>CM042973.1:24678930-29989339 GCA_023678885.1 Pogostemon cablin
AAAGTTTATATTTTTTTTTAATAATTAACTCTTTATTTATTTATTTATAATTTTTATGTTTTTTTTAATGTTGTGCGTGGCATTTGTAGAGTTAGGTGGAAGTGTGGAACGTGTACATCCATGAAATTTAATCCTTTATTTATTTATCTATAATTTTTATGTTTTCTTTATTGTTGTGCGTGACATTTGTGGAGTTAGGTGGAACGTGTACATCCATGAATTTAATGAGAATTGTGGTCTTCTGTGCAAGTGGATTTTGGCATTGGCAAAATGTCTATTTTAACTAAATACATGCAAAAATGTCCATTTTTAAAATGATTTTAGTGATATACACTCACTATGTGTCAGCCTTATAGATCTCTAACATTAATTTTGAATAATATTATATATATATATATATATATGTATATATATATATTTATTTATTTCGAGTGATATATATTCTATACATTCTCAAGTGAGTGATGTCTTATGTCTTCCATCATTCTTTCTCTCTCCTCTTTCTCTCTCTCCAAAAGCCCGAGTAATTGTTTCTTAAAAAAAAGGAAAGACGGAGTGATTAATTTCAAAAGGAAAATGAAAAGAGTTAGTAATTAAAAAAAAAAGAGGAAAGTTCGAGTAATGATTATAAATAAAAAAGGAAAGCCCGAGCAACTTATTTTAAAAAATGAAAGTTTGACTACTGATTGTTGTTAAAAAAGAAAAAAAAGAAAGGTTGAGTGATGGAAAGCCGAGTGATTATGGTTAAAATAAAAAAGGAAAGGTTGAATGATTGTTTTTACAAAATGTTAAGTCTGAATTAATTTTAATTTGTCATGATGTAATTAATTTTTTTAAGGCAATTAGCTAATATTTAATTACCATAAATAATTATTTTAAGGCAATTAGCTTATATTTAATTACCATAAATAATTATAGAGAGTCAATTATAGGCAATGTAACTATAATTAATATTTCTTTAATTAATTTAGTTGTAACCCTTACTGAGTGATATATATATATATATATATATATATATATATATATATATATATATATATATATATATATATATATATATGTTCGAGTGGTACCTTAATTTTTTTAAAGGTAATTAGCATTAATTTAATTACTATAAATAATTATATAGAAATAATGTCAATTATACATAGCTGTTTTTACAAAATGGTAAGTTTGAATTAATTTTAATTTGTCTGTAATTAATATTTTTAAGGTAATTAGTATTAATTTAGTTACCATAAATTATTATAGAGCAATCAATTATACGTAATGTAACTATAATTAATATTTTTTTAATTAATTTAGTTATTACCGTTAAGACCGAGTAATATATATATATATATATATATATATATATATATATATATATATATATATATATATATATATATTACTCGAGTGATACCTTACCTTTTTTAAAGGTAATTAGTATTAATTTAATTACTAAAAATAATTATTGAGCAATAATGTCAATTATACATAACAATTAATATTTCTTTAATTAATTTAGTTATTAATGTTAAGAACGAGTGATATATATTTTATATGGCTAATTATAGTATGTACCCGGGTGCACCCTATCTTAGGGTGCACCCATATACAAATATAAACATAAACATATACAATTAAGAGCAAAAATGTATACAATTTAATTGTTAGGTTTTTTAATGAAAAATTGAGTGTAAAAAAATATACAATTATTAAAAAACATGTATACACTATTGAATAAAAAGTTATACACATATGATGCTAGTTTTTTTAATGAAACACTTAGTGTGAAAAAGTATATAATTATTATGAAACATGTATACAAAATAGAATAAAAAATTATACACATGTGGGTGCACCCTTGCACCCGGGTGCACCCAATATACACTCATTTTATATTGTCAAAATTTGAATACACATAATTGAATGACCAAGTGATATATAGTAGTAATATGTATATTTTCAAAGACACCTGATCTTTCAATCTTAATATTTTCTGTTAATTATTTAACTACTCTCTCTTTATTTCGTCAGATCGAGTGACCGAGTAAATCGAAGTCAAACTGAATTCATGTCAGTCAACTCATATTACATCAGCTTTCAAGGGATATTTTTATCAAATTACTTTAAAAGTGGGCATTTTCGTATTTTTATTAAGACACTGGCCATTTATGAATCCACTTTATTGACGGTGAACATTGTAGCATGGGACCCAAATTTAATTATAGAAGAATCTCATCTAATCTAATCATAGAGGAGCTGATAGGACCCAACTCAAACAAAATTTAGCTTGATCGATTATAATTAAATAGTAGTAGTACCATAAAAAAGGAGTGAAGTGTGAATGTAGTAATTATATGGAATTTTAAAATAGGCCGCGGCTAACCACACCAACTGTTTTAACGCATACATCAATTACTCAATACACCAATCAAAGTTATATATACATCCACCCAACTTTTACAATTATACCATTTGAATTTAAATGCTATTACTCATTCATTTAAAATAAAAATTACTTTATACACCACTCCCAAATAATTTCGTACACCCACCCCATCTTCTCACTTAACGCAACACACGACATGAAAAAAAAAAGAGGAAGAAGAGCAGGAAGGAAGAAGAGAAAGATGAAAGAAGAGAAGAAACTTTGTCTAGCCATGCTAAATCAATTCAATGGTAGAAGAAAACTCTAAAGATAGGATAATCAATCCAAGTATGTTTCGCTTCTCTTTTTTTTTTTCTATTTTTAAATACTTAGGTTTTTGTTGAATATGCTTCTATTGATAAATTATAGGTAGAATTGCATAAATTACTTCATGGGTCATGCATTATTTGATAATTTATAGTCTTAGGATAGCATTTGTGCATCTAAATTTCGTTGGAAGTTGATTTTTTGAAGCTTTTTTTTGTTGAAAATGCAGATACTGTTCGACCCTAGTTTGTTAAAATTTTGGTGCATTTTCGATCACCACTGGTCGAACATAGGTAAAGGCATTCGACGGGTACCAGTAGATTGCGTAGTGTTATGTTCGACTGGTATTGGTCGACTTGTTAGTGTAGCGTTCAACTGGTACTGGTCGATTGGATAGTATAGCGTTCAATAGATACCGGTCGATTGGATAGTGTAGCGTTCAACCAGTACCGATCGAACATTAAACTATTTTTCCACCATCAATAGTTGAATAGTGTGCTCTAGGAGTGTTATCAGTTTTTCGCTTTCATTAGGCCAACTTTATATTATTTGAACTTGCAGATGATGTATATCTCATTGACATACTCACCCAATTGCATCTAATAGAAGGCAACAGACGTTGGAACGTAAGCACAACAACAAGATGTACAACTCGCTCCTCTACTTGCACCTCTTATTGCATGAGTTTCTGACAGAACTTGCAAATGATCCCGAACTTGAAAGGACAAATAGAAATGGCGATCATGATAGAGAGTTTGTGGGTGAGAAGGATGAGGAGGGAGAGTTTGTGGATGAGGGAAAGATTATCTTGTAAACTTCGAGCAAAACGTTGATTATTCGATATGGAGGGATTTAGAGAGAGAAGTTTTAAAAGTTCATATAGTCATGTTAATTAATAAGTAATAAACTCTTGGTAAAATAAATTTATTAGGCAGATTAGTGCTAATTTTTATTCGATTCCAATGAAAATAAAAAGTTCATTTTTATAATGGATTGTGGGAATATTTGGGTAGCATCATATAATTTTTATTGTATATACAAAATACTCATATTTTGTGACACTCAATTCAATAATTGAGAAATGTGGAGTTGGAACGAAAAATTAAAGAAAATGTAAGTTTCGAGAGCAAGGAAAATGTAAAAGATGCACACGATCTCAATTCTCAACTTTATCTTTTTGTCATTAGACAAAATGATAACTTCATACAAAATTTAAATTATTCTTCTTCTAATAATAGAGTTGAAAATCGATTCCACGTTAAAAGCACATTTCCCAATGGTATTCAACATCTGCAGGTTTAAATAATATAGAGTTAGTCTAACAAAAATAAAAAATTGATAACACTCCTAAAGCATATTGTTTGACCGCTGATGGTTGAAAAATTGTTTAATGTTCGATCAGTATTGGTTGAACGCTATATTATCCAGTCAACCAATATTGGTTGAACGCTATACTATCCAGTCGACCAATAACAGTTGGACGCTACACTAACCAGTTGATCAGTATTGGTCGAACATAACACTACGCAATCGACCGTTACCCGTCGAACGCCTTCACCTATGTTCGATCAGTGGTGGTCGAAAATGTACCAAATTTCAACAAACCAGGGTCAAACATCATCTGCATTTTCAACAAAAAAAAAGCTTCGAAAAATCAACTTCCAACGAAATTTAGATGCACAAATGCTATCCTAAGACTACAAATTATCAAATAATGCATGACCCATGAAGTAATTTATGCAATTCTACCTATAATTTATCAATTGAATTATATTTAACAAAAACCTAAGCATTTAAAAGTAGAAAAAAGAGAGAAGCCAAACATACTTGGATTGATTATCCTATTATTAGAGTTTTCTTCTACCATTGAATTGATTTAGCATGGCTAGACAAAGTTTTTTCTCTTCTTTCATCTTTCTCTTCTTCCTTCATGCTCTTCTTCCTCCTTTTTTCTTCATGTCGTGTGCTGCATTAAGTGAGAAGATGGGGTGGGTGTATGAAATTATTTGGGAGTGATGTATAAAGTAATTTTTGTTTTAAATGAATGGGTAATAGTATTTAAATTCAAAGGGTATAATTGTAAAAGTTGGGTGGATGTATATATAATTTTGATTGGTGTATTGAGTAATTGGTGTATGCGTTAAAACGATTGGTGTGGTTAGCCGCGACCTTTAAAATATTACCATGGTCCATATAATACAGGGTTACATTTGAACATAATACTAAGATAACATCAATGTAATACCCTTTTGAAGAAATGTGCGACAGTAACCGCCAGAGGATAGAGATATTCTTTATTGTCTCAAATATAATTATTTTATTATTCGAAATGACGAATTTAACCTTTACTAAAAAATAATTCGTGTGAAATATGAAAATTCTGAAATAAATTCGTATTAAATAATGTATTCGTGTAAAAAATTCGTGTCAAATAATGAGTTAGAGTTTTTTTTTTTAATTTTTTTAACACTAATTGTGTTAGGAATGTGCACGAATTGTAACTCGAATACATTAGAATTTTTTTTAACACAATTGTGTAACACGCATACAATCGTGTAAACTCATGTGAAATTTTACACGAATTTGTTAACAAGAGTGTTAACACGAAAAGATTTTTTTTTCTTTTTTATTTACACGAAATTAATTAACACGAATATATTACTTGAATATTCGAGTAAAGGGTATTTTCGTCAATTCGGATATAAAAAGATATAGTGTTAAATTTAGGATAAGAAAGAAAATGTGTATTTTAAATAGGATATAGTAAAATTTTCCCTACTCTTTTTATGTCGCGTTAATGTTTACTTTTTTCATTTTGATTTGTTTCAAGTTAAGGTTTTTATTTCTTTTTTTTATCAAGTTGGGACCAAAATAATTAATTATTTCATGTAGACCTACATACAATACTAATACAACTACTCACTTTACATTAAATATTATTTCTCTCACCTCAATACACATTAAAATATTAGTATAATCTACGTACAAAAAACAAACGTAATTTTAAATTTCAAATTAATCACATAGATTGATAAAATTTCAAATTTATTTACTATAATTTTATTTAAGTGGATATATAAAATTGTTATACGTTTTTATACTAAAGGATACATCATTTAATACTAAACGTACAACTTAAAAAAATTGAGTTGGACTCTTGTGTCTCAAGGTGCACAAAGTGTATAAGGGTATATCATTTTATTCTAAAGAGTATACATTTTAATTAATAAGGGTACAACATTTTATTCTAAAAGATATACACTTTTCATTAATATTTTTTATTTTTTTTAAAATAAAGGATATACATCTTTATACTAAATGATACATAATTTAATATTAAAGGGTATGGGCACACGGTGACCACGGAACACACCAATTTTAGCAAAAAAAAATTATGAGATTTTTTGTGGAATGCACAAGTTTTAATCTTGAACATAAGCATTTTCCTTGTCATTTAGAGAATTGAATATTAAAATATGGATTATTATGTCATTTTAACTCTTAAATATAAACCTTTTTCAAGTTCTACATAATTGAACATTTTTTTTTGAAGTGTTAAACCAGAACATAAACAAATGTGCAAAAATTTGTGTGAGACTTGTCTCATGTAAGCGCTTAGCATGAGATGGATAAAAAGTGATAAGATTATTATTACTTTCGCTATAAAATGTTGTCACTATCACTATAAAGTTTCATCACTTTTTATTTATACTATAAATTGTTTATGAAATAATTCAATGTACCATTATCACTTTACATCGATTGATTATCACTTTTCATTTATACTGTTATCACTTATTATCCGTCTTATGTAAGAATTCATGTGAGATGGTCTAATACAACACCTACTCAACAAAGGTTGGAATTATTTGGTATAGTTATAAGTATATATCTATTGGGAATTATGAGATTGTAATTAGTTTATTTCTTGATTTTAGTTCTCTTTGAGGATGAACCACAAAAATCTTAGGTTCTTGAATAGTTTTATATCTAATAAATATATGGATTTATAAAAATTTTACAAATAAATGTTATTATTATATGGGACTTTTTTAGCATTGAACAATTTTTACGGGACTAAATTTGAAATTATCCCCATAAAGAAATCTGAAAGTAAAACTATTGGATGAGTGGTACTTTGCAACTAGATAGTAAATGTTGAGGTAAACGTTTCCAAACCACGTTTTCTTTAAATTCATTCTTACACAACGAAAGCTGACTTATTAGTATATTTAAATTAATTTAATTATTTATAATTTATATAATTTGATTTAATTATTTTAAAATATTATATCTCCAAATATACTATCATGAATTATATGTTGATATCTCTTTTTTTTTTCCAAAATTATCAACATTTTATCAACATTGATACATAATTTGATTAAACTTAAAAGCATGGATGTAGATATAAAATACATGAGGGATATCGGCGGCAGCTGGTTCTTCAAGAACTGCCCGTGGCTCGTCGGGAACAGGTGGCTTTGGGAGCGGAGGAAGGAGTGCCGCCAATCGGTCCCGGCGAAGTCTCCTCTCTGATTCGAATTCGTTTGTGGGTGGGGGGTGGTTGTTTTGTGTTGGAGGGAGTGGTGTAATGCGTAATAATTCAAATTTTTATCATTAATTCACATTAATTTCAATTGTGAAATAAAGAGATTACAACTTTTATTTCACATTAATTCATTTTATCATTAATTTATTGATTTAATTGTGATTCATGTGATGACATTTTCTAACTTATATATCATGTATTTTATATCTACATCCATGCTTTTAAGTTTAATCAAATTATGTATCAATGTTGATAAAATGTTGATAATTTTGGAAAAAAAAAGAGATATCAACATATAATTCATGATAGTATATTTGGAGATATAATATTTTAAAATAATTAAATCAAATTATATAAATTATAAATAATTAAATTAATTTAAATATACTAATAAGTCAGCTTTCGTTGTGTAAGAATGAATTTAAAGAAAACGTGGTTTGGAAACGTTTACCTCAACATTTACTATCTAGTTGCAAAGTACCACTCATCCAATAGTTTTACTTTCAGATTTCTTTATGGGGATAATTTCAAATTTAGTCCCGTAAAAATTGTTCAATGCTAAAAAAGTCCCAAAACTGACGGATTTAGGTTCATAGGAATTTTTCATCAAAATCTGTTAATAGTTGACGAAATATTTTGAACCATTAACAAGACTAAAATGGACTATGTCTATTTTGAAACACAGAAAATAATATAAATCTGATAATTTATAATAATATAGGTTAATTTGGGATGAAAATTTTCGAAAATTATGATTATAATATTCTTATGGGACCAAAACCGCTAGCTATGAGACCAGTGTATTCCTACGGGACTATAATTGAATTGAAGAAATTTTTATGGGACCAAATGTGATATTTTCCCTTCCTTTATCGAGCTATAGTAATTGTGCAAAGTATCACCAGCACTATAAACAAATCAGTTGATTTCCTAGCATCTAGAATAACATTTCTGTCTACAACTTGATTACTGGCATTGTCATCGTTAGACAATGCAATAGCTATACGTTGACGAATTGGCAAGCCTTTGCAACTAATCAGTATGATTTTACCTCTTTTTAATAGGGTAGCACGATGATAATCTCCTTTTTTTTTCATCAGAATATAATCTTCATTTTTCACATCACATAACTACAACTAATTCAACATTACTTATTACTCGTAGGAAATGGTTGAGGATAATATTAACAGGAATATACAACTAAGATACACATACTCTCGAAGAAGTGGAAAAGAAAATGGTCATTTTTAAAATTATCAACATAAAATTCATGAATATTTCAATTATTTTTTAACTATATATTTGGAGATGTAATATTTTAAAATAATTAAATCAAATTATATAAATTATAAATAATTAAATTAATTTAGATATATGAATGAGTCAGCTTTCCTTTCGTATGAATGAATTTTGGAAAAAAAAAAACTCTCAAAAGTGGAAAAAAAAAACAAAACAAAAATAAGAAAATGTGGAGAGAAAGAGGAGAGTATCTTCTCATTCATAACATCATCAGTTTCTAAGCCTTGCTACATGTTTCCTGTGCCTTTTTAGAAATTTGATATTTTATGACATTTTTAAATGAGCTTCCTTAGCTAGTCTAGCTCTCCCAGAGTCTTGTGTTGAAAAATCATGATGTTCTTTTATTTTGTAGTTAATATTGGAGATTGATTACTTGTTTGGATGAAAATATTAGAGTTACAAATATTAACACGTGTTTTAATAAATGTTTTAGACAATCTCCAATAAATCCAATTTCTTTCTAAAATTATAAAAAACTAAAATTGGATTTAATAAATTACATCATTGAAATTGATATTCCCTCCGTCCCATAGAAGTTGATACACTTTTCTTTTTGGTTTGTCCCACTAAAGTTGAGACATTTCCTTTTTAATACATGGGACCCACACCAAAACAATTAATTTATTCTCATGGAGCCCACATATCACCTCTAATACAACTACCCACTACACATTAAATATTATTTCTCTTACCTCACTTTACTTCACTTTACATTAAATTATTATACTCCTTAATCTCCGTGCCCAAAAAAAAAGTGCTAACTTCTCCGGGACGGAGGGAGTATTAACTTTGCTTAGTTGCTTACAAAACAGTAAACATTGGTTCGTTGTTTGTTGCACTCAACTATGAACAATGGTTAATTTTCTTTTGAATCATATTTTATGGTTGAGAAAAATTTTCCATGCAATCTGTTATATATTGTACTTACATTCCTATGGTGTAAATTTTATTTTACTTTTAATGTTTTATCTTTACCTATTAAAAATTAAAATTAATTTTTAATTATAATAATTGTAGTTTCACACTTAGATATTTTACCCGTTGCATTTATGGAGTACATTTTAATACTAGAGCACGTCGTACTTTTACGATTTTATACTATGAAAGGGTGATTGAATCATTAAAATTATTGTGGATTAATACAACTTAAATTTTCATAAATCATAAATGAGAATAAGAATTGACTTAATTTTTTATTAGTTTAATGTACTTTAAGTTGTAATTTACTGGCTTCTTATTTTAATTAATGGGATTAGAAGGAAATTAACTCGCTTAATTGTAATTAGTATATAAATTCATAAATTTTAAAGTACAATTGTATTTACTATTTATCAATGTAAAGAGGTTACATACTTCGAAAAAAAAAAGAGAGGTGAGGTTACATGTAATTGATTGTATGCAATAAGCCTCTTTCTGTTTTAAAATAAGAATTTAAAAATCAGATCATTTATTGGGCTGGAATAATGATTTCTATGGCAAACAAATACTAAGTTACCCTTTAGCCGTAACAAAAATACATACACGTATTTAATGGTACGGAGTTTTAAAAAAATAATTTTTTTGTTAATGATAATGTAAGAAAGAGAATTGATATATTTTGGATAATTAAATGAAATAAAATGCATGATACTGTCAACTTTGATTAGATTATATGTAAAAAGAAAATAATATTTTTGTAATATTATAATATTGTAAGATTATTGATAATATTATTGTTTACATTTTTAGAGTGCAAATATTTTTGAAACGGATCAAAATAAAATGTGTAAATATTCTTCAAACGAAAAGAGTTATTTTTCTGAATTAAAAATTGTAGGAAAAGTATTGTAATTCAAATTCTTACATCCTAATTCGCTTATTACTCCTTAGAGAGATAAATAAATGAAAAGAAATTTACAAGAAAGAATTTACATGATACTCCCTCCCTCAGTTTCTATACGTTGTGGAAAATCAGTTATGGGAATTACAGCTTGTAACAACTAACAATAGAAGCCTCCAATTTTTAAACTCAATATTTATTCTACATAAATATTATTACCGAAACATCAAAACGGTAAATTTCATTTCACTTTTACCACATCCAGTCAAATTATGCACAGTCTCAACACCAACTATACATGAATCCCAAAAATACACTCACTAAATCCGAGTCGTGAATTAAAAAAAGGAAATCAAATGCTACAAAATTTCTACATTCGACCAAATCAGTAAGATTTACCATTCATGTATTAAATAAAGACTAACCGATAAGTAACTCTTTAAGATACAGATACAGTTGAGCGATCAGGTCGGTACACAGTAAGAGGAGCTGAGAGTCGGAGGCAACACGCACACTAGATGGGGACCGGGTGGGTTGCAGCTTATATTTGCCTCGTCAACTTTTGGCAAAACAAGTTGAGGGGGCCGGACGTATCCAGCAACTAGAGGAAGGCATAGTATCGAGATCACTATACGAGAACCTGTTAGAATAACCGCCTTTAAGAATAATCGACAACCTTATTTCACAAGGGGTAGAAACAATGATATAGGGAAGAGGGGGATGGTAGGATGCCCGGGTACCTTGTTTCATGGAGAGTGACACGTATCCTCGTTTCCTTCCAGCAAGCATCCAGTTTTCAGAATTAACATTGACTTCATACAGCACCTCATCCTGTCAAACAAAAGGAGGATATTTGAGTGCATTGAAGAAGGGGGAGGGGGATATCGAGATACAGAATAGCAGTTAAAATGACATACAAGGTCATCAGAAGCCACATTCTCCTCTGAATCCTTTAACCTTTCAACTCGCCATTTCACGGATACAAGCTGCCCCACTCGGAGACCACTTGAAGGGAGAGGAAGGAAGCCAACTGCAAGGCAAGGGTCCAACACTGGTCTCTGCAAAACAAGACCACTCCGGAAGGTCAAAGACTTTGTTGTATCATTATCAGGCCCAGCAATGTCCTCAGCTACAGGGCTATGAGCTCCGAGACTTCTATCACCAGAAATTGTATATCTGATATTTAATATGCTAACTGGATCCTCCGTTCCTTCATCTACAAATGAAAGATGAATTAGTCAGAGAGAAATAAAAACGTTAAACAACGCAGTCCTCTATTGAAAACTCTGACACAAAAGAGAGATGAAGAATAATGCATCAAACACCATCTATTATTAACCAATAATAGAAAATATTTGCAAAAATTATAAGCCATCACATTTTAGTTTTTGAGTAAAAACATGCTACAAAGTACTAATCTAGCATTCCACAGCCTAATGTAGAATAAATCAAACGAAAGAAGAAAGAACATGAGTGTTCAACCTAAAAAGTTGCACGTAAAAGAACATGAGTGTTCAACCTAAAAAGTTGCACGTACCTTTTGCTGCTACATCTGCCAAGCAGATAGCAAACAAAATTCCAGCTTTTGACTTGGAAGAAACAACTAGAGGAAAAAACCTAGAGACTGGCCGACCATCACCTTTTCCAGCATGAGTAAAGCCATCTTGAAGATCCAGCCAAGCATCAGAGATCGACAGTGAAGCTTTCACTTGTGACTGTAGTATGACCTAAGAAACAGATGGAGGAAAATGGGTTACAAAAATTAGAAAGCGTTTTTTACCCAATACATAACAAAGTTCCCAGATCAGACAACAAAATAGTTCACAAATTTATTTAACTAAGCAGCAAAATAGACATCTAGAAGCTCTTGTCATAATTTTATAGAGAAATCCATTAAGAAAGAAGCTCTTGTCATATTTTTATATCAAAACTTGGTTTAAACGCAATTCACAATTTCATGAGTTCAAAGAAATTAATTACTCCCTCTATCCCCTTTAAAGGGTCACTTTGTTCCATTTTCGTCGTCCCACTCAAAGGATCTCATTTCTTTTTTTACACACATGGGACCCACACACACCCACTAATACAATTAAAATATGGGGTCCACACACCCACTAATACAACTAATACTACACATTAAATAATAATACTCCTTAATCCACATGAAAAAAACAAAACATCCTCTTTAAAGGGGACGGAGCCCGGAGGGAGTAATTAATTTTCTTTTTACTCTAGTCATTTTTCAGTACTCATAATTTGAACGTGTCATCAATTTCCAAGCTTCTGATGAGAAAAAAATTTATTATTATTTTCAGAAAAAGGAGTGAAGGGTAAATCCAGGACTATAAATAAAATTTTCAATTGGAAAAGAAAACTGTAGCATATATACCTGCAAAAGCAAAGTGCCATCACTGCATTTGTCAGCAACACGTGTACTTACATGAAAAGGATCTGTAAAATGCACAGCTAACGTCCTGCAGTAAAACCCTGTTAAGTCAGGATTGGTTTACTAACTAGATTTTTAAAAGGATAAAAATCTACAAACAAAAAAATAGTACTTCTCAAATGTCTGGTTATGAGAAACTCCAAAATCAAGTCTCAGAGCAATTGTCCTCAAACCATCCACGACACTCTGCCTCTGAGAAACAGCTGCACCTACATAGACAAATTAACAGTTATTCCAAACAGAGAAGGATATCCTTTGAATAACTAACAAATACAGACATGATACCAACCTGCGGGTGTTCCCCTAGCTAGCCCATCACTAACAGCTCGTAGTGAAATCCATAAAACTGAAGTGATATTGCTTGTCCAATCAGGCAACCTGATCTTGCCATCTTCAAGACTTAATTGCTTAACTTCAGAAGACACTGAAGAAAGACTATCAGATGTATTATCCAAGTTGTTCTCTGCCCCATCTTCATGCTTTTCGATTTCAATTTTATATCTCTCCTCAATCCTCAAGCCAGGGCCAGTGTCTATGTGCAGTACAGCACCCTCAAGGGAATAGTCAATTGGTCTAACAATTATGCCAACCCACTGAGGTTCATTCATCAACAAAGCAGATGAAACAGCAGCTGCAAGATCAACCAAAGACCTTGGTTTCGCCACCTACATAATAATATAAAGTAAGAAACTTGAAATCCTTTGTAAGCACAACCATCCAAAAGAAAAATTAAATATCTTCTGTACTGTAAGCACACTAGTTCAACTAAAAGAGTTATTTAATCATTAGAAAAACTACACACTCAATACCTTCAAGATGGGCCTTGTAGGTTTCTCAAAACTCATAAAATCATCAGTATCAGCAGGGCCCCCCTTTGAAAAACTATGAGATCTAAATCTTAATTGACCAATTTGTCCTGTGAGAACCCCGAGCACATAGGAACCTGGTTTTTGTGGGGGCAAAGAAACCATAATATTATTCCTGCCAGGCTTTAGTACAATAGCTTCAGAGTTCTTAATTGCCTGAAAACAGGAGAACCTTGAGTTAATATGCTATTAAAAATATGTAGCTAAGGGAACATCGCATCAGGGAAGTTCAATGATCACGAGGAAAGTATACCTTAGCACCTTCATCAGTAACATTAGTAGCTGTTAATGTAAGACTAAGTGATTCAAGAGTAATATCATCTGGAAATCCACTCCATAGAGTAACTGATAGCATGCCAGGGTCACCATCACAAAGCTCTAGAGGAGGTCCCTGATTGCCAGAAAATGTAATTAAGGAGGAGACATCAAGGGGCACAGGATGCTCCATTTCACTATGAGCAAGACGGACAACTTCAGACTGAAAAGCTTGTCGTTCCTTTGGTAAGAATAATCCTTTATCTAATGACAATAATTTCACACAAGAAGATAAGTACCCAGCTTGATCATTTAGTATCTTTTGACACTCTGCCAAATTTGGAAGAACTTCAGCCAGTAGGTTCTCCCATCCTCCACCCGCATAAAGAGCACAAACTTTCTCATACAAATTAGCAGCAAGATCATAATTTTCATGCTTATGGTAGACAGCAGCAATTTCACCATCAAGGACAACTCCATGCCTCTTCCACCAAGACCGATGGTAGTTATTTGCAGCACCCTTTGACAGATCCAAATATTTTTTCTGAAATTTAAGATATTAGCTCATGCATGAGGTCTAACTGGGATAAAATGAAACAAAATTAATATGCTCTAAGAAAAATTGGCAACCAATCCCATTTTTTTCAGATGATATTGATTCCTAAAAAGATATAGAGATCATGCGGCTAAGCTTATAATGTACACTTGACAAAACCCAGGCCTTATAAAATTCAGAGCTTACATCAAGAACAAAGCCATCAACTTCTTTAGATAAAATAATCTCCATAAGCTTAATATACTAGGTTAAGGGGGTGTTTGGTAAAATGTGAGGGAATGGGAAAGGGTATGGGTATGATTGATGAAGGAATGGGTTTCATACCTTACCATTTGTTGAGGAATGGATGATTCCCCACTTTTGGGGTTTTTATTTCCATTTCTCTTTCATACCAAACACTTCTATCAAATTTTATTTCCATTCCCCACCTCCAAAGTTTCCAACCAAACACCCCCTAAGACTTTAAGTAATAGGAACCTTGTATTCATAAAGTCAAAAGTAAATTTAGTTTGTTACATTGTAATGAGTTGGAATTGAGTCAATTCTTATGGAGCTTACAAGCTACTTCTCTCATTTTCATAAGCTTCATGTAATACTATATACATATATGATATTTTAGATGCACCCAAAAGTTGGAAGAAGTCAAAGAGTTCATATTCTCGGCCATGTGGTCAAACATTGAAAGTAGATAACTAGGTAAAGGAAAATATTAAAACAATTAACTACAGAGGCCTATAAACCAATTACCTCAAATTCTGCGACAGTGGACAGGCATTGTAATAATTCTGAATCAGAAATTGTATTCTTCAAAGCGTGCTCTGCAGCAACAAATATCTCTGCAAGTCTCATAGGTCGATCAATAGAAACATCAAAATTCCCAGTTGAGGAGAAGGTCCTTGACATGGAGAGAGTATTTGCTTTTTGCAAAGGAGATGTTAACCCTGAACTGTCACCAAAAGATATCTGAGAAGAAAACGAAAAATCTTTCCATCCCAAGGTAGTAACATTCACAGAGATCATACACGCAGCTCAATAAGAAGAGTGATAAAGAGGAATTCCCCTAGTATTTGCATAAGTTATAACTTACAGCTCAATTACAACAAATTTTGGAAAGCAAAGCAACCTACAGCTTGGATTTAGTGTCGATCAATATATAATTATCTTCCTATAAATGTGGGATATTACGTTAGCGCAATTGAAATTTTTCATTTCAATAAAAGCTGTCCACGATCAAATTTCAGATCAAACACCTTACTGAAATAGATCTTACATTTATCAAGGCCCCTCCATGTTAAGTTAGGGAGAGAAGTTGCAAAATAAGAAAAACTGAAACCATGTTCTGTCCCTTAACCTGCACCATCACTCTCTTCACCATCTATTTGAAAAGTTGACACCAATAATAAATTCCCACCTCAGTGAACCAGTCAACAAAATGACTATAAAAAGGTTCTACAGTAACCGGAGCTACTACTGTCTTAGATGCCAATGCAATAAAAGAATGTGGTACATCAATTTGTGAACAATGTCACAACCCCATAGGTCCAACAACCACTTATCAATAATTCCTAAGCAATAATTGACTAATCGCGTAAGTCAGCACAAGTACCATTGCAAACTATAGTGCATATTCTGTAAGCTTTTGTTTTATAACTAAAACTGTAGCATTTAGTGGTGTACGGTGAGATTTTGATTTGCTTTATGAAGTAATGAAACTAGATCCATTAATGGTCGATTCAAGAATTTTTCTGTTGGATATAACTGCACCAAACAGGAATCAGGATCAGTTCATTTACTTCTCATTCTTTATTTCTGTCTGTCTATTTCTTGTTCTAATTTAGTAACTCGGTACAGTAAGATTATGAACTCAAAAGTAGAAATATGTTGCTTTCAGGCATATAGTTCATACAACTGCACAATAAGATTTTCAAAGAAATACTGGATGGGAGCTTTTGAAGACTAGCAGGAATGCATATAAAATGTGTATTAAAAAACGAATACAGCAGTCGAATCCTTAATGTTTCATTACCCATCACTGGCATTAGGGCGACCATCAAGCAATTCAAACATATTTCCAGCAGAGAGGGAAGCTCTACGACGATTTGCCTCTCTCAAAAGAACAGATGGTTCCAAAGGCAATGGCTTCCTCTGAATTCCAAAGTGCTTAGGGCGTGGAGACTCTTGGAGAATCATCTGTCTTACAAATCATGTTAATTGCATGCATTACTGAATGGAAATACATCATCATGACAACAACAACATAACACTCATAGGTGAAGATTTAATATACATATGTGTTGAAGAAAATCTCAAACAATAATATCCAGTGGAAAGGAAAACAGGCTAGGCAACAATAAATCCAAGATTTCAATTAATAGTTTGAATCTCAAAAACAGAAAAATGAAGCACCATTTACCACCTCATTAAAACGAAAGTGTTCTAAACACCAGCATGGTGAGACCATGGGAGACAAATAATAATATACATCCATTCTCAATCCAGGAAATATGAAGCTTTTTACATTTAGGAATAATCATAAAATAAATGAATATTGATTTAACAGAAAATGCACATACACAACCTACATCACCTTTTCGTTAAATCTTGTATGGTGATCCAACTAAAGTAGGAAAAACATATTAAGTATCTTTCACTTAAATAATAGAAGACAGAAAATTAATAATATAAAACACAGTGGAAGCACCATTCAATGTCTAAAGCATCATGGTCAAGAATCCCTGAAGATCACTGACACTCATAAAGTATGAAATGAAACTACATAAAACCTAAAGATGGATTAGAATAATTTGATTGTCAAATGATTGATATAGCTTCAATTCAAGATCTACAAAGGTAAGAATTTCACTTGCAGGAATGGAAGGTATCAGATGGTCCCAGAGCAACATCACTAAATTTAAGCCAAATTGTTAAGCTACTTCATCTATCTTTGGAAGAAACCTACTCAAGAAAAAAAGATATTGCAATCATGAGCTTTGACTGTTAAAATTAAGATAATGTTTTTCCCCACATTTTGACTATGCTTTTGACACTCTTGTTTACACAATTCCATCAATCCAAACTTACCTTTTCTTTTGCAAGCACCTCAGATGAAGCATCGGAGGGAAGTGATGGCCAAACTGCTGGTTTAGGCCATGGAAGCATGCTGAGTGAAGCACTGCATGTGAAATGCAAGGGTTACAATACTTGCAGAAGCAGGAAAAATTATCGTGATTAAAGTTTGACTTGGCTCTTCTGGCATGACAACTTTCTACTTGCCGACATTACTAGCTAGAACAATTCCACAACACTTCAAATTTAAGGATAGATGTTTCACATGATAAGAAAAAAATACACAAGATACTTCATACTCAGGGATGGAACAAAAAGTGATACAGGGTTTACTTACCTGTTGACAGGACTTCTTTCTATATCAGATCCATAGCCAATTAAATACCCTAACCGCATAAACTGCCACAATTGTGAAACATAAAATATAAATACCATTAGTCCAACGAACTGAAAAAAAAAAACTAGTTCTTCACTTTAAGTAAATAAATAAATACAGAAATTAAATTTACAAACATTCACTAAAATTATCAAATATATGTAGTTTACACCAATCTCACGCAAAAGAATTGTGTACCCTCATGTAGCAAGGAAACAGGAAGTGTCTCTGTTGCAGTTAATTTTTTCCAGTATATGATGTAAATCTTAAAAATGGTGTAATACTACCTTTGTCCGACACAAAGTATATAGCTCCCCTTGGACGCGGTAAAACTCCTTTTCAATGTCTGGAGCTGCTAATCCATCTTCATAATGAGAAGAAGTTGCATCAATCAAAGCCAAGCAAGCCGTTATTACCCAGACTTCACGCATGCAAAACGGCAACGTACTCTGGAGACCCAATATGTAGGAATTTCAGAAGGAAAAGTTCTACACAATGCAATTAGTACATCAAATTAAGGAAAAAGGAGATTAAATTAGGATTAGCCCAAATACCTCATGCAAGCCCAATGCCTTTGAGAAGCTAATTATGAACGAATAACCCCTCGATGCAGCCTCAAACGGACGATTCAATTTAAAGAGTAGCTGCATTTATTAAGCCATTAAAACCCTCTTAGAGCATGTGTGAGAAAGGTCATGCAGAAAGAAATGGAAAATATAGTACACCCGAATCTGCGACAGAAGGCTCAAACAAACGAACAAACAAAAACAGCCTAATATGATTACTATATCTTTCTCACCTTAGCTTGACAGGCAAATAGATACTGCCAAAACTCAAACTCCCTAAAAGAGTCATCTTGAACAATCTGAGCCAAAGGTTTTTTTCCAGGATCCAGAAGCGTTGCTTGATCATCTCCCCTTTCCACTCCTCCGAAGTCCCTTAGCTTTCCTGCCATATTAACTGGTCATGCAAAGAGAGTTAGGTTGTACACCTATAGAGGCCAGCTAAAAAAAGGCAGAGAAAGGATGTAATAACTAAGTAAACTTGTGGAGAAATGGAAAATCCCAAAAAAACAAAGGACCAAAAGAATTCCATAAGTTCTCTCATACAGCATGGAAGAGTTCCATAACAGAGTAAACTTCTGGAGAAATGGAAAATCCCATCCCCACCCCCCATCCCAGCCCTTTTTCCCATTGGGAAAATGACCAACAGTTTGATCTTCACATTTGAATTTTAAATAAATTTACTCCAGTGAAAATCAATCAGATCATGTGAAAGGGCTATCTGAAGCCTAAGGCATGAACTCAATGAATTGTTTCCAATCTGAAAGAAAACTAAAAATAAGAATGATGTTGTGATTAAAACACGTTATGTGAATAAAATATAATGAAGAGGTTATTCTGTGCCACGTATCTTTCCTTTAACTTTTAGCCAAAGTATCTTCTTTAATTAAAATCAGGTTGATGATTATTAATCAAAATTTGGTCGATTAATTATTCTTAACTAATCCTATATATCTTCTACAATCCTTTTTTACTTACTATAAATACTTATCATGTCTTCAAAACTTCTTTTTTTTTTTTTTTCAAATATACTTGCATTTTCCACAAACAGATCAAAAGGTAAGAATAGGATGAGCACTGAGCACCTGTTTCCAAATAACAAAGTTCAAGCTCATCATATTCACGTAAAGCATCTTCATGGAGGTGGGCAATTTCAAACATAAAAGCTAAGCTTTCCTGCCATGGAGAGGAATATCATAAGTATCTCATATCAATGCACATGAATTATGTGAATGGCATGCGTTAATTAGAACAGGCAAAATTTATCAGAAAACAGTAATCAACCACATTCCGTCACTTTATATTCAACCTTGAGACCTGGATCTGTGGAACAACATGGAATTCTGTGGTGCTCATGACAGGAGATTAAGAAAAACACAATACTAAATAGTCTAACATTAGGATAAAGGTATTGAATATTTTTACTGAGGAAAAACTTATGTTCACCCCTATACACTTCATATCATGCTTCGGTTGAACTGACATAATGATTTGCCCCCAATCTCCAACCCAAATAAAGATATTCATGCAACTTTTCAAGAATAAAGGACTGGACTAGAATAAGCAGAATCTATAAATCATTCTCCTGTCTTCCATGAATTCTTCCTATAAACTTAAATATTAGTGCTCCATGACCCCCTTACTAATCTACCACTACAACCATTTTGCATATCTTTCTTGAATAACACAATGTTAACGTTTCATCTGTGAACGGGGCTACTTTTTCACTACTATATATAAGTGATAAGAGTTTTTTCCACCATCAAGTTGTCAGCATAATATCATGGATACATCATAAATAACATTGCACGGATGCTAATTATGAACGTATGCAAGATCTGATTGTTATGCTTCCAAATAACTGTACAGTACCACCATTCAAAAGAAATGCCACTTTTACCAATCACAAGAATATAATGGTTACCCAATGTAGTCGAGACAGAGATCTCAGGTAAAAGTTTATTCTTGTGATTGGTATAAGACATTTTCTTTGATTGATGATGCTTTTGACAACTTGAAAGCAAGACTACATAGCTAAATTTCCAAGGAAGTTTAACCAGGTGAGCTAGCTCACCTGGCCTCTGGGCTCCTCACTAAGATGAGTGACCCAGGTTCGATTCCCTTTGGGAACGAATAGGGGGGAGTTATAAGGAGGCTTGGAGAAAGGAGGGAGTACGGGTGCTTGGTGAACTAACTACTAACTATACTAACTTTGTCTGATAAAAAAAAATAAAAAATCCAAGGAAATTCGTTATGGGGAGATTTGAATGAGCCCTTGCATAACTCTCTTCTTGTTGTGACTGATAACACTATATAAGAATTTGATGCAAGCCCACAGTGCAATTCAACTGCATTTTCATTGAAAAAACCTACTGTGTAGTTTTTTGAATGAGCTCCTAAATCCTGATCTACTAGCAGTGACAGATTTTCTAGCAGAAGAAAATACCTTCAGGATGAAAAAATTGCAGAAATTCCAAACTGGCATGAATCGTTGTTCACTGAGCTTTCGAATTTCCTCTTCATAGAACTGAATGCGTCTATCGAGTGTATTTCTAATGCACTCCATAATTTTAGCCTCCAAGTCTTCCCAGAAATTTGCATCAGGTCCATGAATATCTAATTTGCAGCATCTAAATATTACAATTGAAAGCCTCAAATTAGGATATTTTGCAATATAGCAATAACCTCTTTTTTTTCTTTTTCTTTTTATGTGTGTTTTTATTCCTCTATATTATTTCTAGTGTTATAATGTGAACCCCTATACCAATCATGTTTTAGGTGGAACTTTAATCAGCAGAAAGCAAGCGAAAAAAAGGACAATTACCATTTTACTTACAGTCAATAAAATAAAGAATTCCATTTAGATGTATGACAAGAGGCAACTTGAAAATCACATGGTTGTAATGGTTCTTACCTTTCCCTCTTCTTAGAGCTAAAATCAACTTCAAGTTTTGCATAAACTTTTTTTGCCATTTTGGTGGCTTGGTCATTGTGAGCTGGTGCTTTAGATACAAAAACAATAAACCATTCTCGTTCATCATTTTGAACTATATGTTTGAGGCGTGGTTTAAGAATGTTCTTAAACTCATCCAGATCCTACACAGAAAAAAATTTACAAATAATGGAAAGAGAAAGATCCAACAATTAAGTTAAGAGATAAAACAATATAACTTGGCTATGACAAAGTGAGTAACTTGAAAATAGATGAGACAGTAAATCCTACCTCACAAGTAACAAGTACAAGAGTTGCATATGGCTCTCGGAACCAAAATAATGATTGCTCTTGAGGAAATCGACTACGTAGTCTTGCATCCGTTGTCAGTATAAATTCAGCAGGCAATTCATCAACAAGAACAGGATTCCGGGTCTTGTTGTTTAGAGAAGCCTTTTTTAATGGCAACCTCTCTTCAAAGTTCTTCTTAATGGTTGGCCACAGATCACTTACATCCTCAACTATAATAATATAAAATGGTTCTTAATCTAACTATAACAATTACAAAGAAATTCAAGGACTAATAAGCAACTTCAAAGTACATGCATTCAACATATACCATGGTATCACTCTATATTAGCACATATTCATAAAAAACAGAAGAGCATAATTATCCCAAAAGTTCTGCCAACTCTGGCATTTGCAATACTGTTAGCATGACAACCAAAAACAGTTAGCATACCACAAATCTGGAGATATAATAGCATAATTGATCTCTAGTAGAGTGAATCCAATTTTATGCCTCGACAGAGCTATTTACAAAACAGTGGGGTGTGATCTTCATTATCATAAAACATTCTAGCCCAAAAATTGCTCAGCGAAAGATAAAGTGGTTACTTATAACAACAAAACAGTATTAAGGAAACTTGGTTGAAAGTTTAATAGCACGAAATAGAAAAGCATAATACAGAAAATCGACCATCTAATGCAATTCTTCTTCAAGTGAACCATACGATATACATCACACAAGGGATCAAAACGGTCATTATATCTAAAAGGTAAAAGCACAATTGAGAAAGAGAAATAAGAATTAAAAACTAGGCAACAGAAACAATGTGCAAATAATTGCAAAACAAGGAAGAATTAGGGCTCTAGAAAAGAGTTGAGAAAAATGCGATTTACCGGCAAGGACGACGTGATCGAATGAGGCCTTGATACTCTGAAACTGAGGTAAGAAACTCGCCATTATTTCTTCAGCGATCTGTTGAGAGCATCAGTCCGCGCTGATGAAGTAGAGATCGGCGAGTGAGAATGCAGCAGTAGCAGAGCGTGCATATACATGGAGTATTATAAAAAAAGTATTTGTAAATTGCAGTTTTTGAGAGCTTTTTACCGCTCCCCAATTTAACTGCGTTTGGGATTATTACCTAGCTCGCCTCCGTCGATGTTGGGAGAAATCCATGGATTCTTGGGAAATCGCGTTTTACTATGGTGAGTCGTATGAATTGTTATTCGCTTTTTCAGGTGCTGTAATAAAGAAAATGGTAAGATGATTGATAAATACCGTCTCACAAATCTGCTTATAGCAAGCCATGGCTTTAAATCAATGACTCAATTTTTGTTACATTTTGCGATTTTAAATCGTACCAATACAAGGGTGCATTGGGTTCTATAATCCAAATTTTATGTCATATAGTTATCTAGATTTTATTTTTAGATTTAAAACTATGTATAATTTGGGTTTTATAATCTAAATTTTGAGTTATAAAATTCCCTTATATTTAAAGTATAAACCTAAAATCAACTTAACATATACCTACCCTATAAATCATCAATTAATCACCTACCACACATTATTTTGCATAAATTAATCTTTTTTTTTTATCCATTCCTATATATCATTATATCTTATCTCACGATTTAATATTTTCTTACACGTATTATTAATTATCATTATCTCTTATACATGGACATTCAGTTCAAACCCAATACAAACATACACAATGCATTTACTAAATCTACTTTAATCCAAAACAACGTCACCTATAATTGTATTTACAAAGACAATTTTTAAATACGAGGTTATATATGTGAAACCGATTCACACCAATCTCACTCAAAATATTACTTTTCATTATAAATATTATCATTTTTTTATTTATACTAGATATTGTTAATGAAGTAATTCAATACATTAATGTCATTTTCCTTAATTTGAGTACCATTTTATATTAAAATATTATCCCTTCTTATCCTTCTTATGAAAGTCATCCTGTAAAACGATCTCGCTGACAAGTGTTTGCCTCTATTCTATCCTTTCTTTTTCTCGTCTAAACCTTTTTATTTTTATAATTATTTGATACATATAACTTTAGAGTAATAAAATAATTAATTAAAGGACATCTTAATTTACTACTATTACTTAGTAAATCTAAAAATTTTAATTAAAAAATTCATAAAAAATTGAAAAATATAAATAATAGTATTAAATTTAAATAATTAAAATAATAAATTGAAATTATATACTATGATAGTGCTCAATTTCATATATCATAATTATGGGTAATTCTTGGGTGACCCGTAGTCACCCATGACCCTCTCACATGAGAGGGTGGGGGCCACCCCTGATATGTGGGTCCGTCATGGGTGACCACGAATCACTCAAGTAATCCTCCATAATTATTACTCCCTCCGTCCCTCTAATTAGGGGTGTGCGGATCGGGATTCGGTACGCATTTTAAAAAAATCCGTTCCAAATTTTCGGTACGGTTTTTTTTTTTAAAAAATCCGATATTTAATCCATAAATAAAAAATCCAATATTGAATCCGTACCAAATTTCGGTTCGGTTCGAAACGGATTTTTGGGAAAACGAATTTTGACGGATCGGAGCGGATCAGATCGAATTTCTCATGATAAATTGATTTTTGCACACATAAATACTTAGAAAAATATCAATTAAACCAAAAAAAACTAAATTTCCCAAATCCAAATAAGAATAAATACACAACCAAAATATTCATCAAACAAATTCGAAGTTTTAATATTTGAATAAAAATTGACTTTAAGAATAAATTCACATTAAGAATTTCACTTTCATGAGACATATAAGAAGAGATAATATTTGAATAAAAAATTATATTCGAATTGATGAAAAACGAGAGTGATGCATTGCATTATTTCATAAACAATTCATATTATAAATAAAGAATGATAAACTTTTAATGAAAAGTAAAAATATATTTAATAAAAATTGATAATTATTTAAAAAATGTAAATAGTCTTACATAAGACGACTTCATGTGTTCCCTAAAAAAATAATAGTCTAAGATTAAAAAAACTTAATAATTTTAAATTTTTTCTTTAAACCTTTAACTTTAAATTTAATGATTATTTCAATTAAAGTCCATCTAATAATATTTTAAACACAAATATGGATTATCATTTAAATTTTGCATTTTATCTTCATTAAATAAATATAAACTATGATAACTATTTATTAAGTGTACCCATAGATACATCAAATAAAATGTACTCCTTTAAATTACATGGATCAATTTTTGGGATAATTTCACAATTTTGCTTAGGTTCCTTTTTCATCTAAAAAAATAAAAGAAAGTTTAACTAATATTATGGTTCAAAAATAAAGTAAAAATACTCCTCAATTTTCATTGGAAAATACTGAAATTATCGAAAAACTACGCATGACAATGAAAATCACGCAAATAGGTCATTTTTTTGCCCAATTTTAAAATCAATAGTGGTAGATTGATAAAATAATACTCCACTTTTTTGGACGAAAAATGTACATAATCAACGTAATAATGCTAGTCGGTGAAAATAAAATGTGAGTGAGCTGTGTTGGGTCGTCCACTGTCTGGAACCCAACCGTATAAATTGAGAGATTGAGAAGTGGAGATTAGGCTTTTGGATGAGACGCGCCAAAATCTCATGAACTACTAACTTCCATTCATGGCCTTCCCTTTACCTGCTTCCATCTTCTCTGCAAACAAACTTTTTCTCAGCCTCCCCTCCACTCCAAATTCATCTTCTTCTTTCGCTTTCCCCTACAATCGACACCGCATCAATGTCTCTCATAAATTCCACCGCATTTTGGCCAAAAAGGATGACACTCCTACGGTTAGTCTACCTCGAATCCTATAAACTCCTCTTTTTTTTTTTTTTTGAATTTTTGATTTGGTAATTGTTCTTTGTCACTGGATTGAGCAGAATTTGTTATATCCATGAGTAGTGGGGATTATTTCAATACTGTTGATTGTGCTGCAGATATAATAATTTTACGTGTTTGGGTGATGGCATTTGCCTCTGTTGGTCTGTTTCAAGTTTTAAAAATTATAGATCATATTTTTGGACGAATCCTGCATAATATTGGAAATAAGTTATCCGAAATAGGATTAATACCATAAATCGACCTTTGCTAGGAAGGGCTCTAGCTGTTGATGGCTTCTGTTTATATCATCATGATCAATGGGTGTCATCTTAGTATATTTTGCAAAGGACGCGATTATGATGGCTTTACCAAGCGTGAGTACAGTTATGATTCAAAGTAAACATGAATAGTCTACCTTTTGTGAAATGAAAATTGATGAAAATGACAGTAAGAAGCTCATAACAGCTGGTATGATTATTAATTGGAGAAGTAGAAAATGGTTATCTCTCTCATTGACTTTAGGATTGTAGATTCATGAAACAACGCAATGTACGTTGATCTTGCCTGCAAAAATAAATGCAATGTATCACATTGGTTATTTTTCATGAAGGTGTTAATGAATGGGAGTATTTTCTCTCCCATCTTAAAGACATGGATAGAATTAGGAAGGAAGCAATTTGAGAGAGCCTTTGCAGCCATCATTATCTTTCTTCAGCTTGCATCTCCAGTGCCTTTGGCAGGCCACGAGTCTCAGTTCATTCACCCAGCTGAAGCAGTTCTGTATTCCCCTGAAACAAAAATCCCTCGGACTGGAGAACTAGCTTTGAGAAGAGCAATCCCTGCTAACACAAGCATGAAAGCTATACAGGTTCCAAGAACTGTAATTTGTTTGTTTTTCACAAAGTTAAAATACATTTGATATCAAAATTACAACATTATGCGTTTCCAAAGGATTCTCTGGAGGACATATCATACTTGCTAAGGATCCCCCAGAGGAAACCATTTGGAACAATGGAGGGAAATGTCAAGAAAGCACTAAAGGTATTGCTTGATATTAAAGTTAGATCTCATGTGATCTTAAATCCTGTGCATGGGCAAAGTTTATGAATCGAGATGCCTTGAATTTCCTGCTTCCATACTGAGATATAACTTACTTTCCATGATGGACATCTGAGTTTCCTTGGTGCCTATGGCTGGAGTCTGCAGTTGATATTCATAAAATGCATTTTCTAGGTGACAGAATTAAGGTAAACTAAGAATGTGGTTTTTTTGTAAAAAATGTCTAAATCCATTGCTATTCTATGCTCCAAGTCTTTACCTACGTTGTCTTTTCTGTCAGTACTTGTAGGTTTCATTGAGCTGAGCCTCTTGAGGGCTTTGGTGTGTTCTTCTCTTACACCTGCAGTAATTGCTGCTTCATACATGATTTGTATTGGATGTATACCATGAACCCTAGGACTGTAGGACATGTACTTAAGTTTCAATTCCAATTATATTTGGTTATTGAGATCTGTATCCTTAATTCTGCGATTAATCATATGAAGGGGTAACAACTTGAAAAGGAAAAAAGGGGCAGAAAGAAAGAAAAAAAGAGAGCAACGTCATTTATTGTTGCACCAGGAACCTTGAGACTCCTTCTATGATACTTTTTCTCGTAAAAACTTCTGACAGAAATTGGATTAGGCTTTCTTGCATTATATCCTATTTTAATATCTTCCAATCTATGGTTCCCACTTCATTGATTATTTGGTGTTATACTTTGATTCAACTGGCTGACTATCTTATTTTTCACTTCTGCTGCAATGGTTCCTTTTTATTCTTATTTTCAGATTACTACAGATGAAAAAGAATCCATTTTGTCTAGTATTGCTCCTGAATTAAGAGAAAATGGTACCATTCTCTATGCTTCTCTTACAGATGGACAGGTAATGTTGGAAACAGACTGAAAACTCACTTATTCTATAGAAAGTTAGTAATTATCCTCTGATTCATTGTTAAACTTGGATAGGAGGATGCATTTTCTGTTTAAGATATCTGAATCTTGTAGGTTCTCAGTCGTTCCACATTGTTTACAAAAAAATCTTAGTATTGTTTCATAGAGCTCTCTAAATCCTAAATTTTACTTTCTATTTCGATCAATTTAGCAACAGGTAAAGTTGGTTCATATTGCTCCTCACCCATTCAAATCCTTATTGTAAATCTCATGTTGTTTTGAGATATGGTGTCCTTTTGAAAATGGTTACTGCCATATTTCTACATTTGGTTATGGACAACTCAGTCGCTATGTAATATCTATGAGTTGAATTAGTCAATTTAATCTGCATCGGTGTTATGGATATCATTATCACACCCTCAAAGTAAAAATACTTATACGTCATTTCAAGTTTCTATGAGCAAGGGAGACCAGGCTCCCTGCTCTTCTGAAATATGACCTTCAAGATATTAAACTATTTCATCTCCAAATGTATCTACTTCTCATAATTGCGTTTATGCCTTCAAATAAACCAGAAATCAAGGAAATTGAAATTCTCAGTTACGTAATCCTTTTCCTTCAGTATTATGTCCCAGCATCTTTTTTGTTTCTAATGCACTCCTATAAATTATTGCATTTAGTTCCTTTGATAATCCTTCTTTGAGACATATGCAACTTACACAACGAACTTCAACTTAGCGCTTTTAAGTTAGAGTTGTAATTATTAGCTTGGTAATGTATAAGTGTGATAAAATTTTCTGTTGACTTTTCAGGGTGGGCTAAAAAACCTTCTTCAATACATCAAGGACAAAGATCCAGACAAGGTATCTGTTGGCCTAGCATCTACTCTGGATAATGTTGCACAATTGGAGTTGCTACAGGTATTTTATGGTTGCTTCAGTTGAAAAAAGTTAATCTTTCAAGCTGTAAGGAGTTTTAAGATTTCCATTATATATCAATTTAATAAGAACATAGGTAAATATCTTTCCAGAAGCATGCCTTCCCCCACCCCCCCCCCCCCCAACCCCCCCCAAATTAGCAATTTACATATTCATATTGATCAGTGTGATGTATCTAGGATGTATTTGTCAACAGGCACCAGGGTTATCATTTTTGCTGCCTGCGCAGTACTCAAACTATCCAAGGTAATGATCACACGATCAAGTTTCTTTCATACTGCCTGGTTGATGAGTATTATAAATATTTTGATACTATTTTCAAAACATAATATCTGTTACTGCTGCGACTAAAATTTCACGTAAAGTATTAGTAGCTATACATTATTGCTGATATCTTACAGTCTTCCATAGGCTAACAGGGAGAGCAGTCGTTGAGTTTGCCATTGAGAAAGGAGATGGCTCATCATTTTCTCCAGAAGCCGGTGGCCAACCCAGAAATAACGCAATACTTCAGGTATGTTGAATACCCTTATTAAACACGCAATAGCTACTGTTGTCATCTGAAGTGATTTTGCTGGAAAGGGTTGTTTTAAATATCATTCTTTTTGTCTTTGTTTTAAATATCATTCTTTCTGTCTTACTCAGCTGACTCTGTGTGTGATTAATGTAGCTAGTATGCGAACTTCATAATTTGTCTTATATTATGTCACACTTTAAAAAAAGACCCCTCAAGCTTTTGGTGATGAGTGATTGTCAAACTTTGTATCATGAAGTACTTGGGTGCTATTCATTTAATCAACACGAACATTTTCTTTTTGACATCTGATCCATGATAGATGCACACGATCCCATTAATATTCCTGAATTTTTCTGAATTATTACTTTGTCTTTAGGTTGTCATAGATGGGTATTCAGCCCCACTTACTGCAGGGAACTTTGCGAAACTGGTAAGGTAGTGGAATCTCACTTCCTCAGCAATTCTCATTATTTTTCGCAATAAAGAACACGCACTGTGGTTACACTATTACCGTTTTATTTTCCCTTCTATTGCAGTTTTATGTTATGTTAGGCATTCATTTTTCATCCTCTTATTTATTGCTTTCTTTAGCAGCGAATGCATAAAATAAACTTAACCCAAACTTAATTTTACTTCTTATTTTTGATGTCATGAAAATTTTCTTACTGAATGCATTGGTTGCTTTCTATTACATATATTCCTGTTTCAGCCAAAATTAATTAATTACTTAATTTATAAAATAAAAACACACACACACACATATCCCCATTTGAGAAAATGATTTTTTTAAAATTTGTATTCACCATAATTATTTGACAATATGGTTAAAGATAAAAGCTGGAATCAAGATCTCTTCAGAAAAATCATGCTGCAACACACAATTTTACATGCTCGCACTGCAATCTACCTAGTAGAGAAAATCTAGTTGGGCTTTCCATCTACTTAGTTTCATGTACCAAGCCTCAGAAATTAACATATAAAACACCTATATTTTCTGTAAAAATAAGGTCAAGTATCTCTTACTTTTATATATATATCATCATTTTATAATATTGTTGGCTTTGATATCTCCATTTGTCAGATCTTCTCTTCTTTTATCGGAAAATTATCATCAACTTGGTTCCTGACATAATGTAGGTAGTTGATGGGGCTTATGATGGAATGAAACTAAATTGTACGGACCAAGCTATCCTCTCAGATGGTGGGATTGGAAAGGACAAGGGATATAGTGTTCCACTCGAAATAAAACCGTCTGGACAATTTGAGCCACTCTATAAAACGACACTGAGCGTGCAGGTTTTTTCATGTCATAAATTTTATTGAATAACGCAACTTAAGCATTGAGTAACACTTCGTTGGATGAGTAAAATCCAAATTTCCTTGTGAAGGATGGGGAGCTGCCCGTGCTTCCTCTATCAGTTTATGGAGCAGTAGTCATGGCTCATAGTGAAGTCTCTGAGGAGTACTCTTCTCCGAATCAGTTTTTCTTCTATCTCTATGACAAGAGAAATGTGAGCATCATTTAATTCTTTTCTTCAAAATGCAATCAAGTTTCATAACTCTCTCCTCTCTCTTTGCAGGCTGGCCTAGGAGGGCTATCTTTTGATGAAGGCCAATTTTCTGTCTTTGGGTACGTCTCTTTGAACTCGATCTTGTTTTATTTTCGCGTGTTGGTTGATGGAATGAAGAACTTGTGGTGCATTTTCTTTGTGGTGCTCGTGACATAGTATTTTTGTGGTAGCAGTTACACAACTCGGGGACGAGAGACGTTGTCTCAGATAAAAACCGGAGATTTGATTCGATCTGCCAAGCTGATAGAAGGCCAAGATCGTCTTGTTCTGCCTCAACAAAGTTAAAACTCCCTATCTACTTTGTTGGTTTAATTGTATAGTTATATATTTTTCAGTTTAGCTTCTTATTGAATATATAAACCCACTCTAACTATTAATTAGTTGAATATATATACTCCTTCCGTCCGCCCGAAAAAAAGTATTTTACTTTGTGCACGTGGATTAAGGAGTATTATTATTTAATGTGTAGTGAATAGTTGTATTAGTGGGAGTGTGGGGTCGCCCGAAAAAGGGTATTTTACTTTTGTGCACGTAAATTAAGGATTATTATTATTTAATATGTAGTGGATAGTTGTATTAGTGAGAGTGTTGACCCCATATTTTAATTGTATTAGTGAGAGTGTGTGGGTCTCATGTGTGTAAAAAAAGGAAATGACCCTCTTTGGAACGGACGGCCAAAATGGAAAAAAGACCATCTTTCGAGCGGACGGAGGGAGTATATATTTTCAAAAATTAAATTTAAAATCAAAATCAAGATTCTTTTGGTTTTGAAGGTTTAGATTTTACTTTATTTCTCAAGTTAAAGCTTGTCGGTGTTTTTTTTTTTTTTTTTTAAACAGTTATAAAACAATAAAGAAAGACATAGTATTTGATATCCAAATTTTGATTTGAAAATTAAATATGTTCATCGTTAAATTTTAAAAAGAAGTGTCTATTACACAAGGTACATTATATACCACTATTATTAATAGATACATTAGGTTTAAAATATTGTTAATTAATTAATACATTAGTAATGAGTGAAATATCCTTCTTACATTATTTTAATATTTAAAGAGAAAAATCATTCCATAATACTCTCCATAAAAATCGATGGAAATTTATTGCAATATGTTGATTGAAAGCATGAGGATACTCCCTCATCTTGATTTGTGTTCAAAATTCATATAGTGTGTTCATGATATTTGTGTTCAAAATTTAGTAATCAATTTTCTCTCACCACACCGTTCATAAAAACTTACTTGTGTTCAATAATTGATATACATGGTGTTCAGAGTTTAATAATCAATTTTCTCCCACTCATATCGCTCAAAAAAACTTTGATTTACGTGAGTAAATCCCTTACTTGTGTTCAGAAATTCATATCCGTGGTGTTTAGGATATTTGTATTTAAAGTTTAGAAATCAATAAAAATAAAGTAATGTGTTCCCACACTATGGTACAATACTTGTATTCAAATATTATATTTATTGGGTTCAGAAATTGATTTATACATAATTTCGATTTCCAAGCTTTAATTTATGCGAGTAAAATCATCTCTTGTGTTCATAAATAATATAAGTGGATATTATTATTATTATTATTATTATTATTATTATTATTATTATTATTATTGTTGTTGTTGTTGTTGTTTTTTGGTTTTTCCTAAAAGATGTATAGTGGAAGTAAATAAATGAAATAATACATAATACTTCTTCCGTCGTGGGTAAAGGTGTTCGTTTACTTTTTACACTTGGATTAAGGAGTATTATTATTTTATGTGTATTGAGTAGTTATATAAGAGGGATGTGATGTGTAATGGTGGACCTTTTTATTAAAAAGGGAAAATGAGAATCTATGAATGTAACGTCTAATATAGTAAAATGAGAGTTTTCGGCGGGATGAAGGATTACTCCATAGAAAGAAAGTTGTACTTCAGTGCTTTTACAAAGTTATAAGATGAAATTTGTAAAAATATACTGTTATGGGATAAAATCGAGACAACTATGAATATTCTAATTATTTTTGAATTTTTTCAAATAAAGTAAAAGATACTCCCTCAATCCCATAGAAGTTGACACACTTTCTTTTTTGGTTTGAACCATTAAAGTTGACACATTTTCTTTTTTATACATTTGACCCACACAAAAATAATTATTTTATTCTTATGGGGTCCACATACCACATCTAATACAAACTACCCACTACACATTAAATATTATTTCTCTCACTTCACTTTAAATTAAATTATTATATTCCTTAATCTCCGTACCAAAAAAACAAATGCGTCAACTTTTCCGAGACGGGGAGTATTACTTTTATATTTTTATCTTTTGATATCACTATATATTTAGATAATAATAAGTACTTTCTTGTTCCAATATTATCTTTTATCTGAGGTGAAAGTGATACTCCCTCCGTCCCAAAGATATTGACACACTTTCCTTTTTGGGTTGTCCCACAGAAATTGACATATTTCCTTTTTAAGGATATGGGACCCACACAAAAACTATTTATTTATTTACATGGGTCCACACAAACATCACACTCACCACTAATACAACTACCTACTACACATTAAATATTATTTCTCTCACTTCACTTTACATTAATTTATTATACTTCTTAATCTCCGTGCCCAAAAAAAATGTGTCAATTTCTCGGGACGGAGGGAGTACTATTCTGATCAGGTGAATAGATTGAATAGAGATATCGTTCTCCATCTGTCCATCCAATATCTTCTACCAAATTCTAAATTCTAATTAATGTGAATGAATAACCACATAAGAAGAAAGATTCAACATTCTTGAGACACAAACTTATTCTAAATTTTGAAATATTAGAATTTGATATTCTTCCCTAACCACATAAATCCACACAAATCCTTGCCCTCATCCCATATCCAAACAAACCCTAAAAATGTTAGATTTCATCTAGTGGCCCAAAACAATCTACTCTACAAACTTGAAAATATGAAAAATAATTCACCACCAAAATTTTAGATATTCTAAAAGTTATTATATGGTTCCCCTTTAGACTAATTAATTTGTAGGGTCAAACCATGTTGATGTGAACTCGAATTTTAATTTGATTTTACTCCTGAAAAAAACTATTCTTCATATTAATGAACTATCACTCATTTAAATAAAAAATATTATTTTTTACAAATTCAATTGTGATCTTAGCAAAATTTTCTATACATTCGAATTCAAATTCATGCACATACATTCAAAACATTTACATTTAAGAACTAAAACATACTCCTACACAATAATAATTAAGTATTTATATGGCTTGTAAACGATCTTTTAACGAATTTTCGATTAGCTTTCTGAATTTAAAAAGCAATACATTTATTAAAAAAATATAAATTATTAAATAAAATTAATACGGAAATAGGTGCACACATACACAAGATATCAACTCTGATCTTTTCACATTCTTGTTTAAATAAGCAATTTTTTTATTCAAAATAATTTTAATTTATTACTATGAAGTGGAGTATAATTTCTTGGATAATGAAGGATAAAAATTGGAGAGACTCTCTTGTGAGACAAGTGAGAGACGGATCGACCCATCATTAAAGTATGATTATTGTATTGATAAAATATATTTATTTATAATTAAATGATGTCAATAATAAATCAAATTATAACACACCAAAATCATATTTTAATGCATAATCTAGCGTACTTTAGTAAACATACTTTAACAACCACTAAACATACTTTATCTAAATAATAAACATACTCTTGCACCACTTTAATTTGTCTATACAATTTTAGGCTAATTCTGGGGTGCATCTTGTGGGCCCCATGTTTATATTTTAAAAGGTATTAGTGGGTAGTTTTTTTTTTAAAAAAGAAATTAATTATATTATTATATTTAATGGTGTAGATTATGATAAAAATTAATCTAACAATCAAGATTATCCAGTGCACCACAATCCAACTCACAATTTTATTGAATTATTACTGCCTATACTATTAATTTGTCTACAATTTATTGAATTATTGTTGGGCACCTAAGAATTTTCTTTACACAAAGCCATAATTTATGCAGTACATTTATGCTGGATTTTTTTCCTTTATCTTTAATTTCCTTTTCCGTTTGAAGAAAAAAATACCATACAATATTATGAATAATAGTAATTATCTCTATTGTTATTATTAATATAAAGAATAAATGAGTTATTTATTTGTGTCAAATTTTATACAATGAATGGATGTATTTTGATTGTAGCAGTGTTAAAGCATTTTAAAGCTAAAAAGATATATTATTATTAATATTTGTCTATTAAATTTTTATGAGTTCAATTTTTTATTCTGTGCTTTTATACTCTTTCAATTTTAACATTTTTTTGTTAATTTTAGAACAGAAAATATTTATTTTTCCAATTTGTATTTTTTATATCAATTTTAAGAACTTTTTTTAGTTTTTAATTTCTTAAGTTTTGCTTTTTTTTTCGAATTCAATTTTAATTCTGTAGCTCTTTAAAAAAATTAAAATTAACACAAAATGAATTAGAATTTAAAAAATGAAATATTATTTAATTAAAATAGGCAAAAACTTGTGTGTGCCTGGGCGCACAGGAGCACTTTCCGTGCACCTTTATAATTTTGTGTTAAATTGTATACCCTTCAGTATAAAGATGTGTACCTTTTATTTTTTGAAGAAAAATAAAAAAAATATTTATGAAAAACGTGTACCTTTTAGAACAAAATAATTTACCCTTATCCATAATACTAAATTCTAAAGGCGTGCATCGGACGCACGCAAGCCTCACTCATTAAAATAATGTAAAAGATCCTATAAAATATTAAAATAGAACTCCAATAAATGGAGAAAATAATAAAAGTTGTATTAACTAAAATACCATAAAAAATGGTAATAGCTCTAGTAACTAAAAGCAATCCGACGTGTACTTTGGGTCCCACATGACAAGCACTACTCTATCCTTGACCACCAATCAATCCACACCACCTGTCGTATTAAACTACCACCTTCGAGAATTTCAACCCGGTATGAGTTGACTCATTACCAATAATACAAAGAGTGGGAGATTCGCGAATCACCGGCACAAGGCCAGGCTTCCCGCCACCGCAATGGCCGCCGCCGCCGCCTCCTCCACCATTCCGCAATCCTTCCTTTCGCTCGCTAAACCCAATCCCAAACCCAACAAACTCTCTTTCTTCCTCAAATCACAACCGCAGCCGCCCACCACTAAGATTAATTTCTCCAAACCCAATTACGGAAAAGTGTCTTCCCAGCTGGTAAAATCAGCTGCAAACGAGTTGGATGTTATCCCCGTACAGAGCGACGACATGGTGGACCAGCAGGACGGCGTCGTTTGTATGGAAAGGGAAGCCGAAGCGACGGAGGTGGCTCAGGTGGTTGGGGGTTTCGGAAGTGAGCGGTTGTCGTTCGAAGGCGGCGCAGCTGGGTTCTCACCGGCTGCTTCTGGTGTAGGTGGACCCGGTGGCAAAAGTCAGGAAGAAATGGAGAGGTTTATTGACAGGGCCATTAATGCTACTATAGTGTTTGCTGCTGGATCTTTTGCAATCACCAAGTTGCTTACTATCGATCATGATTATTGGCATGTGAGTTCAAATTATAAGTTTTCTTATCTTATTGTTTTGATTGACCAAGGCTTGCTGTTTTGTTTTGGAAAATTTTTGTATCATTTGGGGTGTTGGAGATTGATTCCTTTTGTGAATAGTTGATGTTAATTATTGCAATTTATAGTAGATTGAAGAAGCTCGTTCTTTAATCATATTCACATCAAACATATACTTGATGTTTCAGCATTTCTGTGGTGTTGTGATGAAAACATTATGACCAAATGAAAGCATGTTTTCAACCTTTAGTTGTTGTTCTAGAAGTTTCCTAAAATTGATGTTTGCAATTTTATGAGTTGAAGCAAACAAAATCTTGGACTTGTAATGTACTCCCAATAATGATTGAATGCTTGTTATCTCTATTTAAACTTTGATCTATTTTCTTACCATCAATTCATGGAGAGTTGGAATCTCTTTCATTATCTATCTGAGGCCAAGCTATTTTCATCATTTTGTTGTTTTCCAATGAATCCTTAGTGTTAATCTACTTTGAGAATTAAAATTGGTGTGAACTAAACATATCACATACTTTATTAAACACCCCAAATACGCTAATATTTGTTTCTTAGCATTTGGGGATGTTTGCAGAGAGTGTGTTTTTCTTGCACGCCTAAATGGTAGGGAATTTAGGCCCAATTGCCTTATGTGGATTACTTTGTGTAAATGACCTTTTGAAAAGTGTTTAACACGAGTCAAATAATCGTTGCTGGAGTTTTTGTGAAATAAATGTTTTGTTGACTGAGTTTTTTTTTTAAGTAAAAGCCCCTTAAAAAATGTAAGGATTGGCCCCCATATGCTACTTTTCAATTGTTATGACACTCATTGATTGGTTGTAATTACCAATTTTGGAAGATTTAATGAAAATATTGTGGAATATCTTTTTACTTGTATTTCCGTATTTGCTAGAATTTTAGATTATTGCCTTTCTCATGTGAATTTAGTGGCATTATGGTGGTGGATGTTTTCTTCTATAGTTTATACATGCACTCAGCATAGTTTTTCCATCTTCCTTTTATGTTAAATGTTACAGTTTCAGCGTATGCTGTTCATTGAAAATAAAGAATAATGAGATACTGATTTCTCCGGTTTATCTAGGGATGGACACTTTTTGAAATACTGAGATATGCACCCCAACACAACTGGAGTGCTTATGAGGAAGCCCTTAAATCAAACCCGGTCTTTGCAAAAATGGTTATAAGTGGAGTAGTTTATTCTATCGGGGATTGGATTGCACAGGTAAGTTTATATATTATTGTAGAAAGTTATTAGATGCAATAAAGAACGCCCTTTCTCTTGGATTTTTGGTAGCTTGATATCAGTTTTTGATGTGTTTGCCTTGTTACTTGTAGTGTTATGAAGGGAAACCTCTGTTTGAATTTGATCGTGCGCGAATGTTCCGATCTGGTCTGCTTGGTTTTACATTACATGGATCCCTTTCTCATTACTACTATCAATTTTGTGAGGTAAAATTGAGATTTCATTGGTTTTCTCTTTTTGCTATTCTTATAATGTACTTATGATTGAGCCCTGGTTCAGGCTTTATTCCCCTTTGATGATTGGTGGGTGGTTCCTGCTAAAGTTGCCTTTGACCAGACAGTGTGGTCTGCGTTATGGAACAGCATTTACTACACACTTTTAGGCTTTTTACGTCTCGAATCTCCTGTTACTGTCTTTACTGAGTTGAAGGCCACTTTTTTTCCCATGTTAACTGTAAGAACTCCCTCTCTCTTTTACTCCTTTCTTCACTTAACTTTGATTATAAACTTTAAAAAGCTACCTCCAAATTTTCCTTTTGGTTAAAGGTTACATTTAGTGATCTATAAACTTAGCAACTATTTTGTTTCTCTGTTTGTTTAAAGTTCAATTTATGTTGAAGTTTTGGTTCATTCTTGTCATTTCACATTGAGCTTTTCTGATCAATTTACCTTGTTTGGTAGACAATAGATCTTGCCAACCGTTGGCACTTACGTTCTCCGTTTACTTTAAACTCACTAGTTTCTGAACTCTATATTAATTATCAATGTCACACTGCTGTGTATTGAGATTTTTTTGCAGACACAGAACACAAAAGAATAACTTGGACATTAATGCTGTTGTCGTTATAGCTATATTCTTCGGCCTCTTCTGAGTTTTCCTTTCAGGAACAACATGCATCGTTGTTATATTTGTTGTTAATCGGCCGAAAGTACACACTCTTATTTGCAGGCTGGTTGGAAGCTTTGGCCTTTTGCTCATCTGATCACATACGGTGTCATCCCTGTCGAACAAAGGCTACTCTGGGTGGACTGCGTGGAACTCATTTGGGTCACTATACTTTCAACGTAAGCACCATATAGCCAGCTAGCCACATAACAATTTACTAGATTCTTTTGTCCATCCACCTCTTCTCGTCTCTTTTTAACTTCTTCATCACATCGTTATCTGCCAGATACTCGAATGAGAAATCAGAAGCTAGAACATCTGAAGCACCAGTTGAAGGCAATGCCAGTTTGCCACCATCAGACGGTTACATCTAAAGGTATTCCACGACTAATATTCGAAGAAATATATGTGGGGTTTCGACTCTCTGTACGTAAAATCTGGTATGCTGCCTGATTCGCCATTGAAGGATTAGACGTATACAAAGGTACTTAGAGGGTCATCTGTAACTTAGGCAAATATATCCCATCATCATGTATGTGTGTACATTATTTGTCTTCTTTCATTTGGTGCATATTGTTCTCGTCTATTGAAATTGCCCATTTATTCCCCCAAGCTTTAAATATGGAGTATATAGTACTATGTAATAGGGGGAAGAAATTTTTAATGTGATAATGTACCATCTCAATGTAATAAGACAGAGGGGAAATGGAAATGGAAATGGAAATGGAAATGGAAATGGAGAAAACTTATGTTAATTTCTGTAAATATCTTAGGTGTTTTTTACTCATGCAAGTAAAACAGTTAAAATGAATCATTTAATTAGAAATAAAAAAAATTCAAATTGAGTTGTGAGGATGATCAAAAGTCTAACTAGGTAGTACTCTCTCCCTTCGTCTCCTAAAGTATTTCACACTTTTCTTTTTTATTCGTCCCACAAAATATTTCACACTTTACTTTTACTAAAAATGATAAAAAATATACTATAACAATACCTATTTTTTACCTACATCCCAGCATGATACTTACTTTTTCACACATTTCAATAACTTTACACACCTCTTTCATTAAATTAATTAAAATACTTCTCTTTCTTACTTTATACATAAAATAATAATTTTTTCTTAAACTCCGCACATAACAATACGTGAAGTACTTCGGGGGATGGAGGGAGTACCTATAAGCCTTTTTTTTTTTGGGTGTGTGTGATCATTTCTTGTCCCTATGTTGATTTACTAATTTTACATAAAATATGCGAATATATATCAAAACACCAAGAATTTAGCTCGCGCTTATTCATAACTTCATATTCTTTGTCCACAAAATTAATTTAGAATTATAATACAAAATCATACAAATTAAATTAGAGTTGGTCTCTTGTGTTTTCAGGTGCACTAAATGTCTAAGAGTACAATATTTTGCTTTAAATGTTATACACTTTAATTAATAAGAATATAATATTTTGTTTTAAAGAGTATATACTTTCATTAATTTTTTTTAAATTTTTTCAGAAAATAAAGGATACACATCCTTATACTAAATAATGTATAATTTAATACTAAAGGGTATTTGGGTTATACTAAATGACAGAGTCTCTTGTGAGACGCTACTTTCATGAGACGGTTTGTGAGACGTGTTAAAGTATGTCGATTATTTAAATAAAGTATGTTTAATGGTTGTTAATGTATGTTTTTTAAAGTATGTTGGATTATGTATTAAAATATGATGTTAGTGTGTTATAATTTGATTTATTATCGACATACTTTAACCACAAATAAGCACACTTTAACCACAAATAAGCATACTTTAGTGACGGGTTGACCCGTCTCAGATCCGTCTCACCAATAACCCGTCTCACAAGAGACTAACTCATACTAAATAATGTATAATTTAATACTAAAGAGTATTTGGGTGGACGGTATACCGAGCGCACAAGATTTAGCCATATTAAATTAATGATTACCGCACAAGATTTAGCCATATTAAATTAATGATTACCGCAATCTCAAAAAATTGTACTACTTCCATAAATAAAAAATAAAAAAAATATTGTACTACTAATTGGGTATTTTAAACACCTTATTATCAAATGAAAATCACAAATTTAAAATATAAGACAATGAAAAATTCTAGAAAAGAATGTCATGTATTGAGTGGAACAATAATGTAAAATCGAACTTTAACATAACGTTCTAATACATGACATAATAACATGTATTATCATCGAATTGTTCATAAAGTAATTTACGATGTTACTAATACCTCTCATTAATTCAAGTATCATTTTTTTTTTTTAAATGTTATCATATCTTATCCATCTTACGAGAATCTTATTGTGAGAAAGTCTCGCACAAATGTTTGTTTTATTTATGCACTTCAATTATATTCAAACTATGAGGGCAGCCTTATATGAGATCGTCTCACGGTAAAAAATTTTTTTGCTTTCGTGATTAGTTATTACTTTTCATTCATATTATAAATTGTTCATGCATTTTACATTAATTAGATATTATTTTTCATTGAAATGTTATTACTACTTTTTATCCGTTTCACAAAAGTTATTTTGTGAGACGTTCTAACACAAGTCTTTATTAATTATGGTTGAATGAACAATCAAAGTCTCACATTGGTTAGAAGTGAGACTGACTTTGGTTAAAAAAGTAGATTAGACTCTCCTTAACATAAGACTTTTAAATGAAAAACCAAAAGCAAAATCGTGAGGACATATGGTGGCCAAAGCGCTATAGCTCTAAGTATCAGAGTTAAGCCCCTCACTAAATTAATGGAAATTGAGATGATAAACTTTCCTTAGAGTGAAAGCTCAAAAGCAACACCAACCATGATACCTTCCCATCTATTCACTTTCTATTTTTTCAATTTAAACTTTTTTACCGTCATCTACTTTCTAATCCAAATAAGTACTACTAGTTATTTTATCCAAAATTTTATTTGCTCCATAAAGTAGTAAATTCTAGAAACTAAAGCTACAAAATGAGTATAAGGAGTAATCAATAACTTAGTAAACTTGCATTGATTATATATATACATACATACAAGAAAAATCCTACTCTTTTATTTAATATACTGATAAAAACTTACATTATCACAGTTATATTATAAGAGCATATTTAATATACATTAAATTTGTGTGAAAGCATGTCAGACACTTATTTTATAAAAAAATAAAAAGTGAAAATTATATTATTGAATAATTTTATGAACAATTAGTAGAACATAAAAAAGTGATGAGTTCATATTAGGTGCATCCTATTGCAAGGTGCGTGCACCCATATGTGTATAACTTTTTATTCTATTTTTTATACATGTTATTCTATTTTGTATACGCGTTTCTTAATAATTATATATTTTTTTCACACTAAGTTTTTCATTAAAAAACATAGCATCAATATGTGTATAACTTTTTATTCAATAGTATATACATGTTTTTTAATAATTGTATATTTTTTTACACTCAATTTTTCATTAAAAAAATTAACAATTAAATTGTATACATTTTTGTTCATAATTGTATATATTTTTGTTTATATTTGTATATGTTTTTTAAAGTGGGTGCACCCTATCTTAGGGTACACTCGGATGCATAGTAAATTAGCCAAAAGTGATATTCAATTTAAGAGAAAAAATTAAACAGTCTTATCAAAACAGTTTGATCATATAATAGAAAATATTCAACATAAGCACACAAATGTCTCTTAATAGATGCTTTCCTAGCATTTGAAAGTAAAAAATTTTATATTTTGCATTAATTTTAATAATTAGCCACATATACCATATATATATATATATATATATATATATTAAATATCAAAATTAATCCTGTAAATATGATATATTTAAACTTTAATCCTTTTTTTTCGGTAATTTTCAATTTTTGTCTTTTTTTTTGTCCAACTTTAGTCATTTGGTTCAATTTTGATCATTTTTTTCAAAACTTGATCATTTTTTTGTCCACTTTTAGTCAAAAATTTATACACTTTCTTATCAATTTTGGATTTTTTTTAACATAAAGGACTAAATTTGGAAAAAAAACTAAATTTTTTTATAAGGTCTAAATTTGGACAAAAAAGAATAAAAGTGGACAAAAATGACTAAAATTGAGAATTGCAAATGAAAAATGATTAAAATTTAAATAGACTATTTTATTTTTATAAGAAATAAAATGGACTTTAATTATGATGTTGGATTCAGACTAGTACTGCAAGCAGAATTAGTGATCACATTACAGTTTGCATATGAACCTAGAAAGTGTGAATAATTCTAAAGGGTGTGCAATAAAATTACACGTAATTAAAAAAAAAACTGAATTAAGATCATGATCATTTAATTAAAATATCTAAATTGATAGATAAAGTATATCTAATTCAAAATCATCAAAGATTACACGTCTTATACGAGAATTTAAAGTAAATTGAAAATCTCATAATTTTCGAATTTAGAACCTAACAAGTTTGGTATGAATAATTAAACAGTTGGGAAGAAACGTCAGATTCAAGTGGGACATCTGCAAATGAGATATTTATAATGTAATTACTGCTTAATTATAACTTTCAAATATATATATTTATCTTTTGGCCCCTGAATTATTGACATATTTTCCTGTTGTCACATTTCTGATTTTGCGGAGCCAATTGGGGGTCCTACTGTCACACCTGAATAATTATACACAATTAATTACTTTTTTTTTAAAAGCTCATTGTATATTCTCCCGTCCCCATTAAAAGAGGATCTTTTACTTTTTTACACGTAAATTAAAGAGTATTACTATTTAAAATATAATGGGTAGTTGTATTAGTAGTGAGTGTGGGCCCCTTATTTTTATTGTATTAGAAAGGGTGTATGAATATCATATGTGTAAAAAAATGAAACGAGACCCTTTGAGTGAGACGCTCAAAATAAAAAAAATGCCTTCTTTTAACTGGACGGAGGAAATATGTTAAAATAGCTAATTGTATGTTAAACTAACTTTTTCTTGAACCGTTGTTATATAAAAACACACACATATTGATATACATATCATTTTGATAATAAATATTATTATTTAAAATACTAAATATATAAAATATTGTACTAGTGTAGCATTAATATTTTGGTGCAAATTAATTGTTGTAGTTGAATTATATATGCTTCGCATTAAAATTTGCACAAGAATAGTAAAATAATAAAAATAAACTAATAAATACTCGTGCATATCGCTCGTTATTTCTAAAATTTATCAGTTATTCTACATAAATTATTATGAATGATATAAAATAATTCATTTTTAATACATAAATATTAACGGGCGGTATATTTATGAAAACTTTTTCAACATCAATTAGATGATGTGTTTTATTATGGGGTAATTCTTGGGTGACCCGTGGTCACCCATGACCCCCTCTCACATGAGGGGTGGGGGCCCATCCCTGCCATGTAGGACCCACCCCCTCATGTGAGAGGGTCATAGGTGACCATGGGTCACCCAAGTCATGCTTTTTATTATGATTGTCCCTCTAATTAACTTAAAAATATATATACTCCATAAAAAATTAAAAATCTTAGTGTGAAATATCCATATCCTTAAGGGTACAATCAACACGTCATATCACGATATGAAGTCAATAATTCCATGTGTGTACACAGGAATCGTGATCCTGCCCTTTCAATTTAAATTTTGTAATTTTTTTTTAATTTGAATACAATATTTATGTTGCTTTCAAATGAATTATAACAGAATGAAAATTATACCCTAACATAAATTATTGCCTCTGCTACTCTTAGTGATCATTATGTTTTCTTTTTGTGGGGTGATTAAAAATATAAAATTATAATGTATAATAAATTAAAAAATATTATTACACTATATATAGTAGATATTTATATTAGTATTTTACATGACTTTATGTAAATATGTTAAATGTTATGTTTCAATTTAAATTTTGTAAATTTCTTTTAATTTAACTATGAATGTAAATTTGCTACGTCACTAAACATTAAGGAAGGAAAATAGAAATGTACAGGGATAAAATTTTAATTTAAAATTTAATTAAATAAATTAAAAAACGTTAATGGTGAGTGACGTGTCTAAGTTGTGGATAAAGGCAGGAGTTGACTGTTAAATAAATTTTACTTAAATTGAGAGGATACAAACGGAAACATATGGACTACAATATTGAAATCTATATTTTCATGTTTGATAGTTTCATAAAAGTTTTCATATTCTAAAAATAATTAAAGAAAAAAGTTAAAATGGCTAACCTCTTTCATATATTTTATTTATAAAAATATCATTTCATCTAATACATTTATAATATATACTTTGTTATTTACAATCGACAAATTTTTTCATTTCAATTTTATAAAACGATATCATATAAGTATTTATTGAGTGACGCTTGCGTGCATCTGGACGCACGCCATGCTCCTTTAAAATTTAGTATTATGGATAAGAGTACATTATTTTGTTCTAAAGGATATACACTTTAATTAATAAGGGTATATTATTTTGTTCTAAAGGGTATACACTTTTCATTAATATTTTTTATTTTTCTTTAAAAAATAAAGGGTACACATCTTTATACTAAAGGGTATACAATTTAACACAAAATCCTAAAGGCGCACGGAAAGTGCTTCCGTGCGCCCGCGCGCACATAAGTTTTTGCCATTTATCGTATAATAATATTTTAAATTTTAGATTGCTATCATAATTGAATAACAACTATATATGTATATAGGTCGAGTTAAATGCATCAACTTTCTTGACTTGCTCATTTGATATATACTTTTAACTTTACTATTATGAAAATTCACACATATATTTCCCCCCCCCCCCCCCAAAAAAAAAAAAAAAAAATATAGCGCACTTTTATTTTCTTTCCAAAAAATAAAATAAAATAAAATATAGATTAACTTATATGGTTTCAAAATTTCAAGGTCTAAAATTTTTAGCTCTACATACCTAAAAAAATGAGAAAGTATGTTGTAAGACTGATTATTTATGAGACAACTGTGAGACGGGTCGAGCCATCACTAAAGTATATTTATTGTATATATAAAGCATGTTTAATAGTTGTTAAAATGATTATTTTCTAAAGTATGATTTTAGCGTGTTATAATATGCTTTATTATTAACATACTCTAACTACAAATAAGCATATTTTATCTACACAATAAACATACTTTAGTGATGGGTCGACCCGTCTTATACCCGTCTCACAAATAACCCGTCTCATAAGAAAGTGCCTCAAAAAAATATTTATAAAAAGTTTTAGTAAATAATTAATGATTAATTAACGTTAAGGGTTTCTCTTTAATATCTTATATTGTAATTAAATGCTTCACATGTCATTTATAATAAGAATTGATCTCCTATGACACACTGTGCCCCATGGGAATACAAGATTTTTAATATTAAAATTCTTGTGTTTTTATAGGGGCACGGTGTAGGGGGAGAAACACCGTGCCCCATGGGAATACAAGATTTTTAATATTAAAACTCTTGTGTTTTCATAAGAGCACGGTGTGACTAAAATTCTTGTATTTTCATGGGTGCACGGTGTGTTCCCGGGGCATAGGAGTTTTTGCCTTATAATAATATAACATATATAAAACATTTTGCCATCAATAGTCTTGCTCAAAAAAAAAAATAATAATAATTGCCTAGCGTTTGCATAATAAAATTAGACAAATACTTGTGTAAATCGAGTTTTCTATTATACCCTATGTATTATTAAGATTTAAATTAAAAAGGGACCACAGGTTTTACACTAAACTAACTCATAAAATTATAATAATTGATCAGACAGAATCCAGAAAACTGATCATCATCTAAAGTCGAGGTTGTCAAGCGTTACATATGGCGATAAAGATAGATGTAGGGTAGATGCATGAACAATATTTGATGAATGGGTATAACATAACATATAATATGAGTCACAAAATCAAGATAGATATATATTTGATATACATAAGTGTAATTGTATGTATATATAATATGCTTAGAATGAAAGGGGCTTTCACAAGAACTAAAAATATCTAGTGCATGCCATTATCTAATTTCCATTTATAGCACGTGGGATGAACCATGTAATAAAGTAGTTTTGTTTTCTTTCCTAATTTGGGGATCGGATTAGCGATAATAAATTTGTGAGGTTTAAGATAAAGATTCCTCATGACAGCTTAGATGGTCCCTAACTCATCAAATTAAATAAAAACCCATTTCTTTGGTATTAAATTAAATTAAATCCAAATTAATTAACTCATCTTTTAGCATGTTTGTTGAGATGTGTGGTGGTAGATATATTTTCCTAGCTCATCATGTCCTTTCATACCATGAGGAAAAGGACTGCCACAACGCCCGTGTTTTGAGTCGATCATATAGTGTTTTGATTTCGATTTTCGATCGTTTCTGAGGACGACAGACGAATCGTCGATAGTCATTACATCGTCGATTGATCGTTATTGTAATATTGCTCGGTTTAATTTAATGTGAAATAACCCGACCCTGTATTAGGATCGGGATCAGATAATTATATATTGATGCACTGGATGCCCTACGATCACACAAATAATGTTGTGCAATTCTTAGGGTTTATGTTTTTTTAAAAGGGTTCAATTTTTTTAATCATATGAAATAAATAGAAGAAAATGTAATTTTTAAAGGTGTAATAATTTAGGTGGATAAGGTTGTGTGGATTAATTTTGATTGCTAATTTAGATTAATGCTTTATTAGAATCTAAAGTTAATTTTACCATGTAGCTTTACCTTTTTTAATATCAATAGGCCGGAAGGTGATGGCTATAATTAATTATGAAAATTAGCTTCTCATGTGTTTTTACCCTTAGGTATATGATAAATATTTATTAATTGACAACCGCTTCTTAATGAAATTTAATTTTGTCTAATTTTAGTTGGGTTAAAAAGACATTTATATCTTCAATTTTAAAAGTAAAAAAAAGAATTATAGAATTATAATTGTAAATATTATAAAAGTTAATAATAAACTTGTAGGATAATAAGTATTTTGAATGAATGAAAATAAAACTCTAAAGAGACAATGAAATAAGTAGAAATTAAAAATATATCAGAAATCACAGGAATAATTTTATTTATTTTTTAATTGATCCATACACACTTTTCTGAAAACAATAATGTAATAAATCACAAAACGATACTCCATATAAAATAATCATATCATACACACTCTCCATTTCTCTCTTCCAAAAAATTGATAGATGGTTATAATTATTTTTCTGAAAAATATAAATATTATTCGTAGTTCAAAAGTTTACCGCTCTAAACAAAAGCCAATCTCCCTAGAACTCAGGCAAAAAAAAAATTAAAATAACAACTCCAATATACACACTTTTAGAATGATTCGATCTATTAATTACATCGTGGAGGCGCTAGCATTATCGAATAGAACTGTATTTCTGTGACTCACACTCGCCATACAGATAGCAAATACTAACGTTAACCGTTTTTTCAGCTAAATAAAAGCCCACCTATCTTTGTAGATCCTTTTAATATAACAGTAAGAATAGATTATAGGAGTACCTTATTTTATAACTCTCATTAATTAATTATTGTTGAAAAAATAAAACCATTAAGGTTTTAGGGTGTTATGCATGGTACTGTACCGTACCATTGTCCTATCAAGTAGAGAATATAGTTCCTTTCAATTTTGACCTAAAAACAAAAAAAGGAATAGAATAGAATAGAATAAATTTGAGTTCTTGAAGAATTAAGCCATTATATGGAGTATTACTCAATTATTAAAAATAAAAAATAAAGTTTTGAGATTCCACTCTTTCGGCCATTGTTCGATCTAAAGTTGATAATCAAGAATGTGCCTTATTCTCTCTTTCACAATAAATTCTTCTGGATTCCTGTCTTTAATTTTTTGGTCCTAACTATTTCATTAATTAATATTAATTAATTCTCTTTTGTCCAAATTTTAGCAATTAATTAAATATGGAAGTTTAATTTGCGATCAATATTCATACGATTTTAAAGTCAATTATTATTCTTAATTATTGATCGAACATTGGTCAGCTGGACATTAATCACATACTACATACTAGTGTTTAACTATTTCCACCTCAACTTTTTTAAAATAAATTGTAATACACTTTTTTCTAGTTTAAAGTTGTAATTATAAGCTAAATTAATCTTGATTTTTTTTACTCAACTTATATTATTTTTTTTCTTTTTCAAATTTGTAAAGTATATTTCTCGCACGTAATTTTAATTTGGGTAGGTCTTGCGTGAGAACGTCTCACCTGAGACCATTTTTTACTTTTTAAAATAGTTATCACTTTCACTATAAAATGTCATTATTTTCTCTATAAAATGTTATCACTTTTTATTTATACTATAAATTGTTCATAAAATAACATTGTCACTTTTTATTAATTTATCATCACTTTCTTTATAAAAGTTATCACTTTCTAACCGTCTCACATAAGGGCTTATGTGAGACGATCTCACACAAGTCTTTTCCTTTTAATTTTCCCCATGCACCTGAACGCATACGAATTCAAATTTGTGCATCTATATTCAAAACTTATATATTAATGAATAAAAATATATATAGTGATGAATAAGAACTTACGCACATTATTAACAATTTTTTTATTAATTTTTTAATGAAAACTAAATAAAAATTATACATTTATTATAAAACATTATGTGAGACTGCTTTTAAAGTTTCTTACATACTAGTTATTATTTTTTGTTAAAAATATTATAACGTTTTATTTATATTATAAATTGTTTATAAAATAATCAATTTTACCATTATCATTTTTTATTAAAATATTATCACTTTATATTAATTCAGGAATTCTTCCGTGAAACTATCTCACCTAATTAATTATTTGCCTTTAAAGTGTTCTAGTTTATCTTTACTAAATTTAAAATGAATATCCGGATTGAGTATATTAACTAATCACACAAGAACTCGATTTGATCAAATTATGAAAATAATTTTCTCAATATTAATTAGAACCTTATTAAAAGTAGTAATATAACCATATTTTCCTACTTTAGCATTGAAAAAAATGGTTATACTCTACCAAAGAAAGTTAGAGCAAGAAAAAATAATACTCCATAATGAAAATCAGCCATTAAAAAAGGTTTGTTAACCGTTTCCTTTAAAACACCATTTTTTCATTGACATATTCTGTGTGATCATTTTGAATCAATTCATTCCATCAGAATATGATTTATGAGGTGACATACTGACATACTTATGCCTCGTATTTTCATGTACTTATTTAATTTTAAATAAATTAACAATAAAAAATATAATAATTCAAAGAATAAATATTAAGTAATCCATCACGAGTGTAAATTAAAATAGCAATATCGCATTTCTGTACACACGAATTGGATCGTTTAGTTATGAAAGAAATTGATGATATATAAATGTCCTAAATTAATAAAGAATGTAATTAATAAGCTCTAGAATTAATACAAAGTTGAAATAACTATATAATACTTATTGGATGCACATAATATTTTCGGGAGTGATAAAAAATTTTAATCTAGAAATAAAATTCAACTAATTAAACACAATTAGGTTAATTAATTATGACAATTGAGTACGTAGTACTTAATTTCATTTTAGCAAAGAACGATCGTTTTCAAGACAGAGATCTGCATTTCATTGCGCTAAAACAAATTTTAGACTGTAATTTGAATTAAAATAAAATAAAATAAAATAGACACATAAAATTAGGGTTTTCATGCAAATTATTCCAAAGCTAGGCTTCAAATTAAGCTCGAAAAATATAAATCTGCAGATATATTTCAGACAAGATATATAAATGAAAGTATATATATATATATATATTAATAAGGTACAATAATATTAAATACGTAAAAAAAGGCTACATATCAGCATAAACTAGAGAAATTAGAAAATGTAAATAGCAGTATCAATTATATTGCATTAATTCTATTGACAAACTGATTTCTATTTATATCTATTTTATTCTCCATATGGACAAGAAGATGAGTACAAGATTTGTTTTGTTTTCAATTACTACAACCAAAAACAGTATAAGAAGGTTTATAATTAAACAAAATAATTAATATCACAGCTAATAATATACTGCCTCATCTAGCTAAAACTTAATTAATTAATTAGTATATACTCCACCTGCAATTAAAATATAATAGTGTATATTCTTCTTCATCACACCTATCTAGCAACAAAATCTCCAATTCAATTCCCCATCAATCAATACTAATTAATTCATTCATCAAACCCTTTTTTGCATAGTAAAATTCAATTTGGATGAATGAGTAATTAATTAATATAATTATGTGTACCAATTCACCCCGGAGACTTGATACGGTTGCTGTCCGAAAACCCCGTCTCCGAGGTTTCCCAGCATTGCTTGCTGCTGCTGAAGAGACGGGGTTTGCGGTAGCTGACTGAGAATAGTGGCGATGGAATTATTCGACTCGTCGGTTCTTCCATCGCAGTTCTCGGCCAGGTACCGTTTGGTCGAGTTGGCGTTGGCGTTCCCGTCGTCGTTCCAGTAGATATTGGGGAGATTCCTCTTGGTCGGGAGGAGATTGTGAGGTACGAGGTGGATCTGTGGGGTGGTTTGCTTTGAAGCTGACGAACCTAAGTGATGAGCGTTCAAAGCGACGTCGTTTACGTTCATCATCCCTTCATACATGCTGTGATGATCGTTTTCCAGAAATTTATGCTGTCCGATTGGCTGCATTGACGAGATCGAACCAATCACGTCGTGACAGGTGTGGTCGTCTCGGTCTTGATCCATTGGCCGCTGAGCTGCGTTGTTCTTCTTGTATATCCGACACAAAACCCAATCATCCAACTACAATTAATTAATTAATTAATTTTAATTACATAAATAAAAATAATTATGGAAAATGAATGAGAAATTAAATTACCCTTAAAGAAGAACCCTTCTTATTGGAGAAATCACAGCCAGGTGGTTTAGAGGTGGGTTTGTTATTATCAACCAGCCTATACTCATGCATGATCCAGTTGGTTTTGATTCCTTTTGGGGGTTTCCCCCCATAAAACACCAGCGCTTTCTTCACTCCAACTTTATGGGTCCCACCCGCCGTCAGAACCGGTTTATCCGTCCCCGTCGCCTTCCAATACCCCGACGTCGCCGCCCTGTTCGGCCTCGCTCCATTAGGATACTTTCGATCTCTCGGACTGAAAAAGTACCACTCCTGCTCCCCAAATATCGCCTTCGCTGCTCATCCACACACATATTTCAATTTCATTTCTCCTAAAAACAATATTTACAGTCGATTTTATGATGATTACCTGGAAGTTCCCATGGGTCGAATTTGTAGAGATCAACTTCGGCGATGATGGTGACCGGCAAGGGGACGGCGGCCGCCTTCTTCTTCAGGTAGTGTACAACCAATTCTTCGTCGGTAGGGTGGAATCGGAATCCAGGAGGGAGCTGAGGCTGCTGTGAGCCGGTGGAGGAATCGGTGCTCTCCATGGACCAGCTAGGAATTTCCGATCAATTTTTTTTTTTTGGTTAAATAAATACTAATTAAGAAAAGATACAAATATTTTATAAATAATTAAGGGGAGATTAAGTTGGAAAAATGGGTTAAGAGATTTGGGAAGGAGGTGGAGGAGGAGGAGGTACAATACGGCACAGCATGAGTAGTAATAGTGGGGTGGAAATACCATTTATATGTCATGTTTCTCTTCGTTTTATTAGTATATCGTATATACGGGCCCAACGTGTTACGGTACACCTGCCGTGGGAGCGCTATCCTGTAACTCGTCTGTGGTCCATGCATCCGTGTGGCCAATGATTAGCCGCCACGTCGACGGGAAAACGGCTGAGGTGGAGGGATGCGCGTAATTGCAAAGGAGGTGATTAGGGCTTAACGATGACGCCATTAACTAAAAATTAGGCGATTAATAGACCGACACGCACGTGGTTCAGTGGCCAATGAGGGGGTGACACGTTGGTGGGGACCGCATGGCTACACAGAGGCCAACAGAAAATATTGTGAATGGGGAATTGATAAGACGAAGGATAAGTGTGAGGGGAAAAGTGGAGGTTAAATTCTGGAATAGACCATAATGGATCTTTATTTATTTATTTATTTATTTTTTAAAAAAATTCAATTCTTAATCTACGCATAATATCTTGCCTCATTCTTCCATGGTTTCAAAATTAATCTTATTGTATTTTTTTAAGAGAAAATATTCCAATTTAATTTTTAAATTAAATAATCAATTTTTTTAAAAAAAAAATTGTTCAAGAACTTACGCGTATTATACTATTATTATATTCCCTACGAGGAATTTTATCAATAAAAAGTTTGAAAAATAGGTAAACTAATGATTGAGGTTTGAATTATTTTTTCTAATTAATTTGAGATTTGAAATATGTAAAACTATCAATTTAATCATGTCTTTATCAAATATTATCTCCTATTTTTCGATTTAGGGCCTAAATTCAAGTCTCAAATTGATAGTTATACATATTTCAGGCTCTGGATTGATAAAAAAAATAATTCAGACCCCCGTATTGATAGTTTACCTATTTTTCAGGCTTTGGATTGATAAAATTCCTAGTGAGAAATAATTAGTATAAATAAAAAATAATATTTTTAATAAAAATGACAATTATATAATTACGAAAACGTAAAACGGTCCCACACAAGCCTGTCCAATTTCAGTGATAATTCTACAATTAAAAAAAACACAATTGTTTGAGTGTAACTTTTGTAATTCGAATAAGAAGTGATAATATTTTAATAAAAATTAGTAGTCGAATTATTAAAAAGTGATAGTAATGAAGTTAATTAATTATTTCATGAGTATGAACAAAAAGTTAATAATAAGTTTAATAAAAAATGTAATGTACGTGTATGATATAAAGTGATGACTATCTAAGAAAACGTGAAAGCGGTCTCACGTAATACGGTCCGGTGTCCAAAAATAAATTGCCACACTTCTCTAAAAACTAGTACCTAAAATTTCAATAATATTATAAAAATTCAATTTTAAAACAAAGTTTCTTGTGAAATATATTAAAATATATTTGTTATAGTAAGTAAAATATACATATTAGTAGTTAAAGCATATAATCTAAAATAGGATGAATAATGCATTACAGTTTTAAGATAATAATATAATTGAGAGTCCAACTGCTGTGCACCGGGTGCACCGGTGCATCTGGACGATTTTAACCATTAGATTATATTTTTATTCGATCTCCACCATCAAATAAAATAAAAATAATTAAATTTTTTAAAAAAATAACTACCCACTAACCCCTATTTTAACCCATTAACCCTTAGGTGTACCGGTGCGCCACAGAATCACCCTATAATTGATTACAAACAAACTTTAACTACCAACCATGAGTTGATATTAGGTGCACCTGGGTGCAAGGGGACACCCATATGTGTATAACTTTTTATTCTATTTTATATACGTGTTTCTTAATAATTGTATATATTTTTCACACTACATTTTTCATTAAAAAAATTAGCATCCATATGTGTATAACTTTTTATTCAATAGTATATACATGTTTTTTAATAATTGTATATTTTTTTACACTTAATTTTTCATTAAAAAACTAACAATTAAATTGTATACATTTTTGTTCATAATTATATATATTTTTGTTTATATTTGTATACATTTTTTAAAGTGGGTGCACCCGGATGCACAGTATAATTAGCCACCAACAATTATCTTTTATTTATATAATACTCTACATTAATCCATCTCATAACTCGTTTCACATATATTCATCTCACACAATTTTATTTAGAATCAACACTCTCTCATTCTTCTAAGCAGCTTTTAGTTATTTTACTTGTAAGAAAATTCATAACCGTTCTTTGAAGATGAATATGGATTTCTTTTTTTTTTACAAGGGACAAAAAACCATGTTAAAGAAGTCGACAATACGAAGCAAATATGTAGACAATACAAAGCAAGCATATGTTTGTAAAATTAGTTAGTTTGTTACTTTTTTATATGGTTAAAAATTAATTAATTAATTAATTGTATGCTTGATACATGATTTGAGGTGATACATACACCAAAGAAACGACATAACAATGAATTGCTCGACGTTGATAAGGCCAACTCTGAACCACGACAACTCAAATCAAATCCAAACAAAAATTAAATTAATGACAATTATATATCATATTCATGCATTTTACTATATGTGCACGAAAGTAAAAAAAAAAAAAAAATCTCCCACGTGTTTGCTTTTCATGTTTATTTAAAAGGATAATTACAAGACTAGTATTTTTTTTTTTGACAGATACGAGACGAGTATTTTAAAATACTTGTATAGTTTTATTTATTTGTTAAGATGATTATATATGTATGATTCAAAGTGATTTTGAAATGAATTGAGAAAACATATTCAAATCTAGTACGAGTTTAAAACTTAAATTGTGTCTCTTATTTTTTATTTATTAAAATAATTAGAACATTTATTTTCGTCCCAATTCTTTTAATTTTGTTTCGATTTCATCCCGAAACAATATTTTTTTATCAATTTTATTTTATAATTTTGTAAAATTACTGATTCAGTCTTATCCTATGTACGAATTTAATTAAATTTTTTAGGATTATATAATCATATTTTAATTTAATTTTTTTTTTGAAACAGTAAACTTCACATTAATAAGAATATGTGGGCTCATGCCCTACATCATTGATAACACAGTTCATAACTTGTGTTGGAAAGTTTTCAACCCATACAAACTCAAAGTCAGGTTTTGTACAAAAATGTGCTAACAAATGTGCTGCTTTGTTAGTCTCACGAGGGGAGAAGGAGAATTGAGAGCAATTGATCATCTTTGCCAACCGAAGGATATCCTCTAAAATCACTATTCCAAAAGAGTCATTCAATTCCCCACCATTCAGTGCATGAATTAAAGTAACTTTTGAGGTTGTTAGATAAAGTGATTTTTCCTTTTTTTGAGTGTGAAGGGTATTGTGGGACAAACAAATGAGGAAAGTGTGAAGGGTTTTGTGGGACGGAGGGAGTACATCTCATACAAAAATAATATGATTGAATTCATTTTAAGACAAAAGGTTTGTGTGATATTATCTCATAAAATAATTTCGGTAAAATGAATAAAAAGTGATAACATTTATAATAATATGGTACTTTACTTTCTTATTGGTCAGTTTGAGTGTGAGTACAAACGTGATAACAAAATGTTGTGAGTTATTTTATTAACAATGTATAATATAAATAAAAAGTAATAACATTTAAAGAAAAATAATACTAATAATTTTAATAAAAATTGATTACTTATAAAATTTCACCGTGAAATTGTTTCACACAAAATAGATCTATTCGAATTTAAAAATTAGCGGATCTTTTCAACATATTTCATGCAGAAATTCTATATTACTATATTGTTTGTATTGGATAATTTCAAAATAGTTGACTTTGGAAGTCAAATTCAAAATCATGTCCCATTTGTTACATGACAAAGAGAGGGTCTAATCCTCGTAATGTCTTAATATTGTTTGTTGGGATTTCAACATTACGAGTTATTTGTAATGTTCTATTTTGCGTTTTAGAATAGCTACACAAATTGTTGTTGAAAAAGTGAAATTGCTTCTAATAAATATTTATTGCTTTGTTAATTAAACTTTTTGTGACTCATCATATCAGTTTCATACTACATTTGCTAATTTCTATAGTCCAAAATTCAAGTTTAAATTCAATGAATTTTTAGTCTACATTATTTAAAAGTTATTCTCAATTGTATCCACTGCACAAGATTGTTCAATAATATTATGTTTTATTTTAAATATATATATATATATATATATATATTATATATATATATATATATATATATATATATATAAATTAATAAATTTTATTATTAAATTATTCAATTGAAATATAAGGATAATTAATGCAATAATTTCTTATTAACTAAAAAAATTAATTTTTTTTAAATCATATGATATAACTAATTGAATTCGGAGGACATATTTAGCGGTTAATTACAGCTAGAAGACAATCTCCTAAACTAAGGACACCAATCATATGATATAATTAATTTAGAATATGAAGGAAGAGTTTCAAATACTTTTCAATAATGGAATCATTAATATATTAATTAGCAAACACAAATAATTTCATCTCGATTAAAACTCATGAGAAATAATACTCCGTGCACAGTGAATCTATCCATTTTATCATTTTAGACTATGAGACTCACACTCTTCACTAATACAAATAAAATATGAGACACACACTCTATTAATACAAATAAAATATGAGACACACACCTTTCACTAATATAATTGCCTACTATACATAAAATAATAATACTTTTAAATTTATGTGCGAAAAATAAATGAATACACTGATGATGGACGGAGAGGTAGTATTTAAGATGAAATTATTGAAAAATATCGTGTGAAGTGAAGATGTAATTACATAAAGGGTTAATTTTGGAGATGAAAAGGGAATAAAAACATTAAATGTGAAGATTAAGATAATTTAGTGCGAATAATTGTGTGATTGAAAATGTTTAAGCAGAGAGAAGGTGGACATTGGTGGGGCCTACGGCTGATTTGATGATGAACAAAGTACTCCTTGTGAGTCAAATCTCGTAGTTCATTTTTATCATCTCATACCCCAATAACACAATTCAAATTCCATATTTCATCCCATGTTACATCTAATGTTAATGGGATGATATAGGAGACAAGTGTTTCATTTCATACACAATTATATATAAAATGAGACATTTGTCTCCCATCCCACCCCATATAACATTAGATGTAACATGGGGTGGAATAGAAGATCCCAAATGCCAATAACAACCTCCCTTTACCCAACCCCCTACCCCACCTCGACCCAACAATATATTTTTAATTAATTAATGAAATTCCAGATCATATAATAAAATAAAATAAAAAATCTCAGGTATGGTTTGATTAGACGACCATGATGACAAAAACCAGATTTAAATGTCATCATTGATGTATAATGGTTGCATGAGCATGTGACCTATAATATACTCTAGTGGCAGATTCAGGATTTTTTTTGGTACGATATATAATTATAAAAATATTACTCCCTTCGTCCACATAAGTAACACAGTATTTTTTGTATGCGAAGATTAAGAAAAATTAATTTGTATGGTTAAAGTTACTTAGATGTGTGTAAAAAATGAGTATATTTAGATAATTTAATGAAAATATTGTACATAATTATTAAGATATATGTAAAAAATGGATATTATTGAGATGCATTTCGTACATTTTTAGAAATGTACATTTGAGTTGAGGCGAATCAAAAGAAATGTGTGAAGTAATTAGAGAGATGGAGGGAGTATTTGATATTCAAAATCGTATAATAAATAAATAACACTCTAAAATTATAAATATTGGTGACATTGTCTAATTTTTATTTGTAAAAAGCAATGTAAAACATTATTATCATGAATTTATCGTGTAAATTTATTAAAATAGTAATGAATTGTGTATAAATATGTATTAATCAAATAATTTGGAGGTACAAATTAACAAATATACAAATATTTATACATATAAATATATATAAAAAATTTTAAAAAAGAAATTAGGGGTGGGGAGTAGGGGGGTTGGGGGGTTTTGGGGGTACAGTCGTACCCCCTTGTACCCCCTGTATCCGCCACTGCCCTCCCATCCAAATATTGGTGATTTTGGATGAAGCGATATACGCTTTTATGATTAGTTATTATTATTTTAATTAAAAATATTATCATTTCTATTTTAAATATTATTATTTTTTATTTATGGGATTACTATTTCATCTGCAATTGCTAAACATATCTCAAAAATATTCAATAGGACATAATTACCCTTATAAAACTTATATCTGTTCGATTGTTGCAACCAAACAACCATCTATCTTATATGTTCGGTTGCAACAATCGAACATAACAAAGAATTCATATATTTTATCTGGTTGTTGTAACCGAACAGAACAAGATTTGTATTTTTTTAATTCATATATACATTACCGAATAGATAAGATAACACATATGTTTCATCGACATCAATCTTTAAACAAAGATGATGATTCTCTTCCAGTGAAAGTAAACAAGTTCTTGTTGATTCTATCAATGGGGGCATTGGTAGTGGTTATGATTTAGACGAATTTATAACCACTATCATTGCTACTTCCGTTAATATCAACAGAAACTCACTTACTTTTAATGGGGGAGGAATCATATATTTGTTTAAATATAACTTATCTGTTATCTTATCTATTTAGATATGAATTAGAAAAAAAAATCATTTATCTTGTTCTGTTCGGTTGCAACAACCGAACATATAAAATAGATGAATTTTTTATTTTGTTCGGTCGTTGCTACCGAACAGAATAGATGAATTCTTTGTTCTATTCGTTTATTGCAACCGAACAGATATAAATTTTGTAAAGGCAATTATGTCTTATTGAATATTTTTGGGGTACGTTTAGTAATTTTGGGGGTGCGAATAGTCGTCCCCATTAATTTATACTATAATTATTCAACACAAATATTTGTGTAAATCGAGTTTATAGGATAAACCTGTGATCCCCCATTCTAATATATGTACTCTATGTATTGGTAGGATATTTAAATTAAGGGAGACCACATAATTTATTATATAAACCCGATTTACAAGAGACTAACTCATTATTCAAATTGTTTATTGTACTATTATCACTTTTCATTAATTGGCTATAATTTTTTATTGAAAATATTATCATTTTTATCTATCTCACGAAATGATTTACGATTAGACGGTCTCACACAAGTCTTTGCCTCTAGATATTTACCCACTTTGGAACACGGTCCGAATTTTCTGCACATTCTTAGTGTAATATTTTATGTGAGATACCATTGGATGAATGACATATAAGATAAAAAGATAAATTATAAGAAAAAAATAAATAATAATAATAAACTCTAAGAGCTAAAGTTAATAGTTTGATTTCCTTTTCATATTACATGTTTATCATCTTATTAGTTGTTCAAGAAATAACGCATAAAAATAACATTGAGGATTCGTGTTATGCCAAATATCACAATCATTGCGAAAATTATCACCAATTGTTCAAGAGGTTTGTTGGTCATTTGTTTGAATTTAGTATTTTTTAATAAAATAAAATAAAAAACACGGAGTAAAATACCATTATGTTACACGTCCTTTATGAGCTTTCTACAGGATGATATTTACCAATTTGATTGCACTAGCATTAATTTTGTGCAACCGGTGCATCATAATGGGGTATGATACAACCAACCGGTAAGAAAGTGACAAAAAAATTTAATACTATACGCTAAAATTAAATTGATTCATTACGAAGATTTGTCGTGACATGAATTTTTGAAAAAAATAAAAATGTAAAAGGATGCATTGATAGAAAGCTATTAGATATAGGGATATGATTTAGAAGTGTAAAAGGTTGAAAAAAAGGATGTAAAATATATAAATATAAAGAAAGCATGTGGGGTGTATTAGCATGGAAGTCAAGGGTCATTATTCACTTTGTGAAAGAATAGGGTATCAATCCATATCCCCTCCAAACACGACCTAACCCCCCCAACCCCCCCCCCCCCCCCCCCCCCCCCCCCCCCAATACGAGGATAGCTGCACTAATTACAAGCATGCATGTGCAATTAATATATATATATGGGTTATTCTAAAATTAGATTTTAGGTATGTAGAAATTAAATTAATTTATTTTAGTAACAGTTTTTTGAAAGCCGGCTAAATGCATTTTTGAAACTCGAAAGAATGTAATTAGTTGGAGGGATCCATGTTTGCTGATAGTTTATGTGATGGATGCAACAGATTTTAATAGTTCCTCCTTACATACAAAAGGTTATTATTTGCTTTTCAAATTAAGAAATATTATTATTTTATTTATAGTAATTAGTTCTATTAGTAATGACTAATGGGTGGTTATATGTAAGACCATTTTACTAAATATGAAAAATAAATATTTTTAGAGTTAACACTTAAAATAGTAAAATGAGAACATTTAAGGTCGTAAAAGTATGAAAAATAAGTAATTTTGAAGTTAACACTCAAAATAGTAGAATGTGAACATTTAAGATGGACGAAGGGAGTATATCTATTAACCTTAAAAAAACAATAAAATTAGCTTTAAAAAATAATTTAAAAGAGAATGTCACACTCAAATATGACGTTTTTAAAAATTTTAAGTATTTATCAATTTTTATTAAAAAAATTATATTTTTATTAAAAATATTACTCTTCCCATCCTAAAAAGCTTTTAACACTTTCTTCATTTACACTCACAATATATTCTTCACCCTAAAAAATATTAGTAAAAGTTTCAAAATAAATATTTTTTCATATTTTCAATACATCATATTTTCAAAAATATTACTTCCACCTAATACATTATAACTTATTTTATCATTTATTTATTACTTAAAAATACTCTCTCTGTCTCATGAAAAGAGTTACATTTACTGTTTGCACGGAGATTAAGAAATATAGTACTATTTTAATGTGTAGTGGGTTGAGAGATATAATAATTTAATGTATAGTGGGAGCAATATTGTGTGTGAGCCCAATGAAGAAAAAGTGATTGATTTATGTGGGTCACATCTACTAAAAAAGAAAATGTAACTCTTGTAGCGGGACACCCTAATTAGTAAAATATAATTCTTATTGCGGGACGGATGAAGTACTAATTTATACTCCCTCCGTCCCGCAGCAAGGGTCTCTTTTTGCCATTTTGGTCGTCCCACCCAAAGGGTCTTCTTTCATTTTTTACACACATGGGACCCACACACCCCCTCTAATACAATTAAAACATGGGGCCCATACTCCCACTAATACAACTACCCACTACACATTAAATAATAATACTCCTTAATCCACGTGTCAAAAAGCAAATACTACCCTTGCCGCGGGACGGAGGGAGTACTCAAAAGTCAATAAAATTTATAAAAAAAAACAAATTATTTTGAATTCCATATTTATAGTAAAAGTACAGAGCTAGACGTACGTAACTGAGGGAATATCACATTTTATTTATACAATTAATTTTTAATAAAATAGTTTACTATATTACAATAGGTTTTTATTAATTTAAATATAGTTTTTTTTATTAAAATATTTTTTTTATGTGTTTGCACGATTCTTAAAAGAATAAATGTATTACTTCCTTCGTCCACTGTCAATCTATCAATTTTACCATTTTCTGCCGTCCACTCTTAATCTATCCATTTTCCTTTTTAGACACATGCGACCTACTCACACACTAATACAATTAAAATAAGGGATCTGCACACTCCATTAATACATCTATCCACTATACATAAATAAAATAATAATACTTTTTAATATACGTAAAAAATAAATGAATAAATTAGTGTTGAACGGAAGGGTGAAAAAGTGAACAATGGCAACCAAAACTCACGGGAGAGTATTGGATTTATGTGTGTAGGTCCAACTAATCCCAATGAGACAAACAGCTGTGAGTCCAACAAGTCGAAAAACATTAGTCCACCTCATCCGCTTAAATTCTTAATTCGTTGACTATAGTTCCATTATCCAATCAACGCCTTATATTTAAAATTTAATTGTGCCCATGTTTAATCACACATCTAAGACAACACTCCATACTCTAAAATATTACTACCTCCGTCCATATATAATGTACTCCCTCAATCCCGAAATAAGGTATACGACGTATATTAAGGAGTATAATATTTAAATGTGTAATGAAGTAAGAGAAATAATATTTTATTGTGTAGTGGGTAGTTGTATTAGTGTAGTAGATGAGACACATGTGGATATAATAATTGTTTTGTGTGGGTCCCATATACCAAAAAGGGAAATGTATACTTTGTTTTTGGACGGATCAAAATGGAAAAATGTATACCTAGTTGTGGGACGGATGAAGTATTCATTTTGTTATTTTTGGATACTTCACTTTTAAAGTATCAAATTTTCTTTTTTAGCTAAAGGGCTCATACATAACCTACCACTTCCAACTGCTCCACCACTAATACAACTATCAACTTTATATAAAATAATAATACTCCTTAATACACGTGCAAAAAGCAAACGAATACATTTGTGATGAATGAAGGGAGTAATAAATAAAAAAAAATAGCAAATTTTTTTTAGGAATTATTCTCAAAATCCCATAGATTTAATAGAATGAATATGAATTCATAGCACTTTTAATTAAAAGAAAAAAAAGTAATATTTAATTTACGAAAATGATTACCGTAAATTATTTTTTATACAATTTATTTGTAAAAATAAATAAAAGTAATCATGATTTGATTAAGTATTAAACGATTTACCTCTCAAGTCACTCTAATACGGAATTTTTGCCTCAAGTCTTATATGTGGAATTTTTTCATAAATGGGTGGCGGTGAGGTTCGAACCCTGACCTTATACCATGTTAAATGACCACCACATCTAAAAGTTTAAGCTATTAGAAAAGTAAATCGTTTAATATTTAATCAAATCACTCTAATAATGTTAAGTGACAACCTCATTTAAAAGTTTAAATGGATAGGGAGAATAGTTTAATAGTCACGATTTCGAACCAAAACTTACGGTTCCGGACTGGTGTGGATCTCTACGTCCTCTAAAATTAATTAGCACAACTCCATGTCTATTACATGTAAGAAAATTCATTTTTATATGTTTCGTATATTTTTTTGATGAGATTTCGATTTATTAATTGTATTCTATATTAATATATAAAATAAATCTTATTTAAGCCTCCCTCACGATAAAGCTCTTAAAGTGGAAACAATGTAATTACTGATACTGCAATCCCAATTTTAATTTTATAAGCATGTTAATTATATTATTCTCCTATATAAAATTCTCACTCATTCAACACTAATCAAAATTGTACCAATATTTCATTTAACTAATATTTTCTGATTTTTTATTTTTCAATAAATGTTACTCTTACTTTGTCATTACTCTTTATGTGCACGTATTTTTAGAGCAAATATTGTCATTACTCTTTATGTATTACTATTTATTAGAGCAGTATTACGTGAGTCCATTTTATTATTTTTTTAATTAATTATCAGTTATTATTTTTTATTTATATTATGAATTTTTTATTTTGTCGTTATTATTTTTTATTAATGAAAATTATTTTTATAAAATATTATTATTTATCTTACTTTTATATTAAATGTGCAGTAAAATTGTGCAAACCAATCATATTATATTAGATTCTAAATTGAATTAAATTTAAAAAAAAAAACTTTGCCTAATAATATTGATAAAAATTAATTTTTTATTTGTTTACATTAAAGATTAATTGAACATTAAATTCTACTCCCTTCGTCCCAAAGATATTGACACACTTTCCTTTTTGGGTTGTCCCACAACAATTGACATATTTCCTTTTAAGGATATGAGACCCACACAAAAATAATTTATTTATTTACATGGACCCACACACACATCACACTCACCACTAATACAACTACCCACTACACATTAAATATTATTTCTCTCACTTTACTTTACATTAAATTATTATATTCCTTAATTCCTGTATTAAAAAAAATATGTCAATTATTTTGGAATGGAGGGAGTAGTATATAAAAATAATGAATAAATAAAGGAAATGATGTGGATAGGAAACAAAAAAGAGTGTATTTTCGCAGATATTGCGGCTGAAGAAAAGCGCACATCACGCGCCTCTTCAACAGATTCTGGCAAAGTCTGAATTGCATGAAACCCCCACCCCACCCCACCCCACCCCCAATTTTCCACCTTTCACATTCACTATTCTGTTTCATGTTATTTTCCTTCTCCATTACGATATCATTTCTTTGTTTGTTATTTTATTTGGTATTTTTTGGTTTTCAACCCAATTTTTATTTACTTATTTACATTTTAAAAAAATATCTTGTAAGATGAGTTATTTGTGAAACGGGTGTAAAACGTGTGGATCCATCACTAAAATATGTTTATTATATAGCTAAAATATGTTTAATGATTATTAAAGTATGTTTTGTAAAGTATGTCGGATTATGAATTAAAGTATGATTTTGGCGTGTTATAATATTCCTTCCGTCCCGCACAAAGGGTCTCTTTTTACCATTTTGGTCGTCCCACCCAAAGGGTTCTCTTTTCTTTTGTATACACATGGGTCCCACACTCACCGACTAATACAATTAAAACATGGGGTCCATACTCCCACTAATACAACTACCCACTATACATTAAATAATAATACCTCTTAATCTACGTGCAAAAAAACAAAATGCACCCTTGGTGCGGGACGGAGGGAGTATAATTTATTATTAACATACTTTAACTACAAATTATAAGCATACTTAATCTATACAATAAACATTGGTCGACCCTTCTCACAATAAAGTTTATCTTACATTTATTACTTTTTCTATATATGTAACTATCACTTTTACTCTCTTCTATTTTTAAGAGAAAAAATGATACTCCTTCCGTTCCGGGTATTTTTATTCGTTTGTACGGGCACGAAGATCAAGAAGTATTTTTTTAATATATAATGTAAGAAAAAGTATGGATAAATTGATAATTGTGAGAGAAAAAGTAAATAAAGTTATTGAAAATGATGAATAAAGTGTAAAAAAGTAAATAAAATTGTTGGAATTAATGAATAAAGTGTAAAAAGTATGTAAGATGTAGTATAATGTATTTTTACCATTTATTTATGGAATAAGTAAAAATATGTGAGACATCCCAATATAAAAAGTGAATAAAAATAAGTGAGATGAATGGAATAGTATAATTATTTGGCCAATGGTTGTGTATGAGGTTGTTAATTGTAAATGTAATATTAGATGGGGTTTGAAATAAAGTTGAATTAATAAGGTATGATATTCTTGGGAAGAACACATGCATGGGTAAACGATTTATTTATAGTGGGAATAGAATGAAATAATTTCCTATATCATTATTATATTTTATTAATTTGATCTCACTATTAAAATGTTACTCTCCAAATATATGGAGTACTATTACTCTTATAAGTAACAATTATTACTATTTAAAAAATACTTCCTTGATACACTAGCAAATTGTGTGAGTATCTTATTTTAATTGTATTAGTGATGTGTAGATTTTATATGTTTAAAAAGCTTAATGATATCCTTTAAAAGATGGTAAGACGGTACTTTAAGAGATGGACAAGCGGAGTATAAAAGAAATAAATTAATTCACTTCTTAAGATTACGAATTATATATAATGCATAAGAAGAATATATATATATATATATATATATATATATATATATATATATATATATATATATATATGAAAATAGGGAATAACATTTTTTATTATGTGTTGAAAGTAACTCATTTTTCAGGAATATTAATTACGATGCATAAACATTTTCAATGTCTATGCATTAACCTTAATCTTTTATGCCTTGAAAGTGATATGGTTCCAACATTGTCCACTGAAAGATTGTCTTACAAATTTGTGAGACGAATAAAAAATTTAAGATATTTTCAGATGATATGGATGAGGAGTAATAATCATTTAATTAAATTATTTCTTAATAATTTATAAATTATAAATGAAAAATGATAACATTTTTAATAAATAATACTCCCTCCGTCGCATAATCATTACTGTAGATACGGAGTTTAAGAAAAGTTACTTTTTGACCAATTTTATTGACTTTTGGAGGGTATTGTAGTATTTTTAGGTTATACATAAATAAATTATAAAATAAATTATGTGTGTTGGGTAGGAGTGTTAAATTTGTAATTAAGATTAACTTTTAGGGGGTGGAATTGATGTGATATTTCCTTTTTGGGGTGGTGAAGTTTAATGTGGGACGGACGAAAGTAGAAAATGTGAAGTTTATTATGCGATTGGGGTAGTAATAATTTAATTTTAAAAGTATGATATACTCTCGCCGTATGACCGTAACACAATTGCCCCGGAGGCTGCTTGCTATTCCAATTGAGTTTTTTCATATTATGAACATTCTTAAAAGTGCCTTTTAAAGAAAATGTACAAATTCTTTTATATGAAATCATACATGAATATAACTGAGTACTATTTATAAATATATTTAATATTATCTCTATTTAAAAAATTACTATTCTAATTAACTTTTTTTTTTCCTTCTTCAATAAAAATCAAACTACTTGGATGAAACTATGTACTATAAAAGTACAACATTGCAGCCCAAGTTAACAACTAAATAGATTTAAATATATGTTGGAATAAAAGGGTAATTCTAAAGCTGCATCGGCGTAGGGTTAAAAAAAATGAAAAATTTGAAAAACACCCAAATTTTACGGTTTGGTTCTCCTGTTATATTTTGCTGTTACATCTCCTGTTGTGTATACCGTTGGATGATTGACACGTATCATATAATAAAAATATATAACGCGTGTAACAGGAGATGTAACATTAAGTGTAACAGAACATCTAAAATCCAAATTTTACATTTCAATATTTTTACCAACAACAAATAACTTTTATATCAATTTTAACCAAATGCTATTTTTGGACTTTAATATCCCCATTATTAAATTTATATACCCAATGTGTCCATGTGGATAAGTGTGTAGGTGTGTGTGTCGGTTCTGATATAGGGTATGAATGTTGGTTCCGATGTCGATACAGATTTCGTGTCGATTCCAATATATGTCAAATGTAGATACGGATGTAGATTTCGATGTAGGTACGGATCTCATATCAATTCCGATGTAGGTAAAAATGTTGGTGTGGCGCGCGAAGTGCACGAACATCTAACATGCGATTGTATGCGTGTAGAAGGATATTTTCGATAAAAGAAAATATTATTAGAAAATTGGTTTGCAAGGATTATTAATAATCAAAATAGGTTATTAAATCACCAATATAATTGAAGATTACAAGTTTAATACATAATAAAGTTAGTGTTTAAATTAGACTTGTACTGTCTTGGGTCTTGAAGCTTGCTTATTTATGAATTATGTGGGCTAAAAGTTTCATAGTAGGATACACTTAAAGCTCAAAATTAATCCAAGTTGTAAAATTTACAGGGCCTAACACACTCAACGAGTACAAGTTTAATGAATCTAAATAGCTACATTCGTTGAATCCGGAAGCACATTAACCTTTCATCAAATTTACTATATGGAGCTTCAATTAGTATCTCTAAAAATTTTCGTTGCTAATAATTTACCAATCGCCACTTTTACTAATGAAAAATTACCAACGGATTTTATTGAAAATCCATCGGTAAAAAACAGTTTTTTTTTATAATGGTGAGAACTGAGAAGTGTAGTATTTTTCATTTGGAGTATAAATTTGTTATGCTATTGATTAAAATAAGAAGACACAATCATTTACTATATCCCGATTCTTGCAAACTTTTTTCTTTCATGTATTAGTGTAGTACAATAATTTACAATGTCGATCCACATTGTGTTAGATATGATGAACATTATACATTAGCAAGTTTTTCACATTGCAAACACTTGATTGAAAAATCAGCACTTAGATACTTCTGATCTCAACCTAGATTTTTTTTACAAAATAAAATATTCATTAAAATAATTAAAATTATCATAAAATGATTACCATCGAAAATAGGGTTTCTAAAGTTACGTTTCAAAAATTGAAAGGGTGAAGAATGCAAAAAAGGAATTAATAGATAAGAAAACTAAATATTGATGCCTACGGAAAACAACCCTAATAAGTACATATACAGTATAAATTCATCGAATTAGGAATTTTATGTACTTACGTTCATATATACGTGATTTATTGAAATTTTGTATTTTTCTATTTGTTTCTAAAATAAACACTGTCCCTTCCTTTTCTTTTTTAAAAGAAAAACACTAATCCATAGATGTTTAATTGCGAAATAATTTACGTATTATGTGTGTGGCCCCAGATGAACCAACGTGGCGCAAATGTGATTAATTGACGAGTCATTTCATCCCATTTATATTTATTTATTTATTTTAAAACATTACAAACATATAATCTATTTTTTAATTTATTTAAAGATTTATTTAAATATCTCCAATTTATTTATAAGACATTGCTTAGGTGAGATGTGGGATGAAATATAAAAAAACAGGTAAAGTATTACTCCCTCCGTTCTGGTGAAAGGTCACCGTTTATTTTATGCACATGAATTAAGGAATATTATTATTTTATGTGTACTGATAGTTGTATTAGTAGTGAATGGTGGGCATATGTGGGGTCATTTTACTAAAAGGAGAAAATTTGTACTTTTGAATGAGACGTCCAATATAGTAAAATTGAGACTTTTAGTGGGATGGAGAGAGTACTACTTATTAGTACTTAAAGTATTTTTTATAAAATATGATAAGTAATACATTAATGAGGTGTTTGGTTGGGAGTATTCGTTGGGATTAATGAAAATGGAGGTATATTGATTTTCATTGTCAATGCTTGTTTGATCTAATGAGAATTAAAATTCCTCAATTATTCTCATTGATTTAATAATTACTCCTCACCTTGCAATTACTTTCAATCCCATTGTGATTAACCTCATTAATGATACTCATTATCGAATAGATTGAAGAATTTGAACTACACGTAACCTAAAATATGATTTTAGGTGTCATAATATGATTTATTATAATTATACTTTAACTATTAATAATCATATTTTACTGCTCTCTCCGTCCCATCTTCAACTTCACACTTTTTGTTTTGATCCGTCACAACTTTAAATCACACTTCTATAAAAGAAAAATGGAACTAACTAATATTCTCCAAGCACACATAATATATTTTATTATTTATTTATTATCCAAAAATAACAAATTATCCCCAAAGAAATTAAAAAGTGACTTTTATTAATAATCCGTACAAACAGTAAACATGAAAATAAATTTGAGACGGAGAGAATATATAATAATCATATTTTAATATTGAGTATACTCGTCTCACAATTCGTCTTAAGGATATTTATAGTATAAGAGAGTGTCCACTCTATTAAATACACATTATATGAATTTAATTATATGAATTCTATGAAAAAAAAATTATATACACTTATCTAGATCATTAAATCCATATAAATGAAATAATTTTTTTTTCTGAGTCACACAATGGAATTAAAATTTCTTTTTAATAGGTGTAACAACAAAATTTGTATTTATGATAAAATAAATATAAAATAAATTACAATGATAATATGATGTGGATTAAACTTGAGAATTGAGTAAACAGCATCTATTTATCCTCTGATTACTCCCTTGAGTTGACTTCTTAACTTTTTCAACTTTTTGAGTCGGATCTTCGGATGAAGCTTGTCCGTACTCTGATTTGGGGCTTTATAACGTTTATCCAGAGGCGTCGAGCCTTTGTTCGAATCAAATGTTAACTTGAAGATTTGTTGTGAAGTACGACACTCAATTTGGTAGAACGTTGACTTCACGGAGATTTTTGGATGAATTTGATATGAAGAAACGCTGGATCGGAGAGGCTTAGGTCTTTGATCTTTGATCGGAGGCTGTTCTTGACTTGAGTGTTCTTAACTTAAAGATCTTGAACTTGATCTTTGACTTGGTCTTGATCTTGAATCTTCACTTGGATTTTGATCTTCACTTGATCTTGATCTTCACTTGATCTTCGCTTGATCTTGAACTTGATCTTTAGAATTCTTCAGGTCTTCAGGATTTTAAGAATGTCTGGAATGAGGACTGAAGGCCCTTATTTATGGGTGAAGGAAATAACCACTTGTGAGATATTCTCTCCTTGAAAAAGATATGGTGGGCTTTACCTTTCATTAAGTATGCTGGTATGGATACGGGCCTATTTAATTTAATTAGACCTGCTGGATTTGATCTGAGTCTATTTAATTTAATTAGGTCTGCTGCACTTGATTTGCTGAACTTGTTGACTTGAGTCAGACCCACTTGACTTGAATTGAGTCCATTTGATTTGGACTTTGGCCCAAATAATTATATTAATTATTAATTATTTATTCATTTATCTTAGGAATTAATTAATTTAAATTCCTTAATAAATAAATATTTAATCAATATTTAATATATTTTCCTTAACATTTATATTTATTAGACAATAAAATTTAATTGCCGTAAAATGACAGATGAAAATAAAATAAATAAATGAATAAATAAAATCATGTTTTTAGGATAAGCAAACCCAAGCATGATATCATAGAAGCAAAAAATGGAAGCCTAATTCCTCCTTTATTCTTTATAACAGTTGATGATTAGGTAACAGTGACGTCACCATTTAATTACGTCCACTTCAGCTGATTTCTAATTACTCCTAAATATCATTAATTAATTCAATTTATAGTACTAATTTTCAGTTGTACGAAATTATTGATGCTTAATAATTAATGTCGTACTATAATTATGGAGCGGTGAGAAACTAACTGGATTTATATATGCATACTCTCAGTCTCTCATACCTCAGTAATAATGAATTGAAAATTTTATTACAGCCTATGATAAAAAGTGCTTCTAGACGTGTATTACTGATAATTTAAGGGGAGATTTTCTATACCAGCAAAGTGGAGGACAATTATATGATTAACGTATAAACCTCATTATCCTGATTAAAAGAGTAAGATATGTCATAAACTCATAGTTAAGACAAATATTTATATAAGACTACCTCATGATGAATTTTGTGAGGGAAATTAGAAAATGTGATACTCCCTTCGTCCGCCACAAAGGTGGACATTTGCTTTTTGCACGTGGATTAAAGAGTATTATTATTTAAGGTGTAATTGGTAGTTGTATTAGTGGGGTGTATGAGTCCCATAAATTTATTGTATTAGTGATGTGGGTGAGTCTCATGTGTTTAAAAAGAAAAATGTGAACCTTTGGTGCGGACACCAAAATGGTAAAATGTAGACCTTTCGGGCGGACGGACGGAGTAATATTTTAGTGGAAGTGATACTTAAACGATTGAAAGTAATAATCGTCCAGTGAATTGCTTTATGAATAAAGTTGCACACATGGCCCATTAAATAACTACTCCCTCCGTTCTAACTTAAGAGTCTCATTTGCTTTTAGGCACGTGGATTAAGGAGTATTATTATTTAATGTGTAGTGGATAGTTGTATTAGTGGGTGTGAGTGGGTCCCATGTGTCCAAAAAAGAAAATAGGACTTTTTAGGTGGGACGACGTCCTCTTTAGGTGTTTGAACACGTCATATTTTTGCCGAAAAATACTGACATCATCGGAATTGCCGATTTTCAACCGGAACGATGAAGTGACCAATAAGATATTTTTATTTAAACAATTCCGATCGATGTCATGGCCGATGGCGAAATCGTGGTCGGTAGCGAAGTTCTAGTATTTGTGATGTGGGCCTTGGTGGCGGCGATTTCGTGCCAGAAGAGTAATGGATTGATGATCCTTATTAATTCTTTTCTAATTATTTAAAATTTTAGAAAATAAAAATACCTTGTTGGTATTAAAATAACATAAATTTCGACTGAAAATTGGCGATTCTAGTTGTCACTTGACAATCACATGCCATTTTTCGGTGATGTCTGCATTTTTCGGCAAAAATATGACGTGTTTGGGTCTATTTCTATACGGGTGGGACTAAATTGACAAATTTATCTTTATTGAGACTAAAATAGAACATGAAAAAAATTATGAGACTGAATAGGTTTTTATCCCGCTGACTCACCTGCCATCAGGGCGCCACATCATCATACCGGCCATAAATCAACGATTTCGGCTATGACGTGGCTGTTTTCAGGTGATGTCAGCTTTTTCCGGTAAAAATATGACGTTTTTGGTCCTATTTCTTAGGCAGTGAGACTAATTTGACAAACTTATCTTTCTTGGGACTAAAAAAGTTTTTATCCCTTTTAGGAATTTGCAAACTTTTGTGGAACAACCAAAAATGAAAAGTGTGTCATCTAAAATGGGACGGAGGGAGTATACTATAAATTATTTATGAAATAACTTATTGCACACATTATCATTTTTTACTAATTTGAGTATCACTTTTTATTAAAACTTTTATCAATTCTTATCCTCTCACGGAAGTCTTCGCATAATCACATGGTATCAATTAGGTCTTTGCCAAAAAAAAATTATGATTATGTTTATATTCAATTATAAATTTATAAGTTAATATATCACATTTGGGCACTTATCTAATTTGAATAATATTAATAGATTCATATTTAGTTATTTATATTTAATATTTAATCATCATTCATATTTAATTATTTATTATATTTGTTTAAATTATTAATTATGATCTATTTATATTAAGATATAAATATCAATCATTACTTAAAAAAAGAATTAAGTAAATTAAAGATTGTCTATCATCATTCACTGATATTTTTAGTCAATAATTTATTTAAATTAATGAAAAATAAGGTTTTAATTAATTATTATAGCGGACAAACAATTTGAAAACTCACTCATCAATTTGTGTTTCACAAAAAATCTCAATGTTTAATTTATCGATTAAAGATTTACCTTCCTATATAAACTTTTTATAACTTTTATTATATTTAAAAAAAATTATTTAAGTGGTAATATTTTGGTAAATCACATTTTATATATTCTCTTTTTTCAATTATTACTATTCTAATTCTTTCTCTATTCTTACAAGATAAAAATTTTAAAAAATATATATTTAAAATTGAATAATGATCTTATAAAGAAATTTAACTATGATTTATCTATTAATTAATAATAAAACAATATATACGATGATTTCTCAATTTTAGCATATTTATGTAAGTAATTTCATGAACATGTATTTTTATTTTTAAGACACCCATCAATGTCATTTTTAAATATTTTCTTCGTCTCATATTAATTGTCATACTTACTATTGATAGGAGTTATTTTTTTATTTAATTAACTTTATTGACTTTTAGAATATAGTCATGTGATCTTTTCTATTTATATAATAAACACATTATGTTATGCATGTTAAATTAGAGTGACAAATTAAAATGTATTTTGAAATTATAGATTAATATGATGTTTATATTTTCTAGGTGTGACATTTAGGGGAAGTTTGGTTTATTGCAATGAATTGGAATGTGAACTATAGTGATAATAGTTGAGAATAATAATGAGTTTGACTTTTATGATGATGATTTTTTTGTTGAATGTTGAAGATGACAATGATAACTATTAATGTTTTTTATTATGATAATAAATAATTTTGGAATGATTCATATTTTTATTATTAAATTTTATTATATTATAACTTTATAATTATTATAAGAAAATTATTATTTTAATATTTTTTAATATTAATAAAATTTATTTCATTAATAAACATTAATTAAATGGGATATGATAATAAAGAATAAATGTGATAGTATGTAATTTACTTAAAGAATGAGGGATTCTTTAATTTTTGGGAAAATCGAAAATTGCTTAACACTATAATCTAATGCACAAAACACATTTATTTTATTCCTTTTACTTTCCATAGCTTCATATCAATCAACTAGGCATTTTCTTATTTGGATTAAAATTGAAAATGTGACATTTTTTACGAAATAAATAGAGTAATATAAATTCAACTCCATTTAATTAATTATATTTTTCCTTAATTATTTCTTATACTTTTATAAAAAAAAATCTAAAAAAAATGTGTATTCCCGTGCATTTCACGGGTCTATGCTAGCTAATTATAAGCAAATAAACCATCTGCCATTAAATCCATCCCTCGTCTCACTCATGCCTAACGATTTCTCCAGAAAATTAAAACTCTCTTCTCTCTCTTCAACAAAAGTTCATCCTTCAAAATTCAAAATTAAAATTGCCTCCACTGTCGGAATCGCGATCTCCATTGGCTGTTCTCAACCAAATATCGTCGACCACCACCATCGTGCGCAAGACCGCCGGTTGCCAGAGTCCACCGACAGCCTCCGGTCGCCCACCTCTAGCCTCGTCGACCGCCGCCAAAGGATTGATAGCCGAGTGCCGCCAAGCAGGGCCGATCGGATTCTTCGCAGGTTGCCGCTAGTAACGCAAGCCCTCACGAACCCCGTCGATCGAGCCCCGACACGATCTAGCCACCGAAGAAGTCACACCGTCAGATCCCGTCGCTCAACCCTAGTTGTTGCCGGATCTGCCCGTCGTCTGTCGGATCTGCCGCAACACCCCGCAGCGCCGCCGATCGCGCCATCAACCTAACACAATCTTCAACCTTTCTCAATTCTAGTTTTCCGTTCTGTAATTTTTTTTTTTTGACAGAAAATTTCGTTCTGTAAAATTGGTTCTTTGCTTCTAGATTTTTTTTGCTTTTTATTTTTATTTTGGTAGGTTAAGTTTCTAATTTTAGAGGAAATTAATGATTAGGGTAGAAAGGTAAAACAACCATTAAAATCTACCCAATGTACATAAAATATAATACTCCTTAAATCACGTGAGAAAAGTAAACGGACATTTTGTAGAGGGACGGAAGGAGTAATAATTTAATGTTTAGTGAGATGAGAGAAATAATATTTAATGTAAAGTGGGTAGTTGTATTAGTGTTGTGTGTAGGCCCTACATGAAATAAATAATTGTATTGTGTGGACCTAATTTGATAAAAAAGGAAACGTAAATATTAACTTGGGACAACCCAAAATGAAAAACGTAAACCTTAAAGCGGGAAGGAGGGAGTATATCACAAAAGCACAATAATAAAATTATAATTATATCATTAAAATTTACTTTAAAAAATTAAGTATATATATATATACTCCCTCCGTCCCGCCCAAATGTCACCAGTTGCTTTTTGTGTGTAGATTAAGAGGTATTATTATTTTATGTGTAGTGGGTAGTTGTATTAGTAGTGAGTTGTGGGCCACATGTTGTACATTTTTACTAAAAGTAGGAAATGTGGATATTTGGATAGGACGCTCAATATATTAAAATAGTGACCTTTCGGTGGGACGGAGGGAGTAAGATGACCATTTGCTTTTTTGCACGTAGATTAAAAAATATTATTATTTAATGTGTAATATGTAGTTGTATTAGTGGGAGTGTGAGTCTCATATTTTAATTGTATTAGAGGGGCTGTGTGGGTTTCATATGTGTAAAAAAGGAAAGGAGACTCTTTGGGTGGGACGACTAAAATGAAAAAATGGCCCTCTTAAATTGAGACGGAGGGAGTATATATTAAAAAATAAGCATGAAAAACAATATGAAACTAACAAATAAGAGAAAAATAAATAATAATAATAATTACTCTCTCCGTCCCACGTATTTTTACTCACTTTTTATTTTGGGTGTCCCACGTATTTTTACCCATTCCCTTTTTGCCAAAAATACATAATATTTTATTACATACTTTTTACAATCCCAACAACTTTAATTATTTTTTTACACTTTATTCATCATTCCTAATAACTTTATTCACTTTTTCTTTTTAAATTACTAATTTATCCATACTTTCTCTTACATTATATATTAAAAAAATAAAACGTCTTAATCTCCGTATCCGTACAAACGGGTAAAAATTACCCGGGACGGAGGGAGTATTATTATTATTATTATTATTATTATTATTATTATTATTAGGGTCACTTACTATTGGATACATAAAATAATGCATAATTGTTGTAAACTACATGACTCAAAGTACTATTACTCATAACTACATAATTATGATTGTGATACCCTAAATACCCCTATGTATTTGCACAATTTGGTTTTGCACAATTTTATTTTTGCACATTTTGAATTCCGGCAGCAGGCGGCGGCGGTCAGGCCGGCGGTCAACACCGGTCAACGACTGTCCGGCAGGCGGTCAATGCCAGTCAACGCAGGTCAATGGTTGTCCGACCTGCGATCAGCCGGAGGGTGGGTGAGGGGTAGGATTGATAGTTTAAAAGTGTATGAGATTATAAGGTTATATTTGATATTTTATTTTAATATTTTATATATGAGAGTAATTATTTGAATTCTTTGTATCTTATAGTAATTTAGGTTAAAAGTGTATCTATTATTATTATTATTATTATTATTATTATTATTATTATTATTATTATTATTATTATTATTATTATTATTATTATTATTATTATGCTTTGGGCAAGGCTAAGTGGCTAACAAACCATAATCAATAACCATGGCCCAATTAATTATATCCAGTATATAGGTTGTCCTTTCTTTCCAATCAATTTAATGTCAGATTCTATTTTATATAAATATTCTCTCTCTATATACTCCTATATTATAGTAACAAATTATTACTTCTATTACTCACTTAGTCCGGTTCTAATATTCATATGTGTTTTGTACGTGAATTAAAGAATATTATTATTATATGTAAAGTGAGTAGTTGTATTAGAGGGAAGTGATGAGTCATATTATGTACTTTTTTATTAAATAGGAAAAATGAATACCTTTTAAGCGAACGTCAAAAATAATAAAATAGATATCTTAAAAGCGAATGGAAATATTTTTTTTTAACAGGTATTATCTTTTTAACTGTGGATAGAGGAGCTATGAAGATTATTTAAGATAGTAATTGTTTTTTATTAGAGTTTGTGTTTTATTACTAGCTTGTAGTTGCTAATCAACTTAAAATCAGTAGGCATTTTGGTAGACCAACTCAAAAACGTTGGTTGATCAAGAAGAGAAATATAGATTGCATAATAATTGTGCTATTGGATTAATATCAAACCTTAGATAAGATTAAATTCTTGAAATGAAATACTACTAATTTTATAAGATATGCTATTTTAAAACCATAATTACAAAATAATTACATTTATACTTTATAAAGTAACACTAAATTAACTTGTAAAATAGTATATAAATCACATAGTTGTATAATAATGTTAACTTATACAAATAAAAATTTTAAGTCCAACCATCAAGAGTGGGGAATAAATAAATATCTTATAATATGCTATTTGGTGATATGTCATAAAATTTTCTTTAAATATTGGGTGGTTTTTGTTCAACTTTGTTAGTGATGTTGATCATCAAAATTGATTATTGAAACCATAATCTTTGACATATCCTAATTGTATACCCATTTTTGGTAAGAATTCGAGCAACGTTATCTCTAATGTTATCTCTTAATTTAATTTTATTTCTTTTTTCTAATTTAAATTGATGCTCCAACAGCAATCCATCCTTATTTATGCCTTATGCTGTTTCTGATAATGACATGCTTTAAGTTAATTATTTTTATTATTTTTACGGTTTTTTCTACTTTTAATTGTCATTTGAAGAGTATAATTCAAGAACAATGCATGTAGGCAAATCTAAATTTATATGTATTTTATGATATACTTGAGCTAGATAGGTGCATACGATAACATTTTAATAAAAAAAATATATTTAAATTAATAAAAAGTAATAGTTGTATAATAAATTAATTTATGAATAATAATATAAATAAAAGGTAATAAATATTTTAATAAAAAATTATACTCCCATCATCTCACATATTTTCCCATTTGTACGAAGATTACAAATGTTATTTTTAAAATATAATAATCCTATAAGGTAAGAAAATGTAGAGGTAATTTGATATTTTAAAATTAAAATAAATAAAGTTACTGAGAATAATAAATTAAAATGTAAAAAAATATATAAAAATGTTGGAAACGACACTATTAAGTAAATATAGGAGTACATAAATACCCAAGACAAAATTCATGATTTTCCTTACAACTAACTTTTATATTAATAATATACTTGACCTAGTTATACAAATATCAAATCTAAACATCTTAAAAATAATCTTACGACTATAAGTGAAAGTTGATAGTATAATTTACTCCAAAAATTAAATTACAGAATTTAAAATAGGATTGGTTGGTAACTGATACAACCATTTCACGAATAACGGATAATTAATCCGATTGCATCCAATCAAACCACAATTCTATGAAGTAGAAACTAGGGTTGCTATTCATAAGTCATTAAATTGTTTGTATATTTTTAAAACTCCTCCAGAGTTTCAAAATACTTGCATTATTTAAGATTCCCAAACCCGGCTTGTAAGCTGATCTACTAACAGAGAGTCTGGTAATGTAACCTGTAGACGAAATAAAATAGAACACGAGATCATTTACGTCTCTCAATCAATCAGCAAGCTTATGAAGTAATTATGATCTGATCATAATGTATATTTTAGGTGTAAAGATACTATGTTTTTTTACCTTATGGAGCGGGCAGGGAGTATCGACTGGAACGATGTTTAAGGGGCAGAAGCACAAGCTGCAAAAAGGATCGAGTGAGTATATATGATCAAGATTCAAGAAGCCTAAAACCCTCAGATATTCAAGAGAAAGTTCCCAATATCAGCACATGCATTTCTAATTTCCTACACTCTTTCCAGAAGACACTTGTAAGATAGGGAATTTAGTTGTCATTTATTTATAGTACTCGTAAGTTATGTTATAGAGTATGTATGAATTGATTATGATGATTCACGGCTAATGAGTCCCGATGTTTTACTAATATAATGTTCACTTGGATTTGGTCACCGAATTTATGGTTGCACACCCTAGTTAAAATAAATTCTGTGTACATAATTAATTACATAATTCTTACCCATGAAAAATGTTATTGTGGTTTTCCTTTTTTATTTTTGGTTTCACCATACTCATCCCTTTACTGCCATTTGAGTTAACAAAATGATTGATTAAGGTGAGTTCTACTCTATCAATTAATTTGCTCACCTAATGTAACTAAAATACAGTTGCAAGTAATCCCAATATCATAATTGTAAATTACTGAAAGATTTGTAAATGTAAAACGTGAAGCTCACGTCATCAGAGCTGTCGAGGTAGGAATTATCAACCATTTTCAAGTAATGTTTTGATGCATCTTTAAAGCAATTTGGGATTGCATGGGTTGGGATAAGGATTATTTTATACGGCCTAGTTTGAGATGAAAACTATGGAGATCTGTTGGAAAATCTATTTTTAGAAAAAACTACAGCTGGTGGATGAAATCACACATAGAAGAAATTTGCCAAAACAAGAATTAACTAAACTCAGAAGGCATCACAGAAAACAACCCACCAACCAAAAATTGTGATGAAAGAGAAACTCATAAACTTGCCTGAACTCTTCCTTGTGGGGAAAAAAATTAAAAAATTAAAAAAAAATAAAGAGAAAAAGTGAGGAGAATTGGGAGCAGCTCATAATCTCAGATTGCTTCAAAGAACACATCAAAACATTATATGAAAATGGTGGATGATTCTTACCTCGCTAGCTCTGATGAGGTTAGTTTCTCGTTTTACATTCACAAATATGTTAATAATTTATAATTATGATATCGAGATTAATTAAACTTATATTTTAATTATGTTAGGGGAGCAAATTGATTGACAGAGTGGAAGCCACCACCATCAACCATTTTGCTAACTCAAATCGCGGTAAAAGGGATAAGTACATTAAAACCAGTAATAAAAAAGGAAAAAACAATAACATTTTTCATGGGTAAGAATTAAGTAATTAATTATGAACAAATGAATTTATTCTAACTAAGGTGTGCAACAATCAATTCGGTGACCAAATCCACGTGAACATTATATTGGTCAGACATCGCAACTCATTATCCATGAAACATCATAATCAATTCATGCATATTTATATAACGTAACTTACGAGAAATAAATGACAAATAAATTTTCCACCTTATAAGTGTCTCTGAAAAAATAAGGAAATTAGAACGGCTTGTACCGACATCCGGAACTTTCTCTTCTGTTTTCCACTCTCCTCTCCTCCCTCTCTCTCTTCTTCCTTTATCCCTCTTTCCTCCCTCTTTTCACTCACCAATTCCACCACCCCTCCCTAATGACCAGACAAAGAATCTGAAGTCTCTTCCCTAGCCCAAGGAAGGCTATCTGGAGACTGTTGGCAACTGACTAGAATGATTATAGCTTAAATAAGAATAAGAAAGTAGAGTCACCAAGGCCAATCAGTGAATGAGGATGCCCCACATATATACATATATATACTTAATAATTAAGATATAATACATTTGAAGTATTTTACGTATTAGAGTGAGAAGTGTAATAATTTCTTGATTCGATAAGTTGTTTGTTAATTACCTAAAGAAACAGAGACACAGATCTATCTTAGGTTTTAAAAAATTGGTGTGTATTAGCAATTGACTAACATGTGAAAGGGTCATTACAACCACAATGTTTACACTTTATTACACCAGCTAGCTCTTAATTGCTTTTTTCATTTTAACTGTTTTAATTTCCCACAAAATTTTCTTATCAAACTGTAATAAGTTGTTTAGAAAAGGGCTATTATTAATACCTTAAAAAAGAAGAAGATATTATTCTTGAGAGCCTTTATTTGCATAGGTTGAATTATGTAATTTAAAATTTGGAAGAAGCAGCTAAAATTATGGGGTGTCACAAAAACATTGGTGGATTATGAGGTTTAATTTCACTAATGATATCACTAATTAAACTTTATTCCCATATATATTTACTTAATAATTAATATAATACATTTAAATAATTTTATCCAAATGTAAAACTTATAGGGTGTTACAAAAACATTGGTTGATCATGAGGTTTAGTTGCCCTAATGATATCACTAATTAAACTTCATGCCACATATATATATACTTATTAGTTTTATTAAAATATACTAATGTATTTAAAGTAATTTTACCTTAATGTAAAATTTAGGGTTGTTACCAAAAACATTGGCTGATTATGAGGTTTAATTGCCCTAATGCTATCACTAATTAGACTTCATGCCCCATATATATAAAAAAAATGTATTTTGTGTTTATATATATATGTATTTTGTACTGTATCAGATTATTTATTTTGAACTGAATCTCTCTTGAGCTCTAGATTTGGTGGTGTGGTGTGGTGTGGGGTGGGGAGGATAGGCAAATTGTGGTTTAGGTCTTGGCCTTATCTTCAGATTTAAACTGTGTGAATCCACGGAGTTGTATATATCTAGATTTAAACTGATGTACAAAATATATATACAAAATACATTTCAGTAATTAGTGAATCTGTATCAGATTATTTATTTTGAACTGAATCTCTCTTGAGCTCTAGATTTGGTGGTGTGGTGTGGGGTGGGGAGGATAGGCAAATTGTGGTTTAGGTCTTGGCCTTATCTTCAGATTTAAACTGTGTGAATCCACGGAGTTGTTCGATGCAATGAATTCTGGGCACATCAGCAAATGTATAGTTACCTTTAAATAGCAGACAGTTTGTTGTGATCTTCTTTCACATTCATGAGCTTAGCCAGGGAAAAAACTGAAAAACAAATCAGTATCAATTTTATTACTATCGTGGTGAAGGAGCTTGCAACTAAACAAGTAACCGACAATGGTGATCTTTATTACCCACATCAAGACCAACAAGGGTGTACGCTTAAGCTCGGATTTGATCAATCGCATTGTGTGCTTCAAAAACCTTTTCCACAGTTTCCTTTATGATTTATTGACATATAACAGCAAGAATTAGAACTTCTCCAACCACTTGTAATGGGGTGAAAGTCTCACCAAAATAGATGAATGTGCATGCAATTAAACGAGCTTTAATAGTAAAAGGGGTTGGTTTCTTACCCAAAAACATATTCAAATTAACACAGTCACAAAGATGAGGGAACTGAGCTTTGTCAAGCTACTTGTGTTGCATTATAAGACAATAACCAATTGCATAACAGATAGAAACATATACATCACACCAAGGAAAAAATAACTTGACATCAGTTTAAATTTTAGCTACCCAAAGTGATCATACATTGTAATGAGGACTAAAAACTAAGACAGCTCAATAATGGATTCAACACTGACGATCAAAACACATTTAAAATCGTTAAACACAATAAATCAAATCAAGCTAAATCACTTTTTTATTCAGTAAGATTGTCACTCAAATTCAATTGATTAGATAGAGAGGAAATAAGTTAAAATACAATTTCATGGCCAATAAGTATTAGAATCACTTGGAAGAATGCTTCAGTTCAGCTCAATTCATTCTTTTAATATGCATACATAAAAATCTGGGAGCGCATTCTTTCCAGTTCTATCCTGTTAAACTACTAATCAATTCCAATAACTCTTAGAATTGTACTATCTTCTCATATTATTCTCAAAATACAAGTCAAATGCATCAGAGCACCATATAAGCATCATTCTGTTAGAAAAGCCTATTTTTTAATGTTAAAAGAATTAGCAAAATAACTTTTATGCTTAAAAATTAATACTTACAAAAGATACTACTGTCTGTTTGATAATGATGCATGTCAACATTCCACTTACACATACTCTGATGGCCATGCACCTTTACTGAGAACCAACAACAAGCGAATAAGTTCAGTAGTCCTATATGGAAATTCACCTTCTAGGTTACAAAGAAAACACCTGACAGGTCCATCTACAAAAGTAACAAAACTATCTCTGTTTCAAAACTGAATACAAAGATTCTCCCAGAAGAAATCAATTGTCTTAAATAGCTTACAATTGACTACATAATGCATAAGATCAGAAATTATTGAAAAGACATACCTCCCCTTCATATACTTTGCATAATATTTTCAATATTAACTTCAAATTCTCATCCTCAAACTGCAGAATATGGAAAAGGTATGAGCACCCAAAACAATAGTAAGATGCAATAAACGACAATATAAATGTTCTTAAAACACTATGATAACCCACATGAGGACCCTGAAAATTATTTTCCTCTTTTTTTGGAAGAGAATTAATGAGACAGAAACACTGCCCAAGTCAGGATCAGAGGACCAATTCTTTAGCTTCAAAAGCATTAAAATTTTAAAACTAGAAATCATTGTATCTATTTGTTGAAATTCCACCTCTCAAAATCCAATAGAACCCTGCCTGAGCAAGGAATAGCAAACAATGTTGGCAGATATGCTGCAGCAGTAATGCTGGACTTTACAATATACTACATAATAGATATTCTCTAGAACATTGACAGCAACTAGCAGACAACATTCAGACATAAGAAAATACAAAGAAGAAAGGAGCTTAAAACCGTATCAACTGCAGAGTAGAACAGATTAACAACTTAAGAAGTAAACCAGCTTATTCTGTTAGACTAAGTAGTATGTAACACTTTATTTTCAATAGCTGCTCAATAATACTTATGTACTACTTTTAAAAAATAAAAATTAATAAATGAAGCTAATAAATAGTTCCAAGGAAACAAATAGTAAAAATAAAAAAATCACATTTAAAAGAAATCCCATACCTGGATGTGTGATATAGCAGCTGCATTCACACCATCTCCCGAAAGACTTTTCATATTTTTCTTTTGTAACCTGAACTTTAGAACAAGCCAACTCAGCAAATAAAATACTCAACAAGATATTATCAAGAAAACAATCTCAACTCACAATTAACCTGAGGTGCTCCACTAGATTCCTTCAATTCAACATAAGCATATTTTAGCATTTCTAAATCTAAATTCAGAATAGATACTTGATTACAATACTAACAAGAAAGTGCAGAGAATGATGGGATTGTGAATAAATAACTAAATAAGTAAAAGAAGTACTGTTGCTGCGACTTGAGGCAATAAATTTCATTCACAAATAAGAAGAATTCTTAAAACATTCGTACATGATGATTTCATCTCTTACTTCAAATAAACTTGCATAATCATTTGAAAAAAGAAAAAAAAAAAACCCCAGCATACTTTTAAGTCCAAATTTTCTCATGATATTATTCAACATTCTTTATTATCAATAAATTTAACAGTTCAGAACCGACCTTTCCATTTTTGCTTATAGCTGGATACAATTGATAATATGCGGGGAAATTGGAGGAAAAGAAGATTAATCTAAAGCTGATTGTGATGCCAGAGAAAATCAAGCGGACAATTTCCAAGGAAAAGTGAGAAAAGGGAACCAAAGAATCGAGAGTGAGAAAATCTTGAGGTGGGAGATGATTTTAAAAGGAAAAACAGGAAAGAAGAGATAAGGAAGAAGAACATACCTAATGGATGGATTTGCAGAGAGTTCCTCGACGATTTGCCGACGAGAGTCACGATAATAAAATGTCATCACCAACCACAGGGTTAAAATTAAAATTTTACCCACAAAGATTAATTAAATTAATATAAATCCTAAGATAAAATAAGACATAATTATCCTTAATTCAATTGATTTTTCATTTTATTAGAAGAAAAAAATAAATCTTTAAAAAAATTGGATGAATAGAAAAAAAAAAGTTGAACATATATAAAATGAGTTAATGAGTTGAATAGAAATTGAATAGGGAGAAAAAAATATATGAGCCGAATAAACAAAAAAAATGGGCAAAATAGAGATATATTGTATTCTTGTCGACATATTTTAAAAACTAAAAAAATATAGATTGAATAGAGTAAAATTTTGAATCGAATAAATAAAATATAAGTTGAATAAACAAAAAATAGGCCGAATAAAGATTAATAAAAAACAAAAAATATAGATTGAATAAAGTTAAAAAAAATATGGGACGAATAAGTAAAAAAAAGAGGTCTTATAGACAAAAATAAAAATGATCGAATAGATATTTATAATTTTCTCATTGAAAAAAAAAACAAAAATATATGTATTGAATAAATTAAAAAAAAATTGAATCTAACAAACAAAAATTTGGATCAACTACAATAAATAAAGATATTTTTGGAATAAATATTACAATTACTGGGTAAAAATAATTTACTTTTTTTTGAGTGGGTAAAATGGAGTAAAGGAGTATTTGACAGTGGATACTTTTATATATTTTTACTTTTTCTATTCATCTCGTGCACAAAATAATTACACACTTTTAATTTTTTATTGGTCTTCAAATAACTTTCACATAAAATAAAAAAATTCAACTTTTTCTTATTAGCAAATCCACCATAACTCAACCATTTATCTCTCATACACATATACTAATCTATAACTCAATACGATCTAATATTTTTATAACAATCCAATTCGAACTAACTTTTCAATAAAATATTCAAATGAAGAGGAATTTTTTTTAAAAAAAATGGCACCTTTCCAATAATTTATGTTGGATTGTACAGTATTTTTCAAAATAAACCACTATTCAGGGCATTTTTCACAAATTTTCAATTAATTACAACTTTTAAGAATGTGACATGTGGTATAAGACAAAATCTCGTGTGAAACATTATTTACGTGAGACGGTTAGTAAAACGTGTTAAAATATGCTTATTATATAGATAAAGTATACTTTATAATTGTTAAAGTATGTTTTTTTTAATATAACAAACAGTAATTAAAGTATGATTTTAGAACGTTATAATATAATTCATTATTAATATATTTTAACTATAAATAAATATATTTTACTATATAATAAACATACTTCTGTAACGATGCGTCTAACAAAATCTCATCTCACAAAAGAGAATCCCTTGTTATAATATTATGAGTTAGAGGATGGCTTAGAGAATCACCCATCCCTGCTACAACCCATTACTAGGGGTGTTGATGAGTGAAATTTTCACCTAAATTTTAGTATCTTTTTATGTGAGTTTTCGTATATTTTTATCCGTATTTGTGTTCTATTTGGTTGTATTTTGTGTTTTTAAAAAGCGGATCTCAATTCGGAGTTGAAACGAGGAAGAACGAGCCAAAACAGTGAAGCAGACAGCACAACACGGCCAGCCGAGCCCGGAAACACGACCCGTGTCCAGTGCATGTTTGCCTATTTTTGTAGCACTCACGAGCAAGAATACTCGATCGTTGTAGTAGTATATCCCAAGAAAAATTATCAATCCACAAAGGAGTTATGTTCGGACTAGCAAAATACGTGAGCTCATGTTCATGTCGTTTTTGTAAAGATGATCGGGGGGTTTTGAGATGATTAACAACTAAAGCAAGGAGCAAGTAAATAAGAATAGCAAATAAGAGAAATGACAAGTAAATAAAATGGGTGTTAAAGTTCAAGTATGGAAAAACATGGGATTAGAAACATCCAAGCACACTCGATTCATATTATCATGCAAAAGGAATTCAACTCAATTGATGTAGACTAAGGGTGATCACGATAGTGTCCTAAGCTCCCTTTCGGGTTACAAAGGTTGTTGATCCATTTGAGACTCCCAAAAGCACTTAAGATCAAAGCCCAACATTAACCCCTTCCATCTAGGTACTAGTTAGATTAAACTCTCCCTTTTTGTGTACTAAGGCCAACGAATGGATTGGTTCCCCTCATTGAATTCAAATATCCTTTCGGTCAAACTCAAACTCAATGTCTATTTATGTCTTCCTAATACTATAGAGGGTCGTTTCCGTCTCACTCCAAGCAATACATACATGAACATCATGATAGCATTTAATTACCACAAATAATCCATTGATCAACAATCCATTAAACCAATAAACATTCATGAATAACAAACCATGCCATCACAACATCAAGACAATTAAACTCCATGAAAAGAAATCAACATCAATTAAACCAAAAACCAATTTAATCCACATGACAATATAAATCTAATATGCTCTTCATGCTCCTAATCCCACTAGAGGGATTAGCCTATCATGATAAAAGTAACAAAATAAATAAATGATTCATTACAAATACCCATAGTCTTAGATCTAAAGAAATACAAAATGAATGGATTCTTCCCTATCAATTTCTTGAAGAGAATCTTCTATTCTTCTTGATCTCCACCTCTAGCTCTTGATTTCTTGAGATCTCTCACACCCAATGGAAGGGATGAAGTTTTGATGGAGAATTAATGGAGATGATGGAGATGGATGAAGGTGGATGAAGATGATGGTGGAAAATGGAAGAAATGGTGTGTGATGTGTGTGTAGAGGATGGGAATCTCGGATTTTCTTTCCAATTGTTGAATAAAGGGGTATTTATACCCCTATGGAGGCTTCTAGAAGGATCTGGAAATTTCAGCAGGAATGTACACGGCACGAGTCGTGCTCTGCAACACGGCCACAAGGTGGCCGTGTTGTGTCTTCTGATGCTGCCGCACGGCCTCTCCTTACAGGGCCGTGTTACGCAACACGGCTCGTGTGCTGCAACACGAGTCGTGTGTTGTAACACGGGCACAGTGTGGTCGTGTTGGCTCTTCTGATGTCGGCACACGGCCACTTCTTACAGGGACGTGTTGGCTACACGGCCCGTGTTGGTGCTGGCTCCTGTATTTCTTCACTGTTTTGGCTCGTTCTCCCTCGTTTCAACTCCGAATTGAGATCCGCTTTTTCCTACATCTTCCTTATCATGTTTAGCATCAAATAAAAAGTGAAAATCGTAGGTTTAAGCTCATTCACACACATTTCCATGAAAACACAAAATACAACTAAATAACACAAAAATACGGATAAAATAATACGAAAACATATATAAAAAGACACTAAAATCTAGGTGAAAATAGCTCTAATCAGTGCAGAAACACGGGCCGTGTACCAAACACGGGCCTGCAACGAAATCCGTGCGCGGACACCAGATTACACAACACGGCCACCCCTGTGGCCGTGTGTAGAGCACGAGCCGTGTAGGTGTAAATTCTGTAAAAAAATCAGAATCCTTCTAGAAGCTTCCCAAGGGGTATAAATACCCAATACTTCAATTTTGGATCAGATTTTGGCCAGGGTTTCGACTGTTCACATAGATCACACACCATTTCCTCCATTTTTCACCTTTATCTTCATCCATTCTTCATCCACCCATCTACACTTGATCCCCTCCATCAAATCCACCATCCAAGTGATAAAGGAAGCAAGGGAGAGTGAGATCACAAGAAGAAGAAAGAGATCTCCATTGAAGCACTTCAAAGGGGGAATCTAATTCTAATTTTTATGCATTTCTTTATAGATTGATCATGTTTTGTAAGGATCTTAATGTCTATGTTAATTTTCTTATGGATATGAGAGGCTAATCTCCTTTGTGAGATTAGCTCCATGATTGGTGTTGGATAATTTAGTATTTATGCAATTGGATTTTAATCTTGAATGGGTTTTGTGTTATTTCTATCATTGATTGTTTATTGCTTGATTTATATGATGACATGTGTGATTAATTGTCATGGGCATGTAATGAGATTGAGAAATCAATTATGTGTTTAATATAATTCATTGAATCATTTCATCATACACTGCATTATAGGTTGTGAAGAGATTGAGAAGTCCTTCATAATTTAGAACCCTTTGATAGAACATTTGATTAGCTTAATCGAGAGGTTGGTTGATTAAATGAGGAGACCCAAACAATTAGTGAATTCATAGTACCTTAAAAGGGAATATTGCTTATGATTTAGTACCTAATTAGGGAACTCATAGAGTAATTAGTACCTAGTGGGAGGTGTTTGCTATTGTCTCGATCCTATGTATGTTTGGGAGCCTTGTTGAGGGCCTACATCCTATCCATCTCGAGAGAGAGTTTAGGTGGAATTAGTGATCGCTTCTATACCTTGTCCATGAGAGATTAGAATTAATTGCATAATTACTTAATTATCTATGCCATGATTGTTGTTAATCTCATTCTTGCATCATTTGGAACCCATCTTATCTTTGCATTCATTTTATCTTTATTTCTTGCTTTAGCATAATTGCATTCATTTGCTCATATCCGCTCCTTTCCGTCGTCCTTATAAAATCACGATAAGCTTGAGATCGCTTAAACTCTAGCACGTTCCTCCCTGTGGTTCGATAATTTATTTAATTGGTCATACCCACTATATTATGGCTAATCAGGTGTAAATGAGTCGAGCCGAATCGAACGAAGTGTTGGTCAAACTTGTTTGAAATATTATCGAGCTTCAAAATATATGTTCGATCTTGTTTGATAAGCAATCGAGTCGAGCCCGAACGAATTTTTATCGAGTCGAACATGAGCCGAGCTCGAGTAGCTTGATAAATTTACATTTACTTTATCTATTTTCATTAATCAAGCTCGAGCTCGAGCCGAATTCTTAATTTTATCAAACGTAAAAGTCTGTTCAAACTTGTTTGATATCTTTATCAAACCGAGCTCAAACCGAACTTTTATCAAACGATCTCGAATCAAGTACCGAGTAGTTTGGTTTGATTTTCACCCCTACCCATTACCTCCTTTAATTAATTTTTTTTTCACATTTTTATATCTTATTAACACAACCCATTATTTTATTGTTGATAAGGTATCATTACATCAAAACTCATTTCATATAAAATTAATTACATAAAAATATAGGATCTTTTCTCAAATTTTTAGTTTAATCACAAACTATTTAATAATTTATATAATAAAAATAAAATTAAAAAAATTGGCTGAACTTAAAATTAAAACATGAATAAATAAAAAAGAGAGAGAAAAATGTCAAGAATTTAGTTAGACTAAATCTCTCAAAATATCTGGAGTACTATTTTATTATAATAACTTTATAAAGCACGTGAAGAAATTCAATGGTAGGCATTACCGAGTAATAGCCGTAGTTTTGCAGTAATTTGACTTTTGAATAAAACTCATGGTCGGTCTGACTTTTGACTAATTTTTGTATAGATAATAATTGCATACTTTTCTATTTCATTTGTATTATTTGCATGTTTCGTGACAAATTTGCTTCCATTATACTATCGAATATTCATTTTGATATTTGTAGTCGGTTTAACTATAAAGTATTTATTTATTTTTTAATTGAGACATACATTAAATAACTAGTGTTGATTAAGTGTACATGTGAATGCATTCTCAATCTACCCTATATTAAATTATTATACTATTTAATCAACGTCATCACTTTCTTCATTTATGGTGAATGATGTTGTCACGATCAGTCGGTGTTTTAATGAATGCAATTTAATATTTTCAAAATAAAAAAGAGAAAAAAATGATCATATTAAGAGAACGAAGAGAGTAACTAATAGTAATATCTTTTCAAAAACCTTTATACAATACTAATACAAATACCCACTACAAATTAAAATATTATATCCTTTAACCCACCATATATTAAGTTTTTATTTTTATACTTTTTAATCTACGGTTAAATACACTCCTTAGTGTACATTAAATTTTTACTCTTAATTTAATATTCATGAAAAAACAAACAAATATATTCTTGATCCAATATTGACATATTATTCTTTTATAATTACTTTTCAATAAATTATTTTGAAGACAAACTCTCCTGTGGGATGTGTGAGACGATTTGTGAGACGTGTTAAAGTATGTTTATTATATAGATAGATAAAGTATGTTTAATGATTGTTAAAGTATGTTTACTAAAATATGATAAATGATTAATTAAAGTATGATTTTATAGTGTTATAATATAATTCATTATTGACATACTTTACTTATATAATAAACATACTTTAGTAATTAGTCGACCTGTCTCACAACCGTCTTAAAAGAAAAAACGTCTCTCTTGAGAGTGTCTCTATTTTGAAAATTGTTATCCATCAAATATACATGACATATACTTTAAATTTTATACTCCCTCCGGCCACCGTTAGGGGTCATTTGCTTTTTTTTTATACGTGAATTAATTAAGGAATATTATTATTTAATATGTAGTGAATATATAGTTGTATTTGTGAGGTGTATGATGTATGTAGGTTTCATATGTTTAAAAATGAAAATGAGACATTTTGATGCAAATGTCCAAAATATAAAATGAGGCTTTGGTAAGTATTTGTTTATGAAAAATACAACATGACTTAATAATATATATATATATATATATATATACTAATTGCGAATACGCTGCTATAAATAACTTTTAAAAATATGACGTGTCGTGTTAATCATTGTATTTTTTATATTTTTATTTTAATATTATATAGATAATCTTTCCATTTTTATATTTTATTATTATATATTAAAATTTATTATTATATCACTATTATATATCTCCAAAATATTTATTTTTATCTACAAAATATCTGATAAGTCTTTAATCAATTAATTATTTCAAGATAATAATTATCTAAATATTATAATATATTGAATATAAAATAGATCCACCACTTTAAAAAAAATTAAATTACACTCATTTCATTTTATTATAAGATAATATTTAAAAATTAATTACTCTAAAAATTCTTATTTAATTACCATAAAATTTCAACTGAAAAAAAATAATATTTATAAAAATATTTATTTAACATAAATATTTAGTTTATAAATATATCTAAAATAAAAAATAATGAATATTATGTAACATACGGGCAAAAAACCAATTACATAAATTAATAATTTAATTAAAGTATTTAATTAATATAAATATTTTGTTTATAATAATAATAAAAAATATTTAAACTAATTTATATATTAATTTAAGATAAAACTTTTCTCAAATACATATTTATAAATTTTTAGTATAAGGTTTAGAATTTCTTTACAAATATAATCTTGCTCACATTCACTTTATTAGAGTATCTTCACAATTCACATACCTAAATAAGCTTATTTGGTTTTAGAGTATTTTCAGATCATACCATAATTAAATTATTTGAGTTATTTTCAAGTGAATTGAATATTTTTCTAAAGAGTTAGCGCATATAATGGGTGGTTATCAAATGCTTAACTATAAACTTCAGAGTTTCATGGTGTTGTGTACTTTATGCAAGTGGACCGATAAAATCTCAATTATTAAATTTTAAGTTAATTGAATCTCAATCTTAAATTTAAATTTAAAAAAAAAAAAGTTAAGAAACAAAATGTATAATAACAATTATATTTTAAGTTCAACCTATAAATCTTAAAAGTGCATATATACACAAGGTGAAACTCAAAATTGCCTTAAATTTATTTATGTTTCTTAGATTTTTTTTATCCTTTGGATAAAATTATACTCTTTTCGTTTTACGTTACTTTGAATCGTTAGTGTAGATACAATTTTTAACAAAAAAAAAAAAATATTTTTGATCAACTTTATTTATTTTTTGAAAATAATGTAGTCATTTTAAGTAATAAATAAATTATGAAACGTGTTTTATGTGTTAGATGCAAGGTTTAAAATATCGATATCGGTAAAAATATCGGTACCTCAAATTTACGGATATATCGATGGATATATCGAATATCGATATCGATATCGGTAAAAAATTTAAAAATTATGGAAATGTGTGAGAAAAATATAAAAATTGATTATTTAATTTTGCAATATATTATAACTAATTTTAATATATAAATACAATTTATAATCAAAATAAAACTTAAAATATATGATAAGTAGATCAGTAACAATATATTTAAATAGTCTGAAATCATACAATAATTATTATTAATTGTTTAACAAATAATAACTAATATCAAAATGATGATCTATGAGGTTCAAATGTAAAACATGTCATGTTGTCTTGATCTAAACAATATTGGTACCAACTAATCGAATTACATAAATTTTTTAATATTGGTCTGAATGTGATAGTAATATATTGTTCTATCTTATCCAACTGTGCCAAAATAATTGTATTTTTAATCAGAGTATACTGTTTACGTGAACCCTTCATATTTACTAGTTATAATATTTTGGGTTGATTGCAAAAAAAACCACGAACTTTATTTCTATTGCAAATTAATCCCAACTTTTGAGAAATTTCACGCAAGTACTGCTCTATTTTTTATTTTATTTTTTAAATTGAACAAATTAATGACAAAAAAAATATATTTAGTTGATAAATAAAAGTAACATAAAAATCATTAAAATTATGGATAATTTTTCGATATTTTTGATATATCTTCGATATTCCATCGATATTTTATCGATATTTCCTCGATATATCTCGACATCCAGAAAAATTTGAACTGTGGCAAATCGATATCGATATTTCCACCAATATTTTCTGATATTTCCTCGATATCAGAAAAGAAATATTTTTTCCCTAATATCGATATCGGTACTCTCAAAAAATGGATATATCGTGAAAATATCGAGGATATTTCGGGATATTTTAAACCTTGGTTAGATGTGAGTAGTAAATATATAATTAAGATATATATTTAAGGTTGAGGATTGATGTCAAGTTTCTTTTTTGAATTATGAAGTTTATTATGTGATAGATAAAAATCGTTATTGTAAATACAAAATTTAGGAAAAATTATTTTTTAATTAATTTTATTGACTTTTAAACAATGATGTAATCTTTTTAAGTAATCAACAAATTATACAACATATTTCTTACTCCCGTGCAAAAAGCAACCGTCAGCGTTCAGGTGGAACGAAGGGGAGGGAGTAATTAATAATAAGGTTGTGGATTGATGTCATGTTTCCTGTTTTTTAATGGTAAAGTTTATTGCGGGATAGACTAGAATCATTTTAGAAAAAAATTATTTTTTTGACAAACTTTATTAATTTTTAAAGGATAATGTAGTCTTTCAAGAAATCAACAAATTATAAAATATATTATTCTTTAGCTCCGTGCAAAAAGAAACAGCTAGTGTTCAGGTGGGACGAAAGAGAAGGAGTATCATTTTTTTTCCATCTTGGGCATCCGCCCTAATTATGAGTCTCTTTCCCTTTTATATGTACATGGACCTCACACCCACCCACTAATACAATTAAAACATTGACCCCACACCCACCCATTAATACAATTAAAATATGAGATTCATACCCCTATTAATACAATTACTCACTACACATTAAATAATATTATTTCTTAATCCAGGTATAAAAAGTAAAAGTGACTCATCCAACGGAAAGATTATTAAAGTTATAAGTTGATGTCATTTTAAAAAAATATATATATATGAAGTATATTATAAGACAAGTGTAAATTTATTATGAGAGCAGAAGTATTATTTTTGTTAGATTTTGTCTTTTCTCTCATGGGTAAACCTACACAAATATTATTTTCTTCTTTAATCTTAACTAATTTTAATTTAACAATATTTTGATCAAATTAATAAAATACTGTTTTAAGTTGTCACATATATTAATGTAAAAATTGAAATATTAATATTACAATTATATAAACTTGGAAATATGTTAAATAAATAATATTGATAAAGTATCTCTATAAATAAAATATATTAATAAAATAGTATTTATTATTATTATTGTTATTATATATATATATATATATTTATTTAGAGTGTTATTTTTATTTTTTAAGACATTTGTTAACTGCTAAAATTTAGTATATTTGGTTCTATAGAATTTAGAGGGATTTTTTTTAATTCTTTAAATTAATGTCAAACTTATAATAAGAAAGAATACACATTTAATTATAACAAATTTTAGTTCAAAAGTAACCATATAAAAATTGAAGCTTTAAGCAAAATAAATAAATATTATAATTTACCAATATTTATTATATTTACATTGATAATATTATTATCAGTGTAATATAATTTTTCAAGGCTGTCTAGAGGTTAACTCTGACCCACCACACACTAAATAAATCAAATCTTCCTTTGATTTTTCTCAATCAAACTAGCTAACTCAAAAAATAGACGACAAGTCGTCATGTATATTTTTATGAGTTCACCTTCTCAAGTTTTTAGCTTTCACTGCCTAAATCCCAATCCATCTCCATCTGATTGAGTTTGGTACCGACTTAACGAGTCGACTGAACCTGAAAATCCCTGGCTCAACCCGATCGAAATATTTGAGAAGATTCCAGTATTGTGAACACGTTGATTTGTTAAGCAACTCTGTGCTTCGTCTAGACTATTGACAGGAATATACATGTCACTTCGTGGGATGGAATTCACGTTGTTCTGTTGAGTCAATTCATGATGGGCCTGACCAAAATCTGGTCCAATCGAATTTAAACCAGCCAATGTGGCCCAGTCGAAGTTCGCTGAACCCAATCGTTGAAGAAGATTTAACTTCTGATCGTCTTGTGGCTGAAAATTTAAATTTTTCAATGAATCCACCCTTGGCAACGAGAAAAAACGATCATTAATTTCCGGTAAGGACTCTAAAACATCGTCGTACTGTGATGATGATGAAGATGATGAATCATGACTATATTCTTTGCTTTGAACGCCGGTGATGGTGCCCAAATTTCGTCCACTAGAGGAGTTCTTTTTATAGATCCGACACAAAACCCAATCATCCAACTGAAACAAAATTTTCAAAATTAAACAAAATTATTCTAACACGTTTTGGAAATATAGAGAATTCGAATTCATAAAAATTAAGTGTATGATCTTCTTACTCGTGAGCCGCCATTTTTTCGGGGCGAATCAGATAATCTATACTCATGCATTATCCAGTTAGTTTTAGTTCCTTTAGGAGCTTTTCCAACATAGAAAACTAGAGCTTTTTTAATCCCAACCTTTCTCCCTTCCGTTGTGATAATTTTATCAGTTCCAGTGGCTTTCCAATAGCCAGAACAAGCGACTCTGTTTGGCCTCGAACCATTAGGATACTTTCTATCTCTGGGACTGAAGAAATACCATTCTTTTTCTCCAAATAATGCTTTACCTGTATAATAATCAAATGCTATACAAATGAGAAACAACTCTATAATTGTTGGATAAAGATAAAATATTTTTAAAAAAAAACTTACTTGGAAGATCCCACGGCTCAAACTTGTACAGATCAACATCTCCAATGATCTGTAATGGAAAATGATGTCCGGCCACTTTCCTACAAAGATATTGCACTAAAAGCTCTTCATCTGTAGGGAAGAATCGAAAGCCCGGTGGCAAACTTAGTTGTGAACGTGGATCGATCTCTCCGATTCCCATTTATTTGAAAAATAAAACTAAAGTTATAAAAAAGAGAATTTTTTTTTTCTTTTGAAATGAAAGATCAATAATTTATTAAAATTATTTTTCGATTTCTCTGGAAAATAGAAGTACGCGGGTGGATATATATAGGGTGGAGTTGAGATCGTAGTTTATTGGTGGACCACAATATCACCGTTTAAAATACGCCACGTAGCGGAGTGTTTGGCGGTAACAAATGGCCGACCTTATCCGATGAACGCTAATTAGTCCAAGTGCATGTATATGAACTCAAACATAAACTTTGTCTATAAAATCGTTTTAAACGCTCTTCCTAACTACTAATATTAATGGTAAATGTCGTGTGAAAGTTGAAACTGAGTTTTTTACGAGCTTGCTCATGTTTTACATTTTTTTTTATTAAATATGAATTTTTTTAACAAATTAGTATTATTTTTAATTTATTGTAGTATGCTCTAATTTTAGCATATTTTATCTGCTAACATATAAACTTACCTGAATGTTTTATACAAAATCAAAATATCAAATTCATGCAAATTCGTGCACTATATAACTAGTATTAGATATATAATATCATTTTTTCTATGTATTTATCCATATCTAGAATAGTTTTATAAATGATTCCAAAGAGTTACATCATACAAATAATAATGTTGTGACATGTTAATTTTTATATACTATATTGAATAACTTTATTAGATAATAGAATAATAATATGCTTCCTTTTATTTTGTGTGTTTTCATTGTTTTTATTTTGATATGTTACCTGAAGTTTTCATCTTTTAAAAAAATATCAGGAAATCATAATAATTATACAATCATATACATTTTATTTACAAAATATCAATCCAACCTAATAAACATAATATAATTTGTCATTTATTTTTTAAAAAAATATATAATACTTCTCTATAAGTCCATGTGTTTCATATTATTATTGGTGAAAAATAGTAACCGATTTAAGACCATGTATTTTAATAAATTGAATTATAATTATTTTATGAAAATTTTATACTATAATTCATAGTATTTTTATCGAAAAGTAATAACTAATAAATAAAGGCAAACACTTACGTGAGTTGTGAGACGAAAAATAAGTGATAATGTTACAACAAAAAGTGATACTAATTTATAAAAGTTATAATAATCAAGTTAACTATTTCATAAATGGTTCGTAGTATAAATTAAGAAGTGACATCAAGTGATAATATATTATTAAAAAAGTAATAACTAATTAATTATTGAGTGATAATATATTATTAAAAAAGTAATAACTAATTAATTATTGAGTGAGGCTTGCGCGCGCCCGGAGCACACCGTGCGTTTTCAGAATTTAGTATTATGGGTAAGGGTACATTATTTTGTTCTAAATGTATACACTTTAATTAATAAGGGTACACCATTTTGTTTTAAAGGATATATATTTTTCATTAATATTTTTTTTCAACAATAAAGGGTACACATCTTTATACTAATGGGTATATAATTTAATACAAAATTCTAAAGGCGCACGTCGTGTGCCCGCGCCCGGGTGCACACAAGTTTTTGCCATAATTATTTAAAGGGTTAATTGCAAAAAAAACTCAACCTTTACTTTTATTGCAATTAAATCCCAACCTTTGAGAAATTGCAAAAAAAACCTCTACCTTTAAGTTTCGTGCAAAACGCACCCAACGGGTAGAAGAGGGCTGCCCAACATCTGACGTGGCGTTGACCTTTGCCACGTCAGCTTTGAGTTTATTGCAAAAAAAACCTCAACCTTTACTTCTATTGCAAATAAATCCCAACCTTTGAGATTTTGGCAAAAATAACCATCAATTTTTTTACTTTTTTTAAAATTGCACCAATCTAATAAAAAAATTATATTTTATTATATTCTCAAAAATTATTATGTAGTAATATTTAAAACTTACATTTCAATGCTTACGTTTGTTTTTTGCACGTTGATTAAGGAATATTGTATTTTAATGGATAGTGAGTTTAAAGATATAATATTTAATGCAAGTGGGTAAATGTATTATTATTGTATGTGGGTCCCATGATAATATATTAATTATTTTAGGTAGGTCATGTGCCAAAAAGATAAACGTAAAGATTGAAATAAGATGCCAAAAATAAAAAATATGTGAAGATTGAAATGTGCGGAGGGAGTACATGAAAATTTGGTTTGTATAAATTAAAACTTAACTAATACTATAAAACTATGAGCTTATAAATTAAGTCTACATAAATTATAAACTTTTTTTGTATAAATTTTTTGTCAACTAACTAACTATATATATATATATATATATATATATATATATAATAAAATTACAAAAAAATCTTTAGATATGTTCAAGAATACTTTGATTTTATAAATTATAAAAATTTTATAATGCATAAAATATTTTAAAAACTAAAATAAATTTATTATTTTATTTAATATTTTTTAGAATTTAAATTTTAAATATAAAATATAATGGGTGTAATTTAAAATAAAAAATAAAAATTTGATGATTTTTTTTGCCAAAATCTCAAAGGTTGGGATTAAATCGCAATTTAAGTAAAGATTGAGGTTTTTTTTGTAATAAACTTAAAGCTGACGTGGCAAAGTGCGTTTTGCACGAAACCTAAAGGTCGAGGTTTTTTTTTTGCAATTTCTCAAATGTTAGGATTTATTTTCAATAAAAGTAAAAGTTGGTTTTTGTTTTTGTTTTTGTTTTTGCAATTAACCCTTATTTAAATAAAGGCAACACTTGCTTGAGATTGTTTCACGGTAAAATTTTGTGAGATAGATAAAAAGTAATAAATTTTTAATAAAAAATTAGAACTGAATTAATGAAAACTGATTGTTGTACAATAAATTATTTTATGAATAATTCTCAGTATAAATAAAAATTAATACTATTTTAAATGAAAAATGATAGTATTACTTTAATAATATATTTAATTTAAATACAATTATAATCGAAGTTACTCCCTTCGTCCCATTAAGTTCTTCATTCATGCTTTGTAATTTTCAAATGAAGGGTGAGGAGGTTAGCGGGATGGTGTGAATATATTTCTTATTAAATTTATACTTCGAGTTTATGAGATATTGAGATAGTGTAGTAGGGAAATGATTTAATATTTGTAGTTGCTATTACTCCAAAGTAGATCAATCTTTTTAATTAATTCAAATAATTAATAATACCATGGAATTGATGATGATGTCATTTTCCAAAACTTTGCTTGGCATCAAATTATTCAGCCCACGTATACCCGCAATACAAATTCGACGTCGTATCGTATGGGTGTGTGAAAACCACGTTAGCTAAGTGTGTGCAAAACACGTGGACACAAAGATAAGAGTAGCGCCGACACAAAGATAAGAGTAGCGCCTTTCACCACTGTGAGGCGGAATAACAAAAGTCGGGATGGCGAAAGCCCGTTTCTTGTGTTAAAGCTAAAGCCGCTGGAAAACTGTTTTCACGCTTTCTCGACACGTCGCCTTTTGTTCTTTTGCGTTATTTTGGACTTTTCTGGGGCTTTATTATTTGCTCTTTCTTCTACTCTACAACCTCTCTACATTGCTTTTTAAATTTTTTTTTTTATTTTTTTTAAATTAAAAAGTTAATTAATCATAAATGATGAGGTGTCATTCAATGAGGGCTTCCACCTCGCTGGATTTCAGGTCAAAAGGTTGAATTTCTATTTTGGGGCTTTCGGTGTCGATTTATGACAGGGGTTGTACTTTGATTGATGATGGGTTAATTTAAAAAGCCACGTGGCATTGTGGGAGGTGATTAATGGAGGTAGCTTTTGATCATATCATATGTGTCTTTATTTTAGTTACTACCCATATGGAATAAGTTTGGTACACCTTTTTGTCTAAAATTACAAGTTATGTTGTTGATGATTAGTCAACATTATTTAATTGGAAGAATAATGTATTTCTACCTCAATTTAATTACGGGTGTGCAAATCCCATATTACCACATTAATATATTCATTCGATCATAATTAGTACCTCTTTAATTTCATTACTTTTTCTTTTTGGTTCCATATTAGTTTTCAAAATGTTGGTTTTTTTTTTTATAAAACAAATTTTCCATTTTCCGTTATTAAAAAAAAATTAAAATCGGTGGAATCATATCTTACAAGTAAACTTAATAAAAATAATAATATTGCCTAAATTGTCACGTTTCCAGTGGAGAAGATTGGGGGTAGGAGAACACGAGAATAAAGATGTATGCAAAGAACATATATGGGGAAGATTGGAGTGGGAGAAGAAAGGCAATAGGAGAGGAAAAGAGGAATATTGTTCGATTACATTATTCTTGTGCATCGTAAAAGTGAAAAAAATCCAATTATTTTATATCCAAAATATACATAATAGATGCATACAATTAGAGTGTCCAAAACTAACAAAACATTCTAACAATAGTAACCCATAGGAGTATTAAATAATTTAGCTATAGAATTTTCACTCCAAAAAAAATTTAAGTCATTTTTCAATCTTTCTTTTTTCAACTTCAATCAAGGCCATGTATGTTTTTTTTTTTTTTTAATCTTGTCTAGAGCTTTTTATAGGTTCCAAATTTTCTTTTTCAACTTCAATCAAGGCCATGTATGTTTTTTTTTTTAATCTTGTCTAGAGCTTTTTATAGGTTCCAAATTTTCGAATTAAAAACAATATTGTTCTCATATGTCCATGCTTATCAAAATAGAACATAACAACACACCCACATTAAACTTATTCTCATCCTTAAGGCGAAGAGCATTTCCAAATTGAATGTGGATCTAATCTTTGAATTACGTTCAAAGTATCTATGTTATTTAGATAATATTCCATACATGACCATTTGATACCTTTTTAGTCCAAACTTTACATTTTAATTAATGACCTTTAAATTAGATTTTCTAATACAGACAATTGTACCTAGTTTAATTAATCTTTGAATTTTCTTAGGAGAATATGGTATCCAGAGGATCCGCAACTCCACCCATATCCTCCAATAGTCATCATTCCGTAATTTTGGGCCTCTGCTTCAAAAAGTATAAATTTTCTTTTACAAAAATATATCATTACACATACCATTAATACAACTATCAATACAACCATCAGCTACAAATTAAATAATAATACTTTTTAATTAACTCACGTGCAAAAAGTAAATGATATATATTTTTTTTGCATATCCGTATAGTATTATAAGTATATTATACTCGATTTGTCTAGAATGTCCTTGCCTTATTATTATAGGATAAACATGACATCATTATTGAAAGGAAATTTAAAAATAGAAATTGTCAAAATAAAATACATGTACAAAAAATATTCATAAGAATCCATCCCCCAATTGGGTGTAGTCTATATTTGAATTGGCGAAAGACACAAAATGAAATAAATAGCACACATGATTCATTATTTTTTGCAGGTAGACAATGCCCTAACTTGCTAATTCCAACACTGCCCAAAGACAATATTGCACATTTGCATGTTCAATGGTTTTTAATTCTTGAAAGCTAGCTATCTAGGGTTTGGATTTGGCAGGATATTTTAAGTCATTGTTCAAACAATGCATGCATGTGTGTGTATCTTTGGGCAATCATTGCTGTCAAATTATTGCAATTTGTTTCCCATGTTTTTGTATGTGTAATACTAGTCACATAATTCTTTACACTTTTAGAAGGTTTTGGCCTCCACTATTAGTTGGATAGATGCTTTGAGTCCTCACAAACTATATCCACTACTTTGCTTGTGTAAACATATTGTATATAAATTTTTTTCTTTCATTTATTTTTAAATCAATTTATCACGATTTTATTTTGTTGTCCTGCCTTCACTTGCTCTACTGATTCGAACACGACTAGCTAAAATGAATCAGGGGCATTTTAATAGTGTTTATCTCGGGTTTTGTTCGTATATTTGGGTTTTTTTTATTCAAATTAAGTAAACATTATTCAATGCGCCTTAAAATTTTGTTAAAAATAAAAGAATTTACACAATAATTACATTTATATGGGCTTAACTATTACTTAAGCTCGTTAGTAGAAAGTGAGGAATTCGAATGTAACCTTGAAAATTTTCATATTCACACCTTGTTAGTCACATATATAAGTTTTATTAATAAAATATTACTCAATACAAACCAAACACTCCCTTCGTATTCCCTCACTTAGTAGAATGTTAGAATTAAATTTCATATTCTAGCTTTGAATTTTGTCGTTATAACTTGCATAAACAAATATATTCACATATCAAACAAGTCATGTGCATTTCTTGGCTGCAAAAAATTGATAGATTTTCCTCTTAAAAAAAATTAAAATTAATTAATTATAACTCCTACTTTAAGTAATTAGTAATTAGCATTTTAACTAAATCAGTACTAATAGAGATGCGTCGGGTGCCGGAGTAGAACCGTGGTTATAGAGAAACACACACACACAACATATTAACCCTACACCCATATCACAAGTCAGTCTTATCCCACACTTGGAAAATCGTTCAGGTTTACTTTTTTTAAAAAAAAAAGTTACCTTTTTAAAAAACAAAAAAAAAACAGATTTGCCTTTTTTTTTTAACTTAATAATTTAATATTTTTATATAGTAAATAAATTGAAAAATATTTTATGTATATTAGGGCGGGTAGATGGCATATTTAAAACTAAATTACATTTTGAAATGATTGGATTGAGTTGTTTTTTTTTGTTTTTTAAAAGTGTAAAGAATTTGCAAGATAAATAAAATAAAATAAAAAGTGAGAATTGAAAATATACACAAATTTTACACTTCAATATATTTAATAATAACAAATAAATTTTATATCATTTTTAACAAAATAACACTTTTAGACTTCAATACTCATACCTTACAATCCACCCTTTTAAAGGTGCCCTATGGGTGGGTGTGTAGGTGGGTATATTGATTCTAATATCGGTATGAATGTCGGAGTATATTGGTATCCCTACCTTCTCATGCTTCTGGTGGATTAAATATATCAATTACAATATCGGTACACACATATCAGAGTTTACACATAGGGTGAGTGTGTAGGTGATATTATGGGCATGGGTTAGTATTTCGGTGATGTTCTGTGATTGTAGTATGTGTGTATACACTAAATGATGTTGTGTGTTGGAATTCATGATTCCAGTGATTTTTTTTATGCATTTATTTGGATTTGAACCTTTTGATCTCTTGAGTATATTAACATCTCATCTACCAACTTAACTAATGTATAATTTATGTTATGAATTGACATTATATTTATTAAAGTCTTTTTTTTTATGGAATTTTTATTGAAAATTTCCAACGACTTAAGTTTAATTAGAATTTCTATTGGAAATTTTCAATTATTTATCAAGCTATTGGAATTTTTTAACAGTTTAAATTTATATGTGAATTTTCGTTAAAATTTTTTGACATCTTTAGGTTTTATAGGGATTTTTATTGGAATTTTCCAATACTTTATTAGGTTATTGGAATTAGTATTTAAAATTTCCATCAATTTAAAATTTTATGGGAATTTTCGCTAGAATTTTCCAGGACGGATATGGGTACGAATAGTTGTTTTTTAATCGAATACGGATACGGGTACCCAAAATAAATGGGTACCCTACACGTTGTCATCCCTAATCTTTATAAATAAAAATAATAATTGTGAGTTAAAAAAAAATTGTTTAATCTTCGCGGCACAAAAAATATGTGCCCTAATTATCAAGATAGATGGAGTAATGTTTTCATAATTACATGCCAAAAAAAAAAAATCTGCGGTAGCCACTGTTAAAAGGTTTAACCATGTATGAGAGAGAGATTATCGGCAACCAGAGGAATTCATTAATAATCGATTACATAGAAAAAATAAATGTGAAGAGATTCTAAGGAATCCATTAAGAATCGATTTCACAAATATAACAAACATCACAAAAACATAGCCCATAGAGCTGACCAAAAGCCCAACAAGATTCAGACAGCCAAACAAGCCCAATAAGTTAAAACATGAACCCCATTGGAATTACCAACGCAAAACCCCAATAAGAATGAAATTATTATGAGCTTAAATATATTTTCAACCTAAAATAGAGTGAACTTATTATGAGCATAGAGGTATGACTCATAATAATAGAAATAAAAATTTCTAATGAAGATTCCAATAGAAATAAAAGTTACTAATGAAGATTCCATTCCCATTGAATTTTCACTATTATTTATTATTAAATTGAATATTACAAACTTTTATAATTCGATTTTTTCACATTTAACGGGTTTTCTTGAGGTCGGCCACGTTGAATTGCAGGTACGTACCACTTCAATTAGGAAAGGAAGTGCCCAATTTTCATTGAATTTTCACTATTATTTATTATTAAATTGAATAATACATCACTTTATAATTCGACGGGTTTTCTTGAAGTCGGTATAGGCCACTTTGCAATTGCAAGTACGTAACACTCCAGTTAGGAAAGGAAACGCCCAATTGCCCAATTTTCCTTTAATCATAATTAAGAAAATGCACAATTTTTCAAATTTTAAAACAAATGTTAAAATAGCCTGATATACTGCACATTTAATTCTTTCTTCTGCTGCAACATAGTTGTAGTAATTAAGGAAGGCGACGTCATACACCCGTGAATTTAGACTATATAATCTTACAAATATTATAAATAAATTTGCGTGATTCTTTGCATATGTGATTTTAGATTGAAACAAACCATTTGCACAAGTGCTTGGTTTTAGTAATTCTAACATATAGATTATATTTTTATTTTTAGATTTTTTTAAAAAATAATTTTTAATTATTAATTAATTATATGTTTTATGAAGTATTACTCACTAGCTACATAGGTTAGTTTTAGTTTTATATTATGAGTACTTAAAGTTTTGATGCTTTAATTGCTTTCTCCTCCTCATTTTAATGTTATTTATAGTCGAGTCTTCTAAATAGCATGATGTAATCTACCATCGACAATATGCTTCTAAAATGTTTTCCAATTCATTGAATATATTTACTAATTTTCAAAATAATGTAGTATAACTTTTTTTAAAAATTAAGTGTGTGTAGGATTTTGTAAACTGGGTCTATCAAATTTGAATGGTTTCAATTCAATGCTGAATTATCTTGAATGATTTATATTTTTGCTCTTAATTTTAATTTGCCAACTTAAAAAAATTTCCCATGTTCTCTATATTAGATTTACTACCATAATTGCCCATAGTGACTTGTTTGAAGCTATCTCATATATAATATAATGACTCTAAAAAACAAATAAAAAATGATTATATTTAATAAAAATTAATTCAATTAATGATAGATAAAAATTGATAATAGTACTGTGTATAAATAATATTCTTTTTAAGTGATAATTTCTTAATAAAAAGTGATTACGAAAGAGTAAAAAAGTTATCACACAAATGTACATCATGAAAACAAAACACAAAATTTTGTAAATATCATTTGTGTAATTGGAATCTTTTAAATTTTATCAAAAAAATACTAAACATGTTAATTGAACTATAGCATCTCCAAAATCTCGTCTAAAATGAAGAATATGCATATTTTAAAAAAGAATACAATACAAGAAGAATAAGTTCCAACCCACTCTTTATTTTAATTTTTTAATTTAAAAAATCATCTTCGCTCTTCAAATTTGAAGAGCACAAATCACTCTTCATAATTTATTACTTCATTAAATGCATTTAATTATTAGTATTTTCACCCAATAGAAGTAGTTTAAACAATCAATAAAGAGAAAATAATGTAATAAATTAACATTGGAAAACAAATTTTAAAGAATTTGTTGGAGCAAAAAATATTATGACTCTTTAAAATTAAAATTACTCCCTAATCCCTATATTGTGAAAATGCAAAAAGTCCAATGACGGAGATTTGTTATTATTTACACATGGTTGTTACTCCCTCCGTCCCGTTTTAATTTTTACGTTTATTTTTTGCACGTTGATTAAGGAGTATAATATTTTAATAGATAGTGAGTGAAAAATATAATATTTAATGCAAAGTGGGTAGGTGTATTAGTGTTGGATGATATATTAATTATTTTAGGTGGTTCTCATATTCCAAAAAGAAAAACGTAAACATTGAAATGAGACGCGCAAAATAGAAACGTAAAAATTGAAACGGGACGGAGGGAGTATTAAAGATTCTATTTATTTTGACGCATTTATTTTATTAAAAATCTTTAGTTTAATGACATAACATCGTTATTATTGATCATTTTTTTTAGTTAATTTCATTATTATACATATATGTTAAAATTCGCACTCGGCGATTTTGTATGTTCTATTTTCAATTTTGGCAAAAGCTCCTGCGCCCGGCACGGTCCGTGTCTCCATGTGAACACAATCATTTCCCTTCCTATTCTATTTAAACCTATGTATTGCTAGGGAGTTTAAATTGTGAAGGGACACGGAAATTGCAAAGGGGCACTGATTTAAATCCGTGTGCCGAGGCGCACAAGAGGTTATCTCTTAAATTTTACCATTCAAAACATGAAACATCATACCTACTCCGTACCGTGTTAAGGTTTACGTTTTCCATTTTAGTTTGTCATAAATTAAAATTTACATTTCCTTTTTTTGTCAAGTGGAACCAATACAAAATAATTATTTATTTCATGTGCCCACACATAATACTCATACAACTACCAACAACCAACTACACATTATTATATTTCTCAACTCACTATTTATTAAAATATTATATCTTTTAATCTCCGGCAAACGTCAACATTAATATGGGATAGATGAAGCGTTAATGTTTAATTTTTAATGAATTATTGTACTACATTTGTCCCGTCCTAATATTTATACTTCAATGTAAATATTTTGGCGGAGATTATTATAATGAAGGAATTATTATAATGAATCTAGGTGCAATCTAATAATGAGTTTAAAGACAAATATTTGTGTGCTCTTGGGACGCACCGTGCCCCATGAGAACATAATAATAATTAATATTTTATCCTTGTGTTTCATGGGAATACGGTGTGTCTCGGGGACATAGGAGACCAACTCAAGTTTAAAATATAAATTATTTCATATTTATTTACCTTTTTCAAAAGGACCCAAAATAGTTAGGAATTTTTTTTTCTGTCTTTTAACCTTCCAATTTTGCTCCAATTTCTTTCCAAAACAATATTTTTTTACCAATTTCGTCTCACAACTTTGTAAAATGACCGATTTAATCTAATTACATGAAATTAGAAAATTTGAACATTTTAAAGTAAAAATTATCATTTTGGAGAGAATTTAAAATTTATGAGAATATTTTGGAGAAATTTAATTTCTTGAAATTATTTTAAATAAAGTAAATTTGTATAAGATCATTTGAAACATCTAATAATACTCTTAATTTAAATGATTATAATATGATTTTAATAAAAGTAAAAATGCTTATATAAAAACTTTAATTAATCATTTTTTCATTATAATTTTTTGCTTATTAAATTTAAAATTTGATTAAAAATGTCATTACCCACAAAATTCCATGACAATTAATAACCAACAACATCAAGAATAGTGAGTAAAGTTTCCCCCTATAAAAACAAGTATTATTTCAAACCTCCACATGATTTAATACCATCATGACTAATTATATTAGTTTAAAGCACTACAATACTATGCATCCTTTTATTATCTTCTATAACAACACTTTATAATTTCCTAGTATCACCAACTCTCATAATTAGCACTTTATGATCATTTCCTAATAACACCAACTCTCATAAGGGCAACATATGCAATGAGCCTATATCCCACAACCATTACAACCAAAGCAATCACAGCAATAGCTACTCCATCAAGCCCTACTGCTCTTATGGCAGGGTAGTCCTCAACCAAACAAGTCCGATCGCCTCCTCCGCAACGGTACGTTTCGCCACGCTTGTACTGGGACGCGATGAGCAATTTATACGAGTATTGTGAAATGGACAAATACTTGATCCAACTTATGTATGTAGGGACGTGTTGGACGTAGTATCCGCTAGCAAGAGTGAAGGATAGCATGACGACCGAGCCAAGTGTCATGGCCTTTGCTTCGTCCATGATGGCAGCTCCAATGGCTAGGCCGAGCCCTTGAGCACACATTACGTTGAGTAAGTTGACGAAGAGGCCCAAGAAGAAGCATTCGGCCGTTGGTTTTAGACCGGCCATCCAGTATGTTATGGCGAAGAAGACGGTGGGGAGAACTAGGTCCATTGGTAGGTCGCCTAGAGTTAGAGCCATGAAGTAAGACGAGAGGCGGTACATTCCGGATGATCTCTCTTTCTCAAGCACGGCTCGTTCTTTTGGGAATGTGAAGATGGCTTGGGTGATGCTGAAGAAACCCCAAAATCCAGGGTAGAAGAATAAAAGCCCCACCTGCATTTTGATCCAAATTTTTTCAATTAGTACTTCTTTTTTCTTACAAATATATGAATGAGAGATGGCCTTGCATTATGAATGAGAAGTATCACCTATATACACATCCTCTTGCACAAAAAAAAAATGTATTTTTTGTCCTGTTCAAAATGGCTCGCTACAAAAATGCAGTTGGAATTCTCTGTTCCTAACACCTATTCCATTCCCTATTCCAACGGGATGGATGCGTGACACATCTCCCATTTCTTACATCACCTATTTTTGAAATGGACGAGGTGTCACCCATCCATCGCGTTAGAATAGGGGATGGAACAAATATTAGAATAGATGATCCCAAATGACAAAAATGTCTTATGGTTTCAAATTGGCCTCAAAAGTTACATTTTTTTTTTCACAAAACGCTCTAGACCAAAAATGCAACTTTTTTCATCAACAAATCTAATGAATGGAACAAAAGTAGTTTATAGGATCAATTTAAAACTACGAGACCTAATTTTTAGAAATGAACCTCTTCGTATGGAACCATAAGTGCATTTTCCCGTTACTTTTTTGTGATTTTGAAGAATAATATTTTTCATGCACAAGGAGATCGGTTTCATGCAATACTCTTCAAAATGAATGAAGTGAAGAGAGGTTGAAATGACCTGATCTTGCAAGTGATCAACATTGGATTTCCACCATAGAAGTCCACACAAGATAGCCACAAATAGAACCTGCACAATCTTGAGAGTGGAGAGGGTATGGTGTTTCCTTTCTTTAACTCCTCTTCTTAACAAAACAGAGAATTGATAACACCATGTGTTAGGCCATGGTTTCATCTTCTTCCCCGTTCGACGGATCAGACAATGCTGATTACTCTCCGCAGCCAGTTCACACATCACACTCTCTTCCAAATGTGACTTATAAGAACACACCAATTGTCGTTTGGTGGCCGCTTGATCTTCCCCTGTACAATCAGTCGAAACTCCTACAAACAAAGCAACGATCATAAGCCCAACAAAAAAAATAGAGTAAAATTCATTTTTTGCTTTATAACTAAAATAAACTTAGATTTTTGCTTCAAAAAAGAAAAATGGTTCAATTTTGTTCCATAACTCACGAATTTGTTCAAATTTTGACCAAATATTGCCGGAAAACGTGAATTTCAAAAGCCCCAAATTGAAGCCTCACGTGCGACACACGCGGGGCTTTCCGGCGATATTCACATTTTTCTGCAAAATTTAGTCAAAAATAGAACAAATTCGTTAGTTCTGGAATAAAATTGAACCATTTATCTTTTTGGGACAAATTTTTTTTTTAACGATACTATCATTGCAAGAAACTGCATAGTACCATTAGCAAGATCCAACAAGAAATCAGCTGGATTCATGGCGAGTGAAGGCGAAAATCCGATGGACGCAAAGTAGTCCATTGCAGTGGAACCCTTTCCAAAGTACAAAGGGTTCCCTTCAGACAACAACAGTATCTTATGAAACATGTAGAACAACCTACTCGAAGGTTGGTGAATCGTCATAATTACAGTTCTACCCCCATTAGCCAACTCCCACAAAGTGGACACAATCTTCTGAGCTGTGGTTGAATCCAGCCCTGATGTGGGCTCATCAAGAAACAACAAACTAGGATTGATCAGCAATTCTTGTCCAATGCTCACTCTCTTTCTCTCTCCTCCAGACACACCCCTCAAGAAAGGACCCCCTATAATGCTGTTCCTACACCTTGCTAACCCTAGCTGAGTTATTACAGCCTCTGCATACTGAGTCTTTTCCTCTCTGTTTAAGCTTCCGGGGAGACGGAGGAGGGCGGTGTAGACGAGGGTTTCGGTGACGGTCAGGTGAGGATAGAGGACGTCGTCTTGTGTGACGAAGCCCGTGTTTCGCTTCATTGAAGTGGAGTAGGGCTTGTTGTTGTAAGTTATGGTTCCGGTGAGTTGGCCGCCGAGGCGGCCGCCTAGAGCCGTGAGCAGCGTGGTCTTGCCGCTGCCGGAGGGGCCTAGCATGGCTAGCATTTCTCCCGGCGCTACCATGCCGGTGACTCCTTTCAAGATCACCCTCTCTTGGGTTGATTTTCTTGATGTCTTCTTTAGCATCCCTTCTTCTTCCAATTTGATCCTGTAAACGATCTCCTTGAACTGCATTTGAATTCATTTCGAGAAAATATCAAAATTCGTTACAAACGATGACAGTTTTAGTATTTTTAATTTGCAATTCTCTTTGGTTTGATTTTGATCCTTTTTGTTAAAATTGAATTCAATTTTTTTTTCAAATTTAATCTTTTATGTCAAACTTGTTCAATTTTGATAAAAAAAAAAGAGTAAATTTTATAAAATAACTAAATTTGGATAAAAAGATCAAAATCGGATAAAAAGAGACTTATGATTAAAATTAAAATCGATAATTTTGATATTTTCCATTTCATCTCACCATAAAAAAGTCATTAAGCTGTAATTCATAAAACAAGACATACGGATAGTGCAAATGGGATCACCTATTCTACAACGGTGTTTTATGAAACACGGAATGTGGAACAGATGATTCAACTTGACTTTAATGAACTATTCAGCCAAAATCAACACAAGTTACTAATAATGTTAAAGAATTCAGTAATCCCGCTAGCAAGAAATCAGATTAGTGATTAATTTGTAGGTAATTAATCATATGAAACATGAAAACTTGAGAAATAATTAACTTAACTAATAATTATATGCATGCATTAATTACTATACATATTATGAACCTTGAGTGTGACGGGAAGACTGGGTTTGTTGAAGATGGGCGGCCGGTGGTGTTGCTCCTCCATCATCTCCGGCGAGGGGTAGAAGAAATAATAAAGAAATTGGTGGAATATATTTGAGTGTGGTTGTGATATTCTTATAAATAAATACATGAAATTAAATGAGGTGAATAAATATTTCTGAACAAGAAAGTCAATAGTGCTTTAAACGAGATTGTGGGAATAAGGTTTTCAAAATCTGAGTGGGAATGACTTCATGCTTAGAGAAGAAGTTGACGGTAGAAGAGGTACTACATTAACTCAATATTCAGTGAATCAGTGTAATGAATGTATTTTGGGAACCCAATTATATTAACAATACATGAATTTCAATCTTATGATTTATTTCTTAGAATTTATTACGTTCTCTGTTTATGTTAATTTTGAATTCATTAAAATTATTGTATTTTTATTTATATTATAAATTATTTGTGAAATTCATTTACTACATCACTATTATCATTTTTCATTTAGCAAATTTCAATTCAAAGTATCATCTTTAATTGAGATGTTACTACTTTTTACCCATGTCACCAATAAAGTATTATCTCCGTCCCGGAAAAGTTGATATAATTTTTTTGGGCACGGAGATTAAGGAGTATAATAATTTAATATAAAGTGAAGTAAAATGAAGTGAAAGAAATAATATTTAATGTGTAGTGGGTAGTTGTATTAGAGGTGATATATGGGGCCATGAGAATAGATTAATTTTTTTTTGTGTGAGTCCCATGTATTAAAAAGGAAATATGTCAACTTTAGTGGGACAAACCAAAAAAGAAAGTGTGTCAACTTCTATGGGACGGAGGGAGTATTTTTATAAGAAAGTCTCACACAAGTATTTTAAAATTTATATCCTCAATTTATTTATTAAAATAAATAAATAAATAAATAAATAAAGCCTCCTGTACATTATGAAATATAGAAATTTGACAGACTAAAAAGGTAATTAAATTAAAACCTTTTTTTAAATAATAATAGTAATACCTTTATAAGTTAACTTTTTTTAGTCAATAAAAAAATTATGATAAAATTAGTACACTTAATATTTCAATCTATAATTCTTAGTAAAAATATTAATTAAAATAAATACTCTTTGGATCCCCTCCATTTACTATCGTGTAAATTTCGTCAATTCTGAGCCATTCAATTATTATATGTGAATAGGAATTTGCCACGTCACCACAAGCACGATGTGTGAAAAATAAAAATTAGAAACTAAAACATTATTTAAAATTTAATTAAATAATAATGGGTGACATGTCAAGTAGTAATTGGTGAAAATAACGGTTAAAAGAAATTTACGTGTAAGAAATGGAGAGATCCAGATCCTACCTTTTATGATAAAATAATGTTTTTAAAACAACTTTCTATATCTCGGTGTAGAGACCAACTTATAATTAAATGATTAAAAGATGTGTTTCGTTTCACGAAATTCATCTTATAAAAATAATAATAAGTGTTAATATTTGATTAATAGAATAAATAATAAGTGAGCTATTTCTAGAATAATTTGTAGTATAAATAATAATAATAATAATAATAATAATAATAATAATAATACATTCATCGAAATGTCATACATTCATCAGATATTAATGCTGTCACACATGCATGGTGCCGCGTATTATAGGTAGTTAAATGGGAAGGTGTAGATATTTTTTATTGAGAATTATATAGGTAATTATTTGAGTAGTGATTTCGTGCTTGATATAAGAAAATACTCGAATTGAAATATGAATAAAGTTATCAATGCCAACTAGTCCATTTCATAATTCATTTACCAATTAATCTGTTGAATTTGTTTCCAATATGAGTATATTTTGAGTACACAATTTTCAATATACATTTAAAATATATTTGGTAACAAAAATCCAATCTACTGATACATTTATTTGACTTACTAACTATAAATGAATTTACTTAATACAATGCAAGCAGAAATATATATATATATAATCGTCATCACATTTTTTTTAATATCTATAAGTAAATAAGAAAATATTAATATTAATTTTATATGACAAAATAATTAAATGAAATCAGCCAAAGATTTACTGGAAAAAAACAGAGTTTCTAAAGAGATTCCGAAAAAATTAAAAAAATAATAATCCAATTCACCTCTTATAAAATTGAGTTGGTGTCATAAGGTACACACAACTCGTGTGTCAATAGAAGATTACAATATTTTGTTGTAAATGTATGTACTTTAATTAATTAAAAATTTATAAGGCATGACATTCTGTTTTAAAGAGTATATAACTCATGACCAACATTAATATACTTAAGTAAAACAACAAGGTAGTACAGATTATTTTCTAGGAAACATGTTCACTTTCAAAGCCAAACTTCAAAATGCTAACACTGCAAAACTGATCACTAGTAAGACTCAAACACTGAATTAATCAATCTATAAGCTACAAAACTTCCATTGTCTACTTCCCTGTAACTCCAATTCTCATGAGGGCAATATAGGCAATGAGCCTATATCCCACAATCATTACAGCCATTGCAACCACAGACATAGCTATCCCATCCAATCCCACATTCTCAACCTCAGGAAACTCCCTAACCAAACAAGTCACATTGGTTCCACAAGGATAGGTCTCATCATGGTCATATTGTGACACTAGAAAGAACTTGTAAGTGTACTGAGTGATGGATACATACTTGATCCAGCCTATGACTTGTGGGACATGTTGCACGTAGAATCCGCCCGCGAGGAGGAAGGTGAGCATGATCACCGTTCCAAGCGTTACCGCGGCCTTCTCGTCCATTATGGCAGCTCCAACGGCGAAACCGAGGCCTTGGGAAGTTAGGACGCAGTAGAGGAGGGAGAAGAGTCCCAACAAGAAAGATTCTGCTGTTGGTTTCAAGCCGGCCATCCAGTATGTTATGGTGAAGGAGACTGTGGGAAGTACTAGCTCCATTGGGAGGAAGCCTAGAGTTAGAGCCATGAAGTATGATGAGAGTCTGTACATCCCGGATGATCTTTCTTTTTCGAGCATCATTCGTTCTTGGGGGAAGATGAATATGGCTTGGAAGATGGAGTAGAAGCCCCAGAATCCGGCTGTGAAGAAGAAGAGCCCCACCTGCATTTCAATTGAATTTTCTGTTTTATATTTGAGCAATGAAGTGTAAATATATACGTAATCAAGTCACTCTAACACGCCCCTCACATGCAGGTTGGGGTTATTTTTGCTCTGATACCATGTTAAATGACTACTTTATCTAAAAGCTTAAGCTAGTAGAGAGGAGAATAGTTTAATACTTAATCAAGTCACTCTAACAGGATGGATGCATGGATCGGGCGAACCTGGTCTTGTAGGTGAGTGGTGTCGGATTGCCACCAGAGTAGACCGGAGATGATGGATACGAATAAGACTTCGAAGATGTTTATAAGGGAGAAGGATTCATGTTTTCTTTCTTTGATTCCTCTCCTTAACAACACAGAGAATTGTTCCCACCAAGTGATGGACCATCTTGTGAACTGCTTATCATCTGATGAGAAATGTGGTTGGTTATCCATTGCAAGTTCTGATCTCACTCTCTCTGATAAATGTGTCTTGTATGCAGTTACCAAGGTTTGTTTGATAGCTGCTTGATCTTCGTTTGAATCAGCCGTCGAAACCCCTGCAAATGGAAGGAAAAGATCACCAAGGGCTAACATCAAATTCATGGCAAACACTTGTGTAAACCGGATTCACAGTGTAAATCCCGTGTTCCTTCTTCCAATTCTATTATACCCTAATATTGCTAGAGTTTCAATTAAAGAGGGACCACATGGTTTATACCGTAAACCTTGTTCACATGAGACTCACATTCAGTGCATATGTGATGTCTGATGTGTGAGTATGTGTGTAAATATACCATTCGCAAGATCTAGCAAGAAATCGGCGGGATTCATGGCGACCGATGGAGCAAACCCGACCCGAGAGAAATAGTCCATTGCACCGGATCCATTCCCAAAGTACAAAGGGTTCCCTTCAGACAACAAAAGAACCTTATGGAACATGTAGAACAGCCTGCTCGAAGGCTGGTGAATCGTCATCACGACGGTTCTACCGCCTTCAGCCAGCTCAGACAATGTGGACACAATCTTCTGAGCTGTGGTTGAATCAAGCCCTGATGTGGGCTCATCAAGAAACAACAAACTTGGATTGATGAGCATTTCTTGACCAATGCTGACTCTCTTTCTCTCCCCCCCTGAAACCCCCCTCAGAAATGGCCCCCCTACAATGCTGTTCTTGCACCTTGTTAGTCCAAGCTGAGTTATCACGGCCTCCGCGAGCAGAGCCTTTTCGTCCTTGGTAAGTGTTCGGGGCAGGCGGAGGAGGGCCGTGTAGACGAGGGTTTCGGTCACAGTTAAGTGAGGATACAGGATGTCGTCCTGTGTGACAAAGCCCGTGTTACGTTTCATTGCATTGCTGAATTGCTTGCCATTGTAGGTCATGTTTCCAGCCAGACGGCCGCCTAATCGACTACCCAGTGCAGTTAGTAGCGTCGTCTTGCCGGAGCCGGAGGGGCCTAACATGGCCAACATTTCCCCTGGGAGCACCATACCTGAGATGCCTTTCAAGATCACTTTTTCTTCTGAATTTCTGCTTTTCTTTAGAATTCTGAATTTCTCTAGACATCCTTCTTGATTTATTTTCACCCTGTAGACTAGATCCTCAAACTGCATTTATTTTCTCCAACTTATTCAGTTTAGGAAATCAAACTGATATAAACATCTGATCTTCTATAGAATACAATGCAACATTATGCTAAATAATTAAATGTATATGTATATGCATTACTTTTTCATCTGTATACTAATCCAATTCCACTACAGTGAAGAGTGTTGCTTTATTAAATAAAGTTTTAGAAATGATAAATATGGATGTCTCAGAAATTCAGCATAAGAATTATACTAAATCTCATTACATTTTTGCAAAGTAATTAATACTCCCAAATTATAACTCTAAATCATTCCTGAAAAATTATTCACCTTAGCTTCTAGTTTGTTGAGCTACAGTTCATCACATATATCAAATCAAATATATTGGCTGGTAGATTTAATGCGTAAAACTAAAATAATAATTATATTCATAATATGACAATTTATATATTCAAGCATAATAAATTTGGAACTCAGTTTAAAATCCTATTTTATGGATTCTTTCTTCTTTTTATTCTTTCAAATTTCACAAATTAAAATTATGTATGCATTCAGTATTGATAAAATATCAAAATATTAAAAAAAAAAATCACCTTGAGTGTAACAGGATGGGTAGCTTTGTTAAAGATTGCTGGGTTGATTCCCCGATGCATGACGGGATTTTGATCCTCGATGCCAGCCTCCATATCCATCTTACTCTTCAAAAAGAAACCTATTACAAAATGACCCTACTCCTCTCAAAACACACTTTGCATGATAGGGATCGAACAATACATTTTTTTCTTATGACTAGGAAGATTGTAAATTAAAAGGCACGATACGATTATATTGAGATGATTCTATGGGTGCAGATGCATATTTTTTGTATTTTGTTGACATTTAATAGGTGTACTATTTCCAATAAATAGATGTTATTAGTAATACAATTTGAAACCTGATTATTTTCTATTTTTACCGGGTCTGCAATTTACTAACGTATAGGAGAACATAAAAATTATACTCTATTCAACGTAAAAATCCTAAAGAAAAGGGATTATATTTCTCTATCTATATAATAAGATATCACATGCTACTCCCTCGGTTCCTGATAATTATTATCTTTAAGAAAAAAGAAAAAATATTATAGTTAATTTAATGAAAAATGTGTGTAAAGTTATTGGAAATGTGTGGAAAAAATGAGTATTATGTTGGTATGCGTGTAAAAAATAGATATTGTTATAGTTTATTTTTTTACCATTTTAGTAAAAATAAAATATGAAATACTTTGAGAAACGGATAGAAAAAAATGTGTGAAATATTTAAAAAAAACGCATTATGCTATTGTTACGCGTGCAATGTATTTAGATATTTTTATTTAAAAGAAAAAATGTATTTAGACACTATTGCAATGTTTTAGAAATTTTTATATTTAAAAAAAATATATTTGGACACTGTTAATTGTATTAAATATCAATATATTTCTATATAAATTTAAATATACTTTCCCATTTTATTTACATATTGTTTTAAGCTTCTATGATTTGTTGAAATATTAAACTTAATTTTGTAAAACATTACTTAGAAACTAAGAAAACTTAGTAACTAAGTTTTATCCTCTATAAATATGGGTTGTAGCATGCATATTTGTAATCAACTAAGAAATCAACGAAGAATCCCATCAATTAAATTCTTTCTCTCAATAACAATGCCTCTCACTTAGTCTTTTAACTATCCTCTCTCCTCCGTATTTTCTACCATATCCCAAATACCACACATCAAATTATTTTAAATACCCACAGTGGTATCAGAGCCATAAGATTCTCCTGTGAGAGATGACTAGCAACCTTCAATCCTTTCAAGTCCCGTTGCTCAACAAGAGTAACTTTGATAATTGGAGTATCAAGATGAAGACACTCCTAGGCGCTCATGATATTTGGGAGATTGTAGAGAAAGGGTACGAACAACCGGAAGACGAGGTGACACTATCTCAACAACTAAAGGATAAGTTGAGAGATTCAAGAAAGAGGGACAAGAAGGCTCTCTTCCTCATCTATCAAGCATTGAGAGATGATGACTTCGAGAAAATTTCGAGTGCAACTACCGCCAAGGAAGCATGGGACAAGCTCCAAGTGTCATGCAAAGGAGCCGATCAAGTTAAAAAGGTACGCCTTCAAACTTTAAGAGGAGAATTTGAGTCTCTACATATAAAGGAGTCCGAATCTATTTCGCATTATTTTACAAGAGTTTTGGCTGTCTCAAATCAAATGAAAAGAAATGGTGAAAATTTGGAGGATGTTAGAATAATGGAGAAAATACTACGTTCGTTGACTCTCAAATTTGAGCATATTGTGGTAACTATTGAGGAGACTAAAAACTTGGAGGAGATGACAATTGATCTCTTGATGGGGTCGTTGCAAGCTTATGAAGAGAAACAAAAAAGAAAACAAGATATGGTGGAGTAATTATTAAAATTGCAAGTGAGTGCAAAGAAAAAAGACGAAGGCCCAAGTAGAGGTCAAAGTCGTGGCCAAGGACAAAGTCGAGGTCGTGGACGTGGACGAGAGGGCTATGGAAATTATGGAGAGAAAAAAGAATTTGGACGAGGAATGATCAACCCAAAATCGAGGTATGATAAATCTTCTATAAAATGCTATAATTGTGATAGATTTGAGCATTATGCTTCCGAGTGTTGGAAAGAAAAACAAAAGGTTTAAGAGAAGGCCAACTTCGTTGAGAGTAAAAAAGAAGAAAATACAAGTGTGCTCTTGGCGTACAAAGGAGAAGATGAAAGTGATGAAGAGTGGGACTTTGAGGCATCTGATTCTGAGGAGAATGATGCAGCTGTAGGTGTCCCAGAATCGTTTAAGTATGAGAGTGGCTGGTCGACCGGTTGTGAGGAGAATTGGATAGAAGACTTGTATGTCGCTGTCGAGGATCTATCAAGATTGAGGAAGGCTGGACTAGCAGGTATAGGTACGAAGATGATCTGCCACCCATCACAAGTGTTGTGATGGATGAAGAAGAGAAGCTGCCTATGGTGGATGATGAGAAGGAGCTGACTGTGATGGATGAAGAAGAGGAGCCGCTGCCGCTCGTGGACAAATTTGAAGAAGATTGCGTAGAAGAGACAACAATTATCTGGTTGCAAGGAGGAGACTGTCTTGCAAGAGAGACCGGGAGAGCACATTGATGAGGTTCAACTAGTTCCCAAGTGGATGAAGAACAACAGTTATAAGAAGTCAGCAATGAAGTTGTGATCATGCAAAGTCTTGTAAATTCAGCCTTAGTTCAGAATTGTGCAGCATAAGTGATGAGCTCGCTAGTGGGAAAATCCAATCGCGTACGGAGGATAAGATCTAACTGGGCATCCATGAGGAAACCGAGGAAAAAGAAGAAGAAACGGAAATGGACGAACAAAGTGAAGAAGCGCCTTGATGGATCAGCCGAGAGATTCAAGTCCAAACAAGAAGCTGAAGGAGTTTTAGAGAATTTTAGCAATGCATGGAGATTATGGCTAACATCTATCCAAGAGCAGGTGAATGTGATCCGAAGAAGAAAGTTAGCATTGAGAGGGAGTGTTGAAAGCAACGCCGACTCCGGAACACTCTAGAAGTTGCATAATTAATATTGAAGAAGTTTGCTTGGAATGCAAAATAAAATTTAAGAGGGGGTGTTGAAATATTAAACTTAATTTTGTAAAAGATTACTTAGTAACTAAGAATACTTAGTAACTAAGATAAATGAATACTTAGTAACTAAGTTTTATCCCCTATAAATATGGGTTGTAGCATGCATATTTGTAATCAACGAAGAATCCCATCAATTAAATTCTTTCTCTCAATAACAATGCCTCCCACTTAGTCTTTTAACTATCCTCTCTCTTCCGTATTTTCTACCATATCCCAAATACCACACATTAAATTATTTTAAATACCAACATAATTATTAGTCAATTAATAATATATAAATTTAAATATACTTTCCCATTTATTTATATATTGTTTTAAGCTTATGAAATTATTAGTCAATTAATAATATATAAATTTAAATATACTTTCCCATTTTATTTACATATTGTTTATATTGTTTTAAGCTTCTGTAATTACTAGTAATTAATAGTAATTTTAATATGTCATGCACTAGGCTGTATATGAAGTAATTTTTGAACATTTAATCCATATTAGTTTTAGTTAGTAATGTATAATGTGTTTTATAAAGAATGCATTTTTTTTATATTTAGTAGTTAATTAAAAAAGAAATTTACTAAAAGTTCACTAACAAATTATATAATTTTTTATTTGTTAATTAATGTATAATATGTTTTTATTAATTAGTGCTTTGAATGTCGGCGACTAACATCTGTTAGTGTCAATAATTATATATTTTGTGTGTAAGATTATGTCTTAATGAGATTCATTAATTATAAAATGGTAAATCATATTTCAATTGAAATTTATGTTTATTTGATTGACTTATGTGCTAATTTAGGTGTTAAATTGACTTATCTTGTCTTTGGTTAGTTAGAGCTTTTTACATGGAAGCAGCCTGTTTTGTGAAAAAAATTTGTTGCTGTGACCTGCGAAAATTCAGAATAAATAAGGAAGGTTGGTTGAGAGGATCAAAGATTTATTTGGGTCACTTGACACGTTATTTTTGGAATCAAGACAGTATTTTTGAGGAGAAAAAGAAGAGGTCGTGAGATATTTTTGAAAGCATAAGTAAGGAAAGAGATCAAGTAATAGAAGGGAGAGATATTGTTTTACTTTTGGGTGTAATACACGATATTTTTGGGCTGAATACCCGTGAATTTTCAGATCAGAATTGGCGTGAATACCAGGAGCAGTTTGGCGTGAAGTTGAAGATTGCGATCAAAACTCATCGGTTCTATAATTTTATTTTTTTAATTTGTTTTTGTTATGAACATGCGGGGCTAATCCCCTTTTCTAATTTAGGATTCGTGAACCTACCGTTAAATTGTTAATTTAATTATTTAGAGTTTTTCATTGAATCTTGTGTGCAAATTTATTCTATTACTTGCTTCGATGCTCTTTATAGTAATTTAATAATTAATTTAGCTTGATCACCTATTTAATTGTTAAACTGCTGAATGTTATTTTATGAACTACAATCCGTAATTGTTGTAGGAATTGGATTAAGTAACAAATAGAGATTATTCCCTCTAGGTGTAATAGAATCTAGGTTGTATGATATCTAGCCGGATTTCGTAGCCTAGTAATCCTATGTTTAGAGTTTTAATGCGTTTATGAGTTCGAATCAATAGGGTCACTCATAGATAGATCAATTTAGTGGTCGTACCCTAGTTGATGAACATAAGAACATTCGGGTTGATTGGTCGGGATTTGAGTTTGCACATTAGGCTAAATGTTTAATTTCTGTAATTAATTAATTTAGTAAATGGGAGGGGATCGTCATCCTAAACTAGACTTTACTCACCTGGTTAATCTTATAATTAATTTTCATCTGCTTTGTTATTTAAGATTGAATTAATTTTACTTTTGCTATTTTCGATTTGTCACAATCAAAACCCCCTATATTTATTTTATATGTTAGCAACACTTGAATTTAATTAAAAATTCATAATACTCTCTTGGGTTCGACCCGTACTTGCCACTATACTAAGTATAAGTGTGAGTTGGAATTAAATTATATTTTGATAGGCAGACGACATCATACAATAAAATATCATGAAAAATATTGTTGTATTAAATATCATCTATTATACAAATTGAAAGGTATGGGATTTATATACTCCCTTCGTTATTTCGCATTGAGTGAGGCTATTATGTCCGGGACGCACTGTGAGCCTTTAGAATTTAGTATTATGGGTAAGGGTATATTGTTTTATTCTAAAGGGTATACACTTTAACTAATAAGGGTACACCATTTTGTTCTTATACACTTTTCATTAATATTTTTTATTTTTCTTCAGAAAATAAAGGGTTCACATATTTATACTAAATGATATACTACAATTTAACACAAAATTCTAAAGGCGCATGGAGTGTGCCCTCGTGCGCCCGAGTGCACACAAGTTTAAGGTATCCATTTGTTTTTGGCACGTTGATTAAGGAGCATTATTATATGTAAAGTGAGTAGTTGTATTAGAGGGAAGTGGTAGGTCATATTATGTACTTTTTTTACTAAATATGGGAAATGAATATCTTTGAAGCGGACGCCAAAAATAATAAAATTGATATCTTAGAAGTGGACGGAGAGAGTATAACAATACTCATCTTTTACACATATCCCAATATAATATTTACTTTTTGACACATCTCAATAATTTTAAATACTTTTTTAACTTTAAACACTTTATTTTTCATTAAATTAACTAAAATATTTATTCACTTACTTAATTTAAATATAAAAAATAATTTTTTCTGCTTCAGGACATATACTCAAGTGGTAGAAGGGATGATGTAAAGACTTTCCAACTTAGCTGATAGCTCAAATGGTAAAGTGAAAGTTGGAAATATTTTCCAATTGACATAGGGTGGGTTTCAATAACACGCCATTTTCTTTCTGCTTTATTGTTATTATTTTTTTTAAGGGTTCTTTCTGCTTTAATTAATTACAGCGTTTGCCTTCTCATTCTCATTGCATCCCAAAAATAAATTGGGCTGGCATGAATTTTGAAAAATAAAAGCGAATATTTATCCTTTCCACTAGTAGCAGTGCCTAGATTAAATAAGAAACTAATTTAACAAATGGTACCGCAAGTCCATTACAATTGGACTCATTAATTAGTCTTATTGTCAAATAAATTAGATCATTTACTTTACTGGTGAAAAAATCAAAACGCTAACTCTAGTAAATAATGGCTACAACTGATGGTAGACCGGAGAGATTTCAACAGGAGTTTGCTTCACTTCTCTGGTGTGCATGGTTTGCTAGAAACCAATTCTACTTTCAGAATAAGAAAATTATTCCGGAACATGTTGTTTTGACCTCACATTGCCACGTACAGATTACTTGAAGGTAAGATGCTATACTCCTAAAGTTTCGACACCATCTGTATTTGGAGCGGATAGATGGAAATCACCAGAATGTGAGGTTGTCAAGATTAATATTGATGCCTCTGTTAGATTGGGAGGAACTGGTATTGGCTTGGGTGGGGTAGTAAGAGAGCACAATAGGAAGGTAATATGGTCCTTCGTTGAGTTGAGAGATTCGAGTTATTCCACTGAGATGGGAGAGGCCTTGGCAGCTTTAAGAGGACTTGAGATTGCAAGGGAGCAAAATCACAAGAAGGTGTCGATTGAAACTGATTCTCAAATTCTCTATAATGCTCTGATAAATCAAAAGCCCGATCTTTCATACTTCAGAGTAGTGATTGAAGATATCCTCTCTCTACGATCTACTTTTGACCTAGTCTGCTTCAATTGGATCCAGCGGAAGCCTAATTCCCTAGCACATAGTCTAGCGACTACAGCTTTAACCTACAATGGTATTTTATTTATTTTTTATTACTCATTACCACACTCATGTGTAAACACTGATACTTCTTGATTTTATAAAAATTTATATTTCTGTCAAAAAAAATACTCAATTTAATTTTAAATTAAAATGTATTATTTTCAATTGACTTTAACTCTCTATTTTCCCACCAACTATAGTTTTTCTTCAAAATTTAAAACATAAACCGTCTCATGACTTTTTTACTTTATTCGAAAAAAATTCAAAACAGTTAGGATATTCATTTTTCTCTAAATATTTTAATTTTTCTTCAATTTCATCCCAAAAATAATATTTTTCACTATTTTCGTCTCATAATTTATGCAAAAAGATTGATTCTATCCCATAAAATTAGAAAAATTAGACATTTTTAATTAAAAAATGATCATGTTGGAAAGAATTTAAAAGCTATCCAATAATTTTAGAGAAATTAAGTTTTTTTTTTTAATTATTTTAAATAAAGTAAATTTGTATGTGATAGTTTTGATTTTAAACTCATTTTTCTCATAATGATAACACCGCTTCCAAATTTGTAGTTTGTATCATAACTTTTTTTCACCTAATTAATTTGTTTTTCTCCCAACAATTAGGAATTAGCCTGAGATGCAAATTACAATATATAATTAAAATTATATTTTTATTTCTAAAATTTTGAAATTAATTAAGTGTTTTGCGATTGAAATAAAAATGTATTTGCTAATTTGAGAAAAATGAGATAACTTATTATTAAGAATCACATAACAGATTTAAGTTTGTAGTAATACAAGAAAATTGATACAACTGAAATCCAAACAAGAATCCCACCGAGAGAAATTAAAATAATACAAAGCAAGGATCTCACCCATAGATCGATCCTAAATGGAGTATAAAATAACAAATAATATGAAATTAAAATATTATCAACTTCTCATCATCAACTTTTAACTCAATAAAAAATCAACCGATCTTTCTTAGTAATGCTCCGGAGGAGGAGGAGAGCTGTAGTGGTAAGGTGGTGGTGGTGATGGTGACGGAGGTGGTGGAGATGTGTAGAGATACGGTGGAGGAGGAGAGGGGGAAGGTGGAGGTGGTGACTTGTAAGAGTATGGTGGCGGAGGTGGAGATTTGTAGGAGTATTCTGAATCCACTTCTTTTGTTGGAGGTGGTGGTGAGTTATAATTGTATGGTGGTGGTGGAGGTGAAGTGTAGTAGTACTTCTTTGGTGGCGGAGGTGGCGATTTGTAGGAATATTGGGGTTGCTCAACTTGCTTTGGAGGTGGTGGGGAAGTATAGTGGTAAGGCGGAGGCGGTGGTGAGGTGTAGTAGTACTTTGGTGGTGGAGGTGACTTGTAAGAATATTTAGGATGTTCAACGTATTTTGGAGGAGGTGGTGATGTGTAGTGGTATGGTGGCGGAGGTGGTGAGGAGTAAACGTATTTCTTTGGGGGTGGGGGAGGAGATTTGTAAGAATATTTTGGATGTTCAACGTATTTTGGAGGAGGTGGGGAAGTGTAGTGGTATGGTGGCGGCGGAGGTGAGGAGTAGTAGTACTTCTTTGGGGGAGTAGGAGGAGATTTGTAAGAATATTTCGGGTGTTCGACGTGTTTTGGAGGATGTGAGGATTTGTAGTGGTACGAGGGTGGCGGTGGAGGTGGCGATTTGTAAGAATATTTGGGATGCTCTATGTGTTTTGGAGCGTATTTGTAGTGGCTCGAAGGCGGCGGAGGAGAGGAGTAGTAGTACTTCTTCGGTGGTGGAGGTGGTGATTTATAAGAATATTTGAGATGCTTGTGAGCTGATACAAGATCAATAGCAACACATAATGCCAAAATGCATAGCAATGAAGACATATGCCTAGGTTTTCCAAGACTTGCCATCTTTGGAGGTTTCAATTTTGTGTTTGATCAATGTTCAAGTGTTGATTGCCCTTTATATAGAGATCAATCTAATCCAAAAAATGCTATTTTAATCATGTGGTGCCAAACAGCTCTCTAAATTCGAAAAAGAATATTTCATTAAATAAAATCCACATCATTGAACAACATGACAATCATCAAGAAATATGGGGCTGATTCTACCATATGAATTAGTCATCAGGATTTCATGAATTCATAACATTGCACGTCTATATACAATTTTTTTAAATTAATAAATGAGTGAGGCTCCTGTGCATCCGGGCGCACGGAGCACATTCCGTGCGCTTTTACAATTTCCATGCTCTTTTACAATTTAAACCCTTAGCAATACATAAGTTTAAATAGAATTGGAGGGGGAGAGTTGTATTCACACAGGGACACGGAGGGATCCGGGAGCGCAGGAGCTTCTGCCTTAATAAATATATACTTAATTGGAATAAGTTCAGAAGATTAGATTCCCAGCCAAATTGATTCCAAATTTCCAATATGTTAATTGCCTGCATTATGAAGTAAATAATAAATTAAATAATCAAAATGAAATTTTATAAAATAAATGCCTCCGTTAAGGCTTTCCTGCACAAAGATGTGGCAGCCATTAACTTGCACGATGATTATAAATTTAATTATTTGGCAAATATTTGTATCTATACGTTCGGATCTATGTATATATTATGTGTGGCATGAAGAAGTTTTTAGGAGACCGTTACTTAATAATATTTTAACAAAAAATATAATTATATTCAAATTGATGAAAAGTGATAATAATGTATTGAATTATTTTATGAATAATTTTTTCCTAAAATATATATATATATATATATATATATATATATATATATATATATAAAGTTTTTATTGTCAATTCATTCCAATTGTGTTATTTTATTCTTGAGTTAATCTCATGTGAACTGAATTTATGGTATAAATCTTGTAATTCTTCTTTAATTTAAACTCTAACAATACATAGAATATAATAAGATTGAAAGGAGACCATATGATTTATACCCTGAGCTGATTTTTACACAAGCGTTTATTATTATTATTCTCATAGTTTATAGTATTTAACAATTTTTTCAGTGTAATTAGGCTGTGAGGATATGACATGCATATTCTATTTGTGATATTACGATTTCACTATGTGAGCAATTAAAATTTACGGTCCAATTAAATGGCGACACATGGATTTTCTTGATTAAATATCAATTATTAATTTATTTTAGAATTTAAATAAATTAATTCCTAAAAATAGATTAATAAATAATTGATAATTAATTTAAGCCCAACAAATTAAATGGAGCTTAAATTAAATGAGGTCTGACCCAAGTCAAACAAACCCAAATTAAATGAGGCCTGACCCAAGCCAAACAAGCTCAAATTAAATGAAGTCTGACCCAAGTCAAGCAAGTCAAAGTCAAATGAGGTCTGACTTAAGTCAAATAAGCTCATATAAATTAAATCAGACCCAAATAAAATAGGCCTGATTACAGCCCAAACAAGTGGAGGCCCAAGCCCGCAGGATGTGGCCCAAATAGAGTGGACCAATCAGAATGCAATGCATTAATGAGGGAGTCTTCACCTCTCACCTATATAAAGGGGTCTCTTCCCTTCATTTGAAACACACTGAAGCATCTGAAGACACAGACACTCTGAAGAGATTGAAACACGAGCAACGCTCCTCAAGATCTTCAAGGCGAAGAACGATATACGACCCGGGATTAAGGTGCTAAGTCCCCCAGATCGAGTGTTTCTCATAGCAAGCACGTTGAGTTCTTCAGTGTTCTTCGAGCCAAGAATAGCATATGACCCGGGATAAAGGTGTTAAGCCCCCCAGATCAAGTGTTTTCACATCAAACACATTTAATCTAAATAAAGGCTCGACGCCTCTGGATAAACGTTATAAAGTCCCAAATTCGAGCTCGGACAAGCTTCAACTGAAGATCCGACTCAACACACAAAGTTAACGCGGTCAATATAGTCAGCGCAGTCAACATAGTCTACGCGGTCAACACACAAGTCAAGTCAAAGTCCAAATTAGTTCGAGAGAAGAATCAGAGAATAGATAGAGATTGTTTCCTAAATTATCAAGTTCAATTCTTCTGGATTATCTTTGTAATTCTTTTTGTATTTATTTTACTATAAATACAAAATTTATTGTTATAAATTTTGGCACGCCCAATGGGACCATCTCTACCTCTCATCTCTTCTCTCTACAAGCTTGAAAATACAACATGACTCCTATTAAGATCTCAGTGGGAAGGACTGCTGCTTCCAAGCTTTTCGATTCATTAAATGAATATGTTGTTGTTGTCATAAGGAGTATGTCAAAGAAAGCTCAGTAGCAGGCCTCCTCTGGATCCAACTCTTTAGTTGAAGTGGCGTCGAGAAAATAGCCACCCATGAAGGAGGATAGTGATGAAGACTCTGCATGCTCATACCCTCATTCATCTTCAAGCTCTTCGTCTGATTCAAGTGCAACTCCAGTAATGATGGCGGGCACTACAACTATTGAGGAGCAACTATCAAATATGATGAAAGCTATCGAAGGGCTCACAAAACATATGGAAACTTAAGATACAAAGATCTCCCAATTGATGGAAAAAAGAGATATTGCGGAGACTAGCCGTGCAAACGAAAAAAGAGTTGTGGACGAAAGTGAGGTGGAAGAGTTCACAAGACACCAAACTACTGAAAAAGAGCAAACTAAAAGGGGAGTGCAACTTTCGGCTGATGGAATGCTCTAAGTGGATCAACTCAAGGATATTATACTTGGAACTATAAAAGAAAGGTTTGAGGTGACTTCCAAGCCTACCGTCACTTATATCAAGCCATACACAAAAAGAGTGAACAACTTAAAGATGCCAGCTGGTTATCAGCCTCCCAAATTCTAGCAATATGATGGCAAGGGAAACCCAAGACAACATGTGGCACACTTCATTGAGACATGCAATGATACTGGTACTTATGAAGACCATATGGTGAGGCAATTTGTTCGCTCTCTCAAAGGAAATGCCTTTGATTGGTATATCGACTTGCAACCTGAATTCATTGACAGTTGGGCACAAATAGAGCATGAATTTCTCAATCGTTTCTACAGTACAAGGAGAACCATTAGCATGACTGAACTAACTAATACTCGCTAATTGAAGGAAGAGCCTGTGATTGATTATATCAACCGATGGAGAAATTTGAGTTTAAACTGCAAGGACCGATTATCCGGAGAGTCTGCTATCGAAATGTGTATCCAAAGGATGGAGTGGAATTTACTCTACATTCTCAAAGGGATTCAGTCAAAGACTTTTGAAGAATTGGCTACGAGAGCACATGACATGGAATTGAGCATTGCTACCAGTGGAATCAAGCACTCGCCAATGTCGGATTCTTACAAGTCCAAAGATAGACAAGAAGCTAAGAAATGGGGCAAGCCTTATGCCAGAAACTCCAACAAATAATCAATGGCCACAAATACTGCTACTGTCAAGGTTCGAAAGAATGGAGATGACAAGAAAGACAAGGAGAAATAAGTTGCTCAAGAGTGGGGGCAAAGAAGGTTAACCCTGAAGGAGATGCAAGAAAAAGAGTATCCATTCCTGAACTCCGATGTTTCTGGCATATTCGATGATTTGATGAAAGACAAACTCATTGAACTCCCTGAGATGAAATGCCCAGAGGAAGCCAATCGAACCAATGACCCAAAATATTGCAAGTACCATAGATTGGTGGGTCATCCCATTCATGATTGTTTCATCTTCAAGAAAAAGATCATGCAACTGGCCAAGGAGGGGAAAATTGTGTTAGAGGATAAAGCAACCGCAAATTTCACTTCCGTAAAAGAAATTCATGATGAAAGCTCGTGTCACGTGGTAAGTAAGGAGGACAATGAAGATGAACGAGTTGAGGATAAGGAAAAGATTTACTCTATGAAGGTGACCTTCATAGATGAAGACATGTTGTTGGGTTCACAGGCTCATAACCGACCTCTATTTATAACTGGTTATACACAAGGGCTGCAAGTAAAGCGTATACTTATTGACGAAGGCTCAGCAGTGAATATCCTGTCTTTATGGATGTTGAAGAAGTTAGAAATACCAATGGATGAACTTAACCATAACCGGTTGATGATCCAAGGGTTTAACCATGAAGGGCAAAGAACTCTCGGCACGATTGTTCTTGATTTGGTGATCGATGAGATAAAATCAACAATGTTCTTCCATGTTATCGATACAAAAACTTCATACAACATGTTTTTGGGCACCCATGGCTGCATGAGAATTGTGTGATCCCTTTTACATTACACCAATGCTTCAAATATAGTGAAGGCAATAACGTGAAAAGGGTGTTCGGTGATGATAAGTCGTTTACTGAAGCTGAAGTTTACTTTGCAGATGCTAAGTATTTCTTCAAGAATACAAAGAAAGTAAAGCACGAAGAAGCCCCAACACATAATGATGGGGGTAGTAAACAAGTAAAGGATGAAGGTAGCACATCATCCACCACTCTAAAGAAGAACAAAGAGAAGCTTGAGGCCTTGGAAGAGTTGATGTTGCCCTTAACAAAAATTGATGATGGTAAGACTTCTTCTCCTCCACTCAAAGGATTCGTAAGTCCTATTGAAGGAGCAAAGACCAAACACACTGAAGCATCTAAAGACACAGACACTCTGAAGAGATTAAAACATGAGCAACGCTCCTCAAGATCTTCAAGGCGAAGAACGATATACGACCCGGGATTAAGGTGCTAAGCCCCCCAGATCGAGTGTTTCTCATAGCAAGCACGTTGAGTTCTTCAGTGTTCTTCGAGCCAAGAACAGCATACGACCCGGGATAAAGGTGCGAAGCCCCCCATATCGAGTGTTTTCACATCAAACACGTTTAATCCAAACAAAGACTCGACGTCTCTGGATAAACATTATAAAGTCCCAAATTCGAGCTCAGACAAGCTTCAACTGAAGATCCGACTCAACACACAAAGTTAACGCAGTCAACACAGTCAGTGCAGTCAACACAATCAGCGCGGTCAACACACAAGTCAAGTCAAAGTCCAAATTGGTTCGAGAGAAGAATCAGAGGATAGATAGAGATTGTTTCCTAAATTATCAAGTTCAATCCTTCTGGATTATCTTTGTAATTCTTTTTGTATTTATTTTATTATAAATACAAAATTTGTTGTTACACACTCTTTGGTTATAGTTTAGGTTAATTAAAATGTTCCAAAATATACTAGAGAATGAGTCTAATCATAAATAACCAAGGATCGAATCTCACAGTCGCAGTGTGAGAGTAATCTTTCAAAATGAGAGACTCCTTATGTGTAGTGAGTAGTAGTATAGCTCCTATTGATTTGTTGAGTCATCATAATTTATCTCACTACCATTCTATCGGGCCGGAGTCCAAGAACGCTTAAGGTGGACGATACCACCTTTTGCATCAAGAGTCTAATTATTGACGTTTATTTTCTTTTCTTTAATTGTACCAAAATCCGTAGTTGAGTGGATAAAAAGATGTTTCTTATTTTAATCCAAAATTTATATGTTAAATCAGTAAAATGGACACAACGTTAGCCTCAATCTTAATCCTAACAAAGCCTAGACCCAACATATGATATGTCAGACGAACCATGATCCAAAATAAGGCCAACGACCCAATAAACCCACATAGTAATTAATCTAGTGTAGGTATCAGAACATATTAAAAAGTGGGCTTCAACCTCATTTGAAGGCCCATGACCGACCTCAACCGAACAAGGACCAGGTCATAAAATCCAGGCTAAAGGCCCAAATGATTTTGTGGGCACATCCAAGAAATTAGAGAGGCTCGGTCGAGGCTTACCGACATTATAAGGTTAAGGGTGTAAGTGAACCGAGCGTTCAGCGAACAGTTCGCGGTTGGGCTCAATAAAAACTTATTTATGTGTTTTTTGATAAGTCAAAAGAATTTTAGTATAGTAATTATTCATAAACGTGTTCGCGAATATGTCATTAAACCTATTCGTGAACGAAATCAAGTTTTAGCAAATGAGTTCGAGTCAAGCTAAAAAATATTTAAAATTTTAAACGAGCTCGAGCTTGTTACCTGCTTAAATGATATTCAATTAGGTCAAAGCTCGGTTCGGTTTACAACCCTACCTATGGTGCATTCAATCCTATTTTTTTATAATATTTAAATTGAGTGAAATGAAATTAAATAAAAAAAATTATTATCATTTTTTATTGAAATGAGTTTGCATGTTCACACCCACAGTTCCCACTCATATAAAAAATAAACAGTAATTTATATTCATTTGTCCTAATTCTCCTCCCAAGTCATTTATTCTTAAATATTATATTAATATAGTAGCCGTCGATATTAATATAAGCCTCAAATTATCTTGAATTTCGTTATCTAGATATATGTTTAGCTCATTTAAATCCATTATAACACATAATTATCTCCGTTAAGTCAAATATAATAAGCTATACTTTCAATATGAATTTTGAATTCGTATATAAAGTCGTTAAATTATATTGTGTAGTACTATGCTCAATGCGCATTAAAATTATATAATTAGTTATTGATCCATCTCGAAAACTTTAAATTATAGTACATGATAGATATTTTTAATTGTACTTTTTGATACCTTAAGTTATACATTTTGATATTTTATGGTACTTTATCATTTTTAGGCCAAATCTCTAGTGTTTTGGTACATTTTCCATGGCTGTTGTTATATTATACTTTCCTGTATGTACTAGCGTAATTTATTTTTTTTTCACACGTATTAAATAGTATTATTATTTAATACATGGTAGATAATTATATTAGTTGTAGGTGTGGGTTTTTTTTTTTTAAATAAATATGTAAATTTAGAACAAACATTCAAAATACTCCACCGTCCGATGTAGTTATGTCCGTTTGGACGGGCACGAAAATTAAGAAATATTAATTTTTTAATATATAATGTAAGAAAAAATAAGAATAAATTCATAATCAAAAGAGTATAATTAATAAAATGTAAAAAATAAATAAAGTTGTTAAGATTGATCGGAACACAAGAATCCTGAGTTAGAATAGGATTCCAACTTAGCACCTTTTGCTTGAGATTTTGAAGAGATTAAAATATAAAAAAAAGTAAAATGTATAGTGTATTTTTTAAAATAATAAATACTCCCTCCGTCCCATTGAAGTTGATATACTTTTATTTTTGGTTTGTCCCACTAAAGTTGACACATTTTCTTTTTAATACATGGGACCCACACAAAAACAATTAATCTATATCACCTCTAATACAAATACTCACTACAAATTAAATATTATTTCTCTCACTTCACTTTACATTAAATTATTATACTCCTTAATCTCCGTGCTCAAAAAAAATTATATCAATTTCTCCGAGACGGGGAGTACGAGGAATAGTTACATGGATATTTTGGGAGACGAGAGTAATTTTTTTTTTTTTTAAATTGATGCGTTATGCAAATTACTCTACAGCAGGCTCAGCCCATCATCCAATAGCTTTAGGCCCAATACGATCTACTTACGGCCCACTTTAAAACGAGGAGTTTCAACCCTTTATATTCACTGGAGGCTGTTGAGCTGCATCCTTTGTCGGAAAATTTAATCGAGCTCTCTCAAATCTTAAAAATGTCCGCCGCCGCCACCGCCGCCGCAGCGCTTTCAACACCTTCGACTTTCAATCTATCCTCGAATAACAAAAATCCTCACTTTCGTTCTCATTGCTTTTCACTCAAGCTCGCTTCTAATGACAATCATTCAGCTTACCCCTTCAAACCCCTAAAGTTCGATCGCACTTCTCGAATTGTAACCGCCGCCACTCCCGCCGCCACCGCCTCTTCCTCCAGCGCCGCCACCACATTCCACGGCCTGTGCTACGTCGTCGGAGACAACATCGACACCGATCAAATTATCCCCGCGGAGTACTTGACCCTAGTCCCCTCGAATCCGGACGAGTACGAAAAACTCGGCGCTTATGCCCTAATTGGATTGCCCTCCACATACCAAACCCGATTCGTGGAACCTGATTCCACCAAAACCAAATACTCAATTGTAATCGGCGGCGATAACTTTGGGTGCGGCTCGTCCCGGGAGCACGCTCCGGTGGCGTTGGGCGCCGCCGGCGTGGCGGCTGTTGTGGCGGAGTCGTACGCTCGGATTTTCTTCAGGAATTCGGTGGCGACGGGGGAAGTGTATCCGCTGGAATCGGAGGTGAGATTGTGCGAGGAGTGTAGCACTGGGGATGTTGTTACGATTGAGCTGAGTGAGAGTGTGAGTAAGCTGATTAATCATACGAAGGGGAAAGAGTACAATTTGAAGCCAATTGGGGATGCTGGGCCTGTTATTGAGGCTGGTGGGATCTTTGCTTATGCAAGAAAGACAGGGATGATCCCTACTAAGGATGCTTAGACAGGGTAAGTTTTTGTTAATCTTGATGTTAGTTTTTATGCTTTCTGATTAATGCTGTGCAAGTGCAAACTCCTGTCTTTTGATCTTGATGCAAGTTTTGCTGATTCAACTATCTGTTGTTTGCAATGCTTCTTCACCTTCTCCTTTAGCTTAATTTTCATACTGCCTGTTGAGAAACTTTTTTGGTGTAGTTAAACACAACATTAGGGATGATGATATTTATGATATCCTGAGTGGATTTAACATCATGAACAGTTAATCTGTAGTCTAGACTGAAAGCTTCTGATGCTGTATACTTTTTTTTTTCCTCCTCATATTATTATAGGCAAACACTTGTGTTAATAGACAAGCGCCATGAATTACCAATTACTATTAGAGAGATGAATCATTACTTCTTTTTAATGAAAATTATTACTCTTCAAATTCTATATATCATGATTTTTTTAATATTTTTCAGTTGAATGACTAATATTTCATCTCTTTGAAGAGTAATTTTTCACTTACTAAAGAGAAATTTTGCAAAAAAAACAGGGTGCATGGTGAACCGGGTTCACAAGAGACTCTCTCATCATCAAATTAAAATAATTGATTTTGTAACAATTCGAAGTTGTTAATAAATTCTTCTTTGTTTAAACTCTAGAGTTAATGATTTTTTTTGGTATGTTCACGGTTCACATATAAAAATGACATTGATTGCCGTTCTATTTCTACGAAATAGACGCTGTTATGAATTATTATGAAATTTATTGTTCGTTATTGAGCTAAAGTTTACAAGTGTCAGCTGCATTTACGATTTACGACTAGACTTTCTTGATGCACATTGTGGTGCCTAGGTCTCTTTCTGAACCATATATATATATAATGAACACAGTTATGAACACACTTCATAATATCTTAATGGTTGTGAGGTTCATTATTTCATTCTGCCATTCTGAGTTCTTTTTAAAATATAACCCATCTTTCTGGATTGATATTAACCAAATTTTGTTAGTTAGATAAATTGAAGTGTTGTGGAAGTGTGTTCTCACATTATTTAATTGCATAGATATGAAGTGTTATCATTCCATTCAGTGTCTTAATTCAAACATATTGCAGAAAACGAAGCGAGTGTGTAACTAAATTTGGAGGTGGTGGTGTAGGTGTAGGTGTGTCTGTGTGTTTTACTTTGTTTTAGGATGGGTCACCCTGCTGTGCTGTTTATGAATGTTGAAAACTGTGTGATGCAATATGTTTGTTTAAGATGAACCTTCACAATTTCACCGTTACCTGTTTTCCATAGCAACTAAAGAGGAAGCCCTTTTTCTTCTGTAAAAACTTCATTTTTCTTCTGAATTACCACGGACCCTACCCCTGTGCTGATCATGCTTATATGATACTGTTTCGACTAGGAAGTGGAACCACTTACTTCCTAAGCTTCAGGCTTCTTATCACCATCTAATTTCACAAGCGCTGGACGCAATTGCTGCCACCTTGAACCTAAGCATTTACATGTTCTACTTATGAAATGCTAATAATCTCAACTTTACTTTGACATCTGATCTATTTGCTGTTAGTAATTGTACATTTTATAAATAATGCGACGTCTGATCTAGTAGAATTATTTTTCTGCAGGCCTCGGAACTTCGTTGTCGTGCAAATTCTGGCCATGTATGCCTGCCTACTCTGGATCTTCATTCATCTTAAGAAATTTCAAGGCTGTATTATTAGACTGTGTTTTGTAACAGAATAATGTAATTTTAGTATGATGGATTCTGTTTCTTGAGGTTTTGAACATGTAATATTAGTGATATAAGTGCTGAGAGATAGATCTCCAACAAACTCTTTAATTTAAAGGGTAATTTTATTAAATAACGAGTATTCTTAATTTTAAAGAATCATATAGTATTTTTTTTATCTTGCAAGTTCATTACTCTGCATTTTTCTATTTTCCCTACACATTTAATATACTGTATTATTTCTTTTATTTATACTTCCTTTTAATGTTTTTTATTCAAGATTAAAACTCAAAGAAATTAATAATGTAGTAAATTATATGAAGAGTGACTTAGAGCATCTCCAAAACAAATAGGAGATTATCTTTCTTATAAAGAGTGGGGACTTTGAACTTATGTAAATAGGCCAATAGGTAACGCATGAAGAGTGATGATTTAATGATTAAAATTTAATCTAAAAATATTCTTTATTTTAACATTTAAATTTGAAAATGGTTTTCAATTTACAAATTTGGAGAGCTAAACCGCTCTTTATAATTCTCTTAAATGTAATTTAATTTTTATGTATTTTTATTTCGAAGAAAATTGGTTAAAAGAAATTATGGGGGAAAAATAAAAAAAAGAACTTCCCGTATTGTATAATGGATGTAATATTTGTATAATTATTGCTCACAAGTTTTTTAAATTATGAAAGTCATTCATGTTATAATTATCCAATGTACAATTTTTTGTTCTATATCCTTGGAAATTTTAAGGTGAATAGAAAAATTATTTTAAAATGTTGTTTAATAGATTGAAGTGAGTTTAGGAAGAGATGTGATTAAAAGTAGGATTCATATCTGAATTCTGTTTTCTCATAAAAATATATTTGAACTTAAATTTAATATTAAATTATTTCAAAAGATGCATCAATTCATGAAAAAACAACTTAAAATTTGTGAACAGACCATTTCATTATTCATAATCGAACCGCTCTCGAATACACTTGAATACTTAAATAAAAGAAAAAAACAAACTTGATCACAAACACACAATTCTTTGTTGCTAATTAAGTGAAGTAAAGTCAAGTTGTTTTAACCATTAGTAGGTGTAATCATGTCCAAAATGTTCAAAATAAATATAATTTCGTTTGCTGTTTCTTATGATTTGTAGTATTACTATCACAAGATGTCAGTCATTATATTTTGGAGATGATTGTCATCGAACGTAAGCATAGACAATTTCATCATAAGAAGAAGGAATTTAATTCTCATCTCAATTAAAATCTATTCCTTACAATCTTTTATCAAAATTTTATAGTTAATATATTATAGGGAAACTCAAATATACCACATAAATATAAGACCTAATTTTGATTAGGGGCGACTATTTGCACCTTCGAAATTACTTGACGAACCCCGATTATTGAAAATACATCATTAAAATTAAAAATTACATATTTAAATTACTAAATACACCACCTACCAATCTTACCCTTTTAATTAATTATACCCAAATTTAAAAAAAAAAAAATGCACCCCAATTATACGTTCAATGATGATAACCTCTCCGCCTCCTCTTCTTCCTCCTCATCATACTCACCTCCATCATTGAATTGATTCTGCGACTGCATAAGATTGGAAGTGAGTTTCGAGGAAATTAACGATAAGCCCGATCTAAAGGACCCCTGAATTTCCGCCAAATTGTTTTTTATCCCCTCAATTGTCTCCAAAGAAGAAGATGTCCCAGAAACTGAAGTTGTTTGCGATGGCGCAAGAAAGGCGGCGACACCGCAGAAGACGGCAGAGAGGTCGTCCTTGGCGCCGGAAGAAGAGGGTGGTGATTCTGGTGGGGGAGTTAGGTTCAGGGTCGATGGGATTATCATCATCAGGATTAAAGAGTGAAGGGATCTAGATGACATTTTTTACCAAATAATATCAGTGATTTTAGTTTCTCAAAGGGAAAATTGATCTTAAATCGAATCGAAGGGTTTATGAGTGAGGAATTTGTGCAGATAGTGAAGCGGAATCCTTTATGAGTTATTGTAATTTTCCACCACCAGCAGCCGCCAATGAAGCTGCTACCCAGATGGATGCGACGAACTCATAGACTCTGATTCCGATTCCTAAGATATAAAAGAGGAGAAGTCCGTCATTCCAAGTGATGAAGATGATGTTTCGACACTTAGAATCTTTGCCACATATTTAACGATTGATTTAGTGATTATAATGATTTTGAACATATTCATGTTCCATGATTGTACACCTATGCAAAATTTATACGGTTTAAAGTTAATTGTGGTTTAATGAGGTCCATCTAGAAATTGAATTGGGATATATATAAAAATTTGTCATAATTAATTTTATTTTATTATTTATAAAAGAGTATTTATATATTTTCACATAAAAATATTTTAAATTTATAAATAAATAGGGTTAGTTTAGTAAATTTGAGGTGCAAATAGTCATCCATTTGATTAATTAAGTTTATGATTTTTGTTTAGTTAAACAAGTTAAACAAGACAGCTGCAATGCCTTAAGAATGATTATGATCATCCTCTCTCACACACTGAAATTTGACTGTCATTCACTCCTTTCTCAAATTTATTAGCTTTCTTGCACTCAATCACTCTCCTTTGTCTTAATTTTATTATTTTTCTATTATTTTTTTTTTCAGAAAGCTCTCCCATTAGCTAAAGAAATTTTGCATCTTAGAAAGTAACATGACAGTATTTTTCTCCCCTGGTTTTGGATGCCCGAGCTGTTGTTATTTATGTAATCAAAATTCAAAATAAGCATAGACTAAATACACACTCATTCTTATTAAATACACACCCTATTATTATAATATTAAAATATTGTATATTTAAAAAGTCTATATTACCCTTAAAATTATTAAATACACACTCCATATATTTTAAAACTAACTTATTAAATACACACCCCATAATATATATTTTATATTATATTTTATACCGCATTTAATTCTTATCTTCTTCCTCCTTTTACCACCCAATTTAGAATATGTACAGAAGAAAGAATTATAAATTTTCTAGAATATCAATAAATGTTAATAATCTTGATTCTCGATCTATCTATATATACACACATTAACATGCGTGTACAAATTTAGTCATCAATTAAAAATGATTGAAAGAAATAAAGTTTGAATTAATGAGGATGAAATTGATGAGTAAAATTATTAGATTACTTGTGTTTTTTATTAACTTCCGATCGAGTCAGTTGATTGGGATGCAACATCACAATTTTGGCTTTTATTTTATCTCATTATCATTATTTTTTTCTTTTTATTAATTCTTTAAAGAACACATTTCATGAGCGTTGTATTTTTATTTATTTATTTATTTATTGTTAAATTTAGAAATTCTATGATTTCTGTAAGAAATAATCAAGATATATGATGTTGGGATGAAGAAAAAAAAGATGCTGATGAATCTACTCTTATCCGCTATTAATGATTTTCTAAAGCTTCCATTGTCTTCAAAGGCAGTAATAAGAAAGGAGATGGATTTTAGGGAAAGTCAGTAATAAGAAGAAGATGGATTTTACGGCGTGTATTATATTAATTTTAAAAGGGTAGTTTTTGAGTTTTAGGGGGTGTTTATTTAGTAAAATTAAAATTTAAAAAGGGTGTGTATTTAACAGCACTCAATAAAAATAACTTCGAGATAGCTTTTTTTTCTTTTTACACCTCATGAATGGATTAATTAATGAAAAGTGATAATATTATTTCATGAACAATTTAACTTTTATTTAAGAAAGTTATAATAAATTAATGTAAAGTGATAATATTATTTCATAAACAATTTATAATATAAAGAAAAAGTGATAACATTTTATAGCAAAAGTGATAACGTTTTATAACAAAAGTGATAACTATTTTAAAAAGTAAAAAATGGTCTCACATGATACGATCTCACGCAATACCTACCCAATTTTATTTATGGTTTCAAATTAAGACCTATTTTTTTAATATGTTATTTATTTATTTTTATTTTTTTTACGACTTACTATAAAATTTAATTTCACGTTTCAAATTATATAAGGATGTGTTTGGATGGATGGATTTGAGGAAGGATTATAAATACATCCCTCAAATCCATTCATCATGTGCCACTTGAAATCAACGGATTTATAAATTCAAGATTTCAAATCATGGATTTCAAATTAATTTGATTTTGAATTTTTTTTGCCACTTGAAATCAATGGATTTATAAATTCAAGATTTCAAATCATGGATTTCAAATGAATTTGATTTTGAATTTTTTTTAGTTGTTTTTAATGGATTTCAAATCCTTACTCAAACCGTGTCATTTGAAATTCTTCCGTTGTTGTGTAATTATTTATATTAATACCCAACCCCCCACCCACGCCACCCCACCCCCCTCCACCCTCCCCACTCCCAAAAAAAAAATTTTATAAAATTTTAGATTTTTAATATTTAAATAATAAAAATATTACCACTCAATCCTACCCCACCCACCCACCCCCAAGCCCAAAAAAAATTTTTATAAAATTTTACATTTGAATATTTGAACAATAAAAATATTACCAAACAATTTGATATTGATGCAGTCGAAAGTGGATGGTGTTTTGGGCATCACAGTAAACGCGTTCATGTATGAGCCACTGACAGATGGTAAGAACGATAAGGAAGCTACTAAAAGAGCCTTGGCTTTTAATTTTGCTTGGTAAGTGTAACCATCAACATTAGATTAAGTATAATTCATTCTTCTTACATGTCATATGATGTTCTTTATGTCATTAAAAGGTCATTGGATCCTCTCGTGTTCGGGGATTACCCTCCAGAAATGAAGAACTATCTAGGAAGTGACTTGCCTAGATTTTCTACTGAAGAAAGAGAGCTTTTGAGAGACAGCATAGACTTTATCGGAATAAACCATTATGGTTCACTTTATGCCAAGGATTGTATCCATTCCAGTTGCTTTTGCAATGCATCTACCTGCAACAAGGGTAGTAACCGTGCAATCCGAGGATTCGTTTCCACTAGTGGAGATCGAGATGGTGTTTTAATCGGGGAACCAGTGTGAAATCATGAGATTCTTGACATATTTCATTTAATTCACAACAATGCAAGCTATCATTCAGTTTCTTTTTTAACCCTCTTGCAGACGCGAATGGCTCGATTCTTTGTGGTTCCACGAGGCATGGAAGGGATCGTCAACTACGCCAAGGAGAGATACCATAACAAGGCCATGTTCATCACTGAAAATGGTAAAACAAGTGCATGTTGAGTATGTCTTTCTTTCGTGATATACGAGTTGATCCAACGAGCCGGATCGCAGGTTATTCCGAACTAGCCAGTGATGAAGACAACTTCCAGAATGATGTCAACAGAATCCATTTTCATCAATCATATCTTGCATATCTTGCTAAGGCTATAAGGTACCCAGATTGAATGAAAATGATGAAGTGTTTATAACTTTAGATGTATTTGAAAGTTGAAATGTGGATCAAATTTTGCAGAAATGGGGCTATCTTATATGGAGCTTGATTGATAATTTTGAATGGGGCAGTGGTTATGGACCCAAATTCGGGTTATACCATATTCACAACCAAACACAGGATAGGATTCCCAAACTCTCTGCAACTTGGTGTAAACATTTCTTGGCCAATTCCTCCCTGTTTGATGCTAACAAAGATGTACCAAGGATTCAATCACAATAATATATATACTCCTTCCCAAAGATTTACATTGTTATATTGTAATTTTGGTTTTTCTCAAAATAAGATTTACATTTTTATTTTAGTCAAGTGGACTCCACTAAACAATTAATATATCTATATACAATATTAATATAATTATCTGCTACACAATAAATATTATATTCATCATTAAATCTTTTAATATACATGCAAAAGACAAACATATGCGTAAATGTGAGATGGAAGTCTTTCCTTGAAACACCCTTACATAAGTGTTTGCCAAATATTCCCTCCATCCTATTTATGTTGCACCTCTTCTTCATATTTTAGTGTTGCAATCTGAATGGAGGCAGAAGGATTATATAATATATGTATACTCCATATAATATATACTCCCGTCCCATAAAAGATTGCACCCCCAATTCCAGCACGGAGATTAAGAAAGTGATATTTTTAGGGGGTATAATGATTTTTTTTGTAATAAATAAATGATAAAGTATGTTAGGTAGAAATGTGTTTTTTTTTGTAAATAGAGTGTATGGGGAAGGGTGATTGTTTTTTATTTTTGTTTTTTATGAAAATGTATAAACTTTTGTGAGACAGACCAAAATGAAAAGTATGTAATTTGAAATGAGACGGACGAAGAGAGTATATGTTTGAGTAAATGAAAGCAATTATCAACCAAACCAGCCAATCACAATTTTTGCTATAAATAAATGATAGTAAAAACTATTGTTTGTGGTGGTTTGAAGCCTTTCTAATAACAACTAGCTATCGAACCCGTGCGTCGGGGAAATGTATTTTAAAATATCTTATATTTTTTATATAATGAAAAATATTACTAATAAAAAAAATAGTTCGTAAAATTATTTTTGTTCTGTATATAATTTATAATAATGTTAATTAAATCGGGTAATACTATTATTTGAATCTTTTTGCATTGTACTCCCTCCGTCCCAAATTCATCTTTATGTTTACCGTAGATTCGGAGTTTAAGAAAAATCATTTTCTACTTACTTTTGAGGGTAGTATTGTATTTTTTGGTAATAATTAAATGATTAAGTATATTATGTATGAGTGTTAAAAATGTGATGGAAATTTTGAAATTAAAGTATGTTAGAGGGATATTAGTTAGTTTATTTTTTTTCCTTTTATGGAAGCGTGAGTTGCAAAATATTGTAATATAATCCTCTCAAAAAAATTTGTTGCAAAATTTTACATAAATAATAAATTGAAAAATTAAAAGTAATTAGAGTAGTATTTCAAAAGAGAACAAAATTGACAATGCAAAAAATTATAGGTTGTAACTATATTTAATCTTAAATTGATATTCTCTATGTATAAGATAAACAATTATGTCAAAAAAAATAAAAAAAAATATATATATAGTGTTATAACTTTTTTAATTAATTATTTTTTGTGTTCATAAATTTATTTGTAATATTAATTAAAAAAAATCAAAAGCCCATCTATATTGGTCCAATAGTGCTACCCATGTCGTGTGTTACACAGTTAGTGTTTTTTATCAAATAAATAACTCTTAACAAAAAAATATAACTTAAATTATCTTTCATATAATATACTCCCTCCATCCATGCTATGTAAGTTTCTTTTAATCAGTAAGAAAATCAAGAAACCTTGTATTTTAAATATCAAATGAAAAAATTATGGGAAAGTTTGTGGGTCCAAAAAAAATAGAATGTATACATAATGTATAAACATCAAGATAGTGGAGTAACCTCTTAAATATCTAATTGTATTAGGAAATGTTCGAGTTAGAAGCAACTTTATATTCTTCATTTATAGAAATATTAATTCTTTTTAAAAAAAGAACTGATTTATCTCTACCCAATCAATCAATCAAGTGTCATTATAAAGAATTCACCATCAGAATTACTAAGAACCAAATTTTAGAGGGATCTGCAATTCTTTTTTCAGTGATTTTGATGGTGAGTATATCATTGACATCTTGCATAAGCATCAAGAGATAGTGGAGTAACCTTTTAAATATCTAAATACATTATTTTTTTAATTTTATTTTTTTCTTTGTGTTCATAAATTTATTTGTATTATAAATTAAACAATCAAAAGTCCATCTATATCTATATTGATCCAATAGCGTTACCGTTGTTTTCGTGGTACAATAAAAAATGAACCATCTTGAGAAACGAAGGGAATAATTAATTATGAAATCTTAAAATATTCTCAGCATGAGACGGTCACATTCAAAACTATCCCATAATAAAATTGATATATAATTACGAATCAAATTGGCATATCAATTTCAAATAATCGAGGGAAAACAAAACCCAATATGAAATGATCTTGAAATAAAAAATTTATTCCTAAAAAATTCAAAGTTCTTCCGCACCACGATCCAAGCCAATAACTATGACAATATAATTTATTTTCTCCATTCTATGAGAATAACACATTAAAACCAATATTCCAAGGAACAATTAGGAAAACAAACCCAGATTCTTCATATGTTAAATTATTTACGCGCTATGGAAAACACTAAAAAATAATAAAATATAATATTATAATATCTTCTACCTTGGAGGAAGCATCTCCATGACAAAGACATGGATTTAACTCTCCTAATTAGCTAAGGAAATACACGCATGTAGTTCGAATCATTTAATCTTTAACCATAAAACCTAAAGGACTTAGCACCAGGAAATTTTAACTTTCGAATCATTTAATCTTTAAACACCACAAAACCTAAAAATCTCAGCACCAGGAAATTTTAACTTACAAACTGCCACATATTCATTCATAGTCCATAAATCCAAACTCAATATAACTAAAGCATTATCAAGGCACATATGAGCACATAACCAACAAAATTTAAAGGCCGGGTTCATGGTGTAAACTTTGTGATCCTCCCTTCCAATCCTATTACATCCTATGTATTGTTATGATTTAAATTAAAGGGGGAACCACAGGATTTGTAAACCCGGTTCATAAGAGACTAACTCAAATTGAAGTTATTACCTATAAGAAATCATGAAAGAAGAGTTCGGAAGCTCTTCTTCTTTATTAAGTTTGCAAAATTACCAGCGCTAGATACACCACTTGGAGAAGTGCTCTAGTTGACTCTAAATACTCACCACATACTTGCATTTGCTTAAAATAATATGCCTAGAAATTTATAAAGAAAAAAAAGAAAAAAAATAGAGATCTCAGATTAAATATAAAAATCTCCTCCAAATATTACATTATGATATCAAATAAATAAACTAAAATGCACTACAAATTTCAGATAGTCCACAAAATGACAGGATACAGATATGATAAGAAAAAATATAAAGAGCAATAATATAGGGAACAATTGTCCATTGTATCAAGGCTAACAAATAATTAAACCAAATTAAAAAGAGTTAGAACATTACAATGAACAATCTTTCGTCATTCATGCCAATCTACAAACATAACTTAGAATATAGATATGCAGAAATCTGCATCAAAGAAATAAAAAAAAAACCAAAACTTTCTTATCAGCACTAATGAATAAATCAAAATGTTATGAAAATATAAATAGATTATAGATCGATCATTAACCAAAGAAGTATTTGCAAAACCCATATTTATTTAATCATTAGCTATTTGAGCAAATAGAAGGAGAATTTTGCAAATTTGACAAAAAGGTCATACTCACAAAAATTTCTTAATTGATAATTAAATAAAATGAAAAAAATAGACCTGTTCTTTTCCCTGAAATGAATTTAACATGTTTTATCACAGGTTACACTTCTACTGCACACATGACACGTGCTGGATATTATGAGATGAGCTCTAAGGTTGCTGACCCGAGAGGGCATGTTGCGGAAGCTGCTGTTGAGGTGGGAGATTATTATTCTATTTCTGCAGCTGCATCTTTAGATTTTGAACTATAAAACAAAATAATAGAAATTATGTTATTGAGATGCATTCTCAGCCTTCTACTCTTTAAATCATAATATTGGTGGATGGGGTAGTTAACTTCGGTTGAGCAAGCATAAGTTGCTACAGGTGCTGAGGAGTTAGCATCTTTAGTTGATGAAAAGGTTGAGGGCCCCTACATAAATGAGTTAGGCTGCTGTCGAAGCCTAACGAAGTTGATCTAGGCCCTAAAGATGGAAAAAAAGCTTGTTTAAGCATCAACAGGGCAAAAAAAGCTAAATCCTTCCGCATTCAGCACCGAAAAGAAGATATTTCCATGATAATAAGGGTTATCCTTTTAAAGTCAAATTGTTACCATCTTGATTTGACCCAAAAACATAGATCAAAGATGATATTAACTATTAACTACAACGTATAAATGGAACATAAATTAAAGTCACAAATGGATAACTACACCAACCCTTTCAGTGTCACATGATAATTACCTTCATATGATGAAGAAATTCCAAGTCTGCTATATAAAGAAGGGTGGACATGGATGGGTATTGACTAAGTTAAGTCTCTAATCTCTATGGCCGTGCAATGTCTACAATATAAAACTAATACATATTATAAAAAATAAATGTGATTGTGCTTGCAGGGAATATGATCTCTCTATTTTTTTAGCAAAAGATTTACAAAAAAATACAGATCTTAGATGTTTTTACCCATAAAAAATGATCTTTAATAAGAGTGTGGTTGACATGGAGATCAAGCTGGGACAACACAGAAAGAGTACAAAAGTGAGCACCAATATACTTTTTTTTTCTAATTAAAAAAACATGTAAAATTGAGGAGAAAGGAAATGTCTGGAAATCTTAAAAGGTGCCATACAAAAAAAAATGTATCAAACTATAAAATATTGAAGAAGTAAACCTTAACAATTGGCAACCATTGCAAAAGATATCCAAGATATTGATGTCTATCACTGACTTGTCATTTATATAGGAGCAAGTTCTTTTGTCCCTAATAATCTAACTTATAAAAATAAGAAAATATCCACCAGTTTCTTCAAACGTTGCACATCTAGGCTGAAACTACGTTTATATTTTAATTTGGGAAAGATAGATTTTAAGAATATTAAATTAATGATTAAGGTATATTTTTACTAAAATTAAATATAGTTAATTTAAAAACAAAAATTGCATCAAATAAAATTATCTTTTTTGATTATATTAGTTAGTACAAAGATTAGTTAAGATATATCAATCTAAAACAAAAATAACATGTATAAGCCTAAAAGAAAAAAAAATGATATATGATGACAAATAAATCGTATAATCTATTAAGTTATAACAGAACTAAAGAAGCAAAAAACAAACTTTCATCATTCTTAAGCTCTTGTCAGAAGGGTCTGTAGTTGAAAATTTTAAGAAAGGTATGAAATTTTAAGAAAATTAAAATAATTCTTAATGTACTTCTATGTAACTTTCTTTAAGTTACTATCAATTTTTAACTATTCATGTTAGGTCAGTATCTAACTCTTTTATGTATCCAAAACTACCGATTGGTGGATCAATTGGCTAAGAGCAAAAAATGAAAAAGGAGAATAAAAATTCATACCCTATGGATAGAGAAGCACTGATCAACCAACTGGAGCCTGGGAACATAGCAAGATAACCGAAAATTTACACACAGCCATCCATGCACCATGAGAGCAAGCAATCTGCAAAAGGTGGAACATTAAGTGGTGAGGCAGAGTGGATGCACTCAGTTTGAAGAAATTTTCCTGATTAATGATCAACTTCAGCCTCCTCCATTGGAACCACCAAATTGTCCCTATGGAACAATACAGATCAAACATGAAGCCAAAGGCAATGTCTCAGGAGTTAAAGATACTCCCATATTCAGAGAAGTTTTAAAAAAAAAACCATCAATCTTCTTCAATGATCTTCAGTTTTCGAGTATTATATCATGCGCTAATCAGCTCGCTAAGATGATTCTTATATTTCATATGCAATTATAGAAAAAATCCCAAAGAATGTAATGATGCAACCAATAAAATATAGAAAATTACTTGCAGTGGCTAGTCTTCGGAATGTTTTCGATTTGAAGATCTTGTACCATTTTCAAAATGTTCAGCCTAATTAAGTATAAAACCTATCAAAGAGATGACAGAATCACAACAAGCATATATGATATATAAATCAATCACATGTTGCCATTGCAGAGTACATTTCATATGCAATTATAGAAAAAATCTCAAAGAATGTAATGATGCAACCAATAAAATATAAAAAATTACTTGCAGTGGCTAGTCTTCGGAATGTTTTCGATTTGAAGATCTGGTACCATTTTCAAAATGTTCAGCCTAATTAAGTATAAAACCTATCAAAGAGATGACACAATCACAACAAATATATATGATATATAAATCAATCACATGTTGCCATTGCAGAGTACATATCTTTATGACTAAGTTGAGAGGCAGAAAGTAAATCAAGTCATTCTGAAAAGTTTCATATCAAGACGAATCAATGTATAGATGAAGGATATGATAAAAGTATTCTGAAAAATAATAGATATGTGCGTGTACATATATATTCTTTAAAATAACATCCACCAATCAAGAAAGGATTAACGAAATCAACTCTTACCAATGTGAATGTTGTGTTTAACTTCTTTTCACTCTCTGAATTCTGTAAAATATCATTATGGAACAGAGCTTTGACGCATAAAAGTTTTTTTTCTTAGAATCTGCATCTGAAAGTATTTTGGATTTTACTCAGAAAAGAAGAGACTGAAAATTGGAAAACAACTCTTGGCATAAGAAGGAAGACGAAGAACATACTCAATACAAATTTCCACCCAGCTGCAGAGCCGTAGTCGGCTCTAATGGAAACGTGGCAGAGCAGAAGAGATGCGACTACGCAAACCCCTAACAACAGCATTTTCTAAGCCCCTCCCATAGCTAAGCCATGCCAACAAAATTGCCCTAATTTGAGACCATCCGCATTTGACGATGGCCATGCCGATAATTCCCCTCAGGCAGCGATGGCGGTCCTTCATTATGCAGAAATTGATTCAAAAAATGAATATAGAGAATGAGAAATGAAAATGAAAAAACAAAAGAGGAAGGAGAGATGAAGAGAGAACTGTGATTTGAGAGGAGAGAGAACGTGTTTTTGAGAGAGGCGAGAGAGGAAAGAATTATTTTGAATTTGACAGGAAATACTATTAAAATAATTAAATGTATAATCATTAAATGTGTTGACAGGAAAGACGTGAATTTGGGTTTTAAGTCCTTACTAAGGGTATGTTTAAGGGTATGCGATTAAAAGCGGGAAAATAATTGGACAGTTTCAACTTTTATATATATATATATATATAGATTTCAACGAATGAATTATTGAATTTCATGCATTGAGGAATTTAACTGAATGTAATGTTGTTCACCATATATTCTATGATAGCAGTACTACACCATATATTCTATGATAGCAGTAATGGTAGTAACAGATAAAAGGGGATTAAGCTTTGATTGGTACGTAATTAAAAAAAAAAAATTGAAGTAAAAATATAAGAAAAAGTAGTTTTGTTTTGATAATTTAATTGAATAGTTAATTTTGACTATATTATTATTGTATAAAAAGGAGGTGACATTCTTATAATATTGTAGCATTGAAAGAGTGTTGATATTGTGTATTGTTCTTTGAGTGAGGCTTGTGTGCGTTCGAGTGTACACCATGCGCCTTTAGAATTTAGTATTATAGATAAGGGTACATTATTTTGTTGTAAAGGATATACACTTTAATTAATAAGGGTACACTATTTTGTTCTAAAGGATATACACTTTTCATTAATATTTTTTTATTTTTCTTCAGAAAATAAAGGGTACACATCTTTATACTAAAGGGTATACAATTTAACACAAAATTCTAAAAACACACGAAAAGTGCTTCCGTGCGCTCGGGCGCACATAAGTTTTTGCCTTGTTCTTTTTAGCATGCAAGTTATTTTGAGAAAAAAAAAGTGTGTTAGTATTTTAGGAGGAGTTTTTTTTATATATATACAGTATTTTTTATATTTTAAAGTCCGTGTACCTTAGGTTTATAAGTATTTAACATGGCAAAACCTCCTGTGCACTCAGGCGCACGGACCACATTCCGTGGTCTTTTAGAATTTTGTGTTAAATTGTATGCCCTTTAGTATACAGATATGTACCCTTTATTTTCTAAAGAAAATTATTGTTTGTACCTGGCACATGAACAACACTCCGTGCGCCTTTAGAATTTTGTGTTAAATTGTATACCCTTTAGTATAAAAATGTGTACCTTTATTTTCTAAAGAAAAAAATATTAATGAAAAGTGCCCTTTAGAAAAAAATGGTGTATCTTTTATTAATTAAAGTGTATACCCTTTAGACAAAAGCAATGTACCCTTACCCATAATACTAAATTTCTAAAAACGCACAAAATGTGTTCCTGTGCGCCCGGCGCACGTAAGCTCACTCATTTAACATAGTTACGAATCAATTTAAAAAATAAAAACTTATTGGAACAAAACTTAATTTTTCAATCCAAGAAGAAAAAATTACAAGTGGATCAAATCGCCATTTTGCGTGACGTGATTAACAAAAACAAACCATTTTTTCTTCTTCAAATAATTACGAATAAGTGAGGTTGACACTTGGTTTGAGCTGGGTAATTGGGAGGCTACAAGATTGATTGATGGAATGTATTTCAATATTTCTGCATTATTTTATTATGTCACAATATAACATTATCCATAAGTAATACCCTTTTGATTATGGTATTTTTGCATTCATAAGAGTACACGTAGATTTAAGAAAATAATAGGGTATTTTAGATAATTAAATGATAAAATGTATTAATATTTGCTTTTAATTATATAAATGTATATTTTAAGTGATAATTAAGTGATAATATTTCTATAATTTTATGGTGTTTTACCATTTGTTTTTTTATTGTGGATTAAAAAGTAATACTTCTTCTTTCCTATCAAAAGGTGGACGATCAAAATGACAAAACATTTACTACATTTTAGTGGGATGACGAGAATATTATTTTATTTATAGGTAATTGTATTAATGATGAGTGGTGGACTATAAACAATATTCTTTTACTATAAAGAGAAAATGAATACTTTTAAAATAAACGCTTAAAATAATAAAATGAATACATCGAGAAAATATTATTACTACGTACAAAGTGTTTAAATGGTGGGATGGAGAAAAATAAAGGACAGAGAAAATATCTCGTGCTGCTTTGCAGTTGGTGTACAATAATTTATTAATAAATTATTAAGTTAGAACTAATTCAATTTATTATGAAAATAAAAAATAAAAACTAACACAACTTTATATGTAACATTAATGAGACAGTAAAATATAAAAAAAATACATCTATTAAAACATATATATACTCCAATTACTAAAAAATATTCCATTCATTCTTTTGAGAGATCCGCATTTTACTATAATATTGTGTGTTTTCTTTAGATATATTCATTTTCTCATTTTAGTAAAAGAATCCTACATATAACCACTACTCAGTATTAATATAACTATCTACTACATATAAAATATAATATTTCTTAATTAACGTATAAAAAACAAATAATAATTTATGAATGTCACGGAGGGAATAATACAATTTGTTCGTTCATTTAAGGTACAACCAATTATGGGGCGAATGAAGTATTTGCGTAAACTCACATGTATTTTAAAGTAACAGTATCAATTTGCATAAAATTATACTCACTTTCAGATAAACAAGTTACATTTATTACATTTGTTCGTCCTATAAAAAGGTGCAGAGCTCTAAAGTAAGAAAATAATTCAATCTAATAATTTATAATATATTTTAATTTCAAATTTGTCGTTCATTTTACACTTTATTTTATTCCCATAGATAATCTAAGAATAAGAAAATTGAATCGGCAATATCGACAAATTCTTTCCAAGTATAAAGAAATGAAATTAAAAAAGGAGGTGGGCTATATATGTCTAGTTGAGTGTTGTTTTATTTCATGAGGTGCAAATTTAAGTTTGGACTGGAGCTAAACCAAAAGTATTAAACTTGAGTACCTAATATTGTTATATTCTCTTTTTAAATATTTTATTGTTAAATTATTAAATTACTATACCAATATGAATGTACATGTGGCTCGTTAGTCAAACTATACCTTTCATTAGTGATTTATTTTTCGAGCTGTCTACTGTAGGATGTGAATTTGGCCTGCTCGCACTCGACCCCCACACCTAAATCATTTTTGGTTATTTAATCTATTTGACCCGGCCCGCTCTTGACCCGCAGACCTAAATCATTCTTGGTAATTTGCCCGGCCCGCACTCCAGCACACCTAAATCACCTTAAACATTTTTGGTAATTTAATCTATTTAAACTGTAATACCCTGCTCACCGCAATTTAGCCCTATGGTCCCAATCATGTTTACTCAATCTTTCTTTATTAATGAAATATTTTCTTTTTTCTAGTGAAAACTTAAAATTGTACAAAATTAAAAGTAATACTCGATTTGTTCTCATCTCATAATCACACATGTTTTTTAATGAATATTAAGAAATTTTAATTTGTTTTTTTATTTCATTGATCTTTTGTATCTAGATTAATTTAATTTAATTTTTAAAATTATAAAATTTAGTATATGCATTAAAATTCTTGAAATTATAATATATGGAGTATTATTTTTATATGGAGTGCAAAATAAATTGGGAATTAATAAAAGTTAAAAATGTATAAATAAATTGAAGACGAAAAGAATAATATAGTACTTCCTCTACCCTAGTATATTAAAATTCACACTTTTTGCTTTTTTCGTTAATAAAAAATAAAATCATATTAATCTAAAATCTTAAAAGTAATATATCTTAGTTAGAATTTATTCTACACACCTAATATACATAATATATTTTATAATTTATTTATTATCTAAAATATTATATTATACTCTAAAAGTTAATAAAATTAATTAAAAAATAATTTTTTCTAACTTTCTTTATCTAATGTATCAGTGTAATTTTAATTTGAAATGGAGGAAGATATAACTGTAGTGGGAAAAAAATCACTAAAAATGTTCATGCCCTAAAAATAATCTATAATCTTAGAATAGTTAATAAAAATAAAAATGTTTAAGAAAGAATATAATTTTACACCTTCGGCAACGCATCAAAATATAAAAATTTCTATATAAAAACATTAATAAATGAAAAGTTGGGGAAATAACAATTATAAACAAACATGTCCCAATCATCTCATTCCATTTTGGTGAAAAATAGTAATTTAAATACTCCCTTCGTCCCGCTCAAATGACTGTTTTTGCTTTTTTGCACGTGGATTAAGGAGTATTATTATTTAATGTGCAGTGGGTAGTTGTATTAGTGAGAATATGTGATCCATATTTTAATTGTATTAGTGGTTGTGTGTGGATTCCATGTGTAAAAAAAGTGAACTCTTTAGGTGAGACGCCCAAAATTTCAAAAATGAACTCTTTGAGTGGGACGAATAAATTATTCTTTATTAAATAAATTAATAAAGTAGATAATATATAATAATAACGGGTAATTCTTGGGTGACCCGTGGCATGTGGGACACACCCCTCATGTGAGAGGGTCATGGGTGACCACGGGTCACCCAAGTGGTCCTCAATAATAACATAATACAGCCATTGGCCAAAATAATTCATTCTGCTTTGTTGCAGAGAGCAGCTAAGAGTGAAGAAGATGAAACTAACGGCCGTTATTCTCACGCACTGCTTCCTTTTTCTTCTAACCGCAATCTCCACCGTCGAATCCTCCATTGATGAACAACTCATCAAAAGATCGGATTTTCCGCATGGGTTTCTCTTTGGAGCTGCCACTTCTGCATATCAAGTCTGTTTTTGGAGCATTATAATTTTTTATATTCTATTTTCTATTTTTATTTTATTTTTATTTTTTGAAGGTGGAAGGAGGAGTTCTTGAGGATGGCAGGAGCTTATGCAATTGGGACGTTTTTTGCCTTGCCCAAGGTAATAGTAATATTTAATTGCTAAATATTTCTTGATTATTTTTTTCTGTTTTATTTATTTATTTAATTTTGTGGTTAGGGAACATAGTTGATGGTAGTAATGCTGATGTTGCTGATGATCATTATCATCGTTACATGGTAATCCCATTTCCATTTTTTTTAAGGTTTTTTTTTTTTTTTTTTAAGGTTTTAGAAGCTATAAAAAGTTTCATTTTCACCATTTTATTTGGAAAAAAAATAATAAAAAATTCCAGGAAGACATAGAGATGATGCATTCACTTGGATTAACTGCTTACCGGTTTTCGATTTCATGGAGTAGACTTCTTCCTAGTATGAACTTTCCTAATTTGTTTTGAAATTAGTTTTGTTGCATTTAATGATAAGGTTGTGATTTGTTGGCAATTGTGTTATCTATTATGAAATGTAGGAGGGAGATTAGGTGGGGTTAACCAAGTTGCTGTCATGTTCTATAACAAGATTATAGATAATCTCCTGCTAAGAGGTGCTTTAAATGCAGATTATTATCATTATTTTATTATTCATTAATGTTAACTTTGCTTAAGTTGATATCTGATAAGGTCAATTTCAGATATTCAGCCTTTTGTGACCATTTTCCACAATGAGCTTCCTCAAGAACTTCAGGATAGATTTGGGGGTTGGCTCAGTCCCCTGATGCAGTGAGCTTTTCTTTTTTTTTTTTCGATTTTTCGATGGCTTAGAATCTTGTCTAATGGGGGATCATCTATCAATGTTGTTATTGTTATCATGAGGTGTTCTAATGTACATGATTTAACAGGGAAGAGTATCTCCATTTTGCTGTCACATGTTTCGAAAATTTTGGTGATCAAGTGAAGTATTGGATTACAATCAATGAGCCGACCGTCTATGGCGAATATGCTTATGAATTCGGGGGATTCCCACCGGGTCGATGCTCACCCCCGTTTGGTAATTGTGGGAGTGGGAATTCAGATGTTGAGCCTCTGATAGCGGTGCACAACATGTTGTTAGCCCATGCTAAAGCAGCAAAGCTGTATCGTGAGAGGTTTAAGGCAAGAATTAGTTATTGATAACCTTTAAAGATGTTATGATATCCCACATTGATTCCACGAGAAAGCGTGGAAGAGAATACAAGTAGGTTCAACCCTTGATCATAGTTTTGGGTCAGGGCTCCCTAACTTATGTGCCTAACGAAAGATTATTAAAAGGCTGTTCAATGGGTTTAAGTTTGTTACTCTTCCTTATTTTCGTGCTGCAGTTCAAAATGGATGGTGTGTTAGGCATCACTGTAAATGCGTTCATGTTTATACCCATGACAGATGGCAAGAATGACGAGGAAGCTGCAAATCGAGCCTTGGCTTTTCAAGTTGGATGGTAAAGAATTCCTAGAAAGAACCCACTTCCCCCCAAACTACAGATAAAGATGAAAAAAAAAAAAACAAATGATATTTCCTCACCTGTCTTATATATGATGTTTGTTTTGTCTATGATAGGGTGTTGGACCCACTTTTATTGGGTGATTACCCTCTGGAAATGAAGAAGTATCATGGAAGTGAGTTGCCAAAGTTTTCGACCGACGAAAGAGTGCTTTTAAAAGATAGCATAGACTATATTGGGATAAACCATTATGGCACACTTTATGCAAAGGATTGCATACATTCCACTTGCCTCTGCAATGTATCTAGCTGCATGAAAGGTGGTAACCGTGCGATCCGGGGGTTCGTGTCCACTAGTGGAGAACGCAACGGTGTTCTTATAGGCGAACAAGTGTGAAACCTTGCTACTTCAAGCATGCATGTTGTCATTTATCAGTGATCTAGATTATTGTTCTAATGTCTTCTTACCATACGACATTCGTCTTGCAGACTGGAATGTGGGGAAGTTACGTCGTTCCACAGGGCATGGAAGCTATTGTCCACTATGTCATGGAGAGATACAACAACAAGCCAATGTTCATCACAGAAAACGGTATAATAGTGACAATACAATGCATGCATACATACACATTTCATTCTTTATAATAGTATAAAAGCTTAACTCACGAGTACAATCATAATTCTCAGGTTATTCGTCTCTTCACAACGAAAGCAACGACATCCTGCATGATGTCGAGAGAATTCATTACCACCAATCATACCTCTCATATCTTGCTCAAGCTATAAGGTATATAAATCAAATGAAGTGACTAAAGCTTAGAACTTATTCATGCTTTTTAAGTTAACAACATGCAATGGTTTGATTGGTTCTTGCAAAACCAATGTCTCCTATCCAGAGGTCTGATTCCTGTATTTGAACGTGTCGATCAAACTTGCAGGGGAGGAGCTGATGTGCGTGGCTATCTTATATGGACCTTGATGGATAACTTTGAGTGGTTTAATGGATATAGCCAGAAATTCGGACTATATCACGTCGATCGTGCAACCTTGAACAGGCTCCCAAAACTCTCTGCAACTTGGTTCAGAGATTTCTTGGCCAATTCTAACTTATCTGCTTCTATTTCATATGAAAACAATGCTGCATTGGTGGTTCAATCTGAATTATGAATGTGTGTATAGTGTATATATCATGGGATAAAGGGCTGTTTTTTTCAGCCAATTTGTTTTTATGTAAATAAAATCAAGTCTTTTACAGATTGCTCAAAGTGTATCCAATCTTTTCTTGGCAGTAAAATTAAGTATTTACAGTGTATCAAGGAGGAATTTACTGCTATGATGCAGTGTTTGTAATAACATATATGAAAAGCTCAGATCACCTTTGTCATATTTTTATAAGGTTTAGACTTTATTTTTATAGATATTTTTGGGATATTTATTAAATTTCTAGTTTAATGATATTCTCAGATTTCTTTAAAAGATTTTTTTTATCACTAGGCAGATTTTTATTTGAATTATTAAATTTTGAAGATTTTTTTTGTTTATATTTTGATTTTTTAAGGGTTAATGGCGGGAAAAGTCCCCACCTTTTCTTCAATTGCAAATAAATCTAAACCTTTGAAATTTAGCAAAAAAAGTGTATAACTTTAATAAAGGATTGCAAATAAAGCCACCAATCAGATGATTGACTAACTTTGATTGCCCAAATCCTAAGTGGAAAATAAAAATAAAATGTTAAAATAAAAAAATGAGAAAAAATCCATGGTGGATAATAAGTTTTTTAAAAATATTTTTAAGTAAAAAAAAAAAGACTGGAAGTTCTATACACAAAAAACATGAAGAAAGTTTACGATGCGTATTTGGATCAATTTAGGAAGGACATGGGGTGGTTCTTGGAATCGAGGGCAGTAGAAATGGTGGGTGGAGGGCTGATGGCCCTACTAATCCCTGGAGTTCTTGAATCATGGAACTCGCCGCCACTCACCTTCGAACTACCACTGCAACCACACACCGACAGTTCATCACTGCAAATCCGCTTTTCTCGTCGGAAACTCGAACCCACCACTGTCTGCCGTTGTCCGGCACAGCCACCAGCATCCTTACCGGAGCCGTCTCTGTCGGAAATCGCTGCCAAAAATCGTGAACTACCATCGACCGCTACCGGCTGCTACGGAGAGTCGCGCCGCCGACGATGTACTCGATGCCAACAGCCGCTGCCGGAGACGCCGTTGCCTACTGTCTTGGAGGATGACTTACAGTGGCAGACTTTTTGGTGGTGGCTTCGACCGCGGTTGACGGGGTTGGACAACAGATGGCTGTTGCCGGACGTTGGCAAGATGGGTGATTTTTCCATCAGATAGGATGAAAAGTTGAGGAGAGAGACGGACGTTGGTTTAATTAATTTTTTTTTTTCATATTGGATTTAGGGCAGTCAAAGCTGATCAACTATCTGATCGGTGGCTTTATTTGCAATCCTTTATTAAAGTTATACACTTTTTTGCTAAATTTCAAAGATTTAGATTTATTTGCAATTGAAGCAAAGATGTGAACTTTTCCCGCGATTAACCCATTTTTTAATGTTATATATTTAATGATATTAATTTCTAGCTTTTATTACTTTTTTTTTTACATTCTTAATATCTTTAACTACTGCGCACAAGGAGTCGATCCCCAAGTGATTGCTCCATGCTGGTGTATTAACTACTGCGCACAAGGAGTCGATCCCCAAGTGATTGCTCCATGCTGGTGATTGCTCCATGCTGACCCTCCCCCTAGCTCAGCCGCAGGTTCCCACTGAGTTTCAGCTTCACCAGCTCCATGCTGACCCTCCCCCTAACTCAGCCGCAGGTTCCCACTGAGTTTCAGCATCCCACACTGCCGCTTGTAGCGTATTAACTACTGCGCACAAGGAGTCGATCCCCAAGTGATTGCTCCATGCTGACCCTCCCCCTAACTCAGCCGCAGGTTCCCACTGAGTAAGTGATTGCTCCATCACTGAGTTTCAGCTTCACCAGCTCCATGCTGACCCTCCCCCTAACTCAGCCGCAGGTTCCCACTGAGTTTCAGCATCCCACACACAAGGAGTCGATCCCCAAGTGATTGCTCCATGCTGGTGATTGCTCCATGCTGACCCTCCCCCTAGCTCAACCGCAGGTTCCCACTGAGTTTCAGCTTCACCAGCTCCATGCTGACCCTCCCCCTAACTCAGCCGCAGGTTCCCACTGAGTTTCAGCATCCCACACTGCCGCTTGTAGCGTATTAACTACTGCGCACAAGGAGTCGATCCCCAAGTGATTGCTCCATGCTGACCCTCCCCCTAACTCAGCCGCAGGTTCCCACTGAGTAAGTGATTGCTCCATCACTGAGTTTCAGCTTCACCAGCTCCATGCTGACCCTCCCCCTAACTCAGCCGCAGGTTCCCACTGAGTTTCAGCATCCCACACACAAGGAGTCGATCCCCAAGTGATTGCTCCATGCTGGTGATTGCTCCATGCTGACCCTCCCCCTAGCTCAGCCGCAGGTTCCCACTGAGTTTCAGCTTCACCAGCTCCATGCTGACCCTCCCCCTAACTCAGCCGCAGGTTCCCACTGAGTTTCAGTATCCCACACTAATCAGTCGATCCCCAAGTGATTGCTCCATGCTGACCCTCCCCCTAACTCAGCCGCAGGTTCCCACTGAGTAAGTGATTGCTCCATCACTGAGTTTCAGCTTCACCAGCTCCATGCTGACCCTCCCCCTAACTCAGCCGCAGGTTCCCACTGAGTTTCAGCATCCCACACACAAGGAGTCGATCCCCAAGTGATTGCTCCATGCTGGTGATTGCTCCATGCTGACCCTCCCCCTAGCTCAGCCGCAGGTTCCCACTGAGTTTCAGCTTCACCAGCTCCATGCTGACCCTCCCCCTAACTCAGCCGCAGGTTCCCACTGAGTTTCAGTATCCCACACTAATCAGTCGATCCCCAAGTGATTGCTCCATGCTGGTGATTGCTCCATGCTGACCCTCCCCCTAGCTCAGCCGCAGGTTCCCACTGAGTTTCAGCATCCCACACTGCCGCTTGTAGCCCTCAATATTAATTGTTCCACTATTGCGCTCGGCTCGGTTCCCACTGAGTTTCAGCCTCCCACACTGCCGCTTGTAGCCCTCAATATTAATTGTTCCACTATTGCGCTCCGGGGGGCTTGAACCCCTGACCTTTCAATCCTCAATGTTGACCCCTCAACCACTGGGCCAACATATCATTGGTTCTAGCTTTTATTACTTGAATTGATATAGCGCAATAATTTAAGGCAAAAGCTCCTGCGCCCCCGGGGACACGGAGGGATACTCCGTGTCCCCAAGTGAACACAACCCTCCCCTTCTATATTCTATTTAAATCTATATATTGCTAGAGATTTAAATTATAAAGAGGTACAAAAATTGCAAAAATGCACGGAATGTGCTCCGTGCGTTTGGGTGCACATGAGCCTCACTCATAATTTAAACGGCTTCTTGATGCCCCCTCTAAAATTATAAATATTTTTGCACATTCCTTTTTCGGAAAATAATTATAGTGAATGATACAGCATTAAAAGATCTAATTGTTGTGTAATTAAATTTTGAGAGGGACTACAGGTCTCATCCTTCTTAATTAATTCTCGCTCCTTTATTAATGCTGTTTTTTATTTTATTTTTAAATTTATTTTATTTAAATTACTATTATACTCTAAACCCTAAATCCTAGGGATAAATTATACCATAAACTACAAAGGTAAAATTACAATTATACTCTAAACCCTAAATCCTAGAGATAAATTATACCCTAAGCCACAAGGGTAAAATTACAATTATACCCTAAACCACAAGGGTAAAATTGTAATTATATCTCTAAAATTAAATAAAAAAAGAAAAAAAAACACAACAGTAAAAAAAACACACACTGAAGGTGAAGGAAGGAGGTTATACGGGAGTTGTACCAAAATAGAGGATGTATACAAGTCTTTGTCTTAAATTTTTATTCGATTCTAAAATGGTAACATCTACTTCCCACCTTTCATACTATTTGAATTTTGTTCATACCTTTCGCATCACACTGCATCTTATATGCTATTTTCGTACATCATCTTTTATGTCACGCATTAAGTGATTGATACGTAAGAGGAGAAATAAATTCAATCAATACCTATAGGGTTTAAAGTTTAGGGTATAGTTTCCTCCTATGTGTCGCTCATCTAACGATTTGTCACAGAAAATGATGTACCAAAATGATACAGAAAATCCAAGTCACTTTCACATCTCAAATAATAATAATAATAATAATAATAATAATAATAATAATAATAATCATCATTTTTCCATAATCTTAAAAGTTATTTAAATTTTAAATTCATTAATTTTACCTAACACACATACTATTACTTTATAATTTTTTATTATTTAAAAATACTACAAATATTCTTTAAAATCAACAAAATTATTAAAAATATAAAAAACCAACCTAACTCCATCTCATATATTGTGTTGAATGGGGAACACATAGTACATATTTTCAAATCTACACATACCCCATTTGAAAATTGGGTCTCTCAAATTTGAAAATGGGTATTTCCCATCCAATATGAGATGGAGTTGGAGTTAGATTTGGGGATTTGCACTATGTGATTAAGAATACTCCCTCTCCCTGTCACACAATAAACTTTCACACTTTATGTCCCACAATAAACTTTCACACTCTCCGTTTTCGTCCGTCCCACAATAATTTGCACCACTCATAAAAAGAAACATCACACTAATTCCTACCCTCAAAAGTTCATCTTAATTACAAATTTACCACTCTCACTAACACATAACATAATTTATAATTTATTTATTACCTAAAAATACTACAATACCCTCCAAAAATTAATAAAGTTGATCAAAAAACAATTTTTCTTAAACTCTGTATCTACAGTAATGGTACAAGTTATTCCGGGACGGAGGGAGTATATAATAATTTAATATGTAGTGGTTGAAAGATATAATATTTTAATGTATATGGGGTTATGGTATAAATTAGTATTGTGTACGTGAATCTCATTTACTTAAAAAAGAAAAATATAGTAATTCTTTTGATGGGTCGCTCTAATTAGTAAAATGTAACTCTTGTGGCGGGATGTAGGGATCGAGTATCAAAATTTGAAGAGTAGTATTTTTTTAGTTTAGAAATATAATAGTTCATCACTTTAAAAAATAAATTTTCATTTATCAAAGAGTAATTTTAATAAAATGTGAATGTTGTTCACACAAATGTTTTTGTCTTATTTTATTCACAAAAATAATACTTCAATTTATTATCTAAACAATAATTTTTAAAATTATCTAATGAATAATTTTTCAAATATAGTACTCGTATCCATAATCAAATAAACAAATAAAAGTATGCACACGGCACCACGTCACGAATATGAATACCAATAAAAATCATTTACATTACATAGGAGCTCAGAAAAAAAAAATTCAGTGCTAAATTACAAACATTTATTAATTAAGGAATAAAAAGATAATCATATTTAACTTTGACTATGACTATAGTAATTATTGTTGACATTATTAATTTTTTGAATCTTGTAACATACAATTTTTGGGGGCCAAATAAAGACATATAGTTAGAAGAGTGAGTCATAATATTAGCATCCGTAATTGTCCTCCTCGATCTCTACCAACCTCTCTATTACGATGTTTGCTGCATTCTTCACCACATCCGACCAATTCCTACAATATATGTAAACAAACTTATTATGGCTTAAAAAAAACAACATAATATATTCAAGTTAAAAATAAATATATCCCATAACATAATATATAGTATATATTAGAGTGTAACCTGATTAACTATTAAATGATTCATCTTTCTATCAGTTTAAGCTTATAGATAAGGAGCAAAGACTTGTGTAAGGCCGTCTCATTTAAGGACTTACGTGAGACGATCAGAAAGTTATAACTTTTATACTGAAAAGTGATACTAAATTAATGAAAAATGACAATGTTATTTCATCAACAATTTATAGTATAAATAAAAAGTGATACTATTTTATAGCGAAAGTGATAACCTTCTATAGCGAAAGTAATAATTTTTTTTAAAAGTGTAAAATGGTCTTACTTGAGATGGTCTCACGCAAGACTCGAGGTGGTCATTTAACATTAACCTTTACCTGATTTATTAAATATTAAACTATTCTCCACTCTACAAGTTTATACTTTTAGATGGGATGTACGTTTAATAATATCTACACGTGAGGAATGTAATAAAGTTGGTTAATTTGAAGAACAATGGATTATAAATCCTTAAGAAAACGAATTTTTGTAATATGTCATGTATGCGCGTGACGTGCAATAATCCAACATAATTATATCACATTAAATATGTAAATGTAATTAAATAAATAAATTTTTTTTAAAAAAAAAAGTTCAAATTTAAACCGCCATGCACTTGAAATACACAAAATTGTGGGGAAAAAATAAATCATTTTAATAGTTCATTTTACCACCTACCATATAGTGTTATTACATGTTTGTTTTATTTTTATGATGATGTTTGTTTTGCGTTAAAGTTCACATAATTAGATGTGAATTTGATTTACAAAAACGTTGCATTTAATTAATGCATGATCACACGTACGTGTATATATAATGTCTTTAGAGATCACATATATATATGGCATTAAGAGTTTTGTGTAGAGTCGACATTTTTAAAAGGTCATGACATTTTCGAAAAAAAAAAACTACAGCGAGCGACATTTTTTAAAAGCATGTTACTTATATTTTTACTCATATATGAGAAATTTAAAAATTATACCATTAATTATTGGAAAAAAAAAAAAAGGTCTCACCCTCTAAGGGAGTCGAAGTCGAGTCCGACAGTGTACTTCGCTTCTTCCAAAGCGGAAGAGAACCTCTCAAGCTCCAGCTCGGACAAGCTTCTACTCACGTCAAGATTAATCCGAAGCTGCGACGGCTTAACGTCGCAGAAAATCGGAATAATCTTCTTGTGCGTGTCGCACATGAGAGCCAGCTCGTGCAAGCAGAAGTAGGAATCGCAGTAGCGTGGCGAAAACACCGCCACGCCGACCTTGCAGCCCTTAATGGCAGCGTCGATCCGGTCGAACAGCTTGTCGCCCGGCTTCATGTTCTTGTTGTCCAAAAAGGGCCGTAGCCTCAGGCGGCGGAGGTGGTCGTACAGCAGCGTCGCCACCGTGCGCTTGGTGTCCGTCCCCCTATGGTTGATGAACACGTGGTACGGTGGAGGCCGTTGGATTTGGTTCGACGACGATGATGATTTGTTGATCATCGTCGCTAAGTTCTTCATGGCAAGTGAACGCTGCATGCTTAATTTAATTTTAATTTAATTATGTTGTTTTTAATTTGGATTAAATGATTTAATGAAGTTGTTGATTATTTATAGGGGGAATTTAACTTGGTGACATGCATGAATGTGATTTGTGTTTTGAAGATGTCAACTGTCCTAAATCTGGAGGTTTGACTATGTTTTTTAGTTAGTAACGCGTGATTTGACAGTAGACTGACAAGAGGAATTAAGACTAATTGGAAGTTACAAAATAGAATCATCCATTAGCTTTCTTTCAGCCCAAAAAATTTAATTCTTGTGATTAATATATTTTATCCTATGTAAACTAGTAAGAAATTCATATGTACATAACCAGTAAGTAATAGGAGAAAATTTTATCGTTTTATTTTATTTGGTGATAAATCGTGAATTAAGAGAGATAAGATAGAATTATGTTCTCTATTTTTTATTTTCGGTTTATTATTTCAGATATACACCACAAATCGGCATCGAATATATTGTTATATAGTAGTATTTATTTTAATCGGTGTTACAACCCCTGTTATATGCTGAAATGAATGAAACATATGCAAAAGGAAAATCTGAATTTTTCCTCAAAATGTTTTTTTAGGGTATAAAATTAGTTTATATGTACGTGTATTAAATCCTTGAGGCATGTATTGAATTTTGGACATTAATTGTGACACATGACAAGAATTTAATAAATAGAATATTATTAGATGAAACATGGGAGTGGAATAGATGATCTCATTTGAAGAATCAAATCTCGTTGTCATCCATTTAAATGTTTCGCAGCTAAACTTGAGGCAAATTGACCCACCTTCACCGTCACCCATTTAAATATTTCATGTGCTAAGTTTGAGGCAAATCGACCCTCCAGCACGTGAGGGAGCTAGAGTTAATTTTATTTACCGGTTTAAACTTTTAGATTTTGTGATTATTTAACACATCCAACAGTATGCAATATGATTGTTTTACTATTCCCACTTAACACATATAATATATTCTATAATTTATTTATTACTTAAAAAATACTACACTACCCTCTAAAAGTTAATAAAATTTGTCAAAAATTAATTTTTCTTAAACTCTATATTTACAATAATGATGCAACTTAACATTAGATGGGGGAGTATCATTTTTTACTTATATTATAAATTGTTCATATAATAGTTTAATATATCATTATCACTTTTCATTAATTGAATATAATTTTTCATTAAAATATTATCACTTTTTATTTGTTTTACGTAAATCATTCCGTGCTATGTCAGATGTAATACTAATAAGAGAATGTAGGTGTGAAATATTCCTTCGGTAGGTATTCATTTTATCATTTTGATAGTCTATTCTAAAAGTTTTTTTCTAAAAAAAAAATCTTATTAAAGCCCAATTTTAAGATATTATATCAAAATAAGTCCCGCATTCATCTCAAATCAAGACCTCATTTTGTATTTTTTTTAAAATTAGAATTTACATTAATAATGAGATTTTTCTTTTTTCTTTTTTCCATGTCATACCTGAACCTTAAATTAAATACAAAGTAAGGTCCTAATTATAAAGAAAAAAGATCTAAAAACTCTGATAAATTAAAATCAGAAATATGATTAGAGGAAAAAATAATAATAATTCAATTGGTTGAAGTTAAAAGCAAAACCATATAAAATTTTAAATTTTGGTAGCTGGGCAAAAACTTATAATAATAAAAGGAATTACGAAATTAAAAAAAGTAATAATAATAATAAAAGGAATTACAAAATATTATAATTAAATATGATAAAAGGAAAAGAAAAAAAAGTGTAATCAAGTTGATCGATGTTAAAAACAAAACCATATAAAATCTTAAATTTTGGTAGCTGTGCAAAAACTTATAATAATAATGAGTTACGAAATTTAAAAAAAAAATTATTTTTTATTTAATTTAGGATTCATGTAATAATAAAAGATGGAGTATATTTTACTTTGTTAAATTATTCCATTAGTTGATCTGAATTGAGACTCTTTATATTAATGTAAATTCTAATTTGAGAAAAAGAAAACTACAAACTGAAACCTTAATTTGAGATGAATTCGGAAATAAATTTATTTTGAGACCATATCTTAAAATAAAATAATAATATTTCTTATTCTATTTGCAACCAAAGAGAGAAAGTAATTTGAAGAAGAAGAATGTACTATGTATTTATTCACCCCTTCAAATGGGTCTCCGAAATGGACGTAATTCTAATTTGCTTTTTGACGAATTTAGTCATAATTAATCATTACTCCATAAATTAAACTATTCAGGTGTTAAATTAGTTTCTTAGTTTTAATTAGGAATATTTTCAAAATAAGAACCGACAATTTTATTAACTAATTTAGAGCATGAACATCAATTTATCTAAAATAATTTAATAATAGTTTTTAATTTACTATATAATTGAAATAATATTTTAATAATAATAATTTTTTTAAAAAAATCATAAAAGACAAGTTAAATAGTATATAAAGTTAAATATTTACATAATCATATTATTTTCAAGTATTTTTATGATTTCCAATTGATACTTAATTAATTTTTAGGCATTAAACTAAAGGGGGGTGGGGGTGTAGGAGGTGAAGTTAATTTACATATTTATAAGTTAATTAAATATAGTTTTTCTTCTCTACATAGTCACAACTCAAAAGAAATTCGTAGCAGTACTCAAAGGGCTGAAGTCAGACTCTAGTTTGAATTTTTGATATTATTCTTGTTTTAAATGTGTTTAATTAAAAAAGTTTTGGATTGAATAGAGAAATCTACTAATGCATTAGGAAAATTAAATGACAACATCAATATATAAAAATTATGATACTCCACCCATCTCACGAATATAATTCGCATTTATTAATTTATTACTTTATCTCATAATATTTTCATATTTAAAAATTAAAAAACAAAAACAAAACATTCAAAATAATTAAATATTGATTAATATACTTTATTAATTATTAAAACTACTCTATTTGTATAATATCTTTTATCAATTAATATTTTCTCTATTTTTTTCTATTCTCTCATCTATTTTCTCATGCCAATTAATACTTTGTTTTACATAAATATGTCACTGTTTTGTGCATCTAGAAATGGTAACTCATCGATCTGGTGTGAATAATTTGAATTTTAAAAATACAAACACTTACGTAAACTGGGTTTACGATGTAAATTATGTGGTCCCCTTCAATCTTATACTACTCCCTATATATTGATAAAGTGTTTAAATTAAGGGGATCATAAGGTTTATAAGGGTATTTGATGTAAATCCAATTTATAAAAAATTAAATATTTTAATAAATGCTTTCACGTTTCATTATTTGATTAAGCTATTTAATTGGGATTAACTTTTTGCTTTAAGAACATTGTACTTAGAGCTTATATGACAAGTTAAATTCCATCCAAATATTTAAATATTGTAATGTAGAATAATAGTACATCATATAATTATATTTTAATTGGTCTGTCTTTACTGTTAGAAACGGATTCAAATGGTGCAATTTTCCCTCCACGTGAATTGTATACAAAATTAATATTCACTGTAAACAGTTTTTTTTTCTATTCAAACGGAAATACATTTTTTTTATTTAATTTTATGGGTTTGCATCAAAATGCTTTTAATTTAATTGGTTTTCAATTGTATTGAAGGAAAAAAAATTAATATAATAAGATGAATATGAAAAAAAAATAATAATAATAATAAAGTCAAACATATATAAATGTGTTGAATAGAAATTACATGTGAAGAAAAAAAAAAGGTTTGGGCCGAATAGACCAAAAAAAATAGTCGAAATAAGCGAAAAATGTGCCGACTAAAAATGCATAGTATCCCATTTTTATATTGGCACACAGTTGTTTTTAAATATATAATAAAATTGGAAATTTAAGGAAAAAAAAGTAAATTAAGTCGTTGAAAATGATAAATTAGGTGTAGAAAATTAAATAAAATTATTGTGAATTATCAATAAAATATAAAAATTATGTAGGATTTACGGTGTACTTTTATTATTAATGAAACTTCCATAAATATTTGTTAAAAATCAAAACTAAGTAGTGTGTAAATTCATATACAAGATATTACTACTTCCTCCGTCCGCCACAAAGGTAGACATTTGTTTTTTGCACGTGGATTAAGGAGTATTAATATTTAGGGTGTAGTTGGTAGTTGTATTAGTGGGGTATATGGGTCCCATAAATTTATTGTATTAGTGATATGTATGGATCACATGTGTTTAAAAAGGAAAATGTGAACCTTTGGTGCGAATGCCAAAAATGACAAAATGTGAACCTTTTGGGCGGACGGAGGGAGTACTATTTTTTACATTTGGAATAGCAACTTGGTAGGCATTATTGGTTGTTACGAATAATTTACAAATTGAACACCTATGTTAATGGATGTACCAAAATTAAATGACCCAAATTAATTAGATGGGATGGGAATTTCATCACCTATCAATCTATCAATATAGATGGACAGTCACTATTTAACCAGCTAATAGAAGGTAGTACAATATTAGTTAATTGCTCTTATTAGGTTTTAAATTCAACTAACATTATTTTAAGGTGGACTTTAATTAGATATAATTGATAATAAATTAGATGTACCAATATAAAGCTTCAACTTCACCAAACATTATTTAAGAGGATTTTTGCTAGATTTAATAAATATATGTATCAATATGGTAATGCTTCAATTATATGATAATTCGAGGTTATCTAAAGTTTAAGTTGTCATATCTTGAAAATTATTCAATTTTGATTATTTATTAATAATATATAAATTAATTTGACTCAGATTCCATGTGTAAACATTTTATTTACAAAGAATAATAAATAAATTAGAGTAAAACAAGATAAAAATCAATCCTCTTCAAGAATTTTATTTAGTTAAAAAAAATGAGATAGAGTGGGCTAATTTCTTAGTTAATAAAATGGATTTACATATTTATACAATTATGCCATCTTTTGCAAAAATATTAATGATGCCTCTAGAGGTGGAAATTAAAGATTAGACAAGATACATGTGATGATTGAATTGGCACATAATAAATTCATCTTCATAAACTTTATTGCAATTAATTCATCAAAGGTAGTTATGTTTAATGATATATGGAGGGTGCTTTCTTGATTACCTATATACTTTCATATTTTTATTGGATGTAATAAATCATGTATGGATGTCAACAGATTATAAACACTTAGCAGCATTAGGTTAAGATAATTTCACGTTATCAATTGTTATTACTTTTTTTTTATTAAATATATTACTTTATCATTTTCTTTAAAATTAAAAAATGTATCATTTCTCATTAATGTGAGTGTGAGACTTGTGTGCGCCCGGGCAGCGCATGGGAACACATTCCGTGCGCCCTTAGAATTTAGTATTATGGGTAAGGGTACATTGCTTTGGTCTAAAGGGTACTTTAATTAATAAAGGTACACCATTTTGTTTTAAAGGGTATACACTTTATTAATATTTTTTATTTTTCTTCAGAAAATAAAGGGTACACATATTTATATTAAAGGGTTTACAATTTAGCACAAAATTTCAAAGGCACACCGAATGTGTTCCCATGCGCCCGGGCATACACAAGTTTTTGTCATGGTACACATCTTTATACTAAAAGGTATACAATTTAACACAAAATTCTAAAGGTGCACGGAATGTGCTCCCGTGCGCCCGGGCGCACACAAGTTTTTGCCTTAATTTGAATATAATTTTTCATTAAAGTATTTTTTTTTAATTGGTTAATTGTCGTAAATTTTTTTATTTTGTATTTTAATATCACATATATAATCTTTCTACTTTTATTTATTTATTTATTTATTATTATTATTCATGTATACCTTTAAGTTATATATATATATATATATATATATATATATATATATATATATATATATATATATATATATATATATATTAAATATAACTTTTAATTATATTTTTTGATTAGTTAAGAATAGATAATTAATAAAATATATCCAACTTCTTCTTCTTCTTATTATTATTATTATTATTATATTATTATTATTATTCATGTATATCTTCAAATTAAATATCAATTTTAATCATAATTTTTTATTGGTTAGAAATACTACTTTTATTTATTTATTTATTATTATTATTATTCATGTATATCTTTAAATTATGTATATTTATAAATTAAATAACACCATTAATTATATTTTTTTGATTGATTATAATAATTCATCCGTGTATTACGCGAGAATGTGTCCTCGTTATATATATATATATATATATATATATATATATATATATATATTGAAATTTTTAGTATGATAATTAAAATTGAGTGAGGCTTGCGTGCACCCGGGCGCACGGAACACATTCCGTGCGCCTTTAGAAATTTTGTATTATGGGTAAGGGCACATTAATTTGGTCTAAAGGGTATACACTTTAATTACTAAAAGGTACACAATTTTGTTCTAAAGGGTATACACTTTTCATTAATATTTTTTTTTCTTTAGAAAATAAAGGGTACACATTTTTATACTAAAGGGTATACAATTTAACACAAAATTCTAAAGGCGCACGGAGTGTTGTTCGTGCGCCCAGATTTTTCTTTAGAAAATAAAGGGTACACATCTGTATACTAAAAGGTATACAATTTAGCACAAATTTCTAAAGGCGCACGGAAAGTGTTCCGTGCGCCCGGGTGCACAGGAGCTTTTGCCATTAAAATTTTAACAAAAAGGTGTACCAATGAAATCAATGAATGTGAGCATAGTATATTCGGATTAAATATTAATAAAGGAAAGATGGATGTGTGTGCTTAATTAGAGATTAAGTGAGAGAAACATCTAATTAATTAAGTTGTCTGAATCGATGATGTCCACGAGTTCCACCTCAATTTGATGCATACTTCCCATCAACCCAAAATATAAATTACTCCCCTAGTCTCACTATAATTCACACGACAATATTTATATATTTCTAATTAAACATGACTTCCAGTTATATTTCCTTATGTATAAGGAGATTTAACTACTCATTAATTATTAGATACTAAAATTCACTATATATTAAAATATTATACTTAATTTATATTTTAAAATATTATATTTAATTTCCATGTAAAAAACAATCATAACCATTTGAACAAGACGAAAGAAGTATCCAACAAGAATGCATTTGCTTGGGATCATCTGAGAGTGAAATTATTTTACGTTTTTGTAATTATTTAATATTATTTTTTGTTAAAGATATTATCACTTTTACTTTTAAAATATCATTATATTTTATTTATAAAATTTTTCATTATAAAAGTTATAACTTTTTATTTATTTCATTAGTTTGTGAGAGAGACTCTTACCGGTCTGACTAGACATGCATATTTTAACAGAAATTGACGGTTCGAACCAGTGAACCAGCGATTCCAACCAAAACCGGACACCGGTCAAAATGGAACCGAAATCGGATTTATTCCGGTTTGGTTCTGGTTCCTCATTTCATGGAACCGAAACCTACGGTTCCAATTCAAAACCAACGGTTTCGTCTTTTTTTTATTTATTTTTATTTACATTGTAAGTGTGAAAAAAATCGGAACCGACAGTTCCAAAATCAAACCAAAACTATCCTAGGACCAATTCAGTTCCGATTCCAAATTTTCGAGAATCGGAACGGACACACCCCCTCCCCCCAAATCCAACAGTTATATTCAACACCATTTTTTAATGTCTCTTTTCCTTTTTTCAACTTAACGTTTGTATTTTAGTAAAATTTCACGATCTGATTAACAAAAGAAAAAATTATAACCGTTTAAACGAAGTATTTAATAAATAATTTAAAAGTGATTACATCTCTATTATTATAAAATAATAACTGAAAGATATCACACAAATATTTGCTCTTTTATCTTTCATTTGTTATTGAAAAAATAAATATTTTCTTCATTGCAACAATTTTAGTACAGTTTTCTTTTTCATCCGTATCAATTAACATTACTCACACACCTCAAAAAAAAAAAATCACAGTATTAATACTTTCATAATACCAAATCACAAAATGTTTTTTTCCCACTTCGTCAAATTCAATTGTAAATATCTCAATTGTAAATATCATATACTTTATTAAATTGAAATATTTAAAAATCTCCTAGTTATTTCTTATAGAGTTCTATAAAAATAATTTATTAAAATTTCAATTGAAAAATACAGAGCAACAATCAACGCCACAGTTCTAACTAGAGTATCAATATTAAAAAAGTTTAATAACACTAGTTTGTTGTTTATGATGTCAAACGCAATAGAATTTTTTATTAATCTTGCTTGTACGCTGGCCATATAAATTTAACATATTCTTTTATAATTATAAAAATAATTTAACAGAAAAAATTTGTGTGAGATCGCACATAAGGGTTTATGTGAAACGGATAAAAAATGGTAATTTGTATAATGAAAAGTAGTACTCAATTAATGAAAAATTATTATCTCGTGAACAATTTATAATATAAATGAGAAATGATAATATATTATGACAAAAGCTCCTGTGCACCCGGGCGCACGGAACACTTTCCGTGCGCCTTTAGAAATTTGTGCTAAATTATATACCTTTTAGTATACAGATGTGTACCCTTTATTTTCTAAAGAAAAATCTGGGCGCACGAACAACACTCCGTGCGCCTTTAGAATTTTGTGTTAAATTGTATACCCTTTAGTATAAAAATGTGTACCCTTTATTTTCTAAAGAAAAAAAAATATTAATGAAAAGTGTATACCCTTTAGAACAAAATTGTGTATCTTTTAGTAATTAAAGTGTATACCCTTTAGACCAAATTAATGTACCCTTACCCATAATACAAATTTTCTAAAGGCGCACGGAATATGTTCCGTGCGCCCGAGTGCACGCAAGCCTCACTCATATATTATAGCGAGGGCAATAATTAATTTAAAAAATTGTAAAACAAGATGGTGTGATGCAAAACTTGCCTTAGTTTAACTGACAATATATGAGGCATCTAACTACAAAATATCTCATATATTTAAAATATCTTATAAATTTATTTATTTCAAACTGATTTAATCTTTATTGATCTTATTCTATTTGCTTATTAGTCGGTTGGTGAATAATGATTTGTAGATTGTGAATTTCATCCTGTGATTCCAATTGTATTTGACTGCAAGAGTTAATGTTATCAAAATATTTTATACTATAACAGATTTTTTTTTAATATTTTATTTATACAACAACTTTTACTATTCATATAATATTTTACTTCAAAATTTTAAGTTTAACTTTAAATTTAACGCTAATTCTTAAAAAATAATACCTAGCATTTTCATTATTTAATTTATCTCTATAATTAAGCATTTATTCTTAAATTTTGTATTAATTTAAAGAGTATTAATTATCTTTATACACATTTTTTTTCAAAGAATATTGAGTTAAAGAAAAAAATCCATAACTAACATTATAATTTTAATATATTTTAATTTTAAAATTATCATCATTTTTTAAAAATATGTAACATATTTTATCTTTTATTTATTTAAAAAAATATTAAATTTCTTCGATTCCATGTTAAGGTTAATATTTTTTATTTTGATTTGTCTTAATTTAAGATTTATATATTTTTTTTGTAAGTTAGGACCACATAAAACAATTAATTATTCCATGTAATACTTATACACAATACTATTACAACTATCCACTTCACATTAAATATTATTTCTCTCATATTACTACACATTAAAGTATGAGAGGGGTGGTCGGTAGACATGCACCCCAATTCGGAACCGTCGGTTCCGGTTCCAAGGTAGGGGAACCGAAACCGAACCGGGGTATGAAGGTTTCGGTTCCTGAACCGACGGTTCCAGTTCCGGTTTTAATTTCTTTTTTTTGTTTTAAGCTTAAAAAGTAAAAAAATAAAAAAATTAAAAAACCGGCGGTTCGAACCAGAACCGCCGATTTTTTCCCAAATATGAGAAACTGGAACCGAACCTTCCCCTACCGGTTCTGGTTCTTTTTTTTGGCGGTTTCGGAACCGACGATTCCGGTTCCGGTTAAAACCGCCGGTTCTGATTTTTTGGTGCATGTCTAGTGGTCGGAGGCGGTCATGGTGGGGCGGTGGTGATTTGCTCTTTATATCCAATCAATTTTTTCCCTTTATTTCGGTCTTTATAGATACCATTTGATTAAAAAAGAAATACATATAAAAAATATTGGCATTGATTTTTTACCATGGATTTTGGTTAGTTTTACTTATTGATATTTAAAATATTATATCTCATTAATTTATATGTAAAGAGTAAATGTAAACGTTAACCCCGTAAAAGAGTACTAAAAAATAACTCTAAATGTGGAGATAAAAATAAAACTATTGTATTTTAAAATCTTCATTTGTCGATTTTAATATCTAGTAACTTTTAATTTATCAATTTATCTTTTTTCATTTTAATTATTTTTATGAGGTTATGGAACTCTAATTCAAAAATGGCAAAGGCACAACCGTCTCACATAAGAGTTTACGTCAGACTACGGTCAGAAAGTGATAGCTTTTATAAAGAAAAATTATAATAAATTAATAAAAAATGTTTATTATAATATAAATAAAAGGTGATAACATTTTATAACGAAAGTGATAACTATTTTAAAAAGTGAAAAATAGTCTCAAGTGAGACGATCTCACGCAAGACCTACGTACAAAATTCAAAATTTCATATTTTTAAATTAAAAGAAACTAAATTCGATATTAATTTTTTGACAAAGTATCTTATGAGACGGATTATTAGTAAGACGGTTGTGAGACCCATCACTAAAGTATGCTTATTATTTAGATAAAGTATGTTTAAATGTATGATTTCCAAAATATACTAAATTATGCATTAAAGTATAATTTTAATATGTTATAATATGATTACTTTATGTATACAATAAGTATACTTTAGGAATGGATCGACCCGTCTCATACTCGTCTGATAAATAACTCATCTCACAAGAGAGTTTCTCTAACTTTTTTTTTTCTAGAAAGATTAATAATAGAATTATTCAAAACTCATTGAAGTAAAATTAATTTGAGCTTCCAAAACCTTAAAAGGGACTCACCCGAGTCTAGTTTCTGAAAAAAGAAAAAAAATACCTTGATTTTTCAGAAAAAAAATACCTTGATTAGAAGCATTGGAGAGAGAAAATGGAGGAGAGAGAAAGGACATGGTAAATCTAGGAAGAAGAAGGCGAGGTCCACTCATTATTCTTCGTCCCCACTTCCATGATAGTGACAACAAAGCCAAGCAAGCTTCGCAAATCGCACACACTAATCTGAACCGCCATTTTTTGAGGGCTTCAAGACCAAGAATGAGGTGACCTCCCAACTACTGCTCATTGTTTACGAATTCCTCCTGCTCTCTCTACTCACTATATACGTACAAACACATTGCGTAGTGTCGGCCCTGAACAATGTAGGACCCATCTCGAAAAAGTCCTCTGTATTATCACCTGCCTGCATGTTCCCACCTCACCGCTTCGCATATCTGCAACGCTTCTGATTCAAGGATTCTGCGTTGGGGATGTTCTAATTTAAGAGGATTTTCTTTCATCTCTGTTGATTGATAGGTGGTGAATTGTTGATCGCGTTATGGATTCCAGAACTCAGCTTGATTATGCTCTGTTTCAATTGACACCGACAAGAACTAGGTATTGTACTCTGCATTCTTCACTCTGGTATGAGGTTTCTGTTGCTTTCATGGTGTTTGATATTATGTTCCAATGAATGAATTGGAAAATTCGTAGGTGTGATCTTCTGATCTTTGCTGGGAAGAAGAGTGAGAAAATAGCATCGGGTTTATTGGAACCTTTCCTTTCCCATTTAAAATCGGCTAAAGATCAAATTTCGAAAGGTGGTTATTCGATCACGCTTAAGCCCACATCCTCGGATGCTTCTTCATGGTTCACTAAGGCCACTCTTGAAAGGTATTCCTTAATCATGCTTTTCTTTTGTTTTCTTTGTGGGGTTTAATGTTGTATTGTGTGTTGCTGAACTGTTTCATTTGTGCTCTTTATTTGCATTGTTAAGGTTTGTGAGGTTCGTTAGCACACCAGAAGTTCTTGAGAGATTTGTGACCACTGAGAGTGAGATCAATCAGATTGAGAGCTCAATTGAATCGAATGAACAAGTAAATGGATCACTAGAGGTACAAGGTATGTCAAAATAAAGGAGAAATGAGATATATGAACCTTTTTGCTTATTTGTTTGAATTTAGTTTGTAAGTATGTACCAATGATTCTTAATTTTTTTTATACATTTAGGATTTGAATTTGCTTGGCTAGCTAGAAATAGAAAGAACCAAATGAGGTTGAGAAAATCAGTTGGATCTACTAAACATCCATATATTGCATCGTTGAATTTACCTGATCTGAGAAGAAAGTAAATCTGATCTTAAGGATCATTTGCATTTCTGTAACTGCAATGTAAGATTGTAAGTAGAAATCAAGCAAAATTACTCTACTCTTGTTCTTATCTAGTTACCCTCTTTTTTAGGATGTAAAGAGTAGGATTTTGTTGATTCAATAAAACAGGTGAATATCTCTTGATCATATACATTTTCAAAATGGAAGCACTAAGCAGGTGAAATTGTGCATTTTTATGTAGATTAATAAAATTACATTAGCTGACTACAATTGAAATTAACAGGCACCACTTCTGTTTCTGATGGAGATCCCCGAACTTCTTTTGCTCCATCCAAGGTCCATCATCCTCTGTACTTGAATTTTTTTCCTTTTGGGATTTAATTGTCAAACTTTTAGCAATAATTAATCATGCAACTCCAACTTCAGCCCAAAGTTGAGTCCAGTTGTGACTATGATGCTGATGAAGTAGAAGAAAAACCAAAGTAAATTCTAGTACTTGATTTATTTCTGTTCATGAAAATATAATTGGTCAGAGTTGATCGTAATAATTTTCTATATACCATGGATAGGATTCGTCTTCAACGGGTGTTGGAATCTCGGAAAGCAATGCTCAAGAAAGAGCAAGCAATGGCTTATGCTCGTGCTTTGGTGGCAGGATTTGAGATGGATTATATATATGATCTTGTATCTTTCAGTGATGCCTTTGGAGCACTCCGCTTAAGGTAGGAAATAGTTTCGGATGCAGTTTCCATAAATCCTGAAGTAAAATATGTTATAAGACAACAAAAGTTATCTCGAATACTCTCTCTCTCTCTCTCTCTCTCCCCTAGTTAAGGACATATATAAATTTTACTGTATTCAGGGAAGCATGCGCAAACTTTATGGAACTATGCAAGAAGAAGAATGACGACAAGATCTGGATGGATGAAGTAGCGGCAATGCAAGCATCATACTTGGGAGCTTCTGGGATTATACTTACTGGTGAAAATAATGACATATATCAGACTGGGCCAGCAAAGAGTTCAGCATTTGATTCAACGAGTGAAGGTATTTTATGATTCAACTGTAAACTGTTCATTGTCTGCTCTTCATAAAATTAAATTATCTTACATTTCTCTTATTCAAGAATTGATAATGGACGATTACTTGTTATATAAAGTAGGATTAATAGAGTTTCTTGACAAGTCTTTTTTACTGTATCTGCAATGAAGAAGTTTAGGATCATGATCTTGTAGCTTGCATTAATTATGTGAGAGCCTCTGCATTTCTTTATATATCTAGTTTCTAATAATAAACAGACTGCAGTAATTATAGAAAGGATAACAAAATAGTAGATCAATAGGTGGTTGTGAGTAATACTAGGCGTTGAATCATAGTTTGTTGATGATTTAATTTTCCTCCCATCTCCCCATGACAGACTTTCAGACTTCAATACGTGAGATTTCGTATTCTGATGCAATTGTATCATGCTTCCATAATGAACTTCATTTGTGAATTTGAATTCTCTTAAAGGAACATCCTGTATTCCAGGATTCCCATAGTTTCATTAGGCTTCATGTTCCATGATTGTGAATTCAGTAGGTGTAGATGACTTTGCATCTACTAATGGAATTATATAATACTTCATAAATAACTTTCAGTACTTCATTAATAACAGGAACAGATAATGGTTTGCCTGTGGATTTCAATCTGCAACAAACAGAAGGGGCAACTCAGTTGCCAGCATGGCCTAACCATCTTCCTCAATATATGCAAAATCCTCAAGGTCCAATGTTCCAACAAATCCCTCCCTATCCAGGGTATATTTTTCCCAGTATGCATATCCCACAATCACATTATCCCGGTAGTGTACCTTGGCCTGCAAATGTCCATGATTCGGGCATGTATCTCAATAGAGATATCCAAGAGAGCAAGAGATCCAAGTCATTTACTAAGAAAAAGGAAAAATATGCGAATCATGTGAGACGACACAGTGTAAAAGACCAAGGTGGTGAAGTTGATCAATCCAGCTCGGGAAGTGATTCAAGTGACGAGCTAGAAGATGATCAGGATGCAATTTTTTCTCCAAATGAACGTATTCATAACAAGAAGCAGAATAGGCGTTCGTCGAGGAAAGTTGTCATTCGTAACATAAACTACGTTGTTTCAGGGAGAAATGAAGAAGATGCCAGTGATTCCGAGAGCTCTTCCTCTGATGAAGATGAATATGTTGATGCAGGGTCCATCAAACAGCAGGTGAAGGCAGCTGTTGGGTCATTGAAGAAACAAAATAAGTCAATGACCTACAAAAACAAGGGCCGAGATGACAGCAGGAAAGCTAACAATAAATTGAAGAATTGTTTAGATATCGAAAATGCTGGAATTACTAAATCTGAAGAAGAAAGAAAAGATGGGAACTGGGATATCTTCCAAAACCTCCTCATGAGGGATACAGACTCGAATTCAAAAGACATTGGCTCAAAGCCTGTTCAGGTTCAAGAAGAGTACTCTATTCAGAAAGCTTTTGGCGAGGAAAAGTCATCTTCTTTAAATAAACCAAAATATGCAAGTGATGATTTCCTTTTGACTGAAAGACCCACAGGAAATGGCATTGAGGGAACTGATGTCAAATTTGAAGGTCGGGAGAATTTCAATGGAGTTGTTAAGAGGAGGGCCAAAGATGAGGAGCTGTTAATGCCATCAAGAGCAGGAGAGTATTATCCGAAAAATGTTCATTTTGGCAATGAATCTTCCATCACCAAAACACAAAAGGAGGAAGATTGGATAATAGGTGGCTCACAAGAAACATTTGCAAATCCAGATCTGAGCATAGATCATAATATCTTTCCTGGAGAGCAAATCTCCACCAACCGTTCTCAGATTGGAGAAAATAAGAGAGATGTTTTTTCGGATGATTCTTTCATGGTTCAATCCCGACTATCTGATGTCTCACTACATGCTCAGCCAAAGGCAGACATTTTCATGGTTTCAGACATTGTTGGAACTAACCAGTCCGAGAATAGTGTTACTGGAAATTTCTGTGAACCTGAAGACTTCTCCATGATGATCGGGCATGATTCCACTGCTGAGAAAGTTACATCTTGGAATCCTGAAATGAATTATGATAATGACATTTCAGTATATGAAACTGTTAAAAGCCATTCCAATACCAAACCTGATGATAGTGTTGATGCTACACCAGTTGACAAAGGCAATGCAAGAAATAACAGGAATAGTAAGGAACCGGGAAGAAAGGTGCCTGGAAAGGAACCTAAACCTAAAGCTCCAACTGGATCTCTGGTAAGAAGCAAGTCCGACATTCCACTGAGGAGCAAGTTATCAGCTGCTGGAAGCACAATGAGCAGAGGCAAAGCTGAAAAGGTATTATATTGTCATATAATGATTTCGTCCAATGCTGAGAGTGATAATTTCTGTGTTTATCCTTGTTAACTGGGAGGATTCATTTGCTCAGTACTATTAGTAATGACTGATTGTAGTTTCATGTATCTGTTCTTTTTAAAATGTTAAACTGTACTCCCACCATGTTACATTATTCTTTCTTTGGGTTTCATAAGATGTTGTGGCATGTTTCCATTGGCTCTAATATCATACATGTTTCTATACCCTCAGGACGATGAGAAAAAGAAAAGAATGGAAGAACTATTGATACAGCGTCAAAAGAGAATTGCTGAAAGAAGTGCTACCAAGGGTGTTACCCTTGAAAGTTCGAAAAGGTCTTCGAAAGAGAACAAGAAGAGCCCTGCTTCAATAAAAACTGAAAAGGCTAAATTTCAGGTCTCAGCTGATGAGAACAAAGTATCCAATAAACCTGTTATGAGGAGTTCCACCATCGATCGCCTTGCAACTGCTAGGACCACAAACAAGCCATTATCAACAGATTCAAAAGTTGCTCAAAACAGAATACCAACTTCAAAGGTGAAGTCAGTGGCAGCAACTACCCCATTAAAGAAGACAAAGGGAACTAAGGAGCAACAGGATACAGTTGATCATCCAGACAAGAAAACTGGTGCATCAAGGAGCAATTCTTTGAACATTCAGGGAGAGGATAGTAAAATTGCCACTCCCTTAGCATTGGAGGAATCTAAAAGTGCAGAAGGAACTCTAAACACCATTGACGATTTTGGAACTGTTAAGGTATTACATATTGTAACATCAGATGAAAAGAAAGTAGAAGCAGCAACTGTGCTTTCTACCAAAGATTCTTTGGATGTCAAGAACTCCGTGAAGGATGTATCTGATAAAGACACACGCTCGTCGGAAGATTTATCCATGCAGAACGAGCTGCAAGGTGATGTTAATGGTCACATGGGGAGTACACCTCAGATCACGGTGCACCCGCACCCAACAGTAGAAAATAATACAAAGCCCCCTGTGTTGAAAACTGATGAGAAAGTTGTTGAGAAAAAGAAGCTATCCTTTTCACCTGAAATTTCAGTGATGAACATCTCGACTCCACCACCAGAAAGAGAAACAAGTCCAGAACTGATGCATTCCAGAAAGAAGTGGAACAATGGCGAAAGCTCTCCTAAGATTCCTAAAGGCTTCAGAAAGCTTCTCTTGTTCGGTCGTAGAACCTGAGTTCTTGCATGGATTCATTCACACCAAACTCATGGTATGCTATGTTGTTTGCTTCACTGATGACATGAACATGACAATAGTTGCCTTAAGTTACCGAGCCTGTGATCTTGCTTCGTACAGCTTATATATTTGGAACTCGATCCCTGCTCGACACGACTCTTGTGCATGTTCGATTACCAAAGTTTTCTTGTTTTGTAATGATCTTTTGGTTGCACATTTTTCTTGTTTGCTTGATGGTTTACTCTGTAAGTGTGATGTAAGGTCAAGTGTTTTTTTGGTTGTGATACGCACTTGGCTTCATGCTTGTATGATTTTTTTTTTTTGGGAGTTGTAATTTAACTTTGAGTATAAATAAGTATTGCATTACATAATTCGATATATGTTTGATTTAGAGCTCGTTCAATTAATTTGAAAGTAAATTAGAATTAGACAATTATAAATGGAAAATGAATTTAAATTATTTTTGTAATTGCTATGTCACCATATATATACAAGAATTTGCTGGCACTAATGTCCCCAAACATATATACTAGTAATTAATCATAAAAAAAAAAATTAATTACCTAATCATCTAACCAAACATGAAACAACTAAGATGTGATCAATTAAACAGGCTTGAATTGTAATTATCTGATTAATTAATTTACCACGATAAATGTAATGTTACATCTCCAATCAGGGTTTTCAGATGATAGCTTATAACTTCATTTTCTTTAAAATTGTGTAAATTAATTAGGGTGTATTTTTTAAGAATAATAAATGTTCTTTTTAATAAATACACTCTGAAAAAACCTTAATTATGTTTGAAGAAGACAGTAGCATAAAAGGGATTTCTTTTAAAGTCTCGTTAATTGTGGGGTTGATTGTGTATTGGTTTGAAATTTTCAATCACATATTCAGAAGACGGATAGCATATGATCAAATTTAATTTTAGGGTAGTTATACTGTGCACCCGGGTGTACCCTAAGATAGGGTGCACACATTTTAAAAAACGTATACAAATATAAATAAAAACATATACAATTATGAACAAAAATTTATACAATTTAATTGTTAGATTTTTTAATGAAAAATTGAGTGTAAAAAGATATACAATTATTAAAAAATATGTATGTACTATTGAATAAAAAATTATACACATATGGATGCTAGTTTTTTTAATGAAAAACTTAGTGTGAAAAAAGTATACATTTATTAAGAAACACATATACAAAATAGAAAAACATATATGGAGTACAAAATAGAATAAACAATTATACATGTGCACCTAATATCAACTCTTAATTTTAAATTTGCAAGTGTGGAAATTGTGGCATTCCTAACTATTTTTCAGGATTTATTTTATCTAATTAATAAATGTGAATGGACCAAAATCAAATTGATGCGAATACGGTTAATAAATGTGAATGGACCAAAATCAAATTGATGCGAATACGGACCCAAGTCAAACATTTTTGCTGTCAACATATGTGTTTGTTGTTGCATAATTTGAGCCACCGACGCTCCATTCCCTATTTTTCCTTTTCTCTTCAAATAAAATACAATATGAACATACTCCGTATATTTTTTTGGTAGGTTTGTGTGAGACTGTTTCACGTAAGCCGTTACGTGAGATGGATAAAAAGTGATATTTTTTATCGGTCTCACTTAAGGGCTTACTTGAGACGGTATCACACAAGTCTTTGTCATTTTTTGGAACTATTAAGAAAGAAAATATAACTTTTATTTTTCGTAATAAATTTGAATAATAAAATATTATCATAAAAAAGCTCCTGATAAAATATATTTATTTGAGCTAAATTTCTGTTAATATTTAATAAAAAATTAATAATATAATTAAATATAAAAATATGGGGTAATAATTTGTTAAGAAAGATATACATTACTAAATTGAAATTAATATAATTTATTATGAAAAAAAATTGGAAATGCCTCTCTAAAATTAACATTATTTTTTCTAGAGTAATAATTTGAGGTAGCAAATGATCAATTATTTTATAATAGTCATCTAATCTATCACTATATTAAAAGGTTGGAATCAATAAACTTAATAAATTAATTTTAAAAATAAATAAAACTCGACAAAATTAATGACTAAGCTATCTCAAAAGTCAAATCACTGAACTAAATAGTCGATCTCGACTGTTTACAAAACTAATCTCATGAAGTTGAAACAACTTAAATCAAAACAAAACATTAATAACCCTTTCATTTATTGGAAATAATCGAATAGTAATACTTGGGCTAATAAAAAGTTATAGAATTTTCAGTGAAATATCTTATAAATAATTTTTAAAATAAATAATTAATTACAACATGTTTTATATTCCCTCCGTTCCAGCCTAAGAGGACTATTTTTCCGTTTTGGTCATCCCACCCAAAGAGTCTCATTTTCTTTTTTACACACATGGGACCCACACACCCCCCTCTAATACAATTAAATGTTGAGACTCATACTCCTACTAATACAACTATCCACTACAAATTAAATAATAATACTCCTTAATCTACGTACCAAAAAGCAAATGACCCTCTTAATGAGGGACGAAGGGAGTAATTTTTTCAAAGAAAGTGATAAATACCTTGGAAAGTACAAAAACAATATTCCTCCATCCTGTTTTTGTTTGTTTTTTATATGGGATTAAGGAATACAATTTTTTAATGTGTATAGCGGTGAGAGAAATAATATTTTAATGTATAGTGAATAGTTGTATTGAAGAATACATTTTTTAATGTGTATGAGGGTGAGAGGAATAATATTTTAATGTATATTGAATAGTTGTATTAGTATTGTAGGAGAGTCCTGTATAGACATTTTAATTGTTTTGTGTCAATCTTGCAATTCCCGACACGACACGATACGATAATTGTGGGTTAGTATTTGGTCTTATTGGGTTCGTGTCGTTATCGTTTCAACCCAATAAGGACACGAAAATTTCGTATCGTGTTCGTGTCGGGTTCGTGTCAACCCGTTAAGCACGATTAATATTAACAGATGACCCATTAACCCATTAACAACTCATTAACCTATTAACAACCCAATATACATATAAAATTAGGTAAATATATAATAAAAATAGTTATTAATAATTATAAAATATATTTATTTTAAAAAAATTAATATTTTTAATTAGTATTTTTTATTTTTTTATTTTTAATTTTCTTATCGTGTTGTTATCGTGTCGTATCGTATCAACCCGTTATTTTTCGTGTTCGTGTCGTGTCGGAACGAATTCTTATCATGTAGTGTTCGAATTTGCCCTTATCGTGTCATGTCACTATCGTGTTGACACTAAACCTAACCCGTTAGCACGAAATTGCCACCCCTAGTCTCATATATCAAAAAGGAAAATATAGTCATTAAGATGAAACGCTCAAATTGAAAATATGTAACCATTAGAATGAGACACTCAAATTGAAAATACTCAGTCCCACATTAAGGTTTACGTTTTCCATTTTGGGTTGTCCCAAGTTAAGGTTTATATTTCATTTGTTGTTAAGTTGGGCCCACACAAAACAATTAATTATTTCATGTAGATTCCAACCACAACACTAATACAACTATTGAAAAATTTTCGTCCCATTTATATTTTCCATTTTGAGTTGTCCTAAGTTAAGGTTTATATTTTCATTTTTTTAAGTTGGACACACACAAAATAATTAATTATTCCATGTAGGTTCCACACACAACACTAATACAACTATCTACTCCATATTAAATATTATTTATCTCACCCCATCACACATTAAAATATTATATCTCTTAATCTACGTGTAAAAAACAAACATAAACATTAACGGTACAGAAGGAGTATCTACTAACAATTAAGATGGGACGGAGGAAATATATTATATGAATAGATTTTACTCCCTCCATCACAAAATAATTATACACTTTCCTTTCCTTTTTAAATTGTACTAAAAAAATTTGGCATATTTTTCCTTTTATAAGTATTGCCTACAAAATTAATGAAAAAACAACTAAACAAGTATTCGCGAGGATATTATAAGAATATATAATCCCTAATATCCATTATTTTAAAATTAAAAGGTCAAGGCACGCGTACCCAACAAATTGCTACGTGCCGAGATATCATTTGACATTTGAGTACGTGATTCGACATAAAAGATTAAAGAATCCAATAGACTTTTGGGGGCTTTTCTGTCAATACAGCATCAAGGAGGGGTGGCGATAGTATTTGGTGGAGTGTCAAATTGACAGTAATTAAATTGGGTGGGTAGTACCTCCAGCCTGCTGGTGAATCGTTGAGCTGTCAGTTTCTCCTCTCTCTCTCTCTCACACACACACACACACGCACTCACATTTTTTAGTCTCTTGAGCTTCGTCTTGATTACTCAACTTCTCATCTGTATCACACTATATGTAGAGAAACTGATTGGAGGAGCAAGTGAAAGATCTAGATCTACAGTTGTGTGTGGAACACTCTACCGCGGCTTCAATGGCTTCCAAGCTCTTGCTCATCATTGTCTTCGTTTTGGATCTCATTGCTTTTGGTTTGGCGGTTGCTGCTGAGCAACGAAGAAGCACTGTAAGTTTTTTGTTTTTCTCTTCTTTTTGAAGATTTTCTCCCAACTGTGTGAATGTTTTTGTGCATTTGTTAACTTTTAGAGCGTTTCTGTCTGTTTGAGTGCGTGTTTCTCTTGTTAATGGTTGACAGCTGATTAGTGGTTCATTTCGTCGGTGTTTTTTGCGGCAAATGCTTGGTTTGTTGATTTGAGATCTCTCAATTGAAATCCTGAATCTGTGTCGACGGAATTATTAATTGAGGGAATGTTTGATTAATTTTTTGGCGGTTTGAGTAGCTTTTTTTTTTTTTTTTTGGGTTCTATCTATATTAATCTAATACAGTGTGTTCAACTGTAAGTCACTCTAATAATTACATGTACTGTAAATTTTTTTTTTTTAAGTAATTTGTGGTCTTTCTGAATGGAATTGACACTGTTTAAGGAACCGTTGGAATTACTTGAGAAATTGAAGTTGAAATTATTCATACATAAGATCCCCGTTTAATCCAGTAATATAACTGCGATTTTGTGCCTCTGTTGAATTTGATGATTGAAGGTGTATAGTTTGAGCTTTTCATACATAGATAATAGATTATAGATGCCTAATTCTCAAGCATACACTCACAAAAAGCCTTAAATAACACTGTACGGACGAATAACATTAGCATCTTTCTTTGTTTGATAAAAACATTAGCATCTTTCTTTTCACAAAAAGTTTTATCTCAAAAAATATTCGCATCTTTCTTTACATCAATTTTCCAACTGTTATTTCCTTCTTAAGGAATTCATAATTTGTTGTATCTTGCATAACTATGCTTCTCCATGGATAGCTTGGATCTGCATTAGTATCCGACTTCAAGATTTCTGTACTCGTGCTTCAGTTTTATACAAGTTTCCATGTCCATGCTGTCACAAGTAATGTGATGCCATCACCTGAGTAACACTGAAATATAGTTCATTGCCTTGCATCGTCCGGATCACATAGACATGCTTCATCTATAAAAAAAAAAGTCGAGAATGTTGAATTAAACTCTAGCTTGAGTTCTATAAGTTGAGCTATAAATCCAATGCTACATTATGAATCCATGAATGCTTATTTTGCAAGTCCATGCCTGTGATGCTTGTGCTCCCTGCTTCATTTGGAATCAGAGAACAGCCAAATTTGCACTGTTGAGTCGTTGGCCATGGGATATCTTGATTTGATTTAAGTATCCGATCTTCGTTTTTTTTGACAGGGCACATCAAAGCTTGATACTGAGGGCAACTATCGATATTGTGTTTATGATTCAGATATAGCAACTGGATATGGTGTTGGTGCTTTTCTACTCCTTATGGCGAGCCAAGTAATCATAATGGCTGCAAGTAAATGCTTCTGCTGTGGATCTCCGCTTAAACCCGGAGGCTCGAGGGCTTGTGCTGTTCTTCTATTCATTTTCTGCTGGTACATACTTTACAAGCATACTTTATCATCTGTTATATGTTGAACTTATCATCTTTTTTATTCAAAATATCATCCTTATTGTCGTTTTGTGAAACCATATCATCTATACCTTCTATGCTTTCGACACTTCTAAGTAATCGAGATAAAAATGTTTCTGGTGCAGGATCACGTTTCTGATTGCTGAGGCGTGCTTGCTAGCTGGTTCGGTGAGGAATGCCTATCACACCAAGTACACTACAGCATTTTTCAAAGAACCTCCCTCATGCGAGACGGTGAGGAAGGGAGTTTTCGCAGCTGGAGCAGCTTTCGTTCTATTCACTGGCATTATCTCAGAGTTCTATTACACCAGTTATTCCAAGGCCAGGGGAAGTTTCACGCCTTACGGCGGTGGAGAAGTCGGGGTTGGCATGGCGTCATACAAGTGAGTGTCTGTAACACTGTCAATAATATGGCTACTCAATGGAGTTAGGTTGCGAATCAATGGGATATATGCATCACGTTTCATTGTTTTGTTCTTTAGTACTTCCATCTTTCATTAGGATTATAGTTAGCTGTGAAGTTCATATTACATACCCGACCCGATATATTGATTATATTTGTCTGTGCGTGTACAATTTTTTTGTTACCATCTGGATACACTTCAATGGATGAACTTCCCTCTTTCTGATTGTTTCACATTGACTTACATGCGGGTTAATAAAAAAATTTGTACATGTGATTAACAAGGTATGTTGTGTGAGCATGGAAATTCTATTAATTCTTTAAACTAGGATGTTGTAACTCCCTTTCCCCTAAGTTGCATTTCATTGGTCCCCTAACTTATTACTAATAGGCTTTGAAGATAATTAAGCTCATATAAATGCAGTTAGTGCACAAATCCTTTTTTTTTTTTTTATTTAATTTTTTAAGGCCCATAGGATACTATAAGCTCAATTTGAATCAAACATTCATGTACTCAATGCATATGCATAATGATATAAGAAATGCTATTTTACTCTATATCATTAAATATGATATATGAATACTCTAATGCTTATACATCTTGATATACATATAGTACTATTTTACTCTCGCAAGGTATTATTTTCCAATGGGTACATTTGCTCGAGATCTTAGGGATTTCGAAAATTCATAAATAGTACTAATATTATATTGTTTGAATTTTTGGTGGCCTAAATTTAATTTTATATAAAATTATGTGTAAGAGGTGAGAGACGGAATTTATCAAAGTGTTAATTGATGCGATATGATAAGATATACTCTATTCGTCCTGATAATTGCTCTTAAGGTAAATAAGGGATATTTTGAATAATTTAGTAAGAAAAATGTTTAAGATTACAGGGTTGAATGTAAAAAGTAGATGTCACTTGAAATATTGTAGTATTAGTAAGAAAAATGTTTAAAATTACAGGGTTGAATGTAAAAGTAGACGTCACTTTTGCAATGTTTTAGTGTTGCTAGGATATTAATATTTTATAGATTACTAATTTTAGATTGTTCATGAATTTTGAGATGGATGATAATAGAAGGTATGAAAGTAATTAACGAGATGAAAATTAAAATTAAGAAAGAAAGTAGTACTTGAGACTTGAGCGGAGAGTGTACTAAATAGAAGAGAATTGAGGACAAATGGACTTCGTAAGTCGTACTCCCTCCATCCATAGAAATTGATATAATTTTTTTTGGGCACGGAGCTTAAGGAATATAATAATTTAATGTAAATTGGAGTAAAGTGAAGTGAGAAAAATAATATTTAATGTGTAGTGTATAGTTATATTAGGTGATATGTGGGATCCATGAGAATAAATTAATTGTTTTTTGTGTGGGTCCATATATTAAAAAGAAAATATGTCAACTTTAGTGGGATAAATTAAAAAGAAAAATGTATTAACTTTTATGAGATGAAGTGAGTAATATGGATTTTGAAAACCCAAAGAACTCGACATCGTGGTCCATACTTTTTCACATCACGTCATCAATCAAAAACCCAAAAAGAAAGCATAAAGTCCACGTAGAAGTTTACACAGTAGTCGTAAGGGTAATAAGAATTCCCTAGTGAAATAAATAACATTCTCTGCTTCTGTATTCACATCATCTTCAACTAAGCCTTCACCAAACACAGTGCAAGAATCACAGCATTCTTCTAGCACAAAATATTGTTTGCTGAAATAGGTCAATTTCTAAGTGACAACTGGTAAAACGACTTACACAGGAGTAATAAACTACGATCACTAACAAAGCTAGCCCCAGACCATGGTTGGTGAAGCAACAATCAAGATGCTTCTGTCTCGATTATTACAAATGCTTGAATCAGACTGTGCAGCAGAGGTTTGATCAAGCGTCCCAGATATTGTGATCTTGGTCTCGCCAGCCCCTTTTGAATCAGTAATGGTAATATTTGCCTCTGATATTTGATAACAAGACAACATGAATGATATAGCTGTGGATTCAATCTCAAAATGTTTTAAATAAGCCTAGTTAAGAAACTACAAGAAGTCAAGAAATGAAGCCTTTTAACTTAAAACATGCCATAATACATGCGTCCATTGCATATTAAAAGATAACAGATATGATATCTTCTTGAAGAAAATTCAAGAAAACAAGATGTGAAGTATGTATACTTGAATTACTAAATCCAACTTGGTTGTTGCATGGTTGGATGATTTGTACAATGGGTATATGAGAGTTCTAATGTAAAAGCATGGGTGCATGAAGTGTTAAATTATCTAGAAAAGACAGAATTGTGGCAGTTGGTGAGCTAAAGGGGTGCATGTGTGAAGCAGTCTAATTAGTACTCCCTCCGTTAGGTGTATTAGTGTTGGATAATATATTAATTGTTTTAGGTGGGTCTCATATTCCAAAAAGGAAAATATAAACATTAAAATGAAACGCGCAAAATAGAAACGTAAATATTGAAACGGGACGAAGGGAGTACCGTTTTGTGTTGCATGATGGAGGTTATTTCCGGCAGTTAATAGCTGGTTTCTATCAGTTACACGTTGGGCAATAGGGTGTTGGATCAATTATCAAGAAAAGAAAATGACAACTCATGTAGCATATAAAACACCCTACCCGATCAGTTCGTAGGCTTTGTCAGCCTTAGAGTGCTTAGATCTATTGTATACCCTGATTCAATAAGAGTGTTAAAACGAACCACTTAAAATCATCTCGCATTTTTGATTTGTTTCACGCATACAATTACACACATAAAATCATACTAAGAGAGTGAGTTAGTCTTGATCAGTGGGATTTTGGAGCAATAATCTGACACAAGAAATAATACACAATATTTCAATGTGGGAGAAGGGCGAGTGCATCACTAAACAAAGATTCCTGATCAAATAAGATAGGCATAAACAAACAAACTATGCATGGAGTATTAGTGGGAAACAGAAAAAGATAAAAGGCCGACCATTTTAGACCTTGAGAAGCATATCTCACGAATTTGTCCAAGGCATCCACCATCCTTCCCATAAATTGTAATACGAGGAAAGTTCGTGACTTTTTTTTTTCAATTAACCAAAAAAAAAAAAAAATTCGTGTAAGCCCTCAATCTATTTTATTGTAGCCATTTTTTTATAAATATATCTCTATAACTAACATTAAAATAAAATTACAATTATACTTTTAGAACTAACACCATTAATATTAAATCAAAGGAAAAATAAAACATAATTTTACGAGGGAGTAATTTTTTTATTTTAATGGCATACATATAGAACTGGGATACATTTTAAGGGTGTTTGGTTAGAGGTATTAGGGCAGGGTAATGAGAATGAAAGGGTATTGACTTTCATTCCTCATGCTTGATTAGTGGTAATGAGAATTCAAATTCCTCAATCATTCACCTGGATTCAATGTATATTCACACCCCTTCAATCACTTTCATTCTCATTACCATTACCCTTGTCAATGATTCTCAATACCATTATCATTTCAAAATTTGAACCAAGCGACTCCAGAATTGAGGTACGAATAACCGATTCTTGGACTAAATATGTACTCTTTCCATCCCTTGAGAACGTTCATTTATTTTTGGACGGTTTCACTTACCAACACAAATTCATCCAACTAACCCTTCTTTGCGTTGGCCAAATGGGCCTCCTACCTTCCTTCAAGCTCTCTCTCACTCATTTACATATACACTCACTCTCTCTCACATACCCTCGTATACATGTACGTAGACCAATACCATAGGCGGACATAAAAATATCTCACTAACTCGAGTTAGCTAATCATGGTCCGGCTTGACCACGCCAGTTGGTTAACCAACCAGCCATAGCGAATTCTCCTATACATACCCCCAATCACCCAATTCTATATATATATACCCCCAATTCTCTATTCTATTTGGAGGCAGGTTTATCAATTCCCTCCTCTTCTCTTCAATGGCCTCCACCGATGTTGAATGTAGATGTTTCGTCGGTGGATTGGCCTTTTCTCAGTACGATGACGCCCTTCTCTCTCATCTGTTAACGTTACTGCCTTTTGAGGATGAAAGAGTGAAGAACAGATTCAAATCGGTTGGCATGGGAGGCATAGGAAACTTAGGTACGTACATTTATAAGGTATAATTGTTCTTCATCTTAATAATGTTGTACTCCTTCCACTAAGATCTAAGATTTTGGATCTTTGTTTTTATAATCTTCGCACATAAGTAAGGAAATAGTAATTAATAAAATAGAAACGAAAGGAAAACACAAAACATTAATAAACGTTGAGAGGAGAGTAAGATGTGGTGGATATTGGAGGTTGACCTTTGATGTAGACCTTCTTGAGGTGTTTCAGCCCGTCGTCCCACAGATGATCCAAAGCACCATTGTCTACTTAAATGCTACTCTAGGCAGGTTAACTGATATAAATACAAGGTCTAAAATATCTAATTGTTTCCCTTTTCCAAACTTCTTTTTTCTATTTCCAGTTGCTCCAATCCACTTAGTTTGTCGTACATATATTTCATCACCTTCATTTGTCAAGAGACCTTATAGCTAAATTTTCGACAATGAAGATCATGGAACAATGTATGCAGGCTGCAGGCCCATCGGTTGTTCCATTAGAAAGCCATTAGCTACGAAGAAAAATTAATAATACTTGGACAATATTTCAATTTTCTGGGCAATATTTCAATTCTCTGCCAAGCTCAAAGTTTTTATTTATGAGCAGATATTGTCAAGCATGTATTCACTTAGAAATTGACATGTATTTATTAGAAAATTTTAAATATTGACATGTATTCATTGAATTATTCATAAAATCTCGACATGTGCATATCCATATTTTTATTGTCAATGCATATATTCACTTAAAATAAATCTAATTATTTCCCTTTTTCCATATCTCAAAATTTTTCATGAGTTAATTTGGGTCAATTTTGAAAAAAATTTGGGAGTTACGTGACGTTTTTTGACGAAAAATTAATTTTGGTACGAAATCTATAATTTTGAGATAACCACGTGATTAAACCAAAAAAATTAAATAATTTGGGACAAAATTGAATTTGGTAAAAGTTAACTCGTAATATGATAACATCCTTAACATGCACACTGATTTTGTTTCAATATATTAATAACTCTTAACTAATTAATGAACTCATGATTGACAGTGGAATCTCATAATGTGGACTCATGAAGAGAGTGTAAAATTGTTAAAAAACTGTAAGAAAACCTTAGGTGAAAACAAGAATGGTGGGAAAGTGATTATTGTTGAAATGGTTGTGAATGATGAGGATGAGAGGAAAAAAGGGACAGAAACTCAACTCTTCTTTGATATGCACGTCATGACTGGATTTGCTGGAGGAGAGAGAACTGAGAAAGAGTGGACCAATCTCTTCTCTTATGCTGGTTTCAATACTTATAAAATTACTACTGCTCTGGGATTAAGATCGATTATTGAAGTTTTTTCATAATTGTTTGTTTAGTGATTTCATTCTTCTGGAATTATTTGGATTTGCTGGAGGAGAGAGAACTGAGAAAGAGTGGGTCAACCTCTTCTTTTATGCTGGTTTCAATACTTATAAAATTACTCCTGCTCTGGGATTAAGATCGGTTATTGAAGTTTTTCCATAATTGTTTGTTTAGTGATTTCATTCTTCTGGAATTATTTATTAATTGGTGTGCTTCTTTAATTCTGTGATGGTTATCGTTGTCTTCCACATGACCGAAATTATGTTATCTCCTACTATGATAATGGGCAATGTAATAAGTGCACAGTGATCACATAATAAAGATTCTCTACTTTTGAGTTTCTCAATTTGACAAATAATGGTATGATATTTCTGACATGATTGATTTAGTGTGTTCACAGGATATTATAACTATAATATTTTTATCTAAGATAATGAGGATATATAATATTTAATTGATTACAAGGGTATTCAATCCGCAAAGTATAATAGATTATCATTACATCAACTCTTAATTTATGAAACAATCTTTTTGGTGTATGGGGAAAAAAATTTATGGGGGAAAAAATTAATGGAAAGAAAAACTACTTGTATAACAAAAATTAATTCCCCTCCCCCCCCCCCCCCCCCCCCCCTTAATTTATGAAACAATACTTGTAAAAACATTTATTTGAGCCAAGTAATAGCACACAAATAGAATATAAATCATTTTTAGAAATAGAAATATGTTTTACAAAGATGAGAATCTTGCCCATAAAGTTTTGGGCATGATGCAGCTGTGATTCAACCATGGTTGGTGAAGAAACCATCAAGATGCTTCCTTCTCAATTACTCCCTCCGTCCCAGGTAATAAGGGCCAAAGATCTTATGTTTAACATAAGGTCTCTGACCCTCTTAACCTAGAATGGATGGAGTATTACAAATGCTTGAATGATATTGTGATCTTGGTCTCGCCAAGATGGTAATATTTGCCTCTGAGATTTGATAACAAGACAAGATGGTAGATGGATGATATAGCTGTGGATTCAATCTCAAAATGTTATAAATAAGCCTAGTTAAGAAACTACAGCAAGTCAAGAAATGAAGCCTTTTAACTTAAAACATACCATAATATATACCTCCATTGCATATTAAAAGATAACAGATATGATATCTTCTTGAAAAAAATTCAAGAAAACAAGATGTGAAGTATGTATACTGGAAATACTAAATCCAACTTGGTTGTTGCATGGTTGGATGATTTGTATGACGGCAGGGGCGGAGATAGACCGATTTTCTAGAGGGGGTTAAAAATAAATTTATGTTGATATTGGAGCATTAAATAATAGTTCCTTCCAACTCTTGGTTTTATTTGCACGGATACTATTGATACATAGTTTAAGAAAAATTATTTTTTATTAACTTTATTGATTTTTTGAGGAATAACGTAGTCTTTCTAAATAATAGTAAAGTATAGAGTATGTTACATGTATTAGGTGAGGGTATTATTTTTAAAATTAAAATGTATTTCAAGGTGCAATATTATTTTTTTGGTGGTGCAAATTATTATGGGACGAATGAAAATTTAAAGTGTGACGATAATTGTGGGACGACGAGAGTAAATAGTGCAATATAAAAGCATAAATTAATTGCAACCAAAAATTTTTTAAAGATATTTTCATACTATTTTTAATGTCTAAAACTAAAAAAAAAAATGTAGATAATATTTTCTATTGATTCAATATAAGAAATTATAGAGCTTGTGCTAAAAGTGAGTAATGTTTCTTTATCGGTGTAAGGTCAATTAATTTGTAAGAATAATTAATTATAAAAAAGTTTGAAGAATTAAAAATATTATTAGAAAAACTAATCATTAATAATCAAAAATATTATGTATATATAGTAAGGGAGTTTTATAAAACACCCTACCCGATCAGTTCGTAGGCTGAATTGTCATCCTTAGAGTGCTTAGATCCATTGTATGCCCTTATTCAATAAGAGTTTTTGTTTTCAGGTGAATATAGGTTCTATCTTGATCTGAACCACGTAAAATCATCTTGCATTTTTATTTATTTCACATATACAATCACATATAAAATCATACAAAGAGAGTGAGAGTTGAATCCTAGGATTTTGGAGCAAAGGGCACAGTGTTCCCGGGTATAAGAGTCTCATTCTTTTCTATTAGTCTAAACATTCTATTATTACATTTGATCAATTAATTTCTCATCTATCTAAAAGATAATTAATTAAATCCCTCAATTTATGTCATTATCTTTTTTAAAAGGTAATTAATTAAAGACAAAGTTTTTTTTTTGTTTTTTTAAACATTATTTAAGTGAGACGGTTTGTGAGACATATTAGATAAAATATATTTAATAGTGGTTAAAATATATTTCTAAGTTGGATTATGGATTAAAGTATGATTTTAGCGTGTTATAACAGTTTGTGAGATGTATATTATAGATAAAGTATAGCGTATTAAATATGATTCATTATTGACATAATTTAATTAGAAATAAACTTACTTTATCTATACAATAAACATACTTTAGTGATTGATTTAATTAGAAATAAACTTACTTTATCTATACAATAAACATACTTTAGTGATTGATCAACCTGTCTCACAATAATCTGTTTCACAACAGAGTGTCTCCACTTTTTATTATAAATGTTATTACTTTTATTAATTCTACATTATTGTTTAATTATGAATTATCATTTTTTTATCAAGCATAACTTTTCATTAAAATGTTATTATTTTTATTCATCTTACAAATTTTTTAAATAATTTAATTGAATATATATCACTTTTTTATCATGAAAATATTATCACTTTTTATTCGTCCTATTAATTGTTAATGAAACAGTTCAATTGGAGAGTTTCTCATTTTTCTTTTTGAATTATATATTATTTTTTATAAAAATTGTTATCACATTTTTTAATGAACTTTTCATAAATAATTTAATTAGAATCATAATACCCACTATTACCTCATGTAAGCTTATGTAGATAAATGAGAATTAACACATGATTAATATAGAGAAGCGGTCTACTTGGGTCAATTAATAATTCGTCTCAAAATGAGATTTGTGTGTTACGGTCTCGCACAAGTTTTTGCCTATAATTTTTGAATTTACGGATATATACTTTAATTTTTATGTATACTAAATTTTAATTAATTATAATTTTTTAAAAAATAAAAATATACAAATAAATATCTTAAGTTTTTAAAATGTTTAAAATGTGAAATTTGAAAAAATTTAAAAAATTGAATATTAAATCTATCTATCTATACATATATAAAAGCAAACTTAAACTTCCATTTTTGTTTTCAATTTTTTTTTCAATTTTACTCTATTTAGAAATAATTCAATTTTAATCTTGAACGTCCAATTAATATTTTTGATTTCAATAATAAATCTAATCTAGACCGTCCAATTAATGTTTTTTTTATTTCAATAATAAAATATAATCGATTTTGTTATTTAAATTTTACTTTTTTATTTAACAATATAAATTTGGTAAATATAAGAGATATTTTTGGCATACTTAACTAATTTTAATCAATATATACTTAATTTAAATTAATATATCAATCAATATTCATATATTATAATTTAATTTATTATACATAGGACCTATGATTTTCTTTGATTTCAATCAATCATAAAATTTAATTAAACTAATAATGGATTTTTTTATTATTAAAATTTTTTTTTATTATTTAAATTTTTTTATTGATTTAATTTAACAATATAAATTTGATTAATTTTTTTTAGAAATAATTCAATTTTAATCTTGACATTCCAATTAATATTTTTGATTTCAATAATAAAATCTAATCTTGACCTTCCAATTAATGTTTTTGATTTCAATAATAAAATATAATCTAATTATATTTTGTTATTTAAATTTTACTTTTTTATTTAACAATATAAATTTGGTAAATATAAGAGATATTTTTAGCATACTTAACTAATTTTTAATCAATATATACTTAATTTAAATTAATATATCAATCAATATTCGTATATTATAATTTAATTTATTATACATAGGACCTATGATTTCCTTTGATTTCAATCAATCATAAAATTTAATTATACTAATAATGAATTTTTTTTATTATTTAAATTTTTCTTTTTTTATTGATTTAATTTAACAATATAAATTTGATTATTTTTTTAGAAATAATTCAATTTTAATCTTGACCTTCCAATTAATATTTTTGATTTCAATAATAAAATCTAATCTTGACCGTCCAATTAATGTTTTTTATTTCAATAATAAAATATAATCTAATTATATTTTGTTATTTAAATTTTACTTTTTTATTTAACAATATAAATTTGTTAAATATATGAGATATTTTTAGCATACTTAACTAATTTTTAATCAATATATACTTAATTTAATTAATATATCAATCAATATTCATATATTATAATTTAATTTATTATACATAGGACCTATGATTTCCTTTGATTTCAATCAATCATAAAATTTAATTATACTAATAATGAATTTTTTTATTATTTAAATTTTACTTTTTTTATTGATTTAATTTAACAATATAAATTTGATTAATTTTTTTTATCAATATATGCTTAATTTCAATTAATATAGTATCAATTTTATTTTTAATAGAATCGTCTCTATAAATATTTGCTTTCAATCACGATCGTTTATTTATTAAAACCATTATATATATAAATCTTTTCAACCTAATCAAATTCTTACTTTCTCCCTATTTTCTCTCTCTCATGCTTTTTCTTTTTATTCTCTTTTACAGGTTCTACTTTCATATTATTTATAATCAACTCTAATTTGCTTTGTCTTTTATATTTTTATTTGATCTTATTTGCAGGTTTAATCATTCTCCTAAATGTATCATTTTAATTTTTTTGTTATCTTATTCTCTTCAATTTTTGTATTTTCTTTAATAATTCTATAAACTATATTCTTATAATTTAATTTATTTTATCTTTTTTATACGTACTTTTATTTGATATTATTTTTATATTCAATCGTTCTCATATTTGATCTTATTCTTTTTATATATTTTTTTCTAATACTTCTTCTTTTTCTTCTCTTTTACACAGATTCTACTTTCATATTATTTATAATCTATTTTAATTTATTTTGTCTTTTATACTTTTATTTGATCTTATATACAGCTTCAATCATTCTCCTAAAGGTATCATTATATTTTTTTAATTTTTTGTTATCTTATTTTTTTACTTCGACTTTTGTGTTTTTTCAATAATTCTATAAACCCTATTTTCAAAATTTATTTTATTTTATCTTCTTTTATACTTTGATATTATTTTTAGGTTCAATCATTCTCATAATTGATCTTATTTGTAGGTCAAATCATTCTCTTTATGTTTTTTTTATTCTAATGCTTCTTCTTTTTCTTCTCTTTTACAGATTCTACATTCATATTATTTATAATTTATTTTAATTTGTTTTGTCTTTTATACTTTTATCTAATCTTATATGTGAGTTCAATCATTCTCCTTAAATATATCATTATACTTTTTAATTTTTTGTTATCTTATTTTTTTCCTCTTCGATTTTTATTTTTTTAATAATTTTATGAACTTTATTTTTATATTTTAATTTATTTTATCTTCTTTTATACTTTTATTTGATATTATTTTTAGGTTCAATCATTCTCATATTTGATTTTATTGGTAAGTCCCATTAGATATCATTCTTTGTTTTTTGTCTATCTTTTTTCTCTTCAATTTTTGTGTTTGCTTTATAATAATTATATGAACCATATTTTTTATATTTAATATTCTATCTTTTGTTCTTCTTATAATCTTCTTTTTTTTCCCTCTAATACTTCAATTTTACTCTATTTAGAAATAATTCAATTTTAATATTGACAATCCAAATAATGCTTTAATTTCAATCATAAAATTTAATTATACTAATAATGGATTTTATTATTTAAATTTTACTATTTTATTTTACAATATAAATTTGGTAAATATGAGATATATTTTTAGCATATTTGACTAATTTTAAATAAGTTATATATATATATATATATATATATATATATATAACCTTAATTTTTATTTTTATTTTTAATTTTAATCTTGACCGTCTATTACTTTTGATCTCAATCATGGATTCTATTTATGCTAATAATAAATTATTTATTTATTTTTTAACCAATAATATAAATTCGATAAATATAAAAAATATTATTTGCATATATTCTATTAATTGTTAATCAATATACTAATTTTTTTAATATCAAATCTTTTTTCTACATCGTTGATTACTTTCAATCACGATCGTTTATTCTTTCAAATAATTCTATATAAATCTTTTCATTACCTAATCAAATTCTTACTATTTTTTTTCTTTTTATTTTTTTTCTCTATTTCACTTTCATACTATTTCTAATCTACTTTAATTTATTTTATCTTTTATATTTTACTTTGATTTGATCTATTATGCAGGTTCAGTCATTTTGAGGTATCATTCTTCTTTTTTTATTTTTTGTTATCTTTATTTTATCTTTTATACTTTTATTTGATTTTATTTTTATGTTCAATCATTCTCATATTTGATCTTATGTATATTTTACTTTGACATGTTCAATCATTTTGAGGTATCATTCTTCTTTTTTATTTTTTGTTATCTCTTTTATACTTTTATTTGATCTTAATTTTATGTTCAATCATCCTCATATTTGATCTTATGTGCAGGTTCAATCATCTCATTTGAAGTATCATTCTTCTTTTTTAGTTTTTGTTATCTTATTTTCGTTTCTCTACGATTTTTTATTTTCTTTTTAATTCTACAAATCTTATTTATATACTTTAATTTATTTGACATTTTATACTTTTATTTGATCTTATTTTCAGGTTCAATCATTCTATTTAAGGTATCATTCTTCTTTTATTATGGGCGTGGGTGGAATGGGGTGGCGGGGGTTTTGGGGTGGGTAAGGGTTAGAGTTGAGTGGTAATACTTTTATTATTTAAATATTAAAATCTAAAATTTTATTTTAAAAAAATTCTTTTGAGTATGGGGGGTGGGTAGGGGTAGGTTGGGTGGTAGAGTTTCCTCCACGAAAAATTATTTTTAATAAAATTTTAGATTTTAATATTTGATATAATAAAATTTTATTATTTTTATTTATCATATATAAAATTTTATTTTAAAAATAATTTTTGAATTATGAATTTAAAATTATTTCAAGGAATTTAAAATCCACTCAAATCAATTAGATTTGAAATGACTCAATTCAAACTCAACTTAAAAGTATATAATTGTAATAAACTTTAATTATTTCCGTGCCACGCACAAATGGGTAATATTTAGTAGTATTTATTATTACACCAGGAAGGTTATAGTTTTTTTTTTCTTGAAAAATAACTTTAGAATTTGACCATGACTAACCGTTTGCTTAACTTTGTAAAATAAATGAAACAGAATAAAGGCTTAATAAATTAACGGTGAGAAAGTAAATTCATCTTGTAAGCCCTCGTAATAAATCCACAATCAAGTGTTTTTTTACAAGTTAATTAAGACCCATTGAATAACCCATCAAAATTAACTAAATAAGTAAACGAGAATTAACAAGGCTTAACCAACCTAAACATTAACCTAAAGTGCTCACAAATTCACAATAACTCTTATCAAATTTCATAAACAAATAAGGAGAACAATAATAATATTAGAATATCAGTGAAGTGATATTTTATTCTATAATCATTAATAAAATTAAGATTTAAATAAAAAATGGTATATAATTTTTAACATTATTGATATTTGGATTTTTTTATGCACTCTGACGTGTTACTAACATTTCTATCATCTTCTAATATCTAAATTATTCAAATTTATATTAGTGGATGATAAATTCTACTATTATTAATGAAATTAAAATTTTAAAGAATAGTTATCTATAACTTTTGTCGAACATTTTTAAATATAATATTATAGAGATTGATATTTGGATTTAAACTAATTGAGAATTTTGAGTGAAAAGGATTGTGACGTTGAAAAATTCAATGTATTACTTACATTTTTACCATCCTCTATCATCCAAATTATCCAAATTTATAATAGTTATCTATCATTTATTAGGTTCATTATATTTAATCCAAATTTATAATAGTTATCTATCATTTATTAGGTTTATTATATTTAATTGTACAATGCTTCCCTCCATTGTATAAGCTCTAATACAATGTTAGTGATACATGTAACATAAGTACATGTAGTGTAACGAGGACAGGACTAAATTAATCAAGTTAAAAAATTAAAAGGATGGTCTGAAAGCATTCCACGTGTTTTTAACTCGTAATACAGATGGCGTTACTAAACAGCATTAATCTGAACGTTTGATTGACTACGATTAATACACTGCGACCAGTTTGATTAACTACGATTAAGATGCTGTTATCTAAAGTTACTGATACACAAATAAAAAACTCTGGCGACCTCTCCATACTATTGCACCGCACCTTTTCATCCCTGAATTTTCACGTGTCAAGAATATACCGCAATCATTCCAGATCAATCTGGCGACCGCTGCATATCATTGCACCGTGCCATTTCATCCCAAAATTTCTGACTTTATAAATCAAGGTTTCACAATCTCAACAGCTCATCCCACTTCCTTTTCACAGCTACGCAGTTTATAGGTTGTGCTTCTTTATCAAATCCTTTTCAGCGACACAAAGTCCATGTACAACATGATGGCTACCGGATCCGGTTCCGGAATGAACCAGCCGCCCTGGCTCGACGCCTACTTTTTGCAACGCCGTCAACCGACTCCTACCCACCACCGCCAAGGGAAGAATTTGTTGGAGCCGTGCGATTCTCACCCAAAGCCGCCACCAGTGGCGGATTCGGTCGCCGGTCTCCGGATTCTGCGTAAATACAGCCGGAGACGGGTTTTCAAACTGGTTGCGGTGAAGAAACCGGGGGCGGTAGAGAAAACACTAGTGAAGTTGAGGCGAATGATTCCGGGCTGCGAGAAGGTGAGGGTGCCTGAGATTCTAGAAGAAGCGATTGACTATATGACGTCTGTGGACACGCAAATCAGAAATATGGCTTTACTCAGCAAAGCGATGAGATTGAGGACTATGAGTCACCGTCGCTGCGGTCCCTCCCCTCCATTTCCAGCCCCCACTCAACCCTAATTTGCTACACACCTACTGTTCCTCTGTTCTAGATTTTTTTTTTTTCCACGATGGTTTGATTTCCTTTGTTTTAGAGACGTTTGCAATTCCAGGGTATTTATGAAGCATGTGTCTCTTATACAATAACAGGAACAAATTCAAATCAAGTATTCAAGTTTAGTCCCGCGCATCAAAATTAAGGCTTGTAAGTGTGCGTTGGTGAAAACAAGCATATCAGACAAGTGTTGTTCCAAGTGACACTGAGAGAAGAATACAGAAACAACAGCGGAAAAGATAAAAGACAGGAGATGTAACTCTTTCACAAACTTACATTTGTGGCGGCCTCATGACAAAACTTCACTAAACTTGGAAAATTAGTGAATACAAAAGTCTTCAAGGATACAATCTAACTCTAGAATATACCCTATCTAACTTGCAAAGGTAGACCTATTTCAAGATCTAAAAACGTGATATGAAATCACAAAACTACTCTCAAAATAAAGATTGTAAAAAGATAATTACAATCTTCTAGCATATAAGAAGAAACATCACATTCCTTCAACGCTCAAAAGAGAATAGACAAGTGCAGCTCTAAGTGTGAGTAACACTTGAACCAGCATACAAATAACACCTTTAATGTGTGGATTTGTATCAGATGTTCTGCCCATGGAATGAAGGCTTTTGACTCTATATATTTGTGAAAGATCGTGCCTACATCCATCTTCTTTTAGAAACGTGTCTTCTTCCGTTTATTTATCACCAATATCTCAAATGCAATCTCCCACGTTCTATTAGTTGTCTGAAAAACAACAAAGTAATAGCCAAGACAACACAATACAATTAATAGAACACGTGGCATGGAGAGGTGAAATTCAGAGTGTGACTTCAAGTGTGGCAACATCATCGGTCACACTAACAGTTGAGATCAATGAGATGAGCCAAGTTCCCGTAATTAGATAGCAGACACAATATTTCAAAGTGAGATAAGGGCTCACTAAACTAAGATTCCTGATCAAATATGCATAGAGTATAGTGGGAAACAGAAAAAAGATAAAAGGACGACCATTAATTTAGACCTTGAGAAGCATACCTCACGAATTTGTCTCAAGGCATCCACCATCTATTACAATAGGAGGAAATTTACGGCTAGATTGGTATGATTGAATGGAATATGATAGAATGAAATAGAAATAGGAAATGAATGGTTAAAAATGATAAAAATCATGATCGGTATAATTTAGGAATAACTTAAGTATGATTGAATGGAATAGGATGGAATGGAATGAATATATAAATGGAATAAAAATAGGAAATGAATGGTTAAAAATGATAATTATCATGATTGATATAGTTTAGGAATAACTTAAGTAATAGAAAATGTATTCCTTAATTGGTTCAAATTTCATTAATAATAGTATTTTTATAGAATTAAATTTACAATTTAAATTATATATAAAATATTTAAATTGATTAAAATCTCAATGAAAATTTTATATATTTTAAAAAAGAATTAAAATTTAAATAAAGATCTTATATTATTTAAAAATTATACAAATTCAAATAGTGTTAAATTAAAAATAAAATAAAATTTTAATATTGTTAAAATATAAAAAAATATATATCTTTAATATAATAAAGGAGAGTTTAATTTTTGATAATATGTCATCTCCACAATTTTTCTTAATTATTATTTATTTTATTTCTTAAATTTATTTATTTATTTATTTCTATTAATTATCACACACATATATATATGGATTTCGTTCATAGCTAAAATTTCGATGACCCACAAATTTTTGACGATGAAGACGATGGAACAGTCTATGCAGCTCATTAGTTGTCTACGAGGTAATCAGCTACTAGTAAAAATTGATAATACTTAAAGTCTTGAGATAGGCAATATTTCAATTCTCTACTAAGCTCAAATTTTTATTTATGATATAAAAGGTATCATCTTTGTTACAAATTCATATTTACAGTTTTACGAGACATATGCATAGCATATTTATTCACTTATAAACATTTATTGACATTGATAAAACATGTATTCATTGGAAGATTTTAAATATTGACATACATGTGTATACATGTGTTGGATCATTATTTCTAAACCATTCTGTCATACAAGTAAAAGGATTGAACATAACCGGATCAAAAACCGCCAGCGCTGAAGGAGCTAGAGTTAAAATATATCCTTTTTCCTCCTTGCTATCCTCTTTCTCCTCTCCCTCAACCGTTACTTCATCAAAAAATTTTGATTGTAAAGAGTCGCATGTGGTACTGACGGAGCTCCTTGGATTTGGACATTAACAAGTTCCAACAAAGTCATCGGTTTGTCGTGTTTATCGACGTTTTTTCAATGATGTTATGAATGGACTGTGGTAGTGTGGTATATTTATATGTGACGTTGCTATTTCGTTTAGTATTACTGTGTGGGAGACTCAGTCTCATTATTACTGTGCAACTGAAATTTGGTGGGTTTATTAATTACTCCCTTACCATATAACTGTGAAAGCAACAGGAGAACAAAATACAAGTGTGGAATATAGGACAGAACGAGTAATTTACACCATCTCATCTATTTTATTGTAGCCATTTATTGTAAATATCTGAGAAGGCTTCATCGTCCCAAACCCATTTAAAATTACCACTACCCGTCCCATTAGTGTTTGGGTAGATCAAGTGCCGGTAAATATCTATCACATTGACATTCCTAGTCTCATGTGTGTAAAAAGATAAATGAGATTCTTAGAGACGAACGTCTAAAATAAAAAAAATAACACTCCTTGGAACGGACGGAAGGAGTAAGAGAGGATTTATACAACATAAGATAATCGAGTATAAACGAACTTTATAAGTTGTAAATGGGATGATTTTCAAGTACGCAAGATTTTGAAAACCAAAACTCGTTTTTAATCTCATTATCTAAGACAACGTGGTCCATACATTTTTCACATCAAGTCATCAATCAAAACCCGCAAAAGGAAAGCATAAAGTCCATGTAGAAGTGGCTTACATCTTTCACAGTAGTCGTAAGGGTAATTAGAATTCTCTAGTGAAATAAATAACCTTCTCTACTTTTGTATTCACATCATTCCTAGAAAACAACAAGGCTTCAACTAAGCCTTCACCAAACACAGTGCAAGAATCCCAGCATTCTTCTACCACAAAATATTGTTTGCTGAAATAGGTCGATTTCTACGTGATAACTGGTAAAACGTCTTACATAGGAGTAATAAACTATGATCACTAACAAAGCTAGCCCTAGACCATGGTTGGTGAAGCAACGATCAAGATGCTTCCGTCTCGATTATTACAAATGCTTGAATCAGACTTTGTGCAGCATAGGTCTGATCAGGCGACCCAGATATTGTGATCTTGGTCTCGCCAGCCCCTTTTGAATCAGTGATGGTAATATTTGCCTCTGAGATCTGATAACAAGACAACATGAATGATATAGCTGTGGATTCTTACTATGATGTGTGCCGGTGTGTCCGCACAGCGGAAAAGTGGATATATGCATCGAAAATGTACAACATGGAAAATGCTTTCAACATAGATGTCCAAAAGAACTGGCATTTAAGATACAATCATTCATGAGTTAATCGACAAGCTTGAGCTGAATAATACCAGATTTGATAATGGAGAACTATCACCTAAGGCAATTTAGTATTTACCGAAAATATATTTAGTCTCCAATCGCCACAAAAAGTAAAATATATAAGAACAGAGCCTTTTACAGCCTTATTACTTGCATTTACGGTACCCTCTTGATGATTTATACTGATACAAGTGAACAGGCCAAGCTTGAGGATATTAAGCGCTACATATAGTCGAGCTCAAGCTCAAAATTTTCTAAATAAACCTAGTTAATAAACTACAGCAAGTCAAGAAATGAAGCTTTTTAACTTAAAACATGCCATAATACATACATACATCCATTGCATATTAAAAGTAAGGGATATGATATCTTCTTGAAGAAAATTTACGAAAACAAGAAATAACACATAATATTTCAAAGTAGGATAAGGGCGGGTGCATCTCTAAACTAAGATTCCTGATCAAATAAGACATACATTAGCAACAAACTATGCGCAAATTACACCAACAGATGGAATATTAGTCGAAAACAGAAAAAGATAAAAGGACGACCATTATAGACCTTAAGAGGCATACCTCACGAATTTGTCTAAGGCATCCACCATCCTCCCCATAGATTGCATTAACAGCAAAGCGAGGAACAACAACTTCCATAGTAGTGTTTGTTACGAGAGGTGGTTGATTTCCACTGCATTGGTGAAATATTTATCTTTATATGAATTTAAGATAAAATAATGCAAAGAGATTATTAGTCAAAATCTAGAAGACAAACCCTGCAAATCCACCATGTCTTCTATGTGGCCCACCAGGATAATCTGGGAATCCTATAGGGGGCCCTTCCATTGGTCCCTGCACCAGTTTGGAAGATGAGAACACAAAGCTTTGGTTCAATTGATAACCATCATCACTAGAAAACAACCAACTTTAAAAATCCTCCCGAGGCTTACCTGGGGTCCCCATGGTGCTGCAGATGAAATTCTTTCAGGCATGTGAGGAGGGATCCCTGGTCTGGTAAAATCATGCATAAAATGAGGTTGATCATCATGTGGATGGAAGACATCACCCGGATGCAGCCCTCGAGGACCATCAAACTTGTTAAATGGTGGGCCTCGACTAGAGAATGCTCCAGATGGTGAAAAATCCCTCCTTGTCATAAATGGAGGATACGGGGGCATTTGCTCGGAGAATGCTGGGTTCGGAGGTGGAACAAAATCACGAAATAAATGATTTTTCAACCTTGATGTTATCTGCATAAGAGCTTCTTGAACAACTTCAAACTGTCCATTGACCTAGAATTGCAAATTGAAGCACAAGTAAGGGTAATATAGAACTCACACGCATTGTGCTTACGGAACAACAAGGTACAGCCCAAACGATAGGTTTTACCCCTTCAAACATATACATCAAGTCCAAATAAATAGTGTAAGCAAGTCCATAGTTGTTAAAGGCGCGCCCAAGGCGCTCAGGCTCAAGGGTCTGCGCCTAGATTGTTGATTTTTTGCTATTCCAGGCTCATGTATCAAAGGCGCGCGCCTCTTCATTATCTTTTTTTTTTTTAAGTTTTTTGAAGTTGCTACTCAATCATTAAAGTGTTTACACGTTTTTAAGATAAAAATGGACAGCCCACTTATAAAATGAAATAAATAGAGAATTAGGGTTAGGATTTTAGAACTTGAACTTTCAAAACAAAGACAAAAAGGTTGGGCTGCCTTCACCTCCACCGCCTACCTCCACCATCTGCCGCCTACTTGAACTTTATTTGTGTGTATGTTTTATGTGTCATAATGCTATTATGAGTTATTATGTATCATTGATGTTAAGTGATTTTTACCTTAGTTTAGTTGGGTAATATGATTGTAAGTAGGATATATTTGTGTATATACATTGTAAATTCAGTTTTGGGCAAAATGTAGCTCAGGTGCGCCTTGCGCCTCAGGAGCACCTAGGGGTCCGTGCGCCTAGGTGCGCCTCTCGCATTTAACAACTATGAGCAAGTCCAAAAGAAAACACGTTTCACACTTGAACTTCATGCAAGCCAGCATACCTGAACTACTTCCTCGTTCTCAGAAGCATTCTTCGGAACCTGGTCCTTACCCAGAATACGGATATAGGCTCCAGTTGTCTTCCTCATTTCGGCAATGACTGAACCACCCTTGCCAAGAAGACACCCAATTTGATGAGAGGAGACAAGAAGTTTTGCTACCATGGTGTTGTCCTTGCTTTCTGGCGCAGACCTAAATATTCTGGACTGCACTCGAAGCACTGCATCTTGTGGGGGAGATATTGCATTATCTGGATACTGCATGAATTGGAATTCAACCACCATTATTGCCTTAAATTTATAAGCTTGAGTGATGTAAATAAGAAAACTCAACAGGTTTAAACAAAGCAAAGGATCAAAACCATACAGCAGGGCCAGATATGATAATTATACGGTCCTCAGGTTCACCGGTACCCTCCAGCACCTTGATATCACATCCAGATTCATGTTGAAGTGCCTTCACAATGGAACCTCCCTTCCCAATTACACCACCCACCTTCTCCTCATTACACAACAACCGAAACGTCAGCGTCTCAGGACGAAAAACCATTCTACCAGGAATACCCTCACCATCATACAATGGAGAAGGATAAGGAGGCCCATGTCCATGAAAAGGACGGTTTCGAGGGGGGAACTTATCCTGTCTAGGAGGGCCGAAGGAATTTGATGATGGACCAACAATGTTAGCAGATAAAGGATCCTGCATACGTGCATTATGTTCCAAAAGCTGTTGTGAAACTGATATAAGAGCTTTCCTAATGGCATCAAAACTACCAGAGACCTGCAAAAGAGATTAATTAATGTCAAAACAAAATCAAATTATCAAACCAGTAAAAGACTCCTAAAAGTTTTCTCCCACTGTTCCGCTAAGATAGGTTGTACATATAATTATATTCACACAAATTAAGACAACATATTTAATGTGGTCAGACTTCTAGCTTTTGCTCGTTTTTTCCTATTTAATCCATACTTTCATATTATACTAATATGCTATAAGTGGATTAAATACAGACATTTAGGTCCACTGGAAAATACTTAATCACACACAAGGAAACAAGTAAATAATTTGGAAAAATCAAAATTTGAAATGAGGTCTATCTAAGCCTGATTAACGGAGTAACCACCAACAATTCTTAAAAATCAAGTGTGATTGTATTCGTTGCTGATCAGATGATATTACGTACTGCTCGCATTAAAGTACTTCCAACATGACAAATTCAGTAGTTCCATTTCATTATAAACTGAAGTTCATCATAAGTATTTTTGGGCAAAAACTTGATGTCAAGCACATTAGTAATTGTTTTACCATTTAATCCATAATGCATTTCACTCTTCATCAATGAATATGTTAAGAAAAAAAATACTCCAACATTGATGAAACTCAGAAGTACCTGAACCAGTTCATCAGAAGAAGATGCACAAGAAGGCAGCTTGTCCTTGGGAAGGATTCGAATCTGTGCCCCACTTTCAGATGACATTTGCTTTATAACACTGCCAGCTTTTCCCAACAAACAGCCCACTTGACTAGAGAAAACAAGTAGCCGAACAACAAATGAAGATGGTTTGTTACCTTCTTCATGTCCTTCATTTGTCTCAGAAGAAGAATCAACCACTCTTTCAACCACAACTAGCAAAGCTTTTTGAATAGATGAATTCTCTTTTTCCTTCTCTGATCCAGTATTGTCATCAGCAATATCTTGTTTTTCACCACCATCCCCTCCAAGTTCCTCAGCTGCATCAGAGTTTTTGGTCTCTTCACCTTCAGCTTTAACCTGCCCACTTGCAATTTCTTCACCCTTGTTCGACCCCGATATGAAAACGACCCTTTCGTCACACCCAGGAACAGAATCCTCGACACGGATTGTTGCTCCAGTCTCCTGATGTATTACAGAATCATTAATCCCATCGATTTTGGAAGCTGGGCAAAGTACACGTATGACTTTGCTGGAAGATAATGCATTATCAGAACCTAACTTCTGCAACTTCTGTCTGCCGTTTACATCGGTGGGATTTTGGTCCAGGGGTCTCTTAGCCGGTGTCACTTGAGCCGACATCGTTAAGATACCGTAGAGAGAATGATAGCTTCTGTCAAAAATGGTTATCACATGAGTTTCACTAAACCTAAGTATATTAGCGCAAATTATATCGGCGCAACACATCACAGACTAAGGAAATATCCATATCAGCAAAGTTAGGAAGCGTACGAATCTGGCAAGATCGGGACGGCGTATCGCGGCTACTGGAACAGGTATTCGACGGCGACGGTGACTCCGGTGGACGGTGCGTTCTGCGGTGGCGAGACTTGGGTGGACTACAATTAGCCGAATCAGGTTATGACTCCCAGAGCGACAGAATAGTAGTCCGGATGTATTTCACGGCGAGATCTTGGCGCTCCGCGGCGACAATTGAAGCTCTCCGGCGAGGATGCCGTGGCGGCGACGGCTGATAATAGAGAGAAGGATGGAATCCTCGTTGTTGCAGATGAGGGCTGAACCTGTTGAACATGAATTAGAAGTGAACTTGGGCTTAGTGGGCTTCATCTTGCTGCCTGGCCCAATAAGAATTGGGCTTAATCTACTCAACTTAATTGTTGGCCCAAATTATTAACACAAATAATTGTTTCCATAAATTACCTTCGAACTTTTGTAAGAGTATTTAGTATTAATTTCTCTTATCACATAAATAAATTCACAATCCACACTTTCATCTCCAAAATTATATCTACACCTCATTATAAAAATATGCTTACTTAATAATCCAATAAATCCACAATAAACTTTAATTTAAAATTAGTATGTCACCACATATTTTAGGGTGATTTTGGAATGTATTTGGTGCACCTTATGGTTTATTCCTATAGTGTTAAAATAGGGTGTAGTGGATAGTTATTTTTTAATTTTTTATTATTTATTTTATTTAATGTTGGAGATTAAATAAAATTCTAATCCAACAATTAAGATCGTCCAAGTGCACCGATACATAAGTGCACTTTAATTTGAATTTGTATTTTATAGTTATTTATAAAAAATATATATATGAAACCAATTTTCTTTCCCTCAAACTATGAATCTATGGTAACTAATTGTTAATTTATTTTACGAATAGAGGGAAAGCTATTATAGTATTATTATTATGGTTTAAGGGATGTGATATCACTATTTTATCCATGTAGTGTAGCTTATACTAATTCGTACATAATTAACGTATCCATTTTTCTATTTCGAATCATTTATTCTTAAAGTATTCATTTTCCCTTTTTAGTAGAGGGGTCCACATATGGCCCACCAATCCCAACCACTCTCAACTAATACAAATACTCACGTGACAAAAGTAAACGGATACGTTTGCGATGGACGGAAGGAATATTTTACAGTTATGTAAGATTGCATTTAGATTTTATGTATTTTATTGTTAATTTATTAAAAATTAAATTGATCATTTTGGATGTACGAAGATGTGATATTATTTCTATTTATCTTTTGATGTGGTTTATTCGGATTTATTAAAATATTTTTTAAAATTTTTTATCTTCAATTTATTTAAAATCGAATGTGTAAAAAAAATATAATTCATGAAACTGATGTTCACAAGTGATATGTACTACTCCAATATGAGCATGTCGTTTTCGTTTTATTTAACTTCACTTCATAATTTATATTCACCCACTACATTTTGCATGTGAATTTATTCATTTTAATCTGTCAAATAATAAAAACGAAATTTAATAGCAGCTGAAAAATGCACATAAATATATAAGCAGTGAAGTTATAAAACAAAAGGTACTATATTTGAACCAGAAAAGTTGATTTTTAATTTTTATTTTAGGTTTTTGAGATAAGCTTGTAAATTATGTTTAATCAGAAGTGATTAATAGATTTATTTGAAAGCAAACAGGCTGTTAGGAATCAAGCCATGTGGTTGTCTGTTTCTAAATAAATCATTAGCATGTTCTATAATATCATTATTCCAACCTTCTTCTTCTTTCTAAATTTTGGAGTACAATATGTTACTATGTGAATATATATATAACTTTCATTTGAAATTTGAAATGGGCAATGTGAGAAATGTTAATAAGACAAATATTTTAACCTATTACTATTTTTTATGTTTTAATCACATTTTTAATATTACTACTAACATTATTAATTATTAACAACATAAATGATAATAGAGATCATGCAAATGGGTAGGCTATGGTTAATTTTTATACTACGTACCATCAAAATACACTATTCTTTCTATCCATTTTATCAAATTTTATTGTCCTAAAATTGAATATTGGGTAGTACAGTATTTGAGTATACCCATCAAGTATACGAATAATTTTTGAATAAATGGATATTTGAAATTGTCACATATTATATTATACAGAAAACTCGTGGCCCACTAAAACCACCGCTTCGAATTAAAAATAAAAATTAAAAACCATAAACCACCAATAAATAATAATAATAATAATAAAACATAAACATATATAAAATTTTAATTTAAAATTTACAGTTTAATTTTATTATTTTAAAATTTAACTAACTTATCCTTATAAATTTATAATATAATATAACAAACAATATATATATATATATATATATATATATATATAAATTCGAGTAAAGGGGTGTAAGTAGAGAACTCGTATATTGCCTTTACCCGTCAATTTTCCTTTCAAATTCAAGTAATTTCCACCCATTATCCGACCAAGCCCCCTACCCATGCTCAATACGTGGTTACTCGTTTAGTAATCCAACTCGAGTTTGACATCTAAAAATAATACTACTAATGAAAGAAAAAGAATTGCAAAAATTATGAAAGTTATGCATCAAATACCATGAATTAAAATTATGTAATACTATAATACGATTCTTTTATGCAAATGGGTGTATGAACCCATTCACATTCAAAATGTGTACATTTAATAATGAAAATATATTCATTAATGAATAAAAATATATAAAATTTGGTAGTGAATTTTTAGCGAATTATCTGTTAGTTTTTTAATGAACTATATATGAATATAAAAAAAATACTTTTATTAAAAAATATATATACATTATTGAATAAAATGAATATAAATATAATACACGAAAATTAATTTTATGCACAAGAATGCACTAGATTTTAACTTTTTTTTATATATATATACTATAAAAAGTAAACATTTCATAGTTTTAAGAATGATTAACATCTGGTTTTTTAACTTAAAGATTTTTGTGATTCCATCATATTCTAAATTTTCCCTAGGTTTAATTTACATTTGATGCCTAACACATCATAAATTCCAATAAAGTTGTCGAATAAAGTTCCCAAAATCTTTAAAAGTTCATATCTTATACCACACAAATAAATTAGAATATCGACAAATAAAACATGCACAGGATTTTCTGGGAGGCCATTATTACAACTTTATTAATTTCTTGATAAGATGTTTCTTCATTTCTAAACCACTAATTTTATACAATTTTCCTTTTTCTTTTTCTTGTTTACTTTTATTTTCACCCAAAAGTTGTTAATAAATTTTGGAACCTAAACCTACAAGCTGACCACGAAAGTGTTTCTATAAATTAAGTCAACGATATGACTGTTCGTAGGATGGTGTTTGACATTTTTTGTCAACCCTAATAAAATATTACAACTAATTCATCTAATAAATTATAATAATAAAATTAAAATTAGAGTGTATAAAAGGCTAAAGCTTGCTTGTGCCTGTACACCATTGTTTGATCATCCAATTCCGAATTAATACTCTTGTATATTAAATGTATAATCTTTAGTACTCCCTCCGTCCCACGTATTTTTACCCACTTTCCATTTTGGGGTGTCCCACGTATTTTTACCCATTCCATTTTTGGCAAAAATACATAATATTTTATTACCTACTTTTTACAATCCCAACAACTTTAATTAATTTTTTACACTTTATTCATCATTCCCAATAACTTTATTCACTTTTTCTTTTTAAATTACTAATTTATCCCTACTTTCTCTTACATTATATATTAAAAAAATAAAACGTCTTAATCTCCGTGCCCGTACAAACGGGTAAAAATACCTGGGACGGAGGGAGTATAATATTTTATATTTTAATGAAAAAAAAGTCAATTAAAGATTTTTATCCATAATATTTCAATATACAATTACAATGAAAAATAATACTATAAGCATAATTATAGTAGAACCTCGTTAAATTAATACTCGATAAATTAATAACCTCAATAAAATTAATAATTTGCCCGGTCCCAACTTGAGACCAGTTCAAATTTGGGTACCAATCAATTAAATAATAAGATAATACTTTTCTAGAAAAATTCAAAAGAATACTTAAGGTCCCAATAAAAATAAAAATTAATAATTATTAAAAAAATCTCATATATATATATATATATATATATATATATATATATATATTATCAACTTTAACATTCTAAGATAATTTAGTAAAATATGAATTTACTATTATTTGCTTTTTTATTAAACTTAATATCTTCATTAATACATCTTTAAATCGATCTCTCGATTGCACCCAAGTTACAAACAAATAAAATAAATCAATATTTTATGTTGATCTACTTCTATAAAATATAGATAAGTATTATATGATTACACAATTCATGAGATACAATGCTCATATAATTAATTTGATTTACAAGTAATATATAATTGTAAATCCCTTAAAGTATCATCATATATTTGAACCAATATATTCTTAATATGTATAAATAAGTTATAATTTTTGTATATAACATCTTTAAATTAATAAATTATTAATTTATCGATTATATAATATCTCTCTAAATTAATAAAATTCTTTGGTCCCAACTATATTAATTTATAGAGGTTTTACTATAATTAAAATGAATACTCCTTGAATAAAATATTATACATTTAAACACCTTATGCACTCGTAAATCAACTCCATATAAATAGTAGGTTGGTATGTAATATTGGGAAAAATCACTAAGCTACCCATCATTTATTTCTCACGTGTGAATGTTTTATTTTTCTTAAATAATTCTCTTTTAAAGATGTTATCAATTTTTATTATATTACAAACTGTTTATAAAATAATTTATTTGAACGATTATTATTTCCATCAATTAATTTTATTTTTTATTGAAATGTTATTGTTCTCTCACAAACATCTTTCATATAATAAATTATTATCTTGATAAAAAATTTTAAGTTTATTGTGCAAAAATATTAATTCATCGTATAACAAATATGATGAATAGTAAAGTAAATTATTATACGGGATAAGAAATAACCCTATTCATTTGATGCTAGAATTGTTTTGAATTGACTTTCTTCATGTTCTCTGTTCGATTTCGAGCATAAAGCTTTATAAGTGTTCTTTATAATTCTTCTCTGCCCACCACAATATATATATTTTTTTTAATAATAGTGTTTTAGCCAAATTAGCTATGTTAACATTCAATAACAAAATTGTGATATCGTGTGAAACTGTGTTCATAATTTTTATCTAAGATAATTTTTTATTAAAAGGATTATTAATTTTTTTTATAATATAAATTATTTATTAAATAATTAATTGTATTATTATTACTTTTTATTCATTCAGATATAATTTTTTATTAAAATTTTATACTCCCTATGATCAATTCAAATGTATCAATTTTACTATTTAGAATGGTTAATTAAAAAAAAATATATTTCTCAATATCAATAAAAGGGTTTCACACATGATACACTACATCCTCTAAAATAACTACCCACTATAAATAATGTTCTTTAATCCATATACAAATACAAATGACTATCTTTGCATTGCATTGGCCAAATGAAGTACTTATCTGCGTAAAAAATGTTCCATAAGGCTGTGTCACCCAAATGTGTTCAACATCAAATCATATATTCATTTGTTTCTACTTTCACATTATTTAAAAAATTACTTATGTTGAGATCTCACTACTCCAATTATTTTGGATCGATCCGTCACCGTTTCACACACATCATCATCCTTCCAACAGTATATGATATACTCTTTATTTCTTAGTATAATAAATGACTCATTATTTGTTTATCCCACAATAAATCTCTCTCTTAAAAAATAAAATTTTCACATCTATATATAACTTTAGGGTGATTATGGAGTGCTCCCCAATGTTTATTGGAGTAAAATGGATTGGCGGGTAATTTTAAAAAAAAAAGAAAATTAATTATTTTGTTTTATTTTATTTTATTTAGAGGTAAAGATTGAATTAAAAATTAATTTAACAGTTAAAATCGTTAAGTACACCTAATGCACCATAGTTGGACTCATAACTTCAAAATACTCCATCTTAGTTTCAAATTTATCATTCTCACATAACACATATACTTTATAAAGTTGATAACATACTTTATAAAAATTGATAAAATTAGAAAACTTTTTTTAAACTTAGTATCTACAACAATTAAATCATTCACAAACACTTGTGTAAATTGGGTTTACACGTAAATATATGTAAATCCTGTTTTCACTTATTACTTTTTAGTACATGAAAAATTACTTTTTAGAAATATAAATTATTATTTTTCAAAATGAAAAAATCACTCTACAAATTCTTGTAAATACTGATTTCTCCATTACTCTTTAGTATATAAAAAATTACTAGTATGTAAATATATAAATTATCACTACTCTTTAATATAAAAATTATTACTCTTTAAAAATCGGGTTTAACTAGACTCACTCTAAAACATTTAAGGATGGAAGGAGTAATACAGTATTATATTAATATACCGAAAATCCGAATGTAGGAATCCGAGTGTAATTTTGGTTTATTGTGGCTTGCTGACGTAGCAGATGACATAATTTAACTAGGAGTGCTCCTCCTGTAAGAGTACTTGTTTCAATTTCTAACTTCAAATATTTATTTATTTAATTTAAAATAATAGTAATAAGATTCATATTAAGGAGGGAACAAAGAATTAGAATAATGCGGGATTAATGATAAAAGGGAACGTGGTAATGATTTAATTAGTCACAGACAGACCACGTGGCATGATTCCTAACAGCCTGTTATCTTGCAAACAGATGCCCTAATTTCTCTAATTAAAACCCTAATAAATCCAAAATGGAAACCCAGTTTATCAACTTGAGATTTTAATACTTTTTTGCCTTTTCTTTCACATACATTAAGATTTATGCACCAACCTCTCTTCTAATAATAATCATAATTAAATTTACTTATTTTAATAGAGTGAGGTTGCGTGCCCCGGGTGCACACCATGCACATTTAGAATTTAGTATTATGAATAAAGGTACATTATTTTGTTCTAAAGGTTATACACTTTAATTATTAAGGGTACATCATTTTGTTCTAAAGAGTATACACTTTTCATTATATTTTTTATTTTTCTTCAGAAAATAAATGGTACACATCTTTATACTAAAGGGTATACAATTTAACACAAAATTCTAAAGGCACACGGAGTGTGCTTCCGTGTGCCCGAGCGCACACAAGTTTTTGTCTTTTACATATTGATGTAATTGAATTATTTTAACGGTACAAGAAAAAAAGAAAGGAATTTTTTTAAGGGTTAATTATGAGAAAAACCACTAATTTTAATTTTATTGTAAATTAATTCTTAATTTTTAGAAATTAAAAAAAAAGTCTTATTATTTAATAATTGTTGCAAATTGATCGCACCCAACAAGAAGCATATGTCTGTCCGACTGTTGTCTGTTGGATGCATTTTGCAACAATGCTTAAAGATATATATATATTTTTTTAATTCTCAAAAGTATGGATTAATTTACTATAAGAGTAAAATCGTGATTTTTCTTGCATTTAATTTTTTTTAAATAAAAGTATTTAATAATATTGATAAGTTATGAATCTAAATTAATTTTAGGGATTATATGGGTCACTCAGTTAGTCATTGTTTAAAAAAAAGTTTATTTGATAAACTTGTGAGATCAGATTATTAAAAAATAAATAAAACCCTAACTATATTAATTAGATCGAGATTGCGGAAATTGTAATTAATGTTTTTATTATAATAATCAAAAACACTATAAATTCACATTTACTTTTTCTATTATTTAAAAGGGTCACACTAAATGCACACCCCATTCTATTAAATACACATCCCTTAATTATATAATTAAATTACATATTTATGAAAAGTCTATTTTACCCAAATTTATTAAATACAATCACTTAAATTTACTCCCAAATATTCCTTCGTCTTCCCCGCTTCTCATTTCTTCCAGATTCCAGCGTGAACTCTTCGTCGATGGGCTTTCATTTTACACAGCGAAACGGGATTGTCTGAGGCAATTTCTCAATATGGTGAAAATATTGAAACTAAAATCGTGATGGATAGACTGATAGAGTATCAGAGCAGTCAAATGGTTATAGATTTGTAGCATACACTCTCCATGGCGTCTATTGAAGCTTTCGTCGCCAGAGGGCGACCGTCTTTGATCGACAACAATTGTTGAACAAAGAGTCAAAACCCATTAAGGAGCTATTATTGTTGTCAGCACTATTGCTTCTTTCAATTGCAACCATTTCTTGTAAATGGGTAGATGAAAATGATCCAATCCGACAAGTCAGGTGGGTCGGCATGATTTTTCCGTTTCTTCGTGTGAGGTTGCAGAATTTAAGCCTGGGAAGAAGGTTAAGAAGAGAAAGATATCAATGTATCTTGAATTTATCATGTGACTCGATGAAGAAGGCAGCTTGATTGGAGATGGTTTGAAGTCATCCAAAATCAAAATTTCTAGTTTAGACAAGATTGGGTACTGTTAAAGGAAAAAATTGATAGAAGGATTAAGCAAGAAAAGGTGGGATCTTATGAAAAGGCGGACGAAAAAAGGGAGTTTGCAGAAAGATGAAAGAGTGGCTTGAATGGTTGTTGAGAGGGAAGATAAAGATTGATTATTGAACATGGTTGCACGTCAGAAATTTTAATTTATTTTAATAATATTGAATTAGGGATTTAAATAGGGTGTGTAATTTTAATTAAAAAAAGGGTATTATTGAAATTTAAAGGGGTGTGCATACAATAAAATAAAAATATAAAAAATTAAAGGGAGTGTGTATTCAATAAGGGTGTGTATTCAATAAAAGGGGTGTGTATTTAACAATACTCTATTTAAAATCATTCATTACAAATTCAGTGTACAACTTTGTTTTTGGATTGAGAGTAGAAAATAAATAATTTGTGATTTATATTTGTAAAATAGACAGAAAAGGGAAAGGTTAATTCGGCGAGAAAGTTGGGTGTGGACATAATCAATATTTAATTTAGGAATTAATCTTGTCAGATTGGCCAAACGTGACAGGAATTTCAACAAAATTTGTAAAAATTAAAAGGAATTTAAATAAGTATCAAACAAGAAACTATTTAACCAACCAATTTTTATTATTAAAAAAAAGGTCAACGATGTGACTGTTTCCGGATGGCAGGTGCGGAAAAACTTGCATGTCAACTACAATCCCCCCGATTTTTTTTCTTAAAAGTAAAATAATTAATTTTCAATTATAAATTAGTCTTGCGGTAATTGTCTCACTTTAGTTCATTTGTATCTAAACTTTAATAATTATTTTTACATCTGTATGTATATAAAATCTGCACCATTCAATTAAGGGTGAGTTGGATGTAAATCGGTTTTAAATGATTTTTTTTTTTTCAAAATTACTCTTTGTGGAGAGATTATTATTCTTCTGACTAAAAAAATATTACACGTAACAAAAATATTTCAATAATAATATAAAAAAATTACAATATATAAAAATTTAAAGAGTAATATTTTTCATTAAAAATTTATAATTTATCTCTTTTTCATATAATATAGAACGGTCACTAAATCATTATACAATAATTTGAATAATAATATTTTTCAGTTAATTAATTTTTACAAATATTTGCCTTTATTTAAAATTTGTTCAATGTTTGAGCTTGTTGACAATTAATTTAGTTATAAATTCGAACAAACATTAATCAACTAGTTGAGTTAGTTTAATCAAATAAGTTACACGCTTTAATCTTTATTAATTTATTTATTTATGAAGTATGAACTTTAAAATCAATAAAATAAACTTTCATCTAATAATCTCACATAAATTTATAGACCAACGTCCACTAAATTATAGGTGAAAATTGGGTGCAGTGAGCATAAAGCAAATTATTTTTCTAACCTAATTATAAGTGTATATATTTTTATGCCTGAATTGACGATAATGCCCTTTATTCAAATATATTCGAGTAATGTAATTTTCGAGTAATATGAGTGAATAATGTAATTTTCGAGTAATGTAAATAATGTGAGTGAGTAATGCAATTTCGAGTAACATGAGTGAGCGGGTAATGCAATTTCGAGTAATATGAGTGAGCAGTTAATGCAATTTCGGGTAATATGAGTGAACGGGTAATTCAATTTCGAGTAACATGTGTGAGCGGGTAATATATTTCCAGTAATATTTTTTTATATGATTTTTCATGTTTTTATTGTTTTACTCGAATACTTTACTCGAATATTCGAGTAAAGGGCATTTTGGTTTCGGGCATGAAAAAATATACTCCAGTTAAAATTGGGTTAGAAAAGTAATTTGGAGTACTGTACATTTTCACCCAAATTATAGACCAACATACACTTTTTAATAAAAATGATACCACATTTTTTAGAAAATGTTAGTATCACATTTTTTAAAAATGTTATTACTTTTAATTTATTTATATTATAAATTGATTATAAAATAATTTTCTACACTATTATCATTTTACATCAATTAATTAGTATCACTTTTTATTAAAATATAATCATTTTTATTCATCTCACAAAAATCAATTCATGAGATGTTTTAACATAAATATTTGCCAATTATAATATTACCAAATAATTTATTTAATTTCCAATCCAGAAGCTCATTGATTTGCAAGGCTAATTGCATCCTCTAGTAAATCATTATAAATTTCATAAGTAATAGAGATATGCTTCAAGTAATTGGATGAAGTTAGGTGTTTTTCCTTGAAAAATATATAATTTTGCAAAATAACGAATGTACTATCAGAAATATTGAGTATTATTTTTGTAACAAAAGTTAATGTTACTCTTTTACATAAAAAATACTTACTCTTTTAAATAATACTCCCTCCGTCCCACGTATTTTTACCCACTTCCCATTTTGGGGTGACCCACGTATTTTTACCAATTCCATTTTTTGCAAAAATACATAATATTTTATTACCTACTTTTTACAATCCCAACAACTTTAATTACTTTTTTACACTTTATTCATCATTCCCAATAAATTTATTCACCTTTTCTTTTTAAATTACTAATTTATCTCTACTTTCTCTTACATTATATATTAAAAAAATAAAACGTCTTAATCTCCGTGTCCATACAAATAGGTAAAAATACCCGGAACGGAGGGAGTAATACTTTGTAATACGAATTTACACTAACTCGCTACGTCTCAACAATTGCTCACAAAATTTGCCCAAATGATAAGCATAATAATAAAAAAATAAAAAACAAGTACCTTACTAATTTATGTAAAACTCCTTAACACCATATTATTATTATTTATTTATTTATGTTTTTTTTAAGTAAAAAAATTTATATCAATTTCTATTATATAAAACTCACACACAAATTTTTATTTTTTATTACATTAATTTTATATGTTTGTTGATAACATACCAAATGTTTATTATTAATAATTTTAGTATGCATAATGTAAACGATCATCTCAAGAATTAAAGTATAAAAGAAACACAGTCAACGTATAAATAAATAAAAAGAAAATAATGCTAAAATGTTTTATAATTATATTTATATATTTAGGACCATCGATGGAAGGGAAGAAGGACCCCGGCTACAGGGTTAATGCTGCATTAATTATGTAATGGACTATCCACATTTATAATTTATGTGATAGTGATTTTGTGCAGTTGGAATTTAAGATTCAATTATTTGAGGGCGAAAGCTCCTGCGCCTTACGTGTCTCCATGTGAACACAACCCTTTCTCTTCCAATCCTATTTAAATCTATATATTACTAGGGGTTTAAATTGTAAAAGGGCATGAAAATTGCAAAGACATACGGAATTTGCTTCGTGCGCCGGATTTACAGGAGCCTCACTCTTATTTGAATTTGACAAAAATAAGAAATATATTAATTATACATTAAAAAATAAAATTCAACAAATTGTAAATCATTAAAACGAGGAGGTAAAAGAGAAAAGTTCAAAAAGATTATTAATGCAACATCAGGGATTCAGGATGATGATGGCGATGAGTATTTTTACCTATTTATGTTAAAAATTTATTGTGCAACATCATTAATTCACTCTTTTCACATTTATTTATTTCACCACACTCTTTATCTTAAAAAAATATACTTATAATAAAAATTTCAAAATAAATAATCTTTAAGCACATCATATTTTAGAAAATCTTACTCCCACATAATTTATTTTATCATTTATTTATTATTTACAAATATTGCTTTACTTTAAAAAAATAATGAAATTAGTAAAAAAATATATTTTTTTAAAACTCAATATCACATTAAAGGTGAAGAGGTAGACGGGATAATGGAAATAAAGGTAATTACAAAGAGTTAGTATCCTATGAATCGGGTTAAGGGTGTGAATCTGTGATTTTCCTTTAATTTAAATTCTAACAATATATAGGGTATAATAAAATTGAAAGAGAAGACAACAAAATTTACACCGTGAATCCAAACAAATGTTAAATAAAATGTTCTTAAACTTAATAATTATTTTCTAAAAGTCTGTGTATAAATTAAGCTGTGGTAATATTTTAAAAAAAAAAACTTAATATGTAGTGTACAAAGAATTAACTTTTATTAGATTTTTATGAATTGTTGACTAATTTTACATCAATGTCAAGAGATCAAGCATAATATAATCTTCACATTAGAAGGTTAAACGGTGCCAATCCATGAGTAGTTAATAAATTCAATATTTGATAATACACTAGTTGGGTTGATAAGTTTAAGTGCTTAGAAGTTTTTGTAAGATGTAATAAACTTTTATGTTGACATTAATTGTTATACTTTTTCTAAATTATGGGTATATTTTTCATTAAAAAAAGTTATGAATTTTCATTTATACTATATAAATTGTTAATAAAATAATTTACATGAATGACTACTACTTCTTTCATTAAAAAATATAATTTTTTATTAAAATATTATCACTTTTCACCAAAAACTCATTTTGAGATACGATCATAACTGCAATTGAAAATTGGCTATTTTAATTAGATGTAAAATGTGCATATGGTTAAACCAAGATAAATGGGAATGAAGTCCCTTGAAAATTATTGATTGAAGATGGACCATAATTAATTAATTAGGTGGGGGTGGATTTGTTTGGTTTGTCTTAACTACGTGAGAAGTTGCTTAAATGTTTCATAATATATACTGCCAATTAACATTAACTCCTCTAATCATAATCTGCTTTATATCACTATATCTACTAAAATTGAATTGGCTACCATTTATCTATTAGATTTGAGTTAGAATTTAATTAAATGAAAGTTATTTTGACCCCCACACAAATATTATATACTCCTATATTAAGTTTTTTGGAATTTTTTACTTTTTTTTTGGATTTTTTTTATTACATTTTTTCTTAAAGGAAACAGTATTATGCTTTTCTTCTTTTTTTTTTCCCTTCTAAATGTTATCTAAACAAAATGTCATAGTATTTAATTAGCATAGCGATATATGTAAAGTTTAATAAAGGATTACGGGATAGTTTATCTTCAATTACAAAGTATTTATTAAGAGATAAAGAACAAAATAATTGGAAGTAGGACACTAAGATTTTGTTTGATTTAGGTTTAAATTGATTTAATAAATTAGTTTATAATATTATTTCATGTTTGTTTTGAGTTTAGATAAATTGAACTTTATATTAAATAAAGTATTAATGTGAAAGAAGATATGAAAGATGATAGAGAAAAGATATAAAACTGTTAATTAAGGAGAGAAATGTGTGGTAGGAATGGTAAAGGTTAATACAAGGGTTAAATGTGAATTTGAAAAATATACCTAAAAAATATCACTTAAATATTTATTTTTAGAGTTTAAAATATTTAAGGGTCTAATTATCTCTGAATTTTATTTTTTTTAAATGTTACATTTAAATTTGGTTCACACCGGTCTAAGCCTTCTTGAAGTTCCTCTAACACTGCCCACAATCATAATTTGATACTTCCTCCATCAATTATCAACTGTGTTCTTTTCTTTTTCACATGGATTAAAAAATATCTCACTCCTCGGTGTGTCATTTGCTTTTTACACGTAGATTAAGAAGTATTATTATTTTATATAAAGTGAATAAATGTATTAGAGAGATTGGATGGATAGCGGTGGGTCATTGGTCCCTTTTTACTAAAAAAGATAAATAGTGCAATTTGGACGGGACACCTAATATAGCAAAATTGTGCTATTTGGACGGGACGGAGGGAGTATTATTTTATGTGTAGTAAATAGTTGTATTAGTGGAGAATATGAGTCTCATATATTTATTTATGTTAATGGAGAATGTGAGTCTCATAATTTAAAAAGAAAAATGAATAAATTAAGGATGAACAATAAAAAAATAATAACATTGAAAGATTAACGGTGACCTAGAGAGTATATCATTTATTATACTTTAATAAATCATATTTTAACCCCAATAATATATTATACTTATATAATAATCGTATTTTAATAATAGTCAAACTCATTTCACATAAACACCGGAATAATCATAGGCGAAAAATATATTGAAAAGTCTAACATATTTTTGCTCACTATTTTAAAGTCATAAAAAATACTCACTTCTATTCCTAAAATATTCTTAAGGATTCCGTTAAATGCACACCCTTTTTATTAAATACACACCCTTATCATTATATATTTAAAATTATATTTTTAAAAAGTCAAAATTATCCTTTATTTATTAAATACACATCCTTGCGTGTAAAATTATTTTATTGATCGAAGAATACGTCTCTGCAACGTGACCACTCTTATGAATGGCAGCAACCTCTCTCGCTTTCTCCGTCATACTACCGACGGCAGCCTTTGCTATCACATCGTAGGTCGCCCAAATAAACTCTTACATCAAATTAACAGAGAGAAGCAACCTTTTTCAACAAAACAGACAGCTTGCAATGCTATTTTTTGTTCAATTCTTGTGATCCTTTTATGTAAAGTGGATTGGATCAAGAACATATATGCAGTAATGTACCAATTATTTAAATTTGGTTCTATATATTGTAAACAATGGGGATGAATATATATACTGTTAAACAAGTTTCCATGAGCACCAGCTTGTTGTCCAACTCTTGGCGATACCTAATTGCCCATACTTGAGTTATTTGATAACAGTAGCAACCAAGACAAAATCTCCAAGTTCGTTAGTTTAATTTGTTCACACCACTCTAAGTAACCGTGGTGAAATATTCTTGGAGGAGTTTACGGTTGATTTTCGATACAATCAAACCCGACGTTGATGCTTAATTGGGTTGAATCTGTTTTAAAATGAAAGCTTGGTCAGGAAACTGGTTTTTCTGTTATCCAATGATATTGATGATGTGGATTCTGATAAAAAGAAGGGAGAGGAAGATATTGCGTATACCAACTAATCATTGAGAGAGTTGGAGTTGAAGGATGTGAGGAAATAGTATATGGAGGAAGAGTCCATTGGCATAAATCATGTGCTTGGTTGGTTGATCAGTAGTATAAAATGATGATAAAGAAAGAACAGTTGCTTCAAGAAATATTCTCGATGATCATTATGGAGGATCATAAAGAACACATAAGTGATACATTCCTTTCTTCTTCGTCTATAATGAATTTTGTTGAATTCCTTCAACATTAGAGCAATGTCCTCTTAGTTAGAGTTTATTGTTTTAAGGTAAATTATGGGGGTGTGTATAATTTTTTATTTAAAATGGTTGTTTTGGAGTTTCGAGGGGTGTGTATATAATTAAATTAAGAAATAAAATATTAAAGGGGTGTGTATATAATAAAGGGTGTGTATTTAATAAAATGAGTATGTATTTAACAACACTCTATTCTCAATTATCCTCTTCACAAATTTGTTTCTTTTATTAATAAATTTGAGACTATAAATATTTTAGCCCAAATAAATAAATTTGGAACAAATAAGTGAATAACTACTTCCCTCATTCTACAATCGCAAAAACTTGGGTGTCTCGGTGACAAGCCGTGATCCCATATCTTTTAGTATACTATATTAAATTGTATACTCTTTAAAACAAAATATTGTACCCTTAATGTATACTCTTTATAACAAAATGATATACCCTTACACAATTTGTACACATGCGGCACAAGAAATCAACTCACAATACATATATTTTTAATTTAGATATCACACCTCAATAATTTTCTTAAACAGTTAATATATGTACATGGGTCCACACACAATACAAATAGTGTCAAATAGTGTCAATAGGAAAAAAAATCAAAATGAACTCAATATGAAAATCAATACTTCTAAAGTTTCATATCAATTTATACTCAAATACACCCTAAAATATTCAAAATAACTCCACTAAATTTAAAATAAATTAAACTAAATCAACCATCGCCCCATTTCACTAGCACCACCCTCACTACCCCTCCCTAGCTTCAGTCTTGGGGTGGGGGAGTGGGTGGAGGTGGTTTATTGGGTGTGTAGGTGAGAAAAAAAAAAGTAACAAAAAATAAAATAAATAAGTATAATTTTGGTAGATTAATAAATAAGTTGATTATTGTTGATATAAATATTTGAATGAATGAGTATTTTTAAAATTGACCTATACAATTATTACTTTAAATTAAAATATTATTTTTTTCACCTTATTATACTTTATTTAAAGGAAAAATTATTCATAAGTATACACTTCTCTAGCTTCAGTCTTGGGGTGGGGGAGCGGGTGGAGGTGGTTTATTGGGTGTGTAGGTGAAAAAAAAATAACAAAAAATAAAATAAATAAGTATAATTTTGGTAGATTAATAAATAAGTTGATTATTGTTGATATAAATATTTGAATGAATGAGTATTTTTAAAATTGACCTATACAATTATTACTTTAAATAAAAATATTATTTTTTCACCTTATTATACTTTATTTAAAGGAAAAATTATTCATAGGTATACACATTGTACCCTTAATTAGTATAAGATACATTAATTTAAAAAAATTACTCTCACATACAAAATATTAAAGTAAAATATCAAATATAACCCTAAACCCATACATTTTTAAACTACAAACCCTAAACCCTCACCCACCGCCGGACCACCACCTGGTCGCCGAACTGCTGTCGCCTCCGGACTGTCGGCTGATCGCCGGAAAGTCGCCGGACCACCGCCGCCGCCTCCGCCGGAGCTCTGCCGGACCACTACATTTTTTTGCTGCACACACTTTTTTTTACTGCACATATTTTTGTTGCACTAATACTTTTGTATGTTTTTATCTTATAGTAATTAATGATTTTTTAATGTATAATCTCCCTAATTTAAAACATTAATCACGTATAAAAGTATATGTAACTATTATTGCGAATAGAGACGAATATATAAAATTGGAAGGAATGAAAATAAATAATATTACATAATTTTATGATTAATAATAATTTCCTCCTAAATCTACATATTCGTTACAAATATTTTATTGCTCATTTTACGACAAATTCGATCAAAATCAAAATATGTTGATTATTTATTTCTATTTTTAATTATTAAGTGTTTTCACCCCCACCCCACACCACCCCCGTTAGAAGGAACTCACACAACCAGACAAAATCAAGAGTCAATACATCACTCCACGACATCCTCCCTCTCTCTCCCCCACTCCCTTCTCCCTTTCTCTCACTAAATTCTTCATCGGATCTGAGTCTCTAAACCCCATATTCTCCGATCTCTTCGTTTCTCCCACCACCGCCGCTGCATTACCCCAACCGCCGCGGCGGACCTCAGCCGCAGAATTGAATCGGTTACCGGGTCGATCTGGGCCCCCTCATGGATCGGGCATTGTGAGCCGGGTTCGATGGGAGGCGACAGACGATGAGCAGAGCCGGGGAAGAAGAAGAAGACGACGAGGAGTGCTTCCACGACTCTCTCGATCGCCTCCTTTCTTCTTCCAACACCTCTTGTTCCTGCTCTCCCTACACTTCCGACCCTGAAGAAGACTACGATCCCAATTCCCCTGATTACCATGACCGGGTGCCCAAGTTCCCCAAGGCCGTCACCGCCAGCTACGACGTTTGGATGTCTCAGCCGTCGTCGGTGGAGGAGCGCCGCCTCCGACTCCTCTCTCAGATGGGCCTCACCCGCGACCCTTCCGTTCTCCGATATCGCCCCTCGCTTTCATCCCTCTCATCCACTCTGTTGACTCCCTCCGGTGAGACATCTTGGTGTAATAAAAATAATACTCCTTTGAAACTCCTTGATAATAGTAGTGATTATGTTAATATTGATGATAGTAGTAATAGTAATGATAGAGCATCTCTGATGAATCCGGATGGGGGCTGTAAGAGTTTGGAAGGTTATTCGGACAGTTGTCCAACTGCTGGAGATGATATTAATGATAATGAGAGCAGTGTGCAAAACCATTGTAGTAGTGTGGAGAGATCAAGAAGCAGGAATCAATCCTCACCGAGTAGAGCTATTTCCCCCAATAAACCGCCAAAACTGAAGAGTAGGGTGGATTCTAAGCGTAGTGAGAGCTTTGGTAACTTAATGCCTGTTCCTAAGGATGAGGATTTGAGTGGGAGTTTGGAGCGCAACGGATCGGATGATGTTAATGCCGTGTGTGTTATAAAGAATCTTGACAATGGGAAGGAGTTTGTGGTGAATGAGATGAGTGAGGATGGGACTTGGGAAAAACTCAAGGAAGTGGGAACTGGTCGGCAGTTGACCATGGAGGAGTTTTCATCTGAGATGTGTGTTGGGACTTCACCAATTGTACAGGAATTGATGAGGAGACAGAATGTTGAGGATGGAAACAAAGATGGGTTGGATTTCGATGCTGTAGGGAGCTTTGGAACTGCATCTAAGTTTAAGAAGAGAGGGAGTTGGCTTAGAAGTATTAAGAATGTGGCTAGTTCTGTTACCGGGTACAAGGAGCGACGAAGCAGTGACGAGAGAGATACATCGTCTGAGAAGGGGGGGAGGAGATCAAGCTCTGCCACAGATGATAGCCAGGATGCTTCCTTTCATGGGCCAGAGAGAGTTCGTGTCAGGCAGTATGGGAAGTCTTCTAAAGAGCTTACTGCACTATACAGGAGCCAGGAGATACAGGCTCACAATGGATCAATTTGGGCAATTAAGTTTAGTTTGGATGGAAAATATCTAGCTAGTGCTGGTGAGGACTGTGTGATTCATATCTGGCAGGTTATTGAAACAGAAAGAAAGGGAGATTTCTTTATTGATAAATCAGAAGATGGGAATTTCAATCTTCTTTTTCCAGCCACTGGATCACCAGAGCCTTCATCTGTGTCCCCAAATTTGGATGGCCACTCAGAAAAGAGGAGACGGGGGAGGTCTTCTATAAGTAGAAAATCCATTTCCCTAGAGCAGGTTTCGCTGCCCGAGACAGTGTTTTCTCTATTGGAAAAACCTATCTGTTCATTTCAAGGACATTTAGACGATGTACTGGATCTCTCATGGTCCAAGTCTCAGGTCAGTTCTCATTGCTAATCCACCATCAAAACAACTTGATCGATTTGTTAAAGTTTTTTCAACAAAAATTTCTGACATTTGGATGTTGTCTTATATTACTTATCAATTGATCTTACACGATTGCAAGATATTGTCCATATAGCCGACCACATAGTGGGATAGAGACTTTTTTTTTCCTCGTTTTTGAATTGCCTTTTGTTGACATGTAGACAATAACATCACTGTCTTATTGTTTGACTTGTCCCATTTGAACTTTCTTATGTTATACAGTTGTGGGTGATCACAGTGATTTTCTTCAGCAGTTGGCTAGTTTACTGTACTCACCATAAGTAGTTAAACATACAGCCTAATTGTTGAATTTTGTTGTGTATTCTCATCCGTGGGAAATCAGCAGTACATCTAAGCAACTTCCTTTTAATCCCCAGCCCCCATTGAGAAAATGAGGTAAAAGGAAACACCTTGTATGCTTAAAGAGTTTTAACCTTTAATAGAACCACCTCCGTTATTTAATGCATGATACATAGGGATATAATCAATAGCCCATACTAAACCTATTATTTGTTGCGCATATTAATTTTAATCAGTTTAAGTCAAAATTTGAAATGATGAATCTGCATTATTATCTAATGTAAATCAAACTTATCTCTTTAACTTGTGGCAGAATCGAGCGACTTTGAGAATAAATTGAAAGATTCTAATGTAATTGTGTATTATCTCCACTTAAACGTATGTGACGGTTGATTCCCTGATCATCTATCCTTTCTATTACCCCCCATAGAATAAAATAATGACAAGAAAAATAGAAGAAGCTTAACTGATACATATTTTGTTTATCTTAGGTCGATGTGGTACATCGAAATAGGCTGACCAGTTGCCATTTATTTGATGTGGCATTTACCTTTTCCACATACATGATGCAGCAATGCAAGTTACATTGAAAGAGTAAAAATCTCCACCTCGCTATCTAAAGAAGTTTGAAATTTCATGTAAAGCTATCTGGTGGCTTTCTTAAGAGGATTAGTAATTAGGGTTACATGTTATTGTTATTGTTATTTAATGAGTCTAGAATCTCCCTCTGTTCTGGGTGGCAACTATAGTTTCTAATTTCTATATGTAGGCATTGAGGGGGCAAAGGGCCCTCCCAGACTCCCAGTTGCAAGACAAAAAAATATAAGGCCAATAAATAAATAAATAAATAAATAAATATATATATATATATATATATATATATATATATATATGCGCACACATACACATATATTAATCATTTAATTCAGTCTTGTTATCAGCTCTATGATGTAAGAATGTACTCCCTCCGTGCTTCTAAATTTTGACCAATTTCCATTTTCGTCAACAATTTTAATTTGCTAAAAGCTCTCAACGCGAACTTTAATTTCAAAATTGTCATCCCTTCCTATCGCAAATAATATATTTTACACTTTATTTATTTCTTAAATATACTACATTATGCTAACTGAAGTCAATAAACTTGGTCAAAAGTGGCATTTCTTCATCCTCGTGAAAAAGCAAATGTTCACACTCTGTCAGGATGGAGGGAATATGACTTACAAATTAAATATTTGACTTGAAAAAGGAAAATATATAATATTATATACTAAATTAATGTACATGAACAACTAAAAATGTACTTCAAACATGATTTTGGGGTGTGGAAACACTGGTGGTCATGAGGCTACAAAAAAATGTTCATGAGGTACAGTGAGGTGACAGCTCTGTAACATCTCCTGCCTCTTGCCTGTTGAAATGCTATGGTGCATATCTATGAACATTTGATCAATTTACTAGCATTGACCTGGTTTTCAAGGACAATTTGTGCCATTTTGTTCTTGTGTATCACATTTCACAAGTTTGATTTGCTTAATTTTGATCAATCACTTGGAAAGTTGCTCACTCTTGTTATCTCCAGAAACTGCTTTCATCTTCAATGGACAAAACAGTGCGACTGTGGGATTTATCTAGCAAATCTTGTTTAAAGGTCTTCTCACACAGTGACTATGGTAATTCCTTGCTCTCTATTTTGCTTCAATATGGAGGAAGAGGACACTGTGTTTGGGCATAATAGCAGAGCTTCTTGGGTATATATGTTGTCTGAACAGTACTTTGTGAGAAATACGTTGTAGGGACTGGCAGCTCTGTATTTCCATATGTATATGTCTACATTAGTCGCATAGGCTTGAAAATATTGGCTAAAATGCTGATCTGATGACTTTATGGCTGGGCTAATCCTAAGTGCTTGTTATCTAGGCCAGTGACCTTTATGAAAGCGTTAGAAGCGACACATGAGAATGACGAGGCTGATTCTCAGGGAGGAGTTTCTGTTCTTGCAATCATAGATGAAGGAATCTAATTGAGTCATCTGTTCTGGTTATGAAGCTCTGTATCACGAGTCTTTCAAGGAAATAACATTATAATAGGCTGGTAATATGAACTTATAATTTTATTCTGTATAACAAAGGCAAAAATTTGCTAAAGTGGATGCTTTTATAGGACTCCTGAAAGTTGGGATTGTATTTGTGGTCTGAGATTAAGGTGCATTACTGTATAGTGTTGTAGTGATTGATAAGGCCACTTCAGTTGCTGGATAATATTTTGATGGCTTGGATCCACTATTAATAGCTTTTCTTGATTTCCCGGTGCAGTAACCTGTATCCAGTTTAATCCAGTCGATGATAGATACTTCATCAGTGGATCCTTGGATGCAAAGGTACGGATATGGAGCATTCCCGATCGTCAAGTAGTTGATTGGAATGATTTGCATGAAATGGTCACTGCCGCTTGCTACACACCTGATGGTCAGGTCAGTCGGATTATATTTATTTGGAAACCTATTTTCGATGTTCTTTAAATGGGAAAATCCCTTTTTAACTTGGCATAACTTTAGATTTTTCTCAAGTATATGTATGTAAAATAACTGTAGGGGGCACTAGTTGGTTCTTACAAGGGTAGCTGTCGCATATACAACACATCAGGTATTAAATGATAGCTCTGATGAGAAGATACGCTTCAGCTCTTCAGTGAAATATTTATAAGTGCTACTTTTTTTCCAGATAATAAATTGCTGCAAAAAGGCCAGATCAACCTGCAGAATAAAAAGAAGAAATCTCATAAGAAGAAAATTACTGGTTTCCAGGTAACCTTGTTTAGTATATCTCTCCTGACAGGCACATTTATCATGTGCCCATCCGACACGTAAAGAGGGTGGTTAGGTTGTGGTGCCTGCCATTCAGCCACAGCTGAACATTGTTTTTAGACTCAGGATTTTCTTTTCTTTGACATGGTTCTTGTAGCACTGCAGAGGGATTTCAGTTCCACTTTATTCTTATAATAATTGGTGATAGTTTTAATTTTTCAGTTTGCACCTGGAAGTACATCGGAAGTCCTTGTTACATCAGCGGATTCCAGAATTCGGGTCGTGGATGGTGTTGATCTTGTTCACAAGTTCAAAGGTATGGCAATTGCGTGGCAAAATTTTATTATTTTAAACGGCATTAGTTAGTTCTTGGATCACATTTCTATGGAGTAGTTTTAAATGATCTGTACTCTTCGACAGGGTTTCACAACACAAACAGCCAAATCTCGGCCTCCCTCACTTCCAATGGAAAATACGTCGTCTGTGCCAGTGAAGATTCAAATGTTTACGTGTGGAGACACGAAGATGAATCCCGGCCAAACAGAAGCAAAGGCGTAACAGTGTCTCAGTCTTACGAGCTCTTCCACTGCCGAGATGTGTCCATGGCAATCCCTTGGCCCGGCATCTCCGACCCTTGGTGTCTCCAAGACACTGCCACTGGACGACAAAGTGACAGCTTCAATCATTTTGAGGTCCTATCCGAGTACCACCCCACTAGTACACCCGCTGAAGATTCAAATGGAAGCGAAGCCTCACCCTCACCCATAGCATCCGGGTGCAGCAACAGCCCACTCAACGGACCTCTATCCAGTCGAGCAAACAGCTACCTCTTTGACCGGATGTCGGTCACATGGCCAGAAGAGAAGCTTCTTTCGGCCACCAAGAACCGTAGCCCTCGTGTGAGCGTGGACTTCACCAATGGGTTCAGCCAAAACAAGTCTGCTCGGGGCTTGGTTATAGTAACTGCAGGCCTTCGAGGCGAAATCAAAACTTTCCAGAATTTCGGCTTGCCCTTCCGTGCATAGCGCCAATGCGTCGTCGCATTTCAAATAAGCGCCCGACCGACGACGACCGGTGAAGTTCACGTAAGTTTGTATAGATACTTGGAAGAGATTGTAATATTAGAGACTTGTATCTTTTCTTTCATCTTTTAACCTTTTTGAGCTCTGGAGTATAAGGTGGGGGTGTGGTTGGGGGGGAGGTTGGGGGGAGGGGGGGGGTGGGGGGGTTAAAGAAGAAGTTACACAATTGATTTTTGGAAACCCGATTAATTTTCCATAATCGGTAAGTGTAGAGTTAGATATCATTGTTATGCAAGCAAAATTTATTTTGAATTCATTCAAATTTTTATGGGCGAGTCTCTTGTGTTTCCGGTTTCTGCGCCCGTACAACTTGGATGACCCGACCCGAATCCAATTTGCGTATTCCCTACCATGATTTGTCCGTTAATCAAAGTGTGTTTCTAGGACAGAGTGGCTTGCATAGAGATATTTTGATCCACATTTTATAATTATTATTTTTGAACCAATTATGACTTTTATTAAGAAAAGCATTTCATCATCAATTTTTAAATGGGTTGGCAACTTTAATACTTTAACAACACATTTGACACTCTCATTTGACAATCACATTATTTACTAATATTACTAAAAAATATTTAAATACCTTAAAAGATTAATAAAGTAGGTCAAAAATTAAAATTTTTAATGTTCATAGTAAAACAATTATGTACATATAATACAGAAAAATATTAAATTTTGATACTTTGAGTAATAATTTACTTATATACAGAAAAGGAAATTAAAGTGTATTCCAAATCACTATTATACAAAAAAATATTACTCTTGCACTTCGATCAGCTCTACAAACCTCTATTGAGAAGGGTCTTGGAAATATCATTGTTGAAGGAGATTGTCAAACACTAATTCATGCACTGAATGGTGGGGAATTGAATGACTCTTTTGGAATAGTGATTTTAGAGGATATCCTTCAGTTGGCAAAGATGATCAATTGCTCTCAATTCTCCTTCTCCCCTCGTGAGACTAACAAAGCAGCACATTTGTTAGCACATTTCTGTACAAAACCTGACTTTGAGTTTGTATGGGTTGAAAACTTTCCAACACAAGTTATGAACTGTGTTATCAATGATGTAGGGCATGAGCCCACATATTCATATTAATGAAATGAAGTTTACTGTTTCAAAAAAAAAAAAAAAAAAAACTATATACAGAAAAGGAAATTTAAGTGTATTGTTGGAATGCTGATTAAGAATCATAGAAGCGTGCACTAAAATAATAAGTGCAAAGAATCATAGCTATTTATGACTAAGTTCACAAGTGTAAAAAATCATTGCCATTTGTGAAAAAGTGTGATTTTGAATTAAGTATGCACTAAAATTGAAAGTCTAAAGTTAAAGTTCTCACTTTCAACTTAAGAACATCTTTTTTACCCATGATTAAAACATTCTTTCTGCTAAATATTTGAGTAATCTACCCATAATTAGCTACTGCTGCTGTTATCTTTAATATTGTCATCAAAGATGAATTCTCTGACAGCTGCTGTTATCTTTAATAGTATCATCAAAGATGAGGGCTCTGACATTAATGTGTGGGCAAATAACTCATGCCAAATTCTGGGAATAATTGTACCATACCCACCCCCACCCCATCCACCCCACCCCCATTCCACAGCCCATAACTGTGGGGAAACCTGTGTGTGTAAAACCCTATAATAAATATAAATATCAAGAGGAAATCTCAACCACAAAATCTGATTGGTTTCCCATATCCAGGTGGCATATATTGCCACAAAATATTATCTTATCCATGCCATATTTCATATCCAAAATAGTTACTCCACTTCTATCCAATATCAGACACTTTCCTTAGTATATATATTTGGTCACTTAGCAGGCCAAATGTATCTACTGCAGACTACATAAGATTTTTTTGCCAAATAAAAATCTCAAGTATCTTCCAAAGTGAGACAAATGGCTTTGCAAGCTGCTGCTCTTCTCCCCTCTGCATTTTCCATCCACAAAGAGGTTAGATCCCCCCACCCCCCTTCCCCCCCCCCCCCCCCCCCCCTCTAGAGTTAGGATTGAGTTGACATTGCCATTGTTAAATGCAGGGGAAATCAAGTATATCTTTAAAGGATTCAGGGCTGTTTGGAGTCTCACTTTCAGACCATGTCACCTCTTCTGCATTGAAAACCAAGGTACATTAATCAAATCGAATCAAATGTTTGTCAAAATGCATTTAGGATTAGCATAATTCAAGAAAATTCAAGAATTTAGTTGATTCATGGTGATGAATTTCTTGCAGAGAGAGTTCGGGTCAAGGAAGTTACCAATTGTTCGAGCTCAGACAGTTGCCACCACTCCAACTGTCACCCCAGCCACTGTCCAAGGGAAGAAGACTCTAAGAAAAGGGACTGTGATTGTCACCGGAGCTTCCTCCGGCTTAGGCCTCGCCACCGCGAAATCCTTGGCCGAAAGCGGCAAATGGCACGTGATCATGGCCTGCCGGGACTTCCTCAAGGCGGAGAAGGCTGCAAAATCTGTCGGAATGGCCAAGGAGAACTACACCGTCATGCATTTGGACCTTGCTTCCTTCGAAAGCGTGAGGCAATTCGTCGATAACTTTAAGAAATCCAGCCAGCCACTCGACGTCCTTGTCTGCAATGCCGCGGTTTACCAACCGACCGCCCGGGAGCCTTCGTTTACAGCCGAGGGTTTCGAGCTCAGCGTCGGGACGAACCACCTGGGGCACTTCCTCCTGTCGAGATTGCTGCTGGATGACATGCAGAAGTCCGACTATCCATCGAAAAGGCTTATAATCGTCGGATCAATCACCGGTACCTTAAGACAACTAAAATTGTTGCAAAAAACACTGTTACATTGAGTGGCATTAACCATAGCTTCCTTGATCCATGAATTACAGGGAATACGAATACGTTGGCGGGAAATGTACCTCCTAAGGCGAACCTCGGTGACCTGAGGGGTCTCCAGGGCGGGCTGAATGGGCTAAACAGCTCCTCCATGATCGATGGTGGCGACTTTGATGGTGCCAAGGCGTACAAGGATAGCAAGGTCTGCAACATGCTGACAATGCAAGAGTTCCACCGTCGTTACCACGAGGATACGGGCATCACATTCGCATCCCTATATCCGGGCTGTATTGCCACAACAGGGATGTTCAGAGAGCACATCCCCCTGTTCAGGCTCCTTTTCCCTCCATTCCAAAAGTTCATCACCAAAGGCTTCGTATCGGAGGAGGAAGCAGGGAAAAGACTTGCACAGGTCAAAAAAGAAACAGGATTAAGATCAATGCAAAGCATAGCAGTACAATGTAGATTATGGATAACCTTAATTGTAATGATTTGATGATGCAGGTGGTGAGCGATCCAAGCTTGACAAAGTCAGGAGTGTACTGGAGCTGGAACAAAGACTCTGCTTCCTTTGAGAACCAGTTGTCACAAGAAGCTAGCGATGCCGAGAAAGCTCGTAAGCTGTGGGAAGTCAGTGAGAAGCTCGTCGGATTGAGCGACTGAGCACGTCGCCTTGGAGTCGAACGTGCCGGAACAGGAATTTTGGATTGAGGAACTTTGTAGATGCTAACTTCATAAAATTTTCAGAAAAGAAAAAAAAAATCACTGTAAGATTATTGCCAGTGTCATTAATAAAATCACTCAATCCCTTTTTCGGGTTATTTTTTAGATTTGATCTGATATGAAGACAACGAGCTGAGGAAGCTTCTTAATAGAATCATCAAACTAAAACAAAATCTATAAGCAATACAAGATCAATTTAATAAAAAAAAACATGGAATTAACTTCAAAGAGATGAAAGCTTACCATTTTTCAATCTGAGAGCTGGATCAATACCTTTAAGCATCGTCAGAAGATTTCCTCACCAATTAACAAAACACCTTCCGAGACCCTCTCGAGTTCGTGCCAAAAGTACATGGATATTATCATCGACGATTTATGTGATATCAAAACCAAAAATGGGCATGATTATAACAACAAACTCATTCGGGTTACAAGGAAAGAGTACATGCATTGAACTTCGTAGTAGCATACATATCTATCTGTTCATGTACAAAGTAGACTAAAGTTCAAAAGCTGGAAATCTAGCCTGCGAAGGATCAGTCATGTCTAAGAAGAAATGTGTCATTCCCGCGAGACCTTCAAACAGCGAATAAGGACAATCACCTCCATGCATAATGCCCTCTGAAATTAGAGTTTGAGCCCGATCGTGAAGAAAACATGCGAATGCTTTGGCCCTGTGTAAGAACTCTGGTTTTCCTGTTAACTGGTACAGTGAGAGAAATACATAGGCATTCCCACTTATACCATGACAAACCCCTACTCGTTTAAGAAGGCCTCTGTTCCACACCACTTCCCCTGCATCGATTGCTGCTTGTAGAAACTCTTCGCTTTGAAAAACCTGATGATTTGGATGTACAAGTATGAGCAAGATTAGTTATTACATTACAAGTTCATTAAACACTCAAAGTAGCACGAAATAATGTGGAAACATTATTGACAGGTTTCAGCACAGAGCCACATATCGTTTCGTTTCTTCCCACTTTAAAGGCCAAGATAGAAAACAAAAAAGGATGTGTAGTCACAGAAAGTTACATAAAACTCTCCATGGATTAACAAATCAAAAGAAACTAGAGGGTAAGATCACAGTCATTACTACCTTGGCTGCTTTCACTAGAGTAAGAGCAACCCCAGGGGCACCATGGCACCAATGCACAAGCCTATCTGTCTCACGTCCTTCGCTCGAAGGGTAATTTCCGCTTAGAAAACGATTTTTGATCATGTATCGTAGTGTGCCTTTCACATACTCCGCCTCCTCTGGTTTCAGATCCATGTCCATTAATACGTTCATGATCCCAGCCAGCCCATGAGCCGCTCCCCAGTATTTTTTCCTGTGCCATTCATACATCAAAGGACACCTTCCATTCCCCAGTTGGCGACCAGACCTTATAATTTCCTCAGCAACAGCTCTCTGAGTAAATGATTTATCAAAGATATAAGGGCTACATTAAGCTGAGATGAGAAACTCAATGCATATTATATCAAATCCGACCTACCATCCTGGCAGAAGATATCGTGTTATTACCAGCATATTTGTTCAAGAACGAACACGACCACAAGAACCCAGCTCTCCCATACAATAGTTCATCTGGAAGATCCTTGGAAAGCTTAATCTGCACTCAATTTGGGAAACTTAAGCAAGTAATCAACTCTAAATCTAGCAAGCAAAGGTGAAGTATGATTGACTTGGTTGTTACAGGGCAAACCACCTCCTTAAACTGTGTTATGTAGTGCTGCCATAGTTTCTCATCACCACTCTCTTGTGCCACCACAGCACCAAGAGCACATACACCAGCCTGTCCGCATACGAAAGTGACACGCCTGTGATGGTGCATTAATGAATTACATGATAACACAATCCCCATAGGTGTAAATTATGTTAAGCTGTTCAACTTCATTCAACTTCTCTTGTTCTTCTTAGCTTATGATATATTGAACTATATGCAACAGGAACAAACATCAGCATCATAAATTTAGCTCTTATTCAAGTCCTACAAAATCAATAACCAGCACAAATACTCTATGAACTCAAAACAAACCTATCTCAAAACCAGGTGGACTAGCCCACCTGGCCACTCGGCTCCTCACTTAAGTGAGAGACCCATGTTCGATTCCCATTGGGAACGAATTAGGAGTGAAGATATAAGGAGCCTTGGAGAAGGGGGAGTAAGGAGACTTGGTGTACACTAAATTGACTATACTAACAACTAACATTTACCGATATAAAAAAAAAAAAAAACCTATCTCAAAATCAAATAATATCAAGCTTACATAATCCAAATCTCACACAGAAGCCCACCCCAATAAATAAATTCTTGCATTCAAGACATCTGAACATACCCAGAGCCTCGAGATGCAGAATCACAAGCCCTGATTATTTCAGAACAAAGAGCAAGATCATTCTTATCCCCTGTAATTTGATAAGCTTTGAACAACAGTAAAGCAGTCCCTAGAGATCCAGTATACAAACTAAAGTCGCGCACACGTTTTCCGTTGGCAAGCCATGTCTCCCACACCACCTAGTATAAAACAAGCAAATTCACCACGTGCCTTCCTCGCCCTTTCAAGAAAATAGAGTGAAAATTGAAAATGGTAAATGGGGTGTGATTAAAAAGGAGAGAATTGAAAATTACAGTATTTTTTAGTTCCAAAGCTGCTTTCTTGAGCCCTTCGGCGAGGGCTTCGTAAGAGAGGTTGAGAAGATTGGTGAGTGAATCAGAGGGATGAACTGCCACCGATTGAGTTTCCGGGATGAAATCAGGCATTTCATTGGGAAAGAAACGATCAGCCATATTCTTCTTGTTCCAAGAATTGGGTTGATAATTGATGAAGATAGTGAAGTACTTAGAATCTTTGGCAGAAGCTTGTGGAGTCTATTGCGTTTTTTGTCGAAACTGGAGAAGCTTATACCGTGCCATTTATTTATTTATTATTTATTAATTATTTATAATAGATAAATGATCAATACTATATTAAGTGCGAATAATTAAAAAAAAAAAAAAAACTCCGATGGAGTATATTAAAGGAGTTTTTTTTTTTTTTTTCTTTCACCGATGCGCAATATATTTGTAAAAGTATAATTTTTGTTTTAAAAGATATAACATTTTAAAATCAATAAATGTTAGATACAAAACGTATTTAGATATTACTAATTCATACATTCATTATAGAAAATTAGCCACAGATACAAAATTTAATTTTATTTATTACTCATACTTACTGAACATCAGTGTGCATCGTGTGAAGCAAATAAAAAAAAACACAGTGTGAAGCAAATTAAAAAAAAACACGATTAAGTATTTATATGTATATACATCACTGTGCACTCATTTGAGATAAATAATTTTTGTGGAGAACAAAATGAATAAACTATTTATATGAATATACATCCGTGTACATTTAGGTAAGATAAATAAGTGTCTGAATATTGGGTCATTGAATACAACCTTAATTTGTACACACGTGTGCACAATGTACTTAATCAATTTGATTTTTGATTAATTAATCAGAAACTTGTCACAAAATAAAAAATAAAGTTACAATTAGAAGAACAATGACGAATCTGTACATTGGCGTGCATTTAGCAAGATAAATAATAGAAAGTGACCGCATAGATAATTAGTAAAATAATTTTTTCCTAAATAAATTATTTTTTTCAAAATATGTACGGCGTGCATTTAAAGAGATGAATAAAAAAAGTGACAGAGAATTAGGAAAATGATTTTTTCCTAAATTCTCTCTCCTAAAATCTCGAGTAATACATTGACCAAATAAATGTTAGTTCCTCAAATCTCTCATTGAATTATTTTTATTTCGTTTGTTATTTTTATTTGAATTATTTTTTTTTTTTAAAAAATTACTCGCTGGAAGTTTAAGAGAGATGAGTGATTATTGCTGTTAGAGAAATACGGGTTTGCTGTTTGTATTTGATGTAGTGTAAATTAGTATTCAACGAAATTATTGTTCTGTATAAACGTTAAATATTAAACGTTGTGAACAAGGGTAATGTTGGGAGAACAAAAAATCGTTATTTATCCCACAGTAATTATATTAGATTAATGTATTCGTATCTATAATTAATAAACCCATATTTTAATTAATAAAGATATACTTTTTATCAATAGATAAATTTTATTTTTTATTTGTACTATTAATGAAATAATTTGTATTATCACTTTTATTATTTTTTATCTTGAGTGAATCTCTTGTGCGCCCGGGACTTTTATCTTTTTTTATCTTGAGTGAATTTCTTGTGCGCCCGGGCACACGGATTTAGATCCGTGTCTCTTTGCAATTTCCGTGCCAATTTACAATTTAAACTCCCTATTAATACATAGTTTAAATAGAATAGGGAGGGAAATGATTGTGTTCACATGGGACTGGACTGTGTCCCCGTGTCCTGGGAGGCTTTTATATTTCTTATTTAACGCGAGTCATTCCATGATACATCTATGGGAAGTCTTTGCCATTAAAGATTATTTCACTTTCAAGTTTTATGGTATTAATTTATGGTAAGATATTAAAAAAAAAAATGGAGAAAATCATCGTAAAAGAAAATGCAACGACAACAAAATAAGCGGTCTTGGCTGATAGTTTGGAGGCCCACGAAAGGAAAACCAATCAGGCCCAAATGAGTTGGACCAAAATGACAATATCAAAAGCCCATTTTTTCCATCTTAAGGATACGAGGGTTTAGGGTGGTTTTAGGGATTCGCCACTCTTCTTCATTGTCCAGCATCGCGTATTGATTCCAAAAGTAATGTTCTTATTTTTCTGCTTTTCGTTGTTTTGATTCCTATATCTTCATTGATTTGTGCTCAATTTCCTCTGTTTATCAGATTTTACCTGAATTTAAATGGGGAAGAAGCGAAAGCACAGTGAAACTGAAGTTGATGTGAAGAAGGAAGAAATTGCGCCTGAGAGGCCTAAAAGAACCCTACTTGGCTTCAAAAGCAATTCTGAAGAAAAAAATGAAGTTGATAATACATCTGTTGGTTTCCGTAATAAGGAGAAAGTTCTGCTCTCTTGTTCCCGTCGCATAAGTTACAGGTTTATTTTAAATTAAAATTAAAAATGTTTCGTATTTGATGAAATTTTGGTTTATTTGATGCTAATTCTGGATAGGTGTTGGAAATTTCTAGATTGCAGAGGTTTATTGCCTTAATTTATTGGTTGAATTGTTAGGTATCGGCATTTGATGTTGAATATGGTTGATCTTTTGCCTCATTGTAAGAAAGAAAATAAGGTTGAGTCCAAGGGGAGCAAAGGTACTTCCCTGAATGAGCTCATTGAGTACAGGAACTGCTCTTCCTGTTTGTTTTTTGAGGTGAGCGATGCATGCTAGATTCTGAATTTGGTTTAGATAATCATGTCAATTGCAGTGTGTTAAAGATACAATGCATGTATATCTCAGTGCAGGAAAGGCAAAGACCTCTACCTATGGATGTCGAAGTGTCCCAATGGTCCATCTGTCAAGTTTTTGGTCAATGCAGGTATGTGTATTTCTTTTTGTTGTTATCAGATGTTGAACCCCACCCTCCGCACACACGCACACACAAACAATGTCTACCGTTGAGGAGGGTCCTAAATATGCGTGTCTTGTGTATACTTCTGAAGTGCACACGATGGAAGAATTGAAACTCACTGGAAATCATCTGAAGGGTGCACGTCCTATCCTGACCTTTTCTTCTAACTTTTATAACAAGCCCCACTGGAAGCTTTTAAAGGAAATGATTTCACAGGTATGGTTTTTCTGTCATTTGAAGCATTTCTTGTTATATTTTTTGTGGATTTTGTTAGATAGTGACCGTTTGACCAGAATTCAAATCATCCCAGTAATATTCCAGGAGCGAATTTGGTTTTAGTTTCAGATTATTGTTGAACATAAATCTACTAATTAATTTCTTGACAAATGGTGAATAAGCAGAGAAATCTAGATGAAAATGTGATAGGACTTTGTTGTGCTTTGCACAAATGTTATTTCTCAACTGAGTAGTCAGTTTTCTTGTACTACAATTGCCTTGAAATGCCCAAATGATCTATCTGGTTTGTAAAAGCTAGTGGTGGATTGACTGGTAAGATTTGTTGGCCACTAAAAATGCCAAGCATAACAAATCAAAGTCTCATGTTAATTTCCCTTGAATCTTTGATAAATGAAATATTATTTGATGTTTATTTGGTATGGGCTCCTCACCGTCTTTAGGCTAATGTTTTTCCATTTTTTCGCATCCATGTTGTCCATTATTCAGATATTTGGCGTTCCAAAGGATCACAGGAAATCTAAGCCTTACCATGACCATGTATTTGTGTTCTCAATTGCTGATGACCATATTTGGTTCCGGAATTACCAGGTTGGCAATCATGCATAAGTATTCATCAGATTTTTCTTTTAAAATATCAGAATTTAAGCATTGAGTCATAAATTATCAACCTACAGTGTAGGTAATTGTTATATATTCAGTGTCATTACAGGTAATAATATTTATTAATGATAAACTATACATAGAAAGTGATGCTCCCTAACCCATGCTATCTAGGTACACACTAATTTCGATGTTCGGCGACAATTTAGACTTTATGTTTTTCTTTCATTATTTGTCTGTCAAGTTTTGTCAGATATTGGTATTCAAGAGTAATGAAAATAAAAATTATTGACTATGCTGACTTTTTTTCCTTTTTTTTTTTTTTTTTGGCACAAAATTATGCATGTTAATACTCCTAAAAATCTAAAAGAAAGAGGAATTTCAAACTAATATTTATTTGGTTTATTTATGCTCATAAATATCAAGCGTTTCATCTCTCTGTTAAGTCCAAGTAGAGCCATGTTGTAGGACTTTAACAATTGTTATGAAAACGTATGGTGCTTATGTGAAGTTTTTAAAGAGAATGACTGAGAGAGAGAGTAAAAGTGCAAAATTTGATGATTCACTTCAAAGAGGCTTTTTGGGGTCTGTGTTTTTCATAACATCCCTGCTATGAGAGTTTCCATTCATATTAGAAATTTCCTTTTTTTTTTGTGAATCAGATATCATGCCCTCAAAGTGGAGGACAAAAATTAGACCGTGGAGACTCAGAAAAGATGACGCTAATTGAGGTTTGTTGAGGAATACTATGTACGCAAATCAACTTCTCACAATCGAAGTCTTTTGATTAATATGCTTTGTTGGCAGGTTGGTCCGAGATTCTGTCTAAATCCAATTAAGATATTTGGTGGCAGCTTTGGTGGACCTACTTTGTATGAGAATCCATTTTATGTTTCACCAAACCTGGTTTGTACTCCTATTTATTCCTCCTGGCTCTGCTTACGATTCCACTTTTCACGTCTTAAAATTTTCTTGGCGGGATGACGTAATTTCGAGCAATCATGTAACCACATGATTTACTCAATTTAGTCCTATATTTTGTTTTCTCCGTACAATTCTTCGTATAAAAGACTTTGTCAATAAGCAAGTAAATGATCATTCAAAGTAAGCTGAAAATTTAAATCTATTTAGTAAGAATTTCTGAACCTTTGGCTGTTGCTGGAAATTCGATCAGATACGCTCTCTGGAGAAGAGGAAGAAGTCAGGAAAATACGCGAAGAAAGTTAAAGCCAAGACAAGGAGGAAGATGCACGAGCTCGAAAATCCTCTGGAGGTCGACGAGTTTGCTGATATGTGGAAGGAGTAACAGTCTAATACTGGTAATATCAGCTTCAATCTAGACCAAAAAAAAAAAAGAAAGTTGTTTACTTGGTTGCATTTTGTATCATGATGATGAGCTGAACCTTTTTCTCTACGTATACGGAATGAGAATTTCTTATTGGGCTGCATTTACTGAGGTCTTAACTATTCAATGGGCAGTTTCTGCATTGGGCTACAGATCATTAAAGCCCAACAAGAGGCCCTTATAATGAAACTTTTAGTTGCTCCGTGTGGTGTATACAATGATGACGTCATATTGTGTGTAATTTAGGAAATAACATAACTGAAAGTTAAACATGTTTTGTTAGCGTTTCGTGTAATCTGTTTAAATAGCGTCATCTAAACTTGTTTAATTTTTTAATTATTATTTTTTCAATACTAAATTCGATTTTTGTTTGTGGATGATGTAAGGAGGATTGTAATTATTATTTTTTCAATACTAAATTCGATTTTTCAATACTCTAGAAAACATGTAATAATATTTACAGACACACATACTTGGTCCTTTTTCATTTTTAAGGAAAACTCATTCTTTAAATAGCTTTATTAATACTTGTGAGTGATTCACCAAATTCTGGGCAATAGATGGTTTATCCATACGGTATACTTTCTCCGTCCCAAGTAATGAGGGCCAGAGACTTTATGTTTAATATAAGACCTCTGGTCCTCTTAACCTAGAATGGAGGGAGTATGGTGGAGAATATAAATACCCCATTTTATAATACTATCCCATAAAAAGGTTAATACTTTCTTATTTATTAGTCCCACTATAATATTCACATTGTAAAAAAAAATAAAATCTTATGAGTGAGTTTCTTGTGCGCCGGTAGGGATGTCAACAGGTCAGATCGGGCCGGATAGTTAATTATCCGGAACCAACCCGTTCTTAAATTACCCGACCTGGACCCGCCCTGTACGGGTCTTCCTACTCAGACCCATATGGGGCGGGTCCGATCCGTCCCGCCCCGCCCCGTTATCTTTTTTTTTTGTACCTGCATTTTTTATTTAACGTGGATCCTCTCGAGTCTTCATCATCATTATTAATCAATAATTAGGCAAATTGCTAATCATTCTACACTTCGTCAATCCAAAATAATAATAATAACTACTTTGAACATAAACGTAAAAATTAGAATAGAAAGTTAACAATTAGCATTAAATTATAGGTTTCCATATATAACATAAAATGATATAAAATACAAATAATATAATATATTTATTCCTTACGGGTCGGGTCGGTTCGGGTCCGGACCAGGTCGGGTCCCTCGGGCATAAGCGAGACCCATACCTGGCCCGTTTCAGAACGGGTCCGGGGCGTCCCGCCCCGTTTTTAGTACGGGGCGGGTCTGGGGGGCCCAAAGTATGCGGGGCGCATACCCGCTGGTCGGGTAATTATTGACATCCCTATGCGCCGGACACATAGATTTAGATCCGTGCCCCTTTACAATTTAAACTCTCTAGCAATACATAAATTTAAATAGAATAAGGAGGGGAATGGTTATGTTCACATGGGACACGGACCGTGTCCTGGGGACTTTGCAATTTCCGTGCCCCTTTACAATTTAAACTCTCTAGCTATACATATGTTTAAATAGAATAGGGAGGGGAATGGTTGTGTTCACATGGGACACGGACCGTGTCCACGGGACTCAGAGCTTTTGCCTAATCTTATCTAGTAATTTCAAAATAACTTATTTCAAATTTGACAATCCTAGGACCCTATCTAACTAATATAATACTCTTAGTAATTTATACTTTATTTATTATTTAAAAATACTAAAATACCTTTAAAAATCAATAAAATAAAAACTTAAATAACATAAAACAATTAACGTGAACTGGGGGAGTGATTCAAAATTCAAAGTTGTTGCATAAAAAAAATACTCCAGTTAACTAATAACAAATTGTCAACCCATTAATTAACAAAGCTGACCGGCTTCCAACTCGACACCACATGATTCATGCTATAAACTTACTCGAAAACATGATTATTGGATGATCAAATTGTTTTCATAATTATCCTCAGTTTCTTCCCACAGTAATTTATATCACTTAACAAAAATATCACATTAATAATATAATTTGAAAATACATTTGAATTTTAAAATGGTCATCATCTATTACATAAAACTTTAAATAACTTCTTAATAATTACTATTTCCTCCGTCTCATTTCAGATGATACACTTTCTATTTTGGGCTATCCCACAAAAGTTTGCACATTTATAAAAAAACAAAAAGTAAAAAACAACCACCCTTCCTCGTACACTTTATTTACAAAAAAAAAAAAACATCTCTACCTAACATACTTTATCATTTATTTATTACAAAAAAATATCATTATATCCCTAAAAATTATCACTTTATTAATCTACGTGCCGAAATTGGGGTGCAATCTTTTGTGGAATGGAGGGAGTATATTTTAAAAATGTTAATCTCACTTAACCAACATTATTTACTTTATAATTTATTCCTAGTCATTATCTAAAAATACGATATTACTCTCAAAAGTTAATAAAGTTGGTCAAAATACAACGTTCCTCAATTTATGCGAAAAAAAAACTGGAGGAAGTATTCGATATAATGGTTTCATTTGAAAATGTATACTCCATCCGCCCCGCCCTAACGGTTACGCTTCCTTTATAAATTACAAAAGAAGCGTAACCGTTAGGGCGGGACGGAGGGAGTAATAATTTTTTAAAATTATATTGTATGACTTGAAAAGAGAAAAGTAAATTTTATAGTAAGTTTTAATATGAGAAACTTAAAAAAATACTCTCTTCATCCACTTTAAATAATTATTTTTTTCCGTTTTAGGCGTACGTTCTAAAGGGTCTTATTTCCTTTTTTATACAAATGGAATCCACACACACCACTAATACAAGTAACCACTACATTTTAAATAATAATACTCCCTCCGTCCCAAATTCAAGTTCACATTTACTGTAGATACGGAGTTTAAGAAAATTCACTTTTTGACTTATTTTTTAGGGTAGTATGATATTTTTAGGTAATAAATAAATGATAAAGTATGTTATGTGTGTTAAAAAGGTGATGACAAATTTGAAATTAAAGTATGTTAGAGGAATATTAGTTTGTTGCTTTTTCCTTTTATGGAAATGTGAAGTTGAATTTGGGACGGACCAAAACGGAAAGTGTGAAGTTGAAGTTGGAACGGAGGGAGTACTTATTAATCAACGTACAAAAAGCATATAGAACTCTTTAAATCGCACTATTAGGGGCCCCACTGCTCCTACCCTGAGATTGGTGGAGAAGGTAAATCGCAGGATGTGCCTCAAGTGATTTATAGAGAAGGTTCAATGTTTAACTTGTGCTTGCAAGGGGCCAAATCCATGCCAAAATAGAATTCAAACCCTATCCTGTAGCAACCAAGCTCAGTTGGAAGATCTTTGGATTCTTGAATTCATGATAGGTATAATCATCAACACTTATCAAATCTATAACACACCTCAATTTATTAATTCAACCTATCACTAATTTAACAATATATATTCCTCTTCCTGTCCAATCAATTACTCAAAAAATAAAAATAAAAATAAATAAATAAATAAATAAAAATACCGAGATAGAGAGTTATTTGCACGGAAATTAAAAAATATTATGTTTTAATATATAATGGGTTAAGATATAATATTTTAATGTGTAGTATGTAAATATATTAGTGTTGTGTATGGACCTTCATAAAAATATATTAATTGTTGTGTGAGTCTCATTTCAAAAATTAAAGATGGAATATAACAATATTTGTGAGATGTCCTATTTAACTAAATGTAATACTCCCTCCATTCCAAACTTGATGTCTGAGTTACTGTAGACACGGAGTTTAAAAAATTAGTTGCTTTTTGACTAATTTTATTGACTTTTTAGGGGTATTGTAGTATTTTTAGGTAATAAATAAATTATAAAGTGTGTTATATGTGTTAGGTGTGAGTGATATTTTTAAAATTAAGATAAACTTTTGAAGTTGTTTGTTGATGTGAAGTTTCCTTCTTAGGAATAAAATAATTAGTGTGGGACAGATAAAAACAAAAAGTAAGACAATAAATTTGAGAAAGAAGGAGTAATATTTATGGATGGAGCCTCGTATGAAGAGAATCAATTGAATATTACTATTTTTTATTAAAATATTATAATTTTTATACATTTCACAAAAATTATGAAAATGTCTCATCCAATTTAATGTCTTAAATATGATATAAAAATATTAATTAAGAGAACACATATCTGTAGTGGATGTAGCAATATTATAACAAATTAAATAATGTGTGTAGCAATATGTATAAAGAGAAATTTGTTCATGTAATTTCATGGGGCTTAAATGGGGGAAATCTAAGTTAATCTCAATGCACCTCTTATTAATTTTATTTTGTAATATTGTCATGAAATTCGCTAACAAAATAAATAATTTTTTACGTTTTGAATGTGATTACGTGTGCTTGAAATATTTTTACTAAATCTTATATTGACACATGTATCTATGACCGTTTTATTAAATTTGTAAAAATGCAGCATTTATTTTTTTGAAATAGATGTTTCTTCAACTTTGGAATTATTGGTTATATTTAGTTGATTGTTCGATTAAGATGTATCCATTAATTATCAGTCGATTTTGGTTAGATTTTGCTGAATAAGACATCAATTAATTTATTTATTTTTGTAATTAGGTAATAATTTGAACCGATACATGCATCACATGAAGGACAAAAACTACTAAAATTTGATTAATAAATAAATCAATAAAAAATTATTAACTTTGAATTTAATTCATAAACTTTAATTGTTGTCGAGTAAGCATGATATTCATCCTTATGATTTTTGACAAGTCAAATCGTTCTATAAAAGATTAAATTAAAGGGTTGAGATGCATAATGAATTAATGTTATTTTATTTAAGAATAGATTAATTCTTATATAGAAACATGAAAAAAAAAAAATACTTGTGTATAGATCGTCACTCAAAATTATTTTTGTGAAAAGGTAATAAATGATAATATTGTAATAAAAAAAATATCGGTTAATGAGAAGTGTTAATGATATGATATAGTGAACTTTGAACAATTTAAGGTATAAATATAAAAATGGTATTAATGTTGTTTTTTTAAGTAATAACATTTTTAATAAAAATAAATAATTAAATAAAATAAAAGAGTAAAATACCCCTAGAAACAATTACTATGTTCTTAATTTTAATGTTACTTATGTAGAAAAAAAATAAAGTTCTCGCATTACACCAAAATAAATAAATAAGTAAATAAAGTACCTTACTAATTATATTATACCTAAGGAGTTTCATAAATGGTTAAAAGGTGATAATAACAAAAATTATATTTAATGGATGAAAAGTGATAATTTCACGATAGATTATCTTATAAATAATTTATAATATAAATAACGATCTTTAATAAAAAGCGAAAATATCATTATTAAAAATTAATAATTTATAATCATTTGAGATAATTGCACGAATGTTGCAGTTTGTATTAAAAATGGTGTGCGCGGTGAAAATTCGAGAATGAAGATAATTAATTAAAATTATTTAATTGAAATCAAATAATAATTCTATTTATATATACAATTTTATTTATCTTTCAAAAGAGTATTATTTAAAATGATTTATTACTTTGCTGATTTTATGACAACCAACAATTGCATTAATCTTTATCACATCTTTACTACAAAGTAATGTAAGAAATCCCAAAAAAAGACAATTTATATTATATGATTAGCTCCCACATGATTTAGATCGAAAAATGGAATCATTTGACTAAGCGAAGTAACTGTGAGAGTTACGTGTTTTAATTTTGTTTTATATTTTAAATTCAAACAAATCTTCTCCTTTTTGTATTGTCGTTCTCGCTGTCTCAAGATCACCCGCTTAATTTGTATACACCATGTGGAAATAGTTTCATTTTCACATAGAATCTTTTAAATTATAATTTTTATTTTTTTTTATTTCTATTTCTATTTTAACCACTTCATTCTTGTTTGGCTGTGATTATTTGATATTTGAATGTGAATTAATGAATATTGTTATTTAATGGAGTATGTAATGGATAATTGTATTAGTGAAATAATTGAGTCACATATTTTAGTTGTGTTAGTAATGCATTTGGGTCATATATGTCTAAAAAGGAAAATAAAACTCTTTTGGATGGACGTCCAAAACAATAAAATGAAACTTTTTCAAGCGGACAGAAGAAATACTTATTTTTATCAACATGAGATGTTTTATGCCTATTTGATGTGCAACCTCTTTGATAAGTAGCACGCGTGGTGATTGGAGTTTTTTTAACTTATACTCTCTTTTTGGTGATTCTTGGTTTGTATTTTTGTAGGGTTAGAAAATTAAATGAATAATCCTAATATATGTTTATTTTAGGTTTTTATAAAGTGGTTAATGTTTGAAGAGATATTAATTTATGTGTGAAAAGAAATGATAAAGAAGAGTTTAAAAGGAAAAATAATACTGAGAAGAAAGAATAATTAGGATTCATACATGGCTCATTATATTGAATAACACATGATCGGAGTAATAATTTTATCATAACTAGACGTTCTATATATACATTTGTACATTTAAGATATCTTTAATTATTATTTGAATTTTATTAAGTATAATTATATTATTTATTTTTTATTTGTCATTAGGGATTAGCTAGAGTAAATTTACTTTAGAATGCATTAAAAGTAGACATATTCATATTTTATAAGCAATAAAGGAAAAGAGTTATAATCAAATTATATATTTTAATAAAATACTATATAAACCACAAAAATTGAAATGAATTCACACAATTTTATTTTGTTTTGAGTTTTTCGTTAGATGAGAAATATAGCATTCTCTAAGTTCCATTCACAAGTCCCAATTTGTTTTTTGTTCGTAGGGTAAGAAGTACAGTATTATTATTTTATATATTGTGAATAATTGTATTAATAGTGAGTGGTGAATTATATGTGATTTTTTTTTACTAAAATCAGAAAATAAGGATTTTTAAATGAGACATGAGTATTTGAATGTGAGGATATAATATTTTAATTTAAATTGAATAATTGCATTAATATTGTATGTGAGCCCCATAAAAATATATTAATCGTTTTGTTTAGTTCTTATTTAACAAAATTATATAATCATTAAAATAAAAGGTCGAAATAAAAAATATATACTCCCTCCGTCTCACCCAAAGAGTTTCTTTTTGCCATTTTGGTCCTCCCATCCAAAGGGTCTCCTTTTATTTTTTACATACATGGGAGTAACTATTATAATGGGAGAAATAGTCACTGATAATTACTCCCTCCGTCCCCTTGAAAGGTATTCGTTTGTTTTTTGCACGTGAATTAAGGAGTATAATAATTTAATGTATAGTAAAGTGAGAGAAATAATATTTTAATGTGTAGTGGGTAGTTGTATTAGTGTTGAGTGTGGGGTACACATGGGTCACATCAATCAAAAAGATAAATGAATACTCCCTCCTATTCATATTATATGTCGTTTGACATGTTTCTCATATTATATGTCGTTTTAACTTTTTATACCTAAAATACCCTTATTTATTCATACTCTTTTCATTAATTATTTCAATCTTCTCGGGTTTCCCATTCAACTCTTTTTATATATATATTTTTTCAATTATCTTCCATCTAGCTTTTAACTCTATATACTATACTTAATTCTATATCTTTGTATAAATTTTGCATCTATATTCGCAATGGACTTAGAGGAAAGATACAACATTTGGATTGGAGGATGCAGATTAATATTGCTCAATTTTTTTTAATTTTTTTATAAATAATGTTTGTGTGCTTCTAAATTTTCATATTTATACAACTTTGCATGAATTTCTCATCTTAAACATATCTAAAAAAAATTCATTAATATTTTTCATCTATTGGAGTTGGAGGATAAAATTAAAATTAGTCAATTTTTATGAATAATGTCAGATCTATACTATACAACTCTGACTTTCGCATCTTACGCATATCTAAAGATTTTTTATTTATATATTAATGGGAGAGAAAAAATTAACATTGGTTAGTTTTTTTATGGATAATGTTCGTGTGTTTTTGTTTCTTCATATCTATAAAACTTTGTATGAATTCCTATTTTACACATATCTAAAGTTATATATAATATTACAAATGTTTATCTTTCTCATATTAAGAATATTTAAAGTTGGAATAATATTACAAATAAGCATATCTAAAGTTAAAAATAATATTATAAATATTTATCTTTCTCATATTAAGCAGAGTATTTGTTTTTCTACATATTAATATTTTCTTTAAAAAACCTTTTTCAAGATTAGCAAAAATCTATTCATTTTGTACGTATATCCTTTTCAATTTTTTTTATGATAATTGTAATTTCACCATTTATTTAAAAAAAAATTGCCACTATACTTATTGGTTGTTGGAGAAGTATCAAAATAATTTTTAGTGAGAGATAATTTAATTTTATGGATGGGCAATTGATTGATAATGTAAATACGTAATTAATTCTGTCATCATTAATTAGGGTTAATTTGGGTAAAAATTTTTTTTATTAATTCTTGTGCATGGATACAAAACGACATATAAAAAAAATTTCTATCTCTCAACTATGATTTCGTCTTTTTTATCAATCTCAAGTACTGTATTCAGTGAAATAGAGTTTAGTTTCGTTATAAATGTTTAGTACAGGCTTTCTAGAATGAGATGGTAAGAATTAATTCGACATTTATTGCTCCTTACCGAAACATGATCAGAAGACAAAATATCACCAGTGCGAAGGTGAAATTTTATGGTACTTTAAATACACTGAGGTGGGGGCGTGGGGTCCCTCTACCATTCTTATACTTAGGGCCGTTAGACTCGGCTCGTGCTTACTCGAGCTCAAGTTATGCTCGTTTAATTAACGAGCCGAGCTCGGCTAGACTCGTTAAAACTCGAAGTAATAATAATAATAATAAATTAATATTATTTAATTATATTATATTAATTATTATTAAATATAATAATAAAGTAATAAAATTAGGGCCCGAAAAGTTCGAAAAACTCGACTCATTTTGTTTAACGAGTCGAGCCGAGCTCGGCTCGAGAATTACTCGCTCGAGCTCGTGATAAGCTCGTTTTCTAATCGAGTCGAGCTCGGCTTGATAACTACTCGAGCCGAGCTCGAGTAGCGTACTCGAGCTCGCTCGGCTAGTTTAAGAGCCCTAATTATACTCCCTCCGTCCTGGGTATTTTTATCCATTTGTACGGACATGGAGATTAAGACATGTTATTTTTTTAATATATAATAATGTAAAAAAATTAGGGACAAATTAGTAATTTAAAAAGAAAAAGTAAATAAAGTTGTTGGGAATTATGAATAAAGTGTAAAAAAAATAATTAAAGTTGTTGGGATTATAAAAAGTAGGTAATAAAATATTATGTATTTTTACCATTAATAGAATGAGTAAAAATACGTGAGACAGCTCAAAATGGAAAATGGATAAAAATACGTAGGACGAAGGGAGTATCTCATTTCTCCACTACCGTTTGCCAAATTTTTCGAGTGGCGATGACTTGGGTGAAGTTAGTGTACCAAATTTAAATTTTATAATCTCCTTCATTCACCTTCAATGTGTGTTTTGCTATTTCATTTAATTTTATTTTTTTATTCTTTTTTTATTTTTTTTCTTTTTCTTTTTATTATTTAATTTTAGGGATATAATTATAATTTTCACCCTTGTGGACCTTGTGGTTTAGGGTATATTTCACTATTAGGGGTTTAAGGTTTAGGGTATAATTGTAATTTCAACATTTTGGTTTAAGATATATTTCATCTATATGGTTTAGGATTTAAGGTATAATTATAATTTTACCCTTGTGGTTTAGGGTATAATTTATCTCTAGGGTTTAGGGTATAATAGTCATTTGAGTATAGTAAATTTAAAAATAAATAAAAAACGACATTAATGAAGGATGATGAAGTAATTAAGAAAGGTGTGGACCACAAGTTCCACCAATTCATTTGGTAGGACTGATTCCACCAAAATCACACTCTTTTCAAATTGAGAGCAACTAGGGTGGAACAGTCTCACCAAATGAATTGGTGAAACTTGTGATCTACACTCTTCTTAATTAATTCCTCCTCTTTCATTAATGTTGTTTTTTATTTTATTTAAAATTTATTATACTTAAATAACTATTATACTCTAAACCCTTTACTCTAAAGATAAATTACACCCTAAACTATAAGGGTAAAATTACAATTATACCCTAAACCCTAAACTTTAGGGATAAATTATACCTTAAACCACAAGGGTAAAATTACAATTATACCATAAACCATAAACCCTAGGGGTAAATTATACCTAAACCACAAGGATAAAATTATAATTATATTTTAAGCCCCTAAACCCTATGGATAAATTATACCCTAAACTATAAGAGTAAAATTATAATTATACCCTAAACTCTATGGATAAATTATACCATAAATCACAAGGGTAAAATTACAATTATATTCTTAAAATTAAATTAAAAAATAAATAAATAAAACGAAAAAAAAGAAAAAACACACACACACAAAAGCAACAGGAATAGTGGAATACTACACAAATTGAGAAAAGGAATTGGGGGTGGGACCGGTTCCACCAATTTGAAACTAACCCATACTAGTTTTTGCCCTTCAAATTTGTACTTTTCTTTTTAAGGTATAGTTCTATTTTCTCACCGTATAATCTACTCCCTCCGTACCAGAGCAAGGGTCTCTTTTTGCCATTTTGGTCGTCCCACCCAAAGGGTCTTCTTTCCTTTTTTACACACATGAGACCCACACACCCCCTCTAATACATTCAAAATATGGGATCCATACTCCCACTAATACAATTACCCACTACACATTAAATAATAATACTCCTTAATCCACGTGCCAAAAAGCAAACACTACCCTTTGCCCAGGACGGAGGGAATATTTAACATTTAATGAGATGATATAAGAGATAATGCAAATAACAAAATGAATCCTAAGATACCTGCAATTTTAATAGGTAAATAATGGGATGTAAATACCTTCTGGTTATAGCAATAAATTTAGGTAAATATGAGAATCTGGGTGTTTGATTGGTAGAGTTAATAAATAGCGTTTCGGATCCTTTATGTTATAATAATGGTATTTTATTTTATATTTCATAATAATTTGTTTTTTATTATAACAATATTATATTTTAATTAATAATCATTAAATTTTGTACACGCCGAAAATTTGAACATAAATTATAACACATGACAGGATTTAATAGGTAGAATAAGAGATGAAATATTTGAACGACAGTATGTGTGACTAAAAAGATGTGGGTATCAAAATTCTTTAATTTTTTTTAGTTATAAGAGACATCTCCCCTAAATTGTAGGGTGGATGGTATGGTATACCGAAAATTTTATGCATACCATATATCGTACCGAAATTTTCGATATTACAAAATCTATATCGATACTGTATCGAAAATTTTGGTATACCAAAATCCGGTATACCGAATTTTCGATATGCTAATCTTCAATACCGAAGTTTACCGAAATATCGAAACATTGCTTATAACCAATATACTAAACATACCGAAAAACATACCGAAAAAATACCAAAAATAATTTCTTAATTTTTTCTTCCTTCGTTGCTATCAACCACCTAAGCTGTGTTCTTTGACTTCTTTCTTATCTTCACCCAATATTTTTTTTTCTTTTATATTGCAATTTTTTTCTAAAAAATAAATTAGAGCACATGACCATATATAAATAACAATTTCTAGAATATAAAATAGAACAGTTAAAAGACATTCTAGTTTCAAACATTATCAACTTTTGATAATCCAGAAAAATCAAATTCTTCACAAGTACAATCAACTGCTATATTAAAGACTGATTTCATTTACCAAGTAAACATTTCCTCTATATCTAAATGATCTGTTTTCAGCTCCAACACACCACAAATGGCCTTACAGTTGCAAATCTCCATACAAACTTGAACAACCCCTGCACTCTAGATTGATAGTATGCTATCCTCATAAGCATCTTAGTATTTTGTCTACATAAATACTTAGCTCTGCAGAGTAATCTTCCCACATTGTTACAGGCCATTTTATTTGTAAATTTCCTGCATAAGGGTTTTCCTTTACACGATCTAAGCATGCAAGACCAAAACCCCGACATCGACATTTTATCGAACAGGTTATCAGCAATTGCAGATTAATATATCCAGAACGATGCTGTCCCACCAGCACTCCAGGAAGTTTGGCAAAATGTGGCGAAAAGTCAAGTAGAAGAAGCTCGTAACAATGAACATGAAAGGAACAATGTAGTCATTGCCCGTACAGCTAATAGATGCCAATTTTTTTATATATTCTATCAGCAATTTAGGGGCCGCTGCATATCTACCATAATCAACATACAGGCAAAAGAGGGATGCAGGATTCGAGTCACTTCCAGTCTATAAAAACTACATAATGACGAAGAAGATGAGGGAAAGGGGATGAGTGCAGCGGGGACGAGCACAATCTAAAATTCATCTTTTGAAATTCAAATCACAAAATAAAATCAAACTTTACTTTAACCATTCCTACATCTAGAGATGAGTGAATCAGAATGACTTATTAAAGAAACAATGTCAAAATCAAAATAGACATCGAGGAAAGCGGAGAGGAAGTGGAGGCCGGAGATGACGAAGTAAGAAACGGTGAGACGGTTGATCTCTTGGTCTTGATAGGGCGTGGGTAGGCACTGCTAGGTCATCGATCGAAGTGAGGGAAGTTCGGGAGTCAGCGGCTGCAAGGGTTCACCAGTTCAGTGCTCACCCTCCTTTCTTAATATATGAATTAATTTTATTAAATTATTTATTTATATATAATTATTATTAATATTAGTTTAATTAAAATTTCGGTATACCGGTATATAACGATATCGAACCGAAAAAATCGGTACAGTATCATACCGTACCGAAATTTTCGGTATACTGAAATTTTCTATAAGTTTGTTATTTTGCGGTACGATAAACGCGCTATACCAATTTTTCGGTAATTTCGTCCACCCCTACTAAATCGTAGTATTTCATTAGACCATTTTTTACTAACAAGTGTAGGAGATAATTAAACTTATATGATTATAATTAGCTTGCAAATTTTTTTTATTTTTAATTAGCTTTTAAGGCAAAAATAGTATTTTATTAACTTGAACCAAAACACTTCTTATTAAGTAATACTCCTGCATATAAGGTTTTTGTACATACTAACCCCATGTTCACTTGTCCATTTGTAAGAAATAAAAATTTTAAAAAAAAATTTTATATATATATATATATATATATATATATATATATATATATATATATATATATATATATATATATATATATATATATCGATTTTTAGTGTTTAAAATTAATGTAGTCAAAGGCTTGATTAAAACATGAACGTAAATGATATTAACCACTTATTAAGATACATATGGGGTTCTAAACTAAAAATTTAAATGAAACTTTATTTATACTTCTTCATATTTAATTATTAATTATTATATATATATAAAATAAACCATGTTCACTTGTCCATTAAAAAAAACTCTTTTTGGTGTTTTAGATTAATGCATTCAAAGGCTTAATTAAAATATGAATATTGCGACAATCCACGTGAAATTAACCACTTATTAAGATACAAATGGGGTTCTAAACTAAAAATTTTAATGGAACTTTATTTATACTGCTTCATATTTAAAAAGAAACCATTCTAATTATACTCCTGCAATTGGGATATAAAAATGTATTTTCGTTTTTGTTTCCTCCAACACGTCAAGCAAACTTGTTTTCTTAGTACACTTCTTTTATTAATCTATTTCCTTCCTTAAAAGTAATTTATTTATGTTAATTGTGTAGTATTAAACAAGAATAGTAAAAAGTAATATTTCTAATTCATTTGAAAAATATAAAGGAGCTATCAGATTAGATGGAGTGTTACAACAGTAAAATTTAATAATATTCACGTTTATCTGTTTTTTTTAATTTTATACCTACATTTACCAAACAACGCTTACGAAATTTTGGACTTTATTAAATTTTAAATAATTGGAGTAATAAATGGTAATATTTGGAAAATGACAATCAATTACCGATGAGGTCCACTGACCACGTGGCCCTCACAGTTTACAGGCTGGACCGCATTACGTGTTCTCGTACTTTTCCCCCCACCGTATAAAATACGAATCCGTATTGTATACGGTTTAGTATTAATAATACACCAACATACGACGAAATACGAATACGGACTGCGGCGCCTCTTATATATACACACACATCACCTACTGTGCAATTACTTCACCGATTTTCGACAGATTTTTGGTTGATTTCTACGTCGAGATATTTTCTCCGTTGATCGGGTGTTGATTGCTCTGGTTTTGTATGGCAGTTCGTTTGTTGGCTAACGTGGTGGCTGATCTCTGCTTGGGAAAGCCGCCGCTGCGCTCTCTGTCTTGCTCCGCCACCGTCGCCGACGCGCTCGCCGCCCTGAAGTCGTCGGAGGAGAATTTTATTAGTGTTTGGAGCTGCGACCACTCCGTGAAGAGGAACCTAGAGTGCGTGTGCGTGGGGAAAGTGTGCATGGTCGATGTAATTCTCTATCTCTGTAGAGAAGAGAATTTGTCTTCTCCGGCGGTGGCTTTGAAATCTCCGGTGTCGGTTCTGCTTTCCAAAACTAAAGGCCTCGTCATACATGTCGATCCTTCTTCCAGGTATCTCTCTCTCTAGAATTTTTTTTTTATCTCTGTTCGATTTCCAGCGTTATTTTTGTTCAATTTTGGGCGGAATGTGAGTATATTTCCAGATTTAATTTTGCTCTGATTAGAAATTCTGTTTCGTTTTGATTCTGCTGAATTGAGGATTTGCCAATGGGGATAGAGAAAGTGTGTGTGAATGAGAGAGAGAGATTGAAGCTCAATTTTAGCTAGAAGAGAGATTATTGAAGCTGAATTTGTGCTTTTACATTGCAGCTTACTGGACGCCATTGATCTAATCCTTCAAGGTGCTCAGAATCTGGTGGTTCCGATAAAGAGCGCCACCACCTCCGCCGCAATTTCAAAACGAAAGCAACTCCAAAAATCATCGTCATCAATCACTTTCACAGCTCACAGGGGGCGAGAATTCTGTTGGCTAACACAAGAAGACGTGATCCGATTCCTCCTCAGTTCAATTGGCCTATTCTCCCCGATTCTGGCCATGTCCGTCGACTCCCTCGGCATCATATCCACAGAATTCCCCGCCGTGGAATACCATCGGCCGGCATTATCCGCCGTCGCCGCAATCTCCCAATCTCTCCAGGATCAAACCTCAGTGGCCGTAGTCGATTCCGAAGGAACACTAATCGTGGAGATCTCCCCCCTCACATTGGCCTGCTGCGACGAGACATCAGCTCCGGCCATAGCCACACTCTCCGCCGGTGACCTCATGGCCTACATCGACTGCGGAGGCCCGCCGGAGGAGATCGTGAGGGTCATCGAGGCAAGATTAAAAGAGAGAAACCTCGATAATATGCTTAATGAATTCATGATGATCAGGCCTTACAACGGTGGGGCATTGAATTCGTCGTCGTCGGACGAAGAACTGTCGTCACCGACGACGACATTGTCTCGGTCGAGCCAGTACAGCCGGTCGAGCAGCCGGTCGGGTCGGACGGTGAGGAGGGTGGAGGAGATCGTTTGCCAGCGGAGGAGCTCTCTGGTGGCGGTGATGATTCAGGCGATCACACACAGAGTGAACTATGTGTGGGTGATAGAAGAAGATTGCAGTGTTGTTGGGATTGTAACGTTTGCAAACATGTTGGAAGTTTTCAGAGAGAATTTGGAGTGTATGATTTGATCCACTCTCATTGGGGGGGTTTTTGCAGTGGGTGGGGTGGGGGGGTTGGAGTGACAGAGTGATGATGGAGAGTAGATGAAAGTGGAGGAACATATTGTGAATATGAGCCTGTGTGACTGTGTTAACTTCTTTTACTTTTTAATGTTGTTTAATTTGAGGAATTTTGTGGACTTTCTGTAATTGTTTTTGTTTTCTTATCTCATAAATGTGACATTCTAGATGAGGTTGTTTGTTTGCTCAAAATTTGTAAGGTATGAAAGATGTTGATTTTGCAATACAAATATTTATTTGCTCAAAAAGTGGCGTTCTAATTAATTTGTTGTACAACATAGGGTCAATGATCTGTGGAGGATTCTAACTTATCATGCAGTATAGCATCGGTAGCTATGTGTTTTTTAACATATTATGAGCTTGTAAGTTGTACTAACATATTGTAAAATCCATGAACCATGATACTATATAATATATTAATGATAAAAATATCAATGAAATAGGAGTAATTATACACTACTACACTTTTTAAGTTAGTGTGTGCTGGAAATGGAACCCACAAATGAAATAATTGAATCTGAAATTTTGATGATTTGCCCTTTTTTGGGTTAAATTATTAAAAAAGGGTGCCCTTTGACCTTTTTTGTACGAACAAACTTCGATCACTGTCTCTACCTTCTTTACTTAAAAAGGTTATTAATTTTCAATTTAATGTGACTGAAAGTGATGAGATTGAGGGCCATGACTGCAATAATTGTCTAGGAATTTTGTTAATATGATATTTGCATAAATTAGGGAGTATAAAAGAAAATTGATATGAGTAATTGTTATTACTTTGATGTTTGATCAAAACATTCAAACCTTAAATTGTGGTTTAATATAAAATAGCTTTACATTGGGTATGTTTGGTAACATGGACAAAGTTAAAAGTAATTGTGATTATGATGTACATTAGGTAATTAGTACAAATTATAGATAATTTGTGGATAAAAAATAATTAACTTATACTACATAGTTTGTTTGGTAATTAGGGATTAATGTTGAGGGATAATAGATTTTCTCATAATTTTATTACTATGGATCTCAATTTTGATTACTTTAATTTAAAATAAAATACTCATTTTAGACTCGCACTTCTTAAATGTAGTTTTAGAAGACAATTGCCACCCAGTTATGATCATTATATAATTTTTAATATTAATTATATTTTCTATGAAAAGTATTACAGAGACATGCACCCCGGTTTGAAATCGGTTCTGATTCCAAGGTAGGGGGAACCGGAATCGAACCAGAGTAGAAAGATTTCGGTTCCGGAACCGCCGGTTCCAATTCTGATTTGGAACCACCGGTTCTGATTTTATTTATTTATTTATTTTTTAAGTTTAAGCTTAAAAAATGTAAAAAAAATTAAAAAAATTAAAAAAATCGGCGGTTCGAACCGGAATTGCTGATTTTTTCTCCAATGAATGAGGAATCGAAACCGAACCTTCCTTTACCGATTTCGGTTATTTTTTTACCGGTTCCGGAACCGGCGGTTCCCCGATTCGAACAGCCGGTTTCAATTTTTTGGTTCATGTTTGGAGTACTTTGTATTTGAAATTATTTCATATATTTCATATTTTTATTTGTTTCATAAAATATATTTCACATTTTTTATTTACTAAAGGTTGTAAAACATAAACACAAATACTTGTATAAAATTGGGTTCGTGTAAACCATGTAGTCCTCATTTCCAATCCTATTGCTCCATACCTTATATCCCTCTGTCCCGTTTTAATATTTACATTTCTATTTTGCGCGTCTCATTTCAATATTTATGTTTTCTTTTTGGAATATGAGACCCACCTAAAACTATTAATATATCATCCAACACTGATACACCTACTCACTTTACATTAAATATTATATATTTACACTCACTATCTATTAAAATATTATACTTTTTAATCAACGTGCAAAAAGCAAACGTAAATATTGAAATGGGACGGAGGGAGTATATTATTAGAATTTAAATTAAAAAGAGACCAGATGATTAAACTATAAACCCGATTCATAGGAAACTAAATCAATTACAATAATACCCATTTTTGTACACATTCCAACATAGTCCATACTTTTTCATATATTCCAAAAACTTTACACATATTTTTCATTAAACTAACTAAAATATTTTTTTCTCTTTCTTACCTCATAAAAAAAATCAAACTTTCTTAAATTTTATGCACAAAAATACATGAAATACATAGGAACAGTGAGAGTATTACTTTCAACTAAATATGTTATAACTTTTTATTGATACTTCAAATTATTTATAAAATAGTTCATTGCATCTCTTTTACTTTTTATTAATAGAGTATCACACCCTATTATAATGTTATTACTTTTTATATATTTCACAAAATTCATTTTGTAAAACGGTTTCTTACAAGTGTTTCCCATGAAATTTAAATTAAGACACATTGTGTGATACTGTTTCACATGACGAGGTTTGTGAGACATATAAAAATTGATAAAATTTTAATAAAAAATTATACTATTAGAATTGATAAAAAAAATGATAATATTACAATTAATTATTTTAATAATAATTTAGTATAATTTAAATAAAAAATAATAATACTCTATATTAAAAAAAAACATAAAGCAATCTTGTTGTGGTATTAGTTGCTCAGAAATTAAATAACTAACTTAATGCATGATGACAACGGCATGTCCATCAAATCCTCAAGTATGGAGTATAAGTGTGACAACTCAACCTTGGATTCGATCACAAACATTAGGTATCATTTGATTTCATAGTGTACCCCATCATTAGAGACTCCCACCGCTCTTGCCCTAAGGATTGGTGGAGGAAGTAAATAGCAAAATGTGCCTCAAGTGGCTTATAGAGAGGGCTCACTGTTAAACTTGTACTTGCAAGGGGCCAAATTCATGTCAAAGGCAGGATTCGAACCCCCACCATGCAGCAACCAAGCTCAGCTAAAAGACCTTTTCACCATCCCTCAATCACTTGAGCTATGCCCTGGGACCATCATTTGATTTCATGATTTGAGAGAATGATAATTAGGATTTAGGATCATTATAGTTATTGTCAACTTTTATTCATTTGTCAAACTCATTATTATGCTATTCTAAACTTTTAAATTTTAGGTTTTAATAACAAAATATTTTTATTTATTTCACCACTACTCCTAAAGCAAAACTTGCCCTAATTAAAATAATTATAGATAATTTGAAGCGGGTAGCTATTACCACTCCAATCTTTATTAAAAGGTAATTGAAATAAAAAAAATTATGTACATGAAAATACGTTACGATACACATATCCCCCAATATTTCTCAAATCAATTTGGCTCAAAATGAGGATGTGGATCGAGAGATCGTAGCTGAAAAACGTATTAATTGCTCCATTATGGTTTCTTGAATTTAATTCCAGCTAAAAAGGAAAAAAGAAAAAGAAAAAGACAAACACATAATATTCTGATGTTGTAATTATTAAAAAAAGGAAAAATAGCATATTGCATTCTAATTTTATTAAAATTATTTTTTAATACATAAAAATTTATTTTATACAAGAATAAATTATTATTTTTTGAATGAAAAAAATATTACTTCTTGATATGTTATGATTTTATATCTTGTTTATTTATATATTAAAAGTAATTTTATAAAATTAGAGTGAACTAGATACTACCTATCCGTGCATTGCACGGAAAAAATTAAAGCATATTACAATTATATATTTTTAGATTGTGTTTGAATGAATCATTTCAAATTTAATGGATTTGAAAATGAGTAGAATTAAATTTCTCGAATTTTAAATCAATTCATTTGAATTCCACTATTTGAATAAATTATAAATTTTTGAAAGAATTTAAAATTCATAATTCAAAAATTATTTTTAAAATAAAATTTTATATATGATAAATAAAAATAATAAAATTTTATTATATTAAATATTAAAATTTAAAATTTTATTAAAAATAATTTTTTGTGGAGGAAATTCTACCATCCAGAGGCCTACCCCTATATTATGGAGTATATTATTTAATGTGTAATGAATAGTTGTATTAGTGTGAGTCTCATATTTTAATTGTATTAGAGGGGATGTATGGGTCCCATGTGCATGAAAAAGAAAATGAGACTCTTTGGGTGGGATGACCAAAATAAAAAATGACTCTCTTAACCTGGAACGAGGGAGTAATAATATATTTAAAGAAGTATTCTTTTAAAAAGAATGTTGATTTAATCTATGTATATCATTTTGTTTTTTTATAATTAATAATTAGAATAAATTAAAATTGTGATAAATGTCAAATTGGGTGGGCTTACTAGCAGGCCTACATAATTGATTTTAAGTAAAGTAAGCCCACAAAATCGTGCTAGCCTGTTAGGTCTATTGAAGGAGCTGGGTCCTTATTTATACCCCATTCCGCACTCTAATCTTTTCTCAGCGATTCTTCTTAGAAATCAGGTACTCGTGTATATCCCCTTTGTTTTGTTTTAGAGTTTACACCCTCCGTCCCTTGACACGTATTCATTTTTCCATTTTGATCCGTCCCATTATAAAGTATCAATTTTCATTTTTGGATTGATATGACCCACAATCATTACACATGGATTCCACACTCAACACTAATACAACCATCTACTACACATTAAAATACTATTTCTCTCGCCTTACTATACATTAAATTATTATACTCATTAATCTACGTGCAAAAAATAAATGAATACATTTCCAGGGACGGATGGAGTATATTGGGTGCGGGTGCAAGAGTACACCCACATGTGTGTATAACTTTTAATTTTATTTTGTTATTCTATTTTGTATACGTGTTTTGTAATAATTGTATACCTTTTTCACACAAAATTTTCATTAAAAAACTAACATGTATATGTGTATAACTTTTTATTCAATAGTATATGTTTTTTAATAATTGTATATTTTTTACACTCAATTTTTCATTAAAAAAACTAACAATTAAAGTGTATACATTTTTCTCTTAATTGTATACTCCGTTTTTGTGTATATTTGTATATGGTGCACACTATAATTAGCCTTTTGTTTTACTAATTTATTAGTTCACCTCAACAAATCTTGGTGACTTTTTCGTAAGAAATTATAAGAAGGCCTAATTTTTTAGGGCACAATGGCAGCATCTCTCTCCCTACGACCTGGGAGTTTGTGGACGCCAGCTCTGTCGCGTATGCAGATCTCATCTCAGCCAATTTTATCTCAATCTCAATCCCCTCACTCGCGACTCCCTCACTCCCGATCCACTCACTCTCACTCTACGGTTAGTACTGTGAACTATTAATTAATTTTGGGTTATTCTGAGTGCACAGCTCACTCTCACTCTACGATTAATACTGTGAACTATTAATTTTGAGGTATTCTCTTGTGCACCGGTGCACATGTTAATAGGGTAATATATGGGTGGGTGGGTTTTTAAAGAAGTTTTTTTAATACAGAACTCGAAAGATATGAAATTATCATTACATGCCCTAAAATCATGAAATTTTAATGTATTTATATAAATATATTAAAATTTCATGGTTTCAGATCCTGCATTGATAATTTTATATTTTTCCGTTCCTGAATTGATAGCAAAAACCTTTCAGGTCCCTTTATTGATAGTTTATCTATTTTCAGGCTCTGTAATGAAAATATTTCTTTCTTGTAAAATATTAAAATTAATTATATTCATTTATTTAATGGTTGAGATTAGATTAAGAGTGAAAATATTTCTTTTTTGTAAAATATTAATTGAAACCAGTACACCACAGTTGAACTCTTAATTTTTGGGTTCAATATTAACCATTAAATTAAAAAACTTTGGATCAAAATAAAATAATTAGAATTTTAAAATAAAAAATAATTATACTCTAGAATAACCCTTAATTTTGTACTTATTTATCAAATATTACCTCATATTTTATTGACATGAATTTATCAAATATTACCTTATATTTTATCAATTTGAATTTATAAAATATTACCTCCTATCTAAATTTCTAAATTTAGGGGTCTGAATTTGAATTTATCAAATATTACTTCCTATCTAAATTTCTAAATTTAGGGTTTAAATTCAGACCCGATTTTGGATTGATAGAAATAGATTACTTATTTTTTACTTCAAGTTCTGATATTTATCTATTTCTTTTGTTACCTTTAATTGTTAATACTCCCCCCGTCCCACACTTATGTTCACACTTTCCGTTTTCGTTTGTCCCACACTTATGTTCACCACCCAAAAAAAGAAACTTTACATTAACCAAAAACCTCAAAAGTTATCTTAATTTCAAAAATACCACTCCCACCTAACACACATAATATACTTTATAATTTATTTATTACCTAAAAATACCACAATACCCCTAAAAAGTCAATAAAGTTGGTCAAAAATCAACTTTTCTTAAACTCCGGTGAACTTAACTATGGGACGGAGGGAGTATTTATTTATCTATTTCTTCTGTTACCTTTAATTGTTAGTATTAATATTTATTTATCTTTGTTATTATGTAAGTTTGTCCCTCCAGATTGGATCACCACTATTACAGCCAGTGGTACTACCATTTGGTCCTTTAATAGTGCCATGAAAAAATGTTTATATCGCTTGCCTTGGCGGACCACCTGGTTGCGGTTGTTTTATAAATTGTGTGGATGTTGAATATGAGGGCAACCCCAACGGGGGGTTCAGCTTGTTACGTCCTAAGCTCCTACTTTGTGGTAAGGTATTTAATGATGTGGCGTTTTGTATCTTTGAGTCCAAACTGTAGGTGTTCGAAGGGTATCGAAGTCCGTGTAGATCACTGGATGACGACTTTGTCCCAAAATCAATCACCCTTATCGAAAATGTGAATGGTTTTCTGCATTCTTCGTGCGTATATGAACAACAATGAGAATGAGGTGGAATATGATGTTGAGAAACAATTCATGATCGTGTTGTTGCTGGCTGACTATCTTATAAACATTATTTAACTAAGAGGAGTTTGAATGATTGATTCAATTGTGTATCATTATCAATTATCGTTACTTCTTTGTGTATTTTCCGGTTGCTATTGCATCATATCAATGCATTACTCACTTTTTAGCTAGGTAGTCTTCTGCAGTCATGCTTACAACTACTGTCATCAATTTTGATATTTTCCTTATTCTAAAACAAAGCTAAACCATGTATGGACCAATTTTGATATTTCCCTTTCACTAAAACAAGAACAACCTAGATTAGTGTGACATCTCACTTATTTTGGAAGGCACTATTTCCCACATTGTTTCCCATTATTTCTAGTGTAACTTTCCTTGTACTATTATAATGAATCAATAACATAATTTTTGCTTTTCAAAAAAGAATGCGAATTATTAAAATTGTTACTCCATTTGGTTATTTTGAGCTTTATTTAGAATCAGATTCCAGAAATTGTGAAGCTCATAGATTGGATTCGTGTTTTATTTACTTGATGCAGGGTTTGGATACGGGCAATCCGATTCTGTTGATAGATAACTAGCTTAAGTTGGTAAGTAATTGGTTATAGATTGTGATGTTCAATGTTTTGATTGAGGTTACTTGATGTTGTCTATCTGTTTCTTGTTAATGGTAGAGAAATGTTGTGAGTGGTTTATATGATTAAGTGTGATACTTTTATTGATTCATTCTCACATTTGCAGATTAACTGATTGTGTAGATGTATCTTTGGTTTATTCTTGTTAATGGGCATGTCTTTAGTTGGTGATAATCATGTTCTATGCGGGCATTCTAGATTTCATGTTTGATCCGTGTCTGAGTAATCAAAGTTAGAAGAGTTTCGGTTTCTTTTGTCGAAGGAATTTGTGATGTTGCTGCCATTAAATAAACTTGTTAAGATTCATAATTCTGCAGTTTACCTTGTTATGATGAGATCTGATTTGATTGAATGCATAATAATTGTCTAAAACATCGAAATGGAATAAGCATGATTTGGAATTGAATTCATGCATTTGTTTTTATGATCACAGTTGTTGAATCTCTTTGGTTTCCAATTTTATCACCCTTTTTTCTTCTGTTTCAGATTGGAGAATATGAGGAAACAATTGGGACATGCCTTGTTTTTAATGAAAATGGTGAGCATTGTATGAACTTGTTTATTTGTTTCGTTAAATGAAAGCTGTTTGAACTTTCTTCAATGGTGTTAGACGACTAGCAGTAGGACTCTTCCTCTGTTTTTCGACTTCCCATTATCAAACCGCTCCAATAAAATCCATATCCTGTACTGGAAACCTCAAATGCTCTTTAACATCTTTGCATGTTAGAGTTGACACCTCTGAAAACAAGCCCTCTCATATGATTCATTTAATTTCTTGGTATGTCGTTTTAGTAATGGATTAATATCAACTGTTAGCAGAGCCAGCTGAAGTGCAATCATACAACTTTGTGCTTCCTGCTGTTTAAACAAATAGTAATCCATCATCTTTTTGCAGATGGGGTTCCTATCAATCGGGAAGCTGAGGCGGGGCCGTCTGGTGCCAAGCAAACCCCAGCTAAGCAAATCAATCCTATGGCACAGCTCAACAAGATTCTTAAATGTAGACTGTATTCAGAATCTAGTGAAGATGGAGGGGAGAAGCCAGTACGGAAACCATCTTGACGGGACGCCCCGTGTGTTGAAAATGTTTTATGAGGTTTCTCCTCACTATCTGATGTTACTGTCTATTCTAATCATGGTTTTTCCTTCTGTAGATTTCATATCCTAATTGAAAGGAAGTGTTAGCCCCTTTTAAGTTGAGAAATGTAACAACCCATACAATATTATTCATGAATCTGATTGTGGCCCAACTCTTGAAGGCCCAATACAAGCATAAAATTGTTGTCCAGCCCACTTATTCCACTACAACCGCGTGAAGGAGAGATCATCAGTATGATATACACCTTCCATATATGTGATATTTCTTTCTACCCAAGAAAATACAATCATATCTCATCTATTATTAATTTCCCTGCAATCACTCTCAAATTTATCTCCCTCATTAATAGGAAAGAATCATTCTGTTCAAAGGAACATCAAATCACGGCCATTATGCAGGGGAGTTATTTCCCTGCAATCATTCCCAAAAATTCATTCTCACAATTATGGAAAGTTTGACCAACCTTAGCGTCAATTTCTGGAATTTTAATTCAGCCGTTCAATGCATAAATTAAACCCTTCTCTTCATTCTCACACACCATCTACAGTTCCTCCTCACGCTGCTGCACTTGTATCAAGAGAGAAGGGTAACAGTACCTTCAGTCTCATTCTTTTATCCTTTTGTTGTCATCAATCAAAGTTCTAGCCTATTCCTTTTAATTTTTTTCTACCCTCATTCTATTTGAATAATTTCGTAAACATATCATGACGTGGGTAGTAACATATAGTTATATGATTCTAGGTTTCGAGGGATCTTGATCGCGACGTTCATTACTCGAATCCAAGGTTTTTACGTGGTTAAAAGGTGGGGATTTCTCTCATCTTATATATGTGAAATATTTCGTATGTGATAGTTTATTTTTAACTGAAATATTATCATCTTGTTATGATCTTGATGTGGATTATGTGAATCATATGTGCAATACGGGTTGGGACTATTGTGGTGCCTTGCTATTATCACGGGTAACGAATCGATGTCGTATCTTATAGTTATGGATATAGGACCCAAAAGGTGCCTTATCAATGTTTCGTAAGTGAATTTAAATTATTGTATATGGATTATTTTTACTTGTATAAGCATGAGAAAAATTCGCACTGAGCTTGTGGTTGCTCACCCCAACAAATTACCTTCCTTTCAGATTAAAGCGAGGCGCTAGCGTACGAGCGGGGGTGTGTCAAGCAAGAGGAGACTGAATAAAAATGTTTGAATAAAAGAGCAAAACATTCACTGCGTATTTATAAATTTTTATTTGAAATATTTCGTATATTTGAGTTCTTGGTATATTGTTGTGACATGAGCTTTGAGTTGTTATTATATGTTCGAAACTTGTGATCGTTAAGAATTTCTTTCAATAAATTTATTCGGCACTACATGTGTTGGTTGATTTTCAAATTCTATCTTTTAATTGCTGTTGACATTCCGAATCGGAATATTGGTTGGAGGTTTGAGTATGTATATGTGTGCTTCACAGATTCACGTGGATGGTGATAAAGGTTAGTGGTAGGATTTGAGTTAATAAATAATTATTATTATTACTCTTTCTAAGGTGTTAGAGATACCAAAAGTGACAAAGTTTGCTATTAGTTCAACACGTGGGAAGTCCAGTGTGCTAGTATGTTAACCAAGTGTTTGGATTGACGCCATTATTTGACTTATATTCCTTTTAAATTTCAGAAAATTTTCGTAAGATGCGTAGATGGTTTTCTATGGGTATTTCACATTATTTAATTGGGGAATAGATATTAATTTAGTTATACATGGTTGTCTGCCACATAAAGTCAGTATGCATTTTTGTCTACACTAAGTAGTATTTAGATTTTAAATCAAGATGTTTGGAAAAACTCATGTTTCTTTTTTTTGTAGTGGACGTCAGTGTGTTGCATTAATATTTTCAAAGGTAAATAAAGTCTTCAATAAAGATTTCTTTTCGGTTTGGGAGTAAAACTGGTCTGCATAGAATTTTGTATATAAAACTTCCTTGAAATTTCGGTATAAACTTACAGGACCGATTTCATTAAACTTTTCCTTTATCCCTGTTAAGTCACTAATTACTATCTTTATATTTAGGGTATGTCACTTTTATAAGATTGATTAGTCCGGTATGTTTTATAAGTTATGAATTTATTAGTTATGAATTTGAAAATAAACTTGTAGCCCTTTTCTTTAAAGGCTTTTGCTAAATACTCTTCTTAAAATAAAGTTGCAAGAACTTGTAGGACTAAATCCTTATTTAATTCCTTATACTTGTATTAATTGCTTAAAGTTTGTTAAAACTTAGGGCATATGTTTTTTTTTTAATTTTTACTTTATATCATTTGGTTAAAGTTTGATGAAACTTATGGGACTTGTCCCTTATTTTAAATCATTTATCTTTGGATGCTCATTTATTTATTTTTCAATGACTAAAACATTTTATCACGCCCTATTTAATGTTCTACTTATGAAATAAAATGGGAATTTCTTTATTGGAAAAATTGGGGTGTGACAGATTGGTATCAGAGCAGGTATGCGATTCTGCATACTTGTTCAAAAGTTTTCATTTAATTCCGCATATACATGAGTTAATTGGTTTACATGATGTAATTGAATAAAATTTTTAATAAAGTCTCTTGCCACGCATCCACCGAGTACGACGCCCGCTACAATCAAGGTACGGAAGTATTAAATTTCTTAATTGGATTACATGTGAAATTTAAATGCAAGTCATGATTATATGTGAGCTGTATGGATTATATGAAATTTTATGATTTATTATGGGGTTAGAATTTTTTTTTTATGCGAAACAATATGACAAGTAGAAGAATTTTTTTTACGTTAGATGAATGGCCTACAACTACAACAAGCTTATCGTAACTATAATCGTGATGTCCAACACGACTTATCTACCCACATTGCTTACATGCTACAATTATGGAGACAAGTCAAGGATGTTGGTGAGGGAATTACCGACTATTGGGCTTGTCTGAAGCTGATCGACAAGCTACCATGGGCTTGGAAGGACATTGCCGACCCAATTTTTCGAAGTGGCTTACGATACACTATTGATTCCCCTGTTCCACAAATAAGCTATGCTCACTTCACCTTACGTTTATTCGAGAGAGTTGTTCGCTTGATACCACCTGAAGGACCTTTGACACAATGGGGAGAGATAATGCACGAGGACTATTATGCAGAGGTTGGACCTGTACTCAACAATGGAGATTCCGAAGAAGAAGACCCTGAGGAAGATATGAGAGAAGATGATAAATAAGTGAAGTATGCGAATGTTGGTTTTGATATCCCATTTTGAAATTTTTAAATAAGGTCCCGTATGTTAGGGACAAAACCTTTTATTTCATGATTTACCTATTTACTTTATGATTTGCGGATTTGAAAATAATTATTCTCTTAATGATAAATATAAATTTTATTATTTTGAATTATGTGCCTCTATCATGTATTTGTTGCCCGAATAATGTGATGATATGCAATATTATTTTAATTATAGATTATAGATTCTATCTAATAAAGTACTAAAAAATTATTTGCATTGAAATTTGAAGGATGCCTCCCCGAAGAGACGCACAAAATGTTCAAAACGCTCCAAATGCTGACCCCGACGCTCATACAAAGGTAGTGCACGAGTTTCGTGCAAACCACCCACCTGTCTTCAAAGGTAACGAAGGACCTGAGTACATGGAGGAATGGATTCGATCGCTTGAGAGGACTTTTCGCCTCTTAAAATGTAACGATGAACAGAGGGTGCTCTGTGCATCCAACCAACTGGCTGAGGATGCAGACCATTGGTGGGACGCGTATTGGGCCATGAGGCCAAACGAAAACAGAGACACAATCACTTGGGATGAATTCAAGGCAACCGTGAAAGCAAACTACTACCCTCAAGCTCACCAGGAAAAGATGGAAAACGAGTTTTACAATCTCAAGCAAGGAAGTATGACGGTGATCGAGTACGAGCGGCGGTTCAATCAACTGCGCCGATCCGCTCCACAATTGGTGGACACTGAAGAAAAACGGGCAAAGAAGTTCCTGGGTGGACTGCACCAGGACATACAAGAGAAATTGTCCGCATTGCCCGATATGAATTATGCTGATACATTTATGAGGGCACAAAAGATCGAAGCTTGCATGCTAAAGAGGCGAGACAATAACAAGCAGATGGAGAACCCCAATAAGAGGAAATGGGAAGGTTCTAGCCAAGGAAGGAATAACAACCGTAACAGGCAGACAAGGCCGAACAACAATCCGGCTGCAAATGCACCAAGACCAAAGCCGCTTTGCGCACAGTGCGGAAAGAATCACTATGGTGAATGCCTCAGAGGACAGGGTAGATGTTTTCGGTGTCATGAAATGGGTCATAGAGCCCAGGATTGCCCAAAGCCATCGAACTACAGGCCTGACACTAGGGGACCGCCTGCGGGAGGAAACGCGAGGCAAACCACTGGAGGGCAAGGAAGAGTGTTCGCTATGGATCAAGCTGAGGGAAGCAAAGACCCTAATGTTATGACAGGTACTTTATCAGTGGGTAAATCCCAAGCTTTCACTTTATTTGACACTGGTGCGTCGCATTCTTTTATTTCTGCAAAGTATTGCAATAAGATTTATTGTAAACAAGTCAAGAGTGACGAACCTCTTGAGATAAGTTTACCATCGGGAGAGAGAATCATTGCGCATTCCTTGATAGAAAGAGTAGAGGTATGCATTGAAGGAGTAGATTTTAGTGTCAAGCCATATGTTTTGGATATGCACGGATTCGATATGATTTTGGGGATGGATTGGCTTACTTATCATCAAGCCAACATCAAGTGCAAGGAACGGGAAGTGGTCCTGAGAGAACCAAGAACCGAAAGAGAAATCGTCCACAAGATCAAGAGTGGCGTCATACCAAGAGTCTTGTCAGCCACAAAGGCTGCGAAGATGCTGAGGAAGAAATCCTGCCAAGGGTTATTAGTCAACATAATAGACCCCAGTGCTATGGAGATATCACCGAGTGACGTACCAATTGTACGTGATTATCTCGATATTTTTCCGGAGGACTTACCAGGAATACCTCCCAACCGTCAAGTGGAGTTTTCAATAGATTTGCTACCAGGATCAGCACCAGTATCCAAAGCTCCTTATCGAATGGCGCCCATAGAACTACAAGAATTGAAGGTCCAGCTATAAGAGCTCTTACACTTAGGACTCATTCGTCCAAGCGTATCACCATGGGGAGCGCCTGTCCTTTTCGTCAAAAAGAAAGATGGATCGATGAGGATGTGCATTGACTATCGAGACCTTAATCGCTTGACAGTAAAGAACAAATATCCTTTGCCCCGAATTGAGGACTTGTTTGATCAACTACAAGGAGCAAGTACATTCTCCAAGATTGACTTGAGATCCGGATACCATCAATTGAGAGTGAAGGAGTCAGATATTTCCAAGACTGCCTTTAGAACTCGTTATGGGCACTACGAGTTCGTCGTAATGCCTTTTGGGTTGAGTAATGCCCCTGCTGTGTTTATGGATTTGATGAACCGAGTTTTTCATCCATATCTTGATCAATTTGTCATAGTCTTTATTGATGACATTTTGGTGTACTCGAAGGGCGAAGCACAACATGAGGAGCATTTGAGGATAGTGTTCGAGACACTTCGAAAGGAGAAGATCTACGCAAAGTTCAAGAAATGCGAGTTTTGGTTGAATCAAGTTACATTCCTTGGGCATGTGGTGACATCTCAAGGAATTGAAGTAGACCCCTCAAAGATTGAAGCTGTGAACCAATGGAAGACGCCTACAAATGTACAAGAAGTTCGTAGTTTCTTGGGGCTAGCAGGCTATTACCGAAGATTCATTGAAGGATTCTCGAAGATAGCCGGTCCAATGACACGTTTGACTCGCAAAGGAGAAAAGTTTGTCTGGTCTGAGAAGTGTGAAGAGAGTTTCCAAAGGTTGAAACATGACCTGACTACAGCACCGTTCTTAACAATACCTAACCCAAATGAAGAATTCACAATCTACAGTGATGCATCGAAACAAGGGCTCGGATGTGTATTGATGCAACATGGGAAGGTTATCGCTTATGCTTCAAGACAACTAAGACCACATGAGGTGAACTATCCTACTCATGACTTGGAATTAGCGGCCGTGGTTCATGCGCTGAAGATTTGGCGACATTACCTTTATGGAGGAAGATGTACAATTTTCACGGACCATAAAAGCTTGAAGTATTTTTTTACGCAGAAGGAGCTCAACATGAGACAAAGGCGATGGTTAGAATTGGTGAAGGATTATGACTGCTCAATTGAATACCATCCAGGCAAGGCTAATGTGGTAGCCGACGCCTTGAGTCGAAAAACCAAAATGGAACTCAATAGTTTGCATATTAAGCAAGAAGAGTTGATCGAAGATTTCGCCAAGATGCGAATTGAAATTGTGACATCATCCTCCGGCACAAGGGCGATCATTGCAGTATTAGAAATCCAGCCAAGTCTGAAAACGGAAATAAAGGAAACTCAAGAGCAAGACCACTTTTTGCAAGGAATGAAGAAGAAGGCACGAGGAGGCGAATACAACGGCTTCAAAGTGGATGACGAGGGAATGTTGATACTCAATGGAAGAATATGTGTTCCAATGGTGGAAGAATTAAGAGAGAAGATTTTAGGCGAAGCGCATGGAGCTCCATACACCGCTCATCCTGGAGGAACAAAGATGTATCAAGATTTGAAAGAAAGATTTTGGTGGAGAAGCATAAAGCGAGACATCGGATACTTTGTTGAAAGATGTTTAACTTGCCAACAAGTTAAGATAGAACACCAGCGGCCAGCCGGAAAGCTTAAACCACTCGAGATTCCTGAATGGAAATGGGAGCAAATTGCCATGGATTTCGTAGTGGGTTTGCCAAGGTCTTCAAAGGGAAATCATGCCATATGGGTCATCGTTGATCGATTGACCAAGTCGGCTCACTTCTTACCAGTGAAGATGACGTTCAAAATGGAGCAGTATGCTCAACTGTATATTCAAGAAATAGTAAAACTTCATGGTGTACCAATTTCTATAGTGTCCGATAGAGATGCGCGTTTTACTTCAAGATTTTGGGAAAGTCTGCACAAGGCCATGGGAACAAGATTAAATTTCAGCACCGCCTATCACCCGCAAACCGATGGGCAATCCGAAAGAACAATCCAAATTTTGGAAGATATATTGAGAGCATGCACACTCGACTTTGATGAGGCATGGGAAAAGTTTCTACCTCTGGTCGAGTTTGCCTACAACAATAGTTATCAAGCGACCATCAAGATGGCCCCTTATGAAGCACTCTATGGAAGGAAGTGTAGATCACCATTATATTGGGACGATATTGGTGAGAGGGCTGTCCTAGGTCCCAAAATGATAGAAGAAGCAGTGAACAAGATTAGAGTCATTCGAGAAAGAATCAAGTCTGCCCAAGATAGACAAAAGTCTTATGCTGATCAAAGAAGAAGAGACTTACATTTTGAAGTTGGAGACCATGTGTTTCTAAAAGTGGCACCCACGAAGGGCGTCATACGATTTGGACGAAGAGAGAAGCTAAGGCCCCGTTTCGTCGGACCTTTTGAAGTTCTTGAGAGGATTGGGGATCTAGCCTACTGTTTGGCTTTACCACCCGAGTTATCCTCCGTTCATAATGTTTTCCATGTCTCAATGTTGAGAAAATACGTGCATGATCCTAATCATGTGATAAATTTCTCAACATTGGAGATTGCTAGAGACCTATCATATGAAGCAGAACATGTGTCGATTTTGGAGCAAAAGATACAAAGAATTCGGAATCATGATGTGACACTCGTTAAAGTCCAATGGAGTCAACACACGGAAGATGAAGCTACATGGGAAAGAGAAGATGAAATGCAAGCAAGATACCCCTCTTTCATGTCGGGTAAGACATTTATATTATGATAGAATTTCGAGGACGAAATTTTTATTAGAAGGGTAGGATGTAACAACCCATACAATATTATTCATGAATCTGATTGTGGCCCAACTCTTGAAGGCCCAATACAAGCATAAAATTGTTGTCCAGCCCACTTATTCCACTACAACCACGTGAAGGAGAGATCATCAGTATGATATACACCTTCCATATATGTGATATTTCTTTCTACCCAAGAAAATACAATCATATCTCATCTATTATTAATTTCCCTGCAATCACTCTCAAATTTATCTCCCTCATTAATAGGAAAGAATCATTCTGTTCAAAGGAACATCAAATCACGGCCATTATGCAGGGGAGTTATTTCCCTGCAATCATTCCCAAAAATTCATTCTCACAATTATGGAAAGTTTGACCAACCTTAGCGTCAATTTCTGGAATTTTAATTCAGTCGTTCAATGCATAAATTAAACCCTTCTCTTCATACTCACACACCATCTACAGTTCCTCCTCATGCTGCTGCACTTGTATCAAGAGAGAAGGGTAACAGTACCTTCAGTCTCATTCTTTTATCCTTTTGTTGTCATTAATCAAAGTTCTAGCCTATTCCTTTTAATTTTTTTCTACCCTCATTCTATTTGAATAATTTCGTAAACATATCATGACGTGGGTAGTAACATATAGTTATATGATTCTAGGTTTCGAGGGATCTTGATCGCGACGTTCATTACTCGAATCCAAGGTTTTTACGTGGTTAAAAGGTGGGGATTTCTCTCATCTTATATATGTGAAATATTTCGTATGTGATAGTTTATTTTTAACTGAAATATTATCATCTTGTTATGATCTTGATGTGGATTATGTGAATCATATGTGCAATACGGGTTGGGACTATTGTGGTGCCTTGCTATTATCACGGGTAACGAATCGATGTCGTATCTTATAGTTATGGATATAGGACCCAAAAGGTGCCTTATCAATGTTTCGTAAGTGAATTTAAATTATTGTATATGGATTATTTTTACTTGTATAAGCATGAGAAAAATTCGCACTGAGCTTGTGGTTGCTCACCCCAACAAATTACCTTCCTTTCAGATTAAAGCGAGGCGCTAGCGTACGAGCGGGGGTGTGTCAAGCAAGAGGAGACTGAATAAAAATGTTTGAATAAAAGAGCAAAACATTCACTGCGTATTTATAAATTTTTATTTGAAATATTTCGTATATTTGAGTTCTTGGTATATTGTTGTGACATGAGCTTTGAGTTGTTATTATATGTTCGAAACTTGTGATCGTTAAGAATTTCTTTCAATAAATTTATTCGGCACTACATGTGTTGGTTGATTTTCAAATTCTATCTTTTAATTGCTGTTGACATTCCGAATCGGAATATTGGTTGGAGGTTTGAGTATGTATATGTGTGCTTCACAGATTCACGTGGATGGTGATAAAGGTTAGTGGTAGGATTTGAGTTAATAAATAATTATTATTATTACTCTTTCTAAGGTGTTAGAGATACCAAAAGTGACAAAGTTTGCTATTAGTTCAACACGTGGGAAGTCCAGTGTGCTAGTATGTTAACCAAGTGTTTGGATTGACGCCATTATTTGACTTATATTCCTTTTAAATTTCAGAAAATTTTCGTAAGATGCGTAGATGGTTTTCTATGGGTATTTCACATTATTTAATTGGGGAATAGATATTAATTTAGTTATACATGGTTGTCTGCCACATAAAGTCAGTATGCATTTTTGTCTACACTAAGTAGTATTTAGATTTTAAATCAAGATGTTTGGAAAAACTCATGTTTCTTTTTTTTGTAGTGGACGTCAGTGTGTTGCATTAATATTTTCAAAGGTAAATAAAGTCTTCAATAAAGATTTCTTTTCGGTTTGGGAGTAAAACTGGTCTGCATAGAATTTTGTATATAAAACTTCCTTGAAATTTCGGTATAAACTTACAGGACCGATTTCATTAAACTTTTCCTTTATCCCTGTTAAGTCACTAATTACTATCTTTATATTTAGGGTATGTCACTTTTATAAGATTGATTAGTCCGGTATGTTTTATAAGTTATGAATTTATTAGTTATGAATTTGAAAATAAACTTGTAGCCCTTTTCTTTAAAGGCTTTTGCTAAATACTCTTCTTAAAATAAAGTTGCAAGAACTTGTAGGACTAAATCCTTATTTAATTCCTTATACTTGTATTAATTGCTTAAAGTTTGTTAAAACTTAGGGCATATGTTTTTTTTTTAATTTTTACTTTATATCATTTGGTTAAAGTTTGATGAAACTTATGGGACTTGTCCCTTATTTTAAATCATTTATCTTTGGATGCTCATTTATTTATTTTTCAATGACTAAAACATTTTATCACGCCCTATTTAATGTTCTACTTATGAAATAAAATGAGAATTTCTTTATTGGAAAAATTGGGGTGTGACAAGAAAACTTTTAACATAGAATCGATGGTTAATTGATGGAGTTAATTTTGACCCGTTTCATGTAAGGCGGCACCTGATTCATCCGAGGATGTTCCAAGTAGTCTTAAGGTTTTGGATAAAATAATTGAGTTAATTATTATCACCCCCTTGAAATTTGTCAAAATTATCAAGCAAAGTCTCCTTGTTATCAATCCCTTAATTTGTAGTATTTTACTTGTAAAAAATAATAATAATCACTTTACAACTCACATTGATGGTTTATTAATATTGGTTTAATCTCCTATGTAAAAATATATAATATTTTATTACCCACTTTTTACAATCCCAACAACTTTAATTACTTTTTTACACTTTATTCATAATTCCCAATAACTTTATTCACTTTTTCTTTTTAAATTACTAATTTATCCATACTTTCTCTTACATTATATATTAAAAAAATAAAACGTCTTAATCTTCGTGCCCGTACAAACGGGTAAATTACCCGGGACGGAGGGAGTATATATATTTTTATCTTATAATAACTCATTTTGTGAAATGGATTATTTACCAATTTTTGAATATTATAATTTTGTTTTTCGCATGTGAGTTAAGGAGTATTATTATTTAATGTGTAATGAATATTTGCATTAGTGGATGTGTGAGTTCCATATGTATAGAAAATGAAATAAGACTCATTAAGTGAGACTACCAAAATAGAAAAAGACTCTCTTTGCATGGCGGAGATAGTATATTTTTATAGACAAATACTTATGTAAACCAGATTCACTTGCACTCTGGTGGGTTATATTATGTTATAGTTATTTTTTCTTAGGATTGAGTTTTTTTAAGAATAAATTATTTTTTCAACCGGGTATGGTCTACTGAAAACCAAAATTCATAGGAGATTCTTTTTTTTTTTTAAGTTGTCAATAATTATGAGTGTAAACGAGTCAAGACGAGACAAGTCGAGTTTTGACCTAGTATTGTTTGTTAAGTAGGTAATAAGTTCGAACTTGTTTAAAATTTTAAAATCTTGTTCGAGCTCGAGCTCTTTTGTTAAAGCTTGATTTTGTTCGCGAATACGTTTGTATTCATGAACAACAAATGATTGTGTTGTTCGTGAACATCAATATAATTTTCGTGAATATAGTAAACAAACAAACTAAATTTCTAAAATAATAAAATATTACATCAACTACTAATAATTATATTCATATTATAAAGAATAATAATAAATTATATATATATATATATATATATATATATATATAAACGAGCTATGCATTGCTTAACCTTTGTTTGTTTATAAAATGGGTTTAAAAATAAGTTTAGTTAGTATTAATTTAACTAATCAAACATATATAAACGAGCTATTATCAAAAAGAGTCCTCGCTAAATACTCTGTTCACTTAAAAAGTTAAAACCCTTATTAATAATAATTTAAACTGGGACCTTTCTTGACGGCAAGGGTAGAAAAGTCCAAGTCACAAGTCCTCAAGTGTTCGTAGAATTTAACGAGTGTTTGTTGGTGGACCACTTGTCTCAAGTCAACCATTGCTTTTAGCATTTTGGGTAATAATAGTAATTATACTAAAGTCATCTCTAATCCTTTATCCTTTACCCAATTTTTTTGGTAAAAGAATTTTGTAACCCTCCAATAATTACTTCTTTTACCCAAAAAAATTTGGTAAAAGGGTTGGGTGTTACCTAAATTTGTTACCCAAATATTTTTTTTCTTTTATAATTATTTTTAATGCTCAATTTAAATATAATTATATTTATATATATTTTTAATCACTCTCAATAATTATTTTTAATTGTTAAATATATATTTATGTTTTTATATTTTATATAATTAATATATAATAAATTATGTGTCATTAAAATAATTTAAAAAATTACTTCTTGCACAATTAAAATTACATATTACATTAAAAAAATTACATTGAACATTAAAAAAGATAGACATACAAATACATTAGACACTAGATATATAAATAAATATCCTAAAACTTAAACACTAAGAAAAATAAAAATACAAACACAAACACTTAAAAAATAAAACAACATAATTTTTATTCTCACAATTAAAATAGGGGTAAATCACTCCCAGAACCACCAAAATCAGTGAGAAAGTAATCCCCATAAATATTGTCTTAATTCATTGACTAATTTATACTCATTCTTTGCACAACCAGTCTCAACGGCTAGGATTGAAAGCCACCAACCAGTCTCAACGGCTAGGATTGAAAGCCACCAACCAATCTCAACGGCTAGGATTGAAAGTCACCAACCAAAATTGAATGGTTGAGATCGAAAGCCATCAACCAAAATTAATGGTTGGGATCAAAACCTACCAACAAATTTTTTATTATATAATGGGTACATTGCTTATCAATCATACACCTCATTTCTCATATGTGTTGTTTATATATATTTTTAATTTCATTTTGATATTTATTTTGATGTAATTTGTAAAATTTATACAATATTAAAATTTAGAAATTAAAATTAAAATTTAAATATAAATTAATTAATACAAAATAGAAATATATTATTTAATTAATAATTTAAAATTAGAGGGATAAATAATCAATTTAGAATATTATAATTATTTAAATTTAATAAAATAATATTTTTAATAAGATTCTATAGAATATTTTCTTTTGCACCAAATTTTGAATAAAAATCATTGGAGGAGATATGACCAAAATCACCAAAAATTTGGGTACTTGGTGATTTGAGTCATATTGCCCATTGGGGTTGCCCTAAGGAATTATTATTATACGTTATACTCTTTCCGTCCCGCAAAAATAGCACAATTTTATTATATTGGGCGTAATGTCCAAATTGCATTACTTTCCTCTTTTAGTTAAAAATGGTTCACCAATAGTTCACCAGTACCCATCACATATCTCTAATATACCTACTCATTTTAAATGAAATAATAATACTCCTTAATCTACGTGAAAAAAATAATGCTGTTTGCTCGAAATGGAGGGAGTATACATTTAAATTCTTCTATTTTAATATCCTACGTATTTCATTTTTATCAATGGATGATTATGTTTTTCGATAAGAGTTGATATGTGTAGTATATGTATATAAATTCTTATTCAATGGAGTATATATTTTTTAATAAATATATAATTTTTTTATATTTAATTTTTCATTTAAAAAAATTGATAAAAAATTTACTAGCAAAATATATATTTTTATTTATTATTGTGAAATATGTTTTTATTTATAAATGTATAAAATTTTGAAAATAAACACAGCAAATACAGAATAGTTTGCCTTCCAATAAACTGGTGATATTAATGTCAGGTGGACTAATTCAACTCTGATATATTCCAAAAAAATAATAATAATAATAAAAAATTGTCTTTGTATTCTACAAATTTTTGTTGGTTAACGTATTTATTATTTTAATATCTAATTAATCTTTTAGAGAGAGAGAGTGAGAGTTTTGGTCTGTTAATTTAGATTTTGGTCACTTGTGTGAAATAAAGTACAATTCAACAAGACAAAAGAAAAGGAATTTACCAAAATTAAACGGAAGTAGAGCCTAGTCGAGTGGTTGAGTGATTAAATTAAAATAATATTGGCAAAAGAGTTTACTTAAATTGTCTCAAGATTCATAAAATGGACTATTTATTTATCAAATTAATTTTTTTTAAAGAGTGATAGGTTTGAAGACTATTAATTTAAAAAATTGAAAATTTAATTTTTTAAAGAAATTAATTAAGTCTTGTTTATAGTATACTTTATCTGTCTCATCCAAAGAGTTTTTTTTTTTTTAATTTGAGAGTTCTACCAAAAAAAAGTCACCCTTTTGTTTTTACACGCATGAGACCATACACACCCACTAATATAATTAAAGTATGGGGTTCTACTCCCACCAATACAATTACTCACTTCACATTAAATAATAGTAATACTCTTTAGTTCATCATAATACTCTTTAATTCACGTGAAAAAAAATCCTTTAGATAGAACGAAAGAAGTATATATTGTCGAAAGGGAAAGATTACGTATAAGTTGAAAAGAAGAGAAATGAAATGCCCCACAAAAAGGCAGCTCAATTGGTAAATGGGAACGAAAACTAATCCAAATAAAATACTCCCTTGTCCGGGCAAATGGATTGTATGTGGATTAATGAATATTATTATTTTATGTATTGAATAATTATATTTGAGAGATGTGATGTGTAGTGGTTGATTTTTTTTTAGAGAAAATTAAAATCTTTAAATGAACACCCAAAAAAAATTTGAATGGAACACCGAATAAAATAAAATGGATACCTTTTGATGTCATGGGATACATAAGCGGCCAGCTGTAGTTTAATCCATACTATTAATTAGTTGAGTTATAGAGTAATAATTTAATCTCTACAAAAAGTAGAGTATTTCAAAGTGAAGTCGATGAGGTTGTGAATGGTCACTGAGTCAACTCCATCTGTAGCTTCCATGAAACTGAAACACCTCTCCCGTGGAAAAACAACACCAATTCAACACCTTCCTTTTCTCATTATCCACTCTTCTTCTTTTTCTTCATCATCAGTCATCACTCCCTTCTCCACTTGCTGCTAACCTCCAACCATGCTTTCTCCATCCCTCCTCCTCTTCTTCTCTCTCCTCTCCATACATGCTCTCTCTTCTTCACTACCACCCTCCATCCCTCTCTACCGTGATCACTGTGCTTCCATAGTCCCTGAATCCTCCCTCACATCTCCTGCTCGCAAGAATTTCATACCCTCTCTTCCCGCCGCTGATTTCACCGGCGGAGACTCCCTCCTCCGCCGCTCCAACCAGAACCACACCTTTTTCTACGTCAGAAAGACTCTCAAACTTCGGATTCTACCAGATTACTTTCAAACTTTAAATGTCGAAGTGTACAGGGTTCGGGCTGTCTTGTCCATCCGTCTCCCTCGGAGCTACGACGTTGACTCTTCTTCCGGAAACTTCACCTACGGCGGATCTTACTACCCCCGGAGGAGAGAGAGAGCGTCGATCAGGTTTCAATTGGACGGCTTCTGGTCTGAGAATTCGAGGAAGCTCTGTATGATTGGCTCTGCTTCTCACCGCGACAAATCTGTCCTGCTAGATGCTGTTCTCAAGATGAACTTCGCCAGTAACAGAAATCCAATTGTGCACGATTCAGTCACGAGTGGGATTCTGCAGAGCACGAGTTCCGTGGACGATCCAGCATACTTCGATCCAATTTCAATCTTCAATTTTCCCCATCTTCCCGACTACAAATACACACTCGTTACGGATGAAGTGAGAGAATCGATTTCTAGTGAGAGAAACCAGTCGCTGGAGCTGCAACGAGGCGAGTTCTGCTCTGTGATTGGATGGAGATCGTCGTGGCTGCAGCTGGACTACGCAGACGATTGCGGGGTGCATTGCTCCCCACTGGGCAACAACGCCTCGATTCCCCAATTTCTCAATTTGGATTCGATCGATTGTGATGAGAATGAGATGATGTTCAGATTTAGGGTTAGATTTATGCACTCCAATTACGACGATGGAAGCTTCAGCATCAATTCGACGGTGATCGGAGAAGCACGGTGGGATGATAACAAAAACGTGCTGGTCGGCGTTGGTTGTAGACTCTTGGATCCAATGAGCCATTCTGAGAATGCTGCAGTGGGAGGTTGTACCTTGAGGCTGAGCTGGAGGTACCCTGCATTGTTAACTATCCACAACAGTGCAAAATTTGTAGGCCAAATATGGAGCTCCGAAGGTGTTGACGGGTCGGGTTACTTCAGAAAGATTGATCTCAGATTCTCTGATGAGTATGGTGGTGTGCCATTTACAGGGCCAAAATATGAGTACACACAGAGTGGAAGAGTGATAAAGTCATGTGAGAGAAAGGGTGTGAAGAAGAAGAGGATTGAGTATCCAGATGGGAATTCTTACAACATGAGATTTGACATGTCCATTAAGGATAATAAAGATAGCAATATTGCATGGGGTTTTGCTATGCCTATTTTTGTAGGAAATGAGTCGTATCGAAGCAATGACTTTCTTGCAGTTGCAATGGCACCAGCTGCTACAGCTGAAGCAGTTGAAGTAGTTCCTACACCTGTTAATACCCACGATGTATCCCCTGTGAACATCAGCTACAAGATAAGCATCAACCCGTTTTATAGTCCCAACTCGAGTACTCCGTATCCAATACTAAACGGGTCGATGAATTATAGGCGTCAGATAGAGTTGATAGCAGAAGGAGTGTACGATGCAGAAACAGGATACCTCTGCATGGTGGCCTGCAGATTGGTTTATAAATCTACTGTCTCAAGAGACTGTGAGATTCTTGTGAAGCTCCAGTTTCCTCCAATGAATGGGAGAGGTGATCTTCTCAAAGGGACAATCGAAAGCACACGAGCGAAAATCGATCCTCTCCATTTCGAAGAATTGGCCTTGCAATCAGCTGCATACTATGGCGAAGTTGCTAAGGAGTCGATATGGAGGATGGACGTGGAGATGACGTTGGTGTTGGTGTCCAACGTGCTCGCCTGCGTCTTCCTGGTGCTGCAGATCTTCCATGTCAAGAGAAATCCAGACATAGCTAGTTTCATTTCACTTGTGATGGTTATGATACTGTGTGTGGGGCACTTTATCCCACTGGTGTTGAACTTTGAAGCTGTGTTCTTGGGAAAGCACAAGCAGCAAAACTTGTTGTTGAGTAATGGTGGTAAGATTGAAGCCAACGAAGTTGCAGTTAGGGTGATCACCATGGTAGCCTTCTTGTTGCAAGTACGCCTACTCCAGCTCGTCTGGACTGCGAAACAGGGCGATGGCAATGCGAAGAGGGCGTGGAACGGGGAGAAAAAAGCCGGGATAGTAGCATTAGCATTGTGCGCTGTTGGTGGCTTGTTTACTCTGGTGTTGAATTGGTTAAGGAACATGTATTTTGGCTCTTACGTTCGACAGACGTATTCTGTGTGGGGTGATTTTAGGTCTTATGCTGGTCTGATTCTTGATGGTTTCCTTCTCCCACAAATCCTGCTCAATGTCTTCATTGGATCAGCAGAGAAAGCTCTGTCGCATTCGTTCTACGTTGGAACAAGCGCGGTTCGATTAGTCCCACATGCTTATAATCAGTACAGGGCTCACAATTATCCAAAGTTTGATCTGAATGCAACATACTACTATGCAAATCCAGCAGCAGATTTCTACTCCACAGCTTGGGACATTATCATTCCTTGTGGGGTTGTCGCGTTGGCCGTGGTCGTTTTCGTGCAGCAACGCCACGGCGGACGCTGCATTCTGCCTCAAAGATTGAGGGGGTTGGAAATGTATGAGAAGGTGGCTGTGGTTGAGAATGAGTGATGTTAGACAGTGCTATAGTATAGTGATGATGTGTGTGTTTAATTGAGTGTTTTCTGTGTAATATGTAACTTTATGTTGGATAACTCTTTGAAAAAAGATGTAACGTGTTATACAAGCTTAATATGAATGTATTAAGCCCCAAGTATAGCTCAGCTGTAATGTAAAAGTTTGAATTTTGTCTTTTGACATGAATTTGGAGTTTGTAAGCACAATCAAACATAATAAATGTAATAATACAACGAGTATCAATAATCTATTTGAAGTGTAGTGCATTTACTTTCTTCACCTATTCCTAAGGCAAGAACAGTATGAGTCTTTCTTCACCGATCCCACGAACAGAAGCTGTGTAAGCCCTAATGATCGGTATAACAATTTTTTTTAATTATTATTTGAATGTAATAAGAAAGGCTTTTCTTATCTCAAGATGAATAGAATCTTTTCATGCAAAAATAATCTTTTAACCGGAAAGTAACATGGCATTTTCTTGAAGTAAAGACCGAAAACAATAGAAAACAAATCAGCGATGTATTACTCCCTCTATCTCCCATCTATATAGAAAAAAATATTTGGCTAATTTTATTGAATTTTTTAATAAATAAGTATTTTGTAGCCAGAGAAGACACTGAAGTATATAGAGCACAAAATGGTTTTTTTTTAGTTTAAATAATGTGTGTAATTTTTGGATGATTCACATTCACAACATAAAAGCAACATGTAACTATGGAAATATATTTCAAGTTTGAAATCGAAAAAACTTTTTTCTTTACTTATAAAAAATTAATATTGCTACTATAGGGACAATCTATCGGGACAAGTCTCGAGACCGTCTTACCCAAGCGACAAGATTGAGTGAAGTGAAAATAGTGCAATAAACTATTTCATAAATAATTTATAATATAAATAAAAAATGATAATTATTTTATAGTAAAAGTGGTAATAATGTTATCACGGCTTACCTAAGACACAGTTTCACACAAGTTTTTGCAACTACTATATGATTGAAAAACTAAATCATTTACAGAGAACAAATTACTCTCTTAATTGTGAATTAATGTGTAGCAGATAATATTAGTATTGTGTATAAATGGATATATTAATTGTTTGTATGAATTTCATTTATTTATAGAAAATTTTATAGCATATTTAGGATAAACTAAATACTTCCTCCGTCCGCTCGAAGGAAGATTTTTTTTTTTTTCCATTTTAGTCGTCCGCTCCAAAGAGGGTCATTTTCTTTTTTTATACACTCACTAATACAACTAAAATATAGAGTCCACACTCCCACTAATACAACTACCCGCTACTTATTAAATAATAAAGAAAGTGAAATAGCAGAATCGAACAGAAAAATTGTTGAAAATAATAAAGAATTCTTAACGTGAATTTTAACTCAATCTGTTGTAGAAAAAGATACATATACAGAGTATATATATATGTGATCAAGATGAATATTTAAGTAGGGAAGGTGTACAACTAAAATACAAGTGGTGAAAACACAGTAGGGAGGAAGTGGTTCTAGTGATAAGAGAATGAGGAAAAGGACAGCAGTATATACAAAATGTGTGATCAAATGCCAATATTTGGATTGTTTCCATCCAAGATAAGTGAGATTTCGAGTCCACGACTGAATGCTTGGTTGAACATAAGCCTTGTCTGGAAAGTGGAAACAAATGGGAACCATGACGATAAAGCAACCGGGATGAATATCACGATCCCCATTGCAGCGTCGTACAAACGCCCGATTGATCGAATTGACTTCCACAATCCTATCTTTTTCATCACAGGTTTCCAAGCGCAGGCAATCTGCAGAGAGAGACATCAGAATATATCAGTGGAGAGAGACATCCAAGATTGATGCTAAAGCTCTAAGTTGTTTATTCAACTGTATAACTACAGAAAGTGGAGAGAGAGAGATTACAGAGAGAATTCCCCATCCAGTAGGAAGGAAAGCCAAAATAGCAGCAAATATATCAGTGATGGTGAGATCAGTGATTGCAACTGCAACAATCACACCAGCCAGGGCCAATAAAAACGAGATTCCTTGGACGAAACGTAGCAGCAACTGGAAATTCACGGATATCTTCTGACTGAAGGAGAATACCTGTGGAATGGCAATGCACAAACATAGTTTACATTTCACAAAACTATGGTACAGGTACCAGTACATAGCCCAACAAATTATAGTCGTAGTAAAACAGACCTTGAAAAGAATAATAAGCACTGCGAACACTACCCATGAAAACCCATACACCTGAAGAAAAAGGAAATATCAAAGTCAACGGGAGCTCTAAACTTCAGCATAAATAGTTAATCAGAATTGTTAAATAGAGAATAATATTCCACATTTGCTTGGATCAGCTCAAGAAATATTAACAAAAAAGCATATGACCAACACCTTAATCTCGGCTCAACAAGCTTTTAGCAAATACACACACACACACACATATACACATCAACACGCGTCAAACTTTACAGTATACTGTAAAAAAACATATCGTGGGCCGTAAATGTCTAGTCCTCGCATCAAACTTCAAATTGTCTAGGCCATACACATGTAAGCAATAGTGAGAGAATGAGATCATGAGTGTTGTACCGTGAGTGATGTATCATCTTTTTGAACATCTAACTTGTAGACAATACCATACTGGAAGATGAAAAATCGTAGGCTCAGAATAGTTTCCATCACTCTACCACTGAAGTTTCGTATATGAGACTGCACCAAATGTACAGTGTTAACACAGAAACAGGAGTTCACAGGTGAATTTATCACTGCCAATAAATATTTAAATGAACAACAAAAACTAGTAAAAAAAGGCAGTAAATTTAAGTATCAGTCCAAGAGAAAAAGGATGGCTCATATATATAGTACAATATCCTTCCTTTGCTTAAATCATCTAATGTTCTGGGCAATCACAGACAATATCAATAACTAAACTAGAATGATTTAAATTTTGTACATGCACAAGAACGTATATATGAATATACCTCAATACTTTATCTTGATTTTACACAAGTTAGACCAAATGTAGAACATGAGAAACAAATAAAGAACAGCACACTGCATATATAGGCAAGAGTAATTGAACAAACATCTAATTAAAAAGGTTCCCAAAAAACTGTATTGTGAGGGTATTCCAGTTTGGGTTTGGAGGTGGCATGGTGGTCAAGGACTGGAGATTGGGTTGGGAGCTAACAATGATGCACTGGGTAAAGAGTAGCAGTACCATTGCAGGGTGGATAGATCAGGTAATATACGTGGGATAAACAGTTACGTAAAAGAAAAGAACAAATATAATAAATATTCATAATTCACAAGCTAAAAGGCCAAAAAATTTAATTTGTGGCGGAGGGTAACTAATATGCTAGTCAGCTAGTGCAATGTTCAAGCATGGAGGGACCTTTTTGCAGCCCAACAGGGAGAAACCATATAAAGAAACCAGTGAAGAACCCAAAACATTCATACCAGTTCTTCATCCCACCATGCCTCCCAGCTTTCTTCACCTTTAACTCCAATTCCACCTCTGTAGAAAAGCCAGTTTGTCCAATCCCGAAAGTCCTCAACAGTCCTAATGATCGATCATCAGGAGTTTTATTCTTGAAGCAAGTAGAATAACAGGCAGCAAAATTGATTGGAGAATGTACAAACAAAAAAACTCACTTCTGCCACTCAAATCCAGAAGGATTAAATAAATATGGAGCAAACAGCCATGAAATAGCTAGAAACCAACTGCTAACAGTGAGAAGAATATAGGATAGACCACCATCGTTGTACCCATATGCAAGGTATACCACCAATAGGAGCACAATTTCCATTCTGAAGAAAACCAGAAAATGAAGCAATATGAAAAGAAAAAAAAATCTGCCGATAAGATACAATATCACATAATATATATATATATATATATATATATATATATATATATATATATATATAGAGAGAGAGAGAGAGAGTAGACCCCTTAACAAAATGACTTCGTGAATAAAGCCGATAATTTTCAGTAAACTTGATATGGCGAACGACAAATCCTCTACCGGTTGCTTGGTACTGCCAGAAAAAAAAAATCTCATCTTGCAAGTAATTTCAAACGATAGATCCTCTTGGCAGTTAGCAGAACGAAGAAATAATAAACCATACCCTTGCACCACCGTGTAGAATAGTACGACCAAAATAATGTGTCCTAGTCCCCAAGGAGAATGTGAAGAAGACAGTGCAGAGCTGAAATTGCATGGTCACAAAACTAACCACGGCCTGCAAAACGACAAGAAAAATTATTTAACTGAAATTGAGTTAAAATAACACTTGCAGACAGTTCACAGAATCAGCTTTAGATAAAATTATAAATAATCAGCAAAACAAAGGCATCTAACAAATGTAGAATAATGTGAATTATGCTTAGTTCGTAAAAGTTAATAAAATGGTTTTAACAAAAAGAGTTCAAGGTAATTGAAGGGCAAAATGATTTAGGTGGTAAGCCTTAGGAATACATATATGTCTTATGTCCTCGAAGTAATCATTTATTTCTCACCCTAAAAATGCTTAGTATATGTCTTTAAAAAAAATTCAACAGCCAATGACTGAATCATTGGTTCATCAGTACAGTTGGAACTACATAATATAATTTTCACTTTGATGGGTCCGAGAAGATCCATATAACTGAACCGCAATTTTGTACTGAAGACAGGTTATTTGTCTCCCGTAAATAGCAACGAATACCACATAAAAGAAGGAATAGCCTAGATTATATTGTCAACGAAAACTATACTTAAAGCAGAAAAAATTAGATGTGAAACATACCCTTAGAAAACCTTGTTCCAAGATGAAGCCTAAAATCATTGGTACTGCCGTAAAGACACCAATCTGAAACAGAAACTGCGCGTTCAAAGCAGCACTAAGAGCAGTATTCCCTGATATATCTGCTCTGTCTTGAATGGTTTCACCAACCCCAGATAATGCCTTTAAAAGTTTAAGCAAATGTGAGCTGACATTGGTCGTATGAACAATGCAAAAGATCAGAGCAGATTTGGAAAAAAAAAAAAAAAAAACATAATGCACCCTGGTAAAAGGCTCTTTCAACAAAATTCAGAAAAAAAAAAATTGCAGGTAAACCAGGAAGGAGGATATAATGTTGTCAGAACAGAGGGAATCTTCTATTGAATAGGAACTAAAGATGAAAGAGGAGAAGAGGAAGTGAGGAAGACTAAGAAGGTGGATATGTCAACCTGTCATAATGCTAATTTTCATATGCTACAGACAGAGATGAAGGAACTGGAAAAGAAAAACAATAAAATGATCTATTCCCCTTATATCATCCATGATGCCAACTGCCAAAAATGAGAATCATTCTTTCCCCTATACCTAAACAATAAGGGAAGGACAAAATACACCAATTTGGTACTCCTTCCCCACCTTGTTGATTGTGTTAACACCAAACGTTCCCTATGTTATTGAACAGACAACTCTTAAACCATGGAGTACAGCAATGGTGCATATAAGAATTTAGAACACATATTTAAAAAAAAAAAGTATTTCTGAATAACACAAAGTAATTTAAGTTTATAAATTACCAAATATACCCTCCCATAGAGAAAAGCATACACCGTCAAAGCTGTCATCTGCAAGTAGATTTGATCGAATGGGTGAAGTTACTATACAGCTTAGACACAAGCAAAGTAGTGAGATTCAAACTTGAAGAATTGTAGGCCAAGCAAAGCATATAGGAAAGATATGCGCAGCCAAATTCAGCATATGGTAGCGTGAAACATATCTACTTAAATAAAAATTAAGGAAAATTTTGGAAGCCACAAGATAAGCTAACCATGGTACAAAAGTAGTATCCAACAGTTGTGAAGTAGAACGAGAGCATCCTGAAAAAGTCAAAGAGCTGCCCAAGCCTGTAAATATCCCTGCTGAGGACTTGTTCACCATTACCACCAGCAACTTTTCCCTCAAAGAGAGCAATCTGATTTAGGCCAACATCTCGCCCCTTACCAACCTGTAGAAAACTCGGGCAATTTTACCCCAAGGATTTCAGAGCATAAAGTAATGCTAGAGTATACCTGAATGTATTCATGATGAGTCACATTTCCCTGGCGTAATGTTGAATTGAAACCTGCATTTGCAAACATCAGATTATAGGATAAAGAAATATTTAGAATATCATAAAGGAAAAAAATTGAAGCTTCATCATCCGTATAATGTATATGATGTATCTTTTCCAAAGCAATTCTAATTGGGAAATTGTGGTGAGAATGAATGATATATTTATACACGTCTCATAATCACTAGAGCATACAATTGCCCTTGCCACAACTTAGGTGGTAAGGGAGATAAAACTGTCCAGATATTGAGACAGGAAAAAAGAGAATAAGACAACATACTTTTCTTCTCACTTCTATTCAACAATAATCAACTGAAAAGACATCTTATTTAAAATCAGGAACGTGTTTTAACTGAACTCAATGACGAGATATAAAGGCTTAACTTTAGTTGCAAGAATCAATGAGAGGATTAACTTGGAAGGAGGATAACATATCGTTCCAAATGAAATAACATAAAAGTGCAAAAATACACATCGGGGCAATCAAATGTGATACCTGCGTAAATATCTTCACTAATATTAATTACACGAGATGCCTTGCTGATACCACCCCTTGTGATATGGAAAACTCTATCAAAGACATCAGGGTGTCCATAATGCATACGAACCCTGACAAATACGAACATGAAAGTATCAACCATGTATTATCTTGCAAAATAACATTATTGTATGCCAAGCCGAATAGACACTAAGCTCACTTCAGAGGATTTGCCAGAACACGCTGACCAAGTGTGACAAAACTAGATTCTTGATTAGACATGAAGAACGCCAAGGAAGAGACACTGCACTAGCAAGCCTAGAAGTTAGACATCAGTGGATCATATAAATATAAAAAAGTAAATATATGCAACTTCTATCACCTTCCAGTAAAAACATGCTCCCTGACACCAAGAATGGTAGGAGGGCGTAATCCATGATCACGGTGAAACTCTTCAAGAAGATTTCTCATCTTCAATGCTTCCTCAAAATAATTATCCTGAGAGGTGATACATCAAAAGAACTCATTATGCCTAATTATGGATGCACAAGAAAAGAAAAGGAATAATATGGCACCCAGCCAAATAATGTCGCAAAAAGAATAGCATTTACAAAGTTATACATTAGAAGTTAAACAGATAAACATGCATCTGCAGTTCTGCTTTGAAGTAAATAACCAGAATTTTTGCTAAAAATATATCATGGACTAGTTGGATTATTACATTAAACAATAAAAACCACATATTTCAACAATGCGCAGAGAATGGATAGGAATCTAGGAACCTTAGTCTGTAACATTTACAATTGTTAGAGCAAGGATAACCATTCAGAGGAATCACACACACACACACACACACGCATATATATAAGTCAGCATTTTTTTGTACGTCATCACTTAAGAGCAAACAAGGACAAATTCTTAAACCATGTAAAGAGACAAGAAAATATCAAAGCCACCAAAAGACGAAAAAAAAATTATGCCCTATGCCTGACAATAGATTCAAGGAAGAGCTGTAAGCAGCAGAAATACATTAATGGGCTGCTCCAAAATTGAAACCATGAAAGTTTCTCAATATCACCACTAGGTTATCACAGTTTATGTGTCAAATTTAAAGTTGAAAGATTTGCAACAGCACCATATTGGTGCAGAACTGAAGACTGAGAACATGTGATACAGAATTAAATGAGGTGTGCAAAAAAATAAAATAAATGCTCAATAAAATGGTAACCTGATTCATATCAATAGTCTGAACAGCATTGCCACGAGTAAAGACTACAGCATGATTTTGATTTTCAGGTTTCCCTTCTCCAAGTTTAGGATTCCCTGGTAGCTTTATTGAATATATCTCCTGCAATCATTTTAAATTATACCAGAAATAATTTTTTAATATATTTTCTGCAATCCTTAGAATCCTAGAAAATCCCTCTGTTATCAATTAAATTTCTGAATGAAGCATGCTAACCCTCTTTCTTCCTTATCAGTTTGAAGAATACATATTGGCACATGTTCTATTAAGAAAGTGTAACAAGTATCAAGTAATAATAACTCAGAAATTAGTCCTAGGGACTTAAAAAGAAAAGAGATAGCATAAGAACCTTGTCTTTTCCATTGATATCAGCCTTCACAAGTTTTGAGAAATATTCCGTGTAAACTTTGCCTTCCTTTAGGGTTTCAACAACATCGATGAAAGCAACTCGAAGAGCTTCATTTCTACATAAAAGAAAATTTCAATTTGAACAACTAATCAGGGAAAGGAAATTGTAACATCTAACAGTACTAATAGGGATGCTTGTTTTGGGTTATCAGATCAGAATATGTATTAGAGGTTTTGAAATCCAAAGAACTTTTGAAATGACCTATAATCAATTACATACTAACCCAACAACAATACACTAATACAACACAACCACCCTGCTATACTTTGATTTGACATACCCTACCCTACTAAAATCCCAATAGCCAAAACAAACACAATAATATTATTTAATGAGGATTATTACTAAATCTCAGAAACAGATATCAGAAACGCACTATTTACAAATCAAACATCCCCTTATATCAAACTTGACTCCTACTTTGAAATTTATCACCAGTTTTGCAGTTTTAATGCTGAATATATCAGTACATCCATTTATCTGAAGTCCACAAACTTTCCAAAGTAGTTTTCTTTTGATATGAACATGAACAAATCCTCCATTCATGCACAATTAAGTTAAGTATGGCTAGCCAATTTTAAATGGAAGATTTCATTTTGTTACAGAACCTTTGCATTAATTGAGCAATATCTGCAGCTTCAGGTTTGCGATCTTCTTTCTGCTTTCCATATATCTGACACGTAACAACATATGTGAACTTTAGATCAGCTTGAGCTCTTGCCTCTGGAGACAACTCAAAACTTTGAACGTCGTTTGGCTCATTTCCAATAATACCAGCTTCCACATCTGGAAATAACAATGTCAGAAATGGCCAGGGGAAGACAAAAAGTAAAAATATACTAATTTTTTACAATTCATACCACCAGTTGACATCCGCTCCAAATAAGCCTGAAGCATCAAAGCTTTCCTATAGTACATCATCCCCCGAACTGCTTTTGAAAATGGTACAGTCAGGATGGAAACATATCCGCAGATAGATATAATCGAAACAATTCAAAACCAATACTTAAAAGGGGAAGAGAAAGGCCTAAAAGAAATTGGAAAGAATATTTAAAAAAATAAAGAGTTAAGCTTGGTTAGTGTACAGAACTTGATGGTGATATATGATCCATATAGCAAATCCCTTGTGATGACGTAATAGATTAATTTGTTTTTGTTGTTCAACTACTACATAATCATGAAAAGTTAAGAGGGACGAGAGAGATAATATGCATGAGCAGAATCCTACACAGATAAACTTGAACTAAAAATACCACAGAGACCAAGTCAATGAAGATTTAGTAATTTGTATGCTATAGCTGTATCTTGATTACCCTATAGATTCACAGAGAATAATATATTCATTTATGAAAAGTTACCATATCTCGTATTCGGCAACTTTAAGGAGCAAACAATGTTGTTTTACATACGACACAGAAGTGTTATACCAAAACTATTAAATATGCAGTATTACTGGTGTCCACCACCTAAATACTAGGATTAAAGAGAGATGGTTTTTAACCAATACTTTCTAAAATGTTGAAAGCAGAACATGGTATGACTTAAAAATAGACTAAATAGTAAAGGAGCCTTTTCTGTACATCAAGCACAGAAGTTCAGAAACAGGTGAAAAACAACATATAGCTCAGAGTATGCTGAACAATCTGGATTTTCACTTGACACAGATCGTTTGTATACCATCATAAAAATAATGCCAACAGACTAAAAATAGGACATAACACAAAACAACTCTAAATGACTGGCCTGTTCTTGCAAGTGTCTGTCCCCGATAAGAAGCCCAATACCGAAGTTCTAAGATATGATTAGGATCATCGCTAATTTCCAACTCTGAAGCGTTCTCATCACGTCCAATTCGAGCAAGGAAGTTTTTCCACTCATCTGCATTATTAAGAGAGAGATAATCCAACAACTGAAACTAATGTTTTAACATTATTAACTTGTATCATTGTGAGGTTCAAAATTTTTGAACAGGAACATGCTAACATGTATTCTTTACAATAAAGATGTAAGGAAAAATCCATAAGACATTACTCATAAACTACATATAAATGTACACAAAGTATGACCGTCATTACATGCATCAAAAGAGTGAGCACATCCATATATTCATATAGATAAATACATGACATTTTAATAGAAGGAAAACTTAAAAAGGTTTAAGTATAAAAATAAGAACACGATCACACGAAGATTTAAATACAGAACTGTTAAAAAAGGTGAGAAGTTCAGATGGCTGAGAAAGAATCAAACATTAACAGATCAAATAAAAGATTTAACTAAATTAAAAATAGTGACTCGTAGAAAAGTAGAGAACTGATATAAAAACATTATCATATCCATCATAAACATTACAGAGATTAGAACGCAGCATCTCCAAGCCAGTAAAGATTACGTATGCTCCACAATTTTGAGAATGAAACTCAGATAATTCAAATTTGGATTGAGAAGCAGAAAACAGAAAAAGATAAACCCTACTAAATTAGATTAATGCTGTATTGTTTGAAAATTATAGGATGAGGGTTGTAAGAGGACAGTCGCCTCAGTTGGAGAAATATAACACTTGACACTAAAGTGTTAAGATAAAAAAATAAAATAAAGAATCTGGAGGCAGCTGCAACATTCAAAATAAGACGTACCAGGATATATCTTTTGGAGGTAAAACAAAGTTGTAATACCATCTTCATTTTTCTTAAGGAGTTCAGACATGCTGTAAAGCACAGTCTCAGAGTAATATGGAGTGAAGACACTGCAGAATTGATAAAGTTGAATTACATGCATATTTGCATAAAAGGAAGGAAGCAAAACATTAAAATGAAGCAACTACCCAAAAGATAGCATCTCTCGAACTGGTTTTGGTTTTGGCATTTCCATGAAAAGGGAATTTGTGAAAAACTGCAGACGTCTTCTAGCCTCAAGATTCTTGGGGATATTCGCAGCAGAATCCTTGATGGTAAGCAGAGAATACAATCTACTGACTTGTGATTTCTGCATACGTTTCAAATAGTCAAGCTCTTGAATCTTGATATAACAGAATTTTCGATGGCAGACAAAGAGATAGGATGACTAGATGCCAAATGATTAATCATACCAACTCTGCATCCGTGGGCCACTTCAATTTTTGAAAGAGACGGCCTTCAGTCCGAGCTCTTGATAGCATATTCCACGTCTCATAATTATCTCTGCAGATTCAATGGATATGATATGATAATTTAACAAGGGAAACCCCCCACTTACCACCCAACCACCCCAAAAAATAAAAGAAATATTAAGCATTCATAAAGACCTCATGTTAATAGATAGGACGTCATGTCGCATAACATCATAAAGATCTAAAATGGCCTTAACAGCACCAGTTTCAAGCTCAGGTGTCCGATCTTTTTTCTGAAAGAAAAAAAAAAAAAAAAAACTCAACAATCAAAACAAGTTGACAATGGAAAATTATAATTCTTTCATATAATAATTAAAATGGCATGGTAATAATGTCACAATTCAATCAAAAATGATTTGACCACTGTAAACTAAACTTTCTTGCAAATCCTCTCTCACTATGCAAATTGCATCTCATGCTCTCTCACAAATTAAGCTATTAATAACCCTCAAAGTTTTACCCCCCCCCCCCTCCCTATTTTTATAATCTTTTTATCAATTAGACAATTGGATTGTATATCTTTTCAATATTTCGCCAACAGAGAAAACCTGTAGCAGTATCAATGACCCTGCAGGATAAACACCACCACAGAACTTTTACATTTAAAACTATTTGAATCATGACCCCATCTTATTCCATTCAGAAATAAAGTGCTTACCCACTTTGAGAGCTAATAGTTTTTCTAAATGAGAAACAAAGATTATATTACACTAGAAAGTGTGCAAGGGATGAGGGATCCCTTACACAAAGTACAACGGTTGCAACACAGCACCAATTTATAAAGAAATCAGAAATGTAAAGTGTTTTAAAACATCAACGAACTGATACCTAAAAAACAAATTCCATAACTCCTACTCCAAACATCCTTCTAGGACTTATGTAAATCCTCAAAAGTCTCTTTTTTCTTTCCAATCAATGAACCAATATACAACTGGAGCTATACCCCCAGAGAAATTTACCCTTTTTGATATTATGACAGCCCAAATTAGAATTATCATTTTTGGGAAACCCAAACATACCCCATGCGAGGATTTTGGACTTCCTAAATACGAGTGCTCAAGCATTAATAATAACAGGCAAACACATACATATTTGTTTTAATGTTTTAATGGTCTACTCAACATGTTTTATTCTGTTATAACATCCCAACCTGTATTTTATTCTCTATCCAGTGAACTGCATAATATAAGGCTTTGAGTTGGTTTTATATTTTAAGAATCTTAACCCTCACATATGTTCTTTTTAAGCATATAAAGGGTAAAATAGAAAGATACTGCAAACCCACAACCAATTCCATGTGTTGTGCATTTTGTAAACAGATATTACGACCAAATCAACTTCATAACTACAAACCAGTATCCCGAGGAGCGCAGTAACTTTCTGAATAACAAGAGGCAGTTTCTCCAGCCGAAAATCAACATGAATACTTCTATTCGTTATGCTACTTCGAATATCATCATATATTCTTTCAACCCTGACATGATTTCCAAGGGGCATTATATGATTACATAATGTCTGTAAGCATCAGGAATAGAGAAATATAAATATCAGATGAACTTACCACTTCTTTCCTTCATTATTTTCTTCATCGTCTAATATTGCTGTAAGGATGAACTTGAGACTATAAAAACACTCCTGAACAGCATATTGCATGTTATCATCCCTCGAAATTCGGTCCCAAAGTTCTTCTTGAGAATCTTTATTCTCTACAGCAATATCCTTTGCCATGAATATCTGTAATATTTCATAGAACATATATCAGATGTATCAGGATAAAAACAAGTAAACTGACAGAAGTAAATTAAAGATTTACAACAAGAAGCAGACCTTGCTAGCTAGAAGAAAAAGTGGCCACTGGACAAGCACAAGACTTGCTGAATTTTTAGGCATTTGAAGCAACTCCATTTCCCTATATATTGTACGCAGCATTTATAACTCTACTCAAGCAGTCTAATATAGTAGCAAATCCATCAAGATGATGCAACAGTAAGAAAAAAAGTTCACTCACGAATTGCTGATATAATCTTCCTCCCTGAGATTCTTTATAATTTCATTCCAAAAGGGAGCAAATCGAGCAGCATCTAATTTATTTGTTTCCACCTACAATATAACTCAAATAAATTAATTGCACAGAATAAACTGAAATGCCAACAGATGGCCTAAACGAATAAATGATTTTAAATAGGGTATCTGGGCCATTTCACCAACTTTCTAGACTTGGGCCTCAACAGCAAATTACTACATCTTAGAATACACTTAATTACATTGCAAAAGTCAAATATGTTAGTCAAATTTAATTTAAGATCATAGTTGTTAAAAGCGAGAGGCACACCTAGGCGCACGAACCCCTAGGTGCACCTGAGGCGCAAGGCGCGCCTGAGCTACATTTTGCCCAAAACTAAATTTACAATGTATATACACAAATATATCCTACTTACAATCATATTACCTAACTAAACTAAGGTAAAAATCACATAACATCACATAATGATACATAATAACTCATAATAGCATTATAACACATAAAACATACACACAAATAAAGTTCATGCAGGTGGTGGAGGTGAAGGCAGCCCACCTTTTTGTCTTTATTTTGAAAGTTAAAGTACTAAAACCCTAACCCTAATTCTCTATTTATTTCATTTTATAAGTGGGCTGTCCATTTTATCTTAAAAACGTGTAAACACTTTAATGATTGAGTAGCAACTTCAAAAAACTTTTTAAAAAAAAAAAAAAAGGATGTTGAAGAAGCGCGCCTAAGGCGCACCTAGGCGCGCGCCTCTGATACATGAGCCTGGAATAGCAAAAAATCAACAATCTAGGCGCAGACCCTTGAGCCTGAGCGCGGCGCGCCTTTAACAACTATGTTTAAGATTCAATTTATTGATCAGTGAAATAAAATAAATTGGATAATTTCGTAGTTTTTTTCTACTTAGAACATAATAAGCCATAAAGATATTGTGAACGGATCGTACTCCACTACATCATTGAGAATTTAAGCTACTCCCTATTCGATTATCTGTGAATTCAATGATTAGGGCTTCCCAATAGGGCAGGATGCATCAAACTCAAGTTAGTGGAACCTGGATATCATGTCTATTGTCTTGGAATCATTTGAATGAATAGGATAACATGTTTATTGACAGGCATGTAAGTGCTAGGTGCAAAGAAATAACAGAGAACACAATAGGGAACATAATATGATAGCTCCATACTGATTTCCGTTGTTGGATTCTCAAGATACAACCATCCTTTTACATTTACATTACGTCTATGAAAAGATGTGATGCACTTGGAACTTCTGTTCTATTGGTATTTGGGGCAAAGGATATTAATGTCTTAGTGACTGAAAGCAACAAACTACTAACATAAAATTAAAGTTCTCACTAGATGCTAAGGTCTAAAAACCCGATTCCACAACAAAAAATAATACATGCTTACCATTCCATGGTCATTAACAAAATCCACAGTCCAATGATTGTAAGTACCCTAACTGACAGAAAATTAAATTCTTTTCAAGATACGATGGTCTGCTAACCTGATTTCCATGACACAAAAATAACATTCGTCTACCATTATTTGGTCGACAATTTTTGCTGAATATGTCAAAGCATCAAACTAATTAACCTTTTCATGATAATCAAGAAAGTTAAAACTAAAAACTTTTAAGGCAGTACTAGTTTATCGAACTCAGTAGCAAAATTCTTTTATTTCCAAGTAATGTAAAACCTAACATACCGCTTAATGGGATAGAAAAACTGAAACAGAATTGATTCCTCATATTCACTTTCTTGAGCCCAAAAAGTGTTAATTGATCAGTGCAAATTTCATGAGACATTTTATCTGTCATGCTGTGGTAACATTCTTGAGCCCAAAAGGTGTTAATTGATCAATGTAAATTTCATGAGACATTTTATCTGTCATGCTGTGGTCGGTAGTCAAACTTTATAATTCATCTTACATCATAATGTAATTTACTGCGGCAGAAATAAAAATTATAGGAGATAGAAGAGACACTAGCTAACCTGGCCAGATGACTGCACAGATTCTCTGCAAAACAAAGATTTGAATTCAATTCCAATAATAAAGAAAGATACAAGTATAGCTATTGTTCCGCAATGGGATTTCTTGCGTGATCTCTTATGTGAGAAAATTCAAGCAGAAAGGATAAAAACCTGTTGGGAAGCTGTGCATGTAGTGTATTCATAAAAGCTGCAGGAAACTTCTCAAAAAGTTGATGAACAGCATCTAGAGACCTAATCTGAAGCCAAGAAAAAATCACAACTAACTCATCCATTCCACTAGTTGGAAAAGGTAAATTCATAAGCAATTGCATTTAATTTGGCGTATAAAACACGGTTATTAGGAGCTGCTGGCAGGACCTCTTCAACATGGCGAGCAATTCTTATTTAACTAAATATGTACCAAGGAGTCTTATAATCCTTCATATTATAAAAGATTTGAAGTATAGATGTAAAAGTAAGGAGATGGACAAACTCCACATTTAGAAGTAAAAAAGAAAAGAAGAGGCCAGGGGCAGTGGTTGGCAATCATATGGATTGCTAATTGGTGAAGAATCAAAGGAAGATTAATTAAATGACTTGCCCAGATTGATTTTTTTTATTTTTTATTTTGAATGAATAATATCCCAATGGCTAATCACATCATATATACATGTACAGTTTTTATGCTATATTAGAAAATCCATTATGGAGTGGGGAATAACAAAAGACCAGCTTGAACCAGAGGCGCGCCTAAGGCGCGTCTAGGTTGTAAAAGGGCGCACAAAGACATGTGTCTTGGCTGTAAGAACGAAACAGTCAGGAGTTTTTCAAGGAATAGTGAAAATAATAAGTTCATTATGATATATGTCACCTCCCCAAGTCGATCTCTAGCACCCAGCAGGAAACCCCATATGGCAGATATAATAGTGTAGAAAATATGGATATCCACAAGGTAAATCTGCACCATGAAATAAAGAACAATTTCACAATCAGAACGGGTAACAAGAACCAATGGTAAAGAATGAGCATAAAATAAAGGTAATTAAGAACGCAATCAATGCATCCCATATTAAGAATTTAAATGCTCGGACATAAAAAATGGAACGAGGACAACAAAAAAAATGGAAGAGCCCTGACAAAAAAAAAAAGAAAAGAAAGCTGTACTTACAGCCAGTACAGGGGCCCATAAGCTTAGTACTGTGAAAGCATTATGGTTATCTACAGGAGAAAATACAAACTTGTCAACATCAATATCAATATAACAGTAAGAGCACTGCTGCAGAATTTTGTCAAAACAAGATGCACAATGAATTATCCAGAGATATGAGTTTTATTTTAGTTAAAACAGAAGCATATAAAAACCCAATATCAAAAGGTTACACTTGGATACAAGACAGATCAATCTAAATTCCTATCTGAAGGAGCAGTGAGCACAATGAATAGCTATTCACAAGTAACGTATAAAAGGTCCAGGATCGCAACACCCTACTTCAATCACAAGAGTGAGTTTGAATTCTAGCTTGCTTCAATGAAATGGACACCCACACTTCATCTAAATACAACCTACAAATTTTTGGACCAAATTGGTTAGTGTAAACTGACTAAAACACCCTTATACGTATAAATACCATCTAAAATAACATCACTCTCCTTCCTTTCACATTATCCTAAAAGTTCTTTCTCACCCAAAACCTCTAAACCCTAGTTTGAATTACATTGATCCAAAAAATCATTGATTTAGAAAAACACGTAGTGTTTCCAACATTTCAAAGGTTTAAATCACAGTACAATATGTATATAATCCATCTTACTGCTTACTATTGCTGAACCAATCCGTTGAAAAACACACACCCCACTCATTTGCTATAACAGACACATTGAGGTCAGAATTCTGTTACAAGTTATGTCCAACCCTAATTTCCAAAAATATCAACTAGCGTAGGGCATGATAACCAAATATATTAACAAGCATCAGAATGTAGGCCTAACACAACTCTTTTTAGTGAGGAAGGGAACACAGGAAAGGCAGGAGTGCTCCATGTTCTAGAGGAATGGAAAAACTTATGTTTCCAGTGGACAGACTAAATATCACAAAATAGGGTGAATAGAGTACAAAATAATCATATTTGAATATTATTGGATCTTTTGGGGTGGAGCAGAAGATATTCATCAGTACTATAAATCTCTACATTCTATGCAGTGGGACAATAGGCGAAAAATTCCATCAAAACATAATCAGTGTACAGAAGCATCAGCATTAAAAATTGTGGCTTACTTTTTGACACAATATCATGCCAAGAGTATCGTAAAATTTGCATGTTCACGATGTCCCTAGTTGGGCTAGCCAATGGCCTAATCTGCAGCATGAAGCACAAAATTTAATTAAATAAAACACTACAACTACTTTCAGAATGCAGATCAGTTTGTAGGCGTGCGAAGTTAACACTTGCCAGAAGGAAATAAGCAAACGAAAATTTGCATCCCAGCACAACAAGCCAAAAGATCACGTATCTGCATTGCATGCATAAGAAGGTAAGTTATGAATCCCACGAGCAGAATATAATCAATATATTCAATAACTCATGAGTGATATAGATATGGATCTAGTCTAGTAAATAGTAAATTTATTGTATTATAAACAGTATTATTGTGTTCATTAACAATATAAACATAGAGTTATAGTCAGCGATTTGCAGCATTAAAGTCTCTTCAATCTTGCTACATCCATAGACAACTTTTGCATAATAGTCCTCTACAGCTCTACTTTCTTTTTTGTATGAGATAAAATATTGTTAATTAAAATTACGGTAAGAAGGTACACAGAGGTGCCAGTGGGAAATCCCAAAGGTATTAATAGTGCTATTTTTAATACAATGCTCCAATCCAGAGAGATATCAGTCAAATACTTGTTGATTAAAACCCACCATGCAACCCTAAAATTAATCCTACCTCAAAACTCATCTAAAGATTCATCAACAACATCAAAAACTCACTTACCACCTTGCTTATGAGACTTCCATATTTGACTAAATAGTAAATAAAAAAGATCGTGATACAATCCAGAGAAAAGACCCAACTTCTTAAGCACTTACACATAAAAGTGGTAGCAATAAATTTTATAATCAATTGCAGTTCTTTAAAAGGGGAAAAACCTGCAAGGGGATCCATAAATTTTACTAATTATATATGTATGAACCATTTTTCCAGGTAACAAAACTGAAATGCAACTGATGACCTTCACATAGTATATGTCCACTTCAAAACAAATCACAGTTTATCTAATAATTGATTTGTGAACCAGATATATAACAAATTGATTATTTATTTAGAAAGTAATGCTTCATAAACAGTACATAGAAAACATAAAATTTGAAAAGATAGGTGAGTTTACTTCAAAAAATCTGAAGCTCTTTCATACATGCCCCGGCCGACGTAGTAATGCTCCTAAACACATGAATTATAAGTTGGCAGGGAAAATATAATACAAAGAAAAATAGATAGTAATTATTCATTCAAGGTATATACTTGAAATTAAAATGTAAACCTGATGCATCCACTTCATAAAACGAACCAGGGGCCAATTGTCACACCGATCTGAGAGACGATGGCATGATGGGATGTGCAACAAGAAACTCAAAAAGAACTTTGAACCCGCATATATGCAAAGGATTATCACATACACTCTATAGATAACAGAATCGTTATTGTTGTTACTCTTGTCTTGAAGAGCTCTCCTGAAATTACCATATTTATAACAGAGTGAAATAGTTCCATCTATAGCATAGTGAGAAGTATGACACAGAGAACAGAAAAGGAAGAAATAAAATAAGGCAAGCATACATACACATATAGAAAACAAATGAAGACTGAAATCAAGCTATAGCTAAGAAAGCGGAGAAAAACTCTGGAGACAGCTAAACGCCTTGAGGTAGAGTATGCTCCATACATCATCATAATGTCCAGCACGCCTACAGGACCATCCCAGAAGAAGTATATAACTCAGATTTCAGAATAGACACAATAAACTCAAAGCAAAAACAGTCATAAAACCCAAAACTCAAAAGAAAACAATAAATTACTCTTGAAGAATTTCATGACAAAATATGTTGGTCCAACACTAAGAACTTCCCGGATGGTCTTGGAGTTGATATTCCCAGAATTGAAGGCAATTATGGTAAGTCCCTGGAGAAACAAGAAAATCAGAGCAATGAAGAGTTATAATGTCAAATGAGCAATTTACTAAATGCATAAAAGGTGAAAAAGACAAATTTAATAAAGTGCAAAAAAAATGCAGTTTTATGTCACAATCAAATTGTAACAGGAGCTCCAAATAATGAAATAAGTCAAATATTGACAGAAAAATCAAAATAAGACGTGAACACTAGTTTGAGTTAACAAATACAAACCACTAAACTTATTATTACATATTTAGAGAAGTGCATAAATAGCTTCAGAAGCCCGGCGAAATAAACCCCAAAACAAGATCTCCAAGCAACTTCAAGTTACAACATGGCCCTAGTAGTATGATTGTAGATACTAATAAAAAAGAAAGAGAAATCAAGGACAAAGAATTCAAAGTAATATGAACATTCAAGTATATAACAAATGATATCATATACTGCAGAGGATATTATCTAAGCAAATAAGGGGACGTCACAGGGAAACCAACATCTAGAACAAAATGATCCCAGAGATTTTATCTGGGTAGCTCAAAGAACAATTATACTGGCTGTTCACTCATATTATTTGATATTCAATTCAACATAAATATCAATGAGAATGCAATTCCTTATCTTAATCCATCATTAAGTATATTAGATGAAGGTCCATATATCATCACAGCTGTCATAGGTAATGATGGCACAAAATGGAGTACAACAAGGACAAGCAAAACCATTTAAAAATGTGCAAACCTTTACGAAAGTGCACTCCATTATCTTCTTACTTCATCTACTTTCCCTTAACCTTTTCTTTCCCTCAAGTTCAATTCTCCCCCCTCCCCATTTTTTCCCCAACACTATCAGTATTTTTTTTTTATTTTCATCATATCTTTTTTGACATAGTACACAAGTCTTCTTCCCAATAAATTTTGTGATGTCTCTACTATCAGCTTTCTTGCTTTTTCTATATATAAAGTGCACAGAAGCATGAAGGTTTTCATACTACCAAGCGAAATTCCAATTTCTCACTTCTAAATATTTGAATATCAATATATCATTTTCCAGTTTCTATTTGTTTATTCTTTCATAAGCTACAGTGATCTACATACTGATCAATTAAGCAATTGTGCTCCACTCCCAGTCCGCATGACATGCATACTACATTAATCAAGTGGAACATCATGCGCACCACATAGGGATATGACATGTTTGCACACAGATAGGAATTAGCAATCATGGACATGTCCTGAAGTTTTTCTCTTATATAATTTCCAAAAAAGGATACATTAGCTTATATAATTACTGCTAACCATTTTTAACTGGGAACTAATGACCTTTCTTTCCAAGTGGTGAACACTTGAATTGCACCGTAGCTTGTAAGATTTGTTGCATTTAAATTTTAAAGGGGCTACATTCGGCATTTATATGAATATCTTGGACATAAAAATGCATTAAATGCCTTAATAGTTTTAATAATAAATCGCAAACCTGAAACATCATAAAGAGGAATATCCATAGACGATGGAAACTGTGATAGAGATGAAGAAATGTTCTGTGTTCAACAAAGGATGTTTTTCCACAACGTTTGCCTCTGCCTGACTTCAGTACATTCTGCAAAACAGATAAACATTAATGACACCTACACGGTAAAAGCTCTGCAACTACTATATATGATCCGCTAATCCAAAAAGTTAAAGCGTCTCTAATCGAACTTTGTTGTCTATTAAACCAGAGAATAAACTTGAGTTTCAAGTGAGACCAAGACTGATAACTAGCAACTGCATGCAATCAAGAATTACATGGGTAACTTGATTACACTAATACATTACCTTGTTTTAATATGTTTTTGCCTTTTCCTATATGAATAAGGTTTACATACTGATGGAGATTGGATGTAGATTTGCTTTATTATTCATTGTGGAAATCTTTAGATTTGGTACCCTTTTAATTCATGTTCATCTATTTTGTCTTAGGATTCTAGATTATCACCTATATGGTATTTTCATTATTGTATTAGGAGGCTGAATTTGATTAATGAAAAGTTGGGGTTTCTTCCACGTTTTCATCTTTTAATTGTGTTCTTCCAGAATTCATCTAGAATCAACAGATTATCACATATGTGCCTATTACTACGTACTCTATGAATAATCAATGATTGAGTAGACTATTATCTTCGATCTTCGGGTATTCTTTAGGAATTGATGGATTAGTTATAGCCCTTGCCAGATTTCTATCTTTCACTACATCACACACAGAAGATCAAAGCAAGAAACCAAACTCCAGGATCTTACTTTTAATGACTTCAGCAACCATTTTGTCAGACCCAATAGGAAATGCTACACATAAAATAAAGGCACAAGGGAAAGATAGTATCTTTAATTATTAACGTTGGTTAGTTAATTATATACGTATGAGTTCATAGTGAATAGGCAGCATGCTATTCAGTCTTAATTTTTAGTTTACAAGAGATTGTCTCATATCTTGATAGTGAGTCAAAATCCCTATTCCCTTTCTATTATCAGTGTAACTACCTCATAAGAAAAATAACTTTAAACCAAATTTACAAAAAATACTCAACAATTAGTTTAAACAATATCACCATGCAAATTGCCAAACACATAAGAATATAATCTTCAATAAAACAACTACTTGCATTGGGCCAACTAAAATATAAGTACATTCATCTTTCCTGAAACATGATTACTATCTTATCTACAATGACTTGAAATCTCTAATATGTGTGCCGAATGATTCCAATGGGCCTATTAAACTGCTCTTTGGTTTAAGAAGAATCAAAGGAAAGCAGTTATTAAAAACTTTAATGTAAACTTTCTCCACAATGTTATGAGCAAAAACTTCAAAAGCCATGAGTTACAGAATTAAATGGAATACATGTAGGTTGTAACCAACTAAAAAGAGTTTTACGAAAATGAGTTCAATCTATATCAGAAAAAGAAGCATTATATTTATTTAATGGGTGAACATTTGGAAAAATTAGCTCCATCTCACAAAACATTTTAGCACAAGGAAAACTTTCATACCTTGGACCTGGGTGTTGGCTTTAGGAAAAATATTGAGCCCAAGCGCCAGGGCCAACCAAGTTCAAAGCAGTTCAGTGACCTCATAACAGAAACAGATTACTGAATCAGATTAGAATTCAGGACATGCCTGATGCCACAAACAGAATAATTTGCATGCAAAGAATTGAATATATTAAAGGATTATTTTTAAAAATATATCTTAACAAGAGCTTACCAAAAATATTCATTAAAATCGTCATAATTTCTCCAGGCAGAATGCGGTGCTCGCCCATTATCATTGTAAGCAGCTTCCTGAGGATCAAAGATTAAAAGTCCTTGTAAAAAATTTAATAAGCTTTTTCATGGGGCAACAAGAAATCATATTGGAAGACAAAAATAAAAAATTGACTTCTAGTATCTCTAACAATAAAGAATAAAAAATAACTCACACATACCGCAGAAATGACCTCATAAAGAGGATTTATGACATGATCGAGAAATGATACACCTGATTCAGAGAGACAACTCTTAGCTGGCTCCGCAACCTGATGCCGTAACAGTTCTTCCAGCTCTCTTCCCATCTGTTTAATAAAATTCATTCATACAGAATAGAATTCAGAATCTTGGGTCTAGGAGGATTTACTCAACTACTCATGGAAAAATACACATATAATATTAGCTTGTTGCCTTTAAAGTTCAAGCACAACAAGAATGAAACTGTGCTTGCAAGTTTTCCTTGATTTCAATAAATAAAGGCGCACCAAGCACACCGAGGTATCTTAGTGCCTAATGCTCAAGGCATCCGCCTTGGTTATAAAGATAAATAAGTTTAAAAGTATATCCTACAATAAACATAACACATATAGAACATCATTTCTTAAAAAAAAAATGAATTTTAAAAACACATAATATAGCAATAACACAAAAATGACCCAGACATTAAAATCAAACACAGTATATAAGACAATACAACATAATTGAAATAAATAACGAGTCAACAACACAAGTTGTTCATCAATAGCAACCATACAGATCTCATAGCCATCCCCCTCATCAACATCAAAGTCCTGATTGGCAGTTGTCAAGTGCCGACAGTGGCCGGTAGTTGGCCATAGTTTGGAGGGCAGTGGTTCATGGAGAAGTAGAGAGCATCTGTCAAACCCTAGAACTATTGTATAAACACTAATTTCTAAATTAGGTGAATAAATATTGCATATATATTTTCATATAAAGGTAAACTTATTATTTCACTAACAAAAAAAAGTTAACAAAAATTACTCAAAAAGCTGGAAAATATCATAGGGCAGCCGAGGCACACAAAGGCACATGCCCTCACCATCATCTCAAGACGCAAGAGCACCTTTAATAACTATGCATTCACATAATTGATCCTTAAAAAAAAGAACGGAGGGAGGAGCCACCATGATCACAAGTCAACCCAATAGTAGAATCACAGGTCAACCCAATAATAAATACCAACCATTTCAACAAGTAACTAAGATACCTACATGATGAAATATGTAGCATAAGCACTCTGGAAGAAACCGAACATTTGCTGCTTCACCCCATATTAAGAAGTACAATGAAATGAACAACAACTTCTTCTCTTTGCTTACAGCCTCCAAACTGCAAATACATCAGTGTCTGTTAAAGAGGAAGCCTCAAATTCATAAGAACTCTGCGGAAACAAAATTCTATGTTTGTTTTTCATGCAAAACTTAGTTTCTTGAACTAGCTATCAATTTATTTAACAAAATTCTATTTTAAAAAAGGAAACATACTTGCTCCATACGGGTAAGATTCCCAAATAGCTGCACCACTTGATATAGTTGTCCAGAGACTTCAAAAACACCCTCTGAACAGCGCCCTCGTCCAAAATCTGAATCAAGACTAAAGGTAAATAAAAGATGAAAGTACACAACGAAAAAAATCTTTTGAGGTAAAATTAACACAGGTATGATTCGATAGAAACAGCAGTAAATAAATGATAAAGTTAGTTTGTATTAAATTCATAACATATGTTGAATAAAGGCAGCAAGCAAATGAAATAATGAAAAGCTACAAAGGAGGAACTGCTAATCAGAAACAAACACGATGAGAGCATTAATCATGACTTTTAATCAATTTCAAATTCATGTGAAGATCTTTAATCCATGTTAATTGGGAAAACCACAGAAAGTATAAGTTGTCATGCCAATAACAAAATTCAAAGGGATAAGTCAAAAATGTGAGAGTAGCATTAACCTATGAGCAGGGCTCCCGGCTCGAGTATTTCAAGCCAGAGCACCCACCCCGCCAGTATCCCCACCATGCCACCCAACCAAGAAAATTGTTGATCTTGAGGAAAAGAAAGATCAAAGTCTAAACCGTCAATTATACCTTCATTAAACGATAAACAGAGAAACATGCAGCCTTGTATAAAGAACCCATACTATGTTGGGAGTGTTGGGAGGAAAAAGATTATGCCTAACCTGAATTTGCATTTATAAATATTACCCAAAATATTATTGTATTTTGGTTAATCACATTCAAATAAGGTCCCCTTCTGCCTCTTTATCAACATAACATAAGCAATATCATGATTCGCATGCCCCATCCTTGTTTTTCATAACATTGCCAGACAAAAACACATTAAACTCAAGTTCCAACAGGTATCATTGGTATATATGACATGAGACCTACTGGCTCAGGTTCATCAAGAATTCGAAGCCGACTTTGCTCATTTGCGAGGAGATGAACAACATGTTCTCGCTGATTTGAAACACTGTCTTTCTGAAAGAAAAAAAAATCAAAAATCAAAAATACATATGGAAAATTAAATGATAACTAGTAATCCACAATGAAAATAATATTAATAATAACACCACAATGGTAAATAAGAGGCACTAGGAAAAATCAAAATTTAGTTATCCCAGCCGCAACCATTTTCCAGAGAGGATAGTACATGATGCAAACTTGTCAATGGGAGAAAGACATATGATACTATTTATCATCATAAACAGGCCTCTTTTTATCAGAGACATAGCATTTATTAATGATGAAATATTTATAATGTGCTCAATGAACAGACTATGTCATTACATTGATCAAGTCATATCTCTACCAACATTAATAGCCAACAAACCTGAAAGCCAAATGTATAGTGCAGATAATCGAACATATCTAAACTCCTTGAAAGAGGTGCAGAAAAAGTTCCAGGTAACTTGGGTAAGCCCCTGAAGTACTTCAAAGAGGAAATGGCTGCTCGCACCTGACGTTCAAATTGATCAGTCACGGCCACTGTATTACCAATACAAAATAAAATGACATACTAGATTTAGAACCAGATTACCTCAGGAAAAGACACAATTGGATTGGACAGAGTAGGAGCATCCAGGGGAATTATGTTATAAGGTAGCAAATCCTCTGTCATCGCTGCATCTGACGCCATCACACGCTTCAGCTATTTCAAGAAACATTCCAAATTCTCATTTTCGGGATACACCACAAAGGAAAAACACAGGGCACATAACTTATAGGAAAAAGGTGAGATTTTAACCTCAGAGAGATATAACTTATCACGCGCTTATTTCACATATACACATTCCAAATTCTCAGTTTTGGGATACACCACAAAGGAAAAACATGGGGTACAGAATGTATAGGAAAAGGTGAGATTCTAATCTCAGAGAGATATAACTTATCACACTTTTATCACATATTATTGAGAGAAATTGGAATACTGTACGGTCACTTAACTATTTTTGTCTAAGAATTGAAGTTTTATAAACAAATATGCCAAGTATTAAAGGGGTTTACACTATTCCCAATTTCCCAGGAATAGAAGAAACTTTGAGAATAATGAGCCTTAAAAGCAAGTGAGGGATGGGTTTGAAGTTAATATAGATTGGAGGCTCTCTAGTCTCTAATTACAAATAGTTTGAGTTATTTCTGTAAGAGATATGTAGTTAGGGGTATGATTTGTATGGAAGAGTTTTCGCTTTGTACTTTACAGCTTTTGATAATAAAATGTTATTATTCCCTGTTAAAATAAACAATGACGCAATCTTAAATGTATGTCAGCAAGTAATTAGACAAAACTGGGTCAAGCACTCATATGGCAGGAGAACGTGCATCAAAGCAATAAAGATTGAGAGGGAGAAGATAACAAACCTCAGCAGGAATTAATCTTTCAGCTTCTTCAGGGGAAACATCCTTGGACAGCTGCTCTAAAACACTACCAAGAACCTTAAGAGTTCCCAAGACTCTTTTTCTCTTCACTGTCTTCCGCTCCAGCCTAACAATAATTGAAGAACAGATTATAAGACAAATGATGTATGATATAGCCTCTAAGTTTAAGAACATACTCTCCAAGAGTTCCGCTAAACACTCCAGACTCCCGCAACTTCATCTCCTCTTCCCGCAGCCTGTCCACATCATTCTTCTGTCTGTACAACTTATAGAACTCCCGCAAGCGAGCAATATCATTGCTTCTGTCTATGGCTCCACCCTCCCTCTTTGCTAGCTTTTGCTGAAAGATTATCATAAGAGCAAAAAGAAGCAAAAGTTTACATAACTTATCTCAAGAAAAATAAAGCAAGAGCAGAATTCAAAATGGAAGTCAAAAGCTAAAAGAAGGGTAATTGGTATGCGACGATACACATATAACAACTTTCGAAAAAGAATGATACATGAATATAAAAGCAAGCCTTGAAACACATTAAATAAGTGCATGAATATCCGAATATAATGGGCCATATATCATGTTCAGAAAAGGGCAGTGGGTATGGATGCAAGTGCTACACAGGAAGCAACGGCCCAAATGGTACATGCATATAAGAGAAGGCATTTTGTTTCATTCCCTTGGAAAACACAATGAATGAGTTTGTGGATTTTCAAATATAATGGAACATTTCATGTTTAAAGATACCTTGATCACAGACATCAAACCGGTCTTAAACTGCAACACCCCCCGGCCCTCACTGTTTGGATCCAGATTTTGAGCCAAAGAATAAGCATGTTCACATACTGCAACATGAGAATGCAAGAAGCTACCGAGTGAGAATAACATAAAATCAGAGAGCAAACATACTCATATTTTGCTTCAGGAGGCCATCTTATGGCAATGGATAACCAAAAGTCTTTGCATGAATTTGTAGAATAAGGGACTACAAGACTGACTTGATCAACACATTTTCAATGAAGAAACTGATGTTACATAAACTTAGTGAATTTAAATTGGTATCGTAGTTAATATTATTAACAGGGGCCATCAAGCAAGTTGACTAAGTGATGGTAAATATTAAGAAAACAGTAGTGTGACATAAACAAGAAGCCCACGGACGCTGCAAGGAGAGTTTGGGAACTGAATTGGTATATGGACTAATCTTCAGAGAACTCACATAGCTAACTAGGCAGAACTTTATCCTACATCAGTTGATGTCTGCTTGTAGCTCAATAATGTCCTTAAGCTAATTAAACTAATCTTGTAACAAAAATAGAAAGCTACATGAGCACAGCTCAATCTAGTCAACATTAATGGCCAGATAAAGTCGTATAGTGCTCCTAAAAAATTAATTAACATTTGAGGAACAGGTAAAGACATGATTAATCCTATATATAAGAAATGTAAACACTACATCCCACACAGGGCGAAATAAATGAGTTGGTTTCATAACTGCACTGATCACCATTTACCAACTCATCAAACATCAGATCATGAAATAAAATTCAAATGAAAAAAATAATAAGGATATTAAAGAACATAAAGAAAAGAACTCATACATATTCTGGAAACATTAGGATCGTCATCTTGAATTTCATCTGCCGCCCTCAAAATATCATCTATGTCCCTGTTACCAAGTGAAGAAGGAACATTTGCAGCCAGACCAGCATCAGGCTGTCCGTACAAATTTCCACTAGCTACTCGGCCTCGTAGTGCTGCACGTACCAACCGCTCCCACAGGTCCTCCACCCGAGACATCTCTAAGTTAATTAAAATCATGAAATGAAGAGAACTCAAGAAACACGATCTTGGCAGGAAAAAAACAAAAAATAAAAACAAAAAAGGTGTGCCCCAAGTGCACCAATTTGAAATACTGAGTATACAATCATGATTGGATACTATACAGTATAATTTTGACTAAACTTACTACTCCTGATCAAATTATAGTCTCTGCACCACCACCACCAACCCCCCACCCCCCAACCCTCTTCTTATGCAGTGCGGTATTCTACAGATTACAAAACACAGATGATGATGAAATCGATTTTCCATCACACTTCACCGGAAATATCTCATCCAGAAATAGGAATAAGAGAAAGAAAATGGACCAAAAACAAGGAACTTGCACTCGAACAGAGAGAGAAATAGAGACTTGACTTCAAGTTCTCGCAACTAGCACCTCATTCTTGTTGCTGGCTTCAATTAGGGATTCTTGCCTAATTCTATTTCGCACAAAAGAAAACATGAAATCTTACTCACCTGGGCAAGAGATCTCGACGGCACTTCTCTGAAACGCCGAGAAGCACTCAATTCAAAAGCTTAAAGAAGGAAACGCATGGATTCGACGACGACAGGATAAACCCTAGCAATCTCAGGTCAATGCCCGAAAATAGATCCGTTTCTTTTTTCAAATTGAGTAAATAATTCTAAGGTTTCTGTAATGAAATGAAACTACAGATGACAGAAAGTAGGGGTGGTTTTGTGTAGTGTGGGATGGAATCTTGTACGAAGAGTAAAAGTCGCATATCGGTAGAATAACGCGTTTATATTGAAAGCGTTATGGAATTGGAGGAGAGGAGCGCGTAAGAGTTGGGGAAATGTGAAATCTTGAAGGACGGGCGAGGGCATCTAAGAAATTTTCAAATTGGCGTTTTTAATCAGTGCAAAAAAATTTTAATTAAATTTAAATAATTCCACTCTCTATCTTAAATTGTGCGTACTCACTTTTTCATAAAAGATAAAAATAAAAATTATGTGTTGATATTTATTTTTGTTGTGTAGACTCAAGTAGTTCATGTTGGAGATATTGGTTTAGAGATAAATATTCAAGTTAATTGATTATTAACAATCAATATGTTAAAGGGCTATTTTGAATATACGATTTTTAGTGTGCAAATAATCTCAAAATCAAGTCATGATGAGTGAGAAATAATGTATAAGTTGAATGAAGATTATGTGGGAGTTACTCATGTTCTTTTGGTTTGAATCCTACATAATTGACATTTATGTTAGCCAGCATAAATCAATGTCATTATGAAATTTAGTGTGGAATTAAAATTCTCAAGCACTACATGAGAGCCATTTGTTAAGAAATTTTAATTTCCTATATAATCTAATTATGGTCAATATATTATAATGCAATTATATTAGTTATTCAATTATTTTATGAACTTAATTAAGTGATCCAATTCAGGTTAAAAGTTCATGTGCTATAATAATATTGATATGGGTCAACTGAGTAGATACCTAATACTACGTAATTAGGTGATAATGGGTGGCCTGATTAAAGTAGCATATAAGGTTACCCGGTTATGGTCCCCAATATACTAAGTCGCACATGGTCTTCCCTTCTCCCCATCGGGAGGGATTACTGCGTCCCATAAGGAATAAGGAGGCTTAGTTGAGAAAGACCATAATACCTATCGATCTCCGAGTTCATATTCCGTCTAACAACTCCAGGGATTAAGGTACGTTTCTGCTTTACGTTTTAGATCTCGGTTAATTCATAATAGGGTTAAGGTTTAAGGATTGATTTCCTACAAGTGGTATCAGAACTACCCTATGTATGATTCTCTGAGATCAGTACAATTGATGTTTAGTAGTTTGAAATTTGGATTAAGTTTTGATCTTGATTGCGGTTAAGGATTAAGTATATTTCATCAATTAAGTTAATCCACTCTGTTTTGAGGTTATGAATTGGAATTGTTCATGAATTTATTTCAATAGTTATTGATTATATTGGTAATCGATACCTGTTCTTATTGTAATTTTGATAAGTTCGTTCGGTTACTTATGCTTGAGTGGATTAATTATTAAGTTAGATAGTGGTTTATTTAATCAGTTTTAATAATAATCCATTTCTCTAGTTTTCTAATCGTCAAATGAGTATAAATTAATACAAGATGATGATTGTGATTTCTTTTTGGATGCTTGAATGCATAGATGGATTTCTTTTAAGTTCTTAAATTGTTGAGATTGTTTCATCAATGTTACCATTAAGAAATACAATCTTTACATCCATCTAATATGATTCAACATCAAAATGTGCTAATAATGTCACAATTATCTTAAAAGAATCTTTCCAAGTAACCAGATAGAAAGTTCCTTAAAACAATGTCTTCATTTCCTTTTGAGTACAATTCTTTACCAAGATGCAAACCTGATCATCTTGTATTGATTTAAATTCCTAACTTATAGCATTAACCCACTTTCGAGTATTTGGACCTTGCATGGCTTGATGAACTTTTTTTGAATGTTCTATCATTAATTTCATAGTGTCCTCATTATTTAGGAGAAAACTACATAATCATCCGAATTGTCTTTCTCCCAACTCTAGTGCTTTCCTTAGTGACATTAATTCTTAAGGTTGTTTAATTTGTTATTCATTAAATAATAGCGATTCCTTTATGGATGCTTGAATAACAAATTCCAACAACCTTAAGAATTAATGTCACTAAGGAAATCACTATAGTTGGGAGAAAGACAATTCGAATGATTATGTAGTTTTCTCCTAAATAATGAGGACACTATCAAATTAATGGTAGAACATTCAAAAAATGTTCATCAAGCCATGCAAGGTCCAAATACTCAAAAGTGGATTAATGCTATAAGTTAGGAATTTAAATCAATACAAGATGATCAAGTTTGCATCTTGGTAAAGGATTGTACTCAAAAGGAAAAGAAGACATTGTTTTAAGGAACTTTCTATCTGGTTACTTAGAAAGATTCTTTTAAGATAATTGTGACATTATTAGCACATTTTGATGTTGAATCATATTAGATGGATGTAAAGATTGTGTCTCTTAATGGTAACGTTGATGAAACAATCTCAACAATTTAAGAACTTAAAGAAAATCCATCTATGCATTCAAGCATCCATAAAGGAATCACAATCATCATCATTGGATTTGAGACAAGTATAGATGATTATGTGATTCAGTGGGAAAAGATTTAAGTTAAACTAAAGGAGACAAGTGAAGTCTCAATAAGGTGCCCTAAAGTTAAACTAAAGATTTAAGAAATGTAGAAATATTCTATATATTTTGATTGTTGGAAGTTGTTCTATGATGAGGTCTACACAAGACCTGATTTGACTTCTGTTGTTGGTATATTAAGTAGACATTTAAGTAATTCTAGCATGGATCTTTATAAGGTATTTACAGAAAATTAAGGATAACATGCTTGCATATAAGAGATCAGATTAACAGGAGATCATAAAGTAGTCTGATTTTGAGTTTGTTGGATGTCAATATAGTATAAGATCCACTTCAGGCTATATCTTCTGTTGGTTTGGAGAGCGATACAAGTAAAAATATTAAACAAACACTTTAGCTCATTAACCATGATAACAGAATCAATAGCATACTAAGGGGTATTCAAATATGAAATAAAGGTTGCGAAGTTTGTCACATAAAGTTTATTGTGACAGTTAGTTCGCATTAAAGTATTAATGACAAGAGTATTATAAGGCAAGCACATTGACATAGAATTCTTGGTTGTTAAAGAAAGTGTTTTGTGTAGATAAAATTTAAGTAGAGCTTATTGTGATAGACTCTAAATGAGGATTCGCCACTTATGTATTCAATGCCCTGTATTTGAGCTAGCTACTCATGTGGGTATTATATGATTTTAGAATACATTGGTTTAGTCGGAATCTATATTTATCGCTCTGTAAAGTTTTCAAGATATTTTGATTTGGATAATTCGGTTTTCTGCATAGTAAAGTTGATGGTTTTGAATTCATTATGAATTCACTAAAGTTAATTTTTCTATTTTGTAATATTTTACATTATGAATTGATCTCACTAAAGATTAAAGTTGGACCAGTTGGAAATATACATGATGTTGATCACGTTGCATGTAATTTCCATGCTACTCAGCATATTTGATCTATGTCATTGAGTATATTGATATTGGTGATTGTCGGGGTTTAACCACGATTTGTAATGTGGTGAATGCCGCGGTAGTTCCATATTAGTATATGAGATGTACCAGATTGTTAAGTATAGCCTGAAGAGGAATAGCATAAAGTTGCGGAATTAAGGACTCTTGGTATAATTGCTTTGGGGACAATATATAGCCCAAGTGGGAGATTGTTAGGAAATTTTAATTTTCTATATAATCTAATTGTAGTCAATATATTATTATGCAATTATATTAGCTATTCAATTATTTTATGAACTTAATTAAGTGATCCAATTCAGGTTAAAAGTTCATGGGCTATAATAATATTGATATGAGTCAATTGAGTAGATACCCAATACTACGTAATTAGGTGATAATGGGTGGCCTGATTAAAGTAGTATATAAGGTTACCCGGTTATGGTCCCCAATATATTAAGTCGCACATGGTCTTCCTTTCTCCCTATCGGGAGGGATTACTGCGGTCCCATAAGGAATAAGAAGGCTTAGTTGAGGAAGACAATAATACCTACCGATCTCCGAGTTCATATTCCACCTAACAACTCCAGGGATTAAGGTACGCTTCTTCTTTACGTTTTAGATCTCGGTTAATTCATAATAGGGTTAAGGTTTAAGGATTGATTTCCTACACCATTACTATATGCTTTATTAAGAATTAAAGTCTATTTTTTTTACTTTTGGACAATGGTCCAGTCTAGTAATAACTCAAATGAAAGAGGATCATTTGAGTGGGCCCATTCTATATTATTTCCACCTGAAAATGAGGCCTACATGGTTCATAACACTTGAAAACGTTCAATCTTCAGTTAAAAATTCAAAATCGGATGTGTAACGGTTGTGTTCAAATATGGCAGAGTCAAATCTGTTACACATGTAAGAACTGGTAACAGCCAGCATTTATTAGCCTATTTAATGCAGTTGTAACTGTTGCAGGAACCTGAAATATGAGTGGAGTAATGCCTATAAATAGGACATTCATCTTTGGTGCTTAGCACCACATCACAAACAACAAAAGACACACACAAGCATACAAGCACATGAAAAATATTTTGAAAGTGAGAAAGCATACATTGCATACTAGTTGCATATGGTAGAGTGTCATTGTGAGTCTCATATAGTGAGCAACCTAGTTCAATCATTTATTAGTTCGTCGGAGCTCTAGTACGTGGGGTGCAACTCGTACAAGAGACGAAGCCGTTTTACCTTTGGGAACAACATGTCGAAATCGTGAGCACTACCGGGACATGATTATTTTGCAGGTAAAGTCCTGGACTTGACTCGGTTCAACTTTACATCTAACGATCTTCTTGTTTGTTCTGGAAATTTGCACAACATTGTTCGTGTAAGAACTTGAAGCAGCTGATTTTGGAAGATCAAGCGGAACTGGATCTCTATACATTCCGAAGCTCAGATTCAAACTGAAATTTAACATACTTGAGGAGATTGATCAGATTTAACAATCTGATAGACGTTCAAACCCGTCCGTGTTAGAACTGAAACTGCTCCAGAAAGCTGATTTTTCTGAAATTCTTTATTCAAATTTGTACTGGGTTATTTTAGTCATTCCTTGTAATTTTTTCAGTTTGTTTATCCACTATAATTTGCATTGTTTGGTAACCTAAATCCCCAACAGTTCAAACATAAGATAATCAATGAAAAATGAAGGGAAAACAATTTTTGTATTGATCAAACGGCAAAAATGCCTTGAAGAGGATTATAAACTCACACTCTCATCTCTCTCTATGGTATGAAATTACAAGTGATCAAAAGGTATCATGGGATTTGTATTCTCCCCTTAAATAACTTTCTTCATTTTCTTCATGTGAGAAAAGAAGTAATTTTCCTTCTAGAATATTCTCTCCAATAGGTAATACCCCAGTGTCCCATAAGAGAATCCCTAGTATAGACGATTTCATGTTATTTGGATTCATTGCATATATAGATAGAGAGAGAATCAAATGTGAGATGTCTTTAATTGTTGAAGTTGCATCTATAGATAGAGAGAGAATCAAATGTGAGATTTCTTTAATTGTTGAAGTGTTTTCCGTCGTTGCCATTGTTCTGTCGCCGTGGATTTATTTCATTTACTATCCCTTGGTGTTTCAAGCTTAATATCTGATGATGACCCTATGATTTTCTTGGTATTATTCTCTCTGTTTATCCTGGGTTTATTCTCTGTTCCTCGGATTTAATGTTACCTGGATTTTGTTTCCATCTTCGACCTTTTGTGGGCCTTTCCTCATTTGGACCTTGCTTGTTGGGCTTCCAAATTTATTACTAATATATGGGCCTGATATTTTATTCCCATAACGTTATGCACATTTAATTTTTTCACATATAAAATTTACTTTTGATTTACATTTTAACTAATAAATTTTTATATTATAAAAATGATAACAATTCTGAAATTAAAATATATACTATGAAATTATTGTGTTTAATGCTTTTCATCCAGTGTTAACCTTATCGACAATTATTTGAAGTTCAACTAGTCAGATCGATTCAACAAACGATTCAACAAAAAATTAGATTTCACATATTTTCAATTATATTTTATAGAATCATTATTTATAAAAAATGTATAACCACAAAAATTATTTTACAAAATTTAAAAATAAATTAAAATATAATATAACTAAATAAAAATATTTATGATTCACAATTGGTATTTCTTACATAGCTCATAGGCCATAGCATGTTCATTCCATACCATAATGCACAATTTAATCCAGAATTTAAATATATGTTTTAGATTTAGATTAAATATACAAAAGTAAATGGAGGAATTATAAAAAAAATATAATAAATAATGGCAAAATTTTGTGTGTTACAGTGGACACGCCGTGCCCCCATGAGAACACAACTCTCTCCCTCCATATTTTATTTAACCCTATGTATTGATAGGGGTTTAAATTGCAAAGGGGCACAGTGTTCCCGGAGGCACAAGGCCTTACTCTTAAATAAAATAAAATTACAGATACCGTCCAATAAGTTTCTCTAATTTTTTCCGTTCAATTCGATTCAATCGGTTCAACCTTAAAATCTAGGTTTTAGGGTTTCGAATCAATACTGACTCAGATTCCCAATTTAACTAGTTGAGCCAACCGATCTCATCCAATTTTGACAACATTTATTTCATCATATTAAAATTGCTTAAAATTTAATGGTACACCGAATGAAAATTGTTCGAAATTTATAGGTGTTGTCTTATCAATTAAACTCATTAGAGCCATGATTTTTTTTATAATAAAGAGATTCTCGCACTAGTTTAACAGCTAAAAAGGAAAATATTTAACTAAGGACATTCTCGTGAGATGGACATATGATTGACCGGTTGTTAAAAGACAACCTCATCTAAAAGCTTTTAGAGAGGATAATTAATCATTTAATACTTAATTAAATTACTCTAATACGCCCCTCACATGTAGGCTGGATTAATTTTTGCCTCAAGCCTTGCATGTGGCGGTGAGGTTCGAACCCTATACCTTTGTTAGAGGTGGACTCTGATACCAAGTTAAATGACCACCTCATCTAAAAGCTTAAGCTTTTAGAGAGGATAATCGTTTAATACTTACTTAAATTACTCTAATACCGGTCAATCAATTGTTAAAGTATGTTTATTATATAAATAATATATACTTATTTGTAGTTAAAGTATATCAGTAAAAAATTATATTATAACGCCACATAATTATACTTTATTGAATCATTTATTTATTTTTTTTACAAATTAATGAATCATTTATTTATTTATTAGAAAATATATTTTAATGGAGTATATTCATTACTAATATTCAACCAATATGAACATAACACCTATAATTCTTTTTTTTTTTAAAGAGAAGAATAACAATGCAATATGTGTGTTTTTTTAAAAATCCAAATAAGGAAATTACGTACTTCTTAATTATATATATTAAGATAGAGATTGGTATATATGCAGTTTATAAAATTTATTTTTTTTTTAAAATCTAAACCAAAATAAGAATAGATTTCTAAAACAAAACTCTAAACTTTAAAATGGTAAACTAACTCCTATAAGAAAGGGTTGGATTTCATTATCGTTCATCACTCATATAAGAAAAATTATACACCAAATAATACAAAAAAATCTCATATCATTATCATGAATTTGAATTGATTTTTTTCAAATAAACAATCCATGAACCATGAATATTAAGAAAAATATTAATTTTATCAATACCTAATATATATTACATTCCACTTAGTTTATTAATTAAGAAAAAAATCCAATTATCCTTATAGAAAATCAAAAAATAAAAAATAAATAAAAAGTGGAATGTGAACTTACAACAGAAAATGAAGGGATTGCCTAATCGACGCATGACATTTCCCCATATTGACTTTAGGTTGGGACCAAGCATCCATATAATCTAGTGTATTTGACTTTTTCTAAGAATATATAATTAATTTCAATTTACCCATTATATTTTTATTAAAAAATTTACTTTTCAATTTTAAGAGAAAAAATGAAGAATATTTTTTTTTTCTCGATGTACTCTCTCAACTTCTTCATTTTGTCTTCTTATATGGAGTATTTCATTTTATTACTAATGCAAACATGTTCAAAATATATGTGAAGTAAAGTTAGACATCGATGGGAAGTTTTCACGAACTAGATCCAATATAATTATCCTTATTTTGTAACTTTAGAAACAGAAAAAAGGCAAAAGCTCCTGTGCGCCCGGGGACACGGAAAGATGCTCCGTGTCCCCATGTGAACACAACCCTCCCCTCCAATCCTATTTAAACCTATGTATTGCTAGGGGTTTAAATTGTAAAGGGGCATGAAAATTGTAAAGGCGCACGGAATGTGTTCCGTGCGCCCGGGTGCACAAGAGCCTCACTCCAGAAAAAAATATATAACTCATGAATACTTTTACAACAACTCAACCACTCACTTGTAGTTGAAATTAATTGAAAAAAAAAGAAGAGTAAAACCTTTCCTCAAATGCTATGCATCAAAACAAGCATACATTTCCCAGACAAAAACTCTTGAGAGTTAGAAAGCTTGGGGTATGAATAGTTGCGTCGATATAAAAATGTGGTTCGAACATGCATATTTTTCGAATGGATGGAGCCTTGTATGAGTAGTAGAAGAGGAACGAGTCTTCCCAAGCCATCAAGATGTCGCCATCTTTGAAAACCTTGATAGGGTAAATAACTTCATAAGATATACCAACAAAATCAGGGATTTTGCTAATGACAAACTCCTTCATCCAAGATTTCTCCACACCATATTCCTTCATCACCCAAAGGTCAATTTTGTAATTACATGTATTGTCACAAATACATAGACAATTTTCCAAGATAAACAAGTCCACTTCATATCCTCCACACTTGACAAGAGGAGGAGGAGAAAAGGGAGTGCTAAAGAGTTCTGTTTCGAGATCAAAGCAAGAAATCAATGGCACCTGATTCGAATCAAGCGCCAACCAGTGAATATTTCCATTCAAGAATGCTCCGACCGAACGACCACTACAGTGGTCGTTCGGTCGACCGAGTGCTACTCTTCTCCACGATCCTGTCCCAAGAGTGTACACATCACACTCGAATTTAGGAACTCCTCGTAGTTCCGGTGTATCTTGAACTTGTACATAATCATGGAAAAGCCTAACCACCTTAAATTGGTCACTCGTTTTGCTAACTCCAAATCCATAAGTAGATGCTTGCTTACAACTACTACGAGCAACTTCTGGAAGCTCGATATACTCTCGTGTGATCGGGTTGCATATGTAAAGCCGGTTAGGGTTAAGGCTAAGTTCTTGTAGAAACAAGAAGCCATTGGCCGAACTATGTATTCGTCCATCGAAAGGGAGATCAAAGCTGGAGACCACGTTGTAATGAAGCTCGTGGCGGTCAAGATTGAGCTCATCGTCAAATTCAAACACTCTGTACGACTCCGACTTCAAACCGAAGTCACGGACAGCCAGTCCGGGGACTGATTTAGAAAGATGGGAGTCGACAAACTCGCGAGACTCGATTAAATCGAGCCATGCCTTGCAAACACACTTGCAACTTATGATGGCTCGAATGGGGAGCCTTGAGATGATATCTATGATGAGTTCTGATGGTATATTTGTGAACAAAACTTGGTCCATTATTACAGCAAGTTTTAGTTCCCCTCTACCTTAACCTGATCAAAGAAAACATGCTGTGAAATTACATCTCAATTTCTTTATATTCTAAGCATAAATCCAATTCAAAAATTGGCAACAAACAGAGAAAATATAAAAAAAGTTACAACTACTACACACCACACTAGAAGTCTAGAACACTAAACTGTGGAGCCATTTTTTTTTTGTCCCATAAATGTAATTAAAATAATCATTTAATGCAAAGTTTGTAGACAAGTAAAATGAAATCAAATTCTGAAAAAGGAAAAAATGCAGAATCTTGAACACTTTATCCAATTCCAACCCTTTTTACCTCAAACTCAAAATGGGCAATGAGCAAAACATAAAGCAAAATTATGGAGAAAAGAAGCTGTAATAATGCATAGCCAAAGAAAATTGAAGAAAATAATACAAAAATAGAGGGATTAAAGACTTCAAATAAAAAAAGAACAAAAAATGATGTTACCTTTGAACTAACCTACACTGTTTCAGTTTATGGGTTAAAAAGATGCAGAGAGATGAAGTCCATAGAGAAGATGTGGCACAGTCGGTGGTGCCGGCGACACGAGGTTGCGCCGCCGTGGAGTGATGGTGCTCCGTTGTTGGGATGGATGGACTGAAAGGAAAAGAGAGGAGATAAGTCGAAGAAGACTACTTATCTACTCCATATTTGGAGATATCTTTTTATTTTATTATATTTTACTGACTTTATTTAATTTGAATTTGAATCTTTGATATTTAGAATAAAAAATGAATTACTATTGAGTAAGCTTATTTCGCTGACTAATGCTTAGGTCCAACAAATGATGTCATAAAAATTAAATTACTCTCACTAATCTTGAAAAGATTTTTCTTTAAAATTCATAAAGGCTCATCAAATTTTTTGATATATAAAATATATAATGAGTGTTACGAAAATGTAAATTTATAATGGGGCACATGTGTAACACGCTGTTTATTATATATTAAAAAAATGGTAAGCTTTTGTGAGAGTGATAAATTTGTAAGTTAACATGTATTTTTATGAATGGAGATTGACGTAATATTTCTTTTTTGAATTGTAAAGTTTAATATAAGAAAAAAAAGTACTCCCTATGTCCCATTTCAGATGACTCACTTTCCATTTTGGGTTGTCCCACAAAAGTTTGTACCTTCTTAAAAAAACAAAAAATCAAATACATGATCCTTTCTTCATACACTTTATTTACAAAAAAAAACACCACTACCTAAAACATATAACATACTTTATCATTTATTTATTATCTAAAAATACCATAATACCCCTAAAAATTATTACTTTTCTAAATATCTGTGTCGGAGGAGAAGTGCAAACATTTATAGGATGGATGGAGTAAAATTTAACTTGGTACGAAATATTTTGAGACCTTGGGTGTAACATTGGTGTTTTAACTGTTAGATGTAAAAATAAATAAAAATTCAAGGACGTTCTTAAAGAAAATTCATACTCCATGATGTAAATAATAAGAACCCAATAATATAATTTTTTTAAAATAAATCAAATTTTATGGAAATTACGTCATCAAATCAAAATAAGAAAAGTAAAAAGAAAAAGAAGAACATGCATGTGATCACAATTCACAATAATGAAGGTGGTTTAACTTATTTATCACACATTTAATCAGTCTCAATTAATAATTGAATTGTATGTGAATATACAAACATGGCCGCACACCAATTTTGACCAAATCGGAGTTGACATTCCAATAATAGAACAATTATTTTCAAAAATTCCAACTTGTGTATTAATATAGATTAGTTTTATTACTGAATCGGTCAGCTTCCCAATTAATTATTATTATTATTATTATTCTTCTTATTATTATTATTATTATTAAACCATAAAAATAAAATACTTTTTATTTTCTATATAATTATTTACTTTTTATTTTTTTCTAACTAACTTTGCTCTCACTCAAGTACTCAGGTAGTCAGCTTCCACATAAAAATTATACTCCCATAATAGTGTTTGATAGATCGTGTTTCATATAAAGTAGCATCGAAAAATTGCTTTCCCAAAAACACAATATTAAAGAAGTTGAACTTTTCAATTTATGATCATGTTTATTACAATACTGGAAACATCATAGCAGGTTCGTTTGTGTTTGTCTATCCATACATGATAGATGATACATGTCTTCATTTTAATTTCCCTATAACTAACCGATGGAGATACCATGAAGATATAAAATAATTAATATAGTTTTAATGTTCAAATATATTCAAGATGGAGTGTGTAGAATCAAAACCAATACTTCACTAACATTTATGAAAGTTTTTTTTTTATCTAATACACAAATATATTCAAGATGGAGTGTGTAGAATCAAAACCAACACTTCACTAACATTTATAAAAGTTTTTTGTTTTTTTGTTTTGTTTTGTTTTATTTTGTTTTTTTTATCTAATACACAAATTTTAATCATAAATGTCCCTCATTTACCAAATCAATTTTGCCACCAGGGGGGATGGGGGCCCTTGGGTGGGAAAATTTAAAACAAGAGTATTAGTGCCTTAAAACTTTTTTTTTTAAACTTAAAAGTGTCATTGATTAGAATGGATAGGATTTTATTTCAAGGTAATGATTTCCAACTGTAAAATTTGAGTAATTTTAAAATTCTCCCATTACTATATAATAATGTTTTAATTCTTTCTAAGAAAAAAATAAAAATAATGTTTTTATTTGTTTTATATTTTAAATATTAACATATTAATGTATTGATTTGTTTCCTTCTAGTTAGGTTTAATTTATCATTAAATAATTATTATATTATGAGTTAATTTCGTGTAAATCGAATTTATGGTGTACTCTTTTGTTCTGCTTAATGTAAATTGGGTTAATTAAACCAAAAATCCTGATCTTTTCGTGAATTTCAAATTAGTCCAAACTTTTCAATATTTACAAATAAGTTCTCGACCTTTAACCCTTTTTTCAAATCAAGCCACCGGGCAGCGGGAGACTTGCCGGTCGCTGACTTGTTCAATTTTTATCCACGTAAGCAGCTAGCTGCATTAAAAAAAAATCGGGCTCTATCATAAAGTGTCGCCGCCGCCTTCTTCTACCTCAGCGCGTTCTCCCTCACCTCCTCCACCTGTTTTCCAAACGTCGCCACCGTCAAACAAGCTGCCACCTCATCTCAAGGCACAACCCTTCCGTCAGCTTCTCCCCTGCATATCGACAAGGAATGCCACCACAGGAACGCCACCACCGGAACACCACTGGTCAGCGCCTCCATCGTCGAGTTCCAGCCGCAGTGAATCACGAAGCAGGCGGTAGAGGGGTGGGCCAACACCTCCTCTTGTGGCTCTACTGCAATATCTTCCCCGCTCATCCACCCTCTCCATAAATCCTTCCAGCTGAACATGCGGGTCCCACTTCTTCTCCTTCGGCGGCGACCGCACAACCTATAGAAACGAAACCTCTGACTCGGTGAGGCCATACGCTATCTCGTCAACCTATTCCTGCGACGGGTACACGATGCTGCTGAACGAGATGTACAACACCGTACGCGGCTGCCGTGAATCTAGCCACCCGATTCAGTCCTCCACCGCAAAGAAATCGACCCGAATTGCTATGGATTTCGAATCATCTTCGTTGCTTAGTATGTCCTTGAAAACTGGGCCGCCATTAAAATGCAGAAAGGTTTGGTCAGATTCGCGAATTGGTGATGCTGATGAGATGATCAATTTTAGGCGAGATTTAAAGAAAGGAAAGATGGAAAGAAAACCTGAATAGGAAAGATGGTTAACTTCAAAAATTTTAATGACCAAATTAATAAACATGATCTAATATGTGGATTAATTAATGTATAAGCTTTAATGGCGAAGATTTCCAGAAGCGCTATTAAACGATGTCGTTTTTGTTTTTTTTAATGTAGCTGGCTGCTTACGTGGATAAAAATTGAACAGGTCAGCGACTGGGCAGACCTCCCATTGTCCGGTGGCTTGATTTGAAAAAATGGTGAAAGGTCGAGAACTTATTCGTAAATATTGAAAAGTTTAGACTAATTTGAAATTCACGAAAAAGTCAGGATTTTTGGCGCAATTAACCCATTTAAATTCAAACAAAACATGAAATATAATAAGATAGGGAGGGAGGACTACATGGTTTATACCATATACCCAATTCACACAGGTATTTACCTTATATCATAGGGAAAATATTAAAATTCGTCATTTAAATGTGGAGTTCAACTACGGTGTACCTATGACACCGGTGCACCTGAACGATTTCTACCGTTAGATCAAATTTCAATATAATATCCACCATTGATTAATCCAAATAATTAAAAAAAAAAAACTACCTACTACTTTCCACTTTTAACTTATAAGTCATGAGTTGCACCGATACACCAGGTGCACCCCAAAATCACTATTAAATGTGACCAATTCTAATTTTAGTAATTTTTATTTATACATTTCTCAAATTTTGTCATTTTTATACTATTTTTTTCTTTTTTTGTCAAAATTTAATAATTTTATCAAATTTATTATTTTTCTATCCAAATTTTGAGCGTAAAGAATTAAATTTGAACAAAAAAATTTGGACTAAATTTGATAAAAGAATTAAATATAGACAAAAAAGAATTAAAATAAAACAAAAAAAATCAAAATTAAGAATTACAAATGACTAAAATTGAAATTAGTAATACTAAAAGGACGAATTTTGATATTTTCTTTATTGTTATACAAAAAATTGAGTTTATTATTTTCTATCGTGTTTTATATATGTTCTCCCAATATCCACCTGGTATCAACGGATTAATACACTCTTGATTGCATTTCTATCTACTTCTGCAATATTCTTGTAAGAAATAGGTAACACAATATTTGTTTTGATCATTAGTTGGGCTTCTGTGCGTTGATTGGTTCGGCCCAATCTTATACGGTCCATGAAGATGAAAAGATATGCACAGTTTACCATAATCAATTCTAGTCTATAATAAACCCGTCAAAAAAAAAAAAATTTCTTGTCTATAATAATAATAAGAACTAAAAGTAAGGAAATAAAAATTTAAATTATTAATAATTTTTTTAATCATATAATTATCAAATTTTGGTATGTAAAGATTTACTTTAAACGAATAAAAAGTGATAAATAAAAGTGATAATTAATCAATGAAAAGTGATAATGCTTACTAATTTATAGTGTAAATGAGAAGTGATAACATTTTATAGCGAGAATGATAATATTTTATAGCGAAAGTGATAATTATTTTAAAATGTGTAAAATGATCTAACGTGAGACGATTTCACACAAGAATTTCCCTCAAATTTTATGTTTATATCAGTTTTTTTTATATATTAATGAGTTATTAATCGATTTATAAGCCATCTGCTAATATATATCAGTTTTTTATATATTAATGGATTATTAACCGGTTTTTTATATATTAATGGATTATTAACCGGTTAATAAATCATCTGTTAATATTATTTGTGTTTAATGATTGACATGAACACGATAAGAATATATATATATATATATATATATATACTTTTACTATAATTATAATTATCCTATAGATTATATTTCCTCCGTCCCTTGGTAAGAGTCTCATTTGCTTTTGGGCACGTAGATTAAGGAGTATTATTATTTAGTGTGTAGTGGGTAGTTGTATTAGTGGGTGTGTGGGCCCCATGTTTTAATTGTATTAGTGGGTGTGGGTGGGTCCCATATGTCCAAAAATAGAAATGAGATGAGACTCTTATCTAGGGACGGAGGGAGTATAAATTAGTACATTGACGAATAGTTGTATGAAATCAGGTTCAAGTGTGCATTCTGATTTATTGATTACAGTACTATTTTTTAAATAGAAATTACTCTTTAAAAAGATGAATTATTATTCTTTTGAATGGAAAAAATTACTTTTCAAATAATTGCATTTTAATAATTAACCGAATATTATTTAATAAATAAAAAATTACTTTTTAAAAAATGAATTATTACTTTTTAAAGGAAAATATTACTCTTCAAATGCTGTTATATTTATAACTTTATGTACTCCATTTTGTTGAGATGACTAAAATTTTCTTATAGAAGAATAATAATTTATCCCTTTAAAAATATTTTTTAATTACAATACTAAGAATAATTTTATAAAAATAAAGTGCATGATTTGGGTTTACAGGATTTTTTGTTTTTTTAAAGTATATTACATCGGCAACATAATGGGGATGCAAGTAGGCGGAAAATGATGTGCATTTAATAAATAAAAATAGAAAAATATATTATTAAACTGGAATTATAAATAAATTTCGAGCACACAATAAGTGGTAGGGTAAACAATAGCAGGTGGGGGTGGACCCCCCGCAATAAGATCAGTTGCACCATTTCCCACTAATTGTTACAACTTCATCGGAATACATCTTCTGTGTCGTATCGTTGTGTCGTACCGTTGAATAGATGATACGTATAAAAGAAAAATTATACCCTAAAAAGGAAATGTTAAATTTTAGGACAATGATTGGATTTCTTTCCCTCTTATTTTGTCAATCATATAACACGTGACACAGAAGATGATGTAAAAAAATGATACAAAAAATTTGGCGTGATCCGTCTCCAATCACACTTCGAGTAAATTTTGTGTGAAACGGGTTCACAATAAATTTTACTCACTCCGTCCCAAACTCGTTGTCCTACTTACCGTTTTTATCCGTTCATAACTAATTGTCTTATTTCAAAAAATGAATTTTTTTATTCTTAAAATACCCCCCTCATATGCTAAATTTTCAAAATACCCAACCCACTTAAAACACTAAATCATTAATTAACCTATCTAACAATACACTTAATTAAGCCCACTAACACATACACACACTAAACTGATCATTCACACGCACACACAAAACTTGGGAGACACAAACCCTAATCACTAATCACTCCCTTACTCTCTCTCATATGTCATTCTTCTCCCTCTCTTCTCTCTTGGGTTCTTGAGCAAGAACCCTAGAAATCTGATTCCGCCGCTTTCTGTCCTTTGAGCATGGTGGTTTTCCTCGCTCAGCGAAACTTTCCCGTTAGATTCCGATCAATTCCCAGTGGTCCAGGAGTCGTCTGGGGTGGAACCCTCAGCCGCCGTCGTGTTTCCAGCGTCGATGCTTCCTGATTTTTTCGAGTCAAACGTTGACGTCATGGATCCGGTGTTGATAGTTCCCGATTCGATCGATGGAGAGGTCGATCGACTAGATCCAGTGTTGTGGGTGGCCGATACGTTCGATTCTGACGTCGGCGGCCTCGATCCAGTACTGTTTGTGCTCGATACGTTCGATTCTGTTGTTGGCGGCCTGGATCCAGTGTTGATGGTTCCCATTGCCGGTGATTCCGATGAGAATACAGTTGTCCCTTGCTCTCTCTCTATAGATCTCGATCCGGTTTTGCCTGAAACAGTGGATCCACCGGTCTCCATCTATTGTGAAATGACCGACGACTTTCGTGACTTCATGTGGGAGTGGATCTGCCTCTGCTTCCCTACGTGTCGGTAGACCCTACTCCCTTTGTTTTTACTTTGGGTAGTCTCATTTGCTCTTCCCTGTCCCTTGGGTTTTTTAATGTGAAATAGAGGCCCTGTGAGGTCGGTTTTTGCGATGGGGACTTGATTGGTGTTCTGTTGAACTTGATTGGTGGCCCTGTGTGGTCTTATGATGTTTTTATGTGAAGTACTGGCCCTGTGTGGTCTTATGATGTTCTGTGTTGGTGTCCCTGCGATGGGGGCTCGATGTTTTTATATGAAGTGGTGGCCCTGTGTGGTCTGTTGAGCTTGATTGGTGTCCCTTTTGTGGCTTGTTCTGTAATAGCCCTGTGAGGCAGTGGTGCATATATGTGGCTGTGCATAATTGTATCTGTTGAGCTTGATTAATAGCCTTGTGACGATTTTATTCCGAGGGCCTGTGAAACTGTTGCCTTATTGTTGGTATACTGAAAATCTTTCTTGATGCATATCTAAGTCACCAACAATGTTTTTAAACCTGTTTAGGAGACTTAGACACTTGCTTATAATGAAATTAGGTAAAGCACCATGATAAGTCACCAACAGTTTTGCAAATCTGTTTTGGAGACTTTGAACATGTGTGCTGAACTTAGAGTCACCACAAGGATTATAGACCTTGTTAGGAGACTCAATTACCCGGTGATGATATTGTTCTGAGTGTAATACAATAATCAGAATATTCATTATGCATCAAGTATGTTTACAACTTAAACAACTTCAAAACAACAAAAAATATCCTAATATAGCTGTAAACATAAAAAAGCCTTACCTAAAAATCAATATCCCAGGCTGTTCATGAGGTCTGAGATGTCATAAACTAGTTTATAGACATCGCCTTCTTGCATCAACATGTTTATGCATCCTCTCACCAATTCTTCATCAGTCTCTAAGGATATATGCAGTGCACCCTGTCTCATTAACATTTCTTTTCCAATGTGGAGCACTTTGTAGTTAATACCTCTATCCACTTTCATAATCTCAATGAGGCAAGCTTGCAAACTAATAAACACATTGTTTAAAGTGACAGCTGTCATGTCTTCATAAGCATTCTTAACATTGTTTACCAAATCTTTAACATTCTTGCTTCCTGTTTTAAACTGTAATGACTGAATGGCTCTGAAAAAGCCCAAGTCATTAATATTAGTGTCCGGTGAGAATGTGGGTTATCATACAAGTCTGATATTAAACCCATCAGACCTTGCAGCCCTTCCAAACTCAAGGTCACTATCCTTAATGTGGGGCTTTGCATTATCCTGTTGTATCCAAATGTCCTCCCCCAAACATGAAGATCATTTGGATTTGATTGCTGGTATAATCTGTCAAATACACCAAATTTTGCATGTTAGTGTTGCCCTTTTGATCAAACAAAGGTAAGGTGACTAAATACATGTAAACTATAGGATGATGACCTTATCTATTAGGTCTGACTATATTACCTAATTCACTATGCAATCTTTGATAACTTATTTGTTGACTATGTCAATAGGCTTTGTTACCATAGTTCCTCTTACCCTATTCTTTGAGTTTCTCCTTGCCGACTCTACTGTTGTGAATGGAAAAGTTCTAATTTTCCCATCAAATAGGACCAGTACTTGACACCGCATACATAAACATGATTTTTTGGATGAAATTTTTAGACTTACATGTTCTATGTGGTTCTACCTCACCAGGAACCATGTAACAACTCTCAGACACTCTAGTAAGATAGTAACATTTCTCATCTATGTGCACTACATTATGCATTTCCTTGAACTTAAACTTTTGTGCATACCTGTCATAGTAGATGGCATCCAAACAGTAATTTAGCTTTTGAAGCTTGTTCTTCGGAGTTTGCTCAAGCTTGATTGCATTTGTGTGTACCCTAAGGGAACCTCCTTTAACCATCTGCCCACTGTTGATTTGCTCATACCTATAACTGTTAATATATCTCTGATTGTTGATCTACTTTGAAATAGAATACTCATCACTTTATCAGCATCAAAATGTATCCTTTTGGAAATTGATACACCTGCCTTCTTGGAGACAAGGTGTATTGGTTTTCCTTCCTCCATTTGTTGCTTTACGATGGCCCAAATACGACCTACATTCCTTGTAGATACATTGAATACAACTGCTGCTTCCTTTGCTTTTCCATGATCAATCTTCCCATCTTTGGTGTGCCTAATCAAAAACTACCCTATTAAGTTTTTTTTTTTTTCTGTAGAAAGGTGAGAACTTGTGGTGGTTGCCATTAATGCATATCTATTAATAAAAATTAATGCACTGATGCATGTTTTTATCCTTGATAAAATGGGGTAAACTAAAAGGAGGTTGAGCAGTTGGAGGAAAAATTTCTGGCAAGGCTGACCAAAACTTTTGGAGGGAATTATTTTAATGTGTCAGATCTTTTGGAGGGATTTGTAAGATTGTGGCAGGATTTTTGGAGGGAACCACCAATGATGATGCATTCATAAATCTGAGGTGTAATATGTATTTTTTGTAAAACTATTCCATCCAACTCAAGTTTGTAATAGTCTAGGTATTGTGTAATAGTGTAGGTATTTAAATTTATTATTGTAAGCTCATTTAAAATTTCGTATTTGTAATTTTGGAGAATGATATGTATGCATCAACAGTTCACATTTTTAGTAGGATAAAAATTTCTGTATTTATTTATGTATTTTTTTTTGATAATTTTTTGGATCAACACTAATGATGTAGTTAATCCAAAAACAGCCCAAATGATTTGGATAATTTTACCCTCAAATAATAGAGTTGAAAAGTCAAAAAAGCAACTTTTCTTAAACTCCGTATCTAAAGTAAGTATGACGACGAGTTTGAGACGGAGGGAGTATTATTTAAAAGTAATAAAGACAATTATTATTTAATTAATATTTAAATCTTAAAAATAAACATTAAATCTTAAAAATAATGTATGACATAAATTATTAGAGTTCATATAATTATTTATGCGAACCAGATTTATACGGGTGTTATCTCGCATTTCATATTTATTGTTTCATGATGTTATATAAGAAATAAAGTGTCTGCTAATTTTTATTAATTTTTGAGGTAATTTAAGCAATGGTAATTAGATCTTCTTCTGACTCTACACGCTCATGTAGAACAAAGTGAAAAAAAAGGGGTTCAAAGTTCAAACTAGGAGTTTTCCAAGACAAAAGGGAGTATAACAGTTTTCAAAATGACAAATATTGTAAATTTTAGTTTACTATGAATTATATTATTCATATAATATTAAAGTTACGTTTGTTTGCAATTTTAGAATTGATTTTGGATTTTCAGAACCCACACATATTTTAAATAATTGATCAGGTAGTTTTAAAACATCATCTATCTATGTGCATCTAGAGATCAGGATATCGAATGTTATATTACATATATTTATTATTATACGTTAAATGTGTGATACGTATGCATGGAGGAATACATGGGGAAAATTTAACATTTTCTCCTAGTGTTATATTTTTTTAATCATCCAACAATTTAAAATTTGCAATAAGTACGTAATATAACACCAACATATATAATAGCAGATCACAAATCACATTAATTTTCAATCTATACACATTCCATACATTCTCTTTTTTTTTAATTAATATTTATTTTCTCTTTCTCTTCCATCTTCCATATCTAATTTTAGTATAATTATTTTTACAATCGTATCTAATTTTAGTATAATACTCACACTCTAAGTAATAGAAGTCCGAACCGCTAAAAATGCAACTTGAATTCCCTGTTTCATTTTCTATGTTCCATTGGTATTCCATAACATAATAAAACTATACCCTACAATTTACCATTAAACCCTTGGGGCAAGTATTGAATTTTGGCCATTGATTGTGACACGAGGCAAGATTTTAATATATGGAATAGTAGATGAAACATGAGAGTGAAATAGGTGATCTCATTTGCTAAAAATGATCATTTGCTCTTTTTTTTCATGTGGATTAATTAAAGAATATTAGTATTATTTTATGTATAGTTTGAAGTTGTATTAGTAGTGAGTGATGAACTATATGTAGGACCTTTTTACTGTAAAAAGAAAATGAATACTTTTAGATCGTAGATATCAAAATGATAAAATGAAAACGTTTAAAGATGTACAAAGGGAGTAATTTTTACAAGTATTACCATCTCCCTCTTCCACTTAACCATATAAAAAACCCAAACCTACCTAAATTATCAATAATTCATGATTTTCTAACCCTACCCAAAACTCAAACAAATATTGCACCTTGAAAAGATATATATATGAAATCTTGTGGTGGGTGAATAGAGTCTCCCATTATAAGTAAATTAAATTAGTTAATTCATTATGTGAAATGATTGGATGAAAGAAAGACAAAAAAGAAGGGCGGATTAGGATCAAGAAAATCCAACTAAATTAGAAAAATATTCTTATATAATTTCCTCCGCCACATCTCCTAATTAAATCATCTTCCATTAACAGTCCATACCACAGACATACCTCTCACAAAGTAAGAGATGGAGGAGTGTACAACAGACAAAGAAGAGAGTACTACTCCTCAAATGAAGACGGGAAGGCCTAAAGGTGGCCTCAAAACCATGCCTTTCATCATAGGTAAGTACAACCCAAACAAATTAATATCTTAAATTTTAATATTTTGTAATTTAATGCGAAATATGTCTGGAGACGGATGGAGTAATAATTTTTACGATGGATTAATTAATTATGAGTGCAGCAAATGAGGGATTTGAGAAGATAGCAGGATATGGGCTGCAGCCAAACATGATATTGTACCTCATCTCGTCCTATAACTTCAGTGTAGCAAGTGGGACTTCCACTCTCTTCGTGTGGGGTGCCATTTCCAACTTCATGCCTATTTTGGGAGCTTTTCTTGCTGATTCTTACTTTGGTCGATTTCTTGTTATTTGCTTTGGATCTTTCTCTGCCTTACTTGTGAGTCTTCTTTCTCTCTCTCTCATCATTTCTCCTCCCCATACATGCATATGGGGGGTGGGGGGTGGGGATGATTTTCGGACTTTCCTAGGGTTTTTTGTTTTTATCAGTAAGTACAACTGAAAACGGGAAGGATATCCGGTGCTACTTGCATTTTTCAACATTTACTACCACAGAAATATCGTGTTGTCGGATGTCAGTTTCACTTCCCTTTCTTAATTCTAATTTTTGCGTGTTAAACGAGTATCCGGTGTAAGGTGCACTTAAATGTGTATAACTTTTTATTCTATTTTGTATATATGTTATTTTATTTTGTATACATATTTTTTAATAATTGTATATTTTTTCACACTAAGTTTTTCGTTAAAAAAACTAACATTCATATGTGTATAACTTTTTATTCAATAGTGTATATATATTTTTTAATAATTGTATATCTTTTTACACTCAATTTTTCATTAAAAACTAATAATTAAATTGTATACATTTTTGTTCATTATTGTATATATTTTTGTTTATATTTGTATACGTATTTGAAAGGGGGTGCGGTGCACCCTATCTTAGGATGCACCCGAGTACACAGTATAATTAATCATATAATATATTCCCTTCTTGCTTAAATTAGTAGAGAGATCTAATATTTTAATACATAGTGAGTAATTGTATTAATATTATATATGATAATGAACATATACCATACAGAATTACTAATTATTTTGTGTGGTTTTATCTTAAAAAAAAATGTAACTCTCTTGGTGGGATATTGTCCTAAAATTAGTAGTAAGATGCAATTCTTGTAGCGATAATGAGGGAGTGAGTATGTTTATAAGTAGTTAAGATATGTATGCATGTAGTTAATCATATATATTGTAACACTATGTATTTAATTGTATTTTCATCTTATTTTAAAAAATATATTTTAATAACCAATAAACATATTTTATATATAACCATCAAATTTCAACACGTCTCACATATCATAGGAAACTCTGTATTCTTTAATAAGTAAGATAAGAAATAAAGCAAATGGAGAGAGGGATGCATTGTGCAGTACATGAAAATTATACTTTTGGGTGACACTAATTACACTTAAATATTCTAAATACATCTTGTAAACAATTTAATTTATCAAAAAGTATAGGAGTGTTTTATACGTATAATTAGACATAATTAATTTTGTGCATAATCACTCACTTTTATCAAATGGTTCGATTTTGTGCACACAATCATTCTTCTCCCAAATTGCTGACGTGGATCACATCCAACTCAAACGTCACTTAAAATTACAACTTCACCCTCAAAGTTCTCCATGCAGGGGCTGACCATACTATGGTTAACAGCAATTTTTAAAAAGCTCCGGCCGGACGCCGCCGGCGTGAAGCCGAGCGCCGGGCAGTACATGTTCCTATTCGCGGCGTTCGCGCTGTTGTCGATCGGTGCTGGCGGAGTCCGGCCATGCTCCATGGCTTTCGGGGCGGACCAGTTCAACAACCCGAAAAACCCTAATAACCAGCGAGTTCTGCAGAGCTTCTTCAACTGGTATTACGCCTCCGTGGGGGTGTCGCTGATGTTGGCGCTTACGGTGGTGGTTTACATCCAGAATGAGTGGGGGTGGGTGATTGGGTTCGGGGTGCCGGTGGGGCTGATGTTGTTGTCCACAGTGATGTTCTTGCTGGGATCGAAGATGTATGTGAGGGTGAAACCTAACCATAGTTTGCTAACTGGTTTGGTTCAAGTGTTGGTGGCATCTTGGAAGAAAAGGGATGTGATTGAATCATCTGAGGATTCTCAGAATTACTGTACCATGGATTCTAAGCCTGGTGCTCGACCATCGCAAAAACTCAGGTGATCAACATTAATTTGCTTTTTTTATTTGTATTTTCGCGCAAATAAACCCTTCAACTTAAAACAATTTTCACCTAGGATTAGCACAAGATTAAGTATAGTGTAATTTTTAAAGGCATGGAATAGTATATTACTTCCTCCATCTCATAGTTATCTTCACTAATAATGTAGATGCATGAGGTGGAGGATTCCACCTTTGTATGCAGTGTGCGAGCAATCTCTCAAAATGAGGGCTCTTTGTTTGCAATGGGTAATAATTTAGTTCCTATTGATCAGTTAAGTTAATATAATTAGCCTCTTCACTATATTCTGTCGGCCGGGATGTATGGGCGCTTGGGATGAGCGATTCTACTTTTGTATCAGTAATAATGTAGATACACGTTTTAAGAAAATTTGCTTTTTTGACTAATTTTAACTTTTACGATGAGTACTATGGTATTTTTAGGTAAGACATATTGTAATATTTTTAAGTAATAAATAAAATAAAAAGTATATACGTGTCACTCATCTAACTCAGGTAACAGGAGATGTAAAACCAAAATATAATTCAGGAAATCTAACATTGTATTTCAATGGGATCACTTACCCCATTTATTATTTCACTTATAGATTTTTGCAAGTTAATATTTTAATAAAAATTAATTACTAAACAAAGAATGAAATATTGGGTAGTTTTGTGCTATATTGGTAACCAACCATGTTCATGTGAATTAGGTTCTTGAACAAAGCGTGCATTGTAACAAACCCAGATAAAGAGCTAAACCCGGATGGGTCACCATCCGACCCGTGGAGCCTGTGTAGTGTCGTCCAGGTAGAGGTGCTCAAATCACTCATTCAATTGCTGCCAATTTGGTCCACCGGAATCATGATCGGAGTAACCATCAGCCAGAACTCTTTCCCCGTGCTCCAAGCCCGCACACTCAACCGCCACCTCGCCGGAAACTTCTCCATCCCACCGGGCTCCTTCGGCCTATTCTCAGTCATCGCCCTCACCCTCTGGGTCACCCTCTACGATCGCCTCATCGTCCCCATTCTCTCCAAATACACCAACGACCCGCGCGGCCTCCGGGTCACGACCCGCATCGGAATCGGGCTTTTCGTTTCCTGCTTCGGTACCGCCACCGCCGCCATAGTCGAGCGGACCCGACGCGCCAGAGCAATACACCAGGGGTTGGCCGATTCTACCAACACACAGGTATAAATTAAATTAAAATCACACACACATACACACACTCATATCGAACAATTAACCTGATGAATTGAAGAATTAGGTTGAAATGTCGGGGATGTGGCTGATTCCACAGCACTCCCTTTCTGGATTGGGGGAAGCTTTCAACGCGATAGGGCAAATCGAGCTGTACTACTCGCGAGTACCGAAGAGCATGGGGAGCGTCGCCGTCGCCCTCTTCACACTGGGATTAGCCATTGCGAATCTGGTAGCGACCGCCATTGTGAACATTGTGGATGCTGCAACGAAACGGAATGGGAATGAGAGCTGGGTGTCGAATAATCTGAACAGGGGGCACTACGACTACTATTATTGGATCCTTACTTTTCTCAGCGTCCTCAATTTGATCTACTTCATCTTCTGCAACAGGAGTTATGCATGCTGCGATGAACAGAGAGTTTGGGATGATCATGGAGACGACGTCGTAGAGGAGGAAAAAACCTCCACCTATTTCTCTGCCTCTGCCTGATTTTTATATTTGGCGCCTTTTTGTTTTTAGTATATATATTCATCGTGGTTGAGTATATTTATGAAAGTATATATCTGGATTTTAAATACTACTCCCTCCGTCCCATAACAATTAACACATTTTTTTTAGCACGGAGATTAAGGAGTATAATTAATGTGTATTGGGTAGTTGTATTAGTGATGAGTGTGATGCAAGAGTGGACCCATGTAAATAAATAAATTGTTTTTGTGTGGGTCCCATATCCTTAATAAGGAAATATGTCAATTTTTGTGGGATAACCCAAAAAGGAAAGTGTGTCAATATTTTTGGGACGGAGGGAGTACTATTATATTATGAATATGAATACTTATTTTCTAAATATTTTTGCAAGTAATTATTTTTTTATTTATAAGAGCAAGATCTTTTGTCTTCCATTAAAATATGTTATACTTGTCATTTATACATGAAACTCTCTCACAAATGTAAGATGTATATGAGTACATTTGATCATGGTTATGCATTGTGAATCGCACTTTAATCACATGTATAAATGTACAAAAACAAACATAAAAGAGGGCTGATTGGATTTTGAATTATAAGAGTATAATATATTATATGAATTATTAGTGTGAAATCACAATTATATCATTGAATAAGCACTAAGACTACAAACAAAGATTAAACCTTAGAGATATAATTCTACATGATAAAGGCTAACATTACCTTACAATATATCCAGTTCAATGATTATGAGTAAAATGTAGAGTTGTTTCATTATGTGTCAGAGTAGCAGTTGTGGGTGGCCATATATTTTAATGAAATGTGTGTGAAGTTTGTGGTGGAAGTTTAAATGCTTGTGAGCGACCATAGGTATATAAGCGAAGAAATTAAGGGATGGAGAACATTTTAGTTCAGAGCTCTACTCTTTCTCTGCTATATTTTTAATCGAAGAGTTACAATCGCAGATTTTCTCTCCAAAGTTAGGGGAGGGGAGGGGAGCAGCAGAGAAGAGAGACGTGAGACCTGCAAGGCAGAGGCGTAGGGTTTAGAGGTGGGCGAGAGGGAGGCTGGAGGTGGCGGACGTTTCGACAAGGGATCCTATTCTGCAATGCCAATACATACGCCAATCACAAGCTTAGATTGGTAAAGGCTATGGTTTACTTAGATTGTTTTTTTTTTTAAGACTGTGTTTCAAATTGCTTACATTTTTATGTATTGATTTTGTTTAACTAATTGATCAATCATTTAAAAGTATTGTAGATAGTTTAGGTTGATTTTATCAAACCAACTTTTTTTATTTTGAATGGGGATCCTGACTACGGTTGAAATCACTACTATTGTGGTGTGGAATGGCACGTCGAAAGGTTGTAACTATGTGAGTTGATTCATTGGTTTGCATTCTAATGTGAGTTTGAATTTCCTTGAAAAATTGTGTCATTTTTACACTGCAACAGTTTTTGTGGTTGAGGATCTCATTTCTTCCTTGGCTTTGCATGTTTATAAATGACATGAATACAAATTTGTACTTTGGCAGTAAAGAAGAGCATGTGGGTGATTGGAACTTTTATTCACTTAAGTTTTTATGAATTTGGTATTGCTTTTACTATAACAGCTGCAATCAATAAGGGGTACTAATCTTATTGTTCTGCAAAGATACTAAATAAATTGCATCTCTTGCAAGAACTTGACCTTTAAATATTCTACTCATATAAATCGAGTTTGTATGATGAGGTTGAAAATGGTAATGTTTTGTATATGGTCTCCCTAAGTTTTTGAATTGTGGTGATTTAGAGATGTTGTCATGAAACTGTGATATCATTGTTTGTTTATGAGCATCCATTTGCCAATGGGCACTCCATAGCTAATGAATACCTTTCCAGTTTCTACTCATAGAAAATGGCTCATATTCACTATCCTCTTGGCCATTTTGAGTATTTTATTTTAAGAAAAAGGTTGAATGATTTAGGACAATTTTGAAATCAAATTGTTATCTCAAGGAAGGCATCATGCTCCATGTGAACATGGAGACACTATGTTCATGCTTTTGCATTTTATTTAAAAAAAAGGTTGAATTAATTTATTACAATTTTGAAATCAAATTGTTATCGCAAGGAAGGCATCATGCTCCATGTGAAAATGTAGACATTATGAAGGCATCAAATTGTTATCCCAAGGAAGGCATCATGCTACATGTATTCGGGTGTCCGGTTCGTATTTGATCAGATGCATGATGAGTGATATTTTCACCTAGATTTTAGTGTCTTTTTATATATGTTTTCGTATTATTTTATCCGTATTTATGTGTATTTAGGTGGTGTTTTGTGTTTTTTATGAAAATAAGTGAAAATGAGCTTAAACATATAATTTTTAGGTAAAAATAGATTCTAGACACGATAAGGAAGATGTGGAAAAACGGAGCTCAATTCGGAGTTGAAACGAGGGAGAATGAGTCAAAGCAAAATGCAGAAAAACGCACGCCCAACTTGTGTAATTTTTCTGTATTCTTGTAGAGCTCAAAACTAGAAGTGTGATACATGGTTGGAAAGCCACAGAAAAGAGGATCGTTTTGGTATAAGAAACACCTCAACTGGAGCCCAAACAAGAAAGTTATGATTAAAATGGTGACGTCGCGCAAGCTATGCCTACTCAGCACGATTGTGCTACTTTGCATGACTTGCTATACCTTCAAATGTTAGAAGTTTTGTCAATTATTTATATGCATAGAAAGCCACGGAAGAGAGGATCGCGTGAGCGCAAGAATCACCCGAATTGAATTTCGTATGAGAAAGTTATATGCAAAACGATGAGACTGCGCTGCACCAACCCGAACTCGGGCCGAAGTCAATTTTATAATTAGAATATGTTCTAGAAGGTTCCAAGGGGTACAAATGTCCATTTTGAGTGTAAAATAAGAGAAGGATCAGTAGGGATCAGCTCCACACACATTTTACACCACATTTTCACACACTAACTCTATTCCATCCATCTCCATACCCTTTTATCCATTCAATCCACTTGATCCCCTCCATCAAATCCACCATCCAAGTGATCAAGGAAGCAAGGGAGAGTGAAGATCACAAGAAGAAGAAGAAGAAGATCTCTATTGAACACTTCAAAGGGGGAATCTAATTCTATTTTTTGTGAAATTCTTTATAGTTTTGTCATGGGATTTGTAGATCCAATTGTATATGTTGTTTTCTCTAGGACTATGATAGGCTAATCTCCTTTGTGAGATTAGCTCCAGATTGGTGTTGGATAATTTAGTTTTTATGCAAATTGATTTTAATATTAATTGGGCATTTGTGTTATTTCTATCATTGATGTGAATTGCTTGATGTATATGTATGATTTGTGTAATTAATTGTCATGGACATGTGATTAGATTGAGAAATCAATTATGTGTTTAGGATAGTTCATTGAATCATTTCATCATACACTTCATGTGCATTAATTTAGAATGAGATAGAGATATCCTTCTAGATTTAGAACCATTTGATAGAACATTTGATTAACTTAATCGAGAGATTGGTTGATTAGGTGAGGAGAACCAAACCATTAGTGAATTCATAATACATTAAAAGGGAATATTGCCTATGATTTAGTACCTCATTAGGGAACTCGTAGAGTAATTAGTACCTAGTGGGAGATGTTCGCTATGATCTCGATCCTAAGTGCTTTTGGAAGTCTTATTGAGGGCCTACATCCTATCCGTCTCGAGAGAGAGTTTAGGTGGAATTAGTGATCGCTTCTATACCTTGTCCATGAGAGATTAGAATTAATTGCATAATTACTTAATTATTTATGCCATGATTGTTGTTAATCTCATCCTTGCATCACTTGGAACCCATTCATTTTGCATTCATTTTATCATTTATTTCTTGCATTAATTTAATTGCATTTATTTGCATCTTATCCTCCTTTTCGTTGTCCTTATAAAATCACGATAAACTTGAGATCGCTTAAACTCTAGTACCTACCTCCCTGTGATTCAATAAATTCTTTAATTAGTCATCCGACTACAAATGGCTAATCAATGCATGACTTCCATTTTCTTTAAAAAAAAATTGTTTAATGTTTACGGTCTGTTCCAAGATATTGCAGAACATTTCTCGAATGGATGTATTAGTTTTATTGCATTTTCTTCAAGTAAATTGCTATTGATATATAAATAATCGAGTCTTCGAATTTTATTGGAAAAGTTATAACCTCTCTAATAAAGAGTGGTAAATAATTATAAAAATAGAAAATGATTTATCTTGAGTTTTGTAATTACAAGTCTACCCATAAAGTAAAAAAAAAAATTAATAGTAAAAATATAGTACTTCCTCCATCCCACAAAAGATTGCACCACCAATTCCGGCACGGAAATTAAGAGAGTGATAATTTTTAGGGGTATACTGATATTTTTTGTAACTAATAAATAATAAAATATGTTAGGTAGAAATGATTTTTTTGTAAATAAAGTGTATGAGGAAGGGTGGTTGTTTTTTACTTTTTACTTTTTTTTTAAATGTGCAAATTTTTATGGGACAACTCAAAATGAAAAATGTGTCATCTAAAATGAGACGGAGGGAGTATATGTTTTCAATTGAGAATCGAAAAATAGGTAAATTATTAATTAGGAATTAAAAGGATTTTTCTATGAAAGATACTAAACTATCAATCTCAACTCTACTCTATCATGTTCCAATTAATTTAAAATTCTTAACTATATGATAAATATCATCATTAGCTCATTTCAATAACCTTTTCATCTTAAAACAAGTCATCCCCAAACTTTTGTTTTAATATCCCCAATAAATTCTCCAAGTTCCAACAACTTAAAATCATATTTTTATTTAACATTCGTCATATTAAAAAAAATGAATATATATTAATAAGCATTCTTTATTTATATAACAATAATATTTTAACCCGTTTTACATAACTACGATCTAACAAAAACTTTATTATTACATTTATATATTATTATTATCATTATTTATATAATAATTTATAATATTTTACTAGTCTTTATAAAAAGAGCGGTATCACATCAACCCTAGTAAACGAGTCGTTGGGATATTCTATCTGGTGTTCCAAGGCTGTGGATAACTGGCACATCAGTTTTCAGATTTGCATAATAGAATAAAAAGGTGATGAATCAATCATTTACAGCCTTGAAAGAAAACACAAGACAATACTCCATTTGTTTTGATCATTAGTTGGGCTTCTGTGCGTTGATTGTTCGGCCCAATTCTATACAGCCCATGAAGATGAAAAGATGTGCACATTTTATCATCATCGTAATTGGACACTTTAATTGACTTCAACAAATCATGAAATCAAATTATTGTCTCCATAATTATTACCGCATTTATTAAAATAAATAAAAAATTGTAAATTATTAATAAATTTTTTTAATCATATAATTATTAAATTTTATATTTATATCATGTTGTTTATATATACTAGATTTAAAACGTGCGTTTTGTAATGTACTCTTTAAAATTGTATATAAAATTAAAATGTATTATGTATTTTAGAGTTGTATAGTCATTTTTCTTTTTCTCTCATTTCATCACTCATTTATATTCTCTACACTTTTCATTGAAATAAAAAGATTTGTTAGTCTAAAAAAATTATAAAAACTTATTTAAAAAAATTATAACATTTTGATTTTTATTTCAAAAATTAATAAAATTTAATAGATAAAAAATTTTGTATATCAAAACTAAAAAAATAATTAAATTAATAAAAAGGACGGTTCCTGTATGAAGTCAAAAAATTTAAAGGATACATCATCAAAAAATTTCAAATAATGCAATAAGACGTCTATAGGTTTTAAGATGATTTAATTCATTAACCATTCCATATTTTGTACTAATATTTAATTTACTTATTCATATTACTCATTTAAAGATTTTTGCGAATTCATTGCTTTAAAGTTAAAAGGTCTTGTGTTCTGTATTATAATTAAATATAACTAATAAATTATGAGTATAATTAATTTCTTTGATTTACTCACTAACATAAATTAATTTATACTTACTATGAGTGAAATTATAAATAATAAAATATATAATTATTAAAAAATAAAACTTTGTGTACGTTTATATATATATATATATATTTTATTATGATGATTAATAAATGATTGGTTAAACATGCTTGTATCAATTAATTTTAATTAATTATGAAAAAAACAAAGATAATTAATTATTCATAAAAATTTATATTAAGAAAGTACAATAATTTATATAAGAATTATAAAGTTCAATATTTAATATCTAATTATTATAGATAATAGAGAAATAATTATTATGAATTTGAAGGCCCGTTGTCTGTTGTCCTCCACTGCACCTCCCTTTCTTCAGCCATGGCGGATTTTCCAGCTGATTGGCAGAAGGTTGAGAATTAAGATATTTTTGAGTGAATTACACAGAAGAGTTGAGGAAGAGAGAAGTTCTATCTCAAATTATGGCTTCTCGAAAAGAATTTGAGATGAAAAAGTGTTTGTTGGAAGGAGAATCAAAGGGATGCAATGTTGATTCTTCACTCTCACCCCACAGAAATGGCGGAAATGAAAGGGTGAAGAAGATATACCCCATAAACCTCTCTCTCTTTTTTCTTTTTTCTTTTTTCATTCACCCCCAAACCCAATCAAGGGTGTTTGCGCATTTTCAGTCACAGATGAACAGCCCGCCATTTTCACATGTGATGCTGCTGCTGCTTTTGACCCGTTGGCCGTGGGGAGCCCAATATAATTTAATTTTAAATAGGGTGTGTATTAAATAAATTAAGGATAATTTAGATATTTTAAAAAAATTGCACGTGGGTTCATCAACGGCAGAAAACAAATCTTTTTTATGTATGTAATTAGCAAATAGGCACATTAGATAAATATGTATAAAAATATATATAATAAAAAAACAAAAATTACACATCTCTTTCCATTTGTAAATTGATTTGGAAATGTCACGCTCCTCTTCACTTCAACTTTGTCTGCACTGTTTATTTTCATTAAATTTGTGAAATTCTCATTTCCATTAGATACACTTGTAGATGTTGTCGTCTACTCTTCTGATGTTGCATCCGACTTCATCTCTGTTCCCCTCTCATCTAACCGAGTAGCTTTGAAGCACTCCATTGCTGTCGAGAATTCATTCTAGAATTGCGACTCCAACAACCCCATTACCATCGAATGCCACTTCAAGAATTTATAATGTTTAATTTGCCTTTTCATATTACTTGACTTTATGGATTCGATAATAATGTGAAAAGGTTATAATAATTAATAGTAATAAATTAAAATATTAAATATAATATATCATTAATATGTGGGAGGATAAAGATGTATTAAAGAGGATTAGGTAGGAATAAAATGGGAAAAAAAGTTTCTCAAAATTCTTCCCACTTTTAATATATTAAGATTAAGATAAGATTAGCGTGCGTTGCACATTATTTATATTTTACTATTACGTCCTATTGTTATGTAAATTCTCATCTCTATAGATTAAAAATCTCTATGAACTAAAAATCTATATGAATAAAAATGTATTTTATAATACTATTAGGTTTATTTGTTGTAGTTTTTTTAAGTTTACTAATTTTTCATGTGTCTCATCATATTTTTTTTTCTATTGTTTAACATTAATACAATGTCATACAATTATATAAAGGTAAAGACTGATATGAGATCGTTTCATATAATGAATTTCGTGAAACAGATAAAAACTGATAACGTTTTTAAAGAGAAGTGATGACCAATTAATAAAAAGTGAGTGATAACAGTACATAACTACTTCATAAATAATTTATAATATAAAAAAAAGAAAGTGATCGCATTTTAAATAAAAAATATGAACCGCTAATTATGAAAGCTTAAAGTGTTAACATTTAAAAAACAGGCTTACCCTATATGAAATAATAATAGTTTTCCCAATTTATTATATGTACGGTTTAAATTTTATTTTGTCAATTCCTTTAATATAAAATATGCATAATCAAAGTTTTTTATTACCCAAAATGTCTTTGATGATAATCCTTAAAACTTAGAGATTTTTTGCTTTCAACACTCAAATACTTTATTAATTTAACAACAACCTATAAATGAAAGATGGTTTTGAAACTGGTAGCATTTATTTGTTGGATGTGTACATTGTTTGGTAATGAGTTGTTAAGTTAATGCAATTATTTTGGTAATTTATTTACGCAGGCAATTTCAAGAACGTGGTTCTAATTCATTTTGAACGTTCTGACAGATATTGCATGAAGCCGTGATAGGTCCAGACATTTATTGAACTGCTTAATTTGATCAATTTTAGAATTCTTTTACATATGTTTGAGCATTTCCATGGAGAATAAATATATGTGTTAACATGGCTACAAAATCACTGTCTGCTCATTGCCTCTCCTACAAAATAAAAAATGTCCGAAAACACACTACTGGTGTGCAGTTGGGTCTGAAAGGAAGGAAAAAAAAAAAGGCTTGATTGACATGAGAGCATCATAAGATCTCACCTTTACAATGTTGACTCAAATATGGTAGAAATAGTCTAAATTAGCTAATAAATTCAGATTGAATAATTAATAAAATTTAGAAATTAAAAAAAGAAGAAGAAATAGAGTTCTTGCTTTGTGTTCCTGGAATGGACATAAACACAATGTATTGAAATGGTATCAGCTCTGGACATTTTGATCCAATGGAGAAGAGACTTCAAAGATTTGAAATGGGGGTGCCACCCCTAGCAATAAGATCAGTTGCACCATTTCCCACTAATTGTTACAGAAGGAACTTCGTCTGGAGAAGAATTCTTCATATCATTTTGACACATTATTTTATGTTTTATATAGTTGGATGGATGATAGGTAGGAGAGAGAAACTATACTCTAAAAAATAAAGTTTAAACCGAGTGACAATGATTGAATTTCTTTTCATTTTTACGTGTCAATCATATAACGCGTGACACAAAAGATAATGTAAAAAATGACACAGAAAATCCGGTGTGATCCGTCTCCAATCACACTTCGAATAAATTTTGTGTGAAACATCTTCACAATAAATTATATTATTTAAAAGTAATAAAGACCATCATTATTTTAATTAATATTTAAATCTTTAGAAATAAACATTAAACCTTAAAAATAATAATATAACATAAACTATCAAACTTCATATAACTAACCCGATTTACACAAGTTTTCCTCGCATTTCATATTTATTGTTTCATGATGTCATATAAGAAATCTAGTGTGTGCTAATTTTATTAATTTTTGAGGTAATTTAAGCAATGGTAATTAGATCTCTACACGCTAATTTTATTAATTTTTGAGGTAATTTAAGCAATGGTAATTAGATCTCTACACGCTCATATAGAACAAAGTGAAAAAAAAGAGGGGGGGGGGGGTGTTGTTCAAACTAGAAGTACTTTTCCAAGACAAAAAGGGAGTATAACCGTTTGCATAATGACATTGTAAATTTTAGTATACTGCTATGAATTATATAGCATTATTCATATAATATTAAAGTTACGTTTGTTTGCAATCTTAGAATTGATTTTGGATTTTCAGAACCCACACATATTTTAATTAATTGATGAGGTAGTTTTAAAACACCATCTATGTATGTGCACCTAGAGATTACGATCTTTTCTTACATTTCAGTGTTATATTTCTAGTTATACGCTAGATTAATTATACGTACGCGTGGAAGAAAATCTAACATTTTCTCCTAGAGTTTATATTTTTTTTAGATAACATATACTACAAATTAATCATCCAACAGTTTGCAATAGAAAATATAACAACATGTAATAAAAGATCCGGACCTACAAATCACATCCATTTTTAATCCATTCACATTTCATACATTCTCATTTTTTTCAATTAATTAATATTCTTTTTCTGATCTCTTTCTCACTCCTCTTTTATACTCTCTCCGTCCCAACTAAAAGGTAGTTAATTTTTGCTTTTTACATCTGGATTAAGAAATATTATTATTTAATATTTAATGGGAGTGTGGACCTCATATTTTAATTGTACTAGTGGGTATATGTCCCATGTGTGTAAAAAGAAAAGTAAACTCTTTGAATGAGACATCAAATTGGAGAAAAAAATACTTTTTGGGTGGGATCGGAGGGAGAATTTAATTTTAGTATAATTATTCTTACAATCATATCTAATTTTGGTATAATACTCACTATGTCCACTTCAAAGGTAACCATTTGGTGACCATTTTTTTTTTATTTTTTTCACGTGGATTAATTAAAAAGTTATTATTTTATGTATATATAGTTTGTAGTTGTATTAGTAACCGTTTTTACTATAAAGAGAAGATGAATCTATGCCAAAAATGGTAAAATGAAAACGTTTAAATATGTACAAAGGGAGTAATTTTTACTAGTATAAAGAGAAGATGACTCTATGCCTAAAATGAAAACGTTTAAATATGTACAAAGGGAGTAATTTTTAAAAAGTATTACCATCCCACTCTTCCACTTATGTTAAGTACCATATAAAAACCCCAAACCTACCTAAATTATCAATAATTCATGATTTTCTAACCCTACCCAAAACTCAAACAAATATTGCACCTTGAATATATATATATATATATGAAATCTTGTGGTGGGTGAATAGAGTCCCATTATAAATAAATTAAATTAGTTAATTCATTATTTGAAATGATTGGATGAAAGAAAGACAAAAAAGAAGGCCGGATTAGGATCAAGAAAATCCAACCAAATTAGAAAAATATTCTTATATAATTTCCTCCGCCACACCTCCTAATTAAATCATCTTCCATTAACAGTCCATACCATAGACATACCTCTCACAAAGTAAGAGATGGAGGAGTGTACAACAGACAAAGCAGAGAGTCCTACTCCTCAAATGAAGACGGGAAGGCCTAAAGGTGGCCTCAAGACCATGCCTTTCATCATAGGTAAGTACAACCCAAACAAATTAATATCTTAAATTTTAATATTTTGTAATTTAATGCGAAATATGTCTGGAGACGGATGGAGTAATAATTTTTACGATGGATTAATTAATTATGGGTGCAGCAAATGAGGGATTTGAGAAGATAGCAGGATATGGGCTGCAACCAAACATGATATTGTACCTCATCTCGTCCTATAACTTCAGTGTAGCAAGTGGGACTTCCACTCTCTTCGTGTGGGGTGCCATTTCCAACTTCATGCCTATTTTGGGAGCTTTTCTTGCTGATTCTCACTTTGGTCGATTTCTTGTTATTTGCTTTGGATCTTTCTCTGCCTTACTTGTGAGACTTCTTTCTCTCTCTCTTCATTTCTCCTCCCCATACATGCATATGAGAGAGAGAGAGGGGGGATTTTCGGACTTTCCTAGGGTTTTTTGTTTTTATCAGTGAGTACAACTGAAAACGGGAAGGATACAAGGTGCTACTTGCAATTTTGAACATTTGCAAACAGAGAAAAATCGTGTCGTGTCGGATGACAATTTCACTTTCCTTTTTTAATTCTTATTTTACGTGTTAAATGAGTAATTTGTGGAAGGATCAAGGATGACATGTTTTATTTTTTAATATAGTATATATTTTTGTTTTAAAATTTCTGTTTGAATCGCTAGCTTGTGCAGTACATGAAAATATTTTTTGCGTGACACTATTTAATATTCTAAATACATCTTGTAAAAATTTTAATTCATCAAAAAATGTTGAATGTAATTTTTATTGTATACATATAATTAGACATAATTAATTTTGTGCATAATCACTCACTTGTATTGATTGGTTGGATTTTGTGCACACATAATTCAGTTCGGATCTCCTGTTATATTTTGGTGTTACATCTACTGTTACAATATTTTAGTGTTGCATCTTGTGTTACAAACGTTGGATGATTGACACGTAGGATAAACTAATCTATCCCCTAACAATCAATCATAAGGGAAAATGTTGAGATTTTCCTCTCCACACACGTGTCACTCATCTAGCAGGAGATGTAACGCCAAAATGTAACAGGACATCCAAAATTCACATGGGATCCCCTGTTACACTCCCTGTTCTATCTCATCATGTTACATGGGCAGGGATTATGATAAGTGTCCCGTTTTCACACAAATTTGTGTGAAAATGGGACACTTGTCACACTCCCTGCCCCATGTAACATGAGATGGAGTAGGGAGTATAACAGGGAAACTGAGTTGTCCAAGATTCACGTAATCATTCTTCTCCTCTCCCAAATTGCTGACGTGGATCACATCCAACTCAAACGTGACTTAAAATTACAACTTCACCCTCAAAATTCTCCATGCAGGGGCTGACCATACTATGGATAACAGCGATATTTAAAAAGCTCCGGCCGGACGCCGCCGGCGTGAAGCCGAGCGCCGGGCAGTACATTTTCCTATTCGCGGCGTTCGCGCTGTTGTCGATCGGCGCTGGCGGAGTCCGGCCATGCTCCATGGCTTTCGGGGCGGACCAGTTCAACAACCCGAAAAACCCTAATAACCAGCGAGTTCTGCAGAGCTTCTTCAACTGGTATTACGCCTCCGTGGGGGTATCGTTGATGATAGCGCTGACGGTGGTGGTTTACATCCAGAATGAGTGGGGGTGGGTGGTGGGATTCGGGGTGCCGGTGGGGCTGATGTTGTTGTCCACGGTGATGTTCTTTCTGGGATCAAAGATGTATATGAGGGTGAAACCTAACCATAGTTTGCTAACTGGTTTGGTTCAAGTGTTGGTGGCATCTTGGAAGAAAAGGGATGTGATTGAATCATCTGAGGATACTCAGGATTACTGTACCATGGATTCTAAGCCTTGGGTTCGACCATCGCAAAAACTCAGGTAACATTAATTTGCTTTTTTTTTTTTTTTAAAAAAATTTTATTTCAACCAAACACGTGCACCCTACAACTTAGAATAGTTTTCATTTTTCACCTTAGACTGGACACGGAGATTAAGTATTCCCTATATTCCCTTTATTTCACTACAACAGTTATATTTTATTGCATCTGTCAATTGAATCCGGGAACATTACACTACATTCGCGGGAACACTTCTGGGATGTACGTCCATCCTACCTCACCTCCAACATTTGGCTACTTCTTTTGGCACCGCCAACGAGATAGCTAAAAATTGGCCTTGCCCTAAGGCACTGTATATCCTAGCAAGTATGGCAAATCAACGAACACTGGTTGTGTTAGCGACTGCCATAGCTCCTGCTATGTGATGGGAGTTTATCTCATAATGAACTTCACACTTATAATTTTTGACAGTCTCACATTAAACTTCACCATAAAAAAAAAATCAATCTCCACCACTAAAAGTATATCTTACTTACAAATTTATCATTCTCACCTAACACACATAACATACTTTATACTCCGTATTTTATTTATCACCTAAAAATACTACAATATCCTCTAAAAGTCAATAAAATTGGTCAAAAAATAACTTTTCTTAAACTCCGTGAAGTTTATTATGGGACAGAGGGAGTACTAATTAGTACGTCTCATCAAAAGAGTTATATTTCTCCTTTTAGTAGATGATACTTACACAAAACAATTATTATATTCTCATGAGGTCTACACACAACACTAATACAACTACATCTTAAATCTCATTCATTCATCTCGAAGCTTAGGACTCCCTTCGTCCCACCAAAAGGTCTCATTTTACTATATTAGATGTCCTATTCGAATGTCCCAATTTTTCTCTTTTAGTAAAAGGACACCACGTATGACCCATTACTCACTACTAATACAACTACCCACTGCACATAAAATAATAATACTTCTTAATTCACATACAAAAAGCAAATGAGGATCTAAGGCCAGGACGAAGGAGTTACTTCTTAATTCACATGCAAAAAGTAAATGGGGATCTATGGCCGGGACGAGGGAGTACTTTACTTCGAAGGTCATTGTTATATCTCTTTCAAAGATCAATGTATCATCTCGAACCTCATTATTTCATCTTGAAGCACATTGTTTCATTTCAATGATTGCTTCATTCCAATGCTATTTTTTCATCTCGAAATTCTTTACCTTCATCTCTAAGCTCATTACTCACATCTCCATACTAGGGGTACGTACTTGAGATATTTTATAACTTTTTCAGTGTTCACCTATTCTTTGTAGAAAACGATACTATATGATACAAAACAAATTTTGTCATAAATTGGAGTATTTTTAAGGATTTTCTTGTTAATTGTGTTAAGTTTTATGCTAAATTGGTAACCAACCATGTCCATGTAAATTAGGTTCTTGAACAAAGCCTGCATTGTAAGAAACCCAGAGAAAGAGCTAAATCCGGATGGGTCACCATCCGACCCATGGAGCCTGTGTAGTGTCGTCCAGGTCGAGGTGCTGAAATCACTCATCCAATTGCTGCCAATTTGGTCCACCGGAATCATGATCGGAGTAACCATCAGCCAGCACTCTTTCCCAGTGCTCCAAGCCCGCACACTCAACCGCCGCCTCGCCGGAAACTTCTCCATCCCGCCGGGCTCCTTCGGCCTATTCGGAGTCATCACCCTCACCCTCTGGGTCACCCTCTACGATCGCCTCCTCGTCCCCATTCTCTCCAAATACACCAACAACCCGCGCGGCCTCCGGGTCACGACCCGCATCGGACACGGTCTTTTCGTTTCCTGCTTCGCCACCGCCACCGCCGCCATAGTCGAGCGGACCCGACGCGCCAGAGCGATACACCAGGGGTTGGCCGATTCTCCCAACACACAGGTATAAATTAAAATCACACACATTAATTAAATCGAACAATTAACCTGATGGATGAATTGAAGAATTAGGTCGAAATGTCGGGGATGTGGCTGATTCCGCAGCACTGCCTTACTGGATTGGGGGAAGCTTTGAACGCGATAGGGCAAATCGAGCTGTACTACTCGCGATTCCCGAGGAGCATGGGGAGCATCGCCATCGCGTTCTTCACGCTGGGATTGGCCTTTGCGAATCTGGTAGGGACCTCCATTGTCAACATTGTGGATGCTGCAACGAAACGGAATGGGAATGAGAGTTGGGTATCGGATAATCTGAACAGGGGGCACTACGACTACTATTATTGGACCCTCACTCTTCTCAGCGTCCTCAATTTGATCTACTTCATCTTCTGCAACAGGAGCTATAAATGCTGCGATGAACAGAGAGTTTGGGATGATCATGGAGACGACGTCGTAGAGAAGGAACAAACCTCTACCTATTTCTCTGCCTGATTTTTATATTTGGCGCCATTTTGTTTGAAGTATTTTTCAAACTAGTACTATATATATATATATAGTACCGTGTATTACACGGGTTTAAAGCAATAATTTTAAAAAATATAATTCAAGTTTAATATAACTATTTATTCAATTATAATCTAATATATAATTTAAATAGAAAAGTAAAATTCAATTTATATACACTCAAAAGTGAATTTGCTTTCGTTGGTAAAATCTTAATATAGTTGTTAAATTGATTTTTCAAATTTTGTTATGTTGTTGCAAAATTTAATTTATCAAGAAAATTTTAAAGTATGTTAATTTAATCATTGAAGAAAAAATTCATAATATATTTAATTAATAAAAGATAAAAAAAATTAAATATAAATCAATTAGATGAAATAAAAAAATAACAAAATTAATTTTAAAAAATTATAATATTAACCTTGAAAAAAAATTAATAACGTAGAGAAATAAAAAGATTAAAATATTATAAAAAATTTAAAAGAAAATAAAATTAAAATATTTTTTTTAAAAAATAAATAATTAAAAGAAGGTTTGAAAAATATAAAAGAATATCCATAAAATTAATTAATAGAAAATAAAAAATATATATATAATAATAATTTTTTTGTAAATTTAATTATGAAAAAATTAATAACGTTAAAACATTAAAGATTAAAAATTACTTATAATAATATAAATCCGAATTAAAATAAAAATAAATTAAGTTAATTGAAAAAATAATCTAAGGAGAAATCATAAAGAAATTTAATTAAAAATAATAATAAAACTAACCAAGAAAAAAATTATTAACATAAAAAAAATTAAAAAATTACCAACTAATAAAAAATTTAAAACAACATAACAGAATTTAAAAAATAATAATAAAAATAAAAGTTAATCAAAATAGAATTTAAAAAATATATAAGAAAAGCAAAATATAAATAAAATAAATAAAATAATTAAAATTAATTCTGGCGACGATACCTCATCAAAATTAAACTATCTTTTAGTATATTAAAGATATACTCCATATTGAGTTTAATATGCAAGTATATATCTGGATTTTTAATACTACTACTATATATATATTTACGAATACATATTTTCTAACTATGTCAGCAAGTATTTTTTTTAAAAAAAAATTTATTTATAAGAGCAAGTTGTTTTTTTTTCATAAAAAAAAATGTTACTATTATTTTAATTATATACTTTAAAATGAAATAATTCAGTTGAACGGAGTACTTTCTATCATTTAGAATGATTTCTTATGAATTTCTCACACAAATGTGTAGATGTGTACGAGTACATTTGATATAGATGTATATGAGTACATTGCCTTTGTATAGATGTATATCGTATACGAGTACATGTGATCATGATTAAGTATTGTGAATCGCACTTATTGGATTTGGGTGTCACTGATTACTTGCGCAACTGTAACATGTCGAGGTGTTTTATTATTATTTACGAGTTCAAAGGATAATAATTTAAAATTAACATTCCTTGGGTAAATCTTGGTAAAATAAATTTGAATTATAAGATTATAATATTACATAAATTATAGATGTGATATCATAAAATTAGCACTAGGCTTAAAAACAAAGATTAAATATTCCTTAGAATACTACGTGAACCACAATATCCACCAATAGGGGAGTAACATACTAATATGAATTACATAGGTAAAAAAAATTACGTTGGTTATAAGGTGGAAGTACAATTATATACACCAGATGAAATAGGGAATCCCAGCTGACAAACGAAACCTATTTGTATTAAATTAAACACATATTCTCACACCTTGGAGGGAGGATGCAAACCACGTCGCTGCTGAAGAAAAACGATAACAGCCAGTGCTACTATCACACAAGAAATGATATCCGAGGCTGTAGAGTAAGAGTGTGCAGCTGTCTTAGCATAGTAGTGTGTTTTCTTGACATCATATGTAGGGTAGTTGTGAGCCCTGTACTGATTGTACACATGGGGAACCAATGGAACCATGCTGATCCCAAAGTAGAACACAGGTGACAGAGCTTTCTTAGCTGTAACCTGGAAAAGATTGAGTAGGATTTGAGGAAGAAGAAAACCATCAAGAATCAAACCTGCGTACGATATCAAATCACCCCACAAGAGGATGATCGTTTTGTGGTGCATCGTACCAGTTTGATTCTTGATGGACGTATTTGTTCCTCCTAGAGTTAAATAGCCAAGTAAGCAAGCCACCAAGAATGTACAACAACATTGAAACGAACCCTGCCCGTCTCTCTCCAGACCTCGGTTTTTTTGCTGACCAAACTAACTGGAGCAGGTGTATTTGCAATAAAAAGGCTACCAAGTTGATCAACCTAATTGTTACTTCATTAGATCCAATCCTACCACCATTTCTAGTTAAATTTATTTCTGTGGTATGGTTCCTCAAGGACACAGCTTTAAAGTTTAATACCAGTGGAATCATGTGCCCAGCAGATAGTATCACAAGCATGACAATAGAAATGGAAGAGGGTACCTCAGGATTTCTTTTGACATGGAGAATCTGTAGCCCCACGAAGATGCAGAGGAGTGTTGGATACTAAAATCATTGTCATCTCCAAGTCCATTCTCCAAAGCGATCTTGTGGCCTGTTTGACATAATAAGCAGCAGATTGTATCACTACAAGAAACTGTCTGATTACCGACGGAAAATTCCGTCGGTAAATAGTGAAAAATTCGTCGCTAACTTAGTTACCGACGGATTACCGACGAAAATGAATCTGTCGCGAAAACCCGCGTCGGTAATTTTTTAACGACGGAATTATAAATCCGTCGGTAATTACCGACGGATTTTTTCGTCAGTAAAAAAAGATATCCGTCAGTAATCAAATAATACAAATTCGTCGGAAGGGATAATATAGCGACGATTTTACCGACGAATTTTTCCGTCGGTAAATTAGCGACGAAAAAATCCGTCGGTAAATTATGTATATTTTTAAAAAAAAATTAAATTTGCTGACGAAATTTTTCATCGGTAATTTAAATTTAAATTACTATATTATATTTTAAATATAAATACCCATAAAACAATTAAAATTTCATATTAAATAATCCTTCAAAACACTACTTAATATAAATTATTCATCTAATATAATATTTAAATTATAAAATTTCCACAATCCAAATTTACCACAAAATATTCAATTCTAATAATTCTACTAAATCATGGATACAAAATATTTGACTAAATGATCTTCATTATAAATTCTCCTAAATCGACATCAACATCAACATATACATCAGTTTGCAGTCGATTGGCACATCGAATCCCCGAGAGCATTTGATTATTTTTGTTCCTGATAGTGTAAAAAAAAAGTCATACAACACCAATTACTAACTATTCATTCCATTATCTAATGTTAGAAAACATAAAACAAGAGACACATGTGGCATTTATGCGTCTTCTGAAGGGCCATGTGTAGGGGAAGGGATAATTTTTGCATCACAGGTACTAATATTAACCAAACTATCAAGATAATTTCAGAATCCATCTCTTAAGGAGTGTAATTACAACCAAGGTCGGGATTTCATAAGAATTTGTAAAAGAGATATCCACCTTCTAAAATCACTAGCTAAATACCTCATCATTTAAAGCAGCGAAAACTGCAGTCAAACAATCAGCCTGTGCCAGAAAATCATCAAAATCTCCACTCTCGTACAAAGAAGAAAAAATAGATCGCCGAACAGTAACATCAGCATCAACAACAGCTGCAATGAGGAGCTTTCCACAATCTGCACAAGTGATTAGCATAACAATGAAATAATTTATCCCAATAACATAAAATGTGTTCGCAGCAGCCAACAAGTATTTATAATTCATCTTTAAGAGTCCAAGGTATGAGAAAAGTTTCTCCTAAAAAATTCACAAAAGTCAACTTGCACACCATTGCAAACTGCCTATAGTAGGAATAGATGGCCCTTACGAATTCAGACCCTTTTTCCAAAACCTAGCGGGTAATATATCCCACAAATTAATAGTCCAGAAATTTTTATTTTAGATGACACAACAGGGAGAACAAACATTTATCATAAGTCAATCAATAAACTAGCAAAACATTCAACTATAACAATCACCAAAACCCCCACCCATGGATGTATGAATGGTGCACATACAATATTCAAGAACTGAAAGGCAAAAGATTATTGCACCAATACTGTGTTGACAAGAAGTTGATAATAGGGAATTATGTTTATCTGGAGTCTGGACAGAATCAAACCTCCTCAACAAGGCGGCGCTTTTTTCCACCAGCACGAGTTGTCCTACTAGAAGTAAACTGGGCAGAAGAGATGCCAGATAAAGAATTTGCCATTAATTTGCAGCAACAAAAAGCTGCATCTTTCCGTGTAGCTCCATCCTCATCTTCTAAATAGACCACAACAGATTCTCTTGCAAACCCAAGAAGATCATGACCCTAAAAAAACATCTCCATCATAAAAAAGACATGGACAAAAGAAGCAGCAGAACACAACTAAAATACGAAGCAATCAAAAAAGTCAGTTGGGCAGGAGTTCATAAAGGAGCTTGAAACAGAAACACTAGATATTATAAAAAGAGAAAAGGAAACAGTTAAGAAGAACAAGCAACCTTGAAATTGAAACGCGCAAGAGTTTGTAAAGCTAGTTGAACTAGAGCAGAACCACTGAGTTCTGATACGTGCACAGTGGAAGCTATGCTACTAGTCCGACTAAGAGCAACAGAAGGTCTTGAATGAACTTGCTGGTGTCGAGAAAGAACTCCTGAAATGCATTCAAGCAATCGTACCTGAATTCCAACTAAAGGAGCAAGTCCTGACAATTTACCTTAGTCACAGTACACAGAAATTGCATAAAACTAACTTGTCATAAGGAGTATGTTTTCACATGTTCAAATATTCAAACTTCAAAGGCTACTTCACCTTTTCTTTTGAAAACATTTGATTCATTATTAATGGAATAAAACAATTCGTGGATAAGTCATTTAAGGAAACATAACATGAAGTGGTTTTGACAATTCTTGCCATTCTAATGTGGACATATAATGCAAACTACAATGGCATCCAAACCAAATGTAAAAAGAATTAAGTTACTCTAGCAGGTCATGCCTTAGCTAGCGGGTATATATTTAATCTAAAAGGACAACATCAACAACTAAAAAAAATTGAGCAACCCATGCCAAAAATTTTACAAAAAAAAGAAAGTAAATAAGATAAATTATACAAATCAGAGTTCAGGATTGTATCATAATTATTAGAGACCAATGAAAAAATACAATGAACTCTATTTTTCAAGAAAAGAACCATGTATGCTATGGACGGGGGCATTTTTTCCCAATCCATCCTGCGTAGCCTCAAACATACGATAATACCTGCCAAAGCATAAGTCTAGCCCTCCAATAAAACTTATTTTGTGATCAACGATAACAAGCTTTTCATGGTGAGACCTGCACGCACAATTGCTAAAATTTCACAATTGAGATAGAAAAACTCATAAAAGATGTATAATATTGTAAATTATACAATTGATCTCTACTGTAGGAATTCTGAAACCCACCATAAGTAAAGAGGGAAAGCTGGAGGGAATGCCTTACAATATGGGAATGCCTTAGGCTTAGGGTTTCGCATTTCCGGCGCTGCTGCGGCTGACGCGTTCGGCTGGTGTTCGCGAAGTAGGCAGCAATCAGTGGCGAGCGGTTGACGTTGGGCAGCGTACGGACGGCCACTGGAATTAGGTCCGACAGCGGATTGACGAGGCTGACGGGTGCGCGGCGGTGAAGGAACGAGAGAGAGAGTAGGGGAAGGGAGTGCAGAGAGGAGAGGGAGAGAATGGCTTAGTAGAGGAGGATTGCCGTCGATCTCGGCCTGCGACAGTAGAAGCGGCGACTTTGCCCAGGATAGTAGGAGAAATCGGGAGAAGAGGTTCTGATGGAATTGGGGGTGAAGCCGTATTGAGCGATATACTGTACACCCTAATTTTATTATTCTTGGAATTACCGACGGATTATATCCGTCGGTAAATTAAAAATAAAAATTCATATATTTACCGACGGAAAGATTCCGTCGGTAAATTACAAATTAAAATTAATTTTTTTAAAAATAAAATTTGATATATTTAGCGACGGATAATTCGTCGGTAAATTAAAGATTAATTTAATTTTTAAAAAATAAAATTTGATATATTTACCGACGGATTAAATCCGTCGGTAATTTAATAACTAAAATTAATTTTCTTTTAATAAAAAAATTATATATATTTACCGACGGAAAAAATTCGTCGGTAAATTAAAGACTAAAATTATTTTTAAAAAAATAAAATTTATTATATTTACCGACGGAAAAAATCCGTCGGTAAATTAAAGACTAAAATTATTTTTTTAAAAATAAAATTTAAAATATCTACCGACGGATAAATCCGTCGGTAATCTTCCGGGATTTATTCCCTCCAAAATATCGACGGATTTACCGACGGAAAAAAAATCTGTCTTTAATTCCGTCGGTAATCCGTCGCAAAAACCGTCGAAAATTTTTATTGATGATTTTTTAAAAATAAATCCCATTAAATCAATAAATCGTCAGTAATTCGTCGGTAAACCGTCGGTAATTACCGACGATTTTTTTCCGTCGGTAAATCCGTCGGTATTCTGGCAGTTTCTTGTAGTGTATGATTAACTCATCAAAATAAAGAGTATCCTTTTTCGCTCGTGTGCTTTGGATAGTTCCCTTGGTGAGACCACCTCTCTTTCCATTCAATGGAGCATACTCAAACTTCACAAGAATCTCACACTTCCTTGAGATGACCGAATTCTGTACCACTTTTCTGCACCCCACCATGCTGGCATGTCCTGTTTCTCCATTATACACTCCTTCAGCAGTTATCTTACAATTACTGATTATGAATAATTTGTTTTTAGAACTTTTATCGAGCACCTGGTAGGCCCTCTTGAAAGAGTTGAATATTCGTAAACTCATTTCCTTGTCTCTGAGATCATATTCTTCTCTCTCTCTTCCATTTGTTTGTATACTGGAGTTTCTTTGCGTTCTAACTGAAAGCAATTGGTATCCATTTTATCATCTTCTATGGCCCGAGCAAATGACATATCAACTCAATGAAATGCAGCAGTACACAATTACTCTGCCCTTTCAACACAAATATAATTTTTAGAATTTGAAATAAAATGAGTACAAGGAAAAATGTATAGGTGTTGTAAAATAAAAATAAATAAATAATACTCCCACGGAGATTAATGAGTACAATAATTTATGTAAAGTTAAGTAAAGTGAGAGAAATAATATTTAATGTATAGTGGGTAGTTGTATTAGAGGTGATATGTGAGGCCCATAAGAATAGATTAATTGTTTTTGTGTAGTCTCATGTATTAAAAAGAAAATATATCAATTTTAGTAGAACAGATAAAAAAGAAAGTATGTGAACTTTTTTATGGGACTAGTAGTAGAATCATTACCTCTCCAATTTTTTTAAGTGTTTATCTGCAAATTCATAGAAGCACCACCTGTCCAATTTTTAAAATTTAGACCTGATTAATTATTTCAAACATAACTTTACTTTTTAAAAAGCAACTGCATTTATAGTACACTAAAAAAAAGTACTCCCCTTGATGTACAACAACAAATATAAAATTACAAATAAACAAAATTTATTGTTTTGAAGATATTGAGAACCATTGAACCAAAACAAGCATGTTTGCCTTTGTCAACTAGATCTTAGTACTAAGGTGTACACATCGCCCCCAGGGCATAGCTCAAGTGGTAGAGGGGAGGGTGGAAAGGCCTTCCAGCTGAGCTTGGTTGCTAGAGGGTGGGGGTTCGAATCCTGCCTTTGGCATGGATTTGGCCCCTTGCAAGCACAAGTTTAACAGTGAGCCCTCCCTATAAGCCACTTGAGGCACATCCTGCGATTTACCTCTTCCACCAATCCCCAGGGCAGGGGCGGTAGGGGCCCCTAATGGTGGGGTACACCATTTAAGGTGTACATATTACATCTATCATCATGACAATTTGTATAGTGAACAATGAATTCTGACCTCCCAGATTAGTTGGTCAAAGAAACAGGCCTATTTGTATTCAATTGAAAGCACATGTTTACACTTTCAATGGAGAAAGCAACAGGCCTATTTGTATTCAATTGCAAGCACATGCTCACACTTTCAAGGGAGAACGCAAAAGGCCACTATGCCGCTGCTGCAGAAAAACTACTACAGAAAACAAGATTATCGCGCACGAAACAATGATATCCGAAGCTGTAGAGCTAAAACCTGCAGCTGTATTTGCATAGTAGTACGTTTTCTTAAGATCATACGCGGGGTAGTTGTGTCGCCTGTACTGATTGTACACATGGGGAACCAATCGAACAATGCTGATCCCAATGTAGAACACAGGCGACAAAGCTTGGTCAGCCGAACCATGGAAAATATTGAGTAGGATTTGTGGAAGAAGAAAACCATCAAGAATCAAACCTATGTAAGACTTCAAATCACCCCACAGTGGATGGTTTTGTTGTGCATTGTACGTGTTTGATTCTTGATGGACGTATCTGTTCCTCATAGAGTTCAATAGCCAAGTAAGCAAGCCACCCAAGATGTAAACCAATACTGAAACAAACACGGCCCATCTCTCTCCAGAACTCGGTTTTTTAGCAGACCAAACTAACTGGAGCAGGCGCATTTGCAACAAAAAGGCTACCAAGGTGATCACCCTAACTGTTAATTCATTAGATTCAATCCTACCCCCATTTCTAGTTAAATTTATTTCTGTGCTATGGTTCCTCAAGGACACAGATTCAAAGTTTAATACCAGTGGAATCATGTGCCCTGCACATAGTATAACAAGCATGACAATAGAAATGGAAGAGGGTACCTCAGGATTTCTTTTGACATGGAGAATCTGTAGCCCCACGAAGATGCAGAGGAGTGTGTTGGATACTAAGATCATTGTCATCTCAAAGTCTATTCTCCAAAGAGATCTTGTAGCCTCTTCGACATAATAAGCTGCAGATTGCAAGACCAATTCATCAAAATAAAGAGTATCTGTTTTCGCTCGTGTGCTTTGGATGGTTCCCTTGGTAAGACCACCTCTCTTTCCATTCCAGGGAGCATACTCAAACTTCACAAGAATCTGATAGAGTAAAGAGGATGAAATTATATAAATTGAAGGATTTAAGAACAATAGGAACGTAAAGTACGATTCCCCCCGGGATTCCTCCCGTCAGCCAAGGCTGCCCAAGTACTAAACAAGATAGATTAATCGATGATCAACCCTTCCCCATTATCTACTTATTTATAGGCCTGTGCTAATATTTTAATAAGGCTACAGCCTGATTATTGCCACTAGTTCATCCCTTAAATTATGCTATTTATTTATTTATTTATTCCTCTGATTGGCTCTATCAATTCTTCCCCGTTGGAAACAGCATTGTCCCCAATGCTGGCATACGGAAATTGGCCCTGAAAATCTGCCACATCCCACCAAGTAGCCCCTTCATCATCTGCTATACCTATTTCTTCTTCTTCTTCACCTGCAATTAACAATTGAAGGGACTTTTCCTTACAACGATGTAGTGGATGGAAACGCTCCTTGCACTTAAAACAGAGGCCACGAGCTCTGAGGTCTAGGAATTCAGCGTTGGACATCTGTTTCGTCCCTCTACTTCTGTCGTATGTAGGGTTGGGCTTGCTCCTATCACCGGAAGTTATAAGAGGCTGATGAGTTTTGGGCCAAGAAGATGGGCTTTCTCCCATCCTATGTGTGTCGTGGGTTTTATGTATATCTGGGGTTCTTTATTAGGGTTGGGCCCACCAAATCCCTTCCATCCCCAATTCACGTAGCGAGAATTCCTTCCAGGAATAGTTTGGATTTCCTGTTCTATTTCCCTAGCCAGATTCATGGTATAAAAGATATCCACAGCATCATTCCGTGCGCCCGGATGCACATGAGTTTTTGCCTTTATGTATTACTCCACTATTTATTACTTAAATTTTGACAAAGTCTATAATAAAACGGTAATTATGTCGACCCATTGTTAAAGTATGCTCGTTATATAGGTAAAGTATGTTAATTCGTAATTAAAATATATTTTTTAAAGTATGATAAACAGTAAATTAAAATATATTTTTAAAGTGTTACAGTACAATTCACTACAAACATACTTTGAGTACTACAAACATACTTTGAGTACTAATAAACTTACTTTATCTGATCCGAACTTGTATCTCTAGTTGTAATCCATTGAGAAAGAGACCCAAACTCTGGCTTTCCGTAATACGGGGAACCAGGGCCATTCCAGCAGCGAAATCATCAATGTATTCATCGATGTTTTTGGTTTGCTTAGTGGCTGCAATGGCTTCGAACGGATTCGCCAAAGGGTTACCTCCGTATCTTCTCATCAGTTCATAAGACAACTGGTTCCAAGTCAACTTTGGGAATTTTTCCGTCAGCCATCGGACCCAATGTAGCGCTGATCCCTCCATACAAACCATAGCCAATTCCACTTTTAATTCCTCGCTCGTGCCATGGATTCGGAAGTACCGCTCCGCTCTGGTGATCCATGCTACAACGTCATACCCATCAAAGTTTGGCAACTCAACTCGCTTGGCAGTGAGTTGAAAGTCGTCGTTGGTGACGTTCCGCCCTGGAACAACTTCTTGGAGCGGAAGGCGGGTGCTCGTCTCTCCGAATTCGCTGGTTTGAAGATCCTCACCACTTTTCTCAATTCTCTTATTCTTCATGAGTGAGGAAAGCATTTCTTCAATTTTGTCTAGTTTATCAATCTTCTCCGAAATTGCGCCGACGACCCTCTCCAAGGACTCAACCCTCTTCTCTATCGTCTCTACTCGGACCTCCATTCGGGTGTTTGGCATCCGGCAGGTCGGACCAATTTGATAGAGTAAAGAGGATGAAATATATAAAATGAAGGATTTAAGAACAATAGGAACGTAAAGTACGATTCCCCCCGGGATTGCTCCCGTCAGCCAAGGCTGCCCAAGTACTAAACAAGATAGATTAATCGATGATCCACCCTTCCCCATTATCCACTTATTTATAGGCCTGTACTAATATTTTAATAAGGCTACAACCTGATTATTGCCACTAGTTCATCCCTTAAATTATGCTATTTATTTATTTATTCCTCTGATTGGCTCTATCAGAATCTCACAGTCCCTTGAGACGACCGGATTCTGTACCACTTTTCTGCACCCCACCATGCACAGGTATCCTGTTTCACCATCATACACTCCTTCAGCAGTGATCTCCACTTGATTTTCATGAATCTTAGACAAACTCAGACTCGGAAACTAACTCGAGTTGAACTGGTACGTGGGGTAGAGAATCATTATATAGCTAATAGGGGAAGCATTAGTCTTATCTGGTACAGAATCTGCAGCAATGTCAGTGGCAGACTCTGGTGACAATGCAACAGCCATACTGTATCCTTGATGTAAATCATTTCCGACACAAAGAGGCGTGGCATACCCCCTCCCAAAATCTTTGCCTTTGGAGTCTTTCACGGACATGTCAAATCTCATATTATACGAACGGACATCCGGATATGTATTCCTCTTCTTCACATGCTCTTTCACAGGGCACAACTTCTTGGCATTATCCAATTCAGTGTACTCATATCTTCGCCCCGGAAATGTAACATCCCCATTATCATCAGAGCTCGTGATACCAATCTTCCTGAAGTACCCCGACTCTGTAACAGTTTTGGAGCTCCAAAATTGCCCAACGACTCGGTCTTCATTTCTGATTGTCAAGATTGAAGGGTACCTTATGGTGAACCTCATCGTACAATCTCCTACTGCATTCCCAAAGTGACTAAGTGGATCCAAAAGTCGACAGGCAATGCCGAACAGTACATTCTTCTTATCATCCCACGTTGCCTCTCCAATTACCATTGAATCCATGTTAAAATTTCGATCTTCATAACTGATATTTCTGAATGTAGTTATGTACGTTAACTTTCTCTCATTATCAGAACACTGAATTGGACTCAGGTGCATATATCGGGGCAGTGATGATCCGATCGATTCAACGCCTTTGATTGGAGAGCAATGCTGATGTTCCCTGCACTCCATTGCATACTCTTAACTCCAAAAATGTCGATCTCCATGCCACCACATTGCAAAACTTGTCTGTTCCCAAATTGAGTGATCGGTTTCTTGGAATATCAAATTTACTCGAAAAGACACCTTCTTTTGAAACCAGTGCATAGTTATAGCCTGGAAAAGCTGAAAAACAGAATATGATAATTGGATCAAAGTAGCCTGGATCATTTGTCGAACTTACGCTCTCCAAACTCCCACTTATTACGCTAGTATATATTGTTTGATTGTCCTTAAGAGGCATAATTCAGCTTTAGAACAGCATCAAGATTGATAATCTTGTTAGAGACACCATCAACCTCCCAAGAAGCTGATCCAACCATACAGAGCCTCCTTGAAATATCTGACCAAAACCCATTAACTGAAAACCTAATCGACCTGCGTTGTCTTCGAGTATCATCCTCCTCAGCTTCTGGAAACTCGATGTACAAGAAACCTCGTACCTTGTAGATGCCGATGGCAATAGTTTCATAGTAATCTGGTAAAATTCGAAGTGTCAGAGACTTTCTCCCAAAGACGTAGGCCTGGCTCCCTGGATTCCAAGCTAGAATCTTCTCTCCACCTGTGAAATAATTTGTGGTAAGTTTAGGTACAGAAACTTTGTAAGAAGGAATAGTGATGGCGGATTCAGGGACTATAGAAGAACAATGTTCATTATATGGAATAGCTGAGAACACAGAATCTAAGCAAATCCATGAGGAAAGAAAAAAGATGTAAAACCATGAAAAATCCATGAAAAAAATTCAAAATCTCCTGGAGTTGACTTGGGGAATCCTATTCTAACGAGGAGTTGGGAGTTTTGTCATAGTGTTCACCAAATGCCATGTTACTTTCTGGATGCAGTAAAATAATATTATGAATATGCATAACTATAATATGATTATTATATTAATCACAAGTTCACAACGATGCATGTTCGACAGTTTCTTGATCATAATTATGAATGATTTGTTTTAGGACTTTTATCAAGCACCTGGTGGGCCTTCCCGTGAACGACATGAACAGCGCCATCGACGCGTCGTGCGTAATTGTTTGCTTCTGTGTTGCTGCTTCAAAGGCTGGTGGGCAAGAAAGAATTAAAGGCAAACTTGTATTTTCTCTCTCTTTCTTCCATTTATATTTTCTCTATTTTATTCTACATTTCTATATTAATAAATTTGTTTTACAATGTGAAAGTTAGTTAAAAATGATATAGATCTTAAAATAGTAAATAAAATTGTTGAGATTATGAATAAATTGTACTCATAAAAAATGTATAGACAATTTATACTATTAATAGAACTTCCAAAAATTCTGAAATCTCTCCAAATAAAATAAATGCATAAATATAAGGGTGGAGGAAGTACAAAAAAAAAATACTTATGATTTACAAATACTTCAAAATTTCAAAGGTTAGAATTTTGGAATTATATTTTGTAAATCATACAGCTCCAGTAATTAATTTGTTATTTCTAAATGAATCTTCTCACTTCTAGAATAAAGCCAGAAAAATACTACCCTAAACTTACTCCATGAAATAGTAAAGAATGCCAAGCAGTTAATCTCGTTTAATGTAAACAATGTTAGTTAACCTACTTAGGAAAAAATTTGTGGGATCATAGAATCATAAGAGGTGTTAAATTAAAAGAGGAAAGAAATATTCCAAAAGTTAACCACTATAACCATAATTAAGTTGAAAAAATTAGCAGCAGTACACTTGAGAAACAGTTCAGCCACTTTATTGTGTCACACATGATCAGATTGAGTGTGGTTGCCACCAATCAAGTGATTAAGCAGAACCCCAGCTGCAACGCTGACATTCAAGCTCTCAACTGCCATGAAGGATCTCAACTCTTGACCTAAACTCTCCGTTTCTTTATCATCTCCGTTCGCCACAAAATCGACTGCTATATTTCCAGGAATTTTTACCAGCTGTGTACAAGATCTTTCCACCAATGGCCTCAAACCAGTGCCCTCACTTCCTAGAACAAGGATCGTCGGCCCACCCGCCACAATTTCACTCAAGGGAATGGCTCTCGGAGAAACAGATCCTCCAAGAACACGCCAACCATTTTCAGCCGAAGATGTCAAGAACTGCATCATGTTCTTGCAATTTCTGAGCTCCATTAGTTCGAGTGAGCCTGCACTGGCTTTGCTCACTACACCACTCAATGGAGCCGAATTTTTAGCGCACATCACGACTCCAGCAGATCCAAAGAAGTAAGCAGACCTAATGATCGCCCCCAAATTCTGAGGATCGGTAACTTCATCCAATGCCAACCAAAGAGGACCCTTTTCGCCTTCATCAAGAGAAACAGGTTCCAACTCCTTTATACCAACCATTTCTAACGGAGAAGCATCCAGGACCAACCCCTGGTGAGGTCTATTATCAACAACCATGTTCAGATCATGCTTGGATACCTCCTTTGTGGTTAATCCAATCTTTTCTGCTACCTTCAAAACTTGCTCAAAACCCTTCTTATCCTTCTTCTTCTTATTATTACTACTCAGATCCAACCCTTCTTGAATGTACAACGCATAGAATTCGCGTCGTCCAGCTGAAAGTGCAGCCAAAACAGGACCAACACCATACACCCCTTCCCCTACTATTTTTGGCATTGTGGGTTCTTTAGCTTCTTTCCATGTCTTCTGAACCCAATTCTCCTGCTTATTCCACCTTCTCACCTCTGGTCTTTCTACCCCTGGTTTCGCCCCGACAAAGCCATCATACCTCTTCCTAATATTATACCACCTAGGATCATTAACCACTTCATTCTCCCACTCTTCCTCCTCATCCTCAACATAAGTTCTATCTTTAGCCCTAAATCCATTTCTCCTCTCAAACTTAGAACTTCCGCTTGTTGTTTCCGTGGATGCACTGCCTTTCAAGAACCTATCAGCTGATTCCTCCCACGAAGATCGAACCCCTTTGGTTATAACTTTCTTTCCAGCTTTATTATGTTCACTATCCATTGAAGCAGCTAACCAAGGAAGAGGCTTTTCACATCTTTCAGATGTCTTCTTCGAAACTGTACTCGAAAAATTTCTAGAATAATTCGAAAAAAAACTTGTCAAACAGTTTATGGGTCCTAAAAAATGAAGATTTTCATGAGTCCTTTGATTTGGCCCAAGAATCAAATGGGAGCAACCTAACTTCGAAGCATTCGGTATCATTTTTGCCCCTGAAGAAATCCTCGAAGCTAAATGCAACGCTTCAGGCTTCATCATATTACAGATGTAGAAAGTGATAAGATACCGCAGCTCAAATTAAAAAAGACGAATGCTTGAATATGAATACTGACAGTTAAAATTCAAAGTTGGAACTGATAATTTCTGATCGAAGAACAGAGCAAAGATGCGTATTATCTGTCACAGTAAGATAGAGATAGACTGTTATCCTAGCCCTGCAATCGTGAAATCTCACAAGGGTAAAAGTTGAAGAAAATTACAGAGAAGCTTAAACGGCGAACAGAAGTACAGAGGCAGCCATTAAAGAAGAGAGAGGGAACAATATGCTAATTGGGGCTTAAATTAGAGAAATGCCCTAATCGCAATACCAGAGCACAGCCATGTGAGGGTTTAGGGTTTATCCGCCATCGTCGGCTCTGTGGACTGTGGAGAGGAGGCGATTTGGCTTGCCGTATCTTTTCCCACCGGCAACCGTCTGGATACCGGCCAATTTAGCAGAAATAACACATTTTTTTTAAATTTAATATTATTTAAAAAAAATAAACCACAAAAGACAGAAGTCGCACTTTATAAATAGAAATGGATTAAAAAAAAAAAGGGAAAAGCGTTAACACCTAAGCTCAAGAAGTACAGTTTCACGCGCAACGACTCTCTCAGTTCATCAGTTCAGAATGTCGATCAATGATTCATCTTCAAGCTCGTCCAAGTTCTGGATTTTTCACGGCATCGCCGCCGCCGCCGCCGCGGCAGCAGTCGGTGCCACTGTCTACTTGGCTCGGCGATCCAGCAAATTCCGGAGCCGAGTAATTGGCATTATACCCGCCCGGTATGCTTCCTCTCGCTTCGAGGGTAAACCTCTTGTCAACATCCTTGGCAAGCCCATGATCCAGGTATTTTTTAGCTTCCTTTTTTTTTTTCGTAATTAGAGAACTGAATTCTCTATTAAGTATGAATTTATACTCTTTAACAGTGTAGCTCCTACACTGCTAGTGTAAACTGTTGTTTCGTCAGGTGTAGTCGTAGATCCGAGCATGTGGTGTTTAGTTTGTAATTAGGGTAAAACATATTGATAAATTGATTAAGGAGACTAAATCTTGTAATCGTGATTGCTTCTGATTGATAACAGAGAACATGGGAAAGAGCGAAATTGGCTGCATCATTGGATCATGTTGGTATAACCACGGTTCATTTGCTATCACTCTCTGTAAATATGTAGGCTTATAAAGCTATCTATGAATATATTATTTCGGTTTCTGATATGGTGTTCTATTATTGATTTAGTTGTGGCGACAGATGATTATAAGATTGCTGAATGTTGTAAAGGATTTGGTGCTGATGTTGTGATGACATCAGAATCTTGTCGAAATGGTGCGAGTCGTTTAAGTGCTCTGTGTTGTAAAAGGATCTTTATCATGTTTTACTTATTTATTTTTGTGGTGTCATCTCTTGGGAATTAATGTAGGCACTGAGCGCTGTAACGAAGCACTTCAAAAGATTGGGAAGCGGTATGATGTTGTTGTCAATATTCAGGGGGACGAACCGCTCATAGAACCTGAAATAATAGATGGCATAGTCAAAGCTCTCCAGGTAAGATGGTCTAGTTTGTAATTTCTTCATCACATTGACTAAATAATACTAATTTCTGAGTCTTACGGTCGGGATAGTAGCATGAAAACCTGGGAAACAAGTTGGAAGAGTGGTTTCTCCCATCTTGCAGCAAGAAATGAGCTACTTAAGGATCAATTATGTGTGTTTCTTGAGAAGCTGAGTAATTTAGTTTGAACTTTGACTATTGGTGTTTGCTTTGCTATAGAATCTGGTTAAACTTGTTATATTCAGGACAGCTTCTGCATTCAATCTAGAACATACATAACATTGAGTGCAATGAAGCATATGCTCAAATGTTTACATTCTTATAATTCATAAGTTTGATTGGTGAGTTCTCCCCATGCTTGCCTAGGTTTTGAACTGTAAGACATTATGAAAGATAAAAAAAAAGATTTCTGAACCTATACTTATTTTTGGTAGGTTTAGATCCTTAAATATTAAACTCCATGACATTTAAAAATTAGATTTCTTAAATTTAGAAATCCACATGGAGTCGACTAAAAATCAATTCGTGTCTCATGCAGGCTGCTCCCGATGCAGTCTTCAGCACCGCAGTCACTTCCTTGAAGTCTGATGATGCTTTTGATCCAAATCGTGTAAAATGTGTAATAGATAATCATGGCTATGCAATTTATTTTTCACGAGGACTTGTACCATTCAACAAGTAATTCTGAGCTTGATCTCTGTTTCTAAACACTGTCTCTTACAGATTGAATGCTTGAGTTCCTGGTTGTTGAATTTGATTGACTTTGATTCATGCAGGTCCGGAAAAGTCAATCCTCAATTTCCATATTTACTTCATTTGGGGATTCAGGTTAGCATGGCCATTACTTATCCCCTTTCTATGAAATTACTATTCATCTGATTATAACGACCATATTAAAATATATGCTCAGAGCTTCGATACAGAGTTTCTCAAAATATATCCAGAGCTTCCACCGACTCCTCTTCAACTGGAAGAAGATTTGGAACAACTGAAGGTCCTTGAAAATGGCTACAAGATGAAGGTGCCTGTATGAACTTTTTCCATTCTTCATTATACGGCTATGTTTTCTTTTCACCAATTATCCCACATTGCAACTATGTTGAGATGTTAAGACAGTTCACTGATGAAGATTGCACCATTTCTCCACCTCCCAAATATTACTGTTTTTTTGCATGGAGTGGGTCTAATGTCATGTTAATTAAAGATCAGTTAGCATGCATAATAAGGCTAACCTGCGGAATTACTATTATACACCCTTTAATTGTAGATTTTAACCAAAGTATTCCAGGATTTATGTAAATATATGTAGTTGGTAATCTTCCTTCTTTCCTCTCCATGTAGGTGATAAAAGTTGATCACGAATGTCACGGTGTTGATGTTCCAGAAGACGTAGAGAAGATAGAGAATTATATGCGGCAACGGAACTTAAGTTAGCTGTATATTGCCAGATCAACTCATTGCAATCCTACATTGCACACAGGCAGAAGGCTTATATTGCTACCTCCCTTCTGTTCTGTGTGAAAAATGGTATCTCGTTCAAGAAAGCTATTGTATCTGCGATATAGAGTTGCTCTTCCTTCAGAACCAGGATTGTAGTGCATCTTTGTAAACCAGGATCGATGAGCTCAATTTTATTTTTTTGTTTATTTATTTAACAGTTTATTAATTTTGTACCATGTAATGTAAGTATACATTTAGCACTTAATTATGTGGAGTATAATGTTTTATTATTAAGTATACTCTTTTCTTCCCAAATATTTCTTCATGTACATGAGATAAAAAAGTGTACGTGTAGCACAATATTTGCACGAGATCATCTCATGAGGGATTTTTTTTACGTTTTTTATATAGTTCTCACATTTTTATTAAAGAAATTATTATTTTTTATTAAAATATTATCATATTTTATTTATATTACAAATCTTTCATGAAATAGTCACGTATTTGTGAAGTGTTTTGCCTTTTATTTTTCCAAAATTATGCTAACATATAAAAAGTTTTTTTTATTTTTTATTTTAAGATGGGCCGAAAACATTAAAACCCAAGCCCATTAAGAAGGCCTAGGCAGAAGTGAGGCCCACGTGATCCATGTGAAACACCACCTCATCCATTCATCATGGGAAACAAATCCCCGAATCCAAACAAACTCCACTCAACCACTCTCTCCTCCATTCCCTTCACATTTATCCAATATCGCACAAACACTCTTTCTGTGTGACTCTTTTTTCTTCTCTTTTTCTCGCCATGGCCGGTGTGCTCGACACCCTAATCGTCCCACGCGCCTCCGCTCTTCCGTCCGCCTCCTTGGCACCGGTCACCGGATCCACTTCCGTCCGATTTTCTGACTTCAGGGGACTCAAGATCCAGCCTACTCGCTCCGCAGCAAAACTCGCCTCCACTCACAAGCCCGCTCGACGTGGTGGTAGAATCGTATGTGAGGCACAGGACACCGCTCTTGAAGGTTTGTATTTTCCGGTTTCTGGTGGTTATTCGAGCTGATAATTTTTTATCTGAGATTTTTAGGCGATTTTTAAGTTATTGTTTGGTAGGGTTTAGGTTTGTTTAAGAGATTGCATCAGGCTAGGGTTGAGGGTTTGGCAGGATTGCAATTAATTGGGGAATTACATTAATGCTTATTAATGCTTGTGTAGTAGTATGATATCTGTTTGAATTGTGTGAAACATTGCTACAGTAAGTGTAATTTGTGTATGTTTCGCCTCATATTATCCATTCCACGCTCCGGACTCTGGAAGCACTCACTGTTTTAGTAGATAGACTGTAAAAAAATTTCAATTTTTTGGGTGTTAGGTTAAAACCATTGTGATTATTCTTCATTGTGTAATTCTTGGGTTGTGGATTCTTTATAAATTGTTGAATAGTTAAACTTCCAAGTGAGTTATTTAACATTTTGATTTCTGCCCGCATTATATATTCCCAAATATAGCTGAAGTGTCTTTAAGTTCAGCTCTTTGCTTAGATGTGCTGATCGTTTAGTATCGATAAGTGGATTGCGGTGGTGATGCCAGTGATTAAGCAGGATCTGATATGAACATTTATCTAGTTGTGCATCTTCTAGAATTGTCAATCAGTATTGTTTTTATGATATGTCATTTCATTTGGCCTCGTATACTCAAAAGCATTTCCTTTTATATCTTCTGTGTTTTAAGTTTTCATTGCACGAGCAATTTTTCGTTATGGTTTGCAAACTCTTTTTCCAAAAGAATCAAAACTGTAGTTTAAAATCTTTTTACACTGACTAAAACATCTGTTCATTATGTTCTTTAAAAACAGCAGTGGCTGCTGTTACTGACGCTGACTGGCAATCTAAAGTACTTGGATCTGATTTACCTGTTCTGGTTGAATTTTGGGCTCCATGGTGTGGGCCATGCCGTATGATCCACCCTGTTGTCGATAAATTGGCTAAGACGTATGCTGGGAAGCTCAAGTGCTACAAGCTTAACACCGATGACAGCCCTACTATTGCAACCCAATATGGTATCCGAAGTATTCCAACCGTCATAATCTTTAAGAGTGGGGAGAAGAAAGACGCTGTCATCGGTGCAGTTCCAGAATCTACTCTAACAACTTGCATAGAAAAATTCTTGTAGAATGGTAAGTGTATACACATGTTCTCAGGAATTGAACCCTCTTTTATTTATTTCTTTCCTTGATCTGCCGACATTTTAAAAATAAAATCATGTATAGTTTATGCTTCTGTATTTCATATTATCTTTAAGATAAACGATAGTTATTAATCATTCGTAACGTTGGCTTACATATTCTTTTTGTGCATTGGCTGGGTTACATGTTGCTCGCTCTCTGTTCTGTTCTGTGATACATAGCTTGTTGGAACAAGTAGTATATCTCTATTTTCTTGGTGATGCCATTATGTGATATGTATATTCTAGATGCCCCTTTGATAAACTCTGGTTTGTAAATTTTAATGCCATCAATGTGATGACCATGGTTTTCACAAACTATGGTGTATATTGATTCCAAAGAATTCAAACTACTAGTATTTGCTGGTTTTGAAAAAGGAGACAGTTTAAGATCTTTACCCGCCCACCCTTTTGGGTGGACTTTTCCATCTATTGAGTATTGACTACTTTGCAGATGGCCCAATTTCTTGCAGTTATTAGAAGAGAAAATCTCAATTTTGGTCCCGTAATTTTAGTTAAAGCCAATTTTGGTTCATTAACTTTTAACTTTTTCAATTTTGGTCCATTTGTATTAATTTCAGTTTATAACTTTTAATTTTTTCAATTTTGATCCTTTTGAAACAAAGCTTTAGCGTGCCAAAACCCCTTTTCGCGTTCTGCCTACTCGGCTCGGAGGCCAACTCGAAGGGCTGAAGTTCGACGCAGAGCTTTTTGGTTGTTATGTTAATTTATAGCAGCACTGAGAAATTAAAAAAAAATCAAACTTACAAGATTTACAAGTTCTTTAAGTTTTGCATAAGGACTAAAATTGAAAGAAATAAAAAGTTGACTAAAATAGATAGCAAAAGTTTTGCTTTAAGGACTATAATTATAAAAAAAAAAAAGATAAAAAGTTAAAGAACTTAAATTGGTACAAAAGCATTGTTTTCAAAACTAAAATGGACAGGAAAAAAAATGTTAAATAAAAGAGGAAAAAAAATGTTAAATGAAGGAGGGAGAATATATAGAAAACGGGTATATTAGATGGTTAGTAACGGGGCCAAGTAATATACTATATACTATTCCTTTCGTTTCGGGTATTTTCACCCATTTGTAATCTTCGTGTTATTTTTTTAATATATAAATTAAGAAAAAGTATGGATAAATTAGTAATTTAAAAAGAAAAAGTAAATAAAGTTATTGGAAATGATGAATAAAGTGTAAAAAAGTAATTAAAGTTGTTGAGATTGTAAGAAGTATATAATAAAATATTATGTATTTTTACCATTAATAGAATGAATAAAAATACGTGTGACAGAAAATGCGTGGCACGGAGGGAGTAACATCTTTTAAGCAATAGTTGCTATAAGACTAACCAAATATATATTACAAAAAAATTGTGCAGTTTTTTGCGTAATATCGAGGGTAATGTTATTTTTACACATTTTTTAGGAACTCCTTGATGGTAATGGTAAAAAAAATTATAATATTTATAATAACATTAAAAATTGTAAAATAATTAATAATATTTTAATATTAAAATAACGTATTAAAAATGATTATAACATAAATAATTATTAAAGTAGTTTATATTGATTTTAATGTTATAAATATGTGTCCTAATTCTAATGTATAATGTGAAAAAAAAAAAGAAAGTAACATAATTAATTGAATGAAAAAATAGACAAAAATATAAAAAACTAAATTATAAATATGTAAAAAGATAACAAAAAACATAATTATTTAAAAGACGATACAAAAAATAAATTATAAATTATTATAGAAGAATAAAAATGAAAACAATATTGTCTATAGAAAGAAGAAAAGAATAATAAATGAAAAGAAGAAGAAAAAAAAGTAAATAATAAAAATGAAAAACACAATTCTCTATTGTAACAAAGAAGTAACATTGGTGTGAGGGTTGAAATTAAGGTCCTTTACCCTCTTAAGTAAGAGAGCCAATTACATCAGCCATATTAGTATATACTATATGATTCTCACATTATGTATATATGTACTAATCAAAATTAGTAGTAAATTCTTGTATTCTTATGGGACACGGTGTGTTCCGGACACACAAGTTTTTACCTTTTTTTTTGAAAAGTTATTTGTTTGTTTAATTATCTCTCATACTCCTTTTAGTTTTTTTTTTTTTTCATATTTTTCAATCATTCCATTAGTATTCTACACAATTTTATCCCTGATCTTTTAAATGCATCTCCACTAAAATTTTACAAATTAAACATATTCTATAGATCAAATAATTTTTTTTACTGCATGCTCACGCAATTCCATTAAAAACTCTGTTATTTTATTTCGAGGGTAAAAAAGTTTTCCATTTATTTATTTTTGAAAAAAATAGCCCCATACATGTAAATAAACCAACCCAATAAATTAAAAATATTTTTTTATTACGTAAAACAAAATTAAATTAATATTTTAATGAATTGAGCGGAGTAATTAATTAATATTAATAAAAAAAAGTCAAAATGACGTCAAATTAGGTAAGGGTATGCAGAAGGAAGATGGGGAAGGATTGGATATAATGGAGTTACAATCGGAAATGGAAATCTCAATGAAATCACATTATATGACGTCAAATTAATTACTATAAATACACCCAATAAATCATCAAAGTAAATGTACAGAGTTTAAAGAATGTTAACCTTCCATCAAGGGTTAATCTAACTCAACTCATGGGAAATAGTATGGATTAATTTTAATTTTGTAATTTTTTTTAATTTTAATCGTTTTGTATCATTTTCTTAACTATTAGCGAATTATACTCCTAATTGATGGTAAATTTAAAAAGAAAAAAGAAAAGGAATGCACTAATTAGAGAATAAAGCATACATTGAGTCTTGATTATGGTCTCATTCTAGTGAAGCAACGACCATATTTAAGCTATAAAATCAGTCTCATGATTTGTTTTAACCGACAAAAATTGGTAAAACAAAACAACGGATAAGAAAAAAGTTAGAAATATTTACTCCCTCCGTCCCAAAATTGATTGCACACTTTCCACATTTATTCGTCCCAAAATAGATTGCACCTTTCCAAAAAAGGAAATATCACATCAATACTCACCCCTAAAAGTTCATCTTAATTATAACTTTATCATACTCACTAACACACATAACATACTTTATAATTTATTTATTACCTAAAAATACCACAATACCCCTAAAAAATCAACATTTCTTAAACTCCGTATCTACAGTAACAGTGCAATCAATTTTGGGATGGAGGGAGTATTATATATAAAAAAAAACTATATTAATTATGACACATGACAAAAAAATATAATCATGCAAGCTACAATGTGGGGTTCATGCTACAATGCAAGCTAGTTTGTTTGTTTGTCTTCTATTACTAAATAGTTCTCTGGATTTATGACATATATATATATATATATATATATATACTAGCTATCTAGTAGTAATTAAATAGTAGTATGTTGTTTACTATTTACATTTTAGATATCCGTACATTGTCTTTAATTAAATTTAAATTCTTGATGCGGTAATATTTAGTGTGCTAGCCATGCACAGTTTATAAAATAGATAAAATTATACTCTATATAAAAATAACAGTGAAATAAGATAAAAAGTACTATAGGTCAATTAAGAATTTTTTTTTTGAATTATTAGCTATATAATAGGTCATGAAATCGATAGATTTTACTATCTATATTTTGATCCATTTATAAATTTTACAATAGCGTGATTTTAGGTATGTAAAATATAATTCCAAGATACATTACAACAAAATTTGTACATTAGGACACTTTTATTTAGAGGCACGATGTAACAAAAGGAGTTAAAAGTTTGTTATGTTTCATAATTATTTGAAATTTTAAATTATATCTAAAAAAAATTATTTATATCAATTTAGTATCATAATTATCAAATTTCTTTTAATTTTGCTCAATTTTTATCGAACCGTCGTTTTGGCTTGGAAAATCATCACGTACGTCGCACGCTAAAAACTCATATGAAACTGAAACAATCACATTGCCACATCATTATATAAATTTAAAAAAAAAAAAACTGAGCCACATTCTATACATATTGACACCTCATTTCTTAAATACAATTACAAATTTTATATAGGAAAAATGCATTTTTAATCCCATACAAATATGTCCATTTCATTTTTAATCCCTAATCTTTTCTTTCTTTCTTTTTTTTTCTCCTAAAATTACAATTTTGGTCCCTTCACGTTAAGTAATTAATTGTAAACCTTAACTAAAACAAATAAGGCAGATTTAGAATCTGAATAAAAAAATTAAAAGACAACATTGAGAATCCATTTTAGCAGACAACATCAGTGAGAGGTGTAACTGTTACTAGAGAAAGAAAGATTGCACAGTGTTGAGGGCTTGGATTAGGTTTCTTCAATTTGGGGGAATGTGATTTAGGGGTTAGAGTTCGTAATGCGTTGATTGCAATAGAAGAGAAGAATTTCAATTCAATGAAACCTAAATAACTTCCTAAGTTTGCAGATTTCACCGAAATGTTGTCAAGGAGCTTCTTGTTGCATAGTAATGTATAAGAATTCAATTTTCTTAGTTGATAGTTGTGTAATGCTTGCCAAGTATGAAATGCTACACTTTAATTTACAAATCACTTTGAAATCTCCATAATTACATTATGCAATGGTCACTACAAAAAAATTATTTTTAACAACGGAATATTTCATTGTTAAAAGTCTTAATTCCATTGTTAAATTGACTTACTAACGGATTAGCAACGGAATCCGTTGGTAAAATTCCATTGGTAAAGTGGTGGTTGATAAATTTTTAGCAACGAAAAATCTATTCCGTTGGTAATTTATATAATGATTCTCTTGGTAATCCGTTGGTAATTACCAACGAATTGAATTCTGTTGCTAAAATAGATAATAAATCCGTTAGCAATCCGTTGCTAAATCAAAAATGTTGTTTTTATTGCTAATTCATTGCTTATTACCAACGGATTGAATTCCGTTGTAAAATTAGATTGCTAAAAAATGGAGTATTATTTTTTGCAGTGGGTATTTCTCTCACCTTCAAATACATAAAATAGTGAGTATATCATCATCATCTGAGCGTTGCATTATGTGCAGTCACATTTTGAGTTATTTAATTTTCAGTTGACTGGAGTTGTATAACATTTTGTGTTGCTAATCGAGATGGAGATGAAAGTTGTTTCACTTTTGAAATCATCTATGAACATTAGTCGAGACGTGCTTGATTAATCGACACAGTCCTGTACTTTACTCCACTTAGCTTTTATTCATTTCATTTCGATTTTTTTTTTCCATTGAAAATGAAAATACGAATTAATGAATATATTTAGTATGGATGACTACAATGTGAAAATGATATTTTATTAACGGATGAAGGGAGTAAATGATAAATTATGTTAGAAGTGCTCGCCGTTAGGTATGAATAATATTTTTATAAATAAAGTGTATATATTTATGTTAACTGTTCTGACTTTTTACCGTTTTAAGATTATGAAATTCTCTTTTGGTCCAAAGAAAATGAAAAATATGAATTTTTATTAGGGATGGGCTACGTAGTATATTTAAAATAATAAAATTTTTAATTGTATACGAAGATAATTTTTAAAACCCTTTTAATGTAGAATTTGATTCTAAATTCAATTTCGAAACCCCAAACATGAATTTATATTGTTTATAAAAAAACCACAAAGAAAGTTAGTAGTAAGTGAACATGATATTTAAATATGAGTACCTGAATGAAACAGTATCACATGAAATATTTTTATATTTTTTAAATTGTTATTATTTTTTATTAAAAATATTACTCCCGGGTATTTTTACCCATTTGTACGAGCACGGAAATTAAAATATTTTATTTTTTTAATATATAATGTAAGAGAAAGTAGGGATAAATTAGTACTCCCTCCGTCCCACGTATTTTTACCCACTTTCCATTTTGGGGTGTCTCACGTATTTTTACTCATTCCATTTTTGGCAAAAATACATAATATTTTATTACCTACTTTTTACAATCCCAACAACTTTAACTACTTTTTTACACTTTATTCATCATTCCCAACAACTTTATTCACTTTTTCTTTTTAAATTGCTAATTTATCCCTACTTTTTCTTACATTATATATTAAAAAATAAAACATCTTAATCTCCGTGCCCGTACAAATGGGTAAAAATACCCGGGCGGAGGGAGTAATTTAAAAAGAAAAAGTGAATAAAATTATTGGGAATGATGAATAAAGTGTAAAAAAATAATTAAAGTTATTGGAATTGTAAAAAGTAAGTAATAAAATAAGTATTATGTATTTTTGCCAAAAATGGAATGAGTAAAAATACGTATGATACTCCAAAATGGAAAATAGGTAAAAATACGTAGGATGGAGGGAATATAACTTTTTATTCATATTATAAATTATTTATAAAGTAATTTACTGAATAATTATTTCCATTATTTCAAATATTACTTTTAATTAAAATACTATCATTTTTTTTTTTTCGTTTGATGAAAATTTTCTCACAAAATATATATAAAATTGGGGGGGGGGGGGGGGGGGGGGGGGGAGGAATTGACAACTTACCTAATAGGACTAAATGAATTGATCAATTTCACATGTTCATAGTATTGAATTTCTAAATTCAATGGATATATATCGAATATTGAGAGATAAATAAAAAAATTCCAACGTCATTATTGAGATTGGGTTGGCATACACGTTTATCATTAAATGGGTAACACATTTTGTCTGGTCCGACCTAATCAACTTTTTAATTCATAACAACGACAAGTTAACAATGAAATGGATAACATTTTGATATAGATTTTTTATTTTTTATTTTTAATTATTGCTTGTATCTATTCTATACATTATACTCTTCAAATGAAAACGTGTGAGATGTATCGATTCATTATTAAAATAGAGTTGGTCTTGTGAACCCCGGGGACACATCGTGCGCCGTTAGAATTTAGTATTATGGGTAAGAGTACATTGTTTTGTTCTAAAGGGTATACACTTTAATTATTAAGGGTACGTCATTTTGTTCTAAAGGGTATACATTTTTCATTAATAAAATGTACACATCTTTATACTAAAAGGTAGTATATTACAATTTAATACAAAATTATAAAGGCGCATGGAGCGTGTCCCGTGCACCCGGATTCACACAAGTTTTTGCCATTAATATATACTTATTATATAATATATAATAAGTAAAATATATTATTGTATTTAAAGTATATTTAAATATATTTTAATATATCAATCATCCTATTTAAGAAAACATACTTTAATAATTAATAAACATAATCTACTTCTATAATAATTATATTTTAACATGTCTCACGTATCGACTCAAATAACCGTCCTACAAGAAATTTTGTCATAAAATAATTATTATTAGAGGTATCTATCCATAGTATAAAAATGGAGAGATGATATATTAAATAAAATATATATTAAAGGAAAGATATAAATGTATTAAAATTTGAATATATACTATCGATAAAGAATGAATTAAAATTAAAAATGAAGTAGAAATTTAGTTTAGGAAATTTAATAAAAATAAATAATGTCGTTTGTTAAAGAATAATCGAATTCGAACTCGTCGAGAAAAATATATATCGATCTCGAGCACGAACTGAGATTGTTTGATAAAGCTCATGAACGTGTTCAAGAACATGTTAAATAACCTTTTAATGAATATTTGCCCATAAACATATACTCGTGGACATTAAAAATATATTTTGTTGATGAATACTTAATATTTTTCATAAATGTTAATAAACAAACTAACAAAAGATAATAATAAATTAAAAAGACATATTTAAATATTTAAACAATCACTTAAACTATTATCATATTTGTAATTTAATATAAAATATTTAATTGTTAAATAATAATAAATAAATGATAATATATGCTACTTAACTATAATAATAAATTTTACGAACGCGTTTGCGAACCATTAACGAACCTGTTAATGAATATGTTCGTGAGCTTTCGAATCGAATACTATTAAGCTTAAATTTGATTTGATAAACTATTCGAGCTCAAATTTTTAGTTTGGTTTGACTCGTTAATATTAACGAACGAGTTTGAATAAATATTTTATCAAATAGAGACTGAAATAGTTCGCAAAGGACTTGTTTCATTTACATGCCTAGGTAGAAGTACTAAATAAAAAACACAGACATATATATGTCAATATGTGTGGGACGTATATAATAGAATAATCTTCACTCAAATAGATTAGGAATGGTAATTTTTATAATGAAATGTGATATTAAATTATAGAAAGTGATAATGGTGGTGTAATTATTTCATAAATAATTTAGAATATAAATGAAAATGAGCGATGATATTTTAAAAGAAAAATAATAATATTTTTTATAAAAAATAATAATTAATTATTGAAGCTTAAAATAATCTAATTATAAGACGATCTCATACAAATGTGTCCCTAAATAAAATAATTGATTGTATGGAGAATTACTCTTTAAATTATGGAGTATTATCATTTAAAATACTCCTAACTAAAATTACTCTACTCGAAAGAGTTCATACACAATAATAATATTACTGTTTATAATCGTTTCTCATATATAAAAGTAATTCCATATTATACTAAAGAGTGTATGCGGTCGCATGTAAACGGTTTGACTATGAAACCAAACTTTTTGATAAATTTTATTGACTTTTTAAAGAAAATTGGTGGCTTTTTAGATGTATTAAAAAAATAGTAAAGTATATTATGTGATTAAGGTATGAATAATATTTTTTAAATTAAAGTGTATTGTAAGATTATTGGATCGAGTGATTTTGCTATTTTTTTATGGTTTACAATCATTATGTACTGGGCGGACGAAAATAAAAATTATTTACATTACTAGGATAGAAGGAGTTTTCATTTATATTACAAATTATTCATATAATAGTTTATTTAACCATTATCAATGTTTTTATCAATAACATATTTTATTAAAATGTTATAACTTCTTATCCGTTTTACGAAATACTCCCTCCGCTCCACTTTAGTTTGCACCATCACTCTAGCACAAATATTAAGGGAAGTGAGGGTATTATGATATTTTTATGATTAATAAATGATATAGCACTCCTTTCGTCCCGTGATAACGTTTACGTTTATTTTTTACACGTACATTAAGAGAGATAATATTTTAATGTGTAGTGAGATGAGAGAAATACTATTTAATGTGAAGTGGTAGTTGTATTAGTGTTGTATGTGGTAACTACATGAAATAATTAATTGTTGTGTATAGGTCAAACTTAACAAAAAAAACGTAAACCTTAACTTAGGACAACCCAAAATGAAAAACTTAAATCTTAATGCATGATGGAAGGAGTATTAAGTGTATTAGGTATATACTATGTTTTTTTTTAATAAAGTGTAAGTGAAATTGTGATTGTTTTGATTTTTTATTTTTTAAAGGAGGTGCAAACTTTTGTGGGATAAAAAAAAAAGAAAGTACAAAATCTTACAGGAGACGCATGTGGTCATTTTATTTTTGTTATTATGATGTTATTTACTTTTTTGCATGCGAATTAAGGAGTATTATTATTAATATGTAGTGAGTAGTTGTATTAGTGGCAGTGTGAGCCTCATATTTAAATTGTATTATTGGGTGTGTGTGTGTGAGTCACATGTGTGTAAAAAAATAAAATGAAACTTTTTGTAGTGAACAACCAAAATGGAAAAAAGACACTCGTGTTCAAGCTGACGGATGGAGTAATTATTACTCCCTCCGTCCCCTTGAAAGGTATCCTTTGAGTTTTTACACGTGAATTAAGGAGTATAATAATTTAATGTATAGTAAGGTGAGAGAAATAATATTTTAATGTATAGTGGGTAGTTATATTAGTATTGAGTGTGAGGTCATGTGTAGTAGTTGTAGGTCACATCAATCCAAAAGAGAAAATAAATATTTTATAATAGAACGGATCAAAATGAAAAATGAATACGTATCAAGGAGACGAGAGAGTATTTTTAATATTATTAAATTAAATTGAAACTTATTTAGTGGAGCATAGTGATTGGCGGAGCGCGTGTCGTTGGCAAGGCACGGAGGCGCATGCGATGCTAAAGTCACGCTCTCTCAAATTTGTTTATAATCGTATGCTACGCGGGTCCACCCTACTGCTAAACCATAGGCGTTCTTAATCCCATAGTTTTACACTTGTACGAATGCTTTTCGAATTTCGCAACGCCTATTTATTCGTCAAATTCGCGTTTCAATCCAACCGCTAATTGGCTCCTCCGTCTCCTCTCTCATCAGAAGAAGATATTCAATCGATTCACTCTCTCAAGATTTCCCCTCTTCGTTCAAATTGTAAGGTACGTTGCCGTTCTCATTATCGACCGAATTTGTATGATTAAATTTCGTTTTTACCTTTCTAAATCGCTTTTTGTATGGAGTTTCGGGATTGTTGATTCATCTGTTATGGTGTTTTCGCCCTCTTGTTTTAGATCCCAGGCTTATCCCTTTTTCTTTTTCTCCTTCTCGTGTCGGTGTGTGTGTTCGAATTGATACAGTAATTGATGGTGGATTATTCTTTTAAAATACAAAAAATTGAGCTGCTTTCCGTACTTCATCTTCGTTATTTTCTGTTCTCGGGTTGTAAGATGTGCGATTCCTTTCGATTGATTGATTTTTTTATTTTTTTTCTAAAATCAGATTAGATATTATGGTGGGTGTCCAGATATCTGTATTTACTTTGTTGGAAGCCAAATTACAAAAGCCAATGGCTTGATATTGTACATTTTGATGTTGGCCTTATGTTTTCGAATTCTATTTTGATGTCAATCTTACTCTTTTCAGCTAGTGGTTGTGCTCTGCTTATTTATTTCAATATACAGACCTCAAAACGGTAGTTTTATGAACGGATTAGATATTGGGGCCCTTTATAATGCAGTATCACTCCGTCTTTTTTTAGAAATTATCCATTTTGACATGGGATAGGAGGGTGGAGTGGATAATTGTTTTATGCCTTTTATGATGTTCCTGTTTGGTCTGCTTTTTGGGCTTTAGTATTCAAAATAAAACGATCTTAGATCCTTATTAGAGGGTTGTTTTAGTAGCATGATAGTATATTGTAATGGTTTTTTCTTTTTTTCTTTTTAAAGAAACTATATAGGAATTATGCCTGTGGAGTTATTTTTTAAGCATGATAAAATGTAATTGAGGTGTTGTCGACTTTATCCAAGAAAATTTATTGGAATCATCTATTGATGTAAAACATATTAATTAATTGGCATGATCAACTATGGAATCTTTACAAGGTAATGAAACAAGACCATTTTTCTTCCTTATCCTTTCCCTCCTTGGTTAAAAAATTAAAAACAGTGGGTTGTTGGCTTTTTTCCAAAAAGGCAGAGCTGAGAGCTAAAGCTTTGTAATATATCTTATGTGATGATCCAGACTGGAAGATTGGATATGTCTTGATCTCTTCGACAATGAATGATTTGCCTTGAATTATTAATGAGAAAACTCTAGCACTATTTATTGTTTTGCATTTATATTTCATTTAGAGGTGTTGCATCATTGCTCCATTGTCTTTAGTTTACAATATTCTATTGTGGTGATGCAAGTAATGATTTTTTAACATATCTTTGAATGATATGGCCGTTGTCTGATATTTTCTTATTGTGATTTATATCATTGTTTAGGTATCATGGATTTTCAGCATAGCTTTGGAGCCCCCACTACGCATATGGAATCTGAGGGGGACATAGCACATAAACAAAAATGGACTTCCTTGTCACAGTCGGGTACAGTGCCAGAAAATTCAAATGGATGCTTTGATTGCAATATTTGTTTAGACTCTTCTCGTGAACCTGTTGTAACCCTCTGCGGTCACCTCTACTGTTGGCCATGCATTTACGAATGGCTCAAGGTTCAGAGCTCCTCGTTTGAGTCCGATCAGCAACCTAAATGTCCCGTTTGCAAGGCACACATTTCTACCTCGTCATTGGTTCCCCTCTATTGTGGAGGTAGGTCACCATCTGAATCTGAAGCCAAGAAACCACATTTAGATTCGATTGTACCCCCGAGGCCAGCAGCCCTTGGGATAAATGCCTTATTAGCTTCAGCTTCTACTGATCCAAATCATCAAAATAATCCAACCCCATTTCAACCGGATAATCAGACATTTAATCAACACCAGTACTTCTCCAATCCACATTATTATACTTCAATCACGCCTCCAATGATTGGAAGCCCCACATCAAACAGTTCCTTCAGCCCAACGATCAACATGGTTGTTGAAATAGTTTTTGCTGGAATGTTTGGGAGCTCGGAGACAAATTTGTTTGCCTATCCGAATTCTAACTCTTACCCCTTGATGAGAAATGGTAGCCCAAGGTTGAGAAGGCAAGAACTTCAGTTGGATAAGTCACTTAACAGAGTATCAATCTTTCTTTTCTGCTGCATTGCTCTGTGCCTTATCCTGTTTTAGATGTGATTCGGGTGTTGAATAGATGTGTACAGATCAAACACAGTGCTTGAAAGCATTAGCTTAGATATAGTTGTGTTAGGGAGCTTTTTTCTGTTGAGATTTTCCCTTTGTGAATGATATTCTTCAATACAATATCGTATTGGTTGTGATGGGAAAAATTGTGATATTTTTCCAAGTAAAAATATGATACTTAAATTTGGTGAGATGTTTCTCAAAAAACTTTCCCCTCTTTTCACTGATTTGTTCTTGTTATGAAGTTTGTCTCTCTCCTCTTTTCCCCCTCTTCCCCTTGTGTAACTATGTAACATAATCATGATTTGCAATGTTCTGTCTACTATATGGTTTTGAGGTATTACTTCTCTTTTAATGTTTTGTCTTGATCCTGTTGCTATCATCTTTCCTAGTGTTGAATACATAAATATGAGATAAGATATGTTGATGCACTAGCACTAGCCATGGTGTTCCACCATCTAAATATTAATGGATGATGGTGGTGGAAGCATGTTATGGAACACAGCACATTGGATGAAATCTTGTCTATCATATGGTCTCACATAATGGAGTCATATCTGATGAGAGAGAAGTTGATTGAATTCAATTTTAGTGAAGGAACTTATGTGAGAGTCTAATTATCAACATTCAATTTTAGTTACAAGAAACTTATGTGAGAATGTCTAATTATTGTTAATGTAAGTAAATTTTTTTAAATTACGATCAATAATGTATTAAAATATAATTTTAAAGTGTGATAAATATATTTTAACAGATAAGAATATTTCATTTGTTTAATAAACATATTTTAATAAGGGTTAATTGCAAAAAAAATTATGAACTTTACATATATTGCAAATTGATCATCACTTTTGAGAAATTGCAAAAAAAATCATCACTTTTAAGCATTGTTGCAAAATAAACCCAATTTGTGATTAAAAGTAGGATTTTTTGGGTTTATTTCGCAATAATAATTAAATGTGGTGATTTTTTTTGCAATTTCTCAAAAGTAAGGATTAATTTGCAATAGGTGTAAAGTTCGTGATTTTTATTTAATTAACCCTTTTAATAATAAGTTGACCCGTTTCACTTATTTTAGCATCAAAGTGTCCCAATTTTAATTCAATAATTTTAACCTTTTCAATTATATACATTTTATAAAAAAAGAATTTAAAGTCCATAAATACTCATGTAAGAAAGCACTAACAAATAACTTTCATTTGAATTAAGCTTGATTTTAAATGTTTTAATATATACTCCCTCCATCCGCTCGAAAGAGGGTCTTTTTTCTATTTTGGTCGTTCGCTCCAAAGATGGTCATTTCCTTTTTTACACACATAGAACCCACACACACCCACTAATATAACTAAAATATGGGGTCCACCCTCCCACTAATACAACTATCCACTACACATTAAACAATAATACTCATTAATCAACATGCACAAAAGTAAAAGATCATTTTTTGACAGACGAAGGAGTAACAAACGAGACTATAGTAAACCTCCCCACTACCTAAACTCTTATCATTTATTCTTGTCTTCTTTTAAATGACCCACTCTTTTTTTTTTTTTTTAATCTTTTCAATTCAATTCAACTAGAAGAAGATAGAAAAAATTGATGATGAAATACAAGAATTAATAAATAAAGAGAATAATAACCCCAACACCCCTGACCCTCACCAGTCACCTCCCAACCAAAAAAAAAAGTGTTTATAATAAAAGAGTTATATTTATGTTTTCTTTTTAGATAAGCTATTGTTTTGAGACATTGTCACTCTAAAACCCTAAACCCTTGAAAAGTCCCCAAATCAAATCTTCTTCAAATTCAATCAAATGTCAAAACCTTATATACAATCTACCGCCATTAACAATTCAACAATGTTTGCAGCCGCAAAAAGATCAACTCTGCTGAAATTATTTGCATGCCCCAGAAATTCCATTGCCTGTAGAAAGAAAAACCTTGGCACCATAGCCGCAGCTGCTGTTCGTGATGCAAATTCACCCAAATACTCTACGTCGAGGAGTGGAAACCTGTTTTCTAGAATCAGCCCCGTCAGAGAAGACAACGACGTCGTTCAGGTGCTCGATCAGTGGGTCGCCGAGGGAAGAAGGGTCCACTCCCTCGAGCTCCAACGGATTATTCGGGATCTCAGGAGTCGCACACGTTTCTCTCAGGCTCTTAAGGTTTAATTTTTGTTGTTAATTGCTGTTTAATTCGTTTTTTTTGTTTTCTTTTACTTTCATTTTGGAATTGGATATGTTATTTATAAGGCAATTTTGTACTTTTTAAATGTTTTCTGCTTTGTTGACTAAATGCAACGGTTGATAAAATGATAATGAGATGTTATTTATGATCATGTTTTTGTTCTTGCTTTAGTCATTGTATGGTTTGTGCTTTTAGCTTGATGTTTAAGGTTCTGTATTCTGGTTCAAATGCTTCTTAGGGCATTGTTCTATTGACGAAGTAGAAGTGGTGCAATTTGCTATCCATGGCTGATTACTTTGATCTTGAATCTTGATCATACTTCTTGGTACATTGTTTGTGGATATCTTGGTAAATTACAAGAGATAAAGCAACCGAAACGGATTCTGTGGGCAATCTGATAGAACTTTGTGCTCTTTTGAGCTCTATGATTATAATGGAAGTTTGAAATTCATGTTTGCTGTTATAGGTCTCCGAGTGGATTAGTCGAAATGGTGTCTTTACGATGTCACCGAGTGATTATGCTGTCCATGTAGATCTGATTGGTGTTGTCCGAGGGTGGAAGGCTGCAGAGAGCTGTTTTAATGCGTTGAGCGATCAGGACAAAAATGCAAAGACGTATGGCGCTCTGTTGAACTGTTACGCTCGAAAAGGTCTTCTAATAAAAAGCCTTCTCCATATGAAGAGAATGAAGGAGTTAGGATATGTTTCATCTCTTGCCTATAATAACCTCATGTCCATGTACAAGAAGGCTGAAAGACTCGAGAAAATCCCCGAGATTCTCTCTGAAATGAAGAGGAATGGTGTTGCTCCTAACAATTTTAGTTACAGAATATGCTTGCAAGCATTTGGTGAGAGATCTGATCTTCGTAGCATGGAGAAGCTTCTAGATGAAATTGGATCACAAACTGACAGTTCCATTGATTGGAATACATATTCCATAGCAGCTTATCATTTCATAAAAGCAAACGAGAAAGAGAAAGCGCTAACTTATATGAAGAAAATGGAAGAGAAGCTACATAAAGACGCTATGGGCTATAATCACCTGATCTCACTCTATGGTCATCTCGGCGACAAGGATGAGGTGATGAGATTGTGGGCTTTGCAAAAAGTCGAATGCAAAAAGCAAATCAATAGAGATTATATCACCATGCTCGGTTCTCTGGTAAAGCTTGAAGAGTTCGAAACAGCTGAGGCAGTGCTAAAGGAATGGGATTCTTCTCACCACACATTCGATGTCAGAGTTCCAAACATACTCCTCATTGGGTACTGTCAAAAGGGTCTAACTGAGAAGTCAGAGAAATTGCTTCGTGATATTATGAACACGGGAGAGAAACCACCTCCGAGCAGTTGGGCTATCGTTTCTGCAGGGTACTTGGATAAGGGTAATATGGAGAAGGCTGTCGAATGCATGAAATGGGGCATTGCTGCAAGAGAAAGCAACGAGAAATGGAAGCCGAAGCCTGGTCATATCACGAAGATATTACAGTGGCTCAGTGATGAAGGGGATGTCGAAGAAGTTGAAGCTTTCGTGTGGCAACTTAGGACAGTGATGCCAGTAAACAAACAAATGTACCATGCCATGATTAAAGCCAGTGTAAGAGTAGGTAAAGATACTGTTTCGATTTTGGATAGTATGAGAAATGATGAAATAGATATAGATGATGAAATGAGAATGTTGCTTTGCTTATAATGGAGCTCATCAATTTTAATTCTTGATTAGTTCACTAGTTGGTTATTTATCTGTGTTATTTTCTGCAATGAAAATGGACTAATTTCATTAAATTAAATTTAGATCATGATTTGACAAGTGATTAGGGAAAAGCCGTAAAGTAGATTAGAATATTTAAGGGTATAATTATGACTGGAGAATATTTAAGGGTATAATTGTCAGGGAAAAAGGGTAAAAAGGAGGAAATTCACTCAAGTGAAAACTATCAAATTACGTTGTTGTTGGGGTGTGTGTGTGTGTGTTTTTGTTAAATTAAAAATAAAAAATAAAGCGTTTACAAGAATCGCATTTTAAACGCATCAGAGAAAGAAAGAGTCGCTATTTGGGAATTTCATGCTCTAATATAAAAGAGCATTCAATACGCTTTCACTCCAAAATCAGAATGGCTAAAGACAAAGTAAAATCTCCCGGAAACGAAAACGGAGACGCTCCACCAAAACGGCGTAGCCACCGTAGATCCTATTCGGATTCGGAACCCGACCCGGATTACGACTCCGACGAGGGCTCCAGGAAGTCTGAAGGCAGCAGAAAGCGAGCGAAGAGGGACAGTAAAACCCGAACCTCGAGTTCGAAGAGAAGAAGATCGAGGGATACCGACTCTTATACGTCGTCGTCTGATTACGATGATGACTCTTACGATTCGGAGTCGGAATCTTCGTCGGAGGATGAGGAGGACAGAAGGCGTAGGAGGAAAGAGAGGAATAGGAGAGAGGAGAAGAAGGATAGACGGATGAGAGAGAGAGAAAAGGACAAGAAGAGAAAGAGGAGAGAAGAGAAGAAACGGAAAAAGAAGAAAAAGGAGGGAAAGAAGAAAGAGAAAGAGAAGGGGAAGAAAGGTGCTGTGACTAATTCCTGGGGGAAGTATGGAATTATCAGAGAGACTGATATGTGGTATGTTTCTTTGTTGATACTATCACCTTTTGGCTACATTCTTCAAGCAAACTGTTGTCGAATGCTTTATTTTCAAGCTACTTTCAGCTTTTGTTTACATATGGAGGGCCAAAATTGTTGTTTTCTGCTTTTCTTCGATGCTCAGTAATGCTTAATAATTACACTTGGAAGTTGAAGATATTGGTACTGCCAATTTGCTTGAAAATTTTTAAAAAATTTACTTTGATTTAGTGATGAAAATATTTTGCAAGTCAACTAATTTATGTTCGTTTTTTTCTGCTCGTTTTATGTTGCTCCTGGAACACTATATGATTGATTAAAATATGCATTTAATGTATAATCTCAGTAGACTGATTAGCACATTTTATAGAGTGAGGTTATCTGGATGGTATGGAACTCGAGGATGTGATTTCGTTGATAGCATAGTTTTAGTTGTCGTAAAGTTGCTTGGAAGATTGTCAATGATTTAAAGTGTAAGAACTATGGATCTTGTTGAGATATGTGGAATTTGGACTTGGCACATTTTAGAAAGTTCTAATTACCATGGTTTTGTATAGGAATAAACGACCAGAGTTCACTGCATGGTTAGCTGAAGTTAAACAGGTATTCTAATAATGCCTCTCAATTTTGCATTCTTTTACCGTCCACTTCATGTTATATATGTGAGGGATTCTATTCAGAATTATTCATGGAATGTCATTATGGAAGTGTTTACAAATGGATGTTGCCAGGGTTCTGCCTCATCCTAATTCATAGATTTTGAGATTACCTGCTCTATCCATCACTTTCAAGTACTTGGAGGAGTGGGATTCAGGCCATGAAATTCTGAATTTTCCTTTTCGAACAGGTGAACCTGGAAAGTCTACCCAACTGGGAAGAGAAGCAGCTCTTCAAAGAGTAATGCCCTATACTTAAATTGTATCTGATCTTTTTAAAATGTTTTACTTGGATACAGACCTGGCATTTAGTTATAATATAAACGTCACATTTTCCTTTCCCTTTTCCTTAAACTGATGACCATCTAGTACCATAGTTCCCTAATGTTTATTTCATCTGCAGCTTCATGGAAGATCATAACACTGCAACTTTCCCATCCAAAAAGTTAGTCCTCTTTCCCCTGTACTGTTGTTCCTTGTAATTAAATGTATTTGGGGGTGTCTGTGTTTTTCCCCTCAATTTTATTTTCTGTGTTGATATTATTCCAATATTTCAGATGGTTCCTCGATTTTTGCTTCAATGTTTGATTATATTAATTTGTTAAACTATGTTTTGCTGTCATGTCTTTTTATCTGGTGGGTTGTCTTGCATTTTTCATAGCCTCAGGCTAGTGTTTTCATAGCCTTGGGTTGTCCAACTCCAATACTTATTCTGGTCACAGCACTGACTTTTTCCTTTGTTGCAGATATTATAATCTCGATGCTTATCACAAACGTAAAATGGAAAAGGAAATGAAAAAGGGAATGACTAAAGTGGTGGAGTCAGAGCGTACTGTATTCAATGATGAAGAACAGCGAAGGTGATTTTCTTCTTCTTCTTTTTTAAATTTTTTTTTTGTGTGTGTGCGTGTGTGTTTGTGCATTTCCTATTAATTACTGATTATTGGCTTATTGTTATTTGTGGAAAATACCAATTTCATTCAAATAGAAATTTTAGTTGCGACATTATTTTATTTTCATCAACTCTCTTTGACTACGTTCTCTCACCCTCAAATGGTCCACAAGTAGTTGGCTCATTCATAGGGTATGAGCATCAGTGATTAATGTTAACACTCAAAATGCCTACTAGCCACCTAAGGACTTGACTGAATTTCCAAAACATGTTTTTTTCTCCGAATGTAACAAGTCTAGATCCCTTGTACTGGTGGATTATATTTCCAGAAAAGAACCTTATATGGTATCAGTAATATGTGGCAGGGAATCATGCACGTTTGGCTTTTTATCTATCGATGAATAAATAATCATTTAACATAAACCAAAAGTTTGGTCATACTCATATGACAAATGACTTCATATGGAATGCAAGTGTCGCAGACTCTCTTTGAGAGTTATCTACCAAGTCTGCTTTGTACCCATCTTTGTCACAGTCCATAGCTGACATCCTTTGATTTTTGTTGTTGTCTCTTTCATTACAGACTAGAACTGCAGCAGGAGCGTGAACGGCATAAGGAAGAGCAGGTGCAAGCATTAAAGCAATCAATGCAGTCTGGGATGGTATGTTATTGCTTATCAGACATTTTTCTTTTGTCCTTTTTCTTCCGTTCCATTATGCAATCGTTTCTTTCTTTCAATTTCTTAGGCCCAAGCAATGAAAGAGCAAGCTCAATTAAGAGAAGAGATGGCTTATCAATACAAGCTTGGTAACTTTGAGGTGAGTGCAATTTTTAAAGATCGAATATAGCCCATCTCTACCCTTCTTACTAACGGGCGCCTTCTTTGAGTATTAGGCGGCAGCTGCTATTCAGAGAAGGCTGGATCCTGATATTGCTATGTGAGAAGTATGCTATACTCAGATACCATCTTTTTGCGGAGCTCATGGATCATCAGAAAGTATGCTTCGTGAACTTTGTTCACCATCATTTCTTAGACTACGTCGAGAGGTGGATGGTGGGGCTGGATGGAACGACGGCGAAACTTTCGTGTGACTTATAGATCACCGGTGGTTGCCTCTTATTTCTGAAAATGATATATTCCTGTATCTTTAATATCACGCCTGTGTGCCTTTGTCATGATTGTAGATTTTTGTAGAATTTGTGACTTTGCATGGTAGTCTGGTAGAGTGTTCTCACTTTTTTGGTCTTAACTTCCAAGGGATTTATTTAATCAACGATTGGAAGTTGCTAATTTGATTAACAACTACTTTAATTCAGGAGAGGGTAACTAATGTTTGAAGCTTTGGAGTTTGGACCATTCAACCAAAATTGTAACGAGTTTGAGTTAATAATTACTCACAAAATTGATATAATGTGCATGCATCTTTAATTTAAATGAATTGAGAAAAAAACTTTATGAGAAAATGTGATGATAAGGAGTTGAAGGATGAATTCCAAATTACTACGAAAGTTTTTATCCATTTAATATGTGCACAAAAGTTTTTACATGCTAAGAAAGTATAAAAACTCAAAACAATTATTATTTCATATAAGCTTTATTTACAATAAAATGTCACAATTAATTAACATACATAATATACTTTATCATTTATTAATATATAAAAATAAAAATCCATTTGGACCATAACAAAGTTCAAGAGAACTATGTAGATAAAAGTTTGATATATTTTTAAATAATAAATTAATTATAAAGTAAAAGACTTGGTTCCTTTTGGACCATAATAAAGTTCAAGAACTATGTAGATAAAAGTTTGATATATTTTTAAAAAATAAATTAGTTATAAAGTAAGAGACATAATAAAGTTCAGAACTATGTAGATAAAAGTTTGATATATTTTTTAAAAATAAATTAATTATAAAGTAAGAGAATTGAGTTGTAAAAGGGTGATAATTTTTAAATTAAAGTGTGTTAAAAATGGGATTGGATTGTATTTTATTTTCTGGGAGTTCACACTTATTTATGAATCGAATAAAAATAATGTGTGAATTTATTTATACTTATTTATGAATCGAATAAAAATAATGTGTGGCTAGTCCTTCGAGAAAGGAAAAGATTTTACGGACAAGAGAGAAAGAGCAAAAAGTAGTCTTTCGAGTAGCATGCAAATGAAAATTCATTAACATACCAAAAAGAAGCAATGAAACCGAGAGGTAGCTCAATAATTCCAGTGTGTAAAAAGGGGTTCGTTTGGTCACAGTAGAACAACATAAGAACAATCGACAACGACAAATGACATCAAATGCACAAAATACTAAATTCCAAACACAGCGAAGGTGTTTCCCTGTTAAGTAATTCATAACTCTGATCAAAATTTTGTGTTCATGAGACATGTATAAGCCTCTCTATTCATATTCAGACAGCCCACATAATACACATCCTGCACCCACTATTCCTACAATCAATTTACACAGGACTAACAAAACGCAAACTAATTTCACACCAATCCATATCTAATTTCAGACGAAAACTTCTGAAAGAATCAATCAATTCTAATTTCTCCAAATATTCTCCATCCAAACACCATTTTGCATACTGCGTTCGGTGTCATTTCTACTGTTGGATCGCGATTTGAACAAGTCAGTAAAATCTAGGATGATCTAGTTGTTCTTGGATTCCATCTCTCTGACACTGTTCACAATGTTGTGGATCTTCTTCGCTAGAGATTGATTGTGTTCCTCAATGTGTTCAAAGATCATTTCCAAATGCCTTTTATACGTCGCTACTTTCTTCTTCTCAATGGCCAGCTGTTGGGATAGCTCCCGGATCTTGTCATGCTCGTTGGGATATTGATCGTATATTAGATCTTTACGACCTTTACCAGGAGTCAGAGGATGAGTGTGCTCCTTTACAAATTTTGTAACAGCCCATTTACCGGAACTTACTTTTCTAACTAAAACCATTGCTCTGCAACCAACCCTAGTCTCGACCCTTTGCCTAACAATCTTTTCACGTTTATCAGGCATTCTGAAACCTTCTTTGTTGCAGACAAGTGCCCGGCCAATGGCAGTTCCATCACGCCTCGACCGAGAAAGCTTGCTAACACGGATGACAAAACCTATCCTTGTTGCATAATTGTTGTAGAATGCATGTGCAGCTGCTTCTGATTCAAACTCTTGTCCCACATATGGTTCATCCATAGGAGCTGAACAATTAACATCCTGCAACTCGTCCAATCCAAACAATTCCCTATCCGAAGAATCATCATCCGCCTTAACATCCAGACCGTGCTGAAGCAGCCCATCAGCAGAGCTTCCTATAAGCGTATCATCATCATCCGCTCTTCCTTCGAAATTGGAAGAACTTCCCACTACCTCTCCATTAACATCATCATCAATCTCATAATCCATCAAAATTTTAAGCAACAAGTATGCCCCAATGTATTTGATTAAATGTCAAGAACCCTGATTTCAATTAACGAATAGGATTGCCTTAGCTGCAAAGACGTTAAAAAATTCCCTGTTAACAATTGAATCTTATCACTTAAAGCTTTGGAATCTTTACAGAATACTTCCACAGTGGTTATTTAAAATCCCATAATGTAGCAACTTTAGTGCAACTTTGGCAATATAGAACCTAAAACAACTCATGTCATTCAATACAAATAGGTATGAAACAGAATCATATGTGCATAAAAATCTATATCAAAACTAATTCAACTCACAAAGATTGATTCTTTAATCTTTATCATCCACACATATCAGAACTCCTAAACTTGTCTCTGAAGTAGCTATTTGCTGAGATTAAACAAAACAGATTTCACACTTCTTTTTTTCAACTCAGTTGATTAAAAAACCATGCATCTAATTCTGGAGGACTTCCAAATCCTAGTTTCTGTTCAATCCTCGAATTACGCCATTAAGCATTGACATTCATTAATTCGAAACAACGAAAAACAATTAAAATACACTAAATCAGATATATCTAATCTCGAGCTGTGCCATTTATCAGCATGAAGGTTTCAATAGACACGATTTTAATTAGCCAAAATCGAAAGGGAATAAAAACGCGAGAGGAAAGGGAAAAGGAAACGAGGAAGCAAAAAAAGTGAAGGATTTCAGGCTGATCTGAAGATATTTGTGAAGAAATAGAATGGAATCGGAGAGGAGAGGAATCATACCGGAGAGGCGGCGGCGAAAGGGGAAGATTGGCGTCGCCGCCGCTGACTTAGAGGAGAGAGAGTGGCCACTGTCCGAAGCGAGTGGGACCGCAGAGGAGCAATGAGACTGAGTAAAAGGAGGGTTGGGAATTGCGGTTGCGTTTTTATATTTGAGGGCAAATTCGTCCTTTGATAATTCTGTCGCTGAATTATTAAATTAATTAATGGACTGTTTTAATGAGAAATAAATACAAGCTGAAAATGACATCGAATAAATTAGCTCAATTTTCCGCTTACTCCATCCGGAGTGTTACCAAATCAAATCATTCGCGAATTACTTCTATTTAAGTTTCAATTGGATAAAATAGTTGTTTGAGCTCGTTTGTTAATTTTAATAAGTCAAACCAAGCTCGAATAGTTTGGTTTTAGTTTTAATTTGATAAAATAGTTGTTTGAGCTCGTTCGTTAATTTTAATAAGCCAAACAAAGCTCGAAAAGTTTATAAAACCAAACTAAAATCTAAAGAAAACATTCGACTCAAAATCTCACAAACATATTTATGAGTGGATTTATTAATAATTCGTAAAAGTGAGTAAATTTTTATTATACTTTAATAATACTCCATGTATTACTATGAGTTTAATTATCTATTTATTATTATGCTTCTATAATACTCCATGTATTACTATGAATTTAATTATCTATGATTATGAAGGTTCCATGTTCACATTCTCAGACTAATTTTTTAATGTTTCATTTCAGTATATTTTACTATTTTTACTACATCCTTAAATATGTGTATACTTGATAACAAAATAAAAAGTGATAAAAGACAGAATAATTCATAGCACCAAAATCAAAATAGGAATAACTTACAGGATCAAATAAAATAAAATCCCAAAAAATAACTAAAAAAAAAGTAATATAAATAACTAAAAATTATAAGCTATCCACTGTTTCTCAGTTGAGAATTTGATACAAAACATGCTGTCTAATTTCTGCTTTCCTTTACCAAGTATATATGCTACAACTAATGCCCTGTAATAATATGAACAAACAAGCTAACATTTCTTTCATCTTCCTACATTGTCCTAACGTGGCATCGAGTAAGCCCGCGCCACCGGTTCTTCCAGAATTCTCAGAGCAACCGCGGCAGAAACGGAAGCCGAAGGTCGAAGGAGAGGCGTACCGATCCGGCTTGAAGCCTCGTTGGCAACTGGTGGTGACTGATCATCGCTGCTGATTGGTTGCAGCTCGATTTGTGTGGCTGATCGAGGGGCGAAACGAGGACTGTCCATCAAGTGTTGATCATCCTCCTCGACTGATATCACTGTGCTCGTATCTGTGTGGATGGTCGAATCGTCAGTGAAAATGCCTAGCCTCCTCCTCCTCCGAGCTGCTTTTTTCCACCCGTGGATTGTATCCCGTAAGCTCTGTGGAATCAGGGCAGCTTTGTAGTTCGTTCCCATCTGAAACGAGCATTCAAGAAAGCAACGAAACGATAAGATGAGGCGAGCAAGATTGATGCATGCAATTGAGGTCCGTTTAAGGGTGTATTAGTGTGTCGTACCTGTGTAACCAGCGCGTACAGTGGCAACGTGCTGTAGCTGCACAGGAATTGCCCTGCAAAACTGGGTATCGAACGATGAAATATTTAGTCGAAAGTGTCGTCTAAGCAGGGGAAGAAATGGAAAGCAGCATGTAAGACTTACCCCACTATTAGTCGAAGATACACGAGGAAGTGGTTTCTAATGAAGCAAGAATTGTAACCAAACTGCCACTGAAATAAAAAGGCAAATCTTCTCAGATCATCGGATGTACCTTGACTGAAGGAGAAAAAAACGAACTAAAGCAAGAGAAGGTGGAATACCCAGAACCAGAAGAACGAGGCGAGCTCAAACGCGTTCTGCAGAGTTAAGATAGTAAGAAAGATTGGTGTTAGTATATATCTTTGAGCTCAAAGAAAAATGTAATATAATCAGCCAACCTGGAAAAGGATAAAATGAATCAAGGATAACAACAGTTCAGGCTTATTGAACCAAAACAGTTCGTCTCGAGGTCTAAACTTAGGTCCGTGAAAACTGCCACTGATACCAGCACTCTCTAATGCCAAAGTTGCTATAACATGTTGCAGTTTTGCTCCCACGACTAGAACCAGCTGAAGTTAAAGACAATGATCGTTAAATAACGAGGCAACTGATTTCTCGATGTTGTTATACATCAAAATTATCAAGCACCAAATTAAAGTTTTAAGCTGAGATGAGAAATCTTGTAGCCACAGATTACGAACACCATTATTTCATTTCGAACACTTACAGTGACAGGAATAAGTGCAATCCAGAAATAGAGATTAGATCCTGCAAATTACAAAGGTAGAAGAACCACAAATAAGCAAGTCGAGCAGGTGGGCACGAAAGATAAGACGACAGTTTTGAGAAATGCAAAGTGGAAACGAATACGAGGACAATCATTCAGAGTCGAGACACGTGCTGATCATTCCACAAGGAAAAACATAGAAGCAAGCTATCGACTTTATAACTACCTTTTATGTTAAACAGCATGAAAGCAACAACGAATCCCCAGAGCGGAGCACTGTTAATAATCAGCAAAAATGAGAAGTCGAAAATGCTTCCAGAATATTAAAAAATGAAGACCATGCATCAAGAGAGGTTCTATTGAATATATTGAGCTTGGTATGCAGATTAAGTCAACTGGTGATTGGAAATATAACTTTACCTAACACCAACAATACGTTGAAATTCTTCTTCCATGGACCGAATCATATAACTGTGAAAATCATACGTTGATGTGAGGTTGTGGTTCTGCCAAAAATAAGAAATAGAAAAGGTAAACATATGGCTTAACATCTAAAATTACGAAAATTTACCATCGACGCATGGACAAAAGCTAATTAAGAGAATAAAGTGGCATACAGCAACATATGTGTCGTTCAGAATTTTATTGAAAATCAGTAAAGTCGTCTTCAAGAAAGATAACTGTGTAAGAAAATGATAAAGACGACAAGATATCATAGAGATCAAGTCCAAAAAATATTCAATATAATTAATTAACAATGCCAAAGTATATATCAAACACGGGTGTATCTGTGCTTGGGAAGTAAACAGGTAACATAATTGGATTTAGTCAAACCCATAAAAGTAACACTCATCTTTACTTGGATCCAAGTATCTATTAACATTCTTTTACAAATAATTTTCCAGACATTGTTGCTCAAGTGGCTGACGATCTAGATGCTATTGAAGTATGACCACAATTGCTTCAACATTTAAAACTATACAAGAAAAATCAACTTCAGGGATAATACAAAGAAGTCAAAAGTTCACATACAGTGATGAATCCCTGCCGCAGGGTAAGGTAATCGGCACGGTCGACTGAATGCCAAAACTGGCGGAGGAGACAAGTCTGACATTCAAGACATGGTATCCGATTAGATTAAGAAATGTCTTAATTTGAACAAAGATGGTAAATTGAATGAAAATTAAGAAAATAGGTAATAATATGGCAGCAAAATTCACATATGTAAGCATGGTCAGCAAATCATTTTGACATTATGAAACTGCAATATGTAGAAACAATGACTGTGCAGCAAACCTACCACCCAAACAAGAAATCTGTTCTTATCCATAGGATTTGATGTATGGACTCTGACAAAAGTAGACTGCCGTTGCATGGTCTGTGCTCTGGTGATCTCTGGAACAGATTAAATAATAGTGGATTATAAATTACTTCAGCAAAAGATATTGAGTAGTATATGTTAATTCACCATTCCAAACACTTGGGTTGTAATGTTTGTGTATTATTATAGATATAGTGAAGATAAACAATATTGCATTTTTAGTTCATGATTTATTTCAACCATTAATGCTTAAAATGTTAAATTCGTAAGTTATTAAATACTTCCTCCGTCCGCCCCAAAGGATACCACTTTGGCGTTTTAGGTGTCCGATTCAAAGGGTATCATTTTCCCTTTTTGGAAAAAAAGGGCCCACCAATGACCCACCACATTCTACTAATACAACTACCCGCTACACCTAAATTAATAATACTCCTTAATCTATGTGTAAAAAGCAAACGATACCCTTAAAGGTAGACAAAGAGAGTATTTAAACTATTCAAATTATTGAGTTCCGAGGCATTCTTATTAGCAATCCCCTCAAAGTAGCTTTAGAATACTAGCCTAGCATTTATAGGATTTAAATCATTTCATTAGCTTTTTGCCATCAAGGGGTCATTTTCAAGTCTATTATCGAGAGAAGCAACAATTTCCAGAACTCAAATCAACACACTTGCATTCTGCACTCAATACATCAAGCTTCAACATTATCGTGTTTACCAGGTAATGAATTATGTCTGTCCATGTGAGCCTCATTCTCCCATTTTCTCCAACTGTGAACCTAGCAGGATGGATGAGCAGAAAAAAATTAGAGGCAAAAATGGCAATGGATTTTAATGCCATCTAACAAAAGCATATTAAATTTCTGAAATGTAGCATAGAAAAGACATGCATAAGTAGAAAGCCAAATTGCATCTCAGAGAACAAAATTGCAAAGTGAACTGTAAGGTTATCTTGAAGGGAGCTGCTGTTCAACTTCAGTTACACGAATATTTTGTTAAAATATATAATCTTATGCAAAAACATCTTATCTTATATGTACGGCTTACCACTAGTGTAATTCTCATTAAAAATATTAAGAGTTTTTTGGCAAATAAGTTTCAACATTTTGAAATACAGCATTTGTTGCTCTTTGAGTTGTTCTCAGACAATTTCTTCCATCAAAACTAAATATATGAGTGACCCTAGGGAAGCACACTAATTTCTTATCTTCTCTTGAACAGAGCCACCGGAGGGAATATTTTCACCAAGAAGAGGGTTTACCATGATTGCTTGTATATTAAAATAGCAAAAAGATTGGCAGAGAAGACAACAATGACTAGTGAAAAGGGTTGAAGCACATCTAAATTGGAGTATTAGTAATATGAGATATGAATCTTAAATTAACAGCACCCCTTAGTGATTCGGCGAGTGAACTGAAAACATTAACATTCTACCTTTACAATTGCAAGCAACATCGTCAGGCAGCTGTAAGATATATGTGTAATCGCCATAACAAAGATGAATCTGTGAAGCTGCTCAAGTCCTTCATATGATACAAATGGTTCATGGTTCTGCAGAGAGAGAGACTTAAATATAGTTACTTTTAATCACAAAGAATTAAGGAAAAGAAATAAAGCATCTATAGTTACCAAAGGTAAGAAGCATCTAAGAAGAAAGAACTCATAAATGTCTTACATGTAAACAGAATGACCATCATATAATCCATGTTATGATTAATGAACCAAATAAAGGAAAAATGGTAAACTAATGATGCTAATTTATAAATACTTGCCTCAGGGCAGGTATTCTTATTCAGACCCGTCAAAATTCTACGATGCAAGAGGGGATCAAGAAATGCCCCCAAAAGTTTACGTTCATCTGAAGTATTATCTTCCCTTTCCTCATCGACTTCTTTTCTCGAGCAAGGGGCAAATGCACTATCATAGAACTTTGATGGTATGCATATATTGGATATAATGCTTGAAGTGGCTGTTAGGAGGAGAGATATGAAGCCAAGAAGCATCAATTCTGTCGAGAATTTCGTGAAGGTCAACGTTAAAAAGTGAGATAAATAAAATCAAGAGTACAAGAATCAAAACGGTGTAAAACAAATACAGTAGTAACTGAAAGCAAAAGCTTGCATCTTAAAACGACTTTTGTACAATAGAATAGAACTTTCAGATAAGGAAATGAGTGAAATATAGAAATTACCTTCCTTCATTTTCTCAACAGCAGCAAGCAAAGGTTTTCTATCAGTTTTCTTTAACCACTGGAAGTGAAATTATAGAAAATAATAAGCTCACAGAACACGATCATAATCAATAGCTTGCAACAAGAAGAACCATATGTGTAGGATCATCAAAATAAAGCTATTTCTAAATATATAATTTGATTACAAACTATGTAACAAGAGAATAAATTTGGGGAGGGTTGGTGGGGGTTACCCCATCAACAAAATTTGCAGGTGAAATCATGTGATTGATCCAAAGCATCTATAACTGAAATCCAATAACATATTCAAAAAAAAAAATTAAAAATAACAGGGAACTCACATTACCCAACCGATGAATCGATCGCTCCACGAGTAGAGAAACAGCAACAAACACAGTCAATACAGAAGCAACAGACCATGTTGGAGTTAAAGCCAAAGACCTCAGATCCTTTCCAGTATCTGAAATCGTTGAGGATTTGGATTCAGACATCCTCGTACCTGAATCCTCCAACTACACACCTTCGATTCAACTTCGCCCCCCACAAAAACCCTACTCTGTTATCTATTCTAAACTCCCTATTGTGAGAATGGAGGTATCTGTGGATATCATTCCACCAAGAAAACAAAAACCCTTTTTTAGGAAGAGTGAATTCGATTCAGAACAATGTGGAAAACCACATTGCTCCAAGAGAAACGTGTTCTTGAGTGTGGAAACGATTATATGCTTCCATTTTGTTTTTGTTGAGATTCCATGAATAAAGGGAATTTACTAATTCTGGAGAAGACGGTGGAATGGAAAGTAGAGAAACTATTTTTTTGGATTCATGAACAGAATCATTGACTCAAGATCACACCTTTTCAAACCAGATTCTTGAACACGTTGTCAAGAAAGAGATGGAAATGGAATTGGGCTCCTCTTCTCTGGAATCAACACTCATAAAACAAGAAAGATTCAAACTTTGTGGTAATTAAAACAGGGAGTAACTAATTTCTTGTTAATGAACAGAGTAATGAGATAGCTAGCTGTTGATGAACGCAAATCAAAGCGTGATGTGCTGGCGCTAGTCTATAGTCTATGAGTTGATTTGCTTTTTCCAGGCTTAGAATGTGTTGCTTTCAAGGCCCACCCCTCTCTCTCTCTCTGTGTTTTCACTCACAGTCGCAGTCACAGTCCCAGTGAGTGGTATCTAGAATCCAGGTGAGCAAAAATGTCTTATTACATATGTTTGGGGATTCCTGGAGACCGTGCGTAATTGTTGGGATTAGACTAGTGTAAGCTACGTTAATATTATGAATCTTCACAGGTGGTCTTTTCAAACAAACGAGAGGAAAAATGTATTCTTTTAATTAATTAATTAATATAAATAAATAAATAAAATAGAAAAGAAATGAATAAAAGAACCTTCATCGGAAGGTTCTGTACACTTTCTCCTAACGCGCACAGATGGAGGATAGCCAACTATGCCTATTAGTTAAGTTTGTGGGCCCAATCGTTCTTTTAATAAGTGGCGAATCCAGGAAATTTTTTTCGGTGGTATAACATGTAATTATAAAAATATTACTCCCTCCGTAAGTAATACTCCGTAAGTAACACGTGTTTTTTGTATGCATAGATTAAGAAAAATTAATTTTTATATTTAAAGTTGCTTAAATGTGTGTAAAAAATGAGTATTTTAGATAATTTAATGAAAATATATATAAAGTTATTGAAATATGTGTAAAAAATGGATATTATTGAGATGCATTTCTACAATTTTTAGAAAAGTATTATCTCCGTCCGGTTCTAAGGTATTCATTTGTTTTTTACACGTTGATTAAGGAGTATTATTATTATATGTAAAGTGAGTAGTTGTATTAGAGGGAAGTGGTGGGACATATTATGTACTTTTTTACTAAATAGGGGAAATTGATACATTTGAAGCGGACTCCAAAAATAGTAAAATGGTTACTTTAGAAGCGGACGGAGGGAGTATATTTGTGCTGAGGCGGATCAAAAGAAAAGTGTGAAGTAATTAGAGGGATGGAGGGAGTATTTGATATTCAAAATCGTATAATAATTAAATAACACTCTAAAATTATAATTATTGTTGACACCATCTACCTTTTATTTGTAAAAAAGCAATGTAAGACATTATTATTATGAATTTATAGTGTAAATTTATTAAAAATTATGATAAATTGTGTATAAATTTGTATCAATTAAATAATTTGGAGTACAAATTAATTAATATATAACTATTTATACATATAAATATATATAAAAAAAATTAAAAAGAAATTAGGGTGGGGGTAGGGGGTTGGGGGGGTTTTGGGGGTACAGTCGTACCCCATTGTACTCCTGTATCCGCCACTGCTCTTAATCTACAATAGGTCTATTAAAATCAAATATTTCTATAATTGAATCGAGGATCGAATCGGTGAAAACAATAATTTGAGATTTAATCAGTCGGACTTGTATTTCTATAATTGAATTGAAAATTGAATCGGTGAAAATAACGATTCGAGATTTAATTAGTCGGACTTGTATTTCTATAATTGAATCGAAGATCGAATCAGTGAAAATAACGATTCGAAGTTTAACTATTAGTACATGTTCAAAGTTCGAGATTCAACATGTTACATATTTTAAATTATACTACATTTTATAGGATCACCATATAATCACCAGAATTATTTTATAAAATTAAAAAATCTATTTAAATAAAAATATTTATAATTCATGATTCCTATAAAATGTATAGCTATTATTAGGAGTATTCTTATTTATTTTGTAAAAATCAATTTGTATCTTTTGTTTCCTATATATTTGATCGTATCGTGTACCCCTCTATATAGCTTATAGAGGCACAACTTGTAAAGTTACTGTAATAAAAATACAAGAGATAGGCACAACTTGTAAAGTTACTGTAATAAAAATACAAATCATCTCTTTCTATAGTTATAATATATATATACAATATCATCATCATTAATTTAATTCATATTTAAATAAAATGTTCTAAAAGAAATAAAGTAAAAGTGAAATATCATATGAAATAATAGAGTATACATCAAATGTACATTAAGATAAAATGGGAGTCATAATAGTCATTCACTCTCACGTTAACGTTTACGTTTATTTTTTTATTTAAATTAAATTAAGAGATATAACATTTTAATATGCAGTGAGATAAGAGAAATAATATTTAATGTGAAGTGAGTAATTGTATTAGTGTTGTATGTGGGCCTATATAAAATAATTAATTATTTTATGTGGGCTCAACTTAATAAAAAATAAAATGTAAACCTTGAAACAAATTAAAATAAAAAACAAGGGAGTAATAATATACATCAAATAACTTTGAACTTTTTTTCCGTTCAAAAAGCAAATTGGAGTTTATCAAATCGGCTTTCTTTTTGTTTAAAGCAAAAGTTGATTTTAATTTTTGAGAATGGAGAGGTTATCTCAAAGAAAGAATTGGACCCTACCCTGTCCCAATTGAGTCTCCACCCTCCTTTTTACAGTTAATTAATAAATGAAATAATAATACAAATTATAGTCAATAATTTAATAAAATAATACATGCAAGCACTTGTTTATACCTATCACCTTATGCCATTCTATTTATTCTCTCATATGATCGGAACACCCACAAAACCTTTCGTAATCCAACCAAAACATTATTTTATCCAATAGGTTTAAAAAGAATCCGTTACTATTGGATACATAAAATAATGCATAATTACTATAAATTACATCAATAAAAGCACTAATACTCATAACTACACAATTATGATTATAATACCATAAATACTCCTATGTGTTTGCATAATTCATTTTTGTACATTTTGTTTGCACATTTTAAGTTCCGGCGAAGGTCCGGCAGCCGGTGGGGGAGGTCAGGCGGCGGTCCGACGGATTTTTTTTGCACAATTTGTTTTTGCACATTTTGTTTGCACATTTTTTTCTATGCATTTTGTTTTTGCACTTTTTTTCTCTACACATGTATCTTACACTATATTTTAGCACTTGCCTTATACAATATTTTAGCACATTTAACCTTATGCACATTTTTTCTTCACATTTTAACTTCATATCAACATTTGTCTAATACACCTAGCTTCATGCACATTTTTTCATATTTTAACGAATCTCAAATTCATCAACCTTCCATCTCCCATACATGAATCCCGACCTTAGAACAACGCCTGTTCATTTTGAACGCAAATAACATCAATTCCATAGCAAGAAGATAACATTCATTATCAAGACAATATAGAATGATCAATCACAGGATTTACAGCATCACATCAAAAAAATCCAAATACATTTACATTAAAAAGGTCCAACAAAAAAGCTGCTCAAGTCTGGTTTGCTTGATGGGAAGTGGGAACTTATATATACAATTTCACAATCCATTTTACAGATTCAAGGTACACCTTTTATAGATAACTTTATTACTTAATTAATCTTATAGTTAGTATATGTACAATCTAGCTTAATCATAATTATCTGCTTTAGTTGTGAATACACTACAGAGGCTCAAATTGTTAAGAAAGTTTTAATATTAAATGTGTTGCCACATGTAACAGCAATTGAAAACATCTGCAGATGATTGCTGAGAAGTGAGAATAAGAAAAACATTGGTACTGATAACACTTACGGACAATAAAAAGAGAACAATATTATCCGGAGAAGCAGAATTTAAATTTTGAATTTGAAGTGGATCATCTTCTGAATTGGCAACATGTAACTTGCATAGTCAGCTCTAGCAAAAAATTGAAACAAGAGCACAAAAAGATAAAAATTCTACTTTCAAGCTCAACCCAAGAGTTGTATACAAGAGAAAATATAAAAGCATATATAATTTGCCCAAAAAATAAAAAACATAGAGATAAAGAAAAAGCAAACTAATAAAGGAATCATGGCTGGAAAATTGAAAGAGCAAATCCCAGCACAAACACCAAGGGGCTCTCGGATGCTGTAAGTATCAATTCCATTTGAAATATTTGAAAGTAAGTCTCCTGAGTGCAAATTTGATATTCCACGGGCATGCTCAACAAGTTCTGCATAAAATATAGCAATTGGATTTACCAACTGACTGCATGACAGAGGGTTGAATGTTGACAGCAAATGGAAAATTTCAGATACAAGCTAAATTTTGGTATTCATAAATCCTTAGACTATGTCAACTACAAAGAAAGATGGAATCCACTTACTTTGAAAGCCTCCACAAAATTTTGTAATTTCACCAAATATTAGAAGCTAAGTATAATTAGGTAACAGATGCATGTCTTCAATTAATGTATATGATCAACCAAATTTCATGTTTTATTCAGCCAAATGTTATACTATTTCAGAAAAATCAATCTGTCAATATAAAATTTCTGACAGCTAAAATATAAATTGTAATAAATGATGAACTCACCAATCCCACGGTTGACATCATTAAATGCATCCTTTAATGTCTTGCCCTGCTCTGCTGTAATAGTGCTGGTAAGCTTATCCTGGGAATGATTATGATTATTCCAGCGACCTATCTTTTAAACCTAAAATAGTGTAGAGTATGAATACCACGAGCTTACAATGTCTCCTCGAATGAGCTCTTGAAGCTTGAACATTATGCGTTGTCGAGTAGAAACAGATGTATTTCGCCATAATGTAAATGCTCTTTTCAATAAATAGAAAAATAGCTGAAAATCAGAAATACAAAGTGTTTGCCTAATTTATAGCACTCACGAGCAAGAATACTCGATCGTTGTAGTATTATATCCCAAGAAAAATTATCAATCCAATAAGGAGTTATATTCGTACTAGCAAAATACGTGAGCTCATGTTCATTGTTGTTTTTGTAAAGATGATCGGGGGTTTTGAGATTGATTAACAACTAAAACAAGTAACAAGTAAATAACAATATCAAATAAGTAGAATGACAAGAATAGAAAATGGGTGCTTAAGTTCAAGTATGGAAAAACATGGGATTAGAAACATCCAAGCATACTCAATTCATATTATCATGCAAACGGAATTCAACTCAATTGATGTAGACTAAGGGTGATCACGATTGTATCCTAAGCTCCCTTTCGGGTTACAAAGGTTGTTGATCCATTTTGGACTCCCAAAAGCACTTAAGATCAAAGCCCAACATTAACCCCTTCCATCTAGGTACTAGTTAGACTAAACTCTCCCTTTTTGTGTACTAAAGCCAACGAATGGATTGGTTCCCCTCATTGAATTCAAATATCCTTTCGGTCAAACCCAAACTCAATGTCTATTCATGTCTTCCTAATACTATAGAGGGTCGTTTCCGTCTCACTCCAAGCAATACATACATGAAGATCATGATAGCATTTAATTACCACAAATAATCCATTGATCAACAATCCATTAAACCAATAAACATTCATGAATAACAAACCATGCCATCACAACATCAAGACAATTAAACTCCATGAATAGAAAGCAACATCAATTAAATCAAAAACCAATTTAATCAACATGATAATATAAATCTAATATGCTCTTCATTTCCTAATCCCACTAGAGGGATTAGCCTATCATAGTAAAAGTAACAAAACAATTAAATGATTCATTACAATTACCCATAGTCTAAGATCTAAAGAAATACAAAATGAATGGATTCTTCCCTATCAATTTCTTGAAGAGAATCTTCTATTCTTCTTGATCTCCACCTCTAGCTCTTGATTCCTTGAGATCTCTCACACCCAATGGAAGGGATGAAGTTTTGATGGAGAATTAATGGAGATGATGAAGATGGATCAAAATGGATGAAGGTGGATGAAGATGATGGTGGGAAATGGAAGAAATGGTGTGTGAGGTGTGTGTAGATGATAGGATTTCGGATTCTCTTCCAATTGTTGAATAAAGGGGTATTTATACCCCTTTGGAGGCTTCTAGAAGGATCTGGAAATTTCTACAGGAAAATACCCAACACGAGTCGTGCTCTGTAACACGGCCACGGGGTGGCCGTGTTGTGTCTTCTGATGCTGCCACACGGCCTCGCCTTACAGGGCCGTGTTACGCAACACGGCTCGTGTGCTGCAACACGAGTCGTGTGTTGTAACACGGGCACAGGTGTGGTCGTGTTGGCTCTTCTGATGTCGCCACACGGCCACCTTCTTACAGGGCCGTGTTGGCGACACGGCTCGTGCTCCTGACTCGACTCGTGCAACTGGACACGACCTGAAGTTGCCCGTGTTGAGTGACTAGATGTCGCCACACGGCTAACTCTTACAGGGCCGTGTTGGCTACATGGCTCGTGTGCTGGCTCCTGCATTTCTTCACTGTTTTGGCTCGTTCTCCCTCGTTTCAACTCCGAATTGAGATCCGCTTTTTCCTACATCTTCCTTATCATGTTTAGCATCCAATAAAAAGTGAGAATCTTACGTTTAAGCTCATTCACACACATTTCAATAAAAATACAAAACACAACCAAATAACATATAAAATACGGATAAAATAATACGAAAATACATATAAAAAGACACTAAAATCTAGGTGAAAATAGCTCTAATCAACCCCCCAAACTTAAGGTGTTGCTCGTCCCCGAGCAACGAAAATGACAAATCAAAAGGAGAAATTTTCACCTAGAAAAGACTAAACGAATATAAGCAATAACACATCGTTAGCAATAATAAGAACAAACTATGCTAAGTCATCCTACAACATTAAAATCATGACATGAGAAATTAACAAGTTCAATCAAAAGAGAATAAAGTGTAATATAGTTCCTTTTAAGTCCAAGCCTCACAATGGATATTAATGTCTCTCAACACTCTTTTGAAATAGGGTAGATCACACTCATTAATCGATTGGCTCGACTCACTATAAGTTTGCTCGCGGACTATATTCACAAACCACCAAAGTTTCAATTAATGATCAAAAAGGTCTTTAATTAGGATGTAATGATAAGCTCTTTGGTAGGGTAGGAAGTATATGGATAAGAGTGACTCAACAAGTGTAAGTAATCAAAGAGATGGCCAATTTCCTCAACTTCTCCACTTTTCTTTCTTCCTTTCTTATCTTTACAATCTCAAGCACTATTCATTAACTTTCCTTGGATTGAGCTTTTTTTTGATTCAAACTTCCTATCTTTGAATTTTGTTTACTTGAGCATTTTGATGTTGATTTGCTCCTTTCTTACTTTGAGGTTGCATGTCCATTCTTGTTTTGCTCTTTTCATCCTTTTTCTTGCTTGTTTACCATGTCCTTTTCTTCTTTTGGTAATCAATCAATCCTTTCTAGCTACCATCTCCTCAATCACCCACACAAAGGTATATATAAGATTTGAATAGGTCATTAAGGCTTGTAATGTGCTAAATTCACAAGAAATATGCTTATAGGCTCAAAATGGTTAACTAAGGATGATGTTCATGGTAGGGAACATATATGGCAATGACTATAATAACAAGGATGGCCTTAGATCATTTCACCACTCTCCACTAATCGGGCTCGTTCCTATAGTCCTTGAGCAAGTTCTAACTTACCAAACACAACCGATCCACTCATGAAGAAATACCATGTATGCATGGTTGAGGCTCAAATGCTCACAAGCTTGTGCTCGGACCCTAAGGAACTTATTACACCACATTCATCTCAAAATTGAACAAGTTAAGTAAAATATGTCACAATTTGAAAGTGTAGAGCTTCTTAATCATAATTTGTCATCACTTATCACCACAACCTATCATCACTCACATTCAAAAATGACTCACGACATCCCTAAACAAACCACCAAACATCCCAAGACAAGAATGAAAATACACACCAAACATAAAAATAAGGACTAAACAAACAAGACACAACAAAAACACAAAACATGCAAAAAAAACACAAAATACCATCATCCATAAGAAAATTAAGTACACATTCATCCCAACCTTTATTGAAAAGGAAATCCTAGATTACGAAAGTAAACCTCCCACAAACATAACACATGAAGTAGCATGCTAGTCACAACAATCCAAATCAAAATCAATTCATTTCAAGTAATAAAATGATAAGGTGTAGAGTACTCCCTCAATAGGCATTTGGTAAGGAAAGCGTTAGCTTCAAGCTCCATCATGCTTCCAATACCTCCCATTCATGCTCAAACACTCAACAAACACCATTATTTCAACAATTTCATTATAAATATGGACTATCATGCACTTCAACACCACCAATCATGCCAAAATCAACCCAAATTTTAAAATTGACCCAATTTTTACAAGAATCATACTCAAGTGGTGAGTCACACCACACACTCTCCCCCCAAACTTAAATCGAAACAAGAGTGGAGACTTAAGTTTGCAAAAAGTGGTGAGACTTACCCTTGTAATTTCCATTGATGATCTTCTTGTTGAGAAGTAACTGCATCCACACGACTCAAGCGATGTCCACCACGCACTATCACCCCCCAAACTTAACTCGAGACAAGAGTCACGAATTAAGTTTGCAACAAATGTTGGAACATATCAACTTGAATCCATGAAGCATTTCTCTTTTCTTCAATGTGCATTTTTCTCCATGAGCACAATCAACCTACAAGGCCAAAACAAACAAACAACAAAAACAAAGCAATAAAGATAGTGATGGGGTGCCTCCCATCGAGCGCTAAGTTTAACGTCTTCAAGCTAGACGAATGTTTAGCTCATCTTTCACATAAAGTATCCACAAAGAGGGTCTCCCTTTGTGATGGATCCACATAGTGCTTCACACGATGACCATTGACCAAGAACTCTCCCCCGTTCTCATCTATAACCTTTAGAGCTCCCCCATCAAGTACTTCCTTTACCACATAAGGTCCTCTCCATTTGGACTTCAACTTGCCCGGGAAAAGTCTTAGTCGAGAATTGAATACCAACACCTTCTCACCCTTTTCAAAGCTCTTCTTCCTCAAACGAGCATCATGCCACCTCTTGGTTTTCTCCTTAAAAATCCTTGAGTTTTCATAAGCATTTTCTCTAAATTCCTCAAGCTCATTCAATTGTAAGAATCTTACCTTCTTCGAAGCTTTCATGTCAAAATTCAACTTTTTAATGGCCCAATAAGCTTTATGCTCTAACTCCACCGGAAGATGGCAAGACTTACCATAGACAATTTGAAAAGGAGACATACCAAGAGTGGTCTTGAATGCGGTTCGAAAGGCCCACAATGCATCATCAAGTTTATTTGACCAATCCTTTCTACTCACACTCACTGTTTTCTCCAAGACTTGTTTGATTTGTCGATTGGAAATTTCAGCTTGACCATTCGTTTGAGGGTGATACGGAGTAGACACTCGATGCTTTACTCCATAAGTCTTGAGAATGTTCTCCATTAGCTTATTTATGAAGTGACTACCCCCATCACTTACCAACACTCTAGGTACTCCAAATCTTGTGAAGATATGCTTCTTTAGAAACCCCATGACCACTCTAGCATCACTTGTTCTTGAAGGTATGGCCTCAACCCATTTCGATACATAGTCGACCGCCAATAGGATGTATAGGAATCCATTAGATTGAGGAAACGGTCCCATGAAATCGATGCCCCACACATCAAATATCTCCACTTCTTGAAACTCTTAAGGGGCATCTCATCCCACTTGGAGATTCCTCCCATCCTTTGACACCGATCACAACCCTCTACAAATTTCTTACAACTCTTGAACAAAAATGGCCAATACAACCCCGATTGTAAGACTTTTGCAGCGGTCTTTTGAGCTCCAAAATGGCCTCCACTAGGTGAAGAGTGGCAAAACTCCAACACACTATTCCATTCTTCCTCGGGCACACATCTTCGCACAAGAGAATCATTGCACATCTTGTACAAGAATGGATCATCCCACAAGTAACTTTTAACATTATGAAAGAACTTCTTGGATTGATACTTATTAAGCTCATAAGGCCTCCTTCCACTAGCCAAGTAATTCACATAGTCCGCATACCACGGGCTTCCTTCTTCCTCCACTAAAGCCTCAATTTGATAGCAATCACACTCCAAGATTTCTTCATCGGGAAAAACCTCTTTGATTAACTCATAAGTACCTTCACAATGCTCCCTCGACTCTAACCTTGAAAGATGGTCGGCTATCACATTCTCCGTGCCCTTCTTATCTCTCACGTCAATATCAAATTCTTGAAGAAGTAGTACCCATCTTATCACCCTTGGCTTTGCATCATTCTTTGCCATGAGATACTTGATAGCGGCATGGTCGGTGTATACAATAGTTTTCGTTCCTACCAAATAAGGACGAAACTTATCAAATGCGTATACTACCGCCAAGAACTCTTTTTCGGTAGTGGTGTAGTTCCTTTGAGCCGCATCAAATGTCTTGCTTGCATAGTAAATAGCTCGGAATTTTTTCTCTCTTAGTTGCCCCAAAACTACTCCAAGAGCTACATCACTTGCATCACACATCAATATAAATGGCTCCTTCCAATCGGGGGTGATCAAGATGGGTGATGAAATTAAAGCTTCCTTTAGCACCTGAAAAGCATTTAAACAATTATCATCAAACTTAAATGGCACATCTTTTTCAAGGAGATGAGATAGAGGTTTAGAAAATGAAGAAAAATCCTTGATGAATCTACGATAGAACCCGGCATGGCCAAGGAACGATCGTACTCCCTTCTCATTTGTTGGTGGTGGAAGCTTCTCTATAGCAACAACTTTGGCTCGGTCAACTTGCAATCCCTTTGAAGAGATGTGATGTCCAAGTACAATGCCATCATTTACCTGAAATGACACTTCTCCCAATTCAACACTAAATTAGTGTCTTGACATCGCTTCAAAACAATAGCAAGGTTAGACAAATAATTATCAAAAGAAGAACCAAACACCGAAAAGTCATCCATGAAAACTTCCATTATATTCTCAATTAATCCTTCAAAGACTGCCATCATACACCTTTGAAAGGTGGCTGGTGCATTGCAAAGTCCAAATGGCAATCTTCGAAAAGCAAATATTCCATAAGGACAAGTGAAAGCGGTCTTTTCTTGGTCTTCGGGTGCTATGAGAATTTGGTTATACCCGGAATACCCATCAAGAAAGCAATAAAACTCATATCCGGCCAACCTATCCAACATTTGATCCAAGAAAGGTAAGGGGAAGTGATCTTTACGTGTGTTTTCATTAAGCTTCCTATAATCAACATACACACGCCACCCCGTCACCGTTCTAGTGGCTATGGTCTCATCTTTATCGGTCTTCACTATAGTCATACCCCCTTTTTTAGATACTACATGTAACGGGCTCACATAAGGGCTATCACTAATAGGAAAAATCATATCGGAGTCTAACCACTTAAGAACCTCTTTTTTTACCACTTCTTGCATGATAGGATTAAGCCTTCTTTGGTTTTGAACACAAGCTTTCCCTTCATCCTCAAGTCTTATCTTATGCATGCAAATTGTTGGACTAATTCCCTTCAAATCATCAATACACCAACCAATAGCCGACTTATGCTCTTTAAGGACATTAAGCAATTTATCAAGTTGACTAGAAGTTAGAGATGATGATACAATTACCGGATAAGTCTCATTTTCACCAAGGTAGGCATAAGTAAGATGATCGGGTAGAGGCTTCAACTCCACCTTCTTTTCCTTTTTCTCTTCTTGCTCGAGTGAATCTCTAAGTGGTAAGAACTTTTCATTTCCTCTTGAGATGGCGGCTGCAACCTCTTGAGCTTCACTACAATCACCTAGATCAAGCAAACAATTAATCAATTCTTCATTTAAATCAAGAGAAGTAGTAGAAATATTAGAAAGAGATAGAGAATTGCTCAAGAAAAGTTCAAGTGGATCCTTGGTTACAATGGAAGGCCAACTCTCCTCGACACTTCCCTTTACAACATCCACACTTTTACATTCTTCATCATTCATTGGATATTGCATGGCCTTGTGTAAAGAGAATACCACTTCCTCATCATTAACCCTCAACTTCAATTCTCCTTTGTACACATCAATAAGAGCTCTCCCGGTAGCAAGAAACGGTCTCCCAAAAATTAATGGCACATTTTCATCATCCTCCATGTCTAGAACAACAAAATCCACCGGAAAGACAAACTTATCAACTTTTACCAACACATCTTCAACTACTCCTTTTGGATGTGTCAATGATCGATCCGCCAATTGAAGTGTGATGGAAGTTGGCTTTACTTCACCTAATCCAAGCTTCTTGAATATGGAGAGAGGCATGAGATTAATGCTTGCACCGAGGTCACAAAGAGCCATGTTCTTCTTGTTCTTTCCAATTTCACATGGTATAATGAAACTACCCGGATCCTTCAATTTTTGTGGAAGTTTCCGTTGTAGAATGACACTACACTCTTCGGTTAGATTAACCGTTTCATTGTCCACAAGACTTCTTTTCTTTCCCATGATGTCCTTCAAGAAACGAGCATAATGAGGCATTTGATCCAAAGCATCGACGAAAGGGATATTGATTTGAATCTTCTTGAAGATTTCAAGAAACTTTTTGAACCTCTCATCCAAACCCTTCTTCAAGAACCTTTGAGGAAAAGGAACCGGTACTTGAGTCTTGGGTATTCCCCAACTATCTCTTTCAACTTCAACTTCCTTTTCCCTTAACTCCTTTGCTTTTTTCCACTTTGGAATTCTCTCTATCTTCTCTTCATCTTTCTTTTGCTCAACAATTTCTTTTTTCTTGCTTACTTCCTCCATTTCAATCTCTTCTTGCACCAACCCTTCTTCCACCTTGCTTTCCACTTCCCTTTCAATGACAATACTATCTTCTTTAGGCATAGGAGGTTCCTCATACTCTTTTCCACTTCTAAGAGTGATAGCTTTGCAATCTTCTTTATGATTGGTTATCGTGGTAGATGGAAACTTTCCTTGTTGGTGTTGAGATCCCACGGAAGAAGCAATTTGACCCATTTGATACTCAAAAGCTCTCATCCTATTGTCGGATTTCTTCTCATTTTCCTCCATTCTAGCCTCCATCTTTGCATCTCTTTTTTCCATGTAAGCCCTTGTGTCTTTCATGAATGCCATCAATGTCTCTTCCACCGATGCTTTCCCCTCTCCATTTGGCGGCTTAGCACTCGGATCGAATCCCGGAGGATATGACACGGCGGCTTGAGGATTAGAGTAAGAAAGATTTTCATGCTTCCTCGGAGCTTGATAATTTCCACTTGATTGATTGAAATTGCTTCCCCGAGCTTGTCCTTGATATCCTCCTTGGTAATTACCTTGATTAGAAGGATAATTACCTTGGAAATTCCCTTGATGATGGAAATTCCCTTGGTAATTTCTCCTATCTAAATAGGCAACATCTTCTACACTTTGCATAACCTTGCTCTCATCATTCACCATAGAACTTGTGCTTCCCCCTTGGCTTACTCCTTGAGTGATCAAATTCAATTGCTTTGTTAAAGCTTGAATGCTCTCATTGAATTCTTTCATTCCCTCACTTTGGAACATATCACTCTTCACTTTGTTCACACTCTCCACTTGAGCTACTTTTCCAAAGGCATAACCTCCCATTACTCGCTCGGAAGGCCATTGATAAGCATTCATCGCAATGTCTTCAAAAATATCCATGGCTTTCATAGCATCCACTCCAAATATAGACCCTCCGGATGAGGCATCTACATGCATCCGATTTTGTTGATTCAACCCTTGGTAAAAGAAAGCCACTTGTTGATTCTCATGAAAATCGTGTTGAGGACACTTTCGGAGCATCTCTTTGTAGCGTTCCCATGCTTCATAAAAATTTTCATCCGGAAGTTGCCTAAATTGAGTGATAAGGCTTTTCAATTGGAGCGTCTTTGAAGGAGGAAAATACTTGTTTAGGAACCTTTGCTCAAGTCTTCCCATGTATTACAACTTCCCAAAGGAATTGTATTGTACCATGCTTTAGCCTTGTCTCTTAAAGAAAAAGAGAACAACCTCATCCGAATAGCATCCTCCGACATTCCCTTCATCTTGACGGTATTTGCAACCTCCAAGAAAGTAGATAGATGAGTGTTCGGGTCTTCAAGAGGACCTCCCCCAAACTGATTTGCTTTAACCATGTTGATCAATCCGGTCTTGATTTCATAATCATTGGCTTGAACCGGAGGAACCATATTGTGCACGGCCCTCGGTTGGAAGTAATCCCGAATTGCTCTAGGCCTTGGCAACTCTTGTTGTTGAAATATCCTTTGAGCTTCTTGATTGGCAAGCAATTGCATATACTCTTGATTTTGAGCAAAGAAATTCCTCATTATCTCCGCTTGATTATCTTGCACTCCTTCTTGTACCCCCCTTTGATCTTGTAAAGGATCTTGGGGTGGGTCATAATTAACATTGTCTCCCCTTTGATTCTCCATTTTTGTTCCTTTTCTAGCTTTACGCCTCTCTCGTTTCCTTTGTCGTGCGGTCCTTTCAATCTCCAAATTCAAAGAAATGATCGATTGATTTCCCTTTGATCTTGTGATCATAAAACACCTACGAAAAGGCCAAGAGTGAGACCACAAACACAAATAATAAATAAAAGAAAATAAAAAGAATCCTTATCAAGAACAACTAAAACAATAACACAGTACTCGACTAGTCCGTCAAACTCCCCTTTGGCAACGGCGCCATTTTCTTGTTTGCCTAATTTATAGCACTCACGAGCAAGAATACTCGATCATTGTAGTATTATATCCCAAGAAAAATTATCAATCCAATAAGGAGTTATATTCGTAATAGCAAAATACGTGAGCTCATGTTCATTGTTGTTTTTGTAAAGATGATCGGGGGTTTTGAGATTGATTAACAACTAAAACAAGTAACAAGTAAATAACAATATCAAATAAGTAGAATGACAAGAATAGAAAATGGGTGCTTAAGTTCAAGTATGGAAAAACATGGGATTAGAAACATCCAAGCACACTCAATTCATATTATCATGCAAACGGAATTCAACTCAATTGATGTAGACTAAGGGTGATCACGATTGTATCCTAAGCTCCCTTTCGGGTTATAAAGGTTGTTGATCCATTTTGGACTTCCAAAAGCACTTAAGATCAAAGCCCAACATTAACCCCTTCCATCTAGGTACTAGTTAGACTAAACTCTCCCTTTTTGTGTACTAAGGCCAACGAATGGATTGGTTCCCCTCATTGAATTCAAATATCCTTTCGGTCAAACCCAAACTCAATGTCTATTCATGCCTTCCTAATACTATAGAGGGTCGTTTCCGTCTCACTCCAAGCAATACATACATGAAGATCATGATAGCATTTAATTACCACAAATAATCCATTGATCAACAATCCATTAAACCAATAAACATTCATGAATAACAAACCATGCCATCACAACATCAAGACAATTAAACTCCATGAATAGAAAGCAACATCAATTAAATCAAAAACCAATTTAATCCACATGATAATATAAATCTAATATGCTCTTCATGTTCCTAATCCCACTAGAGGGATTAGCCTATCATAGTAAAAGTAACAAAACAATTAAATGATTCATTACAATTACCCATAGTCTAAGATCTAAAGAAATACAAAATGAATGGATTCTTCCCTATCAATTTCTTGAAGAGAATCTTCTATTCTTCTTGATCTCCACCTCTAGCTCTTGATTCCTTGAGATCTCTCACACCCAATGGAAGGGATGAAGTTTTGATGGAGAATTAATGGAGATGATGAAGATGGATCAAAATGGATGAAGGTGGATGAAGATGATGGTGGGAAATGGAAGAAATGGTGTGTGAGGTGTGTGTAGATGATAGGATTTCGGATTCTCTTCCAATTGTTGAATAAAGGGGTATTTATACCCCTTTGGAGGCTTCTAGAAGGATCTGGAAATTTCTACAGGAAAATACCCAACACGAGTCGTGCTCTGTAACACGGCCACGGGGTGGCCGTGTTGTGTCTTCTGATGCTGCCACACGGCCTCGCCTTACAGGGCCGTGTTACGCAACACGGCTCGTGTGCTGCAACACGAGTCGTGTGTTGTAACACGGGCACAGGTGTGGTCGTGTTGGCTCTTCTGATGTCGCCACACGGCCACCTTCTTACAGGGCCGTGTTGGCGACACGGCTCGTGCTCCCGACTCGACTCGTGCAACTGGACACGACCTGAAGTTGCCCGTGTTGAGTGACTAGATATCGCCACACGGCTAACTCTTACAGGGCCGTGTTGGCTACACGGCTCGTGTGCTGGCTCCTGCATTTCTTCACTGTTTTGGCTCGTTCTCCCTCGTTTCAACTCCGAATTGAGATCCGCTTTTTCCTACATCTTCCTTATCATGTTTAGCATCCAATAAAAAGTGAAAATCTTACGTTTAAGCTCATTCACACACATTTCAATAAAAATACAAAACACAACCAAATAACATATAAAATACGGATAAAATAATACGAAAATACATATAAAAAGACACTAAAATCTAGGTGACAATAGCTCTAATCACAAAGGAATCATTAACAAATAACATTATCAGAAACAATTTGCAAACCCTCCAAAACAAAGCTTCAAAAGAAGACATATGAAGAACACCAAAAAAGGAAGCTCAAACGTTTCAGCCCTTCAAAAATTAACTTGGAGCTACACCATCAACTCAAAATCAGACGCGAGAAAACGAAAAAAGAACAGAAAAATCTGCACAAACAAATAGTTTACCATTAAAACTCATACCAATTGATTTGTTTCAGAGCACAACGGAGAGACCTCTAGACGGCAAAATCAATTGCAATATGACATAGGCACTTGAGCAGGGATGAATTTGATTTCAATTGAATTCGATTGAGATGAGTAAGGTTATCGGTGAGAGAAAGAGGTCGAGTGAACTGTGAAGATGCTACTGGCAACACAGTGCGCAGTCGCTGGAAGCCAAACCAGAAGCCCCGGCACAAGCGACTAAAAAACCCAACTCTGTGTTTATAAGAGAGAGAGAGTGATGGCCCTGTTTGGTGATAGCCCTGTGATGGGATTCTTAACGAGCCGCATCCCCAACCCCACCACCACGCCCCTTCTCGATTGGCTCGAATCTTCGACTGCTCACATCTTCAAGCTCAACTTTCCAGGTAACCTCAATTTCCCTTCCAAATTACTCAATTCTTTCAATCAATTTTGAATCTGGATCGAGCGTGTGTAGGATTCAGGGTTTAGCAAGGATGATGTAAAAGTTCACGTTGAGGATGGGAATATACTGGTGATTCGAGGCGAAGGTGGGAAGGAGGAGATTGGAGAGAAGGACGTGATCTGGCATGCGGCGGAGAGGAAATCGATGTAGAAAGGGGTTGGGATGACAAATTGTGCTACCGAAGGATGTGAAGGTGGATCAGATCAAAGCTCAGCTGGATAACGGCATGCTTTCGGTGGTAGTCGGCAGATCTGATTTATTGAATCTGGGAGATTAATGAAATGGGTTCAGCTTTGGGAGCGTTTTGGTGGACACGAAGGAGATGTTTGAGGAGCTAAACTTGAAATATGCTTCTATGGATGGTGGTCGGGAAGAGATGCATGGCGGCGATTGGGCGGAAGAGAGACGACGGTTGCGTGAGGTCATGCGGGGGAGGAGACATCACCAGAGGAAAGACAAAATTGAAATATAATTTGTTATGGGTAATTTGGTCCCTTTAGTATTAATTTGTGTAGTGGAGAATAATTTTTTCCCCCTTTTTATTTGAGAGTATTTTAGCTCAAAAGTGTGTACCTTACAGTAATAAACCCTTTTAAAAATTATTTTAATTTTAAATTTATCATTCATTTTTCACACATATTATTACTTTTTTATCTTACTTAAAATATTACAATTTCCTTTAAAATCAACAAAATAAATTTAAAAAAAATATTAAATAATGTAGAACAGAAAACATTTTCTTAAATGGGGCTTTTTGAGATTTTTTTGCTAATATCCAAGTTTAATTATGTGATTTACATTCGAAATTTTTAGGGATTATTACTGGTATGTGTTTGTATAGCTTAATTATTAATAAATATATTGATTAAATATAATTACTAATAGAAGGCCTAATTTATTTTTCAATATTACACATTGTACTCTTTAATCGCGCATTAAATAGAGATTTCAGGAACTACCATATCTTCTATTTATCACTCCAAATTGCACGCTAATGTACAGTAAAGTGAAAGTTTAATGGATTTCTTATTTTGGGAAATTTATTGGCGTGTTCTTTCTTCTGGTCAGATTGCACACTGGTGAACATCAGAATTTAATGGCGTGTTATTTCCTTTGATCATATTGCACATTGGTGTACATCAGCGTGTACTCTTCAATGACGATTTTAATAGTTTATTCTTTGTTTCTCTCTCATTAATTCATTTCTGTCACAATGATCACATCGATGTACACTAGTATAATTATTTAATCGAATTTTTTTATTCTCTCTTAACGATGCACACTGATGTTCTGATGGATATGGGTATTATGGGTAAAATAAAATAAAATTTTGTATTTATAAGCTATTTTCTAAAGCGAATGTATCGTTTAATAATAATTAAGAACGTTTTGTACCTACTATTTATTAACCCAAATTTTTACTCCCTCCGTCCGCTTCTAAGGTATCAATTTTACTATTTTTTGCGTCTGCTTCAAATATATTAATTTCCCATATTATTAAAAAAGTACACAATATGGCTCACCACTTCCTTCTAATACAACTATCCACTTTACATATAATAATAATACTCCTTAATCCACGTGCAACTTTACATATAATAATACTCCTTAATCCACGTGCAAAAAGCAAATGAATATCTTAGAACCGGACGGGCGGAGGGATTATTATATTACTCCTTAGGTATATTCACACCTCACAATTCACTTTTCTATTGGCATCTATTGCACGTGTATTATGAATAATTAAGGGATAGCACTTAGAATGCCCTATTTGAACAATGATACATTTATTTTGTCCTATTATTATAAAATCATCTTTTTTGCCCTGTTTTTCATGCAATTTCCTGAACTACCCTCACCCACTTACAAATATCAGAAATTTTACTTTATTAGAAAAGTGGGCTGACAGAAAAAATGAGCTAACAGATACCACTTTAATGGTGCACATGGGAGATTTTTTTTTATCTTGATTATTGTTTATTTCTTTTATTTTTTTTTCTCTGCGGACATCCTTGAATCTTTGAATTAAATAATATAGAGTGTGAATAAATATTGTTAATTAAATTCACTTAATTTTGGAAATATGATCCTAAAATTTCTTAATTTATATTAATTAATTTTATATAAAATTGATTGAGATCGGCGGACATGCACTTAAATTTTGAAATATCCTAAAAATTTCTTAATTTATATTAATTAATTTTATAAGATTGATAGAAATCGGCGGACACATGTCCACTTAGTCTTAAATACATTTAATTTTGGAAACACTATCCTAAAATTTTCTTAATTTATACTAATTAATTAATTTTATTTGATTTGAACAATAATATTGTAATTGAAAACTATCGGCGGACACATGTCCGCTGGTTTTAAATACATTTAATTTTGAAAACATGATATTAAATTTTTCTTAATTTACATTAATTAATTTTATAAGATTTGAACAATAATTTTGTAATTGAATGACATCGGCGGACACATGTCCATTGAGTCTTAAATACATTTAATTTTAGAAACATGATCTTAAAATTTTCCTAAATTACATTAATTAATTTTATAAGATTTGAACAATAATATTGTAATTAAAAGATATCGGCAGACACATCTTTGCTAAAACTTAAATACATTTAATTTTAGAAACATGATCTTAAAAATTTATTAATTTACATTAATTAATATTATAAGATTTGAACAATAATATTAAAATACATCGGTATGTCCACTTAGTCTTAAATACATTTAATTTTGGAAATACTATCCTAAAATTTTCTTAATTTACATTAATTAATTTTATAAGATTAAAATAATAATATGGTAGTTGATAGAGATCGACGGACACATGTGCACTGAGTCTTAAATACTTTTAATTTTAGAAATATGATCTTAAAATTTTCTTAATTTACATTAAATAATTTTATAAGATTAAAAAAATAATATTCTAATGAATAGAGATCGGCGGACACATGTCCATTGAGTCTTAAATACATTTAATTTTGAAAATATGATCTTAAAATATCTTAATTTACCTTAATTAATTTTTTAAGATTAAAACAATAATATTATAATTGATAAAGCATGTCACTGAGTATTAATTACATTTAATTTTGGAAACATGATCTTAAAAATATCTTAATTTACCTTAATTAACTTTTTAAGATTAAAATAATAATATTGTAATTGATAGAGATCGGAGGACACATGTCCACTAGTATTGAATACATTTATTTTGGAAATATGATTTTAAAAATATCTTAATTTACCTTAATTAATTTTTTAGGATTAAAACAATAATATTTTAATGGATAGAGATCGGCGGACACATGTCCGCTGAGTCTTAAATACATTTAATTATAGAAATATGATCTTAAAAATTTCTTAATTTACAATAATTAATTTTATAAGATTAAAACAATAATATTCTAATGAATAGAGACCGGCGGACACATGTCATTTGAGTATTAAATACATTTAATTTTGAAAATATGATCTTAAAATATCTTAATTTACATTAATTAATTTTATAAGATTAAAACAATAATATTCTAAAGATCTGAAATATGATCTTAAAAATTTCTTAATTTACATTAATTAATTTTATAAGATTAAAACAATAATATTCTAAAGGATAGAGATCGACGGACACATGTCATTTGAGTCTTAAATACATTTAATTTGGGAACATGATCTTAAAAATATCTTAATTTATCTTAATTAATTTTTTAAGATTAAAACAATAATATTCTAATGAATAGAGATTGGCAGACAAATGTCATTTGAGTTTTAAATACATTTAATTTTGGAAACATGATCTTAAAAATATCTTAATTTACCATAATTAATTTTTTATGATTAAAACAATAATAATGTAATTGATAAAGATCGGCGAACACATGTCCACTAGTCTTAAATACATTTAATTTTGAAAACATGATCTTAAAAATATCTTAATTTATCTTAATTAATTTTTTAAGATTAAAATAATAATATTTTAATTGATAAACATCGGCAGACACACATGTCCACTAGTATTGAATACATTTATTTTAGAAATATAATTTTAAAAATATCTTAATTTACCTTAATTAATTTTTTAAGATTAAAACAATAATATTGTAATTGATAAAGATCGCGGACACATGTATTGAATACATTTAATTTTGAAAACATGAACTTAAAAATATCTTAATTTTTCTTAATTAATTTTTTAAGATTAAAATAAATGGATAGAAATCGGTGGACACATGTCGAGTCTTAAATACATTTAATTTTGGAAATATGGTCTTGAAAATTTCTTAATTTAATTAATTAATTTTATAAGATTAAAACAATAATATTCTAATGAATAGAGATCACGGATACATGTTCTTAAATACATTTAATTTTGGAAACAATGATCTTAAAAATATCTTAATTTACCTTAGTTAATTTTTTAAGATTAAAACAATAATAATTAATGTAATTGATAAAGATCGCCGGACACATGTCCACTAATCTTAAATACATTTAATTTTATAAACATGATTTTAAAAATATCTTAATTTACCTTAATTAATTTTTAAAAATTAAAATAATAATATTGTAATTGATAGAGATCAGCGGACACATGTCCGCTGAGTCTTAAATACATTTACTTTTGGAAAAATAATTTTAAAATTTTTTTAATTTACATTAATTAAATTTATAAGATTAAAAAAATAATATTATAATTAATGCACTTAATTTTGAAAATATAATTCTAAAAATTTCTTAATTTACATTAATTAATTTTATAAGAGATCGGCGGACACATGTCCGATGAGTGTTCAAATTGCTGCATGTCCACTGACAACAAATGAAAAAAAATACTGCATGTAGAATAAATCATATTCATAAAAAAAAAATGTTGCATGAAAAATATGTTGCATGTCTGCCAATTTAAATTATTCATTAATTTAATCATTATTTTATTATTCCATGACATATTAGATTAATTAATTCTGTAGCAAAGAAATATATTCTGAAACATAAAAGCTTCCAATGTTTCCTCTTATTCCCATTACCAATATGTGGGTCACCCTTAAGGGCATTGATGTCATTACAGATAAAAAGTGGGCAAATTAAATGTAATGTAAAAATTAGGGCAATTTAGAAGGAGTACGTTCAAAATATGGCAAAAATTGGCATTTCCCAATAATTAATGCATACGCACGTGGCAAACCCAAAGTCAATAAATCCAATTGTCAAACCATTTAAAATATGATAAATTAATGACTTTATCAAAATTGAGAGTTATTATGCATCAAATGTAATTTCGTTTAGATAAATAAAAATCTAGAATGAAAACACAAGAGTAATTTAAAAATTGACATATTACTTGATTCCTAAACCTATAAGTTAAATAGACTATAAACTATAATAATAATAAAATACTATACAAAGAATATGAGTGAAATTACACTTATATCATTAAATTAGCATTAAATCGAATAATAGGAAGAGTAAAAATATATATGAATATAATATTGAAATAATTATTGTAGTATATACAAATCAACATTAAAAAATTAAAATAATATTAAATTATAAAATAAATAACACCGTCTGATTTCATAGTACTCCTATATTGGAAGAAATAGAAATAGAAATAAAAATAGCGCGTTGGATATAGCTGGCCTATATCAATTTGGAATATGCTATAAATCATTGTAGCTCATTTTCTTTATGACTAAACTTAAACTCACGCGTACATAATTAATGGAGCTCATTTTATTCATCTGTAGTAGTATGTATTTATACTTGGGTTGCCCCATTTTAAATTGGTTGTGTTGTTTTTCTAGATGTATTATTTCGTGAAACGCTACTCTTTACAATATTAATTTTTTACTTTGTCTAAAAAAAAATTAGAATAAAACAATTCAAAAGAATTCATACACAATAGTACTATAATAATAATATAATAGTTTTTTATAAATAAAAAAGTAATAATCCATTATAGAATAAATACAACTCGTTGGACATTAAAAAAAACTGTTTTTTACGAGCGTAATATTCCATTATTAAATTGATTTAGCAATGGATTACCAACGAAATCCATTGGTAAAGTGGTGATCGTTAAATTTTTAGCAACTAAAACTCAACCCCATTAGTAAATAATTTCGTTGGTAATCCATTATTAATAATTTCGTTTGTAATTTAGTACTCCCTCAATTTCGATGAAAGTCTCAATTTTACTATATTGGACGTCTTATTCAAAGGTTCACATTTTCCTCTTTTAGTAAAAAGGGTCTACCACTACCATCACATCCCTCTAGTACAACTACCCAATATACATAAAATAATAATACTTACTGCTTAATTCATGTGCAAAAGTAAACGGACACCTTTATTCGAGACGAAGGGAGTATAATGATTCTATTGATAAAGTATACTAGTATATAGCAACGAATTATATTCTGTTGGTAAAAACTTAATAAATTCATTGGTATTTCGTTGCTAAATGAAAAATGCAATTTTTGTTGGCATCAGTTGGTAATTACCATGAATTGAATTTCGTTGATAAAAAAAAAAAATTTTAGTGGTATATGTATTTATTAATAGATTGAATGATAATTCGTTCATTTGGATACCTAAGACATTTTACCTTTAAATAAACATTCTCACCTAAAGTATGTTCTAAGAGTGAGTTTGGTGAAAATTGGGTTCACACATGAACTATGTTTTTGCAAAATTATTCTTTGAAAAATATCTTTTTATTCAGAAAAATAATAATTCATCTTTCTAAAGAGTAATTTTTTATATATTAAAAAGTAATCGATAAATCATGATTTACTATGAAAAGTAATTTTTTATTTAAAAATTTAAAAATTTATTTCTTTAAAAAGTAATTTTTCATATAATAAAAATTAATAATTTAAAATGGGGTTCACTTGTAAACCTATACATATAAGTATAATCACTTAAAACAATTACCAATAAAAAAAAATCAAAAATTTTATTTTAAAATAACATGGAACGATCTTGTGAACATTCTGACGAGGCAAAGGGATTAATATATTTATAAATATCAATTATCGTGACTAAAATTCTCAATCAGACCTATAAACTTCCTTGTATTTTCAGCCATAATAAATAAATAGAACAGTGAAATTTATTGTGTGACCACAATAATTTAATTTCGACCTTGATTGCTAGAAAGGGTCTAATAATTTAATAAAGCAATTAAAGATGAGTATGAAGATAAAGCACATGAATAGACAGGAACCTGAACTACTACATAAAAACAAGTGATATATTATTCTACACAGAATCGGATTTGCAAATTTACTCTAATTTATCAATTACTATTTTTAGAAAGATGAATCATTATTATTTTTAATGAAAATATTAATCTTTAAATTTTAATATATTATATTTTTTATATTTTACAATAGAATTTAAGGGATAGTACTTTTTATTAAAAAAAATAACAATTCATCTTTGATCTCTCTAAATAATACCTTATTTTTATGTACTAAAGATTAAATTTTAAAAAATAATATGTTGAATCACTAAACTAACTCAAATCTTAAATATGCAATTATTGCACAATGGATAGTCACCAAATTTTGTATGTGCTCATGATAAGTACAGCATTTGAATTATTTTAGTTACTAATATTACCCACATGCAATCTCTTAAGGCATGCTCTTCAGTCTCGACATCTCCATTGCATTGGCGGCACATCTGGTCCACGTCTATGTACCTACTAATGAGGTTGATGCTTATAGGTAGAGTCCCTGTTAAGCATCGCCAAAGAAATACCTGAATTTTCGGGGTGATATCGAGTTTCCATGTCCATTTCCATGCTTTTAAATCCCCACTGACTCGTCCAGTTTGCTCCATAGCTGTAAAGTACCCCGATTTGACAGAGTAAATTCCATTCTTGGTATATTTCCATGTTGAAATATCAGGTGCTGAGGTTCTTCGACCTGGGATTTTCAATACACGTTCAACATCAATAATGGAGAGAGTATTTACTAGTTTATTGTTGTCCTAGCCACTGCCATCTTCCAAGAGTAGTTTGTGAACCTTCATATCTTCTGGAAACTCACCTCTATCCGAGCTGACGCGAGAATAAGGCCCTTCTTCAATCCACGGATCCTTTCACACATTGATCATTTTTCCATCGCCAACCACCCACATCAATCCTGACACCAGGAAACTTCTCTAGTGTGCATGGTTTGCTAGAAACCAGTTCTACTTTCTGAATAAGGAAATGAATCTGGAACATGTTGTTTTGACCTCATATTGCCACGTACAGGATTACTTGAAGGTAAGATGCTATACTCCTAAAGTCTAGACACCATCTGTACTTGGAGCGGATAGATGAAAACTACCAGAACGTGAGGTTATCAAGATTAACACTGACGTTCCTGTTAGATTGGGATCTGGTACTGGCTTGGGTGGGATAGTAAGAGAGCACAATGGGAAGATAATATGGTCCTTCATTGAGTTGAGAGATCCGAGTTATTCCGCTGAAATGGGAGAGGCCTTGGTAGCTTTAAGAGGACTCGAGATAACAAGGGAGCAAAATCACAGGAAGGTGTCGATTGAAACTGATTCTCAAATTCTCTATAATGCTCTGATAAATCAAAAGCCCGATCTTTCATACTTCGAAGTAGTGGTTAAATATATTTTCTCTCTACGATCCTCTTTTGACCAAGTCTGCTTCAATTGGATCCGGCGGGAGGCTAATTCCCTAGCACATAGCCTAGCGGCTACAGCTTTCACCTACAATGATGTTTTATCTGATTTTTATTACTCATTACCACACTCATGTGTAAATACTAATGCTTCTTGATTTTATAGAAATTTATATTTCTGTCAAAAAATTTTTACTTTTAAAAATTAAATAAAAAGTAAGTATTGTGTGGATGTAATATTAACTCATAAAGCAAATGACTTTTTCAAAAAAATATCGATACATTGAGCACAAATAGAAACAAAAATAATTATAAAAGTATTACTCACTTTTTTTTATTACTTTAATTTTAAAAGTATTACTTTTAATACAGATAATTTAAAATATAGCTCAAACTTATTTAATCATATATATGGAGTGGAAAAGGGACTTTATAATTTTTGAGATATTTTAGAGAAAATTAAATATAATTTGCATATTCTTTTATTTTGGAACCAGAGAAAAGGACATATTATGTGATTTTCTTTAACTAAAAGACATGAATCCTCCCTGTTTGAATGGTACATAAACTGGACATCTTAACAGAGAATATTTCCATTTGAATGCATTAAACTTCTCTTTTTATTCTTTTGTTTGAATTTAACAAATTGACAATGATCCATGTTAAATATTGGTAAATCTTGTAACTAATGTAATGTGCTACTTTTGCTAATTTTCTGTATGATGATAACAAAAGAGGTAATATTTGTTTGGTATAAGATTATGAAATCTTAAGGAAATTATTGATGGAGAAATTAGCTTCCTTCCATTTGCTGAGAATGGGGTTTTATTTTTGTTTCTCCCTCACACCTAACCAATCGCTTATTTCTGATTTCATTCACGTTACTCTTACCTAAAGAATCAAATATTTAACGTTTTAAAAAAGTAACACACGAGTATAATTTTTCTCTTATAAATGGAAATTTTCTTGTGAAACGGGTTCATGTGAGATGAGTAGTGAGACAGATCGATACGTTGTTAAAATATACTTGTTATATAAATAAAGTATACTTATTAGTAGTTAAAATATATTTGTGATGAATTATACTATAGCACTTTAAGAATATACTTTAATTTATTATCATACTTTAAAAAGACATAATATTTTAACTACAAACTAGTATTTATCCGGATTCGTGCGTTGCACGGTCATGAATTTTTATAATAGAACTATATATATAATGGGTTGTTTAATTTTAGGGGAAATATGAAGCATTACAATCCAATTATGCAATTGTAAAGTTTTAATAACTGGATAATCAAAAAACATTTAGTCAGATTGTATAAAAAAAATACATACATAAATGAAAATTTGATTATGAAAAATTTAGTAATTATTAAAAAAAAAATAGAAATTTCATAAAGTAGTATCATTTTCAAAATCCATATAAAATAGAAAGTCATAAATTTCTAAAAACTTCTCTAAAAACAACATTCTTACAGGTAATGCTGTCAACGTCTTTCTTATCACAAAGCATGATTTTCAAACCTTTACGATTTGTAACTCTAGATACCGCAACGTACAACTGATCGTGACCAAAATCTGATCTCTTTAGGTAGATGCCAACGTGGTTCAATGATTGTCCCTGACTTTTATTTATTGTCATTGCGTAAGAGACTATTATTGGAAATTGTTTCCTTTGGAACCTAAAAGGAATTCTAGAGTCTGAAGGTGTCAATGTTAATCTTGGAATTAGAACACGTTGACCTGCACTGTTACCTGTTAGGACTTTAGCCTGCAAAACTCTGTCTCCTAGTTTTGTAATCACCAGCCTTGTCCCGTTACACAATCCCCTGGCATGATCTAAATTTCTTAGAAGCATTACTGGTGTTCCAATCTTCAAAATGAGTTCATGGTTAGGTATTCCAGAACATTTAATTGAATTGAAGAATTCTGGCGTGTGGACATCAGCCAATATATCAATGTTGGAGTTAGATTTTGATGTTGAGTCTGAACTAAGATAAGTCTTGGATTCTGTTCGCGACGTGCTGTCGTAAGGACCAACTGTCGGGAGCAAGTGCTAGAGAAATTCTTGAATCTACTGACTTCTGTCTTTAGAAGGGGCCAATTTTATTTTCAGTCATGACCAATTCTGAAAAAGAAGTATTAAAATTTGTTGAATAAAAATATATAAATAAATTAGAAAAGGATGTACTTAAAATTTGTTGAATAAAAATGTCAATGGATGGTTAATGGTGAAGATGAATTCTTAAATAATAAAGGATTATGATTAAATTAAAATGTTTCCAAAAGAGGTAAAATTAGAAAAGAGAAAAAAAATTGAGTCCAATTTAGCAAAATCATTTTGCTTATATTTATTTTTTAATTTTTTTCGGGTGTTTATGATTTGTTTAAAAAAAGGAGATACTTAAAATTTGTTGAATAAAAATGTCAAGGGATGGTTAATGGTGAAAATGAATTCTTAAAACCCTAAACCCTAAAATCCTAAACTCTAAACCCTAAACCAGACTGAGATTTGGTTTTAAACCCTAAAGGAGGTACTTAAATTTTTAAATGACAATTAAAAATATAAATAAATTTAAATGACAATTAAAAAATATAAATAAATTAGAAAATGAGCTACTTAAAATTTGTTGAATAAAAATATATAAATAAATTAGAAAATGAGGTACTTAAAATTTATTGAATAAAAATGTCAAGGGATGGTTAATGGTGAAGATGAATTCTTAAATAATAAAGGATTAGGATTTTTAAATGACAATAAAAAATATAAATAAATTTAAATGACAATTAAAAAATATAAATAAATTAGAAAATGAGCTACTTAAAATTTGTTGAATAAAAATATATAAATAAATTAGAAAATGAGGTACTTAAAATTTGTTAAATAAAAATGTCAAGGGATGGTTAATGGTGAAGATGGAAAATTTGTTGAACAAAAATATATAAATAAATTAGAAAAGGAGGTACTTAAAATTTGTTGAATAAAAATGTCAAGGGATGATTAATGGTGAAGATGAATTCTTAAATAATAAAGGATTAGGATTTTTAAATGACAATAAAAAATATAAATAAATTTAAATGACAATCAAAAAATATAAATAAATTAGAAAATGAGTTACTTAAAATTTGTTGAATCAAAATATATAAATAAATTAGAAAATGAGGTATTTAAAATTTGCTGAATAAAAATGTCAAGGGATGGTTAATGGTGAAGATGAATTCTTAAATAATGAAGGATTAGGATTAAATTAAAAGGTTTCCAAAATAGGTAAAATTAGAAAAGGGGGGAAAAATTGAGTCCAATTTTAGCAAAATCATTTTGCTTTTATATATGTATAGATAGATAGATAGATTAGCATACTCTACCCATATAGCAAGCATATTTTAATAACGGGTCGACCCGCCTTAAAACCGTTTCACGTAATTATTGTCTAACAAGAGACTTTGTCTTTAAGATAACATAACATAATTATACCCGATTGATGTATGAAAGCATATCTATGAATAATTTAATACTATTAGGCAAGTCATTTTATACTCTTCTATTATATACATGCATCATATTTTTATAAAATTATTTTCTTAATTTATGAAAACTTATAGAAAAATCATCGATTTACTGTGAATGAAAAATATTACTCACTAATGTAAGAATATAAAAAAATTATAACATATCAAATTTAAAAAATAATGGAGTATTTATTATTTAAAAGAGTAATGATTCATCTAAATAATAATTTTTCATGTACTAAATACTAATCAATAAATTATAATGCAAAATTTGATGATTAATATTTTTCACTTAAAAAAGAGTATAATTTTGTCTCTTTTAAAAAGTAATTTTTTTAGTACTAAATAATCAGTATATAATGGTATATGTACCATTCAAATACTCCATTGTTTGTCAATATATTTAGATTAATTACACTCACACTTTTTCCATCACACAAATTTATAAATAAAAAAAGTGTGCATAAATTAGAGGGGATTGAGTATATTACATTAAGTTAACTATATATACGAGTATATATAATTATTATTCGGTGCCTTTGAGATTTCTGAAAGTATATATATATAATTCATGTACATAAATCATGTGATAGGTGCACTCTACCAGCAATATCCAAATCAACAACTAGTTGATTCAATGTCCCAGTTTGAGTTTACTATTATTATTTTTATTATTATTATTATTTTTCCATTTTATAACATATGCATTTATTAAGCTCACATGGTACAAGTGAAAAAAACCCAATTTAGTTTGCTCTTAATTCTCAACCACTAATTAGTTAATCTATAAAAGGATTGCTGCCTTCTTATGGGAACATACATTGTCACAAATTAATTTCATCTTAACCTATATATCTTGTGTTTTTAGAATTATCATCACCAATAATTTCTAGACTAGTGTCTAGATCCTAATGACTTGTAACACTCAAAGACATGTTGTGATAACCCTCCAATGCATAAATAATTGAAATTTAATAGTATATGATGAATGATAACCCTTTCATTCCATAAAGAAGATCACAATTATTTAAATTTGCAGTTTGAGATTTTTTTATTTTATTTTTTATTTTATTTTTTACCAACGGTTCCTAATTCCTGTATCTGTTTTTCCAATTTTAATCGAACCAAACAATGTACTTGCTTGGATAATTAGTCCAATCCTTGTCATTAGCTTCAATAAAGCACGAATAATTTAATTAATTCAAATTAACTATAACTTAATAGGTTGATTTTTCTTTGCGAGGATGAATCTAAAGACAGTATATAGAAAAAAAAATCAATTATTACGTTAAGTGTGTAATGAGTACATTTTATTCATTTATTTATCTACTAATAGAAGGCTAATTCATCTAAAATAGAGATATACTTGCATGAATCCAACACATATTTTTCAATTATGAATGGAAAAATTAATTATATAATGATAAAAATTAAATTTGAAGAGTAAAATAGACCATGATGTTAACGTGTTACATATAAATCTTTGCAAATAAATATATAATAAAGTAATGGAAAATAGAAAAGAGATGATATGTTGTTTTCTCCAAACATTTTTTAAAGAAAAAGTATCATTCACATATTTTTAATGGGTTAATTACAAGAAAAATCACGAATTTTACTTTTATTACAAATTAATCGAAAATTTACAAAAAAGAACACATCTTTAAGCATTATTGCAAAACACACCAAATTTGTGACTAAATGTGGGGTTTTTATTTGAGAAATTAGATGCGTTTTGCAAAAATACATAAATGTGGTGTTTTTTTTATACTAATTTTTTAAAAGTGATGATTAATTTGCAATATAAATATATTTTGTGATTTTTTTTTCAATTAGCCCTATTTTAATTTTATTAAAAATTTTCTTTCCTATGGTTTCAAGAAGGGCTTCCAAGTTCCAACCACAAAGTTTCGGAAAACAATCTTTTCATCATATATTATCAGCTAAAAAGAAAAAAGGAATAAAGCCTCCTTTATAATAAAGGAAACAGTTTCAGCATATTCAGGCCAGCATATTGAAGCCCACTAGTAGTTACTGGACCAAGATATGGGCCATCAATCTTGTTAAATGAGCCCACAGAACATCGCAGTTTAAAGAAGGCCCATTTCTTACTTTTTATGCGGACCGCAGCACAGAACCGCACGGTTCGGCCCAATAAGAAGAAAATGTTTCAGCAAATATGTTTGTTTAATCTTAAAGAAAAAAACGTATCGAACCCGCTGACACTGAACAGAACTGTATGAAAGGAACCGAAGGTGATCGCGATCGAATCTTCAAACTTCCGTTTCCATCTTTCAAACAATTTAATAGAGATTTGCTAGCTAATTTCTCAAGTCGTGATGATTAGTCTCATTCTACCGTTAAATTTAATATCTGAAGCCTGAGGATAGCTCAAATCTACCATGGATCGAGCTTTAAAAGCTGCGCGCGCTTCCGGTTCTCTTAACCTTTCGAATCGCTCTCTAAAGTCAGTAATGGATATGCTTATTTCATGTTTATCGCTGGAATCAGATCTCATTTTCGTTTAATATTGCTGAAATTTTATCTTAACCGGAAAGATTTATCATATATCTGACTTCAGAGAAGTGCCAGAGGACGTTTACAAAATTTTGGATGCGGTTGGTGGAGATGAAAAATGGTGGGAGGTAAGTAAATTTCTACATTTTATTTCATGGAGCATAACGGTATCGGTGTATAGCAGTAGTTTATTGGTTTCATGGTGGTTTTACAGGCTGTGGAGCTACAGAAGCTGATTCTAGCTCATAATGATATTGAATTACTGAAAGAGGATTTGAGAAATTTGAGTTCATTAGCTGTACTCAATCTAAGTCACAATAAGCTTTCACATCTTCCTGCAGCTATTGGAGTGTATGCTATTTGAGCATTTTTGTGTTTATAATTTGACATTTGAAGAAGTTTTTAAATGAATTTCATCTCAATGTGCAGGCTTCACATGCTCAAATCATTAGACATGTCATTTAATTTGATACTAGAAATCCCTGAAGAGATTGGATCTGCAGTTTCTCTGGTGAAGTATGTGATCTTAATGTTTTATCATTTCTTGATTGTTAAAGCTTTATTTAGCTTTTATGTTCCTGAATTTTGATGAGGAAACAAATTGCTAGACTAAAAGACAAAAAGCAGAGGAAACATAACCACGATACTTTTCTAGGGAATAATTTAGGAAAACAATTGGGATGAGAATGGTAACAGATGTATTAGAGACTGTAACGGCTTGTTTGATAGGTGAGATGAGATAAGGAGGTATATATAAGAAATGAGATTTAAATAAAGATAAGAACATGTAATATGAAAATTAGAGATTGTTTGATAGGTTGTATTAAAATTGATATAATAAAATTTTGAGATGTTTGGTAGAAGATAAAATAAATTTTGGAAGGAAACCAAAAATGGATTAATCACGGCGAATACAATATCCTTCCTTAGCTTATGAAAGTCGGTTTTTGTTGGAAGATATCGACGGAAGCAACCAATGGCAGGCATGGGCAGACTATTCAATGCCTTAATTTACTGACCGACGAGACGATGAGTAATGATGGCATGGGCAAACTACTTGGTGGCTTAGGCTACTTCCATCGAGAGACGAAATTTGCAGATTCGGAAGTAGTAGCTTTGATTCTTATGGAGAGGAAGATTAGGAAATTAATACGTAGAGAAGATGAAGTAGACGAATTCTGCAGATTTGGGGGGTGGTTCTTTTGGAAATGAAAGATAGATGGGGAAGATGAAGATTTGTGATAAATGGAGAAGATGAAGGGAAAGATGAGGGATTTTTTTGTAAATTACTTTCGTTGTCTTGATTCACTGTTGGAACCATTTTCCTAATACTACGCATCTACCCATATAAATAATGTAAAAGGGAATAGTAATTTTTACCGGGCCGAGCTCTTTGTATAGGGCCCTTCAGAATTGAATTATGGGCTAACAAACAGGTAGAATTGGCCCATAATAGCCCATAATATTGGCTACCAAACGGAACATTAGAGGAAATAATCATCCTCCCAATAGGCCTTCAGATCAGTTCCTATTATGAGAATGCCGAAAGTGCCCCAAGTTCCTTATACTTTTGTACAACCATCATAGTTTTCTGTAGCATTTCTTCCACATCCAAAGGTCCTTGTACAAAAATATATGTGAATTTTCCTGCTTGCACTGGAGGTTTTGACTTGTGCTGCTGGCTTCAGGTTCGATTGTTCGAACAACAGACTAAAAACTCTCCCTAGTTCTCTTGGGCAATGCGTGAATTTGTCACATCTGAAGGTAATTTTTTTATGATGTGTGCTGTTTTAATAATTTGTTGCATGTCTGTGATTGCCGCCCTTTTTAAATCTGCTTGTCAAGAATGTTTTTCTTGCTTTTAGCTGGATCTTTATTAGCACTACAGTAGCACCAGCTTCAATTGCTGTGCCTAGAAGTAAAATTAAATTGCACTTGCCAAATACGCATTTACTAATTGCTTAACATTTTAGGCAAGTATGAAGGTTTACCGTTGAGTATTGATGCTGTTTCCCGTAAGATTTAGATAATGTTAAGTGCCTGGTATAAATTAAGGGTGCGTTTGGATAATCCCTTTTAGAACAAGGGAATGACAACGGAATAGAATTTAATGTTTGGTGAGGAGGTGTGATTCCCATGAGCAGTGAATTGAAATCTCCAAAGTTGGGAATCACCATTCCTGGGGATTTTGGGTGGTATTACTATCATTCCACCTCACTAGCAGCCTTCATTCTTTTTTTCATTTTTTTCTCTTAATTTTTTTTTATATTTCTAATTTAAAAATTATTTTAAACAGAAAATTAAATTTTATTCTTTTTTTTTTTAAAAAAAACAAATGATTTTGATTCCATTCCAAATTTTTTTGTAACAATCCAAGCAAAACAACTTCATATCCATGCCATATAATAACAATTCATATACAAAAAAAAATGTCATGTGAAATTTTATTTTTAATGCATGCCATATTGATGTCTGACTAAATATCGTAAATAAAATCTTTATTTTGATTTATCATGCCTAAAAAAAAAGACTTGAACGCAAGTTCTTGAGTTTTGAAATTTTGGAGGGAAATTTTTTTCCCCCTGATGTGTGTCATGCACTTGTACTGCACACGTGTGGGCGCCATTTTGTTAGAATTCCCTTCTTGGGTAAGTGTGATTTGGGCAGTATATTCTATTTATATATATTAGATGAGAAGGTCATTCAGTTTTCTTCAAATATGGTGTAACATGCTTATGCATTTATCATCGTTTTGGCATTAGAACTGGATATTAAGCTTTTGGGATCTCAGCTTTCTCTTGATGTGTATAATTTTAGATATCCCTTTTGATGCATTAAATGTTTGGTACCTCTTAGTTTGAGAAGATTTTGAGTTTAAGAACCTTCACTAACTTCACTTTGCAAGTAACAACTAAGTTTTATCACCCACGAGAAGTTTATTGTTGTTGCTTATATTGGTACTTCTTTTTCCTTCTTTTTTTCCTTTTTAATATAAATTCATATGCTTTTCCGTTTTGTTAATCTTCTCAGGCATCAAACAATATCATTTCCAGCCTGCCAGAAGAGCTAGCAAATTGTTCAAAATTAACAAAATTGGATATAGAGGTATAGTATATGACACCAGAAGTATTCACTGATCTACTATTTGCTGCCCATGTCCGCAGCAATTAGATTAATAATTTATTTTGGATTAATAACTTGACAGGGAAATAAGCTAGAAATGCTGTCCAATAAAATAATTGCATCATGCACTATGCTTACGGAACTCAATGCATGTAATTTCTGATCAGGTTTCATCTCTGTCATTTACTTATTGTAGTTTGATAAATTCTGAAGTGTTTCCACCTTGCACTTTTTGAAGCTAAAAATTTACTAAGCAGTCTGCCGGAGAATATAGGACACCTTTCACGTTTAATCAGGCTTGACCTTCATCAAAACAGTATGTAATATCATAAATCTTTTCCATGTCTCACTTTTTGTTACTCATGCCCTGTGCTCTCTTTTATGCTTGTATACTCTGCAGGAATTTCCTTGATCCCATCATCAATAAAGTCCTGCTCATCCCTTATAGAATTGTACTTGGGGTTAGTTCAAATTTTGGCTCATCTATATGATTTTGGTTGGGACAAGCCTATTCTTATGCTGCACTTTAACCTATTGTCCTTGTATTTTCTTGGATTTGACTCTTTTACAGGAACAATGCCCTATCTTCATTACCAGCAGAAATTGGAGCTCTGACTCAGCTGGGAACATTTGATCTGCAGTCTAACCAGGTGGTTTTCAATATTTCTGAAGCATAGATAAGAGATTTACTCCTTTGTTGCATTGAAGTGTGATTGGATTTATTCAGAATCTTAACTCCCATCATTATGACAATCTCATAAGTTATCTGGTGATTTTCACTTTTTGGATGCAGTTGAAAGAATATCCAGTGGAGGCGTGCAGATTGCGCCTTTCAGTTCTTGATCTGTCTAATAATTCACTATCTGGTTTGCCTACTGAGATTGGTAAGGTTAGCATCATACTTCTTGTTAAACACATATATTAATTATCTTTGCTTCCTGCCAATTTTTCCTTATTTGTGGACTTAAGACACAGTTAAAAGATAAACAGAGAATTGTATCTGCCGATATGTATGGTTGCTGTCCCTTATAAAATCATAGGATTTAGCTGTAATTATGATGTGTGTGTCTTTCCCATCTAGTTTGCTGGAGTATAGAATTGTACTTATCTACTGATGTATAACTCACCAATTTTAAATCTGGAAACTGAGTTTTCCTTTCCTTTCCTTTTCTTTTTGTCTTTGGAGGAGGTTCTGAAAGCTTGATTTAATTTTAGAAAAGATAAGATAATCTCAATGATAAAGTGGGGATCAATGTTTTAGAAAATATATCCACTACTAATATTTGACAGTGTTTTGAATTGGTTTCTTGTGTTTGACGGAATTGCAACTCAACTTATCTAAGTCTAGTATCATACTAAAATTTAAATTATTTAACCAATATTTTTTATAAACCCTTTATAATTTTTATGGTTTCTGATGCATTGATAATGTTCTTGTATGTATATTAAAGCTAATGTGATCTACGATGTAAATCTAGGCTTGATGACAACATTGCGGAAACTTTTACTTGCTGGTAATCCGTTACGAACACTTCGGAGGTCGGAACAAATGTTTTATGTGATTTTGCTTGCTTCCTGTTTGCTTAGGTTTTGACTCAATTATCTTTTCATGTTTAGCTCCCTGGTGAATGGACCTACACCTGCTCTATTGAAGTATCTCCGAAGTAGACTCCCAACAGATGAAGGTGAACTTGATTTTTGTTTGTTGTGTTTTTTTAATCATTATATTCACAAATTTCTATGATGTCCAACTTGAGTAACTGCATCTTACATTCTTGATTTATTCTAACCTGCTCCAAGTTGCTCTATTTAAGTATGTGTTGAAGGACATTAAATATATGTTAAAACGATACTCATCTTTATGAGCCTAATTTTTCTGATCAAGTGGTTATTCTAGATGATATCAGAGGCTGTGACCAAATGAAAAGTCATGTGTTTAAATCCATCACCACTACCAATTATCAAAACTTCCATGTGCATGTTTTTGGTACACAAATTTTCTGCATGCAGTGTGGGGGCATGTTGTAGATATTAATTAAATAAGTGACACTCCTACCTATTAGCTTAAGCTTTAGATGAGGTGGCCATTCAACAGTGTTTCATTCATGTAAATCATTTCTGCATGTAGAGTCTGCAGCAACCACATCTGTGAAAGAGGATGCTGTCGCCGTGGCTGCTCGGTCATCTCTTACTTCAAAGGTAATCTCCAAGAAGTGTAGGTAATGCATTCATGACTATGGAGATTTAGGAGGTTGTTTGAGGTGGAGGAATAAGAAAGGAAATAAAAGTGGTTACTTGATATGAGACATCGATTCTCTGAAAAGCTTTCATTCTCTACTTTTTGGTGTAATTGACCATTTCTCTAGTAAAATGGGAGGAACGAATGTTGCTCCTTGCTCATTCCTATATCTTAATACACCAAAGCACTTCCGTAGTTACCTGCTCACCATAAACACCGGCATATCTTAGTTCATATTTTGTACTCTCTGTTTCTGTTCAAGGATTTTATTTTGCGAAATTTTTACTTTCCAGGAACTATCATTATCTGGCTTAGGTTTGAATGCTGTCCCATCAGAAATATGGAAGTCCGGAGAAATTACAAAAGTCAATCTCTCAGGAAACTCGATAGAAGAGTTGCCCGCTGAACTGGGGTCTTGTGTCTCCCTTGAGGTAAACATATAGATCGTATCAATTTTGCTAATACGAAGGACTCTATGGAAGGAAAAAAAGATCATCTTCTGAAGTAACATTTTGCTCTTAAATTCATCTCTGTGATTTATTCTGGTCTTGATTTTGTGTACCATCCATCAATTGCATCCACATTTTTTAATAGCCCAACTTAATGAGTTAAATTTATTAATTAACTCCAGACAGTGCGTACCTATTGTAAAGAAATCTGGAAGGTTACTAGTTTTATTGGATAGATCACCCAGTAGTCTAGTGGTTCATATTCCAATCTTTCTTATTACGTCACATGAAAACTTACCCATCTAGGGCATAAGCAATACTACCTATTAGGATCATTTACCTCCCTCTTTCTCCTGCAGTTCTGCAGACATGTTCTTGTGTTCTGTTTTCATTTGGAAATATAAAAAGATTAAATGAGCCCTGCTTTTGGAATACTATTCATCAAATACATTTAATATGCAGGCTTTGGTTTTGTCCAAGAACAAGATAAAAGAGTGGCCTGCGGCTGTTCTGGCTTCACTGCCTAAACTTTTGAGCTTAAAATTGGATGGTAATCCACTCCAAAAGGTGAATATAGTTTTTTGATATCTTTGTGTTGCTGAATATTTTTTGTCAAAAACTCAAAAGTGAACATTGCTTTAGTCATATTTGCTCACTGGGCACTTCCCCTTCCAGGCCAATACCATGTGCCAATTAAAAACCTTTCTGCTGAGCATAGAGCCTGAAGATCAAAGATAGTTTTTGTGCTGTGTTATCCAGATAATATAGTATAACCTACATTCTACTAAGTTATCATTCTTCAACAGTTTAATGCAACTTCTCAATGAGAAACTTTTAACCAGTTTATTCTGGTCTTTGATAATTATCATAGTTCTTCATGCAGTATTTTTCTTGTGATTCTATTTTGTAGGACTAATCTTATTGAGATGACATAATGTTTTTCATGAGTTCAAATTTGTAAGACTTCTTGGTGCATAACATACAAGTTCTTGCTAAATTTATTCTTTCTGTCCATTTAATCGAGATATATGTTAAATTATTGTCATAACCACTCCATCCCCAATCCTTTGGATGAGATGATGTTTTGTCAAATTTAAAGCTTTATCAATGAGTGATGATAGCTCACACATTTTGAAATTAACTGCTCTGTCATATCCTGGGAGTAACAAAGCTGCAATGATCCTCATTATTTCTGGAGTGACTTCTAAACTAGTGATCTGAATATGTCAAGCTCAGTAGATTCCATCAGGTCTCCCGTTTTCCTAGATTTTATGAATATGTTTCTTCAGATGTAATGGAAACCCAGTCTAAACCTTTTACTATAAGGATCTTGATGTAACATTTTATGTATGCTGCATTCATTTAACTTCAATTGATGTAACATTTTATTTATGCTGCATGCATTTAACTTCAATTGATCTACCTATTTCTAACTCTTCACAATCTGTTGAACAGATCCCCTCAGATGGCTTTAGAGCAGTTTCCAAGCTCCAGATCCTGGATCTAAGTGGTGCTGCTGGTGCTTTACCCGAAAATCCAGCATTTTCAAGTTTACCAGCACTTCAGGAGCTTTACTTGAGGTTTGTATAATAGATGCAAAATATTACCACTTTTTCAAGTATTAGGTTGCTTACACTTTCTTCATGATTGAGCAGACGGATGCAAATATCAGCTTTTCCTTTGGAAGTAATTACTTTACAACAATTGCATATTCTTGACTTGAGCCAAAATTCCCTTCAGTCAATTCCAGAGGTCCTCTCTCTCTCTCTATATGTGTGTGTGCGTGCAAGTGATCTTTAATAAGAACGAAGATTTTAGCAATTTAAGTTCATAGTATTATACTGGTTGTTCATTTACTCGCAGGGCATCAAGAATCTTACTTCTCTTACAGAGCTTAACCTATCGGACAATGATATTTCATCTCTTCCGCCAGTTCTGGTTTGTACAGGAGTTATTTATTTATTTATTTTTATATCTCTCACTGCTTTAGGTTTTCCATTAATTGGATGAATAATCAACATACCAGCATATTTGTTAATTACTCAACTTACTTTGTGTTTGTGTTTGACAAACAACTGAACTTTCTGAAACATTTTTTGAGTTGAATGCAACAAAGTACCAAATAAATTGACGTGTTTATGTTAATTAGTTGAGGGCACTGGTCTTCCTCGAATTGAATCCTGTCTGTCTATAGGGAAGTTGAGTACTACGTTCATGCATAACTTCCAAACCATAGTCAGCACGGTTCATGATATTAGCTCAATTATTTAATTATTTGGCTTTGACTGTTTACGTTAGATTTATTCCTCATCTGTCAACTAGCATGAAAAAAATCTTTTTATTGTAAACTTTATGACTGCTTGAATGTCTACTTTTTCAGGGTTTGCTTGAACCCAACCTGCAGGTCTTAAAAGTCGATGGAAACCCATTGAGAAGGTACTCTCTAAATCTTAAATTTTGGAATTTAGTTGATGTAAATAAATCATCTAGGCTCTAACTCTGGTACGATGAACATCTTTCCTTTGAAAGTAGGCAAAGTAAGCTCCTGAGTCTCTTTCTTTCTCAGAAGAAACATTAAACATTTTATTAACTAATAACCAAGCATGATATGTACAAAAAAGTGATTAGAACTTAAAAGCTGCCACATTTAACCTCCCACTGCTTTGTATATGAATTTAATTTAAGTAGATCGAAGGCATCTAAAGGAAATTTAGAATCTCAGGAGCTAAACAGAACTCCATGTGTGATTTTCTGGCTGATGCATCTATTTAAAAAAAAAAAATCGTGTGAGAATTAAGATAGACATGTATGTTAGACTGCCAGTTACCATTGACTTAGCTATCTGGAGTAAAGAGTGATCAAGATATGTAATTAAACCGAAACTATGTAATTTAGAGCAAGGACTATGGACAACACATAATATATATGCTCATTTCGAGTGATGTCTGGTTTCGGTCCATGCAGTATCCGAAGACCAATTTTGGTTCGAGGAACTAAAGCGATCCTGACCTATTTGAAAGATAGAATTGTGGAGCAGTAGAAGGTTTGTGATTGCTCCACAACGCGTTTCGATTGATGAGCTGAGTTGCAGAAACTGTTTCAAACACATTTTCCCCCATTTTCTTGATGATTTACATGAGAATATTTATGATTCGTATATTTGTGGTGTTGTATCATAGTATTTCATTTAAGCTAAAATTCCAGGTAATTTTTGTTCTAAGATGCGCTGGAAATGTATTTGATGAAACAGGATTGTTTGGATTGCTTTTTTAAATACTCAGAACAATGTTGTATCAAGGTTTCATTTATTTTAAACAATGTACCCCCACTACATCCATCTACATATGATTCCTTCCCTCAATAGTCCACCCACTTAAAATGTTGGGATAAACACACGAATAATCAAATAATAAACTATTCGTCTACGCAGCGGAATGATCAATTATCCCTCTCTTGTGTGAATCTAGTAGGAAACAATCCTAATAATAATATGATGCACGATAAAGCAAGCAATCAACAACGCACAACACAAGCAATTTAACGTGGAAAACCTCCTCAATGTGAGAAGGTAAAAAATCACGTGACCGAAGCCCACCAAACACTTCACTATGAGACAAAAAATCCAAGAGTTACAATCTGCCACCACAGACGAACTACCACAAACGTATCAAGACAATCAATACTTGATAACAAACAACGAGATTAGAAAGACCTCACCAAACTACGCAAACTGACGTTCTGAGTTCGCAACTGTAGAACCCTCAGAATCCGATCTCCACCGTCCAGAATCAACCTCTGTGAGTCCTGAACGTGCTGTCCAAATTACAGCTCGATCCAACGGTTAGTTTGTGAGAAACGGCTCTTTCCCCTCGACTGCGCAAAACAGAATCGCCCAGAAATCTGCTTCTGTCTTCGGCGTATTCCTGTCAACCCAAAGCTCCAAACACGATCTCCACCGTTCAGAATGTACCTCCACAAGTTCCGAACGTGCTGACCAAAATTCAGCTCGATCCAACGGTTGAAACTCCAGTTATTGCCTCTGCAATATCACTGCGCTGGATTTTCTCTCAAAAAACGTGAATTGTGTTTTTGCCCTCTTTTTCTTCTCTCTTCCGTCAATGACTTACGGGACAAGATAAAACCAAGTATCGGGCCTACTTGGGCTAACCTAACATTGTTGGCTATTGGGCTCTTCACATATTTGGAAACCCAACCCAACAAATCTCCCCCTTTCCGATTATGTGGAGAGACTAGCCATTCCGGCTATCACACGACATACCTCGAGCTTTTCTCTAGGCAATGCCTTCGTCATCATGTCAGCACCATTATCATCTGTATGAATCTTTTCAAGCTCAAGCAACTTATCATTGATGATATCCCTCATCCAATGATATCTCACATGAATATGCTTCGATCTTGAATGAAATGCAGCATTCTTGCTGAGATGGATAGCACTCTGACTATCACAAAATACTACATACCTCTGTTGCTTCAATCCAATCTCCTCCATAAACCTTTTGAACCATAACACCTCTTTGCATGCTTCCGTTGCAGCAATGTACTCTGATTCTGTTGTGGAGAGTGCAACACATTTTTGCAATCTTGATTGCCATGACACAGCGCCACCTGCGAACGTCACTAGGTAAGCAGAAATCGATTTTCTGGTGTCCACATCAGATCCCATATCTGAATCGGTATAGCCAACTAACTCGGGCTTCCCACCTCCAAAGGTGAGCCTCAAACTAGACGTACCTCGTAGATACCTCATTATCCACTTCACAGCATTCCAATGCTCATTTCCCGGATTAGACAAATAACGGCTAACAACACCAACTGCATGAGCTATGTCAGGCCTCGTACACACCATTGCATACATCAAGCTTCCCACAGCTGAAGCATATGGGACTCTTCTCATTGCTTCATTCTCTTCATCGGTTGAAGGACTATGATGAGCACCAAGCTTAAAATGAGTGGCAATAGGAGAACTAACCACTTTAGCTTTGCTCATATTGAATTTCTCAAGCACTTTCTCAATATACTTCTCCTGTGACAAGTGCAGCTTCTTGTTTGCTCTATCTCGGGTGATGTTGATACCAAGGATTTTCTTTGCTGGTCCCAAATCCTTCATGGCAAAGGATTTGCTCAACTGTTTCTTCAACCTGTCAATTCTTGAAACATTCCTGCCAACAATTAATATATCATCAACATACATCAATAATATAATGAAATCATCATCCGAGAACTTCTGAACAAACACACAATGATCAGAAATAGTCTTCTGGTAGCCTTGCTCCCCCATAACTGACTCAAATTTCTGATACCACAATCTAGGTGCTTGCTTCAAACCGTAGAGACTTTTCTTCAGTTTGCATACATGGTCTTCTTTTCCCTTCACCTTGAAACCTTCAGGTTGCACCATGTAAATCTCTTTATCTAGCTCACCATGAAGAAAAGCAGTTTTGACATCCATCTGCTCAATCTCCAAGTCAAGACTAGCAGCCAAACCAAGCACAAAACGGATAGAAGACATTTTGACAACCGGAGAGAAAATTTCTTCAAAATCAACTCCCTCTTTCTGACTGAAACCTTTAACAACCAATCTAGCTTTGAATCGAGGCTTTGAGGTGTGCTCATCTTGTTTTATCCTGTACACCCACTTGTTCTTCAAAGCATGCTTCCCCTTTGGTAGTTTCACCAGATCAAATGTGTCATTTTCATGCAAGGACTTCATCTCATCTTGCATTCCTTCCAACCATTCATTCCTGTGTTCTCCACGAACTGCTTCTCCATAGCATTCAGGCTCTCCCCCGTCGGTCAAGAGCACATACTGATCAGGAGGATACATCCTAGAAGGTACATGAGCTCTACTACTTCTTCTAGGTGGTTCTTGAACTTCCTGTTCTGGAACATCAGGTGGTTGCGGCTGATCGATATCCTCTTCATCATGCAAAGGATGATCGACATGCTCATCATTACCAAAATCAGGCTGATCCTGATTCTCCTCTTCAGCTTCTACTTGACCTTGACCGTGAGGAATAATTTTCAAGTCAATCAAGTCATCACCAGGTGTAGAAACTGAGCTATCCGTCTTCTCAATGTCTCTTATGGTTTGATCCTCAACAAACACAACATCCCGACTTCTGACAAGCTTCTTCTCCACGGGATCATAAAGTCTGCTGTGCCACAACTCAACTATCCCCTCATTCTTAACTGCATTAATAGAGCCATCAAGTAGCTTTGCTTGCATCAAATACAATGAGGAGTGTTTTTGACCTCTAGCAACAACTAAAGAATCTCTTGTAAGCTTCCACTGACCATCGAAGAACACACTGCAGAAACCTTCATCATCAAGTCTCCCAACAGATATCAAGTTCAATCGAAGATCAGACACGTGCTTCACATTTCTCAAAACTAGTGTAGCACCATTACTAGTCCGCAAACATACATCTCCAACGCCAATGGCTTTAGCTAAGCCATCATCACCCATCCTAACTTTACCATAGTCACCTGACATGTAGGATGTGAACATCTCTCTACGAGATGTGGCATGTATGGATGCCCCACTATCAATCACCCAACTGCTTTCACGACATGCAAGATTGACAACTTCATAATCACGAAAGATAAGGAAATCACCTGTTGCAGCAGACACTCGATCATTATCTTTCGTTTCTTCATTCTTTCTTTCTTTCCCATTTTCTTTCTTGTCATCTTGCTTGGGTTTTCTGCAATACCTTGCTATGTGTCCTGGAGTTTTACAATTCCAACACTCAACCTTACTGTGTCTGTTGGATTTACTCCTCCTGTTTTTTTGCTTGCCTGTTGGACCTCTACTATTACTTCTCCCCCTCTTCTCTGTAACCAAAACCTCTGATTGCTGTAAAGGACCCTGCGATTTTCTCCTTGTTTCCTCATTCAAAACGCTGCCCTTAACCAAATCCATTGTAATGGTACCATTGGGGGCTGAATTAGACAAAGATGTCCTGAATGTCTCCCATGAATTCGGCAATGTACCAAGAAGCCATAAGCCCTGTACTTCATCCTCAAACTTGATATTCATTTCCGACAATTGATTAATAATGCCCTGAAATGAATTCAAGTGATCTGTCATAGGAATGCTATCTTTGAATTTCAGATTCATCAACTGCTTGATTAGAAATAACTTGTTGTTCCCAGTTTTTCTAGCATACAGTTCCTCCAACTTTTTCCACAATGTTCGTGCATGTGTTTCTCCACTAACATGGTTCAATACATTATCATCCACCCACTGCCTAATGTAACCACATACTTGACGATGCAATATATTCCATTGATCATCTGTTTTATCATCAGGTTTTTTAGTTTCAAATACAGGCAAATAATAATCTTTCACATAAAGAAGATCCTCCATCTTGCCTTTCCACACATGATAATTAGAACCATTGAGATTCACCATTCTATTAGTATTGATTTCCATATTCACCACAAGGCACAGAGCAGAAACCCGCTCTGATACCACTTTGTTGGGATAAACACACGAATAATCAAATAATAAACTATTCGTCTACGCAGCGGAATGATCAATTATCCCTCTCTTGTATGAATCTAGTAGGAAACAATCCTAATAATAATATGATGCACGATAAAGCAAGCAATCAACAACGCACAACACAAGCAATTTAACGTGGAAAACCTCCTCAATGTGAGAAGGTAAAAAACCACGGGACCGAAGCCCACCAAACACTTCACATGAGACAAAAAATCCAAGAGTTACAATCTGCCACCACAGACGAACTACCACAAACGTATCAAGACAATCAATACTTGATAACAAACAACGAGATTAGAAAGACCTCACCAAACTACGCAAACTGACGTTCTGAGTTCGCAACTGTAGAACCCTCAGAATCCGATCTCCACCGTCCAGAATCAACCTCTGTGAGTCCTGAACGTGCTGTCCAAATTACAGCTCGATCCAACGGTTAGTTTGTGAGAAACAGCTCTTTCCCCTCGACTGCGCAGAACAGAATCGCCCAGAAATCTGCTTCTGTCTTCGGCGTATTCCTGTCAACCCAAAGCTCCAAACACGATCTCCACCGTTCAGAATGTACCTCCACAAGTTCCGAACGTGCTGACCAAAATTCAGCCCGATCCAACGGTTGAAACTCCGGTTATTGCCTCTGCAATATCACTGCGCTGGATTTTCTCTCAAAAAAACTGCGCTGGATTTTCTCTCAAAAAACGTGAATTGTGTTTTTGCCCTCTTTTTCTTCTCTCCTCCGTCAATGACTTACGGGACAAGATAAAACCAAGTATCAAGCCTACTTGGGCTAACCTAACATTGTTGGCTATTGGGCTCTTCACATATTTGGAAACCCAACCCAACAAATTTTGTTGGGTTTATCCGCCCAGGGAGCCGGGCCCACTCAATCCGCTAGCATGATATTGTCCGCTTTGGGCCGCCCATAGCCCGCACGGTTTTACCACTCTGAGCATCACGCTCAAAAGGCCTCATGCTAGGGAGAGTTCATCCCTCAATTATAAACCCCTCGCCATCCCTACTTCTAACCGATGTGGGACTTTGGTTGACACCCAACCAACATTTCCCCCTCAAACAAAGTCCCGCAGCTAGACCATCCAGTTTGAGGTCCGAACATCCCACCAACCCCGGGCTGGGCCGGTTAAGTCTGGGGTCTGGCTCTGATACCACTTGTTGGGTTTATCCGCCCAGGGAGCCGGGCCCACTCAATCCGCTAGCATGATATTGTCCGCTTTGGGCCGCCCATAGCCCGCACGGTTTTACCACTCTGAGCATCACGCTCAAAAGGCCTCATGCTAGGGAGAGTTCATTCCTCAATTATAAACCCCTCGCCATCCCTACTTCTAACCGATGTGGGACTTTGGTTGACACCCAACCAACATAAAAATCACTCTACAAATAATTCTAAATGGTCCGCTCTATATGCACGTTCCATCAATAACCTATTGTCTAATTTTGAAGATAATTGGTTTTTATGATTTTTTTTTGTCAGTGTTTGTTAGTTAGTTCGGTTCGATATTTTATTTTTATATTTTAGAGTTGTTTTCATAATTTTAATATAGAAATGTAAAAATAAGATTTGGTCCAGATGGACTACCCTGCTTCATCAACCAATCACTGAAACTTGTAAAATGGTGGGTGGCAGGTTAACTCTGCTTACTAACCTACTTTGACATATGTACAATAATTGTATATGTAATTTTGTAAGGATAAATTACTGATACCCTCTTTTTTTTTTTCTCAAACAATAGATTTCATTTACTTAGCAAAGGGCTACACGAGTCTCTATAGTAAACAATCAAGAGAACTACCACTCCATAAAGGAGTTATAACATCTCACTAAAGAGACTTTAAAATCTCGAGAAAATAACACCACACTCCCTAAAGGAGATAAAATGGTATAAGCAAAACTCAAAAAGCCGAGCAAAAAAAAATAAACATCAAAAGACTAACAAATACAAACGATTGAACATATGATAGTTAAATTCATAAATGAAACCTCCAAACCCAACCCTGAGAAAAGCCCACTAACTTGAAAAAACAGACTAAGAAAAATAGAACTGAAAATAAAAATGGCCAAAGAAGGCAACCTCCTCTCCACCCGACCACCGTGCCGCCACTATTCCGCAACCACCGGCTATTCTCTCTTCATCACATCTCAGGCCCAGATTTGGGTCCCCACCGGCATTCTCCAACCGGACCTTGTAGGAGGCGCGAACCCGACCGATTGAGGGTAATCCTGTGAACGAGCCAGGAGCCAAAACTCAGGGAGAAGAAAGAGCTGGCCGCTTCCATGCGCCGTCACTGGTCAATGCCGTCGCAGAGGGAAGGGAGGGAGAGAGGGGGCACGTTGGGGTGGAGAGGGGGAGATGTTTAGCAGATCTGAAAGTTTAGAAGAGAGAGAACCTAGAGAGGAGGAGGAGCAATTACTGATACCCTCTAGATTGTCCAAATTTGTCAGATAAATTTCTGAAACTTTATCAAATACACCCTTAAACATTTTCGAATAATTAATTTTTGAGACTCTCAAGCATCTCTTAAATGTTCTTCTAAATAAAGAATAGTTAAAATTTAAAGAGTAAAACATAAAAATTCATGTTCAATAGTTTTTTCAAAATAACAAAACTTTTTATATAATGAATTTGACTCTTCGAATTTAGAGAACCAAAATAGCTCTTTAAAATTAATTGCATTAACTATTTCATCACTTCCAACACTTGCTTTTCTTGAAATGTCCACTAAAAATATTAATTAATTCACATCTATAATAAAATAAAATAATATATAATAAAAAGTAATAAATAAATATTGGAAAGATAAAAAATTAATTGAAATGTAAAGAGAGTGTTGGATGGGTTAAAAAATATGACTCTCTAAATTTTAAATACTCTTTATTTTATACAAATATACTCTCTAAAATATACAATTGCTTTTGGAGATGTAGGTATGATACATTTTTTTTATTATTACTACCCGTTACATGTACCTCAAATCATTATTACAGGTACAAAATTATATTATGCTATTACCCTTTACTTAATTCTATTAAAATGGTAATTATTGCTAAGTAGAATAAAAAAATCATATCATTTTTTTTTTTGGAATTTGTTGCATTTTTTAATCCTTCCTTCCAACATATTGAGAAATTATTGCTGCACAACGTCAAAAATAATGAGTTTTCAAATGAATTAAAATCTTATATCCGGCTAATAATCTTCATAATTAGTGAATAATATTGCAGAGCATAACTTCTCTATATATTTCTCCGACAAACGATGACGCGATTAACTTTGCACAACTAATAAATAATTTTATACAATAAATAAATAATTCTGCACGATTAATAAATAATTATGAGCAATTAGTAAATCCAAAATGATATTTCTTTATTGAATATGACACTTTGTCTATATAGTTTTCATCTTTATCTCCGGTTACTGTACAACAAAGTAAACAAAGTTTTGATTTGTTTGGAAGTATCCAAAGATGTAGAGAAAATATCAATTTTGGTCCCGTATCTTTTACAAAATCCAATTTTAATCCTATAATTTTTAATATTTTTAATTTTAGTCATTTTAGTTTCAATTTTGATCCTATAATTTTAAATTTTAAATTTTAGTCCTATATATTTTTTAATTATAAAAATTAGCACTATCATAAATTATATCCTATTTCAAAAGATACAAGACTAATTTTGATAATTTATAAAGATATAGGACTAAATTTGAAATTTATAGGACTAAAATTGAAAATTTAAAAGTTACAGAATCAAAATTGAAATTAAAAGGACTAAAATAGAAAATACTAAAAATTATAGAACTAAAATTGAATTTGGTGAAAAATACAGGACATATTTTCTCCAAAGATGCATGTGAATAAATCGATAATATTTTACATACTACAAGATAAATATGATGAGAGATTCATTCTACATAAACAATCAATTTTCACCAATTAATTCCCAATCCTCTTAAGATGAAGAGCTGATCAATGTACTTAACCACCAGAGCAAACTCTGCAGTCCAATCACACACAACACATTGAGGGAGAGGATTTAGAACACTAGCACCAACATGAAGAATATCAGTCAGAAAGTGGACATAATCTAAAGAAAGAATATGCTTTGACCATGTCTAAATCACGCTTCACTCAAGATTCCATTCCTTGTGTGGCTTCCTGCCCAAATTATCAATAAGGCAATATTGAGGCCTTGGTGGAGGTGGAGGCAGCGCCACTTGCACACTTCTTTTTGTCGGATTTTCAGACGATTGGAGTGGCCGACGGCGTCGCTGGGTGTGCCAAGTTTGGAGTAGACAGCATTGCTCTGAAGCACCTCTTGAGTCTTGAAATTTTAGAAACTACCTTTGAAGTTGTTTAGATCTTGGGACTGCAGGCAGTTTCATCAAAAAGTTGGAGAATGCCACAATCAGAGAGAGTAATGAATCTGACATAGAAATGAGCAACTAATAAGATAAGAACGCTAATATAGTGGATATATATGTAGGCAAATGTAAGAAGCAAGCAATGTCATAAATACTATTGCATTTTCCCACCACCTACTAAACAACCCCAACCCAAAATAACAGGAGTATTATAAATCTCACATTATTAAACTCAAGGATGTGTCAAATACTCTTTTAAAGAACAAGGGCATTGGCATTGCACCATCTTCTTATGCATCAATTAAAGATGAACAGTAATATATTATGTTAATCTGAGACCTCACTCAACTACACAATATTTCAAGTCTTTCTTGAAAATCATAAAAACATATATCTAACCATGTGTAGTTCCTTCAAAGAGTATTGACAAGTTTACATAGTTAACGGTTGAACCCACCTCAGCATTGTTTCCATAGCCAACATGAGAATTAATCGATTAACCGTTCTAAAGACCAAGCATACCCAGAGAGGGGAAAAAAAGAAACATTTGAATATTTCATACAGGTCAAGCAAATAATTATGCACTAAACTCATCAGATGAGAATAACAAATAGATTTTCCATTTACCTGTAGACCCATAAACTTAATCAGCTTCAATTTCTTGAATTTCTTGATCATCATCAGCTCTTTGAGCCAATATATTATCCTGCGTATCTGGATTTGAAACTGATGAAGAAGAAGGAAGACCGATTGTTGACATACTATTACTCGCACTAGGCATCTGCCAGAAGTGCTTCTGTTTACCCTTAAGCTTGGAATCAACAGCCGAAAACGCTGGAGGAGCCGTTTTCCCCTCCAGCATGCTCACCACTTGTGACATTGTTGGCCTCAGAGTTGGAGCAGCATTGGTGCATGAAAGGGCCACATTGAGTAGCGCCACGGCCTCTTCTGATGAGTATGTAGATTCTAGATCCGAGTCAACCAGCTCCTGTTGACTGCCCCTTTCTTGAAGAACGTACGCCTGATCGAGACAGTGGTCAGTGACAATGAAAACATTCAAGGGAAAGACTAATAAGAGATGAATGCATACCCAATCAAGAAGGTAGGTGGAGTCTTCATTCGGCTTGTAGCTCGTGTTGCTCTTACCACTTACTATTTCTATCGCAACCACGCCAAAGCTGTATACGTCTGCTTTGGATGTCAGGATGCCTCGCAGCGCGTACTCTGGAGCCATATAACCACTGAAGACAAAACAAAAAATGATGTGTCAAAGTTAGTGTTTTCTATGACAAAATGCATACATGGTTTTAAGCTAGGACTGCCAAATCAGTGGACCAGGCTAGTGGTGCACTCGGGCAGGTTAAGGACAGGCTAAATGCCTCTGTCCCAGAGTTTTAAATGGCTCAACCCATCCACGTCTTATGTTTTTAAGTTGGGCCTGTCATGCCATTCGATTTAACTTGATACTACCACGTTTGAATTGGTCAGGTTGGGCTCAAATTGCCAGATTAGATCTATCGAACTAAGATGATGTAAAAAGAAAGGCAAATAAAGAACTCTACAATCGATGAAGTATATGAATTAGAAGAAAAAACTCACATAGTCCCAGCAACCCGAGTACTAATATGGCTCTTATCACCCTCATTAAGCTTTGCTAGGCCAAAATCAGATATTTTAGCATTCAGATCTTTGTCGAGCAAAATATTGCTTGTTTTGATGTCTCGATGTACCACTTTCACTCTTGACTCTTCATGCAGATATGCTAAACCTCTAGCAATGCCAAGGCAGATATTCTTCCTCGTGGGCCAATCTAACTTGAGTTTGAGTGCTGCATTATTTCCTATAATACAAGAAGAAAAAGGTAAAGTGTTTGTTAGTGGCAAGTAAAATAGCACATTTAAATGATATTTAAAACCATCCTCACCAAAAATAGCACGATATACACAATTGTTTTCCATGTACTCATACATGAGCATTAAGTGATTTTCTTCAACGCAACAACCATAAAGCTTTAGTAGATTAGGGTGCTGCAAGGCAGATATCATCCCTATTTCATTTACAAACTCTTTCGTCCCCTGTTTAGACTTAGAGGAAAGCTGCTTCACTGCTATTATGGTTCCATCTGATAGAAATCCCTACAACAGCAAAAAGGAGTCCATTTCCATTTTAATATAATAAGAGCTGGAAAATAATATAAATGCCGAAAGAATAAGTGTGATGACTTTTCAATGCAGAAGAGCATATTACCTTGTAAACTGAACCAAAACCACCCTCGCCAATTTTGTTTGCAGGATCAAAATTATTGGTTGCAGCTTTAATTTGCCGCAATGTGAATAGACCAGTTTGATGCCCAAGGCCTCTAAGCTCTGTTCAATGAGCAACCATAAGATTTATCAGAAACTTATGCTGAGATATCTTTCTACAGTATTACACAAGCTCCTACTAATTGTTTCATCCATATCTTCCCATTACAGTTACATAATCTTTGTTCATAAAAATATAGATTGTTCGAATATAATCATAGCTAAATGTGGAAACTATCAGTTTATGTTCTGATCACTCAAGATTCATATTCCTTAAGATAACAGTACCTTCATGTGTTGTATCTTTTCCTCCAAGGTAGCCTGTCTTATACAATATGCACAGTACCATACATACATAAAGAACTGCACCAGCAATCAACGCGGCCACCATGGTGGAATTGATCTTTTTATGAACGGGAGGTTTAAAATCTGCAATAAAGTGACTGAAAGTTTATGTTCGAGATTTGGGTTATGGATTAGTCCATAGAATGTCAGGCCCTCACAATTTCATTAAGTAGGAGAATTGAAGAGTAAACACAAGAGAAATGACATACTAGGATCAACTGATATGGCTGATATTAGAGGGCCATAAGTTCCCCTCTGAGGAATGCCTGTAGTCCCTCGCCCTGCCCAATAAAGATGGATCTTCAGGGTGTTGTTTGTTACCATTGCAGTGAATGTCTTTATGAATGATCTACCGGGCCCACCAGCCTCAGCTGCGATGTTGAAATCTTTCAAAACCAACTTCCCCTGCACTCACCGTGTGCAGTGTATTGTACTTAATCCATGATAAAACATTTCAGCAATGTAAAAATTAAAAAAAGCCTAATTAAGCAGTATGTACCTGCAAATAGACATCGAATATCCTCTTTCCAAGGCTGTTGAACGTACTGTCATTTGTGAACACGATCTCAGCAAAGTGGAGATTCACCGTGTAGTTTCCATTCAGTAGACAAAGGCCGTAGTAAGTGAGGGAGAGGGGAGATACACGCGCACTCCGGTAGAGCTCTGTTAGTGGTGAAGTGGGAGAGGTCTCAATGTAGCTATCAGCATCGAAATTGTTGTCCATGAAATTCCCAGTGCTGCTAAATGCCCACTTCTTCCCCACATAGTACATTGAAGCACCTCTTGGTTCTAAATCAGCTTCATACGTAGTTTTGTTAGAGATCACTTCATTGCCTCCACAGTTGATGTACAATGTGTATCCCTCTGTTGGAACAAAGTTACATAAGATCTATGTGCTTCAGTCTTCACTTAAATATAGCAAAGATAAAGAAAGTTGATAGCTTAATAGTCATATCAAATGGAGTAATAGAATTGATTTTTCCATTTGCTTTGATTATTGATTATGTTAAAAGTGAACCAAAAAATTATGGTATGGCAAGAAACAGAAAGAAAAGATGTCATACTCGATTTAAACAACTTACGTTGATCCTTCGGCTCAATGCATGGAAACTCTTGCTTAAAGCATGGATGTATAGTATCACTGTACAATAAGGTAAAATAGTTATTATTATTATTTTTTTTTCGTTTTTGTGCAGCTTCAAATGCTATTATGTTGATTATGGTATAATGAAACACAGTATGCATATTAACAGAACTTATAATTATCATTTAAGACATAAAGAGATGTAATCTTACGATTTGCTATAGGCTGATGAGATGCTCTCTACCAAGTTCCTGAAGCAAATATGCCAAAATATTATGATTTTACAGGAAAAAACTATCAAAATGTTAGGTCTAGATTTGATAAAAGACTTGCACATTCCCTCGTGGACATTCATTAGCTGGTGGTCTTCCAGTGAAATTGTTATAAGAGACATCTCTGCACAAGAAACAACGCATAAAGTATAAGCACATTATTTTCAATGAAGAAGAGTTTTAAAAAATGTATTATAACTTCTACTTGGTAAAGTAACAGATAAACAAAGTGAAATTGTGCTTTGCTAAAACTGAAAATAAACACAAGCATGTTGAAGTTAGGTACATACACATTCTCGTTTCTTTGAAAAATCCATGACTGGATTTTTCCAGTAAGTCTATTGCTCGTCAAATACCTATAAGAAAAAGGACAGTGGATACTTTAGCACGGATATGTTCTCAAAATAAAGAACTCAAAAAGAACAAGAACTTACACGAAATCAACTTTTCCTTGAGGGTCAAAAGAATCAGGAATTGCTCCAGTCAAATAGTTGAAACTAAGGTCTCTACATTAGAAAATCCAATGTACTTTTCAGTGTGCATGTCATATAGCACGATACTATACAATTACTAATTAAAAAGAAAAAAAATCAAGAAATGTAGAATGTCACTGAATATATATATTCTATCTTTGTTCATTTGCACGTTGTTGTTTTTGCTCATATACTTACAGCATTTTCAACTCTTTCGTATGTCCAACATATTCAGGGATCGCTCCATGCATTAAGCAACTCCTTAATATCCTATACAAAAAAGAATTGAGTTTAGTTATATCAAATTGAAATATTTCACAAATTTATCAGTGGAGAATTATGAAACTCACAGCACTTTAAGGGAAGTCAAATCTTCTAGACGTGGGAAAGTGGATTCTCCAGCTGTTAAATCACTAATCCTCCTGAAAGTCAGAATTGATGGTAGAATTTAATGAACCATTGCATGAGAAGAATTAGGTAAAATTCATTCTAAGTCACTCACAAGTCGGTTAAGTTTGTTAGTGTCGATATAGAAGAAGGGATCGGACCCTTAAGAGAGCAACCTTGAATGTGCCTGTGACATAAGTTCAAAAGTAACTGCATTTGTTTCTGAAATTTTTGGCTAGTTTAAATATTTCTTTGGAAGCTTCTAAAATTGTTTAGTGATGAGATACTTACAGTTTGTTAATCTGTTTCCAACGGCTTATAAAGTCTGGAATCTTACCAGTGAAGTTATTGTCATTTATCCTCCTAATAGAGCAAAAAGGAGCATGGCATCTTTAAGTTTAATGATTTGGAGATGACCACTATTGGTAAATGCAAGTCTAGTTGCTCGACTTATATCGAATATAGAGATGAAAGAGCAGGTGGTGGTGTACTCACATATCAGTTAAGGATGTTAGATTGGCTAATTCCTCAGGTAAGTCTCCAGTGAATGCATTTGATGATAAAACTCTGAAAATGTTGGATACAAGTAGACGAATGCATGATTAGGATAATTCTTATGGAAGCAGAGAGAATATCAATAAGCGGAATCTAGAACAATGCTAAAACGCATACAATTTTTGCAAATTCACCAATTGCCCAATATCCGAAGGAATCAATCCAGAAAATTGGTTCCCTTCAAGACTCCTGCGCATAGAATATGTAAGGTCAATTTGAAATAGATTTATCATAATTTTGCTGTCAAAATGAAATCATCATGACTCTTAACTGTGAAATCTTAATGAATATAACCATACAAGTGATGTAAGGAGAGAAAAAACACAGAGAAAGATTGGATCATACAGGCTCACAAGAGAGTGTTTTCTTGTAATAACTCTTGGAAATGGACCAGATAATCTGTTTCCCATTAAAGACCTGCGTATACATTGACAGCCAAGTTAAGCACATATTGAGCTCATTTGAGTTGAACGAAAGAATTTAGTTAAGCAATCGAAAGGCAATAACAAATGGAGTGAAATTCAGGGGGCTAGAAATTACAGATCAACCAAGCTCGCTGTAGCCCACTGAATAGGTATCGAACCATTGAGGCAATTCCTGCTAAGATCCCTGGACAACACAAGAACAAGAAAAAGTTCAGAGCTAAGATTAACTACTACATCTATTGAATCAACAAATTAGCAGAGTCTATGAATGCAGTTTGAGAAGAGATATGATCTAAGTGATGATGCTTACAAGTGTTTAAGATGGGGAAGTTCAGCAAATTCTGCAGGAACACCTCCAGTTAAATTTTGTCCTTTCAATGCTCTGCAGCAGGTTAATGCAGCAAAATTAGACACGTGATACAAATACGAGCACATCTTTATACTAAATGATAACACACCAAAAACTGCACGTACAAGAAATCAGCCATAATTGACTCATTGTAAATTCTTAAAACATGAAACATTTCAATCAAAGTATCCCAGCATTTAACCAAGCTGCCCGTAATTTTCATGTCATCTCAACATATAATCAGTAGCCATCAGCTTGAAACTTTAGAATTTAGTGTTTGAAGAACAACTATCAACCAGGGTCTTTGCTATGATTGAATTACGCAACTACTAATCCATGCAACCAATCGTCGAGATAAGTAACATAAGTTTGAATGTAATCAGTCAAAGCACAAAACTACAAGCTCCTCCACAGTCTGGCCATGGAAGAACAATTTTCATTCATACGAAAAAAACCAAATGATCCAATTCAAACAAACAATTCCCATCTTCTCGTTCCAAAACACATAACAATTAAATTAATAAAGAATTTAAAATAAGATTAAATCAATTAATGAATTTAACACGTGCCAAGGTTGACCTTTTACGATCATTCAAATCCATGTTTTGCAACACATTAACAAATTGTATTTCTCATATTTGGTAATTTATTGAATCAAATATAATCTTGTCAGCTTCATCCCTAAGTAAAAGCTAATTAAAAAAAAAACTGATATAGCATGTGAATTTTCTTCTCAAATACTTATTGACAGAGGTACACTTAACAAAAGTCTCACAAGGTTCACTAGTCAAGCTTCAACACAATCTGAGAATTACCAAAGAGCTCAATGATGTTCAAGGTCATTTAGTCTGTTTTCAAGAAAATCTAACTGCCATGTATAACTTTACTAATTAGAAGCTAATAGAAAAGGAACAAAATAAAAAAAATGCATACATGGCTACAACATGGCAAGTAGAATTCGAGGAGCAATCACAAGTAACGGAGCTCTCGATTCCTTTTCTCGTAGGGGGAAGACTCCAGTTCCCTTCTCCACTACAGGGATCCTTGCTGAAATCCCAATCCGTCCTTCCCAATCTTCTCCCGATATCCTTTAACGCCCTCACTGCGAATCAAAAACAATTCACTCTTATTTTCCTATCAAAATTCTAAACTTAAGCTGAAATAGAAAGAAATTAGTTTACCTTCATTTTGGTGGAGCTGCGCAGCTGATGAGCCCAAGATAAACAAGAAAATTAAGAAGATGTTCATCCTCATCTCTCCTAATGGGTTGGAACAGAGTAGAAGAGCTGATGGAGATAGAGAGTGTGGTTTTGTTCTTCAATAAAGGAACAATTGGGATGGAGAAGACAAGTAAGGAGAGAGAATTGTCGACTCGACTCATACAAAGAGTAAATGGATATGTTAGGGCTCACTGCTTTCTGATTTGCTTTGTGATCTTTGATTTGTACAAGTTTGAATAACATTTACAGTTTTCAGAGAGTAGAATAGAGGAATTTTGATAGGAATCAATAAGAAATAGTTCCCCCAATTTGAATTCAACCTAACTCCAACAAAAATAGCAAAAAAGAAAGCATTCTTGCATCTGTATAATGATTCCAGAAACACTCCAACTTGGGACTCACTCCATTTCCATTTATTGCAGTCATGATTCCAATTTCTGAAGCAGAAAAGTAGTCGTAAAAAGAAAGGGAAGGAAGAGAGCATAACCATAAGAGCAAAGAGAGAGAGAGAGAGAGAGACAGCAGCACAGTAATACTCCATATAGAAAAGATATGAGCGGGATTACATTTACAGTCGTTGGTGTCAGTTTCAAATATTCTCCCTCCCTTTTCCTGCCTTTATTTTATTTCATTTTCTTTTTAATTAATTTAACCTAATTACTAATTTAATGAATCAATTATTTCATTTTCACTTTGTTACACTCATCTATCATTTAATCTAATTACTGATTTTATATTGGAATATCATTTAATAAGGAATTATTCCCTTCCATCCCTTAATTGTTAGGGGTATTGTATTATTTTTAAATAATAAATAAAATATAAAATATGTTATGTATGTTTTTTTTGAAGTTGTTGATTGATGTGTAGTTTTTTTTGAAGTTGTTGATTGATGTGTGGTTTCTCTTTTAGAATAAGATATTTATTGTGGGATGGAAGAAAAAGCAAAGTAAGACCTTTATTATGGGCTGGGGTGAATATAATTTTTATGTTTGTATTTGGGAGATTACAAAGTAAATTGTGTATCTACCTCTTGATTTTTTTACACAATTTGCATCTCATGTGGGCCGGAAAAAAAATCACCCATCATTTTATTTACATGCACGTGGGCCTGGGCTTTGCATTTATATTAAACGGATATAATACGATATATTAAACGGGTATAATACGGATATTCATAGCAATTTGAGTCTGACCAACCCTACCCGATCCGACCCGATCCTTCCCAAATTAGTTTTTTTCCCTTCACAATCAACACAAAAATATCAAAACAAAACATAAAGCATAAAAATAAAGTCCATAATAGAGAATAATATTTAATCTAAAAGCAACAACAAGAATTAATATAGTTATTAATGTAATAACATGAGAAGAAATATCGTAAACACTTGAAAGTATAACAAAAATTACGATCTCCTTAGTGCGGTCAAATAACACCCGATATTGATGCAACCTACAAATACATACATAAGTAGTATATAATATGTATTTATACGTTGGGTCGGGTATCGAGTCGGGTACGCAGGTATAATAGGAGAACCCATACCCTATCCTTACCTGCTAATTTTTCTTCGAGTACGGGTAATATCCGATCCTTTACCCGATTTTATGTATCCCATCCTTACCCAATCACCCGGGTACCCGCGGATAATTCGACCCGATGAGTAAAATTGACAACCCTATTCGTAAGTGTAAAATATTTTATTTTAAAGGGTATATATTATTTATTAAATTTTTTTATTTTTTAAAAAAATAAAGGATATACAATTTAATACTAAAAATTATGAGCGTACGGTGCGCCGGGGAAAAACAAGTTTTTGCCAAATATTTTTTAAGTCTCGAAGCTTTAATTTTTATTAATTTCGTTATACAATTTGCCAAGAATGCAAATGTTTAAAATTTAAAATTTAAAATTTTAGATTTATTATTATTAATTAATTATGACAAGATAAGCAAAATTGCATGATGACTATAACATGATCATGCTCATGTTTGGAATATGAAATAAATCAAAGTATAAAATGTACCAAACATGAAATAAATCAAAGTATAAAATATATCATACGAATGCTTTGAATTTCTAATGACAATAACCATTAAAATAATAAAATTATTATAATTATAGTATTTTCAAATTAAGAAATAATTTAGTAAAATTCTGATTATCTATTTCTCAAACAAATCCAATCATCCATTAAAATAATTAAATAAATATAATTATGAACAAATCTCAGTAATACATTAAAATAATTAAACAATTATAATTATGATTTTTTAAAATAATATATTATTTATTAAAAAATTAATAATATTAAATATAAATTCAATCATAACCGTCTATGTTTTCAACAAATCTCAATCACCATTAAAATAGTTAAATAATTATAATTATAATTTTTTCAAATTAGAAAATAATTTAATGTTTTCAAAGGGCATCAAATAATATATTTAATTTTTTAATAAATAAAATTTTATTTTCTAATTTGAAAAGGTTATATTTATAACTATTTAATTATTTAAATGAGTGGCCGAGATTTGTTCATAATTATAATTATTTAATTATTTTAGTGGATGACTGGATTTGTTTGAGAAATAGGTAGTCAAAATTTTACTAAATTATTTTTTAATCTGAAAATACCATAATTATAATTATTTAATTATTTTAATGGGTGACAGAGATTTGTTTTAAAAATAGATGGTTAGGATTTGATTTATTCTGCTTCATATATATATATATATATATATATATATATATATATATATATATATATATTATTGGTAGGGAATGTTACACAAAATTAAGCAAATAAAAATTTTATTCCATCAAAATATTTCTGTGTTTCATTTCCATTAATATTGTGGGTGAATTTTTTCACTTAATCAATCCAATATTATTACGTTGTCTAAAAAAAAATTAAGAGAATGCTACACAAAATTAGCAAAATTAAGCAAATAAAAAATTGCGTAATCCAATATTATTAAGTTGTCTCAGTTTCCATTAATAATAATTAATAGGTAACTTATGATATATTAGAACAATCAATATTCATTAATCAATTTTACAATGTTACACAAATTTAAACTAAAAAAAAATTGCAGTTGATGATATATATTAGAATAATCAATATTCATTAATCAATTTTATTAAAATCTTATCCACTCTATCTATTAAAATGTTATCCACTTGATCCCAAAGACAATGTTACACAATTTTAAGCTAAAAAAAATTGGCAGCGCAAAATTTATTCGTGCAAAATTTATTCCTTCAAATATTGCTGTGATTTAATTTCCATTAATATTGTGGGTGAATTTCTTCCTTAATCAATCCAATTATATAACAAATTTAAGCTTAAAAAAATTTACAGCACAAAATTTATTCCTTCAAAATATTGCTGTGATTTAATTTTCATTAATATTGTATTTGTGGGTGAATTTCTTCCTCAATCGCTCCAATTATATAACAAATTTAAGCTAAAAAAATTACAGCACAAAATTTATTCCTTCAAAATATTCCATAAATTTATTCGTGCACAATTTATTCCTTCAAAATATTGCTGTGATTTAATTTCATTTAATTAATATTGTGGGTGAATTTCTTCCTTAATCAATCCAATTATATAAAGCTAAAAAAAATTACAGCACAAAATTTATTCCTTCAAAATATTGCTGTGATTTAATTTCCATTAATATTGTGGGTGAATTTCTTCCTTAATCAATCCAATTATTAGGTTGTTGATGATATATTAGAATTAGAATAACAAATCTAAGGCAAGGATTTGGCAAATTAATTACTGAAATAAATAATTTTCGCACTATATAAATAAATAACTAAAAGCTTTATACAACCATTATTTCATCAGCACAACAAAGATGATGAAATTCATATTTGTGATTTTCATAATTATATCCAACGTTTTGCAACCTTCACAATCTTGCTTTCTTACAGATAGTTATAAAATTTATGTGCAAAATTTGCTATCGGGAGGGAAGTTGACGGTGCGCTGTCAATCCGGAGATAATGATCTTGGATTTCATGATATCGATTTAGCTCAAGAATATAGCTTCGAATTCTGCGAAAATGTGTGGAAGAATACCTTATTCTTCTGTCACTTATGGTGCCAATATGGTGATAAATCTTTCGTTGTTTTCAAATCGAAGGAGAAAAATGCAGCTGGGCATAACCGCTATTGGGCAGCAGCAGACGATGGTATTTATTTCAGCGATCAACCAAAAAATTTAAATTCTTGGATAAATATTACGGGATGGAAATAATATGTATCGTCACACATATTTGTCATGTTTTATTATGTTAGCTTTTATCATGTTTTATTAATGTTATTAAATTTGAATTGTGTTTGTTTCTCATATTATAATGTTTTTATTATCTACATATTTGTTATTGTTAATTTTATTGTGGTTTATGGTGAATTATTAAGATTTTGCCGTTGTCTTTGTTAGTCTAAGTTCGTTGTTATGTCCTAGTCTTCAGGAAAGATATTATCTTTAGAAGATAAGGATTAGTTTCTTTTTGCACGTTAGCATTAGGTGTGCTCTGTTAGTTATTTCCATATTTCTCTCTTTCTGTTTTGTAATGGCTATAAAGCCACCAGTCTGCTTCAGTTTGAAATATAAGTTTCCATTCCTCCCATTTCTTGTTTACATGGCATATTTTGAGTTTCAACATCTGGTATCAGAGCTCCAATACGGGGCCTGATATATATGGTGTGTGTGAGTGAGTTTTAAGTAAACACGAGAGTTTTGTGAGAGAGTGAGTAAACAAAAGGACATAATGTCTACCTCAGAAAAATTCGTACAGCCCGCCATCCCGAGATTTGATGGCCATTATGATTTTTGGTCGCTGACGATGGAGAATTTCTTGAGGAGCAGAGAGATGTGGAGCCTGGTGGAGGACGGGATTCCGAAACCAGCAAGTGGAACTGCAGCGATGAGTGAGGCAGAAAGGAAAAGTGTAGACGAGGCTAAGTTAAAGGACTTGAAGGTTAAGAACTTCTTATTCCAATCCATTGATAGAGAAGTCTTAGAAACTATTCTCGACAAAGGGACATCAAAGGCAATTTGGGATTCAATGCGACAGAAGTATCAAGGATCAACAAGAGTGAAAAGAGCACAACTTCAAGCGCTAAGGAGGGAGTTTGAATTGCTTGCCATGAAAGAAGGAGAAAAGATAGATAGCTTCATGGGGCGTACTTTGGCTGTGGTGAACAAGATGAAATCCAATGGTGAAACGATGGGGCAGGATATAGTGGTTAGCAAAATACTTAGATCATTGACGCATAAATTTGACTATGTTGTTTGTTCTATAGAAGAGTCGAATGATTTAAGTGTCCTAAGCGTTGATGAGTTACACGGAAGTCTCCTCATTCATGAACAAAGAATGCATGGAAATCAACAGGAGGAACAAGTGCTGAAAGTAACTCATGATGATAAGTCATACAGAGGAAGAACGGGTACTGGCGCATTGAGAGGAGGACGAGGTAGAGGAAGAGGAGGACGAGGACGACAACCATTCAATAAAGCAACTATTGAGTGCTTTAGATGTCATAAATGGGGACATTTTCAATACGAGTGTCCTGATTTGGAAAAGAAAGCAAACTACGCTGAGTTGGAGGAAAAGGTGGAAGACGAAGAACTCTTGTTGATGACCTATGTAGATCAATATGCAACCAAACGAGAAGAGGCTTGGTTTCTCGACTCCGGATGCAGTAATCACATGACGGGGAATAAAGAATGGTTCTCAGAATTGGAGGAAGGCTTTTATCGAACTGTGAAGCTCGGGAACAATATGAAAATGGAGGTTACAGCAAAAGGAAGCATAAGGGTGCGTTTGAATGGTATTACTCAGGTAATATCAGATGTTTATTTTGTTCCCGAGCTTAAGAACAATTTACTCAGTTTAGGTCAGCTACAAGAAAAGGGGTTAACAATTTTGATCCAGGATAGAACTTGCAAAGTATTTCATCCTAGGAGGGGATTAATCATGTATGCTGATATGAGTTGGAATAGAATGTTTTCTGTGTCAGCTTCTGTGGAACCAAAAGATTCTATGGCACCAACAGATTCTATGTGCCTACAAGCCAAAGTTGCATCAGAAAAGGAAGCACAATTGTGGCATTGTCGTCTTGCACATCTTAATTACAAAGGACTTCAAACACTTTCATCCAATAAAATGGTAATTGCGTTACCATATCTGAAGTCCCCAAAGGAAACTTGCACAGCCTGCTTGATCGGAAAGCAACACAGAGACTCGATACCCCAAAAGAGCTTGTGGAGAGCTTCAAGAGTGCTTCAGTTGCTACACGCTGATATATGCGGTCCTATAAAGCCAGCTTCAAATAGCAATAAAAGGTATGTCTTATGTTTTATCGATGACTTCACTCGTAAAACTTGGGCTTACTTTTTACATGAGAAGTCAGAAGCTTTCACCACCTTTAAGAATTTCAAAATTTTAGTTGAAAAAGAAACTGGTGCATCCATAACTTGTTTGAGAACAGATAGAGGTGGTGAGTTTACCTCTAATGAATTTGGGGAGTTTTGCAAGTTTCATGGTATTGGCAGGCAGTTGACAGCAGCATATACTCCTCAGCAAAATGGAGTAGCTGAAAGGAAAAATAGGACTATCATGAATGCAGTGAGAACAATGTTGAACGAGAGACACGTTCCCAAAGTCTTTTGGCCCGAAGCAGTTAGGTGGTGCGTGCATGTGCAAAATAGAAGTTCTAATGCTGGTGTCGAAAACAAAACACCAGAAGAAGCATGGAGTGGCATGAAGCCTACAGTGGATTATTTTCGTATTTTTGGATGTGTAGCTCATGCTCACATACCCGACCAAAAGAGAAGCAAGCTGGATGATAAAAGTAGAAAATGTGTGTTTTTTGGTGTAAGTGATGAATCGAAAGCTTACAGATTATTTGATCCAACAAGTGGAAAGATCATGATAAGTAGAGATGTCATATTTGAAGAAGAGAAAATGTGGGATTGGAGCAAAACTGAAGAAGAGCGTAATGTTAATGCATTACAATGGGAAGATGGAGAAGAGAGTAACCAAGAACAAGAAAGTGAGATAAGTAACGAAGAAGAAGAAGAAGGTGGTGGCGTTGTAAATGATAGCAATTCGAGTGAAAATAGTTCCTCCCCAAATGAATTGGATAACAATGATCAGGAGCATATAGTTGAAGGGAGGGGTACAAGAATTAGAAGAGAACCTGCTTGGATGGCAGATTATGAAACAGGGGTTGTTCTATCTGAGGAAGAAGAGTTGAACATAATGATGATGATAGCTGAAGGTGCCTGTGAAAATGATCCATTCTCTTACAAAGAAGCAGTAACAAATAAGAAGTGGAAAGAAGCAATGGATGCGGAAATAACTGCCATAGAGAAAAACAGTACATGGGAACTAACAGACTTGCCAAAAGGAGTTAACCCCATTGGAGTTAAGTGGGTCTTTAAAACCAAACTGAATGAAAATGGAGAGGTGGAGAAATTCAAGGCACGGTTGGTGGCAAAAGGGTATGCACAACGATACGGGGTAGATTATACTGAGGTTTTTGCACCGGTAGCAAGATTTGATACCGTACGAGTGATACTAGCTTTGGCAGCTCAGCGTGGATGGGAAGTTTTCCAACTTGATGTGAAGAGTGCTTTCCTTCATGGAGAGCTCAAAGAAAAGGTGTTTGTACAACAACCGGAGGGGTATGTTAAAAAAGGAGAGGAAAACAAAGTCTACAGGTTAAAAAAGGCATTATACGGTCTTAAACAATCACCAAGGGCATGGTACAGCAAGATTGAGGCATATTTTATACAAAAGGGTTTTGAAAGATGTTCCAGCGAGCACACTTTGTTCACCAAGTCAAAAGGGTGTGATTTGTTGATAATTAGCCTATATGTTGATGACTTAATCTTTACTGGAAATAATAGAGTTATGTGTGATGAGTTCAAAAGCTCAATGAAGTTGGAGTTCGACATGTCCGATTTGGGAAGGATGAGACATTTTCTTGGGATAGAAGTGGTGCAAAGTACAGCTGGGATTTTCATTTGTCAAAGGAGGTATGCTCGAGAAGTTTTAGCAAGATTCGGTATGGAGAATAGTAATCCAGTAAAGAATCCTATTGTTCCAGGGACAAAGTTATCAAAAGATGAAGCTTGCAGTGGATTTGATGCCACAACATTCAAACAAACAGTTGGAAGCCTGATGTACTTAACAATGACTCGGCCAGATTTAATGTATGGAGTTAGTCTAATCAGCAGGTTTATGGCAAGTCCGAAGTCATCACATTGGGTTGCAGCAAAAAGAATTTTGAGATACTTAAAGGGAACGATCGAGTTTGGCATATTCTACAAGAAGGGAGAAAGTAATACAAGTCTCATAGCTTATACAGATAGTGATTATGCTGGGGATTTGGATGATCGCAAGAGCACCTCTGGTTTTGTATTCATGATGGGGTCTGGAGCAATTTCGTGGTCCTCTAAAAAACAAGCTGTAGTGAGCCTATCTACCACCGAAGCGGAGTACATTGCAGCTGCCTCGTGTGCTTGTCAATGCATTTGGCTTAAGAGAATTTTGAAGCAACTTGGAGTTGGGGAGAAGAGATGCACTATCATTCATTGTGATAATAACTCTACCATCCAGCTGTCAAAAAATCCAGTTCTACATGGAAGGAGTAAGCATATTGCAGTGAGATATCATTTTCTTAGAGACTTGGTTAATGATGGAGTAGTGAAGTTGAGCTTTTGTAACTCTGAGAATCAAATTGCTGATATAATGACAAAGCCATTAAAGCTGGATCAATTTCAGATGCTTCGTGGGATGCTTGGAGTAGTTGAAGCTGTTGAAGTCAGCTAAGTGCGTGGGCATTAGCTGAAGGGAGGGATTGTTAGTCTAAGTTCGTTGTTATGTCCTAGTCTTCAGGAAAGATATTATCTTTAGAAGATAAGGATTAGTTTCTTTTTGCACGTTAGCATTAGGTGTGCTCTGTTAGTTATTTCCATATTTCTCTCTTTCTGTTTTGTAATGGCTATAAAGCCACCAGTCTGCTTCAGTTTGAAATATAAGTTTCCATTCCTCCCATTTCTTGTTTACATGGCATATTTTGAGTTTCAACAGTCTTATATAAATTTATTTTTAAACGATACATCGGACAAGCAGTATTCAATTTTTCCATAAAAAATTTGGTATACCGACCAAAACTTTCATACCGGTATACCTTCGACGGTCACACCTAATTCTAATAACTTTAAATAACCCTATAAACGTTTTTTTAGTTCCATGTACTATTTTTTATTCCAGTCTTTAGGGTTTTTAGATGAAAAATATTATTAAACCTTAAATACAATTTCTCCTTAACTATTAGAAGAAAAGTATAAACCCTTTCCAATATTTTACGAGGAATAACGCAATGAATTATAATTTTTAAGTAATTAGGCACAAAGAGGAGAAAATAATTTCTCACTCACTCAGAATAATATGATTATTCATTTATCTGATAATGTTAAAGAATGATCCTCCATTATTTTCAAGAACTAACTTTTTATTGTATAAAAGTGTAATCCCAATTCCATGATAAAATTGATTCCACGTTTTATGTTAATACGTTTTACCTACTATGTAGCAATTTAACACGCATTGTCTCACATATACACTGTCTTGTGGAATTTTACAATAAGTTGTAAAGTGATTATATTATTTTTCTATTAAGTACAAATTAAGGGAACATTTGATAACGAGGCTTGCTTGATAATTTTGACCAATTCAAGAGGTGATAATAATTTACTTAACGAGGAAAATATCAATTTTAGTTTTTAAGATATGTCAAATTCAATTTTTCAAAAATGGGTTTTTGATGTTTGAATTTAGTTCTTTATGGTCATTTTTCTCGGAATTTAAGTAAATTCTGATTCAAAAATGACCAAAAGTGACAAAAATGACTAAATTCGAACACGGAGAACCACTTCTAAGAAATTACCAATTTTTATGACTGAAATTGGATTTGGCATTATATCCTAAAGAACTAAAATTGAAATTGGATTTGACATTATATCCTAAAGAACTAAAATTGATATTTTTTCATTATTTAATCCAAATCCTTAAAATACTTGGAACAGGTGTCGCTTTACCATGAACCGGTTGATTCTACGTTAAAAGTTCTCTAAACTTATAAGAAGTTAACACTTCCTTTCAATTAGGAGAAGAAATCTACACAAGGAAAACTATCCTTTCAATTAGGAGATGAAATCTACATAAGGAAAACCATGATTAGAACAGACAATAGCAACATATGCAATATATATTTGCCACGTGTATTAATTAAAGTCTAAAATACAACCACATGTCCTAAGAGTTTAATGGTCGGGTGGGTTTAATAATCATTAATTAGGGTATATTATTTTTATAGAAAACAAGTTATGAAACATGGAATGAATCACGATTATGAAACAGAAATTCGGATTGCAGATGTTGAGGAGTGTTATGGATATTATATCCCCCATGCCTACTGGGTCCGAGAAGCCCAATAAGCTCCATCGTATTTGAAGAGGAAGGCCCAATCCCTCGACGGCCACAACCGGCGAGCGGATGTAAGAAATGAACCAAGGCGGCTCAAAAAAGGACCACAGCAACCCGCCAGCATAGCCCAAGAAGGAATGAAGACGAGCCCGTCTAACAGGGACGAAGCCAGGAAAAGCCCTCGGATGGAAATCACATCGACACTCATCCTCCCCTTGGCCGAGACGTCGGATGAACACCCCAGCACCAAAAGCCAACCTATCCGAAGGTTAAAAGGATGGCGAAAGCAGAACAGTAAAGAACAGACATCATAATGAAAGAGAACAAGTACCGCAAGCTAGAAGACAATACTAACGGGAAGAAGAGGTATCTTGGGCAGCAATTCTAACTAGGAGACAACGATTGACCGGCACGCTCTACTCTAACAACCAATGGGAGGCCAGCAAAAGATGGAGACACCCTGCAAACCCCCTGTAGTGCAACAAATGCCCAAGAAGGAATGAAGACGAGCCCGTCTAACAGGGACGAAGCCAGGAAAAGCCCTCGGATGGAAATCACATCAACACTCATCCTCCCCTTGGCCAAGACCTCGGATGAACACCCCAGCACCAAAAGCCAACCTATCCGAAGGTTAAAAGGATGGCGAAAGCATAACAGTAAAGAACAGACATCATAATGAAAGAGAACAAGTACCGCAAGCTAAAAGACAATACTAACGGGAAGAAGAGGTATCTTGGGCAGCAATTCTAACTAGGAGACAACGATTGACAGACACGCTCTACTCTAACAACCAATGGGAGGCCAGCAAAAGATGGAGACACCCTGCAAACCCCCTGTAGTGCAACAAATGGCGCTCAGACTCCTCCTGCAGATGGTCGGCGTACCAAACAGCTTCATTAAAGACGATCTATCTTTATCCAGATGGTGGAAGACGATTGGCTCGGATTTAGGATTTTAGGACAATATAAATAGCCTCTCTCATAGGAGAAAGACAGTACATTAAGATTCACTTTAGACATTACACTTGTAAGAATTTGGGAAAGACGAGTGTTGTTCTAAGGGAGAATAATAAAATTGGTTGTGTTCTTTGGTGGGAATCGAATCTTGGATAGGCTTTAATCTCTTTATTTGTCTTTATTTGTAGTTTATTGTGTTTGATGGTATTCGTTCTTTGTTCCGTTATTAAACATCTTAATCCTTCGAACATTAAGCTAACGAGCCAAGAACAGCCGTCAACAAGGAGAAACCTCAAAAACATCTTCAACACACGGGGTATCTCGTCTTCACTGGATTCTGAATATAGTCTAAATTTAAGAATCTTGTAGAGCTGTGCTATAGGATTGATTTGCTTAGCTGGGGTTTGCTTGTGTTGAAATTGAGATTGAGATATGGAAATGAAGATTTCATTGATCTTGTGTTGTATTGTGTTTTTTTTTATACAAGGTATGAACTACAATCATATTTATACACAAAAAGAAAGAATATGGCTGTTGTAGGTGGGAGACATAGCTGTTGTAAAGAAACCTTAATTTGAGGAAGGTGTTTCAATCTTCAACACTCCCCCTCAAGTGTAGGGGTGAACGGGTTGATCACTCCTAACTTGTCAAGAATGAACTTATTCCTTGATTTGTCCAAGGCTTTAGTGAAAATGTCTGCAAGTTGATCCTTGCTCCCGATATAAGGTGTTTGAATCATCCCGTTTTGAACTTTGTCTCGAACGAAATGACAATCCACTTCAATATGTTTTGTTCGCTCGTGGAACACCGGATTTGAGGCTATGTGGCGAGCAGCGTTGTTATCACAATGCATTTGAATTGCTCCTTTGGTTTGAATGTTCATATCATCAAGTAGTTGTTTTATCCAAGTAAGTTCACTAGCAGTTGATGCCATTGCCCGGTATTCTGCTTCAGCACTTGATCGAGCCACTACGTTTTGCTTTTTACTTTTCCAAGTTACTAGATTCCCTCCAACCATAGTGCAAAATCCCGTAGTAGATCGTCGGTCAAAACTTCCTGCCCAATCAGCGTCTGTATAACCTTGAATACTTACATCGTTGTTATTTTTTATCCAAATTCCTTGTCCCGGAGTTGATTTTAGATATTGGAGGATCCGATCAATAGCAGCTAGGTGAGTGGTCCGAGGTGCCTGCATAAATTGACTAACAACACTCACAGGAAAAGCAATGTCAGGACGAGTAACTGTTAAGTAAATAAGTTTTCCTACGAGTCTTTGATACATGCCCACATCTTGAAGAGGAGATCCGTCTTCTGAGTTAAGTTTAGCACTGGTTTCCATAGGAGTGCTAGCAGGCTTAACACCGAGTTTTCCTGTTTCTTGAAGAAGATCAAGGGTATATTTTCTTTGAGAGAGGAATAATCCTTTTGTGGAGTGAGCTATTTCAATTCCAAGAAAATATTTAAGAATACCAAGATCTTTGATATCAAAAGTTTGTTTGAGAAAGTTCTTAATATCTTGAATTTCTGTTTCCTTGTCACCTGTAATAATAATATCATCGACATAAACTAAAACAATAATTGAAGAATTTGAGGAGATGCGAGTAAATAGCGAAGAATCAGCTGAACTTTTTCGAAAGTTCTGAGAGAGTAATGCATGACTAAGTTTAGAGTACCAAGCTCTGGGAGATTGTTTTAGACCATAAATGGATTTGTGAAGTTTGCAAACAAGGGTAGAATCTGGATTTTTAAGACCTTGAGGAAGAGTCATGTACACTTCTTCTTCTAAATCTCCTTGTAAAAAGGCATTTTTAACATCCATTTGATGAAAAGACCAATTTTTATTAGTGCATATAGAGAGAAGAATTCTTACCGTGCTCATTTTAGCGACGGGTGCGAAAGTTTCTTCATAATCAATTCCATAAGTTTGAGTGAAGCCTTTAGCAACAAGTCGGGCCTTATATCTTTCGATTTTTCCCAAACTATCATATTTAACTTTATAGACCCATTTGCACCCGACTGCCTTTTTTCCTTTAGGGAGATGAACAAGAGACCAAGTATTGTTTTTCTCAAGAGCATTTAACTCTTCTTCCATCGCTTTACGCCAAGTAGGATGAAGATTAGCTTCTTTGAAGTTTTTAGGTTCAATTTGATTTATGCAGTTTAAAAAGGCATGATGCGATTTGGAAATGTGGGAATAAGAAAGAAAGTTTTGGATAGGATACGATACCGAATATGTGAGGTAATCTTTCAGTTTAGTAGGCTGTCGAGTTTGTCGAAGAGATCTCCGAGGTGAGTTAGCGCGAGTTGGGTTCTGGTTTTGATCTCCCCCTATCGGAGCATTTTCTTCAACTGGAACGTGATCTCCCCATGTCGGAATATTTTGATCTCCCCCTATCGAAGCATTTTCTTCGACTGGAACGTGATCTCCCCATGTCGGAATATTTTGATCTCCCCCTATCGGAGCATTTTCTTCGACTATATTTTCATCATCCTCGAGAGGAATCGTATTGATCAAATCATTATGATGATCCTGAGAAGGAGTAGGAGCTAAAATAGGAAAAACAAAGTCGTTAGTATCAATGGAGGAGTTGTCAATAGAGTAATAAGGATTATTTTCATTGAAGGTAACATCTCTTGAAATATATTGCTTTTTAGTAATAGGATCATAACACTTGTAACCTTTTTGAGATACCGAGTAGCCAAGAAAAATAGCTTTAACCGAAGAAGGACTAAGTTTATCAGTTCGGTTAACGTGAACAAAACACGTACATCCAAAAGTGCGTAAATGATCAAGACCTACATCCTCGTTAAAAAGAATTTTGTGGGGACTAAGGTTATTGAGATTAGGGGAAGGTCGACGATTAATGAGGTAATTGGCAGTTAGAAGAGCATCTGACCAAAAATATTTTGGAACATTATTTTGGAAAAGAAGAGAACGAGTAACTTCGAGGAGATGACGATTTTTCCGCTCTGCAACCCCATTTTGAGCAGGTGTGTAGGGACACGAGGTTTGATGAATAATTCCATTATTTTTTGTAAAATTTTGAAAATTTAAGTTTATAAATTCAGTTCCATTATCCGTTCGAAGAATTTTGATGGACTTGTTGAACTGATTTTTGACGTAGGCAGAAAAATCTTGAAATTTTGCGAAAACTTCGCTTTTGTTTTTAAGGAAAAATATCCAAGTAAGCTTCGAAAAATCATCTATAAAACTAACATAATATCTAAAACCATTATAAGATGTAGTTGGAGCGGGACCCCAAACATCCGAGTGGATCAAATCAAAAATAGATTTTGAATTCGAAGAGGAATTTGTGTAAGGGAGACGTGTGTGTTTAGATAAGGAACAGATATCACACTTATCATGATATGACGAATTAGGAAATATTTTGTTGAAAACTGAATTGGACGGATGTCCAAGACGTTTATGCCAAAGGGACATATCAAAAACATTTAAAGCAATACTAGGGAAATTAATTAGGTATAAATTATTGATACGAACTCCTTTACCAATCGTTCGTCTCGTCAATCTTTCCTGAAATACAACATCAATGTCAGTAAATATAACTTGACAATTTAATTCCGTGGTGATCTTACTAACGGATAGCAAATTCAAAGTAAAAGATGGTACATAAAGGATATTGTCGATCTTTTTAGAAAAAAGATAACTTGATCCTTTTCCACGAATTGGAACGGCAGTGTTATTAGCTACTTTAACATTTTGAGAGTTATCTAAAGTTAGGGAGTTTTCTAGAAACATAGAACGATTTCCGGTCATATGATCGGTTGCTCCGGAGTCAACTACCCAATGGTTAGAAAAATTAATATTATTATTTGATGAAAACATGCTAGAGCAATTAAATGATTTTGTGTTAAAAAATTTTGGGTTTTGAAAATTGGAAAAATGAGTGGGCTTATTTTCAAAATTTGATTTTAAATTTTTTGGGCCCAATGAAATATTATTAGGTAAACAAGTAAATGGACCTGCATCCACTTTTGTGGTGGATTGAGAGGAATTTTGGGCTTGGAGTACTTGGGCCACCTTTGCCACCAAAGAGGAATATTGATCTGGGCTCAAGTGTTGGAGAAGAAGCTCAACTTCATTTTTCTTTAACTCAAAATTGATTTGGGCCTGCAGGGCTTGAACAACTTGGGCCACAAGAGAAGAAAATTGGTTTGGGCCCAATATATTGATATGGGCTGCACTGAGATGAGGCCTATTTCCATTTTCCTTTCTTTTTAAACCTTGACCCATCATTTGATAGTAACCTAAATTTCTCTCCGCAGCCATCACGTTTTGCTGGCGGTGTCGAGCAGCGGCGGCCTTCTCCTACCGGCGGCTGAGCAGACCCGTGCGCGACGAACGAACCCCTTTTCTCACCTCCGACAGCAGCGCCGGACAGCGACAGCGGTGTCGAACAGCAGCAGCTTCGCGTTTCCGGTGGTCTGCTGGTGACGGCGGCGGCGGCGGTTCAGCGCCGAACAGCAGGCGTCGAACAGCAGCGGCAGCGACAGCAGCGAGCAGCGAGCACCGGCGGCGTCAGGAGGAGCGAGCAGCGGCGGTCAGCGCTTACAGCGGCGGCGACAGTGCAGCGAGCAGCGGCGGCGGTGGTTCAGCGCCGAACAGCAGGCGTCGAACAGCAGCGGCAGCGACAGCAGCGAGCACCGGCGGCGTCAGGAGGAGCGAGCAGCGGCGGTCAGCGCTTACAGCGGCGGCGACAGTGCAGCGAGCAGCAGCGGTGGTCTGGCTGGAGATACCGACGGACGAGTTGACTATTGAAGCGTGGCGAATTGATTGGTCCTCCCTCCGATGGTGCGTGCGATTCAGCAGATCTTCACTCCGGAGATGAGCAGCTATGTCGTATGGCAGCGGTGCAGCAGTTTATAAACTTCTTTAGAACGGTACACCTTACGAAGGTGTAATTGGAGTTTGTGAACAGACGTTGATTGAATAATGAAGAGGTTGAACCTCTTTTGAATTGAGACACCTTTAATGGTGTTTTGATTGAATGAAGAGGTTGAACCTCTTTTGAATTGAGACACCTCTAATGGTGTTTTGTAGAATGCTTGAACCTCTTTCAGAAATCAATTTTCTGAAGGTTTAAAAAATCAGAAGAGGATTAAACCTCTTTAGAAGTAGAACACCTTTAAGGTGTAATAGTAGTCTGTAGGCAGACTTGATAGATTAATGACAGAGGAGAGGTTAAACCTCTCTTTGAATCAGGACACCTTAGAGGTGTATATGATCTGTTTGAACAGATTTGAAGGGCTAAGAGACAAGATTAAACCTGCTCTGATACCATGTTGAAATTGAGATTGAGATATGGAAATGAAGATTTCATTGATCTTGTGTTGTATTGTGTTTTTTTTTATACAAGGTATGAACTACAATCATATTTATACACAAAAAGAAAGAATATGGCTGTTGTAGGTGGGAGACATAGCTGTTGTAAAGAAACCTTAATTTGAGGAAGGTGTTTCAATCTTCAACAGCTTGGCACCAGACGGCCCCGCCTCAGCATCCCGATCGATAGGAATCCCATCTGCAAAAAGATGATGGATTACTATTTGTTTAAAACGGCAAGAACTTCAGCTGGCTCTGCCAACAGTTGGATATTAATGCATCACTAAAATGAAAATACCATGAAATAAAATGAATCATACAAGAGGACTTGTTTTCAGGGGTGTCAACTCTTAACATGCAAAGATGTGAAAGAACATTTGAGGTTTCCAGCTTTGGATATGGATTTTATTGGAGTGGCTTGATAATAAAAAGTCGAAAAACAGAGGAAACTCCTACTGTTATTCGTCTAAAGCCATTGAGGAAAGTACAAACAGCTTTCATTTAACGAAACAAATAAGCAAGTCTATGCAATGCTCACCGTTTTCATGAAAAACAAGGCATGTCCCAATTGTTTCCTCTTATTCTCCAATCTGAAATAAAAGAAAAAAGGGGTAATAAAATTGGAAACCAAAGAGATAAAAAACTGTGATCATAAAAAAACACATGCATGAAATCAATTCCAGATCATGCGCATTCCATTTAGAAGTCTTAGACAATTATGCATTCAATCAAATCAGATCTCATCATAACAAGGTAAACTGCAGAATTATGAATCTTAACTTATGAGTTGAACTTAAAATTTCTTTAAATTAGGAGATGAAATCTACAGAAAGAGAAAGCATGATTAGAATATAGTATAAATACATTACATGGTGAATACATTCCTGTCAGGATGGCTTCTCTATGTTCTAAGTTTGAGTTGCATTATAAACACTTTCTTTGAAGTAATCATTTGTTTCACTGCATCAGCTAAATCATGGCTCTGTCTGATTCATGAAATTGTAGAAACTAAGTTTCATCAAGAAATTGGAGAATGCCACAATCAGAGAGAGAATAAAATAATGAATGTGACATAGAAATGAGCAACTAATGAGATAAGACTGCTAATGTATGTAGGCAAAGGTAAGAAGAAAGCAATGTTGTAGAGGCATGCATTTTTCCACCACCTACTAAACACCCCAACTAAAAACAACATATTATAAATCTAACATAATTAAACTGAAGGATGTGTCATAAATACTCTTTTAAAGAACAAGGGCATTGATCCTGAAGAAAAGTAATATATTATGTTAATCTGAGGCCTCATTCAACTACACAATATATCAAGTCTTCTTAGAAATAAAATAATGAAAACAAACATCTAACCACTGTGCAGTTCCTTCAAAGAAAATTGAGAAGCTTACATAGTTAACTGTTGAACCCACCTCAACATTGTCTTGTCTCCATAGCCACCTCACAACTAACCGCTGTGGACGTGGCGGACGCCGCCACCTCCCTTTGCATTGCTTCAGCTGCTGATTGCCCCTCAGACGAGGGCAGAAGAATTAACTTTGACAGCGCTGGCAAGGACATCGCGATCTCCGCCAATTGTGCACCCTGTGTGTCCAATTTTGCCCACACCTCGGCCTCAAGTTTATCCAATCTCTCTAAACTAGAACAGGTTGTTGCCATGTTGATGGGAACCGGCAGGTCGGACCAATGGATAAGAACAAGACAATCAAACGGAAAACATCATTTGCCTCCAAGCTACTTATTTCAATAATAATGTGATAATCCTCGTAAATCCTAATCAACTCCTTAAATACTTCTATTTATCAAATACTAAAAAATAAACAAACCCCTAAACATAATTAAGCCCAGTCCACAAACAATGACTCTAGTCCTAAACAGAAATATAATTAAAATAAATAAGTTCTGCCCACAAATAGTGGACCTAAGCCTCAATCGTCATCTGTAAACACTAAATTTGATCTCTATCAGAGTATCCCACATTTTCAGTGTTCTATCATCAAATGCATTCACAAGAGATTTACCTGAGAAATTACCCAATCTAACATCCTTAACCTTAACTGATATATGAGTACATCACTTGCTTGTTCATGTCTATATTCTTTATAAGTCGAGCAACTAAACTTGCATTTACCAATAGTGGTCATCTCCAAATCATAAAACTATAAGATGCTATGCTCTATTAGGAGGATAAGCGACAATAACTTCACTGGAAAGATTCCAAACTTTATCAATAGCTGGAAACATATTATCAAACTATAAGTATCTCATCACTGAACAATTTAAGGAGTTTCCAAATAAATATTAAAACGAGCCAAAATTTCAGAAACAATGTGGTTACTTTTGAACTTATGTCACAGACACATTCAAAGTTGCTTCCTTAAGGGTTCGATCCCTTCTTCTATACCAGCATTAAAAAACTTAACCAACTTGTGAACGACTTAGAATAAATTTTACTTGATTCTTTCTCATGCAATGGTTCGTTAAATTATATCCTCATTTCGGCCTCTCAGGAAGATCAGTGATTTAACAGCTGGAGAAACCACTTTCCCACCTCTAGAAGATTTCACATCCCTTAAAGAGTTGTGAGTTTACAACTCCTTTTTATATAGGATATTAAGGAGTTGCTTAATACATGGAGAGATCCCTAAATATGTTGGACATATGAAAAAGTTGAAAATTCTATATTCTATCTTTGTTCTTTTTTTTTCTCTTATATACTTACAGAATTTTTAACTTTTTCATATGTCCAACGTATTAGGGATCTCTCTATGTATTAAGCAACTCCTTAATATCCTATAAAAAAAATGTAAACTCAAAACACTTCACGGGATGTTAAATCTTCTAGAGGTGGGAAAGTGGTTTCTCTAGTAGTTAAATCACTGATCCTCCTAAAAGTCGGAAATAAGAGTAGAATTTAATGGACCATTGCATGAGAAAGAAACAGGTAAAATTCATTTTAATTCCCTCACATGTTGGTTAAGTTTGTTAATGTTAACATAGAAGAAGGGATCGGACCCTTAATAGAGTAACTTTGAATGTGTGTGTGATATAAGTTCAAAAGTAACCGCACTGTTTCTAAAATTTTGGCTCGTTTTAATATTTATTTGGAAGCTCCTTAAATTGTTCAGTGATGAGATATTATAGTTTGATAATATGTTTCTAGTTGTTGATAAAATTTGAAATCTTTCCAGTGAAGCTATTGCTTATCCTCCTAATATAGGATAACATCTTATAGCGTTTTATGATTTGGAGATGACCACTATTGGTAAATGCAAGTTTAGTTGCTCGACTTATAATGAATATAGTCATGAACGAGGAGATGGTGTAATTACATATTAGTTAAGGATGTTAGATTGGCTAATTCCGTGGATAAATCTCTTGTGAATGCATAACATTGAAATTGTCGGATACTGATAGACAGCAAAATTAGGGTTTACTGACGACGAATGAGGGCTTAAATCCACTATCCATTGGCTGATATTATTTATTATAAATTATATTTTTGTTTAGATTTTGAGCCAATTGTTCGTGGGCTAAGCTTATTTAATTTAATAATATCGGGTTTTGTTTCTTTCCTTTGTAGTATTGGTAAGTAATATTTAAGTAGTTAATTAGGGTATATGAAAGATTAACACATTATTATTGAATTAAGAAGCCCGAAAACTTTTAGACGAACAATGTTTTTCGTTTGATTTTTTTCTTCTTATTGTTTCTATATTTTTATCAGATACAAGTAGACGGGGAAGTTATGCATTAAATTCTTTTCTTTCAATGCTCTGCAGCAAAATTAGACACAGTTGTACCATTTTGTGAAGATCTTTTGGAGGGGGCTTGACCAACTTTCCCTTATATAATAGCCTAGCTAAAAAGTAAAGATTGAAGACAGCTAATATGGAGTACTACTTTTTAAACATAACAAAAATAAGAGTCCGACCCTAGCACCGGGTAGATTGGTGCACCTGGACAATTGTAGACATTAGATTAATTTATCATTCAATCTCCACCATTAATTAAAATAAAATAATTAATTTTAATTTTTAAAAAAACCCCAGAATCACCACAAAATAATTATAATAAAAAATAATACGAATTCAACACTAAAACGCCGTTTACTTTGGCTGCTAAGGAGGGTTATCCCTTAACCCTAGTTAAGAAGTGCATCACCTATGTTTACTTTCTATGTTAGGCCCGACGGATAACACCTGACCCGGGCCCTGGTCAGCCCGGTGATATTCTTACTGTAGCGAAGAATCAATTAACCGCCCAAACAGAGCGGATAAAATAAAACCCAAGGGTTAACGGATGAAAAATTCATTTATGCCCTTTCTTTCTTAGTGCATCGGAGAAGGGAGAAGAGTGGAATAATGGTGTCCCAGAGAGAGAACCTGTTGGTTTTTTGCCAAAATAAAATGAAGATGCTTTTGTCCCACATTGATTGGAGAGCAAAGGTGGAGAGGTCTTCTTAGGCTACATAAGAGGGCACCTTGTTTCTAAGGAAGGTGCACCAATCAAGTACACTTTAATCTTTGTATTTGATTCTAGTTAAATTCCTTTCTTTGATTCTCGGTTGTGAGAATGGGAAGAAAGGTGAGAATTAGTCAAAGATTTGTAAGGGTGTAGGGATTGGGGTCGGGAGAGAGAAATTCTGTGTGATTGTAAAAAATTTTCACATAGTGGTATTTTCTCGGTCCGTGGATTTTCTCCGGTTTTGGAGTTTTCCACGTAAATTCTTGTGTTGTGCTTTTTATGTTCTACTTTGTTTGTCCCTTAGGAATGAATGGGGATCTGCCTTATCCCAAAAGAACCATCCTAAATTAGGGTTTCCAAAAGAAGATTAGAACTTTTTTGTAGCAGTTAATTACCTCTAAAATCATCATCGCTTCACGGGGTTCACAAATTCAGTATCGGAGACAACAGAAATTGCGATTTCGTCGTCTTCAATCAGAGTTTGGCGAGTCAGATCTATATTGAATGTTTCACAGTGGTTGACGGCGGTGGAGGTGGAGTTGGTGGTGATGCGACGGTGGAGATTCAGATCTCTGTTGAATTTGATGTCTCCAAATTTCTGATCTTCATCATTATCTACCTACAAAGAAAAACGAATTAATTCCTTTACTTTAAAAATAATATTCAAGTTGTGGTAATCAATCCGAAATCGAAACAATGGTTTCGACGAAGAACACAACAGAACAAAGGCATTCTGAGAAAAGAAGATACTACCAGTGGGTGCGGTGCGAGTGAAGTGATGAGAATTAGATTTAATTTTAGGGTAAGCAAAGAAGAGGAGAGGGTGCAGAATTTCTTTAAGCAGTAGAGAAGTAAACAGAGAATGAAATAGGGAAGACACCATTAAGAGCAAAGATACTACTCCCATATATGACCGGTTTACAAATCCAGTTTCCCTCCCGTTTCCTACCTTTATTTCATTTCTTTTTCTTTTTATTTTATAGTATTATTACTAATTTCAACAACATCATATCTGTCGAGAAAAAATAATAATAATAATTAAATGAGTAATAGTAGTATTTATCAAGATCATTTACTTGTGTAGGACAGGGAGTGTTCTGTTCATCCCCCTTTTATTTAATTAAGTGCACCCGGTCCCTTTTTTTTTATGTTTTATTATTTAATTCTATGAGTATAATTGTAATGGATCATGTGCTTAAAGGTATACTTTACTTTATTTTTCTTAAAGTTTAATATTAATTCTAAGAATATAATTATAATTTAGGACATATTTCATCTTTAAAGTTTATAATATAATTATAGTTTCACCATATATAATTATAATTATACTCTAAACCTTCAATCAAACCTATAATATGTCTTAAACCACGTTTATGTGAAATAATAAATTTGAGACAAAAATGATATCTAATAAATATATATATATATATATATATATATATATATATATATATATATATATATATCTATTACAAGTAGACTCAGCACAAAATATAACGTTCCGTTTGGTAGCCAATATTATGGGCTATTATGGGCCAATTCTACCTGTTTGTTAGCCCATAATTCAATTCTGAGGGGCCCTATACAAAGAGCTCGGCCCGGTAAAATTTACTATTCCCTTTTACATTATTTATATGGGTAGATGCGTAGTATTAGGAAAATGGTTCCAACAGTGAATCAAGACAACGAAAGTAATTTACAAAAAAAATCCCTCATCTTTCCCTTCATCTTCTCCATCTATCACAAATCTTCATCTTCCCCATCTATCAAATACCTAATCTTTCATTTCCAAAAGAACCACCCCCAAATCTGCAGAATTCGTCTACTTCATCTTCTCTACGTATTAATTTCCTAATCTTCCTCTCCATAAGAATCAAAGCTACTACTTCCGAATCTGCAAATTTCGTCTCTCGATGGAAGTAGCCTAAGCCACCAAGTAGTTTGCCCATGCCATCATTACTCATCGTCTCGTCGGTCAGTAAATTAAGGCATTGAATAGTCTGCCCATGCCTGCCATTGGTTGCTTCCGTCGATATCTTCCAACAGAAACCGACTTTCATAAGCTAAGGAAGGATATTGTATTCGCCGTGATTAATCCATTTTTGGTTTCCTTCCAAAATTTATTTTATCTTCTACCAAACATTTCAAAATTTTATTATATCAATTTTAATACAATCTATCAAACAATCTCTAGTTTTCATATTACATATTCTTATCTTTATTTAAATTTCATTTCTTATATATACCTCCTTATCTCATCTCACTTATCAAACGAGTCGTTAGTATACTAAAGAAGGATAAATTTTAATGAGGCGGCAGCATATACTAATTTGGAGGTGACGTGACATTTTATTAGATTTTTGAATTTTTTTTCTTCCTATTTGCTTATAAATTCGGTGCCCATATTGTAATTTTAATGTATTTTAGGGGCTCATTGGCAAGTTTTATTAATTTAAGAACAGAAATGTAAGACAAGTCGTAAATCACAATTTCATTTCACTTCTCTCTCACGCCTGATCGCACTCTCTCCACCTTCTCTCTATATCGCCGGCGCGGACAAAAGGTAAAGCTCTTCCACCGTCGGCCAAGCCGCCCGGCGAATCTGCCCCATCTTTCCACCGTAATCTCCAGCCACGCTCTTCGTCCTAATCTCGCCGGCGCCGAAGAAGGCTAAAGCTCCTCCTCTGTATCATCTAAGCCGGCGAAATCCGATGGTGGCAGGCAGAAGAAGGTGTCTGCCTCTCTCTCTCTCTCTTTCTGGATCTTTTCGATAGTTTCTATTTTTTATATTAATATGGATATAAATAAATCTTAGTATTTCACATTTATTGTTTGATTGGAGAAATCGTCAAGGATATTCTGATTGATTGTCTTCTTTCTTGAGGTACGTTTCATTCTCATTGCGGCTGTGACTCTTACCCACTCTCCGGTAATTTCTCATCCCTGATATCTTCATGCATTTATTTATTTATTTATTTATTTTTCCTTATCATTGTCTTCTCATACAAGTTTAAAATATGGTCATTTCGACTTATGCGTTTGTTTGATGAAATTTGTGGTTATTTTTTTTATTCTTTGAGTGATAGGAAGGTGTGAAAGGTATTCCAAGCGGTTCTCTTGGTAGCATAGGCTGTGTTGTGTGGGAGTTCTAAAACGATTTTAGACCATTCCTTGCAAAATAGAGGTGCCCATTCCTTAGAATCATTGCCAAAATAAGTTTCAGATTGTATTGAGGTGTTCCATGTGGTTCTCACTCAAGGTATATAATAAAGCAAGCTATTTATTGAAGCATGAAAGCATTTAAGCAGATGTTGTTGTTCTATACCTAATAGATGCGATTTATTGTGAAGTGATTTGACATTCTTGGCCACTTAACATGTATTCATTTATTAATCAAGATGAAGCTTTAGGAGAGAATGGTGTCTGATGTACATAATCTTACTCTAGGCAGATTTTTCTGAGTAAATAAAGAACAGAGTTAGATGGTGTCTGATGCTGTATTGGGCATGCTTCAGTTGGTTTTGGCGAATGGCTTTATTGTACCCTAAGATTCAAACTACTTTACTTCCACAAGAGACAATATGATCTGTTAGTGCCATTTTTTTATTTTAAGGATTGAAGGAACTCTTTACTACCATGATTATTGTTTTTGTGCAGATGAGAAACAAAAATTATTTTAATAACTCTATAGTTAGTTGAGCAATGCCAGTGGTTTTGAGGCTCTGGTCACTGGGAAAACAACAAATATGCAAAGAATGGATGTGAATTATGAGAAGATACTTAGCCTTGAGCGGTTGAATCCTACACTGCGCACAACAACGTAAAGCTTTTATAGCCAAGTTTAGGTGTTTTGTCTCTTTTTCTCACCATCTTCTCTTTCCTCTATCCATGTCTTCTCACCTTTTATTCATTTTATATTTTTTTTTTTACGTTTTTGAGGACTAAATATATTGATTCCCTGGTCTCTCTCTACATCCGAACAATCCACATTTTTAACTGTCTTTGAGCACCTTGGGAAACCAAGAAAAAAAAATGAAGGTTGGAATAATCTTGATTTTTATTTCTTTTATGATTGCTGAAAAAGATTAAGTTTGAGTTCCCCCTTTTTCTGTATGCTTCTCCTTCCTTGTGCTATTTCTATTTTGTTGATTTTTTTTTCTTTTTTTGTTGATTAGTCTTTTTTTAATGGGTTGTTGGCTTTTGTAGAGATTAAGGACTGTTTCTTCTGTTAGATATAAAGTTGTTTGCTTTGAACATGTTTCTAAATCCATGTTTGCCTATTGTTGTGCTGCTCTACTTTGATTGAGTGTACACGAATATACATACATATCCCACTTTTAAGTGGAGATGGAGTGTAAAATTCTGCTGTCATATGTTGAAATTAATTAATTTATTATTATTGGACTTGGTCATAGCCTACTGTGGATTTAGCCAACATTTCTATAGCAGGTAACGATTTTGAATTTATTCTTTTCCATATCCAAGTTCTTTTTTAAGTGTTGGCTCACAAAAAATTTGATCAGCTGATTTTTTTTTTATTCTTTCAATTACAGTACGTACATGTTTTTATCTTTTAAGAGGAGAAAGCCACATGATATTTATCCAAGGATTTATGAAGTTTGGTTGACAAAGGAGGGAAGGAGCAATGTGTAAAAGATGAAATTGTAAAATATTGCTTGTGATATATAGCTTGTGACATATATAGTGAAAATTATGTAAGTTATAGTAAGTGTGAAATATGAAAGTGTAAATTATTTGCTTGTGATATATATAGTGAAAATTATATAAACTATTATAATTGGAAAGATGAAATTGTAAATTAATTGCTTGTGATATAGCTTGTGATATATAAAGTGAAAATTATATAAGCTATTATGATTGAGAAAGTGAAAGAGTTATAGAGTTTGATATTTAAAAATTATAGAAACTGAGTAGCATGCAAAAAAATAAATAAATAAATAAATAATTGAATTACATAAAGTGAAATATGAATATATGAAATGAATACTAATAAAAATAAAATAAAACCTCTAACCCATCATCATTAGAATGTGTTTAATAGTGTCATATATACTTTTTGAAATAATTATTAGTTAGTGTGTACTATGTATATAGCATCATTGATTGAGTATATTTAATAAAAATAATGTTAATAGTAAAAAAAAGAACAATAGAAAATGAGTGATATATAAATATAAGAAATTAATAATATATATAAATAAAAATGAATTCTTTATAAATTAATATATACTATAAATTAAGGAAAATATGACCGTACAATAAATGAGAATGTGTTTGTTTAGTATCGTCATATAATAATAAATATACGTATTTTTTAAAATAATTATTAGTCTTTATAATGTTTAATTGCGAAAATTTAATAAGAAAATAATACATGTTTTAGAGATTGACAGTTAAAAAAAAACAAAGAGACGAGTAGCATGAAAAAAAATATTGTAAATAAAATTAAATGACATAAAGATGGGTGAAGTATGAATATATGAAATTAATAGAATATTTTATTTTTAAAAAAAAACTTTCTGGTTATTATCACTTATACTTTTATTAAAATATTTCTGCTCAATAAATAAGAATAAATAAACTTGGCATTATCATATAATAATAATAAATGTATTTAAAAATATATATTTTTTGGGATACATGTAGCAATATTAATTGCATAAGTCTAATACGGAAATACAATATTTTAAAATTTTACCTAAAATTTAAGCGTTTTTAACTTTTATTTTTAAATTGGATTTATATAAAAATTATATCAAATTAATTTTCTTTTCATGATCTTTTATTTGACATCCAAATTATCAATAATATATGATTGGAGAAATAGATTCTTAAATTTAATAACAATTTTTTTATTTGTAAAATATTCTTTAATAAAATATATTAATAAATAAAATATTTATAGAAGAGTAAGAAATTATTTAATATATTTAATCTATTTATCTTTAAAATTTGAATTAGGCTCTAAACTCTTATGTTCACACGGAGACACGGTGTGTCCCGAGGCACAGGAGTTTATGCCTAAAATTTTTAAATTTAATAAATTTAATTAATTATAAAATTCTAAATAAAGAATTTCATGAAAAAAATAAATCTTAATTGTCATAAAATTTTTATCATTAATTATTTATTTTATATTTATTTTATTATAGTATTTAATAATTTATTTTTACTTGTACAATAATTTCTAATTATTTAATACATTTATTAATTTTATTTATTAAACTATAATATTTAGGGATGGTAATACACATTCTATTCAAATCTTAATATGGCGGGTATGGATAATTGTAAACGGGTCGAGATGGATATAGATAGCTGTGAAAATCTCATTAGGATTCGGAACAGGTACGGATAATACCTCAATACCCACGGCTACACCATTTATATATATATATATATAATTTAATATATTTATTTAAAATAATATAATAGAATTTAATTTAAATTTAATTCATAATAATATAATTTTAAATAATAGAAAAGATATAAATATTTATATAATAAATTGATATTAAATGGGTGCGGGTACCCGCAGGTATTGATAAATGAGTATGAAATGGGTATGAGTATCATATTAAATTTTTTTAAATGGGTTATGTATAGTTAGTTTTTTTTTTTTTTATTCTCATAAGAGTACAAATACTAAAAAATAAGTGAATATCCTCCCCTTTGCAATCCCTAATAATAATTTTATGTTTAATAATGATTTATTAAAATTATACTTTTTATGTAATAATTTAAGGGTTTATTATTGATAGATACACACTTTTAAACTTAATTACACTTAAATACATTAAAAAATAAAATAACTATCAGATACAAAGATTCACTCTGATCTCACTGAATTACCCCTACCAAATATATTCCCTAAAAATCATGTTCCTCTTTTTCGCCGTTCACCATCTCTTCCATGAGATTCCTGCCGCCGCTTGTTATGGGGTGAGGTATAAGCGGGAGGTCGCAGCTTTCGACGAGATGTCTAGGTTTAAGTCATGCGAGAGCAGCGGCAACGAGCACTTCGCCGTCGATCTGTCGGATCTCATCAACTCATTTTCTGAGAGAGAGATTAGAGAACAGAGGAGTGAGGAAAATGAGCAGGACAACGTTAATGGGAATCTTGAAATCGATTATGTATCTGATCTCAGCAACTCTTAGGATTTTGAATTGCAAGCTTCTTTGTGGAAATTATTCCGACGCAATGATGATGACGACATTAAAACGAGTATTTATTCAGTGGTTGAGAGAGCGGTGGAAGTCATCGGCGTGATGGAAGTTCTTCGCCGGAGCTTAAACGGCAGCTTATGACATGGTTGCTCACCAGCGGCTTTGATGCCGGTGAGGCTCTGCACAATTTTAAATAATTTTGTAAATTTGAATCTAATTTCATCGATTAGGTTATTCAATTCGTTCCTTTTGATGTGTACTAAGGCCTCTGCAAATCAAAGTGGAAAAAAATGGGCTGCCCTTCGGGCAGTTACGAGTAAATCGTCCTGAACTTCGGCGGCATCCGGTACGTAATCGAGATATCTCTCACCGGAGAATTCAGCGTCGCACGTCCGACGGCCTGCTATGCCTCGTTACTGGAATTATTTTCCCCAATTATTAGTCTAATTGTCTTGAACTGATGAAGAATGTGTAACAACTGCTTTACCCTTCAGCTCCCTCTCCCTCTCGAAATGCGGATCATCCAACGAAGGAGCTTCATCGACTGCTTTAGCCTTCTGCTCCCTCTCGAGTCAGCTACCGAATTGATCTGATGAAAGAGCTTCATCGATTGCTTCCTCCTTTTGCTCCATTTCGAGATGTACGGAATAATCTGACGAATGAGCTGCATTAACTCTTCTTGTGAAAGTATAAGAAGGCGGTGGAGTCAGCCATTGAGAAGTTGCATTATTCCGAACTAGCCCACCACACCTCTCTATTCCTCCATTGAACTCAACTCAACACCACTCATTTCTCTCATCTCCACTAATTCACAATCTCTTTCATTATTTTCGCTCTCTTAAACCTCCAAGGTAACTACATCTCTGCTGTTACTCTGCCTTAATTGAATTTTTTGTTTTTCTGGATTTGTTTTGATTTCAGTTGCCAGAGTATGAATTGGTCTGATCCATTAGATTTTACTGCGTTAGAGTCATAATTTGTTGAACTGCAGCTGTAATATGTTGTGTGGATTAGAATTATTCTCTATCTTTAATCTTCTGCTTGTTTTTTATGTGATGATTTATTTTGCTTCAAGTGTTGTTCATGTTGAGCTGATTTATTGTATTAACAATTGTGTTTACTCTGTTGTAGTATGATTGGGTTTTATAGTAGTATGAATTATCTTATGTGATTTGCCTAATTCAGTTACAGATTTTTCCAATCTAACCTATATACTCCTTGTGAAGTCATTTAAATTATATTACTGCTCTGTTCTTGATTTATGAGTTTCTTAGATATTGTTGTTCTGTCTTGCTTTCTAAGATCTAGAATATGCTGATGATATTATCACACTCGCTCAATATATATAGAAAATTGAAGCTTGTTTGATAAAATTTTGAGTGGGGCTTTTGTGCCCTGGGGGACACTGTGCTCCTTTACAATTTCCGTACACCTTTGTAATTTAAACTCCCTAGCAATACATATGTTTAAATAAATTAGGGAGGGAAAGAGTTGTGTTCACACGGAGATTTTGCCTAAAATTTTATGTACTTATTCATATTTCTTATGTTTTTGTGTATGACATTTTCATATTTTTATTCACTGATTTCTGTCCAGTATTTATATTTCTGCCATTTTGTGCAGTATAACAGCGCAAAGGATGGGTGCCATATATTACATCATTGTGCTGAAGAAGTTCATGATCAACATGCCTTCGGGATTTCCAAGGTGAATGGGTGGATACAGTGTTTCAGTGGGATGGAGTGATGAAGTGAAGTTGAGGACACCAGCAGCAGGTGGATCAACATCTTCTTCCTGGACCTCACCAATTGATCTGATAATCTAGTGATTGGATACATTTGAATCCATCATTTTAATGTGATGTTGTAAATCATGTAAATTAATTTTGCACAATTTAAACAAATTTTCACAATTTTCTATATGGAGTTAATTTTGCACAATTTTCTACGTGGAGTTGGGATACGTGTAAAAGAAGACTAATGTTAAGAAATGTGCAAAACTATTGTACAAAAATAAATTTTACACAATTTTCTATGTAGAGTCGAGATACTTGTAAAAGACGGCTTATGTTAAGAAATGTGCAAAATAAATTATGCACAACAAATTGTGCAAGATAATTTGTGCAAAACACACCGCCGGCCGTCGGACCGCCGCCTGACCTCCGCCGGAATTTAAAATGTGCAAAAATAAAATTGTGCAAACCAAATTTTGTAAAATAAAATTGTGCAAACCAAATTGTGCAAAACAAATTTATGCAAATACATAGGGGTATTTATGGTATCACAATCATAATTGTGTAGTTATGATTAATAGTGCTTTGAATCATATAATTTATAGTAATTATGCATAATTTTATGTATCTAATAGTAAGTAACCCTATAAAAAATATCTAATTTTTTTAATGAAAAATCAATTGTACAACTAACTCTATATTTTAAAAAAGAGAGACTAGGGTATAACCGGTTGTACCACAACCTTGGTCCTTACCCTTCTTAATTAATTTATGCTCCTTCATTAATGTTGTTTTTTATTTTATTTTTAAATTTATTTTATTTCAATGACTATTATACCCTAAACCATAGGGATAAATTATACCCTAAACTATAAAGGTAAAATTACAATTATACCCTAAACCCTAGGGATAAATTATACCCTAAACCACAAGGGTAAAAGTATAATTATACCCTAAACCATAAGGGTAAAGTTACAATTATACCCTAAACCCTAGGGATAAATTATATCCTAAACCACAAGGGTAAAATTACCATTATATCCTAAACCCTAAACCCTAGGGGATAAATAATACCCTAAACCACAATGGTAAAATTACAATTATATCCCTAAAATTAAATAAATAAATAAAAAAGCGAAAAAAAATAAAAGAAAAAAGAGGAAAACACACACTGAGGGTGAAGGAAGTAGGTTGTACCAATTGGAGGTTGTACACAAGTCTTTGTCTTTAAAAAAATAATTAAAAAAATACACATTAATACTAATACAGTTTGTTACTAAAATAAATAAATTTAGTACTACTTAAATTTAAATACGGGTGCACGGAATATTGTCTCTTTTTCAAACATGAGTGCTTTTAAATCCTCAATCAAAGCATTTACAATCAACTCTTTTTTTTCTTTTCTTTTTTTTTTTTTAACTTTTGTGTGCTTTTAAATCCTCAAACAAAGTATTCTGTAAAACCATCTCACAATGAAATACTAGGTTTAGCATGAAAAAAATGATGAAATACGAGGTTTAGCATGGAATAAGCTATAAGCTTTGCATTTCAATCCACTACTTAAACCTAGCTTTCCAGTGAATTACAACCATGGAAGAGGTAGGCTAGTGGTCCATGAGATCAATAACAAATCAATACATTACACTATTTATTGACACCTTGTTTATAACATTCTAAAAACAAAATAGGGATAATCTCTTGTGAGACGAGTGTACATATGATAGGTCATGAGACTGATCGACCCATATATTTATAGTAAATCATACTATAACGTCCTAAAAACATACTTTAATTCATTATTTATCATGTTTAAAAAAAAGCATACTTTAACTAACAATTAAGTATACTTTAGGTCAACACATCTCACATAATTACCGTCTCACGGGGACTTTATCAACAAAAGATCATGTTTATGAACCGAACCAAACCATAACAAAACGATCATAAGATCCCAAAAAAGCAAGATTTTAGTCAGGCTAAAAAAGGTCACAAGATGAAAGAGAAATATCCACATATGTACATTTATTATCCATTGTCATCAATGGGATATTGATACCTGATGCCATAACTAATCTCTATACTAAACCATAAATAACAACCCATATCCATCAAAGTCTCATCTAAAGCCAGAGCATGTTCAAACATGCAAAACATTGATTCCCAAAACTGATTTTTAATATATGTGCCAAGAAGAAGGAAGAGCTGGAGTTGCAGCTGCAGCTGCACCTGCACTTTCCTTTTTATTTGCTAGAGAAAGGAACTCATCGCAATCCTTGGCTCCGTTAACTTTAAGTGTATTTACCAGAGTGGTGATGAATCCAGCCAGCTGGGTCTTGAATTGCTGTGAGCAGCTCTTGCCACCCTCGTCGACATCCTGTACGCCCCCTCTAACAAGACAACCCACTTGGACTCCTTCAGTGTAGGCTTTACAAGATTTCAGGATGTCCTGTGCGTGCTTGCAGAAGTAGCCTTGGACAAAGACCTCGAAATGCTACAACGATGAGATACACACCACTTCAATACCATAAAACTAGAGTGCTCATGTGTGCATGTTTTACAGATGATTTCAGAGATTATAAGAGGTTACCTTAGGAGGTCTTTTCATGCTGTAGACCATCGTCCGCAAGGAATATATGAATGTCCTCTCATTGTATTCCACGGATCTCATTTCTCCATGTGGAGTTCCACTTGTACTTTCATATCCAGGCTCGTTAAAGTAGGGTTTCGTGTTCAATATCAGCCCTTGTATGGAAACCAAAACTTGCAGAATGGTTGACACCCCAGGGATCCACTTTTCCTTTCCACTGCCATGCCAAGTGTTAAGAAGGCTCAGACATACTTTACCACAGTTATACAAATTAGGATTGATTCGAAGGCCGCCGGAATGGTAATAGACATGCTGCAAATGATAGAAAATAGTTAATGACATCGAAAATTTAATTAAGATAATTAACATGCATTATAGAAATTAGACACATACAGGTGGGCTTTTAGGATAATTGCTTGGAAAGGAGACGTCAAAGAAAAAAAGACCATCATGGTATGGAGTTCCTTCTGCGCCAATTATCACCGCTCTCAAAAGATCCATTCTCGATTCATAGACCCTTACAAATATTTCATCTGTTGGATGACAAACAGCAAATATTAAGCAATCATGCTAAATATGCAAAGCAAAAAAATTATCCTCTAGATCACATATAAGGAGATGAAACAGATATGTCGCTGATTTGCCCTAACAAAGGAAATTTGACTCACCAGGCAAATCATTTTCAAGAATCTTCCATTCTTCTTGTATTCTCTTAGCCCAATTCTTTGGTGGCTGTACCATGCATCAAACACAAGTAATTATAAATATGAATATAAATAAGGCTGCAGCGGACAAGATTAAAAGCATAGATTCCGAGTTCCGGTCACCTGTTCCATAGAAGTGCTTTTGGAATAATGGTGATCTGAATGATCATCAACGGTGTCAAATTTCTTAAAACTTTCAAATTTGTGCAGAGCTTCATTTACATTTATCGGTCCTGCCTTGGTTGAAGTCCCCATTGCAGTTGCACCATTCACATTATTCGTCAAATTTTGTTCCCATGCCGAATATGAACTTCCACTCATGTATCCAGAAGAATCCAACATATCTAGTGGCAAATCTTGCCACATCATAGGCATAGGCATGTAGTTTCCTGCTCCAGTGCCTTTTGGGATGTTCGGACTAAAATGTCCACCACCACCAACATTACTTGGATATGATATAGGAGGAGGAAGAGGAGGTGGATGAGGGAATTGACTGGGTTGAGGGACAAACGAAGTCTGGCTTGCATGAGACTTTCTTTTGATCTTCCCTAAAGAGCGCCAAGGTTCCTTTCCGTACTTATGGGTCAAGGAACTCAGATTGACAAGGCTGCTTGAACCAGATGATGTCTTTTGACCTTGACTGGAGTCATGGAATTTTGAAAGTAGCTTCCCCTTTAAATGATTTGACGCACTTGTCATCGAATTATTCAAAGAAGAGGGTTGATCCTTGACTGTGCCATATGTCAATGATGAGTTAAAGCCAGGTGAGACACCGACACCAACTGATTGCAAAGGAGTAGTTGAATATGCTGCAGTGCTATTTGTTGGCATCTTTGTATCGTTTCTAGGGGAACTTGGAAACCATGGAAATGGCGCCTCAACTCCAGGTGGAATATCCATGTGATCAAAATGTGATTCCAAATTTGGATTGTCATCATACGTTATATCATCATAATATGATTCTATCCACTCATCATCTCCATATAAAAAATTAGAGCTGAAATCATCTACATTAGTTGAGTCATTTAATAATGAAGAACCATCATTTGACGGCAGTATGTCATTCCCGGATTCATCATTCCCTATACTAACAACCCCAACTGAAGAGTTGGATAAGACTTTCTGTAAACAAAGAAGAATTATTTCATTGTACAATATTCGAAGCGCCCTCAATCTTTTTTAAAACACCTAACTTTCCATGCACACAACACTACTCTCATGTTCTAAACGTGGGAGTTTTAGAAAACTTCAGAATGTAAATAATACCACTTCCACCCGTTCTAGATAGGCAACCATCTAGAAAAAGCAGAGAAATGTTTCTTACCTTGCCTTTAGCACCTCCTTTAATTTCCAAAACCAAAGAAGCATCATCAGAGTCGTCATCCATGTCAACATCTATTATTTCATGACAGATAACCTACCAAAATTTGAAATATTGGAGGATAAATGCATCTAAGGTCAGAACTTCTAAAATGCAGTCATTGTAAAAGGAAAAGCAAGTAGATAAAATAAAGATATCAAAATAACATCTCGAACATATTATTTAATCACACATCAAAGGTCATGGAACGAACAAAGATATCATAGAAGTTAATAATGAAGCGAATCCAACAAAAAAAACATACTGTCTGCCACACCTATAAAAACTAATAACAGCATATGAAAGGGAAGTCAAGAGACAGGGTGGTCCTTGTATACAAACTTGAAAGCATGTCAAATAGATCATTAGGGGGCATCCCTGTCATAATCCAACACAAGCTTGATCATGACCTTTTCCAGAAACAGTAAAACATGCAACAGATCATTTACTTATGGTTTCATATTCATATAAATTCAAGTAACGAATAAATAAAAAAAAGAATTGTCAAGCCCTTCTTACTTCGTGTTTGCTCAAAAAATCTAATTAGCTTGCATCTCTGTTGGAATACAGGAAAATCAGAAATTGATTCTTAGGAATTCATAATAATGTGCATTCCCCAACCAAATCTTCGAGACCAAACCTATTTCCCGATAAAGTCGAATGCATAACTTACTTCTCCAAAGCTCACTCTTTTATGGAGCCAAATTGTCATATTGAGTACAATGAAATATGAACCAACGTTTTAGAGGCTACAGGCTATTATATCAAAAGTGACAATCTGACCAAACTTGATGTTTTACAGTTTTACTATATATACTTAGAATAAATAGCAGGAGCATACTACTACTCAAATCCAGATTTTAAAAAATAAACATAAGAATAATAATAAGCCGCATTATGTCCTCTATAGTTCGCTGAAAACAGTTCATCCCACAAACCCCGTAATCCGAATCATCATCGGATGAAGATTAGAACAAAAAAACAGGGGCATTCAAATTTCTCACGGTATCCCAAAATTGAATTTTGAAAAGCAGAATTCTAAAAACAGGAGTTGGATCAATAGAGTCAGATTGAAATTTAATAAGAGAAGGAAGCGTTCACCTCTTTCAGTTTGGAGGACTTGGGTTTAGAGGAGCGAGTAATCGCCGGTGGCGATACTTCCAAAACCTCCACCTCCGCACGCCCCGACGACGAACTTCCCGACAAAAACACCCTTTTCCTAAGCAATCAGAAAACACAATTCACCACTTCGATCATGCATGCGCACAACTCCACACACACACACACACACAGAAAAAAAAAATGAAGAAAGAATTACTTGGAATTCTGCGGGATGTATCGAGAGAAGGCAGTGGGCGAGTCCATAGGATCGAAACGAAGCTCCAAAGAAGGGTAATTAGGGCCCGATTGGAGGGATTGAATTATATGATATGGGTTTATTCTTCCTTCTCACAGACGCCTCATATCACCCCCTTTTAGGGAAAAATTATCGTTCTCGAATTACGGCCCAAGGGTTCCGTTTCCTTCTCGGATTATTATAGATTATAAATGCAAATAATAAAAACAAAATCAAGATAATACACACAAAATCCGAAATGAAAAAGATGCATACAAAGGTTCACTCAAACTTCTCCTCGTTTAATTTATTTTTATTATTCTTTAGAGAGAGAAAATCGAGAGAGAAAGTGAAGAGAGTGTGACGCTTGGTTGGGTTCTCGCCTAGTCAAGTGCTAAACTTCAGATCGTAGGTTGCAAGGAAACCAAGTTTGTTTATTTATCATAATAACCCCTAAATTTTAGGAACATTACAATTGTACTATTTTACGATAATCGTTTGTGGGCCCCATTTCTCAACGAAGAATTCTCCAACATCTTCAATTTTTAAATTCGATTATTTATGATTATTCAATTATTAAATACTCCTTCAGAAAAAATAATAAAAATTTATTAAATACTCCCCGTGTCCACGTATTAATGTTTAAGAGATGTTTTTTAATTAATTTTTTAAAGATAATAATGTAGATTTTAAGTTGATAAATATAGTGTGATAATGTAATATGTGTATTAGTGGAGAATAATATTTTATTAGACTAATAATGTTATGAGTGTATATTAGGTGCACCCGGGTGTACCCTTGCACCCATATTTGTATAACTTTTTATTCTATTTTGTATACATGTTATTCTCTTTTGTATACGTATTTTGTAATATTTGTATATTTTTTTCACACTAAGTTTTTCATTAAAAAAACAAGCATTCATATGTGTATAAATTTTTATTCAATAGTGTATACATGTATTTTAATAATTGTACATTTTTTTACACTCAATTTTTTATTAAAAAAATTAACAATTAAATTGTATACATTTTTACTCATAATTGTATATGTTTTTGCTTATATTTGTACGTGGGTGCACACTATATTTAGCCTAATGTTATATACGTACCTCCTACTATCCACATTGGCATTTGTTCGTGTCATATTATCTTAACCATAAAAATAAAATATCGTATTAATTAATTATTTTAAAAGTTTATTTAAAAATATAAAATATTACTCTTACCTAACACATAGAATATATGAAATATTTTATTCATTACTTAAAAATATTATAATATTCATAAAAAGATAATAAAATTAATTAAAAAATAATTATTCTCAAATTACATATTTTGTATGTACAATATCGATTAAGATAACTACTTATCTGAGTCAATATAATTTTTTATCAGTGGTGTGCACGATATAAATGCAAAACATTATTGAATAGTTTTTCATTATAAATATTATTATATTATTATTCATCACAACTCACAAGAGCAAGATAGAATAGTAACACATGACCTTTGGATAAGGTTTTGATCGGATTTTTAAAATAAATAGTATAAAAGCCCACTTTCAAAATTTTGGTAAGTATTAAATATATCTTTCACATAATTTTTTTTTTAATTTTATCAATCTAGGACCTGAAAAATTGGTAAACTATCAATTAGGGGCTTGAATTTTATTTTCTATCGATTAGAGCCTGAATTATTTAAAATTATCAATTCAGGGTTTGAACTTAGGCCCTAAATTAATAAAATAGGAGATAATATTTGATAAATCCAGACATTGGAGTAATAGTTTTACATATTTCAGGTCTGGATTGATAGAAAAAATAATTCAGGACCCGAATTGATAGTTTACCCATAATTCGGGCCTTAAATTGATAAAATTCCTTTTTTATTCAATAATTATTATTTTTAGTTTGTATGTTACACGATTTTTGTATAAAATGATTTTTATGTAGGTGTGCGTAAAATTAACCGTAAAGAGTTTTGGTTTTTTTAGAGTTTTGTTTAATTAATTCATAAAAGGCTTTAAAATATATTCAAAATGAAATCATGTTACACTTGTACATGTTTATATTTCTTCTAAGTTCATTATTTAAAATAAAAGGATACATTGAAATGTAACCAAAACATAAAACATAGTTTATATTCTATGAAACTAATAAAAAAATATTCATGCTTGCATAATTACATTTTAATATTACCCTCAATTTTGTGAACCAAATGTATACTCTTATATTAATGATGTAATTTTTAAACTAGATATTTTGTTTCTATTTTGTTGCTATTTGAATTGTTTTCTTTCATTTTTCAAAGTATACTTAATTTTTTACTTCTTTCTCCATTACTACATCATATACTTTATTTATTTTATTTGGTATTCCCCACTCAAATTCAAAATTAAGGGATACTTACTATTAAGTACAATATATAATATATATGTATTGTTAGGTGCAAATTCAAAATTTAATCACTATGAGATACAAAATTACAAAATATAATGCATTTCTTGCCCCAATTGCATACGTATTTACCAAAATTAAATTTATAAATTCCTTAATTAGTGGAATTTGTTCCCTTAATTATCCAAGCTATTTTTTAAAAACAAAATATATTTATATAAAAAAAAATTCTGCATATTAATATAACGTATTTATCCTAAACTTAATAGTATTAAGCTATTAAATAAGGGAGCGACTATTTGCACCCTAAAATTATTAAATGAACCCCAATTATAATACGTACCCCATTAAAATTAAAAATTACAGATTTAAAATACTAAATACACCCCATACAAAGACAACTCTACCCTTTCAATTAATTATACTCAAATTAAAGAATAATTAATTAATTACAAAATAAAAAAATATGTTAGAACCGCGATCGTCATGTTCTGCAGAATCTGCCGCTATTGATCAGAAGCGAAATAAGAGGGAAGAACTCATATCCACCGTCAAGACTTCGTCAATGTTAAATAAGTATCATGTCTTCTTTGTCATTTTGCTTATTTATTTTGTAGTTGACACAAATTCTAGGGTTTTGGTTGATTTTAAAATAAAGAAGCATGGGTAATTTGAATTTGTGTTTCTGTAGTGTGGTTGAACTTGTCTTGCAATTTGAATTGAAATTTTCATGAATTAGAAGCAATTAGACAGGTTCTGAGCAAAACGTATGTGAATTCCAAAACTTGATGTTGTATGTTCTGTTCGAATGCAGCAGTCGAACACCTTAAGGTTGTTCGGTTGTTACAATGGAACGATATTTTTTTTGTGTTTTGTTCGACTGCTGCTTATTTTATTTTATTATTTATAAGAGGTTATTTACGTCTTCTCACATTATCATATTTTAATTCTATTAATTATTGGGGTTCATTTAACAATTTTAGGAGTGCAAATAGCCGCCCCATTAAATAATTAGAAAATAATAGTGTTTAAATGTATATTAATTATATCTGCACAATAAATGTATTGCACAATATATAATTATATTATTGCACAATATATTTAAGAGTATAATTAGTTTGCTGCACGACACGGTTATATTGCTGCACGACAAGGTTATATTAGAATACAATTAATGTATATTTTTGCACAACCTATTTTGTATACTTTTTCATCCCAATTTTCGTATCTCGTATCGTTATCACGTAGATGTATGTTGGAATTTCTTTCTTATTTCTTTAATTAAATTTAAGGTGACATGGCGATTTGATTGTCATAAAGATAATTAATGATATAATAAAAAAATAATATAATATATATATATATATATATATATATATATATAAATGAAGATAATGAATATTTATATCTTTCTATGTAAGATTCAAATAAGGGATATAATAAGAAGATTATCATTAATTTTTGTAGTTATTATTAATTTTAATATGTACCTTGTATCTATGAGTAATATACTAATATAGTGTGTAGTTAAGAGTAATTATTCCCAAAAGGGGATTAAATATAAAAATTATAGAAACAAAAATTATATTCTCATCCCATATTTATTGTAACATCTTTCGTGACTTCCATTAAAACATTTTCCTTGTCCCATCGAAGCATAATCATCTTAATATCTTGATATATAAGCTCCATTAAAAAATTACATTTTCCATTTAAGCATATATCTCACATTTCATAACAAATTCGAAAAAGTTACTACTAAAATTTACAATATGTCATTCTTTTAAATAATATATGTCATTCTTTTTTAATTTAAAAGGTAAATACTCACTTACTACAAAAAAAAAAAAAAAAAAGAAGAAATGTAGGGAGTATATATATATATATATAGTATGCATTTAAGGGCAAAAGTGTACAATGAACAATTTGTTTTCTCTTCCTTGTAATAATTGGAGTATATCTACTATAAATATTGTAGGATGCTTTTTGATTCGGTCAACGTAAAAATGTTAAAATTTGTCAAACATCTAATTATATTGTATTTTATCATTATGGCAAGCTATATAAGCCTAAAATAGTTTTTTTCATTTTTAACTTTTTAATTTTAATGAGGGAGTATTTTAGAATTTTATATATTTAATTAAATAAAAAAATGTCACTTACTTTTATACTTTATTAATCAATCAATCTATACTTTTATATTTTATTAAAAAATTAATATTTATATTTTTTATTGACAAAAAAATTAATATTTATATTTTTCATTGACAAACAATTGTGTGAGATTGTTGAAAAAATTCCTTATGACAAAAAAGAAATTATAGAAATTTAACAAAAAACTAATAATCGAATTAACAAAAGTAATAGTAATACAACAAATTATTTATGATCAGCTATTTGTAATATATAATTTTTTAATAAATATAAGTAATATTTTTACATTATGTGAAACTAGTGAAGAAAACATAAAATCGTATCAAACAAGTATTGCCCTTTTCATTGAATTAAGAGAAATACTCCTTACATTTTTATTTCTTTTGAGAACGTATAAAAAAATGTCCAAAGATTTTTTTAGAATCCATTACTTATAATTCCAATTTATTTACCTATGGTAAACCATGGAGGTGGTACAACCTTATGTCATTGTTTGCACTTTGTAAGTCACACAAGTTTAACTTTCTAAGGAGTGTAAATTCTTATAAAGTAGTCGAACTCACAATAATTACTTCATAAGGAACAAACTCTTCATACTTTGATTTTTCTTATCACATTTCTAAATTTTTTATTGAGCAAACAAATATATAAATTCATTTGCTCGACAAACATAGTTTTTAATTTACAACTAGTTTCTAATTTCGACAAATGAAATATTACAAAAATATTGGTTTAAAATGAGTTTGCTCACCATATAACCCAATTCCAACCCTTTTAAGATAACATGTATGACTCACCTAAAATTTTCAACAACATTAATTATTTACTCCACGTCTAATACTAACAATTATTTATAATGACATTTTCTTGTGAGACGAATATATGAGAGATGGATTGATCTACTTTTTATTATTATATAAATAAAATATATTTGTTAATAGTTAAAAATATGTTCATAGTGAATTATATTATAATAATAATAAAAAAACATAATTTAACCATCAATAAGCATATTTTATATCTATACAACAATCATACTTTAATATGTCTTACAAGCTGTTTTAAAACAAATACGAATTAAAAGAGTATTTGATAGTTTTTCAAATCACAAAATTTGGAATTGAACTTGGTATGCACCTGCACGGTCCTAACCGTTAGATTAAATTTTAATTTAATCTTAATCATTAAATAAAATAAAATAATAAAATAAATAATTACTCACTAACCCTTAATTTACACATATAAACTTTTGGTGTACCTTATAATTACCAAAAAGTTGCTTGGTAATTTGGATAGATTTGGGGGTGGTGTTAATTTATTCTAAAATTTAACACGATGTCGCATTAGTTGCTAGTCTTGTTACACGCTTTCAATATAGATTGAAGAAAACGTTGTTTTTTGGTCGCATCGCCAAAACCAAATTGACGATCTAATACTTGTGAGCGAAGAAAATGAAGAAACTTGCATAAAAGAAGAGGGAAGAAAAATTGATTCATCAGATACTACGTTATTTCAACAATAACGATCTTGAAAACTACAGAAATCTGATCAGAGAAGCTGAAAGATGGCAGGGCGTTCGCCGGCGATGATCGTGACGAATACTCCGGCGAAGGATCTCGCGTACACGAATTTCGCCTACTGCTCACCATCCGATCTCCGGAATTTCCTTGTACCTGGATCCAGACTTGCCTACGCTTTAATCGGCGATGTGTTCGTCCTTACTGTTGCATATCCTTTTTACCGAGCTAACATTTCTCTGAAAATGCTTAATTTGTTTTTTCCCCCTCTCCTGTTAATGTTTTATGAGTATGCGGTCGGGTGATTGGGTTCGATGACTATTTATTTACTGACTATTCACAGAGTTTTGTACATGAGAATGTGGGGTTTACTGAAAGTGTTTGTAGGTTTTAATGTTGGAAGCTCCGTGGGGAAATCGCCGTGATTAAGTTAATTTTATTTCGATTTCTGTTTCAGGGTTTCATTTTTGTGCTATGTGGTGTAAATTTGTTTTGGTTGTTTAGGTTTCTTAACAACCTTATGGCTTGGTCATTACCAAGATTCGTGTACTTTTTAAGAGCATTTACTTTACATGTATGTCTAAATACCTTCCATACAAATTCTTTGAAATGCCCAATGGCTAAATGTGATGCATTTTCATTCGAATCTGTGACCTTAACCTTCATTATACTGGACATGATGCCATTTCCAGTGGCCATATTGCTCTTAATGCCATTCAACGTCGCCATGCCAAAGTCTCCACTGGGGATAGCGTTTCTGTTAGCAGGTGCAATGGGTTTAGTTTCTATGATGATTTTCATTTTATCTATCAGCTTTTCTTTTGACAATTGTTTCTATAACTTTCAGGTTTACTCCTCCTGAAAATTTCAACCTTGCTTTGCTAACTCTTGAGTTGGAGTTTGTAAAGAAAGGAACGAAGGAAGAACAGGTAAATTTCATCTTTTGGGTCGCTATTAAATTCTCCTTTGATTTTATGGTTGTGCTTTACTCATTGTCACTTTTATGACATTTTCTGTTTATGCTATTTGCTATGTTCCTATTGTTCTTGCATATGGTAGAGTGCTTGTATTGCAGTACTTTTTTTAATGTTTTGACATACCTAATTGATGATGTACATGCAGGTGGATGCTGCTCTTTTGACCCAGCAGATCCGCAAGAGGTTTATGGACCAGGTAAGGGCTACAATACTTGGCTTATATTTCTTTGTAGTTTTTACGTATGCTACTATTAGCAGTCTTTTATTATTTTTGTAATTAAAAGGTGTTTATCTGATCTGCGAGTGTTATAATTTTGTCAGTGGGATTTGGTGGGTAAGAAAGGTTGTTGCCTTAATTCTTCTTGAACTTAAAAGGTCACTTCTGTCATGTTCTATCTTAAAATGTCATCCCTTTCAAGGTAACCTGTTTCTGCCATATTGCCACTTGTGCACCGGTACTTTTTCCTTTATTCTGTTTAATGTCATTCCTAATTAATATAATATTCTTCAAGTGCTGACTGTCTTCTTTCTTCCCTCGAACTTGAAGTCATGTTGGTCGTTGCTTAATAGTTGATGCAAAATTTGGCCAAGGATATGACTTTAGTCATCTATTGTAAATTAGTTTATCAGAAATCAGAAATGTGTTGTTCATATCATTGTATACCAACTTAGATTTCATATCACAGAAGATGTACTTCCAGTTATTTCTTTCTGACTCCAGGTGTAGCATTTGTCACTTATCTTTTATCAACTCAGAGAATAATAATAGCATTAATCATAGTTCTGGAAATAGTTCTCTTATGTTTTAATTTTCTTCCTACCAAGTAGACTCTCCTTTAGTCTCACTTGCACACTTTTTAGATTTGTGTTAAAGCTATTCCTGTATATGCAGATTATGACAACAGGGCAAAGGCTAACATTTGAGTATCATGGCAATGGATATATATGTACTATCAATCAAGCTTCTGTAGAAGGACAAGAAAAATCTCATGGTTTTGAGAGGGGGATGATATCAGCTGATACATACATTATCTTTGAAGCACAGAGCTCAAGCGGAATAAAGGTTTCTTTTTGTTCATTTAACAAATAATCATATTGTTGATGTCTTGTCCACTGTGTTATATGTTATGTATGATGTATCAAGTTCAAAATGGTCATTCACATATCTATGGACTTAATGCAGATTGTCAATCAGAGGGAAGCTGCTAGCAGCAACATCTTTAGGCATAAAGAGTTCAATCTGCAATCATTTGGTATAGGTGGTCTTAGTGCAGAGTTTGCGGATATATTCCGAAGAGCTTTCGCATCTAGGGTTTTCCCTGCACATGTGACCTCTAAGTAAGGCTCATATTCTAGATCCTTGTAGAGTTATGGGCCTTATGGCTTTATTTAATTTCTTCATTTGAATAATTTCGGTTAAGAGTTCAATATCGATTTAGACGAAAAAATTCTCAACTTGTGTTATCTTTAGTTTGTTTGATCTCTGACATCCTATTCATGATAGACTTGGAATCAAGCATGTGAAAGGAATGCTGCTTTATGGACCTCCTGGTACCGGGAAGACTTTAATGGCTCGCCAGATTGGGAAAATGTTGAATGGAAAGGAACCAAAGGTATAAATAAGCACATGAGTTTCTTCATGTGTTATGCTAGTTGTTTTCATGCTGATAAAAGTCCTTTATTTTCTTTATTCCAGCTTCATGTGTTATGCTAGTTGTTTTTATGTTATGTATCACGCCTGTTCTTGAAACAAATAACAGAGATGAAACTGTAATGAGTAACATGAGTGACTATGATAAATAATAATACACTGTTACACGAAAAACTTGGATTTCCATGATTCAATTATCATTCCAATTTCATCTGGTAAACTGAGGGTTTTACAGATTCTCCCTCCGTTCCACAGAACCCTTCTCACTTACCTTATTTGTTTGTCCCACAAAACCCTTCACATCCAAAAAAGGAAACATCACTTTATCTAACAACTTTAAGAGTTACTTTAATTTCAAGTTTGTCACTCCTTTTTCACACGCATACCATTACTTTATATTATTTTATTATCTAAAAGTACTGCAATACCCTCAAAAGTCAACAAAGTTGGTCAAAAAGAGCAACTTTTCTTAAACAATGTGGAACAGTACATGGGAAGCGTTCTCCGGGACGGAGGGAGTACTTAATTCTTTTATATAGTATCTACCTTGAGGATTTTGTATTCCATAAACATCGTTGGTCTCTCAACAGTTTTTATTATTGATTCTTGAATATGTCTGGCTTTGTATATACTCTGTTTCTGAAGCTAATTGAGTGTCCTTGATTTAGACAATCAGAACTGCTGATACGTGATATCCTCAATTTCTTATTAGCTGTTCTGTCACTCATCTTTTTGCATATGGCTAAACTTGGATTTTAGATTGTGAATGGACCTGAAGTGTTAAGCAAGTTCGTCGGTGAAACTGAGAAAAATGTACGAGATCTGTTTGCTGATGCTGAGCATGACCAAAGAACTAAAGGTTGGTGACATCTGAGAGCAAAGGGCAGTACTATCAAAGTTTCTTGGCTGATTATTTCACTTCATCTTTCAGGTGATCAAAGTGACCTGCATATTATCATTTTTGATGAAATTGATGCAATTTGTAAGGTAAGAGACCAAGAGAGCTCATATGGAGATGTCCTGTATCGGCTCTTTTGTGTTGTCCTTGAGAAAAGCTCTCACCTTTAGTTCATTACCTTTTGTTCTGTAGGATAGTCTGCTGCTATACCAAATTAGTGGTATTTTTTGGTGAGATATGTGCCTATTTGGTGCTGCGTTAAACCGTTAACTTTGTAACTTAATACATGAAAATTGCAATTTTCATGATTTTCGCCTTTAAGGTTTTGATATTTCACTTTTGTCGGGAAGCAAGCTTGCTTGATATATATATATATATATAAAGTTTTTTGTAATGTGAATTTTATTCTTACTATGTTTACTTAAATTTGAACTCATATACTCTGGCTTCTATGGATACATTCTTTACTTATCTCAATACAATAATATTAAATCAAGTTTATAGCCTGTTCCAAATTTTGTTTATGAACTTTTTACATTTCTTTTTGAACTTTTTTGTTTGAATTTCTCAGTCCAGAGGCTCAACTAGAGATGGGACTGGAGTACATGATAGTATTGTTAACCAACTCCTCACTAAGGTACTTATGCTTTAGTTTAAGTTGTTTGGTCATTCAATGTTATTGTTACAGGTCCATTGACTAGCTCTTGATTACTTGCTGTTTAGATAGATGGTGTGGAATCTCTGAATAATGTCTTGCTCATTGGAATGACAAACAGGAAAGATTTGCTTGATGAAGCTCTTCTGAGGTATATTGTCTACATTTTTTTTTCTTTCTTTGATAAAGTGATTCTACAGAATAAAACCATTTACAAGTTTAAATATGTTACTGCTATATGCATACTTGGATTTCAGGCCTGGACGTCTTGAAGTCCAAGTGGAAATCAGCCTTCCTGATGAAAATGGTCGTTTACAGATTCTTCAGATTCACACAAGCAAGATGAAAGAAAGTTCTTTCCTTGCTCCAGATGTGAACTTGGAAGCGCTTGGTATGTGATTGGCTTGCTGAAGTTCTTACTTTTCTTTGAAAGGAAACCAAATTTTTTAGTAATTTTAATATGGATGAAGAATTCCGAGAGACGAGAGTTTACTTAAGGATATGTTACAAAGCTATACTCCAGTCTCTTACCAGAATAAAAAATGGATAAGTTCTTGAACAATTTAATTATTAGACACCCAAGGCTGGCCCTATACTTAATTCTCCCCCTAACATCCTTGAGAGATTCAAAACAATCATTATAAATTCTCATATTTCTTTCAAGCCAAATAGACAGAGAGCAGCCAAAACAACTGTTCTCCACAAGATTTTTCATCTCTTGACATGCACCCAAAATCAAACAGTGGGCTTACTGAACTATTCATTGACTTTTTTCATTTGTTCTTCAACTTAACCTAGACCGCAACTTGGTGTATATATATATATATCCTTCTAGGAGTCCTTTTTGGAGCTATTTTCTCCTTTTTTTTGTAAAACTTCATACCGTTCACGTCTTATTTTTCATGTGAAGTTAAAATAACAATAAGATTGCAATGCTTATATGACGGCAAAGCTTACACTTTTCTATTGGGGTGAATTCTTCCATCTTCCATAGAAACTAGTATCTTTAATGCAGAACAACTTAGGGAAACTGTTGGGAGTCTTTCTTCCCTGTTATTTGATTTATCATTGGTAATATACAACTGAACTAATTACTGGAGTATTATGAGTTCTGCACATTATTAAAGGATGATGTGAATTACTACATTTGTATCTTCTTATTGAAGATATTGTAGGGCTGTACTTAACCATAAATGAAAATTTTTGATGCTTTATCACCTCTTTTCTGGATGCAGCTGCACGGACAAAAAATTTTAGTGGGGCAGAACTGGAAGGTGTTGTTAAAAGTGCGGTGTCTTATGCTCTGAATAGGCAACTTAGCATGGATGATCTTACCAAACCAGTGGATGAGGATAATATTAAAGTTACTATGGATGATTTTCTTAATGCACTTCAGGAAGTAATTCCGGCATTTGGAGCTTCTACTGATAACCTTGAACGCGCCAGGTATGTCCTGAATAAAATATATGTATATATATGTATATATATATGTACATATAGTTGTATACTTGTATCTACTATGAACAAAAGATACTGAAACTTATAATGCGGGAATTCTTTATATATTTTTTGTGATGGTGGGTTTTCAAATAAATTTATTTATTTACGTTGTTTCAAGTTCAATGGCAATTTTTGGCTGACATATCCTAGATTGCATTTATATCTCTGTTGAAGTATGCATGAAATAGTTCCGAACACGATCTATCCAAATTTTTTGTTGTCAGATATTGCTATTATGTTTCTGCTTTGTGGGATCCCTTTCAAACAATGTACTTACTGTCATACTGCCATTTATCCTTCATTATCACTAGTGGAAGGCTGTATTGCCTTTTCAGACGTTTGCACAAAGTGGGTTTGCCTGTTCCAGAGGTTAAGGTTCAGGAACTGTTATTAACTGCCCTTTATCTTATGTATGACAATCTAGTATTTTCAAATCCTTACCCGTGCTGGAAGTTTAACCCAATCATAAATATGGAACTGTCATTTTGATCCCAGTTCAGATGACTTGTTTATAAATAGCAATTTGAAGCTAATTTGAAAATATATATACATATAATCTCCATATCCAAGCTTAGGTTTTTTAATTAGTTAGAGCAAAATGAGATGGATATTGTTCCATCCCTGAAAAAGAGGAGAAGAAACACTTGTGAAGGAGAAAAGAAGATTTATTTAACCTAAAAAACCTCTTACATGATGTCATTTATGGTAACTGATGGAAAATTGTTAAATGTCAGAGCATCGTTTTTTCTCTTTATCTTCATATGAGGAGTTCAAGCCGTGTTCTTTTATATTGGTTAAACTGTTTCTGTTATTTTCACATCCTTTCCCTTTTCTCTTCTTCTCACCCTATCTTACTTTTTAAACCGCTCCAATCCTTCATTTGTCGCGCCTTACAGCTACTCTATATATAATTATATATTCTAGTATACAATTATATCCTTATAGATGGCTGCATTTTTATATAGCTGCCACTGTTTCTTATTCACCTATATGTTTTGCGTATTTGCAAAATGTGTAACCGAAAGCTGATGTCTAATGTCCCATGCAGACTTAATGGCATTGTGGAATGTGGTTCACGACATGATCACATTTACCGTAGATCTATGCTATTAGCGGAACAAGTCAAAGTTAGTGAAGGGAGTCCATTGGTTACTTGCCTTCTGGAAGGCCCAAGTGGCAGGTAATTTCCAGGGTTTCCCTTTATGTAATGTGTAAATTGTTAATTTATAAAACTTATGTTTTTGTGGACAGTGGTAAGACTGCAATGGCTGCAACAATTGGTATTGAAAGTGATTTCCCCTATGTCAAGATTGTAAGTAATTTACCGTTTTGTCTAACATTCATGATTTTCTATGTTAGTTTCTGATTTCTCTCTTTTAATAGTTGTCTTTTATTGTCTTAATTGTTAGATATCTGCTGAAACAATGATTGGACTCAGTGAACCCACAAAATGTGCTCAGATCGTTAAGGTTCTACTTTATGACCTACTTTATGACTACTCACAAATGCAATAGAATTTATAATCTTCATGTGAAGTAAGAAATATTGAATCCTATTTTGCGCATTACCAAGTCTTTCTTTTGGGATGTGAGGAGCATATACCGTGTGCTTACTTGGAAAAGCACTTCAATTATATTAATATCTGCTTATGCATTAAAATTTGTCAGTTGAATACATAAGATCAAGGCGTATAAGTATCATCTGTATGTTTTTCTTAATAGGTATTCGAAGATGCTTATCGGTCACCACTAAGCATAATTATCCTTGACGATATTGAAAGGTAATGTTAGATGAATGATAATGGGTATTAAGCACTTCTTAATTAGATCTATTTTATTCATTTTATTATCTTGAGTTTTGCAGGCTATTGGAGTATGTTGCAATTGGACCTCGTTTTTCAAATTTAATTTCTCAGACATTGTTGGTGCTCCTGAAACGGCTTCCTCCTAAGGTATTTTCTTTATTGCTGTCGTATTAATTAGGATATAGCTAAAGGTAGTTGCAATCAAAGCCAATCTATTCTCTACATGTATGGTGTGTTAAATGTTCAATTACATGTACTCCCTCCATCCCACGTATTTTTACCACTTTCCATTTTGGGCTGTCCCACGTATTTTTACCCATTCCATTTATGGTAAAAATATATAATACTTTACTACCTACTTTTTACAATCCCAACAATTTTAATTACTTTTTACACTTTATTCATCATTCCCAACAACTTTATTTACTTTTTCTTTTTAAATTACTAATTTATCCCTACTTTTTCTTACATTATATATTAAAAAAATAACACGTCTTAATCTCCGTGCCCGTACAAATGAGTAAAAATACCTGGGACAGAGGGAGTATTATTTACCAAACCTCATTGCTCATGGTGTTCTTTTTCTTTGGCATAAATTTATTTATGTCCTTTAGAGTCTTTAAATTAATTAACCGGAAAAAAGGAAACAATCCCGTCTTGCATTATCTCTACTCCTTTCAGATAAAACTAAACATGTATTCTAGCATATGTTGTAATTAAATCTCTTTTATCAACGTGAAAAGAAAAAAAATGTGGATATGTAACTGCTACAAGTATTTTCTGGGAAAGAAAGGAAAAATATAAAAAAAGGAACTTGGAGATGAAGTTCATTTGCGTATTTTCTCAGGGGAAAAAAATGCTTGTTATTGGTACTACAAGTGAAGTCAATTTTCTGGAATCTGTCGGCCTTAGAGATTCATTCTCGGTCACCTACCATGTTCCTACGCTGAAGACAGAAGATGCCAAAAAGGTATTTATCAGCAGCCTCCTCTTTTTCATGTGTACAAGAATTTCTAGTTTGTGGTTGCAAAGTTGCATGCATATTAGTACTACACTATAGGTGCTGTTGTGATCACAGGGCTATATTTATATTTGATAATTTTAATTACAAAATTTTCTTTATTAACATCTTAAAAGTTCCGTTACCATATTTTATCCATATTTTATCGAAATAGCTTTTCAAATAGGATATGCCTTAGCTCTAAAACACCTCATGCATCCCTTTTCTTTTGTGTTCCATTGGTTGACCTCTCCTCTCTGCTCCTCTCTCAGGTCTTACAGCAGCTTAATGTTTTCGCGAGTGAAGATATTGATTCTGTTTCTGAGTCATTAAATGATGTAAGTATATATTTGCAAACTTCATCTACATCCCAATGAAATGGAATATAACTGGGAAAAATTGTTGACGTCATAAGGCGCTTCCATATTCTGGCTCTCACCTAGCTTTTGCTACTAAATATCATTCAGAGAAATGTGATCTGTATGCCTTCTATCATTAAATTTTTCGTTATTTTATTGCAGATGCCCCTCAAGAAGATCTACATGGTTGTTGAAATGGCTGCACAGGGTGAACGTGGAGGAAGTGCAGAAGCCATTTATTCCGGCCAAGCAAAGATCAATGTTGCACACTTCTACGATTGCCTTCAGGATATATTACGGTATTAGTTTATCTGATACCTGCGTGACAGTTCAGGTTCGACACAATTTTTTGTCTATATTCTAAATGATTTGTACCCGTTTCATTGATCTCAACGTTTATCTATGTTTTCATTCGATTATATAGAGAAGCATTTGAATACACACACTAATCAAGGCTTTAGTGATGCAGTTAAACCTAATTGAAGTGTGGTTTTGTAGTTGAGGATCAAATCCTGATAATTGTTTTTGTATCAGTATTACACGAGAACTATGTTATATTGCTAAAACTTGTTTGTTTTAATGTAATTAATTAATGCTTGTTTTAATCCTTGTAATATTGATATAAAATCTTTTATATGAGGCTTGGATTGGCATAATGGCATGTGAATCCTATTGATAACATATGTTTTTACAGAAGTAATTGATACTCTCCCTATTTCAATATATTTTTCCCAATTTTTTTTAAATTTAATTTTCAATGCAGATTTCAAATTTTAAATAATTAAAACATTCTACATAAATAAATTAAATTCACTGCACTTTATTTTTTAGATTTTATTATTATTTGAAAAAAATTATTTTCGATTCAATCTTGTTACATATACTCTCTGTTTCATAATTATTTTTGTAGTTTTTGTTTTATTTTGTCACGTCTTACAATAATTTGCGTCATTAAAAGCATCACCCCAATCCTAATTGTTTTTCTTGAGGTGGTGTTTATAGAGAATAGGTTAAAATATGATTATTATATAGTTAGTGTTTCGGTTTTTTTTTTTAATATGATGAATTATACAGATAATGCATTAAAATATGGTTTTAGGTGTTAAAATATGATTTATTATAAACATAAACAATTAATAAAGGTTATGGTGCACCCACTTTCAGATCGTATACAATTATGAACAAAAATGTATACAATTTATTTGTTAATTTTTTTAATGAAAAATTGAGTGTAAAAAAATATACAACTATTATAAAATATGTATACATTATTGAATACAAAGTTATACACATATGGCTGCTAGTTTTTTTAGTGAAAAACTGAGTGTGAAAAAAATATACAATTATTAAGAAACATGTATACAAAATAGAATAATATGTATATAAAATAAAATAAAAAATTATAAACATATGGGTGCACCGAATATCAACTCATTAATAAATACTCCCTCCGTCCTCTTGAAAGGTATCAATTTTACTATCCCTGTCATCCGCTTCAAAAGCATCAATTTTCTCTATTTAATAAAAAAATACACAATATGACCCACCACTTCCCTCTAATACATTACCCACCTTATTTATAATAATAATACTCCTTAATTTACGTGCAAAAAGCAAACAAAGACCTTAGAACCGTCCACGTGCAAACAGCAAATGAGTACCTTTCAAGGGGACGGAGGGAGCATATGTTTTACTTATATCATGAGCATATTTTAATAATGGATCGATCTATCTTACAGTCCGTGTCGTATCATACTCGTCTCACATATATCCATCTCACGATAGAGTGCTTCAATTTTATAACTAAATAAAAATTAAATTTCCAAATTTTTAACCTCACCTAACACATATATAACTTCATAATTTATTTATTATTGAAAAAGAATATTACATTACCTTTCAAATTTTAATAAAATTACTCAAATTTAAAAACTCCGTAACTATCATATGAATGTTACTATAAAATATACTCGTATCTATAATATTATACAATTTGTCATCAAGTTAGGGCACAAAAGTCATAGGTAAAGGTACAATTAAAACTCATAATAATATATCTCTTAATTTTTATGTATAAAAGACAAAAGTATACATTAATTGGGATGAAGAGAGTATTTATTACTACTAAAAATATAAAAATCTCAGCACTATTTTATCATTGCATTACCATTATTGAATCTAAATGGTATGGGTATAAAGAATGATGTATGGTATACATAATATTTTCTTTTATTATTTTAAAAATGTAAAAATATACAAATTGATTTATTCAAGACAAACCAAAATACCAGAAGTCAAGAAAAGAATAATGAAAAAGGAAAAAGGAAAATGCAATCAAGTGGGTGAGGTTGAAGAAGACAGCCAATATGGTCTCCTTCCTTGGTGAAGATAAAAAGATTGAAGAATAAATGAAAGGTTTACTACTCTTTATTTGATAGTGAAATGAGAATGATATGCTCCTATTTCCTGATTCAAACCGTTTTTTATTTTTATTTATTTTTATTATTTATAACTTGAAGTATATTATACCATATATGTAGATTACTAATTAGGAGTGAATGAACTTGATTTATTCAAATTTAATTTCAATTATCAAAAAGCAAAAAGATAACATTACTACTCCTTACACATAAAATAACATTACTCTTTAATTTACGCGCAAAAAACAAAAAGATAAATTGATAATGGACAAAGGAGTACTACAAATTGTTCATAAAATAATTTATTGGACGACTATCACTTTTTATTAATAAAGCACTTCTCATTTAAATATAATTACTTAGGTAGTGTTTAATTCACATTGAGTTAATAATATTTTATGGACCTTAAAATTTTATTTAAAACTAAAAGTTTACATACTAATTGTATTTAATCAGGTTTAATTTTCTTTTAAACCCGTCAGTTAAAAGTAAGAGGCTCGGTGGATTAGAACTTAAAGGATAAATGAAATACAATAACCTATCAAACTAATAAAGAACTAAGACAATTCTTATACTCATTCCTTATTTATATAACATTTTCAAGTTTTATTAATTCATTTAATAATTTTCAATGAACTAAATACTCTCTTATTATCCATGTTATGGAACATTCATGGGATGGTATCATCCACGTAAATATATGAATTTGAGTATTTAAATTTTTACTCCTATTTATTTTTTAACTGTCTTATTTATGTACCTGAAAAAACCTTCAAAAAGACAACAGAGCATAAAAAACCAGTCACTATTTATTGATAAATTCGAATGCTGTTTTTAAAATTTTGACAATAAAAAGATTGGCTCAAAATCATGTGGAATTTGTTCTTCTTAATTAGGATTGGTTTGTACACTCCACCCTATCAAATCAAGACTGTATTGGGTTCCCAATTACTTTCCCAATTCTTTCTAGTAACAATATTTATAAATAAAAATATTTGTTATAAGTATTTGGAGTCCAACTGTGCTGCATATGGTTCATTAGTGAACTTGAAGATCTTAACTTTAAATTAATTTTTAGTTTAATCTCTATTATTAAATAAAATAATATAATTATTAAAAAAATACCCACTAATTTATTTTAAACTATAAATATAGGAGTGCACGGTGCCCAAGTACACCCATAATTAAAAAGAATAAAAAAATTGATGTCTTACATAATTGTGTACAAATTAAGAAATGTCATAAGATGGTTAATAAATTCTTATTTACTGTTTATGGGAATTTAAAAATAAAAAAATTCTGAGACTTTAATTAAGGATCATTCTCAAATGATTGAAAATATTTTCTCTTAATTCTTAACATATCTATTTTGAGTTTATTTTAATGAAGGTAGATTTATTTGAAACCGTTTCACAGTAAAATTATTTTATATTTAGTAATTAACTATAATTTTTTATTAAAGATATTGTTATTTTTCTTTTAAAATGTTTTCACATGAAATATTTTACAATACTTTCATAACTTTTTATTAATTGAGTATCACTTTTCATTATAAAAATTATCACTTCTTATCCGTATAATGAAACCATTCTACGAGAACATCTCACACAATTATTTGCCTTTAATCGAACTTCTTGAGATAGGGAGTGATATAGTGTTTACAAAGTGTGTTATCGCCTTGACGCAAATGATAATCTAATTTAGAAATTTAATTCAGCCAGTGGGAATATTCATGCCATCATAATATTCAATAATATCATGAATACTCCATTGGTCACATCTTGATGAATGTTATGAGCTTTTGTACATTTGGATGAATAGATCATATGTTCTTACATTCGGAAATACAGATCATATATCCTTATAATTCGAATGGACTCATTTAATTTAAACGAATTGATGATAAAAAGTGACAATAATGTTAGCAAATGCAATTAAACATATATGTAAAGAATAATTTTAAACTATTAAGTATAAAATAGTAGAATATATCCTAATTATAAGAGTAAAATACTTAAGCTGGATAGACTCAATTTAATTTGAATGTAAAACTCCTAAAAGAGAAAAATATCACAAAAGTTAGAGTTTATTCGAGTTTACCGTTAATTACAAATAGTGGATTACACTATAGAACCTAGGGTTACTCTTTAATAAAAATATTAATATTACTATCGTTAGTGAACACTTTCCTGTAACTCTTTTTATTTTAAAGAGTAGCATTTAATATTCTAAAGTGTATTCACCCCAAAGGATCCACTATACACTTAATTATCATCTCAAAAGGAATATTTGTAAATCATAAATAGTTAAAATTATTTAGAGTGAGGCTTGGGTGTGCCCGAGCGCACACCATGCGCCTTTAGAATTTAGTACTCCCTCCGTCCCAACTTCAACTTCACACTTTCCGTTTTGGTCCGTCCCAAATTCAACTTCACACTTCCATAAAAGGAAAAAGCAACAAACTAATATCTCTCTAACATACTTTAATTTCAAATTTGCCATCACCTTTTTAACACACATAACATACTTTATCATTTATTTATTATCCAAAAATACCATACTACCCTCAAAAGTAAGTCAAAAAGTGACTTTTCTTAAACTCCGTATCTACAGTAAATGTGAACTTGAATTTGGGACGGAGGGAGTATTATGGATAAGGGTACATTATTTTAGGCGTGCGCCTTTAGAATTTAGTATTATGGATAAGGGTACATTATTTTGTTCTAAAGGGTATACATTTTAATTAATAAGAGTACACCATTTTGTTCTAAAGGGTATACACTTTTCATTATATTTTTTATTTTTCTTCAGAAAATAAATGGTACACATCTTTGTACTAAAGAGTATACAATTTAACACAAAATTCTAAAGGCACACACACAAGTTTTTGCCAATTATTTATTTATGAGAGTACTTATTCGAAACTATATCTAAGAATGATAACATTTTAATAAAAAAATTTATTCAAGATATTGATGTGGTGAAAAGTATAAATAAAATGGTAATAATATTTTTAATTAAAAAAATAATTATTTAAAAAAAAACCCAAAAATAATCTCCCACGCATGGTATAGATGCTGGAGAATTGTAAGCGTGGTGGGCACGCGCAGCACTGGTCCATCTATAAATACGACCAAAATTTCCAAACATGTCATATACTCAACACAACACACAAAAACACCTTCCTCACTCTCTGTGTAATATCATCATGTCGTCCACCTGCGCCAACTGCGACTGCTCCGACCAGACTCAGTGTGTGTAAGTCTCTTCTCTCTTCTCTCTCTCTTAACTTCACTGATTAAAAAAAAATGGTGAACCCCATTAGGGCCCCACCGCCCCTGCTCTGGGGATTGGTGAAGGAGGTAAATCGCAGGATGTGCTTCAAGTGGCTTATAGAGAGGGCTCACTGTTTAACTTGTGGTTGAAGGGGAACTTCACTTATTAATCCATACATATTGGTATTGCAGGAAGAAAGGATACACTGCTGACATCATTGACACTAACAACAGGTACTAAAACACACACACATACTATAGTTTTTAATTTATACTAAACTCTTTGGGCATAAAGGTGATACGTGTCCGGAGAGGTAAATTATGGTGAACCAACTTATCAATATAGCCTAGATCATCACTCACTGTACATAAATAGCCTTTAAAGGTATTGAAATTCAATTCTTGATTTAATTTGGCAACTAATCACCCTTGTTGAGCAGTTGAGTTGTCCATATTACTAAACTCTACAAATAAATACTTACTGTAGCTTCTTATTCTTCCATATTTCTTTGCAGCCACATGGAAGAGACCATGGCGACGAATGCTCTGGCCGCGGCCGAGCATAACGGGAAGTGCAAGTGCGGATCGAGCTGCGCTTGCACCGACTGCACCTGCGCCCACTGAACCACCAATCGATCCAACTACAATAAAAGGGGACATGACTACCTAATGAATCATATAAATATGTATCCATCCATCATATTGTAATCTTTATTTCACTAGTATGGATGTCTAGATGTGTGATGATTTGAGGTCCTCCTCAAATATTTATTATTCTCTGTCCCTTAATTAATTAATTAATTATTATTACTCTCCTTGTTATCCTTTACTTTTTTTCGTTTTACTCTAGTTGTTACAATCAATTCAATTAACTCTCACACCCCTTACACTTTTAAAAATATATTAACCTACACAACGTTAACACTTTCATAATAATACCATAAAACTCACTAAAAAAACTATACAACGGTATATTTCATTACTACATGTCTCAATTCCATTATTAAATTAATTAATTTACATTAATAACGAATCCGTTTGTAAAGTGATGGTTGGTAAATTTTAGCAACCAAAATTCAATTCCGATAATAAATAATTTCGTTGGTAATTCAGTTGGTAATTTATATAATGATTATGTTGATAATCTTTTGGTAATTATTAACGGATTGAATTTCATTGATAGAATAGATAATAAATGCATTGTGTTACTAAAATAAAAATATAATTTTTGTTGGTGATCTATTGATAATTACTAATTGATTGAATTTATTGCTAGAAAAAATTAGTAACTATAAAAATATCACATACCTTTTAACTTTGTTAACTCGTATTAACTAACTTTATACTACATATTTGTTTTTCTGAATTATCAAAAATATTTTTCATTTTTCTTATTTTATTATGTACCTAAAAGCAATTTTTCTTAATGTGTAAATATTCAAATAGGCTTTATAATTTTGCTTGAATAAGGGAATTAGTATATTAATTGCATATAAGGCCTATCTGTTGACACATATTAACAACTTTATACATATTTGTATTTTTGAATTATCAAAAATATTTTTCATTTTTCTTATTTTATGTACCTAAAAGCAATTTCTTAATATGTGTAAATATTCAAATAGGCTTTTTAATAATGAGGGAATTTGTATATTAATTGCATATAAGGCTTATATATCTTCTAAGAGTTGGTCTCTTGTATCCTCGGGACATACCGTGCGCTCATACTCTTTAGTATTAAATTGAACAATTTAATACTAAAGAGTATGGGCGCATGATGTGCCCCAGGGGCACACAAATTTTTGCCATCTTCTAAGTCCGTCAATGAAAATCAAGGGGCTAATGGAATGAAAATTAGGGGATATGTGAATTGCAATATCTTTTGAAAATAATAAAAAATGAAAAACACGTGCGCAAGACTGTTTTTTAAGTTTTTTAAATAATTATTACTTTTTATTTATATTATCAATTATTTATGAAATAAATCAATACACCACTATCACTGTTTATTTATTTGAATATATATCACCTTTTATTATAATATTATAATTTCTTATTCTTTTTCACATAAATAAGACACCACTATCACTGTTTATTTATTCGAATACCACCTTTTATTATAATATTATCACTTTCTATTCTTTTTACAAAAGTAAATGATCTCACAAGTTTTGCAAATAAAAATTTAAAAGATTTTCATGTTCGTATTATATTAATTACATACTCAAGTTTTAGTAATCTAAGTATTAATTTAAAGCAAATCTTATGTGAAACTACCCACGTAAACTGTTGACGTTATTAATAAAAAATGATACTCAATCGATTAAAATAATAATGGTGCATTGTAAATCACTATTCTGCAAGGTGTATCCAATGTAAAAAATAGTTTGCCTATTGAGTATAATAAATTAGGTACTTAAAAGGGGGTGAAAATAGATGCAGTAGTGATATAAATAAATAAATAATAAATTTTTGAGATGGAGTTTTATGTGAACTTGGTTTATCATACAACTTATTTTTATAAAATTGTTTTTATGGATAAAAAATCACTTTTTTAAAAGATTAATTATTATTTTTTGAATAAAAGTTATTACTCAAATTATATTCAACAACATATCAATGTTTGAAAGTAATTATTTTTAATTCAAAAGAATAATAGTTTATCTCTCTAATTATTTGTACAAAAGAATAATCAATAAATTAAGGTTCAAGAATTTGAAGAGTAATATTTTCATTCAAAAATAATAATAATTTATCACTCTGAAAAAAAAATTCTTGTGAAAGAAGTACTCCTAAATCCTAATATATAAATTAGAATCGATACATACAAGTGTTTCCAAATTATAAATATTTCATATGGGAGATTCATATAATTAGAAAGGAGAAAAAAAAATAAGGCTAAAATTTATGTGTCCGGAGACACAGTACGCCAAATACCCTTTAGTATTAGATGATATACATTTTAATAAAGACGTGTACTTTTTATTTTCTGAAAAAATAAAAATAAAAAATTAATGAAAATGTATTTCTTTTATAACAAAATATTATAATCTTATTAATTAAAGTGTATACCCTTCATAACAAAATATTGTACACTTACACATCTTGTGGACACAAAAGACCAACTCAAAAAATCATGAATTATTATTAACAGTATTTTAAATCAATCTGTTTCTAACAAGTTATTTAAAAAAGGAGTAACAATTTAATATGAAATTTTAATTACCCGAATCATATTACTAATACATGAGTAAGACTTAGTACAAACAACATCGGGCAGGGCCATAGTCATCTTTGGACCCTTATCCGAATGTGACAATCGCAAATAAAAGATAGGAAAAGAATATTTTCCTTTTTCAATTGTCAAATTTGATAATTTATAATCGGATTCTCAATCTCTACTAAAAATAAAATGTCACGTGTCATACTACTTCTTTAATAGAAAAATTCCAAAAAAAAAAAAAAAGAATTTATTTTTAATTTTATCGCATCTTGGAAAAAACTTTAAAATTTTGTATTCCATTGGAAAAGTATATCCTGCAAAAAATATATTTTTAAATAAAATAAAAAGTTAATGGGTTTGAAGTTCTTTCTAAAAAAAAACAATTTATAAATAAATACTTTAAACTCACACTCTTTTTGTACCTTTTTATTTTGATAAATTCTTTTGTGATTCACATCCAAAATATAAGTGTACATTAATAATAAAAGCAGGCTAATTATACTGTGCACCCGGGTACACCTTAAGATAGGGTGCACCCACTTTTATAAACGTAAACAATATAAATAAAAACATATAATTATGAACAAAAATGTATACAATTTAATTGTTAGTTTTTTTAATGAAAAATTGAATGTAAAAAGATATACAATTATTAAAAAACGTGTACACACTATTGAATAAAAAGTTATACATATATGAATGCTAGTTTTTTTAATGAAAAACTTAGTGTGAAAAAAATATATAATTATTAAGAAATACGTATACAAAATAGAATAACATATATACAAAATAGAATAAAAAGTTAATACATATATGGGTGCACCCGAGTACACCTAATATCAACTCATAAAAATATACACACTAATAAATTACTTTAAAATTTTATATATTTTATTAATTAGCGATTTTTCAATGAAATCTGAATATAAAAAAATTATACGTTTATTAGGAAACACATGCACCCAAATAAACATAATATCTAACTTATTTTTTACAATATTTTGATTCTAAAGCCAACTTTAATTTTTTACCCATGTAACAGTATATCCCTTAATATTATAAAAGATTAAATAGCATTTCCCTCATATTTTATTTTATTACTAATAATTATTTATTTAAATGTACTTAAAAGAATACAACATAAAATGGAGTTGCTTCAAAGTTTGGACAAAGACATGGTTGGCTTAAGATCATCAAGAATTTGTTCCAATGTCCGATTGCAATAAAGTCATGTCAAAATCACTTCACCTCCATCATGTAATTAACATAGAATTTCATTTTTATCATTATTGCATTCGAATTTAAAATGAATAATATTGTATCCATAGAGCCGTGGGAATCAGAGATCCATGGGCTCTGTTCAATAGCGTGCTTTATCTCGACTCAGTTCGACTCGACTCGGAGTATCATACACAGAAAGTCACCAGCTTATAGCTATAAATAGGAAGCTCTCCACAGAGGTGAAACATCATACAACACAGCAAATTCCATCCACATTTTGCAGTTTATTTATTTCATTACACATATCTCAAAACATGTCGGACAAGTGCAGCACCTGTGATTGTGCTGACAAGACCCAGTGTGGGTAAGTGTCTTTTCGGCCATTCGACGTAAAAATATAGATGTTCTGTCCATGCACGAATCAATTTTGAGTCGAGCATCGAGTAGTCTGTATATATGTGTGTTTTAATGATGGGTATGACTAATGGTTGAACTATTGCAGGAAAGGATACACAGCAAACATCGTTGAAACCGAAAAGAGGTAGGTTTTTCTGTGCTGAAATAATATAATTATGCACTTTTTAAGAAAATAAAATACTTAATCAAGAAACCTTCTTATAAATATTCATAAGTTGATCAGTCGGATTATTCTTCATCGCTCCAGAAAGAGTAATCCGACTTATCAACTATAAAACCAAGAGCTGTCGATTGAAGTTCGATTTTTTCTTTCAGCTACCCGGTGGTGATGATGGCAGCTCCGGCTACTGCCGAGAACGACGGGAAGTACAAGTGTGGTGCTGACAAGTGCAGCGATTGCACTTGTGACAACTGATTTGTGTAATGTAAACCCAACTAAAAAGGGGCACTTGAGCAATTACGTACCCTAATTATGGTCATATGGTGTAATCTTTAAATAAGTTTGTGACAGTACTGTGTGGTTAGTCCTAAATTTATTAATGCTTCGAGTCAAGTTCAAGTGTCCCTTGATTTGTACCTTCATTATTGCGTGTGATACAATGAATTAATATTAGTGTCATTAATTCACATATATATGCTTCTCTACTTTGTTCTCTTTTCCTTTATTAATTTTTGTGTTACAGATGCAACTAAAGTAAAAATAAAAAAATTAAGGTGTGCATATTTAGTAGTGAGTGTGTGTAAAAAAAAAAAACTGATGAAAACCCCACATAAATATCCTTTTATATTGCTTCTATGTGGTAGGGATGTAAATGAGTCGAGTCGAGCCAAAACGAAGGTTGAACAATTTAATAAGCAGATTATGAGAACAGATATAGTTAAAAGAATACTTATAATCAGACCAAGTTCTCAAAAAAATCCAAAATTACATTTAGTGAAAAAAAATAATGAAGGGAATTCAAATGCAACATACTGCATCAAATGGTCTCTTGTAGAAAGTAACAATGTTTCAGTAGAAAGGAAATGCCAACAAATCACCGATAACAATAGCAATAGCAGATGAACTATGTGAAAATGTTCTTGTTTATTTCGTAACTATTTTCTTTAAGAACTGCCTCAGATTCACATTAGATCCAAGATAACATGTTCATATCAGTGTGTAACTAGTGAAATTTCGATTTACCTATGGCTGATCAATCATGAGGCTACTTCAGACGTTAAAGCCTTCAGCACGAAGGCATCTGCGGTGAGCCTCGATCCATTTTTCACAAGCAGGCTCGCCATGCTCCACAATGCATTCATCTCTCAGCCTCTTGGTATCAGGGCAAGCACAACAGATCTTCTTCTTTGGCTTTGAAGCAGGACCAGAATCGTTGGACCCTTGTTCTTTCTGTGGTTGTATTGAGATGACGGATGAAGTGTTCTGACTCAGTAATCCACCCATCTTTTCAGAAATCACAAGAATATTTGCAGAAGAAGCTAGCAATACAGAGGAAAGAAAAGGTGTAAAAAACTTGTCCTCGAATAGTTATGCCGGACTGAGCAAAAAAATATAAAAAGGCACAGAAGACCAGCAACCAAGCAATATCGTGAACTATTGCAGTATATACAAAAATCACACGTGAAAATATGGCAGTCATATCAGAATCCAGAGGCAAGGTGTGGTTAGCTCAGTTACTTGGTAAAAGGCTAGAGAATGCCAGAGTTCTCTTACCATTCAAGATTACAATTCGTAAAGCCCTGAAAATTGGCACCAACTACATATAAACTGTACGCACAGGCCTTCCAAGGAATAAGAGCTCAAAAAGAAGAACATGAAAAGTTCTTAGGTGACAAGGAGAAATGTTCATTGTTTCATCTCCCTGAGACCATGAATGGTTCTTTGGATGATTTCATACAAGTTTTACATGTCAGCACAGACCGTGTAGCTCCTTTATATGTTCAAATTGAAGAGTTTAGTCATGCTTACAACCCCTAATCATATATATAAAGCAAACTGTTTTTAACCCTAAAACTTCATATTTAAGCTTGTTTGAACTCCAACATAAATTATTTCCAGGGAAATTGGCAACGCATTCATTATAAGTGCGATAATCCAGAAACCCATACCTGCAAAACCAAGTTTATAGATGTTCCAATGCTACAAGATTTATATGATAGCAAAGGAGGATAATAATTGGCTTCCCAAAATCCTCATCAAATTAAAAGAAATTCAACTGAGAATCAGCACAACCACAATTCCATTCTGACATAATCACATACTCGAATAATCCACAAAAATATCAAGAAGAAATTAAAACATCAGTGGTCAACAGAAACTAACATATATCTAGAATATTATTCTGGATTCTTTATGATTTGTCATCCTCAATTATCTTTCTTCAGCCAAAGATGTCATTTTGTACGATCATTATCACTTTACCAAGTTCTTCACTGTAAATCACTTAATAAATGGGAGACAATTCAAGCTTTTGAAAATTTCTACTTGTGCTCCAGTTCAACTCAAACACAAAACCATGTCCAAATCCAAATAAAAATCATAACTTTCAATAAAAATTTTAACACTACTATATAACATTTCCTAATAATAGAAAAGGCAAAGTAAACTGCAGAAAGCATCAAAGGCAATTATAACCTAGATTTTCAATAAGATTGGGAAATTCCGTTTTTACTTCTTCATCGATTAATTGCATAAGGCGTAAAAATAAATAAAAAAAAAAGAAGAAGAAAGATAAAATATATTACTATATAAACAGAAAAATAATATAATACCAGTCATCCATTCAAACATCTGCAACTATAATTTTCAAGAGAAGAATCTCACCTCGTTTCTTTTGAATTAAAAAGAAGAAAAAGAATTAGCAGAGATTTTAATGAAATAGAAGGGTTTAAGTTTTACGAAGGAAGGTGCGACTTTCTAACAAAAAGCGTGTTTCTCTAAGTACCGCTTATATTTCTTAAATTTATTTGGTGGTGACAGCTGTGACTTTTAAAATAGGCGCATTAATTTATTTGTCTATGAATTTGGGCTCAATCTAACAATCAGGCCCATGGATTTTGAGCTGTTGTATTAATGGGACAATGTGGCCCAGTACCTAATTTCTTGAAGGGCGGCGATATTGCCACCGGAACCTGAGGACACCCGATATCTAAATTTTATTTTTTAAAAAGACAAAAATAACCCTAAGACAAAATTAAATAAATAACCATAAAAAATTAACTAATTGTACCCTACAATCTCCTTCCTCATCTGTCCATTCTCAAATTCTCCTTCAGTTCGTCAATGGCGAAGAAATTCAAGCAAATACAGAAAACAAAACAAAAAAAATACCGGCAAGCTTTTGGCGTGAGATGAAGAAAAGAAACCAACAAGTTTATTCACACTATCAGATCTGACAAAGAAGGAAAGAAGCAGCAATTTTACCTACATATTTTAAATTTATTACTCATGATTGGAAATAAGAACTCTTGATGACTAATTCTATTTATCGCATCTCAAAAACATTTTGTATTTTTAGTTTTGAATGTCGTATTTAATGGATTAATACTATGAATCAATACCAGGGGGATTGGAGTTGTGAATTAGTTTGCCAATTCATTCCAATATTTGATGATCTTAAATATCTCATGTGATTATTTCACTTAAATTTTCTAATTCATTAACGAAATTAGAACTGGTAATCATCAAAATTATAAATTTTTTTTGTTTTATTGTGATCAAGTTCTAAAATTTTGAGATCTGTGTGAAGCAAAAAAGATTTTGAGGTTTGAATAACTTTAAAATGAATTTAGTGTAAGGTTATTTTTGTCTTTTCAAAAATTAAATTAGAAAAATGGGTAGTTAAGTAAAAGTTTGGGGGGCAATAGTGACACCCTTTGTTGAAATAAGTACTCCCTCCGTCCCGGGCAAAGAAGTGCATTTGCTTTTTACACGTATATTAATGAATATTATTATTTTATTTAAAGTGGGTAGGTGCATTAGAGAGATATGATGGGTAATGGTGGGTCACTGGTGGACCCTTTTTACTAGAAGAGTAAAATGATACAATTTGGAAAGGACACCCAATATAGTAAAATTGTGTTATTTGAGCGTGACGGAGGAAGTAATTTATAGGTTATTTTGTTGTGCACGATACACGGTCACTTAGTGTTTATAAAGTAATTTTTACGGTATAGTTGTTATTTTTATTTTTTAAAATTTTAATTAATTTATTTATTAATAAAGAGTACTCCGTTTTTATGGTATAATTATTTTTATTTTTTAATTTTTTTATAATATAATAAAAAGAGATTATTAATCTAGTTTTTGATGTAATGATTCATAATAACTGGGTGCACTTGTAATTTGATAATGTTTGGTTAATTAAACTTATGGGTTAATAAAGTCTTGAAAAACTTAATATAAATGCAAACCCTCCGTGAGGGTAACGAGTAACATATAGACGAAGTAGATGAAACATGCAACCTGGCCCGGATCAACTTGATCGGATCCAAACCCATCACCACACCGTTTGACCAGATTTTCACCAGCCTCATATGAGCCGGGTTGATGCAGAGCTTGGTTTTAACCCGACCCGCCCCATCACCATCGTTGGACCACATAAAATAATCAGTAGCAATTTCAAGTAACCAGACAACATGATCATCAATCAGTAGCAGTTTCAACACGTAAAAGATAAAAGCTAAGAAGTGGCAAATTTCTCTACGGATCGTTTTCTTTGCATCTCAAACATCCCAACATCCATGCAGATGCAGCACGGATGGATGCTTTCAAGGACACAGTTATGAGAACTAAACAACGAGCTGGATAAAAGGATGGTGTAGCAGTCTAGCAGAGCAGTTCTAAGCAATATCGAAAAGTTATTCCCGTTTGGGTCGGGATGCAGAGCATGCTCGAAAGCCATGACAAACAGGGTTATTACTAGTACACCCACACATTCAATATCAGACTTTTGAGATTGTATTGATCTGAAACTCTCTCAACAACTGCCTCAAGAAAACTAATCACAGATTATAAAACCGAAGATGCAGAAAAACTATACCACCACCATGTTAGTTGGACAGAAAATCTTAACAGAAGTTGAACACAGAAAGATTGAAAATAGAGGTGGCATCAGGGGAGGTCTTGAGAGTATAGTTATCAAGGTACTTTCGTATTTAACAACAGCTATAAAACGTCGCATATAAATCACCACTGAAGACAGAAATCAGTAGAAAGCACAATGATAGAGGAAGCCCACCACAAGAAAACCATATACTAGCAGATGAAGCATGAGATTAAGATGAGATGAATCCACCATCGAAATGTGTAAGCATGAATGTCATGAATAAGATAATATACTAGCAGATGAAGCATGAGATTAATACACCATCGAAATGCGAAAACATGAATGTCATGAATGAATACTAAGAAAACCGGTAAAATTCAAAAGCATACCACAGAGACAATCAAGAAGTCAAGAGTAACAACAGATGAACAGAGAATCGTAAAAATCATTGCTCTTTCAAGAAAATTTACAGCAGAGTTGATCTACACTTAACAAGAGAAACATTGTATAAGAAACATTAAATAAGTGGAGAAGAAGTTATCCACAACTAATGAAATTTCAAGTGTCCTTCACATTTAATTTCAAATGTTTCCAACCTTTCTTGAACACGTCCGATTCCTGTTTATCCAGCCAGTGTGTCAAACCAGATCTTAATAGAAACACATCATCACCATCAATCTAGCTTGGAAACAACATAATCCAAATATAATGTTTCCATTGTGAATCCCATATCATGCCCCAACATTGTGTAATGAAATAGTGGGAACCAACATCAATCATACTTCTCCCTCCATGAATACACAAGAAAGAAAACCCAAGAAAGCCCTAAAACAATGTCACCAACAAACAGCCTCAACCAATCATGGCCAAGAACTTCGACCTTCCTCTCGAAGTAAATTCTCCATATAGCCATTGCAACATGGAGAAGAACACACCCTTTAGCAAAGAAACTATGAAACTCTCTATCCTTCACAAAAGCCACCATGAACAAGAGGAAACCGATAGTAAACAGAAGCAAACCCGAAAATGAATCCGACGTTCGGATTAACAGCTGATCATGAGGTGTTGAGCCAAGAAGCTTACTGGCATGGTCATTACCATGGCTAAACACCAACACCTCATCTCTATAGAACATCATCATGGCCCCACAAGACAAGGCCACCAAAGAATGGAGCACACAGATAAGAAAAAACCCAGAAGACACCATTGATCACCTCAAAAATACTTTATCCTCGTTTTATTACAACCCTATCAAGATTTGATTTCAAGGCCTGAAAGAATAACCAACAGAAAACCCTTGTAAACAATTGGCAAAACCCCACAATGAATTATTGATCAACATAATCTAAACTTGTTTCCACGCCCATCACTCCACACATATTTCAGACAAGAACCCATCATTTTTTTTTACTTGAAATAACATAATTCCACCCAAAAAAAAAACTCATCAAAACCAAGAAAAATGTTGAATTTAAAACACCAAAAAGTACCTATTTCAACGCGCCTTCTGAATCCCAGAGTGAGGCATCTGCGATGAGATTATCACTTCAGTAAATAAAACAGATCCAAGCAGACTAAAACCCTGGAGGCTCGAAGCGAAAGAAACCAGATAATTAAGGAAATATGGACAGGATTTCCTTTAAAATTATGGACAGGATTTCCTTTAAGATTTATATAAAAGGGTACTGATTTTACAGCTATTTAACTTTAATATTCAACTTTTTGTACCCAAAACAGAAGACAAAGATCCTAATTTATTGGGTTAAAAGTTGGGATTACTACAAGATTTCAAGAAATCAAAATTCGGACCAGCTCCTTTATTTCCTGAAATATTGAGTCGGGAAGAAATTATGGGTGCTCGTTTATAGATGTAGATCTTGAGAAATGAGATATCTGTTCTGAAAATTTATAGCTGCCAACTGAGGCACACAGTATGGATCGATAATGTAATTTAATTCGATTTAATTTTTTTACATTATTTTCTAATACTGTTGCTCACACGTTGTGACCCAGTGGTATGGCATCATATAAATGAGCCAATGTCTCAAATAGTATATAAATAAATATCAATTCAACATTATACGAAATTAAAAAATAATAATAATAATTTTTAACATACTTTTGGAGGTATTTTAAGCAATACTAAATAAATAATAAATTATGCTATATGTGTTGTGATACGTGGTCAACACCTAAGCCACTACACAACTTACAAGACAAGGTTGAAATCCCCCATGTCTTCCCGAGCTCTATCCCGCCAAGGTGATCCGAGGTTTTTCGGCTGAGCAGAGGCCTATCCAGCCAAGGTGATCCCGAGATTTTTCGCCTGAGTCGAGGTCTATCCCGCTAAGGTGATCCGAGGTCTTTCGGCCGAGTCGAGATCTATCTCGTCAAGGTGATTCGATATCTTCTATTTGAGCCGAAGTCTATCCTGCCAAGAAGATCCAAGGTCTTCTATTCATCTCTCCATACCAAATGTGAGCTCTGTCTCGCCAAGCTCTCAATGCCAAATGTGAACGCTGCTCTGCCAAACTCTCCTTGCTAAAGGTGAGCTCTGTCCTGGCGAGCTCTCCATGTCAAAGCTAAGCTCCGTCCTGTCGAGCTCTCTTGCCAAAACTGAGCTCTGTCCTGCTGAGGTCTTTCAGAGCTGAAGTCCTTAGAATGACTAGTAGATGACCTGTCAAGTCATCTGTCACATCCGAGTTAGACTTTCTCACTTCCCAATGTACAGATAGACTTTCTCATCTCCCAAAGCAAGATTTTACATATCTCGCATTTAATGCATACAGGTTACTAGTCTAGAGCATTTATGGCTAGAATAGTTGGCTCACACCCACTTGTATAATAGGGTGGAAGGGCTTCATCTTGAAAACACGCCACTTTTAGTCTATTAATAATTTATTCTCATGTGATCTATATAATTATGAAGTATTAAAATAATACTCAGAATTTTATTTAATAAAATAAAGGGTAAATTATCAAAACCCCTCAATGTTTGTCCAAATTACCAAATAAACCCCTGATTTGAAAAATTATCAATTTCCCCTTTTAACTTGTTTTTTATTTGAATATTAATAAAAATACATTTTTTTAAATAAAGAAGGATATAAATGACATAAAGACTCATATATTTAACATTGTATTTTTAAATTTCACTATTTTTTTAAAGGGGGTGATTAGTAATTTTTCAAAACACGGGGTTTATGTGGTAATTTAAACAAATCTCAAGGGGATTTTGATAATTTACTCTAAAATAAATTGATTACTCGACTTTTTTACCTAGATATTTTTAAGAAGAGTATTAATAATCATCATTAAATCAGGGTCTAAATTTATTGTATCACTATTGGTTACAATATACTTGAAATTTTCCGTGTTTTGATTTAGTGATAATTTTTTGAGTATAAAAACCTTGTAATTGAGTACTTAATTTTCATGGTTCATAACCATATTTATCTCCGAATTTTCGAAGTATAATTATTTTTCAAGGACAAAGTGATGTTTTAATTTTACGATATTATAGTATAATTCATTACAAGCATATTTTAAGTATTTGTAAGTATATTTTATCTATATAATGAACATATTTAAACATATTTTATTTATATAATAAACATATTTTAATAATAAATAGACCCGTACTTGAGTGTCTTCGTGAATACCGGCTCCTAAATTTTATATTTTTCGAAAGTTGTACATTTTAATATTACATGTTATATCATTTAGTATAAGAACATGTATCATGAGAAAAAAATTTTAATTTTTTTAATCAAATATTTATACTTTTCATATTCCAGTCAATATTTTCAATAAAAAATCATACTTATATATTTTGGAACTGAATGTTATACCCATATATACATTATACACTCGGGGACACAATAATTATTTTACTTTTAACAAAGTTTCTTATAAGACGGTAAATACGTGAGACGAGTTGTTAAAATATACTTGTTATATAAATAAAGTATTAATTAAAATATATTTTCTAAAGAGCATGGGCGCACGGTGTGCGTAGGGGCACAATGGACCAACTCTATGATTTGCTACAAACATAATTTAATCATTAATAAGCATACTTTAACTATATAATAATTATACTTTAATAACGGGTTGACCTCTCACTATCCGTCTCACATAAATTCGTTTCACAAGATAATCCTTCTTTATTTTTATTTTTTAATTCATAAATATCTTTCCTTAAAAAATAAAATTTCACTTGGCGAATTTTTTAGTAATACAGAGATCAAATAAAGCCCTTCATTTCCGAAGCTCCACTGTTATTTCTCTTTCCCGCGCGTTCGACCCACAGTTTAAGAGGGAAACCCTAATTTCCCTTCTCGTTCTCTCTCACTTTACCGGGTTACCTGCTAAATCTTCAATGGCGTCGGCATCTTCTTCGGGCGTGGTGGGGCCAGAGACCCCTTGGGTGGAGAAGTATCGACCGAGTAAGGTGTCTGATATAATCGGCAATGAGGACGCTGTGGCCAGGCTTCAAGTTATCGCCCGCGATGGCAACATGCCTAACTTAATTCTCGCCGTAATTACTCACTCACTCTTATCTATTAGTTTTCTCTTCACAAAGATGGTCAACTTGGATATTGATTCTTTTTTTAAATTTTTGTTTAAACTATGCCACATTGCGATGAAGAGGATTTTGTGGATTTTGTTTTGGCTTGAAAATTGTTATGAGCTGATTCACATTCATGTTTTACTTTATGCTTCAGTAGCTCTATTGATAGATCTTGTTAATTTACTTGAGTGGTATGTCATCTCTTGAATTTGGGGCTCATTTTCTGAATCTAATGAAAATTCTGGGTGCTGCAAGTGTTAAATGTCACTCCTGGAGAATATAGTTTTTATTTTGGGTGTGTTTCTGTACCAATGTTCTTCTAACCTGTCATCTGTACAATGTAAATGCAGTTACACATGTTTGAGTGGAAAACGAAATTGTTATTTCTGTGATCATTTCATGCCTATTCACTTGTTTGGCATTAGGTAGATTTTATATGTATTTCCTCCTTGATACAATATGATACTAATATAATCTGAATCCCGAATTTGTCAAACAAAGTACCAATCTGTGTTTGAGTTTCTCTGAAAATACTAATGAGACATTTATTTCCATATTTGGAAAGACAAAACTAGGACTTATTCCTGCACAGTTTTAATCCATTGGTAATCAGTGTTGGATGCTATTGTAGGGTCCTCCTGGAACTGGTAAGACAACTAGCATATTGGCTCTTGCTCATGAGCTCCTAGGACCAAATTACCGAGAGGCAGTTCTGGAGCTAAATGCATCAGATGATAGGTGTGTAAATTGTAAAGTAATGGTGGAGTTGCTTTTTTATTTCTTTTTCTTTTTTTTTTTTACATATTTCTAAATATTTTAACAGAGGCATTGATGTTGTGAGAAACAAAATAAAGATGTTTGCCCAGAAGAAAGTAACACTGCCTCCTGGAAGACACAAGATAATAATTTTGGATGAAGCTGACAGGTAAGTGATGAATGTTCTCTATGTATGGGAATAATAAGCATTTTTTTTACTCTATCCATGTTTCCTTTTCTTCTCCTGTAGTCCTTATAAATTTTATTTATACATTGTAAAATTTTGTTCTTAGTCAACAATTGATTTGAGACTTTGTATGTATATTTTTGTTAGACTGTTACAAATACAACTTTCTCTCTTTTAGTAGTTTTATTCTCTTCTCTGATGGATGTAGGAGAATATGGTAGGATGTAAAATGTAGAAAATTAGCAGCATAAAACTGACAAAACTGACAATGTGTAAAAATATGCTTTAAAGAAACTAAGCCGTCGTTTAAATTAATCACATATTAAAATTTCAAAATATGAAACCTTAAATATATAATAGGATTAAAAAAGATTAATTTAATTTACAAGAAAAAAACATTAATTATGATATTTGGTAAATAATAAGTTAACACATGTTAGTAGGTGGTGAATCAATAGTGCATAAAAAATTAGCACATTGTTAGTAAGTAATTAAGAAAATAAATCCATTCAATATAAACCTCACACATGTTAAAAACAATGCATAAAATCATAAAATTGTGACACATGTCCTTTTAAGAAAACTAAATTAAGAAACTACTTGTCAGTTATATGTATTAAGATATAGGATTTGCAGTTGTCACATAATTCTTATCTAATTAACAACTTATTCAACATAACGTGTTTGTTGCATGGTCCTGATATTATATCTCATAATCTTTACTGTTTTTACTGTATTGGATGGATATTAGCATGGCTTCTGGAGCTCAACAAGCCTTGAGGAGGACCATGGAAATATACTCAAGTTCCACACGTTTTGGACTAGCTTGTAACACTTCATCGAAGATTATTGAGCCTATTCAGAGTCGATGTGCTCTTGTCCGCTTTTCTAGATTATCTGATATAGAGATCCTTGGACGTCTTAAGGTGGTGGTTGCAGCAGAAAAGGTAATATCTTTCTTTCAAGTTCTATCTGCAGTTCCAATGCATCGTTTGTTATATTGCTTATGGTTGTCAACGTCCTACTGATAGCATTAACTAAAGATATTTCTTGCTCCTATCATCAATGATGAAATTTTTATGTCAGGATGGATTATTCTACATGTTAGTTATCTCCAAACCAAGTCCTTTTGGCTGCAAAATATTTATTTCTTTTCTCATCTGGGCTTCCTAAACCACTTCCTTTGCATAGTGCTTCGTACATGTGCCACACTAATTTATCGAATAACGATAGCTTCTTAAACCTTAGATTCTTTGTGAGAAGTCTAATAAACTGTCTTATGATTAACTAATATGTGATAAGTGTAGAACTTGAGAATCATTATGACGATCTTTTTATAGGAGATGGGAATTAAGGAGCTAAGGTGCATACCTCTGCTTTCTTGGTGGAATAAGTTAGAATGCTTCTTTAGAAAAAGAATTTATTATATAAAGAAGATTTTTTACCCAAATTCTTTCCTAGTGTAAATATTGTGCACAACCTTTTTTCTTTTTCCAAAAATGTCATTCTAATAGTCAAATGAAATGAAATTTGTGCTGCTTATTGGCATGACGAAAGTTATTATCATTATTCATCTCACAAGGTGAAACTTAATGGCATTTTTATTTGTTTCTCGTTTTAAATCAAAAAGCATTATCTGAAAGTGCCTAAGTTGTGTTTTGGTAATTTAAAATGCATTTTGCAATTTAGGTTATGCGCCTACTATTTTTCTTTTCTCCCCTACATAAATTCTCATTTACCATCATTCAACTTCTGCCATCATTATTTGGCTATCTGTCTCGAATTTTAGACAAGTATCTTGTATCTATTAAGTATAAGTTGCCGTATTTCTTGATTGAAACAACCTAAGTTTGCAATAAACATTCAGATACGATCGTACTATCCAATTTGAACCTACTTTATATCTTTGAAGGTACCTTATGTTCCGGAAGGTCTTGAAGCAATTATTTTCACTGCTGATGGTGATATGAGGCAGGCTTTGAATAACTTGCAAGCTACCAACACTGGATTTGGTTTTGTCAATCAAGAAAATGTTTTCAAGGTCAGTGCGTGAAATTGCACATACTTCATTTTTTAATAATGTCCTTAAGACTGCATGTCATGACCAAGACTTTCATGTGCTCTAGGTTTGTGATCAGCCCCATCCCATGCATGTGAAAAACATGGTACGCCAATTAACTGAAAGGAAATTTGATGATGCTTGTGGTGGACTGAAGCAGCTGTATGATATGGGTTATTCGCCCACGGATATAATCACTACCCTTTTCCGAATCATCAAGAACTATGATATGCCAGAGTATTTGAAATTGGAATTCATGAAGGTTTGTTTCTCAATCATGCCCATGCTTATATTGAGGATATATACATATCTTTTCTTTTTTTGATATATTGACATTATGAATACTCAGAACACACTAGATCAGATTTGCGATCCATTTTATTTTCAGGTTTTATAAATAGATTCTTCTTTGATGGTTTTTCAGGAAACAGGATTTGCCCACATGAGGATTTGTGATGGAGTTGGTTCATATCTTCAGTTGTGCGGGTTGCTTGCTAAGTTGGCGCTGGTAAGGGAAACATCTAAAATAGTCTAAATTTGTTGCCAAATTGAATCGAGTGTTTTACCAATTTCTAGATATTGCTGTAAATTTGATGTCAGATTGTGCAATATGAAATGCTAATTTTACCCTCATGGTTAGAGTATTCGTTTTCGTTAATGTTGGTCGTTCGAGATCTTGCTGAGTACATGCATCAGAAGGTTGTATGCTGATTGTTCATTACGCAATACATGCTTACAGCGTGGGTGTAAAATCCGAGATGACAACATTTCTGAACCACTCTGTATGCATATGGTGATCTATTTCCTAGTGATGCGGGTGGTGGAATACTTAGAATATGTTGAGTCGTTGATAATTTAATGAAATTTAAAAAGCTAGTGTAAATATGTTTAGGATTAGTGCAACAAAACATTGAATTCATTTTATTAACTTGACTTTTGATGTATTTTTTTTATGTTATCCATTAAATCAACCGTATGTCCTCGCTTTAGTGGAATAATATTGTCCAAAATATTATTATCCTCGTACTAAAGCGTTGATATGTTCGCAAATCGCAATTAGGTCATACTAACATTAGACTTGGTATATTAATGAGTGGAAAAGTATTTCAAGTGAAATATTTGAATGATAGTTAGTACAATATTTGACAAATGTGTTACCTTCTTATCGCAATTAGGTCATACTAACACTAGACTTGGTATATTAATGAGTGGAAAAGTATTTCAAGTGACAAATATTTGAATGATAGTTAGCACAATATTTGACAAATGTGTTACCTTATCCTCCACACATTTTTATTCAAAATTTCAAATTATTGTCTTTCGCACTATTTTTTTCAGAGGCAAAGATGAGCGTGAAACTGTCTCGTGGGAAGAGTTCTACAAGACATAAAAAATGAAATTCGAATTGATGAAAAGTAATAATAGTGTAATATATTTTTTATTGAACTATTTGTAATATGGAGTAGTAAATAAAAAGTGATAACTTTTTAATGAAAAAGAATAATATATCTAATAAAATATAATTACTACTTTTTTTTAAAAAGTAAAATAGTTTTACGTGAGACAGAGACACAAATGTTGCCTTTTTTTTTATGTATAGTGCATCATATCCAAAAATTAAATTTAATAAACCATTAATAACAGGGTACTCACACAAATGTTCTTTTTTAAAAAAAAAATAATGTAGTGCATCATATCCAAATATTAAATTTAATAAACCATTAATAACAGGGCTAAAATTTGTGTGCATCCAAAATACCATATCCTTAAATCTCATGCTTTTTGAAAGGTATACATTTAATATTAAATGTTATGCCTTTTAATATAAGATTTTATAACTTGATAATCTGAGATTTTTTTTTTAATTTTTTTTTAATCATACAGTTATATTTTTTATTTTTCAGCAAACAATGAAAAAATTATAATCTTATTAATTAAAGTATACTCCCTCCGTCACACGTTAAGGTTTACACTTTCCATTTTGGGTTTTCCCAAGTTAAGGTTTACATTTCTTTTTTTTATCAAATTGGGCCCACACAAAACAATTAATTATTTCATTTAGGACTCACACACAACACTAATACAACTACTAACTTTACATTAAATATTATTTCTTTCACCTCACTACACATTAAAATATTATACTCCTTAATCTCCGTGCAAAAAGCAAACGTCAACCTTATCATGGTACGGAGGGAGTATACCTTTAAAACAAATATTATAGATTACCTTTTATACATTTACTAAAAGACCAATTTCAAAAACAATAGTTAGCCCTATGATTAGGATTCCTCACTGCACCATCATGAGGTTGTTATCATTATTTAATTGGGTTCGCATGAGATCATTTCTTATATATTTATAAATTATAATCACTCTAATCCTATAACTGTGTTTGTGAAAAAGGAGTAATTTTTTATGATAGTGATTTGAAGCAAATACTTATCCTAACTGTAAACTCAGTTACTCTCTACATGATTTCAAAAGATAAAATTACTTTTTAAAATGATAAATTATTACTATTTGAATAACAAATTATTTTTCATTTTAATAGAAATATGAAAGTTAATATTAGAAAATTACAGGAATATATTTTTTTAATCAGAATCACTCAAGACTAATTATTCATAAACTAAAAAAAGAAAAAAGTAAAATTCAGGTCTTTCTGTAATAATTTCTCATCAATAAATATGCATTCACTTTTAAGGTAAGCAGCAGCAGTCACGCGTCCATTTCTGCCCTTGATAATAATCATCACAAGTGGTTGGCCTAATTTTTCTATAATAATTGATAATTAACAAAAAAAAAAAAAAACACTCATATTTCACACTTCAAATCTGACAACATTTTATTCTGTCAAAAAAAAAAAACTGACAACATTTTATATTCATGCACTGTAAATAGACAAGAATGGTCCCAGGGGCATTTCCAGACTAAAAATATGACAAAAAAAAGGGGAAGAATTCTCAGTAGTACTTTTGTAATCATCTATAAATCATTTAAAAAAGATGAATGAAAATGAAGTTATACCATGATAATCTAAATTATTAGCAGCATACTACTTACAACAGTATGTAGATGAAAATTTTGTGTCAAATGTGTGCTTAAACTAAGAGTGTGGATGAGATGTAGAAAAAAAAAATTTGGTGTCCCAACAAGACAGAAAACACTATACAATTTCTCCTTCAAGTCAAAAATCAAAATCGAAATCAAATAAATAAATTTTTCCCGAATTTTGGGGATGACTTTGCGACGCCTCCTTGAACTGGGTTTCTTGTCTTTTGCACGTCGGATGATGATTTTTTTAGGAGGGAGTTTTTCATGAGGTAGAACTGGTGGTGGAGGTAGAGAACGACTTCTTACAACAGTAGCCATATTAGCTCTTTGATCCAGCAACTCTTTGTGATATGCCTGAAATCATTTGCATTCTTAGACACTTGCACCATGGGGGTGGGTGGGTGTTAAAAATATTGAAGAAAGCTCTACCAGGCACATCATAAAGTGGGAATTTTGGTGTTTAGTCCCACTCACCCAAGACCCATTATAGATTTTCCACAAAGAGAAGAATTTAAGTGCAGAAAATATAACTTAACTAATATCCTAAAGGAAACTTCAAATATTAATACCATGGTACGACTCTTTTCGACAGCTAGTTTTCATGTGAAGATGTCAACTAAATCAATGGAATTGGAAAGATGTATGGATGACCTAGTTCAGCTTTAGATAACAAGCATAAATATAGGTAGTTTTTGTGATATAATTTCGGCAGTCAAGTAAACTTTCATTATAATTTCCTAAGTCCTAATTCATTGTTCAAATAATTGGTGCACTGGTCCATTCTCCCCCCCAGTTCAGAAAAAACCACCAATCAACAAGAAATTTTGATCTCAAATTCTCAGGATGACAGTAAAATACCTGTATTACAAAATTGCGTCTTTCACAGTCTAGAAACATATTGATGCTCCAGTTAACTTTTGCTATTACTTTGTCCCTTACAGTTGAAAAGCTCAGCTGATCCCGAGATGTGAATCTATCAACTTCGTTGAACCACAGACAGCTAAAAACATTTGTGATGGCAATGTGTTCTCTTATTATAACACACCCTTCAGGGACATCTGAAGAAATTGTAACTCTTGTCAATTTTTGAGATCTTAACTCTTAAGCAAGCAAAAGAAGCAAATACAGGCCTGGTAATAGACTTACCACTAGTTATAGGAAGTTTAGTGGTTGTGTAGTGAGTTAAGCCCTCGTTTTTATAAAATTCAATTTGGTAATCAATTGAAGTATTATCATACTTCCCTCCAGCTTTATTTGCCTCAGCTTCTTCAAACACGTCGAAGCGAGTGTAGTGCCTTGAGTAGCGTTACGCCATAAGAACCTGATAAATGAAGTGTTCCAGGTGAGAGCAGTTGACAACAATTAATGCTAAGGGACCTAATGACAAAGGCTGCTAAAATAAATCAAGCTGATTCGGAAAGGACCAAGGGTACCTCTCAAGAAGCTGGTAAGGGTCCACAACAAGCTGAAGCTTTCCATCAATCCAGATAGAGAATCGGGTATTGGGAAAGAGCCTGTGCAACAAGAGCTTCGGCACCTGCCACAATACATTATTAGTCACTTCAAATGACAAAATCAGAAAATTTCCCACCACCTGCAATACATTATTTCCCACCACTGTTGAAACTAGACTCCCAAAGCTAAGAAGACGAAATAAAAAGATCATGATCTATTACAGTAATAACTTCCAAGCTAAAGAAGACACGTAATTTATTTTTTTTAAAGGCCTAGGTACCACAACTTTAAGTTCACAATTAATATGCCAGATCGACTATTCTGCTCAGACAACATAAAGTAGGGAGGAAAACAACGTGAGAAAAAACCAAAGAAGGAAAACAGACCTTCCCATTCCTTCTTGAGTCGGCATAAGGAACATTGTGCACCACTATGATTCTCCATAACCCAACTTGTTTCTCACTACCTAAGATACTAGAATTCTTCATATATGTTTCAGTCTCTTCATCAATAAACATAAAAAAGGGAATATTCTTTTTCGCTGTATCACCAATGTTCCTTGGCTGCTGAATTACGTCATAGTTTCCTATGCATAACATAAAGAAACCAGCAATAAGCTTGAGAGAAAAATAGAAGGTAAGATGTGACATGAGGACCATGAAATTCGACAGCTACAACTTTGAAATGATATTTGCTCAAATGCATCTGACACTCAGAGAGACAAAAATCTCTAACTTCAAAATTAGCTTATAGTCAGCTGTACCAAAAATAGCAGAGGCAACAATAACCTCCTGGGATTGCTCCAACAACTCAAGGTCAGCCACATCAATGTCAAACCCAGTTTGATAACCAGGTCTGCATCCTTTTACAAATCTGGAAAATGGTCACACGGTAAGTAAATGCAAGCCATAACATTTTTTTTAAATAAAAACATCATATATTACATACAGATGATGCTGGGGGAAGAAAAGGAAAAATAAACCTACCCTCAGTGAACAGTCATTGACTCCATTATGTCAAAAGAATCATTTCTGTTTAAGAGAAGGATAACCACCAAAATCAGAACCTCCATTTGGTTCAGTTCTCAGTGGGTTTTCCTCAGAGAAATAATTTAATTGACGAAGAATAGGAGACAGTGATGGCGATTTGGGCATACGAGCTATGGCCTGCTCCACAGGAACATAGCATACTGGACATGCTGAGGGCAATGACAAACTGTAAGTTAATTGAATCTAAATACATGCGTGAAGACACACTAACATAAAATGCACAGAAAACCAAATCAGAAGCCCAGAACATTCCATGAATCCAACAGCTTGTAAGAAATAACATTCTTGTGCAGCAGTTATTCAAGCGAAAATGTGCAAGACAATAGAAGGGGGAACAAAACCTACGGCGTGGACCAGGTCGCCTTGAATTTGGAGGAGGGGGCGAAAAGGCAAAGTTTTTGCATGGATTAGTCAAAACAGTAACAGCACTAGAAGAGCTCCCCACAGGTGAAGCATTTAACAGAGCATCCCAACTGGTACTACCATTACATACTAAAACTTTGTTGGCCTTCCCATTACTATTGTGTTTCCAGGAATCTTTTCCAGACGATGGAAAAGGTAGTGCATAAGACTCGTTAAGATATCTGATATCAAACCGCAAACCAGAGCCTTCATAATCATCCTCTGAAAACAACAACCATCAGTCATCACTCATGTGTGAGTAACCCATACATATAAAGTACCATCTGATGCTTGCTAAACAAGATTTCAGAAAACAGATATTTTTAATTTTATTTTTTGTAAGCTTACGGCATACAGTAAGAGAAAAGCAACAAAAAAATCTTTCTCCTTTATGTCGCAAAATGCATCTAACAAATAGGAGCTAGCAACTGAATGAGATGTTAATGGATCAATTATATTAATAATTGAGTTAATCATAATTAATTATGACTGCTCTTCACCCCTTGATCAGTTAGCAACAGATAGTTTACCTATCAAAGAATAGGAAAATTTTGAAAGAATATCAAACAATGCATTTCTCTACCTTTATTGACCGTGAAGAATCCTGTCATTAAAACCAAGAGCGCAAAAGCAGCCAAAATCAGCATCCCAACTTTCCTTCTACTCAAATATCTAAAAGAAGAAGGCAACAATCTTTCCTTCTCCCTATAACCAATAAGGAATGTCTTTGAAGACCTACGAGGTAAATAAAAGTACCCATTCTGTGCTTGCTGCTGCAATGATCCACAACTTCCAGACAATCTTAATCCCAATGACCCTCCAGTCATTGTACCTCCAACCCCTCAAAAGTAACTTTCATCTCTTCTCTCTCAAATTTTCTCTTCATCCATAAAGGAATATCTACACTGTACAGAAACCCACAAACAACATCCCAATGATCAATAACTCAGTGCAAAACCCACCAGATTAGTCAGAATAACGGAATCGCCATTACCAATTCAACAAATCTACCATCTATTCAACACTTGATCAGTATGATTTAGATCATATCAAACTGGTTAAAAACCAATGAGAAAATGATGTTAACGTTTTCATTACCTCTTAGAATCCCACAGCAAGAATCAATTCCCAAATAACGATAACCCTCTTCAAAATCACCAAATCTATCCAATTAACAGATTCAAGCGCACTACTCTTCACTGGATAAAAAACAATAAAAAAAAACAGAAATCGAAACGGACAAATCAGTAATCAATAATCAAACGAACAATTCTCACAATATAATCAAAATTAACAGAAACCAAGCTCCCAGTATCACATGAATACAAACATAACCGACCTATCAATGCCCATTCACACCAGAAAGAGAGAGAAACACAGATGCTTCTGCAGTTAGTTATGAATTACAATTGTGATGAAAAACAGAATTACTGAAATCCAATACTTCAATTGGTGAGTACGAATATAAATCTGGACCCGCTTACATCAATGCCCCACCAAAATTAAAGATAAATCATGAATATTTATAAGATTGGGTTTAGCAGCACATCTCTGAATTCTTCTCGACGAAAAACTAATTTTTTTATCTATTTCTTTGAGAGAGAAAATAAATTGTAAATGAAGAGAGAGAGAGAGAGAGAGAGATTTGAAAATAGTGCCGTCTTCTGATTTTGCATCAATTTGGATTAATTTAATTCTGACTATTCTAATCCTAATTAAATTGGGGATAACAATAATCAGTTGCCAAACATGCGCGCCATTTTCATTTTGCAAAATTCGAGAAATATTCCCTAAATTTTATTCTTGTCTTTTTCTGTGGAACTAATTATTACTACTAGTAAGCTAAATAAAACTCACTCCTCTCACTGTCTTACAGCAACCAATTCTTTTGTCATTTTTGTTAGTTTCAATAAAAAGTATGCTTTTCATTTTTATTTTTTTTTTTATAAATTGAATTCATATAAAATAATTAATTATTACTATATATATATAATTCACATATAATATTAATACAAAAATTTAGAATATTTTTGTAAAAAATTTATGTTGGTTGATATTTTTCAAAATCAACTATTATTTGGGACGTTTTTCACAATTTTTTTAATTTTTATTAATCTTACAAGATACACATCACTATTCATTTCTTACACATTTATTTTATATAAAGTTTGAGAGGATTACTACTAGGTAAAAAAAACTCTTAATTACTATGAGATACAAATACACAAAAATATTACTACTAATTATAAAAATATTACTACTAACTACAAAAATATAGTATATTGATATTCCAATATTACCCCTATAATGTGCTGCACAAAAATGTTATGTGCAGTAAAAGTTCGTGTGCAGTAAAGTGTGTACAGTTACAAAAGTGTGTACAGTAAAAAAAAAGTGTGTGCAGCAAAAAAGTGTGGTGGTCCGGCAGTTGGCGGCAGTGGTCTGACAACTTTTTCGGCGGCCGGCCGGTTGTCCGACAATGCTCCGACGACCGGCTGCAGTAGTTTTCCGGCAGCGGCCGGCGGCAGTTTTCCGTCGACCGGCCGGCGGCGGTGGGTGGAGGTTTGGATTTGTGGTTTAAAAGTGTATGGGTTTAGGGTTATATTTGGTATTTTACTTTAATATTTTGTATGTGATAGTAATTATTTTAAATCATTATATCTAATAGTAATTAAATGTACAAAGTGTGTACCTAATAGTAATTTTTCATAAAGTTTAAACACACTTTAATTAAAAATCCAAAATAAATTACTCTCACTATTCCACGAAAACAAAAAATCAAATATAGCCTTAGAATTTAATATTTTTTTCTAAATATTTAAACTTAAGAGCATGAAGTCTCTCTTAAAATAAAAATGCTCAATCTTTTATATATACTGATACAAATAAGAGCGCTGATCCAATTTAAGAGTAACACCTCAATGCACTGGGTACACCGGTGCACCTAAACAATCTAAGTCTTTAGATCATAAATATATTTAATTCTAACCATTAAATAAAATAAATTAATTAAAATTAAAAATAATAATCACCCACTAACTATCCCATTTACTCAGTGGAATAGGTGCACCATATAATACCCTAATTTAATGTTATGAATTTAGGCCAAGCCCATTTTTTGTACGCTTATCCAATTGCAAATGGGCCCTGTTTTACTATGAGGTATGTTTGTTTCAAATATTCGAAGTCTTTTAAAATTTATTAAAAATAATTTGGGGTAACAAATGTCATTATTTATATGAATTTAATTTATTCCAAACTCATGAATTGTGTTCAAAATAAAATTATTAAAAGTGAATGTTTGTTTTGAGGGTAACGTGAAGTAATAATTTATATTTGTTTTGTGTTTTGATATGATAGTTTATAATTCTATATAAAATAATGTATAAAATTTGCGTGATAGGTGTAAAAGTACCCTTCCATCCCATAATAATCTTCACATATTGTTTTACATGATTTAAGAAAAGTTTTTTTTACCAATTTTATTGATTTTTAAGGGTAATGTAGTATTTTAGGTAATTAAAATGTAAAGGAATGTAGTATTATGGGTGTGAAAAAAGAGTGATAATTTGAAATTAAAATAACTTTTGAAGTATTGGATAAAATAATATTTCCTTTTTTTAGGTGTGAAAATTATTGTGAGACAACCAAATAAATAAAATATGAAAGATATTATGAGTGGAGACTTAATAAGATTTATATTTGTACATATTTTTGTTTTTAAAATGAAAGAGTCTTATGTAAACTCAATTACACCATTAAATATCTTAAATATTAGGAATAAACAAGAGTATAATTGAACATAAACTACTTAGGTTTACAACTACTTGTGTAAATTCGTTTCACACAAAATTTGTCCTTTTGATGTGTGGATTTTAAAAATTAAAATCTAATTTTTTAAACCCAACATACATATAACATAAAGATATAATAGAATATAAAATAGGTGTATGTAATTTTAATATGCAACAAGTGAAAAAGTATTTGACTTCCAACAATATTTTTGGCAAAGAAAAAATATTTGAAAATAAATATGAGGTATATAGATGAGATTAGAATAATTAGATGGAGCAAATGAGCAACTGTAGTACAAATTACATAAATTTTACATAATGAGAGTAACTACCAATGGCTACTTTATATATCCTCGTGATTATGATAACTACTTATGAATTGAAACTGCATTATATATTTAATAACAAAAACTATAGGTAGGTAATCTTTAGTTAAAACTTTTTACTACTATAAATCAATTATACATTTTTAACCCCATGATATGATGTTAATGACACACAAATATAAAAATGAAAAGTATGTTGACATTTATGAGTTGGATGGATTGAGATCTTGACTAGTTCTCTTATAGTCCAATAAGCTTCCATATATTATGATTTTATTACTTTTTAAAAAACAAATAGGAGAAATCCACTATAAGAATATAATTTTAAAAACTTTAAATTTAATGCCATAAAGTAAGAAAACTTTATAGAGAGATGAGAGAGGCCCCCCACCCCATCTTCTCCCATTTATATAATGAGTTTTGAAAGACTATTGCAAAGTAAGGATCTCACCTAACGATATTTATTAAAATAACACTATTTAATTTAATTTAACCATATGGTAGGGTAAACTCTCACTATTTAATACTCCAACCCCCACCCCACCCCACCCCTCCCCTACATTCGCCTTCTTAAAAAATCATCTAAAAAATAACACTTAAATGGAGTATGTTTTATCATTTATCTATTGCAAAAAGATACTACCATATCTTTAAAAATAACTATTCTAATTTACATGCAGATTAAGGGATTACTTAGATGATCCATGTCACCTATTATCCAAATTATTATCGATTTTATATGATTTTTTTATTATTGCCACATCACCTATTTATTTATTTTTATCCATTATCTTATCACATATCCTAATTTTATCCGAATGAGCAATATTGTTGTTTACCGTGATTATTAATACTTTTTTTATTATTCTTATTTAGTAGTATTACCGGTCAAATAATAATAATATTTTTACTTAAAATAATATTTTTAATATTAAATTTATTTTGTAATAATTTATTAGTATTTTAAATTATACTATTATTATATGAAATTTTTGTCCGTAGAATTTGCATACGTACTTTTAATATTTGAATTCTTAATTTTAATTTTTTTTATTATTCTTAAATGTAAAAGATGCTTGTCAAAATAGATATAAACGTATGATAATAAATTATAAAATAAAATATATAAAATGATTATAAAGTAAAAATTCTATTAACAAATAATTTTTTTAATTGGGTCACGTATGCTCAAGTTAACCACCTCCTTCTATGCGTAGCAGCGTATGTAATAAAGGGATATAAATTATTACCGGCTACTTGAATAGAAAATCAATTTTAAAAAAATATTTTTTTCATCTAACTGTAATATGATTGTGTTATATATTACTCAGATCATGGTCGCAAATTAAAAAGGAATAGGATTTTCTGGAACTTGTAAAAATAAGTATTCCCTCTATCAAATGTGTCATTTGTTTTTTTATAAAATAGTAATTTAGTTTGTTTTGATGGGACCTGATGTACCCTATATTTCCTAAATGCTAATAAATTTCGCGGGTCCCTTTAATTTTTGCTAATTTCTATGTCTAATGTGTGTGACCATATTATTCGATTTTTTTTAATACTAAAATATGGAGTATTTAATATCCATTATTGTTACTGTGATACATGTATTAATTACAACAAGAATTCGGACAGGTTCATTATGAGATTGGAAATTTGAAGCATTATATATACATTGTTTTTTTTTAATTGTTGAGTATCGCTTACCGAAAATGAATTAAACTGTAAAAGCGAAGAATAAATCAAGAAAAAAAAATTATATTGTATTATATTTGTTGTGAAACGTGTTAGAATATCTTATCATTCAATGAATTATCACACAATCTCACTCACAAATTAATCAAAAAAGAAAAGAAATTGATAAACACAATTGTTTATAGTGGTTCGACAAATTACCTACGTTCACTTTTAAGGGAGAAGATCTTATTGATGAAGATTACAACTATGATAAGAATAAATTTAAATCTCATATAAACCTTAATCTTGATTTTAGGAATATATGGATGATATATGAACACTTGATTATAGCTCTTGATCTTATATGTTGATCCACCGATCTTTATTGTGCATTGCTGACTTAACGTACACAAGCAAAACCATGTAATGGTTTACCTTTCAACAATATTTTTATATATTTGAAGCTATCAGTTTAATTTTGAATAAATTTATGATAAAACATTTAAAAATAAAATTTAATAAACTTTGAAGACAAATGATAACTCTAAAGTACAAAATTATTAAGGGGTAGTTGCTAATAGATACAAAGTTTATTACTATATTAGTACAAGATAAACACCTTAAAAATAACTAATAATAACTACACTATTTAATTATGTAATATCAATAATATCACCCAGTAAACAAGTACAATAATTTATTAATACTAATTCTTAATTTAGGAAACAAGTGAAACCATTCTGCAACTAAAAAAATCACGTGATTAGTAGATTTGTTTATTTCCATTATTTTCAATTTTTTAACCCAAAATTAGTAAATTACTATGCAGCAATCTTTATGATGCACATAAATTTTTGTATTGCATATAAACATAATATTTATTTTGTACACAAATTTCTATATTGCACATGAACATAACATTTATGCTGCACATAAATTTTTATATTGCACAATGAATATAACATTTATGTTGAACACAAATATTTACTTTATGTTTGGCAAATAAGTTTATGTGCAGCAAATGTTATACGTATCTTAAGTGCTATGTACAACAAAATAATATTTCGTGAAACCAATTCTCATATGAATAAAAAAATGTTATGCGTAGGTACAACATAAATATTATATTATATGAATCCTTAATGTTTGTTAATATGCATCATTTTAAAATTATTATGTGAATTAAAATAATTATTAAAGATTGAAAGAATGATAATATTTACTAAGTGAAAATTTGAGTGGGAGGTTCTAAATTAAATATGCATTATTAAGATAAGAAATTATTATAATTAGTCGAAATGAGAGAGAATTATTGCATGTAGATAATATAGTTATAAATACAAGTTAATATAATAATTAAGTTTAGTTGCGTGAATTATGGAAAGTTCATTATTAATATTATGGAAATACTATTTAAAAATCAATTATATAATGGGCATAATAGGAAAATTATTATTATTTTTTGTATCCATTAATAATTTTAAATGCACGTTGTATCTATTAGTAATTGAGGATTAAAATGTGTACTAGTTAATAATTATTCCAAATTAAAATAGTAATATTAAGTTAGTTGCATAGAATTAGAATACGTATAATTGATATGTACAAATATGGCGTTTTCTATCTACAAGCATTTTTACCCGCGAGATACATAAAAAATAAAATTATAAAAAAAAAATATATATATATAAATATATATTCCCTCTATCCATTCTAATAATTACATATTTTTAAATAGGAGTTTCATTTTAACGGTTATATTTTTTTATTTATTTTTTGAGTATGAAACTCACACAATTAAGTAATTAAAATATCTTAATAGGACTCATTCACCACATTAATACAACCATCTACTATACATTAAAATATTATTTATCTCACCTCAATACACATTAAAAAATATACTAAATTTATTAATCCCCGTGCAAAAAATAAATATTACTATTAGAATGGAACAAAATGAATACATATGTGTGAGATTTTATATTGTGATGATACGTATATTTAGTTTAGTTCTTTATGTGTAATGAATTAAACAATTTTTAGTTGAATCGACGTTATACGATCCTTATTCGTTTTTCATGTATAATAAATTAATATAATTATAAAAAACCAACTATTTTAAAATTTTTATTAATATTTATATTTCATTACATAATCATGTGTTATAAACAATTCCAAATAATGTCTTTATTACTTAACCTTATTTTCAAATACAACCCAAATTTTCTCAATAATTAACTCAATTTGAAACAAATTTCAACATGTTAATTGATAAAAAAAATATGCATACCAAAATAATGTCTTTAATTTTAATTATTTTGTTGAACATAAAATTATTAGGGTTAAAAAATGTGATAGTAAAGCACCTAAATGTATTTATTTAAGAAAATAAGAATAAAATGAGTGGTGAGAAATTGAAGATAAATTGAGAATAAGTGAGGAATTGAAGAGATATTAATCCAAAATTTGAGCGGGAAAAAGAAGTTGACTTTAGGTGCTTTTATATATATATATATATATATATATATATATATATATATATATATATATATATATATATATATATATTTCTTTTAGATATAACTTTAAATCATAGTTTGGGGATTAATTAATTTGAATTTCTTATTCAAAATATTGATAAATATATTATTTATTATTTTTCTTTCTTAATACATAAGTAGATTGGATAATACACAATAACGTGTTGCAGACTTTGTTAGTTTGGTGCTTTGATTATTAAATAGTAATATAATATAATAAAATTAAAAGTAGTACTACATATTACCAATTATTTGAACCAAATTACACGCAAATAATTTTATTTTGGTATCTACTTAATTTGGAGTGTCTGCCCGCTATTAATATTCAATGTTTTACTTTTGTGAATAAAAAAAAAACTACTAAATAAATCTCATTATTTTTACTAGACAAAAACACCTATGTGATGCAGTCTTCCTTAGATTTTCTTGACATAGAAAAAAAATATAATAATTTAATAAAAAGTAATAATCAAATTGATAAAGTGATAGAGCACAATTTATTATTTCATGAACATATATAATATAAATTAAATAGAATAATATTTTAAATTAATAATACTAATAGGTGTTGCTTTTCATTTTTTTCTTTTTAACTAATAATATTAGTAGACTAACGGTTTTTTTACTAATAATATTATAAGAGCTTGTCCCATGTAAACCTATTTTATCGGGTAACTTAATTCTATCAAAATTATTTTTTAAGTCTTGTGAGACGGACGTGAGATTGATCAACCATCATTAAAGTATGCTTATTGTGTAGATAAAATATACTTATTTGTGGTTAAAATATGTCAATAATAAATCAAATTATAACACACTAAAATCATACTTTAATGCATAATCCAACATATTTTAAAAGATATATGTTAACAATCATTGAACATATTTTATCTAAATAATTGACATACTTTAACACGTCTCACAAACCGTCTCATGAAAGTAGCGTCTCATAAAAAACTTTGTCTAATATTATATATCCTAAAAATTGATGAACTATTACTTTTTTTTTATATAAATAAAAAATTAAAATATTTCAGAATTTGAATAGGATAATATTTTTTGTTATTCACAAAGCTGATAATAATTCATCATAATTATTTTTGATTAATTTGGCAATATGAACTCAGTTGTAAAAAAACACTGTATTGTAATTTGCGCGCATATATAGTGTAACAAGTTATAAATTCAACGGATATTAATTTGGAGATTGATAAAATTCACAATGACAAAACATTCAATAATATTCTCATATTATTAATTGATGCTAATTTATGAATCATGCAACACACAGTCATTAATATAATATTTTTATAATTTAATTCAAATATAGTACTATATCAACCATTAAAATTAGTTATTTTCCTATGACAATAATGTCATTAGATCATACATAAATGGCAAAATACAGGTATAAAAACCGATAACTCTTTAATAAAAATAATTTTCAATAAAAAATAATAATATTGTAATGAGAATATTTTATAAATAATTTATAATATAAATAAAAAATATAATATTTTTAATAAAAAATAATAATTAATTAAAGAAGTGTGATGTGGTTTCACTATGATTACCTCTATTAAAATTAAAATTTACTAAAGGCAAACACTGCGATATGTTTCACGGTCTCATGATCAATTTGCATTTTTTCTTTATTTCTAAAAGGCTTGTGACATATTATGAGTCGACAAAGTTTATTGTGAGATCATAATTATGTTAGATGGGTTGTAAAACGAGTTGATCATCATTGTTATTTAGGTAAAGTATGCTTATTGTTACTTAAATTATGTTTTCAAGTATGAAGAACAATAAATTAAAGTATATTTTTAGGGTGCTATAATATGATTAACTACAAACATAATTTAATTACCAATAAACATATTTTACCTTATATAACAAATTTATTTAACTGTGAGTCTATCCCGTCTCATATTTACCCATCTCACAAAAAAGTAATTTTATTGAGTCAATTTTTATTATTATTATTATTTATTTATTTTTTATCATGAAATTTTGTGCTAACAAATTATTTTATTTTTAAAATTTATAAGTTATTACTCATTAAAAAAAAGGCTAATTTAAACTAGAAAAGCTAATTTTATAAAATTACTAAAAATAATTTTTAAGAAGATGAATATTACTTTTATTAATAAAAAATATTACTCACATGAACAAGAATAAAAACTACACATAAAATTTAAGAATATTTTTTAATTAGAAATGTAAGTTCACTTCTTTAAAATATTCATACTAAAAAATACTCATTCATCCCATAGTTATGTTTACTTTTTTTTTCTTTTTTTTCTTTTTTCATAAATTAAGAAATATTATATTTTAATTTATATTGAGTTAAAAGGTAAATACTTGTATGAGATCATGGGAACCCCATTTTTACCAATTACTCTTCAATATATGAGAAAAAAACTCTTATAAGGGATAATCTATTATTTTTTTAAATGAAAAAAATTACTACTCAAATTTCTATACACTTAATTTATCGATTATTATTTTTTAATGCATGAAAATTTATTCTTTAAAAAGATAAACTACTACTATTTTAAATAAAAAAATTTAAAGAATAAACTTTTAAGCATTAAAGAATAATTTACAAAATTAAGGTTCACTTGTGAACCTCCCAATTCACTTAATATTTAAAAAAAAGGAAGAGTTGTATTAATCATAAAAAAATATTTATTATTTTTCTACATGTAATTGTTACTCCATTATGAAACATCCAAATTAAAACTACATAACTATACTTAGAAGGGTTATTTGTGAGATAAGTCGACCAATTACTAAGTAGGCTTTTTATATAGATAAATTATGTCTAATGATTGTTAAAGTATGTTTTCTAAAGTATGTTGGATTATGCATTAAAGTATGATTTTAACGTGTTATAATATGATTTATTATTAATATACTTTAACTACAAATAAGCATATTTTATCTATACACTAAGCATACTTTAGTAATGGGTCGACCCGTCTCACAAGAGGGTGTCTTTAATTAAGTACTTCCTTCGTCCCGGTCAAAGTGTGTCATTTGCTTTTTGCACATAAATTAAGGAGTATTATTATTTTATGTAGAGTGAGTAGTGTATTAGAGAGATGTGATAGGTAGTGGTGGACTATTAGTAAGTTTTTTTACTAAAAGAGAAAAATAGTGCAATTTAAACGAAACGTTTAATATAGTAAAATTGTACTATTTGGGATGGACGGAGGAGGGAGTATTAGAATAAAAATGAACTAGATTTATACAAATTTTTATTTAAAAAAACTGAAGAAAGCGCATGGTGTGGGGGCAGAAGGTGTAAAGAAGAATATGAATAACGGAAGACCGGATTGAGATTGGTCTTCTCAGTTTCTTTCTCCCAAAAAAAAAAGAAAAGAAAAAAAGAAACAGCTGCTGTGCCGTTACTACTCTCAATCAGTATATAAATACCACCATAACTAATCTTCCCCCATTTCTTCTTCTCCACAATTAAACTAACATTAACCCACTCTTACTCCTATTCTCTCTCTATCCATGACCTAGATCCACTCCTCTTCCCCCATCAATTCCTCCCCATTCTTCTTTCCAGCTATATCTTCTTCTGGAATTTCTCATTTTGCTCTGTTGCTGCTTCCTCATTTGTATTGGCTGCTGCTTCTCACCAATTCTGCTGCTCATCTGATGATGTGTGAGCTGGAATTCTACCTCCAGTTGAATCTTGGGTTTAATTTTGGTGTATTTGGAGAATCCGCTGCTGTCGTCAAGCAATGGAGGAGGAGGAGTTCTTGAGTGGAGGGGAGCTGGGGTTGTGATTTGTTGTGGAATTGTGTTCTGTTGGGGGGTATAAATATAATGGGTTGTGTTTGTGGTAAATCCTATGCCGTTGATGATAGCAAGGAGAGTCCGAGGGAGAGGTTGTCGAATAAAACGACATCGGATTTGCGTCCCCCGAGGTCTGCTTCCTCCAGGAGGGAGGAGAGCTACCCAGTGAAGGATCGCTTGGATAATGTCGGTGATGAGGGTAGGGTGGCATTGGTGGATAAGCAAGTTAATGGTTCAGTTAGATTGCAGGGAGATAATTTTGAGAGGAAGAGAGAGAAGCCCGAATACGCCGAACGGCATCATCCCAGGATGGGCCCGGTCCCAAGAGCTACTGAAGGGGAACAGGTTGCAGCTGGATGGCCACCTTGGTTGGCTGCGGTGGCTGGTGAAGCTATCAAAGGATGGGTGCCCAGGAGGGCGGATTCTTTTGAAAAGCTTGACAAGGTATGCTTTTTCGTTTTCGTCATCATTCACATTGTCCCATGTGGTGCTAAAATGTGATTATGTTGTGCTTTTACGAGGCTCACTGAATGGAAAGCCACCGTGATTGATTGAAGTTAGCTATACTTGCATTTTTATACACTATAGTCTTTTACAGAACTTCATTCGTGTTACTGTTTATCTTTTAGTTTCAAACTTTTGCCTCACTTTTTGACTAATATAAAATGATGGGATGCTGGATTTATGGGGACTGGAAAAAAGTTAATTGGATGATTTATCTTGCTGCAGAAGGGTCAATTCATCTGCTAATATCTTGTATGGTTGTCTGAAGGTCATCAAGTCTTTGCCCAAAAGATCAGAGTTTGTATCATTAGTATGTGATATTCTGAAGGGAGTATATAAGTCTTATCATTCACAAGACAAATTAAAAATAAAAGTTGGTTTTATGTTTTCTAAACATGGAGTCGCATTGCTATTATGATACTTTGAAACCAATTGTATATTTCAGACATGATCAAATATAATGTCAGTGAGAGTTGGATCTTCTTCCTAAAGAGGCAGGATGACCTTCAAAAGTTTGGTTTTTTACTTAAATCCGTGGATATAGGCATGCATCCTATATTTGATTTATAGCTTGGTCAAACTTTTACAATTTTCCCCATCCATCTCAGCATGTCAATGAAAATGAAATTTAAAAACACAAAACTGATTACCTTTAGCCTTTATAAAATCCGCTCACAATTTAAACTAAACCTAGGATTTTATATACTATTCAAAGTTACATTTATACAAGAATTGCTGTAATGATACTGTTCTGAGATTTATTGCCAAACATGCATTCAACTTTCTTTTATGACCTTTCTTACTCAATTTAATGCGAACCCATACTGCTGCTACATTATCGTTGAGCAGACAAAGCGCAATATAATTGTTTTTCTTATATATATTTGTTGCCATATCTTATCTGTTTGGTGCTATATGCTAGTCGGTGTATTTTCTTTCGCCTGGAGATTGGGTATTCAATTATACTGTCAAGAAAAACTGTTAACATCGATGCTTTATTCATGTGACTCTTAGTTACTGATCTTGTTCAATTTACTGCATTTGATGCCTTGGAGACTTGCTCATACTTTCCTATGCAAATTTATTATTAATTGGGCTAGAATTGACAAGTTTCTTCTTTTAAAAACTCATATCCCAAGATGAACAGACTCGGGAACAAGGAATAAATATTTCACTAGATTTTTTTTTATCTCACTAGATTGACTATATCAAGCCATACTTTGCATTTGTCAATTTCAGTCAAAGTACATAATTTTCAACACATTTTCAGACAATCAATAATATTTAACTGCTGATTTTTAACCTACAACTTTTACAACTCTCTTACTAGGCTTGCACTCATGCTTCTTCTGTCCAATTACATTGTAAGTGGGTTATAAATGCGTGTAGATTGTACGGAATTGGTAAAATGGTGTACCCCACCATTAGGGACCCCTACCGCCCCTGCCCTGGGGATTGGTAGAATAGGTAAATCACAGGATGTGCCTCAATTGGCTTATAGAGAGGGCTCACTGTTTAACTTGTGCTTGCAACTTGCAAGGGGCCAAATCCATGCCAAAGGCAGGATTCGAACCCCCACCTTGCAGCAACTAAGCTCAGTTGGAAGACCTTTCCACCCTCCCCTCTACCACTTGAGCTATGCCCTGTGGGCGGAATTGGTAAAATGGACTTTATATAACGTGAGATTAGGAAACAATTTTGCATGTTATAAGGGGTAAAGTCTTGTAGTATTAAACTTGAAAACGTGTATGGTACAGGGTACTAAAGATAGCACATCTGATATGACCCTTGTACATTTTCTGGCAGCTTTCTCCTAATGAAAATTTCCTCAGTTTGGAAAAACTATAAAGCTATTGTACCATAATTTCTTTAACTTATTTTATTAGTGATCGTTTTTAGTAAGTTTTACCGCCTCAACTTAATCATATGGGCCTTATCGTCGTCTATATGAGAAAACAACAATGATTCATCTGCTTCTAACATAACAGTTACACCTGGATGTTCTGAGTAATACTACTTAAAGAAAGTACACATGCCTTCTAGAAGTTGGTGATGATTGTTTGAACCCCTTTTTCTTAGTTAATAGAATCTCAATTAGGCATTCAGTAGAGACAGGCTACATCATCATCAGGTGGCCAAGCATATATTCAGTGTACATGGTTCTTTGCCATCATCTTGCAGTGGGAAGCCCCTTGATGAGGAGTGGGTTTTTTGTTGAAGGAGTACTACTGTTATTGAGTTTGTAGGCAGACAGATCACAACTGCTGGTATTAGGGATGTAAGCTAAATGTTTCTCATTCGATCCATACTATATTTGACCATATATCCCCAGATCTGAGTCATCTGAATCACTCAATCTATTTAATTATACTCATCAAAGGTCTTGTTTTCTTCTTTGACCCAGATTTCCAGCAGTAGCTCACTATAATAAATAGTCCAAGGTCTCTTCCAACTGATGGTTTCTATTAGTTGTGATTAAGCTCCTGTAATATATTTTTCATGTATTGAATATTAATATAGGTGATCATTCTGATAATTACTTGGCAGAAATAATGTCCCTATTATTTAGCTGGCTGTAATACATTAATGTGTATAGAGCTCTCCAGCTACGCATATACCTCTCTCTCTCTCAGTGTTTTCCTATTGTGTTAATTCCGTTTATGATCTATTCATGAAAGAATCTGCTTATCTAACTCGCAACATAAAAAAAAAAAAAATCTTTTCATAAGCAGGTACATTTTAACACTGCTCATAATTTTCTGTTTGTTCTTTAGATTGGTCAGGGTACGTATAGTAATGTTTACCGTGCCCGTGATCTCGATGAAGGAAAGATTGTTGCTTTGAAGAAAGTAAGGTTTGATAATCTGGAGCCTGAAAGTGTTCGCTTCATGGCAAGAGAAATTCATATTTTACGTAGGCTCAACCATCCAAATGTCATCAAATTAGAAGGTCTAGTTACGTCACGGATGTCTTGCAGCTTGTATCTTGTTTTCGAGTACATGGAGCATGATTTGGCTGGACTTGCATCTCATCCTGGGCTTAAGTTTACTGAACCACAGGTAGGCACATGAATTCTTTGACTACTGTATGTATGCTTTTGCGACTTTGCGCGCGCGTGCATGTTGTGCTCCAAAAATGACAATTTCCATTTAACTAGATTTTTAAAAATTAATACTATTGTAGAAAAGTAGAATTACTTGGTAGTTATTTGGAATGCACTTATTCTAGATGTTAATCATTATATAAATGTTTCTTTCACTTGCTTCAGGTAAAGTGCTACATGAAACAACTTTTACGAGGACTTGATCATTGTCATAGTTGTGGCGTGCTTCATCGGGATATAAAAGGTTCCAACCTTTTAATAGACAATAATGGCATCCTTAAGATTGCTGACTTTGGTCTTGCTAGTCTCTATGATCCTCATCAGAGTCAACCACTTACCAGCCGTGTTGTAACCCTGTGGTACCGGCCACCTGAGCTTCTCCTTGGTGCAACATATTATGGAACTGCTGTGGATTTATGGAGCACAGGTTGCATACTTGCAGAATTATATGCTGGAAAGCCTATTATGCCTGGAAGAACAGAGGTATTCTATCTTAATTATTCGGTAAGGTATCATTGTCTCGACATCAATTATTCGCTGTCAATGATGTCTCATTATCTTGGTTTTTATGTATATGTGTGTATTGGTATGGTTCAAGATTTTACCACTAGAGGTATGCCGCGATATTTACAGAGGAAAACAATCCTAATTAAATAATAACAGTTTAGTTTGCTCATACTGTTGACAAAATGTTGGTTTCAAGAGTTGTAAGTGTTCTAAGCCACCACTACAAGCCTGATAAATCTTCACTTAATCTCACATTATCTTTTATCATATATGTAACAAATACACATAATTCACAATTGAAACTGGGAAATCGTACATAATTTAAAATTTCTTACTCGAGAATATGACTTCAAACTTGAAAATTTGCTCTTGTAGGTTGAGCAGTTGCATAAGATTTTCAAACTTTGTGGATCCCCTTTAGAGGAGTATTGGAGAAAATCAAAGTTACCTCATGCAACAATTTTCAAGCCCCAACAGCCTTACAAACGCCGAGTTGCTGAAACCTTTAAAGATTTTCCTTCACCAGCAGTGGCACTCATAGAGATTTTATTGTCCATAGATCCTGCAGATCGAGGATCTGCAGCCACTGCTTTGAAGAGTGAGGTAATGTTCTCAACAAATCATATTTTGTGGTTTTGCTTTAGAACGAGGCCTTTTCATGTTGATCAAGTAGTCGGCTTTTCTCTCTCCCTCTCCTCTACTTGCACCTGGCATGCTGCTCTGCTTACAAGAGAAGGTTTAAGCATATACTCCCTCCGTCCCACATAATTCACACTATCTGTTTCCGTGCATCCCATAATAACTTGCAAACATCACATCAATTCAATAACCTCCAAATTCATTTTAATTTAAAAATACCACCCCATCTAATACACGTAAGATACTTTACACTTACTTAAAAATGCTAAATTACCCCCAAAAAGTCAATAAAGTTAGTCAAAAAACAATTTTCTTAAATTATGTATCTACAGTAATGGTGTAGATAAACCTTGGACGGAGGGAGTATATTTTTATACATATACTATATGTGATTGAATGCATAAACACTTTTTTGTCTTTTAATAGTAACTGTATATTTCGATAGATCAAGTTCCCTAAAGAATGCATTTGTCATACCCAGGTTATTAATAATGTGATGAAGAACTAAAGATTCCCTATTTAGGTTTGTGTATTTACACTGCTACTGATTTTTCTGGGAGCAGTAAGCTGGACAGTAGTGTAAGTTGTTGGTGCCTATTCATCACATAATTAGTTTTAGTGGTGAAAAAATTTATCTACAGCTTCTCCATTAGGAAATAGTGAATTGTAACAAACCTTATAAATCCAAAATAAAAAAACGTGTTTGGATGTGAAAATATTAGAAGATGCTCACGATTTGGTAGAGTTCCCTTTTTCGGAGATATCTGCCTCTATAAGAAGGAAAGCATGCACGTTTTTTTCTTAAAAAGGTGGTGAAGTTAGTGTTGAACAAAGAAAATGAGCTGACCATGTGGGTGAAACTAGCAATATGCTTTCTTAAATATTTCTTCTCCTTGACAAATCAAAGCACTTTAGTGCCCTTTTTGCACAGTAAGACATACACTTCTTTTAAAATTTAGGAATCATAAGCCTAGCTTTATGAATGTTTTGTTTGAAGATACTCCAGAGAAGGTTATGGTTTTTAAAGGGGAAATGAGATCAATACCTTCTCCTAGCAACGTCCTTTTTGGGCTTTATCTCTCTGCTCATTTTATTATCTTTTGTCTTCCAAGAGTATCTACAGAGAATTTTGTGCTTCATCTAGAGAACCTTCTCTGTTGTCAATAGCTTTTAAGATATTATGACAAATAAAACGAGGAATCTAATATTGTTTCTGCTCCTCTCACAGTTCTTTACTACGAGACCCCATCCTTGTGACCCCTCAAGTTTACCAAAGTATCCTCCGAGCAAAGAGTTTGATGCTAAAGTACGAGATGAAGAAGCAAGGAGGTGATTGTTTAAACATGAACTCAAAGACATGCAACTTTGTAACTAGGATGCTGAACCAGTTCTGGTTAAACAATTATGTTTGGAGTTCCGGGAGTTGGTTGACTAATAATCCTGACTGGTGGAATTTGCAGGGTGGCTGCTGGAGGCAAAGGTCCAAGGTATGACCTTGAAAATAGAGGATCTCGAGAGTCTCGTGCAGTTCCAGCACCCGATGCGAATGCTGAACTGATCTCGTCAATGCAGGTATCCATAACATGTTTTACATATACCCTCTTTACTTGATGTCTGTAAATAGGGAAACACTGGTGGATTCAAAGTATTCTACGCTTTGAAGTTTATTTTTCCTATATCCATTGATGATAATAATCACTTAAATAGAAGGCTAACCTCTTCATGATGCTTCTCTGTGAGTCGTTCTCTAAGCAAGAGATAAGGCAAAGAAACTATACCCACTTCAAAAAAATGTTCATTCGTAGTTGAAAGTGATGCTAAGATTATTTATTTATTCATTATTTATTTTTTTGTATAAGATTTACTGATCTTACTTTTATGTATAGTGTTTGATAAGAGTAACTACTCAGGGAGTATTCATGGAACTCATATAAGAGTGAGTCACCGATCATGTTGATCGGATCATAAAGGAGCAAGACAAAAAATCCATGTCTTGTAGTTGTCAATCAGGATGCTGTGTCACTAACTGTTTCTAGACTGTAACAGATTGTAATTTTTAATGCATGCTTATTATTCTAAAAAAAAATTCATTCTCTTCAAACTTTCATGCATATGGAGTATAAAGGTTTATATTGTTGTGAGGACTTGCTATTCCATTGCATGGTTTCTACTCTTTTATGGTTGCTTCATCATTTCACATGTTCTCCGTTTAGCCTCATGACGACTGCATTTACTTGTTCCGTTACAGAAAAGACATGGTTCCAACTTGAAGAGCAGGAGTGAGATGTTCAGTTCTCACCCCGAAGAAGTAGCTTCCGGGTTTCCAATTGATCCACCTAGACCATCCCAATCCATCGAAGAACCTAACAACGATCCACAAGGAAATATCCACAAGAGAGCATCCCATTCCGGGCCTTTGGTTAATCGGGCAGCCTGGGCGAAGGCTGGAAGGAATGTGGAAGATGCTCCAAGAAATCTGGCTATGGCCGATTTATCTGCCATGTCTGGTATAGTAGCTGCACGAAGGAGCATGTTGTCCGAAGAGCGAAGGGAGAAATCCTACTCCCAGCAGGAAGTTCCAAAGCTTATATCCAGGTTTCCAGGATCATTCAAGGAGTCTTCGAATTCAAGGCAGGACCAAAAGAATATTGGACAACACGAAGACGAAAAAGCAAGCAACAACCCTGTTCCTGTAAGTATCTACAGTCTACATAAATCATAGCCATATCAATTATCAATTCAATCAAGCATTTGAATTTTACACACACTGTCACTCTGTCCAGATGGGTAAAGGGCCAAGGGGGAACAAAATTCACTACTCTGGTCCACTGCTCGTTCCATCGGGCAAAGTGGATCAGGCTTTGAAGGACCACGATCGCCAAATCCAAGAGGCCGTCAGACGAGCTCGTTTGGACAAGGAGAGAATGCGGAAAATGCAGGTTGAAAAAAACCAGCTATCGATGAATGCATTATTTGTTTCAGGCCGTTGAAGAGGCGGCCCGACCAACCGACGAAACGGATCATCATTCTTTAATGATTAGAGTCCTTTCATTCGTTTCTCCTGTAACAGTGGAAGATATGTAGGGGGGAGAATCATTGTATAGGTGGGACTGCACAAATAGGTTATGGAGCCAATGTAGTAGCAATTCTCCTCCTTTGAACACTTTGCATATTCCATACAATCTATCATCTGTATTTTATGCCAGATAATTAGCAAATGTAATTCTCAGAATATGAACCATCCATGCAAAATTTCGTCTTCAACACAATACCATATCTCTACACTATGTAGCATGCTGTATGCACCTTGACCCGACCCGAATAATTGAACACCTACATGGTAAACTTTTTTTGTCCATATCATTTTCATAGAAGTAGCATATAGTGTTTTATTTAGAGTGCTAAATCTTATCCATACATTTTCTAAAATGCATGATAATTTTCACCATCAATTTCAAAACAATTTTTCTATCACAAAAACTAGTGTGGAATTGGTTTTACGGTGGAATTGGGGTTACTTTTTAATACAATGAAGGGTTTCTCCTAATACAATGAAGGGTTTCTCTTTAGTATAAAGAATAATATTACCATTATTAATGAACTCTCTCAAGTAGAGTAACACTATATATTTTAAAGAGTAATACTCGATATTCTAAAGAGTAACACTTCTCGAAAGGTACACCATAGGCTCATTGCATGCTAGCATTTCTCTTTCACAAGCAAATATATACTCAATCCGTCTCATCCTAATGGTTACATTACCCTTTTTGGTATATGGGACCCACACAAATTAATTACTTCTCTCTCCATGGACCCACACATCACACTAATACACCTACCAATTTTATATTAAAATATTATTTATCTCACCTCAATACACATTAAAATACTATATTCCTTAATCCCCGTGCAAAAAGTAAACGTAACTATTAGGACGGGATGGAGGGAGTAATATAATAAACCATAAAATCAACTCATTAAACCCTAACGCGTTAGCAAAACGGAGTATTTTTTTTCACTACCATAAAAAATGAATATATATATTTTTTTAAAATAAAAAAAATAGTGTGTGTAAATCAAGTCAAATTTCTACCGTTTGTCATTTAAGTCTTGCCATTCATTTCTTGTTGAACATAGTGTGATATTTGAATTCCAATAAAGTCAAATAAGAAATAAATATAATAGCTATCCACAACTTTATGTTGAATATTCTTTGAAATTAGAGTTTCATTTGAGTGAAAAAAAGAATGAATTATTCGATTTATTTATTGGGCTTGAAAATTAAGTAACAAATATAAAATGACTCGTTATTTATGGTGGTTGATTCTGATTGTTTAATTAGTTAATTGTGATTATGAAATTTGTTTAAAATCAAATAATCTCTGTACTAACGTCGTAGATCTCAATACGCCGGCTTCTTCTGGTAGTATTTTAATTATTTCTAAATTTAGAAAGAGATTGAGTGCCTATCTATCTGGCTTCTATATATAGTAATCTGTCTAGGGAACACATCATTGCACCATGAATTACTAAAATAATATTTTCAAATTTATTAAAATTAAATATGTTTTTGTGGTGCTTGTTTCACGAAGGAGTAGGGAGTAGCATTATATAGTCATGGACTTTCAATCCCAATTATTTATCAACCCCAATATTAAATTTTGTGTGATCATCCCATAAAATAATTTTTGTGGTAAAACGTAACAATTTTTAAAATAATACTACCTTCCTCCTATAATAATTCTCACAATTACTATTCCACATCGTTTAAAAAAGTTACACTTTTTTGACAAACTTTATTGACTTTGAAGGGTATTGTAGTATTTTTAGGTAATAAAAAGTATAAAGTAATGATATGTGTGTGAAAAAGTAGTGGCAAAATTGAAATTAAAGTAACTTTTGAGGTTGTTGGATAAAGTGGTGTTTCTTTTTTTTTGGGTGTGAAAGGTTTTATGAGACAAACAAATGAGGAAAGTGTGAAAACAACTTATATCATATAAATAAAAAGTAAAATATTTAAAAGAAAAAAGTAATAGTGCTTTTAATAAAAAGTTCTAATTAATTACGAAAACATAAATAGTTCCACGTGAGACGATCCCTCCTGCTCCTAAATTCTAAAATATTTTAACATTCTACTTGCTAATATGATAACGTAATGTTAAAGAATTCAGTATAATTTTCTTTTCTACGTATTTTGTGGTAGGATACAATGTTTCTTGCACGAATCAAGGTAATATATATATATATAAATCTGAATTTACGTCGAATAGGATAAAATGTTACGTAGTAATTTATCTTAATTAACTTTCATATTTTCATTATTAAAAATATCACATAAAATACCTAAATAAGAATATAATTATATATAGAGAGAGAATTGTTTTGCGGGAGTATTAGATATATACCACATTATATACTGGTAACATATGAAAGTATACACATAACTTGTTAATTTAACTAAAAATCAACTTTCTTTTAAATCCACATTATGCAGAATTACAAAAGATGGAGGAAGTACATTTGTAAACTTGAAAATATAACAACTAGGCAATTTTAAGTAATATATGTATTCTTATATATGGAGTATAATATTTTTATGCTTATTGAATGATAACTTTTCTTTGGTTTTAAATTTGGAACGGATCAATTCTAAAATGATGTATAAAATCTTCTTTTTTTCTTAAAAAAATGGAGTAAAAAGCAAATGATTTACTCCCTCCGTCTCGCCTAATAATTACATTTTCTTTGTAATTACAAAGAAAACATAACTATTAGGGCGTGACGAACGAGTATAAATTGTAAAATCTATAGATTCCCACTCTTATAATTTTGGGCCTGGACAATGGGTCCAATTAATCTTAATTTAAGATCTTGGCCACGCATGAATTGAAGATAATCTAGATTTTATTTTTAATTTTTTATTAAAAGAAAAAAAAGAAGGAATGATTTCTATTTTAGAGTTCATGGATAAGGATTGCCCAGAAAGGCACAATTAATAAATAGTGTCCATCGTAGTAATTAATTTAAATTATTAAAAATTATTGTCATATCCAACAATTTAATTTTATATATTTTTAATCTAATGACAATTTCTTTTTATTTCTTTTTCTAAATACTAAAATGGCCCTACACTACCCTCCTCTCTTTATTTATTTTTTATTTTTTATAATTTTATTGTTCAGTGTGGATTACAGACACACATTACAGACATTATATATACATTATGTAGTATTTGAGCCCCAACACACATTACAGACATTATATATTATATTATCGTCACAGGTTACATACATTATGTAGTATTTGATACTATCGTCATGGATTAGATGTTAGATTTGGTGTCGGTCAAGATGTTGGAGTCTCGACATAGAATACCGATACAGGATTGACACAAATCAAACATGATATCGGAGATAGTGTCAGTATCCTTTTTGGAGGCTCCGACACCTTATCCTTCGATACTATGATGATGATATCGAATATGATGTTGATATCCTGTATTGGGTATCTGACACTAAATAATAAAATAATTAAAAAAGTAAAGGTGGGGGCATATTGGTTAAAAAATGGACATTTGAATATAAATGATAAAACATTAAGTAGATGGATAACAGTAATTTTTAACTTTAAATTTTGATTATTTTGACATTCATTTTAATAATGAGGTATTCTTAACATTAGGTGAGAATGTTTTAATTTTTTTTATTATTACAATTATACCCTAAATATAAAGATTGAAATATACCTTAAATAAAAAAAAGAAAGTAAATTACACCATCGTAACTGTAGCGAACTTGGGGTGAAGGGTGGGGTGGTCCTGTTGTAAAATTCAAATTAGTGGAACTTGTTCACTCAAATTATTATATATAATATAAATGAAAAATAATATTCTCTCCGTCCGCCACAAATGCATACATTTGCTTTTTGCACATGAATTAAGAAATATTATTATTTAATGTGTAGTAGGTAGTTGTATTAGTGGAGTATGTGGCTCCCATATATTAAATGTATTAATGATGTGTGTGGATCCCATGTGTTTAAAAAGAAAAATGTATACATTTGGTTCGGACGCCCAAAATAACAAAATGTATACTGTACCTTTCTGGCGGACGGAGGAAGTAATATCTTATAGTGAAAGTGATAATTGATTTAAAAAGTGTAAAATGATGTTATGTAAAATTTGATTTCATGTATTGATAGAAAAGAATATATATATATATATATATATATAATTTGGACTAATTTATTAATATAGTGTTGTTTCAAAAATTTTTTTAATGATATATGGCTGTTGGGGGAATTGTTAACCAAATAACCAGATGCCCCAGGCCCCCAGTAGCACTGGCGCCTCTATCAACGTGTCACAACATCACCATAAAACAATAATTAAATACTAATAAGTTGTTAATTTTAATTAAATTAAATTAAATTAATATAATGATTTTAATTTAAAAATTAATGTTGTAATTATTTGATGATTTAGGATGAGCGTGTGTTTGAGTGCACAAGATGTTAAAATGGTATAATATTTTCGTCCCAAGATAAATTTTACACTTTTTATTTTCGTGCGTCCCATATTAAATTTTACTACTAAAAAAAACATCATATCAATTCACGACCTCAAAATTACATTTTAATTACAAATTTAACAATGTCATCAAATACACATAACATATTTTATAATTTATTTATTACTTAAAAATATTAAAATACCTTAAAAAGTCAATAAAATTGGTCCAAAAAAAATGTCTACTGTAATTACCCTCCGTCTCAATTTATTCTATACTGTAGACACAATGTTTTCTAAAAAATAGTTTTTTGACCAATTTCATTAAATTTTTTGAGGTTAATATAGTATTTTTAAATAACAAATAAATTATAAAATATGTAATGTGTGTTAGATGAGAGTGTTAAATTTGTAATTTAAATGTAACTTTGAGATAGAGAATTAATATGATTTTCTTAGTGGTAAAGTTTAACGAGATACGGACAAAAATAAAAAATGTAAAATTTAATTTAGGACATAATAAATAAATACGAACAAAATATTATACCCACATATTGCAAACTCACACTCATTCTAAATCTCAAATAACTACTAACATTAATTTTTAAATTAAAATCATTACATTAATTTAATTTAATTTAAGTAAAATTAACAATTAATTATTATTTAATTATTGTTTTAATGGGGTGTAGGTGATATATCATTAAAATATTTTGAAACAACCATATATAAATAAATTAACCAATAATTTGAGAGAGTGTTATTTTTGCCATTAGTTTTACGTTAAATTATCATGTTTACTTGCCAAACTCTAAATATCGATTTATTTATTGAATAAACGGTAGTAGAGAAGTGGAGTACTATAATTTTTAGTCATTTCAATATATAAAATGAAAACAACGTGTTCGTAGCACATTGGTATAAGGTTTAAAAAAAAATGAATTAATCAAATTATTAATTAAGTAGTCAATTAGCAATATAATACTAGTATATTGTTATCATAAAGCCCATTGTTCTGCAATTAAAAAATTAAGCTTTTGGGGTTTAGGGAGAATGGGCCCGCTTAACTGGTAATTAAGACTAATTTGATGATCTAACAAAAATTTCCAAAAGGAGAATATACATTTAGATTGTCATAATACTATACTCTGTTTATTTATTTATTTTTTATGTAATAATAACATATTTACATATAAATTGGATATAAATCCGGTTCACAAGTGTTTGTAATTTTCTTAATAAATTTATTTTTCATTCATTAAATATTTAAGTTGAGTGAGGCTCTTGTGTTTTCAGAAACATTGTGCCCCTTACAATTTTTATGTTTTTTTACAATTTAAACTCTTAACAATACATGAATTTAAATAGAACACGGAGGGGGAGTTGTGTTCCCAAATGAAAAAAAAGTTGCTACAATTTTAAATCATGTTTCCATATTGAGTTAAAGAATTGTCATCATTGCCCCAGGCATAGTTCAAGTGGTAGAGTTGAGGGTGAAAAGATATTCCAGCTGAACTTGGTTGCTGCAGGGTGGGGGTTTGAATCCTGCCTTTGGCATGGATTTGGCCCCTTGCAAGCACAAGTTTAACAGTGAGCCCTCCCTATAAGCCACTTGAGGCACATCCTGCGATTTACCTCCTCCACCAATCCCCAGGGCAGGGGCGGTGGGCCCCTAATAGTAGGATACTTAATAATTGTTATCATTAATGGATGCTTAAGTAGTTATTAGTAATATAATATTAGGATGATGATGATAAAGCCCATTGTTCTGCAATTTAAAAAAATTCTCTCTTTTGGGGGCATCTAGACAGATGGGTCCGGTTCATCGGTAATTGCAGACTCATTGGAGTAAAAATTCTGATTATCTTTTTAAAAATAAATCGAAAAACAGAAAAAGGAATGATTTTTATATCCATTTTCGCGATTTTCTTGAAAAGGACAAAGCTTTGAGGTTGAGGACGAGAGAAGGCCACGTAGCCATTTACAAGGCGGAGAGAGAATGAGGGTGGTTGTAGATAATAGAAGATCAATTTAGGGTTTCTTAATATTAAAATATGTGTTAGATGCAGTTAATCTGAGGAAGGGGGGGTTTTGATTATGAGATTATTCGTTTATTACAGTAATGCAACTTGGTCTGTGTTTCTATGAACATTTTAATTTTTGATTACCCTTTTTCTTGATTTCTTTTTTGAGGGATTTTTGTGAGGCTGTGGTGAATTCATATATGGAAAAAGCACAGCGATTGTTTATATGTTGGGATGCCAAGAAAAAGTTAAGAGTATCAGATTGTGTGGTTCATGTTCGTTTGTTCTCTCTCTCATCCTCTCTCTCTCATCCTCTCTCCACAGACTTGAACATTGATGCTGCTTACAGCTCTCTTCTCTCTCTCTCTCTAGATATACTTCTGCTGCGTCGTATGTAACTCATTTTCTGGGGAGTCTGAATCGTTTCTTTCGTTTCCAATTCGGGCGGGTGGTGGAGTTTTGGATTTTGTTCAATTCTTGAAATTTATGCGATCAACACACACTCTCTCTCTCCTCTCTCTCTCTGAGTAAAAGACACATAGCAAATTCTATTGCGGCGGTGTTGATTAATTTATTGTATTTCTCTGGCTATCATGTTTTCTTGGCTATAAATGGCGGTGAATTTAGGCCAAGAAATCTTTAACACCAATTCAGTTAATTCCGTATGCTTACGTGTGTCTCCTGGGATTCATCTACTCATACTTGTAGCTGGATAGTGATGGAGGGTTCATCCGGGTCGGGTTGGGATAGGTCCGATAGCTCTCGAGGGTTCTTGGATCGAAATCCCAGAATTGTTCGAGCAAACCCTGTTAGATTCTCCAGCGGAAACACATCCCATGATTCTGATTACATGTCTGTGAGAAAAGGGAGGGAAAGAACCCCCCACGCCAACGCCACCAGGGCTCAACCTGCAGGTGGTGGCGCCGCCGCCGGAGAGGCCGTCGTTGGGGCGGTGGAATGCAACGATGTGAGCTTGAGGCAGTGGCTGGATAATCCAGAAAGAGCAGTGGATGCACTTGAATGCCTTCATATATTCTCTCAGATTGTGGATGTTGTAAGCCTTGCTCACTCTCAGGGAATTGTTGTCCACAACGTTCGACCTTCTTGTTTCATCATGTCTTCCTACAACCGGGTTTCTTTTATTGAATCCGCTTCTTGTTCGGATTCGGACTCTCCTGAATATGGAGCGGCTAACCAGCCTGCTGATTCCCACTCCAGGAATCCATCAGCTTCACAGATGAACTCTGAGACTAGCTGTTTGCAGTCTTTGGAAGCCACCGGAGACGGCACCGCCGGAGATAGGAAGCAGTCTTTTCCGATGAAGCAGATACTGCAGATGGAGTCCGGTTGGTACAGCACGCCGGAGGAGGGCTCCGGTGGCCCTACTTCCTGTGCTTCAGACATTTATCAGCTTGGTGTGTTGTTGTTTGAGGTCAGTGTTGCTTGACATGTTCGAAATATTGCTCGATTTTACGATATATTTAGTTACTTGTTCTTGTATATATCTTGCTTAAATATGTGCTGAGTTAGAATTGGGGATAGGGATTGAATGAATGAAAGATTGAATAGTTGAATACAACTTGTAGCTAATGTAGATGATGTGTGCTTATGATCAGCTGTTTTGCACTTTTGGTTCACTGGAAGAGAAGAGCACAACTATGGCAAGTCTGAAACACCGTGTCCTCCCGCCGCAGTTGCTTCTTAAGTGGCCTAAAGAAGCTTCATTTTGCTTGTGGTTGCTGCATCCGGAGCCGACTATCCGCCCTAAGACGAGGTGAAGTGTTGCATTTTCATCGCGAAAGAATTGTTTCATTAATTGTTGTCCATTTGGTTTGATCTGTAGGGTAATGGTCTCCTTGAATAAGGCACTTTAGGGTTGGTACAGTTTGGACATGTTCGTCTTCTTTGGAGTTTGGTTCGTTCTCAAATTGATAGTCTTGTAGTTCAACATTGGGTTGTGAAATTCTAATCAGATTGACAGTAACTACTAGTATGATAAGATTCAAACTTAAAGAATTCAATATCTTGATATGATGAAGTGGAGTTGAATACTCTTGTATGATGAATTACAATATGCTTTCATCATTTTCTGCCTATCAACTATAACTTCATAGAGCTTACTGATTTCTTCTCTATTACATTTGTCACATAAGATTGTTGTCATAATAATCTGAGACCCTTTTGTGGATCTTTTTTTGGGTGATTAAGCTTACAAATGATGTGCGTGCTTTTGGTGGTCACTAGTCTTACAATTTTCTGTTTTGAAATGAAACAGTGATCTTTTAGAAAGTGAGTTCATGAACGAACCAAGAATCGACATGAAAGAGCGTAAAGCTGCTATAGAGCTTCGAGAAGAGATAGAGGAGCAAGAGCTGCTTATGGAGTTTCTTATGCTAATGCAACAAAGAAAGCAAGATGTTGCCGATAGCCTGAACGAGACAATATCATTTATCACTTCAGACATAGATGAAGTCACAAAGATGCAGGCATCTCTCAAGATGAAAGGGGGTCCAAGCATAGAGTTTGAGAAGGGTGCGGCTTCAGGTCCGCAGTCAATGAATGTTGCAAACGAGGATGATTCTGGTAACTCCGGGTCCAGAAAACGAGTCAGGCAAGGCCTCGATACCACTATCCTAAACGAACGTCACGAACCTGATGATCAAGCAGACGCCCTTCGGAGATCAGAGTTGCCACCTGAACAACAAGGAAGCGTTCTGTCCAAGAATTCTAGACTGATGAAGAACTTTCGAAAATTGGAATCAGCTTATTTTCTAACCAGACGCAGAGCTGTAAAGCCACCAAGCCGGCCATTGGCGAGACATTCTCAGGGCAGTAGTGGCGGTAGAGGATCTGTTCTAGCTACGGAAAGAAGTTCTATCAGCAATCCATCATCAAGAGAGCGTAACAACGAGCAAAAGCCGTGTGTATGGATAAGTACTTTCCTGGAAGGGCTGTGTAAATATCTATCCTACAGTAAGCTAAAAGTAAAGGCAGATTTGAAGCAAGGAGATCTCTTGAATTCATCGAACCTGGTGTGCTCTCTTAGTTTTGACCGTGATGGGGAGTTCTTTGCGAGTGCCGGTGTAAACAAGAAAATCAAAGTCTTTGAGTATAGTTCAATCTTGAATGAAGATCGTGATATACATTATCCGGTAGTTGAAATGGCCAGTCGATCGAAGCTCAGCAGCATATGTTGGAACAACTACATTAAAAGTCATATTGCTTCAAGTAATTTTGAAGGTGTAGTGCAGGTATGTTGGTTTCCAATCCCAACTCCCATCATTATCATAATTATCATCATTACCGACCGTTCTGCTTAATATGTTGTCCAGGTATGGGATGTCACAAGAAGTCAGACTTTCATGGAAATGAAGGAACACCAACGACGCGTGTGGTCCGTTGATTTCTCAGTGGCAGATCCAACGATGCTGGCCAGCGGAAGCGATGATGGTTCCGTCAAGCTCTGGAATATCAATCAGGCAATTCTATTTTTGCACTTGGTGGATGTCAGCTTTGAAACTAAACGTACTAAAGCATCTAGTTATCTTGCTTGTGGATTATATTCTGGATGTGTAATAAGTTGTTTTTCTTACATGGGGTGCTACTGCAGGGGGTAAGCGTCGGTACCATCACGACGAAGGCCAACGTCTGCTGTGTTCAATTCCCCACGGACTCTGGGCGTACTCTTGCATTTGGTTCGGCAGATCATAAGATATACTACTATGATCTTCGCAACTCAAAGATGCCTCTATGTACTCTAGTTGGGCACAATAAAACAGTGAGCTGTGTGAAGTTCGTTGATTCGACAACTCTTGTATCCTCATCCACAGACAACACCCTAAAGCTCTGGGATTTGTCAATGTGCACATCAAGAGTTCTTGATTGTCCTCTGCAGTCATTCACCGGCCACACAAACGTAAAGGTATCTCGTGCATTCACCTCTCTCAATCTCTTTAATTTTAGACTGAGAAATTCCTTTCATCAGGCTCAACAAAATTCTCAAGTTCAATTTGCATTCGTGTATAATGCTCGAGTGGCAATTTACTCCTTTGCTTGTTCAGTTTTCGTTCCTTGATTGTCTCCCTCATGATTCCAGTTAACCATGTAGTTACTCAATGTCATTGACCATGTATCTAACATATTAAGCATTTACTTATTTCAGAATTTCGTCGGCTTGTCTGTATCCGATGGTTATATTGCAACCGGCTCAGAAACAAACGAGGTATTTCACATCTTCACTTTACATTGACATATCTCTGCAACATAGCCTCTTAGTATCCTGTGATCTTCTTATTACAAAATTGTGCTGTGGCTGCTTATGATTCGTTAACTTGGATATGTTGTCCATTATTATCATGTGGTTGACGAAGGCGAATAGGCTAGACATTTATTAAATTTGACCGATTCATCTACGAAAATACTTGCCATGTCTTGAATGATCAAGTGACAATCTAAATGCATGTTGATGTGATCTTGTATGGTCTTACATTTGTGTCTGATTATTGTCGAGATATATATTCTGTGCAGGTCTTTGTGTACCACAAGGCATTCCCTATGCCTGCATTGTCGTTCAAATTTAACAGCACGGATCCAATCTCGGGTGATGAAGTGGACGACACTGCACAGTTCATCTCGTCTGTGTGTTGGCGCAGCCAAAATTCCCCCACGCTGGTGGCTGCAAACTCTATGGGAAATGTTAAGCTTTTGGAAATGGCTTAAAGTGGTAGAACAAGCAGTGACTTCCGTTCGATCTAGGGTACGGGTATGTGTTTCGGGTCTGGTGAAACGAAATTTTGCCTTAGCTTGTAGTGTTAACCTGGGAAATGGGTATCAGAACATAAAAACGTATTTTGTAGATAAAAGGAAGCGAAGAGAGGTGTTAAATGGGGTTATATTATCATATGCATCTTATGTATATCTTGTAATTTCTGTGTTTCCATCAATTTATGTGAACTTTTCTTCTGCAACTAGCACTGTGTTCCTTGTGCTGCAACATCCAACGTCTGCTTCCCGTCGGTTCCAGATTCACGAAGAAGCAGACGTAAATCGCGATCCTTATAACAAGTATTATATTTGTATACATCAAAAAAATCCCACAGATGGAGGGGGCAACAGAGGAGTTCTGTATACATGCAGCATTCTAAAGTCTTATTGAAGACTCTGTAAAACTGTAACATGCCTATCCAATTTCCTATGTCTAAATACCGCTCTCTCCTAGCTACATTTATCTTGATTCGATGAGACTAGTTTACCTAGGAGCCGTTGAAGTCGTTCAGCACCTGGACCGGGTCTAAGCTTGAGTGGATTGCCCACCTTGGTGCAACGAGGTTTGCCCGTGCACCAACCACCGGGCGTAAAGCTGTCGTTTGTCCTCCGGAGCAGTTCAATGTCGATTCTGTCCAACACAGGGGTGTCCCTTCTGAATTTACGCGCGAATGGAGCATCACTCGCCATCATCTTTTCAGTATCGTTGATGGAGAGCGTATGGGGATGCTGTTGTGGGGGGTTATCCCAAGAGATAAAGTGCATGTCATGGTTGACGACGGTCGGTATGAACTGCGGGGCGTTGCAGATGACGGTTTGGAAGTAGCCTTCCGGTGAGGAGACGAAATTCGTGTAGTACATTAGAAGGGTTCGGGGCAGGTTGTCGTAACCCCATATGCAGTACTCCACAAATGCACGCGATATAATCATCCATGCCGAACCTGCAAAGGATCATACGAGTCTTATATCGGCTTTCAAGATACCTAAGAGTTTCCAAGTAAAGCATTTGAACCAACTCTGGCATTAGATGTTACTCAATGACTATTAACTTTTCATGATGATCACAACATGCATGGGTTAAGGTATATACAGAAAGCCAATGAAGATAGGGAGATGTTCCAGATGGTGGGATTCAATACAATGCACTAACCAGTAAACAATTTGAATGCTGTTGGTAAAGCCCTTTTAGGACCAACTGAGAATATGTCGGACTTGGACGTCTGGTAAAGTCCAGGATCAACAATCAGCGGCATTGCTCTTTGAGAACTATAAAAAAGAGGAATTCACAGGATTACACGTCTGTTGTCTCTTGTGAATAACAAAAACTAGCCCAAATGAGGGGTATAAAGAACTCACGCTTTCCAGCCTAAGCGACTAGTGTATTCTACGAAATTCAAGTCTCTTTTCATATCTGAGAATGCGTACATAAGATCTGCAAGAAGATGCAACCTGTTAATAGATATGCTAATATTATGAAAAAACAGAAACATGGAAAAACAGTAAGTGGAATTGGGAAGAAGGAAATGGAACTTACCATCTTGAGTAACCAAAGGATAATCTGAAGCGCTGAGGTTGATAAACCAATCCCAATCTTTAAATGTCTTGAGAAGAATGGCACATGCGTGAAGAGTATTAGCAACCATGGTTGGTCCCCTGTAAGTAACCATGTTCGATTTGTCATTCACGATAACATTGCCAACCTTTGCAAAGAGAGAGTGGTTCATCACGCGAGTTGCAAGTTCCAATCTCTCCTCAGCCGGTGACTCAAGATCCAGATGAACAATGTAATAGTTCCATGGATGATATAACGCGTGAAGAGTCCTCCAAAGTTTCTCCAGATCACCTTTTGATCCAGAAACTAAATAAGCAAATTTGGGAACAGGAGGATGAGCAGGGGGCGGCGGACCAGCATTTATCTTCGCTTCAACAAAGTCGGGGCGGGTTTCATTGGTCACAGCACGAGAGGGGAATCTTGAAAGAATCGAATTGATCGTGTGCAATGAGGACACGAGTCCCATATTAAAGGAGGTTGCCAGAAGGAAAATGAATACTAATGAACTTATAACAAGAGGGAACACCCACTTCTTCTCTGTGTTCAAGTACCCCATTGCAAAAACTTATGATCATGAAACCCAGTGAGATATTCACATCCAATTCAACACTCTGATGGATTCGCTGATTTGCAGACCAGAGGACCTGATACAAAAGCAGGCCGAATGCTGATCCCTTTTGTGGTAGCAAATGATCAAGAAGGACCAAAATCTCCTATGATCAGAATCCAGAAAAGATGCTCTATGATGTATGGATATAGGCTATATAGCTGTTGAATTGGATAACCCCTTTAAAACAAAAGAGAAAAACAATAATGATATAAGTCACAGAGATCAATTGATACTGCTCCTATATATATAAAAGAAAGGGTTCATTATACAACTCCCACCTAAACTCACACAAAGACAATAAAAGAATATGTAATACAACTAAGCAACGTATCAAAATATTTATGTAAGCATAAACAACATATTTATGAAAGGGAACTAACTTTCCATGTTTAAATATTGCTTTTCTTTGCGTACCGTGAAGAAATAAGAAAAAAGCAGAAATGTTACAAAAAAAGAATCAAAATCTTTGAGTGAAGTAATTAGATTATTGTTTGTCTCGCTGAGCTTAAATTCACGCAATTTTCAATAGCATTCAATGATAAGAACCCAAATTTCAAGTCAGAATTATCACACAAATCTGGAAAATCAATCGGGAACAGAAAACAACCGAGGTAAAAATTAGCAAAGAAACTCATAATTGACCAATAAAACAAACGGTAAACAACAAGCAAAAAAGATTAAAAAAACGGAGCTTAAGATGATGAAATCAACACACAATCAAAACAATCATGGCGAAGAACACAGAGCTGTTACGAGAAGAATTGCATGGAACTAAGACAATTAAAGGCCCCAAAACTCCAGATTCATACAAGTAACATAAAAAACGAAGCAAAAATGATCAAATCAGAGCTAGTGAAACAAATTCACAGCATCGTGCCAAAAATCACAGAGCACATATGCAAACAACACGCGAGTCCAATATTCCAATTACTAAGAACAACGAAAAGGATCTAACCTGATTATTATATTACGATTGCGGAGACGGCGTCCGCCTAGGCAACCCCGCTACCGAAAGAGGAGAGAGAGAGAGAGGGGCGCAGGAGAGAGAAACAGAGCATTATTTATATACACCGATTACAGAAAGAGAGAGAGAGATTAATGGAACCACATTCACATACGTAAATCAATGGTTGGTCAGTTTACGTTCTCGAGATTACAGTAATCACAGAAGAATTTGAAATCGTGAGGAAGGTGTGTGTCGTGCGTGTGATTCTGTTGCTGTTTTGTTGGGCCAAGGAACGGAAGTGCAAAACGATGAGAGAGAGAGAGATTGAAGAGAGAGAGAGAAAGAAGGTAGCATTATAGATACAGATTAGATACAGAATAGCTTCTTTCTGCTGCGAACCGTCCCAACCGGCCGGCCGTCTCCCCCCTAATTACCACTTAATTAATTAATATAATTATCGCCTAATTGTGTTTAGCCTTTGTATTAATCACCCACCTATTTTTATTATTAAATTAAATATTAATTTAACGCTTTTTCCTCTTAAAAAACTGTCGGTGCTTCATTATTTCCCTATTTCATAATTAAAATAATGCGATTATTTTGAGTTACATTTTCAAAACGATTTCTACTATCATTATCTAAAATTAGTGAAACGTTTTAAGCATAAATTTTATAATTACCAGAAATATAAAATTGGATTAAAAAAGTGATTATGAGATTTTTAGAAATGCTGTAAAGAATATTGACTAGCAGCATAAAAAAAATGTGACACGTGTATGATTCAACAATGGACATTAATAATTTGAGGCTCTCCCTACTTTATGTTCCCTCGGCAATTAATTAATCATGTCTTTAATGACAGCTTAGAAGGAGTTTGTAATTTTATTTTTTTTTTTTTTTTTTGATACCGAGGTTCCGGGCTTACGCCCGACTAGTCCTCGAGGAAACAGTCCCGGCCCCTCAGAACTGCCTCCAAGTAAATCGCGGTAACCAAACAATGGATCACAGGTTCATAATATCTTTAACTACTGCGCACAAGGAGTCGATCCCCACTTTATGTTCCCTCGGCAATTAATTAATCATGTCTTTAATGACAGCTTAGAAGGAGTTTGTAATTTTTTTTTTTTTTTTTTTTTTGATACCGAGGTTCCGGGCTTACGCCCGACTAGTCCTCGAGGAAACAGTCCCGGCCCCTCAGAACTGCCTCCAAGTAAATCGCGGTAACCACACAATGGATGCCTCCAAGTAAATCGCGGTAACCACACAATGGATCACAGGTTCCTAATATCTTTAACTACTGCGCACAAGGAGTCGATCCCCAAGTGATTGCTCCATGCTGACCCTCCCCCTAGCTCAGCCGCAGGTTCCCACCGAGTTTCAGCCTCCCACACTGCCGCTTGTAGCCCTCAATATTAATTGTTCCACCATTGCGCTCCGGGGGGCTTGAACCCCTGACCTTTCAATCAGGGGCACCTCAATGTTGACCCCTCAACCACTAGGCCAACATATCATTGGTGGAGTTTGTAACTTTGTTAATATTTAAATTTAGATCCCATTTAGTTTAATATTTATAGTAACCATAACCGCAGTTTTATTTTTATTTATTTATTATTATATATTTTTGATCATATTCGATCTTTTCAGTTTTTAATTAGTGGATAAGGTTAAGATCCGTTTAGAACCAATAATAATATTGTAACAACAAAATTTGTATTTATTAAAATACAAAATAAATTACAAAGAAAATCCAATATGGATTGAACTTGAGAATTAAGGTAAACAGCTTCTATTTGTTCTCTGATTCATCTCTTGAGTTGACTTCTTGACTTTATCAACTTTCGGAGCCGGATCTTCGGATGAAGCTTGTCCGAGCTCTGACTATGTAGTCCTGACGTTGACCCGGAGACGTCGAGCCTTTGTTCGGATTGAACATTGACTTGAAGACTTTTCTGTGGAAGAAGGTTGTTGACTGAAAGATCGCCGGATCGGAGGGGTTTGGCACCTTGATCTCTGACCAGAGGCGGATGACTGGAAGAACGCCGGATCAGAGGGCTTGGCAGCTTAATCTCTGATCGGAGGCGGATGACTGGAAGAACGCCGGATCGGAGGGCTTGTCAGCTTGATCTCTGATCGGAGGCGGATGACTGGAAGAACGCCGGATCGGAGGGCTTGTCAGCTTGATCTCTGATCGGAGGCGGATGGCTGGAAGAACGCCGGATCGGAGGGCTGGAATAACGCCGGATCAGAGGGCTTGGCAGCTTGATCTCTGATTGCAGACCGTTCTTGACTTGAAGATGCTTGAAGATCTCAAGTCTTGACTTGAAGATGCTTGAAGATCTCAAGGGAGCACTGCTCGTATTCTTGATCTCTTCAGAAGCGCGTCTTCAGATGTTTTTGGTGTGTCTGGAATGAGGACTGAAGACCCTTATTTATATGTAGAGAAAATAACTACTTAAGAGATATTTTCTCCTTTAAAAGATATGTTGGGCTTATCTCCTTTAATTAAGCCTGCTGGATTGGATAAGGCTCAATTATCAATTATTTACTCATTTATTTTAGGAATTAATTTATTTAAATTCCTTAATAAATAAATAAATAATTAATAATTACTGCATTAATTTGCCATATATTTTATTTAATAGACAATAAAATTCAGGTGCCTACAAATATATTAATAGTAACAATCAAATTTGAGTAATTATATAGCATTTGCAAAATAATAAACTCATGTATAATCATTTTCATCTTTTAATTTTTTTTATATATGCTAAAAATATGTTTAAATCATCAAAAGTATTGAAAAAACCAGTGATTTTGAAAAGGGCGTGTTGCATGCATGAGTGTAATTTTTTTAGAAAGTAAGAATTAAAATTAGGTAAATTATCTCTTTGGGTAGTTAAATTTATGGGAGAAAAAGTTATGAATATAATCTTCTGTTCCATTCGTATAGTTATACTTCCTTTGTAATTATCGATCTATTTATTTATTTCTGTTCCTCTGTGATGCATATATTACTTTCAGTTTTAATCACGTAATTATCGATCTATTTATTTATTTCTATTTTTTAAAATAAATAAATAAATACACCATGCATGCTAAAATACCATTCCCGAGTAAGAAAATCAAAAGAGAAAGTCATTTGTTCGGTTTAAAAATTACTTGTATTTATGAATTTCAATTTTTTATTATATAGTAAATTTACACATTTAGTTAAAGAATAAAAATTTGTAATTTAAAATAATAATAATAATAATAATAATAATAATAATAATAATAATAATAATAATAATAATAATAATAATAATAAGGGTAGGTCTTACGTGAGACCGTCTCACGTGGAATAATTTTTTACTTTTTAAAATAGTTATTATTTTCGCTATAAAATGTCATCACTTTCGCTATAAAATGTTATCACTTTTTATTTATATTGTAAATAAATTATTCATGAAATAACAATATCACTTTCTGACCGTCTCACGTATGGCTTATATGAGACGGTCTCACACAAGTCTTTGCCTAATCTATAAAATGTTATCACTTTTTATTTATATTATAAATATTTCATGAATGTCATTGCCTAATAATAATATATTTCGAAAAATTGGATGTGAAATAATGCAACCGATTTATTTAGCTAAAGAAGCTCAATAAATAATTAATAGTTCCCTTTGAAATGTTCGCATTAATAATATCTTAAACATATATGTAGAGTATTTGCAATATATCATTTAAATAATGACATTATATTTATGCTGGATTACTGAACATTTAAAGTTGGTTTAATATTAGTTTGGAATTGGGAGCAATAAATCAGAAATAGTCGAATAAAATTTATTGGTGTCACACCTAAAGTGGCTAAAGTAGTAGCTGCAAATTAGGGCTAAATTAGATCAAATTATTTAAAATATTCCTATGCAAAATAATGATCACTACCTTACAATAATCTTTGTGAACTTTTAAATGAAAAACCTAAATTTTATTTAAATCCCTAAAATTTGTCCTAACAATTGATATTTGGTACATTCAGCAATTAATATAATTGTTGGTGTGATATTATCACAATCCTTTTTCGTTTTGTCTTTCTTTGTATTTCCTTGATTATTTGTATTTTTCTTTGTTTATCTGTTATTGTTTTTAATACGTATGGAGAAAGACAAAAAGGGGGAGATTGTTGTTGTGATATTATCACAATCTTTTTAGTTTTGTCTTTTCCTATTTTTTCGTGTGTTGTTATCAAGATGTTCCAACATTATCAGCAACAAATCTATTTTTCTAAATGGATAATATCAGAAACGATTATTCATAATTACTGAGGTGTCTAAATAATGTTAAAGCCTCCAGGATCGGATTATACAAGGGAGTTGGCGGAAGTTGGTAGGAGTTGAGATGATAACCACCTCTAACCACCACAACTACCATGAAGATCTATCAACATCTAATTATTTATAAATAAAGAATGTGTGATAAGATTTATGTAGAGATTAGAGATTGAGAGAGAACATTCATACGATTGTATTTTAAAGTTTCTATTCTATCATTTTTGTACTGTAGAGAAGAAAGCTTGGGAACTTCTCTTCGATTGGAATCTCTAGCAATCGGGATGATTGTTAGGCTTGGGTAGATGGATTCTTTTGTGTTTGGTCACATCATTCATGAGTGATCATATTTTTAGATTTTACTTTGAGAAAGGTGTTGTCTTGTATTTGTTCACTTGTTAGAACATGGTGTGTGTGCTTAGTGGAATTCTGATCGGAGTGTACATTGTTATACAAAATGTTGCAACAAATACAGTAACAGTGCACATCGAAAATTTAAAAGGAGAGATTAACACAGAAATCTTTCAAAACTTTCTACTGGGTGTTTCACCAGTAGGGCCTTCAGGGCAAAAGACATATCATTACTGACATGTTTATGAACAAATACAAGTTGACTCTTACAAGAAAACTTGAACAACGACACTTCAAGGAAGTGGTACAGACTTAGAGAAACTGATCTATCCTAACATAACAACCATACCGATCGTTATAGGCACACAACTGATCAGACAAGTTTAGAAAGACAATCTTCTTCTCTCAGTACAAAAAGGATAGAAAAAAAAATTCTCTGAAAGTAATCTGTATGAACACGCTCCTTTTTTACTCTCGTAATCTTTAATCTCTGCACAAATCTGATCTCACCCCTTATTTATAGGCAAATAGATGTGGATAGATCTTCATGGTAGTTGTGGTGGTTAGAGGTCCCTTGTATAATAAATCCGATCTTGAAAGCTTTAACATTATCTAGACACCTCAGCAATTATGAATATCCGTTTCTGACCTTATCCAATCAGAAAACCATTTTTGTTGTCAATAATGTTGGAACATCAGACAAAACTAAAAAGATTGTGATGATAATATCACACCAACAATAACTTTATGCATATTAATTTGATTTTAACAAACTAAATTAGGTTTAATTCAATGTATATTTATTTTTAATAAACGTATCATTTTTTTATGTATCGTTTTTTTTATATTCTATTGTATCATTAATTTTTTAATTAAAAAAACTAATAGTATTTTTATAAAAAGAAATACATTAATATCAAACTATATTCTATATTTAAGTTTTTATATTAGTGAATGAAGTATATTTTTAATAATAATTAAATATGAATTAAATGTAAGTTCACGGACAGTGTTATTTTATTTTATAAAACTAAAGTTACTAAAAACATTTTAAAACTATAAAATATGATATCATTTTAATATAACTCGAGCATAAGCGAGTTTTTATTTTGAAATATTACTTTCTCAAATTTTATTTTCAAATACAATAACAATAATTAATTATTTATAAATATTTTATTTTCAATTTTTGTATTTATAACTTTCAGGGATAAAGAATGATAACATAAAAGACTAATTATTATGTGCACCTGGATGAACCGTGCACCAAATTTTAGAAATTTATACATTTATGAATAAAAATGTACATTTATTTAGTGAATTTTCTGTAATTTTTTATTAAAAATTGACTGTAAAAAAATTATACAATTATTAAGAAACATGTATAGAATATTGAACATAAAGTTATACACATATGCCAAGTGCACAAGAAAAGTTGGCCTCTTGTGTCCACAGGTGCACAAGATGGGTAATGATACATTATTTTGTTCTAAATGATATACACTTTAATTAATAAGGGTACATCATTTTATTTTAAAGGGTATACACTTTTTATTAATTTCTTTTTATTTTTTTCATAAAATAAAAGATATACAATTTAATACTAAAGGGTATGAGTGCACGATGGGCGCACCCCGACGACACACAAGTTTTTGCTGCACAAGATTCAATTCTAACATAAATAATTTTTTTATTCATAAAGAAAATTAAAAACATACTTTATTGTATACACGATTCATATTGGATTGTATAATACAGTATATTATTCCAGATTCACATAATTTTCTTATATATAAAAACGAAATTTAGAAGATCTGTAGGTGGACATTGCTGTAAGTAGTTGCCACACCAACAATTATTAAGCATATTTATTATGATAGGTAAGCTCACTAACTACCATAAATTTAATTAGAATGCTTATTTTTAATGAAGAGTTAATTTTATACTGTTGTTTACAATGTTCAATTTCAATTTAATCACAATTTTCAGTATTATTTTATAAATTAATCATTTTTTAATTTGTTGTAAATGGATACATGATGTTAGATCTTGGATAGCTACACGAAATTCAAATTTTAAAAAACTTAAGTATGAAAATGAAAATTTTTGAGAAGCAAACAAATACGAATAGCGAAATTGAAAAAAATGAAATGATTTGATCAACACAGAGAAACCAATTGATATGTCAAAGCAATTTCGATGAACGAAAAATCAAAAATTTTAATTTCTTTTTCAATTAATATTTGGATTTTTTTAAATGAGTTTTTTCGTTAAAATTACTTTATTTTAACAATCAATTCCACCATTTCAAAATAATAAATACAAATTGGGTTAGTTATGTGAGAGAAGAGTTTCAATGTATAAGAAGTAAAAATAGTATATATTCAAATAAGAAGTAATAAAACAACTTATGAAAAAGTAATAGTGATATGGTTTATTATTTCAAAAATAATGTGTAAAATAATTTTTAAAAAATTATCCCATAAGCAAGGTTTAAAATATCGATATCGGTACCTCAAATTTACAAATATATCGATGGATATATCGAATATCGATATCGATAAAAATTTAAAAAATCACGAAAACTTAGGAAAAAATAGAAAATAAATTATTTAGCTTTGCAATATATTTTAACTAATTTTAATATATAAATACACTTTAAAATCCCAATAAAACTCATAACATATGATAAACAAATCAATTACAACATATTTAAAAAGTCTAAAGTTATACTATACTTAATAACTAATACCAAAATGATAATCTATGATGCTCAAATGTAAAAGTTGTAATGTCATCTTGATTTAAATAATATTGGTATCAGCTCATTGAATTAGAGAAATTTTGAACATAATTTTGAATGTGCCAGTAGTATTGTTATGTACCAATAAAATACTCCCTCCGTCCCGATCCGATTGAATGTATCGAAATAATTGTATTTTTAATCAGAGTATACTATCACACTGTGTACATGAAAGAAAAATCATAATTTACTAAATAGTAATAATTTTAATGAAAAATGATAATAAGTGATAATTAATTAAATATAATAAAACAGTCCTAATAATTTCATGCAAGTGTTTCTTTCTCTTCTTTTTTTTTTAAATTGATCAAATTAATGAAAAAATTATATTTCGTTTGTAAAAGTAATATAAAAAATCATTAAAATTTTCTTTAAAATATGGATAATTTTTTTATTTTTTCGATATATCCTCGATATTTTAGCGATATTTCCTCGATATATCTCGACATCTGAAAAAATTTGAACTGTGGCAAATCGATATCGATATTATTACCGATATTTCCTGATATATCATCGACATCAGAAAAAATATATCTTTTTTCTCAATATCAATATCGATATTCTCCAAATACGGATATATCGTGGAAATATCGTGGATATTTCCGGAAATTTTAAACCTTGCCCATAAGAAATAGTCTCACAAAATATTGCCCTCAATCTTACGTTTCTTATTTATTTACCTTTTAAAATTTCCATATTGCAACTAATTTATTTTTACAAATTTGAAAGTACGAACACAAATTGTTGTCCAAATTTTAAAAGTATGTTTCCCTCTGCAACAATTAAAAAGGTAATGAATTTATAATAATACTGAAAACTTTATTTAAATTGAAATTAGACCTAAAAATCATAAATTAAGATAGAATTTTTGAAATTGTAATATTTGACGAAAAAAATCATCCTATTGTTACATTGAACCTCTACTGTATCTCTTTTAAAAACAGTTAAACCTGGAAATCATAATGAAGCAAAATTAATCAATTAATGTCTAATTAATGTATTAAATGAAGGAATTAGTCTATATTATTAAACAAACGAAAAAGATCATCTTAGTGAAACTGACAGTGCATATTTCATAATTTATGAATTGGTCCTAATTTTAATTAATCATTTAATATCGATTTTTTTTCTTGAATTCATTGATTTTCATTTTTATTTAATTTTATTCTGGGTATGTCTAATTTTCAAAGTTATGAAATCATTCTTTGATTTCATTTTTATTCTTATCAAGAAGGTTTTTTTGTTTTATTCGTAAAATTGTTCTTATTTTCTTCTAAAACTATCGGATTAGTCAAAGAATTATCAGATTTTAGTTTGGTAAAATTCAATTAATATAAATAATTAATTAATATTATTTTGGTGAAAAATAAGAGTCAAAGAAGCAGAATAAAAACAGGTGACTTTTACTTTTCCAAAGGATGACGCGTCGAGTCTTTCTAATCCATCCAAGGAAAGACCAGTGTGGAGCGAGTGACATTTGGGTTTGAATAAAATGTTTCATTATTTAAAATAATTTTAAATTACTTCATACATATTAAAAACTCTGTGAAAATAATAAGCATTCTAATAAAAAATGTTTGACTTTCTTACCATCATAAATAAATAAATAAGAATATTAAAAAACATTTTTTCCCCGAGACAGATATATATAAATCGTGTTTAAATAACTTAAAATTTATTTATAAATATGAAACGTATTAAATAACTTTAGATGTATTTATAGTATGGAGAGATTACTAATAAAAAAGTCAAAATGAGGTCAACTAGGATCCCATGATTATGTAGATGGAAAGTGAGAATGAGAGGTGACGTAATCAATTGCTTCATGACAGTGTTTGGTAATGGGTCGGTATCCAGACCCGCATTAAGTAGATGGAGAAGTAATTTTAATTTTATAATTTTCTATTTTTTCAAATTTAATACTGTAATTTTTATTTCTTTTATTTAAATTATTTTGTAAATTTTTTTACAACATGTTAAAATACTCTTATTAATAGTTAAAATAAGATAAATAATGCATTAAAATACTCCATATGTCAATTTAAATTAGAGTCTTATTTGTTTTTTGTGCACACAGATTAAAAAATATAGTATTGCTATTTAATGTGTAGTGGATAGTTATATTAGTGGCTGTGTGGATTTTACATGTGTAAAAAAGTGAGACCTTTTGAGGAGGACCCTCAAAACGAAAAAAATCTCTTTAAATTAAACGGAGGAATTATGATTTTAAGTGTTATAATATAATTTAATATAAATATATTTTAGTTACAAATAAGTATATTTTACTTATACTATAATAAATATATTTTAAGAATAAATTGACTAATCTCACAACATGTTTCACATATGCACATCTCACAAGGAAATGTCATTATTTTTATTCCACATTACTTAGCGTTCTTCTCTGCGCCTCCCAATTATCATGTGTCAACATTCTAATAACTAAATTCACATTTTACTCAAATTAATAGGCAAAAACTTTTACGAGGTGTGAGTCCAAATTCGATCGATTTGAATGTAATATCATCCTTACTTAAAAAAAGAAGAAAAAATTATAATATAAAGATAGTCTCACATCCAAGTTCCAACAATAAGAATAAAGTTATTATAGTAATAAATACTAAGTTATATATTATTTACTTTTTGAATGGCTTTTAAGCGTAGTTTAATATTTTTTAAGTAATAAATAAATTATAAATTAAATTATGTAAGTTATAAATTAGTGAAAATTTTAACATTAAAGTGTGTTGTAGGGTTGTTAGATCGTGTACATTTTTTTTAGATATGTTAACTTATTTATGGGATGGACAAAAATAATAAATATGAAAATCGTTTAAAAAAACAATGCTATTTAAATTAATGTTCTTTAAAATGAAATATAATACCTCGATCAAACCTTAAGCACTTCTATACAATATACCAACTCAGATTTATCAAGAATTAAATTTATTTTTACAAATAAACAAGGTGATTCTACATGAAATTTGAAAAATTTATAGGTACTGTAAGCAATTAAAATTCACGGTCCAATCAAATGGCGACACGTGGATTTTATTGATTAAATATCAATTTTAATTTATTATATTTTATTTTGGGGATTTAATAAATTAATTCCTAAAATAGATTAATAAATAATTGATAATTAATTTAATACCCGACAAATTAAGTAGGGTTTAAATTAAGTAAAGCTTGACCCCTAAGTTAAGTAAAGCATGGAAGATTCCAGAATTAGGTCAAATTAAGCAATGACCAATCAAGCTGTGATATATTTGGAACGACCCAAGCCCGCAGAACCAGGCCAAATCTGTCATGGACCAATCAGATTGCAAGTTATTTATGGGGCATGCTCATTCCTTCACCTATATAAGGAGTCCTCCTTCATTCACTACAGACACACTAAAATACTTGAAGACATAAACGCTCTGAAGAGATCAAGAACACGAGCAGCGCTCCTTTGAGATCTTCAAGCATCTTCAAGTCAAGAACGGCAAACGATTCGGGATTAAGGTGCGGAGCCCCCCAAATCAAGCGTTCTTCATATACTGAGTTCTTCGGTGTTCTTCGCGCCAAGAACAACATACGACCCGGGATTAAGGTGCTAAGCCCCCCAGATCGAGTGTTCTTCGGATCAAGTACTTTTAATCCAAATAAAGGCTCGACGCCTCTGGATTAAAGTAATAAGATCCAAATCCGAGTTCGGACAAGCTTCAACTGAAGATCCGACTCAAAATACACAGTCAACGCAGTCAAAGTCAAAGTCAAAGTCAAGCCAAATTGGTTCGAGAGAAGAATCAGAGGATTGATAGAGATTGTTTCCTTAATTATCAAGTTTAATCCTTCTGGATTATCATTGTAATTTTCCTGTGTTTATTTTATTATAAATACAAAAATTTGTTGTTACAAATTTTGGCACGCCCAGTGGGACAGTCTCTACCTCTCATCTCTTCTCTCTACAAGCTCGAAGTACGATATGACTCCTGTCAGGATTACTGCAGGTAGGACTGCTGCTTCTAAGCTCTCAGAGGCATTAACTGAATATGTTGCTGTTGTTACAAGGAGCATGTCAGAAAAAGCTCGTTCGAAAGCCTCATCTGGATCCAACCCTTCGGTTGAGGAGGCTTCGAGAAAACAACTACTTATGAAAGATGATAGTGATGAAGATTCTGCATCTTCAAACTTTTCATCTGACTCTGTTGCAGCTCCAGTGATGATGGCAGGTGCCACGACTGTTGAGGAACAATTAGCAAACATGATGAAAGCTATCGAGGGGCTCACGAAACACATAGAGGCTCAAGACACAAAGATCTCCCAATTGATGAAAAGAGACATCGCGGAGGCTAGCCGTGCAAACGGAAAAGGAGTCATGGACGATAGTGAAGTGGAAGAGGTCACAAGGCGCCAGGCTATTGAAAAGGAGCAAACTCAAGGAACGTTGCCACTTTCAGCTGATGGAATGCTCCAAGTAGATCAACTCAAGGATATTATACTTGGAACAATAAAAGAAAGGTTTGAGGAGAATTCCAAGCCTACTGTTACTTATGTCAAGCCATACACGAAAAGAGTGGACAACTTGAAGTTGCCAGCTGGCTACCAGCCTCCCAAGTTCCAACAGTTTGATGGCAAGGGAAACCCGAGGCAGCATATAGCACACTTTATTGAGACCTGCCATGACGCTGGTACTTATGGAGATCATATGATAAGGCAGTTCGTTCGCTCTCTCAAAGGAAATGCATTTGATTGGTATATCGACTTGCAAGCTGAATCCATTGATAGTTGGGCACAAATGGAACATGAGTTCCTTAATCGTTTCTACAGCACGAGGAGAACCGTTAGCATGACTGAGCTGACTAATACTCGCCAATTGAAAGAAGAGCCTGTGATTGATTATATCAATCGATGGAGAAATTTAAGTTTAAATTGCAAGGACCGATTATCCGGAGAGTCTGCTATTGAGATGTGTATCCAAGGGATGGAATGGAATCTCCTTTATATACTCAAAGGAATTCAACCTAAGACTTTCGAAGAGTTGGCTACTAGGGCCCATGACATGGAATTAAGTATGGCTGCTAGTGGAATCAAACATTCACCGATGTCGGACTCCTACAAGTCTAAAGATAAACAAGATTTCAAAAGGGGGGGCAAGTCCTATGTTAAAAGTTCCAACAAAGAGTCAATGGCCACAAATATTATGACGGTCAAGGTTCGAAAGAATGAAAATGATAAGAAAGACAAAGGGAAGCAAGTTGCTCAAGAGTGGGGGCAAAGAAGGTTAACTCTGAAGGAGATGCAAGAAAAAGAGTATCCATTTCTGAACTCAGACCTTTCTGGCATATTTGATGATCTGATGAAAAATAAGCTCCTTGACCTTCCTGAGATGAAACGTCCAGAAGAAGCCGGCCGAACTAATGACCCAAAATACTGCAAGTATCATAGGTTGGTGAGTCATCCAATTCATGATTGTTTCGTTCTTAAGGAAAAGATCATGCAACTGGTTAAGGAAGGAAAAATCGTGTTAGAAGATGAGGCGGGTACAAACTTCACTTCTGTAGAAGAAAGTCATAATGGAGGCTCATGTCATGTCGTGAATGAGGACAATGAAAGCGAACAACTTGAAACTAAGGGTAAAGCTTACTCCATGAAGGTGACCTTCACGGATGAAGATATGTTGTTGGGTATGCAATCTCATAATCGACCTCTATTTGTGACTGGTTATACTAAAGGGATGCGAGTGAATCGTATACTTATTGATGGAGGTTCGGCAGTGAACATTTTATCCTTGAGAATGTTGAAGAAGATAGAAATACCACTGGATGAACTCAACCATAGCCGATTGATGATCCAAGGGTTCAACCATGAGGGACAAAGGACTCTCGGCACAATAGTTCTTGATTTGCTAATTGATGAGATGAAATCCACAGTCCTTTTCCATGTTATTGATGCAAAAACTTCCTACAACATGCTTTTGGGGCGTCCATGGCTACATGAGAATGGCGTGATTCCTTCTACATTGCACCAGTGCTTCAAATATAGTGAAGGTGACAACGTGAAAAGAGTATTCGGTGATGACAAGCCATTTACTGAAGCTGAAGCTTACTTTGCCGATGCTAAATATTTCTTCAAGAGTACAAAGGAAGTAAAACGTGAAGAAGCCCCGGTGCAAGATAATGGGGGCAATAAACAAATAAATGATGAGGAAGGTAGTACATCATCTGCCACTCTCAAGGAGAACAAAGGCAAAGGGCTTGAGACCTCGGAAGAGTTAACGTTGCCTTTAACAAAAATTGATGCTAGTAAACTTTCTTCTCCACCACACAAAGGATTCACACGTCCTATTGAAGGACCAAAGACCGAACACGGTGAAGTGTTTGAAACTGAAATAACCAAGTCGTATAGTCCACAAGCTTATAAACTCCTTATCAAGGCTGGTTATGAACCAAGGGAAAAAGCGATGGTGAGTAAGGTGTGTCAAGAAACTATCAACCCACCAGGCCAGTGGCTCAATGTTACTCAGAAAATGTTGAAAAATAGTGATCACACTATCAAGAAGGCTAAGCCAGGTTTGGGATATGTCCCTCAAAAGCCAGTCCGTATTGCAATTAGAAGAGCAAGTACAAATTATATCACCGAGGGAGAAGCTTTATCCACGGAGGATAGGTTTGATTCAAGTAGTAGGGAAGTCAAGAGAATATCTGTTTTTGAAAGGCTTGGGAGTGTCTTCGAAAGGCTTGGACCCTGTAAAGGGAAGTGTAGGAGGCAAAATCATGTCAAGTCCCTTAACCTCCGGAAACTCCGGAGTCAAAATCCATTTCGTATCAAGCGGCAAAATATCTTGACTGTCTCAAGTGGAAGAGTGTTGAAGGATAAAGTGCAAAGAATCATCTTTACTAAAGATGATAGTGATGATAAAGAAAGTGTAGCTTCTACCAATCATATTACTGCTGTGGAAGATTCTCCAATGGAGGAAGTAGATGCTGAAGATGCCCCTCCACAATTTGAAGAATGAGTGAAAGCCACTGTTGATGAGTTGAAAGAAATTAACTTAGGTGATGAAAATGACCCACGTCCTACCTACATAAGTGCTCTGCTAGATGTTGAGGAAGAAACAAAGTATGTCAGCCTTTTGCGAGAATTCAGAGATGTCTTTGCATGGTCACATAAGGAAATGCCAGGCTTAGATCCGAAAATCGCAGTGCACCACTTGTCCATTAAAAAGGGAACTCGACCGGTTAAACAAATGCAGCGTCGATTTCGACCAGAGTTGATTCCTTTGATTGAGGACGAGATTAATAAGCTTCTTGAAACTGGCAAGATCCGAGAAGTTAAATATCCTACATGGATTTCCAATATCGTGCCGGTAAGAAAGAAAAATGGGCAACTCAGAGTATGTGTTGATTTTCGAGATTTGAATATGGCATGTCCGAAAGATGACTTTCCATTACCAATTACTAAACTCATGATTGATGCAACAACGGGGCATGAGGTTCTTTCATTTATGGATGGGTCATCTGGCTATAATCAAATTGGTTTGGCTCCTGAGGATCAAGAGAAGACAGCCTTTCGTACTCCGAAAGGGATATATTGCTATAATGTTATGCCATTTGGCTTAAAGAATGCTGGTGCCACTTATCAGCGAGCCATGCAAAAGATATTTGATGACATGCTTCATAAGATTGTCGAATGCTATGTTGATGATATTGTGGTGAAATCAAAGGAAAAGAAAGATCATTTCTATGATCTAAGGCGAGTGTTTGAACGATTAAGAGAGCATTAACTCAAGATGAATCCGCTCAAGTGTGCATTTGGAGTTTCATCCGGGAAATTTCTTGGGTTTGTTGTTCGCCGTCGAGGGATTGAAATTGAGAAAGCAAAGATTGACGCAATCATGAAAATGCATGTGCCTCGGAACATACATGAACTCAAAAGTCTACAAGGAAAGTTGGCATACTTAAGGAGATTCATATCAAACTTAGCTGGCCGATGCCAACCATTTAGTCATCTCATGAAGAAAGACAGCATATTCGAATGGGATGAAGCTTGCAATAATGCTTTCAATAGCATTAAAGAATACTTGATGAAGGCACCAGTATTGAGTGCTCCAATACCGGGACGTCCATTAGTCCTTTATCTAGCTGCTCAAGAGCGTTCTGTGGGAGCTTTACTTGCACAAGAAAATGATGATGGTAAAGAAAGAGCTCTGTACTATCTAAGTAGAACCATGACTCCAAATGAGTTGAAGTATTCACCCATTGAGAAGATATGTTTATCCCTTATCTTCGTGATTCAGAAGTTGAAACATTATTTTCAAGCTCACACAGTTCGGCTAGTTTCGAAAGCCAACCCACTAAAATTTGTCATGTCAAAACCAGTACTCTCTGATCGGCTTGCAAGATGGTATCTCCAACTGCAACAGTTTGAGATCGTGTACGTCCCTCAAAAGGCCGTAAAAGGACAAGTGTTGGCAGATTTTCTAGCTGATCATCCAATGCCTGCTGAATGGGAACTATCTGATGAACTCCCCGATGAAGATGCTTTCACTGTGGACATAGTTTCTCCTTGGAAGATGTATTTCGATGGAGCATCTCATAGAGAGGGAGCTGGTGCGGGAGTCGTGTTTGTAACATCCAGTGGTGAAGTTCTACCTTTCTCATTTTCCTTAACAGAAAATTGCTCCAACAATGTGGCTGAGTATCAAGCACTCATACTTGGTTTAGAGATGGCCGTCGGTATAAAGCAGCTACACCTTAGAGTGTATGGTGATTCGCTATTGGTAGTAAATCAACTCCTTGGAGTGTATGAAGTGAAGAAGCCTGAGTTGTTCCCCTATTACAAGTATGCTCAAAAGCTTATGGGTTATCTCGGTGATGTTGATATTAAGCATCTGTCTAGAAGAGAGAATAAGCAAGCTGACGCCCTCGCTAAGTTAGCATCAATTATAGCTATGCCAGAAATGCAGATTCAAATACCGGTGTGTAGAAGTTGGGTTGTACCACCAATCTTTGAAGATGATGATTATGAAGAAGTTGAAAATCATGTGGTCGAGGTTTTCGAAATTGAAGAAGAAGATTGGCGCCAACCGCTTGTGGATTATTTGAAATATGATAAGTTGCCTAACGATCCACGACAAAGGGTTGATATTCGGCGTCGGGCACCTCGGTTCATCTACTTCAAGGGTACACTTTATAGAAGATCATTCGATGAAATTTTCTTGAGATGCTTGGGTAAGGAAGAAACTATTCAAGCAATGGAGGAGGCTCACTCCGGAATTTGCGGTGCTCATCAATTCGGACCGAAGCTACATTTTAGAATTAAAAGGATGGGTTACTATTGGCCAACCATGGTGAAGGATTGCATGGATTACGCACAAAGATGTCAAGCTTGTCAGTTCCATGGAAATTTGATTCATCAACCTCCGGAGCCTTTACATCCGACAGTCGCTTCATGGCCTTTCGATGCTTGGGGGTTAGATGTGGTAGGGCCACTTACAAAGTCTTCTGGTGGTCATCTCTACATTCTTGCTGCAACAGATTACTTTTCAAAGTGGGCTGAAGCTGTGCCTCTGAGGGAAGTAAAGAAAGAAAATGTTGCTGATTTCATTCGGATCAATATCATTTATAGATATGGTGTCCCGCGCTACATCATCACTGATAATGGAAAGCAGTTCAGCAATAGTTGGATTGATAAGCTATGTGAGAAGTTTGATTTCAAACAAAAGAAATCTTCAATGTATAACGCAGCTGCTAATGGTCTTGCCGAAGCTTTCAATAAAACTTTATGCAGTTTATTGAAGAAAGTGGTCTCCAAGTCAAAAAGAGATTGGCATGAAAGAATAAATGAAGCTTTATGGGCATACCGCACCACCTATAGAACACCTACTCAAGCCACTCCGTATTCCTTGGTGTATGGTGTTGAGGCTGTTGTGCCTCTCGAAAAGCAAATCCCTTCTTTGAGGATAGCCATACAGGAAGGCCTCACCGAGGAAGAAAATGCAAAGTTACGTCTTCAAGAGTTAGAAGCGTTAGATGAAAAGAGGTTGGAAGCACAACAAAGACTTGAGTGTTACCAATCTCGCCTTTCTAGAACATACAACAAGAAAGTGAGGGTACGTTCTTTTCAAGTTGGTGATTTGGTGCTTGCTGTGAGAAGACCTATAGTAGTCACCCATCGCGTTGGAAATAAGTTTCTACCCAAGTGGGATGGCCCTCATGTTGTGAAGGAAGCCTATACAAATGGCGCATACAAGTTGATCTCGGAGGATGGCGTGAACATTGGCCCTATAAATGGGAAGTTCTTGAAACGCTACTATGCGTAAAACAAATACATATATAACGCTCCTTGACGCACGAGCCTAAACTGCATGTTACTCCTGGTCCGCATGAGTATAAACTGTGTACGACAAACTCCTGGTCCACATGAGTGTAAACTGTGTACGACAAACTCCTGGTCCACATGAGTATAAACTGTGTACGACAAACTCCTGGTCCGCATGAGTATAAACTGTGCATGACACCCACCAAAGGTAATTATATGTGGTTAAACTATCAATTCACCCCACTCAGATATTTTAAGTGGTTAAAGCATTAAATATCTTACTTTGTCTAAAGTAGTTAAAGAATAGTCACTCCTGGCCCGCATGAGTATAAACTGTGTACGGCACCCCCCATTCAAATCAAATCATGTCCCCTCGAACTACGTAATGACTTGATCCTCTGCGAAGAGGTACGTAGGCAGCTTAGCATTTTACTAAGTTCAGTCATAATCCAAGCAATTCGAGTCGAGTTTGCGAGGCAAGCGATAAATTGAAGTGTGAACGAGTTAAGAAGAAAAAGGTTGACAAAGAGAAGATGTGGTTGAATGCAAAGACAGTGGTGAAGTGATGAAGGTGGTAAAGTGATGAGGGTGATCCATGTTGTCCCTTAAAGCTAGCAAAGAAAGAGGTTTAAGCTAATTTAAATTTATGGATTTAATTAATTAAAAGGTCCTAAATAAATTATGGGATGAATTAATTATTAAAAACCAAAATTATAAATTAAGCCCATGGAGAAGCCCAAGATGCTTAAGTGAGCCATTAAAATAATTCATGTGTGTTTAATTAATTTAAGCCCCAAATCATGAAAATTAAAATCAATATAAGCACTCTTGACCCAAAATATGAAGCAGTAGGCGGCCCAAGTGAATAAGAAGGATCAGATGGCCCAAGTAGAAACTGAAAATAAAAAAAAAATAAAAAAAAAATAAAGGGCCCAATTAATGTTGGAAGCACTTGAATGCAGTAAGCAAGCTGATTTGAGATTGGGTGAGTTTGAGCAAGTCAAAATTAACTTGATGGGGTCAAAATTGAAGTTATTCTTTTTTTTCCTCTATGAAATTGCGTGGAATGGGTTTCTCCAGCAAAAGGGGATTAAGCTGCTCAACCAATTCCTCTCTCTTCGAAAAACAACAACCAGCCATCAGTACCCGTCAACACCACCGGGGATTCACCTCGCATCGCCGCCGGTCACGCACCCGGCCGCCTGAAGCTCGCTGTTGCCCTTCACATAAGAAAATCATAGCCAAACACAGTTGGATTCGCGACCCAAGGAGCGCTGCTCGCTGCCGAGGTACGTTTCCGCGCGCGCTACTTCCAGAGCTCGATCGACGTGCCGCCGCCAGGGTTCACGCCGGATTCTCGCTAGCGAGCAGCCTCCGCGAGCAGTCGTCGAGAGCAGCCATCAGCCGCCGCTCTCACACGCCATTCTGCTTCCCAGTCGCCAAGAGCATTACCGAATCCAGTCTGAATCACACTAAAGCGACGAGACCATCTTCCGGCTGGTCCGATCGAAAGCAGACAACAACCGCCCTCCCGCTCTTCAAATCAAAGCTGCCGGAGGTAATAAGCAGTCACCATAGGTGGTCTGCCATCAATCGTCCTCCCGCTCTTCAAATCAATGCTGCCAGAGGCATGAGCTCGATAAGCAACTACCATGGGTAGTCCGCTCTCGTTGCATCAACACGTCGGAGGTGTGAGCCCAACAAGCAACCACCATGGGTGGTATACCATTGACTGCTTTCCACCTCGCGGTATGAGCCCAACAAGCAACCACCATGGGTGATCCGCCGTCAACCGCTCTCTACCTCGACATCGTTGGTTCGACTGCCTGAGTATGTTAAAAAGCTTCTCTTTGGTCAGGTTTCTTCATATCGTCGCCAAAACGTCATCGGAGATGTGAGCCCAACAAGCAACCACCATGAGTGGTCTACCGTTGACTGCTTCCCATCTCACGGTGCGAGCCCGACAAGCAACCACCATGGGTGGTCCGCCGTCGATTGCTCTCCACCTCGACGATGTTGGTTTGACTTGAGCCATTGAAAGTCTTCTCTTTGGTCGGATTTCTGTCACCTCTTCGCCAAAGCATCGTCGGAGGTGTGAGCCCAACAAGCAACCACCATGGGTGGTATACCGTTGACTGCTTTCCACCTCGCGGTATGAGCCCAACAAGCAACCACCATGGGTGGTCCGCCGTTGACTACTCTCTATCCCAACGTCATCGGAGATGTGAGCCCAACAAGCAACCACCATGGGTGGTCCGCCGTTGACTACTCTCTATCCCAACATCATCGGAGGTGCGAGCCCAACAAGCAACCACCATGGGTGGTCCGCCGTTGACTACTCTCTATCCCAACGTCATCGGAGATGTGAGCCCAACAAGCAACCACCATGGGTGGTCCGCCGTTGACTACTCTCTATCCCAACATCATCGGAGGTGTGAGCCCAACAAGCAACTACCATGGGTAGTCTACCATTGATTGCTCTCCACCTCACGGTGCGAGCCCGACAAGCAACCACCATGGGTGGTCCGCCGTCGACTACTCTTCACCTCGACGAGTTGAGTCTTGTGTGTTGGATAGCTTTGATAAAAAAATTGAGTTCATGAAGTACCATTATATAGCAGTGGATTCATGGATAATTATGGAAATTACTTGTGGACTCATGGATAATTATGAAAATTATTCATGGATAATTATGGAAATTACTAGTGGACTCATGGATAATTATGGAGATTATTGTGAGGTGTGCAAGCTCTACAAAATTGTAGGAGATTCTTTACTACAAATAACTTTGATAATTTTGGGTAAGGTTCATGAAGCTTGGTGAACAAGAAATAAATCTTTTGCGATTCCTTCACAACAAGACATACTGTCCGTGAACAAATCGCAAGGGGACATTTGTAAGCAATTAAAATTCACGGTCCAATCAAATGGCGACACGTGGATTTTATTGATTAAATATCAATTTTAATTTATTATATTTTATTTTGGGGATTTAATAAATTAATTCCTAAAATAGATTAATAAATAATTGATAATTAATTTAATACCCGACAAATTAAGTAGGGTTTAAATTAAGTAAAGCTTGACCCCTAAGTTAAGTAAAGCATGGAAGATTCCAGAATTAGGTCAAATTAAGCAATGACCAATCAAGCTGTGATATATTTGGAACGACCCAAGCCCGCAGAACCAGGCCAAATCTGTCATGGACCAATCAGATTGCAAGTTATTTATGGGGCATGCTCATTCCTTCACCTATATAAGGAGTCCTCCTTCATTCACTACAGACACACTAAAATACTTGAAGACATAAACGCTCTGAAGAGATCAAGAACACGAGCAGCGCTCCTTTGAGATCTTCAAGCATCTTCAAGTCAAGAACGGCAAACGATTCGGGATTAAGGTGCGGAGCCCCCCAAATCAAGCGTTCTTCATATACTGAGTTCTTCGGTGTTCTTCGCGCCAAGAACAACATACGACCCGGGATTAAGGTGCTAAGCCCCCCAGATCGAGTGTTCTTCGGATCAAGTACTTTTAATCCAAATAAAGGCTCGACGCCTCTGGATTAAAGTAATAAGATCCAAATCCGAGTTCGGACAAGCTTCAACTGAAGATCCGACTCAAAATACACAGTCAACGCAGTCAAAGTCAAAGTCAAAGTCAAGCCAAATTGGTTCGAGAGAAGAATCAGAGGATTGATAGAGATTGTTTCCTTAATTATCAAGTTTAATCCTTCTGGATTATCATTGTAATTTTCCTGTGTTTATTTTATTATAAATACAAAAATTTGTTGTTACAGGTACTCAATAAGTTAGAAATGAATATATAATCAAGCAAAGTTAATAAATTATTTTAAAAAAGTCAACTAATATAATACTCCATTTTCTCGAGAATGAAATCTGAAAACGTACTTCAAAATTTCACATTGTCTTGCTAAGGGTTATTAGACTTACTAATACCTCAAACACTTGCTCAAAATGGAGTATATATAGAAATAATTTTAATAAAAAACAATTTGGAATACATATTATCAAATTAAAGGTTAACACGATGAAATTAATCAACAGTAAGCGGAACTCCATCACTAACAAAATAGAGAAATTAATAGATTTATTTATTAAATCAACACACAAGTGAATTAAAAATTGGGTGATGTAGCTCGATTTGATTACTTATTAACTCGATAGATTAGATTATTTTAATAGTCAAATAGTTTGTAATATTATTATTGTCGAATTGTACTCGTTTTAAAACGCTCGAATAACAATTTCACTTTCGAGAATTACCACACAATCTAAACTAAAATTTCAATAGAAATAATATATATATATATATATATATATATATATATATATATATATATATATATATTTAAATAATCGTATAAAAAATGAAAGTGAAAATGGTGACAACGTGGTAGTAGGAAAGAAGTTATTGGCCCCCAGGGCATAGCTCAAGTGATAGAGGGGAAGGTGGAAAGGTCTTCCAGCTGAGCTTGATTGCTGCAGGGTGGGGGTTCGAATCCTGCCTTTGGCATGGATTTGGCCCCTTGCAAGCACAAGTTTAACAGTGAGCCCTCTCTATAAGCCACTTGAGGCACATCCTGCGATTTACCTCCTCCACCAATCCCCAGGGCAGGGGCCGTGAGGGCCCCTAATGGTGGGGTACATCGAAAGAAGTTATTGAATGGAAGGTGTGGGGCAGTTAGAATTTAATGTGGTCACGTTGATTGTAGCTTTGTAGCCTAATTATGTGATTACATATATTAATTAATTTCCAACTAGCAACTAATTAAACTCACTTCATTTTTACCAAATAAATATTTATAAAGATGGAGAATAAAACATGTCAAAATTGTGATTTATTGGTTAGATAACATACTATCCCAAAAAAATAAACTTAAAATTCACTACTTAAATAGTTTATTCGTACCCTTTAATTATCTTTTTCAACAATTTAGTTTTACGGTAATTTTGGGATGCAAGGGGTGCAATATTACATCATAGATAGAATTTATATAAAGTAAAATTTGAAGAGTAGTGATTAATTATTAAATTTATTTCTATTATATTATTTAGTGGTGAGAATTAAATGAAATCCAATCTAATAGATTATTCAAGTGGATCAGCGTCAGGTGTAATGCAGTTTCGCTCTTTTTAATTCATCTATCTAAGAAATAATTTTAAATATACTTAAAATAATTTCGATAAATTAGGTGGAAAGTGAAACTTTGTCTTTGATTGTTGAATTATGTAATTTATGTTTTACTTCCAACGATAAAAATAATACTTATAATATTGTTTTAAAATTTGGAAAATGTAGAAAGCCCATGAATCCAATTTTGGGCCTCTAGAGGAATCACTGATTTGAGTAAAGGAGCCCAACTTCCTACCCGCTTGAATTGCCCTATATTAATTGTTGTTAATTGTTATTATACTTATTTTTAATTTTTATATATTATTATTATATAAAAAATCACTCAGTGAAATATATAATTTTAATAGGAACACTATGTTTTTAACCTCTTATTATAAATTTTAGATTTTACCTTAACAGAACACTATGTTTTTAATTTAATGACAAATATTTGTGTGAGATTGTTTCATGATCTATATAATTTATTTTCAAAATGAATATAATAATATTTTAATAATTTTGATTGATGAAAAATGATAATAACGTAGTTAATTATTTCAAGAACAATTCGTAATATAACTAAAAAGTGATAACATCTCTATTAAAACAAATACAATAAATAAAATGTAAAATAATTTCACTGTGAGATATTATAACACAAATGTTGTTATGATTTAATTGATCTATTAATATAATTTACTAATTTCGATATAATATCAATTTAATGAGTTTTACTTAATTTAGCTATGATAATATATGATGAAGAAAAGTGAAAGGATTATATAATTTTTTAAAATAATAATAAAAAAATTGATAATTAATTGATTTCATAGTGATCATCGATCAAAAGTGGTGGTCCTAAAATCAACTTGTGGAATTAAGTCAACGTGTTAATTGAGCCTAAACACGTGTTCTAACACCCCCTCACTATCCAACAAATCAATTGTCACAGGCCCACATCAATACGGCGTCGTTTCCAACTCCGCACTGTCTCTACCTGTGTCTTGCTCACTGAATTACAAAACTATTTGAATACTTAAAAAATTAGAAAAAATTTGAGAGACACTCTTGTGAGATGAGTAATTTGTGAGACGGGTGTAAGACGGGTCAATTCATCATTAAAGTATGATTATTGTATAAATAAAGTATGATTATTTGCAGTTAAAGTGTGTTAATAATAAATTAAATTATAACACACTAAAATCATACTTTAATGCATAATCTAACATACTTTAGAAAACATGATTTAACCACCATTAAATATATTTTATCTAAATAATAGACATATTTTAACACGTCTCACAAACCATCTCATCTAATTAGCGTCTCACAAGAAACTTTGTCAAATTTAAAAATTAGGTCAAATACCATTTTAAAATCTAAAATATTTTAAAAAATAAATAAATATAGGATAAGAATATATAAAATCATGACGTTATTTAAAGTACTTTTAATGAAAACATGTAAATTAGTTATCATGTAATTGAATATCATTTTAATATAAATTAATTATGATAAAAAGTCAAAAATCTTATTAAAATGGAGTATATAAAATTTAAATTAGTTGTTAAAAATTTTAAGATTTTAGAATTCAAATTGGTAAATAAAAATAAAAAAATAAAAACCAAACTTTAAATCAAGTATTAACCTTTTCTTTTAATTGATTATTATTTAAAAAAAAAACTTCATCAAACTATACTACTTTCATTATAATATGGAGTATATAAATTTATAAGAAAGTGTAATGCATATTTTTAGAAGCAAAAGTAGAAGTTATATTGCTTTTATTATTTTTCCTTTGACTTATTAATATCTTGAAATAATTTTTGTATTGCAAAAACAAATTATGTCTTTTTTCTAATCATCACTCTATAACTCTTTTTAAAGAAATTAAAGAAAACATAATCTTTAATTAAAAAAAAAAACTGAGGGGTTCCAGATATAATTATTACTCCATATACAGAAATAAAAATAAAATCTAAATATTCCTGAAACGGATTATCAGTTTCTTATAATTTTCGTAAGAAAACAGTATCATTTGTTTTTAATGCCCATTATACCCTTCCCTTGAAATTTATCCATCTATTTAGCGATCAGCAAGAGTTTCTCCCCATTTCTCTCTCTCCTCTCTCTCTCTCTCTCTCTCTGGAAAGGCGTGGAGATCTGGGGTCCTTCTTTCATAACAGACCCGTCAAATCCTCCGCCTTGTGCTGTTTGCCCATTTGCAAGTATGTTACCGCAACGTTCGTTCACTTCCTGATCTTCTGCCCGATTTCAATCTTTCTAGTATTGTTTCTTTTTTCCTTATTCAGCTTTGATCGATCTCTCACTATGTTTTCTCGTTTGATCTATTGATCTCGATCCTTGAGGTGAAAAAATGGCTTTTATTGATCCGATCGATGATAATTATGTGTGGTGTTATGTATAGACGTTTTGGTTATGGTTTTGGTTGGAGCCTGTATATATGGATCAATTGAGATTGCGTTTGTTTTGTCTTGGTCGCATTGGATTTTTGCGGACATTTCTTAATTATGGTGTTTTGATATTCCGGTTTTGGGTGATAAGTTGATGCAATTGGTTAAAATCTTATTTTAGGAAATTGTTTATGAATCTGATCCATTTCAATTTCTTGATATTTAGAGGTTTTGTTTAAAAAAAATTAAAATAAATTGCTGTGGGAGTTACTTAATTGAAGTTGCGCTTTGTTATTGTCCTTTCGGTTTTGAAGTAGCTTCTATAAGAATATAAGATGTTTGATCGTTTCTGGAAGAATGATGTTGTAAAAAGGTGGAAAATTTAACCTTTAATTGCTAAATGTTTTAGTCCTTAGGATTTTCAAAACGATGTGATTGGTAAAAACATCGCATGCAGTTGTAGCAATTGTATCGTCTGATCTGAGTTAAATGACCACTACTTATACCAACAAATGATTTTTTTGTTACTGTTTACATGTGCCACTTTCTGTTTACATTTGTAATGTTCTGCTTCAGGATTCGGGATCCAGTTTGGTTTGTAATCTATAGAAGTAATTTTGTTCGCTCATGGGTATGGAGGTTGTTGGATCTAACATAGCCTTGGAAGCTGGGAGTGAAGCTAATATGTCAGCAGAAAAAGTGAGCATTAAATTTGGCTCTCATGGTAGCGATGAGCCATCTAAAGTGGAACTGAATAAACTTTCAGAATCCAATCTCCCTAAGGATGCGGTTGACGAGTGGCCTGAGCCCTCACAGATACACTCCTTTTTCATTGTCAAGTATCGGGCGTATGAGGACCGGAATCTGAAGGCGAAACTTGATCTTGCTGAGAAAGAGTTGCAGAAAAAGAATCAGGCTCGGTTGCAGATTTTTGAAAAATTGAAGATAAAGAGGGTAAGCTATTTACGTGTGTTTTCTTTGTGAATTATTCCATGCACACATCTCATTGTAAGGTGTTACGGGTAGCTCTTGTTTATCTGCAATATTGGTGTTGTGATTTTACGTTATACTTGTGATTGTGGACCATTAGGAGAATGGTCTTCTATCTCCATAATTGTAGAAGAGATTCAGTACAGGACTTGTGATTTTCTTTTATGGGTGTAATAATGTAGGACCTTGTGGTTGAAAGTTAAAGAGTGCTAATGTCATTGGACATGTTTTGCAGGCTGAGCGAGCGCAGATTAAAACTCAGATACATTCTTTAAGTGTTGAGAACAAACAGTTTAGGACGGTCTTAGATGAAAAGAGAAAGGAGATGGAACCACTCCAGCAGGCTCTGGGCAAGTTGAAAGGTACTTCTGGAGCTAGAGAAAGGGGCTCGGGTATATGTTCATCTGAGAATGAACTCAATGAACTTGTAAGATTCGATTTAAATGTTACATTCACTCACTATCAATCAGTTTCATTAATAGTTTTACTTGTAACTTGAGAAGATAATACTTTCTTTGTCACTTGACCAAATCAGATCAAAAGTTATGAATACCGCATGGTGCATGAGAGTATTCCTCTCAGTGAAGAGAAGCAGATTCTTAGGGAAATTAATTTTCTTCAAGCGACAAGGGAGAAGGTTATTGCTAATGCTGCTGAGAGGGCAAAGATTCAGGAATCCATGGGTGAACGAGATGCCATCCAGGACCAAGTCAAGGTAAGAAACTAGTCTTGAAAACTTCTGTTTTAGTTCTCCTCCTCCAAGGCACTGCTGAATTAGTTTTCTCGTGGATTAAGTGTTGTCTATGTATTCCCACTGTTACTACAGTTGATAGGAGTTGATCTGGATGGAGTACGAAAGGAGAAACAAGTTGTTTTCACCAAGATGAAGCAGCTAGATGATGAAAGAGTAGCTGTGGAGAAAGAGATAAATGCGTTAGAGGATGAATTGTCTTCAATCACTGAAAAAAGGGACAAAATTTTAGACAGCGTTAATGATATGAGGAAACAGCGTGAGGAAGGGGTATGATCTTCTATATATTTTTGAAAATTTTGATTTTTTTTCTTCTGTTCTTTTTACTTGTTTTATATCACCATTTATCTAGTAATGGTTATTCACAACGTTTTAAATTTTTCTGTTCTATTCCATTAAATTATCAAACAAATGAATATAATTCTTCCTGTTAATTCATGTGAAACATGGATCAGGTTTTTCTGAATATTTAAAAATTGCTTAACCACTGGCCTGATATTTTTTCCTTCTTGATTTCTTCTTATCTTTATGATCAGCTAAATCATACTTTTTTTGATGGATTCTAATGATATAAGCAGATCTTAGCAGTGTTACTGCATCCATCAGCTGAGATCTGTTGGCTAATGTAATCTTTATTATTCTTTTTTTTTTTATTGGTTTGATTAAGTTTTGCTTGACTTTGAAAGATTAACCCACTCTTTCAGTTTGTATATTTGTGTGTTGCTGGATAGATTCAAATACACTTTTCATATATATAGAGTGTGTGGAAAGAAATAATTTTAACTGAATTGTCATCCATTTGCTGTTTGTGATACCGATGACATTATCCATTGAGTTTTTACCCCCTCCCTCGAATTTAGAAACTATGCCATTAATTAATTTTTTTTGGTAGCCATTTTATAAGAATTTAAGGCTTTAAGCTCAACTTTCCAAATGAAATTTATCTTGGAATTGTTATTCCGGCCTGCAGAATTCCCCCTTCTACCAAAATCGTACCACATTATCCAAAGCTAAAGTGCTTGCAGCGAAAAAGGATGTTGGTGCTGTTAAGGAGCTTTCAATTTCAGAGGTGCAGATTATTTTATGAATTCTTTTCAGTTGTCAATTACTATATTTTTTGACTGCTGATAAGAATTTTGATTTTGGAAATTCTCCTGTACAGGTTGAAAAATTCATGGCACTTTGGAGTAGTAATAAAGCTTTCAGGGATGATTATGAAAGCAGAATTTTACAGTCACTTGACATGAGGCAGTTTAGCAAGGATGGCCGCATAAGAAATCCGGGTGAGAAGCCTTTGGTGCCAGTCGAGACACCAACACCAGTTCCATCTACTACGGAGGTTGTCAAGACAAAACAACCCCCCAACGAGGAAATTGTTCCGCCTATTCAAGGCAGTTCTGATGATCAGAAAGTTGCAAAGGCGAAGAGTGTTAAAAACAGTAAAGACGGAAGTAAGAAAACTGAGAACACCTTGGAGAAAATTGAACAGGAACCCGAACCGGAGTACTTTTCTTCTGATAAATTGCAGAAGGATTCTCTTCCCAAGAAAGATGAATTTGATGAGAAGAAGTTGAAGGAGCTTAAGAGAGAGGAAGAGATAGCTAAGCGTCAACAGGCAGAGGAGAGGAAGAAGAAGCAGGCAGAGAAAGCAGCTGCTAAAGCAGCAATAAAAGCTCAGAAGGAAGCTGAGAAAAAGCTCAAGGAAATTGTTGCTTTCTTTTGATTAATTAATTATTATTTTTTAAATTGATTACGTTTTCTTTATGATGACTTTTGGACTTACAAACATATGGTGTCAATGTTTGCAGGAGCGTGAGAAGAGAGCGAGGAAGAAGAATGGAACTGCATGTGCTGCCAATGATTCTGAAGAACCAGCTGAAACTACTCCAGAGGTTTCTGAAGTGGAGAAGGTGGATGAATACATTGAAACGCCAGCTCCACAAAAGATCAAGGAGCGGAAAGAAAATACAGTGAGGCCTAGAGCACGCCCTAGAGGTCCGGATTCCCTACCCAAAGCTATACTCAAACGCAAGAAAGCCACAAACTACTGGCTTTGGGCCGCTCCCACTGCATTGGTGGTCGTTTTGCTTCTGGTGGTTGGTTATAACTATCTTCGCTGAGGCAAAATATCCATGCATGGAATGAAATAAGAAAATACTCCCTTTTCTTGAATTGTTGGAAGGGTTCTTCGTTCTCCTTTACTTGAATTTTGTGGCCCTCGTGTTGTAGCATGCTATGAAAAAGGGATATGGATACTTGAAACTTGTAAGGTTTGTAGAACAGATAGGTTTGAACTCTTCTCTAGAGAAACTCTACACAGTTTTTTTCTTTTTTTTTTTTTTTTTTCTTTTTTCTTTTTCTTTTTTTTTTCCCCCCATGTTGTTTAAGTATATTTGCAATTTTGACTCGGAAAAATTATCAATCTTGTTTTTGTTATATTACACTTTTGTCTGTGTTCTCTCAATTGATGCAGGTAATTTATTACTAATGTGGTTTTGTTTCTACATGTCTGTATATGCTGTCATGCTACTTTTGAAACGATAGGTTGGACGTTTTTTTTTCTTTTCTCAGGTACCTGAATCCGACTGCTGTTGTAGGCTTGCTTTTCTTTTATCTGTGGCTCAAATGCGATCATCCCGGTGCAGCAATCTACAAAAGCAATTTTGTGGAATGCTGCAGTCGGGCGTAGGATGGGGTATAACTGCACCGGATAAATGATGGAGCCAAGGCAACTCCAGCAATGCCATTTAAGGTGGGCATTCAGTGAAACTATGAAATTCAATCAGTAAGCAGAAAATGTTTACCTGCTTACAAGAAATTTGTATACTGTAAAAGGGTAACATAACATCAACGTATGATGAGCAGAAGAAGTTAGTAATTACTCCTGCAGTATTGCTTTAGAATCATGTCATCTCTTGCAAAGTTTGTGAAGCCCTATCAAATACTAAGGAATGGAACGAATGTTGTACTTCATTTTAAAACACTATCGAACATGTGTTGTGCATGGCAACTAGACGTTCAAAAGTATAACATTTTATTTTAAAGGATTTTTACATTTTAATTCAAATTTGAACAAGAAAAAGAAAAATATTTTTGTATAAGTTTACATAAAGTTACAATATTTAATACTAAAGGGGTAACTTTCAGAACGGATCACGGTGGCACAAAAATTTTATACTCCACATGGGAACATATTTTATCAAATGCTATTAAACTCGATTATATAGGACCGAGCCGAAACCAAACCCGGTTTGATATAGAGTGGGGGCGTAGATAGCTCCGCTCCCTGCCTGGTTATCCGGACCAAATTACTGTACTGAATTGGCATCGACGGTGATAATGCTGGCGCTGCGCACACCGGCCATGGCTGCCGCTGCCTTCCTTCGGAGGGCACTTCTCTCATCGCAAACCCTTCCTTCTATCAATATTAAAACCAACCTCAACTTCCCTCGTCTCGCTTCCTTCACTTCTTCCGGTTCGTTTCTATTCATTTTGTGTATATCACTCGATTATACCTAGTTCAACGCTTTTGTGTTGTTTGGAATCTTAAAGTTTTTCGTAGTGTCGATTCTGGTATAATTTCAGTGGTCGAATTCCTCTTGTTTTCATGAAATTCGGAATAAATTGACTCTTGATTAACGAATTAGTTGGATGTGATGTTTAGGGTTTATGGTTGTATTAAGCAATACATGTTCAGTGGATGAATTATGAATGTTTTTGTGATAGAATTTCTAACTGAAGGCGATATTTCATTTCTTTCATTTCCCTTTCTTTATTCCCTCATGTTTAACGTTGAATTGTTTGTTTAACTTATAGTATAGTGTATGAGTTTCTAAAGGAACAATGCTAGTGCTGCTAGCTATATTCATATCCATGTTAGGAGTGTCATCTACGCATTGTTTTTAGCTATCTTCATGCTGAATTTATTTCAGTTATGGTTGATAGCTTGCACAGTTGCTGATGCTCTTGCAACGCAGTTTCGGATACTTGCCACTTACCTCATGCTGTGAAGGGTGAAACTGATGTTTCTCTCAAACGAATCGGAGACAAGGATACCATTGAAGATGTCAAGAGGATTCTTGAAATGGTATGCATTCATTTCAGTCATATGCCACTCTTGCTACTTTATATACAGACCTTTCCTCTTTCCTTTCTAGCTCCCTTTTCCTGTTGGCTTCTGATAAGAAAATAATCAAGTATTTTCTCTGCAAGCTGTAAAGTTTGAATATTAGTTGATTGTAAATTGTCCTTGGTCGTGCATTTTGTAGGCAAACCGGGCATTGTTAAGGAGAGAAGTTTTGCATACTGACTTTCTCACTCCTCCTGTATTAAAAGAATCAATGCTTGCTCTAGAGAAGATTGCTGATATCAAGATGGTTGCTCAGGGAGGATATCCAGAGGTTTGATCTAAAAACTTTTTGAAATTTTGTTGCATCATAAATTATTTTCTGATTAAATGTGATTACAAACGTCTCTTTAAGGCTGAGCGTTGCCGGCTCTCAGTTGGACATCCAGATGTATTGACATCTGATCCAGATATTGTTGCAGCACTGAGGTTAGTTAATTTATATTCCACCATGCACTATGAACAAATTTGAGGGTTTCTGGAACTTCTCTTCTTGTGCAACTAATCCTAGAATTTAATTCTGATGGCGAAGGTGTTTCAATTTCCCAGTATCTCAGGAAATTTTGGATTTGAAACTTGTTCTCATGGTGATTTTCTCGGAGCAATCCTTGGAACTGGTATTGTTAGAGATAAGTTAGGAGACATTATATTGCAGGTAACTCCAGCAGGTTTTGACATCACATCATAAACATTGGGTTTTGCCTGATCTGTTATTGTAATCTGACTTAAGAAACTTATATAGTCCACTTAAATCTTATCACGAACTTTTCTTACCAGTTAAATGTATGAGTTTATGTCTTATTTGCAGTCATTTTTGGATTGGACTACTAATTTAGGGAAATGTTAATGATATTTACCATAAAGAAGGTGATGCTGCATGTCTCGGAACATCGGTTGCACATACTCCTGTCTGAGAATTACTTCTATTATTATTTTTATTTCTACTTTATTTTATGTAATTCCATGTTTGTTAGACAGATCAGCATTGCCAATTGTTTACCATGGTTTGTTAGTTAATTGGTGATGGGTAAGATTAGGTCCTTGTTGCAGTTGATTAATATAATTATGTGACCTGACTGTCCTTTATAGGAATTCAAGCTTTTGTATTATCTGTTGAAATAATGCATGTTTGTATCAAATGCACCTGAATGGCTCTGTATTATATGTTGTATGTAAATATGCGCTTTGGTAATGTAGGGAGAAAAGGGGGCTCATGTTCTTGTTGTTCCAGACCTTGTTGACTTCCTTGCATCATCGTTAGACAAGGTATGTTCTGTTCCATGAATAGTACAACCTATTTAAAAGATGGAACACTGCTTCTTAACTCTTTTGTCCTCGTGCGAAAATTACTCGTCTTAAGTTAAATCTCCTTGCTCATCGGATGTCATCCATCTTGTGAATATGATCTTCCTGAGGATGTTTAAGAAATTAGTTCATTAAATTAAAATCACACTTTGTTAGATTTCGATAAACCAGCAGTATTAAACCTTTGGCCTTTATGCCATGTTACTTTGCAGGTTAGAAATGTTTCTGTCACGTGCAAAAAGATTCCATTGCTTGCTCTTGAATATCAACCTCCAAGGTTATTACTGTTCCTTCTTTTTCAATTTTGTCGCATTTTCCTTTTAACGGCATTAACAGACACATCACATTCCTCGTAGGACCAAAACTTTGAAAACTGTTGAAGCATCAGCTAGACTCGACGCCATAGCTAGTGCCGGTTTCAAAATCTCACGATCTAAAATGGCTAGTTTGATCAGGTACTCAATGCTTCTTTCACTTCGTTTCTGTTATTTACTTGATCAAATCCCACATCATTCCTGAATCACAAATTCAATGCAAAAACATTCTTACGTACTCTGCCTGCTAAATTCACTCGAACTATGAGCACGGGTAACCGAATTGACCGTACACTTGCGCCATGTAGTGACGGAGATGTACGTGTCAACTGGGCCACTGTGACAAAAAACAATACAACCGTGAAGACAGGAGACATCATCTCTGTTAATGGTAAAGGAAGATTACAAGTAAGTTTTCCATTCATTACATTGTTCCGAATTGATAATTAACCTATATTTTGCCATTTGATTGAAAGAACTCTTTTTTTTTTTTTTTTTTAAATATCACTTTTTTTCTGTTTCACAAAATGCATATTTAGGATGGTCTCACAAGTCACAAGGGTGCGTTGGTTTTCCTTATCCTCACCTCGCATCCTTAATTTTGCAAATTTAATAGTTTAATTTTGACAGATTGGAGAAATAAACTCTACGAGAAAGGGTAAGTTCGCAGTTGAGCTCATACGGTTTTTGTGATGATGTCCAAACGGGTCAAAGTTGGTGGGTAATTGGGTTTGGGCATACTCATAAATTCTTGGGACCACCCTCCCATGTCACCATTTACTCCGTGTGTATTATATATACTCCATTTCCCATTAAATCCCTGCGGATGAATCAAAATCTGTTTTGATGTTTTTATATAGATTTCATATTTAAAAAAAAAAAAAAAACTTGAGTTATACTTGTGAAAATAGATTATCGTTGTTGAGCTGATTTAGGGCATTGATTTAAAAGTTAATTTAAAAGTCGCTTTTAGGCAGGGCGGCGTGGATTCGACCATGTAGGCCTAGTTCATTTTGACCGCTATAGTTTGATAAATTGTTCACTTTTTTTTTTATCATTTATTTAGAATTGTTAATCTCAAGAAAAAGAAAAAAAAAAGAAAGGGTCAAAGTTAGTGTTTGAGTTTGATAAAAGTTGCTTTGACCAATTTTTAAAGGTAGATTGATATATTTTTAAATAAATTAAGTACTAGTTTTAAGGTGGAATGTTGATTTTGAAGTTGAATTGTATTGTCGAATTTATTTGTTTGAATGCATATATTTTTTTATGAAAGAAAGATCATAGTATTGAGATAAATAAATGTTAGAAAAGTGTAAATATATTTACAACATGGGGAGAATTTCAATTCAAAATTTCAAAAATACACATTTATTTTAAAATTAAGTAGCATTTTTTAACATAAAGTATATTTTTATTTTGTTTACTCCCTCCGTCCCAACTTCAACTTCACACTTTCCGTTTTGGTCCGTCCCAAATTCAACTTCACACTTCCATAAAAGGAAAAAGCAACAAACTAATATCTCTCTAACATACTTTAATTTCAAATTTGCCATCACCTTTTTAACACACATAACATACTTTATCATTTATTTATTATCCAAAAATACCATACTACCCTCAAAAGTAAGTCAAAAAGTGACTTTTCTTAAACTCCGTATCTACAGTAAATGTGAACTTGAATTTGGGACGGAGGGAGTAATATTTAAAAATACCGAAATCTTTGTCAATAAATTTAGTTAAAAAAGAATTGATGAAATGTCGAACAAGAAGTCAAGAACTATCCTTGAAGGAGTATTTTATTTTTTGTTTTAGATTTGCATATTATACTAGTATTATGTATCTCATAAAATTAATCTACTGGATATATTTATTTTAAAAAGTAAGAAATATTTTTAAAAGAAATAAAAAATTATTACTGCAATTTTTTTACGTCTAACTTTTAAGTATATTTTTCTTAGATAAATCTCTTGCTCCTTATAAAATGTAACATTTTTTCTTATTTTATTTAGATTCGACACCATTTTAGTAAATGTAGACACTAGGCATGTAGGCCTGTATGGAAACCTATCAGAATTTGACAAATGCATGTACAGCTGTTCCTCATCTGGGGACCACCATTATATGGTCCCACTTTCTCGGTCTTGTACGGAAAATTTAAATTCTAAAGACCTTAGATTAATTCACCCTGTTAGTTTAAAGATGGTAAAAATAATAAAGTACTATTAGCGTTGCGGTTTACGGTCTCTATTTTATTTGTTCAAGGTTTACTATTTTTTTATTAAGTTGTTTTCATATAAAATAATTAATTATTTTATATAGAGTCACACACAATGTTAATACAACTATCAACTTCACATTAAATATTTTCTCTCATCTCAATACACATTAAAATATTATATATCTTATTCTACGTATAAAAAGTCAATGTAAACTTTGATATGAGATGGAGAGAATATACTTCTTCAATCATTGGATTACTAATTTTTATCATTGTCATTTCACTTTATTAGTTACATTTTTTTTTATAAATGAAATCTACATAAAGTAATTAATTAAGAAGATGAGGATAACAAATTTCACTAAATAAATTGGTTTGACCATTCCATCCAATTTACACTCAATTCTAAATATTCTATATACACCAATCATTAACATCCTTTTTTTTTTTAGTATTCGACCATTATCCATCACTTTTATCATAATAATTACATTATCATTTTTTTTTTCATCATCATACCCTAAACTAGCATCCAATCACCTAATCCATATATTTGTCACAAAATAACTACTGAATATTCAAAATAAAATGGTATCTTGTATTTTCAGTGTACAAATATGTAAGGTACAATATTTTATTATAAATAATATACACTTTAATTAATAATAGTACAATATTTTGTTTGAAAGAGTACACTTTTATTTAAAAAAATTCAAAAAATAAAAGGTATATATCTTTATACTAAAATATATGTAATTTAATACTAAAACGTATATAAATCCAAAATATACAAGTTTTAGCCTAAATAAACTCAGAAACAATTAGTAAACCTTTACCAAATCCAAGCATAATAATATTATAAGCGGGCGTGACAAGGTATTTCATAAATCTTGTAAGTTATTAACATTAGGAATTTTATTAATCCAAGGTTTTATTCAATTTGTATTAATAAATAAATCTTAAAAATTGCTAAAAATAAAAAAACTTAGCAATATTAATTAACTGCAATTATACGAGCAGTAAAGCTTTTTGGTGAGATGTTTAATCTTCTGTGTCAATTTGATGTGACACTTCATTCCGTTGAATGATTAATAAGTAGGAAAGAGTAGACATGCACCCCAATTTGGAATCGCCGTGTTCGGTTTAGAACCGCCAGTTCCGGTTCAATGGCAGGGGAAACCAGAACCGAACCGGGATGAGAAGGTTTCGGTTCCTGAACCGTGACCGCCGGTTTCCTTTTTTTGTCTTTTTTTTTCCTTTTTTATGACAAATAATGCATGTGTAATTTATTTATTAAAACATGTGTAATTGAAATATTGAATTTGAATATGTGTAATTTTATTATTAAAATTTAAAACATGGTGTATGCAAATTGCAATATTCAATAATGCAAATTAAAATTTAAAAGTAGATATTAAATTTATAATCATACAATATTAAAATGTTGTAACTAAAGTCTAAATCATTACAATTTACAAATGTAGAACACTACAACTAATCTATTGTTGCTATTCAAAATTTTGAAAAATACAAACTTCACAAAATAAAATACAACAATAAAATAGGGAATAAAAAAAAAGGATTTTAACTTAAATTTAGGGTTCAACTTGAAAAATCAAGTTCAACTTAAATTTAAGTTGCCTATGTATCCTCGAAATGAATCAAAGCCCATGTAGTTCTCTTAACTTACCTCAACTTACGTCTTTGGCTCGGTGGAGGTGATGGTCTTTTTTGTTTACTCTACCTCGCTTCCATATTCCGTATATTCATCATCAGTACGATCTTCTTCACTTTGATTTTGAATCCGTCTTTCCGCCTTTGACCAATCATCAAACAAACATAGATTTTCTAAATTTATCACACTTAAATTGGATCGTGTCGGATTCAAAGTGAGATTACCAAGACTAAATACTTGTTCGACGGCGATCGTAGAGGCGGGGGATGCAAAAATATCTCTCTTATAATCAATGATAAAATAGAAAAGAATTTTGTTCTCCTTGACCACCACTTCAAAATATCAAAACTAGTTCCGATTGTATCAAACTCAAAAGTGTTAATAAAATAAGAATCAAGTTCTTGAAAAGGATTAGATATAGCCCGTGCATATTTTTTAGATCTAGCATCATAAAAACTATAAAAATTTTCAAGAGCATCATATTTTCTAGTACTATCACCACTACCACTACTATCATCACCACTAGATTGATCATCATTCATATCATTTTGTTCTTTATACTCCTTAAAAAGTTCCTTTAATAGATTATAAGTAGTTGCAACTATGTATTTAGGATTAGGGGCTTGTTGTCTAGTAGAGGCATCACAATTAGCATACAATGAATCATAGTAAAGTCTTAACAATTCTTCTAAATATCTGTTCTAATATGTGGGTCTAACAATTTAGCAACTAAACACAAGTTCAGAATTTGAAAAAAATATTTTAATCACTTAGCTTTCATGGAAAGAATAGCATTTGACAACAACGGATGTGCTTCATTAGCACTAAAAACCATGACAATTTTAACGCAATTATCAACAACTAAATTTGAAGTAGAATAATAAACACCGGATAGTTCTTCGGTATCATCATTAAAAATTTGCAAAACATCACATAAAGTATAGCATGTGTCCCATTGACTAGCAAATAAGATTTGACCACCCGCATCTTGCGAGTAAAAAGCACAAATATGTTCTTTATATTCAAAAGAGTCATGTAACATTTTATACGTCGAATTCCAACGAGTTAAACATCTAAAGAAAATTTTTTTGGGTGAATGTTCACAGAGTGACAATATCTTTTCCATCTTTTAGTCACGAAAGAATTTCTCATTATATAACATAAAGCACTTTTAATAGGTTGAATTTATTCTTGCAAAGCACTTATACCATCTTGAACACATAAATTCAATATATGACAAAAACATCTAACATGAAAAAATCTACCACCAATTGAGGGTTTACAAATATTAATAAGACTTTCTAAACTAGCCGTATTAGCACTAGCATTATCAAATGAGAGTAAAAAATTTTGTAACTAAACCATATTCTTGCAAAATAGTACTAATTTTGTGAGCAATAATAACGGCGGTATGAGGAACATCAAATGATCTATAAGTAATTAATCTTTTTTGCATATTTCATGAACTATCAATTCAATGACAAGTAATGCCCATATAATTCACTTTTTGCCAAGCATTGCTCTAAATATCCGAACATATAGACACTTTATAAGGTAATTGTTGCTAAATTTATTTTAAAATCGAACCATACTCTTTAACAACTTTAACAAATGATGAAAAGGGGCTTGAGGATTTAAGTGAGATTAACCCAATCTTGAAAAAAATATTATCGGCAAAATTAAATGGAAAATGTTTGGTGTACATACGTTTAAGGTATAATCTCAAATAATTAGCATCATCAAATTTAAAAAGATTATTACCCGACGCCGATGAACCTTCTCTTCCGAAAGACGCCGTGAATCCTCGTCCTATTTGTGTTTGACTGGTTGAGATGCCAATCTTGTTCGGATATTTTGAGTTGTTGTGCTTGATGAACGTTCCATATCCTCCGCCATGCTTGAATTTATACTTCGTGCCACAATTGCAAATAACTTTGAATACATTCGAATTCTCAATCGCCTCCTTCTTGAAGTGAATGGAAAATATATCGGAACGTAACACTTGTGGGGAACTTCGAGTCGATCCTTCGCCTCCGCTAGAGCCTCCAGCTCTGACTCCGGTACCCGTATCGAGGTTGGTTGACTTCCACTCGCTCTTTGTTGTGATTGAACTTGGATATCATCGTTGTCGTCGTCGGAATGGAAATCATCTCCAAGTATTTTCCTATAATTCAAGTTGAACAAATGAGGGGACATTTCTTCATCTGAAGGAATATGTTCAACATATTCTAGAGTTGTTGGAAGTTGACGTGGAGGTGGTGGAGGACAATTGAAGGTGTTGGGTGTGGATTTTCCTCTAGAAGAAGAAGGTGAGGCACCAGATGAAGAAGAACCTCTTCTATGCTTTTTTTTTTTGAGATTGAAGAAAAAATGAATATATATGAACTAAAAGACTAGAAGAAGTAAGAAAGAAACAAGATACACTAGTATAGTAATAGTAGTATAGGTGGAAAGAATAGAAAATGATAATGAGAGAATTGAAATGAGAGAACTTTGAGTCTTGAACTTTTTTTCTTTCTTTTTTTTGAGATTGAATATATATGAACTAAAAGACTAGAAGTAAAAAAGAAACAAGATATACTAATATAGGTGTGAAGAATAGAAAGTGATAATGGGAGAATTGAAAATTTGAAGTTGAGTGAGAGAGAGCAAAATAGATAAATTGAATTTGAGTTGAGAATGTGTAGAGTAGAAGTAGAATGTTGTGTGCTCAAATTGATCACACTTGGGGTATTTATAGAGGACCGGAATTGATCTCATCCATCCATTTCAAAATTTGAAATCAAAAAAATCTCAGCCTTTAATTTAAAAAAAAAATTCTGGCAAAATCGTCGGTTCCCCGACGGATCTCGTCCGTTGATCTGCAACGGCCACGTAATCTCGACCGCATGTTTGAAATTCAAAATTCAAAAATTTCTCACCCGACCCACCCGAACCGCTGGTTTGAACTGGCGAACCGGAACCGACATTTTACCCGCCAAAACCGGTGGTGCAAAGTTCCAACCGAAACGACTCCTGCGGAACTTGAACAGGCCCTACACGACTCAGAGAAAGCGCCGCAAGGCTTGCTACTTTCACTTCAGGGCTTAAAGCCTAAAGGTATTGGCAGAATGCTCAGGTTCGTAGAGGGACATGTGTCAACTATAATAGGAGAAGGGTGCTGCACCAAGTGCATTGAAAAGGGGGAGCCTTATCATTCATGAGAGTTCTGATCCTTGGGGGAATATGGAAAGGCTTAGTAGGTTGTAGCATATCGGCCACGAGTTGAAGTGAATCCGATGGACGAGTGGATAAGGAGAAGTTCGGGACAGATCCTGGAAAAACGTTTTTTATTTTGTTCCCGTTGCTGGGGGCGTTTAAAGGCCCAACGGTGAGTTTTTTTTGGGCCATCGATCTCCAACGGCTAGATAATCTGAACCCTTAAAAAAAACCGAAAACCGGCGGTTTGAACCGCCGATTCTGGTTTTCGACTTGCTGAAATCGAAATCGAACCGTATCCTACCGATTTCAATTATTTTTCCCCGGTTCGTGAACTGCCGGTTCCGATTCCGGTTGAGTAAAAAAAAGTGAGGACCGCTGAGTAAAAAAAGTGAGGAAAAAGGAATGGTTGCGGTTGCTGCAATGGAGGAGGCTGGGAGAGAGAAATTTCTCAAAACAGGAAGAGAAAGGTTTGAATGGGAGAGAGAGGGACTGGGGCGGCTGGGAGTGAATTGGGCAGAATAGAGTGCCCTAATTGTCAGATTTTAAGGCTTTTTAGTTTTTATATTAATTAATATAAATAAAACTTTAACAACTATTGTGTTTTATTATTTTCTTTAGTTTTAATTTTTAGAATATTTATTATTTATATTGATTTATTTTTATATTTTGATATACTTGATTATGATATTAAGTTGTCATTATAAACTAACCATCATTATTGATAATTATATTTGATTAAATATTTTTATTTATTATATTATAGTAATTTTTATAATTATTTTATAAAATATAAAAATATTGAGGTAATTTAAATTTTTCGATTGAACTTCGGTCTGATCGATTGAACTTCCAAAAATTGGAATCACCGATTTGGCCTCCGGTGCGATTATAAAAATAATGATATAAAGTGTAAATATAAATACAATTTGATTTGCTTCAAATATATACACACTGACACGTGTATATATGCACGGGTATTTATAGATGGACTCGAAAGACCAGACTAAAAACCCTAATACAATGCTATTTGGGGGCCCCCACACACCACCCCTACTCCACCCACCCCCACCACCACCTTTCTCCATTGATTAAAAGGTGGGTCCAAAGTTATCTTTGTGAGCAAAAAAGTGGGTCCATTAATTTTGGGTTTGAAGAAAGTAATACCCCATCCAAACATGGCCTCCATTCTCCCCCACCACCAAAATCACGATGACCCCGCCGCCGCCGCCGCCGACGCCGACGACCCTCTCCTCCCCAGCGATTACACCATCACCGCCGTTGGCCCCGTCGATTCCGACCCACCTTCTCCGCCCGTTCTACTGCTCAAGGACGAACCAGAGGACACCACTCTCGCCGTCCTGCCGCCGCCTCTTACTCGCCCTAAGAGATCCAACAAGGACCGCCACACCAAGGTGGAGGGCCGCGGCCGTAGAATCCGGATTCCAGCGGCCTGCGCGGCGCGTATATTCCAATTGACCAAGGAGCTAGGGTATAAGAACGATGGCGAGACGATTCGGTGGCTGCTCGAGCGAGCCGAGCCGGCAATCATCGAGGCTACAGGAACGGGGACCGTGCCGGCTATCGCCGTCACCGTCAACGGCGCGCTGAAAATCCCCACGTCGGCCGGCGCGGAGGCCCCGGAGACCCCGAGGAAGAAGAGAAAGAGGGCGGCGAACAGCGACTTCGTCGACGTGGCTGCGGCTTCAAGTTTCGCGCCGGTGGCGCCGATTGCGCCGCAAGGGCTGGTGCCGATATTCCCCAACGGGGCTTATTTCATGATCCCGCCGCCTTCCTCTGCCGCCGCTGCTGTCTCGGTGACTCAACCGCAGTTCTGGGCCATACCCGCCACCGCAACGCAGGTCTACAGCGTCGGCGGTCGGCAGATGTCGAATCTCCTCACGTTCGGCGGCGATGCTGAAGCAGTGGGTCCCAGCGTAAGCAGTGAGAATGGTGATAAGAAAGCGGCGACGGCGATGGCACCCATTGCATCTCCGGCGCGGAGCACAACCCCTAATTCGGCGACGCAGGTGCTGAGGGAGTTCTCGTTGGGGATATTCGATAAGAGGGAGCTTCAGTTCATGGCAGCGGATTCCGGCGGCGATCCGGCAAAACCCTAGGGAGAATTGGTTGAAATTAGATTAGGGTTTTAGGGTAGAGAATTTTGAAGGGGTTTTTCCCCTTTTCTTGACATGATTGATTTTCATTTTTCTAGTGCTTTTCCTTAAATTCCTCCTTTTTTTTTTAAATTTGTGATGATGATGCTACAATTTGTATATAACCTTATTCTTGGTTCAAGATTTTCCCTTTGAAACTAGATGTGAAATTGCTAACAATTTGGAATGTTTATTCTATGATGTGGAGTAGTATTTATTTGTTAATGTTTTGCATTTGGGATTTGTCACTTTAAGTAGGGTATTTCTCATGGAAGCTTTTTCCTTTTCTATTGAAATGTTTATATGTGGAATTGAGTTTAATGTTTTGATAGATAAAAGAAAAACAGGATATGTTTTCTGTTGATGTGATAGTTTTATAGCACAAAGTAGCTTGTGTTGATGTGTTGGACCTAAATTTAAATACTACCAATGATCAAATCGATGTAATTCCTAAAAAATGTATCTATAACAATAGTTGTTTTTATAAATAATTAAACTCAGTCTGCCGTGAAGAAAGATATAAATAATTAAACTGTCTGCCGTGAAGAAAGATATACCCTCCGTCCTAGAAAACTTTTCACGTTTACTGTTCCACGTTGTTTAAAAAAAATTGCACTTTTTGACTAATTTTATTGACTTTGGAGGGTATTGTAGTAATTTTAGGTAATAAAAATATAAAGTAATAATATGTGTGCGAAAAAGGAGTGTCAAATTTGAAATTAAAGTAACTTTTGAGGTTGTTGAATAAAGTGATGTTTCCTTTTTTAGGGTGTGAAAAGTTTTGTGGGACAAACAAATGAGGAAAGTGTGAAAAGTATTATGGGACGGAGGGAGTATTGAACTTCATTATTTGTAGAGTGAACAGGAAAATCCTACTATACTCCCTCCGTCCCGGCGTAAGAGTCCCTTTACTCCCTTTTACTTTTTTGCACATAGATTAAGGAGTATTATTATTTAATGTGTAGTGGGTAGTTATATTAGTGGGAGTGTGTGCCCTATATTTTAATTGTATTATAGGAGCTGTGTGAGTCACATGTATGTAAAAAATAAAAGGGAACCCTTTGAGTGAGACGACCAAAATAGAAAAAAAAAATACCCTCATTGAATGGAACAGATGGAGTAAAGTACAACTCACACAAAAATACTAAACACTTTGAGAACTCACATGGGAGACTTAGAACTCTCAAAAAAAAAAAAAAAAAAAACATCAATCACTAAAAATCTGAATAATTCCAACTATTGCAAAATGCAATCTAAGAAAATTAAATCCAAAGAGCGTCCAATGGAATGCAAGAGGAGGAAAAAGAAAAACTAGAAACGAAACTAAAAACAGCAGCAGAGAGGGAAAATAAACCAACAACAGAGATGAGCCTTCTCTCTTTTACGCGCTATCATTAAATCATCGTCACCTTATCACCCACTCCATCGCCACCATCACAATTAGAAATCAGCTTTGTGTCCCCACCTCCACAACTATGAAGAAATTTTTGCAAAACTTACTCCTTCCATTAAAGACCCCTCGTTATACCAATTTAAATACTACTCGAGAATTTGTACTTGCTTTGCTTTATTGAAGCGAAAGTTCAAGAATGTTAGTCGAATTTTCCCATATAGTTTTTTTTTTTTTTTTCAATACCGAATATAAAAATTAGTTTTATTTTATTATTATTTTTTTAATCCGCAACCCAAAGATATAGCTACAAATATAAAATCGAAGGAAGGGAGCGGACTAGAAGATTGGGTAATTACTAATTAGGCAGTTAATTGGGCTTTCGGCTTTAAAATATCGAAGGCAGGCCCATTATTGGGCCCACCCAAGTTCATACCCAGTTGTAGATGATAACTCCCTGAGCCCATTAATGCAGAATACGTAACAAGACTTTATTCTCAAAGAAAATTTAAATTTTAAAAATTAGATCAATTTTTTCTTTAATTTTTATTTTATTTTATGTTCTTTAACATTATTATGAAGTGAATAGATTTTTCATTCAGACCAACTAATCATCTTTGCTTCAAAATTTGATATAAGATTGACAAATATTGTTCAACCAACAGTTCACGTTTATCTAAAACGACAAGCAATTTATGTGAACAATTAACAACATGAATATTAATTAAAAAATATTCTTTAAATTACAACTCTTTAAATAATGATATGATTATTTTTGTATTTTAAAAAAATAAATAAATCCACAAACATCATTCACAGTGAGAAGTGATTTAGAATTTCACATAAATTATTCAACTAATCCCTTGAATTTATTGCGTTTGCAAGAATAATTTAATCATTTAATAGTCAATATGTTTAATTAATTAAAATTACACTCGATCCACTAAGATAGAATCTTAAGTACAGCTTAGTAGTACGACTAGTAGTCACCTTCCTTAATTGTTACTTGAAATAATGCTAATTAATAAAGAATGGTCTCAATATTAGTATATTTAATTGCAGACAAAATCATTATAAATTTAAATTGTGACAGCTATTTAAGCACGCCCTATTAAGATTAGAATTATTATTCATTAATACCAAGTTTGTTTAGATAGGTGCCAAATCTATAAAATTGTTTATTATATTATGTATATTTGCTACACAATGTTCATAATAATTAAAATAAAATAAAAGATCTTTCTTTTTTTCTTTTTTTTTTAATAACATCGAGAAATAATGGGTTTTATATCCACAAAATATTCATTAGTCAAAAACTACTGTCTTTGTCGGTTATAGATAATGATTTTTTTTTCTTTACAATTGTTTTCTTTTAAAATGTGCTTTTAATTAAGGTAATAGTATGACATCTTTGACACCAATTTCCTATATATTTTTGGACTTTCTCAGAGTAAAATAAATAAGGTTGTTGAATTAAAATTTTGTAGTTAAAGTATTAATAGCAAGTGGGTAATTAGGCCGTTAATGATATAAGTGTATAAAATCATGTGTACTATTAAAGTAATTAGAACAAAATTATATATTCAAATTCTTGAACATTTTGGAGGTGCAGATCACACCAATACAACTTAAATTCTACTTAAATTCTAGTTATGATAAAAACTTTTTCCATACCACAAAATGAGTTCTTGTGAGATGGATAAGATAGGGAGTAATAATATTAAATTCTAGTAACGTGAAATTTTAAAAATATTACTACTTCCTCCGACTCATGTAGTTATGCTTGTTTGTACGGGAACAGAGATAAAGAAATATTTTTTTATTAATATATACTATAATGTAAAAAAAATAGGGGTAAGTTGATAATTTAAAGAGAAAAAATAGACAAAATTGTTAAGATTAATGAATAAAGTGTAAAAAGTAAATAAGATGTATAATTATTTTTACAATTAATAGAACGTACATAAATACTTAATGCATTTTAAAATAAAAAATGTACATAAATACTCCCTCCGTCCCACCCAAACGTCACCTGTTGCTTTTTGTGTGTAGATTAAGGACTATTATTATTTTATGTGTAGTGGATAGTTGTATTAGTAGTGAGTGGTGGGCCACATGTAGTATCTTTTTACTAAAAATAAAAAATAAGGACATTTGAATAGGACGTCCAATATTATAAAATGGTAACCTTTCGGTGGGATGGAGAGTACTTGAGGTATTATTTCGTAGGAGTACGTTCTATATGCTTGTAAGATAATTTCATTAATACCTTTTTTTCTTCCTAAGATTCTTACTCCTACTACTTTTTATTTCTTTATTTAATTTTTTGGCATCACAAATTTCATTTCATTTCATTTCACTTGTAATAACATAGAAGGAGAAGGGTCCCATAAAGAAGAAAGGCAAAGAAATAAGCAATAATGTCAAATGATTGCAGGGTGTGAAGAAAGAGCAAATAAATACAAAAATGATTAAATAGAGATTAGTGGGAAAAGATTGTCACAACATTTCAACTATACATTGATTCATGTATGGACGAATTGAAACACCAGGTCAACCTCTAATATACCACATCTCTTTCCCAGTATAACTAGTTAGGAGTAATAATTTCCTTCAAATTATGCTCATTATAATTATAATTAGTTTTGTAATGCCTTTTATTTTATGGGAGAATTGAAAGTAATATACAAATTTTTTACTAATATTTTGTTTTGTTTATTACTCCATTTTTTTCCGTAATTATACTTTTTGGGACTTTTTTATTCTTACTATTCAAAATCAGTATTCAATGTGTCCCTTGTGTAGGTTACTCACACGGGTCTACCAACTTCGGTTCCAGTATAGGTTCCGATGTAGGTCACCCACACGGGTCCGTATCCACATCGATTTCGGTGTAGGTCACCCACATGGTCGGCTGCGGCAGACGGTGAGTGTAGGTCACAGTGTATAGATCAATTGAAAATATATAATTATTAGGATGTGACAGAAGGAATATATAATCATATACTCCCTCCATCCCTGGTAAAGAAATGCATTTACTGTAGCTTTGTGAGAGCTTTATGCAGTAAAACGTAGCAGTTTGACCGAGACAGAGGGATTACTCCACATCATCTCATAATAAATAGTATCATACTTTTTGTTTTTCCACAATATAAAAGTAACATTCAAAAAATAAAAATTTCATATCTAACTTATAATCACAAAATGCTCCATTTTAATTTTAAATTTATCACTCTCACCTATCATCTAACACATGTAATGTACTTTATAATTTAATTATTAAAGAAAAATATATTACCCTCTAAAAATCAATAAAATTAATACAAAAATTCTTTTTCTTAAATTTCATATTTAAAATAGAAGTGTGACTATTCTTCCTTTTCCCAATTTATTTATTTATTTTTATCATTTTTATATTAGACCATTCCATAAAAAAATTCAAATTTTTGTAGACAACAAAACAAAATAATAACCCAAAAAAAAAATCAAATCTAATACATCTAACTTATTTTATTATTTATTTATTAAAAAATAATTTATAATACCCTCAAAAGTTATATTATTCTTAACTCTGTATATATATCCAGTAAAAGGTGAATTTTTTATTTTTTTTAGGCTGGGTGAATATTAAATAGTAGTAGCATATTATTTCTTAAGGAATTGTATTAAAAGAGATAATTTGTACTAGTAGTAATATTAATAAATATATGAATAATAAATAAAAATCAAACAAAACGTGGTACCAAGACAGGAAATTAATAACATTGTTTGCTCCAAAATAGGCAGCCTATATTTGGAAATGAATAGTGTCTTCTATAACTGCATTTCTTATTATTCACTAATTATCTTTTGTTTTTTTAAAAAAGGAATTATATTTCATGAGTTTTACCCTTTCTAAAAGAACAAGTCTACAATGTATCAATAAAATTGTGATTTAGATCAACTACAATCATATCAAAAACAACAATATTAAATTTCTTCTAACCAATAACAAGGTCTGCAACCCAATCTTTATAATCAATGTCTCTTTTGAGCTCTTTCCGTAAACCAAACATGTGATTTTATCTCCTCAAGCATTTTCTCTTCATTCCATTCACTCTCCTCAAACATTACTTTGTTTCTACTTCTCAAAAATTTTATCAATCTCAGATATTCTAAATATATTTTAATATTACATTAAATTTTGAAATAATAACCGATTAATAATTTAATTTATATTATATAATAACCAAATTGTAATATTTCTACTAATATAGGCATTTTCAACCTCTTTAACACTAATGAATTATTATTAATTATTGTTAACCCTAATATAACTAGATGTCATGTGTGGACGAAGTACAATGCAATTATCCAAAGACGATTAATTCAACCTCAATAATAATTATTATTAGAATAAACTGTAAAATGTAAATATTAATAATTGACAATCAATTATTAATAACCTAATTATTATACAGAAATTAGGACGTGTTTGTGTGCATCTAAGTCAAGTAGGCCACTCAAGGGTCGGATCAGTTTGAATTTATTTAAAATGTTTCTTTAATCAATGACTTAATAATATTGTATTAATTTTTAATTTTATATTATTTAAACAGTTTTCATATTCTTGTGAAAATTTGTAGATATATTTGGGAAAATAGATTTTTTTGTTCGCTAACTTTGCCCAATTTTGAATTTAGTCCATAAGTTTTTCACTTTTTGAAAATCGTCCATTATATTTGCAGAATTTTGAAAAGGGAAAATATATTTTTTTTGTCAGTTAACTTTGTCCAATTTTGAATTTAGTCCATAAGTTTTTCACTTTTTGAAAATCGTACATTATATTAGCAGAATTTTGAAAATAGTCCATTATGTTTACCAAGTTCAACAAAATCATCCGTTTCAATAGGTCATTAGCAGGTTATTCTAAAAAATAAAAATAAAAAATATGTAATATATATATATATATATATATATATATATATATGTATATACTATTTAAAAAAAATAGCCTCCACTTAAAATTTATATTATACTCTCTAAGTCCGCCCGAAATAGAGCATTTTGCTTTTGTGCACGTTGATTAAGAAGTATTGTTATTTAATGTGAAGTGGGTAGTTGTATTAGTGGGAGTGTGGATTTCATATTTTAATTGTATTAGTGGGTGTGTGTGGATCTCATGTGTGTAAAAAATGAAGTGACCCTCTTTGAAACGGACGACCAAAATGAAAAAAAAAAACCCTATTTCGAGCGGACGGAGGAAGTATCAATATTTAGTCAAATTTGCTACACTTTAGTAATGAGATTAATATTGTTTGTTTGGTATACGGAAGTGAAAAATAAAAAGTGAGATAAAATTGGTTAAATAAAAATATGATATAGATTAATTTGGGTGAAAATATTCAAATGACCTGCCATAGCAGGTCAAAGGACCAAAATGTTGAATTTTATGAAGTTAATGTACTAATTTTAAAATTGTTATAAAATTAATGCATTAATTTCAAAATTAAAAAGTTAATGGACTAATTTCAAAATGAACGAAAGTTTCTCGATATATTTCATTATTGTGAACCTTTTCAATTAAAATATGCATGTATTATTTTAAATTTGATTAATTAAATCACAAATTAAGTTGCACTAGCAAATTCAAAATTAAACCATCTAGTTAATTTAAAATTTAATATGGAATAATATAGGCTAGTTAAACCTATGTAATTTAAATAGCTAATTTACGGCCGCAAGTTTTTTATTCTTGAGTGTTCATTTTTTTTTTTTAAAGATATTCGGAATTTAACTATATATCAAATGGTGAAATTATACGTAAATTGATTAAACCTTATTTCAAATTTCAACCATACAAATATTGATACTTTATACTAAGTTGTTTAAAAGTGGTACAATATCTAGAATCTTGTCCTAAATTAATTGATAATTATTGAATATTTATGCTTGTCTAATGTAAGCCACATTTGATGGTTTAGATTTGGGAATTCCTACATAATTAATTAAAGGAGATTCCGGATTGAAAATGTAGTAAATAGACTTTTTTAAGTGGAAACATTTTGATCAATTATTATTTATCCTGATTCCTTGGTATTGTTTTATGGGGTAAGACCCACTTGTATCACTAACTGCATTTTGTGCGTTTTAAATAGAATTAATACGAGTTTTAAAAATTGGCAAAGAACTATGGGAAAAGCGTCTCACGAAATGAATTCAGTGAGACAAATAAACAACAATCAATATTATAATAAAAAGTGATGCTAATTAATAAAAAATATAATAGTATTATCAACTATTTTTTAAATAATTTATAATATAAAATAAAAAATATAATATAAAAGAATGATAACTAATTACTATATAAGATTACAATTTATGTGTATATACTTTATATTTCAAAAAATAATTTAAATGAAGATTTCTTTTATTAATTATTCTATAAATAATTTGATAAATTTATTACACTCTCCGTCCCACGTATTTTTATTCACTTTTCATTTTAAGATGTCACACGTATTTTTATCTATTCTATTAATGGTAATAATACATAATATTTTATTATCTACTTTTTACGATCCCAACAACTTTAATTACTTTTTTACATTTTATTCATCACTCCCAACAACTTTATTTACTTTTTCTTGCTAAATTACTAATTTATCCTTATTTTTTCTTACCTTATAGTATTTTAAAAAAATAAAACGTTTTAATCTCCTAACCCGCACAAATGAGTGAAAATACCCGAAACGGAGGGAGTATTATTATTCTTTAGAGAATAGTATTTATTTTTATTAAATGATAGTAGTATGAATTTATACATTAATTCTTATTAATGTATTTTTTTTATTAAATTAAAATAAATAAATTTAAAAAGATGTAAATAGCCTTGCAGGTGAAATTTGTTTATTAAACAAACCAGACCACAGGTGACAGGTCCACAGTAACAGAAAATCTAGCTCAACCCGACTTACCTTCGCCACTATTTATATGTAAGTATATACTTAATTCTCAATTAATCTATTTTTATTTTTATTTTTCTCTTTAATTAATACATGTATTTCCTTTCTCTCTCTTCTTGTATTAATTGATACATCCTGCATTAATTTTTATGTAAAATTAAAATTTATCGTGTTATACTCTAAACAAACATATATTTTCGTTATTTATGATTTTTAAACTCACACAAATTATAAATACAGTGTCGCATTTGATTTAAGATAAAAATGGGGAAGTTGATTTCCTAGTTAGTCATTATTTATGTTTCCACAGTTAATTGATGCATGATCAAAGTAAGTTAGAGAACTTTCGTTTAATAGCAAAGACTTAGATCATTGGATGGTTTCACGTAATGATTTTATTGAAATGAATAAAAAAATATAATTTTTTATAATAAAAATGATAATAGTTTTTGTGGACTATTTTATTAACAATTTTTAATATAAATAAAAAGTAATAATAATTAAAAAAATATATTTAATAAAATAATAACTAATTACAAAAGTATATAGTGATTTTGCTATAATACGCCTCACATGCTTTTTTTTAATATAAATAAATAATTTTCCTTTATTTCATTTTGTCTATTTTTTAGATACTAATGATATTTTCTGAGTAATGAATTTAATAAATACTATCATTTAGGTGCACTTGTTATTGATGCAACAATTTAATTAACAAAATTGAAAATTTTCTAGAAAGTCATATAAATCCTCCCTCCATTCCTAGATTTACGTTGTTTTTTATACATAAATTAAGATATATGAATAGTAAATTAAATAATATTTAATGTGTATTTGATAATTTTATTAGTAATGTGCAGTCCAATAAAATAAATAATTATTTTGTGTGTCTCATTTTAAAAAAAAAAGTTAAATATATGTTTGATTTCTAGAATAAATCTTAGAAGCAAATAATTTGATTTCTAGAATAGAATTTGTCAATTTATACAAAAATAATCTCTCTCCCACCAAAAGGTCTCCATTTTATTATATTGTGTGTCTTTTTTTAAGATTCTTATTTTCCTTTTTTAAGTAAAATAACCTTGTGTATATATATATATATATATATATATATATATATATATATATATATATATATATATATATATATATATATATATATTTTTTTTTTTTGTACGGGAAAAAGTCAAAAGAAACTAGGAAAGAGGCAAAATCCCCAAAAAAACATGCCTAGAATTAGGTACAAAAACTGATTAACCAAAGACAGGTAAAAATGTAGTTGGGTGGCAACTCAACTATGTGTTCTTCTCTCCTTAAGAAAGTGACTCACTCCCTTTTATATTTCATTTTCTTCACTCCCAACTAATTTTCCCATTATTTATATATCAATTAAAACCTTTTTTAATTTGCTTTAAGGCGTATGTAGAAGTCTAAATAAATCATAAATCTTATCCCATATGTTGGGTTCTAATACGTTATAGTAAATAACTAAAAATTGATAATATAAATAGGATGATTAAATAGCAAGAAAGAAAATGAAAAAGGCGACCACCAATTTTTAGAGAAATACGATCAATTATGTATAATTACACTACATATTAATTTGAAAGTATTTGATAAATTAGTTTAAAAATTAACTAAATGATTTATAGAGAAATATATATATTTTTTAAATGTATACGATCTCAAATTAATAGAAGAAAATACATTTACCCTATGTGTAACGAGGGAGTGAAGAGAAAAAAAAAAGAAAGATGTGAATTGGAGAATATATATATATATATATATATATTAAATGTATACGGTCTCAAATTAATAGAAGAAAATACATTTACCCTATGTGTAACGAGGGAGTGAAGAGAAAAAAAAAGAAAAAAAAAAAGAAAAGAAAGATGTGAATTGGAAAATGTGGTGTATGGGAAAAGTCACGGACGATGTCGTATAGTTTGATGATGGAGATAAATAGGATGATATGTATCTATCTGTCCATCCCAAGTTCAAGAAGAGAGAGAGAGAGAAATAGATGGATTGGTGGCTCTGAAGTCAATGTATGTTTTCTTTCTTCTACTTCCCCAAATTCTCTTACACCCTTTCCTCACTTGCCCATATACTCCTAACTCCCAACTCATATACCCCACCGCTACCCCTCTCCAAGTTTTCTTTTTAGTACTATCTATCTACTTTTTATTTTGAGTTGTTCCACGTATTTTTTTATTTTATTAATGATAAAAATACATAATATTTTATTACTTACTTTTTACAATTCTAACAACTTTAATAATTTTTTACACTTTATTTATCATTTTCAACAATTTTATTTATTTTTTCTTTTTAAATTACTAATTTATCTATATTTTTTCTTACATTATATATTAAAAAAATAATACGACTTAATTTCCGTGTCCGTACAAATGAGTGAAAATACCTGGGATGGAGGGAGTAATATTAAAATATTATTAATAATAAAGTTACTTTTGATGTCGAGTTGATATATTCTACTCCCTCCGTCCGCTAGAAATATATACATTTTTCTATTTTGGACGTCTGCACCAAAGGTAAATATTTCATTTTTTACACACATGAGACTCACATACATCACTAATACATTTAATATATGGGACCCACACACTCCACTAATACAACTACTTACTACACATTAAATAATAATACTCCTTAAGCCACGTGAAAAAACAAATGTATACATTAAGGGCGGAGAAAGAGAATATGGCACTTTGATATAATATTATGTGTATCATTCCATTAAATGAATGACGTAAAGAAGAGAATAAGGAAATTATCCTAAATGATCAATGTATAAACGTTAGGTCTCCCATAATGGTATATTTATTCAAAAAACAGGTTTTGTTTCATTTCATATCAACATCACCTTAAAAACATAAAAATTCTAGTTCAGACACAAAATTCTTCCTTAACAAAAAAATCGAAAATAAAATTTTTGGAGGACTCAGCTTAATTTTTTTTGTTCTCATTTAATTTATTAATTATATTTATTTAACATTTTGAAATGATAACATACTTTTTGAAATTTTAGTTTATCTTCTGAAACATTAACAATTACTATATGAGAGGAATCAATGAAGAAAAAATGAACAATTTTAAGGGATGAAAGAAAAATATTTTCATCTTGTACAACATAAAAAATAAAATACTCCATCAAATTTCGCACAACGAGAATAAAGTATCACTTTCAATATTTTGTTGAGTATATTTGGGTTTCGATATAATATTTTGACTAGAAAATATGAAAAAAAAGAATGAAATTTGAGTCGAGTCAAGAGTTACACTCTTTCTCCTTAAGACGAAATTGTCCCGCTCTAGTGCTTATGGTTTGATGGCAATTATTTTCAAGATACAACGACTCACATTTTGTGATAGTAGCACTACAAATCACAAGATACGGCAAACCAACCAATATTAAGAACTCACCTTAGGAGTAGGACGACTTAGAAAAATATTAGAGATCAAGACTTTAAGTTCGGAAATATTTTTAGAATTAATGTATGATCAAAGTGACATTCAAGTACTGGTTTATAGAATTGGAGGACCTATTTATAGATTTTAAAGCGTCTTTTCATGAATTGATACAACCATTGAATTACTTTTTTAATTTAAATTCAAATGGTCTTCTTTGAAAAAAATACAATTATTCAACAATCACAACATTTAATCACACTTCTTCATATACACATTTTAATCTAATAGACACCATTTTAAGGTGATTTTTCCATTCACCTAAAATTTATTTTTCCAAATTTTCAAACAAGCTCCAGTAGAATATAAAATTACCGCAAAAACCTATAATTTGAATATTAATTACAAAATATTTATAATTTGATAATTTGCAATTAGTCTCTCGAGATCTTTCTAAAGTACAAATGAACACCATAATTAGAATGTTTGATAGATAACGTAAAACGAAATAAATGTAAAACTTGCCCAAAAATTTAAATAAAAGTAAATAAGCAATTTAATTTTTTTAAAATATTATACGTAAAATTTTACTACAGTTACTGTTATGATTCATATATTATTATTATTATTATTATTATTATTATTATTATTATTATTATTATTAAAATTTTTAAAAGATAATTAACTTCTAGCTATTTTATAATCTCTTGAAGTACTTGTTTTAATTAAGTGATTTAATGCAGCATATATATGGTCCCTTTACACAATTTAAAAGCTAATCAAAGTTGAAATTTGTTAGTTAATTTTGTTAGCAAGGGAAAAGTTGAAGAGCTATTTATAATTGGATAAATATTTTAGAAGTTCAAATAATATTAAGGGCATATTAAAAGAGGATTGATAGGTGAGAAAAATGCAACAAAAAACTTTGTTGATTATAGATATTGTAATACGAATAAAATAAACATATAATACGTCGAAAATTGATTATATACGATACTGGATAAAAACAAAACAAATATACTATACGACTATTGTATAACAGTTAAATCACGTGAAGTAATACCACACGCACATATAATATGTAAAGATATACGCGACATTAAAGAGCAAAAATAAATACTTGTAATCGTATTTAAATAGAGAGAAATACATTAATCACATGTAAATTATTTAAAATCTTATATTTTCTAGCTATCTCTAAAATCAAATTGAGTTGCTTATTTTAATAGATTAGTTAACTACTGAAGTGATAATTAAATCGTGTAAACACTATAATGAAATCGATAAAGTAATAATTAATTGTAAACACCCAATTTTATTTTTTAAATTACAACAATCGATTCAATTTAGAAATGAAATGATGATGCAAATCAATTCAATTCAATCTATACATGTTGTGGGCAATTAAAATTTATTGCCTAATAAATATAAATGCAAAGAAGATATATTAAATATTGATTAAATATTTATTTATTAAGGAATTTAAATAAATTAATTCCTAAAATAAGTAAATAAATAATTGATAATCAATTTAATTATTTGAGCCCAAATCCAAGCCAAGTGGGCTCAATTTAAATTAAATTGGTCAAATCCAAGCCAAGTGGGCTCAATTTAAATTAAATTGGTCAAATCCAAGCCAAGTGGGCTCAATTTAAATTAAATTGGTCAAATCCAAGCCAAGTGGGCTCAATTTAAATTAAATTGGTCAAATCCAAACTAAGTGGGTTCAATTTAAATTAAATTGGTCAAATCCAAGCCAAGTGGGCTCAATTTAAATTAAATTGGTCAAATCCAAGGCGAATGGGCTCAATTTAAATTAATTGGGTTTAATCCAAGGCAAATGGGCCTAATTTAAGTCAACAAGTCCAGCAAGTTAAATCCAGCAGGCCTAATTAAATTAAATAGGCCCAAGTCAAAGCCTAATTAAATTAAATAGGCCCAAATCAAATCCAGCAGGCTTATTTAAATTAAATAGGCCCGTATCCAGTCCAGCAGGCTTAATTAAAGGAAGAAGCCCAACATATCTTTTGAAGGAGAAAATATCTCTCAAGTGGTTATTTTCTCTACCTATAAATAAGGGCCTTCAGTCCTCATTCAAAACACATTCAAGCACCCGAAGACAAGACGCTCTTGAAGAAATCAAGAACATTCGAGGAGCTTCAAATCTTCAAATCTTCAAGCTCAAGGCCTTCGAGGATCTTCAAATCTTCGAATCTTCAAGCTCCAGATCTTCAAATCTTCGAATCTTCAAGCTCAAGAACACTCGAGGATCTTCAAATCTTCGAATCTTCAAGCTCAAGACCTTCGAGGATCTTCAAATCTTCGAATCTTCAAGCTCCAGATCTTCAAATCTTCAAAGCTTCAAATCGAAGACTTCAAGCCAGTCTTCAAGCAGCTTCAAAGTAACTTCAAGTCAAGAACTGCCTCCGATCAAGGATCAAGGTGCTAAACCTCTCCGATCCGGCGTTCTTCATCCAGTAAAAATCGTGGGGTCAACGGTGTTCTACCAAATTGAACGACGTTCTTCACAGCAAATCTTCAAGTCAACGTTCGATCCGAACAAAGGCTCGACGCCTCCGGATAAACTTTTTCAAGCTTCAAGCCCTGAACCCGAGCTCGGACAAGCTTTATCCAAAGATCCGACTCAGAAAGTTGATAAAGTCAAGAAAGTCAACTCAAGAGAGGAATCAGAGGATAAATAGAAGCTGTCTACTTCAATTTTCAAGTTTAATCCACATCGGATTTTCGTTGTAATTCCTTTTGTGTTTATTATTTAATAAATACAAATTTTGTTGTTACAAATTTTGGCACGCCCGGTGGGACCGTTTCTACCTCTCATCTCCTCTTCGAGCAAAGTAAGATGGTTCCGCTAAGAATCAAAGTCAACAGATCAGCTTCTGTCTTCAAGTCTTCAGAATTACAAGTGGAAGACGTTAATGTAACAACTAGAAGCATGTCAAAGATGGCACGATCTGAAGCCTCTTCAGAGATAAATTCTTCAGTTGGAGTTACCTCTGGAGTGATACCATATGATGATAAAGATGAGAAAAACGACTCAGCTAACTCAACCCCTATACTTGAAGAAAGCTCATCGTCTGATTCATCCATAGCCTCGACAATGGCAATAAACACTTCGTCTGTCGAAGAACAGTTGGCAAGCTTAACTGAATCCGTTGCTGCACTTGCCAAACAGAACCAAGAACAAAGTACTTTGATTTTCAAACTGATGGAGAAAATGGCTGGTGCTGAAACTAGCCGTGCAAACGAAAAGCAAGAAGAAGATGCTGAAAATGAAGTAGATGAGTCTGCGAAGCATCAGACGATGGGGAAAAGGGTGATTGAAGAAGAATTGAACATCTCCCATGATGGAATGGTTCCTATCAGCCAGTTAAAAAGCATTATACTTGGCACAATGAAGGACCAATTCGAAGAGAGCTCTAAACCTTCATTCGCCTATGTTAAGCCTTATACTAGGAGGGTTGGCAACTTGAGGATGCCACCTAACTATCAACCCCCCAAGTTCCAACAGTTTGATGGCAAAGGTAATCCAAGGCAACATATAGCACACTTCATAGAAACGTGCAATGATGCTGGCACTCACAGAGATCATATGGTGAGGCAATTCGTTCGCTCTCTGAAAGGAAATGCTTTTGAGTGGTACACCGACTTGGAGGCTGATTCTATAGACAGTTGGGATCAGATGGAATATCAATTCCTTAACCGTTTCTATAGTACTAGGAGGACAGTTAGCATGATAGAGTTGACGAACACCCGTCAGTTAAAAGAAGAGCCAGTAATTGAGTACATTAATCGATGGAGAAATTTGAGCCTAAACTGTAAAGATCGATTGTCTGAAGTTTCTGGCATTGAGATGTGCACAGCAGGAATGCAATGGAACCTTCGTTACATACTTCAAGGGATTAAGCCTAAAACCTTTGAAGACTTGGCCACAAGAGCTCACGACATGGAGCTAAGTATGGGGATAAGTGGAGTTGTAGAACCACCGATTCCTGGATCCTACAAGTATAAAGAAAAGCAAGAGGCAAGGAAAGGGGGCAAACCCTACAATAAATCTTCCGAAAAAGGGTCTATGGCAACAAATGCATCAACTGTCAAGTTCCGAAGGAATGAGAATGAAAAAGATGATAAAGTGAAGAATGAGTCCCAAGAAAGGGGGCAAAGAAGATTGACCTTGAAAGAAATGCAAGAAAGGAAGTACCCATTCCTTGATTCGGATGTCCCAGGCATACTCGATGATCTGCTCAAAGATAAACTTATCGAGCTTCCTGAAATGAAGCGACCAGAAGAAGCAGGACAAACGGACAATCCCAAATACTGCAAGTATCATAGACTGGTGGGACATTCTATCAAAGATTGCTTTGTCTTTAAAGACAAAGTTATGCGATTGGTTGAGCAAGGGAAGATCTTTCTAGATGAAGATGCAACTGCAAACTCTACTTCTGCAGACGGTGGAAATAATTATTCATGCCATATGGCAGGCGAAGCTGTTGTGCCTAAAGTTGAAAGCAAGGCCCATGCTATGAAGATTACCTTCACTGAGGAAGACTTACTGCTCGGTTCACAATCTCACAACCGACCCTTGTTCGTAGCTGGTTGCACTCAAGAGCAAAGGGTGAATCGAATACTGATTGATGGAGGTTCAGCGGTCAATATCCTACCTCTAATAACGTTAAAAAAGTTAGGGATTTCAACAGATGAACTTGGCAGTAGCCGATTAACGATTCATGGGTTCAATCAAGAGGGCCAGAGAACACTTGGTACGATAGTCATGAACTTGATAATAGATGAGATGGCCTCAACAGTTCTGTTTCATGTCATTGATGCTAAAACATCATACAACATGCTCTTGGGGCGCCCATGGTTGCATGAAAATGGAGTAATTCCTTCTACGCTGCATCAGTGCTTCAAATACTGCGATGGAGGTAACATAAAAAAGGTACTCGGTGATGAAAAGCCATTTACAGAAGCAGAGTCATACTTCGCAGACGCTAGATATTTTCTGAAAAGTATCAAGGCCGATAAGCAGGAAGGAACTTCATCACAAGATAAAGGTGATGATAAACAAGAAAAAGAGAATGCAGATGATGTTTCACCCACACATTCTAATAAAAGTAAACAGTTGATCAAAACTGTAGAAGGGTTGACACTACCCCTGACTAAGGTCGACGCTGAGAGGCCCTCTCCCCCTCCACTCAAAGGATTCACTCGCCCAACACAAGCGGCTAAAACTGAGCATGGAGATGTATTTGAGGCGGCAGTTTCCAAATCGTATAGCCCACAAGCTTACAAACTTCTTGTGAAAGCTGGTTATGACCCTCAAGAAAAATGTGCGGCAAATGAACTGTCTCATAAGATTCCTAGTGGAACCACCCAAGAGAAATTGAAGAGTAATGGCCGTACTTCCAAGTGTATTAGAACAGGCATAGGATATGTTCCGCAAAAACCTGTTCGCATTGCGATAAAGAGGGCAAACACAAACTACATCACTGAAGATGAAATTCTCTCTGAAGAAGAGGAGTCTCATGAGGAAGATAGAAAGACAGAAAGAATCTCAGTATTCGAGAGACTCAAACCAGCTGGAGCTAAAAGGACCACTAAGTTCCCAAGTTTCCCAAAGATACATAGTCAGATCCCATCTCGCATGAAAAGACGACATTTCCTGACTATATCATGTGGCACAATGTTGAAAGCTAAGAAACGAACAATAATCTTCACCCGAAGTGAAGAAGATGATCGTGAAAGTGTAGGCTCATCAGATGTTGTTCATTCCATCATCATGCAAACAGATCTACAAAGTGCAGAAAGAGATCTACAAAGCAAGATCGTCGAGATGAGGAGAGATGGCTATGAAGTGGGGAGCATTGTTAAAGTGGGAGAGAATGAACAAGTTAGGTCCAACCCACGTTTTCAAAGGCAAGAATTCTTGGAACAAGTTGCCACGGTGAATCATGTCACAATACGAGAGGAGACCTCAACCGAAGAGGAAGATGCTGATGATGCTCCTCCAGAATTTGAAGAGGGTATCAAATCTACTGTTGATCAATTGAAGGAGATTAATTTGGGTGGTGATAACGATCCACGGCCAACCTATATAAGTGCTTTATTGACAGCCAATGAAGAAAAAGTTTACATTGAGCTTCTTCAAGAATTTAGAGACGTGTTTGCCTGGTCATTCAAAGAAATGCCCGGATTAGATCCAAAGGTGGCAGTTCATCATTTAGCAATAAAAGAAGGAGCCAAGCCAGTTAAGCAGATGCAGCGTCGATTTCGACCAGAGCTGGTTCCCTTGATTGAGGCTGAAATTAATAAACTCCTTGAGACGAAAAAAATAAGAGAAGTGAAGTATCCCACTTGGCTCTCTAACATTGTGCCAGTAAGGAAGGCAAACGGACAGCTTAGAGTGTGTGTTGACTTCCGGGATTTGAACTTGGCATGCCCAAAGGATGACTTTCCATTGCCAATTACTGAGCTCATGATTGATGCAACAACTAGCCATGAAGTCCTTTCATTTATGGACGGATCGTCTGGTTATAATCAAATTAGCCTGGCCCCAGAAGACCAAGAGAAAACAGCCTTCCGCACTCCTAAAGGAATATATTGCTACAATGTTATGCCATTTGGCTTGAAGAATGCCGGTGCCACTTATCAACGAGCCATGCAAAAGATATTTGATGACATGCTCCATAAGAATGTCGAATGTTATGTTGATGACATCGTGGTGAAATCAAAGAAGAAAAAGGATCATCTCCAAGATTTAAGACAAATATTTGAGCGTCTTAGAAAATTCCAACTCAAGATGAATCCACTTAAATGCGCATTTGGAGTTTCTTCTGGAAAGTTCCTTGGATTCATTGTCCGACATCGTGGCATTGAAATTGACAGAGCAAAGATTGATGCAATTATGAAGATGCAGGTACCCCGAAACATACATGAGCTCAAGAGTTTGCAAGGTAAGCTGGCATACTTAAGAAGATTCATATCAAATTTGGCCGGCCGATGCCAACCATTCAGCCATCTTATGAAAAAGGGCAGCCCATTTGAATGGGATGAATCTTGCACTAATGCCTTTAACAGTATTAAATCATATTTGATGAAGCCGCCAGTATTGGTTGCTCCAATAGCCGGACGCCCATTGATTCTCTACATATCTGCTCAAGAAAGATCAGTTGGAGCCCTGCTTGCACAAAATAATGATGAAGGAAAGGAGTGTGCATTGTACTATTTGAGTAGAACAATGACCCCAAATGAGTTAAAATACTCACCAATTGAAAAGATTTGTCTGGCTCTCATCTTTGCAATTCAGAAGTTAAGACACTACTTTCAAGCTCATACTGTTTACTTGGTCTCAAAGGCCAACCCATTAAAATTCGTCATGTCGAAACCAGTGCTCTCTGATAGGCTTGCAAGGTGGTATCTTCAATTGCAGCAATTCGAGATTATATATGTCCCTCAAAAGGCAGTGAAAGGGCAAGTATTGGCGGATTTCTTAGTTGATCATCCCATGCCTGCAGAATGGGAGTTATCTGATGATCTCCCCGATGAAGATATATTGGCTATTGAAATCACTCCTCCTTGGAAGATGTATTTCGATGGAGCTGCTCACAGAGAAGGAGCCGGCGCAGGAGTGGTATTTGTGACCTCAGATGGAGAAGTTCTGCCATACTCCTTCAATCTAACTGAAAATTGCTCTAACAATGTAGCTGAATATCAAGCTCTTATACTTGGTCTGGAGATGGCAGTAGATGTAAAGCAACGACACCTGAAGGTATATGGAGATTCGTTGTTAATAATCAACCAGCTGCTTGGTTTATATGAGGTTAAGAAACCCGAGCTACGTCCGTATTATGACTATGCTCAAAGGCTTATGAATTGGCTTGGAGATGTAGAGATTGAACATCTTCCAAGGAGCAAGAACAAACAAGCCGATGCTTTGGCAAAGCTAGCATCAACTATAGCAATGCCTGAAGCACATTTCCAAGTTTCGATCTGCAAAAGTTGGGTGGTACCTCCCTTCTTCGAAAAGGAAGATGATGAAGAAGTTGGGTATTGTGCCATAGAAGTGTTCGATATTGGGAAGGAAGATTGGCGACAACCGTTCGTGGATTACTTGAAGTATGATAAGCTCCCCAATGATCCACACCTAAGGATTGATGTTCGGCGTAGAGCACCGCGATTCTTCTATTACAAAGATATACTTTATAGAAGATCGTTTGATGGTATTCTCTTAAGATGCTTAAGTGATGAAGAAGCTCTACAAGCTATGGAGGAAGCTCATTCTGGAATATGTGGCGCCCATCAGTCTGGACCCAAGTTACATTTCAGAATCAAGAGGATGGGATATTACTGGCCTTCTATGGTGAAGGATTGCATAGATTATGCACAAAAATGTCAGCCATGCCAGTTTCATGCAAATCTCATTCATCAGCCTCCCGAGCCATTACATCCAACAGTTTCTTCGTGGCCATTTGATGCATGGGGCTTAGATGTGGTGGGGCCATTAACGAAGTCTTCCGGAGGTCATCTTTATATTCTGGCTGCCACTGACTACTTTTCTAAGTGGGCGGAAGTTGTACCTTTGAGAGAAGTGAAGAAGGAAAATGTTGCTGATTTCATCCGCATCAACATCATATATAGATATGGAGTGCCTCGATACATCATCACGGATAATGGGAGGCCGTTCAGTAACTCTTTGATTGATAGGCTTTGTGAGAAGTTTGACTTCAAGCAAAGGAAGTCTTCTATGTATAATGCAGCAGCTAATGGGCTTGCCGAAGCCTTCAACAAAACACTGTGTAATCTGTTGAAGAAGGTGGTCTCCAAGTCGAAGCGAGACTGGCATGAAAGGATTTATGAAGCTTTATGGGCGTATCGAACTACCTATAGAACGCCTACTCAAGCTACTCCGTACTCTCTCGTATATGGGGTTGAAGCTGTGGTGCCCCTTGAAAAGCAAATACCATCTTTGAGAATAGCCATACAAGAAGGTTTAACTGAAGAAGAGAACGCACGACTGCGTCTCGAAGAATTAGAGGCACTTGATGAGAAGAGGTTAGAAGCACAACAGAGACTTGAGTGCTATCAAGCTCGCCTCTCCAGAACGTTTAATAAAAAAGTGAAGATACGTTCCTTTCAAGTCGGAGACTTAGTCCTTGCTGTGAGAAGGCCTATTGTCATCACTCACCGAGTGGGAAATAAATTCTTGCCCAAGTGGGATGGCCCACATGTTGTGAAAGAAGTATATACAAATGGTGCATACAAGTTGATATCCGAAGATGGAGTGGGAATTGGCCCCATAAATGGCAAATTCCTGAAACGCTACTACGCGTAATCCAGTCAAACCTAAGGAACGCTCCATGACGCACGAGCCTAAACTGCATGTTACTCCTGGTCCGCATGAGTATAAACTGTGCACGACACCCACCAAAGGTAATTATATGTGGTTAAACTATTAATTCACCCCACTCAGATATTTTAAGTGGTTAAAGCATTAAATATCCTACTTTGTCTAAAGTGGTTAAAGAATAGTCACTCCTGGCCCGCACGAGTATAAACTGTGTACGGCACCCCCCCATTCAAACCAAATTATGTTCTTTTGAACTACGTTATGACTTGATCCTCTATAAAGAGGTACGTAGGCAGCTTAACACTTTGTTAAGTTCAGTCATATCTTTGGTTTACCACATCAAGTTTATGAGACAAGCAATAAATCGAAGTATGAAGGCAATATAAGTAAGCGACAGTGAAGGAAATGAACCTTATTGGTAATTAAATGTTCAAAGCATAGTAGGGAAAACAGACAAGTATGAGTAAAAAAAAAGAAGAAGAAGCCCTACACTAAACAAAAAAGTTATCAGAAAGTATGCTTCGTAATTCAGCCTTCAGAGCTGCTTTCTCGTTCTCAGATGAATACTCCTTTAATGAGGTCACTGTATCAAGTGCAAAGATATTTTCCTCTATGAGGTCAATTTCTTTTTTAGCACGGTAAATGGTTTGTTTGAGTTGATCAGCTGCTTCACATAAAGTCTTCTCTTTCTTCAGGGTGGCCAACTCGTTGCCTATCAACTCCAATTCTTCCCAGGTTGTCTTTAGTTTTTGTATCTCCATCGTATGGGTGTCCTTATAGCTTTGGAGACGACCTTTGATGTCGGCTGAGACTTTTACGTAATCTCCCTTGGAGGCCGCTTGATCAGACTTCGATCTTGCAGCAGTATAAGCATCAGCCTTATCAAATAAAGGAGTCAAGGCTTCTTCTAATGTAGAGCAATCGATGTTAAGTACTTTCACTTCCCCTATCAGGTTGAAGACTCCTTCCCTTAGAGATGATAAATATTCAATAGGAGTCCGTTGGAGCTTATTTCTGATACGGCTCCAGGCTTTCTGGGCAAATTGCTCTTTGAGACTTCGAGCTTCTTTCTTGAATTTAAATTCTGTTACTGCTGGGCATGCTTTCAAAGAGGAATCCATTCCTGTGTTAGAAGCATCACTCTTGGTAGAACCGTCGCCCTCAGAGTCTGAAGAGAAGCCTGAGACCTAATTGAAAAATATATATATTTAGATAGAAAAGGAAAGATGATAAAAAAAGCTAAAGACAAAAAAAAGGGGGCAACCTCGTTGGCCAAGTCTTGTGAAGCGATAGCAGAAATTAATTCTTTTCCTTCATTGGCCTTCGGAGGGGAAGTTGGGTTAGAAATCCTCTGCGCAATCTAAAGTAGTAAAAAGAGCCTTGTAAAAAAAAAGGGGAAATATAAAAAAAAAAAAAGAGGATTGGGAGAGTAAAGGGAACCTCATCATCTTGCTTTTCAGTGGAGGCAGTGGACTTCTTCCTCTTCCAATGTTGATCCCTGGATGCGCTGCAATCCTCCACAGATTGACCTTTCTTTCTTTTATGCGCCATAGGTTTTACCATATCATGCACTGGAGAAATACCTTGGACGTCTTGGTGATTTTCATTAAGATCATCTATGATGTCCACTTCTTCCTCTATAGGGGCTGATACTGGGGTAATCAGGTCTTTAACATGATCAGATAAGTAAGTGCCATGAACATGCTTCCACCACTCCTTATATTCAGAAGTGGAGTAATTTTTAGGAGCTGAGGCTGCACCGGGAAAATAAGCTTCAGATTTGGAGTTACATGTAGTGGAATGACACCAGTAATCAAATCCTTCTTCTAAAGAGGCCTTGCGGAGGTTTGTTCTAAGCATGTTAGGAACATCTTGCAGAAAACCAAATTGACGAGCAAATCTATGAGGAGAATATGGCTCCATTATACAATGACCACCTTGCCTCAATGTAAGATAGCTGGTACGAAGAGCTACAAGATGGGTCCAACTAGTCCAGTCATTATTCCCGTCATCCACATAATAAACGGCTACATCTTTGGAAAAAATGTTGCAAGTCCACGAAGCATTATCAGCTGTTTGAATTCGTTTACGAGCCTCCTCAGGATTAAAGTATTTTGCACCTTGCTCACCAGAATAAGTTACCATGCGAGGATAAGACAATTTGCTACCAATCGGAAAGTGAGTCTTGAAATAATGAGCTAACCAAGCATGAACAAAGTGAACGGGAAATGTTGATTTAACTTCAGATGGATTTGATGAATTTGAGATTTTGTTCAAACCACGATAGATGCTTGTCAGTACGGGAATTGCAAGGCCCACCTTTTTTCCTGCAGCCATTAAACTCGCCGCTTTAAAAGTACTTGGCCGTATCAAGTTTACTTCATTACTCGGAAGTACAAAAATGCAGAGCCAGCATGCTAAATAAGCAGCGAGATATGTCTCTTCTTGGTTTGTTGGCGCAATTCCCACTTTTCTGAATTGATTCAATTCAGCAGATGTCCAGGAACGGTGATTTGGGATGGTGCCGGTTGGATTGTAAGTTTTTTTGGGTCGATTAGTTGATCTTTTCTCAACACGCATCGGAGGCGCAGGGTATGTTACAGTCTTTTTAGACCAGAAACTTACCCATTGATCAATCGTCACACCTTTCTTATTAGTATCCTTGCAGAGCAAGTGATAAGCACCAAGTAGATGTCTACAGCTGCGCGGAATACATGGCTCATTATTTGTGGAGAACAGTTCTGTTAGGCTCGTCACTGCTTCATCATATAGGTGGCCAGCTATAGGCAACCCCATCAAGTTGTACAAGTCCCACAAAGAAATAGACATCTCCCCATGTTTCGTGAGTAAAGTATTGGTGGAAGGACACCAAGCTTCGCAAAAAGCTTTGATAATTTCACAGTTATAATCATAAGTAAAGAGAGACGCGAAGAAAGCATCATATAACTTGAGGCTTTTAAGAAGAGATCGGCATCGACTTAGTACATCCTCAGTCCATTCCCAGTACCCTTTGGTGTAGCGGAAGTCTCCAAGAAATTTAATCGGCTCTCCCCAAGTCACTTTACCTTTCCCTTCCAAGATGCGTCGCCCCAAGGAAGGTAGGGGTTCTAAGCTAGGATGTGATTCGATATCAGCTCCTTTCAAAGTCCAGGTTATATTATTCTTCCCCAAAGTAAGCTCATGAGACCAACATTCAAGGTAGAAGTCGTTCTTAAGATTAGTAGGAACTACAGCATGATTCCCTAACAGAGATTTCTCGACTAAAAGACGAGTTCCTTTATTCAGGGGTTGACGCTCGTCATCAAGGATCAGTAAGTAGTTTGAGCCGGACTGCCCTGTGATATTTCTGAAGAAAACCATGACGAGAAGTGGATAAGCTGCAAAACAAAAGAAGGAATGTTAGAAAAGTCGAAAATGGGCATGAAGATAATTGGAGTTTATGAATTTAATTAATTATAAGATCCAAAGTAAATTTATGGGATTGATTAATTATTAAGTTCAAACTTATAAATTAAGCCAATGATGGATGAAGCCCAAATGTTCGAGGGGGCAGTGGAATTAATTTATGCTCTTGAGTTTAATTATTTAAGCTCAAAAACATTAATTAAATATTGTATTGAGAGGCAGATTAATTGAAAAAATTTTACGGAATTAATTTGTTGTTGAAGGCCCAACATATGAATTCAAAATTAACCATGGTGGGTTGAAATCTTTGGCAAGCCCAAATTGCCTAAAATAGGCAGAGTCAAAACTGTAAGAGAGAGAGAGTCGATTCTTCGTTCAGAAAGATGTTGATCGCGTTACTCTTCTTCCAGTCGCAAGTCAACATCGTCACTGCCGCTCCTCGCGCCGGATCTGCTGCTAGCCCACCCGATCAGCTTCGCCGCCATCTGAAATTGAGCTACATCGGTGCTGGAAACGCGAATCGGCGTTCTCGTCATCGCTCACCGCAGGAGATGGCCATTCAGTCCTCGAAGGATTTGCCTTCAACCTAGTCATCAGCGACCACTCCATCGGAAGTTCAGCCTCGCCAGATTTGCAGATCGATGCTGCCTCCGCCACTCGCCGCGCCTCGCTATCGATCCAACGCTGGAGTCTGCGCTGCCGCTGTCTGTTCCACGCTCCACCGGAAGCTCAGCCTCGCCAGATCTGCCGATTGCCTCGTCTTCAACCGCATCGCCACTGCGCAGGATCGAGCCAGCTGTCGACATTCGCAGTCTGCAGCCGCGCCGGTAGCCTCGTCTCCAGCCGCTGTATGCTGAAAGCAGCCGCTTCTCTCCCTGTAAATCGCCACACCATCCAACACGTCGCCGCCGACTGGAGCCGGATTCTAGCCTCGCCGCTATCATTTCTTCCCCGGCAACCATCATACTGCCAGCCGCCGAGTCCCGTCGCATCCCATCGCCGGATCCGCCGCCTCTGCCACCAACCACTACTGACCATTGATACCATTGCCGTAGGTCACGAAAACCGAAGCCACCATCCTGTTTCGCGCCGCCGTCTCCGAAAGATCGCGATCCCTGCCGCCGCAAGTCGCGCCGCCCCACGCCACCCTTCAGCTGCATTGGGTCACCGCCCGCCACGACCACCGGTGCTCCATTTTCACACGTCCTCGCTGAATCGTCCGCCTCCAATCGCAGGAAAAGAAGCAGCTCTGGATCTGAGGTTCTGCCGGAAAGAGAATGCGGTTCCGCTCTCCTCCTCAAAGGCTACTCGCCGATTAAAATTGCTGCAATAGCCCTCCGCCGTCAGAATCACGAGCTTGTTGCACTTATCGCGGATGGCTACCAGGTTCCATCGTTGCTCGCCGACGATCTGCATTGAGCCACCACCGATGACGCTAGCGGCAGCTATGGTTGAGATCTCGAAACAAGTTGCCATTGCGGGATGTCGCTGCGGAAAATCAAAGGTTTAACGCATAGCGTCGCCTCTCTTTCCCACACCCGACAGTCCCGCTGCAATCGAAGCGGTAAATTGCCACAAATAATACTTGATGTTTGGTGCAAACATTGGACTCGTCACGACCTCCGACTGGAATAAATTCCTAGTCGCCAGGAATGCGCAACGCCGGTCACAATGGCCCATGTTTCAAGTCTTTCTTTCCTCTTCATGAATAATAGTAGGGGGCAGTTCAATAATAAAGAGTAAAGGAACCAAGGAAAGAAAAAATACATGCAGAAATCAATAAAGAAACAATAGTTCAAAGAAATAAGGAAGAAAGAAGATACAATGCCACAACCTCCTGCCAAGTCAGCAGCTTCCAACGGAGAAGAGAATCTGTAAAAAAAGAGAAGCAAATCAGGTGATGAAACTTGCTTTGGCAAAATATGATTTAGTCAGCTGTGATATGAGAATTGGGGGGGTAGGACCTCTTCTTATATAGGGGTTAAAAACTTTGGAGATAAGTATTTGAAGATTACCCAAATATTTTTTTGGATTTGCCTCGATGTGTGATCTGTGAGTTTGAGATTATCATGTTAGATTCTTGAATTGATGATGTGTAATATGTGAGTTTGAGATTATCATGTTAGATTCTTGAATTGATGATGTGTAATCTGTGAGTTTGAGATTATCATGTTAGATTCTTGAGTTGATTTGCTAAAGATTCAGAATATTATGAGATTTCTTTGGTTATGTACGGACCAGTGCAAAGAAAAGAATAATAAAACTGATGGGCCAATACAAAGAAAAGAAAAATAAAGTTGATGGGCTAGTAAAAAATTGGTGGAGGCCCAAAATAGGGTTTAGGGGAAAGAGTTGCTGAAGGCTGCGAGGCCTTAGTTAAAGAAGAAAGAAGGCTCAGACGTAAGGAGCCCTATGAAATGTTGCAATTTTGTCCACTTCAAGAAAATTTCAGTGAACAAAATGCAAGGGGGCATTTGTGGGCAATTAAAATTTATTGCCTAATAAATATAAATGCAAAGAAGATATATTAAATATTGATTAAATATTTATTTATTAAGGAATTTAAATAAATTAATTCCTAAAATAAGTAAATAAATAATTGATAATCAATTTAATTATTTGAGCCCAAATCCAAGCCAAGTGGGCTCAATTTAAATTAAATTGGTCAAATCCAAGCCAAGTGGGCTCAATTTAAATTAAATTGGTCAAATCCAAGCCAAGTGGGCTCAATTTAAATTAAATTGGTCAAATCCAAGCCAAGTGGGCTCAATTTAAATTAAATTGGTCAAATCCAAACTAAGTGGGTTCAATTTAAATTAAATTGGTCAAATCCAAGCCAAGTGGGCTCAATTTAAATTAAATTGGTCAAATCCAAGGCGAATGGGCTCAATTTAAATTAATTGGGTTTAATCCAAGGCAAATGGGCCTAATTTAAGTCAACAAGTCCAGCAAGTTAAATCCAGCAGGCCTAATTAAATTAAATAGGCCCAAGTCAAAGCCTAATTAAATTAAATAGGCCCAAATCAAATCCAGCAGGCTTATTTAAATTAAATAGACCCGTATCCAGTCCAGCAGGCTTAATTAAAGGAAGAAGCCCAACATATCTTTTGAAGGAGAAAATATCTCTCAAGTGGTTATTTTCTCTACCTATAAATAAGGGCCTTCAGTCCTCATTCAAAACACATTCAAGCACCCGAAGACAAGACGCTCTTGAAGAAATCAAGAACATTCGAGGAGCTTCAAATCTTCAAATCTTCAAGCTCAAGACCTTCGAGGATCTTCAAATCTTCGAATCTTCAAGCTCCAGATCTTCAAATCTTCGAATCTTCAAGCTCAAGAACACTCGAGGATCTTCAAATCTTCGAATCTTCAAGCTCAAGACCTTCGAGGATCTTCAAATCTTCGAATCTTCAAGCTCCAGATCTTCAAATCTTCAAAGCTTCAAATCGAAGACTTCAAGCCAGTCTTCAAGCAGCTTCAAAGTAACTTCAAGTCAAGAACTGCCTCCGATCAAGGATCAAGGTGCTAAACCTCTCCGATCCGGCGTTCTTCATCCAGTAAAAATCGTGGGGTCAACGGTGTTCTACCAAATTGAACGACGTTCTTCACAGCAAATCTTCAAGTCAACGTTCGATCCGAACAAAGGCTCGACGCCTCCGGATAAACGTTTTCAAGCTTCAAGCCCTGAACCCGAGCTCGGACAAGCTTTATCCAAAGATCCGACTCAGAAAGTTGATAAAGTCAAGAAAGTCAACTCAAGAGAGGAATCAGAGGATAAATAGAAGCTGTCTACTTCAATTTTCAAGTTTAATCCACATCGGATTTTCGTTGTAATTCCTTTTGTGTTTATTATTTAATAAATACAAATTTTGTTGTTACACATGTCATTAGATATAAAATGTAGGAAGAAAATGGAAACTAAAAAAAGAGAAAAAAAAAGTAGATTAAAAGAGAGGTAATTAAAATGAGAACGAATGCGTGAAGGAAAAAAATAGTTGAAGAATGTTGCATGATTTGGAATAGCAATTAGGTCCCTATAGTTTTTCCATATTACAATTATGCCCATTTTTTCTTTATGTAGTAGACCGTTGTAATGGAGGCTGGTTGCCCAATCTCTCTCCTCTTCCTAACCCCACCCCCATCAATCTTCTTTCCAAACTACATGAGAGAGAAAGAGGAGAGAGAAAGGGTGAATAAAAGTCCAAGTCTAGTCTAGTGAGAGAAAGTAGGAGTGGAAGAAAGTTAAAACCAACACAAGTCACCCCATTCTCACCAAAAACCTTTCTTGTTTTTCACTCTTCTATACACAAATTTTCTCTCTCCTCTCTCTCTCTGGAGAAGCAAGAATGGAGATTATGTCAACAAGGGATGTTGTAGAGAGAGAGAATCCTTCCCCTGTAAACTCACCCCACAGCAATGGCAGCTCCACCAGTAGCAGCAATGGATCCTCCTCCCTCTACCTGATCCCAACCCCACCCCACACGCCCACACCCACACACACACCAACCGGGCCGGGCTCCAAGCCCAGATCTCACGACTCCAATCCATACCCCACCACCTTCGTCCAGGCCGACACCACCACCTTCAAGCAGGTGGTTCAGATGCTCACCGGCTCCTCCGACACCGCCAAACCCCCGCCCAATTCCGCCGCCGCGAGATGCGGAATTCCGCCGATCAAGAGCGCCGGCCAGAAGAAACAGGGGTACAAGCTCTACGAGCGGAGAAACAGCCTCAAAAACGGGCTCATGATCAACACTTTCGTACCGGGCTTTCCCCCCAATTCGGGCTTCTCCCCCGGCCGGAAGCCCGAGATCTTGTCGCCGAGCATTCTGGATTTCCCGTCGCTGGTTCTCAGCCCGGTGACGCCGATGAATGAGGACACGCTGAGGAAAGCGCCGGCGGCGGCGGAGGAGGAAGACAGAGCGATTGCGGAGAAGAAATTCTACTTCCATCCGTCGCCGAGAACGGACGGCGGCGGCGAGCCGCAGCTCCTCCCCCTTTTTCCGGTAACATCTCCGAGAGTTTCAGGGTCATCTTAAAACCAAATCAATTTTGAAAATTAATGAATCCACGATCGATGGATTGGATTCAATTTGGATGATGTTCCATTTGTACAATCGATCTCCTCCTTCAATGTCTAATCACAAACAGATTATGATTATTAATTTTTTGAGAGGAGGAAAAACAAAAGGGAATTAAGAACATCTTCATTTCTTCATCTTCCATTAAAATAGTTATATTTTTATTATTTTTTAGTTATAATTATTATAAACATAATAGGAGTAATTATTATTAATTTATTTTCTTTTGTGGGTTTTCTGACTTGTTCTACTATAAAGAAAAAAACTCTTTTTTTTTTTTTACTGTGCTGACATCCATCGTTTATTACTTGGAAAGTATCGAATAATGTTTTTTTTTTAAAGTAATTATTCAGAAGAAAAAAAATGATAAATGTACCTTTTATTACTAGGTACAAAATAATTTGCCTTTTCAGATATTATATTTTGGCATAAAGAAAAGAAAAAAAGGGTAGCCAGTTAAAAGTATGAATTTAAATTTTGGAGGAGTAATTTACATGCATTTGAACAATAGTAAACTTCAAAAATTTTAATTATTAGTATAACAAAAAAAAAAGAAAGAAGGAATAATAATAACTTTTTAATTATTATTTTATTTCATTATTATTTTGAATTAAAACACTAAAATTTGAGCAGTAGAAATGCTCCACTTAAAGGAATAATTCATTTAGCATAATTTTTTTTGGATCAAACCTAAAAAGAGAATCATATTCATATTCTCTATATGTCCAATTTTGAATCTTTCATTAATAAATAATTATTTATTTTTATATATAATTTTCTGACTAAAATTTAATCCCATTAATTGTAACCTACTTTATCCTATTGTAACGTATAAATGTTTTCAATTAACTACTCATCATTAATTAAGTGCTACTACTATTCAATGTTAATTACTAGTTTGAATATTTGAAAGGAGTCTTATAATCAATCATATGATTTTAATAAAATAAATAAAAGAAAGTGAATTAGAGTTTACAGAATTCAAATTATTTTAAATATTTTTATGCCCATATTAACTTCAGTTTAGCCATTTTTTCCACTGAAAATGTGTACAATTGTAGCCCGTAAGTTACTCAAAATTATAATTTCGCACCCTCAACTTCAATTAATTAACAATTGGCCCTCCAAACACTATTAACGTTATGAACGTATCAGATTTGATCACTTTACTTTGTAATAATTTTTTTTATTTTTTTTATTGTTGATAGTAAGTAGAGAAATATATTAAGTACGAAATTTCGATTCGACACAACTTTATATGTAGAAAATTCTATTTTAGGATATTATTTTTTAATTCCATCTTATGTAAATGGATGGAGGACATATAAAATTCTATTTTAGGATATTATTTTTTAATTCCATCTTATGTAAATGGATGGAGGGAGAAAGAAAGAAGGGTAGAGAGAGATTTTTTTTTCTTAGTCAAGTGAGAAATCATTCGATTATGCAATTATTTTTTTAAAGAATATATAAGTATAAATAGAGAAAAGACAATTATAGCGAATTGAAATTAAAAAATAATGTATAAAATATTATTATGCGTAAGACGTATCGTCAAAAGTGATTTTTTAAAAAAAGTAGAAAATACTTTATCAGACATGATGTTTTATCAATTCTTTTTAATTTTTTTTAATCACGAATTTTGCATGGTTTCGATCAAACGGATTTAAAATGATTGTTCTAAAAAAAATTTAGTATACGCTCTGTCATATAAATATGATAGGCATGGAGTAAAAAAAATGTTTTTATTAGTAATATTATTATTTTGGAATAATTTGATATTTTTAAATTAAATTATAAGTTATAAACTATGTTATATATAAGTTATGAGTGACGAAGAAATTATGATTTATTTTAAGATTATACGAATTGAATGATATTTTTAATTCTTTTAAAGATGAAGTTTATTATTAAAAATAAAACATTAAAAAAATGTGAAATTTATTATAACACATTAGAAAAAAAAGAGTAATAACAACATTAATACTCTTATGAGACTCGGTACTAAGAAAAAAATGAAAGAAACTACTTTATTACTCCCTTTTTTTAAAAATTGAATTATAAAAATGCCACTCTTACGTCTCATATACTCTTTCTTACCCTCCACATTTTTCTTTCTAATTCGTTATAAAATGATTTGTGTATTTAAAAAATGGAAAACACACAAAAATCAACATTCTTATAATTCTATATTATTATAAAAATGTTACCCGTCCGATAGGAACGTTCACTCTTTCCTCATTTGTTCGTCCCATATAATGGTTCATCTCCTCAAAAAAAGAAATATCCTTCTAATATAACATCTCGAAAGTACACATTAATCTAAAAAATGTCATCTCTTCCTTCCACACATAACATTATTTACATTTTATTTATTACTTAAAATAACGCATTACCCCTAAAAATCAATAAAGTTAATTAAAAAATAATTTTTTCTTAATATTCGAGGTGAACCATCCTCTAGAACGGAGGGATTATATATTTATTACTAGTGAAAATAAATTATATCATACATTTTATTTAATTAAATTTAAAAAAATCTTAAATTTTCTTACACTATCATTTCAAAAATTATTTTTCTTAAACTATTTGAAGTCATTTCAAAAAGCGAGCATCATTATTCATTCATTAAAAATTGATCCACTTGGAGTTTATTATTATATTTTTAAAAAAAATCTCAAAAATCACCTAAAAGAAACTCCAAAACCAATCGTAAAACGAGATTATGTAAGTAAATTAGATTGAAAACACCTCTATATTGTGAATAATTACCCCACATATAACGCATATTTTCTTATATAGAAATTAAATTATATATATTTTTTAAGGTTAGTCATACTTTGCATCTGGGTGCATCCTAAGATATAATGCATCCACTTTAAAAAACGCATACAAATATAAATAAAAACATATACAATTATGAAAAAAAATGTATACAATTTAATTATTAAATTTTTAATGAAAAATTGAGTGTAAAAAGATATACAATTATTAAAAAACATGTATACACTATTGAATAAAAAGTTATACATATGGATGCTAGTTTTTTTAATGAAAAATTTAAAGTGAAAAAAGTATACAATTATTAAAAAACGCGTATACAAGATAGAATAACATGTATACAAAATAAAATAAAAAGATACATATATGAGTGCACACTTGCACAAAGTGCGCCTAATATCAACTCTATTTTTAATCTTTTTGTTGACTGAATAAGCTTATTCGTAATATCATAATAGAGACCAGAAGATTCAAAATATCTCAGTTGACTAAAAGTTATTAAAAATAGAAATCCTTAACTCCCAACCAAAAAATTAAAAATAATAATAATAATAATAATAATAACAATTGTATGAAAAATATCGTAGAAACGTTTTCGCTTTTATATGACAGATAATGATTTTTATTTTTCTTTTTTACGTAAAAAATAATATTAATTTTATTACTCTTTAATTTCTCACACCCAAAAATAAAAAACTAACACCATAAAATAAAATTATGCAGCTGAGGATTTCTTTGAAAAAACAAAGCAGTATTTAAGCTTAACCTTAACCTTAACTTGATTATATTATCTTGACAAAGTCTCTTCAAGAATAATAAAAGTAATAGAGCAATAATAAATAAACTTAGACATATAACTTGGTCAAATTACGTTTAATTGGGTAAAGAAAATGTGTTATGGTAAGCCCAAATTATCATGGGTTTCCCCTAATAAGGTTCAATGATTGAGACAAACCACCTTTAATCATAATATATAATATTCCAAACAATAATATTTTGCCAAAGAAATAAAATCACTTTGTGGGTGTAATTATTGTCCACTTTTAAGTCTTTATATAAGTAATTACTACTTCAAAATTCAGAACAATGTGCTTAAGTAAGCACCACACATAATATAATAATATACTTAGTGCACAAACAATTCATTTTGAATTTAATTCAGCTCCTTAAAAGAATCCAATATTAGATTTTCATATCAAAATTGTATTTATATATAGATATTATATCTAATCCCTCAATCTATTAGTGGGTTTATTATGTAATTTGTCAGAAATTTAAGAAAATAGAAAATACTATCGCATAAAAATATTAACATTTTCACAAAAAACAAATTCTTCACCTCAACAATTTAAACTGTATTATCTTGGGTTAATCTCTATAAATTTCTGAATAAACTCTATTCCACCTAAATAATTTAACCATATTTTATAAAATAAAAAATCACTAATGAATTCTGAGTTTATAAATAAATTTATCTTAAGTGGCCCTTCAGAGTGGCTAAGCTAAAGATTGTCTATCTTTATAGCACACTTAAAAAGCACTCCATGTGTGGTTTGACTAACCAGCTGTTGTTGGAAATACCCTATTTTATTTTATTGTTTTATGCTTTATATATATTATTTTTTTATTTTTTCTTTCTGGTTCAATGTTTTGTGGATGATTCAGGTTATTTACAGAAATTATATTTAATATTAATATTTTCTTTTCTATTTTGATGATGAACGATGGAGAAGGCTGGATGTGTCATGATAGGGAGTACTCCCTTCGTCCCCTTGAAAGATATTCATTTGTTGTTTGCACGTGGACGGTTCTAAGGTCTTTATTTGCTTTTTGCACATAAATTAAGAAGTATTATTATTATAGATAAGATGAGTAATTGTATTAGAGAAAAGTGGTATGTCATATTGTGTATTTTCTTTATTAAATAGAGAAAATTGATACTTTTAAAGCGAATGCCAGGAATAGTGAAATAGATAACTTTAAAGGGGACGGAGGGAGTATTTTTTTATTAGATTTTGATTTTAATATGAATAAATTGTGTTGGAACTTTGTCCGACCAAAATTTGAAAATTAATTAATTTTTATTATTAGAATGAATTTTAATGTTTAATCTAAGCGTAGGTTTTTAGACAACTATTGCGAAATATCTATAATTAATCATTAAACTATATTAAGATTTGAGATTTAATCAAACATACAAGCATATTAAAAAGAAAAAAAAAAACAACTGATTAAGTGAATTCATGAATAAGAAAATAAAATTAAAAAAATCCATCGACATTTTATGGAAAAGAGAAGAAATTGTTAGTGGGGATTAGATTGTGGAAGGTGTAATGACCATTGTATGTGAGGTAAATACTAGGAATCTTTAGTATACTAAAGGAAGGTTATGATTTGATATGTTGTCAACTTGAGAGTAATTTAGGGATGATTTGACATTTTCTTAGAATTTTGAATTTATTTTACTAAACTTGCTAAGAAAGAGTTGAGTATTAACCAATTAAATTATTTTACTTTTTTTATCTTATTTAAAAGTTAACTTAAAACTTTAAATGTTTTTTATTTTTTATTTTTAAATCGATTTTATATAAAAATTATATCAAATTAATCGTCTTCTCATGATCTTCAATTTGACATCCATATTACCAATATAATATAATTTAAGAAATAGATTCTTAAATTTAATAATAATTTTTTATTAAAGATAAATTTTAATTAAAATTTATCAATAAATAAAATATTTTTAAATAGTAAGAAATTATTTATTCTATTTTTAACTTTATTGTAAGCAAAATATTTGTATAACATAAAAAAATGGATAAAATATGAATATATGAAATTAATAAATAAATGTATACACAAATAAAAAACTCTTATTATCAATCATCATTTACTTTTATAAAAATATTTATGCTCAATAAATGAGAATATGTTAATTTAATAGTGTTATAATATATATATATATATATAGTAAACATTTAATAAACTATTTAGAATAATAAGATTTATATACTTTTTTTTATATATATATATATATATAATATTATTATTAATATATTTTATTATTATATATAAGAATACAAGGCCAAGAAACTATTTAGTAAATCACCAAAATAATTTAATTTCTTTTATTGTGAATTTTAATTTATTAATATAGGTGCAAGACTTCCAAAAGAAGACAATTGCAAAACTTCCAAAAGAAGATTGTGCAAGACTTCCACAAGAAGACATGTACAAAACTTCTACAAGAAGATTGATACTTGACTATATATAAGTGGTCATGGGCAAAGTATTATTGAGTCTCAAGGTAGGTTTGTGAATATGGTTGCCCATGTCGATTGCGGACTAAATATGGGGGCCGACGGCAATGTGGAGGAGCCGGCACTACTTAATGATCTCTCGAAGTCGTCGATTTATATTGGGGTCGGCGGCAATAGTGGAGGAGCCGACACTACTTAATGATCATCATCGATTTATTTCGTAGATTTGGTGGTCGCTTCGTCAATTGATCATTGGGAGATCTCTTATTATAAGACTATGAGTTTCTTCATCATCAACCCCTCTTCATCAATTTATAGTTATTTGAAATTCTCATATAGCATTAGAAAAGTAGTTATTTGAAATTCTCATATAGAATTAGAAAATGTAAACAAAATATTGCAATGATAATTAAGAAAAAATTGCATATTTTAAAGATCGATAGATATCATGGTGAAATTAATAAAATAAAAGATAAATTTTTTTTTATCAATCATATATGATAAAGAAAAAGATACATATTTTAAAGATTGATAGTATGATAGAGAAAAAGATATATATTTTAAAAATCGATAAAGATACATATTTTAAAGATTGATAGTTAAAAAAAATAGCAATACGATACGTGATATATAGAAAAAGATACATATAAAAAAATTAGAGAAAATATACATATAAAAAAATAGCAATAGAGTAGAATGAAAAAATGGATGATTGTAAATTTAAAATTTGATAGTAAAAAAAAATAGCAAGAGATGAAAAAAAAAAAAAAAGACATATAAAAAAAATAGAGAAAAAAAATATATATATATACTATATACTAAAGGAGGGTTTTGGATTTATTATATGGCATCATGTGAGTAATTTAGGTGATGTGTTATTTTTATAGATTTTTGAATTTTTTTTAATAATAAACTTGCTTAGGAAGGAAGATAATGTAGTTACTTTATTTTAAATAACCAATCAAAATATTTCATTTTTCTTTATCTTATTTAAAAATTTACCTAAAACTTTAAGTGTTTTAAATTTTTTATTTTTAAATAGAATTTATATAAAATTATATCAAATTAATTGTCTTTTCATGATCTTTAATTTGACATCCATATTACTAATAATATATGATTGGAGAAATAGATTTTTAAATTTAATAACAATTTTTATATTGTAAAATATTCTTTAATAAAATATATTAATAAATAAAATATTTTTAGAAGAGTAAGAAATTATTTAATAGATTTAATCTATTTATCCTTAGAATTTTAAGTTTAATAAATGGAATAATTACTTGTAGGTACAAACTTCCTATGTATAATTATGTTAAGATACATCCATAAAAATATATTATTATTAGGTACAATTTTTAGAGTTAAAATTCCAAATTTATCCTTAATTAAAATATATCTCAATAATATCTCTTCCACTCTCAACGTATTTCACTTTAAGATTTCTTGACTTGCCATAATGAATTATAATTAATTCCCATGAATTCTTATTCATGTTGTTAGAAACCCCTTGACTTGCCATAATGAATTATGATTAATTCCCATGAATTCCTATTCATGTTGTTAGAAACCCCCAAACAAATCTGCATTTCGTGCAGAAAAATATCATTAATTGCGAGAATTGGAAGATAACTATGCATTTCGTGTAATTTCGTGCAGAAAATTAACTACATAAAAAATCTGCATTTCATGCAGAAAATTAACTATTAAAAAATCTGCATTTCGTGAAAAAAAAATCAACTAAACCTCCTTCAAATTGCATTTTTTTAATCGGAATTTGCATTTCGTGAAAAAAAATCAACTTAACCCCAATCAAATTTGCATTTTTAACTAAAATCTACATTTCGTGCAGAAAAATCTGCATTTAAAATATAAATTTGGATATTAGGGCAAAAAGGGAAATACATACATAAATTTTGTAGTTAGTAGTAAGAGTTAATTTAGAATGTATCTATCAGTTAATTACGCTTAGGGAGTGTAGTGGATAGTAACCAACCCTTAATAAATTTAGTTTATTATAGAATTCTAAATGAGGAATTTCATGAAAAAATAAATCTTAGTTTAATATTAATTAATTTTCATAATTTTTTTATTGTTAATTATTTATTTTATATTTATTTTATTATTTTTAATAATTAATTTTAATTATACAATAATTTATAATTATTATATACATTTATTGATTTTATTTATTAAATGATAATAGTTAGGGATGATAATGAAATGGGCATTTTAAGTATCTATTCTGTCCAAATCTTAATAGGGCACGTATGGGTAATTGTAAACGGGTTTGAGACGGATACAAATAGTTGTGAAAATCACATTAGGGTTTGGAACGAGTACGGATAATACCGCAATACCCTCGGGTACTATAAAAAAAGATATTAAACCAATGATTGTGCTATTTTATGAACAACTTATGGTATAAATGACAGTGATAACAATTTATATCGAAATTAATAATATTTTAGGGCGAAAGTGATAAGTATTATAAAAAGTGTAAAATGATTTCACGTGAAGCGGTTTCATGCCAGACCTATCATATTACATATTAATGAATAAAAGAATTTATAAAGTTTGTTAATAATTTTTTTTCAGATTTTTACTTAATTTTTTAATAAATTACTGAATATAAAAAATATATATACAAATGTATATACCCTAAACTCTAAAACCCTAAACCCTAAATTTAGGGTTTATGGTTTTAGAGTTTAGGGTTTAGTGTTATTAATAAATATTAAGAAATACATATATACATTAGTATTGAATAAAATTAATATAGATGGGTGTACGCGTGTATTCGAATGCATGAGATAATTCATTATTATTTTAAATATTCGTTTTGTCATTTTGATCTTTCCCATTACAAAGTACTATTAATTTCTTTTTATATAAATGAGATATATATACAAAATTATATTAAAGATATGGGCGCACAACATGTCCCGAGAACACACAAATTTTTGCCTTATTATAATCCTTATTCTACCAATAAAGTTAGATATTTTTATTAAGGTTAGGTCTTGCGTGAGACCATCTCAAATGAGGTCATTTTTCACTTTTTAAAATAGTTATCATTCTCGCTATAAAACATTATCACTTTGGCTATAAAATGTTATCACTTTTTATTTATACTATAAACTGTTCATGAAATAGTATTATCACATTTCATTAGTTTACTATCACTTTCCTATATAAAAGTTATCACTTTCTCACCGTTTCACATAAGCCCTTATGTGAGACGGTCTTACGCAAGTCTTTGTCTTTTATTAATATAAATTATAACTTTTAATATTTTTCAATTTCATTAATATGTTTTAAAAATAATATTTTAATAATCCCGCGTAACGTATTACGCGGGTTTCGTACTAGTGATTATCTAATTGACTAATTAGAGCTATAACACAATCAGACTGACTCTCACTCTCTCTCTCTCTATGATGAGAGAGAATGTCGACTAGTAGCAGCATACAAATATACAATAATATACTACTACTAAATGAAGAGTCCGCAAGTCTAACATCGTTGGATAAATGACACATAGAAAATAGGAGAGAAACTATATTAGTATAAATTCTAAGAACAAAAGATTTGATTTCTCTACTCTGCCACGTGTCAATCGATAAGGAAATGTAACACACGGGATACCCCATGCCCTAATGAAACTAAATAGAAATGCAGAGAAAAAAGAAAATAGTAGCAAGCATTCTGCAAATTGGAAGAAAAACTAAAATATGTTACCTTGAATTATTGATTGTGAGAGGGAGGGGGAGAGAGAGAGAAAGTGAACACAAGCTGGGCTCATGAAAAGCGTGTTGAATAATTTGATAGGAATACATCCACTACATTACATATGACTAAATCTCAATCCAATCTTAAATCTCTGAAAATGACCTGATTGTTTGGAAGCCATGATTCTCTGGAAGTGGTCCATTTCCAGGGCGAATAGAGATTATCACTTCCAATCCTGCATTGCATCGCCAGGGCAACACGACATTGCTCATCAGAAAACACAAGAATATGAGAATCAAAGCGAAAATTGTGTAAATTTGATAAAGATTTTCTGTTTAGAGTATAGCATGTTTCAGCTTGTTCATGAAGTTGTTCTAAGCATTTTGTGAGGAAACTGGAGAATATGTTCCCAACTCAAAGTAAAGAATTCTTATCACCTTTTTACGCGTAAAATCGAAGACTAGTAATCAAGAGATGAAATACCTGCTGCTTTTGCAGCTGTAGCTTCTTCATATACGTCAGTAAGAAACAAAATCTGTGATGGATTATCGACTCCCAAGGATTCCGTGATTTGGATGTAGCTTCTTGTTTCTTTCTTGTTCCTTCATGGAATAGAGAGAAATGCATTGCATGATAAGGATTTGAATTTAGAGTTTTCCATTTATGCTGGATGGAAAAGCTTACCCTGTCGTGGTATCAAAAAATCCACACAAGTATTTTCTGAGGTCCCCGAACGTTGAGTTGCCAAAGATGAGCTTTTGAGCTAATCGGCTACCACTGGAATATATGTACACCTAAGGGAAATGAAATGATAGAATAAAATTTGTTGGGTAAGCTAACTAACCTCATAGATACTTTTTACAAAAATGAAACTCAGAAACCTTCACAAAAAGGAGGGGGATAAAGAACCAATAATGTTTGTTCATCAGTCTACGCTTCAAATAATTTTATGAATTTAAGTATATTCAGAATCTCAAAGGATTGATTCTGTATATTTGTACCACTATAATAGACCAAAACAAGCATTATTGAAAGTTTTTTTTTTTTTTTTGCAATTGATTCTTATTGGCTCGTTTGAGCAGAGATATTGGGAGGATTAGTTGCTCGTGTTTTTCTGGGTAGGAAATAAATGAACATGATATGCATGGGATCTACATCAACAAGACTGTACAATTGTGAAGCCAATCAAATCATTGAACAGCATTTGCATTCCAATAAAGTAGAGAGTATTAATATGTCACTAGGGAATCACAGATAATATAAACTGAGAAGTAGTAACTGACTTAAAGAAAAATAGGTGATCAGCTCAGAGGAAACGGTCTTGTTTCGCATAAGCCAATCAGAACATGGAAAACTTCTCATGAATACAAAACAAGTGATTTTCTACAGGTTTATGCATGGATTGTACAAAGAAACATCATTATTTCAAGCAGAAAACTTCAAAATATTATCCAAAAAAATCAGACAGATTCATTTAGATCCATTCAGGTTTCATCTCTCTTTAAATGTACGATAAAAAAATGGGTTCGTCAAGAATACATGAGCTAACGATTAAAAGAGGTGATGCAGAACTTAAAAAGTAATGACCTTTATTCCAAGAGAATGCCATTTCTGTAGAGCTTCAGGAACGTCATCAAATACAACTCCCTCTAACTCACCGTTCTGAAATCCAGTTTGCCATATATGGCCCTAGATCAAAGTTAAACAAAAATTAGGAGGATTGAACATTATTCTTTTCCATAAGTTCTCAGAAGAGAAGAGTGAATCTTACTTGTAATTGTTTCAAGGCAGTAATTTTACGGTCAGCTTTAATCATTGCCGTTACATTAGAGACCACAGCAGCAATTACGTCCTCTTTCTCTCCATCAGAAGGAATGGGAACAGCATCAACAATACCATTTTTCAGATCTTCTTCTACCTGATTTTAGGATTTCCATAAGGCAAAGATAGACTCAAACAAGAACTGATTGGAGATTGAATGTTTTTCACGTGAGTAGGTAAAGACAAAAAACGATTTTTTAATTTTAGGGTACTCAAAGTATAATCACAACTCAAAGACAAAGAGTACTAGATAGGAAAGGCAAATCAGATTAATAGTGTCTACCTAACTCGATTATTATCAGAAATCACAGACATTTGATTTTGATCATGGAATCTAGGAACTTTGCTGGAAAATAAGCAGAAGCTTTACACTTCCAACATTTTTATAATTAAATTGCCAAAGAAGATTGAAAGTTTATAATATAACCTCAAACAAAACTAACTATTTAAGAATCAGTTTATTTCCTCTCTCTGGAGCTCATGCCAGTAAATTCACATCACAATCTTACCAATGTGCATGTTTAAAAAGCTTTTCTAAATGGTTGGCTTACCTGTGCACGCAGCAGCTCAATATCAGCTTGAGTTTCTGCAGTGTCATATGTAAGCTCCAAATGCTTTCCCACACAGTCACGAGCATAAGGAAAGAGAACGTCCGCAACAAATGATATGGGAGTGGTAGTCCCTTCTATATCCAGCACAATGCATTGCTGCAATGTATTGATTTGAAATAAACAATATGCATAATAAGCTTGGTCCCAAGAATTGAAGCACATTATAGGATGACTGAAAAGTTACTCTTGACTGTTCAGCGCCGTCACCAATAGAAAGGGTGCCTGCCTTTGTAGACCCTTTGAATCTCTTGCTGTCTGGTACCCCATGTGGAATACGAATTGGACCATGAGATGGTGTTGACCAATCCAAGCCTAATTGATGGAGTTTAATGGCAGCATCAAAGAGATAGTGGTAGCATTCAGACTGAAAAAGTATGTTCCTAATCAAAATATAATCACCAAAAAAAAAAAAGGTCCAATTTGAAATAAATAATTTAACACTAGTCTCGGATCTATAATACTGAATCTCATATGAGATGAACTTTTAATTTTTATTTATTTATTTGAGGTTTTGTACACCTACAAGGAAACAAATACCCTACTTAGATAATTTGTTATTAGCGATTTACCTATTAACATTTGACGAATATCAGTCAGACACTAAGTTTGCAGCACATGAGTATGCATATTTCATCGCTGTACGATACAATATTCATATCTAAAAAGCTTACCTGTGTTTTAGCACTGATCCATGAATCTCCCCAGACATATATTCCGTGGTTCCGAACAAGCACAGCAGTGGTTTTTGAATATGCTTTGATCTGAAATATAAGGAAGAATTAAAAGGTATTAACAATAAGGCATGTGCCAAATTCAAAATCACAAGCCAAAGATGATTCTTCTCTTTCAATTCTTGGTTTTTCCAGTTACTCAGTAAAACAAATGAATTAAGATTAAAAACAAAAGGACCAAGATCACATTGGATATTTGCTGCAACATTGCTTATCTAGTATACTCAACAATTTTATAGGTCACTGGTTTTTAGAAAATTTTAAAGCATACCAGTAAGCCTTTATCACTTCAGTCATAATTGCACAGTTATAAAAAAACTGTTGGTACTAACAGAAATCGAACTCCCTATCCCAATGACAAGGAAATAACAGGCACTGTATGCATCTTAGAAATAACAACGCCCATTACCCTTCAACTGTGAACAACACGAATAAATACAGCAGGCAAGTCTACGAGAATCACAGTCTAATCAGCATTTTAAGGATGAGTTGCATTAGCAGCTACGGGACTCCTGATTATTAATCAAGTTAATTTTTTCAACAAATGTGATTAACAATTCACAGCTTTGAAACACCATTTTAGCTACTTTTAACTCTTGAAACAAACTCATCATATGCCCAGATCATGAGTTTAATTGGTGTTCCTAATATGGGCACGGTTACTCTCAGTTTCCCTCGCTAACACAATAGAGACAAAAAAACTATCAGTCATAATTCTACAATTAAACAAACCAATACGCCCTTGAATTCTGTAAAGAGTGACATCGAGCAAAAGAGATATCTCATACTGCTTCTGCAAGAGAATCTGTAAGTTCTCTTTCATGAGCAGTGTTCTCTATGATTGGGACAACAAGTTCGTCATAGTAACCATGCCCTTGAATTCCTTTAATCATTTCCATATGAGTAATCTGTAATTGAAAGGGTAAATAGTTAGTATAAGCAGATATAGATATCACAGAATTTTATCCTCATTCTATGATGACAAGTTAAGGTTCATACTCTAAATTCCTTTGATGAAGGATCGAGCATTGTAACAAGACAAGATTCCATTCCATGGCTGTGGATAACAGCACCTGCATTACGCATTTCGTATGCCTGCAAAAATGATACAGTAGTAAAGATTTGCTGAGAACTGGCATATATCTTCCTTGAGAAACTTACATCAAATATCTTGTTATACTAATAAAAGAATAATCATATTCCACAAATATGTCAGTGATCAGATTGTTTTTAACTATCAAAAGAATAATAATAAAATAAACAGCAAAGGATAACCCAATACCGAAAGTAAGAAAGGTCAATCAAATGATGAGTATGAGCAAATGTGAATAACCCAGCTCCATACCCTGATCAGAAAGTCCAACTTACCAGCTTGTTCTGATGGAGATCAAATCCAAAAACATGCATGATTTTTATTTATTTAAAAAAAAAAATCGAAACATATAAATGAATGCACTATTGAGTAATCAGTAATCAGTTGATGACCCTAATCTTTTCCTGACAGAAATAACAAACCAAATAAAGCTAAAGGAAATTTTGCAGTTCAAGTATGCCAACAGGTTCAAAATTGAGCCCCAATTATCAAGATAAACAACTCTAAACCCAGAATAAGAAGCAATATCCAACTTCAATAAACATCAACAATCAATATACCTTCAAGAACAAGGGACCACAATCAGAACATTTGGGAGGCTTATTAGGCCAAGGCTTCGCCAGTGGTTCAGATAACACAGTCCCATCTGAAGACAACACATACATATCCTCCTCCATCATCCTTTCCTTCTGAACACCTACAGAATAAACCACAAAACTAATAAATAATCCAAAAACAAATTACCAAAATTTTTTTTTCAAAACCTCGGTCAGACAATTCATCAAGCACATGATGTACCTGATGGAGACATGACAATAAGTTGCTCTGATTTGGGAATGGAGTCATCATGGACTTTAATGGTGATGCTTCCCCCAGTGCCGGAAACCCAACCCAGGTGGTAGAATTGGCGGCAGAGCTCTGCAATAAGGGCTTTAGTTTCTTTTACCTTGACGCCCTCCAAATATGCCTGTGAAGTGGTAACCATTTTCGCAGCACCGTTAATGGAGGATGGGACTGTAGCCATAGTTGAGGGAATCAGCGTAGCCATGTTCGTGGTGGGTGTGTGGACAGAAAGCACGATCAGTGATGGTTTTCAATCGAAGGACAAAGCGGCGTGAATGGAACCAAAAGTAACGAACCAGATTCGTTTACGCAGGGGTAACTTTCCAATTGCTGACTTCAAAATGAAATTCTTGATTTTACTACTGTTTTATTTTTGATTGATGCATTAAATTTGATATTTCAATTAATTAATGGAGTAATAGTTGCTACACATATTCTCACAGCGGATATATTCACACTTATTGCACCTCAATTGTTTTTCAAAAAAGAGTGAGAATATCTATGCAAGGATTTAATTTTTGCATTTTTTTTAATTTCGTAGCAAATTGAACTAATTTTAATTTAATACTTCATCCGTTGCAAGAATATACGCACACTTTCTATGTCCTAAAGAAATATGCACATCTCAAAAATATAAACAATACTACACAATATCAACATCCTCATAATTTTATGTATAATTAATTTTAAGAAAATGAAGTGCAACATTATACCCAAAAGTTAGTGATAATTCTCATGGCCATGTAAAAACTGGGTTCATAATTTACAGCTTACATACATAAGATTTTATTTGATCCAATATAAAAGGCTCGCAACTATATATACATGATTTTTTAAACTAATTTAATGTATATGGACATAAACACCCTCTCATCAAATATAGTTAACATGTTGGGTGTCAGTTCTCCAACGACAACCCTCAATTGTTAGTTCCTCACTGATAATTCGATCGACATCCGTTGATCGGTGTCGGTTCCCATCAGTCCAAATGTCGATCCCTCACCGGCAATCCGACCGACATCAGTCGGTCTCCCACCGACATGCATCGATCCGTGTGTAGGTGACTGTTGGGTACCCCAACGACGAGCTGACCTACGTCGATCGATCCAGTGTCGGTGGCTGTCGATCCCCCACCGACATGCGTCAGTTCGGGTGTCGGTGATTGTCGGGCCCCCACCAATGAGCCGACTGACATCAGTTGATCCGGTGTCAGTGGATGTTGGTCACCCACCGATGAGCCAACCAACATGCAGGAGTCGATAGCTATCGGTGGTTGTCGGTCCAGGTGGGTTGGCGTGAGAGGTCAATTTTTTAAAGAGTTAATTGAAAATAAAAATAATGAATTTTACTCCTATTGCAAATTAATCCACACTTTTAAGGGAAAAAAACCAATTCTTTAAATATTGTTGCAAAACGCACTCAATTTATGACTAAAAGTAGAGGTTTTTTGTGACTTTTACAACAATACTTAAAGGTGTTTTTTTTTTCAATTTTTCAAAAGTATGGATTAATTTGCAATATAAGTAAAGTTCGTAGGTTTTTTTACAATTAATCCATTTTTTTTAAAGAAAGGACATTTTTTTCTTAAAATAAATTTTGATTAAAATTGAATACAATTTAATTAATGGTTGGCAAAGATTTTGGTGTTTCAAAAATTGGTATTTTTTCGTATTAGCATTAAACGCTTCATCTACTAAATTTATCATTTGATAAATACACCCAACAGGCCAACACCTTACACCCTCTCCCACATATGTTATTTCAACTAAACACACCAACATTTGTTCAATAATGCTTAGAAGTGCCCCAACGCAATTAGATGAGTACATTATTTTAGACGTTTGTAAATTGAAATTACTATTTTAGTTTCTATGATTGGTTGCCCATGTGTTAGGGCGTTTTGTTATCTTTTTCGAATTGTACTTTTTTGAACTGAAGTTTTAATAACATTTACAGTTTTCAGAACCAAATACACCCCCAACTCCCACACATACCATCCCAATCCTCTATTTTAAGACAAGTGAAAGTAAAAAAAAAATCCTATTTCTCCAAAACCTTATTTAGTTACAATCACAAGCAAACTTAATATAATGTTGAACAAAAATATATCGAACCAATTTCTTATTTGAACTAATTAAAATGTTTTTTTTCTCCTGCTCCTATGGCAAAAAGCTCAAGCAATTGGGGTCGAAATATTTCACATCAACCACACATGGTTCGAACATAAGAATCAATTTAGGATAATATTCAACTACCTCTATTTGAACAGTGGACAAGATTTCGCTTGACCAGAATCGAACGTGACTTGCGATTACAACTTTTTTCCATTCAAAAAACCGACTCCTGACAATTACATGTACAAATGACTTCCTATCACTAAATGTAATCAACTAAACCAACACACAACGTATTTCACAATCTAAAAACCTAAAATTGTATCAAATAGGGAATATAAAAACATCATAATAAAAGTTGAAGTGTTTTAATATGATTTATTATAGTGATTTAGTAAGAGGTGTGGTGTTTAATTTTTCTTCTTCCTCTTCTTCGTAGTGGTGTGAGAGATGTTTGAGTGGTTTCAAGGTGTGGTGAAGAGGAGATTAATTAGATGGGTGTATTAAGTGAGGTTTAGTTTAAAAAAACTTGTGGCGAAAGGGAATTAGGGTGTATGCTTTGTTTGTTTCTTTATTTTTAATCAAATTTATGATTATGTAATACATTCTTTGTTTTAATTGAGATTTAATAAAATAGATTACATAAGTTCCTCATATCTTTTGTTGCACACGCCACACATTAATTTAATAAAGTATAGATTAACCCAATTTATTTATTGAATTTATTCAATCTACCCAATCTTAATTTTTTTTTATTCTACTCTTACTCAAAACAAACTATCACCCAAAAATCTGAAAAAATGGAGCTGGTCGAGAAAAAAAAAAGAAAATACATTGGGTGTTTGTTTGGTTAGAAGGAAAAACCTATTCATCCATCCACATTTATCCAACAAATATTTCGCCGGCTTCAATGTAATGATTTATGTTGTCGTGATTTAAACAATCTTTCCGAAAGAGTTCAAGAAAAATTATATTCTCTCAGCATCGCAGGATGATACTCAAAATAATAATCCAGACTTGGACCATCATCAGCTTTAATAAATAAAATAATAATATATATATAATTTAAGCAAATATTAATAATTTAAAATCAAAATTTAATTAAAATAATAAAATAGAATGATAGAAAAAAGAAACTTACATGTTGAAATCAGCAATTTGATTTAAGAGTGACTGCATATGTTGAAAGGTATTTTAGCATTGTAGGATATTTTGCAGTTTTCGCAAATTTGGACGATTTTCTAATCCACGAATTCTGCAGTTTGAAGGACTTTCCGTAAAAGGTAAGGTATTTTAGTGTTGTTTGTGATAAAAGTCATATAATATCAAATTTTTTTTTTTTTGCACTCGGACTTTCCCTGAAAGGTATTGTAGTGTTGTTCGTGATAAAAGCAGCAACAATATCAAAATCTTTTTTTCTTGCACTTGGTGACATATTTCGGTAAGTTACATCACTACATATAGACAAGCTTTACTGATGCAAAATAAAATTCTCAAATCTTAAAACGATAAACCATTAAAAAAAGCACTTATCCTATGAAGATATGCCGTAATTCTATTGCATTCACAATTTTTTGGTGGGGTTCAAGAACATACTATTTATTACGATTCGCTAACCTATTTTAAGGTATCATTCAAATTTTCTAAACACATTTTTTAGAAATCAAATGTTAATCCAAAAGTGTTTTACAATTTTTTAGAAGCGTATGAAGTTGCCACTGCCGAAGAGAATGTGATACCTAAATCGAACCAATCGGTTGTTGGCTGTAGCTGCTCTGGCTGAGTTGTATCATGACGAATTAAACAATCCGGAAAGGTAAAGTCACTCCATCACAGCTCTGATGTAACGATTTATGTTGTCGTGATTCAAACAATCTTTCTTGTGTTAAGAGTTTAACAAAAAATTGTATTCTCTCAGCATGAGTTATCGTCATACTCAGAATAATAATCCACATTTGGACAACAATTAAAAAAAAATAATAAAGAAATATATACTATATATAATTTAAGCAAATATTAATATTAATTAATAATTTAAGATCAAAATTTAATTAAAATGATAAAATAGAATGATAGTTAAAAAGAAACTTACATATTGAAATCAACAATTTAATTTAGAAGTGACTGCATATTGAAAGGTATTTTAGCATTGTAGGATATATTTTGCAATTTTCGCAATTTGAACGAGGATTTTCCGTGAAAGGTATTTTAACATTAAACAGATGTTTGTGATAAAAGCAAGTAATTTCGCAAATTCCAATTTGGAGGATTTTCCGTGAAAGGTATTTTAGTATCAAATAGGTGTTCGTGATAAAAGCAAGTAATCTTTCAGTAGGTTACACCACATAGAGACAAGTTTTTTTTATGCATAACAAAATTCTCAAATTTTAATACGGTGAGACATAAAAAAATCTATCCTAATTCTCCAAAACCTTATAGTTACGATCACAAGCAAACTTAATATAATGTTGAACAAAAATATATCGAACCAATTCCTTATTTGAACTAATTATTTTTTTTTTTAATTTTTTTTCCTGCTGCCCTGGGAAAAAGTTCAACCAATTGGAGTCGAAATTTTTTACATTGACCACACATGGTTCAAATGTAAGGAATCAATTTAGGATAATATTCAATTATCACTATTTGAACAGTGGACCAGATTTCGCTAGACCAAATATTGAACGTGACTTGCGATTACAACCTTTTTCCATTAAAAAAACCAACTCCTGATGGGAATTACACATGCCGTATTTCACAATCTAAAAACTTGAAATAGTATTAACGAGGGAATATTATGAAAACGTCATAAAAAAATTGAAGTGTTTTAATATAATTTATTATAGTGATTTGGTGTGTGTTTCTTTTTCTTTCTCTTCTTCGTAGTGGTGCGAGAGATGTTTGGGTGGTTTCAAGGTGTGGTGAGGAGGAGATTAATTAGGTGGGTGTATTAAGTTAGGTTTAATTTTTAAAAAACTTGTGGCGAAGGGATTTAGGGTGTATGCTTGTTTGTTTTTAGATGTTTGGGTAGTTTCAAGGTGTGGTGAGGAGGAGATTAATTAGGTGGGTGTATTAAGTGAGGTTTAATTTTAAAAAACTTGTGGCGAAGGAATTTAGGGTGTATGCTTTGTTTGTTTTTTATTTTTTTTAATCAAATTTAGGATTATGTAATTCATTTTTTTGTTTTAATTGAGATTTAATAAACTCAAATTACATAGAGTTCCTCCTATCTTTTGCACACACTACACATTTACTTTTACTTTAAAATGTTATCGCTTTTCATTTATATTGTTCATGAAATAACATTATCATTTTTTATTAATTTAGTATCACTTCTTAATAAAAAAAATACTCCCTCCGTCCCACGTATTTTTACCCACTTTCCATTTTGGGGTGTCCCACGTATTTTTACCCATTCCATTTTTGGCAAAAATACATAATATTTTATTACCTACTTTTTACAATCCCAACAACTTTAATTACTTTTTACACTTTATTCATCGTTCCCAATAACTTTATTCACTTTTTCTTTTTAAATTACTAATTTATCCCTACTTTCTCTTACATTATATATTAAAAAAATAAAACGTCTTAATCTCCGTGCCCATACAAATGGGTAAAAATACCGAGACGAAGGGAGTATCATTTTCTGGCTGTCTCACATAAGTCCTTACGAAAAACGGTCTCACACAAGTATTTGCTATTTATTTATTGAATTCATTAAATCCACCGGATCTTAATTTTTTTAAAAATTTTTATTCTACTCTTACACAAAACAAACTCTCACCCAAAAATTTGAATAAAATGGAGCTGGTCGAGGGGAAAAAAAAAAGAAAAAAAGAAGGGAAAATAAATTGGGTGTTGTTTGGTTAGAAGAAAAAAGAAAATCTATAATCTGACAAACCCCAAAGGCAAACACGCGGGGCGTCTATCCATCGAGCTCGATTATCCGCACTGCATCATCGCCATCTTCGCTATTCCAGCGCTTCAGTCGCAGCAAAAATGTCTCGAGGGAAGATGGGGCAGAACGTCAAACGATTCCTTGACTTGCAGTACAAGCTCTTCTCACGCCGCTATGGCCAGCAATTGATGGACATTCTCGATTTCCCCGTCAAGCTTATACTCTCGCCCTTCACTCTCCCCTTCGACATCGCTGGTTCTGCCCCCCGCGGCTTTGGCGTCCCTGAATTCGTCTCCAAGCTCTCCTACTCCGCCATTTTCGTATGCTTATCTCCTCCTATTTTCTCTGCTTTCTTTCCTTGTGCGTCTGTGGAGCTATACGTGTTGCCTATTGTATGATTTTAGGGTGAAATTGCACGTTTTAGGATTGATTTTAAGTTGCCTGAGTAGGTTTATTTCTGAATTGCGTTGGAGCATCAGTGTTCGTATTAGATACACGCACAATCGTAGTTTCATATTTATACTTGCAAATTCATCAAACACATGGTTTCTCTTGACATGGACCACGGAAGAATTTTCAGTTGAACGGTGACAATTGGATAAAGTGATTGTAGTAGAATGGGGAGCTATAACAAAAGATGGTGTGAGTACGGAATTTTCATCCAAAGCTATTATGCAATGTGGCTGTGGCCTGCATAATCTTTTGCACATTTCACATTTGACTATTTTGTTCTTGCTTGGTTCTTAACTTCTTGCGTAAATGTCCGGACTGTTAAATTCTTATAGAAATTTCGTATTACTGTTGCTTGGATATGATTTGAACACTAACATTGTACATAATATTTCTCCATGTTAATAGATTCACAAATGACAGTATCATTTGCCTTCCTATTTTTCTTTATGGTACTTTACATAGTTTGGCAGTTCAATTTGTATTTTCAGTTAGAATCTCCCTTTACAATCTACAAATATGTATCTGCATGATGATGGAAATAAATCTACTGGCAAACATGCTTGTCTGAATTGAATTACTGTTGTAATATATATGAACTCTGTAAGAGAAAATTGAATATATCAGTTCAAATTGCGTCAGCACTGTGCAAATACTTGGCACTTTTTACTCTCTCTGGGATGTGAAATGCTTTTAATATAATATGCTTAGCACTCATGAAACTAATTTTATTTTATTCAGTAATCCATCATTTTATTTCAGGCCATTGCTACTCTTGGGACTTATGATATTGCATTTGAACTGGGAAAGAAGGTTTTGTCACAGAGGTGATTTTTTTTAGTTTGTGCTTTAAGTTTTAAAGGGCCCTCATCGGTAAGCTAAGAATTACAGTGCTAAAGAATGAGAATCGCTTTTTTCTTTGCCTTCTGTATATAAATGTGATCAATCCCATGGTAAATTCGTGAACTATTTTTCTTTATGTTAGGTTGGAAGTTTATTATCCACCGTTTATGGAAAACCAATTTTTTTTACCTAGTCTCTCTCTTCAACTATTCAATGAGATATGATGTGTCTCATTAACTAATCACATAAGTTGATAAATTGAACAGTCAATTTCAAATGCAGAAATTGTAGAACCTGCTGTGGATGGCAGGCCATGCAATGCACCACATGCAGAGGCTCAGGCAGGGTGCAATACCAAGTGAAAAATTTTTCTCTGAGAAGGTATGTTAATACCAATATGTGCCTTTAGGAGGCTAAGTCTATGAGGATTGTAAGAGTGTTTACAGGCATATTTTTCTTAATAAAGCTATCTATTGAAAGATCTCCCAAATGTGCTCACATATTAATGCATCTCGATTTCATAGTATGGTTATTAAATTTGTTATGCTATTTATACCTTGCAGTGGAGAGAAGGCAACAGCTGAAAATATTGCGGATGCAATTACTGAAAACCGAGCTGAATTGGTTCATCTTCCCTCAAGTGTTGACCTTCACTTGCCATTGCCATCTAAAGAGTGTCCAAATTGTGATGGATCAGTAAGAACATTATTCTATATGATGCAACTTATTGTTCTTGAGTTTTCTAAGTATAAGTATTGGATTGTTTGCAACTTTTCATTCCAAAAAATGAACATCTTTATCTTCGTTATATGCTTGGGTACTGATGCAATGGTGCCAATATCTTCTCAAGTTCAGTTTCTGCTGAAGAGGTCTTTTTCATGCTAGTTTTAAGTTTGGTATTGCATGATGTACTATATATTGAATTTCTGTGTTTCCATAATAACCTACGTCATGCAACCATAATGTACCTATTCACTTTCTTGGGACCTTAGCTTTAAAGGTTAGAAGAGATTTTTCAGTTTTTATTATTGTTGGTCACTTATCTTTCTTTACAGGGGGTTATGAAATGTCCAGAATGTAAAGGCAAGTCACCGATTAGGATATCAGCAGATGATGTAAGATCTGGTGTCTTTTTATACTCATAATGATTACGGATTTACATTCTAATGTTTTTGTTGTTTATGATTTCGTTTACATGCACCTGACATATCTCATTCATTAGCTTATACATTGTAGCTAGTAATTCTATTTTATTTTCCCATTCCTTCAGATAATGGAACCTCCATGGAAAGCCTGTAACATCATGCGAAAGATGGACTATCCTTATGAGGTTTGTGATATTAAATTTCTCTTACTTTAGTGTTAGATAAATATACTGTGTAATTGTGTGCTTGTATCTCTCGGTCCAATCTGTTTATGCAGCATGATACATCACATTATCATATTGCCTTTTCTTTTCAAGATTTATCTTCAGTGTATATTTTCTGCAGTTCAATTCTGAGAAGTCTTAAGTTCTTAATGTAAATGAATAGATAACTAGAGTAAATTAGCATTTGGACTGGAAGAAGGTTGGGGCTTAATAAATTAGATCATTCAACTTCTTTCTCTCTGTACTCATTACAGTCCATGGTGTTTAAAGTGTTGCTCAACCATATTAAAGTATGGAGTTTTGGCTACATTCAATTTTCGTCCAGGTCTGTTATTATTAATTTTTATTTTAATATGCAGCACATAGTCCACAGTATGAAGGACCCAAGCATTGCTGCATTCTGGTTGATAACCTTTCCTCAGATTGTGGGAGGCATGGACTATGACGATGATGCCAAGCAGAAAATTTGGTGGGAATACCAGGTCAAGTGAACTTTTCATTTTTGTCATTTTTTATAATATCACTTGATCTATATCAATTTGTCACGTCATTCTTACTTAGTTAATTGAAATAGATAATCTAAGATAAACTGTGGTCTGATATTAGAAAACTCGCATTTGATTTGATCTCTATGTTTGCTAGAACTAAGAGGAAAATACTGTTTCATTGCTCTCGTTGTGCTTTTTAGTTTTTATACTAAGCTTTCATGTGTTGTGATTTTTTTCTTTATCATTGTTTAGGAATCTATGCGGTATGATCAACTTCGCGATGAAGTTTGCAAACGGAAGCCTGGTTGGGAGTATTTGCAAGAGGTAGAATGGTTTTCATCTAAGATGGATTTCCTTGAGAATGTATCTTGTGACCCTTGCAAAATATTACTTATTATAATTTTTAGTGTGTGTCGTTGGGGTGGTTATATGGAAGAATTATGATAGATTTTTTATGTAACAATTCTCTAGACTATTGGGGGATAGACAAAGTATCATCATAACCTCATCCTCTTTATCATTTTCTATTATTGGTGATCTATCACAAATATTTTATGCATTACACTAAAGGAAACCTCATGATTAGATGATGTTATGAGAACTGGTTTATTCTGTGTTTGATTAAGAGGATACATACTTTATAGCTCCTTCTTAACATGAGCTTCATACCTGCCTGAAAACTCGAAGTTGCTAATAGCAATTTAACTCGTTCTTTTTTAGATTACCCTGGGTGAGTTTGTGGTATGATTTAATATCTTTGTATGCACATACAACATTGGAATTATGAGGAGAAAATAATTATAAAATAAATATTTAAACACTGGGACCTTAAATCCTGCTTCGAAGGATTCTTCTCTTGAGTCCTCAACATTAGGGAATTCAATAACACTGCTAATGTCATGAAATTGACAGGCTTTAATCTCTATTGATCCTGTTCGAGCCAAGGATGATCCTGTCATTGTGAAAAACATTCCATTTTACAAGGCCAAGAAAGCTTTAGAGGCAGAAGTAATGAAGCTTGATCCTCCCCCGAGGCCTCATCATTGGGGGGTATGTTTGTTTTTCTCAAGTTCTCTTGCTGCTTTTAGTTACAATTGTTTCTAGGTGAAATAGTTAAATCGTGGAACTGGCTTCATAGTCGGCATTCCATTTAACTGAAAAGTTAATAGTGTAGTTGTAATATACCTTTTTTTTATTCTTGTTATTTGTCCGAAGATCCAATTGAAAGTTTCCTGCTTTCTTCATCTTTTCTTATAAATAAAACCACTCACTTAGTCACATTTTATTCGTCTAGCATGTCCATGTTGTAATTTCATCATAGCCAGTACAGACCGTTGAATTTAAGCACTTTGCAGGCATTGGACCTGCCACTAAGTTCTTCTTCTTGGAGTGAGGAAGACCTTAAAAATCCGAAGCAGCTCTACGAGATGACAATACTTCTTAATGCACAAAGAGAAATAGCTGACAAAATTTTGGATGCACAGTGGGAAACAAAGTGGCGGGAAGAGAAGGTCAGTAAAAATTTCTGAAGTGCTTTAGTGCCTCTTGACATGGATTTATCTTTTCCATATTCAATTATTCATCATTGCGACTCATACTGTCACCATAATGAACTGCATGTTCACTATATCTTTCTTGAAAAGATGAGGATACAAATGTATATCTGTTTTCCTTTTCACATCTCTGCCATTCGAACATATTCAACTTTTTGTGAATTCTAATGTGCGCACAAATTTGGCTGAGGAATGTTGATATCCGAATTTTCAGTTGAACGAGATGCTGAAAGAGAAAGTGGAACCCTATTTGCAAAACATCGACAACAGTGTTCTCCCTAAGCCTATAGTACTTCAGTCGAAGCAGAACAACGACCAAAAGGTTGGTTTCTCATCTCATAATCAAGTGTTGCATTGAACAAACATGTTTCCATATCTGATATGAATACTATAAAATGCTTCATATTAATCCCATTCAACCAATTGTCTGCATTTGGTGCAGAAAGATCAGCACAGGCGGAGATGGTGGCTGTTTTGAAAGTTTCATCGCTGCAACTTTTGTACCATCCAACTTTGCAATATTATAACATTAGGACAAAGGTTTGGATTATTTGCTACTCCACCCCAATCAGGTTTGTCCTTAAATATGTTTTATGAGTTCATATTTTGATGAAATGCATTGGGCATGCATACATTAAAAAGAAAAAAAAGAACACAAACACTCTTATAAACCCGGTTTACATAGCTTAGTATGTGAACCCGGGTATTTTCTTAAACTAAACACTGTGGTTTCCCCTTCCAATCCTATATACCCTATGTATTTGCTAAGGGTTTAAATTAAAGGGAGAGCACATGGTTTACCGTAAACCTGATTCACATGAGACTAACTCAAAAAAGAAAGATAAAACGTACAAATAAATAATTATATAATATAAATAATCTTATTATTACACCTTCCTCCAATGCCTAATAATCACCCCACATAAACTCATGCATGCACGAAACAACAATAATCAATTCAACATTTCCTATTTAAATACCACATCTCATACTTTACCTCACATATCAATAAATACATATTCAACAAATAAAATAAATATACGAGGTATGTATAAATTAAAATTTAAATAATAAATAAATATAGTAAAATAAAAATAAGGAAGAGTAAAATCTCAACGGGTGCTTCTAGCGCATTTGGTGGCCCTGGTGCAGCCACGTGTGTATGGGTTAGCCCTCTGGTGGCTGTTGCAGTTATAGTATGACTGCCCTCGCTGGTTACATGGCACCCTATTCCGAGCCAGCGCGCCGTAGCTGATGTGACCGCCTTGCCTCAGCTGTCGGCGCGCTGACTCTGAATCCAGCAGCATTTCCTGGTCCAGCTGGTCTATGACGTCGCCCACCAGCCCCTGCCCACCGTCGCCCGACCCCAGCCCGAAGTAGACGTTGTTGTCGCTCGGGTAAGCTGCGGCCACCGCCACCAGCGCCGCCATCACGATAACCAGAGCCACTCGGAAAGCCATTATGGGAGGGAAATTTCTGGTTTTAAGCTGAACAGTTTTTTCTTTTAAATTTGTTTCTCTCAGCAATGTTGACTTCCTCTTCTTATATTTATTTTTGAAATTTTCTTATATTTTCGCTTTTTAGCAAATTTGAGGAGGGAGAAAATGGTGGAGCAGCACTGTTTGCATTGCCTAAACTGCCCGCTTGCCTTCTTTTTAGGGCCCGTTTTATGCTCCTCTTCCTCTGTTATTTTTTTTTTTTTTGCTATTTATAGTTCGTATTTTTTGGTCCACATATTTTGATTAAGTTTTATATTTTTAATTTTTATAGATTTTGTATTCTGTATCTATTTGTTAATTTCACCTCCAAATTTTGTAATGGGAGAGTTTTGGTTTATTCGTACTCACATTTTGACCCATTGGTGCGCTTTTGAATTAGCCCGGAGATGCCCAATTATAAAATAAGCCCATTGAAATTGGTTTTTAAGGATTTTTTTTTAAGAATTTAGGTTGAAAAGACATGAAATGGGTCATTCGATTAATGGATAGGCTCGTTTATTCGATCCAACCCATACAGAATGGTGAAGAGTTTGAGTTAAAATCTATCTCGAATTAAGCTGGATCATTCGTTTAGGCACACATGATTTTCTGTATTATTTTCGTTTGTTATCTTCACGAAGAGCAGTAATATTAGTATTATTATTAATAAAAATTACAAGAAAAACTCTTCTTTTCACAAGTTATTTTGTGAAAATGGTGGGCATTGTACGTCATCTTGGCATGCCGACATTAAAACGGTCAAAATATGGGAAAGAGTTGTGTGGTTGGAGGTGTCATTAAAATTGTTGAACATGGGGAAAATTCACGTTGGCAAAAACTTGTATTCCCCTAGGAACACAATCCCCCTCCATATTTTATTTAATACTCCATCTGTTTTATAATACTTTTCACACTTTTCTTATTTGTTTGTCCCACAAAACTTTTCACACCCCAAAAAAGGAAACACTACTTTATCCAACAACCTCAAAAGTTATTTTAACATATCATTATTTTATATTTTTTTATTACTTAAAAATATTACAATACTCTCTAAAATCAATAAAGTTGGTCAAAAAGTGTAACTTTTCTTAAACAACGTGGAACAGTAAACATGAAAAATTTTCTGGGATGGATGGAGTATTATGTACTGTTAGGAGTTCAAATTGAAAAGGGTCACGATGTCCCGGGTACAAGAGCCCCACTCGCTTACGGTTGTGGATTCGCGTTTGATATAGATCTAGTTCTTTACATGTACAATCAAAGGGTAAGTCGACTATATAAACCTATATGGTTGGGGTTCGAATCTTCAATCAACTTCCTAAACCACCCATGGTGGAGTCCACCAATATTTACAAAGGCTCCGTTTTTCCTTTTTTCAGCTGCTCAAATATCTTCATTCATTATTATGGAGTACATGCCAATTTTATTTTCATTTTTATATATTTTCATCGTCTATTTTGCCAATTATTCCCTTTATTAAAATTATTATCAAAAATATTTTAGGATTTAGGGTGTCTTTAAAAGACGAGCTTAGAGGCCTTGGACCAGTGCACTGTTAATTGTCAAATATCGCAACGAACACGTACACTCGTGAATTGTGAGTGTCGTAATCGTCATTGATTGTGAGACACAAAATTATCCAAATATTTGATCTTCATTAAATTTCCCAATTTACTACATCCCATTTTTTTAAAAATTTTAAAAATACTATTAACAAGATTAGCGAGTTCTTTCGAGGGTCATTTCGATATTTTAACTTAATCATTTTATTATCGTTCATTGAACAAAAATCACACTAAGTTTTTTTTTAAATTTTTTTTATGTGTTTAAATTCATAATATAGTATACAAAATAAAAGATTTAAAAACTATTAAATTGTTTAAAGGATAAAAAGAACCAAAAAAATCACTTTCTTGTTTGAGAAAGGGGTCGCTAACAACATTTTTTTTCACGGCTATTTACACCCCAATAATATTAAACATACACCATAAAGATATTAAACTAAAAATTTCAAATTGAAAAGACTAAAACATCCTTATACAACAACCATTGAAAGAATTAGTTTAATTAGCCGCCGAATTCAGTTTTGGACAACAGAATTATTGAGCTGCAACCAGAGAAAGTGAAAGATTGAAGGTGTGACCCTAGAATAAACTTAAACTCAACCACCATAAACTACACTATCTTTACTATACTAAAGCAAGGTTTTCTATTGCTGAGATGTCAACTCCTAAGGTAATATTTGGTTTGAGATTATGTGGGATTTGAAAACCATGAATAACGCGTTTTATGTTTGTTTTGGGTTTTGAGTAGAGTAAGATTTAACTTTATGTCAAATCAATGTATTAATTTATTTAAAAGTTAAATGAGAGAGAAGAGATAAAGAGAGAAAGTGTATTAATTGAGGAGAGGGATATAGTAGGGATATAAGGATGATTTTTAAAATTTGGATGTGGATTTTGAAAACCAAAACCTGGATTTGAACATTATCTAAGAGTTTTAATGCTGATGTGTAATTTTATTGTTTTTGTTGTTTTTTTTTTTAAATTTTTCTCTTCAAATGAAGGAAGGATTTCAATTGTTGAGGTGTGAACTCCCAAATGTTTCATTCGTGATGTGTCATTTAATTACGTTTTTCTAATTTTTATATCTCTTTCTTCCCACGCCTCTTTCCGTTTGGCGTTACGAAAGGAGTTATGGTCACGCAACCACGTCTCCCTCTCTCCATCTGCTCAATTAATTTTGCATTATACTTATGAATACGTTATGTTCTATGCCGCCTCACACTCCGTCTGGAAACATTGAATCAGCTTCTTTACATCTCTCAACGGTGGTCCATCTCTTGCCGCCTGCTGCCCGCCGTCGTCTATTGTCTCCATTACGTTTTTCAGAATGAGATTTGGGTAAGGGTTTATCTTCTCCACTCTATTCTTTCTAATGCTTTCTGGTGCTTGATAGAGTGAAGACAGTTATCAGATTGATATAGATGTTGAATGGAAAGGTAACTCCTCAATAGAGGCCCCAGAGAGAGTTCTCTGCCACAACCAGTAGGTTGAGAATCGATAATCCATAAACTCCTCCTCTAAGAATTATTCCCCCTATTTAAATAACCCTAAAAGCCCGTGAACAAGGCCCATTATTAAATAAGTAGTAATTAAAGAAAATAGTAATTCTATTTCTAATCCAATAGCTCCAATAAGCCCATATTATTCCCTGCTCTTCGCTTGTATACTTTAATAATTAGAGGTGCTATATCAACTGCTCCCCCAGGCGAAGCAGTCTTGTCCTCAAGGCTGAATTCTGGAAATTGCGCTCGAATATCAGCTGCATCCATCCAAGTATCATCTTCTACGCCCCTTCCAAACTAACGTATAAGAACCTGTTCAATTGATTTGCCCTCATGAACTATGTGGCGACGTTGCAGCACTTGTGATGGCAAGAAGAGAACGTCTGCTGCCAACATGTCCTCCGGCAAGGAGGGGGATGATGTGACGTTGCCAATGGCTAGTTTCAAAAGCGACACATGGAAGACGGGGTGAATATGAGACCTTTCTGGTAGCTGGAGACGATAGGCCACTGGTCCAATTCTCTCAAGCACCTCGAAAGGGCCATAGAATCTAGGAGCCAATTTCACATTGGTTGCAGCAAACAAGGATTGTTGACGATACAACCAGAATTTAAGATAAACCTTATCACCAATGGTAAATTCCACATGGCGACTATGCTTGTTTGTCTCCCTAATCATGCGTTGTTGGGCTCGATCCAAATGAACTCCCAAATTAGCCATTATCTCATCTCTTTCCCTCAAAGAATCAGCCAACACTTTAACTCGTACTTCCCCAGGCAAGAAGGGAACGATCGCTGGAGGGGGCGACCATAGACTATTTCAAAAGGTGTTGTGCCCGCCCCTGAGTGATAGCTTGTGTTATAACAAAATCCACCCACAGTAGCCATTTCCCCCATGTTTTTGGCTGTTCAAAAGCAAAGCAACGTAAATAAATCTCCACACAGCGATTCAATACCTCAATTTGTCCATCTGTTTTCGGATGAGATGCTGAACTCATTCTTAATTTTGTACCCGCTGCCTTAAATAGTTTTTTTCCAAAAAGTGCTCAAGAATACGGGGTTGCGATCCGATACCACAGAAGTTGGAATGCCATGAAGACTGACAATTTCCTTTGCAAACAGGTCGGCAACTGTTTGGGCTGTAAAAGGGTGTTTCAAACCCAAAAAGTGACCATATTTTGAAAATCGATCAACAACCACAAGGATACAATCCAAACCGCCGAATCTTGGTAATCCGGGATGAAGTCCAAACTTATATCTTCCCAAATTTGGTTAGGTATTGGCAATGGTGAAAGAAGACCAGCTGGGGATTTAGTCTCATATTTGCTCTTTTGACACACATCATAACTAGCAACATAGTGCAACACGGATTTCATTATTCCAGGCCAATAAAGATTTTTTTTCAACCTGCGATATGTTCGAAACGCACGTGAGTGACCCCGGATGGTGAAGAATGAAACTCTCGTAATAATTCTTTTGTCTAATGAAATCTCTTAGAAGAACTAATCGTCCCTTCGATGCATTGGAACCAAGTTCAGCCCAACGCGCAACACCAAACTACACCAACTATCGTTCGTAGTTCGAAACTGAAAGAACCTCAGAATCCAATCTCCACCGTCCAGAATCTACTACTGTAAGTCCTGAACATTCTGTCCAAATTACAGATCGATCCAACGGTTATTTTGTGAGAAACGACTCTTTTCTCTCGACTGCGCAAAACAGAATCGCCCAAATATCTGCTTCTGTTTTCAGCGTACTTCCAGCAAGAAAAGGCTCCAAATTCGATCTCCACCGTTCAGAATGTACATCCACAAGGTCTGAACGTGCTGACCAAATTAAAGCTTGATCCAACGATTAGTTTGTCAGAAACGGCACTTTTCCCTCGACTGCGCAAAACAGAATCGCCCAAATATCTGCTTCTGTTTTCAGCGTACTCCCAGCAAGAAAAAGCTCCAAATTCGATCTCCACCGTTCAGAATGTACATCCACAAGGTCTGAACGTGTTGACCAAATTACAGTGCGATCCAACGATTAGTTTGTCAGAAACGACACTTTTCCCTCGACTGCGCAAAACAGAATCGCCCAAATATCTGCTTCTGTTTTCAGCGTACTCCCAGCAAGAAAAGCTCCAAATTCGATCTCCACCGTTCAGAATGTACATCCACAAGGTCTGAACGTGCTGACCAAATTACAGATCAATCCGACCGTTGAAACTCTGGTTATTGCCTCTGCAATATCACTACGCTGGATTTTCTCTCAAAAGCGTGATTCTATTTTTGCCCTCTCTTTCTTCCTTGCATGTGAAATTGACGAACAGTTTTCGTCGATTCCTCTCACACACAACCATGGACGAATAGATATGATATAGGGTATATATTACATAGGGATATTCATGGTTTGCGCAATAAAACCAAAACCCTAAACATGTGATCCTAATTCCGAAAAATTAATCACATAAACCCTAGCCTAACGTGTCACGCTTCACCACGAAACCGAAGCTCTGATACCAATTGTTGAGGAGGTGCATAAACATGTTGAAATCTTTGTTGAAGCATAGCTTGTTGCACCATTTGTTGAAGCAAAACTTGATTGTTAAGCTCTCCAAATTGTTGTTGAGCTTGTTGAGGATGATTTGCATTGACTTGGGGTACTTGTGCGTTGTCTTGCACATTTTGCACTCTGTATCCATCATGCTCAATGTCAACACGTTCATCTTGATTGTTCTCCATTGGATTACTCTTTTTGGTTTTGTTCTCTTTTCTTCTTGTTCTCAACGTATGCTCAATCTCTCAATCAATAGGTTCTTCCCTTGAATCTTGTTTGCATACACCTTCAAAGCAAAAGAAGTTAGAACAAAGTTTTCAAAAGCAAATACAAGTCACAAATAAAATAAAAATGTCTCTAGTAAGATTACTCAAAACGATCATTCTTCAAGCTACTAGCAATCGTTGCCTCCCCGGCAACGACACCATTTGATTAGCCATTTTATAGTAGGGATGACCAATTAAAATAATTTATCGACCACAGGGAGGTCGATGCTAGAACTTAAGCGAGCTCACGTTTATCGTAATTTTATAGAGACTAAACATCAATGATTGGTTTTCGAAACACAAGTAAATAACAAATACTAAAGCAATCAATGGTAGCAAATAAAAAAGTAAAAGATGAGTTATTTTCCAAGTTGAGTAGAAGTGAGATTAACAACACTAATGAAGTGGTAATTCAAGGATTCATGCATTAAACTCATATGTATCAAGAGTTAAGATTAAGGGCCAATACATATACCACCTACACTTCCTTTCGAAATGTATAGGATGTAGATCATTTTCACAATCTCAAAAGAGCTTAAAGGTTGGTTCTCAATTAAACTATTCCAACTAGGTATTAAGTTCAATTAAAGAGTCCCTTCACATGATTAATTGACTTCTCAATCTAACTAATCACATGTTCTATCAATGGGTTCTAAATCCTAAAGGATTTCTCAATCTCTTTATAATTTATAATGAACATGAGATATTTGTTTAAATGATTCACTCAACTATCCTAAACATATAATTGATCTCTCAATCTAGTCATATATTTAGAACAATCAAACACACAAAACATCATAGATCTCAAGATATTAAACATCAATTATAGAAAATCAAATATCCCAATCAACATATGAATTCAATTAAATAGATCCACAAATTACCCAACAACTTTCATGTTGCTAATCTCACAATGGAGATTAGCCTATAATCTTCATAAGATCCTTAACATAGACATTAGAAACCTTACAAATCATGGTAAACTATATGATTAACACAAAATTGGAATAAAACTCCATTGGATTGGATCCAATTGAATCTCCTTTCTTCCTTTGGTGATCACCCACTCTTCCTTGCTTCTTCACTTAATTTGAATGGAAGCTTTATGGTGAGATGATGATGGAGTGATTCGATGGATGAATTTGATGAAGGATATGGTGTAAAATGAAGGAATTGGTATGTGAGGCGTGTGAACAACTGAATTTTGGATTTCAATCTACCAAAATGTTGAATGAATTGGTATATATCCCTTGGAGACCTTCTAGAAGATGTGTAAAAATTTTCTGTTCTGCACTAACACGACTTGTGTGCTGCAACACGAGTCGAGTCATGTCAGGGTTTATCGATCAACCTTCACTCAAGACGGCACACGAGTCGTGTGCTGACGCACGGCCAATGGATGATCGTGTTGGATGAATTGATGTTCCCGCACGGCTTTCCCTTACAGGCCCGTGTTGGCTACATGGGCCGTGCGCTGCAACACGACTTGTGCGCCTGACAAGGGCAGCCGTGTTGCTGCTGCCATGTTTTTTATTCTTCGTTTCATCTTTTGTCTTCATTTTTACTCTTTTTTCACATGTTTTACATATGATTAAGTTCATTCACACTCAATTCCATAAAAAACACATAACTCCACCAAAAACCACATAAATATGGATAAAATAATACGAAAACACACATAAAAAGATACTAAAATCTAGGTGAAAATATTACTCATCACATCCTTCGCGTTGCTCCTCCTTGGACGCCCACCTTCGATTATCACCGCATGTTGACCACCGTTACGTCGGCAGCTTCGCGAACCACCATCTGCATCTTCTCACCTCGTCTTTTTCTTCATCTGGTCTGTATAATTTTTCTCCTTTCACTCCTCAATCCCTTCTCTCTCTTCCCCCACCTTTCTCCCCCACATTTTTCTCTTTTTTTTCTTTCTTTGTTGAATCTCTAATTAATTTAGATTTGTTCTTATGAAACTTAAGCAAGAACTTGTTAAACCTCTCAAGAACTCACACACTTGGTTGATTGATCACACTTTTCACTCACGAATTGATTGATCATCGAAAAATAAAATGAAAGAGATCAACTCAAAGATGTATAGTGGTTCGGCGTAAGCCGACATTCACTTTCCTAAGGAGAAGAATTCACTGTGAAGATGATGAAGATTACAAAACTACAAGCACACTATCAAACTCTAACTCTTAATGCTTGTTAACTAATGTGTGAAGATGATGATGTAACTGACTGATTCTTCTTCAATTTATATGGAATGAGTAACCAACATTTTGATTCCTCTTCATCCAATCAAATGCATGCACACTGCATCGGTTGTAACCAACTGATCTTGCAACCATTTGATGCTTCCAGTTGATGCTTCTAGATGCTTCCAGCTGCTACTTGTTGCCACAACACCAAGCTAATCATCTCAGCTCCAAAAACTCATCCAACGGCCTCAAGTCTGCTTCAGCTTAACCAATGCATGACCTCCACATGTCACGCTGCTAACATCTCATGCAACACACACTTGCAAGTCTACTTCTTTACAGCTGGTGAAAAGAGAAAGCTGGTTTATTAATCTCATTTCTTCGAATAGAAAGAATTTTCCCATTCATTTTGATTAGGTGACTCCATGAATTGCAATTTTAGTTAATTTTATATGATTTATAATAGTGATTTTGTTATATAAGATTATCATAAAATATGATGATTTTGGTTGCAAATTTATTACGAAAAATATGGCGATGTGAAAGATTAGGATAGGGAAAGATGTTACTGAAGTGAGTATCTGCTTCTCTTCTTTTTGTTTCATGTTGAATTTACTGACTTTGTTATTATTATTTAAATATTATTCTATCATGCTATAATGATGCATTAATTTTATGAACTTATTCTGCATTTGACTAATATAACTCAAATGTTGTACTTGAACAATGTTGTTGATGGTTGTGTAGCTCGTTTTCTCAAATAAAATTTTTCGATATTTGCTTTGAAATGGCATTTAGATAGACATCAAATTACTATTCGTTGAATATAGAGTAGTGGAAATCAGTGTTGTGTTTGTTGCAGTCTGTGATTCCAACTGATAAGCAGTCCATCACGCCAAACTCTGAGCTTACAATTTTTAGAGCAGAGGTAAAACCTTCATCATGCGGTGAAAGATTGTGTCGTATCATTGCATTATCTATTTTTCAAATTTAGATGATTCTATAATATAGCTGAAGTTAAAGAATACTGATCTCAGTGATGGTTGTATATACATTTGGTGGAGCAACATCTATATTAGATAATTTAGATTCATCAATTAATATATGTACAAGTGTGGCTCTAAATTCATGTGGTTGTTTGACTCTTGTACAAAACTACAATGCAAATGTGGAGTTTATGTGGGCACCTCTTCTTGTTGAATCTAATTTTGATAATTCTGTTGACCACCGAATGAATGATAGAATACTTCGTCCATATGCAATTCTTAGACATTCATCAAGATGGGAGAATGCTGATATACTGGTCTTTAATTTGTATCTGTGGCGGATATAGGGCCCTATTAAAATTACATTAGTTTATTTTGTGAAATATTCAGTTGTTTGCATTCGTTTAGAATTAACTTTTTGGTGTTAATCATTGTAAAATTTAATGGGATTGTGGCCTTAAAAATGCTTTGTAGTATTATAAATGTGCATAAAACTAAAATGTTGTGAATATGTGCTGATATATTGTGTAAGATACATGTGTAGAGAAAAAATGTAAAAAATAATGCAAAAATAAAATGCGTAGAAAAAATGTGTAAAATAAAATGTTCAAAACAAAATGTGCAAAAAGAATTAAGCAAAAGAAATTGTGCAAAGCAAATTGTGCAATAAATTATGCAAAACGAAATTGTGCAAACCCTACCCCCCACACACCCATCGCCAGTTGTCGGATCTCCGCCGGAATTTAAAATGTGCAAACAAAACAAAATTGTGCAAACACATAGGGGTATTTATGGTATCACAATCATAATTATGTAGTTATGAGTATTAGTAATTTGAATCATGTAGTTTATAGCAATTATGCATTATTTTATGTATCTAATAGTAAGTGATCCTATTAATATTTCTTAAATTCAACATACCATTTTAATTAGTAAAAAAATACTTTTTATTTAAATTATAAAAATAAGTAGTTTAAAATCAGTGTTGTTATAATCAAGACCAGAGGTTGAACCGATAAAGACAACAATTCGAGGTTTAATTCAAAAACTTAAAATTTTCATATTTTCAATTATAGTTTATAAAATCATTATTTACAAAAACATATAATTAACAAATTATTTTACAAAGCAAAAATTTCAATTTAAATAAGAATATGATAAAATAAAAATATTTATAGTTTATAATACATAGTTATAATACTCTATCCATCCCAAACTAAAAGGGTCATTTTTCTATTTTGGTCGTCCCATCCAGTGAGTTCCCTTTCCTAGGACATACCCCCCTCTAATACATTTAAAGTATAGGACTCATTCTCCTATTAATACAACTACCCACTACACATTAAATAATAATACTTCTTAATCTACATGCAAAAAACAAATGACCCTCTTACGTCAGGACGGAGGGAGTATATATATATATAATACCATAATGCATATTTTATTTAAGAGTCTGACTGCTGTGCACCGGTGCACCTGGACGATTTAACTGTTAGATTATATTTTAATTCGATCTTTACTATCAAATAAAATAAAATAATTAATTAAAAAAATCTACCCACTCCCCTTATTTTTAACCCACTAACCGCAGGTAAACCAATGCACCGGGTGAACCACATAATCACCCTTAATTTAATATTTAAATAATATTCTAAAGAAAATTATAAAAGTGAAATATCATATAAATAAAAATAAATTTTCTTTTAAGAAATTTAGAAAAATATATATATAAAATCCATACAGGGTTTACTGTTCATTCTAAAGGTGAAATTTCGACTTTACCCATGTAGTTTATGGTATACTTTTATTCAGTGGTTTAAGTAAGAATGATAATAGGATGGGTATTTTCAGGTACTTGTCCTACTCGGACCCTAATGGAAAGGGTATGAATAATTGTAAACGGATTTTGAACGGATACAGGTAGTTGTAAAAAATACTATTAGGATTTACAACGGGTATGAGTAATGCCTCAATACCTGCGGATAACCCATATATATATATATGTATATATTATAAAATTTAATATATGGAATATTATAAAATTACTAGAAAGGGTGCACCTTGCAAGTGGTAGAGGGGAAGATGGAAAGACCTTCCAACTGAGTTTGGTTGCTGCAGGGTGGGGGTTCGAATCCTGCCTTTGGCATGGATTTGGCCCCTTGCAAGCACAAGTTTAACAGTGAGCCTTCTCTATAAGCCACTTGAGGCACATCCTGCGATTTACCTCCTCCACTAATCCCTAGGGTAGGAGCGATGGGGGCCCCTAATGGTGGGGTATACCATTTTAGAAAGGGTGCACCTCAATTATTGAAATTGAGGTGCTAAACCGGATCCTGTGGTGCTCAAACGAGCATGATAAAATTATTAAAACAAAAAGTTATGCACAATAGGCTATGCTATATAATAAAGTTTTACAGTTGTATGCTCAAACGAGCATGATAAAATTATTAAAACAAAAAGTTATGCTCAATAGGCTATGCTATATAATATAGTTTTACAATCACAACTATCGGAGAACTAATAGAATGATTAGCTAAACAAATTCAGTGACCAGTTATCAGCTTTTCCTCAAATATGATATAGGTGGTCCTTCATTTACAAGACAATGATCTTCAAAAATAACAGCAACATCATATCCTAGAAGCATTAGACTTTAATAAGCAGGTATAGTTCCTAAAATACCACCTAAGCGTCAAGATATATAATAACAACACGCAAGGGATGATGCAATTCCAGTTTCAACCATTAGCAGATTGCTTCTTGCTTTTCAGGGTCCAAGGTATTTTCCCCATATTTTTGCTGAATGAGAGTAGGTCTAATCCTGGACACTCTTTGTGCCTATTTCGGATTTCCATCAAAGTAAACATTTCAGGATAGCCAGAAACTAATGAGATTGATCAATATCGAAATAATAGTAAACAAGCTTGGATAAAAAAATAAAAATGTACCAAGACAAATTAAAACCACAACATTAGAACAAATTCTTACCACGAATCTACTATTTAAAATATGTTTTTTATGATCATATTTATTGTTATACAGTGTGATATTGTCAAACTACACTCAACAAAATATAATAACAAATTCTTACTGCAAATATAGGCTTAGAAATTACGTTTTTTAAGTTCAAGTTTTCTGTTTCACAGTGTGATATTGTCAAGGTGGCTAACTTGTCATTTCTAAGAGAAAACAGGTTTTCTTGGTAAGAAAACAGATATATACACACGTTTTTAAGAGAAAAAGGAAAAAAAACACATACCGAGTCAAAGAAGCAATAAGATCAGAATTTGTGAAACTTGCTCCAACATCGCACATGGTAAAAAGCTCTTCCTTAGAGTCAAAAGACAGATCACCTCCCACAGCAAATTTTTCGTTGCCAAGGGCACCTGAGAAATTCACAATGGGATAAGGTGCTTGAGCTTATCCCAGTATAGTCATGCAAGTATTGAATTTCCTAATACATAGTTCAAAGATGGGAAAAATTAAGTAAAAGAGTTAAAACATAGTATACGATTTGAGAGTAGAGAATGGCTCACCTTTCCAGATCTCTGAGCAGGAACTTTGAAGCTTAAGCTTGCCTTCAACCCAGAAGTAGGCTCGTTAACTGAGATGGTGGTGAAGAGCTGGTATCAAGTTCCACTCCAGTTGTTAGTTAGTGTTTCAATGAAAATATCCATCAATTTGCAAGGAAAAATAGATATATATGATAATACTTTGCAAGAATAGAATGGAATTTCTTGGATCATAATCATAATCCATGGTTTTAAATAATTAACATACATTGGAACTCGTAGTCGTATCCACTTTAATATCAATTGTGACATTTTTGTGCTAATCTCATAGTGGGCAACACTATCAACCACAACCTACATCATCCAGCATTGAAAGTGTGAGGATTTTTTTAGACTTCACTCAACGATGTATACAAAGGCAGAAGGAGGTGTTCTTGAAATAGCTGCTTTGGTGCGCAGAGAAGGCAGAACATAAAAGCAAACTCTTAAACATTGAAACAACACTGCTTCAGAGAGTTCTTCCACCAGTATAAATTAAGCTTTCAGATGTTCAAAGAAATAAATTCAATGCATCGTTTTTTTTTAATAAAAACAGTAAGCCACCTGAAAGAAAGAATGTTGCAGGGCTTCCAGAGTGTTGGCCTCTTGGATGGATTCCATGAACAAAGAGACTATTTTGCACAAAAAGGAATATGTGAGTTTGTCCATTGAAGGGTCAGCCAAAACGGCTTAATGAAAATAATGACAAGTGAAAAAAATATCACAATGCACTAACACCTAGTAACATTACAAGGAGATAAGCCCCAGCAATCTGCCAAGTTATTAGCCATTTTAAATAAATATATAGATTTTTTTAAATTAAAAGTACAAATCCTCCAACAAAAAATATTTAAAATTAAAATTAAATCTTAAAGACACATTAAAAGCAGCACAGGCATCCGCATTTAGTTAAGATGATTGGTTTGATGATATACCTCTTTCCAGGTCTTTTAAAAAATTGGCAAAGAATCATGAAGTTATCAGAACTCTAAATCAAGAACACACAGGTACAGCTCTAATTGTGTTGTTATACGAAAACAGAGCAAACAGAATACTCACTTGTGGAAACTGGCAAGTATGGCACTTGCAAGTTCAAGACCCTCAGACCACTCATCTTGGTTGGATTTCCTATCACACCGCATATCTTGTATAACTGATCCACCTCACTACATCAAAACAAAAACAGCAAATCAGACATCTTTCAAATGGTTCAAATTTAACTGAAGAATTGCGTCATGCTAGTGCATTACAGGGTATACATCTTCAGGTTGAAAAGGGTACAACAAATGACACTATAACAAGCAAACACTCTTTGAAACTTAATATTACAATGATGAGACCATTTGATAGTTGCCCCAATATTGAAAAGAACAAGACGTTGAATTCAGATAAATTTACCATCATATATACTCACAAAATGAACAAAAGAAAAATCACCTACAGAGCACAGAGAGATTACTATACCTTGAACCCCGAAAAAAAGGGCGAAGGGTGAACCATTCAGCCATTATTGCACCCATTGCCCACATGTCTTGGGAAAATGCACCCAAAAAAATAAAAAATCTTTAGTGAAAAATATACATATAAGGATCATATGTTGGACTAAAGCAAAACTTCAGGGGCCTGATACCTGCCAACATAAACATAAACAAAAAAATTGTATAATGCATCAAATAAAATAAACTTAGAAATCAAACTCACTGCGTAAGCACAATCTTATAACAGTAAACCATATGAAAGATGAAACTCTCTTTTCTTTAGTAAAGTCACATCAGCACCCGATCGGCCCGACTTTCCCAAATTCCCACCGCCGGTCCTTCGCCTTTCCGGGTCTGGATTTTTTGCATTGTTTTAATCATCGTGGTCGACAAATTATATACTACTTCACTATTTCCTTGTAATTCTTGCAATTATTTTATTAATAGCAAGGTAATTATAAGTAGTGGAAAATGAGAATGAAGTTTTATAAAGTGAGGAGATAACTAATTACAATGAAGAATTAGGACTCATTCAATACCTCATCAAATAAATCACTTTGCATCACAACAGACCACTAATGTTTTTCATATTAATAGAAGAGTTGTCTAAGATTATCTTCTCTCATTGTTGTGAAAACTGAAAAAAAAAATCAAATACTCATATCTTCTTGAGTATGTTGATGATGATATGCATTCCAAAAACACATATATACAAAATAAGAGGAGACCTCTGTCAATTCAAGCCAAATAAAGGTTGGTCTGAAATACTAATTCAGTCTTTAGAAAATGTTCTAAATATGAAGAAAATGCATATTGATAGCTTCGATGCAATTTAATTAAAGCACATGACACTAATTTAAATTAAGTAGATGCTAAAACCTACATGCTTAAGATATCAGGTTAGGTCCAAATTTAACTCCATTTTGTAGGCTGTATCTAATCAAGAAGTGCAAATTCTAGATATGCCATGCGAACATACTGAATTTTGTTTCCTGATAACCAGAGTCATTACAAACAGAAAAGAAAGTACCTTTTTTAACCTGCAAAAATGAAAATTGCATGAACAGCTAAATCACTTTGTTTTGTTACACCCAAAACCCCTCTAATAAATTTGAGGGCATATGATATGCCTTAATTGACCAGTATATATAAATGCAAACATAATATCTCAATATTGTAGAATAAATGTAAAATAGAGAAGAAAATACCTTGCATCTCTAATTTTGTTAACCCCGCATACACCAAACTAACAATGTCCTCACATACTTCTGAGCCATCATAGCGACTTATCAATAATCTCATCAGGACTCTGCAAATTTATTTGACCGAGTGAAATCATCAATCAAAATATGGAGAATATTGTCTGGATAATGAGAAACGGCAAAAGAATTGCCTTTAGAGAAATACCACTTGACTTTGACATCCTTAAACCCTAATCCAAAACTAACGATCAAACAGTAAACAACAGCGACTACGGGGAGGACGCCAGATCAAGATGGGATCTGATCTACCCATTCTTCATATCCGATTTCCAGGAAGAGGTGAGGTGCCTTCCATCGAACCAATCGGTTCGGCATTCCCCGAGCGAGACTAAGATGCGGTGGTGGCGCGTGAATTTTTGAATTGAAAAAAATGTTAACCAACAAAGAGGCAGACCCATGGTTATTACTATTAGAGTGAGAATTGAGAAAGCAAAGAAAGAAAGAGATTACATAGAAGGAGAGAGAGGGTGAGGTGGGTTTAAGAGGAAGGAAGAACAAGTTTACCTTCTACCCGCTTGAAACTGGCCACAAACCAGTTCAACGCCTATTATAATAGGCAATAGATATATTATGAGATATTATATACTATATTTAGGGATGTAACCAAACAAACCAAACCGTTCGCGAACTATTCGAATCTCGGTTTGATTAAATGTTCGTTCGAACTCATTCGTTAACCTTAACGAGCTAAACCAAACTTGAATTTTGGGTTCGAATAGTTTATCAAACCAAACTCAAGTTTAAGGGTGTTCGGCTCGAAAGCTCGCGAACATATTCGTTTATAGGCTCGCTAATGGCTCGCAAACGCATTCGTAAATTTTATAGTTATTCTTTAGAATTATATATTATTATTTATTTATTAATATTCAATAATTAAATATTTCATATTAAACCACACAAATATGATAATAACTTAAGTGATTATTTAAATATTTAAATACTTTTTACCATTTATTATTATATTTTGTTAGTTTGTTTATTTAATATTATGAGTATCATTAAATGTTTATAAACGAAACATTCTTTTAATATCCAGGCACAAAATTATTTAAATGTTCATGAAAATATATTCATAAACAAGTTACTTTATGTGTTCGTGAACATGTTCGCGAGTCTTAACAAATAGTTTGAGTTCGAGCTCGAGTTCGATATTTTTTTTTGATGAGTTCGAGCTCGGGCTCGAGTTCGATAATTTCTTAACAAACGATCCTCAAACTTAGTAGTGTTCGACTCGACTCGATTCGATTACATCCCTAACTATATTTATATAATAGTTATAAATTTTATTTAATTATATTTATTACATATTTCTTTAAAATAATAAAATTTATAGTATATATGTTTTATATTTAATTAATAATAATGTAAGTATAATTATTATATTTATTTAAACAATAAAAATATAAATATATAAAAAATAAAATAATATTAAATGGATACAGGTACCCGCGGGTATTGATAAACTTGTATGGGACGAGATTTAGGATTTTAGGGGTTAGGATTTAGGGTTTTAGGGTATAAGGTTTAGGGTTTAGTGGTTTGGGGTTTAGGGTTTAAGATATCAACACTTAATAATTATGTTTTTTAATTATATTTATTAAAATTTATTTAAAATAATATTTATATTATATTTATATTTAATTAATAATACTCCCTCCTTCCTGTGTATTTTTACTCATTAAGACGTTTTATTTTTTTAATATATATAATGTAAGAGAAAGTATGGATAAATTAGTAATTTAAAAAGAAAAAGTAGATAAAGTTGTTGGGAATGATGAATAAAGTGTAAAAAAGTAATTAAAGTTGTTGGGATTATAAAAAGTAGGTAATAAAATATTATGTATTTTTACCATAAATGGAATGGGTAAAAATACATGGGACATCCCAAAATGAAAAGTGGGTAAAAATACGTGGGACAGAGGGAGTAGTATAATTTTTATTAAAATATTAATTTAAAAATATATATATATATAATTATAAAATAAACGATTATTAATTAACGGATTTGGGATATGCATGGGTATCATAATAATTTTTTAATGAGACGGGTATGGATATGTATAATTTATATTTAAATGGATACGAGTACGGATCCTATAACAATGAGTACCCTACCTATTGTCATCTCTAACAACTACTCATTATACATTATAATATTATATCTCTCAAATCAATATAAATTAAAATAGTATATTTGTTAATATTTAATTTAGTTATTTTGTATTAGAAATACTTGGTATGAGAAATTAATCATTGGTTCGATTATAGTTAATGTCTGAGAAATATATATAAAAGATTTTAGGGAGCCACTCCTATAATTCATTGAAATAACTGGGAGTCACTGTTATAATTTATTGAGATAAGTGTAGTCAAATTATGCCTAGGTATAAATGTAATTATAAGGGAAGATTATAAAATGTATGAGTGTGGGTTTTCATTTTTAAAAAAACATAAAAACAATTTTAAGTGAACGATCTATTAAATTTTTATTTTTTCATTTATTAATTGAATTTGTGTAAATTCAGGAAAATAAATATTACATGTGAGTAATAATTTAACGTGTGAATTAATTCTCAATTGAAGTTCATGATCTTTCTTGCAATTAACTATTTAAATATTGAAATTATATTATATCTATTTTATTTTTATTTAATAGTAGTATATTTTTTATTTTAAAAAATTTAAAAAAAATTAAAGGACTACAAATGTAATTTCTTGTCATGTTAGAAGTGTCACGTGACATTACCCGTTGGGTGACCTACCCCAGCTGATACATGAATTAAATTATCGAATATTTTGAAGTTAATGGATAAATTTCATATATTTAAATCGTTAATTGCTAATTATTCCATGTGCACCACACATCCACTTTTAGAAACTTATACACTTATAAATAAAAATGTATACACTTTGTTAGTGAATTTTCTGTAAATTTTTTTTAATGAAAAACTGATTGTAAAAAAATTACTTCCTCCATCCCAGAAAAGACTGCACACCCCTTTCCGGCACGGAGATTAAGAAAGTGTTAACTGTTAGGTGAGTTAGGTAGGGGTGGTTTTTTTTGTAAATAAAGTGAATGATGAAGGGTGATTGTATTTAACTTTTTGCTTGTTTTTGGAATGTGCGAACTTTTGTGGGACAATCCAAAATAAAAATTGTGTCATCTGAAATGGGACGGAAGGAGTATACAATTATTAAGAAATATGTATAAATTATTGAATAAAAAATTATACATATATGAGTCTTACTTGCACCCATATGTGTGTCATTAAGGTCTTAGGGTTTAGGATTTTAGGGTTTTAGCTCAATCTAGGTACAAAATTCCACAAGACACATGATCATCACTTGCATACTGTCAAATGAAGATCAAAAGAGCAAAGTTTCAGCATCAAGCTCTTCCTTTCAACCACAGCTTCTTCGGAAAAAGGCCTTCAGACCCAGCGGCACTCCAGTCATACTATCAAACATACAAAAGAAGACTTGCATACCTAGATCGCAATCTATTGGAATGCTTTTGCGAACCTCGTTTTGCTACTCTAATGTCCATTTTTTTTAACATATAAGTATGCTACATGTGTAAAGGAATATTTAAAGGAATATTGCAAGCAATGTCTTTTGCAATTTTTAGAAGTAGAGCAATTGCCATAAATAAATTAAAAAAACACTAAATACGGTACACCTCAAGAATTGAGATGCCCTTTCCCCAATCTAGGAAAAAAGGAATTGGGGTGATATTTGGTATTTTTTTTGTAATACATAATTTACTGTTGTAAATAACAGGAAATAACATTATTTTTCCTGCTCTTGCATTGAATTTTAAGCTCAATGGAGACTAATTTATTGATATATTGTTGTTTAAAAATTTTATTAATAATATATGGTTGTTTGATGTTTTTGTTAACAGAATAAGTAGAAGCGCTAGTGCTAATGGCGATTTTGTAAACGTATCATCATTACCCAAGAAAATAATAATTAAATGATAATTCATTGTTAATTTATATTAAATTAAGTTAAACTAATGTAATGTAAAGATTTAAATATTAAAATTAATGTTGAAATTATTTGATAATTTTAAAAAAATAAGTACTCCCTCCGTCCGCCGAAAATGTATAAATTATGGAGTACTATTTTGAGCTTTCGCATTAAAAATATACATTTTCCTTTTAAAACACATCGAACTCTCACACATTACTAATACATTTATTATAAGGTCTCACACACCTCACTAATACAACCGTCAATTACACATTAAATAATAATACTTCTTAATTCACGTGCAAAACATTAATGTATACCTATTAGGCGGACGGAGGGAGTATATTGTTTATGAGTTTGTCTCGTGTGCGTTAGATGCATAAATAGTTTAAAGATATAAAAATTATTTTAGATGATTCACACTTTAATTAGTGCAAGTACTATTTTTTCATCGAAAATATCGATTATAATCTAAAGAGTATTACCAGGGGCGGAGCTAGAGAAAATTTTGAGGGAGGGCTAAAAATGAAATTGTGTTGATCATAATTCATATTCGAACATTAAAAATTACTCTTTCTATCCCGATTTTGTTTGCGTTGATAAAGAGTTAATGAAGAGTTGTTTTTTAATTAATTTTATTGAATTTTTAGAGGTAATGTACTTTTTAAGTTATAAATATTTGTTATGTGTATTAGGTGTGATTGATATTTTTAAATTAAAATGTATTTTGAAGTTATTGGATTGAGAAGATATTTTTTTTATGGTGTAAATTACTCTGAAACGGAAATGGAAAATACGAGGATAATTGTGGGTGAGTAGTAAAATATAATGCAATATAAATACATAATTTGCTACAGAAAAAATTTCAAGATATATTATCAAACAATCCTTAATATCTAAAAATTTAAAAATAGATAGACGACACTTTCTCAAAAATTATAGAGCATGTGGTAAAAATAGAAGCTCTTTTTTAATCAATATTAACTATCTATTATTTGCAGGTAGATGTATATGGAACTTTTACAGGTTAGGAGATTTGTTTGCAAGAATAATTATTAGTAGATTTAATAGATAAAAATCATTATTAAGAAGAATAAATATTAATTACTCTAATTTAAAATTATGTAGTATATATATGGAACTTTTACAAGGTTAGGGGGCTAAAGCCCCAAGCATGTATGAGGAAACGCCCCCTGAGTATTACTCAATCTGTTCACCTACAAGAGCTTAATCTTACCATTTTGGACGTTTCCTCCATAAGATCTCATTTCATTTTTTTAGACACATAAAAGACATACACCAAATTATCCTAAAAAAAATATTAGTTAAAAATAATTTTTCTTAATATCCATGGTATTGTTTAATGTTTAGGGACAGAGGAAGTACTTTAGTAATTTTGATGGAGTATAATAATTTGTGTTAGGTTAAGAAAATTAATTTTTAATATTAGTTGTTATACCTTTTAATATAATAACTTATAATCTTGATCTTTTGAAAAATAAAATAACTTTTTAAATCAAATATTAATGCTCTTTATATTACAACCAACTTTTTCAATGAAAAAATTATACATACAAATATTAATTAAATTGTATACTCTTTAAAATAAAATATTATACGTCCCTCAAACACTTTATCCATCCGTCGCACAAGAAACCAATTCATGAATAATACACTCGTTCTAAATTATTAAATAATTACATAATTAATTTTTTACCTATTTAAATCATTAAATTAATTTAATTTAATATACCTATTTAAATCATTAAATTAATTTAATTTAACTTAAATTAATAATAAATTATCATTTAATTATGATTTTCATGGTAATGGCAATACACTACTAGAGGCGCCATTACTGTTGGCGCTTCACTTATTTGGTTAACATTACACCAAACAGCCATATATTATTAATAATAATTTTAAACAACAATAAATTAATAAATTAGCCCTCAATGGAGTAACAATTATGATAATTCGCATTCTTTTGTTTTTTTGAAAAGGAAAAATTATTTTATTGATTCATTATAATAGTACAAGGAATACCAAGAAAGTTGCACTAGAAATAATGGCAAACAACGTGGGAAAGACTGCCTTCCAAAATAAGTGAGATGTCACACTAATCTAGGTTGTTCTAGGTTTAGCTTTGTTTTAGGGAAGGGGAAATATAAAATTGGTCCATACATGGTTTAGCTTTGTTTTAGAATAGGGAGAATATCAAAATTGATCATGTAGACGGACATAGTTGTAAGCATGAATACACAAAGTAAAGATACTTCATAATAGGAATTTTATCAATACAGGGCTTGAAAAATGGGTAATCTATCAATTCGGGGCTTGAATTATGTATACTATTGATTAGGGGTCTGAATTATGTAAAACTATCAATTCAGGGCCTGAACTTAGACCCTAAATTGATAAAATAGATAATAATATTTGACAAAATCTTGGATTGATAGTTTTATATATTTCAAGCATTGGATTGATAGAAAAAATAATTCAGGCCCCTAATTAATAGTTTACCCATAATTCGGGCTGGAAAAGCCCTTCATAACAATACACAAAAAAAAGTAATGACAATGATACACAAGTAATAAAGGGTAGGCAGGCTCGCAAAATCCAACCAATCATTCAAACTCAATAATGTTTATAAGATAGTCAACCAACAACATGGATTGTTTCTCAACATCATATTAAAACGTAAATACATGCATCACAAATAAGCATAAACTGTAGTGGATCCAAAGACTAAAGCAACCCTCCAACACACTTCCTAGTTGACTTGATTTTCAACCGAAAACAAAATAAACTTGCATGCCTTCAAATAAATCCATTGTAGGAGGAGAAAGAGCACACATCAAAGATGCCCTCTTCCGGTATGCAAAAACTAAGAGACTTGATTTTTTTTGTACCAGGAAGCGTAACAGCTTCCAACTTATTCCACTCATCAACTTCATAGTAGATTTGTCCCCTAAATCTGTTCATTCCCTCCCTACATGCATTAAGATCACACTGGTAAACATCTAGGACAAAGTGAGGAATATATTCCAACAGATTCTCATCGTTGTTCATATACGCTCGAAAAATGCAGAACTTGCACACACCATTCACATCTTGATCGATAAGGGTGATTGATTTTGAGACAAAGTCGTCATCCAATGATGATTCTTCAGGGAACCGATATAGCCCGGTACAATATATGTTAACGCTAGTATCACCAAGACTTTGGCATTCACGATCAATCTTGTATGCTTCCGTGCTAGTCAAGCAGAGGCTTTTTTTTCCAATTATCAAAGGATTATGACCTAGGAATAATCCAGGTGTACCAAAAAATCCTGAACAATATTTCCAACATTGATCATGATGGAGAAGCTGAAAATCAAGGATGTAACAACTTTTCCTAAATCCCTAGGGAACACTTGGACGAGTAAGACATACTTGCTGAGGAAAGTATGCATGTCAATGTGAGCACATTGAACATAACAAGGTAGTGGTGGAAGTTTTTGATATCTTCTTGTTTCGGGATTAAAGAGTTCGAAATCAAAATCATTTTCAGGTGATGATTCGCGTGAAAAGACAAGGATGTTTTCATCTTCCGGGGTGGGGACAGCCATGGGACGATATTTGACAGAGTTCATGTAGCCAATCACCTGTATCATGCTTTCGTCTATCTCCAAATAAGTGACCCTTGGTTCAAACTTATAACTGTAGGAATATCTGCGTTCAATACCGGATCTACACACCCTTCGAACACGTAAAGTGTGGAGTCAAAGATACAAAACGCCACATCATAAAATGCCTTACGACTAAGTAGGAACTTAGGACGCAACAAGCTGAAGCCCCCGTTGGGGTTGCCCTCATATTCAACATCCACACAATTTATAAACCCACCACATGGTCCGCCAAGGCAAGCAATATAAACATTTTTTGATGGCACTATTAAAGGACCAAATGGTAGAACCAGTGGCTGTAATAGTGGCGATCCAATCTGGAGGGACAAAGTTACATAATAACAAAAGAAATAGATAAATAAAAATATTAACAATTAAAGGTAACAAAAGAAATAGATAAATAAATAAATATTAATATTAACATTAAAGATTGATGAGAGAATTAAAGGCAATTAAAAAATGAATTCTATCAGAACTTAGAAGTTAAAAATAAGTAATTACTTATTTGGACTTAGAATTATTTTTTTCAATCAATCCAGAATCTGGAAAATGCAAAATCAGGTCTGAATTAGATAGAGGTAATATTTGATAAATTCAAATTGATAAAAAAAATATTTGATAAATATAAGTATAAAATTAATAGTTCACTTATTTAAAAAAAAAAAAAGAAATAGATAAATATTAATACTTATTTAAAAAAAATAGATAAATATTAATATTAACCGTCTTGGGAGGGTGAGAGTGAGTGGAGAGACATGAGATTTGCATCGCGAGAGAGATGGCGTCCACCTACGTCGCGGGAGAGATGAAATTGGCATCAACAAACTCCGACTCCGAAGTCGTAGGGAGAGAGATGCTGCCATTGTGCCCTAAAACAAGAATTAGGGCTTCTTATAATTTCTTACTAAAAAGTCACTTGGTTCTTGTTGAGGTGAACCTTGCTTTGAGGGTGTAAATTAAAACAAAACAAAACAAAGGGGATATACGCAGAGTACCTGATTTCTGAGAAGGCTCGCTGAAAAGAGATTACAGTGCATCTGAGAAGAATCCCTGAGGAGAGATTACAGTGCGGAAAGGGGGTATAAATATGGACCCAGCATCTTCAACAGACCTAACAGGCTAGCACGATTTTGTGGGCCTACTCTTAAAATCAACTATGTAAGCCTGTTAATAAGGCCCACCTAAAGTGTCATTGATCACAATTTTAATTTATTCTAATTAATTATAAAAAAAACAAAACGATATACATGAATGAAATCAACATTCTTTTTAAAAGAGACTTCTTTAAATATATTACTCCCTCTTCCCATGTTAACAAGATAATTTTTTATTTTGGTTGTTCCACTTAAGGAATTTTATTTTTTATGCACATGAGACCCACACACTCTTCTAATACAATTAAAATATGAGACTCGCACTCTCATGAATATAACTACTCACTACATATTAAATAATAATACTCCATAATTTACTACACATTAAATAATAATACTCCATAATTTATGTTCAAAAAAGAAAATGACACTCTTACGCTAGAACAGAGGGAGTGAGTATATTATGGTACATATGAATAAAATCTATCTATATACACGGAGTTTAATCTTGATTGTCCAAATCTTCTTTTTTTCTCTTCGATTTTACATGTGTTTTCTTTATAAGTTAATGTAGACGCGGAGTTTAAGAAAATTTATTTTTTGACAAACTTTATTAATTTTTTATGGGTATTATTGTATTTTTAAGTAATAAATAAATGAGTTCATTACTGCCAGGTACATTCTATAGACTATAATTAATGTTGGATACAATAAACTTAAAATATTTCAGAAATACCATTTTTATTTTTAATGAGATTGTGTTCAATAATAAATAAAATTTTAAAATTAAAAACAACCGTTGTTCCACTTCTCTCTCCTAGAAAATCCGTTCAAATCCAATTTCAACTACTTTTGACAATCATCAATAGTTGAGAGATATTCATACAAAATAAATTCACGATAATAGATGTATATTTTCAAATTGAGAAGAACATTGATCGTAATTGACAATTGAGAGGTATTTTGTTTGATTGAAGTGGGATTTCTTTCTGATGAACAGGATGTTCTGAAGAATCTGCATTATGTTGGTGGTTTGAATAATCTTGTGAGGCGAAAACAAGTTCAGAATAATTAGTGTTCAATAATAATGTATTCAGATTGGTATTCGGGTTAGTGTTGAATAATGATGTAATCAGATTGGTATTCATAATTATTTGTGTTCAATCCACTTGTATTCACATATTAATTATTCGTAATTCATGAATTAAAAAATTAGGATTTTAAAACTACTAATATAACTGCACTTGTATTAAGACGCTAAGTATTCAGAAGTGTTTCTACATGTTTTAACAACTAAAAAGGGTAAATGGGATTTTTAATTAATAATTTTGTAGTGGTCAGTAATAAAATATCTTTAATATACTAATTGGGAGTTTTTTTCAGCTTACGTGTCGACTCCATAAGTCTTCTGAATGATGTGTCAATTAGTGGTTAATTTGAATTAATTTAATTATTATAATTTTCATATAATTTAATTTAACTTAAAATATCACATCTCCAAATTTATGACTATTTTTAATAGTATTTACTTAATTAATTTTAACTAAAGGATAATCTTTAACAGTATTAAAAAATTGGGCAAGATTTATTCCATCAAAATATTGTTGTGGTTCGCCGCCCGCAATGTAGCGAGAAGTCCACTGAACCTTATCATTTAGAGGAAGGAGAAGTCGTAACAAGGTTTCCGTAGGTGAACCTGCAGAAGGATCATTGTCGAAACCTGCAAAGCAGACCGCAAACACGTTCAGAAACACCCGGGTTCCGCGTTGTCGGCTAATCCCCACGCCTCGTATCCGGACCCGACGGCACTCGCGCCGTTCGGGCATAACGAACTCGGGCGCGGGATGCGCTAAGGAATACAAACACGAGCGCCTCCAACGTAAGTGGACTATCTTGTTTCTTTTATCTTTCTTGTTATTTGTCCACTATTTTCTATATTTCAAATATCCTTCAATCATTTCTTACACTTATTTTGATACTTAATTGAAAATAAGTTTGGGAAGGTGCGTGATAGGGAGTTATTTTAGTATTTTATTTCTAGTCAATAATTTTCTTGGTTTAGATTATTTGATTTCTTATTTCCTTATTTTCTATTCCTATCATATTAGTAATTAGGGTTAGTGTTGTGATTATGGGTTTTAGCTTCTTTAAATATTGTATGTTATTGTAGGAGGAAAACGTCAATAAGAAATATCTATTTGCAGCCTTATTGGTTTGTGGCAGAGTTATCTCTGTGGCCTTCTTTGAAGGAGTGCAGCCTTCGGGCTTATGGCGGAGAATTTATTCTACATGGCCCTCTTGAGGGATTATTCTCGTTATGTCTTTTATTTATTTTATTCATTTTAGTGCATCTCTATCAATTGGTCCGACCTGCCGGATCTCCATCAATATGACCACCGCGAATGAGAGATTTGAATCAGTCATAATGGAGAGATGCAATAAAATGAAGATGGTTTTGGGTGAAGTTAAGGATGCCCTAACTGCCCAAGGTACAAAAATATCTACCATGGAGAACAAAGTTGACTTCATCCAAAGGAAATTGGAGGGACTAGGGTTGATAAGATCACAGCCTTTGCCACCACTACCAACCCCTACTGATGCGGTGTTTGTTTCTAAGGTTAAACAACCTGCCATGCAATATGGGTCATCCCTTACTGCAGCAGTGCCCGTCGCCACCACACCTGCTCTGGTTCAGCCACCCACGTCGGTCAAGCTACTTCAAATGGAACTTCCGTTGAATGTGGTTCCACCACCCCATTTGGTCAAGCTACCAAAAAAGATGAAACTTTCTCTTTTTGATATTTTAGACCCGAAGGGCAGGCTTGAAACTGCAGATTAATTTTTCGTGGTTCACGACTCTCCCTTGTGTGGCCACGTGAAAATTAGCGTTATGCCTGTTCTATTGGAGGATGATGGTGGGAAACTCTTTGGGTCCATCGACCCCTTCGCGAAGGAGACCCGACTTTCCCTTCCAATCAACATTTAACTGGATGGCTATGGTTAATTGCAGCCTTGGGTCAAGATTGTTCGGAGGGGGAGGCAGTTGATAGAGAGCTATTTTAGTATTATATTTCTAGTCAATAATTTTCTTGGTTTGGATTATTTGATTTCTTATTTCCTTATTTCCTATTCCTGCCATATTAGTAATTTGGGTTAGGGTTGTGATTGTGGGCTTTAGCCTCTATAAATATCGTATGTTATTGTAGGAGGAAAACATCAATAAGAAATATCTATTTGCAGCCTTATTGGTTTGTGACAGAGTTATCTCTGTGGCCTTCTTTGAAAGAGTGCAGTCTTTGGGCTTGTGGTGGAGAATTTATTCTCCATGGCCATCTCGAGGGATTATTCTCGTTGTATTTTTTATTTATTTTATTCGTCTTAGTGCATCTCTATCAGTGCGTTTGGTTCTTTGAAATTTTCTTATAACATGGTGAGCAAAGGAGCAAGCAAGAGAGATATCAGGCAAGGTAAGTATTTTTATTCTTCCGTTTGTCTCCATAATTTTTGCTTTATCTTTTCTATATTTCAAGATCCCTATACTTTTTTTTAAACTTATTTTGATACTCTATGGAAAATAAGTTTGGGGAGAGGGAGGCGGTTTCTTGAAATTATTCTTTTAATATAGAGAGTGGAAAAAACTGTAGAAGGAGATTGCAAGAGAAGTAATTGAGCTGAATTTTTTTATTGGTTGCATACTATGAATTGAGTGGTTGTTTGCATGATGTGATATGAGAAGCATAATTTTCTGTTGACTACTTCATGTACTTGAACAATTCTAATAGAATTTTAGGTATGTGACATGATTTGGTTTATGATGAAAATATTTTTATGTTTAACTTGAAAAATTCTTATTGATTAAGTGGATGAAATTGTGTTGTTGCATAAATCATGAATTGCTAGATAACCTTGGTTATTGAAAAATTTTATACCTAGTGAGCTTTCGAGCCTTTGAAAATCATGAATATTCTATTGCATAATTGTTTAATTCTTGAGAGTCTCTTGATTAATTGTAACGTATTTCTAGAACTTGTCATGATTCTCCTTGAATATTCGAGAATAGTGTAGTGGATTATGGTAATGATTTAAGGTCATTCTTGATTTTATTAGTCACTTAAAGCCAAGTAATTCCCTACCAAATAAAAATTATCCGTCGTGAGCCCTTTTGAGCCTTTAAGCCTTTTACTTTGGCAACTTACGAGAATTAGCCACTTTGATTATCTTTTTGAGCCTTTGAATTCCTATATTTAGTATAGAATTAATTGCAAGTTGAAGTGTATTGACTGAGCTTGATAGTGGGTTTGAAAAAGGAATGTAAGTGGTGTTGAAAAAGTGATGAAAGTTAAAAATGCATCTAAGGAAAAAATTCGTGGAGTAGTGCTTAATCTAGTACTCCATGAAATCAAACACCATAGGGTAGTACTTAAAATCTAGTACCCTGTGGAGGATGTGTGGGGTAGTGTCAAAATCTGGTACCCTACGAGAGAGAAAATGATGAAGATGACGTGTTGCTCTTGAGTTGAATGAGATGTGAATACTATTTTATTTTGGAGTTGAAAAGAAAAGAGAGGATGAAAGTTGAAGTGATCAATTAAATTTAGTTCTCCACTATTTGAGTCACATTATCCATATTTATCCTTCCCTAACCAAAGAGTCAACATTACATCCAAATACAAAGTCTTTTTTATCCATAATTTTGCTAGCTTCAAGTAAAAGGAGAAACACTGCAATTAAATCATGTTGAGCGTAATAAAGCCTACTCCCTCCGTCCGCACCAAGGCTACATTTTATTTTTTTGCATGTACATTAAGGAGTATTATTATTTAATGTATAGTGGGTAGTTGTATTAGTGGAAGTGTGAACCCCATGTTTTAATTGTATTAGTGGGTGAGTGTGAGACCCATGTGTATAAAAAATGAAAGAGAACCCTTTGGGTGGGACGACCAAAATGGAAAAAAGAGACCCTTGGTGCGGGACGGAGGGAGTATACACTAGAGAGTTGAGCGATACACTTATCCTAGTGAGTTTTCATGTACCAAGGAATTAATCTAGTTAGTAGTGATTTTTGTGATGTATCACATGCTTGTCTGTTTGATTGATTTGAATTTATTTTATTTTATTTTTAAAAATTTTCTGAAACCAATATAATCATATGTCACGTCCTGTTTTTCTTTTATTCTTTTTCGTTGCCTCGGAACGAGCAACAGTTTAAATTTGGACAGTTTGTTCAGCTCGAAAATTGCACTTTTCATAAGCCGTTTACATATGATTATTGCATAATTTAATATTGTTTATAGAGTTTATTATTTATTTTTATATTTTTATCACTTCACTGTTATTGTTGAGATTTTGTAGAATTTAAGTCTATTTTGGAGAGAAATTGGTAGAATATAAGAAGGATTGAAAATTGGAAGGGAAGAGTCAGATTCTGTATTTCTGTTGGCTGGGTCAATTTAGGCACCGGAATTACATGTAATGGCTGAGTGTTAAGGGTGCGCACATGTGATGCCACTTCATTACGCTATGCATGTAGAGGCATACTGCCCAAGATGCCAAATATATGAAAATTATGCAAAGAAGCGGTGGAGCCCATCAATCAATTGACCAACATTGCATCATCTTGAAGAAGTTGGATTAAATGGTTGAATTTGCAATTTGTGGGGCCCATGATTTCATTGTGAAGGCCCATCTCAAAAATCCAATTCCACTGCCATCAGACTCACACGCATTATGCTTGACCCACATTATATAAATTCTCGTGCCTTTTACAAGCAAAAAAATCGACGACAGAATGTCACATCACCGAACACAGAACACGCTCATCGCCACTTTTGGCCTATCATCTTCTATCCTTCGTCGCCTTTCATCCACCATCCTTCGCAGTAAGTTACGGTGTTTGCTATATGCGCGTACGTTGCAGTGGGACGGAAGGAGTACTTGAGAAGGAAAACAGAGGAGGATTGTCAAGACGGAAAGAGAAGACAAAGAATTATGCGACAAGGGTTATTCTTCTTTCTTTTAATTTCTTATTGTTGATTCATAAACTCATTGGTAAGAATAATTTTATCATGGTTGTTGCTTGTAACACCATGAATAGTTTCCTCTCAATACTTTAGTATCTATAAAGGGAAGTCTAATGCTCTACACTTAGGGAAAAAGAAAATTATCTTATTAATTTGGTCTTAGGAAATTTATGTTCTATAAAATTATTAATCTCACTTGTTCATGGGTGGTTTAACATGCATAAGTGATCATTCCTATAAAATTATGCATTATTTGATTCACTTCTTTATTTGTCTTATTTCACATGATACATTGAATTTTTCTAGAACTATCTTGTTCTTATCCCTTGAAACACTTGTGATTGATTGTGGTTTTTATTTATTTATTTTATTTGCTATGTATGTTTTTGCATAATCAATTTAATAATTTCTCAAACTCTCTTGAAAATGTTATTTCGTCTTAATTAACAGTGGTGTATTATTTTTCTGATGGAATAATGTTATTTTTACTCAAATTTTAGAATTCGACTGCGGTGCACCTTTAGCGCCGATTCATCTTGACGATTTCAGCCGTTAGATTAAACTATAATTGAATTCCTACCAGGATAACTACACATTAATCATATTTTTCACCTATGAATTCTAAGGTGCACTAGGTACACCCTTGAATAATCCTAAATTTTAATGTATTACAATTTTTTTTTCATATTTCTGCTAAAATAAATATATTTTTTATTTAAAATAATAATAATTCGTTATTTTAAAGAATAATTTTTTAATGATATGTGAAAGATTATATAATACTAATTATTTTAATTTTTTTATCATTTGTTTATTATTAGACTCTCATAATATGAATGATCGGATTTGAATTTCTTTTTTTATATATAATAATATTATAAACTCACTTATCTCTATCGTTTAAAAAAAAAAACTTACATTAACCAACAATTTTAAAAATTATCTTAACATTCGATTGAGTTTTTTTTTTCTTTTTTTTCTTCAAATACTTAACAAAATGTTATGCGCAAGTGTACACAAGTATTAATCTTTTAATACTTTTTTTAATACTTTTTTAAGTAAAGAAAAGATAAATACTTCTTTTCATAATTTAATACTATGTGTCATTGTAGAAATAAATGAACATCTATGGTGCCACCATTCATTTAAGTGTTAAGTTAATTGAACGACAGCTTTGGGCAGGTTGGATTGAGACTTTAAAATGGGGTCAGAAAAGAACCGAGTTGTTTGGGCCTGATCCATCAAATTCAGTGGGCCAATTGACCCGCCCCGATTTTGACTTTATTTTTAGTCTTTTATGATCCGTTCATTTATTTATTTTTAATATTTTTCATTTAATTTAATATTTTACTACAAACTATTTATGCTATTTCATTTAATTTAATTGACTTAGCAATTATATTTAAATAGTCCTAAATTTAAAAAATAAAAAAAAGACTTATATGAGCCTGTTTTACAAAATAAATTGCGTGAGACTAATAAAAAGTACTCCCTCCGTCCCATTTTCATCTTCATATTTACTGTACACACACAAATTAAGAAAAGTTGCTTTTTGAGTAACTTTTGGGGTAGTTTGGTATTTTTGGGTAATAAATAAATAATAAAGTATGTTATGTGTGTTTAAAAGGTGATGGCAATTTTGAAATTAAAGTATGTTAGAGGGATATTAGTTATGTACCTTTTCCTTTTATGGAAGTGTGAAGTTGAAATTGGGACGGACCAAAATGGAAAGTGTGAAGTTGAAGTTGGGACGGAGGGAATAATAATCTTTATAATAAAAAATAGGGTCACTTACTATTAGCTACAAAAAAAAATGCATAATTGCTATTAACTACATGACTTAAAGCACTATTACTCATAACTACACAATTATGACTGTAGTACCATAAATACCCCTATATATTTGCACAATTGTTTTGCACAAATTGATTATGCACAATTGTTTTGCACAATTTCGCCGGTCAACGGTGGTCAACGTCGGTCAACAACCGGTCATCGGTGGTCAACGGCCAGTCCCCTATATATTTGCACAATTGTTTTGCACAATTTCGCCGGTCAACGGCCGGTCAACGCCGGGTCAATGGCCGGTCAACGGCCGATCCCCTATATATTTGCACAATTTAATTTTGCATAATTATTTTGCACAATTTCGCCGGTCAACGCCGGGCAACGGCCGGTCAACACTGGTCAACGCCGGTCAACGCCGTTGACCGGCTGGTCAACGCAGGTCAACAACCGGTCAACTCCGGTGGGTGGGTGTGGGGTAGGGTTGTTGGTTTAAAAGTGTATTGAGTATAAGGTTATATTTGGTATTTTACTTTAATATTATGTAGTTGAGAGTAATTATTTAAATTCCATGTATCTAATAGTAATTTAGGTTAAAAATGTGTATCTAGGAGTAATAAACCCTAAAAAATAATATTCCCTACGTCCCATAAACAAATTTACATGTTTTATTTTTTTCGTCTCATAAACAAGTTCACACCCCAAAATAAGAAAATACACAAAAATGAATAATCCTACAACATACTTTAATTTCAAGATTGTTACTAGGGGTGTGCGGATCGGGATTCGGTACGGATTTTAAAAAAATCCGTTCCAAATTTTCGGTACGAATTTTTAAAAAAAAAATCCGATATTGAATCCATAAATAAAAAATCCAATATTGAATCCGTACCAAATTTCGGTTCGGTTCGGAATGGATTTTCGAAAAAATGGATTTTGACGGATCGGAGCGGATCAGATCGAATTTCTCATGATAAATTGATTTTTGCACACATAAATACTTAGAAAAATATCAATTAAACAAAAAAAAACTAAATTTCCCAAATCCAAATAAGAATAAATACACAACCAAAATATTAATCAAACAAATTCGAAGTTTTAATATTTGAATAAAAATTGACTTTAAGAATAAATTCACATTAAGAATTTCACTTTCATGAGACATATAAGAAGAGATAATATTTGAATAAAAATTTATACTCGAATTGATGAAAAACGAGAGTGATGCATTGCATTATTTCATAAACAATTCATATTATAAATAAAGAATGATAAACGTTTAATGAAAAGTAAAAATATATTTAATAAAAATTGATAATTATTTAAAAAATGTAAATAGTCTTACATAAGACGACATCATGTGTTCCCTAAAAAAATAATAGTCTAAGATTAAAAAAACTTAATAATTTTAAATTTTTTTCTTTAAACCTTTAACTTTAAATTTAATGTTTATTTCAATTAAAGTCCATCTAATAATATTTTAAACACAAATATGGATTATCATTTAAATTTTGTATTTTATCTTCATTAAATAAATATAAACTATGATAACTATTTATTAAGTGTACAATTGAATTTACACTTTAGAGATACCATTTACTTTTATTTATTATGTTCTTTTAAATAATAATTTGAACTTTGAACATATTATTTTATTTATTTTCTATTTTTTAAAAAATTCATTTTACTTTATGAAATATATATTTTTTAATATATAGTAACAAATAAATATTTAGAGAATTAGATATAATTTTAAATTATTGTTTATAATTATATTATAATTAATTATTATAATATAATGTAATCGTAATTAATAAATTAAAATTAATTAATTCATGACTTATAAAGTATAAATTATAAATAATAAGATAAATATATTATATATAATTTTAATGCATAATTTCAATTTTGTTTTTCGGTACGGTTCGGTTCGGTACGGTTCGGTTCGATTATATCCAATGTTCGGTACAGGAAAACGGAAAAAATCCAAGTCCATACCAAACGAAAAAATCGGTTCGGTTCGATTCGAAAAAAGTTAAAAAGTCAATGGTTTTTTTCGGCTCGGGATTAATTCGGTGCGGTTTCGGTTCGGTTTCGGTTAAATCTAATATCCGTGCACACCCCTAATTGTTACTCCTTTATAATTCACATAACTTATTTTATAATTTATTTATTATCTAAAAATATCACACTAATTCTAAAAATAAAACAAAAAATAATTTTTTCTTAAAATTTATATCTACTAAACTTTTCTTTAGTACGGAGGGAGAATTCAATTGATGCGATCAATGATGAGCCAACAAGAAACAACCACCGCTTGGATAACTGTGACTACTTCATAAACCATTTAATGTACAACTAAAAATAATACAGTAATATTTTTAATCAAAAATAATAACTAAATATAAAAGTATAAAATGATCTTTAAGACGGTCAACTCACAATTTTAAATATTTTAATATCTAATGTAGTCCAAATGTCCCTATTCCCTAATAGATCCCATTTTGGGTTATAAATTATCTAAATTTTTAAATAAGTAACTACAAGACAACATTGCATCTCTTAATTAAGCATTACTCGATAGGGATAAGTTTAGTATTTTACCTCCAACATAACATGAGCAAAATTGTTGACACGAAAACCTCTTTATGAGCAATTTAGTGAATCCAAAACCCTCTACTAATTTAATTTTCCTTCATTTAATACATACAACTTATAGCTAAGGATGAAAATATCGATATCGATAAAAATATCGGCACTTCAAATTTATAGATATATCGATAGATACATCGACATCGATATCGGTAAAAATTTTAAAAATCACGAAAACTAAAAAAGAATAGAAAAAAATTAATTAATTAACTTTTCAATATATTATAACTAATTTTAATATATAAATACACTTTAAAATCTCAATAAAACTCATAAAAAATGATAAATAAATCAATAATAACATATTTAGATAGTCTGGAATCATACAATAATTACTTCTTATTGTTTTATACATAATAACTAATACCAAAATAATGATTTTTTAGGCTCAAATCTAAAACATGTCATGTCATCTAGATCTAAACAATATTGGTACAAACTCATCGAATTAGAAAAATTTTAAAAATAGTTTTGAATATACCAATAGTACGTCGTTCTATCTTGTCCAACTGTTTGATCATGGATTGGATAGTGTTGGCTAATTCAATCACCATGTTGATGATTGAATTTACTCTATATGGCAATTGAGGGATAACAATTTTAATAAAAGAATGATAATTAATTAATCAAACGTAAAACAATTTCACAATGAGATGGTTTCACGCAAGTGTTTCTTTATTTTTTATTTTATTTTTTTAAAATTAAACATATTAATAACAAAAAAATTATTCTAATTTTTTTTAAATTATAGATAATTTTTTGATATTTTCGATATATCCTCGATATTTTGTCGATATTGTGTCAGTATTGTATCGATATATCTCGATATCTGGGAAAATTTGAACTGTGGCAATTCGATATCGATATTATTACCGATATTTCCCAATATTTTTCGATATATTCTCGATATAAAAAAAAATATATTTTTCCCCATATCGATATCGATACTTAAAAAAAATTTCCCCTATGAGGGCATTTTTATCCTTGCTTATAGGTAACAACCAACAACTACCAAAAAGGTTACCACTTCGAGAGAGAGAATTAAATACGTGGTTGATCTACATTATTCTTGGTGGGCAATGAATGATAGGGCAAATCTTGTGAAGTCCACTTTGTGAACTTAGAAAGTATCGAAAGACCAATCATCTGAGATCCCAATCCAATAATTAATCCTATCCATAATCCCTGCATTAAACATATTAAAATTTCTCAATTATAATCCTATACAATTGACATATCATTTTAAAATAATTATTATTAGTATTATAATAAGAATTTGAAAGACATGTTAAACATGTAAAATTTAATCTAATTGTAAAATAATCTGAAAAAAAACCTTGGCATATAATTAAAATTAGAAGGCAAGCAGATAGGCAATTGGCATGCCAATGAAGTAGAATGTTCCCAAGTTAATGAACACAACCAAATGCTGCCAACCACATCCCCTTGCTACCCCTACAACCAAACAAACAATTCATAATGCCACTATTTTTAATAAAAAGTCATTCATCTGAAAGTAAAAGCTGATTATGATGGGAATAAACCTGATAGGATTCCTTGGACAAAATCGCAACCATGAGAAAGGGAGTCATGGAGGCGAATTCCGACATTATTACAGGGCTGTCGCTAAACGAGTCCGCCCACAGATTGTGTCCGAACCACAACGCTAGTGCGAGGAAAAGGGTTAGTTTTAGAGTCACTGCCATGGCATGTCTTGCTCCCTCCGGATTTCCACCTCCCAGCTCGTTCGACACCCGAGTACTGACATCATTAGTTTTTGCTAAATTAAACATGGCAATTGATCAATTATAACATAGATGTATCATGTATGTTGAGTATTGTTACCTTGCTGCCCCACTTAGACCATAAACTATCATGTAGGCGATTGTCTGTGTGTTCACACTGATATTGGTATCAGTATCCATAAAAATATATATTGACATCGATATTCATTATTCAATACCTCCATCATATGTGTATATATACTTACCACATGGCTATCAATGAAGTGGTGATTTGGGAGTTTGGCATCAATCCGGCCAACAACACAAGAATCTCAAATGCCCAATACTCCAAACTATAATATCAATTTAATTATTAATTATTGTTTGTTAGAGAATTGATTGTATGAAAATGAATAATTGAACAGAAATTTATGTCTCATACCAAACCATTGCGGCAGAGGGGAGAGCGAGTTTGAGGTTAGTGTAGACATGACTCAGTGAGTCAGAACTGATTCCCTCCCACGTTTTCTCGAACCTTCTCGCCCTAACCACGTACAATCCAGAGCGAAAACGAAGCTGCCAGAGGAGCTCCGACGAATCCCAGCGATGTCCAATTGACGAGAGCACAGGCAATGCCGAGGTGGAGAAACGGAGGGAGAACCGAACAGAGCACCAACGGTAAAACGACAGACTGTCTGAAGAAAACGCAGCAAGTTTTGCAGGAAACCGTAGGCGAACAGACCGGGGATGAGAAACCTTAAATACAGAGCAGCCAGTTTCGAGATCTGAGGATCCTGATTCAAGAGATTGAGAATAATTTCGGAATACCACCACAGAAACGATACGCCGATGGTGAAGATCGTCGATATGATTGAGGATGTCTGGAGGTAGACTCCCAACATTCCGTACATTTTCGCGCCACATCCTTGCCGGCACAGCGTCTCCAGCGCGCCGCTCAAGCCGACCTAAAATTCACACACTGTGAGAGAGAGAATGGAAGAGAGTGTGCGTGAGAGAGATTGGAAGAGAGAGAGCGACCATGAGATCGAAACCGGAGACGGCGGCCGAGGAGTTAGCGAGATTGGAGGCGGTGAAGGGGAGTTCGCCGAACATGACAGACACCAGTGGAATGAAGAAGGCAACGTTGGTGAGAATCATGGGGAAGGCGAGAGTAATCTGGTGCTTCGCCTCCGCCACGTCGATGATGTTGTCCGGCCGCCGACCATCCGCCGACTACTTGTGCAGCAGCGGCGTCGTTCCTACGCCGCTCCGCTTTCCATATCTCCACCTACCTCAGTACTTGTACAATTAAGACACATATATAGACTCGTAAAATGAACTTAGTTATTCGCTCCATCCTTCTCTTTGATTTTTTTCTTTATGTTTTTAAAGAATGAAAAATAAAACCAAATTAAGGGTGATTTTGGGGTATGCACCCAAAATTTATAGGCTTAAATGGGGTAGTGTATAGTTTTTATAAAAAAAGAATTAATAATATTATTTTATTTATTGATAAAGATTAAATTAAATATTAATTTAATGGCTAAGATCGGTTATACTCTAATTGGATTTCCAAATTAAATCAAAATTATAACATTTTAATAATCAATGTAATATTTTTTTGTGCAATTCGTAAATTGTCGAAAGTAGATTTCATCCTTCCTTTAGATATATAAGATTGAGATTTCTAATATTCGCGAGGTCATGTTTTCAAAAGAAATGGAATGTCTCATGGTCACGAGCAAAGTGATGTTCTATTAAAAAAATAAGGTTGTGAGAAAATTTGATTTTTCACTTTGTTTTTATATTGATTGTTTCTGTTAGGTATCAATGCCACGAATCGTCTTCGGAGACGGAAATGAGGGTTCTCACTTCTCAGAATCCTAAAGTTTAGGTTCATAAAGAATCGATGGAACACAAAGAAAAGACTACACTTACAAATCTCTCGTTTCTTACCTTGGAACCAGATGCACACAACACAATAAATTAAAATAGCCCACAATATGGAGAGAAAAAGGCCAGAAATTTGGGTCAACTCGGCCCAAAGGCCCAACAGTGTCATTATATAATTTGGCATTTATGATAGAAGAAACTGATCAAAGAGGCAAATGATTTTTTTTTTTGAAAAATGTTCATTTCTAACATACTTTTTATTTTTTAATTTTAATGAGCCTCAATTTTTGTTTCAAGTTTAATAAGTCATATTTAAGTCTAATAATAATAAATAAATAATCGCTGACAAATTAATATAATCTCCTTATATATTAAAACAAAATAACTTGCCAAAATTAATTTTTTTAAAATGTGATGTGTCATGATGTGGTGAATTGTGTATTTATGATTTGTGTAAATATGTGATGTGTCATAATAAGATCAATTGTGTATTTATAATTTTTGTAAAAATGTGAGGTGTAATCATATGGATACAATTATTTATTAATTCCATGGAAAATTCAATAAGTTTCAAAACTTTATTTCCTCCATTAACCAAGCTTTAGATGTGATTGTGTATTAGTCATAATTACTAATTGTATTGATATTATTGTTTAATATATTGCATACAAAATTTAATAAGTAACAATGCTTTTTATAATTTTTTAATTCTTTGTATTTATAATGTTTTAATTACATGCAAAATTCAATAAGTTCTAAAACTTAATTTCATCCATTTATCAAGCTTTTTGCAATCTTTTTTAAGGAACCTATTAAGGTTAATATATTGCATACAAATCTTAATAAGTAACGTAAGTTTAATTTTTTTTTTCAAGTCATAATTTCATCCACTAAAAACAAATTTTGCAACACAAATCATATTTTTTTCTCTTTTTCTTTTCTTTGTCTTTTTTTTTTAAATCATTGTTGTGTATTGTTGTGTGTATATATATTCTCTCTCTCTCTCTATATATATATATATTATGTGTATATATATATATATATATATATATATATATATATATATATATATATATATATATATATATGTGTGTGTATGTGTATATGTACAGTCAATTTTAGTATATTCTTTCGTTTTGAACTTTTTTTTCAAAGTTATGTCGTCTTTACGATTTAATTCTATTTCTGAAGTAGTGTTGGATAATGAGACATTACATATCAAGGTTAAGATTGTGAAGCGATGGGATACATAGGGGAATACAATTCAAACTACCATACGTAAGAAGTTTGTTAAAAAATTCGATTCTATTGTATGTGAGGGGAATTCATATATCATTACAAATTTTGGTATCAGTGATAACATCGGAAAGTTGATGAAGACATCTCATCCTTTCAAGTTAAGCTTCCACAATTACACAGTGTTTAAACAAACAGAAAATTTTATTTCAGATAAGAGTGGCCACATGTTTGTTAATTTCTCTACAGTCAAGTCTCAAAGCACCAATAATAATAAATTGTTAATTAGTATTTCAATATTATAATTTTTTATTATCTATTTTTATTATATATGTTACTATAGTCTTTTTAAATTCATAAATTAAATATGTATTCATTGAATAAATTAATTAAAAACCAAATGTTGGGGAAATCATGTTATTAAAGCTAAAATATTGTTGGAAAAAATATTGGGGATTTAGTCTTCATACCTCGAATAATACTAAGTCCGTCTGATGAATCTGTTCCAGTAAAATTTCAAAGAAGACAATTCCCGATTCAGGTTTGCTTTGCTATGACCATTAATAAAAGTCAGGGACAAACTCTCTCAAGTGTTGGTGTATTATTGACGAGGCCTGTTTTAACACATGGACAGTTGTATGTAGCAATTTATAGAGTGAAGAGTAAAAGAGGATTGAAGATACTTTGTCTTGATGATGAAGGAAAATCAATAAATAAGGCCCTCAACGTGGTGTATAGAGAGGCTTTTCAAAATTTGATTTAAATAATTTATTGGGTACCATTTTATTTTTTGAGGTGCACAATTCATTCCTTAATAAAACTTTGTATGAAGTTAGACATCTAAGTTAATTTATTTAATAATAAAAAGTAATATGCCGTACATTTATTTTCTTAATTAATATAGGAAGTCTTAAATTTAATATGTCAAACTATAAATTTTTTATTTTATTACGTGCATAGAATGAAAAAAAAAAATTTGTAACAACATGAAAGTTATTTATGAAAAATGCTAAATGTATCATCTACATAAGTTATAATAACTTGAAGTGTATTAATGTGAAATAAATAAAGAATACATGTTTTTCACTTAATTGAAATTATATATCATCCAATTTTTTTTTTGTTCAAATAAGTATTTATATTCATCAAAATTGATATAATTAATTTTTTTAAACAATCAAAGATTCAAAATAATAATAAATAACAAACACAACGCGTAGCACGCGGGCATTTTACTAGTAATATAATAATAATATAAAGATAAATTTTACAGTAAATGCAGAGAGAATTGTATAATACTAATTAAATGAAAGATGTAAGAGATATTTATGAAACTAATGTACATTAATTAAGATTTTAAAGTAACAATATAGGTATAAGTTATAACAGTAACAATAAAATGTAATAAAAAATCTGGTTCGCCAAAATCTTGCACGACTATTATCCATCTTTTTAAACATGTAACAACTCACCTTTTAATTACATATTGAATTTACATCAAGTTCAAACCCATCAAACCAAAACTATAACAACAAACATAAATTAAACTCTACTAATCATTGATTTATTAAATATACTTAAATCCAAAACATAGCTTTGAGGTGATCATGTATTTCTTGGGACCCCAGCCCAAAGATTATTTACTAGTATCAATAGAATTCCAGCAATCTTAATATTATTACAGTTGAAATGTAAAAAAATGGAAGCATGAGATAGAATCAAACAAGATTAGGTTGAGCAGTCTTGGTGGTGGAGAGGTCAAGTTGGGTCCATTTTGTGTACTTTGAAAGCAGTAAAAGCCCTATCATTTGTGCTGCCAGACCACTTATTAACCCTATCCATAATCCCTGCAACACACCTTTTGTTGTCAGCCTTTCACTTTGTCCAAATTATGTTCTCAAACATGCAACTCATCAATTTAACCTCATATCAAAATTTAGATTCAAACTAAAGTGCATTGAGTAATCTAAACCAGTAGATCATATTTTTATTTAATCCTAACTATATAAAAAAAATTTATTAAAAACAAATACAATAACTACTTAGTACTCCCTAAAGTTTACCATAAGATTCACCACAGAATAACCCAAAGATTTATCCATTCTTTTAGGTAATAAACAAGTTGGAAGTTATGTGTTTACCTTGGCATGTAGTTCAAACTTAAATCCGAGAAGAGCCGCGACGGGCATGCCGATAAGGTAGAACGTTCCCAAGTTAACGAACACGACCAAGTGCTGCCAACCGCAACCTCTCGCCACTCCTGCAACACGATGTTGAGGCGATGACAACGCGTAAAACATGGAAACTTACTTGGAGAATGCAAGCAAACCTGATAAGATTCCTTGGACAAAGTCACACAATATGGATGCCACGAGGAAGGGTGTCATCGAGGCAAACGCACTAATTATAACAGGGCTGTTGCTGAACGAGGCAGACCACAGATCGTGACCAACAGACAGCGCTGATACCACAATAAGCGCGACTATAACAGTTAGCTTTAGAGTGACACCAGACGCATGCTTTGCGCGGTCTGGATGTCCAGCTCCTAGCTCGTTAGACACCCTCGTGCTGCAATAACAACAACAACAACGACAAACAGATTCTCAATATAGCTGCAAGAAGAGATGGGGGGATTTAGGACCACTGTGTCGTTTTATTACCTTGCTGCAGCACTCAGACCATAAGCAATCATGTAGGTGATGGCTTCTGTATTCACACTGAAGATGCCAAAATATTTAGAACCAATCAACCTTATCTTAGAATTTGATATGATTCATCGAGCATAATAACATACTTACCACATTGCTATAAGGGATGTAGAAATCTCCGAGTTGGGCATCAATCCGGCCAACAGTACAAGAATCTCGAAAGCCCAGTACTCCAAACTGATACAAGTACCAAAACAAACATCAGTCCGAAGGTACAAGTGTTTCAGAGAATTTAAGGTTGATACATATATCTACTGACCAAACCATAGCAGCAGAGGGCAAAGCCAGCTTCAAGTTGGTAAAAACATGATTCAACGACTCCGAACTGAATCCCTCCCACGTGTGTTGGAATTTCTTAGCCTTGAGCACGTACGTGCCCAGCATGAAAACTGAGATCCACAGCGAGATTGAAGCTGCTAATGGAGCTCCGTAGTATCCGAGTGGTGTCTGATTGACCAAAACATAGGCGATCCCTATGTGCAGAACGAGAGGGACGAGGGAGCACACCACCAGTGGCATGACAACAGACTGTGTCTGAAGAAACCTCAATATGTTTTGCAAGAATCCATAGGCAAACAGTCCAGGGATCATATACTTCAAATACTGACCGGCCTGGTTTGCTATCTGAGGTTCTTGTTGTAATAGAATCAGAATGTCGGAGGAGAACCACCAGACAACAGATACAAGAATTGTGAATATGATAGATGTGATGCAGGATGCTTGGAGATATACCCCCAACATCCTGTACATCTTTGCACCGAATCCTTGCCCGCATAACGTCTCTAGAGCACCGCTCAGCCCCACCTACACCCAACCTAGCTTATGTAAGGACATGCTTTCTCCCCTTTTATCTTTTAAAACATGGATTGGACACTAACTGTGGTGAATTCAGTAGATTACCAAACAAGATAACAAAGAATAACAACAAATCCTATCTTATGCAAGAATAAAAATGAAGAATAGATTTATAGTGGTTCGATCCAAAATATCTATTACAATGAAGAATTGTACACGAGTCATCAACAGCAATTAAGTTCAATCACACTTAATTCTCTCACCGTTCAATCCCACCAGCTGGATGTACACATAAATATACAAGGAAAACACATGTTGGATCATGAACTATCCAAAAAAACCCACACTACACTAACACTTATTGATAATGAGAACTAAACTGATTAGATTCATAATATGCATGTTTTAATTGACTGCAACCTCGTAAACAGTAGTAAGAAATTGACAACAAATTAATTCCAATAAACACACAAATCAAATTCCTGGAAATTAACTAACTACTCCAAATTAACAGAGGAATTAGTTGAGTTGAAGTGATTGGTACCAGGAAAGAGAAACCAGTGACGGAGGCCCATGAATTCGCAAGGTTAGAACCAGCAAGCTCGAGTTCTCCGATGTGGCCGGCGAACATAACGGAGACAAGCGGTATAAAGTAATAGGCAACATTTGTAAGAATCATGGGCAAGGCGAAGACTATCTGGTCCTTAGCTTCCTGCACGTCGATGAACTTGCTCAGCCACCCCTCCGCCGGCGTTGTCGTCCCCAGGAGCGGAGTGTCAACGCCGCCGCCTCTGGAATCCATCTCCGCCGTCCGCTTAATTTCTCAACCCAAAATAAAAAAGAACACGAGCGCTGCGTGTACATATGTGTGTGTGGTTAACCAATACATTGACACTGTGAGAATACTTCTATCCACGTCGACTTCTGGTCTAAAATAAACAATAAAGATGTCGCAAATTTGGATGTGTGCATATTACACGACAATAAATACTTGTTCCAAAAACCTTCGCATTTCTTTTTCACTAATGGTGCCAGGGGCCCCACCGTTTCTGATTTGAGGACTGATGGAGATAAATTGCAGGATATGCCTCAAGTAATTTATAAAAAGGGTTCACTGTTTAACTTGTGCTTACAAGGGGTCAAATCCATGTCAAATGCATGATGTTATTAGCTGTGTTGAATGTTATTTTTTTTAAAATAGAGTGTGAGGAATAATGAATTATTTTGACATTTTAACTATTTTTAAAATGTACTCCCTCCGTCCCCCGAAGTACTTCACGTATTGTTGTGTGCGGAGTTTAAGAAAAAATTGTTATTTTATGTATAAAGTAAGAAAGAGAAGAAGTATTTTAATTAATTTAATGAAAAGAGTGTGTAAAATTATTGAAATGTGTGAAAAAGTAAGTATTATGTTGTGATATGTGTAAAAAGTAGGTATTGTTATTGCATTTTTTACCATTTTTAGTAAAAATAAAGTGTGAAATACTTTGTGGGACGGATAAAAAAGAAAAATGTGAAAGGAGGGAGTAAAAACTTTTTATGGTGGAACAAAAGAAAATAGAGTATATTTTGAATGAAGGTAGTATTTTGAAAAATTAAATACCACTCCGTCTGTTCCAAGAATACATTCGCACTTTATATTCTAGTCCGTTCCAAGAAACTTTCACTCCCTAAAAATAGAAACAATACACAATATAAATAACCTTACAATACTACAATATTACAAAAATGCCACCTTTTTTTACACACAATCTAGTCAAAGTCAATTATATCATACATTTTATTCTATTCAATTACTCAAAATACCCCTCTCTTTTTTATATCACTATAATAAAAAATTATTTTTCTTAAACTCTGTGTCAAAAAATACATGAATGTATTCTTGGAGGGAGTACTAAGGATTATCCTAACCTAAATCCGAGGTCCACCTACCCTTCAAGTTCCGACACTCGAATCTACCTAATTTATGATCCGGGTCCATCACCATGTTCACATGTTCTAAAACCGGATTCAGCGTTCAGACGTGGTCACACCTTTTACTATTCTCACAAACTTATTTCTTCTATTTTCTATTCTTTTAAAGAAATTTTTAATAATAGAAGACTCAATTTTTAACGCAAGTCTCATCTTTTGGTTTCATCATAGAAATATTAAAGGTTTACGTTCACTATCAATCTATTCATTTTATTATTTTGGATTGTTCACTCTTAATATATCAATTTCCCTTTTAAGACACATAGGACCATCTACATACTAATACCATTAAAATATGGACCACAGACCCCACAGACCCTACTAATAAAACTACTTACTACACATAAAATAATAATACTCCTTAATCTATGTAAAAAAAAACGGATAGATTAATATTAGACGGAGAGAGTAATTAATTTTTTATCTTTTTTTTTAACTTAAGGGTTGTCATTTTTTTTTTCGAATTCAATACGTCAATGTGGGCAAAGACTTGATGAGACCATTTAACGTAAGAGCTTACGTGAGACGGGTGATACTGAATTAATGAAAAATAATAATGCAATTTCATAAATAAATTATAATGTAAATAAAATAGTACTGTAACATTTTACAGCGAAATGATAACTATTTTAAAAGTGTAAAATAGTGAGATGTTCTCATTCAAGATCTACCATTTGATTTGAATGTGTATAATAAATTTTAATTTTATTTTATAACTTGAAATAAGAAAATAAATTTGATTGCAGGTATAAAAATGGGAAAAAAATGGATACTAAGAGAATAAATAATTAATTTAAACCTTACATTGAAACAATTATACATTCGGATAGTCTTTAATTGAGATTTAAATTAAAAATTGAATCTTTTTAAAATCTTCCATTCATTTAATTAATGACATGTCATATTAACTCATTACAATACAAAAAACTATTTTTTAGTAACATAATATTCTGTTGTTAAAAGCCTTAATTCCATTGTTAAATTGGCTTACCAACGGACGGAATCCGTTGGTAAAATTGTGGTTGATAAATTTTTAGCAACGAAAAATCAATTCCGTTAGTAAATAATTTTGTTGGTTATCCGTTGTTAATAATTCCGTTGGTAATTTATATAATGATTTTCTTGGTAATCCGTTGGTAATTACCGGTAATTTATATAATGATTCCCTTGGTAATCCGTTGGTAATTACCAACGGATTGAATTCCGTTGCTAAAATAGAAAATAAATCCGTTGTTAAAACAAAAATATTATTTTTGTTGCTAATCCATTGCTAATTAACAACGGATTGAATTCTATTGTTAAATTCGATTGCTAAAAAAAAAAAATTTTTTTTATGTTATCTTCGCACTAAATGTATAATTTAATTATTAGAAATTTGGCCCTTGTTTTAGGGCACAGAAGGTCAACGCAATTTTCGGTTTTCTAAGTTTAAAGATTGCTAGACTGTTTGATTGAATCCTTTTAATGTCAGTGTCAAGTTCATGATCGAATAACACTCAAGACACAAGACACAGCATAATTCTCACACAAACAATTAAGAATGAAGAATAACGAAAAACAGAAATTAAAATCAAAGAATTATAGCAAACACTTTTATAAACGGACTTTATGGTGTCCTCTTTTAATTCTATTATAATAGGAAAATACACTATGCGAAAAATAACCAATATAAGTGCACGAATATTGTGTATAACACCATTTAATTCAACAGGCTTATCAAGAAATCAGAAAAAAAAAATGTATGTATATATATATTCTATGTCCCCAAAACAATATTAAAATTAAAAAAATAAATTAAATGAATAATAAAATCTAAATTATTACAATTTGAGACTCTCTTGTGAGATGAAAGACTAAAGTATGCTTATTGTATAGATAAAATGTGTTTATTTGTAGTTAAAGTATGTGAATAATAAATCATATTATAACACACTAAATTATATTTAATACATAATTCAGCATGCTTTAGAAATATACCTTAATAATTATTAAACATACTTTATCTATACAATAAACATACTTAAATGATGGGTCGACCCGCCTTACAAGAGACTTTGTCTTACCATTTTAGATAATAAAAATATATAAATTTAATAAGAAAAAAATATGTATATGCAATACCTAATAAATTTTCTTTCATAATTAGGGTTGGACGGTACGGTATACCGAAAATATTTAAGCGTATATCGAATCAAAATTTTCGGTATTAGAAATTATATGCAAATGTCGTACCGAAAATTTCGATATACTAATAAATAATATCGTATTTTACCAAAATACCAAAACATTATTGTAATTCATACCAGAAAAAAAAATTTCAGCCGCTATTACACATCTGTTCTACTAATTCTCTGACTTTCTCCGAATACATTGCTCGAATGAAGGCATAAGCCATACAGTCGTAAATACTGAATTTTTACAGAATATTAAAAGTGAGGACTGCAATATAATAATATATGTTAGGACACTCAAAAAAAATTTTTCTTTTTAATATAATCATAGTCATTATATATTATAAAATTTATTGATAATTAAATAATAAATAAATTTAATTAACTAGTTAATTACTCATCAATAAGAATAGAATGGATAGTATTTTTAGAGGTCGTTTGCTTGTAGGTATGGGATATAATGGTATTGTGTATAATGAGATTTGTTTGACTTGTGATTAATTGTATTGTTGTTTGGTATGATGTAAAAATGGGAGTGTTGATAACTAGGTATTAGTTATTTTATGTTTGTTATTGAGTATTAACAAATGAGATAATAAGTAAAATGACATATTTACCCTTATTGTTTTTGTTGTTGTTATTATTACTATTATTATTATTATTATAAAGTATTATTTTTTATTATTAATTATTAGTTTTAATTATCAATATATATTATTAATTATTATTATTAATATTATTTATTATAATTATTAATTATTATTACTATTTTTAGTAATAATAATAGTAGTATTAATTAATTTTATTATTTATAATAATAATTATTATTACTATTACTATTATTATTATTATTATGAATAATAATATTATTAAATATTATTTTTAATATTATTATTTTTATTAATTATTATTAATTAATTATTATAAATTATTATTAATTAATTATTATATTAATTATTATTAATATAATAATAATCATTATTATTATTTGATAAGGGTATAATGGTAAAATTACATTTAATACCTAGGTATGAAATGGTGGTATTCAATAGGTGGGATACACAATACCAAATGAATGGTATTATTAATATAGGGGGATTTTAATACCTTTGATCAAGTATTATTAATATATCGAGACAAACGTGGTATTACATGATATACTGCATTAATATCTAGCTAATCAATCCAATCAAACGACCCTTTAGTGTTTGTTTGGTTATGAATGAAGGATGATGAAATCGAGAATTAGTCTTTTCTTTCCTAAATTAGAGGAATCGTTCCCATTCCATTTCGATTTCGTAAAATGCCTCAGAAAATATCGGTATTTTTTGTGGGGTTTGAATTTGGATAGTACATATCGATATTGCTAGCATTAAAATAATAAATAAATTAATAATAATAAGAACAATTTTAGTTGGGCCATATGTTAATGGGGCAAATTTTATTAAATAAATTAGTTTATAATGGGCCGCAATCTTCTGTTCAGCAAACAAACCCATTTCTTGGGCCTAATTTGCGTGTTGATATTTTATTAATGGACCTGTGTTTCACGAAAGGTGATCCTCACACAAAATTTTGCCAAATAAATTGTTTAAATTGCATTTAATTGAAGATAAGAATAATGAAAATTTCAAAGCATGAAAAAAGTGAAGAAAATTGAGAAGTGAAATTTGAAAGATATGCCAATTTTGTATAAGCGAAACAAATTCAGTCTGTATAAGTTTAAACCGAAAAATCGAACCGAATCGAATTATAATTTTATTGAATTTCAATATTCAGTCTAGGTTTCTAATTTAAAAAAATAAAATAACGGAACTGAATTTATAATATATACTCCAATATATGGAGAATTATGAAACAAATAAATAAATAAAACTAATTCCTTTCGTGTACACCCAATATCTTCTTCTACTACTACATCCAGCCAATGCCTCAATAAAACCAGTGAATTAATTAAGGAAGAGTTGAGAGAATTAAGTATTTGATCGATTAAAAAAATATATTGTGCTGATGCTTAAATTTTAATAAATAATTAAAGTTTTTATTTGATCCTATGAAAAATGATAAAATAGGGTTCCATTAATTCTTTGCTGATGTCTGCGGATAAAATTTAATTAGTTATAGCAGTATAATGAAATGGATCAAAATCCATACAAGAATATATTAAATTATGTACTACTATTGTTTATTTGATTTGATGTATATAACTTCTTCTTTTTTTCAACTTGATAGTTATTTTGGGTCCCACCCACATTTCATTTCTCGTAATGTACTATCAATAAATTAGTGTTTTCACCCCTAATTAATTCTTAAGATGTACCATCACATATTTCCACTATAAATAAATATTTTAAAATAATACTCCCTCTTTCCAGTTTTAAGGTATTCATTTGATTTTTGTATGTGGATTAAGGAGAATTATTATTATATGTAAAGTGAGTAGTTATATTAGAGAAAGTGGGTCATGTTGGGTATTTTTTTATTAAATAAGAAAAATTGATACATTTAAAGCGGACGCCAAAAATAGTAAAATGGATACATTAGAAGCGGACGGAGAGAGTATAACTTTTGTACATTATTGCAATGCAAATTTTTAATGAAAAACGTAATTCAGCTCCAAACATTGATTTTGCACCAAATCGAATTTGTATATACTCCCTACGTTCCATTTCAGATGACACACTTTCCGTTTTGGGTTGTCCTATAAAAGTTTGCACATTCCTAAAAAACAAAAAGTCAAACACAATCACCATTCTCCATACACTTTATTTACAAAAAAAACCACCCTTACCTAACACACCTAACATACTTTATCATTTACTTATTACCAAAAAGTACCATAATACCTCTAAAAGTTATCACTTTTCTTAATCTCCATGGCGGAAGAGGCATGCAAACTTTTGTGGGATGGAGTGAGTATATATATATATATATATATATATATATAAGATATTCTAAAATGCTCCATTAACACTAAAAAAATTATTTTTTAGCAACCGAATTTAGCAACTGAACTCAATTTGGTAATTACCAATGGATTAGCAACAAAAATGACATTTTTTGTTTTAGCAATGGAATGCCAACGGATTTATTTTCTATTTTAGCAACGGAATTCAATCCGTTGCTAATTACCAACGGATTAGCATTGGAATCATTATATAAGTTACCAACGGAATTATTAGCAACGGATTACCAACGAAATTATTTACCAACAGAATTGATTTTTCATTGTTAAAAAGATTAACAAGGAAATCATTATATAAATTATCAACGGAATTATTAGCAACGGATTACCAACGAAATTATTTACCAACAGAATTGATTTTTCATTGTTAAAAAGATTAACAAGGAAATCATTATATAAATTATCAACGGAATTATTAGCAACGGATTACCAACAGAATTATTTACCAACAAAATTGATTTTTCATTGCTAAAAATTTAGCAACCACCAATTTAACAATGGAATTTTACCCACGGATTCCGTTGGTAAGCCAATTTAACAATGAAATTAAGGCTTTTAGCAACGAATATTCCGTGGTTAAAAAATAGTTTTTTTTAGTGTAATTCAAATAATTGGTTAAAAACATGTACACATTCTTAAACTTCATAATCTTCATTTTGTATCACTTATTGACTATAATTCTTCTACTATGGTTGAATCTAGAGATCTGTTTTAAAACTATCAGATGACCGGGGAGGGGTGAGATCATCTAACTTATAAAAATGTGAAAATAAATAAATATGCAATTCAATTATCTAATATAAATGAAATTCAAATTCTTACCAACACAATTACACAAATATATAATATTATACAAATTAAGGTTGATTAAATGGAAAGAAAAATGAAATAGCAAGAAAATATTGTTACTCATATATTTGGCAATTCTTTCATTCTTCTTTCTTGGGAGGTGCTTCTTCTTCTGCCTTGGGAGCTACATCTTTTTTCTTGGGTTTTCCCTTTTGTGGCTTCATGAAGCAGAAACATGAGCAACAAGGACACTGAAACAAGAACTTCATTTTCCTCTCTCTCCTCTCTCTCTCTCTCTCCTAAATGTAGTAGTGATCCACCAGCAAATGTGTGCTAGAAAGATGAAGACTTTATTATATACTATTATGTATATTCTTGATGCATCAATTCTTTTATAATTAATAATTTTCACTTTTCATTATGGGATTCCATTTTAGTCACTTTCACAATAAAAACCCTAGAAAAAGAAGACAGACAGGGATTTGTGGCTCTTGGTGTAGGGATAAAATAGGCATTTACCTACTCTAGCTACCTACTTTGTGAGTATATATTTTACCTAATAGACACTCTCTAAATAATTACTCACAGATTCATATAATTGTGTGTTATTGAATAACAATCTTTACTCTCAAAATACTTCATCAAGTATGGTATGCTAAAATATGTATCCAATATCCACGTACTAAGTCCATCTAAGCACAAATTAATCTCATGTGAAAATAAATAAATAAAAGAAATAGAGGAAAATAAAATAAATAAATAAAAGAAATAGAGGAAAATAACAGTGCTGCATGAATCGAACAAGGACCTTTAAAACTAAAACATCCTCACTTCACCACTTGGACACAAAGATATTTCAAGAAAATTTATATATCTATACTAGTAATTTTTAGAAGTTCAGGGGGGCCAGTGCCCCCTACTCCCTTAGTAGGTCCGCCAATGCTTATAATATATATCCCAAAACAATGTGAACGTGTTTTTTTTCATGTGTCCTACAATAATGCACACTTTAAAAAAAAAAAAAAAAAAAAGAGAGTACATCCTCAATTAATAGTAACCTCGAATATGCTCCGTAATTTATTTTGAAAAATATAACTTCACATAAGACACGTGACCTATTTTTAATTTTATTTATTATTAATACCTTAAGAACCTACATTACTTCAAAATAAAAACAACAAAGTGGATTAAAAATAAAATCTTACTCTGCACACAGTAAAACTTCACATATTTCGGATCGGAGGAATGAATATAAAATGCCAACCAAAAACATGCTACATGTCTTGTGGGGCTAACAAAATGGCCACCAATATGGACTTTATTTGTCTTAATTTGTGACATATATATGTATCCAGGCTGTGAAGCATTAGAAATAAAAAGTTGCTTTGATTTCTACAGATTACTATTTAACTATTTATGTTTACGTTGGTAGAAAATTTTGATAAAATGGGCCATGAAATTGGAACACAACCATGTTCCAAATTTATTATTTGATAATGACAACCATATCACATGAGGCTTGGAAACCGGTTGTTGAGACATTGCTTGCCTTTCATAAACTTAAAACTTAACTCTTCCTGTAATTCAGACCATAGTTTCTTATAATTCAGTCCCGAATTTATAAAAAAAATAATTCAGACCCTGATTATCTATTTTTCGCCTTGAATTGAAAAAAATGCTACAATTTTTATAATTTTGTATTTGATCCCTCCCATCTTTGTCGGCACTGTTGGGCCCGTTGGGCCTGTTGGCCCAATTGTTGGCCTTCATTCTCAGAGTATTGGGCCAAGTGTGTCTTGGCCCATAATCTCACACCCTCACCCTTATTAACCCCAATTTGTGAGCCCAATGACGGGTTGGTGCAGAATATTTTTCGTGAGTTTAAAACGGGAATCTGAGCACCTCCCGTCGCCACCACCTCCGGCGATGAAGACCGGGGAGACGACGAGAACGACCGCATCCACCCAACAGGCACCACAATGATCCCCCCGACTAATAAGTAAATAACCAACCACGTTTAATTTTTCATAAAAATGTAACCTTATGAATTGTGGGTCAATTATAGCCTATTTGTTCTGACATATATTATTTTTATTAATAATATAAAGATAACATAAAAAATATAAAATTAGCTAAATTAGTGGCAATCCGCATCTCCACACTAAAAACACAATTAATTGATTCACCCTTCAAATGGTCTGTTCTACCAATAATCCGTCCCACTAATGACCCAATTTATTCTAACTCACCATTTGGTGGATTATAGTAAATTGTAGGTTAATTTGTCCCACCAATTCATTTTGACAATCATTCTCTTGATCCATTTTCTATTTTCTTAATGAATAATTGGTATGATTCATTGTTTTGATTTAATTTAATTTATTTTTATTGAATTTATATATGTATACCTAAAGAGTCCAAACGTTCATAATTCATAAAACAACTTCTATGACATTTTTTTAAGTAACAACTTCTATGACTCTAGATATATTTAATTTTAGAATATTCACGTGACTCTTGATTAATTAAAGTGATTAATCACATTTTAAGGAACTTCCAATTTATGATATTTCTAACAGGGTTAAGTCAGTGAGAAGGGTTTTCAACTCTCGTGTTCTATATATTTATTTATAGCTTATTTTCGACATTCCTTCAAATTAAATGTGGGCTTTAAAACCATTACAGCTGGCCTACGGCCCGATATTAATTTTATGTTCAGTCATTAAGTCTGGTCTTTAAAACCTTGGCCCAATTTCTATGAAGCCCAATGTTTGTAAAAGTCTACAAAGGGGTGAGAGAGATTTTTATGCACGTCGGAGATGGATCAAATTTGACAAAAATGGGCCCTTTACCTTTTTTTTTTTTTAAGGAAAACAAAAATAAAATGTAATCTATATAAGATCAATTTTAAACATTTTTGGAAACTTGAGATATATGAGTGAATGAGTTCGATGAATAAGAAATGAAAATATTTTAATAAAAACTGGTATCTCTTCAATTAAAAGTGATAATGATACACCCAATTATTTTATAAATAATTTGATATATAATTATATATATGATGAAAAATGATAATTAATTAAAAAAAATGAAAAGAGTCGTAGGCTAGTGTTGCCCAACATTTTTTTAGTTTAAAATTATCCATTCTATGTACTACTCACTTTAAAAAAAATAATAATAATCTGAATACCATCTAAACTAAACAGATGTTAATACACAAAATTACATACAATATTACACATGAAATAATCTTATAAACAGACAAAGAAAATTCTGTAATGAGATTTTAAGAAAAAATGATTTTAATTGTCAAAGCTTGTAAGTTAGGTAATTCCAACTTTTCTTTTCCTTCTGTACCTTTATCTTTATCAAGTAGTTGATCTAACTTTTCAATCAACTTGCATCACTATTTATTAATAAAGCCACTTCCATACTTGTAATTTTCTTATGCTAATTCCTTTTACTTATAGTCCACTTATACAATATTATATGATTTTTTTTTCTAATCTTGAGAGAGAGAAAAGAAGAGAGAGTTACCAAGAAAATTATTAGTGGGGTAATGGAGTGGTAGGGACTGAGTAAGTCTCTTTATAAAAAGTTAGCATTCAACAATTTCAAATTGTCAACTTCTTAAAGCCACAAAGCATCATTGTGTCCATCTTATTGCCACCATAAATCATTTTTGACTCCACTTGCTTCTTTATAAGCTTCATAATCAAGTTTTTTTTTTCCAATCATATTCTTTCTAATTTGTTTATACTTTTCTTTAAGAAAATTATATTTACTACTTTACATTTCTTATGTATTTTATTATATTTAAAAGATTTCATAAATTGATTTATTACCTTTAAAACATTCATTAATCATATTTGTATGTTGCTATATTGCTAACAGTTATCATTATTCAACCTGAAAATGATTTTAAGGATGTGAAGGGATGTTGGATTCACTTATATTTTTTAAATTTTACTTATAAACTATAAATAATATTTTTATCTAAATAGCCCTTAAAGTTTAACATGCATTTAAATTAGATATATTATAGTATTTTTTTATTCATTTTATGATATGGCATAAAAAATTATTTAGGGTACATCACTTATAGGTACCATTTATTTATCTATATTAATAGCAGATACATTATTATCCAAATTAAAATACTATCCACTACAAATTGAAACCATTAAATATCCCTTTTAACCCTATTATAAGATTTATTGCATTCAAAAATTAATTAACCATTAATCTCTCCATAAAAATAGAAAAGAGGTCGTCAATCTGATAAAAAAGAGTCGCACATCATATTCAAATAATAAGTTGTATTCAAAAAGATTTATGCTCATATATTAAAATCTATTATGTTATAATGTTATGTATTATTCAAAACTTATGTATTCAGAAATATTAATGTTTAATATATTTGTATTTAAAAATAATTATCTTCCAATATATTATTCAAAACTTATGTATTCAAAAATATTAATATTTAATATATTTGTATTCAGAAAAAATTATCTTTGTGATTTACTCCCTTAAACATCTCAACAAACCTCCCATATCCACGGTTAAAAAAAAATTCATATTTATTTTTATTCAAATTTTATGTATTAAAAAATATTTATGTTCAATATATTGAAATCAATGATATTTATTGTTGTTCAAGATATATGAATTCAGAAATATTTATGGCCAATATTTTTAAATCTGTTTCGTTCGGCATATAATGTTACTCCCTCCGTCCGCCTGAAAGGGGGGTTTTTACTTTTGTGCACGTTGATTAAGGAGTATTATTATTTAATGTGTAATGTGTAGTTATATTAGTGGGAGTGTGGACTCCATATTTTAGTTGTATTAGTGAGTGTGTGTGGTTTTCATGTGTGTAAAAAATAAAATGACCATCTTTGGAGCGGTCGGAGGGAGTATATATTATTCAAAACTTATATATTCAAAAATATTAATGTTTAATATATTTGTATTCAGGAAGACTTATCTTCACATTATATTGTTACGGAAAGATATATTGGGTATCTCATCCTAATATATTGTATCTATCAATAATATTGAGATATATTGGGGGTATCTCATCCTAATATATTGTATCTATCAGTATTATATCTATCAATAATATTTTCACCATAACGTATCTAACAGTAATATAAGAATATAGTTTGCAGTAGATAGTAATAAATCCAATTATTTACCAATAAATGAAAGCAGGAGTCTCCTATGGTAGGAGTCTCCTATAAACCCGATTCATTATGCATTATATTTTTGTAAAACTATTCTTTAGTATATATAAAGTATATAAAAAATACTCTTTAGAAATTATTACTTTTCTGTTCAATAAGAATAAAAATATTTAAAAAATATTTTTTTATTAAAAAGAATTATAGATTATCTTTTTAAAGAGTAATCGATAATTAAAGGTGTAAGATTTTAGGAGTAATATTTTTTATTTAGAAAGGTAATAATTCATCACTTTAAAGAATTATTTTTCATATACTAATTGGTAACACTAAAAATAATATTTTTATCAAAAGCTCTAGTAAAAGAAAATATATATATATATATATGGGAAAATAGATTTTTTCGTCCGCTAACTTTCATTCATTTTGAAATTAGTCCATTAATTTTTTTAATTTTGAAATTAGTCCGTTAATTTTATAACAATTTTGAAATTAGTCCATTAACTTCATAAAATTCAACATTTTGGTCCTTTGACCTGCTATGACAGGTCATTTGAATATTTTCACCCAAATTAATCTATATCATATTTTTATTTAACCAATTTTATCTCACGTTTCATTTTTCACTTCCGTATACCAAACAAACAATATTAATCTCATTATTAAAGTGGAGCAAATTTGACTAAATATTGATACTTCCTCCGTCCGCTCGAAAGATGATCTTTTTTCCATTTTGGTCGTCCGTTCCAAAGAGGGTCACTTCCTTTTTTACACACATGAGATCCACACACACCCACTAATACAATTAAAATATGAGATCCACACTCCCACTAATACAACTACCCACTACACATTAAATAACAATACTTCTTAATCAACGTGCACAAAAGCAAAATGCCCTCTTTCGGGCGGATGGAGAGAGTATAATATAAATTCTTAGTGGAGGCTATTTTTTTTTAAATAGTATATATATTTATATATATATATATATATATATATATTTTTTTTTTACATATTTTTATTTTTATTTTTTAGAATAATCTGCTAATGACCTGTTGAAACAGACGATTTTGTTGAACTTGGTAAACATGATTTTTAAAATTTTCAAATATAATGGACGATTTTCAAAAAGTGAAAAACTTATGGACTAAATTCAAAATTGGGCAAAGTTAGCGGACAAAAAAATCTATTTTCCCTATATATATATATATATATATATATATATATATATATATATATATATATATATATATATATATATATAATTTAAGCAAATATTAATATTAATAATTTGAGTGAGGCTCTTGTGCTCTCGGGGGCACATCGTGCGCCTTTAGAATTTAGTATTATGGGTAAAGGTATATTGTTTTGTTTTAAATGGTATACACATCAATTAATAAGGGTACACTATTTTGTTATAAAGGGTATACACTTTTCATTAATATTTTTTATTTTTCTTTAGAAAATAAAGGGTACACATCTTTATACTAAGGGTATATAATTTAACATAAAATTCTAAAGGTTCACGGGATGTGATCCGTGCGCCGGGTGCACACAAGTTTTTGCCTAATAATTTAAGATCAAAATTTAATTAAAAAAATTAAAATAGAATGATAAAAAAAGAAGGGTTAATTGCGCCAAAAGTCCTGACCTTTTCGCGAATTTCAAATTAGTCCAATTTTTTTAATATTTATAAATAAGTTATCGACCTTAAATTCATCTTTCAAATCAAGCCACCGGGCAGCTGGAGGCCTGCCCGGTGACTGACGTGTCAGGATTTTTTCCAAATCACCCTCTACATGTATAAAATAAAAAATAAATAAACTCAAACGGCGTCGTTACGTGTTTATCACTCCACCCGTCCACCGCAAGCTGGGGTATTCTCACTCACCGCCATCGTCCCCGCCTTCCCCTCTGGCCACTTCCCCTCCGGCCACCGTTCCTTCTCGTCTATCCTCTCGGTCCCATCGATGTCCCTCTCGTCTATCCTCTCGGCCCCATCGATGTCCATTCTCTTGATTCTGGTGCCTTCAGACTTCCCCTCCGACCACCGTTCCTTCTCGTCTATCCTCTCGGTCCCATCGATGTCCCTCTCGTCTATCCTCTCGGCCCCATCGATGTCCATTCTCTTGATTCTGGTGCCTTCAGGATCTTTGGGGTGTTGTGTTTCGGTGAGATAGCCAAGGGAGTTTGAGCGAGGATCAGATATAGATCGGGATCGAACAAGGTGGCCACCAGCGCCTAGCGGCGGTAAGTCCAACTCCCAATCACGAACACAAGCAGAGCGGTGGCAACCGCCATGACCAGTATCCCAAACCCGAATTTTCAGCCTGCATAGTCCTAGACGTAAATCACCACCACGACGGCGGAGGTGGCACCACAGACAATTCCGACGTACCACCAATTGAAGAAAGAGCTATTGGCGGCTTTCTTCTTTGGCAGATCGTCGTCGAACTGATCCGCAACGAATGTCTGCATGCATGGCTTGTAGCCATCTTCTCCGACGGCCAGAATGTAGAGAGAGATGAAGAAAGTCGTCGATCGTGACGAAATCGGAACTACTGACACCAATAGCGTTAGCAGAATCAAACCCTGCACCCAACTAAATACGAATTTGATGTTCCATAGATTCCAATGGCGACGTCGTTTTATTCAATTTGGGTGAAATAGAGACGAACGATGAGGTATACGGTGGTGGCGAGAAGAATGGTCTTGAATCGGCCGAGGTAGGAATCGGCGAGGAAGCCGCTGACCACCGGGAAGATGGCTGAGACGCCCTGCCATGTGTTGACATTCTTGGCGGTGGCTGGATGGGAAGATGGGGATGTCGGCGGTGAGTGAAAACAACGTCGGATCAGATTTCTGCTGTTAAAACGACGTCGTTTGATTTTATTTATTTTTTATATTATATAGGTTCAGGGTGACGTGGAAAAAAATCCAACACGTCAGCCACCGGACAGGCCTCCAGCTGCCCGATGGATTGATTTGTAAAACGAACTTAAGGTTGAGAACTTATTTGTAAATATTGAAAAGTTTGGACTAATTTAAAATTCGCGAAAAGATCGGGACTTTTAGCATAATTAACCCAAAAAAGAAACTTACAAGTTGAAATCAGCAATTTGATTTATAAGTGACTGCATATTGAAAGGTATTTTAGCATTGTAGGATATTTTGCAGTTTTCGCAAATTTAGACGATTTTTTAGTCCACCAAAATTTTTACGATTTTCAGTTTTCGTACATTTTTTTGGAGGATTTTTCATGAAAAGTATTTTAGCATTCGATAAGTTATACGAAAATTAAACAATTGCAAATTTGTACATCCCATATAGAGGTAGTTATATATAATTATTTTTTACAACACACCTGAATTAATTGACTATGCTAATTTATGCTTAACTAAATAAATGATACTGGATGACATTGATCTCACTTGAACACTATTGAGTCATTGTCTAATGTCAATAATTCTTAATTTCATTCTATAGATGCGCGTGACATCTTACTAATGGACCCTGATTGCAATGTATGGAAAGCTTGGTGATTTCTAATCAACTTTACAATGTATGGAAAGCTTGGTGATTTCTAATCAAGTTTACCAGAGTGTTGTTTCTTTGACGACATTGATCTCATGCTACAATCAAAACGGCTACCATTTCGAAGCGATTAAGACATTTGCTAGAATGCTGAGTGGAATGTAACATTTATTCTATAGATGCACAATAGATGCGCGTGCATTGACCCTGGTTGCAATGTATGGATAGCTTGATGATTTGCGTACTACAGAAAACCTGTTTTTCTCTAAGTTTACTAGAATGTTGTTTCTTGGACGACATTGATCTCATGCTACAATCAAATTTTTCTCTAAGTTTACGGGAATGTTGTTTCTTGGACAATATTGATCTCATGCTACAATCAAATTGGCTACGCGATTAAGACATTTGCTAGAATGCTGGAGTGTGGAGTGGAATTTGCTGGAGTGTGGAGTGGAATGTAACAGCGTTACCACATTTATAGTCAAAATGTACCTCCTTGAGGAAAGATTTTGCAGTTTTCCAAATTCTGTAATTTTGAGATGTTACCACGTTTATAGTCAAAGTGTAGATGTTACCACGTTTATAGTCAAAGTGTAAGAAGGAAGATTTTGCAGTTTTGCAAATTCTGCAATTTTGAGATTTTCGTGAAAGATACTTTAACAAGTTTGGAGGGTTTTTCGTGTATTTTAGCATCATATTTTGCAAATGGGTTATTTTAAAATATAAGTTTTTTTTTGTAAATTAAATACATGTATTAAATCGATTTACATAAATATTTGTATGAAAGGGAATATCTTATGCAATATACACAATTCACACAATCTACATAAGAAACACATTAACACACTGAAAAGAATAATAAATTGCCCCAATTAAATCTTCTTTATTTTTATAGTAGTAATTTAATTGTGTGATTACCATACCATACCTTAATTCCAAAGGTATTCGAATGAGACGTAATCATTGTTGAAAATATTTTCTCCATCTTAAATATTTGGAGATTAAATTTATAAAGTTTTTATATGGATGCAACGTGGATTTTTGGTTGGTGGGTTCACATGAAATGAAATGAAATAGGCCTCAATTTCCAAAGGATATTTTTGGCTTAATTATTGCGACAAAAATAGCCGCGACAAAAATAGCCGCTATTATCCGTGACTCCCGCCTAACGCGCCGCTGAATCTCACCGGCGGCAGCCCCTCACACACCGCACGTGCCGCCGCCTCCAACACCATCTCATCTCTTTGACCGCCCTACCTCTAGCTCACGCCCACGCGCAATTCCCACGCGCGTGTCACACCTTCTCCCTTTCAAAATTAAAATACACGCCCATATAATTAATTAATTCTTCAAACCCATTTAATATTTTTGTTTGTAGTGTTAGTTAACATTATTAGACTTCCCTCCCTACGGTCTACATTTATGGGTTTGTTTGATAATTGACACCAAGGGCGTGTATTAGGTGAAATTAAAATTTTAGTTATAAAGAATAATATAAAATCAATGACTAAAATAAAAAAAATCGTCTTTTTCTAAGTTTTTTATTTATTTAAATTACAATTTAATGAAATATAATAATATTAAACTATATTTTAATAATTTTAAAACTCCACTTTAATTAATCATACTTTAATCATTTTAAAATCATATTCTAATAAATTATTTATTATATTGTGAATTATATTGTCTTAAAATCATTTTATTATCTATCTAAAAATTACTCATTTTGTCATGCTTCAACTTTTGAATGTTATTAATCTGAAAGTGGAGTTTCACATTTAAAAACTATTACCCTTTATTGTTACGTAATACTCCTCCGGCGACTTGAAAGATACTACTCCCTCCGTCTCAGACTCGATGTCTGCGACACTGTAGACATGGAGTTTAAGAAAAGTTGACTTTTTAGGGATATTGTGGTATTTTTAGGTAATAAATAAATTATAAAGTATGTTATATGTGTTAGGTAGGTGTGGTAAAATTGTAATTAAAATGAACTTTTAGGGGTGGGGATTGATGTGATATTTCCTTTTTTGGTATAAGACAATTAGTTTGGGACGGATGAAAATGGAAAGTAAGACAACGAGTATGGGACGGAGGGAATATTTTTTTGTGTATGGATTAAAGAGCATTATTATATGTAAAGTGGGTATTTTAGAAGAAAGTGGTAGGCCATATAATGTATTTTTTACTAAATAGGGGAAATGGATACATTTAAAGTGGATGCCCAAAATAATAAAATAGATACCTTGAATGTGGTCGGAGGGAGTATTACATAATTTATAATTAATTTAAACTAGTACGGTGCCCGCGTGCGACACGGGTAATCGTATTTTATTATTTATTTATTATTTTAAAAATTATATTATTTAAAAATAACACTACAAAAAAAATTGTTATCTAGCAACAGAATATTCTGTTGGTAAAAGCCTTAATTCCATTGTTAAATTGGCTTACCAACGGATTAGCAACGGAATCCGTTGGTAAATTTTCGTTGGTAATGTGGTGGTTGGTAAATTTTTAGCAACGAAAAATCAATTCCGTTAGTAAATAATTCTGTTGGTATTCTGTTACTAAAAATTCCGTTGGTACTTTATATAAGGATTCTCTTGGTTTGCTAAAATATAGAGAATAAATCCGTTGGTATTCTATTGCTAATAGAAAAATGTCATTTTTGTTGCTAATCCATTGATAATTACCAACAGATTGAATTCCGTTGGTAAATTCCGTTACTAAAAAATACTTTTTTTTTGTAGTGTAAATCAATCATATTAATAGAAACATACAATTTAACTGAGTAATCTAATTCATTGTAATAATAAGAATAATAAATTTAAGATTGGTATGCACTATTAAAATAATAATAAAAAGAAAAAAATACATTTTTTTATTGAAGCAACGCTTTATTGATCATGTTCTTAAATCTAATATAGCAATATTAAGTTATAGTAATTTATACTTAGATAACTTTGATAAATTATAACTAAAATAATGGTTTGTACATATAGAAAATTAAGATCCAACCAATTTACCGATAATTATAATAGATAAAACTCCTTATTGAGTAATATAATTTAATGCACTAATAAAATAAATGAGAATAATTTAAGGATTATAATACACAATTTTAATCATAATAATAAAAAAATCGATCTTATTATTGCGTCGGGTTAATTGATCTTGTTTCTTTAATTTTTTTAAATCTAATTTATTAAATTATATTAATTTGAACTTGAATAGGTTTGATTACCAACTTTTATATATATATATATATATATATATATATATATATATATATATATATATATATATATATATATATATATATATAAACTAAAATATTGATTTACATGAAAAGTAAAGAAAAGAAAAAATCAAAAAGAAAAAATCAAATAATCAATTAACATTTAAAAGATTTAAAAATTCTAAGATTATATTACAGCAAACTCCATCTTATTATTATTTAAATTAAATATTTTTAAAATAAATGAATAGAATGGACGGATTCAACTAAATTCTTTATATAATTGTAATTGTATTTAAATTAAAAGATTTTATCACATTAAATATATTGAATCTATATCTATATAAACTTACTTATTCATTATTAATATGGAATCATAATATTATAGCGGAAATAATTGTATAAAATGATTTGTCTTGGTCTTAAGACAATTTAAAGGTAGTATATAATAAAATAACTTATAGGATACTTGGATTATTTGAACAATTTTAAATATTATTTAAAAATGGTGTGAGAAAATTAAATTTGAATAATTGTAATAAAATTATATTTTTAAGGGTATGTCTTGGGTGAGACCGTCTCACGTGATCTCCTTATGTGAGACAGGTTTCCCATTAACCCAAATAAATATAACTTATATTAAATTAAAAAATAATTAAAAGAAAATAAGGGCCTTAGATTGACTAATTAATTAAGTTCCTTTTTAAGGTTTAAACTTGACGACCTCAGGCAGCACACCTGATGCTCCACAGTTCGACTCCACACCTGTGAGGCTACTCCATCTGAAATCAATTTTTCTTACTTTAATCTATGGAGATCATAACTTAAAATATTATTCATAATATTAAAATAAATAAACTGAATAAGCTAAAAAAAATTAGAAAATCATATAAAATAGATGAGAATGCCCAACAACAACAACAATAATAATAATAAAAATCGGGCCATGGAAAAATTGAGTCTTTAATGAAAATATACGGGACTCTATTAATTTAATTAAGAAAATGTAAAAAGATGCATTTTTTTATTTCATAATTTTTTAACACACATTTATAATTATATGATAGTAAGATAATGGTCTAAAAATGGTGATATACAATATCAATTTATTTAATACGATGTTTATAATACTTTAATCCATGGATATCATAGCTTAAAATATTATTCATAATATTAAAATAAATAAACTGAATAAGCTAAAAAAATTAGAAAATCACATAAATAGATGAGAATGCCCAATAGTAAAAATTATATTAACCATCTGTCAAAAAAAATATATATTAATTTCAAAAATAAGGTATTAACCCAAATTACCTGGTACCTAAACCTTAATAAAAAATAATAATAATAACTCATAAATTATTATATTAAATTTCTAATAAACCCAATACAAATAGAAATGAAAATTTGAAAGTCCAATTAAATAATGGAATAGAAATGAAAATTTTGAAAATCTAATAAAATAATACTTTCTTGGAGATTAGAACCCAAGACCTAATGTCCAGCCAATCAAAACACACCACCTCAAAAATTTTAGATAATCATAAATGTTAAGTTAATATAATATTGACACATCACATTTTTCTAATCTATTTTAGGAAATGTATTTTCTTTTAATATATAAGAAGATTAAAATTAAGGATGTAAATGTAAAAGTCAACTTGTCTAACACATGCATCGTTTCAAAGGAGAATATCACTTTAAATAAATATAAAAAAAAATTATAAATGATTTTATATATATATAAAATTAATTTCAACAAAATTATACTTTCTCCATTTATTATACTCTTAATTAACAATTTTCTCATTTATTAGTTTCATTACACATTTTATATTTAAAAAAATAGTATAAATTTCAAAATAAATAATCTTTTAATATATTACTCATATTTTGAAAAATGTTACTCTCACTTGACACACACACAACGTATATTATATTATTTGAAAGAATAATTCTCATTATTTAAAAAATAATAATAAAATTAGGATTAAAAAATTGTACTCACTCCGTTCCACTGCAACATACATGTTTCGTCATTTTAAACGAACTGTTAGGAAATTTAATTGTTTAGAAAAAATTAATTAATACCAAGTAAATAATAATTAAAGTGGGTGAATTTAGTCCACAATAGAATTGATTAAATATGGTAAATTTGTGATTTTGTGTTTGACCACAATCACTAACTAAAATAGTGACATACAACACCACATTCAAAGCATTTGCACTATACACTAGACGTTCAAGATTCATGATCCACGCACATAGATCGAGTCCCACAATATAATTGATTAAATATGGTAAATTTGTGATTTTGTGTGTGACCACAATCACTAACTAATAGTGACATACAACACCACATTCAAAGCATTTGCACTATACACTAGACGTTCAAGATTCATGATCCACACACAGAGTTCTACTTGACTTCGCCATAGTTCTACTTGACTTCGCCATCATCCTTAGACGTTCAAGATCCAGATCTGCATCCGTAGACGTTCAAGATCCATAATTCAGATTTGTATGAAAGGTTAGTAATTCCCCTTTTTATTTTTCTAAGATCCAAGATTATGTAAGAAGTAATTCTTCTTTCTATTTTTCTATTAATTAGAATAGTTATTGATTGATATACATATAAAACAACACAAACTAATTCATATTCTTGTAATGAAATTGGACAGAGTTAGTATTTCGTAAGAATGTGGAGTGTTGTTCAGTCGCGTAAGAAAAGCGTGAAAGTGTAGGAAGGAAAGAGTGATAGCGTGATGAGAGTCCTAGTAAGAAACGCACCCAAAAATTAATGACCCAAGACTCATCAAAATCTCCAACTCTCCCACTTAAAACACATTTTCTAATGGCGAAAGAGAAATTTTGGTATTGACAATGGAGTCAGAGTTAAGTGGTTTCGCTAAATTAACTGTGACAACAGATAAATCCAAACACCCAGTATTTATTCAAGCAACAAAAAGTCAGCTCTTTGTGTCATCATTTCAAAGCACTCCCACCAGCCTCTTTTGTCCACAATTAAAATTGGGGTTTTTTTCTTTCTTTTTCTACCAACATTAATCAATGTTCATTAAACTGCGCTTTTATCCTGTCGTTTACAAGAATGCTCTTTTTCTTCCTCCCTGTTTCTTTGATTTGAAATCTCTGGATTTCCAGTAAGTATTTTTTTTCTCATTAAGTTTCTGCCTTTTTGTTCTTGTGTTGCTGAACAGTGAACATACTTTCTTGAGGGTTCCATATCTTTGTTTATTACAGTGGGCTTTTGCTTGCTTCGTTTGTAAGTGATTAGGCATACAAAAATCACATCTTTTTTATTTGGGGGGGGCAAAGAGAGGTACTTTGATTTGTGGGTTTGGAATAAATAAAAGGGAAACCCACATTTATGTGTAAAAAATCTTTAAACTTGGGATCCGAAAACACGAGAGCCTCGCTTCAATTACAAGTTGCTTGCTGAAAATTTCACTGTATGTATATATGTGTGATGTGTGTGTGTGTGTATATCTTTTTCTTTCTGTGATATTTGAAGTGTTTTGGGAACTGGGTTTGAATTTTCTTGGTAATTTCGTGCGTCTTTTGTTGGGTTTTAATGGTGATTCTCGCTATGAAATGGTGTATTTGAAGCAAGGTTTTTGGTTTTTGGAATTATTTTCAATTATGGACTATTTATCCTAGTGGGGTTACTGCAGCACTCATTTCTTGATTTGCAAGTTGGTAGTTTGGTCAATTTTCTTTCTAATCTTGGAATGAGGGTATGAAGTGTGTTATTTAGTTTTACATCGATTTGGGATCTTGCTATCAACTAAGGGTTGAATCTTTCATTGTATCTAGGGATTGGAAGCCACGTGGGATACCAGGAAATGATGTTTTGGTGGATGTGATTACTCATAAGAAGTAAACCTGATTTGTGAGGGAACTATTTGTGGAATGCGAGTGTTTTTGTTGCTTCATTCCTCGATTGATCTTGTGAGAATTTGTGACAAGTCTATGGTTTCTATTGGCCCTGATTTGAGGCGTTGAACTCAGTTGTGATCATCAATGGTGGTTCGAAAATTTAGCCTGATGAATTGTCTGAATTTGGCGTTCTTAGCTTGTGTTCTCCATTTATCCTTGATCATTGCATCTCCTCAAGATTGTAATCCGAATGATTTATCTGCGTTGAAGGAATTCTCCGGCCAATTGATCAATGGTTCTATCAAATCTTCTTGGTCTAGTGACAAAAAATGCTGTAGTTGGGAAGGTGTTGTGTGTGATGATGGTGGAAGTAGAGTGACCAAGTTGAAGTTATCTGGAAAAGGTTTGAAGGGAAAGATTTCAGTCTCTCTCTCCAAATTGAATCAGTTGGTATTGATTGATCTTTCACACAATTCCTTGGATGGTGAATTACCCTTGGAATTCTCTAACTTGAAGATGCTGCGTTTTCTTGATTTCAGCCACAACAAGCTGGATGGGCCGGTTTTTGGGTCGATCGTTGGATTGAAATCTATCCAATCCCTGAACCTCTCTGGCAATTCTTTCTCAGGAAACCTCAGTGACATTGGGATATTTCCTAATCTTGTGGCTTTGAACATAAGTAACAATTTGTTCACTGGTCAACTCATGTTCAATATCTGCAGTTATTCCAGGCGAATTCGAGTTCTTGATTTATCATCAAATCATTTCAGTGGTGAACTTGAAGGCTTGGAGAATTGCAGCACAGCTCTCTATCAGCTCCACCTGGATTTCAATTCTCTTTCTGGTGAACTCCCAGAGTCATTGTTCTCCCTATCTTTGTTGGAGCAGCTTTCTGTCTCCTCAAACAATTTCTCTGGCCATCTAAGCCCTGAAATCAGTAACCTTTTCAAACTCAAATCCTTAATTTTATCAGAAAATCGGTTTTCTGGTTATCTTCCTAATGTTTTTGGGAACTTAACTGAACTAGAACAGCTTGATGCTAATTCAAATTCATTCTCTGGCTCACTGCCATCAACGCTCTCGGTTTGCACTAACCTGCGAGTGCTTGATCTACGAAACAACTCTCTTTATGGTCCTATTGATCTTGATTTTTCAAGATTGTCTAATCTCTGTACTCTAGAGCTTGCTAGCAATCATTTTTCTGGTTTCTTGCCCAAATCCCTGTCTAATAGCCAGGGACTGAAAGTTTTGAGTCTTGCAAAGAATAATTTGAGTGGCAAGATCCCTGATAGCTATGCTAATCTTTCATCTCTCGCCTTCCTTTCGTTGTCGAATAACAGCCTTGTAAACTTATCAGGGTCCTTGTCTGTTCTGAAGCAATGCAAGTATCTCACCACACTTATACTCACTAAGAATTTTCATGGTGAAGAGATCCCCGAAAACGTGACTGGGTTTGAGAGCTTATTGATTTTTGCTCTTGGAAATTGTGGCCTGAATGGTCGTATTCCAAATTGGTTGCTGAATTGCAAGAAGTTGCAGGTTCTTGATTTGTCTTGGAATCATCTTGAGGGCAGCATCCCTTCATGGATTGGAGAGATGGAGGGTTTGTTCTATTTGGACCTTTCGAATAACTCACTAACCGGAGAAATTCCGAAGGGCATCACAGAGCTTAAGAGCCTGATTTCTGCAAAGAGTTACAAATCCAGTCTCAACACAGCAACTGGTGTTCCACTTTTTGTGAAGAGAAATCAGAGTGCTAATGGATTGCAGTATAATCAAGCTTCAAGTTTTCCTCCATCCATTTTGTTGAGCAACAATAAGATAAACGGTTCGATTTGGCCTGAAATTGGAGAACTGAAACAGCTTCATGTCTTGGATCTGAGTAGGAATAACATCACAGGGAACATCCCCAGCTCCATTTCGGATATGGGAAACCTGGAGACGTTGGATTTGTCGTACAATAATCTATCTGGATCGATCCCTTCGTCATTCAATAAGCTCACTTTCCTATCTAAGTTTAGTGTAGCTTATAATCATCTCACAGGAGCAATTCCAACAGGGGGGCAGTTTCTTAGCTTTCCTCCCTCAAGCTTTGAAGGCAATCTTGGTCTCTGTGGAAAACTGATCTCTCCTTGTGCCGGCAATAATATGGGGCTTCGACCGCCTGCTCCATCCCAGGACGACAGTAAGTTTGGCCGGGGCAGTATTCTTGGAGTGACAATCAGCATCGGGGTTGGCATTGCTATACTTCTTGCTATTCTTCTGCTAAGGATATCAAGAAGAGATGATGGGGTTCCGATTGAAGACGTGGAGGAGGACATGGGTCGTGCGCCTAGGTTCTCCGATGCATTTGGACCTCCGAAGCTGGTTATTTTCAACAATGCAGAGTGCAAGGATCTCACTGTCTCCGACTTGTTGAAATCAACGAACAATTTCTGCCAATCGAATATCGTTGGCTGTGGAGGATTTGGTCTAGTGTACAAAGCTGATCTACCTGATGGCACCAAAGCTGCAATCAAGAGGCTTTCCGGGGATTGTGGGCAGATGGAACGCGAATTTCAAGCCGAAGTGGAAGCTCTATCGAGAGCTCAACATAAGAACCTAGTTTCTCTCCAAGGATACTGTCGTTATGGCAACGATCGGCTGTTGATCTACTCCTACATGGAAAATGGAAGCCTCGATTATTGGCTGCACGAAAGAGTAGACGGGAGTGTGTTTCTTACATTCGAAGTCAGATTGAGAATAGCTGGAGCAGCAGCCAGGGGACTGGCTTATTTGCACAAAGAGCCAAATATAGTCCACCGGGACATCAAGACGAGCAACATTCTCTTGAATGAGAAATTCGAGGCTCACTTGGCTGACTTTGGGCTGTCGCGGTTACTCCACCCCTACGACACCCACGTGACAACGGATTTGGTAGGCACGTTGGGCTACATCCCTCCCGAGTACAGCCAAACACTGACAGCAACTTTCAGGGGCGACGTTTACAGCTTTGGAGTCGTTGTGCTCGAGCTTATAACAGGAAGACGACCGGTGGAAGTTTGCAAAGGGAAGAACTGCAGAGATTTGGTGGGGTGGATGTACCAGATGAAATCAGAGAAGAGGGAATGGGAGGTATTCGATTCATCTATACGTGATAAAGATTGTGAAAAACAACTAATGGTTTTACTTGATATAGCTTGTAAATGTATAGATCAGGATCCTAGAAAAAGACCCTCAATTGATGAAGTTGTTTCTTTGCTTGAAGCAATAGAGATAGGAATACCATGAAAAATAAGTTTTTTTTTTCCTTTCTAAAATTGTTATATAGGTTTTATTTTTACCCTTTTCTACTTGAGGTTGTCCTAATTTTTCGTTACTTATATATATATCCTTTGTTTCCTTATTTTACATTCTCATGGAGTAATTACAGAGCTTTATTTTCTTCTTGTTTCTGGTTTTAAGCATCTACTGTCTACTATTTCACTGCAATTCTTGACTAGTTTCACTTGTGTTGTGATTGTTGGGAGCACGAGGAGTCTAATTCTTGCCTCGACTTTTACTTTTTTGGATTACAGATGTCAAAATGAGATAATTGAATTGCATGGTATAAGATGTACTCAGGGAGTTTAATTCTTGACTCGACTTTTACTTTTTTGGATTACAGATGTCAAAATGAGATAACTGAATTGCATATGTAGTATAAGATGTACTCAACTGGATACAGTGTGGCCAAAAACTCTCTCTCACTCTCTCAATCAAGAAAAGAAGATTGTACAGAAACAAAGAATAGGAGAGAGAAAAAGATGGATAAAGATTCATTGCTTGGAATAAAAGAGTAGCATCAAAAGAGCCTATTCTCATTGCTTTGAACTCCATGAGTCACTGGTGCTTTTGCTCTCACCTTTCTCAGGTACCAAACTCCCACACCAACAAATGCCCCAGCTACTGATACAGCACTCACAGCCCCTAACCACAGTTTCAACCATCAACATGAGAGAGAAACAGAGAGAAGAGAGAGAGAGAGATGAGAATCATTAACACACTCACCAGCCACCATTGCTGGACTGCTATGCTGCCCACTATGATCTGCATTCATCAAAATTCAGACTTAAAATATTCAAGAATTATGCATGCATGCATGATCATTTCATCATATGGATATATATACATACCTTTACAGTAAGTAGTGACATTCCCCTTGTGGCACAAGCAGAGGAAATCCTGTGTGACCGTGTCGAACCCACACGTCCCGCCTCCCCTCGCCCCGTCCTGACACCACAGGCACCGTGTGGTAACCGGGATATCAAAATCCACCCTGATTCCATACTCAGGAACCTGATTAAAAGCCGGAGTAACACCAAGGTTCCTCCAGTAAACGCTGGCATACGTTGCACAATGCCTGAGCATCATCCTCAACGACTCGCTCCCCTTGGGATAGTACGAGCAGCACGAGCTACTCCCCCTCAGCGCAGGCGAGCACTCCGGCAGGTGCCTACACAGATAGCTCGAGGTGTCACATGTGGAGTCACACTGCTCTGGAAACCGCTCACAGAACATCGGCTTTGGCTCCATGATCACGTCGTTTTCGCTGCAGTTGAAGAACAGGTAATCATTCTGCGACGACAGCCTGAAATGAGTGCTTGTATCCAAGCTGAAAGCTCTGGTGGGACGGAAACGGCTGCCATCTCTGCAGTTCCACATGAAGGGGTCGGATACGAGGATGTGGGGATCGGAGTAGCTGATGTTCCGGACAGGGTAGCGGCCCGATGGGGTCCGGAACTCGAGCTGATCCGATTCGGAGCATACGAGGATGTGCCTGTAATAAGGGCTGCCACAGCCGTCGTCGATGCCAAAGGGGTAGTTGATAGGTATTTGGCCACAGGAGGTTCTGCACGGGGTTGTTTTGGACTGTGTGTGAAGTGGGAGTAGGATGGAGAGAGAGAGGAGGAGGAGGAGGAGAGAGAATGGTGTGGGGTTCTTACATGGGGAAGCCATTGATGGAGATGTTAGAGAGGATTATGGTTGGTTTTGTTGGGGGTTTTGAAGTTAAGTAGTTTGATCATTAGGTAAAGTTTGGTGAATCTATTGACATGGTGGTTTTTTGTTGCTTTTGTATCTTTTGCTTTTTCTTGGTTTTTTTTTCTAAGAGTTATTTGTAAGTGCTTTATTCCATCTCGTTTTGCTTTTAGTATGTTTCTTCCTTTTTTTTTTCAGATTTTTGAGACTTTATTACTCAGTATAATTTAACATTATTTAATAAAAGAAAACTACTCCCTCCATCCTAAACAAAAAAAAAAAAAGTTGACTATTGCCTCTATTCTGTAGCGTTTTTTTCTTCTTTATTTTTGGTTTTTTTGTTTTTGTTTTTTTTTTGTTAAGAGCGTGCTATAGTGTGGGGTTAAATGGTTTCTTATAATATACTCCATCCGTCCCATTAGATGACACACTTTCCATTTTGGGTTGTCCCACAAAAGTTTGCACCTTTCAAAAAAAGCAAAAAGTCAAACACAATCACCCTTCCCCATTCACTTTATTTACAAAAAAACCACCCATACCTAACTCACCTAACATACTTTATCATTTATTTATTACCCATAAAATACCATAATACCCCTAAAAGTTATCACTTTCTTAATCTCCGTGACGGAAAGAGGTGTGCAGTCTTTTCCGGGACGGAGGGAGTATATATATATATATATATATATATATATATATATATATATATATATATATATATATATATATATATTATTATTGAATGTCTTTTTGTAAAGATTTGTGTAGCAATATCACCATTCTATTATTTAAGGTTAGATTCTTTTTTATCAGGAAATATAAACTTTTTCTCCTATATATTAATTTGTACTGTTAGTAAAAATAAGTATCCAATGAAATGCAACTTAAAAATAGTATTCATCTGAATGATTACGTATTTCTTTTTTGGAGTTCTCATTTAAGGTTTCATGTAGTGAATCAAATACTCTTTACGAGATTGATATATTAAATCCGGAATTATACATGAAAATGATACACAAATGTGAATGGTTTGAGTGGAAACAGTGACCGCCTTAACATTTCAGACTTATTCTTTTATTTTAAATATAAAAAGGCTGACACCAAATTATTATTAGAGGATTATCTAAACACACATGGCCCGTTAGTTCATAATGGGCTTAAACAATTACATTAGCTTCAAGCCCAAAGCCCACTTATGTTAATTCATTACTTCCTTATTTTACCCCACACTAATGAACTTGAATTTTTCTTGTGAGAAGAAACTTGAATAAAAATTTTCAAAGGAAACACAAAACCCCTCTTTGTTCTTATATTCTTTCAATTTTACGTAAAAGTTTCATTGCACAACTTATTGTATGCCCGATTGAAAATTTATTAACTTTTTAAAAGATAAAGTATTAGTATTTTTTATTTTTTTTCACTCAATCTGAAAATCATTAAGAAGTGACAAACTATTAATTTTTAATATTTACGATATAATTAAATTATTAACGAGATGGGGAAACTACTAAAATATATTTCCTCCGTCTCCTTCAGAAAGAGTATTTTTTTTTATTTTGGCCCACTAATACAATTAAAATATAAAGTCGATATTTCTATTAATATAACTATTCACTACATATTAAATAATAATAATACTTATTAATTTACATGCAAAAAGTAAAAGGCCCTCCTTAAATGATACTGATGGAGTATGCATATCAGGAGGAACCATTAATTAATATACATATATTTTCATTTGCTTGCATTTATGAGTAGATCATAATTAAGACAGTGGAAATGTGTATGCATATACATGACAGTTATATTCTTTTCTTAGTAATAGAGATTTTAAGTTAACATACAAAAATATTTATTATATATAGTATGATCTCAGTGAATGTTTCGTAATGTAGACAATCACTTTTTTTTTTTAATCTGTATTAATTTTTATTAAAAAATATCATCATAGAAAAATACTCCATGTTTTACGTATAATTATTACTACTAGAATTGCTCGACAATAAATGGTGATATATATCCTTCAACTGTTTTATAATTTTATTTTATTTTTTTCTCCCACGACAAAATAAAATATTTATATATATTTTTTTAAAAAAAATAGCAATTTAGTGTGTATACTTGGACCACTGTGAAAATGTGGTTCTGAGTGTCTTTGTGCAACTGTGTTATCTGTGTATATCACTATATTGTGTACAAATATTTTAGTATTATAGTATTCAAATATATATGATCAATAATTTATATATATATATATGTATGTATGTTATTTATTTATTTATTTATTACAATGAGACATTAAAATTTAAAGCAGCATTCTCCAAGTTAAAGTTGATGAAATATCAAAAGAAGAGGTTAAAGTGTTCTTCACAAAATCATTAGGCATTGTGGGTTCTGGCAAAACAAATTTGTGTTAAATATTACACGTGAATGAATTTCAATTAAAGTAGATTTTGTTTATCACAAAATTTGTTCATACCATTTTCAGAGATAATCAATCGAATCTTAAGCAACTTCATTTCCGATAAAATTGTCATGTCGGGGTAAACTAATACTATACACTATTGACCAAATATTTCTGTGTCTATTAAAGGTAGATACACTTTATTTTTGGTCGATTACCAAAAGTAAGTCCATATATATTCTTCTGAAAGCCCCTCTACAACACGTAAAGTATTTTATGAAACAGTTACATCCTATAATTTCTACAGTGGCCTTTTTTTCCATTTTTTTTCATTTTATCTTTTTCTATTTTTTTCCATTAATTATTTTTTATTGTCTTTTCCTTTTTTTTTACTGCTCTTTCTTTTTTTTAATTAATTATTTTAAAAATTACAATTTTAATAATATATTTTACCATACGAGTTTATTGTCTATTTTATCTTTAAATTCATGGAATATTGTAATTTTATTTTTATAGTTTATGGAGTAGTATTTTGTTTTTAGGCTTTAAGGATAAAATTTAAGGTATAATTGTATTTAACAATAATTAATTAATGATAATTAATAAAAGAATGAAAAAAATAAAAAATGAGACCATGAAACTAAAAAAAGAGTGAGGATAAAAAAAAAAGGGTATGAGAACCATAAAATTTCCACACGAAAGATTCATGTAATACTCTCCCTGTACAATATAAGCGTTGTGTCCACTCATATTCTCTCAATATATATAATCTACATTCTAATAGACATTATTATTTGAATATTGTACCCAACATTTGGCATTTTCTATTGGGGAATAAATGGAGTATTTCATTAATTTTAAAATATAACATGCCTCAATGGATATTACTGTCCCGTTTCTCTTTTTCATTTTTATAATTTTTTCCTTTTTTTTACAAGACTCAATCCTTTCTTCCTTAAAAAATATATTGGATAAAAAAATTGTTTTCCAAGAGTCAAGTAAGAATGAGTAAGAAATTACACATTCTAAATTCCCCATAACAAATTCGGTTTCCTTAAAGTTAAATAAGTTATAAAATAGCGCACGCTAGATTTTTCACTAAATAGTGGACGCTAGATTTAACGTAACATGACAAAATTAATACCGCATATGAATAATGGGAGTATTATTCGAGTGTATTTCAGGCGGGCAATGTTGGTTGCCCACTAATCTTGAAAGGAGAACACTTTGCCACCCCTTGGAAAGTTAAGAATGACTACGTTCATACCTAAAAAGGGTATTTTATAGGCAACTAGATTACCTAATATTTGTAGGGGGGGTGGGGGTCACTAGGATTCATGCCAACATGACTTGATTCATCCCACTATGCATCTACTCACTATGAAAATTACAACTAAAGAGGCTGTCTATTTCAAGGATTTTCTTGCTTGATGTATGCACTTGTGTCTGAAATCCACTATTCTATTATGTTTTTTGTGCTTTATACAAACATGACTTCCTAATTGCTATTTTAGACCAAGCGATAGAGGAATTATTGGACCATTAAGGTTGCAAGATTGCTAGCAAAGTGCAACTCTTCTTCCTCAATAGCTTTATTGATTGTGCTAACTTTCAATTCACTCAAATAGTTTCTTCTAGATTTTAGCATGTCTTTCTTTAATATTTGGAGTGTGTAATGTAACTAATAGTATTTCATACCAAAGAAACAACAAATTATGGAAAGAGTAGTAGAACAAACAAAGGTGAGCATCCAATCACCAAGTACAACTTTTGTTTCCCTAAGTACAACTTGTCACTGCATCACAAATCACTCCAAGAAAGTCTCCATAACATCAGGGTACATCCCTGCTTCATTCCTATATTCCCCTTGATTGTGTGAAAGATGATTGAGTGATGATGAAGAGGATGAAGTTGCCATTCTTGCAGGTAAAGTGAAGCTCCTCTTGAACTTTCCATCCATCTTTGAGTGGCTATCCAAGCTCAAGAACTCATTCGGGTTCGCCCCGTGCATACCGGAAGGATCCGAGTGGGGATCGCCCTTGCCCGCGAGCCCATCCGCGTTGAACAAGAGCTTGGCTTCGTCAGACCGGGTAGTCAGTGCATTGAAGAAGCTCAACCCATTAGGCCACTTGATGTCGTTCTCGTGGTCCCCGATCAAGTCATCCATACGCGACTCGTTCGCGTGGGGATGCAAGAACATGTGCGTCTCGTCCTTCGACTGAGGCATCCCAAGTCGAGCAGAGTTTTGGAAACTCGGCATTGATGGGGTCGAGGGCATAGGCCTTGGACCCCAGTTGAACAGGGGAGGGGGAGACCTAATCGGCATCGTCGGCTGTTTCAAGGGAACAGCCGACGATGTAGACGCGTTCCGCGTGGACGAGAACAGCTGGGATAGATAGAATCCAGATTGATAGCCTAAGGATTCAAATGTGTGTCTCATTCTCAACACAAAATGAAGGTCTTCCGGTATCTAAACATAATTTGGAAAAAAAAATAAAATCAGACAATCAAAAAAGTCATCAATTAATCAAGAAAAATGCATTCATTACATCAAAATGGTCAACAAGAAACTCACAATCTTGCAAGAACCAAGCTGTAGAAGTCCATGTCCAGCTTGGATCACAGCTATAGTCTGATAAACAAAAATGGGATTAATTGAGATTTATTATCAAGAATCAAGAGTGAAAGACAACTAATGACAGTTGCAAACTTGTAGTTAGTTGTTTTCAGACCTGAATGCCAGAATCAAACTGTTCAGTCCACTCAGAAGGTAGCTGCAATTAATAAATCAGAAGAGATCATCAATCATTCAGTAACAGTAGTTTCACTTTCTCATCAGTAGTAACAATAATTGGGACATTGAAAGTCCACTTTCTTCAACCAACAATTAGCACAAAAGTAACCACTAAAAGGGGTCCTAAATCAATTCACTTTAGCTGCTTAATCATAATCAATTACCAATCAATCTTTAATTAACTCAAAGGGTTAATACATACAGCATCAAATGAACTCTGCCAGTAGTTGGAAATGTTTGGTTCACATTCTGTAGGCTCTTTGAATACCCATTTGTGGCATTTATCAGATGCAACTTTTCCCATCAATCTGCAATTAATCTCCACCAAATCAATCTAGACCCACGCAACAACAAAAAAAAGTGCAAGAAAAAACACACGCAAAATGAAAATCTTCTCTCTCTCTCTCTCTCTCCCCGAGAGAGAGAGAGAGGGGGGAGGATAGATACAAAAATCCAATCCTGAAAGCACCTACCCATTACCCACCCTTCTCCATAATTATACAATTGGATGGACATTTTGCTGAAGGCTTTCCTGACAGGATCCTCCCCTTCCATCTCATCCAAACACTCTGCAACTCTGCCTCTGCAGAACCCATCTTCCCACATCAACATTCTGCACATATGAACAAAAGCAAAACAATCAGAAAAAGACAAGATTGTTGTTCATACTCATTAATACAAATAATCTGTCTCTTTTGAACTTCTTGATCAAGTGTTTAATTAAGGGTGTCATTAATACACTCACAAGCTACCATTGTCGTCTCCAACTTTGCAACCATTGCCACCTCTGACTCTCCTGTATCAAAAACAGAGCAAACCCACCTCAGATTCAGCATCAAAAAGTCAAAAACAGCAAACAACACCCCAATGTGAGAAAGAAACTGAAACAAGCAAGAGTTGACAAAATCAAGAAAATGGAAGAGGGGAGAGAGAGAGAGAGAGAGAGAGAGTACGGGCGAGGTCGGATGGTCCAGAAGACAGAGTAAGTCCAGTCTGAATTGAGACAGACGCTTCTAAGGGCCTCATGAAGGGCCATCATCCCAACTGCTTCTTTGCTCCTGTCTGTTGCTCCTGAGCCCACCATCTCTGTCTCTCTCTCTCTCTTGCTTTTTTTTCCCCTTATTTGGTGAGGACTTAATCCACTACTAAGCTATGTAGTAAGATAGATAGATAAATATGTGTGTTTTTTTATATATCTATCTATATATCTATCTAGTTTGCCCACAACTACACTGCAGAATGCTTGTCAAATATCAACCACAAAGAGAGAGAAACAGAGAGAGACTGCTCCTCGCTTCATCCCTTTCTTTCTTTTTCAACTTTTGTCACCACACACACTCACACACGCACTCACTTTACCACCATCTTGTGCAATATTTTACCACAGAAAATCCCGGTTTACTTGGGGGAAGGGAAAGGTAGGGGGTGGGGTGGGGTGGGGGGTGGTAGTACAGACTACAGAGGCATCAGAACCACAGTGGGAGTGAAAGTGCGTGCAAATGACTGTGTGAAGTATGTGTGTGTCGATTTTTGAAGGGAGTTGAGGATTTTGTTCCACTCTCTCACACACATACAAACACGCACTCTCTCTCTCTCTCTCAAATTTTTAACTGTGGAGTAAGTAGGGGGGGTGGGTGGGGTAAGGGGGGTTTTATCCTCCTTAGCAAATCACCAACAGACAGCGGGAGAAAGGTTAGGAAGAAAAAAAGAAAAAGGATGGCGGGTGAAATGACGGTCTTGCCCCTCTCCCCTCAAATTTCTGTCTTAGTCCGAAGAGCTGGAGCACGGTTTCTTATACTCCTCCCCTCCCTATTTAATTTCATCACCCTCTATTGCTTCAATGCTAATAACGCTAATCATAATTAATTTATTAATTACAATTCAATTTAATTAGTTGCTGGGCCATACCCAATTTAGCATCAAGGGGTCCATACATAGTAACATAGGTGGCCCCCAGGGCATAGCTCAAGTGGTAGAGGGGAGGGTGGAAAGGCCTTCCAGCTGAGCTTGGTTGCTGCAGGGTGGGGGTTCGAATCCTGCCTTTGGCATGGATTTGGCCCCTTGCAAACACAAGTTTAACAGTGAGCCCTCCCTATAAGCCACTTGAGGCACATCCTGCGATTTACCTCCTCCACCAATCCCCAGGACAGGGGCGGTGGGGGCCCCTAATGATGGGGTATACCATAGTAACATAGGTGAAAATATATCACACAAACGAAAAAGATACTCTCTCCTTAATATTCCCTATGTAAAATCTTTGAATGTCGTTTGTTAAGAAGTAGGTGCGATTACGAGCTTAAACTCATCATAAAAAAAAGGTTAATTCAAAAAAAAATACAAACTTTGCAAATTAATCCTAATTTTTGGGAAATTATAAAAAAAACCATCACATTTAAGTATTATTGCAAAATAAACCCAATTTGTAACTAAAAGTAGGATTTTTTGGGTGTGTTTTGCAACAATACTTAAAGGTGGTGATTTTTTTTGTAATTTCTTAAAAGTGAGGATTAATTTACTATAGCAATAAAGTTCGTGAGCTTTTTTTGCAATTAAAAACTTGAAAATAGATTTTTGTAAAGATTCATTTATATTCGTGAACGTGTCTGATGATATATATTCATGAATACTTTATGTGAATTTTTTTAACATTTCAGATTAAATTAATATGACTACAATCAACAATTATTGATATAGTTAATAAAAAAAAATTAGTTTGAAATAGGGCGAAGGGTCAAATATGATCCTAAACTTATGCCCTAGGATCAACTAAGCCCTCCAACTTTTATTTTTGATATTTAGAACTTTTATCTTTTAAAATAAGATCAAATGCATCATTTATCTTTTATAAATCAAACAAATTAACATTTTGACTATTCCTCTACAAAAATTTGTCTATTTCCAATCCAAACTTTGACAACATATTTTAATATAATGTAAGTTCTTATCTAGAATTTTAATATGTAATGTAATTTTAATTTTTAATATATTTTAATATTTAAAGTAAATATTATTTAATTATTTATTAATTTATAATTTTTTTACATAAAAAATAATTTGACACTGGAAGTTAAAATATATAATACTAATAAATAATTTTATTTATTAATTAACTGATTCTGATTGCATTTTTTTTTTAGCCGCTTGATTACATGAAAATCAAATATTGGTGAGAATGGGATCAAAGTTATTTAAAGCAAGCCATTACCATTTGCATGAGTTTGTATTTTACTTCCGAATTTAATCATTAATTATTTAAATAAATGAAAAAAAAGTTTGGTTAGACGCTTTTTTTTAATCTAACCTTTTATTGATTTTCTTTACTCTTTTTTATAATTTTAGTTGATTAATTTTTTATAAATGACTATCCGATTCAATTCAATTCTGCGTTTGCGTTTGAAAAATATAAAGGTGTTACTTTATTTAAAATTATAATTGCTTATTCAAACACTAAAAAATGGAGAGTTTATATATAGTCTATTTTACAAAAATCAAATTCCTAAATTTATATATAATTAGTATTATATATTTTAACTTCCAGTGCAAAATTATTTTTTATGTAAAAAAATATAAATTATTAAATAATTAAAAAATATTTACTTTAAATATTAAAATATATTAAAAATGAATATTACATTACATATTAAAATCCTAGATAAAAACTTACATTACATTAAAGATGTGTTGTTAAAGTATGGATTGGAAATAGACAAAATTTTGAAGATAAATAGTCAAAATGTTAATTTGTTTGTTTTATAAAAGTTAAAGGATTCATTTAATCTCATTTTAAAAGATAAAGGTCTTAAATGTCAAAAATAAAAGTTGGAGGACTTAGTTGATTCTATGGTGTAAGTTTAGGGTCCTATTTGACCTTTTGCCCTTTGAAATATGAATTTCTGTTAGTAGACGATGTGTTATGACTTTTTTTTGAATTAATTGGTTACGGAATTGGATATCAGTGCATCGATAAAAGTATAATCTAACTAATAAATTATGGAACCGTGCAAGAGTATATAATTGATAATCTACCTAAAATTTATAAGTTGGATGTGGATCCACCTTGGAACAAAGGGGTACCCTGAATTTAAAAAAAAAAAAAAAAGCCACTATTTTATATGATTTTTTTTATATAAAATATACTATTTTGTACTCTTATTTTTTAGTTTAGATTCGTAAAATTATATATTATATCCCTACGTATAAAACCCTGTATCAGCCTCTAATTGGATTTCGGAATAATATTACTTTTTATCAATAGTATTTTAAATATTAACACGTTCATTTAGATAAAATGAAATAATTACTTTCCAATACATGGTTAATACACATAATTATTATAAGATACAGTTTTTTAAAACAATTACTCCTAGATACAAAATGATAATATAAATTACCCAATAATATCCTCGATAATCCTACTTGTTCTTGGCCTAACCTGATACCCTCAAATCTTCTTTGTATCCCCCTTCCAATTCATCGCCTCCGCTTCTCCAGCTTGTTCATCCTCTCAGGTACGCCTTCTTTCTCTCCTTCTCCTTCGCCGCTGCTCCTCCGATCGATCGTTTCTTGCTCAACTGAACCGTCAACACTAGATGTGTTCGGATCTCCTTCCACTTCCTGCCCGACACTCTTCGAGCAATTACGTCGGTGTATGATTTGGTTGTTTCGGTGGATGAATCGACGGCGTTGCGCTTCAATGGAAGCTGTTGATAGAAGGCGTCGATATCAATGGATGAGGATCTGCAGCTTTTTGGCTTCCTGCTCGGCTCTCTTGCGCTTCAAAATTTTTCCGATGAACCCCTCAGTTAGCCGCCGAAAATCGATCTTATAAGCCATGATTGATGATTGGGAGAGAGAAGGTGAGGGTGAATGTTTTTTCTGAAAGAGCAGCCCTAAGATTTGGAACATAGGCAAGTTAGTGTAATCAACTGAGGGTGCAACTCCTTTTTTATGAGCGTCAATATGGTCGACGAAGATCTGCCACTTGTTTCTTGCATGGATAAGATGTAGGTTTGCAAACTCTCATATGTTCTCCGTGGTCCAATCATACTCTTCCTCTTGTCTCTGCAGTTATTTTAAGTTTTTCAAATCACTATAATTGAATTCAAGTGTTTTTAGTATCAATAGATAACTTCTGGGAGTAGAAATTGAACATTATGGCTGGAATTCAGATCTAATATTGAGCATTGAGATCTTGCAAACCCATAATTTTTTTTTTAATTTTTGTTCCCTTTAGATTTATCTTTGATAAATTCCATGGATGATTGTAAATTCTTTATGTAAATAATTCGATTCATATCGTTGTAAACTGCTCATATTTTTATAATTTGTTGAAATTGAATTTGCAGAAATTTTAATTGACTTCGTGCAATAATTTTAATTCACATGAAAAATCAGCATTTCGTGCAGAAAAATTTGCATGTCGTGCGGAAAAATCAACTACACCCCCAAAAAAAAAAAAATGCATTCGTAACTATAATCTGGATTTCGTGCAGAATAAAACACCAAACAAAAAATAATAATAATAATAATGCATTTCTTAACTAGAATCTGCATTTCGTACAAAAAAAGTCTGATATCATGTAATTTCGTGGAGTTGTGGGATTTGAGGGAAAAATGCCATTAATTATGGGAATTGGGAGAGAAATCGAATTTAAAAAAAATCTGCATTTCATGCATTTACTCAAAATAAGGGTAAATTTGGTAATCAATAATTAAATATTGTAGTTAGGAGTAATGTTTTTTGGGGTATGTACCTAATAGTTAATTTTACATATATAGTGTATCTAAGAGTAACCATCTCAGATAAAATTTAAGGTTTGTGCAATTGTTATATACTCCTACAAGTTTTTACAAAACAATTTTGTTACTATGATCTTTTCGGACACAAGGTGATTATTAGTTTTTTTTATACATAAATTAAGGAATATTAATATTTTTACGTGTAGCGAATAGTTATGTTAGACTTATGTATGAGTCTTCTTTAAAAAAATAAAAATAAGTATTTTTTTTATAAAATTAATATGTTTGGTATGTAATACTAAAATGAATGTCGTAGATGTGTAAGGAGGAGTATTAGGTAAAAAAATTTAAGAGTTTGTTTCTTGTGTACATAAGTGTAAAAGTTGTTTTAGGTACAACATTTTGTTATAAAGAGTGTTATGGGTATTATATCATGAGTTATTAGGCCCAAGAGGCCTAATAGACCCAACAAGCCCATAGCACCTGAGATGGGAGGCCCAGTCCCCCAACGGCCCAATCGGAGGACAGAAAGAAGAAGGGAGCTAAAACAGCCCAATAAGGAATAAGGTGATCCGGGAGCCCAGCCCAGAACGGATAAGGACGAGCCCGTTGAACCAATACGAAACCAGAAAGCACCCTCGACGTTGGAGAGAAGCCTCAGCAATTGCTCTTCCTCCTGGCCGAGACCTCGAATGGGCCCCACTTCGCCGAAAGTCGACCTATCCGAAGACCTCGGAAGAACGGCAAGAGCAAGATAATAAAGGACATGCATCATAATGAGGAAGTACAGGTACCGCAGGCTAGAGGACAATGCTAATGGGAAGATGAGATATCTTGGACAGTAATCCTAACTAGAAGACAACAGTTGACTGGCAAGTCTTGCTCCAATAACCAATGGGAGGCCAGCAAAGGATGGAGACACCCTGCAAACCCCCTGCAGAGCAACAAACGGTGTCCAGGTCCTTCCTGCAACTGGTCGGCATACCAGACAACCCCATTGAAGGCGAATTATCTTCGTCCAGGTGGCGTAGGGCGATTGGTCCCATTCTAGGGTTTTAGGGCAACATAAATAGCCTCTCTCACAGGAGAGAGGCAGGACATTAAGATTTACTTTAGACATTGCACTTGTGAGGATTTGGGAAAACGAGTGTTGTTCTAAGGGAGAGTAATAAAATTGGCTATGTTCTTTGGTGGGAATTGATTATTGGATACGCTTTGATCTCTTTATTTGTCTTTATTTGTGGTTGATTGTGTTTGATGGTATTCGTTATTGGTTTCGTTAATTTAACATCTTAATCCTTCATATACTAAATTAGCGAGCCAAGAACAGCCGTCAACAAAGAGTATACACTTTAAATAATAGAAATATCACTTTTAAAATTTGTAGAAATATGAAGAGTATTAAAGTTTGACTATAATTAAAAAAAAAATTAATTCTTTTACTAAAATGTACTCCATAACATTTAATATTAAAGGATACAGCAGATTGATTTAGACGCACGAAATTAGTTTTATGGGTGAATTCATTAGTTCAACTCAAGCTATGTATGTAGAATAAAAAAAGCTCTCTTTGCATGAAACAAATGGAGTATAACTTATAAGCATTAACATAAAGAGAAGAATTGACAAAATATTCTTATCGAAAAGAGATTGTTTCATGGAGTTAAAAAGAACTTATCAATTATTATCACTCCTAATATTAGAGATTTGAAAGTTTCCCACCTAACATATATTTGATTTTTATGTTAGATTAATTCGAATTTTAATTTCTTAGTTTGAATTGAATTTCAAAATATCACTCACATAACAACTACTCTCCGCCGTCTGTAAAAAATAAAATTTTCGACTTGAAAGAGAAAGAGTATTATTTTATGTATGTATAGTTAAATTTTAAATATTATTTAAAAAAAACAAACAAACTAATTTTTAAATGAATGATAATCTCTTAATGAGACAATGGTCACATATTAGAGCAATGGAAATGCTAATGTGCAATTGAAAGCATGGTAAATTTCTTCAAGTGGATTTGTCTTTTAAAATATCGAAAAGTATATAGAAGAGTAACCGTTTTTTATATTTTAAAGTAACATTCCCGTTAAGCTAAAAAAATATTTCTAATCCAACGTAAAATCGATTACATACTAAATGTTACTCCCTCCGTCCCAGTGTCTCATTTGCTTGGGCACGTGGATTAAGGAGTATTATTATTTAATGTGTAGTGGATAGTTGTATTAATGGGTGTGAGACTCATGTTTTAAATGTATTAGTGGGTGTGGGTCCCATGTGTCCAAAAAAGGAAATGAGACTCTTTGGGTAGGACGACCAAAATGGTAAAATGTCCCTCTTAGCCTGGGACGGAGGGAGTATATTTTTATGCCTAAAAAGTAGTAATACAAATTAAAAAAATTATTTATGTGAGATTATTACTCATTCCATAAAATTTTTATTATTAATTCGGTAAACAAAATTTACCAAATTGCACTTTGGTCGGATCATAATGTTCACAGTGCATCTTGATTTTAAATAATTATTTTTTATACAAGAAAATTTACTTTTTAAAGTAATGAATTATTATTATTTTAAATGAAATAATTAGTTTATCTATTTTAAAATAATTTTTAATGTTGATAAATTAAGATAAAATGATGAATGAATTAATGTTTAAGAATATATTGTGGGTAGGAGATGGTTTATATTTATATATTTTGATTTTAGTAAACCCAATACCTTAAATTTGGACTAAAAACTTAAATACCATCTCCATGACTCCATCCCAGTTGAATGGAACAGTTACCTAATGTTAGCATATTCTATATGATGTATATTGCGTGGATTTTGCTTGAGATTAGACATGCACAAAAAAATCAGAATCGGAATAGTCGGTTTTAATCCAAATTGGAATCGGCCAAAACGGAACCGAAATCGGATATACTTCAATTCGGTTCCGGTTCCTCATTTTTTGGGGAAAAATCGACGGTTTCGGTTCCAAACCAGAGGTTCGAACCGCAGGTTTTTCAAAATTTTTATGTTTTTATGCTAAAACAAAAAAAAAAGTAAAATCGGAACCGGCTATTCTATTTTGGAACCGAAACCTTCCTACTTTCGGTTCTCTATTTTCGAGAATCGAAACCGACGGTTCCGAATCGGGGTGCATGTCACGTGAGACTATTTAACATTTTTTTAAAATAGTTATTACTTTTGTCATAACACATTATCACTTTCGCATCACTTTTCATTTATGTTATAAATTGTCTATGAAATAATATTATCACTTTTCATTAATTGAGTATTACTTTTTATTCTTCTCACGTAAACTCCTATGACATGCTCACACGAGTTGTTATAGGTTTATTCTTCCATATTTATATTTAATAAACCCCCCTTAAATCTTCAATATATTAACCTATAAACCCTTTCCCCACCTATATTCATACGTTATCTCCCTCAATTAATGCAATCCTCTCTCATAATTTCTATCATTTTAATTAATACTCCATTCCTTAGGGGTGAAAATCAAACCAAACTACTCGATAGTCGACTCGAGATCGTTCGGAAAAAGCTCAGTTTGAGCTCGGTTTGATAATGATATCAAACAAGCTTGAACACACATTTACGTTTGATAAAATTAAAAGATCGGTTCGAGCTCGAGCTCGATTAATAAAAATAGATAAAGTAAGTGTAAATTTATCAAGCTACTCGAGCTCAGCTCGTGTTCAGCTCGATAAAAGCTCGTTCGGGCTCGGCTCGATTGCTTATCAAACAAGCTCAAACATATATTTTGAAGTTGGATAATATTTCAAACAAGCTTGAACAACTCTTCGTTCGGTTCGGCTCGACTCATTTACACCCCTACCATTCCTCCGTTATTAATGTATTACTCCATACGTATGCTTCTAAAATGTTCATTTTACTATTTTTGGTATTCGGTTTAAAGGTATCCATTTCCCCTATTTAGTAAAAGAGTACACAATATATCCACCATTTATCTCTAATACAACTACCTACTTTACATATATAATAATAATACTCTTTAATTCACATTCAAAAAGCAAACGGACACCTCAGAACCGGACGGAGAGAGTATATTTTATATAAGGAGGATAATTATATTAGTAAGGAATGATGATCATGTGTGAGGCTTTTGCTAAATAAATTCAAAATATAACAAAAAATTATTTCATATTTAATTTTTTAACCTTGAAAATTATTACTCTTTAGAATCTAAATAAACTTAAAATATAACAAAATAAAAATAAAAATTATTCCATTTGTGATCGAAAAATAGCTTATTATGCAAAGGCGTAATACTAATATGATAATATATATTCTATTCATCCATTAATAAAATATTTATTTTGTCATTTTATTCCTTGGCATTTATTTTGTTTTGTCACTACAAAAGTACTCTATTTTCTCATACTAGCAAAATGGCCCCATTGATAATCCATACGAATATAACTATCCATTTTTCATTTTTATTAAAAAAGCTTCACATACGACCAATTACACATTATTAATATAAATATTCATTATATATAAAATAATAATTCTTCATAATCCATATGCAAATAATAAATGATGACTTATAAATAAGATGATGGGAGTATATTATAATTTGTAGGCTTGTAGCTACATATTTAAGGTGACATTGAACAATTATATAGTGGGGTTACCTACAATACAATTTGTTCTAAATAGGTAGGTATTTAGTATCTTATCTGAGACCAAGAGCATGGAGGTACCAATTTATAGGCATTTCGAAGCAGAATCTTTACCAGTCAAAAAAGCAAGTAGGACACAACCTGAGCTTATATTATTTAATTCTAATTATCATAATTTAATATTTATAATATTATTAAATGTCAGTAGGAAAGACTTGGAGGTCATAATATAATTTGTACGATCTTATTTTAGTAATCATAGTTTTATTAATTTAATAGTATTATTTTATTAATTAGAGTTTTATTAATTTTATAAGAATTATAAATTCAGATTTATGGACTTTTAATCTGACCGACCTCCCTTCAAGGCTAAGGCAGCCTTGTCTACGCATTTATCTTAAACCAACAGTCAATACTTTGTGCAATTTTTGATGTCACACTTTATAAAAAGGTCCAATTTTTGCAGTCTTTTTTATTTTTGTTTGTAAGTTCATTAAATATTATTTTACCCATACATACAAAAGTATGTATCAAAATATAACGGTTTATTTTAGCATGAAAATTTATTTTTTGACTTTTTTTTAATATGACTTCAGAAAACCTTTACAACACTTTTTTTTTTTTATGAAATGGAATATATAATTTCAAGAAAACATCAAAATTGTATCAATAAACTAATTTAGATAAAGTATTTAATTTTGGGACAATTCTCAAAATTTCCCCTACAACTATACAGAGAGTTTTAACCTAATTAGTTGGTCCTAATTTTATGTAGAATATATTTTTTCAATATTATTTAATAATTATTTATTTTCAAATAAATTAAAAAACTACAAATACGAATTATGTTAACTAATAAGATCTTTAGAATTAAAGTATTTTAATTTTTTAAGGAACCTAAAATTTAATAATTATAAAAAAATATCAGTGAATTATACATGCATAATATCTATATCAAAAAAAAAAAAAAAATATATATATATATATATATATATATATATATATATATATAATTTTTTACTTTAAGAGTTTTTGTTTAGATTTTTTTTGTTAATATATTTTTATTTTTTTTAAATCTACTTATTTAAAAAAATTAAAAGATATATTTTACACATTTTAATGTCTTTCAAAATATTTTATATTTATATAACAAAAAAAATACTTTCAATATAATAAATTTTATCAGTGATTAAGTAATATACAAAAGACAAAATGGTAAAATGAAATGGAGACGGTTTGTGAGACGTATTAAAGTATATCAATTATATAGATAAAGTATGCTTAATGGTTGTTAAAGTATATTTTCTAAAATATGATAAATGATGAATTCAAGTATGATTTTAGGGTGTTAAATATGATTCATTATTAACATATTTTACCTATATAATAACATACTTTAATAATGAGTTAACCCGTCTCACAACTGTATCATAAAATTAAATAATATTGTATGGTTACATAATGTTTAAAATTAAATAAAGTTTAATTAGAATTGTAATTATAACCGTTTTACTTAAAAGATGGGGAAGTTAGCTTCAGCATGGGAAAGGTAATTGCTAATTGTAATTTAATAATATTGTATGGTTAGGAGAGCATCACGTGAGCACGTGAGGTGACAGGAGTCGGTGCATCGTTTCTCATAAAATAAGAGAGAAGTGCACGAATTGCGGACCACTGTTTCTCTCATTTGCATCTACACTTTTTAAGCACCCACATTCCCCATCTATCGTATTCGCGCGTGTGCGTGCTTCAATTTATTTGTTGATAAACATCTCAATTTTAGTTTTATATTTAATCTTTGAATATATATTAATAAAAATTACTTTTTAATTTATTGTTTGTGAATCCCGGGGAGAAAAGGAACTATGCGTTATATCGAGAAAAAGAGACTCGTCGTGTTTAATTTAAATTTATAGAGTAATTAAATAAATAAATTTTTAATTTTATGACAAAATTTTATGTGAGATCATCTCAAACTTCACGGATAAGGAGTAATAGAAACGATAACATTTTATGAGGACTTTACCGATAAAAATAAATAAAAGTGATAACATTTTAATCGGAAATGTCCGGTGAACATTTCATTAATAATTAAAAAAAATAATTAAAAGTGACAACATTCAAAAAAAATAATAACTAATTAAAAAAGTAATTTCACCGTAAGATGGTCTCACGCAATACTACCATTAGTTTTATTATGTGAGTGAAAATATCATATTTCATGATGAGTTGGTCTGTTACATTTTATTTTAAATGTATACACTTTAATTAATAAAAGTGTAATTTGTTCATTAAAAAGATCGATTAGTATATGAATAATATAAATATTTGATTAAAAAAAATCCTGAAAACAAAGGGTACAAGTTTTTATAGTAAAATGTATAACATTTAATACTAAAGCATACCACTTTAAAAAATGTGGGATTTGAGGGTATAGTGTCTCAAGTACACGCAAATTTTAACCTTTTATGTATCAATGAATATAATCGAATCTGGGTTAATCACTTAAGTGAGGAGCCAGTGACCATGTTTAAGTGAGGAGCTCAGTGACCAAGTGAGCTAGCCCACTTGGTTAATAAAAGCATATGCATATGTATCAATGAATTTACACAAATACTGGTGTAAGCCGGGTTCACTGTGTAAACCCTGTAGTCCTCCCATCCAATCATATACTCCCTCCATCCCAGTTAAAGAGGGTATTTTTTCCATTTTGGTCATCCTACACAAAGGGTCCAATTTTTTTTTCACACATATTGGACCCACATACTTATTACCCCTTAATCTACGTGGAAAAAAGCAAAAGACCCTCTTTTGACGGGATGGAGGGAGTATACCTATGTATTGCTTGGGTGTTTAAATTAAAATGACCATAAGTTTTACAATGTTTATGATGTAAACCTAGTTTACAAGAGATTAACTCATAAATTTTTTGATAGTTTTTCCTTTTTTTTTTTATAAAAAACTAAATATTAAAAAATTATACATTTATTATAGAACACATATAAATTATTGAATAAAAAATTAATTAAATATTAAAATATTATATATTCATTATAAAATACATATACACTATTGAATTAAAAATTAATACTAGTCCATCAAAATGCACATATCAACTTATTAATATTTTAATTTTAAATTATTTATTTTTAAACTATAATGGTACAACATATCATCCGCAATTCTTTATATATATTTTTTTTCTTACACACAAAAGATTCTTAATACTTCAAGCACATGAATCAAGAAATATTATTATTTGTATGTGTGGTGAATAATTAATAATTGTATTAATATGTTTGGTGTGTCATATGAGGATGATTTTACTAAAAGAAGAAATAATTATTTTGAATTGAACAACCAAAATATTAAAATAGAAACATTTGGGAGTGAAAGGAGGGTATCATTTTTCAAACTATTTGTATCTTTAATTAGTCCATATTAATACTCCCTTCATCCATCGGAAAAATATACATTTTATTATTTTGGCCGTCCGCATATATTTTTATTTTTAAATACATGGGACTCACACACATCACTAATACATTTAATTTATGTAACACACATTCTACCAATATAACTATCTATTACACATTAAATAATAATACTTCTTAATCCACATCTAAAAAACAAATATACTACTCCATGTTGTGGCGGATGGAAGGAGTACGAGCATGTGTCCTGACTAGTTTGGGTATTTATAGAATCCATTTCATCTTTTAAGTAGTCGTATATAGTTTTTAAATTTAGTATATTTTTGTGAAGCTTTCATTAACACCATCTATCAAATTATTAATAATTTCTCGATTGTTATTTGCGAGCAATTACAAAATATTATCATTTTCTTTATTATTTTTATTGAATTTGAGACTGTTTCTTGTTTTATCTTTTCTAGTAAATTCTAATCCATACATACTAAGAATGTCATAATTTTTTACATTGTTAAAAAAATGACCAATGGATGCATACAAGATTCCCAACCTAAAATTCTCTCAACTTCTTTCGGTTTTTATGGAATATTTTATTTTTGGAAGAAATTTAGATAGACAGAGTACATTTTAGTTTAATCTCAAATTATTACCTGATTTTATAAGTATTTCAAATTTAAATTTAAATTTAAAAATTTCAAATTAGGATATAGGTTTTAAAACTTACAATGAAAATTTTCATCAGGCTTCCCATCCAAAAAGTCAATTTTATTTTTCTAGCCACAGTATCCACTAATACAATTAAAATATGGGGTCGCACCACCCATTAATACAACCACCCACTACACATTAAATAATAATACTCATTAATCCACGTACAAAAAGCAAAAAACCCTCTTTCCATGGGACAGATGGAGTCTGTTATTTTTATTAATATTTTATATTTTTTTATACTCTCTTCGTCCCCAAAATCGATCACCTTATTGTACCATGAATATTAAGAAAATGTTATTTTTTGACTATTTTTATTAACTTTTGGGGATAATTTTGTATTTTTAATTAATAAATAAAATATAAATAAAGGATGCCATTTTTTAAATTAATATGTACTTTTGATGTATTAGATTAGAATTATATACTCATTCAGTCCCACAACACGCTTCACGTTTACTGTTCCACGTTGTTAAAGAAAAATAACACTTTTTGACCAACTTTAGTGACTTTGGAGGGTATTGTAGTATTTTTAAGCAATAAAAAAGTATAAAGTAATGGTATATATGTGAAAAATGAGTGACAAATTTAAAATTAAAGTAATATTTGAGGTTATTTGATAAAGTGATTTTTTTCTTTTTTGGGTGCGAAGGGTATTGTAGGATAAACAAATAAGGAAAGTGTGAAGTATTTTGTGGGACGGAGGAAGTTTTTTTTTTTTTTATAATAATTATGTGGAAAGGAAATAAGAGATTGAGTATAAACAATGGGGTTAGCGCGTGGAAAGAAAGCAGTGGGTGGGGTCCAGGTACGCCAATCTAAAAGCCCCAGTTTTTGATGAGCTCCTCCGCATTGACCGCTCGGATGCCACACACGAGTCACGACCGTATCTTCATGGGTCCCACCCTATCACTTAATTCCCACCTTAATCCTATTCTTTAACCACCCACCCTTCTAATTATGTTTATTATACACCATAATATCCCTTTAATTTTTCCTCCCATCTTATCAATCAATAATACACCATCCCTTTCTCTCTATATAATTAATTCCTTATGCCGTCATTTAGAACTTTCGTCATTCCAATTTTAGAGATTGATTTAGCAACTCAATTATGGGAGGTGATTAACAAATTATTCATTTTGGTATTGAATGACATAAATGAAATTCTCATCGCAATTTGGGGATATCTTTGTTCTATCAATAATATAGAGCTCTCTTTTGGGAGGGATATATTTGAAACGAATTGAGAGACGATTCGAGAGTATGCTTATTATATAGTATATAGCTAAATATATTAGTAGTTAAAGTTTGTTTGTACCGAATTGTTTGTTGGGTGTCAACCAAAAATCTCACATCGATTAAAAGTGGATATGACGATGAGTTTATAAGTGTGGGATTAACTATCCCTAACATGAAGTTTTTTTGGATGTGAGCCCAAATAAAAAATTCATGCAGATTTGTGGGTGGGCCCGGCCCTCAACTGGCCAATTAACCCAAAATGAATCATACTCCTATTATATTATTTTAGAATCATACTTTAATCATCACTTATCATATTTAAAAAATATATTTTAACTACAAATAAAAATTTTTTATTTATATAACAATTATACATAAACACATTTCACAAGCCGTCTCAAAAAAGACTTTGTTTTGTTGTATCTTTGAATTACTTGTGTTTTATATAAATAAAATTAAATAACTGTTATTATTAATTATATTATTATACTAAATTGAGTATAAGACGATCACACTTAACAACTAATGCTAAGTGCATCTTATATAAGCAGTACATTTTATTTGATAATTACATCTTAAGTTTCCATCTCATGAATGAATGATGACTGTCTCAAGAATCTGTCCACGTTTGTACATAAAGATTATTGTAATAAAATTATAAACATTAGTGCGAATGTAGTACGTGAAATATTATTTTATTTAATTTGGGCTTTATCTTAGATTATTAATTAATTGAAGGTACAAACCACTAACCCTAATTACTGTTTATAGAATCATTTTAACGGGAATTATCATATTCATTAATTTTATTTTATTTTCGGAAACTTATAATATTCATTAATTAGTTACTAGGTTTTCTATAATTTACAAAGGGAGTTGGTATGATGATTAATGGCCTAGTTCACTTGCCCAAAAAAAATTTGTTGAACATAGTAATGACGTGTCTGAGTTGGGTTGTCGGGTTGGATTGATACATGATTTATCACAATTCACTATTTTGAGGGTTGGAATTGAATAGGTTTTTGTGAGTTAGTCATTGATGGAATGAGTTTCGATGACGCATTGTGGGTTGGCCCATGCTTGTTAAAACTCATTTTATGTTTTTACATATATTTTGAGAAAACATAAAATAAACTTATGGAAATGCGTTATTAAATGAACTTAGGGTGACACTATTGTCATATGGAAATATTATTAAGGGTATCCGATCTCTTAAAAAATGATATGAAAAAACTATAATACCTTTATCAAATCAAAAACTCAAGTTTTTATTTCCAAACTCATGTGGTCCGGCGAGCTAGGAGAACAGCGGAAGAAACCGATCACCATTGCGTTCCTCAACCTCAGCAAAATCCAAATCGAGAAACTCCAAAAGAAAACTAAATTGGATTCCGACAACTCCGTCGCAGCAGCAATTTCAATAGGTTCGATGTTGTCGCGCTACATCTTGCGGTGTATAAGCAAAGCACTGGGTCGCGTGGCTGAGCAGGAAACCAGCCTCCACATCCTGGCAATTTTCCGCAACAAATTGGAACGTTCTCCTCCATAAGAACTACTTTGGAAACGCATTGAGCAGAGGATTTGAGTGTAGGAAGCAATAATTATTTTTCATGTTTCATTTTAGTGATTGGGTGTTTATTTTATAAGGATATTATAATATTTTCATATTATTTATTTTAAGAGATTAGGTACTTTTGGTAATATCTCGAGTGTTAATAGTCTTATCCATGCATGAACTAGTTAACATATATTGATTTAAAATTCATAAAAAGCCAATTATTTTTCTAAAGTAGCTATGGTAAGTTATTGGGACAAGTTATGAAAGTGCAAGTTTAGGTGGGTTGAGCTATTTATTTTCACCATGTGGATCATATTTTATTTCGCATTTAGAATTTAATCTTTACTTATTAAATGAATATAATTATCTTCCTACATTGTATGGTTATGCAAAATAATACTCTTCCCATGTATTATTTTGTATAATTCCTTTGTAAATAAAAAAAAAATAATGATGCAGAGGGAGTGTATGCACAACAGAATACTTCATAAAAAATAATCCATTTCCCTAAGTAATAATTTACATTTGTTTCGCGGCTCGAATTCTATGTGTCATTTTGGTACATCATCTCTTGTGCCAAACCGTTGGATGGACGGCTCGTAGGAGAGAGAAAACTATACCCTAATCCTTAAACCCTAGGGGCAATGGTTGGATTTAATTCCCCTCTTACGTGTCAATCAATTAACGTGTGGCACATGAGATGATGCACGGAAATGGCGCAGAAGATCCGGTGGGTTTGTTTCGAGCTTCATGTCAACAAAAACATACTCCCTCCATCCCCAATCCACTTCATACTTTTTATTTTTGTTAGTCCACACTTCATCTTCACATCCCGTTAAAAAAAACCCAGCAAACTTAATAATTTTAAATTTGTCAATACCTTACACACATAAACATATATTATAATTTATTTATTATTCAAAAATATCAATAATCCTAAAAAATTTCATGATATGTGAAAATTAGTTGACAATGAGTATTTCACATGAAATAAAACTCATTTCTAAACGCTTAAATAATTCCTTTAAATGGTCGGGGATACTCTTATAGAATGATATATGTTTATTGATAGATAAAATATGTTAATTGATAGTTAAGGTGTATTTGTAATAATTTTATTACAGCACTCTAAAAATTGTATTTTAATGCATTATATTTATCATACTTTTAAAAAATATATTTTAACTATTTTAATAAATATATTTTAGCTATATAACGATCATACTTTTAATACGCCTTCATCTCACATAAATAATGTCTCACATATACTTTGTCAAATGACTAAAGGGATAATTGAAGAAGAAAAAGAGATTGAAGCCCACCAGTGGTCCAGTAAAGTCAATGGAAATACTACCCCTTTAAAATACGACACAATATAAGAAATAGTTTCGTGATATTAAAGCCAAGTAGTTTGAGTAATTATATTATTTGGGCCTAAAATTATATCAGCCCACACAATATGATTTTGATCGATTATGTTTATCAAATTATATAGTTGGGCCAACCCATTCTGCATGAATACATGTAACAGGTAATATTTACACAATAATACAATATTTAAATAAAACAATTTTCTGCCTTATCCCAGCCCATTTTAAGAAATCCGGCCCATTTAAAATCCCGCAGCCCAACCCAATAAGCTATAATCATAATTAGATATATCCTCTGCAATTGAACATATTATTATAGTATTAAAGGCCGAAGCATCGACAGTGAATTTCTCTGTTCCGATCCCTTTTAACTCTGCAAAAACCAGAGTCGAACAGGGAAAACAAGGAAGAAAACTGTAATTTCATGCATGTTTCTGAATACTGATATTGATCTAGCGTTTCACTTCAGTTCATTAATTTGAAATTAAAGCTGTAGATTTCGTGGATATTCTCTCGATTCCGCATTCGCGAGGTTAGTTTTCCTTCCTTTTTAATTCGTTTTCTGGAAGGAAATCATTATGCCTCGCATTGAAGTCACTGCTGGAGTATTTGTTTGGCAATCCTGCTGTTATTTTGGGGTTCAAGGATTTTAATTATGCGGAAATTTGAATGGGATTTGTTGGAAAGTCAATTTAGCATCCCCACTTCACCTAACTTCGATGTTATCAGCATATATAAGAATCTCATTGCGTTCCCGTGTTACGGATTAGATTTTTTTATTTTGTTTTATTCGTTGGATCTCGCGTGTTGATTCAGTCTTGTTGTTTTGGATGCTTTCTTTTGCAGATTTTGTGTGGTTTTAGAAATATGAAGGAAAAAAAAGAGTGAAATCAGTTGCCCATGTGGTGATGTTTGCAGAATTCATCAGTGTTTGGCTGCTATGATTATTTTGTTGGAGTATTCACTGCTGAGAGTTTGAAGAAGATAGAGAGTTTTATTATAGTATATGCATAATGGCGGATGCAGAAGCTCTATTAGAGGCCTCAGGATCCAGATTTAGCGATTTAGAGCTTATTGGAAGAGGTTCTTTTGGGGATGTCTATAAAGGGTACATTTTGCAATAGAATTTATGTGCATTTTTTTGCTCTAGTTTCACAAAAATGCTAACAATTAAATTTGCCACACATTGAACTCTTAGTCGCTACATCTTAAGTGCTTGAATCCAAGGAATGTGCTTATATAGCAGTCAAACTATCTGCTCATCTGTTTAAGCAAGACAGAATTTAATTGAGATTCATCTAAATTTTAGTAATCTGCGGTACTCTGAACTCTGAAGATAATTTGACCAACTTTTATGTTAGCATAATTGCCTTTTCTGTTGTTATTTAGATGATTTTGTCAGATAAATAAAGTTTTGGAAAATGCTAGATTGCTATTGGGGTTGAATTGAATGTGGCTGATATTATAGGATCGCTTTTGTAACTGTTTGTTTTTTGAACAAACATCAATGCACAAGTTCAACCACTTTTTGGAGCACTATTCCGCACGTGGTTGAATTTACACAATTGTTTCAACTGATGGATTTTTCCATTTTTTCATTTCTCCTTTCAAATTTTGGTCTGGCTAGTGGCCATCTTTGTAAATGTGTCAGAAGTCTGTTTCTTGTTCGGTCAACATTCACTTTTTGTAAAATTGGCAGCTTAGGGAACTTTCTATTAAGGTGCTTCCCCAAAAAATAAATTTATAAGTTGAATAGCATCAATGTTTGTATTGATTTTTTGATGATTCAATTTCAAATTAGTGCCTGCATATAACATGTTGTTTTGTGCAGTTAAAAGTTAACGAGTGCAGATTAATCTCATGTTATTACTAGATTTATCTGCGGTTTTCTTAAAGTCCTGATTTATTTGCATTTAAAAATTTTTACCTTAATTTAACATGTTGCCTTTTATTTGATTTTTTGTATTCTTACTTGTCTATAAATAATTTCTTGCTTGAATATTTGACTTTTTCCTGTTTTTGCTTTTGTAGATACGATAAGGAATTAAAAAAGGATGTTGCCATCAAGGTCATTGATTTGGAAGAATCGTGAGTGTTATAAACTGGCATTATTTTGTTATAGTACAATATTGAATATGCCTTTCCAAGTTTATTTTAGAACCAAAATTGTTGCATTAGATCTGCATTACTACCCCTTTTTCATTCAATAAATTTTGTGATGGAAAAAATTTCCTGGTTGAGTTTAGTTTGTGTTTCGGAAGCAATGAGTAGATCTGAGGAATAGTCACATGATTCTGTTAAGAGTATTTATGTGAAATAGGTTTACTATCTATTTACCATGATTAAGTAATGCTATGGTTTGCTTGAGTGAAAGTTCCTTGAATTAGTGCTGGTTGACATAATGAGGAAGAGTGGAGCAGTTAGAAGCATTGTATCTGTAGCATACTCACTTTGTGATCTGTAGAATCTGAGAATTTGTTGACTGTTACTTTGGTGCTAGTAAGTAACTTCCACACAAAGAATCTGCAGTTTTCTTAGGGTAATAGGGTTAGGTGAGGTGGATAGATTGTTTTGATACAACTTCATCCATCCATATATCTCTTTGTCCATCTCTTTTGATGATCTTGTAATATCATTTAGGAAATTAGGGTTCCTTCCTCAAGTATATAGTATCAGGTATGAAACAGTGTACCTTTAAAACCAAATTGGGACTAGCCACTAGCTGCTGTGTGCATTTATCTTTTCCATTTGTGATGGGGATTTGATATAGTTGTGTCTATGACGGGAAAAAATTAGAATTTTAGGAAGGGGAGTTTTTGTTCAGAAATTTGAGTACAACCAAAATTTAGTATATAGAATTAAATCAGTAGAGTAATGTGCTTGCATTTTTTAATTGATGACTGAAGCAGCAGAGTGGTCTTTCAGCTATAAGAAAATTTTTCTAAGCAGCAACACATTTAAATGCAGTACAAGTGGAATGTATTTAGTTAGCCACCTTAAATGGATCTTTAGGTAAAATTTGAGATGGGCACACTACTTTCTGGTACTGTACTCAGTAATGATTACTTCTTAAAAAAAGCCCTTCTTCTTATGGCCTTATATTATTCTCCACAGGGAGGATGAGATAGAGGACATCCAGAAGGTACATTTGAGTTTCTGTATAAACCTTACTGAAAGAACTTTTTTGAGTTGGATTTTTTTATAATTCATTTTCTTTGTTGACAGGAAATTGCAGTTCTCTCTGAATGTCGATCTCCATATATTACCGAGTATTATTGTTCTTATTTGCATCAAACTAAGCTGTGGATAGTCATGGAATACATGGCTGGTGGTTCTGTTGCTGATTTGGTAGGTCACCTCCATATATTTCTTCTGTTTGATTCTTTATTTATTTTATTCTTTGAAGACACTTCACCCAAGATTAGCAATTCTATATTGATTTTGAATGGCAGATTATATTTTCCTCGGCATTCTATGAAATTGATATAGTTATTCTTGTTTTTATTTTTGCTTTTTTCTAAGATAAATTGCATATCCAATGCTATGCTTGAATGGTATCAGCTGCTCTATATTTCCATATTATCAGTTAAGTGTCCCATAAATGATAAGTTACAAACTTAAGCATCTATATTTCTTCTACGGACATTCAATTCAAGACTTGCTTCCAGCGGCATCTTATTAGATTAACAATCTTTATGTGAAAAACCTGTAGTCTATGAAAGAGGACCAAGAATTGAACTCTTATTATGTCGCGAAATAGCAGTCTCTTTTGGTTGCAGAGTTAGGTACTTTGTCAGCCGCTAAAACTTGTTCCCTCTATACAGTTACCATTTTGTTGTTCCACAGATTCAACCCAACCAGCCACTAGATGAAGTTTCCATAGCCTGGATTTTACGTGATTTGCTCCATGCAATTGATTATCTCCACAATGACGGAAAAATTCATAGAGATATTAAAGGTACATTATCCAGAAACATCATTCATTTTGGCCAAATTAGTTTCTTTCCAAAATTTTAAACATGATCATATTTTTATCTATTCATGCATGCTCTGAAGAAAGAGGCGTCGTGAACAATGTATTTCTTCCCCCTTCTAATGTAGTCTTTAATCTTTGTATCAAGGCAGAACAATCTTTTTCCTTACTTTAATTGCATCTAACCTCTCCATGTCCATCTGTTTTTTTCCCCCCTTTCTTTTTTCTTTTTTTCTTTTTATTTTTTAAATAAAGAGAAATTTTTTGCTTAATATGACAGCGGCAAACATTTTGTTGACAGAGAATGGGGATGTTAAGGTAATATTTTCTTTACTAGATTTAATGATATCTTGAAGATCTTTGGACAGTGAATTGTGTTAATGTCTTACTTCAACTTATTTTCTGTCATCTAATATAGGTTGCAGATTTTGGTGTTTCTGCTCAATTGACTAGGACAATTTCCAGAAGAAAGGTAGGAGTTTTATTAAGTCTCTGACTCTTTCTTGAGAACTGCATACATTTGATAATCTAAACTTGTTTATCTTTTGCTGTGTTATAAAATACTTAATTAATAAGGCCCTGACTCCATGGCCATGGGCCTTCATGTGTTCATTGATGTCTGTTGAAATGTCAGCTTAATTGTTACGCTCGCATATTTTGTAATATTTGACATGTGTATTGCTTTTTGCTTCATGTTAAATGACACCATCTTAGCCCTTTTCCTGTTGTCTTTATTAACTAAACCATATCCTCTACATAAATTGTTAGTATGAACGGAATGGATAATTTTTGCTCTTCATTTAGCTGAGATTGAACTGTTGAAGGAGCCATAAAATCTCAAGCTAATGCAATTAAAAGTTACAGACCTTTGTAGGAACACCATTCTGGATGGCTCCAGAAGTTATTCAAAATTCTGAAGGATACAATGAGAAGGTATGTTGTATGTTAGCCACTATCTCCTCCTCTGTATTTGCCATTTTATTGCAGATTATTTCTATGTTAATAGCATCTGTCACTATTCTTTACAATGATACTTGTCATAATAATGTTGGGCATGTGGCTTGAAACAGGCAGATATATGGTCTCTAGGAATTACGGCAATAGAAATGGCAAAGGGTGAACCTCCACTTGCTGATCTTCATCCTATGAGAGTGCTTTTCATCATTCCCCGAGAAAATCCTCCACAGGTGTACTTTCATATCTTCCCTGACATTCCGGATTTTTAGCCAATCCCATCTTTGTTCTTCAAACCTTTTGAACTCTTTTTTTTTTTTTTGCTATTCAGCTAGATGAGCACTTCTCCCGGCCCTTGAAAGAATTTGTCTCTCTCTGTTTGAAGAAGAACCCAGCAGAGGTGGCCACTATGAACTTCTTCCACCTCATATAGATCCTTTCAATAAACTTCTTGCCTCCCCAACTATGTGTGTGTGTGTAATAGGATTCATACCATTCTTACTCTTGTTTTTCTTGTCATTTACCATTCTTGTAATGACTCTCTTAATTATCAGCATATATATGCCCCCCCCCCCCCCCCCCCCCCCCCCCCCCCGGTACATGTGTGATAAATTTCTATGTAATTTTAATTATTGTTTTTCTTATTGTTAAGCCAAATTGACATGACGTAGATCTCTTAAGTAACATTTTTATCCCAATTCCCATGTCAGCTGTTCCTTCTGCTGATTAATATTACAGAGTCGTCAACATTGGATATTTATCAACCTATCTTTTTGGAAGCTATTCTGCGGAATAGCTTGTTTCTTTACTATCTATTTTGATATGTTTACTGCCTATTCTCATACTTCCTTTTTTTATTCTCCCCCAATTTTCATTCTTAGAGGACAAGTGCAAAGGAACTTCTCAAGCACCGTTTGATCAGAACTGCTAGAAAGAGTCCAAAGCTTTTGGAAAGAATCAGGTGAGTTCTTCTTTTTCATTATGCTGCTTTTATTCATGAAATTGTTTCAGATCCGAGGTTGCAACTTGCAAGTAATAGAAAATTATCTTTGACCAATGTATCAAGGAAGTATCTCTGATAATCTAAACTTGTTCTCTGTTTTCATTAGTTTTGTGTATCAATTTTGTGTGGATGTTATTTTCTCGAGCTTAAATACTATATTGGTGGAAATTTTATCCTGTGTGCTCAAGAAGTTTGGTATTATTAATGCTCGGGCATATTGTGAGATCTATTTTCTTCATGTCTAAAATTTTTTGCCACCAGAACTAGTGGCATGTTAAGATGTTTCCATTAAACCTAAAAATTACAAGTTATAAATGCATGATGTGTTTATATTAAACTTGGTAGAGAGCGCCCGAAGTTTCAATTAGATGGAGAGGCTCAAAATAGCCCAACACCATTAGCTGAAGCTTCTGGAACTGTAAAAGTGAATAGAGAGTTTGCACATGAAGATACAGTCCGAGCGAGGTCAGTCAAATTTGTTGATACATTGTGTGTCCTGTTAAATGTTATTGGATTTTGGTCTGAGTGTTTTGAAAACAGTAGTCAGGCAATAGGTCTGAAAAATACTGGATGGGACTTCAGTATTGGCGGATCAAGTAGTGGAACTGTTCGAAGTGTTGTAAGACCACCTCAGGTTCGTGAAAGGAAACCGGAGGTTCCAATAAATCAGCCTACTTCTAGAAAGATATCTGATTCTGGTAACCAACGGTCTTCTGCTTCTGGAACGGTGCTTCATACTTCATCAGAGTTCTCTGTTAGGAAAGATGCTAACCATGTTGCCAAGCAAGAAAATTATTATGAAGATGTATGTCATTCTTGTACCCTCCTATGTACTTACAAGCTGGTGTGTTCTTATTACAAATATTGGACACATTATTTCTGTACTCATTAAGTATTTAAAAACCGAATGTCTGGATTCTCAACTAACCATTTAACTTTCATTTAAATGGATAAGGATTGGTGATTAATTTAAATGCTAAACATATGAATATAGTTGAGGAAATTGTATGCGTTCTTATACGGCACTAGATTTCCTTCTGTAATCAGTGGAGAAGTCTCTCTGGTCTTCTTTCACTTGACTTTATCTGCCTTTTTTGTTGGGATGAAGATTTGTTAATTGGATAAAGTCAGAGTTCGTGCAGTTTTGCTTCCCACTAGACTATTATCTTCTGTATCAAACTTCATATTAGTATATTACCAAAAAAAGTTTGCCTCAATTCATTTTTTTTCCCTCTCTAATGTCGTGTTGTGACAATTGCTTCAAAATTAGTCTAATATAAATACTTAGTTATTGAGCAGAGTTAATTGGATGGAGTTTTGATTATTGCTAGTAGGTTTCTCGCACTTCAAAATTCAGATACAGCTAATATTACTTGATCATTAGTCAAATACTATACTTGCTAACGTATTTTTTCCGCAGAAAGTAATCCCCTTGCCAGTTATCATGTATCTATATCCCATCTTGTGAATGCTTCTTAACACGTAATCCTCAAAATGCTCGATATAAAGCATTATCATGGTCGGGTTGTATTGAAATCCTTATATTAAAGAATTATAAGAATGCAATTACGATATATTTACTAAAAAGAAATCCTCAAGCTGATCGATACATTATATTATCATATGTTTCTCAATTTGCAGGAAGATATGAGCGGCACAGGAACTGTCGTCGTACGATCTCCAAGAGGAGTTCAAAGATCCACTCAGTTCAGCAGCCAAAGTTCCATGGTATGTGCGTATATTATATCTGGCTGAGCAAAATAGAATTGTCTATCTCAGTATCTCCCTACTGCGTTACATAGAATATCAATGGAGGTTTCTTTTTTTATTGTTGTTCTAGTCTAGCAGCACATACGCATCTGCTGAAGATGCTTCCAGCACTGGTACAATTGTTTATCGTGGACAACATGATGATTCAGATTCACCTAGGACCCCAAAGTCCAGGCTTGGGCTTCAAGAGAGAACTTCAAGTGCAGCTCCTGAAGACAGTGAATTAAATCTTGCTGAGGTTGGCATAATTTTGCTATCATCATGCATAAAAAGTCTGGTTTGTTACGTTACTTTGATTGGAATTCGTTCCATTATTGATGGTAGACTGTTGTGAATCGGTTTACTAGTTTCCTAGTATTAAAGGATTGTTTTGCGTTGTATGACAGTTATTTTAATTCTTTGAAGCCGTTACTGTTATTTCTCTTAGGCCAAGGCTGCAATTCAAGGTGGAAGGAAAGGGAATATGAGGGAAAGGTCTGCATTCAGCAAGGGTAACAGAGACTCTCAAGAGAGTAGAAAGGAGGAGCAAACAACAAGCAGCTCTGAATCATCAAGGTATATGATGTTCCTTATTCGTTGACATTTGAGAAAAAAAAAGATCCGTTTGCATTAATTTATGTAATGTTTCTTTTCCCCGTTGTGGAACATGAAACATCCAATCCAGATATTCTCGTGATTATTTTGATGCACAAAAAGCATTTTCAAGGTCTCACCATGCAAGTGAGGACGCGGACAATGCAAGGAATTCTGCCGCAGCTTTGTCTGCCTCATTATCAGTCCTTATAATCCCTTCACTTAAAGAAGTAAGTACTTGTAGATTATTAATTGCTATGAGCTTCTTCAATTTGCTCCTGCTAAACTCCTCTTTATGTGAAAAGTGAATCACCTATTGTTATCTGATCTCATCTCCCAATATACAAATTTTACACAGTTTAACCCTCCTATGCACCTAAATGAACCATATCGTTAGGATTTGACGCACATCATCTCTGAGAAATTTCATCTAACGATTAACAGTACATGGAGTATTATTGCGCACTCATGTTACATCCATTGAATTTCCTTTCTCCTGGTTTCATAAACCGTTTTTTTGCTGTCAGATTGTTATTGATTTATACTCTTCTACTGTTTAAAAAGATATACTTAGGCAGTATGCTCTGGAGTTAATTTGCATTAGACCACATGAACACTTTAAACGCAGAAAATTTGGTCCTCTCAACTAATCTACTAGTTTACACATTGCAGGCAATCTCTGATGATCCAGGAGGGGCCATTTTTCACGAAGTGGTGAACTCTTTAATGGACGTGGAACGACTCAAACCTGGGTCGTCCGAACTTTTTATTAACAAGCTGCTTCAGCAGCTATCAAGGTTATTAGCACTTCATGTTCTCGTTTCTCTTTTCTCAAACGTGCGTGAAATGACTTTCATCAACTTGAATGAAAAAAACGTGCAGTTCAAAAGAAGGTTCTTTGAAAGACCTCCAGGAGCTAGCTGCTCGGATATTTGTAAATGACAAGATAGAAACATCGGCTTCAAATCCAGAATCGGACAGCAAAAAGAAGCAACCGAATAAGGAGCTTCATTCAAATACCAATATGAGTCCTCTCGCAAGGTTCTTGCTCTCAAGGTTAGTCCACATACTTTTTCTCTTGTGGATTGTTTAAACCTTCTACCCCCCCCCCCCCCACCCCCACACCCCAATCTCTCTCACCCCCCTACTGTGAGTCGATTACTGACCAGTATCCATGTATTCTTGCAGATGGCAAGGCCATGCTTCACGAGATCTTAATTCTTGAAAAATGAGGTCGAAGTGATTGTTCCTTTTCTTTTTCCCCCTTTCTTCAGATACTATTATTATTATTAATTATTTTTGTCCTAATTATATGAGTGCATGTACATAATAACATTTACTGCTGCTTATAGGTTCCTCCATTTTTTTTCCTTTCAAAATTTCATGTATTCTTCTCATGTTTTTGACAGAGTTGGTGACAAATGGGTTTCCAGTTTGCTTGTAAAGAGTGATAGGGATAATGTATTCAATTTTATAAATATAATTATTCCGAGTACATTCTCAAATTCAAATTTTGATGAGCAATGAATATGAACCCTATCAATTTTTATAGTTGCTAATCTCAAACTCAGGCAATTCAATTTTAATCACTTAATTCCATTTTTTAAATCCAATGTGAGACTATCTACCAAATCTAAAACAGCAGAAGTTAAAATCTAAACTGAAATATCGAGCAAACTGCAGTAGCTTAAAGCGATTGCTCAAACCCCATAATTTAGCTTCATTATATCCGACTTAACGAACGAAAAAATTGTAAACCACTCCGACAGCCCCGCCTACAACCACTAACACTAGGCGGGGCTTGTATGGAGAATGTTCAGGTCTGCACCTAGGAGGAGATCTCTCCGCCTAAATGGGGGCCTGGACAGGGTTAGACGAGGCCAATTTGGGTAATCGAGAGACGTATAGAAACATGCATTAACATAGTAAAAGCATTATAGCAAAAAAACAAAAAAAACAAAAAACACACACACACTAGTAAAAAGTAATTTAGTCAAAAACATGCAACCACCTAAAACCCAATGAAACTAGACTTCCATGAAAGATTCAAACAGTTGATATCTACAAACTAGAGACAGGTTTCAACAGCAGCGTATATTTATTATCTACGCCTACGGAAGAAGAAGAAGAAGACAGACGACGAAAACCTAAGCATCGTCATCATCACTCATACTAGCGCGGGTGTCAATATAGAATTCCGACTCTGCTCCACTGTCCACTATTCCCTCTCTGCAACACAAACGTTTCAAGAAAAACACCATTAACAAAAAAAAAACTAGAAAGTCATTGAATCAAATCTTGGAGCATGAAGTAGTATAATACCTCTCGAGAGCAAATTTTCCTTCTTTATATTTCTGGCTTTTCTCGTGGGCAATCTCCTAGAAAGGCAAAATGAATACACGATTATTAATTTGAAATTAATCATGAGATATTGAGGATTCAAGAAGATATATATATGTACGTATTTCCATCCAACTAATTGCCCACAGTAGCAGCAAAATATATCAGCCACAGTATGCATTCCAGAAATCATCATCCTCTCCTCATGAGGACCAACTGTGATATTCACTCTGAAAGAAAAATGTTGCAGTAAAGAAATTATATTCAACCGGAATGACGTAGACAAGGAAAATAAAGAGCAGCCGACACAACATAACCGACCGAAAAACTTGCATTTCATATCTTGAATAAAAAGTACATAGGCTCTAGATCAAACGTGTCACATCTAGGATCACTTAACTAGGATCTTGATCGATTCTACATGGTACTTAAAGAACTAAGCTTCTCATGCACAATATCAGAATAATACTTCGTGAAATTCAATCAATGGACTTGAGAGTTTTAAAAAATAATTATAACAAGACACATGTAGTGAAAAAAATATTTATATACGTAAATGAGCAGTACACTGATTTCTCCCTTGGCAAAAATATAAAGTGATTCATGTATAAATTGAAAGACCCAAAGAGAATGGAATAACGTGATCCATTAAAGGCTTGCACAGACACACTAAAGCAGCTTGAACTTCATACTATCGCGCAATACACCCCCACCGTCAATCAGCTTGAAGTTAATACTATCACACAATACGCCCGCGAGTAAACTATGGATGCATAAGCCATCAATCAGCTTGAAGTTAATACTATCTCATGATACACCCCACAAACTTTCGGATATACAAGCCATCAATCAGCTTGAAGTTAATACTGTTGCACAATACACCCACGTGCAAAACAAGTATATAAGCCATCAATCAGCTTGTAGTCAATACTACCGAACGATACACCCACATATAAACTAAGGATATATAAAGCCATGAATCTATACATAATAGCCATCTGCAAATTTACAATATCATGTACATAATAGCCATCTGCAAATTTACAATATCATGTACAATGCTCTTCACAGTTACACCAATGATGTAGTTGCACACCTTAACACTCATAATCCATTGCAGGTCAATAAATTATTTAGTGTACAAGACAACTAAAACCAAGCATCCTACACTAGCATCTTAGCTCTTATTATTATTATTACTCCATCTGTCTCTCGTATTTTTGCACATTCCATTAATAGTTTAAATACACTATACATCTTACATATTTTTTTGCATTTTAATCATCAATGCCAACAACTTTATTTATTTTTTTACCCTTTATTCACCATTTCTAACCACTTTAAATTACCCCTACTTTTTCTTACATAAGAAGCCATAACTTTTAAGGGGTATAATGGTATTTATTATGATATTTTTTGGTAATAAATAAATTATAAAGTGTGTTAGGTAGAGTATTTTTTTTAAATAAATGTATGTAGAAGGGTAATTGTATTTAACTTTTTGCTTATTTAGGTAGTTGCAAACTTTTGTGGGACAATCCAAAATGAAAATTGTTTCTTCATTTAAAGGGAGTATTATTTAAAAAACAACATTTATTAATCTGAGTGCCAGAGACGGGGACATTATTATTTTTTTATATAAGAAATAAATGAAAATTAGAGTGTCATCATAAGTAGTTTAAAGAATTGAGATGCTTACACATTATTAAAGAGGTACGCCTTCCCCGTGCGGCAGTGAAACGCCTGAAAACACCATCACCAACCACACAAGAATTAGAGAATCACTTCTGAGATTAATCAATGTAAACTATGAGCGAGAGAAAAACGAATTGAATTGCGAGTGAATTTGCGTAAAATTAAACACATCCTTCCAAAGTCTGCCGTAATTACAGACACAGGGCTGAAAATCATAATCAAGATTCAAGACTCCCCTGAACTTTTTTTTAAGGAGATGGAATTTTTTACAGTAAAACGATTACGTAAATACCAATTAAAAAAAAAAAGAGCAACTGGAGAGTAGAAGAGATTGAAATTTAGGGCGAATAAGTATATACCCGGGAAACGAGTTCATCAGCAAGGGCTAAAGGGGTTTTGCAGAATTTGCATCTGTAGTTTTTTCCTTCGAGATCAATCACAAAAATCCTCCCCATCTCGGATTGGGGTTTCAGCAAATATCTACTAATTGAGATGAAAGAGGTCACTTCTGGATGTACTCGAGTAGTAAAGTCTACAACCCTTATATGAAGAGAATGAGTGTGTCCGTACGATGTATCAGTGTTCTCATTGGGCTTCGCAGATTATCCAGCCCATCATTCTCGTTTTTATTTTTATTATTATATTTTTAAGAATATGATCTTCATTTTTATTGGCTGTTCTAGTTTTTATTTTTATTATTATATTTTTAAGAATATGATCTTCATTTTTATTGGCTGTTTGACAATTATCAAAAGGATGACATGGAGATTGATTATTTATTGTACCAATTAACTACTTCACTTCCCTGGTCCTCATTTTAAAAAATTGTGTATCACATCATTAGGGGCCCCTACCCTAAAGATTGATGGAGGAGGTAAATCGCAGGATGTGCCTCAAGTGGCTTATAGACCGCCTCTGTGTATCCCATCATTAGGGGCCCCTACCCTAAGGATTGATGGAGGAGGTAAATCGCAGGATGTGCCTCAAGTGGCTTATAGACCGCCCCTGCCCTAGAGGACTCACAACCGCCCCTGCCCTAGAGGACTCACTGTATCCCATCATGGAGGAGGTAAATCGCAGGATGTGCCTCAAGTGGCTTATAGACCGCCCCTGCCCTAGAGGACTCACAACCGCCCCTGCCCTAGAGGACTCACTGTATCCCATCATTAGGGGCCCCTGCCCTAAGGATTGATGGAGGAGGTAAATCGCAGGATGTGCCTCAAGTGGCTTATAGACCGCCCCTGCCCTAGAGGACTCACAACCGCCCCTGCCCTAGAGGACTCACTGTTAAATTTGTGCTTGCAAGGGGCCAAATACATGCCAAAGGCAGGATTCGAACCCCCACTCTGCAGAAACCAAGCTCAGTTGGAAGGCCTTTTCACCATCTCCTCTACCATTTGAGCTATGCCCTGGGGCTGAATGGTCCTCATTTTTTAATTTACTGTATTGGGTGTTTCATTCAAAAAAATTTTATTTTTCCCTTTTAATAAAAGGATACCACATATGGTTCACCACTCACTACTAATGCAACTGCTCATTATATATAAAATAATAATACTTCTAAATCTACGCGCAAAAAGTAAATGAAAATATTTGCACGGAGATAATATATTTTAAGTTAAATTAAAAAGTTGAAAGAAAAAAAATGATCTTTTGGTGAATTAAATTAAAAATGAGTTAATATTTATGCATAATATTTACATTAATTTTTATTTAGTGTTTATATGTTTCTTAATAAAATATATAATTTTTTATATTCAATTATTTATTATAAAATAAATAGAAAATTTGTTAACATTTCACTAAAAAAAAGTGTATTTACTAGTGTTTAAATTTTATTATTATTATTATTATTATTATTATTATTATGTGATAATTTTTTATTGAAAGTAATTACTTGATCAATAAAAAATTAATATATTAAAGAAATAGAAAATAATATCGAATTATGAAAAAATTATTTTTATTAATAAAAATACATATTATTTATAAAAAAAATATTTTAAAATCTTGTAAAACAAAAATTGTTAAATTAATTAATTAATTGACAATTAGCAATAATTATAATTAATTGACATTTAATACTCCATCCATCCCATAGAAGTTGACACACTTTCCTTTTTGATATGTCCCACTAAAGTTGACACATTTCCTTTTAATACATGGGCCCACACAAAAAACAATTAATCTATTCTCATGGGCCCACATATCACTACCACTACACATTAAATATTATTTCTCCCATTTCACTTTACTCCACTTTACATTAAATTATTATACTCCTTAATCTCCGTGCTCAAAAAAAATTATACCAACTTCTATGGGACGGAGGGAGTAGTAAATAAACGGAGCTTGTTTTACCTAATTTTTTTTTAAAATTTAATTTAAAATATATTTAATTAGGTCAATAAATAATTCGTATCATGAAATGAGATAAGTAGGATGGTCTCATATAAATCTACCCATTTTTAAAATAGTCAAATCTACTTCGGATGGAATTCAAAAACTAATCTATAAAACCTAGTATTAATTTTCAATTACTCACTTCTCATACATTTTTTTTCAATTAATATTTTTTCTCTAAACGCTCTTAAAATAAAATTAAAACATAACACTACTAAAAACTAAAAACCAAACATAAATTATTCATGATTTTTTTCAAAACCACGTAAATAACTTATAAACATGATGTCTTTGTAATTTTAAATCTATTGTTATTAGTAAAACTTTTAGGCAACTGGATTAGTTCATAAATTATTATAACATGAATGTCTTTTTAACTCATATAATTGAAAAATGTGTATATACAACAAATTGTAGTAACATTAAATTATAACAAAGACCCCAAGGAGAAATAGTGGGTACTAATCATCTCATAGCTAGTCAATATGGATACATAATCATTAGGATAAATAATACAACTTCTTTACTTTTAATCTTCCCAAAACAAGTTAACATGGAGAACCACGCAAAACCATATACATCTAAAGACTTCAATGGCACTAAGCTCAGGAGGATGGAGTAGGAGCAGGTGTATACCACCCCTGGTTGATCTCAACTGCCTTCTTTCTTCTGGCGAGACGAGACTTTCTCCGAGCCCCAGTATTTCGGTGAAGCGTTCCCGATTTCACAGCTTTGTCGATGGCTGAATATGCTTCTGCTATTAGCTTTTCAATTGGCAGAACTTCTTCAGGTTGGGCATCTGATTTCTTTCCCAGAACCTCGAGAGCTTCAAGAACCTAAAAAGATTGCTTCAAGAATGAATCAACCAACACAGTAGCTATACTTTGCATAATGAAGCAAAGGCGATATTCATTTGTAGAAACAAAAACCACAAGACACACTGTAATAGGTGTGTTATTGTAAAATGCAAGTAGCTATCTCTTTACCAGAGAGTCCATTCACATTTTTTCGACAAATGTTGCTTTGGTCTATATAAGAATGAACCAAGATGGAGTAACATCATAATAATATTTGAAGTATAAATAGACAACACAATTTACCAAATTAAACCCAAAGAAACTTTCCAAATGAGTGTATCGACTTTCCCCCTTCAAAGATTCATATTGGAATCAGAAATTCAATTGCCTACTAAAAGCCTGACCTTTAATAGTTCTAACAATCATTCTTTTCAGTATACTCTTCTGTCACTTCAACACATTAAAACTGTACAAACATCCAATAGTACAGAACATAAACCCCAGCACCGATCAATCCCACAGGTTTAGTCGCCTTGGATTGTTCTAAGTTGCAATATAGACAGAATAGCAAAATAGATCATAATCTGATGCCACTGCATCTGAAGGAAGCAAGTACATAGATTTCCACAATCCACAACCCTTATAATATACTAGTTTTTAGAGTTAAATTCATAACATGTCGACACTGCTCCGAGGAAGAGCATTGGAATCATTTTAGAAATCTGTATTAACAATCTGTAACCAAATTCACCAAAACACAAAAACGTGACCCTCAAAGCATTTCAAATCATTTCACCTCAATCAATTCTCAGGTCAAAAAAAGTCCTATTGGTCAAAAAACCAAAGAGACTCAGACTATCCATATCCATTGTTCAGGAAAATTCAAACACCACATCATAGACAAGACCCTCATAGCATTTTGAAACATGAAGTTCTTCTCTCAAGCAAACTCCATTCAAGAAGGATTCAATAAAACCAAAGAAGATAAAACAATTGGCGACTCCCTAAATTGGAACATTACACATTTAACATAACAATAGAAACATGACCTCTCAAGCTCAATCTAAAAACAAAAGCTGCTTCCCTTGAAAACTTGAATATTTGTTTAAAGATTAATACCTTCAGCTTCCATTTTCATCAATTCTTATCCATATGTTACTCACAGCAAGCACAACTAGAACTAGAGATAAGCTAAAAACAATATTTCTCAGAAAAAACGCAAGCAAACAACCGGGTCACTCGAAAAGCATTCGAAAGTTAAACCTAACAAACCTTCTTCATCCTGGTCTTAACTTCAGATTTCTTAGACTTATTATAAAGCCGCCTCTTCTCGGCTTGACGAGCCCTCTTCGCCGCCGAGTCGGCTTTCCCTTTCGTCGCTGCGTCGCAAACAATTGACCGCTGAATTGGGCCCAATAGCTCTGGGCGAGCCGCCACTAATCCTAAAAAATTCCCAAGAAAATAAAATAGGGTGAATGACGAGCAATTCAGAGAACCAAGTGTAGAAGAGAGAAGACGAATGAATTCTAACCTCTGGAGAAAAGGGTGAGGGAGGAGGTGTTGGAGGAAAAGCTGAGTGGCTTGAACGCGGCATTGGGGGCATTGGAGAGAGAAAGAGTGTTCATCTTGGCCGTAAGTCCACAGTAAGAGACGCAGTGCGCCATTGATACAGCCATATCCCCTGCCACTGTGTGTGAGTGTGTGAAGTTGATGAAGAAGAAAGCAAACCCCTACTTTGGCAACCTTATCCAAGCCTAACTGCCTTTTTTTTACACCATAAAACGTCCAGCAAAAACACGATTTTAAATTATTCTAACTCTGATTTTTTTATTGTTTTATTTTGGGAGTTTTTAAAAATAATCTCACGATGCAAATTATTCGAGATTTCTTTCTATTCCAGATAAGTTAGCTATGATAATCGGCATTTAATATAAGGGTAATTCTGATTTATGGCTTATAGCTTTTCAATTAATGAAGAATCATAGCACTTTCTAATATAATAATCACAATTTAATTAGCTCACAAAAATTATTTTATGAAACAACAAATAGCTTTCAATTAATGAAGAATTATAGTACTCCTTCCATCACGAGTTACTTTGCCCCAATACTGCACATATTGATTTCAAGAATACTTTTTTTTTTTTTTTAATTTTATTGATTTTTAGAGAATAATATTGAATAAATAAATTATAAAATATTAGATGGAAGTGAAAATTTTAAAATTTTGACATTATGTTTTCAGTTACGAGTGATCATCAGAGAATATAATTTTTGGACGAATTGTGCAACTATTTCGAACTTTAAGTAGAGTGACACTGTCTCAAATAAAAATACAAAAAAATTAGGAAAATGCATAATCTTTCTTCTTAAAAAAAGAAATTTTCAAAAATGCTGCTTGAATTTTCTGCATAAGAGAACTACAATTACGAAAATGCAGCAAAAATTCATAAGCCCTCTGCAAAAAGATTTGGCGAGCTTGACTTGTTCCAATTCTAATTTCTTTGTGCTTTGTAAAATAGACCATAATTCGAAAAGTCAACAATAAATCAAGTCAGGTACCAATTCTTCAAACTCGTAAGATAATTATAAGAACAAAGACAACGGGGTCACCACCACGAGACGCTTCCTGTATTATTATTGTACACTCTAGCCACAACATTCAGTATTCATATGTACCTGTTGAGAACTCAGTCTTCCTAATTAGTGCATTGCATGTTCGTTAAGTTAATCAGGAGATACAGAGTTAGTTACAATCAAAATCTGTCGGCTGTCATAACCATGGGCTGAGCTTCTGTTCGGTTTCTCGCAACGTAAGGACCCCTTCTGATTGCTTCTTGTAGCTGCATGAATTTTTTTGTATAAAAGACTTGTTAGCAAACCAAACGGATGATAGTTTATAATGAATTTGTATTACTACACAAATCTTGTTTGGTTCATTTAAAGTCTTCCTTTCACAAACAACCTTAATTTCTTAGCAGTTAGAAAATCAATAATCCAAGCTTTCCTTTCAAACTAAATATACATTACAATTATGCACATAATGAAGGACAAGTTCATATTCACAACAGTGTAATTAGTCTCAAGAATATCATGGACATTGGTCAAGGCCTCACAGATTAGCTCCATAATATACTAATATAGTCCATTTCTTATATCAAGTGGTGTGTGCGACGCGTGTGTGTGCGTGCATATATACCAGTATATTAGATGGCAATAACTAAAAGGGGTCATACCTTAGAAGCCATGCAAGATACAACAGGATCACTGACAAGTTTATTAGATGACGTGAAGGCTCTGTAGATTGCTTCACAGCACCTGTGCCGAGCTTCCATCCCTGCTAGTTTATGGTATATATGTCATCAGTCAATTATCAGAGTAACAGATTCTATTGTATCAATGGTAGTGAAAAAGATACACACCTATCTTCGCGGTTTCTGTGAGGGTGTTGGCCACTATATCAATTATCTCTGCTCTTGCAATTATTTCCATCACACACCAAGGTCGAGCCACCAATCCACTAATCAATCTGTAACCCTGTATTAGAAAAATAATAATTTAAAGGGTTATAAAGATCCAGCCCTCAAAAGAATACATGAAAAATTCCCAGCCAGTATGGCACCTAATAGAAATGATAATTTTATGTTATATTTTTATGATTTGTAGTAACTTTATTGAAATTTAATTTGATTCTTTATCCATTTCATAACCAGCCGCACATTGTAGTGTTTACACTAAAAATGCCAGCATACAAAATGCACACACCACATGAGAATTCTAAGCAAAAGGTAGCATAAACATATTCTCACCGCAATACGAATTTCAGAATCCTGCTGGAGGACTGATAGGAAGAGGCCCTGAAACCATATTCAGCATCATTAAAAGACGCAAGCATAAGAAATTTACATAGAAAAGGGATTAACAATAAGCTTGTAAATTTTCATTGCCAGTGTAACATCAAGAACATGCAGATTAAATTCATTCTATACCATAGATACAAATAGATGAGGTAATTAAATCATTTAAGTTTTTAAAATATATTTTACATGTCTTTTTTTTTTCCCTCAGCGGCTCACTAATTTCTAATCACTAAAGAAACAGAGTACCAAAAGTAAAGAACTTTAGACAGAGAGGATAAATGAGTAACCATAGTATAACTTATAATAAGGTAAAAGGTTGACTTACTGAGGGGGTCAGCTTGGTGGTTTGGGATGCTTTATTGTAAATTAAGCTCCTGAGGTTTTCTTCAGCAGCACTGGTAAGGAACACAGCATTTTCCATTCGTGTTTCACCAGCAATATTCCCAAGAGAATGCAAAGCAGCCTTCATTTCCATGAGAAACCAGTCTTAGTTTGAGCAAGAGTCACATCAAAGCGATTAAAAAGGTTCACTTGTGAGTTAAAAAGAAATTCCCTTTAAACCCACAGCCTCATGGAAATTTTCGTAGTACGGAGATTGGGAGGTTTTCCAGAAAAATTGTCAGGCATCTCAGAAAAAGTGATGGTCAAGAGCAACTCATGTGATGCTCTAGGTGATAAGATGCACTTACCAGCTGTTTACCACGGTGTTGTCTATTAAAAGCAGCATCAACAACATGCCTTGCAATTGGAGGAGTAGTTGATAAAATCATTGTAGCTCCTTGAAATGCTTAAGCATCATTGGATAGAATGAGATCATGTCAGTTATCAGTGTATAGTCAAATGAATCTTAGATCAGCTACGGGACATAAATCAAGTAAAATTTTGAATATAAAATAGTTCTAAGAAAGAAAAAAAGTTTAAGAAAGTCTCCCTTCAGAATAGTCACAGTATTTGTTGATACTAGAAAGAATATTTAAATGGATTTTGTTAAAATTATCAGTTATTGATGAAAGCTAAAAATAGAGCCCCTAGATTCAACCAGTTCAGAGAACAAAGGAGTAGTCACTTGGTTAAATAAGTATCTGGACAAGTTCAACTGAAATCACAGGCAGGACAAAAGAACCAAGAAGCTTCAGCAATTTTCATAAATGGTAAAGACACATAACTCAATGCTTCACAAAGGAGCACCGCACAAGGACAAAAACACACTATACAATTAGCTTATTTTCTCAAATTTATCATTTAGATGCACCACTTACATGATCCAATTTGACCGAGTGCTTCAATTGCGCATTCACATTCATCTGCTTCTTCGTTTTCCAGGAAGTCAAACCTCTTGTCAATAGCTGAAAGGACGTCTCTCAAACCTAGCGAAGAAAGAACAGTGGCAAATATAACAACTCCCAGGGAAAGAAAAAAAATAATAAAAAGCAAAACAAAAGAAAACAAGAAACATGGCTAAAATGACAGTCAATTTCACCCAACTGTTCAAATGCAGATTTAAATTTGAATATTGTATATTAAAAAACTAATCAGTTGTTAAAGAAGATCGGCTGATTGATTTGACTTTGACCACACAAATGAATATTCAAGGACAGAAAACGAAGTATATCCCCAAATCAAGATATAAGAAAGAAATTGTGAAAATATATAAACAATACCATGATTTCCACTATTTTTTTATTTGTTGATCAAAGGTAAAGGATTGTCCCCCACTCGTATGTCTTTCCACACTTCAGTGTGGAATTGATGGGGTATATCGTAACAATATCGAACATTATGAGCTAAATACAATCCACAAATACATAATTGTTTATCATGAATTGCTTGCACAGTTGCACCATGAATTAAGTACGGAGGTTACGTGCAAAACAGAAACTGTTTGTCTAAAAGTGATGTTTTATTCTCATACCCACTGTTTATGCCTCCAATAACATGTTACAGTAAAGTCATTCTTTCGAAGCCTTCCGGAAAGTAAAATTGAAGCAAACATTATGTTTTTTCCGCCTAAAATTCAATTACCACACATATCTTTATGTATCTTCATATAGAATCCATGCATGATAAAAGGAATTGCAATCAGCATAGTGTTGTGTTCCTAGTCTTTTGATGTAATAGAACTTCATTGTGGATAACTGTATTAGTGAGTTTAAATGAATTCACAAGAAGGTGTGCACTTCTAATATCTTTTTACACCAAGAACGCCGAAAAAAAAAAAAAGTAACTGAAGTATAAAGCTTACTAGATTCATCAATAAATGCAAAAGCATTTTCTTTAGACAAAAGCCTTCCAGTTATCATCATTGCCCTCGATCTTAATATGGATTCTGCGGAACCATTGCTAAAAAGAGATGGAATGGGTTTAAATGGCATTGCAAAAATTAAGAGAAACATAGGGCTATAGAGGGGGGAAATTTTTTACTTACCTGATTATAGAACAAAGGAGCTGAAGAATTCTTGTTTTTGACAAAAACTCGGCACTGTGTTGAACTTCCGCCAGCTTCATTATGAAGTAAAAATCGGTCACAAGATTAAACTCTAGAACATAACCCAAAATAATAATATACAAATTATAAGAACACATTAAACCCTGAAGAGGACTTGTTGTAGGACAGACAAACTCCAAGTTATGCATTCAAAAATAGAAATAAGGATGCTGAGAAGAATGGACTGTTTAGATACAACTATCCAACCACAGCCAATCAAGATGAACTAGAATATATGTCATTAACAAGTAAAATTACACCGAAAAATTAAAAACACATAAAATATGAATATCAACAAGAAGCTCTTCCGTTATGAGTCCTTAAATTTTTATGAGTAAAAAGTATAGTGATAATGTGATTCCACCTATTAGATAACCAATTTAATTCAACTTAATTGAAAAGTAACCAGTCAGCACAAAACCATATCATCCTTTATAGAGCATTCAAATCTTTTTAACTTAAAGACCTTGATGCTCATGATGCAGGAAATAAGGAAATGATTTATGCTATAATCTCCTTAGTTAACTAATGCATTAAAACTATGGTGTAAACGAAGGGGTCTTCAATACATTTTATTTCTCGAAGTAAGTTATTTATGAAACAATTTGGTGCATGTAATGTAATTTCAGTCCACATTTTATTGAGAACAATCTCGTGTCTGCTTTATGAAGCCACTTTTTTTATTAAGATTTTAGTGGCCATTACCTATGAACTGGGGCATGAAAATCCATCACTGACCTAGTTTCCACAGAAATAAACGGTATCAAAATAAAAAGGATGCTTGTAAGTTGTAAGGTCTTGTTTGATTTTGCTATCCAGGACAGTTCTTTAGAAAGGAAAAAAAACCGACTTCTCCAGAACTGAAAACATGACATCTAAATTGTTTATAGGTATGGAGGCAAAATTCCCATGTGAATATCAAATTACTGCACGAGCATAATAAAGAGAGATCAATCAACTTTTCGATTGTAAAGTTGTGCAGAGTGAGAGTGCCAAAATTCTCAGGATCAGAACCGCACCTCATATATAAGTTCTAGCACACTCAAAGTGACTAATGTGTCATTTGCATTCAAGACCTCTGCTTCGAATAGATCCAAAAGATTTGATTTTGAGACTTCTGATGCTATTGAGCTTGACATCGAGAAAAGCTTCACTATCAAGGCCAGAACTCGAACTCTTCCCTTAATAATTAATAAATTATCAGAGAAAAAGAATTCAAATTATCACAATAACGATTAAAGCTCAAGAACTGTAAGAAAGATTAGTTCATGAGAACATATTACATTGCATTCAGCCAACTCTATTTCACATCAATTCTCAAACTAACAGAAAAAAGGCCCTAGAGAAATTTTCAAATGCTTTGCCTAAACAGAAACATCCCACTCCCTCTGGAAGAATTACAACCAGTGAATCAACATACAGTAATAATATACCAGAGATGTAGACTTTGCTGCTATGGTTGCAAGATGTGATGCATCCTTAATATCTGCTGGAAAAATGATACCCTGGGAAAAAAGTAACGTAGCTATTTCATTATAGCAATTGTCAAAATATTCACTTTAAGAACAAAAAATATATATATACTCCATATATTATAGTACATACTATGCCTTCCGTATAGCTAGCCAAAGCTTTAATTGCATTAGTTGCTGCGGTATTCACTTGTTCATCTCTACAAACAAACAAACAAAAAGTTACTTGTGGTTCGAATAAATGGTGAAAACGAAAGAAACCTCATTGTATGGCAATACTATATCATGCAATAGATAAATGATTCCTAAGACTATTTGCAAACAGGATAATGAAATATTAACTCCCCAATAATGCAGCCCACAATTGGGAATTTGGGAATTGATCAATACAGTCATGTTTGGACAAAAACAGACCTGAATACATATTAGATCTAGAATGAGCACATGCAGATTGCAATTTTCTGGGGTATAATCAATTCAGTCAGTAAATAAATAAATAAGTACATGACGAAGAATTTATCTAAGTCCATTGATATGTCACAAGATGATGAATGTAGTACACAATGGCATGTAAACTAGTATCCACAAGACATAGTCAACACATTACACAGTAAGAGTTCAATACCCATCAATCAAGCAACCAAGCAGATGGGTGTAAACATCATGTTCATGAACCAGTTGCATTGCAATCCTCTGATCTGTATTTTCCAATAGACATAATATCTGAAGAGGTATTTAGCACGTCAGAATTGTAATTTTAAATAACTCACACCAAACAATCAATTTGCTATACAAGAAACGAAAATACAACAACATGCACAGTTTCTTCTATATTGAAAGACTCTTATGTATAAACTAAAGAAAAGACTGAACAACGTCCTTACAGATATGCAGGCCAGCCGTTTCACTTTTTGAGAATCTACCCCAATACCAACTATAACATAAGGCTGAAAAAAGGAATTACAAGCAGTCAGACTGCAAAGTAATACTGGTTATAAAACTTCATAGTTACTTTGCCCAGTCAGATGAATTTCAAGATTATACAGGTAATTGGTTTCCATTGACTGATTCCAGAAATCAACAAGATAGATAGAAAACTATACTAGGAAATTTGACAAGAATCATAATCATTAGCATACCATGTAATGCGGGATGAGTGATGCTCCATATTTAGTTCTAAATATCCTTTCCAAACAGTCGACCAAAGCACTTTCCAGACCAGGGTAATCCGAATTGGTTAACAAAGCACTATTCAAACGAAAAAAAAAAAACACTGTAAACCTCAATCAATCACCAAAAGTCACACACACACACACACACTTCTCCTGTAAGATGGGAAGATTTTAGAAATTTACTTAATAATAGCAGGGATAGGGAAGCGGCTGAGGAATTCTTGAGCAGAAGAGTTGGAAAGAGCACCTGAAATCGCGCTAAAATACGATTCAAAAAATTAAAAAATTTATACAGGTGAGAAGTTGGAAATAGGAAGACCTGGTTGTTGAGCGAAATCGGAAGCAGCCTCCAGTAGCTGCGAAGGATCGACGGAGAATTCTTCGGACATTACTTCCGGCGAAAGCAAGCAGAGTGTTTCGAACTATCGGTGCGGAGACGAACAAATTCTTATGAATAATAGCACTTCTGTCCTTTTTATACTTTCTAATTTTTATTATTAATTAGCCCTCCTATTAATTATTAATTCGAATTTTAGTTTATACAGTCGGATTTCTTTAAATCCTTTTTTTTTCTTTAAATCCTATTTCTCATACTTTTAATTCCTACTTATTTTAATTTAGTTTTTTTACAAACACATTATTTTTCATACTTCTAATCTGCTCTTTATAACTTTTCTTTCTGTCTTATTCTTTCAATCGTTTTTACTTACCATTCTTATATCATTCATTGACATGTTAGAGAGAACAAAATCTAAAAATTGTCTTCATGATTTATTATTATATTTTGAATAGTTTTCTTAAGCGCTCGCGAGCTCATAAAGGCATTTAAAGATATAATATTTCTTTTCTAAATAGTGTATACATTTTAATTCATATGAAATCTTCGTTTGAAATATAAATGATATTTTTTTTGAGCAAGGAAAAAAATTTCCGAAAATGAAAATTATAAATTTTTTTACTAAAAGATACTCCCTTCATTCCGTTGAAATATATGGACGTTTACTTTATGCACGTTGATTAAGAGATATAATAGTTTAATATGTAGTGAGATGAGAAAAATAATATTTTAATATAAAATGGATATGCGTATTAATATGATATGTGGCCCATGAAAAGAGAAGTAATTAATATGTATGGGTCCCCTTATCAAAATAAAAATGCACACCTTGTATGGGACGAACCAAAATAGAAAAAATGTATTCCAAGATTCACGCAATTTTTATCCATTTTCTATTAAAGTATAAATAAATAATAAGTATTTTTTCCCGTCAGATGTTACCCATCTAATCTCATTTATTAAGCATAGAAATCCAAACAATTACTACTTTATACAGATATATTTTTTGGAATATTTTATGTATCTAAGAATGAGTAAATCAACAACAGCCCAAATTATGATCCCACTGTTTAACAAATTTTTAACTTAAAAAACTAAGGGCCCAGCCCAATGTGTGTTGCACCAGCCCAATTAGGTTTCACCATTCCAAACAGCTTTCATATACCAAAGAAACATGCTAGCGTATAAACGGCAATATTTTTTGCCTACTAAATTGAACTTCATTTTTGTCGTATTGGTCACTTCTTATTGCTTCTGCCATTGGTTCCCCGGTACGTATTGACGATCGGACTTTGAATGGTTCTACGGTCATTTTGCCCAGTTTTGGTTGATTTGAATTTACAAGATCCATTGCCTGACCTCGTTAACATTGAAGCTTCTTCACATATTCCTCCCGTTTCAATTGGATATAAGCACTTGCCGAATTTTTGTGAAGCTTGCATTACTCTGGGCCATGTGGCATCAGATTGCAGAGCAAAGACTGATACCTTATGGCGTCGTAAGAGAAGAGTTGAAGAAGCTGGGCTTGCTGCCCAACAACAAAACATTTGGATGCTCAAACGTGCTGCTGATCCTGCAGAGAGTGTTGTCAATACCAGTGAGAATCAGCTTAGTTATGTAACTAGGGATGCTGTTGAGGGTTCAAGAGACACGAACACAGCTACCTCTTCACATCAGGGTCAGATCTCCAACAAGTTTGATATGCTTAATCATCATGATGGTCGACTTGTTAAGCTAATGAAAACTGGAAGGAAGTCCCTTCTTCCCGCTGTCATCGTCAAGTTGCAGGGGCTCATCCAGCTGCTCCTGCTATGGAATTAAATAATAAAGTTAGAACCCTCGTCCATTCTTGATACTGTTTCGTCTCAGGTTGCTGCAGTTCATTTGAACAAGTCTGCTGCTGAGTCTACAGGTTTGGGAGATGATGCCTCCCATGGCATTCCCGTTCCCCATGGGCAGTTAGCTGATCTTGCAGCTTCTTCTATCCATATTCACTCACCTGCCAATGGGAAGGGAATTGTGACAGATGAACCCTTTGCTCTTGGTATTCAAATTGATCCTACACCTAGTGGGGAAAACATTGTTTTCTGATCAGAACGCAGCCCTTGCGGCTGAGGGTAGCCATGTTAATGAGAATGCTGACTTAGCAGCCTCTCCTGATGTTCTTATCGAGGCTTTGCGCGCCATTTTTCTACAACATCAAAATGCCTCACCCAATTTAGGAATGCAATCTTCTACAAGTGGGGTTCTTCCTGTAACTGAAGCTGTCTATATTTTAAATGAGCCCAAAACATCATCTCAAGAACTTGCTGAGGAGTTTCCGCCTCTTCACTGCAATGCAATCAATCCGAAGAAAGGCAAACGCAATAAGAATATTTTTCAGCCGGCCTCAAGACCAAATACTCGCTCTCATGCGAAGCTAAATCCCCCACGGGACTCGATGGATTAAAACTAAGAGAAGAACAAAACTTATAATTTTAGAGCGTGCTCTTAGTTTTATAATGGGAAAATTTCACATTTTGTTCCATATAAATTCCTTCAATTCAATTATAGTCCCGTAAGAATATACTAGTCCCATAGCTAGCGGTTTTGGTCCCATAAGAATATTATAATCGAAAATTTTCATTCCAAATTAACTTATGTTATTATAAACTACCAAATTTATATTATTTTCTGTGTTTCAAAATAGACATAGTCCGTTTTGATCTTGTTAATGGTTCATAATATTTCGTCAACTATTAACAATTTAGATGAAAAATTCCTATGGAACTAAATCTGCCAGTTTTTGGACATTTTTGACATTGAACAATTCTTATGAGACTAAATACGAAATTATCCCGTTTTATAATTAGGGCCTTTTTTTGCTCTCTATTTTTGGACCGATGTTTGGTCCATCTTTTGGCTATGTCTTTCCCACAACATCTTTTATTCCTTGTATCCTGTTCAACTTTTCTTTTTATTATATGGTCTATTTAGATTGTTAAAATCATTAAAATATTTTTTAATGATATTTAATTAACAAGAAGTAACAACTAAAATTATGCAATTACAAACTTCGTTCTCAAATTTCACATTCTTTAAAGATGTTACTTTCTTTATCCAAATTTATACTACATAATATTCTAAAATTCAACTATAGTTTTAAAAATATAACCCTCTATTGATAACATATTCTCAAAAACAAAACAAAAAAAAATTGAAATATAGTACTGCAATAATATGTGTTGAATTTATACCCAACAATACATTATTGTTTTCCGCAATCTTGGTGTTTTATCACCCCCACACCAATAATTGATACTCCCTCCCTCCCTGAAATACTTCATGTATTGTTGCGCGCAGAGTTTTAAAAAAAATTATTATTTTATGTATAAAGTAAGAAAGAGAAGAAGTATTTTAATTAATTTAATGAAAATGGTGTGTAAAATTATTGGAATATGTGAAAAAGTGAGTATTATGTTGGGATGTGTGTAAAAAGTATGTATTGTTATAGTGTATTTTTTTATTATTTTTAGTAAAAGTAAAATGTAAAATACTTTGTGGGATATATGAAAAAGGAAAATGTGAAATACTTGGGGGACGGAGGGAGTAGGCAACAAGGAAAAGCGTGTTACTCCAAACAAAGTCGCGCTTTTCTTGTCCTATAGTTGTTACTCAATTTATTTTTCATTTTGTCAACTATTTTTGGGCAGTTTAAAATTCGGACTTTTTGCTTGTATTTTCATTACATATATGTATATTATTTCATAAGTTTATTACTCCCTCCGTCCCCCAAAGTATTTCACACTTTCCTTTTTCATCCGTCCCTCAAAGTATTTCACACTTTACTTTTACTAAATTTGGTAAAAAATACATTATACTAATACTCACTTTTTACACATATCCCAATATAATACTTACTTTTTCACATCTCCCAAAATCTTTACACACTTTTTCCACATCTCTCAATAACTTTACACACCTTTTTCATTAAATCAACTAAAATATATATTCTCTTTCTTACTTTATACATAAAAATACAAAATTTTCTTAAACTCCGCGCACACCAATACGCGAAATACTTCCCGGGACGGAGGGAGTATTCAAGATAATAAAATCAGAATTGTTTAGAATTTCTGACTTGATTGATATGATTTTGGGTCACACCTGAATATTTCATCTTACGTCATTTTTAAAATTTAAAATAAATAGTATCAATATCGTACGATCTTTTTTTTTAATATTTAACGCCACGTCGCGTCTTTTTTCAGAAAAAATTCTTACACGGATGGTACGGTGTATTAAAAGAAAAGGTAAATTATGGAACAAGAAGTAAAATATCATTAGTAGAATAAGGAGATTCGGGTTGATTTTTTTATATTGAATTTTTTTATTCTTACTATAATTTTATCCAATTTATTTAGAGATATAAAAATTGCCCATTTTTAGTTAATTCCCCCTTTTCGCATGCGTTTGCAAATGCTAAAAAAGGACAAGTGATCCACTATTGAACATAAAATTTTGGATATCTTGATTTAGTAGTTAGTATTGCATACGAAATTGATCATATTATTAGTTAATTAATTTATAAAACAATTTTATGCTCATATTAATACTACGAACTTACTAAACAGGAGTAATTAATAAAGATAATTATTTCAGGGGAATGTTTGTTTTTCAAGGTCGTTTATCTGTTTTGGCTTTATTTCAAATTTAAAAAATGTAATTAATTTTGTTAGACAAGAGTATTTATTTCAAGAGTTTAGATTCTGTAAAATCAAAATAGATACTTAACTCATTTATGGATATTGGAAATTTTATGTGGTTTCATTTATAAAAATGAAAATGTACCCTTCAAAGTGAGCAAAAAACAAAATATATTCATTTTAGAGGGATAAAGGGAGTATTACAAAACACATTTTGATTAAAAAAAGACTTAAATGTAAAATGAAAGCAGCCTATAACAACATAACACAAGGCCATCACTCTCAAAATCTGAAAGATGATGAAGAAGCGGTTCAAATTTTTTGTGTCATATCGTTAGATCGATGGCTCTTACATACGAAAGAGGAAAAAATATACCCTTAGAAAATATGAACTCTAGGGAGATAATGATTGAATTTTTTTTCTTCTGTTACTATCGATCATACAATTAGAGATGTAGAAGACGGAATGACATGTGGGATCCCGTGCCGGGGAGAAGTAAAGATAATGATGGTTCCAATGCAGGGGGAGGGAGAGAGGGGGGGTTGGAAATAGTGGGTAAAGATGCAGGGAGGGTAGTTTTACCCTTGTACAGCAGTATGTATAGGTTTAGAAACAAGTGAAAAGATATTGGGGAATCCATTTTTGCCCATCTGCAAAGATTGCCCACTGTTTCATCATTGCCTAATTCCAATTTCGTAGCACCTTTTTGGTATTTTGCGTGCTCAAACCCTTTTTCTCTATTTCCAGGCCCACTCCACATCGCACGGCCCATTTTTCTTTTTTACTCTTTTAAATTAAATAATACTAATAATTACTATGTTGAATAATTCGTAAATTATTTATTGTTTTTCAAAATCTTCGTCTTCCAACCTCGATTCATACAGGCTTGATATATGTTCTCTTCAAATCACGTGTTTTACTTCTCAATTGAATGTTGGATTTCTCTCTTCTTTTATTGTTAATTACAAAATGAGTACTATATAAGATGCTGAAGTGAATACACTACATCCATGGTTTGTTATTGATCAATTCAATCATGAATAACAAACATAGTTGATTAAAAAATGACAAAAAAAAAATTGAGCTTCAACTCAAAATTAAAAATATTTAAAATAAAAGGTGCATGCTCTCCCATAATTCTAACAATTAACATTTCCTCATTTTTTTCACATTTATTGATCAGTATTGAGTGGATGATCAACAAGGAGTATTATAAATTCAAATACAAGAAAAATATTTCATAATTGATAACAAGGAGAAAGATAATTAATGCAGTTAAAGTTTCATAGCAGCAATCAGATGATAAATAACAGTAGAATTAGTTAAAACAGCAGGAACTACTACTTCAAATTAAAGCAAACTACTAGCATACATAAATACATGCACATTCAATATATGTATATATGCATGCATTAATGTTGAAATTCTAAAACGGATAACAAAACGAAAGCTAAATTAATCATGATTGCTCCAAAAGTCAGATGTTGAATCGGTGAAAGTCGATCTCGATTAACTCCACATGCAATCCAGCTCAGTGGGGCATATGTTCTTCTGATTCTCCACCGCACTCCACTGGCCAACACCGCCGTAACCGAACATTTGATCGGCGCCGCCGTGCATTGGCGGCGGGGCCACTGACGAGAAGAAAAACGGGAGGTGGAGGTTATCTTGGAGGGATTTCAGAGTCGGAAATGGCGACAGCCCAAGAGTAGTGTGCTTTGGAAAACGGGGAATGGAGGATGATGATGATGGGGGGTCGTAGATCATCAGTGAGGTGAGAGACGACGGCGGAGGCGGCGGAGGAGGGAGGTCGGAGAATGAGGTGTGGTGAAAAGCTGGTGGTGCTGCAGTCATGGAGAAACAGGGCACGTGCTCCTTGGAGATGGTGGTGCTAGGGTAGTAGGAGCAGCCGTCGAGGTCACCGGAGGAAGCTGCGACGGCGGAAGGAAGCGAAACTGAGCAAGGTGAGTTGACTTCTGGAATTCCGGCGGATGCCGGCCGCTTCTTTCCGCCAGCGGCGGCGGCGCTGCAACTGGTTTTCTGAAACACACGGGAGATCACCCACTCGTCCTGAAATTAAGCAAAAAGTCAAATTCCAAATTCAGAGATCTCAGAAGAATTGTGTGCAAGGAAAGACAAACTTTTATGACAGATTAAATTGAAAGCAATCGATCAATGACAGATGAATGATTGACAAGATAAATCTAAACAGTTCTATCGATTTACTTCAACATCATTAACAGTTTATTTCATGAAGTAAACGATCATCTTTCTCTATGATTTACCTCTGAATTTCTGGACAAATAGTGATAAGCAAGCTTTCCTTCAAGACGATATTCATGCATAATCCAGTTACTCTTCTCCCCTTTCGGAGCTCTTCCCCTGTAAAAAACTAGGGTTTTCTTCATCCCCACCAGCAAGCAGCTCTTCGAGCTGTAAATCTCCCTATCTTTTCCGGTGGCTTTCCAGTAACCCGCCTCCGTCGCACGATTCGTCCTCAACCCCGTCGGATACTTCCGATCACGGAGGCTGAAAAAGTACCACTCCTTCTCACCCATCTTCGCTTTCCCTAAACACAAAATTAAATTTAAAAAAAAAACCTAAATTAATCGAAAGAGTACCAATTTCTAGGGCTCAATTAACCAGATCAGAAAGTAGAAATTAACCTGGAAGATGCCATGGCTCGCACTTGTTCAGATCAACTTCACCGATGGCTCTAGTAGCGAAGCCACAATCTAGAACCTTCTTCAGTAGGTAGTAAGTGATGAGTTCTTCATCAGTGGGGTGGAATCTGAATCCCGGAGGCAAATGCGTTTCATCTCTTTCGTAACAACAAAAAGCGTTCGCCATTGGTGGCAAAACTAAGATCTAACAAGCAGATGCAGAAACTAACAAGAGAGAGAAAATTCAACGTGCGTTCATGATTCATTCGGAGCAGTGGAGCAGCTACTGGAGATCATCAAAGTCCATAAAAGCAAACATATCTATGCAGAGATTTCGCAGAGAGAGAGAGAGGAGAGAGACGTAATTCCATGGTAATAGGCGCTGAAAAAAATCTGCGGTAGTTTTGGGTAATCTTGTTGTGTGTGTGTGGGGTTCTGATCTTTTTCTGCAAGCTGTGTGTGGCTAGGGTAGATACTAGAGAGAGGTGAGTGAGTGTGCCTATTTTCTGTCTTATTTTATTGCTTAAATTAATGATAATAAATAATCATATTACACGTCAGATTAAAAGTGATCATTTCAACCCTTCTTAAATTAATTTCCTGTTTTATCTTAAAAACGTGGGGTATAAGTATTCGAGTTCTAGTTATAGTACTTCCTCCTTCCCGAGTATTTTTATCTATTTGTACGGCACAAAGATTAAAACATTTTATTTTTTTAATATATAATGTAAGAGAAAGTAGGGATAAATTAGTAATTTAAAATAAATGTGAATAAAGTTATTGGGAATGATGAATAGAGTATAAAAAAATAATTAAAGTTGTTGGGATTGTAAAAAGTAGGTAATAAAATATTATGTATTTTTGTCAAAAATGAAATGGGTAAAAATATGTGGGACACCTCAAAATAGAAAGTTGGTAAAAATATATGGAATGGACGGAGTAATAAAATTCAAACTTCATCCTTAATTTTTCGATTTAATTAGAAATATCAGCTACCATTTTAATCATTTTATACTCCCTTGCTTGCTGCACGTATATCTATAAACGTATTAAGAAAAATATTAGTTGGATGTATAAGTAAAATAGAAAAGATGTAGTATTTATGAGTTAATATTTAGTAAATCGAGTTTAGATTATAAATTATTGTAAATATTGTGAACTCAATTTATTCAATTAGTTTGTGTATTTTTTATATTTAAGGAAAATGTAAAGCGTTGTTAAGTGAGTTATTTTAGTATTGTGGGGTGAGATTAATATGTTCGGATTGATATTTTCAAAATTATGAATAAATTGTAGGCTATAAAGGTGTGAAATAAATTGACATGGATCTCCTATTTTGATATTATTTATTTATTTATTTATTTATTTGTGAATTGAATGAATAATAAGTGGGATATAAGCAAAGTTGATACTTCAAAAAGAAAAATATAAATCCAAAAAAGAAAAATTAAAATTTTTTTCATATTGTCACTCATTTAACTATATAATAAATAGTATAGCAATTGCATGAAACCATTTTTCTTAATTAGTTATCACAATCTCAATAAAAATATTATCATTTTTATTATAAATGTAATTACATTTTATTTATATTATAAATTATTAAAAAATAGTGTATTTTTTTATATCAAATGTAGAAATATTTTTTATGTTATAAATGCCTTCTCTTAAAGGCAAAAACTTGTGTGAGACCGTAGAAAGTGATAACTTTTATATAGGGGAGTGATAATAAATTAACGAAAATTGATAATGCTATTTTATGAATACTTTATAATATAAATAAAAAGTGATAACATTTTATAGCGAAAGTTATAACTATTTTAAAAAGTGAAAAATAGTCTCACGTGAGACGATCTCATGCAAGAACTACCCACACCTAAATAAGCTCGTAGTATATAGAACATGTCCCATGTAGAATCAATTTAAAAAGACTAAGACTTGTCAAGTAATGATTTATGTAAAACGGACAAAAAATGATAATTTTTATGATGAAAAGTGGAACACAATTAATATGAAGTAATAATATTATTTCATAACAATAGGAGTATATAGTATAAATGAAAATTGGTATTTTATAAGAAAAGTGATAATACTTTATAGAGAAAGTAATATCTGTTTTAAAAAATGTAAAATAGTCTCACATCATACTCAATTAAAAAAAAATTAAATAATATTATACTCTAAAAAAACTTAATTCATGAAAAAACACAAATATAATATTATTAGATTAACTTCAAGGTGGATTGTAATTATACATTTATAATTAAATTAAACTCCAAAGATATTGTTTATATATTATCATGAATAATATCCTATTAAAAATATTATCGTTTCTATTTATATCTCCATCATTAATACTCCTTCCGTTCAATTTCAGATGACAAGATTTTTATTTTGAGTTATCCCAAAAAAAATTTCACCACCCTAAAATTACAAAAATCAAATACAATCACCCTTCACATACACTACCCAAAACATCTAACATACTTTATGTGCAAATATTTATGGGATAGGAAGAGTAATTTTTAGTACCGAAAAATATATTTATGTTGATCGCTTAACACTGCAAAAATAAATATGAATATAAAAAGAAATGTTAGGAATATTTTATTTTGTATTTAAAAATAATGGGAGTAAATAAATGGTGTAAAGTGAATGAAAACGGGAATTGAAGAGTTGTGAAACAGAAGCGATAATATGGATTTACCATTTTACCTTGCACGATTGTCATTTTACTGTTGTACTGAGCTCACATTTCGAGAACGGGATATGAAATTACAGCTTTATCAATCCAGGGTGAATCCATTTTTTCCACGCAACAATTTTATTCCCATCCAAATAAAATAACGAGAAACTCTTTTGTGAGACGATTTTATTGTGAGTCTGTTGTGAGTTGGGTCAATTCATTATTAAAATATGTTTATTATACAGGTAAAATATGTTTATTTGTAATTAAAGTATGTCACTAATAAATCTGATTATAACACTTTAAAATCATACTTTAATTCATCATTTATCATACTTTAGAAAACATATTTTAAAAATCATTAAGTATATTTTATCTATATAATAGACATACTTTAACACGTCTCACAAATCGTCTCACATATGTAATGTCTCACAAGAGAATTTGTCTAAAATCATACTCTCCCCTGGCTGCCCCTGGAGTATAAATTAAGTATTATTATTATTATTATTATTATTATTATTATTATTAAATGTACAGTGAATAATTATGTCAATAGGATATATAGATTTCATATTTTAATTGTATTAATATTATGTGTAGGTTTTATAGATCTAAAAAAATATGACCGTTTAGAATGGACATTTAAAACGATAAAATGTGACCCTTTTACTGACGAACGGAGGACGTCCCAAAAAGTATATTCCATTTAAGAATTTTTTTTTTACATATAAAATAATTTTCAGGATATTTCACCTATTATTGTTCACGGAATTTAAGGAAAAAATATTATGTAGAGTACTATAAAATAAAACATTGAGGAATATTTTAAGTAATTTAATAAAAAAATTTGTGTGAAATTATTTAAATATATGTAAAGAGTATGTATTATGTTGGGATGCGAGTATAAAGTGCGTATTATTGAAATCTACTCCGCAATTTTATAGAACTTTTCACACTTTTCTTATTTTTTTATTCTACAAAATCTTTCATAATTTTCAAAAAAGTAAACAACATTTTATATGATATATAGTCTCAAAAATTATTTTAATTTAAAATTTGTTGCTCTTTTTAAAACTCATAACATTATTTTACATTTTTACTCCTTCAGTATCACCCGAATGCTTACGGTTACTTTTTCACGGGGGATTAAGAAATAATGTATAGTGAAGTGAGATATATAATTATTTTGATGTATAGTGTGTAGTTCTATTAGTGTTGTGTGTGTGTCCAATAAAGATATACTCCATCTGCCCTATACTTATCTTTACACTTTTCGCTTTTGTTCGTCCTTCACTCATCTTCATCACTCAAAAATGAAACTTCACATCAACTAACAATCTCAAAAGTTATCTTAATTTCAAAAAACAATTATCATATAACACATACTCCCTCCGTCCCGGAGCAAGGGTTTATTTTTGCCATTTTCGTCGTCCCGTTCAAAGGGTCACATTTCCATTAATGGAATATGGGGGTCCCACTAATACCAACTAAAAACCCTATAATTTTTAATATATTACTCATATGCCACTCTTAATTTAAATACACTAATTAAATTAAACTCCGTTATTATTACATTAAAAGTAGAATTATTGGAGTTGATTAAAACTTAAACAAACATCAGTATGCTTAACCTGGCCTCGATCTCATCGCTATGTAGAAAGATCTACGCCTCATATCTCTTGTCTGAAATCCTCATTTCCCTTACGCCGCCGTGAACCTTGAAATCAGATCGCCGTCTATTATTCGAAAATCCACCGTTGTTCTTCGAAAATCCACCGCTGTTCTTCGAAAATCTACCGCTGTTCGTAAGAAACCCTATCCTTCTAAGAATCACCTACAACTCTCATAACTTGGGCTCTCTACTATGAACCCTAATCGAGTGGAGGAATCTGTTTGTACGATGTCGGCAGAGGTCGATTCACCGTGGGATGCGACTACCACCGATTTAACTCCGTATTTTCTTCACATTTTTTATTCCTTTGGTTCTGTGATTCCCGAATCGATTGACATATACTAAGCTCCCTGAATATGCTGATGGGGTATAATAGTTGTTCTTTTACTCTTCATTGTGCATTTGGTTTTAGGGGTTTTCAGACTAACATCTTTCCTTTGTCATCACATGATCATTTAGGTTTCACACACTCAATCTATAGCTATTCTCCTTGTTATATTCTCGCGTTGGGTTCTTACTTTTGATTCTCTTTCTCTCTGTTTCTAATTTTAGGTTATATTGAAGAAGGATGCTGCATATTTGGGGAAAAATGGGCAAGTAATTGAAAAGGCTGATAATCATGGGAATTATTTGCTTCCGATTGGCAAGGCGCAGATTGTGACACCCACTCTTCATAAGTAAGCTTTTGGGATTAAAATTGATCATCACTGCCTTAATTTTATTGAATTTGTATTTGTACAGATTGTGACACCCACTCTTCATAAGTAAGCTTTTGGGATTAAAATTGATCATCACTGCCTTAATTTTATTGAATTTGTATTTGTATGACTTGTGAATGATTTTATTTCATGAGAAAATAAGAGCATATTGTAGACACTTACAATAATTTTTATCATTCCCCATTTAAGTAAGTGATAATATTGATAGTATGACAATTGATTTAATAACTCTTTTAATATGATATTCTCATTCATTTACAGGGAAACAAAGATGGAAGATGAGAGAATAGAGGCTAAGAAGAAGAGGGTAAGGAGTTTTGTATGTTTAAGGTTATGAATTGGTTGATAAAAAAATCAAACAGGGTGTTAAAAGAATAAGACGTGGTTATCTTGATATCTAGCTAAATTATTCTAATGATATGAAGAAGATAAAATAGTACTAATGGTTTGCTATTGAATAGTAGAAAAAATAGTGTTCTTTTTGCAGAAGCCTTATTTTACTGTTAAACTTTTTATGGCTTTTTATATTTGAGTGGATATAAATGATTTTACAACCATTACATGTGTGTAAATTACACACTAATTTTCTAGTAAGAGTACATATAATTTGAGCTTCTTTACCTATTATCTGTGCACAAACTTTGTTGTTTCTCCCACCTGAATTCATGAGTGCAACTATGTTAGTTTTAGCTATACATTCACTTTTGCAATTTGGTTTTTAGGTGAAAGAAGAGTCAATGCAGCTTGCAAGGAGAATATATTGCCAAGCTAAACTCCATCCTAAAGTCTCAGCCCGTGTAAGATTGAATGTGTAAAACAATAATGATCGTTTTTACTCAAAAGTTACATTTGTCATCACATGATTTTATAGGTGTCACACACACACACTCTATGATGATTTTATAATCTAAGACTGTAATATATGCTGGTATATGTGGGAAATTTTATGTGTTTGTGTACTTATTTATCAATTGAACTGTTGCAAATTTGTTCTAATTTTCTATGCACAACACATACTGCATGATGCATGATGATTTCATAATCTAAGAGCGGAATAACATAGTATAAACATACTTACATCATGGGGCAGGCTGTTTAATGCTTAAACAAACCACTAAATCAGTTTGTTTTATAGCAGTAAACAGTCACTTTTTCATTCACAAAATTCTACCCCTTTCCATATTTATATATGCAAAAAACCCTCCCCACTTGCAAAATAACCACTCCTAAAGCTGGAATGTCATCTATTTCCAGCATGCAAAATATATTCCATGATTTCTACCCCTCCAAAACACCACACAATGTCTCAAACCATTCCTTCCACACTCTCTATGAGTTCTTCCAAACCATCTTCTGCACCCTCCTCAATTAGATAATCAATGCTTGATTGCACTAGCTCAAGTTCCACTTCCAAATTTGTAGGAAGAGTCCCTTCCCTTAATAATGCATTCTTTCCCAAGTGAGGGATCTTATAGTTATTTGATCCTTTGCAAGCCAAAACATTCTTCAAACATGCTTGTAGGCTTAAAAATACCGCATTGAGTTTCTTGTGACACAATTCTTCAAATGAATTGTGGACAGCTTGCAACAGTTCATCAACTGTTGTGGCTGCAGTTTTCACTTGCAATGATTCCAAAGCCCTAAACCATCCTAGATCATTCACATTAGTATCTGGACTACAAGGAGGTTGAAATACTAAGTGAATATTAAAACCATCTGAAGATGCTGCCTCTCTCCACTCTGGATCACTATCATCTATGTGAGGGGGGGCATTATCTTGTTGAATATATATGTCTCTACTTGCTTCACTTGGCCATTTAGCTTTTATGGCCGGTATCACCTAACATAAATGACAACAATTAGGAATTTTGTAAGAAATCTTATTCAGGAGCTTTATTTTAGGTTTCATAACTCAATAAGTTGCATATAATCAGAAATTATAAAGACATGATAACTATAATCAGATTAGTGAGAGTTTACCTTATTGATCAAGACATTTTTGGTCACATCCTTTGTGACAGATTGCATTGCTTTAGTCTCGATTGTGCCAGCTTCTCTATTTTTTGAATTTCTCTTTGCTGGTACTTGTTCAGTAAAGGGAAAAATACCTATTTTTCCATCAAACAAGCATTCCCCATTTGAACCATACAAAGGTCTTGCCACCGCACATATAAACATTACCTTAATGATGAACCTTTTACTTTGGCATTCTCTATGTGGTTCAGCTTCATTTGGTGCCAAATAATATCTTTCTGTGGTTCTTGTAATATTGAACCACTTCTCATCTATGTGAATAATCTGTTGCATGCTCTTGAATTTGATCAGTTTCTCATCTGTATTAACTTCCAATGCTAATAGGCTGAACTTCATCCTGTTAATCTTGTGCTCGTGTGTGAGAAATGGTTTGATTGCATTGGTATGAGATCTTATCAGCCCTCTCTGTACCCATCTTCCAACTGTAGTTTTGCCTACTTTCATCTCTTTTGCAAGGCCCCTAATTGTTCCCCTCTTACTGAACTCAATAAGTTGCAACTTCTCTTCATCAAATTTAGTCGATATTCCAGATGTACGTAGTTTTTTTGAATTCACTAAGGAAATGGGGTTACCTGCTGCCATCTGTTCTTTTGCTCTTGCCCATGTATTTCTAATAGTTTTTTGGCTGACAGAGAATTTAGAAGCAGCTTCCTTGAATCTACCATGTGCAACCTTGCCATTTGAAGAGCCCGCCAACAAGAATTGAGCAATGGCATTTAATTCCTTGGTGCTCAGATTTTTAGTTCTCATTCTGTTTTTTTTTTTTTTTTTGTAAGTTGTTGGTGGAGTGAATATATTTATCTTGTGAATTATGAGGAGCTTAGTAATGTATTTTGGAGGGAATGTTGACAAGACAGTAGTGTTATTTGGTTAGTTTTGAGTATTTGGAGGGAAATACATGAATGTTTGGAGGGATTTGTAATTTATTTTTTTACTGTTCTTGTAATGCAGTGTGTGGCCGTTGATGCTGTTTGGTTAGTTTTGAGTATTTGGAGGGAATCTATGAATATTTGGAGGGAATTGTAATTTATTTATTTAGTGTACGAGTGATGAAGTGTGTGGAAAGTAGGCTAGGTTGATGTTGACCCAATGTGCTGTTCAATGATATTTGAAAAAGTACTTTTTTTTTCTCTTACCTGTTTTATAAAAAGGCAGATCAGTAGTTAATTACATTGGGGGTAAAAAGGTAAAAGATACCTTCTACCTACCCACTACACATTTAATATTAATACTTCTTAATCTACGTGTGAAACAGTAAAATGAACCCTTGTTCCGGGACGGAGGGAGTATAATATACTACTTTATAATTCCTTTAATATTTGAAAATATCACAATACATAAAAAGTCAATAAAGTTGGTTAAAAAATAATTTTCCTTAAACTTCATCTACAGTATCGATGTAGATATTATACAAGTCCGGGATAGAGGGGTATTAATTATTTTGTGTGAAACTCCTTTACTATAAATAAAAATTTAAATTTCTTAATGAAACGCCTAAAATTTAGAAACACAAACATTACAGTAGGTCGGATATACTAGTATTTTGTACACCCTTAACTGTTTTATAATTTTTATTTTATGATTTGAGTTTATCGATTATTCTTAAGATCTGTTACATTATTTATTTAGGAATTTTATAACAATTTATTTTATTAAAAATACTAATTTAGTTTGTATGAAGTTTAAATATTATCATGGGATGTCAAAATGAAAAAAAAATAGTATGTATGTGAAAAAGAAATAATAAACTTGAAATTAAATTAACTTTTAAGGTTATTTGATAAAGTGATATTTCCTATAATGTGAAAGATTTGTGGGGCAAATAAATAAGAAATATATGAAGGATTATGTGTAACGAAGTGAGTATTATGCTTATATATATATACTACTATATTTAATACACCCTCCAGCAGTAATAAACATAGTTTCCCCGTCCCGCCCAAATTGTATCATTTTACTATATTGGGCATTCCGTCCAAATTGCACAATTTTATTCTTTTAGTAAAAAAGGTCCACCATTGGTCCACCACTACCCATCACATCTCTCTAATACACCTCTCTACTTTATAAAATAATAATACTCTTTAATCTAAGTGCAAAAAAAACAAATGGTGATGTTTGCTTGGGACGGATGGATTATTCGTTTAGCTTTTAAATGTGTACTAAGAAAATATTATTATTATACATGTAATGGATAATTGTATTAAAGAGAAGTAATAAAGGGTCATGTGTATAACTTTTTTACTCCCTCCGTCCCAACTTCAACTTCAACTTCACACCTTCCGTTTTGGTCCGTCCCAAATTCAACTTCATACTTCCATAAAAGGAAAAAGAAACAAACTAATATCCCTCTAACATACTTTAATTTTAAATTTGCCATCACATTTTTAATACACATAACATACTTTATCATTTATTTATTACCCAAAAATACCATACTACACTCAAAAGTAAGTCAAAAAGTAACTTTTCTTAAACTCCGTATCTACAATAAATATAAACTTGAATTTAAAATGGAGGGAATATTAAATATGAAAAATAGATATCTTATAAGCTCATCGCCTAACAAAATACTTTAAACTGGTTGGAAGGAATACTACTCCCTCCGTTCCATTACTATTGCTACTTTTGACTGCAAAAAGCTCTCACAGAATCTACAGCAAAAGTAGCCATAGTAATGGGAGGAGTATATATTAGTCGATGAAAAGTTAAATTTACAATTTTTTTCATTTTTTTACTTGTGAATGGCACGTTGACAAACATTTCACTTTTATACAGTGTAAAGTTTGATCGATCTAATTAATAGAAAAAGCTGCGACAGGTAGTTCAACCTACTTTTCTCCTATCCATAAATACTAGGAAAATACCACAATTTGCCTTATATGGGGAAATCAACATCTTTTTTGCCCTACCTTTTCTAATACATCTAAATTGCCCTAAAAATACATGCAATGCCATGAATACCCTCAAGGATGGTCCACCTTTTGTATTGGGAATGAGTTGACAAGTACAGTTGCAGGCAAAATAGATGTGTCAGGAAATATGTTGATTATTTAGGTTTGACACATTAATTAAAGAAGAAATAAATAAATAAGTCTACTAAAATATAACCCCTAATTCGGCGGACAAGCTGAATGAAATTTTTAAATTCCTTAAATTGTTATATTATAATAGACTTTTTATTAATAAACACATGCAGTAGTATTTAGGTGATTAAACACATGCAACTACCTACCACTCCACTGAAACACACTTCATTTAATGGGGTGAAAAGGCCCTGTTTTCACAATCAGTTCATTTATGTAAATTCTTGTCACATTAAACTCTCAACTATCCCCACCAACCAAATAACTTCACCACCAACAAACATAAAAATTAGGCACAGTGGATTCAAACTTTATTCATCTGTATCCATAAATTATTGGAGCATAAAAAGGTCATCGACTCCCGCATTTACCCACCGGTTTTGTCGACGGATCCATAGTTAGAGTCAAAGGTAAGATACGAACGCTGTTTGCATTGTATTTTATTTATTACCTTCTTTGAATGTTTTAGGGTTTTTAGGGCTTTAGGGTTTCAAAAACGCATGTCCGCTGAGTAAAATGGTTATATATATCCATGTCCACCAAAGAAAATGGTGAAGTATGCATGTAATATGCATGAATACCATTACGTACACCCATCGTAGACTTTTTCGCTAATATGCATGGTTAATTGTGCATGTCCACCCATTATTTGAGACTTATCGTCCATATCCGCCTATTATTTGAAAGTATTTTAGCTTGTCCGCCGAAAATAGTAGCCCAAAATTTAAGGAGTCCGCCAAAAGTAGGTGTCCAGTAGATCATGTCCGCCGAAAATTTAGCTTGTCTGCCGAATATTGAGCCTGTCCGCCAATGTTTTCCCCATATTTGCGCATGTCCGCCGAATCTGTACCATATATGAGCTTGTCCGCCGATGTTTTCACCCTATTTGAGCATGTCCGCCGATTTTCTCACCCTAAATTATCATGTTCGCCGTTTATTTCACACTATATGAGCATGTCCGCCGATTTTCTCACCCTAAATTATCATGTCCGCCATTTTTTTACCCTATATGAGCATGTCCGCCGATTTTCTCAGCCTAATTTATCATGTCCGCCGATTTTTTCACCCGTAATGGTCTGGTCCGCCGATTTTTCCTTCCTAAGTGAACATGTCCGCCATATTTTCATCCTAATTGAGCATGTCCGCCGATTATTTGGTGGTTTTTGAACATCTCTGCCGATTTGTAATGCATTATTGAGCATGTTTGGCTATTTTTTAAGCATATTATATGATGTCTTTCGATTATAATAGACATGTTCGTCGATTTATGAACTTAATTGAGCTTGTCCAATTACGTACGACTTAATGTTTAACTTTCATGTGTGCTTGATAATTTAATGCTTAATTTGTGTGTACCTACTAAATTGGCGTATTATTTTTTATGAATTCTGTGTAAATATAACAATTAATTGTCGTTTTGTTGAAAGATTTAGGCGTTGGATTTGAAATGAGAAATTTTTGTATATGGTGGGGCGGCTGGTGGCAAGGTTTAGAGTATGTACGTGGCCAACAGACGAGCTTAGTTTTAGATTCAGATCAGCTGACGTTGGATTTTATTATCGGGCATGTGCACAGTTTAGTTTGCATCGATTTGAATCATTTCAAATATGTTATACACACACTTGTGGACATCGGTGGTTGTATAACAAAACATAAAGTGAATGATGATATGGATATAAGGGGGTTGTATCAGCAGGTTGATGAGCCGATGCTGTTTGTCACAGTTAAGGCCATACCACAGCAATCAGTTGATAATCGGTCACAAATTCCATCTGTCGATATTCATTGTCCCGAACATTTGGCCGGACCGAGCACGAGTATAGGTGTGGGCGTGGGTGTGTCGAGTCGTACGACAAATATTGATTTAAACATTGAGTATGCTAGCGAACAGCAGGACGAAGAAGAGATGGAGAATGGAGATGAGATGTGCTCATCTGCTGGGTTTGAGGGTTCAGAGGGTGATGGGTTTGATGGTTTTGATGGTTCTCAAGACTATAGGTCCGATGGATCGCAAGGCCATGGGAATGATTCATTTGAGGGTCCACATCGTCAGGATTTTGAGGGTGCTGATGCTTCGTAAGATGAGGAACGCGATGCTGATCAACCCAATGCTGCAGATGAGGATCCTAAAACAGCTATGTTCGAAAGGTTCTGTTCCTACATCAGAGCCAAAGGAGGAATGAGCTTCCTGGAACCCGTTACCACACACATGCAGATGCCCACACCGGTACGTCCTAGTCAAGACAGAGATAGGTCTTGCAGCCGTCCATGCAGCATTCCAGGTATGTGTTGAATATAGTACCCGGTAATTTACTGCACCTTATTATATTCTAATACCAATTGAATAATAACTAATCCTTTGTTGCAGGTTTCTTGGAACAGTGTAATGTGTACAATGAAGTTGAAGACAACAACAACATTGATACATCAGTGGAGATTCATGAAAAAAGTGTCTTCGATAATAAAGGTGATTGCCAGTATGCGTTGGGTATGTACAACTTGCGGAATCAAGTGGAGACACGTGTCAAGAAATCTGATACGTACAGGCTCAACGTCGCGTGCAAGTACCGAGCGGAGCAGCGTTGTATGTTTGAGATGCATTCTAGTGGCCTAGGTGGAGTATGGAGGGTAATCAAGTTCGGACCTCCACATGTATGTCGTTTGAACCCAGACACTAATGCGCCAAGGCAAGTTGGTTCGAAAACTGTTGGAAGATACTACGCAGCTCGACAGTTCAATAAAACTACGTCATTGTGTCCTGCTGGAATGGCAGATGAGATACGTAAAGAATTTGGTTTCGACATCTCCTATAATTTGGCCCTCAAGTCAAAACATATTGCTGTAGGACACACTTACGGAGACCATAGTTCATCCTTCAGTTCCCTACCTTCGTACTTGCATCACCTAAAGTTGGAAAATCCAGGCACGCATACAGCACTTGCAACTGCAGATGACAACTCTTTCAAGTAAGTCAATACACAACCCTTCTATATTATGAGGTATATCTGTGTACTAAGTACTTCGATGTAGGTATGTCTACTACGCACTTGGTACTTCGATACGGGGTTTTGCTCGAGCCGGCCTCCAAATACATCCAACTTAGATAAACAAAATCTTAAACGCGTACACATAAAAGTGACAAACATGTCTAAAAAACTGAGTGTCGTCAATTTTTTTAGCAACAGTATATGTCCAGCGAAGACACAGAGGTCTGACATCCGGATCGGGCTGACCATCGGTCAACATTGCTGCAAAACCTGCGATGCGCTCACAGGCCCAAGCCTGTGACCAAACATCAATGTAAGTTCATGTCAACATATATCTTTTTAAATGCATTTAGTTTAAGAATAAAATTGGTGCAATAAAATCAGTATCACTTACTGCTAGGGCAAATGAGCATCCATAAAAGTTGATCCGCTGCTGTTTGCCTAACTCTTGTACCGTAGTTTTTACAGAGTCCATATGGTGCAGTAGGGTTAGGTATGTGTACTTACCCCATGGGAAAGAGTTCCACAGGTCATCATTTTCAGCTAAGTACCATACCCAGGGCTCTATGTATGCTTTTGACGTATCCCGGCCTAGCAAAAAGTAGTACAGCAGTAGAATGTTGGCCGCTTTCACCGCATTGTGGCCCTTATATTTATTTTCACTGAATCTTCGCATAAGTTCATCAACCAGGACCCTCTTCGTACGAAACGTAGCAAACAAACTGTGTGCAGGTGGCAGATATGAATCATTCGGGTCAATATCTCCACGGTCCTCAAACCCTAGTCGCATGACACGCATAAACTCCATGGGTGTGAAGCTAATAATTGTATCAGACATCCTGAAGTACCGGGAGTACATATCTGAACCAGGGATTACAACCTCCTGAGCCATCAGCTGAAATAAAGCTTTAGGAGACCCGTAATCTGAATCCAAATCCCAGAAATGCCCAAAATAAGATCTTCGGAACCTCCGCACTGTTTGATCGCCACTCTTTGTAAGCACCTCGCGTATGCAATTAAGAGCTTTGGAAGGCCTACAATAACCTTTAATCCCTACTTTTCGAGTTTGAAGTCCACTGCATTTCCAGATCCACTACAGTGCATGCCATCTCGATTAGATATAAGACGTGACTACATTTTATACATAAAAACATCGGCGGACAAGCACAGTAAAGGCACAAAAATTGGCGGACAAGCTATTTGTACTACAAATATTGACGGATGACGACACTTTACATACAATTATCGGCGGACAAGTTCAAATACACTAGAAATATCGGCGGACAGGCACATTAAAGGCACAAATTTGGCGGACAAGCTATTTTATGAAGAAATAATGGCAAAATAATGCTGACTAATGGTCAGAAACTCGGCGGACAGGCTCAAATAACTCGTAAAATTGGCGGACAAGCACAAACAGGGGCAAAACATTGGCGGACAAGCTATGTTGTACTACAAATATTCGGCGGACAAGTTCAAATACACTAGAAAAATCGGCGGACAAGCACATCAAAGGCACAAAAACGGCGGACAAGATATTTTATGCAGAAATAATGGTAAAATAATGCTAACTAATGGTCAGAAACTCGGCGGACAGGCTCAAACATGGCCAAAAAATTAGCGGACAAGCTATTTGTACTACAAATCTTGACGGACGAGGTCACTTTATGTACTATTATCGGCGGACATGTTCAAATACACTAGAGAAATCGGCGGACAAGCACATTAAAAGCACAAAAACGGCGGACAGGCTCAAAATAATGCTAACTAATGGTCAGAAACTCGGCGGACAGGCTTAAAAAACTCATAATTTCGGCGGACAAGCTCAAACAGTGACAAAAATTGGCGGACATGCTTTATTGTACTATAATTTTCGGCGGACAAGTTCAACTACGCTATAAAAAGCGGTGGACAAGCACAGTAAAGGCACATCAACGGCGGACAAGCTATTTTAAGCACAAATAATGGCAAAATAATGATATTTAACGCTCAGAAACTCGGCGGACAGGCTAAAAAACTCATAAAATCGGCGGACAAGCTCAAACTGGGCCAAAAAATTAGCGGCCAAGCTAAAAAATATTAGAACAAATATGCCGACAAATTCAATTACACTACAAATTACAATAAAATTTCCAATTATACTCAACGACAAATTCATACGGTGCAGACTCTACTTCCTCGGGGGACAAGAACAGTTACCATTAAATCGCAAAAACCCTAAAACTCTAAAATTCTAAAGACGGAATACCTGGTTATCCATATTTGCTACTGCTAATTTTCGACGTGGAGATGACGATGGATTGAACGACACGCCGGAGGCCCGGACGGAGAGCTGTGTTCAACAGAAAAATCGAGTTTGAGAGAGAGAGAAAGGGAGAGTATACAGGGAGTTTGAGAATGGTGCCGATGAAAAGAGAGAGAGAGAGAGATACAAGGAGTAAATAACAAAAAAAAAATTGAGATAAGGGGGTCAAAGATTCTCTCCCCAAATTCAATGCCATTAAAAGCTGTATTTTTAACCGCTGGGCAGTAATCTCACGAGATTTAAAAAAAAGGGAAAGATATGACATGTGTCAGGAGGGTAAATTAGGAATACACACCAAAAACAGGGCAAATTAGATGTTTTAAAAAGTATAGGGCAAAAAAGATGTTGCATTTGTCATATAGAGCAGAAAAAGTGCTGTCCCTAAATACTAACTATCAATTACTCACCAGTAATTTTCAATTACTCCATCTAATTAAAGTGTGTTATAAAAAATAAAAAAATTGAGTACTAATTACTTACACAAGTTCTCCGTTCATTCAATCACGACATTTTTTAAAATATAAAAATTTAATCTAACTCTGTGAAAGTAATGTTGTCTTTTAAAAAAAAAAATTTACTCTCTCCGTCTCATCCAAAGATCCTCATTTTACTATATTTAGCGTCTCATTCAAAAGTTCTCACTTTTCACTTTTAGTAAAAAGACTCCACATATGTCCAATCACCTACTACTAATACAACTACCTACTACACATAAAATAATAATACTCCTTAATTTACGCACAAAAAGCAATAGGTGACATTTGGGTGGGACGGACGGAGTAAAATAATTTGTGTTGGGTGGATTTGTCATTTATTAAAATAAAGTGATTTAGAAAATTTTGGGTGTGAAAAATATAATTTGATAAGTGTTTATGTGAGAAAAATATACTCCATAACGGAGTCGTTTTATAATTAAAGTATGTTAATTATATACTCCCTCCGTCCCGTTCAAATAGTATAATTTTACTATATTGGGTGTCCCGTCCAAATTGCACAACTTTCCTCTTTTAGTAAAAAGTGCCCACCAATGACCCACCACTACCCATCACATCTCTCTAATACACATACCTACTTTACATAAAATAATAATACTCCTTAATCTATGTGCAAAAAGCAAATAGTGTTGTTTTCGCGGGATGGAGGGAGTAGTTAAAATATAGTTATAAGAAGAGTCGATTTATTATTGAAATATGTTAATTATATAGTTAAAATATGTTTAGTCGTACTTAAAATATTTTTAATATATCATATTATAATATTTTAAAATTAATTTAATATATTATTCATTATACTTTAAAATAACATATTTTAACAATTAATAAGCATACTCTATTTATATAACAATCATATTTTCATTCAATCTTATAATCTTATACTCCCTCCGTCCACTTTCAATGGTATTATTTTTCCATTTTGGACGTCCGCCCCCCAAGGGTCTCATTTCTTTTTTATCCACACACCCCCACTAATACAACTAAAAATGAGATCCACACATCTACTAATACAACTACCTACTACACATTAAATAATAATACTCCTTAATCTTCATGCCAAAAAACAAATGACACCCTTAAATTCAGACTACTTCTTATACTCCATATATAAGCCTGACAAGAAACTTAATTTGTCTTGTATTTTAGGCTGTTTGTGACTGTGCAAATGTAGTTTTCTTGTTTAATTGTCTTTTTCTAATTAAAATAATTAAGACATTAAATATATATATATAATGGATTATATTCATCAATTTATCTGTCAGTTCAATCTTACAGTCTTGAAAAAGTGGTTCCGTACATGTTTGATATATATGCGGAAAAAATATAATTTGATATAGATAATCAATGTGTTCTCTTCTGCTCATCATATATATATATATATATATATATATATATTAATTGCGTAAAAAAATCTGAACTTTCATCGTATTACAAATTAATCATAACTTTTGTGAAATAGCAAAAAAATCACGATCTTTAACGTTTGTGCATATCGCACACATCGGGCAGGTCAAGCCTACCCGACTGTTGACGTAGCATTTTAATTCTAAATTAAGCATTCATGTAATACCAAAACGACGTTGTTTTGTATATGAATTCCAAAATTAATTCCTAATTCAATTGAAAGTCAAACCTCCCCTAATTATTCTCTCCATTTCCTTTATGGGGGGTTTTGAGAGTCTGGTTCTACAATTAAAGGGAAGAGTTCTCGCGATGCAGATTGACGTTAGAAGAAATGATGATAAAAAAAATCACGGTGCACGCGAAGAATCTGAACAGCATGGCCAAGAGAATTGGGAAATTGTCGTCGAATCTTGCCTCTATCGGGATATCATCATCCCATGTTTCTCCTGTGGTGGCGGAAGCATCATATGACGAAGAGGCGGAGCTAATGAAAATCGTTAATGAAGTCTTAAAGCAACGATGACGTTGTCGAATTTTCTGTTTGACGAGATCTCGAACTCAATGGCGTTTCTAAAGCAGTCGTCCGTGGGCTGAATGAAAAATGTGAAAGTAGAAAGGGGGAATTTGAGAATTGTAGGAGATGAATTTGAGGAAGAAAAAAGATCATAAAGATGTAAAAATAGCATAGATGAAATTGCAAGAGATTGAAGATCCAATGTTGGAGATTGAAAACTAGGAAAGGGCATATTAAAGTTTGATCAACACAAAACGACGTCGTTTCAATATGACATGGATGCATGTCCTGGAATTAAAATGCCGCGCCAGCAGTCGGGCAGCCCGAGCCTGCCCGATGGGTGCGATATGCACAAACGTTAAAGGTCATGATTTTTTTTGCTATTTCACAAAAGTCAGGATTAATTTGTAATGTGTTGAAAGTTCAGGGTTTTTTACGCAATTAATCCTATATATATTTATTAGTAAAACTTTTATAAAGTTTAATTTTTTTTCTTTTACTAAATTTATTAATTTTTTAAGAATAAAATATACATATTTTTAATTAATAAATAAATTATAAAATATTATGTTATACATATGTTAGACTAAAGTTGTAAATTTGTAATAAAATTTTACTCCCTCCGTCCTATAATATTTTTCACACTTTCCTCATTTGTTTGTCCCACAAAAACCTTTCACACCCCAAAAAAAGAAACACAATTTTATCCAATAACCTCAAAAGTTACTTTAATTTCAAATTTGCAACTCATTTTTCACACACATATCATTATTTTATACTTTTTTATTACCTAAAAATACTACAATACCCTTCAAAGTCAACAAAGTTGGTCAAAAAGTGTAACTTTTCTTAAACAACGTGGAACAGTAAACGTGAAAGGTTTTCCAGGATGGAGGGAGTACTAATTTTAAGATTGAGAATTGATATGACATTTTTTATGATAAAATTTAATATAAAACCAAAAAATATATTTATAAAATTTAATACTCCCTCCGTCCCACAATACCCTTCACACTTTCTACATTTGGACGTCCCACAATACCCTTCACACCCCATTTTTGGCAAAAAAAATTTACAAATATATCCCCAACTTAACCATAAATTACATCTTTGTCATCTCATTAACACCACTAAATTAACAAAACCCAAATGATTTGGGCCCTATTAAGTACACAATTAACAGCCTAATCTTAAATTTAGGCCTCACAATATTTGGACCACAATATTTCATTCCTATTTCAATCTGCTCATTCCATATCATCCCTCATCTCTCTCGTCCTCTTCGTTGCGACGAAACCCTAGAACTTTTTCTTACGCCGCTCACTCCTTCGATTCATGATTTTGCGGCGTGAAGAGGAAACCTAGCCCGTTCTTCTGCTCCTCTTCGCACGCTATCTACCATTTTTTGTGAAACCTTTTCGTACTCTAAACCCTAGATGTCTGATTCAGTTCATCTTCAACCAGATAATGTTTGTGAGGTTGAAATCCTAGATCTATGATCCGAATCCGAGTATAGATGGAGCGAGATGGAGTTTGGGGTTGACTCCACATCGTTGATCGTTGATGGAGGCGATATCCTAACAGATCTGGTCAGAAACACCTGCGAAACAGTGGTTCCCGACTCCTTACAGTCTGATTCAGTCGTCAATCACTCATCTTTTGCCGGGATAGTTTGCGATCTGTTGGTTCCCGACTCCCTATTTTCTGACTCCGATGAAGTTGCATATGTGATTGAGGACTCCGACGTTGAGGACGAATCACCGGAAAGTTTGCCCCTCAGTCCCTGTTTCGAAGATTCCCTCGCAACCGCCGCGATTTCGATCACCCAACAGTGGTCCTAGAGTCCAACTTCGGGGCTGCAAATGTCGGGGAAAACTTGCCCCAAAATGATGCATTTGTTATATATGAACAGTTCATCTACGAGATGGTCTGTATGTTTCTTCCATCTTATCGGTACATTCCTATCTTCTCTCATAAATTATGTTGCTTGGGATGCCCTGTGAGGCTTGATACGTGTTTTATATGCTCTAATTGGCCCTATGAGGCACTCGATTAATGATGAATGCACTTGAATTAGCCCTGTGAGGCACTGAATTGATGAAGCATGTGTTTAATTAGCCCTGTGAGGCATGTATGTGGTCCTTTGATGCACTGGATTGTTTATATGTGTGCAAAAATTGTTTAATTGGCCCTGTTAGCCATGTATGTGGCCCAGTGCGGCATGTATTTTGGCCCTGTGAGGCATTTGATGGGTGTTACTGCTCTATTTGCTTCTTACTTGACCCTTTGAGGCATTTGTTGGTTGATGATGGGAAAATTTGGAGAGTACTAGGCCCTGAAGTGTTTATATATATGCAACATTTGTTTAATTGGCCCTGTGAGGCATTTATGTGGCATTGTGATGCACTGAATTGTTTATACGTGTGAGGCATCTATGTGGCCCTGTGATGCATTTTAGTGGTTGTTGATGCTTGGTTTGGTCTTTAATTGGCCCTGAAAGGCATTTGGTGGCTAATAATATTTGTCTCTAATGAATGTATTGATGATGTTAAACTTATTTTGGTATTAAACGTAGGTTTTAAATTAGCCCAATGACGAATCTACTCCGAGGGCTAAGGCTTCAATGCTGTGGTTGTCCACTGGTGATCATGCAATATGAACCAGCCACTGGAATTAAGTACCTCTCTTGATAAAACAAGCTTAGATAAACTTATTCTTGTCCCTGAAATTAGGTGTTCAGTGTCACCATTAGGTTTCATACCTATTTTGGAGACGCTTGATATTCTTTAATATCGTAGCAGTCACCAATAGGTATAAGAAACCTTTTAGGAGACCATGCTTGGTGATGAAAAAATTTCTGAGAGTATTGTGAACAAAAAGACCATACCATGATGTTTGTTTACAACTTAAACACCCAATGACGATGATATCCCGAGGGTTAAGTACCTCTCTTGATAGAACAAGCTTAGATAAACTTATTCTTGTCCCTGAAATTAGGTGTTCAGTGTCACCATTAGGTTTCATACCTATTTTGGAGATGCTTAATATTCTTTAATATCATAGTAGTCACCAATAGGTATAAGAAATCTTTTAGGAGACCATGCTTGGTGATGAAAAAATTTCTGAGAGGCCTCTGATTGTACCTCTGCTTTCAAAATGAATCTCCTTAATTTGCTCCGGGTCTAGATTAACCCTTTTTGGCCGTGAAACTCCTTTTTTGTTAGAAATAAAGTGGACTGGTTTGCCTGCATCAATCTGCCTTTTAGCATCTGCCCAAATGTTGAATATTGTTCTTCTAGTAACTCCAAAAATTTGTGCTGCCTCTCTTGCTTTCCCAAAGTGGATACTTCCATGACTGCTATGTATTAAAAGATACTGCCCAATCAGATTTCTTGTGTGTTGAGAGAGGTTTGGATTTGAGGGTGCCATTTAATGTTAACTAAGTGCATTTATGTTTGATGCTTTGTCCCACCATATTTATTGTGATGACAATGGAGGAAATTTTTTAGAAAATTCAAAAAACCATCATAAGTAAAATTAGAGGGAAATTTTTGGGGGTTAAATTCTGTAATTATTGACCAAATACAGAAAAAATGACAGTTTGGTGGGTAAAATTTCCCAATGATGAAATTACAATTTGAGGGAAAAGCTTAAAAATAAAAATTTGAAGGGAAAATTTTGAGGGTTAGTAGCTTATTTGCTGAAAAGAAAAAGAGAAAATACAATTTGGTGGGAAACAAGTCCCAATGATGAAATTAAAAACTGAGGGAAAAATGTGTGTTTGTTGACAGTTTTGGTGGAAAAACAAAGAAAATGATAGTTTTGGAGGGAAATCAATATTGTTAAGGTGTCTTAGGAGGGAAACATATCCAAATGATCTCATAGTTCATTTTTTATATGATTATTGATCCTAACAATTTATCTTAAGGTCATTTTATTTAACAATTGTCATATAAACATGCATTTACCTCATTGTTTGTATTTTCAGTAATCTTTGAACATGTATATGAAGATTTCTCTAGCTTATGTATTTGAGAACAATGGGTTGTAATTTTATTTTTGTTTATGTAATTCACCCAATTCTGTAATTAAATTTGAAGTGTAAGAATTATCTACAATTTTTAGGACAAGTTTATGTAATTTTATGGTACTGTTGCAATTTTTATTTTTTTTTTTAATTTTCTGTTGAATTTATGAAGCTACAGGTTTTTAATGCATTTCTGGAATTTTTATGAAAAAAATTATTTCTATATTTTTTTTATCGGTAATTACTGTTTGGATTAACTTTAATGATAAAGTTAAAGTTAATCCAAATCATAAACTCAAATGTATGGACATTTTTACTCGTGAAAAAGTCAGTTGAAAAAGTCAAAAAGCAAGTTTTCTTAAACAACGTGGAACAGTAAGTGTGAAGCGTCTTCCGGGACGGAGGGAGTATGAGATTGGGAATAAGTATAGTACTCCATATTATACTCTTACCAATTTATGTGTGATGCAATATAGTATTAAAAAATAATAGTAATTTCTTCGTCTCGGGTATTTTTACCCATTTATATGGACATAGAGATTAAGATGTGTTATTTTTTTAATATAAAATATAAGAAAAAGTATGGATAAATTAGTAATTTAAAAAGAAAAAGTAATTAAAGTTATTGGGAATGATGAATAAAGTGTAAAAAAATAATTAAAGTTGTTGAGATTGTAAAAAGCATGTAATAAAATATTATATATTTTTACCATTAATAAAATGGGTAAAAATACATGAGTCATCTCAAAATGAAAAGAGAGTAAAAATACGTGGGACGGAAGGAGTAGTAAATAATTAAAAAACTTTTAATTAAAATGTATATATTGTGTAGAGTTGGTCTTCTGTGTCCTTAGGGACACACCGTGCCCTATGAGAATACAAGAATAAAATATTAATTAATGACAAAAACTAGTATTCCCTTCGCCAAAATGGTATACATTTTGCTATTTTGGGCGTCCGCACCAAAGGTATACATTTCCCCTTTTAAATACATAAGATCTACATACATTACTAATACATTTAGTATATGGAATACACACATTCCACTAATACAACTATATACTATATATTAAATAATAATATTCTTTAATCAACGTACAAAAAATAAATGTATACGTTTATGGCGAACGGATATTTCCACGTGGGTAGGATGTGTCCTACCTGGGCCACACAACTTTTTGCCTATTGTGTATTACTCCTTCCGTCCCGCACCAAAGATCTCTTTTTTTCATTTTGGTCGTCTCACCTAAAAGGTTCTCTTTTATTTTTTATACACATGGACATGGGTACCACACTGACCCACTAATACAATTAAAACATGAGGTCCACACTCCCATTAATACAACTACCCACTACAAATTAAATAATAATATTCATTAATATACCTGAAAAAACAAAATACACCCTTAGTGCGAGATGAAGGGAGTATATCATTGAAAGATCATACTCAATGATTTGCTGCTCTGATGAGTCATACTTATAGACTTTGAGTAATACTATCTCCTTTATGGATAAATAGTGAGTTTTAAAATAATTAGTTTTATATTTTAACTTATTTATTAACTTTTTTATTTATTTATTAGAATAATGTCGTAATTTGAAATAATAAATGAAGGCAAATATTACTATGCCACAATTCCATTATAGAACCATCGTTTTTCACCTTTTATTTTCTTAAAAGTACAATAGCTTTAACCCACTAAAATTTAAAAAATAAAAAAAAGGTTGTGTGGATAATAAGGGACGAGTATCATAAAAGTATAAAAAATAATGCTAATCTTTTTTTAAAAAATTGCTATACTTAACAAAAACTACCTGATTTAAGGTTTTCTCATGATAATCCAGAAATAAACAGTGCTGCATGTGTGAATTCTAAATTGAGTGTGACAGATTTAAATATTACGTACTCCATGTATAATTAATTAAAGATGTATAAATTGGATAAAATAATAAATGGAGTAATAATTAATAATGTGAATGTGTGATGTATGCATCAACAATATGGATTGATGTATGGTGTGAGATATGGATTAGTCATACTCACATCTTCACATCGGCAGCTTTACATCACATCATCTCCACACCATTGCGTGACCATATAGTAATAACTTTTAGCCTCAATATTATATTAATATAATTTTTCCTTTTCGATATTTTTATTAATCTATAAATAATTTGATAAGCCCAATTTTGAATTATTTAGCTAGAGGAACCGACTAGAACCGACGCCCAATTCAAAGTCGGTTTGTTGGTGGGCGATCCACATTCGAACGAATCGGACCTATGAATATTGGTGGAAGACCAAGTGAAATCGACACTCGATCCGAGGAATCGACGGATGTCAGTGTGGAATCAATATTAACTAATATTAGTGGGGAATCGATTGGAATCGACATGGAGTAGGTGGGTGATGATGATAGTATTTCATTTATTCATTATTATTTCCTTTTATATTAATTTAGGTAAAAATGATGGAGTAATTTATTTGTGGATGACAACCATATTACACATTGAAAAATGGGTAAATTTGCATTAAAAAAATGCATGTATTTTATTATAGAGGGACTCTCTTGTGACACGGATCGACCTATCACTAAAGTATGCATATTGTATAGATAAAATATGCTTATTTATAATTAATAATAAATTATATTATAACATATTAAAATCATACTTTAATACATAATCCAGTATATTTTAGAAAACATACTTTAACAACCATTAAACATACTTTATGTATACAATAAGCATACTTTAGTTATAGGTCGACACATCTCACAAATAACCCGTCTCACAAGAGACTTTGTCTTTATTATAAACAAGACGGAGTGATTGTTTTATTTTATTTTATTTCTAACAAGATCCTTTAGGGGTGGGTATCAGATCGGGTTTCGAGTTTTAAGATGCATTACCCAACTCCGAACCGATATTTTAAGTATCCAATATTTTGGATACCAGAAAAATCAAGTACCCGATCGGGTAATCCGATTTTTTAATCATTTTTTTTAATTTATTCCTAAATTTTCATGTGATAAAATTAGTATTACATTTTGTCATCCTTATATATTGTTACTATCAACAGATTTAATATTTATCATCCTTAAAGTAAATTTATTAAAAGAATTAATTAATGATAATATTATAATTAATATAAGAATAATAATATTGTGTCAAACTATTTATTAAAATGTGATTTAATGAAATTATTTTAATTATATTATAAATTTAGTAAATTGTTATATAAAACTCTTTAAAAAAAATAAATTTCTTTATTATTTCATATAATATATGAATAAATGGAGATTGAGATTCTTCACTAATTGTGGGAAATGAAGATTTGAGAGATTCTCTACTTCTCTTCAATGAATGTATGAATGTGCGGCGTGAATCGATGATTGGGAAATAGAAACCTACTTAATATTAGTATATATTATGTCATATATAATAGAAATTAAAAATAATAAAAAAGGTAATTTGATCGGGTAATTTTCAAATCTCGATACCCGATCCGATAATTAACAATCGGGTTCGGGTAAACCCGAAATCCAAAATTATCTGAAAAAAATTGGGTTTTCATTTTTTATTTTCTTCAGATCGATTTGGGTACCGAAACCGGAAAAAAAATCCCCGAGATCCTTACATTCTTCACTATGAGATTAGTAGTAGTAGTATATTGTAAATATACATGTAAAGCTTTCATTTGATAAATTATGCACTCTCTGACTCAACATCACATATATGGTCTTTAGTATATTAATAAAAGTTAATTTTGATTTATGTATGCAGCTATTTAATCTTTTGCAATAAATAAATTGTAAATTATATATATGTATAAATAAAAGTCTAAATAGGTTGATAAAAATGAAATTAAAATATATTGTGAGTTATTAATTGTTGTTTTCTATAATAAACTAGACTGAAAATATACTAAAACAAAAATTATGAATTTGAGTTCAGAATAAAAGAAGTATACTCCATTTGATTTAGGCAAACGCCTTCAGTCAACTGCTTACATGGAAATGCCGTGTACACTCAAAATTTATGCATTGTGTGTTGGAAAATTTTAGGTGAATGGAAAAGCCCCTTAAAATGATGTCTATTATATTAAAGTGTGTTTATGGAGAGGTGTGATCAAATGTAGTGATTGTTGAATAGTTGTGTCTTTTCATTAAAATGCATATGAATTTGAATTCAAAATCAAATCCAATTGTCACATCAATTTACATAAAAACGCCTTGAAATCTATAAATAGACCATTTCATTCCATAATCCATCACTTGATTTTCACTCCGAACATACATTGATTTTCACTTAATCAATTCCGAAAATGTTTTCATGCTTAGAGTCTTGATCTCAAAAACACAAGTCGAGTGGAATCGTAGTGTATTCAAAGACGTCCTACTTCTAAGGTGAGTTCATAATACCGATTAGTTCGCCGTATCTTGTGATTTGTTGTGCAACTATCACAAGATGTGAGTCGTTGTATCTTTGAGATGATTGTCGTCGAACCGTAAGCACCAGAGCGGGACAATTTCGTCTTAAGGAGAAAAAGTGTAACTCTTGACTCGACTCAAAATCCGTTCTTATATTTCTTTCATATTTTTCTAGTCAACATATTATACCGAAACCCAAATATACCCAACATGGTGTATTTTATTGTTATGATTCAAGTTTTATTTTACTATTAAGATTTAAGGTTTATATATAGAATTTAATATTAATTCTTATTTTAGGATTCATGAAATGCTACATTTGTAGTGCATAATGCATTTTATCTACGTGGTTTATAATGTATTTTAGTTTTAGAATTCATGTCTTTTTTTCTGTTCTTCTTTTCCATTAAGGTTTGATATATTTATTCAAAGTCAATCATACTATACATTTTATTTAATTAAATTATTAAAAAGAAAAAAAAAACTCCTATTTATTTTTACACTGTTATTACATCAATTTTTTTTTCTTAAACTAAATGCATGTCAAAGTGTGCAAATATCTTAAAAGGAGATAATATACTATATTGAGCGACACTCGTATAAGACCATTTTAGAGATATGATTTTATTTCTTTTTAAAGGCTAGTTATTATCTTTTAATTAAAAATACTAATAAAATATTATTACTTTTTATTTATATTACGAAAATTGTCCAAGAAAAAATCATTTGTACGGTTATCATTTTTTATCATCCAACTATCATTTTATATTTAATGTTAAACTATGATTCTTTATTAGTAAGCATCCCAAGGAATATTTGGTAGAAGAGAACAATCGATTAATACGAGCAGAATTCGGTGAATCGCAAATTGCAATTCACTGTTGCAAAGTTGCTAGGGGAGAAATATAACAATTAGTAATGAAATATAGTCGATTTCAACTTTGGTTTTTTTTTTTTAAATTAATTTTCAAATTTGATCTTTTTTTCTTCTTCAAAATTTGGTTTTTTTTGTTCAATTTTGATTTTTTCTTTTTTCTTTTTTAAAATTTAGTCTTTTTTTGTCCACTTTTGATTTAATTTTTTGAATAAGATTGAACAAATTTGGACATGAAGGATTTTTTTTTCAGGACTAAATTTGGGTGAAAGTGGTCAAAATTGAAAAAAATAAAATAAAAATTAAGATTGATAATTACAAATATAAGAAGTATATGAAGATTAAAGTTGGAATGATAGGAAAATTTGTGACATATTCTCGTTGTTGTGAATCTGTGATGTGTGTTCAAGTTGTTGAATGTGTTGTAAAAATGGAAATGGGCTTTTAAATTTGGAATGGTCATGCACTTGGGCCATAAATTAAATCTAATGGCATTGATTTGTGGGTACATTTTGAAACCAAATACTATGATAATTTTCAGTTTAAGTTTTGCACACACATTCCGAATTTATACAGTAATAAATGGAGTAAAAATTTATACTTACTCCCTCAATTTCACAGAATTAGTGACATTTTATTTTTTGAATTGTCCCACATAAGTTGTTATATTTCATTTTTTTAAGCATATACGACCACTAATACACATACCAACTATACATTAAAATAGTATATCCCCAACTCACTACTCATTAAATTATTATACTCCTTAATTTCCGTGCCAAAAAAAATGTTACATCTTTAGTGGGACGGAGGGAGTAGATTTTATTATTGATTTTTTTAAAGTTTTTTTAATGAAAAAATTAAAATAAAATGTATAATTGTGTGACACAGTTTTATAGTATAATTGTTTTATTTATAAATTATTAAAAATGTTATCACTTTACATTTATACCACAAATTATTCCCTTTCAATTGTACGTGGCTCCAAACCAAAATTTGAAAACTACCAACCAATTTTTTTAATGCATATTTCTAAAATATGAAGTATAAATAATAATAATAATAATAATAATAATAATAATAATAATTATTATTATTATTATTATACCAAAACTCTCCAGATTTTTCCAACACCTAAGTTAGAAATTTATTAGAGGTGGTGATATTAATATTAATAAATTATTAAGTATTAACGTAGAGGGAACATCTTCCAATTTATTAATAACTATGTCCTTGATTTAGATTAATAAATAAGTATTTTTTTAAATTCAATAATTATAGTAATTTAAATGTGAGATGAATATATAGCTGCCTAAACTCAATAAACATAATTAAATTAAAAGAAATTAGACATTCAAAATTTAAATAGACATTACATAGATTAACAGTAGTACTAGTTATATAGACGTAAGGCACCCTATAAATCCAGCTAATTTGCGTAGGTTTAAGAAAACTAGCAATTTATTTTGAGTTAGCTAACGTGCATTGTTTATACGTTTGTTGAATCAAGTTGAATTTATTTTTAAATGAAATTACGAACAAAATTTTTAAGAGAATGTATTAAATTCTTGACAAAGTTTATTGTGAGACGCTATTTATGTGAGACCGTTGGTAAGACGTGTTAAAGTATGCCTATTATATAGATAAAGTATATTTAATAGTTATTAAAGTATTTTTTGTAAAGCATGATGGATGATGAATTAAAGTATGATTTTAAGATGTTATAATATGATTCATTATTGACATACTTTAACTACAAATAAGCATACTTTACCTATATGATAAACATACTTTAATAATGGGTCAACTCGTCTCACAAGTCTCTCTAAATTCTTAGATAACTCCTTAAATACAAGTGTAAAATAATTAATAACGCGATTCAAGTTAAATAATTTAATTTTAGTAAATTGACTATTAAACTTCAAAAAAAATAATTTACTCTAAAACAAAATGAGATACCCTCTTGCAAGACGGTTATTTGTAAGACAGGTGTGAGATGAGTCGACTCATCACTAAAGTATGTTTATTATATGAATATAGTATACTTATTTGTAGTTATGTATGTCAATAATAAATCATATTATAGCACACTAAAATCATACTTTAATGCATAATTCAGTATACTTTAGAAAATATAATTTAACCACCATTAAACATACTTTATCTAAATAATAGACATACTTTAGTGATCCCACAAATAACCCGTCTCAAGAGACTTTGTCAAAAAAAATTATAAATTATACAGTATATTAATTTAAGGTTAAGTCTTGTAGCGTCTCACATAAGGATTTATGTGAGACAAATAAAAAGTGTTGACATCATTAACGAAAATTATATTCAATCGATGAAAAATGATAATAATACAATAAATTATTTCATAAATAATTTATAATATAAATAAAAGTGATAACATTTTATTCATCTCACATAAAAGGTTTATATGTGAAACAATCTCACAAAGAACATTAATTAAATTGATTAACACAATAATGGTTGTCGTTCATCTTCTATACACAGGATATTTTATTATTAGATAATACTAATAAATTAATTAGTACTATAGATATGACCATTTTCAATTTGGTACTATCAGTATTTTCATAAAATTCATTTGATTAAACATTACGTACAAAAATATCTCTATCAATCCACAACATTCCAATATGCATGATAAGTTTATGAAAAAAAAAACATATTAATATTAGCATTTTTATTCATTTGATTAAAGATGATTAAATATTACGTACAAAACTATCCCTATCAACCCACATAATTCTGTCTTAGGTTCATGAATGTTGCTTGTTAAGCAAGAACTGCTCTAACTTAGGTGGAATAGATTATAACAATGTTCACGTTATCACCTTCGAATGATAGTTAAGGTTTGAATTTTTTTGAAATATTTTTAATATTTCCATGATATATCTGAATTTAAAGAGTGAAAATATCGAGGATATATTGAAGAAAAAAAAAATCCATAATTTTAAAATAAATTTTAATGATTTTATATTTTACTTAAAAAAAAAACCAGAGACACGCTCAAAATAAAATATAATCATGACAACAGCATAACATGTTTTATATTTGAACATCACATATTATCATTTTAATACTAGATATTATGTATTAAACAATTAATAATAATTATCATATGACTTCAACAATTAAAATTTATTGTTATTGATTTGTTTATCATACCTTACATGGTGTGGATTTGGAATAGTCCGAATGGCGAGATAAGCAGATTTGGGAATAGTCCGAATGGCGAGATAAGCAGCTCAAACGTTCACTATTCAGCACTACAATCACCCAGTTTCACCATATTAAAATAACAAAATATTTTCATTGATAATGGAACTCGACTCGAATTATTTTGTAAGTTTAAGAGAATTTCATGTATAAACTTAAATAAGTCTGGTTCAACCAGTTCGAAATACCCGTTACAACTACACTCCAAGATTTATTTAAACCGGACTTGAATAGCAGTGCACAACAGACCGGTACGTGGAAAAAGAGACTAATGCTAGAAGTAATGAGTAGGAGAAGTATAAAGCTTTGCATCTTATAATGACGAATAAGTAGTTGAAGAGTTGCATGAGCGAAGAGTGCGGAGTGAATATAATGTGAATTTACCAGTTTCAACTGAAATCTTGGGATCTTGGCGTACAAACTTGAGTATGTTGCTCGTGTAAATCCACAAAACGAACATGGGAATGCAAACAACCATTCAAGGTTTGAAATTTCTCGAAATATCCTCGATATTCCATATTTGGAGAGTACCGATCAATATTGGGAATAAATATATTTTTCCTCTGATATTGAGGAAATATAAGTATCAATATCGATATCAGTTTATCACAAATCAAATTTTATCTGATGTCGATATATATCGTGGAAATATCGATGAAATATTGAGGATATATCGAAAATATTGAAAAAATATTCATATTTTTTAAATAATTTTAATGATTTTTTATTTTACTTTTACCAATTAAATTTATTTTTTATTAATAAATTAAATTTGAAAAAAATAATATAAAAAATAGAACAACGTTTGAGTGAAACCGTCTCATGTTGAATTTATTTTCTGTTTTATAATTAATTATCATTTTTCATTAAAAATGTTATCACAAATCACTAGTATAGAATGAGGGTTCACATACACATTACACCCTAATTTATAGAAAACATGCTCAAATTAAAAATATAATTATTTTGACACACATAAATAATAACTTTATATTTAATTTCTCACATAACATTATTGATTTGGGGTACTTACTACTAGGTACATTAAAAACTCCTTTATTACTATGAGATACAAACATACAAAAATATTACTACCAACTACAAAAATATGTAATGATATTTCAATATTATTTTTACAATGTGCTGCACATAAATATTTGTGCGCAGCTTAAAAATTCGTGTGCAGCAATAGTGTGTGCAGTAAAAAAAGTATGTGCAGCAAAAAAAGTGTATATTCGGCGGAGTTACGGCGGCAGTCCGGTGGAGGTTCGGCGGCCGACCGGCGGTCCGGCGGAATTTAGGGTTTGTGGTTTAAAAGTGTATGTGTTTAATGTTATATTTGATATTTTACTTTAATATTCTGTATGTGAGAGTAACTTTTTTAAATCAATGTATCTCACAGTAATTATGGATACAAATTGTGTACATATAAGTAATTTTTCCATTGATTTGATTATATTATTATACATTTTAATTTAGGGTTATTTTAGGGTGCACCTGAAAGGTTATAGGGTAAATATTAGGGTGTAGTGGGTAGTTATGGTATTTTTTTTAATTTTTTTATTTTATTTAATAGTTAAGATTAAGTAAAAATCTGATCTAACGGTTTAGATAATTCAAATGCACCGATTCACCATGTGCACTGCATGACTCTTAAATTTAATAAATTTATGATAAATCTATTTTATATACACCTACAAACTCTTTACTCTATCCATACTATATATTCTCTCTTTTCAATTAATTTATTTTCTTTATTTTTCTATCATTTTTCATCTTTTCTCTCATATAAATTAATACTATTTGATTTGAAATAAAACATAAATATATCCTAGCAAAACAAAAAACAATCATGCTATATTAATATTCATTACTTTATTAAATTAACTTAAACCCAAATCAAACATTTCCCAAGTTTGTTTTCACTTTACATGAGTTTTAAAAACTAGTGAATAGTAGCTTTATGTATGTTTTGAATTTTTGATGAAATAAGTTTTAACTTTATGTCTAATCAATGTATAAGAGATATGCAGTGATGTGTAAAAGTGTTATAATCAATGTGAAAAAAGAAAGAAAGAGGAGAGAAAATGTATAGAAAGTAGATGGTCAATGGGGTTAATAGGTTTTATAAAACATATATACTCCCTCCGTCCCTTACAAAGGTCTTTTGCTTTTTGGCACGTGGATTAAGGAGTATTATTAATTTATTTAATGTATAGTGGGTAGTTGTATTCGTGATAGTGTGAGTCCCATATTTTAATTGTATTAGTAGGAGTGCATGGGTCCCATGTATGTAAAAAAGGAAAGAGGACTTTTTGGGTGACTCCAGTGTAAAAGTCTAAAACGATTCTTATATGACTCCAGTGTGTTGCTTTTCTTACGTTTAATTATAGACGTTGAGAATATCTTATGTTCACTCTTTTTTCTCCCAAATTACTTACCCTCAAATATAAGGATTTTATTATAGCACAAAGTAAGCTTAATCAAGTTAAATATCGAATTCGTGATATGATTCACAATTTGGCACCAAATTATGCCAAATTGTTGAAATGACATGGTTATTTGTCGTGCAATAATCCTGATCTTCAGCACAATCTGTTTTGTTGCTAGTACATATTTTTAATAAAAAGTTATTCAATCCATAAAAATGATAGTCATTAAATAAATAAAAAAGTGATAATGCTTTGAAGAAAAGTGATAATATTTGTTTGATGTACACTAGAATAGTAGAAAATATCAAACAATTCAATAATCCACAACACATTTTAATTTTTAAATTGTCACTCATAGCATAATTTACTTTATAATTTATTTATTACCTAAAAATATAAAATTACTTAAAAATAAATTTAAAAATTATTTTTCTAGAAGTCCGTATCTACTGTAATTATGATTTTTATTATGAGACGAGAAGAGTAATAAAATTTTAAAACAAATAGATTATGTGCAATTTCAGACGTTTGATATATGAGAATTCAAATCCTACAATTTGACCATTAACACTTTATAAATACAGTCATCTCTACAATTCATTTGAAGCCCATTTTACGATCTACATACTCTACCAATCTTTCTAATGGTGGAGTGCATAATTTTTATTTTTTTTTAAATATATTACACAATTATTTTTTATAAACCAAACAAGTAGGCCACGTAATTAAACTCTATTAACAGTTTCCTAATTTTCGAGTCGATCATTTACGTGGAAAGTCACGTTCCCACAAAAAATATAAAATAAACTGAAATAAAATTCATGCGAACGTGGATAACTTCAAGTCATAACTCATAAAATAATTTTCTTTTTATTTATTTATATAGTATAATATTTAATTGCGTGCCATGCAAAATATTCAATCAGAATTACAGCGTTCTAATTTTCGTGGCCTATAAAATCCAATCCCCAATTCCACAAAATCAGCTCCTTCTCAATGCAACACTAAACCCCTGAATTCGAATCGAGTGATAATTCAGAAGTAGAAACAATGGAGTTACAGAATTCGGGTGGCGCCCATGAAATTGAAGCGCCCAACATAATTACCATCAAAGGAACTCTGGGGTTGTTAATGGCGAATACAAATCCCAGTGAAAACGGTAAAAAGGTGATTTCTTTAGGAATCGGGGATCCAACTGCATATTCTTGCTTTCATACTAGTAATGCTGCTCGAGAAGCTGTAATAGATGCTCTGTCTTCTGGTAAATTCAATGGCTACTCCCCCACTGATGGCCTTCCTCAAGCGAGAAGGTATTTCTTCATTTCTGAACTTTTTTAATTGCTCGAATTTTTGTGGTTACTGATTGAAGGTGTTTATGCTTGAATTTTCCAATTCTCGGAAATTGATGTTAAAACTAGGTACTTCTTTGAATTAAGATGTTTAAGTACAGGTTTTCCTCAAGCGAATTTCAGATTGGGTGTTTTTTTGGTTCATCGATGAAGATTGCATGTTGCTGTGGATGTGAAATAGTATGTGGATGAAGTTTGTGGTTATGTGGGCAATAATGATTTAAATTATTTAATAATGGCCAATAGTTTCCATGACTCGTTTGTGATTTCGGGGTGAGAAATTGCTAGAAGTTTTGAGTTTGAGTTACGTCTACTCCTCTGTTAGCTCCATTTGTTCAGTAATCTATATTAACTGTCATCAAATTAAGAGTTAATTGGATAGAGGGACGTGCATGTTGCTTCCTCATCATGTATTCCCTGCCTCTTCATCCCAATTTGTGAGATTCTAAATTGATAGTTCTGAGCTCACAATTTGTGTGGATTTTTCATGGATTGTAAAGTCATATGTCAGTGTAAAAAATTGTAAACCAAGACCAGACTAGACCTTTACATGTAAATACATATGTATGGTCCCTCAAACTTTATTTAGTCATGTATGGAGGCAAAACGCTTTCTGAAATCATTATGTTCTTTTTACTGTTCAATTGTCCCCTTTGGGTGTAATTGAGCTTTTAAGTGCATAAATCCTGTCTGCATTAACTTCATATGGGCTCATTTTACACATTTCAGTATTTGGATTCTCTTTTTTATTGCACAAGATTTTGATTCCGTGCTGCTCCAAACAGAGCACTTGCAGGATATTTATCACGTGATCTCCCATATAAGATACCACCTGACTGTGTCTATGTGACAGCTGGATGTACTCAAGCTATTGAAATAGCATTATCTGTTTTGGCTCGGCCCGGTGCTAATATCTTGCTACCAAGACCTTGCTTTCCAATTTATGGACTTTGTGCCTCATTTAGACATCTTGAAGTTCGTTATTTTGACCTTGTCCCTGAAAAGGGATGGGAGGTTGATCTTAGTAGAGTAGAAGATTTGGCAGATCATAATACAGTTGCAATTGTAATCATAAATCCTGGCAATCCATGTGGAAACGTCTATACATCTCTGCATCTAAAGAAGGTTAGCACTAGAATCTTCAATTTTTTAAATTGTAGTTCCCCTGGTCTACTTTATTTCAGCTGTGCCTATTTAAGTTTGAGGAGGGTTAACTAGAAGATTTTAATCAGTTAGATTTTCAGTTAACTTTGAAATAGAGTCTGCGCAATTTAGGGTAGAAGCCATTAAGCAGACTTCGAAATTAAATGTACCTATTAAAAAATTACTTTATGAATGAATAAATTTTAATATGCATGTTTCGTCTTGAGAAAATTTCCTATCAAATGTGAATTAAAAGGCTAGTTTCATCGCAGCTACTTTGATATTCATTTTCATTTTTTAACAAATCAAGTAGTATTATTTTACGAGGCAGTGTGTGATCAACCCATAATTGCAAGCAAAAAAGTGTGAGCTACTTAACCTATTCATCCAGGAACTCTGAGCTTGAATTCTGGAAAGGTTGGCTCGTAAAGACTGATCCACATCTCCAGCCTTAAGTTATTGCATACATTTCTCTAAAGAAAACCACACGATGTTTAATTTAATGGTGTCTAGTATTAAACTAATGACATTTTGCTATTTATCAGATTGCTGAAACTTCCAAGAAGCTAGGTATAGTGGTAATTGCTGATGAAGTTTATGGCCATCTTTCTTTTGGGGAAAGACCTTTCGTCCCTATGGGAGTTTTTGGATCAATTACACCAGTGATAACACTTGGGTCTTTGTCAAAGAGATGGTTGGTACCTGGTTGGCGCCTTGGTTGGTTGGCCGTAAGTGATCCCAATGGTAGCTTACAGAGCCCAAAGGTTTGTTTCATTTTGTGATGAAAATATATGCTGTCATCGCGGTATCGTTGATACCGTCTAAAAATAGTTTATTATTGCAAAGATCATTTCTTAGTATATTGACTTAACAGAGCACTACCTCTTTGACATATTCTTAGTTTGTTGAGCGTCTGAAGAAGTGTTGCGAAATTTGTGGAGGTCCTGCTACATTCATACAGGTTGGTACAGCTAGTATTTTGTTCTTGTTAGCGAAGCAATTAGTAAATGAAACTTAAAACTGGTCATTGCAACTTCTTTTATTCCCAGTTTATATTCCTATTCTGGGGTTGAGTTGAATCTAGACATGCATAATTCTGTGTCCCTGCAAATTGAAGCGTGTTTTGGTATCATGAAGTGCCTAACAGTATGTTCTTCTCTCAACTATGTGTTTCATCATAAATTCTCAGCTCCCATTCAGTTGCTTTCTTATGTTACACTTGAGGATGCAGGAAATTTGACCACATTGATAACTTATTCTCTCATCTCATTGCCTCATAGTCGCCTATCAAGTATTATATAGTGACTGCTTTTTGGAGCGTTATGCTGCAGTTGAATTCTTCATCTTTCACATACAGCAACATATGTTTCCCTCCAACTATGTACATATCCATCATTTTTTTGCATATACAAACATTGCTAATTGCACGACCTGAATATTTGATCTGCTGCTGAATGTCATCTATGATGTTTCAGGCTGCAGTTCCAACAATTATTAAGCAACCTCAAGAAGTATTCTTCAGAAAAACCCTTAACATACTGAAGCAAGCTTCTGATATTTGTTACAAGAAGATTAAAGAAATCCGCTGTTTAAGTTGTCCTTTTAAACCAGAAGGATCAATGGTTTCCATGGTATGCATGGTATACCTGATAAATGAAGTAAAGTGACCTCAGAGCTTACTTTTTTCTAGACATCATACTTCTGAGTGCATTCTGAAAATGCAGGTGAAGCTGAATATATCAATGATGAAAGACATTAGTGATGATATTGACTTTTGTTTCAAGCTGGCTAAAGAGGAATCTGTTATAATTCTTCCAGGTACTGTATACTGAAAACTTGGATAAATTCATACACTTGTTCTTTGAGATCTCAGTTGTTTATGGTGGAGTATTACTGCTTTTCTTGGTCAAGTGAGAATTTGTATAAAAAATATGCTATGAACAAATCAATCTGATTATCTATATCAATACTAGAAGCATGTACTATCAGATAAAACCTCAATTATGAATCCAGGTCTAATTCCAAACCATTGCCACTCTAATGAAGCCATCACTTGGAAGAATTTGGCTATCTAAATAACCATGTAAAATTGTGTTGGTTATTGCAGTTAAAGATTTCTTCTTTTACGGTTACTTATGGAATGATTGTGAACTCTTAGTCTACTCTACCTGATATGGAGCCGCGTGCGGAGGGAGTGAGATTCGAGCCGCGGCCCATGCTGGTTTATAAGCGACGGGGGCGAGCCGTCTAGCTAGCAGCTTGGCAGTGATGTTTAGTCTCGTATCTATTATTTGTGTCGGGTGTTAGTTGTGGGCCTAGCCTAGTGGACCTAGGGTTTCTCTATTATTTATGTCGTGTGTGTCATGTGTAAGAACCATCATATATCATATTATTGAATTTAGGAAAGCTATGACTTTTGGCAAACGATCATTCGTTTGATTTATCTTTCTGAGTGCTAACAATTGGTCTGACCTGCCGGATCACTCACCCAAGATGACAATCACACGCAGCGAGCAGCGACTGAAGGAACTGGAAAATAAGCAAACGGCGATGGAGGAGAAGCATGCGATTATGGCGGATAACTTGGGAAAGGTCATGGACGATCAGACCAACATTCTACAGCAACTCTCGACCCTCACCAAGTCAATTACCAGCCTGACTGCGTCCGTGGCAGGGTTGTCGATCGCGACGGTGACTGCGTAGGGGTCTTCCGGGCCTGCAAACGCCGGCTCTAGCGTGGCGGAGAAATCGGCTGAGACCTCGGCTCGTCGACTGGAAACCAGCAATCCCGAGACTAATCTCCGTGGTGAATCTCGCGGCCATGGTGGAACCGACCACTACTCCACCCATTCAACTGCAATCCCCACCCCTGCTACCTACGTTCGATAGCTCTGATCCCATAGGTTGGCTCGCTAGGGCTAACCAGCAATTCAAATCGCAGCGGACGCCGGTGGAATTAAGGCTAGAGGCTGCAATGTGGCTATGGAGGGTTCGACCCTGTATTGGTTTACCTGGATTCAAGCCAGGAAGCCTAACATGACTTGGGACGAATTCGTTGAGGCCCTGATAGGACGTTTCGACTCACGCTTCATAGGAATCCCCTTTGAGCGTTTGTCTTCCGTCAAACAAACCGATTCCGTAGAGCAGTATGTGACGCTGTTTGTGCAGTTGGCAAGCCAAGTGTGGGGCCTCAGCGACAAACACTATCTAGGGTACTTTATGTCCGGTTTGGCAGGGGAGGTCCGTAAATGGCTGCGCCTATTACGACCCCCAGATCTGGAAATGGCTATGGAGTTGGCCCGTGACGTGGAATTCAGCCTTGGGGCGCCAGGTGGTGGCCGTTTTCCGAGATCTTTTGGAGGCTTGAACAGCCGACCATCACTGAATGTCCGGTCCACGACACCTGCAGCCCCGACGATCAGCTTTGGTGCGAAATTCAGCAACCGGACAGGGGGGTAGTCGCCAGCCCTACACGCGGGGTCGTCGGCAGCCTTGTCATCGCGGACGCCCTTCCAAGGGCAGTCCAGCAGGGCAGCCTCGGCGAGCAGCTCATATACTGGGCCCCGATTCGCGCGAATGTCTCCGCAAGAGATGAATGAACTGCGAGCAAAAGGGCTGTGTTATCGCTGCAAGAGGACATACGGGCATGGGCATCAATGTCCCATGCGGCAGTTAAACGTGTTGATTGCGGAGGAGGATGAGGCGCTGGACCTACAGTGTCTGGAGACTAGTGGGGAGGTTGGCGCTGAAGAAGGAGATGAGGGGGTGGTCGAGATCGAGAGAGAGAAGAAGGAAGAAGGGGTGCTTCCAATGTACTCCATGGCGGGTTCCCCCGGGCCATGTACTATGCGAATGAGGGGAGATCTGCAGGGGCTTGCTGTGACTATTCTAGTTGACAGCGGTGCTAGCCATAATTTTATATCAACATCCTTGGCTAATAAATTGTCCTTGAAACCTGACAGGTCTAGCTGTTTTGGCGTGCAACTTGGCGATGGGAGTCGCCAAGAATCCGAGGGACTCTGTCGGGGTGTGGAAATTTATGTGGCAGACGGCGTGAAGTTGGTGGCAGATTTCCATGTATTTCTTCTGGGAGGAGTTGAGGTGATACTGGGTGTGTCTTGGCTGGCCACCTTGGGAGAGGTGAGAACAAATTGGGCCAAAATGACAATGACTTTTGCTTGCGATGGGAGAATGGTGACAGTATCAAGAGATCCAGACCTTTGTCGTGGCCAGTTGGTATTCGGGAGTTAATCCAGATTCAGGATGCTGAATTATGGGTGATGATTCTTGATGGGGGACCGCCCAAGCTACTGGAGCCGGGAATCGAGGAGATCTTAGAGGTATTGTCACCATTTGAGGCGGTGCTCAAAGAACCGGAGGGGTTACCTCCGTCGCGGGGTACGGAGCACCACATCACTTTGATGCCTGGGATGGGTCCCGTATCGGTGAGGCCATATTGGTATGGGCAGGCTCAGAAAGACGAAATTGAGAGATTGGTTGCTGACATGCTCATGGCAGGTATTATCGGTCCTACTTCCAGTCCGTTTTCGAGCCCAGTCTTGCTGGTGAAGAAGAAGGATGTGAGTTGGAGGTTTTGCTTGGATTATAGGGAGCTGAACAAAGTGACAGTGCCAGATAAGTACCCTATTCCTGTGATACAGGAGATGTTGGATGAATTGTCTGGTGCGGTGGTATTCTCCAAGATCGATCTGCGGTCCGGCTATCACCAGATCCGAGTAGCTCAAGAGGATGTTCATAAAATGGCATTCCGGATGCATAATGGGCATTACGAATTCTTCGTTATGCCTTTTGGCTTAACTAATGTGCCGACGACTTTCCATTCGGCTATGAATGAGCTTTTTCGCCCTTACTTGAGAAAGTTTGTTTTGGTGTTTTTTGATGACATCCTTGTTTATAGCAGGTCTTGGCAGCAACATAAAGAACATTTGGGCGTGGTGATGCAAATTTTGTTGGACAATCAGTTCAAAGCCAATGAGAAGAAGTGTTCCTTCGGGTGTTTGAAGGTCGAGTACCTTGGTCATATCATATCCGCTGCTGGGGCAGAGATGGATCCTGCGAAGGTGGAGGCGGTTGTTAATTGGCCTCGCCCGAGGAATATTCGCGAAGTAAGGGGGTTCTTGGGCTTGACCAATTATTACAGTCGATTTGTGCGAGGGTACGTCCGGCTGTTGCGTCCGTCGATCGAGCTTTTGAAAATATCAGCGCCGACCCCTATGATGTGGATGGAGCTGCTGAGAACGCTTTCCGACAGTTGAAGGCGTCACTAACAACTGTTCTAGTGCTCGCTATGCCTGATTTTGGAAGGAGTTTTGTGGTAGAATGTGATGCATCCGGCACTGGGATTGGCGCAGTTCTTATGCAGGAAGGGAGACCAATTGCCTATTTCAGTAAATCGTTGGCTACCAAGACATTGACCAAGTCAGTATATGAGTGGGAGATGATGGGGTTAGTCTTACCAATCCAGCACTGGAGGCCGTATCTCTTGGGTCGGCAGTTTACTGTTCGCACCGATTATAGCAGCTTGAGGCAACTTCTGTCCCAGAAAATTGTGACCCCATCTCAGCAGCTCTGGGTGGCGAAACTGCTGGGATATGATTTTGTCATCGAGTATAAATCAGGGGTGTCTAACTCAGCGGCGGATTCTCTCTCGCGCCAAGGTGAGGAGGGAAGCTTGTTAGCGCTCAGTGCTCCTATTTGGGGTGAGTTGGTGGATATTCTATCCGAGCAGCACACGGATGAATTTATCCGTAAGGTGGTGGAGGACTTGCGGCGTGAGCCATCGAGTCATGTGGGATTTAGTCTGCATGGGGGGAAGCTATTTTTTAAAGGGAGAGTGGTGTTGGCGGCAAATTCGGCGTGGATTCCAAATCTCCTCCGCGAGTTCCATGATACTCCGACAGGCGGACACGCCGGTACTTTGCGAACATACCGTCGCTTAGCCTCCAGCGTTTATTTGCATGGTATGTTCCGTTCTGTGAAGGAGTACGTGGCCAAGTGCGTGGTGTGCCAGAAGTCTAGGTATGAAGCTGTCTCCGGCGGGTTTGTTGCAACCCCTACCGATTCCGGGGAAGATATGGGAGGATCTATCCATGGATTTCATCACCTCGTTGCCCAAGTTTCAGGGTTGTACAACTATAATGGTGGTGGTGGATCGGCTGTCGAAGTATGGATATTTTTCTGCATTGAAGGGGCGGCCGACGACCCGGGGAGTGGCGGAGGTATTTGTACTAGATATCGTGCGCTTGCACGGCATTCCGGGCTCGATTGTAAGTGATCGCGACCCCTTGTTTATGAGTTTGTTTTGGAAGGAGCTTTTTAAGCTATCAGGCACTCAAGTTTAGTTCCTCATACCATCCAGAAACAGATGGGCACACGCAAGTTTTAAATCGCGTGTTGGAAACTTATCTGCGTTGTTTCTCGGGAGAGCAACCAAAGAAGTGGGTTGGTTGGTTGCCATGGGCGGAATATTGGTATAACTCCACTTTCCAAACGGCAGCTAACACTACCCCTTTTGAGGCAGTGTACGGCCGTCCGGCCCCAACAATTCAGCGGTATCTACCCGGTGAGTGTAAGGTGGCCGCCGTGGCGGAGGTGCTTGAGAGTAGAGCCGCGATGCTAGGCAGATTACAGGAGCATTTGGGTGTTGCAAGGGAGCGGATGATTCGATTTGCAAATCGACATTGCCGTGACTTAAGTTTAGAGGTCGGGAATCGGGTGTTTTTGAAGGTGAGGGCTCATCGGCAGACTTCGATGTCTAATGTGGGCCATCACAAGTTATCCGCAAAGTTTTACGGACCGTTTTTGGTGGAGGCAAGAGTCGGCCGGGCGGCTTATCGCCTCACTCTTCCAGCAGGCAGCCGTATCCATCCGGTTTTCCACGTGTCTCAACTCAAACGTGTAGTGGGAGACCATCCGGTGGAGGCCGAGTTACCAGAGTCCTTGCAGCAGCCCGAGCTGCCAATCTTCGAACCGGAAAGGGTCCTAGCTAGGCGAAATGTGAAGGAAGGGGGAAGAGAGCTCGAGCAGCTGTTGGTCAAATGGAATGAGATGCCGGTGGAAGATGCAAGGTGGGTTGGGGAGCCAGTTTTCCTTGGTTCAACCTTGAGGACAAGGTTGCTTCTGAGGGGGAAGGAGTTGATATGGAGCCGCGTGCGGAGGGAGTGAGATTCGAGCCGCGTCCCTTGCTGGTTTATAAGCGACGGGGGCGAGCCGTCTAGCTAGCGGCATGGCAGTGATGTTTAGTCTCGTATCTATTATTTGTGTCGGGTGTTAGTTGTGGGCCTAGCCTAGTGGGCCTAGGGTTTCTCTATTATTTATGTCGTGTGTGTCATGTGTAAGAACCATCATATATCATATTATTGAATTTGGGAAAGCTACGGCTTTTGGCAAACGATCATTCGTTTGATTTATCTTTCTGAGTGCTAACACTACCTCTCATGCTTACAAAGCTTTACACAAAATGACTAATATTTGAATATAGATCGCTAAAGCTCTTTGGAAAAATTGTATCAATAAGTGTCAACTGCAAGGCATACAAGTCATAGACTGCTTCTGCTCATTAAACTAAATGACAATCATTATCGAACACGGTGAATATGTAAGCAATCGATAGCTTGTATAAACCTACAAGTGTATTCATCAATTTAGAGAATGTTTTAAAGTCTGCATGATTGAGCTTGAATTATAGGATCTTGTTTTTGCAGGACTCGCTGTGGGTCTACAAAATTGGATCCGTATCACGTTTGCAGTTGAACCGTCTTCTCTTGAAGAAGCCTTGGAGAGGCTGAAGTCTTTCTGTCAAAGACATTCCTGTTAATATATTGGACACACCAGTGATCATATTATTACCAAATAATTCAGATGGAACACATTCACACACACAAAAATTAAAAATCAGAATAGGCAGTCTAAGTATTTATTATTCTTTTTTTATATCCAAATTCACCCACAGTGAACTAGTTGGTGTAATAAACAGAACATGTACTTTGCTATGAATATAATTCGATTATCATTAATATAATTTATTGTTTGATATTAACAAATCTTGTGCAAACGGATTGTAAAACATTTCTAAGTCACTCCAACTGTTGAATTTAACCATATTTTTGTATTCTTTTTCTTTCATTTCTAGCAACAACAATACAGCACAAACTCTCAGATAGCCGCTCTGCTTTGTCACTTCTGCCATATTTTTTCTCTTAAGGTTTAACAACCTCCATATAATACCTGCACCTAATTCTGTTTGTTTCATCATATTCTCTTTGACCATATCTGATTCCTCTTCTAATTGCTTCATATAATGTTTGAGTGTGTGTGTCTGTGTGTGAGAGATTCTTTGAAACAAAATGGTGGATGCATATGACCAAAAAGGTTATTTTCTGTCACCAGCTTTTGTTTTGCTTCACCTGCTTTATTAAACCTGTTTCGTTATTTAATATTTATTACAGCAACATATGCATACATAAAAAAATTAATAATAAAAAAAAATTAATGTATAAATAAGGGAGTTTTTGAGTCTTAAGCAAGATCTTTTCATCCATAAAAGTGCATTCATTTCATTACTTGTGCATTTCTGTTGAACCCAGTTTTTCCTTTTGATCCCATGGACACCTTAGACTCTTCCCCTGAGAAATCAGGTACACTCTCTCTCTCTCTCTCTCTCTCTCTCTCTCACTGATTTGATTGAGATGAAGTAAATTAAAAAGTGATGTCTGTGTGGGTTTTTCTTGTCTTCTGAGATGCAGTGATCCCACCACAGGTGGAAAATGGTGAAGAATTTGAAGTAGAAGTATTCTCATCATCATCAGAGGTGTATTTCTTGAAACCCTTATTATCATCGTGGCTTCTTAGTTTTAGCATAGTCTACTCTCATGAAAGAGTTCTAATTTAGCTTTTATTAATCTGAATCTTCCTATATTCATTGGATTTTTCTGCAATTGAGTATTTATTAACCTTATGCTGTTTTGGCATACAGTTGCTCTCAAAGCTGCAAGAGAAATGGTTGGGAAACACAAAGCCATACCCTGCAATGTATTCCAGTATATTTGGTGGAATTATTCTTGATCCTGCTATGATGGTTATCCCAATAGATGATCATATGGTCCATCGTGGCCATGGTGTCTTCGATACATCCATTGTTATCGATGGGTAAACTTCCTCATCCACCATCACCTTCAAATTCATCTTATGATTTATGAGATTTCTGGGTTTTGTGTAAAGATTGTATTTAGATTAGAAGATATATGAATGGATTTGAAATCCATAGTAGCAATGATGTCCTTCTGTTTTGATGTTTACATTTCAAAATTTTTTGTTTTGCTGAAAGTTTTTACGTCTTATGATCAATTACTGAATCGTCTCAAGGGAAGACTTACGTGTTAAAGTTCATTCATAGTTGTCTTCTTTTTGATCAGTTGTTGTGACTACGTAATGGCAGATTTCTCTACGAGTTGGATGCACATCTTGCTCGTTTTCTCCGATCAGCGTCCAAAGCAAGAGTCGTCTCTCCATTCCCCCAATCCACTCTCCGAAGCATTCTCATTCAGCTCACAGCAGCATCACAATGCAGGAAAGGAACCCTTCGGTTCTGGTTGAGTGCTGGGCCAGGCGACTTCCTGCTCTCGTCGTCTGGATGCACGTCGTCTGCCTTCTATGCAGTAGTCATAGACGACGACTTCTCTCAGTGCAAAGAGGGAGTCAAAGCCATAACATCTAACATCCCAATGAAATCACCCATCTTTGCTACAACAAAGAACGTAAACTACCTCCCTAATGTTCTTGCAAAGATGGAGGCCGAAGACAAGGGCGCATTCGCATCTATATGGGTCGACGATGAAGGTTACATTGCGGAAGGTCCAATGGTGAATGTCGCCTTCATCACTCATGATAAGGAGCTCGTCCTGCCACACTTTGACAAGATCCTCAGCGGTTGCACCGCCATGAGGCTGCTCGAACTAGCGCCTAAGCTAGTCGAGCAAGGGCGGTTGAAGGGCGTCAGAAAGGGCAATGTGAAAGTGGAAGAAGCCAAAGGTTATGCAGAAATGATGTTTGTAGGAAGCACACTTCCCTTATTGCCAATCATCATATGGGATGAGAAGCCTATTGGAGATGGTAATGCTCTTACACATACAACTCATTGTTTATCTTACATGGATGACATTCGAGCGAGTGATCTGTGTAAATGAACGATAGATGCTAGTTTACGCGACTAATCTTTCTGTTCTTGTGTTTCGTTATACAGGTAAAGTTGGAGAATTGACAATGGCACTTTCAGATTTGCTTTGGGAAGACATGGTTGCCGGCCCGGAAACTCAGCGAGTTCCAGTTCCTTATTAGTAGAAACTGTATGAATCTTGTTCGAAGAGTTGGTATCTTAGTTGCTCGTCAATGCAATTATCTCTATTTGTCAAATAGATTAAACTAAAAAAAAGATGTGGTTAAGATTATAAATATTTTGAATAAATTTGGAATGTTGTTTCAAAGTTGCTATGATTTCCTCTGTTTTATCATTTTGCATTAAGTTTTAATTTGTATTGAAGGGGATGTGTGGCTTCATTATAATTAGCCAGCTTCAAATTTAAGAGTGGAATCCAAAATTCACAACTCTTTGGAAATTATAGCATCTCCTAGTGTCTCATTGAATTATTTAATTTTCCAATTAGTTGACTCTCTTTCTAGCGGTGAAATTCTCCTCCCTCTCTCTAGCGGCGAAAAACCCTAGAATCCCATACCCCTCTCTCCCGCCCCACCACCTGCTATCGCCGCTACTCATCGGCGGCCACATGGTCGCTGGCGAGATCCCTTCGACCACAACTTCAGGCCTTCTATCTCTCCCCTTTTCCCTTGTAGAGTGTGATTTATCCTTCCTTAGTCTCGGTTCTTCTCTGGAGAAGGTGGCAGTTTCTTGGTTGAAGACCTTAGATCTGACTGGTAGATCTATAGCCATGGAGGGCTTGGACTATTGTTCTGTCAATCATGGTAAGCAGATCTGGTTGTTCAGGTGGAGGGCGCCCAAATCTGAAGGGTTTAAGAGGAAGAGCCGCTGAAGAGTAGTTGGTCACGGGTAGCGGTGGCGGATGCAACGTGGCTTGATGGTTGGGAAGAGAGGAGACTCCATTTTCCTTTCTTCTTATTAATCTGTATTTTTTTTTTTTGCTGTTAGACTTGGTGGTTGGGAAGAGAGGAGGCTCCATTTTCCTTTCTGCTTATTAATCTGTATTTTTTATTTTTGCTATTAGGTTTGTTTACGGTTTCATCAAATCTAGATCTAATTTTGCATAGGTTGTTTAGCAACAGTTTGCCTTGTATTAGGTCTTATGATGGTGCTGTAGGCTGGTTTTTGTTGGATCTGTTGTCCTTCATGGAGTTTAGGCTTCTGATTTCAGAGTGTTGGTTTCCTTCATGGAGTGTCTAGTCTCCCTTAGATGGAGTTTTTTCTCATTGGCTGTTGATAAACACCCAGAAAACTTGGTGTAGTCAGGCTTCGTTGATAACATGAAATGAAATACCTATCGTTTGAGAAAAAAAAGTGTCTCATTGAATTGATTTAAATAACCAATATAAATATTCATGTACAATAATCTCTTTAAAATAAAAAAATACAATATTTTTTGCTCACCATATTTGAAAGTCAAAACTAACTTTCTAAAATTAAATGTATTTAATACTCCATTTTAATTTTTCTAACACTATTTATTCTTAAAAATCTCATTTAAATACTTATTGCTTCAGATCTATAATATGAGATGGGTCGACCCATCACTAAAGTATGCTTATTGTATAGATAAAATATATGTATTTGTAGTTAAAGTATGTTAATAATAAATCATATTATAACATATTAAAATCATACTTTAATGCATAATTTAGCATGATTTAAAAAACATACTTTAACAATCACTAAACATACTTTATCACTATAAGCATACTTTAGTAATAGGTTGACCCCTCTCACAAATAACCCGTCTCACAAGAGATTTTGTATAAAATATATTAAAAGGAAAAAAATAAAATAGAGAAAAATAAAAACATGATAAATAAATATTGGGAAAAGTAAATACAAAGAGAATGTCAGAAGTCATTAATAAAATATCTTTTTATATTTTAAATCATCTCTAAATCTAATAAAAAGTTCTTCAAATTGTAGACTTTTGAAAATGTTCTTATATTTTGAAGTAATAAATTATTACATTCGTTGAATTAAATTGTTCAATTACTATATACAATAGGAAAAATATTTTATGATTAATTTTATTGATTTTTAGGGATTACATAACTTTATAGATAATGTAAATTATAAAATATGTCATCTATATAATGTGATACTTACAATTTTAAAATTAAATGTATTTTGAAACAATAGAATTAATATGATTTTTATTTTTAGAAATTTATTATGGAATGAAAATGAAAGTTTAAAGTTTTATAGTGTATAATAAATAATTTTTAATGTTCTTACTATGTTTTTTTTATTACTATTATACCCTTATACTCCCTCCATCCCACATTTATCTTTACACCCAAAAAAGGAAATTTTACACTAACCAACAACCTTAAAAGTTATCTTAATTTCAAAAATACCACTCTCACCTAACACACATAACATACTTTACAATTTACTATTACTTAAAAATACCACAATACTCTTCAAAAGTCAATAAAGTTTGTCAAAAAGCAATTTTTCTTAAACTCCGTGTCTACAGTAACTACGAAAACAAATATGGGACGGAGGGAGTATTATCTTTCCAATACAAATTTCAATTAATATTTCATATAGATATATATAATTCTTTAACTTTTAAATTTATCTCCTACTTGTTGAAAATATATAAATATAGTACTCCCTCCGTACCAAGAATACATTCGCTTATTCTTGGGCACGGAGTTTAATAAAAGTAACTTTTTGGTAGTGTGATGTAAGAAAGAGAAGGGGTATTTTGGGTAATTGAGTAGAATAAAGTGTATGATATAGTTGACTTTGACTAAATTGTGTGTAAAAAGAAGGTGGCATTTTTGTAATATTGTAGTATTGTAAGGTTATTAATATTGTATATTGTTTCTATTTTTAGGGGGCGAATGTATTCTTGGGACGGACCAAAATGGAAAGGGCGAATGTATTCTTGAGACGGAGGGAGTAATAAAAATATTGTAAACTGTGGTGATATTTATTGGGTGGAAGATGAAGCGAAAGGTGAGTAGTGAAACGGTAAGCCCAGTCCCACTCAATTGGAACCCAACAGCTTTATTTGAAACTTATTAAACTCAAACTCCCTAAAACAGCAACCATACTACTGCTCTAAATCAAAATCATACACCGTACCATCCATCACTCTCTCTCTAGGGTTTCCACAACAATGGCGGCCAACGGAGGTGGTAGTTTGAGAAAACCTGTGTTCGTGAAGGTGGAAAGCTTGAAACCAGGAACCAATGGCCACACTCTGGTGGTCAAGGTGGTCAACTCCAACACCGTGCTGCAGAAGGGCGCCGCCACCTCCGCGCACCTCCGGAACACCCGCATTGCTGAGTGCCTCGTCGGAGACGATACTGCCTCCATCATCTTCACTGCTCGTAACGATCAAGGTATTTTACTATGTCGTACGGCGCCAAAATCACTGCGTTTTTGTGGTGGGCGAAATGCTTCTGTTGTTGGTTTGGGTGTGATTTTGAAACTATATTGAATTTTTAGTCATAATCTTAGGTATTGTTGTTAATTGTTATCAATTGACATTTATATACTGCTTTTACTAGGTAGGGTAGAAATCATCATGAATGCCACATGTGTATTTAGCAAAAGAAAAAAAATATTTTTTGTTTCAAATTTTATCTACTAACATGAACTTGTTTGTGAATTGTGAATTACTTGCTTGTTCTAATTTAGTGTGTTAGATGTAATTTTCTCATGTCTTGTGAAAAGAAATTTTAACTGATGAAGCTCCAATGATATGATACTGATTTCATGCTATTGAAAGTATATAGCAATTGCTCTAAACAGAAGAATATGTTTCAGATGTAAACTTTGCTACAAAAACAACAACATAGGAACTACAAAGTGGAACTGATCACAGTAGTCTTCACAGATTGGATTACATTGTGTTGGGATATCAATGGTTTATGATGTAGAGTCTGGAGAATCATAATGTGACATCTTTGGGCTTGTGTGTTTGCTACAATTCTCTTGTTCGTAGTAGCTTGTGACTTTGTGTCCATCCATTTTGATTGCCTAAATGATTGATGCTGCTTTTGAATTACAGAAGACATTTTAAAGAATTGACTACTTGTGTTTCTGATCCCAACTCTGTCTCAAGGTGTCTTGCTCATCCATCATTACACTTGTTAAATTATGTTAGTTCTCACGAAAGCGCTCATGTTTCGCAGTTTGATCTTTTCTTTAAAATTTGAATTATGTAAAATTTCACCTAGTTGTTCAATTGATAAAAGTGTTGGTTGGTTTGTGTATGCTAGTTGATTTGGTGAAACCGGGTACTACCGTCATCCTTAGAAACGCAAAGATTGACATGTTTAAGGGAACCATGAGGCTGGCAGTCGACAAATGGGGCCGTATTGAGGTCACTGAACCTGCTACATTCGTGGTGAAAGAAGATAACAATTACTCTCTCGTCGAATACGAACTTGTGAATGTTGCAGATGATCAGTAACTTACTACTATGGAAAATATGAAATCTAGGATAAAGGTTGTTGTAATGGCTTCACCTGTGATCTGTTTTGGCTCTTTTGGGTAGGATACATCTTGAAACAAGTCATGAATGATCTTTTGTTGTGATGATTTTGGCAGGGGAAGCTCTCTGGCACTGTTTGTACAAAACAATCCTATGGAAATATGTATGGCTAATTATTATATATTTAAACCATGGTTAGTGGTTTTAATCAATCTTCTTGATTACTTAATTATGTTATCTCTATTTTTCCAAAAAATTATGTTATCTCTGTTTTGTATGTATATCCGAACCATGGTTAGTGGTTTTTGTCAAACTTTTGATTACTTAATTTTTAATTTCATCCCAATTTTGCTAACATTGTATACTTGATACTTCTACTTGAACTGTGTCACGATCATTTATTCCAAACAGCAATATTTTTATTGTCAATATGAATATTAAATTGTGAAGTGCGTCGTGCAGAAAATTAAAATAAAATTTTAGTCCCTCTAACTTCCATGTCATTTTAGCATTGGAAGGTGGCCATTTTTGGCATTTTCATGAATATGGGACGTATTTGCAAATAATATTATACTCCTACCGTCGTCCTACGTGACTCACTTACTTGGTAATGAAGAGGGTTTTTGTAATAACGTGACTATTAATATTTCATTTTTGACAAATATCATCTACAATATTACATTAGAAAAATGTTATTTAAAAAAAATAAAAAAAAATGGACATTATTTTCCCTACCCTTTAACCCCTCATGCGAATACGAATGTGCATCTACGCGTGTATGATCTTACATAGACATTTTTAAGCAGCATATATACGATTCTACGTGACACTAAATGTGCAACCTACATGCGACCATGTACCAAACGGGAAAAAAAAAGGTCCATAAATAGTATATTTCTTTAAAAAAAATAAAAAAATTAGTGGTAATTTTCAGAATAAATGCTACCTTTTCCGTCCCGGGTAAAGATGACTGTTTGTTTTTTACACGTGAATTAAGAAGTATTATTATTGGATAGTTGTAAGTAATATTATTGGATAATTGTAATAGAGAAATATGATGGGTAGTGGTGGGCTTTTTTTACTAAAAGAAAAAATGAAAATCTTTGAATAAGATGTTCAATATAGTAGAATGAAAATCTTTCAACGGAACGGAGGAAGTACTAACTAAAGCATTTTTTAAAATTTTTCTAATGTCAAATTCTCCGATGCACCCAGATGCATAATTCAAAAAAGTCCATAAATAGTACTCCCTCCGTCCCATAATTATGTTCACCGTTACTGTAGATACGGAGTTTAAGAAAAGTTATTTTTTAACCAACTTTATTGACTTTTTAGGGGTATTGTGGTATTTTTAGGAAATAAATAAATTATAAAGTAAGTTAGTGTGTTAGGTGTGAGTGGTATTTTTGAAATTAAGATAACTTTTGAGGTTGTTGGTTAATGTGAGCTTTTCATTTTTTGGTGGTGAACATAAGTGTGGGACGGACAAAAACGGAAAGTGTGTGTAATAACAAATTTTGTATTTATAATAAAATAAACACAAAAGAATTACAATGATAATCCAGAAGGATTAAACTTGAAAAATTAGGAAACAATCTCTATCAATCCTCTGATTCTTCTCTCGAACCAATTTGGCTTGACTTTGACTTTGACTTTGACTGCGTTGACCGCGTTGACTGTGTGTGTTGAGTCGGATCTTCAGTTGAAGCTTGTCCGAACTCGGATTTGGATCTTATAACGTTAATCCAGAGGCGTCGAGCCTTTATTTGGATTAAACGTACTTGATCCGAAGAACACTCGATCTGGGGGGCTTAGCACCTTAATCCCGGGTCGTATGTTGTTCTTGGCGCGAAGAATACCGAAGAACTCAGTATATGAAGAACGCTTGATTTAGGGGGCTCCGCACCTTAATCCCGAATCGTTTGCCGTTCTTGACTTGAAGATGCTTGAAGATCTCAAGGGAGCGCTGCTCGTGTTCTTGATCTCTTCAGAGCGTTTATGTCTTCAAGTATTTTAGTGTGTCTGTAGTGAATGAAGGAGGGCTCCTTATATAGGTGAAGGAATGAGCATGCCCCATAAATAACTTGCAATCTGATTGGTCTATGACAGATTTGGCCTGGTTCTGCGGGCTTGGGCCGTTCCAAATATATCACAGCCTGATTGGTCATTGCTTAATTTGACCTGATTCTGGAACCTTCCATGCTTTACTTAACTTATGGGTCAAGCTTTACTTAATTTAAACCCTACTTAATTTGTTGGGTATTAAATTAATTATCAATTATTTATTAATCTATTTTAGGAATTAATTTATTAAATCCCCAAAATAAAATATAATAAATTAAAATTGATATTTAATCAATAAAATCCACGTGTCGCCATTTGATTGGACCGTGAATTTTAATTGCTTACAAATGCCCCCTTGCGATTTGTTCACGGACAGAATGTCTTGTTGTGAAGGAATCGCAAAAGATTTGTTTCTTGTTCACCAAGATTTCATGAACCTTACCTAAAATTATCAAAGTTATTTGTAGTAAAGAATCTCCTACAATTTTGTAGAGCTTGAGCACCTCACAATAATCTCCATAATTATCCATGAGTCCACTAGTAGCTTCTATAATTATCCACAAATAATTTCCATAATTATCCATGAGTCCATAATTATCCATGAATCCACTACTATATAATGGTACTTCATGAACTCAATTTTTTTATCAAAGCTATCCAACAAACAAGATATTCACTTCAATTCGTGGTTCTTCCTTCTCTTATTTGAATTTTTCTTTTTCTTTTCAAAGTGTAGCATAAAGTGTCTCTAAAATTTTTTTTCTTCTTCAGCATCGGTCCAAGAAGCTGTCAAGACAAAACACTCAATCAAAACACATCATCCAAAGAATTCAATTTACAAGTGTAAGCTCTCAATTCCTTAATTTGATCTTTTTTTTTGAACTGTTTATTCGTCTTGTTTGCTTGTTGTTCCTGTCTTCGACCAAGAACTTATTAACATGCTTGTCCTCGCCCCTCTTTCTCTTCCGAGAAATCGACGGTGAGCCTTGTCCTCGCCCCTCTTTCTCTTCCGAGAAATCGACGGTGAGCCTCGTCCTCGCCCCTCTTTCTCTTCTGAGAAATCGACGGTGAGCCTTGTCCTCGCCCCTCTTTCTCTTCTGAGAAATCGACGGTGAGCCTTGTCCTCGCCCCTCTTTCTCTTCTGAGAAATCGACGGTGAGCCTTGTCCTCGCTTGTCCCTTATGGAATTAATGACCGCTCCTCGGTTGGTTGTCCCTCGGTTGTCCCTTATGGAATTAAAGTCGTGGCCTTAGAAACAATAGTTGCTGGTGGCGTGTGATCCTCAGCGGTGAACTCTTGATGGGTCAACAACTCTAGGCGGCTTATGGGCCGTGGGGAACTGTGTGCGGAGGCGGACTGAGTGCAATGGCTCTCTCTCTCGTGATAGCTCCATCGATGCTGGCAGCTGCTCGACGCTGGTGACGGATTTGTGACTGGCAAGCGAGGTGGTGATGCTCGTGTTGGTGGCGCGCCATAGTTCACGATTTTTTGGTGGCGAGACATGGTGTTGCCGATGATTACTTGGCGAGGTTGAAGACGTCCGCCCGATCTGGGTGGTGAGTTTCGATATTGAAAATCGGCGACGGGTAGCACTTGGCACCCACTTCCGGCGACTGCTCGCTGTGGAACTGACGTCTGCCCGCCACGGACCTTGACGGCTGATGGCTGGCAGCGGGCTTCGGCGAGTGGACAACGACGCACACGGGAGACGGCCGTTTGCTGCGCCTGGTGACTATTTGCAACTTTCTGCGACCAGCTCAATGCTTCGGGCTTCGGCGAGTGGTGGCAGCAGTTCGCACGTTTCCGACGACGGCTGCTCGATGAGGGGAGGCTGCTCGCGGAGGGGAGGCTGCTCGCTGCCCTCGGCGGCCTGATCGACGAAACGGACGACAGCAGGAGGATAACCGATAGCGGCTTTCGATGGCTGGAACTCGATCCCAGTGGCAGCGGCAGCAGCAACAGCGTGCGATGGCGCGGCGACCCGTGAACCGACGGCTGATGGGGCATCAACGACGAGGGGTGGCAACACGGACAGGGTGGCAGCTGCTTGTTGCACTCGGTGGCTACCTACTGTTCGGCGGTGATTTTGTCGCCGCAGGATTCATCGACGACCGAGGCAAGGTCATGCGTGGCAGCGGAGATGGGCGTTGGCGGTGCCAACGGCGGTCCGCGATGGGCAGTAGCTGGACTTATGTGGTGGTCGCTGATGCAACCGGTCGCAGCTGGACGATACCCGACGATTGAGGGGCGGCTGATCCCACGGCGTGCGACAACGACGGTGACCGAGGGGTGCTGGCGTGGCGGCAGGGGACAGCGGGACACCGGCGGAGAGAAGGGGCAGCGCGCTTTGCAGCGGCGGCCAGTGTGGCGAGACAAAGAGGTGGAGGCTTTACCTCTGTAAAGTTCAAAGAAGACCCTCTTCACGTGTTTTTCAAATAAGAAGAGAGAGAAACTGAATAAGATTCCAAATTGACCAACTTTATTTGGTTTCAACTTTCACGTGATTTACTGCATGAATTTAACAATTGGACTTTAAATTCCAATGTTAGTTTGGGCCTAATTTTTTCACACCCACCTTTAATATTCATGCATTTGGGCCTTTATGAAGTGTTAGGGCTGTGCTAATATAATATCCAACTTATTTGTTTGGACATAACTTAGGCCCTATTCAACACATTTTTATTTTTTTATTTTATTTTTTATTTTTTTTTAAGGGAACAATTTGCTCAAAAAGACTACACCATTTTTGCTTCCGCGAAATGGATGAGTAGCTATCCATGTGAAACAATACCGACCTACCACCCTTTTTCTTGCGAACTTATTGCTTCTAAACTCAATCATGCTTTAACTTACTGCTTGTCATACAAACTTGCTGCGAATAACAGAATTATGACTGAACTTAGTAGAGTGCTAAGTTGCCTACGTACCCCTTTGCAGAGGATCAAGTCATTACGTAGTTCAAAGGGACATGATTTGATTTTGAATGGGGGGGGTGCCGTACACAGTTTATACTCATGCGGGCCAGGAGTGACTATTCTTTAACCACTTTAGACAAAGTAGGATATTTAATGCTTTAACCACTTAAAATATCTGAGTGAGGTGAATTAATAGTTTAACCACATATAATTACCTTTGGCGGGTGTCATGCACAGTTTATACTCATGCGGACCAGGAGTTTGTCGTGCACAGTTTATACTCATGCGGACCAGGAGTAACATGCAGTTTAGGCTCATGCGTCAAGGAGCGTTGTACATGTATTTGTTTTACGCGTAATAGCGTTTCAAGAACTTCCCATTTATAGGGCCAATGTTCACGCCATCCTCTGAGATCAACTTGTATGCGCCATTTGTATAGGCTTCCTTCACAACATGAGGGCCATCCCACTTGGGTAGAAACTTATTTCCAACGCGATGGGTGACTACTATAGGTCTTCTCACAGCAAGCACCAAATCACCAACTTGAAAAGAACGTACCCTCACCTTCTTGTTGTATGTTCTAGAAAGGCGAGATTGGTAACACTCAAGTCTTTGTTGTGCTTCCAATCTCTTTTCATCTAACGCTTCTAACTCTTGAAGACGTAACTTTGCATTTTCTTCCTCGGTGAGGCCTTCTTGTATGGCTATCCTCAAAGAAGGAATTTGCTTTTCAAGAGGCACAACAGCCTCAACACCATACACCAAGGAATATGGAGTGGCTTGCGTAGGTGTTCTATAGGTGGTACGGTACGCCCATAAAGCTTCATTGATCTTTTCATGCCAATCTCTTTTTGACTTGGAGACCACTTTCTTCAATAAACTGCATAAAGTTTTATTGAAAGCTTCGGCAAGACCATTAGCAGCCGCGTTATACATTGAAGATTTCTTTTGTTTGAAATCAAACTTCTCACATAGCTTATCAATCCAACTGTTGCTGAACTGCTTTCCATTATCAGTGATAATGTAGCGCGGGACACCATATCTATAAATGATATTGATCCGAATGAAGTCAGCAACATTTTCTTTCTTCACTTCCCTTAGAGGCACAGCTTCGGCCCACTTTGAAAAGTAATCGGTTGCCGCAAGAATGTAGAGATGACCACCAGATGACTTTGTAAGCGGCCCCACCACATCTAAACCCCAAGCATCAAAAGGCCATGAAGCGACTGTCGGATGTAAAGGCTCCGGAGGTTGATGAATCAAATTTCCATGGAACTGACAGGCTTGACATCTTTGTGCGTAATCCATGCAATCCTTCACCATGGTTGGCCAATAGTAGCCCATCCTTTTAATTCTGAAATGTAGCTTCGGTCCGGACTGATGAGCACCGCAAATTCCAGAGTGAGCCTCCTCCATTGCTTGAATAGTTTCTTCCTTACCCAAGCATCTCAAGAAAATTCCATCGAATGATCTTCTATAAAGTGTACCTTTGAAGTAAATGAACCGAGGTGCCCGACGCCGAATATCAACCCTTTGTCGTGGATCGTTAGGCAACTTATCATATTTCAAATAATCCACAAGTGGTTGGCGCCAATCTTCTTCTTCAATTTCGAAAACCTCCACCACATGATTTTCAACTTCTTCATAATCATCATCTTCAAAGATTGGTGGTACAACCCAACTTCTACACACCGGTATTTGAATTTGCGTTTCTGGCATAGCTATAGTTGATGCCAACTTAGCGAGGGCGTCAGCTTGCTTATTCTCTCTTCTAGACAGATGCGTAATATCAACATCACCGAGATAACCCATAAGCTTTTGAGCATACTTGTAGTAAGGGAACAACTCGGGCTTCTTCACTTCATACACTCCAAGGAGTTGATTTATTACCAATAGCGAATCACCATAAACTCTAAGGTGTAGTTGTTTTATATCGACGGCCATTTCCAAACCAAGTATGAGTGCTTGATACTCAGCCACATTGTTGGAGCAATTTTCTGTTAAGGAAAATGAGAAAGGTAGAACTTCACCACTGGATGTTACAAACACGACTCCCGCACCAGCTCCCTCTCTATGAGATGCTCCATCGAAATACATCTTCCAATGAGAAACTATATCCACAGTAAAAGCATCTTCATCGGGGAGTTCATCAGATAGTTCCCATTCAGCAGGCATTGGATGATCAGCTAGAAAATCTGCCAACACTTGTCCTTTTACGGCCTTTTGAGGGACGTACACGATCTCAAACTGTTGAAGTTGGAGATACCATCTTGCAAGCCGATCAGAGAGTACTGGTTTTGACATGACAAATTTTAGTGGGTTGGCTTTCGAAACTAGCCGAACTGTGTGAGCTTGAAAATAATGTTTCAACTTCTGAATTACGAAGATAAGGGATAAGCAAATCTTCTCAATGGGTGAATACTTCAACTCATTTGGAGTCATGGTTCTACTTAGATAATATAGAGCTCTTTCTTTACCATCATCATTTTCTTGTGCAAGTAAAGCTCCCAAAGAACGCTCTTGAGCAGCTAGATAAAGGACTAATGGACGTCCCGGTATTGGAGCACTCAACACTGGTGCCTTCATCAAGTATTCTTTAATGCTGTTGAAAGCATTATTGCAAGCTTCATCCCATTCGAATATACTGTCTTTCTTCATGAGATGACTAAATGGTTGGCATCGGCCAGCTAAGTTTGATATGAATCTCCTTAAGTATGCCAACTTTCCTTGTAGACTTTTGAGTTCATGTATGTTCCGAGGCACATGCATTTTCATGATTGCGTCAATCTTTGCTTTCTCAATTTCAATCCCTCGACGGCGAACAATAAACCCAAGAAATTTCCCAGATGAAACTCCAAATGCACACTTGAGCGGATTCATCTTGAGTTGATGCTCTCTTAATCGTTCAAACACTCGCCTTAGATTATGAAAATGATTTTTCTTTTCCTTTGATTTCACCACAATATCATCAACATAGCATTCGACAATCTTATGAAGCATGTCATCAAATATCTTTTGCATGGCTCGCTGATAAGTGGCACCAGCATTCTTTAAGCCAAATGGCATAACATTATAGCAATATATTCCTTTCGGAGTACGAAAGGCTGTCTTCTCTTGATCCTCAGGAGCCAAACCAATTTGATTGTAGCCAGATGATCCATCCATAAATGAAAGGACCTCATGCCCCGTTGTTGCATCAATCATGAGCTCAGTAATTGGTAATGGAAAGTCATCTTTCGGACATGCCATATTCAAATCTCGGAAATCAACACATACTCTGAGTTGCCCATTTTTCTTTCTTACCGGCACGATATTGGAAATCCATGTAAGATATTTGACTTCTCGGATCTTGCCTGTTTCAAGAAGCTTATTAATCTCGTCCTCAATCAAAGGAATCAACTCTGGTCGAAATCGACGCTGCATTTGTTTAACCGGCCGAGTTCCCTTTTTAATGGACAAGTGGTGCACTGCGATTTTTGGATCTAAGCCTGGCATTTCCTTATGCGACCATGCAAAGACATCTCTGAATTCTCGCAAAAGGCTGACATACTTTGTTTCTTCCTCAACATTTAGCAGAGCACTTATGTAGGTAGGACGTGGGTCATTTTCATCACCTAAGTTAATTTCTTTCAATTCATCAACAGTGGCTTTCACTCCTTCTTCAAATTGTGGAGGGGCATCTTCAGCATCTACTTCCTCCATTTGAGAATCTTCCACAGCAGTAATATGATTGGTGGAAGCTACACTTTCTCTATCATTATTACTATCATCTTTGGTAAAGACGATTCTTCGCACCTTAGCTTTCAATACTCTTCTACTTGAGATAGTCAAGATATTTTGCCGCTTGATACGAGATGGATTTTGACTCCGGAGTTTTCGGAGGTTAAGGGACTTGACATGATTTTGCCTCCTACACTTCCCTTTACAGGGTCCAAGCCTTTCGAAGACACTCCCAAGCCTTTCAAAAACAGATATTCTCTTGACTTCCCTACTACTTGCGTCAAACATATCCTCCGTGGATAAAGCTTCTCCCTCGGTGATATAATTTGTACTTGCTCTTCTAATTGCAATGCGGACTGGCTTTTGAGGGACATATCCCAAACCTGGCTTAGCCTTCCTGATAGTGTGACCACTATTTTTCAACATTGTCTGAGTAACATTGAGCCCATGTCCTGGTGGGTTGATAGTTTCTTGACACACCTTGCTCGCCATCGCTTTTTCCCTTGGTTCATAACCAGCCTTCATAAGGAGTTTATAAGCTTGTGGACTATACGACTTGGTTATTTCGGCTTCAAACACCTCACCATGTTCGGTCTTTGGTCCTTCAATTGGACGTGTGAATCCTTTGAGTGGTGGAGAAGAAGGCCCATTTGCATCAATTTTTGTTAGAGGCAATGTCAACTCTTCCGAGGTCTCAAGCCCTTTGCCTTTGTTATCCTTGAGAGTGGCAGATGATGTACTACCTTCCTCATCCTTTATTTGTTTATTGCCCCCATTATCTTGCACCGGGGCTTCTTCACGCTTTACTTCCTTTGTACTCTTGAAGAAATATTTAGCATCGGCAAAGTAAGCTTCAGCTTCAGTAAATGGCTTGTCATCACCGAATACTCTTTTCACGTTGTCACCTTCACTATATTTGAAGCACTGGTGCAATGTAGAAGGAATCACGCCATTCTCATGTAGCCATGGACGCCCCAAAAGCATGTTGTAGGAAGTTTTTGCATCAATAACATGGAAAAGGACTGTGGATTTCATCTCATCAATTAGCAAATCAAGAACTATTGTGCCGAGAGTTCTTTGCCCCTCATGGTTGAACCCTTGGATCATCAATCGGCTATGGTTGAGTTCATCCATTGGTATTTCTATCTTTTTCAACATTCTCAAGGACAAAATGTTCACTGCCGAACCTCCATCAATAAGTATGCGATTCACTCGCATCCCTTTAGTGTAACCAGTCACAAATAGAGGTCGATTATGAGATTGCATACCCAACAACATATCTTCATCCGTGAAGGTCACCTTCATGGAGTAAGCTTTACCCTTAGTTTCAAGTTGTTCGCTTTCATTATCCTCATTCACGACATGACATGAGCCTCCATTATGACTTTCTTCTACAGAAGTGAAGTTTATGCCCGCCTCATCTTCTAACACGATTTTCCCTTCCTTAGCTAGTTGCATGATCTTTTCCTTAAGAACGAAACAATCATGAATTGGATGACTCACCAACCTATGATACTTGCAGTATTTTGGGTCATTAGTTCGGCCGGCTTCTTCTGGACGTTTCATCTCAGGAAGTTCAAGGAGCTTATTTTTTATCAGATCATCAAATATGCCAGAAAGGTCTGAGTTCAGAAATGGATACTCTTTTTCTTGCATCTCTTTCAGAGTTAACCTTCTTTGCCCCCACTCTTGGGCAACTTGCTTCCCTTTGTCTTTCTTATCATTTTCATTCTTTCGAACCTTGACCGTCATAATATTTGTGGCCATTGACTCTTTGTTGGAATTTTTAACATAGGACTTGCCCCCCCTTTTGAAATCTTGTTTATCTTTAGACTTGTAGGAGTCCGACATCGGTGAATGTTTGATTCCACTAGCAGCCATACTTAATTCCATGTCATGGGCCCTAGTAGCCAATTCTTCGAAAGTCTTAGGTTGAATTCCTTTGAGTATATAAAGGAGATTCCATTCCATCCCTTGGATACACATCTCAATAGCAGACTCTCCGGATAATCGGTCCTTGCAATTTAAACTCAAATTTCTCCATCGATTGATATAATCAATCACAGGCTCTTCCTTCAATTGACGAGTATTAGTTAACTCAGTCATGCTAACAGTTCTCCTCGTGCTGTAGAAACGATTAAGGAACTCATGTTCCATTTGTGCCCAACTATCAATGGATTCAGCTTGCAAATCGATATACCAATCAAATGCATTTCCTTTGAGAGAGCGAACGAACTGCCTTATCATATGATCTCCATAAGTACCAGCGTCGTGGCAAGTCTCAATAAAGTGTGCTATATGCTGCCTCGGGTTTCCTTTGCCATCAAACTGTTGGAACTTAGGAGGCTGGTAGCCAGCTGGCAACTTCAAGTTGTCTACTCTTTTCGTGTATGGCTTGACATAAGTAACAGTAGGCTTGGAATTCTCCTCAAACCTTTCTTTTATTGTTCCAAGTATAATATCCTTGAGTTGATCTACTTGGAGCATTCCATCAGCTGAAAGTGGCAACGTTCCTTGAGTTTGCTCCTTTTCAATAGCCTGGCGCCTTGTGACCTCTTCCACTTCACTATCGTCCATGACTCCTTTTTCGTTTGCACGGCTAGTCTCCACGATGTCTCTTTTCATCAATTGGGAGATCTTTGTGTCTTGAGCTTCTATGTGTTTCGTGAGCCCCTCGATAGCTTTCATCATGTTTGCTAATTGTTCCTCAACAGTCGTGGCGCCTGCCATCATTACTGGAGCTGCAACGGAGTCAGATGAAGAGTTTGAAGATGCAGAATCTTCATCACTATCATCTTTCATAAGTAGTTGTTTTCTCGAAGCCTCCTCAACCGAAGGGTTGGATCCAGATGAGGCTTCCGAACGAGCTTTTTCTGACATGCTCCTTGTAACAACAGCAACATATTCAGTCAATGCCTCTGAGAGCTTAGAAGCAGCAGTCCTACCTACAGTAATCCTGACAGGAGTCATATCGTACTTCGAGCTTGTAGAGAGAAGAGATGAGAGGTAGAGACGGTCCCACTGGGCGTGCCAAAATTTGTAATAACAAATTTTGTATTTATAATAAAATAAACACAAAAGAATTACAATGATAATCCAGAAGGATTAAACTTGAAAAATTAGGAAACAATCTCTATCAATCCTCTGATTCTTCTCTCGAACCAATTTGGCTTGACTTTGACTTTGACTTTGACTGCGTTGACCGCGTTGACTGTGTGTGTTGAGTCGGATCTTCAGTTGAAGCTTGTCCGAACTCGGATTTGGATCTTATAACGTTAATCCAGAGGCGTCGAGCCTTTATTTGGATTAAACGTACTTGATCCGAAGAACACTCGATCTGGGGGGCTTAGCACCTTAATCCCGGGTCGTATGTTGTTCTTGGCGCGAAGAATACCGAAGAACTCAGTATATGAAGAACGCTTGATTTAGGGGGCTCCGCACCTTAATCCTGAATCGTTTGCCGTTCTTGACTTGAAGATGCTTGAAGATCTCAAGGGAGCGCTGCTCGTGTTCTTGATCTCTTCAGAGCGTTTATGTCTTCAAGTATTTTAGTGTGTCTGTAGTGAATGAAGGAGGGCTCCTTATATAGGTGAAGGAATGAGCATGCCCCATAAATAACTTGCAATCTGATTGGTCTATGACAGATTTGGCCTGGTTCTGCGGGCTTGGGCCGTTCCAAATATATCACAGCCTGATTGGTCATTGCTTAATTTGACCTGATTCTGGAACCTTCCATGCTTTACTTAACTTATGGGTCAAGCTTTACTTAATTTAAACCCTACTTAATTTGTTGGGTATTAAATTAATTATCAATTATTTATTAATCTATTTTAGGAATTAATTTATTAAATCCCCAAAATAAAATATAATAAATTAAAATTGATATTTAATCAATAAAATCCACGTGTCGCCATTTGATTGGACCGTGAATTTTAATTGCTTACAGTGTGAACATAAGTATGGAACTGAGGGAGTAGTATTTTAAAAAAAAAAATTAAAATAATGGTGGTATTTTTCAGAATAAATGCTACTCCACTAACTAAAGCAATTTTTTTTTATATTTTTCTTATGACAAATTCTCCCTGCACGCCTATAAATTCAAATTCATATACTCTAATACTCACATTTATAACTTATACATTAATAAATATAAACATATTAATACAGCATACACTAATGAATAATAGTTTATATATTTGTTGGCTAATTTTCTATTATTTTTCTTAAAAAAAACTTAATATAAAAAAGTAATATATATATATATATATATATATATATATATATATATATATATATATATATATATATATATATATATATATATAAACAAACTGAGTGCAAGGATTTCAAATCTTCTCTAATACGAGTAAATAAAATTAAAGATTTCATTGTAGAAATTGAACGCTCCATGATTCCAAAATATTTGTTAATCGAATTATTTTCAAAATTTTATTATCTTTTAAATGAAATTTCGGAAATAAAATAATGAATAAATACTTCATTCGATGTTATGAAATACTTTGCATTTTACTTATTTGTCCCAATATAATTATGAGATAGTAACTATTAGACACCATGTATGTTTCAAATTTACTGTCAGATATATACCACCCTTAATCGGATCGTCATTTTGACGATGCTTTAAGGGTTGTAATGGAGAATCGAATTTGCTTCCTTAATCTTCTTCAATTTCTCGATTTCACGTAGAAACGGAAACATATATATTGGGATTGGGATCATATTGAACTAAAGTCATATGGAGTAATTCAACTTATAATTTTATATCTATGAGTAGTTTTTTTTTTTTTAATGATGTGCATTGTAGAAATTAAGATTGGCCACCGGGCTCATCTCACTAAGAAGGGCTTGGGAAAATAAGGGTGTATGGAGACTTGGTGAACTAACTACTAACTATATTAACAACTAACTTTGTCCGATAAAAAAAATTAAGATATTAAGTATATTATATTAAATAGTAAATATTTCTAACTTTTAAAATATAAGCTATACTACGAGGGATGATGGCGGCCCGACTATATTCAAAACTCAAAAGGCAAAAATGTGTCACACCCCGTAATGTGCAGGGATGATGGGCGGCCCGATTATATTCAAAAGGTAAAGATGTGTTACACCCTGTAATATGCAAGTAGCTTCCTAAGATGAATAAAAAGTTATTAACATTTTAATGAAAATAAATGTTTAATTAATAAAAAGTGATAATGGTGTAACGAATTGTTTTATACAAATACTAATATATAATATAAATAAAAAGTAATAATATGTTAAAAAGAGAAAAATAATTTTAATAAAAAATAATAACTAATTAAAAAAATGTGAAATAATATATTTGTGAAACGATATGAACAAGAATGCCTTTTCAAAATTGTAGATGCTTCACGTCTTACTTTAATGAACAAGTGGTTGAGGTACAAAATTTCAAACAAAATAGATAGGCTCTTCAAGTCAAATATCAACTAAATCACTATTGCAACAATATAATGTCAAAACTATTATGTCATGTTTTCTTATATATCAACTTTAAGCCAAAATATCACTTTATCATTCTTTGTCAAAAGTCTAACCTCTATGAAATAAATACTATAGACATATGAGTTTGTATTTTATTAAAAGATGGTTTAACGTGGAATTGGATCACAAATTATTAAAATAAATTTTAGATGATACTAGGATGCACATGCTATATCAGATTATTGATGGATATTGGGGATTTATAGAATTTGGTGGTAGTTATTTTATTTAATTTTTAATAATTTTATTTAATTTAATCGTGGAAATTAATTTAAAATTAAATTTACCTATTGAGATCGTGTGCAAGTTAGTGGGACTCATAAATTTTTACATAATAAATTATGATAAACCCAGGTTTTGATTTTTAAAATCTATATACAAGTTTTAAAAACCACCACTATATAAACCTATATTCATTTTCACTCATAAATTAATACATTTTCTCTATTTATATATTTTTTTTCATTTATATTTTTTTTACATAAATTAATACATTTTTACACATTAATTTAATATAAAATTAAAATTTATCCTACCAAAAGTTAAAACCAAAACATACAATAACTATTGTTTTCAAATTCCAAAAAACCCAAATCAAACATCACCTAATAAATTATTATTCTTTAAAAATTCATGATACATTGGAAATTTAACTTTTTTTTTTGTCTTTTACGTGAGTAATCAATAATCATCTTTCATATGAAAAGGTTAAAAAAATCATATTGAAGGTTAAAATTTATTGATTCGATTCCACAACCATTACACACTTCATTTGCATACATGTATTAAAAGTTTTTAAAGAAAAATAATATCCACTTTGAAAAGCTTTAAAAAATGGGGGAGCCTCCCATAAAACCAATTTTATGTAAAAATTTTGTGGTCTTCTCAATTTTTTTAAAGATTAATTATAATTATAATTATAATTTTAAATTAATACTAAATTTTATGAGTAAATTAATATTTAAAAAAATACCTTCACACACACTTTGTTTAGAAGACATTCTATGAATTGAGAATTTGTACTTCCAAAGTTCTATTAAAAATAATGAAATAAAATAAAATAAAAACTTTCGTGTTTCTGAGCACACAGTACATTTAGATCCGACGACTTCAGAAAGTTATACTATTTAGCATTTAATATTAAATGCCATATCTTTTAGTATAAAAAATTATACTCGAAAAAAAAAACTTATTCCAATATTAATATTATTTATTTCAACTGACTCTTTCATTGAAGAAATATTACTCTTATAAATTAAAGTGTATATTCTTTTGAATAAAATGTTATACCTTTAAACGTCTTGTGCGTCCGAGCGCACAATAAACCAACTCTTAAAAAAATCATATTTATAAAGCTATTATTATTATTATTATTATTAAATAGGAAAAAATAAAACTTGTTAATTTTATTAGGTATGATAAGTACCTATTAATATTACAATAAGATCACCACTCCAAACCCTCACTATTTAAAACCATTAAAATAAAACCAACAATTACATTTATTTAAAAACTAACAGCCTAGCACCTTGCATTATATGATCGATTTTCTCAATTCAGCTTCAAAATCAAGTCTTTAATTCAACAAGTATTTTATTCAGCTCCAAAATTAAGTCTTTAATTAATTAAGTATTTTTGTTTTCAACATTAGTCGAACTTATAAAGCTCTAACTAACTTTGGTTTTTCCACTTCTCTAGATTCAATATCAATCTTTTAACAGTCTAATTATTCTAATTAATTCGTAAAATTAGTTAATTTCATTTGAACAAAACAAATACTAGTAATTACCACAAGATCAAATACTAACTAAAACCTACAAATATGTTAGTGTTTATCCATATCATTACATTATCTTAATTAGAAAAATAAGTGATGAAACATTCAATGTTGCAATGCAAACATACCTAAGTTCATGCTCCAAATCTGGAGCTGGCCCTGAATTTTGTTATTTTAAGTAGTTATTAGATAAAAGGATATGCTTTTTTAAACAGATAATATTTTCTCAAATTAAATATTCTTAACTCTAATTTGTAGGACCAAAGCCACGTGATCATCCCCTAATTAAATGTATTTTATATTTTACTCCATAATACATAATTCCAGTTACAAATATAAAAATAAAGGTCATTTGTAAATAAAAGGGAAAAACTTGTGAAAAATTGTATTTCGAAATATGAGTTTTTTGAGATGAATAATACTCATTGATAACATTTTTAATAAAAAAATTGTACATGATCGATAAAAAATGATAATGATCTAATTAAATTAGATCATAAACAATTAAAAGAAAATTAGTCTGGTGTGAATCATATTTTTGAAAAAATAAATAAATAATATTTAGTATATTAAAAATTACTCTTTGAAAGAGTAATAATTTTTATTCAAAAGAGTAATAATTTATCTCTTTAAAGAGTAATTTTTCATGTACTAAATAGTAATCGATATATTGGAATTTACAATAATTTAAATAATAATCTTTTTGTTTAAAAAATAATAATTTATATCTCTTAAATTTTCATTATTTATTAATTGAAAGTAGAATAACATCTTTATTGAAGTAATATTCACTGGCCTATAATAAAATTCTAGATACTACGAGATTGTTTTGAAAAAAAAAATCTTTTAGTAATTTATTTACTACTCCGTCCCATACTTATTTTTACACTTTTCGTTTTTGTCCGTCCCACACTTATGTTCACCACCCAAAAAATGAAACTTCAAATCATCCAACAACCTCAAAAGTTATCTTAATTTAAAAAATATCACTCGCACCTAACACACATAACATACTTTATAATTTATTTATTATCTAAAAATACCACAATGTCCCTCAAAAGTCAATAAAGTTGATAAAAAAATAACTTTTCTTAAACTTCGTATCTACAGTATCGATGAACTTTTCAGGACGGAGGGAGTATAAGAGTAGCTTGCATGGTATTTATAAGTAATATTAAAATAAAAATCTAAAATAGTCTCTGGCAGACTTGCTTGAAAATAAATTGTTTTAACATAACTAACATGTGACATGTATTAATAAAGTTAAATTTAGGGGATAAAATTCATTTACGAGATATCAACTCGAAGAAATAAGCAACAGCATGTCATCTTAAGAGAGAGAGAGAGAAAAAAAAAAGTAAAATGTAAAATTCAAGAAATACGTAGGAGGGTGGTAATTAAAAATCATATTTTATTAATGACATCATTTAAGAGCTGGCGGTGGTCTAAATTCATTTAAATCCCTATTTTAGTTTCCATATAAATATACATACAGAATACATACATCCACTTAATTCCACCTCTCTCTCTTACTTCAACTTCAGTTCTCCACTCACGATGAATCTTCAACAGCCGCAGAATCAAAAAAACATAAAAAGGCGGCTAAGCCAGGAGCAAGTTCGGCTCCTGGAAGCCAGCTTCAAAGCCGCCAAGAAGCTGGAGCCGGACCGCAAGCTGAAGCTGGCGCGTGAGCTCGGCGTCCCTCCCAGAAAGATTGCGATTTGGTACCACAACAAGAGGGCCCGCTGGAGGAACCAGACGCTGGAGCTCGGCTACGGCTCGCTTAAGGTAAGGCTCGACGCGGCTCTAGCCGAACAAAGGAAGCTGGAAGAGGAAGCCGAGAATCTGCGACGAGAGCTTAAACGGGCTCGGGATATGCTAGCCACCTACAAATGGGCCCCGGCCCAATCACAGGCCCAACAGCCCTGCCCCCCTCCGGTTCAGTCTCTCTCAAGTTTGTGCGATGATGGAGTAGTGATCTGTGGGATGAACGATGACGTGGCCAACGGTGGAGCAACCTTGCCGTTTGGGGAGGTTTATGGTTGTTTGATGTTCTAATTAACTAATTTCTGATTTATTATATTGGTGTGACATTATTAATTAGAATATGTATATTACTATGATATAGAATTAATTAAGTCTAAATTAGTATGAGATTAATTAGTTAGAAGAAATTAAATGAGCAGGATTTCCAATTGGGTTGGAACATAGGTGCATGCATGTACGAATAATCACAAATTATATACTAAGTCTATGATGAATGTAAAAACAAAATTTAATGCATTATTATATATTAATAATATATTATTAATAGTGCATTTTGGATAGGGGGCTTTTTTGGGTCATAGGAGATGGGAAATCAGTTGAGATATGGGATGATCCTTGGCTACCAGAAAATGACAACTTTCGCGTTCAATCCTCCAGAAGGAATAACTTGGTTGGAACAAAAGTGGAAGATCTCCTCTCAGATGATGGTCAGAGATGGAATTTGCAACTTATAACGGAGGTGTTTTTACCGAATGAAGCAAGCCAGATTTCTGCTATCCCTTTGAGTATCTCAAACAGACCTGATGCTCTTTCATGGAGGTACACAAAAAATGGAATTTACTCAGTTAAAACAGGCTATTTGACAGGTCTTGAAAACATTGAAGGAGATGAGGTAAATCTGAATATGGCTATGAATTCACGCTGGAGATGGGTTTGGTCTTTGGATGTCCCACCTAAAATTCAAATGTTCGCGTGGAGATGTTGTAAAGGTATTCTACCTTTAAATACCAATTTGATTGGGCGATTTGTGGATGTTGATCCTATGTGTAGTAGATGTGGAAGCGGTGTGGAATCAGATGAGCATGTATTTCGGGATTGCCCATGGGTAAGGAATTTTTGGCTTCTTTCTCCACTCCATCTTGATCTCTCAAACAACGATGAGATGCAGCCGTTGAACGAATGGTTGGATACCTTTTGGAAGAGCAGCGACCACAAACAAAGCTGCTATTTTGGTGTCTTACTTTGGTGTATATGGTTTGCTCGCAATCTCTTTGTTTTTGAGAAAAAAGAACACGACCCACATCACTTGTTCTCTATGGGGTTGGGACTCCTTGAGGAGTATTGGAAAGCTAAATCTGTTTATCCCAAGAGGGATAATCACCGAGCCTCATGTTTGTGGACACCTCCAAGTGGGGATGTTATAAAGATAAATACTGATGCTTCGATTATTACTGGTATGGGAACTGGTATTGGGGGTGTTGCTCGCAATGTGGATGGGAATGTGTCTTGGAGTTTTTTTGAACATCTCAATACTGAACCATCTGTTGAAATTGCTGAGGCACTGGCTGCACGTCGAGGATTACAACTTGCTCGGGACCACAATATCAATCAGATTGTGTTAGAAATGGATTCACTTGTTCTCTACCATGCATTGAATCAACCAAAGGCAGATATATCATATTTTGGCTCAATTGTTAAAGATATCATCACTCTAGCTTCATATTTTGAGAAAAGCTCCTTCTGCTGGATTCGTCGTACGGCTAATTTCTTAGCCCATAAATTAACTCATTATGCTTTCAATAATTTGTTGTCCAACTTTTTTGATTATGGCGTTCCGCCATCTCTTTTGGTTTATGTTGACTCTGTTGATGTTAGATGATTAAATAAAGCTTTTCTTGAGTTTTCAAAAAAATAGTGCATTTAATACATGACTTGACTTGATGTGTTCAAATTATTTAGAAATTAAATAAGCATTAAAACAATCAGAATTGTAGGATTTGGTAAGTTGAATGTCAAGTTCTTACTATAAATGGCTTTATGTTCGGTTATATTTTTATTATTATTATTTTTTAATTTCGATGTTTCCCATTGCATGCACTCGTACTTCGTTATATTACAGCATCATGTACAAAATTATAGAAAGAGTTATAAGGTTAATAATTACAGGACACACCCTTTGTCATATCTTTATCTATGAAACTTATAATAATGGGATATTCTCAAACCGATTTTCTTGTAGTGTAAGACGTTACAAATTTAAATTTGCATTGAATATCTCAAACTATATACTTTCAACATCAACAAAAGCTTGACACTTGGTGTTGGTTGCATGGGTAAATGTCATCATTATCTCCTAGTTAATTATTTTTTAAGTGGTGTGTGAGAACGTTTCACGATAAAATCATTTTATGTTTTCTATTATTTTTTATTACATACGTTATCATTTTTTTATATATTTTTTTTTTCATTTGTACTATAAATTGTTCGTAAAATAATTCAAAATATCACTATCACTTTCATCAACTGAACTTTTAACTATAAAGTTTAATATGTCCCACATAATAACTTTCGTGAAATGATCTCCGACAATCATTTACCTTCTTGGTAAATATTTTTCTTATTCGTAAAACCACAGTGGTTAACAGTAACACAACTAGAAGCCAAATCAAGTAGTGCACTTTACACTGGGAATTTTTTATAAGAACGGCTATTATTTTGAGAAGTAAATAACAACTCTAGTTAGCTTATATTTTGTTTTAATAATCTTGTAAATAAAGAGATTTTGCAATTAATACTTTATTTTTACTTTTATCATTGAACTAGAAATAATGATCCCAAATAAGAAAATAAATGGGTGTGCAACTGAAATTGCAACCTGATCCCCTATTCCACTAAGGAATTCCATGAATAAAGAAGAGTGAAAATATGTGTTTAAATGTGTATGGGGGAACAAATAACGATAGATATTAATTAATTATTTGATAAGACGGTAATGCCCTGCGTCGATGGACCTTATATAATCTACTACTCCGCTTATTCGCAGTAAATACTATCTCCCCGGAAAGATATACATTTTATTAGGTTAGCTGTCCGCATCAAAAGTATATGTTTCTCTTTTTAAACACATAGGACCCACACACATTACTAATACATTTAATATATAAATCTCACACATCTTACTAATATAACTACCTACTACATATTAAATAATAATACTTCTTAATCCACTTAAAAAAATGTATATATATTTTGCGGATGGAAGGAGTACTACATAAACTCTAAAAAGATAGGATTTAATCAAATATTCCTTCGAAGAGCACTTCCCGTTTATTGTTAGATGTTGTTTAAAAAATTATTTTTTTTATCATTTTTATTAATTTTAGTGGAGATGGAAGTAATTTTATATATATATATATATATATATATATATATATATATATATATATATATATATATATATACATTTGAGTATGTCAAAATCAACAATAAATATAGAGGTATTTTTAAAACTAATTTTATTTATATATAATTCTGTATATATTTAGAAGTCATTAGATGTTTATTCTAATATATTTAGTCATTAATCATATATTATTTGTCCTCTAATTTCTTAGATATGTTTTAACAACAATAATAATTATTATTATATAAAAATTTAAATCATACTTTCTTTAAATATGCTATAGGAAAAAACATATCAAATTATTAGAATGCAACAAGGATAACAATTAATGAAGATATAAAAGAAGTTCGTGATTTCCGAAAGAGGTACGTGCTCAATCTATACATTACATTTAATGATTTTTTCTTTTAAAATATATATATGAAATAATTACTGATAGGTACACACTTTGTACCCCTAATTACTACTAGATACATTGATTTAAAATAATTATTATTTAATACAAAATATTAAAGTAAAATACCAAATATACCCCTAAACACATATACCTTTAAAACACTAACCCCAACCTCCACCCACCACCGGACCACCGCTGCCGCTGCCGGACCGCCGCCGCCGGCGGAGCTCTGGCGGCCGGTCGCCGGAAAATCTGTTCGTCAAAAAAAAAACTGGTCGCCGGAAAGCTGCCGCGCCGCCGGTCGCCGGAAAAACTGTTTGTCCAAAAAAAAAAAAGAAAAAAAAAACTGGTCGCCGGAAAAACTGCCGCCGCCGGAAAAGCTGCCGGACCGCCGCCGCCGGACCACCACATTTTTTTGCTGCACACACTTTGCTGCACATGAACTTTTGCTGCACACAATATTTATGTGCAGCACATTAATAGGGGTAATATTGGAATATCACTATATATTTTTGTACCTAGTAGTAATACTTTTGTATGTTTGTATCTCATAGTAATTTAGGGTTTTTTTATGTACCTAGTAGTAATCATCCCTATATATATATATCTATAAATTTTAATATTTATGCATTTGGAAATGTAGCATGGGTTTAATAGGTCATGATAGATTGTCTGGACAGTCTCATATAAATCACATTGGTAGAAGCTTCATCTTTGAATAATTTACACCAGATGTAGAAGTGATCTATCTTGCAGAAATTCAAGACATCAAGGATGTAAATATTCCATTATGATTTTTTTGTTTTAAAATATTTTTGTTGCAAAGATTAAAATGCATTACAATTATTGTATAACTTATGTTAATTTATATTTTCATCATGAATTTTTAGGAAAACTATTGCATTGTTGTTGCAAATGCTCAAAGGATCCAAACTCAATATGGATGGTACTATAATGGATGTAACAAATGCACCAAGAAAGTTATTGATAAATCTGAAATCCCTTACTGTGAGAAGTGTAAGCAGGACATATCAGTGTCTGTGCCACAGTAAGTTTTATTTTTTTCTTTGAAAGTTTAACATATTTTTTTTAAAATTTACTATTTTCTTTTGAAAATGACAAATAAAATTTTATTAAGTTATTTTGCATTTCAACAGATATAAAATTCATCTCAAGGTTGCCGATGAAACTGGGAGTACTTTCTTTATAGTATTTGATAGAGAAATTAGGCCAATTATTGGAAAAACAATAGCCGAACTCATTGAAAATCTTGAGAATGTAATTTATAATTTTCATATACTGACATCTATAAAAAATAGAATTGCATTAATCAAATTTCACATATTACAAATTTTCACATGACTGAAAGATATGACATAAATTATAATTTAGTTTGCAAAATACAACATACCTGTTATACCTATCCTATGTTTTATTATAATTCTTTTTTATTTTTTTATTAGCTGGACTTGGTTGGATAATTTTTTAAAGAGCTTGACACTCTTATTGGTTCGAAGTTCATCTTTAGATTCCATATCTCTGAAAGAAATATAAGTAGTCAATGGAATGTATACACTGTGATGAAAGTATCTTCAGACCCTACTATGATCAAGGCTATAACGAATAGATCAAAAGCGAAAAAGATATTGAAGTTCAAAATTAAAAATTAATTTATGGTGATTTTCTCCATCTTTTCTAACTGTTATATTATACTGTTATTTTTATGTTTACATACAGCCTTTAGGATCTTCCATGAATGATATTTTTTCAAATAAAATGAGTACTCCAAAAGGAAACCGTAAATTGGTTGACTTTGAGACTATTGATGATGATGAAGATAATGCCCTTGATCAGATTTAAATGCCGGCCACGAATAAAAGGATGATTCAAGTAAAAGTTGAAGATGATCAATCTTAAGAAAAAAACATATTACTTCATGAAATACTTAGGATTTATCCATAAATTTTATTATTACTGCAGATTTAGATTATCGTAATTTTTATGAAACTATGAATGATTATTTTAATTATATTATCAATTTTATCCTTCAAACTTTTATAGAATCAAGAATTAATGTTTATTTCAATACCATTATCAACTCTGTTTTCCATATCAAGTAGACATGCGCCACCACAAGAATAAGAATTCAGAATCTAAATTGTCTCATACAAAATTAATTTATTCAAAATAGTCTCAAAATTTTTAATTTTACCTAATAATTAAAATAAAAGTTATGGAACAACATTGATAAAAAAAAAAGAGTATTGTATTGAAACAAATACTATATAGCAAAACTAAAAGGTTAAAGGTTTGGAATGCTCTTAATTAATATTTTATTTAATCTTGCAATTAACATTAATTTTAAGTAATTTAATATAATATTTCAAATATTATTTTATTTAATATATCCTATTTTAAGTAATTTATTATGACAATCACAATAAAATTTGTATATGTGGAAATCTCACATTAATCTTATAATTAATATTTTATTTTAAATAATTTATTATTTTAAATATTAATTTTTTATATTCTCTTATTTATTTATAATTTTAATAACATAACTAATATTTTATTTAAATAATTTAATATGAATACCATAGTAAAAAATACTTTGTTTGGACGAAGAAGGGAAAACAAGCAACAACACAATTAATGTTGTGTTTGGTGAGGTTTTTAGAAATTTATCGTAATTAATGTTACAGATAATATAAATATGATTATATTTTAAATTTTATTTATTTTAATTCAGTTACATAATATACCATTTAAAGGTAAATATCATAATTACAATAAATAAAAATAAATATATATGAACATGAAAAACAGAACGAAAATAACATTACATCAAAATATATCAAAATTAACATAATAAAGTAAAGATCATTTAAAAAAGTTAAATTATAAAAAATATAACCCGTGTAATATATGGGAAAACATACTGGTATATATATAATCTAAGAGATGTTTTGTAAGGGCAGCTTGTGGGGTTAATGAAATTGAAATTGAAAATTTTTATTACCCTACATTGTAATTGGATAATAGGGAATCAGGATTTATTAATCATTTTCATCGATACGTTAATTATTTGGTAAACCCTTTCGTGAGATCGTTTAACAGAAATAATTTTATGAGATGAATAAAAAGTGATAATATCTTAATAAAAAGTAATATTGTGATGAAAAATAATAATGGTGTAGTGAATTATTTTGTAAATAATATGTATTACAAATAAAATATTATAACCATTTAGGATTTATTACTATCCAATACATATTATACTCTTATATTACTATTAGATACAATAAGATAAAATTATTAATGACAGATACAATGTCCTATAATGAGATACCTAATATATCCCTACATCATCTTTCACGTGACACTATCCTGAACATCACCAACCTATCTTCTTTACGACACTATTCTAACACCACCAACCTTTCCCCTTTTTCCTTAAACACCCAACTAATCGAAATCCTCACTTAATCCTTTCACATAAATAAAATTAATTTTCATGTCCCCCAATTTCATTTTTCAAAGTGCGACTCTGCATGTAATTCCATTTTATCTCGCAAACTAATATGATACAAATATGTTATACATCAAAAAAAGATATAATGATTAGAATTTCAATACGATTAAATGAAAAGGTCACTGAAATTTTCAATTTGATTTTTGTTCAGGTTTTGCATATTGGATTCTGAGTTTTTAAAAGGATTTATAGGTTACGTATCATGTATTCTACATAATATATCAAAGCATGAATTCTGCATAATATATTCGTTGATAAGTTATAAATTATCTTGAGGTTAAAAATATTTTCTTAATGTTTCACGAAATATTTAGAATATATTACAAATTCATTCATTGAAATGCTTTTGTATTCAAAACAAGTAACTATTCAAATTATTTAATGTTCAATAACAATGTATTCAAAATTAGTAGGTATTCAGAATATTTAATGTCCAGTAACGATGTATTCAGAAATTAAATACGCATAATATAAGGCTCAACGTGGAATGAGTTGAATTAATCCCAACGAATTTTTAGGATAAAAAGGTGGAACGAAATCTGTTTTTAATTTTAATATAAAATATCTTTACATTTTAATATATTATTGAACACAATTTAGAATATTTAGAAAATTTCAATAAAATCAGTAAGTATTTAGAATATTTAACGTTAAATAACAATGCATTCAAAAATATTTTTTCAATATTCACGAAATATTCAGGATGTATTCAATATATTTCGAATTCTTTCATGGAAACACTTTTGTATTAACAATTAGGTATTCAGAATATTTAATGTTCAGTAACGATGTATTCAAAAATTGAATATGCATAATATGCGCACGCTTCGCATCAGCATGGAATGAGTTTAATTAATTCCAACGGATTTTAGGAGAAAAATGTAGAATGAAATATGTTTTTAATTTTAATATAAAATATCTTTATATTTTAATATATTATTAAATACAATCTCATTAAGGATAAGAAGGGTATTTCACTAATTCAAAATATATTGATTAGTAATATTTTTAGGATAATGTACCTATAAGTAATAATAATATATAAATTGTATCTGATAGTAATGATCCCAACAATTTAATAATAAAAAGTTAAAAAGTAATAATTATTTAAAAAAAATAAAACGGTCTCACCGGTATATACAAATGTTGCCCTAACTATATATGACTCTATAATCACAATCACTTTCATTTCCATTGTTCTCTTGATGATGCCATTATCACCATTTTCAAATTTTAACCAAGCACCCTAAATTCATTATTGCAGGTGAAATAGTCCTCATACCAAAACAACAGTACAGGGCTTCCAAATCATGTGTCCACACCAACTTCTTGCATTTGGGCATTTCCAAGCCAGGTGGGCCTCCACAAAAGAACATATTGGTGGGCTTGTGGGCTTTTTTTTATTACATACAGAACAACAAAATGTACATGGAGATACAGTAATGTTAGATTGATAAGAAAAACAACCATAGTTTGTTTTTTTTTTTTTTTTTTGACACCACGTAATAGAGGAAAAGCCGTAACAATGCAATTTAGGTGTCTGAACATTGTGAATGATGCGTAAATAAAATAAAAAGTGACATTTTTAAAAACAAATTATATATTATGTTGAGTGATTGATCGTAGTCATTTTCACCTAGATTTTAGTGTCGATATTTGTGTATTTTCGGATATTTTTATCCGTATTTATGTTACTTTTGGTGGAGTTATTGTTATTTTGAGGAATGTGGTATAAATTGATAGAATTGTGTAAATGAGCTTAAATATATGTAAAACAGGTCAAGAAATGGACAAAAACGGAGTCGGGAGCGAAAAGGAGACGGAAGAACAGGGAATGTTGGTACACGGCCCTGTAACCAATGGCCGTATAATGTCATCAGAACTCGCTGCTCGCCCAGGAGGATGACCGTGAGCTGGTGCACGGGCCGTGCGTTGCTGCACGACCCGTGTGGGGAGCACGGCCCTGTAAGAGGAAGTCGTGCGTTGTCGTCAGAAAATGCTACACGACCATGACCAAGGCCGTGCAGCGCAGCTTGAGCCGTGTCCGGAAGCACGCACAACACTCCGAAGTAGGTGTGCCCTACACGGGCCGTGCACTGCAGTACGGGCCGTGTAGGTGCAAAATCCTGTGTAATTTTCAGAATGTTCTGGAAGCTTCTAGAAGGTCCATAAGTGATATAAAATCATGACTTGTGCGAAATTTAGAGGGAGAATTCATTGAAGATCGGATTGGAGCAGTTACACACACCAAAACACCACATTTCCTCACATAGTAGATCTATCTTCCATCTCTACCATCTAGATCCATAAAATCACCATTTGATCTACATTTTTAATCCATAAAACCTTCATTCCATTCATCCTACCACCATTTGAGAAGATTGAAGCATCAATTGTAGAAGAAGGTGATCAATTGAAGAGGAGGAAGGCTTTTCTTATGCAAGAGAAGCAAATCTACTTTCCAATTGTTACTTTTCTTCTTATTATGGCTCAAATGGAGCAAAGCTTGATTTGTAATAAATTAATTACCATGTTTAATTGCTAGTTTTATAGTAGGGTTAGTCATATGAGTGGTTGATGGGAAGAGTTAGATATGTAACACTTGAGTAGTGATTTGAATTGATTTGTGGATTTTCTTCTATGATATCTCAATCATGTTTCATTTCAATGTATGTGTGATTAAATTCTCTATTCATTATATTAGGATGGTCATTCCAATGTTGTGAGTGAAGCTTTAATTGAAGCATATATTGAGTTGTTCATGCATGTTAGTATAAGGGGATGTAAGCCATACCCTCCTTGGGCTTAGAACATTCATAGAGGGACACTTAAGAAATTGAGTGAAAAGAACCAACTTATGATCATAGCACCTTAAGGGAATTGAGATTAAGACCAATCTTAGGAGACTTAAGCTTGTAAAAGAGTCAAGAACCTAGTTGTCTTGGCCATATGGACTATGGGTAAATTTGTGATTGCTTTTAATCCACAAGTTAATGAGAATTACTATGAAGGATTTTGCATATCTAGCTCAAGTCTCAACTATAAGTACGATTAGCATTGCTCTCTTCTCAAGTATATTCTACATCCGTTCCATCAATCATTTGCTCGTTCTTTGATCATTTACTTAGCTAGTTTACATTCTAGTTATTTGAGTAGAATTTTAAGCATTAGCGTTAATACAAAACTTTCAAACATATCATCTTTACAAAGCATAAGTCAATGAATAATTCGGATACTAGCCAATGTTTGCTTTTTCTTGGGATGACAGTCTTATAAATTCTGCACTTGGTCATGCGTATATAACAACGATAGAGTACACTTGCTCTTGACATTATACTAAAAATGCGACTAAGTTCAGTGATATTCTTCAAAATCAACATAATATATTACATTTTTTAAGTAGTTTTTTTTCTTCTTCTAAATTTAAACCTGAAAATAGTGTAATTGTTTATTTGATGTATGAGATATTTTGTATATCGAAAAATTTCAAATAAATGCCCAATTTTTATTGTATATCTCAATTTTGAGCTTTATTTTAAAAGTGTTTTATTTCGAGGTTCAGATTTGAATTTTTATCAAAATAAGGTTTGCTGTAATTTTTTTCTTCTAAATTCAATACATATTATAATACATATTATAGAATAACACAAAATGCCACTTTTTTTTTTTCACAAAACTCAGCAATTTTATAAATCTTTAGGTGATAATTACTTAAAAAAAAAAAAAAAACTCAACACATTTCTTTATCTCAACACACACATGCATAAAAAAAATATGGTGGATAGAGGAAGTGCGATTTGGACAATGTGGTTAAAGATTCTGTATTTAGATATCTCTCTAAAATTATATGGCCTATTCAATTATAATGAAATGATTAAATAAAAAAATATATGAAAGTGTTATATTATTATTTTGCCAAGCTATTTATAACTTATCTTTTACTCTTAAAGTTCATGATACTTTTGTATTAAAAAATTTATTGTCAATTCATTTAAAATTAAATGTATTTACGATTGAACCATGATCTGCCATGCATAAAATACACAAGACTCTAATTTAAATCCTATAATTTTAATAAAAATGTTATATGTGTGTGTCATGGATAGATGATTTGATTAAAATTAGCCCAAACAACCCTTTGTACTTGATATCTAAGCTGGAATTCCAAATATCGTTTTACCTCATTATAGGTACACTACCAACTTTATAAATCTTCAAAATACAATCCCAAATAAATGAAAATATCCCAATTTTGGCGGTAACGTTTGGTGGGAAAAATCAATAAAAATTGCGAAAATCACTTGGATTCACACATACCCCATTCTCACCCACCAGCGCGTGGATGGATCAACCCAGCAATGAGCTCCACCACCGCCACGTACCAATAAAAGAACACGTAGGACCGGAGTCCTGCCCTTTATTGAACCGTGGAAGCACGCGCCCATTAAGCGAGTGCCTTAATCCTCAGATATCAGTATATAGTTTTTCCAATGTGAAATTCGGAACCCTTCTCAATACCTCCGCCCTCCGTAGTCTTTTGAAACAGCCCGAGAAAAGCCCTAAAACGTTCCAAGAGTGGGGGAAAAATACCGAAAAACAAAAATTAAGATGATTAATTTCATTGTATAATCGGAAAATCTGAGTTTCAATCTCGCAATATAGGGTTCGTTCGATCGAATTCCGGTTGAAATCTGATATTTCTAGGGTTGCACTTTTTACGTTTCCACTGCATGATCCATTTATCTAAGGTCAGTGTTTCATCGACCTCATTATCTCTAATTTGTTTATCTTGAGATACGTCCCCTTTGGAGAAAAGCCAGATTGATTTCGGAACTTGTTTGTGTGGTGTGCAAAAGATTTGTGGCAAAGGGAAAGAAAAATTTAAGGGAGCTTGTTTTATTTCATTTTTTCTTTTTTGTGTTGGAGGTTTTTTGCTATGCGATTATCGCGGCCTGATTCAGTTGTCAATAGAAGGAAGAATCAGAGTTTCAGGAATAAGTTTAGGGAAAAGAAAAAGCACAAGAGACTAGACGCAATTTGTGAGAGAGCTTATACTAGGAACCATAGTGGGGTTGAACGGGTAGATTCGGGCGAACTTAATAATGGAGGGAATGAATTGGAGCTCCGTAGGAGTAATAGGGCTCGTAGAGCCCCTGTTGTTCTTGATTCATCGCCTATGCCGCCGAAAAAGCGTATGAAGGTTGATAGGATTTTCGCCAATAGCGTTGGGAAAACTAGGAGAGAAGATAGATCGCAGTGGGAAATACCATGCTCAAGTTCAAGGGATTTGGATGGACAGACTGATGGTTGGAATTTGAGGTTGAGATCCAGGGGAAAGAGTGGAGGTTTTTCAGGGAGGGCAAGGGGGGACTCTTCGGTGAGGGGTAAAAGGAAGCTCTTTCAGGATTTTGATGGGTTTGGGGATGACATGGAACCTCAGTGTTATGATAAGAAAGATCTCTTGGTCAGTGAGAAATCAACCGTTGTTAAGTCGAAGAGGCCTGGTAGAATTAAAGCTTCAAATGTTTTATCAAATGACAATCTGGATATTGATATGGGAGATGGGGTGGATGGTGGTAAACAAAAGAACATAAATGAGGTTTTAGAAGTGATGAATGAGGTAGTAGAAACACAGTTGGAGACTAAGTCGAAATCTGAAGCAGAAGATGGTGATGTGGCAGTAGAAACACAGTTGGAGACTAAGTCGAAATCTGAAGCAGAAGATGGTGATGTGGCACAGTTCACTGAGAGAGAGGAGACTACAATTCTAAGTGATCCAGAATTAGAGGGATACCAACACATTGGCAATGCCAATGCTGAAACAAGGGATGATGATCCCATGGAGCAGGAAAAACTAGCATGTGATCTTGTATCTGACCAACAAAATGTTGCTGAAATTAATTGTGAGTCAGCAGACCAAGCAAATAACAACGGACGTTCTGATAAGCTTATTGAAGGTGAGACCTGTAAAAAGTCAAAACATATAAACAATATGTCAGCTATTGCTTACAGAAAACCAAGAATAAAACTAGGCAGACGATGTGGTTTATGTGGGGGTGGTATTGATGGCAAGCCTCCAAAAATATTTGTACTGGAAGGTGCCGACAGTGAAACTGAGGGATATAGTGGCTCATCTGCTTCAGAGGAAACTAATTATGATGTTTGGGATGGTTTTGGTGACCAATCTGGATGGCTTGGGCGGCTTCTTGGACCAATTAATGATCGATTTGGTATAGCTGGGATTTGGGTTCACCAGCAATGTGCTGTATGGAGTCCAGAGGTTAGTTATATATTCTTAATATTATGGCACTTAAGTTTGTTCTCAAGTTTTTCTTGTTAATAAATGGGCCTCTGGGCTCTTTTCATATTGTTTGCTTAGTTCCATTTTTAGTTGAAAAGTTGAGGGATCCTGTTACTTTACTACCTCATTGACATAATTATTCTTCTTTCTGACTGCTAAATTGTCAAATTATACACATGGGAAGTTGATTTATGATGGAATAATGTTTCTTCTCTTCGACCAGATCAGGGAAATGAAAATTGAGAAGGGAAAGCTTGAAAGTTTCCTCACCTGTTAGGGTAATTGACCTTTTATAAAAGAAACATGAACAATCAAATGGAGTGAAAGAAAGAATAAAAAAAAAAACCCTTATCTATTAGGAAGAATGGCAAGAGTTGTGTTCTTGGGAAAGAAAAGCAAAAAAGGACAAACGATGGAAAACAAATTGTATCTTGTGAAACAGTAACTAAAATGAAATGAAAGGAGTGCGGACTACAGGGCCGCAGGCTGCATAGGGTCTAATAACAATTTATGCTACATTAGTTGCAGTAGTTGTGCCTTATAAAGTTCATGAATGTCATTCTGGGACACTCTGTATGGTGAATTTCAAAATATCTCTTGTTTTGGTTGAAAGTTGGAAGACCATTCACTCTTGTATTTTTATTTTAAAATCAAACTGCGCCTTGTGCTATTTTATGTTTACTCTCAAAAGATACATGTTTTCACTCAAGCATCTTATTTTAGTACCGTCAATGTTGTAATAATAAGGATCCCCTCTATTAAGTTTATGGGCCTATGTCTGGTTCTGGTAGTTGCTGTTGACACTTAAATTATGTTTCTTAAGTTTGACCTCTAGCAAAATTAATTTTGCAAGTTTGATGACAATTATTGCCTTTTTTTATTAATACTGATACAGAGTCCCGCATTGATTAAGACATCTAATTTTTTCTTGTTTGTACTGTTATTAATTGAATTTATAAACTGCTAGTGTCTTTCTTCCTTTGGTGTCCAATTCTTTCTAGAAGGAAAGCCTTGGCTCGGTTTGCTATACTCTGTTTATTTTTTTATTTCTATTGTAATTTTCTCAAGTTTGTGATATGATGTGCATGTCTGTTGTTGTTCTGCAAGTAAGGAAGCAAGTATTTCAACCTCTTATACACTGTCATTTTGGTCATTCTTTGTGATGCTGTTCAGTCAAATATATCAGGGAACAACTTAGGTTCTACTCAAATATTGGTTGATTACTAAAATTTACTAAGACAAGCTGCAACCATAACTCTGATTTTTGGGTCCTTATTTTTTTCTGGCAGAACACACGTTCTTCGTCTTTTTATTTCATTGAGACATCTAATTAATTAGGATTATTCATCATCTGTATGCTCATGCTATAATATTATCTGCTAATTGTTTTTCAGGTTTATTTTGCTGGATTGGGCTGCTTGAAGAATATCAGGGCTGCACTTTATAGGGGGAAGGTGTTGAAATGCAGCCGCTGTAGGAGACCTGGTGCTACCATTGGTTGTCGTGTTGATCGCTGTCCCAGGACTTACCACCTTGTGAGTGGCTTTTATCTATATATTTTTATATAAGCATCTCATTTTTAACCTCTCAGCCGTCAATTGTTGTTTTTACTCTTGCTGCACGCTGTGCTGTACATTTATCATATTAATTGGTTTAACATGATTTGTTTGCTTTTGTAGCCTTGTGCAAGAGCCAAAAATTGCATCTTTGATCACCGCAAGTTTCTTATTGCCTGCACCGATCATCGCCACCTATTTCAACCATATGGAATACAGAATACACTTCGGTTGAAAAAAATTAAGACCAGAAAGCTGAAGTTGGAATTGCGAAAGATGGCTAATGAGTCAAGCCGTAAGGATATCGAAGCAGAAGAAAAATGGTTAGAGAACTGTGGGGAAGATGAAGAATTTTTGAAACGTGAGAGCAAAAGGCTTCAAAGAGATTTGTGCAGAATAGCGCCTACGTACATTGGAGGCACAAATTCTGAAAGAGAGAAACAATTTCAGGGATGGGAGTCTGTCGCTGGGTTGCAAGATGTTATTCGGTGCATGAAAGAGGTTGTTATTTTACCACTCCTGTACCCTGAGTTTTTCAATAATATAGGGCTTACACCTCCTAGGGGAGTTCTGTTGCATGGACATCCTGGAACTGGTAAGACATTGGTTGTGCGGGCACTAGTTGGTTCTTGTGCGCGTAGTGACAGGAGGATAGCATATTTTGCACGCAAAGGTGCAGATTGTCTGGGAAAATATGTTGGTGATGCTGAGCGGCAGCTTAGACTTCTTTTTCAAGTTGCTGAGAAATCTCAACCCTCTATCATTTTCTTTGATGAAATAGATGGTTTGGCTCCTTGTCGCACTAAGCAACAGGATCAAACGCACAATTCAGTTGTCTCCACATTGCTTGCATTAATGGATGGCCTTAAATCTCGAGGTTCAGTTATTGTAATTGGAGCAACTAATCGTCCTGATGCGGTTGATCCAGCTCTAAGAAGGCCAGGGAGATTTGATAGAGAGATTTATTTTCCACTGCCTTCTGTTAAGGACAGAGAAGAGATTCTTTCATTGCACACTCAGAAATGGCCTAAACCGATAACTGGTTCCTTATTAAAGTGGGTTGCGGAACAAACTGTTGGATTCGCTGGTGCTGATCTGCAGTCTCTTTGTTCTCAAGCGGCTACAATTAGTCTAAGGAGGAGCTTCCCCTTGCAAAAAGTTCTCTCTGCTGCTGAAACTAACAGAAAATGCCCTGCTATCACCACATTTGCTGTTGAAGAAAGAGATTGGTTGAAGGCTCTGTCATGTGCCCCACCTCCATGCTCTCGAAGAGAAAGTGGAATTGCTCTAAATGATGTGGTATCTTCACCTCTTAAATCTCATCTTGTTCCATGCCTTGTCCAGTCTCTTACGAGACTACTTGTTTTCCTGTATCTGGATGAACGTGTCTGGTTGCCGCTACATCTTATTAAGGCTTCGACCTTGGTAAAAAATATAATTGTTTCTCATTTAGATAGGAGGAAAGTCCAGAGTGAAAATTGGTGGTTGCAAGTGGATGGTTTGCTCCAGGAAGCTGCGATAATGAATGAGATTGAGAAGAGCCTCTTACTTGCAAATGTTCTGATTGGAGGTAGTAAACTTGGTGGTTCCAATGTGACAGAGGAGAATCCTGATGAATATCCAAATGTTATCTGTTCCAAGTCTTTACGTATGGGTGCTCGCACTGGGATCCCACAAACTGTCTGTTCTGTTAAATCAGGATACCAAGTTCTGATCTGTGGAAATCCAAGATTTGGCCAGAGGCATCTTGCTTCATGTCTTCTCCACAGTTTTGTTGGAAATGTTGATGTGTGGAAAGTTGATTTGGCCAGTATATCTCATGAAGGACATGGAGACATGGTTCATGGGCTGACGCGTATACTTAGTATGTCATGATTTTCCATTTCAAGTTACTGAAAATTTTCTTTGGCCAGAAAACTATGCTCTCCTTTATGTCTTTCTTGCTTTGATAAGATGCAAAGTTCTTTATCACATGTATGCTTCTGTCTCACCTCTCTGGCTTTCACAAAGTTGGAGCTCCTCTTCGAACACCTTTCTGTTCCTGCTATGTCTTCATGCTGTCCTAATATATTCCAGCCATGTCTTTCAATTAGGTTCTATCATTTTGTGTGCATGATATTAAGATTTAAACATTTTACTCTCCAATTGCTTAAACCTGCAGCTGCTGCTCTCCCTCCCTATCCAGTTATATTTCTTACTAGTCTTTTCCTTCATATCTTTGTGTGCTTTATATTAGGAATATAATTTGTCATGCTACTTTTGTGGCAGTGAAATCTACTGGTGCGGATGTGTGCATGCTATATATGCCAACAATTGATTTGTGGGCTGTTGAGGCACATAATAAAGCATCTGAAGAAGAGCCATCTTCAATGGATACTCAATCCTCTGGAGAGATATCTTGTGATGGGAACTTTAAGGTGGACATGGAACACGAAACTTCTCTAATAGCTGATGTAAAGGGTATAGAGTCTCAAACTGTGGTGAAGGAAGCCTCATACCTCTGGACCTCTTTCATTGAGCAGGTGGAGTCTATACGTGTTAACACCTCCTTGATAATTCTGGTAAGGTAGCCTTTTCTTTTCTTGTCTGAATTAATTATAGTTGCTTGGTTATGGTGGTCATCTTGACTTTTAGCATTAAATAACTAATTAGGGAACTTTTTCATTTCCTGTTAATCTGGGAATCTAAATTTGCATCTTTCTTAATTATAAACTTAAATCTGAGTAATGTTGATACTTGATAGAAATCGCATCCAACATTCTTATTTCCTGCCTCTTGTCTTTCTCCTTTCCCTTCCTTGCAATAACACCTTTTATGGGAGGGCTTGTGTAATAAAGTGGACTAGACAATTTGTAGAATACTGTATAACATGATGGAAGGGCTTGAGGAATAATAAAGTGGAATAGACAATTAATAGAACGGTGTATAACATGACGGAAAATGTGTGTTCTTACAATAGAAGGTACTGGATATGCACTCCTTATCTTTGACCTTGAACACTTCTGATTTAAAGTGGCTTTGGAGTTTTGTTCAGAGGAAGGTTCTACCTTTCAGCTTTTAGGTGATTTTTGTTTGTTATGTTGGTTTTTGAAAACCAAATGAATAGCAATGATCTATGTTTGTTTTGGATTTTTTAGTTTGATAGGAATTAACTTTATATCAGCATCAATTTGTAAGAGGTGTGTGGTGATGTGTGCGAGAGATTATTAATATGAGAGAAGAGATAAGAAAGGAGAGGGAAAGAGAGAAAAGTGTATTAATTGAGAAAAGAGAATGTATAGAGGGTGGGTGGGTTAGGGATGGAAAAAGCCCAAAAAAAAAAAAAAAAAACCCTAACTAGAACAAGTCTAGATTTCGAATTTTGAAAACAGGTTTTCGAAACAGTAAAGAAAACATCCCATTAGAGAAGTCTGACCCATATTTACCCATATTTTACTTGCATGTTATTTGTTTAGATATGCTTTAGTTCCATATTCATTGCCAATGCCATACTTGCTTGGGTATCTATATGGTATGGGTTGCTGATCTTGAAGGTGGCTTTGTACCTTATGTGCGGATTTGAAGGGGGAGACTAGCTTAGTAGCTTTTTGGTCTGGCTGCAAAGTTTTCATAAGTAATGGTCCGTAGATAATTTATTAATGATGCTAAATCAATTGAACTATATCATGCAAGAGAATTATTAATGCACCACTTGGATACTGCCACAAGCCTTAGCATCCTAATATTGTTGGATTGAGGTTTTCAACTTGCTCTCTTACTTCTAGGCATAGTTGTTAAAGGCGCGCCTAAGGCGCTCAGGCTCAGGGGTCTGCGCCTACAATTTTGATTTTTTGCTATTCCAGGCTCATGTAACAAAGGCGTGCGCCTAGTTGCTCCTTAGGCGCGCCTCTTCAACATCCTGTTTTTTTTTTATTTTTATTTTTAAGTTTTTTGAAATTGGTACTCAATTATTAAAGGGTTTACACATTTTTAAGATAAAAATGGAAAGCCCACTTATAAAATGATATAAATAGAGAATTAGGGGTAGGGTTTTAGTACTTGAACTTTCAAAACAAAGACAAAAAGGTGGGCTGCCTTCACCTCCACCATCTTCTGCGTACTTGAACTTTATTTGTGTGTATGTTTTATGTGTTATAATGCTATTATGAGTTATTATGTATCATTATGTGATGTTATGTGATTTTTTTCTTAGTTAGTTAGGTAATATGATTGTAAGTAGGATATATTTGTGTATATACATTGTAAATTCAGTTTTGGGCAAAATGTAGCTCAGGCGCGACTAGGGGTCCGTGCGCCTAGGTGCGCCTCTCGCTTTTAACAACTATGCTTCTAGGACCTCTGATAATGTTTGGTTGAGGTTTTTACTTGATACCACTGAATTTAGCTGCTAACCGTCTTCGTGTCAATGCTTTTACATTATTTGCAACATGTAGCAACATTTTTCCTGCTGCTTTCCCAATTTTCAGTATTGATTAACCTTTTTAATACACTGGAAATGCTCATTGAATTCTTTACAGGCAACATCAGAAGTACCGTTTTCGCTGCTACCTCATAGAATAAGGAACTTTTTCGGGAATGAGGTATTGAATTGCAGCCGCTCAAATTCGTTGGTCCACAAGGAGCCACAGTTCTGTGTGCAGCTTGATGGTAAATTCGATCATGATAAGGCGATTTCTGCTTTTGCTGCTACATTGACGAAAGATTTGGCACAGCACTTTATACAATTACTTCATGGTGGATGTCACACCCATGTAAGCTCTCTTGAGGTGAATGTTGAAGATTCAGTTGATGATGTTGATCAAGTTTGTCATAGTAAACCTTGCAATATCAGTCCAGTTGCTTCAGTTGTTCTGACAAATAAAACCCTGAAAGGGAAATCAAACTTGCTGTTGGCAATATCAACACTTGGCTATCAGATTCTATGTTATCCTCATTTTGCTGAACTTTGTTGGGTCACATCTAAGTTGAAAGTAGGTCCTTGTGCCAATACGAGTGGACCCTGGAAAGGCTGGCCCTTCAATACTTGCATAGTTCGCCCTATCGACTCAGCAGATAATGTTACTTCCGCCTCTAATACCAGCAATATTAAAAGCAAAGACTTTGGTTTAGTTAGAGGACTTGTTGCTGTAGGATTATCAGCGTATAGAGGTGAATACACTTCACTAAGGGAAGTTTGCTCTGCAGTGTGGAAAGTTTTGGAAATTCTGGTTGTTCAAATTGATGATAAAATTCAAGCTGGTAAAGACAGAACCCAGTTTATTCGAGTACTTTCACAAGTGGCATATCTTGAAGACATGGTTAGCAGTTGGATGCACACCTTACAAAGGTATTGCCATAATTATTCCTAATTTTCCTTCTCTCTCTCTCTTTATATATTTCTAAAACAAAAAATCTCTTTCAGTCTAGAGGTGGATGCTCATATTTCTGGGGCAAATGCAAGTGCTGGACTGCTTGATAATCATATCTGCAAGGATGGTAATTCTGAAGGTGATGTTCACGAGCTAGACAATTCTAACGTTAATGTAAATGAATGTGCTGAACCGTTGGAAAAAAGGCCCCAGGAAGTTGGGGTTAGAGATGCTGAACAATTATGTCCAATGGATGCTGATAATGAATGTGCTGAACAATCAAATCCAACTGCAGTGGATAGCAAATCTGCAACTGAAGGGGATCAATTTGCAGTTACTGTAGAAGAATCACTCCATCAGATTGCCTTGAATGATAATTGCTGTCATAAAAGCACTCTTGCACCCAATGAAGTGAAAGTGCCTTCAGAGGTAGAAGCTGCTGGAGTTTTGTCAGAATCGGGAAATGTTCAACCTGTTAACGTTTTAAAAAGGAGTAATTCCAATGTTTGTGCAAATGGTCCCTGTGGATCAGGTGATAAGCGGATAACTGAGATGCATTCTTTTGCAGAGATTAGTAACCAGCCTAATAATTTGTTGACTGATAATTGCATCTTGTCCAAAGATACTGGTGGAAACTCAGGTGGAAGTGATCTTAATGTCAACCATGCATCAAATCCTGACAGTCTCACCTGTGGTTCGACTAGCACGTGCTTTTACCAGTGTTGCTCTGAATGCTTTGTCACCCTCAACGATTTATTGCTGAGGATTGTTCATATCGAGTGGAAACACAAAGGAATTGATTTGACTGTGGATGATGTTCATGATTTTGTTAGCTCTTTATCTGCAAATCTTCATCTCTCACTTAGTAAATTGTGTGAAAGCAAAGGAACTCATGGTATGGAAGGGGAGGAAGGTGGGGTCCGTAGAAAATACTGCGAGTGTCGTGAGATTCATGGAGTGGACATGAAAAAATCAGACAAACTGCTGATGGATTGTGATTGTCATGCAAAGAGCAAGAACACAAGTGAAAAAGAAAATTATCTCCCAATATCCGAAGGGCTCGATTCTAGATTTCTTTTCAAGGGTGGAGTACTGGCTGCATTAGACCCTGGTACTGATGTTTCTTTCCATTGTAAATATGAGAAACTATGCCTTTGTTTTCTTATAGAGTGGTTAGTAACAAGCAGGGAGCCTTTCGATTGATACCCTTATTATAGCTTACAACACTCCTTTGTTTCCGCAAATTTTTGATGCACTTGCGGGATATATAGATGTGCAGCTTCGCTCATGCAAACACTGAAATTTTGTTTTCTGGCATTTCGTTAATTCATAGTTGAAATCATTTATATTTTGCTCTTTTTTTTTTGGGCATTTTAATCTGAGTAATGGTTGTGTTTAATCTCTGCCATTGCCCATTGGTGATGTTGGGGTTAAGTGCTTGGTTATATTATCTTTTATGTTTTATTTTTGGATGTTTAAAGTTAAAACACATGAACCATATATACTATATAGTATATTCTGCTTGACTTTCACTGGAATTGATACCAATATTTTTAGTTGATAAATTGTCATATATTAACATGCAATGGTACTTTTGTCACTAAGTATTAGATATGAGGGGCAAATTTGACCCAGAAGAGAAACTTTTGGTGAAATTGTTCATTGTTATTGGTCCTTACTTTCTTGTTTCATTTTCAAGTCTTTCCTATTAATTTTTGTAGGATAAAGTGTCAACTTGTTTGCAGGCAAATTATGCTCATACGTGTAAACCAAAAAGTCATTTATGAGTAGGCCACATAGTTTTAAAATCAATATGACCATCATATCACAATAGGTGCGATTAATGTAAATAAATAATTACACCCCATTTCTTAAATGATTAATCGACTATGTTCAAGAAAATTTCAAAGTGATTAATGATTTTTTTGGACTACACATTTTAATAAGAAAAAAGTTAATTCTTATAATGCTCTTGTAGCATACATTAAAATATTCGCGCCGTTCGTGTTGTATTATGTGTATTATGCATTTTATCATCGTCACGTCGTATTTCTCAATGGGCTGTTCGACGAATATATGTGAATGTATATACTATTGTAACAACAAAATTTGTATTTATTAAAATAATAAACACAAAAGATATTACAATGATAATCCGAGATGTATTAAACTTGAGAATTTGAGTAAACAGTTTCTAGCTATCATCTGATTCCTCTCTTGAGTTGACTTCTTTGACTTTATCAACTTTCTGAGCCGGATCTTCGGATGAAGCTTGTCCGTGCTCGGGGTTGACTTGAAGCTTTAAAATATTTATCCGGAGGCGTCGAGCCTTTGTTCGGATAAAACGTTAACTTGAAGATTTGTTGTGAAGAATGCTGTTCAATTTGGTAGAACGTTGACTTCACGGAGACTGCTGGATGAATTTGATATGAAGAACGCCGGATCGGAGGGGCTTAGAATCTTGATCTCTGATCGGAGGCGGTTGGATGGAAAAACGCCGGATCGGAGGGGCTTAGAACCTTGATCTCTGATCGGAGGCTGTTGGATGGAAGAACGCCGGATCGGAGGGGCTTAGAACCTTGATCTCTGATCGGAGGCTGATAGGCTTTTTCTATGCACTATAATTTAATCCTCAAGTATAAGGATGTCAATTGTAGCAACAAGTACCCAAGTTAAATTATCGATCCCACTGAGACAGCTAATTATTTATTTTACTATTAATTACTAATTAATCAGAATTGAGTAACCAATATCCAATGTTTTGAAGTAAATTATCTAAATAACGAAATATTAAATAACTGAATTAATTAAAAGCAAGGAAAAATAAAAGCAAGTGTCTAATCAAGATATAACAAACAGTTCTAAGGTATCAGGTTTTGATCAATTAATTTGGGTTATTAAACTTACGATTGTTCATTCATGCAGTTTTACTGAAAATACACCACATATCCCTGTTATCCCACCGAATATGATTCGATTATAAGCTAACAGTATAATCTGGTTTTAATCCTAAGGTGCGCAAATATTACCAAGCCTTATTCCTAGATACTAATCCAGCGAACAACAATACCTCCGGATGGTAAGTTCGACTAACAAGATATTTTCTGGAATTACTACAAGGTTCTATTCACTTCCTACTTGATTGTCTAATTGCATTGTTCCACTAAACTAATCAAGTATTTGATTAACCAGTTCATGAAATCAAAGTGCTTATAGCGGAGCTACTCTAATCCCTAACAGATAGACAATACCAATCATGAACGCACACAAGCTAACACAATAATCCAAGCATTATAGCGGATGTCATGAATATATTATGAAGACGTTACGAAGCAGATTAACATGTCTTAGTAAAATAAGTAAAATCAAAAGCTCAACTACATAAAATCCCAATCTTTGGTCTAAATCCCCAAATCAATCAAATCAATCCATCAAACCTTAAAACTGTATAAGAAATTAGCCTATGAGGTTACAAGCAATCCTCATGGCTAAGCAATTCATAACAATAATCAAAGTAATAGAAAGGAATAGATAAGAATTGTGAAACCCTAGTGTAGGAGCAATCTCACGTTCCTTCTCCGTCTCTTCAATTGCTTGATTCTCCCTCGATTAGCACTTGGAACCCTTGTGGAATTGGATGGATGGCGAAATCAGGTTGTAATCTGATATGGGTATGAAAGGAGTGTGGATTGATGATGGTTTATGGCTGGGCTCTCTCCGATTGACGTCTCGATCTCCCTAATTGTTTCTAAGATGGATGCAGGGTTGTTTTCGCGAACAATCTGCTTCAGAATCGCGTCTGGAAGGTATTTATACAGTGTTGAATCGAACAGGCCCCGTCTGGGCTCTGAACTGGGCCGCTCGGCACCCAGCTCGACTCGAGCTGGGTCTGGACCCAGCCGAGCGGCCTGCCACGTCACTGGCCACGTCACTGGGGTCCAAGTGGGACCCCACTCGGCACCGTTTACCACCGCTCGGCACCCAGCTCGGCTCGAGCGGCTCGCCGAGCTGCTCCTGAGCTGGGCCGTTCCGGGTCTGTTTTGCTCCTCTTCCGATCCTGCCCTGTTTTACCCTGTTTCCTGCCTTCGAAACTCACAAAAACACCTTAATAGCCTTAAAATCGTGTAAATACTTAAACATACACAATTCCATGCAAAAACGATCAATTTCCTAAGCAAAATGGTGTAATGTGCACACATAAAATGCGTGAAATTCCACTCTCAACAAACCCCCAAACTTACCTGTTGCTCGTCCCGAGGCAACAACATCAAAAACCAATAGATTAATTGAGAGGAAATTTCACAGCAGAAAAACATTCAAGACAATATAGCAATTAAAAAATCATACTTCAAATACTAAGACAACCATCCATCTAAGAACATACAATTCAAATCAACTACTTCACTTTTTCGGAATGCTCATCCACCATTCTCACGGGTAGTATTTACGCTCATCGCTCAAGTGTGAGATATACACTTCAGGGTAAGGTGTTTACACTCAAAGTCAATTCAAACACACGCGTAAACATAAGCTTGACAATCATCTCAACTCTCGACTAAAGGGATAATTTCAACAATAGGATCACAAAGGTCTTGCATTAGGTTGTAATGTTGGCTCTTTGGTAAAGGTAGGGAGTATATGGATAAGGTGACTCAATCACTAGTAGAGAATCAAAGAAGACTTACAGCTTTTCAACAAACAGCTTTACGTTCTTCTTTCTTCTTCAACGCTCTTCAATGCTTCTTGCAATTTGATTCCTCCTTCACTTTTGAAAACCACATCCTTACTAGAAATTTTTTTTCTTCTTCCCTCTTTTCTTTTCTTTTTTTTTTCTTTTTCAAATAAGGGTACCAGTTTCAGGCACTACCCTTTTCATGGGGTACCAGTTTCGGGCACTACCCCTTTATGCAACAATTTAACCACTCTCTTCAACAAATTTCATCACTTCCAACTTATTTCTCCTTATATACTTCATCACAAGACACCAACTTGATTCCTTCAACTCTCTACCAGGTAGGAATTTTTTAAAGGCTAGCAAAAGGGATCAATTGGGTAATCACGTAGGCTTCCAACAAATAAGGCTTTTATGCTCAAAAGGGTTGACTACGGATATTTTCAATAGGTAGGATAATAATTTGGCTAGTGACTAATAAATAACAAAGATGGCCTAAGATCATTTCCTATCATTCAATTAAACACGTAGCTTCAAGCAAGATATAAAGCCAAGTTCTAGAATACGTGTGTATGAACGACACTCACAAGAATAAACTGAATCATGCAATTTATCATGATTTCAAAAGGCTCAAAATCTCACATGGCTGTAGGAATGAACGAGCAATCCTAATAAAGTTACATAGCTAATCTTTCATGCACATAAATAAATTTCAAGTATCTCAACATCCAAGCACAATCTCAAACTGCTTCTCAAACACAATCACACATGTAATCAAGTGCCATAAAAAATCAGAAATCATCATAGAGAACCATAAATCGACTACACCGACACTAGGATTAACACAAAACAAACAATAAACACCACAAAACACGAAACCTGAAAAATCGCAAAAAATCGAACCCTCAATATTCTCAAATAAATCAAAAATATTAAGAATCCGCAAAAAATCGACTCTCCAAGCAACAACACAATGTAAAAAATATATTTCGACACTGCAAGACAAGGTATGTACGTTACCCCCCCCAAACTTAGATTAAACGAAGTGAGAAACTAAGTTTGCAAAGAAGTATATACCGCAGTCAAGCAACACCTAATAAAACTCCTACAGCAACACAGACATATAAAAGCAATAAAACGGAAGGGACAGCCCCCAACAGGCGCTCATGTTTAATGTCGGAGAGTCACGACGGATATCTCTTTTCGACTATTGGATCTTAGGGGAGTCTTCTCGCATTCTTACCTTCAAGTACTTCTTCCCTCTCTTATTCTTTACACCAACCATCTCACCCTTCTTTGTCACTAAAACAGGACTCTTTAAATTCTTTTCCTCCCATGACAGGCTTGATTCCTTCTTGTCAATCTTCCATTCTATTGTAGGCTCACCCTGTGTAGCAAAACAGGGAACAAATAAGTTAGAATTTACAACATCAATATAAGAAGAAAAATCGGGAGGTATGTTCGGAGGCTTCAGATATGGATCATCAATCGTTCCTGCAACCAAAAGATTATCAAATATCAAATTAGAGTTAGTAGTAGGAAAAGTAAGAGATACGTCTGGTCCTGCGATCTCCTCTACCACCTCAATGCTTTGGCTCTTTTGCTTCTCTTCCTTAGCAGTAGGCTTCATCCTCACTTCAACAGTGGACCTCTTATTCCGATTCACACTAGCATTGCCCAATGAAAATAGCTTCTCAAGATAATCAATACATGCATCATTAGACAAATTCTCAAACTCTGCATCAGAAAGGATAAAGTTCTCATCATGCACTGCGTCCACTACATCCACAGACTTGCACTGCTGCTGATCCGTGGGCCACTGCATCTCCTTATTCAAAGAAAAGACAATCTCCTTATCATCAGCCCTAAGCCTCAACTCTCCTTTGAACACATCAATCAGAGCCCTTCCAGTTGCAAGGAATGGACGCCCCAAGATCAGAGGCGCACCATCCTTTTCATCCTCCATGTCAAGTACAAGGAAATCCACAGGAAAAGTCAAATTCGACACCTTCACTAGCACATCTTCAATCACTCCCTCGGGGTATGTCAACGATCGATCTGCTAACTGTAGGGCAACAGACGCAGGTTTCAACTCCCCCAAATCAAGCTTCTTGAACACTGATAAAGACATCAAATTTATACTGGCTCCTAAATCACACAGTGCTCTCCTAGATGGTCTTTTTCCAATCTCACAAGGTATGATGAAGCTTCCAGGATCCTTTAACTTTTCAGGTAACTTCTTCTGAATCACTGAGCTGCAATTTTCTGTCAAGTTCACTGTTTCCACACTGTTCAAGCTTCTCTTTCTGGAGATGAGTTCTTTAATGAATCTTGCATAGTATGGCATTGACTCCAAAGCTTCAGAAAAAGGAATATTGATTTGTATGTTCCTCATTACATCAGCAAACTTTCTGAACTTCTCATCCAAGCTTTTTGACAAGAATTTCTGAGGGAAAGGAATTGGTACCTTTGTGATCGGTAATCCCAAACTGTCTTTCTTGAATACCACTTCTGTTTCTCTCAGTTTCTTTGCTTTCTGCCACTTTTTATCAGCGATTTCCAGATCAGACTGACTCTGTACAGAATTCGGACGCGCTGGAAAACTCGGAGGACAGCTCGTTGGCTCGCTCGAGCCGAGCTGTGGAAGAACTGAGCCGAGCTGGGTTCCTCCCAAACCAGAGGACTCAGCAGAACCGGTCGGAACCCCACTCGGCGGCGACTCGGCATCGGCGGGAGGCGGCTCGACCCGAGCGGGTGGCCGAGCGGCGGTAGATTGACCCTGTCCCGTCCCTGTTTCGTCCTGCTTCTGTTCTGTATCATTCTGCATCAGTTCTGATTCATTCTGTACCAATTTTGGACCTTCGTAATGCCTTCCGGATCTCAAAGTGATCGCATTAACACTCTCCTTTGGGTTGATTTCCGTATCCGAAGGAAATTTTCCTTTCTGCAACTGCACTTGCTGCTGATTTACTGTAGTAGAGATCTGCCCTATGTTATATGACAAATTCTTCAACTGCTTGTTCACTTCCTCATTCTGTTTGGTCATATTCGAGTCCATGAGAACAATGCAGTTATTGATCTTGTTTATGTCGGCATCATTCTTCTTCATGTATCTTGCTAACACATCGTCAATACTGGACTTCACTTCTTCAGTCTTAGCACCAGGATCAAAATTAGGAGGATATGGAACTGCATTATTCGGATTTGAATAAGAGAAGTTCTCATGCCTCTGATTCTGCCAATTGCCTCCTTGATTATTAGGACCTCCCCCTTGGATATTCCTCTGGTTCGAATTACCTTGAGGGTACCTATTTCCTTGCCAATTTTGAGGAGCTCTCGAACCCTGAAGACTCTGCCCCATAGCCCAATTAGCATCCTCGACCTCTTGAAGGTTCATCACTACATCATCACTAGCAGACCCTCGGTTGCCTCCCCCATTATTACCTGATATCAGAGTAATCAAGTTCTTATTCATCTGTTCCAATTGAGCGACAACCTTATCATTCTTATCAGCTTCAGAAAATTTCTCTTCAACCTTTGCAACTTTACCAAGTATATAAGTCCCTCGGATCCTCTCAGATGGCCAATCCCTTGAGTTCAAAGAGATATCATCAAACAATTTCTCTACTGCATTGGATGTCTTGCCAAAGATTGTTCCTCCAGCAGAAGCATCAACCAACACTCTCGATTCGTTGTCAAGGCCATTATAGAAGACACTGATGAGTTGAGACTTTTTGAATCCATGCTGAGGGCATCTCCTCAACGCATCAGTAAACCTTTCCCAAGCCTCTCCAAACGACTCATCTCTCCGCTGCTTGAATTGATTGATCTCCTGTTTCAGTAAAAGAACCTTTCCTGGTGGCATAAATCGATCCACGAACAGCTGCTGCAACTCAGTCCAGTTTGAGCAACTGTCTCCCTTTAGCTTATCATACCACTCACTTGCCTTATCAACCAATGAAAACTGAAAAAGCCTCATCTTCCATCTATCATTAGTAGCATCAGCAGCTTTCACTGTATCCATGTAGCTGTTGAAACGCTTAAGATGGCCATAGGGCTCATCAAAAACGCCTCCGGCAAAGGGGTTTTTCTCCACTATATGAATCAGGGCTGGCCTTATGTCGTTCGTTTCATCAGCTTGAATGGCTCCAACTACGCCTGATCCTCCTAGATTGGTGGACTTGAATGTTTCTCGGATGACGATGTCATCCTCATCGACTCTTTCTCCCATTGATGCTGTTTCAGGTTCTGTCTCAGATTCTGATTCAAACTCCGATTCAGCCTCTTCTAGGATAGCCTGATTCTCAATCTGCACTTCTTCCTCCTCTAAAATTGCTTTAGGAGGTGCTTTGGTATTCTTTGATTTTACTCTTCTTTTTCTCGCAGAAGCTTCAATTTCCGGATCAAATTCAAGATCTTGTGCTCTCGTCTTTGACCTAGTTTGCATGCAACTTCAAGAAAAATCCAAAGAAAAACAATTAAATCCCAAAGAAAATATTCTAATTAACTAAGTAATAAAAGAAAATAAATAATTAAAATTGTCCCCGGCACAACGGCGCCAAAAACTTGATAGGCTTTTTCTATGCACTATAATTTAATCCTCAAGTATAAGGATGTCAATTGTAGCAACAAGTACCCAAGTTAAATTATCGATTCCACTGAGACAACTAATTATTTATTTTACTATTAATTACTAATTAATCAGAATTGAGTAACCAATATCCAATGTTTTGAAGTAAATTATCTAAATAACGAAATATTAAATAACTGAATTAATTAAAAGCAAGGAAAAATAAAAGCAAGTGTCTAATCAAGATATAACAAACAGTTCTAAGGTATCAGGTTTTGATCAATTAATTTGGGTTATTAAACTTACGATTGTTCATTCATGCAGTTTTACTGAAAATACACCACATATCCCTGTTATCCCACCGAATATGATTCGATTCTAAGCTAACAGTATAATCTGGTTTTAATCCTAAGGTGCGCAAATATTACCAAGCCTTATTCCTAGATACTAATCCAGCGAACAACAATACCTCCGGATGGTAAGTTCGACTAACAAGATATTTTCTGGAATTACTACAAGGTTCTATTCACTTCCTACTTGATTGTCTAATTGCATTGTTCCACTAAACTAATCAAGTATTTGATTAACCAGTTCATGAAATCAAAGTGCTTATAGCGGAGCTACTCTAATCCCTAACAGATAGACAATACCAATCATGAACGCACACAAGCTAACACAATAATCCAAGCATTATAGCGGATGTCATGAATATATTATGAAGACGTTACGAAGCAGATTAACATGTCTTAGTAAAATAAGTAAAATCAAAAGCTCAACTACATAAAATCCCAATCTTTGGTCTAAATCCCCAAATCAATCAAATCAATCCATCAAACCTTAAAACTGTATAAGAAATTAGCCTATGAGGTTACAAGCAATCCTCATGGCTAAGCAATTCATAACAATAATCAAAGTAATAGAAAGGAATAGATAAGAATTGTGAAACCCTAGTGTAGGAGCAATCTCACGTTCCTTCTCCGTCTCTTCAATTGCTTGATTCTCCCTCGATTAGCACTTGGAACCCTTGTGGAATTGGATGGATGGCGAAATCAGGTTGTAATCTGATATGGGTATGAAAGGAGTGTGGATTGATGATGGTTTATGGCTGGGCTCTCTCCGATTGATGTCTCGATCTCCCTAATTGTTTCTAAGATGGATGCAGGGCTGTTTTCGCGACCAATCTGCTTCAGAATCGCGTCTGGAAGGTATTTATACAGTGTTGAATCGAACAGGCCCCGTCTGGGCTCTGAACTGGGCCGCTCGGCACCCAGCTCGGCTCGAGCTGGGTCTGGACCCAGCAGAGCGGCCTGCCACGTCACTGGCCACGTCACTGGGGTCCAAGTGGGACCCCACTCGGCACCGTTTACCACCGCTCGGCACCCAGCTCGGCTCGAGCGGCTCGCCGAGCTGCTCCCGAGCTGGGCCGTTCCGGGTCTGTTTTGCTCCTCTTCCGATCCTGCCCTGTTTTACCCTGTTTCCTGCCTTCGAAACTCACAAAAACACCTTAATAGCCTTAAAATCGTGTAAATACTTAAACATACACAATTCCATGCAAAAACGATCAATTTCCTAAGCAAAATGGTGTAATGTGCACACATAAAATGCGTGAAATTCCACTCTCAACAGAGGCGGTTGGATGGAAGAACGCCAGATCGGAGGGACTTAGAACCTTGATCTCTGATCGCAGACCGTTCTTGACTTGAAGATGCTTGAAGATCTTAAGTCTTGACTTGAAGATGCTTGAAGATCTCAAGGGAGCACTGCTCGTATTCTTGATCTCTTCAGAAGCGCGTCTTCAGATGTTTTTGGTGTGTCTGGAATGAGGACTGAAGACCCTTATTTATATGTAGAGAAAATAACTACTTAAGAGATATTTTCTCCTTTAAAAGATATGTTGGGCTTATCTCCTTTAATTAAGCCTGCTGGATTAGATAAGGCTCAATTATCAATTATTTACTCATTTATTTTAGAAATTAATTTATTTAAATTCCTTAATAAATAAATAATTAATTGATAATTACTGCATTAATTTGCCATATATTTTATTTAATAGGCAATAAAATTCAGGTGCCTACAAATGCCCCCTCGCATTTTGTTCACGAACGCCTTTGTGTTGAAGTGAACAAATTGCGACACTCCATTATTGATCAACATGACTGAATTTTATTGCTTGCCTCAGCACCTTGATACGAATAGCCTGAATTATGACTGAACTTATCAGAGTGCTAAGTTGCTTACGTACCTCTTCACAGAGAATCAAGTCATAACGTAGTTCAAAGGGATATGATTTGGTTTGAATGTGGGTACCGTACATAGTTTATACTCATACAGGCCAGGAGTAACATGCAGTTTATGCTCGTGCGTTAAAGAGCTTTGAACTTGAACTTGCTGACAATTTATACTCATGTCAAGGAGTCTTCAATTTGAATTTGTAGACAGTTTATACTCTTCCCGAGGAGTCTTGAGCTTGAATTTTGCTGACAATTTATACTCATATCAAGGAGTATAGAGAGTTTCGTCTCTTCTCAAGGAGATTTGATTTGAGTTAAACAATTTATACTCATATCAAGGAGTGTAAAATATAGAGAGTTTCGTCTCTTTTCAAGGAGATTTGATTTGAGTTAGATAGTTTAAGCTCGTATCTAGGAGCATAACATGTAGAGAGTTTTGTCTCTTCTCAAGGAGATTTGATTTGAGTTTGATAGTTTAGGCTCGTATCAAAGGAGCATAACATTTGGAGAGTTTTTAGATAGTTTAAGCTCGTATCAAGAAGCGTAATGCAGACAGTTTTAGCTCGTGTCAAGGAGCATAACATTTGGAGAGTTTTTAGATAGTTTAAGCTCGTATCAAGGAGCGTAATGTAGACAGTTTTAGCTCGTGTCAAGGAGCATTGACTTTGTTAATAGTTCATTGCCCCCAATCATTGGGTGCATTATTTTCTCTTGCTTTAACTTCATTTCTTTGAATCTTTATTGACACTGGCTTCTTTGACTATGATTCCTCCTCGAGAGGTTCATCAAGTAAAATGTCTTCAAATTCATAAGAGTTGTTGCTTGGAAATTCGAAGTCACTTGATGGCATACTTAACTCCATATCATGAGCTCTTGTAGCTAGTTCTTCAAAAGTCTTTGGTTGAATCCCTTGGAGGATGTATCGCAGACTCCATTGCATTCCTTGAATGCACATGTTGATGGCAGAGACTTCGGACAATTGATCTTTACAATTCAAGCTTAAATTTCTCCATCGATTAATATAATTGATTACTGGCTCTTCTCTCCACTGGCAAGTGTTAGTCAATTCGATCATACTAACAGTTCTTCGAGTGCTGTAGAAGTGATTAAAGAATTCTTTTTCCATTTGCCCCCAGCTGTCGATAGAGTTAGCTTCCAAGTCGACATACCAATCAAAAGCATTTCCTTTCAGTGAGCGGACAAATTGTTTGACCATGTGATCATCAAATGTTCCAGCATTATTGCATGTCTCAACAAAGTGTGCTATGTGTTGTCTTGGGTTGCCTTTGCCATCAAATTATTGAAATTTAGGAGGTTGGTAGTCAACTGGCATTTTCAACCTGTTAATTCTTTTCGTATATGGCTTATTGTAAGCAATAGAAGATTTGGAGCTCCATTTGAACTTGTCTTTTATTGTCTCTAGTACGATGCTCTTCAGTTGGTTCATAGGAAGCATTCCATCAGTTGAAATTTGTATCTCTTCCTCAACTGGATTTATTTCAGAAGGATGGTGCTTCGTGGAGTCCTCCTCTTTGTCTTCATCCTCTACTCGTTTCTCATTTGCGTGACTTGTCTGTGCTATCTCCATCTTTTTCATCAGTTTGGATATCAACAGACCTTGTTCTTGGCTTTGTTTGGTGAGCGCAGCAACTGACTGAGTCAAGCTTTCCAGTTGTTCTTCGACAGACGAAGCATTTGTTGTCATGGCCGAGGTTATGGATGAGTCATATGCCAGATTTTCTGTGGATTGAAAAGTTGGGCAGACATGGTCATCTTCAGTACCATCTTTGTCGTCTTACAATGGTTTATCAAGAATGATTCCCACCACGTGGTTTGTCTCTAAGGAGCCTTTTGGCATACTTCTTGTAACGATTTTAACATCTTCAGTCTGCAACTCAGAAGGCTTTAATGCAAAAGACCTTCTTACAGCAATCCTGAGTGGAGTTGTTCTTTGAATCTCTTTAGTTTGCAGTTCTGAAGATTTTAAGGTAGAAGACATTCTTATTGCAATCCTAAAAGGAGACATACTTTGTGTCTTCGAACTTTTGAAGAAAGGAGATGAGAGGTAGAAACTGTCCCACTGGGCGTGCCAAAATTTGCAACAACAAAATTTGTATTTATTAAAATAATAAACACAAAAGATATTACAATGATAATCCGAGATGGATTAAACTTGAGAATTTGAGTAAACAGTTTCTAGCTATCATCTGATTCCTCTCTTGAGTTGACTTCTTTGACTTTATCAACTTTTTGAGCCGGATCTTCGGATGAAGCTTGTCCGTGCTCGGGGTTGACTTGAAGCTTTAAAATATTTATCCGGAGGCGTCGAGCCTTTGTTCGGATAAAACGTTAACTTGAAGATTTGTTGTGAAGAATGCTGTTCAATTTGGTAGAACGTTGACTTCACGGAGACTGCTGGATGAATTTGATATGAAGAACGCCGGATCGGAGGGGCTTAGAATCTTTATCTCTGATCGGAGGCGGTTGGATGGAAAAACGCCGGATCGGAGGGGCTTAGAACCTGATCGGAGGCGGTTGGATGGAAGAACGCCGGATCGGAGGGGCTTAGAACCTTGATCTCTGATCGGAGGCGGTTGGATGGAAGAACGCCGGATCGGAGGGGCTTAGAACCTTGATCTCTGATCGGATGCGGTTGGATGGAAGAACGCCGGATCGGAGGGACTTAGAACCTTGATCTCTGATCGCAGACCGTTCTTGACTTGAAGATGCTTGAAGATCTCAAGATGCTTGAAGATCTCAAGGGAGCACTGCTCGTATTCTTGATCTCTTCAGAAGCGCGTCTTCAGATGTTTTTGGTGTGTCTGGAATGAGGACTGAAGACCCTTATTTATATGTAGAGAAAATAACTACTTAAGAGATATTTTCTCCTTTAAAAGATATGTTGGGCTTATCTCCTTTAATTAAGCCTGCTGGATTGAATAATGCTCAATTATCAATTATTTACTCATTTATTTTAGAAATTAATTTATTTAAATTCCTTAATAAATAAATAATTAATTGATAATTACTGCATTAATTTGCCATATATTTTATTTAATAGGCAATAAAATTCAGGTGCCTACAACTATATACATTGAGTGTGTATCGTATGTATGCATGTATGTAAATACTCCCTACGTTCGAGAAGTATTTGTCACTTTAATTTTTTATTAATTCTACAAAGTATTTCACACTTTCTTTTTATTCGTCCCACAATGGTAAAAGTTATACTATAATAATACCTAATTACACATTCTCACGTAATATCCATTTTTTTTGCACATTTCAACAAATTTAAACACATCTTTCATTAAATTAGCTAAGAATATTTCTTCCATTCTATTTTATACTCACTTAGTCCATTTTAATCTTTAAATATTTTAATTTTGGAGTCCAACTTCAATCTTACATTTTTATATTTTTGTGGTACATGAGACCCACATAAAACAATTAATATATTTTAAAGGGGCACACAAAACAATTACTCCCTCCGTCCCACAATATGCTTTACATTTACTGTTCCACGTTGTTTAAGAAAAGTTATACTTTTTGATTACTTTTATTGACTTTAGAGGGTATTGTAGTATTTTTAAGTAATAAAAAAGTATAAAGTTATAGTATGTGTGTGAAAAAAGAGTGGCAAAATTGAAAATAAAGTAACTTTTGAGGTTGTTGGATAACGTGATTTTTTCTTTTTTGGGGGTGTGAAAGGTATTGTGGGGCAAATAAATGAGGAAAGTGTGAAGGGTTTTGTGGGACGGAGGGAGTAATATATTTTCATGAGACTCATACGCAACACTAATACAACTATCCATTTTATATTAAAATATTATTATATCTTTTAACCCATTACACAATAAAATATTATGGAGTAGTATTTTTTTAATTTCTGCGTTAAAAAACAGATGTAAAATTGAAATATGACGGATGAAGTACATAAAAAATAATCCTTTTTAAACCGCGCACACAAAACTACGTAAAGTATATTATGAGACGGACGAAGTAATTAAAATAATGAAAAGAAACATAAAAATTGGTAATAATTGGAGAGACACATGGATTGTTCCCACACATAGCGAACATTGTAACCAAGTTGCATGGTTGGGACAAATCTGGAATGATAGTTGAGTTGAAACTCCAGAAAGATTTGTAAGAGTATCTCTATTTCTTGATCCTTTATATTTCTTCTTCTGAATTCTCACATCATAACTTGGTTGACCTCTAAGCTTCACACATATATTTTTCGTGTCCCAAAGTTTGTAACTCTATCCCAACTAGTTCTAAGCTTAATCAATCTAAGTAAATTATACTCCCCCAATCCGCTATTTCTATAAAAAATGTGCATTTTGTCATTTTAATCCGTCTCAATATAAGGGGTGCATCTCTATTTTTGGTAAACAAAATTCGCTTAATAATTAATACATCTCCATGAGACCACACACAACACTAACCCAACTGCAAAGCAAACACACCACTTTCAAATAAATGCAGGGAGTATAACAATATCAACCTATCCTTCACTTTTATGTCAAAAAAAAAAAAAAACCTATCCTCAACTTCATAATTCTTGGTGCTGAGTTGATTACAAGTTCCAAGTGATTGTTGTAGTAGATATGATTTTGAATTTAGCGTTGGAGTACGATATGATATACATTTTTAGTGAAAATACCAATAGTTGTTCAATGTAAGATGAGAGTATTATTTTGTCTACTCTTTTAATTATTTTTTTTAATAATACCCTTAAAAGATGGGGTACTGATCTATTTTAAAATGTCACAAAATTTTATTACTCTTATTTTTTGGCGCAGGTGGATGTTCGATTGTTTTGATTTTATTTTTCTTTCATTTGTGGAAGTTATGTCTGATTAATTAACACCTTTTTTTTTCCTACTTTTAAGTGGAGGAAGTGAGTTTTTTTTATTTATTTATTTATTTTTTTTTATTTTTTTAATAACTGCCGGGAGAATGTCCAACAGCCAAATTATATTTTTGCTGGATGCAGGGGCGTACCCTCATATAGTGGTGCAGGGGCTTTATATTGTAAAAATTCCCTAGAAGAAGATGGTATTTTTAATTATTACTTGCCACAATTTTACTTATTTCTTCCAATTTTCTATTTATCTTGTCTCAACTATTATATATACTTTTAATATTAATAAATATACACTGACTAATTTCATCCCTATATATTAATATTTCAAAAATCCCACATACTTCTTATATATATATATATATATATATATATATATATTTATCAATCTCAATCATTTTATTCATCTTTTTTTTATTGAATTATTAAAAAAGAAATTATTTGTACTTCAATGTATAAAAATATCTCAAACAGAGGGAATGCTTATTTTTTCAAATAATGATTTTAGCCCCCCAAACTACCTAATAGTTATTTTTATGAATAATTTAATCGTTTACATTGATAAAAAAATAACTCTCACTTTTATCACTGACCTTATACTTCATTTTGAATCAATGAAAAGAATCGTCTTCATTTTTCTTAGTTTTTGTCATTGACTTTATAATTCATTTTGAATCAATAGAAAAATTTATCTTTATTTTTCTTAGTTTTAGACATTGAGAATATATGAAAATATCTCTAAATTCTTTTTGAAAGTTAGTCATGCTTTTATATTGCACTTTATATTATTTAATGTTTAAATACGAATAATGATCGACATGTTTTTTTATCTCTAGCCCCCGAAAAAAATTGTCTAGCTCTGCCCCTGGCTGGATGAATTTCCAGAGAAGCCTACTTTTTTTTTAGGTTATTAGTGACTGGCTGATTGCCTTTAGGTGAGGAATTTAAATGTAAAAATGGACAAGCAATATCTCTTTTTGTTTTGGGGCATTTAGGAATATTGTTCTCTTAATTTTAACACCCTGATGCGTAACATGCATAATCGCATTTTAAATGTACAAAACATACTACATTTATTTTAGTTTTAGGTACACGACGGTTATAATAGACATGATCTTGATATTAACACTAGAATAGGACATGATCTTTATTTTAAACACATTCAGACGATTTTATGAATAGAATATAGCTTTGATTTTATATTAGAGACTTGGCAAAGACTTTGTACAACCTTCAATTGGTACAACCTCATTCCTTCATTTTCAGTGTGTGTTTTCCTCTTTTTTTTTATATATTTTAGGGATAAAATTGTAATTTTATCCTTGTGGTTTAGGGTATAATTATTCCCTAGGGTTTAGGGTATAATTGTATTTTTACCCTTATTGTTTAGAGTATAATTTATTCATAGTGTTTAGGGTATAATAGTCATTTAAATAAAATAAATTTAAAAATAAAATAAAAAACAACATTAATGAAGAAACATGAATTGATTAAAAAGAGTGGGGACAAAGGTTGTATCAATTCAATTAGTACAACCGGTTGCACCCTAATCCATCTCTATAGACTTATATTAACTTTAAAATTGATTTCATATAATTCTCACGTAGTATCAGTTTAACCATCTAATATCCAGATATTTTGTATTGACTCACACTAAAACCACTTTCCGGCTAATTTAATTATATATTGTAGTTTTAATTTAGTTTCACAAATTAGGATTATATTTGGGAAGCTCAATAGAATAGATGAAGGACTTGAAGTGACGACTTTACTGTGCTATAAAAAATCTTGCCATGTTGCCAAATCACTTCTTTATAACATGGCGCATATTAGTTCAAAATTATTATTTCCCTTTACAACATAATCAATATATCAAAGTCAAAAATAACCCTAATTTGTTACTAAAATGGAAAATTAGCCTCACTTTTTTCTTCAGTGATCGCATTGACATGACAACGTTCCATATAATTTTCACTTTGATCTTAATTTTAGCATTGTATAATTTAAATATTTAATAATTTTTTTATTTTTTATTTAGAAAAAAGAGAAAACCTATCGTTATCCATCATCGTTATTAACATGACGATGCCACGTGTCAAGGAGTTGGGCCAAGCGGCGTTAGATAGAGCCGTGTGGAAGATGATGTTGTGTAATAACGGGACAAAATTATATTATATCACTCCAAACTAACGTCACATGTTACGCCGTTATTAACTTTGTACTATTCTTTGCCATCTCTCCATAGCACAAAAATTCTGCACGTAAATGTTTTGCTACAATTGCATTATCTTTATTTTTGAGAAGTCTCATTTTCATTCGAGATAATTATTAAATTTATAAAAATAAATTAAATTTCTATTATATTGTGATTTTTTAAGAGTGATAATAACGTATAAAGTATTGAATATAGTTGTTGGATAATCTAGATCCATATAAAGTTGAATTACGCAATACTTCCTCTCCATATATATACTTATAATTAATATTTACACACACAAATGAGATGTATAAATTATAGGGATCATAATATGAATATAAAAAAAAATAGTAATTGAACTTTTAGAAGGAAAAAAAAAAGGGTGCAAGTATAAAAAAATATTGACCATTAATTTAATCTATATATGTAAGTATTTGTGAGAAATATCATTATCATTGTAAGAACAACTGATGTAAAATGAATGAGAGTATTTACTTAAAAGAAAATTTCAAATCATTAGTTATGAAATGAGTATGCTACACTTAACTTGATCTAATAATATATAATAATTAATATTTTTGTCTCTAATTACATATAATATGAAGTACTATTATGGATCTGAGACTTAAATAAAGCCATTTCCAGTATATTGTAGTCTGAACAAAGCAATCCACCTGAACAAAGGATAAGATTTGTTAAATTTTACCAAATTTAAATAACCTATCCAATTTACAGGCTAGCAACATGGGATAATTGGAGGGATACTATTTTATTCTCAGCAAATGATTATATTTATAAAATAATTTTATGCAGAATCAAATTACAAAGCGTAATATCTTTGCACGATAAACAGTTACCATTATTTTACATGATAAATTATTACTTATTTTAAAAATAATTAATCGTGAATTTTCGAAAGGTAATACTTATATTAATTTTTCATATAAAAGAATGCTAATTTATATTTTTAAAAAATCCTACTTCAGTTACTCATGAAATAGGTTCCATAAAATACAAACTTGATAAATTAACATCGTATCTTGTAGCTGTCACCTTATACTGTTGAAAATAATGATTATACAATAATTAAGAAATAAATAACAAAAAAATGTATATAATATGTTGGTAAAATAGTCAGGAAGTGTGTTTCTTGGTTTTGTAATCAATAAACTAGAGAAATAGCACATGGCTGTGCTGGCATATATATTTCCAATCTTTCCCATATTCATTAGTTGTTCCAATTGAATGCACCCACCTCTCTAATCCTAATATTCTAAAAATGTTTTTGAGATTTTTTTTTTACTTAAAAAAAAATCTTGTATACACATATATATAGTGTATTTTAGTTACTTGTATTAATAAGATACATTAATAAAATATACTATAAAGGAAAATTATATTTTCAAGTTTACAAGAATTTTGAAGAAAATAGACAAAAAAAAATTGAAAAGAAGAAAATAGACGAATTATTAGTTAGTAAATTAATAAGTAAATAAATAAATGTCCCCCACAACACAAGCCTTAATTGATGTTACATTATTTGGCCACTTGGATTAATAATCAACTTAGACGTGTAATTATGATTAAGTGGAATATCCTAATTGGTTATTAGTCTTTTCAAAATTAATTTGCCTTGTATCACTTGCTAACGACTAAATACTCTTCTTAAGAAACCCAACAATTTAAATTACTCTTAATCTAGTTTGTCACATAGACTTATTTATTGCTGACATATCTCTAACCCTACACAAAGCATTTTTTTGGTTGAAATAGGAATAACCTAAAGTGAAGTTGGTTTATAACTAAAATAACAAAAAGTAGGAATACACTCAATTTGATCTCACTCCATATGAATAGTTGATATTTTAAAATTCATCAATCTATACCACAATCATCATAAATTTTGAAATTTATGCATAAACGAATGATAAATACTGCATCTGATGAGACACGTACACGATTCAAAATTAACACGATACGATATATATTTTGATATATTTTTAAAAATTTCAATCGAAATACAAATGTCATTCATAAATTTTTAATTTTACACCTGACCAAACGACATGTATTGCACCGAAAATTATATGTTCGTGACCAACATTATTTATATATTTGTCCCATTGTCATTCATGTTCAATGATTACACCTCATTGATACAACCCTATGTCCACAAGTCGAATAATGAATTAAAAACACCTCATACGTCATATTTCCACCAAGTAATTAATGTGTAGCAATCTTGGTGCACATGACATCCCCAGTCCCACATGGCCTTCCAATCAGACAATTTTACAGCTTTCCAAAATAACCATATCTTTTCCTTTTCTTTTTGGCAATTCATACCTATCATCATATATAACCAACCAACCATATAAAGATACAAAGCCCACAAAATTCAAGAATCCCACCTCCATTCATCTTGCAAGAAAACACTTTCATGACAGCCATGATGAATCACAGTTTCCATGAATCAAGAGATGATGACAATGAGAGGGTTGAGCCTGGTGAATTACTTGAAGATGGCTGGTTTTTTGGTAATTTGCTTGAGAGTAAACCAAGAATGCTGAGGAGTTACTCTGATCCATGTTCATCTTCCAACTACAACCAAGATTCAAGTTTCATTGGGAAATCATATGAAGAAACATACGATTCCATCAAGAAACATTCATCTGGTAAGAAACATTCATCTGGTGGCCATGGTCATCTTCAAAGAAGCAAATCGAAGATGAGAACATCATCAAACGGTTTAATTCGAGCTCCATCTCTGCCCACCAGCTTGGAGAGTGATGAATTACAAGATGAAGATGTTGAGTTCTCCATGGGGAAATTAATCAGACAAGCTTCGTTGAACTACTCTGATCATCACACACTTCCACCAAGAACACACACAGTGAAGGTAATTTTTCTAAAATCCCCCTTTTTAATCTCGTTCGAGAAGAGGTGAATTGAACTCCGATTACTTGTTTTTGCAGGGTGGGATTGCGAATTCAACCCTAACAAGACAGAAATCGAGAAGGAAACACGAAGTGGAAAGCATCAGTAGACGTCCGATTAATCAATTAAGAAAACAGAAGAGCTTGAAAGATCTGGAAACGGAAGAATTGCAGGGATTCAAGGATTTGGGATTCGAATTCGACAAAATTGATTTGAGCCCTAATGTTGTAAGCATGATTCCCGGGTTGCAGGAGAAAAAGAGAATCGAAGAAGACGAAGAAGTTCGAACCTCGCGGCCGTACTTATCGGAGGCGTGGGCGGCAGCTCCAGCGCCGGCGCCGGTGCCGAGGTGGGGCGGGAAGAAATCGACGGAGGAGGATATGAAGGCGCAGATTAAGTTTTGGGCCAGGGTGGTGGCGTCTAATGTGCGCCAGGAGTGTTAGAGTGCGCCTTCAAGAATGGTGGAATTGCAAAAATATATTCATTGATACAAATTCAATTGAATGGATAAAATTGGAGAATGATAATCATCATTGTTAGATAAATTGGATAAAATTCTTATAAGCAAAAAGGGGCATTTATTTATTGAATATAGAAATAATCATTATTTTTTGAAAGATTTTTTGTAAGATGGAGAAAAATTGATAAAAAAAGTTCAATTAAAGGTGTAACAATTTAATGCGTATTAATTCTACTTACCTTTCTTGAAAGCTTATCGATTTTTTTTTTCCTCTTACAAGGAGACACGAGGGTGAAGTGACAATCATACAATCTGTGATTAGTTAGGAATTATCACGCCAATCACACCCAACATTCATTTTAGACCAAAAGACTTGATTTTTAAATGGGCTGCAAAATTGAAAAAATAATCCTATTTATTTTGGGATTAAATAGGCAGGCCACAAGGGTTTTTAACGATTCTAAATGTGTTGATGCACAAGACTTTTATTGAATCCGTCTTTTTACTTGGATGCTGTATTTTCTACTCGTAGTGTTGGAACTCAATCCCGAATATCATGTTATATACCTAGATGCTTTATTTTCTACTCGCAGTGTTGGAACTCAATCTCGAATGTCATGTTACATTTTGATGGTTTCATGATTAAAACTCGATCTTGATGTACATTTTAATGTAACATCTTCTATTACAGCCACATTTTGATTTTTTCCTCTTGATATTTTCCTTACATAGTATGTGATACACAACAAGTCATATAACACCAAAATATAACACTAAAATGTAACTGGAGATACGAACTTTGAACCTTCAAAGATTGTGTGTGAAAAGGAAAAAATACCCTATAGATGTTAGACATCATTCTTGTTTCTATCCATTCAATAGCATAAGAGAAAAGACCACATGATCATGAATAGTGTCTCAAACGTCTGATTCCAACATAATTATAGCACAACTGGTTCTTAGTAAGATCCAAGGAAAAAATTAAAAAGACTCCAACATAATAACATCACAAAATAAGCATATAAATGGTTCTGGATTCACAGTACATTAAGATCACACCTGTAAACATCCACGACAATGTGAGGGATATATTTCCGGGAACAAATAACAGCACCTAGAAAAGTCATCAGCTTCTTCTTGGCATCCAAGATGAATGTTGTACCGTGCTGTGGTAGTCAAACAAACATCGTTTCCAAGTATCACATAGTCATACTCAAGTTGAATAGCACCAACGTTTGTATTGAATTTTAGGTGATACAATGTCAAATTAGTGCCTGCGTATAACATGTTGTTTTGGGCAGTTAAAAGCTAATGTGTGCAGATAAATCTCATGTTATTACTTCACCCATCCATGTATCTCTTAGTTCATCTCTTTTGGTGTTCTTGTAAATAATTGTAATATCATTTAGGAAATTAGAGATCCTTCCTCAAGTATATAGCATCACGTAGGAAACAGTTTACCTTTAAACCCAAAGTGGTCACTATTCACTAGCCACTAGCTTCTGTGTGCATATATCTTTTTCAAGACTTAAGCATCTATATTTCTTCTATGGTCATTCAATTCAAGACTTGCTTCCAGCGGCATCTTATTAGATTAACAATCTTTATGTGAAAAACCTGTAGTCTATGAAAGAGGACCAAGAATTGAACTCTTATTATGTCGCGAAATAGCAGTCTCTTTTGGTTGCAGAGTTAGGTACTTTGTCAGCCGCTAAAACTTGTTCCCTCTATACAGTTACCATTTTGTTGTTCCACAGATTCAACCCAACCAGCCACTAGATGAAGTTTCCATAGCCTGGATTTTACGTGATTTGCTCCATGCAATTGATTATCTCCATAGCATTTGATCATCTAAACTTGTTTCTATTTTGCTGTGTTATAAAGTACTTAATTAATAAGTTTCCGACTACATGGGCCATTTTTTCTTTCATAGATGTCTGTTGAAATATCAGCTTAATTGTTACACTTGCATTTTTTGTAACATTTGACATTGTGTATATTGCTTTTTGCTTCATGTTAGATGACAGTCTTAGCCCTTTTCCTGTTGTCTTTTTTAACTAAACCATATCCTACATAAATTGTTGATATGAATGGAATGGATAATTTTTGCTCTTCATTTAGCTTGAGATTGAACTGTTGAAGGAGCCATAAAATCTCAAGCTAATTCAATTAAAAGTTACAGACCTTTGTAGGAACACCATTCTGGATGGCTCCAGAAGTTATTAAAAATTCTGAAGGATACAATGAGAAGGTATGTTAGCCACTATCTCCTCCTCTGTATTTGCCATTTTATTGCAGTTTTATATTGCTATGTTAATAGTATCTGTCACTATTCTTTACAATGATACTTATCATAATTATGTTGGGCATGTGTCTTGAAACAGGCGGATATAACGGCAATAGAAATGGCCACCACTTGCTGATCTTCATCCTATGAGAGTGCTTTTCATCATTCCCCGACAAAATCCTCCACAGGTGTACTTTCATATCTTCCCTGTCATTCTGGATTTTTAGCTAAAACCATCTCTGTTCTTCAAACCTTTTGAACTCATAATTTTTTTGCTATTCAGCTAGATGAGCACTTCTTCCGGCCCTTGAAAGAATTTGTCTCTCTCTGTTTGAAGAAGAACCCAGCAGAGGTTGCCAATATGAATTTTGCTATCATACAGTTACTTTGATAGTAGACTGTTGTGGATAGTTTGCTAGTATTAAGGATTGTTTTACGTTGTATGACATTTATTTTAATTCCTTATTCGTTAGCATTTGAGAAAAAAAGATCAGTTTGCATTCATTTATGTAATGAAACATCCAATCCAGATATTCTCGTGATTATTTTGATGCACAAAAACCATTTTCAAGCTCTCACTCTGCCTCATTATCACTCCTTATAATCCCTTCACTTAAACAAGTAACTACTTCTAGATTATTAACTGCTATGTAAACTCCCTCATGTGAAAAGTGAATCACCTATTGTTATTTGATCTCATCTTCCAATATATAAGTTTTACACACTTTAGCCCTTCTATGACCCTAAATGAACTATATCGTTAGGACTACAAGAAAATGATGATTTAGCTGCGAAATATTTCGTCGTCGCTAATTTATTTTAGCGATGATTTTTTTTGTCGCTAAATTTGGTGAGAATATGCTCGTCGCAAAACCATTTAGCTGCAAATTAAAAATTTCACTGTTAATATTTGCCACAAATTGATTTATTTAGTCGCAGATATTTAACAACATAAATTAAGAATTTATCGCAAATATTTGCTACAAAAATTTATTAATTCATTGCAAAATATTAGCGACACATTTTTATTTCATCGCTGTCATTTGCTGCGAATAGCTTTACAAAGCCGCAAAAATTTAACTATAAAAATTGAACTTTGGCTGCAAAAATTTGCTTCAAAATTAATACATTTCATCACAAATAGTTTGTTACGAAATTTTAATTGCTGCTGCAAAATTTGCAATGAATCTTTTATTTTCCTCGTAATTTTTTTTAGCAACAAAATATTATAAATAATTATTTTATCACAAATTTTTCAATGAAATTATTTAACTCGCCACTAAATACAAATAATATTTTTATTAATATAGAAAATGGTAAATATATTTCAATTCCTGCATAAAGAAATAATCACTTATAATTAACTAGTAGCAAAAACAAAATGTTTAATTCATTCAAAATATTCAAAAATCTAAAAGTTTTCAAATGGTAAACACTATAAGGAATGTCTTAATCTAAAGCTAAAAAGAAACCAAGGAAATACAAAGGTGTTTCATTTATCCGAAACTTGGAAAAATAAGAGTTCCGCTGCAATTTCTTCCTTCTCTTCCCTCTCACGTTGCCTGACTTCCTTCCCAGACTCATCATTTAATCGTCCTTTTTCCTACAAAGATGTGAAATCTACATACATGAATCATATACTTTTAAGGGTATTAATTTTTAGGTGTATGACCCACACTAACTAAAAAGGAAAATGCAAGGAAATAGTACACAATCCGACATTCCCACGATACACTTTAATTTCAAAAATTTTACCCCTTTAGGTATATTATACACAACGTACTGAAAAGCAAATAGAAAAATAATTTATCGTACATATACAACAGCAGCAAATATTATAAATGTAGACATGATTAGAAATCATCGGTTCTAGGCAAATTACCTTTTTCCTTCTTTGTGGGCAATTTCAGCATCCATAGTCTCCTTATTGCTTTCTTGAATTTCATGGTTCTATAAAGATACATGAATGAACAAGATATTAAAATAAAATTAAAAGGTGGTTACATAAATGATAAGTCCAAAATGATGGATTCATCAAGCATAGTCAAGCAAATTCAGGGGGAAAAAAATGACGGAGAGAACTTTTCATTTCATTACAATATCTAAGGCAAACTCGAGAACTGAAAGAACATTAAGATAGCAAATCACCACATTTTTTCACTTGTAAGTTATAATCAGGTATAGAGCACACCATGTTAGCCTCTATGGGCAGTGGAAAAATAAAAAGATACCCTAAGACACATAAACAAAAAATATTCACCTCGAAGAGGTCCATAATTAGGCTGGATATTAATTACAATAACACGCCAGTGAATGCTTTAAATGCAACCATATAATTATAGTATATTGCAAGTTTTCGAACATAAAACAGAGGACTTGTGAACTTTAAGCATAAACCATACATGTGCAGACATTTTTTAAGTGACCTATTCATTGTACAACTTCTGTTTTGCCTAGATTAATCCACTAGAGGTCAATATAAGATTTTTCCATTAGATCTCTTTAGCTGACCACATTTCACTGCACTAAGAAATTCTAAATTGCAGTGCATACCGATTCCGTTGGGATCTTGAAAAGCTTCTTCATCTGTTTCATGAGTTCAAGGTTGAGCACTTTCGATCCCTATATATCTATATGTATAAAATCTATTAACTGCTTGTCATAAATCATAATACGTTCCTGGTTAGTGGTGAGTGTGATGTGTGTGTGAGTCCATGTAAATAAATAAATTGTTTTTGTGTGAGTTTCATATCCTTAAAAAGGAAATATGTCAATTGTTGTGAGACAACCCAAAAAGTAAAGTGTGTCAATATCTTTGGGACGGAGGGAGTATAAATTATTTATAAAATAGTTTACAACAATATTACTCACTTTTCCGTGAGACGGCCTATCCGAAGTTTTTGTCTATGAAAATTTGCAAACAAAGCTTTGTGATGATATTTAATTTTGTCGCAAATTCCAAAATTAGCAGCAAAGTGTAGGAATTTGTCGCTAATATTATTTACCATCATCGCAAATATTAATTTGATTTTTATTTATACTTTAGCACATAATAATTTTAGCAACCAAATATAAAAGTTGCTAACAAAATTTTGAGACGAAATTTAATTTGGTTGCAAATGCAAATATTAGCAGCAAATGGTAGGAATTTGTCGCTGAAATTAGTAACAAATATTAATTGAACGCCACTAATATGAAGGCATATTTTATTTATATTTAAAAAAAATATCATTTCAGTGACTAAATGTAGTGGTTGGTGTTAAAATTCTACCATAAAATTTATTTTAGTTGCAAATTTTAAAATTAGCAACGAATGTTCAGGATTTGCCGCTAATATTAACGATAACTATTTAATTTTGCGCCACTAAAATGAATTTGATTTTAATTTTTTTTAAATGATAATTTTTGCGACAAAAAAAGAAAGTTGGTAGTAAATTTTAGTCATGAAATTAAATTTGGTTGCAAAATAAAATAAATAGCAACAAATATTTGCGATGAATTTTTATTTAATGTCGCAAAAAATAAATTCGTTTATTATTATTTAATAAATAATTATTTTAGCGACAAAATATTATTTTTTATCGCAAATTTTAGCGATGATCATCATTTTAGTGGCAAATGTTAGTATTAGCGACAAAATATGAAAAGTTCATCGCAAATATTAGCCATGAAATTTATTTTATGTCGTCAAAATGAATATTCATTTAAATTTATTAATAATTATTAATTTAGCAACGAAAAACAACAATTCGTCGCTAATGAAATCCTAATTCGCAGGTAATTTTTCGTCACTATATCTCCTTTTTCTTGTAGTGACATTATCTCTGAGAAATTTCATCTAACAGTACATGGAGTGTTATTACGCATGTAAACCATTTTTTTGCTGTTGGAGTTTTATTGATTTTTACTCTTCTGTACTGTTTAAAAAGATATACTTAGGCAGTATGTTCTGGAGTTAATTTGCATTAGACCACATGAATACTTTAACAGGAGAAAAGTTGGTGCTCTCAACTAATCTACACATTGCAGGCAATCGCTGACGATCCAGGATTTTTCACATACACCCCACAAACTTTCGGATATACAAGCCATCAATCAGCTTGAAGTTAATACTGTTGCACAATACACCCACGTGCAAAACAAGTATATAAGCCATCAATCAGCTTGTAGTCAATACTACCGAACGATACACCCACATATAAACTAAGGATATATAAAGCCATGAATCTATACATAATAGCCATCTGCAAATTTACAATATCATGTACAATGCTCTTCACAGTTACACCAATGATGTAGTTGCACACCTTAACACTCATAATCCATTGCAGGTCAATAAATTATTTAGTGTACAAGACAACTAAAACCAAGCATCCTATACTAGCATCTTAGCTCTTATTATTATTACTCCATCTGTCTCTCGTATTTTTGCACATTCCATTAATAGTTTAAATACACTATACATCTTACATATTTTTTTGCATTTTAATCATCAATGCCAACAACTTTATTTATTTTTTTACCCTTTATTCACCATTTCTAACCACTTTAAATTACCCCTACTTTTTCTTACATAAGAAGCCATAACTTTTAAGGGGTATAATGATATTTATTATGATATTTTTTGGTAATAAATAAATTATAAAGTGTGTTAGGTAGAGTATTTTTTTTAAATAAATGTATGTAGAAGGGTAATTGTATTTAACTTTTTGCTTATTTAGGTAGTTGCAAACTTTTGTGGGACAATCCAAAATGAAAATTGTTTCTTCATTTGAAGGGAGTATTATTTAAAAAACAACATTTATTAATCTGAGTGACAGAGACGGGGACATTATTTTTTTTATATAAGAAATAAATGAAAATTAGAGTGTCATCATAAGTAGTTTAAAGAATTGAGATGCTTACACATTATTAAAGAGGTACGCCTTCCCCGTGCGGCAGTGAAACGCCTGAAAACACCATCACCAACCACACAAGAATTAGAGAATCACTTCTGAGATTAATCAATGTAAACTATGAGCGAGAGAAAAACGAATTGAATTGCGAGTGAATTTGCGTAAAATTAAACACATCCTTCCAAAGTCTGCCGTAATTACAGACACAGGGCTGAAAATCATAATCAAGATTCAAGACTCCCTGAACTTTTTTTTTTAAGGAGATGGAATTTTTTACAGTAAAACGATTACGTAAATACCAATTAAAAAAAAAAGAGCAACTGGAGAGTAGAAGAAATTGAAATTTAGGGCGAATAAGTATATACCCGGGAAACGAGTTCATCAGCAAGGGCTAAAGGGGTTTTGCAGAATTTGCATCTGTAGTTTTTTCCTTCGAGATCAATCACAAAAATCCTCCCCATCTCGGATTGGGGTTTCAGCAAATATCTACTAATTGAGATGAAAGAGGTCACTTCTGGATGTACTCGAGTAGTAAAGTCTACAACCCTTATAAGTGAAGAGAATGAGTGTGTCCGTACGATGTATCAGTGTTCTCATTGCGCTTCTCAGATTATCCAGCCCATCATTCTCGTTTTTATTTTTATTATTATATTTTTAAGAATATGATCTTCATTTTTATTGGCTGTTCTAGTTTTTATTTTTATTATTATATTTTTAAGAATATATGATCATTTTTATTGGCTGTTTGACAATTTTCAAAAGGATGACATGGAAATTGATTATTTATTGTACCAATTAACTACTTCATTTCCACCGAATGGTCTTCATTTTAAAAAATTGTGTATTCCATCATTAGGGGCCCAAATCCATGCCAAAGGCAGGATTCGAACCCCCACCCTGCAGCAACCAAGCTCAGTTGGAAGACCTTTTCACCCTCTCCTCTACCACTTGAGATATCAGTTTGAAGACCTTTTCACCCTCTCCTCTACCACTTGAGGTATGCCCTGGGGCTGAATGATCCTCATTTTTAATTTACTGTATTGGGTGTTTCATTCAAAAAAAAATTATTTTTCCCTTTTAATAAAAGGGTCACGTATGGTTCACCACTCACTACTAATGCAATTGCTCATTATATATAAAATAATAATACTCCTAAATCTACGCGCAAAAAATAAATAGAATATTTGCACGGAGATAATATATTTTAAGTTAAATTAAAAAGTTAAAAGAAAAAAAATGATCTTTTGGTGAATTAAATTAAAAATGAGTTAATATTTATGCATAATATTTACATTAATTTTTATTTAGTGTTTATATGTTTCTTAATAAAATATATAATTTTTTATATTTAATTATTTATTATAAAATAAATAGAAAATTTGTTGAAATTTCACTAAAAAAGTGTATTTACTAGTGTTTAAATTTATTATTATTATTATTTGATAATTTTTTTATTAAAAGTAATTACTTGATCAATAAAAATTTAATATATTAAAGAAATAGAAAATAATACTCCCTCAGTCCCAAGAATACATTCGCCCTTTCCATTTTGGTCCGTCCCAAGAATACATTCGCCCCCTAAAAATGGAAACAATACACAATATCAATAACCTTACAATACTACAATATTACAAAAATGCCACCTTCTTTTTACACACAATTTAGTCAAAGTCAACTATATCATACACTTTATTCTACTCAATTACCCAAAATACCCCTTCTCTTTCTTACATCACACCACCAAAAAGTTAATTTTCTTAAACTCCGTGCCCAAGAATACGCGAATGTATTCTTGGGACGGAGGGAGTATCGAATTATGAAAAAATTATGTTTATTAATAAAAATACATATTATTTATAAAATAAATTATTTTAAAATCTTGTAAAACAAAAATTGTTAAATTAATTAATTAATTGACAATTAGCAATATGAGTCCACTTGCAAGGTTCTTGCTCTCAAGGTTAGTACACGTACTTTTTCTCTCGTGGATTGTTTAAACCTTCTAATCCCACCCACCCCCCAGCCCCCCAAAAATCAAATCTCTCTCACCCCCCTACTGTGAGTCGATTCGATTACTGACCAGTATCCATGTATTCTTGCAGATGACAAGGCCATGCTTCACGAGATCTTAATTCTTGAAAAATGAGGTCCAAGTGATTGTTCCTTTTTTCCCCCTTTTCTTCAGATACTATTATTATTATTAATTATTTTTCCCCTAATTATATGAGTGCATGTGCATAATAACATTTACTGCTGCTTATAGGTTCCTCTATTTTTTTTCCTTTCAAAATTACATGTATTCTTCTCTCTTTATTGTGGAGTTTAAGAAAAAAAAATTATATGTATGTGTTGTGTACCTATTCATTTAATATATTCTTATATTAATTGGACATGCATAAATAATTGGAACAACTCAAAAAGAAAAGTGTGCATGAATACGTGAGACAGTTAATACTCTGGAGGGTACAATTGTACCCCAATGAACCCTTGTAGGTCCGCCTCTGAGAACGATGCTGTGGCTTACGGCCGTCAGGCAGTGATGAGAATTCCGGGAACAAATAACACCAACTAGAAAATTCATCAGCTGATTCTTGGCATCCAAGATCAATGTTGTATCCGAAACAGCTTGCAGCCACCCCCTGAGCATGATCAAGAAATAATGTAAGCTATTTCTGTTGTAACTTAGTAGGAAGTAGAATGGTTTCCATGTTTACTGAATTTATAGTTAACTTGTTTTTTGCATTGCACAGTAATTAGAATTATGTAACTAATAGCTCGACAAATGTCTAATAAAATATGATGACATCATAGTCTAATAAAATTCTTTATAACTCTTAAAGATCATGAAATCTCAGTCTGATCTGCTGTTCTATTTCAGGAGCATGCCAACGTCAGCTGCTGTTGATGTTGTGGCTAAGAACTTGAATCTGAAGTCTTTGAGGTACTTTGTGATTTGAATATGTTTAATGCTTGATCAGTACTGTTATTAAAGGTCTAAAACTTATCTCTGTTTAGGTTCCAACTGGATTGAAATTCTTTGGAAATTAACTTAATGGATTCTGGAATGTGTTCTATTTGCGGTGAAGAGAATTTTGGGACTGGTAGGAATTTAGTTTCTTATGTGTAATTAGCAACTTTTTCAGGAAGCAATGTCCTTGCTCATATTTCTTATGTGGGCTGTTTTGGCTTGGTTATCTATTCTTGCATACAAGAGCAAAGACGATTTTGGAGGAGAGAAGCTTGTCAGTGTTGAAGACATTGTGCGCCATTATTGGTTTGTATATGGATGCCATTATTACACTCGACATGATTATGAAGTATGCTTTCAAAATATGTATAGTTACTTATCTCTTTATTACTATGTATGGCTTTTTAGCAATATTATAATCTGCTTTGTTCCTTTCTTATTTCATATTTTATTTTTGAAGAATGTTGGTGCTGGTGCCCAAGAATTGATGGCATATTTGGTCAAGCTGCAATCCTCCCTAGCTGAAGTCAACTAGTAATCAATCCTCTTTCTTCTTCTCTGTTCATCTGATGTGGTAGTCATGGATATCAAATTATAATTGTGTGCTGCATTTTGTTGATTTTACTGCTCTGTGTTCTTATCTACACACTGTTCTTGATCAGATGAATTCCTATTTCTGGTAAAATTCCCTGCTGAGCACTTTTAATTTTACCTTTTAAAATATTATCTTCCCTAACTAGACCACATAATCCTTCTTGCATTCTTCCCTAGCCTTAAAAAAATCTGTTGAATTTCCTATCTGGTTTATAGTATGTTTTTACAGATCTTTTTAAATTTTATATTGAAAGATCAAATAGGTTTTTGAGTTGGTGATTGCCACATTTGGGGCATCAGAGTTGAGATTCATATGAGTAATTATTCTTACTAATATTTTAATATTGGTTGTCATGATTTGATTTGTAAACTTCTATGTCACTACAGCATTATATAGGGGATCCGATCTGATGTATCAAATGTCATCAGTGTTGATGAATTTGAGTACAAAGATCCTGTTGTTATGGTTCCATTTCTAAGCATCAGGGCATCAGTCAAGTGATTATTATGCGTCAATTCCATGTCTCGTGGTATTTAAATACTCTGTTACTGCTATTGTTGAAGCTATAAGCAGAAAGTATCCAATACCTCCATCAAGAATGTGACTCTTATGTATTATACTTTTACAATTTTACTTAGTATTCATGTATTTGATAGTGAATGACTTCTACCGATCCATGTATGAAGCTTACTTTATAATTAATTAAAATTAGTGGTTCTGAAAATGTTTTATTTTTATTGATCGATTGTGGTTTATATGAATTAGGTTAATTAGGTGTTGGTAAGAAATAGGTCTATTGTATCAAAGCATTTTGATACTAAAATATGATGAACGAGTGTAAAACCCGTGCATTTGCACGGGAAATTTAATTTGTACATATATTTAAATTTTAAATAATAATAAAATAATTATATAGTATTTTATATTGACAAATTCTCTTGTAAGACGGTTTGTGAGACGTGTTAAAATATGTCTATTAAAGTAAAATACCAAATATACCCCTAAACCCATATACCTTTAAAACACTAACCCCAACCTCCACCCACCATCGGACCACCGCTGCCGCTGCGGCCGGTCGCCGGAAAATCTGTTCGTCAGAAGAAAAAAAAAAAACTGGTCGCCGGAAAGCTGCCGCGCCGCCGCCGCCGGAGCTCCGGCAGCCGGTCGCCGGAAAAACTGTTCGTCCAAAAAAAAAAAAGAAAAAAAAAATTGATCCCCGGAAAAACTGCCGCCGCCGGAAAAGCTGCCGGACCGCCGCCGCCGGACCACCACATTTTTTTGCTGCACACACTTTTTTTTCCTGCACACACTTTTTTTGCTGCACACACTTTGCTGCACATGAACTTTTGCTGCACACAATATTTATGTGCAGCACATTAATAGGGGTAATATTGGAATATCACTATATATTTTTGTACCTAGTAGTAATACTTTTGTATGTTTGTATCTCATAGTAATTTAGGGTTTTTTTGTGTACCTAGTAGTAATCCTCCCTTAACAATAATACTCCCTCCGTCCCACGTATTTTTACCCACTTTCCATTTTGGGGTGTCCCACGTATTTTTACCCATTCCATTTTTGGCAAAAATACATAATATTTTATTACCTACTTTTTACAATCCCAACAACTTTAATTATTTTTTTACACTTTATTCATCATTCCCAATAACTTTATTCACTTTTTCTTTTTAAATTACTAATTTATCCCTACTTTCTCTTACATTATATATTAAAAAAATAAAACGTCTTAATCTCCGTGCCCGTACAAACGGGTAAAAATACCCGGGACGGAGGGAGTATAATTTTTATTGCAACATTAATTTTAACACAAAAAAATATACTCCATATACATATAAATTAATTTATACATTAATTTAAACACTAAAAAATATAAATACATTATAAATATATATTAATAAATATATATTTTATTTAATCATATTTATTTTAAATATAAATATTTTTCTAAAATAAATTAGTATTAAATGGGTATGTGTAATCTCCGGGTATTGATAAATGGGTTTCATCGATCCCAATACGGATTCGACTCACCCGTCGGATAACATTAAACAATCATACGAGATGCGATACAGTAATAATTTTAATCTCTAATTCTATATGCCCCACACTCTTTACCAATACTTTTTTTATACATAGCATGACGAGGGATTAATATATGCCATTACATTTTTTCGTTATACATATTTAAATATACAGTTTGAAACTTCTGTAGGAATATTATTGTGTTGTATATGCGTATCATTTTAAAGAAATCTTATGTATTTTAACGTGTTTTATTCAAATATTAATATTTTATGAAATTAAGAATATTATGAAATTGTTAATTGTTGATCTTCTGCGCTTTAAGTTATTATTTATGAAAATGAAATTTCGGGCGGTTACATACTACTCCCTCCATTCGCCCGAAAGGTCCACATTTTATCATTTTGGGCGTCCGCACCAAAGGTCCACATTTTTCTTTTTAAACACATGGGACCCACACACATCACTAATACAATAAATTTATGGGACCCATACACCCCACTAATACAACTACCAACTACACCTTAAATAATAATACTCATTAATCCACGAATGTCCATCTTTGTGGCGGACGGAGGGAGTAATACTTATTTTATAAAAATGCGTGATCGTGCAATGCACGGGACGTATTACTAGGTTTCTCCTTTGAGCAGAGATAGAATAGTTTATGTAAAATGTATGATTTAGACTTCTCCTTACAGCAACTGCTACAGTTCTTGTGAATGGGAGCGGATCGGGTGAGTTCAAGTTGGAACGCGGTTTGAGACAAGGTGACCCGTTATCACCATTCTTATTCCTTATTGTGGCAGAAGCTTTGAATGCTATGGTTTCCAAGGCAACTGAATATGGTATTTTTGAAGCTACTGAATTGGAAAGAGATAAGGTGAGGGTTCCTTTACTGCAGTATGCGGATGACACCATTTTCATTGGGAAAGCAAGTTTAGACAACACTTTGGTTATGCGACGTATTTTAAAAAACTTTGAACTTCTCTCTGGACTCAAAGTGAACTATAACAAGTGTAGTCTCATGGGTATTAATGTGGAGAGACAATCATTGTTGGAAATGGCTTCTATTCTTGGCTGTGACGTTGGGTCGGTGCCTTTCTCGTACCTCGGTATGAAAGTTGGCAGTAATCACAGAAGAGTTGATAGTTGGAATCATTTGATACAAAAGATGAAGAAGAAGCTGAGCATGTGGGATGGAAAGAAGTTGTCTATGGGTGGGAGAATTACCCTCTTGAAATCGGTACTCTCTTCCCTACCTATTTATCATTTTTCTTTTTATCGTATCCCAGATATTGTTATACAATCCCTTCAGTCTCTACAATGCAAGTTTTTATGGGGTGGCGGTGAGAACAATTGCAAGATTGCATGGTTAAATTGGCATACAATTTGCAAGCCAAAATCTGTGGGTGGTTTGGGAGTAAAAAATCTAAAGCTTTTCAACAGAGCTCTTATGGGAAAATGGATTTGGAGGTTTTTGGTACAAAAAGATAATCTGTGGGCAAGAGTGATCTATTCCATTCATGGAGGGCTAGAGATTAGGGAAGGGGGTGTTATCAAAGGATTGAGACAAAATTCTTGGTCTAGGTGGTGGAAAGACGTGATTGCTAATGGTGTTGGGGTGAAAGGAAGCTGGTTTTGGAGTAATGTAGAGCTTAAAATTGGCAATGGTTTAAATACTAAGTTTTGGAGTGATTTGTGGGTGGGAAATTTGTCCTTAAAAACTCAATTCCCAAAACTTTTCAACCTTTGCCGTGATAAAGAATGTACTAAGTTTTGGAGTGATTTGTGGGTGGGAAATTTGTCCTTAAAAACTCAATTCCCAAAACTTTTCAACCTTTGCCGTGATAAAGAATGCTCAGTTGGATCGTTAGGAGGTTGGGTTGATGGAGTTTGGGTGTGGTCGTGGGAGTGGAGAAGAGAGTTATTTGATAGGGAGGCTGCCATTTTTGATCAATTCTTATCTTGTTTGAGTATGTGTCCTTTGAAAGAAGACAAATTAGACACTTGGTGGTGGAGAATGGAAAAGAGTGGTTGCTACAAGGCTAAGAGTGCTTATGATGCTTTGATATCTCTTAATAATAATCCTGAGAGCGAATTGAGTTTAGAGAAGGAGTTGTGCGAGATATGGAATAATTTTGCTCCACATAAGGCGTCTACAATGGCATGGAGACTACTTTGGGATCATTTGCCTACAAGGTCTAACTTGTTACATCGTAAGATCTTAAGCTCAGTGGATGAGGCAAAATGCCCGGTGTGTGGTAATGACGAGGAAAATGCCTCTCACCTTTTTATTCATTGTGATAAGGTGCAAGAAGTGTGGGTTGAATTCTACTCGTGGTTGAGCTTACATTGGGTCTCTCATAACGAAATAAAGAAGCAATTTCTTCATCATTCTACTATTTTTGATGGTAAGAAAGGAAATAACATTGCTAGAACTTCTTGGATTTGCGTGGTGTGGATTATTTGGAGGTGGAGAAACAGAATAATATTCGAGAATTGGTGTTGGGATAGGGGTAAAGTGGTGGATGAGTTCATCAATTTATGTTCAAGTTAACTCTTTTTTTTTTGTGATTGGATTGAAAATCCTAGATTAATCTTACAGTCCATTCTTTAAGTTTTTGCATTTGTAATTGTTTGGCTGGTACGTCTTGTACCAATTTGTTTTTATGAATTTATTTGCCCGATCAAAAAAAAATGATTTAAACTTCTCCTTCGAATTTAAATAATATCAGAATATTTTTATCCCATGCATCGCACATGTTCAAAAGCTAGTAAGTTAAAATAAAGAAAACTGATATTCTCAAATTTCTGACCCATAACATGTAATCCAATCACGTAAATTTCCCAAATCAAAGAACACAAACTTGTTCCCATTTTGATTCTAAAATAAAAAATCCTAAAATCCAAACTGTTAAAAAAAATTGTCCCGACGTTGACCGCCATCTATGCACTGTTCGCAGCCGGGAAACACCATAGTCTTGCCATCATTGAGTTTCACTATCGCTGGAATCGAGACGACCGTCGGGGATCATGGATCTGCAGTCAGAAAGTCTCGCCCGGACGAGATTAGGCCGGGAACATCATCTGCCGGACTTGGCCTAGAACAAGATGAGCGCGGCGACGTTGTCGCCGAACAGTGCTTGGCGGTGTCGCTGGGGCCGCGGAAGATGATGACGATGATCTCGAAGTAGACGACGAGGACCTTAGTGCCGGCATTGTTCTTTGCTAAGTCCGGCAGATGACAGTGCCGTCGGCGAAGCAGCCCTGCCATTAGAAATTTGATTTGATTTGGGGAATTTATTAGTAGTATCATGTTAACTGGAGTATTTGATTTGGGGAATTTATTATACTAAGTTGGGAAATTTAAGAATTTTTTGTTGTCTTTTTATATGCCACATTAGAACATTTCATTTCCATGTAGCTCAAGTTTAAAAAAAAAAAAAAACAATGCCACGTCATCTTTATCGGGAGTGATACCCGTTGTAGCAAGTTGATGGACGGTAAGCATTTTATTATAGGATTGTTAGTAATCTTGTTTTTGTTTTAATAGTATTATGTATATGTATGAATATGTTTGAACTTTTCTCATTTTGGTGTGGTTTAAATTTTGTTGTCTTATTATTTCTTTATTTATGTTTATAAATATCACATATGTGTTTTGCACGAAAATAATTATATTTTGCGAATAATTTTAAACATTTTATGATAGGAATCTTGTTAATTACTAGTTTGATCTTATGTAAGGGTGATATATCGTACCATACCAAAAAAATCAAACCATACCATATATCGTACCAAAATATTCGGTAATAAAAATATTCGGTAATAGAAAAGTTATACCGTTATCGTACCGACAATATTGGTATACCGAAATTTCGGTATATTAACAACAAATACCATTTTTTTACGGAAATACTGAAAAGAAAAAAAATAGCATCCTAAATTCAATTTCTTAATAATCCTGTACCAATAATCCAAGTCTTTGACAAAATAAGAAGTAATAATATAATACAAACAAAAGAAAACCATTTCAATTTGTAGACCACGTGTGAATCAAGAGGCAACATATTTAATAGTATCAATTTGGTGAAAACTAACAAGAATCAGTAATGGGTGTAAGTCAATGTATCTAAAAAAATACTTGCATTGCCGAATGTACTCATGAACGCCGCCAAGTATTCGCACGCTGGAGCTTCCACATACCTACCTCCGTTGGGATAAAACGCTGCATCCGTAAGCAAAACCCAACAGATTAACATTTGATGAGAGAAATAGAAGGGATGAGATCTAATCTAATATTGGAGATAGAGAGATGAATAGTTTTGTTGGATTTCATGTTTTTGGAGATGGTGTGTGGTAGGCCTGCAATTGATATGAATGGAAATTCGAATGAATATTGGAGAGATACTGGAACAAACGGCTGCAGTGAGAAGTGGGGAATGAGAAGAGGGCAAGCCGCAAGTATTAGGGCTTCATGTCTATATGAGTTGGTTACAGACTTCTAAATTTTATATTTAAGAAATAGAATTTTTATAATATATAATTAATATTATTATATTAAATTAACAAAAAATCGGTTCAATATACCGGTATATACCAGAATATCGACTTACATATATTTTTCGGTATTTCGGTATATACTGAAATACCAAAATTTCTCTAAAATATTTACCGATACCGTACCAAAAATTTCGGTACGACACCTCACCGTACCGAAATTTTCGTTAAATTCGATAATTTTCGGTGTGGTAATTGCGGAATATCGATAAACCAGTAATTTTGTCCACTCCTAATCTTATGTATGAGCTTGTTTCGTCCATTTTTAGTATGATTAGAATTTTGTTGTATTGTTTTTTTTATTTATATTTTTAACTACCCCCTATTTGTTTTGCACAGAAATAATTTTAAGGGTTAATTGCGCCATAAGTTCTGACTTTTTTGCGAATTTCAAATTAGTCCAAACTTTTTAATATTTATAAATAAGTTCACGACCTTTAACACTTTTTTCAAATCAAGCCACCGGGCAGCGAGAGGCCTGCCCGGTGCTGACATGTCCATCTCTCTTCCACGTCACCTTCACGTGACAAAACGGCATTGTTTCAGCCTTCCACCAGTCGAAAAGTTAATTGCATGAAATTATGATCCTAACATTTACGTCAATTGCGAATTAGTCCAAACTTTTGAATATTTTGCAAATAAGTATCCAACTTTAGCCCTTATTGCAAATCGAACCACCGGGCAGCTGGAGGTCTGTCCGGACACTGCCGTCTCATTGTATAGGCCAAATCAATCTATATTTGTTAATAACACGGCTTCGTTTTGATTTTTTAAATTAAAATTCAATGTATATTCAAAATAACATACTCATATACTCCCTCCGTTCTGCCCAAACGTCACCAGTTGCTTTTTGTGCGTAGATTAAGGAGTATTATTATTTTATGTTTAGTAAGTAGTTGTATTAGTAGTGAGTGGTGGGCCATATGTGGTACCTTTTTACTAAAATAGAAAATGGGGACATTTGGATGTGACACCCAATATAGTAAAATGATGACCTTTCGGTGGGATGGAGGGAGTATCATACATTAAAATTATCTATCAAAATCCTCCATGTGTAAGGGATTATGGAAGACAACTTCTGAATTTTGATTAGATGATCCATACGATAATTGTTGTTGCTATTTAGCAATTAGAGAGTAGAGAAAGATTTTGGAGACAAGAATAGTGATTAATCGGATCCTTCAATTCTGTGCTGATCTGTTCTTGGCCTTAACCATGCAGAAGTACATTGTCGGATTTTCTCTCTCTATCTACTGCCGTGATTCATATTTTGATCAAATAATGTTAGTGTGTGATATATGAGGGTTTTCTTTTCTTTCTTTTTTTTGGAAATTTTTATAAAATAATAATTAAATAAAACAACGTTCTTTGTTAACTAGTGTAGAGTAACATGACATATACAGTTACATGTCAGCATCCCGGCAGCCCTCCACCCGGTGGTTCGAGTTGCAATACGGGCTTAAAGTCAGGTATTTATTTGCAAAATATCCAAAAATTTGGACTAATTCGCAATTGACGAAAATGTTGGGACTTTTCATGCAATTAACTTTTGGACATGTGAAAAGTTGAAACGACGTCGTTTTGTACACGTGAAGGTGAGTTAATTTTAACCCTACAAAAACAAATATAATAATTAAGATGATTAATGATAGAATAATTAAGATGATTAATGGGGTATAATTTAATGAACTGGACAAATGTTGTTAAATAAACTATAAACATATAAGATGATCTTACTGATAAAAATGTTACTTTTATAAAAAAATGAATAAATATATTTAATTGGGGTTGAAATGAAGATTAAACTTGTGTAAAATTTATAAAATTTATAAATATGAAATTAATAGATTTACAAACATTTTTTCAAAATACAATTATTCTAAAGTAAACACAAAAGAAAAATGATTAAAAAAAAAGAATGAAACATCAAATAAGAATGATTGGACTTGAACCTAAAAATAATATCAAATAAAAGTATAATACTCCCTCCGTCCCAAACTGGTTGTCTGCGTTACTGTAGACACGGGATTTAAGAAAAATTAATTTTTTAGGGGTATTGTGGTATTTTTAGGTAATAAATAAATTATAAAGTATGTTATGTGTGTTAGATGAGTGTGGTAAAGTTGTAATTAAGATGAACTTTTAAGGGTGGGGATTGATGTGATATTTTTTTTTGGAATAAGACAATTAATTTGGGATAGATGAAAATGAAAAGTAAGACAACTAGATTGGGACAGAGGGAGTAGAAGATAAAATAAATTAAATTATGAAAATATGGTTTATAAAATTATTTAAAAAACATGCACATAAGATACACACTGATAAATTTTTTTATAATCGAAATTGCAAATAAGATCAAACAAAAATAAGAACAATAATTTTTTTTTAAAAAATAGAGTTTATGGAATATAAAGAAAATACAAAAAAAAGAAAAAAATATAAATCATAAGATAAATGGAAAAAAAAGAATTATGCCTCAAATGATAATGTATGAACCTGAAAATAAGATTAAAAAGATGAACAAAAGATAGAATAGTAAAATATAAAAAAAATTTTCATAGAGTTATTATAAAGCAAAAAAAAAAGATAAATAAAAAAAAGAATGATACTTCAAATGACAATGATTAGACCTACAAATAAAATCAAACGTGAGAATGATTGAAACTAAAAATAATATAAAATAAAAGTATAAAAGAAGATAAAATAAATTAAATTATAAAATTAGGGTTATAAAATTATTAAAAAAAAGGTTAACACAAAATTAAAAAAATATAATGATACCTTTAAATATAATGATTGACCTTGCATGATCAATTCAAATAAAGTATAAAAGACAAAAAAAAAAAAAGAGGGAGGGTAAGAATTTGATTAGGTAATGAAAATTTTCATATAGAATGATTTTAATGAATGAACGACCGTGATTGAAAGCAAATATTTATATAGACGATCCTAATAAAAATAAAATTGATATATTAATTGAAATTAAGAATATATTGATTAAAAATTAATTAAATTTATATTGTTAAAATTAAATAAATAATAAAATAAAATTTAAATAATAAAATTCGTTATTACTATAATTAAATTTTATGATTGAAATTAAACAAAAATCATATGTCCTATTATATTATATTAAATTAAATTAAAATATATGAATATTGATTGATATATTAATTTAAATTAAGTATATAGATTAAAAATTAGTTAAATATGCCAAAAATATATCTCATATATACTAAATTTATATCATTAAATAAAAAAGTAAAATTTAAATAACCAAATCCATTATTAGGATAATTAGATTTTATGAGTGAAATCAAAAATATTAGTGGGATGATCAAGATTAAAATTGAATTAATTCTAAATAGGGTAAAATCTTAAAAAAGTTGAAAACAAAAGTAAAATTTTAGGTGTGTTGACTTTTTTTAATGTTTGAAATTATAAATAAGATCAAATATGAGATAATAAAAAAAATAAAAAAAAAATTTAAAATAGAGTTTATACAATATACTCAAGAAGAAAAAAAACATAAATAATAAGATAAACCGTATAAGTAGATTTTATTATTAAAATAAAAAATAATAATTATACGATTAAGATTAAAATTGAATTATTATTTTTAAATAGAGCGTGTATTAAAAAGTAATAAATTTTAAATTAAATTAAATTAAATTAAATAATTGCCGAAATAGTGAAAAAGGGCTTCTTGGGCCATCTACAAATGTTTAGGGCCATAGAGAGGCCCGAATGTTAGGATTATATATATAAGATTTTTATGCCCAGACCACCCCACCCCACCATCGTGCAAGTAATCACGCTTTCGTTTAGGTTTTAGGATTAGGAAATTAAGTCTCCGATCTCAATCTTCTCTCTCTCCGTCTCCGACTCTGTAACTCCAGAGATGGATCGCACTTCTGAGATACGTAATTCTCTGATTAATCTAAGGGAAGAGATACTTAAACCTCTGATTACTCGAGAGGTTTATCCTGATTTTGAGGTGAAGAGCAGAATTGCGAATTATCCTGATTTTGAGTTTATTGGTTCAGAAGGTTATCAACTGCAACGCATTGAAAAGCGACACAAATATGAGTTTTTTTTTTTCATTCAATTTTATTTATTTCGCGTCTGTTCTAATTTCCTTTCTTCGGATGCCTCTGGGAAGATTAGCGTTTTTCCTTGAGATTATTTAATATAATTGATAGCGAAATCCAAAGTTTCATTGTTGAATATATATGATCTAAGAAAGCAGTTATTGCTTTAAATGCCATGGGAATCTGCCGGAAGTTGTACAGAGTATTAGCTTGTTTTGTAATTAGATTTTTTCTTTTCTTTTCTTTTCCTGTTCTTCACGAGATGATCGGATTGATATCTGACAATAAAAAACACAATTTGTTGTTAAAATTACATATTTTATTGTTTTGAAATAACTGTTATTTGAATAAAACCACCTGGAAATAGGAATCTTCATTCTATGAATTTGAGCTTCTGGTGTCTTTTTTAGTGGTCTATTTTCTTTGTATAAATGATAGGTACTTGACTGTAGTTTCTGATAACTATCCATTTATATCTTCCTCCTAATCTTACAGAGATATAGAACTAGAAGCAGTGGTTCAGTGGTGTATTTTGTTAGCACCAGCCGGGCATATAGTTCGTTTGGCGATAATCCGGGGTTGTTCCTTGGTCTATATTTTGTGTGGATATAAAGTCTGAGGTCGACAAAGTGTTACAACCGAAGGCTCGACTTACTGATAAGTCATTTGTATCCTTGAATTCACATTATACGTGTTCGAAGGATACACCAAATCTGGAAACATGTTCCAAGGATACACCATATGTGGAAGCAGATCCATCTACTGTTACAAGTTGAAACCGGGGGATTCTAATTTGGAGTTAAGTAAAAGCATGATGAAGAAGGTCGGCGTCATGAATAATGACAAATATTCTCCCATGGCAGTCCCGACACCGGATGGGAGAAGAATCATTGTCGCTTCATGCTTTACTAATGGTGATTTTGAGATATTCAATCCCAAAAATGGAAAATGTAGAATACTAACACTGTGGTGATGGCTCATATGCTTTCCTCAGCAAGCATGTCTTGCTCGTCCAGATAAGGCAGAGATATGGTCAAAGGAATTTCGCCCTTGATTTAGCTACCTCACATTGGAAAGAATGTCTAAACTTTTCTGAAACTTCCCTAGAGAGTCACTCTTTGATATTTGGAAACGACATCTGCTTGACTCCCTCTGGAGGATACTACATCGATGGTGGATGCAAATACTGTGATGATAGTATTATTTCTAAAGATGAAGTCTTTTCGTGATAGTGCCATCACTCTTATAGCGGGTGAAGATAAGAATGGTGTATGCGAGTTCTGCATTTTTAACATGGCGATAGAGAAGATGCACATCATATTATGTTGGACATTTACCGGTGTAATATCAATGTTTGCAGGGAGGAGATGAAGAAAATGAAGGAGTAGAGTGGAGAAAATGAGTGGAAGAGGTGGGAAGACTTTACGCTTCCAGGTGCAACAAAGATGAAGTCTCTAAAATTCTGCATCAACCCAAATCACTATGATCACCTCATCGTTCCCTCTATCTCCTCGTACAATGTTTGTCCTTAAAGGTTTATTTTGTTGACAGTTGATACTCGAGTCAATTAAAAAGTTGTGATCCAGTGTGTCATTTTACTCTTTTCTTTGGATCGTACTGTATCCAGTTGCTTATTTGTTTATGTAGGATCTCATGTTTGAGACACAATTCATGATAATGACTGGGTTGATCATTTTTTTTTACTTATTAATTGATATTGTGACATGGGTCTGTTGTGTACTCCTATTAGTTATCATTACTTTGTGGGTTTTTCCGTTGTCACATAAATATATTTTCATTATTTCATATTCTGGTGTGCCAAATGACAGTCAACTATTATGTAGTACAAAAGTGTGTTTGGATATGCGAGGCCAATAAAATTCTTAAGGTAATGTTTTCGTCAAACAGATTTATTTTATTTTTTTTGGTCGAAAAGTTTTTATTTTTTATTTTTTCCCGTTAAACCGATTGTTCTTGTGCTTTCGTAAAATTATCTTGCATAAAATCAGTAAAGATAACTATTGTCATAAGACGATTTTAAAATCCCATTTCATATTAAATTGATTTCACATAATATTTTCTCAATATCTAAGAACTTGATAGAGGCGGTCCTAGGATGATGTTGGAGGTGTCATTACATATTTCCATCATAAAAGGGCTCCTAATCTTTTAGAGTGAGGCGCTTGTGCGTTTGTGGACACCGTACCCTTTTACAATTTAAACCCCATTTAAATAGAATATGACAATTTAAAATATCCAATTGGACATTTGCACGAAATAATTCTCAAGAAATTTAGATTGGGAGTCATACTACAAAACTGACACAACAAATATAGCTTAATCCTGGTACGTGGTTAGAGACATGTCCAAAGCTTCTCCAACTTCATAATAGTAATAGCGGAATGTGGAAACTAAGCTACGATAAGGTTCCAAACAGCTCAAATCGCAGTATTCACTATATATATATGGAATATTAGACATACAATAACACCATGTAATTTTGACATGATCTAAAAATTTATAACCTGCATTTATCTTTATCTTATACTAGATTTTTAAAACGTGCTTCGCACGTTGCTGGCACGTTATATTATATATAATATATCTTAAATTAAGTTATAATTTTGATATTTTATATTTATTTGAAGAACAATATTTATGTCTTCCTTCTCTATTTACGTATAAGAGTGGGTGAAGATTAAAAAAGAAAATTTAATTTTGAATAAAAATTATGTAAAACAAATTAATGGGGTGTTTGCTTGGATGGTGTGAATGAGTTGGAATGGGAATGGAATGAGAAGTGATGTTTGTAAATGGGTGTGAAGTGGGAATGAAACCCATAGAGGATTTTGTAGTATTTGAGGATAGATAGAAATTAGGGCCGCAGAGGAAATCATAATATTTTATAAGCTATAAATTTCAATGCTCATTCACACACTATAAAGAAACTTCATAAATATTGAGATTTTCAAGTGTAGAACAAAAGCAATAAAATAGATAAAGACATAGTGTCTTATGATTACTTTAATTCCAATAGCATCCTCAAGAACTCGAGCTTTACTACCATCAGGATCATACTCAGACAATCCAAAAATTAAATAAGGCACATTAAACAATAATTTACTCAAGCAAACACAAAAACACTTGGAAAAAATAGAAACTTAACCCAAAAAATTCAAGCAGGAAATTTGTGAAGCTTAGAGGTCAACCAAGTTATGATGTGAGAATTCAGAAGAAGAAACATAAATGATCAAGAAATAGAGATACTCTTACAAATGTTTCTGGAGTTTCAACTCAACTATCATTCCAAATTTGTCCCAACCATGCAACTTGGTTACAATGTTCGCTATGTGTGGGAACAATCCATGTGTCTCTCCAATTATTACCAATTTTTATGTTTCTTTTCATTATTTTAATTACTTCCTCCATTATATGATATATTTTAAGTATTTTTACGCGCCTAGTTTAAAAAAAATTATTGTTTTTATGTATTTCTTCCGTCCCGTTTTTAGTCTTTATATCAATTTTCTATGCAGTAATTTTTTAATGTACAATAAGTTAAAATATACAATTTCTTAATATAAAGTATATAGTTGTATTAGTGTTGCGTGTCGATTCCATAAAGATAAATTAATTGTTTTGTTTGGGTCTCATCTACTAAAAAGAAAAATGTAAAGATTGAAGTGAGACGCTCAAATTTATTATGTAAAGATTGAAATATGACGTATAGAACATAAAATAAAAAGAAAAGAAATATTTTAACTAATTTAATGAAAGATGTGTTTAAAGTTGTTGAGATGGGAGAAAAAGTAGAACTATGTCGGGATGTGAGTAAGTAGTAGGTATTCATTTCTTAAAGTGTAGCTTTTACCACATAAATTATGAAATACTTGACTAATGAAAAAAAAGTGTAAAAACTTTGTGAGACAATAAAAAAATAAAGTGAGAAATCTTCTCGAACTGAGGGAGTATTTACATGCATGCATACATACGCACACACTCGATGTATATATACATACACATGTATTCGTTGAACAGCCCATTGAGAAATACCACGTGAAGATGATGAACTGCAAATATTTTAATGTATGCTACAAGAGCATTATAAGAATTAACTTTTTCTTATTCAAATGTGTAGTTCAGAAATATCATTAATCAATTTGAATTCTTTTAACATAATCGAATATTCATTTAAGAAATGGGGTGTAATTATTCATTGACATTAATCGCACCTATTCTGATGTGATGAACATATTGCTTTTAAAACTAAGTGGCCTACTCATAAATGATTTTTTGGTTTACAGTTGCGAGTATAATTTGCTTGCAAACAAGTTGACACTTTATCCTCCAAACAAACGAGAGTCATAAGCTATAATAAGGGTGTCAATCGAAAGGCTCCTTGCTTGTTACTAACCACTCTATAAGAAAACAAAGATGTCATCCGAAATAATGAGCTTAGCCATATCTATATTAGCAGACTTGTCTACACATACATGATAGATTCCATCATTCCATTAATAAAAAAAGATACTAAAGTAAGCATCTTAACAGTAGAAATAAGATTTCTTGTTTTAACTAAGTCATGATTAATCAACAGTTGATTATTCTAATAAGTCTTTTTCTATAAAGAGTTTAACTGTGATATGTAACCTCCAATGTCCTTGTAATGTTTATGCTCAAAAAATGATTGCATTGTTGCCTGAAAACACAAATGCAACATAAGTATTTTCGTTGATGAAATGAAAAGTATAATAGCTCTTGTATTCTATGGAAGTGAATTATGAACATAAAGATGCTGCATGGGACCAACACTTGTTGCAGTTTGTTGTTGCTGCAGCTGTTGAGTCTACTTAAGGAAAATAAGACCCCAAAGGGTAGGCTTCGTGAAAAGATTTTGTTACTCCCTCTGTCCCCAAAAAATGTTCATCATTATTGTATCACAAGCGATTATTAAGGATAATGTGGTATTTTTGGGTACTAAATAAAGTACTCCCTCCTTCTATGTTCTCTTGATACGTATCTATTTTGTCATTTTGGTCAGTTCCAATACAAAGTATTCATTTCCTTTTTTGGGTTGGTGTGACACACAAGGGGCCCACACTCAATACTAATACAACTATCCACTACACATTAAAATATTATTTCACTAATCTCATTACACATTAAAATATTATACTCCTTAATCCACATGAGTAAAGTAAACGGATACATATTAGAGGGACGGAGTGAATGTTATGTATGGAAAATATGGATGATATTTTTTAAATTAATGTATGTCTTAGAGGTGTTGGATTAAAATGAATTTTTTTTTTTTGGATGAACAATTATGAAGGATGAATTAATGAAGAAAATGACAAGTTGTGTGAGACCGTATCACGGTGAGGCCATTTTACGATTTCGTAATTAGTTATTACTTTCACTATAAAATGTTATTACTTTTTATTTATACTATAAATTATTTATAAAATAGAATTATCACTTTTTAATAATTAAGTACCATTTTTTATTAAAAAAATTATTACATTTAATTCATTTCGTGAGAAAAAGTTGAACATTCTTTAAAGTCTCCTAAACTGTAACTTTTTCTTCCTATTGATCGGTGGGCCGAGCCCACTAGTAATTTCTCGACATGGACCAAGCCCCAGTGCTTTTAGACATTAATAGCCCAAATAGAAAAAATCGGCTTCTTGGGGTGGTGTCGTGATTTGCTGGGCTCTTCTAGAAATGCTTATAGACCGTCCATTGACATGGAGCTGCCAGTAGGCCCGAATAATTGGGCTATAAATTTTTATTTTTATTTATTAGTCGTGGAATACAAGTCGAGACTATTTTTTACACTTTCCTTATTAATTATCACTTTTATTTATTAAGAACATTATCAGTTTTATTTTAAATATTTTAATTTTAATTTATTTATATTATAAATTGTTAATAAAATTATACCGATGATATGAGCCCAAATATATACATTATTCATGAGCAAGAATATAATGATTTTAAGAAAAATTAGTTAGGATAAATATCTTAGAAAGATATTTCATGAGCAATGATATAAGGATTTTAGAAAGATATTTTGTTTTTCATTTTTCCGATGTATAACAATATTATTAAGATATTTTTCAGTTGATATTTATTACACTGTATCCTTTTCAAGAATGGCAAAAGTACTCCGGGAGAAAGATTCCAATTAATAAAAAAATGATGAGGACTAAACCGGAGCTCCTCCGCCTCTCCGGCGCCAACTTCCTCTTCTCCACCGTCTCTCCGCCGTCGTCTCTAAATTTTGCTTACAGGCCCACTTATCCCTGTTCCGCACACAGAGCATGGATCATAGCTCAACTATCCGAAGAACTCGCCGTCACAGCCGCCGCGGCGCTGCCGGAGGTGGGACCCATTGAACTCCCGTCATCAATTTCTTCCCTTCTCACGGCGTCTGACGAGCCGACAACCCTCCAGACCACCACCAGCATCCTCCTCACCGCCGCCTTCACTATCTTCCTTTTCCGATCTCTCCGCCGTCGCGCTAAGATTGCCAAACAAACAGTATATATTTCCTACTCTAATTAATTCTCTTTTAACTAGTATTGCTATATTTTTGTGCATATTCATATTGCATGTACATCACCCAAAATTAGATATTTTACTCTGTACTTTGTAAAAGTACAACTCTCTTGGATCTTCACAAGAACTAAGATTAAATAATAAGGGAGGCATGTGCACCCGGGCGCACGGAGTACTTTCCGTGCGCCTTTACAATTTTCATGCCCCTTTACAATTTACACCCCTAGCAATATATAGGTTTAAATAGGATTGGAGGGGAAGATTGTGTTCACATGGGACACGGAGCATCTTTCCGTGTCCCCGGGCGCACAGGAGCTTTTGCCTTAAATAATATACATGATTCATGAATTATAAATATAAATATAAATAGTATAAAACAATATACATTTTCAAGACTCTATGATATGATATGATACACCATTTCCATAATAAAAGTATTTACCCTTCTTTATATGTATCGTTTTTCCATAATTACAAATTTGAACCAAACGACTGCAGTGAAAAGTTTAATGGTAGAGTAGACAAAGTATAAGCTGAATAGTGTATACTCGAACTGCCTCAGTAAGCATACCAATTACTCGAGTCGAGATCGAGCTCGGCTCATTAACGAAACTAGCATAAGGCGAGCTCAAGAATTCATACTCTCAAGTAACTCGCTAAACTTAACGGCTCTAGTACATAGTTTGCTTCATATTGAGTTTCTATAACATGGATTAAAAATATACACTTTATTAAACATATTTTATAAGATGATTGAGTAACAATACATATCATTCTAATACATACGAAATTGATATATACTCCATATTCTATTCTGCTGCGAACTTTCACAGGTCGTTTTTTATTGAAAAATGATCATTTGTTGTCTATCTCATGAAATCAAAATTACATAGAAATCATTTCACCCAAGTTTTTATTTCAGAATAACTGGATTAATTATATGAATGTGAATGGAGCAGAGAATGAGGTCATCAGGGGTAAAAAATGCAGTGAAAGAGGAAGCATTGAAGAGGTTGAAGATGGCGTCGATCAGACGCAAATCCCCAGCATCACCAGATCAGGCCTTACTTGGAGCCTTCATAGCAGCTGCATTTGGAGTGCTTCTTTACAAACTCACTACCACCATTGAGTACAATCTCAACCACCAAGTCCTCTCCAATAACTACTCGGTTAGTGTTGCTCCACTATAAACTTTTATACGAAGTGATCATAAATATTGCACATCTCTAACAACATACAAGCTTTTAGATGAACTGATCGTTCAACAATATTACAAATGACTAACATTACAGTCACAAATGTTTATTTTCCAGGTACGCCAGATAACCATGACCATAAGGTAATTCAAACCCACAATATTTACTTAATTTATAGACAATTTTTCACTCTCTCCATCCCACCAAAAGGTATCCATTTTACTATATTGAACGTCTCATTCAAAGGTACTCAATTTTCCCTTTTAGTAAAAGAGCCCCACATAGAGTCCACCACTCACTATTAATACTATTACCCACTGCACATAAAATAATAATACTCCTTAATTCACGTGCAAAAAGTAAATGAGTACCTTTGACTGGGACGGAGGGAGTGCCACTTTTTAACCCCGGTTTTCATCCTAATGCGCATGCACACGATGTTTTAATTTGGGGCTTTCCGATGAAGCAGGAGTATGATAAACGGGATGTGTTACCTTGCTACGTTTGTTTTTGGGTTCAACTCTCTGGGACTATTCCTGTATTCAGGGCAGCTTGCCCTGAACTCCATCGCCGACGTTACTGAAACGCCGTTCAACGTGAATACTCCGACTGTTACGTGCTCCACCGACGATCAAACTTCCGATGAAACACAAAAGTGATTTGATATCCCCTGGTGTTAGAGTTTCTACTATACTATAGTGTATGAGTGACACAAATAGGTTTAATATTAAAATGTTCTTGAAATATTAAACTTATGTGTCATTTATTCACAATGACAGAATAGAAGACCATACATCATCGTGTAATATATGAGAAAAAAGCACACCTCTCAAACTCTGCTTTATTATTTTCGATCAATTTAACTTTAGTGATTTTAAAGGGTATTGTATTATTTTTAGACAATAAAAAAATATAGTATAAAATTTTGGTATCTGTGAAAAAAATTTGACAAATTTGAAGTTGTTGGATAAAGTTATTTTTTTTAGGGTGTGAAGGGTTTTGTTGACAAAACAAATAAGGAAATTACAAAATGTCAAAAAGTTATGTGATATGTAGGGAGTATTCATTTGGACCTGTACGTCAATGGCATGCTTAATTCGTTTATGAATTTTTTTTTCTTTTTTTGAAAAAAGAAATTTTTATTTATTTGGACATAAGATTTACCCCCAAAATTTACAAAATTAATCCATCAAGTAGAGTGACCCAACACTAACGAAACATACTATAATAGTATTTATACTAAATAATCTATATTAGTATTTATACTAAACAATTTATAGAATTTTCACTCTATAAGAAAAAACTAACATCATTTTTCAACTTCCATCAACACTATGTATGTGCTTTGATTTCTTCTAAATCTTTCTATTGGTTCGAACTACCCGAATTAAAGATAATATGATTTCTAGTTTTTCATACTATCCAAATAGAACATAGCAATACATTCAAAACAAGCTTATTCTTGTTTTTATGATCAAGTGAATTTCCAAATTGGGTAAGACTTACTCTTACTTTTATGAATTACATGAAATCCATTTTTTTTCCAATGGAAACTCTAATTTTCAAGAATTATTATTTTAATTGATAGGAAGCATTCAATTTTTTATTTTTTTTATGAAAATGAACAAGTTGATGGGTGAAAGAAAAGTATTTTATTTATATAAAAATTGATCAAGTAAAATGAAACTATTTCATAAAAGACTTATTGAAACTTAAATGGGTGCTCTGAAGAAACATCCAAAAATTGATTAGACGATATATATGATGATGATAAGACTGTTTAGGTTATCATAATTTAAATAATGAATTTAAGAGGATTGACATGAAATTGAAAGCACGTGAAATGTTTGGTTTTGCATAATTGGATAGACAAGAAGATTATGTAGAACATATTTCATTTGTTTTATTGTAGAATTTCTTGTTAGATCACCAAATATCATTAACGTTTGTAGTTCACTAGCATACTGCCAACGATTTGCCTCCGATTAAGGATCACACTATTTCTTCTCCTTTTTTCATTCCATTTTTTTTTAATTATTATACGTTGTGCTAATTTCCGTTTCAAACTAAAAATTAAAATAAAGCCTGATAATATAGTATAGTTATATTTTTGGATTATGTAATCAATCTTCTTTCGAGTAGAGCTTTAAATTCAAGTAAATAAAAAAAGCAACCACGTTTAAGTTGCAATGGTCGTAGGTATAGAGTTTAAGAAAAATAATTTTTATTATTTATTTAATTGGCTTTTGAAGGATATTATTGTATATTTAAATAATAAATAAATTATAAAATATGTTATGTGTGTTAGGTAAGAGTGATAAATTTTGTAATTAAAATACTATATTTTTAAGGTTTGGATTGATATGATGTTTCATTTTTTGGATATTAAGTTTAACGTGGGACTGACGAAAACAGAAAGTATAAAATTTAATATAAAATGGAGAGAGTACTACTTTACATTAAAGATGTTATCATTCTTCATATATTCTCTTCATATAGTATCTTATAAATTACTCCATCCGTCCTATTGAAAGGTGGGCACTTCCATTGTAATTTACAAAGAAATCGCCCACTTTTCAATGGGACGGAGGTAGTACTTAATAATTAAACGGTTATTACTTTTCATCAATAAAATATCATCTTTAATTAAAATGTTACAACTTCTTGATGCATGTTACATTGTCCCCTAATAAAATATAAGGGCTGTGATCTTATAAATATTACTGAACAATATAATATCTAGTTCAAAAAATAAGACCTCATTGTAAAAAGAAGAAATATGCACATCAAGATCATGATGTATAAAATGGAGTAATTAATTATAATACTAATGCACGACTTATAATTAATTCAATGTCAATTTAAACATGCAATAATATTGCATGATCGTATATATGATTCATGGTTTTTATTTTTATTTTTTCTTCTAGGAAATAATTTGATTAAAGAATACTACATTTCGTCGTGTAGTTGTTTTCAAACCCCATACTATGGTTTTATTGTTATAATAATATTCCTAATTGAAAAATGATAAGTACTTTATTATATTATTAAAAGTTATTTAATTGACGTAGCCTTCTCTATATGTACTGTCCTATAATTTAAATCCTATATTCCAAAATATATACATCATGGTTGGAATATGAATATCAATCTTTTGATGATCGATCATTATCTGGCTTCATTAATTACTACGTCGTTTTCTTATTAATTGATAACGACGGATCATTGGAATTGCTACTATTCACACTAATTCATATCCTTCATGAATAAATGACATAATTAATCTATACTATATTACTATGTGTGCATTTTGTTTACTTTCTATACATATATATTACACTCTTTCCGATAGTATGAATATTTACCTTTTTTATGAAGATTAAAAAATATAGTATTTTATTGTGTAGTAATTAAAAAATATAATATTTTATTATATAGTATGTTATTGTATAATATTGGGTGTGGACTTATAGTGATATACTAATTGTTTTATGTGGGTCTCAAGAAAATGCAAAAATTAAAATGACCACTCAAATTAAAAATTGAAATGGAATAGATAGAAATACTATATACTAATATATACAAATGAGATCAATAGCATACAAATTACAATTCTGTGAAATGTAGTATAATTTTTTCATTTTATTTATTCTTGAAATCAGGTGGGCTAGCCCATCTGATCACTGGACTCCTTATTAAAGTGGGAGATCCAGGCATTGGGAACAAATATGGGGAAATTATAAGGAGGCTTGGAAAAATAAGGGTGTATGGGGACTTGATGTACTAAGTGCTAATTGTACTAACAACTAACTTCAAAAAAAAAATTATTTATTCTTGAAAGCGTAATAGTTTTCTAATAAAAAAAAAAGCGTAATAGTTTTCTAATCAAATAAAAATAATACTCCCTCCGCCCTACGTTAACGATTATTTTTTTCATTTTATGTTGTCTCAAGTTAAGGTTTACGTTTATTTTTTTATCAAGTTGGACCCACACAAAATAATTAATTATTCCATATAGAGCCCATATACAATACTAATACAACTATCCACTACACATTAAATATTATTTATCTCACCTCACTACACATCAAAATATTATATCACTTAATCTACGTACAAAAAACAAATGTAAACATTAACGCAGGACGGAGGGATTATATATCTTTTTAAAGAGTAATTTTTTATTTTTTTTGTGTATTTAAGAATATGTTAAAGTGAATTGATTAAGTATTAATATATAATAATTGATATTCCATACTATCAACTTAAATTTTTAAATGAGGAGCCAAGATCTAATAAAAATTCAGGATTCGAATCTTACTACCATATTCTAATTATAAGTTTAAATGAATTAGTCACTTAACAGAGTAATTTTGTAAAAATAGGGTGCACAATTAATCGATTCATAGAGACACAACCAACAAATAATAGTATCTCAATCTAAAACCATACCATTACACTTTTGTAGTCAAATTTATCATCTCTTTTCAATTATGTAACTCATGATCTTATTTATGTATTACTTAAAAATATCAAAACTATCAAATTAAGTAAAAAAAAAATTATATTTAAAAGATAATTAAAATTTTATTAATTTTACATGTCTTTTTTTATTAGCTACTACTCCATACTATATGAGTACATCTTTCTAATTTGGAGTGATAAAAGTTACTAAATAATAAGGTAAATCAATAATTAATCAGCTAACTCAATAATTAAGTTCAATGGGTGATCTGTTTTAGGGTTAACGTTCACAGGTTGTGAAAATATTATTAGTGAAATCTCCTTAAATGACAAAACATGGTACACATGAACATATTACCCACCAGCCTGTAGATTGACTTATACTTAATTTTAATTAATTTGCAACTACCCCCTTCAATTTACATGTTTTTACTTCCATGTGCTTACAATTTATGCACCGTTGGATACCCATAGACCCTAGCAAACCTAATTAGGAGTATTTATTACTCCCTAAAGAAGTATCTTTACATATTTGAATCAATGAAAACTGCTTCTTAGATATACACCATTAGTCAAAAATTTCACATTTTTTTTTCTTTGTTATTTTTATTTTTTACCAATGAGGTGTTGGTCTAGCGATTGAGATGCCAACATTGAGGTGCCCCTAATTGAAAGGTCAGAGGTTCAAGCCCTTTGGAGCGCAATGGTGGAACAATTAATATTGAGGGACCCACACACCCACTAATACAATTAAAATATGGGATCTACACTCTCACTAATACAACTACCCACTACACATGGAGTAAATAATAATACTTATTAATCCACATGCAAAAAGCAAAAACAACCTTTTGCCCGGGACGAAGGGAGTAAGCTTTTTATTTTTTCTACATCAATCCGTTCTATTATACTCTTCGCCATCTAAAAATGATAAACGTTTAAAAATAAATAACTTTTAAATACATCATATTTGCAAAAATATCACTTTTATCTAACTCTATTACATGGATAAACAAAAGAGAATGCACATATTGCTCTCACTTAACATTAGTAAAGAAGATAAATATTACCAATAATTATTGAAAGGAAAAGATGAGTTTATTCAAACATTAAAACTTTGTCCTGATATTTTACATGATATATAGTTTCGTTTATGGAGTAATTGTATTGAAATGTGGTAAATAATAATACTACCTCCATCCCGGATATTTTTACCCGTTTGTACGGGCACAGAGATTAAAATGTTTTATTTTTTAATATATAATGTAGGAGAAAGTAGGGATAAATTAGTATAGTTTAAAAGAAAAATAAATAAAATTGTTGGGAATTATGAATAAAGTATAAAAAAGTAAATAAAATTGGTAAAAAGTATGTAATAAAATATTATGTATTTTTATCATAAATGGAATTGATAAAAATACGTGGGACATCTCAAAATGAAGAGTAATTAAAAATACGTGGGACGGACGAAGTAATAATGATAATAATAAGAAGGATTATAAAAGGGAGTATAAAAACCAGTGATGCTTATGTATTACTATTCAAGTACACACTTGTAAAACAGATACTAGTAAAAAAGGAAGAACAAATTATTTATGGTAAAATAGTATATTTGATAAAACATCGAGTAAAAAAGAAAACAGAAGAAAATGATTTACAGTTACGGAATACGGCTTACCAACAAAACAATATTACTGTACATTAACATCATTACTCGCGCTCTTAATTATATAATTATTCCCTTAAGTATTATTTTAACACCTCGGCTCAAAACCCGACCCCAGCCGCGCCGACTCCGAGTGCGGCTTGCCTGTGCGGCTCCAGCTGCATACCAGCATTATTGTTCCACGAACACGACTCCGGCATGAGCTTAGCCGCCGCCGTACTCATCGGCTCCGACTTGCATCTCGTCAGCGAAAACGGCTCGCACTTCCGCACACTCACCTGATTCCGCTCGATCGCCGCCGCCATCGACGCCACCGGAAGTGAGCAAGACGACCGCGCCGGCTGAAGAGCATTTTTCTTTGTCGGCGGCGCCGGAACCCTCGGCCTGGACTTGGAGTCTATACTGGGCCTCCGCTTGACGGGCTCGTGATCTCCGCCGCCCGCGGCGGCGGTTGCGGTGGTTTTAGCAGGTTTCCGGGGGCGTTCCGGTAGTAGCCTGATGAAGTCGGTGCCGCGAACCCATGTCTCTTTTGAAACCTCCATTGAAAGCTTTGGTTCACACATCATTAACAGTAGGCATTCTGGTAATCCAGAGGGTTTATTGATGATCGCCATTTCTTGATTTTTAGGGTTTTCTTCGATTTGGGATTCTGTGGGCTCTGGTGGGTTTGGATCTTCTTCGTCTTCGTGTTCAATGGCGCTTTCTCTCTCCTCTGTTTCATCAACTTCTGATACGTCCTCTGTTTCTTCTTCTTTCTCTTTCCTGATTTCCTCACCAGATTCTGCAGATTCAGAAACGTTCAGTGTATGTAAAACATCTTCAAATGAGGAAACATTGGATTCATCAATCGTTTCAACCAATTCTTGATCCGATTCTTCTCTCTCCTCAATTGCCTGTTCTTCACACTCATTCCCTCCCACTTCCTCCATTTTCAAATTGGGTTCATCTTCTTGCTCAACAACTTGATCCACTTCACCAACTAAAATCTCATCTAATTTCCCATCGATTGATCCTCGTACTTGTTCAAAATCAACACCAGCATTGTCATTATCGGCCTCTTCAACATCATTAACTTCATGTTTAGGTGCTTCAAAACTGAAGCGATGAGTGAGAGAAACCATTTTCATTGGATCAGATCTGCACCTCATTAGCAGAAGGGCATTCTTGGGAGGAATACAAATGCTCAATCTAGCTTCTTCTTCATCATTATCTTCGTCTTCTCCGGCGAAAGTCCGACCCTTCACTTCAATCCTGTCGTCAATAACCTCAATATCATCGAAGTGTCTCCTCGAACTCTTAAACGACATCATCGGATTCATCTCCGCCCTCTCCTCGCCTCCAACCACCACCTCGATCTCCCTCCTCTTCCCCCCTTCTTCGCCGCCGTTAACCGCCACCAGCCACCGCGACAGCGCCGCCCCACACCCATGTTCGTTCGAATAGTACCCACTCTCACTGCTCTTCTCCCTCTCTCTTCTCGAAAAACAAGAACACCCACACGGAAAAAAGCAACAAATCTCATCCCTAAATGCTCGCAGAGCTTCACAAACAGAGACCGGTAAATGAACCCACCTCTGTTCCCGGTGAGAATGCGCACTGGAATTGGAAAGCCTCTGCGACCGGAGCCAAACTTTATCCTTATCCTCCGCCGGCTGAACGCCGCCACCGTTAGACTGCTCCGCCGTCCTGAAACTCACTTCTCCAATCCTCCTCCGGCACTGCTTCACCCGTTTCTTCGACTTCACCCTGACTTGGCCAATGCAGGTGACCTTGGGCGACGACGGCTCCCGGCTCTCGAATCCGCCGCCTCTTTTCTTGCCGGAGATGCTGAAAAAGGTGGAGGAGCCCTTGCCACCTTTGACGCTGCCGCTTGTGCGGAGACGGCGGCTGATGAAGGAGAATGGGGCGGCGGCGCCTCTCCTAGTGGCGCGTGAGGATTTGGTGAATCTCATGGAGGAAAGTTAGAGGAAAAGGTGGGTGGGTTGCAGTGGCAGCGGAGTTGGTGCTGCAAGCAGAGTGTGTAGAATGCAAATGGGGGTGTTTGTGTGCATTTTTCTTTATTTTGGGGAATGTAGATTTTTACTGCTCTAGGTTGATTGCCATGGATGATTGATTGATAATGCAGTAAAAGTAAAACAGAGGAATGGGGGGTGGGTAGGGGTAGGGTGGGGTTAGGGCTCGTATATAAAAAATGATGGGTTGTACGTGGGAGATTTGCAGAACTGTGATGGAGTAATCAGGAAATGGTGCTCTGAATTTTGCAGTCTTTTTTTAATATTTATTTCTATATGGTGTACCCCACCATTAGGGGCCCCCACCGCCCCTGCCCTGGGGTGGTGTACCCCACCATTAGGGGCCCCCACCGCTCCTGCCCTGGGGATTGGTGGAGGAGGTAAATCGCAGGATGTGCCTCAAGGGGATTGGTGGAGGAGGTAAATCGCAGGATGTGCCTCAAGTGGCTTATAGGGAGGGTTCACTGTTAAACTTGTGCTTGCAAGGGGCCAAATCCATGCCAAAGGCAGGATTCGAACCCCCACCCTGCAGCAACCAAGCTCAGCTGGAAGGCCTTTCCACCCTCCCCTCTACCACTTGAGCTATGCCCTGGGGCAATATTTATTTCTTTTTAAATGAAACATTGGTATTGGTTTAAAAAAATAACTTTGATACAATGAAGTAAAAAAAACGTTGAGGGCTTTTATAATAAAAAAAAATTAAATTAATATTTAATATGCAGTACGTTGAAAGATACACTCCCCTCGTTTTAAGATAACTTTTCTTTCGTAATAATATATAAAAATGATATTTTGAATAATTGAATAAAATAAAATATATTATATAATTAATGAATAATTAATAGTATTTAATGTGTTGTAATAATATAAAAAGAGTTGGAGATTGTTACATATTTTTTTTAATTACTAGTATACTTTTTAATAGTATTATTAACACTTTTTATTAAAAATAGTATCACTTTTCAATTTAACAAATTGTTTATCAAATAATTTATTTGAATGATCATTATTTTTTATCACTAATAAAACTTTTTATTAAAATATAATTCTTATCATTACATAATTCTTATTTTTTTAGATGTTTTTACATCATTATTTGCCTTATTAAAATAAATCCAAATTTTAACTATTTTTAAGGGAAAAACATTTTAAAATCTTAAATGATTCATTTAGGTGATTGTTAAGATGTCCCTTTGCCTTCCAATCAATTAATTATAGTAGAAATTTAAGTCTAGTTAATAGCATATAAATAAAAACCCCATGAATAAATTTTTATTCAATAGTATGTGGTTTTTAATAATTGTATAGTTTTTACATTCAGTTTTCATTAAAAATTCTAACAGAAAATTTGTTAACTAAATGTATATATTTTTATTCATTATATTTTATTCATAAATGTATAAATTTTTGAGGTGGGTGTACGATGCACTCAGGTGCATCGAATCGTTTGCCTTAAAATGTCAGCCATGAAGATTAAATTTAAACACCTAATTAAAATAAAAGTATAACCTTTTAATTAATCTGTATCATTCTGTGTATTATTTCATGTTTTATGCGCTATTAATTGTATATAGACATGTAAAAAGAGACTAAAAGAGTTACAAAATTGATTCTTTTTTATATAAAGCTCAGTTTTTTACGAAATTGAATTCAATATTTCATAATACGGAATACGTGTTTCATTGATATTTATAATATAAAAAAAAGGGCAAAAATTCCTGCGCCCCCGGGACACGGGGACATGGTCCGTGTCCCCATGTGAACACAATACTTCCCTCCCTATTTTATTTAAACTTATGTATTGGTAGGGAGTTTAAATTATAGAGGAGCATGAAAATTACAAAAGAACACGAATCTAAATCCGTGTGCCCGGGCGCACATAATACTCACTAAAAAACAATATTGTACAAATGACTATTAAATTTTGGGATATATATGTTGTTAATGTGAAAAACAATCCTACACATCAATCTTTTAAATAAATACATCATCCTGTAATTGCCGTTTTCCACTCACCGTGGGTTAGAGAGATAATTCTATGTTTTAAAGGTTCAATCACATATATATTGAAGAAATATATATAATTGACTGTATACTTTATAGTAATTCCTCCATTCTAAGAATACATTCGCACTTTTCATTATAATCTGTCCGGAGAATACTTTTCACCCCTAAAAATAGAAATAATACACAATATCAATAATCTTACAATATTACAAAAATGTCACATTCTTTTTACACACATTTAGTCAAAGTCAACTATATCATACGATTTATTATACGCAATTACCCAAAATACCCCTCTCTTTCTTACACAATACTAACAAAAAGTTATTTTTCTTAAACTTTGTGCCAGAAAATATGCGAATATATTCCTGGGACGGAGGGAGTACTAATTAATTTATCTGTAGAAAAGTCTTGTAATTTTGTAATTTTTGTATTTTTTTAAAGCAAAATGAAAGTTGATTAAATTTTTAAAAAATTCAATAAGAATTATGTAAAAAAAATGCCTTTAAAACTTCAGAAATAATGAGCCGTCCATGAATATGATCGAAAAATCATTAAAATTGCGCTTCTAAGCTAATTAAATTAATTAATATTGTAAAAAAAAATTTCACATTGCATTAATTTTCATTAAATGGACCTCTAAAAAAATAATTAAAAAAAAATCATTCAATCGTATTGAAGATATAAGAATTCATAAATAAATAAAAATGAGAGATGAAGGTATCCAATTAAGGTGGAGTCCTGAGTCAAAATGGGGACATCAACTACTGTCTCACTCTAAGTTACTCAAAAAGTAAAAAATATTCACTCATAATAGTTTAGCACATGGAGTATTTTTTTTATTTTATGATACAATAATTTTCTTTTTTTTATTAATTTTTTTAACCTTAACGCTGACAATATAGTGTTTTTAGATAATAAAATAATAATATGTGTGTGAGAAAAAAAAATAAATTTAAAATTAAATTAAATTTTAAGCACGTGTGTCATTTTTGTTGTTCATTTTTTCTATCAATTATTATGTAGTTGTATGATTGATATGTAAACTGAGAAGAAAATCGAATCATTACTTCAAGATTTATATTTTTCTTTTATAATTTTCAATTCTCTCTCACACGCATCATTCATACAATAGTATAATATATGAAATGTTACATCAAAATCACACGGCTAATTCTGTATAAATGTATATGGATAAATTTGTGTTAAGAAATTTTGTAGTAATTAATTTTTAAGATTGCAATTAGAAAAGGTTAAAATTTTACAAAAACCCTAATGGATTTTAAAAAATAAAATTGCCACATTTTATTTTTAGTTATAAATTTATAAATATATCTTAAAACACAAAAATATTCTTGACTCAGGTAACTCAATTTAAAAATTTAATGACCACAATCGAATCATTTATTTTTGTTGATTCATAAACCGAGTCAAGAATATTTGTGTAAAATAGGGCATTAAACTTTTATCACTAAATTCATGCAATAAATTTTTCTTCATAAACTCGAATGAGCAAAGTCGCCCATTTCTCCATAGATAGAAGTTTTAGAACTAGTAACTAGTAATTAGATCCTAGCAATTCTATTTATTTTTTAATTATATAAATGGAATATAATAATACTCCACTTTGAAGAGAAAGGTTTCAGTTATGTGGAACCTATGTTACGGATTGATTTTGTTGAGATGTAGTAGTATAATACATTTAAAAAAAACACTATTATTTATGTATAATTAATAACTACTACTTTTAAAATTCTTTTGCATTTTAGAAGTAGTGAAAGTATCACCCTTTTTATAAATACCTGGGAATCCGATTACATGTAAAACCAATTTCATATATTATACTCTCTCAATTTTGAATTAGCTTATAAAATAGATGTGTCACCTTTCTATGAAATGAATATATAATGGGTATATAGATAAATTATATTAATTAAGAGTGAGGCTTGCGTGCACCCGGGCACACGGAACACATTCCGTTCGCCTTTAGAAATTTTGTATTATGGGTAAGGGTACATTAATTTGGTCTAAAGGGTATACACTTTAATTACTAAAAGGTACACAATTTTGTTCTAAAGGGTATACACTTTTCATTAATATTTTTTTTCTTTAGAAAATAAAGGGTACACATTTTTATACTAAAGGGTATACAATTTAACACAAAATTCTAAAGGCGCACGGAGTGTTGTTCGTGCGCCCAGATTTTTCTTTAGAAAATAATGGGTACACATCTGTATACTAAAAGGTATACAATTTAGCACAAATTTCTAAAGGCGCACGGAAAGTGTTCCGTGCGCCCGGGTGCACAGGAGCTTTTGCCATTAATTAATACTTAAAGATATTTTTAGTGAGTTATATTATAACACATTAAAATTATATTTATTGTATCATTTTGCATATTTTAAAAATATATTTTAATTATTAATAAAAATAACCTATCTATATTAACAATTATATTTTAACACGTCTTACTTATCGTCGGTGGACTCTGTAACAATAGATAATGATCTAAAAATGGAAAGTTACTGCCTTAATGAAAATTTTAGTTTCCAAAAATAAATTGGAAATATGAAGATCCCCCCCAACAAAATATGAAATAATATACTAGTAGTAATGTATGATTCAGATTCCTCAAAATAACATGAGTGATGAGTCATCGGAAGAATGAGGGACAGTTATGGAAACATATACTTTATAAATAAATTTATTAATTATAATAATATATTAATAATTGTGTTATTTCTTGTCTTCATATCTCAACGTGTCCAGATCAAATCATCAGATGATGTTCAAACAACAAACAACCTTGCAATGTGGTATATTTAGGCTGTGTTTGGAGTTATTTATTTTTGTTTTTCTTGAGAGAAAAGGATTATAATTTTAAGACAAATATTAATTGATCATAAAAATACGATTAAAAATAAGTATTCATCTTTTTTCCGAAATGAAGAGCGTTCATAAGTCAATCAAAATTTTGTGGGAATTAATATTGTTCACCATTTTAATTTAAAATCATTATATTCACTAAAAAAAATTTATCAATACCTACATATAAAATGTCCACAAATTAAATGTGTGACTAAATTATGACACATAATATTTTTATATGTGGGTAATGTAACAAATTTAAAGTACTTAATTGTGACATTTAAAATGTGTCACTAAAAATCAATAATAACATTTTAATTTTACTTATTATTTTTATATTAAGAATTCCCACACATGAATATAGATATTATAATTGTGTGACTAATAATATATTATTTAGCTACACATAAAATTTATGTGTGGTTAAAAAAAATCACATGTGATGATATGATAGTTCATTTGACAAAAATAATTAATTAATAGAAAATACAAATTAAAAACTATATTACTAATAAATTATTATTAAAATATAATAATATTTAGATAAAATAGCTTATTTTGGAAACATATCATATCTATACATAAATATAATTATCAAAGAATTAAATAAAATACTTATATAGCCTAATAGCTAAAGCTTCTTTTCACGCGTTCGCAGGTATGAATCATATTTTTTATATTCTCTTCACACATAAAGTAAATATTTCCCTTCATATATAAAAGTTAAAGATTTACTAACACAATTTAATATGTGTAAGTAAAAACTTTTAGCTACATAATTATAGTAACACATGGTTACACTTATTTTATGTGTGGGTAAAAAGCAATGCCCACACAAAAATAGATTTTACCCACACATATGATGAGTGGGTAAAACCCAAATTTCTTGTAGTGATTGCACAAAATGCAAAATATAATTAAAATTCATGGCTGAGCAAGATATTTTAATTTATAATATTTTTCGAGACACTCTCTTGTGAGACGGATCATTTGTGAGACGTGTCGACTCATCACTAAAGTATGCTTATTTGTATTTAAAATATGTTAATAATAAATAATGTTATAACACGCTAAAATCATACTTTAATACATAATTCAGTTTATTTTAGAAAACATATTTTAACATGTATTAAACATACTTTACCTAAATAATAGATATATTTTAACACGTCTAGTGACTTTGTCATATTCTCCTAGTATTTTAAAATAACTCAAATGTAAAGAGAATAAAATACTATAAGTAGTTGAGAATTTTAGTACCAAAAAAAACCCCAAATGGGTAAAAGTGGATAAAACCACGGCCAAACAGACCCCAAATTTTAGTAGTCAACTCAACTCAATGCACCTTGTTGTTTGGGCATTTGACCTCTAAGTGGGGCCCTTTCATACCTCCGTCAGACGCCATGATTTTTTTTCATTATTTTCTTTTGCTCAAGATATTTATTATACAGTATATACATAATTTAATTTTTGTGCGCTTATAGTATGATCATGGGCATATTTTCTATGGCATTTCTACATCAAACTTTTTTTTTTAAATACGAGTTGTTATGAAAAAACGTACTCCACCATACCATTACTTATGAAGCGAACATGAGAATTTTAAAAAATACTACATACGTGACACATAATTTTTTCGTACTTTCTTTATGTGTTAATCAAATAAGGCCTTTCATACCTAAAAAATTCTAAAATTAAAGCAAACTTTACTCTTGAGATTTAATACTATTTTCATATACTCCCTCCGTCCCACGTATTTTTACCCACTTTCCATTTTGGGGTGTCCCACGTATTTTTACCCATTCAATTTTTGGCAAAAATACATAATATTTTATTACCTACTTTTTACAATCCCAACAACTTTAATTACTTTTTTACACTTTATTCATCATTCCCAATAACTTTATTCACTTTTTCTTTTTAAATTACTAATTTATCCCTACTTTCTCTTACATTATATATTAAAAAAATAAAACGTCTTAATCTCCGTGCCCGTACAAACGGGTAAAAATACCCGGGACGGAGGGAGTATAATTTTTTGAAATAAATTTAACTATATACGTACACATATTTACATAGGGAATTTTGGATGAGACCGGCTCACAATGAAATTATTATAATTTTTTTAAATTTGTTATACTTTTTTATTAAAGATATTATCATTTTAAAAAAAAAGCTTTTTATTCATATTATAAATTATTAATGCAATAGTTCACTGTATCTTTATTAATTTTCATTAATTGACTATCACTTTTTATTAAAAATATTATTACTTCTTATTCATCTCACATGAATTATTTTATACGAAGATTTGGCACAATTCTTTATCATTTACATGAGACGAGGGAGTAGGGTCAGAGTGAAGCTATCAACATGTTATACTCCATTAATTCACATATAGAGTAAAATAAATTAAAAATAGCTACATCGAATTTAATACGATGGGATCGAGTTAGGGGGAGGGGAGGCCGGCCCCTACTCAACTCTAAAAGCTTGGCTCATCGTTTAAAGTATTGTGTTGGAAGTTAGTTTATCCAATTATAACAAAATTAATTTCATATTATATAGTATATCATCAATTTCGTATGGTGGTCCATTGCAAAATTAATTGTACTACTTCCTCTACTTCATAATTCTCGATATTCCAAATATTTTTGTACTAATGAAGAAATAGTTTAAGATTGTATCCATAATAAATAGTCAAGAAAACGCATCAATATATTGCAATGGCTCATTACTGATTTGCAATTTCGATTCGAATTCTCAATGTAAATTTGGTGTATCATGTTATATGCCGTACTACACAATAGAATAAAATATATGTAGGATTGTAGGAGAGATGAAATATTATATCTTAAATGGAAAATAAAAATAAATACTAAAACAATGATTGAATTTTATTCCCTCTATAACAACAAATTTTGTATTTATAATAAAATAAATGCAAAAGAATTACAAAGATAATCCAGATGGATTAAACTTGATAATTAAGGAAACAATTTATATCTATCATCTGATTCTCCTCTCGAACCAATTTGGACTTTGACTTGACTTATGTGTTGACCGCGCTGACTGTGTTGACTGCGCTGATTGTGTTGACCGTGTTAACTTTGTGTGTTGAGTCGGATCTTCAGTTGAAGCTTGTCCGAGCTCGAATTTGGGACTTTATAACATTTATCCAGAGGCGTCGAGCCTTTGTTTGGATTAAACGTGTTTGATGTGAAAACAGTCGATTTGGGGGGCTTAGCACCTTAATCCCGGGTCGTATGTTGTTCTTGGCTCGAAGAATACTGAAGAACTCAACGTGCTTGCTATGAGAAACACTCGATCTGGGGGCTTAGCACCTTAATCCCGGGTCGTATATCGTTCTTCGCCTTGAAGATCTTGAGGAGCGTTGCTCGTGTTTCAATCTCTTCAGAGTGTCTGTGTCTTCAGATGCTTCCGTGTGTTCCAAATGAAGGGAGGAGACCCCTTTACATAGGTGAGAGGTGAAGACTCCCTCATTAATGCCTTGCATTCTGATTGGTCCACTCTATTTGGGCCACATCCTGCGGGCTTGGGCCTCCACTTGTTTGGGCTGTAATCAGGCCTATTTTATTTGGGTCTGATTTAATTTATTTGGGCTTGTTTGACTTAAGTCAGGCCTCATTTGACTTGGGCTTGCTTGACTTGGGTTAGGCCTCATTTAATTTAAGCCCTATTTAATTTGTTGGGCTTAAATTAATTATCAATTATTTATTAATCTATTTTTTAGGAATTAATTTATTTAAATTCCAAAATAAATTAATAATTGATATTTAATCAAGAAAATCCACGTGTCGCCATTTAATTGAACCGTAAATTTTAATTGCTTACACCCTTGTTTACGTGCTATAAGTAATGATACAAGAGATGATATACGAACAGTACAAGAGATCTTGTGTGACTTTTTAGTACTCTCTCCGCTCAGTGTAAATGTACTTAATAATTTTACCATTTGGATGTCCAACTCAAAAGTACAAATTTCTCATTTTTAATAAAAGGGCATCACACACTACCCATCCTGTTATTAATGCAATACCTTATAAATATAAGATAATAATATTTTTTAATCAGCTTAGAAAAATATAATTAGGACGAATGTATGTACCACATTATTAATAAATGACAAATAATATAACACAAATTTGTTATAGGAGATTTGACGCAAGTGATTCAAAGATTAAGAGGGAAATATTGTACTAATCATCTTAAAAATCTACTGCATAATAATTAAATAGGTAAAATGTCAAATTTTACGAAGTGGAGGGAGACTGTATTTAATTATTATGAAGTACAAATTAATATTAAGGGCAATTTGATATTGTTAGCAAAAAATAATGGGTGTGAATAATATAAAAAAGATATTTGTATAGATGGTGGAAAGTTGAAAGATAGGAGCACATGCAAACAAAATGGAATCCAAGAATGCACGTGACAGGCGCAGGGTAGCATGCATGATATATCAGACTTTGTTCATCAATTTGAAAACCCACAATATCTCAACCAATACTTCCAATCTATATTATTTGTCCTTTAAAATTTCAAATTTCTCAATAATTCTAAGTCAAATTATTGATTCGATAGGTAGTGCTTGGAATTATGTGAATCAAGATATATTTTATCTTTATAGTTTATGATTTATATTATCTCTATATTTCTTGATTTATTTTATTTTCGCAATTTAATCTTTATTTTTAGGGTTTAGCACAAGTTAGTTTCATTTGAATCAAACATAAAGTTAACTCTCCTCATTTATTAGTGATCCTCCCTGTATTGGAAAAACAATAATAATCTCAAAAATTTTAAATAGGGTATAATAAAACATAAATTACTAGGGTGCACGGTGAAATTGATTCATGAAATATTTTGTCGTTTAAGATTTAATTTTAGAAGTATAATAGTAGTTTCACCCTTATAATTTACTCCCTCCGTCTCAAGTAATGAGGGCCAAAGACCTTATATTTAACATAAGGTCTCTGGTCCTCTTAGCCTGGGACGGAGGGATTATATAATATTATACATTTGTAGTTCATTTTCTCTTAATTTATTCATATTGTTAGGCTTTAAAGAATTGTACTCTCTCCGTCCCGAGCAAAAACTTACATTTTTTTATTTATTTTGGTTTATTCAAAGGTAAGATTTACATTTTTTTTCTATATGAGACCCAAACACAACACTAATACACCTACCCATTAGAAATTAAAATATTATATAAAAAAATCCACTACATATTAAAATATTAATTTACGTGAAAAACAAACTTTGGCTCAAATATTAATTTTTATTTATTAATGCTGTAAACATTTTTTCTATTGTTGGGTTTTATCGGAATTACTTATGTCATGAAAACTTTAAAAAAGAGTTTTTCATGAATCATAATGCTCACAAATATTAGCAAATAGGCAATTAATTCCAAACATATCATATTTACTTATTTAAGAGAAATCTTATGAATCATGCATCCGTTTGGACGTATTCTCATTTCTAATTTCTTATAACCTTAGGTGGTGTCTGTTTGAACAGTATTAAGATGAAGAAACGGGAATTGAATGAAAAATATTGTTTGGCTTTAAGGAAGAGGAATAAAAAAAGTGATTTGATTTCCAAGTTTATGGGAATGGGCCACATCTCTCAAAATTGGCATGAATCAAAGTGAATCAAAGGAATTAACATTCCCATTCCGTAATTTTATCTAACCACCCCCTAAAATATTCTCCACTTACAGACCTTACCTACCTAGGGTATGATGGGTGATTAAAACAAATTGGGCCATAAAAAGAGGACGAGAAGTAAAATTGGGCCATAAAAAGAGGAAGAGAAGTAAAAGCCCACAAGAATAAAGCGAAATATGGGATATCATGAAATGTCTAATTCCCTTTTCTTGTTTGAAGCCACCAAATTATGCTTCATCACATCTCAAAAGAAATTGTAGCTATCACAATATTGAACAACACCATGCAATGTGGCAGTAAGTATATTATCTTGTGTGGAGTTTTACCATTGAAGAACAATCTTACCATCTACACTCCCATCATCCAAGGCCTCATGAGCCTCTCTCACCTGTGTGAACGGAAATGTCTTTCCAACCCCGATTCGCAGATTGTTATCCACTCGATGATGCAAAGTCTCATATGTGTGGCGTTCAGCCATTCTGGGCCAAGCAGGCCTGTAAACTGCATCACATCAAACACCCACCCTTCATTACCATTCAACACTGTTTTTATTTTTATTTTCAACAACATAAATAAATAGTCTTCTATCTAATTGTTTTGTTCTAATCGTGATATATGAGATCAAGCAGTGGCATGCATACTTTTCTAGAGGAATATAGAACCCAATGTACATGCATAAAATTCAACTCATGAATTGAAAAAAGAGTACACTACAGTACTCACTTATTTCATGTGGATTCTCATATCTAAGCCGATGCCACAGTGCTCTTATCACATCTGCTACAATCCCAAGTCCAACTCCAAAACGATCAGCATTGAATGGAATGTCATCCTATCAAACACATTAACAATTATTAATATGGAGTAATATAAATCAAAAGACAGTTATTCCATTTACGAAAATACTAGTATAATACCAGCAAACACGAGTATATTCCTCCTTTCTTCAAGCTACAGATACCCAATTCTCTTGACTCAGGTGAGTTAACTGTGTCCAGTACTAAATCAAAATCCCCCTTACATCCAGAGCGCTGGAACATTCTAAGCTTTTCCAGCTTACAGAAAGAGATGATAGCTGAGGAAATCTACTTAGATCATGTATTCTAATGTATTACTTAGTAAAGATTAGATCTTAATTACCAGCTGATGTTGAGCGCCAAAATCTAATTTCAGGTGCTTAAGGGTAGCAGCCAAGGCATTCGCTTCACTTTCAGTAAAACTTATTACAGAAACGTGACATCTAGCATATTCGGCAATTTGCACTGCAGCAGCCGCGTCAGCTTCTTTTCCTCCCAACACTAACACCTTTCGACTGTGACAATGTATTAAGGCAGTCAAATAATTGGACGACTGATACTGTGATTCTATAGAGTGTGACAGTTCAAGCTCGTTTTATGGCTGAAACTAAGCTAAGTAATAAAAGTGCTTTAAGTCCTCAAGTGATATTTCTCATTAACTAGTTACGTCAATATAGGGAAAAGGATAAAAGGCACAAATCAATCATCTCACAAAGATGAACTCAAAGCTGCTAATTTGGTACTTGTTTTTATCATTAACTAAAAACAAACATAAAGCTTGCAGCAACTATATATGAACAAAGCAAATCGATCAAATTATGACCAACTTAAATTTGGAAATAGCACCCCTCTCATGACACTCTTCATGGTTTTCTCAAGTGTAAAAGATGATAAACATTGGTTACCCAGTTTTCAGTCTCCCATATCCCATCAGTGCCGTCCAAGCATTCTGGTAGGCATAGGGGATAGCACAAGCTTCCTGTCATTTGCAAAGTTCAAGAATAAGCAAGAGTCGTGCTCTGTTTCCAGTCAGAGGAGAATAATCAAATTGAACATTGCTTAGCTTGCTCAGATATTCAATGAATTTGTTAACAAAGATTGTGAAAAGTTAAATAGCAGATTACCACATGTGAAATTGTTTCTGGCTTATGAGTAAGGCAGTATTCCGGGAAAATGACAAAATCAGCATAGGTACCCCTCAATTCCATAGAATCAAGTGCACCAAACACTTGTTGCCCAACTTTGAACCCTCTAGTGGACGCTGGTCCTAGAGCAGCAACTTCACCACTTACATCACGGCCTAATATCAAATTTGGAAGATGTTCTCTAGTGATCGAGCGACCATATCCCTCGCGCATCTGGAAAGCAGAGCAATTTATATATATGCTGAGTAGTGAAGGCATGTACATTTATATGCATTTGAACTACATCTTATATACTTACTGTTGGTGAGTTCTAAATCACCGGTAAAATTATGCTATGTTTTCGATTTACTGATCAAGTGACATAAAACTGATGATCATTTTGGAAGCCTTTTTACACAGAATGATTCGAAAATCGTCTTCAAATAATTTTCACACAGTAAATCTAATAACGTTCTGTTCTTAAACATCCAGAAACTATGTACGTAGTCATCGATAAACTGTTGACTATTGGCGCATGAAATTAAAAGCATAATTCACAGAAGCGTTCAATTAATCAACTGATACATTCAATTTCAACTGGAAACAAGTGGAGTATTAATGAAGCACAAAGGATTCATGAAATATGAATTTAAATTTCAACTTCAAAGTAACTAACCCTAGAGTCGATGCGATTGAGAGAGACTGCGCGAGTGCGAACGAGGACCTCACATTGTTTCAGCTCAGGAACATTCACATTTCGAATCTGCAACACCTCAGGTCCGCCGTAACTCGGCACCACCGCCGCTCTACAGCTCCTCACCACGGATTTCCGCCATAGATGCGACATTCCGGCGGTTTGCCGATCAGCTGCAGTTGATACAAATTTGAACGGAATGCGGTTATCACAACTGATTGCAAGTAGAATAAACGTGATATCGAAAGTTAAAATGCATTTAGAATAAGAATGATGATTATATATAGTAATCCATCTCTAGTTATAACCGCCAATTCGAAACGAGCTAAGATATTTTCAAAACTTGAGCAGAGTCATTATATTATGGCATGCTCTCAATTGGATGAAATACGTAAACCGTGTTGTGGTATCGTATAAAACCTTGTGACTTTTTCTCTTTTAATTAATATTTTTTTTCCAAAAAATTATTATCATTTTTTATTAAAAATATTTATTATTAATTTTAATTTAAAATTTTTTACTTTTTATTTATAAATAAACAGAAATTCTACTGTACGTGAACTTATACTTCATTAAAAAAAAAAAAAAATACTCCTAATAAATAAAAATTTATACATTTTGTTACTAAATTTTATGTTAGTTTTTTTTTAATTAAAAACTAACTGCAATTTTTTTTACAATTATTAAAAAATATATATACTATATACTACTCCTTCCGCTTCCCATTTACTTGCACCGTTGCTAGATACGGAGTTTAAAAAAAGTTTTTTTATCAATTTTATTACTTTTAGAGGGTAATATGATCTTTAAATAAATTATAAAGTATGTTATGTGTGTTAGGTGTAAGTAAAGCTAATAAAACCGGATAGTATGAAATTTAATATGGAAAATTGAGTATTAAAAAGAAAAATTAATAAGAGATGGGTGTACATCTTTCTTATGTTTATGTTTTTGTTTGTAATCTTTGGGAATCCTCTTGCCTTTTTAATGAAATTTTTACTTATAAAAAAAATATGGGTGTACATAATAACAATTCTTTATCGATTACTACTCTTTATAACTTAAAAAATATGTTGGTAATTAGTATTGAGGTATAGATTGGGAAGAATGGGTAGTTGAGATAGATAGGTGGTGTCGTGGGACACCGCATCACCTATCTCAACGTGTATTTCATCTTATATTATATATATATATATATATATATATTATATTTTTTAAGTGATTAACACTTATTAAGATCCTTTTTCAAATTAGCACCACGTGCCTTAAAGATTTAATGGTAATTTATAGTGTATAATTTTATTATATTATGAAATATATTAATGGAATATGAAAAGTGAAACGAAAATTGGTAGTTTGTGGAAGGGGCGGTGAGACTTGAGAGTGTTGGGTATTGACATGGTGGAGAGAAGTTGTTACGTGTATAAATACAAATAGTAAAAAATTATAAAATATGTAGTTACTAGTTAGATGGAGGTAGCATGTCTTTGAACAAATATCATGTCACCGTCCGTGATTATTATTGGTATTTCTTAGAGTTATTAAAAAACCCAAATAGTAGGTCGGATTCGTTTAACCCTAAAAAAAATTAGGGTTAGATCAAGAAATATGGGCGCGTTAATATTTGGGCTTTTGGCCCTAACCGTTTTAACCCTAAAAAAATTAGAGTTAAGACAAGAAATTTGAGCCCGTTAACATTTAGACTTTTGGTCCGAACCGATTAACTTACGAGCTAATAGGGCTAGTTCGCGGGGGTAATCAGGCCTGTCTGTAGAGTTGAGAGTTATTATTATTATTATTATGTTTAATTTATTTTTAAATTTATAATTTTTTTAATATTTTTTATTGTGTAGCCCGCGGGGTAATCAGGCATGTCTGTAGAGCTGAGAGTTATTATTATTATGTTTAATTTATTTTTAAATTTATAATTTTTTTAAATATTTTTTATTGTGTAGCCTGCGATCCCGGCCGTTTAGCTTGAAGTTCGTTAGAATTGGGGTTAGGTTCAACTTTTAGTAGCCTATTTAAACATGTTCGATTAATCTTAGCCTGATTAGCCCAAAGCCCGATAAAACTAACCCTAATGGGCTAGGACTGACTTGTTTAATCTCTCTCATATTACTCTTGTATTCTTGTAAAATTAGTTATATGGACCTGATCATGTCTTTATTCATTGGTAATCCTTATTACGGTTATGATATGATAGGTTTGGAGATAATCTAAAATTCCCATAGTTTGCTAAAAAATTTATTAGAAAAAAAAATCAAATCTAATTAATAGAAACAAGATAATTAGTAATCATCTCTAAAAAAAAAATAAAGTAATCATCTAAATACCACAAAATATATAGAAAACTTGATTTAAAAAAATCCAATCTTGAATTCATCTCAACTCAATACAAAACCCATCAAGTTAGTCTCCTGTGACAGGTTTAAATTAAAAACTAAGCAATGTAAATTGAGTTTATAAGAGTGTTTGTGTATCACAAAGTGGGCAGTGATTGCTAACGCTCAACCATTTCTTTATGCAATGGTGATGAAAAGCATGAGAGCAGGGCAGTCGGGTAGCTCCGCCGCGGAAGATACCGTCCAAACAGATGGAGCAACCCCGTCCGGCAAGATCATCATCATCACCATCTAATAAGAGTCGGAACTTGAGATCAATGGCGTCATAACTCGAGTGGCGTCGTACTACTTTAGAATAAGCTATGCGCGCTAAGCCCCCGACAAATTCGACCAGCTGGTTTCTCTCATGCTTCGACAGATTCAGAGGTGCAAGAGCTTGTTTGAGGCGTTTATGGATAACTGCCTTTCTCATCTCTTGAAACAAAAGTATGTCAACATTAATGTCTTCCAATGTCGATTTCTTGTTGAAAGATTTGATCTTGAAGCTAAAGCTGAAATTTTTATAGGGAAAGAAGGAACGTTCCATGGGCTGGACCTTCCAGTTTTGCAGGATCACAAACCATGAGAGAAAGGGTGAGAGAGATCATATACTCAACGCAATATACAAATATTAACTAAGTATATATATAAAAGTAAACCTAAATTTATATTTTAGTCTTCGATTTTTCTCAATTTTTTTTTATTTTACTAAATTGAGTAACCATTCAAATTTAATCTTGAACGTCCATTTAATAGTTTTGATCTCAACCTTTCATTCTATTAGGCCAATAATAAATTTTTTTAATTTTTTGAATTAACAATATAAATTTGATAAATATGAAAGATATTTTTGACATATTCAACTAATTGTGAATCAATATACTAATTTTAAAATAATATATCAATTAATATAATATAATTTAATCTATATCTATCTATATAAATATAATATCAAATCTTTCAGTATTATTTTTTATTATTATTCCACCTTTTTTTCTTGAAACGTTGATTGCTTTCAATTTATATTTGATCTCGTGTGCATTCTAGGTATCATTCTTCTTTTTATTTTTTGTTTTTTTCTTCAATTTTTGTATTTTTTTATAATTTTATAAACCCTATTTTTATCTTAATTTTATCTTCTATATTTTTATTTGATTTTATTTTTAACTTAAACCATTCTCATATGATCTTATATGCATGCTTAATTATTTGAAGTATCATTCTTCTTTTATGGTTTTTGTTATCTTATTTTTTTCTCTTCGATTTTGATGTGTTTTCTTTATAATTTTATAAACCTTATTTTTATACTTTAATTTATTATCTTTTATATTTTTATTTAATCTTATTTTTAGGTTCAATTATTCTTATTTGAAGTATCATTCTTCTTTTTTATTTTTCGTTTATCTTGTGATTTATATTTTTTATTCGTTTTTTGTGTTTTCTTTATATTCTATAAACCGTATTTTTATTAATTTTTTAATCTTATTTTTCTTATTTTAATTTGATCTTATTTGCAACTTCAATCATTAAAAAAAACATCAATATTTGGAGTGATGAGTTTGTTAATCCAAAATTAATTTTAATTAGAATGTTTTCTTTATAATTTTATAAACCCAATACACATTAAACCTTATAATTTTTATTATCTTTTATACTTTTATTTGATCTTATTTTCAGGTTCAATCATTCTCATTTTAGGTATCATTCTTTTTTTTTTAATTTTAGTTTATCTTATGATTTATTTTTTTCTTTGTTTTTTGTATTTTTTTTATTCCATAAACCCTATTTTTATAATTTTTTTTAACCTTGTTGTTCTTATTTTTATTTAATCTTATAATTTGCAGATTCAATCATTAAAAAAAGTCATCAGTGTGATATATTTTTTATTTAATCTTTATGATTATTATATGGAATCTATTTTCAAAGTTTTGTACTCCCTCCGTCCTGGCCAAAAGTCACCGGTTGCTTTTTGCACGTGGATTAACGAGTATTATTATTTTATGTGTAGTGGGTAGTTGTATTAGTAGTGAGTGGTGGGCCATATGTGGGGTCCTTTTTACTAAAAAAGAAAAATAAAGACATTTGATTGGGACACTAATATAGTAGAATGTGGACCTTTCGGTGGGATGGGGGGAGTAGTATTTTATTCTTATACTGAGAGATTATATTTATTTTTTAAAATAACTAGATATCAATTAAAATAAAATAATTTAATATAATTAATAATAGAAAGTTAATATTTATTTTAAATACCGAATCAAATTTAATATTATGAAAAAATAAGCGTATAATAAACAATAGTACGATTTAATGATATTACGTTATGTAAAAAATTTACGTTTATATATTATATATAAATAATAAGCAATTTATATAAAATACATAAATTCAAATAAATAAATATAAATATATATATATATATATATATATATATATATATATATATATATACTATAGCTAAAATAAAAAAAATCAATATAAAAGTACATAATTGTTATATAATTCTACCGTGCAAAGCATAGATGGGTAATATCTAGTATATTAAAAGAGAGATTAATTTTAATGATGGTCTCAATTATTTTAATTATTAATTAATATAAATAATTACATATATTTATTTAAGATTTGAATATGAATATGATCAAATCAAGATTAATAAAATTTAATATAAATAAATACATGTATTTACATGTTTGAATATGAATATGGATGTGATCAAATCAAAATTAAATCATATTTAGAAGCTTAAAATATATATATATATATATATATATATATATATATATATATATATATATATATATATATATATATATATATATATATATATATATATATATATATATATATATATATAATTTTCCATTTACCTATAAATAAGGGGTAGGTTTTGGGTGAGATCGTTTCACGATCTTCTTATGTTTAACGGATCATCTATTAATAAAAATAAGTGTATTTTAAATTCAATTAAAAGGAAATTAAAAAAATTAAGGACTATGTTTAGTTAGATTAGTTAATTATCATTAACAATAATCATAATTCAAGCAACTTAGCAAGTAGCAGCGCTGCGCTGTTGACATTACAAACTTAAAACAATTTTTTTTAATAAATAATTTTATTAATTATTAAAAATTATGTATTTTTATTTTTTATTTCTAAAAAATTTATAATCTTATGGCACCACCTTCAATTATATGGAGTATATATTATGGCAAAAACTTGTTTGTGTTAAATTGTACGTATACTTTTTAGTATAAAAATGTATACTCTTTATTTTCTAAAGAAAATAAAAAATATTAATGAAAAGTGTATAATCTTTACAACAAAATGGTGTACCCTTATTAATTAAAGTGTATACTCTTTAGAACAAAATAATATATCCTTACTCATAATACTAAATTCTAAAGGCGAACGGTGTACCCCGGGGACACCGTGCCCTTTTACAATTTAAACATCTAACAATACATAGGATTAAATAGAATATGGGGGGGAGTGTTATGTTTCCATGGGGGCACGGCGTGTTCCTGGGGCACACAAATTTTTACCTAAAATTAATACTCTTGTATGCTCATATATTATAACTTTTTGAATGACACTAATCTTGAATCTTTTTTACTTTTTTTTAATGTTAATGTAAAATGGAATTATTACTATCCAATACAAAATATATACATATTACTATTAGATACATAGTATATATTTTATTACTATTAGGTACAAAAATATATCATGAAAAGTCTCAATTACCCTTCAACTTAACGATAAAATAGTGGGAATAATCCACGCTTTCATACCCAATCTATTTCTTAGATTTCAATTCTCTCTCCATGGTTTTCACATTCAATATATTTTTGTTTCAATTCTTTGTCCACATTGGAATTCTGAATACTTCGTTGAGAAAATATTTCTGAATACCAATTTTAAGAGAGAAATTAGTGAGAAGATATGACTTAGCAATACTTAAGAAGGAATCATACGTAGGAAGAGAATATTTTTGAATACCTATTCTGAAATGTCGATTCTGAATACTTTGAATACTTTGTAGATATGATCTTTCTTCAAATTCTGAATATTTCTTTGAGAAAATATTTCTGAATACGGATTTTAAGGGAGAAATTAGTGAGAAGATATATGACTTAGAAATACTTAAGAATGAACCATACTTAGGGAGATAATATTTTTAAATACTTATTCTGAATATTTTCGTGAATACTGATTCTGAATACTTGAATATTGATTCTGGATACTTTGTGAATACCAATTCTAAATACTTGAATATTGATTCTGAATGCTTCGTGAATATTATCTCTCTCCACATTCAGTATATATACTCATCTATTTCAAAATCTTCGATTAATTAATTCAGATAATTAATTGAGAGGATATTTAGGAGTAAATAATGGGATGATATTTTTAATATTAAAATAATATATTTTATCTTTAAAATTATTATTGAACACAATTAAATTAAGGATAAGAAGGACATTTTCCTCATTCATAATTATTTATTAGCAATATTTTTAGGATAATGTATCTATTAGTAATAATATAGTATACAATGTACCTAATAGTAATGAACCCATGTAAAATGTATTGAAATCTATCTATTAAATTATCCTCTTGAAGAATACTCCCTCCGTCCAGATTCAAGGGTGTCATTTGCTTTTGGGCATGGAGATTAAAGAGTATTGTTATTTAATGTGTAGTGTGTAGTTGTATTAGTGGAGGTGTGGTCCCATTTTTTAATTGTATTAGTGGGTGTCTGTGGATAAAAAAGAAAATGAGATTCTTGAGGGCGGACGCCCAAAATGAAAATATGATATCCTTGAAGTGGACGGAGGGAGTATTTGAATAGCTTCTCTAGAGGTGAATCAATAAAAATAATACTTGAATCAATTCTTTTATTCCTCTAAATAATATTTGAATCGATTCTCTCTTATTTTCTCTATTTTTAAATCGATCATCTCGCTACATCGAAATAAAATTTTATATTAACTTGAATCGATCTGTTTTTTAGAGGAATTTGAATAAAGTTCATATTTCTCTAAAAAAAATCGAATCGAATATGTGTGTTTGGAATGAATGATCAGAAAATCTTATTTATAAATGGGGTAAAAGAGGATATTATAAAATATGTATCCACTATATATGACTTGAATTTATACTAATTGGAGTAGTTTATTTATAGATTTAAAAGATTTAGTAATTAATTGCCATTAAAAATATCAAAATAAATAAGGGTAGGTCATGTGTGAGATCGCGTATGTAAGCCTTCAGATGAGACGAATAAAAAGTGATAATAATAAGAGTTGATATTAATTAGGTGCACCCAGGTGCAAGGTGCACCATATGTCTATAACTTTTTATTCTATTTTGTATACATGTTATTCTATTTTGCATACGTGTTTCTTAATAATTTTATACTTTTTCACATTAAATTTTTCATTAAAAAAACTAGCATCCATATGTGTATAACTTTTTATTCAATAGTGTATACATATTTTTTAATAATTGTATATTTTTTTACACTCAATTTTTCATTTAAAAAAAACTAACAATTAAATTGTATATATTTTTGTTCATAATTGTATATGTTTTTGTTTATATTTGTATACATTTTTGAAAGTAGGTGCACCATATTTTAGGATGCACCGAGTGCAAAGTATAATTAGCCTAATAATAATATTATTATCACTTTTGTTATAAAATGTTATCCATGTCTATATAAATTGTTATATTATATATGTCTGCACAATCACCCCCCATAATTAATTTGGAATTTTATTTCCTTACTATGTTTATTTACTCAGAATGTAAATTAATCCGATAACATTCACTAACGGCGTAATTGGTATAATTGAATAGAATTATGTTGAAATGGAATGAACTCATGAATGGAATATAAATAGGAAATGAATGATTAAAAATAATTATTACAATTATTGCTATTCATCAGGAATGGATGAAGGAATAGAAATATTTTTTTTATTTGATTCAAATCTCATTATTAATATTTATTTATATTTTAAATTAATTAAAGTCTCAATAATTTAATATATTTTAATAATTATACAATAAAAAATTATAAGGTTAAAGTCTAAATAAATATTTATATAATTTAAAAATTAAATTAAAAATTATATGTAATGTATTTAATAATTATTAAGTGATTAATAAAATAAAATTTATATTTAATATTACAAACATGTGTATTTAATTTAAAATTAATATTAATTTATATATATTGTATAATTTTTATAATAAATATTTATTGAATATATAACTTTTTATTTTTTAAATAATTTAAATTTTATTATTTTTATTATAATATGAATAGAAATATATAATTTCTTTTATTTATATTTTAAATAATTTAGTATATTTAATAGATAATTTAATATATTAAAATTTTTAATATGAAAATTATATACTAATTTTAAAAAAAATATTAACTTATTTTTTATTTTTGTAACTATATAAATGAAATGTGATATAAAAATAATATTTATAATTTTAATATATATTACACCAATAGATAAAATAAAAAAATAAATATAAATAATTGATTCCCATGGAGTATGGAATAGCTAATAGCATGGGTATGCAAGGAATGATGATTCCCATGTTTAAGGGAACATTAATAAATTATACCAAATATGGGAATAGGAATAATATTGAAATGTTAATTCTATTCCCAAATTATTCCACCATATCAATCATGTTGTGATTCCTTTAAACTTATATAGTATAAGTTATAACTCTCAGTTACATTGGTAATTAAATAATCTATTTAAGGGTTTATTATTTATTTTGAGGGTACAGAAATTTTAAAAGGTATAATTATATTTTAATCAACACATAAATATGAGGGGGATATAAATAAAGAGGGTTTGTCATACACTCATTTATTGGAGCCTCGCCCTAAAAATATATTCCCTGCTCCCACAAGTAAGGTTATCATTGCTTTTATAGGTGGATTAAGCAATATTACTATTTTATATATAATGAATAATTGTATATTAATGAATCGTGAATTATATGTAGGATCCTTCTACTAAAAATATGAAATAAATACCTTTAGAGTGGACACCCAAAATAATAAAATGTAATCTTTTGGAAAGTATTAAGAAAGTAATAGTCATATCTTACTAATGATTCATAAAATAATCCATCTCTAGTTATAACTGCCAATTCTCACCCTGGAAACGAGCTAAGACATTTTCGAAACTTGAGCAGAGTCATTATATTATGGCATGCTCAACTGAAGAAAATATTTAAATCCACTGTCTCACGTGACACTTTCTCTCTTTCACATTTTTTAAATAGTTATCATTTTTTATCAAAATATTTTACTACTTTTTATTAAAAAAAACTTATACTCCATTAAAAAAAACAAAAACAAACAAACAAACATATAAACTAATCATGAATAAAAATTTATACACTTTGCGAATTTTTCTATTAGTTATGGGTGCGAGAAAGAAACTTTCATTTCAAGTCTTCTATTTTAGTATACATAGAAATTAGAACAATCTAGAAATATCTTTCTTTGCACCCATTTCACATGTTAGGCGTAATTGGGGTATTCGGCAGCTCTCTATTCAGTGCTATGCATTGTTCCTTGATAACTTCTAGTTTGATAGGAAACCACATAAAATAAATTTGCTATAGGTTGGGAGATATTCTATTCCCATAGTTGCTAAAAGGATTAATTACGAAAAAAAATATTCTAACTAATAGAAACAAGATAATCCGTAAACTTAGAATCATCTGATTACCACAAAACATATAAAAAACTTGATTACAAAAAAGAATTCAATCTTGAATCCCTATTTGATACACAAGTCATCTCATTTAGCCATAAGAGAAGGGGGGAGAGATTGTACCCAATGGATATATATATATATATATATATATAGCACAACAACAACAAAGACAAGAGTAAATAAGGTAAGTAATAGGATATAGTAATATTTGATTGGAGTAATTAATTGGAGTGAGTTCCAATGGTGTGATAAATAAGGAATATTTTCTTCTTGAGATTAATTACAGTAATTAATACTCCATGTTATAACACATAAAAGATAAAGAGTACTTTGATAGTAGTAGTAATTAGCAAGGAAATTAATTGGAGTGGGGTTCAAACGGTGGATAAATAAGGAAAGAAGTAAATATTTACTTCTTGAAATTAATTAATATGTTGTCACTAAACAAACTCAGCGTATTTTGGTTGGAATTATGATTGGTTGAATCTGGATGATCATCGTAAAAAAAAATCATTAAGTCTTGTTGCTCATCGTTTTGCAGTTCGTTAATTATACCTGATTATTTGTGGTTAATTGTTTTAAACAAAAGTATTATATTTCAAATCTAAATGTGTAATTTTATATTTTTCAAACTTCTCAAAAATATTTCGGACCTTTTTTTAGAGAGTCAACACATTATTCCAATTAGTTTGATTGAGAAATAAATGCTCAGAGAATCTAACACTAAGAGACTAGCATCAAAGCGATTTTCATAATTAATTTATAAATTTACAAACAATGGTCTAAAGAGCGTTAGGAGCTAGCAAGACCTAATCAGATAGCTCAATCTAAGGTGATACAACTCGCAATGTTCTTCTAAGAGCTTCAACAAAATAGTCGAAAAATCGCAGGTTCGAACCGAGTAATCGTGGATGAAACTAAATGCTAAAAAAAATAATAGCGGTTACACTAGACTGACAACGACATGGAGCATTCGCTCCATCTACTTTTGCTGTGTAGTTAGATTCGAACCACCGGTGGTGGGAGTCGTTTCTTCAGTAGAAGCATTCGAAGGATCAGTATTTCCATCGGTAGGGACATTTGCAGCTTCTGCTAACTTAATTGGTGTTATTTTGGATTCATTGGTAGGAGTAGCAGAAGTATTTATTGGTAAAATGTCCATGCGATCCTCCAGCTTGGGCTGCTTTTGTATCGTCCCATCAGCTGAATCGAGTTTCAACGTGTTCCCTGATTGAGCCTCGATACCAGATCTCTGTGGATTCATGTTCACTTGGCCACCATGAAGTTGCTGTAACCTGTAATCAGTTTCAGGCCTTCGGCATATCTTCCTCAGAGGGACTATTTCCTGGAAATTTTTGGCAGAGCATGAAGCGTGACGAACAAAAATATGGAGACGGAGATGATGATTACAGCTTGTTTCATCATTGAATAGCAGTAGAGAAAAATAGCTATGCGTTTTAGTATGCAGACTAAGACATTGTACCTCGGATTGGTCGTGATCATACCGAACAAGAAACCTACAACGACAGCCTCTCACGTCATGTCTTCGCCTTTGTGCATCAAGAACATGGGCATCAAAATATAGGGCCTGCTCTTTGCCTTCCTAAAATGGGAAAATCTTGAAGGGGTTATCTCGTAGATGCTAGCAAAATAAATTTTTATGTACTGCCTACTTCAAATCTTTTCGAAAGTGAATATTGCTTGCTATATAATGAACCTGAAAGCACAGTATCAAATCTCCAGGCAGAACTGCCACACACTCTGATGATTCACATGGGAGCGACCGCTGTCTTATGTGCCTGCGAATATTAACCCATTCATCCTCTTCTGGTCCAAAACCAGCAAAACGAACCAGTGCTTCCTGAAGTGAACTTAACCAATCATAATGAGTAAATGCTGACAAGAATATGAATGCCTCAAGCCATGTCCAAGCACCACGAACAACTCATTAAATTTCAAGCCAAGCTTACTAAGAATTCCAAGTAACTCAAGTCAGGATAGAATTTTAATTCAAACAGACAGTTACGCTTGGCAAATAGGGCTCAGAATAAATTTCAATTAAGCACAGTGAATATCAATGTAGCCTTGTAAGTGATTATGTGAGTTTAAACATATCAACCTCCTACTCAAACTATTAAGACATTTACGGGAATGCATTCTTGGTTTTCAACTTTTTTTCAACTTGAAGCTACACTTAAACGTTTCTCAAATAATTAATAAATAAACTTTCCCTGAAACTGAAAGTTCTCATTTGGTTTCAGACTAAATATAATATTTAAGGGGGGAAAAAAAACTTAAAATTCAAGCTTTAGAATATAATTCAAGGGGGAGGAAACATAAGTGAGCATGAGCTCACTCAGCTTGATTACTGAAATGTTCTAGGACTGGAGCATGTAGATACAAATGTCTAAAGCAAAAGGTGGAGTAGCATGGCAAAGCAAACATCAGTATTGGCGGTTGGACCGCAGGATTTACTAAAAAGAAGGAGTTTCAGATATATCATCCAAATGATGATAACGGGAAAGTTTACTGATGGTAAAGCTGCAAAGGTACCATAAGGATAATAGAGTGTTTCTGCACTAAGGTAACATCGCTAAAATTTCATGTATACAGAACAAAGGACTGTTATAAATCCACCACCAAGTGAATTCAGTAAAACAATCAAATAGCATGAACTTCTTCTGAACTCAAAAAGGGTGAAATGCTTTAGAATTACCGGGTCTCCACTCTCCAATGATCTATGTGATAGAAATGATGCAACATCATACCTAAAATAGAAACATCAGTTCAGCATTACTGTTCTTCGATTACAGGAACCAGTTGGTATCACTTTTCAGAAAAACAAAAAAACTTTGAAAGCATTTGTTAAGATGTCTTGAAATTAACTAACCAAGCGCCATCTCTGGCAGATTTAGCTTCAAACTCCATTTGAGAATTATCTGAGGCATTTCTGACTGAGGTTTGTGCTGCTAGTTACATCAGTATAAAACCATTAATCCAAGAACAGAGAGAAAAAGTAGACAATTGGTTAAGTAAATGTAAATATTTAACGATATTCTTCACTAATAGCTTTAGCAGAGAAAATAAATTACAACATATTTATCAATGGATCAACCTTAGGTAGAGTCAAAGCTTTCTAGAAAGCTTAGATCTAGTGTCCATGTAACAAATTATGTCCTCATGCTCTTATAGCTCCCTTGCCTGTTCATGTTCTCATTCTAAAGGGACACAAAGGGTGAAAAAATTGACGTGTTTTCTCCATATTGATGTTTTTTTCAAGGGAGAGACGCATTCGCAAGGGAGCAGAGATATGGAATCAGAGTGTGGCCAAACAGAAGTTCTTTTGTTCAAACACCATCCATTTATTAAAACTTCCATGTGTAACGCTATAATTACTAGTATTCCACCTGCACATATGGGTCATATGCTACTGTTCTTTTTCCTTCAAATCAGTGATGCATGCAAGATTGCACTTTGGGGGAAGGAGAAATCTTGTGTTTGCCATTGCTCATAATGACCATCTACTATGAGGACATTCTCATATCAAATTGTTGAGGAAAAAGAACAGAAGAGTTTTTAGGATTTTGGCAGCTTACCTGATGAAGCAGGAAGAGGCTGAGGGACTTGAGGCATGCTTCTCACTGTAGCTGGTTTAGAACATGATAAGAATTAGCACCAATATTGAGAAGGATCTAACTCAGTAATGTAAAAAACTTCATAAGTTGACGTGCAATACATTTTATATTACTTGGAGGAGCAGGAGGAGGCAGTTGTTGAGTGCTTAGAGGCTGAGGTTGAGGAGCTTGAGGATGAAGAGTCTGAGGCACATTTCTTACAACAGCATGATCTTCTCGAGGCACGGGCGGCATGCTCACTTGCCCAGTAACAGAAGTCTTGGCCGCTTTAGCTCTAAGAGCATACCTCCTATTCTGGAACCAATTCCAAACCTGTTACACACAAACACAGTTAGTATGATTACTAAATTAAATTAGACACATGTCTGAAAGGAAACACCATACTTGTTTTGCTGAAACTTCCAGTTTTCCAGCTCTATCAGCAGATGTACTATCAAATAAATTGTTCGACTTTTAGTTATGATAAAGTGAATAAAGAATTCATTAATTGCCAGATTGTCAACTGAATAGTATCAGCTTACCTAAACCTGTGAGCAAGAGCATCGAGTACTTCACGTGCAGGCACCGTATAATTGTGTGCTTTCAGAATAGCCTCCATTTCTCCAACCTTTAAAATATAGAACAATAATATATAAACAAATAAATAACATGTCGTATGTAAAATAGTTTCCTCTGAAAAAAATTACAGACTTTCAGATGCCTAAGACAGAGTTGAATTGTCAGTTTGAGCTATAAAGAGCATATGCAATAAATCTTTGAGCTCTGGAGTTGGGGGAGAGTATAAGTTACACATATAATTCCATTGTGGTTGAAAACTGTAGATCTTTTGCATCAAATAGCAACAAGATATACTTAGCAAGAAACTGTATTAAATAAGATGCAAGTTAGTATTATCTGAACATTCCCATTGAAAAAAAAAAAAAGGTGCTAATAGTTCAATTCTAGAAATGCTGCCCTATGCTTCGAAATTGTTCCATAATGTAAAAATCAATAACAGGAATTCCCAGGAATTAATATGAATTCAATCATCCACAAACCCATTCCCATAAAAAAACTGCATAATTTCGCTTCATTGATTCAATTTGGCAAAAATTAAATTAAATTAAATTTTGTTTAAAAAATTAACTCGTCCTGAGAATTGTAGATAGCACAACGCCATGTTCTATAAGCAACAGTAGGTCAAAATTGTGCGTGTTATCCATTACAAGAAACAAAAAAGGCAAAATTGCAGAAACTTAAGAAAACTTTGAACAATAACCTTCAGATATAATTTAAAAAATAATACTCCAATAATAATGAAAAACTAAGAACATTGAAGATGCAGCTCCAAAAGAATTAACATCACAGTGCATAATAGAAGCGTACTGGATTACTCTCTCTCACACACATACACACAGAGGGTTTGGCTAACCTCGACAGCATTAAAGCGGAAGGAGGGTCCTCCGTTGCTAGGCGGTCGACCCATCGGCTTCCTCCGTCAATCTTCTGAAGATTTAAAAATTTTCTGACAAAATTAGACAAATCAAAATCCAGTTGAACTGTGTGACGAAATTGAAATGAATAAAAGCGTATTCACGAAAAATTCTATGGAAAAAACTTACCGCTAACCAAAATATGCAGGTGCGTTTGGTTTAGGCTTTAGGGAAATACGGGCACCCGCAATCGAGCGGGTGTAGGTTTATTAATTAATAACAAAATACGGGCGGGTTTATTTGTCAGTTTCGGATCCCGCACTTATCGGGCACCCGCACCCGCCCCGGTCAAAATCAAAGGCCAGAATCAGATCCTTAAGCAGTTCAGCACTTCAGCTGATCAGCTCCTCAGATCCATTAAAATAAATAAATTGGGGATCCGTTTGATGTAGATTTCATTTTCTTTAAATTCAGACAAATTTATTTGGAGTAAACAATCGATTGGAGAACTACTGCATCACATGGATTCCATTGAAGACATATTCGGATCATCTTTAAATTTAGAGGAAACCCACATGAAAGAAGGTTACGATGAGGGTTACGCAGATGGCTTAATCTCCGGAAAAGAAGAAGGCCAACAAGTGGGCTTGAAAACCGGGTTCGAAGTGGGCGAAGAATTGGGATTTTACAGAGGATGCATTGACGTCTGGAACTCCGCAATTCGGGTCGACCCGAATTACTTCTCCTCCCGAATCCAGAAGACAATCAAGCAGATGGATGATTTGCTTCGCGAGTATCCGGTTCATGAACCGGAAAACGAGTCCGTTTCCGATAGGATGGATGCTTTGAGGCTTAAATTTAGGGCTATTTGTGCTACTTTGAATTTGAAACTGGAGTACAATGGCTACCCAAAGGCATCTGGAGGTGGAAATATTGAATTCTGATGTTCAATTATAGTGAAGTTTCAATTGTAGTGTAAGTGTTTGATATTTGTTCTGAGAACTTATTTTTCATGCTAAAGCTTTATCTTGGGTTTGTGGTCACTCTATCATGATGATTATAGATGAATTATTGAATCTGCATTATGATTTCTGGGAACAGATTGTGAAATAAATATTCTTCAAATTTTATGTCTTTAGCATCATAAAAACATCATTAATTATCACTGAATATCTTAAAATAGGAAATATCTAAAACATGCAAATTAGCATTCATTATAACTGATAAATCAAGCCTCCTGAATCCCTTATAAAATTTGACAACATTGGGCATTTTTCTAAGAAAAAAAATGTTGCACATTCTAGGAGTATTAGATTCTTCAATATTTCATACTTGATATTTAAACAAGCCATGTCATTACCAGAAATAGATAATCATGCGTGTGATCTGCATAAAGACATCAGGAATTCAAAATTCTCAGTACATCTTCAAATCTTTAGCTCCAGTACACCTATCAATAACTAGACCAGCTTCTTCAAATCAACGGGCAGATAAAGGGGGTAAAAACAAAAACAAAAAATGCAGAAATATGATAATCTTTTGTCATTAACAGGGAGATAAAATACATGTTAAAACACACATCTAAATTATTTCATAGACCTAGTCTTCATAGCAGTAGTACTAGTAGTTCTGCAGTAATATACACATCATCAAAACACTTGAGATCGACCGCCAGGCCCCACATCATCATCGTCGTCTTCTTCTTCTTCTTCCTCTTCTTCTTCTTCCTCATTTCTCCCTTTGAAGTTATTTTTCCAAGAACCACCTCCTTCCTCCTCCTCCTCTTCATCTTCATCTTCATCTTCTACTTCTACTTCTACTTCTACTTCTTCATTCCTTCTTTTGGAAGGATGTTTCCAAGAACCACCTTCATCTTCGTCTTCTTGGAAATTGACTCGTTCGCATTCATCAATCCATTCGCTGTATCTGTACACATACAACAACTCAATGAGAGATGGAAACTGCAAAAAGTCACTCAAGGATTTGCATAAAGAAGATCGTATATTGACTTACATGTCTATAGGCTCAGTCAAAGCTGCAAACAAATAAGTCCAAAAATTATACAACATCATACTTATTTGAATAGTATCAATTATGTTTCTTAGAAAGAGAAACAAATAGCACACCATTTACAGTGGTGCTGAAGCCCTCCTGACAAATCCGGCAAGAAGCATCTCCAATCAGGTTCTTCATATCACTGAAACATAAAGCAATAACAAAATAATGAATAGAGAAAAAAATAGTGGGACAAACAGGATCAAAGAATTGAAGGTGTGATGGCATATGATAATGAAATTAAGAGTTACATGAATACATTATCACTTCAGCATTTGAACTACACAGGGAAATACAATCTCCTCCACAAGGTAACACAGATCTTATGCAGTCAAAAACTTCTTTTATCAATCAATATATACCTCCTACAATATAAGTCCCAAATTGAATGCAGAGTTTTACAGAATCAAATGGTAAGGTTGGATGATATGTTCAACAACGAATATATGACTACTTGTTATTCAAATTTCAAACACACGCAAAAACAATGAACCTATTAAACTAACTATCTAATACAAATTTTTTACTTTGATTAGATGCAACAAATTCCTCATGCTCAACACACAACCCAAATTTCCTTATATAAGCCCACATAATTTCTAATACAATCATGATCACAGTGGAATAGGAAAGGAAAGTAAGCTTATAGACACTTACATGTGGCACTCCACACTGGTGCCATGGTTGCAGAAGGGACAGCTGAAAACAGTGTCGAGTTTGTCCATTCGCTTCTTTGGTGCTGGCTTTGCTCTAGATTTCCTCTTACCCATGTTTCCGTACTACATACAAATTCAATTGTCAAATTACCAAATACCAACTTTTACTTTGTGCAATAATCAGAAAAAGACAATATTAAAATAAGGTACTAAATCAGATAACACAACTAATGCATAAGAAAATTAAGAACGTTCCCCATTCACCCGTCACAGAAGGGGATTCAAATTCATTATCGTTTTTACAGCCTCAGAAGATTTAACCAATATCTACAGCAGAAAAAGTAAAGTTAAAAGGAAATTATACACTTGATAAATAAGAACAAGATTGGGACAATTGGTTAGCTGAAAAAGGCCCAGAAACTTCACACTGGATAGTATTTCAGCGAATGAAACCGGAGTAACTGACCATGTAAAACTCATATTAAATTAGTAACTAAATTTGAAAGCTCTATTACTGATCTCCATACTCACAATTGCCAGGAGTTTAAATTTGAGCCCAAGTAAGCAACCATTTCCAGATAATAATCCGATTCACCACAGAAAACCCACAGCCAATCGCAATAAAGAAGTTCCAGCAAAATTAAAATACACACAAACTTCAATGCATAGAGGAGAGAATTTTTAAGGGCATGGCAAAATTATCCACCTCTCTCTCTCTCTCTCTCACACACACACACAAATCAAGAACATTTTTCAGGCAAAACTCATCACAATTCACAACTAAGAAATAAAGCCTTCTCGGTGTTGCGGCCATAAAAATAAATAATTAATAGGTCTCAAAAATGTGAAAATATCGATTCAATTCTTTTCAAAGTCTTGGAATTGCAAGGCAGATCTCCAAGTTGCTTCGTGATCACAAACCAGGAAACATGAATTCCAAAGCCAAACAAACCCTAAAAATCAGCGCTATTGAATATCTCTATAACCTAGAAAAATAGTAGTTCGGTCAATTCCCTCTCTTCTGCTTCTAAGCCTGGATTTGAGCTTGAAAAGGCCGATCTATAACGAAAAGATAGCCCTAAAAACACATACCGCTTGAAAAAAATAGGAGAAAACAAACGGAAACCCTAATTGCAAACAAGCGAAAAAAACATCAACACCAAGCTTACCACGAAATTGCTGTGTTCAGTCTCCGAAAAAAAATGCGCAAAGGACTTCTCTAATGAGGCCTCTAGAGCATGGATTCACAGTATATATGGAGAGCAATACGATTACCCTTTTCAAACTTTTTTATTTTTTTCTCTTTTATTCGCTCGATGATTTTGAGATTTTTAACTTTTAAGGGCCTAAATTATAGATAATGATTATTCGAGGGACTAAAAAGTAAAAAGATATAAATGTCTTTTTTTTCTTTTTTTTTTCAGTATATCAATTTTCAAAATTGAAGTACAAGAGTACTTCAATCTTGCAAATATACTGTAGACTAGATTGTATACTTTGTGATTTCATTAGGTTGAAATTGTATGATATGTTAATTAATGGAGTATGTTGAAATTATATTCTTATAAAATAGTAATTGTTAATAAAACATTACTCAATCATAACATATACTCCCTCTGTCCCGTCCTTATGATTACGTTTGCTTTTTGCACGGGGATTAATGAATATAGTATTTTAATGTATATTGAGGTGAGAGAAATAATAATTTAATATAAAGTGGGTAGGTGTATTAGTGGGATGTATGCACCCATAGAGAGATAAGTAATTAATTTATGTGGGTCTCATATGCTAAAAAGGAAAATGTAACCATTAGGATGGGACGCCCAAAATAAAAATATGTAACCATTAGATATGATGGAGGGAGTACTCATATCATTTAAGAATAAGCAATACTCCCTCCGTCCTCTCAATAAGTGTCCGTTTGCTTTTTGCACGTGGATTAAGAAGTGTAATATTTTAAAGTGTAATAAGGTGAGAGAAATAAATTTTTTAATATGGAGTGGGTAGTTGTATTTGTGTTGAGAGTGGGTCCCATGTGTAGTGGGTTGAGTATAAAAGTATTATTGTGTGTTGTCACATCAACCAAAAAAGGAAATGGACACTTTGTATTGAGACAGATAAAAATGACAAAATGGACATTTATGAAGGGGACAGAGGGAGTATTTATTATTTATTATGTAATAAAATTTTAAAATAACAAATTTCTAAGGTTGTGTTTGGATTGAGTCATTTCAAATCCAATGAATTTTAAATCAATTTATTTGAATTCCATTGTTTGGATAATTATGAACTTTTTAATGGATTTCAAATCCATAATTCAACAATTATTTTTAAAATATAATTTTATATACGATAAATAAAAATAATAAAATTTTATTATATTAAATATAAAAATTTAAAATTTTATTAAAAATAATTTTTTGGTAGGGAACTATACCACCCAAAACTACCCCTACCAACCATCCCAGCCACCCACACCCTATAATTTTTTTATATAAATTTTTAATATTTAAATAATAAAAATATTATCATCCAATCTTAATCCTCTAAGCCCTACCCCTCACCCATGCCCATCCCCACAATTCTTTTAATAAAAAAATGGAGGTGGTAGCAGAGGAGCGGGTGGGGTAGATTGGAGGGTAGGGCTAGGTGATAAATTTTTTATTATTTAAATAATAAATATAAAATTTTATTTTATAAAAAAAAGTTTGGGGATTTAGGGGTGGGGTGGGGTGGGGTGGGGTGTGGGTGGGCGGGGTGGGTAGGGCTGAGTGGTAATATTTTTATTATTTAAATATTAAAATAAAAAAAAAATTGGCAGTGGACCGAGGGGGTGGATAGGGGGCAAGGCTGGGTGATAATATTTTTATTATTTAAATATTAAAATTTAAAATTTTATAAGAAAAAATTTTTTGGATAGGAGGTAGGTTAGGTGATAGAATTTAAAATTAAAAAAATAGATATATAAATATATATATATATTTAATTAATTTATTAATTTTATATATTATTTTTATATATTAATATATCAATTACACAACAATTGGAGGATTTCAAATGACACGATTTGAGTAAGAATTTGAAATACATTTAAAAACAACTAAAATAAATTCAAAATCAAATTTATGATTTGAAATCCATTTATTTAAAATTTTAAATTTATAAATCCATTGATTTCATGTAGCAGCCATGAAGGAAGGATTTGAGAAAGGAATCCAAACATACCCTAAATGAATGTAAAAATAATCATAGGGGGGTCATTCGCAACCCGAAATTAATAAATGTACCCGTATTCTATATATACCCCCAAAATAATTAAAAAGAGATACTACCCCATTTATAACTATCATACCCTTTGACTGTACACACCATTTATTTCTACCTTAAAGCAAAGGAAACTGAGTGCCTAATATCTCCCATTAAAATCCTTCTTATCCCAGCCTCATCCACCACGCTCAGATACTTGCAAACATGAATCCTTCTTATCCGAACGGAAATAATGGGACAAACGGATCCCTCAGCCAAATTGTTGTATGGGCAAAAAAAAATTTAGGGAGTTCAAAGTTTTATACATATCCAGAAAGAAAAAATATAATTAAAAAAGAATTAGAAAATAAAGCAATAAAAATAAACAAAAACATAGTTGTCAGTTGTCACTGATGTGATTTTGCAATGCATATTGTGGGACTAATTTGGTCTGCTTTATTAGTCTTTATTGATATATTAAAATTTGAAAGATACACTTGTCTATCATACTATCTCTACATACATTTGTTTTCTTGCACAAAATCTCTACATACAATTTTGAATAAAAAGAGAATGTAGTCATACCAATTTATTTTATACTTTCTTATCTAATCTCTACAGCCCTTTTCATTTAAAAAAGAAAATGTTGCAAACAACAATATTTATGTTATATTTTGGGTCTGTCTTTTCAAGTGGGATTTTTAATAAGTAAAATTATTTAATTACTACATATGATATTTCAAGTTTTTATTTTTTTATTTTTCTATATATAGTTAAAACTAGATGGTGATTTTAAGTGCCGGTGTAGTATTCATAGGATAAATAAATTAGTGTACTACTTCATTTATCCTACCATAACTTTCCCCCATTTTATTTTGTGCATGGTTTATATTTAAAGGAGAATCATATAAAATAATCAATACAATAATACGTGGCACAAGTAAAATTAATATAACTATCTACTATACATTAAAATACTATATTTTCTAATCCTCACACAAAGCAAATATAAACTTTCAGATGAATGAAAGAGTAGTTATTTTATATATTTTTTAATTATTTAATTTAAGAGTCTAACTGCAGTGCACCGAATGCATCGGTGCACCTAAATAATATAAACCATTGAATCATATTTATATTTAATCATAACCACTAAATAAAATAAAATAATTAAAAATAAAAAAATAAGCGCACACTAACTACTCCATTTAACCTATAAAATCTCAAGTGCATCATGTAATAGGTGCACTGCAGAATAACCCTTAATTTAATTATAAATATTAAACTAAAATCTTATTTAACGGTTTTAAATTATTTGATTACCATAGTAAGACTCATTATTAATAAAAGCTCTAAATAATCTGTCTAACATTTTAATTTTGTTTTAAAATTTTTCTAATTTACAAACCATAACAATAACCATAAACGCTACTATAATAAAGCCTCTTTCTAATATGTAGTTCAAAATTATATTAATACATTGCTAAAAAGATGTGAATAAATAAATGGAAATTTTTTCCAAAAATATAAAAATAAAAATAAATAAAGAAATAATGGAAGCAAAAAATGGATAAGTGGTGTTAGTTTAATGGTTCATCATTCGAATATTCGGAAATTGGGCAACCGTCACCCATGATAATATGGACCCCACCTAACCCCATTTGGCGGCTATAAAAAATTAAAAATTGCCTATATTTTATGAACAACGCTAGAGTTATTTTAAATATTTTTAAATTAAAATGAAATATATAATCAGTCCAATAATATCCAAACTCCAAACACACCATTATCCTTTAAATTAAATAATAATAATAGTAATAATCATTTCAAACATGAATATGAATAGTAATTTCTACCTAACCCTCAAAATTGTGATAATGATGACATGTCAAGTGTTAATCAATTTGCCTTATTAGGATTTGCATTAATTTCTCATGGTTTAATTGAATACTCCCAACAATTTCCCCTCTACAGTATACACACAATTATCATATGAGACAAATATGGGCTGAAATTTATGCAAGAACAATGGAAAATGGGATAAAAATATTTATGAGGTTGTTTCACAAAACTAATAACTTAAAATTATACTATTTCAATATTAATTAGTATATCTTCGAGAAATATACATAAAAAATATAAGTAAGAATTCATTATATTGATATTAATTGTTGTTTCCATTGAATAATATCACTTTTAATTAAAAAATAAGTACTATTCATGAAACACATATATTATTTTAAAATCGTCGCAAATATCGTTTCAAAATTGAGTTGTCTTTAATACTTTATTAAATTGAAATAGTGACGTTTATATTAATTATAATGCCTCTAATACTTTATTAAATTGAAATAGTGACGTCTATATTAATTATAATGTTCAAAATGATGATGAACGATAAACCATCTTAAAAATCGTTTCCATAATCATTGTGACATCTCAATTCAGTACATTTTTTTCAGGGTCAACAGCTACGGTGTCCAAATATTTTAAAAAAAATTCTTTTATGCCAACTTTTTAAAAACATGTTTAAAGTGTTTAAAATGACAAAAAAGATTTTGACTTTTTTTTTTATAAGTAAAAATATTATTTACAAGAGATACCCAAAAGAGTACAAATTTACAGCAATTAACACCCTAATATCATCTTCGGGTTAGCTAGTCAATCACAAAATGAAAAATTAGAGCATCCTAGTTTATTTACATAAAACCAACTCCAAAACCTAAACTTAATATCCTCAACAATTTTCTCAACAGTAAACTCCACGCCGTTAAATATAAAGTCATTCCTAGCTTTCCACAATCTCTAAATCAAACATAACCATATTGTGACAGCTACCTTCTTCCCTATTTTGCCTCTCAATATTCGACTATGTGCAATGAGATTGGATAAAATACAAGAATGGAATACAGTAGTAATTCCCAACCATTTGAAGCAAGTCATCCATACCTCATGTAAAGTTGAGCATTCGAACAGAATATGTCTTCCAGTTTCAATATGATTTCCACAAAGTACACATGTTGAATCATCACTAAGAAGTAATAAATTCCTTCTTAGCAAATTAGCTCTTGTCGGAAGCCTATTCCAGATTGCTCTCCATGCATGGGCAATTACTTTTCGTGGTGCAAATATATCCCATATCAATTTGAATCCATGCATCGTCTCCTCATCCACTGCTGCATTTTCTCTGAGTTCAACGAGGGCTGAATAGGCACTCCTTGTACTGTAGCAGTCATTCGAGTTTCCAAGCCATTTCCATGAATCTACAACCCCCAGCCTTAAGGTGAACCTGTTAAGGATAGACAACAAAGAGTTAAAAGCATCAAGTTCCCAATCAAATAAAGATCTCCTCTACTCCCAACTCCATATCCACCTCTCTCCCTCCCACTTCCCCATGTCTCCAATCACACTCTCTTTATTCCTACAAAGTTGAAAAAGACGTTGAAATTTCAGTTTCAATGAACCCTCACCCGTCCAGTTTTTACTCCAAAAATATATATCCCTACCATCACCTATCATCTTAACTAATATATTTTTAAACCATGTTCCCTCTACTCCGAAAGAAAGACTAAACACATCCTTCCCCCACCCTAACCACCTACTACCCACTCTACCATCTAAATGAACACCATTTCTCCATACCCCATATTTAGACTCCACCACCCTCACCCATAAACTATTTTTTTCACTCAAATATCTCAATGCCCATTTACCCAGCAAAGCTTTATTAAAAATTTTCAAATCTTTTACCCCAAGTCCCCCCTGAATTTTTTATTTACAAACTTTCTTCCACTCAACCCAAGCTACCTTTCTAAGGCCCTCTTTACCCCCCACCTCCCATAAAAAATTACGTTGTAAGCTCACAATATCACAAATGATTTTTTTTGGGGCTTGATAGAAAGATAGGTAGTAAAGAGGCAATGAAGAAAGAACCGCATTAAGAAGAGTAATTCTACCACCCAATGAGATATGCTTATCCTCCCACCGCCTTAGGCGATTTTTTATCTTTTCCACCACGATTGACCATTCAGCTTTATTCTTATGGTTCATTCCCACCTTAATCCCTAGATACACAAACGAGATTGAGCCCATAGAACAACTTAGAATCTCTGTCATCTCTTTTAGTGTATTGCTCTCGACATTTATCCCATAGATGCAATATTTTCTGAAGTTGACTTTTAGTCCCGAGACTAACTCTATACATCTCAAGACTCTTTTCATAGTCCAAGCATTGTCCACCGAGGCCTCCCCCATAAGAATAGTATCGTCAGCGAATTGAAGATGGAATATTGTGACATTATTCATACCTATTTTTGCTCCCTCAAAAAGCCCCATCTCAGTTGCCTTTGTCATAAAGATGCTCAAACCTTCGGCTACAATCAAGAATAAAAAAGGGGATAGTGGATCACCTTGCCTCAAGCCTCGTTCCAATCTGAACTCACCTGATGGGCTTTCATTGACTAACACTGAAGCAGTTGCTGTTGACACACATTCCATTATCCACTTTCTCCATGTAGGATTAAAATTGAATCGTTCTAACATCAAATTTAAAAATCCCCAATTTAAAAAGATTTTGACTTAATAATAACATAATTGTAATTTTTGAAAAAAATCATTATAAAAGTTGACTCGATAATGATTTTTTTTTAATTACTCGAGTCAAGTTCTTTTTTATCATTTTAGGCATTATTTAATTTTTCCTTAAAATCATGGCAACAAACAAATTTTTTATCTCCATAAGGGCACTGCTCACCATTACTTTTTTTTTTTTATCGGGGTAATCGATATACTTTCCACTTCACATACTAAAAGAAAAAATAAACTATCCTTAGTTTCCTTTTATGTAAAAAAGTACTCCCTCCCGTCACGCCCTAATAGTTACGTTTGTTTTTTGCATGAGATTAATAAATAGTATAGTAATTTAATGTGTATTGAGGTGAAAGAAATAATATTTTAATGTAAAGTGGGTATGCGTAGTGAGATATGTGGATCATGGAAAGAGAAGTAATTAATTTGTGTAGATCCTATATATCAAAAAGAGAAATATAATTATTAGGATGGGACACCAAAAAAGAAAATGTGTAACGATGGTACGAATGGAGTATATCAATTTTTTTTTGAAAAAGAAATTATATTGCAAAGGGTAAGAGCTTTATCCGAAAAAATTTACATAAGTAGTGTAAAAACTCTTAAAAGTTTCACACCCCTCAACAATTAAAAGCATATTTAATGGATACATGACCAAGATTATCAAATTAGGCTAGCACATCAATGATAATTTATTTATTGCAACGAGTTCACATAATTTATCTTTTTCATTTTAATAGTTTACTATGTATTATGAAAATTATGTGTATTTTAGTTATTTATGTCACATTATAAGGTAGTTTAAATTATAATTCATACTTGCTCAAAATTAATGTATCACAGTATCATGACAAGGTGTACATACTTGATACTTTCTCATTTTTCACATCATCTTAAATGCTTGTGGTTGTAAACAGTAGTGACTTTAAATTTCTTTTACTTTTCTTTGATTTTTATTGAGCTATATTTATGAGCAATAACAGTTTTGTAGTATATCATCATATTTAGAGTACAATTAGCATGTGTCTCGTGAATCTTTACTGACAATTTTAACCATTAAATTAAGTTTTAGAAATTGAATTTTTTTGTTAAATAAAATAAAATAATAATATTTTTTTTAAATAACTACCATTACATCTTATTTTAAGCTTGGAGTATCACAGTAAAAATATCACATTTAATAATTTAATTTGAATAAATGTCATTCATTATAATATTTTCAAGAAAATAAAACATTTTTAAAATATGAACATTATTAACTATGGTCTGCGATTACGTTGCAATCACATCTTCGAACCCATTCACAATTTTTATGTAATAACTCACGCGACTACACTTGCGACCCAATATTTCATGCAACGTCTTTTACGATCATATCTATGACTTCATACACAAATTTTTCCATTGATCCTGCATGCGATTATAGTTACGACCATACATGTGATCGTGTATTAGAGTATAATGAAAGGGAAAAAAAAGAAGTAAACAAGTAGCATTTTCCAAAAACAAAATGTTGGATAACATTTTTCAAAATTAACTACTCCTATTATTTTGGATATTTTTTACAATTTATCTTTAAACTCATCAACATGCACCTTTTTAAGTTAAATGAACTGAGTATCAAAACTGAATTAACAATAGAAGGAAGAAAAAAATAAATTCAGTCTTTATATTTGAAGTAGGCCATGTAAATTTTTTATGAATATATACGTCAAACTCCTTAGTAAAAAATAGAGTACAATAAAAATAAAAATAAATTTTAAATTATAAAGCTAAAATAACCATATTGAACCAATTATACAAACCACAATTTATAGAACTAGAGCTCATAAGTTGTTGTGTTATATTTTTATTTATAAAAAAAATAGTGAAAAATATCTCATTTAATAGTTATTTTTGAAAAAGATATTAATGCTAACTTTTGAGTTTTGACCTCTAAATTTTACAGCTAATACATTATTGTGTGTAGTATCACACACATTATTAGGTGCAGAATTACATACATTGTATAAAAATATTTGTGTAAATTTCTAAGGTCCCACATATATTACGTAAAAAAACTTAAACACAATCGAACAAATGATCGAGTGTAAGTCACATGGAATCAATTGAGTGCTAGAGTTATTAATCTAAAATGAATTATTAATAGTGGCTATAACAATGTCAAATTTTTATAAAAAAAATGACATCAAACAAAAGAAAAAGTGGGGGGAAAAATGATTGTACATATTTATCTAAAGTGAAATTTCAATAGTAGCTATAGGAGTGTATATATATTTATTTATGCTATATTGGTTACTATAGAATATTAACAACATGATTGTCTTAGATCATATCATTTTCATGACATATTATTGTAGGGGTTTCCAGATTAATTAACACCCTAAAACCATGTAAACTTCTCACCAACATAGCTTTAATAATTGTAGAAAATTAATTTATTTCTGTTTTTTTTTTCATTCAATTTAGTAAACTTCTATTACCTTTCATTATTTAATTACACGATCAACCAAAACATGTACAGGATAGGAAAAACTGACCAATATAAAGGGTGATTTGAGGTGCACTCAAGATTATCGGCAGTGGTACGTAATAGTAAATAATAATTTTATAATTTTATTTAATTTAATAATAAAGATTAAACTAAAACTTAATCTAACAATTACATCGCTAAATACAACACAGTTAGATTACAAAATAATCTTATTTTATTAATTAAATTAATTAATATTGCTCCATACATCTTAATTTAATGAATGAGTCTCCTTTAAATTTGATTTACCATGCACCCTTTTGTAAAAATACTAGTTATTTGTATATAAAAATTTATTTTTAGTATTTAATTTGAATAGAAAAATATTACTTGTCAAATTCTACTCAACGAGAATATAAAAAAATATGATATATTATTAGAATTTAAAGAGTAATATTTTATATTTAAAAGAATAAATAGTTCATTTTTTAAAAAAGTAATTTTTCATGTAATAAATATTAATCGATAAATTAAAATGTATGTGTGAACCGATTCAAAGTTTGTCTAATTTAATAGTAGTCTCTTTAACAAAAAAATAAAATAAAAATTGTTTCACTTTAATTACAAATCTATTATTTAAATTTCTAATTTAATAGTCTCTTTAAAAAAAAATATTTGTTCACCTTAATTTTAATTACAAGTTTATTATTTAAAAATACTAAATTAAATTCCAAAGTGCTCTTTCTCTATAGTATTTAAATAAAAAATTGTGAGATACTCCCTCCGTCCTATTTATAAGTAATTATTTACCTGCATGAGAATTAAAAAATATTATTATTTTATACATAATGATTAGTTTTATTAGTAGGTAGTGAGTGATGTGTTATATATGAACTTTTTTTTGTGGGCTTTTGAGGAGGACACCTAATGTAATAATAAAATGAGGGCTTTTTTGAGAAGGAGGAAGTAATATTCTAGTATTTATTTTATTTGGATATTGTTAAACAATAATCATTCAAAGAAATGTAGGTTTTTGTGGACTTAGAATTTTGTTAATTTATTTATGTAAATACACAAGTAGTGTAATGTACGTAAAATATATAAATAATTAGAATATCACACACAATAATTAATTGATTAAATCAGAGCATTTTATTACTTTTTTTTTGTTATGCATCTTCTAAACATGTGACAATAATGATAGAACCAATTTCTTTCAGGTTTACAGCTAATGCTTTGCAAAAAAATAAAAATTACAAATGAATTTAAATTAAATGATTTAATTACAAGAAGTCTTATTAAATTATTATTATTATAAATAAATAAATTTATATTTACCATTTACGTTCAATTTATTGCCATGAGGTGTAGACGCAGATAGTACTATTACGAAAATGCCCTTGGTAGATTAGGGAAGCAGAGGGTAAATGTGGGAATTCAAGGGGTAATCGTGGAGATAAATGAAAAGATAATAGAGAAGGCCACGTCAACGGTAATATAAATAGTTAGAAATGTTTTTTACATTTGTATAATAATAATTATTATTACGGAGAGAACATTAACAGGTGATTTCCCATAAAAATTCTCTCTTTGTCTTTCTCTCTCTAAATTCAAAGGCAATTCCTATCTGTTCATTTTCATCCTCAGATCTCTTGAAGTTTATGTTCTCAGCATCCCCTAGAATTGGTTAGTTTCTCCTGATGATTTCGTTGAATTTTAGGAATTTTGTTTTGTAAAAACATTTTTAATTTAATTTCAAAAATGTTTGATGTTTTTTTCTGGGCTTAATTTTGTTTACAAAAATTTTCGTACATGCAATACATACATTGGGTTTTTAGAGGCACAATCTTGGTGGGTTTGTATTTGATTGCAGTTCTGATGATCATTGATCACTTTTTGGACATGTTTTTAAGGTTAGGGTTTTGGCTTTATGTGTGCTGATTTTTCTTTGCAGGGAGTTACTGGTAATTTCTTGGAATTAATTGCTGGTGATTATCAAAGGTTGAAACTTTGGAAATCTCGAAACTTTTTCATGATAAAAAGGTTGGATTATTTTTAATTTTTTTTTTTTGGAAATGGATGATTGCTTGGGGCTTTATGATAATCTTTGCATGTTTTAGCGTTTTTTCAGTTTAATTATTCATTGTTTGGGTTTATGGGTTTTGTCGATCTTGTTTGCTGGGGAAGAAAATGGAAGTTTTGGAATATTTTGTATAAATGTGAAGCATGTTTGATGTTAGTATAATATTGTCCTAATGTGGGAGATTTTGAAAAGATTGATTTATTTTTGCCTTTTGTAGCTTAGATTGTTTGAATGGAGATATGATTTCTCTTGTGAGTTAGTTCTACTTGTTTGTTAAGGTGTGCCAGAGTTTTTTCATGGATGTTTGAACTTCGAAGCACAAAAGTATGGCTTTTATGTTATGCTTTGACTTATTGAAATTATTTTTACTTAATAAGGAAATAGTTTTTGCTCTCCGTTGATCACGGAAGTTCGTTTGTCGGGGCTTCATTAATGATGGATGTGCTCGTGCTCCACGTGTACTTATCATGGTACATTGTGTTCCAGTTAGACGTTAAGGCTTTGCGATTTCAGTTACTCTATCAATGTAGATCATCTTGTACTTACTTGTGGAGTTAATGTCGATCACAACGGACTTCTTGTCGACATTCGTTTTCCTTGTTTAGTTTAGTCATTTGCTCATGTAAGTCTCTCCGTATATGCCATTTTTGTCGTGTTGCTGTTTCTTTTGAAACTAATGATTTCTACTTTCCAATCTTACGAAATTCCACTTGTCAGTATATGATAAAAAAATTGATAGTTCGTTATCTTTGAGACGTGGCATTAATTAAATCTGATCTCATCTTCAACAGAGCCTTTCATGTTATGTTGTCTGATTCTTTGACGCTTGTCAGTTTGAGTCTTTATTCTGGGGGTTCAATCATAAATGGCAAAATTAAAACATTGAACTCCATGATAAATTTTTTTGAGGAAGCAAGCTATGCATATTCTTCTGGATGTTTTTGCTCCATCTTCATTGGCTATAGAAGTAGTGATTATGCTATATGACTCTACTTGCTATTTGAACTCGTGTTCTCTCTTAGTCTTCTTAAAGGTAACACACATATGCTGGAGCCTTTATTATAGTTTATTGCTAAAAATACATGAAGTCCCATGAAAAAGGAATAGACTGCTTAGTGTGTCTAATGTATTTGATTGTAATATGGACATACTTCTGACTATAGAGCCAGACCACTGGCTTCTCAGGTCGGAGATGGGCATGGGAGAGTTTTATTTTTGATAAAGATTATGTGAATATCAGATTGAAGTTGAGTCTAAATTAGATGAGCTTTGAAAGCATATGCAATAATACCTGATCTCTCTTATACCATTTCTTTGTATTTTTCTTTATTTCATTTTGTGGGGGGAGTGGTGTTGAGGGTAGGGTGTCATGATTGTTTGTGTTATAGTTTCCTTGAAAATCTCGTACCTTTTAATTATTAATGTCTTTAACATGTGAATCATGTTTCAAGTTTCTATTATTTACTTTCTTTAAAATATTTCTCTGGCATTTAATGCAGGCATCTCATTGAATATGGGACACCGGAACATTCAGTTTACTGGTCATGTGACTGATATGGAAATAGATCAACAAGGCCACAACCATCCGCATCCCGAGCCCACCTTATTTTATGGGAGTGTCACGAACTATCCTCATCCTAACTTTCACTCAATGGTCCCTGCTCCGGGAAATCAGTGCAACTTCAATTTTCACCACATGCCAGAACGTCATGGCAGTACTTTATTTTATGGAATACCGCCGCTAAATGGGCCACAGCATCAGCCTCCGGCCCCTAATCTCGATTTAGCCATTGGTGCACCATCTGGCCATTATAATCCATATATGGCAGCTCCATCTGGTATTAGAGATTTTCCTGTCCAAGTTAATCACGGGACTCATGATCAGTTTTCACTTTCAAGCACTCACAGAGTTATTGGTATTCCTACAGACACCTACAGCAGGAGCATACCCTACATGGAGAGTAGGGCAACATTTAAGAGAAAAAATGCTGATGGGGCTTCTGGAAGTTTTCCGTTTCATAATGCTTCAGCAGGTCCTAGTTCTTCCGTTACTCCTGTGACTGCAATGACGTCCGATTCTGATGTTACCATGTTGGATGTGCCTTCTTTTCTTCCACCTGAATATGGTGGTAATGACCCAGCAATAATGGTTGAAAATGGCTCTCAAAGAAGTGCGAGAAGCAGGCCCCGTATGATTGGACATGAGCCTATTCTGGCGCACAACGCTGGCCATTTGATTCAAGGAAGTTTTCCTGCTCCACCAGTGCAGTTGCCTGGAAATCCTTGGTTGGATATGCAATTCGGTCCGAACCATGGTGACGTTGGCACTTTTGCATGGGCGCATCCTCCACTACACTATCCCCATGGTAACAGTTAGATATAAGATTTTACCCATTCTCAGGTTATTTTGTGATGTATTGACTGTGGATTTCTTTCTGTGCTTAATCTCTATCTCTTGTAAGTGCCAGATATATCGACTAGTGTGAATGGTGCTACTAATAGAAGCTCCGGCGGTTTTCTACATCCTCCTCTTCCCCAAGGTCATCCTGGAGCTCATGGTCTGCCTCCATCCGTTCAAGGAGTCAGAGGATACAATGTTAACCACCCATCACAAGTGGCTGCACCTTCCCATCAAGTTCCGATAATTAGTTCTTCAAATACAGGCATCAACCATTTCCAGGATATTGTAGAAGCTGGCTCATCATTTATTGCCCCAGCCCCGCCAATGAATTTTCGGTCTTACCGGCCCCATCGAAGGGAAATCATGATAGATGCAATTGCAAGGCACCACGGCTTTCCTCACATGAGAGTTCTTCCAGAAGATGTAACATTCATACTTCCTCCTATTTAACACACACACACACACACATGCATGCATGCATGCACGAACCACTAAGGTTCCCAATCTTGACAATTCCTTGCTTTTACTGTTATTAGTGACTTAAAAAATTACCATGGTTTTAAAAAATTCTTTCTGTCATGTAGGAAGTTGCGATACTGGGGTTCCCTGGCTATCATGAAGCAGGTGTTAATATCGATCAGCACAGAGATATGCGATTGGATATAGATCACATGTCTTACGAGGTAACTTGCCTGTCGTACTTACCCTTGTTATTATTTTATGTGTATAGCTTATAATCAATGAGTAACTTGTTTTGTCAGTTTTTTTAAAAAAATGTACTGATGATGTGCCTTGGAATATAACAGTATTTGAATTTTGATATCTTATGACAGGAGCTTCTTGCATTGGGAGAACAGATCGGTAGTGTTGGCACTGGTTTGCCCGAGGAACTCATTCAAAATAATTTAAAAATAAGAACATTTGCCTCGTCAACTGCTTGCGTCAATCTTGAAGAGTTGACTTGTCCAAATCAGCAAATAAACTTCTGTGTCATTTGTCAGGTATATTTACTATAAGAGTTACGACAACATATTATTGTTTGGTTACTTTTCTTTGAGGAAGTGTAATATTTCATTGTGCGTGATCATGATTGAGATTCAGGTCCACTAGCAACGTTTATCCGGGGGAGCAAGAGCCCCTCTCCCCTCCCCCCAAACCAATCAATTTTTTTGTTTGAAATGTTTTCATGCTTGTGAATAATTGTAGAAATATATATATGTATGTCTATGATTGTCGAGAGAGAGGCATAATATGTGCACATAATTATATGAATATGCTAGTATAGATCATTCTTATTTAGATATACCAGCTATAATCTTCTTCCCCACCAAATGTATGGCACTGTCCACTAGTTCTTTCCGATCTTGATATTGCATATTGCTGATTGTTCGTGTTTTCGGTCTTGATATACATGTTTATAATCTAAAAAGACCCGAGCATGTGAAATCTTAACTTCAAATGTGCAATGTTTTTTGTTCAGTAGTGAGCATTAAAACACTGCAATTTGATCTGTTACTAAGCACAAGCTGATACACAGATGGATTATGAGGATGGGGAAGAAATTGGAAGGGTGGATTGTGGACATGAATATCACCGAGAGTGCGTAAAGAAGTGGCTGCTCACGAAAAACACCTGTCCCGTGTGCAAATCCACTGCCTTGAGCCGCAGGGACAAGGATTTATGATGTGTCCAAGATTCGAGCGAAGTGGGTTTCGGGTAAATCCGAACCAATTAAAATTTATAATCCACAAGAGAGAAAAGAACGGTTAACTTTCTTCTTGGTGTATTATATTAATGTACATACTTGCAGCAGGGATGAAAACTGATTCCTGGAAATCTAGCCCTTCTCTCAAAACTGTACAGACTTGTTTATTTGTTTGTTCTGTTATAACATTGGTTGAATGGTGCTTTTACCTTCTTCTTGATTTGAATTCTCTGGTAATGGGACAACCTTGGTTCTGTTGAATGTTTCTTACACCGTTGGGGGGTGGTTTGAAGGTGGTGGTGGTGTAAGATTCCGGCCGACTAGCGGTGGTGGAAGGGAAAGGTGCTTACTAAATTTGGGGTTGAACACTCAAAAAAATTCAAATTAATTAGGTAAGTGAATGAGTGTGTAGAAACTTATCCCATAAAATATACTATTTGATTAAACGGTTATTCCTTTTGATCGATTAACTTATTATTATGTGAAAATTACGTGTTGTAAGTTAGGTTTTAAAATTCATTATTATTTTTAAAAAAAATTAGGACTTAATTTTTATTTTTTTTTGCTTTTTTATTTTTAATTTCAAAGCTTGCAATAAGTAATAATGTATTGCAATAATTTTCTAAATTCAAATTATGCTAGATAAGAAAAAGAATCATTATACGGAGTATATCTTTTAAAAGAGAACAATAAACAATTTTATATTTTTCTTGATTAATTAATTTTTAATTTGTACTCATAAAATAATTTATTGGACGATTACTTTTCATCAATCAAATACCATATTACTCTTTGTTTAAATATTACCACTACATTTTATTCGTTTCAAAAAAATTGTTTGCCATCCTCAAATCATTAATCATGATCATATATGTTATATATTTATTGTTAAATTTATATGGAGATATATGTAGAATTGGAAAAATACTAGTACAAGTTTTAGTTTGAGCAAAGAAAAAAATAATTGAAGCTTATAATGAAGCACTTGTAAAATGAATCCCAAAATAAAACTTAAATTAAAAATTGGATCTATATATGAAACTTTTTAGTTCTTCATTTCCTTATATATGGAGTAAAATTAGGACTAGTATATTACTATTAGATTAAGTGAGGTGAGGTAGAGGGGGCCTGAATCCGTCCTAATCCAAGTGACATTATCAGATGCGGATAGGTTTTTGAGCAGGGGTAATTTTGGGTATTCATAATTAAAATTAAATAAAAAACTGAGTAACATCATGAGTCATGAATGAACAATTCAACTTTGTAAGCAAAGTAATGGTGGACAGTACCTTTTTTTTTTTTTTTTAATCCAACAATATATATACATATTTGATGGTTAATATTTTTTGTAATATTATACTCCTTCCGTCCGTCCAAAATATATACATTTGCCTTTAAATATATACATTTGCCTTTTGTATTAATGAGTATTATTATTTAATGTGTAGTAAGTAGTTGTATTAGTGAGGTGTGTGAGACTATATATTAAATGTATTAATGATATGTGTGGGTCACATGTATTTAAAAAGGAAAATATATTCCTTTGGTGCGGACGCTCAAAATAACAAAATGTATACCTTTCCGGCGGACGGAGGGAGTAGTATTGTAAAATTATTGATGTTGTATATTGTTTTCAGTTTTAGGATGTGCAAGTTTTTTTGGGATGGATCAAAATAAAAAGTATGCAAGTATTCTTAGGACGAAGGGAATAGTATTTATTAAAACCAAATATTACAAAAATAATCGATTGTTAACTTGATTAAAATAAATGACTCGAATATACATATTTTTATAACTCGATTAAAGCTTTTAAATTGAATTTAGGATATTTTCTTCATTCGTTTAACACTTACCAATTACAGTATCATTAAAGATGTGGAAGTGAAAAAATAAAAAAAAAAATTGTTAAATCTATCAAGTATTTTGAAAAATTTTCCAAAATTTTATCGTGTGACATCATGATCATGAATGAGTTGTGTGTTTGTCACGAGTGGCAAGTGTTTGTGCAAGACCTAAAAAAAAATGAAAAGACTTCTGAATAAATAATAACAAGTTATAAAATGATTTCGAAAAAAAAAAAAAACTGGCCAATAAAGTAGTATCAGATACTTAAACTCATGTCATTTAGCCGTTAAATAAGTTTCCCAAATCATAGATGCCCCCACCCCACCCCACCCCACCCCACCCCACCCCAGCATGAATTGTCAAAATCTGAACCCTTCAACAGTGACTGGTTTGAAAATCAAACCAAACTAGCCGGTACTCGATCGAGATTGTTCGGTAAAAGCTCATTTAAGCTCGATTTGATATACAAACTTGAACGGTCGATAAAATTAAAAGCTCAGTTCGAGCTCGATTCATAAAATATATAAAGTGTAAAATTATCAAACTATTCGAGCTCAGTTCGTGTTTGATTCGATAAAAACTCATTCGGGTTTGGTTAGATTCCTTATCAAACAAATTCAAATATATATTTTGAAACTCGATAATATTTCACACAAGCTTGAACAACTCATCATTCGGCTCGACTCGACTCATACACCCTAACAGTGACAATATTTAGACATTACTGCACTACTACCGGTTCACAAATTTCAATTAGTATCTTAAAATTGAATGATTCCTTCGACACAGGATCCAATTAACAAAATTCAAGAAAGCACAAGTCATAGAACACCATATAATGCAACATAATACAAAAACCCTCTTAAGTCATTTGTTAAAAAAACTTGCAACTGGCATTTGCTCCAGATAAAGCCACCGGCGACTTTAAAACTTCAGGAAACCTTATCCGGTCGCTCAGGGAGACGTCCGCAGATTCAAATGCCCCGTTGCATGAAATCATACAGAACAGCACCCAACTTTCTTCACTGCTGAGACATCATCGATGTTTATGTTCTGCCCTTTGGGTAAAGCAGAAGGGTCGTCTCCAATATCAAGGGTTTTACGACTAACCACGTGATATATTTGGGTGAGAGCTTCCGTAAATGCATTCTCAACATTCATAGACTCCAGCGCAGATGTTTCCATAAAATAGGTCTTTTCCCTCTCAGCAAAAGCTGTGGCATCCTCAGCGGACACAGCTCGCAGGTGACGTAGGTCAGCTTTGTTGCCCACGAGCATGATCACAATATTTTGGTCTGTGTGATCTCGGAGCTCTTTCAGCCATCTCTCAACATTCTCAAACGTGACATGTCGAGTTACATCATAAACAAGCAACGCGCCAACAGCCCCTCGATAGTAGGCACTAGTGATAGCACGATATCTGTAGGAGCAAAAATAACAAAAACTAATTGGGTTAAGCATGATTATAACAACACACAACAACGGAGAGAAAGCCATAACTGATGTACTCTGGATCATATTGCTAATTATACACACAAGCTCCCAACATTGTTTGAGTTAAATAACATCATTAACAAGATGCAACAACGGCCCCCTGATGTACAAACTAGTAATTTAGTCTCTAAAGGCACATAAGAATTAAACATCCACATGACTGTAACAAACGAACAATATAATAGATGTAGAGATTGTCTCCCCTTTCTGATCATGAAACTAAGCTCTTCAACATTGTTCTAGTTGGATCATTCTAGTTCCAATGTCTTAAGGCAATAAGAACTCTACTAAATCATGCAAATGGTAAAATTAGAACGATTGTTGCAATATAGTATCAGATAGTTTATGTAAGTCAACAGAGTTACCCTTCCTATCATCTTAGATTACAATTTACAAACCGAGACGAAAGCACTGTCCTCTGTCGCCAAAAGGAAATGAGCTAAACAATGAACAGAATGCTAAAATCATATCAGCAAAGATTACGCTAGTGAATTTAAACTAATAACCCTAAGCCAAAACAGTCCATTACATTTAAAAGTCACAATAATGCAATATGTAGTCTACATAAAAAAATCTAGAGAAGTTCTCAAAGAAATCTCACAGTAAAGTTGTAATTAGCATCCTAATAATACTGTTTGACTGTTCCAGATTTTCCTCTCATTAACAAATATTTAAAACTATGCCAAAGCTCGGATATGGAGAATCATTTTGCGCAACGGATCTGCCACTATCTCAACTTCGCAAATGTTATTTACCTAGAGATGTGTTCTCTTATCTGATTATAAGCCCGCGGAACCCTAAAACCCTCCATTCAATTCAACAGAGAAAAAAAAGCTGAAAAATGGAAAGAAAAACAATGTAAACAAAACAAATTCCAAAAAATATTACCGCTCTTGGCCGGCGGTATCCCAGATCTGAGCCTTGATAATCTTATCATCAACGCGAATACTCCGCGTGGCGAATTCAACACCTATGGTAGACTTTGACTCTAAGTTGAACTCATTCCGAGTAAATCTAGATAGCAAATTCGACTTTCCGACGCCAGAATCACCGATCAGAACCAGCTTGAAGAGATAATCGTAATCGTCCTCCGCTCTGTATCCCCCAGCCATCTCCGCCCTGTGTGTAAAATATAGCTATGCAAGTGTGTGAACGTTACACCGGAGATAGAATTTTAATGGTATTGAATCATCATTGCGTGAAATGCGAAAGGATGGATCCGCCGCGGTGGTGGTCCTGGAGGCAGCGGCGATGACGGTGGTGGGAGAGGCGGTGATAAAGGCGAGACACTGGTGACCAATTTGGCTCTTTTATCATCACTTTCTCCTTTTATCAGTTTTGTAAACCGTGAATTGACTTTTAATAACAACGGTTTAATTCTTATTTTATTTTTATTTCAAATTTTATTTCACAACTTTATCAGGAGGGATTTTATTTATTTATCTATTAATTAAACAAAAAAAAACGTAAAATAAAAAAAAATAATTAAAAAATGAGTATTTTTAAATTGGTGAGCTGATGTTAACTCGGATACTGTTCACTATGAGCCATATTTTTTGAAATTAATTTTTAATATATTGAGTAAAAAATTGGTTAGTCAGAAGTTAAATTATTATTCATTTGAATAAAAAAAATATTCCTCAAATTTTATTCAATATAGTAATAAAAAGTTCCCAACTTAATTTGTTATGTACAAATAATTCTTGAATCAGTCCAAGAATTTGAAGATCGTAATAATATTCATCAAGAAAAGTTTTAGTAGTTAATAATTCTAAAATACGATGTTTTATGTACGAAGGAGTAATGTAGGGGAGTAATGATATATCATCAATCATGGTTCACCTTTTTTAATTTGAAATTTATTTACTTGACAATTTTAGTTGGCAAAACACAATTCCATTTTATATACGTAGTTACTTAGGTAGTAAATCTTCCAGTTTTTTTTTTAAATTTATTTTATTTAACTTTTCTACATCTATCAATTTTAGTTTTTCTTTCATCTAGCATTTTTTTCGATTTTCTTTTTAAATTTCTCTAATGAGATAAAATATATTTTTTCTGTTTTTTCAATTTCTTTAAATTGTTTCATTTTATTTTATCCAAATTGCTTTCATTTTTTTTTTTTCAAATCCTGAGTTTTTTTCGATCTTTTTCCCAGTTCTTTAACTTATCTAATTTCAAATATTCTGATAATAATAACATAATCTATTCCAAAAGCTTCTTTAATTTAATTTCTACAAAAAGTTGACTTTTAATCAGGGAAAAAAAAACCCCTTTTCAGGTTGATCTTTTAATTTTAAATCTTTCTATATTGTTAGAATTTGAGATTCAGTGATTTTTTTATAAATGTTTTTATATCATTGTTTATAATTTTAAATTTAGACTAAAACTTGCACTATCAACCACGTCTCCCAAATTTCATGATTTTCGAAATTTATACCCTAATCTCATGATTTTTGAAAATTATGCCTTCTAATAATAACGTATACTCATAGATTTTTTTTTTAAATTTTTTAGTCAAACATTCATACTTCATATTTCGGTATACATTTTTAATAAAAAAAAGGAATTCATCCTTACTAAATAAAGTATATACTTTTAAAAGCAGACACAAAGACAACTCTTAAATTTATTAATGTTTATAATTAATTATTTAAGTTCCTACTGTTTTGCAAACTTCTCTTGAAAATTTATAATCGAATAAAAGATTTTCAAAAGCACAATTGAAAATATATACTATATATGTATAATTCCTATAAAACTAGAGAATCCGATATTATCCACATTACTCCGAATTAAGGGGTTATACTTTCGAAAAAATATATAAATTAATGCAATATATTACTCTTGATATTAAAAAATCCAACAGAATTTAGAATGTGTGTTTGCAAGAAAGAATAATAAAGTTCCATATCATTTTCCTTCTCAAGGATTTCTGTGGTCTTCACAACATATGTAAAATGACGTCCGTAAATATGCGAAGCCGTTGCAGCTTTGTAGCTCAAATGCTTCAAATCACCTGTTGCAATCAAGATTCAGTAAACGAGTCGAGTCGAGACGAGATCATGCAACTGGCCCAACTAGTTAAAGCTGAGTAGAGAAAAAGAAGATATGCCAGCAAACAAGAAAAACCTAACATCCTCAAATGAAGGCAACTCAACCACAACTTCATTACCTGTTGCAATATCCGACAGCAGGATCTTGCCGTGGAAGTGGCGCTTCAGCCACCATCTGAAACGTACTCTCCATCCTTTACCGGATTCACCAGAGGTAAATAGTTCTGGAATCTTATTCGAATCATCTAAACATCCTTCGCTGTCTGGATTGCTGTCACCGTATATGGAAATTCTATCTCCTTCGCATTGAGAAAGTTTTAAGCAGCAGGAAGCTAACTCCCGCCATGTGTCGCATGTTCCATGTGAAGCATCTAAGTGTAAAGCTATCATTTCCACCAACGTCTGAGTGTCGTAATCTCCTGGCATTTGGAACATATTAACCTCAATCAAACAAGGGAGAAAGTACTCCCGACTGAATTTTATCAGACAATATGAGCAGATCAAAAAATAGGAGACATTTATATACACACACAAAATGAAACACAAAATACATAGTATATGATTCAGATACTATATAAGAGTGTTTGGTTCACATTGAGCTAATAATACTCCATGGGCTTTCAAAATTTACAAAAAATAAGGGAGTTTACACACTAATTACACTTAAGCGGACTTGATTTCTTTCTAAGCCCATTAGTTAAAAGCAAGGGGCCCGTTGGATCACAACTTAAGGGGGAAATGAGTTATAATATCCCATGAAACTAATAAAGAATTAAGGCAATTCTCATGCTCATTCCTTGTCTTTGACATTTTCAAGCTTTATTAATCCACCTAAAATTTTTAATGAACCGAATGCTCTCTAAAGTTCAAGCTAATCAGTCTTTATGATACCAAAATGATATATCCATGCATTGAAAGCACACCTTATCAGATAAACAATCCAACATTAAAGAAGGCATAATAACAAGCATATTAGAAAGACATCAGTTAAATTCAAAATGTCAGTGTACCACGTTGATGCATGAGTATAAGTCTCGCCAAGGAGTCACTGCATGCGGGGTCCTTCTTCAAGATGTCCTCAAAGCATGTACAGAGTTGGACATAGTTGCCACTATCAAAATGCTCCAACAGACCTGCTTTCAACCTGTAGTCGAATGAATAATTTTATGCATACACGTATGCAGATGCATCACACAAACATTTTATAAGAAAACACGTGCAAGTTTCAAAGACATAATATCAAATATGGTGTAGCTAGTCATAGAAGATGCATTCATTTTTTACATTTCATAGTAAACAAGATTAAGGATTTGATATAGGAACTCTGGATTATAAGTCTGTAATCCCTTCAACTACTGCATATTTCCAAATCAAGCATACACGGTCACCACTATAATCTATATGCCCTTTCACCAATTTCAAACTAATAACAAAATCAATACCAGACGTTAACCACCAATAAAATATCAAAGCCTTCACCTAGCAACTTTGCATGCCTTTACTTCCATAATCACACTGTCAGAATAAAATATTTTTAAACTATAAACCCCGAGTTTTTTTTCCAAGGATTTGAAATCAAGGTCGTGAAAAAAAAAATCATTACCTTAGTTGGAGTATTGTATCCGAGCCTTGAGATAAAGTTTCAAGTTCATGAAGGGCCTCATCTACCTGATCTCCAAGAATCAGCATCTGGCAACAGATAGAAAAATGGACGCTACTTAGTGCAAATAGATATAAAAAAAATTTGGAAAATGTTTTATGACTAGATAATACAGCAGTATTTGTAAAATTGTACTAATATATAAAATATTAAAATAGTGTATTGGAATGGGAAACACTGTGTAAAAAAGATGTGCCTAAAATATGCCTCGGAAGCATGATAAGGGGACATAGGTGCTGCAAGGTGAGTGCCCTCCTAATAGAGCTCTCTTCTTGCGCCCATGTGCCTTGAGTGCGCACCTATAATACTAAGATTTGGATCCAAGTGCAATAGCATTATATTCCAAACCACCAAAAGAGATCGACCATAGCCCTAGGTGCACATAAGAATATAATCAAACTGAGCTGGGAGCTTGGTTTGTTCATTATTGAGCTGAGCTCGAGATTAAATTGTTAAACATAAAAATGGTCACAAACATACTACAGCAAATTTTTCCCATAAACATTGCAGCAACCAGAATCCAAAAATTGTAACTGTGAGCAGCTTCAACGTCGCTAGCTACATATTTTTAATAGCCACGATTACCAAGCACAATCCATTTGATTCAGGTCAGCATTAGTCCCTCACTCTAGATAGTACTGCATATGACCACACCAAGAGTTCATAATTTTTGTGTCAATTTTACAAAAAAGAGATTGAGCAATTATGATATTCAAACAGTCAGAATGATGACTGAGATCATTATTTATAAAGTTAAAAACACGAAAATACACTGATTTCTCAAAAAAAAAAGAAAAACAAAAAAAAACTAGAGGTCGTGTGTATCTTATAGAAATAACCAACATTCTCAATAAAAAATAATTGTAATTTAAGAAACCTGTATTAAAGGGTGTATGGCCTGAGTCACTGGTGGCGTAGAGTAAAGAGCGACACGCAAGTGTTTTAATGCACTTTTATAGTAACTGTTGTGTAATTTTCTGTGTGCATACACAGTATCTTCCAAATTTTCATCAGAACTGGGCAACTTCATAGGCAATAGCCATGATGGTAGGCCTACAATATTTGAGCAGAATCTAAATGTTAGCTTACAGAAGTCCTTGCTGACATGATGAAATTATACCACAAAGTAAAATCTTGAACAGGGAAAAGATATTTAAGGTGTTGAGAGCATAACAAAATCATGTGTGGCATATAAGTCACAACAAAATGGTTTGCACGATGAACAATGCAAAGCACAAGCTTGTGAAGAAGCAATTCTGAATGCACAACTTCAATACTGATTTGCAAAGTAAGATAATAAAGGATGATGCAACAATCTTAAAAAAATCCCACATCACTTAACCTGCTAAAATTAGATCTGCAGTCTAAGATATTCTACAAAAGAATCAGTCCCTACGTAGCTAAGAAATAAAAAAAGTAAAAGTAACTAAATCTCAAGGTAGAATTCTTAATTGAAAAGGTATAGATACTGAAAACTGAAATTGTAACTGCTACAATCATGACTAGGATTATAATCAGCATAAAAAACAGCAAACTGCATGTTATTCATAGATTTAATCATAGTTGTTAGAGGCGTGGTGCGGAGGCTGCGCCTCTTAGATTTTTTTTTTTGGGGGGGGATCTATTATTGAAATTAGGGTTATGTGATGTTATGTGATTTTTACCATTATTTAGATCTGTCATTAGTATGTTGTAACTAGGACATACTTATGTACATAAGTTGTAGATTCATGTTAGGGCAGGTTGTACAAGAGGCGTGCGCCTCGGGCCTCTAACAACTATGGATTTAATAGAAAAAGATGTTATTGCTTCAGAATTAAAATTATTACATCTTTGTGCTGCTGAAGTATAAATGGAGGAGAAGGCTCTTAAACTCACCTTGGGTGAAGAAAATAGAGGTGTGAGGAAGTTCACCACTATGGTTGGAATAGCCGCTGTTTCACTAGCCTCAGCTGATTTCATGCTAAACTCTTGTGGCTCAAAACTAGTATGAGAAGTTTCCTTTTTTATCTTGGAATCAATATCCATCACATCTGACACCTGATTACCACCATCTCCATCCACTTCTTTATCATTGGCAACAGAGGTGTTTGAATCACACTGTATGACTGAACAGGCTCTGGCTTCATGAGCATTGTTTTCATATGAATATTCAACTGGAGTGTAAATGTTGTCAAGTGGAATATCTGACTGCATATGTGTGCTGGATGAGTCTAACTCAGTCAATTGGAACTCTTTTGGAATATCAGAATACCAAAGCGGACAAAAAGTCAAGCAAACAACAAAATTTGCAATAGGATGACCATCAAAACCACGCTCCTGCATGAGACTGATAAAAATGTAAGTGTGAGAGAATATGAAATGGTCAATAGGACTCCTGCAAGAATAGTGGAAGTTTATGAAGGTGTATGACATCTACGCAGATTTAAAACAAAAAACATACTCTCTTTGTCCCATAAAAACATACTCTCTTTGGGACGGAGGGAGTATATATTAAGGATGAGCTAAAAAATTCCAGATGCTAATAAAGAGCAGACCACTACTTTATATGAATACTAAAAGATCACCAGAGACTAAACTATAGATCAGGATGTATTCGCCATGAAATTTCTTAAATGGAGAGGCATGTCATTGCGCATATTATGCAAAACCATGCCTACGGAAACAGATAACTTACCATAGGGCAGCTTGATATGCATCCTCCAAACTCTGACGTTGTAGACAAGTAAGAATAAACTCCAGTTGTACAGTAAACCTTTTCTGTCATTTAAAATCAATATATAACAATCAAAGTAATTGCAGAATTTAAGAATTTGCATAAAGACATCAAGAATTTAAATTGGTTTTTTCCAAGCCATATACATCCAGCATGATCACTAACACAGACATAGAGAACTGTACAAAGGTAAAACTCTTGTGTTTTTTGTTCCCAGAAAATAAATACATAAAATCAAATAATTTAGAAAAACATTACAGCAATGGAGGATATGCAATTGGATGTTCCCTTCTTCAAAATTTAATGTGGAAATATATAGGAATTCCTCTCAAAGAACCATGCTGAGGGAAACGTATTAACAATCATCTTGGGAAAAAATTCATGCTGAGGATGCCACATTGACAATCATCTCATGAAAAAAATATCTGATTCTAGTACCTTATTTGACCAATACTTCAACAATCCGAGCCTTGCCATCCACAGCTCATAGACACTCTGAATTTTTCTGGAGTTGATATTTTCACCTTTTATAACTCTAAGAAGCTCCAAAGCTGTCTGTAGAAATTTTGGACACAAAACTATGACAGTGTCTATAGCTCATAGGCATGTCAGAAGAACCATGCACTTATAAAATTTGGTGATTTAAATATAATATGCCAACTAACATGACATAAGTGATCAAATTAAAATACAAGAACTAAAGAATTGTCAGAAATCCAACAAAAAGAAGTCCAAATGAGAAAATATGAGAAAATGGCCAGACAAAGGAAATCCTGATATTGTCATCTAACCTCTGTTAAATGGTGTAAAGCTGAACCACATAGATTAAATTTTATTTCATTAGTTTTTAGATGGGAAGTAAGACACAAATTTACAGCGGAAGATGGACAGATCCACTAACAAGAATTACAACATATTACAACCCATCTCACATAAAAAAAAAAAAAAAAAAATTTCTTGTTTCCATCCGTTATTCTGTCATTTGATAGATGTAAAATGCTCTAAAATGCTACACGTTGGATCAGCTACATACTATTGCTAATTACACTTGCAGGATAATTTTAAACTAGCCAACAGTCTGTGGTTGGATTCATACAAAACCAAGTAAAAATAAGCATACGTTTGCAAAATATTCAGAAGGATTCATTAAATTGACAAAAAAGTTGCCCCGTTCAAATTCATATGTTAGTCAAAAGAGACCACATTGGTTTACGCTTTGAAAAATTATACCAAAAACAAAAGGTAAAATTGTTACTCAACTAACATCTAACAGGCCTAAGAGCTCAAGAGATGGCATCAATTCCATAACATATGAATCAACGCATCAAAGCATTGTCAAGCATGAATAAACTCACAGAATAAGGTATCAATTGATTAAATTCCCAAAAAACACAGTTCTCCATAACAAAATCTTGAAACGCTTTAAAAAAAAGAAATCATAAAACAATACCAAAATTTTGAAACGCTTTAAAAATAAAAATAAGAGATCATAAAACAATACCATATACTTGGCGCGGTTTCCTGAGAGCGAACGGTCATTAAGAGTCCCTTGGAGCAAGACGCTCAGCACGCCACTCGCCTCCACCCAATTGGACTGCAGCATTAACTGTTTTAGGAGATAAAAGAGCCTTCTCCGGTGCTGGAATCGGAGACTTTCGCCCACGCCTTGCAAACCCCCAATGCCTATCTTCAGGCAATAGCTAGGTTTGTTCACTGCCAATTGAGTCCCTTTGATTTTCTTCGCTCTCGATGAAGGATTAGCAGCGCTGTGTCTATCGACTTCCCGAAGTTCTCTAGGGGCTCTCCGATGGATTTTTGTTGGTGTTTCAGCCTCTTCATGCTCGTGTTTGAGCTCCGGTGAAGGCTCTTTGGCCATCATAAGGATTACAGAGGAAGAAGTTCTGTTTGACGATCATGCATCGATTGTAGCAAAGAAGGAGCGGTGGCCGGCGGTGGAGGAGGGGGCGGCGCGGTCCAGGTGATGAGCCGCCATAACTCGTCTCCATTCTGTTTATAAATCTTCGCCCCTCTAAATTCTACATTTCTACTATTAGCCGACTGTAAATTTATTTAGAGTTACAATTTTCATGTCCCTTTACAATTTAAATCCCTAGCAATACATAGGTTTAAATATGATTGGAGGAGGGGTTGTGTTCACACGGGGACACGAAGCATCTTTCCGTGTCCCCGGGCGCACAGAAGCTTTTGCCATAAATAAAAGAGCCACTCCTCGATTATCTATTTATTTGATTTGATTTGAATTAATTATTTTAAAAATATTATATCTTCAATTTATAATGTAAAAATAAATATTTTATATAGAATAAAAAGGAATAACCTATTAAGATTTTTAATTATTCATTTGAGATTTATTTTAGTTATTCAAGTATAATTATAATTTAAAAATATTTTTTAAAATAAATATTAAAAGTATAATTGTAAAAAAACTCTTATTTCTCTGAAAAAAAATTCAAGAAATTTGGAATAATATTAATTGTCTAAAATTTAAGGCTTAAAAACTTAAAAAGAAAACCTTATGTCTAATTTTTAAAACTTAAAATAAATATATGTTCAATTCTCTAAGGCTTAAAATAAAATTATTATGTTTAAGAAAAAAAAAAGGGCTTATATAACATGATAATTCTGATTAATATCAGATCTAATTAATAGTTAACCTCTGAGGAGGAAATTGTGTAGTGTTCCTCTTCTACCCTTCAAAATAAATTAACGCTCTCTCCCTCTCAATCAAACTTCCACCCTCTCAAAACCCTAACCCCTTCTCCAACCTCAAACACATTCCAGCTTTACGTTCTGCAACATTCTAATACTACTATGGCGGAACCCAACGAAGAATTCATAGACATTGAGAAGCTCTATGAGTACGGTGAAAGGCTCAACGCAGCCAAGGATAAATCTCAGGTTAGTCACTGTATTCCTCGTGCTTTTGTCGCTGCGTATTGCATTTGCGTTCATGCGAATGATGATTTCATGCTGTGTATGCGTTGGATTATGTGGAGCAGAACCAGAAGGAATACGAGGGGATAATTGCTGCTGCTGTCAATGGCAGCGTGAAGGCGAAGCAATTGGCGGCGCAGATGATTCCTAAGTTCTTCAAGTATTTCCCTGAGCTTACTGAGGATGCCCTAGTCAATCATTTGTATCTGTGCGAAGATGAGGAGTTTGGAGTAAGTGTTTGTGGTCCTTTTTGAGCATCTTTGCTTTGGTATTTTGGTGTATGATGGTGTTTTTAGAAAGAAATAAACAGATATTCAATGCATTGGGCAATTTGGTATGTTTAAATTTTTGATTGGAGGCTAAAAATTTTATATTTATGATGATGTTTCGCCAACAAGCAGCTTCTCTAACATGCCAGTGTGTTTTGGATTGCGTAGTCATACTCTGAAGTATCTTAGTGCAAGAATCTTTGCTCGCCTTTTTGTATTGCTACCACTGATGCTCTGTCTTGGTATTGTGTTCTAAGGGGAGGAAAGAGGAAATAATTCTATAAGAACAGTCTCCTGCCATGCTAACTAGTATATTTGAAGAAAATCTTTGAATGTTTATTTGATAGGATAGATAGACGTCATTGGAATGGTAGACCCAAATATCACCCTATCACACACCCCTCCCTCGATGGAAATCTCAACCTTATCAAATATGAAAACCCTCAGTCTAATAGAGCTAATCACATTCTTCATGCTGCGTTTTTTCACATTTTGTGTATGCCCAGTTTGTTAGTAGTTGGCAGTCTTAAGGCATTAGTTATCACACATGTCTTGAGAGTATTTTTGTTTTTGTTTTTGATTGCTGAAGGTGCGTGTACAAGCTATTCGTGGACTTCCTCTATTCTGCAAGGATACACCTGAACATCTGGCAAAAATTGTAGACATCCTTGGCCAGTACCTCGTTGCTGGTAATTTAGCTCTGAAGTTAATTGCGATTTTTTAAATAGGTTATTTTATTGGTTCATTTTTCACTCAATATTTTTTTATGGCATTAATAGGAGATAATGTAGAAAGGGATGCAGTGCATAAAGCCCTCATGTCTCTGTTGCGACAGGATGTGAAGAGTAAGTCCAAGTTTGACAATTTAGTTATATTTCACGCTGAAATGCATCTCTCTTCTCTTTTCCGTTCTATCATTTTATGCTGATATCATCGAAATACACTCGAAAACTTTTATTCTATTAATTTGTGTTGGTAACTCTTGGATAAAATGCATGAAGATAATATTTCCAGTTTTGTGCTGAGTTTTAAGCAGGTTATACATGAGAAATGTGCATCATCCCTTGATAATGCTATTTTCTAGTGGATGATAATTTATAGGATTTTTAGATGTAGTGTTCAGAAGTTTAGTTGAACTGTAAAGGAAAGAAACTAGGTTTGCATCCCTGGATCACTTGCTGTTCTTTGATGACTCTTTTGGCTTTTATCATGAGGGAGAACCGGAGAAGAGCTATAGGCATGTCTTTTTTTAGTCTGAAACCATATTTGTAGTGAGCCCCTTAAAGTACATACGAGATTAACCATGGTATGCACGTCGTTGATGGCCTGTTGTGCCTTGTCTAAAGTTAAGCTCTAAGTGTAAACCCACACATTGCATTCTCTTACAAATTATGAGTATAACCCTCAATTTATATACTGTAAATAAATTGGCATCATTTTTCAGGAATAAGGTTTTAAGGTAATTTAGCTCGCTAACTGTCTCTTGTGCTTTCACAAGGTCATGTCTAGTTCAACATCACCCCTATATGCAACTATCATCTAAATTGCACATCTGACCTCAGCAATGTGTATCATCTTTTGTGGTGAAGAAGTGGAAACAAATGGTTTATTGAGCTTTCAAGAAGCAGTCTGTGATCTGCATATCATACTGGGTTATAAGTTTCCATGTTGGGGTCTTAAATAGCAAGTAATGGATCCTTATTGAGAATGCCATAGAGAAGTTATGTCTCATCTACTCGACAGTAGCATTGGTTGAACCCAATTTTAGATTTATAGTTCTGTTGGATTAGATCTTATAATTCAGGAAATAGATTGTAGAAGAGGCATTATATGTCTAAGGTGATGGGTTTCCCTCCCAATTACTAGAAAAAAGGATCCTTTTTTTTTTTTTTACAACTTTTGAAATCAATAAGATGCCAAGGTATGGTGTGGCTCAAGGTGATTAAATGACCGTATGATTATTATTACGTAATAATTAATTGGAAATTTGATAGTTTCCCCACATAGCGAGCTTTGATAGCTCTAGCTGGGTCTCATTGCCAGCAAAGCGTGAGCTGCTGTGCTGTTCGTAGGTCCATAACTAATCTAGCTGACACATGGGCTTTTCAGTGAAATAACATTGGAGGTAGTTGAGCAGAATAACTTATACACACTCTCTTTGATTGATTGTGGTAAGATAAACTTCTAGAATAGCTGCTTGTGGGTCAAGGACTGCTGGGAACTGAATACTTTTCTTTGTTGCTCTTAGTGTCTTTTGTCACCCTAATCACTTGAAGTCAGTTAGAACTCTTACCATAACTCGTAGTCAGACTTCTGGCAATAACATTAAAGTACACTTTCTGGCACATTTGGGGTACCTGAACTAGTAAACCTTATACCATAACTATGTTTATTGCTTTTCATAATGTGCACTAGTGGGAGTGTAGACATAGTTTGTGGTTCTGAAGTTAGTATGTCTGTTGCAGCTTCATTAACCGCTTTGTTTAAGCATATTGGCAGCACTGATGATCGCAATGCAGAGGATCTCAGTGCTTGGGAGAGCATTCGCGAAAAGGTTCTTTGCTTTATTCGAGATAAGGTATGATATTTTTTTTAGTCTTGAGAATGTTATTTTGCTATGAGTAATTTTTTCAGGAATTTAAATATTTTTATCTATTTTCAGGTTTTTACTCTTAAAGAAGAGTTGTTGAAGCCCAAAGATGAAATGGAGAGGCACATTACTAATTTGGTGAAGCAGGTAACACATTTGAAGAATTTGAAAGTTGATTAATTTGCATTTCTCTAATGTCTGGTAGTTTGTTTAGGATTACAAGATTCATTATATCTGCAATATCACTCTCGGGAAACAGTCAAACATACTCTAACATGTTCCTGTTTCAGAATCTGCAAGATGTGACGGGTGCTGAATTCAAATTATTCATCGACTTCTTGAAAAGCTTGAACTTATTTGGGCAGAAAGCTCCCGTGGAGCGTGTTAAAGAACTAGTTGAGATTATTGAAGGCCAGGCTGATCTGGATGCTCAATTTAATGTATGTTTCTGTTCTTTATCTACTCTCTTGTTGATTCTTGGTTGCTGCCTCTTCCAAAGGTTTCTATTTATGGAAAAAGTGATGATATTACAATACTACTCTAAAAGTGTACTCTAATTTTATGCGCCAACCTTTTTCCTCATGCAATCACAGGTCTCAGATGGTGATCACATTGATCGATTCATATCCTGTCTGCAAATGGCCCTTCCATTCTTTGTGGTATGCACAATTCTAATATTTGAATAACTGCTGAATGACTGAGCTTCTGTTGAGTGTTGATATCAATCATACTTGTGATTTCAGAGGGGCGCCTCAAGTAGTAAGTTCTTCAACTATTTGACAAAGCAAATTATCCCTGTTTTTGACAAGGTAATGGCCAAACTGAAATACTGGTTAGTTGTCTGGATAACTTAGCTGGGAAAACCTGATCTGATTTTTTTTTTTCTGCATTTGATCAAATGCTCTGCTGCCAGTACCTTTGTAAACTATTATGTTCTTTTCTTAATGTAATTAAAGTGTTTTATCTCATTGACTCTCTTTCCATGAAAGAATGGTTACTCTGATGGTTAACATTCGTTAGGAAACATAGGTTTGTACAGATATTCAGCCTCGTGTGTGGTCTAAAGCTCATTTAAAATCTCCATTCGGTGTCTACTGCAGTTTCATTAACAATAACGAATTAGATTTACTTTTATTGATCGTTAGCTAAAGCCATGTAGCACTTTTGCCTCTATGATTTTGATCTTTCTTGATTGGGATTTATTTGAGGGTTCGCTTGTAATATTTTAATTTTTCTCCACCAGCTTCCAGATGAACGAAAGTTAGACTTGCTCAAGAACCTTGCTGAATGTTCATTGTACGCTAAACCACCAGATTCAAGGCAGCTTCTCCCATCAGTTGTTCAACTTTTAAAGGTACATTGTTTTCCAAAGTAGATAAAAGCAACGCTGCATAACCCTGGTACAATATCTATGCTTAGCACATCCTCATTTGACTGGACTGACTACTCCGTATTCAATCCGTGATTATACTTTAGTCTGTGTGCTCCAATCGTATTACTGTCAACGTTGACTCTTGGTGTACATTCTCAAGCACCCGAAATGACTTATATGATCTTGTATATACATTAGATTAGATATCAATATTTAATATGTATTAATTGCAATCTCTTTTAGTTGATTATTGGTCATCTACTACGATTCTTAATTACAAATGCCGATCTAAGCAGGATATGTAGCACCCCAACTTGCACTGACCATGTCATGAATAAACAAATTGAATCTAGTTATGACAACTTAATCTAGGGGCTTATGGCATTGTACCACATGATTAAATGTTATTTATTTGAAGTTTTTCAGTACCTTATTGTATCTGCTCTTTCTCTCTCTCTCTTTCTCATCTCACAGAAATACATGGTCCGAAGAAAGATTGAAGAGATAAATTTCACATACATTGAGTGCTTGTTGTATGCATTTCACCATTTAGCTCATAAGGTAAGAATTTTTCCGCATTTGATCTTGTTGAGTATGTATATTATATTATGGAAGTTTATAACCTCGTATATTTATATTTTGCAGGCTCCTAATGCCACGAATAGCATTTGTGGCTACAAGATAGTTACTGGACAACCTTCAGATAGGCTTGGGGAAGATTTTACAGAACAATTTAAAGATTTTACTGAGAGGTAATTCTTTAACTGACAAGTGTAATTTAAACTTATGATTTGATGAAGAGTTCAAAATATCTGAAACCAGATTCTGTTGAGTGTTGTGGACGTTCACCGTTCTAACTTGGTTTTTGATGAAATAGATTGAGTACCATTGAAGAATTAGCCAAAGCAATGAATAAGAAATTAACCCAGGGGATGGCCGAGCACAATAAAGCAATGGCTGCTGCAAAAACAGAAGAGGAAAAAGAAACAATTGTGCGTTATTTTTTTAGCATACATCCTTCTCTTCGTAAGGGTTGGATTAATTCTTACTTTTTTTCTTTTTGGTCGTACTTTGCAGAAGAAACAGAGGCAAAATGCTACAGCAAGCCAACGGACATGCAATAATATACTAATGATGGCTCAGGTGAATGCCGTTATAAATTATACCACTAGAAATCTTTGAAAAGAAAATAATGATACTGGATGCAGTTTTGCTAGATTATCAACTTGTTTAACATCCGTGAAATCATTAAACTTTAATGTTTGCATAAGTTGTGCTCTAGCCAAAGAGAGAAATCGTTTTTAACCCTCTGCTCTTTTAACTTTTTTGTCAATTAATTTGTTGAGGGTTCTCTCTAAACTGTAATTTTGATGCAGCCTTTGCATTCGAAAGCACCTTCATTCATCGGGGACCAGAAAATCAGCTTATCTTGGAAAGAAGCTACTAAATCTGTAACGACATCCAGTGCTGGTGTGGCTGCAGCTGGGTATAGAAACTAAAAACTACCTCCCCACTCTTTACTAAATCACTCCATTACTGTTGTTTAACAGTTATGCGTAATGTTTGTCTTGCAGTCAAAAGAGGGCTGGCAATTCTGCAAATGGATCCGGGACAAATGCAGCAAAGAAGGGTCGAGGAGCAGGAGGCGTACAAAACCAACTTGTAAACCGAGCATTCGAAGGCTTAAACAATGCACGAGGCGGTGGAAGAGGTAGAGGTTGGAGGGGACGCGGTAGAGGAAGGGGGGGCTATCGCTCATGAAGCATCACTTTGTTGTATACTGTAGACATCTTTAGATAAGAGAATGTACTGATTAAATTTTCACTGATTTAGTTCGTTGGATGATTAATTAAATACATTAGCTTAAATTACTTCTCTTTTCTGTTTCAACTCACTCCCTTTACCACTGTTTTTTATGATTCAGACTAATTTTGAGTCTTTGATCCATTTCTGCATCTAAAATCAAACAAAACTATTCGGTACTCACTCGAGATTGTTCGGTAAAAGTTTGTTTGAGATCGGTTTGATAAAGATATTAAACAAGATTCAACAGACTTTTACATTCGATAAAAATTAAAAACTCGGTTCAAGCTCGAATAATAAAAATAGATAAGATGTGTAAAAATTTAATAAAAATAGATAAAATATATGTAAAATTTTCAAACTACTGATAAAAGATTGTTCGGGGTGGGCTCGATTGCTTATCAAACAAGCTCAAAAATATATTTTAAAGCTCAATAATATTTCAAACAAGCTGAATAATTTTTCGTTTTTTTCGGCTCCCCTCGACTTATTTACACCCCTATTTTCATCTGTTATATTGATGTACATTCAAACTCTTATGAGATCAATAATAATTTAAAATTGCAATTTACTTTGTATACTTAATTTTTGTAGTGATCATATCAGCAGAAAAAATAACAATATAGGGAACTGCCATTGTAACATGTTTAAAAAGTATCCAAACTGTTGAGCTAAAACATGATAATTGAAACTCTTCTAAAAGCAATACAAGAGAAATACATGAATCTTGTAATTAACATTTGCACACCCATGTTCTCTCAAGAATTCCATTAACATCCAAGAAAAGTTTGCAAAGGTTACAATCCTTAAAGAAACAAACTATGACAAATAAATTTAGCCAGTAAACAAACACCAAAAACATGTCCGCAATCCTCTGTTCCATCCTATCAGACTAATAAACAAAAGGAATGAACTTATAACGAACCTTACTCGCATACTCATGATACCTCTCTCTGAACGTCTCCACCATCGCGGCTTCCCCCATCTTCGCCTTCTGCCCGTAGTACATCAAACACATGGCAACAATGAACAGACTGCTCAACGGAGCCCTGAGAGCCGAAAAGTAGGTGACAAACAGCAGCATTGTGGATGCATAAATCGGGTGACGAACAAATCTATAAGGTCCAAACTGAACCACAGCAGTAGGAACCACCACCTTCTCCGAATACTTAGCAAGATACAACGTCGAATGATACTGCATATACACTGTCAACACTATCAAAACCCATATAGCAACATTGTTCCATCCACCAGGGATGAGATGCAGCTCTGTTCCTTCAAATGCTGCTAACCAATGGCCCACCATCACTCCAACAGAGAACAACAGTTTATGCCAATTAGGCAATGTGATATCCCACTTGGGATCATGCTCTCTAGGGTTATAATCGCCATACAATCGCTTGCGTATGCTGACATTGAGGAAGAAGAAGTAGTGGTAGACGAAGAAGAACACAAAGGGCCAACCTTCAAGAAAGCCATTGAAATGTGCAGGTGGGACCAATGTCAGCCATGTGAAAGCTGAGGTAACAAGGGAGAGTTGGTGGAATATGGTGGATTCACCCTTTATGTGCTTGGAGAGGCTGTAAAGACCAAAGCTTGCCAGTGCAATGGCCACCATCCATGGCCAGAATAGCCATGTCCAGCTGAAGTACATCCAGAAGAAGGGATTGAACAAGGTGTTCACAGTCCATTTGGTGGCTGCAATCGCAACACATAACACCAAACACCACTTGCAGATGGCGATTGGGGTCAGCTGCAAGAGGTATGATTTCAGAGACTCGAATGAGAATTCTTGGAGGGTTTTCAACAATGGGTTCTGGGAATCTGAATCTGAAGGCGTCGTAGAACTCGAATACGAGCACCTGAGGGAGCGAAGGGAGCGAAGGGAGCGGAAAGTAGTAGAATTCGGAGAATGTAATGATGAAAAAACCGAACCGTAACGCAGTAGATTGTCGGAATTCGAGATAAACGATGAAGAAGCGGTGGAAGAGGGTCTGGTAATTCTTGAATTGTTGTGTGAGGAAGGGTTCTTGAGGGATAAATGGTTGCAGTGAAGGTGTTTGTTAAAATGCCGGAGAGAGATAAAATGGGTAGTTTGGGGGAGAGTTGAGGCGAAAGGGGTGAACATGGAATAGAGCAAGGAAGTGGCAGCATCCATGGAGTATTTGGTGGATTGAGAGAGTTGAAAGCTTAAATCTTCGAAGCTAAAACCCGACTTCCATGGAAGTAATAAGAGACTCCGCCTTCTAAACTTCTATAGCTAATTGGGTTTTTTTTACTGCATAGGACCATACTCCATATCCTAAGAAAGTATGAAATCAAAGAGTGATTTTCGTCGGTTAACTATGAACTTTTTTTTTATTTTTTTAATTTTTATAAATTAATATATGAAAATTTATTCTTAAAAAATAATAAATTAATACTCTTTTAAATAAAAATAAATTACCCTTAAATTTTACTTAATAAGAATAAAAAAATCATAATATATCAGAATTTGAAGAGTATAAATTTTTCAAAAGAATAATAATTTATCTATTTAAAAAGTAAATTTTCATATACTAAAAAATAATGGTAGGTCCTGCATGAGATCGTATCACGTGAAATCATTTTATACTTTTTAAAATAATTATCACTTTCACTATAAAACATAATTACTTTCGCTATAAAATGTTATCACTATTCATTTATACTATAAATTGTTCATGAAATAACATTATCACTTTTCATTAATTTAGTACTCTCTCCGTCCCAAAGATATTGACGCATTTTTTTGGGCACGGAGATTAAGGAGTATAATAATTTAATGTAAAGTGAAGTGAGAGAAATAATATTTAATGTGTAGTGGGTAGTTATATTAGTGGTAAGTGTGATGTGGGTGTGGACCATGTGAATAAATAAATAATTTTTGTGTGGGTCCCATGTTCTTAAAAAGTAAATATGTCAATTTCTGTGGGACAACCCAAAAAGGAAAGTGTGTCAATATCTTTGGGACCGAGGGAGTATCACTTTTCAGTAAAAGTTATCACTTTCTGAATACGTGAGACGATCTCACACATTCTTTGATGGGCGTTCCTGGCCACTCTGCATTCACTCCTTACGCTAAGCCTCCGCCTCCCTTGCCATAGCCGCACTGGGTTGTCGAAGGGATCCGGTGGGTGGGAAAAGCAATTTAGGAAGTTATGTTCGGGTGTGAAAAGAATTTCAGGTAGAATGTATTAACTTAAATTTGGTTTAAATATGAGGTTATAAAAGTCTTTTCCTTATACTCCCTCCGTCCCGGGCTAAGAGTCCCATTTATTTTTGGGCACGTGAATTAAGGAGTATTATTATTTAATGTGTAGTGGGTAGTTGTATTAGTGGGTGTAGGGGCCCCATGTATTATTTGTATTAGTGGGTGTGGGTGGGTCCCATATGTCCAAAAAAGGAAATGAGACTCTTTGGGTGGGACGACCAAAATGGTAAAATGACCCTTTTAGCCTGGGACGGAGGGAGTATATTTTTTTAGTTATTGAGTGCCTTTAGCAAAGATTCGGGTGATAATAGTTCCACCCAAATTTTAATTCGTATACACTTTAATCTCTAAATTATCGTTCATTTTTTTAACTTACATAACTGCTCGATGGAGGCAGTAATTTGTAATTTTTACTAGGGGGTGAGTACTTTTTATTACTCATAATAATTAAAAAAGAAAGAGAGAAAAAAAAAAGAAAAGGATACTCCAACAAAATTGTTGTTAATTACTCTCTCCGTCCCAACAAGTATTTCACGTATTGATGTGCGCGGAGTTTAAAAAAATTTTATATTTCTATGTATAAAGTAAGAAAGAGAATATATATTTTAGTTGATTTAATGAAAAAGGTGTGTAAAGTTGTTGGGAGATGTGAAAAAGTAAGTAAAAGTAAGTATTATATTGGGTTGTGTGTAAAAAGTGAGTATTGATATAATGTATTTTTTATCAAATTTAGTAAAAGTAAAGTGTGAAATACTTTGAGGGACGGATGAAAAATGAAAGTGTGAAATACTTCGGGGGACGAAGGGAGTATATAAGCGTAGGTGATCTAAACAACTGTACATAAAAGAAATAGACTAATCACTATGGAGGCCCAATACAGGCCCAGTTTATAAAATAAGAAGTAAGCAATGTTCAACGAGCCCAAATATGAAAGGCCCAACAAGTGCAAATGTTGACTCCCTTGTGGATCCTATAGCAATTTATCAGGGAAAAAGAACAACCACAAACTAAAAGAAAATGGCAAAGACTTGTGTGATACCGTCTCACGTAAGGGTTTACATGAGACAGCCAGAAAGTGATAACTCTTATAAAAGAAAGTGATAATAAATTAATAAAAAGTGATAATGCTCCTCCATAAACAATTTATAATATAAATAAAAAGTGATAATATTTTATAGCGAAAGTGATAACGATTTATAGCGAAAGTGATAACTATTTTAAAAAGTGAAAAATGGTCTCACATGAGAGTATGAGGCGGTCTCACATGAGACGGTCTCACGCAAGACTACCCAAAGAAAATATGACATACGCTAATTATTTCTTAATTTTAATTAAATGTATAACGACATAATTAAACCTAGAGTGAGGCTCTTGTACTCCCGGGGCACACCATGCGCCTTTAGAATTTAGTATTATGGGTAAGAGTATATTGTTTTAACCTAAACGGTATACACTTTAATTAATAAGGGTGCACTATTTTGTTGTAAAGGGTATACACTTTTCATTAATATTTTTTATTTTTCTTTAGAAAATAAAGAATACACATCTTTATACTAAAGAATATACAATTTAACACAAAATTCTAAAGGAACACGGAGTGTGATCCGTGCGCCCGAGTACACAAAGTTTTTGCCTTAAACCTAACTAGCTTTATCAGGAATATTACACAATAATAATAACTAACATGAGTATCTTAAGGGATGAAGTTGAGTGTCTAATTATGTTTAAGTTGATGTAATAAGTGACCAATATAATTGAATGCCACAAGTTTCTCTTGCATTAAAGGGATGATTCATTTACAAGCATTCTTAAATGTAAACTGTAGTACTATGCAAATTTGATTTTTCTATTGTCAAAATGTTATAATTTTCAATTATGCACATTTATTGAGCATTTTTTGTAAGAAGATGAGATGGGTGACCCTAATACTTGGTCATCATAGGTGAAACGTTTTCTTTTATAGTTATAACCCTTTTAAAAAATATTATCATTTTTTATTAAAAATGTTATTACTATTTATTTATACTACGAATTGTTTATGAAATAAGTCATTACACCACTATCACTTTTCATTTATTCGAGTACCACTTTTTATTAAAATGTATCACTTTTTATCCGTCTCATGAAAGTCATTCCACGAAACGATTTCACATAAGTGTTTGTCTTATTATATACTTCAGGTAAAATGTGTTATTGGATAATTAAAGTATGATTCACTAAAGAGTAATTATTGGTAATAAATCATACAACTATAAAATTTTAAAATTATATTTTAATGCATTATTTATTATATTTTAATTACTTAATAACAATTTTACTTTAATAATCATATTTTAATAGTAAGCATTTCAAATATAACCGTTTTATAAAAAAGTTACAATAGCCGCTATAATTTTTGTATTGTGTGGGAAAAATGCAAATACAAGAAGTTATAAAGTAAATATCATAAAATATTTAATGTTGTATCATAATCTGTAATTTTAATTATTAAACTATGAAAAATCTGTTTCCACACAACATATAAATCTTAAATATAAAATTAAAATTAATTATAAAGATGATAGAGATTTTAATTTAAAATACTAACTGAGAAGGAATGATATAATATATTAATAGATGGGTCATGAGTGGGATATGAATTTATAAACTTATAGTTCTTGAATTTAGGCAAAAATGTTGAAAAACTCAAATTTAATTTATTAAATTTGAAAACAAACATGGGCTAATATTAAACTCAATAGACAGTCTTAATTGACACCATCTTGTAGCGATACTATTTTTATAGGCAAAAGACGTGTGTGAGACCGTCTCATGTAAGGGCTTACGTGAGATGATTAGAAAGTGATAAATTTTATAAAGGAAAGTGATAATAAATTAATGAAAAGTGATAATGCTTTTTCATAAATAATTTAAAATATAAATAAAAAGTAATAATATTTTATAGCGAAAGTAATAATGTTTTATAGCGAAAGTGAAAATTATTTTGAAAAATAAAAAATAGTCTCACGCAAGACCTATCCATTTTTATATTTTTTTAGAAATATTATTACTTTTTATTTATATAATAAATTATTTATAAAATAATTTAGGGTTTGACTGCAGTGCACCGGGTGCACTGGTGTACCTGAATAATCTAAACCGTTGGATCAGATTTTTATTTAATCCTAACCATTAAATAAAATAAAATAATTAAAATAAAATAAAATAACTAACCATTCATACTATCATTAAACCTATAAATTCACAGGTGCACCGGTGCACCCAGTGCACCACAGAATAACCCAATAATTTATTATATTATTTTTACTTTTTATCCTTTATCGGTAAAAAAATGAAAATTATTTTGTAGCAACAGGTTATTACCAAGTCCTTATCTACACCCCAAATGTAACTAAAATAAAAACTTGGAAAGTCATACTTGGCATTACGTGTAATTAAAATACAAATTGACATAACTTTTAATGATCCAATCATCCTTTCGAGAATCAATATTTACCCAACAAATGTTGTGTTATGAGACGATTATTAAAATAATTAATAACAGTAATTTTCTCCATCACGACTAGCAATAGTTTATGCAATCTTTTCATTATATGGAGTAGTTCTCAATCTTTGTGAATAATTCAATCTTTATCTTCTAATTTAATTAAATGCAGTCTTTAATCCACATTTTATTCATAAATTCATGATAATAATTCTAATATTAAATTTTTGTATTTTCATGGGGCAAGATGTCTTCCTGAACACATAAGTTTTCGCCTTTAACTAATGGTTGCGTGAAAAGATAATTAATTTTCTTTAATCAATTATATTATTCATTTTTATTTGTTTAAATAATTATTATTCATTAAATGTTCAGTTAGAAGATACTAATCTTTACTAACACTAAATTATCACTTTTTATCTTCACAAAATTAATTTCGTAAAACTTTTTCACATAACTTTTTGATATAATAACTTAACTAAATATTAAATGATGCTCTCTTTATTAATTTAAGTTTTTAGACGAATTTATTATTTAACATTTGCTCAAATAACTCTAATAGAAAACTCAATTGTAGATTTTTTTATGAAATCAAATTAGTATTACGTATGTATCCCATAAAAATATTATTAATTATTTTTTGTATTTCTTTTGAAAAAAATGGGAAATATAATTATTAAATTGAGATTCACATATTAAAAATATGCAACTATTGAGGGATGGGAGAGATATTAATTTACAAAAAAAAAATCACCTTAAATCAATATATTAATTCTTATATTACGTAAAAAGTCGAGCTCGGTATAAAAATCCACCGTTTCTTAATTGTTAATCCCAATCCATGTTTAATTAATTATAAATATGAATAAGAGTTTTAGTATTTAATTATCACTTCCAACGTTGATTCTTAATTATTTAATCCCTATACATGTTTAATTAATGATAAATATGAATAAGAGACTTAAGAGTTGTAGTATTTAATTATTATTACTACAGAAGAGGTGGAATCTAACTTTCGTATTAAGTTGGTAAACCTCTCGTTTATGCAAGCTGTAAGCAATTAAAATTTACGATCCAATTAAATGGCGACATGTAGATTTTATTAATTAAATATTAATTTATTTTGGAATTTAAATAAATTAATTCCTAAAATAAATTAATAAATAATTTGGACCCAACAAATTAAATGGAGCTTAAATTAAATGAGGCATGACCCAAGTCAAATAAGCCCCAAATTAAAGGAGGTCTGACTGAAGTCAAACAAGCCCATACAAATTAAATCAGGCCCAAATAAAATAGGTCTGATTACAGCCCAAACAAGTGGAGGCCCAAGCCCGCAGGATATGGCCCAAATAACTCTGGACCAATCAGAATGCAGGACATTTATGAGGGGGTCTTCACCTCTCACCTATATAAAGGGGTCTCCTCCATTCATTCCAAAGACACATTCAAAGACTCGAAGACATAAACGCTCTGAAGAGATCAAGAATACGAGCAGTGCTCCCTCGAGATCTTCAAGCATCTTCAAGTCAAGAACGACAAACGATTCGGGATTAAGGTGTGGAGCCCCCTAAATCAAGCGTTCTTCATATACAGAGTTCTTCGGTGTTCTTCACGCCAAGAACAACATACGACCCGGGATTAAGGTGCTAAGCCCCCCAGATCGAGTGTTCTTCGGATCAAGTACGTTTAATCCAAACAAAGGCTCGACGCTTCTGGATTAACGTTATAAGGTCCAAAATTCGAGTTCGGACAAGCTTCAACTGAAGATCCGACTCAACACACACTGAAGCATCTGAAGACACAGACACTCTGAAGAGGTTGAAACACAAGCAAAGCTCCTCAGGATCTTCAAGACAAGAACGACAAACGACCCGGGATTAAGGTGCTAAGCCCCCCCAGATCGAGTGTTTTGCATACGTTAAGTTCTTCAGTGTTCTTCGAGACAAGAACAACATACGACCCGGGATTAAGGTGCTGAGCCCCCAGATCGAGTGTTTTCACATCAAATACGTTTAATCCAAACAAAGGCTCGACGTCTCTGGATAAACGTTACAAAGTCCTAAATTCGAGCTCGGACAAGCTTCAATTAAAGATCCGACTCCACACACGCTGTCAACACAGTCAGCGTACACTCCAGTCAACAAAGTCAAGGTCAGCGCCGTCAACACAACCAGTCAAAGTTCAAGTTGGTTTGAGAGAGAAGAATCAGAGGATCGATAGAGATTATTTCCTAAATTATTAAGTTCAATCCATCCGGATTATCTTTGTAATTCAACTTGTATTTATTTTATTATAAATACAAAATTTGTTGTTACACACGAAAAAACATTTTAATCATGTTGTAGTTTTATGATTATTAAAATGAAAACTATACAACTGTTTCTAAAAAAACATTAAATAATTGAATATTATATATGATGAGATGTATGTAACCATATGTGCAATCGTACTTAGGTCATTTTACGGAATATATTTCATGATCTTACATCATAGCTATTAATTTCATAATCCCTCTGGGCCGTCATAACGTTTACGCAGCATAAACATTATGAAACGTTATGAGAATGGAGAGGTATTAAAAAAGAACAATAAAATTAAAATGTTACATTTTTTAAAAATATTATATATGTGGGGCGAGCCATCTCTAGGGTAGATTTATGGCAGATTTACATGATTATGCGAGTTAGAAACTTAATATTGATATCTTTATGAATAAATTGTTGAATTTTAAAAATTAATAGTTCAATTTCAAAATTCTAAAATATCATGCATATTATATTAAATCGACTTTTTTTTTTGAAAGGAAAAATTAAGTTTATTAATACTTAGAGTACAAGGGTTACTCCAACCCAGTTACATCAAGAGAATTTAGATATTACAAATAGGACTCCTAACTTAATTTCTTATCGCAGCACAAATCTAGGAAGGAATAACCAAGTTGAAAAATGAGCATCCTCTCTAATCTTTCCCTTTGCTACAAGCCATGACCATACTCTTACTTTTATATCATACAACATCCTAGACGGGTTTGGAACTTCTCCGTCAAATAAACAGTTATTTCTGGAAATCCAAATAGCCCAAATAGTTCCTACCCACAAAGTGACAACATTAGAAGTCATCGCTCCTCCAAGCATATCCAAGTGTTGAAGCATATGGGGAATAGGATCAGGTTGGGTTACTATAGACATGTTCACCCAATTATAGATATTGCTTCAAATTTGATAGGAGAACTTGCATTTAAAAAAATACATGAGATATATCTTCCTCTTCCTCATCACACAATACACAATTAATATCACCTGTTGAATGAATAATTCCTCTCCTTTGTAAGCCAAATTTTGTATGTAATCTTCGTTTTAGTACCTTCCAAACAATGACTTGTACATTTCTAGGAGCTTGACATGACCACAACTTCTTGAATGCTTTCTTCTTTTCCCAATTTGCCTCCTTGTCCGACTCAATCATCAAGACGTCATAAGCTTTTTTTTTTGTAGAAAATAGCCCATCTTTAGAAAATTTCCATCTTCAAGTATCTTCTTTATTTTTATCAATGTTAACCCTATCAAGACACAACATCAACTCATTAAAAGAATTCAAATTATGACCTCTTAGCTCACTTTTCCATTTCAAGTTTCAATTCCATCCATCCATTTCCCAAACACCCATTTTACTCACCACATCTCCTTGTTGTTCACTAATTCTAAACAATTTACCAAATTTTGTTTTCAATGTTTCCCCCTCAACCCATCTTTCTAGCCAAAACAAGGTTTTTGTTTCCATTACCTATTAGAATCTCACACTCCTCCCTCATACCCTTACCCTATCCATCATCATATATCACACAAATCTTTCCACCATCATATATATATTAAACCGACTTGGAGGACTAAAAGAATTATTTTCCTTGCTACTTCAGAACCGTCCAAATTTTTTGTTATATTTTAGGACTATATCTCCTATTGCAAATTATTGGAAGAATGATATATAGGATATAAACAATATCTATACCAACATATATGTCACTCATTTAACATGTATAAAAAACAATATAATACCATAATGTAACATCACATTTTATTCCCCGCGAATTTCACATGACTTACCGATTAAGTGACATGTTAAATCTTAGTAGAATTTTAAAACCTATTAAGTGATATTTTGTTAGAGTTAAAATTAGTTTTCATCTCATAACCTAACATATTATATTATTATTTTATATTCCCTCAATCCCGAATATTTTTATCAATTTGTACAGGCACGAAGATTAAGATGTATTATTTTTTTATAATGTAAGAAAAAGTAGGGTTAAATTAGTAATTTTAAAAAGAAAATAAATAAAGTTATTGGAAATGATGAATAAACCGTAAAAAAAATAAGGAAAGTTGTTGGGATTGATAAATAAAGTGTAAAAGTAAGTAATAAAATATTATGTATTTTTATCATTAATGGAATGGATAAAAATGAAAATATAAAATATTCTCAACAAAATTAGTAAAATAAAAGAAATTAAACGTGAAAGGATTGAGCGAGTAATAGTAATTAATTAAGAAAAAATGAACAGTACGATCGTTGACCGCCAGACTTAGTCGTGGTCAAGAAATTTAAGCAACATCCAATGTTGCGAAAGAGTAACATTAATGCGAAATTTCAATGGCTGCTAATTTCGATCAAACATGCATCATCATTAACAACAATAATTTAAAACATATAATAATACTCCAATTTGTCTATTTCTCTATAAATACCACATAACTATCAATTCACATCCACCAAAATAATAATTTTTTCATTTCCAACATTGCCAGCTAGCTACCCAGTCATGATCATCGCCAAATCCTCATCTCAGCTCCTCCTCCTCCTTCTGCCGATCCTCTTCGCCGCCGGAGCTGTTTCTCGGCCACTGAGAGCCAGCCATCCGGCGGCGGAGGGGCTAATACGGCTGAAAGGGATCGGCAGAGCGGAGGAAGACGGCGCGTGCGAACAAATGTACGGGTTCCTTCCGTGTTCAGAGAACATGGGAGGACATCTGTTCCTTATAGTGGTGTACGAATACCTGCTGTTCCACGGGGAATCCTACGTGGCATCGGGAGGAGAGAGAATATTCAAGATTCTCGGGCCGGGTGTGTTCGGAGCAAGTGCCTTTCAGCTAATCGGATCTTTGCCCGAAGCTCTCATTCTCCTTGGTATGGTTGCACTTTCTCTCTCTTCATTCTTGCTTAAAATGATTAATGGAGTTTTTTTTTTTTAATTTAATATTATATGATTAATTAGGGTATATGTGAATTGTGATGAGAATTTCATTTTAGGAGAACGTAGGTCAAACAACGTAAACAATTTAATTAGTACTATATGATTTCTATCCAAGTTGGTATTTAAGAAATCATCTTAGTTAATATGAGAGTTAAAAGATTAATTCTAATTAACATAATTTTTATTGAATTATTATCACTTTTATTCGAATTACGTAATTCATTCAAAATGTTTACATTTGTCGTAGTGTAAATGACAACACATTTAATTAAGGCCATCACAATCGATTTTACTACCTTTGGATTTATATTCCCATTTTAATATATTTTATTTCATGTTTTATTATAAATAAACATTATAATATAAACCGATTTGTGGATAATCTGGAATAATACGAAATATATATGAGAACTTTTAAAAAAACTAGCATCAAAGATTCAGTTGCATTGTTTTAATACACAGGACACAAATAGGTGAAATTATTAAAATAATAATAATAAATGAAGGCTGTATATGAGTGGAAGCCAAGCAATTTATAATTAATGATGTGGCAAATTATAAATAAATAAATAATTGACCAGACTTTAAGTCTTCGAAATCAAAGTGTTTAGGGTTACGTTGTTGGAATGTTACTCCCTAGCTTTATTAGTTATGGATAAGGTTGGTATGTTAAAGACCATATTAGCTTTCAATGAAGACCACATGATCAGATTTATCAACTATCATCATATATACACTGTTACACATATAATGATGAAAATAGAAAAAAAATAAAAATACGATTTAAAATTAAGTAAATTATACATGCAATATATATAGTTTAAGCATTACTAATGGAAATGAACTAACATGCAACCCAGTTAATGTTGCGTTCTTAAATCTTGCATGTATTCATGAAATATCATGTGTTGACTAAATATTTATTAAATACATAATATTAATAATAAAAAAGGGACATATTGGATAAATATATGATTAAATATTTAAAACTAGGTTGCACAAGTTGTCCAAGTTGGTGAAAGCTATGTAGAAATGACATATACTTACGTGTATATATATATATATATATATATATATATATATATATATATATATATATATATATATATTGGTGGAGGATTAGTTGAATCTTCAAGACATAATAAAATGCCTAATAATACTGTGCACCGAATGCACCATAAGATAAAGTGCACTTACTTTAAAAAAACGTATACCAATATAAATAAAAATATATACAATTTAATTATTTATTTTTTTAATGAAAAATTAAAAAACGTATACCAATATAAACAAATATATATATATATATATATATATATATATATATATATATATATATATATATATATATATATATATATATAATTATGAATAAAAATGTATACAATTTAATTGTTAGTTTTTTAATAAAAAATTGAGTGAAAAAATACACAATTATTAAAAAACATGTATACACTATTGAATAAAAAGTTATACAATACAGATACTAGTTTTTTTAATTAAAAACTTAGTGTGAAAAAAGTATATAATTATTAAAAAATACATATACAAAATAGAATAATATATATACAAAATAGAATAAAAAATTATACATACTCCCTCCGTCCCAGGCTAAGAGAGTCATTTTACCATTTTGGTCGTCTCACCCAAAGAGTCTCATTTTTTTTTGGACACATGAGACCCACCCACGCTCCCACACCCATTAATACAACAACGCACTACACATTAAATAATAATATTTTTTAATCTATGTTTCTAAAAGTAAATGAGATTCTTGGGGAAGTATATGAAAGCACATTGCACCCACCTAATATCAACTCTAAAAAAATAGTACATTCCAGATTTTATAATATTCTTATTAATTAAATGGTTTATATAATGTGGGCCAAGATTTTTTGTGATCCTGTTTTGACTTGGAAAAAACAGTCGACATGTCAATAATAGACGGCTGCTGGGCTATACTAATTGGGCCACTAATTTTTATACAATTAAAACTGGATCTGCTTGGCTGGTTAAAATGATGTTTGGCAAAGTTTGATAAAGTAGTATTAGCTAAATAAATTCCATTATTAATTTAATATTCATCCCAACTCAAAAATGTTCATTAAGAAAATGGTTATTTTTGGGGTATTTTGATATTTCTCTGATAATAAATAAATAATACTATAAGTGAAATGTGTTAAATATAAATGATTTTTTTTAAAAATAAAGTATAAGAAGAAGGTTATTTGTTTTGATTTTTTTAATATTTTAGAAATATGAAAAAATTTTACACTCATTTTTTCCCTCTGAATGTTATTGCGAAATCCAGCATCTGGATTGTTGAGCAACGAAGAAACTGCACAAGAATGCGTGGTAACCGGAATCGGGCTGCTAGCCGGATCCACAACCTTGCTCCTAACCCTAATTTGGGGCACCTGCGTTATACTCGGGAGTCGAGATTTCCCAATTCGTCCAGATTCCAGTAAGAAGCATAACTGTCTTGAAAAATTCGTCTCTTCCTTATGGCCAGGTTCGATATTTGTGTTTTTTGTGCGTTTTTAACTACTTTGAATCCAAATCTCAGATTTCACTGAATTTCCCCTTGTTTTGTTCTGTTACAGGTTATGGTGTGTTGACGGATCCGGCCACGAGTTATACTGCCAGAATTATGCTTCTTTCGGTGATACCATTAGCAATGGTCCAAATTTCTAGGGTTTTTGGATTATCTTCTGCTGGACAACGTGAATTTTTGCTCTTCACTCTTGTTGTTTCAATCATTTTCCTGCTCTCCTACTTCTTCTATCAGGTAACAATCTTTAGGGTTCTTCTAATTATCAGTTCAATGAAGCTTAATCTTATGCTCAATATGTTGTTAGGCTGGATTTGATTCGTATACATCTGCTTGCGAGATGGATGCCTCATTTATTTCTAGTATTGGAGCTCATGAACTTCGATATTTGTTGGAATTACTTGAATATTTGTCAAATGAATCTTTCCACAATTTGTGTTCACCTTCTGCAAACTTGTTATTCAAACAACTGGATGCATATACTTATTCCTGTTCATTTGCCTGTTTCTAATTCTAATCTTTTTTTCACTTGTTGTGCAGTTTTTTCAGCCCTGGATTCAGAGGAGGCGCTTACTCTATATAAAACACGAACATTTAGTAGTGGACGTCCTAAAGCACGTGCAAGACCAAACGAGGGGACGACTCTTAACTGAAACTGGTTCTCCAAATGTATCAACAATAAGAAGGTATACTTTTGTAAATGCCTTTCTCCATGTAAATACTTGTATGATTTTCGAGCAAAGGATTTCAAATTTATGGCTGCTAATTTGATGCATGCTCTGGATAAGGTTAATCTAATGCATGAGCTAACCTCTTGCAGTCTATTTGAAGAGAGAGATCAAGACAGAGATAAGGTTATCTCCTTCAATGAGCTAAAAGAGTTTCTTACAGAAATCAAATTTAGAAAACCCAATTCAGACGATGATGCCACAACCATCGAGATGATGAAGGACTTTGACATTGACAACGACGAGAAAATAACTATGGATGAATTTGTCAGTGGAATGACAAAATGGCTTGATGATACAAAAGATGCAATGTCTAAAAGATACCACTCTGTTAAATCACTGAAGGACATGTACCAGGTAATTGTCTTTGAAAATGAGTAAGTGGTAGGAGACAAGTTGATCGATTTCAACATTATTTAATCAGTAAGATTCTTATGAATGTTCTTTTGATTGAATAATCATTAACATTATTTAACAGGTTCTTAAACCTTGGATTCAAAAGAAAAGGGAAGAACGAGAAATGATGAGGCACCTAATTCCACATATCTTAGAACATCTCCAAAACTCTGCATATGGGAGTCTTTTGAAAGAGGATGGAACTCCAGATGTCCCTTCCATAAAAAGGTGCTTTTTCTTGGAAAATCATTTGATACTTGCGTTAGATATTACTTGCTTGTCTGAATTACAAAGCATCTGCATGAAATAGTTGGTTTTGAGTTAAAATTATTTATTAGTTCTTCAATAATCTACATATCTTAGATTTGATTCATATTTCTTTTTATTATCATGTGTATGTCAGCTTCCTTCTATGTTGTAATCCGTTAAACGGTGTTGCAGATTGTTCAATGATATTGATCTTGATAAAGACAACTGCCTATCATACTTCGAATTGAAGGAGCTGATGGCCAACATGAAGTTTGGCATAATTCCTTATGATGTTGACACTGCTGCATTGAAAATCATGGAAGAACTTGACATAAGTAGAGATCGATTGATTAGCGAGGAGGAGTTTGTAGACGGATTGTCCAGATGGCTTAACACTATCTACAATAAGCATAACTTAGAAGAGAATGAAGAAGAAGAAGAAGTTTATAAAGTAACTCAAACCCCTTTTATCCCTTCTACTTAAGATTATCATCTTCGATTTATATCTTACATTACAATTCTGCAGAAAACATGGGAACAAACTGACAAGTTGATAGAGCACAAATTTATCGATAAGTCGCCTTTAGCTTGGATGAAAGCTATAGCTCTCATCATTCTTGGAATTACTATGCTTGGCCTTCTGGCTGAACCACTCACACACAGTGTTCGTGAATTTTCCAACGCTGCGAACCTGCCACCATTTTACGTCGCATTTGTTTTCGTCCCATTGGCAACAAATGCTAGACAAGCAGTATCTGCAATCAAAGAAGCCAGGAAAAAGAAACTACACACTAATTCCTTGACATTATCCGAGGTTTGTGACTTAAGCCTCCTCTGATCACTGCAAAATACATTTTCTTTCCTCAAAAAATAAACATTCTGTCTGGATCAATGCAGATATATGGTACAGTATTCATGAACAACATTCTGGGATTAGCTGTTCTTCTTTCTCTGATCTATTTTCGCGGTATAACGTGGAGTTTCTCGACTGAGGTTCTGATGGTTCTAGTTGTATCAGTCATCATGGGAAGCCTTGCAAGCTTCAGCACTGTATTCCCTGTTTGGACATCAGTCTTGGCTTATCTGCTGTATCCATTGTCATTGATTGTGGTCTATATTCTTGGAGAATCTGATTGGTTATCCACAAACCTTAACCAAGTAATACAAATTCAATGAAGTTTGTCAACTGAATCATAGTATATACTGTTGATTCTTTTTTAGGAATTAGGATGTATAGATATGTTGCATTCTTTGTCCCTTTATTTTTATTTTTTAAAGAGGAATTATTACCCCTTGTTGGGTTTGGCTAGTATTGTAATTTCGTGATTGTCTCTTAATAAAACGGTAACATCATTTTATTTTTTTATGAGTTAAATATCACTTTTTATAGTATATTATAAATAATTCTGCATCATATATTTTCATCAATTAGTTGTCACTTTAATTAAAATTTTATAACTTGTTATTCATTTACCATTTTATTTTATTTCTAATGCTCCATTATTTAAACAGATTTAACGTACTCATAATCTCTGGATTTTTTTAGACTCAGCAAATATAAGGCCGTTCAGAAATTCAGAATGTCTTTACATTTGTATCCCATTGAGCTTTATCTGAATTAAAAATTTAGAATTGAATTAAGAATCAATAAAAATGGACTCTATAACATGTCATTAAATTAAACGGAAATTAATTTTAAATGATTATACTCCATTTTACAGATATATATTCCCTTTAGTAATAGTTTGACTATGCGATTCCCTTCATGACCACGCGGCACATTTATTTTAGGGTTATAAATTTCATTTTACCAAATTTAGCAATTTTTTTATACCTCTCATGAAGTATTTAATTGTCCCAAATGAAAAAAATATTCTATTGGTAATTCTATTTAAAAATTGATGAAAACTTGTGTGCACTAACTCTTAAAAATTTTAACCGACCACACACATATACAGACAAGTTATAAATGTTTATAATTGAGTTATAAATATATACTCCCTCTGTCCCAGGTTAAGAGGGTCATTTTTCTATTTTGGTCGTCCCACCCAAAGAGTCTCATTTCCTTTTTTACATACATGGGACCCACACACCCCCTCTAATACAATTAAATGTTGGGACCCATACTCCTACTAATACAACTACCCACTACACATTAAATAATAATACTCCTTAATCTACGTGCCATAAAGCAAATGGTCCTCTTAAGGAGGGACGGAGGGAGTATAATTGAATCATTTATTTGTACCAAATTAAAAATCAAGTCAAAAATATCTTTATAAAATTGAACATTTTAAAACTCATCTCATTAAATATATATATATATATATATATATATATATATATATTTATAAAATTGAACATTTTAAAACTCATCACATTAAAAAAATATATATATATCTGTGTAAAATTGAACATTTTAAAACTTATCTCCTTAAAATAAAAAAAAAAACTCGTCTACTTCCAAATTGGCTTAAAAGATCCTTTTATAAAAAGTGGGTACCCACTACCCCACTTCTTTATTTTAACAACTTATAACAAGTGTAGTCAGTGTTGGATCCGTGTGCATTAATTTAGGGCACCTTGCATGCATTCCACATTTATTTTTCTGACTTGAATTAGAAGTAATTTATTTTGAGTTGGATCCCACACCACAAATTCAAACATTGACATTTTCATTATTCTTAAATTTGTTAATTAGAAGGGTTTACATGATATATAATTTTCGAATTAAAATTGATAATATTTTAAAGAGAAATGACACTCACTTGAAAAAGATAATAATAGTACATTCAACAATTTTATAAACAAATTATAATATATAAAAAAATAATTCTAATTCTTATAGATCACGTTACATAGACAAATAATAAATTAAATTGTTATAGAACATCGAAGAATTAAAATGGGAAGACTTCATCATTCTCCACGCTCTTGACAATAACTTTACTATCCTATTGCAGCTACTTGTCACGTTTGAATCTAATTCTTGTTTTGGTATTCCTAGAACTTATGATCAAAAATCTCTCTCGATCCTGATACAATAATCTCTCTCAAAACTCACAAAACCAAAAATCTTTCACGCACAAATATGCTGCTCAAAGAAAACGGTGAGAACTCTATAACACCAAAATGAATACTATCTCCATAACACAATGACCTTTCATCTGAGATTATATGTCGTCACACTCAAAGAGTCTCTTTTTTCTATTTTGGGCGTCTCACCCAAAAAGTCATCTTCTTTTTTTATACACATGGGACCACACACACTCACTAATATAAATAAAATATGGTTCTACCACACACACCACTAATACAATTAAAATACGGTCCACACTCCCACTAATACAACTACCCACCACACATTAAATAATAATACCTCTTAATTCATGTGCATAATCAAAAATTACCATTTGGATGGGACGGAGCGAGTATTGATTTTCTTACAGCTGAAAATCTTTTCTAAAAAAGATTGATTGATCTCTTTGTCAATTCTTTCCTAATTAAATAAATGCAAATTTTTTCATCCCTAATTTTGAAACTGATCTTGTAAGATGATATTCTTTCCTTATGCTTCTCATCAATTAATTGAGAAACTGTGAGAACTCTACAACACCAAAATTAATACTATCTTGATGACACAATGATTTTTCATCTAAGATAATATATTGATTTTTTTCTCCTTTTGTTCAGTTGCAAATCTGTTCCAAAACAGATTATTTAATCTCCTTGTCATTCCTTTCTTAACTAAATAAAGCAGTCATGTTGGTCAGATGATCTTCTTTCTTTATGGCTTCTCATCAATTAATTGAACATATTTTTTAACCTGCACAATTCAATCGGCAAAATGTACTCATGACAAATATAAAACCTAACAATAACACTATTTAAAAAAAAGTATAATAAAATGATAAATAATTAAAAAGTGTAAAATGTAACTAAACAGTATAAACTGTCTCACATAACACTGCACAAGAAATAAAATAAAATAATAATAATAATAATAATAAAGAAATAAAAAAGAAAGATAAGGTAATAATAAAGAAATAAAAAAGGGATGAGGCTAAATGTCCATAATATGGACATCCATATATTATAGAAAATGTAAGTTTACTAATTTATCCTTTATTGAAAAAACTCTAAACCCTAAAATATAAACTCTAACCTTTAAAACTATAAACCCTAACCATTATACCTTAAATTAAATCACAGAGCTAAATATTGCTTAAATAATTAATACATGATTTTTATGAAATTCTGAATGTCCATAATATGAACTGAAATCTTTACCCATCGAAAAGAAAGATAAGGTTGTACCGCGTCCCGGGGTAACACGGGATAAAACTGCCAGTATTTAAATACTTATGTCGCGCCGAGTCGTTAACGTATAGCGTGTTCAGTATTCCTTTTCTCGCCGACTGTGCGAGTGTGTGTGTGTGCGCCGCACACTAACTAACCACCTCTTCCGCCATGGCTACGCATCTCAAGCTCATTTTCGTCCTTCTTTCCCTTCTATTGCTCTGCGGATTCACCTACGCCCGCATAATTTCCGATCTCGCTTCTGACGGCGTCACAGATTCCAATTTCCCGCCATTTCTCCGCCTCCGCTCCGCGCCGGAGCAGAGCTGCGACCAGACCTATGGCTTCATGCCGTGCACCACCACTGCGCTAGGTAATTTTTTCTTAATTTTGATGTACGGTTATCTGATGTTCCTCGCCGCAACGTATCTCTCCGACGGGAGTGAGCTGTTGCTCCAGATCCTCGGCCCTGGAATCGTCGGAGGTCTTTTCCTTCCTCTGCTCGGGGCGCTTCCAGATGCAATGCTTATTCTAGGTGATTGTATCTTATTAATTCTTTTTTTTATATATATAAAAGATTTTTTACGGTTTTCTGCTGAACTGCTATATATTCTGGTTGAATTGATTGATAGTATGAATTATGTTGGTAAAGTTAATCCAAAATCCACCATGCTCAATTAAGATTGTCTACTTGAAATTCTTTTCTAATTATAATTATATAAGGTTCAGTTTTCCTTTACGTGAACAGTATATGGTTATGTTGAAACGAACTCAGAACACATTAATTCAATTTCCTCTTCATCTTATTAAAAGCTCCTTTGAACAAGATACTATTTCTTTTTTTATAGTTACATAGAATATGTATTTCAAAGTCAATGAATAACATTTAACAACAGGCAAGAATCACAACTCCAAGTAGTACCTCCTACGTACGAGACTGACATATGTACTAAAAACAAAACATGCTAGATTGGGGGCCTGCTAGAATAGAGCTGCACCCCAAGCAATGACTTTATTCAAGAAACAGAAATTGAATTATATTAGTCTTCTTTAAGCGTAGTTTGTTTTTCTTTCCAATAGGCAATATTCATGATTTTATTGGTTTCCTACCAGTAAAACAAATATGATATATCTTAGTATTGCATGGTGCAATGGTCATTTCTGGACTTCTTTTTACTAGTAGGGAAGAAATATCAAAGATCTCATTTGGATGAAAGTGATTTCTTCATTTATTGGGGTTTTTCACACAAGTAATGTTTTTTGTTTTAACATTTAATGATAATAGAAATGCATGATAGGAACCCCAACTATCTGCTAATTTTCTTTCTATGCACTTCAAAAATCAAATAATGTAGGAGGCTAGTTTAATTTCAATTTCCTATCTCTTATTTACTCTTCTGTTTTTTAGTCTCTGGGCTTTCTGGAAGCAAAGAAACTGCCCAAAGTCAAGTCTCAGTTGGTATGGGACTTCTAGCCGGTTCAACTGTCATGCTTGTAACTGTAATTTGGGGTACCTGTGTAGTTGTTGGAAAGTGTGATGTAGAGAACTCAATTGCCATTGACTCCAAAGATACAAAAGGCTTCAGTTTAACTGGTTTGTAACTGTCTCTACCTATTCATTTAAGGCTCTTATATGTCTGATAGTGTAATCTTTTCGCTGTCGATGTATTTGTCCGTGCAGGGTCTGGTGTTACCACTGATATATGGACAAGCTATGCAGGCATTATCATGGCTATATCCGTGGTTCCCTTCTTGATTGTCCAGTTGCCACAAATCTTGCACTCTAATTCAGGAAGGCACTTGGCCGTCTTGGTTGCTCTTATTGTTTCTATTTCATCGCTTATCTCCTATTGCCTTTACCAGGTATAACGCATCAATGTTCTGTTATTTAATCGCCTTTTGCATCTTCATAGAATATCCAAATAGTTTATAATTCAGTGGGATATGTATCATGTTTGGTGTTGCTATGCAGTTTAAATGGAATATATGTAACACTCTTGTTTATATTCCTTTAAACTTCTTTAACAGGTATTCCAGCCCTGGATACAGAGGCGGCGGCTTGCTTATACGAAGCATAAGCATATTATTGCAGGGATTTTGAGGCATTTTAAAATGCATGGATTGGGGAAGATAGCTACAGAAGATGGAGAACCAAATATAGATGTATTGAAGAAGTATGTTTAGATTAACGCTATTCTGATGCATATAACTGCTCATCCATCTTATTTTTGTTCGTGTTGACATGGTAGGATCTTCGAGGCAATTGATGATAATAAGGATGGATACCTTTCACACTCAGAACTAAGAGCTCTAATTGTTGGAATCCATTTCAACAAGATTGATTTGGATATAAATGATGTGGTGGAGAAAATGATGAATGATCTTGATACCTCCATGGACTCGAGAGTCGATGAAAATGAGTTCGTTGCTGGAGTTGGGAGATGGCTGCAACAGGCCAAGGGTAGCAATTCCACTTCCAATTCTGGTTCGATGCAGTACATAGATGATTATCACATGGTAAATACTCGTGTAATAAGCTAATCCCAAATTTTGTCTACTCTTTGCTTTGCATTTTCTTTCATAGAGTGTGTACATTTGCAGCAAACAAAGAGAGAACATGATATTTTGGGCGAACAAGGCAACGAGAGTGACGAGAGTGTTGAATCTGTCGAGAATCCCCAATGGAATTCGATCAAGGCTGTACTACTATTGCTGTTGGGAACTGTTATTGCTGCTGCATTTGCTGATCCTCTGGTTGATGCTGTTGATAATTTCTCCTCTGCCACGAGTATTCCTACGTTCTTCATCTCGTTTATTGTGCTGCCGTTGGCTACAAATTCAAGCGAGGCAGTTTCTGCAATTATATTTGCTTCCAGGAAGAAGTTAAGATCAGCATCTTTGACATTTTCGGAGGTACGCTGCTTTCAACTCGACTCACTTACACCCCCCTCTAAGTGAATATGTGGTTCAACATTCCTAACTCTATTTATGCTGGGATTTTCAGTTATATGGATCTGCTACAATGAACAATGCTCTCTGTTTATCGGTTTTCTTGGCCCTCGTATACGTGAGAGGCTTGGTATGGGACTTCTCGTCTGAAGTCCTCGTGATCTTGTTCGTATGCATCGTGGTGGGCATATTCGCCAGCATCCGGACAACTTTTCCTCTGTGGACAGCCCTGGTAGCTTTCCTGCTTTATCCATTTTCTTTGGCATTAGTTTATGTTCTTGACTACAAATTAGGCTGGTCTTAGGTCCCCTGATTACCACCAATATTTATAACACATCAAAGCACAACAGTTGTACAAACAAATGATCTTTTGTTAACAGATGCTAAATCCAAGATCCTGTTTTTCCTTTTAGTCCATTAATTAGCAGCATTCTGTGAAATAATAGACGCACAAAAAAGAACACAAATCTCATTACAGTTACCCATCAACAAATCTGTAAGCTAAGGAAGCATTGCTACTGAAACAAAACCTACTCCTACATGCTACAGACAAACGAAGATCCCCGAAACAACTTCCTTTTCCGTATCTTGAAACTGGATGATCGTATATCATCGTCTCTTTTTAAAGTGTCCACAAGGATATCTATTGACCCTGGTTTGCTGAAATAAGTAAACAGAAGTTTGATACCGTCCAAGTAATTGTTCATTTCCCCAGCTATGTTTTTCTTCCTGATTTCGTACGCAAGTGGATACACCCCTCCATTTTGCACCTCCACATATTCAGCACCACCAGCAATAAGCAACTGCAATGAAACAACGGTTAAAAGGGCTGCTCGATTCTGGCATGCTTTAGAAACAGTCAACTATGTTTGTTCTTTGATAACTCTTTAGGAAGCAACAATCAACTGAAGTAAGAACCATTAAACTTCACATCAAATGCCTACTAGGGTTACTTAGATAGATATCTTTCTAGTTTCATTGAATTTCTCATATTTTCTGCTGTGATTACAGTAGAATTTAGAAAGATGGATTATACGTACGGTAAACTTTGAGCAATTTTTTCTCCATCTCTAACCATAGGAATTGACAATTTCATCTTAATTGCTCCTCCCAACTAGAATGAGATTAAACTTCTTATGGTGTAAATATAAGCTAGCTCAACTCAGTTTGGGCATTACTGCCTAAATACAGCCTAATAAACTTTACCAAATACCAAATTTCACTTTTTATCTAAGCAAGAAATGCCCGCAAAGACTCAACACAGAGTAATATTCAAAATTCTGAATTTCCTAACCAAACAAATAGATTTCTACCCAAAACATAGTACTCATATACTAGAACAGTATGAAGAAATGTTCATAGGTAGTTACTACTGCTAATCAATAACTGAAAATCATCACATCATGATTTGACATATTATAAGAGAAGCTACCTTTCATTTCTCAATAAGTAACATCAATTCATCACTAAAACGTAGTCAGCAAGATTCAAATTAACAATTAGGATCCACGATCAAAGCCAACATGAAACCTTGTTTTTTTAATTTTGGGGAAAATTAGAAATACCTGTTCATATTTCTGGGTAAAGGCTAGGCGTTCATCCTCGGACATATTGGGCCGTAAAATGACCATGGTTTCGTACTGGCGGAGGCCAGGCGGGCATTCGGCCACCTTATCCTCCACCGGAGCCGGCGGCGCGCCGTCGTTTCCGCCTAAATCACTGCCAAAGATGGAAGCGTCGAATCTCGCTGTAACGGCTGTCGTTGTCGTCAGGGGTTTTAGGTTTCTCACGAGCTGCGGAATTTTGATTGGATTTTTTGGTGTGAATAAAGCGAGGAGAGAGAGAGAGATGAAGAGTGAGAGTGAGAGTGAGAGTGAGGTAGAGGTGTTGCGGTGATGACGAGAGAGGAGGGTGAGAGAGAAAATGCCGCCATTGTTGTCTCGCAGAACACGACGGCAATGAGATTCAGTGGGGTGGGGTTGTATGTCACTCTCACGATTTTGCACCGGAGAGCAAATAAACGTTACATATGGCTGGGCGGTATGGTATACGAAGATTTTTGGTCATATCAAATACCGTATTAAAATTTTTGGTATATCTTACTTAACTTTCGGTATACCATAGTTCGGTATATCAATATTTCGGTATAGAAAAATAATATACCTTCTACTTACCAATATTTCGATATACCATATCATACCTAAAATATCAATATATGTCGTCCTATTACATAGTTTGTTATGTTATTACACACCTAAAATTCAATAAATCTAATTAAAAACTGTACTAAAAAAGCGAAAGATAAAATAAATTTTAATAAATAACAAATTCATAATAAGAAAAACATACGACAATTCACAAACGATCAAATTAAATAAGAGTGAGTCTAAAGTAAATCGGGTTTATATGTAAATCATATTTTTTAAAATTACTCTTTATTATATAAAAAATTACTCTTTGAAGAGTAATGATTTTTATACAGAAGAGTACTAATTCATGTCTCTACAAAGTAATTTTTTATGTAATAAAAAGTAATCGATAAACAAGGATTTACAAGAATTTGAAGAGTAATTTTTTAATTTAGAAGAGTAACAATTTATGTGTTAAAGAATATTTTTTTTATGTACTAAAGAGTAACAGAGTTTATATAATTAAACGTAAACTCGATTTACACAAGTGTTTGTCATTAAATAAATTTATGTGATAAAGAGTATTTTTTTTATGTACTAAAGAGTAACAGAGTTTATATAATTAAACGTAAACTCGGTTTACACAAGTGTTTATCATTAAATAAATAGTACCCAAGAGATCTACACAAGAATCATATGAAACTTATATTAAAATCAATACTTTTAGATTTTCATATAAGATAGAATTACATAATTAAAAAAGAAGTACAAGATATCATGAAAGTCAATCAACTTTATCACCCATTTATAATTATGAAATTTACAGTAGGATTTTAAATGTAATCTTTTAATTAAATAGTGTATATACATAATTTAATTAAAAATTATAAAATAATTATAATTTCATATATCATGTAGTATGGTATACCGTATCATATTACCCAAAAATTGAATATTTTACGGTATTTCGGTATATACCAAAATACCGCAGTATTGATAATTCATATACCTTTATCATACCAAAATTTTCAATACGGTATCATACATTACCAAAAATTTTGGCATACCTAAAATTTTGATAAAATCAATATTTTTCGATATGATAAGGGCGGTATACCAAAATTTCGGTATTTTTCTCTAGCCCTAAGCTTACAACGACTTCTGATGGCAGCGATGTGAATATCAAGTTTGTGAGGGCATTTCTGGACTTTCGTATTTCTGTCGCGTATATTTATTGACAAAATATCAAAATTCGTTTAATTTTAGTTCTTATTTATTTGATTTTAAATTTTTTTTTTCAAATTTATAAATTTTGATCAATTTAATTTTTTATATCAAAATTTCTCCAATTTTAATTTAAAATTTAGAAGAAAAAAATGATTAAATTTAGAGTCACACTGTTGTGCACCGGGTACACCGGTATGGAATTATTTTGAATAGTTGGATCATTTCAAAAACTTTAATTAAAAGAAATAAGAAAAAAAGGAATCCGGTAACCTGTATTTACTTTTAATTTAATGTAATAACTCTCCAGTTCTCTCTGTAACAAAATAACAACGAAGATTTTGGAAACTGTAACGACACATTTGAATTTTGAATTCATCAATTTCAATTGCACCAGAGAGAACACGTAATCTTCTCTCCTAAATATCATTCTCGTTTTTTGTTGGAGCTCGTTATTTTGTTGGAGCGTGAACGCAAAAGCTTGGACAATCTCCGCCAAATCTCATCATCAATGGCCGCCGAGCCGTAAAGGCAATTGAAGGAGCTGTATTCTCTGAAAAAACGCACGCTCATTCGGGACTCCGTATGGTAGTTGTACGATGACTTGCTACTCGATAGACACATTGTCGACAGAGTTGAGAAGATTTAAATAATTAATAAACTTTGCTCACCTGATGCCACGCCGCCGCCGCCGTTGAGGACAACCATCTTCGGAGTTTGAAATCTCTCAACGAATTTTGGCGCTAATTAATTGGGATTTTTTCGAAGAAAATGGTTAATTCAGAGAATCGCCGATCATCGGATGTAATTTTTCGATTGGCGAGGCTGAAGATAGACTGTTGGCGCAACTGGGTGAGGTGCGCATGTTGGCTCCATTTAGAATTCAAGTTTTTCGATTTTTAATTTTGTTTGTTGCGAGTTCTTCTTTGCTAATGTGATTTGTGAGATGTTATTAATATGGGATTCGCCCATAGTTTTATTAAATTTAGGGGGAAATTAATTTTCAACCGCCTGCTTAGTATATGCCTGGCGAGGATTTTGCTGTTGATGATCTTTAATACATTTCTATTGAATTATACGGTTGGGTTGTCGTTTTGCTTAAGGATGTGATTATGGGTTGTTATGAACTCAAATTTGCATGATTTGAAGTGTTTACTTAATATATAATTTATTTATTAAGTTTCTCTATTTATATATTTTAGTGTTCCTTGTTTGTGGTAATTTCTTATATGTATTATTAGATTAGAACTCTCATTTATTCCTTGCTTTCGTTATTTTTATTCTACTGCCATCTTACTTATTGCTCCTAACGCAGCACTTTGAGCCTTCAGAAGTTGGTCTTCTTGCCAGGTGCTTGTGCGCACCTCTTGTTTCCATTCGGGTTGGGAGGATCAACAAACAAGGAACACTTTTATCTCCAACATCAGCAAGGTAGTTGCAAAAACTTTATGATCTTACAAAATTAATGCTGTTTTTTTTTCTTTGTATCTGCGTAAAAATCTATCATCAAATCTTCATGGTTTTTTGGCCGTTCCCTTCCAAAATTATATTTTTTGTATAAATTATCTGCATATAAATTCGTGAACAACAATATTTATTCAGGCCTGCTTATGAATGCTCTGGATTCCTTTACTGTTTCCTTTACTGTTTAGTTACTGCATTCGATTAATATACGCTATAGAGCTATGTTTATTGCCTTTGGTATTGATCTAATTTATTTTCAGACTTCCTATGTGCTAGTAGATACTATCATATCTCTGCTAAACCTCATTTAACTGCAATTTTTGTGGGAGATTATGTTTCTTTTTAACCCGTGAACTAACTTTTATATCTGCATCTGCTTGGAAATTGATGTGATTCTTGTTCAAATGTTACTTCTTCCAGTTACTTTCAATTTTGGAGACATAATTGTCTCTTTCCATTCAAAGTGGCTTATAGGGTTAGACTCTTATATTTCATATAATCCCAAAACTTGTTTAGGGTTCATATTTTGAGTGTCTTGTACATGAATTGCAGACATCTGTAAACCATCTCTAGACGGAACTGCATGCCGGATCCTCTCTTAGATGCTTGCGTGTTGATATGACTCTTCATTACTAGGAGGTGCTTATGACATGTGGAGACATCGTATAAGGTTGGTGTGGTAAATGTTTATCATATTGGTAGAAGGTTGTAGTGGGTTTTTAATCTGAAAAAGATACATGATATTTGATAATTTGGGGATTTTCTTTTCTGCTGATATAGCTGCCTCAGTATTATAATGCCATGTGACAGTTCATTATCTCCATTTGCATTGGGCAGTTTTTGTATAAAATATTTTCATATTGATATCCATATTTCATGTTAATTATACAAGTGATGCTTCTCTTTTGCGATTAACTTTACAATGCCTTCTCTGTATTTTTTTCTCCCATATTCTGCTTAGTTATCTTCAGTTTTTCCTATTTAAACTCAAAAACTGTTACATTGCCTTCTCTGTATTTTTTTCTCCCATATTCTGCTTAGTTATCTTCAGTTTTTCCTATTTAAACTCAAAAACTGTTACATTTTTTTTTATCTGTCCAGTGAAATATTCATTGACTTGTAGGGAGATCGGAGTGTACTATTATGATATCTGAATTAAGAAGAAGTAAAGGTAGCTTCATGCTCCTATGCCAATACACTTTATCATGCTTATGCGGAGTTCATTGCGCGTCGACTTCCATGACTACTGTATTCAATTTCATTACTTTAATGACATTGTCAGTTCAACTAACTTGCTTCAGTTCAACTAACTTGCTTTTTGCGTCTGGTTTTTATTACATGAATTTGATTTGATTATTGTCTTTTTGTTGCAGTGTTATAAAATCTGATGTCTTATTGGATTCTATTGATTTTACTTCCTGTTTTTTCCCCTCCACTTTTCCCTGTTAGCTGTTATTATGTTCAATATAGATGATGGGCATCTCTTGCACGTGTCTGTTAATTTAAAGCAACACGTTCATTAGTTACACCAGTGATTTCACTTTTATGTTCTTGGAATAAGAAGGCATGGTTGTCTGGGAGAGTCTCAATAGTTTATGGTTTATTTAAATATTTCTATGTAAGTATCTACTTTCAATGTGAAGCATTTTCATCATGTTTACATTAATGATGTGGACTCGATATTGATGCTGGAAGTGAAAAAAATTCTGTCTTGTCATAATAAATTTAGTTGTTTGACCAGATTTTCGGATATCACCATAGTTCAGTTCGAGTGAAGCTACTCTGTTTTTCTTTCTTAAGTTGTGTAGTTGCAAGGCATCTTATTTCAACATGTCAGTGCAAAATTTGACCTAAACTGAACCCTTATGTGGCTTCCTTTGGGTTTTATTATACTTATAGTATAGGGAACATTGAAATCATATGTTCCTGTCGTCCATGTTTTAGATTTTGTTGACATAGATTCAAAATTAAGCTATTGTGTTGTTATCAATTATATATAGTTACTTTGTGTTTATATTTGAAAAATGCATCATCTTAAGTTTGAAGAATTGTTCGAAATATATTATTGTCTTGGGGAAAATATGAAGCTCAATATCTCTATTGTGCTTACTTGTGCAGGTTCCCGTATAATTACACTTGGTTCTGTTTCTGAATCTGATCATCATGGTAGCGACGTCTATTCCCTTGGTATTTCAAGTAGCACATGGAAGTCCATGACTAAATCAGGACACAAGCACAAACTATGTTATAGTTTCCAGTAAAAAATAATTAACCACCATTGTGAAACAGAGACATACCAGCCCTTTTGGCGGCCTGAAACAACAATTCTTCAACCAGATGTTGTGCAGGATCACATTCCGGTGACCAAGATATGAAGAGTTCAACTTTGGATACAGCCTCTTCATTTGTGAAGTATTGGTAAAGTCCATCTGAGGACAGCATGAGAAACTTGTCGTTCGATATAATCCAAATATCATTTTTGCTATATGCTGTAACATGCGCTCATCTGACTATAAGCAATTGATAGCTCACACGAACATGTGAAGATATACACGCACATGGCGTGATCGGTGAACTGGAAAGACCATAACAAGAATATCTTCGAGCTGCAGTTATGTTTATGAGCTCAAAAATAATAGCTATTCCTGAGCTTCTACTAAGAAGAAAAACTATTTATAAAGACTCTATTATGGAGTGGGCATATTATCGAGCATCTATGATGCATCTTCAAAACTCCTATTCTCAAATGTAAACTTTCAAATAGCATTATATACCAATTGATTTCCCTTAAAGTGTTCGATCAGAATATGCTCTATGACTATTCGTCTCCTTTGGCAACCACTCCCTCATCAAGCTTTGCATACTGTTTGAGAAAGCTCTTATCTTCTTACTTTCTCTACCCAGTCAACACCGATTGGAATATGGGTAAAGTATATATCCAGGTCTTATTTTCAATCTTCAGCGCTATTCAAACTCCCTCTGTCACTATCACCAATCTTCTTCCCCTCATTCTTCAACTTTCTCACATCAATTCTTCTCTCTCTCAACTCTGCTAAAGCGGTTATAGAGGCGGAATAACGTGTATTTCTTATGGTGTGAAACAAGTCAGGATTAGAAGAGGGGTGGATAGAGTTTTCGCGTGTGATAAGAGGCTAGAACCGTTTCTAGACTTGCACCGTGCATAGCAGAAGAATGAGAAGAGGCGGATGTAACGGCATGTGTAGTTCTTTTGGTGTGAAACATTTCGAAGGGTAAGAGTTTTGCGGCTAGAGAGCCCGAGATGACCCATAAATTGAACATTCTCCGAGAAGGGTTACAGTAACTTGTCTCCGGTAAGATTAGGCAATGAGCATTTCTGATGGGACACAACATCGGAGAAGACAATGAACGGAAAAGAGAATGAGTAATTAAAACATCCGCATATTTTATGGAATTGAGAAAACTAAAAATACTTTTATTTTTATTTAAAATAGGAAAAATAAATTTTTTCGTCCGTTAACTTTGTCCAATTTTGAATTTAGTCCATAAGTTTTTCACTTTTTGAAAATCATCCATTATATTTGCAAAATTTTGAAAATCGTCCATTATATTTGAAAATTTTGAAAATGGTTCATCATGTTTACCAAGTTCAACAAAATCGTCCGTTTCAACAGGCCATTAGCAGGTTATTCTAAAAGATAAAAATAAAAAATATGTAAAATATATATATATATATATATATATATTATTTTACAAGAAAATAGCTCCAACTAAGAATTTATGTTATACTCCTCCCGTCCATCCAAAAGAGGGCATTTTGCTTTTGTGCACGTTGATTAAGAAGTATTGTTATTTAATATGCAGTGGGTAGTTGTATTAGTGGGAGTGTGGACCCCATATTTTAATTGTATTAGTGGGTGTGTGTGAATCCCATCTGTATAAAAAATGAAGTGACCCTCTTTGAAACAGACGACCAAAATGAAAAAAGATCATTTTTATGGAGGAAGTATCAATATTTAGTTAAATTTGCTCCACTTTAGTATTGAGATTAATATTATTTGTTTGGTATACGGAAGTGAAAAATGAAAAGTGAGATAAAATTGGTTAAATAAAAATATGATATAAATTAATTGGAGTGAAAATATTCAAATGACCTACCATAGCAGGTCAAATGACCAAAATGTTGAATTTTATGAAGTTAATTGACTAATTTCAAAATTGTTATAAAAATTAACAGACTAATTTCAAAATTGAAAAAGTTAATGGACTAATTTCAAAATGAATGAAATTAACGGACGAAAAAATCTATTTTCCCTTTAAAATATTATATAATGGTTACTTGCTGAAGAAGTCATTTTTTTTAGGTGCACCAGTGTACCTGGTGCACCGCAGAATGACCCTTAAATTTAATAAAAGAACTAAATTTAAAAAAGAAAAAAGAAAAGATCAAAATCATAAAAAGACTAAAATTGAAATATGTCGTACTTAAAACTTGTACGGTATATAAAATAATTGCAATAATTAAGTCTAATGCGTAAGCAATCGAAATTTAGTGCAATTACAAATGTAATTTTGAAGAAAATATGCATTAAAATCTTTCTTTTATTTACATATATGAGCAAACTTAGAACCAAGCAATCTCTCTCCATCTTCATCCAAAATCCTTTTAGAGAAAGTCAAGATAGAGATAGACATACTCCATTGAAGAAAATATGAACTAAAAAGCTAAGAAACATTGTCTTTCCAACAAACCATGGTAAAAGAGAAAGCACAACCACTCATCCCATATTTGGTGTGTAATGAGTTTTGGTAACAAAACCAATTCAAGAAATGTACTATATACTAAAACTCTACACTTAAACAAGTCAAGCTCGAGCTCGAGTTCAAGATCGATCTGAAGCTAGAAAAGATGCACACAATCACATCCCAACAAATCACACATGCTACAGTTTTGTTTCTGACTAATCCGGACACCCCAGAGGGAACGAGCCTAAAGCGCGTAAAGGTTGGTGGTTGCAACCACCAAACTTGCTTTTACCCTGAAAAGCAATGCAACAAGGAATCCAAAGCTAAGCACTTTAGCCTTTTCTAAGATGATCTTGTTTCGCCAGATCCATACACGGTCGAGTGTATGGATCTTGTCGTCTAGGGAGTGCATATCCTTAGTCGTCTCAATCGTACTGATGACAGCCGGAAGATGGGATGATCATTATGAGCTAACAAGCTGATTCAAAGTTGAATATTTACACCATATCCAAGTGTGATCACCACATGAGTTGATTGATCATCAAGCTGTTTCTATAGCTTAAGATTGAGATCAATTGTTTCTCCCTTACCACCATGGCCAGTGCTCTCTTCGTTTGTTGTTTTGTTCATCTGCAACTTCGTAGGGAAGAAGCTGAATGTCTTTTCGACTGATATGCTTGATCTAGGTTGATGTGTTTGGCCTTGGTTGTATTCCTATGAATGCAACATTATATCTAAGTTGAGCATTCGTTTGTACAAACTTTACTAGACGAAAAAGAAAAAAATGGAGCATCATTGCTAACCTGAATAGGCGTACGTTCATACTCATGTCCTTGGTGTCCTGCATAACCGAGAGTGTGTTCCTGCTTCATGGTCAAAGGTGGAGAAACAATCGAAGGAGGTGCCAACGTTAAAATGTCACCGTTTAGCTTCCCGTCGCCTAAAGCCACTTCATTTGGTTTTGTCTCGGGCAAGGGGCTCGAGCCAAGCCTGGAAAGAAAACAGATGAGAATACTTGCAACCACAATACTATTAACATCGAGAACAACTAGTGATAGTCGACAAACCTAATGCATTTGTTTCTTGGAACCATTTGATCAGTGTATCCGTTGTTACATTGCGTAGGTTCGTCTGATTTAGACGAGGAAGCAACGTATATAGGGTGGAAACTGCGGTGCAATGAAGTTGTTGGTGGACTATCTAGAGAGAAGGGATATGATCTCTTCACACCAACCATCTACAATACCATCATAACCAAATCAAACAAATGGAAAACAAACACACACACACACATGGAAGGCTTATATATTCACAAAATGTATACATTCAAGATCAGAGCAATCAGAACATCTATACTATCTAACGTACTCATCAATCATGATCATCTAGTTGTAATAAGAAATGCAGAGAAAGAAACAAGAATACCTTGTCTTCCTCTGTCCACAAATTTGCATAACTGTTGCCACGAAAACTTTGGTTTGAAGGGGGCTCCATCTGAGAACTTGCTACAGATGATGGTGAAATCCCTGAAGAGGAATTCACTAGTAACTGCAAAACACAACACAATTTCGTATCAAAACGTCATAGAAACAACCTATCTAACAACACACAAGGTTTTTAGCCCTCGACGAACCATTGAAGAAGACGGCGAAGGAGGAGGAGGAGGGTGGTGTTGGAACTGGTGTGATCTCTGAGACACATTTGAGAAGTGAGTGTTTTCATAAGACAAAGGATCAAATGAAAATCCATGATGATGATGATGATCTAATCCTAGGTTGTCTCTAGCAAGATTCATCTCACCACCACCCCACAATCTGCCCTGTCCCACCCCCACCCTGGAATCCAACTCCACCACCCCACCGGAATTCGACTGTCTGGAAACAAGATAGCTTTCTTGCATGATTTCAAGATTAGGGAGTGACTGGGAATGCCTGTAAGGTATACTGAGATCAGATGGTGGCAAAGGTGGTGGCAGAGGAACTACTGAATTATGAAAAGGGGGTACACCCCCCTGCAATCTAATGGATTTCTGAACAGCTAAAAATGAATGATGATTTGAATTAGCAGATGAAGAACAACCAACTGCATTCTTTGCAAGAATGTTAGCTGCTTGTAATGATTCCCTCTTTTCTTGTTCCTCCAATCTAATCTTTTCAAGCTGGGCCACACCTAATCCCCTTTGTGGCACTTTTTTTTGCTTGATCTTTTTAGACCTAGTACTACCACCACTACAACCACCACCACCACCACCACCACCACCTTCTCCTCCACCACCTCCACCACCACCTTCTCCTCCACCACCACCACCACCACCACTAATGCTTTCTTCTTGAGCCATTTGCCCTCCCATCCATGAAAAAAAAAATCAAGAATAAATCTTGGGATTTAAAGGAGGGGGTGTGAACATAAATGGCAAGTAAATCTCCATATCCCCTGTCAAATTCTTGAGATTCCCATCTGGAATACACAAAATCTGTGGAGGGTTTGGAAAAGAAACCCAAATGGAAAATCTGATAGAATTTAAACAACCCAGATTTCCATCATTTAGATTGCACAAAATCTCACCAATCATGGGGTCAAGATTGCACCCCAATACATTTCATGGAAACTAACACCACAAAATAACCTTCATTAATTCACCAAAGATTGCACAACTATTAATATTGTGCTATAAACACACAATACATACACACACTCATGAGATTTTCTCTCAAACTTGTTAAGACCTTTCCGAAGGACAGATCAAATCACTTATACCTGAAACAAAAGGAAACAAGAATAATGCTTTTTTACCAAAATTTTCTTCTTCTTTTATTTTTTTTAGAAAAAAAAAGAATTCAAAGATTAATGGAGTATAATCCAAATCTAGGGAATGCTATTAGAATGCTACACCCTTCCATCTCAATCTAATTTCTCGCCCAAATCCTCGCTCCACTCATCCTTTCCATCCTTAATACACCGCCTCTCTCTCCCTCTCTTTTTCTTTTTTTTATATTTTTTTAAAAATATTTTTTTTTACTTTATTTAGGAGCCTGATTTGTATAACATAGTAAAAAAATGGGATTTCCCAAAAGCAGTAAATTGTCAGTGGATTAAGGCAAGGTTTGATTGTGCATGTTTGTAGCATTTTAGGATATGTATGCATTTGAGGTCCCCCTCTCCTTTTACTGCATCTTCATGCCTATTTTCACCTCCGGATATTTCTTCTTTTTTTTAATTCTTGAATTTCATAATTATTATATTTACAATTAAATAAACCCATTTTTTAGTTTCAACTTTTAAGTAAGAAGCCTCATAAGAAATAATAATAAAGAGGGAAAAAAATTTATACCTAAATAAAATTAACAATTTTTTTAATGCTAAAATTTTAGTGATTATTGATAAAATGTTCTAAATGACGAAAATATTATTGTCTTGATTTATGATTCGATTTAAATTTTGAATTGTGATTCAATTTAAATTTTGAATTGAGTAATAAATATATACAATCGAGTTATCAAAATACGCCATTTTTAATTAAATCATAATTTTTTACAACCAAATCATATATATATATATATATATATATAATTAAGTCATTTATTTATTTCAATAGAGTGAAATTTTTTTAATGGACAATTTAAAACATCATTTTAAAAAAATAGGGTAAAAAAATTATAAAAGAAAAAAGGGTTCATTGAAAATGGATTCACTTTTTGTTGGTACCTGTTTTTGGTGTTCCAGAAATTGGCTTAATTTGGAGATGTGATATTATTATTTTTATTTATTAGTATTATTATGATTTAATTTAATATGTAAATTCTTAACATGGTCCATTAATACCATTTTCAGCAATTTTACTTGTGACTGAATCTACTATTATAGTACATTCTTTAAGATATTATTGTGGATGCCATGTAGGATGAAGATATACTTTAATAAATTATATTTTGGTGTGAATTTTATTTTTTCCATTAATGAGCTAATCATACAGCTAACACCGTTTATTTTCTGTTAATTATGTGCTAAATTATGCTATTTATATATAAAATAAGATACAAAGATATCGTTCCCACTGTAGTTTTATTACAAAGAATGATTCTTGTCGTAGTATTTGTTTTTTTATTATTCTTCTATTTAGAAAAATAATAAAAAACTAATTTTATAGGAGACAATGAAATTATCAATTTTTAATGTTTATCTTTGAATGGATCATAAATGTATAAAGATGTAAAATATTTTTGTTTATCTTTGAATGGATCATAAATTTATAAAGATGTAAAACTAAATTTCTAAATAAAAAAAAATGTGACATGTAATGATGAATTTAATCAAAGATAATACGTCCAACTATTTTCTAGATCTCGAATTTAGCTCTCCTTAAATTAATATTATGTTATTGTTTAATTACAAAGATCACATATAAGCCTTAAAAGTGTGAAAATTTGTGTAATCAATATTTTCTATTTAATTTCTAAGTCGAAGATATGTGACATGTAACGACGAATTTAATCAAAGATAATACATGTGACATTTTTTTTTAGATTTTGAATTTAACTCTGATTATAGTATGTGAAGTAAACCATATTCATGCATGGTGAAGTGTTGAGGGTGGTTTACAGTATGAGAACATGCATGGTGAAGAAGCATGCACACGGTAGAAACAAACCAGCAATTTTGACACATGAAATCATGCAACGATTGCACAGTGTGAGCAGGCTATTTTGAAGATATTTTGCGGTGGTTATCTAGATCTTTTTAGGGTGGTTATCAGCTGGTTTCTGTAGTCCTACACGTGGTCTATGCAAGGGAGTTTGATTCAGTTAGAAACTCAACCGTTTGGTAACTGAATTACAACTGCAAATTGGTTCATCGAAACTGTCCCGTAAGTTTGCAGCTGTGTGAGGTGTCTATATATAGCTGTGTTTTTTGTTTCTTCTCTGTACAGATACACACCATTTTCACATTGATCAATAAAGAAGCTCATCCTATAGTGGACGTAGGTCGTTCTTGACCGAACCACTCTAAATCCTCATTGCAATTTACTTTCAAAATTACACAGACACATCTTCTTCATATTTAGGTTTTTCTCATTCAAAGCTTCTTGATTCAAAAACGTTTATTGTGGAATTCATATCAAACACATAGAGTGAGGTGTGAATTCTTGTCAACTGGCGCCGTCTGTGGAAAATCAGACCTGTTCAGAAGAAATCAAGAAGGAGATTGAAGAAAGGAAGACAGCATGGTGACTACAAAGTTTGACATCGAGCGTTTCACGGAGAAATCCGATTTTGGATTGTGGAAGATCAAAATGAGTGCCATCTTAGTTCAGCAAGGACTGGTGAAAGCAATTCAACAGGTTCCTGAAAATGAAGCTGTTGCAGTGGATGCACAAGCACAACTAGCAGACAATGAGATGCAGAAAAAGGCATTGAGTGCCATAATCTTGTGCCTCGGTGATAAGGCACTAAGGGAGGTTCAGAGAGAAACAACCGCCAGAGGATTATGGAAGAAACTTGATGATCTTTACACGGTAAGATCTCTAGCTAACCGTTTATATCTAAAGCAGAAGTTATACTCCTTTAAGATGGTAGAGGATAGGCCTATCTTGATTCAGCTTTATGAGTTTTCTAAGGTTCTAGATGATTTAGAAAATGTTGATGTGAAACTAAGTGATGAAGATAAGGTTGTAATCTTGTTATCTGCACTTCCAAAGTCCTTTGAAAATCTTAAGGACACTTTGTCATTTGGAAGTAGAGAAACAATAAAATCTTAAGGACACTTTGTTATTTGGAAGTAGAGAAACAATAAGTTCAGAAGAGGTTGTAATGGCTCTGAAGACAAAAGAGCTTCAGAAAGTTTCAGAGAGAAGCAATGGATCTGGTGAGGGATTAATGGTAAAAAGAAATGATCATGGTAAGAAGAATAACAAGAAATGAGGCGCTAACAGGAAACAAGACAAGAAGAATTATCAATCAGGAGACAAATAAGGTAGAAAATGTTTCCATTGTCATGAACCTGGTCACTATAAGAAGAATTGTTACGAGTTAAAGGCATTGAAGGCCAAGAAAGGTGAATCTGATAGACAAGGATATAAAAGCCAAGCAAATCAAGTTGCTGGTGTTCAAGATCAGAATGATCAAAACTACATTGAATTCTGTCCATTAGTTCAACAAAAATGACAGATGGATGGGTACTTGATTCAGGCTGTTCATTCCACATGTCTCCAATGAAACAGTGGTTCAATGATTTGAAGATCTACAATACTGGATCAGTTCTTCTTGGTGATGATCATACGTGTCAGATTAAATGAATTGGTTTTTTCAAGCTAAAGATGCATGATGGAAGAATCAGGGTGCTCTCAGAGTTAAGATATGTTCCTGCTTTGAAAAGGAATTTGATCTCATTGGGAGTACTAGATGGCATGGGATATATTTGTGAATTAAATAAATGTATTCTCTCAGTAATGAAGGGAGAATCAGAAGTCATGAGAGGTATTAGACAGAGAGACCTATATTTGCTTGATGGCTGGACACTTGTTGGTCAAAATAATTCAGTATCAGCAAGTCATGAGATGTATCTGTGGCATGGAAGATTAGCACATATCAGTGAGAAGGGGTTACAAGAATTGGCTAGACAAAAGGCTATTACTACTAGTTCATCAGATAAGCTTGATCAGTGTGAGCACTGCATAATTGGTAAAGCCAGGAGGCTTAAATTTGGAGCATGTGTTCATAATAGTAAAAGTAGGCTTGAATACATACATTCAGATCTATGGGGGCCTTCAAGAACACCAACAAGAGGTGGAGGCAGGTACTATATGTCATTCATAGATGACTACAATAGAAAAGTTTGGGTATACATCTTGAAAACAAAAGATGAAGCATTTCAAACTTTCAAGAATTGGCTTGTTGAAGTAGAGAATAGTTGTGATGCCAAGGTAAAGACATTCAGGACTGATAATGGGCTTGAATACTGTTCTGAGGAGTTTAATAACTTCTGTAAACAAAAGGGAATTGTGAGACACAAGACAGATCCTGGTACACCTCAACAAAATAGTGTAGCTGAGAGATTGAATCAGACACTGCTGGAAAGGGTAAGGTGTATACTTAGTAGTTCTGGTCTTGCCAAGAGTTTCTGGGGAGAAATTGTTACTTCTGTTGCCTTTCTTGTCAATAGAAGTCCTTCAGCTGCACTGAACTTTAAAACACCACAGGAGGTGTGGTCTAGAAAGCAAGCAGACTACAACAGGCTCAAGGTATTAGGTTGCTTAGCTTATGCACACATAAAACAAGATAAACTAGCACCTAGAGCTGTTAAATGTGTGATGATAGGATATCCAAAGGGTGTTAAAGCATACAAGTTGTGGTGCATTGAGAATAACAAGTTTATGATAAGCAGGGATATTACTTTCAATGAAAATACAATGACACTTTTGAATCAAGCTCAGAGTAGTAATGAAGTTGAGCTTGAGGTGGAGCCTTCCAGTACTGATCAGAGAAAACAGTAATAAGTTATTACTGAATCTGATCAAGATATAAGGAAAGAAAATGAGACAGTAGAGGATGATGTTTCAGAGACTAATGAGCTATTGAATAGCTATCAGTTGACTAGAGACAGTGGGAAAAGGACATTAGACCTCCAGCTAGATATGCTGAGGCTGATATAGTGTCTTTTGCTCTATATACTGCAGTTGATGTGGATGCTTATGAGCCAAAAAACTACAAGGAAGCTGTTACTTGTAAAGAAAATGATAAGTGGAATGTTGCTGTACAAGAAGAGCTGTTGTCTTTAGAGAAAAATGAGACATGAAAGATGGTTAAAAGGCCCAAAGATCAGAAACTAGTCAGCTGTAAGTGGATATTCAAGAAGAAAGTTGCACCTAAGGACTCAGGTGGAGTTAGATACAAAGCAAGATTAGTAGCAAGAGGTTTTTCACAAAGAGAGAGAATAGATTATACTGAGATTTTTTCTCCAGTTGTTAAACATTGTTCCATCAGGATCTTGCTAGCTTTGGTAGCTCAATATGACTTGGAATTACATCAGATGGATGTTACTACAACATTCTTACATGATAAGCTTGAGGAGAAAATTTATATGGAGGTTCCAGAGGGATTTTCTGTACAAGAACCAGAAACTAAAGCATGCTTACTTCTTAGATCACTGTATGATTTAAAACAAAGTCCAAGAAGGTGGTATCTAAGGTTTGATGAATACATAATCAGTTGTGGATTCAAGAGGTCTTGTTATGACAGCTGTGTATATTTTAATCATGACAGTGAATATCACATGTTCCTACTATTGTATGTTGATGATATTCTTATTGCTTGTAAATCCATGGAGGGTATTTTAGCAGTTAAGAAGATGCTTAAAGCTGAATTTAACATGAAGGATTTAGGTGAAGCAAAGGTAATCTTGGGGATGCAGATTGATAGAGACAGAGTTGATGGATCAGTAAGACTTCATCAAAGTGTGTATTTGGAAAAGGTGCTCAAGAGGTATAACATGGACTTGAGCAGATCAGTTACAACACCAGTAAAGCAGGGTATCAATTTGTCTACTATGCAATCAGCTAAAACCAGAAATGAGATAATGGAGATGGAGAAAGTTCCTTATTCAAATGCTGTTGGAAGTTTAATGTATTCCATGGTATGCTGCAGGCCGGATCTTGCATATGCAATGAGTCTAGTAAGTAGATTCATGAGTAATCCTGGTAGAGAGCATTGGGAAGCAGTTAAATGGATACAAAAGTACATCAGAGGTACACTTACATCAGGTCTGAAGTTCAAGAAATTAACTCCAAATAATGAGTTTCTTGAAGATTATGTTGATGCAGATTATGCAGATAATCTAGACATTAGGAAGTCTCTGACATGTTATGTGTATTGCCTATTTGGTACAGCCATTAGTTGGAAAGCAACACATCAACCAGTTGTAGCTCTATCTACAACAGAAGCTGAGTACATTGCATTAACAGAAGCAGTAAAGGAAGGTATGTGGTTGGTTGGAATTCTAAGTGAATTTGGGATTGAACAGAAATCAGTTGTCATCAACTGTGACAATCAGAGTGCTATACATTTGTCTAAGCATCAGGGATTCCATGAGAGGACTAAGCACATAGATGTAAGATTGTATTTTCTGAGAGACATGATAGAAGAAGGGAAGGTGGTAGTATGCAAGATTGATACTACAAAGAATCCAGCAGATTTCCTAACTAAAGCTCTTGCAACCTCAAAGTTTGAGTTGTGCAAGAATCTGATCAGTATTTGTTAAGGGAGTGAGATTGAGTTTGTGTTGTACTCATTAAAGAACAGTGGAGAGAGTGGCTGCACTCATTACCAAGCAGTGTAATAGGATTGAGGTTTGATGATGATGAATACGGTTTAAGGTGGAGAAATTGTGAGGTAAACCATATTCATGCATGGTGAAGTGTTGAGGGTGGTTTACAGTATGAGAACATGCATGGTGAAAAAGCATGCACACGGTAGAAACAAACCAGCAGTTTTGACACATGAAATCATGCAACGGTTGCACAGTGTGAGCAGGCTGTTTTGAAGATATTTTGCGGTGGTTATCTAGATCTTTTTAGGGTGGTTATCAGCTGGTTTCTGTAGTCCTACACGTGGTCTATGCAAGGGAGTTTGATTCAGTTAGAAACTCAACCGTTTTGTAACTGAATTACAGTTGCAAAGTTGGTTCATCGAAACTGTCCCGTAAGTTTGCAGCGGTGTGAGGTGTCTATATATAGCTGTGTTTTTCGTTTCTTCTCTGTACAGATACACACCATTTTCATATTGATCAATAAAGAAGCTCATCCTATAGTGGACGTATGTCGTTCTTGACCGAACCACTCTAAATCCTCATTGCAATTTACTTTCAGAATTACACACACACATCTTCTTCATATTTAGGTTTTTCTCATTCAAAGCTTCTTGATTCAAAAATGTTTATTGTGAAATTCATATCAAACGCATAGAGTGAGGTGTGAATTCTTGTCATAGTAATAATACCCTATTGTTTAATTACAAAGATCACATTGAAACCATGGTAGTGTGAAAATGTTTGTAATCTATATATATTTTTTAAATTTAATTTCTAAATCGTAAATCTATGACATTGTAATGACGAATTTAATCAAGATAAGAACGTACTAAATACTAAGTTTTATCAATTAAATTCTCGAATCTTTACAAATATTTGATGGACCACCCCCAAAATATCCTTTCATTAAACATTTAAAATCCAAAATAGTAGGATTCGATTCAACAACGAAAATTGATAGAGGAATAAATTAATATGATAATCAAAATAAAATGGAATCTTTCAAATATTATGCCAATGGATTTGGCTTTCAAGAATGGGCCCACTTTTAACCCAAACAAACTCTCTCTCTTGTTAGCTCTTGTCTTGATGAGGAGGCAGCCGTAGCTCCACGGTGGAGCCACCGTGACGCCACCACTATTTTTAATTTTTAATTTTACTTTTATTTTTTCGAAAAATAAAATAAATTGAAATTGAAGGATTTTGTTGGATATGAAAGAGATATGTGAGTAACCCCACATGATGTATGATAACATGCATTATTGTTAATTTAGGGTAGGTTTCTTGAATTTTTGTAATTTTTGAAGTATATTAATACCTATAATTAATTTATTTTTTTAAAGTTAACTATCAACATTAAGAGGCTGAAATATTTTTCTTTTTTTTTAATCAATTTAGGACTCCAATTATCTAGAAATTTAAATTTAGTACATGAGATCATTAAAATCATTTTAATCAGAATAATTTTTTAGTAAAAAAAACTAAAAGATATTTAAAAATAACTAATGTTGTGGTTGTTAAATTATTAAAATATTTTAATCATTTCATGTCATAAATTATTAGTTTTATATCTTTCTAATCATAAATAGTACTTTTTTGTCACTTTTTTTTATTTTATAATCAACATATTTTTTTTAGGTCTTATATTGAAAAATAGAGTGTTATTTTGTATACTTGTTTTATAAATGCGTGCACTTAATTATAGGTGCGGATGGATTTTTTAATGGGTAAATTACTAACACCCCTCGAAATTTATCTAAACTACCAAATTAATCCCCTAATTTGAAAAACTACTAATTTTTCCATTTTCTTAAATAAAAAATAATGGAAATGACATCAATATGTACTTAACGTTTGATAAATAATCTTTACTACCTAGGTCTATCTCATTAGTTTTGTCTATTTTTCTTTAATATTTGATAAATATGGTTTTCTTGCGTATTTATTTGAGATTATATTAATATTATAAATTGTTGAAGTTTTTGTTTTACATTGAACTTATAGATTTTTTAATTCAGAACTTCACGTTTGATTGAAATTCTTATTCGATTTTAGTTAATTAAAATCAAATATGAAACAGTGGTACCGAGAGGAGAAAAATAAAAATTAAAAATTAATATTGAAGTCAATAATTACACTATCACTTATTAAGTTTTGAACAAATAAATAATAAAAATTCTAAGGAGATCAGAATCACGAAACAAAATTTAAGAATATGTGTACTAATCCAATCAAACAATTAGGAAATAAAATGAAATGAAAATAAAGTTTTAGAATAGAAAATTAATTCCATAAATTTGACAGCACATTTCATTCTGTTTAATATTTATAAAACATTAATCATCATCACAAATTTCTATATAAGTAAACTTATATAGTTTTCGTAAGTGAAATTGTTGAAATCTTAATTGGATTATTTAGTTTAATTAATATCATATCATAACTTTATCTTATAATAATGTAGCACAAGAAAATAAACCTTAAAAATATTTCAATGATACTTATATCAAATTTTATCGAGTAGTAAATACATGTGATAAATGTCTTTCTCATCATACGATACAAAATAAATAAATAAATAAACCAAAAAGTATATAATATTTGACTTTTACATAAAGGTCCCGTAGCTCAGTTGGTTAGAGCGTTGGTCTTATGAGCCGAAGGTCGCGGGTTCGAGCCCCGCCGGGACCAAATTAATTAATTTTTAATTTTTACGTTAATAAGTAATTAATTTTTTACAATTAAAAATACTAATAATAATCTATTTTTAATTCTAACATTTTAGTAACGCGAAATTGAAGTTATGATTAAATAAAAAAGTTAAGTAGAAGATGAAATATCATAGTCTCACCACCTTGTTGTCAGTTGGTTAGTCCATTGCAACATTGACTTCAAACCTTTCTTACACCAATTTCCAATTCTCTTCAAAATTCAATATTCATGGTATATCTCTCTCCCTCTTCCTTGCCCATTTCTCTCACTCCCAACAAAGAGAGAGAGAGGAGAGAGAAACCATGGATAATTGTTGAGCATAACCTCATCAAGTAAGGCTTTTAATATGCTCATCAGCAGTTTAAACTGAGATCTTGTTGATTTCATAGATATCATCAAATGAATCATGACATCATCATGGGACCCTTTTCTTCTTTCTCTCTCACCTTTTCTTGAAACCACTTCTTTTCCCATGTGTGAGAGAGAGAGTTGTTGAATTTCTTACCATGTGTAATTCTTGAGGTGGGGTTGGGTGGGTTGATTTAGCTCTTGAATGAGGATGATAATTTTATGATGTTTCCATGTGCATCTACACTATTAAAGAAAATCTTGATATGCATATCTTTTTAGCAGATTTAAATGTAATTATGTAATAATTTTGGCAGCAGAGCTTTGAATCAGAAACCAGCAAGATGGGGTCTGGTGATTGGTTCAAGAATATTATAGGCCTAAAGAGATCAAAGGTAGATAGTTTGATAATTAAACAACATTAACAAATACATGTAATTATGGTTTTTGTGCAATTCAATTAGCTTTTACTTAATCTTTGCAGAAATCAAAGTCTGATCATCATTTCAACAAAAACAAGAATGCCAAATTCAGACATCTAACACAAGATGTTGCTGCTACAAAAATCCAATCCGCCTTTAGAGCATTCAAGGTTAGTCGAGCTGACCTCGAATATCTATATTGTTACGAGGAGTTTAGATTGTTAAGTAAGTCGAGTGAAGCTCAAGTATTTAGGGTTGGGGCATTAGATTGTTCAAGAGCTAGTCGAGTCTAGCTCGAATGTCTAGAGAAAAGAGCATTCAGGATTAGTTGGGATTTAGTAGTAACAAGGGGATGGAAAAAAATACTATATCAATATGGACATATTATAATTTGATCATATTCTACATGCTAAAGTTTTGAATCTTGATATCACACAAGTTCTTGATGTGATTCTAATTTGCTAAATTCCACAATTTTCATTCCAAGATCAAGATGCTAAGGGTACTTTCAATGCAGGCAAGGAAGGCACTACGTCGTCTGAAAGGAGTCGACAGGTTTCGTGGGGTCATAACCGAAGGCCAGTTCTCAGTGAAACACCAAGCAGTGTCTGCCCTGAACCACATTCATTTTTGGAGCAAGATACAGTCGGAGATTAGAGCTCGTTGGCTCGGAATGGTGGTTGAGAGCCGGGCGAGGCAGAAAAAACTCGAAAATCAGTTGAAACTGGAAGCTAAGATCCATGAATTAGAGGTAATTTGGTGTGAAAACTGTGCAAATGTTTGACAAGTTGTTAGCACTTGCCTTTCACATTTTGTACACTTGCCTTTATTGTAGGAACAACCGGAATCATATCATTGAATTTAATTCAACCAATACGGATATATACATACTTCTATTATTGTACTATCATTACAGCCTAGCAACTTAAATTCATAGATTTTTTTTATTATTATTTTTGAAAGGACATTTATTGATTGGGTATTGATTCCCTCTTTATGTATAAGGTACTATTTTAGATGAATTGCTATTTAAGTTTTGGAAAGATCATAACATTTTAATGAACTTTCAGTTGCAGTAGATTTGAGAGTGTTCAATTGCTTATTTAATTAGCTATCTACATCAAAATTTACAATTTTCTATTTCGTAAGAAGGTTTTAACGAGGCCAACACAAAACTCCGACTCCATTAAACCTAGCGAGTTTGCCTTAAAGTTGAATCTCTTGTTCGACAGGTCGAGTGGAGTTGTGGCCCGGAAACCATGGAAGAAGTTCTTAACAGGGTTCAACAAAGAGAAGCTGCAGCTGCTAAAAGAGAACGAACTTTGGCTTATGCTTTTTCTCACCAGGCATGTTAAAACCTTAGCTAACAACCATTCTATTGTTCTAACCAAAGTTTGTGTTTTTTTAAGAATTTTTAAGTCGAAGGTGGTTGTATTTGGATGTCAATAGTGGAGGGCGAATTCTAATCAGTATTTTGGCCAATCTTACTACGACGTAAGCAAGGAGAGCTGGGGTTGGAGCTGGAAGGAGCGATGGGTAGCTGTTCGACCCTGGGAGAGACGGTACCAAACAAGACCTACCCTGGTCAAGAAAGTCGAAACAAGTGAAGTTGCAAGAGCTGCAACTTCTATTAAACCAGCTATATCGAATGGAAAAGTCTCGACAAGATCGCCTAAACTCGCCCTAGTCGACGCAGTCTGAGTAACTTGCCCTTACAAGAACTCCTACTTGGAAAATGATCTCGTGTTTTCCAATTCGTGAATAAAAATGACTTGTTCAACGTAGCGACGGAGCTAGGATTTTTGTGGAAAGATGGAAACTTTTTAAATGTGTTTTGTTTGGATTTATGTTTGTGAGCTTACTTAGGCATGTCATTATAAAATATCAAATGGCACATCAACAATTTCTACTTCTATATCTTTGTCTTGTTTTCTTACTATTTGTATCTTTATTTTTTAATTTCAAATAATATTAGAAAATAGGGACTGTAGTCAAATGAATTCATTTCTTTACTACCTTACAACATCTAACAAACAAGAAGCTCCACTTTACAGTAAATAAAGTAACGAATTGTGAGACATAGTAGATTTTATTGAGAAAATATGGAGTGATTTTACGTCATGTAACATGTTGCATTAAAAATTGAGTCATCTATTATTTTATGCATAAAAAATTGTAAGTTTTACTTCAATTAGGTATTGGTATTTGAGCACTTCACGTGAAAAATACAATAAATCAATTGAATAATTAAAATATTAAAAGCCAACTTTAGCAAAAATTCTTCAAAATAAGGATCCCATTGGAAACACCAACAATCCAATATATATGTAGTACATGAGTAGTGTGTTAGTGAGATGAAAAAAAAATATAATATTTTAATAAAAAAAATACTATATTCAAATTAATAAAAAGTGATAATATTTGTAATGAAAAGTTGGGAATAATATCTTTAATAAAAAATAATTATTATTTAAGAAATTGAGACAAGACAATATCTAGCAAGTGTTATCCCCTCCCAAAAAAAAAAGACAAAACAAAAACAAAAACAAAAAATTTACGATTTCTCAATTTTATTTCTTTATTTTTTGAAAGGTAGTAGACAAGACAATAAATATTTTTTCAAAAATTCAGGAAGGAAAAAAATTGGACAGGGTAAAATATTCAATATCATTTCATGTGACAACGTGTCAACCCTGATTGGCCCATAATAAAATTTTTTTAAAAAAAATGGACAACCCCAAATATAAAAATAAAAATAATATTAAAAAAAAGGGATTTTAATGTTCCTGAAATGAGATTTGGCAGTGGCAGGGAAAATCAGTGGAATTTAGAGGAGTAGCAATCAGCCATAAAGAAGTACCAACAACCAATCAAGCAATTGTCACCATCTCAACAGAAATTCATTTAATTTCAAGAATATTTTTCCAGCTAATTTAATCACACATTTTTTAACACATCCATGCCCAAGGGGGACCAATTTCATTAATCTTCCATTTCTAATAACACTACCCCTTCTTTTGGTATTATTCAACACAACTTGTTTCCTTCACCACTATTCTTTACTGTTTCATCAATTCTTCATACTAATAACAAAATCAACCTCTCATTCACCCACTAATTAAACACCCCCTCCCCTCCCCTCCCTCCCCCAAAACCCCACCACCCCCATCTCTCTCTTCCTCTCTCTCTCTCTCTCTTCAAGGGTTTCTACAGTAAGATAACGACTTGTCTGAAAATGCCTCCCAAACCCCAGCCTGATGGAGATGTAAACAACCCCACCATTAAACAATTCTATTCTCAGAAACTAACAAGTTTAACTAATTAGGAGGGAGTGAGAGAAGAGATCAATATTATTAGTAGTATAAGATAATATGCTTTTTCAGCCATGAATAATTGACCATTTCCATACAGAGAAGAACAACAGCATGATGTGTTTCTCTCTCTCTCTCTTTCCCCACAAATGAGTTGAAATCAAAGAAGCAACAAAAGAAGAGTACTAATCAACACATCTATAATATATCCAACATGGATTGCATAGTTCTAACAGGATATAATATATATGGCCAGACTTTGACATCACAGATTAGCTCTCAAAAGATTTAGCTAAAGTTGAAGAGTTGAAGCATAATGAGGTTTAAATAACAGAAAATACGAATTTGGATCGTCTGGAAACACGAATCTTGCAATGAAAATGTTTGAGCAAATTAGGAATTCGAATGACTTGAAACATAGTTGAGCTCAGCCAGCTCATTCAGGCATTGAACATGAAACTAATGCTGGAAATGTAAGTAATTAACATAGAGTAGCTAACCGTAGTCGAAGAACCGCGGTCCGTCGGGTCGGTTCTTCGTCTCACGGAAGCTGCCGCCATCGAGAAGAACTCACTCACTCACTCTTCTATCCTGTTATTGAATTTCTCCAGCTGATGATAAATTTGAAGCCCTGCAAAGTGATTGAAGTTTAATGGGCAGTTATTGAGAGAGTGAATGTGAATGAGTGTGTTGGAGTTAACCTGTTAATGGAAGAAGAGAGGTCTGGTTTGTTGTGAGTAGTCATCAATGGCGAGAATCAGAGGAAGCAGAGGATGGCTTGTCGGAATAGCCATCGTGCTCCTCTTCATCACCTTGAATCCGTGCAGGGATGTGGAAGCCGGTGAATCCGCCGTATCCGGAGGCGAATCCAATGCCGGGAACCGACGAAGGGTACACCGGCACACCTCCGTGGTGGTGGTGGTGGGGCGGCTGCTGGCCGTGGTCGATGGCCATGGCGGACGGTTGGTCTATCCAAGCACGAACTGAAGGTGAGTTACTGGACTGAAGGGGTCCCCTCTGTGTAAACAACTGGTTATGCCCCAACAGCTGCTGCAGCAGAGGCTGCGGAGCTGGTGGCGCGTTGAAGAAGTATCCTGCCGATGCGGCGGCGGCTCCGCCACTCCCACTGGCGGTGTCTCCGCCGATGTTCCAAGCGGCGAGCCTCTGGAAGTGGTGGTGCTCCGGCCATCCGGCGGCGGAGGTGTCGAAGCCCAATGGGGTGCCACTGAGTAGAACACGAGCTTGTGCATGCGCGTGGTCGGCGTGTTGACTCGGGTGGTGACTCGGGCTGTTGTGCTGCTGGTGGTGGAGCAGAATCGGATCCTGAAAAGACTGCAAAGAAAGCCGCAAATCCTGGCTATGGTGGCTGCTCCTCTGCATCAAATCGGGAGTGGAGAAACTCTGAAACTGCATCGACGACGAAGTCGCCTCGTCGGAAGCACCCATCGGAAAGAATGACTTGATTGTGTCAGCAATCACGTCGGAATCCAAAGACGGCGGCAGGAAGCTCGAAATCTGGGGGTTGGAAGTGTTTCCGACGCCTCTGTGGTGCAAATCTTGCTGTTCATCTTCTCCGGCCATCCCCACCGGCATTGTCCTCTTGCTGGAGTTCACCAAATCGTCATCTCCTTGGTGGTGGTGCTGATCTTCTTCGAGCTTCTGCTGAGAGTCTTCGGGCTCGAAGGTGGCGTTCGGGCCGGAACAGGAGGTGGGATGCCAAGCAGGGAGCTGGGCGAGCTCATCAATGGCGGCCTTAGCTTTCTTAATCAACCAATCGACGGCCTTGCTGGGGCGGTCGTAGCCGAGGCGATCCTGGACGTCGTAGAACTGAATGGCGGTGTGGGCGGCGAGGCGCACACGGCGGTCGCGGGGGCCTTTGGCGGTGCAAACTTTACTGTGGCGGTCTTTTCTGCCGGTGGACCTCACAATGTGGCCACCCTGCACCTCCACAATCTCTCCGACGGCGGCGGCGGACTTCGGTCCTAACCTGGACGACGTCGTTTGATGATCCGCCATTTTATCTCGCAATCTAGCATGTTCGGAAGTGGGCTCCAGCGAAGAAGACAAGTAAGCGCGTTTCTTCGTCGTCGGCGGCGGAGGCGGCGGCGGTAAGTCTAATCTCCTACTACTACCATACAACAACTGATTCTGGTGTCTCTCTCTCTCCCCTACATCTCTCACTAACAGGTTCTGATCTTGATACAGATGAAGACGATGAGGATGATTCTTCTGCGGATCCAGACTCAAACCCTTGTTCTTCTTCTCTCCTTCCAGCTTTCAATAATTCACTCTCAATCTCTCTCTCTCTCCTCCAATTGCATCTCCAAAACCATCCTGCCATTCAAATCCCCAAATTCCATCATCAAATTACACAAGAACTCAGCCTAACCCATCTCTCTACACACCTTTTGATAACACCTATACATTAATCTACACTCTACCTCTGCAAATATCTGTACTATACCACCAACAAACAAATTTCTTTCTGCAACTTTCTTTCCCTCTCTAAAATTAACAACACTTGCAGTAATTTTCTAAACAAGGAACTGGTGGAGGTGAAAAGTGAGCAAATTCAGAGAATAAATGAAAATTTAGCTTTAGCACATGCTCTCTCTCTCTCCTCCCATGTTTCTCTCTCTACCATAAGAGGCCTGGATGGCAGTGATGTGGGGGGCAGTGTTTGGGTCAGAGAAGAGATTAAAGATCTCTGTGATATCAACAGTGCCCTGGCCCTCACACTGCTACTCTTTTTCTACACCCTACAATACACACAATTACAAAAACAAAAACAAAAAAAACAGAATTTTTTTTTTTTTATTTCAGATTATATTTTGAAATTTTTTCTCCATTCAAGTGTGAGGTGTTTCAGTTCCACTTTGTCCCATACTATTGGGTGGATTCCAATATTTTTCCCCCTTTTCCCTAATTTCACTTAGAACCCTAATTTCGAATTCTTTGTGTGTGTGGACGGATTAATGAAAGATGATAGATCCTCCAATATGACCACCACCACCTCCCCCCCTTGTTGAAAGCGACATCTTTCAACTTTTCTGGGAAACCCTTTCTCTCTCCTCTCTCGATCTCTCTCTCCTCTTCACTTAAAAGAAACAACACAGAACTCCCCGTCAGATTTCTTTCATCCAAACTTCCTTTTTAGTGTGTTGAATTATTTCTCTGTCGTATTTTTCTTTTTCTTCTTTTTTTTTACTTTTGAAAGATTTCAATAATCGATGGAAAAGGATTAAATGAATAAATAAATGAAAAAAAAAAAAGAGGGGACTGATATTTTAATTCTCCTTTTGACAACATTGCATCGCTCATGTCGATTTCGAAGTTGTACTTTGACTCGAACCACTATTAATATTTTTGAAAAATTATCTAGATAAATATTTTGAGCTTTTTTTTTTTTTATTTAACCACTGCTATATTTTATCACCTTAAAATAACTTAATTGAATTAATGATCTCAATGTCTAACTTTGGAGTTTTAACTACTGTGCACTTGTGGTACGGGTGCACCTGGATAATCGCAAAATCAATTTTTTATTTAATTTTCACTATTTAATAAAATAAAATAATTAAAAAAAATAAATAACTACCCACTTCCCCTATATTTTACTTTATAAATTTGTTGGTGCACCGATATATCAGGTGCACCAAAGAATAACCCTAACGTTGATAGGAAGATAGTACTCCATTTTATCACCAAATTTCTGTTCGCGTTTACTATTTCCAAAAATATTAATAAAAGTACCTTTTAACTTACTTATTTATGAGGTAGTTTAATATTTTTTAATAATAAGAGTAAATAGATAATACCGCATCCGTCCCATAGAGAAGTTCAAGATTACTGTAAATACAGAATTTAAGAAAAAATTATTTTTTATTTTATTTTTAGGGGTCGTTTGATATTTTTATGTAATAAATAAATTGTAAAGTAAGTTACGCTAGTTGTAAAAGGTTGGCAATTTTGAAATTAAAATGTGTTATGAGATTTTTAATTTTTGTGTATTTTCTTATTTGGGGTGTGAACTTATTTATAGGACGGACAAAAATAGAAAATGTGAATTTGTTTATGTAATGGAGAGATTAAAATATTTTATGTATGTTAAAAATGTAGTAATGATAAATTTGAAATTAAAGTCTCTTTAGTTTTTTTCTTTTATCGAAGTGTAAAGTTGAAATTGGAATAAACCAAAATAAAAAGTATGAAGTTGAAGTCAAGACGGATGTAATAGTCCACTATCAATAATTACTACTCCCTACATACCTGTCTCTCGCTATGAATATTAAGAAAAGTGATAACTTTTTAAAGGTATTATGATATTTTTTATAATAAATAAATGATAAAGTATGTTAAGTGTGCTAGATAATATTAATTTTTTTATATATAAATAAAGTATATGAGAAAATATAATTTTTTTAATTTTTTTTTAAAGTGAAATTTTTTATAGGATGGTGATTGGTCGTTATAGTTCGGGCGACCAAGCAACAAAATATCAAACCCAATGGAATTTAGGATTTGTGGCCTTCAAGTTATAGTATCGTGATTAGTTAGGGACGATCGAAAAGGATGGTAAGAAATAAAAGAAAATAAAATGCATGAAAAAATAAATCTAATTACAATATTTTTGGATTTTCAATGTGATGGTAGCTTTCATGATGCAATCAAATAATCAAACGTTCAACATCTTTAATTGTTTTCTATTTTTAAGCTAATCATGGTAAGAGCGATCACGATTTCCACCTATCCCCAATCGCCATGGTGAATAGGATGTAGATTGTTTTCACAACCCCTAAAAAGCTCCTAGGATCGATCCTACTTGCAATTCCCTTTAAGGTACTATGCTCGTATGGATGGGGTTCCCTTCACTAGTTAAATCCTCGGGCCTAAGTGATTTTCCTAGTGTTCATTTATGTTGTTCTAAACATAAGGATTCTCTGTCAGGTTCCCCTTATATTAAACCCTCATGTAATAAATAGAAGAAACTCACATATGATAATCATGCAAAGCAACTAAGGGTAAAGCAACGACATGACATGCCGATACACAATACACAATCTAATCACTATACATTAATATCAAAGACATAAATCTCATATTATTACAAGCATGTGAATTTCATAAATGAAACCTAATCAAAGCCGGAAATTCAATCAAGAGATTTTCATAATTTAATCAATAATCATGCTTCAATCAACCACCAAAATATAGAAAATAGAAAGATAATAAGTAGGATTAGATTACACCTTAATGAAGTTTTTACATTCATGATGATCATCATTTCCTTGGTGTCCCCACCTTCTTAGAAAACAATAAAAACCTAATATAGAAAAAACATTTAAAGAAATGGATCCCTCCCCCAAAGGGGGAGGAATCTCAACTAGTGGAGATCTCTCTTTCAAGAGCTCCCCAAACTCTAATCTAAAATATAGAGTGAATTGGTTTGAATGGTGAATTGTTGTTGATGGCCTTCATATGAGATGATATTTATAGTAGTGGGGTGTGAGGAGTGTTGGTATGTTTATTCAATGTGGGATACTTTAGTTCAAGGGCCAAAATAGAAAAATTTGGCTTTAAAAATTCGTTGGCATAAACTGACACAAAAATTCGCTCGAATTTTTGTGAAGAGGGTCGAATTTTTGTGACAGCACGCACGCAGCTTCACGGTTTTGGCTCGTTTTTGCTCGTTTCAACTCCGAATTGAGTTCCGTTTTCTCCCACATCTTTCTTTTTACTTGTAGAATCCATTTCTATCTCATAATCACCAATTTACTACAAAAATGATAAAAATACCTTTTTCCAAGTAATTAAGCAATTAATTGTATCTTCCATAAAAACATGCTTAACTATTGAATTAAAGCTACATAAAGTAAATTCATGCAATTAAACCCATAATTCTAGGTGAATTTCACGCTGATCAGATGGCTAAGAATAGAAACTATGCAATCTGAAAGGAAATATTTTATTGTGTTGTTTATTAATTACTCGTTTGGAAGGAGTACATGTTTTTTTAGGCGTATTTTATTTTATTTTATTTTATGAGTTGATTTCCTGGACATGTGAGTATGTGTCGTATATTCCATTAATTTTTATTCTATAGTGTATACTCTCATATTAAGTTTTATAATTTTTTTGTGTAGTAGGAATTTGTATTAGTATTGTGTATAGGCTCAGTGTAGAATAATTAATTATTTTATGTGAGTCTTACTTAACAAAAATAAATGTAAACCTTAATTTGGAAAAAAATAAAATGAAAACGTATATATATATAATTTATAGTACTCCCTCCGTCCCGGGTATTTTTACCCGTTTGTACGGGCACGGAGATTAAGACGCTTTATTTTTTAAATATATAATGTAAGAGAAAGTAGGGATAAATTAGTAATTTAAAAAGAAAATGTGAATAAAGTTATTGGGAATGATGAATAAAGTGTAAAAAAGTAATTAAAGTTGTTGGGATTGTAAAAAGTAGGTAATAAAATATTATGTATTTTTGCCAAAAATGGAATGGGTAAAAATACGTGGGACACCCCAAAATGGAAAGTGGGTAAAAATACGTGGGACGGAGGGAGTATTTAATTTTTCATTTAAAAAAAAATTACTTACTAAGTTATAAATTTTTATTTACTAGTATGTTTTTATTCATTAGTTATAAGTTTTAGACATGAGTATAAGGTGGATCCGAGTGCATAGAAGAATTTGTTATATTTGAGTTGATATATGATGTATCTGGCTATATATATATATATATATATATATATATATATATATATATATATATATATATATATATATATATATATATATATATTCTCTTCGTTTCATTATTTTACTTTTTTTTCTTTTTTGTCTGTCACAACATTTATGCATTTTTTTTAAAACGGAAAAAAAAATTAATAGTACTCACTTTTTATACAAATCCAAACACCTTTACATACTTTTTTCATTAAATTATTTAAAATACTCATTTTTTACACACATCTCAATAACTTTACAGATTTTTATATACTATATATAAAAATAATCCCTCTATCCCATGTATTTTTACTCATTTTTATTAATGATAAAAATACATTATACATCTTACCTATTTTTTACACTTTATTCATCAATCACAATATTGATTGGTCGTAATATAGTGGGTATGACCAATTAAAGAAATTATCGAACCACAAGGATGAACGTGCTAGAGTTTAAGCGATCTCAAGTTTATCGTGATTTTATAAGGACGACGGAAGAGAGGATATGATGCAAATAAACGCAATTACACTAATGAAAGAAATAAAGATAAAATGAATGCAAAGATAAAAGGGTTCCAAATGATGCAAGGATGAGATTAACAACAATCATGGCATAGATAATTAAGTAATCATGCAATTAATTCTAATCTCTCATGGACAAGGTATAGAAGCGATCACTAATTCCACCTAAACTCTCTCTCGAGATGGATAGGATGTAGGCCCTCAACAAGACTCCCAAAAGCACATAGGATCGAGACAATAGCAAACACCTCCCACTAGGTACTAATTACTCTATGAGTTCCCTAATTAGGTATTAAATCATAAGCAATATTCCCTTTTAAGGTACTATGAATTTACTAATTGTTTGGGTCTCCTCATTTAATCAACCAACCTCTCGATTAAGCTAATCAAATGTTCTATCAAAGGGTTCTAAATCTAGAAGGATATCTCTATCTCATTCTAAATTAATGCACATGAAGTGTATGATGAAATGATTCAATGAACTATTCTAAACACATAATTGATTTCTCAATCTAATCACATGCCCATGACAATTAATCACACAAATCATCATATACATCAAGCAATCAACAATCAATGATAGAAATAACACAAAGCCCATTCAAGATTAAAATCAATTTGCATAAAAATTAAATTATCCAACATCAATCATGGAGCTAATCTCACAAAGGAGATTAGCCTATCATAGTTTTAGAGAAAACAATCATAGACAATTGGATCCACAAATTCCATGACAAATCTATAAAGAATTTCACAAGACTTAGAATTATATTCCCCCTTTGAAGGTCTTCAATGGAGATCACCTTCTTCCTCTTGTGATCTTCACTCTCCCTTGCTTCCTTGATCACTTGGATGGTGGATTTGATGGAGGGGATCAAGTGTAGATGGATGGAATCAAGGAATGGTGAATGGGATGAAGGGTAGATGGAATGGAGAGGAAAAGTGTATGAAAAATGGTGTGTATTAGGTGTAGATCTGATCCCCACTGATATTTACACTCCAAAATGGGTGTTTTTACCCCTTAGAACCTTCTAGAACACATTCTAATCATAAAAATGACTTTGGGCCGAGCATGGGTCGAATTCGGGTCAAGTTCGGGTCGGTGCAGTGCAGTTTCACCGTTTCACCCATAACTTCCACATCCGATCTCCAATTTGAGTAATTCTTGTGCTCACGCGATCCTCTTTTCATTGGCTTTCTATCCATATAAAGATATGATAAAACATCCAATATTTGAAGGTGTAACAAGTCATACAAAATAACACAACCGTGCTGAGTAGAAACAGCCTGCGCGACGTCACCATTTTAATCATAACTTTCTGGTTTGGGCTCGGATTGAAGTGTTTCTTATACCAAAATGATTCTCTTTTATGTAGCTTTCCAATCATATATCACACTTCTAGTTCTGAGCTCCACAAGAGTACAAAAAAATTACACAAGTTGGACGTGCGTTTTTCAGCATTTTGCTTAATTTGACTCATTTTCCCTCGTTTCAACTCCGAATTAAGCTTCGTTTTTTTCCAAATCTTCCTTCTCGTGTCTAGAATTCATTTTTACCTGAAAATCATATATTTAAGCTCATTCTCACATATTTCCATAAAAACATAAAACACAAACAAATAGAACACAAATACGGATAAAATAATACGAAAACACATATAAAAAGACACTAAAATCTAGGTGAAAATATCACTCATCACACCCCCAAACTTAAAGAGTTGTGCGTCCTCGCACAACGAAAATGATAAACCAAGAGGAGTGATTTTCACCTAGGAAAAGACTAAACGAACATACGTAATAACATATCGATAGCAATAAGAATTATAATTTATGCTAAGTCATCCTACAACATTAGATTCATGACATGAGAAATTAACAAGTTCAATCACAAGAAAATAAAGTGTAATATAGTCCCTTTTAGTCCAAGCCTCACATAAGATATAAATTTCACTCAACACTATTTTAAGTTGTGTAAAACAATACTCATCAATCGATTGGCTCGACTCGCTATAAGCTTGCTCGTGGACTACATTCACAAACCACCAAAGTTTTCATTAGTGATCAAAAAGGTCTTTCATTAAGGATGTAATGATAGGCTCTTTGGTAAGGTAGGAAGAATATGGTAATAGTGGCTTAAACAAGTGTAAGTAATCGAAGAGATGGCCAATTTCTCCAACTTCTCCACTTTTCTTTCTTCATTTCTTGTCTTTGGTACTCACAAGCACTACTCATCAACTTTCCTTGGATTTCTTGAGCTTCTTATGATTCATGCTTCTTTTCTTTGATTTTTAAGTACTTGAGCATATTATTGTTACTTTGCTTATTTTCTTGTCATGAGGTTGCATGTTCATTCTTGTTTGTGCTCTTTTCATCATTTTTCTTGCTTGTTTACCATTTTCTTTTTTTTTTCTTCCTCATCAAACATTTCTAGCCACCATCTCCTAAATCACCCACACAAAGGGTATATATACATGGCTTAAGAGGGTAATCAAGGCTTATAATGTGCTATATTCACAATAAAAAGGCTTTAGGGCTCAAAGTGGTTAACTAGGGATTATGTTCATGGTAGGGAAATATATGGCAATGACTATAATAACAAGGATGACCTTAGATCATGTCACTAATCTCCACAAATCGGGCTCGTTCCTCTAGTCCTTGAGCAAGTTCTAGCTTATCAAACTCAATCGATCCACTCATGAAAGAAAAACCATGTATGCACGGTTGAGGCTCAAACACTCACAAGCTTGTGCTCGGACCTTAGGAAACTTATTACACCACATTCATCTCAAAATTGAACAAGTTAAGTAAAACATGTCACAATTCGAAAGTGTAGAGATTCTTAATCATAACTTGTCATCACTTATCACTACAACATATCATCACTCATATTCAAAAATGACTCACAACCTCCCTAAACAAACCACCAAATATACCAAGACAAAAATAAGAAAACACACAAAACATAAAACAAGGACACAACAAACAAGAAATAAAACAAAAACACATAACATGCAAGAATAAAAATCACCATCATTAAACAATAAAGCACACATTCAAATCATCCATAACAATATAAGCTCACAATCATCCCAACCTTTGATTGAAAAGTAAACCTCCCAAAAACATAACACATAAAGTAACATGCTAATCACATCAATACACATCAAAATATTTCAAGCAACTAGAAGTGATAAGGTGTAGAGTACTTCCTCAATAGGCATTTGGTAAAGAAAACGTTAGCTCCAAGCTCCATTCGTGCTTCCAATACCTTTCATTCATGCTCAAACACTCAACAAACACCGTTAGCTCAACAATTGCATTTAACAAATATGGACTATCATGCACTTCAACACCACCAATCATACCTAAATCAAACCAAACTCATGAGAAAAATTTTAAAATTAGCCCAAAAATACGAAAAGTATATGCTTTCAAGACAAAGTATGTCACACCACGCCATATCCCCCCAAACTTAAATTGAAACAAGAGTTTCGAGGTAAGTTTGCAAAAAGTGGTGTGACTTACTTTCACACTTCAAATCAAGCACTTATCGTTTGTCCAATACGCATATTCCTCACAAGCACAATCAACCTACAAGCCAAAAATGCAAGAAATAACAAATCCACAATCCTTATTGAAAGCATTAAATAAAGCAATAAAGATAATGATGGGTTGCCTCCCATCTAGCGCTAAGTTTAACGTCTTCAAGCCGGACGAGAGTCTTTAGCTCATGGTGGTCTTGAATAGTCCTTAGGCACTATCATAGGTTTCTTCTTGAAGTAGTGCCTTGTGCCCTCACGCTCAACCACAAGAACGTTTCCCTTCTTGTTAAATAGTTCAAGCAATTGGTCTCCGAAGGCGTTCTTCACAAGGAATGGCACTTTCCACTTGTTCCACTTTTTCCATGGGGCTTTATATGCATTTTGAACTTCAACCACATCCCCCGGTAAGAATTCGGGCATTGACAAGTGTTGGTGCCCTCTTGCAACCTTTTTCCTACAATCACCAAACAAATTTTTATCAATAAAATCATGGAAGTTCTTAAGAGAATTTGAAATTTCAATAGAATGAGAAGGTTTTGGCTTGTGGGGAGTTGAATCCATGATCTTAGTTTCCGGAGGCTTCTTTTCTTCCATAAGGGCATAAATCTCATCATGGTTTTGAATCTTGACTTTCTCTACCATTTCTTCAAGAGACTCGACAAATCTATCGAATTCCCCCTTCAACTCTTCTTTCAACTCTTTAGCTTTCACCCACTTGGGCACCCTTTCTCTCTTTTCCTTCATAACCACATCAACCCCCAAACTATCCTCTTTTCGATCTTTAATGGCCATGCATAGATTCGTTCCGGAGGTAGAAGGCTTGTTGTTCTCAATGGTGGATACAACTTGACTAACTTGGTGCTCAATGGAATCCAATCTAGCACCGAATGCTACTATTACACTTGTCACCATTTCACACCAATTTCCCATTCGATCCATCCACGCTTCATTATACTTACTCTCCTTCTCCAAGCGCTCCATAATATTTTCGATCGACTCATCTCTAAGCTTCTCTCGATAGTCAAGTTGGGCGAAATAAGAGGTGTTGGAGTCTTGAAAATTTTCCCATAGTTGTGGTTGATTTCTTTCTTGATTTGTAGAAAAATTTTCTTGAAAAACATCTTCCACACCTTGAGGGTATACTTGATGATGCATTTGATGAGGAACTCCAAAATTCTCATAACCTTGTTGTTGGAATTGCATATTTTGTACTCCAAAATCCGGTTGCAAATTAGGCTCCCAATTTAGCATTTGAAATCCTTGAAAATTTCCTTGTGTGTTCATAGCGGAATGAACACTTCTATTCACCATATCTCGAAGAATATCCATGTAGCTCATATTTTTGGGGTTGCTCTCCTTCTTCTTCATTCTCAAGGTATGCACCTATAAAAGAAAGAAAAATTAGAACAAAATTTTCCAAAGCAAATATAAGATGCAAAAAAATATCCTTATTAAGACCACTCTAAACAATCCTTCGTCAAACTACTAGCGACCGTTACCTCTCCGGCAACGGCGCCATTTGATTGGTCGTAATATAGTGGGTATGACCAATTAAAGAAATTATCGAACCACAAGGAGGAACGTGCTAGAGTTTAAGCGATCTCAAGTTTATCGTGATTTTATAAGGACGACGGAAGAGAGGATATGATGCAAATAAAGGCAATTACACTAATGAAAGAAATAAAGATAAAATGAATGCAAAGATAAAAGGGTTCCAAATGATGCAAGGATGAGATTAACAACAATCATGGCATAGATAATTAAGTAATCATGCAATTAATTCTAATCTCTCATGGACAAGGTATAGAAGCGATCACTAATTCCACATAAACTCTCTCTCGAGATGGATAGGATGTAGGCCCTCAACAAGACTCCCAAAAGCACATAGAATCGAGACAATATCAAACACCTCCCACTAGGTACTAATTACTCTATGAGTTCCCTAATTAGGTACTAAATCATAAGCAATATTCCCTTTTAAGGTACTATAAATTTACTAATTGTTTGGGTCTCCTCATTTAATCAACCAACCTCTCGATTAAGCTAATCAAATGTTCTATCAAAGGGTTCTAAATCTAGAAGGATATCTCTATCTCATTCTAAATTAATGCACATGAAGTATATGATGAAATGATTCAATGAACTATCCTAAATACATAATTGATTTTTCAATCTAATCACATGCCCATGACAATTAATCACACAAATCATCATATACATCAAGCAATCAACAATCAATGATAGAAATAACACAAAGCCCATTCAAGATTAAAATCAATTTGCATAAAAACCTAATTATCCAACACCAATCATGGAGCTAATCTCACAAAGGAGATTAGCCTATCATAGTTTTAGAGAAAACAATCATAGACAATTGAATCCACAAATTCCATGACAAATCTATAAAGAATTTCACAAGACTTGGAATTAGATTCCCCCTTTGAAGGTCTTCAATGGAGATCTCATTCTTCCTCTTGTGATCTTCACTCTCCCTTGCTTCCTTGATCACTTGGATGGTGGATTTGATGGAGGGGATCAAGTGTAGATGGATGGAATCAAGGAATGGTGAATGGGATGAAGGGTAGATGGAATGGAGAGGAAAAGTGTGTGAAAAATGGTGTGTATTAGGTGTAGATCTGATCCCCACTGATATTTACACTCCAAAATGGGTGTTTTTACCCCTTAGAACCTTCTAGAACACATTCTAATTATAAAAATGACTTTGGGCCGAGCATGGGTCGAATTCGGGTCAAGTTCAGGTCGGTGCAGCGCAGTCTCACCGTTTCGCGCATAACTTCCACATCCGATCTCCAATTTGAGTAATTCTTATGCTCACGCGATTCTCTTTTCATTGGCTTTCTATCCATATAAAGATCTGATAAAACATCCAACATTTGAAGGTGTAACAAGTCATACAAAGTAACACAACCGTGCTGAGTAGAAACAGCCTGCGCGACGTCACCATTTTAATCATAACTTTCTCGTTTGGGCTCGGATTGAAGTGTTTCTTATACCAAAACGATCCTCTTTTATGTGGCTTTCCAACCATATATCACACTTCTAGTTTTGAGCTCCATAAGAGTACAAAAAAATTACACAAGTTGGACGTGCGTTTTTCAGCATTTTGCTTAATTTGACTCATTTTCCCTCGTTTCAACTCCGAATTAAGCTTCGTTTTTTCCCAAATCTTCCTTCTCGTGTCTATAATTCATTTTTACCTGGAAATCATACATTTAAGCTCATTCTCACATATTTCCATAAAAACATAAAACACAACCAAATAGAACACAAATACGGATAAAATAATACGAAAACACAAATAAAAAGACATTAAAATCTAGGTGAAAATATCACTCATCAAATATCTTCATTTATTTTTTTATATTTATTTATCATTCCCAATAATTTTGTTTACTTTATCTCTAAAATTACCAATTTATCGTTATTTTTTCTTACATTATATATTGAAAAAAATAACACTTTTTGAAAATACGTGCAGTTGTGTAAAATTCTACAGGATACTTCCTCCGTCCGCTAAAAAAGTATACAATTTGCTATTTTGGGCGTCCGCTCCAAAGGTATACATTTTCCTTTTTAAACACATGACACACATCACTAATACATTTAATATATGGATCTCACACACTTCACTAATACAACAACCTACTACACATTATTAAATAATAATACTCCTTCATTCACGTGCAAAGACAAATGTATACATGTTGGGCGGAGAGAGAAAGTATTAGAGAAGGAATTACAATTTCCAATTATCGATCTATTTCTTTTATTAACATTAATTTAGCATCATAGCATATTTGGAAGGGTATTGCAGTCCAACTACTTTTAGCTGTAGTACAATCCTTTTCACTGAACCACTGTACTTATGGTGGTTAAAAATTAAAATCAGTATGAAACTTTAAATAATAATAATAGAAAAAAAAACTTTAATTAAAAATTTAAGTTCATTTTATTTTTAATTTTAATTTAATATAGGCTAAATGATTTATCACGTTAAGAATGTACATTTCTCGATTGTTAACTACTCCAGAATAGCGAGCATAATTCTTTAAAATGTCTAGTAAAGTTCATACAAGGAAGACAAAACAGTAATTATGTTAAATGAATTGTGAGACCCGTTGACCCATTATTAGAATATGGTTTCTATATATAGGTTAAGTATATTAATTTGTAGTTAAAGTATATTTTTTTTAAATATGATAGATAATAAATTAAAGTATGATTTTAAAGTATTATAGTATTAATTCACTACAAATATACTTTAACTACTAATACATAGTCCCTCCGTCCCAAAGAGAAATTCTCAGTTACTGTAGATATGAAGTTTAAAAAAATTGATTTACTTTTAAGGCTAGTTTGGTATTTTTAAGTAATAAATAAATTATAAGTAAGTTATCTGAGTTGTAAATGTGTGACAATTTTGAAATAAAAGTGTTTTGTTTGGTTATTAATTTGTGTGTATTTTCTTATTTTGAGGTGTGAACTTATTTATGGGACGAACAAAAATATAAAGTGTAAATTTGTTTATGTAACTAGGGAATATATTTTATCTATATAATAACTAATACTTTAACAACAAGTTGACCCGTCTCACATAAACCCGTCTCGAGAATCAATATATAACGAGGGCAAAGACTTGTATGAGACCGTCTTACGTAAGGACTTACGTAAGATGGTCAGAAAGAAGTAACTTTTGTATTGAAAAGTGATTACAAATTAATGGAAAGTGATAATGTTATTTTTTGAACAATTTATAATATAAATTAAAGGAGATTTTATAGTGAAAGTGATAACATTTTATATCCTATAAAAATTACTCCGTCATTTATCATAGTATTAAAAAATTATATACTACTATTATACGAAATAGTAGATAAGAACAAACAGGACACGGGACATACATATTCATGGGAAATAAGTTGCATATAGTTTTTTTAATAGTTGGTCTCTTATGTCTTGCACTGCACAAGGGTATAATCATACATTATACTCCTTCCATTCCCACAATACGCTTCACATTTACTGTTCCACATTATTTAAGAAAAGTTATATTTTTTGACCATTTTTATTGACTTTAGAGGGTATTGTAGTATTTTTAGGTAATAAAAAAATATAAAGTAATGATATGAGTGTGAAAAATGGGTGACAAATTTGAAATTAAAATAACTTTTGAGGTTGTTAAATAAAATATTTTTTTCTTTTTTGAAGTGTGAAGAGTATTGTGGAATAAACAAATGAGGAAAGTGTGAAGGATTTTATGGGACGGGAGTAATTAATAATGTATAAATTTTTTATTGAAAAAATATACTAAATTATAAATATTTAATTTAATTAAAAAGAATATGAATTTCACTTTTACAGCACAATCATTAATAAATCGTCTTTAAATATTGTGATTATTATATTTTTAATAAAAACAAAAGTATTCCAAAGCATGCAGATGCCCAAAGCATTTATTGATGAAATAAATACGAAGAAAACAAACAAAACAATCTTTTTTGGCGGTGAATGTTCCAATATTCTTATCCAATCTGTGATTCTATATTTATTCTCACCCCCTATATAATAATAATAATAATAATAATAATAATAATAATAATAATAATAATAATAATAATAATAATAATAATATTATGTCTATCATCATATATTAATATACATGCTTATATTAATAGTATAAAGCATAGTATATTATAATCAAATCCTATAAACTCTTAGGGATTGAATTTCCTATTTTTGTATTTAATTATTTTTTTTCATAATATAAAAAATTATGCCATATTGGATATGTGGTGTGAATTTGAAAATTATTTATAATGCATAAAATTAATATTACTTTTGAGTTATTAAATTAAAATAATTTTTTTTAGTAGGTGAATAATTATATGGGAGGGGCAAATTAATAAACAAATAACGAACCATTTTCAAGGACGGATGGAATAAATTTTTTCTTGATAAAACACTTTAAAATAAAGAGCAACACTTATGTTAGAAATGAGCCGTCCCACGTAACACTATTTTTATATTTATTAAATAGTTATAATTTTTTTAAAAATATATTATCATCTTATATTAAAACTGTTATTATTATTTATTCATATTATAAATGGTTCGCAAAATAATTTCATGCACGACTATTACTTTATGTTTATTTGAGTATATCTTTAATTAAAATATTATCTTCTTTTATCCATTCCATTAAAATTTTCCCGTTTGACTATCACATACCATAAATAATAAAGCACTTGAATAATATTTTCTCATTTTCTAATAAAAAGGAATATATGAATATGGAAATCGATGCACATCACTTTCATTACTTATACTAAATAAATTGAAAACATTTGCTTTCCAATTTTGAGAAAAATACGGGAATTGGGTTTTGCACCAGCATAAATTATTTATATATTCTTTTCAATTAATTAAAGATTGAATTATATATTATTGATAAATTCAAATTTAGTCCAATCAAATATCAATCGAGAATGAAAGTCTAGGTGTCATTTTGGGAATGTTAACATAATAGTTATATAAGTTGAGAAAAATATTGCCCTATATCGATTTCTTATTGTAAAGTTATACTAGCTTTTTCATACATTATTATAATTCTTACTTAAAAGTTATAAGACATACAAATATATACTCCATATGTCTCACAATATTTTTCATATTTTTTTAAAATTTTGTTCCTTCCACAAAAGTTTAATTTTTCTAAATAGACAAGATATCAAAATAATCATCTTCATACACTTTATTTACAAAAGATCCATAGTATCCAACATATTTTATTATTTATTTATTATAAAATAATATTATGATAATATTAAAATTTATCACTTTTCATAACACTCCGTGTTGAGAGAATGGTGAAAATTATTGAGAGTTGGAGGGAAAAAGAATGCACTATAATACTCCTTCTGTTCATCATTAGCTAAGGTACTCATTTTGCTATTTTTATTGTCTATTTTTAAGGTATTCATTTTTCATTTTTAACAAAATAGCTCACACATAGCTCACTATTCACCATTAATATAATTAATAGTATCGATTTATGTAAAATAATAATACCTCTCTACGAACAAATAAATATGTTTGCTATAGAGGAGTAGTAGTATCAATTACATAATCATGGATGTGCTGTTACATTTTGGTGTTACATCTCCTGTTACACGCGTTAGACGAGTGACATGTATGCAGAGAGAAAAATCTCAACCTTTCCCCTTAGGATTGATTGTTAGGGTATAGTTTAATTTATCCTACGTGTCAATCATCCAACCGTTTGTAACAGGAAATGTAACATCAAAATGTAACATGAGATCCGAACCGATGGAGTATACTTTCTCTGTCCCGGTTAAACTGTATCGTTTGACTGTATAAAGTTTTTACAACAGTTACCGTAAATGCATCTCTTTGGGTGGGATGAAGGGAGTACATAATTATGAGAGAAATGTTTGTGAATTGGGAAGCAATTCCATGCATTGAATGTTGTGTTTTATTCGTACAGTTTTCAAACATTGGAATTCAAATAAGGCAAAAGCTCCAGCGTTCCCGGGGATACGGAGGAATACTCCGTGTCCCATGTGAACACAATCCTTCCCCCTCCAATCATATTTAAACATATATATTGATAGGGACCTAAATTGCAAAGGGGCATAAAAATTGTAAAGGCGCACACCCGGTGCACATTGCCTCACCCTTCAAATAATTGAGCATTTTTATGTTTTTTGAGCATTGCACTTTATATAGACTTGGATCCCAACATTCTCCATTAAAATCTCTAATTAATGACTCCATTTTTTAAATTATAAATACATATAGTATAAACAAACAAAAATAATTAAAATAATATATACTCAATGTATTAAAAAATATCCAAACAATTAACCCAAGATGAAAAACGAGTATGATCGATTCAAATTTAAATGATAGCGTCTTGTGTGCAAGCTGTCTCAATATGATTCCATAATAAGTGAAAATATATATATATATATATATATATATATATATATATATATATATATATATATATATATATATATATATATATATATATATATATTTATTGAGTACTTATATTTCCATATCCACCAGCTTTGAATAAATAAAAATTGTGAGCAATTAAATACCTGAGAGTGGGAATTTTCGACTTACAGTTAAAACGTCCTATTAAATAAAACAAGTTTTAAATAACATTAATGATAAAAAAAAACTCTATTTTAAGTCGAGCTAGAGATATTTAATACACCACAAGATTGAGAAAATGATACTCTTTATATGTCGTTTGGAGTTGTGATAAGAATTAATAAAAAAAATTATCAAAATTAATCCTAATTAATGATAATAGATAGAATACTTTTAACATAAAAATAAATAAATAAATAATACGTACCCTAAACTATCAAAAAATAATTGAGGGGGCGTTTGGTTTATGGAAATAAATAGGAATGTGAATCATAGTAACAGTGGAGGAGAATGGTAATAGATTTGAATTTTATTCTTATATTGTTTGGTTGATAATAGAAAATGAGTATCATAACTATTGATAATGTTTGATATGACTAAAATTCTTTTGGAATCGATTCATATTTTTTTACTATTAATTTTTTTTTATTATATTTTGTTATTATTAACATAAAATTATTATTTTTATCATTTTTAATTTTATAAAAAAAATTATATCATTAAAATAATACTAATAAAATATGATTGGGTTTTAGGGGAAGGAATGAAAGTCATAGCATGCAAAATAGAGAGGAACGAGAGATTCCTCGAAAGCGGGGAATGAAAAATACTATTCACCTATAAAACTATTTAACCAAACATACTCTTTTAATTCCATTCTCATTCCTTAGCTCCACGCCCTTCAACCAAACATGCCCTGATTGAGGTTTACGTGCACCAGGGCACACCGTGCGCCTTTAGAATTTAATATTATGGGTAATGGTATATTATTTTGTTCTAAAAGGTATACACTTTAATTAGTAAGGGTACATCATTTTGTTCTAAAGGAAATACACTTTTTATTAATATTTTTTATTTTTCATCAGAAAATAAAGGGTACACATCTTTATACTAAAAATATATAATTTAACACAAAATCCGCACACAATTTTTTGCCAAAATAATTATTCAATTATACTTTTTTTAATCTTTACAATAATAATTAGTTTAACTAAAATTTATTTTTGTCTCTCTCTATATAAAAGCTCGTATATAGAATTAAAGAAAATTATAAAATCAGTCCTTGTGTTATACGCTGTTTTTTATCATTATTTTTTCAGTTTTGGTTTGATTCTAAATTGATTAGTGTTAATCTTAATATAATTACTATAAGTTAAAAATTATAGTGCTATAATTAAAAAAACTAAAATTAATAGAATAAAAAAAAGATTTAAAAAATAATTATTTTATTTTATTTTATTTTTCAAGAGGTATACTCCCTCAATATTTGACCAAGATCACGAAAATGACATTTCGTGCACTAAATATAATATTAATTCTATATTGATAATGAAATGTGAACGTACTAAAAATTGGACCCTTTGAAGTGTGACATGTAGATTTATAAACTCCCAAATCTGATAGATTAATCCATGATTGCCCATCATTAATTTAATCCAAATTAATTAATTATTAGGGGGTCAATTCAGCACATAAACTAACATACAATAAATTTGAGTTGTAATTAATTTATATTAAGATTCTCTTAATGTATCCACGACTGAGGTGTTGGAGTTGGACATTCATACGAGATTTGTGGGTCCATTTAATAAAACCTTGTAAATAATATTATGCTCCTTTGTCCAAAGTTTTGCATGAAAATAGTTTTAAAAATATAATTTTTGGTGTAATTATGTTGGAAAAAAATGGAAAATTTTAATAGAATAAAGTATATTATGATATAGTTAACTTTAATTACATTGTGTATAAAAAAATATATATATGACAATTTAATAATATTATATCGTAAGCGTGTTAATATTTTATTCCTACACTTAACGAAAGTATGATAGGTAATTATGGCTGAAAATCAAAACAAATTACTTGATACTCGATTCAAGATTATTCGGTAAAAGCTCGTTTGAGCTCGATTTGATAACGATATTGAACAAGTTTGAACAGACTTTTGTGCTCGATAACATTGAAATTTCGACATGAAAATTGAAAAATATAAGTGTAAAATTATCAAATTACTCAAGCTCGGCATGCATGTGTTTGACTCGATTAAAGTTCATTCAAACTCGACTTGATAGCTTATCAAATACACTCAAACATATATTCTTAAACTTGATAATATTTCAAACACTCTTGAACAATCCTCCTTTTCGCCTCGACACGATTCATTTACACCCTTACCACTCAACTCTTTCTTCACAAACTCATAACCAATCAACATCCATCTCTTTCCTCTCTCCCTTGCCATGAGTGGTGTTGAGTTGAAAGGAGAGAGTGTGTGTGTGTGTGAGAGTAGGGATGAATTATGACTTAGTTTTGATGTCATTATCTAACAGCCAAGCACTCCATATGACAATGAACAAGAATTAAAAGGGGCAGGGCCTTCTTACACATGACAAGTCCCTCTCCCCCCACCCCAACCCCACCCACCCTACCCCCCTTTGTAAAACAAATTCCATTTTCCAAAAAGGTACAACCATTGCATGCGTGCTTTTATTCACATTCTTATTTGGGCCCCACCTTCACCCCTTACCCACTCCCAATCTCCTTATTTATTCGCTAATTCTTCCATTTCAACCTTCTACATTTTTATTTTATTTTCTAATATTAATCTAATATGAAATATTTGGATGGTTAATGCGATTTAATTAAGTATTAAATTATTTACTCATCTATTAATTTAAGTTTTTAGATGATTTAATATGATATCAGAGTCAAGGCCTAATAAAGATCCATATTCGAATTTTACTGCCACCCATTATGAGAAAATTTCATATATAAGATATGAGGCAAAAGTTAACTCGCTTGTACGTGAAAAAGTGTGTTAGAGTGACCTGATCAAACTTTTAGATAATATATTCATCTAACTATTGTTAACTAGTTTAATGTTTGAAATTTGTATTTTTTGAACTTGTCTTGCATTCAACTACTCATACATATATTTTTTTAATATTGATTGAAATATAATTACATGATTCACACTAAACCATATAGATTTAAAATTCTATACGAACCATATAAATGAAATAGTGCACTCAAACCATAATAATTAAAATATAAATTATATATTACAAAATTTAACTTAAATAAAAGTGTATATATACCGTCGCGAGCTCATGTTCAAGTCTTTTTACTTTACTTTTTTGTAATAAATAAAAATTTACGAATATGTCACTCTCTCGATAATCATATACTCCATTCGTCCCAAAACAATTGATACATTTTTTTTGTACGGAGATTAAGGATTATAATAATTTAATGTAAAGTGAAGTGAGACAAATAATATTTAATGTGTAGTGGGTAGTTGTATCAGTGGTGATTGTGATATGTGTGTGGGTCCATGTAAATAAATAAGTTGGTTTCGTGTGGGTCTCATATCCTTAAAAAGGAAATATGTCCATTGTTATGGGACAGCCCAAAAGGAAAGTGTGTCAATATCTTTGGGACGGAGGGAGTAATATATATTTAATGAGTAATTTTTTAAAGTTATTTTAAAATATTTATTTAGTTCTTTCTAAAATAAAATATAATCCTTAAATAAATATTTTAAGTAGTTATTTATTTAGTTAAGTGATGTTTTATTTTAACCAAATTTTCATGAAAATTTAATATTTTATTTTTAATGTTTTCATGAAAGCAATGTTAAATATTTATTTGAAATTAATACATATACTATTTAAAATGTAGTAGTAAAAGTAAAACAAAACATAAAAAGACAAGTTTAATTATATTGAAATAATAAAATGTTAATGAAGTGGACTCCTAACTTGTACTATAATTATTATAGTTAAAAGGATTTTAAGAAAAATAATTAAGATATTGAATAAATTAGATGCATTCATGCAACTGCAACTTGATGTACGTCTCCTCTCTTAAAATACTCTTTAGTCTTTATTATGTTGAAACATCTTTTCCAAACATTTTAATTTGAGCATGATTTTTCGAGTAGCTTTATAAGAGTAATATTATTATTATTTATTTATTTTTAATCTTTATACAAATTAAAGTAAAACATTCCATATATATATATATATATATATATATATATATATATATATATATATATATATATATATATATATATATATATATATATATATATATATATATCGTATAAGTATTTGTCACAATAAAAAATCCCATGTTGGTTTAGTCTCACTTATCAATCCTTATATAGTAATTACAAATTAGTCATTTTCCTAAGTTTATATGAAATAATAAACGCATGAAAACGTTATTTCGGAGGTTTTAATAATTAATGTTTGTCTCGTGTTATATTTTATCGCAACAATTGACAAGCAGCTCACCTCAATCACAGGATTGTGATACAACTAATTAATTGGTGTCACCTAAATCATATTTAACTTCATCACTAATGATTTCTTAATCCCTTATAATAATCTAGCTCTATACTATTTTATATTATATTTTTATTTTTATTTTTAAAATTTAATATTAACTTTTAAAGTATAATTTAATTTTTTTAGTACTACTTATTTAATGAGCTACTCTCTTATAAAATAAATATTATATGTAAGACGGGCCAACCCGACATATTATTGTCTCACAATATACTTGTATTACTCAATAATTAACATTTACTATAATTTTAATTTGTAAGGGTGTAATTATTTTTTTAATTTATATTAATAAATGGTGCGCTTATAGGACAAGAGCTTCAAAATTTATCAAACTAATAATAGTATTCCATCAAAAAATTATTGTTTAATGAGTATTAATCCACGGGTTTATTTTGGATTTTTGATAGGGTGATTTTTAATTTTATAATAAATCGATGTGTAAGAATATATTAATCTATGTAAAAAAAAATGAGAGAGATTAAAAAAAGTATATTAATTGAGGAGAGATAATATATATAAGTATATATAGGGGTGTCTTTTAAAATTTAGTTGTGGATTTTAAATTTCAATTCCAGAGTTTTAAAACCGAAAACAGCCTCTATTCATGATTTTCAAACTTCACATTAGCTTTATTTGAAATAACGCGACTATTCACACCAGCCTTTATACTATATATACACTCGTTTATGTTTATACACATTAGTATTATAGGCCAAGTATGTTGTTATGTATTAATTATGGAAATGAGTTGGACAACATGAACGATGGTTTCGTGGGGAAATTAAGAGTGAACAGTAAGTGAAAAGCACAAAAAATGAGGAAATACTTTCGACCATGGTCATTCGCAAACTTTCTTGTTGTTCGACCAACATTGGTCGAGCGCTTAAACTAAGTGTCGTCCAGTTGCTGCCGAATAGAGATGGAATAGTCGTTCGATCACGGACGAACACATTGTTTCTTTGTAATCTTCTTCAATTCAACGTGTTTTTGCAACTCTATTTCTTATAATTGGATATGTAATGATTTATCTGGAATTTTTGTTTGTGATTTGGATTTAAAAAATCAGGAAACGAATGTTTTTAAACAAGAGAATTGGCGAACATGGTCTTCTTCGACAGATGATAATAATGGCGTAAACTCAATTCACAACTATTTTTATAAATTTATGCTATATATTTATAATAATAATGCCTTAAATAATTACTTTTTACAAATGAAAATTCAACAGTATAAACAATTTTTATAATTTATGTGTTTTTTTTTTACGATTTTGAATATTAAATACTATCTCCATTCTCAATTCATTTCACACTTTAATTTTCACAGATATTAAGAAATGTTGTTTTTTACTTACTTGTAGGGGTAATTTTATATTTTTTTGTAATAAATATATATTAAGTATGTTATGTGTGTGAGGTGTTAATGACAAAATTAAAATTAATTATATTATTAAATAATTGAGTATATTGCTTTTTTCTTTACAGATGGGTGTGAAAATAAGTATTGGACGGACGAAAATAAAAAATGTGAAGATGAGTTTGTAACAGAGAGAAAAATATTTTTATGCATATCCTAAATAAAAAATATTCTGGATCCAATAATATACTATAATTATTTTATAATAAATAGGAGTATATATTTTTGGAATATCAGTTTTTAATTGTAAAAATTACTCCTAATAATTAGTGTTGATAGTTGAGAGGGAATATTTATGACATAATCATTTTTCTCAATATTTAATGTTTAATCAACTTATTATACTAATTGTTAATAAAGCAATTTTGGACAATTGTATATGGATAATAGTACGATTACAAATTAGTACTCGTGTAATTATTTAAAAAAAATGATCTTATAGTTTTTACTCTTGCATGGTGTTTGACTTCTTTAAGCACTCCTAATTAGTATAATCAAAGTATTTGTATGCAGTTTTTTTTTTTTATTTGTATATTTTGTTTTTTAATGTATTAAAAAATAATAGTTATCCTCGTGTACGACAATTATTTTTGTCATTTTTGAGTCACGTACCACGTATATTGGTGTTTACATAATAATAAAATAATTGCAATAATACGATATATAAAATTAAATAAAGATAGTGAGGACAAAAATACAGAAATTATCGAGGTTAGCATTTTATTTGTTATTATGCATTTAATTAATCACCTATGGACAAAGTCTCTTGTAAGATAATGTCTATTTGAAACGATTGTGAAACGGATCAATATATTATTAAAGTATGATCGTTATTACAGGTAAATTATAATTATCGATAATTAAAATATATATTTTTTAAAATATGATGAAAGATACATTAAAGCCTGATTTTAAAGTGCTATAATTATATAGATTACTACTAATATACTTTAACTATTAATTAACATACTTTATTTATATATTATGTAATAATTATGAGGCCTAATTGGGTGACCCGTGATTACTCATAACCCTTTCACATAAGGGGGTGAGTCATGTGAGAGGGTCATGGGGACCACGGGTCACCCAAGAATTACCCAATAATTATACTTTTTAATAAGAGAGTGTATATGTGATTTTGATAATAATCCGAAAATTTAGTAATAATAATTAAAGTTCACACGAAAAGATGAGTGCATCCATGGTTAATCAAATTTTGTATAATAAAATTATTTTTTTTAGTAGAAATTATTTAATTTACTCAATATAACTAGGCTAAAATTATTTAATTTAAATTTTTTTATTCTATTTTTCCTTCGTGGATTTTCCTATTTTTGGAATTCTAAAATCTTTGGGGTTTAGAATTAGTTGTGATTATTAATACTTATGGTGAGGTAATTAATGTCTACTCCTTGCATGTTAATAAAATAATACTCTGCGTACCCTATTAACGTATTCATTTACTTTATTAACGTATTCATTTACTTTTAAGAAGTATTATTATTTTATATAAAGTGAGTAGTTATATTAATGATAAGTGGTTGATAGGTGTGGGATCCTTTTGTTAAAAAGAATATGAATACTTTATAGTGGACGACCAAAATGGTAAAATGAGTACCTTATCAGCGGATGGAGGGAGTAATTTGTAATATCATCTTTTAACGAATTTTGTGGGTGAATAATAGTATTTTTAATAAAAAAAATGATACTCCTATATAATAAAAAAATAAAATGATATAATCTAGCCTTAAAATGTTCTTTTGCTCGTTTGTTTACAACCATCACTAAATTATATTGTCAACTTTAAGAGGTTTGTATTCTACTTAATGCATACAAATTTTTATTTTCTATTTTTTAAAAAGGCGAATTAATTATATATATACTTACTCTAAAATCTAATATGTAAATCATAGTATATATATTTAAAAAAAGGAATTTTATCAATACATGGTCTGAAAAATAGGTAATCTATCAATTCGAGACTTGAATTATGTATAGTTTACCCAGGCCCCTAATTGATAGTTTACTCATAATTCAGGCCTTGAATTGATAAAACTCCTTAAAAAAATTAGAGTACCTAAAGTTGATGAAATAAAAAATTGATTTACTCGAAATACATAAATTATTATTTATTTATATTTTTTTTGGGTTAATTAATTGCACAAGTAAATATACATAATTGACAGATTATTACATGATAATATAATTTAGAGTCTAATTGACACATTAGGGCACCAATGCATATTGATGATCTAAGATGTTAGATTAGAATTTTGTTTAATATAAACCATTAAATTAAATTAAATAACTAAAAATAAATAATATAATTACTCATTTCACTCCAATTTAACCAATAAATTTTGGAGTACATAGTGCCCCTTATAATTTATTCCATATAGTAAAGTAATACATTTAATAAAAGTTTTGAATCATACCAAATGTCAATTACTACATATACATACAAATTTGAAGGGCACCAAGTTGTGAATTAATTAAAATTATTTTGAGGCTTTAAATTATGAAGCAATAATTAACCGCATATATAACCCTATTTTCAAAGTAAAATAAAATTATTACTTGCTGCACTTTTTATCATTTTTATATCATGTTACCAAAAAAAAAAATGTACGACAATTATTTATTTAGAAAAATAAATTATTTAAAAAAAATAGTGGGAATAATAATAATGAGAAAGGAATGAGGTCAGTGCTTACCCAAACAAAGCTTTAATTAAACGGCAAACACAAAATTCTACAAAATTTGATTAATGAAAATATTCGATGCTGACAGTTTAAAAAGACTATCTCCAATCAAAACTTCTTGTTTCCAGATCTGGTGACTGAATTGTGATCCCACTAATCAGGTTAAAAAATATAATTAAAAAAATAATTTATTTTTGACCAAGAAGATATCATTTTAAATTAAGTGAGGATGACAAGATGAAACTTAGGAATCTTTACTTCTTTAATTAATGTTTGAAGGGAAAGAAAAAAGGAAAAAAGTAAAGGGTCTAAAAGAAGTCTTAAAATAATTAATTTTTCTTTTCTTTCTTAATTACTTACTAATTATGGTAACTTTTATTTCCAAACCAACTTTTGTGATATTTGATTGATTTTTTAGTTTAGAATCTTGATGGCAGGAGGAAATTAAAATAAATAACCATTTGTGTGATGTAACTGGATAATTTGAATTCCCCTCAATAGATTACTAGACTATTACAAGTGAGAGGATGATTCATTATTAAAGTATAATTACCCTATAACCAAAGTATATTATTGAATTATTTAATTATTTCTAATTGGGTACTTACTATTAAGTATATTAAAAATTCCTTATTACTATGAAATACAAACATACAAAAATATTATTATTAACTACAAAAATATATAGTGATACTCTAATATTACACTTACAATGTGCTGCAAATAAATATTTGTGTGCAGCATGAAAATTCGTGTGCAGCAAAAGTGTGTACAGTAAAAAAAATGTGTGCAGCAAAAAAAGTGTATCCGGTGGCGGTCTGGCGACTGGTCGACAGCGATCCGGCGGCGCAGTGGGTGGGTGAGGGGTTTAGGGTTTGTGGTTTAAAGTATATTGATTTATGGTTATATTTGGTATTTTGCTTTAATATTTTGTATGTGAGAGTAATTATTTTAAATCAATGTATCTCACAGTAATTATAATTTAACGGATTATATTATAATACTCTAGAATTATATTCTAATTTTCCTCTTAAGATATATATCTATTTATTTTTTATATATAGATTAAAGAATATAATAATTTAATACTCCATGTAGAGGATTGAGGTATATAATTTACTGAAAATTTACTTCTTAAATTTTGAATATTAATTTTCATTTTTCAAACAAATCTCATGAAATTATATCACATAATTGTATCATTAAAATTCACGAGGATTACTTGGGTGGCCTGGGTCACGTATGTCCCAAATCTTCACCGTTATTACAGGTAATTAATCTTATATTATTTTTTAAATAAATATTTTATTTGCCACATCATCATTTCTCTTTAAATTTTGAAAATGATGCGGTTGAAATTAGTTAAGATTTTTTATTTTTATATTTTTAATTTATTTAATATTTCATTATTCTAAAAATATTTATGCTTATAAAATAAAAAACAAAAAGAAGTGGAACATTTTTAATTTTTTTATTTAATACAACTTCTTACTAAAAAATTATTTTGTTATTTGTAATAATTTATCTACAATATAGTTTAATTAAATAAATATAATTTTTTAAATTAAATATCACTTTTTATTATTAAGATTATTAATATTTTTTTATTTGTATCACAAAATTTATTTCATTAAATAATCTGATGCAAGATTTATATAAAATTAAACTTTTTCATTAAAAATATTAAAAAAATTAAATAGATAATTAATTAAAATATTAAAGTTTTTTCATTGAAATATTAATTAAAAATTTTAATAGGTAATTAATTAAACGGTAAAGATAATATAGGTAATCCGTCTATTCAAGTATTCTGCAATTATTACATGTTTTTCATCCGACCATTCCTATATTTTGATGGATATCTAACAGTAGTTATGATTTTTGTTATACATGAACAGGGTCACGTAAGAATTGGCCAACATTCACACACTACTGAAAATGCAGTCTAGAAAAATCTCGACTCGTGAAAACACTTCTCAATTGGGCCATAATGACTTTGGGCCTTTATAGAACAATTTGCCACATAATGGTTTTACCTTTCAGATGGGCCAACCAGTTATTTATATAATTAGGCTTTCAGAAATTTGAGGACTCTTTTAATTTCTCTTCCTATTATAAATTAGGTTAGGTTTCACTTTCACAGTTATAAAATACCAACATTGTTATGTTGTGGGTCTCCTGAAGAACGAATTTGCCCTTATCTAAATGGGCCTTGATAAAATACTTTTGGCTAGCCCAACCTCAGGAGTTATAATAAAGGCAAACACTGACATATGAAGGAAGTTTCATTATATGGATAAAAGGATTAATATTTCAAAATATTACTCTCCGTCCCCAACTTCAACTTCAAACACTTAGTTCGTCCCAAATTCAATTTCACTCTTCCATAAAAGAAAAAGACAACTAATTAATATTCTTCTAACATACTTTAATTTCAAATTTGACATCACCTTTTTTAACACACATAATATATTTTATCATTTATTTATTACCCAAAAATACCATACAACCCTCAAAAGTAAGTCAAAAAGTGATTTTTCTTAAACTTCGTATCTATAGTAAATGTAAACTTGAATTTGGGACGGAGAGAGTATATGATTGATGAAAAGTGATTGACTGCACAATATTGAATTATTTTATAAATAATTTATAGTATAAACAATATGTATAGATGTATAAGTTTTTTTTTTTCAAATATTCCAAAAGTGTTTCTTGACAAATGTATCTTTTGTTAATTCAAATTTTCAGTAAAAATCTAACAAAAAATTGGTTTAAGTATAAATTGTTATAGGGATTAAAACCAATTTAGTCTCATTACTCTTATATTGAATCCAATCTTCGTCTTAAAAAAATTACTCCTACTTTTTAAATTTTGTAAAAAAAATACAAAGTATGTCGTGTATTAAGTAATAATGAAAAAATTAAAATTGATGTTATTAAATTGAAATGTTATTTAATTAATTGGAATGTAAAGAATTTGTGTAATAAACAAATAAAAATATATAAAAAATTTTATTGGATCGATAAATTATACCATGATTTCATTTATATTTGTTAGAGATGTTAAATGAGTCAACCCTATTCCATTAGGACCAGTCTTGACGAGCTTTGAGTTAATCGGCCTTCGGGTTAATCGTGACTGTTTAAACTAGTTAAGTGAACCTAACCATAATTCCAATGAACTTCGGGTTAAACGGGTCATGTTCGCGGGCTGTACAATTAAAAATATTTAAAAAATTATAAATTTAAATTTGCTATAAATAATATACTTTCAAAATTAATTCATATACTATTATTTAAATTTTGGAAGAATTAAAATTAATACATGTAAAATATTGATAAAATTATACTTTAAGTATTATTTTATTTATTAGAGAAAAATGTGGGTTAGAGTGAGAGATTGAATAAGAAAGAAATGAAAATTAAATGATGATAAGAGTTTGTCCAACGTGGGTGTAAGTAAATTAAACATAATAATAACATGCAATACTACAGGTAGGCCTGATTAGCTCTCGGGCCAGCCTTATTAGCCCATGAACTAATCGATTTGCGCCAAAGAGTTCATATGTTAAATGGGCCCAAATTTCTCGGCCCAAACCCTAATTTTTTTAGGGTTAAACTGGATCCACTATTTTGAGCTTTTTAACTACTCTAATATTCTTAAGGTAAAGTAAAGGGCTAGGCATGGTGGGGTAGGAGCATCCATTCGGCAATCTTTTTGCCTTGACCAAGAAGTCTTATGTCCTCCGAGTCGCACGGCGTTTTAACTGAAAGAACTTCTTGCGCAATTCATGCCTTTCTATTTTTATGACCAAAAATTGTTTATTGATTTTCATTTCAAATTGTTCTCTGGACTTTTTATCAATATGAGGTGATTGTAACACAATATATAAGACTCGTGATTAAGGCAATCCAATCTGATAGCCTCTACTCGTGTCCTAGCCCGTCTGAGAGTTAGATTTACCTTTGAAGATTCTTTTTTTTAAGTAGGAAAGTATCTTAAATGAAATGTCAGAGATTCTCGGATGTTCAGGAATCCGATGGTCTATCCGTATGAGAGGGATCACTTTTCTCAATCTCAGTCCCAGATCCACTTCGGCTGCTCTTCTGTAAAGACTCTTTCAGACCTTGCTTTTGCCTTGGAATTTCTGTTAGGTAAGAAATGTTGGAACGCGTTATATTTAGAGGTGCACCTATATGTGTATAATATTTTATTCTATATTTATTAATAATTGTACTCCCTCCGTCCCGTTTCAATATTTACGTTTGCTTTTTGCACGTTTATTAAAAAGTATTATATTAATAGATAGTGGGTGGAAAAATATACTATTTAATGTGAAGTGGGTAGATGTATCAGTGTTAGATGTTATTTTAGGTGGGTCCTATATTCCTAAAAAGAAAAACGTAAGCATTGAAATAGAACGCGCAAAATAGAAACGTAAACATTGAAATGGGACGGAGGGAGTATATTTTTTCACACTCAATTTTTCATTAAAAAAATTAGCATTCATATGTGTATAACTTTTTTATTCAATAGTGTATATATATTTTTTAATAGTTGTAGTATTTTTCTACACTCAAATTTTTATTAAAAGAACTAAAAAATAAATTGTATACATTTTTGTTCATAATTGTATATTTTTTGTTCATAATTGTACACGATCTGAAAGTGAGTGCATGTTTGCCTATTTTTGTAGCACTCACGAGCAAGAATACTCGATCGTTGTAGTAGTATATCCCAAGAAAAATTATCAATCCACAAAGGAGTTATGTTCGGACTAGCAAAATACGTGAGCTCATGTTCATGTCGTTTTTGTAAAGATGATAGGGGGTTTTGAGATTGATTAACCACTTAAGCAAGTAGCAAGTAAATAAAAATAGCAAATAAGAGAAACGACAAGTGAAGATGAATGAAAATAAAAGAGGATAGGTGTTAAAGTTCAAGGATGAAAAACATGAGATTAGAAACATCCAAGCATACTCAATTCATACTATCATGCAAAAGGAATCCAACTTAATTGATGTAGACTAAGGGTGATCACGATTGTATCCTAAGCTCCCTTTCGGGTTACAAAGGTTCTTGATCCATTTTACACTCCCAAAAGCACTTAAGATCAAAGCCCAACATTAACCCCTTCCATCTAGGTACTAGTTAGAGTAAACTCTCCCTTTTTGTGTACTAAGGCCAACTAATGGATTGGTTCCCCTCATCGAATTCAAATATCCTTTCGGTCAAATCCAAACTCGATGTCTAATCATGCCTTCCTAATACTATAGAGGGTCATTTCCGTCTCACTCCAAGCAATACATACATGAACATTATGATAGCATTTAATCACCATAAATCAATTCATTGATCAACAATCCATTAAACCAATAATCAATTATGAATAACAAACCATGTCATCACAACATCAAGACAATTAAACTCCATGAATAGAAATCAACATCAATTAAATCAAAAACCAATTTAATCCACATGATAATACAAATCTAATATGTTCTTCATGTTCATAATCCCACTAGAGGGATTAGCCTAACATGATAAAAGTAACAAAACACATAAATGATTCATTACAAATACCCATAGTCTTAGATACAAAAGAAAATCAAAAGAGATGTGAATCTTCCCTAGCAATTTCTTGTAGAGAATCTTCAATACTCATGGATCTCCAACTCTAACTCTTGATTTCTTGAGATCTTCAACACCCAAATGGAAGGGATGAAGAATGGATGGAGATGGATGAAGATGATGGTGGAAAATGGAAGAAATGGTGTGTGAGGTGTGTGTAGAAGGGTGGAATTTCGGATCCTATCTAAATTTTTGAATAAATGGGTATTTATACCCCTTGGGAAGCTTCTAGAAGTTTTTGGAAATTTCAGCAGTTTTGACACCTACACGGCTCGTGTGCTGTAACACGGCCCGAGTCGTGTCTAGGGCTTATGGTCAACGGCGAGCTCTGGACAGCGCACGGCTCGTGCGCAGCACACGGCCACAGGGATGGCCGTGTTGTGTTTTCTGACGTTGTCGCACGACCCTCTGGACAGGGCCGTGCTTGGTGCACGGCCCGTGTTTCTGCACACGGTCCGTGTCCTGCACTCGGCCACAGGGATGGCCGAGTTGGTGCTTCTAGCGTCCGCACACGGTCACTTCTTACAGGGCCGTGTTCCGTACATGGCCCGTGTAGGTGCACGCCCTATTTTACTTCTTCCGTTTTTGCCCGTTCTCCCTCGTTTCAACTCCGAATTTAGATTCGCTTTTTCTTATGCCTTCCTTATCATATCTAGCATCCAATAAAAAGTGAAAATTATAGGTTTAAGCTCATTCACACACATTTCAATAAAAATACAAAATACAACCAAATAACACATAAAATACGGATAAAATAATACGAAAATACATATAAAAAGACACTAAAATCTAGATGAAAATAGCGCCAATCAAACCCCCCAAACTTAAGGTGTTGCTCGTCCCCGAGCAACGAAAATGACAAACCAAAAGGAGAAACTTTCACCTAGAAAAAGACTAAATGAACATAAGTAATAACACATCGTTAGCGATAACAACTACAAACTATGCTAAGTCATCCTACAACATTAATATCATAACATGAAGAATTAACAAGTTCAATCACAAGAGAATAAAATGTAATATAGTCCCTTTTTTTTGTCCAAGCCTCACATATGTTATAAATGTCTCTCAACACTCTTTAAAGTAGGGTAAAGCAATACTCATCAATCGATTGGCTTGACTCGCTATAGCTTGCTCGTGGACTACATTCACAAACCACCAAAGTTTCAATTAATGATCAAAAAGGTCTTTCATTAAAGATGTAATGATAGGCTTTTTGGTAGGGTAGGAAGTATATGGATAATAGTGACTCAACAAGTGTAAGTAATCAAAGAGATTGCCAATTTTCTCAACTTCTCCACTTTTCTTTCTTCCTTTCTTATCTTTACAATCTCAAGCACTATTCATTAACTTTCCTTGGATTGAGCTTCTTTTGATGCATGCTTCCTATCTTTGAATTTTGTTTACTTGAGCATTTTGATGTTGATTTGCTCATTTTCTAACGTTGAGGTTGCATGTGCCTTCTTGTTGTTGCTCTTTTCATCCTTTTTCTTGCTTGTTTACCATGTCCTTTACTTCTTTTAATTATTCAATCAATCCTTTCTAGCCACCATCTCCTCAATTACTCACATAATGGATATATATATATAAGGCTTAAATGGGTAATCAAGGCTTGTAATGTGCTAAATTCACAAGAAATAAGCTTATAGGCTCAAAGTGGTTGACTAAGGATGGTGTTCAAGGTAGGAACATATATGGCAATGACTATAATAACAAGGATGTCCTTAGATCATTTCACTAATCTCCACTAATCGGGCTCGTTCCTATAGTCCTTGAGCAAGTTCTAACTTATCAAACACAATCGATCCACTCATGGAGAAATACCATGTATGCATGGTTGAGGCTCAAATGCTCACAAGCTTGTGCTCGGACCTTAAGGAACTTATTACACCACATTCATCTCAAAATTGAACAAGTTAAGTAAAACATGTCACAATTTGAAAGTGTAGAGATTTTTAATCATAGTTTGTCATCACTTATCACCACAACCTATCATCACTCACGTTCAAAAATGACTCACGACATCCCTAAACAAACCACCAAACATCCCAAGACAAGAATGAAAATACACACAATCATAAAAATAAGGACTCAACAAACAAGACACAACAAAAACACAAAACATGCAAAACACAAAATACCATCATCCATAAGAAAATTAAGCACACATTCATCCCAACCTTTATTGAAAAGGAAATCCTAATTTACGAAAGTAAACCTCCCACAAACATAACACATGAAGTAGCATGCTAGTCACAACAATCCAAATCAAAATCAATTCATTTCAAGTAATAAAATGATAAGGTGTAGAGTACTCCCTCAATAGGCATTTGGTAAGGAAAACGTTAACTTCAAGCTCCATCATGCTTCCAATACCTCTCATTCATGCTCAAACACTCAACAAACACCATTAGTTCAACAATTTCATTATCAATATGGACTATCATGCACTTCAACACCACCAATCATACCAAAATCAAACCCAAACTCATGAGAAAATTTTGAAAATTGAACCAATTTTACAAGAATCATACTCAAGTGGTGAGTCACACCACACACTCTCCCCCCAAACTTAAATCGAAACAAGAGTTGAGATTTAAGTTTGCAAAAAGTGGTGAGACTTACCCTTGTAGTTTCCTTTGGTGATCTTCTTGTGGAGAAGCCTATGCATCCAAACGAATCAAGTTATGTTCAGCATGCACTAGCACCCCCCAAACTTAACTCGAGACAAGAGTCACGAATTAAGTTTGCAACAAGTGGTGAGACATGTCGACTTGAATCCATGAAGTACTTCTCTTTTTTTCCATATGCATTTTTCTCTTATGAGCACGATCAACCTACAAGGCTAAAATGCAAAACAACAACAAAACCAAGCATTATTGAAAGCACTAAAATAAAGCAATAAAGATAGTGATGGGGTGCCTCCCATCGAGCGCTAAGTTTAACGTCTTCAAGCTAGATGAGTTTAAGCTCTTAACAATCGGAGAAATTCAAGACCCCATCGGATCTCATCTTCACTTTGAGAAATTTCTTGGCTCTTTTCTTTTCCATCAACATGATTTCTCCATTCTTGCTTATAATTATCAAATCAACCGGAAGAATTTTGGATAGCAATGCTTCGTCTCCATAAGGCAGTTGAATTTCTCCCTTATCAACCTTCCATTCGATGTCCGAGTTCTCGTTCCTATAAATATCAAGCAAAGACAAGTTAAGATTAAAATCGTCAATATAATCATGGAAAAGAGAATTAGAAGATTTAAAAGAGTAAGAATTTTTAAATCCATGAAGATCATCCGGAGGTAGGATTGGAGGCTTGAGGTAAGAATCATCCTTCTTTCTTGCCTTGTTACATGAAAATGTAATACTCTCCGTATTTGAACTCAAAGAAAGTTCTCCTCTTTCCACATCAATATGAGCTTTTCCCGTGGCTAAGAATGGTCTTCCCAAGATCATAGGTGTTTGAGGATCAACCTTCATCTCCAAGACAACAAAATCCACCGGAAAAATCAACTTCTTCACTTCAACCACTACATTCTCCACCACCCCTAAGGGCTTAATAGTTGATCCATCCGCCACTTGAAGGCATGTAGTGGAAGACTTGAGCTCTCTAATATCCAATTCTTCAAAGAGAGAATGAGGCATAACATTCACACTAGCTCCCAAGTCACACAATGCATTCACCGCCTTCTTTCCTTCAACTTCACAAGGGTTAACAAACTTCCCCGGATCACCAACTTTCATAGAAGGCTCCTCATGCAATGGTTCATTTGTTTCAACTAGCTTCGCTTTCTTTCTCTCCTCATATTTCTTCTTCAAAGTTTCAACAAACTTTTAAAATTCCTCCATCTTTTCTTTTTTAACAAATCTTTGAGGATACGGTATTGGATAAGGAGTAATAGGAATTCCCCAATAATCACGTTCATATTCCTCTTCTTTTTCCCTTTTCTCCTTAGCCTTTTTCCACTTAGGTACGTGCTCTTCTTTCCATTTCTTCCTCTTTTCTTCTAGCTCAATTTCTATTCTTTTTGCTTCTTCTTTTTCTTCATCCACCGTGCAATCCACCAATCATTCTTCAACCAAGCTATCCTCTTTCACCTTTATGCATATGCAATGCTCTTTTGGATTTATTTCTGTGGTAGATGGGAATTTTTCTTGTTGGTGTTGTGATCCCACGGAAGAAGCAATTTGCCCCATTTGATACTCAAAAGATCTCATCCTATTGTCGGATTTCCGTTCATTCTCCTCCATTCTAGCCTCAAGCTGAGCATCTCTCTTTTCCATTTGAGCCTTGTATCTTTCATGAATGCTAGCAATGTCTCTTCCAATGATGACTTACCTTCTCCATTCAATTGCTTGGCACTTGGATCGAATCCCGGAGGAAATGCAACTGCAGCTTGAGGATTAGAGTAGGAAAGATTTTCATGCTTCCTCGGACCTTGATAACCTCCATGAAAATTTCCTTGATTAGAAGGATAATTACCTTGAAAATTCCCTTGATGTTGGAAATTCCCTTGGTAATTTCGCCTATCTAAATAGGCAACATCCTCTACGCTTTGCATAACATTGTTCTCATCATTCACAATAGCACTTGTGCTTCCCCCTTGACTCACTCCTTGCGTGATCAAATTTAATTGCTTTGTTAAAGTTTGGATGCTCTCATTGAATTATTTCATTCCTTCATTTTGAAACACATCACTCTTCACTTTGTTCACACTTTTCACTTGAGCTACCTTTCCAAATGCATAACCTCCCATTACTCTCTCGGAAGGCCATTGATAAGCATTCATTGCAATATCTTCAAAAATATCCATGGCTTTCATAGCATCCACTCCAAATATAGATCCTCCGGATGAGACATCTACATGCATCCGATGTTGTCCACTCAACCCTTGATAGAAGAAAGCCACTTGTTGATTCTCATGAAAATCATGTTAAGGACACTTTCGTAGCATCTCCTTGTAGCGTTCCCATGCTTCATAAAAACTTTCATCAGGAAGTTGCCTAAATTGAGTGATAAGGCTTTTCAATTGGAGAGTCTTCGAAGGAGGAAAATACTTACTTAGGAACCTTTGCTCAAGATCTTCCCATGTATTACAACTTCCCAAAGGAATTGTATTATACCATGCTTTAGCCTTGTCTCTTAAAGAAAAAGAGAACAACCTCATTCGAATAGCATCTTCCGACACTCCCTTCATCTTGACGGTATTCGCAACCTCCAAGAAAGTAGATAGATGAGTGTTCGGGTCTTCAAGAGGACCTCCTCCAAACTGATTTGCTTTGACCATGTTGATCAATCCGGTCTTAATTTCATAATCATTGGCTTGAACTGGGGGAACCATATTGTGCACGGCTCTCGGTTGGAAATAATCCCGAATTGCTCTAGGCCTTGACCTCTCTTGAGGTATTTGCACATTTCCTTGCATAGCTTGGTTATTGAACATATTAACCATCTCTTGGACATTTCTACGAACACGTGGTTGTGCCTCTTGTTGTTGGAGTATCCTTTGAGCTTCTTGATTGGCAAGCAATTGCATATATTCTTGATTTTGAGCAATGAAATTCCTAAACATCTCCGCTTGATTCTCTTGCACTCCTTCTTGTACCCTCCTTTGATCTTGCAATGGATCTTGTGGTAGGTTATGATTAGCATTATCTCCACGTTGATTCTCCATATTTGTTCCTTTTCTAGCTCTCCGTCTCTCTCGCTTCCTTTGTCGTACGGTCTTTTCTATCTCCAAATTCAAAGGAATGATCGATTGATTTCCCTTTGATCTTGTGATCATAAAACACCTACGAAAAGGCAAAGAGTGAGACCACAAACGCAAAAAGAAAATAAAATAAAATAAAATAAATCCTTATCAAGAACAACTAAAACAATAACACAGAACTCGACTAGTCCGTTAAACTCCCCTTTGGCAACGGCGCTATTTTCTTGTTTGCCTATTTTTGTAGCACTCACGAGCAAGAATACTCGATCGTTGTAGTAGTATATCCCAAGAAAAATTTTCAATCCACAAAGGAGTTATGTTCGGACTAGCAAAATACGTGAGCTCATGTTCATGTCGTTTTTGTAAAGATGATAGGGGGTTTTGAGATTGATTAACTACTGAAGCAAGTAGCAAGTAAATAAAAATAGCAAATAAGAGAAACGACAAGTGAAGATGAATGAAAATAAAAGAGGATAGGTGTTAAAGTTCAAGGATGAAAAACATGAGATTAGAAACATCCATGCATACTCAATTCATACTATCATGCAAAAGGAATCCAACTTAATTGATGTAGACTAAGGGTGATCACGATTGTATCCTAAGCTCCCTTTCGGGTTACAAAGGTTGTTGATCCATTTTAGACTCCCAAAAGTACTTAAGATCAAAGCCCAACATTAACCCCTTCCATCTAGGTACTAGTTAGAATAAACTCTCCCTTTTTGTGTACTAAGGCCAACGAATGGATTGGTTCCCCTCATCGAATTCAAATATCCTTTTGGTCAAATCCAAACTCGATGTCTAATCATGCCTTCCTAATACTATAGAGGGTCATTTCCGTCTCACTCCAAGCAATACATACATGAACATTATGATAGCATTTAATCACCATAAATCAATTCATTGATCAACAATCCATTAAACCAATAATCAATTATGAATAACAAACCATGCCATCACAACATCAAGACAATTAAACTCCATGAATAGAAATCAACATCAATTAAATCAAAAACCAATTTAATCCACATGATAATAAAAATCTAATATGCTCTTCATGTTCCTAATCCCACTAGAGGGATTAGCCTAATATGATAAAAGTAACAAAACACATAAATGATTCATTACAAATACCCATAGTCTTAGATACAAAAGAAAATCAAAAGAGATGTGAATCTTCCCTAGCAATTTCTTGTAGAGAATCTTCAATACTCATGGATCTCCAACTCTAGCTCTTGATTTCTTGAGATCTTCAACACCCAAATGGAAGGGATGAAGAATGGTTGGAGATGGATGAAGATGATGGTGGAAAATAGAATAAATGGTGTGTGAGGTATGTGTAGAAGGGTGGAATTTCAGATCCTATCTAAATTGTTGAATAAATGTGTATTTATACCCCTTGGGAAACTTCTAGAAGTTTTTGGAAATTTCAGCAGTTTTGACACCTACACGGCTCGTGTGCTGTAACACGGCCCGAGTCGTGTCTAGGGCTTCTGGTCAACGGCGAGCTCTGGACAGCGCACGGCTCGTGCGCAGCACACGGCCACATGGGTGGCCGTGTTGTGTTTTCTGACGTTGTCGCACGGCCCTCTGGACAGGGCCGTGCTTGGTGCACGGCCCGTGTTTCTGCACACGGTCCGTGTCCTGCACTCGGCCACAGGGATGGCCGAGTTGGTGCTTCTAGCGTCCGCACATGGTTACTTCTTACAGGGCCGTGTTCCGTACACGGCCCGTGTAGGTGCACGCCCTGTTTTACTTCTTCCGTTTTTGCCCGTTCTCCCTCGTTTCAACTCCGAATTTAGATCCGCTTTTTCCTATGCCTTCCTTATCATATCTAGCATCCAATAAAAAGTAAAAATCATAGGTATAAGCTCATTCACACACATTTTAATAAAATACAAAACACAACCAAATAACACATAAAATACGGATAAAATAATACGAAAACACATATAAAAAGACACTAAAATCTAAGTGAAAATAGCGCCAATCAGTGCACTGTATCGTAGGGTGCACTCAGGTGCACAGTAGTATTTGCCTTTGCCTTTGCCCCCTCTCTCTCTCTCTCTCTCTCTCTCTCTCTCTCTCTCTATATATATATATATATATATATATATATATATATATATATATATATATATATATATATATATATATATATATTATCTTTCTATTTTTATATTTTATTATTATATATTAACATGTATTATTATCACTATTATATATCTCCAAAATATTTATTCTTATCTACAAAATTTCTGATAAATCTTTATTCAATTAATTATTTCAAAAAAATAATTATGTAAATATTATAATATATTGAATAAAAAATAGATCCACCATTCAAAAAAAAAAGTTACACCTCTTTCATTGTATTATAAGACAATATTTAAAAATTAATTACTCTAAAAAATTTTATTTAATTACCGCAAAGCTTTAATTAAAAAAATAATATTTATAAAAATATTTATTTAACATAAATATTATGCTCCCTATTTATAATTATATATACAATATTATTTAGGTTATAAATATATCTAAAACAAAAAATAATGAATATCATGTAATACACGGGCAAAAAGAAAACATAAATAATTATATAAATTAATAATTTAACTAAAGTATTTAATTAACATAAATATTTTGTTCATAATAATAATAAAATATATTTAAATTAATTTATTTTATTAATTTAAGATAAAGTATACTAATTAATCCGTGTAGTACACGGAAGGAAAAATATAATTAAAGATGATATTTAATTTATAAATATACATAATTTAAATATATACATAAATAATAATAATGATAATAATAAAAATAAAAATAAAAGTAGTATTACTAATCAATCAAAAAATGTGATTAAAGGTTTATTTAATTTAAAGATATACATGAATAATAATAATAATAATAATAATAATAATAATAATAATAATAAGTTGGATATATTTTGTTGATTATATATTCCTAACTAATCAAAAAAAATGATTAAAGTAGTATTTAATTTATAGATATATATGATTTAAAGATATACATGAATAATAATAATAATAAAATTAAAAGTGAAAAGATTATATATGTAATATTAAAACAAAAAATAAAAAATATACGATAATTAACCACGTCGCGACACCTCATACTTTTAAAAAGTTATTTATAGTAGTATATTCATAATTAGTATATATATATATATATATATATATATATATATATTAATTAATGCAATTAGTGCACCACTACGTCGAATGATACACAATCTCAGTCTGAAATTCACTAATTGCAGAAAAGTTGGAACCTTTTTTACCAATGAATTAATTACTTATATATAAATCATGCAATATGTTGTCAACCTTATAAAGATACCAATTTATTTATTCTCAAATAAAGGCTTCTTTGTCCTATTCTATAATAATAATAATAATAATAATAATAATAATAATAATAATAATAATAATAATAATAATAATAATAATATAAGTTGCGTTTGTTTACAAAATTAAAAATATAGTATTTTAATATATTAAAAGTTGAAAGATATAATAATGTTTTAATATATAGTGAATATTTAGTGTTGAATGTGAGTTTATAGAGTATAATAATTGTTTTGCTTGGATCTCTTTAAAAAAGAGATTTGTAATTATTAACATGAGAAGTCCAAAATAATAATATATAAGAGTGAGTATGGTGTGAATCGGGTTCCGTGTGAACCTTGATTTTATAAAATTATTTTTTAATACATAATAAATTACTATTTGAAGAGTAGTTTTATTTATTCAGAGTAATAATTTACATTTCTAAAGAGTAATTTTTTATGTACTAAAGCGTAATCGATAAATCAGGGTGTGCAAGAATTTGAAGAGTAATTTTTTCATTTAGAAGAGTAATTATTTGTCTATCTAAAAAATAATTTTTCATATATTGAAGAGTAATCAATAAAAACATGGTTTACAAGTTAACTCGATTCACTAGAGTATTTGCTAATATATAATCCCTCCCTCCCATGTTAAAGTTTACGTTTTTCATTTTGGGTTATCTCACATTAAGATTTACATTTTCTTTTTTGTCAAGTTGGGCCCACACAACACAATTAGTTATTTCATGTAGAGCCCACACGCAACACTGATACAACTACCCACTTTATATTAAATATTATTTCTCTCACCTCACTACACATTAAAATATTAGTACATATTTTAATCTCTGTGCAAAAAGCAAATGTCAACGTTAATATGGGATAGATGAAGTAACTATTAATATGGATGGAGGAAGTTCATTTATTTGCTTTTCTTTTAATCACAATTTAAAAAAAAAATCAAAGGGTTGGTTACTTGATATAGGAAAACAAAAATTACTTACACTAATTTAGAATATTTTTTGAGACGGGTTAAATAAAGTATGTTTGTTATATTGGTAAATAAAATATGTTTGGATTGTATCATATTATAATAACTTAAAATTATATTTAAATGCATCATTCATTATACTTTAGAAAAACATACCTAAGTTATGGTTTCTTGTCTCCCGATGATACACCGTGCTCCCATGGGAACACAAGAATTTTAATACTAAAACTCTTGTGTTATTAAAACTCTTGTGTTCCTATGAGGGCACGATGTATACGGGAGCACATGAGTTTTTACCTAAACATATCCTTCTTAATTTTTGTGCCGTAATGAATGGAGTATTTAAAATCAATTAACAAATACTTGGGATTTCATAATATATTCATGGGTAATTCTTGGGTGATCACGGGTCACCAATGACCCTCTCAAATAATGGTCCGTCATGTGAGGGGGTCATGATGACTCGTGGTCACCCAAGTGATCTCTATATTCATAATATTTATAAAAATAAAAAGGGCAAAATTTGTAATGGCTCTAAGAGAAACACTTTGAGAAGATTTTGACTTGATTGAATGATTTATGAGTATTTTGAGGAACACTAGTTATGCTTTAGATTCTACATCTAATTGATGAGTCATGACTACTAAAGTTAACTTGTGTAAATAGTAAAATCTCTTCCCTATTTAATTAAACCACATAATTACTTGTCACATCACATTTCTAATTTTTATTGTCATATGCCTCACTATTTTATTTGTGGAGTAAAAGTGTACTTTGTCCCATACTATGTAGTAATTTGGTGGATCAGTCCTTTTTTTTTTTTTTTGGTTCAATGCCCAAAATAGACTTTAAATTTTATTTTTTTTTGGTTCAATGAATCAATGCTCAAAATGGACTTTAATAGAATATATTTCCTTTATAAATTATTTGTCACATTAAATTTTCCCCAAAGATAATTAAAGCATTAAATGTAGATAACATTGTAATGCATTTTATGGTCAAATTTATCATCCTAATTTTACACTTAACTTATTTTATATTTTATTTATTGTCAATTTATTATTAAAAAAAAAACTACATCCCCATCACTACAAGCCATATTTCTTTCTAATCTTTTTAAAATAATTAATTTATAACTAAAGAACAAAAATAGTGACTAGATTAATAACTACTCCCTCCGTCTCTGAAAAGTTGGCACACTTTCCATTTTGGGCTGTCCCACAAAAGTTTGCACATTCCAAAAAAAGCAAAAAGTAAAAAACAATCACCCTTCCCCATACACTTTAATTACAAAAAAACCATCTCTACCTACCATACTTTATCATTTATATATTACATAAAAATACCATTATACCCCTAAAAGTTATCACTTTCTTAATCTCCGTGCCGAAAAGAGGTGTGCAGACTTTTCAGAGACGGAGGGAGTAAAACGTGCAGCCATAATACAGTTGGTCAGACAAAAGAATGAGGGAACCAACGCCATTGATTTCTTTATTAGTGTGCCATAATTTTATTTTTATTTTTTTAATTTTGACATAAATATATGTATTTACATGTAAATCTTGTAAAAAGACAAAATAAGCTTGTCATATCTTGGATTTCTATATATGCCTACACGATTTCCCAATTATAACATTAACATTGTTAGATTTTGCACCATTTTGTCCCTCTATATAAACGCTCTCTTACTACCTTAAAAATCAAATCCCACATTGTTTAGAACAATACATTTGTTTCAACTTAGTATAATAGAATGTCTTCATTCACTACACTACTTGCTTTGGCTATTATGATCATGTCTTCTTCGTATTTTACGAGCTCAAATGCCCGCTCTGCTCCTAAGTTGTTGGTTGGACAAGACATCTCCATCCGAGCTCGTTCGATGCTGCAACAATTGGGATTTGATGAAGTTAAGTTGGAATACTATCGAAGGAAGGCAACATCATTGGATGCCGGCACAATGAGAGTCGCCCCCGGTGGGCCTGATCCTCAACACCACTCTAAATCTCCATCATTATCATAATCCATTACCAACATTTTATAATCATATATTTGTAATAAATGTGTCGGCTTCTACAGAACAGATGGAGTATATTTTGGTTATGTTCGATGATCTTTCTGAACTCGATTTACAATAAAAATTTTGAGTAATTTTGATGATATGTTGTATCATTTACTTCTTTGTAAACGCATGTATGGTTAAAATTTTCGTATTACTATATGAGAATTTGAAATTGTCCCTTTTTTTTTTTTTATGTAATCGTATGTACTTTTTATTTTTTTTATATTGTGCATCAATGTTAACTCAAAAATGTAATTGTTAACTTTATGTTACAAAGGCACCAATTATGTTTAATCTATCTATTAAAACGAAGTAAAGTAAAATAAGGTTAAGCAAAGCGAATGTATAATGGACCAAGAAATAAAATATATTGAAAACCTTAAATAAAAAATAATTCTTAATTAAGAAATAGTTTAATGATCTCACCATAATACATTCTCGCATAACACTTGTTTTTACATTATTCTCACTTGTCCTAAATATGTCATAATAACAATTTAACAAGAGATTTATACGTAAATTAAAGATAAAAATGTCACAAATAAATGATCTTACGTGCAAATAATGAAATACGGTGTGTGTAGTTGAAAATGAATCTTTGTTTTAAACAAAGATATATTACAAAATACAAACAATTATACATGCATTTATTCGTTTATTGTTAAAATTTCTTAATTTTTATTATTAAAATTTAGTAATGATTTTTATTATAGTGTTTTCTTGATATACCTTTCAGGATTTTTAAAAAAAATTAAATTAAGCTTTATCTTCAGAATTTGATACTCCCTCATCCCAAACTCGTTGTTTTACTTTCCGTTTTTATCCGTCATAAACTAATTGTCTTATAATAAAAAAGAAACTTTACATCAACCAACAACCCCAAAAGTTTATCTTAATTTTAAAAATATCACTCCCACCTAACACACATAACATACTTTATAATTTATTTATTACCTAAAAATACTACAATACCCCTAAAAAGTCAATAAAATTAGTCAAAAAGCAACTTTTCTTAAATTCCGTGTCTACAATAACTAAGACAACAAGTTTGGGACGGAGGGAGTATATATTGTTAGCATATTATTATAGATCTTCTCATGTTTAACTTGGGTGCAATCGGTTGTATTCATGTAACAATGGATACACTTTAGTACTATAATGGATGAAATTACTCTAGTATAAAAAACAATTATTTTCAATACAAAGTGATTATTATTGTGCATAAACTCTTATGAGTAAAGTAATCCTAAATTTCTAAATAGTTGTGTTTTCTGAAATAATGCATCATACATTCTTGAAAAAATGAAATATATATGTTCCTTGCTACGTAAAAAAAAAGCGACAATTTTTTAGTTAGAGCTAAACACTTCCGCTTTAAAAGGTCTTCGTTTGATAGATTAAAGAATATTATTATTTAATGTGTAGTGGATAATTATATTAGTAGTATATGAATTATATATTTTAATTGTATTTATAAGTGTGCGTGGATCTCATGTATGATAAAAAAAGAAATGAGATTTTTTTGGGACGAAAATCAAAAATGGAAAAAAAAAAAGATGTATATATATATATACTCATTCGTCCCTAGTTAACGTTTTGTTTTTTTCACTTAAATTAAAAAATATTATAATATTTTAATGTGCAGTGAAATGAGAAAAATAATATTTAATGTGAAGTGGACAGTTGTATTAGTGTTCTGGGTGAGCCATACATAAAATAATTAATTATTTTGTATGAACTAAACTTAAAAAAAAGGGTACATCTTTAATTTGGAAAAAAAAAACTTTGCGCGGAAAAAATTATTAATTATACCAAATATATACTTTTTGGACACTATTACCCTTCAACATTAACCCTCATGAATTAGTAATGTTATGTTTGTTATGAGTTTTTGATAGGGTATGTTTTAACTTTATGTCAAATCGATGTGTAAGAATATATTAATTTATATAGAAAAAAATATGAGAGAGGAGAAATAAAAAGAAAAAGTGTATTAATTGAGAATAGAAAATGTATATAGATTTATATATAGGGTGGTTTGTATTAATTTATTTATGTAATAAAAAAATATGAGAGAGGAGATATAAAAAGAAAAAGTGTATTAATTGTAGAGAGATAATGTATATAGGTATATATAGGTGTGGATTTTGAATTCCAATTTCGGGGTTTCAAACTCGGAAACAAATATCTCCTAATGAACCTTAAACCCTAAACCACAAACCTTAAATTCCCCACCCACCCACTTGTTGCTGTCGCCGGGAACTTTCGCCGAAGCTGCCGGAACCGCCGCTGCAAGAACTGTTGGAGCCGTCGCTGCCGGAACTGTCGCGGGTAGGGTTGTCAATTTTACCCACCGGGTCGGATTACCCATGGGTACCCGGGTGATTGGGTAAGGATAGGGTATGCAAAATCAAGTAGATGATCGGGTAATACTCGTACCAAAAAAAAAGTAAGGATAGGGTACGGGTTTCCCTTTTATATCTACGTACCCGACCCGATTACCCATTATATAATATTTATTAATATATATATATATATTATATTTATATATATATTTATTTATTTACTAAGGAGATTGTAGTTTTCGATATACTTTCAAGTGTTGAATTACGATATTTCTTCTCATATTATTATATTAGTATGTTGATTTTTTTTGTTGCACTTGGATTAAATATTACTCTATATGGACTTTATTTTATACTTTATGTTTTATTTTGACGTCTTTGTGTAGATTTTGAGGGAAAAACTGATACGGGAAGGTGCGGGTCGGTACAGGTAGGATTGGTCAGGTTTAAGTTACTATAGGTATCCGTATTATATCCATTTAAAATATTCGTCCATCATTTCTTGCGGGTATCCGTATATCCGCGGGTTACCCATTTACCCGATGACCATATCCAACAGAATGTTGCAATTAAGGGTAATAGGGTAGGGTATGGATAAAGTAATTGAGTAGCGGGTAGTATGTGGATTTGCACAACTCATACCCTACCTGCCCGTTTACATCCCTAGTCGCGGGAGCTGCACCAGTCGCTGGTGGTGGAGAGTGTCAAGTGTGTGGGGATAGGTAGGTTGGGTGGGGTACGTAGAGGGTGTACCACCCCTTGGTAGAATTAATAAGATACGGTGAAGGGCAATAGAATCCAAAAAGTATCAATTAGTTAAAAAATATAATATTAAAGGAATTTTATCAATTCAGGGTCTGAAAAAAGATAAACTATCAATTCGGGACTTGAATTATTTTTCTATTGATTAGGGGCCTTAATTATGTAAAATTATCAATTCGAGGCCTGAACTTAGGTCCTAAATTGATAAAATAGGAGATAATATTTGATAAATTTAGGCCTTAGATTGATAGTTTTATATATTTCAGGTCTTGAATTGATAGAAAAAATAATTCAAGTCTATAATGGATAGTTTACCTATAATTCGAATCTTGAATTGATAAAACTCTTAAATGAGAATAATAGTCCATATTAATTTTTCTCTATTTCATGTGAGTTATTTTTCATAATTCGCACTAAAAAAATGACTATCATAAATTAGTAGTAAATGGAGTACTTCCTTAAAACACTCATTTTAAACCATATACAATCCACGAGTTAAATATTTATAAAAAAAAATGGATAAATTATCAAAATCCCCTCTACGTTTGTCCAAACTATAAAATAAATTCCGTGATTTGAAAAATTACCAATTACTCTCTTTAACTTATTTTTTATTTGAACATTATTAAAAATACATATTTTCTTAAAATAAAGAAGGATGGAAATGACATCAAGACCCATATATTTAACATTGTATTTTTAAATTTTACTATTTTTTTAAAAAAATATTTTTTAAAGGGGATAATTGGTAATTTTTCAAACTACGAGATTTATTTAATAATTTAGACAAATCTCGATGGGGTTTTGATAATTTACCCTAAATAATCGTAAAGTGTGGACTCTCTTGTTTGTGAAACGTTAAAATCTTAGGTTGTGTTTGGATTGAGTCAATGTGAATTTTAAATTCCTTGGATTTTAAATCAATTCATTTGAATTCCACCGTTTGGATAAATTATGGATCTTTGGAAGGATTTCAAATCCACGATTTAAAATTTATTTTTAAAATAAAATTTTATATATAATAAATAAAAATAATAAAATTTTATTATATTAAATATTAAAATCTAAAATTTTATTAAAAATAATTTTTTTGGAAGGAACTCTACCACCTAACCTACCCCCTACCCACCCCCACCACCCCACCCAAATTTTTTTTTATAAAATTTTAGATTTTTAATATTTGAATAATAAAAATATTACCACCCTACCCACCCCCCTCCACCTCCCACCACCCCACCCAAAATTTTTTTTAATAAAATTTTAGATTTTTAATATTTGAATAATAAAAATATTACCACCCAAATCTACCCCTACTCACCCCCACCCACCACCCCCCACCAAAAAAAATTATATAAAATTTTACTTTTTAATATTTAAATAATAAAAATATTACTGCCCAATCCTACCACACTATCCATCCACCCACCCCCACCCACCAAAAAGTTTTTTTTTTAAAAAATTAAATTTTAATATTTAAAAAATAAAATATAAATTTTTTAAATTTTTTTTTTTGGGGAGTGGTGGGGTGGGGGTGTGGAGGGGGTGGGTTGGGTTTGGGTGGTAATAATTTCATTATTTAAATATTAAAATCTAAAATTTTAGTAATTTTTTTTTGTTTGAAGTGGGGGGGGTGTGGGTAGGGGTAGGTTAGGTGGTAATATTTTTATTATTTAAATATTCAAATCTAAAATTTTATAAAAAAAAATTTAGCTTGGGGGGTGGGGGTTGGTGGGTAGGGGGTAGGGATGAGTGTTAATATTTTTATTATTCAAATATTAAAATTTAAAATTTTATAAAAAAAAATTTTGCTTGGGGGTGGGAGTGGGGGGTAGGGCTGAGTGGTAATATTTTTATAATTCAAATATTAAAAATTTAAAATTTTATAAAAAAAAATTTTCTTTATTGGGGGTGGGGTGGCCTGGGGTGAGGAGTGGGGTAATATAATCAATTACACAATAACGGAAGGATTTCAAATGACACGGTTTGAGTAAGGATTTAAAATTCATTCAAAAACAACTAAAAAAATTCAAAATCAAATCCATGATTTGAAATCCATTGATTTAAAATCTTGAATTTATAAATTCGTTAATTTCAAGTAGCATTCAAACATGAGGGATGAATTTATAAATCATTCCTCAAATCCATCCATCCATCCAAACACCGCATTAAATAAAATAAACTAAATTTTCTATCTACAGTACATCTCACTTAATTCTGCTTAGATACTCGTGAAATATAAGGTAGAAAAAGAGAGATTTTATTTCCATAAAACCTTAATAAATACCAAAATTAAAATATTAAAAAATAGACAGAATAATAGCTCGAAGAGGAGCGGATAACAAGTACGAAACCACACGTGATTCAGAATCCCACGGCCCTTGGGAAGCGTGAATATCACGAACGAGTCACAGTTCTCCATTCTGCAATCATCAGAGAAGGGCCACGCGACTTCACTCGCCAGTGACGTGGCAGTTTCTCACCGCCTTTATATTATTGGCAAGCAGAGCGCGTGAGATTAAAAGCAGCGTGCCTCCCCACGGTAACATTTGGCAGAGCGCTTAGAGAGAGACAAATTTTTTTTCTAGAGAGAGAAAGCGTGTTGGGGGTTCGGATCGATGAACAAAGCGCACGTACCCTTCCCTTCGTCTTCTCCTCAAACCCTAATCGCCTAATTTTTCCCTTTGATGTTTTCTTACATCTGTTTCTTGTAGTCGTTTCTGATAATCTTATCTGTTATTCGGATCTTTGCCTTTTTTGCCTTCTTTTTGGGTATTACCTTATGTTCTCAAAACCGGATCTGCGAATATCTATATAGATATATATATAGTTCTGATTTAATTGAGCTGCTTTTTTGTTCTACCTTTTTTTCACCGTCTTGATTATTGATACTCGTGGCTTTGGTGTTTGTTGTGTCTAGGGTTTTTGAAACCCTAGATTTTGGAGGTGGGCTTTTTCTAGGGTTCTTGAGGGTTGATTCGGAAAGGGGCTTTCTTTAATTTAGTATATTAGGGCATTACATGTATGGCTTCGGGAACTTTAGAGGATTCTAGTGATGATGTTAATTGGAAAGCTAGGTGTCGATGGGAGGAAAACAGTATAGTTTATACGCGAAGACCCCGAAAGAAAGTTCCTAAAAACTGCGATAGCGACGATACAGCTACCGCTACAACTTCCGGCGCCGAGAAACCCACCTCCACCGCCCCTACCACCTCCACAGATCAGATCACAGCGCCCTCAGTGGTTAAATCGCCCACTGTTTCCACTGACTCCCCGGCTGTGTTGCCCGCCCCCTCCACGTCTGAGAATACCAACAATCATGGAGCAGCCGTCCCTCCGTCCCCCCTTCCTGGCAGTCTTGCTACGGCGACCTCTCCCCATGGGAGTGCAGGGGACCCTGATAAGCAAGGGTCATTCGAGGGGATTAGGGATGGGTATTCTTTAGAAACGTCGCGAGAGCATTCTCCTCATCAAGAACAGAGTCTGTCACATGGGTCACCTGACAAAAAGGCAGACTCTTCTCCTCAGCCGCCACTGCAAACTCAACTAGAACATCAAAAACGAGTGCCCTCAGAGTTGGAAGAGGGTTATCAGAGTCATAGTCGAGTGGAACAAGGCAGTGGTATTGAAATTGCTGGGCAGCAAAATCCTGAGGTTTTGCAATTGCCTAACAATGGGAACGAGGAACACAATGAGGGAGTGATTTCTGGATCCCCTGATATTCCATTAGGCAATGGTCCAGTTAAAGTCAACGGAATTGTGAAGCCAAGCGCTCATCAGATTTCCACGTTGCAGCTGTCCACTGGGAATGAGACTCAGAATGATGGAGAAATGATATCTCAAGCTTCCCAGGGCAACGGTCCAATTAAGGGCAATGGTGTTGTGAAGTCCCTGGTAATATCTAGTGTTGATGATAGAGTTAGAATTAGTTTTTGTAAAGCAACCCCAAAACCTGAATTAAAGGAGCTTAGAAAGGATCTAGAGTCTGAGCTTGATCACGTTAGGAATTTACGTCTACAGCTTGAATCCAAAGAGCTTCAGCTTGCTTCTTATAATAGTCAGATTGGCAACACTAATTTTAGTAATAGCAGTAATTATGTGGGTGCTGATGGTGCTAATATCAGTGGGTACAATTATCCGCAATCCCAGCAAGTCCGAAGTAACGTGGTAGATCGAAGGTTGTTGTTAAGGGTGAATTCAGAAATTGGTGCCATGGGTCACCAGGAAAACAGACCTGTTGGATTAGCAAGAGTGAATTCTGATATGGGTGCAGCAAGAAATGTAGAACCCAGGGCATATAATAGGCAGCTCAGTGTTGCAGTAATGGAAAATAATAACAGGCCTAATGAATTTGTGGAGAAGGAGAAAAGAACCCCAAAGGCGAACCAGTACTACAGAAATTCCGAGTTTCTTTTGGGAAAAGATCGATTGCCTCCTGAAAGTAATAAGAGGATGAAGACAAGTAATGGGAGAAAACATGGTGGAGAAACAGATCACACTATGGGCTTTGGCTTTGGGTTTGATAAGAGCAGGAATCAGGTGTTTAGGAACTGCAGTAGCTTACTCCAGCGGTTGATGAAACATAAGTTTGGGTGGGTGTTTAACGAGCCAGTGAATGCCAAGGCCCTTGGATTGGTTGATTACCATGATATCATTAAGCATCCTATGGATTTGGGTACAATTAAGACTAGACTGACACAAAATCAGTACAAATCTCCCAGGGAGTTTGCTGAGGATGTGAGACTTGTTTTTCATAATGCCATGACTTATAATCCGAAGGGTCAAGATGTGCACTATATGGCAGAACAATTGTTGGAGATGTTTGAAGAGAGATGGGCGATTATAGAGGCTGAGTACAATCCTTATTGGAAATATCAGGCGTATCAGGATGGTGGTTTGCCCACTCCCACTTCCAGAAAAACTATGCCACATTCTCATTTCTCTTCTCCCGCACCTTCAGTTCCTTTGTATGCCCCTGCTGCCACACAGATGATATCTCCAATGGCTGTTGATCCCAAAATCCATCGACCTCATGTTGGCAGAACTCCTGCGCCAAAAAAACCTAAAGCAAAAGATCCTAATAAAAGGGACATGACTTATGATGAAAAACAAAGACTCAGCACCAACCTTCAGGGCTTGCCTCCAGAGAAGCTTGATGCTATTGTTCAAATCATTAAGAAGAGGAGCACTGCACTTTCTCAAAATGATGATGAGATTGAGGTAGACATTGATAATGTTGATGCAGAAACCCTGTGGGAGCTTGATAGGTTTGTGACCAACTACAAAAAGAGTCTGAGCAAGAATAAAAGGAAGGCTGAACTTGCTCTTCAAGCAAGAACAGTTAATCAGAATGTCACATTGACGGTAAGGGCATGCAATTGGTTATGATTTTATAACATTTATAAATTAAATGTTCTGACAGATATTAAGCTAATGATTTTATAATATTTATTTATTTATAACATATTGCAGAACTCGACTCCCCAGGTGGAAGTCCAGAATGAAATCGGAACAGGTATTAAGCTATTCTATTGGTGTTCTGCATTTTTCCGTGTCTTCCATGAAATATATAGTGAAAACTTGCATCTGAGAGTTCTGTTTTATTTTTCTCTCCCATCTAAAAGCTTTTGAAAAGAGAACTGCTCTTGCTGATGGCGAAAAGCGGGCATTTAATGGAAGTAGGTCTAGCAGTTCCAGCAGTTCCAGCAGTGATTCTGGATCATCTTCAAGCGGTAATTGATTTTTTTTTTTTCTTTCTCACTGCTTAACCATTTTTGCTTGAAACTGCTTATGTTTTAGTTGATATCTACTCTCTTTTACATTAGCATGTGTCAGGTAGAAAAATGGATCATTATGTTTCTCTGGTCATGAATCATCATGCTTTCCCCTGTACCCCCTGGAATACTCAATATAGTACTTGTGTTTTGACTTTGTGTGCATAACTCCCAGATACCGACAGTGACAGTTCCTCTGGAGATGGATCTGATGCAGGGCATTCACCTAAGACATGAAAGGATATAGATTTCTGGTATGGGATTATTCTGTGCTCTTCATTGAGATTTTTCCCGTCATTTATTTTGGAAATTTCTCTTTTAGAAATAACTTTTCGTAAATATTGATGGTTCTCCGGATAAATCTCATCCATCCCTCGCTAATAAGAGATAGCTCCTGTTTAGGTTGCATAGGAAACAGTCTTTTGTTTGTTATGAGATCTGATGAAGGATGCTACGAACAACATTTTGCATTTTTCTAGTGTTCATTTGGATTCTGATATTCTCCTGATTGTGCAGTGTATCTCCTCCCTGGACTTATATGAACTACTATGATCTATTTAACTTGCATTGTAATTTAAATATCCAATTATGTGTGCTATCAACTATCCTTTCCATGTATAAAGTATATCTGTTTGTGAATTCCGCACATATCTAGGACTCTAATTGGATTTGAAGTGAAGCTTGTTTGAATATCTGAGCAATGGCTCGTGTATTATTATTGTCTATTAAAAAATAGTTGTACTACATGTAAAGAAAGTCAAAGTCAGAAGCTTGTTCAGACTGTGCACTGCTTTAATCTCATGGGCTTGTTATGTCATAACTGATAAGTTCAATATTTTCATGTCCTTTGGTTCTTAGAAAAAGTCAATGTATTAGTACTCTAATTTTTTTTTAATTTATTTTTTAATTTTTTGTGGGCTATCCAAACTTATCTTTGCAGCTTTCGAGTACATGTCATGGATACCATATTGTTGCTTCAGTCTAGTGATGCTCAGCCCTGTCATACCACATAACATGAATCATTGTACACCAAATTGTTGCTTCATATAGTGAAGCTCAGCTCTATTATACAACATAACATGAATCATTGTACGTGCGATTTTAAGTTTGTACAGACATCTGATGAGTTTAGAACAGTTATTCTGTATTGGTCATAACTGAGTTTTTAGTGAGGAACATGTTTATATAGCCAAGTAAGCTTTTGAGTTCTAGACCATAATCTGTGTTGGAGTTCAATCTGAGATATTCTTTAATTTTTTTTTTTTGTAAGCACTAAGCAGTGGAATCATGGAAGCCATCCCAGCATCCTTTAATCATATAGTTACATGTCAGTTGCCATTTTCATAGACTGTATGTTTGATGTCTGTACAACATTTGCGATAGAATTGTCTTGGAGAACCATCGAGTACCTCGTGTTTTCTTAGTCATGTATAAATTTGCTGGTTGAACAATGCCAAGTTTCTGAAAGATTCAAATGGTTTGTAGGACACAAGTGTTTGGAATGTACCCAAGGCATGTCTTGAAGGATATTCATCAGAATGTGGAGTCTGCCTGGACCTTTGAAGTGTTGTTGGAACGACGACTCCAGACTCTGCTGCAGCAACGCGTGCCTTGTAGGGGTTTCTCTTGTCGAAAGAATGTGTAATTTTTATTTAGTTATGGTAATAGAGAATGCATCAGATGTAAATTGGCATGAATTTTTCTTCCAATTTTTGGTTTACAAGAAGGGAAACTGTGTGATAGGAAATTTAGTGATTTTATAATGATTTGACTAGTTAAGAATGGGCTGTAGTGGGTTCAAAGATTTGAATGGTTTTAGCATGCCAACTAGGGTAGCAATTTGTCTCTCTGTTTTTGCACTCTCTGCAATTCTAGTGTAAATAATTATCCAACTGCCGTTCAAATCTTACTTTCATCTCCTCAACTACTCTACCTTAACCAAAACTGATGATGTGGTATTTCAGATTTGTTTGTAAATTTTATGTTTTCTGACTTTTTAATGTCGATTATATTTGGGCTGTTTTTAAGGTGCATCTAGAGTATAGATTTAAAATAGGGTATTGTAGGCAATTATTATTTATTTATTTTATCTTTTTTTTTATTTATCTCATCTTAAAATAGAGTTTAGATTTAAAATAGGGTAGTGTGGGAAGTTAAGATTGTTTAGGAGCATTTCAATTGGACTCTTATTCTCCCTTCATATCCATCTCACTAAAGAATTTTCATTTTACTATATTTTGTGTTTCATTCAAAAAATTTTATTTTTTATTTTATAAAAGGGCTCTATGTATGGCCCATTTCGGCCTAAACATGGCCCGTGGCTAATCTTTATGGATGATGCTTTATTGATCCGATTTCCGACTTGAATGAAGGCATCTTTTCTGCCATCATATATTAATAAAACAACTACTCACAACACATAAACTAATAATCTAATAATGCTTTTTTAATATAATAAACCCTATTTACAATTTGCTATGTTCGTTTTCTGATTATAAACTCATATCTTGTTTTTCAAAATTCGCACTCAGTTCTTCAAAATTATATACTTACAAAATTCTATTAATATCTAAATCAATCAACTTGAACAAAAATATTACTCCGTATATTCAACGATTTTCAAACCCAAAATCAAGCACAAAATTTGTCAATATATTGGGAGAGCAGAGAACACTTGTATTCTATAAACATAAAATAATACCGATTTGTAAGTTGTTGCAATTCACACACACTGGAATTCTCCTATACGAATCTGTAATCGATCATCTAGATTGCCCGAAATGGCGATTCTGCTGAGATATGCTCTCCAACGGACCTCCAGGTCTGCTATGGCGTCCTCGTATTTCTCCTGCCGCGGCTTATCGTCGTCGCCGGCGCCGGAACGGAAGGTCACCATTTTGGGCGCCGCCGGTGGGATCGGTCAGCCGTTGTCTCTCCTGATGAAGTTGAATCCTCTTGTGTCCAGACTCGCCCTCTACGACATCGCCGGTACGCCCGGCGTCGCTGCGGACGTCAGCCACATCAACACTAGATCTGAGGTGCTATTCTTTGGTCGACATTTTTGGGAGTATTTCTCCTATTCGTTTTTGTTTTAATTTATTGATCGCGTGTTATGGTTGCGTTACTTGGCTCACTTTGGGGGTTGTAGTCTGTTGTGATTTTCTATGTATCTTGATTTTGTTTTCTCTAGTTTTTTTGGTGCATAATTTTTCGTTTGATTTTTAAGGAATTGTTTCATAAGAAGTGATATCCATCCAGGAAAAGGAGTGTTTTAGGATAAACTAACAAGGTGCCCAACGGATAGGAAGAATTAACTCTAAATTATATAGCATTTCAGCTGTTTCCACTAATTAGAATTTAGAAACCCTCACCTCCATTCATAGATGAGGAGACACAATAAGCACCAGTGCATACTGTGCATTCACTTCATCATTTTTTTATTTTTATAATAATTTGGGGACCAGATACCAAAGTAGATAACTAAATAAACTTGGATAATATGAGTAGTTTAGAATGGAAAAGCCCGCATGCAAGTGTAGATAATTCTAGACAATTTCACGTGCCCCCAATTCGATCAATGTCCATTAGCAAATAAATTTAATCTACTTATAGATAGTGGTTGAGAATCGTGCATCTGAAAGTTCATCTATAGGATTGAACTCATGTATCCATTAATCTTGAATAGTTTTGCATACCGTGTATAATGCTTCTCAATATGTGACTGAAAGAGAAGGATTTTCAAACATATAGTTTCTGCTGATTGCAGTTTGCATCTTGGATTCTTTAGATTATTATCCCTTGAAACTCCTCCTTGCCTCCTTTGACACTGCAGCTTCCCCATTTTTTTATGATATATACATCGGAAATTACATGATTACTTTTATGTACAGGTGAAGGGGTACGCTGGGGAAGATCAGCTAGGGCAGGCTTTGGAGGGTTCTGATTTAGTCATCATTCCAGCTGGTGTGCCAAGAAAGCCTGGCATGACCCGTGATGATCTTTTCGAGATTAATGCTGGCATTGTCAAATCTCTTTCTGAGGCCATTGCCAAGTATTGCCCCAATGTAACATCCCTATCTTACTCTACAGTCATACTTTTCTAGTACTGATGTTTTGAATAAATCGTTGATGTGTTTTTTTGAAATTAATTTAGGCCCTTGTCAATATGATTAGCAACCCTGTAAATTCAACTGTTCCAATAGCTGCTGAAGTCTTTAAGAGCAAGGGAGTATATGATGAGAGAAAGCTCTTTGGTGTCACCACTCTTGATGTGGTTAGGGCCAAAACATTCTATGCTGGCAAGGCTAAAGTCAATGTAGCTGGTAAACTTATTATTTTTTATGTACTTTATTGCTAGCTTAACTTTATGAATTTACATCTCTGAAATTTTTTAATCTCTTAAATTATTGTCTCTCTTTTGGCAGATGTCAAAATTCCAGTTATTGGTGGTCATGCTGGAATTACCATTCTCCCATTGTTTTCACAAGTACTTAGTTTTCAAATTTATTTTTTGTGATTTTGCATGACAAAATTTCATATGCAGCCATTAGTTGTTGAACGATTTGTTTACACAACATTTTTTACTCACTCTTTTGCTATAGGCCACACCAAAAGCAAATTTATCAGAGGAAGACATTAAAGCTTTAACAAAAAGGACCCAAGATGGTGGGACTGAAGTTGTTGAAGCTAAGGCAGGAAAGGGTTCAGCTACACTTTCAATGGCGTAAGTGATGGGCTCCTAATTCCTTTGTCTTATATTTTTGTCCTTTCTTGATATTTTACAAGTTCTAATACCAACTAGAATTGGGCTTATCACGAGCCTTTGAATTTGGAATTTGAGCCATAATCTGTCCTCTTACTGCGTGCGCCTTATTTTGGTGTTTTGTACAAGTTCATGTGTTGGAACTCTTTGGTCAATTTCAGATGAAAATTATGGCACCATCATTCTGTTTAAGATTGGCAATATTGGATAGCTTCTATAATACTTGGTACCCCACATGTTACTTTAAAATCAGTAGTTTGGGAGTTTGATTTTTATTTTATTTTATTTTTTATTTATTTATTTATTTTTTTGCCTTCTCTTTTTCTCATCCGCTGTGCTTCAAAATGGGTTTTTTCAAAGTATAGACTAATACTGGTTCCTTCATCCTATTGATCATTAGTAACCTAAAAATGGCTCTTTCATGCTATTGAACAGTGGTAACTACTTCAATTTTCTTTAATCATTTGAAATTTAGGTTGTGATTCAGGAATCTGGTATTGAATATTAGCACACTCTAAATCCATCACTTTTTCCATAGCTATGCAGGGGCCTTGTTTGCTGATGCTTGCTTAAAAGGACTTAATGGAGTCCCAGGCGTTGTGGAATGTTCATTCGTGCAATCCACGGTGACAGAGCTGCCTTTCTTTGCATCCAATGTGAGTTGAAGAATGTTAACATTAGGACGTATTATTCATCTGAATCAAGTTAGTTATAACAGTAGTTTCGTTTGACAGGTGAGACTAGGGAAGAATGGTGTGGAAGAAGTCCTGGGTTTAGGCTCTCTGTCCGGCTACGAGCAACAAGGACTCGAAGCCCTCAAGGTCGAGCTAAAAAGCTCAATCGAAAAGGGAGTCACGTGGCATACAAAATCCAAGTCAGGAACCACAATCTTATCCATCCATGAGCCCATAAAACCTACCTTCCGACCACTCTCTCCTCATCTTCCAGTTTACAAGCCACAGCTGAGTTCGACAGTTTCAATCTTCAACCGAATGTCAAGCGTCATCCTAACCGTCGCCCCTTTGAGTTACTGTCTTCTTTGTCTGAAAGTAGGACCGATTTGCTTGACGTATGAGGACGCATACCAGCTCTTTTATTACGCGTCAAAGCTCGGCCCGATCTCACTCGAGCTTTCTGCATTAGCCCTCGCCTACCACACGTACTTCGGGGTTCATCATTTGTTGCAGTTGGTTCGTGGAAAAGTTTAATGTCTGTAGGCATTTCATTTTGTGTTTGATTTGCAGGAGAGTTGATGGTAATAAAACTGCTTTAAAGGCGTCGAAGTGGGGTTTTTTTTTTTGTAGAAGCAGTGGTCTTTTTGATTTTCTTACCACACTGATTAAACAACAATAATCAACAGCTTAATGCAGATGAGAGAGAACATATTATTCTTGTTTTTGTTAATTTAATTATTGATTTGTTTTTGTTCCAACTCATTTTTAATATTAATTATAATTATCTTCTTAAATTAATATTAAAATCTTAAATATAGTAGTACTATATCCTAATAAATATTAAATTATAAACACAGAATGGGCTATAAAATGCAAAAAAAAAAAGGAAAAAAAAAGAAAAAGAAATGAGAAGGTTGAATGGAGATGGTGTAAACAGTAAAGCTCACCAATTAATAGAACATTTAATGAAGAAAGAGGGGAGGGACTATAAGTTGTGTGGAGATTATGCAGCCAAGCATCACAAAATTCATTAAATTTTATGCAATAACAATATCATAAAACAAAATAAATCAAATATATGAGAGCCCTATATTTTAGAGAATATTCAAGAGATAATATGGTCATAACTTATATGGGCCCTTTTTCACTGCATCTTCTTTAATCTACTTTTTTTTTTTCAAAAAAAATCTTTATTCTTCTACAAAAGATTCAAAAACACTACTCTCATTTCTCATGTTAAGGATATAAACTGTGACAAAAAAAAATCTAAATAATTAAGTGTTGGGGCACACGCGTGAGGAGACCATTTCACTATATAACGCTTTCTTAATTAATTATAAACTTTTATTAAATATATATTAGTATTTTTTATTTATATTATAAACTATTAATAAAATAATTTATTAAATAAGTTTTTGACTGATGGTTTGTTAGCTTTTTAATTTGTAAAATACTCCTAAGAAAAGAAAATAAGTGGAGGAGTGGGCGTACAAAACAAAGTGGCGAATACACCCTCGAAATTCTCACTCTTAACATTTAAATTCTCTCTCTCTCTCTCTCAATTCATTTCGGTTCTTCGCATTTTCCCTTCCCGGAACCCTCTCACGCTAGATTTCTCCGTCAAACCAAGTCCTCCGGATTAGCGAAAATGACTGCTGCGGTGTTGAGATCTGTTCTTCGTAGGACTTCCAGGTCGGCTGCAGCGTCGTCCTACTTCTCCACCCGCGGCTTGTCATCTGCTCCGGCGCCGGAACGGAAGGTAGCCATTTTGGGAGCCGCCGGAGGGATCGGACAGCCGTTATCACTTCTGATGAAGTTGAATCCACACGTCTCCAAGCTCTCTTTGTACGATATCGCGGGAACACCCGGCGTCGCCGCTGATGTCAGCCACATTAACACCAGATCTGAGGTCTTGTTCATTTACTCTCTCACTTGCTAGTCTTTAATTTTAGTGCTTACATTTGATGTCTCATTGTTATTAGGGTTTTGCTCAAGGTTTGGAGGGTTTTCGGGCTTGTATTGTGGGGTTTAGATCTGTAAATATGTCTTTTCGTGTTTTCATTGTTATTTGGGTTTTTGTTTAAGATTTGGAGCATTTTTGGGCTTATATTGTGAGGTTTAGATTTACAAGTATGATTTTCCGAGTCTTCGTTAAGTTCCACCCTACTCTTGTTTTTCAATAATTTCAAATCTGTGTTAAGTATCACTGGATTTGAAAGAGTCTCGTTTCTGATCTCTTTTATTGCTTTTTTTGTAGCCAAGGCGAATTTTGAGGAAACTGGTTCTTTCTTCTTTTCAACCTGGTCAATAGAAATTTAATTTCATGCATTTGAGATTCATCCCCGCGACGGAATTTTATACTCCAGAATTGTTTTGTGTATCATGTGTATGTTATGAATATTCTTTGTGCTGCTAGAATTCTAGTTACATTATGCCTTGTGAGATCCACATACCATTCTATCTTCGTTGAACTCTGACTTCTTACTGCATTCTTGAAATTCTTTTGATGATTTATCTATTTTTTTTTAAATGTTCAGTCGCATGGATATGCTGGGGATGAGAAGCTAGGTGAGGCTTTGGAGGGTTCTGATGTAGTCATCATTCCTGCTGGTGTGCCCAGAAAGCCTGGCATGACCCGTGATGACCTGTTCAAGATTAATGCCGGCATTGTGAAATCTCTTTGTGAGGCTATTTCCAAGCATTGCCCCCATGTAATAGACTCGCCCTCTCTTTATTGTCATGCCTTCAGTAATGGTGAATTTTTTTGCTGCGACTTTTCTGTTACTGACATTTGATATGGTCTATTATACCTAGGCTCTTGTCGCGATGATCAGCAACCCTGTAAATTCGACTGTACCAATAGCTGCTGAAGTTTTCAAGAGCAAGGGGGTATATGATGAGAGAAGACTTTTTGGCGTTACCACTCTTGATGTAGTTAGGGCCAAAACCTTCTATGCTGGCAAGGCCAAAGTTGATGTAGCTGGTATGTATACTATGTTTTGGCTTTTAACATTTCTTGCTAGTGTCGATTTGTGGTTCATCCAAATACCTGTATTACCTATAACCATGTCCTTGTTTCTCTTTTGTAGGCGTGAATGTACCAGTCGTTGGTGGCCATGCTGGAATTACCATCCTCCCCTTGTTTTCACAAGTATTTTTCTGCAATGAATAACTTCTCTTTCCTCATTACTTGTTCCATTATTGTGACACGTGAACTTATTCTCTTCCTATAGGCCACGCCAAAGGCAAATCTATCCAATGAAGAGATTGTAGCTCTTACAAAAAGAACTCAAGATGGTGGGACAGAAGTTGTTGAAGCTAAGGCTGGAAAGGGTTCTGCCACTCTTTCCATGGCGTAAGTGTTGAACTTCAGCTTGCTTCATGATGATTTTTCTTGCAATTTATGCTGTTTTCATTTTGAGTTTTTTCGCACTATGGTCTGACTACCCTATCAAACGTGTAGCTATGCTGGTGCTGTATTCGCCGATGCCCTCTTAAAAGGACTCAATGGGGTCCCAGATATCGTGGAATGTTCATTTGTGCAATCGTCTGTGACTGAGCTACCTTTCTTTGCATCCAAGGTCTGTAAATTACATTATCGGTCCTATAATTTGATTTCTATCATTGTGTCAGCCACATGTATTCTAATGCCCATATCTGAAAATAATTACTTTTAATGTCATAGCATTAATTTCTACAATTTCATAAACAGGTGAGACTTGGGAAGAATGGTGTGGAGGAAGTGTTGGGATTGGGTCCTCTGTCTGATTATGAGCAGCAAGGACTTGAGGCTCTCAAGCCAGAGTTGAAAAGTTCGATCGAGAAAGGTATTGCTTTTGTCCGCGATAATTGAAGGCGCAGGCATGTCTAGCCAAAACTAGTTTCACAATTGTGCAGATTTGATTTATTCGGGATCTGATTTGCCAAATGCTGGATGCATTTGTTAATTGAAGGCATGAAATTCTTGAATTGAGTGTTAAATTAGGTATAGTTGAATAAATGCAGATGGTTCTTGAATTGGAAAGCGAATAGGAAACTCGGATTGCATTTAACCTTAGTTTTTGGATGCACCGCATTTTTTTTATGAACGTCATTAATATTGTCTTCAAATGTTGAGATGGTATTTTCTTTAATGCTGTTTTTTGGTTTCGAGATCTCTATTAATTTTGGGTAATGCTATTTTAACAGTCAATTGAGTAATGCTAATTCTTAAATGACAGAATTTGGATGGTGCAAATTATAATAGTCAATCAATTTTGGATGTGATGCAGTTTTGAGTGATATATTTGTATTCCAAATTGGATCAAATTTTGAGTTGTAATGCCAATTTGATGTAAATTCTACAAGGTGATATTTGGTTTGGAGTTATGTGAAATTTGAAAATCTTAAATGGTGTGTTCTAGGTTTGTTTTGGATTTTGAGTAGGGTAGATTTTAATTTTATTTCAAGTTAATGTATTAATTTATTTAAAAAGTTAAATGAGAAAGGAAATAAAGAGAGAAATTGTATTAATTGAGTATTAATTGAGAAAAAAAGTAGTAGGTATACATAAGAGTGATTTTTAAAATCTAGATGTGAATTTTGAAAATCAAAACCTGAATTTTGAAAACCGTATAGAAACATTGCCCAATCGATTTCATGTTGAAATAAGACTGTAAAGGTTATTATGTGGGAATGAGAAAAAAATTTAGTCCGTGAGTTGGGATGTAATATGGTTTGTACATATAGGAACAGTTTTAAGAACCTAACTTAAGAAGTTATTGGGTTTTCCAAATTTTTACATGTACACAGTCGCATTTCATTTCACTACCGATAATAAATTTCTCAATCATTCTACAAATTTTATCCGTAAATATTCAACTAAAAAATTATGCCCACACCAACCCTGGTCATAGATCCAGCACGTCAATCAGAAATAATACGAATATAAGCTAGAGAGCTCCCCAACTTACCCCAAAACCATGAGGGTAAACCTTAATCTTGTATCTTCACTTCCATGGGGTACCAATCTTAACCGAACACGAAGCGTTCACTACCATAAATATGTCCGGGTGGCGAGCTTGTTCATAGAAGAACCAACATACCCAAATCTAGATCAACCAAGGGATTTACATGTTCCCCTAAAACTGATAAGTCATAAACCAGCAATATTTACAGGAAGTAACTCTTGTTCCTATGCTCTTTAAAAAAAAAAAAACCGGAATAGCATGCAAGCTAGGGATCACTAGAAAGAACCCAAAGGTTAAAAACTAAGCATTTTAAGTAGAGAACTGCATTGCCAGAAAATAGTGTAAGACTAATATAGGAAAGCTTTTCCTCTGTTTAAAGTCAAGCATCAAAGTACATGATAATAACTAATTTTATCAAAGAAATCTTCACATGTAGAGTTTTATTTGTGAACAAAACTAAAACTGTGCAATGTTTACTCTGTCTGTAAACAATCAAGCTTCACATTAAACAGAGTTAAATTATAAATAAATGACAAAGTGGTAATAGCAGTTGTAGTATAAAATCCTCAATTACATGAAGCCTAAACTCTAAAGTACACCAGCAATTTAACATAATCATCAACGAACTAGAAGTGGAATACATAAAAGTTCCACTCACAAAAGAATTTGATGACTGACAAATCACTTGAAAAAAATAATGAACTAGATGGTTAATAGAAACATTACAAAAACTGATTTATAATTGAGTATCTCCAAATCAAGAGTTAGTATCCTATACAGCAAAATAATTAGGTATGTCTTCTTGACAAGAGTTAGCATCTCTCATTACACTCTTTACACTTCACCCTCAAAAAATAGTAAAACTCTCAACAAATAACCTCTCATTAGATCATATCATATATTCAAAAATGTCATTATCACCTAACTCACATAACTTACTTCATTATTTATTTATTCCTTAAGGGTCGTTTGTTAGTGGGTATGAGATATAAAGAGATTGTGTATAATGTAATTTGTTTGACTTATGATTAATTATATTATTCTTTGGTATTATGAAAAAATGAAATTTTGATACTAGGTATTTGTTATTTTATGTTTTTTATTAAGCAGTAACGAATGAGATAATAAGTAAAATAACATATTTACCCCTTCTTTATATTATTATTATTTTAAATATTATTTATTATTATTATTATTAATTATTATATTAATATTATTATTATTTATTATAATTTATTTTTAATTATTATTATTAATAATTATAAATATTATTATTTATTATTATTAATTAATAATAATAATAATAATTAATAATCATTAATAATAATAATGAAATAAAAGGGTATAATGGTTAAAGTGAATATAATACCTAGGTATTAAATTGGTATTTTGTAACCCACCTCATGAGGTGTGATACACAATACCAACGAAAAGATATTATTAATTTCGGGCTAAAATTATATCGAGTTGAAAATATTATGAATACATCGAGACAAACGTGGTATACTGCATCAATACCTATCTAATACTATATACCAAACGAGCTATAAAAATACCACAATACCCCCTAAAATCAATAAAGTTGGAAAAAAATAACTTTTCTTAAACCCCATATTTACAGTAAATGGTGAAGAGTTACTCGAGACGGCAGAACTGTAATTTAGATGTTGCAGAATATAAGAACAGATCTGGAATTCAGGATAGTAAAAAAGCATTGACCAGGACTTAAAACAGAAAAGGATTTCTCAGGATTGAATCATAATTTAAGAACCTTGCTTATGCATTTTCTAAATTGTCTTGGTACTTTTTCAAAATTAAATATACATTATAATAAATGATATCGATTCCAAAAGGGATATAGGTGGGACTAATTCATGTTTCAAGAGATATTTTCAGCATATCCGGAACCAGCACACATTAGCAGAATAGTTACCAAACTGTTACTAGAACAAAAAGGAATCAGAACAGCTGTCCAAATGCATCTCGGGAGACAAGAGAAACAGCAGTAACAAAATCTTTCATATATAATTACCACCAGGAACACAACCAGTACAAAATGGAGATAATGACAAATCTAAGTACTCATTATAAAAAGTTTCTCATTTAAATTATCAGTAACTATTGAAACAGGAACCTAAATCTTTTCTCCAAAGTAATCCATAACCAGTTACCATATTGACTCTATATTATCAGAGAATTTATCAGAAAAAAAAAATTATTAAAGCTCTACAAGAACACTGAGAACTAGTTTAAAATTGTGGCTAAATCTGAGAAATATGACTAACCAATTGAGTAAACCAACTCATTAACATCAAATATCAATTTCACAAGCCATTACCTACCAAAAGGGGGGTGGGTGGTCGAAGTGGGTAGAGCAAAAAGAAAGGAACTATGCAGGATCAGATTCTACCATACATTACTCCCTCCTTCCCATAACTCTTTTCACATTTTCCATTTTCGTCTGTTCTATATAAGTTTACACATTCCTAAAATAGTAAAAAAGTCATAACAACTAACTACCCCCAACACACTTTATTTATAAAAATATCACCTTTACCTAGCACACTAATATACTTTATCGTCTATTAATTTAAAAAAAAAAAAACCAAAATACTCTCAAAAGTGACATCTTTCTTAATCTACGTGCAAAAAAAGAAAAAAAAGAAAGTGAAAACAGTTATTGGACAGGAAGAACTATTTTATTGCAGGATAGAGGATAAAAACATATTCACCACAATTTTATTTCATGCATAAATGATACTAAAAAGAAACAGAATAAAATATGGAGTCCATGACTAAAATAAACTAAAACCCCGAATGCAAACACGGATCATGGAAAACAAACACGGTCACATATCCATATCATATTGACACTTAGATGAAAATACAACAAATCAATTGCCAAAGCATTTTCTTGTCAAAACCAATAGGAGAAATGAAAATCAAAACAAAGAAAACTAACAAGCACCAACAATTAAAAAGTACATAACGTCAAAGCATTTCACTATAAAACTAGGCAGATTAGAATTTATTTTCATACATGAGGAGCATGCAAACACCTCATAAAGGTATAAAAAATTACTATAGCAGTACTCTTTACTCGCCCAAAACCAAACTCATTTGACATTTCCAGAAAGGCAGTCCTCACTCAAAAATACTAGCTATTACAGAAGATCACATCATAAGGCGCAGATGGAGTGAGAAGAGGCCAAATAACAGAGCAAATCAAAATCATCAAGCCACTGCCTGCAAAATCAACAGAACCACTAAGGCAATACTGCGCCAACAAGCTGGTCATAAACCTGAATCAAATGTCCATTCACAACTCAATAACATAGCCAGAAAACATGACATCCAAAGAGAAGATGCAACTACAAAAACAACAATATATGGATGCCAAGCAATGGCTGATGGGAAGAGAGGGAAGGACCACAACTATATTCTAAAAGAAGGGTAGCACATATATCAATAAAACCAAAGGCTAAAAATACATTCAAGAAACAAATTCTTAAGAAAAAAAAATGCTAATTCAATATGACTGATGATTTTATTGGTTGCTGCCAGTTGAGCAATAGAAATTAACTTCAAAATATAATAGAGCAAATACCTTATAATAAAAGACATAAATACATTAGTTTTCTAATTTGAGTCTTGGATAAGTTCTCAAGCCATTAATTGCACAGGAAAAACATGTGAATTGTTGCCTATTATAATAGATGAATACGTGACATTTATGATTTGCCTGTATTATGTGCACTTATCCATTACCAGTAAGCAGGATTGCAGCATTCAGGAGGATAAATCCAACAAGGAGAAGACTTCCAAACACAATAAATATCCAGAATTTCATGGCGTATCATTATCATACCCAATCAAAACCATACAAAAATCTCAAGAATACAATCACAGAGCCACTCAAGAAAATAAAGTTACAAGCATTACAAGGCAAACTAACAGATCAAAAGCCGCAGGTCTTATAGAAAATACAAAAATACACACCAATAAAAAAAAATATTACCATGAAAAGAAGATACCGTAGAATGGAAATACCATGTAAAGTACTATGACATCTTTATCAAATATATATGATGCATGAGAATGATCCAGATACTACTATTCTATTTCATATATGATGGGATTTAAGAGTCTAAAGGTAGGAAAATCTCCAACACAGAGATAAAGATTGAAGAGAAAAGAAATCCATTCTATTTTCAAGTTTTATCAATAAGGTAACATCATCCGCAGCAAATCAATAATGTAAAATGTTTTTATCCAAAAATATATAACAAATGAATCACTACTCCAGTATCTTGCAGGGTCTTTTGCCTTGCTCAAGGAAAACACCATGATCAATTAACCACCCTACGCAAAGGCAAATACTGATTTGCCTTGTCCTACACTAATTTTAAAACAAGACATATAAGAATCTTCACATTGATCCCAGGTAATAATTAATAATGATAACTGTATGTACTCACTAGTGATAGGAAATGAATAGTGCAAGTAAGCAAGTCAAATGGATCATACAGGATCTACAGATAGGTTGTTTCGCTTCTCAAATAATACAATGACTTTCATCTCATACAAGGATTCAAACCACATCTCAGGCAAGTGCATAATCAAAACAAGAAAAGTAACAAATAAACAAATACATTTCCAAGCCACACTTGACAAGCAGAGGACATTTTACAAATGCAAATTAACCAAAAAAAAGGAGAGAGGCTACCCTAGAATGTAATGGACATGAAACTGCTGATTCTGGAAGCCACAGCACAGAGCAAAAGACATTCAGTCAAGACCCAAATCAACTTCTTGAGAAATGCAGAAATACAATATATCAAACACAAAGAGTTACGCGTAAATGAAAAGGCACAGAACCAAAAATGAGTCAAAATGGAAAGATTCTTGACCCTCAAGAATCTCATTGATGCATAAAATCATGAAAATTGGAAACAGGCACATGCAGCAAGAGAAAGCAAAATATGCACATTTATGGGATGGCAAGTCACGTCAACGAAAGCTTAGAAATTAAGCAAATAAAACTACCTCAGTAGTAAGGGGGCATCCCCTGGAAGGCTCCGCCAGGCGGAATTCTAGATGCTGATAATGCTCCTGCTGGTTGATTATGATGGCCTTGATAGCCACCGGCTGATAATCTGTGAAGTCCACTCTGTGAATAGTCTCCCGAACCCATCCCAGCTGGGTTAGGCGTCAATCCATAAAAAGAAGACCCACGACCAGCCCCTCCTAGTCCACCACCAGCTCCGACCCCAGTAAAGCCAACGCCAGCTCCGACCCCGCCCAATGCACCACTGTTACCACCGAATCCACCACCCAAACCACCATAAGGAGTTCCAATAGGTCCACTGATATGAGAACCACCGGCATAAGGCCCACCAATCCCAGAACCAAACCCACCGCCTCCCCCTAAATTGGACCCCACAGCTTGACTTGCAGTGGCCGGCAAACCAGGACCACCCACTCCAGCCCCAACATTTGCTCCTAAACTGCTAGAAAAACCACCATACTGCCCTCCCATCCCTGCTCCAGTTCCATCGCCATTTCCCTGATTACCTCCTTGAATACCCATGGACCCTGCAGCCCCGGCCCCAGGAGCCCTACCTCTTCTTCCATCAGCCAGCTTACAGTTTAATTGGTGTCCATCAATAGTCTTAATCGGATCCACTAAAGATGCCCTGGCGGCCTCGACATTTTTATAAACAAACAACGCAAAACCCTTAGACTTCCCAGTTGCCTTATCAAAACCCAATGGCCCCTCCTCAATCTCCCCATACATCGAAAAGTGCTGAAGAAGTCTATCAGCCGCCATGTCATACGGAACATTGGCCACATAGATTTTCCTCATAGACACATCCACTTGATTACTAACTCCTCCCCCTCCTCCACCACCACCACCTACTCCCGCCCCACCACCGCCCGAAACTCCGGCAGCGGCAAGCTGCGTAACCGTCATCCTACCATCAATTTTCTTACTCGGTTCCTTCAACGCCATAATTGCACCATCAACATGTTTGAAAGTAATGAAACCGTATCCTTTCGACTTACCCGACGCCTTATCTAGAATAACAACGGCTTCATCTAACTCCCCATACGACGAGAAAAGAGCGCGGAGTTTGTCCGTGGTGGTTTCCCATCCGAGACCGCGGATGAACAGCTTCCGCTGCGTCGTATCGCGATCGGCAAATGATCGGACGGCATCAAGGACATCAGGGTGGCGGAGGAGGGCATTTAGAACGATTCCCAAAAGCTGATCCCGTGTGAACGGCTCGAGAATTTTGCAAGCGTCGTCGACGGTGAGCATAATCGGATTGAAGGAGTCATGGTCCGCATTAACGACGCCGTTTTCGTCGATTTTGCGCTTCTTTATTGGGTCCATCGTCAGGAAGAAGACGCTCGAATTTAGAGTAAACTGTAAAACCCTATTGATGCACAATTGAGCGAAGGTGGGAATAAATAAACTCGATTTGGGCTTCTTTATTGGGCCTCGTGATTGGGATGATGGCTTATTTTTTGGGCCTCGTGATTGGGATTGGGCTTTTCCATGGAAATAGACGCAGGCCTTGATCAACTGATTTGGGCTTTTAGATTAGATGGATTTCTGAGTTGTGCAATAAGATGGACCCGTTTATTCCTCAGAAAAAAATAAATAAACAAATAAAAATCATCAAACACAGCATAAGGATATGGCGATATCGACATGATATGGGCAGGAAAAGCTCCAGATTGGATTTGCTGCTACGCTTTCCAACTTTCAATCGCTCCCACATACTCAATCTGCGATGCTCTCTTGTTCTCTGTAAGCTCCCCCACCCCACCCAGCTAGTCTCTATTCCAGTCTGTGCTTTCTTTCTTGAAAAGTTTGAAGCTTTTCAGTTGCTAATTTGTGTGATGTAAACTTTTTTTTTAAAAGAAAATTCTTGGTGCTGGGTGATGGGTCCCATCTTGAGAAAATGAAAACTGGGTATGGAATTTGGATATTGGATGAATCTGTGAAGAAATTACACAAATGGGTCTGTTCCTTCTTATTTTTAACAGAAAATATTTGCCTGCTGAGTGCTGAACTTCCTTGTTCTTTATTGCCGAATGAGTATATCAAAATGGATAGGTTCTTTTGAGAATTGTTGTAATGCATGGATTGTAGAATTAAATGTGAGTAATTTGGTTTAGATTTCTATCTGAACCACCATAATCAAATTGTCTTGTGGATGGATGAGTTGCTAGTTTAAGATTGAGTATCAGCAGTTCTAAATTAAGGCATATATTTTGGACTCTGTTATGTTGGTGTGGTGGCTTCCAAAATATAATTTTCTCCTAGTAAACGCTTTTGTGCAGTGGATTTACTTTTTCTGAAATGAGTCTTTCTGGTTTAGGATAGTCTAAATTGTATGGTTTATGTTGGATTCTTGCCAGGAAACTGTCTGCTTCTCGACTTCGTATCAATTCCATGCCTCGAACTGTTGTGCCAAATTTTGCTCATGTGATTGAGTGCTTAAACCATTCAAGATTTCATGTTTCTTGTGTGAAGAATAAACTTCCCTGCATCAGCCTTAGGCTTTTCAGTTCATATGAAGGATCACATTCCTGTAGAGTTACGAACAAGGACATTAAAACAAAGAAGTCTCATGTTGTAGAATCTCGTGAAGGGATAGAATCTGATTCTTTTGAGGAGAATGTTCAGATAGATAGTCTTCAGCATATCTTGGATGGTGGTAAGGATGATAAGGAAATCCAGAGAGCAAAAAAAAGTGTTCATGGAAATAAAGGGAGAGTACCGTGGAATTTAGGAAGAAAACATAGTGAAGGTAACTATTTTGGGAGCACACTCAGTGTAAAAATATATTTAATTTGGTTCTTCCAAGTGTGATCATCTGGTTTGAATCTTGCAGAGACCCGTGAGAAAATCAGACGCAGAACAAAAGAAGCCTTGAAAGATCCCAAGGTGAAGTCATGTAAGAATCGGTCGATTTGGATCATATAATTTTTCTGCTTTATGAATTAAGCATCATATATAACACAATATTTCTTTGTTCTATGTTAAAATGCATTTTCCATCAATGTAAATTGTCTTGGAATGCTGACTTATTGTGATTGGGCTCGGCCTCCCCACACCCCCAAAAAAGAGAAGAAGAAAAAGAAAAAAAAATTAAAAAGAAATAAACTGAAACTAGAAATATAACAACAATTCTTTCATTTCTTGATGCAATTTGGATTCATAATTAAACAGCTCTAATTCTTCTAGCCCCATCTCTTTTAAATGCTTGCTTGTATACTTTTATAGGTTAGAAAGAAGATGTCTGAAGCTCCTCGTACTCTCAGGTAATTCCCTACTTCCTCTATTGTTATTTTGCCGAAAGGAACCAATCCCATATCACGAGATTAAAACAACTTTGACTCACCAGAAATAGGAACAACATGCTGGGTCTGTGAAAACCCGATTTTCGACAAGTTTATCTGATTTGTTGGCTTATACTCACAGTGAAGGTGTAACTGTTGTTGCAGTAATCTAACCAAAGTGAAAATACGTGCATCTCTAACGAAGCTCTGGGGGAAACGCCTAATAGGAAAAAGGTCGAGGGCGCAGTTCCTGAAATCGTGGGCTGAAAGTATTGCTGAAGCTGCTAGAGTAGGAGGGAGTGATCAGCAAGAACTGGAATGGGATAGCTATGGAAAACTTAAGGAAGAGATTGCCCTCCAACAAATTCAACGTGAGGTAGAAATAGCTAAGGCGAAAGAGTTGGCACGCCTCCTAAAAGAGCGAACTGCGCAAGAGAAAGCAGAAAAGATGGCAAGGGTTGCTCAGAGAAGGAGAGAGCGGGAAGAAAAAGCTAAAGTTCAAGGAGAATCAATTAGAAAGAGGAACAAAAAGTCGAAAGAAGAAAAGGAGAAGTTGGCAGAGTATCAGGAGGAAAAACTCAAGGAGAGATTGATGAAGGTAAATATTTGATTTATCATATTTAATTGTATCGTGCTGGTTAATGTACTGTATAATTATGTTGTATACCAGGAGTTCCTTCTCCTCATTTTCATGTGTACCACTTTGTCCCTCCAACCATTAGAAGTGCTTAATCTTCAGTAATTGAATACATCGCGCCTAATCTTTCGAGTATGACCTTGTAATATAGCTGCTGATGAAAATGAAACATTGCTAACTGAATTTGGTCAAAAAATTTATCCCATCATGATGCCATACTTGTGTTATGTGTTACTGTTGGCAGAAAGGACTTGTGTTGATGGTTACGCTTTCCTGTTATTGTCATATCATCTGTTGCTTCACTAACACTTCTTACATTTGGTTGTAAAAGCAGATTCGGAAAAAGAAATCCACAATTTCTCAAGTAAGCAACCAACACCATAGATCCTGGGAGAAGTTTGACATGGACACTGTAAAGGGGGAACACTTGCAGAAGGATATTTCGTTGGCGGAGCAGATTCGCTTTGCTAAGAAGAGAAGAGCCCAACTGCTCGACAACCATTGACCGGGGAAACTGAAGACTTTAGCCAGAACTATTTGTCACTAACTTTTACAACAAGTTTCAACCTAGTTTTCATTACCAGGATATTGGTTTTTAAGAGCACTCATCCATAAACAGGTTACTGGTGACTCATTATAAAAGTTAGTTACATTTCTCTTGTTCTTGGTTTCTTAGATATATCTCCAGTAGTGGAGATTATTGTATATCAATTGTCGCACAAACTAGTAGACTCAACACTCCAATGCAGTTGATTTGGGTTGTTAATCATGTACCAAGAATCATTGGTGCAATTATGTTGCAATAGTCTGACACTTGGAACAAATTTAAAAGAACATCACGCAAATATAGCCTCCTATTCCAGAAATTACATCAACTACACCTCTGATGAAGAGCTTTTACTAACAAAAACTGTCTATGCCACATTTCACCCTCTCTAATTTGGGCCAGGACCAGGTTGATAGGGTGCTCCTCCACTGTTTGGGCCAGGTCCAGGATGATAGGGTGCTCCTCCACTGTATGGGCCAGGTCCAGGTTGATAGGGTGCTCCTCCACTGTTTGGGCCAGGTCCAATATGATAGGGTGCTCCTCCACTGTATGGGCCAGGTCCAGGATGATAGGGTGCTCCTCCACTGTATGGGCCAGGTCCAGGATGATAGGGTGCTCCTCCGCTGTATGGGCCAGGTCCAGGTTGATAGGGCGCTCCTCCGCTGTTTGGGCCAGGTCCATACTGATGGTTAGGTGCATTGTTGGCAGGTCCATTAGTTGGTGGAGAACCCATATTTGGTGACCTCCGTAGTCACCACCTGCCCCTCCAGCACTAGGTCCAGTGTTCCGCCCTTGCATTCCTCCTCCTCTTCGGTCAAAGTTTCTTGGTCTGTCAAAGTTTCGGAGCCTGTAATTGGGCCTCACAAATTGCTCATGATATTTAGGGTCATAAGGAACAACCTGCCCATTTATAAATGGTTCTCCTGCAGTGTAGATGAAAAGCAATTAGACCTCAATAGCACCACATTCAGAGCAAATGTAAAGCTTATGCTGTAGGTTGAATTAGGTACAAACAAATTCAGACACCAAAGAGGTATACTACATAACCTCAGAGAATGATTCTTTTTTAAAGGACTAATCAGAAAAAATACCAAGAGCTTATAAATGAAAACGTAGAAATTTTGTGAAACTGCACCAGCTAGTCTGTAAGGTTAATGAGTATATAAATCATAGGCTGATTGGAATGCGTTACCAGTCTAAATAGAGAATACACATTCTATTCCATTGAATATTAATGTAACATGGAACCTCATACCTCCATAATCCTTATTTTTGACATCCAAGTATGAATCAGGGAGAACCTGGCGAACCATAGGCAGTTCTGCAACAAGTGTTATCACACAATAATTTTCTCACCCTTTATCTTGTAAGACAATTCTTCAGAAACAAGAGCTCCAAAGGCAAAAGTAATTCTTAGTAGAGACAGAGTAAATTTTCATCCTTGCTTCTTCCTCACTGCAGATTTGCAGATTCAAAAGCTGCAAGATAATGTCAAATGGCAGTTAGAGTCAACAAAATACAAGACAGCCACAAGTTACAACATTCAATAAAAAAGTAAGAGAAAGTAACAACAAACAAGTCATGCTCCTAATATCTCTACCACATACATCACGAATTACACCACCACCACCACAAATGGCAAATATAAATCAAACATTTCATAATATAACAGTTAATCAACGATGATCATTTTTTTGGCAAAAGCTCCAGCGCCCCGGGACACCGGGACACCGTGTCCCCATGTGAACACAATCTTCCCCTCTATTCTATTTAAACCTATGTATTGCTAGGAGCGAAGGGGTATGGAAATGGTACGAGAAACTCACTCTTTTCTTTTTATAAAAAATAAATTCTAAGACTTCCATTTCAGATTCCATCCTTTAAAAGCAACAAAAGTAGCTTAAAATCGAACAAAATTACCCGCAAACATAGTCACTACAACACATCACCGGTTTAGAAAAAGAGAAAAAAGAGCCAGAAATCATCAAACCTCCCAACTACGCTGGCGAGCGTTTTGATATAGCCATCGATGATTTCATCCCTGGTGGCGCCATCCCCCGGCGGATCCATAACCACCAGCCAGTGCTCGAAATCACAACCGTCGAGCAGAATCGTCTCATTTGGGGGACGATTCGACCAGTTAGGGTTTTGATCATTCAGAGACGAATTGGTCAGTCGAGTCGAGAAGGCTCTAGCGGAAATTCCCGGGAAAAGGCCTCGAAAATGAGAGGAAGCAGCCACCGTCATGAGAGGGCGGAGGCGGCAGAGAAATGATGAGGCACTGGGGACGATGGAGGCGTAACCGTGAGAGAACACTTGCTTGGAGGCGAGGAGACAACGAGCAAGGTAGCGAGTCGCCATTGTTGGAGTAGAATTCCTGATCACTAAACCCATACCAGGGTACAAGATTTCGCAGCTGATACAGAATAGTAAGAGCTTTCAATACAATATATAGCTAATAAAAATAAATTATTTTCTGATTTTTATTTTTATTTTTATTTAATATATGGAGTACTAAACATTGTTTTAATTAATGAGTGTATATTGGGTTCACCCGGATGTAAGGGTGTACCCATATGTGTATAAATTTTTATTCTATTTTATATGCTATATGTTATGTTATTTTGTAATAATTGTATACTTTTTCATTAAAAAAACTAACATCTATGTGTGTATAATTTTTTATTCAATAGTGTATACATATTTTTTAATAATTATACTCCCTCCGTCACTTTCATTTTGGGTGTCCCACGTATTTTTACCCATTTCATTTTTGGCAAAAATACATAATATTTTATTACCTACTTTTTACAATCCCAACAACTTTAATTACTTTTTTTTACACTTTATTCATCATTCCCAATAACTTTATTCACTTTTTCTTTTTAAATTACTAATTTATCCCTACTTTCTCTTACATTATATATTAAAAAAATAAAACGTCTTAATCTCCGTGCCCGTACAAACGGGTAAAAATACCCGGGAAGGAGGGAATATATTTTTTTACACTCAATTTTTTATTAAAAAAACTATCAATTAAATTGTATAGATTTTTACTTATAATTGTATATGTTTTTGTTCATATTTGTATATATGTACACCCAAGTGCACACTATAATTAGCTTTAATTAATATCTGAATATTTCAATCTTTTCATTTTTATTTTTGTTATAAAGTCGTGTAAATAGGGGTTTCACCCTACACAACTTTTAATGCGACAGTTTATTTTTGTTATAAAGTAGTGGAAATCGTTTTCATTACACTTATACCAATATAAATATAAATAAAATCCTCCCTAAAAAATAATCATTCGTTTTAAATCCTTTAAATTTACATAACAAAATTAATACTATTGTCATAGCGGTTAGCCGCGGGTTAAACTCTAGTTCTTTTGTCAAGACATGACAATCAATTATATTCATACACAATTATTCTACATGGGCCAGTTCCAGGTCGAAAGGGTGCTCCTCCACTGTTTGGGCCAGGTCCATGTTGAAAAGGTGCTCCTCCACTGTTTGGGCCATGTCCATGTTGAAAGGGTGCTCCTCCACTGTTTGGGCCAGGTCCAGGTTGAAAGGGTGATCCTCCCCAGTTTGGGCCAGGTCCAGGTTGAAAGGGTGGTCTTCCCCAGTTTGGGCCAGGTCCATGTTGAAAGGGTGCTCCTCCACTGTTTGGGCCAGGTCCAGGTTGAAAGGGTGCTCCTCCACTGTTTGGGCCAGGGCCAGGGCCAGGGCCACACTGATGGTCAGGTGCATTGTAGGCAGGTCCCCTCATATTATTTCCTGCTGGATAGTTTCCGGGGTTATGCGGTGGCGCTCCGCCCCTATAGTTTGATGGTCCTCTCTTGTGGGGTTGTCTGGGTCTCACTTTGGGAGCATTAGCTGGTGGAGGACCCATATTTGGTTGACCTCCGTGGTGACAACCTGGCCCTCCACCATTAGGTACAGAGTTCCGCCCTTGCACTCCTCCTCCTACTCTTTCGTCAAAGTATCTTCGAGGCCTGTCCCTGTCCCTGTCTCGTTTCCGAGCATCGCTCCTCACCCATTCCTCATGATATTTAGGGTCATATGGAACAGCCTGCCCATTTATAAATGGTTCTCCTGCAGTGTAGATGAAAATCAATTGGACCTCAATAACACCGCATTGAGAGCAAATGTAAAGCTTATGCTGTAGGCTGAATTAGGAACGAATAAATTCAGATACCAAAGAGGTATACTACATAAACCTCAAGGAATGATTCTTGTTTAAAGGACTAATCAGAAGAAATACCAAGAGTTTATAAATGAAATCAGAAGAAACACAAAGAGTCTATAAATGAAAACATAGAAATTTTGTGAAACTGGACCAGCTAGTCTGTAAGGTTAATGAGAATATAAACCATATGCTCATTGGAACTTCATACCTCCATAATCCTTATTTTTGGCATCAGAGTATGAATCAGGGAGAACCCAGCTAACCGTAGGCAGTTCTGCAACAAGAGTTTTTAAAATCAATCAAATGAATTAATAAACACCAACAGAAAAGTATTACACAATAATTTTCTCACCCTTTATCTTGTAAGACAATTCTTCAGAAACAAGAGCTCCAAAGGCAAAGTAATGCCTAGTAGAGACAGAGTAAATTTTCTTCCTTGCTTCTTCCTCACTGCAGATTTGCAGATTCAAAGGTTGCAAGATAATGTCAAATGGCGGTTAGAGTCAACACAATACAAGGCAGCCACAAGTTACAACATTCAATAAAAAAATTAAGAGAAGGTAACAACACACAAATATCACGAATTACACAACAATCATGGCAAATCGCAAATATAAATCAAACATTTCATAATGTAACAGTTAATCAACGATAATCATAAGAATTTTTTTTGAAATCCCAAGACACTTCCATTTCAGATTCCATCCTTTCATATCGAACAGAATTACCCGCAAACATAGTCACTACAACACAACACCGGTAAAGTAAAAGTGAAAAAAGAGGCAGAAAACATCAAACCTCCCAAGTACGCTGGCGAGCGTTTTGATATAGCCATCGATGATTTCATCCCTCGTGGCGCCATCCCCCGGCGGATCCATAATCACCAGCCAGTGCTCGAAATCACAACCGTCGGGCGGACTCGTCTCTTCCGGGGGACAATTCGACCGGTTAGGGTTTTGATAATTCAGAGACGAATTGGTCAGTCGAGTCGAGAAGGCTCTACCGGAAATCCCCGGGCGAAAATGAGAGGAAGCAGCCACCATGAGAGGGCGGAGGCGGCAGAGAAATGATGAGGCACTGTGGACGGTGGAGGCGTAATGGCTTGAGGACACCAGGGTGAGTGATTGCTTGGAGGTGAGGAGAGAACGAGCGAGGTAGCGAGTCGCCATTGTTGGAGTAGAATTCCTGATCGTTAAACCCTAGTAAAGGGTACAAGATTTTGCAGCTGATACAGAAGAACAGCTTTCCATACCATCTATAGATAATAAAAATGAATTATTATAGTAGTAACTATTTTCTTATTTCTGATTTTTATTTTTATTTTTATTTTTATTTAATATATGGAGTACTAAACATTACTTTAATTAATATCCCAATAATTTCAATCTTTACATCTTTTTTTTTTATTTTATCCTTACCATAACATAAAATAATTAAATTAAAAATAAATTTAATAACCATGTTCTTGTTAGTCACGACTCACATTTCCTTGTTCTTGTTTGCTTAGATATATCTCCAGTAGTAGAGATTTTTGTATATCATTTGTTGATTGAGTTGTTAATCATGTACCAAGAATGCATCTTACAATGCCATAACCATTGGTCATATTCCTTATTCTTTTATTATTCACGAACGAAGATATATATATATATGAACATGTTTACAAACTATAACAAACAACCTCTGTTCTATCTCGAGAACGAACATGTTTACAAACTTTAAAAAGCAACCTTTGTTCTATCTCGAGCTCGGTAATTTGTTGAATGACAAGCTCAAACTCGATTATTTTTTAAAAATCGAGAATCAAACAGACCAAAGCACGGCGCGGCTACACCCCTCACAACCTGAGTGGATTCGTGCAATTGTGTAACAGGTAATCTGATACTTAGTAGAACAAATTTTAAAGAACATCAAGCAAATATAATCTCCAAATCCAGAAATTACATCAACTACCCCTATCATGAAGAGCTTTTAAGAACAAACGTCTACGTGCCACATTCTCACTGAAATGGACCAATGTATTAGTGCATAACATAACCAAAATAAATTTGCACATCAAAAGACAGTTAGACCATATACTAATAAGTAATATCCAACTAGAGCATCCATAAGTTGATATTATGAAAGTCAAATCCTCACAGAAACAGATTTCAGCTTAATAAAAGTCTCAGTAATTAGATGGTGGGGGTAGTCAATTAGATGGTGGGGGATAGTCTCTCTCAGGGATGTTCTGGTTTTGCTGAGAATAAGCATTCTCATAGTGTCCTTGACTCAGTCCCATATTCGGGCCATTGTTGTTCCGATTGCCATAGCTTGCATTGGGATCAAAATTGACAGTAGTTTGTGGAGGGCTGTATCTCTGATTTGGTGGTGCAGGAGAATCTCTTGTGGGATAATTTTGATTTGGGTAGGGACTCCGACCTTCCATATTTCCATAAGCATTCTGATACTGTCCTTGACCAGGGCCTGGAGGAAAGCCGCCTTGATTTGGGCCAGGACCAGGTTGATAGGGTGCTCCTCTGTTGTTTGGGCCAGGACCAGGTTGATAGGGAGTGCCTCCGTTGTTTGGGCCAGGTCCATACTGATGGTTATTTCCTGCTGGATAGTTTCCGGGGTTATTTGGATGTCCTCCCATGTGGGGGCCTTGATTTGGGCCAGGACCAGGTTGATAGGGTGCTCCTCTGTTGTTTGGGCCAGGACCAGGTTGATAGGGAGTGCCTCCGTTGTTTGGGCCAGGTCCATACTGATGGTTATTTCCTGCTGGATAGTTTCCGGGGTTATTTGGATGTCCTCCCATGTGGGGTTGTCTGGGTCCCGGATTGGGAACATTACCTTGTTGAGGACCCATATTTGGTTGACCTCCATAGTCACCACCTGGCCCCCCAGGATTAGGTCCAGAGTTCCGCCCATGCATTCCCCCTCCTCTTGGTCTGTCAAAGTTTCGAGGCCTGTCATTGCGCCAGTTCCTCTCTTTTGCCCGAGCATTGTTCCTCACCCATTCCTCGTGATATTTAGGGTCGTATGGAACAGCCTGCCCATTTATAAATGGTTCTCCTGCAGCATAGATGAAAAACAATTAACCTCAATAACACCTCATCCAGATTTCAGAGTGTATGTAAGCTTATGATGTAGGTGAACTTAGAAGTTAGAACGAACAAATTCAGATACCAAAGACTCTCTGGGTTGAATAGTATAGCATACATACTACTATGTATAATACATAACCTCAGAGAATGATTCTTGTTTTGTGACTAATCAGAAGAAATACCAAATGCTTATAAATGAAAACTTGGAAAATTTAGTGAAACTGCACCAGCTAGTCCGTAAGTTTAGCGCATTGAACTACGTTAACAGTCTAAATAGAGAATACACACTTTCGTTGGCTTATAAATGAAAACTTGGAAATTTTTTGTGAAACTGCACCAGCTAGTCTGTATATGCTCATTGAACAACAGTAGCGGTCTAAATAGAGAATACACAGTCTATTCCACTGAAACTTAATGTATCACGGAACCTCGTACCTCCATAATCCTTATTTTTGACATCCAAGTATGAATCAGGGAGAACCCAACGAACTTTAGGAAGTTCTGCAACAAGAGTTTTTAAAATCAATCAAATGAATTAATAAACACCAACAGAAAAGTATCACACAATAATTTTCTCACCCTTTATCTTGTAAGACAATTCTTCAGAAACAAGCGCTCCAAAGCCAAAGTAATGCCTAGTAGAGACAGAGTAAATTTTCATCCTTGCTTCTTCCTCACTGCAGATTTTCAAAAGTTGCATAATATTGAATTTTTTAAAAAAGGGCATCTTGAATTTCACATGTCAAATTGCAGTGAGAGTCAATAAAATACAAGGCAACCACAACATTCAATAAGAAAATTAAAGAGAGATTAACAACACACAAGCCAGATTAACAACACACAAGTAATGCCACCAATATCTCTACCACATAATTACAAATAAAAATCAAATATTTCGAGAAATTTTTTAAACATTAATCCAAGACTTCCATTTCAGAAAAGAGAAAAAAGAGGCAGAAAACATCAAACCTCCCAATCACGCTGGCGAGCGTTTTGATATAGCCATCAATGATTTCATCCCTGGTGACGTCACCCTCCGGCGGATCCACAATCACCAGCCAGTGCTCGAAATCACAACCGTCGAGCAGAATCGTCTCTTTTGGGGGACGATTCGACCAGTTAGGGTTTTGATCATTCAGAGACGAATTGGTCAGTCGAGTCGAGAAGGCTCTAGCGGAAATTCCCGGGCGAAAATGAGAGGAAGCAGCCACCGCAATGAGAGGGCGGAGGCGGCAGATAAATGATGAGGCATTGGGGACGGTGTGAGAGAACACTTGCTTGGAGGTGAGGAGAGAACGAGCGATGTAGCGGGTTGCCATTGTTGGAGTAGAATTCCTGATCGCTAAACCCTATATAGGGTAGGGGTGGCAATTCGTGTTAACGGGTTGGGTTTCGTGTCGACACGATAGTGACACGACACGATAAGGGCAAACCCGAACACGACACGATAAGGATTAGTTCCAACACGACACGAACACGAAAAATAACGGGTTGACACGACACGATAAGAAAATAAAAAATAAAAAAAATAAAAAATACTAATTAAAATAAATAAAATTTTAAATTAATATATTTTAAAATTATTATTAAATATTTTTATCATATATATTTTTATATTTATATTTATATTGGGTTGTTAACTATTAATCGTGCTTAATGGGTTGACACGAACCCGACACGAACACGACACGAAATTTTCGTGTCCTTATTGGGTTGACACGATAATGACACGAACCCAATAAGGCCAAACACTAACCCTCAATTATCGTGTCGTGCTCGTGTCGTGCTATCGTGTCGTGTCGGGAATTGCCACCCCTAATATAGGGGTACAAGATTTTGCAGCTGATACAGAATAAGATCTTTCAATACAATCTATACATAATAAAAATTAATTATTAGTATTTTTTTTCTTTCTGATTTTTATTTTTATTTTAATTTAATATATGGAGTACTAAACATTACTTTAATTAATATCAGAATAATTTCAATCTTTATGTCATTTTTATTTTTATTTTATCCTTACCATAAAATAAAATACAAATTAAAAATCAATTTAATATACCATAATTTTTACCTTATTTTAACTCAAATAATATAATAGTAAATTAGTAATAATAAATAATAATAATATTTTATATATTAAAATTAGAAGTACGATACATTAGGAAAACATTTTGTCTCTTGATCATTTTTATTTTACCCTTTTGTTATTTCTTGTGAGATTGATGATATATAAGAGCGGAATCAATTTATTATTAAAATATAGAATTTATTATAAAGGTAAAGGAGTACTCCTTCCGTTCATATCAAAGTGCACCATTTGTTTTTTTCCGGTAGATTAAGGAGTATTATTATTTTATGTAAAATGGGTAGGTATATTAGATAGACGTAATAGATAATGGTGGGCCCTTTTTACTTAAAGAAAAAAATGGTGCAATTAGGACTGGACTCCCAATATAGTAAAATGGTGCTATTGGAGTACTATTTATTAGGAGTAGTATAGTTAAATTATTTCTTTATAGAACATCACATTATAAGAACCTATAATCATAATTTAATGTATCATTATCCATTCATAATACTTTGGAAAAAAAACACACTCCTACCGAAATAAATACTAATAAGCATAATTTATCAATATATTAATCATATTTTAACACGTTTCACACATCGTTTTACAAGAGATTTCGTTACTTTCGTCACTTCTCATATTAATTTATTATTTGTTGATTTAAATTTTATTTATCATCAATAATTAATTTGTTTGAATTCAAGATTTCCCTTGAATTTCTTATATACTGCATCAGTCCCAAAACAATATAAATGCATTTTGCCATTTTACTCTACTCATAAAATATACATTTCTCTTTTGGTAATTGGCTCCACACAAACAATATTTTACATGACATCATATTACACTAATACAAAAAGCTGGTGATGAAATGAAACATTGCTAACTGAATTTGGTCAAAATTATTATCCCATCATAATGCCATACTTGTGTTTTATGTTACTGTTAAGTGTAGGCAGAAAGGAGTTGCTTTATGGGATAGCTTCTTGTGCGTGTTTCTGGATGGTCACTCTTTCTTGTCATTGTAATATCATATGTTGCTTCACTTATAACACTTCTTACATTTGGTTATAAAAGTCCACAATTTCTCAAGCAAGCAACCAACACCATAGATCCTGAGAGAAGTTTGACATGGACACTGTCAAGGGAGAAAACTTGCAGAAGGATGTTTCGCTGGCCGAGCAGATTCGATTCAATTCACGAAGAAGAGGACGGCCCAACTGCTCGACAACCATCGACGGTGAAACTGAAGATTTTAGCCAGAACCATTATCACTGACTTTTACAACCTACCTTCACTAGCAGGATATTAGTTTCTGCAAAAGTTAGTCACATGTACCAAAAATGCATCTTACAATGCGATAACCATTGGCCATTTCACTTGTTCTTTTATCATTTCACAAACGAAGATATATATATGTTCGTGAATACTTATTCACGAACATGTTTACGAACATAAACAACCTTGTTCTATCTCGGACTCGGTAATTTTTTTAATGACAAGCTCGAACTCGATTATTTTTTTAAAACGAGAATCAAACAGGCCAAAGCACGGCACGGCTACACCCCTTATACCTGAGTGGATTCGTGCAATTGTGTAACAGGTAGTCTGATACTTAGTAGAACAAATTTAAAAGAACATCAAGCAAATATAATCTCCAAATCCAGAAATTACATCAACTACGCCTCTGATGAAGAGCTTTTACGAACAAAAACTGTCTCTGTGTCACATTCTCACTGAACAATGGACCAATGTATTAGTGCATAACATAACCCCAATAAATTTGCACATTAAAAGAAAGTTGACCATATACTGATATCCAACTAGAGCATCCATAAGTTGATATTATGAAAGTCAAATCCTCACAGAAACAGATTTCAGCTTAATATAAGTCTCAGTAATTAGATGGTGGGGGGTAGTCTCTCCCAGGGATGTTCTGGTTTTGCTGAGAATAAGCATTCTCATAGTGTCCTTGACTCGGTCCCACATTCGGGCCATTGTTGTTCCGATTGCCATAGCTTGCATTGGGATCAAAATTGACAGTAGTTTGTGGAGGGCTGTATCTCTGAGTTGGTGGTGCAGGAGAATCTCTTGTGGGATAATTTTGATTTGGGTAGGGACTTCGACCATCCGTATTTCCATAAGCATTCTGATACTGTCCTTGACCAGGGCCTGGAGGAAAGCCGCCTTGATTTGGGCCAGGACCAGGTTGATAGGGTGCTCCTCCATTGTTTGGGCCAGGTCCATACTGATGGTTAGGTGCATTGTTGGCAGGTCCATACTGATGGTTATTTCCTGCTGGATAGTTTCCGGGGTTATTTGGATGTCCTCCCATGTGGGGTTGTCTGGGTCCCGGATTGGGAACATTACCTTGTTGAGGACCCATATTTGGTTGACCTCCAAAGTCACCACCTGGCCCTCCAGGATTAGGTCCAGAGTTCCGCCCTTGCATTCCTCCTCCTCTTCGGTCAAAGTTTCTTGATCTGTCAAAGTTTCGAGGCCTGTCATTGCGCCAGTTCCTTTCTTGTGCCCGAGCATTGTTCCTCACCCATTCCTCGTGATATTTAGGGTCATATGGAACAGCCTGCCCATTTATAAATGGTTCTCCTGCAGCATAGATGAAAAACAATTAGACCTCAATAACACCGCTATCAGAGTGTATTGTATGTAAGCTTATGATGTAGGTTGACTTAGAACGAACAAATTCGGATACCAAAGACTCTCTGGGTTGAATAGTATAACATACATACTACTCCGTATAATACATAACATCAGAGAATGATTCTTGTTTTAGTGACTAATCAGAAGAAATACCAAATGCTTATAAATGAAAACTTGGAAATTTTTGTGAAACTGCACTAGCTAGTCTGTAAGTTTTGCGCAAATATAAACCATATACTCATTGAACAACGTTAAAAGTCTAAATAGAGAATACACACTTTCATTGGCTTATAAATGAAAACTTGGAAATTTTTTGTGAAAGTGCACCAGCTAGTCTGTAAGGTTAGTGCGAAGACAAACAATATGCTCATTGAACAACGGTAACAGTCTAAATAGAGAATACACAGTCTATTCCACTGAAACTTAATGTATCATGGAACCCCATACCTCCATAATCCTTATTTTTGACATCCAAGTATGAATCAGGGAGAACCCAACGAACTTTAGGAAGTTCTGCAACAAGAGAAAGTATCACATGAATTAATAAACACCAACAGAAAAGTATCACACAATAATTTTCTCACCCTTTATCTTGTAAGACAATTCTTCAGACACAAGAGCTCCAAAGGCAAAGTAATGCCTAGTAGAGATAGAGTAAATTTTCATCCTTGCTTCTTCCTCACTGTAGAAGATTTTCAAAAGTTGCATAATAATGAATCTCCAAAAAAAAAAGGCATCTTGAATTTCACATGTCAAATTGCAGTGAGAGTCAGGCAACCACCGAGATATTAACAACACACAAGTCATGCTACCACATAATTACAAATAAAAATCAAACATTTCATAATATGACAGTTAATCAAAAGAGAAATTTTAGAAACATTAATCCAAGACTTCCATTTCAGATCCCATCCTTTCAAAGCAACAAAAGCAGCCGAAAATCGAACAGAATTCCCCGCAAACAAAGTCACTGCAGCTAAAGCACAACACTAGTAAAGAAAAAGAGAAAAAAGAGCCAGAAAACATCAAACCTCCCAACTACGCTAGCAAGCGTTTTGATATAGCCATCGATGATCTCATCCCTGGTGATGTCACCCTCCGGCGGATCCATAACCACCAGCCAGTGCTCGAAATCACAACCGTCGAGCAGAATCGTCTCTTTTGGGGGACGATTCGACCAGTTAGGGTTTTGATCGTTCAGAGACGAAGTGGTCTGTCGAGTCGAGAACGCCCTAGCGGAAATCCCCGGGACAAGGCAGCGAAAACGAGAGGGAGCAGCCACCGCCACGAGAGGCCGAAGGCGGTAGAGAAATGATGAGGCCCTGGGGACTGCGCAGGCGGAGGCGGAGGTGGAGGCAGAGGCGGCGGCTGTGTAACTATGAGAGAACATCAGGGCGAGTGATTGCTTGGAGGTGAGGAGAGAACGAGGGAGGTAGCGAGTCGCCATGGTTGGGAAAAGAATTCCTGATCGATAAACCCTAGAGATAGGGTACAAGCTTAAGCAGCTGGTACAGAATAACAGCTCCCCTTTTTATTCGGTAGATTAAAAATGAATTATTATTTATTCGAAAATAAAAAAATGCCCGCTTGTCAATGGGCCGGGCTGGGTAGTTGCATACCTAGACCTAGACCTAGACCCGTTCCGCCCCGGGTCCCACTTTTGGCCCATTTTTATTTATTTATTATTATATTTTAGGTATTTATAATTATTATAAATAATGTGTAATATACATTAGTTCATTTAAATAGTAATTATATAATTAGTAATATGACGTATTTCCTATTTTACTTAATTAATTTAGTAAATATATCTTTAAAAAAAAATTATATAATACAAAAATATAAATAAAATATCCATATTTTACACATAACATATATTATACTCTATAATGTATTACCTCCGTTCAGCTCAAATAGCATCATTTTACTATATTGGATGTCTTATCCAAATTGCATCATTTTTTTCTTTTAGTAAAAATGGTACATTAATGGCACACTACTACCCATCACATCTCTCTAATACACCTACCCACATTACATAATAAAATAATAATACTCTTTAATCTATGTGCAAAAAAACAAATATACCTCTTTGCTCGGAACAAAAGAAGTAAATATTAAACGTGTCAAATGGGCCAAATCGAGGCATCACCACCATATAAACTTGCTCCATTCTCCATAGGGGCCAAGTTGGGTCAACCCCAAACATCACGGAGGACGTGTCCTGGTCATTTTTTACATCCCTTCATGTGACACTTCAATAGTTCAATAGACTAAAAAAAGAAAATCCATTATTTTTAAAACTATTAAAATATATTTAATTTTATACTCTCATTCTTAAAATATCTTCACTGAACCTCCACAGTTTTTGCTGACTGGAACAAATATACGGTAAAGGTGGGATGAATAAGGCAGTGATTTTAGTTGGGACAAATTTAAAAAAAATAATATATTGTAATTTTATTGTTAATAATAATAATCATTTTCGCCCTAAATTTATCTATTAATCTCAAAAAAAATTATTGTTTTATACGCAGTTGAGTGAACATTCATTCCTGTTACACAAATCTACCTCACATAAGTAATGATATATTCATACGAGGATATTTTAGAAATTCCATTATAAAATTAAACATTTTTTATTGTTTTAAAAAGTTATGGATAGAAAAGATGTTAAAAATTTGAGTGTGTGCAGTTGCATGGAATTATACTTTCTCTTCTTTAATATGTGAATAAAAGACGTGATTATATTATCATTGTTTATCAATAGAAAACATTGAATTAGTAGACACTTGACAATATATTTATTTATTTATTTAATAAAGTGCATTTCATGATCCATTCGACGCAAGAATTTAAATAATATTTTTTTTTTAAAAAATGGTTAATTGCAAAAAAAAAAAATCACGAACTTTACCCATATTGCAAATTAATTCTTACTTTTGAGAAATTACAAAAAAAATCACCATCTTTAAGTATTGTTGCAAAAAAAAATCACTTTATTTTTTTTTGCAACAATACTTAAAGGTGGTGGTTTTTTTTTTTTTTGCAATTTCTCAAAAGTAAGAATTAATTTACAATAGGGTAAAGTTCGTGGTTTTTTTTGCAACTAACCCTCAAAGATGTGCTCTAATTTTGAAACTCCACAAATGATGATCATGTAAATGAATATTTAATTTATTGATAGTATATTAATCCATCATCCTAGTTGCTTAAATAATTAAGTATAATATGGTAATTAGTAATTGATAAATGCATCGTTTTATAAGGTTGTGTTTGCACGAAATAGTTTGTTTTGGAATGAATAAAAAATTTCTTAAATTTCAATTTCATTAAGTTGAATACATAATGTAGACTGTAGAGTTAATATGTGCTTGTGGAATAATTTTCAAACAATTGATTTAAAAGTTTGTATTCTATTTCATGTGAAGTTGGATCATTAATCTTATATATGATAGATTACAAAATATAAAATTAATTAATTTTAAATAAATAAAATTTATCCAGCAGATAACAATTTTGGCATTTTCTAATTCTTGATATCCTTGATCAATGCACATCGCCAATCTTCATTGAAATCCTTACCGTACAACAATCATTTACTTTGATTTAATATGCTACTCCATTGGACAAAAAAATTCAATTACATTTTTTATTTTATTTTCTTGAGTTAAAACAAAATACTAGTTAATTAAGTCTCCACTATCTAAAACAAAGACCAAGAAAAGCGTCGATTCATCACAAAAAAGTTCAAATATTTTTGGTTATACATATATTTTAGTTTAGTATCTTATATGTAAAACGCATCATCATAAAGCATCATTGCTATATAAATTAAATATATTTATTAATAGTTAAAATATATTTTTCTAAAATATAATAAATAATGAATTTAAATACTCCTATATTTTTAAAGTATTATAATATAATTAACTTCAAACATACTTTAATTATTAATAAACATATTTAACTTATATTCCACATAACATTAATATTTTAATAATGGGTTGATCCATTTCACAACCCGACTCACATAGGTATGTCTTTCAAAAGACTGTCTATGTTCTTATATGATTTAGTAATATAAAAATATATATATATTTCTTTAAAAAATAATATTCCATTCCATTAACTATTCATAATATAAATAAAAAGTAATAAAATCTTACAAAATAATACTCCATTCCGTTGAGTATATTTTAATAAAAAACGTGATAACTAGTAATAAATTTAACATCTCACACAGGTGTACGGTGTACCTCAATGAATTTATATTAAATTTTAAAAATTTTCTTTTGGAAGCTTTATAGAGGATTTGTATATTCATCTTATCATCATAATCTTTTATTACCAACACAAAATATTCAATGTTTCAGCATAAATTCTAATCTGTTCATGCTCATATTTAAAGAAAAATACAACAATTTCAGTGAAGTAGCAGCTAATCTAACCAAGAAAAAGGGGATTGAATCCAATTCAAATGTAACAATGCATGTTGACTATATGATAAAACTAGTTCTACTGCCTAAAGCTTAATGAGAGAGAGAGAGAGAGGAATACCTACAATTGAACAGCTTCCATCTACAGGTGTATTCTTGAGTACAAGGTGTTTGTGATAAAACAGAACATCCAATGGTGACATGTGCTTCAGAACAAACAGACAAAACTCCATCACATATTGGAACTATAGCGTGTGGGATGACGACGATGCAACACCCTCTGCAGCCACCGCCTACGTGGCTCTTGTGGCAAACAGATAAAGCACTCCCTCTCCCCAGCATCCTGCAAGATCTCAAAAGCATCCAAGTACATCTCACTCGACTGTGGTATGTCCTCCATTTCGTTCAAACACTTGAGCGCAGTAGATATAGAGTAATCAGGAGCACCCACGCCCAACGTTTGACTAGGAATTTTCCCATTAGTGAGCTCTACAAGCTTGGCTACACAATTCCTAAACTCATTCGTCCATGCCTCTCCTTTGAGTTGAGATTGAGGAAGTTTCCCACGCGTAGGTAATGGTGTGTGGGACCCATACTCACCTTCGACTGTTTTCAATGGCTGAGCTTCGAGATTAGTAAGCCTATCAGGTAGGAGTTCGACCTCAACATCCATGCATTGTTGGGTCGAGGCTTGGCCAAGCCCATCGAATTTCCATGGTAGAAGACCATTTCTCTGTTCCAGGCCACCTCTCATATAGCTCGATATTGTTATTGTCCTATCCTTGTCCTTCTTGAAAGCAGGACAAATCCCATCTGTTATGTGACGGAGGAGATGGGTCGTCCCACTTCTGCTCGAACAAGTGAACAACTTCTGGCAATGATTGCACTGACATTTGTCACATCTTCCATCCTCCTTCATAATCTTTGTGAAATGGTGCCAGACTTTAGATCTCAGCTTTCCCTCTCGTTTTCGCTTGTCTCCAATGCTGGCTTCAGAATTATAGTTTATCTCCAGATCGGTTTCATTATTTGTATCTTCCATCTAGTTAAAAGTAAAAGGACAACACATATCCCATATTACTACTTACTAACACCAAAAGAATACAAGAATGAGAAATCCCATGCACGATACATCCATCCAAATCGAGGCAACACCTCTAATAAATCACATAACAATCGACCTCACGGTAAAGACAAGTTATCTCTTATTTTGACAGGCACAAGGGCCCTTCATGTCAATTTCTGGGATGCATCTATCAACCTTGGGCAAACTAAGATACCAAACACCCAATTCAAGATAAAAGGATCAGTTAAAAGCTCATGTTGCTTGGTTCAACAAAGGTAGCAAACGACCTTTAACATTCTAAAACCTTTAATAAAATCTAAAACTTGAGTAGAGCTCATCATGTAAAATTAAATAAAACAGGAGTAAAAATTTCCAAAAGTGCTTGAGCTCGATGTCTATTCCAACCATTAAAGCATGTTTGTGTGGTTGATAATTAAACAAGTTCAGAACCCAATTTACAAAGTTCAAAATTACGTCAAGCAAGCTCGAGCCATAGTGCATTTAGCTTGATCCAAATTCACCCACAGCCTAAATATACAAGCAAATTCTCCACTTACAGGAATATGACTTGAATCAATGAGTTCATTGAAGTTCCACAAGATTATTTATCAAATATAATAAACATATTCATTATCTTAATAATTTCTTGGCTATGGTTTTCAGATCCAAGTTTATACTGATATAAAGAACTTCTCAGTAGTTCAACATCATTCACCAACATAAATTCACTCTCTAAATGTGTTCAATACCTACACTATGTCACTATCTACACCCCCAAAAAGTCCAAAAAGTCAAAACTCCTTTCATCATGCTAATCATCATAGAAGCCCAAAATACAATCAGCAAAAAGCTTCACTCCTACTGCATACCTAGATATTCACTTAAATCTCATACAAAAATGAAATTAAAAAAAAAAAAAAAACAGATTGAAGATTACACAAAGAATAACGAATCACATACATATAAAGCCAAATAACATTTGATTTAAAAAGAAAGAGAAAGAAAAGAGTAGTCACCTGGGTAGAGAGCAGCAACAACAGAAGAAGCGGAAGTCAGGAATCGAATTAGGAATTCAACCCCCAGCGTGGAAAACCCTAGCCGAAGGTGGTTGATTACGCATCGGGCCACACAGAGTTGAAAATGGAGGTAATGGGCCTGAACCACAATTCGGGCTTGAGATTCGATTAAGGGAAGCCCGACTCGGCCCAACTTACTGCCCATTCTCCAGATTCTCTCTCTCTCCTCCTTCCATCTTCTCAAACATGCCTATTACCCTCTTCCTAGATATTTTGCAAAGGGCCCCACTTTATTACTACTTCTCCTGTCTTTTTCGTTTGTAATTATCTGCAATTTGTATTTTGAATTATACTAGAAAATAGAAGAAAATGTGAAAAATAGTATCTTTTCGTAATTTGGTTTTGGAAATGCTTCATAATTTATTTTTAATTTTTTTATTACTCTTTAATTAATTACTTGTCGTATGTAGAATCTCAAATTGTAGTATGAAGTTACAAACATTGTTACGCATTTGACGATGGATCGCAGATTAGTATTTTTTTTTTAAAAGGCATTTTTCCAAATATATATTGAATGATATCTTTTCAAAATAAAATATTAAATATCGCATTTTCACGTATATCCTTAAAACATACTCCTTGTGGAAACCTCTATTTTTTTTAGACCTAAATAAAGGAATATATTTATTTTAATTGTATTAATAGTGAATGATACAAACATGAGCATATCAAAATGATACTGTAATTTCCTCTATCTGGAATTGTTTATCGGATACAACAGACAGACAGACAAACAACGATGTTTTTTTTTTTTTTATCTACACTAAGTGTTGCAGAGGGAGTGCTGATATACAATTCATTAAAGAATGAAAGGTAAGGTAATGAGAAGTATTTCACATTTGATGAAACCAAAAAATTAGGCTGAACAAATAGATGAGAACAGAAATTTACTTGTCCATCCACTAACTCAATTATTTCTGTCATATATTGAAGTGAAACTCATGGTAGCATGAGTCGTGTTAGTGCTTTGGGACGATGAAGACTTATCTTGTGATCCTGATGAAGATGCATGGGGTTCATTGCCTGAGCTTTTCAGAGACGTTAGCTCTGTCAGTAGGCCTGGCTTTGAAACCGGCACATCATCCACGTCTATCTCTCCTTTCAGCATTTTTACAACGGTGGACATGATTGGGCGATTTTTTGGCATATCTTGAGTACATAGAAGTCCGATCTTGAGAAATTTGCAAACCTCTTCAGTATTGGCGCCCACCTCAAGTGCTTCGTCAATTAACTGATCCAGCTTCCCTTTTTCATACAGTACCCATGCCTGGAAACAGAGAGTTGAGGTCAACAAGTATTCTAAAACAGGGGGAAATGGAGAGTTTCAATTGGACAGGGGATGAATTATTCATTCGCTAATTCTTCTTAAAAGGGTCGGATACATCAAATTCCAATCGAGCGCGCGTCGCTCTTTCTAATACACTTCTGAGTTCAAGTGTTACTCAATGGTTTCAAATTTATTAAATGGTTCCACAGATAAGAGAAAAGACACAATAATTAAGAATATATCAATGTATCATTCATAAGATATGAAAATGGGAAGCAATGTTTATAACTATCAGCCATTTTCCTGGTCATAACAGGAAAAAACAATCTGATCAGTATGCTTGGAGTTCTGACTCCTTATGCATCACATTTAAAAATGATCATGAATTCAGATTTATCTGATATTTTTATCAATGTTGGAACTGAATAATTTTTTATTCTCATGCTTTGACTGCTGCCAGGTAAAAGATCTGAGTTGAATTGCATGAGTCATGATATAACCAAAAACTTTTTAAACATAAATTCATACCCTCTCAAGGAGGTATTGGTCTGGAGCTGGTAGTCTCTTGTTCGTGTTAGATCTTCCAGTGACAATTTCCAGAAGCAGAACACCAAAGCTATATATGTCAGCTTTCCTTGTAAGCTTGCCCCGTATTGCATATTCAGGGGCCATATAACCACTGCAAATGGAACAGACTAATGCTTAGTAAAGAGCATGTAAAATTTACGAACAAGGAGATAACAGTTGGCAGGGGTGCCAAATCCATGAGAAAAAACTGAACACGTGGGTAGCACACAAGAAGAAAATACTCCTTTGGCATTGAATCAATATCATTTGAGTTTCAATGATTTGATTCATTTACCCATACTCTCTCACAGGATTACTAATTAACTCAGAAAAGAATCCAAATATGAATGGAGCCCTATAATTTTATTAGACCAAAAACATAATCCATTTACCATTTAAAATATCCCATATGCATAAAATAATTAATTGAATAAATTTTTCTGACCAATATCAACATTTATCTGTTCCAATATCAACATAGAATATTGTAGGAGTAAACTAACTCACAAAGTTCCAGCAACTCTTGTGCTGACATGCGTAATGGTGGTTGGGAAAAGCTTGGCCAGACCAAAATCTGAGATTTTTGCGGTAAAATCTTTGTCGAGGAGAACATTACTCGCTTTAATATCTCTGTGAACAATATGAGGCTGCACTTCCTCATGGAGGAAAGCGAGCCCTTGTGCCACCCCTATGCAGATTTGAGTCCGTATTTTCCAGTTGAACTGATTAATCATATAGCGCCCCGCTGCATTATGAGCTAATCAGCAACCTATAGATTTATAATTACAATATGAATTATTGCTGCTGGGTGAAGCTTACCTAGAAGAGTTCGAGCAAGGCTATTATTTTCAAGATACCCATACACCAATATTCTGTGCTGTCCTTCTGTACAGCAACCATACAGTTTGACCAGGTTTTCATGTTCCATTCCTGATATCGTCACTATCTCATTCAGGAATTCCCGCACACCTTGCTCAGACTGAGCAGACAGAACTTTAATTGCTGCTAAGGTTCCATCATTTAACTTTCCCTACAATTTTGAATAAAATTTCAGTTAACAATCGAGCAGGAAGTGTGCCCGGTGAGATCAAAGTCAAAAAGCTATTACCTTGTAGACTGAACCAAAGCCACCTTGGCCAATCTTATTTGTCACACTAAAATTTTCAGTAGCAGTTTGTAATTCTTTGTAACTGAAGAGCTTAGCATGTTCACCAATGTTATTTGCCACATTGAAAATTTCTGCATTTGAATTTTTAATTCCATTAGAAGTTTCTCTGCAGATACAGGCACATGAGAAATGCACAAGTTACAGAAGATATATATACGCAATATACTGGTTCGGTAGAGGCCACGTCCTAGGAAGGAACCAAAGATTTTCATAGTCTATTAATGCACAACAATTATCTGAGTTCAGAGATCTACCTTCATTGATATACACTGTTTGCTTAGCTGGCAAAGAATCTTGCCGCCTAAAACAAACAGAGAAACAACTCATTACACCAATCACAATATGCCGATCAAAACTGCAATCTTCATATAGTCTCTGCCATGCCAGCAATCTTCATATAGTCTCTGCCCTGCCAACCATACATTTAATACGCGAGTTCATACACTGTACAAAAACTTGATCATAGATAAAGCAATCCAAATAAGAAAAGATGAGATTACCATACCATTGCATTATATAGCAATTTCAGATAGCAAGAAGACATTATAGACAATCAAGGATTACATAGGAACCTTCCCATTCTACACAAGCACCTAAAATACTAGTATTGTGAATTCAACATGGACCATGTTACAAGAACAATATGCAAAAGAAACAAAACTGCGAGTTGAAAAGTCCAACAAAATGGAGTACAAATCTGATGAATAATGTTAAAAGACTTACTCTCTTCCAGGTTGTTTCCAAGATGTTGACTGTTGCCTAAACTGATGCAGTACCGTCACGGCTTCACCCTACCAGAAAAAGTAAATAAAGATTAAAGCAAATGTGAAAAGAATAGTAAGAGCTCTAAGCTTATCACCACACACGTCGTAAACTAATACATGAAGAATGGTTCGAGTTAAGCTCATCAGACAATTGAGTCATAGCAAAAATTGAGTATTCATTAATAGGAATTCTGGGGAAATAAAAACCCCTTTTTACAACTCGAGTATGTGTCCTAGAAATCAGAAATCAACAAAAAAAATGTGTGGATCTTCATAGCAAATTCTCGTGCGAGACTCATGGATCATAAGAAGCTCTAGACTCAATCATTTACCCTTTAAATAAAAGTAGCAATTCTCTCACAAGCGTCGAATGACAGTTCATCGAAATTTTTTCGCAAACGAAGTCGTCGAAGGAATTGTTCGCGAGAAAATGATTAACAAACAAAGCTCACCTTTTAATTCAGAACCGAATGATAAAATACGAAAGAGAATTGTTCATCCGATAATCTAAATATCGTTATGAGAGAGAAGAGAAAAGAAATTGAGAATCAAAGACGGATGAAATTGTTGATTTTGACATCTTGAAGAATTTAGAGTGAGAAAGAAAGAAACGAAATCCAAAGAGTTTATCCACTGTAGTCTGCAGGACAGCACAGAATTCAAACCGCGTCTGCCACTTGTAATTAACTAATTATAATTAATTAACACTTGGAACTATACTTAATTAATGTTTTTCAAAAAATGGAGTATTATACTTATAATTAATGAAAGGAAAATATTAAGAATATTAATATATATAATATTATTTTATTATTTGCTATCAAGGCTAAAAAATAGAGGAATTATTAATTAGGGTTTAGATTTTTTTAAAATGGGTATAAACCGTAAAATATATAATTATTTGTAGTTAAATAATGTTGGTAGTGAATTAAATTATAACATCTTAAATCATAATTTAATTCATTATTCATTATACATTTAAAAAATTGAGTATATTTTAATTGCTTATAAATATATTTTACCTATATAACATAGTATATTATAATACTTCTTGTTGATAGGAGTTCTCAACTAGTTAATTTTGGGATTAAGGGAGATAATGAAATTATGCAACTGAACTAAGAAAAAGCACCGTCAAACAAAACAAACAAGTAAATATGTGAGAGATGGGGGAAATCCAACCAAAATCCTTAACAAATTCTATTACTCTCCTCAAGAACAACACTCGTAAACCCCCCTCAATTACAAGTGTAATGTCTAAAGTGATAATGAGTAACATGCTTCTCTTTTGTGAGAGAAGCTATTTATACTACCAACAGAACCCTAACGATTGTTCAATCCCTTCTTGCCACCTGGACGAAGACAAGCAGCCATAAATATGGACTGCTGGTACATCGACGACTTTTTGGGGTCGGTGCAGGGAGCCACCAGATGTCTTGCAGAGTGTAGCAGGTTTTCCTCTGTCCTTTGCTCGCTTCCTATTGGTGGTCGAAGGGGGACGTGCCTATCGTGTGTTGTCTTCTAGTTGAGAGTGCTGCCCAAGACATCCCTTCTTACCGTTATCCTTGTCCTTTAGCCTGCTACCACTAGCCATTCTCACAGTCGTATTTGTACTTTGCCCAGCAGTTCTGATAATCCTTCCAGTCGTCGGATGGTCGGTTTTCGAGGCTATGCTGTTCGTTCGAGCTTCTGGACGTCTCCCTCGGCTTTGGAGCCGGATTGTTCTACCGAGGGGTCTCGGCCATCTATCCTTTTAGTGGGCTTTCTGTTCCCTGGTCCTTTCCTGACCTTATCTCCTTGGGCTTCTCAATGATGGGATTGTCTTTTGGGCCTTTTTCCTGATTCTCCTTCGAAGTGTGTCTTTTGAGCCTGGGTCTTCTTCTTGAGCTACTGTCGTCCCGCGGTTTTACCGTTCATTCTTGTTCCTGGACCTTTTCTTGGTTGTGCTTCCTCCCTGCAGTATACTAGTAGTTGGGCTTCCGGCCCGTCTAGCACGGGGATACAATACCCATAACACTTCTCATAATTCATCTTACATAAATATTTTTGAGACTTTAACATTTTTTTTAATTAATAAATAAAAAGAGACAAATAAAGTTTTAATTTTTAAAATAATTATTTCATATTTTTATGGATTAAGTAATTACTAGTTAACTCCCTCAATTACAAAATTTTACACATGATTGTACGTACACATTAAGGAGAAAAAACACATACATTGCATGCAATTGGTTTTATTTATGACTTTTATAAATTATAAGTTAAAAAAAAAAATCTTACAAATCTAAACTATATTTTAGCTCTAGGAATAAAACTCTCAACTTTAGGATAATATAAACCACTAACCACAAAAATATAATACTCCATGTATTGACATGTTCTCATTTTGTTATTTTTGTTATTTAATCTAAAAGTTTTTTTTTTCATTTTGGTTATTTGATAAAAAATATTCATTTTTCCTTTTTTTTTACCCAAATTTACAATAAATACAATTACCCACAACTCTCACTAAATAGTAATTTTTCTTAGTGTAAAATATATATATACATGGTATCCCTTTACACGAAGGAAGTATGTACAATTACATGGTTAAAATTGATACAAACCCATAAAGATGAGTACTAAAACCTAGATAAAACGGAGTACATGAATCACAAATTTTCATGTATTGAAGGATAAAATAAGTAATAAACCAGAGTGTTGTATCCAATACATTGTCCAAGAAAAAGTGCATTTTTATAATATTGTAATAGTGTTGAAAAGTTTATAGGATTGCTGTCTTTAGAAGTACGTAAATATACTATATACTAAAAGAGGGTTGGATTTATTATGTGGCATCATTTGAGCAATTTAGGTGATGTGTCATTTTTATAGATTTTTGAATTTTTTTTAATAATAAACTTGCTTAGGAAGGAAGATAATGTAGTTACTTTATTTTAAATAACCAATCAAAATATTTTATTTTTCTTTATCTTATTTAAAAATTTACCTAAAACTTTAAGTGTTTTAAATTTTTTATTTTTAAATAGGATTTATATAAAAATGATATAAAATTAATTATCTTTTCATGATCTTTAATTTGACATCCATATTACTAATAATATATGATTGGAGAAATAGATTCTTAAATTTAATAACAATTCTTATATTGTAAAATATTCTTTAATAAAATATATTAATAAATAAAATATTTTTAGAAGAGTAAGAAATTATTTAATATATTTAATCTATTTATCCTTAGAATTTTAAGTTTAATAAATTTAGTTAATTATAAAATTCTAAATGAGGAATTTCATGAAAAAATAAATCTTAGTTTAATATTAATTAATTTTTATAATTTTTTTATCGTTAGTTATTTATTTTATATTTATTTTATTATTTTTAATAATTTAATTTTAAGTATACAATAATTTATAATTATTATATACATTTATTAATTTTATTTATTAAATGATAATAGTTAGGGATGGTAATGAAATGTGCATTTCAAGTACACATTCTATCCAAATTTTAATAGGGCACATATGGGTAATTGTAAACGGATTTGAGATGGATACAGATAGTTGTGAAAATCACATTAGGGTTTGGAACGAGTACGGATAATACCGCAATACCAGCGGGTACTATATATATATATTACACACAAAAATTGATGTATTTATTTAAAATAATAGAATTCAATTTATATTTAATTCATAATAATATAATTTTAAATAATAGAAAATATATAAATATTTATATAATAAATTAATATTAAATTAGTGCGGGTATCCGCGTGTATATTGATAAACATGTATGAAATTGGTACGGGTATCATAATAAATTTTTTAAATGGAATGTGTACAATTAGTTTTTATTTTAAAATCACATAAGAATACGAGTACCAAAAAATAAACGGATACCCTACGCGTTGTCATCCCTAATAATAGTTTTATGTTTAATAATTATGATTTCTTAAGATTATACTTTTTCTGTAATAATTTAAATATGATAATATAAGAATTTAATATACTCCAAATAAATGTTTTGTATTGGCAATATAATATTGAAAATTATATATAAATTTATATTATAATGTTATGAATTTTTTAATAAATTTTACAGAAGTTTAATGTGTTGTATAATTTTTTTTGTTTAAAATTTTAATATTAAAAAAATAAAACTTTTATGAATAAAATTATTCTTATTAATTTATATAGTAGTTGTTAATATTATTGAAAAAACTTTTTTGAAATTGTCTTAGGTGAGGACTTAAATCATAAGCATAAAAAGTAATAACTTGTATAATGGAAAGTGGTACTCCAACCAAATACACTACAATCGAATACAATATAAAATTTTAATTATTAGAATATTTATGTCTTATTAATTTTAAATATTTTAGTTTAATTATTTTTTGAACACGTTTAGCAAATTCGAAAATACGAATAATTAATTTCATAATAAATTCAAATATCCCGCGTAATACGCGGGCTTCGTACTAGTTTTATAATAAACATAAACAATTATGCAAAATAGTTTGGAATTGATGTGAAATATCTTCTTATTTTATAGCCCCGGAATGAAAAAAGACTAGTACTAAAATAAATTACAACCAATAGGTCAGATTAGTGATTAAAGAAGCTAATCTGGTCAGAGGAAATTAAAAATATAGCACAAGCTGCAAAAGTCAAAAGCCCTCCCCCTCCTTTAAAGGAAAGTATACGTGTATTCAGATTCAAAAGTAGCAGTAAAACCTTTTTTTCAAAAGATGTAAGTTTGTCATATAGCTGTAATGATAACAGAGACACCCAAAAGTTATAAGCTAACACAGCCGCATGTAGGACTCAGCAAAACCATAACCATTAACCAGACCACACAATATATAACAACCTCTACTGCACGAAAATCATGGTCTTCGCAAGTTCGACCGCTTTATCTCGTCCGAAGAACTTTTGTACGATCACCAGAGCGAACTCCATAGTCGTCCCGGGTCCTCTACTGGTGATGAGATTGCCATCCACCACTACCCGATTTTCTGCTTCACTCTGGTCCAACAACTTGTTGCACAGAGCAGGGAAAGCCGTAGCTTTCTTACCCTGTTTCGACCAACAAAAAGTCAATGAACACGAAGCTGTTTAAATCGATGTAGAGGAACTACACTATACCTTCAGTAAACCATGGGGCTCGAGAACTAGAGCTGGCGATGCGCAGATTGCTCCATAAAATTTGTTTGTTTCTCTCTGTTTCTTCAGCAGATTTACCAACTCCTCGGAGCTTGCAAAGGCCTGAGCACCGCCAAGTCCACCCTGCTCGAACGCGAGTTTTAGTGTAATTTTTCAGATGTATAAGCAGGAAGCTTAAATGTAGCTCCTATCTTACTGGTAAAACAATGAGGTCATATGAACGATTGATGACTTCATCTAGGGTGGCATCTGCAACTAGTTTAACTTTTCTAGAAGCTAAAATTTCAGGTTTATCTCCAATAGCTACCACAACCACTTGAGCTTTTGCTCGTCGTAGTACATCAATGATGATAACAGCTTCCATCTCCTCAGTGCCATCAGCAATGGGTACTAGAATCTAGCAAGAATGAAAGCAAGCAAATTAGATAACCGAAAACCACAATCAAGCACACCTCACGTGACCCCATCATCATAATATTTATAACAATGTTTTCACAACCAAAGGGTATGGAGACACAATAACCAACAGAATTACTAGGAGATATAATGACCTACAATCCCATACAAGCATCTATGATTTAAAAAATAAAATAAACTAAAAATGAATATCAGTCCACCTGAGGAGAACTATCAAATGTCCATTTGACTGGGTTCAGCTCAGTGAAAGTATACTCATCCCCATGATTTGAGCGCATGACCTGGAGAAAGAGTAATAATATGAGAGAAAACAAGGGATGAAAACAAGATGGATGATAAATTGGTTGGTAAGGGCCGCCATACAAGCACAAGCTAGAATGAGATATTGTATTAGTTAGGATGAAAGACAGAAATTGACCAAACGACATGGTACCCAAGCTGAGGTTACTAAATCCCAAACCCAATAGAGTTTACCTGGCAAACCAATCCCCACAAAAGCAAATAAGTAACCAGACTGATACAATAGAATAATGTTATCAGTCATGTATGAAGACCAATACTCCAAAATCCAGATCAGATGCACATAAATTATGCCCCCAATTGAGAGTGACAAAAACAACTACGCCAACTGACTATTGCTAAACACACATATCGTGCTTGAAAATCGACCCATGTGTCTCAATGATAACACCAAGAGCATTAATTGATTTGATCAGAGAACGCCAGCTTATTTCTTTTCATACTTAGTTCTTTAAAGTAATCATAGGCCTTTTTCATTGATTAATTCTGAATTTCAATTTGGCCCTAAATAAAAAGTGAGGCTCAAAGGAAGAACATCAATAAACAAGATCCTCAATTAATACAGAATTGCATCAATAATAGACCAAATGTATCTCAAAGACCATGAAATAGAAAAAATAAAAATAAAAAATAATAGAAGAATTACCAGAGGTCCATAAACCTCATCAGCTTTCTCCTTCCCATACAGCAGCTCAACCAGAGCAACAGCGTACTCCATCGTTGTTCCAGGTCCACGACTTGTCACTACTTTTCCATCTTGATGTACCCTGGACTCGACGGTAGATTCAGAAGACAATTGTTCCATGAATGAAGGATAGCAAGTTGCCTGTCAACGATGCCACATCATTGTAACTTCATTCTCAACAAGATGTTTTGCTTGTATATCCAAAAAGTGCATTGAATACAAATAAATAGATATGATATCTGTTCTCACCTTCAAACCCTTTAACAGGCCCCATGATCCCAATGCTACAGCAGGAGATGCACAGATTGCAGCATAAGGCCGCGCTTCTGCAGCCTGTTTCTTGACAATGCTTTCTAATGTTTTGCAATCCCTAAAAGCGGTTGCTCCAGGCATTCCTCCCTTACCAAGCAGTAATAAATAGTTGATTTAATTATGAGCGCATAATATTAATGAGTGACAATACAAAATTTGTGATACTATCTTATACAATATAGATCAGAATCATAATATTCATATAAAAAACATTCGATTAAACTAGGTCCTCACCATATTTAGCAAGTATAGTATCATCGGACTATAATAAACCCAAAATCCAATCGATATTTAATGAGAAAATCAGAACATCATCAAACATCAGACCATCCACAGTATAAGACTAGCAGCTAGCTCAGAATTCGATGAACTCAGCATCGTCTAGGGAATTAACTACTCTACCTACAACTCAACTAGAAATTATATTTACTACTAATCACGATAAGTAAAGAACTATTAGTCGTATCATAAATATCGAGAAACGATAAACCATTAAAATGCCTTACCGGAAGAGAGATAAGATCAAAAGTAGTATCCACGCAGTCAGAAATAAGAGCATCCGCTACGATTTTGATGCTGTGGCCGGCGTCAACGCAAAGCTGTTTCTCAACCGACGCAACCGTCACTTCGGCGCCGGCTCTCCGGAGCACATCGATCGTTATCACCGCCTCCAGCGGCTCCGTGCCGTTCGCCACCGGCACCAAAACCTAGGCATCGCAAAATGGCAATAAGTAATTTCACCTTCCACCGATGCTGAATAGGTGAATTCTTCGCAAGTCGATAACGAAAATGGCGGTAAATCGTTACCTTTTTAGCAGCGGAAGCCATGATCGAAGGTGAGAAGCGAAGCTTTGTACGAAGAGTTGAGTGTTCGAGTGAGAGAAATTGCGAGTTTTTGTTAAAGGACTGTTTGGGGAGCGGAGATAAAATAGGGGTGAGGTGGCACAAATGTAGTGCCGCCATTTTATTGTTTTCTCTCAGCTGTGTAGAGTCCTCTCTAGATAAGACTATAGAACAATTTATTTATTTGTTAAAAATGCAAATGCCACGGTATAACAAAATGCCCGATTTTATAAAATAACATTCAATAGTAAATATTTATTAATTATATTGTATATATTTACTATTCGATAATACATATTATGACAATGGTATATGGAGTATTTATAATTTGATTAAAACTTTTAAATTGCATCAAAACAAATACAGTTATATTTTTATTATTGAAGCATTTTAACATATATCACTACAAGATATTAAAAAAATGTTAAATTATTTAGGACATTAAAATATTTAATCCAACATAAATTATTCAAACTCCCTTGTTGCAACCACTTAATTATTATTGTAACAAGTTGTTTGAGATTACATTAGTAATTTCATTAACTAATGTTGACATCGTATTAATATATTTTGGTAATAAATAATTAGCCATACTTGTGTTATATTCTTTTGAGCTGAGATCGTTTTAAATTTTCTAAATTAAGCGTTATACATGTTGATAAAGATATTATAAATTTTTTATTTTAAAAGGTTAGATGTCACACTTTTCATTTTTGGTTGTCCCACAAAAGTTTGCACATTTCCCAAAAAAACCAAAAGTAAAAAATAATTACCCTTCCCCACACACTTTATTTACAAAAAAAAATCATCTTTGCCTAACATACTTTATCATTTATTTATTACCAAAAAATACTATTATACTGATGCGCGTTTTCTTTGCACGCAAAATTAATCCCCAAGTATTAAGGATATCAATTGCAGCTTAGCAAGCGACCAAGTGAATATCGAACCCAATGGACGGCCGTATTATCAATTAAATTATTTACTAAATTAATTAAGATAAGTTGACAATTAAGTTGGAGGTTTGAATTATTAATCTACTAACAATTAAATTAAATAACAAATAAAATAAAAGATCACTCGAAGAATACGAAAGTGGATCAAGTATGATAATAGGTGGCTCTAGGATAATCCAATTTCACTCATTAATTTCCCTTTCGTGTGCTGATGTCCGACTCTGCCTTGTGGAATATGGACGCATCACTAAACAATGCATATCTACTCTATAGACACAAGTAAACATGCGTGTAACACGTGTGAATAACCTCGAAGCAAGGGATATAATTTCATCCCCTTTCTAGGTACTATCAGTATCAATTATTTTCCTGGCAAATTGGTACTCTAACCCGATATGATCTCCCTTTATATGTACTATAAAATTATCTTATTTATCCTAATTAATAACCCGAATTCAATTCAATTAATAAGTATTCATATATGATAGTTCTAATGAAGTTTCGGAGTCCCCTCACTTATAATCATAACATGAAATCCTGCTCATCAATGAACGCACTCAATCAATAACCAAGATATGTATTCAGACTCTACATAACAGTTAATGATGCACAAAACGACCGTGAGTATGAATTAAAAAGGTACAATCATACTAAACAATGCATATCTACTCTATAGACACAAGTAAACATGCGTGTAACACATGTGAATAACCTCGGAGTAAGAGATATAATTTCATTCCCTTTCTAGGTACTATCAGTATCAATTATTTCCCTGACAAATTGGTACTCTAACCCAATATGATCTCCATTTATATGTACTATAAAATTATCTTATTTATCCTAATTAATAACCCGAACTCAATTCAATTAATAAGTATTCATATATGATAGTTCTAATGAAGTTTCGGAGTCCCCTCACTTATAATCATAACATGAAATCCTGCTCAGCAATGAACGCACTAAATCAATAACCAATATATGTATTCAGACTCTACATAACAGTTAATGATGCACAAAACGACCGTGAGTATGAATTAAAAAGGTACAATCATACTAAACAATGCATATCTACTCTATAGACACAAGTAAACATGCGTGTAACACGTGTGAATAACCTCGGAGTAAGAAATATAATTTCATCCTCTTTCTAGGTACTATCAGTATCAATTATTTCCCTGGCAAATTGGTACTCTAACCCAATATGATCTCCCTTTATATGTACTATAAAATTACCTTATTTATCCTAATTAATAACCCGAATTCAATTCAATTAATAAGTATTCATATATGATAGTTCTAATGAAGTTTCGGAGTCCCCTCACTTATAATCACAACATGAAATCCTGCTCAGCAATGAACGCACTCAATCAATAACCAATATATGTATTCAGACTCTACATAACAGTTAATGATGCACAAAACGACCGTGAGTATGAATTAAAAAGGTACAATCATACTAAACAATGCATATCTACTCTATAGACACAAGTAAACATGCGTGTAACACGTGTGAATAACCTCGGAGTAAGAGATATAATTTCATCCCCTTTCTGGGTACTCTCAGTATCAATTATTTTCCTGTCAAATTGGTACTCTACCCAATATGATCTCCCTTTATATGTACTATAAAATTATATTCTTTATCCTAATTAATAACCCGAATTCAATTAATAAGTATTCATATATGATAGTTCTAATGAAGTTTCGGAGTCCCCTCACTTATAATCATAACATTAAATCCTGCTCAGCAATGAACGCACTCAATCAATAACCAATATATGTATTCAGACTCTACATAACATTTAATGATGCACAAAACGACCGTGAGTATGAATTAAAAAGGCACAATCATATATAAAATAAATCCACAAGTAGTGTTGTACGGAGTTTACACACGAAAGTTCAATTAATTGGTAAAAACTTTCACAATCCTAGTTCTACCAAAAAGGCTCTAGCCCATGATGTTGTAGGAAACACACATGGGGTTGGATATATCTTACCCGTATGTCCGAAAAATATAAGATAAATTAATAAACGAATAAAATCCTAGATATGGGTGTCATCGCGTCCTTCTCCGTCATGAATCCTCCTTTTGGTTCTCCTCTTGATTCCACATACGAATCTTCAAAGTGATGGATGGATGGAGGAAAGGATGTGGATGATAGTTGGGGGTGATCCCCCTTATGGGGTGTAGTATGGTTGTGGCATCTCTTCCTTTAATCTATTGTATTCTCCCACAATTTATGAATAATGATGTGAAATATATATAGGTGTGAGAATATAATTAAATAAGGAAAGAAATATATATGGGTGAATCATGGAGGATTATGTGATAAGGAGATAAATTAGGTAATTTTCGGAAATTTTTGGAAATTCTCGCTGGCAGCTGCGCGACTTCACAATTTTAAGCATAACTTCCTCGTCCCATCTCTGATTTGAGTGATTATTGCGCTCACGCGATCCTCTATTTTTTGGCTTTCTCTGAATATAAAGAATTCACAGAAACTCAAAGATTCGTTGGTTTAAAAAGCCATGCAAAATAACAAGCTGTTCTATTTGGCACAGCTCCCGTGACGTTACCACTTTGATCATATCTCTCTTGTTTGGATTCCGATTGGGGTGTTCTTGACGCCAAAACGATCCTCTTTTCAGTGGATTTCCAACCATATATCACAATTCCCGTTCAGATCTCTACACGAATACAGAAAAATTACGAAAGTTTGATGTGCGTTTTCAGCATCCTTGCACAAATTGCACATTTTCTCCAACTTTGCAATTTTCATCATTTTTCCACATAAAATACAATAAAACACCTCAAGTGCACTTTTTTCTCACATATAATAAATATAAAACACTTTGCTAATATATAACAAGAATTTTCATCAAAAAGGTGTTCAATTGGACACTAAAACACGCTAATTTCCACTCTCAACATATACCCCTAAAAGTTATTACTTTCTTAATCTCCGCGCCGGAATTGGGGTGCAATATTTTGTGGGACGGAAGGAGTACTTGTTATCTAGATTGCGAAATGTTTGTAAAATTGGATTATCACTTTTTAATTTTGTTAAAATGTTATTAATATTTACCCGTCTTATGAAATAAACAAAATTTATGTATAATTATTTCACAAAACAAACTCCGTCAGAGAGATAAGCAATGATTATATTTTTCAATGAGAAATTATACTTGACCGATAATAAATGATGAGTTGTTCTCTTGTGCACCTGAGCACACAAGATGTTCAAACATTTTGTTGTTTTAAAGAGTACTTATGAATCATATGGGTATTATTCCCTCCGTCCAACATCAATATATTTGTTTGCTTTTTGCACGTAGGTTAAGGAATATTCTTATGTTATGTGTAGTGGTAGTTGTATTAGTGTGTGTGTGGGTCCCATGTGTTTAAAAAGGAAAATAAATAGATTAAGGACCCGCTTGGTTCAAATTCCGGTATGACAATGGTAATGGGAATCATTGATGAGGGCAATGGTAATGGGAATGAAAGTGATTGAAAGGGTGGGGTATACATTAAATCAATGAGAATGATTGATGAATTTGGATTCCTATTACCTCTAACCAAACAAGAGAATGAGAATCAATACCCTTTCATTCCCATTACCCACCCCTAATACCTCTAACCAAGCGGCCCCTAAGAGTGGATGACCAAAAATGGTAAAATAGATAGATTGACAGTGGACGGAAGGAGTATATTTTTAATGAAATAATCTATTGAAATATGGATGATATTAATTTTTGAGTAAGATTTTTTTCTTTTTCAAAAAAATGAAGGATATACAATTTTTATACTAAATGCAATATTAATACTTGTGGTGGGTCCAACCTCATTTCACCCTGCTAACCCACGGCCCAGCGACATGTCCATGCTTGGGGACTCCCCCGGCACACTAATGATCCGGACGATTTGTCCGGGTGAATAATATATAAACACTGTTATTTTTTATTACATAAAAAATTATTTTTTAGAACTAAATTGTTACTTTCTTAAATTAAAAAATTACTCTTTAAATTTTTGTAAATTTTGATTTATGAATTACTATATTTTAGTACATAAAAAATTACTCTTTAATGACAGATATTAATGGTGAGTGAAAAGTGAGAAATGCATAAATAATTGTACCCTTATATCTAAGGGAGAGATAGCTCCTTTGCAACATTTTCCTAAGCATTACAAAGAAAAATGATCCTATAAGAGAAATCGAATTTGGAGGAAATCTTGAGTGTTTTTCGATCCATTTTGCTTTAATTCATCATCCACATAAATTTATGTTAGATTAGTTGTGCGAGTTGGTCACTATAAACAACCATATCAATTATAATCTCTTACGATTATTGAACGCGCCATGTACAATACTAAATGGTACAACTTTTCGAATACATCGAATATAGACATGCGCTGAGTCAAATAAGTTTTATCCTTTATAACATAGTGACTCATACCATACAGATATAATTAAAATAAATATTTTTCATTTTTTTAGTTGAACATGCGATTCTTTCAAATTCATAAGCTGAACCTAATTTCTCCAAATTGATCATAGATCCAATTAATCTGGACACCCTTGTTAAAGAAACATGATTTTTAGATGATTATTAAAAAGCTTTAAATTTGTGAGTCCAATTAGGATGCACCGGAATAATCGTAACAATTAGATTAATTTTTAAATCAATCTCCACCATTAAATAATATAAAATAATAATTATTTTTTAAATAAAAAAATCACCCCACTACCCATTTTTTAATTATAAATTTGGATGCATTCAAGAATAACCCTAAATTTGTAGGATGGATTTTCGATTTATTTGGCACGCACTCCTACACGCAACCGCGATAATATCTTTAGCGCAATCAGTCAACCTCCACCCACTAAACGACGTCGTTTCCATAGGCCGGTAAAACCTCTCCCCGATCACCGGTTGTTTCTATCCAAATTACTGCTATATAGTATGCTGAAGATACATGCACTCATCGCATTTTCCTGAGGTTCTACAATCGATCGTTCTCTCAATTGGGCTCTGTTTCTCTCCCCGATCGTTATCTCTTCTGTTCTGTAAGTACTTCTAATTAATTGTTCTTGATTTACTGCGGATTAGGTATTCGATACATTTTTTTTTACTGCACTTTAGGGTTTCGATCGCTTCTTCTGTTTGATCGATTTGTTTACTGTCTGTGGATACTGTTTTGGACCTAAGCATGCTTTTATTTGTTTTTTAAAATGATAATCTTGAGGAAATTATTATTTAAAATGCTTGTGAACGTTATTTATTATTTACTCGTATACTGTATTTTTTTAAAGGTCGAAACAGTGGTATTAGTGCATGAAATTTATCTTATATTTTGATGATTGGGAATTTTTTGCGCTTTAATTCATGAGTTTCAAGTGTTTCCATACGTCTCTGATTTATATCCGTCTTTTATATCATAAATATAGTGGAGTAAAATAGAACTTGTAATAGTTGGTATAATATTGTTGTGTATATATTCTAGTTCTATCTTCATTTGGAGACTCATTGTTGTTTTGATATTCCTTTGATGTTTTATTGAGACTTGGTTGTAACTTGAGCCTCAGTGCTATGTCATTTTCATTTTCTTTCATGGTGTATATAGCAAGCTGTTGAAGATGACCTGCAATCAACACATGTACTCATTGTGTATATATGGTTCAATTCATTGTCTCCATGTTCCTATACACGCACACCAGCTAGTGCTACATCTTTGTCTTTCCTTTTGTTACTTAGGTATATATTGCATCTGATATTTTTCTTTCCTCTGACCTGTGTGTCATCTCTCATAGTAGATGTTGTGCATAAGTGGAAGAGTTCTGTTCATCCTTATGATTAGTTGAATCTAAGAATAAATTTTTACGACATGGTCACTGTAATGAAATGTCTAGTTCATGTGATCAATAATCATTATCTTACACAGCACTTCTTATGCTGCTGTTACTTTGGATTCAATTTTTCTCCCAGGCCTAAATATCCATTTTCACTCCCTATTCTTCATTGTCATTTCAAAACAGAACTGAAGATTTTGTAGATGGCTGATAATGAAGAGGGGGATGAGAACGTTCCCAGAGGACATGAGTGGGAAGTTGTATCCATAACTGGATCAGCATATAATGCTGCACCTGGTTCCGAACTGGTTGACTCGGATCTTGATAGCCAGGGTAGGTTAGGTGGAGAGGATGAAGGTGAAACTTTTAGTTCTATGGTTATGTCCGGTCATTTTGTCTTTCCTCCCAGTCAGCATGAGAATTTGCCATTGGAACCTGAATACAGTGAGATAAATGACGAAAGAGGAGGCGATGTTGATGTTTCTCAGTTAGTTGAAAATGAGGAGAATATATTTGATGTGAAGGGTGATGAAAATGTGAGATTCATAGGTTTGATGTCTGATGAATTACCTGGAATTGCGACCTTTGATGCAAAAGGTAACTTATCAGCTAGTGGTGCAGACTTTGACAAAGAAAAGAGCATTTCCAGCACTGTAGAGTTCAGTTCGTCCAATCTTGAAACAAATGTTGTTGAGGAATATGAGGGGACTGATGACTTGTCCTTACCTCATCATGCCTCAGATTCAGGATTATTAGATTCCTTGAAGAGTGTTGAGATTGGAAAGCATGATGGTGGTGATCTTCCTTGTGAAGCATGGTGGAAAAGACGGGCTGTAAATCTATATGCTCAAGCAAAAGAAGCAAACTCATTTTGGTCTATTTGCATTGCGGCGGCTGTCATGGGGCTCGTTATTATTGGTCACCAGTGGCATCAAGAAAGGTGGCAAGTTTTGCACCTCAAGTGGCAGTCTGGTCTTAATGATCAGGTATTAGCTCTGAATCAAGTAGTACCATTCAACATCTAGTTCCAATGCATACTTAAATGTGAATATCCTTGCAGTGATGGCTTTTGAGACACATGGCTTTGATAGATGGTTGATTATTTGTTTACATGACGTTTCTTGTTTAGTTTTACTATCAAATGGATCACGTTAACAAAATTACTCGAAAGATCAGGTTGAGTGCACAACATGCAAGCATAATTTTGATGGAGTCTTGTTGTGTGGTAACTTAGTAACTGATATAAGGTGGCAGCTTAGTGAATTGACTTTTTTTCTTAAATATACACACACACGCGTCCTGCTGTCTGTTTGAATGGAAAAGTGATATGATCCGTTCATTTGTGTCTAATACTCAAGCGAGGATGGAAATATAGAATTCCAATTAATCAATAGCATGAGCTTTATGTAACGTGTGTATAGCTATCCTGTCTAGCTGCTTCCTAGCCTTTAGTTGTTAACTTATGATAGACCGAACATATGAATCCCCTCTCATGTTGCATGCCCGTGCGTGCAGCCAAGAGGAGGAATCAAGGCTTTTTACTGTTTCTTGTCATTGTACTCATTACTAATGTTTTGTTATATAAGAGTAATTTGTTTAATTTTCCTTATTGTATGAGAATGCTATGCGATTATCTGTGCTTGTTATTTTGATCTACATGTAAGCAATTTGCATTTCATGCACAGATTATGAGCAGGATACTTGGTCCCATATCCCGACTAAAAGGCGTGGTTTTAAATGGCCACCGACGCGGTTCACTCGTTCGAGGGAGCACCTCCTCCGCTGAACTCTAAACTCTTAAGACAATCACGAAAAAGGTTTGTGGGAACAAGAGTTCAGTAAGTGTGGAGCAGTTGTTTGGGTTTGAATTTGACTATGATTGTTTTCTCTAGACAAAGATTTTAATATTTTTTACCTTGTGCTGCTATCTTGATGGGGGTTTTGTTCATATAGACGCTATTTCAAAATCTTTGTCGATAAATTATGCAAATTACATAATATTCTGTGCAATCGATGCATTAAAATATTTTTGTACACCATGCATTATTACCATTTTTAATATATTAGTTTCATTCATAATTCCATGACTTAACGGTTAACCCGTGTGTATGGAAGTGATGTTACTATTTTGCTCGTTTGTTCATGGTTTTAGACTTTTAGTCTTTACCTTTTGAGTTGATTATGTTCTCTTTAATTCATTTAAATCAAAAGAGTTCAGTGAATATCAATTCTTTTTTATTATTATTATTATTAGGGAATGCTTGGTTCATATTGAGTTAATAATATTTATTGGGCTTTAAAAATCTGCTAAAAATTAGATAATTTATATACTAATTGGATTTATGCGGGTTAAATTTCAATCTAAGCACATTAATAAAATCAACCTTGAGGTTAAGTGTGTTATAATATCCCATGAAACTAATATGAAATTAAGGGAATTCTAATGCTCATTCATTGCTTATTACATTTACAAGCTTTATTGATCCACTTATTAATTTTAGTGAACCAAACACTCCCTTATAAAATTAATTACTCATTCAATCTTGGTGTATTCGGACAAAATCTTGATAATTACGAGAGGTCAGGTCAGATCACATCTTTTCGGGTGGGGTTCGTCGTTTCCAAATGAACCCTTATCTGGGAATCGAATTTCATCATAATATCTGATTGCTTATTTTATGCCGTCAGTATATTTTTAATATCTTTTTTTTTTTTAAGTTATAAATCATTCACTCTCTTTTGAGACGAGAATGTGCGAGTGAGAGTGAGATGATTGCGAGTGAGAGTGAGATGATTGTAAGTTTGTCTATCAATTATTAAATTATGTTTAATATATAGATAAAATATATTTATTGATAATTAATATTATATGTATTATACAATAACACATAAAAATCATATTTTAAATCATCATAATTTAGAAAATATTTTTTTAATTAGTGATTAACAAACTTTCCATATATAATATTATATTTTAACACGTCTACCTTTTCAAATTAACATCTAAAATTTGATGTAAAAAGGCGTCATTAAATTTGAATAATTGAAGAAAAAAGGGGCTTTAATAAGTTTATATACAAAAAGTGGCCTCACTCTCACTAAATCCGATCTTGAAAGGTTCGATAGGTTATTTCAATTTTCATCGAGGAAAGTGAGTGCTTCTTGTGAGGGTAGGATATTTTCATGTATTTGAAAATTTTCAATTTTTTATTAAAAGAAATTTATTTGAAAAAAAAAATCAAGAAAGTAAGTTCAATATAGAAAGGATTAATGAAGTGACATTAAAATGATTAAGAAGGAATCTGAATTATGAAAGTGATATTTGAAAATCGAAACATTACAAATGGTTAATTAAAATAATTAAAAAATAAATATACTATATATTAATGAATAATGATTTATATAGTTAGTGAGTGAATTTTCTTTTAATTTTTTAATGACTAGCTCAATAAAATAAGTGATACTAATTCATTAAAAATAAAATTAGTAGCACACAAATTAACTTTGCATCTCAACAACTATCAACTCATTTGAAAAAAGAATATGAAAAAATTAATCAATAAATATTTTTGCATGCAAAAGAGCGAACGTATCAACATTTGAGGTGTGATTTTATTTTCTTTCAAGTGTGAGATTGTCCTATGTGATTCAAAGGACAACAAGTTTCGTATGACATTTTTTTTTAAATTAATTGTCACTTTACATATAAAAAACATTACTCTTTATAAATTCCACATGAAATAATTAAATTGAATTATTATCACAAATCAAAAATTAATTATAACTTTTAATTTAAAATATTATCATATTTTACCTAATTTTCTAAAATTTAATTTCGCGAGATGATTCCATGTAATGTCTAAAAACAACATTTTGAAATTCGGTAGCATTTGCTAAAGCAAATAAAGTAAGAAAAAATAAACTTTAAATTGTTAGTATATTAATATTACGTTGAAAATTTTTACTATTTGATTTTTATCAAAGACTAACTATAAAAGAGCATGTCTTGGACATGAGATTGTTGTGTTCACACAATTTTTTTTGCCATAAAAAGATAATCCCTCCGTTCGGCAGAAAGGTCCACATTTTGTCATTTTGGGCGTCCGCACCAAAGGTCCATATTTTTCTTTTTAAACACATGGAACCCACACACATCACTAATATAATAAATTTATGGGCCCATACACCCCACTAATACAACTACCAACTACACTTTAAATAATAATACTCCTTAATCCACGTGCAAAAAACAAATGTCCACTTTTGTGGCGGACGGAGGGAGTATAATAAATTGATTCCGCATTTTCTTTCTAATAATTTAAGGAAGTATTTATGTAGGAATTTTTAACAGATAAATAATTAAAAAAGGCGGCTAATTCCAATTTAAAAACAGAATTAAAAAAAAAACGTAATTACAACCGAAATACTGTATTACCGAAATCTTAACAAAAAGACGGTCGGAATCGATAAGTTTCCAAATCAAAGCCTAGTTTTCCTCAATCTTACCTCGTCATAATCATAACATACTAAAAATAGTGGATCTTTGAAAAAGAATGGCTTCTGGATGAGGTTTGATCACGAAAATGAGGAAAATCGTAATGGATGGAGTTTTTTAGAACCTTGGGAAAATGAAATTGCACACACTTTCTATTATTAATGAATAGATAAGGACAAAAGAGGTTAGCAGCAGCTTGGGGTGGGGTGGGGTGGGGTGGGGTGGGGGTGGTTGAGTGGTTCTTGCTTGACAACTGTAGTTACTTGGAGCGCTATTCCAAAGTCCCTTTCCTGTTACTGTTTTCTCCCACAGGTTGAGCGTGTTTGTACGTGTGAGATAAAGAGTGTGGAAGACCCACTAAAGATGGACCCTTTTTCTCTTCTTTGAGGAGCTTCTATGTGGATTTACTATCGCATTTTTCCTATTGTATTGTTCCCTCGTCCTTCCCCCAATTTCAGATTCGGATGAACCCTAATTTTGCTGCGGGCTGATGAAAATGTAGAGGTGAATTCCTTCTCTGTATTGCTGCGTTTCAATTTTTGTGAGCTGTTGTTTTTTTTTTTTTTTGTCTGCGTGGCTTGTGGAGCTGGAATTCTGGTTCCTAGATTTAGCTATGTCTTTTGATTCGGATTGCATTTGTAGGTTTTGATTCGGAATGTAGAATTCTTTGGTCGGATTTGCTGAATTTTGGGTATTTGATTGTGTTTAATTTGAAGCAGATTATGAGATTCTTCCCCCCCTCTCTCTCTTCCAATTTTCCTCTCCAAATCTTCAATGTGTTTGTCTCTCTCTCTCTCTCTCTTTTCCATTATAATTTTGTTTAACCTTGTCAGTGAATGCACAAATTGGTGTTGCATGAGATGTCTTTTTTCCCTCTTAGAGGATAGGGAGGATATTATTGATTCAGCTCAAGAAGCTGTAGATTTTATTTGATTACACTTCACATTGCAATGGTTAGAATTGGATTTGTGCATGCCACTATTTAGATTCTGTATTAATGCAATAGAAAGCAGTGGAGAAAGTACATTGTAAACTAGTGTGAACATTATTACTTTTGTCATTAAAACATGGAGTTTATGGCTTTCCTTTTCTTGTATATTACTGAATCCTTGAATAATCTTTCTGCTGGTAGGAAATGGAAAGTTTGTTTATGATGTCCTAATTTAACAGTTACCTTTTCTATGGCCTCATTATATCTGAATTAGACATCAGTAGATTTATCAATCATATTTATGACAGAATCCATCAACTGAATTGAACACTGGAGTTGCTTTTAATACATCCACGTGGATAAGAAATATCATTCTCAAGAGGCCATGCTATAAAATTGCGATAAATAGGACCCAGATGTTTATTTCTTTAGAAGAATTGGTGGCTTTAACATAGACTCTAGAGCGTAGAATGGTTGAAATTTCAGAACATTCTTTTTATCTGCTCTATCATCCAATTTTATGGAAAGGGTAAACACTTGATTTTTTTATGGAAGGGGTATAAAATCAATGTTTAAATCCGAAAATAAGAAATGTCCAGAAGATTACTTGAGCCTAATCTCATGCGTTCTGTATTTCTTCTGTTGTGATTTTGTCCCTGAAATTCATCTTTTGATATTGATTGTAATCCAGCTGGCTCTATGGGAGAAGAAGATCTGATACTCTTAGATTGTTATGATTATATCATCCTCTATATTTTCTTAATTTTCCTCAATAATAATATGATAATGACTGAAGGTGTGAGCTTCCATATTTATATTTTTTTTATTTAATTTTTTTTCTCCAGTTTTTTATGTAGGTGCTCATCTAATGCATAAATCACAAAATTTTGTCTGATGGCATCATGAGTGTGTAATATGTAAAATTCATATTTTGCAGTATAGTAGCAGTCCGTATGCTCAAGCCTTTATTTATTGAAGATAACAATTGGAGACTAAATAATGGTTGAATCCTCAGCAATGTCATTAAGCAGACAATTTGAGGAATTGCATGATGATGGTTTCGAGGGATCTCTAGATGAACAACAAATTTTTAACGAAATTTTCTTTGGAAGTGATGGTAGTAGAAAGAAAGGATTTACAGTTCCTGAGGCTACTGTCACACATTGTCATTATTTAAAGGAAACAGATGCATCTCTTTCCTCAAACAGTGGAAATTCTTCATTAACTAGTCAAGATGATAACGCAAAAGAGGATTTTTCTGGAAAAGATCCATTAGAATATTTATCTGTAGATCTTAAATCATTAGTAAGAAGTAACCATCAAGCACAGTTACCTATTGGAGATTTGTCTGATGTGAAACCTGATTTAAGGGATATCTTGTGTGCTTCAGCTCCCCTTATATCTGGTTTGTCTCAAGAAAATTCTGCTTCTTCCTGTCACACTTTAACGTACAATATAGTTGAATCATCTAGCCAGGGTGTTGCAACTAGTAGCTATCAGTTAAAGCCAATTCCTGATCTAGACAAAAGATCTGACGTCCGTGGTGGAGGAAGTAGCTGTAAGAATGCAGTGTTTAGCTTAGATCATAATGAACAGAAGGGAGTTGCTAGTAGAGCTGTTACATCTCCTATTTCACAAGAGAGCCATGCAAGCAGGCTCCAAGTTATCGATCCATCTGTCACCATTTCGAAGAAGGTTGGCACTCATCGATCAACTAAGCCTAAATGGAAAGATTCCTGCTTTCTGAAACTAGACGAAGAAGAATTTGCAATTCCAAAGGACATAAAAAATGATCCTCGCCCTCTTCTTCGGTATCACATCAATCGCTTGCTTAGAGCAGTTGGTTGGGTGATTGGTAGGCGTAGAAGAAACAGTAAATATAATGGCATTGGAGAATATGTTTATAAGTCTCCTGAAGGAAGACCGTTTCGTGAATTTCATAGGGCTTGGTGTTTGTGTGGTCAGAGTTTGTTGACTGATTCCATTTCTTTTGTGCAGACTAGTGGTTGTATGCAGTGGGGTGCTATGTCTGAGTTATGGACCGACTTATCTCGAACAGTTAAAGAAATTGAAGATAAACTAAATGTTTTAGAGAATACATCGGATATGGCTCATACGTGGTGCCTTTTGGATCCTTTTGCAAATGTAGTTTTCATTGACAAGACAATTCGTTTGTTGAAAGATGGAATCACAGTAAAAGCAAGAAGAAGTTCCATCAGTCAATCAGATGCTGGTCCTTTTGCCAAATACCAGAAAATCTCCAGATCAGAAAGAAGCTGTGCTGGCCCAAGACACATGCATAATTGGGAATATGATAGCACTAATCAGATTGATGCACGTCTGGTTGATGTTCCAATCAGCTCAGAAGCACCTCAATCGCTTGGAGTATTTGAGCCTGCTTTCTCCCAACATGATTGCAGTACTAGTACCCCAAGTTTTGTTCAAATTACGTTTGAGGAAGAAGGTGTTTTTGGCCACTTTATAAAGACCCATAAAAAATCCCGGAGAATATCTGAAATCAGACCCGCTGGAACTCAACTTGGTGAAATAAATAATGTTAAATGCAGATCTAAGAAAACAAAGGCTTGTCGTCTTAATGACGACGATCTCTTGATTTCTGCCATTATGAAATCTAAAACATGCAGAGCCACCAATAAATGGTCCACCCGGAAGTGTAAAGCTATGAGGAAGCGAAAGACTGTAAAAGGCAGCTGCAAGTTGCTTCCAAGGAACCTGAAGAAGGGTGCAAAACATATCATTGAAGGAAAGTGGTCCCTTGTTGGATTAAGAACAGTTATGTCATGGTTGATTTACTCTGGTGTTGTTTCTGTAAATGAAGTAATCCAGTACCGGAATTTAAAAGATGATGCTGTGATTAAAGATGGTTTAATTACCAGGGATGGGATATTGTGCAAGTGTTGTAATAAGGTGCTTACCATCTCAGAGTTCAAGAGTCATGCTGGTTTTAAGTCAAATCGTCCTTGCATGAATCTCTTCATGGAGTCCGGGAAGCCATTCACCTTATGCCAGCTTGAGGCGTGGTCAGATGAATTCAAGGCTAGAAAAGTAACCCCTCCAACTGATCAAGTTGACGAGGTGGATCAAAATGATGATATCTGTGGGCGCTGTGGTGATGTTGGTGAATTGATTTGTTGCGATAACTGCCCATCTGCGTTCCATAAGACATGCTTGTTTGAACTGGTTTGTCTTTTCTTTTGTCATTGACAACTTAAGATAGTGGATATCTGCTCATTTATTAATTTTTTTTTTCATAACTAATTTTTGCTTATATATTTTATGACTTAATTAGTTAGAAATGTAAAAATATTTCTTTCAGAAGTGATATCAAGTCAGCTTCTTGCCTTTGCAAGTTTGACTCTGTATTACACTGTCTAGTCTCAATCTGAGATCAGACCTGGGCCATAAGCTTCATTGATTAACACTAGAGATGGAACTGGATCCACTTTAATAGTTTCCTTTTCGGCTTTGCACTTACTTGCCTTGTTGCTTAAAATAGATTTTCTTGGTTATAATGCTCCGACTAGGCTTGTTGTCTCAGGCAGGATTGCAGACCTCCATTCCTTGGATTAATTTTTTCTTCTATTGAATTTTAAATCTATCATTTATTATGTTGAAAGTGAGATCATATGTTTAAGCATTGCAATTCCTCTTTGTTCTGGAAAGTATTTGTATGTTGCTTTTTTCCTTCACTCCTGAATAGTTATTTTTTAGTTTTGAATGAGTGATAAGTTCAATTACATTATGATTTTCCATCTTTACTTACTCAATCCCACAGTTCTCTTGTGAGAAGAAAAACATGTAAAAGAAGTGAAATGTTGAAATTCTTAATTCGGTGATGACAAGTGATTCTTGTCGGCTTCATTTTGCAGCTCTAGAGCTTTGCATTTCATGCATGTTCTGGGTCTTTTTTTAGAGTTTTATCATATTGAGCTATTCTGTACCTGGTTTTTATTAATTTAATGCACTCTATGATGTGATACCTTTGAAAAAGCAGTATTTATAAAAGCCTCTCATAAAATATCTTTGAAGACCATATCCTAAATGAAGCTTGTTATTAGTAATTATTGAAGTGTTGTATATTTTCGGTGGTTCTTTTCTTGTCATCACTCGGAGTGTTATCCCGTTGCTTGCAATTCCTCAAGTGAAATTGCTTATTCACGTGTCTGTCAAATTATAACAGCTAACATTTCTACAGAGTGTTTGTGTGCTTTTTAATATAGACATACAATTTCCTTTTTTATTTTGCCTTTTTGTTTATGGTTAGGTGTATTCAATCTTGAAGGAGCTGATAGTTTTGCTTTTCTCCAGGAACTGCCTGAAGGAAACTGGTATTGTCCCCAATGCCGTTGCCAGATTTGTGGAGATGCAGTCAATGCTCTGAAATGCTCTCAGTGCGAGCATAAATGTAATTTTCCTTTGATTACGTTTAATCAGTTTGAATTCTGGTTATCCCTTATTGAGCAATGTATGTTTTGGAAACTTGGTCAATGTTTAGTTTGTTTCAGAAATCTGTTGAACCTTCTAAATTTGTTTAAATTTTCATTGTTTAATGAATTTGTTGACATTTCTATCATTCAACTTTTATGGCGCTTGCTTTCTCTTTATTCTGCACGTACGCATAAATCTTCAATTATTGGGCCTCTATTCGTTTCTAAATATGTCTGGAGAGCATAATAGTTTAATGCCTCAAACAGATCATGAAATATGCATGGAGATGAAGGGTTTGGAAATTGGACTTGCATCGGCTAACTGGTTTTGTGGAGATGGCTGTCAGAAGGTAAACAGCATACTTCCTCAAAACTTATTTTGATCGAAATCAGGGACCTTCTATGGATCGAACCCACTTGGTCACAAAAGTTAATTGATTCATTTGCTTTGTAACAAAAGAGAAAGCAAATATTAAGCAAATCTCACATAAAAAAGTAAATCTGTAAATATACTGGATATTGGTTTCATCACAAATGGGTGGCATAATTTTTTCCTACAAAATATCGAAACCGCATTTTTCACCTCAGCACATTTTTCATCTTTTCGAATAACATTAACATGCACATTCTGCTAAACACACTTCAGGATGGCTGGAAATAGAACCATGCTTAAGTTTTTGTTGTTTCTGAATCTTGGAATTTTTTTCTGGAAAAGTATGATTTCTGTTGTGCCAAATATGCATTATGTCAGATTTTTGTGATTTGATTGCTTAAATTTCCATGTCTTTTCTTCTTCTTTTTCTCATGGCATCTAGTGTGATTTTATGGATTGTGAAGACTCTAAAAGGCATGTGACCAGTTTGATTTCCTTGCGTTGAGCTTCTTATTGAAGAATGAAGCACTTGGCATTCACGATGGAATTTCTCAGTGGCAATTGTGCATCAATTTTTTTAATCATACCCTTTATTAATTAATGCAGGTGCACACTGATCTCCAGTCACGCATTGGGTTGCAGAATGTTCTATCTGATGGCTTCTCTTGGACACTTCTACGGTGCATTCCTGGTGATCAGAAAGTCAATTCTGCACAGCGTGTTGTTGCCTTGAAGGCAGAATGCAATTCTAAGTTGGCTGTTGCTATCACAATCATGGAAGAATGTTTCCTTCCAATGGTGGATATAAAAACTGGGATAGACATGATACCTCAAGTAATTTACAACTGGGGGTATGCACTTATGTTTCGAATTAAGAACACCTTAATTTTGCTACTCTCTCTCACTTCATGCACCTGCCTTGACTATCCATATTGTATGTTGCTCCATGAGACAGCACTTCATGCACCCGTTGGACGGGGACATGTGAAACTGTGTGCTACTTCCAGCTTTCCTTATTAACATAATGTTGTCTATTAGTATAAAATTATTGAATTGAAAACTATGCCCCTTCTTTCAGATCACCATTTGCACGTTTGAACTATAGTGGCTTTTATACCGCAGTTTTGGAGAAAGATGATGTGGTCCTCTGTGTAGCTTCCATCAGGTAAAACTCTCTCCGAATTCCTTGGCTGTACTCTGTAGCATTTCTCTGTCTGAAATTTTAGCTATGAAATGTTGCATTCTATTATCTATAGTTTGTGGTGCACCTGAGTTTATTTTGTTGGAATTCAAGTGGCCTATTCTTGGTGGTTTTTTCATGTTCTGTCGCCTTTCTTTTTGGTTGTTCGTTTGTTTTATGTGTATAGCTTTCAAAATTGTAGCCATTTGAATAACTTTTCAGCCTCACACTGATATTAAGTGTGTCTACTTCTTGCCTTTATGCAAATGATTTCCATAATTGCATAATTCTTAGACACAACGAGTAGATACTCGGGTTTGTTGCCTTCTTAATTTGAACTCTAAATTTAATACTGACCTCAAGAAAAAAGTTTCACTAAACACTTCACAGAGTAAGTAAGAGGAGTTATAATTTCATGCAGCTTCAAGCAGTACTCCATTTTCTTAAACTGGAGAAACGGCTATTCCTATCAGTTCCATATGGTAAAACATCAGTTATCTTTATCAGCGAGCCATCGTATAGTGTTTAGATGGAAAAATTTGACTGTTGCACAACTAGTTCAAATTATCTCAGAAGCAATTGCTTAAATGTTCCTTTCTTGATTCCCACTGTGCAAACCTTCTCCTGTCAAGGAAGGGCCTTGCTAAAATTGAAATCTTTAGTCTCTTTTTGGATTTTCTGGCCATTACATATTGTTAATTGTGTCTTATCAACATGCTATGTTACAAAATTATTAGTTGCTTCATAATTAACTATTTTAAAAATTGTTCTGTTAATATGAACTTTGATGTTGATGGATAGAATTCACGGGGTGGCTGTTGCAGAGTTGCCTCTAGTTGCCACTTGCAGTAAATATCGTCGACAAGGAATGTGCCGCCGTCTTATCAATGCCATTGAAGAGGTAGCTTTCTGGTTTTCACATTATTTTTGTGGTGTTTCATTTGCTGAATTGGAATACAATCGAGTTAACTACCAACATATTCTATTAATGAGAGTTATTTGGTTACATTATACATATATTAGTTTTAAAACCCCACATAAACCCATAACAGACGTAGCCACAAGAACCAACAGTTTGACCTTTTTTTTTCCCCCAAAATGCACTTTGGGGTGGGGGGAGTTTAATGCAAAAAGAACGCACGAATCTCAAGTTGGTAATTGCAACATCTCAAGGGGATCTGGTAAATTCTAAACGAATATAGTATATATATATATATATGTATTTATTGTGCATATGTTGTGTATGTGGTTGAAGGAGCTGACTTTGAATCTTTATTTGCTTTGACTTGCCTTAACAAACATTAGATTCCATTCTAGACCGTGACGTTTGATTTCCGACTGCTCCTTTTTATTAAATTGACTAACATACTATGTGTGGACTTCAGATGCTAAAATCTTTGAAAGTTGAGAAGCTTGTTGTATCTGCAATTCCCACTTTAGTGGACACATGGACAGTCGGGTTCGGTTTCCAGCCCTTGGAAGACGACGAGAAGCAAACCCTTAGTAAAACTAATCTGATGGTGTTTCCTGGCTCAGTATGGCTGAAGAAGCCACTGTATGAAAACTCCACCATGGATGAACAACAAGGTTAGCTTTTCTTGGTTGATGTTGATCAGCATTACGTGCAATTATGCTCGTTCATTCCCCTTAAAAACTGTGTTCCCTGTTCGTTTGTGTGAACCAGCTGTAGCACTTATTGACAACGAAGCTGCTAAAGAAAACAGTATGGAGACAGGACATAAGGATGAGGTAGAGCTCGAGGTTTCGCTTGACCAACCCTCGGAACATGCTGAAGAGGACTGTGCACAACCTTCAGAACGCGACGAAGAGACAAATGTGGTGAGTGAGACAATGTACGACACTTCGGAGAATAGGAAATCTAGGGGAAAACAGCATCCAGTCATTTTTCTTGATAAACTTGATGTAGTTTGTGGTGCATAGCTTGGGAAAAATGTTCATGCTGAACCACAAAACATCATTGTCTGTTTTCATGTAAAGAATAGTGAAGTAGGAAATCTTCTTCCTCGGAATCTTGAGAAAAGCTAAAGAGCAACGAGTTCATAGATTGTCGAGGGTTCTATAGATACTACACTTGATGAAATACATTAACTCCACTGTTTATCTACTACATTGCACATATCTGCACGTTTACTAGTTAAAATACTGTACTCAACACGATGACGAGTAGCGCATTGTTTTTCTTTACTTATTTCAAATCCGAGCAAGTATTGTGTGATAACGTTTCACGAAATTGTTTTCTCGAGTCGATCAAGAAAAGACAAATGAGTCTATGTTTACTTGAGATGGGTTGAATATAAATTTAATTGATTCATGGGTAAATTTAATGAGATTGATGGTGTAATGTAACATAAAATCTTTCAATTTTAGGCATATATACTATTAAACGTTGAATTATTACATTTAAAACTTTTATCCGGACTTTCATCGTGTGATATCCACAAATTTTAAATGTAACATGCCAAAGTGATAATGATGCAAACACGCAGTAAGAAATAAACAATTTATTGTATAAATAAAAAAAAAGATAACATTTTATTTTAATAAAAATTAATCTCATTGAAAAAACGTACTTTGAGACGACTTAACCCGCTCATTTTTTTTTAAAGGAGTTTTTTTTTTCTTTAAAAATGTAAAAATTTATTCCAAGTTGGTCCAAGTGATCCCTGAATTTGAATTTGATGAGAAGAGAGTCAACGGCTGTAACGGTAGTCTGTCACTCCCTATGAAATTTATGATATTTCTGTTTCATCTTAAATCGCTATTCTAGCATTAAAAGCGCATTTTACGTTCCTTTGAAATTTTCGACGACTACAGATGTCCGACTCCACTTCAATCACACTGCAACAACTCCACACTCTCACTCTTCTCCTCTCTCTCTCTCTCTCTCTCTCTCTCTCTCTCTCTCTACCTGAATTCTTGATACGATTGCTTCAACCTGCCTCAATCTCGTTTCTGATGTGATTGGCCAGCTCGAATCAGTTGTTTCACAGATCGGGGGTAGGGGAATGAACAAACACACAAAACCTCGATCAATAATTCTCTTCTCGAATTTCCCTTTTTGGTAATCTCTCGAGTAAAACGGAAAATGCCATCGTCTCCCAAGTCATTCTACGCTCGTCCACCGTCCTACAGCCGCAGATCGACGCTCCTGATCCTTTGTTTGCTTATCGGGCTTTCGACCATTTTCGGGCTTGTTGCGGTTACGCGGCGAGCCCTAGGGAATAATTGCAAATACGATAAACCACTCTCGGTTTCCGTTACGTGGGATAGGTCTTCTGCCGGCAACGGTGGCGTCACTTCAGATGAGGGGCCCAAACGGCATAAGGTGATGGGATTTGTGGGTATTCAAACCGGGTTTGGATCCGCGGGTCGACGCCGGTCTTTGCGGCAGACTTGGTTTCCGTCTGATCGCCAAGGCCTCCAACGGTATTTATTGAAATTCTTTTTTTTTAGTTTTTGTTTCTTGAAGGCAATTTTTGATTCTATGGTACCTCCGGGGATTCTTTATGCTGTGGAATGTGGATGCGTGCATTTAATATGTGGATTCGTTTAGAACTTTCCTTACTGAATTTGTTTATTTTTTATGATTATTGAATGAGAATCAATGGTTTCATTTATGTTCATTTTTCATGTATATTTTTTTTTGAAATCTTGTTTGTGATTTGTTACTGTACTTAATAAAGCATCTCCATTAACGTATCACGTGGTTTTTCTTATGGTGTTATGGATCAATTCCAAATCCCAAAAATAAAGAACTGATCTGTCCTCTATTGCATCCACTTTTAGATTTTATAAAGATTGCATGTGTGAAAACAAGGGATGCTTTGAGTCAATTATGGTTGAGCCTACCCCATTATTGTGGAAAATATCTGGTTCTTTCTAGTCAAAGGATTTTTTTCTTTAAGGGCTTTGATTTTGTTCTTGAGTCACCTATTTGAAAACAATTTGGCATTTCACATAAAGTTTAAATGATCTATTACTTTTGTCGGATGTATGATATGCAATTACAGTTCATCACTCACCTCGAACTTAATGGTAGGTTAGAAGAAAGCACTGGTTTGGCTTTCAGATTCATAATTGGTAGAACCAATGATAAAGCGAAGATGGCAGCTCTTAGGGAGGAGGTTGCTCGATATGATGATTTTGTGCTTCTAGATATTGAAGAGGAGTACAGTAAGCTCCCATACAAAACGTTAGTTCTGACTTATTATTAAAGGATCTAAGCACCTGCGTGTATGATTACTGACTTTTGTCTTTTTACAGTTTGGCTTTCTTCAAAGCTGCTTATGCACTTTATGATTCAGAATTCTATGTCAAAGCCGATGATGACATATATCTGCGACCAGGTGAGTAGTTTTAAGAATTCAAGATGGGTATGTCTTCACATGCCTTACCTTCTTACTTGGTTCAGAGATGTTTTAAATTAACTTCTACTTTTCATGGAAGATCGTCTTTCCTTGCTCCTGGCTAAAGAGCGTCCTCATTCGCAAACATACCTGGGGTGCTTGAAAAAAGGTCCTGTGTTTACTGATCCGAAGTTGAAATGGTTAGTTCCATAATGATTTTATATATTAATGCACAATCTGCAGTTACCAGTGTTTGTTGATCTGATTACTGAATTTCTTGGAATCAAATAACACTGCTACTAATGCTTATGTCTTTCTTACTAATGCAATGCAGAATTAGTTTTTAGCGCTCTATATAGTTCTATCAAATCTTCATAAAGTAGGAATAGTGAAAGTTTAAATTGTTAGTAATTGGTAACAAGTTGCATTACACCTGCCACCTATGTTACAGTTGACCAACAACAAGAATCAAGTTTCATAAATAGGTTGGTGTATTATGCCAACCCAAAATCTGGTCCTTATGGCTGAAATTTTATTTATTCTTTCCATTTTAAGTTTAAAATATTTGCTATTTATTTGGAGTAATATATATTACTGCTATTTCTAATTTATTGTTTTTAAGAAATATTGGATAAAAGATTAGTGATTTTTCTGGTTAACCTTTACTTGGGTCGAATAATATGAGATCTTGGTGAGGCTGAATGCAGTTGAATCAAGTCAGTTTTTAAATCTTGGTGGGTCCAAAGACTAAGCTCTTAATCCCACCAGCAACCCTGGAAGAAAGAGAAGTTATTTTATTTCTCATGTGTTAATGTCATGAAATTTTGCTAATGAATATAATGCACGCATTTGATGAAGTTGCCCATACATTACTGTAAATACTTTTTATGATTATAAGAAAATGCCTTATTTTTCACTATCATTTTGCTGATCTCTTCCATCTATACAGGTTTGAACCTCTATCAGATTTGCTCGGGAAGGAGTACTTTCTTCACGCTTATGGTCCAATTTATGCCCTTTCTGCAGATGTTGTCGCAAGCTTAGTTGCACTAAGAAATGACAGGCTAGTTCCTTTCTGTGATATTATCGTTGTCATAATCTATTAATTTCCCTTATAAAAAATCTTCTGGATTTTCTCTGTCTCTGTCTCTGTCTCTCTCATTGGATTGAATAATGAATCTGGCCCACAACTGAAAATTACATCTTCAAAGCAGCTGTTAATATTCGATAATTCTTTCATGTCTATTAATGACTGAAATGAGATGTTATCGCTGGTTGACACCATTGTTCTCATCCAGAATATTTGCTGGAATAAACTCAGTTGTTAAATAACAAATCCTTTTCCAAAGATAATTTCCTTTTCTGTTAATAGAAATTATGAACTGCAAATTGGTAGTTGTCTTTATTCTCCAACCTGTGCAATTTCTTCAGCTACTCTCCAAAGTCCAAATCCTTACACTTTAGTGGAGCTCTAAGGTCTGCAAGATACTGTAACCAAACAACCCTTGTATGTATGCATGATCAATGACAAGAATAAAATAAACGAATAAGAGAGCTTATTGCGAAGGCATATCAAAAGTTTCACTCCACTTTTGGCTCTTCTTTTACTTCCTTAGGTATGCTATTGTTACGGCTTAGCTTCAATTCATCTACAGTGGTAATGATGCTATGTCCTATGTGTATAAGCTTCTTATGAGCGCGTGGAACTCTTGCTTGTTTGATGCTTGACAGTGGTAGTTGCGTCAAGCAGCATAAGCGCTTACCTGACCTTAGGGTTACCTAGATTATTATAGATACAGCATCACAATTCTAAGATATTTGTTGAATTTGCATTATTGTGAGAAATAGTATATGGAAATGTATGTGGGACTTCAATAGCTTTATCTAGAGCTTCATGGACTTGCATCGTATTACGAGGAGGTTTGGATGTGTATTGTGTTTCCTCATGGCATGTCCTACTATAATGATTATTTCAATCTGCATATTCCAGTCGAATCACAAGCATCAATCATGCGTCTTCTAGATATTACCAGGGGAATCCTTTCTGTTACTTTCCTTGGTGACTCTTTATACCATTGCTTCAAGATTCACATATATTTATTTAAATGTGAATACAGCTTCCGAATGTTTAGCAACGAGGATGTTACTATTGGTTCATGGATGCTTGCAATGAATGTCAATCATGAAGATAGTAAGCTACTCTGTCAGGCTGAGTGCACGACCTCATCCATAGCTGTCTGGGACATTCCCAAATGTTCAGGTATTATTCTGGTGCTTAAAGTAAGAAATCACATTTTTTCTTTGTTCAATTACCTAAATATCTTCTGTTGATTAATCGAACTTTAATGCAAATCTATTGCTGATTGTGCATCACATTTACCAGCCTTGATGATAAAAAAGTTGTATGCCTGGTTCGAAGATGACAAGTATGGATACATATTGCTCATTATTAGTCAATTTCACAGCGTTTATTCTCTACCTCATGTTCGAATGATAACAGTAACTTTCTAGGCCAATCATTACTTGTTGCACCTACGCCCTGCATGCTGTTTTTCTTTAAGATGATATTCGTTTCAGTTGAAATGGCCCGATAGCATTCATCCTGTATAGACGATCCCAAGTTGATAATACCTCGAATCTCTTAACATGAGCATCATTGTTTCATTGCCATATTTGGTATTTCTAGGACTCTGCAATCCTGAGAAAAGGATGTTGGAACTTCATGAGAAAGATATTTGTTCGAAAAGCTCAACCCTTCCATCCGATGAAGATGAATGACGGCGCCAACAACTTCCTATAACCTAATTCAGAGCTTATTGAGACATGTTCAGATCTTACAACCAGATTCAGAGAGGGAAGCATGATCGGAGCAGTACGAGATGGCTGTACGACGCATACCTCTTGTGTTTTGTATCATATCTGGCGGTGAAAAAGCTATTTTCTTCCACATTCCTTATCAAATGTGAAAATTTTGACAGTGGAGTTTTATGGTTTTAGAAACGTAGGTGGTGGAATGTCAATCTTGTAACACAAACCACAATTCTTTCTATGACATATATATTACAGTTTCTGGTTTTATATCACTGTTAAATCAGCTTATTTTTCTAGCCCTACAAAATTCATAACTTAGTATTGCATGGAGTATTTTTATTTTTTGAGCAATTAGATTAACTCTTTAATTACAATAAATTGTTAGTCCTTAGAATAAATTGTTAGGTTACTCTATCAAGACCTAACTAGTATTATGAATTTTCGCCACCCGTAATTTTATGCGATATGTACAGCTAATTAGGTTATTCTTTAAAATAAATTGTTGGGTTATTAACTAGTACTCCCTCCATCTCATCCTAATAGTTACATATTTTTATTTTGGGCGTCTCATCCTAATGGTTACATTTCTCTTTTTAGTATATAGGACCCACACAAATCAATTACTTCTCTCTCCATGGGCCCACATATCCCACTAATACACCTACTCACTTTACATTAAGTTATTATTTCTCTCACAACAATACACATTAAAATACTATATTCATTAATGCTCGTGCAAAAAGCAAACGTAACCATAGGACGGGACGAGGGAGTATTGCACAGCACTGCAGTCTTACTCGGGCAAGAAATCAATACTTCAAACTTAAATCTCGTTATTTGAAAAACTATTAAATAGTATTTTCTTAATTTGTATTTGAATTATGAAAAAAAAAAGTAAATAATGTACAGTAAATTTCAAAGAGATACTCTCTTGTGAGACGGGTCGACTCGTTGTTAAAGTATTTTTATTATATAAGTAAAATATGTTAATTTGTAATTAAAGTATCTTTGTAGTGAATCATATTATCACTATAAAAATATACTTTAATTTATTATTCATTATTATACTTTAAAAAACATACTTTAACTACTAATAAACATATTTTATATATATAATAAACATACTTTAACTCTTTAACAACGGGTCGCCCCGTTTCACAACTCGTCTCACATTATTACGGTCTCAAAAGAGACTTTCTCATTTAGGAATTTATAATTTATTGTTTTTATTTAACTTTCTCATTTTTTAGAATACTAAATGATTTAATTTATTTGAAAATACATATAAGAGTACTTAATAGTAGTTCTCAATTATCTAAAAGGGGTCAGTTGATTTATTTTTTATTTTTTAATTTTAAGTGACCAGTGTTTTTCTTAGAATGATTGGTTTTTCGTGATGGACATCTTCTCTTATGGGCCTGGCCCAAATTCTTGATTATTTTTAGGCTTACGCCATGAATGGCCCACTTCAATATAGGGAGGGCCTATATGGTGACCAGTGTTTTTAATTAACTAGACTACTAGAGTACGAAGGGTGTGAAATTGGGTATAATTGTATAAATGTTCTATTTTCAAAAAAATATTACTCTTCCAAATGTTAAATTTTATTTTAAAAATATCATAGAGTTTTATTTCTTTTTTGGCATCTCATCCTAATAGTTACATGTCTTTTTTTAGTACATGGGACCCACACAAAGTAATTAGTTCTCTCTTTATGGCACACACATCACACTAATACAACTACACACTTTTCATTAAAATATAATTTCTTTTACCTCACCTCGATACTCATTAAAATACTATATTCCTTAATTCTCATAAAAAGACAAATGTAACTATTAAGACATGACAGATGAATTATAATATAGAAGAGTAATATTAAACCTTTTTACAAAAGAGTATCCATCTTATAAAAGTAATTATTTTTCGTATAGAAGAGTGAAAGGAGAACATAACACCTCATTTCATAGAATTGCTGATGATTTATTATTAATAAATTAATTATTTATTTGCCATTATTATGCCTTTATTAGAGATATTTTATTTTTATTTATTCTATGATTAGATAGTTTGTATTTGTCTTTGATAAGATAGTATATATCCATAAGAAAATAAATTTGGTCTTTGTTAGTGTGCAATTGAGAGATTTGCTAATCATTATACTTATATAATTTTGATTGATATGTGTTGGTAGAGTAGTTATTGTGTAAGATCGTCTCAGACTATTTTATATTTTTAAGATAGTTATTATTTTTATTATAAAATATTATTACTTTCGTAATAAAAATGGTGTATCATTTTTTATTTATATTATAAATTCTTCATAAAATAATATTATCACATTTCATTAATTTAATATCATTTTTCAATATAAAAATTATTTTTATATTTTTAAGATAGTTATTATTTTTATTATAAAATATTATTACTTTCGTAATAAAAATGGTGTATCATTTTTTATTTATATTATAAATTCTTCATAAAATAATATTATCACATTTCATTAATTTAATATCACTTTTCAATATAAAAATTATCACTTATTGATTGTCATACGTAAGCTTTTACATCTTGCAAAGCTCTTTGCCATGTTGGTGTGCCGCAATTTCTCATTATTAATTAGTGAATAAATGGATATTGTTTTAAGACAAAAGACTAGTGTGACGCATTTCATGAGAAGATATTTATTGTTCTAGGCAGAAGACTCGTGTGAGATTGAGATTGTTACACAAGGCTATGTGAGACGGATAACATGTAATAATATTTTAATAAAAAATTATTATGAATTAATAAAAAATGAGTGTGATCAGTTGATTATTTCATGAACAATTCGTCTAAATAAAAAATGATAATATTTCTAAAGTAAAGAAAATAACTTTGTAAGAAACTTTAAAAGTAGTCTTACATAAAAAGCAATTTTTTTAATTAGTTATCACTTTTATTGAGATGTTGTCATTTCCTTGTAAAATTGTCGTTATTTTTTATTTATATTATAAATTGTTTATAAAATATTTCATTGTAACATTATCACTTTTCATCATTTGAGTATAATTTTTCATTAAATATTTTATGAGAAGATTTCATTAAAATTTTTGCCAATAAAAATAGATGTGTAGAAATTTTCTTTAGAATTAAATTTAAAAAAAAAAATTAAAAAAAGGCCTAGCTATTATGATTTAAATTTTCACAATAAATAAACTGTCGCCGTGTCGCACCGTCAAAATCATAACGGACCCCGCTGTCTCCGTTAGTTGCTGGAAAATGGTTGTTTCAACCTATAATTAATACTCCATTATTTTATCCCTATTTTCAATTTTTTTTAGGTAAAAGAAAATAATTAATGAAAAAATATTCATAATAGGAAAATCTCTTATCAAACCTCTCAGACTCTCAATTGCAGTTGGTAATTTTTTTTAGGAATTTCAGTTTAATTTTACTAAATCGTGTTATTTATTTGAAGTTTTATATTGGAGCAAATTAATGATTTTTATAATCTTTAAATTGTTTTACTATTTTGTTTTGTTTAGAAAATGGTAAGAAGAAATCGGATTCAACTTTTTTTTTTTCTTTTTTTCTTTTCTAACAAAGGTGGTGTTATTTGTCCATATATACTCCATAAGGTAAAATCAGATTATACTCCTCCTGGATAGGTACTCATTTGTTTTTTCATATGAATGGTTTATTTATTTGTTTTTTCATATGAATGGTTTATTTATTTAAATATAGTAATTTTGAAATGATTTTAATTAAATACTCCCTCCGTCCCGGGTATTTTTACCCGTTTGTACGGGCACGGAGATTAAGACGTTTTATTTTTTTAATATATAATGTAAGAGAAAGTAGGGATAAATTAGTAATTTAAAAAGAAAAAGTAAATAAAGTTATTGGGAATGATGAATAAAGTGTAAAAAAGTAATTAAAGTTGTTGGGATTGTAAAAAGTAGGTAATAAAATATTATGTATTTTTGCCAAAAATTGAATGGGTAAAAATACGTGGGACACCCCAAAATGGAAAGTGGGTAAAAATACGTGGGACGGAGGGAGTATAATCTTTTCATAAAAATTTATCAAAATACGTGAAGTTGGATGGCGTCTTTAAGAAAGAGAATGCAAAAAAGCCACTTCCAATTGCGTCTTTATAAAATTTTGTCTTTTACTAATTAATGTCCATTTCATATTAATTAATACTTGTCAGCTGATTTAAAAAAAAATAATACACCAAATGCACATTATGTGGTTAATAATAATTAATATACTCTCATTGATATAAAAAATAATTACACAATCATTACTAAATATTTATTTAAGGAATTAAATTGTGTAATTTTTTTTAAAACTATAGATACAGCAAAAATAATAATAGTAAATTTAGGAGTAATTTAAAAATACATCATATTTTGTGTTAAAAAGACATAACTATAAAAACTAACAAAATATATTAATAAATGTTAAAAAAACATTTTAGGAGTATCTAAATAATCACTTAAACTATTATCATATTAATGTTTTTTAATATAAATATTTTATTATTGAATACCAATAAATAAATAATAATATATACTACTTAAACATAATAATAAAATTTATGAATGCATTCGCGAGCCAATAGCAAGCTCATTCGAGTCTCTGTTGATGAAGTATTCGTTCGAACTTATTCGTTAACGAGTCAAACAAAGCTTAAAATTTAAATTCAAATAGTTTATCAAACCTAATTCAAGTCTAAAGTATTTGGCTCAAAATCTCACAAACAAATTCATTAATGAACTTACTAATGGCTCACGAATGCATTCATAAATTTTATTGTTTTATTTAAATAGTATATATTACCCCATTTATTTATTGGTATTCAATAATAAAATATTTATATTAAAAAATATAAATATGATAATAGTTTAAGTGATTATTTAAATATTGTTAAAATATTTTTTTAACATTTATTATTATCTTTTGTTTGTTTTTATGGTTGTGTCTTTTTAACAAAAAATATGATATCTTTTTAAATTGCTCTTAAATTTACTATTATTATTTTTGTTGTATCTATAATTAAAAAAAAATCACACAATTTAATTCCTTAAATAAATATTTAGTAATGATTGTGTAATTATTTTTTATATTAATGAGAGTATATTAATTATTATTAACCACGTAATGTGCATTGGTGCATTAATTTTATTTTTTTTTTAAATCAACTTACAAGCATTAATTATTATGAAATGGGCATTAATTAGGGATAACAGAAATTATATAAAGACGCCACTGGAAGTGGCGTTTTTTCATCCTCTTTTCAGAAAACGCCATCCAAACGGGCGACTTCACTTATTTTTTTGATAAATTTTTATGAAACTATAATATTTAATTAAAATTATTTCAAAACTACTATATTTATATAAATAAACACACATGAATTAAGGAATGCGATATTTTAATGCGTATTGAGGTGAGAGAAATAATATTTTAATATATAGTGGGTAGTTCTATTAGTGTTGAGTGTGACCCATATATAATGGGTTGAGTATAGTAATATTATTGTGTGTATCATATCAACCCAAAAAAGAAATTGATACTTTTTATTGAGAATTATCAAAATGACAAAATTAATACTCCGTATCAAAGGACAGATTGAGTATATGTTAATCAAATAATTAAGAAATAAAATATTTTTAAGTAAAATAAAAGATATATAGTATAAGCTTAACATATTTTACTCATCATATGCACAATATTAATGATATACAGTCTGAAATGATATTTTACTCTATGAATTTAAGATTGAGATAATGTATTTGTTTTGATTAAATTGGGTGTCACAAATAGTGTTTTGTCGTAATAGAATAAGAGTCTCAGTGTTGATTTTATCCATTAAAGTAAAAATGCATGTATTGATGAGTTTATATATAAAAATGAATCATTATTATGAAAATAGATGGTTTGATATAGTTAAGAAAAAAAAAGTATATTAAACTTTAGATTTCAATTAGGGGTGACGGTGTATTTGGACAATCATAATCTTTAAATTAATTTTTAATTTAATTTTCACAATTAAATAAAATAATATAATTATTAAAAAAACGCACTACCATTTAAACTTATAAATCTTGGAATTTATTAAGTGTATCTCATATGAATTTTGAAAATATGGTTCGATTTTGAACACTGCCATTTAAACTTATAAATTTGGGGTGTATTAGATGCATCTCATATGAATTTTGAAAATATGATTTGATTTTCAAAATCCAAAACATACCAAGTCTTAAAGTATTTGTTTAACCCTAAAAACAAATACAAAATTAGAAATAAAATAACATATGAACCACAATGATTCATAGAAGTGTTGTGTTGAATAATTCTATTAAACTATTTTTGTTTTAGATTTTAAAATTCATATTTTGATTTTCAAATAAATTTAAAAATTACCTTTATTTATAATTATAAACTCAATTAATTCTCAACTAGCCCACTCACTGAACATTATTTCCTCCCAATTAATACTTTTTTCTGCCTTCTCTGATCTCTTATTTTTTTTATATTAATGAATACTCTCTTACACGTATCATCATTATCTTTTACATGTTTATTTTGAGAAATTTAAAACTCATGCTACTAAATTCCAAAGCAAATGGAATATTATTTATCATTAAATGACAAACAAATATGCTCTTGAATATTTAGTCATGTATCAAAAAACTAAAGTTATGTAAATTTAAAAGCAAAAAAAAATATATATATATAGAAAAAAGTAGTAGTAAAACAAAGAAACTAAGAGAAAGCTAAAGTCATGCTTGGGTGTCAAGCTAAAGTTGTGCTTGCATAACAAGTAAATAAGCTAGTCCCCGATCCATTTTTTTTTTATAAGTAGTACTAGAGACTTAAATAATATTTTCATATAATATAAAATACATTTTACACTATTTATTTAAGATAGGAGTATTTTAATTAGCACGAGAACAAAATATTATACACTTATTAATTTAAGTATATACGCTTTAAAACAAAATATTGTACACTTATATATTTTGTACACATGGGACCCAAAAATCAACTCATAATAAACTAATAAATTAATGCGTCATAATATTGGTATTATGATGATATAAGAATCTAAAACAAAATATGCAAAAAGTTATTATTATTATTATTATTTTTTTTTTTTAAGTGATGAACTTGTGTAAATTGTGCCAAACACAATTATTGCATTACCTGCACAACTCCTCTTTCCAAATTCGTTCTGAAAAGTAGTTGTTACATATAATAAGGTTTAAAATTTCCAGATATATTCACAATATTTCCACGATATATTCATATTTGGAGAGTATCAATATCAATATTAGGGAAAAATATTTATTTTTTCTAATGTCGAGGATATATCGGGAAATATCGGTAATAATATCGATATCGATTTACCACAGTTCAAATTTTTTCAGATGTCGAGAAATATCGAGGATATATCGAAAATATCGAGAAATTATCCATATTTTAAAGAAATTTTTAATGATTTTTTAAAATATTATTTTACCAACTAAATACAAATTTTTTTCATTAATTTGATCAATTTTAAAAAATAAAATAAAATAAAGCAACACTTGCATGATTATTAAGACTATTTTATTTTATTTAATTAATTATCACTTATTATCACTCTTCATTAAAATTATTACTACTACGTAAATGAAAATGAGGAGTTCCTTTCATATACACAGTGTGATAGTATACTCTAATTAAAAATATAATTATTTTAGTATATTCAATCGAATTGGGACGGATGGAGTATTTTATTAGTACATAACAATACTACTGGCTCATTTAGAACTATGTTCAGAATTTCTCTAATTTGATAAGCTGATACCAGTAATGTTTAGATGAAGATGTCATCACATGTTTTACATTTGAGCATCATAAATTATCATTTTGCTAGTAGTTATTAAGTATTGTATGAGTTTAGATTATTTAAATATATTGTAATTGATTTGCTTATCATATATTATGAATTTTATTGAGATTTTGAGTTGTATTTATATATTAAAATTAGTTAAAATATATTGCAAAGTTAAATAATTAATTTTCTCTTTTTTTTTCAAGTTTTCGTGATTTTTTTAATTTTTATCGATATCGATAACGATATTCGATATATCCATCGATATATTCATAAATTTGAGATACCGATATTTTTACCGATATCAATATTTTAAACCTTGCATATAATAATAGTGTCATTAAATATTATCTTCTAAATTCTAAAACACATTTATGAAACGATAACTTCAATTACTACTATGTACATAAAGTTTGTGCAAGACAAAAATTAATCAAAGAAAACACTTGCGTGCGTGAGATTGTCTTGTTCTAGTCTCACAAAACGAGTTTTGTATAATGAATAAAAAATAATAACATTTTGATTTAAAAAAATGATACTTTTAGAGTGATGAAATGTGATAATGATTAGGTGAATAATTTTATAAATAATTGTGATAATTGGGTGATGAATGGGATAATTATTTCTTAAATAATTTGTGGTATAAATAAAAAGTGATGATATTCTTAATAAAAAGTTACATCATCTTCAATATTTTTTTTTTTGAATTAAGCAAATATAAAATAATCTTACCATAAGACAATCTCACCCTAATGATGCTTTCAGTTTAATTAGACAAAAGAAAATACTTTATTCGTCTACTGTTAATCTATATATTTTTTTTTTCATTTTAGTCGTCCTCTTTAAAAGTATCAAATTTTTTATTTTTTATTTTTACCAAAAAGGTATACTCCATATATGATCCATCTATTATTATTAATATAATTATCCACTTTATATAATAAAAAAATAATAATAATACTACCTCCTTCCGCCCCCAAATAATCTCATTTTTTCATTTTGGGCGTCCACTTCTAAGTGTCTCATTTATATGTTTACACACATGAGAACACACACTCCCTCTAATACAATTAAAAGTTGGGGCCCACACACTCACTTATTCAACTACCCACCAACACATTAAATAATAATACTCCTAAATTTACGTGCAAAAAATAATTGAGTCTCTTTAGACCTGACGTAGGAGTAATACTTTTTAATTCACGTAAAAAAATGAATATGTTAGGAGGAGTGATTTTTACTCATTCCATCTCATTTTAATTTTTATATATTTCTAATTTGTTTGTCTTGTTATAATTTTTAAATTTTATTTTTTATAAATAGAATTCACACAAAATAATTAATGGAATACTATATCTTATGAAATTCATATTATACCATACTAATACAACCACACTTTAGAGATATTTTATAGATAATATAGTATAATACTCCCTCCGTCCCGTTACAACATGAGCGTTTGCTTTTTGCACGTAAATTAAGAGATATAATATTTTAATGTGTAGTGAGGTGAGATAAATATATTTTAATGTAAAGTGGGTAAGTGTATTAGTATGATATGTGGGCGAATTGAGAGAGAAGTAATTAATATGTGTATTTTCCTTTACCAAAAAAAAAAGCACGCCTTGTATTGGGACGGACTAAAATGGAAAATACGTACGTTTCAATATGAAGGAGTGAGTAATATACGTATTTTTCATCTTATTACTACATTAATGAGTATATCATTTAATCTTGTTCGACCAAAAAAAATGATCGAACCATGATCCACAGAGTAGATTTCAGTAAAAAAAAGGAAAGGGTATATCTAAATTTACGCAGACCGATATGTCCACGTGTGGGTCCCCTGGGGTAGGGTGTATGATAATAGGGTGCACCGAGATGTAGAGAAGTAGAATCTGGAGGCAGTGATTGCTGCTGAGCTGGCAGGAATGGGTAGAATCGCCCAGTCATCATTCCACTCCTCCTCTGCCACCACAGGGTGATGCCTACCTCTCTGCTGTCAACATCTCACGGCATCCTCCCCCCATTACCGGAATATTCCTAACGCCGTCATCTCTTTCCGTCATCCGCTTAGCTGGACGCCAATTGCAGCCTTCTTAGGGTTCCTGAATGGCCCAGCTGGCACGCCACTTTCACGCACATGGCCAGCTACTTCTGTCGCCACCAAGCTGAATTTACCGTTTCACCCCTGCTCTCCCCTCCCAATTACGTGCCCGCCACTCCCATAGCTTGTAGAGAAAACCATGTGGAGGGAAACATTATTATAAGCTACCCGGTGGGGCCCGCTCGGGTAAATATGGAAACGTCGTTTTATTACGGAGGTCCATTATGTTACTGTGTAGATATTTTTATTGAATTTAGTTATTTATGGTGTATATTGTATTTTAAATTATTTATGGTACATTATTAAAAAAGCACTATACAGATTTTATAAGTGATCATATTTTAGATTTTATTCGTAAGTGATCATATTTTAGATTTTATTTGGGAAACTAGGTATTGTCTTTTATTTTAATAAATACATAAGTGACATTGTGTCTTTTGCCTTAAAAGCACTATAGAAATAAAAATCTGTAGAAAGTTTTGAATTTCTCGTCTTATCTCTCATTTTAAATTTCCATTGTGCACTATTATCAATTTTGCCACAACATTTTCTGTAACATTAAAGTCAGTTCTGTTTTTCTCAAACTTAGGGCCTGTTTGTTTGATGGGTTTTAACGTGTGGAATGGTATGAAAGAGAGTTGTCATGTTTGTTTCAATATTTTAATTCTCATCCACAGTGAAATGATATATCAAAAGTGGGGAATGGTGATTCCTCCCCTTTTTGGTTACTTTATTAGGAATCAAAGTGGGAGGAGAGAGGTAAAATACTTATTTTTATTTATTTTATTATTAAACATTATTTAATATAATAAAAATAGATTATTAATTATAAAAATAATATTTTTACTTAAAAAAAAAAATATAATATAATATAATTGATTCCATTCCCACTTAAACCAAACAAAATAAAAAACTATGATAGTGATTCTTATTATCAATAAAACAATATACTACTTATACACATCATACCCATTCCCGTTTCTTAATTCTATTATTCTCATTATCATTTTCATTCCTTCTAAAATATCAAACATCCCCTCACACAATGACCCTTACACACCATTTTTATTTTTTTATTCTCTCACAAAAATTTTCATTTAAAAAAAAATTCACCTTCCCCATACCGTGACGGAACCAACATTTTGGGTTAGAGGCTCAAGTCATAGGCAAGTTAGGTAGGTAGCTGTTTGTTTTAGGTCGAAAATTTTAATTTTTTGGAATTTCTTTTTTAAAATATGATCTCTTTATTTTTTACTTATTTTTTTTAGAGATAATGTTAATAGACTATAGAATATGTTTGTTTTAGGTTGATGTTGAGTTTAAAAACTATTGAGTAATGATATATACTCTTCTTGTATGTTGATAAGGTGTCAATTTTGTATAGTCTACTTTAAATGTATTTATATATTTTTTCATTTTAGCAAAATAGATCTACACATATACAAAATAATGATAATATTCCTTAATTCACATAAAAAAACAAATGATTACCTTGATAAACATTTGTTTTGGGATTTTTTTATGATATACTATTTAAAAGTCTATATGTATGTATAATCAACAAACTCATTAAAATAACATTCCCTAAACCCCTAGAACAGTGGAATACAAAATCTAAATTTTGAGAAACATACAGTCTCTAACTTGTGTACAGATTATTTATTTATTTATTTATTTTTAACATAAAAAAATCAATACACACGTCTTATATGCATGCATATACACATGTATTTACATTATTTTTCAATAATGATGTAGTCCATAAAATGTGGAATAATTTTTATAGCTGGAGGAATTATTTATATGAAATAATTACTTTATTGGTTAATATCAGGCGTCTAAAGTAGTGGGGTACTAAAATGAGGTTAGACTTATTAATAGAGTCAAATGATAAAAGTTGAGAATTATAAATGAGAACACTTATCAATTATTCGAGCTCCACTCCATAATAATTAATGCATAATAATACTATAAAGAAAGATTCATTTAATTTGTAGCTCGCCACAATTCATAACAGTATTTTAAATTTATTAATTAATATATATATAATAATAATAATAATAATAATATTAACAGTGATATACTAATAGATTACTTAAAATTACTTGCACATTTATCGAGTTGGATGTTGATAATCGACTCACATTGATTCCTACTTCAATTTAGAGCAAACAAGCTCAGAGCTGACATGATTAAATTTATATGGTGAGGTTTGTTACTAAATCATTTTAGGTTTTTACTGTTTATTAAAAATATTATATTTTTATTTGTATTATAAATTATCTATTAAATATTATACTGTACAATTTTCATTTTTATTAATTAAATATCACTTATCATTGAAAATATCATTTTATTCATTTCACATAATGATTTTCGGAAGACGGTCTCACACAAGTTTTTATCAAATTTATATTGATTTAAATATATATATATATATTTACTTAAGAATAAAGGTATAGATTTGGGTGAGACCATCACACAAATCCTAATTTATAAGATAATATATTTTAAAGAGCCCTATTTGATTACTATTACAAAAATAAATTAATAAATTAATTATGAAAGAAATTATATATATATATATATATATATAATTTTTAAACGTTTTTTTCTTATTTAATTTATATGGTTATAAATGTAATAATTAAATTTTAATTATTTAATTTATTTTTAAATTTATAAGAAAACTGTAATAAATTAAGTGAAATTAAAGTTATAATATTTTAGAAGAAAAGTGATATTTTAATAGAAAGTAGTACTCCCTCCGTCCCATCAAAAATTCTCATTTTACTACATTGAGTGTTTAATTCAAATGTTTCCATTTTTCTCTTTTAGTAAAAATATCTCATAAATGGTCCATCACTCACTATTAATACAACTAACCACTACATATAAAATAAGAGAAACTCTCTTGTAAGACGGATTTTTGTAAGACGGTTGTGAGACGGGTTGATCCATAACTAAAATATGCTTATTATATAAATAAAGTATGCTTATTTATAGTTAAAGTATGTTAATAATGAATCATATTATAACACCCTAAAATCATACTTTAATTCATCATATTTTAGAAAATATATTTTAATAATCATTAATCTACCTTTTCTATATAATAGATATACTTTAACACGTCTCACAAATCATCTCACATATATAATGTTTCACAAGAAAATTTGTCATAAAATAATAGTAATATTATTTAATTCACGAACAAAAATAAGCGTTGACCTTTCACCAAAATGAAGGGAGTAATAATTAATTATTATTGCATAAAATTATCTCATACAAGCACCTCTTCACAAAAACCAAGTGCACCCCTCCACAAAATTATAAAGAGTAAGTATTGCATAAAATCATCTTATGTGAGACAGTTTTACACTTTTTAAATTAGTTATCATTTTTTTTCTATTAAATGCTATCATTTTCGCTATAAAAAATTATCACTTTTCATTTTACTATAAATTGTTCATTAAATAATGAGTATTATCACTTTTTATTAATTGAGTATTACTTTTTATTATTTTCATTAACTGAGTATCACTTTTTATTATAAAAATTATAACTTTTTATCCGTTTCACATAAACTTTTACCTAAGACAACCTCACACACTTCTTTTCAATTATAAATGCCATAAAAATAGCCGTATATTTTATGCATAGAATATACGAGCATCCTTTTAGCTATTGGGTGATTTTTTTTTTATTCTTGTATTAATTACTTGAAAAATACTCTAAATTTTAATGCAGATTTCATTTATACAAAAAAAAAAAAAACTGAAAAAAGGACGTGTCAAAAGTTAATTAACTCACTCTGACATTTGGCCAGAACTAATCATATACTATTATGCTGAGCATTGGGTCTTGACATGAAGCACCATTAAATTTAAATTATTCACAATTAATTTCTATGAATTTTAAAAAATATATTAAAATATACTAATCATTTAAATAATTTTTGTAAAATAATCAAATATTATTTAATTAAAAACATAATGTATCGTAAAAACACACACTACCCAAATGTAATCCGTAAAAACAATATGCTGTCATAATAATGGTTGAGTCTAACGTTAGCAGCAAGCGTAGGCTGGAGTGGCTTCTCGCTCGGAATTTATCCCTCCTGAATTAATGTTTATGTTTTATATATAGATTAAAATATATATAATAATATTTTAATATATAATGAAGTAAGAAAAATAATATTTAATATAAAATGAGTTAATGTTACGTGTGGATCTTACATGAAATAATAAATTTTTGTGTGGGCCCAACTTAAAAAAATAAAAATATAAAATTTAACTTTGAGACAAATAAAAAACTTAAAACTGAGGGATGGAGGGAATAATATTTTGTGATGTTTGCTTGGGGGTACATGGAGTTAAAAACCCATGAATAACTATAATATTTGTGTTTTTTTTAAATCCAATTGCTTTGATTAGTTTAAGAAAAATGGCATTTTAGTATAATTATGTAAGTAAAATGAAAGGGTATTTTGATTTAAGTGTATGACATTATAAATTCTCTTGTGAGATGATGTTCATGTTCATGTGAACCAAATTGTGAGACGTCTTAAAATATGATGAGTTGGTCTTTTGTGTTCTTGAATGCACAAAGGTATGTAAGTGTATAACATTTTATTTTAAAAGGTATATACTTTAATTAATAAATGTATAGTTTTTTAATTGAAAATATAAGTTGGAATATGAATAGTATAAATGTTTGATTTAAAAAATAATATTTTTTTCAAAAAATAAATTGTATACATTCTTATACTAAAGAGTATAACATTTAATGTACAACTTCAGAAAAATGCGAGATCTGAGGGCATGATGTCCGGGAACACATAAGTTTTAGCCAAATATGGCTGTTATATAGTTAAAACATGTTTAGTGATAATAAACATATTTGAATAATAAGTGGATGCATCTCACAATTCGTCTTACATATACCCGTCTCACAATATGACTGTTATATAATTAAAATATGTTTAATGATAATAAATATATTTGAATAATGAGTGGATCCATCTCACAATTCGTCTTACATATACCCGTTTCACAATAGAGTGCCACGACATTCTAAATTCTTTCGATTTTGTGAACTTAGGTTGGGTTTGGATCTTTTCCATTAACATTGAGCAAATGGATCACTTATTCCACAATGATATTTCATCTGTAAATTAAATACTTGCCACGTGTCATAATCAATGTCCAAAATGCAATACATGTTCCAAGGGTTTAATGATCATTTGTAGGGTATAATTTTTATATACTGAGAAGCACCAATGAAACATGGGATGTGGAACAGTGAATTCAACTTGTAACATTGATTGTGCATTTTGTACCCAATTAAGGTCTCTTGTTATAAATTTTGGTGTTACATCTCCAATTAAAACCGTGAAATAATTAATACATAGAATATAATAAAATATATACTTTAAAAAAAGAGATAACAATCATTGAATGAATGATTGAGATTTTTCTCCTCACATAACTATCACCAATCTATGTAATACCAAAAGAATTGTACCGTTAAATAATTGACACATAAAATATAATAAAAATATATACTTTAAAATAAAAAGAGAAATATCAATCATTGAATTAATGTTTGAGATTTTCCTCTTCACATAACTATCACAAATCTATGTAATACGAAAATATAATTGGACATCAGAGATTAATTTGTATCTTATATTTATATTCTCTATTATGTAACATGAAAATATATCAGGACATCATAGATTAATTTGTATCTTATATTTATACTCTGTATTTCAAATTGTATTTCATTTCATATTACATAATATATATTTTTTTAATAAAAAAATTACCTTAAATGATCATTAAATACTTTTATATATATATATATATATATATATATATATATATATATATATATATATGGAAAGTAATTAACAAGTGAAATATTAAATGGAATATAAAAATGAAATATAATTAGCAAATGTAATATTATATAAAATAGAAAAATGAAATTGATGATCCAAAGTTGTTTTTCTTCGTCAATATGTTATTTTAAGAAGGGGATTTTTATTTTATTTTATTTTCAAACTTACCCGACTTTCTTTTACATAGGAATTCTCCCATTTCTCCATTCTTCATGGTTGTTCTGTTTTCTTTTTCAGTTTTAATTAATATACATAATTCATTTAGAGGTACACGTGCATTCAAATTTATTTAAAATACATAAAAAAGTAAAAAGAAGAAGATAAAATCGTGATAATTAAATTTAGGTATAAACAAATAAATTAATTATACTGTTCGTAGAATACAATAAAATCTAATTTTTTTAAAATTATTTTTTAGATTAAATTTATGAATAAAATTCAAATATTAATTTAAAAGAGTAAAGGTAACATCTATGATCTATGGTTCGTAATGCTTATGTTATAACAAATAGAAAATTTTGTGTAACAATTTCACGGGAGCAGTTTATGTGACCTATGATTATATCACAAATAAAAGTACTACGTTACATTTCATTTTATTTTTTTTAAAAATTAATTACTTTATTTTCAATTATGTAATTTTTGAAAAGTAACTAATAATTGTCACAAATAAAATTATGAGAGTGACAAGTCGAAATCCAATTTCATACCATACATCTTCTATCACTACAAAAAAACTGCCCGACAGTGACGGACTTTGTGACGGACTGACGGACTTTGTGACGGACTTTGTGACGGGAAAGCGCCCGTCACCCGAACATGCGTCACAAAGTGTTTGTGACGGTCCCGTCACAATTAGTGATGGATTTTGTGACGGAAATCATTAGTGACGGAATTTGTGACGGTTTCTTTTAACCAATATTTGTGACGGACTTTTGTGACGGATTTCATTTGTGACGGACTTTGTGACGGAATTTTCCGTCACAAACTTAAAATTCTAAAAAAAATTAATTAGGCAAGAATCGAACCTTGTTGCTCATGTGAGTGCTTGGTAGCACTCAACCGAACCAGCTACCGGTAGCCCATTTGTATTTTATTACATTTTTACCCCTTATACCTCCTTTAGAATTAATTATGTAGATTTGCTCCCAACCGGGTTTGAACCTGGGTTGGTGCCAAGCAAGGTGCTTGTGAGCAAGTGTTGAGCCAATTTGGCTAGATGTGTTTAGTGTTAATCTTTAATAAATATTGTATATATTCAATTAATTTGTATTAAAATAACATCAACCAACTTTCAAAATAAATATGGTGGTAATATTGATTAATATAATACATATTAATATGACTAATCATTATTAAAATATTAATTAATTAATTTTATTATTTATTTAATAGAAATATTAAATTTTCTTAATTAAATTAAAAAATCCTTATAAATTTTAAATTCTCAATCTATAAATAATATCTAAATATATTATTTATTTATAGATGAAAAATAGGTTAATTTGCATTAAAATAATTAACATTCTTATAAATTTTCAATTTAATTCTCTTATAAGAAAATACATCATCATTATATTTTTCTTAATTCAATCACAATATATACTTTGTTTTTATCAATTAAATACACTATCTTTTTTTTTTAAATTCAATCATCAACTTTCCTTTATATATATATATATATATATATATATATATATATATATATATATACTAATAATGAATACGCTGTTACAAATAACTTTTTAAAAATATGAGGTGTCGCAACGTGATTAAATTTCGTATGTTTTTTATTTTTTTTAATATTATATATATAATCTTTCTAATTTTATTTATTTATTATTATTATTATCATCATGTATATATTAAATCACATAATAAATTAAAATCACCTTTAATCATATCTTTTTGATTGATTAAGGAAATAATCAATAAAATATATCCAATTTATTAATATTATTATTCATGTACATCTTCAAATTAAATAACACCTTTAATTATATTTTTTTTATTGGAAATAGATAATTAAGTCAATCATATTTTTAATCATATATTTTTATTATTTGGCAAAGATTTTAAAATAAATATTACTATGTACAACACAATATATTCAATTATTTAAGTTTAAATAAATTCACAATAAATATTAAAAAATAATAATTTTTTTTAAAAAAGAAGTAACTATGTTCTTATAATTATTTTGATTTTTTTTAAAATTGTAATTTGTGACGGACATAGTCCGTCACAGATTCCGTCACAAAGTTTGTGACGGACAAAGTCCGTCACAAATGAGCCCCTTTTCCGTCACTAATTAAAAAATAAATAAATAAAATATTTTTGTGACGGAAAAAAGTCCGTCACAAATTTTTCCGTCACAAATTCCGTCACAAATATTGAAAATGACGAAATTTTAAAAGGTCAACTATTAGCCGTCACTATTTTCAAAATGCCGTCATAAAGTCCGTCACAATTGTGACGGTAAATTTTCCGTCACAAAAGTCCGTCACTATCGAACAACTTTTTTGTAGTGTATAATATTCCTTGTGATCATTAAGTTGATGAAAATGCTGTATTTGGTTGGAATTCTATATTCAGATTTTTATTTTTTGTTTTCATGAAAATTGTTCTATTATTTCACGAGATCTTATGACTATTTGGATTTTATAAATAATGTTATCCAAATACCGTAAATCGTAATTTAAAAAAAATATCGAGAAAATATGTAATTTCATACTCGATATAGTTGTCACATTACTTTTATGATTGTGTAAACAAATTCTGAATTCTCCAACCTCACAAATTCTTTTACTATGAAACGGTTGGTTGATGATTGTAAACTTTTTTTTTAAATATGATAAATAATAAATTAAATTATTATAAGATTAAAGTATTATATTATAATTTAATATAAATTTAAATATTAATAAGATTTTTTAATAATAATCATATTTTAATAATTGATTGATTTTTCTTTCAATCAATCTCACAATCACATATACCCGTTTTAAAAGAGTAAGATTCTACAAAAATATTTTATACAATTATCAATCTTTTGTGTGTTATAAATGCTTTTAATCAATCTCACAATTACATATACCCGTTTTAAAAGAGTAAAAATTTTAGTACAAAAATATTTTATACAATTATCAATTTTTTGTGTGTTATAAATGCAAAATGTATTTAAGGATATAATATTTTATTTTGAAAAAATACAAGTATTCTTTTGACTAATAAAGATATTAGTTTTTCGTTGTAAAGAAGTGATTGAAATATAAAAATTATTAATATTTGAATAAAAAAATTAATAGAAATATTTCTTTAATAAAAATCAAGGAATGAATTTTTATATTAAAGTATAGTAAAATATAATTTGACACTGATGTAGGACTTTGACTTTACATTAAAACATGTTAACGATGAAATATTATCATTGATAAGACGAATTGATTAAGATATTTATTATCGAGATTAATTAAGTAAATTCAAATTAACTTCATTATAATCTTCAAACAGCCATTCAAACTCCACGGAAATACAAAATTAATTTTGTTAAAAGCAATGCAAATCCATTAATGGGATGTGAATCCCAATATGTTATGATAATCAGAAACGAAATTAAATTAATAAAATCAATAAATAATAATCAAATTAATAATTGAAAGAGAGAGAGAAAATAAATATAAATAAATGAAGTAAAAGAAGATAAACTGGTTCTCGTGAAGCAGCTGAGATGGAGGGATAAAGGGAAACACGTATGAAAACCTTTTCTTCCTTTCTCTCTCTTCCACTGTAAAACCCCATTCTTTTCTCTCTCTCTCTAAATATATACTTCTCTCTCTCATTCACATTCATTCCTTGCTTCCCACTTCGCTCGCCCTATTGGAATCACGAGATCCCCATCTCGTTTCTCTCTTTCCCCTCTTCATAATCATCGTTTTATCTTCCTTTGATTTTTTTCGGCTTTTAATACTTCGCATTACTGGTAATACTGCCGGAAGATTCACGCACTACTCTTGCATTAATACAGGTTTAGTACGTGTTTTGGGGGGGAGAGAGAGAGAGAGAGAGGGAGGGGGGTGTTATTGACGAGAATGTCGAAAACGACGTCAGAAGTAAGGTTGGAAATGCTCGCCGATCGGTTGAGGACTACTCTTACTAACGACGATGATAATGGCGGCGATGTTCATGTAAACAAACCGGATTTCCGAGAGCTCGATCTGGGTTCGCCTGTTTCGCCGCTCCGAACCCGAATCGGCAGTGGACCCGCTGCTACTACAACTACCAGTAGTAGCTCCAGTTCATCCGGGTCGGTATCGGGCCGTACATCCGCGGGCCCCAACCTGTACACCCCGAGAAAGTCCGATTCCAACAACTCCGGAGAGCTTTCTGTCGAGAGTTCCCCTTCAATGATCCGAAGCTCCAAAAGGGGGCACACTCGCTCCAATTCGTGCGGGTCCCACAACTTGGTTTTCTCGGGTTCGGGATCCGTCAACTCGCCGACGGCAAATGTAGTTCCCACCGGAAACATTTGTCCCTCCGGCAGGGTTCTGAAATTCGGTATGGCGGCCCGGTCGACGAAACCCGACGTTCTGGGATCCGGGTCGGGGAACTACGGTCATGGAAGCATAATGCGGGGAGGGTCTGCATCTAAAACCGGTTCGGAAACCGGTGCTGTGAATTTCTCGAGAGGATTAATGGTCGGAGGAGAACCGGTGAAGAAGATGGGATTGCGAAGTAGTAATGATCCGGAGGAGTTGAAGAGAATGGGGAATGAATGTTATAAGAACGGTAATTTCTCCGATGCTTTGACTCTTTATGAGAAAGCGATTGCTATATCGCCGGCGAACGCCGCCTACCACTGCAATCTCGCCGCCGCTTTGATGGGGTTGAAGCGGTTGTTTGAAGCAGTGAGAGAATGTGAGGAGGCAATTAGGTTGGATCCATGGTATGTGAGGGCACACCATAGATTGGGATCTTTGCTGCTTAGGTGAGTTCGTGAATACAGTTTGAATCTCTATTGCGTGTATGCAATAAGTGATGCCATTTATTTTCCTTGCGTTAGATTTAGCTGAGATGTAATATGGGATGTGCGTTTTTAATGTGAATTAATTGTGATCTAAATTGATGAAAATGGTTTTCTTGGTTAGATTTGATTCTTTTATTTGATTAGTTTTCTTTAGGGGTTGGACTTATGTGATTGAGTTGGGCTGGCATTTGTGCAATTGTAGATCTACATTGGAGTGATATATATCTTCTGCCAGATCTGTTGCATTTTTGAACCTATTGCTGTGATTACACCGTTTGATTCATCATTGCTAACAGCATATTCTGTTGTATCTTCTGTGTTTTTCTTTCCCAATGCTCTTCTTCGATGGATGACTAAGATGATTTCGTGGTAACTCATCATATTTATTACAGCTTTGCTAGTTTAACACGAGAGAGAGGGAGAGTGTGTGTTTGTTGCTTCAGGAGTATGATATGAATTCTAACGTTTCTGATGAGGTCTTCTGTAAATTGTTTCACTGTTCCTCATTTCTGGCTTAGATGTTTGCAATTCCAGTTTGTTTATTCGTGCATTATAGTCTTAAGCATTCTAATTCCTCTAAGGATCGCTCAGTTTAGGACAGGTTGAGAATGCGAGGAAGCACATTTGTTTTTCAGGACATCAACCAGATCCCGTAGAGCTGCAGAAGTTGCAGTTGGTGGAGAAGCATCTTATCCGATGTACTGATTCCCGGAGAGTAGGTGATTGGAGAAGCACATTGAGGGAAGCTGATACTGCCATTGTTTCTGGAGCTGATGCTTCACCTCAGGTCTTAATGTTTCCTCGTCGTCTCAACGTTTGATAATAGTGCTTGTCCTAGTAACCGAACTGATTCAAGTTGACTTTGCAGCTGTGTGCATGTAGGGCAGAAGCTCTCTTGAAGCTTCACCAACTAGATGATGCTTTCTCAGCTCTGTCAAATCTCCCAGTATCTGAGCCGTCCACCAGTCCAAATTCCCACAAGATTTTTGGGATGATTTTCGAAGCTTATATGTTCTTTGTTAAAACACAAGTTGAGCTGGCTAAAGGAAGGTGAGCTTGGGTCAACTTTGGGGTGTTTTATAAGATAAGATTATCAATAGAGTAAATACGACATGTTTGATGAATGTTTTCAGGTTTGATGGTGCTCTTACAGCCATTGAGAAAGCAGGACAGATAGATCCTCCCAATGTTGAGATCTTGAATCTACTTAATAAAGTGAAGTTGGTGTGTCGAGCTCGTGCTCGTGGGAATGATTTATTTAAATCTGAGAGGTTCACCGAGGCGTGCTCTGCCTACGGAGAGGGTCTTAGGCTCGATCCTTCTAATTCTGTTCTCTACTGCAATCGAGCAGCTTGTTGGTTTAAGCTCGGTCTGTGGGAACGATCAGTGGATGATTGCAACCAAGCTCTCCGTATCCAGCCAAATTACCTCAAAGCCCTTCTCCGAAGGGCTTCCTCTAACAGCAAGGTAAGACATCTCTCTCAGTATTAACCCCCCAACCCATAAAATGTTATTCGAGCGTATGGTTTGAATGCAATGCAACATTGCTGATTGTAGCTTGAACGCTGGAGCGAAGCTCTGAGGGATTATGAGGTGTTAAGAAAGGAACTCCCGGATGACAACGAGGTGGCTGAATCATTGTTTCATGCACACGTTGCTCTGAAGAAATCGCGTGGGGAAGAGGTGTATAACATGAAATTCGGTGGAGAAGTGGAGGCCGTCACTGGTCTTGATCAGTTTCGAGCTGCAATTTCCTCGCCTGGTACGTACTCGTTTCTCCCTGCAATGATACAATAGTCATACATCGCTCTAATCATTGAAATTGGCAAATGTAGGTGCATCTGTAGTACATTTCAAAGTAGGTTCCAATTTACAATGCAAGCAGATATCTCCATTCGTAGACCTGTTATGCAGCCGATATCCATCCATTAATTTTCTCCAGGCAAGCTACCTATTCGTCTGATATTCGTATAATCTCCAAATCGACTTAACTTATAAATGTCTGATCTTGCTCCCCATCAATCAGGTAGATGTCGAAGAGAGCCCCGCCATTGCTCATGCGGACAACGTTAGAATAGTACCTACGTTCAAGATATACAGGGGAGGTAACCGGGTGAAGGAAATGGTGTGCCCTAGCCCGGAGGTATTGGAGTCATCGGTGAGACATTACAGTATTTAAATCATTAATGCTTTCTCGACTCGTTTATCATGCTCGTCTCTATCGTCCAGACCCACCAGAACACTATAAGACCCTTCCTCCCATCACACAAATGGTGATTAGTAGTTACATGTGACGTAATTAGGAGCCATATATATGGAGAATTTCAAACAAAACATCATAGTTCTATTTTGCTCGTTTCATTCATTCATCCATCCATCCATCCATCACGACCATCTCCCACCACCATTCATAATTTCTTGGACATTGTATCTTAGCCATCTCCTTTAGACCCGCGATTCTACTGTAACATAGTGATCAGGGACGAGCGGAGAAAGGGATCGACAGAATCGAGCCGAGGAACTGTACATTCGTATACGGCGATACACACACAACACAGCATTGGTAAAAATACACCCCATTGAAGGAAAATGGATCAGGTGGGAAATGGTATGTATTTTGATGATGAATGTGATACCTCAAAAACTATGGAGGTGTTTTCTTTCTTTGATTATTAAAAAAAAAGTTAATAAAATTTATAAATTCTTTATTTCGTCTGCATATTATTCATGTAATGATCTTGTTGACATTTCCTCTGTGAGACCCACAATTTCATTGGATTAATTGGATTCACATTTCTTTGTTTGATATTTATTTCAACTGTTGTTGTTTACCATTATGCATAGAAAATTCCTTTGTTGATGGGGTTGGCCTCTTAAATTTGGTGTTGCAATGGAGGCAGTGGGGTGGTTGGATGTATTCATTGCCTTGTTTGGTGTGTCCTCCAAACCTACCCTATTTTAATACTCGTATAAACATTTCTGAGGGTAATGCAGTCTTTTTGAATAGTAAGTGTAGAGTATAATGTAGTCTTTTTGAATAATAAGTGTAAAATATGTTATGTGAGGAAATCGTGGTCTTTTTGAAATCGTGGTCTTTTTGAATGAGCTTTTGTGAATGGGTTCGCCATAATTTTGCAAAATTATTGTTATTTAAATAGATGAATTATTATTTTTTGAATGAAAATGTAACTCGTCTTAACAAGAATTTAAAAAATCACAAATACATTAAAATTTGAAGAGTAATATTTTTTATTTAAAAGAATAATAGTTCATTTTTTTAAAAAGTAATTTTTCATATACTAAAAAGTAATTGAAAAATCAGAGTATACGAATTTGAGAAGTACTCCCTCCGTCCCACAAAAGATTGCACCTCCAATTCGGTACGGAGATTAAGAAAGTAATAACTTTTAGAGATATAATGATATTTTTTTGGTAATAAATATATGATAAAACATGTTAGGTAGAGATGATTTTTTTGTAAATAAAGTATATGGAATGATGATTGTTTTTTACTTTATGTTTTTTTGGAAATGTGTAAACTTTTATAGGACAACTCAAAATGAAAAATGTGTCATTTAAAATGAGACGGAGAGAGTATTATTTTTCAGTAATATTTTATCACTTAATAGTAGTTTTTCATTTCATGTATAGTATCCATTTTGAAATTAGTGTGTTTTAACGATGTTACTTGCTCCTTCTTAACCAATATTGTAGTTTAATTTCGTATTTTGTCTCCTTATGAATGAATAATATGATATCAATGAATGTCATTAAAATCAAATTAGGGTCTATTCATTGTTTTTTTTAGTGTGTCCTTCTCAACCCTGCCGTATTTTAATCTCTTATTATTCGTATCGTATTGTCTTCTTCATGGATGAATAATATTATTAATATTATTTTGGGGTGTTGGTGAAATAAAAATATCTTAATTGTCTTTAAATTTAGTTTTGCAACCTAATCTCTTTGACTTTTTGATAGCCTGTTTTGATATTTATAGGCTTAACATTGTACATGAGATGCCTGTATTGCCCCTGATTTTAGGGCAAATAAATTGTTTTAAATCATTATCAGTCATTGTATATAATTTTTCGATTAAAAATCCCGAATGTGATTTAAAATTACAAATAAAGATCCACATTTATAATATGGAGTAAGAAAAATAAATCAAAACGACTTGTGATACTTGATAGAACCTTGGATTGTCAAACAACTAAATTAAGAGCATATTTAATTTCACTCTTGTGACCATCATAAAGTTATCCTTTTAGGGGAATAATCGTGTGTTATCCTAACTACTCTATATAACACATAGGGTGTACCATGTGCCAGCCGTGGATAAGAAAAGCATTGAAAATTGCATTAATTTGATTGTACCATACTACATGCATTATGCTCCCTTGGCGAGAGATTTTTTTTCTTGTGTATTAAGAAGTACTCCCTCCGTCCCTCAAAGTATTTCACACTTTCTTTTTTCATCCGTCTCTCAAAGTATTTTACACTTTACTTTTATTAAATTTGGTAAAAAATACATTATAACAATACTCACTTTTTACACACATCTCAATATAATACTTACTTTTTCACATCTCCCAACAACTTTACACACCTCCCAACAACTTTACACACCTTTTTCATTAAATCAACTAAAATATATATTCTCTTTATTACTTTATACATAAAAATACAAAATTTTCTTAAACTCCGCGCACACCAATACGTGAAATACTTGTTGGGATGGAGGGAGTATTATTATTTAAGCAAAGATTTATGTGAGCATTTTACATAATTAAATGGATAAGCCTACAATATCCTGCAATCTGTCTCATCTGACTCAAAGTCTGAACTTTGAAGTTGTTTATTTTTTTATTTTTTTTTCTTAATCACATTTGCCATGAAGTGCCCAGACCAAAATTTACTTCCTCCCAAATAACTCCTCATAATTCTTATATTTGTCCTTTCTATAACATTTTTAACACCCAAAAAAATAAACAATTGTTTTATTATTAACCTTAAAAGAGTACGTATCACTTTTTACTTATACTATAAATAAATAATTCGCTTCATCATTATTAATTTTCATCAATTGAGTATCACTTTTAATTGATAATGTTATCACTATTTATCCGTCTCCCACAATACTTCCATTATTTAGTCTCATAGAGGGTTGTATATCCAAAATAGGCTTCTTAAGCACCAAAATTTACAAAATACAAATAAAATTAATCCAATAAAAATATATCATACTAGATTGACAGTTGAAACCCTAGCGAAGGAATCCAAGGTAGGCTTATTATTCTATCCATCCATACATATACATGCACAAAAACTGATGAATAATACTAGAAATAAATTATTTAATCTCACTACTTCAAACATTTTATAGCAGGTGAGCACTTGTGTTAGACGAATAGAATAGGGGGTGATAACACGTAAAAGTGATAATATCTTTTATTAAAAGTGATAATCATTTTTTTTTAAAAAAGTAAAAACAATGTCACGTGAGTATGGCTCTTTATAGAATGTAGAATAAGACGCTTCACAGTGTATAGTAAGGATGACCTTGGTTCCAGAGTCCAGATTTATTTAAAATATTATGAAATGATAGATCAATTTAGATTCCTGATCCAAAATCTGGTATTAATATAGTTTAAATGAAACATAAATTAAAATAAACCCTCTATTAAGTAGAATCCCCAACTTGGAAGGAATATATAAAAAAAGAAAAAAGAAAAAAGAAAAAAGAACTGGCAGATCACAACACAGTATTAACAATCACTGATATAATTGCACATTTCGATTGAAATCTAATAATAGCAGAAAATGTAGTATGCAACCAATGGTAAGTTCCAATGGTGATTAGAATTCATCACACTTGCAAGTTTTTCACGTTAATGTGACGTGCAGTAGAATACAATTTAGTTATTGAAGGTAACTCGGTGGGTTCCCTACAATTCATGCACCAGTTGCATATAAACGCGTCCACTCCTTAGCTGCACAGTAGTTTATTTAGACCGTTGATCAGGTGGTGATCGCGTCCAAGGAATTACATAGAATTATTATTCACAAAACATACCTGTTTCGACAGCTTCAGCCTCGTTTGTTTTCCAATGCTTAGCAATGTTTTCAGAGAGTGGGTCGTCTGGATTTGGAGCACTCAAAAGTGCTTGAATGCTAAGACGGGGCAAAAGGACATTAAAATAAGTATATTGTCATTATGTCATATAAGAAAAGGTGTCGTTTTTACCAGAAATCAAATCCATTCATAATAAGCTAAAATTGAATTAAGAAAACCCAACTACCTTTTTATTTTAAAAGCATAATCTTATTTCTCGATGAGGGGTTAAAGAACATCAAAGCACAACGAATTAGAAACTATGATGGGTTTCGTTACCTCAAAAGTACGGTTCTAATCTGAAGAGCGGGACTCCATTTGTCTTTGAGAATGTCCAAGCATATCCTTCCAAGCTGCACTAAGACCTCAAAATTCAGTAAAGCGGACAAAAAAGGACTCAAATAAAAAAGAATCAAAACTAGTAAAACAAACCTTGTCAATGTTGGGGTGGTAAATTTTAGTGAGGAAGCGAACCTGTCGGATATGGTGAAAACAGTAAGGCATCTAGCTTCTAATTCACAGAAACAAAAATTCAATTCACAGAAAAGTTTTGGCAACTTTAAAACACAGTCCTGCTTTAGAAAAGACCATCTACATTGCAAAAGATGTCCCAATATAAAATTTTAAGAACTTATCTAGCAACCTATGCTTCAACAAATAGTAACTTAAGTCTGAAGGCCAAAATATTTCACAAACCTCACTGGCAAATCAAGAGTATTTTTGGATGGATATAAATGAAGTATGCATGCAAATCCTTAAATGTGCACGACAGATGGGTTGAATAACCTGGACAAATGGCACTCTTTAATGGACATCATTAAAATAGATGGCCAGGAGACTTTTACAGAAATGAGACTAGGGATGATAGGGTGATATCCTGGGCAATATTGCTCAATCTGATCAGGATTTACTTACACTGGTGGAAAATACAAAAAATTGTAATTACGGTTCAACACACCCAACTTTTAAAGGATTAACTAGGAGAAAAATAACAGGGTCTTTATTTCTTTAATTATAGAAACAATAACTGAGAAGGGAAAACCACAGCTACAGCTTACAGAGTATCATTTTTTTCCAGGCTGGGAAAATCTAAATATTTAAAGCTATGCAAGCATTATGATGAAGGATTAGAGTTCATGGATGAAAATGCCAAGTATATTAAGAACATCACTTTGTTAAAAACAATAAAAATAAAATAAAATCATCAAAATGATGGTATGACAGAGAGAAGCATTGGATTACACGTCTTTCCAGAGACTTTAGGAAAATGAACAACATTCTGATTGATATAGAAAGACCAAACTCAGAAATGGGGTAGCACGTTATAGAGAACATAAAAACAATAACCCCAGGGAGCAAGTGAATCAATTTACCAACGCTTATACTCTGCACATAATCGTGTGTGATTTAAGCCAATTAGCACATTCCATTAGTAAAATTATTTCAGAATACCTTAGGGGCAGCCATCGGGTACTCCTCGGGTAAAAACAACTCCAACTTAAAGACGCCTCCTATAATGCAACGGCAACCAAAAAAGAAAAAAGAAGAAGCATATCATTAATCAGATAGAATAATGTCCAGGGAAGAATAGCAAATAAAACATTGACACAGCCTAAACAAATATCAATAAACAATCAACTTGCAGTAAAAGAACATATAAGACCAACATATAACACAATTGGGTGGTTATCTGTTATACACTTTATCCAATACCTAACTAAAGATAATTTTTATAAACTTTTAAATGACGTCTAATGAGAAATGCAAAAAAGCGAGCACATATACAACCTAAACATGTTTACAAAATGCTCCTATAGATGTTGTAGTCAAACAACTAGTCCACCAGCAGTTAACGATACATCAACATTGCCACTGGATTAGAATACATGCACAAATAAATGATAAGTGGAAGCACATAACAGTTTTTCAAGGTTAAAAAAACTATAACAGTATGATAGACTTGAAAGTTGTAACTAGTTGCAAAACTCAGCAATTCAGTGATTAATAAAACCTTTCGGGGTCAGAAAAATATAGTAAATAAAAACAATTAGAACCAAGTTAACCATGGGAAGTAAAACTCTGAACACCCAACCAGATATTCAGAAATGTCAACAACAATACTAATTAGAGAGATAATTGTACAGTGCAAAAATTGGGTAAAATAGTCCTCGGGAGAGTACTTTGATTAAAAATTAGAAATCAGATAAAGAATCGGTACAGCACTCATTACTTATAGGAGAAAGAACATGAGAATATACACCAGACATTTGTTTCTTCATCAGAGCCTGCTGGCTTTTACCTTCAAAAGGAGATTGCGTTGGACCAAGAATCATAACGTTGAAGTATCGCATATTGTCCTCTGATGGAGATGCACTTATTCCTGGTGCTGCATAACATATCAAACACGCTCAGTGCTCTAAGCTCTAGGAACATTTGACCCAAATCTACAACATTTAAATTGTTAACTTCAACTGTGATCATCATCTTAACTTGCAAAATTGGGAAAAAATAGGAGTTCTACTCGGTAGCATAGCAATACTCGCAGCAAACCATATAAACAGAAGCAAAGGCTACAGAGCTAAGATTATCATTATTCGCAGGAGATCTCCAGAACATTAAAAAGGAAATTTATCATATGACAATAGAACTTATATATACATACAAAATAAAGACCGCTTCATTGACAATACAATGCGAAATAAATTGCAACTGATACCAGATCAAGGAAAAGTAAACACAGAAGTTCATAAGATATTTCAAAATTATTTAACATTTCCAACACCAAAGCCAAATCAGAAATTGCATTATCAATGAATATAAACACAGCAAAATTAACATATATTGAGCTTTTCATAAATTTGTACTCATCAAATAAATCTCGATTTCACCATGCGCGGAAATCAGAGGGCTTACCTGGTTCACTCAGAAGACGCTGCGTCTCCTATTAAACAGAAACGAGATTCAGCCCATCAATACAATTTTTGACGAAGTAAAGTAATCGAAAAGCAAGCAACTCAAACCGAAAATTAAGAAATCTACATGCTGGAAGCAGGGGGATCTCAAGGGAAATGCAAAGATCGGAATGATACCTTGAGAATTCTACGCGGTAAATTGCTGTTGGCCATTGGATTGAAATCCGAGCTTTGTTCTTCCTCTTGTAGTCGGAGAGTTTACGCTAACAGAAAGGGTTTTTCCTTGATTTCTCTCTCTAGAAAATGAGGAATTGTTCCTTTAAGTGAGATCGGTAATTCATGATGAATGATATAAATTCGTAATAATAATATTTATACTGTTCCGTCGTACAATAATAAACCTTTTAGAAAAATTCTCCATCAAGACATGAATGAAAAATTAATAAACTACGGAGTTTCAATTTGAGCTAAATTATTTTTTAATCGGTTAGGATCTGAATTTTATAAAATTATTGATTTAGTGCTTAAATTTATCACATATTATTACATATTTTATCAATTCAGAACCTAAATTTAGACTCTTTATTGATTAGGGATGACAATGAGCCGGGTCAGAACGGGTACCTGACCGCCCCACCCCGCCCCACACGCTTACTTTGCTGCCCTGCCCCGGTACGGGGGCGGGTCCGCCCCGCCCCACCCCATTTTTTAATTATTTTTTGATAAATTATATACGTTCAAATAGAAAATTTTAAACTAAAATAAAATGAAGTGAATTTAAATTTTTATCTTTATTTTAAAATTTTTTATTTCATTATACTCCATATTTAATAATATAGTATATAATATTGTAATAAAGTATTTTTTTAATAGTTATATATAATTACCATATATGATTTATTTTATTTAAATCAAATAAAAATGTATGTATAATATTTAATATATATCAATAAATGATATTATATAATAAATATAATAAATATTTTAAATAAAAAATTGTAATATTTTAATACAGGGCGGGGCGGGACAAGGCTAGGACCCAGACCCGGACTGGCCCGTGCACGGAGCGGGGCGAACCCGCCCCATTCTCTGTGCGGGTTGGGTCGGGTCAAGTGCGGGTCGGCCCAAATTGCCATCCCTAGTATTGATAGAAAAAATAATTCAGGCCCGAATGGATGTTTATTCATTTCTCAGGCTAGGATCCATAAAACTCCTAAATTTTTCACTCCCCCCGTCCCACAAAAGATTGCACTCCCAATTCCGGCACGGAGATTAACGAAGTGATAACTTTTAGGGGTATAATGATATTTTTTTGTAATAAATAAATGATAAAGTATGTTAAGTAGAGATGCTTTTTTGGTAAATAAAGTGTATGGAGAAGGATGATTGTTTTTTACTTTTTATTTTTTATGGAAATGTGTAAACTTTTGTGGGATAACCCAAAATGAAAAGTGTGCCATTTGAAATGTACTTTCTATTTTTTTTATGTCCATTTAAAGTTTAAACTTTATAAATACTCCCTCCATCCCATCCTAAGATTTCATTTTTTTCATTCTGGGCATCCCACCCAAAGAATCTTCTTTCATTTTTTACACACATGTGACCCACACACACCCACCAATACAATTAAAATATGGGGCACACACTCCCACTAATACAACTACTCACTACAAATTAAATAATAACACTCGTTAATACACGTGCAAAAAACAAATGCTACCCTTTAGGTGGGACGGATAGAGTATATTTTAGTCATAAATTTATTTAAAAATAGTACATTATCCTCTGAAAATTAATAAAATTAAACAAAAAAAATATTTTTGAACTCCACATATATACCATAATAGTGCAACTTAACGTGAGATCGTGGGAGTATAAAATATTCTCTGCGACCAAATTAAATTATTTAAAATTCTTCCTTTAAAGTATTCATTACTTTTTTTATATAGATTTTGGAGTATAAAATATTCTCTCCGATCAAATTTAATTATTTTACATGTAGATTATTATATACAAAAAGTTGTGCACATCCCTAAATTTAAATGTGTGCGTTCAAATTTTTTTATAAGTAAACGAGAGAAATTCAACTACTACTCTAATATCTACTCCATATTTTTCTTTTAGAGAGTGTTAGACTGTTAGGTTTAAATTGAGTTACTCGATGTGACTTACAAAATTTGTAAAATTTAAAAGAGTTTGCAGACAAATTACATTTTAATTGTCTTCTAAACTTGTAATAAAAAGTAAGGAGTACCATAAAATCCAACATTTGGAGGAAGGTGAGTTCCAATTGTAAGCAATTAAAATTCACGGTCCAATCAAATGGCGACACGTGGATTTTATTGATTAAATATCAATTTTAATTTATTATATTTTATTTTGGGGATTTAATAAATTAATTCCTAAAATAGATTAATAAATAATTGATAATTAATTTAATACCCAACAAATTAAGTAGGGTTTAAATTAAGTAAAGCTTGACCCCTAAGTTAAGTAAAGCATGGAAGGTTCAAGAATTAGGTCAAATTAAGCAATGACCAATCAAGCTGTGATATATTTGGAACGGCCCAAGCCCGCATAACTAGGCCAAATCTGTCATGGACCAATCAGATTGCGAGATATTTATGGAGTATCCTCATCCTTCACCTATATAAGGAGCCCTCCTTCATTCACTTCAGACAGATTAAAAGACTTGAAGACATAAACGCTCTGAAGAGATCAAGAACACGAGCAGCGCTCCCTTGAGATCTTCAAGCATCTTCAAGTCAAGAACGTCAAGCGATTCGGGATTAAGGTGCGGAGCCCCCCAAATCAAGCGTTCTTCATATACTAAGTTCTTCGGTGTTCTTCGCGCCAAGAACAGCATACGACCCGGGATTAAGGTGCTAAGCCCCCCACATCGAGTGTTCTTCAGATCAAGTATGTTTAATCCAAACAAAGGCTCGACGCTTCTGGATTAACGTTATAAGATCCCAAATCCGAGTTCGGACAAGCTTCAACTGAAGATCCGACTCAAAACACACAGTCAACGCGGTCAACGCAGTCAAAGTCAAAGCCAAAGTCAAGCCAAATTGGTTCGAGAGAAGAATCAGAGGATTGATAGAGATTGTTTCCTTAATCATCAAGTTTAATCCATCTGGATTATCATTGTAATTCTCCTGTATTTATTTCATCATAAATACAAAAAATTATTATTACAAATTTTGGCACGCCCAGTGGGACAGTCTCTACCTCTCATCTCTTCTCTCTACAAGCTCGAAGTACGATATGACTCCTGTCAGGATTACTGTAGGTAGGACTGCTGCTTCTAAGCTCTCAGAGGCATTAACTGAATATGTTGCTGTTGTTACAAGGAGCATGTCAGAAAAAGCTCGTTCGGAAGCCTCATCTGGATCCAACCCTTCGGTTGAGGAGACTTCGAGAAAACAACTACTTATGAAAGATGATAGTGATGAAGATTCTGCATCTTCAAACTCTTCATCTGACTCCGTTGCAGCTCCAGTAATGATGGCAGGCGCCACGACTGTTGAGGAACAATTAGCAAACATGATGAAAGCTATCGAGGGGCTCACGAAACACATAGAGGCTCAAGACACAAAGATCTCCCAATTGATGAAAAGAGACATCGCAGAGACTAGCCGTGCAAACGGAAAAGGAGTCATGGACGATAGTGAAGTGGAAGAGGTCACAAGGCGCCAGACTATTGAAAAGGAGCAAACTCAAGGAACGTTGCCACTTTCAGCTGATGGAATGCTCCAAGTGGATCAACTCAAGGATATTATACTTGGAACAATAAAAGAGAGGTTTGAGGAGAATTCCAAGCCTACTGTTCCTTATGTCAAGCCATACACGAAAAGATTGGACAACTTGAAGTTGCCAGCTGGCTACCAGCCTCCCAAGTTCCAACAGTTTGATGGCAAGGGAAACCCGAGGCAGCATATAGCACACTTTATTGAGACCTGCCATGACGCTGGTACTTATGGAGACCATATGATAAGGCAGTTCGTTCGCTCTCTCAAAGGAAATGCATTTGATTGGTATATCGACTTGCAAGCTGAATCCATTGATAGTTGGGCACAAATGGAACATGAGTTCCTTAATCGTTTCTACAGCACGAGGAGAACTGTTAGCATGACTGAGTTAACTAATACTCGTCAATTGAAGGAAGAACCTGTGATTGATTATATCAATCGATGGAGAAATTTGAGCTTAAATTGCAAGGACCGATTATCCGGAGAGTCTGCTATTGAGATGTGTATCCAAGGGATGGAATGGAATCTCCTTTATATACTTAAAGGAATTCAACCTAAGACTTTCGAAGAATTGGCTACTAGGGCCCATGATATGGAATTAAGTATGGCTGCTAGTGGAATCAAACATTCACCGATGTCGGACTCCTACAAGTCTAAAGATAAACAAGATTTCAAAAGGGGGGGCAAGTCATATGTTAAAAGTTCCAACAAAGAATCAATGGCCACAAATATTATGACGGTCAAGGTTCGAAAGAATGAAAATGATAAGAAAGACAAAGGGAAGCAAGTTGCTCAAGAGTGGGGACAAAGAAGGTTAACTCTGAAGGAGATGCAAGAAAAAGAGTATCCATTTCTGAACTCAGACCTTTCTGGCATATTTGATGATCTGATGAAAAATAAGCTTCTTGACCTTCCTGAGATGAAACGTCCAGAAGAAGCCGGCCGAACTAATGACCCAAAATACTGCAAGTATCATAGGTTGATGAGTCATCCAATTCATGATTGTTTCGTTCTTAAGGAAAAGATCATGCAACTGGTTAAGAAAGGGAAAATCGTGTTAGAAGATGAGGCGGGCACAAACTTCACTTCTGTAATAGAAAGTCATAATGAAGGCTCATGTCATGTCGTGAACGAGGACAATGAAAGTGAACAACTTGAAACTAAGGGTAAAGCTTACTCCATGAAGGTGACCTTCACGGATGAAGATATGTTGTTGGGTATGCAATCTCATAATCGACCTCTATTTGTGACTGGTTATACTAAAGGGATGCGAGTGAATCGCATACTTATTGATAGAGGTTCGGCAGTGAACATTTTGTCCTTGAGAATGTTGAAGAAGATAGAAATACCACTGGATGAACTCAACCATAGCCGATTGATGATCCAAGGGTTCAACCATGAGGGGCAAAGGACTCTCGGCACAATAGTTCTTGATTTGCTAATTGATGAGATGAAATCCACAGTCCTCTTCCATGTTATCGATGCAAAAACTTCGTACAACATGCTTTTGGGGCGCCCATGGCTACATGAGAATGGTGTGATTCCTTCCACATTACACCAGTGCTTCAAATATAGTGAAGGTGATAATGTGAAAAGAGTATTCGGTGACGACAAGCCGTTTACTGAAGCTGAAGCTGAAGCTTACTTTGCAGATGCTAAATATTTCTTCAAGAGTACAAAGGAAGTAAAGCGTGAAGAGGCCCCAGTGCAGGATAATGGGGGCAATAAACAAATAAAGGATGAGGATGGTAGTACATCATCTGCCACTCTCAAGGAGAACAAAGGCAAAGGGCTTGAGACCTCGGAAGAGTTAACGTTGCCTTTAACAAAAATTGATGCTAGTAAACTTTCTTCTCCACCACTCAAAGGATTCACACGTCCTATTGAAGGACCAAAGACCGAACATGGTGAAGTGTTTGAAGCCGAAATAACCAAGTCGTATAGTCCACAAGCTTATAAACTCCTTATGAAGGCTGGTTATGAACCAAGGGAAAAAGCGATGGCGAGCAAGGTGTGTCAAGAAACTATCAACCCACCAGGACATGGGCTCAATGTTACTCAGAAAATGTTGAAAAATGATGGTCACACTATTAAGAAGGCTAAGCCAGGTTTGGGATATGTCCCTCAAAAACCAGTCCGCATTGCAATTAGAAGAGCAAGTACAAATTATATCACCGAGGGAGAAGCTTTATCCACGGAGGATATGTTTGACGCAAGTAGTAGGGAAGTCAAGAGAATATCTATTTTTGAAAGGCTTGGGAGTGTCTTCGAAAGGCTTGGACCCTGTAAAGGGAAGTGTAGGAGGCAAAATCATGTCAAGTCCCTTAACCTCCGAAAACTCCGGAGTCAAAATCCATCTCGTATCAAGCGGCAAAATATCTTGACTATCTCAAGTGGAAGAGTATTGAAAGCTAAGGTGCGAAGAATCATCTTTACCAAAGATGATAGTAATAATGATAGAGAAAGTGTAGCTTCCACCAATCATATTACTGCTATGGAAGATTCTCAAATGGAGGAAGTAGATGCTGAAGATGCCCCTCCACAATTTGAAGAAGGAGTGAAAGCCACTGTTGATGAATTGAAAGAAATTAACTTAAGTGATGAAAATGACCCACGTCCTACCTATATAAGTGCTCTGCTAAATGTTGAAGAAGAAACAAAGTATGTCAGCCTTTTGCGAGAATTCAGAGATGTCTTTGCATGGTCGCATAAGGAAATGCCAGGCTTAGATCCGAAACTTGCAGTGCACCACTTGTCCATTAAAAAGGAAACTCGGCCGGTTAAACAAATGCAGCGTCGATTTCGACCAGAGTTGATTCCTTTGATTGAGGACGAGATTAATAAGCTTCTTGAAACAGGCAAGATCCGAGAAGTTAAATATCCTACTTGGATTTCCAATATCGTGCCGGTAAGAAAGAAAAATGGGCAACTCAGAGTATGTGTTGATTTTCGAGATTTGAATATGGCATGTCCGAAGGATGTCTTTCCATTACCAATTACTGAACTAATGATTGATGCAACAACGGGGCATGAGGTCCTTTCATTTATGGATGGGTCATCTGGCTACAATCAAATTGGTTTGGCTCCTGAGGATCAAGAGAAGACAGCCTTTCGTACTCCGAAAGGGATATATTGCTATAATGTTATGCCATTTGGCTTAAAGAATGCTGGTGCCACTTATCAGCGAGCCATGCAAAAGATATTTGATGACATGCTTCATAAGATTGTCGAATGCTATGTTGATGATATTGTGGTGAAATCAAAGGAAAAGAAAGATCATTTCCATGATCTAAGGCGAGTGTTTGAACGATTAAGAGAGCATCAACTCAAGATGAATCCACTCAAGTGTGCATTTGGAGTTTCATCCAGGAAATTTCTGGGGTTTGTTGTTCGCCGTCGAGGGATTGAGATTGAGAAAGCAAAGATTGACGCAATCATGAAAATGCATGTGCCTCGGAACATACATAAACTCAAAAGTCTGCAAGGAAAGTTGGCATACTTAAGGAGAGTCATATCAAACTTAGCTGGCCGATGCCAACCATTTAGTCATCTCATGAAGAAAGACAGCATATTCGAATGGGATGAAGCTTGCAATAATGCTTTCAATAGCATTAAAGAATACTTGATGAAGGCACCAGTGTTGAGTGCTCCAATACCGGGACGTCCATTAGTCCTTTATCTAGCTGCTCAAGAGCGTTCTGTGGGAGCTTTACTTGCACAAGAAAATGATGATGGTAAAGAAAGAGCTCTATATTATCTAAGTAGAACCATGACTCCAAACGAGTTGAAGTATTCACCCATTGAGAAGATCTGCTTATCCCTTATCTTCGTAATTCAGAAATTGAAACATTATTTTCAAGCTCACACAGTTCGGCTAGTTTCGAAAGCCAACCCACTAAAATTTATCATGTCAAAACCAGTACTCTCTGATCGGCTTGCAAGATGGTATCTCCAACTTCAACAGTTTGAGATCGTGTACGTTCCTCAAAAGGCCGTAAAAGGACAAGTGTTGGCAGATTTTCTAGCTGATCATCCAATGCCTGCTGAATGGGAACTATCTGATGAACTCCCCGATGAAGATGCTTTCACTGTGGACATAGTTTCTCCTTGGAAGATGTATTTCGATGGAGCATCTCATAGAGAGGGAGCTGGTGCGGGAGTCGTGTTTGTAACATCCAGTGGTGAAGTTCTACCTTTCTCATTTTCCTTAACAGAAAATTGCTCTAACAATGTGGCTGAGTATCAAGCACTTATACTTGGTTTAGAGATGGCCGTCGATATAAAACAACTACACCTTAGAGTGTATGGTGATTCGCTATTGGTAATAAATCAACTCCTTGGAGTGTATGAAGTGAAGAAGCCTGAGTTGTTCCCCTATTACAAGTATGCTCAAAAGCTTATGGGTTATCTCGGTGATGTTGATATTAAGCATCTGTCTAGAAGAGAGAATAAGCAAGCCGACGCCCTCGCTAAGTTAGCATCAACTATAGCTATGCCAGAAGCGCAAATTCAAATACCGGTGTGTAGAAGTTGGGTTGTGCCACCAATCTTTGAAGATGATGATTATGAAGAAGTTGAAAATCATGTGGTGGAGGTTTTCGAAATTGAAGAAGAAGATTGGCGCCAACCACTTGTGGATTATTTGAAATATGATAAGTTGCCTAACGATCCACGACAAAGGGTTGATATTCGGCGTGGGGCACCTCGGTTCATCTACTTTAAGGGTACACTTTATAGAAGATCATTCGATGGAATTTTCTTGAGATGCTTGGGTAAGGAAGAAACTATTCAAGCAATGGAGGAGGCTCACTCCGGAATTTGCGGTGCTCATCAATCTGGACCGAAGCTACATTTCAGAATTAAAAGGATGGGCTACTATTGGCCAACCATGGTGAAGGATTGCATGGATTACGCGCAAAGATGTCAAGCTTGTCAGTACCATGGAAATCTGATTCATCAACCTCCGGAGCCTTTGCATCCGATAGTCGCTTCATGGCCTTTTGATGCTTGGGGTTTAGATGTGGTAGGGCCACTTACAAAGTCTTCTGGTGGTCATCTCTACATTCTTGCTGCAACAGATTACTTTTCAAAGTGGGCCGAAGCTGTGCCTCTAAGGGAAGTGAAGAAAGAAAATGTTGCTGATTTCATCCGGATCAACATCATTTATAGATATGGTGTTCCGCGCTACATCATCACTGATAATGGAAAGCAGTTCAGCAACAGTTGGATTGATAAACTATGTGAGAAGTTTGATTTCAAATAAAAGAAATCTTCAATGTATAACGCAGCTGCTAATGGTCTTGCCGAAGCTTTCAATAAAACTTTATGCAGTTTATTGAAAAAAGTGGTCTCCAAGTCAAAAAGAGATTGGCATGAAAGAATCAATGAAGCTTTATGGGCGTACCGCACCACCTATAGAACACCTACTCAAGCCACTCCGTATTCCTTGGTGTATGGTGTTGAGGCTGTTGTGCCTCTCGAAAAGCAAATTCCTTCTTTGAGGATAGCCATACAAGAAGGCCTCACCGAGGAAGAAAATGCAAAGTTACGTCTTCAAGAGTTGGAAGCGTTAGATGAAAAGAGGTTGGAAGCACAACAAAGACTTGAGTGTTACCAATCTCGCCTTTCTAGAACATACAACAAGAAAGTGAGGGTACGTTCTTTTCAAGTTGGTGATTTGGTGCTTGCTGTGAGAAGACCTATAGTAGTCACCCATCGCGTTGGAAATAAGTTTCTACCCAAGTGGGATGGCCCTCATGTTGTGAAGGAAGCCTATACAAATGGCACATACAAGTTGATCTCAGAGGATGGCGTGAACATTGGCCCTATAAATGGGAAGTTCTTGAAACGCTACTACGCGTAAAACAAATACACATGACGCTCCTTGACGCACGAGCCTAAACTGCATGTTACTCCTGGTCCATATGAGTATAAACTGTGTACGACGAACTCCTGGTCCGCATGAGTATAAACTGTGTACGACGAACTCCTGGTCCATATGAGTATAAACTGTGTACGACGAACTCCTGGCCCGCATGAGTATAAACTGTGCACGACATCCACCAAAGGTAATTATATGTGGTTAAACTATTAATTCACTCCACTCAGATATTTTAAGTGGTTAAAGCATTAAATATCCTACTTTGTCTAAAGTGGTTAAAGAATAGTCACTCCTGGCCCGCATGAGTATAAACTGTGCACGGCACCCCCCATTCAAACTAAATTATGTCTCTTTGAACTACGTTATGACTTGATCCTCTGCGAAGAGGTACGTAGGCAGCTTAGTACTCTGCTAAGTTCAGTCATAATTCAGGCCAATACTTCAAGATTGTCAGTCAAAGAATAAGATGAAATATAAATGAATTGAGAGGAAAAATGCTGACAAGGAGAAAGACGGGAGCGTAAAATTCGGTGAAGGAAATTTATTGGAGGGGTGAAAGAAGTTCAAAGCCTTGGATTGTTGTAATAATCACAATTTCTCATAGTGGTTGTGGGATTCAAGTTAATTTAAGTTTATGGATTTAATTAATTAAAGGGCCTAAAATAAATTTATTGGGTCAATTAATTAATAAGTCTAAATTTTATAAATAAATTAACTCATGAGGAGCGGAGCTCAAAATATGGAAGTCCAAGTGTTGATTTGCAATTGTTCTAAGTTGATTGATGCCTAAGGACATAAATATCTTCTTTACTCATGGCCCAACACAAATATGGAAGATTAAGCATCAATTAAAACTCAATTGAATTAATTAGCCTAAATGGGTTGATTTAATTGAAGGCCCAAGTGAAAAGTAACGGGCCAAGCCATATGAGATTTTATGAAAATATGGAAGAAATTTTTCAATGATATGCAGGCCAATTTACGGTGAAGATGGTAGGAAATATGCAAGGAATTTTCCCCAATTTATTTAAATTAATTATGGTGGCAATTGTATGGCAAATATAGAAATAATTCTTTCTAATTTATTTCACAAGTCAATTCCACGTGAGAATAGTTGAAAACTAAGGGGAAATGACGCACTGCTCCACTTTCTAAATTTGAAAAAGATCTTCTTTCTCCTCCAAGGAAGAGAGAAAAAGACGTGGGTCTTTGGGTTGGTACCACTTCTTTCTTCTTCCACAAGATCAATCAAATCCCCTCTCTCTATCTCTCGGATTTTCGAAAAAGAGGAAGAAAAAAAATCATATTTTTATGAGAAAGTCTGCGTTGTAATATTGCAGAGGCAATAACCGGAGTTTAAACCGTTGGATCGAGCTGAAATTTGGTCAGCACGTTTAAAACTTGAGAAGAAATATTTTGAATGGTGGAGATTGTGTTTGAAGCTCTGTGTGGATGGAAATAAGAAAAACAAAATAGGTCAGGTTTTGGGCGATTTAGTTCTGCGCGGTCGAGGGAAAAGAGTCGTTTCTCACAAACCAACCGTTAGATCCAACTGTAATTTGGACAGCACGTTCACGACTTGTAGAGGTAAATTATGGACGGTGGTGATTGGGTTTTCTCATTCCTAGAGTTATAAAAATTGAACGGAAAATGGTGTTCTTGGGTGAGGTTTTTCTAAATTAATCTCTTGTGTGCGTATGCCCGCCCGGTCAGATCTGCCGCCAAGACCAACCTGGTCAGATCCGCCGCCGGAAACACCGTGTGACTTCTGACTCCAGCATCAAAAAAATAAAATCAAGCCATTACGGGATGTCGCTTACCATCATTGCTCGTCACAACACTGAGTCGCACGGTCGGATCTCTTTCATATCTTCGCCACAAACGTCATCGGAGATGTGAGCCCAACAAGCAACCACCATGGGTGGTCCGCCATTGATTACTCTCTATCCCAACATCATCGGAGATGTGAGCCCAACAAGCAACCACCATGGGTGGTCCGCCGTTGATTACTCTCTATCCCAATGTCAAAGGAGATGTGAGCCCAACAAGCAACCACCATGGTGGTCCGCCGTTGATTATTTTCTATCCCAACGTCATCGGATATGTGAGCCCAACAAGCAACCACCATGGGTGGTCCGCCGTTGACTACTCTCTATCCCAACGTTGTCGGAGATGTGAGCCCAACAAGCAACCACCATGGGTGGTCCGCCGTTGACTACTCTCTATCCCAACATCATCGGAGGTGCGAGCCCAACAAGCAACTACCATGGGTAGTCTACCATTGATTGCTCTCCACCTCACGGTGCGAGCCCGACAAGCAACCACCATGGGTGGTCCGCCGTCGACTACTCTCCACCTCGACGAGTTGAATATCTTGTTTGTTGGATAGCTTTGATAAAAAAAAATTGAGTTCATGAAGTACCATTATATAGTAGTGGATTCATGGATAATTATGGACTCATGGATAATTATGGAAATTATTTGTGGATAATTATAGAAGCTACTAGTGGACTCATGGATAATTATGGAGATTATTGTGAGGTGTGCAAGCTCTACAAAATTGTAGGAGATTCTTTACTACAAATAACTTTGATAATTTTGGGTAAGGGTCATGAAATCTTGGTGAACAAGAAACAAATCTTTTGCGATTCCTTCACAACAAGACATTCTGTCCGTGAACAAATCGCAAGGGGGCATTTGTAAGCAATTAAAATTCACAGTCCAATCAAATGGCGACACGTGGATTTTATTGATTAAATATCAATTTTAATTTATTATATTTTATTTTGGGGATTTAATAAATTAATTCCTAAAATAGATTAATAAATAATTGATAATTAATTTAATACCCAACAAATTAAGTAGGGTTTAAATTAAGTAAAGCTTGACCCCTAAGTTAAGTAAAGCATGGAAGGTTCCAGAATTAGGTCAAATTAAGCAATGACCAATCAAGCTGTGATATATTTGGAACGGCCCAAGCCCGCATAACTAGGCCAAATCTGTCATGGACCAATCAGATTGCGAGATATTTATGGAGTATCCTCATCCTTCACCTATATAAGGAGCCCTCCTTCATTCACTCCAGACAGATTAAAAGACTTGAAGACATAAACGCTCTGAAGAGATCAAGAACACGAGCAGCGCTCCCTTGAGATCTTCAAGCATCTTCAAGTCAAGAACGTCAAGCGATTCGGGATTAAGGTGCGGAGCCCCCCAAATCAAGCGTTCTTCATATACTAAGTTCTTCGGTGTTCTTCGCGCCAAGAACAGCATACGACCCTGGATTAAGGTGCTAAGCCCCCCAGATCGAGTGTTCTTCGGATCAAGTACGTTTAATCCAAACAAAGGCTCGACGCTTCTGGATTAACGTTATAAGGTCCCAAATCCGAGTTCGGACAAGCTTCAACTGAAGATCCGACTCAAAACACACAGTCAACGCGGTCAACGCAGTCAAAGTCAAAGCCAAAGTCAAGCCAAATTGGTTCGAGAGAAGAATCAGAGGATTGATAGAGATTGTTTCCTTAATCATCAAGTTTAATCTATCTGGATTATCATTGTAATTCTCCTGTATTTATTTCATCATAAATACAAAAAAATTATTATTACAGCAATATTTCTTGAAACTAATAAAAATTGATTGGAATTTTCATACTCATAGATTGTTAATCACACATACAAGTTTTGATAACTCACATATTAATTCAATGTGAACAAACACTCTTTTAAAATATAGCATCATCATCTATTTTATGTGTCATTCATTCGATTGCCAAGAAAAATAACATAAGAAAACACTTGGTGAGATAATTTTATGAAATTTATTAATTAATTATCACTTTTTATTGATAATATTACCAAATTTTATATATATAACAAATTATTAATGAAATTATTCATTATGCCATTATTACTTTTTATCAATCGATTATCATTTTTATATTTAAATATTATCATTTCTTATTCATATTATAAAACTCATTATTCATTCCACGAGATAATCTCAATCAATACTTTTATCTTATGATATACGTATTACTTATTTTATATGTATGTGTATATTAATTCTATTGATACTTATTATGAAATTCAACACTAATTAAAACTCATAATTGAAAATTTCAAATTAAAGAGATCAACAACGTATTCATAATTGTAACATTTTTTTTCTTTATTCAAGTGTACCAACAACAACTCATTACAACCGTGAAGATTGGCCACAACTTTTGATTACAGCCAAAATGAAAAAAAAATTAAATCCTTTTTCCATTATTTTTTTCTCAAAAAAAAATACAAAAAAATTGTTGCACGGTAACAATGCATACACATGACAGGGGAAGTCGATCCTTTTTTCCTTGTTAATGTAATTTATTTTTTAAAATATTTTAATTAAAAAATTTATTGAGGGATTATACCCATGTTGAATAGGAGCGGGCCACACAGTGGGTCGACGGCTCTGGTCATGAATCCGATGGGGTTTGCGTACCGTACTGCGGCGGAGATTCCGTCGTTATCGGTGCAGACAACTCTTGATCTAGTGAAATCTTCCATCGGCACGTTGCAGTCCTCACAAGGACTTTTGGTCACCGACACTTCGCACTTGTCGTTCTCGTGATCTCCGAGCACTTGCAGGCTGTAGTTGCCGTCGGCACCGGTTGATCCCTCCACCGAGTATGTCACCGCCTTAGTATCAAGGTTTCTGCATTCTAATCGCACCGTCGCCCCTGCGCCACAAATTCAAAATAAAATTTTTTCTCAAATATCAAAATTCATTCTTTAAGTATGACTAATTTTAATTTTAGTTTTTTTTTTTATATTTTTACAAATCCCAATATTGGTTGTTTTTTTTTCGATTTTGATTTTTTTTCAAATTTATTCCTTTATATTAGAATTTGGAGTTATTCTGTGGTGCACCTAGTACACCGATGCACCTACAGATTTATAAGATAAAATAGTGGGGTAGTGTTATTAATATATTTTTAATTATTTTATTTTTTTTAAGTGATTAAGATTAAATAAAAAATTGATTCAACGGCTGTGATTATTCAGGTGCACCGTAGTTAGTTAGACTCTAGAATTTGTCAAATTTTGAAAAGAAATACTAATTAAATTTAGAGTCCAACTGCGGTGCACCTAGACGATTTCAACCATTAGATTCATTCTTAATCTAATCTCAACCATTAATTAAATTAATATAATTAAATTTATTTTTTAAAAAATCACCCACTACCCCTATTTTACTCTATTTATATGGGGTGCACCGGTGCACCCTAAAATAACCCTTAAATTTAATAAAAGGAATAATTTGGATAAAATGACTAAAATCGAAAAAAAAATCATAACTGAGAATTACAAATATTAAAAAAAGACTAAAATTGGAATAAGTCATAATAAAAGAACGATTTTTTATAATTTTCTCAATTTAACGAAAATTCAAATGGTGCGAAGAAATTGATTACATACCGGCGAGCTTTCGGGAGAGATCGGTGACAAATTCGACGCGACAAGGGTCGCAGTAGACATCGCCTTCGACGTTGAAAGCTTTATCGAAATGGCCATGGACGGCGGCAACGAGGATGCAGAGGGTAAAGATGAATCCAACAGCTTTTGCCATTTTTTTTTTAAATTTATTATTTATTAGGAACAAAAATACTGTTGTTTTCCCTTCCCTTGTTATGTGTATGGATTGGAGTGTGGTGGATTCGGTGCAATTTATGGAGAAGAAATGATGAGAGAGAAGATAAGAGTGTGGTGAAGCCATAATTTTGCATGTTTTGAAGGATTTTCTCACACTTGGAGAGAGAGAAATTACGTACATCTCCCATGCATTCAACATCATTTATGGTTAATATTTCGTATTCTTATTTTAGGTTATTTATTTATTTATATTGGTTTCCTTTTTATTTCATTTGCATATTATTATCTCCTGCTCTATATATTTTAAATCATTTTTGCCGCTCATTAAATTTTTTACATCATTTTTGCCACTCATTGAATGATTAGTATTGTAGCCTAATGTTTATACTTTCCTCTTTAAAATATTGTTTCCTCTTCTCCGAAAATCTAACCATTGATTCTAGAGTTAACCTACTTTACCTATATAGCAACCAAACTTTAACAAATCTTGGCTAACGATATTTACTGTTTACTAAGAGACTTTGTCTTTAATTTATAATTTTATACTCTCTTCGATGTGGAAAAAAATCTAACAATTACCTCTGTAGTTTATATTTTTCTTTTTGGAGTATAAATTTCATCTTCCCTTTTACGTGTCATTCATCCAATATTTTATACATAAGATATTATACTAAAATGACACATGATCATCCATCCAATGCTTTACCCACAGTTAAACCAAAATGACACAAAAAGTCATTCATCCAACCGTACGTATACCAAGATAATCCAATCGGTATATTACACTAACTTAAAAACTTCCGAAGTAACCCAAATTATAATTATAAGTTTCAAACATATAAATTCGTTAAAATCATACAATTATTAAGTGTGATGAAACTACTTTTTTTTAAAATTTAAATTATCTAATACCATTTACGATATAGTAATAAGTAACCATGATTTTTAATTCTAATTTGTGATCTGTATCTTCATGTGATCTTGTGAATTAATCAAATTTATCACTCACCAACATGCGATAAATAGGATAAAATTAAAACAATTTAATTTAATCTTTTACGCATTACTAAAATGACATATTTTTTAATATAGATTTAACACCAAAAAAGTCAGTTAAATTGGAACAGGGAGACTATTACTTGGTGATTCTTCAGCATTTGACAAGACAGGCTTATAACTAAAAGAAACATAAGATCAACGAAAATTCTAAGTTTACAAAACTGATATTAATAGAAAGGTTTACCTGAAATTTGTAATGAAGTCCCAGAAATTAGCAGATTATATACTTGTTGCAACAATTTGTCGATCAACCAGCTACGATTTTAGTATTCTCTTAAGAAGTTTGTACAAACCAAACACATTCTTCCGCTGCCAAAGGTACGGGATGAAAAACGACCGGTACTTGGGAGGCGACATTTCGCGATCCAGGTAAGGTAATGCTGCCACTACCTGTGGATAGTATTCCATAAGATATTATCATATATATAGTGTGGGGAAAAAGAGAGAGGGGGAAAGGGGGGGTTTTTACCTCCCATGTTTTCATGTCGCTCCCTCGAGGAAGGTAAGGTCTTTGCAGATGCAATTCCACAAGGAAAGTGCATTTGTCTATATCTTGCAACTGCAACATTTATTAGCAGAAATTTTAGGGAAATATGGTGATAAGAGGAATTTCATAAGAGGTAAAAAGGTTGAATATATTACATATTGTTGTTCTGATGCTTGGTTTTTGTTGTTGAAATGAGATGGAGCTGCAGATGTTCCACCTAATGTAGAGTTGAATGGAAAGGGGAGAAGACCTCTGAATCCATCATCAATCCATCTAACCTCAGCTACGTAGTCAGGAACGAAAAAAGATGATGGGAATCGGTGCCATTCGCTTCCAACACACAAGACAGGACCTACATCAAGGTAAAATTTGCTCAACTGAGAAATGTACAAAAGCAAAGCAACACCTTAATGGATGAACACATGGTAACTCATCTAAGAATAGCAAAATGGGAAATTTTCACCTTCCCCTACGTCGACATGGTGCTCTAAGTGTTTGTAAATCTCCAGTGGAGCTGAATAACCATTAGTTAAGGAGAATGTTCTAGCATGAGAGGCACATAGAATAAGTCCAAGAACCAGAGGTCGCAGAGTTTTTGCTATCTGTACAGATAATATAAATGTAAGTACTAAGAGGAGTAGGAAGTCATTGAGTTGAGCCCAGAAGAAAATGCTTTACGAATTGAAAGTTTACCGTGACAAAAATAGAAGAATCGTTAGGATTATACTTATCACGAAATAAATCAGGAAGACTTTCGATAACAGCTGAAGCAGCAACACAAATAAGTGGATATATTGGATAAAGGAACCTGCAAATCAATAGGAGAATAACAAACATAAATAATTTCCATCTCAATTAACTATACGACAATATATTCTTGTCTGAGTAAATATAGAAAACTGAAGAAGTCAAATGGAGGATAACTTTTTCAACCATATTCTAACACAGTTATGAGAACAAAAATATCCAGAAACCTGACACAGTTTTGCTCATTCTTATTAAGAAATCATGGTTTGTTTATTGGACGCTTCACTAAATGTCTAACTTACAAGGAGAAGACTATAATAAAGCATTTAGCACTATTTTATAATGCTTTCCAATTATACAAAGATACCATGATTTACTAGATAATATAATTGTTTTAATATCTCGCTTCATTACATTTACTTGGGTAATACTTAGTAAAAAATGTTAAGAATCAAGGGATCAAGAAAAAATATTTCACTGCAGAAGTAAAACTTAAGAAAAGACATCTAGAGGAAATAAAGACTAAGTTCAAGGCATAAAGTTGGGAGACGGAAAATTAGAGTTTACCTCTCTTCCTTGTGCGGCTGCAAAGACATAAAAGCGAGCCAGATATACATGGGTGAGATGATAACCAACAGCTCTGGAACATACTTTTTCTTTGCAATTGGAATGATCGCAATAAAAAGAAGAGCAAGGATAAAACAAAAGTTGAAGTTGTTGAACCCATTCTTCAGGTAAAACAATGGCCCTTCAGTACCATACAAATGGCTTTCGCCACCGCCTAATACATTATATATCAACAAATTGAGAACAGATGATGTCCACTTCCCATAGTATAAGTAGTCAACATAAACTGACATGGCCTGGAAATTTAAAGGAATGCCTATAAGACAATATTTAATCTTGGAAGAGAACAATATCTTTTAAATGATGGTAAACTTAACTTACCAAAAGTGTGAGAGAAGTTACAACACCAGACAGAAATGCATGTCTAAACTTTCTAAAAAGGGAGAACGCTGTAACTGGAAGAAATGCCAAGACTGAAAATGGCCACCCAAGAATGACGCCAGTGGCAGCTACTGCAACAGAAGCTGCAGGCTTCTCGAAAAGAAAAAGTGCAGATGATAGAGACATAGCATACATGGAGAATGAACTTGGCAAGAAACCTGTACACGAAACAGAAATCATGATCTAAAGAAAGAGCTTTATGAAAATTGAGACCACAAGTCCAAAATCATCTTTAGGCTTAGAAGTTTGTATAGCTAATTACGTCACAGTTCAAATTACTTAGATGAAGAGCTCATATTTAAGAAGCCACAGCCAGAAAACTCAAAACAAGCATTGGACAAGAGAAAAACTAAAGAAATTCTTTCAGATGGCATACATACTGGTGCTAGAAAAGTAACAACCACTGGCCAAGCATAGCATCGCGAGTGTATATGATGCAAGGCGTTTTCCATACTTCCTGGAAAGCGCCATGACGAGAGCAACATCTGCAATAACAGAGAGAATTGCAAGGAAAATTCTCACAGCATAAAAGACTTTCACCTGAAATTTTTTTAGAGCTTAAAAGATTAGAAGAGAGTGCACCATATTCAGTCAAGTTCAGCGAAAACAAAACCAAAGGAATGGAGAGAAAATCTTACTTTCTCTTCACCAAACCACCAAGTCGCAGGCCAACCAACCAAGTTGTGAAAAATAGTATACAAGTATGACCTCAATGCAAATTCGGAGCTGCAAGGTGCATAAAAGATGACCATTTAAATTAGCATCAAAACCATGCCAACTCTTCGAGAGAACTCTCTTTACATAATGTTCTTCATAAGTAAGTGATATCATATGAAACGCAGATGACAGCTTACACTAGAAGGATAAAAAAAAAAATCTACCATAGCAAAGTCCTTAATGAGGAAATCATTAACTGCAACTTTGTATGCATATAATAAAGTTCAATCATCTAAGGCCAAAGCTAAAAGTAAAACATGAGTAAAGCCAACTTGCACATATGACTCTCACAACCACCCTCATTAGTCATTACAACAGAGAAGAAAACAATAGCAACACTTCAATGAGACAACAGTCCATAATGCATGACAAAATCAAAACTTAAACTAAGATGCTTTTTATTTTCAAATTCAGGTATATAATTTTTACATCGTGTCAAGGTACCACAGTCAATAAAACGCATACATTCGACTTCAATTCTCAACGTTTTTCATCCTCAAAATTCAAGGTGCTCAACACTCCAATCACAATCATTAGAAAGGAAAAGTTCATCAACTGAAACTAACAATCCATACAAACCTCCACCCCAATTAACACAACTAAATCACTCAATCAAATATTTGGTAAATAAAAACTAATAAATATTCACGAAATAAAAACTAAAAGCACCAAAAGATGCTATCGCTCACCTGTATTCCCACGTCTGGAAACCGGTCTTGTAGAGTAGAAAATGGAGTGGCTCCCAGTAATTAAAGACCTCATCACAATCGTGAATTATATTTGACGTCGCGCTCAGGTATCGAAAATACCCCAGTGACAGCAACGGCAGGAGCAAGCTGAACCCCCGGTTGTCGTCGGCGATCGATTTTTCCGGCTTGTCCAACCTAGAGTAGGAAGAAGGAGACGACGTCGTGTGGAGATCCGTCGGCAACGGCCGCCGTTGCCTAGTCGCTGAAGCCATTGCCTTTAACTCTTCAGAAATTGCTTTCCAATTTCTTGAGAATTCGAGTGTTGGATACTTTCGCTACTGTGTGAAGAAATCTCAGGTGAGGCTTTTAAATTCAATCGACCCGTTTTTCCATGGGTCGGGTTTTGTGAATCGAATCAACGTACTTTCTGAAGTTGAGTTTTAATCGACTCAACAATATATTTATCATTTTAAGTATTTAAACATTTATCATGAGAAAAAAATTCGTGAACTTAAATGGTATAATGAAAATTTACCCTTTAATTTAATCTTTTACAAATACTATATTATTATCTATAGTTAAGGGAGCTTTAAATATCATCAAGCCAACACATTATTCAAATCTAAATGGAAAAATATAACCAACATTCATCTATATCTATTAATCATTAGATGCTTATAGTAACATAAAATTCAAATTTTATTAAAATTGAATTTGTTGATGGTTACTTTAATCAAAGAGAGATGTAGTGTGTAATTTGATGTATATTATATTTTTTTTCGAGAATGATCATATTGAACTATAAAATACACGGAATTACTCCACTTGAAAGAGTTTATTAAAAATATTATTATAAATCTTTTTACTAAAGAGTAATTCACATGTTAAATTCATGATTCCACACTAATTTTGCCTTGATTCAAAATTATATAAATTCAATAAGTAAGCTTAAATAATGTATTTTCTTTCATTTTCTAGTCTGGGGTTTTTTGGAAAGCAAGGTCAATGCACAAGTTGCCACTTTATTTAGGCATACCAAACTTTATTCAAAGTTATCTACTCCCTCCGTCCCCCGATGTATTTCACGTATTTGTGTGCGCGGAGTTTAAGAAAATTTTGACTTTTTAAGTATAAAGTAAGAAAGAGAAGAAATATTTTAGTTAATTTAATGAAAAAGGTGTGTAAAGTTATTGAAATGGGTGAAAAAGTGAGTATTTTGTTGGGATATGTGTAAAAAGTAAGTATTATTATAGTGTATTCATTACCATTTTTAGTAAAAGTGAAGTGTGAAATACTTTGAGGGACGGATGAAAAAGGAAAGTGTGAAATACTTTGGGGGACGGAGGGAGTAAGTTTTAACAATTTTTTAATAATTTATATTAGGACAATCGGTAGTATATGCATTAGTCGAAAAATTCTCCTAATATGAGTGAAAAATATAGTATGTTTTAGAAATACTCTTTTGATAACCGTGGCAGGTGACCAACTCATTTGATAGACGTAAATATATATGAAATAGTATATAAATTAAAAAAAATATTCCAAAAAACGTAAACACAAGCCATTTTATAAAATCTGTCATTCCATGTATATACATAAGAAATCTAACTAAAATACTTTAATTAAATCAAATTCTATTGATATTTAAAAGTAATTAGATTTAGACTTGAACTGAAGTTTGAAATCACAAAATATATCTGTAAAATCTACTCACAACATGTAAACAACATCGAAACTAATGCATAAATAAGATTTATTACATCATGAGAGGAGGCACAGAAAGGGCCAGATTCACAACACTTGATTAAGCATACAGAGTTGATCAAAGCACATTTATGATGTCTAAATTATTGAACAAAAAAGGAAAAGGGGACGGTTTTTTTCCCTCAAGAAACACAACGGATCTCTCCCCAATTAAACAAGAAAACTGTAAAAACAGGCGAAACGATGTTAAGATTAACCAGTGTTCTGCATTCCCGCTGCAATGCCCTTCATGGTCAAGATCAGGGTGTCCTCCAGCCCCGGGGCGTAGTCGCTCGTCGGGTTTAACTTCACGAGCTCCGCGGCTGGTTTTGATTCCGAATACTCCTTGGAAATGTGCGGCCTCAGCTCGACGTGGTAGTCAGGGTCGCGGATCCTCTTCAGGGTGTACGCCTGGCAAACGTTCAACGTTGTGATGTAGGAGTCGCGCAGCTTTAGTCGTTGCTTCAAGTACGGATCGCCTTCAAGGATTTCCCTGTGACCTGCAATCTGCGATGAATGGAGCGTTAGATCCTGTTCGTTTTCGAATGCATATGCTTGAATGATGGTATATAGCAGATAGAGGGTGATTACCTGAAGCACGAGAGACTTGGTTTCCTCGTAGTTGGACCTCAGTCGCTCTCCGAACGACCAGAGGTCCTGCGAAACGAGGAGCTTGTCGTATAATGCAGCAATGCCGGGGTCTCCCTTGGCGAACACCATTTCAAGCAAGTCGATTGTTACTCTGAAGAAAGGCCATTTTTGATACATCTCTTGCAGCATTTTGAGGTTCTTAGCATCCTTCTTTATCGCGTATTTGAACGCTGCCCCGACGCCTAGCCAGACGGGGAGATGGAATCTTGTCTGTGTCCAGGCGAAGATCCACGGAATGGCTCTCAGTGATTCAATGCCACCACTCGGCTTTCGTTTGGATGGACGACTACCGATGTTCATTCGACCGTACTCCAACTCCGGGGTGGCCTGAGATCATTTGAGAAAACAACAGTTATTGAATATGATCCACAGGAAGTAATAGTACGCTTACATAAGGAATGGGTATGGAAACTCACATGGCGGAAATACTCGACAAACCGGGGCTCCTTGAAGACGAACGAACGGTACTCCTCCGTTGCAACGACAGCAATTTCATCGAGAAGTGCACGCCATTCTGGTTTCGGGGAGAAGGGGGGATGCATGCCGTGTTCTAGTGTAGCAGAAGTGTAACGTTGGAGTGTTCTGAAGCACAAGTGCTCCTCTCCGAACGATTGCTCGATAACTTCGCCCTGAACCGTAACACGGAGAGATCCATGGATGGTATCCGGAGGTTGAGACAGTATAGCAAGATGAGTTGGGCCACCACCTCTTCCGACAGTACCACCTCGACCATGAAACATGGTCAGTTTCACACCATATTTCTTGGCAACTTTAATGAGCTCCTCCTGAGCTTTGTACAGCTGCCACGCTGCTGCGAGCCGACCAGCGTCTTTACCGGAGTCGGAGTACCCGATCATGACTTCCTGCTTACCATTGATCCGGTTTTTGTACCAATCAATAGAGAAAAGGCGAGCAACAGCAGCCGGAGCAGCCTCAAGATCAGCTAGTTTCTCAAAAAGTGGGACGACTCTTAAGGGCTGTTTCACGTGGCATTCGCGTTGTAGAAGCTCGACAGCCAGCACATCCGAAGGCGCTGTGGCCATGGATATGATGTACGCACCGAAGCAGTCAGATGGGAGCTCAGCCAACACCTGGAATGTATCCAAAACATCAGCAATCTCTTCAGTCTTAGGGAGATCAGGTCCGAATAAGGGCCGTTTGCTGCTGAGTTCGGACAGGAGCCATTCCTGCCTACGCTCTTCGGGCCAATCCCTGTACGAACCTATATCCAAGTGCTTGGTAATGGCATCCAAGACATCCGTATGCCTATCCGATTCTTGCCTTATGTCAAGTCTCACAAGTGACATCCCAAAGGTGGAAGTTTGCCTGAGAAAATCGAGGAGGGTGCCATCCGCTACTGGCCCGTCTCCAGAATCACGGAGAGATCTGTAACAGAGCTCAAGAGGTTCCAAAAACTGTGTAGAGATTAACAACAGAACAAAAGTTAGACAATGAATCCATAATCACATCAAACATCTCAAAACACATTCTCCAAATCAAAATCATGCAAGCGCAGACGAGAACCTGCTCTACGTTGGTGAATGTTGCCTCCTCCGGGATATCAGACGTCCCTTGAGATAATAAATGACGAGTGCGCTCGCGTGTTAGGTAGAGCTTATCCCTCACATCACCAAGAATCACACGATAGGGCTCACTCGATGGAATAATCTTCCAAAACTCTGCACGACATAGTCGTTCAATTCAGTAACTAAATCACATTTTCACGTTTCAAAGAATATCAATTTAAGGTTACCTATGAAGTGCTTTGCATCCCTCTTGGAAGACCTGTGGAGCTCATCAGCTCGGACACGAAGCTCATCGTTGCAACGCCACATGGACAACTGGAAAATGCAATCATTAGAAGCAAAGCAATTGAAAGTTTTTACTAAAAAAGAATGATCAAAAGCATCAAAGAATACCTCAAACATGAGATCCTCAATTTGGGAATAGTACAAATTAGCAGCCATCATTCTGGCCAATAAGCAGACATCTCTAGTGACTTCAGGAGTCACCCTTGGGTTGCCTATAAAATTTATTCACAAATTACAAACATGATCCAATAAACCAACAAATCCAAAAGCACATAATGTATGAAATCTAAAACAGGTTAAGATTTACAAACCATCACGGTCTCCACCCATCCATGATGAAAATTGGATAAGAGGAGCATTATACGGAATGCGCTCGTTGATCCCTATATTTTTAAGTGCAGTATCCACACGACGAAGAAACTTTGGAACGCCTTTCCAGATAGTTTCATGGAAATAACTCATCCCTGCCCTCATTTCATCTTGGGGAGCAGGGGGGGTTCTTCGGATTTCATCAGTTCGAAAAGCAGCTTGAATCTGCAAGAAACCAGATCAAATCAACAAAGTGAGAAACTTAAGTCTAATAGCTAAACAGATTATTCGACATAGAAACACAAGAACCATAATTTACCTCCCTCTGCAAAGATTCATCAAGCTCCTGCTTATCATCAGGCGTAATGTCTTTCGCGTATAACTGAGCTAAGCAATTCCGAATCCTGATCACCAGTTCACAACACGAGTTTAAAACACAAATCAAACCAAATGGAGCATATCATTCTTCACATAACATGATCCAACATTGGAAAGTAACCAACCTTCCATGCTTTTGGAGCAACGATCTTCGTACCGACTGAGTAGGATGCGCGGTGAGCACAAGATCCACGGTCTGATTCTTCAACGCATCGAACACTTCCTGAGGAGACTTCTTCAAATCAAACACCAGCCTCTTCAGAGTCTCTTCAATGTCGGATTCAGTAGTTGCATTGCTCTCATCAGTAATGTCTCCCTTCTTCTTCTTGTTCCTCCTACGATAAGCAATCTGAACCTCCTCGGCCAAGTTGGCCAAGTTAAGCATGTTCGAGAAAGCTTTCGCCACGACAATCGAATCCCCTGGATCCAAACTTGTCAGCACTTTTCCAAGCTCTTCTAACTTCTTTGGATCGTGCTTGCCTTCGTACTCTGCAGATAGCTCATAACACTCTTGCACCTACGTTGAACAAAAGTACACCATATTTCTATATGATTCATTGCATCAACAATCAAGAAATGGAATAATCAACTATGAAATGAACATAATTTCAAGAAATGATGATCACACAGAACACACACCAAAGTCCCAAATCTCAATCATGTTAAAAGAACTACTGAAAGCTTAAATTAGTACAAGGCTGGCCATCTGATCATAAGAATCCAATCTTAACATCCAAACAATCCTTACAAAATACTATGTTCAGCTTTGATTCTTGCCCTAAAATAATGACTAAATCACCCCAAAAGATCACGTTTCTTTTTTTTTTTCCCCTTTTTTAATCGAGTGTATCGCCCCCCTTTTTCTACACCAGATTGAAACATCAAGATCAGTTTTTTAACACCACATAACAAAATAGATACTCAATTTAAGAAAGAAAAAAAAAATCCCCAAATCTCATCGATTAAAACGCACCGTTTCCCTGAGATCTTCACCGTGCAAATCCTGAAGAATATCGAGAAATCGATCCAAAAGCAGGGCATCATACTCAACCAGTTTATCATCATCGGAAACTTTTCCAGGAGCCAAAAGCCTCAACTGGGCATCAATTGATGCCATCTTCTCGAGGTTTCTAGAAGCCATCGAACCTTCTTAAACTAAAATCCCAGAAATGGGATTACACCCTGCAAAAACGACGGCAAATTACATGATTCCACAGCTAATCATCAAAACTAACCTAATTTTTTTTAAATTTTCCCCTGATAATGACCCGAAACAGAATCTTTCGCTATATAGATACGTAGGAAGTAGGAAATGAAAATTGAAAAACAGGTTTGGTTTCATGCAAAGCCGCAATAAAGTTCACGTGTGAAATTGAATGCATTAGGAGAATAATGTCCTCATTATCGCTTTCGATGTGGATCCCATTGAAGGAAAGTAGATTGTGAGTGGGATTTGAGGTGTACCTGAATCTGGGTTACTTAGAATCTTGGAGAAGTTGGAGAAGAAGGGGATCAGACAGTGAGAGAGTAGAGAGAGAAGGGGAGGAGAGAGAGAGAGAGAGAGAGAGGGTGGGGGAGTTTACTGATCCAAGCCAATGAGGGAAGTACATATTTATAGACGAAAAAAAGGAAAAAATAAAATTGTATTCCTCCTTTCTTCACAATGGGAGAAAATATAAATATAGATTTTGTCTAAATATAAATTTATGAAATACTAATAATATTAAGACAGATATAAAGTATTAATTATTTTGAGTTGCTTCAAGACATGATTCTAACATAATTTAATGAGAAAGTTTCATTTAAATCGTTCTGAGAGTTGTGTTCTGAGAAAGTTTAATGAGAAAGTTTCATTATTTTAGATGATATATTTTAGTGAGTATAAACCAAGCAATATTTTCGTAAAGAATATATTAAAAATTTTTAATTAATTTTTTGTAATTAAAAATGTTGTTACTCCCATTAAAATTGTTGTGTGTGATAGTAGGTATGTTGTGAGACAATCTCACTCAATTATTTTTTTAGTATTTAAATTTACAAATTATAATGAGCAAAGAGCCAAAAACTCGTGTAAAATCGTATCATATAAGTCCTTACGTGAGATAGATTAAAAGTATTAAGATTATTATTATTTCCACTATAAAATATTGTTACTTTCGTTATAAAATATTATCACTTTTTATTTATACTATAAATTGCTCATTAAATAATTCATTGTATTATTATAATTTTTCATTGATTGTGTATCACTTTTCATTAATACTAATATATTACCACTTTTTATCCATCTCACATAAGAGTTTACGTGAGACGATCTCACATAAGACGTATTCATCATAATGTATGATTTCATAGATCCAAATCAAAAAAGACTCGATAAATTATTAATAATATTATTATTATTATTATTTTTAAGATCTAATAAGTGTGATCTAATAAACTTCTACCTTTCATCTCTCAAGAATTTTGATCATTTTCATTTTGAATTGTTTTATAAAAGTTTTCACCTTCCTAAAAACAAAAATTCAAAATAATTATCCTTTTCCATGCACTATATTTATATAAAAAAAATCACTCATTCTAACACATAACCTAACGTACTTTATTATTTATTTATTACAAAAAAAATATTATAATACATCTAAAATTACACAAACATTTGTTAAACTAGTTTACATTAATATGTAAACCCTGTTACTCTTTAGTACATAAAAATTTATTCTTTAAACACATAAATTGTTACTCTTTTAAATTAAAAAATTACTCTTCAAATTTTTGTAAACCCTGATTTATCGATTACTTTTAGTACATGAAAAATTACTTTTGGAAACATAAATTATTATTCATCTATATTTCTTCAAAGAGTAATTTTTTATATGAAATACTATAAAGAGTAAATTTAAAAAGTAGAGTTTTATGTAAATTCGATTGACATGAAACTACTCTTAAAATTATTATTTTATTTAATCTCTGTGCTAGTAGAAGTAGCGTAAATTATTGAGAAAAAGAGAGAGTATTATTTATATTAAAAAGAAAATAAATTAATATCTTGTTTATCGTAAAATTTTGTAAGGATAATAATTTTAATTTGTCATTATAAAATACTCCATATAATAATTTGGTATGAATTCTATGATAATTCCCTATTACATATAAAATCGATTTAACCTTTCAATTTAAAGTAAATTTTCACTTTTTATTGTGCTTTTTTTTTAAAAGCTATTGTGCTTTTTTTTATATGTAAATATAAATATTTGAATTTTAAAAGGAAAAGGCAAAAAGAAAGATTTTGGATGTCTGCTACATTTTTTTTTTTGTTATAATATCCGATCTAGGTCATTAATTATTAATAAATGACTACAATTCGAAAATGAATTTTAATTTACTTGAATTTGGCAGTACTTTCATTTACTATAACAGATGGTTTTGGCTCATTTTCTCGAATTCATATTATTAAAATTTTATTTTATTTAATACTATATATTATGTACATGATCTGTGTCGTGTGAATATTAAATTGTTCTTATACAAAGTATTAATTAGTGTTATTATTATACACATCTAATTAGATAAATAGGTAATGCATAAAAACCTCTTTTAACAAAAGAAGAATCCAAGTTGGATTACATTAAAAGAACTTTTGTTTTAGTAACAAATTATAGCAATACACGACAGAGTGAAAACGATGTTGCCGAAAATAACGACTTTGATTGTTTGATGTTACCTGAATATAATATCAAGAGTTGGTCTCTCTGTGTCTCGGGTGCACAGATTGTGTAATGATACAACATTTTATTTTATAAATATACTCCATACTTTAATTAATAATAATACAACATTTTTTTTAAAGGATACACATTTTCATTAATTTTTTCTTTTTTTTTTTTCAGAAAATAATAGCACACGTCTCTATACTAAAAAATATACTAGTATCTCGGCCCACGATGACCCACACCACACAAGTATATATATAGTTAATATATATACAAAAATCTATATTAATTTCACTCTTAATTTCAAAATCATTTTTTTAACCCTCCATATCTTTGCAGCTTTGGGCCTACCCATCTTTTTGCATAAATAAATACTCCCCCCATCTTACAACAAGGGTGGTAAAACTTTTTGGCACGTAAATTAAGGGATATAATATTTAGGAAAAATAGATTTTTTTGTCCGCTAACTTTGCCCAATTTTGAATTTAGTCCATAAGTTTTTCACTTTTTGAAAATCGTCCATTATATTTGAAAATTTTGAAAATCGTCCATCATGTTTACCAAGTTCAACAAAATCGTCCGTTTCAACAGGTCATTAACAGGTTATTCTAAAAATTAAAAATATGTAATATAATATATATATATATATATATATATATATATATACTATTTTAAAAAAATAGCTTCCACTAAAAATTTATATTATACTCTCTCCGTCCACACGAAAGATGGCATTTTGCTTTTGTGCACGTTGATTAAGAAGTATTGTTATTTAATGTGTAATGGGTAGTTGTATTAGTGGGAGTGTGAATATCATATTTTAATTGTATTAGTGGGTGTGTGTGGATCTCATGTGTGTAAAAAAGAAAGTGACCCTCTTTGGAACGGACGACCAAAATGAAAAAAATATCCTCTTTCGAGCGGACGGAGGAAGTACTAATATTTAGTTAAATTTGCTCCACTTTAGTAATGAGATTAATATTGTTTGTTTGGTATACGTAAGTGAAAAATGAAAAGTGAGATAAAATTGATTAAATAAAAATATGATATAGATTAATTGAGGTGAAAATATTCAAATGACCTGCCATAGCAGGTCAAAGGACCAAAATGTTGAATTTTATGAAGTTAATGGACTAATTTCAAAATTGTTATAAAATTAACGGACTAATTTCAAAATTAAAAAAGTTAATGGACTAATTTCAAAATGAATAAAAGTTAGCGGATGGAAAAATCTATTTTTCCTAATATTTAATGTGAAGATGAGAAGAGAAAAATAGTAATATTTTAGTGTAAAGAAGGTAGATGTATTAGTGCAGTGTGAGGATCCCATGAGGATATATTAATTGTTTTGTGTGGGTCCCTTTTAATAAAAAGAATAATGCACATCTTGTGTTGGAATGGACGAAAATGGCAAAATGCACTCTTTGTTATGGGACGGAGGGAGTAAATAATACGAGTATTATAATAAAAATACGGAATCATTTTTTTTAAATAATTACTCTTTATTGCATAAAAATAATTTTTAGAATTTAATTATTGCTCTTTTGAAAAAAAAAATCTTAAATTTTGTTCAACAAGAATAAAAAAATGAGGCACTCTCTTGTGAGATGGGTTATTTATAAGACGGGTCGATCCATCACTAAAGTATGTTTATTATATAAATAAAGTACACTTATTTGTATTTAAAGTATGTTAATAATAAATCATATTATAACATAATTAAGTATACTTTATAAAATATACTTTAATAATCATTAAATATACTTTATTTATACAATAAGTATACTTTATTGATGGGTTGACCCGTCTCACAAATAACCTGTCTTACAAGAGACTTTATCTAAAAAAATTATTAATATATAAAAATTTGACAAGTAATGTTTTCATTAGAAAAATTAAGTTAATCTTTCTAAGAAGTACATACTAAAGTGTAATTGGTAATAAGATTGAAATTTTGAAAAGTAATATTTTTCATTTAGAAAAAAAAAATCTCATTATAAATGGTAATTTTTTTTTATATATTATGAGTAATTGATAATTAGGTGTACGTGTGAATTCGATTATGCAAGCTTAAAAATATAATTCAAAATCACATTTTTCCAGCTTAATAAAAAAAAAAACAGAAAAACGAAAAAACCATAGTTTATTAGTATTAGATTCCAACATAATTACATTCCTTCAATAGTATTAAATTAGTAGCACCAAACAAAGATTCGTTTATTCGGATGAAAATAGAAAAGAAAGAACATCACCACCCACCACAATTTATTCACTCACACACACGTCCTTTTCTTTATTCACAATTAATTTATTTTCTATAAATAAATTTAAAAAAAAAGGTTGATAAAATATAAAAAAAAAAAAAAGGTGAAGCATGAGTCACACCTGCACCAGTTATGACTTGTATCTAGTTAGATGCCACTGTTCCTTTTCATGCATCAAGTAACTAAACTTTATTATATTTTTATTAGCACTTTAATTTACTATATGATTATTAAAAAAAAAAGTGAATAATTGTTTTTTTATATCGACAAAAAGTGATTATAGTTGGTTTAATAATTTATATGAATCACTTTTAAATTAGAAAAAAATTGTTAATCATTACATATATACCCCATTATAATAATTTTTGGATAAATTATTGTAGAATATATTTTAATAATCAGATTTAAGTTATTTAATCAACGTCTCTCTAATCAAAATTCATTTTTGTATTTATATATGACAGAAATTTAGAATGGTGCACATGAGATACTGTGCATCTGTAAAATCGTAATTTCAAAATAGAGGAAGTGTACTTTTAACTCGGCTCATCATACAGTATTGTTTTTTTAAAAGTATTATTTAGAACATAAAAAATTATTTTTTAAGGGATGAATTATTACTTTTTTTATTAAAAAATAACACTTCTCAAATTCTGTTCAACAAGAATATAAAATATGATTACAATATATCATATTTTAAAGAGTAATATTTTTCATTTAGAAGATAATAGTTAATTTCTTCTAAAAACGAAAATTTTCATGTATTAAAGTGTATTTGAAAAGTAATACTTTTATTTAAAAGATTAATAATTCATCTTTAAATAATAATTTTTCATGTACTAAAAAATAATCGATAAATTAAGGTATGTATATGTGAAACCGATTCACACAAATGTTTATGTTCAAAATTATTAATAGGCAGTGAATATCAACATCATTTTTTTTTTCTCCTCATACATTCATTTTCTCATATTTACAAAGATACCAAGAAATATTAATTCTTTTATACTATATGCTTGTTTTTGGTGTATGTGGCTACGTTTAGAGAATTGAGTTTGAAAATCTGAATTTTGAAAACTAAACGAATAGTGATGATTATTTATTTTGAATTTTTAAGTATGAAAAGTTTTAATTTTATGTCGAATTAATATGTAAGAAGTAGGTAATTATGATGTATAAGAGAAGTGTAAGATTAATACTAATTATAAAAGATATATAGGTAAGTGTGGTTATAAAATCTAATTTATCAAAATCCAACCCAAAAATTCTCAAAATCAAAATTTGAACTTAAAAATTGAGAAACATAGCGAATGAACATACATACGTAGTATTTTACTTCATAGCGTTCATATATAACGATACTGTCTCACATGAAAATAATACTAAAGTATTTTACTTCATTATAGTATTAGCATATTTGATAACTTTATACATTTAACAATTATATTTAATTATTGGAATAGTCATCAGCGTGAACTATAAATGAATGTTTGAAGTTCCTTTTGTGGAATAATATTTTTATTGTGAATACGTAGCATTTATTGTTTAATCAATGTGTACATGTATTAGTGTTACCAACCATGTGTTATTAATTTGAATCAATATTAATGTTTAGACATGTATATGCTCATCATCCCAATAAATGACATGTATTTTTTACACGGAATTTACTTATTATTATTATTATTATTATTATTATTATTATTATTATTATTATTATTATTATTATCTTTCGAATCCTGATAATTTCGTATCTTTCAACTATTGAATTGATTAAAAAAAAATTGAATCCCTAATTCATAGTTAACTTATACTCCATTTTGAATCTTATATATTGAAAAAACTCTATTTTTTTTCTTTTATGTGTTTTAATGTTCCGCAAATTTTATTCCAAATTTATAAAATTACACATATTACATGTGTAGAGGCGAGGATTATATTTATATTTCAAGCAATCATTTCCCTAAAATATACTACTTTTTTTTTCTATATAAGTAGGAATTTTAAATTAGCGTGGATAAATTACTCCTAATAATAATGCAATAGTTTATTGCAATGACATTGTAGCCAATAATTGTCCATAAGAAAATAGCAATTATTGGAGTAATGAAATTGAAAAAAAGAAAGAAAAGAAGTTTAAAAAAAAGGTAAATATTAATTGTTGAATGAAACCGTTGGGTTTGGGAGTCAACATAGATGAGATGGTTGGATCCGGAAGTTGATAATTGGACAAAACTATATGAGGTCGGTGCCTTACATGATGCCCACACCACCCATAATATTAATGAATAATTAATATTTTATATATATATATATATATATATGAATCTTTTGTGCCACTTTGATGTAATATCTTTTATGTTATTTCTTTGATGAGTGGCACGTCACGTATTAAAGAGAAAGAAATTATACCCTAACTCAATCAATAAACCTTAGAGATAATAAATTGGATATTTTCACTAGCCACATGTCATTCTATAAGGAAATGTTACAGAAGATGTCACACAAAAGTGTCACAGGACATCTCGGGCCCTTCACAGTTATGTTATATACAAGTTTAAAATATACAGAGTTAAAAAATTAATATTCGTCGTAACTTTTTTTTTCACCCTTGATCATACATTTACTTGCACTGTTAGTGTAGATACGAAATTTAAGAAAAGTTTTTTTTGACCAATTTTATTGACTTTTGAAGTATTAGTATTTTTAGATACTTCCTCCGTCCCACCGAAAGATCACCATTTCGTCCCATCCAAATGTCACCATTTTCCATTTTTAGTAAAAAGGTACAACATGTGGCCCACCACTCACTACTAATACAACTACCGACTACACATAAAATAATAATAGTCCTTAATCTACGCACAAAAAATAACCGGTGATGTTTGGACGGGATGGTGGGAGTAATAAATAAATTACTCTATAAAATATGTTAGGTGTGAGTGATAAATTTATAATTAAAATGTACTCTTCAGGTTAGAATTTGATGTGATATTTCATTTTATGAGTGATGGAATTTAATGTGGGAATGACGGAGTAATTTTTATGATTTTATGTTATTTTTTAATAATAAATAAATGATAATTTATTTTATAAATAAAATTTATGTGGAGAATAGTTATATTGACTTTTTTACCTTTTAAGAAAATGAAATTTTTTGTGAAACCGATGAAAATGAAAATGGTGAAATTATAGAGAGACTTTGGGATTTTTGTTTAAATATTTTATTTTTATTTGAGGATAGACAAATACTCTTGTGAAATTTAATTTTTCGATAAAATTTTTAATTGGATCGATCCAATCAATTAAATCTCGGATTTTTATCTCTATCAATTTGTTCTCTGATCCGATTATAAAAACACGTTTAGCTTTTAGCTTAGTTAATTAATCTATAGCAAACGAAAAGTATTCTAGATTTTTATTAATTTAATGAAACGTGATTTAAGCCTATAATTTTACCAATTAGTAGTTACCAAGTAAAATTGGTTGTGTGACTGTCAATAAAGAGAAAAGGGATAATGGAATCTTGAAAAGCATATACTTAGTCAAAATTCTATGAGTTGACCGTTGACTTTTCAATACCCAGAATGGGGGGTGGCTGCCTTAGCTGGCACAACAGACAAGGGGTTGAAAAATGTAAGATCTTAACTAGACTTAGAGGAGTAAAACTGCATGTTTTTGTTTAATTAAATTTTGCTACTATATGAGAGTTGACTTGTTATAGTCAGCTTCCAAATCAAATTTATTTATATGTGGTGAGAATTTTTTTTAAAAATCATAATAAGAATATATATTTGGGTCAAAAACATTATGTCACACTTTCATAATAATAATAATTAAAAAATGCATAAAATAGTAATTTTAGTGAAAAACAGGGAAAAACTTTGAATAATATTATTGATTGGGAAAGATTGAAAAATTTTCAATTAATATTGAAAAGTACTTTCACCATGTTTATCTCACACTTATGCCTTATTTATATTTTTAAGATTTAATAATTATCTTTTTAACTTAATTTATAAATAAATTGAGTTAACTATACACCTTAATTCGCATGAGACTAGCTTCCATTCCATAATGTCGTATACATAGAAAGAGAGTTTTAATAATTAAAATTTGAGACTCGAATTTGCTACATGTAGAATTTAGTAATATATGCAAAGACTTTCATTGGACCCTTCCTACATATAGGATCGACCATTTTCTCTCTAAATTTTTGAAAATTTTGCTATGAATTGGTACAAAATTCTTTTGAATAATTGAATTTTAATATTATTTTTTCTGAATGAGTTGAATCATCATATAAAAATAATTAGATTACTCTTATAAAAAAATTTTCCTACATAATATTGTGTAGGATAGTTACTACACCAATCTTCTCGAATAAAAAAAAAAAAATGGAAATTAAAATTAGAAAATGATTGATTAGGATGGGGCAACTAGAGAAAGTTGGGACAACATTGTTGTTCAATAGTAGGCGGCGTGATCCTTTGACCTTGGAAATATATTGATAAGTTATTGTAATTATTGCTCGCATTGCTTATTCAGTCACCCTCTTATCCCCCAATTAAATAAATAATAAATATTCACATTTTTCAATTAACTTATAGGTTATCAATTGTGGTTTATGAGGTTTTAAAAATAACATTTTTTTTCTCTTTCCACCTCACCCCACATCTTGTGACGATCTAAGGTGAAATTAAATCAAAATTTAGTAAATTATATATTGTACTACATACAAATGTTTATAAAATATTTATGTACTATTATTTTAAGTTGGAATATATGTTCACATTATTTTTAACAAGATAAATCAATATTTATGAAATTGTAGCATGATATAAAAAAATATTATACGAAAGTGGATAGCAATCTTAGTGTTTTTTTTTTTTTCATTTTTTATTAAATAAGATAATTGAGCCACACTCAATACATTCTACACTTATTTAAACTTAGTTAACATGCAAAATCTGGATAAAAAAATTGCTTATATCTAATTGATTATAATAAATGGAGTAATTATTTTCAATTTATTGGAATTTTATAGACGAACTCAGGGATAGGTAATGTCAAATGAGTTAGGTTAACGAATATTTTATTATTTAATATATTCTTCCATATTTTTCAATTATTTCAAATTGATGTTTGGGCCAACTGGCTTGGATATTGGGCCTATAATCCATCACTTTTGCTCTGCAATTTGCCAAAGCACAACTAAAATGTCCGTTGCTTAAAATAGACGAGCCCAGTTAGATAGTCTGCAAAGCAGACCCATTTTAAAATATTTTTAATTGGGCCCATATTTAATAGTCCATTTTTTTAAAAAAAAAGGGTTTTCTCTATCCCCGGATAAAATACAAGTGAGTTTATAATTTGAAAAATATTTTGTTGAGTTGTTAAGATTTTTAGAAAAATGGAGTTTTCGAAAAGAAGATATGTACTTAAAAAAAAATAAATCTAGCATCAAAGTGTGACAAAAAATTGTCAGTATGAGATAGTCTTATAGAAATTGTCATTGTCAAGTAGTAATCCATTGGTATTTTTTTTTAATGATATAACTACTACTCTTTAATAATTTATGATGTTATAAAAGATTAACTTATGGTGAGACACGGTTTATATTATCAATCAATAATCTTAGTTTAATTAATATAAAAAGAGAATCATATAAAGGACAGTCATTGCATATCTTCCACATTACAAAAAAGGAATTTTTTTTTTTTTTTTTTTTTTTTTGATACCGAGGTTCCGGGCTTACGCCCGACTAGTCCTCGAGGAAACAGTCCCGGCCCCTCAGAACTGCCTCCAAGTAAATCGCGGTAACCACACAATGGATCACAGGTTCCTAATATCTTTAACTACTGCGTACAAGGAGTCGATCCCCAAGTGATTGCTCCATGCTGACCCTCCCCCTAGCTCAGCCGCAGGTTCCCACTGAGTTTCAGCCTCCCACACTGCCGCTTGTAGCCCTCAATATTAATTGGTGATTGCTCCATGCTGACCCTCCCCCTAGCTCAGCCGCAGGTTCCCACTGAGTTTCAGCCTCCCACACTGCCGCTTGTAGCCCTCAATATTAATTGTTCCACCATTGCGCTCCGGGGGGCTTGAACCCCTGACCTTTCAATCAGGGGCACCTCAATGTTGACCCCTCAACCACTGGGCCAACATATCATTGGTAAAAAAAAAAAAAAAAAAAAAAAAAAAATTGATCAAGAAATGTCTAATAATGGAATATAAATTAACTAAACAACCATAAATTAAATATCTGGTTTACTAGTAGGGGGTAATGAATGGTTGAGTGTTGAATTTTAACTTTGATGGTCCAATCAGAGTAAGATATTGTACAAATATATCTTGGTGGAATTAATTGGAAAAGTAGTATTTTGATTAAGGCTTTTTAACAAATCATTATCTACATTATATTTATTCTTGAATTTTGATGGTGACTTTTTTAAAATCCCAAAAAAAGTATAGTATGTTATTCATTTTTTGAATATATATATATATGCCCCTTTTTTTTATTTGGCAAATAAAGTAACTGTTTGCTGCTGGATTTAATTTCAAAGGGTTGTAAAAGACAAATAAAAAGGAAAAAACTTGTAAGCCATAAAATTAACACCTATATATGTTTGTTTTCTTGTTTCTTTGTCATCTTGCATTAATGTATTGAAGATATATAATTTTACAAGATTATGTTTTGAATTGATAAATAAATTGTAGAGAAGAAAAATGAGATTATCTCTAGAATAAAAATTCCTCTTTTTATTTTATTTAAATTACTACATTTTCTGAATATTATTTTCCATTTTGGCAATTCTAAAGTGATTTTTACAGTTTTGTTTTCCTGGTAATTGTTGAAGATCGTAATTATAATTGCAAATTTATTAAAATACAATTTCCTTTTTTTTTTTTTTTGAAATGGTCCTATAATAAAATGGGAAAAAAAGTCATTATTTATATATTGTATTGCAGAAATTGAAAGAATGCAGTTAACTGATATTATATCTAATTAGAGTATATTATTTTATGTTGTATCTATACGGTCACACAGGGTTGATTCTAAAATATTTCATCCCTGCGTCGGATCAAAATATGGGCCTTACTTTTGCTTCTCTATAAATTTTGTTTCAAATTTTGTATCTTTTTAATTTATTCTTCTTAATATTATCATAATATGTGATTAGAGTATTGATTTATGAGAAAAATAAATTTAATAAAAATCATAAAAAATAAATTCAGTAAGAATACAATAATAGTAAAAGAAAATGAGATATAGCAAATACTCTCATTGTCCCGTAAGATTGGAAATTGAACATTAAATCCCTTGAGAATTCCTCTTCACCGCTTAAGCATCACATCCTTTTAGTAAAAATTGCAAATTAAGATATTATAAAATAATGGGCCCCTAAAATTGATCAAATTTTTTGTACCTGAGTCGATATACTCATTAAACTCACATGATATACTCATTAAACTCACATAAGGACCGATCATGCGATCACATATATAGTTGCAAGCATAATCACAGAATATGGTTAATTATGTTCTAAATTAAAAAAAGAAATGGTATTTTTCAATAAAGTTAAAATGGATGACATTTATCAAAATAAACTATTAAAAATAATATATACTTAATTATTAAAGGGAAATTTGTGGAATCAGTTTCATGTACATGAATTGAATTAAAAACAATAATTTTGATTAAAAAGACAATTATATCACTTAAACCTCTTTATATAGAAAATTAGGCCTGTCTTGTGTTCAATTGGGGGCGCACAATTAGATACAGTGTGTCTTTGTTTAGAAAATTGTTATCATTTAATTTGCATGATAATATTATTAGTATAAAAAAAATAAAAAAATTCTGTTACATCTTAAGTTTTGAATTGTATAAAAGTTTTTCGAGAATAATCAAAATGCGACCACTGTCATCATGACTAGCTAGTAATTATATTGATCAAATATGAAATGAAATGTGGAATAAAAAATTTGTGTTGGAAAATTAGTAATAATATTTGACATTAAAATGCTAATATTAATGTTTTATAGAATAATTATTATTATATTAATGCTAATATTCCATAATATGTCCACGTGACTACATATAATTGAGGGATTTAGCCAAGCTTTAATTTTAGCTTTTACCTAATTTTCTTAAGCAAATCTTCAATAGTCAACCTAACTAATCATGGAATAGTATGATAATTAAATTGGCTACACACCATAGATTATATAGGAGTATCCATCTTGAAGTATATGAAACTAAGAGAAAATATCAAATTTAATCGTATAACTTTTAATAAATTTAATTTTTCTCTTATAAATTTTTAACTTTTCAGTTTGAATCATTCTATGTGAATTTGATTCCGTAAATTTTTTTATTTTTTCAATTATAATACTTTTACAAAGAAGATTAATTGCTATACTTTTAGAACTTGAAAAACTTATCGGACTTTATTTAAAGTTATACTATTAAAATTGATATAAATATTAGAATTGAAAAAATAAAAAATTAAATAACTAAAATAAAATTTATTCAAAATTAAAGGATTAATTATGTGACCTATAATACAATGCTAGAGGTGGGCCCATCATTGTGAGCTTAAATTATAACTACAAGGAATTTAATCCATTTGTTTACCATATAAATTCAAACCAACTTACAGAGTTGGGAGATCCACAATGAATACAAAATTGTTAATTTGTATCTGTTTAGTGGGTTTTCCATATGACATGAAGTATAATTTTCTTCTGGTTTTTTCTTTTATATATATATATATATATATATATATATATATATATATATATATTATGTTACTATTTTTATTTAGGGTTTTAATCCTATCTATTTAAATTAACCATATATGTATATATGTATGTATGTCATGAAAATCTCAAACTAGATAAATATTAATATTACTCTATCCCAAAATTATAATGTATATTATTTTGAGATGAATGGAATATATAATATTTACAAAATCAAAATATATATCCTATGAAAATCTTGAATTAATTACAAGTACATATGTTTTTAAATATGCGATCCTAAACACTATCAATTTGCACTAACAGAATATAATCAGTATATATGCCAGTAAAGATAATTAAAATGATAATGGAAAATGTAAAAAAATAAGAATATATGCTAATAAGAACAAGAAATCAGGTAAAATAATTTATTTTTATCCTGTCTTTTAGCTATTATTTATTTTTCAAACAGTAGCCTCTGTAAAACAACACAAGTGACAAATCAAATATATAAATTTCATCTTCAAAGAATGTTCTAAAATGAAAGACAACGAGTACTGCTTGTTTTGGCATTATGTATACATGAGTGCCGTATTTATTTGTTGGTAAAAGCTCCTGCCTCACGGAATGATTTTTGTGAGACGAATAAAAAGTGATAATATTTAAAAAAAATACTTAATTGATAAAAAACGATAATGGTATAATGAACTATTTTATGAAGAATTTATAGTATGAATAAGAAGCGATAATATTTAAAAAAAAATGATAAAATTTTTATTAAAAAGTCAAAATTAATTACGAAAACGTAAAAATAATTCACCTTAATAGGAATTGTGACTTAATTCATTAATTGATGCATGTAATGCTACGTGTAATAATATACAAATATTTAATTAATAGGTGAATTAAAGAATTAATTATAAAAAATAAAAGATAAGATCGGCAAGAAAAAGTGGGATTTTATGCTGTCTCACTTTCTCCTTAATTAACTCAGGTTACTTTAATCTTGTTTACCTAGTCACTAGCTAGGTTTTAAACCATTGTCTTATTTTCTTTGCCAATATATATGCTTGATAGTGATTGCATTTCAATAATGTTACCCCCATTTTAATTAAAATATTATCCAAATCATGTGCAAAATATAGTATAATATATTATATGAGATTATTTATTCTATTTTTCTATTTCATCCTCTCTTTTAAATATTAAATATATGTCATATAATTATTGTCAAAATCGCTACTAAGTACATATACTATGATTTTATGATATTTTTAGAGTATATATAGATTAACATTTTAATTCAATAAAAATAATGTTATGAACATAAGGTGGAACACTCGTGGAATCTAGAGAATCCACATCACAAAAATCTATATATGCACACATGGAATTAATTAGTAATTAGTTATTTATTGAGCAAAAATTTTATGACATAAAAGTGAATTAAACAAAGATTTTTGGGGAGGGTTGTTGGCATACAATCCATTTTATGATATCTTCATTTTAAAAACATTATTCCATAATAAATTATCCTTCTAAATGATAAATAATATTAGTACTTATCACAAATATTACTCTTCTATATTTAAAGAGTAATAGTAGTTTTTTTAACGAATGATTTATCCAATAACATATATATATCAATACTTACAACTATTTAATTACCAAGCCATGTCAAATATATTTTACTCCATAGAAAACTTACAGCTGGATTAAACTATGTATAAAATATATATAGTTATAAGATTTGATTAATCCTAATTTTTTTATGGAATCAAAAAACCCATTTGACATGAGACGCCTTTTAGTGTAAAAGTTCGGAAAAATTCGATACTCCATAATTACCAACATTGAAGTTGGGCTTCAAAGGAAATTAACCTAGGATTAAGTTCTTTAAAAAATAATATTAGTAATATATTTATATTTATGTACAACAATAATATGGTTACATGAAAAAGAGGATGACATATATATATATATAGTTAATTAGTACCATTAAAGGAAGAAAATTAGTCTTGTCAATGAAGAAAAAGAGGGAGAGAGCTAAAGCACTTTGATTGGTCCATACCTTGTCTCCTCCAATAACCTCATGATTTGATTACCCACTTGAATCAAACTCCTGCTCATTTGCAATCTCTAAATTATTGGATTCAAATTTAATCTCCTCACAAGATCAATTCTTTCTTCTTACCTTCAAACAAAGATGATGCCAAATGATCCTAGTGGAGAAGGATCCACATCATCAAGATCATCGGCAGTACCCCCTCGGTCTGCCGATGATCGCCCCACCCTGCAGCCGCCAGCTCAGTTAAGCCGGTACGAGTCCCAGAAGCGTCGCGACTGGAACACGTTCGGCCAGTACCTGCGGAACCAGCGGCCCCCGGTGGCGCTGCCGCAGTGCAACTACGCCCACGTGTTGGATTTCCTGAGGTATTTAGATCAGTTCGGAAAAACTAAGGTTCACTTACAAGGGTGTATGTTCTTCGGGCAGCCCGAGCCCGTGGGGCCCTGCTCCTGTCCGCTGAGACAGGCGTGGGGCAGCCTCGATGCGCTCATCGGAAGACTAAGGGCTGCCTATGAGGAGAACGGTGGGGCCCCAGAGACAAACCCGTTCGCCAACGGGGCGATACGGGTTTATCTGAGAGAGGTGCGAGATTCCCAGGCGAAGGCTAGGGGAATCCCGTATAAGAAGAAGAAAAAGAAGAAGAGAAAGACGAGCCATGAAGGGATGGCCTCAAATTTTCATCAGATGCAATCGTCAGGAGTTTGATTATATGATGCCTATTATATGGTAAAATTTTCACTTATATATGTATAATTACTATATCTAAATTTTGTTGGGTTTGATGAGTTACTCATTTACCATAGTTGTCCTATTGAATTTTCTTGTTCTTGAAGTTCTTAATCTCATTTTGATTTGAAACCATGTAATATTTCTTTTCTTTAATTATACCTTATTTTGGTCCAATTCTTGGAATTATTCCCAAGAGTTGTGTATGAAAAATGATGATATGTTTCTTATGTAGTCTTCTAGTCAAGAACCCTAATGTGCTAAAACCCTAATTTCTCCACACTTTCTTGGTAGTGTGATGTATATACACCTGATGTATGATGCACACAGTACTATGATCAGTTGAAGATGGACCACTTTACTTTTTTTTTTTTTTAATCAGGGGTTTTATGTGGACTCCCCATAATCCTATATTAATACACACAGTTATATACACATTATCTGTGTATATATATATATATTGTACATTATACATACATTTCCTTATTACATCAGCTCAGCTTGTCTCTGTCTCTGATCCTCTTTTTATCTGAGTGTATATATGTACGTATTCGTATAATATGGTGATCACCTTCACTGTGTGTGGTTTAATTTGTATTTATGGCAGTACACTTACTAATTAGTAATTATGTCTTTTTCTTTGAATAAAACGAGAATTAGTTGTCATTTTGTCTCTTTTATATATACAATATCAGAATGAATATAAATTTCTGTAATTACCAAATCAGGTCCCTAAGGCCATCTCCAATCCTTAACCTTTTTACCCAATTTTTTTTGGGTAAAAGAGGGGTAAAAGGGTTTTTGTGACCCTTCAATGGTTACCTCTTTTACCCAAAAAATTTGGGTAAAAGGGTTTTGTGACCCAAATTTAGATAAATTTGGGTGTTACCCAAATTTGTTACCCAAATATATTTTTTTCTTTTACAATTATTTTTAATGCTCAATTTAAATATAATTATATTTATATATATTTTTAACCACTCTTAATAATTATTTTTAATTGTTAAATATATATTTATTTTTTTATATTTTATATAATTAATATAGAATAAATTATGTGTCATTAAAATAATTTAAAAAATTACTTCTTGCACAATTAAAATTACATATTACATTAAAAAAATTATATTGAACATTAAAAAAGATAGACATACAATACATTAGACACTAGACATATAAATAAATATCCTAAAACTTAAACACTATGAAAAATAAAAATAAAAATACAAATACAAATACTTAAAAAATAAAACAACATAATTTTTGTTCACAACCCACCAACCAGTCTCAACGGCTAGGATTGAAAGCCACCAACCAGTCTCAATGGCTAGAATTGAAAAACACCAACCAGTCTCAACGGCTGAGATTGAAAGCCACCAACCAATCTCAATGGTTAGGATTAAAAGTCACCAACCAGTCTCAACGGCTGAGATTGAAAGCCACCAACCAATCTCAGCGGCTAGGATTGAAAATCACCAACCAAAATTGAATGGTTGAGATCGAAAGCCATCAACCACAATTAAGGGTTGAGATCAAAACCTCCAATAAATTTTTTATTATATAGTAATGGATGCATTGCTCATCAATCATACACATCATTTTCCATATTCTTCTCATCATTTACAATTCTCTTATTTCTTTTGTCACAAAAAGCATTTTAAGATGAACCCACAAAATTCAACTGGCCCTTCACACATATCATCCTCATCATCAAACTCTTCTAATGATGATGAGTTTGAAGCATTTCGTATTAGTGTCATCAATCAGCAACGATTGGCTCAGCAAGCAATGCATAATAGCGTTCGTTGGATGCAAATGATGAGGCAAAGTCGAACCAACAATTCTTCTGTTGGTGGTTCAGTCTTTGGGCATAAAATGGTCAATCGTGATCGAGAGACTGCAGCTCAAAATTTGTATAACGACTATTTTCTGAAAATCCCACCTTCGATGAAATAATATTTCGTCGGAGATTTCAAATGTCTCGAAGTTTGTTTATTCGTATTGTTAATGCAGTCCAAGATCATGATGGCTATTTTATCTAACGAATGGATATCATAAAGAGACGTGAGTTATCAATACTTCAAAAGGTAACAACTGCTTTTCGTATTTTGGCCTATGCAGTGCCAGCTGATGCAACTGATGAATATATCAAAATCGAAGAATCAACAGCTATTGAATGTGTAAAAAGATTCTGTCGTGCAATTGTGGAGATCTTTGGAGAGCGTTACTTAAGATCTCCTACTGAAGAAGACGTTGCTAGACTCTTGTATACTGGTGAGCAGCGTGGTTTTTCAGGTATGTTAGGTAGCCTTGATTGTATGTGTTGGAAATGAAAAAATTGTCCGACCGGATGGGTGGGACAATATGCAGGTCGCAGTGGATACCCAACTATTATTCTTGAAGCTGTTGCTGACTATGATTTTTGGATATGACATGCTTATTTTGGTATGCCAGGATCCAACAATGATATCAACGTACTAGATTCCTCTTCTATTTTCTCTAATCTTGCTAAAGGTGTTGCTCCTCCCGCGTGTTATGTCATTAAAGAAAAAGAATATAATATGGGGTACTATTTAGTTGATAGTATATACGTCAAATGGGCAACTATTGTGCAAACCATTCATGAACCACGTGGCCGTAAAAAAACTTTTTGCACAAAGACAAGAAGCATGTAGAAAAGATTTGGAACACGCATTTGGGGTTCTCCAAAGTCGATTTGCTATCGTCACAAATCCAGCACGATTCTGGAGCAAAGAAGTTTTAGGAGATATAATGACATCATGCATAATTATGCACAATATGATAATTGAAGATGAACGTGATCTTGATGCACCTATTATTGACCACGTAGAATCACCGGCTATAAATATTGAAATGGAAAATGATGACGATTCTCAATTTCAGGAATTTCTGGCTTGATTTAGAAAAATAAAAAATCAAGATGCTCACTATGAACTTCGAAATGCATTAATTGATCATATTTGAGAACTGTATTCATCTGAGGATTAAAATTTATGCCTTTCATTTGTATGTATTGTATTATGCAATTATCAATAAAATATGTTGTTCATATATTTCTTTAATTTTATTTTGATATTTATTTTGATGTAATTTGTAAAATTTATACAACATTAAATTTTAAAAATTAAAATTAAAATATTAATTAATACAAAATAGAAATATATTATTTAATTAATAATTTAAAATTAGAGGGATAAATGATTAATTTAGAATATTATAATTATTTAAATTTAATAAAATAATATTTTAATAAGATTCTATAAAATATTCCCTTTTGCACCAAATTTTGGGTAAAAACCATTGGAGGAGATATGACCCAAATCACCAAAAATTTGGGTATTTGGTGATTTGGGTCATATTGCCATTGGGTTGCCCTAAAACAGTCCTGCAAAGTTGCTGAACAAGTCCTTTTTCTAATTATTGCAATTAATTAATTAATTTACACAAATTTAGGGCATGTTTGTTTGAGATCTTTGTGTGTTTTGAAAAATGATAATTTATATTTGTTTTGAGGCGTTTTGTATATTAGATTTTAATATTATATCAAATTAGCATATTAGTCTATTAGAGCGGAAAATTGCAATTTTGGGATATCAATTTAGAGAGATTTGCATTACTATGTTATTGGATTGACAATTATAAAACATTAAGTTTAAATTTTCACAATTAAATAACAAATTATTAAAGCCAAATTGAAATTTTCGGGCTTAATTACACTTTTTTTATATTTTTTTAATGTGGAGCCTAATAAATAATTTTTTATGGCATATTGTCACTATTACATCCTCCAAATATCCTCCCAATGAAACTTACATGACAAATTTGAACTAACTAAAAGGAGTACAACATACCGGACGAAAAATAAAAATAATAAACTTAAATTTGTAAAATTTATGATAGAACTTAGAGAAAATATCACAATTGATTATGTTAGTATGAGCTATTCCAACTTTAGTCATTCTTTATTTGTAATTCTCAATTTTGGTTCGTTTTTATCAAATTAATTTTAGTCATTTTTGTCCTAATTTAGTTATTTTCTCAAATTTTGGTCCAAATTTTAGGGGTATTCACGGTGCAATTTTGCAGTTATTTATTCAAAATTTAAATTGTATTGATATATGCGGTTCGATTTGACGATTAATTTTAAATTGCAGTTTATTGAGTAAAATATATTAGGTGGTTTTAGACAGTTTTGTTACGGTTTGGCGGTTTCAAAATTAACATATTCAACATAACAATAGAATACTTATGGATATATAAAAAATAAATATGCATAGATGCTTAATTTAAAGTGTTTCTTTACCCTTAGAAATAAAATATTGTACTCCCTCCGTCCGGTCCAAAGAGACTCATTTGCTTTTTGCACGTGGATTAAGGAGCATTATTATTTAATATATAGTGAGTAGTTGTATTAGTGGGTGTGTGAGTCACATATATATATATATATATATATATATATATATATATATATATATATATATATATATATATATATATATATATTTTTGATACCGAGGTTCCGGGCTTACGCCCGACTAGTCCTCGAGGAAACAGTCCCGGCCCCTCAGAACTGCCTCCAAGTAAATCGCGGTAACCACACAATGGATCACAGGTTCCTAATATCTTTAACTACTGCGCACAATTGTATTAGAGGGAGCGTGTGAGTCTCATATGTGTAAAAATGGAAATGAAACCCTTAGGAGCGAACGCTCAAAATAAAAAAATGAGACTCTTTGGGGCAGACAGAAGGAGTAACATTTATCAAATTAGATAATAAGATCTTAATATATGAAATCATCATTAAAACTTCATAAACAATCGAAATAAATATTCATAACATAAAGCAACTTATATTAAAATTATTTTTCTATCCAAAGTACTTATCCTTGTATAATTTTTTTTTTACTTTTTTCAATAATATATACATATACATATAATATATATAATTAAATGTATTTATAATTTTTATAATAGAATGCGGTGCGGTGCAATTTTACATGAAAATCGAAATTGCACCATTCAAGCGGTGCGATTTTCCCCGATAAAAGTAGCCACTGTTTATGTAAAAAAAGCAACAAGTGCGGTGCAATGTGGTGCGGCTCGATCGGTTTTTACAGTTTTAAAATTTTTTGCCCACCCCTACTAAATTTAGTCCTTTATGTTCAAAATTGGTCCAAAAATGTTTAAAATTTGGACCAAAAGTGGAAAAAAAAGATCAAATTTTTAAAAAATAATCAAAATTGGATAAAAATGATTAAAATTGGACAATAAATAAATAAATAAATGATTGAAATTGAGAATTGTAAGAAAAAAAAATTAACTGAAATTGGAATTGGTAATACAAGACTAATTTTTATATTTTTCCTAGAAACTATATAAGATGTCTACAGAATGATTTTCGTATAGCGAATTATATTTTTTAGTATAAAATGGAACCTAATAGATAAAAAGTGACAATAGTTTGATTGAATTAATAAACCATGCATTCATATAATAGAAAAAATATGATGAGGAATTTTATTAATTCAAAATCTGAAAAATTGGTAAACTAATCAATTCGTGGCCTAAATTATTTTTTCTATCAATACGGGGCTTGAAATTTGTAAACTATCTATTCGGGGCCTGAATTTAGGCCCTAAATTGATAAAATAGGAGAATATTTTATAAATTCAGATCCTGAATTGATAGTTTTACATATTTCAGGCCTCGAATTGATAGAAAAAATAATTCAAATCCCAAATTGATAATTTACCCATTTTTCAGGTGTTGAATTGATAAAATTCAAAAAATAAGGACAAACAAAACTTTCGCATAGTGTATGGGGATCCCCACCTCCCCTTACCTGAGAAATGTTTCTTATGTGTTTGGGCACAGATTGAGATTCGTGCATCCAAATCTGAACCGATTTCGGTAATATCCTATTTATTATACCATTTGATATAAAATGTACTCCATTTTTTTTTTTCATATCTTTTACTATATTTTAATCGACTATTTTACTACCAACGCGTACAAAAAATAAAGTTGTCAAGGGATTTCATTTTGAATTTAATAATATCTGTAATAGTTTATAAAGAGATATCTTTTCTTATAAAAAAAAATGGGGGGTGGGTGGGTTGTGGTTTGGTTGGTTTGGAAGCAACAATTTAAATTGTATATATAAGGGTTATTTAGAAAGTGAAATTTTCAAAATAATTGTTGAGATAACAAGATATAAAAATTAAAGTACTCATTATTAGCTCGATTTCCTTGTAATTAATCTCTCAATATATACACTACATGTTTGTTCTATAGTGTATGTTTCAACATGGAATTCGTTTTATTTCATCAATGTGTCTCATACGTAACGTCAATACTGTCAACAATATACACAGTTAACGAAATAAAATAATATTACGAACAAATGTCAAATCATTAGGAAATTAATATTTAATTGGGAGAAAATTAATAGATCGACTAGCTAGGAATACATTATATAATACAGAGTTAAAATCATTTTAATTCAATAATTGTTTAGTTTATTTGAAAGGGTCCTAAATAGTTAAAGAAAATAATAATAATAATGATTTCGAACTTTAAAATAACAATTTTAAAGGGTCCTACATCAAACTCTTTTTCGGGATTGGATGAATTTTTTAAATTTTGGTGAAAATTATATGAGTAAAAATTGAAATCATGCTACTACTAAAGATGTCGGTTGAAATTGAAAACAATTTGCGATAAAATAAAAAATTATAGGACTAAAATGGTATTTAATCAGACAACATGCATTTGATTAATTTCAACCTCATTACATTCTGATTCGTATTCTTTATATCAATACATATATGTTTCACTAATAGATAAGCCACACATAAGAGAAAGAACTATAATAACTCTTTAATTGCTAACTCTTCAATTGTTGATGGTTGTTTTCGTCGGATGATGATTTATGAGCTAGGCTTGAAGTAGCTATGATTGTTAGATAATAACAATACACATCAAACACAAATAAGATCAATGAAAGATTGGAGCTCACTCTCTTTGTATTGATATTGATCAATTGCTTACACTCTCAACCTCACAACCCTCATTTTACAAGTGGAGAAGATGAAGTGATAAATAAAGGTTACAAATACATAATTATGATTATTTATATGTTCTCCATTAGCCCTCACACATGCTCCCATTCTAAACACATGCCTTAAGCGAATGAGGTGAGATTATATGTGTTCTTGGGGGGCCAAATTTGCTTATGAGGGACCAACTCTGCAAAAAGATTGTTATGTGAGTGATAAACTAGAGAGGATTTATATTGGTTGAAGTGTGATTCATGCTTCTTGTATGTTGTCTTTTTGTTAGGATTAATGAGGGTTATGTACTCTTTTCCATTCATAGGTATTCATAGCTGATTAAGCTCTTTTTTTTAAGGTTGGCTCTGCAGGGGAATGTTACGTGGAGCTTACATAAAGCCGGTTTTAAGGATATATGCTCAGATGGGATTGAGCTTTATCTTCTTTAGTCTTTGGCCTCCTCTACTTGTTGGTTTTGCCCTGGCCCAATTTTATCCTCGGTCTCTTATGTTCGGCACCTCTAGACTTTAGATTTGATGGCTTCTTTTAGCATGTTATATCGTTTTTAGGTCTTAATCCATATTTGAAGATATATATATAACACCCATAACATCAATAAATACGGATATATATAGAAGCACATCAAAGTCTAAAAATAATGGGAGTTCAAATTCCCAACTCCACCCCTTATGTTCCTAGGGGTGGTGTTTTTGGGACATGTATCTCAGAATATGAGATAACTAGGGTTAGAGCATGCAGGTGATCTCAAATGAATAATAGTTAGATTTCCTATTCTTCAATGGATCAAATGAAAGAAAATAGTGGCATCAAATTCATTGAATACTAGTCAAGATCTCTTTTGGTGACTCAATAATGTGAAACCATGATGCCTTATTCCAACCAACATTTTCACCTCTATCCAAATCTCATGGGGTCCAAATTTAAATTTGATGTGTATTGATTTAAGAATTTCCACATGACAAGTTTTGGAGAATTAATTATTGGTCTTGCAACACTTTAATTTAGCTTCTTATTTATATAAGTGTATATCATACTTTTCTCTCTGAAATATTTCCTCAAAATCTAACACGTAAAAATATTTCACATTATGATTGTCCATCTTAAAAATTAATGGATCTCATATTCTGAAAGAATTGTTCTTATTATATATAAACTTTAATTATATGACTATTTCATGACTAATCAATGTGAGAGCGTACATGCTTCAAAATTAAATATATCATTGATTAGTAATAAGTTGATTATTATTTTGTCACATATAAAAAAAATTAAGTGTTTGTTGCAGTGCATTAAAAACAAATTCATATAATTAGAGTCAAATTTATCATGTAATAAATAAAAGATAAAATAAAAATACAGCTGAATATGCATTTTATAATATATCGAGTTTTCTAAAGATTGAGACTGAAAAATAACATCAAGATGACCTTAATATAAGAGATATGATATCAATTTTGCGCAACATATTACCCAAACATTTGTATGAGATTAATTTATCATCATGAGAAGATTTCGTGAAACAGATAAGAAATGATGATATGTTTATAAAAAATAATAATCAAATTAATAAAAAGTTTATAATAATAGTGAATTATTATTTCATAATAAAAATTTATATTATAAATAAAAATTGATAATACTTTTTAATTAAAAATTATAATTACTTAAAACATACATAAAACAAAGCGATAAGATTGGTAGTGTTGCCCTACATTTTGATATATATATATATATAGTAATAACTTGTCTATGTATTGAATGTATAATACAAATTTTAAGTATTGCAATTAAGGTTAAAATCTTACAATCTAAGAGGCCGACCGCCCAGGGACTCAGAATTTCACAAACTCTAACAAAGATAAATATTAAAAATAAATAATAAAATAATAAAAATGGGCAACAAAATGTCTTGGATTACACCCCCCCCCCCCCCCCCCCCCCACCATTTTAGTGTGCCAATATAAGAATTTTGCATTGAAGAACTTGAAGATTATTAATTAGATGAGTCATATCAATTAATAAAATAATTTACTTTTAAAGATGCACAATCATCAAAAAAATATATGTGTAGGACCTAAGTCATCAATAAATCAGTCCTGTGGTATTTCCTAGAATAAAGAAATAATTATGGTTTGAGGTTTCATGTTCAATTCAAGGGTGATCATTGTGATTTTTAAGATTAATAATAATAATAATGATAATAATAATAATAATGTGATGAATAAAAAAATGAAAATCCAAAGTTAAAAGCTTTTTCAATATAATTAATAAATAAATCAAATTTAATTAAAACGGATAATATTTGGTGGAAAATCTATGATATATATACGTGATAATTAATCCAATAATCATGATGCGCTCCATTACTTATAGAACAAAAGTATTCATCCTTGTTTATTTATGTTATAATACACCTTTTTAGGGAATATTTAGATCACATTATTAAGTTAATATGTGAGTCGCAAATACTTGCGTGAGACCGTCTCATGTAAGGGCTTACGTGAGATGTTCAAAAAGTGATAACTTTTAACTTTTATATTAAAAGAGTGATACTAAATTAATAAAAAGTGATAATATTTTATAACGAAAACGATAACGTTTTATAGCAAAAGTAATAATTATTTTAAAATGTGTAAAGTGATCTCACGTTAAACGATCTCACGCAAGAACTACCCAAATTTTTATACGTTATTAATAAAGTGTAAACATAAAAATTTCCTTAATTTCTTATAATTAGTTCTAACTCGACTTTTCACTGGGTTTCATTTTACAAGACCCTTGCTCTTCAAATTCTTGTTATTCTTATAGTATAAAAAAAATTACTCTTCAAAAGATAATTTTTTATGCATTTTACAAAATTAATTTTGTTTATAGATTTTAGAGATGTGATATGTCAAAATAATTAATTTAAATTATATAAATTATAAATGATTAAATTAACTCAAATTAACTATAATATGACACTCCAACTTTTCTTAGTGAGAACGAATTAAAATACGACTAATAATTTTATGATAAATTCTTATTACAATGAATAATAATCTCTAATTATTTATATAATAATTTATCAAATTAGGAGTATTATAGTGGATTTATAAACCATTTTGCTTCTCCATGAGTAAACGTCATGGTGATAGTGCCTTTTCCATGCTATGACCTCAGTTTTATCAATTCGATAAGATTAACATTGTATAAGCTACCAATTATTGGCTCAAGCATCGATTATACAAAATTAAATAAAAATATTAAATTTGTATAAAAAATTAAATAAATAAAGGATGCCATTTGCTAAAGGATATTAAAAAATAAAGCATAATGGAGACCCCACTGGGGCGAATTTTATTTTCACAGATTCTTGCAACTTTTCAAGAAGCAATTATGGATTTAATAATTAGTCTCCATTTTATTTATTAATTATTAGATTAGCATAGCTGGAAATCCTCTCTCTCCCTCTCTCTCTCATTATTTTCTAGCTGAAACTTTATAAAACTAGGCTTGCTCTTTTTGTCTTATTCCCGAATTTGCAATAATCTTTTTGTAGTTAACATCATTTTCAATCTTTTTTTGAATTCATTCTTTAATTTTTAACTTATTCAATTTTAGTCTTAAACTTTTATTTTTTCAATTTGAATACTTTAAAAAAAAATACAAAATATGAAGGACTTGAAGTCCTGTAAATATGATTTTTTTTAACAAAATGATTAAAATTTAAAAAGTTAAAAATTATAGGATAAGATTAATAGAAAAAATTAAATCAGGTAAGAAATTCCCCAACTCTGATCAAACTATATGAGATTGTGGAAAACATATTCCCTAACTGAAATTGTGTATGAAATCATTGCCATTTCTTTATTAAAATGAATTGCTTAAAAAAAAACCGATTTTCTTAAATGGGCCCATCCAAAGTCCAACGAGGTGAGGAAAAGGCCCAAGAAAGTCGAAGCACTGCTTACACTTGCACAACAATTCATTTTCTGCTTAAATTTCAATAAATAAATAAATAACCATAGTTTTTTTTTTTTTTGATGAATTATGATCTGTTCAGCAGATTAACACGCATATTTACTGCTTTGAAACAATGAAGTGTACATAGCCCTCAAAGTGTAGTAATGTATGCATAAAGCTAGGAATATAAATATGTGACCATGATGAATATTAACTAAACTAAGCTGCAAAAATTGTGATTACTTAGCTCATACCTGGAAAGAACAGCCTATTAATACAGCAAACAAGATTCCATCTTCTCAAGCTACACCATATTGGGTGCCTCAACTGGAAGGCTTTCGACCGTCGAACCAAAGTTGAAGCTTCTTGCAACGTCAAAGAAATGAGCCACCGCATCCTCAGGTGTACCTACAAGAACACCATGTCCTAGGTTGAGGATGTGTCCCTTCGTCCCTGCACCACTAACAACCCTGAAAGATTGCAACATCTTATTAGCTCGGTGATGATACCAAGTAATTTGAGCCCGAATGGTCATGGATTGAAAGTGGGATTGAGCTCGGCCCGCTGGAGAAAAAACATGGCCTATTTTTGACCAGTAACTTTGGCTGGCTCAATATGATATTTACTTAAAACATGAGATTGGGGGCTGGTGGAAACAGACCACTATTCAGACAAGCTCCATTTGTTTTCCATATAGGACAAATAGACAATGCAAGAAATAAACATTTTCCTTCTCAGGCTTTGACACAATCTCTTACATCAGCACGATGGTCATTTTGATTTTGTTGAAGGTCTTTGTACACAGATCCTCACATAGCGAGCTAGTGGATAGGTCAAATGGGCCAAGACGATTTTGTATTAGGAGTTTTTAGCAGTGAATGCAAACATGCTTTGAGTTTATTAGACAAACCTTTTAATCTCATTGGTAATGGCAGAATGAGGAGAAAATAGATAGGCAGGATCCACATTTCCTTGTATACTGATATCAGTCCCCAATCGCCTCCTACCATCAACCATATCCACTGTCCAGTCGAGCCCAATGACATCAACTCCAGTTCCTTTCATCCGTTCAAGAAGTCCACCGTTTCCATTGATATAGAGCACAAGTGGTGTTTCAGGGCATCTCTGCTTAACTACTCTTACAATCTACAATCAGAAACATAAAGGTATTTAGAAAGGTGAGGAATTTTGAGAATATATTCACCAAGAAATTCTTTAAACGAATGCATGAAAGCTACAGTAGCACGTCAAAAAAGACCACCACATGCTACAAAACAGAATTATCTGTCCAAAAAAATGAGGATACAAATATTCCTCAATTTTGCGGATACTCCAGATTTGGAGCATTTGCAGCTTTAATAGGATGGATAACCTATTCTACTGCATCACCAAATAATTCATATAGTAAAAGTTACCAAACAAAAGAGTAGCTACTGCAATCTTTACTGCCTAGAAGCACAAACATGTTATATATAAACTGATGCTAGTTCAAAAAGCTAGAAGTCTAGAAGCTCAGTAATATGCAATCCATACAATGCACAGTACAATTAATGAGATTCATTTTCTTGCAGACTATATTTAAAAGCTCAAAGGGTTGGATCTCTGCTTTCATTGGTAAGGGGCCGGGTACAAGCCAATGTAAACCTTTCTATTGTTCCAGAAAAGAGAAGCGGAATTAACAAGCAAAATGCAAGTCACCTCATTGATATAAGGCTTAGACCAGATGTCCCACATATGAGGTGGTAATTGGCCACCCCAAGAATCAAATATCTGTATGCAATGAGCTCCAGACTCCACTTGGTAGATGATATATTCAGCTATTGCCTTTGTCAGATGAGATAGAAGACTCCTTAGTAAAAGTGGCGCTGTGTGGCACATGCTCTTTATTGTTGTATATGTGCGAGTTGTCCCCCCCTCGACTATATAAGTAGCAATTGTCCAGGGTGCTCCAACAAAGCCCAGAACAGCAGCTTGTTCCCCTACCTAAAATGAACATAGAAAATTAGAAATGGCTATATATTTGTTGGAACAAATCACGAGATCATGAACAAAATATCATAGTAGGTTATCAAGTCTGGGGTACAGCAAGATAACCTCTTTCCGAAGTATCCTAAGAGATTCTCCAACAAAATGTAGTTTCTCCAAATCAATTGGATGCAATGCTTTCAAGTGTTCTTCTGTACGAATAGGAGACTGTATCACAGGACCTCGAACCTCTTCTATGTCAAAAGGAACACCAAAAGCAGGTAGTGGAGTAAGTATGTCAGAGAAAATTATAACTCCATCGGGTCGGAAAGCTTTCCAAGGCTGCAAAGAAATTCGCACAATGAGATCAGTTGTCTCTGACCTCTCTCTGAAGGATGGATATTTCTGTGCAAGCTTTCTATAAACAGCCATATACCTTCCTGCTTGACGCATCATCCATGCAGGAGGTCGGTTAACTGATTCCCCTCTTGCAGCCTTGACCAAAAGAGGATCTGCTTTGGTTTAAGTCAATCAGAAGTAATAAGAAGAAAGTAATTTAGAACATCTCTTTTTGCTAGATCATAATAATACAAAAAGACTCTAGGTTCACAGATTGGAATAACACAATTTCAGAAGGTTGTCTTTTGGTTAAAGGATTTAAGTTACGGATTTTAAATCAATAAGAAATGATACATTGATGTTGTTGGCCAAAGTAGGTGTTCCTGAATTCACGAATCTATCTATGGGAATGAATCTCAACATCACTTTTTAGTTCATACCCTGTCTTTGTTGAATTTAAAAATCTTTCAAGTTTCAATTCTTGAATTAAAAGTTTCATTTATTTTGTTGACATTAATACTTTATTTGATGCCATTATCAATTCTTGAACATAAGAAGAAAAGTTGAGCACCTCAAAAATACCATTCAAGGAATGTCCATCATAAATATTACATGATTCCACATGGTAGATATCAGAAGGACAGCACATCAAGAAATTTTATACAAACATTGCGTATTAGTTTAGGTTATTCGTTCAAAACACAGTATACATTTAAACCTCAGATTACTTCCTCCAGTTTATAAGAGCATACCCACCCACAAACAATCTAGAAAACAAATTTCAAACATAGAAAATCATGTATGTTAGAAAAACCAACAAGAAAAAGACAATCAATTTTAAAATTCAAGCACACATAAACATTGACCTCGTATTCAACAAATCATGTGCACAGAGTTAGACAGTAAGGAAGACTGTAACCATATATGACACAATCTGGTTTCTTCTTTTTTAGAAACACAAAACTGTTATGTATATATCTATATTTTTAAATAGAATAAAATAAAACACTCCATAAAAACACTATAAATTGATTGTTCTTCCTCATCCATACAGAGTTCCCAACAGATTAAATTAAACCACATCATCTTCATACAAGGAAATCAGTAATTCAATAGCGTATTATCAAACTAGTAATAAATGGATAGCAGTCCATTATTTCCACAAGTCCCACACATCATTTTAGCCATAAAAGGAATACCCAATAGCTAAAGCTTTCCACATTATTCATAAGCATCAGTAGATATATAAGTAGTAAAAAACGAAAATTCCAATGCATTCTTAACTATTGCACATATGGTTCTCGGAATAGACATCTTAGTCCTGAGTTTTAAACATCAATCCGTCACAGCAATGAATGAAAAAACACATATCACACACACACACACAATCTCTCTCTCACACACACCTCATACAATTGGGCAAGAAAAATACCAGAAGCTGAAGCGCGAGGAGAAACGAGTTTGCGTGATTGCTTATCGGAGAAAACAGCTACATTTGAAGTGTTAATCGGTGCGAAATTCAGCGGGGTAAACAAGCTCGACGATTGCCATCCCAAGCCGCAGCAGGAACTGCGAAAAATCACACATAATTGCACATTCTGTGATTAAATCATCAAATAATTGAAATGATAAACCGTACACAGAAAGCGAGGAGGATAAGCTTGCCTGGTACTGCCGGAGAAACCCATTGAAACATGCGATCCGTCTTCTCCCTCACTTCTCACGGTTTCTCTCTCCTCCCTTATCTTATTCCTGTTTTACAGGTAAAACTGTAAAAGCAACAAAGCAGCTTAGCAGTGAATACCAGTTCTCTATCCCAATATAGTGCTGTAAAAGAGAGAGAATCATAAATGAGAAAATATCAATTTTAGTCCTATATCTTTTTCAAAATTCAATTTAGTCCTTTAACATTTAGTATTTTTAATTTTAGTTCTTTTAGTTTCAATTTTAATCATGTAACTTTTAAATTTTCAATTTTAGTCCTATAAATTTCAAATTTAGTCATGTATCTCTTTAAATTATCAAAATTAGTCATGTATCTTTTGAAATATGATATAATTTATAATAGGACTAATTTTGAAAATTCAAAAAAATATAGGACTAAATTTGAAACTTGTAAGATTAAAATTGAAAATTTAAAAGTTACAGAAAACTAAAAGGACTAAAGTTAAAAATACTAAAAATTACAGGACTAAAATTGAATTTTGTAAAAGATATAGGACCAAAATTGATATTTTCTCGATCATAAATCATCCATTCAATTTTAATCATGTAACTTTTAAATTTTCAATTTTAGTCCTATAAATTTCAAATTTAGTCATGTATCTTTTTAAATTATCAAAATTAATCATGTATCTTTTGAAATATGATATAATTTATAATAGGACTAATTTTGAAAATTCAAAAAGATATAGGACTAAATTTGAAACTTGTAAGATTAAAATTGAAAATTTAAAAGTTACAGAAAACTAAAAGGACTAAAATTAAAAATACTAAAAATTACAGGACTAAAATTGAATTTTGTAAAAGATATAGGACCAAAATTGATATTTTCTCGATCATAAATCATCCATTAATTTGGGCGAAAATAAAAATAAATTAGTACGTAGTAAAATATATTTATGCAATAATATATTTATTTCTAATAATTTATTAATTCCAATATGATTTTCAAAAATATCTAAACATTTATTAATACCTAAAGTACTGATTATTAAATTTATTATTAGCATTAGCACACGAGTCTTTCTAGTGGCTCGATTAGCAAGTGATCCCTCCTCGTACATTTATTGTTACACTTGTTTTAAGATTTTTTTCTTAACTTTATTTACTTTTATATATTATAGTATTTTCAGATGATAAATAAATAGAATAAATAATGTTTATGTGCGTTAGTAGAATTAACAAATTTAAAATTAAATAGAATAAATAATGTTTATGTGCGTTAGTAGAATTAACAAATTTAAAATTAAAGTAATTTTTATATTTTTAGATAAATGTGGTGTTTCATTTTCCGCATAAGGTAACTATGGGATAAATGATCAATAAGGAAAATGTGAATTTTTTTGCGGGATAGAGTCTGGAGAGTACTTAACTACTTATCACTCTTTATTTATTTTGAAAATTAAATATATGTTGCATCATATAGAAAAATTGAAATTGACAAAAAAAAAAAAAATTACTCCTTGTTAAGAGTTACTCCCTCTGTCCCGGTCAAACTGCATCGTTTGACTACATGAAGTTCTCACAAAAATTACAGTAAATGCATCTCTTTGGGCGAGACGGAGGGAATAATTGTTTGTAATGCAAACGTTTGCTAATAGAGTAATATATAAACTGCACCATACTATTATATTAATGCAAATACAGTATGTTTTAAACAAAATTAATTAGACCATAAAACTATAATAATAATTATTTTTACTTTATACCATTTTTCATTTAATTATTTGTTGGTTTTGGTCGACTTTTATATCAAATAGAATTGGATTGAAATATTATTAACATACTATATGGTATTTCTCATCGAATAAATCATACAATAAGTAACACTTAATATTTAAAATAATACCCTTTCATTAATCGAGTCAAGTAACTCGAATTGCAAAGATCTAAAATTCATACGGCTAGTGCACTTCTAAATAATTATTAAATTTTAGGAGAAAAAAAAGGGGTCATACTTAGAAAATTAAACAATGATACTGAAAAACTAAAATGTGTATTAAAAATAAAAATATAGTCTTTTATGAGAAGAGTTGTTAAACATGATAAAATATAATTATTATATAAATAATATATGTTTATTGATAATTAAAATATGTATGATAAATAATAACATTAAAGTTATAATTGTATGTATTATAATATGATTAATTATAAATATATTTTAAAGGCTAATAAACATACTTTAATAATAATTATATTCGTCTCAATGTATGTAGGGAAAAAAAGTACATATATACTCCCATAATGGGGATGTTTGTTCCGGGTTTTAAAACTCCGGAATTGGAATTGAAATTCCACACCCAATTTTTAAAAATCACTCCTATATATACCTATATACATTCTCTCTCCTCAATTAATACAATTTATCTCCTCTCTCATCTACTGAGTACTTTCTTACATAAATTAATTAATACATTCTTACACATTGATTTGACATAAAGTTAAAAACTCACCCTATAAAAACCCCAAAACAAACACAACATCACTATTTATTATTTTCAAACTCCCCAAAACCCCCAAAACAAATATCACCTAACTATTTTCACCTTGTTCTTTGTAATGGGGTAGTAAATTTTATCCGACTCCCACACAAAGACTTTGATTAAGAGAAATACAAAAATGTAAAATTATCTAAAGATTAACCAGAGAGGTGCATAATTCCTTGCAAAAGTGGAAAATCAAAGAGCACTATGTAAACTTAAACAAGTAAAATGAACTTGAAATGAAGGTGAATTTCAGCATCCTATACAAATGCAAAGATATGATGAATAGATATATACAGTAAAAGTGGAGGTCAATGAAGAATCCGATTAAGAACTGATATCTGACCCGAGTCACCATTCAGAAAGAAAACTTCCAACGGTACATTTGATGATGGAGATGTCGACGCAGAACTAAATCTGTACGTCGGTTGTAGTATTTTACTACCTTTAGGACATGGAATCGTTAAAAGTCGAGCTCCTGTTCTCATCTGCCACACCTGCGTGCAAGCATACGACTGAATGTTATTCTCATCAGGATGAACACGAAGATGGTCGATCTATTGATACAAAATGACAATTCTATACACACACGTGCGTATATATATTCAAGTCCAAGTCAGCAACCTATGAGAAATGTATGCTGTGTGTTTCCTCCTACAATATTCCAATTCGGTAGTTGTGATTAAGGAAATTTACCGACTAGGCAAAGATTTGTCTACACACGCGTACTTGATTGCTATATAACTGTTTTGTTCTTGGGGTTAAAGTTGCTCTTTGGTTAAATGTTTTGCCATAAGGGCTGTTTGGTATATTCATTCAAAATGCACCTACACTCTTGAGCTACATTGCATTTTTTTACCTCTTACAGTCTTTAGGGGTTTATTGTGTTTTCATTTAAAAATTAAAAGGATCAAATCGGTCGCATGGATTAAAGATCATGCAACCAAATGCACAAGAGATTTAATCTATCGACTAAATGGAGCTAGAGTTGAATACCTCAACAATTCCTTTCCGAGGTGCATGGATAGCTAGACAAAGACAGTAATCGCTTTTTGACTGTTCGGTATATGTAGGATGAGAGGCAGACTTATCTTTGCGGGCAAGCATCTCCACAAATAAGCAGCTCGCCTCACGATATCCCTGGAAAGGAATTCAAGGTTTGTTCTAAGTAATGAATTGAAGCCTTGGAACAAGGATTGAAGATGCTTAAATTCCTCAAAATTTACTATTAAACAAGTGTGAGTTAGCACACCTTCCATAGCCGGACAACAACAAGCGCTTTGGTGTCTAACAGCAAAATGCGCCCAAGTGAATCAGTTATTGCAGCCAAGGAACCACTAGGCGACAATGTCAGCTTCTCACCCTTCCTTGGATGATCCTTCAAACATGTTAGAGGAGAGGCTGACACAAAGTAGCCATTGTTAACGGAAATTCAAGCAATGTTTCTTAGATGGCCAAAAAACTGACAATTATAAGTAGAACACAGAAATAATAGCCTACATTAAATTAAATTTGCTCATGATCTCACCTTGAGCAAATGGTTGAGATTTGGGTTCTGGCTTCTTGGTATGTTTTTGTTCACTCCGCCAAATCAGTTTTGTAAATGAAGCTATGGTTGAAAATGTTGCAGGAACAACTTTTGACAAGATTGCTCCCACTAGTGATCTGTTCTTGTCCACAGAAAGTCTTCAAGAAAGAAGATCAACCATTACAAATGGGTGAAATACAGATACCTTTCAACTTCAACAGAAAGGAAAAAAAAATTGCATAGCTCTAAAATTTAAAATTCAACTAACCTAAATGCTGATATCACAGCATCATCTCCAACGGTGACTGCACAATAATATCGTTGACTGGACTGCCCAACAATAAAACCAGCTGAATTCAAATACCAGAATAAATTCAGAGAGATTCTGGAAGTCATGAATTAAGAAATAGAAGCGAGACAAAGAAATACACTAACTGAGAAAGAAAAAAATAACTTCAGAGAGAAACTATGAGATTGAAATAGTGAACAAGAGAAAATTCCAAATTTATTGCAGTTATGTTACTAAATTTTGAGAAAATATAGAATCACTTCTGAGGTCATCAACCATGATCATATGCAGATAAAATCAAAAAGAGAGATGCAGGGTTCGACAAGTCAAGTACCTGGATTTCCATCAGAGGTGGGGGCATGACACCAGTTATGGCAGCATCAGCACAAAATCCATATCTGCTAACATTCCATATTTGGTAATGAAGGCTCGCAACCTCTTGAGACTCCTCATTGAAACCCTGATCCCAGTAACGTGATTGTGTTTCTCGAAACCAACGATGCAGCATATCCTGCATTTCATAAAGCATGCTTAAACAAGATAAAAATCAACTACAGAGAGAGAGAGAGAGAGAGAGAGAGAGAGAGAGAGAGAGAGAGAGAGAGAGAGAGAGAGAGAGACATCAGGGATGAAAAGGACCAATAACCATCTCAAAGGCACAAGATTCCTGTGTGTTTAAAATAAAAGCATATGCACACGAAGATACATAGGGGGTGTTTGCAAGCCAAAATCACTAATAAAAGCTATAAGCTAGACGACCGCTTTAAAAGAAGTGATTAAGGACTCTTCAAAATTAGTTGCAACACAAACATCACCCTAGGCATCAAGAAAATAATTAGGCCAATTATCAATACCCCAAATTACAAATACCTTAATATCAGTTCCTTCAAAACGAGCAATTGCACCAGCCATTACAACGCAAACCTCCTCCGAGGATGTATCTTGGGATAGATCTTGTTTAATGCCGCGGACCCTTAACTTAAGAATCTTTCCATGGCTCACAATCTGCAACACACATATGGATAATTGAACATTTGAAAAACTTGAGTCGAATAAGCAACATAATGCGTATCAGCACAGAGCTGATTTAACATAACAAAAAAGACCTGAAGTTGCATATGCAACTTAGACCATTCATTCATATCATACACAAAAAAACTTTGACAGTAGAAAAAACATTTTTTAATTCAATTACAAGACTAAAGAGCAAATCAATATGTAGTAACAGACATAAAAGATGGCCATAATTTTCAAATATTGAATTACAGTACATCACAATTATTCCCACGTTAGGCTCAAAAGTAAAGCTTAAATCTCTCCATTAGAACGGCTACATGATCTCTACCTCTCAGATTATTATCACACAAAAGAAAAATCAGACAATTCATCTTATCACAAAAAGGCAATGGAGAGTTTATCCAATAATCTGAACAGCAAACAAGCAATTCACAATAACAACAAGACAAACAGAAGGGGATTATGAGTAGGGGGGATTAAGATTGACCACCCACCTGTCGATGAATAAGACGGCCATACATAGAAAATATCAAAAGGTAACCGCAAGAGGTACCGACAGCTAGGACTCTGATGTCATCGTCGAAGACCAGCCACTCGATAGCAGTTATATACTCGGCCTCAATTGGGGAGAGCTCGGGTCGGATCTTCACTGTCCCGTTCCTGCCCGGATCGGGTTCCCCGTCGATTGATTGAGACCAATTGAGGATGATGATCACGGAGCGATTGGCAAGCGCGAGGGAATGAGTGTCGAGGGAAACAAGGAGGTTGGGGTTATCTACCAGCCACCCTTCCTTTCCGGCGCCGAGGTCGGATAAATCAGCGGCGGCTATGCATCCGAGCTCCGTCGTGTGATTACGGCGAGACATTGGGTGGATTGGGAAAGAGAAATTCAGCGCATCATCGTCGATCGGGATTCCGGGTCGCTTCTACTCCGCGATTGGATTCAGATGTTCACTTTTCTCTTGCACTAAAATTGCATTATTATCATTTTTTTTTTAATTTTTGGGAATCTCTATTGCGTGACGGATTTTATTGTGTTGTCAATAAAATCATATATTAACACCCTAAAATTATACTTTAATTCATATTTTAGAAAACATACTTTAGTAATATTAAGCATACTTTATATATATATATATATACTTTAACACATCTCACAAATTATCCCACATATATAATGTCTCATAAGAGAATTTGTCTTAATTATTTTCCTTTAAAAGTATTTAATGAGAATTTGTCTTAATTATTTTCCTTTAAAAGTATTTAATTTAATTCAATGCTTTTATTTAATAAATAAATAAATAAATTTAAGTAATGATTTTCTATAAATATTAAATAAACTGGGCTACCAAATTTAGCTCGGTATCCAATTGAATGGGCCAATCGGTTTAATTCGACAGGCCCAAATAGAGATGCGAGGCCCAATTTTACCTGGCCCATATAGAAGGTTCTCGAATGGGCGTGGTGGACAAGCAAATAAATTCTATATATAGGAAACCCGGTTCACCTGCGAAACTACCATTTAAGATCATCCAACTCCCAATATTTTTCCTTCCTACGGTGTATCCCTAGTCGGAAGTCGATAACAGTCGCAGATTTTCAATCGGAGAAATATATCTCTAGAGAAATGGCAGGAATTACTCAGGATTGGGAGCCGGTGGTGATTCGCAAGAAGGCTCCGACCGCCGCCGCTCGTAAGGATGAGAAAGCCGTCAACGCCGCCCGCCGCGCCGGAGCCGAGATCGAAACTGTCAAGAAGTGTGCGTAATCCTATTTTAGCATTACTTTTTGTGAATATTTTATTTGATTCTTTTTTTTTTTTTCGTTGAACTGCTTTGGCAATATTCCTTTGTGGCTTTTTTTCATATTTCTTGGCAACTATTTATCATATGCTACGAATCTGCGGAAGGATGGGTGTAATTTGTGACTCGATTTGTTTTCTTTTGGATTAATTGATACAGTTTTGCTGATGTAAAATTAATTAACATGTGCTTGTATAATTTCTCTACTCGTACCAGTTTAGGTATTTCTATCAAATACTACTGTTTCATGGTTGGTCTCTTTTGAGCTGATTTATGATTGAGATTTTCAGGATCTAGTCTGTGCTCAGTGGTTGCCTCTTTAAAATTAGTCTCTAGCTGTTCTGTGTGTAGCAATTTTAAATCCTCGTTGAGGATTTTAGAACTCTAAATGCGAGGTAGCAGTAAATCTGGGAATTGTAACTTATCCGAGAGAGAGAGAGGACTAGTGGGTGTCAGCGATTATGTCTTTTCGTGAAGTAATTTGATTTTGAAAATGCTGTAGAATTACTTCTACCTAGTGGCAGTCTTTAAGAACAGAAGCATTTTGATATAATTTCTTTGTTAAATTTATTTATTGAATTGGAGCGTCTATTAATTTAGCAGCTACTAAGGGTTTTCTCAGGGCAGCTGAAGAGTTCCTTTAAAAAGGGAAATGCAAAACAACTTGTTAGAATACAAATATCTAGGACCATGAACCTACTTGTTTGTTCTCTTGGTAGTGGAACTCAACATGAATGCACTTAAGTTTTTCTTCTGTTTATTTATGAACTCTTTTGTTTGGTGATCATTTGACCTAATCCTTGTTGTCCCTGCGCATATGTTTGTATATCATGATCGAGATAGTTAACCATCCTTCAATCTATAGTTTACTGTGTGATTGTATATTGAGTACCATCAAGCTTAAATATCTGTTTTTGCTGCAGCTACTGCTGGGACTAATAAGGCTGCTTCAAGCACCACAACCCTGAACACCAGGAAGCTAGATGAAGAGACGGAAAATCTTGCTCGTGAGTTGAAACTGTTCATTTCTTTGACTGTGTTCATTTGTTCTAGCAAAGTTTTTTTTTTTTTTGCATAATATGCGCATGGTGTCTTCTTCTTTGATTTGCATTGTTTATATCTGTTCTGCGATGTGGTATTAGATTCTTTAGAGTGTTGTGAGAATAGAAAGGGCTCTATGCTATATTGTGAACATTTGAGGCTAGGATTGCTCGTTGTGCACTTATCAACTTCAGGGAAAGCTTCATGGGTTAAACTGATCCAAAATATAAACAATGAATGCACTGTTGTGTTTCTTTTTCTTAGGATGATGATAGTATTTTGTTGTTCTCTTTTTGCCTGTCTGAGTTAATTATTTTGTACAACGAAGACACTCTTGTTCTGACGTCTCACATGATCACAGATGAGAAGGTTCCGAGCGAGCTGAAAAAGGCCATCATGCAGGGTCGAACTGATAAGAAACTGACTCAAGCACAGCTTGCTCAGGTTGGCTTGTCTCGCTTGCTTATCTTTCATTCGTCTCTAAAACTTATGAGCAGCAGAATTCATCTTGCCCACTCTTTTTGTGTTTGCAGTTGATAAATGAAAAGCCCCAAGTGATCCAGGAATATGAATCTGGAAAGGCAATTCCAAACCAGCAGATCATAACTAAACTGGAGAGGGCACTTGGTGTGAAGCTGCGCGGGAAGAAATAGTAAATATCAAACTCGTCCCGACTTGCCTCGCCTTCCTGTTTGGTGCACTTGTCTGTATCCTGTTGGTGTTGGGGTTTGGTTGTTGGGTCATATCATATGCTCATTCTAGCCTTTGTCAACTTCTGTATGCAGCTACATCAGTGAGACGGTGACTATTGTAAAAGATAAGATCATTGCTACTTGTCAGTTGTCAAGTTGAGATGTTTTAAATAAGCGCCTTTCTCCTTGCATAATAATAATTTAATATCACTCCATAGTTTAGTAATTTAGGTCGTTGATATTTAGAGGTGTGATCATTCGGACTGGCCCAATGCTGCATATATGTTTGGATGGCCTACCGAATTCATAGTTACATACGACCATACTCCATTGATTAAGATAACAAATCATATCATCCTATCAAAAAAGAAAGTCTTTTTCTTGACAGGGAAGAAGACATCTTTAGTACAAACGAAAATCGACGTATTCTTACGAAGATCCATTGATGTAAGAGGTTAATGCGATTGTGATGATTTCAAAGTTAATTTGTGTTAGCAAAGAAGGCAACTTTATATATGCGAACAAATCTTACAATACGAGTAGCTTAAAAGCGAGGGGAAGACATTTAAAAAGATTGCCATGAAATATAAGAAATTCAAAATTGAATACATACATATGTATATAGCAACCACAACACTAGCCAAATTCAAATAACGGTTGCAACAGGCGGAAATCAGATCATTTACATGCCACATTTCCCTAAATTCAGGCAAGGTTAATACACATACAACTACAAACAGGAGGAGCAAAAGCCAGAGATAATAACTTTACCAGGCTAGGGAGGCATCATGCTTACTCGCAGGCCAGTTTTGTCCCAAAACTGGTCAGGCAGATTGCAAACGCATGGAAAGGCGAAAGGGGCCGTCTGTAGTCCATCGTAAATGTGTCGTCTCCCACCTTTCCAAACTGGAGCAACACTGTGTCTTCATCACCCTTTCCACCAGGCTGACTTTGATCCATCGTGGCAACCAGTTGAAAATTCTTGACCGATGCAACTGTCACTCTACCATGGAAATTCAAGCACCAGCACTCTAAGTGTTCGTGCCATCTCGGAGCTTTGTTTTTCAAAATGGTGTATCCTGGGGAGGAGGTCATGGGGTTCTTCATTTTCAAGTCGTCTTGTTGTCTGTCGGGTGAGAGTTGTTCCGAGAGTGGGCATGTGAGTGAACATACCATCCTGCGGGGACCTCTTGACTTCAAGAGATTGAACTTGTATGAGACCTGACCGATTTCAAAGTTACCAGATGGCACCTGGGGACTTATTTGCTTGGTTGCTACACGGCGGCCAGATTTACTGCTGGACGGCTTTGCTCCGCTGTGTGGTGGTTGGCTATCATATAATGTGAAATTAGTGCCAAGGAAATCTGACCTGGCAAAAGGAAACGAGTAATGTCATTATTATGTTACCAAGAAAAAGCTAGAGCCAGTTTTATTCAGTTTTCAACGCTGTTATAGTATCATGAATTTACATGCATATTTCCTACATTCATATAACTCAAATGATGCAACTCAATGCTAGGTTTACAACCTTCTAGTGGTGATTCAGTTACTCAGATGAAAATAATTCAAATTCTAAGATTCCCCAAGTATAATGCAGCTCACACTAAATTGCTCGACTTTCTCAAGAGTGCTTTGATTGCAGCTTGAGAGTCAAGTAAAAAACTTCTTGAAAGATGGGTCTTCAATTGTAGCTTAATTCTCCTAGTTAAAAAAATTTAGGCCGCAAAAACAACCAAGTAGGAATTATTGTCTATTCTTGATAAACAGAGCATCCAAGAACAGCTCGAAAGTGCTCTAGCACTGTCAATATCAACTGCTTCCTTTAAGCAGCAACATGAAAGCACCTCTGGCCTTTTACTAAATAGCCATTATTTTCAACTGTTCTTAATTAAAGTTAAAGAGAATGGCAAGATAGAGATCCTCACCTTAATTTTCCAACATAGGCTTTACTTCCTTGAGATAAATCATCAGCATCCAGAGAAATTATGTACTCAGTGCGTGCACCATTTCGGTATCTTCGTGCTGCTAGGAGAAACTTTCCTTTGTCTGTGAACGCTATAGCAGAAACAAGAAGGAAATATCAGCTTTAAAGTATCAGAGGTGCAGAAAGATAGTCTTGACCCTTGGGAATTGACATACATGTTCATATGAATTTTAGTACTTTTTATAAAAATGAGAAATATGATGACCACAATTTGCATGTCATAAACATAAAAGACTGCATATATTTTCTAAATATGTCCTATCGTCCTTGTAGAGTTAGATCATACTTCAATCTAAACAATACTAAATCGCTAGATATTTCCTAATGGCAAGAAGGCCTTTCATTTCTATTATATTCTTTTAATAGAAGGATAATAGACAGACTTAAACTTTTGTTTTCTTAATAATAAGCATATCATAACATCTACTAGCAATTGTGATGTCTGAAAACAATCTGCTAGCAACCTCCTATTATTAAATCTGATAATTTAAAAAGCTAGTATTCTTTAAAGTCAAACCAGAAAAAGATTAAAGGGGATAGGGAACAACTAATGTACTCAACTCATTCCTTAAATGCCAAACAGTAAGTCAATACTTTTAAGATTGATAAAACAAGTATTTGAATGATAGATGAAGAAGACCGCCAACATTAACAGACCAATAGTTGCTTGACTTGGAAAACTCACAGTGGTCCCTCCATCCATGTTTGACTAACTATCCAGATTAATTCAGAGGTTGAACTTTCTCCCCCCTCCCCCACAAAAAAAAAAAAAATACAAATTCACACAGAATTGTCAAGGCTTGCAAGGTAACTTCCAGTCTTGCCAGTATAAATTCTTTTAAGTGAAAGATGCAGTATATTCATCAATCTGCACATATCTTCAAAACTTTAGCAGAAAGTCAACTTACATGGTGTGAGAGCCAGATAGAGGTAAAATGTTGCATTCTTCTTGTCACGTTTTATAATACATTGAGAGGGAGTATCGCGAGGCCCTGGCTGCACATTTATGTAACTTAGATTCAGGATTTCAGTTAACTAGACAAGATTCAACTGAAAAGAGTATATTCAAGTAATCACATCAAACAGACTCTTTTCCAGATAATATCCAACCTCAACTGATATAAGGGGAAATATAATTCATATGATCAAAACTCATTATTCGAGATTCCTCCCATTTGTCACCGAATTGTCTTCGTTTTAATGTAACGTGCAAAACATAGCGTTTACTGTAAAATCTTAAACTATGGCCAAAACAACCAATCTTGCACTTCACTCTTTCCTTTCCATAAATATGAAAATGCATATATAATTGGGGGGCGGGGAGGGTGGGTTAAATATAAAAAGTTTGCAACTAAGCTATAGTGGCGGGAGAGCTGGAGAATGTGTTTCCTAACAACTAGTTCAGGGATCATTTCTACTTCATACGATGCGTTCATCCCGTTTCAATTAAAGTCTAAATTGTCTAACAAATACAAACAAAGTAACCCTAAAAGAATAACTGGAAAAATTGAAGAGTTCTCAGCTATGCCCATAGGAATAGGGGAAAAATGTGTGAGAAAATTGTAAAAGGGAACCTTTTTGAGGGAAGAAGGAAAGGTGATTTTTCCAGGCTGATGGAGGGTGGCGTTCTCGACGGCCTCTATGGTGGCGTCCCTCCACCGTTTGCAGACGCATCCGCATGCGACGACGTTTTGCCGCTGTGGCCATTTGTCCTCACTCGCTTCCACTCTCTGAATTATCTCGCCCAACAGCTCCGGCAGCATTCCCGCCCACGAATCAGACTCCGACGGACCCGATTCGCCCGCCAATACGACGCCGTCGTGCGGTTGCTGCTGCTGCCCGCTTCCAGCACCAGAGTCATTTCCTTCTTCTTCTTTGCCCCGATCAAATCCACTACTGCAAATGGACGCGATTTCCGAGGATTTGGATTCCTTGTAAGAATTCGAGAGCGTGAATGAACGATGAATAATTCTTCGCGAGAGATAAGATCTTCTAAGTGACATATCGATTCCCTGAGAGAAAGGGCGAGAAGAGGGATTTCTGTGGGGGGGAGAGAGAAAAACAATGGAGTGCGGAAAGATGAGAGAGAATAAGATGGCTTAATCGGCCGATAAACGAACACCGCTTGTCATATAAAACCAGCTAACAGACGAATGAAAAAGGTGATATTTTTATTGAAATGTTAATGATAGGACACGTGGATGGTTGTAAGTGGTCGTTGAGGTTGGATCGGTGACGATGATGGGGAGTAATAGTAGGTTGATAGGTAGATTTAAGCACTGGGGATCACAGAGGCCTTGGTTGGTTCGACTTTGACCATTTGACTACGTAACGTCGTCGTTTCAGTCCGTCATTAGTTGAAAAATCAAACCTCATCGACTAACTTGGACAGGAATAGAGCGAGTCATCCACTACTCGGGTTCAGCTTTTCTTTTCTCTTTTTTTTCTTTTTTTTTTTAAATAAGAAAGTTAAGTTTAATAATTAAATTTTATACTCCCTCCGTCCCGGGTATTTTTACCCGTTTGTACGGGCACGGAGATTAAGACGTTTTATTTTTTTAATATATAATGTAAGAGAAAGTAGGGATAAATTAGTAATTTAAAAAGAAAAAGTGAATAAAGTTATTGAGAATGATGAATAAAGTGTAAAAAAGTAATTAAAGTTGTTGGGATTGTAAAAAGTAGGTAATAAAATATTATGTATTTTTGCCAAAAATGGAATGGGTAAAAATACGTGGGACACCCCAAAATGAAAAGTGGGTAAAAATACGTGGGACGGAGGGAGTATTAAATTATTCTTCTCTTACTTCATTCAATGCACGTCGGATAAAACTTCTCCTAAATACAAAAAAAAAAAAAAACTGCAAATTTAAAGTGAAATAAAATTCTAATCAATGCACGTCGGATAAAACTTCTCCTAAATACAAAAAAAAAAAAAAAACTGCAAATTTAAAGTGAAATAAAATTCTAATCGATAATAATTATGATTAGAAAAACTACATGAGTTTTTTAATTTTGTTAGACGTATTTTCATAATTTTTTTATATTATTATTATATAGAGAAAATATATTTATTTATAGTTAAAATATTATTAATACTAATATTTAAAGTAAATGTTACAAAATATTTCTTTCGTCCCCTATTGTATTTAACACTTTTCTTTTTAGATCGTCTCTCAAAGTATTTCACATTTTACTTTTTTTTAAAAATAGTAAAAAATACTCCCTCCGTCCCTGTTATAGGTCCACATTTGCATTTTACACGTGAATTAAGGAGTATTATTATTTTATGTGTAGTGGATAATTTTATTAGTAGTGAGTGGCCGGTCATATGTGGGTTCTTTTTACTAAAAAAGAATGGAACTTTTAAATGAAACACCCAATATAGTAAATTGAGACATCTCGGTGTGACAGATGGAGTACATTATAATAATACTCTCTCCGTCCCACACCAAAGGGTGTCTTTTGCTTTTTACACGTGGATTAATGAGTATTATTATTTAATGTGTAGTGGGCAATTGTTTTAGTAGGAGTGTGGGCTCCATATTTTAATTGTATTACTGGGTGGGTGTGTGTGGGTCTCATGCGTGTAAAAAAAGAAAATTGACTATTTGGGTGAGACACCCAAAATGGAAAAAATGGACTTTTTGGTGGGACAGAGGAAGTACATATTTTTTTACACATATCCCAACGTAATAATCAAATTTTCACACATTTCAATAACTGTACACATATTTTTCATTAAATTAACTAAATTACTTGTCCCTTTTCATATTTTATACATTAAAAATATATTTTTCTTAAACTTTGTGCACAAGAATACGTGAAGTACTTCGGGAACGGAGGGAGTAACTCGCTAGGATACACACGCAACTATATATGTTATCATACAAATATTTATTTTATAAACATTTGTGCGATACTGCAATCAGCTATATGTACGATTGTATATGCAATTATGCATTAATTATACTCTCTCCGTTCCAAAGAAAATTTCACAGTTACAATAGATTCGAAGTTTATGAAAAAGTTTCTTTTTGCTTTATTTTTAGGAGTAATTTGGTATTTTTAGGTAATAAATAAATTATAAAGTAAGTTATGTGAGTTGTAAAGGGGTGACAATTATGAAATTAAAGTGTGGGGTTATTGATTTGTGTTTATTTTCTTTTTTTTTTTTGGAGGGGGTGTGAACTTGTTTATGGAATAGATAAAAATAGAAAGTGTGAATTTGTTTATGGGATTGAGTAGTAGGATGAAGAGAGAAAAAAAAAGTAAAAAACTATTCTCAAAAGAAATTATGTTTAGTGATTTTTTTTTTAATTTTTTTTTAATCAAAATCAACTTCGGCATTTTTTTTCACAGTTACATAGACACTAAGTTTAAACTCTTAATTAACTTTATTGAATTTTTTTTAATATAGTTTTTCAAGTAATAATAAATTAATAAAGTATGATGATATTTTTATTTAATTAAGGTATATTTTGAATTTATAAAATTAATACTCCATGTTTCCTATTTTGGATCTATGTTGCATATATGAAAAAATATTACATCATATTTTAATTTCGTCTTTAACCAAATAGCCAAAAAATTTCATGCAATTACTACGCATTAGATACTTAAAATTTTTTAATTATTATATCTAAACTACATCGAAGAGCAGAGAGTGAGAGTAGAGATACACAGCCACTTTCCTTTTTAAAAATAAAAAAATTAAATAATAATAATAATAATAATAATAATAATAATAATAATAATAATAATAATAATAATTCATAAGATTTATATAGAAACTCCAAGAGAAACAGAACAAGACAGCAACAACAGAGCAGCAATTAAACTTTGTACAAAGGCCTCAAAATCTTGCTAATTCTCATCCCAACCACACAAACCTCACACACAATACCAACACAGCACACTACAACAGATACATATACAGATATGATATCTACATAGTTATATTGGTCCATTCTACATTTTGTTTTAAACCCTCTTACCAATAATACTAACATTATTCGATTCCTCATGTATGATCCACCCTCATTCCCCACTTATGCATCGAGAGGTGAAGCTTCTTCGTTGAGACGAGGAGCTCGACACCCTGCACGGGCGTGAGTATTTCCATCAACGATTCTTTTACTATATCCGTCAAGGCACGATTTTGAGCTTCAATCGTGCTAATCACCTCCTCGTTTATTTCTCCTACTTCCTGTCCCATTCGCATGTCCGCTATATCTTCCTGCAACCACCACCACCAACACAAGATCAACAAATTAACCAATTAAAGCCTAGCCAGCTCACTCACAAACATCATGTTCTGTTAAATGACCATCACATCTAAAAGTTTAAGCTGATAGAGAGGAGAGTCGTTTAATACTTAATCACGTCACTCTAACATGTTCCATCAAGACATCCTATATACCTGTATAGTTGCCAACCTGCAGGACAACTTGTCTTCCTGTGTGATATTGTGGCATCGCATGGTGTTGATCTTGAGAAATTGCTCGTCCGACATCTTAGCTAAGTTGCCCTTCTTAGTGTCTCGGGGGCCAGCTAGTTTACCATGCTTGTCCGAGTAGGTACTCCAGGCGGAGAAGATGAGCCTGATGAAGAGGGTAGGCCTAAATTCACCAATCCACATGAAGGCCTTCTGATAAGAGGTGATCCAGTTGGGATGCAGGAAACACGGGGCGTCATAATCCACCATCACAGCCCGTCTCTCCGCGTACTCTTCATAGTGATTGATGTTCTTCTCCACCAGCCGCCTCAGCGCCTCGTTGCTGGGGTGAGGGTTGGCTGACAGCGCGGCTTGAAGCTCGTCGAGGTCTTGTGTTTGGAGGGCAATCCAATCTTCGAAGGAGGATTGGAAATGAGTGTGGTCCAAGGCTTGCATGATGTTTGAGTTTTGGATGTTTGAAGGGTTGTGTAATGAGGTACAGAATTGATGGTTGAAGGGTTGTGTAATGAGGTAGAGAATTATAGAGGGGAGAGGTGTTGCAAGTGGAATTTTAATATTAGAACACAACAGAATCCTGTTTCCGAGGTTGTTGGCCTGGATCCTTATCTTCAGGCAATGGGAGATGGATTTATGGGAAGCAGCTGGATTTGTCCAAATGCTACTCCCTCCGTCCCATAGAAGTTGATATAATTTTTTTGGGCACGGAGATTAAGGAATATAATAATTTTATGTAAAGTGAAGTAAAATGAAGTGAGAGAAATAATATTTAATGTGTAGTGGGTAATTGTATTAGAGGTGATATGTGGGGCCATGGGAATAGATTAATTATTTTGTGTGGGTCCCATGTATTAAAAAGGAAATGTGTCAACTTTAGTGGGACAAACCAAAAAGAAAAGTGTGTCAACTTCTATGGGACGGAGGGAGTACTTATTTTATAGGAAACAGAGGAGAGCCATATCCACTACGAGTGTCGTCCAATGATGTGATAGAGAAAATTAGAAGTGCAAGATCAGTTTTTAAACAATGAGAAAATGAATGAGGTAAAAGAACTTAGGGGCCGCTTGATAAGGGGTAGTGGGGTTGGGTAACGGGAATAAAATGATATTGATTCACATTCCAATTGATTTAATTGATTTAATGTATATCTCCACCCCTTTCAATCAATTTCATTCTCATTATCATTAACCTCATTAATCATGATTCTCATTACCATTACCATTACCATTCCGAATCAAACAACTACTTATCATGAATAATTAGAGATGTGATAAACAGTTAATTAATGGTGAGGACATCATAAAGTAGAAGATGAGGATGCAGTAAAAAAAAATTCAAAATTATAAATGCAATAATTCCAGAAAAGACAAACACAGAAACCAGATAGAATAGAAAAATAGCAAGCATGTGATCCCACAAACAAATACCGTCAGGCAGATTTAATGAAACTGAGAGAGAGAAAGAAAAGAAGATTGTAGTAAAACTTGATCAGCTGCATAAAAGTTACTAATGACATTGAACACTGACACAACCCATGCTACTTCACATGGTACCTCAACCCCTTCTTATCCTCATCACACTGGGATCCAAGTTCCAACAAACGCAGAGTTTACCATATGTAATGAGCCACTAAACTCTGCGTTTGTTGGGTTATGGGAACGAGAATGAAAGAATATTGATTCTCGTCATTCATACTCATTACTAAGTAGTAATGAGAATCTATTTATTTAATCATTCCTCCGCCTCCTATTTAATTCTCATGGTAATCCTCTTGAGAAATTTCATTATTATTCTCATTCCCTTTACAAATAAAACAAACTGACTTTTAAAATAAATTCTAAGGTAAAATTATTACATGAATCATAACATAAGTTATAATTATACCTAAAAGTTAACTATAAACCCTCCTCAATATAAAGACTAAACCCTGTGATATGAACCAATTGGAGTGAGCAAGAGTTGCTTATTCCACACCAGTATTCCCTCTTGTGTTTCATGGGGTGCATGGATTGAATTTGTGTGATGTGTTGTCTATCCACCCAGTCAAACCAGATTTTGTCATTTTTCGTACATCAATAATTTTTTGTGTCACATGTTATATGATTGACACGTTAAATGTACGCATCATCCATCCAACAATGTATGTGACATGCATAAGAGATTGATGTAGCAAAATAACACTTACTACGTTCCATGAAATGCAAAATGTAACATAGGGGTGGAATAAACAACCCCTCGTGTGCATATAAAATTGTGTGGGACTTGCAAGGAATACTGGGGCAACAAAACAAAAATAATGTGGGTCCATTTAATCCTTACCCTATTCCTCTCTCTCCCAACCCCACATGCAGGACTAACTTTAAATATATCCATTCATTGATGTAAATACAAACATTGCTTGTTAGAAGTTTAAAGAATCTAAATTACTAATAAAAACTTAATTACAATTTTTCGAAATAAGTAACCCAAAGCTTGAAGAAAGGGTTATGTTTAGTTGCATCCATATACTTGATCTTTTCTCTTTTGAATTTTTTTTAATAAAAAAAATACACGACTTTCTTTATTTTTTCAATTTAATCAAATGCAACACCATTTATATTTTACATAATCACCACCATTTATATTTTACATAATTGCAATTAATTTTAATTTTTTTAAATTTCAATCTAAATAATGTACTCCATTAATTAATTATGATCAGTGCTGAAGATGTGTTGACTACTAGATTGATCAAAACATGAAGTTTTTTTCTCTCTACTTTTCTGCAGAATTAGACTAGTTGAAAATTATGTTTGTCATCTGATCAATGAAAAAGATATGAGTAACTAAATTATGAATTAAAAAAATGGAAAAACATATGGAGTATTTAATAATACTTCATGTCTCAACAGCTTCAGCTAAATAAATGCCAAAATGAAAGCAGTATACTACTTCAAACCAACAAAGAGAACCTGGTATTCACAGAATTAGCTTATTTTCATATGCACTTCAGAATATTCAATAAAATGACATAGATAAAGACACATAAGACATGAGAATAGAAAAGTCTTTCTAATATTTAGCAGACAAAAATAAACAGAAGAAAGGGGATTTACCTGCATTATTGACTCTCCCGTTTATGCTTTCCTTTTTAGAGTATAGTTACTCTCTCCTACATATCATCCATCCAACAGTGTGACGCAGAAAATGACGTATCAAAATGGCGCAGAAAATCTGAACCAGCATGGTAGTACTTCTAAAGAAAAAATAAAGATGATACTCCAATAAATTGATTATGGAGAATGATCCACTAATTCTCAAACAAGATTACACTGAAAAGAGTATATTCAAGTAATCACATTAAACAGACTCTACCATATACAATATGCACTTTGAACTGACATAAGGGGAAATATTATTCATATCATATAAACTCATTATTTGAGATTGTCTTCTAATTGTCTTCATATTAATGTAACATGCAAAACATAGCGTTTACTGTAGAATCTTAAACTATAGCCAATACTACCAATCTTGCACTTCACTTTTTCTTTTAAATACTAAAAAAATAAAAAGAAGAAGAAGAACAATACTAATTAATTCATAAGATTCATATAGAAACTCCAAGATAAACAGAGCAAGACAGCAACCACAGAGCAGCTATTACAATTTGAACACCTAACAACATAACCTCAATACAATAGAAACTTACAATGACATATGATATAATATCTAGATCTCGTGGCGTGCTTTGATTATGCTGGAATAAGAGATGAAACATCATTCTGAGACGCTTGTGCTACAACTTCCTCTTCTACATCATTCTGAAACGGTTCGTGCTACAACTTCCTCTTCTACATCATTCTGAAACGGTCGTGCTACAAATTCCTCTCCTACATCATTTGAAATAGTCGTGCTACAAGCCTACAACCTTTTCTTCTTCATCATTCAAACAGTCGTGCTAAAACTTCCTCTTCTACGGTGATCAATCTTAATTCCCCACTAGGATTTGTAAAGGCCACTCAAACTCATCTCAACCACAAAAACGTACCAACACAGCACACTACAACCGTTATATACACACATATGATATCTACATGTCTATTCTACATTATGTTTTAAACCCTTGCCAATAACACTAACACCATTCGATTCCTCTTATGTATGATTCACCCTCATCCCCCTCTTGTGCATCGAGAGGTGAAGCTTCTTCGTCGAGGCGAGGAGCTTAACACCCTGTGCAGGCATGATAATTTCATCGACGACTTCAGTGCATTCACCCTTAGCTTATCTGCTTCTTTTACTATGTCCCCCAAGGCACGATTTTGAGCTTCAATCACGCTAATCACCTCCTCGTTTATCTCTACCACTTCCTGTCCCATTCGCATGTCCGCTATACCCTCCTGCAACCACCACCAACAACAACACAAGATCAACAAACCAATTAAAGCCTAGCTAGCTCACTCACAAGTCACATCATGTTAGGATCATCGTACCTGTATAGTTGCCAACCTGCAGGACAACTTGTCTTCCTGTCTGATAGTGTCATTTCGCATGGTGTTGATCATGTGAAATTGCTCGCCCGACATCTGAGCTAAGTTTCCCTGCTTAGTGTCTAGGAAGCCAACTAGTTCGCCATGCTCGTCCACGTTCAAGTACGTTCTCCAAACAGAAAAAATGAGGCTGCTCCAGAGGGTTGTCCTGCATCCACCAATCCACATGAAGGCCTTCTCATAAAAGCTAGTCCAGCTGGGATGCAGGAAACACGGGGCGTCATGCTCCACCATCACAACCCGTCTCTCCGCGTACTCTTCAAAGTGATGGATGTTCTTCTCCACGAGCAGCTTCAACACCTCGTCCGATGGATTCACATAGAGGGAGCCACGAGATGGATTCATGGGAGATTTGATTGTGTCCAATAGTAGAATATTTATTACATAGGACACAAGAGTAGAGGTGTTCGGTGCCATCTTCGGGTGTTTGGTTATATTTTGGTGTTACTTTTCTATTACACCCGTTGAATGAGTGGTACGTAGCAGAGGAAAATTCAAAAGTGTTTGGTTGGGAGTAGCATGAGAAGGTGACGGAGGTGGTAAACCAGAAATCCTGATCGTTCTCATTATTCAAGGACTACTCTCAACCCTTCAATCATCTTCAGTCTCATTGTGGTCAACTTTCTTAATAATATACAGTGTGGGTAGAATTTGAAACAAGCATCAGTCTTTGTTTTGAGTAGAATGACTACCTGCAAAGACCAACTAAATTCTTATTATTATTTTATTTTTTTTCTATAGTATTTATTGCAACTTACACCCCAATTTTATGGACGTTCATATCATCCGATTGAGTCATTACATGGAGGAGGATTTAATGTAAATTTTAAGGTATAATTATATAAGACAACCTTAAAATTTATGTAATATTTTTCCTTTAACTATGATTTATTTTTAGAGTTATTTGGTTTAAATTTTGTAATAGTAATGGTAATGATAATTTATTATTTAATATGAAGTATGAGGAATGAAGATTTAATATCATTTCATTTCCATTACCTTCCTCCTCGATACTCTTATCGAGCACCCCTTACTTTTCCAACAATAATCACTCTATTATTTTTTATTAATTTTATTGATTTTTAGAGGATAATGCAAATCTTTTTAGAGTTATCTGGTTTAAATTTTGTAATAGTAATGGTAATGATAATTTATTATTTAATATGAAGCATGAAGAATGAAAAATTAATATCATTTCATTTCTATGACCTTCCTCGATACTCTTATCAAGCACCCCTTACTTCCCCACCAACAAGCACTCTATTATTTTTGTGATTTGTGACTTGTACTATATGATGGTTGTATTTACTTTATCTCCAGAATATCATTACTTTTATGGTTCATGACATATGGCAGCTATGATCGTGTTTACTTTAAGAAGATGAATGAATCTACATTAATTAATCTTTAGACACGGATCTTAGTATAAAAAACCATGATGAGTAATAAAAATTTAAAATGAACATATAGTGGTGATGGAATAAGAAGGATAAAGGAATAACATGAAATGACATGATTATTGCAGCAAATAATGTCACTAATAACCTTGATACAACTCAAGTTTTAGTGGCATGAATTGTGGTAACAGTTAATCTAGAGTTATTGCATTTCTAAGTCTGAATCATTGTATGTTGCATCCTCATCTTCTTGTTTATGATGCTCTCACCAATATTCATTGTGTGAAATCTTATATCATCTCTAATTACTCATGTACACTAATCTAGCTATTAACAAGTTCCTTAACCTCAAAATCTAGATATTTTCTCATTATTAAAATGTATAGTTTTTCTCGTATGACTTATGTACACCTGATTTTCTTTGTCACCCAATTACAATAACCATACTGAATCCACACGCAAGTGTGAAAGGAATTCGGGGTTGATCCTTCACCTTTATTTATGATTTTGGATTACGTTAGAGAACTCTAAATTATATGCCTAATGTAACCCTATTGGATGAATGACACATATATCACTCATCTAGGCGATGATACACCGTAGAGGTGGTATTTTGTAAGCCTGTTTAGTACTAATATTATGGGTAATAAAGATAAAGCATCTTTTATATGTATACTTCAATTCAATATGTATAAAAAGATTAGTTGATCTCTACATGTAGCCATTCTACCCAAGACAAAGATTGTCGATTGTTCCAAATCCTACAGGCAATGTATATTATTAAGGAAGTCAATCACAATGAGACTGAAGATGATTAAAAGATGGAGAGTAATTATTGAATCAATGAGAATGATTAATTAATTTTAGTTTCTCACTACACCAACCAACCAAATATCAATAATGAAAATTGATATGCTCCAGCGAACATGATTCCACCCACCAGTTCCGACCGAAGAAACCATGTGATTGGTCTCATGGAGGTCGAGACAGAAGAAGAAGATAATGTCATGATATTCGAACGGGAGGATATACAGTTGGAGGTGCAAAGGAAGGGGAAGAGAGCCGTATACCTGAGCAAAAGAATCACGTGGAGGCGCAAAGAAATGAGAAAGGTGTCATAATACTAGAGAAGAAAAGGTTCGTATGGGGTTATGTTATAAAACACGAGATGAAACAATGTTTTACGTTTAATCTTTTCATTTCGTGAGTTGTTTGCATGAAGTATGTGAGAAAGAGGATGTTTCTGAATGCAAGCACAAAATAAAGTGTTCTTCTATTAAAGCACATAAGGAAAGCTATCGTGAAACATATAACTCCTTATGTGCTTTAGTAGAAGAACGCTTTCTTTTGGCGTGCTTACATTCAGAAACATACTCCTTCTCACGTACTTTCTACAAACAACAACTCACGAAATGAAAAGACTTAAACGTAAAATATTTCATCTCGTGTTTCATAACATAACACTATACGAATGTTCTTCTTCTCGAGTATTATAGTACCCTTCTCCTTCTTTTGCACTTATGATTATTTTGCTTAGGTATACGAGACTCTTCCCCTTTTGTTGGACCTCTAGCTGTAGATGCTCACTCTCGAGTATCATGACATCCTCTTCTTCTATCGTCTCGACCACCAGGAGATCAACCACATGGTGTCTTCGATTGGAACTGGTAGGTGGAATCATGTTTGCTGGAAGCATATCAATTTTCATTAATGATGCTTGGTTGGTTGGTGTAGTAAGAAACAAAAATTCCTTAATCATTTTTATTGATTCAATGATTACTCTTCACCCCTCAATCATCTTCAATCCCATTGTATTTGACAACTTTAACGATACACATTACTCTTAGAATTTGAAACAAACAGGCAATCTTTTTGTCTTGAGAAAAACGCCCACCTACAATGACCAACTAATTTCCTACAAAGACCAACTAATTTTTTTTATATATATTGATGTATACTTATAAAAAATGCTAAATATTTTTATTATTCATTATTAGTGCCCTTTAATAGCTCACAACACCACCATGGTGCATCATCTGCTGAACAAGTGACACATGTGTCACACGTTCAATAAGGTGAAGTTAGGCTTGTAAAATAGATTTCTCTAACTTAATCCAAAAATATGAATAAAGGTGAAAATTTGTCTTCTCATTTTCTTCCACACTTACGTGTCGTGGGATATTATAACAGTTTGACACAAGAAATCACTTTCACAAAATCAATCACACAAGAAAAATTATGTCTTTTAATAATGAGAAAAATGACATCTAAATGAGGTGAAGAAACTTGTTTATTATAAAGTTGAGTAATTAGAGATAATTTATGATTTAACACAATGGATAATGGTAAGTCCTTGAGGGCATCACAAATTAGAAAATGAGGATGTAATATAAAATAACAACAGTTTGAGATAGAATGGAAAAATAGCAAGTAGTTATAAAATATATAATAATATACGTACAACGCATGTATGTATACCTGTATATCAATTAAATATAAAATAAAAAATCAATTGAGGAAACGGAAAAATGTGCTTATGAATACAATTAGTTTTTTTTTTTTTAAATAAAAATCAATTGAGGAAACGGGAAAGATGTGCATATGAATACAATTCATTTTTTTTTAATAATTCAGCAAAAAAAATTTTAATACATACCATATGTTTAATGGACATCCTCTTATTGTTAAGCTTGAATCATTGAGTTACTTTATGTCCTCCACCTAGCAAGTCCCAACATCTAAATCAAATAACAAACAAACCTCAATGTCAGAATCCAAAAGCAAATTATGTCTAAACATAATTAATCATTTGAAACAAAAACAACCTTAAGTTCAAATCTCCAAAGGTGATTGTGTTGTCAATTCTCAGGTAATTCACATTGGGTTAAACTCTCCTCAACTCTCTGATTAAAAATAAAATAAATTAAAACCGATTTTATATTTAAAAAGTCATTTTATAGGATATCTCGAATTTCTTTTTACTGTCCTTGAATTATAGTAAATTAGAATGGATTTTATATTTAAAAAGACATTTTATAACATGTCGTGAACCTTCTTTTACTGTCCATTGAATTCTTTTACTCTCTCTGATTAGTGATTGGAAATAAAATAAGTGTTATATTTTGAGTGAAACTCTCCATCACTCTCTCAATAAAAATAAAATGAAAACTAAATGTTATATTTTGAATGATATGAATATGAAAACACTAGATGTTATATTTTAAATGATATGAATACATTTTATTTTTAATAGATATAATATATACAATCTCATTATCATATATATCGTATTTTATTATTAAATAAAAATTGTTTATAATATTTGATTAAGTTAAATTTAATTAACATATTTATAAATAAAATATGAGTTGATATTAGGTACCGGGTGCAAGGGTGCACCCATATGTATAACTTTATATTCTATTTTTTATACATGTTATTCTATTTTGTATACTTGTTTCTTAATAATTGTATACTTCTTCCACATTAAATTTTTCATTAAAAAAATAGCATCTATATGTATAACTTTTTATTCAATAGTGTATACATATTTTTTAATAGTAATTGTATATTTTTTTACACTCAATTTTTCATAAAAAAACTAACAATTAAATTGTATACATTTTTGTTCATAATTGTATATGTTTTTATTTATATTTGTATACGTTTTTTAAAGTGGGTGCATGGTGCACAGTATAATTAGTCATAAAATATTTAAATATATTTTGATATTCAATAAAACATATTTCAAAAAAAATTTAATAAATTTTCCCTTAAAAAAAACTTTTAGAATACATAATATTATCGACTTCATTGTTGAATATTATTGAAAATATGAAAATTTTCATGTTACCGATTTTTTTTTGGAAATTTTGTCATGTAAGTTTTAATTATATATTAAAAAAACTGAAAAAAAAATCATAAATTCCAAAATTACATATGGGTTGCTTATGTTTAAATTTAAAGCAGGCAAACCAGGCCATTATAAAACTCACTTTTTTATCTCTCAATCATTTATTTATAAACAAATGAGGTATTCCCAAAAAGAGCAAGTATAGAATTTTTTTGAATAACACGACCACACAAACGAGCAAAGAACATATATAAAAAGACATCAACCCAATTAAAAGGTAAGACATGGTAAGCAAGATCACAACACAAAAACAACATAAACTAGAACAATATAATAATTTTGACCTGAACGTAATTAGAACAACATATATAAGAATTTTGACCTGAATGTTATCAAGCAGTGGAGACTGAGACGGGGAAGATCACCAGACCACCAATAAACACGAGCAACTGAGACGTGAATAATCGGAACTTGAAAACCAAGCATTGAAGAGTGGTGGAAGCGGACTGTGAACGAAAATAACCTAAACTAGAACAACATAAGAAAGTTACCCGAGAATCAAGCAATGGAGAGGGAGACGACAGAAGAACACTAGACCACCAATAAACACGCAATTGAGACGTGAATGATCAGAACTTGAGAACAAGCAGTGAAGAGTAGTGAAAGCTGTGACTGTGAAAGAACACCGATAAACACGAGGATGAGGATGTAAGATGTGAGATGTGAATTTCCTCTTGGTGTTGTGGGTGGGAGCCGGGGTGGGGTTGATTAGATGAAAAAGATAGTAGAAAGTGCGAAAGTATGCATTCATTTAAAAAGTCTAATAGCACACCAGTGAACGACCACGTTGTGGGCTGTGAAGGACACGTTGCGTGCATGCGAGCTGCAAAGGTGGAAAGGCTGGAGAAAGGTGGAAAGGATGGAGAACACGTTGCGGGCTGTGAAGGACACGTGCACGCGAGCTACAAACGACGGTGGAAAGGACGGAGAACACGTTGCGGGCTGTGAAGAACACGTTGCGTGCATGCGAGCTGCAAACGACGGTGGAAAGGACACGTTACGGGTGAAGGACACACGTTAGTGTGTGAGAAGTCTAAAAATTTGCCACGCAAGCTAGCTGTAAACTACACTCACCTTATTCCCTCTTTATAAATAATAATTATAATTATATTGCTTTAAATATTCACACACAAATTGAAATTTAAGATTATTTTTTTTCAAAATTTTGAATACATAATTAAAAATTCTCTAAATAATTCAAATTTTTTTTAAAAAATAATACAAAAATTTTCCAAACAGTAAGATTTTTATATTTTAAATAATATTCTACAATTTGGAAATATTATGTTTTCTCAAAAGTTTTTTTTTTTATCAAACTTTATTTTAAAAAATTTTTGATAATTTTTTTTAGTAAATATAAAATATATTTAAATATTATATAAATTTAACTTATGTAAATATTACAAACGATTTTTTGCTTTTAATAAAAAAAAGGTGTATTTTTATAATAAAGAGTATGTGATGGTTCATGTTGGGTTGGTTCTTTGATTCGGGCCCTATTGGGGTAGGTCTATGCATATAAATTAGGCTGGACTTTCTTAAAGTGGCCAATTTGAAGATAGTTCACGGATGTCAGAAGTGTATTGAATGGAAATTGTTGATCGGAACCAAGTAAATGACATGTTGTTGACTGAAAATTTGAGTGTAGGACGTTGCTGTAGAACTCAATTCATGTATTGAATGGAGATTGTTGACCGGGAATCAAGTGAAGAACACATTTATAATTGGGAATTGAGTGAAGTACACATGGCTAAAGAATTGATTGATGCTCCACATATAAATGATTGGAAACAAAACGTAAATCAGACCTACTCAACTAATTCCCTCTTTATAAATAATTGTACTGCTTTAAAATTTAAATATTAAACACAAATTGAGATTTCAAAAAATAAAAAAGGTGTATAAATATATAATAATAAATAGCATGTGATGGTGCAGGTAGGCTTGGTCTTTCATTCGGGCCTATTAGGATGGGCCAATGTGTATAATTAGGTTGGCTTTCTTAACGTGGCCCATTTTAGGACTCAGTACGTGGGTTGGCTGGCCCATTTAACGTTAATTATTTACGATTTTGAACCTCCCCAACAGCTTCGTCCTTCTATCCATGAATTGTAGTAAGCTCGTGCGTAACCGAGGCCGGCCCTGTGGGGTGTCTCAGTAAGCCTTCGCCATGGGCCCCAAAAAATAGGGCCCATTTAAAAAAAATTATATATATATATATATATTAGATTTATTTTAGGCATCTAATATTATTACACTAATTAAGAATAAATTTATTAATTAATGACCATAATTTATAATTTTAAGATATTAAACAATAGAATTAACATAATTTTTATTACTTTTCTTTTTCAAAATATCACAGCTCTCAATATCTCTATTTTTAACACTCTATCAAATGGGCTACATCAAACTCGCATTCCCAGTAACCCACGTGTGGTATTTAAAATGTCTTCCCAGTTATATTGCGAATTTTTTAGATAAATCTCTCTAAAGAAGCCTTGCTCTAGCTTCTTTAAGGATTATTACCTCCTTGGTAGCTCAACACATGTACTCTTTACCTGCATTACTTTACTACCCAAGCTGCATTATATACTCATCACCAATATATTGCAGGATTCATCATGACAGGAGCTTTTGCTCTTTTATTTTGTATAAAAAAATATAATAGATGAATTCTTAAATTTGTAATCCTCGTTATAATATTGATTTGATAATTTTTTATTACTCAATAATCTTAAAATTAATTTAGGCATCATTTTTCTCTATTGCTTAAAATTATTTCTTATATATTTAAGATGGATGACTATCATTAATTTCTATGCATTTTATTTTATTTATGTATTTCCTTAATTTTAATGTTTATGTTTATGCATGAGTTGATAATAGTAGTATTGTTTATAGAGAGACCAACGTGCTCCCGGGGCACACCGTGCGCCTTTAGAATTTAGTATTATGGGTAAGAGTACATTATTTTGTTCTAAAGGGTATACACTTTAATTAATAAGGATACACCATTTTGTTCTAAATTGTGTACAATTTTCATTAATATTTTTTATTTTTCTTCAGAAAATTTTATTTTTCTTCAAAAAATAAAGGGTACACGTCTTTATACTAGAGGGTATACAATTTAATATAAAATTCTAAAGGCGCACGACGTGTGATTGGTGTGAAATTCACCTAGGTTTTAAGTAGATTTTTGTGGCTTTAATTCAATAATTGAGCATGATTTTAATGAAAATACTATTAATTACTTGATTATTTGGAGAAAGGTATTTTTGTTTATTTTTGCAGAAAAATGGGTGATTTTGATAAAAATGGATTCTACAAGTGAAGAGGAAGATGTGGGAGAAAACAGAGCTCGATTTGGAGTTGAAACGAGCAAGAACGGGCCAAATGAAATTTTGTTATAAATCTCATTTTTTGTCCTATGAGCTAAATTATCCCACATTGATTAATTACCACAAATTTCTCTCACTCTACCACTACATGAACCCACTTGTACCACATTGGAAACTCACTCAAATTTATCTCATCCTTACTACTATAAATACCCTCTTCTATGAAAGCCACCATTGAACAATTCTCCACCCATCAAATTCCATTAAATTGAATCATTTCAAGATTCAATAGTTGAGAGGGCTTTTAAGTAAGACCTCCATAGTTGAGATCCCTCCGCCTTTCGGGGCGAGGGATCCGTAATTTTAAATATTTTCTATATTAAGAATTTAATGCTTTTCAAGAAGGTGGGGACACCAAGGAAATGATGGCTTGGTGGATATAAAAACTTCATTCGGTGAAATCTAATCCTACTTATTATCCTTTTATTTTCTATGTTTTGAATGTTTAAGTGATGTTTAGATTATGGATTAATTTGTGATATTATTTAAATTGTGATCCCGGCTTTTATTAGTTTCATTTATGGATGCTTAATTGCTTAATCTATATGTTTGATTTGTGTGGTTAATTATCCAGTGCATGTGATTAGAACAAGAGTTCAATTATGTATCTTAGGAATTAATTGAATCATTTCATCATGTGGATTATGTGGGTTAATATGGGAAGAGTTGGAGACGACCTCTCATATTTAGAATTACATAAATGGACACTAGAGATGTTAGATCGAGAGGTCAATTAATCTAGTGAGGGGAACCCAACCTTAGTGAATTCATAGTACCTAGAAAGGGAATATTACCTATGATTTGGTACCTTTTAGGGAACTCGTACGTGTAATTAGTACCTAGTGGGAGGTGTTCACTTTGGTCTCGATCTTATGTGCTATTTTAGGATCTTTGTAAGGGCCTACATCCTCTTCATCTCGAGAGAGAGTTTAGGTGGAATTTGTGATCGCTCTTACTATGATAGCTTAAATTGGGAGGCAATTAGATGTGTTATATTATTTATCCATTTGAATTGCATCATGAAGATTTCCTTTGCATTGAAAATTCCTAAAATATTGTAATTAGTTTCTTTTCTTGTTTTTATTATCTCTCTTCTCGGTCGTCCCTAACTAATACGAGACTATAACTTGAAGGCCATAAATCCTAAATTCTCTTGGGTTCGATAAATTCTTTAATTGGTCGTCCCGACTATATACGATCAATCAGTGTGCCCGTGCGCCCGGGTGCACACAAGTTTTTGCCTTGTTTATATATTCAATACTTTTTGTTTGGAATCATTTTTATCAATTTTAATTTTATAATTTATAATTTGACAAATGGTAACTTCGCAATTTTAATTTATGAATATTAAAATATAAATTTATATAAAATTTTCTTTTATAATATTTACATGATAGAGTTATATATATATATATATATATATATATATATATATATATATATATATATATATATATATATATATATATATATATATATATAATTATTTATGATCAATGCTGAAGATGTATTGGCTACAAGTTTGATCAAAACATGAAGTTTCTCTCAACTCTTCAGTTTACTATGACCAAGGAAAAAGCTATGAGTAATTAAAATATGAATTAAAAAATAGAACAACATACGGAGTATTTAATAATCCTTCATGTCTCACTAGCTTAAGCTAAATAAATGCCAAAATTAAAACATTGTACTACTCCTCCTATTCTTTCAAAAAGCACTACACTAACCAACAAGTATTCACAGAATTAACTTATTTTCATTTGGACTTCAGAATATTCAATAAAAATGACATTAGACATTAGAATAAAAAATTCTTTGTTAGTAGGGCAAAAATAAAAATGATACTTTTATTGATTATGTAGAATGATCACAAATTCTCACTTACTAAATTGCATGCCATTGGCCCATTAGACATAGTTAATTTATTTGACCAAGCTCCATTGCAACTACTAAGTACACTTTATATGGAAAGTATCCTTCTCAAGCAATTTGAATTAAAAATTTAAAAATAATTGAGAAGCATAAGAATGTCAAATCAAGTTAAGTTCAAAGAGAGAAACAGATTCATATTGATGTTACTTCAAAATACTTTTTGGTAATATTCATTTTTGCAGGTTAAGAGATCAGTGTTGTTCTTCGGTGTGCTTAGATATTTTCCGACGTTTTTGTACTTAAATCTTCCTGCTCGACTTCTCTAAATTTGGTTTCAACGACATTTAGATTCAGGATTGAAGTTCACCAGAGAAGATTACCCTATAATCACATCAAACAGACACTTTTCCAGATATAAGGGAAAATATTATTCATATCATCAAAACTCATTCTTTGAGATTTGTCATCAAATTGTCTTCATATTAATGTAACATGCAAAACATAGCGTTTACTGTAAAATCTTAAACTATAGCCAATACTACAAATTTTGCACTTCACCTTTTCCTTTCTATAAATATGTGTATATACAAATGGGGGGTGGGGAAAAAGTTTGCAACTAAGCTACATGTAAGAGAGTAGAGATATAAAACCACTTTTCTTTTTTATACCAAAAAATTAAAATAAGAAGAAGAAGAACAATACTATAATTCATAAGATTCATATAGAAACTCTAAGAGAAACAGAACAAGACAGCAACCACAGAACAGCTATTACGATTTGAACACCTAACACACATAACACCAATACAATAGAAACATACACCCATATATGATATGATATCTAGATCATGTGGCGTGATGCTGGAATAAGAGATGAAATACCATTCAAAACGGTTGTGCAACAACTTCCTCTTCTACATCATTCCGAAAACGGTCGTGCTACAAATTCCTCTTCTACATCATTCTGAAGCGGTCATGCTACAACTTCCTCTCCTACATTGTTCGAAACGGTCATTCTACAACTTCCTCTTCCGCATCATTCTGGAACAGTCGTGCTAAAATTTCCTCTCCTACATCGTTCAAAATGGTCGTGCTACAACCTCCTCTTCTATATTATTCAAACGGTCGTGCTATAACTTCCTCTCCTACGTCATACAAATGATCGTGCTACAATTTCCTCTTCTACATTATTACGAAACAATCGTGCTACAACTTCCTCTCCTACATCGTTCAAAATGGTCGTGCTAAAATTTCCTCTCCTACATCGTTCAAAATGGTCGTGCTACAACCTCCTCTTCTATATTATTCAAACGGTCGTGCTATAACTTCCTCTCCTACGTCATACAAATGATCGTGCTACAATTTCCTCTTCTACATTATTACGAAACAATCGTGCTACAACTTCCTCTCCTACATCGTTCAAAATGGTCGTGCTAAAACCTCCTCTTCTACATCACTCCAATAACACTAGCATCATTCGATTCTTCTTATATATGATTCACCCTCATCCCCCACTTCCATCCCGCCGCGTACTCTTCAAAGTGATGGATGTTCTTCTTCATGAGCAGCATCAGCACCTCGTCATCCAGAACTTTGATAGTGTTTGGTCACTCAATTTTTTGTTCAACTCTTCAACCATCACAGCCTCTTGAGCCAGCTGTTCTTTAATATCTTGAACTTCAGATTCAAGTCTCTCCAGTTCAACTCTATGCCGTGACAGTTCTTTCTTCTTTGTATCAATAGTCGCAAGGTGCTTATTCCTTTCGTTTACGATGCCTTCTGCTTCACTGGAAAAAGTAACAGCATCTTTGGAACTGAGCTCGGTCGAAGGCTTCCATGACGACTGTGTTTGGATGCAGCTTAAAGTTTCTGTGATGGGGTAGAGGCTTTACATAGAGGAAGCCACGGGATTGATTCATGGGAGATTTGATTATGTCCAAAAGCAGAATATTTATTACGTAGGACACAGAGTAGAGGTGTTCGGTGCCATCTTCGGGTGTTTGGTGCTATCTTTGACACCAAATATTCTGTTACATTTTGGTGTCACTTCTTCTACTACACCGGTTGAATGAGTGGTGCGTAGCGGAGGAAAATTCAAAAGTATTTGGTTGGGAGTAGCAGGAGAAGGTGACAGAGGGAGAAACCAAAATTCCTCCATCATTCTCATTATTCAATGACTACTCTCAACCCTTCAATCATCTTCAGTCTCATTGTGATTAACTTTCTTAATAATATACATTGCTGGTAGAATTTGAAACAAGCAGCCATCTTTGTCTTGAGTAGAATGAGTATCTGCAAAGAGCAACTAAATTCTTATTATTCTTTCCTTTCTATAGTATTTATTGCAACTTACACCCAATTTTATGGACTCCCGTGGTTCATATCACCCGATTGAATCGTTACATGGAGGAGGATTTAATGTAAATTTTAAGATATAATTATATAAGATGATCTTGTAATTTATGTAATATTTTCCCTTTAATTAGGATTTATTTTTAGAGTTATTTGGTTTAAATTTTGTAATGGTAATGATAATTTATTTTTTAATATGAAGCATGAGAAATGAAGAATTTAATATCATTTCACTCCCATTACCTTCCTCAATACCCTTACCAAGCACCCATTACTTCCCAACAACAAGCACTCTATTATTTTTGTGGTTTGTGGCTTATACTATATATGATGGTTGTATTTACCTTATGTATTTCCTTACTTTTATGGTCAAATGACATATGGCAACAATGATCGTGTTTACTTTAAGAAGATGAATGAATCCACATTCATTAATCTTTAGACTCGGATCCCAGTATAAAAAACCATGATGAGTAAAAAAAAATTAAAACGAGCATATAGTGGTGATGGGGATAAGAAGAATAAAAGAACCACGTGAAATGACAGAAGTTAATGTCACTAATAAGTAATAACCTTGATGCAACTCTAATCCCGTGGGTACTAGGCACATAAAGAGTGACATGCTACTTGCTATTCTTGTTCCGGAATAAGTGGCACAATTATTATAGATAAGAAGTGTAAAAAAAAAAATTGATTAATTTTATTGATTTTTAGAGTGTAGTGTAAATCTTTTTCTGTAATAAATAAATGATAAAATATGTTGTGCATGAGGTGAAAGTGATAAATTTAAAATTTAAATATAATTTGAAGTTTTAAGTTGATGTGATATTTTCACTTTTTCGTGGTGATATTTATTGTGAAACGGACGAAAAATGAAAGTGTAACATTATTGTAGGATGGAGGGACTATACTTCTATTTTATCTCAAACTCTTGTTTCTTTGTCTGTCTTTCTAGAGTTATTACATCTCTAAGTCTGAATCATTGTATGTTGCATTCTTATCTTCTTGCTTATGATGCTCTCACCAATATTCATGGTGTGAAATCTTATATCATCTCTAATTACTCAGATGCACTAATCTAGCTATTAACAAGTTTCTTAACCTCATAATCTAGCTATTTTCTCATTGTCAAAATGTATAGCTTTTCTCGTGTGACTTATTTTTGTACACCTATTTTATGTGTCACCCAATTACAATAACCCATACTGAATCCAAGGCAACCTAGGGTGGCTAGGATTTTGCTTCAAAGAGGAAAAAAAAATCATAGTAGAATTTAAAGGTTTCCATTCTTACAAATTAAAAGGTTTGTATTAAAAAAATTCTTACAAAAATTCCCAATCCATCTCTGCAGCCACTATTAGGTTTCTGTTTTCTATCTACATTGAAACACAAAGGCATAATTTTCCTTTCTTCTACACAAGGTTCAGCAATCCCCCAGTTTCTAGCATTAATTCACCCCACCATACCCTACCCCCATCCTTACTCAACAAACTTCAATTCCCCAAGATAACAGCTTAACAGAAGATTTTTGGGACTATCAATTACTTCAACCAAACTAGTCCTAAAAAAACTCAGTAAATGCACATAAATTTTTTTCTAGTATATAAATACATACATAAACTTATACGGTTGAACTCATGAAAAACAAAATGTAAGACTTTAAATATTTGCAAGAAAATATATACATGTACCTTAGGTTGTTTCAATGCTCCTCAATAATGTCCTGTATAAGCCAAATAGAGAGAAAATAATTATATTACTAATTCCATGGAATGAACAAATAAACTTAATCCAGTTTAAGTAAACTTAAGACTATTCTACTTCTTTTTTCTCTTTTGGTAAAAAAAGAGGTGAAGGGAGGAAAGTAGCTGGTTTGATCATGATTAGTGATTAATCATAATTACTTTTGTTACTCAGAAGAAAAAGGACAAACAAGATTTCTTACCATTAACTGTTCTTTATTTACATTTAATGTAATGTAAATCCCTGACTTGAAACTTTGTGTGTTCTTTCATGGTGGGAATTCAAACTGAATATGGACAGTTTATCTTGGTCCTATGTTCCTACTGTTTGTTTTAATTAAGGTTCTTTTTTTTTTCATGACTGACAAGAAAACTAATAATTTGTAGGAGCTTATGAAAAGAGCATATGACTTAGCTGCACTCAAGTATTGGGGAACATAAACTTACACTAGTTTCCCTATATGATTCTCAATAGTTTTCTCCTTCAAAAGACTTTTTTTCCCTCATGCATTAGTCTCATTAGATATTTATTCCGATAACATCTCCAGATATCGGATTACGACGCAGAAATCGAAATTATACAAACTATAACCAAAGAAGAGTATCTTGATTCATTGAGAAAGTATACTGAAGTGTGTGAAACATCAACTATGAATGTAATAATGTGACTGTTTCATGGCCATGTAGGAAAAGTAGTGGCTTTTCAAGAGGTGTCTCAAAGTACAGAGGAGTTGCAACGTGTGTATTATCTCTAAATCTAATCAGTAATCTCATAAGAACAACCATTTGATAATCAGAACATAACAAGATGTTTGTGAATAATATACAGACACCATTATAATGGAAGGTGGGAATCAGACAAGTTTTGGAAATAAGTATCTCTACCTTGGAACTTTCAGTAAGTTGTCTTCTCATCTGCAGTTACCAACTTCGACTTGAGCAACTAAATCAGATGGTTGAAGTCGGGAGTGAACACGAAGAACGCTTTCTTTTGACTGCTTGCATTCAGAAGCATATTACTTCTCACGTACTTCCTGCATACAACAACTCACAAAATGAAAAGACTAAACGTAAAACATTGTTTCATCTCGTATTTCATAACATAACACTATACAAACATTTTTCTTCTCGAGAATTATGACACCATTCTCCTTCCTTTGCACCTCCACGTGATTCTTTTACTCAGATATACGATGCTCTTCCCCTTTCATTGGACGTCTAACTGTAGATCCTTCCTCTCGAGTATCGTGACATCCTCTTCTTCTTTCTCGACCTCTAAGAGATCAACCACCAACATCATGAAACAAAAGAAAACAAGATTCAGAGTAAAATTTAAGTTGCATCTTTCTCGACCTCTAAGAGATCAACCACCAGCATCATGAAACAAAAGAAAACAAGATTCAGAGTAAATTTTAAGTTGCATCAAAGCTAAATAGTGACATTAACTACTGTCACAGTTCATGCCACTTCACGTGGTTCCTTCATCCCTTCTTATCCAAATCACGCAGGCCACAGTATATGCCCGTTTTAAATAAATCAATTGAGTAAATGGGAAAGATGTGCATATGAATACAAGTAACAATTTTTTTTAATTATTCGCAATTTTTTTGTAACACATACCATATGTTTGATGGACATCCTCTTATTAACACCTGAATCATTGAGTTTCTTCATCTCCTCCACCTAGCAGTTCCCAACATCTAAACCAAATAACAAACAGACCTCAATTTCATAAACCAGAATTAAGCAAGTATATCCGGAGCAGAGAATATAGGCAAGTATATCCGGAGCAGAAAGATATATTCAGACAAGCCCAACCTCAAGTTCAAATCTCCCACAATTGACGATGGCAATGACGTCAATTCTCAGCTCGATGCACTCCACCGGTGATGGATTCAACTTTCTTCCACTCTCTCTAATTAAAAATAAAATAAATTAAAATTGATGTTATATTTAAAAAGACATTTTAGGTGTTATATTTCGAATAATAAAAAGAAATTTTAGTTTAAATTAAGGTGATTTTTAGTCGACTCGTGGTTACCTTTACCTGGGATGTCAATGGGTACCCGGCCCGCCTAGCACGTTTTGGGGTGGTCCAGACCCGATCCGTAGGAGAAAGGGGGCGGTCCGGTCCGGACCCGTATATGTACGGGACGGATCCGGATATTAACTTAGACTTGACCCGCCCCGTATATAATATATTAAAAATTATTTTATATTTTATACATATAAATTATTTATAACTATATGATATATATATATAATTTATTAAATTATAATTATATTTAATATTCTTATGATTATTTATTTAAATATATGAATAATTTTTGTATGATTTAATTTTTTTTTAGGATTAATTATTTTAAAAAAATGGGGCAGGATGGACCCGCCCCGTATGGGTTTGGACACGGGTCCTATGATATAGAACCCGTACGGGTTCGGAGTGGGTTCGAGGCAAGTCTTTCAGAAACGAGCCGGGTTCAAGTAGTTAACTATCCGGCCCAGATCTGACCCGTTGACACTCACCTTCTCACATGGAATGTGCACGGCGCATACCCATGTGAGATGGCAACTCGATGACCATGGTAAGCCTCTTAAATTAGACTTAATTTTCTGTCATCCCGTAAACTCTCCATCACCCTCTCTCAATAAAAATAAAATAAGGAGTACGTTATTTGAATATATTAAGGGGCCTGGAACTCTCCATCACTCTCTCAATAAAAATAAAATAAAGAGTAGATGTTATATTTTGTAGGATAATAATACATTTTATTTTTAATAGATATATAGAGTATAATATACACTCTTTATTATATATTTATAGATTTTTTATTAAATACAAATCGTTTGTAATATTTAATTAAGTTAAATTTAATTAACATATTTACAAAATAATTAAATATATTTTTTTAAAAAAAAACTTTGAGAATACATGTTACCGAAAATTTTTGGAAATTTTGTCAATTTGTGATTTATTGAGAGAGTTTTAATTATCCCAAAATAAAAAATGAGTTGTTTATGTTTATTATTTTAAGCAGTCAAACTACAACATCACAAAACCCACTTTTTTCTATTTTTCAAGTAACCATCACAAAACCCACTTTTTTTCTATTTTTCAAGTATTTATAAGACTGTCGTTTTAAAAAAAGAGTTGATCTACTGTACACAAGTATACATTAAATGTACCTAACACATATTCTAAATGGGTTATGTATATAAAGTAAAATGACCCGCTTAACTATTCTTTCTCCTCAATCTAGGAGAATACCACGACAACTTTTTTCTCTCTTTCTCTCAATTTTCCCCATTTCGTTTCTCTCATCATCCAACCAAGCAGAACACTACCACAACTTATTTTCTTATTTCTCTCAATAAGATTCTGTATAATTGAATTGATTATTAAAACTTACCGAAAAATTTTAATAAGTATACATTTATTAATAAAATGTTATACACTTGTTTATTAAAGTTTATACACTTAAATTTTAAAATCAATAATTCCTCAAACACAATTCTCATTAAGAATATAGTGAAACTGTTCATCAATTGCAGTCAAATCAGTCTTCAAATACCCGAATTGTTTATTTATTAAACGTTATACACTTGTTCAATAAAACGTATACACTTACGTTTAAAAAGTATACGTTAATAAAATCAACAACTCAAACAGAAAAAAAGTGGAAGGATATGTTATACACTTGTACAATAAAACGTATACACTGTATATTTAAAAAGTATACATTAATTAAATCGACAACTCAAACAGAAAAAAGTGAAAGGCTACGTTATACACTTGTTCAATAAAATGTATACACTTTATGTTTAAAATATATATTAATGAAATCGAAAACTCAACCAGAAAAAAGTGAAAGGCTCCAAGAGACGAGTACGTGGATAAATGCTGAAGGAGATGAGAGCATCGGAAAAGGAGAAGGTGCTGAGTAGGACCTACCCCACGTATTTGGAGAGATCGGACCCGTGGCTCCGCCATTTGAAGCAAAGCATGAGCGAGTAGTGTTGCCGGGAAGTGGAGGTGTCCATCGTGACAGCAGATCTAAAGGTGGAGGCGGCATATCTGATTTGAATGAGCATGAATGAACTGCCAGAAAATGGTAGACGAATGCGGGAGGAAGGCGTATAGGGAAGATGAGATGAACGGCAAGAGTTCCAACGGACGGTGGAGGCATCGATAGCATATCTGATTTTCTATGAGGGACATGCGGTTGGGGGCGATTGGGGAGCAGTGAGAGAGAAGAGAGAATGAGCGGTAGATGCAGGGGCGGAGCTAGACAAATTTTCTAGCGGGGCTAAATATAAAGGCAAAAGCTCCTGCGCCCCCGGAGACACGGGGATACGGTCCGTGTCCCCATGTGAACACTATAAATTGCCAGGGAGTTTAAATTGTAAAGGAACATGGAAATTGTAAAGGAGCATGGTGTCCCTGAGAGTACAAGAACCCTACTCAAATATAAAAGCATGTAATTTATAATCCATCGCAATAATACTCCTAATAAATAGTACAATATAAAAGCATAACTTGCTAATAAAAAATAATTTGTGAAATTTTCATACAATTCTCTATTTAACTATGAAAAATGTAGATGAAGCTTTTTCATTGATTCAAAATAAATAATTATATTCGTTAATAAAGGTAGAAGCTATCTATTTCTTGATAAACTATCAACGAAATTCATCATCCATTTTTGCTCTTAAGTGTTGGTTTGATATACTCACTCTGTCCGCTTCTAAAGTGTCTATTTTACTATTTTTTTGCGTCCGGTTCAAATGTATCTATTTCTCCTATTTAGTAAAAAAAATACACAATATGACCCACCACTTCCCTCTAATACAACTACTCACTTTACATATAATAATAATAATACTCTTTAATCCACGTGCAAACGGACACCTTAGAACCGGACGGGGGAGTATATATTTTTTAATGGTTGTGCATACTCTTTTTGTGGTAGATGTTGATACTTAATAATACTATGTTAAAAATTTTAACTAAATTAAATATCCCTTAATCCCATTACACATTTCACATATCCTAATTTGTTGGTCTCATCACACTTTTTACACAAAAAAATATTAAGATTTTCAAAAGAATTAACATTTCAATATACTTTATTTAAAAAATGACACTCCCAACTTAATACACATAACTTATTACCATTTATTTATTACTACAAAAGACTACGTTACTCTAAAAAATCAATAAATTTTATTGAAAAGCAATATTTTTTAAATTCCGAATCTATAATAAGTGTAAAAATTCTAAAAATGCAAAGGGAGTATTATATATATTTTGATGTTTTAAAATAAAATTAAATAATTAAAAATACTAAATATATGGAGTAGTATATATATAGTGGAGGTTTTCAAAAAATTTGGGGGGAGAATGAGCGTGGGTTAGGGTTTTAATTTTTTAATATATGTGGGGTCATTTGGGGCAGGGTTGACCCGATTGAAACTAAACAATTGGGTACAATAATTTTTCCTTAAAAAAATAAGTATTAGTATTTTCTCACACCACGAGACGGTGGCGATATGACCACCATAACACACATCCAATTAAAGGTAAAGTCAAGAAAAGGGAAAATAGGACCATAACATAACAATATAAGAATACTAACAAAGTCAAGACAAGGGAAAGTAGCATAATAACAGAACAATATAAGAATGCTAACCTGAACCACAACAACAATATAAGAGTGGTGGAAACGGAAACAGCAGAATAACACAGAACACCCATAAATATGAGGAAGACGTGAATGACATGAAGCAGTAAAGGGCCCATAAATACGAGAAAGACGTGAATGACATGAAGCAGTAAAGGGATTAGATGAAAAAGAGAGTAGAGAGTGTGAAAGTACATATTGATTGAAAAGTATATAAACACTTAGAACCTAGAAGGACACGTATCTCACGTAGAACTCAGTAAAGGACACGTATCTCACGTAGACCAGCGAATAACACGTTGTTAATCGTGAAGGACACGTAGAACACAGCGAATGACACGTTGCTGACTATGAAGGACACGTATAAATGATCGGTAACCAGCTGTTAACTGACCACACTCAACTTATTCCCTTTTTAATGAATTCGGTAATATTACGTATTCTCAAAAGTTTTCTAAATTTTGAAATATTGTTTATGAAATATCAAAATATATTTAATATTTTATAAATTATTAATTTAACTTAACAAAATATTACAAATGATTTGTATTTAATAAAAATGGTGTAGATACTAGATATAATAGAGCATGTGATGGTTCGTGTAAATTGGATCGGAACATGTGATGGTTCATGTAGGCTTGTGTCTTTCATTCGGGTTTTTTTGGGGTGGGCCAATGCGTATAAATTAGCTGGGCTTTCTTAATGTGGCCCATTGTTCTTGTATCCATGATTGGATGGGCTTTCTTAACGTGGCCCATTGTCCTTGTATCCATGAATTGCAGTAAGATTGCGCGCAACGAATTGCAGTGGTGCACTAATCCAAGAAACAGCCATAGCCATGGCGAGAAACGATACTTCTAAATTGAGCATAGCAATTATCCACCCTGATCTCGGAATAGGTAACTCTAACTGCTACACAACATTTTGATTGAATGATTCTACATTGAATTCTTTCGTCGAGCTCTTGGATGGATCTAATGTTGGAACTATTGCTATTTATTATAATTTCTTCTGGATTTTCGCTTCTTTTTTTTTTTTTTTTTTGAGAAGATGAGTTTCTGTTTAAGATTTATTTCTCGGGAGACTGAATTGTGTAAATTATGCGTTCACAGTTATGAATGTGAGGCACCTTGGAGATATAGAGATTTAAACTCGTTATTTGATTATTATTATTGCTCTGTATTTTCATAACATTGGTTTGCACTTTAGATTGATGTGAAAAATTTAGTGTGAAGAAGTTAGAGAAGCCTCTAGATGGATATATTTGTTCATCTCTCCATTCGTTGATATAGATGAGGAGGATCGTGACCTTAAATTTTGGGTTTTCTAGGGTTCAAGGGGAGGATTTCATAAGGTGATTTTCACTGATCACAAAATTTTGCATGAATAGGATGAGTTTTTTCCATGTATAGCTAAAGAATTGCTTTCAATTCTTATGCCAAACGAAATATCTTTCATTTTTAACGAATGAAAGCCGTTTGTTCGTCAAATAGAAGCTGGATTCTTAGTTTCTAGTGGCTATTGTACCTTTTGGTAATAATTCATCCTCTACAGTTTCTAAGGTTGCATTATATGTGCATTTGTTTATATGGAAAAGCATTCACCCTCAGGTAAATTTGCATAGTTTTCTGCAAAGTTGTGTTACTCACTAGTTAATCAGTTTGCAGTAAATTTTATTTTCAGAGAACGTTCGAGATAATAATGAATAGTTTATCAATCGTGACCCCTGTACAATCTGTTTCTGTTTCTTTTATTTTAATTAACGATGATGCATTTTTCTACAATTTTAGGTGGAGCAGAAAGGTTAATCGTCGATGCTGCTGTAGAACTCTCATCTAACGGTCATAGTGTTCATGTATTTACATCACACCATGACAAGACACGCTGTTTCGAGGAGACAGTTTCTGGTGTGTACATTTTTTCTTATATTATATTTTCTGCTTGAATATCTTGATCTCTGATGGATTAGAATGGAATTTTTTTCTTCTGGAAATCTTCATACTTATTACCATCTTAACATGTATAGGTATCTTTCCAGTTACTGTATATGGCGCTTTTCTTCCACGGCATATCTTTTATTGGTTCCATGCAGTATGCGCATATCTGCGCTGTATATTTGTTGCTCTGTGTGTGTTGTTTTTGTATCCCTCTTTCGACATTATACTAGCGGATCAGGTCTCTGTTGTTAATCCACTGATGAAATTGAAAAGGCGATCTAAGGTTAGAAATATATTTTGAATAATGACTTTTTGCGTACTTGTGTACTATTCATAATTTGCATTTTAGTTTACACTTCGTCTTTCCCCTCTAGGTTGTATTTTATTGCCATTTTCCTGACCTATTACTAGCTCAGCACAGTACCTTCCTTAGACGAATCTATCGGAAACCTATAGATTTTTTAGAGGAATTAACAACAGGTATCTTTGAGAATCTTATTTCATTATTTTTCCAATACTTTGTGTATTGCATCCATCCTTGTTTTATTCGTCATTGCACATTATGCAAATTGTGATTCTTTTGTGGGCTGCATCTGTCCAATCTTTTGTAGGTATGGCTGATCTAATTCTTGTGAACAGCAATTTCACTGCATCTACTTTTGCAAAAACGTTCAAGCATTTACATTCACGAGGGGTTAGACCAGCTGTACTTTATCCAGCCGTTAACGTGGATCAGTTTGAAGAACCTAGTGCTACTAAGTAACGGACATTTTTCACTCTTGGTATCTGAATGAGATTACTACAAAAATGTTATGTTAAGCACAATCATGCAGTCAGTGAATGAATAAACATATATTTGTGTGTCAGTATTTGTGTGCATAATAATAGACACCATCCCCATTTGATTTTGTTCAATTGTTTCAGGTTGAGTTTTCTGTCAATCAATCGTTTTGAAAGGAAAAAGAACATAGAACTAGCTATATCTGCATTTGCTATGCTATATAATAGCCAAGATGCTTTCCTTCAACGTGACAAAAAATATGAGCTTTCCTTGATCGTCGCAGGTAAGTTTAATCACTTTACTTCAGTCATTTGTTACACAAGATCTATCTACATTCTTAATGAGATCACTTCCAGGTGTCTATTTTTTTTCTCTCTTTTAATCAATAAATGTATACATACTGCTCCGTCTAAAGGGCAGGAGAAATTACATAAAAACCATAGTGATCTTATGTTCCTTTTTCTATGTAGATTGAACACCATCTTAAGTCATAATGTAATTGGAAGCGCATCATTTTAAAATATGAGAAGCTTTTTGTTTCTAAAATAACCAAATTACTTGAATTTGAATATATACTCTTTTTCAAAATGTGATAGTTAAGATTCTTATTTCCGATCTTCCAACTGAATTCGTAGCTTCTGTTTGATGTAGAACATTTGATGATGGATCTGGTCATTATCTGCTTTTGGTGATATAATTTAAAAAATAGGAGTTGTCTTTCCACATTCTATGAGCCTCTTAATTTACAGAGGGTCTTGAATTTTACATTTCTCTTTTCTTTAGGTGGCTTTGATAAGCGACTCAGAGAGAATGTTGAGTACTTGGAGGAACTGAAAAACCTGGCCGAAAGGGAAGGCGTGCATCGCCAAGTCCAATTCATTACATCTTGTCCTACATCCGAAAGAAACTCTCTTCTCTCACAATGCATCTGTGTACTTTACACACCCAAGGTCTAGAATTGTCTTGTATTCTTGCAAGTTAGTTGAAATTTTGATATGATAGTTCTACTAAAGTAGCACGTTCATGCAGGATGAGCATTTTGGGATTGTTCCTATAGAGGCAATGGCAGCCCACAAACCTGTAATAGCGTGCAACAGTGGGGGTCCGGTCGAGACATTAAAAAATGAAGTTACAGGCTACCTCTGTGACCCTAACCCTCAAGATTTCTCTGTTGCTATGGCTAATTTTATTCGGGATCCTCAACTGTCGGAAACGATGGGAAGAGAAGCCCGACAACACGTAGTGCAAACATTCTCAACAAAGATATTTGGCCAGCGTCTTAATGCGTATATTGTTGATACAGCTCGAAGAAAGTCTGAGTGAAAGTGATTGCAGCTTCCTTCATTATTGTACAAAATAGACATTTATCTTGTCTTGACATAAAAGTTGAAACATAGGAACAGTTTTGCTTTCCTTAGTTTCTTGTCAACAGTTATCTTTAGTTTAAGAATAGGACAATTGTAAGATGTTTTAGACTTTAAAAGCATCACAAACTTTGACAATTAATTTAGATTCTTGCAGAACATAGTATTTCGACAGAGAATTTCAAATGGAATAACTCCCAAGTTTGGGTGTTGAAATTTACTTCAGAATAATAAAAATGCCAGTCTCTATGCACAACTACTAAGACAAGATACAACAATTGAATATGAACTAATATCTCTAGCCATCTTCCCATATTATGCAGATTAAATAACAACATTAAATAATTCTGGAGATCAGCAACTGATTTAAGTGAACAATTGACTACTAATCGTGTCGATTTTCGGGTTTATACCTAGTCGACATTCATCTTGAAGAGCTAATGCCAGCATTTCCGTGCAAAACTGATCATCTGGTTTTATATACAAAGCCTGAAAATATTACAAAATTGTGACAATCAAGGCACAATACGTACGAGAATGATCAAAACATGATATTTCTGACTACTCTTCAGCAGTAGTAGACTAGTAGTATAACCAGTATATCTGTACTTGTAGTTCTGGCATCATGAATGGGTGCTAAAAGGTTTTGCTAAACCATCATAACAATTTCATACAATTTTGACATGTAGATCAATGTATTATTAGGTCCAGCACAACTTCAACACAAATTTACTAGTACTATGTGATGAAATTCAAATATTTTGATTTGATGCCGAAAGAATGCTATATTAGTTTCAGTGAGACCTATTTTACGAGGTGGAGGATTATAAAACTGTACCTTGTGATAGTGTGTAATTGCTGCTGTAAAGTTGTCCTGGAAATGGGAGAGGTGTACAAGATAGGGTCATATTCTCGAATACAAAAAAATATTTTAAAGTTAATAATGCACGAATAAGAACCTGTAGGTGGTATGTGTATGCGAGACCTGCATATGTACTCAAACTTCTTGTTGACAAAGCTAGCGCTTTCTCGTAGTACTTAATTGCCTCATTGTACCTCCTGATTGACACAACATATTTATTGATTGTCGATAACAAACATGTAAAGAACCAAAGAATAGGTAATTAAGCAATCAAAATGGCTCAAGGGTCTAGATGGGAAGTAGGCCCAGTGAAGTTTTTTTTTTTTTAAATAGTAATAAAAAAAGAAAAAAAAAACACTGGTAATTTTATTCTAGAAGCAAGATGGCAGAGATTTCAGGTTACTAATAAAAAGTAAACATAAGATCCCAGGGTATATTATATAGGACGTCGAGTCAAATAATCACTCAAATATTAAAGGTATGTAAATATAAAGATCATACATACATTAATTTTCTTAATGCGTGTGCAAGGTTAACTAAAGTTGGCTCCCACATTTCACTTAAAGAGGATGGTACATGAGCCAATGTCTTCTCAAACCACCACACAGCCTTCTTATACCTGAAATATTTGGAATAAAAATCATGTTTAAATATTAGAAGAATTATAAACACCACTACCAATTGGCAGGGAAAAATTCAACCACAAATTACACACACACACACACCCCTCCCCCCCCCCCCAAAGGTTTCACCCATAGCTTTTTCTGACTTCTCATTCAACAGTTTGCTTCTGAGGGATCGTGCCACTCCCATTTTCAAGAGGTTCTAAAAACAAAAAAGATAACTATATAACAAACCAAGTTTCTTCTGAGTTAAGAACACTCTTAAGTAGGCAGGAAATGCAAGCAATTTCATGAGACACAACTGCTAGTAATATCATAAGTGGTAATTATCTTACTCCTTCATATGATAGGCCACAACTCCTAGTTCATTGTATACTAGTGGATCTGAAGGGCATACAACCTGGGCCTGCATGAAAAACTGGATGCAAGATTTCTTCAGAAAGAAGTAATGTGAAAAACACTAGTTGTGCTAAGAAACACAAAACACAAGCTTTATATGTTTACACTTTACTGCCAATTGATGGCTAAAGTCGTAACAAAATTGCAGAAATTCTAAAATTGTGCGAGATTCACCTGCTCAGCAAGTTTGAAGCTGTGGGTTCTCATGTACTCCATTCCTATGTATAGAGTTGGCAAATGGCACCTGAAATAAAAGAAAATTAGCAAAAAACCTGAAAGAAACAGTGTTAACTAAATATCATTTATCGGATAAAACCAAGAAAAGTTATCACTACAAATTGAAAAGAGCATGAGGGAAAAAATACAAGGAATAAAGGTCTTAAAATCCAGTAGATTCTTAGAATGATATCCAGCAATTAAACAATTAACATGGAGTCATGGACTAACTCTCATTGACTCCACAGGGACAAGCTCCTAAGCAACACTTAACCTAGCTGCATGAAGGTAAATTTTCTTCATCAACTTGACTAATAATGAGTTTTATGTGCACTTCTCAAGATGAAAAGAAGGGGAGGGGGGGGGGGGGGTCTCTCTCAGAATTGGCCTAGAAAAGATGAACCAATGTGAAAAGTTTAATGTAACAATTATCTCCTACCGTCTCAAAGGCTTTTAATTGTATAGAAAGGTGAGGTCAATTTACCACTAATATTATCTTACAGGAGAATATTTTGAGTGAGCTAAACATGTATAACAGCAAGCATAAACTGTAATCATTCCCATTGTGGGACATGAAATGCTCTAAGAAACAATAACTTGATTACACTTTAGAATATGGATAGAAGTTCGCCCTACAAAACATTATTTAGAATTATAACAAATATTACAAATTTAGAATGTAGAAGGAAAGATATTGAAGTATGCATATCTAAAAGTCATTGGACATTTAATAATCGCTAAACAAGAGCAGCAACAAAACAGAGGATAGACAACATAAAAAAATTTACCCAGGAAATAATCGAGCAGCAGTTCGATATGCCGACATTGCTTGATCTCCTTCTTGCTTAGTCGAATATGCATTTCCATAGCCAATCCAGCCTGGAGCAAATGTTCCATCTAAACTAGTTGCCTTGCTGGATAAGAAAAACAGGGGAACCATCTCAAACTTTGACATAAAATATAGAAAATTATCTCAAAAGACAAAAATTATTCCCTCAATTTACCAATTATAAGATTAATACCTGAAATAACGACGCGATTGATCATACTTTTTTATGCAGTAGTAGTAGCAACCCACAGCAAACCAAGACAAAGCTCTGAATAAACATGCCACACGAAGTCATTGGAACTTGAATCTGAGATTGTTGATAAATATGAAAAGGTATAGCTATCACTCAGTTACATCAACATTTAAAAACATTTAGAACTTTATTAAGATTCAAATTAGTAGTTGATAATCTTGAGATGTTATGCCTAAGAATTGAGTGGAACTAATAAACAATGAGAGACAAACCAGTACTCAAAATTTTTGTCTTTTAGTCGGAATCAACCATTTAATGTTGAAATCGATGAATTTAGATTTGTTCCCTCTTGCTCATTACAGATTTTGGCCATTTAGCCCCCAAATTGGCAATTGCATCAGCAGATTTTACACAAGCTAGTCATATAAAGGATGCAAACATGACCAAACTTTAGCAAGAAACTGAGTAGTAAATCCGGAACTTTAAAGCCAAATACAACCTGAAACTACTAACTTAATCTCCAATGTGAGAACATCGATTCATCAATCACCATTTCAAGATTATTAACATCCAAAGGGTTCCTCTATAGTATTTAAAATATAATCAACACACTGGGAAGCTATTTCAATACGATGACAGTAAATCACTGTGCATTAAAGTACTTCTAAAGATAAAAGAAAAAAATTATAAATTGATAATGTAGAATGATCCACAAATTCTTACTTTTGAGGATAGTCTTTGACTAAATTGCATGCCATTAGATATAGTTCATTGGTTTGGCCAAGCTCCATGGCAGCTGCTAAATGCACCAAGGTACACTTTAGGTGGAAAGGATCCTTCTCAAGCAATCTGAATTGAACATTTAAAGATAATTGAGAAGCAACGGAAATGTCAACCAAGTTTGCTTCAAATACAAGAAAAGACCCACATTGATGTTAGTTCAAAACACTTTTGGTATTCGCCACACTGATGGTGATACTCAGCTTTGCAGGTTAAGAGATCAGTGTTGTTCTTCAGTGCGCTTAGATATTTGCCAGACGTTTTTGAGCTTGAATCTTCCAGCTCTAGTTCTTTAAATTTGGTTTCAACAACATTTTCTTTATCATACTGACCATAATGATACAAAATAGGATTACACAGAGAAAAATATGGCAGATGTGTTTAACCAAAAACATTAAAGAAAAAAAAGTGAATATCTACATTGACTTGGAAGTACTAAAGCTTGAAACTCAACTTACTTTTTTAATCAAGCATGAATAGAATGAAGAGAGCCAACCATCTTCAGGGCTGAATTGCAAGGTTGCTAGTAGATTTGTCTCTATAATGTATAGATTGTTGAGTTAAGTATCTAGTCCAGTAATATAATACTGAAACCCAAGTCCTTTAATGATATTAACAAATTTAAATTAATAAATAAATTAGGTATTTGTTTAGTAGGAAAATTAGAAGCAAACAAAAGATAGAACTCACATATTATATCACATATAGATAGTAGGAAAATTGAAAGCAAACAAAAGATAGTACATATTATAACCCATATTATGCTTATCTAACTGTTTGTTGCATTGATTCATAGAAGATAGTCTGCACCTTCTTCGCAAGTGAGCATGTGACCCTCAATGAGACATTCCAAGGCCTGGAACAAGAAGAAAATGTGATCACACATCAACTTAATGATAAATTTTGTAAAAGAATCATTAGCTTCAATAAAGGTTTTCAACATCTGAATTGAGATTCTTTTTTTTATGAAATGATCTATCCATCATTAATCAATCACAAATTACTAATAACTTCAGCATTGATTTAAAATGAATAATGAGAACTATGTCGAGGTACAGATTATGATTGTACCTCATAACACAGAGGATCAGCTCTGATGGCAGCTTTATACCTTCAAGTAAATGGTAAAGTAAAGTAAGTTTTCTCAATTAACCAAATCTGTTCTGCTCTAAATCTTAACAACAATTGAATTTCACTAGATATTGACAAGAACAGCATCAGCAAAGCTAAAAATAAAGCAAAAAATAACAAAATACTACCTAAAACAAAAATTAACTGAGTTATATAAAAAGTGTGAGGGAAAAAAGGGAGAGCACAAGCTGAAAATTCACCATAATTATATGTATTATAAATGTTTCATAAGAACATCGAGGTCCTTATCTTGATACCAGTAACTCAAGTGGGAAGGGTTAAAAAGCATATGTGTCACGTTCTACATAACTAATCATTTTACTATTCCATCCATTTATAAAGCTCAGTCAAGAAGTTTCTTTATGTCACATTGTCGCCTACTAATTGGAAAATATTATTCTATTCCCCAAAAAGCCTGGATTGACCATAGTTGCTAACTACTGCAATCTGAGATTCCAAATGATGTGTTACTTTGATCTTTTGGAGCTGATACACTTTTTAGTTCACATTAATTTCTGCAACAATATTTCACTGCCACCTGTTTGGTATTGCTTTAATATAGGGAAATTGTTCGGTATACGATCCTTCATATTAAATAAAAACAATCTCAATAATTTTGAGCATTAAAATTTCAACTAAGCTTTTTGCAGTATCAATTCTTAATTTTTCAAGATTCTAGTGAACATCAGAACAATCGCCTGAGGCAATACCATAATCAACAGAGTATGATAAATGAAAAGTATGAAACAGATCAAAGTAAAATCAATCTCCGACAACATGGCACGCACCATAAACGGGCCTGATAACGATTTTCCAATGCCTCATACGCCTTGCCTCTTAAAAAGCATGTCGCTGATATTATCTGTCAAAAGAAACGTAACCATCATGCATCACTTTAACCATTAATGAGTCATTGCATTTCTTTTTTTATTTCTCATCATTAAAAAAACAGCAGTAAATGCCGCATTTAACATGATCAAAACAAACATACATTAATTTCACGGTCTTCACTATCTTTATCCAGATACATGCTATTGTAATCCTTTGAGTCCGTAATGTTGCCATGTTCATCGACTTTAGCATCACCAAGCATTATTAGGCATTGATCCCACTCCTTCAGTTCTTCCTGGTAACATTATATGGTGGTTATTGATTATGAAGGAGAATCAACAAAAATCTGATCACTTATCATGTAAATCGATCAATCAATCACCAATATCCATTAGACAGAAAGACCAGTACATAGAATTCAGGTTATAGATAAACAAATCCAATACTAAATTCAAGAAAAATCAGTGTTATATGTTGAGCATGTTACTGACAAGTGTGTGAAACTAATCATGCTACATGTTAACTGTTTTGTGTGTTTCAGGCAGTTTTAAAACAAATCAATAGGAGAATTGTCTAAATTTCCTGAAGGATCGTCTAGCTATTGAGATTTAAGCAGTCATTTACAAAAACTGAAAGGAAGAAACCACGAATTTACTAACATAAATGTATAACTTCATCACCAATCTCCAAGCAAAATTTACAAAATGCAGTTTAATAAGTAGCCAGTTACACTTAATCACAACATTCAACCTCACTTCCAACCGCTAGAGAATTCACACAGGAAATTTATGACTATAAAGGAAATTCAATTTCTGAAAAAAGAAGAAATTATTACAAGGCATTTAGCAGCGAGGTAGCGGAACCGGAGGTCACGTAGAACGATTTGCGAGGCGTTGAGGAGGTGGAACGCGCGGCGATAATGCTTGCCGAGGTAAAGAGCCTGTGCCTGCATGTAAATATCGGCGGGATCCGCCGTCACCGCCGCCACCTTGTCAGCGAAGAAGATCGCCGATGAGTACAAATGCTTGCTCACGCAGTCCCGAATCACACCACGTAGCTTCTCGATTGCCTCCTCCCTCATCTTCTCTGTGAATCGATTCAAATTCAAAGTTCAAAGATTAAATTCAGCCCAGGGTTTTAGCCTTTGGGGATTTTTGTTCTCTCGCAATGGGAAAAGAGCGGGAGCAATTTTTTGGTTTTGTGATTGTAAATATTATTATTGGACCTCGGCCGTTTGGGCTTATTTTCCATTTAAAGGGAATGGGCTTTTCATTTGGGCTTCTGAATAAAGCGTTTGTCGTGGATTTTTGGAAACTACATTTACATTTTTGTTACTTTAATAATTAATAGAGAAAAATATTTAGATAGGTCTTTGTGAACTATGTTACACAAAAACCCTTCATATTTTTATATATTATACCCTTTAAGTATTTTAAAATTTTAAAAAATAAGCATAAATTCTAAATATATAATAGAACATAAATCATTAAAATTAATATGAAAAAAAAAATATGCCAAAAAAATTATTATACTGTGAATAAAAGATGCATTAAAGTGGTAAGGTCTTACATCCACAATAGATTAAACAAATATCTCAGATTCTCACATATATAATAATCATCAGTCCTAGAATGAAAATCGGATTTAGAACGAGAAAATTTGACTTTTTAATTATGATTTTTAAATTAATTTGGATTAAAGTGTGATTGACCATCCTCACCACCACACATCAACTTTATTTCTTTATTGGCATGGCCCCCTTTTAAGAAAAATTAAAACCAAGATTCATGCATGATTTCTGTTTCCATTTAGAACATTCATTGCATTACGTAGTTTATCAGACAAATTCATGACTACATGTCACATGTATACTGATTAGAGCTATTTTCACCTACATTTTAGTGTCTTTTTATATGTGTTTTCGTATTATTTCATCCGTATTTTATGTGTTATTTGGTTGTGTTTTGTGTTTTTATTGAAATGTGTGTGAATGAGCTTAAACTTAAGATTTTCACTTTTTATTTGATGCTAAACATGATAAGGAAGATGTAGGAAAAAGCAGATCTCAATTCGGAGTTGAAACGAGGAAGAACGAGCCGAAAGAGTGAAAGATGAGAAGAAGCTGCACAACACGGCCGGCCGTGTGTAGGAACACGGGTCGTGTCTTGAACACGCCTCGAGTTCCGCACACGGGCCTGTGCATGAGGCCGTGTGATGTCGCCAGAAACACCAACTCGGCCACCCCTGTGGCCGAGCGCAGAGCACGGGTCGAGCACAGAACACGGGCCGTGTACCGCGCACGGCCCTGTCCTAGAAGCCGTGTGCGGACACCAGATTACACAACACGGCCACCCCTGTGGCCGTGTGCAGAGCTCGAGCCGTGTAGGTGTAATTCCTGCTAAAAAATCAGAATCTTCTAGAAGGCCCACATGGGGTATAAATAGACCCCATTTCAACATTTTTCAGATCAGAATCCGAAATTCCTATCATCTACACACACCTCACACACCATTTCTTCCATTTCCCACCATCATCTTCATCCACCTTCATCCATTTTGATCCAACTTCATCATCTCCATTAATTCTCCATCAAAACTTCATCCCTTCCATTGGGTGTGAGATATCTCAAGGAATCAAGAGCTAGAGGTGGAGATCAAGAAGAATAGAAGATTCTCTTCAAGAAATTGATAGGGAAGAATCCATTCATCTTGTATTTCTTTAGATCTTATACTATGGATAATTGTAATGAATCATTTAATTGTTTTGTTACTTTTATCATGTTAGGCTAATCCCTCTAGTGGGATTAGGAATATGAAGAGCATATTAGATTTATGTTATCATGTGGATTAAACTGGTTTTTAATTTAATTGATGTTGATTTCTATTCATGGAGTTTAATTGTCTTGATATTGTGATGGCATGGTTTGTTATTCATGAATGTTTATTGGTTTAATGGATTGTTGATCAATGGATTATTTGTGGTAATTAAATGCTATTATGATGTTCATGTATGTATTGCTTGGAGTGAGACGGAAACGACCCTCTATAGTATTAGGAAGGCATGATTAGACATTGAGTTTGGGTTTGACCGAAAGGATATTTGAATTCAATGAGGGGAACCAATCCATTCGTTGGCCTTAGTACACAAAAAGGGAGAGTAATCTAACTAGTACCTAGATGGAAGGGGTTAATGTTGGGCTTTGATCTTAAGTGCTTTTGGGAGTCTAAAATGGATCAACAACCTTTGTAACCCGAAAGGGAGCTTAGGATACAATCGTGATCACCCTTAATCTACATCAATTGAGTTGAATTCCGTTTGCATGATAATATGAATCGAGTGTGCTTGGATGTTTCTAATCCCATGTTTTTCCATACTTGAACTTAAGCACCCATTTTCTTTACTTGTCATTTATCTTATTTGCTATCTTATTTACTTGCTTCTTGTTTTAGTTGTTATCCAATCTCAAAACCCCCGATCATCCTTACAAAAAGCAACATGAACTTGAGCTCACGTATTTTGCTAGTCCGAAAATAACTCCTTATTGGATTGATAATTTTTCTTGGGATATACTACTACAACGATCGAGTATTCTTGCTCGTGAGTGCTATAAAATTAGGCAAACATATACTAAACTGATATTATTAGTATTTATTAAATTAAATTAAATTAAAACATCCCAACATCTTATACATATATTTTGTGTTTATATGTGACATTATTTTATGCACACTTTAATTAAGAAAAATGAAACTCAACATCATAATTTAATATATATACTCCATCTATATAAAAATATTTTTTACCATTCTTTTGTAATTAAAAAAAAGAGAGCAGAACATGAGTATTGGTATGGCCATGTTTCTAGATCTTGTTATGATCCAGTCAAACTTGTGCTGTCTCTTTATTTGGCACTTTCAAAAGCGAATTTATATTTTAATTAAATATATTTCTATTTTTTTTGCTAATATTATTTAAAATTTCATAAAATTCTTTTGACCTTTTAACCAGCACAGTTGAGTTGAATATTGATAAGAAACAAAAACATCCCAATCATAGCAAAATAGGTGAAAATCACATGAACTTTTTGACTATACTTTTATGATCAAAACCATAATTAAATTTAGAAATAATTGACCCTAGTGGGTGATCAAATTTAAAAAAAAATCACTATTAACTCGATATTAAAACTATATAAATTTTTGAAAAAAATCATTACAGTCAAGATAATAACTTTTTCCAAAAATTTATATTGTGTTAATGTAAAGTCAAAAGTTTTTTTTTTTTTGTCATTTTGGATATTTTTTAATTTTACACTAAAAACTTGGCAAAAAAATTATTGTTAAATCAAAATGCCCACTGTTCAATTTTTCCCTTAATTTTATCAAATGTAATTTACAATTCCAATAAAAATCTCCACTAAATTGTAGAAAAATAAATCAAACAACAGCAGATACAATAACTAAAATACTACAATATACAGAGCTAAACTTTCATCAAACATCTGCAGGTATTAACAAAACTGAGAAAATTCCCTTTCAATTTGCCCTACAACCCCACCCCACCCCCACCCCAAAAAAAAAGCATACAACCCCTAGCTCTATGCAAGCCATGGCAATCATTCTCTAAGGTAAAAAAACAAAGTTTCAAGCCTATGGCATTCATCCAATCATTGATCGTCATCAAGCCAAATATACTTGAGCTTGAACGACGATCTTACCGATCCTGAACCCCGGGACGACCGTAAACGCCACCCGGGGGTCGGATTCTCTGAACGCCTCTTCACTCAAGCTCTCCATATAAATTTCACAAAACCGACTCCCTTTCGTCACTTGAAAGATCAAAACCTCCGGGTCGAACGACCGAGCTAGGCAATGCAGCAGCCACACTCGTTTCGCCATCTCTATGAAGGAGGCGAACGAGGGCGAGTCGGGGAATTCACCGGAACTCACCAAGTTCCTTTGACTTAAATTACCGAAAAACGAAACCTCCATCTTTGGATGAATGACACGTAAGTACTTTGACCTACAAAACGATCCGAAGGCGGATTTAGGCTTCAATGCTAGATAATCAGCAGCCCTCACAGATTTAAGCTCCTTGAATCGTTCGAAAAACGCAGCACGATGCTTTTGATGGTCAGACACCGAGTCGGGTCGAGTCGAGAAGTAAGGCAGGTCGAAACCATCGAACATTTCCGTGCAAACGAACGACTCGTAAGCAAAGCACACGTCGTTTGGTTTCCAGTACAAAACGCCGGGTTGGATCGAGCCAGCAGCAGCATCCAAATCCCAACCAGCGGATTCCATCTCTCCGATCATCAACCGAACGAAGCTCCGAACCGACCTGACCGTCTGCTGTAAGAACGCGATGAAGTGGCTCGGCATCAGGCTCGGCAGGCGAGGGTCACCAGCAATGGAAAGATTCCCACTGGAGTTCAATCTCTTCTCCAGCAACTTATTGTCGGAATTCACCTCCATTAATTTCTCCTTCAAAAACATAATCTCCGATTCCTTGAGTTTAATCTGAGAATCCATTTTCTTACTAGTGATCTCATACGTTTTCAGCAGACTATTCATCTCCAGAATCTCCGCCGCCAGCAGGGCGGTTTCCGGCGACGGCTCCACCACCTCCTTCTTCGCGTAACACTGCTTCATCTCCGACAACCTCTTCAGCTCCTCCACGACAATCCGGTCGGCCGCCTGAATCCCGTCGGCGTCGTACGGAGACTGAGCGTACTGCAGCTGAGCATAACCCGCCTTAACAGAAGAAATGGCGGCAAACACCTTAGCGAGAAAAGCTTCCTCCACAGCCCTATCAAACGACGTCGTTTTATCGACCGCGGATCCGTCCTTCTTTCTAGTCTTCCGGAGGTCCACGGCCCGGATGTGTAGAACCTTTGCTAGAGTCCGGGCCAGGCGGCCCTTACGTGGTGTGACGATTGAATCCATGTCTGAAATCGACAAAAGGAAGGGTGGGATATGAAAGAATATTACGAAGGACAATGATGAACACATTAAGGATGCATAACGAGTGTGCTTCAATTAAAGAGAAAAAAAATAATTTAAAGATGGATACTTTATCTCATGGATCGAGGCCATTAAAGGCAATGTACTAATTCTTTTGTTTTAGTTCTACAAAAGTGGACTCTTAACGGGAAGAAAAAACAAGAAAAGATGAACACACTATTTTCTCTCAAATGAGCTTGGCCGGTTTGACTCGAGTTAACCAACTCTATTTTTGGAAAAAGTACACTACTCAAATGAAAAATTCGAGAAAATAATTAAGGGATTGGGGTAAAGCCACTCAGAGCACCTATTTCATAATAGTAATTCATCTCATGTTCCATTCTTTAAATTAATAGCATGTCGCATAACTAATTTCTATGATTGATATTAAGTATTCAAGGGTTTAATTATCATTTTAAGGGTATAGTAATTTAATAAAAGAATATAGTAAAATACCATTAAAAGTAAAGTGGTGTTTTAATATTTAAATAATTATTATAATAGAATATTAACAAGTTCCCATGCTAGAACACTTTCTATACACATAAGTAGATCTCAAATCTAATGATATGAACAACATGGTATGGGAATTTGTTCTACTAATGATATAATAACATGATATAAACAATGTTTAGGGTATATCTTTTAAGACAGCTAGAATTGGCAACTCAAGGTGATATGGTGAAGTATAGTACTGAGCCAAATCAGACTATATATATCATTAATCATGGTATGGTTGAGCCCAATATTTTACTATAATTGAAATCAAATTTTAAGATGCAACATTGCTTGGTGACCTAGCCATAAATTTCGACTAATCGATCACAACAATGAAAGTCTTCATTACGATTTTATGAGTTTCTCATATCTAGGCTTGAAAATCTAGCCAAACTAATGAACTTGAGATCATTTGGTAAAATCTCATTTGAGCTTGGTTTGATATAAATTTCAAATAAACTTTAAAGAGACTTTTATGCTCGATAAAATTAAAAGTTCAACTAGAGCTCGAGCTCAATTCATGAATATATGTAAAGTAGGTGTAAAATTATCAAACTACTCGAGTTCACCTAATGTTTGGCTCGATAAAAGCTCTGCTTGATTGCTTATCAAACAAGCTCAAACATATATTTTGAAGCTCGATAATATTTCAAACAAATTTAAACAACTCATCTATCGACTCTAGTAGAGTCATTTACACCCTACTCAAGTCTGGTTTTTAAAATACTCCCTCCGTCCCAGGCTAAAAATATCATTTGCTTTTGGGCACGTGGATTAAGGAGTATTATTATTTAATGTGTAGTGGGTAGTTGTATTTGTGGGTGTGGGAGCCCCATGTTTTAATTGTATTAGTGTGTGTGGGTTGGTCCCATGTGTCCAAAAAAGGAAATGAAACTCTTTGGGTGAGACGACCAAAATGATAAAATGACCCTCTTAGCCTGGAACGAATGGAGTATATTGATTCCACAATCATGTTAATAATGATAGTAAGTGTTTGTTTGGAGTCTTTGACATTTGAAATAAGAGTAACTTATGAATAAATTAATTTAGTTTCTATTCCAAATAATTTATAAGGACTCCAAATTCTAACTTTAAAACCCAAAACAAAAATTGCTCTTGAAAATGAAATATAGAGTTATAATAAGAAACCTAACGTATAATTTTATATTTTTTAATGAAATCATAATTATTTAATCTAATTAAAACTATAACCCTAAACCATAGCATTAATTAACTAATTTAATCTAACCTAAATAAAAAATCACCACATTTTAGATCACATGAAGGTTTACATTAAAAAAATTCCGATAAAAATAGATAAAAAGAATCGAAATTGAGAAATAAAATACTAAAATGACCATATGCAGATTTGCACATTTTCTCTTAATAGACATAAGTGTATTATTAAACTCTTAATAATAAAAAAAAAAGATGTTTGGTTTAATATATAAGGTTTTAGTACTAGTAAACGAATTTGGATGTTGTTAAGACAAAAATAAAATAAAATTAAAAATTAAAAAAGTTTGCAATTACAATTTTTTGTTTTTTTTGGAATTACAGAGTTCATTGGATTCTTGGGGCCCAACATGCAATCCAACTCCCAAAAGCATCCCATATTTTTACCATGTAAACAAGGACAATTATATTTTTTTGACCACCATTAATCTCACGTCAGTTATTATTACACTGCAAGAGATTCATATGGGCCCTTGAAGATTTCACATCAACGGTCCACAATTAATATTGGCCACACATAATATCCAACGGACAAAACACACACTCATCACATTAAAGTGGCTACACCTCGTATATTTGGAACTGCCTCCTCATTATTTTTAGTATGTATATTCATTATGACAATCGAACCACATGCAACATTTCTTTAATTTATCAATTCATTCATTAAAAGGAAATTAATTGTATATGAGAAGTGATTTAATACTGTTATTTATTAATTTAAATCTGAATAACATTCATTAAATAAAAAAATTAAAAATTAAAAAAAAAAACACGAAAAACTTGATTCCATTATATTTTTTAGAAAATATTAATGTCACTTTAATAAAAAAATAAAAATGAGAGATTTAATCTACGCTTTCGAAAATAACCACTGAAAATAGACCCAATAAGCGAGAGTGTGGACGCACGTGTGAATACAACATTGGGCTTCCAGAATTTGAAGTTTATGTATTCTTTTCTAGCATTATAGCATCTCTCTTCAAAATTTGAAGAGCATCTCCACAATATAAAGAGTGATTTTAATTTTAAAGAGTCATAATTTTTTGTGCTCCGACAAATTCTTTAAAATTTATTTTCCAATAATTTATTACATTATTTTCTCTTCTATTGATTATTTAAACTACTTCTATGGGATGAAAACACTAATAATTAAATGCATTTAATGAAATAATAAATTATGAAGAGTGATTTGTACTCTTCAAATTTGAAGAGTGAAGATGACTCTTTAAATTAAAAAATTAAAATAAAGAATGAGTTGGAACATGTTTTTCTTGTATTCCTCTTTAAAATATACATATTCTTAATTTTAGATGAGCTTTTAAAGATGCTATCTTACAGAGAATTGTGAGGAAAATTTAATGAATAATACGTAAAATATAGATAGAATTTATATTTTTAAAAAAATATTAATTTTAGAGAAAAAAATTAGATTATCAACTTGTATAAATCGAAATATAACACCAAAATATTACATAATACTATTCCATAACCTTCATTTCACTATTCACTTCACAATTCTCATATTCACCCATCCCAAAAATCATGTACAATTTTAAAATTAGCAATTCATGTGTTAAATTTCTTTAATACTATCAAATTTCTTTAACACTATCATTTAATATTCAAGTAAGTCACACTAATATTCCCCTAACAAGCATACATGCTATTTGCCTAGGCAATGTTTGATTTGGGTTTAATAACCCAATTTTATATTTAATAAATCTCCTTAAATCTTCCCTATATACACCTACAAACCCTAGTAACAATTTACCTATCCCTACTATACATTATCTCTCTTCAATTAATATTTTTTCTCTCTTTCTCTCACTTACTTTTACCTCTTCTCTCACCTCAATTAATATTTAATTTGACATAAAGTTTAAACATACCCTACTTAAACACAAAACAAATATAACAAACATAGAATAACACTATTCACCAGTTTATTAAATCACTTTAAACCCAAAACAAACACCACCCTAGAGATTAGTCACTCTTGGATGTGATTTTTTTTTAATGATTGGTAGGGATATTTGAACCGTGAACATTTATTATTATGTGAATAACACATTAAATGACTACTTTATTTAAATGTTTAAACTAATAGAGAAGAGAGATCATTCAACAAGTCACCTTAAGATCATACTAATATTGATACTCACACAATACTATAAAATTACATCCTATTTTTTATTCGATTCTATGATATCCAATCTATAGACCAAATAATTAATTCGAAGAAACTAAGACTCAATTTCTTTTTTTAAGCTTAAATCATGATTTTTGTAAAAGAAAAAAACCATGGATTCTGATTCATGAAAATAAGGAATAGAAATTGAACCGAAATAAATATATGCAGGTCATTTTTTTTTAAATTGTCTACTCATTTTCACTTGGGAAATTTCTAACAATGCCACGTTCAATACATCATTTTAAAAATGTCACCCACAATAATATTTTTTTAAAAAATACCACTTTTTAATTTTTTTGAACCCAAATGCCCCTTCACTCACATAAAGTCCATTCTCTCTTCTCTCATTGTTCATTTTGCCTCATTCTCTCTTCTCACTCTATCATTCTTCTTCAAAAATTTTAAAGACTCTATCATTCTTATTCAAAAATTTTAAAGATTTAGAAGGCAACTATACGAGGGTCGTACAGTTAGTCGTATACAAAAAGTCACATATAGAGTCGTACAGTTGATCGAACAAAAGGTTGCGTACAGGGTCGCACAAAAGGTTGCATGATATTGTGCGACCTTTCTTGCGACTGTTTGTGTGACCAAATTATGCGACTATATGTTTCTGCCTATAGACGCACAAGTGGTCGCATGCAGAATCGCACAAAAGATCGCATGCAGGGTCGCACAAAAGGTCGCATAGATGGTCGCTTGTGTTGTCTCGTAAGCAGTTGCATAATTAGTTTCACAAGAAGTTGGTTATACTTGAAGCTTAGAGTCGCGTAATAGGTCGCACAAGCAGTCGCAGGTAGGGTCGCTTATGTGGTTGGAGGGTATTTGGGTAAAAAAAAATTTAAAAAAGTGGCAAATTTAAAAAAAAATTAAAAAGTGATAAATTTAAAAAAAAATATTGTGTGTGACATTTTTAAAAAAAATATATTGAAAGTAGCGTTCTTGGATATTTCCCTTTCCACTTCTTACATTCAACCTTATTGAATTTCCTAAAATACCAATTTTTTTACTTTACTTTAAAACACTTGAAAAATTAGGAGTAAGGTTAAAAATACAATACAGGCTTAAGGAAGAAACAAGGTTTTAGGGACGGTAAATTTTCAATGTAGCAGTAAAAGTAAAACGTGTCTACGGTATTAAATTATTAATGCAAGTAAAAAAGGAATTAATCGCTACCTTCCAAGAGAGGGGTAGTAGAATTTAGGCTTCTTTCTCACAGCTGTGTGAATCCCAAGAAATCGTAGTATCGCAATAAAATTTCATCCCTATCATCTCACTCTGAAATCAAAACCCAATAAAATGTCTCCATAAATCTATACATACACATATATACAGACCTACAGTATACATATACACAGAGAAACAGAGTGCTTGTGTGTTTGTAGAATCGAAATAGCAAACATACGGCAGATGCTTCAATTCGGATCACCAAAACTTAAACCCCACAATAAAATGGAGAAATTTGAATGATGAGAGAGAAGATTATAATTTAAAAAAAAAAATCTATCTTTCTCATTGTTTCATAATTAGGAGAGAGAATAAGGTTCGAAGAAACTCACAAAAAAACCAACAGAGAGAACACCGACCTCCAGCTATTTCGAAAGAAGGGTCATCATACATACATAGATGTATGTATATGTGCGTGTGTATTTGTGTGTGTGAGTGCGTGTCTAAATATGCGGTTCAATGGGCCCGTTGACGGCAGATTGTAGAAGAGATCGTGCTGGCCGTAGAAACTGTAGATTGTAGAAGTGGAATAAGCAGGATGAGAGAGAGAGAGAGAGAGAGAGAGAGAGAGGGAGGGGGGGTAAAGATGGAAGCTTCGAGGGGGGAGAGAGAGAGAGTTGCACAAAGATGACCAAAAGAATACATATATATAAATTAAAAAATGGTACAAATTCGGCTTTTACGTGTGGACAATTTTACCCCTGTTCAAATTAAGTACTGTATATTTCTATTTTGGGTACAATTTTTTCTTTTAAATAATCGACTATTCCACGTAATAATACTGCGTGCCGGTGAATGAGAATAATAATTAAACATTTGAAATAAAAATATAAATATAAATATAAATATATTAAAAACAGTAAAATGGGAGTTCGGGAGGGTATATTCGTAACATAACTGGTGAGATTTCACGAGTTGAGAGTCAAAGGTCTAAAAATCAGGGTTTAGAATAGAACTCTTAATTATATAGTCTGATTCACTTAGGGGCTGTTTGTTTTAAAGGTTTTTGAGGATGGAATGGGAATGGGAATGGGAATGGGAATGGAATAGAGTTGTGGTGTTTGTTTGATCACTTTGATTCCTTTAAATAGTATTCTCTCCGACCATCCGAAAGGTCCACATTTTGTCATTTTAGGTGTTCGCACCAAAGGTTCACATTTTCCTTTTTAAACACATGGGATCCACACACATCACTAATACAATAAATTTATGGGACTCATACACTCCACTAATACAACTACCAACTACACCTTAAATAATAATACTCCTTAATCCATGTGTAAAAAGCAAATGTTCACCTTTGTAGCGGACGGAGAGAGTAATTTAGGGGGCGTTTGGTATATTAGAAGGAATCAGAATGAGAATAATGGTGATATTAGTGGGGAATGGGAATGGATTTGTCTTTCGTAATTATGTTGTTTGGTTGATGATATAGAATGACTATCATAGTTATTGATTTTGTTTGGTACAATTAAATTCTTTAAGAATTTATTAATAATTTTTAACAATAATTTTAATTTTAATATGATTTTATTATTTTTAAAAGAAAATTAATATTTAATAGTAATTTTTAATTTTAAATCTAATTTATATAATTTAATATTTGATAAAAACTAGAATTGTGAGCCTTTGCCGTGGGGAATCAAATTCATAGAGCTCATTTTATTGTGGAATGAGGGATTCCATGATTTGTTGGAATGAAAGTGATTGGACTACTATGAATCCCTTTAATCAAACACTCTATTTCTATTCCATTCCAATTCCTTATGTTCAAACCCTTCAAACAAACATCCCCTTAATATCTCAAAAGTGTGGAATGACCATTCCTCTACTTTTTTGCTACTTTGGGTATCATTCCCCTAGCAGGGGAGAGGTAAGATAATTTTATTTTATTTTTAAATTTTTTATTTTTAAACATTATTTAATAATAATAAAACAGAATATAAATTATAAAAATAATATTTTAATTTAAAAAAAATAAAATATAATATAATTGATTCCATTTCCACTTGAACCAAACAAAATCTAAAATTATAATAGTGATTCTTACTGTCAACCAAATAATACACTCATAAACATCATACTCATTTCAATTCCTTTATACATTCCATTTAAAATACCAAACGGCCCCTTAATAATTTCTTTTATAATACTCCCATGCATACATTTTCCATTTTGATTGTCCTTGAATTTCATTTCTTTATATACATATGAATATAGAAAAATTCTATTACGTAAAAAGCAAAAGACCCTCTTGCTAGTTGCTAGGGGGACGGAGGGAGTAAATAAAATATGTTTTCTAAAGTATATAGGATTATGACATACTTTAACTACACATAAGCATATTTTATCTATATAATAAATGTACTTTACTGATGGATCGACCCGCCTTACAACCTCATCTCACAAAAATCCATCTCACAAGAGATTGAGAGAGTGTCTTATATATATATATATATATATATAATCCACACACATTTATTAATACCATTAAAGTCCATTCATTTACTCATAAATCCACACAATTTGACTCTTTAAGTGGGTAGAGAGAATATAATTCGCTTTTTCGTGCTACCAATCTCACTAAATAAGTTCTTTATTTATTTATAGATTTATAATCTAAGTTTTTATTTTGTTATTTTGGTTATTTATTTTAAAAGATACTTTTTCCTTCTATACTAAAGGTACATAATTATTTTTTTCACGTGAATTAATAAGTATTAATATTTTATTTTACTAAAAATTAAAAATAGATACATTTAGAGTTAACACCCAAAATACTAAAATTGAAACGTTTGGGGTGGATGTAAGAAGTAGCAAATTTTCCTTTTTAACCAAAGTAATCATATATGACTCACCAATTACCTCTAATACTTTACCGATTTTATATAAAATAATAGTAAAACAAATAATCAACTTATTTATAGAAGGAGATAATATTTCTTTTTTCTTTCTAAAATAGGTGAAGAGGATTGTGTGTGATCGTGTGATCGTTTTAGAATAAACTGAAACGAATAAGAAGGGAGTGATGATATTTAATAAAAGGTAATAAGTACTTGAATTAATAAAAATAATGACGGTGTTATTTTATAAATAATATAAATAATAGGTAGTGTAAATAAAAAATATACAGTACTTTTTTAAATAAAAGTAATAGTTTTCAATAAATAAAAAGTGATTATTTCTTTTAAAAAATATTAAATTGATTACACATCAAATAGTTTTAGACACGTGTTGCCTTTTAAATATTTAAGTACTGTATCGACTAAAACATAGTTGAATAATTACTGAGAGGAGTATTAATTTCAACAGTATTAAATATGTGTTAATTGGACACAGTAATCTACAATTATAGTTCATTAGTTAGAAAAGATAATTACACAAAATATGTTTCGTACAAATAAATTAATCTAACGTGGCATGTTGTTTTCAATTATTAATAAAATATTATTTAAACTATTAATACACACTACAAAAAAATATTTTTTAGCAACGCACGGATTTGTTCTCTATTTTACCAACGGATTGAACCAAGGGAATCTTTTTTATAAATTACCAACAGAATTTTTAACAACGGATTACAATGGAATATTTACCAACGGAATTATTTTTTTGTTGCTAAAATTTTATCAACCATCACTTTACTAATGGATTCCGTTGTTAATCCGTTGATAAATCAATTTAACAATGGAATTAAAACTTTTATCAACGGAATATTCTGTTGGTAAAAAACAGTTTTTTATTGACATTTTAATTCCCTTAATCCCATGATATTTTAATTAACGTAAACTTTTTATAAACAAAGGGAGATCACTTATCAGTACCTAAGTTCATTATAATTACTTTGTTGTTTTTTTTTTAAGCATTTGAGTAGAGGAGAATTTATTACAAAACTACCTGAAAAAATATGGATGTTGGTGCATTAAATAAATGTTTGGGCACCGGAGCAAGTGTCATTTTGGGACTGGTTTATGGGCTAGTTAGAAAAATATCTTTTAAGATTATTAATTAAAATTTTTATTTTTCCTAAAAAAGATTGATATCGTAATTATAATAGATTAGGGAATTTCTCATGCAAGTTGGTGTAGAAGGGTTGCTTTTAAAATGACAAGTATCACTCTTTTTTGGTAGTTATTTTATACTCTCTCCCCGGAACACATTTCACGTTTACTGTTCCACGTTGTTTAAGAAAAGTTGTACTTTTTGACCAACTTTATTGACTTTGGAGAGTATTGTAGTATTTTTAGGTAATAAAAAATTATAAAGTAATGATATGTGTGTGAAAAAGGAGTGACAAATTTAAAATTAAAGTAACTTTTGAGGTTGTTGGATAAGTGATGTTTCCTTTTTTAGGGTGTGAAAATTATTGTTAGACAAACAAATGAGAAAAGTGGGAAAATTATTATGAAACGGATGGAGTATATAAAAAATCTATTGTTGTGGTCAAAAGTAGTGGTCTATTTTAGCCTTTTAGGTAAGAGGTATACTCTATTATACATAATTGTATAAATGTAGGTAAGTTATTTACGTCTATCTGTATCTAACGAGATTGTTACAGAGAGATTTAAATGGACGAATCTAATGAGATTGGTACAAATAGATTTAAACGGATTAGAGTATGTGCACGGAACCAAATATGTTAACTCATCTAGTCATTTCTCACTCAAACGAGAGACGCATGTGCAGAAAATTATAATAAGAACAGATTATCACATATAAATTGTTACGTGAGTGATACTCAATTAATAAAAGTGATATTTCATAAATAATTTATAATATAAATATAAAACAATAACAAAGGTTTCACACAATATTTGCCTAATATATATACAAACACACGCTCTGCCTCTTTAGTGAATAATATTTGTCGATAATAGCAATTTTTGCGTGGAATGGAAAATTCAAGATTGAGGGAACTATACGCGTGATTACATTTTGTCGCATATTTGTATTTTTCCTTTTTCTTTGTTGACAAGAAAGTCACAAATTAATATTAATAGTTGCAATCATGACATTTAATCCCACGCTGCAAGAATATCTAATACCAATAATACAACGAGAGTATACTCCCTCAACCATGAAAATGCGCATCCATACTGTTGATATGAGTTTAAGAAAATGTATTATTGGGCTAATTTTTTTTTTAATTTTTTTCGATAATATAATATTTGTAAGTATTAAAAAAAAGTATGAAGTCATATTAGTTGGGAAGTTGGGATTTGGGAGTGACATTTTTTACATCAAAGTATATATATAATGTGGTTATTGAAATGGAGATTTATTTCTTATTTTGAGTGATGTAGATATGTATATGAGTGGACGGGAACACATCCCGTGCGCCTTTAGAAATTTAGTATTATGGGTAAGGGTACATTGCTTTGGTTTAAAGGGTATACACTTTAATTAATAAAGGTATACTATTTTGTTATAAAGGGTATATACTTTTTATTAATATTTTTTTCTTTAAAAAATAAAGAGTACACATCTTTATACTAAAAAAAGAGTATACAATTTAACACAAAATTCTAAAGGAGCACGAAGTGTTGTCCATGCGCCCGGATACACACAACAATTTTCTTTAGAAAATAAAGGGTATACATCTTTATACTAAAGGGTATACAATTTAACACAAAATTCTAAAGACGCACGAAATGTGGTCCGTGCACCCGGGTGCACTCCAGTTTTTGGCTATGTATATAGGACAAACGTAAATAAAACGTGTACATATCAATCCACAAGGAAGTTTTTAATTAATTATATAGTACATATATATTATAGGAGTAGCAAATAAATTGTTGATAAGTGGTTTTGTCCGAATGAATTTACGTTTGCACTAATCCAAAGTAATAGAACAAAACCAAAAAATCAAACATAACGATAGGCAAAATGTGTTTTTTATTTTTATTTTGATTTTTTAAGTAGTCTCTCTTTCTATTGATTGGGAAGCATAAAACTCGTTTAGACACTCAATTCTCAACTCTCACTATATATATTTCACTCTTTTATTTATAAAAAAAAAATTTAGGTTCCAATTTGATAATTAATTTATTTTGTCAGGAGATAAAAAGAAAAAAAAAACTCAAATAATAGGAGTATAAGCTCATTATTTAGGCTTTCCAATTACTAAATTAATGGACTAGGGTTTGCAATATTGTGTAAATTATACACGCCGACGTTCGTACTTCATAATTTCAAATATGTTGGAGTTTATACACTTTAATTTTATTTTAAGAATAGTTTGACAGAATTTAAAAATTTTTAAAATAAAATAAAAAAGAAAAATAAGTAAGTTTTTTTTGTTAAATATTGGAAAGGCACATGCATAAGTTGATGATGACAAATGACAATATCTTTTTGTCCTAAATTTGGTTTATTAAATGCCAGATTAAAATCTCAAATGGTCACTTTCTAACGAAATGAAACGAAATAATATTTCATTTTCATTTTTATATATGTCGAAAAAATCATAGATGTGATAGGCCAATCAACTTTACCATATCACATATATTCACACTTAACTTCTGCTATAAATACACATCCTTCTTACATTTATTTATTTATTTGGGTGACTCGTGCTCACCCATGACCCTCTTACCCTTATTTATTTCTAATATAATTTTCACACAAAAAAAAAAAAAAGGATCTCTTGGGTGACCCGTGGTTATCCATGACCCTCTCACATGAGGGGGTGGGGGTCACCCCTGAAATGTGGACCCCCACCCCCCTCATGTAAGAGGGTCATAATTGACCACGGGTCACCCAAGAATTACCCATAAAATAATTAATACAAATAACCTTTCTGTACATGATAACATATAATATAGTAATTTATTTTATACTTTATTTAATACCTAAATACATCACATTACCCCCTTAAAATCAATAAAACATACTCTCTCCGTCTCATCCTAATGGTTACATATTTTCTATTTGGGCGTCTCATCCTAATGGTTATATTTTCCTTTTTAGCATATGAGACCCACATAAATTAATTATTTCTCTCCATGGCCCACACATCACACTAATACACCTACCCACTTTACGTTAAAATATTATTTCTCTCACCTCAATACATATTAAAATATTATATTCATTAATCCGTGTGCAAAAAGTAAACGTAACCATAAAGACGGAACGGAGAGAGTAGTAATTTCTTAAATAACATTTTACTAAATGTGAAATGATAGTTGGAAACTTAGAACATAACGAGGAATATTATATTTTATATTTCATATATTAGATTAAAAGTTTGAATTTTTCTCTTATGAGTACTATGGAGTATGTTTTTCTTTTACAATATAAATTATTAGTAGTATATTTTATACTCTCTTCATCCCCTTTCAAAGAGTGTCGTTTTTTTTTTTTTTTTTTTGGCATCCCACTCAAAAGTTCATTTTTTATTTTTACACACATGCACCTACATACACTCAAGGCTATTTGTTTGGATACTTTTAAATAGGGGTATGAGAATGGAATGAAGAATTGTAATTTGGTTGGATACTTTCATTACTGTGAATAGTAATTTCATATTCTAAAAGTAAAGAATTATCATTCCTCAACATTTTGACTATTATTACTTTCATTTCCAGCATGAATGTATTCGAAATTTTTTATACTCATTTTCTCTTTTATAACATTTTTTTAATAACAAAAAAATACTGTAATAAAATTTATTTCAACATTATTATTTTTTCTGAAATAAAATAATTAAAAAAAGAATTTTGATTCCATTCCTAAAGAAATCGTGAATAAACCAAACAAAATCAATAGTAATGATAGTGATTTTCATTATCAACCAAACAACACAATTATAAATATCATATCTTTTACCATTCCTCACTACTATCATTATCATTACTATTCTAATTCATTATAATAAACCAAACGCCCCCTCATTTATTAATATAATTAAAATATGGGGTTCACACTCTCACTAATTAATAACATTAAATAATAATTCTCCTTAATTTATATAAAAAAAGCAAAAAGCTTTACTATGAGACGAAGGGAGTATTATTCATTCCATAATTTAAAATTAGAGATGTAATGGTTTTGAACATTGGTTTATTATAATTTGCCAAAAAACATAGTAATACAAAATTTTAAACTCAATTTCTACATAACTAAACCGGCCTGTATGCAGGGAGTAGGTGATATACTTGTTTTTTATTTTATTTTACTAAAATACGGAGAGAAAAAGACTGATGTGATTTGTCGAATTTTCGGTAAAAAGTTGAGATGATTCAGAATCTGAATCACCAACTCCTTTTTTTTTTTTTTTCATGCATGTCTGTTCACCATTATCCATTTATACTCAAATTCAATCATATAGTTCTAGTTTTATCTTTTTAATAATGCATATAAATATAATTTTGCAAGATGATATAAAATACTCACCTCAATTGCACATTTTCTTTTCTAAGCCGCCCAAAAAATTTGCATACTTAAAAAAAACATGTATAATATCAAATACTACTACGGCTCAGTATTTGTTAGGTACAAAATTATCTATTTATTTACTAGATAGTACATTAAGTTTTTAGAATTATTCACGCATACAAATTTAAGTCTGTAGTTCCCATATTACCCATACTTAACACTAGTGTTAACAAATATTTTAAAAAGGAAATTTTAATATATTCCTATATATCTATCTATCCAGATATTTTTGCATATACAATTCTCCTATGGCACAAATCTGCAGCTGTTGATTTGAAAACGCCATCCAATTGACAGAAATTCGACGCAAAATGGGCGAAATCCAAACTCGATCTGAGTTCGCAATCATATTGCTGCAATTGGGTGGGGGTTAAGGAGGTTATCGAGACCGCCAGAAGGAGGCAGGCCCAGATCATCGAAGGAGAAATCAAAATCGAGGTCGTCGAGGACGCAGACGTCGTCGTTTTGATTTTCCACCGCCGCGCTATCGCCATTAAAATTGTTTTCGGAGAAGAACGCGACGTCGAATGAGGAATATGGAGGCCTAAAACAAAACCACCGGTGTCGGGCGGCGACTCAGTCGGAGGATCCACGGCAACCACCGTGGCCGGGAGAAATTGAACATTGGTGTTCACCGAATTGTACATCTGTGTTAAGTTGGTTGGGAGGATGGAGATGGTGATTACGGGTAGAGGGGCAGTCAAGATTTTGGCGTCCGGCTGTAGATGGTCAGTTGCCATGTGCAGGGGGAATTGAACATTGGTGTTCACCGAATTGTACATCTGTGTTAAATTGGTGTTCATTAGTATTCTGAACATTGGTGTACACCGAATTGAACATTGGTGATCACCAGATTCAGAATTTTGCGTATTTTATAGAAAGTCAATAATGGATTAAACATGGAAAGTACTAATGGTAAACTTGGAAAAAATAAAATATCAGAATGTATCTCTTATTAATTCAATTTGATTTTGTATCTCCTAGTAATTAGGCTATGAAAACACGTACTTATTAATAATAAACCCTACTACAATATTATAAAAATGTCACAATTTTCAACACCAATATTTTTCAAAATCGACTTATACATTTTATTCAATTAAATTATCTAAAAACCTTATTTTTTCTTATATCAAAATTATTTTTTATTAATTATGTGTAAGACACACCAAATTTATGATTAAAAGTAGGAGTTTTTCGAATGCGTGTCGCAATAATATTTAAAAACCCTCCATCAAGATTCAAGAGTGTCATTTGTTTTTTGGCACGGAGATTAAGGAGTATTGTTATTTAATGTGTAGTGGGTAGTTGTATCAGTGGAGGTGTGAGTCCCATTTTTTAGTTGTATTAGTGGGTGTGTGTAGATAAAAAAAGAAATGAGACTCTTGGGGCGGACGCCCAAAATGAAAATGATACCCTTGAAAGTGGACGGAGGGAATATTTTTTTTATATAATTTTCAAAGATAAAATTAATTTATAATACGAATAAGTTTGTGATCTTTTTTCAATTTAACCCTTAATTTTAGAATTATTATGTGATGTACCTGTTAGTTAATAGGGTAAAACAGTAAAAGTAAAGGTTTAGTGGATAGTTTTAAATTTATTTTTAGTATTTTATTTTAGGTGCACTGATGAGTCGGTGCACTTACTCTTAATCTTATTAGCATCGAATAATGGAGTATTTTATACTAAAATTTTCACACACCGCCAACGACCAAATATAAATGGCGCGAACGATCTCCGATGAGAAGCTCTCGAGAACAATTCCCCGCAAATTCAGTTAATTTCAAATTATAGCAGCAAAATCACATTTTATTCATTGGAGCAATTATTATCGCTGTGAAATTTGAGCAAATTTGCATTGATATCATACATGAATCTCGTATTCCACTGCTGCAACGCTCCAATTACAGTCCGCCGGCCCTTTAGCACCGCCGTGCAGGCGACTTCGCCGTCGCTTACATGCGTGTACTCCGCCACCAGGTCCGCGCCGCCTTCAAAGTGAAAAGCCATCGACGGATAATCGTTAAATCTCTTCGTCAAATTATAGCAATGTCGCAGTCCGAAGTAAGCTACGCCTACCCTTGTCAATTTCTTCTGTTTGAAATAGGTCGCAATTGCTTTATCAACCTTTTCATATGCCTTTGTTGGTAGAACTGTGTACTTAACTCCGGTGTCCATCAAAACGCCGCCGTTTTTGAGGGAAAATGTGGTTGGGGATATTCCCAATTTTGTTCCCGCGACGCATATGTCTGTTAAATTCAAGAAAAGAGTAGAATAATCCGTGTGTATTAATGGGGTGGTTTTCACCTGTTTTCCACGAGAATTTGATATATCTTTCCCCAATGTTAAGTAACTTGTTCCACTGTGCAAGCAGTAAGAGAATCGTCCGTTACTTTGGCTGCGTAGCTGCATCACAATAGAAAATGGGGTTCTATCCAATCCCATGATTCTAGAGTAATCGCCGTAGAGCTCTCTTTTTGAGCAGCCGAAAATTATTTCTGAGTAAATAATTACTTAGAAACAGTCGTAGACAACTGCACTGTTTCTAAGTAAATGATTCCAGAGTAATCGCCGTAGAGCTCTCTTTTTGCAATTCAAAATTACTTAGAATCTGACTTGCAGTACAATGTAGCAATTTGATTTTGATTAAGAGATGGACTAAACTCACATGGATAATAAACTATGAAGCAAAATTTTTATTGTTTACCATCACAAATTTTGGGATCATCACGATATGGAAATTGTTGCTACTGATATATTCCTACATCTTAAATTCAATTATCTTCATTTGCAAACCCTCCAAAAGGTGTGCAGAGAGAAACAATTAGATGAGACACTACTCGTTGTGGTGTATTTACTAAAATGTGTATGCATTTCTTGATATTACATTTTCTGCATAGTTGCTTATCTATTGAACCCCAGAAGAACACCGGAAAAAGGATAATAATCAATAGCAGGTACTTAATAATAAATCGCAAAATTTCCATCTTCCAATTTATATTTGAGCAAAATTGCAATTCATATTTACTTAGAACAAAGAAGCTAGTGGTGTAGACAATGCAGCCTTAATCATGCTATTATCAATTTAGACAGCAAAACTGAGAAAAACAGATGGCTATTCATATAAAACTTACTCATTTTTTGTATAACCTGAGTAGCTTATTATCCTCTATCCCTTGCGCAATCATCATTGACAAATTACAATACATTGGTATTTATGTCAAAAATGAACCTTTTATTCCACTGTTGGTATGCTCCAAGTATTGATGACGGCCCATGCATCAGTCCTACGCACATAATCCCGTGGGCAGTGTTTACATACATATTACGAGTCTCATAATCAGCTCCTTTAAGGTGAAAAGTCATGCTAGCATAGGTTTTCATCCTGGGGTCTTGTTTATAACAAAGCTTCAGGAAGTTAGTAGTCACGTTCACTCGTTCAAGCTTACCGTTGTAATAGTCTTCGAATTCTTTGATCACCTTTTCATAAGCCTGTTTTTTAAGGACAGTAAGTGGAGTTCCTGTGTCAATATAAAACCCACCTTGATTATAATGAAATAGAGCTGGAGAAAGTCCAAGCCTCTTTTTACCAACACTAATGTCTCTCAAGTTCAAGAACATAGTAGGTTTATCAGTATGTAATATCTGTGTAATCTTAGCATTTTTCCTAGTCTTGGGATGCCGTTTCCAAACCTTAAGTAGCCACCCCCTCCGTACAGGCAATAGGCCCTCGAACTAATTTCTTCACTTGGCTTATCAACGATACAGGCGACTTGTCCAATCCCAAAATCCCTGAGTATATTGGAGACTGAGTTGAGCATCCAAAAGTTATGTTGGTAAAAGTCTTCAGCCTGTTGTTTTTCTTTGGTAGAGTAAACAACAGGGGATGTTGACAGGGAAGTGCTTTGTATGTTTTAGATCTTGCAGGATCAAAATCGGATGTTGATGGCTTGCAACGTGTCCAGATCGGCCCGCTGCCTGTGTCGAGGAGTAGAGTAACCTGTGTGAGTCGTTTCCCTAATTTGATTTTAACTGCGTAATTTAAATTCGTTTCTTCCGTTGGGATTTGTATTGCACTAGCGTTGAAAGTGTTTCCTTTATGAGCCCTTGTTTTGGAGGACATGACCATCATGTGAACTTTCTGTGTTTGATTGAGGTGTGGCTGGTAGAGGGGTGACTTTGGGGAGTCCCATGGGATGAGTTTTAGGCTAAATCATGTGGATTCAGGAGATACAAAACTTAGCAGGAAATGGAGGAATTGTAATTTGACAAGCTTTGAGCCTACCCATCGTTGAGGATAGATATTCAGATAGTCTTGCATTTCTGATTTTATACCAGTCTAAAGCAGATTAGAGATGGATTGCTTTAATAAAGAAAATCCACTTTAATTAAATAGAAGATAATCTGATAGTCTTGCATTTCTGATTTTATACCAGTGTAAAGAAGATTAGAGTCTAGAGATGGATTGCATTTATACAGAAAATCCCCTTTAATTAAACAGATGTGAATATGTTAAAAAAATCTTATAAGTGTGGTAAAGTATTCCTTGTATGGGGGTTCACTTTACATCCCAGTGGGTTTATGTCCTATCATATCCTAGGATTTTGAATATTTAAGATATAATCGTCTTTTCAACCCAAATGTAAAGAAAGTTTACCGTGCAACCTGATTCACAAGTGGCTCTATAAGTTTGAACATGGGTAGAAGATTATTTAGTTCTTTTTCATAAAAACTGAGAAAATGTTTAATTCATATATTAAGTGTAGTAATTAGAGAAATTAAAAAGAAGGCGAATCAATTCATCAGGATAAAATTCTTTGTACATTTCTATTCACGTATTATATGTATGTGTATTTTTACACAAACCACTCATTCAATCTAAGATGATGATTTGTTTTCCAAACATTCTTCGATTATAAAAACCGACTCTCCTTCTTTCACACTGCTATTTCCTACCATTAATTTCAACTCAGAGAAAGAAACCTCAGTAATATCAATCCCGACAAAGAGCATTTACGCTTCACGAAGATTGCCAGAATGTTTATGGGCCAGAACTAGCTGAAAATGTAAACCTCATCGAACCCTCTCCTGCAAGCATGCAAAAAAAATGAAATAGAGAAGGAGATTTAGAGAGATTGCATATTATTAAATAAAGAGGGGGAAGTGAGGCGTCGGATGTTCTGTTACATTTTGGTTAGGCCTGTTAAACGAGCCGAGCAAGCTCGAGTAATGCTTACTCGAGCTCGGCTCGATTTGATAACGAAGCTTACGAGCGAGCTCGAGCTCGACTCGAAAATTACTCATCCGAGCTCGAGCTCGGCTCGACTCATTTAAGGAAAACAAGTCGAGCTTTCGAGCCTTAACGAGCTTTCGAGCCTAATCGAGCCGGATTTTTATTAATATATTTAATATTATATTTAATAATTATTATATTAATATATATAATTATCAATATATAATATTTATATTAATATTATTATTATTATCGAGCCTTATCGAGCCGAGCCGAGCTCGGCTCGATAACTTACCGAGTATTTAGACGAGCTCGAACTCGAGCTCGAATAGTCACGAGCTCGAGCCGAGCTCGAGTTTTTCGAGTCGTGTCGAGCCGAGCTCTCGAGCGGCTCGTTTCGTGTAACAGCTCTAAATTTGGTGTTACATCTCATGTTACACTTTCGCGTGTTATTCATTTAACGGTTCGAAACAAGAGGCAAAACACCAAAGTGTAATAGAAGATCTGGCCCGGGGGACGGAGAGAGAGAGAGAGAGAGAGACCCAGCCTTTCCACAATATGTGGGACTGTGATTATAAATAAGGTTGTCAAGCACTTTTTGGGAGGATGGCCTGTTCACTGACACTCTAGCTTCCCTGAGATATATCATAGAAAAGGAGATGAGACGACAACGGTTAGGCATGGATATTCTCTGAAATCCAATTTGCAGATAATTTATAGTACATTGCACACAATAAATACATGTAAAACAATTATCAGTAGGAATAACTACTTGACACTATTTAAGTAATTATCACTTGATCAAAGAGACATTCTGAAACCAGCTGCTTTCAATTATTTCTTCAGTGAGAGAGGGAGAAGAATGATTGATTGATTGATTTGCAGGATGAGCTTTGGTGGGGGATAAAGAACTGAACTCTATATGCACCAAATTCGAATAAAATTTATTACCTTACAAAGAAGTTGGCAACTTGTTGAGCGACTTGAATAGCATCTTCTGTGTGTGGGATCCCCGATAAACCCCACTCAAAAGCATTTTTCTGTGGACCAAATATGTTAAAATTTGCCATTTCATATAAGTACTTTTGATTGATCTAAGTATTATATATTCTATGCAAAAAAACAAACAAATGTTGATTTGGGGAGGGCGGAGTCAAAGATTTTGGAATCAGCTAATCGCAATAAGGTATATTACTAGCCAACAAAACATTTTAACAGAGAGATATTAAGACTTCTCTGTAGTTAATGAGAATACGAGTATACCATATGTATTATACCTCTGGGTGCCACTGAACTGCAGCCACTGGGTATCTGCGTCCCTGAACTGTTGAAACATATACCTTATGCAAATTGATAAATTGGAAGGAGATCAGTGAAATAGCTGAGATGTCAAGAAATGTAGTCGAAGTAAATAATACCACATAAGTCAAGATGCTCATATAAAAACTAGTATTTGGTTTCTTGGATAACTTGCCATCTCTATCTGCACTAGTTGTTAGGATCTTAAAGAAGCTACATAGTTTCTTGTTCTCTTGGAACTTTTCAGGTGATATCCCAAACTGTGTTACAGATTGAACATAATGGTTATGTAAAGAAATGTTGTACTGGTAACAGTTATCAGATTACATATTTGCTTGTTCTTTTACATTTGCTTAAAAAGGGACATCAAATGCTCTGCTTGTTGCTTAGTTAAAGTAAATATTATGCAGTTACTTAAACGTGCTATTTATTGATTATAAACACTTAATTGAATTAAATATTATGCAGTTACATCAAATGTCTTGTTCTGAATCAAATGTTCCTGGATAGCAGCCATGACAAACAATCAGCAACCATTTCGATCCTTTGAATAATTTGAGGTGCTTAGATGATTAGCTTTGCTAAAGTCTAAGTTATACAGGCAACTGGTGATACATGATACCATTATAACCATTTATTTATTTGTTTTTTTACAGTTGATCTTGGAATACCATAATACAAAAGAAATTATGCGATTGGTTATCTAGTGAGATAGAGAACTTGCCTTGTGATTTTGAAACACTAAATGTTCTGTACTGAGTTTCATCAGCAAAGCTGGAGGAAATCTGCACAGGGAGATTAATATGTATACACATATACACACACAAACAATTTAATTTTATGAAGTCATGCAAATATCTAGCTAGAACGATAATCAGCTCACCAGAAAGGAGCATTGAGAAACTGGCACATCCAATTAGGTATGGCAATGGGACCGGTATTTTCGGGTACCCGGTCTACCCGAACCCTAATGGGTAGGGTACGGGTAGTTGTAAACGGGTTTGGGACGGGTACGGGTAGTTGTGAAAAATACCATTAGGGTTTGGGACGGGTACGGGCAATGCCTCAAATACCCGCGGGTAACCCGATTATATATATATATTTTTTTATAAAATTTAATGTATATTATATAATTTATATATGATAAGATATTTTATATATTTAATTAATAGTTATAAGTTTTATTTAATCATATTTATTTAAAATAATACAATTTATATTATACTTATTTTATAATTAATTAATAATATGTAATTTTTATTATTATACTTATTTAGATAATAAAAAATATAAATATACATAAAATAAATGAATATTAAACGGGTATGGGTACCCGAGGGTATTGATAAATGGTAATGGGACGGGTACGGGTACCATAATAAATTTTTTAAACGGGACGTATATGGATACGGGTAGTTTTTTTTTAATCGGATACGGATACGAGTACCCCAAAATAAACGGGTACCCTATCCGTTGCCATCCCTACCTCCAATCATCTTTATTTCAAATAATGATTAAATAATTTTAAAGGCAAACATGAATGCTTAAGTAGTTTAAAGATTTAATCCTAAATCACAACACCCGGAAGCAAACTTGTCAGACTTTGTTCACTGGATAAAAACACTCCCAATAAGTATTTCGAGATAATATCGAAACAAACCCTGTACTCATGAATGCTCAAATCAGAAACATGCCTGTAAATCATCCAGAAAACAACACAAACTTGATTGATCAAATTTAAGAGGACTCCTTTTATCACAAAAAACTAGTATTAGCTTGCAATGACTACATTTTACTAGCATTCCAACTTCAGCTAGACAACCAAAATGAATTGCAACCTAAGATGAAATGACTCCATAACTGAAATATTACTAGTATTTGTTTTAATGACTTAAATATCAGTTATTACCTTTGGAATAAAGTTTCATTGATATCTATATTTTCATTGAATAGCAATGTAGAAGCTTGACCCTTTGCATTGAATCCCTCCAGGATCACGCTGTCCTGTAATCAATAAAAATGGAAACATTTTATTTATCATAACGTGAAGAACTAGAATAGTAGCATAAAGTAACAACAAAGTTTATGGAAAATTTTGCAGCTGCAACCCAGAACAGATGGGCTTTTTGTCATAGTAATCCTCCGACGAGTTGCTTACAAATGAGACAGAGAGAGGGATCATCTCAAATCACAATCATGTAAAATTTCAAAATCTACTTTGAGGGAGCATGCATGAGGGGAGGGTGTCATCATGAAGTAATTGCTTATATAGCTATGGATGTGTCAGAAACAGTTTTACCTCACTCACGATCTTGGTTACTAGTTCAAAACCTAAGCAGATGGCAAGCAAAGGGAAAAAATATTCGGTGTCATTCTTTCGCAGAACTTCCTGTATACAGATGAAAAAACAGTCATAATTGAGACTTGAGAGACATCATAAGCAGGCAAATGAAAACATAAGAAATTTCATTAATTCTATCCGATATATCCTGAACTAACTGGAAGTAGAAAAGATACTTGTATCAAAATATAAGAATTTAAAATAACTTAAATGTTGAAGTACCTTAAATATCAATTCAACAACCTCAAAGTAAGGACCTATTTTGTCCCGCCCTCCGGTGAAGATCACCCCATTAACCAAATTGATTTTCTGCAGCATAAATTATAAAGTTAGGTTTATGGCCATTTGCATATGTAAATCTATAATTTTTAAAGACAAGTTAACAAAACTTAATCAGAAGCTGGTATTTTGTAAATGCACCATTACTGTAGCATGCTAAAGATAGGTTGAAGTTGAACTTTTCATCAATGCCAAATGAATTCATCACCTTGAAAATATTGCATTGGAACACCTTAGAGGACAAATGCTGCCCTCATTCTGATGATTCTTGTAGAGTCATATTTTTCAACCGAAGATGCGGTGACTAGATAATGCTGAGAATCACCAATAGATAGAAGGTAGAAAAGGCTGATTTGATATAGTAGTAATATTAAGCTGAATCTTAAGCAACTACCTCAAAGAATACTTAACCTTACAAAACACAGATAGCAGCATGTCATATTTCTACTTCTATATGCTACAGTCTAAACTGTCTCAGTTTGGTCTTTGTTTTTCATGATTTTAGCCCTAGCAACATAAATACCATACGACAAAGGATTGTTTAAAACCAATCTACAGTAACATTCCCATTTCCCATCATCCATGAACCATAAAGTTCAACTATTTTACTCAAGGGCTTAATCTTTCTTTTTAGGGATTGATGCTAATCTTAGGGAAATAATTGTTATAGTGACATAATATCTACAAAGATACATCGATAATTCAATATATCATCCTTGTTTCCATGATGCAACCCTTCTTCTCCCAGTTTGTTTTTTCTGCCTAACAAAGTGGACTAAGAGAGACATAAGAAATAGTATAATCCTTGGTCAAAATTTTTTCAGATCATCAAAAAATTACTAGGAGCATTTGATTAAGTAATCTGAATAATTCCTACAGAGGTATATTTTTAATCCAAAATTCAATAAATCAAACAAAATTTATATCCATAACAACAACAAAATCAGCTAGCATTAATTGGTAATTACCTTGAAAAGAACCTCCCAAGGTTCATTGTAAATGAGAGGGATAACTCTAGCACCGGCGGATTCAACAAACTTCACATAAGAGGCAGCAATGTACGAGACGTTAGCGGCGGTGTTGAGGCGGCCGGAGGCGCCGTCCCCGGGGTGACTGAGGATTCCGATGACCGGCCGGTAATTGAGTTTCTGGTCCACAACAGACCGTGGTACAGCCGCCAAAGCGTCTATTGCACGCGCCGCGTTGGACTGAGCGGCGGTGGCAGAGCCATTGAGCTCCTTTGAAAGAGAGATGAGTAGGAAGAGGAGGCGGCCGAAGACGGGGGAGGAGGTAGATGCTGGCGAATCAGTGGTGCTGGAGTCTGAGGGAATCGGCGGAGGCGGTAGAGATGGCGCCATTTTTTATGGTTCAGCGAAGGCGTTTTTACATGGAAGAATTTCAGTTGCTATTCATTTCCTTATTTAATCAACATTTTTAATAAAAAAAAATATTTAATAAATTAAAAATAATATAAGTTGCTATTAAACTTAAATATTTGTTTCAAAAAAAAAATTAAACTTAAATATTAAAAGTGATGACTAATTTGAAAAAAAAGTGAGAGAACATACAAGGTTTACTCAATATTAAAAAAACAATTAATATTAGGTAATCTAATTAGAGTTAATCTCTTGTGAGACGGGTTATTGGTGAGACGGATGTGAGACGGGTCAACCCGTCACTAAAGTATGCTTATTTGTGGTTAAAGTGCGCTTATTTGTGGTTAAAGTATGTCGATAATAAATCAAATTATAACACACTAACATCATACTTTAATACATAATCCAACATACTTTAAAAAGCATACATTAACAACCATTAAACATACTTTATTTAAATAATCGACATACTTTAACACGTCTCACAAACCGTCTCATGAAAGTAGCGTCTCACAAGAGACTTTGTCATCTAATTATTCCACGGGATTAGGTGGGACCCCTGGTTAGGTTGATTTTGTACTTTTTCATTTTGGAAATGAAACTTTATACTAATTGTCATGTGGGATTAAATAAATAGGATCATGCTATTTAGCTAAAATTTGGCCCGTCAAAAAATAGCATTTACTCCATGTAAATTAAGATAAAATATAAATTTTAATTGATAAATATACCCTTATTAACAGTAATAATATTAAAGTAAATAAATTCTCTCTCTCTCATAATTAATAGTTACTAGATTTTTGAGATTAATAATTATCATTAATGACATGTATAACTGTTAGAATTAAGGGGGAGGGGTGGGGAACGACGCCTTCCATTTTTCTCTCTCAGAATAATTTGTTGATGCATTCATTTCACTCTTTCTTTCTTTTTTTTTTTTTTTAATCTAATAAGAGTATTAATTTCTTAGTTTCTCTTTTTCAGTCTAGCCTTTTTAATTCCTCTTAATATAATTGAATAACTTATTTTCCTCTTAATATAATATAAGATAGTTAAAATTAAGGGTCATTCTGCAATGCACCAGATGCACTGGTGCACCTATAGAATTATGACCTCTTAGACCGATTACCATTATATGTTATTTTCAATTATAACAAAAAAATATATTTTAAATTAATTAAAACCATGAAATATAGATCTATCAAATTACTGTATTATTTGCCGTCACTTTTTCAAGGTGAATTCTTTTCAACCTAGATTTTTAGATTTCTCCCAATCCCCATGGTCACGCAGTATCCGCCATTGATATGGAGCTTCAACATCATCTGAAGATGGACAAAGTTGAGCATCAGTACTGGATTTACAATTGCATCAATCAACCTTCATATCCCCCGCACCTGCAGATTTATATGGCGTGCTGCCCTTATCCTTGCCCACATGATGTTCATCTTCGTCATCAAATGCGTCTAATCTGTTGAGTATCATGTTCGATCCTTCCTTCGACGGGTATGAGTACCCTATGAATGTTGTTGCTTCATAATCACAATTGAGAGTGCTTTATCGATATTTCTTACCGGATATTGGATGTAATTTATTGTGTGCTAGTGGAGTGGATGAGGAATTGGCTATCAATCAAAACGGTGGTGATGGCCAGAGGAGGTCTTTCGAAATGGATTGCAAACTTCTTGTAAATCATGTTCCTGCTCATGAGAGGTTTGAAAGGAGTGAAAATCAATCAAAACTTCCAAGCTCTCAAAGATTTGGTTCCTAGTCCCATAATCGATCAATTACTCAATTCATCAGTATTGGTATTATTATTATTTATGCAATTAACGATTATCTATCGAAGCCTCTGTTGGATTGTATACTAAAAGTCTAGCTTTAGTATGGACAATGTTATAACAATATTTGAAATGAGAATCATTGATCAAATGATTGCATCTTATAATTTATTTTATATGCATGATGCAATAGTCCATTTACTTTATACTGTAGATAATATGTTGTGCGACAACACGCGGAAGATCATATTATCGGTTTCCTTATAAAGTATAAACAGATACTCACAACTGAGATAGACGGGGACTCTCTATCGGTATGGTTGTAGTGTGGTTTGGTATTAGCTTGTCTTGGCTATAGAATCACATTAGTGCACTTGTGTGTATTGAGTAGGACCGCTTGAGATCGTTCGACTTATACTGACTTATAGAAGAACTTGATCTCTGTTATTATGGAAGTTCGTGCTCTTAATCCCTATACAATAACCTCGACACGTAGGGCAGTATGTATTTCTTTGATTCATCAATGGGTGAGATTTATATGTATTAAATCAACAAACTCGGTGAGTTGGGAAGTAGTGCTGTATCTATGGTGTGTTGTTGATTGTAGAAGGAATCCATGTCCGACATAGGTTGATGATGTCCCCTTGAGGAGCTCATAAGGTTTATCATGTAAATCTTGCAAGTGGATTAATTTCCGGCATGATAAAAAGGTTGAGTGGTACTACTCTCGGACGAGATATTAATTAATTTGAGTTGTCAGTAACTTAATTAATTAATGGACATTGTATATCTTAAACATGGGGAGACTATCGGGCTTATAATAAGAAGGAGCCCAGAACATAATTTTGGGATTGGACGGGTAGTGCAATAATAATATTTTAGTGGACTATATTATTATTATTGGATTTAATTAAAAGCTTTGGGCTAAGCTTGGTTAATTAAGTTCAATTGAGGCCCAGCCCAATTTCTCCTCCTGGTCCCTGCTGTAGCCCAATATATATAGTCATCTCAGCTTCTGGAAACCTAACTTCCTGCGCCTCTTTTGACGTAAGTTAGAGAGAAGCAGATTGAGAGAACTCTGGGGATTGTTGACCACCCAACACCAGAGTTGACTTGGGACATACAGCAGATGATCACGAGGTGTTCTTCTCAGATCATCATCCACTACACCAAACCAGAAGACGGGTAATTGTTTTATGCTTCCGCTGTTTAATTGCCTGTTTTTATTGTTGAACCACGTTCACCATAAGATCCAATTGCTAACAATTGGTATCAGAGCATGGTTTCTTGGTGAAACGTGATTTGATAGATGGGTATGTGATTAATTGATTAAATGAAATAATCTGTTTTAATCGCATGTTTGGTCAGTATGATAGAAGTGATTTTGTTATTACTTTGTGATCTTCTGTTATGTGATCTACTGTTGTTGTATTGTATTATTTTAATTGAATACATGGTACACATATTTTGGTCCCAAAAAGAAGTCAGTAAGTCTGTCTATAGTCACCCGTTTCTCACACACACTCACACCTTGCACGGTGGGTGTGCATCCGCCGGCGCGTGGAGAATCGTGGAAGAAGACGGACGGACGAGAGAAGACAGCGGCGCGTGGTCTCTGGAAAACGACGGACGCCCGACGGCCGGCTGAAGGCGCTGACCAGCGTTGCTTCTGGCCGGCGTCTGAAAGATCGTTGGTGTTTTGATGGGTGACCGGCTGGGTGATTCGATACAGTTCCGGGATAGTCACCGACGACTTCCGGGTGAGTCTGCGGCAGATCCAAATCGATAGGCGGCGGCGCTGTCGAGGCGAATCGGCTGGCAGGATCGGTGCTGCGATTGCTCGGCACAGCGGTGTGCGGCCGGACGAAGGCGTCCAGATGGCGGCGGCGGACTGGGCTGCGGCAGATCGACGCAGCGCCGGACTAGGGCTTCAAGATGGGCGGCGGCGGACTCGGGAAGCGGCATTCCGAGCGAGTCTGCTGCAATTTCCAGGCGAGTTCATCGTTCTTCTAGGTGGGCCTCGGGAGTGCAGTTTGGATGGCGATGCGTCGCCAAGTTTCTGCAACTGCTCATGGCGGCGACGCCAGCGATGGGAGGTGACTGGCGGGTTCCGAGACCACCGACCGGCGGCAGTTCGAACAGCATCTCAGCGTGTGTTGCTGATGGCTAACCTGTCGGTGGAGGCGGCGCGCACCAGGGAGCTGCTCGGCGGCGGGCTTACGGCGAAATTCCGGTGGTCGTTTGGCGGCGCCACCGGAGACAGCGGCTCGGCGGCGCCGGCAATCGCCTGAGGTGATGAGGCTTCGGCGGCATGTGGTTAGGGCAACTTTCTGTGATTTGGGCTGTCCAGACAGGGCCCATTTTTTTATTGGATTAATTGGTTTTGGGCTAGGGTCTGTTGGGCCCAAATCCTTTTATTATTGCCTTGGGCCTGATTTGTTGTTGCTGTGTATTGGGCTGCTTGGTTGTATTTTATTAATATGCCTGTTGGGCCCAATTCAGTAATTTTTTAAAGGCTGCTCAATTAATTTTAATTTGGTTTTGGGCTGTTGGGCCCAATTTTAATTAAAATGGTATTGGGCTGCTGGGCCCATGGCCTGCTCAATTTTAATTTGGTTTTGGGCTGTTGGCCCAAATTTAATTAAAATGGAAATGGGCTGCTAGACTAATTAATTTAATTAATTGTGGATAATGAGCCAAGCATGTAGTTATTATTTTTAATAAGCTAATTTTGTGCTTGTGGGCTTGATGGATTTAATTTGGTTTTGGGCTAAGTATATAAGTCATGGAAAATGGGCTTGATTAATTATTTAATCTGCTGCTCATTTTGTGATCCTTTGTTGCTCTAGGGCCCAAATTAATTAATCCAATAATTATGCAATTAATTAATGCTATATAACTGATTAATTGATTTAATTGTCAATTATTGTTGTATATGTGAAAGACATGTTCTATGTGATTTATTTATTTAAATTACTGTTAATAGAAGCATGTCTTAGTTGTATATTTTATTCTGGAATATTATATGCATGTTAAAAACCCTCGGTAATTAAATAACTAAGTGTGAGAGGGGATTGGTAATAAATTCCCGCGGCCTCCATTATTGGTTTGTTAGCAATGTGAATAGACTTGCGCGTCGGCATTAGAGCCTTCCTCCCCATCGGATGAGTTTATTCATGGATTGCTGGAACAGACTTCATTAAATAATTACGTTTGTAATGTGATGCATATGAACTTGCGCGTTGGCTTAGACCTTCCTCCCTATCGGATGAGTTTATATGCGGTTCACTGGTACAAACTTGTAATTGATGACTGTAGAAAGTTATCCGAGCGCGTGTGTACTTCTCTATCTGTAAGGCACACAAGCTTGGGCCGCGGACTTGGGGTCAAATAATGGTGTACACTTAGATGTAAATAATAAGTATCCTCCCCATCGGAGTCACTGCTTTTATTTGCATGGCTAAAGAGGAACCGACTATTAATTATTTTGTCATAAAGTTAGGTTGACAAATGAAATTAATGGGTAAAACCTTCTCTTGTAAATGTTCGGGTTTGTAAACGTCCACACTATCGTGGCTTGCAGACTCACGGTGCTTGAGATGTCGGTGAATTTTATTTTATATTGTTTTGAGGGAATCAATATAAAAGGATAAAATTCGAAGTTTTGATCAGTAAATTTAATCGTGATTCTCTGTATTTCGAATAGTTTTAGTCTCACTAATTGTTAACTAAAAAACATTATATTTACTTGTCCAAATTAGTTGATTAGAAAAGAATCGTGTTTTTGAAATTTACTGCTTAAGAAAATACATGTGTTCTCTCAAAGGACGGCTCATGATGCCTATTAAAGTCTTTAGTGAAGAGATGAGAGGATCATAGAAATATGATGAACTCATGTAACTCTTCAGATACTTGAGTAATTTAAAAGGCGCAAGATCATGATAGAATTTGATGAATGAATTGGAAATATATATGGAATAGAAGTTGAAAGGGAAACCTAAGTCAATTTTATTTTCCATAATTGCCTAGATGTTTTTGAGAAAGTTCCACCTCAATTACAAGAGGATGTAAATGGTGGGAAACTTCTAACAAAACATGTGGCAAAGGAAAGCCATTTTCATCATAAAGTGAACAAGTTTAATATCTTATTTACTAATAGCCTAAACATGATTAGTGATGGCATCTACTGACACGAAGTGTGTAGATACAGGAATCACTAAATGTTTTTCACTTAGTAAGGATAAGATTGTTAATAACATGGGTAAAACTACGAAGGTAGTGGCTATTGCAGTGGGAGTTGTTTATTTATCTCATGATAAGAATAAACGATTGATTATGAGTAATTGTCTTTACGTACGTTTCATAGAAAGAATTTAATTTCGGTTTCTATGCATTAACGGATGGATACTTCATTTCATTTAAATGACATGGTCATAGAAATGAGGAATGAGGCTATAATCCGTTAAAGTACATTGGTGGATAATTTGGATACTCTTGAATCATGCACATCCCACAGATGCAATAAATAGTAATTAAATAATGCATCTTCTAATATTAGTAAGAGAAAGGAACCTTCGGAAATGAACTAAACATACATTTGGCGTCTATGACTAATTCATTTTACTTAAGTAAGATTCAAAAGTTGATAGCCGATAGACCGTAAGGTTTATCTGAAGTGGAAACTATCGGACTTGCGAGTCGTGCTTGGAAGTAAAATTGATTAACTGCCTTTTCAAGGTTGTGGGGTGTAGAGCCAAAGATATATATGTTGGAATTAGTTCATTCTGATTCAAGCGAACCTAATATTACCCAGGCGAGAGGTGGTTATGAATATTCAAAGATTATTCTGGAAACCAATATATTTATATGATGCACTGCATGTCTAAATTCTTTGATTAATTCAAGAATTGTAAGGCTAGTACAGTGAAGCGTCATGGAAAATATATTAAGTCATTACGATTTAATCGTGATGGCGGGTACCTCTTAGGATAGTTAGGAGTTGTTAATCAGAAGTTGAGATTAAATCTCAAGTTGACTACACCGGGCATGCCCCAGCTGAATGGTGTGGTGGGTAGAAGGTATTAGGCTCTTATGGTTATGATTAGATAGATGATGAATTATTTAGAATAATTAAATTCATTTTATGGATATGCCCTAGATACAGTAATTCGTGAAACGTTTGTCTGTATATGGGATATTCTAGAAAAATGGAGAGTGATTTATTTAGTCCAAAAGATCGAAGGGTAATTGTTAACACAATAACTAGATTTTTGGAAAAGGACTATGTAATAAATCACAAGCCCATGTATAAGTTGTTCTAAAGGAAGTGAGAGGAAAACACTAAGTATAAGTACCAAATGTACAAGAGGATATACCACAAGGTAAACTGCAACGCGTGTCACGTCTAATACACAATTACATGTAGTGCCTTGTCGTAGTGGGAGGGTTGTATGACGACCCATAAATATATGTTTTGGGAGAGTCGTGAGACTTGATCCCTAGTGAACATGGTATTATCCCACGGATACGACTTAGCACTACAAGATTAAAATGCGGAATCTTAGTAAGTTGTAATGAATGATGAAATAAAAGAGGATCATACGGTAAGGTGAAAACCTTGGAAGCAAAGCTTGTTGCGAAAAGGTGTACTCAGAAAGAAATGGTTCGATTATGAGAAAACCTGTTCGCTTGTAGCTATGCTTAGTTGATCCGGATTCTTTTAAATTTTGCTGCTCATATTGAATTATGAGGAACAACAAATAGATGTCAAGACAGCTTTCCTGAATGGAAGTCTTGAGGAAAACATCTATGTGAAGCAACCAGAGTGATTCATTGCAAAGTACTAATAGCATTTTGATAGTAAGCTTAAAAGTGTCCGGCGATGGACTAAAGCAAGCTTTAAGATTGTGAAGCATCTGTTTTGATTAGATAATCCAGTGGCATGGATTTAAATCAATGAGCGGATGAGTCTTGTGTATTGTAAAGAGTGACGGAAACGTGGTGGTATTTCTTGGACTATATGTAGATAGTATCTTGCTCATTGGAGACAATGAAAGAGTATTATCGGGCGTATGGGTACGGTTATTAAAGCGGTAGATATGAAGGGCTTAAGAAAAGTAAAATATATCCTTTTGATCACGGTAATATGGATCATATGAAAGGATGTTATACTTATCTCAAGTTTCATAAATGATACAATCCATACTCGTTTAGCATGAAAATTTATCTAAGTGAATGTGTCTTTGAGATACAAGAAGAAGATAAAGTAGATGAAAGCGGTTCCTTATGCTTCGGCGAATAAGGAAGCTTAATCTAAGGAATGCTATGAACGAAGTTGGATATCTGTGTTGCTGAACGCATGAACAGATGGTATCAACGTAACCCGGAACAAGAATGATGAACTGTGGTAAGATATATATGAAGTGCCTGAGAAGGACTGGTTATCATATATACACTTACTGGACAGATTCACTGCTTCTTGTGGATTACGTAGATTCGGATTTTTTAGTCATATTGGACGGTAGTAAATTCTCCTCAAAGGTTATGTGTTTGATTTTAGGAAGTAGAGTCATAATGTGGAGGAGTGTTATATAGAAATATATTTCAGACTCCGGACTCCATCATGGAAAGATGATAAATTGGAGCATATGAGGCTGCCAAAGTATCTATATGACTCTAGAAACTTCAAGATGGACTTCGAAGTGTTTCTAAGTTTGCCCAAGGAAATCACAATTTATATTGATGATATTGGTGCAGTTGCAAACTTGAAGAAATCACAAGTCCATAAGGCAATTAAATACATGGAGCGCCAGTACCACCTGTTACGAGAAATCGTATGATGAGGGGAAGGTTGTTGTCGCCTAGATTGCATCGGATGATGACCTAGTAAATCCATTTACAAGGACCTTAAGGCGAGAGCTTTTAATGGTCGTGTAGTGGGAGTAGGAATCAGATGTATGGCAGAAGACATGACAGCATAGTCTTTTAGTAAAAGTGGGAGATTGTTGGATTGTATACTAAAAGTCTAGCTTTAGTATGGACAATGTTATAACAATATTTGAAATGAGAATCATTGATCAAATGATTGCATCTTATAATTTATTTTATATGCATGATGCAATAGTCCATTTACTTTATACTGTAGATAATATGTTGTGCGACAACACGCGGAAGATCATATTATCGGTTTCCTTATAAAGTATAAACAGATACTCACAACTGAGATAGACGGGGACTCTCTATCGGTATGGTTGTAGTGTGGTTTGGTATTAGCTTGTCTTGGCTATAGAATCACATTAGTGCACTTGTGTGTATTGAGTAGGACCGCTTGAGATCGTTCGACTTTTACTGACTTATAGAAGAACTTGATCTCTGTTATTATGGAAGTTCGTGCTCTTAATCCCTATACAATAACCTCGACACGTAGGGCAGTATGTATTTCTTTGATTCATCAATGGGTGAGATTTATATGTATTAAATCAACAAACTCGGTGAGTTGGGAAGTAGTGCTGTATCTATGGTGTGCTGTTGATTGTAGAAGGAATCCATGTCCGACATAGGTTGATGATGTCCCCTTGAGGAGCTCATAAGGTTTATCATGTAAATCTTGCAAGTGGATTAATTTCCGGCATGATAAAAAGGTTGAGTGGTACTACTCTCGGACGAGATATTAATTAATTTGAGTTGTCAGTAACTTAATTAATTAATGGACATTGTATATCTTAAACATGGGGAGACTATCGGGCTTATAATAAGAAGGAGCCCAGAACATAATTTTGGGATTGGACGGGTAGTGCAATAATAATATTTTAGTGGACTATATTATTATTATTGGATTTAATTAAAAGCTTTGGGCTAAGCTTGGTTAATTAAGTTCAATTGAGGCCCAGCCCAATTTCTCCTCCTGGTCCCTGCTGTAGCCCAATATATATAGTCATCTCAGCTTCTGGAAACCTAACTTCCTGCGCCTCTTTTGACGTAAGTTAGAGAGAAGCAGATTGAGAGAACTCTGGGGATTGTTGACCACCCAACACCAGAGTTGACTTGGGACATACAGCAGAAGATCACGAGGTGTTCTTCTCAGATCATCATCCACTACACCAAACCAGAAGACGGGTAATTGTTTTATGCTTCCGCTGTTTAATTGCCTGTTTTTATTGTTGAACCACGTTCACCATAAGATCCAATTGCTAACAGCCTCGACCATGGGGGACACGATCGAGTACATCAACGGCTGAAGAGGAGAGTGAGTGAGCTAAAAATAGCATTAGAGAAGAAGAGACGTGGCAGAGAAAAGATCAAGATTGAAGAAAGTGATGTCGACATTAATGGATGGAAAAGAACTGACGTGAGGAAGGTGAAAAATGAGGGGAAAGAAGAGGAAGAATAGTGGTAATAGTGACGAATGAAGTTTAATTAAATGGCGTTGAAGATCGTAAGAAAATTATCGAATACGGAAAAGTTTGATTGTGAGATGACGATGAGGATAAACTTGGAAGAACAATAAGAAGATGAAATTACATTTGTCAAAATAGTAAAATTTAGAGCTGTTGTTATCTCTTAAGAGGAAATTTATTTGGTCAAAAAAGTACATATATGCATTCTGCACCTGGTGCTATTCTGTGAAATTCGTCTCCATGCCAGACTTTAATTCTTCTACGCTTTATGTCCTGAACCATTTTCCTACCTCATCAAGGATCTCAATTTGGTCTGTAGTCGAACTCGGAGATATAGTTGATGACTTCTATTCTTGTTTAATTTATGTTTCACCTAGTTCCTTCTAGTTTGCTATTAGAACATATATGTTGTTAAACAATGTAGATTCTTATTTTCGCTGCAGTAAAAACTTTTTTTTTAAATTAAGGCTACAGATTTCTTGAGATTTTTGTTTCTCAGAATGTAATGATTTCTTTCTGAGCTATTCATTGGTGATAAGCTTTGATTTTTTGTGCTAATGCATTCCATCATACAAGTTAAAACCTTACAAAACTTGGTAACAGCTTATCATAGTGGATGAGAAGGGAGTTGAAATTGAAGGTGCAGTAGGTACTTGTGTATCAAAATCTCTTGGCTTGGAACCTACAAAACACTCTAAAGAGATCATGAAAGATATGAAGCAACATACTTCATTCCCTGTTTTATGTAAAATTATTTTTCTTGTTTATTTTCTGGCTTGAAATTATCTTATGGTAATCAAAAGGATGATGAGTCTACTCAAACCTTCCTTTTGCAAGTTACATGTTATGAAGCTCGTGTATCGCAATTTCTCAGATCAGAGCATTAGCTGTACAAGATTAAAAATGTAATGAGAATCGCATTTCTCTCAAAAGAATTAACGTAAACTCTTAAATTATAGCAAAAAATAAAGAAAGCAATTACTCCATTAATGATGCTTAAATCCAATGCACTGTAATAGAAAAGGGACATGTTTCTCTCCAAGAAATTAACATAAACTCTTAAAAATCATAGGAAAAAAAAGCAACAAACTGAATTGTCATTCTTCAATTCAATACCTTGTAAAAGAAAAGAGAAAAGATAAATTATATATATATATATATATATATATATATATATATATATATATATGAGATATCCTACTCCTAAAATTATGGTAGACATCGTATTTGAAACTTGGAGTGTATATTTGGGTTCCAACATATGAAATTCTCGCACTGGTACTTAAGCGTGTCCACGCTTAACTCAGGGACTTCTTCTGGTAATTTTTAGCACTTGAGGGAATTGTCAGGATCTTAAGCGGCGTGCCCACGCCTAATTGAAGGACTGCTTCTGGAAATGCTTTTCATCATAAATTCCAGCTTCTTCAAGAATCACTCCAAATGGTCCAAATTATCAATTGAATCCTCATTACACCTTCATAACATGAAAACTCTATCAAAACACTGATTAATTGATATCTAAAATATCAGTAAACATGACAATAAAATGCAACCTATCAAATTCCCCCACACTTGGACAAAGCTTGTTCTCAAGCATGCTAGAGTTTAAAATTCATCATCTCAATTCACTCTCCTACCATCTTCTTCCTTTACTCATCCAAAATATTTTCTCATGCAATGAAAACTTTTTCAACAAGAATTCTCATCCACCATTACTTATGCAAGCTACATTAACAATTGAATAGAATTCAAAATTCAAAAGATCTAAACACCTTACCAAGGATTCACTCTTACGCTCAAGATATTTAGGTTCATAATCAATTTAGTGGATCACTCAAGTCAATTCATAGAAGACCTTTACCATAAGCTTGCACATATATCACATCCTCTCCATCGAACAAATCAAAATGAAAGAATCTAAGGATTTAAAGTGGGTATGTAGTGATGAGGTTTAGGTAGTGAAAATAGACAAAAGGCTTATACTTGGCAAAAAGAATCGAAGAAATTATTTGACTTTCATGTATTGCTCAACCAAGTAATGTCATAAATATATACTCCATCCGTCTCCTTTTAGATGACACACTTTCCATTTTGGGCTGTCCCACAAAAGTTTGCGCCTTCCAAAAAAAGCAAAAGTAAAAAACAACCACCCTTCCCCATACACCTTATTTACAAAAAAATCATCTCTACCTAACATATTTTATCATTTATTTATTATAAAAAATACCATTATACCTCTAAAAGTTATCACTTTTTTAATCTCCGTGCCGGAAAGGGGGGCGCAAACTTTTCCGGGACAGAGGGAGTATATCATGAGGTGGAATCCTGATGAATGAGGGATGTCCTTCCTCCATTTTATATTGCTTCCAATGGAGGGGGGTTGGCGCTTTTCTTTCTTTAGGAAGCCACAACTAGAATATATCACGTTCTCTCCACATAGTTACAAGAATTCCACGAATGTAAGGCCACATCATCTTTTATTTTCTTTCTCTTTTTTTCCCTTCTTTTTATTCAGAACTTATCTCTTTTTTTTTGGATTTTTAAGAACTTTTTTCAACTATAAATGAACATTAATAATAGTGGCTTGCTTACTTTACAACAAATCATGTGGAGTTTTACTTGAGAAACTAACGTTAATTACAAAAATAAAATGATTCCTCAACTCAAGGGTTCAAAGATGGTTTGAAAAAAATGAGTAAAAGCTTGTAATATGGTTATTGTTCAAAGAAAAGGTTTCAAGGTTCAAATTTGGTTCACTAAGGGTTGAATTGATTAGGATAGATTAATGAATGAAAAGGGTAACAAGAAATATGGTTTAATCTTTGAATCCTTTTATAATTTGACCCATCAATGAGGATAATCATAGACATGCATAACAGTACAAGTTCTAGAAAAATCAACCAAGCATGACAACACACAAAAACGAAAATATAGAGCTTAAATGATGTTTCTCTTAAGGCTCAAAGCTCACCAAAATTGATTCGGGCCCAGTTTCGGGGATATTCTTCTAGTTTAAAGAGTATATTGAGAATAACGTCGTCTTTTGAGAACACGGTTTCAGCTATTTCTTTTCAAGATCTAAGTATTGATATTCTCACAAAATTTTCCATTTTGAATATAAATTTCAAGGGGGACAACTTTGGGGGCAGCCGGGCAGGGGTTGCAGTTACCTTAAGTAACAAAAAGTAAGTCTTAATACCAGATACAGAGATAGAAAAGTCACTCTTCTAACATTCTTTCGAAAAAATGTCCCAATCCCATCTACCATCGACTTAATTGAAGCCCTTTTTAATCTTAACAACAACAATCGAATCCTAGGGCGCAATCTCAAAGCAAACCTCATTCGTTTTTCATTATTTCCTCTATTATCTAATGGAGCGTCGATGTATACCTTCTCATTAACACCTAACTTAATATTGTAGCTGCATAAAAATCTACGGCGATGCTTAAGCGGGAAATTACTCACCAAAAAAGGACTCGAAATAGAGCTAAGACTATTACTATTTGAAATTGAATACAATATGTTCCCTTGTATCCCACAAAGGGAGGAATTTCCAACACAGAGATTTAACTTTTTTGGGGAAAACAAGATTCCATTATTCCAAGCAAGAGGAAAAGAGGCCATCATTCTACTGAACAATATAGATTAGTTTCCATGAACCCACAATATAATTTACCTCAATTCGCTCAAATATGAGAAATCGCCGCTCGAAACTGTAAACATACCTAAGAAGAGATGGATCACCTTCATTATATCTTGATCTTGAACTCGAAAAAATAGTTCCCTTCAGCAAAAATGGAGAGAACACCGATTTATGGAGGAATTGCAAATAGAAAAGCTTGCTATCTGTTACGGTGGCGATTGAGATCAAATATAATCTGTTCATGTTACTGTTGCGAGAGCACAGAAAGAATTCAAATTTGTCGAAGCAGTTTTTCAAAATTTCGAAGTTACCAAGAAGAGACGATTTATTAAATTAAATGAAATCATAAATAAAAGTAAATACAGGTCACCGGATTGCATTTTTTTATTTTTTTAATTAAAATTTTTTGAAATGATCCAACGGTTTAGAATTATCAGATCCTAATTAAATGGCTTAAATTTTTCAGATGCATCGGTGTACCCGTTGCACAACAGTGTGACTCTAAAATTAAATATGTTTTTGCTCCACTATATTTAATCAATGACTTTATTTTCAAGATAAGATGAGAATATGATGAGATTATAATTTATAATTTTTCAAATTTCAATAACAGTAACTATTAATTCACGTTTATTATTATCATTATTAAAAATTACAATTTTTTTTATTTTGAATATTTTCGTAATGTATAATCATAAGCATATGTAATATTTAACTCTTTATATTTTTAATAAGTATTAATTGGATATTATAAAATATAAATATTTATAAAAAGAAAAGGTATTAAATGATGACAAAGTTTATTGTGAGACGAGTTATTTAGTGAGACGAGTCAACCAATCACTAAAGTATGTTTATTGTATATATAAAATATGTTTAATGGTTGTTAAAGTATGTTTTCTAAAGTATACTGGATTATGCATTAAAGTATGATTTTAACGTGTAATAATATAATTTATTATTAACATATTTTAACTACAAATAAGCATATTTTAACTATACAATAAGCCTACTTTAGTGATGGGCCGACCCGTCTCACGAATAATCTGTCTCACAAGAGAGTTACTCTTAAATGATTATAGATAACTTGTAGGTATTGATAATTAAATTAGAGAAGGATATGAGTATTGAATAGTATTTTTTAAATGGGTTGAGACAGGCAAAAGAATTCCGATAGTTTCGTACAACCGGTATGATATACAGTACAATTTTTTAAAATTCATACTAAAAGTGCAAAATGGATTTTTATAAAGAGTAAGCCTCTTGTGTCCCAGGAACATCGTGCTCCTTTGCAATTTAAACCCCTAGCAATACATAAGTTTAAATAGAATATGGAGGAGGAGGGTTATGTTTACATGGATACATGGTGTGTCCCGGGATGCAGGAGCTATACATAAGTTTAAATATAATATAAAGGAGGAGGATTGTGTTCACACGGAGAAACACTTGAGATTTTGCCTTTTATAAATAGAAAATTTAATATCGCACTGAAAGTTAAGAAGATAATTGTACAATTTTCTTATAATTTAATACGATTCAATGGAGATTTTCAATTTGTTCGGTTCGATTAAAAAAAAAGTCTTTTTATAGGATATAAAATTGTAATGCAATACTTTTCATAAATTTAAAATTGGTCCTAAGTAAAATCTAAAAAATAATCTTATAAAAGTGTCACAATATTATATCTCCTAATTTCCAACTTAAAAATATATGCTCACTTCATCTCACCTTAATAAATACGTATGTTTTTTACACAAATGTTAAGAATTATAATACTTTAATAGTAAATAAAAAAATATAATAATATTTTAATGTTAGGGTGCATCAGTATTGTATAACCCAAATAAAGATTCGTTAATTGTTCGGTGTATTTACTTAAAAAAGAAATATAGCTATTTAAATGAAACGTATGGAATAATAACATGTAACCATTTAGATGAGTCGGGAGTATATACCATCTATAAGATTTTCATAAATTTTTTTGATTTTATTTAATTTAATCAAAGAGCAATATTTAATTTAAGGCAAAGACTTTAAGGCAAAGACTTGTGTGAGAACATTTCACGTAAGGGTTTACGTGAACGGTCAGAAAGTGATAACTTGTATAAAAGAAAGTGATAATAAATTAATGCAAATTCATGAACAAGTTATAGTATAAAAAAAAAATGATAACATTTTATAGCGAAAGTGATAACGTTTTATAGCGAAAGTGATAACTATTTTACACAAAAGTATATAAGGGTATAATATTTTATTATAATAAATAATAATTTTATTATTATTTAGTTTTAATAAAGCATATTTTTATTTAGTTTTTCATTTCACTACGTTTCGATACGGTTCAATTCGAATTTTGATACGGTGTATTAGATGAAATTCAAGTCTATACCGTTAAATATTTTAATCTGATTCGATTTGATTAAAAAAATAAGTCTTTTTAATGGTAATGCAATATTTCTCATAAATTTAAAATTGATCCTCAAGTAAAATCTCAAAAATATATGAGTGACACAATATTATATCTCCTAATTTCCAACTTAAAAGACTCACCTCATCCGGCCTTAATAATTATGTATATTATTTATACAAAGATTAAGAATTATAATAATATTTTAATAGTAAATTAAAAAATATATAATAATATTTTAATATTGGGTAGATCTTGCGTGAAACTGTTTTTCGCTTTGTAAAATAGTTATCACTTTCGCTATAAAATATTATCACTTTTTATTATACTATAAATTGTTCATGAATTAGCATTATTACTTTTCATTAATTTATTATCATTTTCTTTTATATAAGTTATTACTTTCTGACCATCTCACGTATGTCCTTACGTGAGTCAATCTCACACAAGTTTTTGGCTTAATATTAGGGTGCATCATATTGTGTAACCCATATAAAGATACATTAATTATTGTGTACATTTACTTAAAAAAGAAATATAACTATTTAAATGAGATGCTTGAAATAATAACATATAACCATTTAGATGGGTCGGAGTATATACTATCCATAAGATTTTCATAAAAATTTTTAATTTTGTTTAATCTAATTAAAGTGCAATACTTAATTTAATTTAATTATTATATTATTATATTATATTATATTATATTAACGAATATCTTGATAAATTAATCTAAATTATAAATGAACGATGTAGTATTTAAAGTATAGAGTTGTGGAATTTTGTAGCAATATCCGTTAGAATTTTAAATAAAAAAAGGGTTAGTTAGTATAGAATTGAACAAGATTAATGATTAGATATTTATTTTGGTGTAGGAAATAAATAAGTAATTAATGCTATTGATTTTCCTTTTATATTTCTTACAATCATTCCCATAAATAATTTATTAAGGGCAAAATGGTAACTAAAATATGGATTAAATGGTCTATTAAATATTCTGGCCACTAATCTTTATTCAAATAAATATTCTTACTTAGATTAATTAAGAGCGTAAAATCATACCTGTTCATCTCAGATAGCGACTCCTGAAATATAATTTTCTATCGGCTCCGTACAAAATTAAATTTTGATTTGGCTTGTAATTACATCTCCAATTGTTTGTTTTTTTAGGCAAAAGCACCCGGGGACATGGGACACAATCCGTGTGACAGTGTCCCCATGTAAACACAACCTTTTCTCTCTCTAATCTGAGCATGGATTTGAATCCGTATGTTCAAGTGCACGAAAGACTCACTCTTTTTTTTAAAACAATTCTCATTTGTTTCTGATTGTTTTTAATTAAATAAATCAATCACTGGAAAAATCGTGATGGGCGTGTTCAAATGACATTTGAACTTAAATATGATTTGATATTATTAGGAAAAATTTTATATAAATACTTAATTTTTAGTTTAAATCTGAAATTAATATCTATTTTTTTAGTTTAATTTCAATTTAAAACCTCTTTTAAAATAATTTTAGAGTGTATATTGGGTGCGCCCGGTACAAGGGTGCACCCATATGTGCATGACTTTCTATTATATTTTGTATACATATTATTCTATTTTGTATACGTGTTTTATAATAATTGTATATTTTTTTCACACTAAGTTTTTCATTAAAAAAACTAACATCCATATTGTATATAACTTTTTATTCAATAGTGTATACATATTTTTTAATAATTATATATTTTTTTACACTCAATTTTTCATTAAAAAAACTAACAATTAAATTATATATATTTTTGCTCATAATTGTATATATTTTTGTTTATATTTGTATATAGGTGCACCCTATCTTAGGGTGCACACTATAATTAGCCATAATTTTATAATTGTTTTAATTTAAGAGTTTAACTACAGTGCACCTATGACACTGGTGCATCTAGACGATTTTGATCTGGATTAAATTATGATACAATCTCAACCATTAATTAATTATATTAAATAACTAAATATTAAATATAAATAACCACCCACTACTCCATGCTTTTACCTTTAAAACATAGAGTGCACCGGCACCCAGAATAACCCTCAATTTAAAGTTTAAATTAAATTTCTGTTCTCAAATTGGGATCCAACCTTTTCTGTCATTTTAAAACTTATACAACATTAATTTTCTCATTTCATGACAATTAAAAAATTACTCCTTCAAATCAAGCCACAATATCAAATACTATATACTATTATTTTTATTGATATTTTACATTGTTCTATAATACATAAATTCGAAACAAAATAAAATTACAAGAAGCCTCAAAACACATGATGTAGATAGTGTTTAGTATATACTCCATTAGAAATTATCTTTGAGGGCTTTAAAGGCAGAGGGATATTTACAGGTGAACACTTGAAGCAATTTGGCAGTAGGTTTAGTGATCAGAACTAGCTGAAAATGTAAACCTCGTCAAACCCCTTGCTGCAAATATTGAAAAAATGAACATGGGAGAGACAGACAGAGACGAGGGGGGTGGGGGTGGGAGAGGAGTGTTACCCATGCTTTCCACGAAAGGTAGGCTTGTAATTATATATAAGGTTGTCAAGGACAATCTGGGAAGATGGTCTATTCATAGACATTCTAGCCTCCCTGAGAAATTTCGAGAAGAAAGTAGATGTGCACTTTCCAAATATCATGAACATAGAAAAATTAAGCATAGATAATAGTATTAACCACTTCAAGGAGAGGCGATCGCATTTTGCAAATCGTTACTTTGAAAGTACTACCTTGTTTTCAATGGGCACACTACAACCCGCTATTCTTGAAAGATATCAGAATTCAGAAGAGAATGTGAGAGAGAGTCGAATTGCTCACACTAAATTTGAACAATAATTACCTTATGACAAAGTTTGCAACTTGTTGAGTGACTTGAACTGCATCTTCGGAATGTGGAATCCCTGGCGAGGCCCACTCAAATGCATTTTTCTGGATGGAGAATGTCAAGAAATTGCGTCTCAAACAAATAAATCCTCGTATATGTAAAGAAATGAATGCTGCTCTTGTGAGTTTCAGAAGAGCAAAATGAATAGGACTGCTGTAAAATCGATGAATTACTTTAAAGAATGTACTGATTCGGTTAACTTGTACTATCCACTTCTAAAGATGATACCTCTGGATGCCACTGAAGAGCAGTCACCGGATATCTGCGTGCTTGCATTGTTGAAACATAGACCTGATGCAAATTGATAATGTGAAAGTCTATCAGAAACGAGTTAAGGTGTCAAGAATGTGTACAGGAAACAAATCCAAGACCGAATACACAAAAAAGTGGCTTCTTAGATACCTTGTTCTCTGCATCTGCACAAGTTGTTAAGATCTTAAAAAAGCTAGAAAGTTTCTTGCTCTTTTGGAATTTTTCAGGGGATATCCCAAACTGTATCAAAAAAGAAATTAAAGGATGTATAATGAGAGAAATACTAGTAATGAATAAAGTGTGACAGTAAACGATATGTAATCATAAACTAAAGTAAATATTGTCTGAACTTATACCTGTTTTATATCCTACTGAATTGATTAAAGTTATTCAGGAAGATAAGTACTGACTAATAAATTAGCATCTCAGAACATTTGAGAGGATGCAGAACTTACCATATGATTTTGCATCAGGAGACAATCTGTACTCATCTTCTTCAGCAAAACTGGAGGAAATCTATGATCAAAGTATCACTGATTAGGAAAATGGAAAACATATACAGCAGCCATGGGTATCTACTTCAACCTTGAGACTAATGCTCACGTTACTTAATTTTACCAATTCAAGGAAACAATTGAACACGGAAGAGCTATGGAGAATTGGCATGTCAATACTAGCTGAGCATTCATTCTTAAAAAATAGCATGCCCCCATCACTAAATTGATTTGAAAAACTACTACAAGACTAGTTAAAAATCATGTCCCAAATAAACAACTGAAAATTTAATTCTAAAGCTACAAATATACCTTTGATACACAGTTTTATTAATATCTATGTTATCCATGAATTGCAAAGAAGAAGCTTGATCTCTTGCACTGAATTGCTCCAGGATGTTGATGTCCTGTAAACAGAATGAAATAGAAACATAAAATGGAAGCTAATACGTTGATCTATGGTTGAAAGGCACTATGATTTTAAGTAGATATCACAGCATATCACGAGAAGATCGTGCCATTGCATAAATATATTTCACAAATCAGATTTACGTCAGGGAAATAATATTTCAGAAAGTCAAACTAAAATGTATTGGAAACATTAAAAGAAGACTATAATTGACCATGATGGCCCATTTTCAATAATATTCTGACTCTCATAAAGCAGGAGATAGAGATAGCAAAAACTCTGTGTAGTTATTTAGTTAAGTGAAAACCATCTGTTTTTTCCTCTATCCAGATACTCTATTGTTACATTTAGGACCACCAATTTTCAGAGCAAAGAAAGCATGGAGATGTTAATTGACCAAAAAGTAGACATTTATGACAAGTTTCCTCCATCTCCCCATTTCTTTACCTTCTCTCTTCCAGGAAGAAGGGATGTAAACAGGGTGGACAGAGCTAAGACAAGTTATATACATGTTCATGTTTCAATGCATGCATTCGCCATTACCTCACTCACTACCATGGATACAAGTTCAAAACCTAAGCAGATGGCTAACAATGGGAAATGATGTCCAGCATCGTTCTTTCTCAGAACATCCTGCATCATAAAGATGAAAAGAATCATACATTGCTAATTAACAATCTTCTGCAACTCTTTAGTTGCTAAAGAATCAAGAATAAAGGCCAACTCTTAGCTTCAGCATCAAGTGACAATAATCAAGTTAGGAATATTCGCGATGAAATAAAATAAGATGGAAAGGCATGTTGGATTCCGTTTTAGAAAAAAACCAGAGTTATCAAGTACCTTAAAAATCTTTGTAACAACATCAAAGTAGAGACCAGTTTTGCAGGACCCTCCTGTGAAGATCACTCCATTAACCAAACTGAGTTTCTGCAAAATAAATAACTTAGTTTACAGAATGTCCATTTGTGAGGACATGAATCCAAGACTACTATCAAACAAATAACACAACTTAATATGAAGCAGGTGAAATGTACTGTTCCATCATTCTTGAAGCAGTACTAAAGGCTGTGTGGTGAACAACTACATAAATATCCAGTGAACTGATCACCATCTAATTGTACTGCATGGGAACACCTTCGAGGTCACATGATATCCTTATTCTTGTGGAATCAACCATAGATAGAAGGTAGGGAGTAACATTGGATGATAAAATTTAAGTGGAAACTTGAGCAACTATTAGATTGAAACTATTGATGAATTCTGATATTGTAAACTGCATTTCATGTTCAATTTTAATAAATCCATTACATCGTATGTTCAATTCCGATCAATTCCAGTACCTACCGTACGAGTATACTTGACTATCGATATAGAAGATGAAACAACAATTGGAATAATTTTTTGCCTATATATTATTGATAATTAACCACACAAATGTATTCAGAAAATCAAATCATATACGAAATATAACACATCAAATTGAAAATGTAAGAAGAGTGAGCGGTGTTTACTTCGTACAAAACCTCCCAGGGTTCATTGTAGATGAGAGGAATAACTCTGGCGCCGCCCGATTCGACAAACTTCACGTAAGAGGCGGCAATATAGGAGACATTAGTGGCGTTGTTGATGCTACCGGAGGCGCCATCCCCGGGGTGGCTGAGTATTCCGATGACCGGTCGAAAATTGAGATTGGCGTCCACCATGGGGCACCGTGGAACAGCATCGAAAGCATGGGGTTGACTTGGCAAGACGAGAAGCGAGTCAGTAGGCAGAGCGCCGGCGGAGCCACCGAGCCTCTCGGAGAGAGCTATGAAAAGCGCAATACAGAGAAAATTCAGCATGCTGAGAGAGAATTGAGCAGGTGAATTTTTAATGGCGGTGGTTGAGGAAGGAGATTGAACTGTCGACGGTGGCTGTGGGTTGATCGGATTCCGGCCGGCGGAGAATCTCCAATCGCGATTCTGACAGCGTGTGTTATATACTCTTGATTAATATTATTTTAAGAATAATTAATACTGTAAAAAATGGTGTACCCAACCATTAGGGGCCCCCACCGCCCCTGCCCTGGGGATTGGTGGAAGAGGTAAATCGCAGGATGTGCCTCAAGTGGCTTATAGGGGCCCCCACCGCCCCTGCCCTGGGGATTGGTGGAAGAGGTAAATCGCCCTGCCCTGGGGATTGGTGGAAGAGGTAAATCGCAGGATGTGCCTCAAGTGGCTTATAGGGGCCCCCACCGCCCCTGCCCTGGGGATTGGTGGAAGAGGTAAATCGCAGGATGTGCCTCAAGTGGCTTATAGGGAGGGCTCACTGTTAAACTTGTGCTTGCAAGGCAGGATTCGAACCCCCACCCTGCAGCAACCAAGCTCAGCTGGAAGGCCTTTCCACCCTCCCCTCTACCACTTGAGCTATGCCCTGGGGGCGAATAATTAATAATTAATACTGTAATTAAGCGAACGGGAGGGGGAGTTATAATATTCAAAATTTCTAAAAAAAAAAAAAAAAAAAAGAAGGCTAACAAGTAATCCTCCAACCAGATAAGTTGGTATAATTTTTTTGGGCACGAAAATTAAGGAGTATAATAATTTAATGTAAAGTGAAGTGAAAGAAATAATATTTAATGTGTAGTGAGTAGTTGTATTAGAGGTGATATATGGGGCCCGTGAGAATAGATTAATTATTTTTGTGTGGATCCCATGTATTAAAAAGAAAATGTGTCAACTTTAATGGGGACAAATCAAAAAGGAAAGTGTGTCAATTTATATGGGATTGAGGGGTAACAACTAACAAATGGTGCGAGATTCGGTAACTAACAAATGGGCCCCACGCACAGGAGAAATACGTGATGCGTGACGTCACAAGATGAAGATGATGCTTCTAAATGGTGTATCCCACCATTAGGGGCCCCCACCGCCCCTGCCCTGGGGATTGGTGGAGGAGGTAAATCGCAGGATGTGCCTCAAGTGGCTTATAGGGAGGGCTCACTGTTAAACTTGTGCTTGCAAGGGGCCAAATACATGCCAAAGGCAGGATTCGAACCCCCACTCTGCAGCAACCAAGCTCAGCTGGAAGCCTTTCCATCCTCCTCTCTATCACTTGGGCTATGCTTAGGATGCTTCTAAGTTCTACTATTGCTCATCTGCGTGTCCGTTTTCATATCGCTAATTATTTTTCCAGTTAGAAAATGAATTTTTTTTTTTTTTTGAAGAGTAGGTCTCACGTGAAGTTACCAAAATTAAGAATTAAAATAATTAGCAAAAGATATTGGTTCTCTCTTAATGAATATATAATCTAAATATTTATTCATAAATATTTTTATAGAATGATAATATAATTTATCTTTAAAAATAACTTAATTATCTCTATAAATTGCATGAAGGCGAAAATTTGTAGAGGAATTAACAGTTTTATTTTATATAGGAGCTTCCCACTAAGTCATTGTCTTGCCAAATGTTTAACATGAATGGTAATTGGTGTGGAATCTATTATAATTACTCCAATTTGAAAAACATTAACCCTTGGACTGATATTTATTAAAATATTTATTAGATAATTGCAAATTTATGTATAGTGTCAACATGTATGTAAATCTTTTTGAGATGGTTGAATGGTGATATCAAATATTCAAATTAGTTGAGAAACCGAATCAAATTAGTTAAGATTTCATTCTTGCTTATATCCCCCCCAAACATGTTATTTTTTTCCGCACAGCCTTAAGAGTATGTATTTTTCTTTTAGGCAAATTGATCCTTAAAAAATAAAATATATATACCTAAAAAATTTATAATATTAAACAATTTGTAATCCATTCAAATTAAAACTAAAAAATATATATTCTCCATACTATAGCAGTATAGCTAACTCATCAGTCATTAAAATCCCACATCCCTTATAAAAATCAAACACATGTATTATTCTTTTCCATTCTCAAGAATCCTTCACACTTTTGTGCTTGTACATTTTATAATAATATTCATATTTAAAAAAGAAAACAACTCTTTTATTCATAATTTTAAAAATTATTTAAATTTTAAATTTATTTCACCAACACATATATCATTACTTCATAATATTTTATTACCTAAAAATATTATAATACCCTTTAAAATCAACAAAATTAATAAAAAAAATCATATTTTTTAAATAACATGAAATAATAAATGTGAAGGTTTCCGTATACATTTTTATTTGTTCAAACGTTTTATTACCACTTTCATATTGACATTATTTAGCCACATATATTACCTTCAAAGTCCGATCTCTAGTTCGATTTAGTAAATACGTAGCTATCTTTTTATTGAATTAATTTTTTTGATGTATTCTATGTAGAATTGTCTATTAACTTTATTTTTCGTTTATATGTTGTGGAAATTTAAATTTAATTTTGGGCTTTCATCATTTTGTAGGCTTGTTGCGGACGTGAACATGACGGGCTTAGCCTCTCAATACTAAAGTACAAGGGGACATTTGATTTGGTTTAAAGTGATTTAAAAATTACTCTCTCCGTCCGATTCTAAGGTATCCATTTACTTTTTGCACGTGGATTAAGGAGTATTATTATTATATGTAAAGTTGGTAGTTGTATTAGAAAGAAGTGGTGGACCATATTGTGTATTTTTTTACTAAATAGAGGAAATTAATACATTTGAAGCGGACGCAAAAAATAATAAAATGGATACCTCAGATGTGGACGGAAGAAGTATATTATTTTATGTTTGTTATGGGTTTCAGTTAGATAAATTTAAATTTATGTTAAATCAAATATCAATTGAAGTATGATAAGAGAAAAATGAGAACCAAGAAAAAAAGAAAAAAAAAATAGTTAAGAAGAGATGATATATGGTAAAGATGTTCAAAAAATTTTAGGTATGTATAAAAGAGATTAAAATTTAAATCCAACCATTAAACCTAAATTATATACTTCCAAAAGATTTACATTTTTATTTTGATTTGTTTAAAATTAAGATTTATATTTCTTTTTTTATCATATTGGAACACATAAAATAATTAATTATTCCATATAGGACCTACACACAACACTAATACAACTACTCACTAATTCATTTAAGCCAAGAAAACTCCTATATAATATAAGGCAACAATCCATTCCATTCAACATTAAATACTCTATTTCTCTCACTTCAAAAATATTATATCTCCTAATCTAAGTGCAAAAAGTAAATATAATCGTTAACACGGGATGGAAGGGATGGAAGAAGTATTTTCTAATTATTCTTCACTTTTTACCTACCTTGTTAAAGAGTGTGAATTGTGAATGTTGTAAATAAAAATAACATAGTACTCCATACGTCCCGTTACAAGAGGATCTTTTTTTCATTTTGGGCGTTCTATCCAAAGTTTCATTTTTTTTTACACATATGAGACTCACACACTCATTAATACAATTAAAATATGAGACTCACACTTCCACTAATATAATTACTTACTATACATTAAATAATGATACTCTTTAATTCATATATCAAAAAATAAAAGACTCACTTAATGAATGAGTGAGGGAGTATCACTATGTAAATAAATAAGAGGGACAGGAGTATCACCTTGTGAATAAATAAGAGTGAGTAAATAAAATTGTGATAGGAGTAACTATATAACCAATGAGCATAGAAAGAAAGAGAATAATTTGTATCACATGGTCCAGTGGAGTGGCAGTATCACATTATTATTTCTATAACTCTAGGCTGTTAGCCCTACATGTATAGGTGTCACGTGCCATGCCATGCACATTTCCCTACCACGGCCTCCCTCCGCCGTCGCTCCGCTGCTGAAGGTTGTTATCCGCCGTTGCTCCGCCTGCTGAAGGTTGTTATCGCGTGCAGCAAGTGGGCTCCTTCTTCCACTACGTCTGTCCATTTTCGGTGCTGATCATGACACCAATAACTAATTAAATTTCATAAGTTTAATTGAAATCTTATTTATATTCAAATAATTCAACAGTCAATTTCCAAATTATAATTTACTTTATCGTTAAATCATGAATACAAATGTTAGGATAAATAAAAGCACAATCATTTTATTGGGTTCAGATAACACCCAAGAGAATAGCATCAAATTAACAAGGTTGCAATTTATTTTATTTATAAAAAAAATAAATGCGTGTACAGTCATGATATTATGCTGTTCATGTGTATATAGACTGACGTAATAAATTAGAAATTGAAGAGAGAGGGAGAGAGTGTGAGAGAGAGATCACCGTTGGACTGTTGGAGAGGGAGGGAGAGAGTGTGTGTGAGAGAGTGAGAGAGAGAGGGAGGGAGAGAGTGTGTGAGAGAGAGTACCAGCCATGTGAGAGCTCAGTATTCCTACATTTTCCATCCCCAAATCCACCCCCCGAGTTTCTTCATCTGTTTACCAGTTTTCCTCCTCCTCTCTCTCTCTCTCTCTCTCTCTCATATTCTCTCTACATTGTGTTGCTTCTTCACTAATCCATCTCAATCCATTCCTGCAAACAATCAACAATGGAGGTGATGAATTAGCTGTAGGATGACAGGGGGAACGAGGACGCCGACGTGGAAGGAGAGGGAGAACAACAAGTGCCGAGAGCGGCGGCGGAGGGCCGTCGCCGCCAAGATATTCACCGGCCTCCGCCTCCACGGCAATTTCACGCTCCCCAAGCACTGCGACAACAATGAAGTCCTCAAAGCTCTCTGCTATCAGGCTGGCTGGACCGTTGAGCCCGACGGCACCACCTATCGCAAGGTTAGGATAATAATTAACCCAATTCAATTCATCTCTCATATGAAATCATGTTAATTAATCTCCTGTTCTGTTTTCATGATTATGCATCAATCATTGGAATTGTTATTCTCTCCATCTTTAATACTCCTACAATTGAATTTATGAATTTACTGATAATTCACTTCTTAATTTGTGCGAATTTACTGATTTTTAATCTGAATTTAAGTTTCAGCAAATTAATTACTTTAGTTTTTCTCTCCGACTGTTTTAATGAGATAGGGATCAAAACCAGTTGATAACATGGGTATGATGGGAGGAGGATCCGGATCAAGATCCGGCAGTGCATGTTCTTACCAACAAAGTCCCTCAACGTCGTCGTATAATCCTAGTCCAGCAGCAGATGCAGATGCTACTCCGCTAATCCCATGGCTCAGAAGCCTCACTTCCTCGGCGGCCTCATCATCCACATTCGCACACCACCATCCGCACGGTGGATCCATAAGTGCTCCGGTGACCCCTCCTTCCGCCTCCCCGACTGCTGATTGGGACGGTTCTTATGCTCGTCTCGATTGGGGAGGTTCGTCTTACCCGTTCCTCCCCTTCTCCACGCCTCCAAGCCCTGGGCCACGTCCGTGGTACCCTGGCGCTCGCATCCCTCAAAGTGGGTCGACTTCTCCGACATTTAGCCTCCTTTCTTCGAATCCAAGAAGTGGGTCTCTCGTGTGCACCCCGGGGAGACAAAGTGGGACATGTTCCCCCGCCGTTGCCATTGCTGATGCGGTGAATATTCCTATTGTCGGAGGCAAGATTACGAGCCTCGTGAAGCCTTGGGAAGGAGAGACCATACACGAGGAGTGCGGTTCGGATGAGCTCGAACTCACTCTTGGAAGCTCAAAATCCAGGTATTCTTACACGGCCTGAACTCACTGTAAGAACGAAAGCATCAACTGAAATTCTTGATTTGTCGAATCGCAGGTGATGATGATACCATGCTAGAAGCCATGATTAGAAGGATGGAAATGGGGACACTACAATAGCAGCATAGTTTACTGTTTAACACTAATCTACTTAGATGCAGATGAGAGGAAGATTTGATCTGATCTTTTATACCTGTGTAAGATCGTGTATTCTAAGCAATCGAGATCAAGAATCAATCTAATTATGTCAAGGTGGATGAAAACTGAAATAAAATAAGACGAGCAATTATAAAAAACTCCAAAACAGAGATGTTATGATGCTTCCATTCGAACTTGCAAAAATATACTATACAAGCTGTGTTTTGATCAAATTGGGATAAAGAATCGAAGATTTGCATTGAAGAAATACAAAGAAAAATTATGTTATATCCAGTCGACCCAACACCTTACTTGAATTGAGAAATGCACGTACCATCAAGAAATCCCAACCCCGACGTCGTCTGGAATAATTCTTCAAGGGACCGGTACAATGAGGAGGCTGCAGGAGGCCGTGGCATTGAACCGAGAAGAATATCTGCTGCTGAAATGGATTGAACACCGTAAAACCTGGAATTTTCTTGCGTTCGTGTCTTCACTATATTTCCTTCAAGAGAGCAACCAACAAATGCACCTGAAAATAACAGTTTCAAAACATCCACTTAAGCTCGTCGACTTGCACTAAAGATTAATAGTCTAATTAGCATCAGCAGCCTTTATGAAATGTCAAAGTAGGCATTGAAAACAGTGTACCTTTACTGCAACTGTATGCATAGCATGCAGCAACACCACCATCACCAGCTCGTACATCAGCTTCAGCGGCCCTCCCAATTACACCAAAGGCAGCACTTAATCCTGCCCCGACTGAAAAATGGCCATTTCCGCTGAATGTCTTGATAGCAGAAGTCGTTCGCAACGCGATAATAAAATCAGTCACTTCCCCACCAGCCTGCGAATCCAAAAGAACTCGTAAGGACTCATCTTTAATTGTCACTTGAGTGGGGGTTTGTGGTGAATGGGAGAGGAGAGTATCTAACCACACAACGAAATTCTACACATGCAACTGCGAAGCAATTGGATGCAAGAAAATTAAACTAACAACCTATTTCTATGATTAATCAAGAACTATATTGAATGTAAACAGCAGTGAGACACGCTTGATCGATCAAACAAAAAAATATAAGCAAAAATAAAATGGAAAATTTATTTGTTTACTCACCTGTGCTCCCCATCCAATGCCAAAGGATGTAATTGCTGAGGGTGGAGACCAAGACCCATCATCTCTTCGAGCAACCACTAGCCCTGTCCCGACATTGTATGTCACCATTACACCAACTTTTGCAACAGTTAAGATAGCAAGACCCTTAGCTTGCTTCAGGATTGCACTTGGTATGGATTTTTCAGGTGTCAAGCTTCCAACCTGCAAATCTCAGACAGTAAAATCTCAATCGCATGATAACAACAATCCAACCTAGTATATAGTAACTGTAAAATCCCATCCACATGAATGCTACCAAATAAAGATTAAAAGGCAGACAAGAAATCCCTCTTGGTGTATGTTGAAATCTACACGTATAATATTTCTCTTTCATATAGCGGTTACTGATCATAAAAACTAGTAATTTACTAAAAATTCTGAGTACAGCACTGTGAAATTATATGGAAAACATACCTTGGTGTAACCTAGAATGGTGTTTGTCGCCTTGTATATTTCATATTCCATAGACTGGCTCCACGGGAAGTTAAGCCAAGATCTTAATGTACTTAAATCTGCCAGATCATGGATAGGTGACTGTGCTGCACGACTAACTTGGCCCATCAAACATTTCTGGACAGACTCAAGCCGTGCACAACATGCATCACAGACTCTTTGAGGGTTCCCAGTTTGGAACTTTAAAGGCAACAAGCACCGTCCCCTCGAGCAACTATTGCAGAAAATCCCCCCACAAAATCTGCAATGGTGTCTCGAACACATGATAGGATGAAAACGAACATTGCACAACATGCAAGCAGAAGACGCACTATCCGGCAACCATTTTGGAGGTTCTGATTCAAGGATGTCCTTCATTTTCCCAAAATTAGAATCAGTAAGAGTTTGAGCCAACTCTCCCCAAGCTTGCTCTAGAAGGTGGCTTGACACCAATGATATGCCGTATCCACCAACATTACCAGAAGCAAGAGTGCTAATTTTCCCTCGGGCTGCCAGCAACATGTCAAGAACCACATCCCACATGGTCATATCCTTATCTTCTCCAATGCAATCATTCCAACCAAAATCACCATCAGGTAAGTAGCCTCCACTTAAATATCTACCGGAATTCCATTCTACCTGCTCAGTTTCTGATAGTGGTGGAACAGACACAGGTACCCAAAGACCCGTTTCTTCATAGAATGGTGTATCATAAAGAATATATTTATCGAGTTTCTGACTGTCACAAGCTGAGTCACTTCTATGCTCATCATACGCCCCAGTCACCTCTACTCTATCTTCTATCTTGGCTGGACCTTCAGTGGACTTGCACAAATCATTTTCCGATGATCCCATCTTACAGTCGCCCACATGCTCACGAAAACCATCATTAACCTGAGTATTGGAAATGGGTCAAAAATGACAAAGAAATAGGGACTAAACCTTCTCTCTAAAAGAAGACACAGAACTACTTGCATACTTACATTGTCTCCATACATCCTACTCATTAAGCATGCAATTATTTCACACATATGAGTACACGAAGCATGTTAGGTCCAAGCAACAGGCAGATCAATCAGGCATCATTCAATCCAACCCAATTACATTGCATCATAAAGCCAAAAGAATATATCAGTCATTTCACATCCCTTATAAATTCAAAACTTCTCACTTCTATGAAGATTAATCACCAGGATTCGAATAATGGAAACCCTCACACACACAAGCGCGATGATTATAGAAGGTTATGCAAACTTGTTGCCCATCCTAATCAAACGAAAGTACTGGTCGACCCATGTCATCAACCACACCAACAAGACACAATGAATACAAAATCTCAAGTCTCTAGACCAATGTAATTCATGCACAAACTGGATTTCCAAGAAGGCCCACTAACAATTTCATGATCATGTTTCCTGACATTTCCAATTAACACTGACATCATTCCTAAATTGGCCGTAATACTCTCCATATCCGAGCTTCTAAGAACGTTAACCAGATGCCACCACACACACACAACAGAGATTTTAGAAAGACAATATTCCCATGATTTGTCTTCTGAAACAGCGCAATTGAGCAAAATTTATGTACTACTTGAACAAATTTTTTTTACTCCTCATACATTTGAAGAACCGGATAATCATCATAGCATTCTTTACAGATTCAAAAACCCACAACAACCCTACCCCCACCCCCAACACCACCCAAAAAAAAAATATTGTCTATATAGCAAAGCGATCAGAAATTATTCAAGCATAGTTTCGCTTTTTCAGAAATATACCGTTGGCAAGAAAAATCTGAACTCGGAATCTACGATTTGTATATCGGGATACTGCACTCTGTCGTCCGTGGACATTAGATTAGGTTTCAGTAGAATGATGATTTATGAAACTGGGAAATCGGAATTACTATATCATAAACCATTAAATTAGTATTAGGAGTATTAAGAGTATTAATGGCCCAGAGGTTAAAAAAAAAATCGATCGAGTAAAATAAATAGTAAATAAATAAATGAATTTTAAAATAAATAGATGAAATAAATGAATTAGTATAAATGAATTATGAAATGAATTAATCTTATGAATTTTAAACGTCTTTATTTTATTCTTTTTTTTTCTTTCTAATTTATATATATTCGATTAAAGTCTTTTTTTAATTTATTTAAATTTAAATTCTTAGAAGTGAAAATCTACATTGCGAGACTTTCCAAATTCCACCTACTCGAAATTTCTCCCGCAGTTTCGGATTATGGTTTATATTTACTTTTCATTATTAAAAAAATAATATGATTTTGCGGTGTACCTAAGGTTATTATTGGATTAAAAATAGGGGATAATGTAGGTATTTTTTTATTTAATTATTTTGTTTTATTTGATGATGTATATCAAATTAAAATAGGGTTGAACTCTAAAAAATAAATAAATTTTAGTTGTAGTTTTTTGTGTCACTAACTTTAATTTAAGTAAATAACATATTATGTAATATTATAAAAAAATTTAAAGTAATAATTATAGTGTGTAGGTCTTATTTCTGAAATAAATAACATATTATGTAATGTTATAAATTTTTTAAAGTAATGATTATAGTGTGTAGGTCTTATTTCTGAAAGAGAAATGTAAATTGAATTAAAAAAAAGGTGTGAAAAAGGATATCATCAATTGCAAACAAAAAAATATCGATACTATCAATTGGATTAAATTATATTCACAAAAATTATATTTATTAGTGTGATAATTCAATAGGGAATCAAGAATATGAAAGATACTATCAATTGAATTAAAATTATATTCACAAAAATTAGATTTATTAGTGTGATAATTCAATAGGAAATCAAGAATATGAAAATGATTGATAAGAGACTTGCTAGGTCTCTTTAGTCCACATTATTTCAAACATATTATCCATTTTAAGTGAAAATTAATAAATATCATTCCGATAATAATTATGATTTATTTGATCACTTTAATTTGTTCAATTAGGCCATATCAAAGAATGTAATGCAATAATTATGTTTTCATAGGTTATACATAGGTTTCACGTTTATCTCATTTATTTGTCGCATAATAACTTTCATACCTTAAAAAATAAAATACAACTTCATCCAACACCTTAAAAAAGAAAATACAACTTCATCCAACAACTCCGAAAGTTAATTTAATTTTAAATTTACCATTCATTTTTTCACACTCATAATATTATTCTACACTTTATTTATTATCTAAAAATACTAAAATACACTCAAAATTCAATAAAATTGATTTTAAATTTTTTTTAAACAACGTGTAAAAGTAAATGTAAAAACTGTTATTGGATGGAAGGAGTATAAGATAAAATATGTTTTCACACTCAAAATGATTAATCTAATTTTGATTGGTTTGATTTTAAAATAAAATGAAAAAACTCCGAATAAGTATTTAGTAAGACTAAAAGAGTAATATTACACTAATTAAGACTAAAACAATAATAGAAAAAAAAAAACTAAAACAATAATATTGCACTAATGTGCAAAATCTTTGACCTTTCATCATGTGCGCATCTTATGGAATGAATTTTTTTAAAAAAAATTGTAATTCTTATGTTAGATTATTTATTTATTTTATAAATTATTAATGAAATTCATTATCTTTCGTCGATTATAAGTAATACAATTATGCAATATTAAGTTTGACAATTTTGGGCTTAAGAAGCCCATCATTAAAAAAAAATAATAATAAATAAATATCTAGATTAACTCACATTTTCCAAATAAAAATAATTACAAACACTCTTATAAACCCGATTTACATATTTTAGTATGTGAATTTTGGGTCAATTCTTACTCTAAATCATGTGGTCCTATTTTAATTCTATAAACTAGGGTATGCACGGTGCGGTTTTACAATTTTTTTATATAATTTAAATTGCAATGCTAAATACGGTTTGGTTTAATAATGAAGTGTAAACCGCGGTTATTCAATTAATATTAATTATGCGATTTTAAACGATTTCGATTGATTCATTGCGGTTTGAAGGTTTTACTTCTAAATTATGCCTAAATATATAAATAATAACATGGAGTTTAAATAATAACGTCTAATAAAAATATTGTCCACATAAAATTACATGTACCAAATAAAAAGTTCAAATAATAATATGTACTCCAATAATTTCGATCAATAAGAAGAAATAGAAAGAGAATTAAGAAGAAAGGAAACGGTGGTACAGAAGAGTGTGCTATAACAATAGTCTAACATATATGATATAATATAATTATATATAGTGCTATATCTATAAATAATATATACGGTGCGGTCAATGCGGTTTTCATTAAAAAAATTAAATTGCACCGCATAGTAAGGTGCGGTTTTGCTTAAAATATGAAACTGTGGTTTATTTACATAATTGTATATTACAGTGCGGTGCAATGCGGTTCGATCGATTTTTGTGGTTCGCAATTTTTTTTTGCCCAGCCCTATATATTACTTATTAGAGTTAGTCTCTTGTAAATCGATTTATATCATAAACTCATGTAAACCCTGTCCCCCTTAATTTAAACATTATAGCAATACATCGAGTATATAGAATTGGTAGGGAACCACAAAATTTTCACTTTAAAGCCAGTTTGCACAAGTATTTGTTTACTTATTAAAGATTTAAATTAAATGAAGATCATATGATTTATACCATAAATCAGCTCACATAAGACTAACTCAAAAATAAAATATAGAAAAGAGAGAAGAGGACGGGGCTATTTCAACTGAATCATTTTTGGGCTAATTCCGTTGGGTAGGGTTGATGGGCCCAATAAAATAATCCCGTGCGTGTGAAGTTTTAACTGCAGGATCCAGGATGCCATTGCGGACCCGGGTCGTGTCGGTCCGGGTTAGTAAACGGGTAAGAATAAGATTCCTATCTTCATAACAGTACCCAGTTCTTCTAGCCACATTTACAAAGGATTTTACTACGTCAACGCAAACGGTAGGTGGTCCACCCACCCCACACCACCCCCCCACCCACCCCCCCCATACCCTCGAACCTATCTACTCCTTCCCTGCACACGCACAATTACACAAACCCAAAAGATCAGACTCCTATGTGACTCTCTATCTCGATCCTTCAGATTTGGAATTTTTGCGACTGTAGGCTGTAGCTCGAACAATTCTACTTTTCAACTTTTCGGTTTTTCTTTTTTTCTTTCTTTAATCTTTATTTTGTTTTCAGTAGGTCAAAATCTAGTGTTATGAGGCCCAGGAGCTGTGTTTCAGCAATTCGGATGCGAAATATTTGTTGAATCTGTAGATTTTGGCTGAGTTCTGCTGAGCGGTTGAAGAATTGGAGTCGACGCTTGGATTGGTTGCTTTTTTTTGGGCGAATAGTTTCCCTGGCTGTTTTTATCTGCTGATTATTGGAAACTTGAATCATTTCGTGTTGTGTCAATCTGAAATTTCCACTTTCGATTTTTATTCTTTGCTTCACTGAATGGTTGGGGTTTAGGATTTCGATTTTGAAACCGTAATTTTCACCTGATGATGTCTGTGGAGAGATCATTCGAGGCGTGGGAGGAGGTGCAGCGGCACGGACAAGACTTAGCTGATAGGCTAGCGCAGGGTTTCACGGGCTTAATTCAATCTCATAATATAACTCCTCCCTCCTTCCAATGGCCAAATCCTCCAACGCCGAAGCTGTTTGAAGTTGACTTTCCGACGCAGAATTTCATTAAAAGTGACTTTGGCCTTTCTGTGGATAGTTCTACGATTAATGGTGTTGGAGCTATTTTTGATATTGGGAACAGAATTGGACAAGCGGGGGCTGATTTTGGGGCTTGTTTTAATGGTGTGGTTCAGCAGTTCTATAGGCGGCTGCCTGTGCCTTTTCGGCACGATGATAACTTGGGGTTGTCGCTAGGGACTGAGGAAGGTAACTGTATGAAGGCGAATATGGGTATTACCTTGCAGGGGGATTTGGGATCTCTTAAAGAACGATTCAAAGATTATGGACTTTCTGAAAATGATGTTGCGGTCGTTGAGGGTTCGAGTGAGGATGAGACTTTTGGTGTGAGTGCAAAGGCATTGAAACAGTTGGGTGGATCTCAGGTTGGTGTGTGAACTTCTTGCAAGTTGCTTTGTGATTGAATGCTGATTAAATGCTAGCATGTGACTCTCTTCTGTTGATTTACCAACATTTTGTCTGATGCAGGGTACAGTCAATTTGACATCAACCTATGATAGTAGAACTAGAAATATTGAAAGTACTCTGGTTGCCAGGGGAGATTTATGGAGAGTAGAGGCGTCGCAAGGAAGTTCAACATCAGGAAACGAGAATTCGTCTCTTTTCCTTGTTCAACTTGGGCCTGTATTATTTGTTCGTGATTCCACACTTCTTTTGCCTGTTCACTTGTCAAAACAGCACCTGCTGTGGTATGGCTACGATAGGAAGGTATGACAAACGTATTAAGCTATTGACTTTGATTTCAGTTAATCTGTTGAAATGGGCACTCCACATATAATGGTTATTGCTTAGAGTAGTTGCTTATTCTTCTATTATGAGACTCTTGCTTTGAGATAACAGTAATGCTTCATGGAATTGCTCTCACATTTATTTGTAGCTGACATTGGATGTGCTTTTAGTACATGGCAATTGCGTAGATGGTAACATCAAGATGTCATAGTACTGATCTTATATTAATCTTTGGTAACTGACATTAGTTATGCCTGGATCTCGTAGACTTTTAGCTATGTACGGCTTATTATACAATATATACAAATAACAACGAATTTCTATTTTGGAAGACCAAAATATAATACTAAGGTTCTGTATATTTAGCTCAAGTATAAAGTCCTAAATGGCCAAATAAAGCACAAGGATATTGGTGAATCAATTTGTAGTCCTAGAGCAATAGTGGGCGACCAGAACTATTGTGCTCTTATATAAAGCTAACTCTGTGTTATGTATCCTGGGCTCTCTGTAACGTGTGATGTATGAAAATTGGAATAAATTGGTTAAAAATGAAAACATAAGGCGAGTATTCAGATGACTTCAATTATCTTGCTAACATTACTCTGGAAGTTATCCTCGAGAATTTTAAAATTACTAACGAGTTGTTTTGTTATGTTGGAGATTCATTTATATTTTTGTTTAGTTAATGAGCTATGTATTTTGTTGCACAGAATGGGATGCATTCTCTTTGCCCTGCTGTGTGGTCAAAGCATAGAAGGTGGCTATTAATGTCAATGATCTGCCTCAATCCTTTGGCTTGTGTAAGTCTAAACTTTGGTATGGTGTCAAGGATGCATTCTCTTTATTACTCGCTTTTATGTCGTGCAAGTGCCAAGTTGGATCTTTTTTTTCTTTTTTACTCTCACAGTTGAGTATTTCTTATTTAGTTAACTTTCTAAAATTTATATTCTTCTGTGCAGTCTTTCATGGATGTGCAATTCCCACACGGTCAGGTCACCTATGTATCTGGTGAAGGTTTATCAACCAGTGCGTTTCTGCCCCTATGCGGTGGTCTACTTCAAGCGCAGGGTCAATATCCAGGCGAAATGAAGTTCAGTTTCTCTTGCAAGGTGCAACTGCAATTTTCCAATAAAATGTTTTTATCTGAACTCATTTACTGTGGATACGAGTCCTTTAAATAATTAATGGCTACCACTCTTCCCTCCTGCTCGAACACTTATATTATTGCTGAACTTCTGTAGAACAAGTGGGGAACCCGCATAACTCCAACATTGCAATGGCCTGATAAATCATTTGCATTGGGCCTGGAGCAGGCATTGGCTTGGAAGAGATCTGGTCTCTTGGTGCGGCCAACTATCCAATTCAGGTATTAGTGATTTGGTGATTGATTTGTTTGAGATAAATTAAACTCCATGGTATGTAAACAGATAATTCTTCTGTCGCGTGTTTGTTTAATAGACAACTTCTTGTCATGTCTTTAGTCTACATTCATGCTTGTTCTTTGTGGAGTAAGTAGGAATTGATTTGTTAGGCTGTGCCGTCAATGAAACCCTTCCTATACTGTTTGTGTTTGGACTTGCTTTATCTGCTTCAGATTTCACTTTCTTCCTGGAAGACTCCATACTTACATTTCACGTGTGCAAACTTTTCATTTTCAGTTTATGCCCAACATTTGGTGGGAGTTGTCCAGGAGTTCGCATGGAAGTTACACATTCTGTGAAGGATTCATTAAATATCAGCTGTGGCTGTGCCCTTGTGGCACATCCTTCTGCATTTGCATCAGTATCTGTAAGTCACTTTGCTGAAAATGATCTTCTCTTGTATGCCATTAAGGTTTTCTTTTAACGTATATTATCTGCAAACTTGATATGTTCTCAAGCGATGAAATAACATCATAATACTCTCCTTAACAAAATTTGAAGCAAATTTTAGAAAAACTACATTTCCTTGTTTGTATATACGCCATCAGATCATCTTTCTTCTGTGCCTCTTTTGCAATTGAAAGCTGCCGCTGATTGAGGAAGGCTAATTAACCCAGGTCCTTCATATTTATTATACATTCGACATATGGGATCCTTATATACTCTGAACAACATTTCTATAGTTAAACTGTAATTACAGTACTCTTTTAGCTAGCTTAACCTGAATTCTGTCCTCTTTTCTTTTCGTCGGTTTCTTGATTTGATCATATTTTCCCCTCATCCTTGAACATGGATGTAGGTTGGGAGGTCGAAGTGGAATGGTAACGTCGGGAGCACAGGGGTAGTTGTAAAAGCTGAAACTCCTCTCGGCCATTTTGGCAGGCCTTCTTTCTCCGTTCAGTTGAACAGCGGTATTGAATTTTAGTCCCACCCTCACCCTCCCCCCGACTGCTCGTTGCAGTTTACTGTATATATATATAAACTTAAACTTCTGAGATGTCTTTTGGGTGGCCTTGTATGGCTTAATCGTTGGTCATGGATTGATTCACCTTGTTTAACTGATAAAAACGTGCACAGTATTTAAGTATATCTGTGTAAATACTTGTATAAAAAAGAATTAAGGGTGTTAAGGGATAACAAATGTTACAAATCTAATAGACTCCCCCCCACCCCCACATTCTCTTATCTCATTTGCCATTTTTATTGTTCGTATTTTGGAGGTGGCATGCTTAATGGTTTATTTCTCAACTGTGGAAGATTGTGTAATTTGTTTTGATAAATGTTTACTTTTCCTTAGTTGTTGGTCTTGAGAATATTCAAGTGGGTTATTAAAATGGAGTTTTTTTTTTTAAATGAAATAAAATAAATTATAGGTCAAATAGCTACATGGAGATCCATGGTAACTAAGTACCAAGAGAACATAGGCTCCTCTATTACGAGGACACAACACTTCACCAAGGAGACAATATAACACTCCACTCCACTCCACCAGGTGGGTTAGTCCACTTGGCCACTTAGCTCCTCACTAAAGTGGGTGATCCGGGTTCGATTTTCTTCGGGAATGAATTGGAGAATCCTAGGTGAATAATCTTGGAGTATGGTTGTACTAATCACTGACAAATTAACTCTGCCTAATGAAAATAAAAAAATATATATAAAAAAAGAGGTACTTGGATAAATAATTGAATTCCCCAACCATATCACTATACATTATACAAAAAGACAAAACATAAATAGTAATTAAATTGGGCTGCTCTTCTAACTTCTGTTTTCTCTATTTTGGATATCTATCTCATGGGCATAAATTAGGTTGTACTTGCTTACTGGGTTTGTATGCTGCCTAATTAAGACCATAGAATATCTTTTCTTTTTTATTTGTTGGAACTTTTCCAACTTGTGACCTGATTCAGTTAAATTCTTATTATGTAATTTGACTACACTACACTGCTGACAAATAATTCCACATAATTTCTATAGCTGTGTTTTTTTACACTTGGTGCTGTTTTCTTAATTTAACATCAAACAAATTATTTTTACACAACATATTTTATCCTTTATTTTATGTAAGATTTTATCTTTTAGCTCATGTACTACAAAGTTTATAAGCTTTATTATTTATAATTTAATGAAAAGTCTTAAGTTACTTCGAATTTGACAATATTGATTTTCAATATCATTTTTTTCTTAAATGTCATTAACTCATTACCTCTTATCCCTGAGGTTTTACATTTGTTGTGACGGTTTCATGTGCTAGCCTGAATTACGAACTCGATCACACGATGTTTACATCCAAGTCAAAACAGCTAGTTCAAAATAATTATTACTCGACATCCAATGATGAAATCACACTCCTTAATTATTACAACAACAACAACAAATTAATCCCTTCCCTCACACAGCTTAATTAATTGTACCATCACCATGAAATCTTATCAGACCAGCACAAGTTCTTCTTACTCTTACACTCCACACCTCTCGACGGAAGAAGAACAGATTTGCAGAAGATTAAAAACACCATCAATTCAACCTCAAAGAACGCGAAGCTGATCCATACAAACACCGTTCTTCTCCAGTCGGACAGCATCCTCTTCAGCGGAGGAAGCTCCGATGCGATCTTGATTGTTCCGCCATAGATCTCCGGCACGCCCGAGCCGGATCTGAACTCCGCTCGCTGTTCCAGAACTACCTTAAACAGAGCGGTCGGCTCGTATCCTTCGGTGAATTCTCCCATAATGATGTTCAGATTCTGGATCTCTGATGTCATGCCGGTGATGAGAGGTACGCTGTTTAAGAATGTCTCCATTACTCGAACTGGTTGGCTCTTGAAACGGAGCATGGTCGGATAACTCGATCCCAGAATCACGTTTCCGTTGGCTGATAGGCTTTCCACTCTTACCTTCGGATTTAAAACACAAATAAAAAAATTTCAGTTTCTTCTCTCCTTCATTTTTATAAAGAAGATTAAAATTTAAAATTTAAATCCAAAATGCAAATGGATTTTGAGGTAAAAATCAAACCAAACTACACATTACTCGACTCGAGATTGTTCGGTAGTGTTTGAGTTCAGTTTGATGAAGATGTAAACATGTTTGAACAAACTTTTATGTTCGATAAAATTAACAGCTAGGCTCGAGTTCGATTCTTGAAAATAGACAAAGTAAGCGTAAAATTATCAAACTAATTGGTTTGTGTTTGGCTTGATAAAAGTTCGTTCAAGTTTGATTCGATTCCTTATCTACCAGACAATAGTATTTTGAAGTTCGATAATATTTTAAACTAAGTTTGAACAGCTATTCGTTTTAACCTACACTACATAGTTTACACCCTAAATGGACTGTTGTTTAATTAAAATGGAAACGAGTTGCTATTTTGGCTCAATGTAGTAGATTTGTTTTATTTTATTTAAATATTCAAAATCCTAATCTATCCACCTATACAGAGAGACAAATTTATGTTTCTTTTCAGATTTGCATGGAGTGAAAATAAACATTTATTGGAAATTAGGGAAAATGATATTTATCTTTTACTATTATTTGTTAAAAAGGGATCATATATTCCATATAACATCTTTCCTCCATTAAAAGCTTAAAAAAATGCATGTTAAAATTGTTATAAAGCGTCCTTTTATTTGCCCCTTGGATTTTTACGTGAAAAAAATTTTAATTTCTGTTGTAACAATACTATAAAAAGTTTGTCTCTCCCTTTGAACCATATACTATAAATTCTTGATCCATTTACCTGAAAGATGCCGAGTTTTCGGTTGTATTCGGATTCGGGCAATGTCAACGAAACAGTAACCTTCAACTTATGATTATACGGATTTGCCCTTTTCCCTACATTATAAGTCGACCCGCTCATAACTCCGTCTGGTCCCTGGGTCGAAGAAACCGGCACCACCGCGACGGGGCTCGACTTCGTGTAATCGAAGTTGAGCGTTTCCGTCGTGTGGATCGATTCTTCGACCAGGTACTTCATCACAACCCCGCCCATCACGAACCCTAGGACCAGCAACATGAAGAGCACGGCGAGCACGAAGGCACTGCGGAGCAGTGCCTTGCCGGACCTGAAGGCGAGCCTCATGACGGAGCCCTGAGATTTGATCCGACGGGCGACGAAGGAGACGAGGCCGAAGGTGATGGAGTTGAAGGTCTTGTGGAGTTTGTGAATGAGGTGTTGCTTGAGGTGAGAGAGGGTTTGGAAGGGGAAGATTAGGAGCATGAGAGAGAAGTTGAGACAGCAGATTGGGAATGTTAAGAAGTTGAACAACAACCTTATTTGGAACCCTACTGTCTTGATCATCAAGAATGTGAGGAGGGAGATGAGGGTTTGAGGGAAGTTGATCAGATGATGATGGTTGTGATGGTTGTCGTGGTAAGGAGATGGATCGTAGGACGTTGGTCGGAATGTTTCTTGTTTGTCGGACCACTTAGTCTTGGGTCGTTTTGAGGGTTTGGGGTCGTCGTTTTGAGGATTGAAGTCGGAGAAAGATAGGGTTTGGTTAGGGTTTCTGGCCATGAGGAGCTTCTCAGCTCCGACAAGTAGGGAGTGTTTCATTAGATTTGTGAGGAAATCAAGAGAGCCCAATTCGTGTTTGAAGAGAAAATTGGTGTATTGATGGTCGTGTGTGTAGTTTGTTGAGTAGTCCTCCATTGATGATTCTTGCAAGAATTCTCATGAGGTGATGAGACAATCAAGAGCAGTGAGTATATATCATGCAGTTTGAAGGGAAATAGAAAATAAAAAATGACAAGGGGGAGTGGGGCCCTTTTATGAATAGACCCGTTTTTGGGGTTTTCAGGTTTTATTGGGATGCTAAAGACAAGTGGCCAATCCGTATTTAATTTAGTAACATATAAAACAGTTACTCCCTCGTCCCAAAATTGATTGCACACTTTCCACATTTATCCGTCCCAAAATAGATTGCACCTTTCCAAAAAAGGAAATATCACATCAATACCCACCCCTAAAAGTTCATCTTAATTATAATTTTACCATACTCACCTAACACACATAACATACTTTATAATTTATTTATTACCTAAAAATACCACAATACCCCTAAAAAGTCAACATTTCTTAAACTCCGTATCTACAGTAACAGTGCAATAAATTTTGGGACGGAGTGAGTATATTTTTGTGTTACATCTCCTGTTACACTGTTTGGATGAGCGACACGTGTATTTGGAGAGAGAGAACACTAACATTACACACAACATGTGTCGCTCATCTGAGCAGTGTAACAAAAGATGTAACACGGAAATGTAATAGAGCATTCGAGCAGCATATAAACATGGTATAACTAAATTATTAGTAAAATAAAATAAAAATATCCCACATGCGCCCGGCTCGACAGAATGTGTGAAATTTAAATTATGATGACTCAACTAATCAATAGAAGTTACTCCACCCTGGACGTTTTGACACAACAGAGTAATAGAGAGGTAAATTATATATGATGACTCAACTGATCAATAGGGTTTAACCACACCCAAACCGACAGGTGGAGGTAAATTATATAATGACTCAACTAATTAATAGTGGGTAATAAGGAGTCACTCGTTTTGAGAGGTGACTCTCACAACGCAGTGAGATTTGATCCTTAATTATTCATACAAAATATCATTCCTATAAAGAGTTGAGCTATTTATAAGGGGCGGAGTATAACTAAATAATTGTGTCTTAGTTGTCCAAAATTTGTGTGAGATTTTAGAGTGTCATCTCATATAATAGATGCATGGGAATGAGACTTGAGACCTAAACATAAATTTATGATTCAGGATTATTACATGATAAATAAAATTAATAAAAGAAAAACCAAAATTTTATAAACAGTGAGTGCTCCAAGGCAGAGTTCATGTATTTTGGATAAAATTAGGTTTCACCGTCGATATGACTTCAAGTCATGTTGAAATAAAGAAATAATAGTAATGGTTTTATATTGCATAAAGAGCACATAGTTTCATATTACATTGATGCATGTTGGGTAAATGATTAGAGGAAAATTTCAAAACAAAAAAATGTAACATGAAGTTCAAACTAGAGATTCTTCCCATAACAATAGTATGAAATCATTTAGATATTATATTGAAAATTTTAGCTTATAATAATTTGTTCCTGATAAACTACCAATAAATATTAGTGATGACAACATATATCAAATAAAAATAACAAATTAACAATTTCCAATGAAGAAAAGGAAAAAAAAAAATCGAGAGTGACACACATTTCAACGCAGTACCCAATCGAATGTGTTGATAGGATAATAGATTGTTCGGACTCTGAGTAGTGTTGATGGTGAATGGTGATGGTGATTGGCACACCATCCATACCTAATTTAATTCTCCACTTTTTTATTTTTATTTTTAACTTCACTACGTACTTTAGTTCTTTTGAAATGTTTGGGATAATAATAACACTTAATTAAATTAATACTATCACAAATATGCCTAATACCATCTCCGTCCCACAAACTTTCCACCCTTTTCTTATTTATTTGTCCCACAAAAAACCCTTTACATTCCAAAAAAAAAAAAAAACTTTCCACACTTTTCTTATTTATTTATCCCACAAAAAAGCCTTTACATTCCAAAAAAAAAAAGAAAAAAATGTCACTTTATTCCAACAATCTCAAAAGTTATTTTAATTTCAAATTTGTTATTCATTTTTCACATACATACTACCCTTTGAAGTCAACAAAATTAATTAAAAAGAACAATTTTTCTTAAACAATATGAAATAACAAACGTGAAGCATTTATGGTAGGAGAACTGTATTTTATATAATAGAAAATGAAATCATTCATTTTAAAAGTATCATTTTTTTATGAATAAGATAATACTTCACTTTATATGCGTAAAAGTGATATCACTCCACGAGAACTATTATTGTGAAAACGTTCCATAAAATCTTATGCCATTAATGATAATTGTATCACGTGTTTTAATGTAGAATTATATTAACGGTATTACAATTTGGTTCAACGTACGTGACACTTTTTGATTGGGAAAATAGAACATGCAATGAAAATGGGATTACTTGAACTCCAGCTAATGGAACAGTATGCAATCGAATCATTTCCACAATTCATATTGATATTTAAACAAAGGATTGAAGAACAGAAGTATACAAGAAAATGAGAGCTGTTATGATGACATGGATTGAAGAACATACAAATATTAAAACATCAGCATACATGAATGTAATAACAGGGGATTTGCTATGGCTATCAATTCAGATTTTGATGAAATGTCTCCCAAAAATGGCGACAATTACGGTGTTTCAGGTTACAAATGAAATGGTATATAAACAGCTGAAAAGGAATGAAACATGAATAACTATCATCTAACCCTGCTTTGTTATCCTTTTGTCCCTGATGGGCAACTCCGTCGGTTTTTGAGCCTCGTGAGGGTGGTCCGGACCAGTGTACACCTTAAGATGGTTGAACAAGGATCGGCCCAGCTGCATGCAACGTGATAAACCACTTATATATGTGGAACATAGCAAAATGAAAAAAATGGAGTAAACGAAATTCATTTCTGTGGTGAACATTTATAAAAAGTTGAAGGAACTTACCCGCCCTTTAGGAAGCATTCCGCGGACTGCATGCTCAATAATTCTTTCTGGGATTCTCTGCTGGAGTTGATCTAGCGTCTCCACTTTCATTCCTCCAGGTCTCCCAGAGTGCCTGTGGTACAGTTTCTGCGTCCTCTTCTTTCCGGACACAGCAACTTTATCAGCATTGACCTATTCAAGTGGAATTATAAGATAAAATTAGACTGAATACTATGATGATAAATTGAATCAAACTGTTGGTAACAGCCAATATAAGGATAACAAGAAAAGGGTATATTCTCCTAGAACACTCTATCCCAAATGAAAGATGTACAGTCTGCACCAACTAATGCAAATTCCACATGGAATGTACCTTCAAAATGAATAACGATTGAAATTTGTAATTCACAATAGGATGCACACATACAGTGGTGAATCCCGAACAATACATTATATGAGTACCTATTGGCACTAGAGAAAACAGAACAAAGGATAGATCAGATGTTTAAATGTGTTCACCAACAAACAAATACATGCTAATTAGAGGAAACCTCAAGTCAAATCCTCCCTGAAATGAAACAATTTTCTCCATATCTAATAGTCTAAATGGCACTGAAAATTCTCATACCCAGATTATAGTTCGTACTAGAAAAACTCCCCACATGATAGACAAAGTCACATTCTGATAAAGCTGCCAATATACCCAATGAACAATGGAAAGTGTTAAATGCAACTTTTAAGTCTACACTTCTCTAGAATAGCACACATTTTCAACTTCAATCTGGACTTCTGTTCCTTAAAAAAAAAAAAATTCTTCTTGGAGTCCAAAGTGATGACATCGTAAAGAGACTTCATGGTTTAGATTTCTTAACATGACAATCTAGCTTCTTATTATAGTTGAATTGGTATAAGAATAATTAATAGTAGATGTAATACTTTTACCAACACAATATGGATTTTTATAATATGAAGAATTATAACTTTAGAAAACCACACTTTATTTTTACATTTTGCTCATTTTCTAACTCTACATAGGATAATCTCTAATGCTTTTATGGAAGGAACATGAGATTTCATCAGATTTCAGGAAAGATTAGTGATAAGTCATTGAAGCAATTATCCTGCCAAACAGTACTTTGCAGTAAGCAGAAACAGCGTCTTCTAGCTTACCACTACGACGAAAGCTCCCATGTCCACACTCGGTGTATACGTAACTAGATTCTTCCCCCTGATATAAATGGCAATTGTTGAAGCTAGCCGTCCAAGAATCTTGTCAGTTGCATCCACAACATACCATGGTTTGCTCGTCTGCACATGGTCTGCAGCTTTAGGATACCATGTCTTATTCCAGACATCCTGTTATAACATGCAACTATGAGTGGTGTGATAAGATAAACCTGATTGAATGCTTGATCATCAATAAAAAGAAAAGGTAAAGCATTTCAATGGTCCTAGTTAAAAGAGAAGAGGAAGTCAAGCACACATAGTTGAATCAATGTCAAATGCACTTTCATCCCAGTGGTAATATAAAAGTAAAAAAAATTTTGGTATTAATTATGGAGTAAATGCCATTCTTAAATTTTGATTAACTTCAGCCTTTTCTCCTTCGTTCAATATAGCTAATCAACATTCTAGTCATGACCTAAAATCCACGCTAACAATTTTGCCAAAGCCCTAAATCCATACATGTAATCTATGTAATCTAGGCTATCTAGCTAACATATCCATCTGCAGACAAAATCAAGCAACATCAAACACGATTACAAAGTTTCATACGGCGTCGTAACGCAACCTAGGTGAAAATTAATCCCAGTGAAAGTACACATTATCTTGATTATAAAAAACTAAAAAGTTGGGGGGAAAAACTTACAGGGCCGTCGAGGTTGTCGAACATCCATTGCTGGTTGGTGGGCACAACTGCCGTTTTCTCTTGGCAGCAGATCTTGAAAACCCTGGTGTTTATCACCGGGTGTTTGGATGAAACGGCGACGGGTAACCCGAGAAACGGCGTTTTGCTGAGGGATAGAGGGAAGGGTGGGTTCGATGGTAGTAAGGAAGGCGGAGTAACGCAGTTTAACGCCATTGACATTGCTCTATGCTCTTTGTTTACTCTCCCCACTTAGAAACTGAAGAGGGATGCGAAGAAGATAAGATGGTGCGTCATTCTATTCTGGGGATTACAGCATCCGATAATTTCCAAAATCGCATTTCATCTTGCACGCTTCTATTTGCTGATCCTCCATATGAAGGACCGCTTTTGTAATTACGACATTTGGGATAGATGAACTCTTTTTTCCCCCTTATTTTCTTAGATTTTTAATAGATTTTGATTTTAAAAAATAATACTTTAAATATTACGGACTTTTTATTTGGAAGAAAATATTGCATTCATACCTTAAATATAACTTATTTCAATTTTAGTTATTTTTTATTTAGAATTCTCAATAAAGATTCTTTTTCTTAAATGTAGTCCTTTTAACAAATTTAACTTTTTTTTAATTAACTTTTTATAAATATATTTTAGTTATACTAGGCTGCATGTGCACCTCATTAATATAGACCTTTAAATTAAGAAACTAACAAATAACCATCTTTAAATCTGATAAAATAATTAATAATTGTTTTAAAAAAAATATACCCTAAAACAGCATATAAACCCTAGGTGCAATTACTCAATATTTTAATACGAATCGATTTATCTCAGAATAGAGTACCGGGTTTGGGTTTGTGATTTTTATTTTTTAGTTTTTAAAACTCAAATATGGAGTATCATATTTACCGTAATTTACCTATGTAATTTCCCTTAAAAATATTTTTAATTAAATAATGTGAATGTTGATGTGTCGAATATTTGACAGCTTCCCTTTGCAGTAGCAGTTTTCCTTCCACGCCCAAGCAAAACCTCAACCAATAAATATGGCGACTTTCATCCCACCCCCACCCCCACCCCATCCACCCTCCGCAACGATTCTTCGCTTTTTTCTTCTGAATTACGCAATCATAAAACCAAAAACCCCTCTTCCCCCCTCTCAGATTCAAACCCCCACAAAAACCTCATTATTGAGACAGAATGCCACCCCAAATTCAAGCAGCTGCTACTGATCTCAGTCCAAACCTGCTTCAAGAAGTGATTCGATCGATCCAATTATCGTCGCCCTCGTGGGAATCTGCGATTCTCAGCAACGTTTTGATCTTCCTCGCGGGCTCTCCACTTCTAGTCGCTGGCCTTTCCATTTCCGGCATTGCTGCTGCTTTCTTTCTCGGCACTCTTACTTGGCGCGCTTTTGGCTCTTCAGGATTCCTTCTTGTGTTTACATACTATGTCATTGTAAGTGAAGATCAAAGCTTTCTTCTTTTTGTTTTTTTTAAGTGTGTTGTGTGTAATTATGGATTTTCTTATGACTTCGAATGTTGGGTTTAACTGTTATTGGAGTATTTATATTTTACTTGTTATTGGTTGGAGTGGTTATAAGATATAATCTGAGGTTATAGATCAAGCTACTCGAGTTCAAATCGATTAAAGCCGCATTGATTGAATTCAATGAAGTTCAAACACAATTCTTGATGAATAACTCTGTGTCTGTTTGCTATGCTGTAGCTAAACTCTTTCTTGTTTGCAATTTGCATATTTATCACATTGGTTGAAGATCTTAATGGATTTGTGGGTTTTAGATGTAACTTAATCTATGGGGAAAAACATTTAGGGCACCGGAGTGACAAAGGTAAAGATGGCACAAAAGGAGGCACAAGGGGTTGCTGAGAAAAGGAAAGGAAGGAGGGGACCTGGCAGTGTTATTGGGTCAAGTGTTGCTGGCTGTGTCTGTGCTTTTCTCTCTATCCGTGGTATTGGGGGCGGAGCATTTGCTCATCTTTGGGAGCTTGGATTCGTTGCGAGTTTCTGCACCAAACTGAATGATACTGTGTCAAGTGAGATAGGAAAAGCTTATGGAAAGAAAACGTAACTACTATTTCTACTCTCGTGCTGAAAACTGTCCCCTCCTACATATTATGTCACCTGTTTTCATGTGAAAATTTGTTGCAGTGTGTATTTAGATGATTACATGCATAAAAGAACGAAAGGATGAACTAAGGAAATGTACTTGTGCTTCTGGGAAATTGAATCTACTGGCCAGAATCAATAATGCTCAGTCATCAATGTCAAAATCGATGTTTAATCAGAAAGCGAGCTGCTTATGGAAAGAATCTTTACAATTTGCTTATTTGGTTATGTAACTTGTTGTTCTGTGTTTACTGGCGGTTATATCTACAAGTCTTTGTTATTAATTAGCAAATGATTCTCTTGTTGTAGTTATCTGGTCACGACACTGAAGACTGTCCCGAGGGGTACAGAAGGTGCCATTAGCATAGAGGGAACTTTTGCTGGGCTTTTAGCTTCAATGCTTCTTGCTTCTGTTGGTTGTCTATTGGGCGAGGTAAAAAGATATACTTTGTTTTTCTTCAATTCTGTTTACATGAATAATGTGTGCTATTGGCACCTAGATTTAAATTGAATACACCCACATTACAAGCATTAATCGCGTAATCCGTAATGTACAACCAACCTAAGTAATACTCCCTAGTTTTTTATTCCGGAAAAAACTGAGTGTCAATAGCTTGCGCCCAATCGATTTATCAGTTTGGTCAGACTTGTTTCATGTTTATTCAGCAATTCTTGCCTGAATTTTTTAACTTTATTATGCAAACCTTTCTGGTGTTCTTGCTTGAATTTTAATTCATGCAATGAATTTGTATGTCGTGGTAGAGACGAGCTAGTTAGAACTAGTGCATAGAAAGATCTATATCTCTCCCCTGTTGTTAAAATCGAGATGATTGACTGTGTCTGGCTATAGCCGTGGAACTGATGAGTAGTTTCGTCTGAACAGATTAATGTACCGGAAGCCATCATTTGTGTGATCGCTTCCCAGATTGCTAATCTCGGAGAGAGTGTCATAGGTGCTGAATTTCAAGAGAAAGAAGGGTTCAGATGGGTTAGTGATCATAAGTAACCTTGCTCTGTTTACAGTCGAGTTATGCCTCTCTGTTTGTGTTGTCTGCTAACGCCTTCTTTCTCGTTTGAAATACAGCTAAATAACGACATTGCCAATATCATCAACATATCACTGGGCAGCATTTTGGCCGTCCTCATGCAACGACTAATGCTCCCAAACTAGACGTCATGAATCATGGAAAACAGATTGGATTGACCGTTGAAAGAAGCTTGCTGCATCGTGTACTAATATTCATTTCGTTGGCATTCGTTCTGCTACCGTGCTACGTGCGTTGGCACCTAGGAGATTCACAGTGCTTAGTTCTCACAGCTGATTCTTTGATATATAACATGGCATGACTAAAATAGCGTCTTTAAATTAATGGCTGCTTCTTGCAAAATTTTTAAGTTCTTGTATCAATGTTTTTTTTTTTTTTTTTGAAAGCCAGTTCTTGTATCAATGTTGATTAAAAGTGAAAACACTAAATTTCCATAAGATTACTACTCCCTTGTACTTGGGTTTATTTTACTATTTAGGTGCATTTTTAAATTAAAGTCGACGGGCAAAAAAGTACACACACGGAAACATAACTAGTCAAATCGGAAAAACAAGGTTCTACATTAAAAGAAAATATATGTTGAACAGGAGAACATATTGAGGATCAAATTAAAAGAGAGAAGGAAATTATGTAAAATTAAAAAACCAAAAGACTTGAAATCACCTAAATACTTGAACTTCTAATAAAATGAGTAGGGCAATGAGATTGAAGGAACAAGTAAAAACCATCAACTGTCGCCCTTGATTTTAAGGTTTGCGTTTTCGAGAACCCAAGCTTACATTTAAAAAGCCCAACAAACTTGAGGTTTGAATTTTTTTTTTAAATCCAAATTTTAAAATCACAGTTCATTTTGATCCTATATCGAACCCTATAATTTCTATCCATCTTATTTCATATAATAATTTAAAAGAAAATTAAATCTCAATCTATTCAAAATTCCAAAATAAACTCACCATTGCCATTCACGAGATTTCCAAATCTCCCAATTTTTTTTTTTTTAAATCCCACAAACTCTCAAAACAAACATCTCCTTACACTGTGCCATCTACTTCCCTCCGTGCAGATCAAAGTGGGACAACAGGAGCTTCAAACATAGATCATGCTTTATTATACAACATCCTCGAATCCACTGATCGAGTTAACTAAATCGACAACATTTGAGAGTCGAGTTGCTAAGAAGTTGAGACCACTCTAAGTACACATGAAACTAAACATTCGGCGACTATCTTCACTAACAAAGCAAACTTGAGGAAACAAAGATGTGTTCTTCACTCAGTAACACCACCTACCCTAATCTTACAGATACGATCTTGTGGTAGAACAAACAGCTGAGGATACGTCAGAAAAACCTTCTTCGCTTTGAGTTGGTCACGTGTGATTGATTCTGATGGTGGAAGTTCTGTAAGGGCGAGGACATTATGTCAGGCACAAAGACAGTAGTGTCGTGCGAATTCTGGAAATTTTTGGGCCAGTAAAGTCCAGATGCTGTGGGTGGAGAAGTCATCTGTGGCACTGCCCAATATGTTTCCGGGACCTGACCGATGCAATCATCGCCTTCAAAATCACCATCACCTGGTTGCATGATTTGGGAACTGTCTGAATCTCCAAGCTTTCCACTGTCTGCCTGGTGAAATACAATTGGAGACAGAGAAAAGATAGTACACATCAGACTGTTAGATATATAAGCTTTGAGGAATTATGAATTCATGAAATTGGCACAAATTGCCACATTTGAGGCATTTTGAAGCCGCTTATTGTCTTCCTCTTCCACTTTTAATTTAAGTTTTTGAATGACTACTTTCAAGACATGAACCACGTACGCTTCAAAAAGGATGCAATGGCCGACAAACAACTTAATAAAAGGAGGCCAGTTCTATGTACTTGAGCATAAAATTGTTTTAGGCAGTGTTTTTTTGCGATTTTAGTGGCCCAAACAGTGGTGACACTTTGAAAATAAGAACTTGCTTGAGAAGGCCATCCCCCCAGCAAAGGTGGATCGGACACGACACAGAAAAGTTGCTTAATCTATATGTTGACATCCACAACAGTTTTTGTGGTTTGTTTTGACACAGTGCTAGAAAGAACTAATATACTTATTCACATGAGTAAACACAAATTTAAGGCTATGACATAACATAAATGTTTCACATGCACAGAATAGCCATCATGAAATGATATTGAGATGAGGCACTACAGCAATACCTTTGATGAGCTGTTGTTCATGTAATTGTAATTCTGTGTGAAATCACCTAGTCCAATAAATTCATCCAACTGCCACAGTGAAAGACTTCCATTGGACATACCTCCCGTAGAATGCGGTTTTGACAATGGAACATCATCGCATGCACTAGCTTGAATAAGTCCAGTTTTACTGAATTGACAAGTCGATGATACCGGAGAGGTCCTCTTAGAAAAGGAATGTGGTTCTGGCTCCACAATTTTCCCAACCGTATTAGGATTTATCTTCCCTGAAGATGATGTTGGATGAGCATCATTAGCTTCGAGGCCCACTTTAACTCCAGTGAGTAAAAACCTACGATGCACCGACACTAATGAATTTGCTGTATGTACAGCAACATCACATTTTCTGCAAAGCAAAGCTCGGTCCTCCAGGCAAAAGAAGTAGCCTACTGCCTCCTGCATAATTTAGTAACAGTTATAGCCACTATTATCGGGAAAATGGCAAGTCATGTCTAGGGGTAAAATCAGTAATTGACGGGTGTTAAGAGTTTTGATTTCATTAAGAAGTACAAATATCAAGTAAGACAATCTAATGAATATTCACCTCGTGTGTTACAGTAGCAAGATGGAATGTTTATATAAGTTGGGAAAATGATTTCCAACTACAATCATAATTAATGAATAGGCCTGAAGTTGAAATTAAGCTTTAGTAAAAGCTATACACTGATTCACAAAGACAAGACAGATAAATGGCATCAAACTCTCCAACTGAATGAATATGGACCTGCTGTATCGTTATCAATTAACAATTTCCGACAAGATTCTTAATGGTTATGGTTTTCCTATTCTGGTACAGAACTTATAATTGTCAAGTTTACATCCATGCAATATCATGGACAAAACATCTGCTTCCCTTAATGGAATTCTTTCTCCCGTGAGTTTTATATTGTATTCAATAGAGTGAAAAAGATTACATCAGCATATGCTCTTTACTTCAAAATATTCCTTCTCCCTTCCCTTTCTTAGAGAGGAGGAGGAGGCCAACTACCACGGACCAATAGCTGACGAGGGTCCTTGCAGATTGATTGTACAAGTATACTACAGAAAAGTTAAAACTCAACTTAAATCCATCTACGCCCATACAGAAACCACCACAAGTTCGGTTGTGGCACACAGTAAGGACTGTACATCAAGGTCCTATACACAACTAAGAAAGCTTCCATGAGATTAATTCATTTGTCATTCTTATAAGGTCCCAGATCATGATGAAATACACAAGGTTCTAGTTGATCTAGTCTCACATGCAGAGCTTAGACGTTCCGAATTTCAAGAATCAGGCATAAAAAAAAAAACCAAGCAGTGGCAACACATACTTGAGGTCCTAAGAAAACTCCAACATCCCCAATCCTTGCACAAGTGAAGTTTGTAAAGCACAACCTGTTTTCTTCAAACAACTTCCTAATTCACACAAACCAGAACAGCAAAACCCAATTTTATGCACTCATGGAATAGATTACTCGATTCCACAGCAATAGTCCAAGGGATTTTTTTTTTCACGTTATCTTATTAGAGTTCAATGGCTACAGAGGAAGGATATTACAAATATGACAGATGAAAATATCACAAGTTGTCAGCACAAGTACACCAATAAGCAATAAGATAATCTCCTACACACATCTTTCCACACACTGTACCCATAAAAACCATCAAAAATCAAGTCCTATAAGTCTAATACACGACTAATTATAACAAATTAACAATCACACGCCTAAGATATTTTCCATCGGTATCGAAAAAGTCAAACGAAACACAGTAACCCCAAACTCCCAACCAACATAGAAATGAACACCGCTCACCGCCTCATCCATCGCAACAGGAAATCAACACACAGAAAGAGAGAAGGATGGACATCGAACCTGGCAAATATCGCACTTTGGCATCTGAGAAGACGAGCTAGAAAGCGGAACCCTCTGGTGTTTACTAGCGAGCTTGTTGGCGGCGTGCACCTTCTGATCACAATCGAAGCAGAGCGCCGCCTCGTCGGCGCAGCAGAGCACCACCGCCTCCGCCGCCTCGCAGACGTTGCACTGAATCTTCATCCTAGTGATCTGGAAAGCGGTTATCAGAAGGAGTGTGTGAAGGAAAACCACGTATGGAATCGGAGGAGTGAATATAACGAGAGGGTTTGATGCGGGTTAGAGGAAGAAGATACCCCAATTGGGAGAGCATTGAATAAAGCGAGAGAAATAAAAGCAAGTGGGGTGATGGGGAGGGGGGGGGGGGGGGGGGGGTTAGCTTAGCATATAAGATCCTGTACATTGTATATGGATTCTAGGTGATTTTTATTTTTATTTTTATTTTTTACTTTACTGTAAAATTGGATAATAATAATAATGGGAAATTGTCGGATGCTAGGGCACAATTACCTAATTACTCCACAATGGATTACCGCCCTTTTAGCTGGCTTCATGTATTTTGCATATAATCTTCTAAAATATTCTCCCTCACATGCCGGCCATGCGCTCTTTCCTAGCAACCTCGATTAGGGCAAGATTACGAGTGTAAATGAATACTCGTTCCGTCACACGAAAAGAGATACATTTACTATTTGCATGGAGATTTAAGAATATTGTATTTTAATATGTAGTGAGTTATAAAATATTTTAACGTATACTCCCTCCGTCCCGGGAAGTATTTCGCGTATTGGTGTGCGCGGAGTTTAAGAAAATTTTGTATTTTTATGTATAAAGTAAGAAAGAGAATATATATTTTAGTTGATTTAATGAAAAAGGTGTGTAAAGTTATTGAGAGATGTGGAAAAAGTGTGTAAAGTTTTTGGGAGATGTGAAAAAGTAAGTATTATATTGGGATATGTGTAAAAAGTGAGTATTAGTATAATGTATTTTTTACCAAATTTAGTAAAAGTAAAGTGTGAAATACTTTGAGGGACGGATGAAAAAGGAAAGTGTGAAATACTTTGGGGGACGGAGGGAGTAGTGAATATGTGTATTAGTGTTGTGTGTGTTCATAAAGATAAAGTGATTGTTTTGTGTGGATTTCATTTAAAAAAAAATATAACTCTTGTAGCGAAACACCCTAATTAGTAAAATGTAACTCTTGTTGTAGGACGAAATGAGTAAAATCTAGATGAATGACAAATTCTTCGACATTGTTTAAAGTATTATTTAACAAAGAGATATTTAAGATCGTTTAAAATATTATTGAGATAAAAAAAATATTTGTGCTTATTTTTTAATAAGCAATCAAACCGATCACACCAAGTTTTTTTTAGTTGAACACAGGGCGAGCTGTTTGATAATTTCAATCTCCCATCGTCCTTCAAAATGATTCAGTAATTCCTATTTCCTCATATATCATTGTAGGTTCACTTTTTAAAAAATAAAATAAAATAATCTCTCGATCTCACATTGAACCCTTCACAATTTTCTTATTTGTTTATCCAACAAAATCCTATACGTCCTAAAAAAACATCATTTGATCAAACAACTTAAAATTTTACTTTATTTTCAAGTTTATCACTCATCTTTTCTAGACACACCATTTTACTTTGACAAAAACTTGTGTGAGACCGTCTCACAATTTTCTTATTTGTTTATCCTACAAAATCCTATACGTCCTAAAAAAACATCATTTGATCAAACAACTTAAAATTTTACTTTATTTTCAAGTTTATCACTCCTCTTTTCTAGACACACCATTTTACTTTGACAAAAACTTGTGTGAGACCGTCTCACGTAAGGACGGCCAGAAAATCATAACTTTTATGAAGGAAAGTGATAATAAATTAATGAAATGTGATAATGATCTTTCATTAACAATTTATAATATAAATAAAAAGTAATAATATTTTATAGCGAAAGTGATAACGATTTATAGCGAAAAAGATAGTAACTATTTTAAAAAGTAAAAAATAGTCTCACGTGAGACGGTCTCACGCAAGACCTACCCTTTTACTTTATAATTTTCTTTACCTAAAATACTACAATACATTTTAAAGCCAACAAAATTGGTCAAAAAGAGAAAAAAAAAAGTGTACCCCCGGAACAGGGGAGTATCATTCTAAATCAAAACCAAGTATACATTAATTTTAAAAAATATCATCTCTTCTTCCAACAAATAACATATTTTATTTATTAACTAATAATATCAAATTATCCTAAAAAATCAATAAAGTTAGTTAAAATGTATTTTTTTAAACAACGTGTAACGATAAAGGTGAAACATCTTCGGAGACAGAAGAAACGCTTACTTTATTTATTTTCATGAATCGAGCTCAAACGAAACTTTTAATTTAATCGAATAAAAGAGTCTCTTTAAACTTCTTAGACATCTTTATTAAAATGAGCTTTTATCAAATAATCTTAAATCAGATGTTGAGTAGTTTGATTTAGTTTTCATCGCTCTAACGGTGCAATTTTATTTTTATTTTTTAATTAAATATAAATATCGTGAAATATTAAAAAAATTAATTAATTAATTTAAATAAAATAATAATAATACTAAATTCACTTTAAAAAAACAATAATACTAAAATAAATGGTTAATTCCTAAATAATTCACTACCTTTTTTGAAGTTTTCAAATCTATCACGACTTTTTATTTTTGTCAATTCAATACACGAACTATTTAATAGTTTCAATTCTATCACAATCTTTTATTTTTGTCAATTCAATACACGATCTATTTTATATTTTTAATTCTATCAAAACTTTTATTTTTACACTTTGATACACTACTTATTTCATATTTATTATTATTATTATTATTATTATTATATTAAAACTTGTATTTATTAAATAATGGGATTAATACACTATTTTCTTAAGCTCAAATTAATTATTAATTTTATTTTTTTATAAAATCCTTATTTTCAATAAATAATTTTATTTATATAATATTTTTGTTACAATTTTAAATTTAGTATAATAATAGTAATAAAGTCGAACATAATAATTTTAAAAAAAATATTTATTATAGTAAAATATTATTTTACATAAGGTGGATTTATTAAAATAATTGTCTTTCACAAATTAATTATAACTATGAATTTACTATAACAATAACAAGGAAAAAAATTATTTGTTCGATCTATATGGTATTTTAATTTTTAATTAATTAATTAATTAATTAATAATAATAATAATAAAATTAAATAAAAAATATAAAATAGATTGTGTATTGAATTGACAAAAATAAAATATCATGATAGAATTAAAACTATTAAATATATCATTTATTGATTTGATAAAAATTAAAATTCATGATAAATTTAAAAATTCCCAATATTGAATTTTTTAGGAATTAACCTTAAAATAAAATATAAGACTCTTGATACTAAATTACAAACGCGGTCCTACCGTTTACGTGTGAGGTGGAAAGAACGAATGATATTTAAAGAACAATAATGATATTTTTTAAAATATCAATTTTTTCATGAGCATACCTTATCCAAAAACATTTAAATATAACAAATATTTTATTCTCACAAAACAATATTTTAACTGCCACAATATTTTAACTCTACATTCCTCTTCTATTGGTGTATATTTGAAATTATTTAAATTATATTATTTTATAACCAAAATATATTAAAGTAGTCTCCTGTGAATCGGATTTACAATATAAATTTTATTGTTTCCTTTTAATTTAAATCATTATATATATATATATATATATATATATATATATATATATATATATATATATATATATATATATATATATATATGGAAGGGGGATTACAGGGTTTAGAGTAATAAAAAATTCAGAATTTCAGATACACATACTAAGATATGTAAAACGAGTTTATAAGAGTGTGTGTGAAATACATTTAGTGATAGGGGCGACTATTTGCACCCCCAAATCTACTAAACGAACCCCATTAATTTATAAATTTAAATTATATTTACGTGAGAAGACGTAAATACCCTTTTATAGTAAAATAAAATTAGTTATGACAAATTATTATACATGCACCCCAATTAAATTTCTAAATACACCCCACAAGTATTAGTTTTTTTATGAATCCATTATTCAGAATTAATCGAAGTATGAACCCTAAAAATTATAATTCGTTTATTGACGGAAAACAATTGAGGGAAATGCGAAGGTCAAAAAGTATACAAATTGGGGGAGGGGATATGGGAGGGGAGTTAACGAGGATCATATTGGTGGGATATGGAGAAGCAGTCGTCGGAGTTGGCCGGAATTTGGAAGAGGGTGGTAGTGGTCAGCGGTGGCGTTGCAGGTCTGCAGCAAAGTCAACAACATCAGCTTGATACTCTACACACTATTTCTTGGAGATCAAAAAAACATAAAAATCCAATCTTTCGATTTTCGCATATATTCCAATGCTTAATATTGAGTTCCAATACTAAAAAATAAAAATACATTCCTTTTTCTTCCTTCCCCTGTTTAAAGGCTTAAAATATCAGCTTAACATCATCAAATGTGTGCAAAGTGCTCCAAATTTTATGTCTGCTAGTGGCATTCTCACCTCAAGCCCTCTATTCAATCCTCAGATCAGGGTTTGTTTATTCACGCATTTTTTTGGCAATCTTGATCTCTTACTTTTTGTAGATTTTTTTAAAATTGCAATCTTTTGAATGATGGCGTTTTTGGAAGCGTTATAGAAATTTTTTTTCTGAGCTTTAGACAGTTTAGCTAGGCAGAACTGAAAACACCTTATCAATGGTGCCATCAGTGTATCGATGCAAGATTAGGGTTTAGAGTTCATCATTCGGTGATTATAAAGACGGAGTGCATTTAGAAATTTAATTGGGGTCTGTATAATAATTTGTGAACCAATCTTATTTTCTTATTTACAAGAGGGTATTTATGTTTTTTCACATAAAGATATTTTAAATTTATAAATTAATAGGGTGCGTTTAGTAGATTTGGGGGTGCAAATAGCTGCCCCCTAAGTGATAACATATAACATACTTTTACTGTCAATTACTAATATATTTTACTCCCTCCATCCCAGAGGATTGTTCACTCTTTCCTCATTTGTTTGTCCCACGTAATGGTTCACCCCCCAACCCCAAGAAATATTCTTCTAATACAACACCTCAAAAGTACACAATAATTTCAAAAATGTCATCCCTTATTTCCATACATAACATATTTTACACTTTATTTATTACCTAAAAATATCACATTACCCTAAAAGTCAACAAAAGTTAGTCAAAAAGTAACTTTTTATTAATATATGTGGTACAATAAAAGTGAACCAGATGACAAATAGAGTAATAAGTAGTATTCTCTCCGTCCCAAAGACAAGTTCCCAGTTACTGTAGATATAGAGTTTAAAAAAAAGTTATTTTTTGCTTTATTTTTAGGGGTAGTTTGGTATTTTTAGGTAATAAATAAATTATAAAGTAAGTTATGTGAGTTGTAAAAAGGTGACAATTTTGAAATTAAAGTGTGTCGTGGGGTTATTGATTTGTGTATATTTCTTTATTTGTGGGTGTGAACTTGTTTATAGAACGGACAAAAATAAAAAGTGTAAATTTATTTTTGGGATGGAGTGAGTACACTTTAATAATTGGTGGACTCGTCTCATTTATATTCTCTCACAAGAGAGTGTCAAACTTTGAGAATACTCGTGGACCATTTTAATATTTTTAAAAAATAGTTATCACAAGAAAAAAATATATTATTTTATTTATCACTTTTTTTTTTTAAATTTGGTTTGATTACTTGGTTTTTTTTAATTAAAATTAAAATTACTTCATTCTTTATTTCATATTAAAAGATAGATGAAAACATTTAAAAAATTAAAATTTATATATCATTTATTTGATTAAACATTAAAATTGTTTTACTATTATAATTCTTAATTTTTTTATAAATATAAAAAATGTCTAAAATATTTTTTTTAATTCAAGCTTCTCGGAGAATTGAATCGATTCTGTACACGATTATTCGTATAATTGCCTCAAGCTGTACAGGTTGAAAATATCACCAATAAAAGAACTTGAAATATTTTTTTAAAAAAAAGAAAACCAAAATATATGTTGAATTTAGGTAAAATTTGATGTCACATCTGCCCTTGATATAAAAGCTGGTCGAAATAAATGAGACCTCATAAAATCCCAACTCAAGAAAATAAATGAGAGTGTGTCTAGTGTTGAATAGCCAATTAGGACATAGTAATCATTTAAGAAACTGTTGCTTCTTCAATTCATAGTAGTACTTAATTAATTACTACTCATTTAAGAACGAATTAAATATAACAAATTATTATTCATTTTAATAATGAATTAAATTTATGTTATAATATGAATTTTGAAGATTAATAATTCATTAATGAGAAAAGTAATAATTTAGTTATTTGTTAAAATAAAAAATAGTTTTTAAAATAGAGACACAATATTAATTTATTGTAGAATGGTTTCACACAATAAATTGCAAATATACATAGTAAAGTAATCATGGACACAATAAGTTAGGAAAAATTGCAATTTCATGACACTAATTAATTTGGAAAATTTTCCATTTTTTCATTTCTAGAATACTATGTTATCATGCTGGAGAATGGAGGAAATTATATCTTAAATTTCATAATTAAAGGACAAATTAAATCCAAATTGAAATTTTTGAGCTCAAACGTAAGGTCCAATAAACTGACTTCTTATGACATATTGTGCATCGTCACATTCTTCAAAATTGTTATATCGCCCATCATATTTCCTGAACCCAATTTCGTGATTTTAATGACCCAATTTCGTGATTTTAATAACGCAATCTTTGAGGATAAGAAGTTTATTCATTTAGCCTCGCATGAAGAAAACGTGAAGTTAGAAATTTTCATCTTCGTCATAATTTGTCCTTTAATTATAAAAATTAAAATATAATATCATCTAATTGTCAGTTTTACCCATATAATGTCCTTAAAATGCAAACTCCCTAAATTATTGCCTTGAAATTGCAATTTCTCTAATAAGTTTGTATATTCCATTTAAAAGATTTTATTTTTTGAATAAAAAATATTATTATTTTTAATTAATTGAATTTCAAATAATTTATTAAAGTAATAATTTACTCATTTTAGTTTTAAAGATTTTATTTTTTGAATAAAAAATATTAATTATTAAAAAAAATCATTAAATTTCAAATATTTTTTTAAAGTAATAATTTACTCATTTTATGTAAATCAATGACACAAAAACTTTATGTACACATACAATTATTTTTGCAAATAATTACTCACTCATTCTCTTTACATTGCAATTTTTTTTTGTTATTCCACTAAATCATGAATATTTATAGATATGTTAAAATGGCAACAACTTGTGTGTTCGGGAAAACACCGTGCTCCATGGGAACACAGAAATTTATAGCATTAAATTCTTGTGTTTCTATAAATTCCTGTGTTTTCATGGAGGCACTGTGTGTCCCCGGAGACAGGAGACCAACTCTGTTAAAATAACTCAACACAATAATTTATACTCCCTCCATCCATCGCAAGGATGTCATTTGTTTTTTTATGAAGATTAAAAAATATTATTATTTAATGTGTAGTGTATATATAGTTGTATTAATAGATATGTGAGTATTATATTTTAATTGTATTAATAATATATGTAAGTCTTATATCTATAAAATAATGAGAAGATTTGAAACGAAAAAAGAAAAGAAAAAAAAGAAAAAAAAAAGCAAAATAAGGCCCTTACAAACCAATGAATGAAATATAATTCAATATAATTTCAAAACTCTCACAATTTTTCTAAAACACTTTACATAAACTTTATTTATTATTTGAAAAACTATAATGCCTTACAAAATTTAACATTTTTTCTTTCTTTCTAAATTCGTGAAAAAAACAAAACATGCTCTATTGAAGGCAAACAATTTATATCGAGACAGATGTTTGATTTTAATTTGGAGATGTAGCGCTGATATTATTTTCTCGTATAAAGTTTTAGGTGAGGACTATAACTCAGACTCCTTTTAATACGATGGCATTAAATGCTGTCACACTATGATTTTATGATTTTTATAACACGTGTAAGGACAAGATTCGTTCGTACATTGTCGCAAATGGAGTACTATATTTTAGATTGTCTTATATATAAACCAAATAAAATTTACTTGAACGCAAAAGTTTTACATAATATATATATATATTTTTTTATAAATTCTGAATTTATTTTTTATATATGTAACGAGGAAGTATTACTCTAAATTTCTAATTGAGTAGGCCCATTCAAGTACGCTCAAAGGTCCATTACAGTTCATTAGGTACAATTTCAAAAGTTTCTTATTAATAAAAAGAAAATTATCAATAATAAATAGGATTACCCTCTTATATGTAAGAGGGTGTACAAGACTAACCGATTTATTATTATTAAAGTATGTTTATGGAATATATAAATAGAGCATGCTTATTAGTAGTTAAAATATATTTATAATAAAATATATTATAATACCTAAAGTTATATTTTAATATTTTAAAAAAATATATTTTAACTACAAATAAATATATTTTACATTATATAACAATTATTATATTTTAATAATAAATTGACTCGTCCTACGTAGACACGATTATACAAGAGACTTTGTCTATATTTAAATAACTAGTGAAGCTGTGAACCTATTTCATATGAATCATTCATATTAAAATTTTTTAAAGACAATTATAATATTAAATATTTTATTTTAAATTCTAACAATAAATATTGAACCCTTCAACAATGAGGTACTCTCTTGTGAGATGAATATTTATGAGACGGGTCAACCTATTATTAAAGTATGACTATTAATATTAATTAAGGTATGCTCATAGTGAATCATACTTTAATTCATTATTCATCATACTTAAAAAAAACATACTTTAACTAACAAGTAACAATAGACACACTTTATCTATAAAATAATGATATTTTAATAATTGATCGACCCGTCTCATAACATGTTTCACGTAATAACTGTTTCACAAGATACTTTTTCTAAACATAAATCAACGGAGTTACTATGTAAACCTGGTTAACAAGCCTAAAATAATTGTCGAATACTTTAATTCAAGTACAATTTTAAGGCTAAATTGCCAACAAAATTAAGGTCGTGATTGACCTGTTTCTGGGCCTGTTCTCTTGACCTGTTTCTGGGCCTGTTCTCTTGTTTGATGAACCACTATTGGGACTCTTAAATTAATTGAAAGCCCACTTTGAATTTAATCTTTATAGTTCGAAAAGCAATACTCACTGTCTATATTTTTTTTTAATCGTTAAATGTTAATTGTTAGTATAGTTAGTAATTAGTTCACTAAACGTTCATACATCCCTTCTCCAATCCTCCTTATATCTTCCTCCTAATTCGTTCCCAATGAAAATCGAACTTGAGTCTCTCTATATTGTTACACGGTGATTGAAGATTACCTGATAATTTATGTTTTCTTTGGCTTTTGTGTATAGGAGTTTTAATTTTTTAGTATTAATAAAGATGTATGTTGATATGTGTGATTTTGTAAGGGTATTAATTAATGTGAGAAAAAAAAAAGGAAAAGGAAAAAGTAGCAAGAAAAGAAATAATAATGCATTGTAATTGGGCAAGTTGAGTATGTAGTTTATATAATTATTATATGTATGTAAAGATTTGCATGATATCTTTTCACATAGTAAGTTAGGTAAGATGGATAAGATGTAATAACTTTTTTAATGAAAAATTATATTAAATTCATGAAAAATGATGTCGTAAATTATTTTATGAATAATTAGATGAAAAGTGAAACATTTTTAAAAGAAAAGTAATAATATTTTTAATAAAAATTAATAATTATTACAAAAGTGTATAATAATATCGATCTCACACAAATCTACATGCATAGATGATTTTTAAAATTTAAATATGAATTTTAAACCCTAATCTTATTTTTTAAGCTTGAAACAAACCTCACTTAATTAATATCTAAACATACTAAAATGTCGAATTAATATAAGCAAATTTTAAAATAATAATAATAACAATGTGAATCAAAACTAAAACAAAGATTATTCTCGAGACTTCAAAAAAGAAAGAGTGAGTCTCTTGTGTGCCCCGGCACACGGATTTAGATCCGTGTCTTTTTGTAATTTTCGTGCCCCTTTACAATTTAAACTCTCTATCAATACATGAATTTAAATAAAATAGGGAGGAGAAGTGTTGTGTTCACATGAGACACGAACCGTGTTTCCGTGTCTCCGGGGTGCAGAAGCTTTTGCAAAGAGGGGAAAAAAAAATCATTAACATACTACTATATAGGAGTATTAAGGAATAATTTATTTTGAATATGCATGACATTAACGGATCGGACACAAATGACTTTTTTTGTTTTGAGTGGTGCGAAGCAGAGCGCATTTTCCCGCCAATATAAGGGATGTTCTATCTCAAGTCTGCTTCATTCGAAGCCAATAATTTCTCACATTTACTTTAGGGTTCCTGCGTAGTATACTGGTAATCCGTTCAAATTTTTGGCTGAGGATAAAATTTCCTGTAATCTTTTCAATTTAGTGTTAGAATCCAATCGTCTGATAAGAATTGCAGATTGCAGAGGCTATTTCCGGTGTTGAGCGCCGTCCTGATCTTCCCGGAATTACGGTTCTGTTGAACGATTCCAGTTGACGTTTCAACTTTTAGGTATGATCTGTAGCTCAATGATTATATATGGACAATTTATTACCTCGATTCGTAGCTGGCTAGTTTTTATCAGGTTATCGTGAAGGTTTTAGTTTTTGAATTAAGTTAGAATGATTTGTATGCTTAAAATCGTAGAGAAAAGGGAAAGAGTCTACTTGAGGAGACGCTTCACTGAATTCTTCTGCTTGTTTAGTCGTCGATATAAGATTGGATCTGATATTCATTTAAGTCTATGTAATGGAAGTGCTTTTCTATCTTCAGTTAATGTTACTTGATTTAAATTATGATCACTGGCTGAATTTTATGAAATACTGCCTTTAAACAAAGTCATTTGGCATGTAGGATCTGCAAATTTTGATGAATTTTATTCTGGTGAGAAGGCAAAATATGCAAATGATAATTTTTCTGTTAATGATGTAGCTTTAAACAAAATTTCCATGAATAGAGACATGAATTCAAAAATGATAATTGTAGGTCAAATATGAGGTGCAATGCTTGTTGGCAAGAATTAGAAGGACGAGCTGTTGCCACCACCTGTAATCACCTTTTGTGTATCCATTGTTCATGTTTAGGGCTTCTTTTTTCTGTGTACAATCCCTGTTGGATTCTTGCTTGTGAATGAATATGCATGATTTCCTTAATTACCTTCAAAAGGCCTTGAAGATGCCAACAAAATTCTCAGCAATGATGGTTCTTGCCCCATCTGTGATCAAGTGCTGTCCAAAAGGTAGCAAAAATACATAAGAAAATTTTATCCTTTATAGATTGTGAAGGAACTGTGAATTGTTAGAAACTTCAGATGGCTACTGTTTTTTCTACTATAAATCAAATATTGTGGATATTCTGCAAGATCAGTTTACTTTCACTATGCTGAGATGTCTGCTGAAGTCATTTTACTTTCCATTTTTTGCATATATTTTGTTTGTTCCTCTGTTTAACATCTATTGTCTGTGGCATATTATTAATTCTCTTGGTTTGACATGAAACTTTTTTGCATGTCAGTCTTATGAAGGCTGTTGAAATCAATCCAAGCGATGAATCGGCAAATGTACGAAGTTTCTCCTACAAAAACTCCCTGTCCACTCCAAATTTTCAAAAACCTTCCTCATCATCCTTTATGATAAAAATTCATGTAAAAATGCTGTCAGTTCTACATAATATTTTGCTTTCTTCCTGCAGATGGCTATGTTTGGAATATCACCTCAGATAGGTACTCTTAAAATTTGAAAATGGAATGAATTGTTTTTATGTTCACAAGGCCGGTTGTTTTCTTTACCATGTAATTTGGTAAAAAAACTGAGTACCATAAGTTTTCAAAATGCATGTCATATTTGCTTCTCCTGAACTTTCCCAGCGATGAAAAGTGCATATAGAAGTGTGGCATTTTATATCGGGCAGAAGGAATTGGAGATGCAACTTAAGATGAACAAAATAGTTGCTCAGTGCCGGTCAAAATGTGAAGCAATGCAAGAGAAATTCACAGAGAAATTGGAGCAGGTTTATACTGCTTATCAGAAAATGTCTAAGAGGTGCCAGATGATGGAGCAAGAGATAGAGAACCTGTCAAAGGATAAGCATGAGCTCCAAGAAAAATTTGCAGAGAAATGCAGGTCAATGTCGATTCACACTTTTGATTTCTCTGAATTTTCTCATAGTCTATTGATTATGCCGATTGCAATTGCCATATAAAACTTACACTGCATCCAACACTGACAGGCAGAAGAGGAAACTTGATGAAATGTATGATCTAGCAAGAACTGAAGTTGAATCGTTGAAAAGATCTGCAATCATGCCTGCTAATCACTCCTTGGCCTCAGAAGAACCTGACTTATTCTCCAGACCAAATACTAGGATTGATAACAACGACAACATCAGACGAGGTAACCTGTTCTGCTATATATATATTTCAGCTACTATGAGGCTTGCATTTACCTCATAATTATATTATACATCGTCAGGAAATGTGGGGATTTTGAACCTTTAGTTTACAGAAAATTGATATTGTAGCCTCATATTAGGAAAAACAAGATAGTCATTGGCTGTAAAATAACAATTTCCATCATTTCTCCATGCACCCGACATCATCACATCAGGACTCATGGAGAGAAAAGACATCTTAACCCTTTTCCGTGCCAACGAAGTCCCAATCTTTTTGAACAATGGCTATATAGCTAGAAATCTGTTTTCTTCACTCCAACAATTGTCCTGAAATGCAAATTTATGTTAACTACTTATTCATTTTAGTCTTCTACTCTTCTTGTTTTCTCAAAAATACAAGTTAACTTATTCATTGCAGATTGGTCGGTTATTCCTCCTGAAACTCCAGGGCCGAGAGAGGACATATGGACAACAAGACAAAACTCAAACTCTCCATTCGACATCTCCGGTGGCATGCCTGCAAGACAGCCCACCGTCGGAATTGATCCAGGAAACAGAATGCCTGCTTCTCACTCATCTTTTCTTGCTGGGAATGGAAGTGCAGCTGGAAATCCTGCAATGACTCTAAGAAACCTCATATTTTCACCGATAAAACGACCTCAAGTCGCCCGCAATCGACCTCAGCTGTTCACGTAATGTACTTATTACAATTGCCATGATGTGATTACTTTATTACATCTGTTGATCATCACAAATTCTCTAATTCTTGGTTTTGCAGGTTGTAAATCTTGGATCCCATTTCGACAGTCAGTTGAGATTCATGTGCATATCAAAATCTATGATCTTTATTATGCTGAACTTCTTTTGCCTTGCTTAATAGCCAACGTTATTTGTACAGAAAGCAAATCTTTAATATTCTCTATCTTGCTGCACATTCAAATAAATTTCACATTTATCTTTTTGTGGCACAATCAATATTTGTCTTATCTACTCTAATAAGGTTTATTTATATCAAAATTCACTATACAAAAAAGTTATTTCTGAACTGTTAAATTTGGTTTGCTACTTTAAAATTATTGCTTAGAATGTGAACATTTTAAGAGTATAATTGCTGAAAAATGGAATTTCTTAATAAGGTAATTGTGCAAATAGTGCTATAAAATTTCAAAGTCACAACTTACGAGGCCTATTTTATTTTAATAAACTTCATCACATTTTGTTTACGAAATTATCAATTTATTATTTAAATTCAATAAATATAAATAAAATGAGAAATAAGAAAATGCATATCACTTGTGAAAACTTGCATGCCTTAAACATCGATTACAAAGCTATATAGCAGATAAATCAGTGCGTAAATGTCTTTCGAGTGGGTCATTTTTAAATTTTTTTTTTTAATTATTAAACATGTTATAAAAGAGCACCACTTTTATATATATATATATATATATATACTCCCTCTGTCTCAAGCCCTCATTATGTGGGACGTAGGGAGTATATATTAAAACCCTCATTCTGCCCAGATTTTGGTAAAAAGGCTAAAGCTTTCTTAGTTGGAGCAAACACAGTTTTCATACTAAATATAGAAGAACCATAGATAATGTCAGCTATCACAGCCTATGCTCTCATTCTATTCTATACATATTGGGAAAATAGGTGGGCTGGCAAATACACCTTTAACGTCGGAGCCCTCAAAGAGAGTTCGATGGTGTCTCGATGTTGTATAGAATGAACCACATGAGAACCATCCATGTATACAAACCCCTCGTTACAAGACCACGTTACCTCCATTGTTTCACCGTGCTTCAAGAATCCGCGCATCAACTGTGAGGTGGGGCCTGGAGAAATGGGCTCTCGTACCATGTATTGTAGCTCCTTGGACAAGACGGGCATTGCCAATCCACCAGCAGAGAGCATTGCAGCTGTCGATCCAGCTGCTGTCGAGACTCTAAGGCCACTTGATCTAGAGTGTAGCAAAGATGATGTTGACTGTGCGCCATATGTGATCCTTTAAGGAAAAGAGTTTATATAGAGAGGTGAGTAATTTGTAACATCTGGTTTTAACAACGAAGGCCAAGTTCTATTCTACCTGAATGAGAACCGAGAAACTATTGATGGACATGGATGAGCCAGTAGGACGTCGTTTAGAGCAGATGTTAAGATTTGCTTTGAGTTAATACTGACGGCCATTCTTGCTAATTCGGATGGTTCGTAGAGATTCTCAAGGATGTCGTCTAGTACCTACAAAAGAAACCAGTAAATTAATAACTACTTTTGTTCGACAACATTTTCTTTAATCGCAAGAACCAAATAACCTTCATGATGCACGAACATTGGATTATTCATGGTTCCGACAATTATTTCAATTATACATGGAAACATGCTTTCAAGTTCTCCAGACTAGACAGAAACCAGACAACATATGATCGACTTAGATTCATTTAATAAATTAGCATTAAATTGAATTTGAACAAGAGATGAACCAATCATAGGAGCTAAATCCATCCACACTCAATCATAGAGGTTTGAAATTTATAATATCTAGCAGCAAAATGCTTTGAAATATTTCAATTTAACAGAGAAAAATGGCTTCAGATGTTTCCGTACCTGTTCAAAGTTGTTGGTAGTGGCAGCACAAAGATGGCCAGTGCTCCTAGCGGCATCAAACTGATCACGGTATTCCTCCACCTAAGTGTAATAACAAATATTTTTCTAAGGTAGGGAAAGCTTAAGGAACAAAATAAACAAACAAGTTCAAGTATAACTTCGCTAAAATGAATGAACAAAAAAAAAGAAGCAAAGATAAAACAAACCTCTTCAGGTCGAGTGGGGTCAGAATTCACACCAAGGATTGGAATCGAATCATCCATATAATGGCTGGCATGTAATAACGTCCCATCCCCCCCAATTGTAATGACAAGATCCACATCACGAATTGGCTGAGATATATCATTACGGAAAACCACTTGCGATTCGGTGGCTTTTTTTTGCAAAATATTCTGGCAGAAACCAATAGCTTTTTTGTGAACCAGCATCCTATCACATAAAAATTGTAAAACCTGCACCTGTCTTTACGAAAGTATTAAATGAACATAAGAAATAAATGGAAGAACTCTATAGAGAAGGCATTAAGTTTTGACTACAGATTGATATCCATAATTAAAAAAAATGACTTTTTGTCAAGCACAATGAAACCTGGACCTAAACACCGCATTCAAATGCACAACTTATGCTTTATGTCAAGAAATACACATGAGAACGGACATGCTAAAAACAAGTAAATCATGTATGGTATAAAACATAAATAAGTTCAAGACTGGCATGTTATATCTCATTTTAGCACTAAAGCTATAACACTAGGAACATAAAATCGGAGAAAGAGGAACAGGAAAGCAATAACACCCAATACAATGCGAACCGCATGTTTTAAGCCAAACATCCACATTGCGAGAAACACTATCAATAATTTATCCGAATTCACACCAAATGTTTCATTGAAACAAAAATTGAAACATAAATTCACTTTGCAATTGTGATTTGACATTATATACCTCATGTTAACAATAGAGCTGCAACACTGAAATTAAGGCCTTCCAATTTATACCCTGGTTTTTACTAAATACACTTATAATGCACATAGTACAACCCATTTAAAGCATGCACACAGGGGCATATACAAAAAACTGGGGTGCAAATATCAGGAACAGTATTACACTCATCTCTTACTGCAAAAATATAGCAACTTAGTTCGAATAGCAAGCATGATACTGTCAAATCACTTCACATCTACTAAAGCTTTATCATCCAACCATGCTTGACATTCAACAGTAAATAGCATAAATTTTCATTTCACCCTTGATTATGCCAAACTCATCAACATAATTCTCCTATCCATGGCTCACTAAACTACAGTTTCAAGTGAAACACATCAAAATTCATCAATTAGTTCAAATAAATCAAAATTGGATGGGTTCATGAATTAATTCAAAGAAACCATCTGGATAGTGTTCATCGAAAGAATCAAAACTGGATGACATGAATTTTATAACTAAACTAACACTTTTAAATTTAGTTTCATTTTCCAATTTGAATGAGTACCTTACGACGATTGGGAGACGAAGCGTTGAGTTCAGGAGGGGTAGGGTACGCATCAAACGGCTTCAACAGCAACAGCAATCTTTTCCTCACCATTGTTCCTCAATTTCTTCCGATTAGAATCAAAATGAAATACTATCAAGAATCAACTTTTATGAATGTTTATTTGGACTCGATTAAGAATAGTCCCTATTTGAATGGGTGAAAATCTGATTCAAATAAGTTGTCAGAGATCCGGCCCGCCCGAATTAGTTATTGGGCTTCTGACTCGAATGAGTTCGCAAATATCCGGCCCGCCCGGATTTCTTGTTGGGCTTCAGAATTACATCCAATAGAAGATGCTGAAAAGGTTATTGTATTTGTTTGTGCTTTTCAAAAAATCGTGACAATAAATAAATAATTCTAATTTTAATGTTATGATCTTTACTTCACTTTCAAATAATCTGCCTTAAAATTCTTTAAATTAAAAAAAAGGAAAAAATAAATAAAGAAAAGGAGTTTGGTTCAAATTTGGAGGGAGTGAGATACTCAATTTCATTTATTTAAGCTTGTTTTTCTTTCATTTAAGAATAGTTAACTCATTTGAGATTAAGTTGAGTATTTTAAAATATATGAAATTTGTGATATTATTTTTTCTTTTTAATGATTTACTCATATAATTTATTATTTTTTCCTAAAATTTTAATTTAAAATATACGAAATTATAATTTGTATAATCGTATTACTCCTAAAACTAACTTATAAAATCAAAGGTTTATAGTTGAGTGAGAAGTGAGAACATCTCTGAAACATTTTCAGTATTTGCCTTCAATTAAATGCTAATTCATTATGGGGTTTTTTTATTAGGCAAATACTTATGTCGAGTGTGGAATGCCTCCATAATTCATTATGGTGGTGTCTTATATTAAATTAAATCAAATGCAACGACCATAATATATGGCGAGTAAAATTAAAATTAAATTAATTTCTATTGACCATTAGAGACCAAAAGCCAATAGTACTATTTTTAGGTAAAACCAACTAGTAATTCTTAACCAGGCCCGATCCGAAAATAGTGTGTACTTTCTTTTCATAAACCCAAAACCAACCGTAGTCAAGCGGATCCGAATTCCGGGTATATTGCCAAACCAGATATCCGTCCGTTCATATCAATATCCAAATCTACGATTATCTCAAGTCCAAACCCTAACCCTTTTGCAAAATTCGGGTCTCCGATCGGACTTTCTCGGCAAATTCAACCATCAAATCTTCCTTCCAGGTTTGATTATCATACACCTGCATGTCGGATCCGACCCGATTAATGGATCCGACGTAGTTTTCGAGCTTAATTTCTTTTCATTTGTCGTGATCTGTTATGAATTGATACTCTGAATTTCTTCCTCCGCTTGCGAATTTACGATGAGTATGAATTTTCTGTGGTTTGAGTTGAATTATGTGCGTTGTATTGTCTGATTTCTTGGAATTGCTTTGTTTCTGGATATTTCGTCCTGTCAAAGTGGAATTCATCAATGATTGAACTCATCTACTCGGAATTACTCGTCTTAATGGTAATGAAGTAATTAATTCAGAAAATTTCATTTTGTTCATCGGCGAATGGGTGCGCAGATTGGAGATAGGAAGGAAATATAACCCTTTTGATGAAACTCATTAAACTTGGTTAGCATTTTACCAGTTAAATCTAGTTTCGTGTTTGTTAACTGTTATATGGATTTGTAATCATTTCACACTTTCTCACGTCGTTATGAAATACTTTGCCGAACCGTTATAACCTCGTACCATAATCCATCCAAAAGGTACGAATCCATACAAAAAATGAGAGAATGTGAGTAGATGCTACAATTGATAGATTACTGGTTCAATGTTGATCATCCATTGGACATCTGCTTGCAGGTCTACATGTATGTGTGTGTTTGCAAATGGGCGATGGATATTGCGTCTGAATATATCCTCCAGGTGTCGAATATTGATATATTATACCCATCTTCCTAACACACAATATCCTATTTGACAAGTTAATGCATGCTAAGAAACGAAAAGCACCTCCCCCTCGAAATCCGGTTCACCTAAAAGTGTTTCTGTTTCTTGCAATTGGTATTTGGTGCATATCTTAGTTCTGTGATGTAAACTGGCCTAGTGCCGGCTTCTGGAATCTGGATTGACCTTAACATTCGTTGCAGTATGTCTTTCACTACCAACCATCGTCTCTATGCACAAGTCTGCCGTTCTTCTTTATTGCTCCATAGTCCATATCAGAGGTATCTCATCTGGATGCTATTTGTCCATGCATCTATTCACAGTATTTAATATCTGCTTTATGTGTGCACGGGTTTGTTTGTTTGTTTAACCTGTGGTGAAATTACAGGATCATGGTTCCATTATTTACTTTCACCTTAGTTATCACGCATTAAAGCAAATCGTTGTTCTGTCCTTTCTGGAAGGAGCTCTATTATGACTGACGTTTCACATGATTAATGCAGATTAGGTGTGAGTTATCCATTTTATGGAAGTATTAAATGAGATCCCTGCCAAGAAAACAAAGAGGTTAACTTCTGTTGTGTGGAATCATTTTGAAAGAGTCAGAAAGGCAGATGCGCAATATGCTGTCTGTGTCCATTGCAAAAAGAAACTGAGTGGGTCCAGTAATAGTGGTACGACTCATTTAAGGAATCATTTATTAAGGTGCTTGAAGAGATCAAATTATGATGTTTCTCAAATACTTTCTGCTAAGAGGAAAAGAAAAGAAACTAGCCAAAGTCCCCTTCGTCAAAGTAACCTTGCTATAGCAACCATCAATTGTGAAGAAGGGAAAGTAAAAGATGAAATTCTCTGTCCTATGCCTCTTAAGTTTGAGCCGGAGCAAAAGAAAGAAGAATTTAACCAAACTATCAGCCTTGGAAGTGTTAAATTTGACCAAGATCGTAGTCAATTGGACCTTGCTCGAATGATAATGTTACATGGTTATCCCCTAGCAATGGCGGACCATGTTGGATTCAAAGTATTTGTTAAGAATCTGCAGCCTTTGTTTGAGGTCAACAACAATGGGTCTGTTGAATTAGATTGCATGTCCCTTTACGGGAGAGAGAAACAGAAGTTATACGAGGACATTCGTCGTTTGCATAGTAGAATAAGTGTTGCTGTTGACATGTGGCTTTCACCTGAGAGTGGTGAGTATATGTGCCTCACGGCTAATTATATTGACGAGGATTGGAGGCTACAGAAGATGATGCTTAATTTTGTATCCTTAGATTCATCCCACACTGATGACATACTTTCAGAAGCTATTATTAAGAGTTTAACTGACTGGGCTATTGATCGCAAGCTGTTCTCCATGACATTTGATGATTGTTCTGCCTATGAAATTATGGTGTTCAGTGTTAAGGACTGGTTGTCCCAAACTAGACCTCTTTTAAAGAATGGCGAGTTATTTGACGTGCGATGTGTTACCCATCTTTTGAAGTCATTGGTTCAAGAAGTCACAGAAACTTGTCGGGATGTGATACATAAAACTCGTGAGAGTATCAGGCATGTTAAAAGCACACAGGCATCTCTCGGGAAATTTAATGAAATCGCTCAAGATGTAGGACTCACTAGTGGCAAGCGTCTAGTTCTTGACAGTCCGATGAAGTGGAATTCAATGTACCTGATGCTTGAATCAGCTTTAGAGTACAGAGGTGCATTTTCTCTTTTGCAAGAGCACGACCCATCCTACTCTAAGGCTTTATCCGAGACCGAGTGGGAATGGGCCAGTACTACTGCAGGTTTCATTAAATTTCTCCTTGAGTTCACTAATAGCATCATAGGAAACGTATATCCTACTGCCAACATATTTTTTCCTGAGATATGTGATATGAACATTCAACTGATTGAGTGGTGCAAGAGCCCAGATGAATTTCTTAGTTCCGTAGCCTTGAAGATGAAGCTCAAGTTTGATGTGTTTTGGGACAAGTGCAGCTTGGTTTTAGCTATAGCAGCAATTTTAGACCCTCGTTTCAAAATGAAGTTGGTCGAGTACTATTTTAGGCAGATTTATGGCAGCGCTGCTCCTGATCGCATCAAAGAGGTTTCAACTGGTCTCAGAGAACTCTTTAACGATTACTTAATGGGCTCATCTTCTCCAGATGAAGACTCAGCTCTACCCGGTAGCTGTTTACCTAGTTCAAGCAGCAGTTCCCGAGATAAACTGAAGGGTTTCGATAAGTTCCTATATGAAACTTGCCAGAGTCAGAGCATGTCATCAGATCTAGAGAAGTATTTAGAGGAGCCTGTTTTTCCCCGTAATTGTGATTTCAGCGTGTTGAATTGGTGGAAAGTCCACACCCCGAGGTATCCAATCTTGTCTATGATGGCACGCGACATTCTTGCTATTCCGATTTCTACTCTTGGACCAGATGTCGCTTTCAGCAACAGTGGCAGAGTGCTCAATAGGCATCATAGCTTGCTAAGTCCAGATACAAGAGAAGCTTTGATATGTGGGCAAGACTGGTTAAGAAAGGAACCTGAAGGTATGAATAAGCATGAACCGATTAATGTTTATAGTCTGATTATATCTCGTTTCTTTCGCGTTAACACATTAAAACCATTTCTATTTTTCGCAGCAACCGCCCTTCCTCTAATCAGTTCACCATTGCCGCTTTCAATGGAAACAATTTAACATTCCATGTAGTATGGTATGATTTATACCATTCGAAATCTTTCCTTGCTAAGTTTTGGAATTGTACTGATCCACATTCACTAATTTCTCGTGAAGGTTGATAATAGTGAAAAGCAGAGCCTTCAGATTTTTCCAGGTTTTATTTTATTTTATATTCTATATCTGTGATATGAACAAGTGTGTTGCCTGCCCCAATTTAGCATTTGTGATATGTAGTAAATCTTGGTAGTTGCTTGGTTGGTGTCAATTATATGTAAACTTGTTTGTTTTTATAGATCATTAAATTCTGAAATGTTCAACTTAGGAATGAATTTTCACTTATTTTTGTTGAGCTCTTGAATATTTTTGAATGAATTGCCTAAATAAAACGTCAGTATGAATCAATAGATTACAATAGAGTACCAAGAGTTCATTAGAACAGAATATCTGTTTTAAAATTTGTATACTACGTTCATAATGAATGGAGTATATGTGAACGTTGGTAATTAAAAGGTGGTAGACACAGGAGAGTCAAAAGTGGTAGGCATAGGCAATTTGGGGAAAAGCAGGGCTAGGGTTTGGCAACCTCAAGTTTGTGGGTTCAGTGAATCTTTGTAGTTTTTGCAGTTCAATACTCCAGGATCTTTTGCTTTTTTGCACGTAAATTAAGGAGTATTATTATTTAATAATGTGTAGTGGATAGTTGTATTAGTGGGAGTGTGAACCCCATATTTAATTGTATTAGAGGAGGTGTGTGGGTTCTATTTACTCTGTAAAACAGGAAAGGGGACCCTTTGGGTGGGACGACCAAAATAGAAAAAAGACCCTATTTGAATGAGACGGAGGGGTAGATAATTCCTTTATTTTTAATGGTGGTGATTAAATCTATAAAAATATTACTCTCTCCGTCCTAAAATGAAATAGTTTTATACGAATGTGTAGTTTCCAATTATTTTAGAGCTAATTATAATTACATTTTTAAAATTAATATTAAATTCAAAATATAAATATTAAATCTTAAAGACAAACTAAGTCATTATCCAGCGAAAAAAGATTAAAAATAAAATAAAATAAAATAAAATAAGTCATTACCCACCGAAAAAAGATAAAAATAAAAAATAAATTCCATGAACTATTCAATAGAATGGTTAATTTTTGTATATTAATTAATAATACTCCACATATTGTAAGTTAATTATGGGTTTTCTTATTTAATTTAAGGGTGATACAGAGTGTATAGTTGCGGTTTATAGGTGTAAACAGGGTATTGTGGATGGTTTATTTTTTTTATTATTATTTTTTATTTTATTGTAGAAATTAAATTAAAACTTATTTTAACGGTTAAGAGGGTGCAGGGTTGTAAACGAATCGAATATTGAGGCATTTGAATGATATTTGATTAAATATTCGAATATTCGTATTCGTATTCGATTATTAATCGAATTCGTATTCGATTCGAAAGTAATAAACGAACTATTCGAATATATTCGAGTATTCGAATTTGAACATTCAAAATTAAATATTTGAATTCGAATTTGATTCGAAATTGTAAATTTTTTTTAAAATAATATTTTTTTAAATTTCTTATACTATTAATAAATTTTAGAAGAAATACTCACTAAATACATCTACTATTAAATTATTAAAAATTATAATTAAATAATTCACATTATATATATAAAAAAATAAAATATATCTTTTCCTCTTTATTTTGAGATAGTAATAAATTAGACAATATACATATTTATTTATATTTATAAAATAAAATATTATATTTAATAAATAAATAAATATAATTATTTAATATTAATAATATATAATTAATATATATTATATATTATTATTTGAATATATTCGCGAATATTCGAATCGAATATCTTACGAATCGTATTCGATTCGAATATTTTTCGAACTAAAATAATTATTCGAATTTGAATTTGAATTCAAATTTTTCGAATTCGAATACTGATATTCGAATTATTTGATTAATTTACAACCCTATGCATATGTTAAGATGCATACTAGTTGAACTCTTAATTTAAGAGAATTTGTATTATAACTAGAAATATAAAGTAGTATCATATTATATATTCTTTTCGTTTCGTGAAAAGAGTTGCATTTCCTTTTGTAATTTTTAAAGGAAGTATAACATTTTTTAGCGGGTGAGGAGGGAGTATACATGCATGCACATTAATGCCATAAAGATATAGACTTACTTTATACGATGAATTTACTAATAATCATCAAAATCTCTAAACCACATTGATAAATGTACTTTAAGTTTACACAAGGAAAACAGCATGTTTTTTATATAAAAAAAAAATGTATCACTACATGTGGAGAAAAAGGATAGAATTAAATTTTGGAGTGCCTAATATAAAATGACAAATGTGTATTTCGGACAACTTATCTGCATGCAATTAAGAGAAACTTGAGCAATCATTTTGTCACCTAAAAGGGGCCATACATGCACATAGATTATCCTTACTTTTTAAGACACGTGCTTTTATTTTGAAAATATCTATCTTGTCTTTGTTTCATTAATTATAATGAATCTATTGCTATATTTTTCAACTTGGTCCCTAAACTTTTGCATAAGTTGATTTATTATTATTATTATTATTATTATTATTATTATTTTATGGATTAATTAGATTTACAATTTTGAGCAAGACATGTCTCTTTCTCTTAGAATAGATTTTTCTTTTAAAAAAAAAGTTAATTTGCAATGTTCTATTTTTTTATGTACTGGTATCCGATCCGTAGATCGATTAATTAGGGGAGGTCAGAACCCACCGTTCATTAGCGGAGACTCTCATTTTAAGCCAGAGCTTTGCGCTCTGTATGAACTGACCCCTCAATAGTTGTTCGCAACTGCGAGTTTCAAACTTAAGAACTTTGAAAATTTCACCCTTAGCCACATCAAGTTCCCTCTAATCCATGGGATTAATTTTCAATGTTCTATACTATATTGAAACTAATGTTTTATGTAGTATGTCACTAAAAGCCAATTTTTTATCCATTTCATAACATGCATTACAGTGTTCGATTCGGTGTGTAAATATTTATTTACTCATGATATTGTATTTGAGTAGATTGTTATATTTGAGAGAGCATGTCATGAAATTGGTTTTATTTAGAATCAAATTTTAAAGTACTATTCTTATACAGTACAAATATTACTCCCTCCATCCCACGTATTTTTACCCACTTTCCATTTTGAGGTGTCCCACGTATTTTTACACATTCTATTTTTGACAAAAATACATACTCCCTCCGTCCCCCAAAGTATTTCACACTTTCCTTTTTCATCCGTCACTCAAAGTATTTCACACTTTACTTTTACTAAATTTGGTAAAAATACATTATACTAATACTCACTTTTTACACATATCCCAATATAATACTTGCTTTTTCACATCTCCCAAAAACTTTACACAATTTTTCCACATCTCTCAATAACTTTACACACCTTTTTCATTAAATCAACTAAAATATATATTCTCTTTCTTACTTTATACATAAAAATACAAAATTTTCTTAAACTCCGCGCACACCAATACGTGAAATACTTCCCGGGACGGAGGGAGTAATATTTTATTACCTACTTTTTACCATCCCAGTAACTTTAATTACTTTTTTACACTTCATTCATCATTCCCAATAACTTTATTCACTTTTTCTTTTTAAATTACTAATTTATCCCTACTTTTTCTTACATTATATATTAAAAAAATAAAACGTTTTAATCTCTGTGCCCGTACAAATGGGTAAATTTACCCGGAACGGAGGGAGTATTATATACTATGGTAAAAGTGTTGCCTTACAGTGATTCATTTGATAAGTTATTACTCTTATAATATAACAAAAAATTATATCGGGTATATATGATTTTAAGTGTTAGATTAAAATTTAATTTAATTTTTATCATTAAATAAAATTAAAAAATAAAAAAATTTTAAAAAATAATCATCCACTTGCCACTACATTATTTTAAATTTATAAATTTTAGATGCACCGGTTTATTGGTCCACCCTAGAATCACCCTAAAGTTTAATATTAAGTATCATCATACATAGATCAATGCAATCTTTATGTAACACTAAATCCTTCATAATTATAATAGGGATCGTTTGGTTCAACTTCTTAGATCGGAATGACAATAAATATTATTAACGAAGTCAATCATAATAGAAATTGAAAAGTGATGATAAGTTATTGAATCAATTAGTATGATTGAGTAATTTTAACTCCCACTTAAATCAATTCGTATGATTGATGAACTTTTACTCACCTAATTATTCATTGTTCCATTTATCACATAAAATTATAATCCTTTCGTCTCGGGCAAAGATTCTCATTTAATTTTGCGCGTGAATTAAGAAGTATTATTATTTTATGTATAGTGAATAATTGTATTAATAGTGAGTGGTGGGCTATATGTAGAGCCCTTTTACTTAAAAAGAAAAATAAAGACCTTTAAAGAGAACATCCAATATAGTAAAATGGGGATCTTTTGATGGGAGATATATCTTTTTACCCCCATAATTAATAAAGGATCAATGAAATTCAAAGTCTTAATTTAATCTGATTGGGAATATATATATATTCAAAGATAAATTTTTTTTTATTTTGGACGTTCTAAAGAGTCTTATTTTCTTTTTAATACACATGAGATCCATACACACCCATTAATATAATTAAAATATGGAGCTTACACTCCATTAATACAACTACTCATTATGTATTGAAGAACTCGAATACTGGGTTATACTCCCTCCGTCCCGGAGTTAAGTTCACCGACACTGTAGATACGGAGTTTAAGAAAAGTTGCTTTTTGACCAACTTTATTGACTTTTGAGGGGTATTGTGGTATTTTTAGGTAATAAATAAATTATAAAGTATGTTATGTGTGTTAGGTGATAGTGGTATTTTTGAAATTAAGATAACTTTTGAGGTTGTTAGTTAATGTAAAGTTTCCTTTTTTGGGTGGTGAACATAAGTGTGGGACGGACGAAAACGGAAAGTGTGAAGATAAGTATGGGACAGAGGGAGTATATAATTAGTATCCGGTGGCTCACTCATTAAATATAATTTAACCCATTATATCAAAACTTTTCAATTGTATTTTTATTTATATTTTCATAATTGGATGCACATGTTTCAAAAGTCAACGTTTCTTAAAAAAAACACATTATTCGCAAAATATTTAATTAATTAAATATTTTGTGAAGCGGTTTGTTAAAATCGAATTGATTAATAAATAAAATTTCTAAATATGAAGCGAATCATGTGAGTGAAAGTTGTGGAACTATACTTTTAAGCGTAATATTGCCCTAATTCAAGTTGAGTCGTTTGGTTTTATTATTATGAAAAGAAAATATTTAAAAAAAATTCAGTGTCTTAAAGTCTTATAATTTGAGAAATCATATGCGAGTAATTTTTTAAAATTTATTTTATAGATTTTTAAGTCGAATTCAATTATTTTATGTGTTTTTAATAAAATAAAATAACGACGTATATAACACGAAAGTAACTAGCAATTCTTAATTCTCAAATAGTTCAAGCTAGTGAATTGTTTTACTAATTCACTTCAAAGTTTAAACATGGTTTATTCCATAATTTTGATTAATTTTGCAAAGTTAATTACTCCTATAATTTTGAAAAAATAAAAAATAAAATAAAAAAGTGGAATCTAACATATCTTGCAAAGTTGATCATGAGTCTGACAAAAGTGAAAAGACATGCTTTTTGGAAAGGCATATAAATCCACCTCTTTTTCTTATAGACATTAAAAAAGCTCACGTGAACACAAACTTGGATTAACTACTAAGTTTAATTTAATTTAATTAATTAGTTTATTAAAGTACCCACCTTCCCACTTAACACAACTCATGCATATGATCCCTCTTCTTCGTCGTCTCCTTTATTTTTACCCTAATCGCCCTCATTATTTAAACCTTCTTTGTGGTGTGTTAAGATAAAAAAATTTTAAGTTCTTAAGTTTGAAATTCACAAGTATGATTAATAATTGTGGGTTCAATTCAAACTCATCTTAAAATGAGGAAATCCACTAGTAGACTATGGTCTTCCCCAAATTAGTAGATTTACTTATGGTAAAAAAAAAAAAAAATCAAACAGGATTTTCCTCATCACCTTTGTGTATATCAAGGAAATAATTGTGTGTTTTGACGCGTAAAACGAGAATGAATTCTATTAGTAGTATATAAATTTTATATTTAGGTTATAGTATTTGTTTTAAGTTTAGGATTTGAAAAATCAGTGAATAATGCTATATTTTTTCTGTCTTGATCAAAGATTTACGTTTTGTCATTTTGATTTGTCCCAAGGTAAGTAAGATATATATTTTTCTTTTTAACATGTGAGACCCACACAAAATTATTAATGCTCTTACATGGGACCCACGCACAATACTACACCCACTATACATTAAAATATTACTATATCCCTTAATACACTATACAAGAAAATATTATATCTATTAATCTATGTATAAAAAACAAACGTAAACGTTTGTTTGGGACGGAGAGAATATGTTTGTTTTGAGTTTTTTATAAAGTATGTTTTAATTTTTTGTCAAGTTAATGTGTAAGAGGTGTATAATGATATGTGTAAAAAATATTAATTGATGTGAGAAATGCGACAAGAGAGGATATATAGAGAAAAGAGATAAATAACTAGTAATTGAAAGAGATAATGTGTACAAGGTGACAGAATTGTGAAATAATAGGTTTGGAGGTTTATATAGGATTAATATTTTGAAATTTAGGTTTGGATTTTCAAAATTAAAATTCAATTTTCAAATAAAAAATAAAATATTATTAAATTTTAGTTTGGCGCCGGATATCTACACCATTCTTTTTTATACCATACACCCACTTTCTTGTTATTTACAAAAATACCAACACTAAAATCCCTAAAATACCCTTAATGAACCTCACAATACTCTAACTCTAACTTAATACCTAACACCTAATACACACGCCACATATTACATCTCTCTTTTTAAAAACATAATACCCTAAACGGCTAAACCCCACATAGACCTCTCAACTCTTCCTTCCACATACACCCCCTCTTTGCAAGAGAGAGTAAAGTGAGAGAAGAGTGAACCCCTCCAATCCATTCCAACACAAAAATATTACCAAAAACGTATAATGACGGATGAAGAAGCAACAAAGAAACTTAAGATACAAAATATTTTCACCGTTTTAAATGGTATTTTTAAGAACTTTTTTGAGCTGTTGTCTTGAAATTTTCGACCAACCAGGGATGAAAGTTCCCAGATCGATCGATCATTGTTGGACAATTGATCTATAAACTTTCAACCAACGTTGGACGATTGATCTATAAACTTTCAACCAACGTCAAACGATTGATCCATAAATTTTCAACCAAGGTTGGTCGAATGGAATGAGATTTGTCATCCAACGTTGGTCGAACAGAGGTCATTACCCATCCAATGCTCGTTCGACCAGCGCTGGACGAGATTTCTTAGATTATTCGACCAACACTGGACGATGAAGGCAAGATCTGTCGGCCAACCTTGGACAATAATATTTAGATCTTTCGACCAGCCTTGGTCGAACAGAGGCATAACCGACGTTGGACCAGTGCCGAACATGCCATCGCGATTTCAACAAATTCTCATGTCAATCTCAATGACCCAATAACTAAAACTATTATATTTTAGTATAATTAGTCTAATTGAATCCATTGTTATGTGTTTCTTATCCATGTTACAATTTTAGCAAGTTCTTCTCATCCTCCTCTTCTTCTCTTCTTCTTCTTCAAATTAATGTTAAGAGAGATGGATATGTTTAGGTGGGGTATGTGAGAGGAGGTGAATGAAGAGTAAGTTAGAAGTGGGTGAATGAAGTAAGTGAGAATTGGGTAGAGTAGAAAATAAATTGAGTGGTGTATCCATTAAGGGTATTTATGTCATTTAAAAATAAGTGTATCTATAATTGTAATATTTATTTTTTTATAGATGGTGTGTGTATTAAAAAATTGGTGTATGGTGTAGGCACCTGAATTTTATTGTCTATTAAATAAAATATGTAGCAAATTAATGCAATAATTATCAATTAATTATTTATTTATTAAGGAATTTAAATAAATTAATTCCTAAAATAAATGAGTAAATAATTGATAATTAAGCCTTATCCAGTCCAGCAGGCTTAAAGCCCAACATATCTTTTGAAGGAGAAAATATCTCTCAAGTGGTTATTTTCTCTACCTATAAATAAGGACCTTCAGTCCTCATTCCATTCATTCTAAAAAATCCTGAAAGCCTGGAAAGCTCTGAAGGAACTTGGAATCTCTGCGAAGATCAAAGTCATTCTTCGAAGATCAATCTAGAAACATCATTCAATCTGAGATCAAGGTGCGGAGCCCCTCAGATTCATCGTTTCTTCAAGTCAAGTTCATCCAGCAATATTCGTGAAGTCAACGGTGTTCTACCAAATTGAACGGCGTTCTTCACAGCAAATCTTCAAGTCAACGTTTTATCCGAACAAAGGCTCGACGCCTCCGGATAAATATTTTAAAGCTTCAAGTCAACCCCGAGCACGGACAAACTTCATCCGAAGATCCGGCTCAGAAAGTTGATAAAGTCAAAGAAGTCAACTCAAGAGAGGAATCAGAGGATAGCTAGAAACTGTTTACTTAAATTCTTAAGTTTAATCCATATCGGATTATCATTGTAATATCTTTTGTGTTTATTATTTTAATAAATACAAATTTTGTTGTTACAAATTTTGGCACGCCCAGTGGGACAGTTTCTACCTCTCATCTCCTCTCTTCGAAAGTTTGAAAGTACAAAGTATGGCTCCTCTCAGGATTGCCATAAGAATATCTTCTACCTTGAAGCCTTCAGAGCTGCAGACTGAAAATATTCAAAGAACAACTCCACTCAGGATTGCGATACGAAGGTCTACTGCCTCAAAACCTTCAGAGTTGCAAACTAAAGATGTTGAAGTAGTTATAAGGAGAATGTCTAAAGTCTCCTTAGAGACAAACCACGTAGTGAGGACTGTTCTCGATAAGCCAATGCACGACGTCAAAGATGGTGAAGAGGACTCTATCTGCCCAACTCCTCGATCCATAGAGAGTTTGGCGTATGACTCATTCATAGCCTGCGCCATGGCAACAAATGCTTCATCTGTCGAAGAACAATTGGCAAGCTTGACTCAATCTGTTGCTGCACTCACCAAACAGAGCCAAGAACAAGGTCTGTTGATATCCAAACTGATGAAAAAGATGGAGATAGCACAGACAAGTCATGTAAATGAGAAACGAGTTGAGGATGAAGACGAGGAGGAGGACTCCGCGAATCACCATCCATATGAAATAAATCCAGTTGAGGAAGTGATACAAATTTCAGCTGACGGAATGCTCTCTATGAATCAACTGAAGAATATCGTACTAGAGACGATAAAAGACAAGTTTAAAGAGAGCTCCAAATCTTCTGTTGCTTACAATAAGCCATATACGAAGAGAATTGACAACTTGAAGATGCCAATTGACTACCAACCTCCTAACTTTCAACAATTCGATGACAGAGGTAATCCAAGGCAACATATAGCGCATTTCGTCGAGACATGCAACGATGCTGGAACCTTTGATGATCATATGCTCAAACAATTTGTCCGCTCGCTGAAAGGAGATGCCTTTGATTGGTATATCGAATTGGAAGCTAACTCCATCGACAGTTGGGGGCAAATGAAAAACGAATTTCTCAATAGCTTCTACAGCACTCGAAGGACTGTTAGTATGATCGAATTGACTAACACTTGCCAGTGAAAAGAAGAGCCAGTAATCGATTATATTAATCGATGGAGAAATCTAAGCTTGAATTGCAAAGATCAATTGTCTGAAATCTCTGCCATCAATATTTGCATTCAAGGGATGCAATGGAGTCTGCGATACATCCTTCAAGGGATTCAACCAAAGACTTTTGAAGAACTAGCTACAAGAGCTCATGATATGGAGTTAAGTATGACATCAAGTCATTTCGAATTGCCAAGCAACAACTCTTATGAATTTGAAGACATTTCACTTGATGAACCTCTCGAGGAGGAATCACATTCAAAGAAGCCGGTGTCAATAAAGATTCAAAGAAATGAAGTTAAAGTAAGAGAAAGTAATGCACCCGATGATTGGGGGCAATGAACTATTAACAAAGTCAATGCTCCTCGACACGAGCATAAACTGTCCACATGTTATACTCCTTGATATGAGTTAAAACTATCTAAAATTTCTCAAGCAATGCTCCTCGACACGAGCATAAACTGTCCACATGTTATACTCCTTGATACGAGTTAAAACTATCTAAAATTTCTCAAGCAATGCTCCTCGACACGAGCATAAACTGTCCACATGTTATACTCCTTGATACGAGTTAAAACTATCTAAAATTTCTCAAGCAATGCTCCTCGACACGAGCATAAACTGTCCACATGTTATACTCCTTGATACGAGTTAAAACTATCTAAAATTTCTCAAGCAATGCTTCCCGACACGAGCAAAAACTGTCCACATTATGCTCCTTGATATGAGTTAAAACTATCTAACTTAAATCAAATCTCCTTGAGAAGAGACGAAACTCTCTGCATGTTATGCTCTTTTGATACGAGCCTAAACTATCAAACTTAAATCAAATCTCCTTGAGAAGAGACGAAACTCTCTGCATGTTATGCTCTTTTGATACGAGCCTAAACTATCAAACTCAAATCAAATCTCCTTGAGAAGAGACGAAACTCTCTATATGTTATGCTCCTTGATACGAGCTTAAACTATCCCACTTAAATCAAATTTTCTTGAGAAGAGATGGAACTATCTACATGTTACACTCCTTGATACAAGATTAAATTTTCCAACTCAAGTTCAAGACTTCTTGAGAAGAGTGTAAACTGTCTACAAATCAAATTGAAGACTCATTGACACGAGTATAAATTGTCAGCAAATTCAATTTCAAAGCTCTTTAACGCACGAGCATAAACTGCATGTTACTCCTGGCCCGAACGAGTATAAACTGTGTACGGCACCCCCTATTCAAACCAAATCATGTCCTTTTGAACTACGTTATGACTTGATTCTCTGTGAAGAGGTACGTAGCCGCTTAGCACTTCACTAAGTTCAGTCATAATTCAGGCTATTCGTATCAAGTTGCTGAGACAAGCAATAAAATTCAGTCATGTTGATCAATAATGGAGTGTCGTAATTTGTTCACTTCAACACAAAGGCGTCCGTGAACAAAGTGCGAGGGGGCATTTGTAGGCACCTGAATTTTATTGCCTATTAAATAAAATATGTGGCAAATTAATGCAATAATTATCAATTAATTATTTATTTATTAAGGAATTTAAATAAATTAATTCCTAAAATAAATGAGTAAATAATTGATAATTAAGCCTTATCCAGTCCAGCAGGCTTAAAGCCCAACATATCTTTTGAAGGAGAAAATATCTCTCAAGTGGTTATTTTCTCTACCTATAAATAAGGACCTTCAGTCCTCATTCCATTCATTCTAAAAAATCCTGAAAGCCTGGAAAGCTCTGAAGGAACTTGGAATCTCTGCGAAGATCAAAGTCATTCTTCGAAGATCAATCTAGAAACATCATTCAATCTGAGATCAAGGTGCGGAGCCCCTCAGATTCATCGTTCTTCAAGTCAAGTTCATCCAGCAATATTCGTGAAGTCAACGGTGTTCTACCAAATTGAACGGCGTTCTTCACAGCAAATCTTCAAGTCAACGTTTTATCCGAACAAAGGCTCGACGCCTTCGGATAAATATTTTAAAGCTTCAAGTCAACCCCAAGCACGGACAAACTTCATCCGAAGATTCGGCTCAGAAAGTTGATAAAGTCAAAGAAGTCAACTCAAGAGAGGAATCAGAGGATAGTTAAAAACTGTTTACTTAAATTCTCAAGTTTAATCCATATCGGATTATCATTGTAATATCTTTTGTGTTTATTATTTTAATAAATACAAATTTTGTTGTTACATATGGAATAAAATAATTAGGGTAGATATCGGGCGCCTTTTAGTTTTTCCATTTCTCCTAAATGTCATCTATTTAAATGACATTATAAGTATTACTACATAAAAATACCATTCTACCACAAAAATAATATAATGTTGGATATAATATATTTGGATATATATATATATATATATATATATATATATATATATAAAAGATTACCCCGCATAATTCTATAACTTAACTTATTTTAAAAGTCTGGCTTAATAAATGAGCTAAACTAAAACCTATTTAAAAGTATATAATTAATGGATCTATATCCTCTTCAGTTAATAATCTCTATAAATTTCATTTAACTGTGACCTCCACCAACCAAAACTTTTCATTCTATTTAATAAATTATTATGAGCTAAAGTAAAACCTATTTAAAAATCTAGAGTACAAACTTTTTTAAATATTAAGGCATTATTATTGTTAATTTGGATCGGGTTCATGAGACTTTACCTTAATAATTCATGTAGCTTAATTCTGATGGTGCTTCCAAAAAATAAAAAATAAAAAGTTTAATTAATTCTGAAGATTAATTTAAGATGCTCACCAACTTTTTCTACCCTTCCAGTAAGGTTTTTAATATGAAATTAGCATCCGATACCTTATATTTTGATTGCCAAACTATATTATTAATATAATTCGTATAATTAAGTTTCTCATTTTAGACTTTGTTAACTAGAGATTAACTAATATGCAGTATAAATTATTTTGATTGCTAAACTTATTATTAATATTCTTATAACATGTAAATGATTAAGTTTTTCATTGTAGAATTTGGTAATTAGAGATAACTAACATTTAATTTATAAATGGGATAATTTCAGATTTAGTCCCGTAAGAATTATTCAATGCCAAAAAGGTCCCAAAATTGGCAGATTTAGTCCCATAGAAAATTTTCATCAAAATCTGTTAATAGTTGACAAAATATTCTAAACCGTTAACAAGACCAAAATGGAATATGTCTACTTTGAAAGACATAAAATAATATACATTTGGTAGTTTATAATAATAGTATAAGTTAATTTGGGATGAAAATTTTCAAAAATTATGATTATAATATTCTTATGGGACCAAAACCGCTAACTATGAGATCAGTGTATTCCTACGGGATTATAATTGAATTGAAGGAATTCTTATTGGACCGATATTTTCACATTTATAAATTAGCCACGTACTTCTTAATTTTCAGTACACTTAATTCTTTTTTGAAATAGACCTACTCATGAGTCATGAGTGATTAGTGAAAGAGAGATCGGTAAATCCTCATGAACGATTTAGAAATTACATATATGATTAAAATAATTTATTACATTTAAATATGTTACATAATTAAAGTTCCGTCTCTCTAAAATTATAAGTATAGCATTCAGATTTTTTTTATAGTCGGTTTTTTATGAGATTGAATGAAGATTAATATAACTATATAAATATGACTCCAACTAGAGTGCACATGAACAATTTATATCATTAGATTAATGTACAAATTTATCTCCACCATTAAAAAAGATTAAATAATTAATTTTTTATAAAACAAAAAACTACCTCACTACCTATTTAACCTATAAATTTGGGGTGCACCCCATAATTACCCTATAAATATAGATCGAACTAATAAACATAATATTAATATAATAATAGAGTTGTTTTTATTTGGAAATTAAGAGCCATGTTTGCTTAGCATAGGAGCTACTTGTAGGAAGGATGAGGATTTGGTAGGGAAGAAAGATGGTCTCTCCTATACAATTCGGAGAGGGGGAGAAAACACCCCTTCGTTTCGTATGATCATACATACTATTGTCTCTTATGTCTCTGCAGAAAAATAAATAAATAATAAAACGTTAAATGAGCAAATTACGATGATGGGTAGCAAATAAGCATAATAATGTAAAAAAAGAAAAAGGTAACATTAAAAGAAAAAAAATTGTGGGTAGCATTTGTAATAGTTAGTCTCATTTAGAGTTATTATTCGAGCCGAGCGAACTCGAGTACTGCATACTCGAGCTCGGCTCGTTTTGGAAACGAGCTTAAAAATGAGCTCGAGCTCAGCTCGAATAGTTTTTGAGTCTAGTCGAGTTCGAGCTCGATTTAGCTCGTTAAACAAATCGAGTCGAGTTTATTGAGCCTTATCAAATCGAGTTTTAATAAATATATCTTATATCTATTATTTTATTTAATATTTATTATATTATTATTATTTATAATAATTATTAAAATAATCGAGCCTTAACGAGTCGAGCCGAGCTCGGCTCATTAAGAAAACGAGCATAACTCGAGCTCGAGTAGTTACGAGACGAGTCGAGCTTTTGAGTACCTTGTTTCACCTAACAGTTCTAGTCTCATGTTCCAATTTTGCAATTCCCCAATGTTATCTTTTGCGACGTAATATCTGACGTGGTGAATTTGATATGACGCCACGTCACACATACATCGCTTGAAAGAAGGCTCCCTGTATGCTTGAGAGAAATTCGGTTTTAATTTAAATGATTAATTTTAATTAAATATACTATACTCCCTCCGTCTCATTCAAAAAGAGTATTTTTTCCATTTTGCTCGTCCCACTCAAAGGGTCATCTTTCCTTTTCTACACACATGAAACCCACACACTCTCCTCTAATACAATTAAAATATGAGGTTCACACTCCTACTAATACAACTATCTACTACACATTAAATAATAATATTTCTTAATCTACGTGCAAAAAAGCAAAAGACCTCATATGTCGGGACAGAGGAGTATAATCAAATTACGAATTACGAAATTATAAAATTGGGCTTTTAAATATCGAATTAATTCATTAATTCAATAAAAGTGCGAAATTTATCTCACAAGGACAATTAGTTATGCGTCAAAATTGATTTAACCTTAAAATATTACGTATATGATTTGCAATAATAAAGTAATTGTAATTTTTTTACAAAAATTGATAATATTATTTTACAAACAATTTATAATACTCAATTCATTCATTTTAAAGTGTCATTTTTTTCCTTCACTTTTGGCATTCGCCCAAAGTGTTTCATTTTCTTTTTTATAATGAAATTCATTCACATCCACTAATACAATTAAAATAAATTCACTCACATCCACTAATACAATTAAAATATGGGTTCAAACAGCCATTAATACAACTACATACTACACATTAGATAATAATTAATACTCATTAATTCACATGCAAAAAATAAAAGACCATCTTTAAACCAAACAGAGGGAATGTTATAAAAGAAATGTGACATCTCTACTAAATACTTTAACACCCTAAAAATGAAAAAAATACACAATATCAATAAACTTACAATACTATAATATTATAAATATATCACTTTTTTTTAAACACAATATAATCAGATGTCAACTTTATCACACTTTATTATACTCCATTCAATTATCTAAAATACTCCGTCTCTTTATTAACTCATTACAACAAAAAATTACTATTCTTAAACTTCGTGTCATAAAATACGTGCATATAATTCTGAAATGGTGGGAGTTATATTTTTTATTATATAGTGATAACTAATTAAAATTATTATAATTTTAAATTTATCACTCCTAACTAACACACATAATATTACTTATACTTTAGAGTCCAACTGCAGTGTATTTGAACGATCTTAACCGTTAGATTAATTTTAATTAAATTTCTACCATTAAATATAATAAAATAATTAAAATTTTAAATAAATAACTACCCACTGCTCTTACATTTAAAATAATGGGTGCACCCTATAATCACCTTATACTTTATTATTACTTAAAGTTACACACCAAAAATCAATAAAATTAATAAAATAAAATAAAAAATTTAACATAATGTGGAACCGGGTGAACCGAGATGAAAGATAATAGTTACTCACACATTACAAATTTTTTCCGTCTCTTCTCAATAGTTATATTTTTCATTTTAATAGATGTGATTCACACAAAATAATTAATTAATATCTTTATGGAGTCTACTGCAATACTAATACAAATATTCAATATATATTAAAATAATATATCTTTCAATCCACTACACATTAAAATACTATATTTCTTAATTTTCGTAAAAAAAACAATTATAACTATTAATACGAAACTAATAGAATACCTATTAATTTAATTTTCCCGGGATCATAAATATGCAGAGTGCGTTTTTTTTTTTTTTTTAAGATTCCATAATAAATTTGTGACATATGTCCACCATTAAAATACAGCTAGCATGACTCAACATAACAACAAGCATAAATTAATGTATTTTTCTAAATTTAAAAATGATTTAACGTATGATTTTAATGAATTAAAAACATAAAATTAGGCAATATTAAATTTGAAAAAGGAGGGGGAACAAATTCCCTCCAAATGATATGATTGGGCAGCAAATATCAAGCTGGCTCCTGAGCAGTACGTATATACATATACATACAATATATACACACACAACACACAACGCACACATGACTTTATATATATCACACACAGATACGCAATATGCACCGCACCAACACCAATACATAAAGCTAAGCTACGTACTGCTTTTGCTTCCAGCTTTTTCATCACTTTCTTCTCGAGAACTCCTCGTCTTCTTCCCATGCCCAAAAGCCGCACCACACCAATCGCACCAATGCTTTAATGGAACCTGACGTCAACATTTTTCTCCTAATTTCCAGGTCAGTTTTTCGATTTTTTCCTTTTCTGTTGAATTATTCGCCAATGAAATGCTCCAATTTCTGATCGGTAAATTGCGAATCTGTGATTGAAACTGCATGCTGATTTGCAGTTTTTCGGTTTTTGATCCGTTTTGATGAATTTTGTTATTCGAGTTTCTGTTTTTCTACATTTTATTTGATTTTATTTTTTGAGGAGTTCGAATGTGTGCTAAATTGCGAATCTGTGTTTGAATCTGCATGCTGATTTGAAGTTTTTCAGTTTTTGATCCGTTTTGATGCGATTTGTTATTCGCGTTTCTGTTTTTTCTTCATTTTATTGATTTTATTTTTTGAGGAGTTCGAATGTGTGTGAGTGTGTATCTGATATCGTGTGGAAACATTTTTGATTGATCTGCGAAGTACTTTTTGTGATCATATATGATTTAATTTGTGTGATTTGATTATGGATTAGCCGATTAAAATTTGAGATTTAAAAAATTTTAGTGTTCTTTTTATTTATTAATTAATTTGATTTAAAAAAGTTATTTAGTTGTACTAAATAAAATCAAATTGTTTGATCATATCTAGATGATAACAAATTGATAAAATATTCTAAAAATCGAAAATGATGGAAGAATATAAGAATCATGAAATCAAAATGGCACAATTTAGCTTGTTTTTGAGGTGCCATTCTTATGCTTGTGGCAATGCTTTTGCATGGCCCAACTTGGAGCTTTTATATGGCATATTCTTACTTGATGTTTAATTATATTTTAATAATTGTCACATTAGGAATGATAATGTGATAGATTCGAAATTAATTTCCTCAAATATTTCTAAATACTAATAAAAAGAAGGGGGGCAGATTGAAAGGTTTAAGGTGAATATTACAACGCCTGCAGTTATAATTAAATACTCCATAGTCCTTACTTTTTTTCTTTTTTCTTTTTTAATCTGTGAAAATGAATCTAGCGTATCATAGTGTTATGGAAGGATACTGTATAATAAAACACATAATATTATATAGTGTTAAAAATGGGTTAATTTCGAGTTAATTTTTTTTTAGACATTAATTAAGATAAATTGGGGGCAATAAAGTTGTGTGTCAATATAGAATTTATGAAAATATATGTATTAAAAAACTCAATAAATGTGTTGATTTATACTTAAGTTTCCACATTAATATAGTGGAATTGGATGTTGTACTATATTCTAAAATTGTTTTCATAAGAGTTTTGTGAATCATGTTATAATGAAATCCCAACTTAAAATAAAATTTATAAAAATGTTAAATATTTTAAACCCTTTAAATAAATATTAATTAATATTTCATAAGATATCATAAGACATAAATTATTAGGATTTAATAGTTAATTATGTGAACCCAGCTCACATTATTAATTGTCTTTTATACTCCATAAGTTGTGTTCGATGAATACTCAATTTCATTTTATAGGTTAAGTATATACTCATATTTGCTTATGAATTGTCTTGCAAAAATGGAGTATCTAGGTACTCTAAGCGAATTGCAATTATATCGTGCTAATATAATAGATATAATAATTAAGACTTCTTTTTACTAACCCTACAATTCATCTATTGAAATACCACCACTAAACCTCCCCCTAAAACAATAGACTAGGCCGACATATTTGATTTAATAAAATCCATATCATCCTCCAATATTTAAGTGAGGTGGGTTTTGTTTGACTCAATCAGCAGACTCTGATGAACAATTTTGGTTTTAATATGAAAAAGTTTGGAACTTGAACCTTTGTTTGGTTCCCCGAGTAAGCAGTAAATGTGCAGGAGATTGTATTTTATTGTTGTTAACTCAATTATTGATACTTTCAAGAGAATTCCACACATGTACCATCCATACGGATTCACTCTATAACTTAAAAAAAATAAAATAATACTAATAATAATTAAAATAAAAAAAGAACTGAAAAAAATGCTGTATTCTAGACACCAAAATGTGGTGGGTAAAGTTTTTTTTTTAAATGGTTATAATCTATAATTTTTAAAAGTATTAATTAATGTGTTGCATAGATTTTTTTTTTCCGGTGCAATATGTACAATTGTTTTTAATGGATTTTAAGAAAATACATTTTTTATCAACTTTCTAGTGAGGGATAATTAAATTATTCTGAGTAATAAATAAAATATAAAATGTTTTATGTGTTTAAAATTGATAAAAATTGAAAATATGATATGCAGTTAAAATTAAACGTTTAAGAGTTTTTTTCACCAAAATTTAATCGTACATGTTACCTAGAAATGGACAAAAATAAAAAATAGTATGGATTACATGATTAAGACTGAGGGAAATAAAAGATAAAAGAATGTGACTTCTAGCTAATTCTACGTCTATTATTGGATCATTTTATGTGCATTCTATACATTAGTTGGGTTGATAAATCATTTATAAGACATATTGGACAGTTATTAAGGATAATTGCGAATAAAATCATCAAATTTGTTTCAATTGCAAATTAATTTTAACTTTAAAATTCTGCAAATGCAGATACAATCTATAATGTTGTAACATTTTGAACCAAAATGAAGTTTTATTTTTGAGTTGGTCTCCTGTGAATCGGGTTTATGGTGTAAACCGTATGATTCCTCTTTAATTTAAACCCCTACCAATACATAGGTATAATGAAGTTGGAAGGGAAACCACATGATTTAGGGTAAGAAAAGATCAGGATTCATATACTAAGTTATGTAAATCGGATTTATAAGAATGTTTGTATTACTTTTTATATATACTACTTTTTATTTTCTACTCTACAAGATAATATTTCTCATGAATAATAAAATGTTTCATCTATATTTATATTTCGATTCTTGTCATGTTCACTATGAGTCTTAGAAAATTGATCACTAGTTTAAAAGGCCAACACATATTTAACGTGGTGTGTTAATTCACAAAATTTAAAAAGTTATGTCTATTTTGCTATTGAAGTATTTATTTAGTTTTTTTTAATTAACCCTTAGGACACTGGGATGTAATGTAGGAAGCAATTTCTATTCATGTCGTTTATTTAAAAATTAAAAATAAGATAAAACAAGGAGTTGATATAGATTATCGCCACATAGCATCACATCAAAATTATTGTAAACTGAATTAGAGAGCAAGGAAAGTGAAATGCAAAGATAAGCAATGTTTTTGATTTTGGGCAACATGAATACAAAATTTATGTAGAATGATTCATAACAGTTGACACTTCATTTAATTAAGAAGCCTAAATTTTCCCTCAGTCCGTTCGAAAGAGGGTATTTTTTCTATTTTGGTCGTTCGCTCCAAAGAGGGTTATTTCTTTTTTTTTTTACACACATGAGTTCCACACACACCCACTAATACAACTAAAATATGGGTTCACACTCCCACTAATATAACTACCCACTACACATTAAATAATAATACTCTTTAATCAACGTGCACAAAAGTAAAAGACCCTCTCTCGGGCGGACGGAGGGAGTATATCTCATAATGCCCCATCATCCCATATATATACTCCCTTCGTCTGCTCGAACGGTGGTTATTTATTTTTTGCACGTGAATTAAGGAGTATTATTATTTAATGTGTAGTGTGTAGTTGTATTAGTGAGTTGTGTGGTCACATATCTTAATTGTATTAGTGATGTGTGTGGGTTCCATGTGTTTAAAAAAAAATGTCCACCTTTGATACAGACGTTCAAAATGACAAAATGTTCACCTATCCGGCGGACAGAGGGAGTAATCAATAAAATCATTTTCATATTTTCTTGGAAATATCTTAAACCAATTACATTGTCACAATTTCTTATTTTACAACGATATTCTACTCTACATTTCATAAGTAGTATTTTATTAAATTTAAAATATATGATAAGTCAGAATAAGAGATAAAACAATAATCCCATTTGGCGTCATATATATTTAACTTGAATTTTCTATTACACTTCCTATGTTTTATTGGTATTCTATAATATAAAAAACTATTCCCTACAATTAACTATTAAGATAAGAGTGTGATTCTTGTGCCACCAAACTGGATTAGATAATTCCGACCCATGCATATGTCCCATTAATTAGTCATTAAAACCCTAAAAAAAGGGTTAAATATTTATGTATGTATATATATCCATAAGATATTTTCACCTCAAACTATAGTATAGGGTGTGTGAAAATCAATCTAGATTCTGGACCCAGGGATCACATAACAAATTCGCAGCTGGCTTTATTGCAGAGTGGACTTTAAATGAAATTTCCATGAAAACAAACAAACAAACATTGTAGTAGTAGCTAATTTCTGTCTTCTACTCACCTGCAATATTATTAATATCGTCGTAGCTTTCATTAACTTTGCACAAACATTGACCATATGTTTCTCCACTTGCTTCGTACTATAGTACATCATGTGGGTCTATTTTGTTCCCTACATATTCCCATTTCACCTTTATTCTATCAAGATCTTTTTTGGATCCACCTTTCTCCTTTTTCTTGATTTGCATCATCCCCGTATCGATCTTTTTACCCCGAATAAACCTCCTTCTTACATTTCACTATTTCTAGAATTAACCCACCCCTATCTTCTTCCATTATGTATGCATGCTACCTATTACTAGTAATTATTTATTGCTTTAATTTTTTTAATTTGGTTAGAGACACATGTCGATAATTTGAATATTGATTATAATTCATGACTAAAATCAATAGAAATAGAACACTAGACAAGGGAATGAAATAAAAAGTATTAATATAGAAAATTAAGTAAGGTTGATTCATATAAAAAGTCTAATAGGGTTTGTTTTGCTCAGCTAAATGGCTAGCATTATCACTTGTACAGCTAAAATAAATAATCCATCGCTGACATACATCAATGTCAACAAAATATAAAATGAAATAGAAATTGTATTTCCCCGTTTGGCGTAGCTAGTGGTTTCTACTTCATCGAATCACCTTAGATAAGATCTTCTTTGATCTACCTTTTCTCGTATTTCTTGTTTTCTTATGTGCTTTTGGATATGGGGATCAGCTGGACCCACAAAAGAGTGGAAATGATATAATTATTTGGCCTGCAATCTTCATAGCTCACATGTATATAATATAGGTACAAAACCGGCTCCTACACTCATATAAATAGACTTCTATTTTCTACTATTTCAATTATGACTGATATTTTTCCCAATACATGCATCGTCATCATTACATCTTCTATGTTTATGAATTTGCTTCCCTTGTTTAACGTTTGTTTAAGATTATTTTTAATCAATTTTATTAACCTTAGATAGTATTCTAGTATTTTAAGTAATAAATAAAAAGAAAGTAATGATATGTATATATTAAGTAAAAATGATAAATTTGAAATTTAAGTAACTATTAAGGTTACAAATAAAAAAGTTTTATTATTATTATTATTATTTAGATTAAATACAATTATATTCTTACTCTATTAATTGGAAATTAGTGAAACAAACAAAACATGCGTAGTCATATGAAATATTTGAAATTATTTTGACTTTCAATGTTCCTACTAATACTGAAGAAACGCTTTTACAGTCCCACTAATTATTAATTTTGATTTTGTCGCAGAAAAGGTCGAGGGTGTCAAAATTTATTTCCATAAATTGTTATCTTAATAAAATCATGCTTTCTCGTACGTAGTTTTACTTGGACACGACACTTCCATGAATGCGTAAGCAAGTATTAAATCAAATATTGTAGTTGACAACGACAATAAGGAACGAAATAATAATTATTGCTCATTTCTTCCGCCCGATTTTTTAACAAACATATAACACCTTTAACAAATGATGAATTACTAATATTTTTAGAGTTTACTTACGGTGCAACTAGATATTTTCAACCGTTAAATTAGATTTGTACTTAATCTTCATCATTCAATAATAAAAAATAAATTTATTAACTACCCATTATCCCTCAATTTTATCCTATAATTCTGCGGGTGCATCGGTGCACCAGGTGCACCCCAGAATAACTCATATTTTTAGTTACTTGGAATATAGTTGATTTGATATATTTAAAATGAGTGTATGTATAACTTTTTATTCTATTTTGTATACATGTTATTTTATTTTGTATACGTGTTTCGTAATAATTGTATATTTTTTTCACACTAAGCTTTTCATTAAAAAAATTAGCATCATATGTGTATAACTTTTTATTCAATAGTGTATACATGCTTTTTAATAATTTTATATTTTTTTACACTGAATTTTTCATTAAAAAACCTAACAATTAAATTGTATACATTTTTGCTCTTAATTGTATATATTTATATTTATATTTATATATGGATGCACCCTATCTTAGGATGCATCTGGGTTCACACTATAATTAGCCATTTAAAATATATTGATGTATAAATTATTGATCATCTGATAACTAACTTTACTTACGCTATAAAGTATCAACATGCATGTCCGTGGTTGCCTCTAATTCAAAAATTATTTTTTGTTCGGTAAAATGAAATACTAACTTCTTACTATATATTATTATTATTTTTTTTTTTTCTGAAATCAACAAAAGAATTCTATTTTCTGTGTCTTTTCGGGGAATTTGGGCAGATTTATTGTGATTTAATTTATGGGAAGTCAAACGCAATAACTTCTCTCTCAAGTTAATTTTTTCTTACAATTTTACTAAATCTTAGACGCTTAGTTTTTCATTTTATTATAACGAAATATTTCTACTTTAAAAATAAAAAATAAAAATTGTTCTACATTTATTTGTTTACATATCTTTTGAACTTTCCCTTTTCTAAACAACCTGAAGATAGCAGTAGTGTTGTGAATTGTTTATCAAAATCTCCTGTTTAAATATCTGAATTTGCATTTAATTATTCCCTTGCTGAAGAAATGTACTCCTTTCATCCCTTAATAAATGTGTATTTTTTTTCTGTTTTGGTGTTGGATTTCATTTTCCTTTTTTATTAATTCATAGCATAATTATCACTTTTCATTAATTACGTACTACTTTTTACGTCCTGACTTAGTAGTTACGCTTAGTATTCATTAGGCCCATTAAGGCGGGAACAGAGGAAGTATTTTTTTTTATTAAAGTATTATCACATCTTATCAAATTTCACAAAATTTAAATTGTGGGAGAAGATCTCACACAATTTATATATATAAAATAAGTGACTAGTATATAATAATTATTGAGTGAGACTCTTGTGCACCCGGGCGCACGGAGCACATCCCGTGCGTTTTTGCAATTTTCGTGTCCTTTTACAATTTAAACCCCTAGAAATACATATGTTTAAATAGAATATAGAGGGGGAAGGTTGTGTTCACATGTGGACTCGGGGGCGCAGGAGCTTTTGCCATTATTACTCCCTCCAAATGTCACCGGTTGCTTTTTGTGCGTAGATTAAGGAATATTATTATTTTATGTGTAATGGGTAGTTGTATTAGTAGTGAATGGTGGGTCACATGTGGTACTTTTTTACTAAAAGTGAGAAATGAGAATATTTGGATGTGACGCCCAATTTAATAAAATGATAACCTTTCGGTGAGATGGAGGGAGTACTATTATCAAGGTGAGCCCCATCCTAATGATATTTGGGGGTCTGAATCAATCGATCAATGCATCCGATTCTCTATAGAATACGTCCCAATCATAGCACGAACTTAATAAATACAGATCTTAAATTATTTGTATACGTATATTTATCATATTTAAATATTTAAAATCAGTAATAAAAATTAACCATAGAAATATGTACAGATGACTATTGAGATTAAAAAAAAAAACTAATAAATTACAGCTGTGCGTGTGCGTTGCAACGAATGATTGAATGATCATTTATATTCACGGATCATGGTTAAGATCCAATTCATCAATTAATTTTTAAAAATATAAAAAAATAATTAAAAGCAAAGTGAATCAGTGAAACAATTTACTACTAATAAACAAATAAAAGATTTTAATTTGTTAAAAAGGCAGACATCAGTATCAAATTAGAAGAACCAAAATGGGAATAATGGTAGATGTCTCATCCATCAAACTGACTCTGCTTTCCTGGCTCTCTGGCATAAGCAATGGCCTCTAATTGCGCCTACCTACACTCCAGTATCACTCTCTTTCCCTCTCTCTTATTTTATTATTATTATTATTATTATTATTATTTTATTTTAAGTGAAATTGGAAATTACCAGTAGCTAGAATCCATATGGTTTCACCTGCATGGGTGTGCGTCTCTTTATACTCTCTGAAGCTTACACGAGGATTCGTGGCCTTCTCTCTCTCTCTCTTTCTCTCTCCCACCGGAGAATCTTTCAACCGCCACCCTTTCTCACTCCTCTTCAATCGTGTTTCTCTCTCCAAGGGTTTTGGGATCGAATTTAGTAAAACCCCGTCGTTTCCTTGCATTGCCTTTCTTTTTGAAGATTTTTTGCTATTTCGGAATTGTCGGTGCTCTCCTGATCATCTACTTGTGAGGGTTTTCTTTGGATTGCTGATGTTTTCTGAGTTGTTCATTTTGTCGAAATAATCAATGTGTTTGGAAGTGATGCTGGAATCTGTGTGTTAATATGTGTATTGATCTGTATTTGCTTCGTTCCGAGTTTGAACTTTTTAAAATTTCGTGCATGCAATGTGTTTGTGGTTTGAGTGTCAAATTCCGTTGATCTTTGCTTTGTTTTTCTCAGTGATGCACTGTGAATATGTGCATGTTGTGCATGTCTGTGATTCTTTTTGTTCGTAAGCATACAAACTTTTGTTATTCGAGGTACAAATTTGATCAATTGTAGGTGTTCACTATACGAATATGAAATTTTGGGTATTAGTTATAGGGAACTTGATGGTAGACCCCATTTTCTCCCTCATGACAAATCTGTGGATCCGGTTTTCTTTGTTATCTCTTATTTTTGGTGACCCCCCTGTCATTTTCGAGTTTTACTCTTATGGTAAATGTGCAAAATACAGATGTATTGACATTCTTTTAAGACCAATATCTCAATGAATTTCCACAGTTTTTTGCTTCTCTATTACAATTTCGTGCATTCATGAATAATTCTCAGTGTCAAGCTTGAGAGAGATTCTGGAATGAGTGCATCTCAATTTCTGTCAATCAAAATGCAGGGCAAGTGCTCTCTGGTGTATTTGAGCTGTATTGAAGCCCATTTTGAAGGTCTTACACTGAACTTCCCATATGCCAGGGAATAAGTGTAACGACAACTCACAAGTTCATAATACTCGAACAGGAAGGCTCTTGAGAGAAAGAGCACTGAGAAGGAACAGAATTCCTTCTCTTACTGATGAAAATGATGGTAATCGAGGGATTGAGATCCTTGTAAATGATAATAACTTAGGAAATTCATATGTAGAACAGTATTTAGAAGGAGCTGCACAAGCACCTCGTGATGGGTTGGAAAGGCCTGATGGGAGGCCAATTAGACAAAGATTGCTAGTGGTGGCTAATAGACTGCCTGTATCTGCTGTAAGGAGAGGTGAGGATTCTTGGTCACTAGAGGTAAGTGCAGGAGGTCTAGTCAGCGCTCTTCTCGGTGAGTTTTTAGAGTTCCTTCTTTCTGTTTCACCATCTATTGTTTGAAATTTGGTATGTGAGTTCAACTTTGAGGATTCACAGTTCCAGTGTGTGCATATCGCCTAATACTTCAAATCTGTAGGTGTTAAGGAGTTTGAGGCACGATGGATTGGTTGGGCAGGTGTAAATGTGCCAGATGAGGTTGGTCAAAAGGCACTTACTAAAGCTCTTGCTGAGAAGGTAAATATTGTTAGTGGCTCTTTGTAAAAATTCCAACAAACTAAATGCATGTGATTATCTCTGATTCAGTCAGTACAAGGTTTAATTTTACACTAGAATGTGTGATGCATGGTGCTTAAATTTACTCCTCTTTGCTCTATCCAGAAATGCATACCTGTTTTCCTAGATGAAGAGATTGTTCATCAGTATTACAATGGCTACTGCAATAATATATTATGGCCTCTGTTCCACTATCTTGGACTGCCACAAGAAGACCGTCTTGCAACTACCAGAAGTTTTCAGTCGCAGTTTTCTGCATATAAAAGGGCAAACCAAATGTTTGCTGATGTTGTTAATGATCATTATACAGAGGGTGATGTTGTTTGGTGTCATGACTACCACTTAATGTTTCTCCCAAAATGTCTGAAGGAACATAACAGCAAGATGAAAGTTGGGTGGTTTCTGCATACTCCATTTCCGTCTTCTGAAATCCATCGGACTTTGCCATCTCGATCTGAACTACTACGTGCAGTTCTAGCTGCTGACCTAGTGGGGTATTACATTTGCCTACCATATAACTAATCATGACATCCAGCATTTGCGTTGTTTTCAATTCATATCATGAGCTGCACATTAATGACTTTTGATAGCAAATTAATCAATTATATAGTCTATTGTTCTATAATATGCATATTCAGTAGAGGAAGTGAGCATATTTTTATTATTTCTTCCATGACTTCATACTTGTTTGTTTAACATTTTTAAAATTTTATATGCCTATAACATTTTAAATATAATAATTGCTCTCATCTTTCATCAACTAACTTTTACATGTAAGCAAACTATACTTTATCTAATAGACAAGTAAATGAACATGAGAACTTATATATGTATATCCTCATGCACAGGGAACCTTCTCTGGATTAAAGCTGGCTTGTATGCTATAATGGTTTCAAAGATATGATGTTAATTGAAAACATTTTACATTCTCCGAAAGCACTTCCAACATGGTTTAAGTCTTTGACTGCTCACTATGCAAATTCTTTTAAAGTTTTCTATAAATTATAGATATAATGGATGCCTTGTTTCATGCATGGCACCTCTTTATTATCTTGGCTCTTGTACATCCAGAACATAATTATTCACCTGAGTGTTAAGAAAATTGTGTAGTTCATAGACGATGCTGACAAAGAAACTCCTGTGACGTGGAGCAAATAACATGCGGTTTAATCATGTATTTATTCCCTTCAATCTATAGTTATTCCCCAAATTATTTACCAAAAAATAATCTCATCTCTGTCTTCGTAATAGATACATAGAGTAATCTCTTTTTTTGTACACAAACTCTCACTTTTTTTTAAGGCGTGTGTCATTCTTTATGCAAGGATGCCTGCTATATTATTTACTTTATTGTACTTAATTAACTAATGCTGGATGTTGAAATTGCTTTCTTATCATTAGTTAAATTTATTTCCAGTTTCCACACATATGATTATGCAAGACATTTTGTGAGTGCTTGTACCCGAATTCTGGGACTTGAAGGTACTCCTGAAGGAGTAGAGGATCAAGGGAGACTAACTCGTGTGGCTGCGGTATGTATTTAACGGATTTTCCTGGAGAACTCATACATTCTTGATATTTTCAGTTGCTCCTATAAATTATTCATAAATTTTAGTGGCCTCATATATTCCCCGTTTTTGCTGATCACAGTTTCCAATAGGGATTGATTCGGAGAGGTTCAAGCGCGCTCTTGAAGTCCCTGAAGTTCAGGAAAACATTAAAGAATTAAAAGAAAGATTTGCTGGAAGAAAGGTTTCTCCTCCTCCCCAAATTTTGTTTCTTGTATATCTGATTAATTTAGATCAATTATATTCCTCTACCACAATACCCTTGAATATTGAGGAGAAAATAGTGAAGTATCTACTAAGCAACTAATTACAAGTTACAACCTTTCTGTTCAGTCTTGGACATAGATTTATGAAACTTGAATCAGTTTCATATCTTCCTAGTAATTTGTTTGTCATTTCTCAAAAAGTTATCCAATTTAATTCTGTTTATCATGATTAAAGTATAAGCTTTGATGCAGGTAATGCTCGGTGTGGATCGTCTTGATATGATAAAAGGAATCCCTCCAAAGCTGCTAGCATTTGAAAACTTTCTGGAAGAACACCCATACTGGCGAGATAAAGTGGCTTTGCTGCAAATTGCTGTGCCAACAAGAACTGATGTTCCTGAATGTATGGTCTTATTTTGGTTTCGCGTGTATTAATTTTCTGTAATTTAATATTAAGATTTCATCTATTTTAACTTTCTGGCCTCTATAGATCAGAAACTTACAAGCCAGGTCCATGAAATTGTTGGACGGATTAATGGGAGATTTGGATCTTTAACTACTGTTCCAATTCACCATCTGGTTAGCATTTTTTCAGCAAGAGTTAGTAATTAAGTTTCTTTTTGTTATGTGCATATGTCTTGGATGTCTAACTATTGAGTTATCTCATTTTCTGAGAAAAATTAAAAAACTCACGCACATTTGCTTGGAATCCCAACTTTCTTCTCATTCAGGGACCAGCATTTGCTGCCATGTTTTTTTAACCACTTTATATTTTCATATGGCTATGTTATGCATTTTTTCTCAAGTTAAACAAGTTCTCTTATAGAGTACAGCTAGGTTTATTTCAATCTAGGTATTCAATTTTTTGAAATGGTCAAGATATATTTCTTTCTAACTATGTCGATAAATGGCTTTCGGTTGGCATTCTCATCACTCTTTTCCTTTGATTTATGTCATGCCCATTTACCTATACATATGTGATGTTGTATCTGATTTCCTAGATGTTGATGTTATCGATTATGCGATGATTATGAAGTAAAATTTATCTCTCTGCAGGATCGTTCTCTTGACTTCCATGGCTTATGTGCGCTATATTCTGTTACTGGTAATAGCAGCTGTCAGTTAATCAGATGCTCTTACTTTCGTTTCCCCTTCTTAAAGCTGGCTTCCAGTCTTCTTACATTAAAATTGATGACACTTCAACTGATGAACCACGTTAATCTAAGCAATGCAAAGCTAATCTAAGAAAGTGGGGGGTAAACACTCGCATATCATTTATTCTTATGTTATGTGAGTATAACATACTTCTGCTTCAAGATTTCTTTCCAATCTAGTAGCTCTCATAATCTAATGGAAAACTTAGGATGCAGAATATCACACCATGAATGATTTGGCAGATTTGGATTCATAAAATGTGTTGTTTATTAGAGGTGATCACGTATTTTCATATTGTTTTATTGTTTGATGTTTGTTTATATCTGCTCTGTGTTTTTATCTGTGTATAGAACATAAATTAAGAATTGCATAATTAGAATATGGACTTGAAATATTGGTTGTGTCAAATATTAAACTCTAAAATTTCTTCAGGGTTCTTTAGTATACCACATTTTAGGTTGATTCTGAATCCTTCAATTGATCCAAGATGCACACCATCTGATGTAGTGATGTAATGTAGATTATAACATTTCCTGAATACTTAAAATATGAGCAATATTAACTGATTTCTTGGTTTATAACTTAATTGATGCAATATGGTGACTGTCGGTTGGCTTGATTCATCAGATGTAGCACTTGTAACATCTTTGCGGGATGGAATGAATCTCGTGAGCTATGAGTTTGTGGCATGTCAAGATTCCAAAAGGGGGGTTCTCATCCTCAGCGAAGTATCTATCATAATCTGAACTCTGTTTTATACATGTTTATTGACAAATTATTTGCATTGATATCATTGATGACAGAATAAATGTTTTCTTTTATTGCCTTGAACATTTTTTCTTTTTGTCTGAGAATTTTTTTTTTCTTGGATATCTTTAAATCTGCTTCTGGTTTCTTCTTCTTCAAACAGTTGCTCAGATCACTTTTATCATGTCAATTTGTCCGAGGATATGATTTAGTTTTGTTATAAGGTTTGATAATGATTTTCCTTTTGACATCCTCCTTTTCCATTGATCATCATGTTGTTCATCACCAAATGTGTCGCTTTGAACTTTCTCTTTTCTATTTCCTGAAATGCTTTTGTTTCCTGTTATGATTCCTTTCGATAAATTGCAGTTTGCTGGAGCAGCGCAGTCTCTAGGTGCTGGAGCCATTCTTGTGAACCCTTGGAACATCACGGAAGTAGCAGCTGCCATTAACCAGGCTTTGACTATGCCTGCTGAAGAAAGAGAGAAACGGCATAAGCATAATTTTGAGCATGTGACTACTCATACTGCTCAACAGTGGGCTGAATTCTTTGTAAGGTGAGGGCATAACTTAAAGTATCTTTCAACGTCCTTATGAATTTCGGAATGATGATCTTACACTCATCTTCAACAAATAGGTCAGATCTAATTAACTTTTCCCATCATATTCCACAAAGAAATACGTTGAATTCTTGCCATGTCTTGTGGCAACTGAAGGATGGCAATAGTTAAGTTTGATAATAGTTCAGTTAAAGTTAAGTTTCAAACATTTATTTCTCGGAGTTGGAATGGAATATTATCTCTGAAGGTTGATATTTGGGATAGATGTGTTTGTATTAGTCTTAGGGTGAAAACATAAAATATATTTACTCATCCTAGAGTGTTTTAATGTCCTTGCTTCGTTTCCTAGTGGAGATCTAATTGCATGGTGGATTTGGTTCTGTATATACAAAAGCTGATAGATGCTAAATTCAATTCTTATGCTCGCAGTGAATTGAATGATACTGTCATTGAAGCACAGCAGAGAATAAGAAAAAATCCCCCCCAGCTTGCCTTTGGTGATGCAATCAGGCGCTACTTGCTGTCGAGTAATCGATTGCTCATCCTGGTATGTCCCAATTTACTTATAGAGTTATAAAGTTCACATCAACAACTGCATATGCATGTTAAGTTTTTTGTTGTACTGTCCAACTACAATATAATTGCTGAGGCGCTCTCATATTAGCACTCATGCATTTCCTGTGAAAAAAACAAATGTATAGCAGTATATATGTCACTGTTTTGCATTGTAATTTTGTTTTTCAATACTAAAATACTATGTGATGCATCCATGTTAAACTAACCTGAGGATTAACTGAGTTTGTTTTTTCTCATTGACTAAGCTAACCTAGCAAATAATGTATTTGAGTTAATTTGCTCGTTTCTATTCATCACTGCCAGTGAATTTGATTAATGTGCTTGTATGACTTCCAAGAGTCGCTATAACCCCAATAATACAAAAAAGCAGTAGATGAAGAGAATCATATCATAACAGAAAATCTGAAAATAAATGTGTAGTATCAACCTGCAAATAAAATTTTGTAGTGAAGTATATATAGATGGCTAACACTTGTGTGAGACCGTCTCACGGAACTCATTCCATAAGATGGATAAGAAGTGATAACATAAAAATAAAAAGTGATATATGATTGATGAAAATTAATAATTTTTCGAATGAATTAGTTCATGAACATATGTAGTATTAATGAAAAGTGATAATTAATTAAGAAAAAGTAAAACGGTCTCATACAAGGTTAGCTTTATATAGATTTGTAGCCACAAAGAGTTCTTTTTTGGATTTTGTCTGCAGATTTCTCCTATGAAATATTTAAACGTAGTTCTTTAAGTTTTAAATGTATATCCTTGTTATATACTTTAATTTCACAGGAAAGATGCGACACCTCAACTCTATAAATGCAGTTTTATCTCAGACAACAAACATTTGCTTTTCTCTTAAATTCAAGCACACAGAATTAGAGGTAAAACCAGGGATGTTTGAATTAGATAAGAGAGTAGGGGCAGCAAAGCTTGTATCCAATACCACATAGAAATGTAATTATACAATTGACTTTTTTAAACTGAATGTTAATCATCTATTATAGGTCATAAGGAAGAATAACCATATAGCTAGAAATGGATACTTTAATTTTTCCATGAATGAGATGTAAAACCTAAGATACTGATATGATTAATGAATGTAAACACTTGAATATGCACCTTATGGATCCTTCATGTAGTTATGCGATGATGTAATTAATGTGAATACTTTCTTATTCATGTTATATTTGAATATACAGGGTTTTAATTCTACACTTACTGAACCAATTGACACTCCTGGAAGAAGGGGAGATCAGATAAAAGAAATGGAACTTAAATTGCATCCAGAACTGAGAGGAGCTCTAACATCGCTTTGTAATGACCCGAACACAACGATTGTTGTCCTTAGTGGAAGCGACAGAGATACCTTAGATGATGTCTCTATCTCTCTCTACCCCTCCTCTTTCTCTCTGCTCAATTTATACCTTCTAAAATAAATTGCTCATTCAGAATTTTGGGGAGTACAACATGTGGCTAGCAGCTGAGAATGGGATGTTTCTACGACATACAACAGGCGAATGGATGACGACAATGCCAGAGCACTTGAATATGGATTGGGTTGACAGTGTGAAGGTATGAGAAAATGTGGTAAAATGATCATTACATGATTCACATTCGTACGTATAAATTACTCATTTCTTTGGACATCTTTTACAGCATGTTCTCGAGTACTTCACCGAAAGAACTCCAAGATCACGCTTTGAAAGCCGCCAGACCTCACTTGTATGGAGCTACAAGTATGCAGGTACGTAATCATTATGGTGGCATCTTCCCGTGCCAAGTTATAATTCTTATCTCACAATTGCTCATCATTTTTTCTCAAATTCTGTCGACAAATTTCAGATGTTGAATTCGGTAGATTACAAGCTAGAGATATGCTGCAGCATCTCTGGACAGGTCCAATTTCTAATTCATCGGTCGATGTTGTCCAAGGGACCCGTTCCGTTGAGGTCCGAGCAGTTGGTGTCACAAAGGTAGCTACACACTTGGATATTGCATTTGAACTAATTTCAGTTAGACCCACAACTGCTCTTTACTTAAAACCCCTTGTTTCTTTCTTTTCCTTTGTATAGGGAGCAGCTATTGACCGTATACTTGGAGAGATTGTTCATAGTAAAGCCATCAGTACACCAATAGATTTTGTCTTGTGCATTGGCCATTTCTTAGGAAAGGTATCTCTTCTTTTTACAAATAATTATTGACTATTATTCTAGCATTATAGAATTAACATGACCATTTTAACAAAATCAAGATACATTAAAACTAATGTTACAATTACTAAGTATGGATATATTTGCACTTATGAATATGAAACACGTTTCCTCTGCTGTCTTTATTCTAGGATGAAGATGTGTACTCGTTTTTCGAACCAGAGCTTCCTCCCAATTCGTTGGGTCTACCAAGAAGTAAGGTTTCCGATGCATTAAAGCATTCAGTTGAGAAAAGGCCAGCTCCGAAGCTACCCTCAAGCAGAATCAACTCGAAGCCTCAAGGTAAGGTCCAGTCGAACGGGTCAAGTTCAGATAAGAAATCAACAGGTGGGAACTCTGGAACCAGCAAACGACCATCACCTGAAAATATTTCTTGGAACGTGCTCGATTTGAAAAAAGAGAACTACTTCTCCGTTGCAGTTGGGCGAACGCGCACAAGTGCACGGTATATTCTCAACTCAGATGATGTAGTTACATTTCTCAAGGAGTTGGCAGATGTGCCAAGCTCTTCCTCATATTGAGTTCATCATGCCAACTTCTGACACTCTTATTGTCCAAAATTTAACTTTTAACATTGCCAGTGTATCACCCAGAATAACATTTGATAGATTTCGATTTCATTTTATAGTTTGCTTGTGTTGGGAATACATAATAATTTTCCCTTTGACATGCTAGATTTCATTCTAGTAAAGCATTTGTGAGTGTGAGTGTGTGTGAGAGAGAGAGAGAGTCAAGAAATGCAGACATTAATGCCTCCTCAAAACACCAGAATTCTGGAAAGAAATATAAATTCAAATAATTCATTTTCCAAGATGTCACATGGACAATTAATACAAGCTGCAGTGCTTTTCGTAACAGAATATTGCAAAAACTAACAATCTAAATCTTGCAAAACTAAATCAACACCTCCAGCAAAACCACCTCCCTTTACTCACCATACTCTTAAGATTAAACGATAAAGATCATCGATCGCTCGAAATATTCGAGCGAACCAGAGTTTCGTATTAGACTAAACAACACAAACACGTACAGAGGTAACTGGGCATATATCACCTTAACCAAAATGCAGAATCAGCTTTATTTATCAGGGGTTTTTCTGTTGGGTTCAAATACGTACTTGATCAACGATTCCTTGATGGACAGCATCTCAGGGAACTCTTTCTTCAACTTAGTCGCGTCCATTTCGTTGTTACTTCGCTGTGCAACGATGACCTTCGCTTGCTCCTCAAGAGTGAAGTTGGAATACTTGAAAGATGGATCAATGTATTCCTTGTACATATCCAAGATCTCATTGTGGCTGACCACCCCCGGGTTAGTGAAGTTCCATATACCCCTAAGGTTCCTCTTCGCCATCTCAATCGAAATCGGAAGAAGCTCATCCAAGATTGTCATGCTGTTGGGGATGTTAACCACCTTATTGTACTTAGAAATCTTAGTGATGAAGTTGCGTGGGTTGTTCAGATCTGAAGATATTGGCATTCTAACTCTGAGAGTGCAAACGTTGTCGTATTCTTTCAAGAGCTCTTCCACCTGATTGATTGCACCCCAAATACAATACATGTCAGTGTATACATAAAGTGAAAAAACATACAATATTTTAATATTATAGGTAAAGCTGTAAAGAAAATCTTGGGATGAGAATATATTACCATGGCCTTGGTTTTGGAATAGAAAGAACCCATGAAATTTGGTGTGTCTTCCTCCTTAAATCCAATGCCGGAGCCTTCAGGGTGAGAGGCGTTGTACTCGAATATGCACCCTGTGGCGAAGTTCATCATGAGAAGGCCATGCTCCCGGCACACGTCTGCCAAGGTCAATGTGCCAGCAACATTAGCTCGGATCGTCTCAGGCCTGTGACTCTCGCACCAATCAACATTGGGTCTACCAGTTACACCAGCAGCATTAAAAACATGAGTTGGCTTGATGGCTTGGATGTCAGCCACAAGTTGAGATCGGTACTCAAGACGGCCATTTCCGTATTCGTATGCGATTCCTTGTTTCTCGCATAATTTACCAAGCAAACCACCAAGCCACCCAGTCCTACCATAGATCAAGAACTTTAAGGCTGGTTTATGGGGTGATTGGCTGGTTTTTGAATTTGGCACCAACATTTTGGTAGGGTTCGAATTACCAGAGAATTCGGACTTGCCTGATTCGTACTTCTCAGCGCCATCAAAATGCCTCTCTATTCCACCAGGCATCATCAGCATTCTAGGATGTGGGAGCAGTGCACCCGATACATCACCCCACCAATCAGGATTGCCGGTGTACCACTCCATGGTCTTTCTCAGACCCTCTTCCCATGTTGTCTTTTCGGACCAACCCAAGTTCTTCAGCTTTTGGTCGTCGAGGAAATACCTCTGATCATTAAATGGTCTGTCCACCACAAACTGGATGCTCTTGTCTGGATCCATGTTGAACAGTTTGCATATGTCTCTGGCAACATCAATAACTCTCCTTTCTTTCTTGGTTCCTATGTTGTAAACATGGCCAACCTCTCCCTTGTGCAGAATTACTTCGAATGCTTCCGCAACATCCTCGCAGTAAAGGTAACTTCGAACATTGGCACCATCACCATGAATTGGTAGAGTTTTCCCTCTCATTGCCAAAAGGATAAACTTTGGAATTAACTTTTCAGGGAACTGATTGGGACCATAAACATTGTTTCCTCGGGTGGTGATGACAGGCAATCCATAAGACCTACCATAAGCCATAACAAGCATTTCAGCCCCAGCCTTTGTCGCTGAGTAAGGGTTCGTCGGGAGGAGCTGTGAGGCCTCGTGATTTCCTACCACAGCATCCTCCTCTGTCTCTCCATAGACCTCATCTGTACTAACATGGATAAACCTCCTGACCTGCCCGGTAACCTTGCAAGCTTCCAAGAGAACGTGGGTGCCGTAAATGTTATTCTTGGTGAACTCAAAACTGTTACCGAAAGAATTGTCAACATGGGTTTGGGCTGCAAAGTGCATAATAGTGTCAATGTTCTCGGTAATGAGAAGGTAGTTGACAAGATCAGCACTAGCAATATCACCCTTCACAAACTTGAAGTTGGCAGAGGCTTTGGAAGGAAGAAGGTTTTTCAGATTGGAACAGTAATCAAGTTTGTCAAGAACGACAACTTTGTACTCAGGGTAGTTCCTAATCAGCCTGTTGGCAACATGAGAAGCAATGAAACCAGCTGCCCCAGTAATGAGAATATTCTTTGGGGTGAAAGTCGACATTGTCGCTTAATTTCTGCAATAGGAGTTACATTTCAGATGAGATCCAACCATTTTAAGGCAAAATCTAACTACTTCTACAAAAGACAATCAATCAAAACGAAAATCTTAAGTTAAATCATGGGTTTGCAAAATAAATGCAAGCAAGAGAGGACCAATCAAATGAAGAGATCATATACCCAATGAACATAATGAATTGACAAAGATCGCATTGATCAGATTCAGGATCAGAGATCCCTTCGTAAGTATACTCAAATCCACAGTAATCAAGATTTTTATACAAAGAAGGTAAATCATTGAAACTGTAATCATTTAACAACTACGAGGTGCATTAATACATCAACGATCCATCCAATCATTAATTTGAATCAAGAATCAATCAACGGAAAATCGCATCCAAAGCTTCGAAACGGATAACTCATTAAATCCTTGAAGAACCAATTAAACCCACATATACACAAACACCTTAAGCACATTGATCAACCACTAACTCATAAAGAAAATATGAACGAATCAAAGCATCAATACAGACAAAATTGAACAGATCTAACTCAAGTAGGGCAAACCCAGATCACAACACAAAAAGGGATCTCCAAAAAAAAGAGAGAAAGAAAGAAAAACTCACGACTCTATGGGTAATCCAGATCAGGATCCAGCAGCGAGCTTCGAAATAGGAAAGAATTCAAAAGAAAGAAGATGGAAATCAGAGAGAAAATGAAAGGATTATGACCACGAGAGGGAGTAAGTAGCGAGAAGCAAGGAGTGTCCAGCAACGCCTTCCCACTACACATACATTGTGCATACGCGCTAATCTCTATGTATATATATACACACGCGGTTCGCACAATTTCCACAACTACCTACAATTTAGGGCCCAATAATTGTAGGAATTGCACGCATTGGTGTGTTAATTAGGCGTTGAAGGTGAGGGGAAGGTGAAGAACGAAAATGGCGAAGTTGACCTTTGACGGGATGGTGATTTGGGAATTACACGCGAGCGGGCTTCTTCGTTGGTGTTTGTTATTAGCGCATAAACTGTTTGTTTGGTGGGATGAGAAAGAGAGTGGGTAGGTGGAAAGCTTAATTTTTCTTTATTTTCTTACCTTTGGTAGGTCAAATGGAGGAAAACTCTATTATGACACGGGTTTGTGTAAGAATAGACGGGTTTACGCGAGGATTATTAAAATATATTTGCTAGTAGATAGATAAAGTATATTAATTTGTAATTAAAATATTTTTATAGTAAATTATATTATTCCCTCCGTCCCACGTATTTTTACCCACTTTTCATTTTGGGGTGTCCCACGTATTTTTACCCATTCCATTTTTGGCAAAAATACATAATATTTTATTACCTACTTTTTACAATCCAACAACTTTAACTACTTTTTTTACACTTTATTCATCATTCCCAACAACTTTATTCACTTTTTCTTTTTAAATTACTAATTTATCTCTACTTTTTCTTACATTATATATTAAAAAAATAAAACGTCTTAATCTCCGTACCCGTACAAACGGGTAAAAATACCCGGGACGGAGGGAGTATAATATTTTAAAAATATAATTTAATTTATTATTTATCATACTTTAAAGAGTCATACTTTAACAATAAATTAATATATTTTACCTATATAGCAAGCATATTTTAATAATCGATCAACTCATTACCATTTAACATGACACTTTGTCAATATATAAATAGTTTCATACATGAATTTAATTGCTTTGTTAGTGATTAATTCAAATTCTTCCAACAGAATAATATAAGGGAGTAGTTATTGAATTATTGAAAATGATTGAAGATTTTGATTTCTATAATATCAAATACTCCCTCGTCTCATCCTAATGGTTACATATTTTCATTTTGGGCGTCTCATTCTAATGATTATATTTTCCTTTTTAGCATATGAGACCTACATAAATTAATTATTTCTCTCTCTATGTACCCACACATCCACTAATACACCTACCCACTTTATATTAAATTATTATTTCTCTCACCTCAATACACATTAAAATATTACATTCATTCACCTCAATACACATTAAAATATTACATTCATTAATTCTCGTGCAAAAAGCAAACGTAATCATAAGGATGGAGGGAGCAAGTATCAACAATGATAATTGATACTCCCTCCGTCCCAAATTCAAGTTCACGTTTACTGTAGATACGGAGTTTAAGAAAAGTCACTTTTTGACTTACTTTTGAGGGTAGTATGATATTTTTGGGTATTAAATAAATGATAAAGTATGTTATGTGTGTTAAAAATGTGATGACAAATTTGAAATTAAAGTATGTTTGAAGGATATTAGTTTGTTGCTTTTTCCTTTTATAGAAGTATGAAGTTGAATTTAGGATGGATCAAAACGGAAAGTGTGAAGTTGAAGTTGGGACGGAGGGAGTAAACAATACTATACCTCAACTGTTATTAACCTCATCCAACACCTCCAATCAAACACCCTTCTGGATCACATATTTTGTTTTTGTGTTTCATTTTTTATTTTACTTATTAAATAATTATCATGTATTATAATTGATGTCTAAATTTTTATCACATGTGCAGGGTTTAATAATCATTAATTAAGGTAAGTAGTTATTAATAGGAAAACAAGTTACTGAAGTAGATTACAATGGTGGAATATGAGATTTGGACTGTTACTCTTTAACGTGGAATATGAGATTTGGACGGTTACTCTTTAATACATGAAAAATTTCTTTTAAATAGATAAATTATTACTAATTTGAATTAAGATATTACTCCTCAAATTATTGTATATGATTTATCAATTACTCTTTTATGCATAAAAATATACTCTTTAAAAAAATAAACTATTATTTTTGTGAAAAAAATATTACTCTTAAAATTTTTATATGTTGTGATTTTTTATAATCTCTCTGCCCAACTAATGTTGTTGCATTTATCTACTCCCTCTGTCCCGCCCAAACGTCATCGGTTGCTTTTTGTGCGTAAATTAAGGAGTATTAATATTTTATGTGTAGTGGGTAGTTGTATTAGTAGTGAGTGGTGGACCACATGTTGTACCTTTTTACTAAAAATGTAAAATGGTGATATTTGGATGAAACGCCTAATATAATAAAATTGTGACTTTTCGGTGGGACGGAAGATTGCATGTTGAATTGAGTGTACATGATACTTTCAATTTACTATAAATTAAGTTGCACATATGAATTCGATTGAAACATTGTTGGTCAATACTGTATATCTTAACTTAACCTCCACTCGGTTATCTAATAAAGAGTTGATAATATATGGCTTTCATTTTTTTCAGAATAGAATTGATTTCTTTTTTTAAATAATGTATAGCGTACTTTTATTTATTTATTTATTTATGTGAAAGTATTTGTTTTAAGGTCATATATGGTTGGTTTTCAAGTTTGGATTCTTACTAGTTCTAGTTTGATTGGTGTGACATAAGAAGTAGTACGAATTTTTTTTTTTACGGGAAAAAGTACCATATAAAATCGAAAAATTATAGAATCAGTCGCTTATAAATATTTAAATTAGGCTAATTATAATGTGTATCCGGTGCACTCTAAGATACAGTGCACTTATTTTAAAAAATGTATACAAATATGAATAAAAACATATACGATTATGAACAAAAATATATACAATTTAATTGTTAGTTTTTTTAATTAAAAATTGAGTTTACAAAAATATACAATTATTAAAAAATATGTATACAGTATTGAATAAAAAATTATACAGACATGGATGCTAATTTTTTTAATAAAAAATTTAGTGTGAAAAAATATACAATTATTAAGAAAACACATATATAAAATAGAATAAAAATATATACAAAATAAAATAAAAAGTTATACATATATGGTGTACCTAATATCAACTCATTAAATTAAAATGCTACGTATTATTCAAATTAGACAAAGTCTATGCGGTAATTATGTGAAACGCGTTTTGAGTCAGACCAATTCATTGTTAAAGTATGATAATTATATAAATAAAATATATTAATTCATAGTTAAAGTATATTTTTATAATGTGTATATAATAAATTAAAATTTTACAATTTCTTAAATTGTTACTATTATTTTTTTATCAAATATATTACTCCACTTTTAATAAAAAATTATCATTTTTCTTTTTAATATTACGAATTGTTTATGAACTAACTAATTATACTAGTATTATTTATTTTTTATTAATTTGAATAAATTTTTTTTATTAAAATGCTATCACCCCTTATTTTCCCTTACTACAATTTTTTCCATAATACTATCTCAACTATTTGCCAACAATATAATGTCATTTTCAAAATTTCAAGGTTGTTACTATGGTCCCTGAGAATGAAGACACTTAAATTTCCCACCATACCCAAATCGGTGGTAGGTAAGCTCTCTCACTTATATCAGTCCATGTCTTCTTGTTTATTGTCATTCTATATATTGTAATTTTGTTTAATCACTTGATTTTTCATTATTATTATTGTCGTAGATGAATGTGTTATTTAAACATAATAATCATTGCATATAAGAGCTGGGCTTTTGTGTATCTATATTTAAATTTAAAAGGTTAATTACATGAAAAGTCTTAGCATTTTCGTCAATTGCGAATTAGTCTAAACTTTTGACATTTTACAAAAAAATTCATCACTTTTGAGGTATGTTGCAAATTAAATTTGTTGGAAATTGATTTATTCAAATTTCCTATTTTAATTATTTTGCCTTTCCTGATTGTTAGTTAATTTATTTTATAAATTAACATGTGTATTGTTAGTTAAATTTATTTTATAAATTAACGTGTGATATTTATTTTTGTTGGATTGGGTTAGTTCCTATTTATTAGGAAAGAAAAAGTCTTTTTTTTTTCTTTTGCAGGAGAGATGAACGTGGAATAGAGAACGTGCAAGAGTTAAGATTGCATATTCTTGGTCATCAAGGAAGAAGTGGTAACGTGGAGAAGAACTTGGTCTCCAAGACTGCAGAACATGGGATGATATGCTTGGAGAGCAAGGATTTTTATTCTTATAAAATGATCGTTGTCTTCTCACTTTAGAAAAAGAGGAAGAACACTGAGATTACATATTGAGAAAAGAAAAGTATTTTAGTTTTACTTTGTATTCTTTGTGTTGGATATCATTCTTGATATTCCTTCTGTGAATCCTATGTCTAAGGATTTAGAATAAGATCTCTTTTCGTGTTTGATTTTCGTGGTTTGTTTTTGTAATCATCTTGAAGGTTTTAATAAGTTATTTTCGCCGGTGAAGGCATCACAAGTCATAAGACTTGTGAGAAAATTAATTCTGATTTCTTCGTATTTATTCCGCTGTGCATAGAGTTGTATTCTGTGTCTCGACATCCTTTATGTCAAGACATTGATATACACATTTTACACTCTATTCTGTTTTTAAAGCTTACGCCATTTTGGCCCATCACAAATCTGTTTAATTCACAGTGTCTCCCACAGCACTTTCAAAATTTATCGGATAGTCAACACTGCCCGATCAGTGATGTGGCGTTGACCTTTGCCACGTCAGTTTCCATGTTATATTTACATTTATTGCATTAAAAACCATAATCTTTACTTAATACGCGATTCAGTCATAACCTTTAAATTTTTTTACAAAAAAGAACATCAAATTATATTTTTATTAAAATATTTAAATTTTAAATTTTTTAAAAATATTATGTTAAAATATAAAATTATAGGCAAAGACTTTTGTGAGATCGTCTCACGTAAGGGCTTACGTGAGATGGTCAGAAAGTGATAACTTTTATAATAAAAAATGATACTAAATTAGTGAAAGTGATAATGTTATTTAATGAGCAATTTATAATATAAATGAAAAGTGATAATATTTTATAGCGAAAGTAATAGCGATTTTAAAAAGTGTAAAATAGTCTCACATGAGACGGTGTCACGCAAAACCTACCCAAAATTCTAACATAATATTAATTTAATTTAAAAAATACAAATTAATATTAAAAAATTACTTTTTTATTAAATCTTATTATGTGAAAAAAAAAATTAACATTCAAGTAGTAAAAAATAAAAATGAATCTCTAAATAGTCGTCCTTCATTTTGCAAAGAAAAAAATTCGAACCCGCAACAATCTTGTTATTTTTCCATGCCATGATCATTCTTGAGAGCGATGGGAAAAAAAAAAATCAAATGAAAACAAGAAGTAATAAATGATTGATGCTTTATATAGCTGGAAAAGGAGAAACAAAACTCGTGCTAATAATTTTGAATCATTTGATGTGAGACGCCAATCTTGATTTGAGCCACTAAAACTCATAAACCAAAATTCTGGAAAAAAAAAGCCCACAAAACTCAAGATTCCAGCTTAACACCTTCTCCTACTTGTGGGCTTGCAAGAATTTTTCAGTTGTTTGGCGAAGAGAGTGAAGAACGTCACAAAAGACAAGATTTTTAGAGAGAGATATGGAAAGGCTCTGATTTTATTTATTTTTTTTAAATTTTTTGGAGTGATTAAAGTTGGTATTTAGGTTTAAGGAATGGAAGAACTGAGAATTTCAATGGTTTTTCTGGCTTCACTTCAGATGCTGGCAGCTTGCAAAGTAGCAGCTGGAGTCGCTGGTATTTTGCACCCCCCCCCCCCCCCCCCCCCAATTATGTTCTTTGTTCTTTTTTTTGTGCAGTTTATTGAGCAATACCTTGTGGAATTTGGGTGTTTGTGATTATGCTATTGAATTGCAGTAGTGGTTTGTGTTCTTGATAAATGAAGAGTTTCTTGAAATAATTGAAGACTGCTTTAATTGTTGATTTTCTTATATTTCAGTGTGTGTGATTTACCCTCAAATTGTTGTTGTAAATTCGAAACTTCTTCCCATCTGTGCAAGACTATATCTGGAAGTAGGTTATAATGAATTCAAATAAGATTCTTGCAATCAATCAACTCTATAGTTTGATGCTTTACTGCAATTCCCACCCCACCAGTGTTTACATTCTTAGAAGTTCTCCATGGTTGATGAACTAATCGAATTCGAGTATAGAATCTATGTGAAAAATGTGGGGCTAAAGATTATGCAAAGTGGTATTTGGATGAACTAAGTCTCATGCTACATTTGCTGGAATTGCAGGAAATATCTTTGCTTTTGGATTATTTCTATCTCCTGTGTGAGTTTACATCCTACTCTTAAAATATTATCGTCTCGTAGATCTTTTAACTTGCCTCGATAAGTTACCTTTTGGTTTATGTTTCTTCGAATCTATTCTCAGCCCCACGTTCAGGAGAATCATCAGGAGTGAGTCGACAGAGCAGTTCTCGGGATTGCCTTATGTCTATGCTCTCTTGAATTGTTTGATCACTGCTTGGTATGGTTCGCCTATGATCTCTACAGACAACTTACTTGTAACTACTGTTAATTTGATTGGTGGAGTTTTCCAGATAGCTTACATTGCTATCTTCATAAAGTATGCTGATAAAACTAAAAAGGTTGCTATATTGTCCTCATGCTTTACTTTCGACATTGTTAAAAAAAGACAATTCTTGAACTTCTTCTAATTTGAATTTCCCTGCAGTTTAGGATGGTAGGGTTGCTCGTGTCCGTTTTCATTGTGTTTGCAATTCTTGCACTTGGAAGTTTGCTGATAGTCGACTTTAAAGTCCGCCATCTGACCATTGGGTTTCTAAGCTGTGCTTCCCTCGTATCCATGTTTGCTTCACCTTTGTTTATAATTGTGCGTGCTGCCTTTAACCGTACTTGCTTCAATTATTCAGTCATTGTTTTATGAACTAATTATTTAGTTTTATTTTGACAGAATCTGGTTATCCGAACGAGAAGCGTTGAGTTCATGCCTTTTCATCTGTCCCTCTACACATTCTTGATGAGCACATCTTTCCTTTTATACGGGATCTTCAATTTTGACCCGTTTATATTTGTAAGGTTTCTTTCCCATGGCTATCTATTATACTTAGTTCTTTAGTACTGCTGCAAAACCTTCATTTGTTCTCGAAACAACCGACTGACATTACAACGTCTCACATGAGAATTTGTCTTTGTTGTTTCGACCTATTTCAGGTCCCCAATGGAATCGGAACCCTGTTAGGGATAATACAATTGTTCTTGTTCTCTTACTACAAGAAGCCATCAAGAGAAGACTCCACAGAACCCCTAATAGTGTCTTACTCCAGTAGTGATATTGCATGAAAAGGTGTTTACACACACAGTCACACACACACACTCATATAACATGTTCTCAAACTTGTTAAATGATTATAAAAAGCATGAAATTATTCCCTTCTTCCATTCCATCAGTAATCCACAGTATCTAACATGTTCTGTTTCCACTAACATCAAATTATTTCTCTTCAGATGCTGCTTTAATTTTCTGTCGAAGATCTGACCGTTGGGAACGGGACAGCTGATGAGGTCGAGGGAGGAGAAGAGTTGAGCTGATCATGTGTATATTCGATCGGGTTCAGGTTCTTCGTATGCACACCCTCCCCTCGCCTCGCCTCACCTCGCCTTGTATACTTATCGAGTCAATGTTTAGGTTGACAGGATAAAAGATGCCTTCAATTACCTTTCTGCTACAATCATCCATCCATATGTATTATTATAAATTTGTATCTGAATTCAATCAGCATCAGTTGATCATCACCTGGTTTCTATCAGCTCAGCTGTTGTGCAGACAAAATGGCTCTTTATTACAACTGCTATATAAATTTGTACAAGTTCTTCGTTAGTTTATCTTATGTTTGTTAAAATCAATTACTCTGTTATCTGTGATTAGATTTTTTATTGAATAACTCGTAACTTAAAGGGTTCTTTTTAGTCTGCAAAGTTTTAGTCAACCGTATTATTTTCTATTTTTATCTCTTGAGGGTTGATGTAATTTACTATATGGTATAGTTGTCTTTCAATTCAATTGTAGAGTACACATACAATCGATTTTCATAATATGGTGTATTTTTTACTAAGCGTTGCCTGTGCATGGGCAACCCGTGGGCAACCGTGGGCAACGAGAGTTGGGCATGAGCCATAGCATGGGCAAGCCAAGGCAACGGCCGTGGGCAAGGCGTGGGCATGGGCCGCGCAAGCGTTGCCTGTGCAAGGGCAACTCGTGGGCACGTCGGGTGCCGGGACAGGCCATGAGACGCTCACGTCGGGTGCCGAGGCACGCCGGGGGCGTCCCCCGGCGTGCTCGGCACCCGACGTGGGCGTCCCCCGGCGTGCCCGTCACCCGGCGCCCTGATGAGTAGGAGGGCGCGGCGGTCGCTGCAAAACCCTGGGCGCGAGACCGGGCGGAGCGGGGAACAAGGCAAAAAGCCAATATATTTACTCACGCATTAGCTTTATAGTGTGCTTTCTTTTGTGCAATTCCCTTAATCCGAAGAAGAAGAAGAATAATAAGTTTGTGATTTAATTGAAAAAATTGATAATTATACTGGTGGGTGTACCCTAAGGTGCACTTACTTTAAAAAAACGTATACAAATACAAATATAAACAAAAATATATATAGTTATGAATAAAAATATATACAATTTAATTGTTAGTTCTTTAATGAAAAATTGAGTATAAAAAATTTACAATTATTAAAAAACATGTACACACTATTGAATAAAAAGTTATACACATATAGATACTAGTTTTTTTTAATGAAAAACTTAGTGTGAAAAAAATATACAATTATTAAGTAACACGTATAAAAACAGAATAATATGGAGCATACAAAATAAAATAAAAAGTTATACACATATAGATGTACCCTTGCACCTAATATCAACTTGAAAAATATATATAAAAAATTGTGTATTTAGATAAAAATTTATGATTAAATTAAGAAAAAGAAAAAAATATTTTATATCTTAATGCAATTAACCCACGAGGTAAGTGTTAAATTATAGAAATATAATATTAATAATATCTGACATAAAATTAAAACTTAGGTATATAAAAATTAAAATAAATTATCATTATTCAATAAATTTGAAAACTCATAACTTTTAAAATAAAAAAATTAAAATCTGCATAAAATTCAAACAGACATAATAATCGCGGATATTTTTAATTAAAATTACCTATAAAATTTAATTTTGAAATTATTTGTTATTCAGAATCAGGATGATAGTTATTGATTATTAATTAGTATTATAAAATAAAAAAATATCTATAATAATGAATAGCATGCCAACAACGCTTGTACTTAACTGATGATATTAATAGTGTAAATCTTATTTTTGATTCCAAGATTAGGGTTTTGAGATTTGGGATTGTTGCGGGAAGAGAAGGGAACAAGCTCCATCATTAATTCCCTCAACCTAATTTACATGTGAGCGATTGTTTCGGCTCGATTCGATTTTTTAGCTCTTCGTTGCGTGTTCTTATACTTTGATGATGGATTAATCTCTCTATTCAAACTTTGATTTCTGCCTTTTTTGTTCCATTGATATACATTTACAGAAATTCTGGGTTTTTTTTTTTTTTAATTATCGCTGTACTGGGTTTAGGGTTTCTTGCCATTTGGTTCAAGATTAGATCAGTGCGTCTACTACATTGCTTGCCATTAATCAGACGTTATTTTCTAACTTTTACATTCTCTTATTAAGAGGTACATCCTTATGCTTCCAGTTAAGCAATTATGCATCTGATTGTATATGTCGTCTGTATAGTCTCTAGGAATCTGAATTTGTTTGTGAATTTGTCACCATAGCATTTTGTTGACTTGAGGCATCTCTTTATTTCATGTCACCATAGCATTCTCTTGACTTGAGGATCAGTGAAGCTAAGTCAACAGATATGTCGTCCAGAAATCGAGGGCCACCAATTCCTGTAATAGGAGGTCCTCATGGTGGGCTAACCCAACCTCATGTCCTTGAACCACCCTTTGCTAGAGGTCATCGGGGCGGGCCTCATCCTCCGCTGCACGAAGATATGAGGGAAGCACATTATAGTTTGTCTGGTCCAAGACAGCTCCCTCCCCACCCTGTGATCATAGAGGAACGAATGGTGGCTCAACACGATGATATCCAGGCACTTTTGGTTGATAACCAGAGGTTTGCTGCGACTCATTTGGCGCTTAAGCAGGAATTAGAGGTTACACAGTATGAACTTCAGCGAGCGGACAAGTATGCACAGACACTGCATGCGGAGAAGGGTTTACAAATGAGAGAGCTTTATGAGAAGTCAGTTAAGATGGAGAATGAACTTCAAGCTGTTAATGCTTGGAAGTCTGAGCTTGCGCAAGTGAATACGGATATCAAGGAGTTCACTGCTGTTAATCAAGATCTTGCTGCACAGATCCAGATGATGACTCAGGATTTAGGTAGAATTACTTCGGATTTGCAACAGGTTCCAGCAGTTAAGGCAGAAACGGAAGGTTTAAGGCGCGAGCTAGAGAGGGTTAGGTATAGCTTCTTGTTTATCCTCTTTCTCTCTCTCTCTCGCGTGCTATTGACTATGTTGTTATGCAGGGCTGCTACAGAGCATGAGAAGAAGGCCTTTGCTGAAAGCTTTGAACATGGTAAGGTGATGGAGAATAATTTAGTCACAATGGCAAGAGAATTGGAAAAGCTTCGAGCTGAATTGGCGAATGCAGATAAAAGAACTTATGCTGCTGCAGCTGCTGTTGCAGCGGCTGCAGCAGTCGGGAATCCAGGTTGTATTCTTAAATTTAGTTTAAGATGACATCACTATATGGAATGCTTCATGTTCTTCTCAAATGATTTATTTTAGTACGTTGTGACATTAATAGTTTTTCTTAAAGCCATTCATGTATATTGAGAGAGAAAATGTGTTTCTTTTTTTCCACTTATTGAAGTTATTAGGATCCTTTATTGCATAAAAATGATCTTAGCTCTTTCTTTCAGTCTATATAAATCAACTTAAAGAAACAAATCCGCATTTAGAGGGTGAATTTTAACCTTTTCGATTAACTTGTTTCAGTTTGTTATGACGTTAATTTTTTTCTTTTCCTTTAAGCGTTTTCAAGTTAATTGTTTAAGTGTAACTATGTGGGTTCTTTGATAAATATGAATAAAGTTAGCTACTTAGCTCTTTCTTGTTCTCCATGTTCTATAAGAGTGGGATACATCCCGTTTCCTTGGAAGAATATGGAATTTTTAAGAATTTGATTTTTGAAATGAATGAGTCAATTCTGAGTTCAAATATCATTATAAGTTTCACCTTATGACCAAAAACAAGCAGCAGCAGGCTTCGGCAAAGAAAATGTGTTCTAAAAAAAAAGATGTGGGCAATCAACTTTGTTAAAATATCCATGAGTTTGTTTCGATGAATTTGGTAGTGCAAGCTTCTCATTAATGTAATCATTCACGTGTATAGAGCCTTATGTTTGAGTTTTATCTCTGCAGGAATGAGTTATAATCCGACTTATGTCAATCCTGGAAATCCCTTTCCATTTGGTTATGGCACGATGCCTCCAAACTCAGTGCAACCTGTAAGCCCTGAATTATACGAGCTTTTCCTTTGGGTTCATTGTGTCTTTATAAGACCTTTCAGAAATGCATATTGGCATTTTCATTTAGATCTAAAGCACGTTGTATTCCTATTGCAGCCAGCCGCTGGTGCAGAAAGTTATCCTCAGTATGGATCTGGACCGGGGCCTGGTCCTTGGGGTTCGTTTGATGCCAACCGAGCTCAAGGATCCAGATAAGCTGGTTCACGCTATGCTGTATATTCTACTCGCTGCATTCAGGTATCATAAAGTGGCTTCTATTGGGTTCTGAAGTTCTTTAGAATTGAACAATCTCCATGAAGTGTCTATCATGTTCCGAGGGATTAGGATGTATTGGTGTTCGACATCTTGTTATCAACCTGAGAAACAAGGTTTCATAGACATATCTATCGGCCTCTCATGTCTCGTTTCTCCATGGGAGGTTTCAATTATCAGTAATTGACAACCATTGAGTTGAGTAAACAGCCTTTCATTTATTCTTACATGATCTTCTGGCCACGATGAATCGGAGAACTCACTGATGATCTTTGTAGAGCTGAAATTCAACTGACAGTAACAGAAATGCTGTTCTTCATCCTGTTATATTATTAGTTAAATCTCATGATTTGGAGTTTAAAATAGCTAGAAATAAACGTTTTTGCAACTGTTACTCTTAGTCATAAATATATGTGGTTTTCTATTTTTTTCAGTTTGTTTTCAGTAGTGTGTTGGCATTACCACCACCTCTCTACGTCAATAATTCGAGTATAATTATATTTAGAGTTGGAAAAATTATTATTGGAAATTATGAAAATTGTAATTTAGATTTTCTCGAGTATTGAATAATTTAGACTGTCTTTTAGGTAATAATAATAAAATAGTTGTAAGATGCATTAGAAAACTAATTGAATTAAACACTACATGTCCAATTACGAGTACCATAATTTGAAAATGATTTGAAGACAATTTGTCATAAAAAAGAAAAATGCATGTTTATCCGGATGACCGCGCCACATTAAAAATATATTTTCTCGTCCTTTATGATAATGTGCTTTTAAAGTGAGTAGTTGTATGAATAATAGCAGTGGTGAGTAGTTGTATTAGTTTTGATGAAAAGGAAAAATGAATACTCTATCTATTCTCTTCAAAGAGAGTATTTTTTCCATTTTTTGCGTTTCACTCAAAGAGTCTCATTTTATTTTTTACGCACATGTACATTCCCACTAATACAACTATCTACTACACGTTAAATAATAATACTCCTTAATCTACACCATCAAAATGACAAAATGATACTTTATCCGTAGACGAGGAAATATACAATAATAAATAAAATTTATACAGATTTTAGCTAATTTTTCACAATGTATTTTTTTTTTTTATAAAATTACTTAAAATATTCCTACTTTTTTATTTTATACATAAAAAATAAAATTTTGAGTAAAAAAATATACGTAAATAACATTTGGGACACTAATCAGATGATTAAAATTTTAATCAAGAATGAGGTTTCAACTTTCAAATGAATTATCGCATGGCGGTAAAAGAGAACGACTTTCGAAGGTTTAAAAATCTGGGTGTCTCCCCGCCATTCTTTTCATTTTCGGACTGAAATTTTGAAAAGCTCCGCCGTGGCCCGCCGCTGAAATTTTCAAACAATTCGATAAAACTTCCTTCCACCACCATCTTCCCGCCACCTCCAAAATCTGGTTCTCAAATTTCCCAACTATTTTACTGTTCTGCATTAGGGCTAATTACATTCTGCTCTCCTTAAACAAAAAATTTCCGCCGATTTCTCCAACCTTCTTCCTCCCTCTTCATTTTCCGGCGGAAATGGAGAGCCAATTTTCTGACTTACCACCTCTCAAAAGATTCAGAATGATGCAACAGCAACAAGAAAATAAACACTCCAAATATATTCCAGATTTATCGCAAAATATCGCCACCCCATCATGCCTTCTGGCGAAAAAACGGAGAGAGAGTCGAGATTCGCCGCCTCTTACTCCCATTGCCACCGCCGGTATTACCGTCTGTTTACCGGCAAAGAAAAGAATCTGGGCAATTCAACCTTTCGACCTCAATCTCGAATACGAACCTCCATCCAGTGTCACTACCCTAGAAATTCCCCCAAAAGAGTCACAGAAATCACCAGAAATTCGAATAATCAACGACGGAGCGGAAAAACCCAGTGTGAATGAAGACGACGACGATGATGGAATACTGTGCGCCGTATGCGGCAGCACAGACGGCGATCCGACGGACCCAATCGTGCTTTGCGACGGCTGCGATTTAATGGTGCACGCTTCCTGCTACGGCCACCCATTCACCAACGGAATTCCAGAAGGCGATTGGTTTTGTGCTGAGTGCATCGAATCTAAATCAACGGCGAAAACAGGGGTTTCCTGTTGCCTCTGCCCTGTTTCCAGCGGTGCGTTGAAGCCGACGACGGACGGCCAATGGGCTCATCTGGTCTGCGCAATATATGTTCCGGAAGTGTTTTTTGAGGATTCGGAAGGCAGAGAAGGAATCGATTGCAGTCAGGTGGTGAAGATGAGATGGGGGAAAAAGTGCTATGTCTGTGAATTGAAGAACGGGTGTGCTGTTGATAGTTCAGAGCTGAAATGTCCATTGGCGTTTCATGTGACATGTGGATTGAAAGAAGAGCTCTGTTTTGAATATAAACAGGGGAAGAACAGGGGAGCTGTTGTCGCTGGTTTCTGCAGAGTTCATACTGATCTGTGGAAGAAGGTGATAATTGAGTACTTTTAGACTTTTACAATCATTTGATTTGATTATGGATTCTTGTTGCTGATTTGGTGTTTATTTTCTTGGATTATTGTTGATTTTTCTTAAATTTGATTTTTACTGCAGCAAGAACAAACAGGGAAGTTCAAGATTGTTGCAAGAGATGATATCAAGAAATAGCAAGATTTTTTTTTTTTTTTTGTAGCCTGTTGGTTTTAATTAGGTTCGGTTTCTAATTAGCAACATTGTTTATTTAATTCTTAAATCATACTAGTTGTTAACCATTATGTAGCAATGACATTTGATCATTTTTTGTTTATTAAGATTATTAAAGATGATCTTTAGAATGATAGATATTTCTTCTGTCTCGTTTTTATGGTTATGTTTGCTTTTTGCATGGGGATTAATGAATATAGTATTTTAATGTGTATTGAGGTGAGAGAAATAATAATTTAATGTAAAGTGGGTAGTGTATTAGTGGGATGTGTGGACTCATGGAGAGAGAAGTAACTAATTTGTGTGGGTTCCATATCCTAAAAAAAGAAATATAATTATTAGGATGGGACGCCCAAAATGGAAATGAAGTATGTAATCATTAGGATGGGATGGATGGAGTATCTCATAGCAAGCTTTCGGCTCATTATTTAAATGAGTATATAACTGAGCTCGAATAGACACGAGTCGAGTTGAGTTCGAGCTTTTTCGAGCCGAGTCAAGTCTTCAAGTGGCTTGTTTTACATAACAACTCTAAGTATGGAGTAAGAAAATAAAATAATTTTATTAACAAAATATTGAAATGATTATTTATAACTTTAAAGCAAATTATTCTGTGCATCGGGGCATTCACTTTAAAAAATATTTTCTCCGTTCCATATTAACGTTGACGTTTACTTTTTGTTAAGAGATATAATATTTAAATGTGTAGTGAGGTGAGAGAAATAATATTTAATATAAAGTGGGTAATTGTATTGGTATTATGTGTGGGTCCTGCATAGAATAATTAATTATTTTGTATGAGCCTAACTTGACAAAAAAAAGAAATGTAAACCTTAACTTGGGACAAACCAAAATGAAAACGTAAAGCTTAACGCGGGACAATACTTTGTTTGTCCTGCATTAACGTTGACGTTTGTTTTTTGCATGGAGATTAAATGATATAATATTTTAATTTATAGTGAGGTGAGAGAAATAATATTTAATGTGAATTGAGTAGTTATATTAATAGTGTGTATCTTATATGGAATAAATAATTGTTTTGTGTGACTTAATTTGGGAAAAACTAAAATGTAAATCGTAAACCTTAACGTAGGACGGAGGTATTATACATTAATGAATAAAATTTATACACATATTAGCAAATTTCAAATTATACAATTATTAAAAGATACTACTCACTCTGTCCCACTGAAACGTGCACGTTTTTCAATTTTGGCCCGTCTCAATACAAAGTGTGCATTTCTCTTTTTGGTAAAAAGACCCCACACAAATTAATTTTTTCTCTCTTTGGGCCCACACATCACACTAATACACCTTACCACTTTACATTAAATTATTATTTCTCTCACCTAACAATATATTAAAATATTATATCTCTTAATCTACGTTCAAAAAGCAAACACGTACGTTTCAACGGGACAGAGAGAGTAGTATACATTATTATTGAATTAAAAGTAATATACATATGACTGCACGTATACAGTTGGATGCACAAGATATCAACTTTAACTTTAATATATAACACATCACAATACCATTTTGGAAAAATGACAAAAAAAAAGTTAATACTCATTCCGTCAGTTTTAAAGGAAGATTTTTTTTTTCATATAGATTAAGGAGTATTATTATTTAATGTGTAGTGTGTTGTTATACTAATAAGTGTGTAGACCCCATATTTTAATTGTATTTGTGAGTGTGTGCAGGTTCGGTGTAAATAAAAAAGGAATGAGATTCTTTTGGCCTGAGTGCCTGACCCTCAAACTGAAGAAAAAAAAAGTCTTTAAAGTAGAGGGAGAGAGTATTTAAAGTTTGAAACCATTACAAGCAAACAACTAAACTTTCTATTATTTCTACCCAAATTACTACTTCCATCCCAACTTCAATTTTATACTTTTTTTATCCGTTTCAAATGAAATTTCACACTCTCATAAAAGGAAAAGCAACGAACTAATATCTTTCTAGCATACTTTAATTTCAAATTTGTCATCATATTTTTAACACACATAACATACTTTATCATTTATTTATTACTAAAAAATATATTACATACTACTCCCAAAAGTAAGTCAAAAAGTGACTTTTCTTAAATTTCATATTTACAGTAAAGATGAAAAAGAATTTGGGACGGAGGGAGTATAATTTTTGGATCAAAATATCAGTGCTCATTTTTTTCATTCTGTATAGACTAGGGTGTCGGTACCTGACACAGAATATTGAAGTCATGTTCGACACAATCATTATAGCATCGGATGTCGAATTCGATGTCAAAGCCCCGACATAGGATACTGACATCATATCAAATACCTTCATAGCATAGAATATCTAATTTGGTGTCTGTATCTTATTTTGGGACTACAACATCAATACTGAATCGATACTATGACGATGGTATCAGATATGATGTTAGTATCTTGTGTTAGGGCTACGACACTGAATAATTAAATTTATTATTTAAAAAAGTGAGGATATTTTGATCCATAAATAGTCATTTAAATAGAAATGATAAAAAGTTTAATTATTAACTGAAAATGATTTTTAACAATCCAAATTAAGGCAAAGGCTTATGTGAGACCGTCTCACGTAAGCTCTTACGTGAGACAGTCAGAAAATGATAACTTTTATACTGAAAAGTAATATTAAATTGATGAAAAATAATAATGTTATTTCATGAACAATTTATAGTATAAATGAAAAGTGATGGAATAATATTTTATAGCAAAAGTGATAACGTTTTATAACGAAAGTGATAACTATTTTAAAAAACGCAAAATTGTCTCACGTGAGACGGTTCCATGAAAAACCTACCCCAAAATTAATTGTTTTGACCATTCACACATAATTTTATTATTATTTCAAAATTATGCGATCACAGTGTTTTGACCATTCACACATAATTTTATTATTATTTCAAAATTATTATGCGATCACAGCTTAATTTTCAAAATTTTATCGCGTAGGCACTATCATTGATCGTTGGAGCGTGTGGGAAAGAGTGTTTGTCGTGATAGACTGATAGTTGCTTATATTTGGTTGGACTATGGAGTAAATAATTATGTTGAATCAAAATATTCATTTATAATAATTTAACAATAAAAAGTAATACTCCCTCCGTCCGGTTCTAAGGTATCCATTTTACTATTTTTAGCGTCTGCTTCAAAGGTATCTATTTCCCCTATTTAGTAAAAAAATACACAATATGGCCCACCACTTCCCTCTAATACAACTACCCACTTTACATATAATAATAATACTCCTTAATCCACGTGCAAAAAAGAAATGGATACATTAAAACGTGACAGAGAGAGTACTATACATGTTAGCCATTCAAATAACCAGATGAGCCACTGAGCTCCTCACATAAGTGAGTGACCCAGGTTTGATTCCCATTGGGAATGAATAGGAGGGGAGTTATAAGGAGCATTGGAGAATAAGGGTGTATGAGTACTATGTGAACTAACTACTAACTATACTAACAACTAATTTTGTCTGATAAAAAAAATGTTAGCCATTTAAATCATCATTGTTAAATTATAAAAAATAATATAATCGATTAATGTGTGTTGCATGTTGCTTTAAAATTTTTTGAAATATTCTCGATCAATATATCATCAAGAGTACTGATATTGATGGTGGGTAGAGAAAATATTTTTTACCCATTTATTGAGAATATTTTGAGAAATTTGAAACCTTTGAAATTGCGAAACATAATTTTTGAATTGGACCAAAATTATTTTGATTTAAGTTCTTTTCTTTCTAAGAGGTGGAATAGAATAACCTTGGTTGAAGCGTAATGATCATACGTCTGTAATGCATTGTATATCCCATAATGGGTCCCATTCTTCTACTCTTTTTCGGATATCGATGACTATTCATAGCTATTACCCTGACACCAAAAAAGAGTTCGACCCACTGCTTTACCCATCCTCGCATGAATTGCTAAGGATCCAATAAGTCCAACATTGATTCCCTCCGATGTGTCAATTGGGCAAATACGACCAAAGTGACTAGGATGGATATCTCGGATCCGAGAGTTTGAGCAGTTCTTTCGCTTCCAGGATAAATTATCCCACATTTCTCTTTATTCTAGATTACAACTTTATAGACTAAGTTTATGGACTATAAGAGATAGATAGTATGGTAGAAAGATGCATTGTGGAAGAATCGATAGTTTCTTTTTTAGTTGGGTAAAATAGAACAAGAAAATGAATGTAAATAGTCTTTCTTCTTTTTCTGTTGCTTGAATTGTTTTTAATCCAATCTGTAGGAATCAATAGAAAAGGCAAATCTTAAAAAATATATAGATAGATACTTATGATCGTAGGAGAGAAACCTTATGACATCCATCAAATTGGTGTAAAGAATTTACATTTGACGTGATTACATAGGGATGAATATGAAATAAAATAAGAGGAGAAATAAAGGATCATTCAAATTAAGTTTTTGTTTTCTTTTATTACATGCCAAATATACCATACACAATGTAATATTATAATGAAATATCAAATACCAACAAACAGAAGGGATAATAAGACAAATATTGAATCACCCATTTTATGAAATAAGCTAAATATAGGACGGGAAGAAGAGGGAGAGATAAGAGGACGATGAAGGAGGCAACCACGATAAAAACAACAGCAGCTAGCCACTTATGTTGACAACGATGAGCACGCTAGCCACGAAAGCCATTTACATCGTACCAAGAGAAAGTCCAAGCTAAGGAATAGCTAAAGTAGTAGCATTTAAGACTAATGCAAGATCACTAATTAAGCCCATCTGAGCACCACAACGGAAGGTTAAAGTGTCACACAAAACAAATATGTGGTCGCTATGCCTATATTAAGCTAATTTGGAGCTATTGTATTACCAAGCACTATGAATCCTCTGGAAAAGTTACAGTGGTAAGAGATGCTACTAACAAAAGAGTATTGAGCTTTTCTTTATATTCATTTGGATTCTTCTTCTTTCCTACAATAGATTGAAATTGAGGCATTTCAGCAGCTTCGAGGGCAGCACATGTTAGACGCTGAAAGAACAAAAAAACATGTCAAAATGTTGCAAATTTACTAAAAAAGTTGGCATAAAGAAAGTGCATTATGCATATATACCTTTGTATATGGAGGATTAGACAGCATGCAAGAGTAACATCTGACACAGACATTCCTCGGATGTTGAAAACTTTTATATCCATTTTATTATCCCATGTCAATGCATGCAATATCTTAGGATGCCAAGACGTGGTGGCCAAATGAAGAGGTGTATTTTCGCATTTATTTTTCATGTAGATAATGCATACCATGACATGGGACAAAAGAGTGGATGTAAACGCTTTCAATGATTGAGGAATGTCTGCGTTTGATGTTGCTCAGCATTACATGCCGTCTAATCCGCCATAACACAAAAGTATATACACTTTTTCTATGCCAATTTTTTCAGCGAATTTGTAACATTTTAACATGTTTCTTAGTTCTTTCAGCGTCTAACTGGGTTGCTCTTAAAGCTGCTGGAACGCCTCAATTTTAGTCTCTTGTAGGGAGGAGGAAGAGTCCAGATAAGTATAAAACAAGGGTGAACACTTTTTTGCTAGTGGCAACTCTGGCTGTCACTTAACTTTTGCAGTTGGATTCACAATGCTTAGTGGATACAATAGCATCGAATCAAACCTAAATATAGGCAAAGCGACATTATTGAGGGAGAAGGGATTTGTTATGATGTACTATATCGGTTCCACATGCAAGTGTGGAAGGATATATAAGTGGGGGTTAACCTTACATCTTCAGCTATGATTTTGGGTAAAGTTAGAGCTTCCTAACTTATGTGCCTAATAATTTGGTTTGACCTTCCGAATCCGGACGGGCCGCGAAAAGGGGCTACCCGATAGTGGGCCAAGGGGTTGCCATCCCAGATGTGGGCTGGAGGGGGGGTTGCCACCCAAAGTGTGCCGTTCGTAGACGTTCGGTTCGAAGGGGAATGGATTGTTATGATGTTCCACATTGATTCCACATTTACAAATGTGGAGGAGGCATATAAATGGAGGCCCACCCTTTACCTTCAACCATGATTTTGAGTGAAGTTAGGGCTCCCTAGTTTATGTGTCTAACAGGATTCCACATATTTGTTTTGTGTGACACTATAACAATGACCACTTTCACTGCAGGTGCTAACTTGTTGTGGTGCTCATTTGGGCTCTTGCATTAGTCCTAAACACAATTACTTAGGTTGTTCCCTTACTTAGACTTGCTCTTAGTAAGATGTCAATAGCTTTCACGGCTGTTATTGTTAGCAAGCTTAGGTGGCTAGCCGATGTGGTTTGTATCATGGTTGCTACGTTTGTTGTCTTCTTGTTTTTCCTCTTCTTCCCTTAGTTTATTTCGCTTACTTCATCAAACTGAGAGATTCGTTACTCGTATGACTATTCATTCTGTTTGTTGGTATTTGTTTCATCTAGTATTTGATGTATATTTGATATTTCACATAAACCATAACTTTCTAGTTCTAGCATTTAAGCAAACATCTAGCAGATGTTTTGATTCGTCATAAATTAAATATAAAATTACATTCACATTTAACTTACAGCTAGTGTGGCGGTGGAGCAAAGCGGCTGGTTTCTGCCTTTTCCGTTCTAAAGCTTCCTTTCCTTAGATGAAATCTTCAACCAAGAAGGAAGCAATTTCCTTGATGTATCTTTTTGATAGCTTTATAGATACTGAAGATGGGTAAATATTGAATGTGAGTTTTAAAGAAATGGCGGAATGAAAGACCCACCGCCGGATGCCGCTAGTACTCCGCCCCAACACTCAGATGAGGACGATGGATTTCGACACAGTCCTCAAACAGAACCCCGACGACAAGGATGGAATTTAACTTTAACCCCTCTCTTTTAACTTGAAAAGTGAAAAGTAAACATTAGGGTTACATCACCTTTTACGTCAGAGCAAACGCTTCGTAAAGAAACTAAAAAAGAGGGGTTAAGGAAATGAAAAAAATTACACTTTCTTATTAATAATAACTCTCAACTCCTAAATACTTGCAAAGTAATTAAGAGTGGAATTAATGCTTTTTTTACACTTTCTTTCCCAATGCAAGAAAAGTTTATGCTTTTTTAAATTGTTAACTAGCTTTTGTTATTGCTCTCAAATTTAACCATTTTTTGCACTGGATTTCCCAATGAAAGAAAATATTTATTCAAAATCAATATTTTAAACCTTAGTTGCATGTAATATTTTTAAAATACACGTTTCTTGAACGTATCCTTTAAACAATTTCACCATTTCCTCCAAAATACATAGCAATCACCATACAAAATTATAAAAAACAACTTTTTTTTTTTAATAAACAACTATTTTCTTTTTAAAAATCATAATGAGAAAAGTTTCTTACCAAATTCTTTTAACTTGTGGGACTAAAAGTTATCTAGGAATCTTGTGGACATTGTTAACCCTCTTCTACTTTACATCTTGCACTAATAGCTCAAGACATTGACTCAACTCTATGATCACATATTCTAATATTCATTATTCATTGTTTAGAATAAAACCCAAGTTGTGGATAAATACACATACCTGTTCATTTTGGTTCACAGCAGTCACAGAAGGTAGATAAGAAGCACTATAACAATGTTGCTGCTGCAACAATTTGTATTTGGATTAGTTTTTCTGTCAACTGTGTCATTGAATTCTCCGGCTGCTGCCGAGGGAGGGCGAATATCGGTGGTTGGTGATCCTGGAATGAGAAGAGATGATCTTAGGGTAGCTATTGAGGCATGGAATCAATGCAATGAGGTTAATGAAGAAGCTCCTAATATGGGAAGTCCAAGAATGGCAGATTGCTTTGACATCATCAACTTCACAAATCCCAGTAAGTTCTTGATCTCATTTTGATAATCAATACACTACACTACGTTTCAAAGAGATTGGATTACTATGTATGCTCAAAATTATCTATTTCATCATCAGATTTTGATTTCTCCCTGACATCTTTTATATCAAATAGTCAGGCTGGTTCACAGGGTAAAGGAGGAAGACAATGGGCTGGGTGTAGTAAATGCCTCGTTCGGTGGATCAGGGACAACGGAAGTCAATCAATACGCTGCTTGGAAGGAGATATACCTCGGCAAAAAATGTGAGGTACAAGACAAGCCAAAGCCATGGCAGTTTTGGATGATAATGGTTAAGAGTGGAAATATGGATACACTTTCTGCTCTGTGTCCGAAAAATGGGAAGAAGGCTCCACCTTTCCCACCTGAATCCGGGTTCCCCTGCTTTGGACCAGGGTGCATGAACATGCCACTCATGTTCCATAACTACACAAGTGTACAAAAATACAACGGGAGAAACATGCTAAAGGGTAGTTTCTATGGGACATGGGACTTAAACTCTGATTTTAGAAATGCACTTACAGAGAACAACACTTCGTATCATCAAGTGACTTGGGAGAAGGTCGGAAAAGGGAGCTGGAAGTTTCGTCATGTTTTGAAGACATCCTCCAAGTATCCATGGCTGATGCTGTACCTGAGATCAGATGCCACAACTGGTTATTCTGGTGGATATCATTATCAAACAAGAGGAATGCTAAAAATGGTACGTGCTTTCACTCTATAACAGCTAAGAGGCCGGTTACATCGAGTGTTTAAGATGGTTAACCCTCATTTAAACCATCGATTTTCCGACCATGGTGCTTCCTCCATTGCTTCCATCACCGTGGCTTGCTCGACCGCAGCGCCACCTCCCCCCTAACTCCATTTCCCACTCTCTCTAAAGACATATTCCAACATAAATTTCAAGAATGGAGGAGAGAATGCAGAGAAGTGGTAATGAGGAAGAAGAACAGGGAAGAAAGAATGGAGGAGATAAGGGGGAATGAGAAAGAAAAACAGGAAACAAAATTGTGACTTTTAAGAGGGTAATTTTGTAAAATAATTAATTTGGAACCCCTCAAGTAAAGGCACCCCTGGATATAGATAAAGTGGGTTAAATCAACCAACTTACCCATGCATTAAAAGTAAACGACCCCTTAATAAACCAAGCATTCTCTACGTCCTTTTGCTGTACATAATTTTGTCCTACTAACATATTTTCATCAAAGATTCCCAAGTCTCCAGATTTCACAGTGACATTCACATTAGACGTAAAGCAAGGAGGGGGACCAAAAAGCCAGTTCTACTTAATGGACAGTGGCAGCTGCTGGAAGAACAACGGTGAGCCATGCAACGGGGACGTGACAACAGATGTAACACGTTACAGCAAGATGATACTAAATCCTAGCATAGATTCATGGTGTAACCCAAACAGTCTATGGTCATGCCCTCCATACCACACCCTAAGCAATGGGACCAAAATTCATCGGTCCGACCAGAAAAACTTTCCGTATGAAGCTTACCATATCTACTGCTCACCCGGTAATGCTCAGTACCCGGAGGAGCCATACAACTTCTGTGACCCATATAGCAATCCCCAGCCTCAGGAGATACTGCAGATACTGCCTCATCCAGTCTGGGGAGAATATGGGTATCCAACGGTGAAAGGCGAAGGTTGGATAGGAGATGCAAGAACTTGGAAGCTTGCTGTTGGCAAACTCTCACAAACCCTTTACTTTTACCAGGTAAATATATCATGAATGTGAATTGATCTAAAAGGTGAAGGATACACACAAAGATATTGCAGGATCCAGGTACTCCACCAGCAGAGAGGCATTGGACATCCATTGATTTGGGAACTGAAATTTACATGTCTGAAAACCAAATTGCTGAATGGACAGTTGAAAATTTTGATATTACTGTTCCTGAACAAGAATAAAAATGAAGAGTCGAGCGTAAGAGTTGATCGCCTCTCTCTGCGACTCTTCCTCTTTTCAACTAGTAGAATCACGAAACCACAATGAAGTGGATTAAAGATTAGCATTGTACTAAAACTCATCCATGTGTGCAAATCATAGGTCTGGGTTAAAACTTAAGTGTACCGTTGGAATGAGAAAACAACTTTAAAAATTATGGAAGTAATATGACCTCCAATGTTCAAATGATTTATAGATCAATGATAAAACAATAGTTACTGTACAAGGAACTACACTAGAAAATTCTTAAACTAAAAAAAAAAAAACTCGCTCCAAATTCTCACAAGAGCCCACCAATCTCGGTATGAATCATTTCACCGATTTACAACATCATCATGCACACCTGATAATCCGATAACACCGTCAACCAGCAACACCACATGGTCGAGGTCCTTTTCGCACCGAGTCATCTTTCCAAGAAGTGAGTTCACCTGAAGTTCCAACACTAGGATAAGCTTCTTCAACTAAGTTAGTCCAAGCTGCATAGCCCCTGCATCCCTGTGAGCAGCAACGGCAACGGCAGCAGCTCCAGCGACAACAAACTGAGACTGGGCTTGCAACAATTTTGCATCAATCGGAATTGGACTTTTCACTATACCTGCTTTTGATTGTGACAGGTAATATGGGTTGCTGTTCCTTTCAGCACAAAATGCGGGGTTTACTTTAGCCTGTGCATAAGGTGAAGGCTGTGCTTTGCAGGCAATGTCGATATTCGAGCCATTTACTGATTTAACTGGCAAGTATTGTTGCTGAGATTGTTGATTGACATTACAATTCTCCAAGTTCTTTCCTGTGTTACTCTTAAAGAAACAATGTGGAGAGTTCGATTGTGGAGGAAAAACAGCATTCTGAACACACACCCCTCCATCATAGGAGTCATTCAGTTGTCTGACACTCTCATATGGTAAAACTGGTCCCACAACTCTTCCTGGCTTGGCTGCAAGAAGTAAAGAAAAGGTTATTAGAAAAAGAGAGAAGAACAAAAATAATTTTTCCCCAACACTAGACGGGAACACCCAATCCAGTTGCATGCTATTTAACAAGTTAGTAAAGCTCAATTGTTATTACGTGCATCTTTGCCTTCTAATCAGATTCAGTAACTCACTTATTTTAAGTGGATTTACTGTATTTCATGTTAAAAATGATATTATTACTCAAGGTAAAATTTCCTATACCATTTGGAACCCGGGCCGGCAGCGGCCGTGAAACCTTTGTCATATCTTGCATTTTGGGTTCTGGAACTCTAAATACTCCTGACTCTTCTGCTTTAATTTTTCGATTATCAAATGCAGAACCATTTGTCTGTGTTTTAGGAGGAGCTGTACTAGAGTTTACAGTGGACCTACATCAACGGGAAAAAAAGGGAAGGAAAAGAAACAACGTATTTTATGCATTAGAATAGTAATTTTCATCATTACAGTATATAGATACATGCACAACGTCAACGTTAATAACAGTAAAGAAGTAGCAACTGGTTGTTTACCAGAAGAAGAGAGATTCCAGTACTCGCATAATTTTTTTTAGCACCAGGAAGCCCATAAAGATATTAATATTACCAAGGACCAAAAGTTTATATTTGGGGGGGTAAGATTTTCTGAAGTTCCAACAAATAAATAAGAATGTTGTTTTGGAAGGATAAATTCAGATTGAATGTAACAGAAAGAAATGGATTGAAAGGCGAGTTAACGTTTGATATATGAATGGTGGTATAGCTCATCCCGACAGGCATCGGGCAGGCAGGTAGTTGTGCATGTGTAGAAGATGCTTGGACCAAACCAAATATGTAAGGTTAGATTACATAAGAAACTGGGAAAGGGCATTCTAAGACAAACATAATGAAATACAAAAGAGCATCAAGTATAAGAACTAACCTCGGTAGAGATGCGTGTTTCCTCTCTGGAGGAATCACTTGCCCACTTTTTCCAGCATTCTCCTCCAAATAGGCAAATTGCTTCTTAAAGTGGCCGATTGCACTGTACAACATAGACAATATGTTAACATAAAAAGAAACGGTAATTAAGATGAATGGGTCTGGTGAGGTAGAATAAAAACCTAGGATAGAGAAAACTATTGCCACCATTTCTCGCCATATAGTCCTTCAACAGTTGAGGGTGATACTCCAATATTTCCCTGAATATTAATTCTCTAATATCTTCTTTTGCCAATCTTCGTCGCTCAAACTCAAATTCCAACTTGGAGATGTGCTGAGAAGAAGGCTCCCTCTCAATTTTAGACAAACCCTTGAAGTAAGGATCAGCCAAAGCCTAATAATCAAATAAACCAAAATCAGAACAATAAATAGGTATAACATGACCAACTTTGAATCAAAAGCAAATGAATAATGATCATATATGAAGAATCAATTAAGTTGGGAATTTTGTTCAGCCACACAGCACCTCTTCAGCACTGGGACGATCCTTAGGATCAAATGCCAAGAGCCTTTGCAATAATTTAAGAGCTGAAGGATCTGCATTTGGAAATTTCTCAGCAAAAGACACAGAGCGTTTTTTCCTCATATCCATCAAATATTTCCTCGCCTTCTCATTCCGTACCTGCATCAGGACATAACAAACTCACACATGTTAAAAATATAGCAGAGAAAAAATAAAAAGATAAAAATTCTAGAGGGATCATGTCACATACTCCAGAAATTGTATCTACAGGCGGTGTTCCTAGAAGATCAGTGATCAAGTCCAATTGATGCACAACGCTTTTGCCAGGGAACAATGGCTTCCCTGCCAAGACTTCTGCAAAGATGCATCCTATGCTCCAAATATCAATAGCAGGTGTATACTGCAAGATAGTATGTGAAGATATATCAGAATTGAGATGGGCTAAAGATTATAACGCAGTAAAAACCCTCCAGGAAATTATGCAACCTGACACAAGTTACCTCCGAAGAACAGAAATATCAACTTCCAGGAGAGTTCAATAGTCCTCCCTGAACAACAATTGTTTTAATCTACAATTACTACTCGTATGATGACTCTAAAGACTGCATTTTATACTGAAAACAAGCAATGTTGATGCCCCCAATGTATACCAAATAATATGGCACCAGAAGTCCATATAAACCTTAGTTTCTGACCATAATATAAGTTCATTTACCGATCAACTGACACAATGAAATACTAAAAATATACTGGTTAACAACTCAAGCTAAGAGCATTGCCAATTTGCCAGATTCTATTTAAAACCCCAACCAAAATGTGAGGCCAAAATCAACATGAGGTGCAATACGCTAATAGCCATGGAATCACTCCATTTGAAATTAACATTGAATCAAATACAAGGAGCTTAACAACCAACAAAAAATGCAAGAAAACAGATCTAAGTAGAGAGCCAAGGTGATGAACAGCTTATTTAAGGAGGTGAAATATGAGGGGCAGAGTAAACACATAATCAATTATACAACCCAAGCCAGTTGAATAGAAGAATTTGAAGATGGTAACATGAAATAAAAAACGACCATAATCTGGCGCTTTGCAATCAAAGATATATTGACAAAGTAACATAAAAATGTAGACATGCAGAACATGCAAAGTTAATACCTTGGAGAAGAAAGATCCACACAATTCAGGAGCCCTGTACCATCTTGTAGCAACATAATCCTGCAGGGTTGGACAAATTGTAGAAAAATTAGGGGTCCGACTCTAACACGTCACGAAAGATAATAGTCATAATACAACAGTATCCTCCAACTTCCTTCAATGGGCTGAAAATAAGTATTGAGAAACAATATAAGATATGTACATGGAAAAGTATATACCGTCCAAAAAATTGTTGTGGGAGTGTCACTGAATGCCACTCTTGCCAGTCCAAAATCACAGATTTTAAGTTTGCAGTTGGCATTTGCCAGTATATTCTTAGGTTTAAGATCTCGATGATACACATTAGCTGAAAGCAAACAGTAGCAAATTTAGACACCGTACTTAAGTTGTGGGCTGCCGCGCTCACATGCTAACTGAAGAGATAGAAGAAAGGTGAGCAGCAAGCAAAAGAAAATTGTATAAAGACAGCAGCACCAATAAAACCTATCAACATAGCAATCTACATGGCAACAGAACGTAGTGGAATCAATCAAGTGATTCATGATGTCAACCTAAAATGATGCCTTAATGCTTATTTACCAGTGTGCATATATTTCATCGCCCTTAACATTTGATAGAGAAAGAAACGGTGGTGCTCATGTGTCAAGTCATCATTAGCTTTAATGACTTGATGAAGATCTGACTCCATAAGCTCGAAAACAACATAAATGTCTTTGAAGTCACGCCTAGAGGGTGGCATCATGATCCTCTTAATTTCAACAATATCAGGGTGCCGCAAGAGCCTAAGCAACTTGATCTCACGCAAAATTCGAATAGCATCAGATGTATGCTCAAAAATGTCTGTTATTTTCTTTATTGCAACTTTTTCCCCAGTATGAGTGTCGATGGCAGCACAAACAACTCCATAGCTACCCTTTCCAATAATTTCTTGAATTTTATATCTGTTGGCATCTCCATACTCAGTAAAGAATTCGACGTCTTTTGAGATCTGCAAGATAATTACACTGATTAATTACGCATGAAGTTGCTAAAGTCTGAAATTAAAAGAAACCATTTTTTTTTCATATACATATCAGAATTCATACAAAACAAGGAAAATGTCAGATCTAAATAAAGTCTCAAAATCAATCACTTCAACATAGCTCAAAAAGTATTTAGATTTTTTTTAAAAAAAAATAGAAGTAGGCGAAATTCCACGCATCAAATCTTGTTTCCAACCGAATCATGAATTCATCTCTTGTAAATAAAACGATAATGATTCTGAACACAATAAACCTCTCTTCGGGAAAACAAGAAGACGCAATTTATTGACGAACAAAACTAAGAACTGAAATTATACAACAAAAACAGGTTCACACAAACGCCGAATCAAACCTTGTTTCGCTTGTCTTGCTGCTGCATCCTTCCTTTCTACCTTGAAAGTACTCTCTTACTCGGTCAAATCAGATCGAAGTTCAATTCGGAAGAAAAATGTAATAAAAATCAACGATTCCAAAACAGTCAACCGGCGTGCTTCAAGAAATCTGCTGTTCCACCCACCGACGGAAAAAACTATGCTGCAACCGGCGCCACCGCCACTGCTCAACCACCGGAATACAACGGTAAAATTTGACCAAGTTTGAGAGAGAGGTATTGCAATTGGGAAGAGGAAATGGAAGGGTTTGGAAATCGGACGGTGACAAGAAAGAGAAATGTATTGAACGTTGGTTTGATTTTATACTGCGCATTTGTTTTTTAATTAATTACCCACTAATTTATTTATTTATTTATTTTTATTATTGTGTGGTTTTGCTATTTTTAAAATTTTCTTTTTAATAATAGTTTTTTTTAAAATAAAAATAATCTAATTAATTAGTTAATTCGAATTACTGTGTGGATCTAGCAACTTGGTTAGGTGGGTAAAGACGTACAACGCTATACGGATTTTTCTGATTGGTCTGCACTGGCCAGTTGTCCTTTTCGTTGGTTCCAATTTATTTATTTTTATTTATTTATTATTTTGGGCTGGTAGGTGTAGCATTTTAACCATCAATTTAATTTAATTATATAATTTAATAAATGTTTTCGCTTTTTTTTTTATGACGGATAAAATTTCGCATTCTTGAGACTGGTCGTTCACGTACTATTGAGAACTCAAGTAATTTAGCAAAACTTAAATAAAATGTATTTTTATTGGATACTTATATTTAGGTACAATATATATCTTATTTATTATTAAAGATAAATGTCTAAATTTTAATTACTACGATATAAAATTGCACAATGAAATACTCATATTTTTATTTCTCTTTCTGATTATCCTAAATCTCTTTATTAGTGGAATTTGTACAAGATCGTGCAAGATAGATAGCGGCGCTAATTTCAATTCACGATTTTTCTATGAATAATTTTTTTATGAATTTAGGTATGTTTGTGCATTAAATCATAATGTTACAGTCTGCATAACTAATTAAATATTTTGCACAATTTATTATATTTTGAACAATCAGTATATAAATCTGCACGACACAAAATAAGTAAATAGAGAATCTATTTCTTATAAATCTTTAGAGAATACGTAGATTAGATATTGTGCAAATTCCACAAATTAATTAGGGATTTATAACAAATCGTGGTGATTGTAGTGGGTTACACAATCCTTTAAAATGTTTGCCCAATTTATTTTGTTGTTGCACAACAATTATGCAGTATGCATCTTTCCATGCCCTCCATCATTTTAACTCTATCTCCCCTGAAATTGAAGAAGCAGAGATGGACCAATCAAATCACTATCGCCACAGGAAGAGAATGGAATAACTCCCTCAATAAAGGGGGCTGATTCAGAGGTAATAGAAAATCGTACACAACAAGTTGTCGAAACATTGACGAACCACGACAATGGCAGTGCGCATATGGTTATCGGAGATGTCGTTGACTTGTATCGTTCCGATCAAGGTTCGTGGAGGGTCTTCGTAGCCGACGGTGCAGTTGAGTTCGAAGAACTTTCCGATGTCATAGTCGCTAACCGTAGCTTATGAGGCAACAGTGTGTCAGAGTTTGGAATCAAGTGGAGCTCCTCAAAAAGCAGATTCGAAGATGATGCTGTCATCTTTTATGTTGGGGAGACGACGAAAAATCCTTGCTTTAATTTTTCTGTTTTATTTGGAGCAGATAATGCTATATCTTCAAATATACCTTAAATTCTTATATCTTGTAATAATATATTTAGATGTAGTATCTCATAGTAATAATACTTAGTATCCAGTATTAGAGAGTATTAATCTTTTAAAATAAATGGTGGATAATTTTTATTTAAAAATTTAATTATATTATTTTATTTAATAATAAAAATTAAATTAAAAATTAATTTAATTGTTTGGATCGTTAGGTGCACCGATACATCAATTACAGGACATAAATAAAAAAAAAAAAAAAAAAAAAAATATATATATATATATATATATATATATATATATATATATATATGCATTCCATTACTATAAAACACATTATATACATTAAGGGTCCGTTTGATTGACCACTTTTGTAACTCATCAATTCACTATGGAATGTAAATTAATGTTTAGTGAGAGGAAATCATACCCACTAACAATGAAATGATTTCTAAAAATTTGGGATTCTCCATTTCTTGCGATTTTCGGTGGAATGCCTATCATTCCATTACATGAACGACCTTAATTATTTCATTTATTTTTTTACAGTTAAGAAAAAAATTATTTTTAATTTAAAAATGATCATAAACAGAATTTTAATATTTTATTATTTTTAAAATTAGAAATTAAAAATACTTGGTATTAATTTAATTTTTATAGAATTTTCAAACAATCCACACAAAATCAATCAATAGACATTCACATTCATAATCAAATAATAATATTTTATAATACAAATCTACAATTTCTTTTCTCAATAATATCATCGCATTATGCTTCTCATTCCTTTAAATAAACCCAACACCCCTTAATTAATCCCGTGGGTGTACGGACTTAACTTCCATACACATTATCTATTTTAATTTTATTTAGCAATGTATATTTTTTAATAAAGGTACATATATTACTTTTTATATTCAACTATTTATTGAAAATATTAACAGGAAATTACCTAATAATACAATAACAAGAGGCTAAATTTCTTGTCAATATTCAGAAATTATATATTAATAAACAAAAACATATACACTAATAAGAAAAACTTATATTGTTAGCAAATTTTCTATTATTTTTTTGAATGAAAAATGAATATGAAAAAATTACTTCTACCTTCCATCGATAATGTATCCATTTACTTTTTGTTTACGGATTAAAAAGTATTATTATTTTATTAAAATGTATTATTATTTTATATAAAGTGATTCATATGTGTGAGATCCTTTTACAAAAAAGAAAAACGAATATATTTGAAATGTGCGACCAAAATAGTAAAATGATACATTATCACTAGATGGATAGAATATATATCTATTGAAAAACATATATACATTATTTAATAAAATTTAATACGCATACTGCACGCATAATATCACCTCATAACAAAATACGTATATAACTTTTTTATTGCATCCGTGCACTAAGTACAAAATATATATTACCATTATTTAATGTTAGTATTATATACTATGCGTTATGTGTTCTAAAATTACAAAACGAGCTTACTTGCCACTAGAGGAATATCATGTGATTTACCTCCTCCATCAATTCATAAGGAAGGGACGATGGAGGCCTTAATAATAGAGTACACAATTTTTTTTTAAATAAATATTTGTGTCAAATTAATAAAAAGTAAAAGGGAATACAACGAATAATTTCTTAGACAAGTTATAATATAAAAAATTAAAAATATTTTTTTATAAAAAATAGTAATAATTATTTAAATATATATAAAACTTTCTTATAAGTGTCGCACTTTATATAAATAATTCAATTTAATAAAAATAAATAAATCAAATGCATCTTAATTAATTAATAAAACCGCACAATAAATTTAGAAATTTGTTTGTATTATGTTCTGTGAATAACCCTTTTAATATAATCCTATTTTATTTGTTTTGTGAATAACTTTCGCAAAGTAAATAAAATGGAATTAACTAAAATTTTACAATTTAAAAATATTTAGGAAATAAGATATTTATTTTCCCAACTTACCCTTTGGTCGGTTGGTGCAATGAATGTCACTTGATTGGGTCTTTCTAGCCACTTGGAATAGTCGGCTATAACTTAATTTAATGGTGTGCAATGTTGATCATATATATTGCTTTCTCTTCTATTAAATTTACAATTATTTAACACATTCTCTCTTTATAACGACTTTCTACAATAGTTTATAATGCAAATAATGACCAATAGATTAACAAAAATAGACAACATTTTAAATAAAGAATAATGTGAGAGTATGCTTTATAATCTAAATAAAAGCTTTTTAACATCTTTCCATACCAACTAATCATCGATTAAAATTATTGTAATTTATAGTAGCATTTTATACTTTACCCTAGATGGGTGACCGACATATAGAAAAAGAAAAATTTGAATCTCTCTCTTCAAATTTTATACTTTTTCTTTAGGGTCGTGTGTAATAAATTTCCTTTTTAGGTTATTTAACAAGAAATGTTATAATTTTTCTTCTCACAAATCATTCATTTAGATAATGTTTATTTTGGATGTAAGTAAAATAAATAAAAAAATACTATTTAGGATTGGATAAAATTATTAATCCCTCGTCCTACGTATTTTTACCCATTTTTTATTTTGGGGTGTCCCACGTATTTTTATCCATTCAAATTTTAGCAAAAATACATAATATTTTATTACCTACTTTTTACAATCCCAACAACTTTAATTATTTTTTTACACTTTATTCATCATTCTCAATAACTTTATTCACTTTTTCTTTTTAAATTACTAATTTATCCCTACTTTCTCTTACATTATATATTAAAAAATAAAACGTCTTAATCTCCGTGCCCGTATAAACGGATAAAAATACCCGGAACAGAGGGAGTATAACAATATTAACTTGAATCAGACGGGGCACAAGGCGGTCCGGATCTGCAACAAAAGTATGAATCTGGGTATTTAGCTACTCATCCCATTTCGGTTTATTGACATCCCTAAAAATCACCCCTCCATCCCATTTAAAATTGCACCTCTCATCTATAAAATACAGAGGAAATGTTTAATTTGAAAAGAGACAGAGTGATTTTTGTATTAAAAATGTACACACACAAATATCCCAGCAAACAATTCATTCATGTGATGGATATATATATCCAATAGTGTAGGGTATTCTCATAGATCAATATCACAAATAGGGGCCACATACTGAAATGAAAGGTGCAAAATGTAGCAAGAATAAATTATGTGTGATGAGATGCCCCTTGGAATCCACATGACTTGCTCTTTCTGCAATGCACCACCATCACTACTTTTGAGATGAACCCTCATGGGTCATGGCCCCTTTTAACAGTGGGGCTATCCCTCACTGGATTATTCCTCCCTCATATCTTTCCAAAATTATTGATACTGGGGATTATTCTCTTTTTAATATTTTATTTCTCATGTTTTTATATTAGTGGTTTAAGTAGTTGCACTGTTCTTACTGACTAGTATAAGATGAAGTATAATTTTCTTTTGTTTTGAGAGGTGATGTCTTTCCTACCAAATCTCAGGGACAAATCTGGGATTGTTTTGTTGTACTATTTTGATCCAGGCTTTTATGACTTATGTGTTCATTGTTTACTCATTTTTAATGGGTTAATGGATTAGCATTCATATAATTTGTTCAATATTACTCTACCAGTGTTTTATGTTAAAATATGATTATCCCTTTTTATTAATTTGAATATTATTTTTAATTAATTTAAGTATTATGTTTTATTAAAGTATTATCACTTCGTATCCATACGAAAGTCTTACCGTAAGACTTTATCACAAGTCTTTATCTAAATAATAAGTCCCAGACCACAAGATTAAAATAAGACAACATTTTATGTGCAACTGAGACCCGACCCGACCAAGTTATAGTATATATATAAAATTAAATAAAATATATTTTTAATAAAAATTTATACCTTTATTTTTAAAATACCCCTATGCACTTGATTTGTTTGTTTTGGTTTTTTAATCTAAATTTAGGATTATGTATTCCATTTCGCCTTCTAGATTATATAAAATTTACATATTTTTTACAAAAATCAAATCTTACTTTCTCACACACATAATTTCCCACTCTTACATGGAGTATATATGATACTTAAATCTTCAAAACAAACATAGATTAACAATATTAGTTGGATTTACTAAATCCACATCATTCTAAATCTAACTTTTTTATTCCTACTTGCACCGAATCATCATCTTAGATAATACCCTTGTGTTCTGAAATTAATGACTCTAAAGAAAAATTAACACACTTTGTAATAAAATGAGACACAATGTGTATAAATTATTACCATAATAGTGAGAGAGAAGAAAAATTTTCTACATTTGAAGATTAACACAATGTGTATACTCTTCATGATTGGAGGCCCAAGTACCCTCAAATAAAACACTTTTTTATTTCAAAATACAGATATAACCATAATAGTGAGAGAGAAAAGAAAAATGTTCTATATTAATTTGGGAGGATACTCTTATGATTGGAGGCCCAAGTACCCTCAAAGAAAACACAGCTTCCATCAAAATCAAATAAAAAATATCCACATGTGAAAGATTTAGGCCCAATTCTTCAAAAAAATAAATAATAAAAAATAATAATAAATAAAATTGTCTCACAATCTTATATACTCCTATATATACATTATACATACATTGATAACTTAGCAATTTTAGGAGGGGTACTCTCGTGAGACTCACAAAAGTCAAACACTTACTTCAAATGACACCGTCGAGGAGAAGAAATGATATTATTTAAATGAAAAGGTAATTAGATTAATAAAAAATGATAATTGCTCAGTGAATTATTTCGTAAACAATTCACAATAAATAAAGTGTGATAACATTTTTATTGAAATAATAATATCTTTGATTAAAAGTGATAATTATTTAAAAAAAATATTACGTACGAGCAGTGGCTTCACTTCCTGTGGATATTTGAAACAGTACAATAAATTCATCAACGGAAACCTTATCCTGTAGCACTGCTTTAGGGCATAATCTAATTTAGATAATTTTCACGTTATTCATGTATATACATGCCAACTCTCTTTTTTTTAATGTGTGAACACATCAGTTTGGTGGTTATAAATTCACAAGTCGTGTCGGTATTAGATGATCTGTCCCTTCTTTTCCTAAAAAGGAAACCCCAACTCGTTTTTATTTGACCATTCTTAGGTAAAGTTGGAAATAAAAACCAAATTTTCACATGAATTAGACCTCCAAAATGTCCACTGTTTGGTTTTCGTCAGGATTTCTGTAGTTACATATTTGCCACTGCCTTTTCCAGTTAATATCTTCTCCGTGTCTTTGTCCAGTAAGGGCAGTTTAGACATTTCGACACGTTCATGACTTCTATAATAATTCAACTCAACAATAATAATGTAATACTAATAAACTTAATACAAGCTACTGTCCTTCAATCTGTTAATTTATAGATAGTGTTTGATCAAAGTACATAAATTTGATCACTCTTATCAATCAATTTGAAATATTTTATTGAAATTATCAAAGGTTCAGTTAGTTAATGCTACATTCAACATAATTATAAGCCTAACATGTACATTGATACTTAGCCCGATTGTGTCATTTTTTTGAAAATTATAAAAGGAGCAACGAATTTATAATTCATCAGGCGTAGCATCTAAAACGAAAAAAGGCAAGACTAATTTCAAAAGAAATTGGATATCACATGTGGACAGCTGTTTTTCAACACTACACACACTATTACTTCTTGTGAAATGAAAATGTTGCTCAAAAAGCAAATTATTTCACTTGAAAAAAGGGCCATCTTCTACTACTGCTCATCAATTGGAATTTCTTATATATGAACTGAGCCTCAGTTGTTTATCTCTCTCTCTAGAGTTAGTGTGCTAGGTAAACTCTTACAATATATCTAGTTCCAAATCAAACAAGTCCAAAAGTGAGAGAAAGTTGTACCTTTCTAGTTTTACATGGGGAATATTGCACTCTATGTCTCCATTTCTGTTGTTGCTTTTGTCATCTCGAAGATCGTCATGGCCATCCTCTGCTATCGTCGCTGGAAGAGAAAGAAATTGATCATTCAAGACAGTTTTAAGGGTGAGTCTGTCTGTCTGTCTGTCTTTCCTTGTACGATCAGTTATGTTTATCTACGTACGACTATGTCTTCTGATCATGTTGCGAAACACAGGTGGGAAACTGGTGATGTTTAGATCACCAAGAATCAAATCTTTGAAGCAAAATGTGTTCTTAAAGAAGACAATGAAGCTAAGCAACAAAGACATCATTGGAGCAGGAGGGTTTGGGACAGTTTACAAACTGATCATTGATGATTGCATATCTTTTGCTGTTAAGAGACTGATCCAGTTCGGTGAAAATCATGACCGTTGCTTCGATAGAGAGCTAGAGGCGATGGGGGACATCAAGCACAGGAATATAGTTACCCTTTATGGATACTACACAGCTCCTCAGTATAATCTTTTGATCTATGAGTTCATGCCTAATGGTAGTCTAGATGTGTTTCTGCATGGTATGTGACTGAATCTAACTATCTGCAGACAATATCGAAAGAGGATATTAGAATTCTAAGTTTACACAATGTAACAAATGAATATGCATATATGATGAATCACTAAAGACTAGGACTTACAGTATGGTGTCATGCAGGCAGGTCGACGAGCAAGACAGTTCTTGATTGGCATTCAAGATACAAGATAGCAGTAGGTGCAGCGAGGGGGATATCATACCTCCATCATGATTGCATTCCTCACATAATACACAGAGATATTAAGTCGAGCAACATATTATTGGATCATAATTTTGAGGCTCGGGTTTCTGATTTTGGACTGGCTACCTTGATGGACCCGGATAAAACTCATGTGTCGACACTGGTTGCTGGAACTTTTGGATACTTGGCCCCTGGTATGCTTTGAGACAATATAAACTTTGATGAGTCGGGCGTGATCTAATTATGTCTTGATCTCCTGCAGAGTATTTTGATACAGGAAAAGCAACAGCAAAAGGGGATGTCTATAGCTTTGGTGTTGTATTACTAGAGCTTCTAACTGGGAAAAGGCCAACAGATGAATCATTCCTTGAGGAGGGAACTAAGCTTGTTTCCTGGGTAAAAATTTCAACTCTTTGAACACTGTTTAGTTCAAGTTTTCTTGTGTGAAACTACTCAGTCAATGATTCATCGACTACTATTTCATCATAGGATACAATGTTTACAATTCACCATGATGCAATCTGAATCTTTCAACCTGTATTTCCCTGAAATTATTCTACTTTATTCTTACAATGTTGCAGGTGAAGTCAGTTGTCCAGGAAAAGAGAGAAGAGTATGTACTGGACAGCAGATTGGTCGACTGTCCTACTGATGAAATTCACCGAGTATTTAGTATTGCACTGATGTGTCTTGAAGCAGAGCCTTCTAATAGACCCACTATGGCAGAAGTTTTGAAGATGTTAGAGCAGATAAGGCCAGAAGAATTTAAACCAGGAGCATGATAGGTTCAACTTTTAACAAACAGGAATATTGAACATTATGAGCACGCCAATGATCAATACCTGATCCTTCAAAGTTAGACACACAAATCAAACTCAAGCTATTCAGTGAGAACACTTTGCTTATAATTATGGGAATATAACTAGCCTAGAGCCTAAGAAACAACAGGAAGTCCTTATATCTCGGATTACTTGAGTATTGCAGCCAAGCCACTACAAGCCGAAGCTTTCAAGGATGGGGAAACTGGATTCCCTCCAAGAAACACATCAAACAGAGAATATGTAACATTTGATGATTCTATTGTAGCATCAACAGAAGAAGTGTTCCCATCAGGTGATACACAAACCTGCATATTTTATAAAAATTTCGACTGTTGAATTAGCAAAGAGAAGTTTAGTGCTTACATAGAGAAATGGTAAAAAAAAAGAAAAAAAAAAGGGAATTTGTAAGTCTGTATATGCAAATTATATTAGTTGGATATTATACTCACAAGCATTTTTGTTGTGTCCAACCAAGTCAAGAATATGGAAGTTCCTTTCTTAAGAGGTCGGTCTTCAAAGATACTACGGAATGTCGAAAGTGCAGAGTCATCAACTGTAGTTGGCGATTTAATTCTTGGAGAGACTGCTTCATCCAAAGCATCCCAAAATGTTTTACCATCTACATCTCTCACTAAAATAATACGCAATGATTTCTCTAGGGGAGCTGCATTTCAAAATCAGTATTAGTAATCTTTTTATAATTTTCTCTGCTCATTGAGAATAAAGTTTAAGACCATACCCTGAAAAATTGCATCAAACAATGATTTATCATTTTGTAAATCTGCAGATGATCGTCCTTTCCAGGCATCCAAATTACTGAAAATGGACTGATTCATATAAAATCCGGCAGCATAGACTTTAACCCCAATAATTGCAAAGACTTTCTCCCTGTATCCTAAGAGTGAAATAGACTATGGTTATAATTGAAATTGACTAGAATCATGATGGATTCAACAATAAATCAGGTATTTAGTAGAGGGAACAGCAACTGACCAGTTCCTAGTAGTGATAATGAGGAAGAACAACCTGGAAGGCTCTGTGAAGTTGGAAATTTCACCTTTGTCTCAGGTTCTTCTGCATATTCTGAAGTTGCAACTGAAGCCATTACATGAATATCATTAGGTAATGGTTCACAGTACAAAGCATGGAAAGGAATTATAGAGAAGATACAGTTCAGTCAATTTTCAGCATCCTTTGTAATATAGGGAAGTTTTGTACAATTAAAAGTGCTTGAAATTTATGCCTATAATACATGCTCCTGTGGTACATCAAGAATCAAAGTACCATTTACACAAGCAGTAATTCTTATTCATAAAGGATTTGGTAAATATTTTGCTATAAATTGAACATGCAATGTGGCGTCACACTTGATGCTACTCATTGTTTAAAAATACAGGAGTTGCCTGAAAGTAGCCATCAGGTTAACTGAAATAAGACTGAGCAGCAACCAATTGCACGGCTCCTACTTTATGTTCAAACTTTCTAAGAACAGAAAATACTAAAGATATGTGCCATTCTCATAGCTGTAAATCAAAGGACAATTAATTGGAAATATAACCAAATCCAAACATTAAATTTGTATGTTTGACAGAGGTTTCAGAAGCGTTATAGATGATTTTCCAGATAACAGCAACAAGAATTTTTTAAATTTTTTCTTCTCTCTCTCTGTCTCACTACTTGTAGTTTCTACAGTCAAGTTAGCTGCTTATTGCTGTAGGCTCAAAGACATTCTAAATTGATCATATATACAGCTCTCATTGCTGAAACACCTGTATACAAATCATTGGAACATAGACCTTCTAAGGAATCTAATGTTATCCAATTAATTAAAAGCTGTAGTGACAAGTAGATTGATAATTGAATTGTTGCATATATATATACACAGAGATCAGAGAAAGTAATCAAAATACCATTTGTATTTGATACTGTGATGTTCTAAATCAAAACCAGAATAATTTTTAAGAATTCTCAGACCTGAAGAGAGTCAATGGCAACAAAAGCATTTTCTTCCCCATGATGTCCTTATCTACATTGTTCTTCATTATCCTACAGTTGCTCTTCTTTAGCTAATGAATATTAATTTTTAAAAAAAGATATCATAATTTCAGGTGTTTTTCTTTTAATTTACGTTTTTCTCATCATGAAAGCTTAGCTCAGATATCCAACTCCATATTTTGATAAGCAGAAAAAATATCAAGCATATCACCAATCAAAGACGCATAAGGACAAACTAGTGGTGGAGAAAATGAAAGATGAACTACAAACAACTTCAAAAATACTAATGCAGAATCAAGTGACGATTCGAGAAGAAAAATCCGTAGTTTAACAGTAGCTAAACCAGCATATCTCAAAGTAAAGTACAATGTTGATTGAGTAATCTTTCACCTGAAGAAGAAGACGCAGCAGCAGCGGTTGGAGATAGATAGGTGTGAAACCCTGCATTCCTGATGATGCAGAAATGGGGAGGAAATGCGGAAAGCAGGGAGATCGGTTTGTTTTTGTGCTTGATTGCTGATGATTTTCTGTTTGAAGGATGTGCAATTCTAGGGTTTGCATCAAATGATTTGGAGTTGATGCGTGATGATTGGGGAAGAAGTGTGGATACTGTCATTGCTGACGAAGCCATTTTCTGAGATTGTTAAAGCGGATAGAGTTCACATCCCAACTTGATTGCTGTTAGTTAGGAGTAGTTTATTCGTTTAAGGATTTTCATTTCTTTTTTCATACGATGTCTCACACATTTACTAATATAATTTAGGTAAAACAGCAAATGATCCTCGTTCGATGTACGGGATGTAGGGAGTACTATTTGATGGCAAAACATCTTGATACACTTACATTCAAATGTTTTTCAATCGTTATTGTGTGACACCTCATTCCGATTAAACAATGCTACTAAGAGCATCTACATTAGTCTTAAAATAATGAGGGGCTGTTTGGATGATGACTTTCTAGCAGAGGAATTGGAATGTAATAGAAAAATGATGTTTGTTTGAAAGGCTATAGTATTTTCATTCCCATAAATGGGGGAATGACCCATTCCTTAGGAAAATGGGATCTATCACTTTCATTCCTTGATGCAATATGCGGACAATACAAATAATTTGTTTTCTATGAGTTTTTTTTATTAAAAATATAAAAATATCAAAATAATCTTTTCTAAATAAATGGTAAAATTATATAATAAATTATAAATAAAAATTTTGATTCCATTCTTAAAAAATACAAACATACCAAACACAATCATAGTGTTTCCCAAAATTAACCAAATAATATTTATTAAAACACAAATTCATTCCCATTCCATACTACTATCATTTCCAATTATATTCTCATTCCTTAAAATAAATCAAACGCCCCCTGAGTTTAAACCAAACATTTTACAACTCAAACCAATATGGATGGATGAGTTTAAACCCACTACCAACCAAGTGGGCTAGCCCACTTAGCCACCGGGCTCCTCACACAAATGAGTGACTCGGGTTCAATTCCCATTGGAAATGAATAGGAGAAAATAAAAACGTCATTCAACTAAATTTATATTGAATTAATTACTAATAATTGATAGACTATCGCTGGCCTACCAAAATAAATATAATTCCAACTCACTAATTACTAAAATAAATTCATTCTTAAAAAAAAAATAATTGAAAATATAAAATAGGTTATCGCTGGCCTACCAAAATAAATATAATTCCAACTCACTAATTACTAAAATAAATTCATTCTTAAAAAAAATTTAATTGAAAATATAAAATAAGTGGTATGTATTTTATCTTAAAAAGATAAAAGTTGTGATAGAATTGAATTAAAATAGATCACGTATTGAATTGACAGAAATAAAAAATCGTAATAGAATTGAAAACATAAAATATATTATATTTTGAATTAACAAAAGTAAAAAAGTAATGATAGATTTGAAAATCCTTAATTAGTTGATGATTTTTGTAGAAATTAACCCTTTTAGTTTTATAAACTTAAGATTCATGATAAACCGAGTTCATAGTGGTTTCTCTTATAAACCACAGTTTTATTCTCTCGCATAAACTCATTCATGATAAACCGAGTTCATAGTGGTTTCTCTTATAAACCACAGTTTTATTCTCTCGCATAAACTCATTATGGTTTTAAAGTTGTTTTTACCCTAAAAAACAACTTCACACTTATGAGGGTAATAACAAATTAAATGTGAAATTTGAGTGCTTAAAGTAGATGTTAAAATGAAAATGAGATGGATGGATAATTTAATAGGAAAAAAAATCCATTTTAAAGTTTTAATTTAAAAAAAAATAAAAATAATGAACAATTTTTTAAATGCATATATATATATATATATATATATATATATAATTTTTTTTTTTTCTGAGACCAAATTTTGTGCCTATGAAATAGAGAATTCAAAGTCCAAACAATTTGCAGGCGTTGGCCCATATAAGAAGGCCTAAGTGTGATGGGCCCAAAGGCCTAATTCCGTGGTTTACAAAGAAGGGCCCACAAGAAGAGACAAAGCAATAATGTCAGACATGAGGGGCTCAGCCCTCGATTCGATGGACGGTCCGAATCCCAGCATCGCGTGGGCTTACCTGACAGGCCCAATGGCCCAATAGCCACGTTTATGGGCAAATAGAATCAATAACAAATTACTTCTACTCCAGTCAATACACACCAGTTAAAAAAAGAAAAAAGAAATATCACTATCAAACAATTTAGCCAAGTTTATTGGCAAATAAAATAATCACATTAATGTGAGAATAACTAATTAATTCAATTTTAGGTAGATGGTTAGCACATGTCCAGTGGATATATTTGGGGTTAGTTAGTCTAAAACGACTAAAAAACTTTTAATTAATATTAATATAATGATTATGATGGTAAAACTAAAATATTTAAATTAAAATTAAACAATAAAAAACCTTGTATAGCACGTGATGGTAATTCAATAAGCACTTTAATTAAAAATCTTGACTCAATCATAGTTGGCATATTAGCCTAATAGGCTCATACTAGTTGAATTAGATGATGGCTATGTGTACCAGATAATTTAGATAGTAGTTACACACACTCCATTTAATATGAAATTTAATATCAATTTAAATCTTTTAAAACTAAACTTACAATATACGCAGTATGATTTTTTTATCGTGAAGAGATGTTCGCATATAATTGATACAGTATATAATATGATAAAGAGATCAGTTTCATGTGAGGGTAACAAGTGATAATCTTTATAATAAAAATATTACTGAAAAGTGAAAAGGTATTGTGAAACTATTTTATGGACAATTTATAGTATAATAAATGAAAAATGATAATATTTTTAATAAAAAAATGAAAACTAATTATAAAAGTATAAAATGATCTTTAATGTGAGACGGTAACATACAACTATGTTACTATATTATAGGGTGACCTATTTTGAAATGATACCTTTTTATCCAATAAATTATTATATTTTTAAATAATAAAATTTTCTAACTTTGAAATAATACTCGATAAATATTATTCTTTTACTCCATATAATAGTCTTTTTATGAATATGTCTTTATTATTCAAAAGAATAATAATTTGTTATTTAGACAATTTATAATAAGGATAATGACATATTGATTTCGGAATTCTCATATTTTTTAAAATCCTGATTTATATATGTAGTGAGAAAAAAAATTATCAATTAATTTTATTAATACCATAACTATTCTTAAGTCTTACCATTCGATTATCTTCAATATCATTATTATTAATTTCTTTTATTCATAACATTAACAACTTTCAGATTTGTTGCTAGTCATTGGCCTCCATTTCACAAGTTCAATGATCTATAATCTCATTGATGGGTACACTATTCATAGTTTAATTATTTTAATCATTTAAAAGATTGCCGTATCTACACCTTAATTATTTAAACTATAAATATATCATCAATTTGTTAGATTCTTGAATTAATATCCAGCTCTTTAAATTTAGTATACACTACAAAAAACTCTTGGATTAGCGACGGAAATTTCCGTCGGTAATACTTGAAAATTCGGTCGGTAAAGAGGTTACCGACGGATTACCGACGGAAATTGATCTGTCGCTAAAACCATGGTCGGTAATTTATTACCGACGGAAATTATATTCCGTCGGTAATTACCGACGGATTATAGACGTCGGTAAATAGAATTTTCCGTCGGTAGTCATTCAAATCAAATTCGTCGGTGCTGCAAATTAGCGACGGATTTAGCGACGGATTTTTTCGTCATGAATGTACCGACGAAAATTTCCGTCGCAAATTAAAAAAAGCGAAATCGTATGAAAGTTTACTGACGGAAATCCGTCGGCAATTACCGACGGAAAAAATCCATCACAATATTTGCGACGGTAATTTCCGTCGGTAATATTAGTTTTTTAAATTACATATTTCAGTCACCGACGAAAATTTCCGTCGCAAATTTATGTATATAGTTGAGTTTTATATTTTAAAATTAATATTAATACCTGTTAAAAAATATAAAATTCTAATTAATTAAATCTTCAAAACAAAACCCAATATAAGATTTAAATTCAACAATCTCCACAATTTGAAATAGATTATCCAAATTCGACACAAAATATCAAATTCTACCAAATCCTTAAAACATTTAATACAATAAACATGATCACAAGTCTCCCAAATCAGCATCAACCTCGTCATCAACATCAATATCGTCATCAGCATCAGCATCAGCATCAGCATCAATATCAACATCATTATGACCGACACCAGATGTAGATCCACCACCATAAGGAGAAGCCATTGTAATTCCACCTCGCATCGTTTCCATAAACTGTAGAGGAAAAGAATTAAAAAAATGAAGAAAAGACACAAAGATTAAGAAAATGCAATTTGTGAAAGATGTTATGGTATTTTTTCTTAAATAAATAAATAATAAAGTATATTAAGTGTGTTATGTATGATTAATTAAATGAAAAAGTAGAGGAAAAAAATTATAAATAAACAAGTTATAAAAGAAATTATAAATAAACAAGTTATAAAATAAACGAAGGGTATGAGCGGGTTTCGAACCCATCACCTCGACTCACCCGCACTACTGCCATTACCATTGAACTATGCTTGCATCAATTAATTTTTTTTATATGTATACTAATTATTTTTAAAAGTTGATGACTCTCAATGACATTCCATGATTTGGTTTCCAAGCTTCAAAAATGAGTTGCATAACAACTGAAAGATCAGAGTACTTCTCCCTAACATAAGGCGAAAGCAGGTGTATAGAGCCATCAAAGTTGAATATTTATTACGTACGGAGAATTTGTCGCACTCTTGTAGTTTTAGATAAGTAATAACCGGAGCGCTTTCGTTGGCGAAAAACGGCATGTTCGGCCGTAGACCAACATCAGCATGAGTCATTCCATCTGCAGGGGCTACCCAACTAAGTACTCCAAAGAATATTCATAACAAAGAATAATAAACCAGCAGTTTTGCATAACATAAGCACACAGAGTTCACATTTTATGTTGTCTTTTCGTAGGTCACATGTCACCATCTATATATATCATACTAACAATGAAAAGGATAAGATAACATATGGAGTATATAAATATATCCCAACACCAGAGATTAAAGAATCTCCTAAATCACTAGACTAGGGTTTTTTAACAATTAAAGATTAAAACGATGCTAAAATCATCAAGATTTATGCAAAAATAATTAAATTAAACAAGACTCATTGCACAGGTCAACAAAAGGGGAAAGTTGTTAACAACTTTTAAAAGAGAATTGAATATTTTTCACACACTTAGATATAAAATAATACTCTTACGATTCATGAAGCTGTTTCTAGAATGCTAATAACATCTGCAAGATTGAATACTATTTTTAAAAGGAAATTGGCATTGGGCAATGCATTGTCGACTGGACTGTGATTTTATTTTATATGTACAAACTTCAAGATATGTGGTACAATGATCAATGAATAGCATAAAAGCTAAGAACAGAGGTATTAGTTTATTTTTCTTAAGAAAATGATTAATAGGTAAGGGACTCCATGATTTCCGTTTAAAAAATCATAAGAAAAAGGCAGAATTTGGATTCAATCAGTCATTATCAAGAATTCAAAAACCTCCCCACAAGAAGCTATGATGGCAACCCCAATTCCACAAATAACAAAGAATCTAGAATCTTGCAGCAAGGGATGTTTCCATTTTGCTAAATTGGTTGCATACTTTCATTGACCAGACAAATTTAACAACTCCACAAATATAAAATATAACACCCCAGCCCCCACCCCACCTCTATCCCCCACATTTCACACAAGTTGCAACAATTCAAAACAATTCTTGATTTATTTTCAAATTGAGAAAGTGAGAAATCTGAGTCGTAGATGAGGAAAATGGGAGGTCGACAAATCCCTTTCGATCTATAAAGGGTGGAAATTCCTTACCAACAAATTTCTTCTCTTCCTTTTTCCCCCCACAGTTCCTCCTTGATTGAAAATGTCTTAGAAGGGCAAACAGTCACCAGCAGCGAAGGCGGGTTTCGTCATTCCGGACAACCTCACCACTCATCTCCCTGCGGAAGACATTGCTCCTCCGCCATCCGTCGCTCAACTCCGCATCCACGGCAGAATTAAATTAGCGATGTTGGTGTTCACTAGCCACTGCAGCAATTGTCGAAGCCAGCAGAGGAAATGCCAACCTCCGATCGCTCTTGCCTCTGATCTTCCCATTCCGAAAGTGTGAAATGAAATTAGTAGGTTGGAGGATCTTTGACGTGAGGATTGAATGTAAACTTCCCATATTTTGAGCAATCAACAAAAAGAAAAGGGGAGAACCTGATGTGCGAGCTGCTATCGGGAGTAAGACGGCGGTGAGAAGTGGTGGCGACGTACCTAGGACTTCACCAGTTTGATTTTTTCATCTGTTCTTAGATCTCAAGTCTTCGTAAGAAAATTTTGGATTAAAAACAGCAATTAACTATCACGTTTTTAACAGAAAACGTGTTTTTGGGATTTTAAATAAAATTTTATATATTTGCCGACGGAATATTCCGTCGGTAATTAAATACACAAATTCTTTTTTTTAAATAAAATTTGATATCTTTACCGACGGAATAATTCCGTCGTTAAATTAAAACTCAAAATTAATTTTTTTAAAAATAAAATTTGATATATTACCGACGGACTTAATCCGTCGGTACTTTAATTATAAAATTTATTTTTTAAAAAATAAAATTTGATTTACCGACAGATTTATTCCGTCGGTAATTAAATACACAAATTATTTTTTTAACAATAAAATTTGATATATTACCGACAGAGTCAATCCATCGGTAAGTTAATTATAAAATTTATTTTTTAAAAAAATTTTGATTTACCGACGGATTTATTCCGTCGGTAAATAAAAAATTAATAATTTTTTTCAAATTGATATATTTACCGACGGAATAAATCCGTCGGTAATTTAAAAATAAAAATTAATTTTCTTTAAATAAAATTTTATATATTTAACGACGGAAAATAGTCGTCGGTAATATTCCGGGGTATTATCCCTCCAAAATAACGACGGAATTCCCGACGGAAAATAATTCGTCGCTAATTCCGTCGGTAATCCGTCACAAAAACCGTCGGAAATTCTTATTGATGATTTTTTTAAAATAAATCATATGAAATCAATAAAACGTCGGTAATCCGTCGTTAAACCGTCGGTATTTACCGACGGATTATTTCCGTCGGTAAATCCGTCGGTATTCTGACAGTTTCTTGTAGTGATATTGATATATTATTATTTTTTCTCGATCTTCACGTCTGCCAATTGACATCAAGGGGACACTATTGAATAATATCATGAGTAATTAATAAGCCAACAACTCACTACTAATTAATACTACAGGTCACATATATGGTTCGTCTTCAGGTAGAGAAAACCCATACACTATTAAGGACTTGAACTAAAATTTGAAAAGCTAAATTGAAATATACATATAAAAGTATGCACATTAATGGATACGATTTAGTTGACTCATTCATACTCAATTTGGAGTATTAACTTAAAATAAATGAATATTTTCTATACAAAGTTTTAAAAAATAGTAAACTATTTATTTGAAGTCTGAATTATTTTGTAGTGGTCTTGCTTCCTAATCGTTTTACGTGTGCTTAATTCATGCATCACTTTAAAAATCATCTAACATGCTCAATTAACTTGTTCATGTCACATTTCATGCACGGGAACAATACACCTAACATGCTTAATTAATTTGCTCATGTCACGCTTCACTCAATGGTTGAAGATTTACACTCCAACACTCACACTTGGCTCTTTTTCTTATTGTTATGTGTGGTATTCTTGATCTATATAATTGATATAATTTATTGTTGGATGAGATTAGATCAATAGTTGAATTAAGAAAATTATGTTATTTGATGGTTGCTGAAGTTGGTTGGATATTCTCAATCGGTGTTTAGTTCTAAGGTTTTTTTTAGTTCTGAATAACTTTTTAGAAAAAGACACCAAAATAACAAAATTAAAATTGTAATGTAAGTGGGTGGGAGATTGAGATTAGAAATGAGAGAATAATTTAGTTTGTTAGGTAACTTTGATCATAAACTTTGTTCTAGCATATCATTTATCAATCAATAAAATTTTATTACGTGGATATAAATATTTGATCAAACATTTAAATCGATATTTGTAAATTATACAGTTCTTATTTACTTCTCATTAAATGATTGTTATATTTGATGGTATCTTGAATCGTTTTATTCAAGCACTTATAATCTGCTTGTGGACTCATCAATTAATCAAAGCTATTAATCCTTATGAAAAATAATCTTTGGCATCTCAAAAGTGAAGAGTCCAAATGTCCAATTATGGTTTAAAGACTATTATCACAACCAATAGTAAACATGCACGTGGCGAATATGATATTTCATTTTGGACAAATAATTCAATAATTTTCTTGGTTCCAAGAAAACCACACCATTCTTATTACCAGCCACCAAGTTGCCAGCTCTTCTTACACCCACTCTCTCTCTCTAAAAAATGGTAGATAAGATCCAATAGTTTTCCTGCCCGTTTCATTGCTTCTCGTTTCTCTCAACCCATTTTCCCGAAATAATTATAAAAGCAAATATTTCTTGAAAAATAGGAAAAGTACAACCCTTTGTGCTATAGAAAAGGAAAGCGAAAATAAATAAAAAATCCGAACTTGGTGTTGTATTCTTTGTGCTCCACTCAATTTCTTGCTACTTGTAGACAACACAAAATCAATACGGGTTTCTTGGTTTGAAGTTAAACTTCCACTTCTCTTCCTTGTCCGAAGGGAGCTCAATACCCATTGGCATTTTCGATCTTTTTTTTTCTTTGGCTAATCATTCGATTTTTATTGCTGCGGAACAGAGGTGGGTCTCTGTGAAATGAGAAATTGCACAGGTTTCTGAAGTGGGTTCTTGATTTAATACAAAATCTTGAACTTTCTGTTTGTTTTGTGGGGATGATGTCATTGACTTGTAATAATCTGGAGTTTGGAAGAACAAGATTGGATTTTGCGGCATGTGGTTGCTCTTCCAACGCCTCCAGTAATCGTCCCTCTGTCAGAAATTATGGAAAAGGGCTGCTTAGGAATGTCAGTAGATGCTGCAGAGCTCGGAAAGTGTGGTGTTTCCGGCGGGATTCCGGTAGGTGCCGCGTGTTCTCCACCAAGACTCCGGAGGCTTTTCTCAACGGTAACTTTTCTCTCCCCATCCCCCCAAGTATATATATTATCAAGATTGAGTGTTAGAGTTTGTGATAGTTTCTCCCACGTATTAAGAGTTGCAGCTGGTCCTCCTCCAGCTTTGGACTTAACAAAAGAGAGAAAGGGGCCTTCTTCATTGTCTGATATGTTTGAAGTTGTGTCTGAAGACTTGATTACACTCAACAAAAATCTACAATCGGTAAGTTTCTTGAATTTGTTGCTATGAGAAGTTCTTTTTTTTTTTTTAATAAATGTGTCAAACTGCTATTAAGTTTATTTTGGTTGGGTGGATGGATGAAGGGTGTTATAAAGCAGTTCTTGTGCCATTTTGGTGGTGGATGAGTCACACAGTTGATGTGGAGACAGCAACAAAATATACTATGTTAAGAAAGCATCATTATGTGGGAATTATTTGACTTTGTTTTCTCTTTTGTGTCAGTCATGTAACTAGTGCAATTTATGATATACAAAGTGCAATAGATGATATAAATAGATGATGTGGAGTGAATCTTTATATAAGTAGATCCAATTTATGTGAGGTGGGATATGTTTTTTAATAGTGAAATTATGGGATTTATGCAAGGCATGCCACATAAGGAGATTATGGATTTGTCCTCAATGTTGGTTGGTTAATCATCATATCGTGACGTCATACTTTTGCATCATGTCATGCTTTAATGCTTAACATTTATGGCAGTTATATTGAAATATGGAAATATGTTCATTTATTTTTCATTGTGAATGAAAATTAATCTATTGAGTAATGTGGATGTGGCTAGAAAGGGGTTGGCTCTTGAGTGATGCATTGGAGAGTCCTGAATTATAGTACCAAAGAAAATGCATCGTAAGCCAAACGGATTCAACGTTGATTGCTTATTGGAGAAAGAAACTTGAACTATCCAACTGATGATGTTACTATTCTTGATGTTATTATTTTTAGTTGTTGCTTAAACAAGTCTTAGTGTGTTTTAACTAAACTAACTAATGATGAAATTAATTTTCAGATTGTTGGTTCAGAAAACCCTGTATTAATGTCTGCTGCTGAGCAAATCTTCGAAGCAGGTGGGAAACGGATGCGACCAGCTTTAGTTTTTCTGGTTTCGAGAGCGACATCAGAGATTGCTGGTTTGAAGTAAAACATCATGATTCTCTCTTCATGTGTTGTTCTTTTGAGATTTAAAGTCATTTAATTTGTTAATCTTATATGGTTCAGGGATCTTACCAAAGAACATAGAAGATTGGCCGAGATAATTGAGATGATCCACACTGCAAGTTTGATTCATGATGATGTAATAGATGAAAGTGACATGCGGAGAGGTTAGGCTTCATAAAACACATTATCAAACTTTCTGTTCCTTCCGAGCATTTTTCTCAGTCTGATTCTTCTACTTTCAAAGTTTCATATTTATATCTAAGTTGGGTTTCTATAATTCTAACAAAACTACTGTGTTGAAAATTATGATCTGCCATTCCAAACCTTAATCACACACAATAGAACTGTCCGACACACATTTCGTCTGCCTTTGTGATTGACAATAGAGTAAGAATGTACTCTTGTTTTTCATTAGCATTGTTTGCTACTCTGATATGTTTTAAGTAACCAGCTTACAAACATCTTCAAATGTTCCTAGATAATGAACAGTCTTGTGAAACTTAAGCAAGATCTTGATGAAGCTCTCAAGAACTCACACACTTGATTGGTTAATCACTCACGTTTCACTCCGAATTGATTGATAAAACGAAAATGAAATGAAAACGATCAACACAAAGATGTATAGTGGTTCGGCGTAAGCCTACATCCACTTTCCTAAGAAAAGAATTCACTGTGATGATGATGAAGGTTACAAAACTTACAAGCACACTTATCAAACCCTAACTCTTAATGCTTGAAACTGATATGTGAAGATGGTGTGATGAAGATGACGAAACCAACTGATCTTTCTTCAACTTATATGGATGATTAATCAACGTTTTGATCCCCTTTCATCCAATCAACCGCATGCATACTGAATCAGTTGTAACCAACTGATCTTGCAACCGTTTGATACTTCCAGCTTATGCTTCTAGATGCTTCCAGCTGTCATGCTATCAGACTGATCTCCTCAACTCCAAACTTGATCCAACGGCTCATGCATGCAATCCTCTTGTCACTTGATCAACCAATGAATGATCTCCACGTGTGGCATTTGCTTATTCTCATGCAATATACACACATGCAAGTCTACACCTTCACAAACAGTGTAGCTCAAATTCGAAATAGAGTGATTGAACAGATCTTGCTTGAGCAATGATGATTTTTTTTTTAGTATTTTGAGTTACATCTCTGACATACTACTGGATTTCAGGAAAAGAAACTGTCCATCAATTATATGGAACAAGAGTTGCTGTTCTTGCTGGTGATTTTATGTTTGCTCAATCATCATGGTACCTTGCAAACCTTGAGAACCTTGAAGTTATAAAGCTCATCAGTCAGGTATGTCGAACGAAGCTCGTGAAGTTTTACTGAACAGTGAAAAATTTTCAGCAAAGTACCTTATAAGTTATAACAAGATACTAATATTTTTACCTAAAGATGTTAAAGTTTATCCTTTTGAAAAGTGAATAAATTTATAGGAACATTCTTATCCATTTATCATGTACAAAAACAAGATTCATCTTAGTGGGGTTGGGGGTTGGGGGGGGGGGGGGGTTGGTTGGGTGGAGTTGGATTTGCTACAATAGTTTGGTGTTCAAGTTGTGAACCTAAATCAAGTGTATGCATGGCAGTGCAGGTCATCAAGGATTTTGCGAGTGGTGAAATAAAGCAAGCGTCGACTCTGTTCGACTGTGATGTTCAACTCGATGAGTACTTGATCAAGAGTTACTACAAAACAGCCTCCTTAATAGCTGCTAGCGCCAAGGGGGCCGCCATATTCAGCGGCGTCTCTGGTGATGTCAGCGAGCAGATGTATCAATACGGTAAGAATTTAGGCCTGTCGTTTCAAGTTGTTGACGACATACTTGATTTCACTCAGTCAGCTGAACAGCTGGGCAAACCTGCTGGGAGTGACCTGGCGAAAGGAAATCTGACTGCTCCAGTGATATTCGCCCTCGAGAGAGAGTCTAAACTTCGAGACATCATTGAAAATGAGTTCTGTGAGACGGGCTCTCTCGAGGAGGCCATTGACATTGTCAAGAAATGTGGGGGGATCGAGAGGGCGCAAGAACTGGCTCAAGAAATTGCTGATCAAGCCATTAAGAGTCTTCACTGTCTACCCCCAAGTTCTTTTAGGCAATCACTTGAACAAATGGTGAGCTATAATTTGGAACGAATAAAGTGAAGTCGTTCGTATAGAGTTTACCGTTGAATTCATTCTCGATCGAGTTCTACGATCGATCCATAACCGGAGGTGCCTCCATCTGAAGTGTCTGCAGATGGTTTCAAGTGAAAGGTGCTGATAAGAAGCTGATTGTGGTTGTATATTTATAGGCAATCTTGAACAATGTTGCTGTTAGTTTTTATATGGTTATTGAGGTCATTTTCTTGACAATGGCCTAATAGGAAACAGTGAAATTCAATTCTTGTTATATATATACACACATGTTCTTCATTATATGATAAACAAATAATGCTAAGCATGACTTCTGTTTATAATTATGTTGTATTGATGGAAGTTAACTATTTCATCTCTATCTTTCTTCTATATTTATCTTTTGTTTGCTAGAAATGATCTATTCTTGGTTTCTTGTTTTAATTTGGATTGAAATGATATTAATTTTTTCAAGAAGATATTTAAGCGGTCAGGATATAATATTTTTAGAAAATAATTTAATAGTTGGTAATTATTTTCTTACGTGATTCTACCATTTTTTTTTTGACGGAATTACGTGATTCTACCATTAAAACAAGTGGGAGGTGGATTTTTTATTTTTATTTTTCTGAAAAGGAAACCAATGTTCTTCATTTCCTATGTGTTAATACACAGAAAACTAGCATAAAAATAAAAAAATCTTAACTAGCTTAAAAATAAAAATATACTCCCTCCGTCCCATAGTTACGTTCACCGTTACTGTAGATACGGAGTTTAAGAAAAGTTACTTTTTGACCAACTTTATTGACTTTTTAGGGGTATTGTGGTATTTTTAGGTAATAAATAAATTATAAAGTAAGTTATGTGTGTTAGGTGTGAGTGGTATTTTTGAAATTAAGATAACTTTTGAGGTTGTTGGTTAATGTGAACTTTCCATTTTTGGGTGGTGAACATAAGTGTGGGACGGACGAAAACGGAAAGTGTGAACATAAGTATGGGACGGAGGGAGTAGTAATTAAAACAATGTATTATTATTATTATTATAATTATTTTTTAAAATTTCTTTTAGGTCATTAATAAGAAAAGTGATGAAAAATGTTTATTGGGCCCAAATATTTATTAGATCCGGGAGCCTGCCCACTGGCCCAAGCCCAATATACACAGGGTTAGAAAAGACTTTTCGCTATCATCATTTCTCTTATTATAACCGAGGGAGGTTTCAGGGTTTCGTTATTGCCTTTGAGAGAACAAGGGCGCGCCGTCGATCGAGGCGCTCGTGTTCCGTTGCCGGCATAAACTAACCGACGGAGTTCTGTCCAGATTTCAACTGAAGGATTAACTCTTCTTTTGATCCTGGAGAAGCTCTCACAATTATTCTTTTTTCTTTGATCTACGCCCTGTTTGGTGTCTGAATTAGGGTTTATTTTTTGGCTGTAATTTTTGGATTGGCCGTTCCAATGGGCTCCCAATCAATAATGTGCGAAGCTCTATTTCACCCGGCCTACATTGACGATCAACTTAATTTTCTGTTGACTGGTGATCTCTAATTTGAACACGTTTTTATTCGTGTTTTGATTCTGGGAAACTGCCCTACATTTCATCGCTCTGTTTTCGTTTTGACTTTGTGGATTTGTGATATTTCCCAGATGATATATTTAGATTTTTTATCTTTCATCTCGCATTCTCATAAAGATGGAGTTATATAACAAAATTTTGGAATCATGAGTATAATATTACTGGAGCTATAAATTCACCATTAAGTTATTAATGCGAGACTGTTATTCCAGTAGTTAATGTAAAAAAGAGGTCTATAAATTTTGGAATAAAGTTTTAAGGTGGTAGAGTCGGCTTAAAGTTGAGATTACCATGAATTTTACAATGAATTGAATCTATCTTCTCTGACTGACTCATAAAAAAAATCTCTGACCGACTCATAAAGAAATGGATCCATGGAAGGAAATGTGTTAGCTTGTTGCTACTCTCAAGATAAAAGTTTCAATGGCAAAATTTCATTTCATCATAAATGTATTACTTATTTCACACCATTGAACATGGTTACGATGAAATTCGAAGCTGTGTGTTGGTACTAATGCAATTACTACTAATTTAGATGATTTCTTAGGTTTCAATCTTTCATCCCACTTTGAGTTTGATGGTTGAGCTAGAAGAAAACCTCGGACAGCTTAACTAGAGCTACTTAGAATTTTCAAGAGCTATATCCTAAAACTGATTTTAAAGTTTTATGTAATTTTAATTGCTGTTCATCAAGAAATTTTTGAATCGGTTAGGATTTACATCTGACATCCCAAATACATATAATAAAATATACTTAAATATTGTTAGTTCAATGAATTTGTTCAACCATAATTAATCTCATTACCTCTCTATCCTCAGAGGATTAAAAAAAGTAGAATCATTAATTTAAGATTACTTGAGCTGTAAATCTTCTATGGAGTTGTTAATGAGAGACTACTTTTACAAATAATTAATAAAAATAAAAGAACAAATTTGTACAGTGGTGGAGCAAAATATGAAAAAATTAGGAATTGAACTGAAATTTGAGATTGCCAAATGAACTGATTCTGTCTTTCTTTATTCAATCTCCATGTATCAGCTTATTTTTGCAACTCTTAAGATAGAAGTTACATTGAAAACTTTTCAACAGAATTGTGTTCTTTCACACTATGGTAAATGGTTATGAAGTAATTCAAAGCTTTGTCTTGACATAAATGTGTACTGGATTAAAGCTTATGCAGAATCATTGGAGCACCTAACTGGGGTTGCAGAGTCATAATCGGGAATGGGGCGTGGCGGTAAGACGGCGACAACTCAAACGAGAAGCGCTGTAGCATGAGTGCCAATGCCATTTTTGCCTCTATCATAGCAAAGTTTTGGCCAACGCAGACTCGGGGGCCTGAGCTGAATGGTATGAAGGAGAATTGGGTGTTTGCTGCACTTGATACTCCTTCAGAAAATCTCTCCGGTCTGAATTCGTTCACATCATCACCCCAAATCTTGCGGTCGTGATGCAGGAGGCCTATGAGCAGAGTGAACTCCGCTCCTGCTGGTATGATCATACTTCCTAGTTTCACCGTCTTTGTAGCTGCTCGAATAGTAATTGGTGCTGGTGGATATATCCTCATAACCTCTTGGAAAATCATTGTTACCTGTGTGCACATACATTAGGTTTTGTTGGATAAGGATAATAACTTCATATCTTGTTTAATAATACTGTTTTGTTTTGTATGTTATTTTATCAATGCATACCACCATGTTTCTACTTATATTTGATAATGGTTGTTCTTTGCATTGAGAGGATTTAAGGATGAATGAAGAAAATCTTACAGTTTTAAGCTGGCTTAGACCATCAACAGTAGGTTCTTTCTCTCCAAAAACTTTGAAAATCTCTTCTCGTGCTCGATCTTGCCAATTTTGATGTTTGCTTAGCAATACCAGAGTCCAGACCAGCAAATTTGAAGTGGTTTCTGACCCAGCAAAGTAGAATAATTTGCACTCTTCAATCACATCATCAATGCTTAATCCCTTTTTCTTGTTCCCCTGTTCTTGAATTTCTTTGACATTAGATTCCATTAATGTCCCCAATAAGTCATCCTTGATGATCTCTCCCCTATCCACTGCCTTTTCTCGTTGGTCGATGATACCCTTTAGCAGGGATTGAATTTCTCTTTTGATGGCTTTCATTCTTCTATTTGCTTTGGTTGGGAAGTATCTGTTAAACGAAATAATATATTAGCACACCTGTTATGTTATTTGATCTTGTTACATTTCTTTGTTTTATCAGGTATTTTGTCATCATATTCCATACATGGCATACAGTCCATATTTAAGAAAGCAACGTGGAGCATGTCTTTTATAACCTACCCAAATTTGTTCCATATTGGGGTATATATAGATATTAGATAGCAATACTATACCTCCATCCAGGGATAAAAAGGTACTGCAGGAGCTGCAAAATAAGCTTAACTTGTTCTTTCTGTAGATCAAATATTCTTCTTCCTTCTTCATGACTACTGCCAAATGCCGTCCTGGAAATCACATCACCCGATAAATCTTCAAGATAAGGCCATATATCTATTTCCAGTTTCTTTCTGTTACTAGAAAACAACACCTCCCATTTTCGTATCATGTCCGAACAGCTCAAGTACATTGCTGGTATCATTTTCTGCAAAGTTAAAAGGCTTCTGTCAAGCAGATTAGCAGTGGTAATTGAGTTACATATTCTTGAAATAATATTTACATTCAGGCAAAGTATTTCTAGTACACTCTAATAGCTTATGCTTACTTTACCCCTTGTGGCTAATGACATATTTGGTTCATGACATATTTAAGGATATAGACAAGCTCTTACTTTCAACTTCTCCATATGGAATGCACTGTTGATGATTTTTCTGTGTGTAGCCCATTTATCATCTTCGAGAAACAGGAGCCCTCCCACAATGGTTTCGCCAATGGGGTCGGGACGTGGCTTTTTGAAAACACCAGGTTTCATGAGAATCTCCTTGATCAGCTCCGGATCAACAATATTTATCCTGGGTGAAGGGCCAAACCAGATGAAAGACTGCTTACCTGATGTCACACAAGACCTCAAATTATGGCAATAGCTAGATATAAGGTAAACGCAACAGTTCCTTTGCTGTAACTTACCATATTTGTGAATGATGCTGTGGTAAAACGGAAGAATATGAGACGGTACATCATCGGAAAGCTCTACTATTCTGGGCTGCTCCGTCTTTGCGGAGGCGATGAAGTCTTTCAAGTCCCCTATTATGAGTTTGTAGGAGTTCCCCTGTAGTCCCTGCGATCGCAGAAACTTCTCCAGCTTCTTAGGTCTGAACCAAGCCCAGTTTAGTAATTTCACTACTAGTATTATAGATGCAACTACAAGTGTAGAAGCCATGACTGGCCAGAGTTTCAACTCCATTTTCATCTGCAGATTTCGAAATGAGACAACCTTAGGTGGGGGTATGTGAGAATAGAAACACTTTTTGGTTGATTGATTTAATAAAGTGGACGTATTCTACTACGTAAATTTGTTTTAACTATAATTGGCGTGGGCATCAAGATGTATGACTGTGACAGCTCTTTTGGCTAATTCTCAATGTTAGTGTATGTTTGTCTGTCCCAATTCACTGTACTTACATTTCGAATTAGTGTAAAAATAATTCTTTCCAAGATTTTGTAATTATTCCTTCCATCTAATTAAGGATTTTTAAATAATTATATTGCCCCAGGCATAGCTCAAGTGGTAGAGAGGATGGTGAAAAGGCCTTCCAGAGCTTGATTGCTGCAGGGTGGGGGTTCGAATCCTGCCTTTGGCATAAATTTGGCCCCTTGCAAGCACAAGTTTAACAGTGAACCCTCCCTATAAGCCACTTGAGGCACATCCTGCGATTTACCTCCTCCACCAATCCCCAGGGCGGGCAGGAGTGGTGGGGTTACCTCCTCCACCAATCCCCAGGGCGGGCAGGAGTGGTGGGGGCCCCTAATGGTGGGGTACACCATTAAGGATTGGTATCTAGAGTTGGTTTCTAGAGCTAATAATGTTTTTTTCTCGAAAAATCAAAGCTATAAATTATTATAGTAATAAAATGTACTCCTTAATATTTATTAAAAGATACTACAACTTTTAAGAAACAATGAATTTGGGAACAAGAATCCAGAAACAAGTAACATTTGCCTATTTATTTATTAAAAGATATTACAACTTTTAAGAAACATTGAATTTGGGAGCAAGAATCCAGAAACAAGTAACATTTGCCTATTATTTAATGGGCAATTGTTAATTTTGAAATGTTGTTATAAACTAAATTTAAATGGATTACGTAATGGTATGATATTTTAGAGTAAGATTTTATTTATAAAAAATTTTGGAATATTGTTAATTAAATGAAATTATTCCTAAATTTAAATGGATTTCTTAATAATTTATGATATTAAGAAATCCATTAAATGAGAAACGCTAAATGGATTTCTTAATAATGTATGATATTAAGAAATCCATTAAATGAGAAACGCTGTAGCATGAGTGGTATGACTAGGGATGTAATCGAATCGAATCGAGTCGAACACTACTAGGTTTGAGGATCGTTTGTTAAGAAATTATCGAACTCGAGCCCGAGCTCGAACTCGTCAAGAAAAAAAATATCGAACTCGAGCTCGAATTCAAACTATTTGTTAAGACTCGCGAACATGTTCACGAACACATAAAGTAACTTGTTTATGAATATATTTTCATGAACATTTAAATAATTTTGTACCTGGATATTAAAAGAATATTTCGTTTATAAACATTTAATGTTATTCATAATATTAAATAAATAAATTAACAAAATATAATTATAAACGGTAAAAAATATTTAAATATTTAAATAATCACTTAAGTTATTATCATATTTGTGTGGTTTAATATAAAAGAGTGTATATTAGGTGCACCTGGGTGCAACCTTGCACCCAACCTTTTATTATCTTTTGTATACATGTTATTCTCATTTGTATACGTGTTTTGTAATAATTGTATACTTTTTTCACAATAAGTTTTTTATTAAAAAAACTAACATTCATATGTATATAACTTTTTATTCAATAGTGTATACATGTATTTAATAATTGTATATTTTTTACACTCAATTTTTCATTAAAAAAATTAAGTGTTAAATTGTATACATTTTTATTCATAATTGTATATGTTTTTGTTTATATTTGTATGTGGATGCACACGAAGCTTCGTGTGCACCCGGGTGCACACTATATTTAGCCAATATAAAATATTTAATTATTGAATATTAATAAATAAATAATAATATATAATTTTAAAGAATAACTATAAAATTTACGAACGCGTTTGCGAGCCATTAGGGAGCCTATAAACGAATATGTTCGCGAGCTTTCGAGCCGAACACCCTTAGGCTTGAGTTTGGTTTGATAAACTATTCGAACCCAAAATTCAAGTTTGGTTTGGCTCGTTAAGGTTAACGAACGAGTTCGAACGAACATTTAATCAAACCGAGACTCGAATAGTCTGCGAACGGTTTGGTTTGGTTACATCCCTAGGTATGACTCCTTCAGAAAATCTCTCCGGTCTGAATTCATTAACATGGTTGTCCGAAATCTTGCGGTCTTGATGCTGCTGGTATGATCGTACTTCCTAGTTTCACCGTCTTTGTAGCTTTGCGAACAAGAATTGGTGCTGATGGATTTTTTAGGTTAATGAATTTTTTAATGGAGTGAAATCTTCTCTTGTTTCTCTACATTCCACAAACCCTACAATTTTACATCTCTTCGCCGATTAATGTTTTCTGCTAAATTGAAGACTTCACTTATTTTTTTTTTACTGCTTTGCTTTACTTGTTTTTAGAATTTTTAGGAATATTTATTTTTTGGAGTGAGATTTTCATTTACTCTTACTAAAATATAAAATAAACACCTGCAAAAATGGATAACTTAATAGTGGATGGAGACTGAGCATGTATTTTTTAGTATATGGTACAATTCTTCCTCTCTATCATCCAAGAGAAATTAGAGAATTAACTAAAGTAGAATCATGAATTTAATTTTACTTGAGCTGTAAATTTTTTTATGAAGTTGCTAATGAGAGACTACTGTTGCAAATAATATTTTTTAAAAAAAAAAAGAATAGTAAATTTGTACTGTGGTAGAGCAAAATAAGAAAAATTTAGGAATTGAACTGAAATTTGAGATCACCAAATGTATCAGCTTATTTTGCTACTCCTATGATAGAAGTTTCAGTGAAAATTTTCGACAGAATTTTATTCTTTCACACTATGGTACATGATCATGAAAAAAGCTGTATATTGACATAAATGTGTAATGGTTTAAAGCTTATGCAGAATCATCGGAGCGCCAAACTGTGGTTGCAGAGTCATAATCGGAAACGGGGCGTGGCGGTACGACGGCGACAGCTCAAATGAGTAGCGTTGTAGCATGAGTGCCAATGCCATTTTTGCCTCCATCATAGCAAAGTTCTGGCCAACGCAGACTCGGGGGCCTGAGGCGAATGGTATGAAGGAGTATTGGGTGTTTGCAGCATTTGCTACTCCTTCAGCAAATCTCTCCGGTCTGAATTCGTTAACATCGTCGCCCCAAATCTTGCGGTCGTGATGCATGAGGCCTATGAGCAGAGTGAACTGCACACCTGCTGGTATGATCATGTTTCCTAATTTCACTGTCTTTGTTGGGGCTCTTACAATAAACGGTACAGGTGGATACATCCTCAAAACCTCGGAGAAAATCATTGTTACCTGTGTGCATATATATATTAATATTAGGCCTGCTTGATAAGCATATTATTGGTTTCATCTGTTGACTGCTATGTTATCAATGCATACCACTATGTTTGTATGGATCAAGAATATCTTACTGTTTTAAGATGGCTTAGTCCATCATCTGTAGGTTCTTTCTCCCCGAAAACTTTGAAAACCTCTTCTCGTGCACGATCTTGCCAATCCTGATGTTTGGCAAGCATCACCACAGTCCATACCAGCAAATTTGAAGTGGTTTCTGAGCCAGCAAAGTAGAACAGTTTGCACTCCTCAATCACATCTTCAATGCTTAATCCCATCTTCTTATTACCCTTTTCTTGAATTTCTTTGAGACTGGATTCCATTAATACCCCCAGTAAGTCATCCTTGATGATTTCTCCCCTATCCATTGCTCTCTCTCTTTGGTCGATGATACCCCTTAGCAAGGATTGAATTTCTCTGTTGATGGCTTTCATTCTTCTATTTTCTTTGGTTGGGAGATAGCTGTTACACGAAATATATATTCTTTGTCTAATCTGGTATTTTGTTGTGACATAATGACATTCCATACATTCTTTCCATATTTGGGGTAATACATGTTATGTTAGGGAGAAAAGCAAAAATAACCACTTTTAAAGTTCAAAATCATTGCCACCCCATCAATTAGTTTTATAGCAAATCTACTTATGTTACATTTTTGGACCAAAATACCTTGAAAAGGTCACGCCCCTTTTTTTCTTAGTTTAATTGTCCAGTGTTGGGACCGTCATTATAGCAACGGATTCGGTGTCGATCATGGTGTCAGGAACCTCCCAACACTGGATACCAAATATTTTTTCCATCTTTAATTAAGGGTCATTTTGGTACAAAACGGTCTTTTGGTTAAAAAAGGTCTAAATGAAAGTTTTGGGTAACAATGATTTTACTTTGCTAATTTGGTATATTTCCCCATTACTGTACCTCCATCCAGGGATGAAGATGTATTGCATGAGTTGCAAAACAAGCTTGACTTGCTCTCTCTGTAGCTCAAATATTCTCCTTCCTTCTTCATGACTACTGCCAAAAGCCGTCTTGGAAATCACATCACCAGATAAATCTTCCAGGTAAGGCCACACATCTACTTCCAGTTTTTTCTCGTTGCTAGAAAACATCACCTCCCATTTTCGTAGCATGTTCGAACAGCTTAAGTGCATAGCCGGAATCATATTCTGCAATGATAAAGGGTCATAATTCTGTCAAGCATGATATAACTGAGTCACATGTATATACATATTCTTGAATTGATGTTTTACTTTCAGCTTCTCCATATGGAAAGCACTGTTGATGATTTTTCTGCGTCTGGTCCATTCATCTTCTTCAAGAAAGATTAGCCCTCCCACAACGGTTTCGCCAATGGGGTTGGGACGTGGTTTTTGATAAACGGCGGGTTTCGCAAGAATCTCCTTGATCAGCTCAGGATCAGAAACATTTATATTGGGTGAAGGTCCAAACCAGGAGAAAGACTGCTTACCTGATTTCACAGAAAGGTTCAAATTATGGAAAATATGGATATATAAGGTATGTTTCATCATTACTATAACTTGCCATATTTGTGAATGATGTTGTTGTAAAATGGAAGAATATGCGAGGGGACATCATCGGAGAGCTGTAGTATTCTGGTTTGCTCTGTTTTTGTTGAGGTGATGAAGTGTTTCATGTCCCCCATCAAGAGTGTGTAGGGGTTCCCCCGTAGACCCTGCGACCTCAGGAACTTCTCCAGCTTCTTTGGTCTGAACCAAGCCCAGTTTAGTAATTCACTAAGAGTATTATAGATGCAACTGCTAGAGTAGAAGCCATGACTGACCAAAGCTTCACTTCCATTTTCGACTTCTGATTCAAAATGAGGAAACGAGGAAACCTTATCTGGGTAATGAGAGAATATAATCTTTTTTTCCACTTGCTTTTGTATCCCCATGTGCAAACATATTTATTGACATTATAAGGGTCCGCATTATGATATATCAGAAGATTTTTTACTATATTAAATACCGTCAGTATAAAAAAAACTATTTAGTTATCTTACCTAAACTTTCGATATACTGATATTTCGGCATTGAAAAATAATATACTGTAATTGCTACTTACAAATTCTTTGATATATCTAGAGTATTATTTTAGAATATCGGTATATACTATCTATGTTGAATGTTGGGCATATTGTTATACATTTCAAATCCGGTATACCTAATTAAGTATAAAAAAAATGAAAGATAACTATGCTACCAATTTCAATAGAAAATAAATTCATAATAAAAAAAATTCCTTCCATCTCCTTGATAAATGTTTATTTTGTCATTTTGGCCCGTCCAATGCAAACTACTATCAATTTCCTTTTTGAGTTGATGTGAGACACATAATAATATTATCATACTTAACTCATTACATATGGGGTTCACACTCTGTCACTCTTCCTCCGTCCCATCGAAATGTCTCAATTTTACTATATTGGATGTCCCATTTAAATGTCCACATTTTTCCCTTTTAGTAAAAAACCTTAAATATGACCCACCACTCACTGCTAATACAACTACCCATTACACATAAAATAATAATACTCCTTAATCTACGCGCAAAAAGTAATAATACTCCTTAATCTACGCGCAAAAAGTAAATGGTGACCTTTGCCCGGGATAAAGGGAGTACTTATTACTCCCTCCGACCAATCCAAAGGTAAATGGTGACCTTTGCCCGGGATAAAGGGAGTAATTATTACTCCCTCCGACCAATCCAAAGGTAATCGTTTGTTTTTTACGCGTATATTAAAGAATATTATTATTATATGTATAGTGGATAGTTGTATTAGAGGAAAGTGGTGTACTACTTTTTTACTAAAAAGAGAATATGAATACTTTTAAATTGTATGCCCAAAATGATAAAGTGAATACTTTGAATTGGCGAAGAAGTATTTTGAAACACACGTAGAGTTTAATTACACTTACGTGTTTCATTTTTTTTTTCCATAAATATTTTTGATTAGCCCATCTCATGAAGTTGATTAATTAATTAATTTATTTTTCTTGACCTACACGTTGTACCATAATAATTTATTTATTTTTTATATATAAATACTCAACTTGTCTCACACTATTCTTCACCTTTATGGAACATTTATTTTTCCATATTGTTTAAGAATTTTTTATTTTTATTTTTTATTTTTTGACCAAATAAGTGACAAATTTGAAATCAAAGTATTTTGAGGTTATTAAATAAAATATTTTTTTGTTAATGCTAATAATTGTGTGGGATAAAAAAAAATTGTATAGTGTTCCGTGACAGAATTATAAAAAATGGTGTACCCCACCATTAGGGGCCCCCACCGCCCCTGCCCTGGGGATTGGTGGAAGAGGTAAATCGCAGGATGTGCCTCAAGTGGCTTATAGGGAGGGCTCACTGTTAAACTTGTGCTTGCAAGGGGCCAAATCCATGCCAAAGACAGGATTATAAAAAGTAAGTATTTTTATTAAATAAAACTAATAATATATGGGTCCACGGAATTATCAACACATATTATAAATTAATTATATTATTTGATTGAAAAGTTTGTTTTTCCAGAAGAAAAGGACACATGCAATATGAGTTGACAGAATAGGAGAGATGCGTGCATGACAATTAATGGGAGTATTTAATTATTGTCGTTTCGAATTTTCTATAACGTTTACTCCCTCCGTCCCAAAGATATTGACACACTTTTCTTTTTGGGTTGTCCTACATAAATTGATATATTTTATTTTTAAGAATATGGGACCACACAAAAACAATTTATTTATTTTCATGGCCCCACACACACATCACACTCACCACTAATATAACTACCCACTACACATTAAATATTATTTCATTCATTTAAATTTATATTAAATTATTATACTCCTTAATCTCCGTGTCCAAAAAAAATGCACCAGGACGAAGGGAGTAATATACTATTATTTTTTGTGTTGCTAAGTAAGATGAATGTATAAGGGCATTGAATGATATATTTGTAAATCAGCCGACAAATGCTAGGGAGAGGAAAATTTAAACCTTGCATCTTAGGATTTATAATTTTTTAAGGTATAATTTTTTTTTCATTTATTTATAATTCATTAAAAAGTTTACGACAAAAGATATACTATCAAAAAATATATAAAAAATTATAAAAAATGAAAAATATAAATTCTAAAGCCAAAAATAATGAAGGGTACTCTTTCTTCTCTTGTACAATGACATTCATGAGTGGAACGTAAAATCGGTGGATCGTACTATAATTTGCTAAATTCTGAATTTTAATTTTCAATAATATATTTTATTCAAAACAATGTTAATGCAACTCAATTCTCATATAAGAATTTGGGTTTAAGATTGCAATGTACTGCTAGAATTAATGTAAAGTATTTAAAAGGTTGGTATATTGTATGTTAGTATGTTATATTTTGCAGGCAAGAAATCAATAAAATGTTTCTTATTAGTTTTTGGAGATAGTCTCGAAACATAAACTCAAGTATGAAAATGATATAAACGGTAAAACACTAAAGTCAGTTATGAAGGTGTTGTTAACTAGTTGATATCCTGTTAATCTGGTGCTTATTTTTATTTAATAATATAGATAAATGAAATTTTAATAAAGTATAATATTCTTATTGAAAATTCGCTATAAATTCCTAGCAAACCATATAAATTCTATTATATTAGTGTGTATGTTTTTATTTATTAATTTATAACTTTTGAACGTGAGATAAACATAAAGAAAAATGGCAACGAAAAACACTAAAGTCAGTTATAAAGGTGTTATATACTTTAAACATATACATAGACGTAAAGGAAGGCAATTAAAGATTTGGAATTTGAAGGATTAATTTTTTAATATAATTTTGAATTTTCATGAATGATCGTATATAGTCTTTGTTTTGAAAATTTTGAGACAGGTGTTTCAAACTTCGTCGTCTTGTTTGAAGATTTAGTCCCATGTTTTTTGTCTTGTTAAGAAAATAGGTGAAACATTTTGCTATAGTAATACTCACTCCTCTCTCTTTAAGGTGCGTTCGTTTTTTTTTTTCTTGTAAATTAAATAACGTACCCCCTTCGTTCCGAGTATTTTCACTCATTTGTATCGGCACGGAGATTAAGACGTGTTATTTTTTTAATATATAATGTTAGAAAAAGTAGGGATAAATTAGTAATTTAAAAAGAAAATGTTAATAAAGTTGTTGGGAATGATGAATAAAGTGTAAAAGAAAGTAATTAAAGTTGTTGGGATTGTAAAAAGTAGGTAATAAAATATTATATATTTTTACCATTAATGGAATGGTTAAAAATACGTGGGACAACCCAAAATGAAAAATGGGTAAAAATACGTGGGACAGAGGGAATAATATTTAATATGTAGATGAGGAGTGAAATATAATATTATAATGTATAATGGATAGTTGTACTATTATGTGCGGTTTTCATGGAAATATATGCCCCCTCTGTCCCACCCAAAGAGTTCCTTTTTGTCATTTTGTCGTCCCACTCAAATGGTCAATTTTATTTTTACACACATGGGACCCACACGCACTCTCTAATACAATTAAAATATGGGGTCCTCACTTTCACTAATACAACTATCCACTACACATTAAATAATAATACTCATTGATCCACGTGCCAAAAAATAAAAACAACCATTTGGGCGGGACGGGGGAAGTATATTACTCCTTCTGTCTCATGTATTTTTATCCATTTTTTTATTTTGGGGTGTCCCACGCATTTTTACTCATTCCATTAATAATAAAAATACACTACATATCTTATCTACTTTTTATATTTTATTCATCAATTCCAACAACTTTATTTATTTTTTTACACTTTATTCATCATTCCCAACAACTTTATTTACTTTTTCTCTTAATATTACCAATTTATCCATACTTTTTCTTACATTGGAGTATATTAAAATAACGACACTTCTTAATTTATGTACCCATATAAATAGGTAAAAATATCCATAATGAAGAGAGTAATTCTTTTGTATGGATCTCATTTACCGGAATGAGAAATGCACTCTTATATTGAAACATATTAAAATAATAAAATGCATTTCAAAAGGAAAGAGGAAGTACTAATAATATCTCATATGCTTTGAAATTATCTTGAACAATATGTATCACATTTTGTTTAACCTAAACACTCTTTATTAATCAATAAGAATACAGACATATTTATTTTATCATTTTTATAATTTATTTTAAAAGTATTTGTTTTCTTTTTGAGTAAAAGGAACTCAAGTAGCCTATCACTTATCACTAATACAACTAGTAACATTATATAAAAAAATAATACTCCTTAATCTACATGCAAAAAGTCTACTACTCATTACTAATATAATAATTACTTATTTTATATAAAATAATAATACTCCTTAATTCAAGTGCAAAAAATAGGGGGAGAGTCTTGCGTGAGACCGTCTCACAGTGAGACAATTTTATACTTTTTTAAGTTTCACTTTTTATTAAAAATATTATAATTCTTTTAAAAATATTGTCATTTTTTATTGATATTATAACTGTTCATGAAATACACATTTATCACTTTTTATCTACTATTGAGTATCAGTTTTAGAAAAAAATTTATCATTTTTTATCCGTCCTATGAAAGTTTTTTCATAAAACAGTCTCAATTAAGTCATGGAACGGTTTTGAAAATTTTGGCATTGTTTAGAAAAATTTTCAGGAGTTCTGAAACGATTTGCGAAGAAAAAATTGTTATGGGACGAATTCTAAAGTTTGAGATAGCTATGAAACTAAACCAGAAATTTTAAGTAATTTGGGATCAAAATCGAATTTGGTAAAAATTGTGGAATTGAAAGTGCATTTAACTCATTTTAAAGGTATAATTGTAATTTTTTCTTGAGATGTACTTTGCCTTAATGGTTTATTTTTTCCTAAAGTTTATTATTTATGCTAAGGATTTAATATTAATTATAAGAGTATAAAGGTAATTTCAATCTTCTGATTTATATATGAAATATTTTATCCTTAAAGATTAGGGTTAATTCTAAGAGTATAATGGTAATCTACTCTAATGGTAACATATTTTGCCCTAGAATTTAGTGTTAATTTCAAAGATGTAATTATAATTTCTCCCATATATTAACCACAAAATTTAGGTAAAATGATATTTTAATTGTAATAAAATTAATATAATATAAAATGGAGTAACTGATTTTAATCCTGTCTCACCATAATTAAATTAAACGGATTCTATACTAGTTGGTCTCTTAAAATTTATAGTCGGAGACGATCACGTGGAGATTAAATTTCAATACTCTCTTGAAAGAAAGAAGAGTCTAATTAACAAAAAGTTGCATTGCATGGCAATCTCAAGATTTATTTTATTTTATGCTATAGAAATGGAGGTGATAGAAACAAATTAAGATTATCCATCATTCATCAATAATGGTGATCTCTGCAGAGGTGAGCCGTTTCCTGAGGTCCTCAATCCGGAGGTTCGAGGATTTAAAGATTTCCAGCCTTTGCAACTCCGGCATTCCACCTTCTTCAATCTCTAAACTCCGAAAGTATGTCCACATTCTTCTCAGGTGGAGCACTTTCAGCTTAGGAAACCCCTTTTGCGACACTCTCATGCTGTACTGACCGTCGATCGTATCGTCTAGTTTGAGGTACGATAACTTGGGCAGCTTCCCCAATTCTTGCATGGGATCAAGGACTGAGATCCTTGATCCCGAGAGTGTCAAGTGAGATATGTTCGGCGGGAACATATCTGCACTTGGACACGTGGTCATGGGACCATGCAGTTTGAGTTTCGTGAGATGGACTAATGAGTTGGGCGGAAGGAAATAGTTGCTTCCAATCCATCTCATGTGTAGTGCTCCAACTTTACTCTTCATTAGTATGCTTCTGATAGTCTCCACATCATCATTCATTTGCACCAGTTTAATGCCTAGTTTGCGAAGGCTTTGAATTGGGTTGTCGGAAAGCAAGTTGTCTGATCTGATGTATTTCAATGTCTGGAGGTTTTTCCAGGTGGATGTCTTCATGGAATTGGAGAAGATACAGCCTGGATTGATGTACAAGTGTCGCAGGCTGTCCATTCTCCATGTGACATCTGGCAACCTCACCCTGTCGCTGTCAGCTATGTCGAGAACTTCGAGGTTCTTCAGTTGGTCTAACCAAGCTGGAAGTGTCATTCTGCCTACATCCCTTAGTCTCAGATACCTTATCCCGACCAATGCACGGATCGTGCACGGCAAGCTTGGCAATCTAGTACCTTCGATGTCGAGTATCCTAAGGAGTTGGAAGCTCTTCCAGAAAGATGGAGTGATGAAAAAGTCATCATTGAGGCCCTCCACGTGTATCAAAAGCGAGCGGAGATGCTGATTAGATGAGTTGATACCAATAAGTCTTTCTCCAGAACCTCGGACAACACGATGACGAGGTTTGTTGTACGATGTAGATCTAGTCACCCTCTCCTCGTCACTTGTAATGATCTGGAAGCCTATTTCCTCCTTGGCTTTCTTTATGGATAATTCACGGAGAAGATCATGAACATGAAAGCAGTGCACTCGACCATCTATTGATGTTTCTTTGATTTGGATTAGGTTACGATTGATCAGCTCATCTAAGTAGCCTAATGCTATCTCCTCCAGTGTTTCGTCTCCAGTGTTTCGTCTCCGGTTTGGTGCCGATTTCACTTGTTTCCAAGTGATAATCTTTCATTTGTTTCAACACTTTGTTCCAACCTGTTTCTGAATCTCCTTGGTTCACCAGCAGACCTCCTGCTACTGTTATTGCCAGAGGCAGACCGTGGCACTTCTTCAATATCTCCTTTCCGATGTTCTCCAATTCTTCCGGGCATTTGATCTCGTCTCTTCTGTCAATGAACGCTGTCTTCAGCAGTAGTTCCCAGCTCTCTTCTGGATTTAGCAGCCTCATCTTGTGAATATATCCCTGGTGCTTTGTGATGATCTGGTTCCGGCTTGTAAACAACACTCTGCTTGCTTTACCTGTTTTAATTAATGATTTTGAGTGGTTACAATATTAGTTATTCTAGTTTTAATGTTTGTGTATGTGCTATTAACACGAATCCTTATTTCACATTAGTATTCCACTATGTGTTTCATAACTTGTTTTCTCTTAAAATATTTAATGATCATTAAATATCCGTTATTTCACAATACTATTTCACTCTGTGTTTCATAAATTGTTTTCTCTTAAAATATTTAATGATCATTAAATACGTGCAGGAGATCCGAACCGGTAGTTTAAACATTAAAAGAGAAATATCTAATAAGTGGAATAGGAGATCAAACACGGAAATATAATAGGTGATCCCATTTAAAGAAACGAATGGCCACAAAGAGTACATGATGTAAATTAGATGAATATATTTGCCACTTTTTACCATATTTTTATTGACATCATCACATTTAGTAAGTAAAGCGAACAAAAATTTTGTTTTAACAAAAATTAGAAGCAATCAATTTTCACCACAGATCTTCATATTAACACACCCTTAATACACATAACTTGGAAGGTGTAAGTACCTTGTTCATCTGGAAAAGCAGTCATGAGAGCTTCCCAATGAGTTTGTTCCCACATATCATCCAACACAATGAAGTAGCATTTCCCCTCCAACCTTTGGTACAGCATCTCTTGCAGCATTTCTTGACGCCTCAGCTTGTCGTTTACCGACTCTACTATCTTCAGCCTGTCCATGTGTTTCCGATGGAGGTCCTGTATCATCTCCTGTTCCACTTGTTGTTGTTTCATCGGGTCCTCAGTGGACTTGAGACTTTTTAATTTTTCGGGATCCAGTGAAATAGGCAGCTGAACCATTATCTGCTTGATAATGTCTTCAGCTGCAAATTCACTGGATACCACAACCCAGGCCCTGCACTCGAATCGAGCAGCAGTGGCCGGGTTGTTGTAGATTTTCCGTGCAAGGGTTGATTTCCCGATACCGCCCATCCCAACTACGGTGGCAAGGGAAAGGCCCCACCTCTTATCATTCAGAATGACCTTTTTTAGTAGGAACTCTGCATCTTCGTTCAATCCCACCACGTCTCTGTCTTTCTGAAAACGAGCCGTTCGCCGCCGCCACTCCACCATCTCCCACCTCCTCTGAGAAGACGACTCCACCCTCACCTCTCCCAAGTTACCAATTCCATACCTCTCCCTTCTTTTTCCAACTTCATCGAGTCTACTTCTAATAGACTCGATGTCCTCCCCCACCCTGTTGAGGCGGGAGACGTGGGCTGGAAAACAGACCCATTTCCTCAACCTCAACAGGGTTGTTTTTTCTCTCGGATCGTCAGCTGACGCTCCCAGAGTGTAGGTCTCAATGAGGTCTTCGGCGTCTTGAGCCACCTCTCTGACGTCGGATATCCATTTGCGTATCTGCTCGTTGTTGCCTTGCTTTTCCTCGGCGTCCCTGAGGAAACACTGCATGCTCCGGAGCTCGTCTCGGAGCCACCGGACATGCTCTTCGACGCCTTTCAAGAACCTCACCTTCTTGATCAGGGCATCGCCCAACTTTTGTACTGCAAATGAGATGGCTGCATCCGCCATGTTTCGAAGATATTCTCTGCTGTCACATGATCTTCTTTCATTGTTATACAACGGATTATACCTTTCTTTGCATCCAATTTGTTCAAGAATAACTTTTTCTGTGATGATTCTTTACTTCATATGTAGGTAAACATGCCTTTAAGGACTTGATATTCTTTTTGTTATGAGGCATACTGAATTACTCGCGCACCACAATAAGCATGGTTGCGCAGCTTGCGCTAAGGAAGGAGATGGGCTTGGAATGGATTAGACTAGAGTTGATGGGCTTTTGATGGGCTTTATATATATTGTGGGCCGGCATTTCTATACGTGGGCAAAATTGGGTGGTGGGCTTAGTTATTGGAATTTTGAATTTTCTGCACCTTGCGTGCTTATTTACGTTCCATCTTTATAATTTATTTGAATAAAAAAATAATAATAATAAAGCAAGCTGGTCACATGCACAAATAAAGTGGAGATGTTTTTTTTTAATCTATACATATATATATATATATACATATATATATATATATAAAAGCAAGCATAAACTTCTACTTTTGTTTTTAATTTTTTTTTAATTTTATTCTATTTAGAACTAATTCAATTTTAATCTTGATCGTCCAATTAATGCTTTTGATTTCAATCATAAAATTTAATTATACTAATAATAGATTTTATTATTTAAATTTTATTTTTTTATTTTACAATATAAATTTGATAAACATGGGAGATATATTTAGCATATTTGGCTAATATTTAATCAATATATTCTTAATTTATATACTTATATAAAAATAAACTTAATTTCTATTTTTATCTTCAATTTTTCTCCATCTTTTTAGTTTTAGTAAATTTAGTTTTCATTCAATTTTAATCTTAACCGTCCATTACATACTTGATCTCAATCATGGATCCTATTTATGCTAATAATAAATTATTTATTTATTTTTTAATTAACGATATAAATTTGATAAATATGAAAAATATTATTGGCATATATTTTACTAATTGTCAATCAATATATTAATTTTAATAATAATAATAATATCAAATCTTTCAACGCTATTTTTGGTCATTTTCCATCTTTTTTTCCTACGTCGTTGATTGCTTTCAATCAAGATCGTTCATTCTTTCAAATCATTCTATATAAACATTTTCATTATCTAATAAAATCCTTACCTTTTTTTTTCTTTTTGATGCTTCTTCTTTTTCTTCTCTATTTCACTTTCATATTATTTCTAATATACTTTTATTTGATTTGATCTAATGTGCATGTTCAATCATTCTTTGAGGTATTATTCTTCTTTTTTATTTTTTGTTATCTTTTTTTTCTCTTCGATTTTTTGTTTTATTTATAATTCTATAAACTTTATTTATATATTTTAATTTATTTTATCTTTTATATTTTTATTTGATCTTATTTTTATGTTGAATCATTCTTATATTTGATTATATGTGCAGGTTCAATCATTCTCATTTGAAATATCATTCTTCTTTTTTAGTTTTGTTATCATATTTTCGTTTCTCTACGATTTTTGTATTTACTTTATAATTCTATAAATCTTATTTATATACTTTTAATTTATTTTATCTTTTATACTTTTATTTAATTTTATTTTTAGGTTTAATCATTCCATTTGAGGTATCATTCTTCTTTTTTATTTTTTGTTTATTTTATGATTTATATTTTTTTCTTCGTTTTTTGTATATTCTTCATATTCTTTAAACCCTGTTTTATAATTTTTTTAATCGTATTGATTTTATTTTTTATTTGATCTTATTTGCTGCTTCAATCATTAAAAAAGTCATCAATGTTTGGAGTGATAAATTTGGACAATCCATAATTAATTTTAGAATGTTTTCTTTATAATTTTATAAACTCTATTTTTATATTTTAATTATTTTATCTTTTATATTTTTATTTGATCTTATTTTCAAATTCAATCATTCTCCTTTGAGGTATCATTCTTTTTTTTTAAAATTTTTTGTTTATCTTATGATTTATGGTTTTCTTTGTTTTTATTGTTTTCTTTATATTTTATAAAATATATTTTTATAATTTATTTTAACCTAATTGTTCTTATTTTTATTTGATCTTATTTGCAGCTTCAATCATTAAAAAATGTCACCAGTGTTTGAAGTGATAAATTTCGACAATCTATAATTAATTTAAGAAATTTTAGAATTGGAGACTCCATCTCTAAGCACATGTGAAATATATTTTTTATTTAATCATTAGGATTATATGGACTCGTATAAATTATTATGTAAATTTTATTTACACGTGTTTACTCCTATAACTCATACACTTGGAATATTTTGATATAAAGGCATGAACGTGAAAGCTGATTAATGCAAAGATCGTAAGCGTATTAAAGATAAACATATTGGAAATTTTTAATTTCCAATATAGTCTAATTGTGGACAATATATTATTATGCAATTATATTAGCTATTCAATTATTTTATGGACTTAATTAAGTGATCCAATTAAGATAAAAAGTCTATGGGCTATATTATTTTGATATGGGCCAATTGAGTAGATACACAATACTACATAAATGGTGTACCCCACCATTAGGGGCCACCACCGCCCCTGCCCTGGGGATTGGTGGAGGAGGTAAATCGCAGGATGTGCCTCCTGCCCTGGGGATTGGTGGAGGAAGTAAATCGCAGGATGTGCCTCAAGTGGCTTATAGAGAGGGCTCACTGTTAAACTTGTGCTTGCAAGGGGCCAAATACATGCCAAAGGCATGATTCGAACCCCCACCCTGCAGCAACCAAGCTCAGTTGGAAGGCCTTTCCACCCTCCCCTCTACCACTTGAGCTATGCCCTGGGGGCACCCAATACTACCTAACTAAGGTGATTATAGGTGGCCCAATTGTGTAGTATATAAAGACTCAGGTTATGGTCCCCGATATACTAAGCCGCACGTGGTCTTCCCCTTCTCCCCATCGGGAGGGATTACTACGGTCTCATAAAGGAATAAGGAGGCTTAGTTGAGGAAGGCCTTATACCTACCGATCTTCGAGTTCGTGTTCGTGTTCCGCCTAGAGAACTCATTGAATTAAGGTACGGAATCTTCGAGTTCGTGTTCATGTTCCGCCTAGAGAACTCATTGAATTAAGATACGCTTCCGTGTTACGGTTTGATCTCAATTTATCATAATAGGGTTAAGGCATTAGGAGTTATGGATTTATTTCCTACAAAACATACTTAGATTGAACTCTATAATCTATTGATTATCAAAGAATACTGGAAAATGAAAAACTCAAATATGTTTATTTAGTTTTATCATTATTTCAACATCAGGTGATCATAACATATATATAATAATAAGACCACCTATTTATAAATACAAATTTATGAGAATTTGAAATTTCTATGAAACCAAAAAATGGTTACCATTATATAATGTTGGAAAACTCAAATATGTAATTATTCATGTTACTCTATGAGAATTCGAACTCAATTAAGCAACGGACATTATAATTGAAATTTCAAAACTTTGCCATAGCTATGAAACCATAAATGGTTACCATTTTTGGACAGGTGGAGAAGGGCAGATAATGTTAGTTACCTTCAACTTATGGATATGAAAAGCAGGAGTGATGATCTTTTTACGTTTAGCCCACTCATCTCCATCAAGAGACAAAATCCCACCACCTACCTGTCAACATCTTGACACTGTCTGAAATTCCCTGCTCAAAAACATTAGGCTGCCTTAAAATCTCTTTTATCAGCTCCGGATCCGTGACGTTTAACCTCGGGTACGGGCCGAACCATATGAATGAATTATTGCCTGGTTTTGTTTCCATTTCCACAAATGATTAAATAATAATCAATCTCTGTATATCAACTGAAACTAAGAAGTAAAAACAAATTAAGGGAAATATATTGATTCCAACTTTAATTTTTTTTATTTGTAATTATCAATTTTGTTCTTTTAATTTTTTTCATTTTTGTCATTTACATCCAAATTTAATTCTGTTATAAAATTTAGTCTTTTTTTTTTCAAAATTAGTCCAAAATTTGGACCAAAAGTGTAAAAATTTTTTTTTTTTAAAAATGACAAAAATTAGATAAAAAGAATTAAAATTTGACATGAAATTACCAAAATTGAGAATTGCGGCAAAAAAAATAAAAGACAAAATTAAATCGACCATAGACCAATTGTGATATTATCCCAACAAATTAATCTGAAATCATTCTTACAATACTTGGAAATTATCCGATGGTAGTACGGATATATGTGTGGTATGATATCATCGGATAGTTGGATGGATGTTGCCTGTTCTTCCTTTGTGATTCGCATGAAATCTTTCAGTTCTGCAATAAAAGGCCTGTAAGGACTTCCATTTAAACCTTGCTTCCTTAGATAATTTTCCAGTTTTTTTTGGATTAAACCAAACCCATTTCAGTAATTTCAATGCATATTTTGTGATGATAATTATGGTGATAGAAATGATCACAATCAAGAACCATCTTCCTTTCATCTTTTAGAGCTTGAAATATGCAAATTAAAGGATTTATATATATACTCCATGTGATTTGGATTTACATGAGTGCTTTAATTCCTTTCCAAGAGAATAATTCATGTTTTAATATATTAATTAATGTTAGTAGATCCGGAATTAATCATAGTTTTTTATGTTTTCAAAATACTACATCACAGTATAAGTTTAAACTGTTAATATTTTACTGTCATTCATTATTTCATTCATGAATAATCGTTATCCCCATTTATCACACATATAAACTCTCCTCAACTTCCCCATCTCTCCCTTTCATTAATCAGACAAATATCATATTAATATTTAGGCACACAGTTTAACAAATTAAATGTATGTATCTTATATTAATTGAAAAGAGATGCATACTCGATTGCTGGATGTACGTGTTTAATATTAATTGAGAATTATAATAAAAATTCATGTGATAATATTTTAACCTCAAACATCCAGTTATTATTCTATGCTTTACAATTTACTAGCACCATATGTTTTTCAATTGCAACGTATGAAATGTGCTATTCTTTAACAAGTAATCATAAAATTTTTGCACTAAATTAGAAAATAATTGTAATACATGGCATACATTTAAAAAAATAAAATAAGTAATGAAAGGAATATAGACTATCTCATTTGTTTTTTTAATGTATTTTTGTTTCAAATGGATTTTAAATACTATAACTGAAGTTGAGTCATATCTATATTAATACTCTCACCGTATTTTAAAAAAATTCTAACATTTTTATTTTGATCTGTTTAAAAAAAATTTACATTCTAATAATAGTTTAAAAAAAAATCAAAATAACTACACTTTTTCCATACCTTTTGGTATCTAAAAAACCACCACAAACCAAACATACTCAACTTATTATACTTAACTACTCTATTCGTGCCCATTGTGTTTACATTTATCATTTTTATTTATTTTAAATTTATAAGGTTTATATTTTCTTTTTCATTAAGTGAGACTTATACAAAATAATTAATTCTACATAGAGCTCATACACAACACTAATATATAACTAACAATTATCCATTAAATATTACTCATCAATTTACTACCCATTAAAATATTATATCTCATAATCTACATAAAAAAATAAACATAAAACTGAGAGAGTATTATTTATTTATTAAAAAAAATAATACTATAATACACCAAAAGTTATTTTCTTTTTTCTTAATTTTTGTATCCTAAAAAGTACTCTCCATGTCCTTCTGAAATAATATCTATTTTATCATTTTAATTCATCTTAATATAAAGAGTGTATTTTCCTTTTCTTTAAATGAAATTCACGCAAAACAATTAATATATTTTCATCAGCACACACGTAACACTAATATAACTATAATTAGTCACTCCCTCCACCTCATTTTAGTGTTTACATATTTTTATTTTGGGTGTTACATTTCAATCTTTACGTTTCTCTTTTTGGTATATGAGACTCACCTAAAACAATTAATATATCAATTTGGCCCCACATCCAACACTAATACACTACTTTATATTAAATATTATATCTTTCTACCCACTATCTATTAAAATATTATATTTTTTATTCAATGTGCAAAAAGCAAACGTACGCATTGAAACGGGACGGAGGTAGTATTCATTAAAGGCTAATTATACTGTGTACCCGGGTGCACCCACTTTAAAAAACGTATACAAATATAAACAAAAACATATATTACAATTATGAAGAAAAATATATACAATTTAATTGTTCGTTTTTTAATGAAAAATTGAGTGTAAAAAATATACGATTATTAAAAAACATGTACTATATACACAATTGAATAAAAATTTATACACATATGAATGTTAATTTTTTTAATGAAAAATTTAGTGTGAAAAAAGTATATAATTATTAAAAAATATTTATACAAAATAATATAATATATATACAAAATAAAATAAAAAATTATACACACATGAATACACCCAATGCACCTAATATCAACTCTTCAATAAAATATCGAGGGAGTATAAAAACTTTAAAAAATACGTACGCATAAAAGGTGCATTGTGAGATGTGAATATAAATGCCAATGGTGGGTAAGATAGAGAGAGACAATGGACAGAGCTTTTGCATGGGAAAGTGTGGTACGCTTTAATGAGCATTTATTTCATCATCAACAAATCCCTAACTAAACCCCATTAATAAGTAGAGTTGCTCCACTTCTCCTTCCTCCTACTCCTCTCCACTCCAAAATTAGGGATTTCAATTTCGCGATGGGGAAGCTCGGTGAATCTCCGGCCGACGATGAAATTGGAAGCGCCACCATGCGCACGGCGGAGACGCTGCTGCGTGTTCTGCCCATGGCACTCTGCGTCGCGGTGCTTGTTATCATGCTCAAGGATTCCCAAACCAACGACTATGGCTCCTTGACCTATTCTGACCTCGGAGCCTTCAGGTATGCTTCTACATCTACGGTATACGTATTTAAATACGTACAATTTCAATCGTATTTGAAAATCCCCTTTTTGGCGAAATCAGCAGTTTTTGAAAATGTTCAATTTTTTTTTTTTTAACTTTTTCTGCAGATACTTGGTTCATGCTAGCGGCGTTTGCGCCGGTTATTCTCTTTTGTCGGCGGTTGTCGCGGCGGTGCCCCGCCCATCCACCATGTCTCGGGCTTGGGGCTTTTTTCTCCTCGACCAGGTTTTTTTTTTATATATATTTTCAATCACATTTTAATTTCGTACCGAGTTTTTTTTTAACCACCATATTATATACTAGTAATTAAACATTGCTTTAATTCAGTGTACATGAAGCTTGAAAAATATTACTCCATAAAGTATATACTCCTATATGGTTCGCTTACTTTAAATCTGGTAGTGACATTTTCTTAGGACATTTCAACCCCCCATCTACCATTAGTGTGGCATTAATGTAATGAGCTACTCTAATTAAGGGAGATTTGGAAATTTAGAATTTCAAGTGAGAATTCAAAATAATTAATCCACCAAACCATGACGGTTTAAAGAATCAGCAAGTCTGTTGTTAACTCTAAACCCCTTTTTTTCTAATGGATTAAAAATTAGGAAGATTTTCATATGAAGACCTAATTTTTAGTTTAGGTCTCAAAATAAGAGTCAATGATTTTATAAGTGTTTCAAATTAAGATTTAAATTTAGTTTATTTTCTCAAATTATTATACCCTTGATTACCATTTGAATAAGGGGGCAGACTTGTTGACACCTTTCAATGAGATTATTTTGTATGAGTTATCACTTTTTAATAAAACTTTACAATAAAGGGGCAGACATTATCACTTCATACACACAAGTATTTGCCTTTGAATAAATACTAAAATCCAAAGGGCACATCAACACTAATATATCCGAATTGCATGGGAAGTGTTATCATTGTGTATAACAAACTAATATCCTATAAAAATAGATCATGATATAATAAACAAGTTATTTCATTTTTAAAAGTCTAATAGTTGATCGTGTTTGTAGGTTTCATATATTCTTATGTTAAATCTTTCATAAAAAAAAAAAAAAAAATCACTGTTTTTTTCCAATGATCATTCTATATATATGAATGCAGCTGTTAACTTACATAATACTGGCGTCGGCGGCGATTTCGACGGAGGTGGTGTACTTAGCTTACAAAGGCGACACAGCGACGACATGGAGCGAGACGTGCGGGTCGTTCAGCGGGTTCTGCCGGAAGGCGACGGCTGCGGTAGCGATCACATTTGTTGTAACGCTATGTTACGCAGCGTTGTCACTGATCTCATCTTACAGGCTGTTCAGCAAATATGATGCACCAGTTGCCTGTCCTAATAAAGAGATTGAGACTTCCACTTTCAATGCCTGATCTCTTACCCATGTACACTCTATAACATGTAATAATAAACTTAGTATCAATTTCGACACTACTAATGTTGACTGCAACACTTGTTTGCACTTAAGTAATACTCATTAATATGTATTGCCTATTAGGAAATAATAATAAAGTACTTCCTCCTCCAACATCATTCTTCACGTTTAAAAAATTTGTTCTTTTTAACTAATTTTTATTGTTTCACATTATTTTAAGAGAAAAAAAAACTATCAATTTTATTGACTTTGAGGATATTTTAGTATTTTTATGAAATAAATAATGTGTGAAGTAATATTATATGTGTGAGAATAAATTATAAATTTAAAATTAAAATTAATTTTAAGAGTATTAATGGATAATGTTTTGTTTTTTATTTAATTATAAATATTTTGTAGAGCATGAGGAAAGTATGAATAGTTAAAATAGATACAGCATGTGAGAGTAAGTAATCCACTTGTGGGGCTAAATTAATGTGAAAGTGAGTAAAACTATTATTAATCCACTTGTGGGGCAAAATTATAAGCAATTGGGATCACCTATTCCACCTCCCTATTTCATCTCTTGTTTCATTTATTAGATTTTTGCCATGTGTATTAATCTAAGGCCTAAAATACAATCACATGCCCCAAGGGTTTATTGGTCATTAACTAGGGTATAATATTTTTATGGAAACAAGTTATGAAACAGGGAGAAACACCTTTATGAAATAGTGGAATCGAATTGAATTATAAGGGTGTCAAAGTTTGGAGATGGTCGTACAATTATAATTAATGATGTGTTCATTGATTGGTTCTTTCAAAATAAAATCCATGAATCTATCCAGCATCCACTTGATCTCGCCTGAAAAGAGGGGCCATTTCCATCATTCAATGCCTTGGTTAATGCCATAGATATGTTGAATGTTAATAGATTTTTTAGTCTACTAATATTTATATAAATAACTACATCTTTATATATATAAATGACAGTTTTCTATATGTCATCACTCTCTTTCTTCCCTAATGACATGTAATTATTAGATTAAACTGATTTTTTTTTCAAACCTTCCATACTTAATCTTTTATATTTTTTTAATTCTTATTTAATTTTATTTGTGTAGCAGAGACTTACCATCGATCTACCATCCAAATTCCAAAGTAACTGATTAATTGAGATTGGGAACACATATTAAATTAATATAATTCTATATTTAATTAAAAGCTTAATTTATGCATAAAAAAAATTAATTTACTTATTAATTATAGATGAATGTAAAAAATAAAAACAACAATTTACTCATTTAACCGATATAATTTACATTTAATTAAAGTTCTTCAACATTAATAAATATTCAATATCCTTAATTTACTTTAAATTAGCGTTGGAATATGAAAATATATATAATTATCATTAATATTATTCTCTTATTTATGGTTATGGTTTAATAACGCATAATTAGGTGCATCATCTATATATTAATATTATTTTTAAGTAGTTTATTATAGCAATCTAAAGATATCTATGACAGTTTTTTGGAATATGAATATATATATAATCTCATTAATATTATTCTCTTATTTATGGTTATGGTTTAATAGCGCATAATTAAGCCAATAAGCATTTATGTATTAATATCAATTGTTTATTATAGTAATTTAAAGATATCTATATGACTTTTTTTTTCTGACTTGGGATGCTCTACGTCTTTCTTGATGACATGTCTTGGTGGGAGTCTATTGAGCTCTTTCTATTTTTACATTATTATTATTATTATTATTATTTCCTGATTTAAAATTTTACTTTATTATTTTTTGATTGATCATTCCTTTCACAATCGAAATTTAATTTCTTCATCTCTCTTCCATACTGAACACAAGTTTCTCCCTCTACTATTCTCATACCTTGAAAATCAGAATTTGAAAAGTAATATTTTTTATTCAAAAGAGTAATAATTCATCTAACTAAAGAGTAATTTGTTGTATACTACAAATTAACCATTATTTAAGTTGCACGTGTGATCTTGCTTTATAAATTAAAATTATTTCATAGTAGTATTATTTTGTTAAATAACTTGAAATTGCATTGCATGTGCTTAATACTAATGAATGAGCTAACTAATTTTAATTATGTGTTAATGATGAACCATATATATATATATATAACTATTAAAGATTGAAAATAAGTAGAAACAGTTGTATAACAGTACATGAAATATCATACTTCATCAGTTTTATAGAATAATTGATGTTTACTTTTTCATGTTATTTAAGAAAATCTATTATTTAGCTAATTTTATTTACTTTGAGATAAAATGTAAATTAATGTTTTCTGCATAAGGTGAGAGTGACAATTTTGAAATTAAGTACCTTTTGAGGTTATTAGATGTATGTATTATTTTTTTTCAAAATTTTTAGGATGTAAAAAGTTTTGTAGGACAAAAAAAAATGATAAAAATGTGAAGGATTCGATGAGAAGGAAGAATTATATAATAAAATTGACCATATATAAAATTAGTAAATAAATTAAAATTAAAATATAAATTTTCATTAAAAAATTAAAATATAATTTAATATTTAAATATCAGATCAATTAATTAATCCCATAAATCGTGCGGACTCAACAGAGATTTGATGATGCATTCTTTTTTTTCTTTCTAGGAACAAAAATAATGAGATGGCTTTGAAAATATTATACTCTCTCCGTCTCATAATAAATTTCACCGTTATTGTACACATGAAGTTTAAGAAAATTTACATTTTTACCAACTTTATTGATTTTTTAGGATAATATAGTATTTTTAGGTAATAAATATATGATAAAGTATGTTATGTGTGTTAGGCGAGAGTGGTAAATTTGTAATTAAGATATACTTTTAGGGGTGGAGATTAATGTGATATTTTCTTTTTGGATGGTGAAATTTAATGTGAAACGGATAAAAATGAAAAGTGTGAAGTTTATAATGGGGTGAAGAGAGTATATTCTAACCCAAGTTGTAATGAATTTTATAGGGAGAAAAGTATCAATTAGGCGATGTTTAGTAGACAAATCGGGGTATATGCTGAAAAAAGAATGTGTTATGTCTTAAACGTTTAGATAATTTAAATAATATTTTATTTGCAAGATTGTGAGATTTGAAAAATAACACTTTCAAGGTGTAAAAGAAAAAGTAATTCTGTAATGGATGATGGTATGAAAGACAATACAAGTGTACTTAAATAATTAGAATAAGATTTTTTTAATGTAATCATATTTATTTGCTTTAGCAGTTTTTGTTCTTCTTCTTCTCTGTATTTTTTTAATAAATTATATTTTTATTCTTAATAAATATTAATAATTGAATAAAATCTACTTTTATGATAAAGAAACATTTTTAGTTATTAATAAATAAGATTTAAATTTATTTATTTATTTTGAAAAATATATTCACTTTATATAACACGATTTCGATTTATATCTTACTATTAAATTGAAATAATTTGATTTTTCTTGATTATATTTAAATCAATGCAATTTAGTTGATAATTGTGGAGTACATGTGCATTTTTTTATTAGTATGTTATTAATGTCGGGTCAATTATCACCGTAAACATAACTTAAAAGAATTGTATAATATAATTTTTTAAATTTAATAAATTGCATTTAAATTTTATAATGTAAATTAGTATTATAAGTATAATAAAATTAATTATATATAAAATTAATAACTTAATTAAATTTTAATATAAATTTTCATATAATAAATAAATTTAATATTAATGGAGTCTTAAATTATTTATTAATCCCGTGCATTGCACGGGCTCAATACTAGTATGTATATATTTGCATGTTATAAGCAACAACATAAATAATACTCCCTCCGTTCCAAAATTTTTTGCACACTTCCTTTGTAAATTACAAAGGAAGTGTGCAAAACATTTTGGAACGGAGGGAGTAGCATATAAAATTCTCACCCAAAAATCATCTGCCAGTGAAATAAAGAACACGACAAATTCCAAATCCAAACTTCACCACATAAATAAAAGAAAACAAATTTGGAGAATATAGTACAAGTAAATTATAGAGTATATAATATAAAACCATGGCTAAATAAGTTGTTAATTGCAATTTTATACACATCCTTAAAATGACATAATCAAGGGAAAATCTGATGTCCTCTTACCACTTATTATATAAATGATAGTATATAAAAATAAACAAAAATAAAAATCTGTCCTTAAAATCTAAAAGGGACGTATTGAAAGGAATAATTCCAATAAGATGCAACAAACGATGGCAACTCATTTTATAAACGAAGATTTCACATTACAGATTATTTACTTTCTTTAGAATTTTTGAGACAGCCAGAAAACATACATGCACCAACACATAAACAGATCAACAGTTCAAACCGAAAAAGAAAAATTCATCATCGTTTAGGGGAGAGTCCGCTGCTCTAAATCTCTTGGTGGATCTCTGAAGCAGCTCTAGCGTGCTTCATACTGAACAACTGCAGCCGTAAAGAAAAAATAAACCATCAGTAAGTGCCACTAAATGATGAACAATAAAATTCATAATGTGTCAAAACATCAACAATGTAAAGTTAATCCGATTTAGAACTTTACAATGAATGGCTTTCAAGGATCTATATGATATCTCTATATTAGGGGGAAATTTCATGATTTCCACAACAAAGGTGATGAGGGACAGCAAGGCAATCGTCTCTCTTGACTCTAGAAGGTCTATACAATGATATTTACCTCTATCTAGTAAGAATCTACAATTATCCCTTGACAAATTTTAAAGTATCTCCTTGCTCGTCATTCTCTAGCAACCTCATCCATAAAACAACTAGAAGAAAAAGAAAAAAAAAAGAACTCTACATCCCTCTGCTACTGACTATATATGGGCTTTATTCTAATATCCCATTATGACAATGTGGACTGAAAACTGTAATTCAGGGGGCATGTTTGCTTTGGGTGGGAGAAAAGGTTGACTAAGTAGTTCAAGGATAAATTGATGTGGATAGATTCAAGACAAGCATCCACCATCTTCATTATTGATTACATTTGAGGGGATTACATTTGGGTCTTAAATATGAAGTGCAGCATCAGTAGAGTTATTTAACACATCAAATATCAATGTACTCCCTCCCACTCACAGCTCTAATTCCATTCCAAATTGTCCATGAACAGAAAGGTTTGTTTGTTTTAAAACATTAACTATTGAATCTCAAGTTACATAATTTATGCAAAACAAATACTCTTACTATTGACCAGAATGAAGCCAAACCAAAAGGGTTTTAAAGGCTCCACACTTGACACTACTAAACCATGTCAACAATTAACAAAATTAGTTTCAACAAAAAAGGCAAACTACATCAAAACAGAAAAATATACATGATATTTTTGAACCACATTGTGCATAGCCTAATCCCTGAGATAAGAAGAGATCAGGCTAGAAAAATGAAAGGCAGTTCATAGTTTCTATAGCTTATGATTATGTTAGGTGCTGCTTATTAATCCAAACAGCACCAGACCGTCCATAAGCACTACGTTTGAATAATACACATCAAGAAAAAAATTTCAAGATTCTTCTATAATGCTCAGAAGTTCAGGAGATCTTAAAGCTCTCCATTATTCAATTGTTCCATAATTCATACAAACACTAATTTATCAAAGAGCTAAAGAGAACAAGTGATTAAAACGAAAAAAAAAAAAATTAGCAGATAATAACAAGAATCCACCAGCCTAATAGACTGGATATGACTTATGAGATCAAACCATACCTCCAAAAATTCCAAAAGAGATCACAGTGGAGCTTTGATAATTTAGTGCTATTTCAATTGTTTTGGAAAATAAATCTGTTCTACCAAAAAATTAAAAAAAAAACTAACAAAAACAAAAAAACAAAATCTTCAATTCAAATCAAACACATACCTAAAGCAGCAAGAAACAGAACAAGAAATACACGACAGAACAACATGAACTAAAAAACAGAATTGAATTTAAGAGAAAAAAAATCAAGAAAATAATGAAAAATTAGATACTTCTGCGAGTGCGTTTCTTGTAGAGAATACGATAGCCGCACTCACGGCACTGAATCACATCCCCTGGCTTCAAGGTGTTCTCTTGACCGCAATCTGCAAAAACACGCAATTCAAAGAAATTAAAAATCAAACGCAAACAATCCAAATACGTGGCCGTTATCATCTACCAAAGAAGATCGGTTAAATTGTTAAGAGTAATGAATCACCTCCACAGATGTAGCTAACAGGCTCTGGCTGAGGATCCATCGCGCTCCGTCACAATACACAAGGTTTAGCCTTTTAGGAGCAGTTAGGGTTTTGGTTTGAATTTATATGCAGAATTCCAGAAAGTTCGGTTTTTTATTTTTCAATATATGATTAAAATATATTGTTACTTTTATGGAGTCACACTGCTATGCATCGGGTACACTGGTGCACCTGAAAAATTTAAGCCATTTGATTAGGATCTGACAATTCTAAACCGTTGGATCATTTCAAAAATTTTTAATTAAAAAAATAAAAAAATGCAATCCGGTGACCTGTATTTACTTTTATTTATAATTTCATTTAATGTAATAAATCGTCTTTTCTTGATAACATCGAAATTTTGGAAAACTGTTTCGACAAATTTGAATTCTTTCTGTGCTCTCGCAACAGCAACATGAACAGATTATATTTGATCTCAATCGACACCGCAACAGATAGCAAGCTTTTCTATTTGCAATCCTCCCCCCTAAATCGGCGTTCTCTCAATTTTTGCTGAAGGGAACCATTTTTTCGAGCTCAAGATCAAGATATAATGAAGGTGGTCCATCTCTTCTTAGGTATGTTCACAGTTTCGAGCGGCGATTTCTCATATTTGAGCGAATTGAGGCAAATTATATTGTGGGTTCATGGAAACTAATCTATATTTTTCAGTAGAATGATGGCCTATTTTCGTCTTACTTGGAATAATGGAATCTTGTTTTCCCCAAAAAAATTGAATCTCTGTGTTGGAAATTCCCCCCTTTGTGGGATACAAGGGAACCTATTGTATTCAATTTCAAATAGTAATAGTCTTAGCTCTATTTCGAGTCCTTTTTTGGTGAGTAATTTCCCGCTTAAGCATCGCCGTAGATTTTTATGCAGTTGCAAGATTAAGTTAGGTGTTAATGAGAAGGTATACATCGATGTTCCATTAGATAATAGAGGAAATAATGAAAAACGAATGAGGTTTGCTTTGAGATTGTGCCCTAGGATTCGATTGTTGTTGTTAAGATTGAAAAGGGCTTCAATTAAGTCGATGGTAGATGGGATTGGGACATTTCTTCAAAAGAATGTTAGATGAGTGACTTTTCTATCTTTGTATATGGTATTAAGACTTACTTTTTGTTGCTTAAGGTAACTGCAACCCCTGCCCCCAAAGTTGTCCCCCTTGAAATTTATATTCAAAATGGAAGATTTTGTGAGAATATCAATACTTAAATCTTGAAAAGAAATAGTTGAAACCGTGTTCTCAAAAGACGACGTTATTCTCAATATACTCTTTAACTAGAAGAAGATCCCCGAAACTGGGCCCGAATCAATTTTGGTGAGCTTTGAGCCTTAAGAGCAACATCATTTAAGCTCTATATTTTCGTTTTTGTGTGTTGTCATGCTTGGTTGATTTTTCTAGAACTTGTACTGTTATGCATGTCTATGATTATCCTCATTGATGGGTAGAATTATAGGATTTAAGGATTAAACCATATTTCTTGTTACCCTTTTCATTCTTTAGTCTATCCTAATCAATTCAACCCTTAGTGAACTAAATTTGAACCTTGAAACCTTTTCTTTGAACAATAACCATATTACAAGCTTTTACTCATTCTTTTCAAACCATCTTTGAACCCTTGAGTTGAGGAATCATTTTATTTTTGTAATTAACGTTAGGTGCTCAAGTAAAACTCCACATGATTTGTTGTAAAGTAAGCAAGCCACTATTATTAATGTTCATTTATAGTTGGAAAAAGTTCTTAAAAATCCAAAAAAAAAGAAAAGTTCTGAATAAAAAGAAGGGAAAAAAAGAGAAAGAAAATAAAAGATGATGTGGCCTTACATTCGTAAAATTCTTGTAACTATGTGGAGAGAACGTGATATATTCTAGTTGTGGCTTCCTAAAGAAAGTAAAGCGCCAACCCCCTCCATTGGAAGTGATATACTCCCTCAGTCCCGGAAAAATTTGCGCCCCCCTTTCCGGCACGGAGATTAAGGAAGTGATAACTTTTAGGGGTACAATAGTATTTTTTTGTAATAATTAAATGATAAAGTATGTTATGTAGAGATGATTTTTTTGTAAATAAGGTGTATGGGGAAGGGTGATTGTTTTTTACTTTTTGCTTTTTTTGGAAGGTGCAAACTTTTGTGGGACAGCCCAAAATGGAAAGTGTGCCATCTGAAATGAGACGGAGGGAGTATATATTTATGACATTACTCGGTTGAGCAATACATGAAAGTCAAATGATTTCTTCGATTCTTTTTGCCAAGTATAAGCCTTTTGTCCATTTCCACTACCTAAACCTCATCACTACATACCCACTTTAAATCCTTAGATTCTTTCATTTTGTTTTGTTTGATGGAGAGGATGTGATATATGTGCAAGCTTATGGTAAAGGTCTTCCATGAATTGACTTGAGTGATCCACTAAATTGATTATGAACCTAAACATCTTGAGCGTAAGAATGAATCCTTGGTGAGGTGTTTAGATCTTTTGAATTTTGTATTCTATTCAATTGTTGATGTAGCTTGCATAAGTAATGGTGGATGAGAATTCTTGTTGAAAAAGTTTTCATTGCATGAGAAAATATTTTGAATGAGCAAAGGAAGAAGAGAGTAGGAGAGTGAATTGAGATGATAAATTTTAAACTCTAGCATGCTTGAGAACTCCAAGTGTGGGGGAATTTGATAGGTTGCATTTTATTGTTATGTTTTCTCATGTTTTAGATATCAATTAATCAGTGTTTTGATAGAGTTTTCATGTTATAAAGGTGTAATGAGGATTAAATTGATAATTTGGACCATTTGGAGTGATTCTTGAAGAAGCAGTCCTTCAATTAGGCGTGGGCACGCCTAAGATCCTGACAATTCTCTCAAGTGCTAAAAATTACCAGAAGAAGTCCCTGAGTTAAACGTGGGCACGCCTAAGTACCAGTGCGAGAATTTCGCATGTTGGAACCCAAATATACACTCCAAGTTTCAAATACGATGTCTATCATAATTTTAGGAGTTGGATATCTCTCAAGTATATATATTTAATTTATCTTTCCCCTTTTCTTTTACAAGGTATTGGATTGAAGAATGTCAATGGAGTTTGTTGCTTTTTTTTCTTATGATTTTTAAGAGTTTATATTAATTTCTTGGAGGGAAACATGTCCCATTTCTGTTACAGTGCATTGGATTTAAGCATCAATAATGGAGTCATTGCTTTCTTTATTTTTTGCTATGATTTTAAGAGTTTACGTTAATTCTTTGAAGAGAAACGCAGTTCTCATTACATTTTTATTCTTGTGCAGCTAATGCTCTGATCTGAGAAATTGCGATACACGAGCTTCATAACAAGTAACTTGCAAAAGGAAGGTTTTAGTAGACTCATCATCCTTTTGATAACCATAAGATAATTTCAAGCCAGAAAATAAACAAGAAAAATAATTTTACATAAAACAGGGAATGAAGTGTGTTGCTTCATATCTTTCATGATCTCTGTAGAGTGTTTGGAAGGTTCCAAGTTAAGAGATTTTGATACACAAGTACCCACTGCACCTTCAATTTCAACTCCCTTCTCATCCACTATGACAAGCAGTTACCAAGTTTTGTAAGGCTTTAACTTGTATGATGGAATGCATTAGCACAAAAAATCAAAGCTTATCACCAATGAATAGCTCAAAAAGAAATCATTACATTCTGAGAAACAAAAATCTCAAGAAATCTATAGCCTTAATTAAAATAAAAAAAGTTTTTATTGCAGCGAAAATAAGAATCTACATTGTTTACCAACATATATGTTCTAATAGCAAATTAGAAGGAACTAGGTGAAACATAAATTAAACAAGAATAGAAGTCATCAACTATATCTCCGAGTTCGACTACAGATCAAATTGAGATCCTTGATGAGGTAGGAAAATGGTTCAGGACATAAAGCGTAGAAGAATTAAAGTCTGGCATGGAGATGAATTTTACAAAATAGAACCAGGTGCAGAATGCATATATGTACTGTTTTGACCAAATGCATTTCCTCTTAAGAGATAACAACAGCTCTAAATTTTATTGTTTTGACAAATGTAATTTCATCTTCTTCTTGTTCTTCCCCGTTTATCCTCATCGTCATCTATTCGATAATTTTCTTACGATCTTCAACACCATTTAATTAAACTCTGTCCGTCACTATCACCACTATTCTTCCTCTTCTTTTCCCTCATTTTTCACCTTCCTCTTGTCAGTTCTTTTTCATCCATTAATGTCGACATCACCTTCTTCAATCTTGACCCTTTCTCTGCTACATCTCTTCTTCTCCAATGCTATTTTAGCTCACTCATTCTCCTCTTCATCCCGTTGATGTACTCGATCATGTCCCCCAAGGTCGAGGCTTCGATAGATAATCGTTAATTGCATAAATAATAATAATACCAATACTGATGTATTTCTAGTAATTGATCGATTATAGGATTAGGAACCAAATCTTTGAGAGCTTGGAAATTTTGATTGATTTTCACTCCTTTCAAACCTCTCATGAGCAGGAACATGATTTACAAGAAGTTTGCAATCCATTTCGAAAGACCTCCTCTGGCCATCACCACCGTTTTGATTGATAGCCAATTCCTCATCCACTCCACTAGCACCCACAAATTACATCCAATATCTGATAAGGAATATCGATAAAGCTCTCTCAATTGTGATTATGAAGCAACAACATTCATAGGGTACTCATACCCGTCGGAGGAAGGATCGAACATGATACTCAACAGATTATGCGCATTTGATGAAGAAGATGAACATCGTGTGGGCAAGGGTAAGGGCAGCACGCCGTATAAATCTGCAGGTGCGAGGGATATGAAGGTTGATTGATGCAATTGTAAATCTGGTACTGATGCTCAACTTTGTCCATCTTCGGATTATGCTGAAGCTCCATATCAATGGCGAATACTGCGTGACCATGGGGATTGGGAGAAATCTAAAAATCTAGGTTGAAAAGAATTCACCTTGAAAAAGTGACGGCAAATAATACAGTAATTTGATAGATCTATATTTCATGGTTTTAATTAATTAAAAATATATTTTTTAGTTATAATTGAAAATAATATATAATGGTAACCAGTCTAAAAGGTCATAATCCTTCATATTTTCCGGCTCCTCAATTGTGACGAAGACAAAAGAATTTGGAATTTTGTCTTTGAAAATGAACGAGAGTTTGTGGATTTCCAGAAAGAGAAAGATACAAGTTATGGTGTCAATTAGAGAGAAAATATGGGATTTGAGTGACTGAGATGAGAAGGGTTGAATAAAAAGTGAGCAGAGAGGACGATAGGAGAATTAATGGAGAAGCAAAAGAGGCCAATGCTCGATTTAATTGTGAAACTCAGGGTGGCCTTCGGGAATTTTGACACCGTGAAGGAGTGGAAATGGTGATGGTTGTTGTGGTCTTGAAGCATGAGTGTGATCTTCACCCTATGAATTACAGTTTCTTTCTCTTCTTTGTTGGGACTTTCTTTTCTTCCTCCCAATTACTATTCTCTTTAAACATACGAAAACATAGAGAAAATATCATTTTCGGTCATGTATCTTTTTCAAAATTCAATTTTAGTCTTGTAACTTTTTGTATTTTCAATTTTAGTCCTTTTAGTTTCAATTTTGGCCCTATAACTTTTAAAATTTCAATTTTAGTCCTATAAGTTTCAAATTTAGTCCTGTATCTTTTTAAATTAACAAAATTAGTCATGTATCTTTTGAAATATAATATAATTTATAATAGGACTAATTTTGAAAATTCAAAAAGACACAAGACTAAATTTGAAACTTATAGGACTAAATTTGAAATTTTAAAAGTTATAGGACCAAAATTGAAACTAAAAGGACTAAACTTGAAAATACCAAAAGTTACAGGACTAAAATTGGATTTTGAAAAAGATACAGGACCAAAAATGATATTTTCTCCGAAAACATATGAGTGCGTGTATATATTCTATTCTTAATACATGTGTATAATCTTAAATTTAAAAGGGTATTTTTGAAATTTTAAAGAGTGTGTATATAATAAAAACTAATAAATAAATGATTAAAAAGATATGTATTTAATAAAAGAGTTATGCTTAATAAAAAGGGGTGTGCAAATAACAACACTCTTCATTTATTTATTTATCGAATCAACGAGTTAAGGTTTTTTTTCTTTTTTTAAACTTTGGTATAGGCATTATCCATTATTACTTCTAATTTTATTTGAGTAAAAGCGAGTTAAGGTTTTTTTTTTCTTTTTTTAAACTTTGGTATAGGCATTATCCACTATTACTTCTAATTTTATTTGAGTAAAAGCTTTAATTAAACTTGTGATTTGATATCCTGGGCATTCGGTTATATTTATTTTTTTAAAAAAAATTAACAATTAAAATTGTTAACAAAGTGTATAAGTATTATTCATTAATTTATATGTTTTTATTTATTATTATATAAATTTTGAATGTAATAGGAGTTTTTTTATTTAATTACTAAGTGAGTATACGTATTTTAATGAATTTTATTTTAAATCCATTAATTGATATTAATATATGCTAAAATTAATGATAAAAATCTAATGCATAATTAATTTTTTTTTTTAATGAAGGAAATGATAATTGCATAGCACATATCTTGAAGTGTTTTTTAAATTTTTATAGAAGATATTTCTTTCTTTAGCTATTGAAGTTTATGATGTTCATATGCTCTTAATTAGTTTGAGATTGACCATATCATTGGGATTTTAAAATTGTAAGAACTGATTTTCAAGATTTGGAGATTGACAATTCTAGGATGCAACAACTCTTCCATTTTGCCTATGAAAAGCCCTCCTGTGTATGAGCAATACTTTATCTTATTTTGCCAATAAAAAGGCCTATTGTGTATGAGTAAAACAATACTCTTATGAAATCGTTTCACAACACGATTATTACACAACAATTCCATTCTTTTCATTAAAAATATTATCACTTTTTATTTATATTTACTCTTCATCAATCAGGTATCATTTAATTTTTATTAAATGCTTTTAAGTTTGTCTTTTGGAATTAAATCATTGAAACGGTCTCAAAAAGTTTTTCCCCTAGTTTATTTATTGCTTTATTCATCATACATAGTAGGCCTCAATTTAAAATGCACTTGTATAAAATGCAGACTTTTTGTTATACATCATTTCACTGTCAATCTCCCTCATGCTAGACCTATCTGTTTTCATCCGTAGATTGATTCTTCAAGTAGTATATTTATTAGTCAATTTCGCTCTATCTTTACTAAAATTTTGTAAAAGATGGAATCAAAATGATACTTTTGTCACAACCTAAACACGCCCAAAAGAGAAAAAGAAAAACTCCTGAGAGGAATAGGTTCAAACATGTTTTTCAAATATATGGTGTAAAAACAAGCAATCGTTAAATAGACAAAGCCTAATCAACGTAGCAAGGCATTATTTAACTGATGTTTGAAAATATGAAGGGAGAAACACAGGAACATTAACACATCGATTCTCTTGTCTTTTGATAATCACGGCTAATAAAATGTCGATATACTCCATATAAGGTGAAAACTAATAATTAATCCTTTGAGGCAGTTTATTTGATAGGTGTTACTGTGCTTGTTGCTTGATGACCCAATAGTATCGATACCTGCAAGAATTGAAATTCAGATATCATGGTGAGTTGCAAAATATTATATACCAGGATTAGTATATATTTCATATCAGTGGATGAGAAGTAGAAACATACCAAACACAGCGTCTCTAACTATAGTCTGTTTCAGTTTTTCCCACGGCTTTTGTTGAAAGAGTGTCGCGCCAAGAGCTTCCTACCAGGAGCATGATGATCATCCTGCATGAAAAGCCATGCTTTGTGAGTCAAAAGTAAGATGGTATTGAAATCCAGATTACAAAGATTAATTTATAACTGAGAATTTTTTTAAAAATCTCAATACAACTCCCATGGAATTTTCTAAGAGAGATCAGAAATATAACACAATTTTTTAAATCAGTCACAGGTTTTTTCAGATAGCTATCCTCTGAACATGGAAATGTGGAGACAAAATAAAATTTTACGAATTTTCTTCATCAGATATCTCTTGGATATATGACATCGCTTCTTAGATTCAAAGTTGCAGGTTTTTCTAGATAGTTTCTTTGAGCATTTTACATAGGAAATGTGGATTCAACAAAAGATTGCAAGTAGTATACTTGTGTAACAACCAGCCCTAATTTGTTAAGGAATTAATGCTAGATACACACATAAATGACTATACAAGAAAAAGGAAAGAACTTGGATTAAGGGATTGATTGTCAAAACCCCCAAAATTAAGCATTTACCGAACCTAGACACATTCCTTAACCTGTTCCATTGTGACAAATTTAGCTAAAGTTAAGGTATTGATTTGGAGGAATTTACCTGTTCCATTGTGACAAATGTAGCTAAAGTCAAGGGATTGATTTGGAGGAATTTAAGGCACCTCCCTTAAACCCCTAAGCAACCCATTTATAAATTCAGCCTTCCCAAATTCACATCCCACACTCAAAACACAAAAATTTCACATAAGAAGAATCGCACTTGAGCTTAGATACTTTTGATTCACTTCTCCCTCCTACATTTCTAAGGTGAGGAAAATTTTATATGTTCACTTACATGCAAATATATGTTTTTCAACATAAAAGGGTTACATTTTATAAGTGTTTTCAAAAGTTCTTGAATATGTTTATTTACATGCAAATGAATGTTGAAATGTGAAAGTTCATCCGACATGAAATTGGAACATTCTACAAATGCTTTTACCGGTATTTGAAATATGAAAATTTAACATCTTACAAGTCTTTTAAAAGTACTTGAGACATGAAAATTACTTTACAAGTGCTTTTAAAAATACTTGAGACGTGTCAGGGCCTTAGAGGTGCCGGGATTGGGAGAGACCTCCGGGAGTATCCGCAGTACCAAACATTTATATTGATCGATCATATAAAAGAGACATAAAAAGTACTCATGATTGATGTGATTTGAGATATAAAAAGTACTCATGACATGATTTGATTTGTGATATAAATAGTACTTATGATATGATTAAAGTTATTTACTTTGTATTTAAGTTTATGTATAAATTCTCTTCACTAAGATTTAAATGCTTACCCACCCTCAAACTTAAATGTTTTCAAATTGAAGAGAAGGCGGCGATTCGGGAAGTGGTGGAAATAAAATAAATGATCAATTCGGATTTTATGCAAGAACTAAAACATACCCCCTCCGTCCATCTTAATCTATCCATTTTACTATTTTGGGCCGTCCAACTTTAATCTATCCATTTCCCTTTTTAGACATATAGGACCCACACCCTCCACTAATACAAATAAAATATGGGACTCACACCCTCCACTAATACAACTACCCACTACACATAAAATAATAATACTCCTTAATCCGCAAAAAGCAAATTGATACATTGATGTTGGACGGAGGGAGTATTATTTATGATTGCTAAGTTTTAAATAAATCTTATGCTTCCACAATATATTAGATTAAAAGTTTTAGATTTCAAGAATATATCTTATTGAAAATTTGGGATGATACAACTTGGATATATATCTTGTTTTAAAGAAAAGTTAAATTACAGGTTTTCTTAGATACTTCTCCTCAAAATATGGGAAATGCGGAAACAATATAAGATTATTATATTTTTCATTATTATTATTACTACTAATTCAGTACCATTGTAGCTTTAGTTTGAGTTAATCAATATTACTTCTTTATAATAGCTTAAAGCTTAAGTTGATGTGTTGAGTACTTGGAACAAAAACCATGCCAAACAAATGATCCAGGATTTGCATCTCAGGCCACCTAAATAAAAGGATGTCCGATGGCTTCAATAGGATACAATTTTCTTGCACAGATACACAGCAAAATGATCTAATAATAAGACAGCCATGATTGTTTAAATATTTTATACGCTACCACACCTAGAGGGTCTGTATTAATTATAACATTAGATTCCTTTGCAACGATGATCTCACAAAGAAAACATAAGACAACAAATAGGAAAAAGAAATGAACAAGAATATAAAGTAATAATGAAACAAGCATAGGATTAGAATAGTTTTTAGAGAGAAAATAATTTTCAGATGCCCCCATTTGAGGGGAAAAGAATTAAAATCAGGGAAGACAGAAAAAAAGAAGAAGATAAAATAAGTAAATATATAGAAGAGTTCTCGTAAAAAAATTATAGGATATTTAGGATGTATAAGCCCAGCTTTTTATTACTAACTGAATGTTTGAAAACACAAATGAATTAGGAAAAGTCACTTTTATTTCTTTTTTTCCAGAAGAGGTGAGATGGAGCTTTTGAACAAAAGGGTTTTTTCCTATCCACTGGAGTTGCAAAATGCAGTCTAAGTCTTATGCAAGAGATTTTTGATACCGTGTATCACAAAATATTTACACGTGCAGAAGATGATCATAGAACTTAAAACAAGATAAAAATAGCAAATGTAAAGGCAAATAGAAGACATTAAAAACATCAACACAAACCTTATACAAGGAAGCTGCAGATTCAGACTCTACTGTTTGGACAGGAACCTGCCCTTGTGATTGGAAAGCATCTAATGCATCTAATGTCAGCTGCCAACCACAAAGTGCAAGTGCATCAGCACTGGAACCAGAGCCACCACTGCTGCTGCTACAGCCAGCTGCAGCAACATTGCCATTCACCCAAGGACAAAAATGATTATGGTGCTTGATTGGATCGAATTCCACTGCTTCATCATAGTTACTTCCGCCATTAGGAGGCCCTAAAATTGTTCCATATGCAAATATAAATGTATGCTTGAAAGAAACAAAAGGAAGATAGAACCAGATATTGAGGAATAAGTAATTGCTGATTGGATATCAAATAGAGCTTAAAAAAACCAATGCCTATACAGATTTATGATCACAGCAAATTACAATACAATTAATCCATAGAGTGAAACTCACCATTACACAATATTTTACTTTCATGAGCAAAAAGTAAAACCACGAACTTCATTGTTAATATAATACATTACAGAAACATCGGATCATGAAGCAGCAGTTTACCTGACCCATTTACAACTTGATATCCCGATTCCACATAACCACAGTCGTCAGTTATAGGATATTTGGCAGCCTGGGATACCTCTTCCTTAGATGCTTCAACACCAGAATATAAGATGGCATTGCAAGAAAGTGAAGGATGGGGACTGTTCTCACATGAGGTTGCCCGAATGTTACTTGTCTTTTCACCGCTTTCAACTGATTCGGCCTTAGTTGAACCCATAATTTTCGACCCACTATCTGCCCTTGCAACTGATCGAGACATCAAATCTTGACTATCACCATGTGGATCCTCTCTGTCCATTTCTTCAGGGACAAAATCACCCATCAACCCGGGATCTGGAGCAAATTCACCTGTTTGACCTTGGTTATCAGTTATCTCACCAATAGGTTCCACATCACCAACAACACTGTCAGCTCTGTAGAGAGAGGCATCAGTCCCATGAATTTCAGCTTCATGGCTAGCCCCCATTCCAACACTTCCCCCACTAATTCCCAAGCTGGGACCATCCCTTCCATGGGCAGTAGCAGTATCTGCATTTACTACTTCTTCATCATTTGTACTGCTGACACCAATTTCACCACCACTTCTGACAACAGCTGGACAAGCACTCTGCTGTGCTTGATTACTGAAGTTCAACTCTGATGTCTCATTGGCATCTGTGTTCTTAACTGCTGATGTAGAAGGCATATTTATGTCATCAAAATCTCCAGGATAGTTCTCAACACTTTCCATTGAATCATTATCTGCACTGTGACCTATAGTGTCCATTGCAATGACAGAGGATACACGCGTTGAATCTCTAGTTGATGGATTACCAAGCTGGTCCTCATCTTTATAAGCATAAATTCCTAAGTCGAAGCCAATTGACCGGCTGGGACCAGCACCATAAGATTCTTTTCTATATGGAGACTGCCGAGGTTCAACAACACTAGAATCACGAGCTCGTTTTGAAGGACCAGCTGAGTATTGTCCCCCATCATCTACTTCATCCCCGTCGCGGTCAATGACAGTACCCTCCACACTATCTGCTTGTTGAACCAGTAATTGCGGCCTATCAACTGTGCTTCCACCTTCATCTAAGTTCCTCTTGCGGGAGCTAGGGCCGCGTGATTCATATGAAGCTGCACGATCACCAACCTCACTACTGGAAGGCTGACCAATCAACAAATCTCTTTCTCTATGCACGTCTTGGTACTGTACATTCATGTGCAAACGTGAAGAGGACAATCCTGCTGATATAGTAAGATTTAAATCCACCCCAATATTAGAAAGTGACTTTCCTTCTCCAGTTGCCGCTTCATCAGGGTCCTCTGCCTGCTCTTTTTCTAGACCATCTGCAGCAACCCATCCACTGATGCCACTTGCTGCACTTACTCCACGCGTCAATACCATCTTCTTGCTAGTTTCCGGGACATCAGTGCTATTAGGAATAAAACTAGAAGGACGTGGGACAGTTAGGAAATCCCATATTCTCACTGTTGCGCCACATAAGCTACAATCCAACAACGGTGATCTAGATGCACTTTTTGAGTTAGTACCAATGACTTCATTTATCCCATAGTCCTTCTTAGTGGAAGACGACAGAGCTTTCTTGCCACGGCTAGGATCACGCGGAGGACCACGAGATTTTGAAGGACCAATTGAGCAGCCATTCCTAGCAGATTGAGCAGAATGCTCTTCACAATCCTGTACATTAGGAAGCCACCTGGGTTCCCATCCACAGAGGCTTATTAGCTTCTGAGCCTGCAATGTTGTAGAACTTTCACAAGAGGGCAAACATGTGCAAGAATACATATAAAAAATAAAATCTTCAACAAATAAAACTTAAAGAGGTCATAGATATATTACACGAGAGTATGTTAAGAAGACGTCATCTCTGGAGTTCTCAGATCCTAATAATATTTCCAGCTTGATGCCAGATTCACTGCGTGCAAACTGAGACTGGGCCAGCAAACGATCAATTTCTGGGCCCCTGGAAGCCCGAATTTGTTCAATTGCAGATGCAGCCATAACAGGGAGGGACGGAAACTGGAGCAATCCATCACACCTATCCTTATAACCACCAACAAGTGCTGATGGTGGAGTTGGGGGGAACTGCACCAGACTCTCCGCACAGCAGTTTTCAATCCATGGGCAGGTAATCTTATGACCTTCATCTAGTGTCTTAGCAAATTCTTCTCCAGCAGCATCAGCTACCAAAAGAAATTAGCAGGTGAAATTGGAGATATAGCCAGTCAACAATGGAAAAAGAAAAAACAATAATAATCTGCCTTGGAATAATTTAGTGCTCACTTAATAATTTGGCCATAATAAGAAGAGATGTTAACTTAACCTAATCATATTTAGTGTTCAAAATACCCTAATGTCTAGTAAACTTAATGACACTCCATACAAACAAACCAAAGAAAACATGGCACCTTCAATTAACCTAATCATCAACTACCATAATGGTTCACCTTCAGAAGGAGTCCAGGTAACCGATGAAACAAACTTCAATACTGCACTACAAGATTCACACTCAACTTTATCAACGTCCACATTCACCCAGCCTTTTCTTGCACAGGCCAAGGAACTTGCAGCCTGAGTAAAAATTGCATCAAAGCACAGAGATAAGCATATAATCCACATTGTTCATTCATGGACAACCCTGGCCCTGTAGAAAGCTATACATTGAAGAAGAAAATATGAAACTATAAAAGACAAATACATATATTTTAACCATAAACATAAATAATAATCCAGAAAGCATTCTGTTCAATGCATTTTTTCTGTGCCTTTCTAATCATTCTGATCAGCAATCTCACTGTTTCTGTTCGCTACACTTCTAAAGAACAATTTATTAGCCTAATGATTTAATTTCAGCCTTATTTAATTTTTTTCTTCACAGGACAGGGCAATCTCACATTCATGTCCATAGTTGCCCATCACTTTATTAATTCTAAATCAGTAAGAAAATGTAAATCTAAAATCTCAAAGTTTTTAGAGGCGCACCTCGCGTATGCAAAGTCCAGTACCTCTACAGGCAAGAGGCAAGAGGCAAGTAACGTTGCAGAGTCGCGTTGCCTGCTGTACCTCAAATGTGCCTCTCAAAAAGTAGAATTTTTTTACCTCCAAAATATGGTTTTCACAACGTCTTTAGTTGTTTATATATATATATATATATATATATATATATATATATATATATATATATATATATATTTTTTTTTTTATTATTATTATTATTTTTTTATTATTATTATTTTTTTTTAACTATCGCTCTTTATGAATCACTTAGTTTGTAAGTAAAAGATTTTTACAATATATAATCAATTAAAGTATACTGAATCAGAATATTAGCATATAATTATCAGTATATGGCACATGATTTTAGATTTTTATAAATTTTTTATGCACCTTGTGTTCAAGAGGCACACATCTCAGGCTCACAAGAAGCCCTTTGAGCATTAGTGAACCTCTTTAACAACTATAGTTTCTGACAACTAGATTTTACGGCACCTGTCTACTACGCAGCATTCTCTGGATAAGAAGAAAAGCGAAATATAAAAACTTGTCTCTAGTCTAGTGCAGCCAATGCCAAATCAAATTTTCAAAGAATAAACTGATTATTATTACTTCTCCCCACCTGTCCTAAAATCTGTAAATGTTTATATTTGTTATAGCTGATATCTAAGGATTGATCCCTAATGATTTTTTTTTCAGTAGAACTGCAGGGAAGATTAGCTCTATTATTTAAATCTGAATATATGAGCATTGAATATGCACATATAGCAGTCCTTGAGATGTGAAAACAAAAATGGAGGAGAACTTTATCTGATATGATCATCAGAAAAGGAAAGGCAAGTTCAAACCTTAGGCTTTCCAAACCAATTTGCAGGTTTAAATGTTGAGAGACGCCTCAATAAATCACCTCGCTCCCAGGGTCTGCAGGAAGGCTGTGATGATCCAAGAACAGAACCATCAGCATTGGTACTCGATGTATACATGGGCTGTGAACCAATTCGAGAAAGTGAACCCCCTTTTGAGTTCTGCCCTTGACCAAACCAGTCCGTGCTGCCAGCATTCGTGGGTATAGCAGGAGAAGATGCTCCAGCAGAACTGTTCAAAAGAGCAGAGAGATGAAAAGTGCAATAGTGTGTTTGAAATAAAACTTTACTTCAGATGTGGTGAGAGATTCATTATAGGACCATGAATTCTTCACCTATTTAAATATTTGAGAATATTGCAGAAGAAACTTGTCTTCATTGGAATCATCACAGTTTCCCATATGACAACAACAATAAGCCTTTACATATCCACTAGCGGGATTGGCTATTTGGATAATGTCACTCAGTCTCACTACTGTCAAGGAACATGCTACAGCTAACATCAACACTGCATGTTCTTTCTTAAAGTTGCTTTCCAAATCTTTTTAAGTCCTCCCCTTGGTTTGAGTAAAATTTCCTCTACTTTCTAACCACGGAATTGGAGATTCTAATGGTCTACCATGCACATCTTGATACACTAGCATTAAACACTAAAAATAAAATTTAAGGGATGCAACTGATGGTCATTCCTAATTCAGTGTTGGCTTCATAGGGAGGAACATCATTTTAAAATTTATACAGATCAACACTCTCAATTCCCAACCCCACAGTCAGATATTTGTTGGACAGCATACCAAATCCCAATACTTCCACTATAATTTATTTCCAAATATAAATTAACAGAACATAATTCCAGGGAACTATAAATCAAACAAAAACATTCGATATCAGTTTCCACTATGCAAGTCACAATCCCTAATTCCCTATCAATTATCAAAGGTTATGAACCAAAAGATGAAATCTTCAGTAAGCAAGAGAAAAGAACAAGCAGTTGCAAACGTAAAAATTTATCCGTAAAAGACCAAGGAAAAGCCCCAACACATTGTACGCCCTAATTCCGCAGCATGTCATAAATACACCACTGGAAAGCTAGATATAGAGGATAAATCAAACGGAGCAAGAGTTCAAGCACACAATTGAGCCACAAAAATCAACCAGTTACGTGAAACAGGCTCAAATTACAGATTCGTTGAGTAACAGCTCAATTGAAATTGATTGCAGCGAAATTTCACCTGGCAGCGGGAGTGGCGGTCGGAGGTGGAGAAGAAGATCTGGGTGGCAATAACGGGTCCCGCGAAGAGCTTATAGCTTCGTCCTTCATCTTCTCTCACACTATATGCGTTGATTGTGTGTGTTAGCCCTCAGTTTCTCCTGAATTGATCTCTCTCTAGTGACAGTGAGGGAGAACGTGAGATTTCAATTGGAATTGCTGGTAGCTACGAGTATGAAATGCAAAAAACAAAAGTAGGAAAGGGGAAAAAGGAAAATATACACGAAGGGGGTTAAGCACGTGCAATGCGCGTGATATTTGTTCGTTTGTGAGTAGTTGGGGCCTTTTATTAGCTGAAGTCGCACTTACTGAATAGCGAGCGATATGACCGTCACGCTTGCAATTAATGTAGCGATTTTATTTGGTCAAATGCTTGTATACGTTTTGATGTAGTTCTGATTTTACTTAATAATAATAATAATAATAATAATAATAATAATAATAATCAAAATAAGCTATTAAGTACTAATTTATGTTATAGTACGTATTTAATTCATTATTCAAGTTCCTTTATATATTCACACTTTTTTTTTTCAATTTCAAAATAATTTCCACTACTAAAATGGAAATAACTCACAATATTGATACATTTACAACTCTCTTAAAATATTGTGCACTTTCATACTTGATTTAGACAAAGTTGACATGATCATAAGCTTTATGTCTAAAATTATCCAAAATGTAGTATTTTCTTTGACATCATCACACAAAAGAAAAGAAAAAAACTTAAAAAACTTAATATACGTAAATAGACGTTATGCAATAAAGTATATACAGAGGCACACTAAGAGGGTGTTTGGTTAAAATGTGGGTTTGGGAATGGGTTTTAAATTACTTTGATTCATCCAATTTTTTACTATTTTGATTGATTCCTATAAATATGGGAATCAAATTACTATTTGCATACCCATTCCTTATTACCAAACAACTTCATTAATTCCATTCCAATTCCAATTCCCTCACTTTCATATATTCCAACCAAACACCCCCTAAATCACATAAATACATATTACAAAAATATTACATGATCTAGCCGACTCAAAATTTTTAATTTAATTGATCTCACTTCTCCTTCAACACAATTATTGAATTAAGGAAATAATCAAATTAAGTTGGATCATGCTCAACTGCTCAAGTTTAATAAAATAAAACTAGGATGTACATATGCTATTATGCATTCTGACCATATTAATCATTAAATTAAATTTAAATTATCTCGCCATTAAATTAAACAAAATTATTAACAAATAAGAAAAAAATACCCATTATTATTCTATTTAAACCTATCAACACTAGGGTGCACAGGTGCGCTTTAGTATCACGCTAAAATTATATCTACTCAAAATTTAGTTATTATTGAATTATTTCAAAAATTTTATTGAGACTACTAACGAGTTTGATAATGCTCAATTTGACTCATTTATTTATATTTGAGTTCATATAAAATTTTCCGTTAATAGTTTATTTCAAGTTTTTTCAATCGAAATAAGCTTTAGTATCCAATTTGACTCATAAGAGTTTCGCCAATCAACTTGTAATCACCCAACAAAACTAATATATTTGGCAATTTTTGCATATATCTTGCTAAATTTCTTCATTGAAGATCTTCCTTTTAATAACAAAACCACTATCTAATGCTAAAATCTTAAGTCTATCTAACTCGTCTATGGCTGGATTTCCGATATCATTTTTATGTATTTATCTCTTTTATTATACTGTTGACATATAAAAAAGAAGAGAATATACTTTTAAAAGAAAAATATCAATCCTATATGCAATGATTGGACAATATACTACATAATACACCATGTAACACAGAAAATCTGTATGGTCTACGAATGGGTATGATTTCTAGAAGCACTTTTAACTTTGTACAAAATTTAAGTGCCCTTACGCACCATGTACTCAAATCCGACAACCTCAAAAAATTATACCATTTAGTATTAAAACTTTTACCTCTAATCTTAAAAAAATATATATATATTTTTTTCTTATTCAAACATTAATAATATTCATATTTCAACTTACTATTTCCTTAAAAAAATTAATATCCTCATGAATTAAAGTACATGCTCTTTAAAACAAAACAATATACTCTTCAGCGTCTTGTACAACCAGCGCACAAGAAAACATCTCTTTAGAGAGCAAATTTCCTATTCAAAAACTGTGTTCCATTTGTGAAATAACATATAGAACACAATTTTGGAATAGGGATCCCCATTCAACTCTTTATCTCTTGAGTCTTGACGATGAGATGCATTTGAAAAAAATAAAAATAAATAAAACTACAACCTTAATTAAAATTAATTGTCTCAATCCTATATTTTTACAAATTTTCATGTTGTCAAAATTTACACCTGGAATACTATCATTTAAAATTAATGAATAAATACTTAAAAGCACATAATTAATAAATACAAATTCTCTTATGAGACATTATATATGTGAGACGGTTTGTAAGACGTGTTAAAGTATGACTATTATATAGATAAAATATGCTTGATGATTGTCAAAGTATGTTTTCTAAAATAGGATAAATGGTAAATTAAAATATGATTTTAGAGTGTTATAATATGATTTATTATTGACATATTTTACAAATAAGCATATTTTACATATATAATAAACATACTTTAATAATGGGTTGACTCGTCTCACAACCGTCTTACAAAAAATCTGTCTCACATTGTCTCATTAATAAATATATACAAATATATATTATTATTATTATTTATTTTGAAAGTAGTACTCTAAAATAGAGTTGAAAAATCATGATAAAAGGGGGAAGCAATATGAGTGAAAGCCTTATCATGCAAATGGCAAGATTTGACAGATAGCGGAATAGCCACACAACCAAAACCCAACCCACAACACATATTTTTCCTGTTTCTCACTCACCTCCACATCCACTCGCTTTTCTTCTCCTAAATCCCCCTCTTTATCACTTTCAACAACATAAATTCCCTCCATTTTCAATCCAAAGGGCTCAACGTTTTGAAGGTACTGATCAGCTTTGCTCCTCTGTATGCAATTTTACTGTTCCTCTGGAGAATTTGATATTGTAATTTAAGAAAATAGATAAATAATTTGCTGAAAGAGTTTAATTTATCGCGCTGATGAATTGTATTTTGTAATTTAGGGAATTGGCGTTGAGTACACGGATAAAGGTCGTTACTTTTTTAAATGGTGCAGTGTATATAAGTGTTGAGCATGGCTTCTTTAGCTTCCCTAGCGAACTTGGGAAGCTTGAATATGACTTCCTTTGGGAATTTTGATGGGTCTATCTGTTTAGTTAGGAGCATCTCTTTTAATAGAAATGGGAGTAGTTTTAGAAGGTTCTGGTGTGGAAAGAGGTGGAGATATGTTGGTGTTTGTAGATATTCTGTAACAACTGATTACATTGCGGAACAAGGGGCTTCAATATCTCTTGATTCTACATTTGGAGGTAGTAAAGATAACAGCAATGAGGGACTCCTGAAGGCGGCTCCCAAGCCAGTTTTGAAATCAGGACCTAAGGCTGAACCCCTTCTTAATCGGAATTTGGATGAATCAAAACTTGGCGCGGAGTCAGACAATGAGAGGAGGAGTGATTCGGAGGAAGAGAGAAGTAAGGTGATTGAGTCGCTAGGAGAGGTGTTGGAGAAGGCCGAGAAGCTAGAGACAAGCAAGAAACCTAATGTATCTGTAACGAGTGAAATTGCTAACCAAAAGAATGGTAAACCAGTCAGTTCTATGGAAAAACTATATAGCCAGTCTAAGGCTACGAAGAGTGTTTGGCGCAAAGGTAATCCAGTGGCGTCTGTGCCAAAAACTATGAAGGAACCAGATAAACAAGAACCTAGGAGAGATGGAGGGGTTGGTCCCTCTCAGCCTGTTGCTCCACTAAGACCTCCCCAGACACCGCAGCCAATGTTACATGCTAAACCCTCTGTAGCACCTCCTGTCAAGAAACCTGTCATCCTGAAGGATGTGAATGCAGCTACGAAGCCACTTGTATCTGATGGAACTGACACAGCTCCAAGTTCTAAGGAACGCAAGCCAATTTTAATTGACAAATTTGCTTCTAAGAAACCAGTGGTTGATCCTGTGATTGCTCAAGCTGTTTTAGCACCTACAAAGCCGGGGAAGAGTCCTGCACTTGGAAAATTCAAGGACGAGTTCAGAAAGAAGAGTGGCCCATCTGGAGGAGCTCGTAGGCGCATGTTTGATGATGATGATCATATTCCTGATGAGGATACATCTGAGCTTGATGTTTCTATTCCTGGTGCTCCGACTGCCAGGAAAGGAAGAAAATGGTCTAAAGCAAGCCGAAAGGCTGCCAGACTTCAGGCAGCCAAAGATGCAGCACCAGTTAAAGCAGAAATCATGGAAGTTGGGGAGGATGGTATGCTCACGGAGGAGTTGGCCTACAACCTGGCCATCAGCGAAGGTGAAATTCTTGGATATTTGTACTCCAAGGGAATCAAGCCTGATGGTGTCCAGAAGCTGAGCAAAGACATTGTCAAGATGGTCTGCAATGAGTATGATGTGGAAGTCATGGATGCTGTCACTGTTGGGGTGGAAGAAGGGGCAAAAAAAAAGGAAATTCTTGATGCTGATGACTTGGACAAATTACAAGATAGACCTCCTGTGTTAACCATAATGGGCCATGTTGATCATGGAAAGGTCAGTAACAATGTTATCGAATTTATTTTATATTTTACATGAGTACTTTATAGACACAAGCCCCTCCTGACTGGATTATCTCCACTTGCAGACAACACTTTTGGATTACATACGAAAGAGCAAGGTATATATGGACCTTAAATTCTTTTTACCTCTGATGATATGATATGCCACAATACACTGGCCTTACCCAATTTTTTTTTATAAAAGATATAGTTTCATGCTGAGCATTACTCTTATTAGGTGGCAGCATCTGAAGCCGGTGGGATCACTCAAGGAATTGGGGCATATAAAGTACAAGTACCTATCGATGGAAAGCTAGAAACATGTGTTTTTCTTGATACTCCTGGACATGAGGTAGTTTCTTTTCTAGCTTATGCTATTCTTTCATTTTGTCCTTCTTCTTCCCTCAATATATGCATTAGAATAAAGGTGGTAGGCTCTATGGCAGGAATTTAGTTTCATTCTTATTTGGAAAATTTCCTTAGGCATTTGGAGCCATGAGAGCACGTGGAGCAAGAGTGACAGACATTGCTGTAATTGTAGTTGCAGCCGATGATGGGATCCGACCTCAAACTAGGGAGGCTATTGCCCATGCCAAGGCAGCAATGGTGCCAATCATAGTAGCTATAAATAAGGTATCTTGGTACTGATGTTTGTATGCATTTTCTTAGTTTACTATTGTTTCTTGAGCAAATTTTGATTGCATTTATTTATCCCATCAATGTAGATTGATAAAGAAGGAGCTGATCCGGACCGAGTCATTCAAGAGCTTTCGTCGATAGGGTTGATGCCTGAAGACTGGGGTGGTGACACCCCAATGGTTAAGGTGGAAAAAATAAAAATCTCGTCATTCTGATTTTATCCCCCCACCCCCCCAACACAACCGGACACACATACTTCTGGGTTTGCTAATGCCGCTACTGAACTATTAAAACAGATAAGTGCTCTCAAAGGGGAAAATGTTGATGAGCTGCTGGAAACTGTCATGCTTGTTGCTGAGGTAACTTGTACATTGTTTTCTTTAGGCAGAGATTGTTCCAGCCCTCAGCTTTCAACTTTAACACTGCTGGATTTTGTCATTTTCTACTGCTTTCACTTCATGCGTATTACATATGCTCCTGTAATGATTACATGTTAGCATTAAGACATGCACTGCTGACATTGCTCACACTTTGGAATACTGTATCATGCATTTACTCGCCTTTTATGGATTGTTCTAGCCGGAACAAATATTTTATTTTAATTTTTCGATTCATTAAAAAACCATTTTATTGGAATTGTATTTGCTGGTTTTGATTTTGTTTTTTGTTTTCCATTTGAAGTTGCAAGAACTGAAGGCTAATCCTGATCGTAATGCTAAAGGAACAGTGATTGAAGCTGGTCTTGATAAATCAAAGGGACCTGTAGCTACCTTTATTGTGCAAAATGGAACACTCAAAAGAGGAGACATTGTAGCTTGTGGTGAAGCTTTTGGGAAGGTTTGTCTATTAAACTTGTAGAGCTTTTTTAGTTTATAACTGGTCTCAGAATTTTTGTCATTTGTTATACTAGGTGCGGGCTTTATTTGATGACAAAGGGACACGAGTTGATGAGGCTGGACCTTCTATTCCAGTTCAGGTATATATGTTGCTAGTTAAACATGCCTTCTGATTTGTGATCTTGTTTATTAGTGTACATTATAACACATTAAAATAGATTACAAGTGTTAGTTGTTGTATCTCCAGCACTTAGAATAGGAAACCCTCAGAGAGTTGCAGTTTCATTTGATGGTCTGATCTTCAAATGAGTTTGTGGAATATACTATGTTTTTAGCTGCCATAATATCTTTAGTCTCCTATTTTGGGTTCTCTAAGTCTGATTTGTTGGCGGCCCTAGCAAAGCTGATAACTTTGCATACTTAAGTTGGATGTCAGAAATTTATTTTTGCCTTGTTATTGTCTTGTCATGTTGAAGATATGCAATATTCTTGGTAACTTGACGATTCTTAATCTATGACCATCTTCATCGTTGGTTAATGTCAACTTGAGGACAATTGTAGCTTCGTATTAATTAGCTTACTTTCTTGGGCATATATTTATAATTTTAATGCTATTGTCTTCTCTTTCCATAACTTTGCTTGTGGTGTTATTTTCTCTTATTTCTCTCTATTGAGATTGATTTAGTTCTAGTTCATAATTAATCCTTCACCCATGTCCCTGCTTAATTCATGGTAACTTATTCTCTGTTAGATTTATTTGGGAGAGAAACACGATACTTTGAATTACTCTTGGCTAAAGGTTATGTATCACTCATGAGCATTAATTCCATGAAAATTGTATCATATGCTTTTCGTATTTCTGTTAGAATTGAATTGGGATTGAATTATTACAGTTTCTAGTTAAATGTCAAGATTTTGTATCTATTAACTGTTCTCTTTCTTTTCCTTTAAAGATTGATGTATCTTTCAATTTCTTGATAACCATGCATGGTTTGGCAGGTCATTGGATTAAATAATGTTCCTTTAGCTGGTGATGAGTTTGAGGTGGTTGGTTCTCTCGACTTAGCACGTGAAAAGGCAGAGTCACGGGCAGAATATCTGAGAAATGAACGTATTATTGAAAAAGCTGGGGACGGGAAGGTTACACTTTCTTCTTTAGCTTATGCTGTTTCTTCAGGAACAACTGCTGGATTAGATCTGCACCAGCTTAATATTATACTGAAAGTTGATGTTCAGGTAGGCCTATAACTTTTCTTTGGAACCTTCATTTATTTTTAAAATCTTCCAGCATGCATGATTACGAAGCAATGACTTTTGTATAATATAATAATTTCTAATTTGTTGCAGAACTTTATTACTAGAATTTTCACTTCCTTAGGATCATGCTAGTCGTTTGTGGTTATGAAGCTGTCTCTTGGTTTTTTGTTGATGTGGATTTACTTCCAAATGAGTAATTTTATTTCAACCTTTAGAGACCTTGAGTAAATCCAAGTGTACTTGCAAACCGAATTGCAATGCATCTTTAGTTCTACTAAAAAAATTCCACTAGTTGCAGTGATGAGATTGTGATGATTCTACATTCAGCAGATCATATTGAGTACTCTTTTATAACATTAGTGTGATCTGCCGTCTGCGACTAATTCAAAAACTTTAATTAATTGCCAGGGAGCAATTGAGGCTGTCAGACAGGCTCTGCAGGCTCTTCCTCAAGATAACATCAGTCTGAAGTTTATACTACAAGCAACTGGGGATGTGAGCACCAGTGACGTTGACCTTGCAGTGGCTAGTAAAGCAATTATTTTTGGCTTTAATGTTAGAACTCCAGGTTCAGTCAAGACTTATGCAGATAGCAGAGGTGTTGAAATTCGGGTGTATAAAGTTATCTATGAACTTATTGATGATGTTCGAAATGCAATGGAGGGACTCCTGGATCCAGTTGAGGTAAAACATAATCCCCTGTCTGTTTTCTTATGTATTTAATATGTGAGTACAATTATAGAACTCCTAAATTCCTTCAGAATATTATTTGTCTAAATTGAATCAAGTTATAGTATGCTTTATATTCTGAACTCCCTACATTAGAATTGATTAGACAAAGTAGTAGGAAAGGAAGAGATAATGCTAAGAGTGGCAGGATAAAATATCTCACTCATGTTCTTGAAACTCTACTGCTGCTTTGTTTCACAGGTTGCACTAAAAAGATCATCGACTCAACCTCTAAAATTAGTTTCAGGATCTTATGGGAGCAAATTATGATTAGATCGTAATGCTTTGTTCTCATGGTTCCTGTGCATGTCTCCATTTTTTTCAGAATATCCTGTTGATATGTTTCATTTGCACTTTCAGGAACAAGTGCCAATAGGTTCGGCAGAAGTGAGGGCTGTATTCAGTAGTGGCAGCGGTCGCGTTGCTGGATGCATGGTAACAGAGGGAAAGCTTGTGAAAGACTGTGGGATTCGTGTGCTAAGAAAAGGCAAAGAAGTTCATGTTGATGTGCTTGGTTCGTTGAGACGTGTCAAAGAGATGGTGAAAGAGGTGGTTTTCTGAATGTTTTTCATCTCCTTTTCATTCCCTTTTCACTAATAAAAATTTGAATACCCAATGTTGGTAGGAATAATGGAAAATTTCCTCTTATTTTATATGCTTCTTATTGCTTATGGCTTCTTCATTCTCTCTCACTACTTTGTGAGAATTCGGTGCCAACATTGTTTGTGGCTTCACTTTCTTTCTCTAGTCCTTCCTCCTGCCCTATCCTTATTTTACTTGATGGGAGACTTCTCTAAAAAAAAAAAAAAAAAAATTTTGGCAAAGTGTCTTTACTAAATTAATGTCACTAAAGTAATGTGTACGGAAATTATAGAGAGACCATGTTTCAAGTGCCTCTTATTTCTCTGAATCATCTTTTGACATGCTCTACAATATGATAGGTAAATGCCGGACTGGAATGTGGAGTTGGAATCGAGGAATTCGATGATTGGGAGGAAGGGGATGTTATTGAGGCCTTTAACAAGGTTCAAAAGAATAGAACCCTTGAAGAAGCATCAGCCTCAATGTCAGCTGCACTGGAGGGGATTAAGCGGTAAAAATACACCATGATGTAATTCTCAAGTGGACTACCCTGCTTGATTTTCTCAACTATACGCATCATCTAACAAATGGTCCAACCAAATTACATGACTTGAGTGGTGCATCAGGAGGATGAGTGTGATGGTTGTACACTGGATTCTCATCCTAAACGAAATGATGCCCGTCGATAGAATCCTACAGTTTGGCATCTGTTTATGCTATTTCTTTGTAAATAGTTATGTATATCAGGAACCAAGCTCCATTTTGTTCAGAGCGACAGGCTGAGCATTCATTTACATTCATAATATTCGACAAGCTTGCACATGTAAACAGATATAGTGAGAGCGGTACAGATCTCTTGAAGAAAAAAGAGAAGAAAAAAGAAATCAAATGTTCTAACATAAATATTTCTGCTTGCAGTTCTCCTTAGGTCGATAATTTTGTATATTTGCATTGAGCTTATTTTACCAGTTCTTGATATGGAGTTTGAGCAGCTCTTTTTCTTGTCGTAGAATCCTGTATGTACTGGCATTTCTTGAAATTTAACTTCCACTATTTCTGAGTTTATATCATTTGGACTCTTTAATCTTGTTACCGTTTAATTGGTATTTATGTCTGGTTCGGTTATGCCTAAGCACATTCCAGTTCCATTCCAAGCAGGAACAACAGACGATACTTAAAGTAGGTAATATTTTTGAATCCAAGAGTACTGAGTATCTTGTAATATAATTTAGTTGACAGCTAATTTTCTGATTTCCTCTTTGTTTTAATGATTGCAGAAGTTTTGCTGATTATTTAACAGAGTGCAGTGATAAATTATGAAGACCGAAGATACGTTGTAAGTGCAGCTTTCCTTAATCTATTATTTTTTCAGTAGAATTCAGATTCCTCATTGGTAGATCAACAAGGAATAATGTGTTGTGACTTGAAACAAAAAAGAAGAAGAAAGAAATCTCTGTTGCCAGAATGAGACAGAGAACAAAAATTTAGTACAGAGATATATAAATTTGATGAATTCGAAATAGAGGTTTAAGCGGGGAGAGAAGTCGATGTTGGTTCTTTCAATCCCATTCTAAAATGTAATCGCTTTAAGCAGTTGAACATCACACTCACCCTCTACTTGTTGTATTGAATGGATGAAGTTGTCTCCTCCATCTATATGGAAACATAAGAGAGAACCAGAATTTTCTGGGGAAAAATTCTTGATGAGTGATTGAGTTCTGTTTTAGCATGTTGTTTTCATTTTTTTGTGCATAAACCTTCATATGAGACCTCTATCTCCCCATGGTGGCCTTTTTATATTTTTTTTATTAATTTTTTTTTTACATCTCTTTGTATAAATATATATAAAGATAGATTTACTTCAATTATTAGTGAAACAAACATGCACTTGTTTAAATTTTCTACAAATATTAGGAAATTGGTTGCTACTCAAGTCAATCTGTGAAAGACATTTTGCTAGGTTTTTCCAGATACTTGGACATTAATTTGCAATTTTCTAGTGAAAAGATGTTTTGTCTGTATTAAGTGCTTTCAGAATTGGCATATCCCATATGCTTCGGCATAACATGAAATCTCATTTCAATTATATCATCAAAACTTTAAACAGAGTCATCATATCTAAATAATATCCCATATTCACACTAAAACAGTAGATATATAACCCTTTCATAAACCAAAAGCCTGCAAATTACTCTAAAAATCTCATTCACCCCTACTGCAAACAGGGGTTACATTTAATAGAACCTCCCACACTGATCTCATCATCACAGCCTATAAAATGCAGGCTGCAATGCGAATCGCTTAATCTAAGTACAAAATTACAAACACCATTAGAGGGTGTGTGCAGTTGCTAGACATCTCACAGGGGTACAAATGATCCATCACTCGAAAGGCGAAGCACATCTCTCTCTATCGTCTGATGATGGCCCATAAGCCTTTTCCTCATGAATGGTGTCCATTTTGATCAGTGGACGCCTTGCTATGGAGACGAACCTTGGCGGAGCTACTTCGGTTGTAAACCGAAGTTTTGGAATTTTAGGCATTTTTAAGAAATTCAAGAATGATCTGTTAGATGTGTTGTGAGGAAGAAGGGCAAGTGGGATGAGTTTATATACATGTTGTGGATGGGGTGGGATGGCAAGAAGTCTTATTCAGAGTGAATGAATCCATACGTCGGTGCAGTGTGTGTGGTGGATCATAGGTAGCCGTCCTGTTTTTTGGTAATTAATGCAAAAAGTTGGATGCAACAATGGCGATTACCACCAAGGTTGGTGATTGACGGTTCAAATCTCTTGTTACATTTTATCGGGACCAAAGTTACTATCAAGATATATGTACTTATATCCTAACACATTTTACTCTCTCCCAATATTGTTTCTAAACAACTCATGTCACGATGCTATTCATCTAAATCCATTTATATCCCATAGATTTTTTTCTCCTCAATTAATTCATTTTCTATTTTTTTTATATTTTCTCTGCATACGCATATCTTACTCCAAAACTATATAAAACACCTGGCGAGATAATACTGTACTCAAAGTTAGACATGCACAAAGAAATCGAAATTAGAACTAACCAAAGTAGAAACAAAATTGGTAATATTCCGGTTTAGTTTCTATTCCTAATTTTATGGAATCGGAATTGACGATTCTTCTTTCTTTCTTTTTTTTTCTCAGGTAGTTCTAAATTGTAATCAAAATTGTTTTAGGACCGATTCAATTGTTCTTCATTTTTTAGAACCGGAACCGAGAACTTACGTGCATGTCTACTCAAAGCAGAGACATTAAGATGTTTTTCGTGTACATCAATTTATACTTACTCCGTAGTTTATACGACAAAACTCGTCAAAAATACATATAAATGGGAATACGACAAATCAGTCGAGGACCAACTAAAATGTAATTTTCGTGGAAAAAACGTGTTTTTGTCTCCATCCATTTATTTTCAACAAATTTTCTCTCTCACACAGACGATGTGCTGTAGGCTAAAAGCCATTTTGATTAGCACGGTTAGAAGAAAGAAGAGTAATTATCTACTAATTAATGGAGTAATTTTAATCCCTTTTACTACTATTCAGATTATTTGCCGAAACAAAACATCAGCAAAAATGTCACCCTCTACTACATTTTTTTTTAGAAAAATGCCAATTTTTTTTTTTTTAATTTTGACATAATTAAATCTAGTTTAGGATTCATTCTGTCATTATGTGTGTGACTACATCGGCTATCCATACAAAATTTTTATACTATCCCATACACAATTTTTATGACACTTCACGTAACTATGCTTGCAGCTACGTTTGCGACCTGTATATAATTTTTTTCATGCAACTTCAGCTATAATCATGTGGCTGAGATTTTATTACTTTTTTCTATATGATCCTGCACACGACCATATATATGCGACTATTCACACGACTATACGTACAACTATATATTAATTATTATAAAATAAATAGAGAAAAAAATAAAAAAGTGGTATTTTTCTAAAAAAAATTATGTTTACATTTTTCAAAATCAACTATGGGAATTTTTCACAATTTAAAAAAAAATCTTTAAAAGATATCTTTCATGAAGTAATTAATTTAGGCCGACCATCTCATTCACATGTTAGAAAGCGAAATGCTATTATATAAGTTCAATGTCTTTCAAATTAAATTAAATTTCATTTTCGTTAAATCGACCTTGACAAAAAAACAATGTTGGAGCAACTTGTATTAAAATAATAATTATAATAATCTCTAAAAATAAAAATTAAATCTCAACACATTAAAGAACCCTAAATCTCTGGTCCCTATTCCGAGCTGCCCTCATTCTCAGGCAACCACAATATCATGCTGCTGTGCCAAGAATTGTAGTTTTCCTTTAAAAAGTTATTGATTATTGACATAAACTGTTTGTTGTCACTTGTCACAATAGGGGTTACGTGTTTATTTTATTTTATTTTATTTATTTTTTAAAATTTAAATATATGATCTTCAGTCCATTTGACTGAATGTTATTGAGATGGTAAAAAATCAATATATATATCCCCAAAATCATTTCTCATTCGTGATGGCATACTAACCATATAATATAGCCTCTTACATATGGAAAAAGTGTTGTGAAAATACTTTCGAATAAAAATTGATAACCTTTAAAAAGTGGTATTTAAATTAATAAAAATTGATAACAACAAACTAATTCATGTACAATTTACTATATAAATAAATGAAAAATTATGTTATTAATATTTAAATAATCTCGTCACATTTATCTCACACAAATTTACCTTTTCATAAATATGCTTATGTTATGGAGAAATTCTTCTCTTCTTTTTTTTTTTTCAAAATTAATTAATTGATTGTCTAGTATTTATAATTACTACTTTCCTGTCATTATTTGGTTCCATTAGCTTGACTTAATTTAGGATTTAGGAGAGATAATGTTAGTGTGAAGAAACACCATTAGCAATTGGAGATCTGGCTTAAGATCAATTACCAGCATAGAGTGATCCAACAACAAAATGTTAAGACAAAAAATGGTAAAGAGAATTATGTGTGAACAATTATAATTGCTCTGTATTCTGTTCATTACAAAGTATAGCAGTTCTTGTGTAGCCTACCTCCACCCACCCCCACCCCCTCCCCCTCAGTTTCTCTGGGAAACAACATAATCCTAAATACTGTTACATTAGTGCAGTATGAAAAGTATGTCCATTGTGAAGTGCTCTATGAGGGCCTTCAAAAATTCTCACAAGGATACGAGCGATGGCCCGTTACAGATGGAAAATTGATCTGGGGAAAGAAGAATAGTTCAGCAATAATTCGAATAAAGACCTTCGTACTTTTCTACTGGTCTTATGTTTCGAGGACAGATAGATGAATGTGATACTAAGGATGAGGTAACGTACCGAAAATTTTGTACTGCTTCCCATGCTCTTTCTGGTAGACTAATTTTTTGTGTTGGAGGTTCCAAAGTGAACTTCTCCATGGTCTTCTCGACTGAAGGGCCGATTTCATGGACAAGTTCAACAGATTCAGAGAGTCGGTTAAGCAGGTTCACTAAAGCAATCACTTCGTTTCTTTGCAGTTGCAGCTGCAAGAGAGGTTAAGAACTCTTGATCACTTAAATGAACAAAAAATGTAAACTAGTCTTTAGCCACCGATATAGGATATACACTTACAGGTTTGTTAGGATGGGTTTCACTATCAACTGAGAAAAGAATCTTTAGTGCAGTTCCTAGGCCTAGGACCTGAAGTTTACCCCAAAGACGACATTTCTCGCATCCAACACAATCCATCAGAGCACTGAAATACACAAAACAATGGCTAAGAGCCGACTTTTTCAAAGCTTATAAGATCAAGAATACATGATAACAGATGAAGACAACAATCATAAAATGCAGACATAGATGTAGTATACTGTATACAATATCTCAATAACAAAACTATGTCCTAATCCCACTCACAAGGTTCATTATATGATTCATGTCTCACCATCCTGCTTGGTTGAGGCATATACTTGCAGCTCGTGATTCCTTTTGGGTGGTATTATAGACTTCAGGTCTCACGGGAAATCAAAGAAGGGTTTTACTTATTTCTTTCAAGCAATTGAAGATAGATACAAACCTGATGTTCCTGAAGTTCTTCTGAATCTCCTGCTTCAACTCAGGGCCACTTTGTCCTTGCCACAATTTAGCTTCATCAAATGGAAGAGGACACGCAGCCTGTAGTTTTGGATTGTAAAGTAGTTGCCGCATTAAAGACTGTGCTTTCAGGTCCTCCTCGAGGTTTCCAGTATCATATTCAGCCTGCTCTAAGTAATCCGAAGCCTGAATGACAATTTAGGACAGCTAAGATGATGCTGTTTTAATAGAGCATTGTTTGGTGTATTAATCATGATAATGCAAAAGCTTACTTTTGTTACAGCCCTAAGAACAAACATGAAAGTGAAGTATAAGTTCCTCACACGATCAGGATACCTCAAAACACGATCATACATCAGCTCCAGATTTCTACCCCACTGGTAATGAAACAAATTGATCAGGTTCTACATTAATAAGTCCCAAGCAGAATGGTCCAAGCTAAGATCAAACACATATTAATAATTCTCAGGTGTAGAAAACTCATCGAAAACCGTTGTAAGTGATCAGGAAAGTTTGAATATTTAGCAAGGAACTTAGAAAAATATGATTTAAAGATCGGGAGACAGAAAAGTGCAAACCAGATTTTTAGCTTCATCAAGCAAATATTCAGCGGCAATGTGAACTGAAATTGAGGAATGAAGGCCTGATATCAACTTGTATAACACTCTTCTCTCTGGACAAATCTCTCCTGATGTATCTAGAAAACATACAGAAAAGATTGAGGCACTTTTGATTTGTCAATTACAAAATAACATCCAATAGTTACATCAATGATAACATAGTCACCCTGATGGGAGAAGGAAATAAGTAGAAAAAGATTAAAAATTCAAAATAATAACTTAATTCATTAATAGGTATATAACCTATATATAAGGTTTATTTACAGATAAACAACGTTCCAGTTTAAATTGTTGGCATCTTATCAACCTTGTGAGTATAAGATTTCCAGATGTATCTAGAAAATATAAAGAAATTTTGAATTTCAATTATAAAACAACGACCAATAAGTAACATCAACGGTAACATAGTAATTCTCCTTAGCTTTCCTATCAGAGGTGCGCCTATCCTAAGCTTCCTTTAGGAATAAATAATGTTCCCATTAAAATTGTAGGCATCTTATCAATCTTGTGAGTGAAAAGCATGCAGAATCAAAGAAAATATCAACCAACTATGATCTACTCCTGATCAGTGGATACTTCTACAATATCTGTATGAACCATATTACAAGATATTATTAATAACCCAAGAGTGGAGCAAAACAATCAAAATAAATGAATCTTTAGCTCCAAAACACAAAGAAAAAACAACCTTGACGTACGAGGAAAAACATATAACACATTTACCTACTTTTTAAGGTTTAATTATAAAAAACCATGACAGTAATATTAAGAAACTTACATTTTGGACAATTTTCGGAATATACAGCATCCCATATCCTTCTGGCTGATGGCCCAGTATAGCCAGTGTATCGTTCAGGATTCAATTGCAGATTTACATATGTCATCTCGCCTGCAAATAGGAAAGTATTCAATAAGACAGGCATCATTCACTAAACAAGTATTCAAACAATCATAGTGCTAGTATAAATGGATTCAGGGATAAGGGTAATGGATGAAAACATAATGATAGCCTCAAGTCATGAAAAGAGCTAATGCAACAGAAGTCCGCAAGTGAAACTGCAAACATGTGTGTCTTAAAGAAGAATAACCCCCCCCCCCCCCCCCCCACACACACACACACAAATTAATATTTATTTATTTATTTATTGGGTTGGGGTGTTGGGCACAAGGAGAGCATTTAAAGACTAAACAAAGCACAAGGCATAAAAAGAGATATTGAAGTTATAATGAATTAAATGCAGTACAAAGCTAGAGAAAGATACACGAAATTACTATTATCAGTTTCATCATCGCTGGTCCATGGATTATCCACTTCTATCCATCCCCTGAAGACCTTTGAATCTAGAGTACGATCAACAGCAGCCTCCGGCTTTCCCTCTTGGCATTTTAAATCATCAGATGGCAGGCCATACCGCATTGGCTTCTTAAAAAGTTCAGGAAATTCATTATCTGGACACTCACAAACACTACAATCACGCAATTTGCACATACCGTCATCAGGCCAAAAAGGGCAGTCACACCACAATTTAACCTGCATGTTTCATGAAATACATTAGATCCAAAGACATCAACTTTGAGAATAAAAAGTCCCTACTAACAGAGTACAACCCAAAAAATAAAGATCATTTACATTCTACTTGATTATTGAAAGAAGTAACTTTCTTATTGTTTCTAGACTCATGATAAACCGGACATTATCAACTTATTTTCAGTTTGGAAAGTTCGGAATATAGAATAATAATGAGTATCACTGTGACTTTTCATATCTCTATACTGCCATTTGATATTTTTAAGTTTCCAGGTTAGTGTTACAGCATTAAGGTTGTGCTATATACTATTAATTTCACGTGAAATTCATCACACAAGTTCTTTATAGGAACAAAACTTAACAAATGGAAAAAGATATACATCGCCCATCATAGTTAACAAAAAGTAATTTGATATTGCTTCCTTCAAACAATAATAAGATTTACATTACCCGTTAATAGTTTAAGCAATGAACAAATGTCTGACTAAACGGCAAGCCCGTACTTTGAATAAAATTATGCATAAACCATAAGAATTATTCTTGTAATTTAGATCAGTTACAAGTACAGAGTGTTAATTAAATTTAATCCACTTACGTTACATTTTTCAAGCTTGTTCAGTTAATACCATAACTAACCTTAAAGTAACGGAAAAAAGGAGTTGTAACAAGCTCTTGAAGTAAAGGGTGTAGTACTGCCCCATTGAGACTATCAACTGTCTCATAATCACAACAGCAGTCCTCAACAATGCCTGTATATTTTCGGGAATCCTGCATGAGAAGAAAGCAATAGAATGAGGAGCTTAGTCCCTACATATCTATTGGATGTGTCTAGTGTCCAAAATGTTCATTTTGAAAAGGTAAAAGTAATTGTGCATTTAACATGCATAGGAAATCAATGAGCTCACGCGTGTACGGTGCTGACTGTGTTCCACCAAAGAAGAGGCTCAAATTCTTAACGTAAAAACTTTTATCTATGAGTCTAAAGATCTTAACTTTCAGTAAAAGAATGAGAATTTGAGCCTTTTTTTATTCAATGATACGCAGACTATTATTTGCAGAAAAGGTTTACATTTGTCAAACAGCCAAAGAAAAAGAGAGTGAGTAAAATTTGATAGAAAAGATTATGCAAACAAATGATCACTTCTCCCTGTTTAGGGCTTAAAACACGATTCCGTATAATGCAACCTTCAGCAAATTCAAAATATTGTCCCTCAAAAGGATCAAAATTCACATGAGAGTTCGAGTGAGTAAGGCCAACAACATAGATCAGTTATTCTCATATTACTACCAGAAATCATTCTGAGGAAAAAACAGAGCCCAAAATAACAAGTACAGATAACCATGTGAACTCATCCAATCAAAACCGTGCACATAATACATACCCCTTCCAAAGAACTATATGCGGTATGTTAGAGTGTGACTTGATTAAGTATTAAACGATACAACTCTCTACCAGCTTAAGCTTTTAGATGAGGTGGTTGTTTAACATGGTATCAGAGCCCATGGTTAACAAAGGTCCATGGTTCGAACCTCACCGCCACCTATTTATAAAAATTCCACATGCAAGGCTTGAGGCAAAAATTCCCCGCCTGCATGTGAGGGGGCGTGTTAGAGTGTGACTTGATTAAGTATTAAACGATACAACTCTCTACTAGCTTAAACTTTTAGATGAGGTGGTCGTTTAACACGGTACAATTACGAAAGAATAAACACACCATGTAAATTTCCCAGAAAGACTCCACAAAAGAGGGAGGAAATTGCAGGCACTGCCCAGTCCATCATTTGATCACTGTAGCTGCATTTTTTGCAAGGATTGCCTAAAGATACTCACTTATCACAGTTTCACAAATTTCACTTCGAAAAATCAGCATGCACACAATCCCTCCAATTTAGTAGTTTATCACTAATTCTATGCAACAATTTTAATTTCCCATTTCTGTCATAGCATGCAGTCAATACAAGAATTCCAGAAGTAATAATAACATCACCAGAGAATAAACTTGAAAGACGAAAACAGCAAAGATCCCACAAAGAATTCTTCCAAAACCGGAAAAAAGAGTTCGGCAGCACAAATTTAAATAAACAACAAAAAAAGGGAAAAGGAGAAAACAATTACAAAACCTGAGAACACTGACAAGATTTGTAATTCCGGCCATGTTTAGATGTCATAGCAATGGCTACCGCCAACAACAAAACGGCCCCTATCGCTGACCATTTCACCTTCCATCTCTTACCCTCCACCAATTTCTTCCTTTTTTTCTCATCACCCACAAAACCCTTCCCTTCCACCATCACAACAGTTACTCAGTACGGAAAGCTTTTAATTTGCACAACTACTGATTATGTACACGAATTATAACAAACCCCCAGAAGTTAAACAAGGTGAAAATGAGAATCAGGCTTCAGTTTTGGGGTGAATTTAAATGATTAGCTTGGGGTGTCATTCACAATCGATGATTATGAGAAAATGCCGGGTTTATTTGAAGGGAAATTAATCGTGTACATGGGTTAAAACAGAACACAGTTTTGAAAAGAAACGGGTTTAGTCGGCGACGGTGGGCGTTGGCGGTTGATGGGTTCGAATCCCGCACACGGCGAGGTGGCGCGTGAAATTAATATGCGGTGGTATAAAGCGTGTTGTGACGCCGCGTTTCTCAAATGACTCGGATGAGTCGAGTCGGGCATAAAAGCGCACCGCGGAGGATTTATGGCGAGTTGACGCGCCAAAGTTTTGGTCAACGTGACGCTGGTGGAGCCAATGGAAACTCTCCATTTTGCCACGTAAGTTTTGGTATGAATTTGTGTCGGGTAGGATTTGGGTTGGAATTTCCAACGCACCTCGCAGTAATTCAATAAAATAATAAAAAAATACTAAAAAATTTAATCTTAATACATTTATTTATGTAGTTGCCAGAGATAAATATATGAAATGCATTCTTAGTGTTGCCAAAATTAAATTTGCCAGAAATAAATTAGTGTTGCCAATTTTTATTAAATTTGTGAAAAAATTTCCTTCCCCGCTTAGGAAAATTCTTCAAAAATGGGAATCATCACTTATGAAATTTTTTTTTTTGTAAATGTGTGTTGATTGATAGTTAATTGATTTGAATTTTCCTTAACTAAATGTTTAATAATATAATAATACGTGGGGTTATTATTATAGTGTTTAGTGAAACCAAAATCACTCTAATTAGTAATTACTCCTATTTTTGTAAGTAACCCACAAAGCAATGTACTATATTTTGGTGTGCAATTACTTGATTTCTTGAGTAATATACTCTCTGAGTATCATCATAGTTGGCATCATATTGCCCCCAGGGCATAGCTCAAGTGGTAGAGGGGAGAGTGGAAAGGCCTTTCAGCTGAGCTTGGTTGGGGCATAGCTCAAGTGGTAGAGGGGAGGGTGGAAAGGCCTTTCAGCTGAGCTTGGTTGCTGCAGGGTGGGGGTTCGAATTCTGCATTTGGCATGGATTTGGCCCCTTGCAAGCACAAGTTTAACAGTGAGCCCTCCCTATAAGCCACTTGAGGCACATCCTGCGATTTACCTCCTACACCAATCCCCAAGGCAAGGGCGGTGGGGGCCCCTAATGGTGGGGTACACCATAGTTGGCATCATACCCATAATTACGAACAATCATGGAGCATAACTCTCCAATCCAATTATTTCACGCAAAAGATTGTAAAATATATAAAAATAATGATTATATTTTTAATAAAATAAATGAATCAAATCTAATAAGAAAAACATATAGAGGATTAATAGGATGAAGTACTTACTCATCAATTATTTATACCATAACAAAGTGTAAACAAGCCCTTAACCACCTTATTATAAATTGTATACTCAATTTGCTAATGTCCATTATTCCATAGAAAAATTTATTATTGTTATTATTTTTTACTAACTTTGTGATTTTAGTATATTTTAGTATTTTTAAATAATAATAAATAAAATAAAATGTAATATAATATTATTTATGTTAGGTGGTAGTAATAATTTTAAAATTAAAGTAATATTATTGTTATTTAATAAAGTTGTTACTTCTTTTTTTTTAAAAAAAAAAATTGAAGGAAATTATGAAATAAATAAAAGAGGAACACAAAGTCTCTTGTGAGACATTAGTTTTGTGAGACGGTTTGTGAGATATGTTAAAGTATGACTATTATATAAATAAAGTATGTTTAATGGTTGTTAAAGTAAGTTTTTTAAATTATGATGGATGATGATTTAAAGTATGATTTTAAAGTGTTATAATATGATTTATTATTGACATACTTCAACTACAAATATACATACTTTACCTATATAATAAGCATACTTTAGTAATGGATCGACCCGTCTTACAAAAAATCCGTCTCACAAGAGAGTCTCTCTGAGACGAAAGTACGTTAAAAGGGGTTTGATCTGGCAGAAAGAATATATATTAAATAGGAGTAGTAATTTTTTTTTTTTTTTTTTTTTGAAGACTAATTTATCTAAATACACAAACTTGACTATGAGAAAATACTTCTGACATTTTTCTCTTTAGTGCATGTATATTTAGCAATTAACTTTAATTATTTTTTCTCTCTCTAAGAATAGCTCCTATCTATAATTATTTTGAAAAGTCAAATTTATTAAATTTGTGTGTTGAGATAGTAAACAATAAATTTATTTTCAGATATTAAATTACTATATACTCCATACTCCTATATTTCATCTTAGAATTGCATTATTATTTTAATACAAGAATATGCAAGGCCCAAAGGCCTTACGCAGAAGCCCAAACAAATGTTAAGAAGTTTTAAACTAATTTGAAAACCCACCTTATTTTGGAGTAGCCCATCATGAGTCCAAGATTATCAATTACCCACTACTTAGTCCTTACAATTTTAATTAACTTAATAATGAGAAATTTTATTTTTAAAATACTTTCCCTCACTTATTTCTTCCAAACTACTCACGCATTGAATCATAATGTAAATTCATTAAAACAGTATGAACGAACAGTAGAACGTTTAGGAGACCAAATCAACTGCATTAAACCTGATACATTAGAGCTGTTATTTCTCTCTTGATTAATCTTGAATAATTCCTTGCTTTTATTTATTCTGTTATTTATTGATTCAAAAATTTTAGTTATTAATTTATTCAAATACTTGAAAATTGGTTACAGTAATTCTAGTTGAATAGTAATTAATAGTAAAATAAATAATAGACTGTCTCAGTGGGAACGATATTTTTAACTGGGGTACTTGCCTCTACAATTAACTTGGGGATTTAATTGGAGCGCGCAATAAAAGCCTAATAATGGCAAAAGTATTAATAAAATCAGTATAATTAAGTTGTTCTGCAAGTTTTTTTTATCATTATTCTCTACGATAACATTTTTATTAGAACTAAAGTATTTATTGATATCACCGGCTTGACTTTAAACTAAATCTTTAATTCTCACTTAATAATTGAATCATACTTCATAAATTAATATTAACAAAAAAACAAAGAAACAAATATAGATAATCATTGAAAAAAATCATATCTACTTAAATAAAATAATTTAACATATAAGAAAATTACATACTTTTAAATAAAATTGAAATCAAGAATTACTATTTATAAAATATTAAAAAGAGGTGGATAGAAAGGTATTCGAACCGTTATACCAAAATATACATGTATATATATTTTTTTAACCATTTAGACAAGACTTCAATTTTATAAATTCCTCTAACTATATATATAAACGAATTTTTTAAAAATTATAGGCTCCTAAATTTCACCAAAATTTTTAGACCTGAGTCGATGGATTCGCTCGACTTAATCAAGGACCGACCCTAATGACTCATGTAAACTATATGTCCTACTAGAATACAGGTATTCAATTACGACACTAGATGTTTCCTTGCATTTTGCTGTAGTACATTAATAATTTCACCTCTTAAATATATAGTTCACATCACTAGGAAATGAAATGTTTATTTTGACCTAAACGAAATGTGGATTCACAATTAGTTAAATTTAATAAATAATACTCCCCCTTGTCCCAATTACAAAGAAAGAGTGAATACTTTAGTGAAATGGACAGAACATTAATTTATAGGGATAAGGTGTCCATAAAAACACGCAAATTTTAGCTTAATGTAATTGTGCAATAGAAAAATATTACATCTAGAAGTAGTTACAGGCCACAAATGCTTGGCTTGGTCCCTAACCATTCCGGATAAGAACGCAAATGTGACTTGAATAGTGATTACCTTAATTTAATCACTTGAGTAACATGAAATACTATAGTTATTTAAGCCTATTGAAATTGAAGGAGAATGACTTAAACTAGTAATAATGTTTAAATAATTATATATTTAACTGTAGAATTGTGTTACATTGGATGCTGGTTAATTAATACTCCAAATCTTTAATATTACTAAGTTTCACATCATCCCATAAATGACGCGGCTGGATGACTTTCCTGCCATATACTTACTGCAAATTAATTCTCCATTAGATTAACTTAATACCTTTCTTCTCACTTTAGTCAACCTCACTTAACCTAACTTATCACCACCCAACTTCTCTCTCCACAACACTTGCGTCAACCAATCACGTTATGTAGATTAATTACCTCCCACCCCACCTCCCAGCCACCTACGTCTATATAAGCACCAATAGCATTAATTCCACAAGGCTAAACATCGAAAATATGGATCAAGACACTCCATCTACTACTTAGCAGACTCTGATTTAGACCTCAGCTTCACCTCCGTCGCTACCGCCACCACCACCACCACCACCGACCGCACCCTCTCCGCCCGCAGCAGCCTCACTCCCAGCTTCAACGAGTCCCGCCTCTCCACCGCCTCCACCGCCGTCCCCAACGTCCACCCCCGTCCCCACCGCCGCCACGACAATCCCAACTGGGCTGCCATCAAGGCCGCCACCACCTTATCAGCCGACGGCTCCCTCCACCTTATCAGCAATGGGGTGGACTGGTGGGCGTTTTGGATCCTGATTTACGAGCTGTTGTACGGTACGACGCCGTTTAAGGGGGCGAGTAAGGAGTCCACCCGTCGACCAAGGGGGTGAGGTTCCACGTGGCGGAAGGACAGAGGGAGGAGGCGGGGATGGGTGACGCTAGGGATTTGATTGAGAAATTGCTGGTGAAGGATCCCAGGAGGAGGCTAGGAAGCGCCAGGGGGGCGACGGATATTAAACGGCACCCGTTTTTTAACGGCATTAAGTGGCCGTTGATCCGAAGCTACCGGCCACCGGAGATTCGTGGGTTGGCGGTGAAACGGAGTAAGAGCAAGATGCAAGTAAGTCACGTGACCGGAGTTGGCTCGCCGAGGAGGCGGCGATGCTTCTGGAAGAAGCTGAGTCATCTTATGAGGATTAAGGGATCTAAGTACAGATTAAACTCTAATTACAATTATTACTCATATGTTAATTACAATGCCAGGAAATGTGCTTGAGGTTTCGGATTCCTGTTGTTTAGAGTGCCTTGTAAAATTTGTGTAAAGTAGGTGGCTAGAAAATACATCAATTTTGGGGGGAAATTACACACAAAAGAAAAGGAAAACAAGAGAAAAAGAAATATAGAAAAAAGGGCACGGAAATACACAGTTTGTACATTGAATTTTCTTTCATAAATTTGTTTATGGATTTGAGAGATGTTACTTTTTTTTTTCCAAGAATTCCTGATCGAATTTGTCTTTTTCTTTTTTTTTTTTTAAAAGAAAATTAAATAAATATTTTATTATTAAATATAAATAATAATGCAAATTGATTATCTAATACTACAAGTTTTAGAATATACTCAGTTGAATGGAATGAAACTGGGAATCTGATTTTAAATGAACCAGAAGATGATAATATAATTACCAACTACTCTCGATAAAAACAAACATTACAGTGTGTATTTATGAATATAAATCAATAAATAAGACAAAAGTGCACTAATTTGAGTTTCGAAATTACGTTCTAATCCTTTTGATTTTAAAAATTAATTACATTTCTTGAATCATACATATTAATTTACACTAATAATTATTCCTCCATTTATTTATTAATCTACAATCTCTTGAAATTGTTGGGTTTATCTGGCCCAGCGAAGCCGGGCCCACTCAATCAACTAGCATGATATTGTCCGCTTTGGGCCGTCCACTGGCCCGCACGGTTTTACCACTCTGGGTATCACACCCAAAAGGCCTCATGCTAGGGAGAGACTCTCTCACACTTATAAACCCTCCGCCATCCACACTTCTAACCGATGTGGGACTTTGGTTGACACCCAACCAACATTTCCCCCTCAAACAAAGTCCCGCAACTAGACCATCCAGTTTGAGGTCCGAACATCCCACCAACCCCGGGCTGGGCCGGTTAAGTCTGGGGCCTGGCTTTGATACCACTTGTTGGGTTTATCTGGCCCAGCGAAGCCGGGCCCACTCAATCCACTAGCATGATATTGTCCGCTTTGGGCCGCCCACTGGCCCGCACGGTTTTACCATTCTGGGTATCACACCCAAAAGGCCTCATGCTAGGGAGAGACTCTCTCACACTTATAAACCCTCCGCCATCCCCACTTCTAACTGATGTGAGACTTTGGTTGACACCCAACCAACAGAAATTCCGTGAAGTGTCAAGAAAGCGACGGTAAAATGCAGTGTATCCCAAATTAATTAAAAAATCATAATGCATAATTAAACAGTGATTATTTTTTTAAAAAAAAAAGATGGTTCGTGATATCTTCCAAGTGCACCCTTTATAGATTTAGAACGGGTGTAATGTTACTGAAATGTGAAGATATGGCAGCATGTGGGAGCAACATGGATCCTTGTTTTAGGGGCAGAGGTAGGGTTGACTTTTAATAAACCAAAAATTTAGGATTAATATTTAGCTAATTACCTAACAATTTTCAGTTGTTCCCCACGTCTAATTAATCATGAGGTTATTACCCACCATTTTTTCAGATTTTTTTATTTCAAAGATTCCACAACTTGCTGCCCCAATTCCCTGTCGTGCCAGACATTTCCTATAATTATTAAAATTTTAAGTATAAAGAATTTAGGGGTGGGTTTATGAGTTAATTTCAAGGTTGAAATTAGTGAGATATATATTTTTTATTATTATTATATAATCAGCAGCGAATATTAATAAGAATTTTAATTTAAAGACTTTACATTATTGATCAAATGAATAAATAATTGAAGTGCAACTATATATTTTACTGAATTAAAGAGAAAATTTTTGGTTACTATTTTTTTAAACTGTTAATTAATTCAAATCTATGAATTATATTAATCATGATTATAAAAATCTGTAGTAAATAACTAAATATTAATTATCGTTTGGACCATTTATAATAGAATCTCTAGTGATGCTTTCTTTTTTTCCTCCAATTAATCTATGTTCACTTAAAGCAGTTTCATTATTATGAAATTAAATCGATCATAATATCGCCGTTAATTAATCATAATTGACCATATATAATATAAAAACTATGATTCATTTGCAATAAAAGCGTAACAAAAAGCAACCTTGTAATTATTCAATGTTATTTATATTTAATTCCACTTTTGCTTAGAGCAGACCATAATTTTATCTGCCAGAGTACGTACACTATTTCACACCATCTAAAACTAGGGTTCAACCAAGCGTGGAAAGTTGTAACACTGACGCAGATCAGCGGGCGGATGAGCGGCGGAGCCACCGTCAGCAGCAGCATCGCAGTAGCCGCGAAGGACGTCGCTCTCTTCGGAAGTGATGCCGATGGCTCCAAGCATGGATGGCCAGCAATGATGCTCGATGGTTCTAATGGCGTTGCAGCAGTTGGTGCCAAGCTGAGTCTCCCCATTGATGAAGAACAGCACAACTTCTCCACTGCACGACTGCAGCTCGAACAGCGCGTCCCAGCACGAACTAGGACCCTCCTGGTCGAGTTTCAGTCGTGCTAAGAGGCTCGACTTCGTGTCGAGTTTTCGGGCTGAGGTCATAGCGGATGATGCTAGGATGGAAGCAAGAAGAAGTGCTGCAATCTTTGAGTAGAAAGACATGTTTTCTTCTTGAAGGAATTGGAGGGATGTGGAGAAATGGAGGAATGTTTGGGGGGATTTATAGGACGTGTGGCATTTATGTAAGAGAAGATGAATGGAGTGAAGAAGTTATGTGGGAAGAAGAAAGGGATTAGAGTTCATAAGTTTTCTTTTTTGTAACTTATAAGTAGTTTATGATCATTTTATTGAGTGATTAATCACAGGCCATGATGATGATTTATTGCTAATGATCGATGTTGCATATTTAATTATATACTAAAAGGCAATGGGACGGTGCTTTGCCTAATTAATTGGGTTTTACATTACGTCTAACAACATTTCATGAATTTTTAACGGAAGGACTTCATAAAGTAGGATATATATGTTAATATTGAAGGAGTAATTTAATTACCCTTGAAAAAAAAATGGCTTCCTATCTGCCCTCGGGCAAAGTAATTGTAACTCTATTCTCTGAACTTGATACATACGTTGTTGTTAAATTAGGAGTCTCACCATAAAAGGCTGGCAATCTCGGCTCAGGTAGTAAAACATCATTTCCGAGCATGAAAACGACGGACGACATGCTCGGTCTATCTTCCGGACATTTCTGAACGCACAGCAGTCCGACATGGATGGACCGTTGTGCTTCAGAAATGTCGTACGAGTCGCCCAGAGACGGGTCGACTAGTTCGCACCACTTCTCCTCCTTGTGGAGTGTCCATGCCTATACACAAAGTGATCATATGCATGATCATTAATTATGGTAGAAAAATAGAGCAAGATGTAACAAGTTTAGAAATAGTATAATACATACATATCCAATAAGGTTGAGATTGCGATCGCTCACAAATAATCCTCTGTTTCGCTTTCCACAGACAACTTCAAGTACGAGGATACCGAAGCTGAATACATCCGATTTCACCGAAAATCGCCCGTCTATTGCGTATTCTGGAGACATGTATCCACTGCAAGTGAGGGCAATAAGAACATGAAATTATGTTAATGCTTGTAGGTTTTATGTAGTTGGGATTGGAAGGATGATGTTATTACTATGTTCCAACAACTCTACGTGTCTTGGCTTCACTGTCGTTTCCTCCGAAAATTCGAGCTAAGCCGAAGTCTGATATCTTGGGATTCATGTCAGAATCTAGCAAGATGTTGCTAGCTTTGAGGTCTCGATGGATGATTCTCAACCTCGAATCTTGATGAAGATACAACAATCCCTTTGCTATTCCGTTGATTATTTTGAAACGTGTTTGCCAATCAAGAACCATGCTTCTTGTTTGATCTGTCAAAACATAGTTAGTTATAAGTACTCTGTAGTAAGATACATCATAATTCATACAGAATGAAAGCACTACAGACCAAATAAAAAGGAGTCAAGGCTATTGTTAGGCATGTATTCGTAGACCAACATGTTCTCTTCTCCTTCAATGCAACATCCTAAAAGCCTCACCAAGTTTCGATGCTGGAGTTTCGCAATCAAGGTGACTTCATTCTTGAACTCATCGACTCCTTGTGAAGAGGTTTTCGACAATCGTTTCACTGCAATTTCCCGCCCGTCTTCCAACATCCCCTAAAGCAAAAATTTTCACCCTGAATGGCTGGCTTTGAATAGTCATATGTGCTGCTAAATTTCTATGTTTTTTTTAGTATGTTGAATATGTCATTATATCTATAGTACCCTGTAAACAGGTCCAAATCCACCCTCACCAAGCTTGTTATCGTTTGAGAACTTATTCGTAGCTTTCAAAATACAAGATAAGTGGAAAAACGGCAACTCTGTTTCTTCCCCTGCAACATGTGATTTAGAATATTGAAGACATTTCTGTAGTCTGTAGACATTAAATTTTATACCTTTTCTTCCCAAATTCCGATGCTTCTTCCTCGTCCGGAGGCAGATTACAACGACAATGAAGAACAAAATAAGCATCCCTGCAACTGATGTAGAAATTGCTAGGAGAGCAACTCTCCTTTTCCCTTTAGAGTCTGCCACATTTTCAATCCAAACAAGATGTATATAAAGTTGTTTTCTTGGAAAAAAAAAGAAGCCAATGTTCTATTATTATTAATTATGTTACCTGGTATATCTGTAGAAGATATTCTGATGTAAAGATCTTGGCCTATTTGATCTACTATTCTGATGTCAAACAAATCACCTTGGTAAAACAGGCATCCACTGGCTTCTTCTCTGATATCCAACTGCGTGTACGCCACGCACGAGCAGTTCCTGGCACATTCTGCTTCGCAGTCGGCCAGGAACATCCTTTGATCATTGTACCAGGCATTCTGCGCGTCTGGCAATTTTATCCCCGAGTACTTCACAAACACATCGTCTTTGCAGTTAAACATTGTCCTTCGACCACATCCATTGCTCCAATCCATTGTCTTTCCCCCACCTTCTGGAACCTTCCGAATAAACCTGTCAAGACATCCACATGGTGGAGAGCTTCCAATGCTGCAAACGCCGTTCGGACCACATAAATTGTAGCTAAAGCAATCATCAGGCGTGGTGTTGTAGAATGTCCAGGAATTGGTTGCGTAGTTCCATGTCCATCTTTCTCCGACTCCATTTGGACTCAATCTGAGCCTGGTGATGAGAGATTCTTCCATGGTGTCTTCTTTGTACTTCACTTCGTTTTTATTCATCCGTAATGTCGGATCAACTCTGGTGCCTGGCGCACCAGAGAATCGGACCCCATTCCAGGGTCCGATTCTGTTCTGCGTCACATTATTTCTTTTTAGCAGTACCTGCGGGTACCCTGTCGGATCCAGGTGAGACGTGAACTCACCTGGAGACGGATCGTCTTCGTTTCTCCACGACGTGATGTAAATCTCCAAACCTGTCGGGAAATTCCATCCGACGCTCATGCCTGGCAAGAAGCTGTCGGATGGATAGTCGAAACTCTGCCACACGAAACTCTCGTCGTTTGCTGCATCCTGCACAACGAGGTTCCCCGAATCTAGTATTCGTGCAACTGGATTTACGACCGGAGATGTGGTTGAATTGGACGACCATACGATGATGCCGTTAGTATCATTGAGAAGGACCAGATTTCCAGATTGTGTGATTCTTAAGACAGGTGAGTTAGATAGGATTGGAGCTTGTCTGTTTGCCACCCAAACATAAACCCTAGATGGAATGTTGCTGTACCAAATTCCCAAATACCTATTTGCAGAATTTGGAAGAGTGAAGAATCCTAGTTGGAATCTGCCAGCTGATGAAACCAAGGTTTCTCCATCTCTCATGATTTGAGAAACATCAATGGTGTCGTTGGCTGCAGAAATTGAATGGATCGTCAGTATGAAGATGAACCACAGGAGAAAACATCTTCCAAATTCATCCATGCCTGTAACAGAAATTACTGTTAGCCTTTGATTACAGTTAATAAACAAGAGAAATTAATTCATTGCTTTACCACTCTGCCGTGCTCTAACTCAAATATATATATATATATATATATATATATATATATAAAAGAGGTTGTTTCAAATTGATTCGGATTTTGGTATAACATCTCTTATATTACACGAAATGATGCTTCGGACAGAGGAAAGTATCAATCTGATTTTTCTTACTCAATTTCTTGTCAATTAACATGAGATAATGTACATAAATGAAGTGGTTTGCTGAGCTAATAAACTTGAAGGGTAAGTAAAATAGCTATAGAAATCTGATTGGTGCCAAGAAGAATTACAATGCATAAAAAAAAAAAAACAGTTCATCCTTATAGAAAAAGACTTTCCTTTTTGTTTCATAATAAAAGAAATTTATTTAAAAGTCACACTTTATAGTATATATAACTCAAAATACATAATATTTCAAAAAAATAGTATCTCATCATTTAAAAGTTCAGACTTTGAGGATGGAAATTCAAGCACGACACTTTGTTTTGACCAAGGATAACTGGATAAGACTAGTTTTTGTACTTCCGTTGATCATATCAATTATCTACGTATACTTTAAATCACAAACATATAATATACCAGTATTTATGTTGTGTATGTAAATTGAATTTATTTGTTTAAATTTAAATATGTAAAAATAGAAATATTGTATTTTCTATATTATAAAAATTATCATATGATAGTGACCGAAGTTATACACATAGTATATGTTATGATGTTGTTGATCATTTTAAACCAATATATTATTTTTTTTCAAATTTAAATTTCATACATGAGCATCACATATGTTTGATGTTGATTTTAAATCACTTTTAAGTTCGATCGCACGTACTGAGTTTAATATTTTAGTAGAAAAAGTTGTTATTATTATTTTTTTATTAAATATAAAATTTGAGTTTTTGAAGGTTATGCTCATATTTTATACCACAACCGACCCCTCAAACTTTATCATTTCACCAGGTTGGTTGGCTTTATTACAAAATATTAATTTTGTTTTTTAGTAAATATAAATCTCATATTCTATAATAAAATTTAAAATATGCATTAGAAATTATTCCATAAAATGTTTCACACTTTTCTCATTTTTTTGTCCCACAAAACCTTTCACACGTAAAAAAAAGAAAATATCACTTTATCTCACAACCTCAAAATTTACTTTATTTTCAAATTTGACATCCTTTTTCACACACATATCATTACTTTATATTTTTATTATATAAAAATACTACAATACCATAGTTGATAAAAATGTAACTTTTTTTTAAACAACGTAAAACAGTAAACGTGAAAAGTATTATGGGACGGAGAGAGTACAATATATCATTTCCTTTAAGTTAGAGGTGAGACAAATGAGTAAAATAACATTCAAACTCACCTATTATTAAATACTATTACTATACGTACTTTTTACTCTCAGAAAGTATATGTACACGATATTGAGAGAAAGAAGGAAATATGATATACTCCCTCCGTTCGCTTTTAAGGTATTAATTTTAATATTTTTGGTGTTCGTTTCAAAAGTATAAATTTTCCCTATTTAGTAAAAAAATACACAATATGACTCACCACTTCCCTCTAATACAACTACCCACTTTATATATAATAATAATACTCCTTAATCCACATATAAAAAACAAATGAATATCTTATAGATAGATGGAGGTAATATAAAATTTTAAATTTACTTTAAGTAAATCAACTATTGTGCTATAACACCTAAGAAATTCTCACACTAATATTTCTTTGCATAATTCATATTTTGTGCATGGAGTTGATTGATTCCCTATGTAGTATGTATATTATTTGGGATAGCATGCACGAATTCAATAATTAAATAGCATATGACTTTATGTTGATTGGTTGAATTAATTAATTCATGTGGTTTGGTGTTCTGGAAGTGTGACATATACATGATGAATTTATTGACAATTGACATGTTCGTTGTCTGACAAAGTAAAATAATATCAACTATAACTACAAATTTATTCTATATACACCTCTAACTGTATAGTAACCACTAAAAAAATATTTTTTTAGTAATTGAATTCAATCCGTTGGTAATTAGTAATGGATTAGCAATAAAAATGACATTTTTGTTTTAGCAACGGAATGCCAACGGATTTATTCTCTATTTTAGCAACGGAATTCAATCCGTTGATAATTACCAACGGATTACCAAGGGAATCATTATATAAATTACCAACGGAATTATTAGCAATGGATTACCAACGGAATTATTTACCAATGAAATTGATTTTTAGTTGCTAAAAATTTACCAACCACCACTTTACCAACGAATTTCGTTGCTAATCCGTTGGTAAACCAATTTAACAATGGAATTAAGGCTTTTAACAACATAATATTTCGTTGTTAAAGAACAATTTTTTTTTAGTGAACGTCCTCATGACACGAATAGAATTAACTAAAGAACTCACAAAATTGTAATGGTGTACATATATATATAGACAAACAAAATCCAAATGAAAAATTTTCATATAATGGTTCAAAATTTTAGTTTATATCTCAGTTTTGGTTCCATTTTAAATGTGTCTAGTTGATAGTTCAAATTTATAAAGACTTGTCTTAATTTTTTATTAAATTCAATTATAGGAGTATATTATAAAACAATATAAAACGTTAATAAAAATAACATATACTCTATCCGTCTTATGTTTGTTAGCACCGTTGTTATAAATATAAAGTTTAAGAAAAAATAAATTTTGACCAATTTTATTGAATTTTGAAGGGTAATATAGTCTTTTTAAATAATAAATATTATATTATAAAATATGTTATTTGTATTAAGTGAGAGTGATAAATTTGGAATTAATGTGATATTTTAATTTCTTAACTAAATTTAAAATGTGATAGACAAAAAGGGAAAGTGTGAAATTTAATGTAGTACCAAGGAAATGTTTAATAATTTGATTTGTTGGAGTAATAATTTAAAAAAAAATATCTTATATTAATTGAAATGGAAAAATAGATTTTACCTTAAAGTCATAAATATAAAAAAATACAAAAATTGGGCCATAATCTATACATATATAAAAGCAAACCTAAACTTTCACTTTTGTTTTTATTTTTTTTTTCAATTTTACTCTATTTAGAAATAATTCAATTTTAATCTTGACCGTCCAATTATTTTTTATTTTAATAATAAAATCTAATATACTTATACTAATAATAATGTATTTTGTTATTTTAATTTTACTTTTTTATTTAACAATATAAATTTGGTAAATATAAGAAATATTTTGACATATTTAATTAATTTTTGATCAATATATACTTAATTTAAATTAATATATCATCAATATTCATATATTATAATTTAATTTAATATACATAGGTTATATGATTTTTCTTTACTTTCAATCAATCATAAAATTTAATTATACTAATAATGAATTTTTTTATTATTTAAATTTTATTTTTTATTGATTTAATTTAACAATATAACTTAAATTAATTTTTAATCAATATATGTTTAATTTTAATTAATATAGTATCAATTTTATTTTTATTAGAATCGTCTCTATAAATATCTGGGGTCGTTCATTCATTAAAATCATTATATATAAATCTTTTCAACCTAATCAAATTCTTACTTTCTCCCATTTTTTTCTCTCTCTACTGTTTTTTCTTTTTCATCTCTTTTACAGATTCTACTTTCATATTATTTATAATCAACTTTATTTTGTTTTGTATTTTATATTTTTATTTGATCTTATTTTCAGGTTCAATCATTCTCCTAAAGGTATCATTATACTTTTTAATTTTTCATTATCTTATTTTTTTCTGTTCGATTTTTGTTTTTCTAATAATTCTATAAATCCTATTTTTATGATTTAATTTATTTTATCTTCTTTTACATGTATTTTTATTTGATATATTTTTAGGTTCAATCATTATCATATTTTATCTTATTCTTTTTGTTTTTTTTCCTGTAATGCTTCTTCTTTTTTTCTTTTTTACAGATTCTACTTTCGTATTATTTATAATCAACTCTATTTTGTTTTGTCTTTTATATTTTTATTTGATCTTATTTTCAGGTTCAATCATTCTCCTAAATATATCATTATACTTTTTAATTTTTTTGTTATCTTATTTTTTTCTGTTCAATTTTTGTGTTTTTTAAATAATTCTATAAATACTATTTTTATGATTTAATTTATTTTATCTTCTTTTACACGTATTTTATTTGATATTATTTTTAGGTTCAGTCATTATCATATTTTATCTTATTCTTTTTGTTTTTTTTTCCTCTAATGCTTCTTCCTTTTTTTTTTCTTTTTGATAGATTCTACTTTCATATTATTTATTGTTTACTCTAATTTGTTTTGTCTTTTATATTTTTATTTGATTTTATATACATGTTCAATCATTCTTCTAAAGGTATCATTATACTTTTTATTTTTTTGTTATCTCATTCTTTTTCCCTTCGATTTTTGTGTGTTTTTTTAAATAATTCTATAAACCCTATTTTCATAATTTAATTTATTTTATCTTTTTTTTTATACTTTGATATTATTTTTAGGTTCAATTATTTTCATATTTGATTTTATTTGTAGGCTCAATCATTCTTTTTTTATTTTTATTTTTTTCTGTAATGCTTCTTCTTTTTCTTCTCTTTTATAGATTTCACTTTCATATTATTTATAATCTATTCTAATTAATTTTGTATTGTATACTTTTACTTGATCTTATATGCAGGTTCAATCATTCTCCTTGAATGTATCATTATACTTTTTTTTTTTGTGTATTTTTTTAATAATTCTATAAACTTTATTTTTATAATTTAATTTATTTTATCTTCTTTTATACTTTTATTTGATATTACATTTAGATTCAACCATTCTCATATTTGATCTTATTGGTAAGTCCAATAAGGTATCATTCTTTTTTTTGTATATCATTTTTCTTCAAATTTTGTGCCTCCTTTATAATAATTATATGAATCATATTTTTATATTTTAATATTCTATCTTTTGTTATTCTTTTTAATCTTTTTTTTTCTCTAATGCTTCTTCTTTTTCTTCTCTTTTACAGATTCTACTTTCATATTATTTATAATCTAGATTCAATCATTATCCTTAAATTTAAAGGTTCGATCACCTATTTATCTATACATATATATAAAAGCAAACTTAAGCTTATACTTTTGTTTTCAAATTTTTTCAATTTTATTCGTCCAAATAATGCTTTGATTTCAATCATAAAATTTAATTATACTAATAATGGAATTTATTATTTAAATTTTACTTTTTTATTTTACAATAAGATATATTTTTGGCATATTTGACTAATTTTTAATAAGCTATATATATAAAAACAAACAAATATAATTTCTATTTTTATCTTCAATTTTAATCTTGACCGTCTATTACTTTTAATCTCAATCATAGATTCTATTTATGCTAATAATAAATTATTTATTTATTTTTAATCAATAATATAAATTTGATAAATATGAAAATTATTATTGGCATATATTCTACTAATTATCAATCAATATACTAATTTTCATAATATCAAATATTTCAACGCTATCTTTGGTAATTTTTTAACTTTTTATCTACGTCGTTGATTGCTTTTAATCACGTTCGTTTATTCTTTCAAATTATTTTATATAAAACTTTTCATTATCTAATCAAATCCTTACTCTTTTTTCTTCTTCATCTTTTTCTTCTCTACTTCACTTTTATACTATTTCTAATCTACTTTAATTTATTTTATCTTTTATATTTTACTTTTATTTGATCTAATGTGCAGGTTCAATCATTTTGAGGTATCATTCTTCTTTTTTTTTTTGTCATCTTTATTTTATCTTTTATATTTTTGTTTGATCTTATTTTTATGTTCAATCATTGAGGTATCATTCTTTTTTATTATGGTTGTGGGTGGAATGGGGGGCGTTTGGGGTGGGTAAAGGGTAGGATTGTGTGGTAATACTTTTATTATTTAAATATTAAAAATTTATAAAGAGAAAATTTTTATGGGGGACGGGGGTGGGTAGGGGTAGATTGAGTGGTAGAGTTTCCTCCACGAAAAGTTGTTTTTAATAAAATTTTAGATTTTAATATTTAATGTAATAAATTTTTATTATTTTTATTTATCATATAGTATAAATTCTATTTTAAAAATAAATTTTGACTTATGAATTTGAAATTCTTTAAAAAATTCATAATTTATTCAAATAGTGGAATTCAAATGAATTGATTTAAAATTAAAGGAATTTAAAATCCATTTGATTTGAAATTATTCAATTCAAACACAACCTAAAAGTATACAATTCTAATATACTTTAATTTTTTCCGTGCAACGCACGGATGTGTAATATCTAGTTTAAAAAGAAAAAACAAAATTTAAATACTTATAAAATCATATCTTAATTAAGAGTTTAACTGATATGCACCTGGTGCACCGGTGCACCTGGACGATCTTAACTGTTAGATTATATTTTAATTCGATCTTTACCATCAAATAAAATAAAATAATTAAACATTCAAAATATAATTACCCACTAGCCCCTATTTTTAACCCATTAACCCTTAGATGTACCACATAATCACCCCTTAATTTAATAGCTAAACTAAAATTGAAGTTTTTGTATGAAATTCTTCTAAATTGGAAATAATGAGAGGAAAAAAATGATGTTTAGAACCCACTCTATTTGTATTTATCTGCACAAAGTAAAATGTAGAGAATTTACGGTGGGTATTAAAAATAATTAAACATCCTTAAGAAAAGGAAGAAGAAAAAAAAAACCCTATCTGCCTTCAGGCAACGTAATTGTAATTCCATTATCCGAACTTGATACATTTGTTGTCATAACTTGGAATATCACCGTAAAATGCAGGCAGTTTAGGGTCAGGCAGCGAAACATCATTTCCGAGCATGAAAACGACGGAAGACATGCTCGGCCTATCTTCCGGACATTTCTGAAGGCATAGCAGTCTGACGTGCACGGACCGCTGTGCTTCAGAAATGTCGAAAGAGTCACCCAGAAACTGGTCGACTAGTTCACACGACTTCTCTTCTTTGTGAAGTGTCCATGACTGTATACAAAGTGATCACATATACGATGTTACATTAGTAACACATTATGGCTATAAAGTTGAGAAAGATGTAACTAGTACTTTAGAAGTGTACCACGTACATGTCCAAGAAGGTTTAGATTACGATCGGTCATGAATAATCCCCTGTTTCGCTTTCTACAGATGACCTCTAGTATGAGGATACCGAAGCTGAATACATCCGATTTCACTGAGAATCGCCCGTCTATTGCGTATTCTGGCGACATGTATCCACTGCAAATGAGACCAATATGATCAACATGAAGTTATGTTAATGTTAATGAGACCAATATGGATTTGATGGATGAGGTTGTTACTATGTTCCAACGACTCTATGTGTCTTGGCTTCGCTGTCGTTTCCTCCAAAACTTCGAGCTAAGCCGAAGTCTGATATCTTAGGATTCATGTCGGAATCTAGCAGAACGTTGCTAGCTTTGAGGTCTCGATGGATGATTCTCAACCTCGAATCTTGATGAAGATACAACAATCCCTTTGCAATCCCGTTAGTTATATTGAAACGTGTTTGCCAATCAAGAACCATGGTTTTTGTTTGATCTGTCAAAACTTTAGGTGTTAGTAAATACCCTGTTGCAAGATAGTATGTAATAATTCATGGAGAATCAAAGCACTACAGACCAAATAAAATGGAGTCGAGGCTATTGTTAGGCATGTATTCGTAGAACAACATGTTCTCATCTCCTTCAATGCAGCATCCTAAAAGCCTCACCAAGTTTCGATGCTGAAGTTTCGCAATCAACGCAACTTCATTCTTGAACTCATCGATTCCTTGCAAAGAGGTTTGCGACAAGCGCTTCACCGCGATTTCCTGCCCGTCTTCCAGCATACCCTAAGCCCAAAAACTCCAACTATCAATGGTAATAAAATGCAGCCAACTTCATTGTTTTTTAAATTGGATGATCAAGGCAGCATTAATAGTTAAAGTACTATACATACCCTGTAAACAGGCCCAAATCCACCCTCACCAAGCTTGTTTTCGTTCGAAAAATTATTCGTAGCTTTCAATATACAAGAAAAATCGAACAGAGGCAGCTCTGTTTCATTTCCATGATTTCCATTCATTAATGTCCCTGCAACCAAGCAATGTGAGACAGAGAATCAAGCACTACTTCAATATTACACTAATCTAAACAATTTAATTTCACAATACCTTTACGTCTCAAATCCTGATTCTTCTTCTTCATCCGATTATAGATTACGAACAGGACGAGGAACACAAGAAGCATCCCTGCAACCGACGCGCAACTTGCTATGAGCACTACTCTTTTTTTCCCTTTAGAACCTACCACATTTTCTGTCCAAACAAGATGTGTAAACATAAAGTTATCCCAAATCATAATTAATGGTAAGATATTAAGAAAGTGAGCATACTTACCCAAGTCAGTAGAAGCTATTCTGATGTAAAGATCACTCCCATCTTGTTCTAAAACTCGGACATCCATAAAGTCTCCATGGTAAAACAGGCATCCGCTCGCCTGCTCCCTTATATCCAACTGTGTGTACGCCACACACGTGCAGTTCCTGGCACATTCTGCTTCGCAGTCTGGAACAACCTCTGATCATTATACCAGGCGTTTCGCGCGTCGAGCAATTTTATCCCGAGTACTTCACGAACACATCGTCCTTGCAATTAAAGGGCGTTACACATTGCACCAATCTGTAGTACTCTTTCCCCCACCTTCTGGAATCTTCCGAACAAACCTGTCAAGACATTCACATAGTGAAGAGTTTCGATTAATGCTGCAGAGGCCGTTCGGACCACACACGTTGTAAGAAAAACAGACATCTGGGGTGGGTCTGTAGATGATCCAGGAGCTGGTTTCATAATTCCAATTCCAACGCTCTCCGACAGAGCCATTCGGACTCAATCTAAGCCTGGTAACCAGTGAATCTTCATCACTATCTTCCTTATACTTCACTTCGTTCCTGTTTATCCGTACTGTCGGATCGAGCCTGCTTCCGGGGGCGCCACTGAATCGGACCCCATTCCAGGGTCCGATTCGATTAATGATCGAATCATAGCTTTTCACAATCAGCTGTGGATAGCCAGTCGGATCCAAGTGAGATGAAAACTCACCTGGAGATGGACCATCCTCTGTTTTCCACGACATCAGGAAAGTCTCCAAACCTGTCTGAAAATTCTATCCGACGCTCATGCCTGGTAAGAAGCTGTCGGATGGATAATCAAAACTCTGCCACGGGAAACTCTCCGAACTTTCATCGTTTGCATCCCTCACCACGAGATTACCCGAATCTAGTATCTGTGCGACCGGGTTTACTACCGGAGAAGACGACGTCGCATTGGACGACCACACGATGACGCCATTAGAATCGTTCAGAAGGACCAAATTTCCAGACTCTGTAATCCTTAAGACACCTGATTTAGAAAGGAGTGGGAGTTGTCTGTTTGCCACCCAAACGTAAACCCTAGATGGAATGTTGTTGAAGCTTATACCCAAATATCGATTTGGGGAATTTCCAGGACTGAAGAACCCTAATTCGAACCTCCCAGCTGATGAAACCAAGGTTTCTCCATCTCTGATGCTCCCAGAAACAACTAGGGTGTCGTTGGCAGCAGAAATTGTATGGATTATGAGAGAGAGAAACCAACATGTCTGATTTATCCATATTGATATATGCCTTGAATAAGTGGCGGACCCATGATTTTAAAATTGGGGGTACGGAATTGTCAAAGTCATGTATTATGTACAAGACACACTGCATTCGCGGATTGAATTCCCTATTCCATATTTAGTGTTTTATTGGTGTTTCATAATAATACAAAAGAACCATACTCTACAAATGACCATTAAATCCTTGGGGCATATGATGAATTTTGAGCATTGATTATAACACATGACAAGAATCTAATAAATAGAATAAGAGATGGAATATAGAAATAGAATACACTATACTATATGCGGCATGCAAAAACTGCATTCGAAGTTTAGCATTACTGACCACATATATTTTTTTTACATTAAATCTGTAAATTAGTATAAATGAACAAATATTGGTGACATACAATATATAGTTTATATATAATAATTAAATTTATAATTGAATAGACCATTTAAAAAGTATTTTATGATGAATGAATAGCGAATTCATATAATTTAATTAAATTTAATTTGCATACAATACGATAAAAAAATTCATAAATAATTAATAACTATATTAGCTCAATAATTAATTTATCATAATTTATAATCATAATTAGTAAAATTAACTACTTAAAATTACTTATTAATTAGTAAAGTGTTTTCAACAACTGTTGTTAAATTAAAATACGAAGAGTTAAAATAAATTAATGGAAAGATTAGTTATTAATAAAATGTAGTAATAGAATTTACATATTTTCTCAATATATACTAGTGAGTATTTTTTCAATTTGGGTACAAGTGTATCCCATGAACCTCAATTGGGTCCGCCACTGGGCTTGAATTGCTGCCGAATTTGGATTTTTGATCACAAAGATATTTCATGGCAGACTGTGTTGTTTTGAATAAATTTGAGGTTTTAAATCTATTTAGGATATATCTTTTTCATTTCCTTCTTAACTGAATTATTGAGCAATGGTGGCCCCTATTGTAGGTTTCCTATAATAGTAATTCATTAATATTTCATTATTGTGACATAGGATAACGTGATGATAATTTATTCCATTAAATTATTTCACAAATACTCCCTCCGTCCACAGTAGATATTTTCTTTTTGCACGTGGATTAAGGACTATTATTATTTAAGGTGTAGTTGGTAGTTGTATTAGTGGGGGTGTATGAGTCCCATAAATTTATTGTATTAGTGATGTGTGTGTCCCATGTGTTTAAAAATGAAAATGTGGACCTTTGGTGCGAACTTCCAAAATAGCAAAATGTGGACCTTTCGGGCAGACGAAGGAAATAATTTTTAATGTTAATTAAAATTAATAATATTTTTAATAAAAAATAATTAATGAAGAAATGTGATGATGCTCTATCGATCAAAACACATATTTATGTAAACATCTTATATATATATTAATTACGAATACGTTGCTATAAATAATTTTTTAAAAGTATGAGGTGCCACAACGTGGTTAAATTTCGTATATTTTTAATTTTTTTAAATATTACATATATAATATTTCTATTTTATTTATTTATTTATTTATTTTATTATTATTATTATTATTCATGTAAATATCTTTAAATAATGTATATCTATAAATTAAAATTACCTTTAATCATATTTTTTTGATTAGTTAAGGAATAGATAATAATCAATAAAATATATCCAACTTATTAATATTATTATTCATGTACACTTCAAATTAAATACCACATTTAATCATATATTTTTTTATTAAAAATAGATAATTAAGTCAATCAATAAAAATATATCCAACTAATAATTATTTTTTATTTTTATTCTTTCTTGGTTACAAATAGATAATTAAACCAATCAATAAAAGTATATATATCTTAAAAAAACTATATAAATAAAGAAAATATTAATTAATATGCATAAATCACGCATATTAATTCTTTAGGGCTATTCATGTTTATCTTCAAATTAAATACCATCTTTAATCATATTTTTTATTAGTTAGAATACTACTCCTTCCGTCCCATAAAAGTTGGTATAATTTTTTTTGGGCACGGAGATTAAGGAGTATAATAATTTAATGTAAAGTGGAGTAAAGTGAAGTGAGAGAAATAATATTTAATGTGTAGTGAGTAGTTGTATTAGAGATGATATATGGGGCCCAATGAGAATAGTTTAATTATTTTTGTGTGGGTCCCATGTATTAAAAAGGAAATGTGTCAACTTTAGTGGGACAAACCAAAAAGGAAAGTGTGTCAACTTCTATGGGACAGAGGGAGTACTTTTATTAATTAATTAATTATTATTATTATTATTATTATTCATGTATATTTTTAAATTATGTATATCTGTAAATTAAATACCATCTTTAATTATATTTTTTGATTGGTTATAATAATTCATCCGCGTATTACGCGGATATATATATATATATATATATATATATATATATATATATATATATATATATATATATATATATATATATATATATATATATATATATATATATATATAGTATTAAATGATAAAGAATATAATTGAAGCAAATTTTCTCTTTATATTAAATGATTATTATTACTTTCAAAATTGATAAAAAAAAATACATGTTATATTTTGTAAACATGTCAAATTATAATTTATGAAGTATGTAATAATTTATGATTTTAAAAAAAATACATGTTATATTTTGTAAACATGTCAAATTATAATTTATGAAGTATGTAATAATTTATGATTTTAAAAAATAATAATTTATCATTTTAAAAAATAAACATTTTTAATTTGATTTTTTAATAATCTTCAACATGGTAGTCAATAATAATAATAATAATATATTTAATCCCATCTCTCAATTATGCGAACCTTGAATTATGGGGTTATTTAGAATTAAATAGTACTCCCTCCGTTCCGGAGAAGTTGGTATAATTTTTTTTGGGCACGGAGATTAAGGAGTATAATAATTTAATGTAAAATGAAGTAAAGTGAAGTGGGAGAAATAATATTTAATGTATAGTGGGTAGTTGTATTAGAGGTGATATGTGGGGCCCATGAGAATAGATTAATTGTTTTTGTGTGGGTCCCATGTATTAAAAAGGAAATGTGTCAACTTTAGTAGGACAAACCAAAAAAGAAAGTGTGTCAACTTTTATGAGACGGTGAGAGTAATATATTTCTAGACATTTGACTTGCATCTCATTAATGGTTTACCCAACTATAAGAATAGGAATTAATTGCATAACTACTTCACCTATAAATGCAACTTAAATCCCCTGTTACATTTTTCATGTTCCATTAGTATTTCATAAAGTAATAAAATTATACCCTATAATTTATCATTAAACCCTTGAGGCAAATATTAAATTTTGGCCATTGATTGTGACACGTGTCAAGATTTTAATATATAGAATATTAGATGAAACATGAGAGTGTAACAGGTGATCTCATTTGCTATAAATGGGTCATCATCGTAATAATGGCAAACTATTCTTTATATCCAAGTCAATTGGAATAGAACCAACGCTTAATGTCATGAATTTCCCTTTCCTTGAGGGCTTGATTGGATAAAATCTTTAATGGGTTTAATGAATTTCCCTATCTGCCTTCTGGCATTGTTATTGTAACTATGTTGTCTGAACTTGTTACCATGGCAGTGGTTAAATTTTCAGTCTCCCCATAAAAAGCAGGCAGTTTAGGCTCTGGCAATGAAACATCATTTCCGAGCATGAAGACGACAGTCGACATGCTCGGTCTATCTTCTGGACATTTCTGAACGCACAGCAGTCCCACGTGAATGGAACGCTGTGCTTCAGAAATGTTGAATGAGTCGCCCAGAGATGGGTCGACTAGTTCGCACGAGTTGCCTTCTTTATGAAGCGTCCATGCCTGAACAGAAACACAATGTTATGATCTTTTATTATGCAAAAAAAAAGCTATAAATAAAGTTGAGAAAAATGTTAATGTTAGTGAAGCATTGCATACATATCCAAGCAGGTTAAGATTGCGGTTGCTCACGAATAATCCTCTGTTTCGCTTTCCACAGACAACTTCTAATACGAGGATGCCGAAGCTGAATACATCCGACTTCACTGAAAATCGCCCGTCTATTGCGTATTCTGGAGACATGTATCCACTGCAAATGGAGCCAATGTGATCAACATGAATTTAAGTTAATGTTGTATGATGGATGAGTTTGGAGGGGTTCTTACTATGTCCCAACAACTCTTCGTGTTCTTGCTTCGGTTTCATTTCCTCTGAAGCTTTTGGCTAAGCCGAAGTCTGATATCTTGGGATTCATGTCGGAATCTAGCAGGATGTTGCTAGCTTTGAGGTCTCGATGGATGATTCTCAACCTCGAATCTTGATGAAGATACAACAATCCCTTTGCAATTCCATTGATGATGTTGAAACGTGTTTGCCAATCAAGAACCATGGTTCTTGTTTGATCTGTCAAAATTTTAGGTGTTGTTAAATACTCTGTTGCAACATAGTAATTTGTTGATGGTTGTTCTCGTCGTGATATGACAAGAACAAAGTACTACAGACCAAATAAAAAGGAGTCGAGGCTATTGTTAGGCATGTATTCGTAGATTAACATTTTCTCCACTCCTTCAATGCAACATCCTATAAGCCTCACCAAATTTCGATGCTGAAGTTTCGCAATCAACATGACTTCATTCTTGAGCTCATCGATTCCTTGCATAGAGGTTTCCGACAAGCGTTTCACCGCGATTTCCTGCCCGTCTTTTAGCGTACCCTAAACCGAAAACTATGAGTATCATAGGTACAAAAGAGAAGACATCTTTCTTTCTTTGTAATTTTTTAATGGCAAGTTATGTGTATTATACCTTGTAAACAGGTCCAAATCCACCCTCACCAAGCTTGTTATTGTTTGAAAAATTATTTGTAGCTTTTAGTATACAAGATAAGTCGAACAATGGCAACTCTGTTTCTTTGCCACCACCTCCATTGAGTGGCCCTGTGACTTTGCAAAATGAGACACAAAATCAAGCATTTTAAGACATTAATTGTAAGAAAATTGGATACCTTTTCTTTCCAAATTCAAATCCTTCTTCCTCATCCTTCTATAAACTAAAATGAGAGTAAAGAACACAAAAACTATTGCTCCAACTGATGTACAACTTGCTATGAGTATTACTCTTTTTTTCCCTTCAGAATCTGCCACATTTTCAATCCAAACAAAATGTACACAAAGTCATTCTCAAAAGTTCATTAATAATCAGAAAGAAACAGAGGATATTACATACCTATGTCCACAGAAGCCATTCTGATGTAAAGATCTCCTCCAGTTCCATCTTGATCTACAATACTGACGTCGATCAATTCTCCATGATAAAACAGGCATCCGCTCGCCTCCTCCCTGACATCCAACTGTGTGTACGCCACACACGAACAGTTCCTCGAGCACTCTTCTTCGCATTCAGCTAAGATCATCCTCTGATCATCGTACCAGGCATTCCGCGCGTCTGGCAATTTAATCCCCGAGTGCTTCACAAACACATCATCTTCGCAATTAAAGGGCGTCCTTCTACTGCATCCATTAAACCAATCCGTTCGCCCATCGCCTTCCGGAACCTTCCTGATGAACTTGTTCAGACATCCACATGTTGGGGAGTTTCCAGCATTGCAGAGGCCGTTCGGACCACACAAATTGTAACCATAACAGGCATCATGCGTGTTGTTGTAGATCGTCCACGTGTTCGTTCCGTAGTTCCACGTCCATCTGTCTCCAAAGCCACTCGGATTCAATCTAAGCCTGGTGATGAGAGACTCTTCATCTGTGTGCTCGGTGTACTTGACTTCATTCTTGTTCATCCGCACTGTCGGATCGACTCTGGTGCCTTGCGCACCGCTGAATCGGACCCCATTCCAGGGTCCGATTCTAGCCTGAATCACGTTATTTCTTTTAACAATCATCTGTGGATAGCCTGTCGGATCCAGGTGAGACGTAAACTCACCTGGAGACGGATCATCCTCGCGACTCCACGACGTGTAGAAAGTCTCCACACCAGTTACGAGGTTCCATCCTAAACTCATACCAGGTAACAAGCTGTCCGAAGGATGATCGAAGCTCTGCCACACGACGTCGTTAGCTCGCTTCACCACCAGGTTTCCCGAATCTAGTATCCATGCAACTGGATTCGATACCGGAGGAGAAGACGATGACGTATTGGATGACCACACGATGATGCCATTAGTATCATTGAGAAGGACCAAGTTTCCGGATTGTGTGAACATTAAAACACCTGATTCAGACAGGAGTGGGAGTTGTCTGTTTGCCACCCAAACGTAAGCCCTAGATGGAATGTTGTTGTACCATACGCCCAGATAACGATTTGCAGAGTTTCCAGGGCTGAAAAATCCTAGTACGAACATACCACCTGAGGAAACCAAGGTTTCTCCATCTCTGATGATCTGAGAGATGTTCAATGAATCATTTGCGGCAGAAATTGTATGGATTATGAGAGAGAAGATCAGGAGAAACAAACATCTCCCAAATTCATCCATTTTTAAATTACAGTCAACCTTTGATTTTTGCATATGGTAGTTTGCGGTTTTCAATAATAATAAAGTAATTGCATAATTGAGTAATGATATTTAAATTGGTTGTGTGATGATATCGGATGTTTGTCAACGTTATAACACTACACACTTTACATTTTAACTCTTAATAAATATTTATTATGCACGTTTATTAATAGGAAAAATATCTACACATCTTACCTACTTATTCCATTTTTAGTCAAATGATATTAATCACTCACAACTAATATAATTACTCATTTCATATAATACTCTTTCTCAGTTCCAAAAATATATATTTTGGTGGCACGAAGTTTAAGAAAAATAGTTTCTATTATAATGATATAAGAAAGAGAAGTGGCATTTTGGGTAATTTAATTTAATAGAATAATAAAATGTATAATATAATTGACTAGATTATGTGTAAAAAGAAAGTGATATTTTTGTAATATTGTAGAATTATAATGTTATTGATATTGTGTAAGTATTCAATAAATGAAGGGATGAGATGAAAGAGATTAATACTTCTTAATCGACAAACAAAAACCTAAATTTTTATTTTGAAAATCCAGAGTCAGAATATTTTCGATAGAGTTTTGAACTCGAGTCTCGAGTGTAATAATCTGCTAAGAAGTGAAAGCAAAAAATACCACAAATTCGTTAATTTGAAGTTCTAGAAAAAGTCTTTCTTTTAATACAAAGAAGAGTGATGCATTCATTTAATTAAGTGTTGTTCTAAACAACATAGTATATAGAATAGTTAAATTGTTGTACATTTTTCGATTTTGCACATTGCATTGTTGTACATGTAAGCAATTAAAATTCACGGTCCAATCAAATGGCGACACGTGGATTTTATGGATTAAATATCAATTTTAATTTATTATATTTTATTTTTGGGGATTTAATAAATTAATTCCTAAAATAGATTAATAAATAATTGATAATTAATTTAATACCCAACAAATTAAATAGGGTTTAAATTAAGTAAAGCTTGACCCCTAAGTTAAGTAAAGCATGGAAGGTTCCAGAATCAGGTCAAATTAAGCAATGACCAATCAAGCTGTGATATATTTGGAACGGCCCAAGCCCGCAGAACCAGGCCAAATCTGTCATAGACCAATCAGATTGCGAGATATTTATGGGGCATGCTCATTCCTCACCTATATAAGGAGCCCTCCTTCATTCACTCCAACGGGGACTCAAATACTTGAAGACATAAACGCTCTGAAGAGATCAAGAACACGAGCAGCGCTCCCTTGAGATCTTCAAGCATCTTCAAGTCAAGAACGGCAAACGATTCGGGATTAAGGTGCGGAGCCCCCCAAATCAAGCGTTCTTCATATACTGAGTCCTTCGGTGTTCTTCGTGCCAAGAACAACATACGACCCGGGATTAAGGTGCTAAGCCCCCCAGATCGAGTGTTCTTCGGATCAAGTACGTTTAATCCAAATAAAGGCTCGACGCCTCTGGATTAACGTTATAAGATCCAAATCCGAGTTCGGACAAGCTTCAACTGAAGATCCGACTCAACACACATAGTCAACGCGGTCCACGCAGTCAAAGTCAAAATCAAAGTCAAAGTCCAAATTGGTTCGAGAGAAGAATCAGAGGATAGATAGAGAGTGTTTCCTTAATTTTCAAGTTTAATCCATCTGGATTATCATTGTAATTCTCCTGTATTTATTTTATTATAAATACAAAAATTTATTGTTACAAATTTTGGCACGCCCAGTGGGACCGTCTCTACCTCTCATCTCTTCTCTCTACAAGCTCGAAGTACGATATAACTCCTGTCAGGATTACTGTAGGTAGGACTGCTGCTTCTAAGCTCTCAGAGGCATTGACTGAATATGTTGCTGTTGTTACAAGGAGCATGTCAGAAAAAGCTCATTCGGAAGCCTCATCTGGATCCAACCCTTCGGTTGAGGAGGCTTCGAGAAAACAACTACCTATGAAAGATGATAGTGATGAAGATTCTGCATCTTCAAACTCTTCATCTGACTCTGTTGCAGCTCCAGTAATGATGGCAGGCGCCACGACTGTGGAGGAACAATTAGCAAACATGATGAAAGCTATCGAGGGGCTCACGAAACACATAGAGGCTCAAGACACAAAGATCTCCCAATTGATGAAAAGAGACATCGCGGAGACTAGCCGTGCAAACGGAAAAGGAGTCATGGACGATAGTGAAGTGGAAGAGGTCACAAGGCGCCAGGCTATTGAAAAGGAGCAAACTCAAGGAACGTTGCCACTTTCAGCTGATGGAATGCTCCAAGTAGATCAACTCAAGGATATTATACTTGGAACAATAAAAGAAAGGTTTGAGGAGAATTCCAAGCCTACTGTTACTTATGTCAAGCCATACACGAAAAGAGTGGATAACTTGAAGTTGCCAGCTGGCTACCAGCCTCCCAAGTTCCAACAATTTGATGGCAAGGGAAACCCGAGGCAGCATATAACACACTTTATTGAGACCTGCCATGACGCTGGTACTTATGGAGATCATATGATAAGGCAGTTCGTTCGCTCTCTCAAAGGAAATGCATTTGATTGGTATATCGACTTGCAAGCTGAATCCATTGATAGTTGGGCACAAATGGAACATGAGTTCCTTAATCGTTTCTATAGCACGAGGAGAACCATTAGCATGACTGAGCTGACTAATACTCGCCAATTGAAAGAAGAGCCTGTGATTGATTATATCAATCGATGGAGAAATTTGAGTTTAAATTGCAAGGACCGATTATCCGGAGAGTCTGCTATTGAGATGTGTATCCAAGGGATGGAATGGAATCTCCTTTATATACTCAAAGGAATTCAACCTAAGACTTTCGAAGAATTGGCTACTAGAGCCCATGACATGGAATTAAGTATGGCTGCTAGTGGAATCAAACATTCACCGATGTCGGACTCCTACAAGTCTAAAGATAAACAAGATTTCAAAAGGGGGGGCAAGTCCTATGTTAAAAGTTCCAACAAAGAGTCAATGGCCACAAATATTATGACGGTCAAGGTTCGAAAGAATGAAAATGATAAAAAAGACAAAGGGAAGCAAGTTGCTCAAGAGTGGGGGCAAAGAAGGTTAACTCTGAAGGAGATGCAAGAAAAAGAGTATCCATTTCTGAACTCAGACCTTTCTGGCATATTTGATGATCTGATGAAAAATAAGCTCCTTGACCTTCCTGAGATGAAACGTCCAGAAGAAGCCGGCCGAACTAATGACCCAAAATACTGCAAGTATCATAGGTTGGTGAGTCATCCAATTCATGATTGTTTCGTTCTTAAGGAAAAGATCATGCAACTGGTTAAGGAAGGGAAAATTGTGTTAGAAGATGAGGTGGGCACAAACTTCACTTCTGTAAAAGAAAGTCATGATGAAGGCTCATGTCATGTCGTGAATGAGGACAATGAAAGCGAACAGCTTGAAACTAAGGGTAAAGCTTACTCCATGAAGGTGACCTTCACGGATGAAGATATGTTGTTGGGTTCGCAATCTCATAATCGACCTCTATTTGTGACTGGTTACACTAAAGGGATGCGAGTGAATCGCATACTTATTGATGGAGGTTCGGCAGTGAACATCTTGTCCTTGAGAATGTTGAAGAAGATAGAAATACCAATGGATGAACTCAACCATAGCCGATTGATGATCCAAGGGTTCAACCATGAGGGGCAAAGGACTCTCGGCACAATAGTTCTTGATTTGTTAATTGATGAGATGAAATCCACAATCCTCTTCCATGTTATTGATGCAAAAACTTCCTACAACATGCTTTTGGGGCGTCCATGGCTACATGAGAATTGCGTGATTCCTTCTACATTACACCAGTGCTTCAAATATAGTGAAGGTGACAATGTGAAAAGAGTATTCGGTGATGACAAGCCGTTTACTGAAGCTGAAGCTTACTTTGCTGATGCTAAATATTTCTTCAAGAGTACAACGGAAGTAAAGCGTGAAGAAGCCCCGGTGCAAGATAATGGGGGCAATAAACAAATAAATGATGAGGAAGGTAGTACATCATCTGCCACTCTCAAGGAGAACAAAGGCAAAGGGCTTAAGACCTCGGAAGAGTTAACGTTGCCTTTAACAAAAATTGATGCCAGTAAACTTTCTTCTCCACCACTCAAAGGATTCACACGTCCTATTGAAAGACCAAAGACCGAACATGGTGAAGTGTTTGAAGCCGAAATAACCAAGTCGTATAGTCCACAAGCTTATAAACTCCTTATGAAGGCTGGTTATGAACCAAGGGAAAAAACGATGGCGAGCAAGGTGTGTCAAGAAACTATCAACCCATCAGGCCAGGGGTTCAATGTTACTCAGAAAATGTTGAAAAATAGTGATCATACTATTAAGAAGGCTAAGCCAGGTTTGGGATATGTCCCTCAAAAGCCAGTCCGCATTGCAATTAGAAGTGCAAGTACAAATTATATCACCGAGGGAGAAGCTTTATCCACGGAGGATATGTTTGATGCAAGTAGTAGGGAAGTCAAGAGAATATCTGTTTTTGAAAGGCTTGGGAGTGTCTTCGAAAGGCTTGGACCCTATAAAGGGAAGTGTAGGAGGCAAAATCATATCAAGTCCCTTAACCTCCGAAAACTTCGGCGTCAAAATCCTTCTCGCATCAAGCGGCGGAATATCTTGACTGTCTCAAGTGGAAGAGTGTTGAAGGATAAAGTGCAAAGGATCATCTTTACTAAAGATGATAGTGATGATAAAGAAAGTGTAGCTTCTACCAATCATATTACTGCTGTGGAAGATTCTCAAATGGAGGAAGTAGATGCTGAAGATGCCCCTCCACAATTTGAAGAAGGAGTGAAAGCCACTGTTGATGAGTTGAAAGAAATTAACTTAGGTGATGAAAATGATCCACGTCCTGCCTACATAAGTGCTCTGCTAAATATTGAGGAAGAAACAAAGTATGTCAGTCTTTTGCGAGAATTCAGAGATGTCTTTGCATGGTCGCATAAGGAAATGCCAGGCTTAGATCCGAAAATCGCAGTGCACCACTTGTCCATTAAAAAGGGAATTCGGCCAGTTAAACAAATGCAGCGTCGATTTCGACCAGAGTTGATTCCTTTGATTGAGGACGAGATTAATAAGCTTCTTGAAACAGACAAGATCCGAGAAGTCAAATATCCTACATGGATTTCCAATATCGTGCCGGTAAGAAAGAAAAATGTACAACTCAGAGTATGTGTTGATTTCCGAGATTTGAATATGGCATGTCCGAAAGATGACTTTCCATTACCAATTACTGAGCTCATGATTGATGCAACAACGGGGCATGAGGTCCTTTCATTTATGGATGGGTCATCTGGCTACAATCAAATTGGTTTGGCTCCTGAGGATCAAGAGAAGACAGCCTTTCGTACTCCGAAAGGAATATATTGCTATAATGTTATGCCATTTGGCTTAAAGAATGCTGGTGCCACTTATCAGCGAGCCATGCAAAAGATATTTGATGACATGCTTCATAAGATTGTTGAATGCTATGTTGATGATATTGTGGTGAAATCAAAGGAAAAGAAATATCATTTCCATGATCTAAGGCGAGTGTTTGAACGATTAAGAGAGCATCAACTCAAGATGAATCCACTCAAGTGTGCATTTGGAGTTTCATCCTGGAAATTTCTTGGGTTTGTTGTTCGCCGTCGAGGGATTGAGATTGAGAAAGCAAAGATTGACGCAATCATGAAAATGCATGTGCCTCGGAACATACATGAACTCAAAAGTCTGCAAGGAAAGTTGGCATACTTAAGGAGATTCATATCAAACTTAGCTGGCCGATGCCAACCATTTAGTCATCTCATGAAGAAAGACAGTATATTCGAATGGGATGAAGCTTGCAATAATGCTTTCAACAGCATTAAAGAATACTTGATGAAGGCACCAGTGTTGAGTGCTCCAATACCGGGACGTCCATTAGTCCTTTATCTAGCTGCTCAAGAGCGTTCTGTGGGAGCTTTACTTGCACAAGAAAATGATGATGGTAAAGAAAGAGCTCTATATTATCTAAGTAGAACCATGACTCCAAATGAGTTGAAGTATTCACCCATTGAGAAGATTTGCTTATCCCTTATCTTCGTAATTCAGAAGTTGAAACATTATTTTCAAGCTCACACAGTTCGGCTAGTTTCGAAAGCCAACCCACTAAAATTTGTCATGTCAAAACCAGTACTCTCTGATCGGCTTGCAAGATGGTATCTCCAACTTCAACAGTTTGAGATCGTGTACGTCCCTCAAAAGGCCGTAAAATGACAGGTGTTGGCAGATTTTCTAGCTGATCATCCAATGCCTGTTGAATGGGAACTATCTGATGAACTCCCTGATGAAGATGCTTTCACTGTGGACATAGTTTCTCCTTGGAAAATGTATTTCGATTGAGCATCTCATAGAGAGGGAGCTGGTGCGGGAGTCGTGTTTGTAACACCCAGTGGTGAAGTTCTACCTTTCTCATTTTCCTTAACAAAAAATTGCTCTAACAATGTGGCTGAGTATCAAACACTCATACTTGGTTTGGAAATGGCCGTCGACATAAAGCAACTACACCTTAGAGTGTATGGTGATTCGCTATTGGTAATAAATCAACTCCTTGGAGTGTATGAAGTGAAGAAGCCTGAGTTGTTCCCCTATTACAAATATGCTCAAAAGCTTATGGGTTATCTCGGTGATGTTGATATTAAGCATCTGTCTAGAAGAGAGAATAAGCAAGCTGACGCCCTCGCTAAGTTAGCATCAACTATAGCTATGCCAGAAATACAAATTCAAATACCGGTGTGTAGAAGTTGGGTTGTACCACCAATCTTTGAAGATGATGATTATGAAGAAGTTGAAAATCATGTGGTGGAGGTTTTCGAAATTGAAGAAGAAGATTGGCGCCAACCGCTTGTGGATTATTTGAAATATGATAAGTTGCCTAACGATCCACGACAAAGGGTTGATATTCGGCGTCGGGCACCTCGGTTCATCTACTTCAAGGGTACACTTTATAGAAGATCATTCGATGAAATTTTCTTGAGATGCTTGGGTAAGGAAGAAACTATTCAAGCAATGGAGGAGGCTCACTCCGGAATTTGCGGTGCTCATCAATCCGGACCGAAGCTACATTTTAGAATTAAAAGGATGGGTTACTATTGGCCAACCATGGTGAAGGATTGCATGGATTACGCACAAAGATGTCAAGCTTGTCAGTTCCATGGAAATTTGATTCATCAACCTCCGGAGCCTTTACATCCGACAGTCGCTTCATGGCCTTTCGATGCTTGGGGTTTAGATGTGGTGGGGCCGCTTACAAAGTCATCTGGTGGTCATCTCTACATTCTTGCTGCAACAGATTACTTTTCAAAGTGGGCTGAAGCCGTGCCTCTGAGGGAAGTAAAGAAAGAAAATGTTGCTGATTTCATCCGAATCAACATCATTTATAGATATGGTGTTCCGCGCTACATCATCACTGATAATGGAAAGCAGTTCAGCAACAGTTGGATTGATAAGCTGTGTGAGAGGTTTGATTTCAAACAAAAGAAATCTTCAATGTATAACGCAGCTGCTAATGGTCTTGCCGAAGCTTTCAATAAAACTTTATGCAGTTTATTGAAGAAAGTGGTCTCCAAGTCAAAAAGAGATTGGCATGAAAGAATCAATGAAGCTTTATGGGCATACCGCACCACTTATAGAACGCCTACTCAAGCCACTCCGTATTCCTTGGTGTATGGTGTTGAGGCTATTGTGCCTCTCGAAAAGCAAATCCCTTCTTTGAGGATGGCCATACAAGAAGGCCTCACCGAGGAAGAAAATGCAAAGTTACGTCTTCAAGAGTTAGAAGCATTAGATGAAAAGAGGTTGGAAGCACAACAAAGACTTGAGTGTTACCAATCTCGCCTTTCTAGAACATACAACAAGAAAGTTAAGGTACGTTCTTTTCAAGTTGGTGATTTGGTGCTTGCTGTGAGAAGACCTATAGTAGTCACCCATCGCATTGGAAATAAGTTTCTACCCAAGTGGGATGGCCCTCATGTTGTGAAAGAAGCCTACACAAATGGCGCCTACAAATTGATCTCTGAAGATGGCATGAACATTGGCCCCATAAATGGGAAGTTCTTGAAACGCTACTACGCGTAAAACAAATACAAGTACAACGCTCCTTGACGCACGAGCCTAAACTGCATGTTACTCCTGGTCCGCATGAGTATAAACTGTGTACGACAAACTCCTGGTCCACATGAGTGTAAACTGTGTACGACAAACTCCTGGTCCACATGAGTGTAAACTGTGTACGACAAACTCCTGGTCCGCATGAGTATAAACTGTGCATGACACCCACCAAAGGTAATTATATGTGGTTAAACTATCAATTCACCCCACTCAGATATTTTAAGTGGTTAAAGCATTAAATATCTTACTTTGTCTAAAGTGGTTAAAGAATAGTCACTCCTGACCCGCATGAGTATAAACTGTGTACGGCACCCCCCCCATTCAAATCAAATCATGTCCCCTTGAACTACGTAATGACTTGATCCTCTGCGAAGAGGTACGTAGGCAGCTTAGCATTTTACTAAGTTCAGTCATAATCCAAGCAATTCGAGTCGAGTTTGCGAGGCAAGCGATAAATTGAAGTGTGAACGAGTTAAGAAGAAAAAGGTTGACAAAGAGAAGATGTGGTTGAATGCAAAGACAGTGGTGAAATGATGAAGGTGGTAAAGTGATGAGGGTGATCCATGTTGTCCCTTAAAGCTAGCAAAGAAAGAGGTTTAAGTTAATTTAAATTTATGGATTTAATTAATTAAAAGGTCCTAAATAAATTATGGGATCAATTAATTATTAAAAACCAAAATTATAAATTAAGCCCATGGAGAAGCCCAAGATGCTTAAGTGAGCCATTAAAATAATTCATGTGTGTTTAATTAATTTAAGCCCCAAATCATGAAAATTAAAATCAATATAAGCACTCTTGGCCCAAAATATGAAGCAGTAGGCGGCCCAAGTGAATAAGAAGGATCAGATGGCCCAAGTAGAAACTGAAAAAAAAAAAATAAAAAAAAAAAATAAAGGGCCCAATTAATGTTGGAAGCACTTGAATGCAGTAAGCAAGCTGATTTGAGATTGGGTGAGTTTGAGCAAGTCAAAATTAACTTGATGGGGTCAAAATTGAAGTTATTCTTTTTTTCCTCTATGAAATTGCGTGGAATGGGTTTCTCCAGCAAAAGGGGATTAAGCTGCTCAACCAATTCCTCTCTCTTCGAAAAACAACAACCAGCCATCAGTACCCATCAACACCACCGGGGATTCACCTCGCATCGCCACCGGTCACGCACCCGGCCGCCTGAAGCTCGCTGTTGCCCTTCACATAAGAAAATCATAGCCAAACACAGTCGGATTCGCGACCCAAGGAGCGCTGCTCGCTGCCGAGGTACGTTTCCGCGCGCGCTACTTCCAGAGCTCGATCGACGTGCCGCCGCCAGGGTTCACGCCGGATTCTCGCTAGCGAACAGCCGCCGCGAGCAGTCGTCGAGAGCAGCCATCAGCCGCCGCTCTCACACGCCATTCTGCTTCCCAGTCGCCAAGAGCATTACCGAATCCAGTCTGAATCACACTAAAGCGACGAGACCATCTTCCGGCTGGTCCGATCGAAAGCAGACAACAACCGCCCTCCCGCTCTTCAAATCAAAGCTGCCGGAGGTATGAGCTCGATAAGCAGTCACCATAGGTGGTCTGCCATCAATCGCCCTCCCGCTCTTCAAATCAATGCTGCCAGAGGCATGAGCTCGATAAGCAACTACCATGGGTAGTCCGCTCTCGTTGCATCAACACGTCGGAGGTGTGAGCCCAACAAGCAACCACCATGGGTGGTATACCGTTGACTGCTTTCCACCTCGCGGTATGAGCCCGACAAGCAACCACCATGGGTGATCCGCCGTCAACCGCTCTCTACCTCGACATCGTTGGTTCGACTGCTTGAGTATGTTAAAAAGCTTCTCTTTGGTCAGGTTTCTTCATATCGTCGCCAAAACGTCATCAGAGATGTGAGCCCAACAAGCAACCACCATGGGTGGTCTACCGTTGACTGCTTCCCATCTCACGGTGCGAGCCCGACAAGCAACCACCATGGGTGGTCCGCCGTCGACTGCTCTCCACCTCGACGATGTTGGTCCGACTTGAGCCTCCGTCCCAACGTCATCGGAGATGTGAGCCCAACAAGCAACCACCATGGGTGGTCCACTGTTGACTGCTTCCCATCTCACGGTGCGAGCCCGACAAGCAACCACCATGGGTGGTCCGCCGTCGATTGCTCTCCACCTCGACGATGTTGGTTTGACTTGAGCCATTGAAAGTCTTCTCTTTGGTCGGATTTCTGTCACCTCTTCGCCAAAGCATCGTCGGAGGTGTGAGCCCAACAAGCAACCACCATGGGTGGTCCGCTGTTGACTGCTTTCCACCTCGCGGTGTGAGCCCAACAAGCAACCACCATGGGTGGTCCGCCGTTGACTACTCTCTATCCCAACATCATCGGAGGTGCGAGCCCAACAAGCAACTATCATGGGTAGTCTACCATTGATTGCTCTCCACCTCACGGTGCGAGCCCGACAAGCAACCACCATGGGTGGTCCGCCGTCGACTACTCTTCACCTCGACGAGTTGAGTCTTGTGTGTTGGATAGCTTTGATAAAAAAATTGAGTTCATGAAGTACCATTATATAGCAGTGGATTCATGGATAATTATGGAAATTACTTGTGGACTCATGGATAATTATGAAAATTATTCATGGATAATTATGGAAATTACTAGTGGACTCATGGATAATTATGGAGACTATTGTGAGGTGCGCAAGCTCTTTAAAATTGTAGGAGATTCTTTACTACAAATAACTTTGATAATTTTGGGTAAGGTTCATGAAATCTTGGTGAACAAGAAACAAATCTTTTGCGATTCCTTCACAACAAGACATTCTGTCCGTGAACAAATCGCAAGGGGGCATTTGTAAGCAATTAAAATTCACGGTCCAATCAAATGGCGACACGTGGATTTTATGGATTAAATATCAATTTTAATTTATTATATTTTATTTTTGGGGATTTAATAAATTAATTCCTAAAATAGATTAATAAATAATTGATAATTAATTTAATACCCAACAAATTAAATAGGGTTTAAATTAAGTAAAGCTTGACCCCTAAGTTAAGTAAAGCATGGAAGGTTCCAGAATCAGGTCAAATTAAGCAATGACCAATCAAGCTGTGATATATTTGGAACGGCCCAAGCCCGCAGAACCAGGCCAAATCTGTCATAGACCAATCAGATTGCGAAATATTTATGGGGCATGCTCATTCCTCACCTATATAAGGAGCCCTCCTTCATTCACTCCAACGGGGACTCAAATACTTGAAGACATAAACGCTCTGAAGAGATCAAGAACACGAGCAGCGCTCCCTTGAGATCTTCAAGCATCTTCAAGTCAAGAACGGCAAACGATTCGGGATTAAGGTGCGGAGCCCCCCAAATCAAGCGTTCTTCATATACTGAGTCCTTCGGTGTTCTTCGTGCCAAGAACAACATACGACCCGGGATTAAGGTGCTAAGCCCCCCAGATCGAGTGTTCTTCGGATCAAGTACGTTTAATCCAAATAAAGGCTCGACGCCTCTGGATTAACGTTATAAGATCCAAATCCGAGTTCGGACAAGCTTCAACTGAAGATCCGACTCAACACACACAGTCAACGCGGTCCACGCAGTCAAAGTCAAAATCAAAGTCAAAGTCCAAATTGGTTCGAGAGAAGAATCAGAGGATAGATAGAGAGTGTTTCCTTAATTTTCAAGTTTAATCCATCTGGATTATCATTGTAATTCTCCTGTATTTATTTTATTATAAATACAAAAATTTATTGTTACAGTACATTTTTTCGATATTTCATTTTTTCAAATATTAAATTGTTGCGGAAAAAAATGTGGTGCAAAAAAAATGCAATAGTATGATATGTAGAAAAAAATGTACAACCATGCACATATGATAATTTTGTCACTTTGTTATAAATTTATGTATTAATAGTGGTTTATTTTGGTAAGTGTAAAATTATAATCAAAAGTATGTATAACTTCTACTTATAATAAATCCAAATAAAATTTCTTAAGCGTGAGTAATAATTGGGATGGAGACAGATCATCATAGGACTTTAGTTGGACCAATGACCAGGCGTTCCAGTTGACATAACACGAACATCCAGTCAATTTTATCATCTTTGACTTTTCAATTATATAATTTCAATTAATTTTTAGGACTATGACTTTTCATCTTATGGGTTGAATGCAAGTGTAACGTAATAATATGTATGGGTGTAGATGGGGTGAGACATAAACATGAATTTATTGACAAATTTGACTAAGCCTAGGATTAAACATCAGCCGTTCAATATTGACGAATGGAAGTATCCTCAGATGATCAATCATATTGGATCTCTTACTCCAAAAAATAAATACTAATAAATAAATAAATTAAAGAATAGATTGATCAATTGTACCCATTGCATACACGAGCAACTTCAGTTACTATCAAAGGACACCCTGGATTTAGATGATGATTTAAATTGGTAATAAACATAATGGGAATACTTTCTTATCTGCCATCCACCAATGTAATGGTAACTTGATTAACTGAATTTGTAACCACTTTTCCAGATGAAGTACTCTCAGCTGCAGAAACATCTCCCTGTGTTAAAAACGCTGGTTCTTTTACTTGAGGAAGTTCTACTTCATTTCCGAGCATGAACACCACCGACGACATGCTTGGCCTGTCGTCCGCGCACTTCTGCACGCACAACAGTCCAACATGGATCGACCGTACTGCTTGAGCTTCGTCGACTAAATCGCCTAAAGAAGCGTCGACCAGCTCCAATAAGCTCTCTTCTTTGTAAAGCCTCCATGCCTGTCATCAATTTAAAATAGATGATGATAACAATTGGCTACAATACAATAATAACATTAGTATAATAAACAAGTACTTCTTCCGTTCCACATAACCCTTCACGCTTTCCTCATTTGTTTCTCACAAGGCCCTTAACACCCCCAAAAAGAAACTATCACTTTATACAAAATAATTTTAATTTCAAATTTGTCATTCCTTATTTACACACATATCATTACTTTATACTTTTTATTATCCAAAAATATTAAAATACTCTCTAAAGTCAATAAAGTTGGTTAAAAAGAAAATTTTATTAAGTAACATGAAACAGTAAACGAAAAGTGTTCTTTGGGACGGAGGGAGTAGTACTTACATGTCCAATAAGATTGAGTTTTGATCCTTGAGTGAGAAATCTCTGTTTTTTTTTCCAGCTACAACTTCTAGCATAAGAACACCAAAGCTGAACACATCTGATTTTGTTGAGAACAGTCCTGTCATCATGTATTCTGGCGACATGTATCCACTGTGATGCAGAATTAGCAGCAAAATCTTGTTACAACATATGCATATTGCATGGAAAAAAAAATGGTGGTGTTGGCTGTCTTACTGTGTCCCGACAACTCTGCGCGTCTTTGCTTCCGTCTCGTTTCCTCCAAAGCTTTTGGCGATGCCAAAGTCTGATATCTTGGGGTTCATCTCTGCATCTAGAAGAATGTTGCTAGCTTTGAGGTCTCGATGGATGATTCTCAACCTCGAATCGTGATGAAGATACAATAGACCCTTTGCAATTCCGTTGATGATATGGAAACGTTTACCCCAATCAAGCAACACACTTCTTGCTTGATCTGTCAAAGTAATTAGTACATGTTATGGAGTTAGTGTTGTGTTTGCAATTGTAGTTATCAGACAGCAGTTTAAAAATTCAGACCAAATAAAATCAAATCCAGGCTTGAGTTGGGCATGTATTCGTAGATCAACATGTACTCCTCTCCTTGAATGCATGATCCCAAAAGCCTCACTAGATTTCGATGTTGAAGTTTGGCAATCAAGATCACTTCATTCTTCAGTTCATCGGCTCCCTGTGACGAGGTTTCCGACAAGCGTTTCACAGCGATTTCTCTTCCGTCCTCCAGCTTACCCTAAGGAAACCAATCAACTTGTATTGAGAACGCATGAGAAAGCCTAAGAATGCAGTTGTAGCTTTATGCATACCTTGTAAACAGGTCCAAATCCACTCTCACCAAGCTTGTTAGTGGTCGAAAAGTGATCCGTGGCTTTCAAAATTGTAGACAGGCTGAAGAATGGTAGGTCGGATTCTTCGCCATGACGAGGCCCTACAAGGTCGGACTCTTCGCCCTGACGATGCCCTGCAAACATGCCATATGAGATAGGAAGAAACCATACTGAAGAATACTGCTAATTAGTACTCATTTGTACATTTTTTTTATCATACCTTTCCTCTTCCTCATCCTCATCCTCATCCTCATCCTAAAACAGATCAAAATGAGACCAAGGCACAAAAGAAGTGTTCCCACCACAGATGTAATGCTCACTACCACTTTAACTCTGTTTTTCCCTTTTGAGTTTGCAACCTTTTCTACTAAAATAAGAAACAATATTGTAGTAATAGTCTTTCACTATGTATGAAAATGTTAAATTCATTCATGAAACAGTCACTATTGTTACCTCTCTCAGCAGAAGCCATTCTGATGTACAGATCCTGTCCTCCTGAAGACAAGAATCTGATGTCAATCAACTCCCCATGATAAAACAAACACCCACCCCCCACCCCACTAATATTCAACTGAGTGTAAGCCACACAAGAACAATTTCTCGAGCATTCCATTTCGCATTCTTCAAGCCTCGTCTTCCCTTCATCAACGGATGCGTTCAGTACATCCGGAAGTTTAATCCCCGTGTAAGTCAAGAACACATCTCCTCCACAGCTCAACTGTGTCCTTCTAACACACCCGCTCGACCAATCAGCTCCATCCCAACCCCTCGGATCCTTAGGCACGAACCTGTCGAGACACCCACAGGAGGGAGAGGTCCCTGCGTCACAAACACCATGAGCGCCGCAGAAGTTGTAATCATCACACCTGTCGAAGGGAGAGTTCCTGGAAATGGTCCAGGCCTTGGTTTGATGGTTCAACGTCTGTCGACTTGCAAAGCCATCCGGTGTCACTCTAATCCTGGAAAGGACTGTCCTGTCTACCACAATTTCTCCAAACCTAACCTCGTACTGGTTCTTCACCACTGTCTGAACGACAGTCGTACGAGTTGGCGTCCCACTGAAACGTACGCCATTCCAGGGCCCGATCCGACACACCATAGTACTTCCATTCAGTTTCATTCTAAGCTGAGGATATCCAGTAGGATCCAAGTGAAAAATGTAGTCCCCTGGAGCTGGATCGTCGTTGCTCTTCCATGATGTAAGGTAAGTCTCCACTCCTGTAATAAGATTCCATCCTATGCTCATCATTCCTGGCAAGTAAGTGTCGGTTGGATGATCGAAGCTCTGCCATATGATCACACTCTCACCGTTCGCATCTCGAACAACCAGATTACCCGAATCTAGTATCTGTGCAACTGGATTCGCCACGGATGTGGAAGCATGATCTGATGACCATATGATGGTGCCATTAGTCTCGTTGAACAGGGCAAGAATTCCAGGGTGTGTGACCCTTAAGACACCTGATTTGGTGGTGAGTGGTGATTGTCTATTGGCAACCCAAACGTAGGTACGGACAGCTGTGTTCTTGTACCATATGCCCACGTATCGGTTCCTGGATCCATTTCCAGGGTTGAAGAACCCGAATTCGAAGATCCCACCTGATGAAACTAAGGTTTCTCCATATCTGATGCTCCTAAAAGTATACATGGTATCGTTTGCTGCAGAAATTGCTGTGATTATCGTACAGAAGATCAACAATATGGAAAGTGATTTATTGTAAAATTTTCCATTTTGGAATTTTTTGTTTTTGAGTTTTTAAAGTTTATATTTATTCTATCATTGCTCTGGAAAAATTTTAAAAGTTGTTAACTTTTTTGTTTCAGTCAAGTTATTTACCATATACCCATATACCTAAATGTTGAATTATACTATGAATTTCAGAGTTCAAACATCGCAACTGGTGTGGCCTTTTTCCTCATCTTTAATGAATTGAAACTTCTGTATAATTATTAGAGCAGGTTGATATAAATTTCAATACTAAGTCAATATAAAAAAAAATACTACTCCATTATAATAACTATAATATAATCTATTACTATTATGATTTTTATTTTATTTCAGAATTTATTATTATGCTTATTTGGCTTATATTATCTTCATTTAAAGTGGGCTTGTAATTTTTTTTCTTCAATTTAATATGTTGAATTTAGTTAAGCATATCACAGATGTATAACATAACGGGAGACCATTTTTTTTATACAAAGTTGTAAGTTAAAAATTAATACCAACAATTTCGTTAAGAAGTTACCAAATCTACCAAAGTTATATTTTTTTTTACTCTATTGCCCTTGGAAAAAAAACCTTTATACCCTCCAACTCCCAAACCCTCCTCCACTACTAAGTTATCGCCGGCCGTCGGACTGCAGCTGCCGGTGCCGGACCGCCTGAGGCGGCCGCCGCCTGCCGGCGAACCGCCAGGAAACTGCCGCCACCGACAGCGGGGGACTCGCCGGACTGTCGGACCGCACACACCGGACCGCAGCCGCCCCTCCGCCGGACTGCCGCTGCAGCCTGATGTTCGCCGGTGACCGGCGGCCGCGCATCGCCGGTCACCGTAGCCGCCGCAGCCACTGTCGCCGGATAAGACGCCGAAGCAGTTGCCACCGCCGCCGGATTAGTCGTCGGAGCAGTCGCCGCCGCTGCATGGTGGTGGAGGTAGGGTAGATTGGGGGTGTGTGGAATGGATAGGGTGAGTGGGGTGTGAGGGGTATAATTGTCCAAAATTTTAGTAAATGGTAAAATTGATAATGTTTGAATGAAAATGTTGGTATTAAAAGTGGAAAAACCAAAATGGGTATTTTCCACCATTGGCACTAACACATATATATTTTATAAGTGACATTAATAAAATGTGGAAATTAATTATCGTCTGTTCAGCTTCAAAATTGGGTGGAATAAATTAATTTCAGATGTTTTTTTTTTTTTTTTTAGTGAAATGTCGAATATGTTTATAAGATCCGCGTTTCCAAGATAATTGAACTAGGGAGCTGGGTGGAATATTGTAGCAATTAGCAAGTTGTGGATATTGAATTAATATTGTAGAAGAGAAAAATAGATAGAAATCAAATAATTCTCCAGATTAAGAAACCAGATAGATAAATATGCTTATGAATAATTAAGGGCAAGAGTGAGTCCAAATTAAGGACAATTATCTGCCAATAATCAACGAAACACTGAGTTGATTTACTGAATTGGGTACAGCTTTTCCAGTGAAACTTTGTGCACCACAAACATCTCCCTCTATTAAAAATGCTGGTGTCTTGGGTTGAGGAAGTTGGACTTCATTTCCGAGCATGAACACCACTGACGACATGCTTGGCCTATCTTCAGGACACCTTTGCACGCACAACAGTCCAACATGAATTGACCGTACTGCTTCAGATTTGTCGAACAAGTCGCCTAGAGAAGCATCAACCAGTTCCAATAAGCTCTCTTCTTTGTAAAGCCTCCATGCCTGTCCAAAATTTGGTACCATTAATGAAAAGATATGGAGTATAGTTTTTTGCTATATAATAATATTAACATGTAAGGAGTTATATAGTACTTGCATGTTCAATGAGATTGAGATTTTGATCTTTAAGTGAGAAATCTCTGTTTCTTCTTCCAGCCACAACTTCTAGCAACAGAACACCAAAGCTGAACACATCTGATTTCGTCGAGAACAATCCTTTCATCACGTATTCTGGCGACATGTATCCGCTGAAATTTTGTTACAACACGTATATTGCTAACGCATTCAGTAGATAAAAAAAATTGGGGTGTTAACTGTCTTACTATGTCCCAACAACTCTGCATGTCATTGCCTCCGTTTCGTTTCCTCCAAAGCTTTTGGCTAAGCCGAAGTCTGATATCTTAGGGTTCATTTCAGCATCTAGCAGTATGTTGCTTGCTTTGAGGTCTCGATGAATGATTCTCAACCTTGAATCTTGATGAAGGTACAACAATCCCTTTGCTATTCCGTTGATGATATTGAAACGTTTGACCCAACCAAGCAACGTGCATTTAGTTTCATCTATCAAAATTACTTGCATGTTAATAGACTTGTATATTGTTTGTAATCCAGATTATGGAAAAACTGACCAAATAGAAGCATGTCGAGGCTACTATTAGGCATGTATTATTAGACCAACATGTTCTCTTCTCCTTGGATGCAAGATCCTAAAACCCTCACCAGATTCCGATGCTGAAGTTTCGCAATCAATATCACTTCATTTTTCAGTTGCTCTGCTCCCTGTGAGGAGCTTTTCGACAGGCGTTTCACAGCGATTTCTCGTCCGTCCTCCAGCGTACCCTAAGGCACCAACCAACACACAATTGTGAACCAATAAAAGACAATTTTAGCATTATATGTACTTAATTACCTTGTACACAGGTCCAAATCCACCCTCACCAAGCTTGTTAGAGGTGGAAAAATTATCAGTAGCTTGCATGATTGTTGATAAGCTGAAGAACGGTAGGTCGAATTCTTCGACATTGCGTTTCCCTGCAAACGTGGAATATGAGAGACAGAAACAAGATCATCATTGTAAACAAGACTATTCGTACCTTTTCTCTTCCTTATCCGGCCATGGATCAATATGAGACCAAGGCATAAAATAAGTGCTCCCACCACAGTTACAATTATCACTATTATTCTGTTTTTCCCTTTGGAACTTCCAACATGATCTATTCAAATAAAATGTAATGTAAAAATCTTACACAATTCAATCATATGTACTATATATTTGTAGTACCTCTCTCGGCAGAAGCCATTCTGATATAAAGATCCTGACCTCCTGAAGCTAAAATTCTGATGTCAATCAGCTCCCCATGATAAAACAAACACCCACTTCCTTCACTGATATTCAACCGAGTGTACGCCACACAAGTACACTTCCTCGAGCATTCTATTTCGCATTCTTCAAGGCTCCTCGTCCCCTGGTCGATCGAAGTGTTCACTGCATCCGGAAGTTTAATCCCCGAGTATGTCAAGAACACATCTCCTCTGCAGTTCAACTGAATCCTTCTAACGCACCCACTAGACCAATATGCTTCATTCCATTCCATGGGAGCTTTAGGCATGAACCTGTCGAGACACCCACAGGGTGGGGAGATTCCAGCGTTGCAAACACCATACGCGCCACACAAGCCGTAATCATCACATCTATCTAAAGGAATGTCCCTGAGGGTGGTCCAGGACTTGGTGCGACTGCTCAACGACTGGCGAACTGCGATGCCATCCGGTGTCAACGTAGTCATGGAGAGGACTGACCGGTCTACAACATCTTCTCCGTACCTCACCTCACCCTTGTTCATCACTAGTATCTGAATTACACTCGACTGAGCTGGTGTCCCACTGAGTCGGATCCCATTCCAGGGACCGACCCGATACACCGTTGTTCCACGTAGTTTGAGCTTCAGTTCCGGATAACCAGTAGGATCCAAGTGAAATGCGTAGTCCCCTGGAGCTGGATCATCGTTGCTCTTCCATGATGACAGGGAAGTCTCCACTCCTGTTGCCAGATTCCATCCAAAGCTCATCATTCCTGGCAAATAAGTGTCCGTTGGATGATCGAAGCTCTGCCATACGATCACACTCGATTCATGAACAACCAGGTTCCCCGAATCTAGTATCCGTGCAACTGGATTCGCCACGGAGGTTGAAATAGAAGCATTTGATGACCATACGACGACGCCATTAGTGTCATTGAAAAGGGCCAGAATTCCAGGGCGTGTAACCCTTAAGACACCTGATTTGGCAGTGAGTGGTGTTTGTCTGTTGGCAACCCAAACGTAGGTGCGGACAGCTGTATTCTTGTACCAGATGCCCACGTATTGATTGGTGGAGTTACCAGGGTTGAAAAATCCAAGCTCGAAGATCCCACCAGATGAAACCATGGTTTCTCCATCTCTAATGCTCCCAGAAGTATCTATGGTATCTGTTGCAGCTGAAATTGAATGGATTATCAGAGAGAAGATCAGCAGTACGGGTGAGGAGTTTCTTGGGAGATTGTCCATTCTTTAAAGAGCTGTAGTACAAGTGAAAGAGGTTGTCTCTTTTCTTGGAAGATTGTCCATTCAGGAACCCCAACTCAGGTTAACCTGTTTCCTAATCTTTAATCCCATACATAATGAATAGAGAAAGGTTGGGTACAGATTTGTGTAAAAGATAAGAAAATTCCGAATTATGATGCTTTATTATTATTATTATTATTTATGTTTTAAGTATCGACATTTGTATAAAATATTAGTAACCGAAGAAATTGCAAAAGCGAAGAATATTCCATGCTCCTATATACAAATAATTTTTCAACATTAAATTTTTCTTTCAAATTCTTTAGACAAAGACTTGTTTGGAGTTGTTCGAGTTAATGATACTCTAATAAGGAGTACTAATATTAATTAAAAAATATAAATAAAAAAATATCTCACACGCCCAAAATTTTATATATTAACTAATTCATTACTTTAAAACAAATATAGTATTTCAATGATTATTTAATGATAGAATATAAATCATATTTTAATTATTAATTGCTATTCCATCTTGCCATAATCAAATTTATTCTTTCCTATGATATTTTCAGAACTATATTCAACAGATGAAGAACAGTTTGTGTGTTGAAGAACATCTCTTTCGGATATTTATCTATTGCCACCAGTTAAATATTCACTTGATGTTTTTTTTTTTTGCTTTGCTTTGCTTTAAGTATAATTTTCTTTTATCACAAGAGATAAATTCACTAAAATATACTCCTAGCACTAAAATATACTAAATGATAGGTTTACCGTTTACTTTTCTTTTTATCACAATAAATGATGCACTAAAATATAGTAACAATAGTATAATAACCTAGGAAATAGAAGGCTTACATGTCCAAGAAGGTTTAGATTGAGAATCCTTTGTTCCATGCATTTTTCACTCATAACTTCTAACACGAGTTACACGAGCACACCGAAACTGATGTACACCAGCCATCCAAATATCAATCTTGAAAGTTGTGGTCTTTATTTATTGATGTTGATTTATAAGTTTGAATACCTCTCCAATTCCTTTTTCTTCGCTTTAAATTGGTGGTTTGTTTGGAAAAAAGATAACTTGAATTGAGCAATAGAAATTTGATTTCTCTTTCTATACCAAAAACGTTTGTCTTCTATCAATTAGAACCGACACGGAAAATTATGTGACATTAATAAAACGTCGATATTAATATAATCTATTACTATTATGATTTTTATTTTATTTCAGAATTTATTATTATGCTTATTTGGCTTATATTAACTTCATTTAAAGTGGGCTTATAATTTTTTTTCTTCAATTTAATATGTTGAATTTAGTTAAGCATATCACAGATGTATAACTTTTTTTAAAAAAAAAATTTTTTACAAGTGACATTAATAAAATGTGGAAATTAATTATCGTATGTTCAGCTTCAAAATTGGATTGAATAAATTAATTTCAGATATTCTTTTTTTTTTAGTGAAATGTCGAAAATGTTTCTAACATCCGCGTTTCTAAGATAATTGAACTAGGGAGTTGGGTGGAATATTGTAGCAGTTAGCAAGTTGTGGATATTGAATTAATATTGTAGAAGAGAAAAATAGCTAAAAATCAAAGAATTCTCCAGATTAAGAAAAAAGATAAATATGTTTGTGAGGACAATTATCTGCCAACAACCAACGAAACACTGAGTTGATTTACAGAATTGGCTACAACTTTTCCAGTGAAACTTTGTGCACCACAAACATCTCCCTCTGTTAAAAATGCTGGTGTCTTGGGTTGAGGAAGTTGGACTTCATTTCCGAGCATGAACACCACGGACGACATGCTTGGCCTATCTTCAGGGCACTTTTGCACGCACAACAGTCCAACATGGATCGACCGTGCTGCTTCAGATTTGTCGAACAAATCGCCTAGAGAAGCATCAACCAGTTCTAATAAGCTCTCTTCTTTGTAAAGTCTCCATGCCTGTCCAAAATTTGATACCATTAATGACAAGATATATAGTTTTTGCTACATAATAATATTAACTAGGAGTTATATAGTACTTGCATGTCCAATAAGATTGAGATTTTGATCTTTAAGTGAGAAATCTCTGTTTCCTTTTCCAGCCACAACTTCAAGCAACAGAACACCAAAGCTGAACACATCTGATTTTGTTGAGAACAATCCTTTCATCATGTATTCTGGCGACATGTATCCACTATGACATGCACAAATTTTGTTACAACACATTCAGTAGATAAAATAAATCGGGGTGTTATCTGTCTTACTATGTCCCAACAACTCTGCGCGTCCTTGCCTCTGTTTCGTTTCCTCCAAAGCTTTTGGCTAAACCGAAGTCTGATATCTTAGGGTTCATGTCAGCATCCAGAAGAATGTTGCTTGCTTTGAGGTCTCGATGAATGATTCTCAACCTTGAATCTTGATGAAGATACGACAATCCCTTTGCGATTCCGTTGATGATCTTGAAACGTTTGTCCCAATCAAGTAACGTGCATTTAGCTTCATCTGTCAAAATTACTTGCTACATAAGTACTATTTTGTGGGTAATGAAAAACAGTTTCAAAAAACTGACCAAATAGAAGCATGTCGAGGCTACTATTTGGCATGTATTCGTAGACCAACATGTTCTCTTCTCCTTGGATGCAAGATCCTAAAACCCTCACCAGATTCCGATGCTGAAGTTTCGCAATCAACATCACTTCATTTTTCAGTTCCTCCGCTCCCTGAGAGGAGGTTTTCGACAGGCGTTTCACAGCGATTTCTCGTCCGTCCTCCAGCTTACCCTAACACAACAATCAACACACAATTGTGAACTAATAAAACACAATTGTAGCATTATATGTACTTAATTACCTTGTAAACAGGTCCAAATCCACCCTCACCAAGCTTGTTAGAGGTGGAAAAATTATCAGTTGCTTGTATAATTGTTGATAAGCTGAAGAACGGTAGGTCGAATTCTTCGACTTGGCGTTGCCCTGCAAACGTGGAATATGAGAGACAGAAACAAGATCATCACTATAAACAAGATCATTCGTACCTTTTGTCTTCCTTATCCGACCATGGATCAATACGAGCCCAATGCATAAAATAAGTGCTCCCACAACTGATAAAACTCTCACTATTACTCTGTTTTTCCCCTTGGAACTTCCAACATGATCTATTCAAATAAAATGTAATGTAAAAATCTTACACTATTCAATCATAAATATTAAATACTACTCCATTTTGTACCTCTCTCGGCAGAAGCCATTCTGATATAAAGATCCTGACCTCCTGAAGCTATAGTTCTGATGTCTATCAACTCCCCATGATAAAACAAACACCCATTTCCCCCTCCACTAATATTCAACTGAGTGTACGCCACACAAGAACACTTCCTCGAGCATTCCGTCTCGCATTCTTCAAGGCTACGCATCCCTTCGTCAATCGATGTGTTCAGTACATCCGGAAGTTTGATCCCCGAGTATGTCAAGAACACATCTCCTCTGCAGTTCAACTGAATCCTTCTAACGCACCCATTAGACCAATCTGCTCCATTCCATTCCATGGGAGCTTTAGGCACGAACCTGTCGAGACACCCACAGGGTGGGGAGATTCCAGCGTTGCAAACACCATACGCGCCACACAAGCCGTAATTACCACATCTATCTGAAGGACTGTTCCTGAGGGTGGTCCAGGACTTGGTGCGACGGCTCAACGACTGGCGAACATAGATGCCATCCGGTGACAACGTAGACTTGGACAGGACTGACCGGTCTACAACATCTTCTCCGTACCTCACCTCATCCTTGTTCATCACTAGTATCTGAATTATACTCGACTGAGCAGGTGCCCCACTGAATCGGATCCCATTCCAGGGCCCGCCCCGAAAAACCTTTGTTCCAAGTAGTTTGATCACCAATCCCGGATACACAGTAGGATCCAAGTGAAATGTGTAGTCCCCTGGAGCTGGATCATCATTGCTCTTCCATGATGACAGGTAAGTCTCCACTCCTGTCACCAGATTCCATCCTAGGCTCATCATGCCTGGCAAATAAGTGTCCGTTGGATGATCGAAGCTCTGCCATACGATCACACTCTCATCATTCGGATCATGAACAACCAGGTTCCCCGAATCTTGAATCTGTACAACTGGATTTGCCACGACAGAGGTGGAAATGGAAGAATTTGATGACCATACAACGACTCCATTAGTTTGGTTGAAAAGGGCCAGAATTCCAGGGTGTATGAGCTGCAAGACCCCTGTTTTAGTGGTGAGTGGTGCTTGTCTGTTGGCAACCCAAACGTAAGTCCGAACTGCTGTGTTCTTGTACCATATGCCCACATATCGATTCGTGGAATTACCAGGATTGAAGAATCCAAGTTCGAAGATCCCACCAGATGAAACCATGGTTTCTCCATCTCTAATGCTCCCAGAAGTATCTATGCTATCTGTTGTTGCAGCTGAAATTGGATGGATTATCAGAGTGAAGATCAGCAATAAGGGTGAGGTGTTTCTAATTGGAAGATTGCCCATTCTAGAAAGAGTTGTAGTACAAGTAGAAGAGGTTGTCTCTTTTCTTGGAGAGTTGTCCCAATTCCCTAATCTTTAATCCCATAGGGTACAGATTTATGTAAAGGATAAGAAATTTTCCAAATTATGCATTAGTAATATCATTACTATGTTATAATTAAGTATCGGCAATTTTTATCTATGTATATAATATTAGTAACCGAAGAAATTGCAAGAGGAAAGTCAACATATATGGCCAAGATTATTAGTAATTTCTACGCATTTTTGTCCACCAATAGAAGATTCGAAAACTTGCATATTTACCCCTAAATAGAAATAATTTTTTCAAACAAATTGGAAAAATCAACATTAAAATTTTCTTTATAAACTTTAATGATTAAGTAATTCATAATTGAAAGAGAAATATATACTAGTATTTCAATGGTTGTTTGATGATAGAATACGGATTTATATTTAATAATAAATTACTATTATTTATCCATCTTCCCATGTACAAATTTATTCTTCCCTCATCATTTGATTTTCTCATAATTATCTTCATTCATTTCGGATCTTCCATTGCAACGGTTTTATGAATAACACACTTATGTGGGACAAAGTCTTTACCTTAAAATTGAAAAAAATTAAGATTGTCACTTATTAACAGAAAATGTTATACTTCTCTCATCCCGGGCAAATGTCTTTATTTGCTTTACGTAAATTAAGAAGCATTATTATTTTATGTGTAGTGGATAGTTGTATTAGCAGTGAGTGGTGGGTCAAGTCCTTTTACTAAAAGAAAAAAATGAGGACCTTTAAATATGACACCAATAAAATAAAATGAAAGATTTTTCAATGGATGGAGGTAGTATCAAAATGTAACCGGATATTTGTATCCTATCTTCATATATTCAAGTTTCTGATTTCTTATTGGGTATAATATTCCTTGTGTCACACTATTGAATGAATGATATTAAAGAGAAAGATAAAAACTATACTCAATAAAAAAATATCAGGATTGAATTTTTTTCACAATTAATAGCATAGGAAATTGATTACCAAAATGGGAGATCCGCGTGCTTAATATACACCCATCCCAAAATTAATTAATCAATCAATCAATCTTCGTGTGCAATCACTCTTTCATTTTCCACCACGTCGTATACCACTACAAAATAGAATTAAAAAATCTCACATCTAATTACACCCTCATTATTCGCCTATATTTATCTTTATTATGGAGTATTTTGACTTAAAATTTTGTTTGCTCTTGTAACTTTTTTTTTCTTTTATTTTAGTCAAAATAGTGTAGATATTTGTGTTAAAATAGTCCCGTAGCTTTCATTTTCCGTTAATTTTAATTAAATTTTGACCAAAATTGTCATTTGTTGCCGGGAACGACGAGTTATGCTGATGTGGCGATTCCAATTATCTCTTAACCAATCAATGAGACACGTGGCATCGAGTGTAAAAAATAAAAAATTAAGCTCCACATCAGAAATTCAATTACTCCCTCCGTCCCACGTATTTTTACTCACATCTTATCTATTTTTACACTTTATTCATCAATCTCAACAACTTTATTTACTTTTTTACAAGTTATTTATTATTCCCAACAATTTTATTTATATTTTCTCTTAATATTACCAATTTATCCCCATTTTTTCTTACATTATATATTAAAAAAATAAAATTTCTTAATTTAAGTGCTCGTACAAATGAGTAAAAATACCCAAAACGGAAGGAATAATAAACTTTTTACCAAAAAATTAAAATAACATTAAAAAAAAAACAGTAGAAAATAAAAGGAGAATTAAAGAAACAGAATTAAAGAAACATTGAAACGTAAATTAGATAAAAAAAAATTCAATCCAATCCCAAAAACAAATTCAATCCAATCACAAAATCAAATCCAAAGTGCCATTTCTCCACCAAAATCAAAAGCTGCCTCACGACCACGCCGCTGCGTTACATTGCCAAATCCAGCCGGAAGAAACGCCGAGGTCCGATTCCGATGCTGCCGTCGCTGTCTCGCCGTCAACCGCTGCCATCTCTCCACCGTGACGCCGCCCGTTGCCAGAGAATACTGCCACCGCGCGCGTCCAGCACTACGAAAGTGCTACCGCCCGCCGCTATAGAAGTCCCGACGATGTACAGAGGTTGTAGATCTTGATCTGGGCATTTTTAGAGACGACCCTGAACTGAAGCTAGAAGAGTGAGAGGGAATGAAGCGGCTGAGGGCGGCGGCGGAGAGTTATAGAAAATAAGGCCGCCATTGATGGGACAGTAAAGGAACTATGAACACTATGATGGGTTAGGGTTCTTCAAATTGGGGGAATTTGGGGTTGGGTTGGATTAGGGCTCTTATGGAAACAGAAATATTAGGATTTCGTATGATTTGATTTTGTAATTGAATTGGATTTGATTTTTGGAATTGAATTGAAAATTTCAATCTGGATTTACGTTATGTTTTATTCTTCAATTATTTTTTTTCACGTTATTTTAATTTTTAGGAAAATAAAAATTTATTAATTAAATTTTTTATGTGGAAGATGACTCATATTTATTATTTTTTTTTTTACATCTCGTTACCAGGTGCCATATTGATTGAATGATTGGTGAAAAGTAATTGGACTCGCCACGTCAACGTAACTCGCGGGTTCTCAGCGACAGATAGCGATACCGATCAGGATCAAAATTAACGAAAAATGAAAATTACATGACTAATTAAACACAAATATTTATTTTTGAATTAAAATTAAAGAAAAAAAAGTTATGTAAATTTTTTTTTTTAACTCAGTACTTTTACACAAATGCTATATATATCCAACAAAACTATTCCCTAGCCAAACACAGCCATAAAGATAGCTATCTTCCCTCAGGCAACAACGTAATTGAAACTTGGTTGTCTGAATTGGTTTCTTTCATTAATCTACTTAGCTTGTCACTATCTCCATTTAAAACATCTCTTTCTGTGAAGAAACCAGGCTCCTTAGCCCAAGGGAGATCAACTTCATTTTCCAGCATAAAAACCACAGACGACATGCTTGGCCGATCTTCCGGGTATTTTTGCACACATAATAGTCCAATGTGGATTGATCGCAATGCTTGAGAACACTCAAACCGATTGCCTACCGAAGCATCAACTAGCTCGATGGACTTGCTTTCTTTGAAGAGTGTTCATGCCTGCTTAGATATAAATTAAATGTAACATAATATCAGAGTTATGGCCAAACGATGAGTCATGACCACTAGTTAAAATATTGAGAAAGAAGGTCTAGTGTAGCTATTAAGGGTTTTTTTTTTTCTTTAAGGTATACTTTCCTTTTATTACAAAGGATGATACACCAAAATATAAATAATGGTATGACCTAGGAAATACAAGGCTTAAATGTCCAAGAAGGTTTAGATTGTGATCATCGAGGGAGAATCCTCTGTTTCTTTTTCCACTCACGACTTCTAACACGAGCACACCGAAGCTAAACACGTCTGATTTTGTGGAGAACAATCTGTCTATTGTACATTCTGGCGACATGTATCCACTGCAAAGACAATTGTGAGAGAAAAATGGTACTACAACATATATATCTAATCCAATAGGTTTAAATTCTTACAATGTGCCAACAACTCTGTGTTTGAGCTTTAGTTTCATTCCCTAGGAAACTTCTGGCAAAGCCAAAGTCCGATATCTTTGGGTTCATGTCGGAATCTAGCAATATGTTGCTGACTTTGAGGTCTCGATGGATGATTCTCAACCTCTAATCTTGATGAAGATACATGAGCCCCCTAGCAACTCCATTGATAATATTGAAACGTTTTTCCAATCAAGTAGCATACTTTTTGTTTGATCTGTACAAACATACTGTGGGATTAGTACTTTGATCTCTAGAGCTGGTTTAACAACTTATGTTAGACTTTTAGATATAATCACACACCAAATATAATCAAATCGAGTCTATTGTTAGGCATGTACTCGTAGATCAACATGTTCTCCTCTCGTTCGATGCAACATCCGAGAAGCCTCAACAAGTTCCGGTGCTGAAGTTTGGCAATCAAGATCACTTCATTTTTCAATTCGTCGACTCCTTGTGACGAGGTTTTTGATAAACGCTTCACTGCAATTTCCTGTCCATCTTCCAGCATCCCCTGAAGACAAAACATTGTTTGTCTGAATTCACATAAAAGCAGTATCAATCTGCAAAATTTTTTGTATATTATACATATATATATCCTGTAAACAGATCCAAATCCACCCACACCAATTCTGTTTTGAAATGAAAAATCATCTGTAGCTTTCGAAATTGTAGATAAATCGAAGAATGGCAAATCCGTTTCGTTCACATCATGACTCAGACTAATGAATAGCCCTGCAACAATGCAACATTAGATAGAGAAACAAGCACTCTAAAGAGCTAGCATCAACTACACTCTTTACCTTGTTTTTTACGAAACTTTTTCCACTTCCTACCACAACACAAAATGAGGCTTAGACACACAAGAACTAAGCTGGCTAATGATGTCAAACTTGCGATGAGTAGTACTCTTTTTATCCCCTTGGACTCTGCAACAAAACAGAACTTAACAAAGTGTATATATGAAGACACAAAAGGGAATTGTAATAAATTCTTACCAGAAGCTGCCATTCTAATGTAGAGATCTCCTCCACCCTGAGCTAGACTTGTAATGTCTATTAAGTCTCCATGGTAAAAAACACATCCACTCACTTCTTCTCTCACATCCATCTCTGCATACGCCATACAAGAACAGTTCTTCGAGCACACTTCTTGGGATTGCATCCATGCTAAATTAAAAAATAGATTATAAAAAAGAATTTTAATGATTTGTTAACTAAAGTTATTATTATTATTTAAATATATAAACCATAAACTGCACCTAAATTTAATTGTTGAAAAAATGGCTTCAATCATAAAAGATCGTGAAGTTTCCAAGTCTTTTTGGTCGTTACGGATTTTTCCTTCGCGTGATGGGGCCCGTTGGCGTAGTCTTGCGGGAATCGATAGCAGTGACCATTTCATATTTTATTAATTTGAATTTCTTTAAATATAAAATATGGTGAGCCAAATATAATACTAATATAATTACTACGCATTTCACATTAAATATTATATCATATAATCTATTAAAATATTATATTTTTTAGTTTAAATATAAAAGACAAAGGTAAACATTAACATGAAGGAGTAACTTTCTAGAGTTTTTTAAGATACAATAAACAAATATAAAATGCTCAGTGTTTTTTTTTTTTTACATATTCTTTACATTTACTGTTGTGTAGATGCCACATAATTAGAGAAGATAATCTTCCAATTGAAACGTTAAACAATCTGTTTCCTAATCTTTAATCCCATAGAATCAATAGAGAAAGGATACAGATTTGTGTAAAAGATGACAAAATTCCAAATTATGATGCTTTATCATTTTTTTTATTTTTTTTATCAGACAAGAAATGATATTATTTAAATAAATAGTACAAGAAGTACCAAGTTTTATTTAAAATGATGCTTTATCATTACTATATTTTAAGTATTGGCAATTTTTGTATATAATGTTAGTAACAGAAGAAATTACAATAGCAAGTCAACAAATGGCCAAGATTATAAATTACTTCTACACATTTTTCTCCACCAATAGAAGATTCCAAGACATGCAAATTGTAAAAGTCAACACTAATTCTTTTTCAAAACTTTTAGGCAAAGACACTGTGACACGAAAATGATAATATTTTGATAAAAAATTATATTTATTAATAAAAAATAATGTGTAGTAAACTTGTTATAAATAATTTATAGAATAAATAAAAATGTGGAGTCTAACTCATCTGGTATACTGATCCATGTGGACGGTCTTAGCTTAAATTTTAATTCGATATCTACCTTCAAATAAAATAAAATAATTAATTTTTTTAAAAAATAACTATCCATTACACTCTACTTTTAATCCATTAACACAGATACATCGATGCACAAGAATCACACATAAATGTGATAACTGAGTAAAAAATGAGTTATAATATATCATAATCATAATATATTAAAAGTGGCTAGTCTCATGGTTAATATTTTTTTCCATTTTATCCCCACCAAATTTTCTTAATTACATCTTTAACTTTATATTATTTAAAATATTTTTTTATGCATGTTAGACTCTTTGTATTCATTTAGGCTCTTGGAGTCTCTTAAATTAATTATTAATATAAATATATATCATGAATTCACAAAGCCATTTAATGAATAATTAATATGATGAGAAAATCAAACACTATAAAATGTAGAGTAGCTTGTAGTGGCAATGTAATCGTTTGAGGCGGACTCCATGAATAAATCCACGACAACAATGAAATCTTCTCGAATGCTTGGTTAGACGAGAGGACAAAGATGCAGAGACGAATGCGCCATCGTTCTAAGAGTAGGGATGGTTATAAGATGATATATAATTTGTGGTTAGTTTTTTTTAGGTCTGCTTGATTTTCTAAAAGAGCTTGAAGAGAAATTTGATTTTGTGTAAGACTTGTGTAAGTATCAACTTATTATTATTTTTTATATATTTTATATATTAAAAGAATGGATAAAGTTGTATGCGACTTCTGATTTTGCATTGTCTAATAATTTCCTAATTGAATACTATTCAAGTAAAAGTAGTGTAATTAACTACTAAGTATAATCCACCTTATAAAAAATGATTATTTATATCAAATTCTATACTATTTGATCGATCATTTATGTATGATTAATCATTATGGGGGAATTAACTTGAAGTTCTTCACTTTAATCGTAATCTAGCAATTTTCTGTATTATTACGTAACTACAATATTTATTTTAATACTAATATTATTATTATTATTATTATTATTATTATTATTATTATTATTATTATTATTATTGTAAGATTTCTATGAGCTAAAAAAATGGATTTAGTAAAAATAATAAAATATAACTTACACATTGATTTTTCTTTTTTGTGGTCACAATGTAAACTTGTAAGTTTTTTTAATAATAAATTATTAATATATAAATATATGTGAGCATTACTTATTATATACATATCATATTATAATTGCAATCATAATAATATATTAAAAATTAATATCACTGAAAAACTTTTTTTCTAACTTTTTATCTCCACTTTTTATAACATCGTTAACATCCCCAATTAATGACATAGGAATTATTTAATATTTACATTATATTAATAAATACTACTTGACATCCAACATTATTAATAATAAATTTATTTATATTAACAATGGCTCTTCATATTCTTAATAACTACTTTAATATATAACGTTTGTATATTCTTATTCTATCTAACTAATTTTGTATTGATCATGTCTTCATTAAAATTCATTAAATTAATTTTAATGTACCTTTTAATCTTTTCAAAATTTATTTATTTAATATAATTCTTAAGAACTTAATTAAATAACTTAAAATTAAATAATTAAGATTAAAAAGTATTAATTAATCATATTATTCTTTAATATTATAAATAATTTGAATCTTTATATTTATAAAATATTAAATAAAGAATTATATATTTTTTAAACATCTTGAAAATTCTATAAAATTCTTTTAATTCCTTGTAGGTGTATAAAGTGTGAGGTAATTTTCATAATTAATAGCATTCCAAATATATAAACTAATTTCCACTATTAATGCAAATTTAATCATTTATGTATTAAAAAGAAATAAAAGAGAAACCTTAACTTAAGACACTTGAATATATTTTATTTTAACCTGAATACTGCATATTAAAAATAAAACACTTCACATGATATTCAGTCAAATAAAATTAAAAACTACTCTAAATTTTCATTTTAAAATTTCATAATTATTAACATAAAATTATCTCCCAAAATAATATATTTTAAAATTAGATTTTTTTTAAAAAAAATTATATTCTATTTTGACAAACGAATTAGACAATTCGCGTTTATGAAACTTTTTAATAATAAAGTATGACATGATGAGAGTTGTATAATTAGTATAGTACATTGTATACACTATTACTCTTAATTGTATATGTTTTTGTCTATATTTGTATGTGGGTACACCATATCTTTAAGTGCACGCGAATGCACACTATAAATTTTCTAAAAAAGAAAAGAGACCACTAGAAGAGCAAAGGCCAAAAATTCACTATAGTATATAATTAAGAAATTAATAAAAAAAATGCATACAATAATTTGCTTATTTAATAATTAATCAATTAATAATAATATATCATATGAACATGGCAAACACATTTAATGTAAGTACTTATATGAGACGAATAAAAAGTAGTTTATATAATAAAAAGTTTTAATTTTTATAATAAAAAGGTGATATTCTGATCAATTAATAAAAAGTGATAATAATATTTTATAAACAATTTATAGTATAAATAAAAAATGATAATATTTTATAACGAAAGTAATAACTAATTTAAAAGGTATAAAATAATCTTACGTGAGACGGTCTCACGCAAGACTTGCGCGATGAACATTGTCAGACAAAACACATGGTATGAAAGAAGTTTTATTTAATTAATAAATAGATTATTTACTTAAATAAAATATAACAAAAGAATAATCGTAAAATAAATTACGACATGCCTGCGACGTGCAACGCACGTCTATAAAAACTAGTTTAATAAAATGTACCCCTCCATTCCACAGAAGTTGTGACATTTTCCTATTGGGTTGTCCTTGTCCTACAGAAGTTGTCACATTTCCTTTTTAAGCATATGAGACCCACATAAAACAATTAATCTATTCATATAGGGCTCACACACACTCCACACACACTACTAATACGCCTACCCACTACACATTAAAATATTATATCCTCAACTCACTACCCATTAAATTATTATACTCCTTAATATCCGTATAAAAAAAATCTTCGTACCAAAAAAAATATCATTTTTAATGGGACGGAGGGAGTAGTAAATAATTTCGAAAACGTAAAATTACTTGTGTGCACAAACTTTTTAAGGATAAATAATTCATAACTTAAAAAGAAAAATATGAGTATAGTATGCCAATATGGTTATTAAGTGACACTCCAACCAATATCCTACAGAAGCTCCGACTGGCTCGATGGACTTAGCTTTCTTTGAAGAGTGTCCAATGTCCATGCCTGCTTAGATATAATCTAAATCTTACATAATACGTTTCTAATAGCTTAAAATTTTAAATAAGATAATATTAGAATCATTACTAATCGAAGGATCATGGCCACATAAGATATTCATCTATGGAAGCTTCATATATTGCCACTAGTTAAATATTGCAATTGACACGAGAAGAAAGTCTAGTCATTGCACTAAATTAGGATCTTTTTTTTTGTTTTTTTTGATTTAAAAGTATACTTTCCTTTTCTCACACCAAAATATAAATGATAGTATGAACTAGGAAATATAAGGCTTACATGTCCAAAAGAAGGTTTAGATTGTGATCGTAGAGGGAGATATTTCTTTTTCTTTTAATATTAAAAAATAAAATAAAAAGTAAAAAGTTTAATGTAATCACAGCCAATATAAAATTGTTGGATTTTTACTTCACCTAATATTTGAACAAGAGGAGATGCCAAATCAGACATCTTACCAAATTGTTCACCACATAAATAAAGGAAACAAAAAACTTAGGACTATATACCTTTAAATTTAGAATTTAGAATACAGAAACAATAGAATTAGTTGGTTTTCCTATCTACCATCTGGCAAAGTAATGGTAATTTGATTCTCTGATATTGTTGAGTTTAAGGTAGTGGTTGTAGTGTGCACATTAGGAGCATCTGTTTCCGCGAAAAAACCAGGTGGTTTGGCATCAGGCAATGCACCCTCATTTCCCAGCATGAAAACCACAGACGACATGCTTGGCCTATCCTCCGGTCTGTTTTGCACGCACAACAGTCCCACGTGGATCGACCGCACCACTTCAGACAAGTCGAGCGAGTCGCCTAAACAAGCCTCGATTAGCTCGCTCGAGTTGCCTTCTTTGTAGAGTCTCCATGCCTGTGCATGCAACATTTAACAATGTATAATGCATAATTTACAATAAGTTGGTCTAATAAATACAGCACTCACATGTCCAATAAGGTTGAGACTGTGGTCTTTGAGGCAGAATCCTCTGTTTCTTTTCCCACTCACAATTTCTAGCACCAGAACTCCAAAGCTGAACACGTCTGATTTGATCGAAAACAACCCGTCTAGTGCATATTCTGGAGACATGTATCCACTGCAAAACAACGGATCAAGTAAGAAGAAATTAACCATGCTGCAAAGGACTAATGATATATGATTGATTCTTACTACGTTCCGATGACTCTAAGCGTTTTAGCTTCAGTCTCGTCCCCCCCAAACCCCCTAGCTATACCGAAGTCTGATATCTTTGGATTCAAGTCAGCATCCAGAAGGATGTTGCTGGCTTTGAGGTCTCGATGGATGATTCTCAACCTCGAATCTTGGTGAAGATACAACAATCCTTTTGCTATTCCATTGATTATATGGAAACGTTTTCGCCAATCAAGCAACATACTTTTTGCTTCATCTGTCAAAAACAAACATTCTAGCTAGTTAGTACTACTCCAATGCTAGCTGTATGGATAGAATGCGGTCACAAACCGAATAAAATCAAGTCGAGGCTGCTGTTAGGCATGTATTCGTAGACCAACATGTTTTCCTCTCTTTCAATGCAGCATCCGAGAAGCCTCACCAAGTTCCGATGCTGAAGTTTGGCGATCAAAATCACTTCATTCTTCAGTTCATCCATCCCTTGAGTCGAGTCCTTCGATAGACGCTTCACAGCGACTTCCTGACCGTCTTCTAGCACGCCCTACAACAGAAACTAGGAAATGTGTGACTCTGACAACAATTTAATGTGAACTTTTTGCATAAAAGCTTTGAAACAATGTGAAGATGTACCCTGTAAACTGGTCCAAATCCACCCTCACCAAGTTTGTTCTTGTCTGAAAATTGGTTTGTAGCTTTTACAATGGCAGATAAATTGAAAAATGGCAAGTCTGCTTCTTTTCCATTGAACTTCCCTGTAAAATAGACAATGAAATTCATTACAACTACTTAGAATCTTGATCATGTTTTGTCTACACACTCACTTTTCTACCTTGTCTACTTCTCTTCCTCCTCTTCAAAGTACAAAATATAATGATCACAATGCACAAAAGAACTACTCCCACCACTGGTGTAACACTTCCTATTAGTATGACTCTTTTTCCTCGTCGCGAATCTGTAACATTCTCTGTCCAAACACAACACAACACACCATATGAAACAAAGCTTGTAGCGATCATGAAAATGGTGTCCCAATTTCATGTATAACTAAACTCTTACCTGATTCTGCAGCAGCCATCCTTATGTAAAGAACTTGTGTACTTTGAGGTAAAGTTCTAATGTCGATCAAATCCCCATGGTAAAACAGGCATCCACTTCCTTCACCACTACTATTCAGCTGTTTGTACGCCACACAATCACACTTCCTCTTGCATTCAGACTCACACTCCGACAGCATCGTCATCCCATCATCGAACGAGCAGTTTCTCGCGTCCGGCAATTTGATCCCGGAATACTTCAAAAACACATCACCATTACACTCCAATGGAGTCCTCCTAACGCACCCGTCCGACCAATCCGTGCTTCGCCACCTCACCGGGTCCTTAGGCACGAATCTGTCGAGACAAGCACACGGTGGGGAGCTCCCAACGTTGCAACTGCTGTAGGCACCACACATGTTGTAAGTATCACAGCTGTCCATGGGGACATTGCTGTAAGTAATCCAAGCCCGTGTTCGGAAATTCCAAGTCAGACGAGATGAAACCCCGCTGGGATTCAGTGTGATCCTTGTAAGAACAGATTGCTGAAGTGTGTCCTCTCTGTACTTCACCTCATTCTTGTTCATCACTACCGTTAATCTGTATATACCATCGTTGGTGTTGATTTGAGATGCTCCACTCATTCGGACCCCATCCCACGGCCCGATTCTGTACAGGTTTGCCCCGGCTCGTCTGTTGAACATCTGCGGGTATCCGGTGGGATCCAAGTGGGCCGTAAATTGACCCGGATCCGGATCCTCATTGCTGGCCCATGACGTCAAGTAGGTTTCAACCCCTGTTTCGTAATTCCATCCTATGCTCATTCCGGGAAGGTAAGTATCCGATGGTTAATCAAAACTCTGCCAATAGTAATTCTCATCGGAATCATGATCGTTCTTCACCACCAGGTTCCCTGAGTCTAGTATTTGCGCAATTGGATTTCCGACGGTGGTCGTCGAAGAATTCGACTTGGACGACCACACGACGACACTATTGGTGTCGTTTAACAGGGCGAGGGTTCCGTCCTGTGTGAGCGTTAGGACAGGTGAGTGAGTGGTGAGAGGAGATCTTCTGTTGGCAACCCAAACGTATGTCCGAACAGAGATATTCTTGTACCAAATGCCCAGATATCGGTTGTCGGAATTTCCAGGGCTGAAGAATCCGAGTTCGAAAATCCCACCTGATGAAACCAGTGTGTCTCCATCTTTGATGGTTTGAGAAGGATTTAAGGTGTCAGTTGCAGAAGAAATTGTTTGGATTAAGAGTGAGAAGGTGAAGAAGAAAGGTTGAAGTTCATTCATGCCTCAATAGCTAAAGTGTGACAGCTGAATTCATTAAAGATATGGAGTATTCGAGTATATTTTTACTTTTTGATCAAAGCACAAAGCTTAGGTAGTACGACATCGTATGATATTGCAAATTGGCAAATTGCAACGTGGAGGGTTTTACACACCAACCCACGTCTATTTAAAATTTGTGGGGATGTTGAAAGCCAGAAATTCACATGGTCACATGGAAATCATAGCATATAGTATATAAATGTACGTCATAGGTTGCTCTTTACGTATTGAATGTGCTACATTGGATATTTTAGTTAAAAAAGAAGTTTGACAGATATTATTGTACAAATTCTTGATCAAAGCTATTGCTGGTATCTAAAAAACAATTGAGGTTTTAATTCACGGGTAGTTTGTGAAACGTTTATTTAGTATAGTTAAAATTAGGAAAATGTCAATTCTTGCCCTATTTTGTATGTACTCCATCTAACTTGTCCTAACTTTTACATTCCATCTAATTTGCCCACTTTTAAGGGAAACTACCTGTCATACCCCTAAGGATAGCCCACATGTCACTTTTAAGCAACAGAGAGTTTAGGATATATAGTCATATGTAAACTTTGTTGGTATAGATAAGAGAAATTAATTTTGACTCGTGTCTCTAAATTAAATAATTGAATAATTAGTAAGGGATTAATAACAACGAGCGTGATTATTTTAATAATACGTTAGCAGACACAAGTCAATTTAAATTGAATTGGCTCACATCAATTCTTTCACATCAGCGGACATAATTAATTGTGTAAGTTATAATTTAACATTATTACCACAGAACTTGGTTAATTATAAGTGAGCGGACACAAGTAAATTTAAAGAATTTATTTTTTTTAAATTTATTATCTTCGTACATGTAAAAAAATAATAATAAGAAATTTTCTTATCACCAGTCATTTCTTATCACAGTAAACACTCATTAACATTTTCTTTTGTATGTCCGCTTATATATATAGTGATTAGATTAGGTGTATTTTCTTTTTTAATAATAATAATAATAATAATAATAATACAATCGCTGGACATGGATACCACAAAATTCTTTTTTCTATTGGCGGACATGTTCCAAAAATAATTCTTTTTTATTTCTTAATAGCTAGACACCAATAGAATCTTTTTTTTATCAGCGGACATGTGACAAAAATAATTATTTTTTATTTCTTAATAGCTGGATACCAACATAATTCTTTTTTCTATCGGCGAACATATATCAAAAATAATTCTTTTTTATTTCTATCGACGGACATGTGCCAAAAATAATCCTTTTTTATTTCTTAATCGCTTGACACTAACATAATCTTTTTTCTATCGGCGGACATGCGCCAAACACAATTTTTTTTATCTTGAACACCAACATAATTCTTCTTTCTATCGGTGGACATGCTCCAAACACAATCTTTTTTATTTTTTTTATCTCCAACACCAACAGAATTCTTCTTTCGGTGGACATGCGCCAAATAAAATTCTTTTTATTTCTTTATGTGGACACAACAAAAATTTTTTTTCTATTGGCGAACTTGCGCTAATATACGCCAAACACAATTCTTTTACATGCCCAAAAATACAATAATAAGTTATAGTATAAATAATAATTTATTTATAAAATATTACTCATATCAATAAAAATAAAAAATCATAACATATTAGAATTTAAATAATAATAAAAAAAAAAGATAATTCGAGTGCAAGATATCAACTCATCAATAAAATTGATTAAAAAAATAACAGAAAAAATAACAATAATAAAACAAACAGTAACATTTTTAAGATTGAATCTGATTAAATTAGTAAAATTAGAAAACCCACCAATTTTAAAAATTCACATTTTTTAAAAGTATACACCATCCTGTGTGTGTATATTTTTAAGATATGGATTGCGTGTATATTTTTAAGATATGGATTTATATATATATATTTATTGCTATAAAATATGAACAAAATTATTTTTTTATTTCTTTATCACAGGATACCAGTAGATTTTTATTCTTTTTCTATCGGCAAACATGCGCTAAATACAACTCTTTTTAATTTCTTTATCACCGAATCACCGGACACCAACAGAAGCCTATTTCATATCGGCGGACATGCGTCAAACATATTTTTTTCGGCGGACATACGCTAAACACAATTCTTTATAATTTATCACCAACAGAATTCTATTTTTTATCGGCGGACATGTACCAAACACAATATTTTTTATATTTAAATCTCCGGACACCAACATAATTTTATTTCCTATCGGTGGACATGCGGCATCCTATCGGCGGACATGTGCCAAACATAATTTTTTATATTTTATCTCCGGACACCAACAAAATTTTATTTCTATCGGCGGACATGCAGCAAATAAAATCCTTTTTTATTTCTTTATCGTCGGACATACGTCAATATATATATATATATATATATATATATATATATATATATATATATATATATCATCGGACATCCACCAAACAAACTCTTCTTTTTTATTTCTTTATTGCTAGATATATATATGATGCATGTAAATATATTTTAAATTCATAACACCAATATTTTTAATTCAATAGTCTAAAGTTGAATTGTGGCGGATACCACTGAAATTTATCTAGGGACATAGGTGTCCGCGCTCATTATCCACCACATAAATAGTTGTCACCTACATATACACACACTTCCCTTCAACTTTTGGATATGTCCGCCCATATTATTAAAAAAGAAAACTAACGGTGCTTGTCCACCCATAAAATCTCCATCCATGTCCCTATATTTGTCCGCCTAGTGATGTTTGCTCCAAATCTCACAATTAAAAAAACATTAATAATTATCCATGTCCGCCAATTATATATATTATCCCAAAATTTCACAATAAAAAAAAAATAATAATAATTATCCATGGCTGCTGAGTGTTGAGTGTAACTGAAAAGCAATGCCGCTTTTCCAAAAAGTCAAAAAATAAATTCTGACATGTACAAGTAGGTGAGGGTAGTTCAGGAAATTAAATGAAAAACAGGGCAAAAAATATGATTTTACAACATTAGGGCAAAATAAATGTAATATTCTTCAAATTGGGCATTCTAAGTGACGTCCCTTAAAATTATATTAAGTGAAAATTGGGATATTAATTAGTAAAATATATAATTATAATAAGAATTTCAATAAAGTGAAATCGAATGTTGAACTTGTTTCCTCTTAACTTCGTGGAGAGACGACATTCTTTTTTTGAAATTGAAATAGAAAAAGTAGTTTGATTTTTAATGATAATTACAAGCGAATCGTTGACGTAGTGGGTCTCATTCCAGTCTTCTTTCCCTCCTCTTACCGTTTCCACAGAGAACGCAGTAAGTCATGATTGAACAATTTTTTGAATTTTATACAAATTTCAAATACTCGTGAGAATCCAGACGAACCGGACCGTTTCCCTTTATAATAAACCTTGTGCATCAACTTTAGGAAGGCAAGCCCAAATAATCAATTTTAAATGTTGGAAATTATTGTTACCCATTAAATAATTAGTATAATATCCATATCTAATTGTTTATTTTTAGATCAAAATACCTCAATCACATCGGAATATTATTTCGGGATTCCGACACTGATTCCGACATCCGATGAAATACCCCCACCTAGTCGGAATGCTATATGGGAGTTCCGACACCGAATCCGACAACCGATGATGTCGGAATCGGCGTCGAAATCCCGACATAGCATACCTACATGGTGGGGGTATTTTGGTCCAAAAATAGATAATTGGGTATGAATGTTATATAAATTATTTGATGGGTGGCAATAATTTTTGTCTTTTTATTTTGGATATTTTTTACAATTACCTCTAAACTTTATGATATAACACCCCTAACTGAAATCCGTAAATGTTATGTATCCACGCATTACAATGATATAATAATTCAATATATATTAAAATATTATTTCTTTTATTTCACTTCATATTAAAATATTATTATACACTTTTTCTGGCCGTTCAAATGTAACCATTCTATCATTTTCGATGGTCAATCCATTCATTTCCCTTTTCTTAGTATAAGGGTCTCACACATGTCCATCACATTCTTTTAATACAACTACTCTCTAATACATGAAATAATACTTTCTTCGTCCCACAATACGCTTCATGTTTACTATTTCATGTTGTTTAAGAAAAGTTTTACTTTTTGACCAACTTTATTAACTTTAGAAGGTATTGTAGTATTTTTAGGTAATAAAAAAGTATAAAGTAATGGTATGTGTGTGAAAAAAGAGTGTCAAATTTGAAATTAAAGTATCTTTTGAGATTGTTAGATAAAGTAATTTTTTCTTTTTTTTTTGGTACGAAGGATATTGTGGAACAAACAAATGAGAAAAGTGTGAAGGGTTTTGTGGGACAGAGGAGTAATATTTCTTAATCCACGTGCTAAGAGTAAATGCCTACCTTTGTAATGGTCGTAGAGAGTATATTTCTTAATCCCTATAAAAAAACCAAATGTAAACCTTTGGACATAATGAAGTGGGTAGTCAAAATTATCATTACTTTTTTAATATTACATAACATAATACTTCATCATCTATTTATTATCTAAAAATATCAAATTATCTTAAAAAATACTCCCTCCCGCTTCTAAGGTGTCCATTTTACTATTTTTGGCGTCTGGTTCAAAGGTGTAATCCATTTCCTCTATTTAGTAAAAAAAAGTACATAATATGGCTTACCACTTCCTTCTAATACAACTACCTACTTTATACTCCGTATATAATAACAATACTCCTTAATCCACATGTAAAAAATAATCAGATACCTTAGAATTAGATGAAGGGAGTATCTTTTAAAAAATGTAGTTTCTTTATTTACGTTATGAAAATGAGACTAGAGAGGGAGCATTAGTTATGAATAATTCTCATTCCCATTATCATAATCTCAAAACACTTAGATTATGTTCGTTTTCGGATTTTAAATCCAGGTTTTAGTTTTCTAAAACCCACATTTAAATTTTAAAAATCTCCCCTATATCTACCTACTATATTCTCTCTTCAATTAATACACTTTCTCTATTTATCTCTCCTTTCTCATTTAACTTTTTAAATAAATTAATATATTGATTTGACATAAAGTTAAAACCTACTCAACTCAAAACCCAAAACAAACATAGAACACACTATTCATGATTTTCAAACCTCACGTGATCCCAAACCAAACATCACCTTAATCTTCTAAAATAGGAGTCTTGACTTGCATCGCAATATTATACAGTCTTTTTTTGTCTTTTACCTACATTAATTCTTTTTTTAACTCTGTTATTTTATCTCATAAATTTTATCTTATAGGTATTCCATATGATATTTCATCTTTAAATATTAAAATTGGAGTTGAAACGGACAGGAATGCCCCTATCCCTCTCACTAATCCTGTGGGCTGGGTGGTGTGGGCCCACAATTAGAGAAGGAGCGGGTGTGATTTGCATTAAAGTAATCAGCCAAGTGGTGGGCTCAGCAGCCTTTTTGGACATGGGCTGCTTACTACAATAAACAAATAATGGGCCCATCTTTTGTTCTCTCTCATTAATTTAATGTAGGACATGTATATTAGGTACCACGGCTGCGGTTTTTCTTGGTTAAAGAATGGGCCAACTGCTTTGCAATTCAACAGTAAGGCCAATCTTTTTGTATTTTATGATTTCATCCTCTTGAATTTTAATACTCGCCTATAGCATAGGCATTAAATATTCATCCTTCCTGAACCTAATTTCTAGATCCGACTATGAATTTTCAAACAATTATTTATGTTGCTGAGATAATTTTTAATTCTTTAGCTTGTCTTGTATATATCGATTGATTTTTAATTATCATAAAATAAAAAAAATAATTACTCCGTATTACAAGAATTAATACAAAACTATATAAATCATTATTAAACCAGACGATTAAGTTTTTTTTTTTTTTTGCGAAATATGGGTAATTATCATAAAATGTGGCCATGAACCTTTATTCATTTTTTCTTTTCTTTTTTATCAGTAAATCAATTGTTAATGTTAATTTGGCGTTAAAGGGGGTATTTTAACCCTTATATATATTGATGGAATAATACAAAAGTTTTTAATCGATTACAGCATATTATAAGATCTGAAATCCACTTCTTGAATGAGAGTTTGTTGGCGAAAATTCCTCTTACACTAACAAGATTATACCTTTATTCTTCACTTATAAATATACAATTAACCAACACCATACCTTTATTCCTCACTTATAATAATTTAGCGAAATGCAATTATTCTAGAAATTTTATACAGACACATACTAAAGATAATAACCTTGGTGAATGATAGAGTTAAGCTAAATCTCCTATTATATTATGATATTATATTTTTCTGAGCTCCAAAAAAAAAAAACATATTTAACACTTTGGTCTTGGTAAATTTTAGATCTCTCTAACATATCACTCGTCAAGTGCATAGAGCTAAAAGTATGATAATGTAACAAAATACGCAATCAATCACTCGACGCCCAACAACTTCTGTTGAGTAAAAACATAGTCGTAAATCTTGTCGAGATGAGCCATGGAGGTGGCGACGCTGTGTTTCTGCATGCACCTCTTCACCCACGCATGCAGCATTGGACAGTGATGTTCAATTTTGAAGTTGCCAAAAGTTTCATAGACAAGGAACCAGTTGGAGAATCCGACCAAAGCAACATCAACAAATCCAAAGCTGTCACCACCAAAGTAGGGTTTCTTACCCAGCTGCCCTTCCAACGACCGGAGGATTTCTAACATCTCATTCTTTGCTGTCTCTCTCTCTTCTCCGTTTGTCGACCATATTCTTTTTCCGGTATCGTATACCTAATTGGGAAACAAGAATTTATACTAATGAGGTTAACATCGACTTGTATGAATTTAACTTCTTAAATTTCTTGAAATTTAAAATATTGATTCTTTGAAATTAATAACCATGTGCATAGCTTACCTTATATACTAGTATGGCATAGAACCATTTTATTACATGTACGAATTTTATGGTCTCTATCCATTTTTTACAACTAATTAATTACAACTATACTCTGAAATTACTTTTGTTTGTACCCTAAGAGTAAACATTAGTCTGCGGTATAATAATAAAATTAAATTTATAAACAACAGTAATATAGAATATTTAAATAATTCCATATTCACTTCATAATAATTTCATAAATTCATAGTAATCAATCGACATTTCAAATATTAATGACATTTTAAACCTTCCCCTTGTGTACCAGCTCAATTATACGTACACCAAAAGTAAGTACTTGAAAAAAAAAATACTAATAATAATTATTAAAAATAAAATAAAAATGTGTGACCTTTTTGTTAATAAAATCAGCCCAGAACCTAGCCTGAGCTCTCTGGTAAGGATCTTGAGGCAGCAATGGAGATTTATCCTTCCAAACCTCATCGATGTACTCAACGATTATCATCGACTCAGAAATGGGTTTGCCGTTGTGGATCAAAATCGGGATTTTCTTGTGAACCGGGTTCATCTCTAGAAAGAGTGAACTTTTGTTGTCCAAATCCTCTTCCCTGTATTCGTATAGAACGCCCTTTTCAGCTAATGCCACTCTTACCCTCATTCCAAACATGCTAGGGTAGTAATCCACAAGAACCACCTCATCCGCCATCTCTATATTTCTACACTGTCTGCTCATGCAAATTAATTAAACACAAAGTTTTATTCATATTTATAGTACTAAAAACAGCCACCAATATTATGAATCGAAAACTTTAGAACCTACCTTGCGTATACGAGTATAGATAATGGTGGTCCGAATTTCTGTCACGTCGACATAGTACATGTCATGCTTGAGAGAAATAAAAAATCTAAACCTACAAAAATAGTACTCTCTATATTTTTCTAGGGCAGCTTTCCTTTGTAATTGAGACCGAACGTGTATAAATTTAGGGGTAACTATTAGATTTATTACTTTTAGGGTGTGTTTGATTCATATTCTAATATGATAATAATCGGTGTCATTTTCACCCAAGTTTTAGTGTCTTTTATTATGTGTTTTTATGTGTTTTTATTCTTTTTGTATATCAATTGGTGGTGTTATATGAAGATATGGAGATTTGTGCTTTGAAATGATAAATGTGTGATTTTCATGATTAAGCGCATTAAATTGTGTTATAATTGTGAATATTTAGAGAATTAGTATTTTGGTGTAATTTGTGTGATTTTCAGGAAGAAATGGATTCTAGACACGATAAGGAAGATGTGGGAAAAAAGGAGCTCAGTTCGGAGTTGAAATGATGAAGAACGAGCCAAAGCAAAATGCTGAAAAACACACGTCTAACTTATGTAATTTTTTTGTATTCATGTGGAGTTCAAAACTGGGCATGTGATATATAGTTAGAAAGCTACGAAAGAGAGGGTCGCGTGAGCGAAAGAATCATTCGAATTGGAGATCGGATGAGAAAGTTATGCACGAAACGGTGAGACTGCGCTGCTGAAAACAACCCAACTCGAGTTGCAAGGTGCAACTCGAGTTGCACTCCAGAATTGTCAAGAGAGCTTACTCGAGTTGCAAGGTATAACTCGACTTGCAACTCGAGTCGAGTTGAGTTCCGCAAAAATTTCAGTTTCTGATTCATCCAACACGACTTGACAAGCAAGAGCTCAAGTTATCAACTCGAGTCGAGTTGGGGTATGGTCTAGGTCGAGTTACAAGCCAAGCGGGATAGAGAAAATCATCCCGAGAGCCAACTCGAGTTGCAAGACCCAACTCGACTTGCAACTCGAGTCGAGCTGCACTCAAAAATCTGAAAAATTCAAGAAGTTTCTAGAAGCTTCCAGGGAGTATAAATACATGTTTTGATCATAAGATCCAGAGAAATTATTTTGGAGCAGTTTCCACACACACTAAACACCTAAATCACACACATTCATCTCCATATCTTCCATCCTTCACTTCATCCATTCAAACCACTTGATCTCCTCAAATCCTTCCATTAATCCATCCATCCACCAATCTAAGAAGAGGAATTCATCATTAATTGAATATTATAGCATGATCAAGGGGGAGAAAGTTCACCATCAAATGGAAGCCAACTTACCTTTATTTTGTTATTTTCTTCACTATTTGGCTCAATTGGAGCATGCCATGGATTGTATTGAATTTTTAATGATATATAGTGGCTAGTTCTCATGTTATGCTAGCAATGTGATTGGTTAGGTATTATGTAGATTTTGCACACCACATGTTTGATGAATTGATTGTTATGAATATTTTCTTTCATGAATGCTTATTCTCATTTTATGTATGATTTGTGTGGTTAAATTCTCTACTCATAGTGTTAGGATGGTCATTCCAATATTATGCTTAGTGGTTTAATTGAATCATTGATTGCATAAGATAACTTAGTTAGTATGAGGAGAGGTAAGTCATACCCTTCAAGTGCTTAGAACCTCATGATAGAACATTAGTGATAAACTAGTGAGGGGAACCCAACTTATGATCATAGTACCTTCATGGGAATTGAGAGTAAGAACAATCCTAGGAGATCTAAACTTGTAAAAGAGTTGAGAACCTAATCACCTTGGCCATAAGGGTTAGGGGTACAATCGTGATTGCCCTTAATATCATAACATGAAAACCATCATTGCATGTATGTGTGTGAGTCTATATATACCTTGTCCATGAATATTGCTTGCCTTACATACTTCTTAGGTTGTTCACCTTCATCCATTTTTCATCACATTTGTACATGTTCTATCTTTAATTGTTTTATTAGTTGTTAGTTTGTAGTATAATCAACCCCCTCCTTTTGATTCGTCCTATTAGAGCGAAGCATTTCTCAAATACGGCTACCCACTTTCGCCCTTAGGTTCGATATTATATAAATTTTGCACTTGGTCAATTACGTGCAACACAGTATACTCTAAATCAATTTAACCAAAATTGAAACCAAGTTCAGATAAATAAATGTTTCTTTATGAATCTTCCTTAATTAAATTTCTCATTAATTTCATAGTGTATATATATATTTTGTAATTGATCAATCCCCTATATATAGGTTGTAGTATTTCATTACATCCGGCCTTAGATTTTGATAAGGGACTTGGAATTAAAATAGGAAACTCGTGTATAAATCATCTAATCTATTTAAAGAGTTATTAATAATATTAATTACTCAACATGAACTGACCACACTTTTAGGATATAATTTTTTTTAATAAAACAATATATATAAAAAAGATGACATACTAAAATTTTACAAGAAATAATTAGTAGGTGAAACTTGAAAGGGTATCTTATAAAATTAGAAACTTAAATAATAAAGTTAATTATTAATTAATTGGTAATATATGTGGTAGTAGGTGTGGAGATATTGCTAGCACCCGTACAAATAATAACTTTATATGTCGTGTATTGTCTAAGAACCATGAAAAATGGTAGTGTATTGGAAAAGGATTAATTATATAACTAATTTAGTTTAATATAAAATATATAATAATTCATTAATTTATTTATTTTTACAATATCGTACATTTCAATGAAGTAGCTAGGTGCTGATTTTCTGGTTGATATATGGGGACCATATTAATATATACAACATCCAAATAAATAAGGACTTGTTAGTGGTCACGTCTCTAAGCACCACGAAAAATAAAAATAAAAATACAATGTTGAAAAGACTATTGAATTCATTATTACATGTGATTATCTCATTTAAAAAATAATGTTGAAAAGACTATTGAATTCATTATCAAATGTTAAACGATTACCTCATCTAAAAACTTAAATTGATAGAGAGATAAATCGTTTAATATTTAATCAAGTCATTCTAACATATTTTGTCACATGCAGATAATTTTTGTCTCAAGTCTTGCATGTGAAATTTTCTCATAAATGAGTGGCGATGAAGTTCGAACTATGTACCTTTTGCTAGGCCTGTCTCTGATACTATGTTAAATAAACACAAAATTTGATATATTAATGAGTATGGAGTATTTTTAAAAAAAAGATAATACTAGAGAGGACTAGATAGAAAAGAGAAAAGTATTGATTGAAGAGTGAAAATATATACTCCCATAAGATGAGCGAGTGAATTAGAGATTTGTATATGTGTATAGGGTGGTTTTTAAAATGGGTTTTGAAAATTAAAACTTGGTCTTGGTTACCCGAAAAACGAGAGCAAGTCCTGATCCAAGATTATGTAAGAGATGATCTAATTTATGGTAATTAACTATTTATGCTCCCACATTTCAGCATGGGCTTGACCAAATTTCCTATTTAATTACAATGCTTCTCTACCACTAACATTCATTTCTTCACCCATTATTTGTTTCTCTCAATGTTACTCTCGAATTTCGATTCCAATTAGGTTGATTTTTTAATGCGTTTAAGGTTAGATTTGCTGAATCAAATTTCATCATATTCATAATGTGTTATTAAAGTTTGATCACAATTAATCTCAATCATGGATTTTGTTTTGTTAGTTGCAGTGATTAATATATTAATACAGTATGAGTGAAGAGGGTGGTCCACGTGCTCCTAAATTAAACGAGAGAATCCTCTCATCTTTGTCCAAAAGATCAGTTGCTGCTCATCCTTGGCATGACCTTGAGATTGGTATATATATAGTGGGCTACATCTTAATCTAATCTAATATTTCTACAAAATATTTCTTTTTATTATGAATCATACCTAAACTTTTCTTTCTAATTCAATTGCCAGGACCTGGAGCACCCCAAATTATTAATGTTGTATGTATTCTTTCTTTTCCACCTATTTTTTAAACAGATCAATTTAATTATAACCCCACATTCATCATAAATTTCATTCTGTGATTAAATATTAAATGATTCTCCGGTTATTAAACAGCTAGCATTGATGCAGGTAATTGAGATTCCCAAAGGGAGTAAAGTGAAATATGAACTTGACAAAAAAACTGGTTTGATCAAGGTTTGTTCAAATGTTTAATTAATTTCATCCTACTAGCTATATATAGATTTGTTAACAAGTGTATTGAATGAATTGGTCAGGTGGATCGTATACTGTATTCGTCTGTGGTGTACCCTCACAACTATGGTTTCATTCCTCGTACACTATGTGAAGATAATGATCCAATGGATGTTCTAGTTCTCATGCAGGTATGTCTGCATGCATACTTAATTTTTTCTTGCTTTTGCAAATATACTGAAGAAGAGTTAATTTCCTTCACAGGAACCAGTAATTCCAGGGTGTTTTCTTCGAGCCAGGGCCATCGGCTTGATGCCCATGATTGATCAGGTGACACCATTACATCAAAGGACTTAATTTTATTTCTTTTGCTTGTTGGTGTAATTTATTTAGAAAATGAATACGTATCAGGGAGAGAAGGACGATAAGATCATTGCAGTATGTGCTGATGATCCAGAGTATCGGCACTACACTGACATAAGCCAATTGGCGCCTCATCGTCTCTTAGAAATCAAACGTTTCTTCGAAGATTGTATCCTTTTAAGTTATGTAAGTAACAATTAATTTGAATGAGCAGAGTATTTTTCTTAACACGCATTCAGACAAGAAGAACGAGAACAAAGAGGTAGCAGTGGATGAGTTTTTGCCTTCGACTACTGCCATTGAAGCCATCCAATACTCTATGTAAGTCTTGAATCCATCATTAATTACTACAAAGGTAATTGGTTTCTTGTGTTGGAGTGATTTATTAATTGTAAACACTCATTTGTGTGAAATGTAGGGACCTTTATGGGGAGTACATCATGCACACGTTGAGTAAGTAATGATTAATTAAGTACGAGGAAGGAAGGATGTTTTGAAGCTACAAAGTGCTTCCTTGTCTGAAGCAGATCTAGTTTTTTTCTTACACTCGTGTTTTGGTTATCATCTCATGCAGTTTCTGTTCTGTCTTTCATATTTGTTTCTTTATTCAAATGAAGTTTCGTGAATCCAAAACATTTGCAACAATCATAATATATGGGTTCTGCACATCTAATCTTATCTAAATATATCTAAATTTTTTTGACGTTATAATTTGAAATTAAGATATAATTTTACTGTATCTAAGGAAGCAGGGGACATGGGGTACAACTATACCCAAAATGAATACGCCCTACACTTTAAGATGTATATTAGTATGCATTTGATTGACCAATTAAAAAGCAGTTAGGTTGTTCAATCAACTAGGACCGTTAAATTAAAAAATGTTCAACCAGACCTGATTGAACCATAATGAAAAATTTTGTCTGATATTGATCGAACAGAATGGGAAAAATTTGTCCGGTGCTAATCGAATTGAAAGAAAGTTTGCGGCTGACCAGGTTCGGACGGCATACCTTTTTATTTCACTTCCATTCTATTTTTCGAAAAAAAAAAAACCATCGTTCACGCTACCCACCTCATTTTTCATAATACAAAACAATAACAATATTTGGCTTATATATTCATATCATTTGATTCCTAAAACTTCTTGGATGTGGATGATAATCTTCTTCCACTTTTCTTTTCCTCTCTTTTAGATGTGGATTATGATGACAAATTACATTCTTTTTTCCTATTGTTCTCTTCTTTCCTCCCTTCTTCTACTAGTGGGGTGGGATGGAGTGTGTTTGAGTTTTGGGGTGTATGTTTCAATTACTTGATGTTGAATTTAGTTTTTTTTTTCTTTTTTTTTTTTTTTGTTCTTGATAGTTCTATAATAATTATATGGAATTAAAAATATTAAATTAACCTATGGCATTTTTCTTAATCGATCTATGAAGATATTTTTATGAAGGAGGGAATATGTTTTATCTAAGACCTAACTAGATTAGATCCAAATAGTCAATGAATGTGTACCTCTCAATTTAAAATGCTAGTGCATTAGAAAATCCGAAAATATATATTCTCCCGTTTGAGGGTTGACTTGTAATTTTATTATATTCTCTCTTAGATACGAAATCAAAAATATTAAGACTATAAAAATATATAAATATCTCTTCTTCTCAAGAATCCATTTATCATTTTTTATCCTTCGTAATATACAAGATATATCCATTTTGTTCCTACAATCCTACTTGTCACTTTTTTTTTTTCCCTTAGTATGATTTAGAAGATGAAACCAAAATGAGAATAAAAAGATACTATATTTAAAATGTCTCACATCACATCGAGCAAAGTTGTTCACATAATTAAAAAAAGAAACATATAAACGAAGATTATCCTACCACCCAAAAGATCAATACAAGGTAAAAACTACATTAAAGTTCACAACAGAGTAAACCACCTCAGGCCATGTTTATTCTCCAACATTAAACAGAGTATGTAATAAAATGGCTACTCCACTCCCAACTTCTTCTTCACCTCCAAAATGCGATCATAAATCTTGATGGGATCAATCAAGGATTTGGACACACTCTCTCTCTCCAAACACCTCTTCATCCACGCAATCAATCCAGGGCAGTGTTCTTCAATGCTGAAGTTCCCCAATTTCTCACACGTGTGGAACCATGTGGTGAAGGGCAGCAATGCCACGTCAACATAACCCAACTCCTCACCACCAAAGTAATCCCTGTCACCCAGCTCTGACTCTACCAACTTCAGGATCTCAATGAACTCCCTTTTACCCACTTCCACCTCTTCCCCTTTCGTAAAACATATCTTCTTACCAGCTTCATAGAACTGATTGGAAACAACAAACATTAGATTAAACAACATGAATCTCAAACTGGGACCCTCAATTGGAAAAAAAATTGCACCTTTTTGTCAATGAAGTCACCCCAAAACCTAGCTTGAGCTCTCTGGTACGGATCTTGGGGCAACAATGGAGATCTGTCCTTCCACACCTCGTCGATGTACTGAACGATGATTAACGACTCGGAGATGGGTTTTCCGTTGTGGATCAGAACCGGGATTTTCTTGTGAACCGGGTTCATCTCGAGCAAGAGTGGACTTTTGTTACTCAATTCTTCTTCTCTGTACTCGTACTCGACGCCCTTATCAGCTAATGCTAATCTCACCCTCATTCCGAATGGGCTCAAGAGGGAATTCAGAAGAATCACGTTGTCCGCCATTGTTAGTTGGAGGAAGAAAAGATGTGAGAGAATCTGTAAAGGAGCTAAGTATTGTTAGGAGTGAGTGAATCGGATGTGGGTTTATTTAAACAAGGGGGAAGAACGTGGTAGAAGCGTGAATCTACGAGAAAACGCGATTTTGTCCACACGTGATAGGCGTGCTTGATTTATTATGATTTTATCTTGATAGGTTCGATTAATTCGAAGTATTTTTATTCGTAGAATGTTCTACTCCTCCCGTCCGCCCAAACATCACTGATTGTTTTTTGTGCATAGATTAAGAAGTATTATTATTTTATGTGTAGTGTTTAGTTGTATTAGTAGTGAGTGGTGGGCCACATACAGTATTTTTTACTAAAAGTGAAAAATGAAGACATTTGGATGAGACGTCCAATATAGTAAAATGACAACCTTTTGGCGAGACGAAGGGAGTATATGAAATGGATAAATAAATTACATAGTCTCTCCTCGTTCGTACATTATCATTTTTACAGAGAAATGCGTTTATTCTTTTCACAAAAATTAAGAAATGTAATACTCACTTTGACTCACATATTTTTACTCACTTTTCATATTGGGTGTCTCATATATTTTTACTCATTCCATTAATGGTTAAAATACAATACATATTTTATCAACTTTTTACATTTTATTTATCAATCCCAACTACTTTAATTGTTTTTTTACACTTTATTCATCATTCTCAATAACTTTATTTATTTTTTCTCAATATTATAAATTTATCCATATTTTTTCTTACCTTATAAAAAATAACACTTTTTAATTTTCGTATCCGTAAAAATGGATATAAATACTCCGGACGGAGATAGTATTTAATGTATAAATGAGTTAAGATATAGTATGATATATTAATTTACAGTGAAGAATTATAATATTGTTGTGTGGGACCCGTAAAATATATTAACTATTTTGTATGAATAATATTTATTAAAAAAGAATATACAACCCCTTATATTAGGACATATTAAAATGACAAAATGCATCTCTTTTAAAAGGAAGAGTGAGTATGAAATTTTAATATGTAGAGAGTTAGAGATATAATAATTTAATGTATAATAGGTAGTTATAGTAATGTTGTGTGGGTCACACATATATTAATTGTTTTGTGTGAATTTCATGTACCAAACAAGAAAACATAACAATAATTATAGGACACCCTAATTAGTAAAATGTAATCATATTTGTAGAAGAGAGCGAGTATATTTGGATTTCAAAACCTTAGTGTGAATACTCTAGTGTAAATTTGGGTATTTTGTTGATAAAAAGTAATAAATGTGCGTGTGAATTATTTTATAAACAATTTAGTATGAATCGAATTTTTGTGTCATTACTTCTATGATGTATCGTTTATGAGCTACAAGTATGAGAGATAATTATGCTATACCCTGGAAAAAAATAATACTAATACAAAACAAAAGTAATACTATATTTGTTCCGTTTCAATGTTTATGTTTGCTTTTTGCACGTTGATTAAGAAGTATAATATTTTTTAATAGATAGTGGGTGGAAAGATATAATATTTAATGTAAAGTGGGTATGTGTATTAGTGTTGGATGTGGGGACCATGGTGATATATTAATTGTTTTAGGTGGGTCCCATATTCAAAAAAATAAAACGTAAACATTGAAATGTGACACCCAAAATAGAAATATGTAAACATTGAAATGGGACGGATGGAGTAACATTTTAAATTAAAAAAAATGATATAATATTCTTATGTGCCAATAACAATATATGTTCAAAATACATCATTAATAACAATACCAACATCAAATAATTTTTAGGGTTAATTACGTTAAAAACCATGAACTTTCAACTGATTGCAAATTAATCACGATTTTTATAAAATTGTAAAAAAAACCATGACCTTTCATGTTTGTGCAATTCGCACCTATCGGGCAGCTGAAGCCTGCCCGACTGCAGACGTGGCGTTGATCTTCTCACGTCAGCTTTTAATTGATTGCACGAAAAACCCCAACATTTTCTTAAATTATAATTTAATCCCAACCTTTAAAATTTTGGCAAAAAATACCATAAATTTTATTTTTATTTTTAAATTGCACCATCTAATAAAATTCTATATTTTATTTTTAAATTTAAACTCTAAAATATTATTAAATAAAATAATAAAATTATTATATGAATAAAATGTTTATTACTTAAATTATGTGAATAAAATTAATTATATCTATTAAGTAGTAAAAAAATTATACAATCTCTAACTATTTAAATTCTTTTAATTTTTAAAATATTTTGTACATTATAAAATTATTATAATTTATAAAATCAAAGATTCGTGAACATGTCTCAATATTTTTTTGTAATTTCACATTGGGAGCGGCTATTTGCTCCCCCAAATCTATTAAATGAACCCGATTAATTTATATATATATATATAATATATTTATGTGAAAAGACATAAATACCCTTTTATAAATGAATAAGATTAGTTATCATAAATTATTATAAGATCTCAATTAAATTTCTAAATATAACCCAATTAAAAATATAAATACACCCAAATCCAATCCCTCTTCTTCTTCGCCTCTTCTTCTTCAGCGTGAAAATCCCCTTTTCTGCCATATCTGTTCTTCTCAAATCCAACACCTCTTCATACTATGTTTATAACCTTCTTTTTTTAATTTTTTTTTTTAAGAAATAGTTTTGGTAATGAAAGTTGGAACCACGTCAAGGCTTAGTCAAGTAATTAAGTGTGCAGATCTTTTTATGATTTTGAGTATATGATCTTAATATAAACCAAATTATTAATCGTGCTAATCGCCGCCATAAAAAACTAAAGGCAAAATTTTTGTTCTATCTAAACTTGTTAAGCAAGTGTCGACAATAAATCTCAGATTTTTATTTTTATATTATTTTTATTTTTCTGTCAATCCACCTCTTCAATTCTCAAAAATTTTTGTCTTGGCTTCCGTCAAGGCTTCCTTCCAATCTTTTTTATAATAATTAATTAAAAGGTTAAAATTATCTTGAATGGGGTGTATTTAATAATTTAAATATATAATTTTTAATTTTAGTGGGGTATGTTTAATAATCGGAGTTTGTCTAACGATTTCGGGAGTGCAAATAGTCACTACCTTTCACATTATACATATGAGAATGGCAAATATACCTATGAGATGTTTAAGGATTTTTATTATTTATAAAAAAATTATTCAAAATTAATTTATAAACTCAAGTTTTGTACTGAGAAAAAATATTCGTTAATATTTAATTTATACAAACTAAAATAATTTCATGTACTCATCATCATACTTTTCGTTTTCATCCATCTCATACTTAGCTTCATCACACCAAATCAATCAATAACCTCAAAAAGTTATATATTAATCTAAAAAATAACACTGCAACCTAATGCACATAACATATTTTATACTTTATTTATTATCTTAAAATACTACAATGCCCTTAAAAAGTTTAAAAAAATGTCAAAAAATAACTTTTTAAAGCTAAATATTTACCGTACTAGTAAAGATAACTACGGGACAGAGGGAGTAGTAAAAAATTAATAAATAAAAATTTAAAAGACTTTGTAAAAAAATAAATATTTAATATAACATTTAGTATGAAAATTAAAAATAAAAAAAATTGATGGTCATTTTTGCCAAAATCTCAAAGGTTGGGATTAAATTGCAATTTAAGTAAAGATTGGGGTTTTTCTTGTAATCAACTAAAAACTGAAGTGGCAAGGTCAACGCCACGTCAATGGTCGGGCATGCTTCAGCTGCCCGATGGGTGCGAATTGCACAAATATAAAAGATCATTATTTTTTTGTAATTTTATAAAAGTCATGATTAATTTGCAATCTGTTGAAAGTTTTTGGTTTTTAACGCAATTAATCCTAATTTTTATAACAATTTTATTCTATTGTACTCAAATATACCCCACTCTCTAAAATTCCCACCCTTCTTACCTTTCCCTCCCCATCAGTTGCTGCTTACTGCTATTGTCCACAGTCGCCACCTGTTGGTCTCTTGTCATCGTTGTCGTCGGTCGTCGATATGATAATCGATATCGGAAACGACATTCATATCGATATAGAAATTGACACGAAGTTTATACTGACATCGAAACTGACATTCGTACTGATATCGAAATCAATATTCGTACCAACATTCGTACCGACACACTCACCAATAGAATTCATTAAGTATTATAAGTTGAATAATAGGATCATTAAAATTCAAAAAAATATATATTGGTCAAATTTGTTATATAAATTATTTGTTGTTGGTATTGTTAATTTGATTAAAAATGAGTATTTTTAACATTCTTTCTATCTTTATTAATAGAATAAATAGAATGTAATAATTAATTAAAATAAATAAAATAATTTTACCGACAAATTCATTCAGCTGTAACTCATACTCTATCCGTGTCGTGATAAATTGAACCGACAATGTAATAATAAGGGGCTGTTTGGATAAAAATGAAGCAATGGGAATGTGGAAGGAAATTGGAATGGAAAGGAATGAGTTTCATTCCTCTCATTTATAGGTGGAATGATAGATTCCCAATAAATTGAAAATGAAACCCATAGTAGTGCACAAACCAAATATTAAATTTTATTTTCATTCCCATTCTGTCCTTTAAAAGTTGCCAAACAAACACTCCCTAAGTTTTAAAATAATAGTAAAAGTTATTATATGGGTTCAATATAAATCATTTGATTATGGGGGAGTTAAATATGAAACGACGTCGTAGGTCAAAGTTCAAATAATCAGTAATGTACACTCATACGCTACATCACCCATTACGTAATCAAAGTTTGTCACTAGAATAGGGGCGGTGGCGCCTGGTGGGGGACACCATACCCTGCCTTTGACCACCAACCTTAAAGGGAAGGGGGCGGTAGGGGCCCTACTACTAACGTACACCTCTTCATAAAATGCATTTTGCTCTTTATAGGCATAATTAAAAAGTGATATTTTTCTATTAGACACTTCAAATATCTCCTGCGATTTATTTACTGTATCAATTCATATGAAACGGACAGAGAGGTAATTAACGCTTCTATAAATACGGATACGCCCAATACATCGAAACTCATTGTCCATGGATAAAGAAAAATCGTTTCAACATCAAAAACAACAAAAACGAGAGCAAACATATAATAACGGATTCGAAATTGTAACCAAGCATCGCCCACCGGTTCTATACCCGATTCATAACTAAAAAGTTTCTCCGGCCCTTTCCTAATCGGTGCTAAAATCCCGGAAATGAAAAATGCCAAAATAGGAATAATTACCTCCTGCAATTTATTTATTCTATCAATCCCATAGAATAGGAGCAGAAGGATACCTCTCTGTGATTTATCTACACTATCAATAAGGAGTACACCATATATATATCCAACTGCATGCCATATTAATTATTGAGTTTATAAAAAAAATACTCCATGGCTTTTTGATATATTTTATGTATTTTTTGTACGAAGAGTTTAAGAAAATCTTTTTTGTTAAGTTTATAAAATAAGAAAAAGAATAAATATTTTTATTAATTTAATAAAAATTGCGTATAAAGTTATTGATATATGAAAAAAATAATATATTATGTTAGGATGTGTATAAAAATTAAGTATTATTAATTATAACATATTTTTTACTACTAAAAATAAAATGTAAAATATTTTATAAGATAAATAAAAAAAAGTACTATATATACTCCTTCCGTCCCATATTACCTTGTAGCATTGTACCAATACATTTCGTTATGCATACTCTCTTCATCCGCTCAAAAGAAGGTTTTTTTTTTATTTTGGTCCCCCGTCCCATTGTGTCATTTCATTTTTTACATACATGAGACCCATACATACCCACGAATACAATTAAAATATAAGACCCACATTTCCACTAATATAATTACCTACTACACATTAAATAATAATACTATTCAATTAACATGAAAAAAAAATAAAAGATCTTTTTTGAGACGCACGGAGGAGTAGTCCTTATATATTGACTTGTAACCTATAGTTGTCAAGTGGGCTGAGCCGAGTTGGCCCGGCCCAGGCCCACCTAAACCAACGTATTTAGTGGGTCGGGTTGGGCTGGGCTCACCTTGTACCGGGCAAGATTGGGCCGGGCTTTTTTGAGAAATCATGAGCCCTCGGCACATGAATTATATGTAATGAATTGGTCGTGGGCTGGGCCGGGCTAAACGGGCCGAGCTACATTGGCCGAAATAGTGGATCGGTGGGCTATGTTAATAAAAATTATTTTAATTCTAATTTATTAAATGTTTACACTATAAAAATAATAATAATAATAGTATAATATAAATTATGATATTGCTACATTCATCAATATAATTATTATAAAAAATAATTATTAATTAAATATATTTAATTTTTTTTATGAAATTTTTATATAACGATGTAATATAAAGAAGATATCAGCTTAATATTTTGTAAACAATTTGTTTTATAATTACAAAATCTCAAATTTTCATATCAAGTATATATAATTTGATTTTTAGAATTTTATCATTATTAAATAAATATATTTTTTTTATATTTTATATAAAAATAAATTAAGTGAGTCGAATTGGCCCGCCATGGCCCAGGCTGGGCTGAACATGGGCCGTGGGCTGGGTTGGGCTTTCTAAAATTTTTTAACCCACTTAAGACTCATAATAACACATAAAATTCGACTCATTTAACTCACATTACTCACGAGTTAGGCCTGGACCAACCCGTTACTCACTAGTTAGGCCTGGACCAACCCATAACAAGCTTGGCCAGCCCTACCCACTTGACAACTATAATGTTACATATATACACGTTTCTAGTATACATATAAAAAAACTGAAACACATGTAGAATGTTCTAGCCATCACCGGCACCAACTCTCACTTTTATATTTTGGAAAAAAGAAAAAAAAAAGTGAATTTCAATACAATATTTTTCTATTTATAAAAATATCAAAAATGTTCATATTTTTTCTGTCTTATTCTTAAAATATTCTCCTTGTCACCCAATCAGTTTTCTTTTTATCTGATGATCATTAGTATTCGTTAACTGTATTTATTTATTGTTTGAACGGGTAAAATAATTGAATAAAATACTAATATTCATATGCACTTATATTTTCTGATGAATAAGATAATTTTGGAACAAATATATAAATTTATGACGAATAGTACAATATAAAAGAACCAGTACGAAGCCCGCGTAATACGCGGGATTATAATTTTTTTTATAGAACAAATAAATGCGAAGGCCACATAATACGCAAGATTATAAATTTTATTCTATAGAACATATAAATAAAAAATATATAAAAGGTTATACACCATAGAGGGAGTAAATATCAAATTTTATTGTGAAATCAGTTTATATATATATATATATATATATATATAAATTAATTACAAATACACTGATATAAATAATTTTTTAAAAATATGAGGTGTCGCGACGTGGTTAATTGTCGTATATTTTTTAATTTTTTTAATATTACATATATAATCTTTCTATTTTTAATTTTATTATTATTATTATTCATGTATATATTTAAATCATGTATATTTATAAATTAAAAACTACTTTAATCTATACTTTAATTTTACTAAAATTTACCCTTTAATCTGATACTTTTAAATAAAATAATTATTTCTTATGATATGTTAGTAATTTTTTTACCCAAAAAATTATAAAAATGATAAAAATACAAATGAGTTGTATTCCTATTTAATTTAACCTGTACGACATATATATAATCTTTCTACTTTTAATTTTATTATTATTATTATTATTATTATCTTTAAATCATGTATATTTATAAATTAAATACTACTTTAATCATATTTTTTTTATTAGTTAGGAATAAATAATCAACAAAATATATCCAACTTATTATATTATTATTATTATTCATGTATATCTTCAAATTAAATACAACCTTTAATCATATTTTTTTATTGGTTAGTAATACTTCTTTTATTTTTATTATAATCTATCATGGACATGGCATAGGAGCGATCACTAATTTCACCTAAACTCTCTCTCGAGATAGATAGAATATAGGTCCTCAATAAGGCTCCCAAAAGCACATAGGATCGAGACCAAAGCGAACACCTCCTACTAGGTACTAATTACTCTACGAGTTCTCAATGAGGTACTAAATCATAGGCAATATTCCCTTTTAAAGTACTATGAATTCACTAATGGTTTGGGTTCCCTCATCTAATCAACTAATCTCTCGATTAAACTAATCAAATATTCTATCAAAGGGTTCTAAATCTAGAATGATATCTCTATCTCATTCTAAATTAATGCACGTGAAGTATATGATGAAATGATTCAATGAACTATCCTAAACACATAATTAATTTCTCAATCTAATCACATGCCCATGACAATTAATCACACATATTATCATATAAATTAAGTAATGAACGATCAATGATAGAAATAACACAAAGCTCATTCAAGATTAAAATCAATTGCATAAAAACTAAATTATCCAACACTAATCATGGAGCTAATCTCACAAAGAAGATTAGCCTATCATAATCTTAGAGAAAAAAACATAGACAATTGTATCTACAAATCACATGATCAAACTGTTGGATTGTAATTTGTATACTAAAAGTCTAGCTTTTTGTATAAACAATGTTTAACAATGAATTTGAAATGAGAATCATATGATCAAATATTTTGCATATTATAATTGCAATAGTCCACTTACTTTATACTATAGATAATATATTGTGCGACAACACGCGGAAGATCATATTATCGATTTCCTTATAAAGTATAAACAGATGCTCACAATTGAGATAGGCGGAAATTCTCTATCGGGATGGTTGTAATGTGATTTGGTATTAGTTTGTCTTGACTATAGAATCACATTAGTGCACTTTGTGTATTGAGTATGACCGCTTGAGATCGTTCGACTTATACTGACTATATAGGAGAACTTGATCTCAGTTATTATGGATGTTCATGCTCTTAATCCCTATACAATAAACTAGACACGAAAGACAGTATGTATTTCTTTGATTCATCAATGGATGAGATTTACATGTAATTAAATCAATAAACTTGGTGAGTTGGGAAATAGTGTTGTATCTATGGTTTGCTGTTGATTGTATGAGGAATTCGTATCCTATTAAATAGCCTGATGATGTCTCCTTGAGGAGCTCATAAGGATTATCATGTAAACCCTGCAGGTGGATTTATTCCGACATGATAACAAGGTTGAGTGGTACTACTCTCGAATGAGATATTAATTAATGGAGTTGTCAGTAACTTAATTAATTAATGAAAATTGTATATCTTAAATATGGGGAGACTAACAGGCTCATAATAAGAAGGAGCTCATAACGTAATTATAGGATTAGAGCGGCAGTGCAGTAATAATATTTTAGTGGAATATATTATTATTATTGGACTTAAGTATAAGTTTTAGGCTAAACTTGGATACTTAAGCCCAATGAAGGCCCGACTCTAATTTCTCCTCCTGGTCCCTGCTGTAGCACATAAAAAAGTAATCTCAACTTTCCGGAGCCCTAATGAGATCGCACCTAACACGTGAAAATTAAGGGAGGAAGCAGATTGAGAGGATCTTGAAGATCGTCGCCCACACGATGTCAAGATTGGACTTGGGAATACAGCAGAAGATCAAGAGGTTGTTTTCTGCAGCTGTTTTACTTCAACATACCCTGATAAAAGGTAATACATTTCTTTATTCTTGCTTCCGCTGATTTAGAAACGCATGAAACCCTAACAGTTCACGTTAACCAAACGATCGAATGCCAACACAAACTATAAAGAAGTTCATAAAAATTAGAAATAGATTACCCCTTTGAAGGTTTTCAATGGAGATCTTCTTCTTCTTCATGCAATCTTCACTCCCCTTACTTCCTTGATCACTTGAATAGTGGATTTGATGGAGGGGATCAAGTATAGATGGATGGATGAAAGTGATGGTGCAAAATGAAGGAAATGATGTGTGATGTGTATGTAGAGATGAAACCCTTTGAAAATCTACTCAAATGTTGAAATTGGGGTATTTATACCCCTTGGGAGCTTCTAGAAGGTTTGCTGATATTTTTCTGATTTTTGTACGGACACGGCTCGTGTGCATGCACATGGTCATGCCTATGGCCATGTAGGTGTTTCAGGTGTTGGCGCACGGCTTTGGCTTACAGAGGCGTGTTCTGCACACTGGTCGTGTGCATGCACACTGGTTGTGTTTGTGATGCCCCTGTTCTTCTTCTTTCGTTTAGGCTCTCCCTTGTTTAAACTCCAAATTGAGATCCATTTTTTCCCACGCCTTCCTTTTCGCATCTAGAGTCTATCTTTACCTGAAAATCATACATTTAAACTCATTTTCACATATTTCCATAAAACACAAAATACAATCAAAATACACATAAATACGGATAAAATAATATAAAAACACATATAAAAATGCACGAAAATCTAGGTAAAAATATCGCCAATCAATATACACACTTGAACTGCAACAAAAATCCCTCCTAATTTCCAAAAATATTTCTAAAAAAATCCTAAAAATTTAAAAAGGTACCATCGAGTAGAGAGAAAATTGAATTGGGGATTTGAGAAAATTACCTGGGTTTGATGTCACGATTCATGTATGAGAAGAAACAACTTGGAAGCTCCGTGAAGGAACATCAAAACTCCCATACGAAAAATTTCAGCATCTTCTTCGATCTTCTCAACACTATTTTTCAGATTAAAATCGAACGTTTTATCAGGGACCAAGAGAGAGAGAGAGAGAGTTAGAGGCAAACACCTTCATCTTCTACTCACCACCACTAGATTTCGCCGGCTTGGATGCTGGTGGAGGAGGGCGCCTGCAATGTAGAAATTAGGGCGAAGTGAGAGAGCAGATCCATGTTAGCATCAAAATAGGAACACTACAAAACAATCGAGAGAGAGAGAGGAAGAGAGGAAACACCTTTTTCTGCTTGCCAGCTCGTCGGACGGCTTGGATGCAGGTGGAGAAGCCGGCGCTAGTAATGAAGAGATTAGGACGGAGAGAGATAGCAGATTAAGCCGATTGAGGAAACTGTGCTTTGATTTAGGATTTTTGTCCTTAAATTTAGGAATTTTGCAAATAAGACCCCTAAATATGTTGAAATAATAAAGTTGGCATTGAATTTTTAATTAAGTGGGAAAAAATTCAAAATCCTAAGAAAATGCCACTTCAACTTTAAATTAACTTAATGCTGCCACCTAATCAATTCTATACTCTCCTTTAAATTTGACTAACTATTGATTTATTTATTTATTTATTTGCCAAGTAATATTATTTAAATTTTTAATTATGTTAGTTGAAAGGACCACATCAACTAAAATAATACTATAGGGTTTAATATAGGAAATATAGAATGATTATTGATTTTTTTCCCCAAACGATGTTATTTAAATTTAAACCTAAAAAGTAAAATACAAGCATGTGATATTTATACAAGGGCATTTTAAACCGGTGTTCATAAGATTAGGCAGATTTCATTTTTAAGACCTAGCTAGATTAGATCCAAATGGTCAAAGAATGTGTACCTCTCATTTTAAAATATACTCGAGCATTGAAAAATACATATTCACCCGTCATTTTTATATATTCTCTTTTAGATACGAAAGCAAAATATTAAGACAATAAAAATGTACTCCATTTCTTTCTCAAGAATCCACTTTGTCATTTTTTCTTAATACAAAGATATCCATTTCCTTCCTTCTTTTCACTTTTTTTTTTCTTTTCTTTTTCCTCAAATCTCAATTTAAGTTCATAATAGATTGACAAGTAAGCTGACTTGGAGTGTATATATATATATGATTAAGCAGATGAAACCAAAATAAGAATAAAAAGATTAATTAAAATGTCACTCCCACATCAAGCAAAGTTGTTCATATAATAAAAACAAAAACACACAAAGAAGAGTCATCCTATCACCAAAATGATCAATACAAGGTAAAACTACTATAGTTCACCACAGAGTAAACCACCTCATGTTTATTCTCCAACATAAAAAAGATGTAATAAAAACCCACTCTACTCCACTCCCCACTTCTTCTTCATCTCCAAAATAAACTCATAAAACTTGATGGGATCAGTCAATGATTTGGACACACTCTCTCTCTCCCAACACCTCTTCATCCACCCACTCAATCCAGGGCAGTGTTCTCCAATGCTGAAATTGCCCAATTTCTCACACGCGTGGAACCATGTCGTGAAGGGCACCAATGCCACGTCAACATAACCCAATTCCTCACCACCAAAGTAAGCCCTGTCACCCAGCTGTGACTCCAGCAACTTCAGAATCTCAATGAACTCCTTCTTAGCCACTTCCTGCTCTTCCCCTTTCGTAACCCATATCTTCTTACCAGCTTCATAGAACTGATCGAAACACAAGATTAAATAGCGTTAGCGTAATGAATCTGAAATTGGGACACTTAATTGGGAAAAAGATTGCACCTTTTTGTCAATGAAGTCAGCCCAAAACCTAGCTTGAGCTCTCTGGTAGGGATCTTGGGGCAATAATGGAGATTTGTCCTTCCACACCTCGTCGATGTACTGAACGATGATCAACGACTCGCAGATGGGTTTTCCGTTGTGGATCAGAACCGGGATTTTCTTGTGGACCGGGTTCATCTGGAGCAAGAGTGGACTTTTGTTACTCAAATCCTCTTCTTTGTACTCGTATTCAACACCCTTCTCAGCTAATGCTAATCTGACTCTCATTCCGAATGCGCTTATGGAGGAATCCAGAAGAATCACGTTGTCCGCCATTTTTAATTGAAGGAAGAAAAGATGTGATAATCTTTAAAGAAGCAGAGTATTGTGAGGAGTGAGTTGGATTTGGGTTTATTTAAACAAGGGGGAAGAACATGGTAGAAGCGTGAATATACGAGAAAACGCGATTTTGTCCACACGTCGGTGCGTAGGCGTGTTTGATTTACTTATCTTAATAGATTCGATTAATTCGAGGTTTATTTTATTCGTGGTATATGCGTACCATAGGAAAGTGAAACGGATAAATGTCACTTCTTGAAATGAAAATTACATATATTTTGATTTCTAAAACTTAGTGTGAATACTCACTCTCGTATAAAATATGTGGACGAATAGTCTCGTATAAACACAGTGAGATTAAAAAAGTAAATTTTAATTAATAAAAAGTGTAATAATTAATAATTAGTAGCGAATAATCTCATATAAACACATTAGCTGAGATTAAGAAAAGTAATTTTTATTCATAAAAAGTGTAATAATTTATAATTTGTAGTATAAAAGAAAGACAAAAATTTGTGTGCTTCGAGCACACCGTACGCCCATACATTTTAGTATTAAAGGGTAGCGAATAGTCTCATATAAACACATTTGGTGAGATTAAGAAAAGTAATTTTATATTCATAAAAGGTGTAATAATTGATAATTCGTAGTATAAAAGAAAGGCAAAAATTTGTGTCACGAGCACAAGAAACCAACTCTTCAAGAAAACTAATACTCCTTTTAATAAAAAATTAATAATATCTTTATTTATAAATGCAATAATTTACTAAAAATTAATAATATAAATTTACGGTGTTAAATCGTCGTTGTTCACAGTCTATTTACCGACACTTAAGTTTTAAAAGTAATCAAGTTATTATGGCATTAATATAAATGAAATTTATTCTTCCACCTGCCACAATCTCTAAGTAAGCCTTAATATCTAGTCTAGACTAAAGTAATTAGCTACAGAATTTTCTAGATAGCAAGACCATTTGAGGAGTTCAACGTGAAACGACGCCGTACTTCAAACACATTATTAATGTAAACTCATACGCTACATCATCCGTTACGTAATAGTATCAAAGTTTGCCCCATGGCATAGCTCAAGTGGTAGAGGGGAGGGTGGAAAGGCCTTCCAGCTGAGCTTGGTTGCTGCAGGGTGGGGGTTCGAATCCTGCCTTTGGCATGAATTTGGCTCCTTGCAAGCACAAGTTTAACAGTGAGCCCTTCCTATAAGCCACTTGAGGCACATCCTGCGATTTACCTCTTCCACCAATCCCCAGGGCAGGGGCGGTGGGGGCCCCTAATGGTGGGGTACAGTTAGAGTCATTATTACATCACTGATTACGATATATTGGCTTTACATATATTATATAGTATATACAACTGCATATTAATTATTGAGTTTATAAATAAAACACTACATTTCTTTATACTACACCTTGTTAATTGAGTGATGTTATATATAACCACGTTTCTGGTATATATATATATATATATATATATATATATATATATATATATATATATATATATATAAAATTGAAACACAGTGTAGAATGTTCTAGCCATCACCAGCACCAACTTACACTTTTATAAACCTAAACAACACAATATATATAAGAACTTAAATGATGATCTCCTAAGCCTAAAATTGACATTTAACAATGTACAAGCTTTGATACGTTATACAGTAGTTGATTGTTTTAAAATCTAATTTAAAGTTACAGATTTTGAATATTTTAAGTTTATTTTATTCATTCAAAGTAATAAAATCCTAAAATATTTAAAATAATATCTTACAAAAGAAAATAACTGGATTTTGATCAATGTGGACCACCGTCCACTAGGCCCACTAGGCCTGCCTTCGTCCATTAATCTATATTGAGTTTTCGTATGGGCCGGCCTTTTTTGTCTTTGATAACCCTTATCACGAAAATAATCGTACTTATCAAAATTCAAAACCTCTATAAATTAGGTTAGGTTTGAAAATAACATTGTCTTGCATCGTAAAACTTTTTGTGATACAGGTAAAAAACAATAACATTTCAAATAAAAAGCAATAAATTTATACTAAATTATTTCATGAACAATTTTTAATATATAAAAAATAATAATATAATAAATAAAAGGTGAATAATATTGGTAATAAACTAAAATACTCTCTCTGTCCTACTGCAACGTGAACATTTGTTTTTTCCACGTAAATTAAGTTATATTAGTATTGTGCGTGAACTAATATAATTTAATTTATTTAATTTGTGTGATTCTCACGTATTAAAAAGAGAAATACATACTTTATATTATAATTGATTAAAATAGCAAAAACGAGTATGTCGCAGTGCAACGTAGGAAATACGTGAAATAGTTTCACTTGAAAACTCTTATAAAAATATTGCCGTATCCAAAAATATTATCTGCCACCAAATATCACGTGAATTTATATAAATATTCTAATAATGAGTTACGTATAAAAATAATATATCACACACAAAAAGTTGTCGAAGGATCCAGAAGGCTCCCATGATCAACAGTCAAATATGGCACAAAGAAAAAGAAATAATTCGAGGTTAATTAAGACCCCAGTTTTCTGAATATGATATGGAAAATATCAATTTTGATCACGCAAAATTTAATTTCAATTCTCATGTTTGGTAATTTATTAAAAGTAATTATTCCGTGTCCAATTTTAATTTTGAGAAATTACTGGAGGACCATTTTTGAGAAATTACCAAACTTGAGGATTGAAGTTGGATTTGACATATTCCTAGAGAACTAAAATTGATATTATCCCAATATGATATACATTCATGTCACTTTAATTTATTCATAGCGTAAATCGAGTTCACAATTGTAACAACAAATTTTGTATTTATAATAAAATAAATACAAATTGAGTACAAAGACTATAAATACAAATTGAGTACAAAGATAATTTTCAGATGAATTTAATTTAAAGAGTATGTAAGCGGGTTACAAATCTCAATCAATCCTCTGATTCTTCTCTCGAACCAATTTGGCCTTGACTTGACTTTGACTTGACTTGTGTGTGTTGACTTTGACTTCTTTGAGTAGAATGTACGCTGACTGTGTTGACAGCATGTGTGTTGAGCTGGATCTTCAAACGAAGCTTGTCCGAGCTCGGATGTGTAGTCTTGAATGTTGATCCAGAGGCGTCAAACCTTTGTTTGGATTGAGCATTGACTGGAGATCTTTCCGTGAAGAACGTTTGATCTGGGGGGACTTGGAGTCTTGATCCCAGATTGGCGGTTGTTCTTGACTTGAAGCTTGAAGATACTTTGAGGCTTGAAGCTTTGGAGGCTTGAAGATTTGAAGCTTTGTTGAAGATCTAGAACTTAAAGCTTTGGAGGCTTGAAGACTTGAAGGTTTGTTGAAGATCTTGAGCTTGGAGTTTTGGAGGCTTGAAGACTTGAAACTTTGTTGAAGATCTTGAGCTTGAAGCTTTGGAGCCTTGAAGACTTGGAGATCCTCACTTGAAGCTTTGAAGATTCGAATATTGCTTGAAAGCTTGAAGATCTTCGTCCGTTCCTCGCTTGAAGCTTCGAAGGCTTGAAGATTTGAGCTTGAAGACTTGAAGATTCGAAGATCGCTTGAAGACCTTCACTCCTTCGCTTGGAGCTTGAAGACTTGAAGATTTGAAGATCCTCGAGCTCGTTCTTCGCTTGCAGCTTGAAGATCACTTGAAGACTTGAAGATCCTCGAGCTCATTCTTCGCTTGAGGCTTCGAAGACTTGAATATTTGAGGGAGCGCTGCTCGTGTTCTCGAATGTCTGTCAAATGAATGAAGGATGACCCCTTTATATAGGTGAGAGGTGAAGACCCCCTCATAAATGACCTGCATTCTGATTGGTCCAGAGTTATTTGGGTCATATCATGCGGGCTTGGGACTCCACTTGTTTGGGCTGTAATTAGGCCTATTTTACTTGGGCCTGATTTAATTTGTATGGGCTTGTTTGACTTAAGTCAGACCTCATTTAATTTGGGCTTGCTTGACTTGGGTTAGGCCTTATTTAATTTTGACTTGTTTGACTTGGGTCAGACCTCATTTAATTCAAGCTCATTTAATTTATTGAGCCAAAATTATTTATTAATTTACTTTAGGAATTAATTTTTTTAAATTCCAAAATAAATTAATATATAATCAATAAAATCCACGTATCGCTATATGATTGGACCGTAAATTTTAATTACTTACAACAGTGTAAACCCTGTGATTCATATTTCAATTTTATACTAGGAGTATATCTTATGTATTGTTAAAATGTTTAAATTAAAGGGAACTATAGTGATTACAAAGATTTGTGATGTAAACCCGATTTATAAGAAACTAACTCTAACTTTTTACTTTGTCCATGTCATATTAACTTTCACATTTTTCTCATTTATTTTTTCCATAATAATTTTCACACTTAAAGAAAGAAAATAAAATTTTATTCAATAACCTAAAAAATTAGGTTAATTTCAAATTTGTCACTATTTTTTTCATACTTATAATATTATTTTAGAATTTATTTATTACCTAAAAATACTAAAACATCCTTAAAAATTAATAAAATTAGTAAAAAAAAAAATTTCTTATGGAATAATAAATGTAAAAGTTATTATACAGCGGGAGTATTTTGTATTTTTAATTTGGACTTTTCCTTATTTAAATTATTATATGCATAAAGCTAGTTCTACATTTAATTAAGGCTGATACTAATACAATAATTTATAGTATAAAAAGATAATAATAATATTTTTAATGTCAGATAATACTATCTTTTATAAAAAATTATAATTATTTATTTAAGAAAATATGAAAACAGATGCACATTATTTTCAATAGTACTAGTATTATGTTTCAAGCTTTTGTGCATTTTTATAGTCATAGCAAATCTTCATCACACTGTTAAGGCTGATGCATTTAATTAACTCCACAATTTCATATGATGATTGTAATTTTTTTTTTTGAAGCATGGTGTGCATTAATTTAATTATATGTTTAAGTTTGAATCTGTGTTGACGTAAATTTACTTAATTACAATTTCATTTATATACTCTTCTTCTTCTGTGCCACAAATATTATTATATTTTATTAATTAGAGCGTTCCACAATTATTATTATATATTAATTATTGGTAAATGAGTTTTACAAATATCTTCGCATGGGATCCGTATACAACTACACACTATACATTAAAATATTATATCACTCAACATACTATTTATAATTAAAATATTATATTTCTTAATTTTCTTCCAAATAAAAATATAACAACATCTATATAACGGAAGAATAAAACTTTCTAAAATTTTCTCGTTGGCTCCCAAAAATAATGGCAAATAATAAGTTGACACAAGTCTAGGATAATTCAGTTTGAAGTTTGAACATTCAAATTAGGTGAAAGAGACATTTTGAACTCTTGTGTAGAAAAAATTTGATATGTAGTATAATATCTATCAAATATTCTCCATCATATTAAAGGTAGGATATAAAATAAAAAATCAAAACAATGATCTCAATTTCATCCAACTCATCATTAGATTTTAAATTCATGTTCTTCAATGTTTCATAGTAGCTAGTCTTTGTTGATTACTGTATTATTAATCAAAGGTCTGGTTTGGAGTTTTTTTTTTTAATTAGAAATGAACATGTGAGTCCGTCTATTCATTATTATAATTTATTTATTATAAAGAGAAAGTATATTTATGTGTAGTTAAAGTATATTTGTAATGAATTACATTATAATATTTTAAAATAATAATTTAATATATTTTTAATAAAATATATTTTAAATATCAATAGTGTATTTTAAATACATAACAATTATACTCTAATACGTATTACAAATCGTCTCATATAATCACCGTATCATAATAGACTTTATCAATACTCTATGAGTTGGAACTCAAATTCCATTCGTAAATTAATTTATATATCAACGGATTAACGAGAAACATTTTGATTGATAACACAGTAGTTGATGTTTTTAACATAAAATTTGAATCCATTATTAATTATTTTGTTGATAAATGATATCATTACATAGTGGTAAATAACACCATATATATTATACAATTATTAAAGTACATTAGATAGGCATAATTAATTTTCACATACACAACATCAAATCAAATAAAATAAAGAAATTAAACTAGTGATCAATTCCAACTTTCTTCCTCCAAGCGTTGCAAAAGTCAATAACCTTCTTAGGGTCAGCCAGGGATTTTTGAACATTCTCTCTCATCATACACGTGTCCACCCACGTCATCAATTTAGGGCAGTGATCTCTGATGCTAAAGCTACCGTAAAACTCAAAGGCTTCAAACCAGCATGAGAAAGTGATCAATGCCACGTCGACAAAACCGAACACGTCACCCCCGAAGAAAGTTTTGTCGCCTAGCTGTCCTTCCAACAGCTTCAAGGCATCAACAAACTGTTTCTTCACTGCTTCAAGCTCCTCTCCTTTTTCAGCACATATTTTTTAATGCAGGATCACTCACCTACTTGGACATGGATCAAAAATTAATTTAAAAAATTTACGTGTAAAGAATTAAAAATAAAAAAATGGTCTTACAATTACTCTCTCTGTCCCGGTCAAACAGCTACGTTTGACTGCATAAAGCTCTCACAAAAGTTACAGTAAATGCATCTCTTTGCCCGGGACGGAGGGAGTATTTACTTTATTCACGATGATTAATAATCCCAACAAAACCAAAAAAATCGATTTAGTTTCATATATTGTTATTAAAATTCCATTATTTAATTCAAATTTCGCTAGAAATTGCACTTTTTTTCGGAATCATACACAAAAAAATTGCAATTTCAAACAAAATTTTTTTCTAAATTTTAAAAACTAAAAGAAAACTTGTAGTTTATTCCATTATTTAATTCAAATTTCGCTAAAAATTGCACTTTTTGTCGAAATCATACACGTGGGGCGTAGGTAAAAAATTGCAATTTCAGACCAAATTTGATCTAAATTTTAAAAACTAAAAGAAAACTTGTAGTTTTGTTGAAGTGGAATAAAGTAATAAGCATAGGATCATTTTGGTATTTAATTCAAAGAAAGGAAAAAATAAGCAAAAGAAAAAGTGGAACCTTTTTGTCAACAAAGTCAGCCCAAAACCTAGCCTGAGCTCTGTTGTAAGGGTCTTGAGGCAACAATGGAGATGTATCGTTCCACACCTCGTCGATGTACTGAACGTGCATGGCTGCTTTCTCAACTCCACAAAATTGGTCACTCTGTTTTAAATATACTATTTTTGTATTTTCTTAAGAAAAAAAAAACTTTATTGAAATATAGTTCCTCTTCCGTTCCATATAACTATGCACTTTTTCCTCGTTTAATTGTCTTACAAAATTCTTCAAACTCCAAAAAATTAAAATAATACATTTATCTAATAACCTAAAAATTACTTTAAATTTAGATTTATTTCTCCTATCTAACACACATGACATTGTTTTTAAACTTTATTATTCCAAAATTTCAATAAAAGATTTATACATGAGAATATTATCTAAAAATATTAAAATACTCGAAAATTTAATAAAATTGCAACTTTTAAATGGAATAATAAATGTAAATCATTCTATGTGATGGAGGAAGTATTTATTTACATATAATTGATGATAAAAATTAATATATATTTTTTTGAGTTTATAAAAGATTAATAATTATAGAATGTAGATTTAATAATTGTAATAAATTGATGTACAACCGCTTATACGTAGTAGAATACGTATTAACTATGAAAGTTCACAATTAGTTGATAGCACCATTTAAAATTGTTGAAAGGGGTTAATTGGAGTATTGAGTCTTCTAGATCTAATGATGGAAGTGCAGGAGTATTAAGATCATGTGTATAAAATATGTTGATAGTGTCAGTCGCCAAATAAGACTAATACTATACTTAGCAATTCATCTTGAAGAAATTTATATTTGTCCTAAATTAAGTGCTACTAGTTAATTAGCGTTGTACCAGATAGACTTGTGGTCAAACATGCCCAATCATTCCAATTTCCAAAACAATTCTTAATTCCCTTCTCATTTTCAATTTTTATACTCCTATTTTTTTTGTTTAAAGTGGAATGTACATAAAATAATTAATATATTTTCATGATGAAATTCATACACAACATTAATACAACTATTCAATTAAAATAATATATTTTTCAAATTATTATATTTTAAAATATTACTAATGTTCTGCAAACATAACTATTGGGATGGGTCTTTGTTTTAAAAAATGTGTGTTATGCACATATTAAGTTGATCAAGAATGATGGCTCAACCCGGCGGCCCGGCCCATTAAACAAAGTTAACTGGATTGCTCGTCGCTTTTGCCGACGGGCCGACAGCTTTTTATAGTACTTCATGATGGACTCTTTTCATTTTATTTCTCCAATCTATTATGCCTACTTATAAAAATAGTAATATTATATGTTAATATTAACATTTCATAATTTCGAATATTATAATTAAAAATATTTATATTTTACACATTATTCACTAAATTCATGAATTACTGTCTTTATTTATTTTATTAAATTAAATTAACTAAAATACTCTTATTTTATTATGTATCATATATCATTTAAAAAAACACTTTCTTAATCTGTGTGCACTTAGAAATCAAATACTATACTTCTTCCGTTCCGGAACAAGGTATACGTAAAACACGCAACAAACTTAGGTGAATTTCAAGACAATCACTAACACATGTAACAGGACATGTGACATAACAGGACATCCAAAAGAAAATTATTTATTTAAGTAATATCTTTTCCATCTTTTAAATGTAAACAAATTAAGTAGCGAACACAAAAGAAAAATATTAACAAAATTTTGGGATAGAGGAAATTTTGGGATACATCTTTTATTGCATTATTCGTAATCTGAACCCGAATATATAATTATTTTCAGAAAACTGCGAAACTCACCCTAACAAAATATCACGTCGGATTCCCTTTGTTATTTTTTATAATAATATTTGTTGTAGAGTGCCACATAATATTATGAATAAAATTCAATCATTATGGCTGTTGTCATTCATTTATTATTATTATTTTAATATTATTATTTTAAATACGCACCATTCATCTAATATGTAAGGTCTCATTCTGCACACGTAATATCGGAAAAACAAGCTTCTTCAAATCCAAAATACACTCTTCTTCGATGTCAAACTCACCACAATATCAAACCAGATATAGATGATAGAAGGTTCAAGATCCGGCAAGTTGTACCCACCGAAGTAAGAGTTGTCCCACTGACACTAGTATATTTTTTTAAGTATATAGTTCTTGTTTCCACATATGCAAAAAAATCATTGAAGATCCGCCATTGTTGTCAGCAGAGATCATGTTGGATCATCATAGAGTTGGGCCCTCAATACAAATAGATAAACCCCATAAATTGTTTTTTTTAAACCTTTGAAGGCTTGACCGGCCGTTTTTATTACTTACTTAAAACTGCTTGATGCAACGTGTTTCATGCTATGTTAAGACATTACATAAAATAGTTCATTAATTAAATGTGTATAATGTGGGTATGGAGTAATTTTGAGTGATAATAATATCAAAAACATAAATAAATTCCTAGACAGGATGCATATTCAGAGGCCACTTGTGTGAGACGTTTTTATAAATTGTGCATGAAACATCACAACACTATTATCATTTTTTGTCAATTAAATATCAATTTTCATTAATATAAAGATTATTACTTGTTACTCGTTGTCTCTAAGTCATTGCCGTATATTTAAAACTACAAGGGGCTCTATGTATATACTTTTTGTGTGTTTACTTATGTACTCAAGTTTTAACATCTCTAGCATTTAAAATGTTTTATTCAGGCCAATCGAAATAAAAATACTATTAAGTATTAACTCCGTTTGGGATTGATTTCCTATTATATTTTAGTGTTAATCTGCCGTTGCAAATCATATCATAAAAGTAAAATATCAGTCCTTATTAAATTACATGCAAACATAATTAAATTAAATAGATCCAAACAAACAGAGGGAATTAACATTCTGAAAAGGAAAAATAAAATGGAAAGCTGCAAGAATAAAACACAAAGAGTGACGCAGCATAATCATCACTAAATAGTACTTAAACCACATTTAATCACTCAACAAAGCTGCATTAGGCAAAGAACACATGTGCCTTAATTTATTCTCAAACACAAACTGAAACAGTCTAAATGATGTTATATCTCTTCTGCAAGACTTCAACAAGTTCAGAAACCTTGTTACTATCAGCCAAGGATTTTCGGACAGTCTCTCGCAGCATGCACCTCTTCGCCCACGCCACGATTTTCGGACAGTGGTCTTCGATGCTAAAGTTGCCACACTTTTCGTAGGCGTCGAACCAGCTGTACCAAGGGATGACTGCAATGTCCGTAAATCCGAAGTTGTCGCCATTGAAGAAAGACTTGTCCCCGAGCTCACCTTCCAGCGTCTTCAGAGCCTCCACAAACTCCTTCTTCGCCACTTCCAGCTCTTCTCGTTTCGTCATCCACATCCTCCTTGCTGGATCGCTAACCTGCATCCCACATTTTAACAACCGACAGAGATTCTGTAATTATTGCTCTCCTAGCTAAAGATAATACTCCCTCTGTTCCAGAAATATCGACATATTTTTTTTGGATATGGAAATTAAAGAGTATAATAACTTAATAATTTGTAAATTGAATGTATAATATTTTAATGTATAGTTGATAGTTGTATTAATAGTGTGTGTTGTTTATGTGTGAGCCCATGTGAATAAATTAATTATTTTTTGTGTAGGTCTCGTACACTAAAAAAGAAAATGTATCCATTTTTGTGGGACAAAAAGAAAAGAAAGCATAGTATATGTCAATATTATGAGATGGATGAAGTATTATTATTGCTTTCTTGTCATTATTGATACAAACATCTTTAGTTGGGAAAGCAAGCCATTTTTCTTTGTAGTGTAATTTTTTTTAAATTTTAATTCTCATATTAATTTCCAAGTGCATATGGGTTTTGGTGTTTTTTCCTGTTTTAGGCTTATGCCACAATATATAACTTAGGCAAAGTCGTCTCTGTGCACACTGTTATTTGGATTACGATTTATTGCATTTTCTTTTAAGGAGTTTCATCGTGATTCAAAATAAAATTGATAACGTGAAATGGTTGTTGCTAAAGTGATATTTGCTATTTTATCCTTGTAAGTTATTGATTCATTATTTACCGTTGAATTTTATTACTCCCTCTTCTCTGAAAATGACTCACAACTACTTCATTCATTTGTCCCATAAAATAATTTATTCTCTAAATAAGAAAAAATGTTCAATCTAAAACCTGAAAAATACACATTGAACTTAGAAAATATCATTCATTATTTCCACAAGGGTAAATATCAAAATTGGTCCTGTAAGTATGACATTTTTCAACTTTAGTCCCTTTTCATTTGCAATTCTCAATTTTGGTCCTTTTTTGTTCACTTTTAGTCATTTTTGTCCAGTTTTGGTCTTTTGGTCCAAATTTAGTCCTTTTTGTCCAAATTTGATCATTTATGTTAAAAAAAGTCCAAAAATTGTCCGAAAGTGTATACATTTAGGATCAAAAGTGGACAAAAAAGGACCAAATTTTGAAAAAAGGACCAAAACTGGACCAAAATGACCAAAACTGGACAAAAAGGACTAAAAGTGGATAAAAAATAACTAAAATTGAGAATTGCAAAAGAAAAATGACTAAAGTTGAAAAATATCATACTTACCGGACTAATTTTGATATTTACCCTTTTCACAAATAATATAATTTTATGTAATGTAATGTAATACAATACCTTAAAAATACCAAATTATCTCCAAAACTAAATAAGATTAGTTTTAATAAAAGAAAAATTTTAAACTAAGTGGAATAGTAAAATTGTAACATCTCCAAAGACAGAGAGTGTAGATTTTTGCCTTATACAGTCAATTCAAACAAAATTAAATAGGACAAGAATTCATTCCTTCCTGTAGACATGCAGCTAACAAAAAGTGACAGTTAATAACAAGTTTTTAAATTCAAAGGCTACAAGATTGAGTGTAGTTTATGAAATATATGCCGGCAGACAGCTTCATTAAATCTATTGTAATAACATGATAAAGAAGCAAGAAAGAGTAGTACCTTTTTGTCAACAAAATCTGCCCAGAACCTAGCTTGAGCTCTCTGGTAAGGATCTTGGGGCAACAATGGAGATGTATCCTTCCACACTTCATCCAAGTACTGAATGATAATCGACGACTCGCAAATGGGTTTTCCGTTGTGGATCAGGACAGGGATTTTCTTGTAAACCGGGTTCATCTCCACTAGAAGCTGGCTTTTGTTCACCAAAACTTCTTCCCTGTACTCATACTCAACACCCTTCTCAGCTAAGGCTAATCTTACTCTCATTCCAAATGGGCTCACATAAGTGTCAAGAAGGATCACTTCATCCCCCATTTCTCTCTTTTTTTTTTCAAGAAAACAAGTAGCTAATGATATGAGCAATTGAATAAAAAGGGAGTGGTCTATAATATATAAAGGGAGGATTAAAGGACCACTTAGAAAGCGCGTCGTCATACGACATTCTACTCTCTTTCTCACATGTCACCCCATAATTGACCGTAAAGTTAAAATCTACCAAATTTAAAATTTTCAAACAAACATAATAACACTATTGGTTGAATTTACTAGATACACTGTAAATAATAATTAATATTATATAAATATTAATTAATCCACATATTAAAGTGGATAATAGAGAGAGAGGGAGTTATGAGACGATTCTCAACTCCTATCTCTTTAGAGATATATGTTACTGCACGGAGGCAGTTAACACATGCTCATACATTGAAACGCTCATACATTGAAACGCGTTGCAGAACACAAGACGCAAGAATACAGAACGCGAAAGCGTTTCTCTCTCTCGTATTTTCTCTTCCGATTTCATTTCAGTTCTTCATATTCCACAGATTAGTACCATATCGTGGAATACAATCTACAGCCCCATGTTGAATGATTTGATCCAAAGATCACAGTATATCCAATCGCTTCGTAGTTGATCCAGTGATTCACTTCCGCTGCGACATAAACTCTACGGAGAAAGGTAAGTGAGATTATTCTCTTTGTATGTTTGTGTGTTTCATGAACGTGAATTTTTCAACATACATCTTATCCTAAATCTAACGTTGTTATTCATACTTACACCCAGAATAAATATCACCTAAAGAAACTATGAATTATATGTAGAAAATGTCGTATTTAGGGTTTAGCAATTCTCCTGTCTTCTATAATGGAACTCATTAGATTAGTTAGTCATATATCGGACAAAAAAATATATTTCGGATCACTTTTTTTCAATGTCTCATATATTTATTTTTTCTTAATTGTATGACATCTGCATGTGATAATATATTTTGGATCACTAATTTCAATGTCTCATCTATTTATTTTTTAAAATTTTTTTAAGTGTATGACATTTGTGCAAGGTTAAATATCAATTTTAGGATATAGCATTTCACACTATGAAAGATACACAATTGTGTAATTAATTGGGGATCTGGATTAAAAAATAAAAAAGAAAACCTAAATCTTTCTTTACTCCAATTAATATTTAGTGAGACTCTTTTGTACCCGCATGTATTTAGATCCGTGTACTCATTAAGTCAATGAATATTATATAAAATTAAAAAATAGATTTGGGTCAACTTCTTATTTAGGTTAAGTTGGATTCAGGCACACAAATTTAAATTCATGTGCACGGTCGCACAGGAGACTTTTTCATTAATATATTTAAAAAAGGTCCAATTTTTTATTTTATTATTTTTATGTACTATCCCTTCAAACATGTGCCCCAATATAAAAAGAAGATTATAGAAGCATGAAGACAATGTGACAGTTGAGTTGGAAATGATCATATTAAATTCCGATATGGATGCATTCATGGTGTACCCCACTATCAGGGCTCCACCGCTCCTGTTTTGGGGATTGGTGGAGGAGGTAAATCGCAGGATGTGCCTCAAGTGGCTTATAGAGAGGGTTCACTGTTTAACTTGTGCTTGCAAGTGATCAAATCCATGCCAAAAGCATAATGCGAACTCCCACCCTGCAGCTACCAAGTTCAGTTGGAAGGTCTTTCAACCCTCCCCTGACTTGAGCTATGTCCTGTGGCATATGGATGCATTCATGGAATTATTGATGGGAGGGGCAATATTGTCTTATATAAGTGGGCGCGACTTGGAAGTTAAAAATACGCAAAAACAAAATAAAATTACACTAATATTTCAAGGTAAAAGAATATAGTCAAACATTTGATTTTTTTGCGAAATATAATTAATTTATTTATTAATATATACACATCACAATCTTTAATATCTGGGGTTCAGCAAAAATGTTAATAACACCGCTTTCATTAGTTTTTACAAATCAAACAATCGATTATATCATGACTTATGATGTACAAATGTTACATGTTATGTTACAAATTAATTTAGTGATTTATACTTTAAAATTAATTTAAAGTAGAGAATGGTTATTCTTTTGTTCAAATGGATTTCTTTTTTCACCTTCCTAAAAAGAATGCATTTAATATTTGTCCTTCGACAGATCCAATGACCAAAAAAAAACCACGATTCTTAATTCAATCCACATGTTATGCCACATTGTGCTTCCTTTTTACAAAAAAATAAAAATTACAGTAGGGGACCAAATTTCTGATTAATTTAAATATTTATGTACTATATGTAAGAAAGGAATTTATTTGAAAATTTAAATGTATGATAATTCGCTATAACAAATGGCAAAAACTTGTGTGCACATGGGTGCACGGGACACACTCCTTGCGCCTTTAGAATTTTGTGTTTAATTGTATACCCTTTAGTATAAAGATGTGTACTATTTATTTTCTGAAAAAAAATAAAAAATATTAATGAAAAGTGTATACCCTTTAAAACAAAATGATATATTCTTATTAATTGAAGTATATACTTTTTAGAACAAAATAATGTACACTTATCCATAATATTAAATTCTAAAAGTGCACGATGTTTCCCTATGCACGCAACACCAACTCTTCACAAATATGTTACTCCCTCCGTCCCACGTATTTTTACCCACTTTCCATTTTGGGGTGTCCCACGTATTTTTACACATTCCATTTTTGGCAAATATACACAATATTTTATTACCTACTTTTTACAATCCCAACAACTTTAATTACTTTTTTACACTTTATTCATCATTCCCAATAACTTTATTCACCTTTTCTTTTTAAATTACTAATTTATCCCTACTTTCTCTTACATTATATATTAAAAAAATAAAACGTCTTAATCTCCGTGCCCGTACAAACGGGTAAAAATACCTGGGACGGAGGAAGTATTAGATTTTGGCACATATTTTATTTGTCTTTATTTGAATGAGTAGCCATCAGCCGTGTTGTTGGGTAGATATTTTTGGGTCAATTTTGTTAAAGTTTTCTGCCAGAAATTAAATGGTACAACTTTGTCCACCAGTAATTCAGGCCATCACTATATGAACAATCCTTTTCAACCATATGTTAAAATTATGAACCGGGTAAAAAGAAATAATATTAAATAATAATAATAATAATAATAATAATAATAAAATTATGTGCACATTCCGTGCACATACCTTCAATTCATTGAGCGTTTGCTTCTTGCACGTAGATTAAGGGTAATAATATTTTAATGTGTATGAGGAGAGAGAAATGATATTTAAAAGTAAAATGGATAGGTGTATTAGTGTGATGGGTGGGCCCAAAGGGAGAAAATTAATTAATTTGTGTGGGTCCCTTTACCAAAAAGGGAAATGCACACTTTGTATTGAGACGGATAAAAATGGAAAAACACGTACGTATCAATGGGACGGGAGGAGTACAATTTATTAATAAATACTCCACATTATATACATTAATTAATTAAAACTTATACTCTCTTCGTCCGGTCCAAAGAGACCCATTTATTTTTTGCACGTGGATTAAGGAATATTATTATTTAATGTGTAGTTGGTAGTTGTATTAGTGGGTGTCTAGGCCCTATATTTTAATTGTATTAGAAGGTGTGTGAGTCCCTTATGTGTAACAAAGGAAATGAGATCCTTAGGGGCGGACGCCCAAAATAGAAAAATGAGACTCTTTGGGGAGGACGGAGAGAGTACAATTTTTTAGTAAACTTTTAACAATTCTTTTTCGGCTAATACTACTGTGCACCTGGGTGCACCCCATAATACGGTGTACCCACTTTCAGATCGTATACAATTATGAACAAAAATATATACAATTATGAACAAAAATGTATACAATTTATTTGTTAGTTTTTTTAATGAAAAATTGAGTATAAAAATATACAACTATTAAAAAATATGTATACACTAGTATTGAATAAAAAGTGATACACACATGGATGCTAGTTTTTTAATGAAAAATTGAGTGTGGAAAAAGTATACAATTATTAAGAAACATTTATACAAAATAGAATAACATGTATACAAAATAAAATAAAATTTTATATACATATGGGTACACCCTTGCACCCGGGTATATCGAATATCAACTCTTTTTTTCTTATAAAATGTTGTTATTTTTTATGAAAAATTAATGGTGCAATTAAATATAAAAAAATATTACTCCCTCAATCTTATAGAATATACGAAAAATTACTTTATGTTCATAATATGGTAAATGTTCAAAGAGTATTGTTAAATACACACCCCATTTTATTAAATACACACCTTTCATTAAATGCACACCCTTATTTGATGTTTTATTTCTTAATTTTATTGTCTACACACCCTCCAAAGTTTCATAATTACCCTTTAAAATAAAAATTTATACACACCCCCATTGGTGATGGATTTAGTGGAACGCCTACCGAATAAGTCTCTCCTTCTTCGTGTCCTTGGTTCATATATTTGAGATGCATAAATTGAGTTTATTTAGAATTTAATAGTGTGATTATTAACGCTTTAAATATGTTGTTGTTGATGATAATGAGTGTCATTACACTATTATTGGAATCCCCCAAATACCCACCACCACCATCCCTTGCCCACGGTGGAAGAACAAATCCGCCGCCACCCGCAGTCCTTAGATTGTAATAATATCTGCTTCTCCAGCAATTCCGTAGCATCGGCGGATGGGAAAATGGAAATTGAACGTTCTGATAACATACCCGTGGTTTTGTATACCGACATCTCACTCGCTTCTTCTTCTTCGATTCCGACTAATCTACTAGGATTTGTGACGCTGCTGCTCTTGCTTCGAATCCATTCGAAAAACTGAAGATACAGCTTGATGATAATCTTGGGACATAGAAATCGACAGATTTTGCTTCTCCCATAATTAAACAAAATTGTAGGCTTTGGAGTGAGAAAACCAGAAGGAGTGTTGAAGTTGCTATTTCTATTTTAGTCTCTTTATTTTCATCATCTATGAATGGAAGAATATGGTGTTTCATAATTTAATTCTTGATTTCTTTAAATGAAAAGAATCGAAGCTGAGCAAAAGTGATAGAATCAAACTAGTGTTTCTTCTTTTTGTAAAAAATAAGAAATAAATATATATAATTGATTGTCGTTCACATATGCAAAGATTCACAACTCGTAATGGTCGATTTCTTATATTTCTCCATCTCAACATCTTTCTCAATCTACATATTCATTTGCTCCATTTTCGAACTCATTTGATCATGCATGGAGTATATTTGATTCTCGGTCTGTGCATAAACAATGAAGAAATTAGGGATTATAAAATGTGTGTAAACTATAATTTAATCTAGGGGTGTGTATTTAATGAATATAAAGGATGATTTAGACTTTTTAAAAATATATATTTTAATTATATAATAATAGAGGTGTGTATTTAATAAAAGGAGGTGTGTATTTAGCGGAACCCATGTTCAAATTCTATAAAACGGAGGGAGTACATTCGGTAAAAGAAACACATGCAATGTACATTATTATTGAATTAACATCAATAAAGTTTGTTATTATCTGGATTTATTATTATTTTTGGTTCTATATTTTTCATTCAAAATTATTAAATGAACAAGAAAGATAATATTCATATTTTAAAATAAGGTTTATTAGTGCGAGTTTTTATAGCCTTTACTAGAAGATACAAAATCAAATTGTAGTACTAAAAGATACATTTTGATATTTTATTTTTTACCTTTAGTACTTTCCATTTTTAATTAATCATTGACTTTCAATAAAATACGTAAAATTCTCAATCAGGATAACAGAACATCTGAAGGAAATTCGTATTATTGAAGGACTGTAATATCTCTCCAATGTTCACAAATATCACCTGGGTATTGTTCGAGCAATTTCACTTAATACCAATGTTCCTAAATTCAATTTACAGTACACCGATTGGCTACTACGCCACTGTTTAAGCAATTTCTACGGAATAGATGCCAAAAAAATATGCCAGACACACGGATGCACAATACTCCAATACTAATGTACATAATACATTAATGAACACTACTGTTGAAATTAAATCAATGTTAACGAAATACTTATATACCAACACTCAAAATCTTTAACAGAAACACCCACTCCTTAGCTTTAACCAAATATTAAACCCCAAGAACCATTTAATACACCACCATGCTTACTTGCATGCAATAAAAGATTACACGACTTGCTTAATAATTAACATTATTATTGTACACTGATGTTCAAGAACAAATGTAATCAAAACTTCTCCACCAAGACTGCAATTTTTTAACTGTAACACCCGAAATATTAGATTTAACAAAAAATTAAAACCCAGTTCATTTTAAACAAAAAATTGTTCAATTGTTTACACTTTGACTTAGTGTACACTACTGTACACTATTCGATTATTAAATAATCAACTTACAAAATCGTTCACCCCTCAATTTTGATGTTTCACAACACATGCACAATCGTTCAGAACCCTAATTTAATCCCTAATTTCAAATGAAGGAGAAGAGAAGATTTCACAAACAATCTCAGGGTTTCGATTCTCACCTTTTTCCCCACAGCGAGTAATGACAAAAATGGCAGTCGATCGTTCCCCACCTTGATCCAACAAACAGAGTAATCAATAGAATTTAACTCTGGTATACACCTATTTGAAGGATTATCGTGCATTCAGAAAGGAATAAGTGAGAAATCTAGTTGCGAAATTTTTGGAGAGATATACGGATATATTAAACATTCCTTTTAAACTGATTGTTAACACTAGTGTTAAGTATGGGCAATATGAGAAATACGGAATTAAGGTTTGTATCTATAAGTAATTTTGAAAAGTCAATGTACTACTTAGTAAATATGAAGATAATTTTGTACTAATAGTTACTGACCTTTCAAATAAAAGTATAACCCTAGAAAAGGAGGGTGGGTGTAACACAAACAACATTTAGTCGCATAATTCATATCGTGTCTTTTTCTTTTTTAAATACAAACCCCATCTCAATAGTTCATCCTGAGTAATATAAAACGAAATGAGCTAAAAAATACTATGAAGGCCCAACATAAAACAATAAACATAAGTTATCTAAATTAATTAGCATAATGGGCCAGCCCAGTAATATTATAATCCATGTAATCCTGGATATTTTGATCAACGAAAATAATCCAAAACCACTTCCAAATCCGCGGCTCGAATTCTCTGTGTCATTTTGGTACATCATCTCCTGTGTCAAACCATTGGATGGACGACACGTATGAGAGAGGAAACTATACCCTAATCCTTAAACCCTATGAGCAATGTTTGGATTTAATTTCCCTCTTACGTGTCAATCAATTAACGCGTGGCACATGAGATGATACACGAAAATGGCGCAGAAGATCTTGTATACCAAATCGGAGCTAAAAAAAATAGAAGTATTTAAAAATAAAAAATCAACTCACAATAACTTTAACCAGAATCAATGGTAAATTTCAGTAGATTTTTTCAGTGGCTCTCTTTTGCAACTGTGTATAAAAACCTTTAGAAGAAAATTTAATAAATTTTAAGGGATCAATAGGTTCATATATCTAAATTAAATATAATACATGTTACCTCAAAAGCAATTAATTTAATTTACAGATGTATTGATAATCACAAAAAAAAAATGCAACGGAATTTACTAACAAATTTACTAACGGAATTCAATCCGTTGGTAATTATCAATGGATTAACATCCAAAATAATATTTTTCTATTAGCAATGGAATACCAACGAATTTATTCTCTATTTTTACCAACATAATTCAATCTGTTGGTAATTACCAACGGATTATCAAGGGAATCTTTATATAAATTACCAATTGAATTTTTAGCAACAGATTACCAATAGAATTATTTACCAACGGAATTGATTTTTTGTTGCTAAAAATTTACCAACCGCCACTTTACCAACAGATATTTACCAACGGATTCCGTTGCTAATTCGTTGGTAAATCAATTTAACAATGGAATTAAAATTTTTACCAACAGAATATTCCATTGGTAAAAAACTAGTGAATAGAGTATACTTTGCACCCAATGCACCAGTGGGTCCATATGTGTATTAATTTTCATTTAATAATATTATATATTTATTAATAATTGTATAATTTTTTTTATATTAAGTTTTTCATTAAAAAAATTAATAAAAAATTTGCTATAAATTTTTATTTTTAGTGTATGTATGTATATTATATTATAATTTGTTAGTATATAAATTTTCGAATGTGGTCTACTCGAGTGCACAATAGTATTTGATTTGATAATAAAACTTTTGGATATTTTAATACTTGTAAATTACAAAATTATTATATGTAATATTAAATTATGTTGTACTGCTACTGTTTTTTATAACCGAACTGAAATTCTGATTATTCTATTTTCATCATATAGAGAGATATAAAAAATTAATTAATACTATATATATATATATAGTATTAATTAATTTTTTTATATCTCTCAATTCAGTTAGAATAAGTTTCTTGATTATTTTAATTTTTTCTTGTAAAAGTCATAAAGTTAAAATAACATTGACTTAGCAAAACAGAATTGTGGATATTTATTTCATAAACATACATGAATTACAAAACAGAGCATTAATTGTAAAAACTCATCCTTAACTAGCCCAACAAATACTTTTATTCTCACATTACTTACTACAAACACACCAGAGTTGGGATGAGGGAGGTCGAAATATCTGGAATATACGGACCACATTGATGTTAGTTTCGAGTAGACAAGTTTGAATTTTCTTTATTTTATCTGATAGTATTTCGAATTTGTGAAAATATGGAGTATATATTTTTTAATTTATTTTCATGCTCTAATGTACTACAACTTTTGCAAAATTCCCTCATTTGAAATATACATTTGTTCTTTAAATTAGAAGATATCCTCTCCATCATTTCGAAATACTTAATGTATACATTTTTTTTTACTAAATTAAATAATATAATATTGGTCGAGATATAATATTTTATTCTGTATGGATAATTGTATTAGTATTGTGTGTAGGTCTATGAAAAAATATTAATTGTTCTGTGAATCGCATCATCAAAAAAGAAAATGTATACTATATTATTTCAAAATGACAAAATATATAGTACCTCGTTCTAAGACAGGAGTAAAATATATTTTAATGTATGAAGAGTTAAAAGCTATAATATTTTAATTTATAATGAATAATTAACTGTGTGGGGCATATAAAAATAAGTATCTTTGTGTAAGTTTTATTTATTAAAATGAGAAATATATATATAATTTTTTTTTATAACAAGAGTAAAATGACCAAGTGTTGGGAGTATTACGTAATTTTAGATAATTCTACATAAAATTTGAGTTTGAATTATAAATCTCAAACTAAATTTGTATCATTCCAATTATGATAATTTGAAGATAATTGCGCATGCAATCGAAATTGTCTAAAATAGCCTTGTAGGTTCGGGACAATATTCTTCAGTCAATTATTAGTACAGAACAGTTCATACACATGTTTAATTACTCCGTACAATGTAAATTCCAATTTCTATAAACATGTTTGACTTCATGACTGCATATGTATATGTATGGTATGGTCCATAACTAGACGTCACTACATATGAAATTAAATATACATGCAATTATTTAAAAAGGGCTGTCACATAGAATTAATGAATAATTCAAAGTTTACACATCGCAAACTATCAAATGTTATTAGTATTTTAGGATTAAAAGAAAGTTTGTGTGTAATATAAAGTGATAATTAATGTAGTTAAATTCTAGTACTGATAAAGCTAAAAATTAGAGTATAAAATCTAAATCATTTCATGTAAATAAATTCTTATCAAAATAGTTATTTTTACTTAAAAATATTCAATTTTTTTTAATTTTATAGGACTGAACCATGTAGCTAATCAATTGGTGGAGTAAGGTTTAGGATAAAATAAATGTCCAAATTATTTTGGAACATTTTCGAATAAAATAAAAAATTAGGAGAGTAATTATGTTTTAAAGTATTGTAATCGACCCTGCAGCATAAAAGAAATCAAGTGAAATGTCTTACTATAAGTTCTTGTAATTCTTATTATTCTCCTCATTGATTGTGTTTTAGAAAATGATTAAGAAATATGGTCTAATTGAAAAAAAATTGGAGAATTATTGTGTTTTTTTAATACTGATTTAGGGGATCGAGTAATTTAATGAGTAAAATAATATAGAAACAGAGCATCAATGAATTCCTTCTTACTTGGTTCTTTCACTTCTCCTTTGGTTCGCCATATCTTTCTTTCTGTGTCACCAACCTATTTCAACACATTAAATCCAATTTTCAAAACCTACGTAAATCTTGAAATAATAATACTACTTTGATTTGAAAAAGTACTCCCTCCATAATTTATTTATCCTACAAAACTCTTTAAAAAAAATTTTTATTTAACAATCTAAAAAATTACTTTAGTTTCAAATTTGATATTCACTTTTTTTACTCTCATAATGCTTCCTCATGCTACTCACAAAGTATCAATTTTATTATTTTGGGCGTCCACTACAAAGGTATACATATTTCCTATTTAGTAAAAAGGCACACCACATGGCCCACCACTTTTCTCTAATACAACCACTCACTATATATATAATAATAATACTCCTTCTTAAAAAGCAAATGATTACCTTTTAAGTGAACAGATAAAGTATTAGTATTTTACTATTTTATCTAAAAATATTAAAATATTCTTAAAATTAATAAAATTAATTAAAAAACTTTTTTTTAAACAACTTAAAAGAGTAAATATTAAAGGGTGATGTAAGAAGGGGAGTACCCTTTTGTTAGCGAAATCAGCCCAAAACCTAACTTGAGCTCTCTCGTAAGGATCGTGGGGGCAACAATGGAGATTTGTCCTTCCACACTTCATCGATGTACTCAAGGATGATCAATGGCTCGGAGATGGGTTTTTCGTTGTGGATCAAAACCGGTATTTTTTTGTGAATCGGGTTCATCTGGAGCAAGAGTGGACTCTTGTTTGTACTCATATTCGATACCCTTCTCAGCTAATGCTATTCTCACACTCATTCCATACATGCTTAAATGAGTATCCAACAGAATAACCTCGTCTTACATGTTTTTTTTTTTTTTTTTATTATTATTTAACTTGGATAGTTGGTATGAGTGAAAACGCTGTGTAGGGTGGGAAATAAAAAGAGTTCGGATGAGGGAGGTGGAAAAATCTGGAACATAAATACGTATCACATTAATATTAGTTACGAGTAGTACTCTTGTCAAGTTTGAATTTTCACTAATTTATATATATTTGGAATTTGTGAAAATATGAACTAGTACTGTAGTAGCATATACTCCCTTTCATACCGTCAATAGATATTCATTTGTATTTTTATGATTAAAGAATATAATAATTAAATGTATGTATAAGGAATTGAGGTAGGATAAAAATCTTATTTGCCCCATAAGTGACCATTTACAATTTTTGTTCCAAAAATAAATAAGATTCAAGTATTTATCTCAATATTTTTCTATTTGCGTCAACTCTGCCTTGTTTTAACTGTAAATTGACAATTTTTTCTAGAATTGAGCATATTGTGCATGCACGTGATCATTAAATTTTACGTTTTTTAGTAAAAAGAGGGCAACATTGATACAATAAAAAGATAATTGGACAAATGTCCAAAACTTATTTTTTTTTAGATAAAAATTGTATATATATGACCTATGAGACAAAAATAATATTTATCTCCACTTTTTGATTTCGTTACCCAACTCAAATTCACACCCTTTGAAATGAAATGTCACTTAAAAAAAAATCTTGAATTTTCTTGTTGTAAAATTAAAAGTGATTTAAATTACCATTTTATAAACAATTTATAGAAAAAATAAAAAGTGATAACATATTTAATAAAAGAGTTAGGCTAATTATATTGTGCACCCGGATGCACCCTAAGATATGGTGCACCCACTTTCAAAAACATATATAAATATAAACAAAAATGTATACAATTATGAACAAAAATATATACAATTTAATTGTTAGTTTTTTTAATGAAAAATTGAGTGTAAAAAAATAATTATTAAAAAATATGTATACACTATTGAATAAAAAATTATACACAATATGGATGCTAGTTTTTTTAATGAAAAAATTAGTGTGAAAAAATATACAATTATTAATAAACATGTATACAAAATAGAATAACATGTATATAAAATAAAATAAAAAGTTATACACATATGGGTGCACCCGGGTGCACCTAATATCAACCTAAAGAGTTATATTCTATTCTGTACACCCATATGTATATTAATTTTAATTCAAAAGTTTTTAGCATGTGTTTCTTAATATTTGTATAACTTTTATACGTTCACTTTTATTTAAAAAAAAAACTAACATAAAATTAGCTATCGTAATTTTGTATGTTTTAGTGTAGATATTTTATTATTAATGTATAAATTAATTTTGACAAAAACTCATATAAATTGAGTTCATGATGTAAAAATTCTAATCCCCCTTGCCATTCCATTGTAGTTGTAACCTATGTTTAACTAGAGTATTTAAACTAAATAAATATAATAGAATTTATGGTGTAAATCTGATTTACAAGAAATTCACTCATAAATTTTTGAATACGGGTCTTACAAAATCCTAACCTAAAGATCAAATAACATTGACGTTTGCAAAACGGAATTGAGGATATTTATTTAATGAGTGAGTTTCTTGTGCGCCCGAGACACGAATTTAGATCCGTGCTCCTTTGCAATTTAAACTCCCTAACAATACATAAATTTAAATAGAATAGAGAGAAGGAAAATGGGAACACAAACCGTGTACTGAGGCGGCGCATAAACTTTTGCCTTATTTAATAAACATACAACCGAAACAGAATACAAACCATACAAGAATTACAAAACAGAGCATTAATTGTAATTTAAACTTAAACTCATCCTTAACTACCCAGCAAACACTTTTATTCTCACATTACAACAAAATAAACCACACGAACTCCAAATCAAAACAATACAACAATTTTTATTTTATTTATTGAAGCCATTTTTTTTATTTTTTTTTGGTTGATTCGCCAAATGAAAACATTGACACTATTCAACCCCATACTTCTTCTTCAAATCCAGAACAAACTCGTACACCTTCTTGGGATCAGCCAAGGATTTGTGAACACTGTCTCTTGACATACACTTCTTCGCCCATGCGATGAGTTTAGGACAGTGATCTTCGATGCTAAAGTTACCGCAGATTTCATAGGTTTCGAACCAGCAGTAGAATGGGATGAGTGCCACGTCAACATACCCCAAGTTGTACCCTCCGAAGTAAGTGTTGTCCCATAACTGCCCTTCCAACACCTTCAGAGCCTCAATGAATTCTTTCTTGGCTGCTTCTTGCTCTTCTCCTTTGGTTCGCCATATCTTTCTTCCTGCCTCACCTACCTATTTCGACACATGAAATTGATTTTCAAAATCCAAGTAAATCTTGAAATAATAATACTTTGATTTGGAAGAAATACATTTTTCTTGTTTATTTGCCTTGCAAAATTCTTGGCACTAAAAAAAACAACATTTTAGTCGGTTTACATTTATAATATTACTTTACACTTTACTACTTATTAACTAAAAATACTAAATACTCGCAAAAGTCATTTCTTAAATAACGTGGAACATGTACCTTTTTGTTAATGAAATCAGCCCAAAACCTAACTTGAGCTCTCTGGTAAGGATCTTGAGGCAACAATGGAGATTTGTCCTTCCACACCTCATCGATGTACTCGAGGATGATCAATGACTCGGAAATCGGTTTTCCGTTGTGGATCAAAACCGGGATTTTCATGTGAACCGGGTTCATTTGGAGCAAGAGTGGACTCTTGTTTCTCAAATCCTCTTCTTTGTACTCGTATTCGATTCCCTTCTCAGCTAATGCTATTCTCACCCTCATTCCATACATGCTGAAATGACTGTCCAACAAGACAACCTCATCTCCCATGTTTTTTTTTTTTTTTGGTTGAAGAGAAGAAAAGATATCTGCGATGTAAATTTAAGTAGTTGGTATGAATGAAAAAGCTATGCAAGGTGGGAAATAAATAGACTTGAGGTGGAAAGATCTTGAATATACGGACCACATGCATTGAATTTAGTTTATAGTAGTCAAGTTTAACTTTTCTTTATTTTATCTGATAATATTTGGAATTAGTGAAAATATTGAGTATATTTTTTAATTTATTTTCATGTTCTAAATGCTAGAACTTTTGGGTGAGATTAACATTTTTTTTTTACATACATTAAAAGATATTTTCTCGTCATCTCGAAACAATGTACACATTATTTTTTTTTCATATAATTAGATTAAAGAATATATTACTTTAATATACAGAGAATTGAGAAATAATATAATATTTTAATGTGTATAGATAATTGTATTATTACTATGTTTGACCCATAAAAAAATATTAATTATTTTGTATGACTCTAATCTATAAAAAAAATGTAGTACATTATTATGACCAAACAAATACCTTGTTCCGAGATAAATATTTTAATTTTAATGGATAATTACATTAGTATATTATGCGGGCTCATATATAATTAAGTATTTCTTTTTTAAGTTTCACTTGTTAAAATGAAAATATATACTTTATTCTGAAATAAAACAAATCGACAAAATGTAGTATTACTTAGGTGTATTACTTAATTTTACGTAAATAACACATATAATTTGAGTTTGAATTATAAATCTCAAACTAAATTTTTATCATTCCAATTAAATTAAATATGATAATATATGAAGATAATTGCGCATGCAATCTAAATTATCTAAAATAGCCTTGTAGGTCTGGAGAATATTCTTCAATTAGTACAGTACATAATAGTTCATACACATATTTAATTATGAATTGTACCTAATTAATATATACTCCATACAACGTAAATTCCAATTTCTACAAATTAACATGTGTGACTTCACTGCTTATGTATGGTATGGTCCATAACTGGAGACGTCATTACATATGCAATTAATACTTGCAATTAATTAAGTAAAGGGATATATATCACATAGAGTTGGGAACGGAATAATTCAAAGTTTATACGTTGCAAACTATCATATATTATTAGTATTTTAGGATTAAAAGAAAGTTTTGTGTGCAATATAAAGTGATAATTTTAGTTAAATTCTAGTACTGATGTGAAGGGGAATATTGGAGTTTAACATCAAAATCATAGCATAAAATTTACTTTATTCACTTTAAGTAAAATTGTCTCAAAAATTTTTATTTTTTCCAAAATAGTTTTATAGGTTTTAAATTCTCATCAAAATAATCATTTTCACCTACAAATGTTCAGTCTTCTAATTTCATAGGACTAAATGGAACTGATCCATTGGTTCATTTATAAAAGTTATAAAACAAAATTAGTGAAAAATATTATATCTTGTGACAAAATCAGAGCAAAATTAAAAGATTTAGTACGAAAATGAATGTCAAGATTATTTTTTTGGATCTTTTCGAATAAAATAAAAAGGTACAAGACGATTTATATTTTAACACCACAAAAAAAATTGTTTTTTTACCAACGGAATATTCCATTGGTAAAAGCCACAATTTCGTTGTTAAATTGGTTTACCAACGGATTAGCAACGGAATCCGTTGGGTAAATTTCCGTTGGTAAATTTTTAGCAACGAAAATTCAATTCCGTTGGTAAATTATTCTGTTGGTAATCCATTGCTAATAATTTCACTGGTAGTTTATATAATGATTCCGTTGGTAATTACCAACGGATTGAATTTCGTTGGTAAAATACATAATAAATTCATTGGTATTCCATTACTAAAGGAAAAAAAAATCATTTTTGTTGCTATTCCATTGGTAATTATCGAATTGAATTTCGTTAATAAATTATGTTGCTAAAAAATAATATTTGTTAGTGTAAACTCAAAATATTATTATAGGCAACCCTACATAATGCATAAAAGAAAACAAGTGAAAAGTCTTACTATAAGTTCTTATCATTCTTATTATTATTCTCGTATATGGATTGTGTTTTAAAAAAATGATTAAGAAATATGGTCTATTTGAAAATAATTGGAAAATAATTGTGTTTTTTATATGATTTAGGAGATCGAGTAATTTAATGAGCAAAATAATATACAGTCTTCGAATTTAATCGATATGTTTCTCGCTTCAACTGTGATCACTAAGCAGCAAGCTTGGCACATTTGTGGGTAACTTAATTAATAGATTTCGTTTGAGAGAGAAATGTGAATTGAGTAGATAATCGAAGTCCTACATATATAAGTTATGAATTATGATTGAATAGTTTTTTATTCAAAGGTTTCAACTTTTTCTGAAGGAGTGAAATACTACAGGACATATGAACAAGGACACTATTATTCTACATAAATTATTTTCTGATATGTGAAAATTTATTTTTTATTAAAATAATTAGTTACTAGTTACTATTATTTTAAATATAAAATAATACTCATAATCAATTAAAAATTATACAAAACCCCACTCATTGTTTAAAATAAAAAATCAACACACCCCTTCTATTGCTTATGAATTAAATACTACTCTCTCCGTCCCAGCAGAGCTTTCTCTCCTCCTTTGTACTTTCACTCCTCTTTGTATTTTACAAAGGAGGAGTGAAAGCTCTGCTGGGACGAAGAGAGTACTATTTATATATTCCGCATAATGGATAAACTAAATTATTGATTTAAAAAAAGACAAAAACTTGTGTGCACCCGGGCGCACTGGACATACTCCATGCGCCCTTTAGAATTTTGTGTTAAATTGTATTCCCTCTGTCCCAGAACAACGTACACATTTACTTTTTGCACGTCGATTAAGGGATATAATATTTAAAGTGTATTGTGTACTTTTTAGTTGATCTTTTACTACATTACCCTTGGAAAAGGTACACCTCTCCAAAGAGAGCGGCTATTTGCACCCCAAAATTACTGAACGTACCCCCAAAAATATTTGAATTGACATAATTATCCTTATAAAATTTATATTTGTTCGATTGCAACAATCGAACAGAACAAAGAATTCATCTATTATCTGTTCGGTTGCAGCAACCGAACAGAACAAAGAATTTATTCATTTTATGTGTTCGGTTGCAGCAACCGAACAAAACAAGATTTGTGATTTTTTTAAAATTCAAATCTATATTATCGAATAGATAAGATAACATATAAGTTTCATGGACATCATCGATCTTTAAACAAAGATGGTGATTCCTCTCCCAATGAAAGTAAGCAAGTTTCTATTGATTCTATCAACGGAAGTAGCAGTGTACCAGTGGTTTGATAGAATCTATAATCAACAGAAACTTGTTTACTTTAACTGAGAGAGAAATCACCATTTTTATTTGAAGATTGACGATATTTATAAAACTTATCTATTATCTTATCTATTCGGTAATGTAGATATAAATTTAAAAAAAACACAAATCTTGTTTTGTTCGATTGTTGCAACCGAACAGATAAGATAAATGAATTATTTATTATGTTCGGTTGCTACAACCGAACACATAAGATAGATGAATGTTTTATTCTGTTCGATTGCTGCAACCTAACAGATAAGATGGATAACTATTCGGTTATTGTAACCGGACAGATATAAATTTTATAAGGATAATTATGTCAATTAAATATTTTTGGGGTACGTTGAGTAATTTTGAGGGTGTAAATAGCTGGCCCCCTCTCCAAAACATGATTAATGTTAATTACACATGCATGCCCCACAAATAAGCAAAAGTGCAAAACCATAAGATCTGTCAAATGTTCTCACTACAAAAAAAATTAAAATTAAAATAAAAAATCAAAAGCAAGAAGGTTCAGCAAGCTCCACCGAGTCTACACATCTTGAACGCTCAAACCTGGCGGGAGAGATTGCTTCAACTTCTCAGCCTTCTCGGAATCAAACACACAAAGTATGTAAAGATACTTGGAACACCTAACCTTGAACTTCACCACATCCTTGCTCTTTTTAATTTTCACCGACCGTGCATCCTTCCTTCTAACAGTAAGAAGGAAATCCTTGATCTCAGGGCCCCAAATGAAATCATCATTTCAGTCACCAAAAGCCCTAAATCCCAACTGTACATGTGCAGAAAATACAAAAAGGGATTATACTTCATTTATTTGTTCTACAAATCCGTTCATACCCCCAAAAAGTAAATACTCCATCCGTCCCACGTATTTTTACCCGCTTTCCATTTTGGGGTGTCCCACGTATTTTTACTCATTCCATTTTTGGCAAAAATACATAATATTTTATTACCTACTTTTTACAATCCCAACAACTTTAATTACTTTTTTACACTTTATTCATCATTCCCAATAACTTTATTCACTTTTTCTTTTTAAATTACTAATTTATCCCTACTTTCTCTTACATTATATATTAAAAAAATAAAACATCTTAATCTCCGTGCTCGTACAAACGGGTAAAAATACCCGGGACGGAGGGAGTATTATTTTATCTAATAATCTCAAAAGTTACTTTAATTTCAATTTTCCAGTCATCTATCAAATTTATTATAAAAGAAAAAGAAAAAGTACAAGTGATAAAGATGTTGAGAGTAGGGCAAAGCCTTAGAAGAACCAAATAGGCGGTCCATAAAACGAATATCTAAAACAAAGCATTTTTAGATTTCGAGAAAATATCAAAGTCATTTGGCAATTTTTGCAATAGTCCCAGACTGTCGTATTGTGTCTGAACGAGTAACTGGTTTAGAGCCGGGATGTATATAACTTTCCTTCTTTCTTAATTTACCAACAATCTGCAAAGGAGGGAATTGATCATCAACATACGCATTGGAATCCCTCTTAGGATTTTCGTTATAGCATGCTCATAGGATTCGATCAAGGGCTTGGTAATGCCCTTGTCAATAGGGGCAGCAAGGAGCAAAGTTGTCCTCGAAGCCTCATTCAAAACCTTCGTTTGGGCCAAAGATTCTGCATTTTTGTAAGAAGCAAGAACACGTATAACTGAATTAATAACGTCACTAGATGCAGCAAGATCAACGTATTAAAGTGTGTCTAAACCAAAGTGAGGGGATGTTTCCTCCCATATTGTAACATCATCCATAACATAAGGGTCTGCCTCGTATCCATGAGAAGATTGAAAATCAGATTGAGTGAGTCCAACACCCTTGTCAAAATCCAAATTCACATTTTCAACAGCCAACATATCTTCCTTATCTTCAAGCATGCTGAACTGATTCGAAAGGAGGATAGCTGGGGAACGAACAGTCTTAACAGAGCTACCCCCAACCTTGGAAGACTGAGTAATCTTAACAATGTGTTCAGCAAAACACGAAGGACCAGCCACATCTGAAGCAGGATTGGCTGCAGTATTAAAATCACCATCAAGTGGCTGGGTGGCAACGACAGGAGTAGAAGGAGGCTTGGCTCTCCATTGACTCGAGCCATCATCAGCAAGAGGGCGCTTCCTAGGCCTTCTCTTTTTATAGCAAACAGACTCCAAATGCCCCAAAATATGGCAAAAAGAACAGAAAGAAGGGAGATTTTCATAGAAACATCAAAAGAGTGGGTAGCAGCTGATAAAGAAATTGAAGAAGGAAGGAAACAGTTCAGCATATCTATGTCTACCAGAACTCGAGCGAAACGACCAAGGGAGCCATTGAGTGCTCTTTCATCAATACGGATAGGCGTTCCCATGGTAGAAGCAATTGAAAGTAAGACCCTTTCCGTCCAAAGTTCGAATGGATGTTCAAAAATACAAATCCAAACAGAGACAGTAGTAGTTTGGGCTTTATATGGATTGAAGGCAGGGGTCCATCGATGGACCTTGAACTTACCTGTTTCCATCTAAAAAAGGCGAAGTTTCAGGATGTGACGACGAAGACTTTCATCAGGAATGAGAATATTGAAGAAGCCCTTTCCTAACGGGATCAAAGATAAATTAGATGCATTCCAAAGTTTCTTCAACGATGAAACCAAATCAGAGTGGGATAAGGGTTTTTGACCCTGATTCAATAACAGTCTACCAGTAAGGAAAGATCCGCAAGCTTTGACTCTGTCAGAGTAGTACGATTCATCAATCGTTATAGAGATGGAGTCACCACGGTGGCTCACTGGGAACTCATCAGAAGCTGCGGATGTATCACGGAGGAGAGCAGAAATTGGGGATTTTTCAAGGGTAGGGTCAGCGACATCCATTTTATCCTTGTGTGGTAGAGAATTAGTCGAACAGCGAGATTTTGAATAAAATCAGTGAAAGAAACATCAGGTGGCGCCGATTTGGGGGCCGGCGAACGATTGCAAACATTTGAAGGCGGGTCCGCACCTTGGAAAATTCGATCTGGAGCAGATCCGGATGAATTAGCGCCCAATAGCAGCTTTGACAATTGAGGGGAAGCCCTAGCTATAGATATGAAGCCTTGAAGCAAAATACTACTACAAGACTTCATATTTTAACAGTCATCCATACATCTTACTACTTTAAACATTTTTATTAACTAAAAATACTATAAAACACCTCAAAAGTCAATAAAATTGGTCAAATAGTGCAACTTTTCTTAAACAACGTGAAACAGTAAACGTGAAAAATATTATAAGATGGAGAGAATAATATTTTAATTTATAATGAATAATTGCATTAGTGTATTTTATGGGGCATATAGAAATAAGTATTTTGTGTAAGTTTCACCTATTAAAAAAGTGACATATATATTCTATTTTGTGCAAAAGTAAAATAACAAAGTGTTGGGTATGGAGTACTTAATTTTAGGTAAATAAAACATGAAATTTGAGTTTGGATTATAAATCTCAAACTAATTTTGTATCAATCCAATTATGATAACATGAAGATAACTGCGCATGCAATCGAAATTGTCTAAAATAGCCTTGTAGGTCTGGACAATATTCTTCAAAGTCAATTATATTAGTGAACAGTTCATGCACATAATTAATTATGAATTTTACCGACTTATATATATTACGTAAAAATTCCAACTTCTACAAACATGTGCGACTTCACTGCATATGTATGGTATGGTCCACGTCATTACACATGCAAATAATTAAGTAAAGGGCTGTCACATGGAATTAATGCTCAACGGAATAATTCAAAACTTTTACTCCCTTCGGCCACCATATGGATGCATTTGTTTTTTACGTGAATTAAGAAGTATGGAGTATTATTTAATATATATAGTGGGTAGTTGTATTAATAAGTGTGTGTCTTATTTTTTAGTTGTATTAGTGAATGCATGTAAGTCACATGTGTGTAAAAAGGGAAATGAGACCATTATTGGCGGATGCCCAAAATAGAAAAATGAGATTCTTTGAAACGGACGGAGAGAGTAGTACGTTGCAAACTATCATATACTCCCTCCACCCGCTGATAAGATACCCATTTTGCTATTTTAGTCGTTCCCTATAAAGGTATCTATTTTTTACTTTTAGCAAAAGGGTCTCACACATGGCTCACTACTCACTACTAATATAATTACTCATTTTACATAAAATAATAATACTCCTTAATTCACATGCAAAAAGTAATTTCGTACGTTAATAGCGAACTGAAAGAGTATATATTACTAGTATTTTAGGATTAAAAAAAAGTTTGTGTGTTGTATAAAATGATAATGTAGATAAATTCTAGTACTGATATTTTGGTGGATATTAGAGTTTAAATTTAAAATCGTCTAAATTTACTTTATTCAAAATAATTTTAAAGAATTTAATTTCTTAAAAATAATTTCATAGTAATCCTTTATAGTGTTGTATTCCCTCCGTCTCATCTATAAGTTCCTATTTGTTTTTTATGTGAATTAAAAAATATTACTCTCTCCTTCCCAAATTCAAGTTCACGTCTACTGTAGATACGGAGTTCAAGAAAAGTCACTTTTTGTCTTACTTTTGAGGATAGTATGATATTTTTGGGTAATATATAAATGATAAAGTTTGTTATGTGTGTTAAAAGGGTGATGAAAATTTTGTAATTAAAGTATGTTAGAGGGATATTAGTTTGTTGTTTTTCCCTTTTATAGAATTGTGAAGTTGAATTTGGGACGGATCAAAACGAAAAATGTGAAGTTGAAGTTGGGGCGGAGGAAGTATTATTTTAAATGTAGTGAGTAGTTGTATTAATAGTAATAGTGTGCTATATGTGAAACCCTTTTATTTTTATTAAAAAAAGTAAAATGAAAACTTTTGAATGGAATACTCAATGTAGTAAAATAAAAATCTTCCGGAAGGAAGGAGAAAGTTTTAATTTTTTAAATCTCACTATTCAATTAGAGAGTTCGATATTCATTTCCCCTCTTTAATAGAAAAAGTACACAATATGGCTCACCACTTCACTCTAATACAATTACTCACTTTACATATAATAATAATACTCCTTAATCCACGTGCAAAAAGTAAATGGATACCTTAGAATCGGATAGAGGGAGTAGTTTTTTTGCAAGTAGTACTCCCTTTTCATCTCATATATATACGTTTGCTTTCTACGAATGGATCAAAAGCAAAATTTGTTGTCGGTGCAAAACAATATTGTATACATCTCTTCTTTTTACCGTCTTAAATAATACGGAGTAATATAATATTTTAATGTGTTTAGAATGACAAAATAGCAAAACATATTACCTTATTCTAAGAATGGAGGAGTAAAATATTTAAATGTGCAGTAAATAATTAAATGAGTACTATATTTTGTGGGCCATTGATGGGTGTGATATTTCTTGCTTCAATTGTGATCACTGAGCATGCAGTAAGCTTGACACATATTTCAATCTCTTTCTTCTAAAAGTTTAAAGAGATGTAATAGGAGATATCACATTAAAATGTCATACTAGTACATCCCATTCTCATAATGGTAAGGGATGGCTTAATTAAAGGATTTTGTTTGGGAGAGAGATATGGATTGAGCGACAATTAGAGTCGTAATCAATAATTATATTTTTTAAAGAACCAATTCAAGGCCTGTAAAATGAGTAAACTATCAATTTGGGGCCTCAATTATTTTTTTTATCAATTCGGGCCTGAAATATGTAAAACTATCAATTCAAAGCCTGAATTTATAAAAAATTATCTCCTATTTTATTAATTTAGGGCTTAAATTCAGGCTTCGAATTGATAGTTATACGTTATTCAGATCCCGGATTGATAGAAATAATAATTCAGATCCTGAATAGATAGTTTACTCATTTTTCAAGTCTTGAATTGATAAAATTTATTTTAAGGAATTATTATATATGTCTATTTTGTTTTTTCCATTGTGGCTGCAACTTTTTATTGTTATGATATGCACACTTTTTTATTTTGGGTATCCTATATATTTTTCCATATTACATTAATTAATATTGAAAATACACTATACATCTTACATTATTTTTGTACTTTTACTCATTATTTCAACAAACATTATTTACCTTTTTTCATTTAAGTTATGGCAAAAGCTCCTGTGCACCCGGGCGCACGGAACACTTTCCGTGCGCCTTTAGAAATTTGTGCTAAATTGTATACCTTTTAGTATACAGATGTGTACCCTTTATTTTCTAAAGAAAAATCTGGGCGCACGAACAACACTCCGTGCGCCTTTAGAATTTTGTGTTAAATTGTATACTCTTTAGTATAAAAATGTGTACCCTTTATTTTCTAAAGAAAAAAAAATATTAATGAAAAGTGTATACCCTTTAGAACAAAATTGTGTACCTTTTAGTAATTAAAGTGTATACCCTTTAGACCAAATTAATGTACCCTTACCCATAATACAAAATTTCTAAAGGCGCACGGAATGTGTTCCGTGCGCCCGGGTGCACGCAAGCCTCACTCTTAAGTTATTAATATATCTTTATTTTTTTCTTACATTATATATCTATTTGTTTTATCACTTTCGCTGTAAAATGTTACTCCCTCCGTCCCACACCAATGCTTACGCTTCCTTTGTAAATTACAAAGGAAGCGTAAGCATTGGTGTGGGACGGAGGGAGTATCACTTTTCATTTATACTATAAATTATTCATAAAATAGCATTATCATTTTTCATTAATTGAATATGAACTTTTTATTATATTTCCTCCGTCCCGGACATAGGTCCCCATTTGCTTTTTGCACATGAATTAAGGAGTATTATTATTTTATGTGTAGTGGGTAGTTGTATTAGTATTGAGTGGTGAGCCATATGTGGGTCTCTTTTACTAAAAGAGGAAAATGAGGGTCTTCGAATGAGACACCCAATATAATAAAATGAAAATCTTTTGATGGAATGAAGTAAGTATGAGTTATCACTTTTCATCCATCTCACATAATCTCTTACGTAAAATGTTCTCATACGAATCGAAATATTATAAGAGATATGTAACAAGGATAAGAAATAAGGAGATGCATTGTGCTACTCAACGCCATAATACTTTTTCAAGAGCAAAACGAAGTCGTAGACGGTTTTAGGATTAGCAAGGATTTGCGAACACTCTCTCTCATGATGCACCTCTTGGCCCATGCAATCAATTTAGGACACTCCTCTTCGATGCTAAAATTACCGCAGTTTTCGTAGGCTTCGAACCAGCTGTAGTATGGGATGAGTGCCACGTCAACATACCCCAAGTTGTACCCTCCGAAGTAAGTGTTGTCCCCTAACTGCCCTTCTAACGTCTTGAGGGCCTCAATGAATTCTTTCTTGGCTGCTTCTTGCTCTTCTCTTTTCTTCAACCATATCCTTCTACCTGATTCACCCACCTACTTGGACAATGCACATTCAACAATATATGAAATAATTATATTTATTTCTATAAATCTTGAAAAGAAAAGAAAAGTGTCATTTTGGTGTAATGCATGTCTTGGGTGACACGTTGGAGAAATAAGTAAATTATACTCCCTTCGTTCCAGCTATAGGTGTTTATTTGTTTTTTTTCACGTGAATTAAGGAGTATTATTATTTTATATATGTTGGAAATAAATTCATAAATTATAATGTCTTTAATCCTATTATGATAAACGAAATTTAAAATGTAAAGTGTAAGCGTACTTTAATTCATGGAATTTTTAGACATAATATGAACTCGGAGATCGATAGGTATTATGGTCTTCCTCAACTAAGCCCCTTATTCCTTATGGGGACCGTAGTAATCCCTCCCGATGGTGAGAAGGAAAGACCATGTGCGGCTTAGTATCTTGGGGACCATAACCTGTGAACCTTTATATACTAGACAACTGGGCCACCCATAATCACCCAATCATGTAGTATTGGGTATCTACTCAATTGGCCCATATTAATATTATTATAGCCCATGGACTTTTAACCTTAATTGGATCACTTAATTAAGTCCATAAAATAATTGAATAGCTAATATAATTGCATAATAATATATTGTCCACAATTAGACTATATTGGAAATAAAAAATTTTCAACAATCTCCCACTTGGGCTATATATTTCTCAAAGCAATTATACCAAGAGTCCTTAACTGCACAACTTTATGCTATTCCTCTTTATGCTATAATTAACAATATGGTCCATATCATATACTAATACCGAATCACCGCGGCATTCACCACATTACAAATCGTGGTTAAACCCCAACAATCACCAATATCAATGTACTCAATGACATCGATCAAATATGGTGAGTAGCATGGAAATTACATGTAGAATGTGATCAACTTCATGTCTATTTCCAACTGGTCCAACTTTATCAATCTTTAGTGAGATCAATCCATAATGTAAAATTTTATAAAAAAAAAATGAACTTTAGTGAATTCACAATGAATTCAAAGCCATCAACTTTATTTTGCAGAAAACTGAATTATCCAAATAAAAGGGTCTTAAAAACTTTAAAGAGCAATAAATATAGACTCCAACTGAACCAATGTACTCTAAAACCATATAACATCCATATGAGTAGCTAGCTTATAAAATTACAGGGCGTTGAATACATAATTGACGAATTCTCATTTGGAGTCTATCACAGTATGCTCTACCAAAATTTTCCATAAGTACACTTTCTTAAACAACCAAGAATTCTATGTCAATATGTTTGACTTATAAGTACTCTTGTCATTAATACTTTACTGCGAACTAACTATCACAATCAACTTTATGTGACAAAGCTTCATAACCTTTATTTTATGATTGGATGCCCCTTAGTGTGCTTTTATTTCTATTGTCATGGTTAATGAGCTACAAGTGTTTGTTTAACACTTTTACTTATATAGCTTTCAAAACTAACAGAAAATGTAGCGTGAAGTGGATCTTATACTATATTGACATTCAACAAACTCAGAATCAGAATTCCTCATGATCTTTAACAAATCTGATTCCTGATGTACAAGCATGTTATCCTTAGTTCTCTATAAATACTTTATAAAAATTCATACTAGAGTTACTTAAATTTCTACCTAATACACCAACAACAGAAGTCAAATTAGTTCTTGTACAGACCTCATCATACAACAACTTCCAACAATCAAAACATATAGAATATTTCTGTATTTCTTAAATCTTTAATTTAACTTTAGGACACCTGATTGAGACTGCACTTGTCTTCCTTAATTTAACTTAAACATTCTCCCACTGAATCACATAAACATCTACACTTGTCTCAAAACCAAATGACACAATTACCTCATGATGATACTTGTGATTTCAATATAGAAAAAACTTGCTTAAACATTCTCCCACTAAATCACATAAACATCTACACTTGTCTCGAAACCAAATGAGATAATTACCTCATGATGATACTTGTGATTTCAATATGAAAAAAACTTACTTGAATGTATAGATGGATTTTTTTTTAGTTCTTAAACTGTTGAAATTGTGTCATCAATGTTACTATTAAGAAATTTAATTTTACATCCATCAAATGTGATTCAAGACCAAAATGTGCTACCAATGTCACGATTATCTTAAAAGAACCTTTCTCAGTAACCTGATAGAAAGTCCCTTAAAGCAATGTCTTCTTTTCCTTCTGAGTACAATCCTTTACCAAGATGCGGACCTAATCACCTTGTATTGATTTATACTCACAGCTTATAGCATTAACCTACTTTAAACTATTTGGACCTTGCATGGCTTGATGAACATTATTTGAATGTTCTATCATTAATTCCACAGTGTCTTCATTATTTAGGAGAAAACTATATAATCATCCGAATTTTTTTTCTCCCAACTCTAGTGGTTTCTTAGTGACATTAATTCTTAGTAACATTAATTCTTGGTGACATTAATTCTTGAGGTTGTTGATTTTATTATTCCTTAAATATTATTGACATTGTCATATTATTATTTTGAATTTACACCATTCTTAAAAGCATAAGTGGGATTCAAAATAGGGTGCGGCTATTCGCACCCCGGTGTCTCTTTACACACCCCATAATTTCTTTGACTAAATTACCCTATTATTAATAGAACCATTTAACATTATCTAGCCAGATGTGCAATTGAATCCACAATTGTTGCCCAACTTCCACAATGATAGCATAAATTGACTTAAAAAGATTCCATGTTGAGTGCCCATTATACTAACAGTAGCCCCATCTTCTTCCCAATATTCATGTAACAAGCAGTGTCGAAGGTTCTTGCCACTTCTAATTAATCAGATCAGTATCCAATCTGCATTATTTCTTCTATCAATTCATGTGGTCAACGTTGATGGTGGGATTCGGCATTTGTATTTAATTAAAGTACTACAATCTATGTTTTTATCTAGCCATAAATTCTATGAAGAAATTCCATAGAATTTCTTAGTTAATGTATATGAGAGAAGATCTCATTAATGTCTTCAATTCTTTCTCATTCCAATAAAAATTCAGATAAATAATGAAATTAGGAAAGATTTTCATCATTCGACTTGAAGAGATGGATGAGAGAAATATTGATCATAAGGATAGAAATGTCTAAATATTGGGGTGTATTTAGACAATTGTAATAATGCTTAATTAAATTCGGGTGTAAAAAGTGTTTGGGGTATATATAGTATTTTCGGGGGTGTGAATAGCCGCCCCCTTCGAAATAAACTCCTCCATAAAGACAATGTCTTTAATATTATTCTTCTCCCCAAATTAACATTCTCAAAGAATATCGTATTACATGTCTCAAATATCATCCAATTAATTGGATAATAAATTTTTATCTTTTATTCATAACCAATAAAGTAGCTTGTATTTATTTGAGTCCAATTTTCTTTAGTAGGTCCCAATAATATAGCCTTAGTTGGACATCACCATATGTGAAACTCAAAGAGTTCTCACAACTACTTTGGTTGGAATTTTATTGAGACCATAAGCTGCAACCTTTAGTATTTTTTCAATTAGTAACCATATGTTATGGAGTACTAATTTTGTCTTTTAACTACACCACAACACCATTCATGCTAAGTAATCTTAATGTGGTGTATTATAAAATAATTCTACAAGCCTTTAGGAGTAAACAAAAGATTGTACTTTAGTTGTCTTTAGCAGCTTTCTTAATGGGTTTTCTTGTATTGCCCTTATACTTTATTGAGACTTAGTTTGTTAGAAACCTAATAGTCTCATCTTTATTGTTGAAGTTATCATCATATATGATTTTATTGTTGATATAGGTTAAACTTAAATAGCAGACTTCTTAATTGTACAGAGAATTATTTCAAAATGATTATCATGCTTGCACTAAACTTTATAATCTTTTAAAATTTAAATAATTTAGAATCATCTCGAGGAACCAAGCACACTATTAGCATCAAGTCCAATGAAAATAATACTAACTTGTAAGTGACACCCTCTACATAGTAGTCAAATGCTGACAATAAAACTGTCAAACAATAGTCTTCCTTTGAGCCGACTTATTACTCACATATCAAATCAAATAACTGTCACACATTCACCATCACATGTGCTTGTGTATTTCGGACCAAATATTAATCTACCTTTGGGCAGATCAATACCCGCATAAAGATACACTCGCAACATACATGTCATAAAATAAATTATGACAAGTGATACTAGTTGGGGACCCATCACAAGACACCTTGTGCAACACTAACCTCGTCTTTGGATAAAAATTAACTGCAGGGGTAATTTTGGTGTAATAATCAAGTACTGATAATAAGTTCTGTCAAACAAAAGTCTATCTTTGGACCGACTGATGTTCACATGAACAATTCAAATAATTATCACATACTTATCATCACATATGTGTTATTATTCTGTCAAACTGTGCCTACCTATGGGCCGAACACAGAACACATAAATAATTCCATACTCATTTATGTAATTTCAATAAAGTCGTTCTCCATACACAGAGGCTGCTATGGCAATATGAGGCTTTAATTGTCTGGATTGAAAAATTACTAGACCAATTAAACAAATACTAAAAATAATTATTTGTGTTTAATTGAACGACATTAAAAATGTCTTCCCAAATTTAATTAATTAAATTCTCAAGCTTTACGAGAATATTTAATTATTCCCACTTATTTAAAATTAATGAAAGATTTCTTAACTTAATTGATTGTGAATATTAATTTAGAATAAACTAAATTAGTTAAATATCCTTGCCATCAAAATTACCATAGTTAAAACAACATACATATTCAAATTATTGTTGTCATATCAAACTAGAATTAATTAGTTGAGGTGGCGTGCTCAAATAATTAACAACTATGGCACACATTGACATGTCAATGATTTTATCACCAAAAGTAGCATAAATACTGTAGCCTTATACTGGACACAAATATGTATATATAAGATACATTACAATTCAATTCAAATTTAATTGAATACTGCTGAATTCAATTCAAAATTAATAATTATCACAATTGCTACCCATGAAATTTACAATTAAAATGCATATTCAGTAAGCCTTAACCTGAATGGCAGCTATACAAGTTTGTAAAATAATTTGATCTCAAAACTTTATTAGCAGTACACATGGCTATGTAAATTTGATCATAAATGCCACACATTAAACTAACGCTAATACCAAAAATATTCGAAATTCATAATTCATACCAATGCAATAATGGCAGAATGCATTGTGATCCATATTTCATGATGAATTACTTAATCCAATAAGTTCTCAAATATCAAAACAATGCCTAACGATTAATGTGACGTCACTAGCTGGCAACCTTTTATTCTTAAATTGCGAAAGCATGTTGCGAAAATACACATGTCAGTATACAAGTTATCTTTAATAACTCCAAATCTTATTTCCCCAAGTAATTCACGTACTCTAATTCACATAATTGCATTTTAGCATTCTTAATTACCAAATTATGGAAAAAAAGTTCCATTAATAGGATGCACTTTTAGTCAATATTAATGATATATTAGAATTAATAAAAATTCCACTCAAGTTTGTCCCGTCCTACACCATTTGGAATTATGAATAGTAAATCCACCAAATCTTGATCTTTATAAATTATAGGCAATTATAGGATAGAATCTCATAATTATATATTATCATATATTAACCAATTCGAATACTTGAAATCATGTATGTGGGTTCATATGCAATTAAGCAATAATCTACTCATAAATTAAACAATTAAACTAATTAATTTAAAATCTTTAAATCTGGAGGAAATTTATTGTATTAATTACACCAAATTTCAATTATACTGTGAAGCACATATTTCGACCATGAAAGAACACCATTTACAAAATTAATGCAAATATACTATCCCATCATATAAATCAATTTATTTGCTAAAATTAATATTGATATCCGATCCGATAATCATATAAATGAGAATTCCAATTACTTCTCAAATAATTATCTTCTGACAACTTATCTCAATGTGATAAAAATCAAATCACAAATTTTCAACCATGAGATTAGAAGCTAACAACTGCAATTCCTCACGAAACCACATATTTATGTATTAAAACATATACTTTAAGAATTCGCAGTGTAATCGTATTGCTGAATCACGTCTATGTATATATGAACAACAACGATATTAGACCTTATAATTCATAAATGATCTCAACCTTCAAATTTAAAATTGTGATTTCTTAACGATTCAAACACAAATATTAGAATCAAAACATAGTTCTTACAAATATCAGAGAATCGAGTTAAATATTTGTTTGGTCCCGTAACTTTTTTTCTTTTTAATTTTAGTCCCAAAAAAGATATTTGTTTATAATTAGTCCCATAACTTTAATTTTTCTTAAATTTTGGTCCAATTTTTATCGGATTTGCCACTTGTTGCCGGAAACCAACGAGCGATGCTGACGTGGCTAGTCCAATTATTTCTCAACCAACCAAAGATTGATGAAACTTAAGAAGAAGAATGAAGACAACACCAAAGATTGCAAAAACGTTTATAGTCACCCCATACATAAACATTTTACAATTTTTGGTGTTATCCTTCTTCTTCTTCTTAAGCTTCATCAATATTTGACTGGTTGGACTCGTCATGTCAGCATCACTTGCCAATTTCGGAAACAGGTGGCAAATTCGGCGAAAATTGGACCAAAATTAAAGAAAAATGAAAGTTATGGGACTAATTATAAACAAATATCTTTTTTGGGACTAAAATTAAAAAGAAAAAAAGTTACTGGACCAAACAAATATTTAATTCCAGAGAATCATAAATAGGGTGACTCTGATATCACTTGTTAGAAATAAATTCATAAATCATAATGTCTTTAACCCTATTATGATAAACGAGATCTAAAACGTAAAGCGAAAGCGTACCTTAATCCATGAAGTTTTTAGACATAACATGAACTCGTAGATCAATAGGTATTATGGTCTTCCTCAACTAAGTCCCTTTATTCCTTATGGGGACCGTAGTAATCCCTCCCGATGGGGAGTAGGGAAGACCATGTGCGGCTTAGTATCTTGGGGACCATAACCTGTGAGCCTTTATATACTATACAACTGGGCCACCCATAATCACTCAGTCATTTAGTATTGGGATAGCCCATGGACTTTTAACCTTAATTGAATCACTTAATTAAGTCCATAAAATAATTGAATAGCTAATATAATTATATAATAATATATTGTTCACAATTAGATTATATTAAAAATTAAAAATTTCCAACAATGTATAGTTGGTAGTTGCATTAGAATGTTAATAGTGTGGGTGGTGGGCCATATATGGGTCTCTTTTACTATAAGGGGAAAATGAGGACTTTTGAATTGAATGAGACGCCCAATATAATAAAATTGAGATCTTTCGGTGGGACGGAGGAAGTACTATAGAAAGAATAGTAAAAAATCTAAAGACAATTGTTTGATTTACTAGACTAAACAATTAACACAATAGATGCACAAAAAACAGTGCCAAAAGGGATATATACCTTTTTGTCAACAAAATCAGCCCAAAACCTAGCTTGAGCTCTTTGGTGAGGGTCATGAGGCAGCAATGGAGATTTGTCGTTCCACACCTCGTCGATGTACTGAACGATGATCGACGACTCGCAAATGGGTTTTCCATTGTGGATGAAGACGGGGACTTTCTTGTGAACCGGGTTCATATCGAGCAGGAGTTGAGATTTGTTGGCCAAGTTTTGTTCCTTGTAATCATAGGGAATCCCCTTTTCGGCTAATGCGATTCGAACCCTCATTCCAAACATGCTAATGTTTGCATCCAACAGAACTATCTCATCCGCCATTGTTGTTTCCTATAGAAGAAGATAGGTTTAGTTTTGTTTTGGGGGAGAATGAGTAAGATCAGAAGTGAATGGTGTGAGATATTGTGCAGAATCCATTGTTTATATAGGAAATCCTGCATGCTACGTTGGCCTAATTATTTTTTAAATTTGTGAAAACTCTAGTATATTACAAGTGGACTAACACATGAATTAATTATTGGTTACAAGTATCATAGACCATATTACTCTTTTAAAATTAGATATTAAATATAGGGTTAAATTTTTATATGTGGATTTGGATTTAACAAAAAAAAAAAAATTTAAGTACCTAAGCTTTCAAATATTTATACGTACTAAATGTTAAAATGCTCAAAATGATAAAAGTATTCTTGACTCAGATTGATAATTTGATTTAAAAATTTTAATAGAGTTATGAATATATATAATCGAGTGATATATTTTAACTGAATCAACAATCGAGTCAAGTATATTTTTGTAAAATTAGTCATTTTAACAAATACGTTTAATTAAAAATAGGGTAATAAAGAAAAATCTTATAAAAACTATTGTTATTCATTACTTCTTAAATATATTATAACTTTTAATTTAAAATGTTTCCAATTTTTATTTTATATTACAAACTATTCTATTAACTAATTAAAGATATTTTTAGTGAAAATGATATAATTTCTTATTTATTTATTTAAAAGAACTCAATCAATTTCATGAAAGTGTTTGTTGCATGCGCATTAATTTTATTTTATTTTATAATATTTATGAACCACTTAATTTTCTTTATACATGATCTAAAAGTTAAAATTAAATTATGAATCACGTATATGTGTTTGGCATAGAAAAACTCAATAAATTTAAACCAATTACATTTGACTTTCTTATAAAAATAAAACTTTACTATATCAAATAAAAATTATACAAATATTATTATGGAGTAATGATGTTATAACTCTGTGTTTTGAAAAATACTTTTATATATATAATGTTTTTTAATACGATCTAAGAAAAATAATATATAGGGTTTTGAATTTATTATGTGGTGTGAGCAATTTAGATAATGTGTCATTTTTATAGGTTTTTTAATTTTTTAATAATAAATTTGTTTAGAAAGAAAAATAATATAGTTACTTTATTTTAAATAACCAATCAAAATATTTCATTTTTCTTTATCTCATTTAAAAATTTATCTAAAACTTTAAGTGTTTTAAATTTTTTATTTTTAAATAGGATTTATATAAAAATTATATCAAATTAATTGTCTTTTCATGATCTTTAATTTGACATCCATATTACTAATAATATATGATTGGAGAAATAGATTCTTAAATTCAATAACAATTTTATATTGTAAAATATTCTTTAATAAAATATATTAATAAATAAAATATTTTTAGAAGAGTAAGAAATTATTTAATATATTTAATCTATTTTTCCTTAGAATTTTAAATTTAATAAATTTAGTTAATTATAAAATTCTAAATGAGGAATTTCATGAGAAAATAAATCTTAGTTTAATATTAATTAATTTTCATAATTTTTTTATCGTTAATTATTTATTTTATATTTATTTTATTATTTTTAATAATTAATTTTAATTATACAATTATTTATAATTATTACATACATTTATTAATTTTATTTATTAAATGATAATAGTTAAGGATGGTAATGAAATGGGCATTTCAAATACCCATTCTATCCAAATCTTAATAGGGCACGTATGGGTGATTGTAAACAGGTTTGAGACGGATACAGATAGTTGTGAAAATTACATTAGGATTTGGAACAAGTACGGATAATACCTGAAAATCACATTAGGGTTTGGAATGAGTACGGATAATACCGCAATACCCGCGGGTACTATAAAAAATGATATTAAATCAATGATCGTGCTATTTTATTAACAATTTATGATATAAATAATAGTGATAATAATTTATATTAAAAGTAATAATATTTTATGGCGAAAGTGATAAGTATTATAAAAAGTGTAAAATGATCTCATGTGAAACGGTTTCATGCAAGACCTATCCTATTGCATATCAAAGAATAAGAGAATTTATAAAGTTTGTTAATAATTTTTTTTTCAAATTTTTACTTAATTTTTTAATAAATCTTTAATATATAAAAGAGGGATGAAATTTGATTAGGTATCAACCTAAAAGTAAATCAAGGGTGACGTGGCATTAGACTTTTGAATTTTTTTTATTTTGTTTAGTTAAGAATCTCGGTGCCCAACTCATTATCTTGCTTGAATTCTTCAAACCAATGCTTCATAGGTGTCATATGGAATGTACATCCTGAATCCAATACCCACTCAACAGACACATCTGATGATGTGATGGCCAGAGCTTCAATACCTTCCATACCAGCATTATTTTGTAATTCACCAACCTGATTAACTTAGTTCTTCTGATTTCCAGCAGGTGCTTCTGGTTTCTCGGACTTGCTAGCCTTCCATTTTGCACATTATTTTTTGAAGTGTCTGTTGGCGCTCGATCGTTTGGTTAACGTGACCCGTTAGGGTTCCATGTATTTCTAACAAGCAGCGGAAGCAAGTAAACATGAAACGCATTACCTTTCACCAAGGGTTGATGTAGAGGTTGAATTCTCGCTGGCAGTCTGCGCAGTCCCACGAGAATAGCCATAAGTTCCTCTTCTGATGTCAGAATTAAGTGATCTTTATGCTCAAACGATCCTCTCTTCGACAGCTTTCCATCAGTATATAATACATTAAAATCGAAGAACTGTACGATTTTATATGAATTTTGGAACATAACAAACTGCAGCAGCAAACGACCTTCCGGTCTTCTGCTGTATGTCCCAAGTCCGATCTCAACGTCGTGTGGGCGACGATCTACGAGACCTACTCAATCTGCTGTTCACTCTCTCTCTCGTATGTTAGGTGCAGAGTTAGGTTTAGAACAAACTGAGGTGACTTATATACATGGGCTACAGCAGGGACCAGGAGGAGAAATTGGATTGGGCCTCCATTGGGCTTAAGTATCCAAGCTTAGCCCAAAGCTTATACTTAAGTCCAATAATAATAATATATTCCACTAAAATATTATTACTGCACTACCATACCAATCCCAAAATTACGTTTTGGGCTCCTTCTTATTATGAGCCCGTTAGTCTCCCCATGTTTAAGATATACAATGTCCATTAATTAATTTAAGTTACTGACAACTCAATTAATTAATATCTCATCCAAGAGTAGTACCACTCAACCTCATTATCATGCCGGAATAAATTCCACCTGCAGGGTTTACATGATAATCCTTATGAGCTCCTCAAGGGGACATCATCAACCTATGACGGACACGGATTCCTTCTACAATCAACAGCACACCATAGAGACAGCACTACTTCCCAACTCATCGAGTTTGTTAATTTAATTACATGTAAATCTCACCCATTGATGAATCAAAGAAATACATACTGCCCTAAGTGTCGAGGTTATTGTATAGGGATTAAGAGCACGAACTTCCATAATAACTGAGATCAAGTTCTCCTATAAGTCAGTATAAGTCGAACGATCTCAAGCGGTCCTGCTCAATACACACAAGTGCACTAATGTGATTCTATAGCCAAGACAAGCTAATACCAAACCACACTACAACCATCCCGATAGAGAGTCCCCGTCTATCTCAGTTGTGAGCATCTGTTTATACTTTATAAGGAAACCGATAATATGATCTTCCGCGTGTTGTCGCACAACATATTATCTACAATATAAAGTAAGTGGACTATTGCATCGAACATATAAATAAATTATAAGATGCAATCATTTGATCATATGATTCTCATTTCAAATTAATTGTTTAAACATTGTTCATATAAAAACCTAGACTTTTAGTATACAATCCAACAATCTCCCACTTATACTAAAAGACTATGCTGTTATGTCTTCTACCATACATCTGATTTCCACCCACTACTCGGCCATCAAAAGCTCTCGCCTTAAGGTCCTTGTTAATGGATTTACTAGGTTATCATCCGATGCAATCTAGGTGACAACAACCTTCCCCTCATCATACGATTTCTCATAACAGGTGGTACTCGCGCTCCATGTGTTTAATTGCCTTATGGACTTGTGATTCCTTCAAGTTTGCAACTGCACCAATATCATCAATATAAATTTTGATATCCTTGGGCAAACTTAGAAACACTACAAAGTCCATCATGAAGTTTCTAGAGTCATACAGATACATTGGTTGCCTCATAGGCTCCAATTTATCATCTTTCCATATGGAGTCCGAAGTCTGAAATATATTTCTATATAACACTCCTCCACATTATGACTCAACTTCCTAAAATTAAACACATAACCTTGAGGTGGATTTACTGCCGTCCAATCTGACTAAAAAATCTGAATCTACGTAATCCACAAGAAGCAGTGAATCTGTCCAGTAAGCTTACATATAATTTCCAGTCCTTCTCAGGCACTTCATATATGTCTTACCACAGCTCATCATTCTTGTTCCAGGTTACGTTGATACCCACTGTTTATGCATTTAGCAAAACAGATATCCATACTCATGTATAGCATTCCTTAGATTAGGCTTCCTCATTTACCGAAGCATAAGGAACTGCTTTCATCTCCTTTATCTTCCTTTTGTGTCTCAAGACACATTTCCTTAGATAAAGTCACATGCTAAAACGAGTAAGGATTGTATCATTTCATGAAGCTTGAGATAAGCATAACATCCTTTCTTGTGATCCGTATTACCGTGATCAAAAGGATATTTTTGCTCCTCTTAAGTCCTTCATCTTATACCGCTTTATTTACCATACCCCATACGCCCAATAATACTCTTTCATTGTCTCCAATGAGCAAGATAATATCTATGTATAGTACAAGTAATACCACCACATTTCCATCACTCTTTTCAATACACAAGACACATCCGCGCATTGAATAAATCCATATCTTTGGATTTCCTCATCAAAACGGATGTTTCATGATCTTGAAGCTTGCTTTAGTCCATCGATGGACACTTTTAAGCTTCCTATCACAATGCTCTTAGCCCTTTGCAATGAATCACTCTGGTTGCTTCACATAGATGTTTTCCTCAAGACTTCCAATCAGGAAAGCTGTCTTGACATCTATTTGCTATCCCTCATATTCCATATGAGTAGCAACATATAAAAGAATCCGGATCAATATAGGCACAGCTACTGGCGAACAGGTTTTCTCATAATCGAACCCTTTCTTTCTGAGTATACCTTTTCCCAACAAGCTTTACTTCCAAGGTTTTCACCTTACCGTATGATTCTCTTTTATTTTGTATGACCACTTCCAATGGTTTTCACACCATCCGTGGTTCTACAATCATCCAGATCTTATTTAGAATCTATTGATTCTATTTAAACATTCATTGCATCTTACTAAGATTCTGCATTTCTATCTTGTAGTGCTTCGTCGTTTCTGTAGGTCCATTCCATGTTTACTAGGGATCAAGTCTTACGACACTCCCAAAACACGTATCTTACAGGTTGTCGAACAACCAACCACTACGACAAGACACTACAAGCAATTGTGTATCAGACGTGACAAGCGTTGCAGTTTACCTTGTGGTATATCCTCTTGTACACCTGGTACTAATACTTTGTGTTTTCCTCTCACTTTCTTTAGAACAACTTATACATGGGTATTTGATTTATTACATAGTCCTTTTTCCAAAAAATCTAATGTTTGTGTTAACAATCACTCTTCGATCTTTTGAACTAAATAAATCATCCTTCATTTTTCTAGGATATCCCACAAACAGACAAACATTCATACGAATTACTGTTTCTAGGGCATGTCCATAAAATGAATTTAGTAATTTCAAATAATTCATCATCTATCTAATCACTACCATAAGAGTGATATTCCTTCTATTCGTCACACCATTAAGGTGGGAGATTCATTTCTGAAGGTACCTTTCTCTTACTAGATTAGAAGACTCATTATTAATTACTATTTGTCACATCCAGGGGATAAACATGATTTCAGAGTATACAAATTGTTCACCAACGTACCATAACAGATTACAACTCTATCCTTCATTATAATGACCATGTCATTTAAATGAAATGGAGTATCCATCTATTAATGCATAGAAATCGAAATCAAATTCTTTCTATGAAAATGTACGTAAAGACAATTTCATAAAATCAAACGTTTATTCATATCGTAAGATAAATAAACAACTCCCACTGCAATAGCCACTACTCTTGTAGTTTTACCCATGTCATAACAATCTTATCCTCACTTAGTAATAAACATATAGTGATTCCAGTATCTACACACTTCGTGTCAGTAAATGCCATCACTAATCATGTTTTAAACAACTAGTGAATAAGATATAAAACTTGTTCACATTATGATGAAAATGGCTTTCCTTTGCCACATGTTTTGCCAGAAGTTTTCCACCATATACATCCTATTGTAATTCAGGTGGAACTTACTCAAAAACATCTAGGCAATTCACAAAGAATTAAATTGATCTAGGTTTCCCTTCAATTTATACTCCATGCTTTCACAATTCATTCATCAAATTAAATCATGATCTTCTGCCTTTTAACTTACTCAAGTATCCAAAGAGTTACATGAGACCATCATATTTCTATGAACCTCTCATCTCTTCACTAGAGACTTTAATAGGCATCATGAGACGTCCATTGTGAGAACACACATGTATTTTCTTAAGCAGTAAAATTCAAAACCAAGATTCTTTTCTAATCATCTAATTTTGGACCAGTAAATATAATTTCTTTTAGTCAACAATAAGCGAGATAAAACCATTTGAAATTACAGAGAATCATAAATAAATACACCGATCAAATCTTCGAATTTTATCCTTTTATATTGATTCCCTCAAAATAATATAAAATTAAAATTCACCGACATCTCAAGCACCGTGAGTCTGCAAGCCACGATAGTGTGGACGTTTACAAACCCGAACATTTACAAGAGAAGGTTTTACCCATTAATTTCATTTGTCAACCTAACCTCATGACAAAATAATTAATAGTCGGTTCCTCTTTAGCCATGCAAATAAAAGTAGTGACTCCGATGGGGAGGATACTTATTATTTACATCTAAGTGTACACCATTATTTGACCCCAAGTCCGCGGCCCAAGCTTATGTGCCTTACAGATGGAGAAGTACACACGCGCTCGGATAACTTCCTACAGTCATCAATTATAAGTCTGTACAGTGATCCGCACATGAACTCATCCGATAGGGAGGAAGGTCTAAGCCAACGCGCAAGTTCATGTGCATCACATTACAAAAATAATTTTAAAGAAGCCTGTTCCAGCAATATCCATGAATAAACTCATCCGATGGGGAGGAAGGCTCTAATGCCGACGCGCAAGTTTATTCACATTGCTAACAAACCAATAATGGAGGCCGCGGGAATTAATTACCAATCCCCTCTCCCACTTAGTTATTTAAAACTGAGGGTTTTTACATGCATATAATATTCATAAAATAAAATACGCAATTCTAGCATGCTCCTATCACGGCACATGAGGCAGTAAATCCCAGAGAGTCATGCATACATATATAACAATAATTAATAATTAAATCAATCATTAACAGTTATATATCAGCGAATTCGATTGTTCGCCATCAGGCACGAATATCAGCAAAGACTTCCAAACTATAAAAATTTTTGAAATTTCCAGATTGTCCAATTTTCGAAACCATCGATATCGACCGTCGATGTCGTCCAGATTATCAAAATCATCGATATCGACTAGATTATCAAATATTCGAAAAATATCAAGATTATCAACATTTCAAAACTATCGATATCGATCGTCGATATCGTCTAGATTATCGAAATCATCGATATCGACGAGCAACCATATACAACAATAATAGATAATTAAATCAATTATGTCAGTTATATATTAGGAATTAATTCAACATCCATATATAACAATAATAGACAATTAATTATAGCAGTTATATATTAGGAATTAATTCGACATCCATATACGACAATAATAGATTATTAAATCAATTATAGCAGTCATATATTAGGAATTAATTCGACATCCATATATAACAATAATATACAATCTATTATGGCAGTTATATATTAGGAATTAGTTTTCCTAAAATTGGATGTCTTATCCAACACTCTAGCAATACATGCATATAATATACCAAATATAATACGCAATCTAGCATGCTTCTATATAAGACAATAAATCATAGAGATCAGGCATCCATATATATATATAACAATAATAGACAATTAAATCAATTATGACAGTTATATATATTAGGAATAAAAACGCCTCTAAATTTTAATGTCTTGTCCGACACTCCTACTGTGGAATCGATGCCTTACGCAACAAGCAGGATTGCTTGTGCCCCAAGACGTCCATCGCCATATCCCACCGCCAATCGTGTCAGGGAGCGCTCCAAGTGCCTTGACGAGCGCCCCTCGCCCGGACTGTCGCTCGTCCAAGGGCCTACTTGCATGAAACCAAGTTCAGCCCAACGCGCAACACCAAACTACACCAACTGTCGTTCGTAGTTCGAAACTGTAAAACTCTCAGAATCCAATCTCCACCGTCCAGAGTCTATAACTGTAAGTTCTGAACATTCTGTCCAAATTACAGGTCGATCCAACGGTTATTTTGTGAGAAACGGCTCTTTTCCCTCGACTGCGCAAAACAGAATTGCCCAAATATCTGCTTCTGTTTTCAGCGTAATCCCAGCAAGAAAAAGCTCCAAATTCGATCTCCACCGTTCAGAATGTACATCCATAAGGTCTGAACGTGCTGACCAAATTACAGCTCGATCTCACGGTTAGTTTGTGAGAAACGGCTCTTTTTCCTCGACTGCGCAAAACAGAATCGCCTAAAAATCTGCTTCTGTTTTCAGCGTAATCCTAGCACGAAAAAGCTCCAAATTCGATCTCCACCGTTCAGAATGTACATCCACAAGATCTGAACGTGCTGACCAAATTACAGCTCAATCCGACCGTTGAAACTCCGGTTATTGCCTCTGCAATATCACTGCGCTGGATTTTCTCTCAAAAACGTGATTCAATTTTTGCCCTCTTTTTCTTCCTTGCATGTGAAATTGACGAACAGTTTTCGTCGAATCCTCTCACACACAACCATGGACGAATAGATATGATACAGGGTATATATCACATAGGGATATTCATGGTTTGCGCAATAAAACCAAAACCCTAAACATGTGATCCTAATTCCGAAAAATTAATCACATAAACCCTAGCCTAACGTGTCACGCTTCACCACGAAAACGAAGCTCTGATACCAATTGTTGGCGCTCGATCGTTTGGTTAACGTGACCCGTTAGGGTTCCATGTATTTCTAACAAGCAGCGGAAGCAAGTAAACATGAAACGCACTACCTTTCACCAAGGGTTGATGTAGAGGTTGAATTCTCGCTGGCAGTCTGCGCAGTCCCACGAGAATAGCCATAAGTTCCTCTTTTGATGTCAGAATTAAGTGATCTTTATGCTCAAACGATCCTCTCTTCGACAGCTTTCCATCAGTATATAATACATTAAAATCGAAGAACTGTACGATTTTATATGAATTTTGGAACATAACAAACTGCAGCAGCAAACGACCTTCCGGTCTTCTGCTGTATGTCCCAAGTCCGATCTCAACGTCGTGTGGGCGACGATCTACGAGACCTACTCAATCTGCTGTTCACTCTCTCTCTCGTATGTTAGGTGCAGAGTTAGGTTTAGAACAAACTGAGGTGACTTATATACATGGGCTACAGCAGGGACCAGGAGGAGAAATTGGATTGGGCCTCCATTGGGCTTAAGTATCCAAGCTTAGCCCAAAGCTTATACTTAAGTCCAATAATAATAATATATTCCACTAAAATATTATTACTGCACTACCATACCAATCCCAAAATTACGTTTTGGGCTCCTTCTTATTATGAGCCCGTTAGTCTCCCCATGTTTAAGATATACAATGTCCATTAATTAATTTAAGTTACTGACAACTCAATTAATTAATATCTCATCCAAGAGTAGTACCACTCAACCTCATTATCATGCCGGAATAAATTCCACCTGCAGGGTTTACATGATAATCCTTATGAGCTCCTCAAGGGGACATCATCAACCTATGACGGACACGGATTCCTTCTACAATCAACAGCACACCATAGAGACAGCACTACTTCCCAACTCATCGAGTTTGTTAATTTAATTACATGTAAATCTCACCCATTGATGAATCAAAGAAATACATACTGCCCTACGTGTCGAGGTTATTGTATAGGGATTAAGAGCACGAACTTCCATAATAACTGAGATCAAGTTCTCCTATAAGTCAGTATAAGTCGAACGATCTCAAGCGGTCCTGCTCAATACACACAAGTGCACTAATGTGATTCTATAGCCAAGACAAGCTAATACCAAACCACACTACAACCATCCCAATAGAGAGTCCCCGTCTATCTCAGTTGTGAGCATCTGTTTATACTTTATAAGGAAACCGATAATATGATCTTCCGCGTGTTGTCGCACAACATATTATCTACAATATAAAGTAAGTGGACTATTGCATCGAACATATAAATAAATTATAAGATGCAATCATTTGATCATATGATTCTCATTTCAAATTAATTGTTTAAACATTGTTCATATAAAAACCTAGACTTTTAGTATACAATCCAACAGTGTCCTGGTTCATGGCAGTAGTAGCACTTCTTTCCAATTGAATGTCCTGTTGCATTCTTCTTTTGATCAAAATTTCCCCCTTGTTCCATTTCTTGCTTTGATTTCCTTTCTTGGCAAAGAGTCCTTCTGCTTCTGACTTTTCTTTGCTGTCAGCCCCCTTCTCTAGATCTTTTGATTTTAGTGCTTTCAGTACATCTTCAAGCATCACAACATCCTTCCCTTCATAGAGAACAACATCTTTAAAGTGCCTCTGTGATCTTGGCAATGCAGACAACAACATGATGGCCTTATCTTCACTGGTGAGCTTGAAATCAACAATTTCAAGATCATTTATAATCTTGCAGAACTCATCAGCTTGATCCATCAGAGGTCTTTCATCAGTCATCTTAAAGGCATGAAGCCTTTGCCTCAAATGCATTTTATTTGCAGATGATTTAACCATAAACAAAGCTTCCAGTTTATTCCATACACCAACAGCTGCTGTCTCCTTTGATACTTCTCTAAGTATTTTATCACTTAGATATAGGATTATTGTAGAATAGGCTTTTTGAAGTACCTGATCATCCACCGGAGCTCTTACACTACCAACTGCAGCCTGAGGATCTTTAAGTATTTCAATCTTCAATGGTGGAGGAGGTTTCAGAGCATCCATCAGACTTTGCTGCATTAGAACTGCCTTCATCTTGAGCTTCCATAGGTTGTAGTCTGACTTTTCTGATAGCTTTTCAACATCAAATCTTGTGGTGTTTATCTTGAATGCTTGATGTATGTCTGTTTCCCACAGACGGTACCAATTGACGTGATAAACACATAAGAATCTCACAAACACTCAAGAATGTAAACACATAAAATGATAGAACTTGAAATAAAATATAAAGCTTGCATAAAGATGTATAGTGGTTCGCTTATGAATAACCTACATCCACTTTGGGGAGAAGAAACTTTATTATCACTCAATGTTTACAACTCAAATTGGATTGATCTCAATCTGCAAAAACAAGAAGAAAACCGAAGCTAGCAAACTGTCAAACTCAAAGTGAAAAACTTATGTGATCAAGCAAATTTGATCCCTTATATCTAGCTAACCCCTCCACCTATTGATCCGGTTGAACCTCCACTTGATAGTCCTCACTTAGTAGTATAGATACAGCCATCTAGTCGGTTTCAGGTAGCTTGATAAAGCGCTCAAAAACTGCTCCAAAGTCGGCTGCTCAACACTGCTCCAATTTGGCAGTTTTTGACAGTTGGTGTTGTTAGCTCGTTTTAACAGCATCAACTTGCTTCTAGCACACATGTAGCACGTTATGATCATTCTCAAGCCTCCAATGATCATACTCCACGTGTTAAACTCCCTCATGCATGCATCTATTACCATCCATAATTAATTAATTAAAGATCATTTTATTTCAAAAAACTCAATCAATTTCTTGCACGCATTTGTCGTATATGTGCATTAATTTTTTTTTTTGAGACGCTTAATAATTATTTTTACACTGGCATAGAAAAACTCAAAATAAAAAAATAAAACGATTTTACTTAAAGGCTTCTTATAACAATAAAACGTTAATTATTTATACATGAAATAAAATCAAAGATACAAAATAATATGGAGTAATGGTGTTTAAGCATTGATCTTATAACGAAAAGTGTGTAGTTAAGTTTTGATTGGTTCTGAGGGAGGGAAGTAAATTCTCAGTTCTGAAAATATTTTTTTAGCTAAGTAATATTTTGTTGCTAATAGTCTAAATTTTAGAGTAATTGAATTTGTTTACTAACAAATTAATAACTAAAATTTATTGGTAAAGTAATGGTTGGTAAATTTTTACAAACAAAATTTCAATTTTGTTGGTAAAATTTTGTATTAATAATCCGTTGTTAATAATTTTATTGACAATTTATATAATAATTTCATTGTTAATCTATTGATATTCTGTTACTAAAAGATATAAATGTAATATTATTGACAATCCGTTATTGATATAAGTAGGAGGAGTATTAATAAATCGAGTTCACGATCTAAACAATATGATCCCCTACAATTTTTTTTATTATACCCTATGTTTAGGGGATTTAAATTAAGGGAATCGAGTTTACGGAATAAAACGTGTAATCTCCCTTACAATAATATTGTACCCTATGTTTAGCTAGAAATTTAAATTAAAAAAATTATAAAGTTTATAAGGGTAACACTGAGTTTACACCATGAATATTAATTAAGGGAATTATAAAATTTATAAGGGTAATCACATTATTTAAGTAAGATTCCTAAAAAATTCACAATTTTATTGGGAATTTTCAAATCTATCACGATTTTTTATTTTTGTCAATTCAATACATAATCTATCTAATATTTTCAATTTTATCACGATCTTTTATTTTTGTCAATTCAATACGTGATCTATTTAATATTTTTAATTCTATCACAACTTTTATTTTTGCAATTTCGTACCCCACTTATTTTATATTTTCAATTCATTATCATTATTATATTGTTATTATTATTATTAATAAAAGTTATTTAATAATTAATTAAAATACACAAGCCGAACATTTATTTCATAAGATTTTTTTTCTGTTATTATAGTAAATTAACATGTTATAAAAAAATTATTTTAGTTGGTCGACCTTTATGTAAAATTATTTTTAACCATAACGAATAAAATTCTATTATTATTATTATTTTTTAAATTTCTGTTCAAACTTATCACTATTATTATATAAGTAAATCCACAACTCTAAAAATATAATATAAATAAAATTATTTATTGAAAATAAGAATTTATAGCAAAGGAAATTAATTAGTAACCAATTTAAATTTAAAAATAAAAAAATTTGAATGGAGTAGTATTTCCATTAATTAATAAGTACATAGTTCTACTTTATTATAATAATAATAATAATAATAATAATAATGAATTTAATTGAATTGAAAAAATAAAATAAGTGGTGTATCAAATAGCAAAAATATAAGTTGTGATAGAATTGAAAATAATAAATTGATCGCGTATTAAATTGATAAAATAAAAGTTTGTGAAAGAATTAAAAATATTAAATAGATCATGTATTGAATTAACAAAAATAAAAGATCGTGATATATTTAAAAACATCCGATATTAAATTTTTTAGTAATTATCCCTTTAAGTAAATCCAATTAATTATCACTTATTTTATATTTTCAATTCATTATTATTATTATTATTATTATATTGTTATTATTATTATTAATAAAAGTTATTTAATAATTAATTAAAACACACAAGCCGATCATTTATTTCATAAGATTTTTTCTGTTATTATAATAAATTAACGTGTTATAAAAAAAATTATTTTAGTTGGTCGACCTTTATGTAAAATTATTTTTAATCATAACGAATAAAATTTTATTATTATTTTTTTTTTAATTTCTGTTCGAACTTATCACTACTATTATATAAGTAAATCCACAACTCTAAAAATATAATATAAATAAAATTATTTATTGAAAATAAGAATTTTATAGTAAAGGAAATTAATTAGTAACCAATTTAAATTTAAAAATAAAAAAAAAATTGAATGGAGTATTAATTCTATTAATTAATAAGTACATAGTTCTACTTTATAATAATAATAATAATAATAATGAATTTAATTGAATTGAAAAAATAAAATAAGTAGTGTATCAAATAGCAAAAAATAAAAGTTGTGATAGAATTGAAAATAATAATTAGATCGCGTATTAAATTGATAAAAATAAAAGTTCCTGAAAGAATTGAAAATATTAAATAGATTGTGTATTAAATTAACAAAAATAAAAGATCGTGATATATTTAAAAACCTCCGATAGTAAATTTTTTAGAAATTATCCCTTTAATAAAATCCAATTAATTAGAGACTAACTCTTTTTTATACATACATGCAATTAGAATTGCATACAACTATATATGACGTCACTGCATATGTAAGTAAGGGCACTAAGAATCAGGTACAATCTTTGAGGATCTAGAAATGACTGGCCTCCACGTGATGACAGCAATGTAATTAAAAGTGTACCAGCCTTCTTTGTTTTGGGTTGGCAGTGAAAAGTCATTAAGGTGTTTCCGAGATTTGGTTTATAAATTCAAGTTTTAAAATTTTCTATATAAACATACAAAATCAAGTTGTATACAGCTGTTAAAAAAAAAAAACTAATTATATAGAGTCATAGACACCCTTCATTTTATATACTCACTCCGTTCGATTTTATGGTGTCTGTTGCTTTTTGCACGTGATTTAAAGAGTATTATTATTATATGTAAAGTGGGCAATTGTATTAGAGGGAATCATATTGTGTACTCCCTCCGTCCCGGATAAAGAAGTGCATTTGTTTTTTGCACGTAAATTAAGGAGTATTATTATTTTATGTAAAGTGGATAGGTGTATTAGAGAGATGTGATTGGTAGTGGTGGATCATTGGTGAGGCTCTTTTACTAAAGGAGGAAAATAGTGCAATTTGGATAGGACGCCCAATATAGTAAAATGGTGCTATTTGGGCGGAACGGATGGAGTACTTTTTTTACTAAATAGAATAAATGAATACCTTTAAAACGGAAGCCAAAAATAGTAAAATTGACACCTTAGAAGCAGATAGAGATAATATTTTTTTTCCTCTATTAATATTTTTTTTTAAAAAAATTCTATCATTTTATATTTTTTATTTTACATAAATGAATATGTTCCTTTCACCAAAACATACCCTACTTAAAACTTCAAATAAACATTATACATATGTTACTATTCAATTGATTTTCAAATCTCACAAAATTTTTAAAATAAATGTAACATTAATTATAGTACTCCCTATGCCTATCGATAACGTACCATTTGTTTTTTTTCCCCATGAGTATTATTATTTTATTATTTTTTCAACTGAATCAAAGAATATTATTATTTTACATAAGTAGTTGTATTAGTGGTAAATATTTGGTATATGTGGAATTTTTTTTAAAAATAATTAAATAAATTTATAACTTTAAAATAAACATCAAAATGACAAAAATAAATACTTAAATTATTTTAACTTTTACTCTAAAAACTAAATAATTTTCCTGGACGCCAGAACCTAGAAGTTAAATCTTTTGGCATTTCTATTATAAGGGGACTTACTGTTAGGTAAATTGGAATCTCCTTAATTATTATAAGATACAAACATATAAAAATATTATTACTAACTACATAAATATATAGTGATATTACACTTACAATGTGATGCACATAAATGTTTATGTGCAGCATAAAAATTCGTGTGCAGCAAAAGTTATATGCAATAAAAGAAGTGTATCTGTGCAGTAAAAAAAGTGTGCGCAGCAAAAAAAAATGTGAATCGTAAGTGACATGTGCAACGAAAAAATTATATACTCCTACTCTCCGGCGGAGGTCCGACTATAGTCTGGCGGCGGTCCGGCGGTGGGTGGGTGGGGGGTTTAGAGTTTGTGGTTTAAAAGTGTATGAGATTATAATAAATTAATATTATATTTGATATTTTACTTTAATATTTCGTATGTGAGAGTAATTATTTAAATTCATTGTATCTCCTAATAATTTAGAGTACAAAGTGAATACATATGAGTAATTTTTCCTTCTATCTATTATATGTATTTGGGAAAATAGATTTTTTTGTCCACTAACTTTGCCAAATTTTGAATTTAGTCCATAAGTTTTTCACTTTTTGAAAATCGTCCATTATATTTGCAGAATTTTGAAAATCGTCCATTATATTTGAAAATTTTGAAAATCGTCCATCATGTTTACCAAGTTCAACAAAATCGTCCGTTTCAACAGGTCATTAGCAGGTTATTCTAAAAAATAAAAATAAAAATATGTAAAATATATATATATATATACTATTTAAAAAAAATAGCATCCACTAAGAATTTATATTATACTCTCTCCGTCAGCCCGAAAGAGGGCATTTTGCTTTTGTGCACGTTGATTAAGAAGTATTGTTATTTAATGTGTAGTGGGTAGTTGTATTAGTGGGAGTGTGGATCCCATATTTTAATTGTATTAGTGGGTGTGTATGGATCTCATGTGTGTAAAAAAGGAAGTGACCCTCTTTGGAACGGACGACCAAAATAAAAAAAAGACCCTCTTTCGAGCAGACTGAGGAAGTATCAATATTTAGTCAAATTTGTTCTACTTTAGTAATGAGATTAATATTGTTTGTTTGGTATACGGAAGTGAAAAATAAAAAGTGAGATAAAATTAGTTAAATAAAAATATGATATAGATTAATTGGGGTGAAAATATTCAAATGACCTGTCATAGCAGGTCAAATGACCAAAATGTTGAATTTTATGAAGTTAATGGACTAATTTCAAAACTGTTATAAAATTAACGGACTAATTTCAAAATTAAAAAAGTTAATGGACTAATTTCAAAATGAATGAAAGTTAACAGACGAAAAAATCTATTTTCTCTATGTATTTTTGTGTTGCTGCTTATTCATACTTTTCCTACTCTAATTTAATTATTCAAATACTCCCTCCTCGTGCAATCAAAATTACATTTATTCATTTAAGACTCATTGTTACATTTTACTCCTTCCATACTCTTAAAATGTACTCCATTCATTTATTTTTTTTATATGAATTAATGGGTGTAATAATTTAATCCCTTGTTTCACAATAATTTATCGTTATTGTAATTACGAAATTTAAGAAAAATTATTTTTTAATTAATTTTATTGATTTTTTGGAAGGTAATATAGACTTTTTATGAAATAAATAAATTATAAATACGTTATGCGTGTCGAGTAGGAGTGATGAATTTATAATTAAGATGAGCTTTTGAGAATAAAAATTAATGTGATATTTATAATTTATTATGAGACGGATAAACCTAAAGAAAGTGTGAAATTTACTCTAGTGAGATATGCAGTCTGAGATCATTAATTCAGAATAGAATAGAATAGCAGTTAGAACTGCACAAAATAAAGCTGCATCCATTAACATCGCAATCCAAATTAACAACATTCATTCATTTATTCTGATCCATCGACACACCTATGACTATGAAACTACTCTTCGATGCCAAACTTCTTCTTCAAAAACGACACCAATTCGATAGCACTTTTAGGATCAGCCAACGATTTGGAAACACTCTCCTTTGTCATGCACCTCTTCGCCCACGCAATTAATTTCGGACACTCTGCTTCGATGCTGAATTTTCCACAAACCTCGTACGCTTCGAACCAGCTGTAGAATCCGATCAGCGCCACGTCGACAAAACCCAATTTGTCGCCACCGAAGAAACTCTTGTCCCCCAGCTCTGCTTCCAGCAACTTGAGGGCGTCGATGAACTCTTTCTTGGCTGTTTCCTGTTCTTCTCCCTTCTTCATCCATATCCCTGCAGAAGGACCAGCTACCTACATAACATAATCCAAGATGGTTAAGCTGGTACGAGGATGTAAGAGATGAAGGAATTGGAATTGGTACCTTTTTGTCGATGAAATCAGCCCAGAATCTGGCTTGAGCTCTGTGGTAAGGATCTTGGGGCAACAATGGGGTGTGTCCTTCCACGCTTCATCCAAGTAGTGAAGGATGATCAACGACTCGCAGATGGGTTTGCCGTTGTGGATTAGGACAGGGATTTTCTTGTGGATGGGGTTCATGTCCAGAAGGAGTTGGCTTTTGTTGCCCAAATCCTGTTCTTTGATCTCGTATTGGATACCCTTTTCTGCTAATGCCACTCTCACCCTCATTGCGTACATGCTCAGATGAGCATCCAACAGAACCACCTCATCCGCCATGCTTTTTTTTGGAGGAAGGTTTGAGATATTGAGATGTTTGGTAGAGAAAGGTGTGATGAAATGAGCAGAGTGTGGGCTAAAATATACACAAACACAAGGAATCTTGGAGGATAAGTTTGGTGGAAATCTGGAAATTATACATTAAATTTAGGGACTGGTGGAATGGTGGACCTGTATGATATTTTAGTTTAAGTAGAGCGGTAGTTGGAAATTAAATAGGAAAATATAGTTTTACTAATTAAAATATATCAAAGGAAAAAAGTCCTCCACTTTATTTATTTGCTCCTTTTCCAGAATTCAGCCTATATCCCAATTGGTGAACTACAGCTGTCTTTTCTCACAAAAATATAAATAAATAAAGAAAACTGATTAAATTTGGGGATCAATGATCATAAGTAAAAGTTCTTTGTATTTAATACAGTATATAAAATATATATAGTAAGATGTAGTGCATTTGAATAAAAAAAAAAAAGTTGTTACATAAAAAAAAGTTGATAATACAGCATGTTATTTTATTATGCAAGAGTAATTCTTTTATATGTTAATATAAATGAAAATTTATGCATGTCTTAAGAGAATTTATTCGTTTTTAAATAATTTTATATTTTCTGTTTCACAAAACTAGTTCATCTGAATCCAATACGATCCTTTTGTGTCTCTATCGTTCTTACATTCTAATATGTCAATTATCTAGCTAATCTTGTCCTAATGCCATTTGGAAAAGTGTTAACAAATTGGGGGCATCTTCTATTACAGAGTTAATGATTATCATTTGTAAAGATTGTTAGCATCTCCTATGATTGCTAAGTTGGTGTGTTTCTCTAAAAACTAGGCTCATCAGGCTTAAAAATCTTGGGCATGGAATCACCTGGCTCGACAAACGCAACCTTCGGCTTAACCGACGTCCCTTTCTTTGTATTGGCAGCAAACTTGGAAGCTAACATAGTTGCTGTCATTGCAGTGCTTTCCATTGAATCATCTTCCTTTAATTCGCGCATATAAAGCATGCTCTCGTGTCTGGACAGTTCTTCCGCCTATGCCTTCTCTATGCAGCTTGTAGAATACAAGCCCCCCATGTCCTCCATTGATGGGAATAGTATCGAAATGAGTGTTGCAATTTCTTGCTGTGTAGCCTTTTGAACTGATTTGCGAAGAATTTGAGGTCATCTGCACGAAGGGCGAAGCCTTCTACTTCAGAGCTGCACTTGACCGTTCGCGTGGAAGCAGGCCGATTTAGGTTTGAGGTGCTCATGAGGGCCCATGTTAGTAGCTCTGCACCACAGAAATCTCCAGGTTTGAGGGTGATGGAGTTGAAGAATCCTGAACGTCCACCATCAGTTGTTGAGCTTTCGACTTGGCCACGGATTATGAAGAACATCTCGTTGACTGGATCGCCTTCGCCGTACTATGTACGTGCCTTTGGTGTTTAGAGATGACACGAGACGCTGGCATATTGCATCCAAGAGCTGATGATCCATTTTGGAGAAGAATGGCACCTAAAATGTAAAACCAGTGAGTGATCAACTCATTGTATATAATCTTAAAACCTATATATTAAGGCCAAAATCAAGATAATTAACCACTGTTATCATCTTTCCATAGTTTTTCTAATACACTTGGTGATTTCAATGAGTAAACGACATTACTTGAAGAGATTAAGCAGTACTACAACATTGAAATGATGATCATTACTTACACGACGAACAAGATCAAGACAAAGATGCTTCTGAATTTCTCTACGTAGGTCAAGTGGCAATGCTTGAAGAATCTCTTCTTCTTTGACACCTCTTGTTGATAGCCAGTTGTATTGGACAAATCTTCTCACACGGTCCTGCAGACTTGGCGGTAGTTGTCGATGTGTCATCCACTCCTCTGTGTCTCTTCGTTTCACCCTCCATTCTTCAAGTCTTGCTGTTGTAGATTGCAAATATGTCTGTCAAATCAAAACCGTAATATGACTTGAAAATCCAAAGAGCATCCTCTTTGTTATGTCAACTGTATGATTTATATGCAGAGAAGGAAGATGAAGAGAAAAACAATACCTGCACATTGCCTATCAGCAAAGAGAAGAAGAGTAGACCCATAATACACACCAAAATACCAAAAATTGTTTCTGCTGGATATGTACTTGACTCCAGACTTTGTCCGTACGAGCTATGAAAAGAGATTGAAGTGCATTGATAAGAATAACTAATTGGACCAGTGGGACTTCAAAAAAAAATAATCTGATAAAACTTATAACCTCAGATTCTTTAAACCAAACCACAGGCAATAGAAGTACTTTTCGATGAAATTTTCTGATGCAACTTCTTCTTTTGCAGCCGGTGCAAACATCCCAAAATTGAAATCACCTTGTTGTGGATGACAGTTTCTGAAAACCTCAGTGGAGTTGAACCAAACATCACGGTCATGGCCTGTGGATACGCAGTCGAGATAGATAGGGCGACATGATTTTACTGTTCTTTCCTGCCTACATTGGACCTTCCAGCATGTGAAAATCCGATCTACGGCCATCAAATACCATACTGCTCCTAATACCTTCATAGATGAACAAATTTATGTTGTGTCTAATCATATAATAATACTTAAAAACAATAAAATGGAAAAAGATGTTGAAGGGCTTACATGACTTGCTAGCAAGTAGAGAACAAGATTGTAAGCTGCTCCTGTCCAAGCAGTTTTTGCAACAGCGCCAGTGTTTTTTATGATTCTTGCATTCAAAGGAAAGATAACGATGATTCGAGGAATGTATTGAAGGATGATGAGCAAAGAAATTGCGTGATTAACATGATTACTTGTCTTTGATCGTGCTATTGGCATTACACCCCAAACAACACACTATTGAAATCAGAGAATCCATTATTCAATTAAACTGAACTAAATCAAAGCTAGTTGAAGCATGTACCGTAATCTCTGTATTATACAAAAAATAATTTCTAATATTGTACTAAGTTGAAATTTTATATAAAAAATATGATTTTATAAATCATTTGTGTATAATTGTAACTCTACTTGCATCATCAAATTAAAATGGAGGAAAATGGAATGGAGACTGTTTTCAAGTCCAATGGAATTCCTATTAAACAATTTCAGAAATTAGTGGAAATTAAGAGAAATTACCTGGGGAAGAGGAAGAGCGGCAGCAAGATCAATGGCGAAATTGCCCTTCAAATAGCGAAACGCAATCAAAGTGGGATCCCTAACCAAATCACCTCTGCCAAAGACTCTTGAATTGGGGGCAACGTATGCGGTGCGGAATTTAATGACGATGTGGAAAGCGGAGAAGAGATCGATAATGGTGCGAGTACTGACGAGAAATCCGGCGCAACCATAGTCCATGGTGAGGCATTTCCGATCGGGCATGAAGCCGAGGAGGTAGAAGAAAAGGGGATCCACGAAAAGGGCTGTGAGTGAGATAATGAAGAAAATACGATTCCATTTGTTGACGATTTCACAGCTAGGGTCTAGGATTTGGCGCCACCACTCTTCCCGGTCGCGGAGGAGGGTTGTGGGATTGGGAATCGGCACCAGCCGGAGGTTCAGATTATTCATCGAGAGAGAGTGAGATTGATTTTGGTACCTCTATGATATGGCCGTTAAGTTCGTTATATTAGTTTTGATTTTCCAGAAATTTTATCATACGCGAGTGAGTTCGGGGCCCAAATAACTGTAGGGCCTAAGTTAAGGACATCACAAAAATTATTAGATGGGCTCAACATAAAGCCCAGCCTCTGAATGTATCTAATATCGGCCCAAAATAGGATTCCTTTAAACGACGTCGCTCTTTCGGTTCTTCCTTCCTTCTACTCCTCACCGACCGTCCATACCCACTCCACTGAGCTGGAGTATTCTGTCGAGTCTAACGCCGTTAACTTTCTCCGTCCGATACACAGAAATGTGTATTAACATTTAACAAAGGTTTCATTTAAGATTTGATGGGGGAAATCTGTTGGAAATTTATTAATTTTCATTATAATCTAATTGTGGGCAATATATTATTATGCAATTATATTAGCTATTCAATTATTTTATGGACTTAATTAAGTGATTCAATTAAGATTAAAAGTCCATGGGCTATAATAATGATTAATATGGGCCAAATGAGTAGATACCCAATACTACGTGATTAGGTGATTATGGGTGGTCTAGTCAAGTAGTATATAAAAGCTCTCAGGTTATGGTCCCCAATATACTAAGCCGCACATGGTCTTCCCTTCTCCCCATCAGGAGGGATTACTACGGTCCCCATAAGGAATTAGGAGGCTTAGTTGAGGAAGGTCATATAACCACTGATCCTGAGTTCGTGTTCCGCCTAGAGACTCATTGGATCAGGTACGCTTCCGCTTTACAGTTTAAATCTCGTTAATCATAATAGGGTTAAGGTTAATGGATTAATTTCCTACAAAATCAATTTACGTTTTAAACTTCTAATAAAGAAATGGATCACTGAACTCGAAAAGGCTATAAAAAGGGAGTGTAATAAACCATTAAATGTGTTCAAATAACTTGACTTTAACGAAAGCAGGCAAAATAGTAAATAAATAAGTATGCAATAATATAAATATAAATAAATAAATTAGTTTGACAAAAATATAGCTCGACATACCATATTCGGAGTAAATCACAATCTTCTTCCCCGATACTCCCGGATTTCCCTTTTCACCCTCTTCGCACTCTAAATGAAATCCAATCACTAGCTCAGTTTCTCGGAGTTGCAGCAATGGCGGATTGGTACAGAAAATGGGCCAGGGAGGATTTCAAGACATACGCCTACATTCTACTCTACATCGCCCTCTCCAGTGGCCAGATATTCTTCAACAAGGTTAGCTAAATATTCTTTTGGAATTTCTGTATGTATATATACCTGAGTATTGAACTTTTCAAGTAAGCATTTTGTCAAGCAGGTGGTGGGTGCTGCATTGATCCATTTATAAGCTTTGAATTTGCTGAATGATTGACAATATGTGCGCAATTTTTGCTGTAATTTGTCAGTGTAGATTAATGATTAATGTCCTTGCTTTCTAAAACTTGCAATCTCCTTAGTCTTGACTCGTGATCGAATAGTCAGTTTTGCCATATTAGTATAAATTATGAGGAAGTGCTTTTTGTGCCTTGAAGCTAGGTCTTTGTATCTTAATAAGTGCTGCATTTTCTTTACTCTGAGTAATAGGTGATCCCCCATTGGTTTAGCCGGAATTAGACCAAGCTGCTATTGCTCGTCATAACAGAAAAATGCTGCTTAATTATAACTTTTTATTTTTGTGTATCCAATGACAACATAGGCTGGTTTTGCTCTAATCCTAGATCCAGACTTCCAGTTAAGATGAGAAAGGAGAAGTTTTTTTTTTTTTTTTCCCTGTTTTCTATAAATTTTGTACATATTTTTTACTTATAAGCAACCTTCACCCTGTAGCTAGTAACTTTTACTTTTCTGTTTATGTTTGAAAATTGTAGCTGCAACAATGAGCAGATATAACGTATTCGATGGTCTTGCTATCATAATGAATGGAATGTGCGAGGGGTTGATTAAAAATCAACACGCTCATTGTAAATTTTGTTGAGAGGGTGGATTATGTTGCCACTGCTAATTATTCCAAATTCAGATTTATGGTTAAGATATTTCTGAGTTCCCATCTTCACTGTAGGATTAATTTGTGATATAGCTTTTCTGTTCTGTTTTGGTCAGCAGGTATATGTTTACTTCAGTGAAATTGGGTGTTTTTTCTACGACTATGATAATAGCTGCATGAAATTATTGATTGAGATTTGCCTCTTGTTTCTAAGTCTTTTGCATTTCTTTCCTCTTCGTGTAGGAAACACATTCTTATCATTTCTGTCACACAATGATATTCATAAAAACCTGTTTTAAGGACAATCACAAGACTTAATCCATTCACACTCACATGTAAAATAATTTTCAAATTTTGAAAATATGAACTGCTGGTCGTTGGGGGTGGGGGGTTGCATCTCCCAGCTCGTGGATACTGAATCTATTTTATTCTAATAAATATTGCATGTAGACTGTGATGATATATTGATATGCTACGGTATCCATGAATTGGTGGCCCATGTCTCCATTGCAGTTTGATCCAGGAGCCATACATAGTGTGCTTACTTAAGGCATGTATTATTCATGTGACCACTACAGTTTGTGATGTATATGTCAGGAGTCTTTAACTCTCTGCCCTCTCTTAGTTACTAATGTTCTGCTTATCAATGTTATCGTGTGGCTCTTTTTTACCCTTTAATGTCACTTCTCACACATGGAAGAGGAATAAATGAGTGTATGATGCTAGTTCATATTCTAGTTGGTTAAGATGTTCTACTTCTACATGTTTTCACAAATTTAATCCTTGTCATCTATATTTGAATGTAGTGGATTTTATCATCAAAAGAAATAAACTTTCCATATCCTCTTGGGTTGACACTGCTTCACATGATCTTCTCCTCTGTTCTATGCTTTGTGGTTACCAAAGTTCTCAAGGTAATATTTTCATGGTATAGCTTCTTGATTTGGATATTTCACACCATCTAGTGTTAATATTTTTTTAACTTTTATTTTTTATTTTTATCAGATCATGAAGGTTGAGGAAGGAATGACTTTGGATATGTGAGTGATCTTATGTTTGATGCATGCGCTACATTCATTTTTCTGTAATGACTTGACCATCAGGAGTTTGTCTGTGTAAAATGTCATAAAAAATACAAGCTTCTGATAACTAGTAAAAAGTCCTGTTTTGCTAGTTGAGAGTATAACAAGAATAGGAAAGTTTAACAGTCCAATTTAATAATTTTCTTTTAATTTAAAGTTACGTACTTAGTCATATATAAATGTGGGGGGCCTCATCGTTTAGCTCTTCCTACTTTTTGTTTTCATGATTTTTTTCACGTGAGCAAGTTTGAATATTCAAGAAATTTTGGTCCAGTGACCAGCTATAAGCAATAAGAGTACTCAACTAGGCCCGAATGAAACAAACAAGAAGGACTTTGTTTGATTTTTTTTTTTTATTTAATCCCAAAGCATGCCCATCTGTTTGCGTCGATTTTGAAATAAAATCTTATCTTTGTAACTATTTCAATATATGAAATCAATAATAAGACTAGCTCCAATTGTACAGATACATGTCTTCCGTTGTCCCAATTGGCGCAATGTTTGCTATGACACTTTGGCTTGGGAATACTGCTTACCTCTACATATCTGTTGCATTTGCTCAGATGTTGAAAGCAATCAGTAAGTATGAGCCAGTTATTTTTGTCTTTGCAATATTTGCTATTCTTAATATCTACCCACTTAGGCAAACTTTTATCAAACATAGTACAATTACTTTTGGTGACGTCTACAGTGCCTGTTGCCGTTTTCATTCTTGGCGTATTAGCTGGACTTGAAGCGATGAGTTGCAGGATGCTTCTGACAATGTCGGTTATTAGTTTTGGAGTTCTTGTAGCATCATATGGGGAAATAAGTATCAGCTGGATAGGTGTTGTTTACCAAATGGGAGGTGTGGTTGGAGAAGCCCTGAGGCTAATTTTTATGGAGATTTTCGTCAAACGAAAGGGCCTAAAACTAAATCCTATTTCCATGATGTACTATGTCAGCCCCTGCAGGCAAGCTGTCTATTCCACTCTAACATCGTGTCTTTTTCTTTAATTTCTCATGGAGATCTCTCTCAAATTTTCAAACAAAAATTGGTTCGTCGTGCAGTGCTGTCTGCCTCTTAATCCCCTGGATTTTCCTGGAAATGCCCAAGATGGATGCAACAGTTTCTTGGAGCTCCTATATACTTGTCGTTCTGACACTAAATTCTCTTTGTACTTTTGCTCTCAATATCTCGGTTTTCCTTGTCATTTCACACACTAGTGCATTGACCATTCGTGTGGCTGGTGTTGTCAAGGACTGGGTTGTAGTTCTACTATCAGCTCTCCTTTTTGCAGATACGAAACTGACACCTATCAATATCTTCGGTTATGCTGTTGGTACGTTCCACTTCTGCCCGTAAATTCAAGTTCGTTAAAAAATTGTCATTCTATTGATTCTCATTCACAACCGTGTGAATCAATTTGTATATGATTTCTGCAGCAATTTCTGGTGTAGCTGCATACAATAACCACAAGCTGAAGAAGGAAGTTCGAGTTAGCCCAGTCGAGCCTGATCAAGCAGTCCCTCTAGTTTCGACCTCAGACTCCAATCGGTGAAACCAGGAAGCTTACGTTCTGTCCATTGTTGTATCAAACCCCTATTACATTTACAGTTAATGTGCTCCGGTGAGACGAAAACATGTACGTGTAACACACGGTATCTGCGATCGGAAAAGAAAGCAGCAACTAGCAAGTTACATCCTGGTACTACATTTATGTATGCAATCTTTCATCTGGTCTGATGGTTTTGAATTGGCTTCTTCAAACATATATACTGGAAATGTAGCTTAGTGTAAAGTTACAATATATACAGCCTTTGATTTTAAGGCAATAGTTCTGTTAATATCCTGTCTTATTTTCTCTTATTTGTAACTTTTGCTTTGGATTTAGATGACGGTATTTTTAGGTGTCTCTAAATAAAAATATTTTATTACATCTATATTAATAACTTCAATACTGAAAAAGTTGGAAACCAAATTCTAATTTATATCCCACTACTAAATTAAGAGAAGTACTCCCTCCTCGTCCCATAGAAGTTGATACATTTTTCTTTTTGGTTTGTCCCACTAAAGTTGACATATTTCCTTTTTAATACATGGGACCCACACAAAAACAATTAATCTATTCTCATGGGCCCCACATATCACCTCTAATACAACTACTCACTACACATTAAATATTATTTCTCTCACTTCACTTTACTTCACTTTACATTAAATTATTATACTCCTTAATTTTCGTGCCCAAAAGAAATTATATCAACTTCTCCGGGACGGAGGGAGTAGTATTTTTTAAAAAAAAAAAATTAATTTAAAAGTGGATCTTGATCAAATTCAATTTTTGTTGGCTCCAAGTAATATTCATATATTATATGAATGACTGAGTACAATGATCTGTATATTTTAATTTTTATTCAATCATTTACATATGTGCATGTATTGACTATGGATAGTTTTGTACTACATCATTTAAGATTTGATTTAGCGAAGAAAAGTAAAAGATAATCAATAAATAAATTTCCAAATACCAATATTCTAAACTGAATTGAGCAATTCATTTATTAGAATTATAAGCATTCGAATAATGTACTTTAATATTTGAATGTGATATACTGATATTCATCTCAAACTGGATAACTTAGATTTTGAAGTGCTTTCTTCCAACTTGGCCCAAAAAAAAAAAGGCCGCGGCTATTCGCACCCACCATTTTACTTCCAACACCCAATTATATCTACACACACAACAATTATATATGCACACACTAAGAAAATACTAAATTACCCTTAATGAAATACACCCATATACACAATCTCTTCCCTTCCACTATCCCACATTTAATCTAAGCCTTAAATCCTACACCCACCTCACTTTGCACCCACTTCACTTCTCACATTTCAAACTTAGAAAAAAAAAAAAGGAAAGAAGAGAAGAAGGGAGGAAGGAAGAGGAGAAGAAGGGAGGAAGGGGAGAAGAAGTGAAGATCAACCTCTACTACCAAACATTGTGAGTGAAATGGCGGGAGGTGTGCCATCGTTCATTAGCAACGTTGTTAGTAAGTCCTATTCCCTTTCATTTTTTGTTTCCAAATTCTAGGTTTTAGAACTTATGTTGAAATTATGCCAAATTTGTTGGGTTTGTTGTGTGGAATGTTATGGGTATGTTGATATATGTATTTATTGGGTCATTCGATCGGGGTTGCGCAAAAAAGTTCCCCCATTGTCGTCGGAAATCGACGAGCGACTGCCGACCCTGGTTTGGCAAAATTTCGAGGCCTGTTCGACCATGTATGGTCGAAATTTGGGCTCCTCGTCGGCCATCACTCGTCGACAACTTTTGAAGTTGTTCGACCACACATGGTCGAAATTTGGTGGGATTTTTGGCAGATGGTGGACGACTGGGAGGAGAATTATCGGCAGGTGGTGGACGGCTGCAAGGAAAAATTTCGGCAGGTGTTGGGCGGATGGAAGGAGAAATTTCGACCAGCTTTGGTCGAACAGAAGCTTCTTCAACGACCAAAGGTGGTCGAACTGAAGCTTGTTTATTGCATATCATATACTTTTTTTGTTTGTTATTGCATATCATATAGTTGAGATTACTTTGTTTGTTATTACATATTAGTTATAGTTGAGCCTACTTTATATGTTATTAAATATTGGTTGTCACATATATTAATATGTTTGGAATGTTATTATATTATTTGTGTATTTACTTATTAGTTATCTCATATATGTTATTGAGCATGATTTGAATTTTTTTCGCAGATAGATATCGCCGACGTAATCCCCCCACCGCATCCAATAGACGAAGAGGGATGAGGGTTGAGCACGATGCAATGCCTCAAGATACTCCACAACCACAACATGATCCAATTCCTCTACTCGAGCCAATGCATCAGGACGAGCTAGAGGCACAACCTCAACCCATTCATGAACCACAACTTAGTGAAGATAAAAGTCATGGTGGTGAAGATGAAAGTGATGGTAGTGAAGTTCATCACTATCCGATAACACCACCAAATTCCACGTATGCATGAAGCCCTCCCATTTATCCTTTGGATGGACAAATTTTTTACAATTCGCCGTGATGTTCTTGTTTATATGCCACCGACAAAGAAAATGACTGGTACCGGGAAAGACACTCTCAATGGCATTGATTAGAGCTACCTCTTTATCGGTGACAATTACCGAAGACACGCAAGATTTACCCATTACATCCCTAAGTGTTGTAAGAGCCCACGTGTAGTTATTTTCCTGCTCATTCTCAAGAAAAACGATTGCCACACAAAATGTCATGCCAGTTGAAGTCACACCAACTATTTCAAACAAAGGCATCCTGTACTTGTTCGTCTTGTATGTTGAATCCATAAGCAAGACTTGAGGAAAAGCACGCAACAAATCTATGCTTTGGGGATGTGCAAAGAATAAGTTTCTAACATTACCGGTATCCTTGCAACTTCGACTGAGAAAATAGTATTTGTGTTCCTCCAACTTCTTCACCACATATTGCAGCTGAGAACGACCACCACGATCAGCAATTCGGTTTTTTTGACGACAATTGTAAATAGTCCGTATTGTAGTCTTGTTACCGGGGAATTTATGTTTTAGAAGCTCTATCACATTCTTTGGACGGACATCTTGGAGTGACATATCAATCACAAATTTTTCCTCCTCCTTCTTGAGCCTCCCTGCATAGGCATGCCCCTCCAAGTAATTGCCAATCGAGTGGTTATGAACACCGTTAACAACCTCCAATGCCCATGCTCCGCCCTTCTCTAATTCTCTTCCCCTAAGCAAAAAGGGGCAATTACACTTCTTTGTACCCGTCTCTCTCTTTTTCAGTTTCTTCTTACTTGTATCCTTCTCCTCTACTTCCCTTTCTGGATCCACTTCATTGTATCAGTTTACTTTGGCCTTAAACTCTCGATACTTTCCACCACGTTCACAACCCAAAAATAGTCTTCCCTTTTTTCCTCCTCCTCCACCATTGTCAGAGCGTTTCACTACAACCACCATCTGATTATCTAAACCAATATTTCGCGCCCATTTTATCAAATTCTCTCTTGTATCAAACCATTGATGAGTTTCAAATAAGTCCGTGTAATCCTCAACCATACAAACATCTGTACTAAGCTCATTCCCCAATAAGATGGCACTACATTTAGTAGAAGAAAATGATTCCTGTGTACAAAATAAAGGGGTTAAAATAAGAAAACAAGTAAAGTGCTGGAAAAATACACACTGTTCGCCTAAGGGTAGTCGAATTTATTTAAAAAAATTGGCCATTTATGGTCGAAATATTTTTTAAATTTCGACCATATATGATCGAATTAATTAAGAAATTTCGACCAAGAGTGGTCGACAGAAATCAAAAATTTCGACCATCTCTGGTCGAAATTACCACAAAATTTCGACCAATGTTGGTCGAACAAATTAAAAATTTTCGACTCTGGTTGGTCGAAAAAAACAGCGACGGGAAAAAAATAAAACGCGAAAAACAACATTTTAATCGGTCTAAACATGTAAATATACATACCTTTACGTCCTTAGGTGTTTCTTCTTCCGTCATGTTGATCATATGACCAAATGTGAGTATTGAATGATGGGGGAGAAAATCTAGGGTTTTGGAGGAAGAGATGTGGAAGAAGAAGTGAGTGGAGTGAGTGTGAGGTTTGTGTTGTTTTTCAAATGTTTAATGTGAATGTGATGTGTGTGTATTATTGTTAAAGTGTTTGGTGTGTGTATGTTAATGTGATGTGAATGTGATGTGTGTATATTGTTTTAGAAATAATTTTGTATTAAATTAAATGTGTGTATATCAAAAGACTATTTTCGTAATTTACTATATGTATTTATTAATTTAAAATTCAAGGGGGTGTATGGAAGTAAAATGGTGGGTGCGAATAGCCGCGGCCAAAAAAAATAGATGTTCACATGACTCTCATTGGAGTTCACAATTTTTGTCACTGTCACTGTCCCTGTGTCATCACTATTAATAATTCCAATTTCTTTTTTATTTATTCAAATTCAATTCCAATATATTAATCCTGTTAAAAGAATGACCATTAGGACCTCACCATCCCTCTACAAAACGAGCTAAATATATTCGATCGTGGAGATTTTGTTATGCAATTGTTTCCAAATTTAGAAGCGGGTGGAAAAAGATTGATTTTTCTAATTAATCTTCGATTCTGTGTTCATTGTAAGGATTTGAATTTTCCACCACCCTTCTTCAAGAACTTGATTACCCTATTATCAAAATCACAGTATACAGACAAAACACACTTGGAAATGCTTAACCACGTCATATATCACGAATCATTATTCACATAATACAACCATCGACTACTGTTTATGAATACACACACACATGCATATAGAAATTTCTGAAAAAAGAAATTAGTAGAAGATAAGGAAGAAACGAGTGTGAAACACACACGACGGATGTGGCGGACAGCAAGTGATTGGCACAATGATCGGATTTGGTTTGAAATCCCCCTCCATGACCCCCCCTCCCTTGTCTTCTTTTCCCCCCCCTAAATTTATTATTTCTTTATCTATTTCTTTGTCTGTATTTTTCTTGGTTCTCTCTCTCTCTTGGGTTTATATCTAGTGGTAACATTAACTGCTCTTTCTTGCATGCACTCTGCTCATTCCTCTTGAGCTTTAAGGTTTGTCCCCCTCTCTCTCCCCCCCTCTTGCCTTTTGGATTGGTGGGCTCTAGTTGAATTGTGTATTTGTCCAAGTTTTGATTTTGAAATTCTAGTTGGGTGTAAGTATGATTAGGGTCTTATTAATTGATGTTGTTTTAGTCAATTGTGCTCTGCTTTTTAGTTCTTCTGGATTAAGTAATTGTGTTTGGATTAATGGATTTGAAATAGAATGAGTTGATATGAAATAAGCACAACTTAGTGTGGATTTCTGATTCATTACTCCACTCCTCGAGTACAAACAGCCATCATATGATATGCTGTGATGGATTTAAACCAATCATGGAATTCTTTAATCCAACTGCAACCTGAGTTAGCTGGCATAATTTATTCTCATAAAACCTTTGTTTTGCTAATTTTAATCTTGTCAGTACCTTTTTTTTCATGACCTTATTCAGCAGAGGACAACTAATGGTATTCAATATACTTTTGAGTTATATGATTTCTTCTTCTTCTTCTTTTTTTATAAATCAAGATCTTTGGGAGGGGTTTAGATAAATCGGTATCAGAGATGGGAGAGGTGACAAACGTAACCGAGTATCAGGCAATCGCCAAGCAAAAGTTGCCGAAAATGGTGTATGATTACTATGCATCTGGTGCAGAGGATGAGTGGACTCTGGCTGAGAACAGATGCATTTCCAGGATTCTGTAAGTTTCCAAGATCATTGTATATTAACATGGGATGGATATGTAGTCTAAAAGATGCACAAGTTTTATCTACTTCTTGAGATGTATACATATCCATTTCTGATGATTTTTTCTAACAAAATGCAGGTTTAGGCCTCGGATTCTGATTGACGTTAGCAAGATTGATATGACTACAACAGTATTGGGGTTCAAGATTTCGATTCCCATCATGATTGCTCCCACTGCTATGCAGAAAATGGCTCACCCTGAAGGTGTGCATTTATGTGATTGATTGAAATTTGTTCTCAAATTTCCAAATTGCCATCTAGATTGAGCACGTTTTCGTTGTATTTTCTTTATTAATAAAGATAGTCCCTTCTAAGTTGTTGCACGATCCAATGTGCCGATAATATATTATAATTTTCCTGTGCAGGTGAGTATGTAACAGCTAGAGCAGCGTCAGCAGCTTGAACAATCATGGTTTGGCTTCCTTTCTTTTCTAATGCATTAACATGCTATGCGTGGCGTCGAATAATTTTGAAACTCATCATTATTCTTGATATCTCGAATATTGCCCTTGCCCTGAAAATTAAAAAGAAAAGACAGCAAGTACCATTAATATTGGAACATGTAGGTTTAGCTGCTTTTTGCTTCGCCAATGAACTTTAGTTCTATGTTGGAGGCTCCTGTCGTTGCTGTTGAACTTTTTTTATCCCAATCTTATTGAGCACCTTTCTTATGGCTAAGAAATGGAAACATATGAATCGAGCGCCATCTCTAGTTTCGTGATCATGACAAACCTCAAAACATTGGACAAGTAGTCATATTTTAAGTGACTGACAACATCTCCACACTATGTTTATGTGTCTGAGAAACTATGACTGAAATTTAAATTTTCATTTATTGATTTATGCTCTCATCTCAATTGCATAACTGGATGGCACCAGATGAGTTCACTGACATTATTAAACCGATTGATTAAATAATAAATGACACACACCTCCAATAGCATAAGCTTTTAAATCAGGTGGTCTTTTATCAGACACGCTTAAGTCTTAACTATTCCATGAAAACTAGTTTTCAAGATTGGCTATTTGAACTGTTATCAATAGAGTGATTGATTTAAATATCAAATATGCTTCTGTGCACTGATGCCTCATGAATTTAATTTTTAGACATTGTCTTCATGGGCCACTTCCAGTGTTGAAGAAGTTGCTTCCACAGGACCTGGCATTCGATTCTTCCAGTTTTATGTGAGTTTTGAGTTGCAGTTGTTGATCCCATATCTTATCTAGTCTCCGAGTAATCACTCTCTTGATTTATCATATATGTTCAGGTCTACAAGGACAGGAATGTCGTAGCTCAGCTCGTAAGGAGAGCTGAAAGGGCAGGTTTCAAGGCATCGCACTAACTGTTGACACCCCAAGAACAGGTACTTGATTGATGCCTAAAAATATGAACCCCGGGTGCCTCGAGAAGTTTCTAATTGCTTCTTACGCAGATTTACGTTGCCACCTTTCTTGACACTGAAGAACTTTGAGGGTTTGGACCTTGGCAAGATGGACAAAGTAAGTACTCCAACACATCATCCTTTGACTCTGGATAACCTTAATTTTCTTGAAATATTCTGAAAATGATCTTAATGCACATTTTGTTGTGTAGGCTAATGATTCTGGATTAGCTTCATATGTTGCTGGTCAGATTGATCGTACATTGAGCTGGAAGGTAGTCTCCCCGAAACAATAAATAGACGAACATATGTTATTGTGGACTAAATCTTAATGCGTTCTACTTTGACTATTTACAGGATGTCCAGTGGCTCCAAACAATCACTTCATTGCCCATCTTGGTGAAGGGTGTACTCACTGCTGAGGACAGTAAGAGATACAACCCCTTAATTGATGATGACATACATATATAGACGACTATAAATTTGTCTCGATACAAACAATAATGATACTATTAGTACAAGAATACTCATGTATGTAGTTTCCATGTCTACATTAAAGCAAGAATCGCCATTCAGAGTGGAGCCGCTGGCATCATCGTTTCCAATCATGGTGCTCGACAGCTTGATTACGTCCCTTCGACTATCATGGCTCTGGAAGAGGTACTCAACTCGTGCAATCAACACTAATGATTTCTTACTCGGCTCTCTAATCATTGGTTGAAAATGTTAGGTTGTGAAAGTTGCACAAGGCCGACTACCGGTCTTCTTGGATGGAGGGGTTCGTCATGGGACAGATGTCTTCAAGGCATTGGCTCTAGGAGCCTCGGCATCTTTGTAAGCAATCTGCATTACCAAATAGAGTCTAAAATTTTTCCCATATGCATGAATTTTTTTTTGATGGCTTCCCTTACTAAGGATTGAATCATGATCACATGACATTTTGTCAGATTGGGCGTCCCGTGGTGTTCTCGTTGGCTGCAGCAGGAGAGGCCGGAGTTAGAAAAGTTCTCCAAATGTTGCGCGACGAGTTTGAGCTGACCATGGCTTTGAGTGGCTGTCGTTCGCTGAGTGAGATCACCCGGGCTCACATTGTGACCGAGTGGGATGCTCGTCCGGCTCTTCCCGCTGCCCGGCTATAGAGGGTCGGGCCACGGGAATTGCCAAGAAGCAACATCACATTTGGTGTTTCTCAAATGCCAGTATACCCCCCTTCACTGTATTACACATATTGTGAAAAACCATAAGCTTTTGAATGATGGTTGGATTATGTTGTATAATATTGATGTGCCTATTTATCCATCCTACATTTATTCTCCTATTTATTTATATGTTGATGTTCATATGCATTAAATGTTACTATACATGTGTTCTTCATCTAAATAACTAATTGTTGCAAGAGAGATTGGGTTCGTCTGAAAGTTGTGTTTTCATGATCATTTTTTTCCAAATACAATTCATATTTGTCTCACCTGGAACTGTTCATACGGTTTCACACAATTATTTCTCTTTTTTTTTTATTATTATTAAAAAGTGACAACTTTTCATTGATCTAACAATTAATGACTGATTATTTGTGTTATTCATCGTGTGATTTTTGGAATTTAGTTATCGAATGAATGACTCATATTAATTAAAAGGAAAAAATAATATTTTTTAATTGGATATTTAGATTAACTAAATGACAAGATAAATAGTACTACACTACTACATTTTAAAGGATGGAAGTAGTATAGTAAGCCTGTATTTAAGGGAAGAAGTAATATAGTTAATCTAGTAAATTAGTAAGACATACCTTAGAAAATTAATAAAATATTTTAATAATTTAAATATTTTATTAATTATTAGGTATAATTATTCATTTATTCCACGGTACCTAATAGTTAATAAAATTTTAGAATAATTAATAAAAACAGAGAGTAATCCTAAAAAGACTCCTTATTTAGAAAAAAAAAAATTTAGTATAATAAAATTGAGATAATACTATATTAAATTAAACTGTAATTACACGTTAAAATATTATTATAATTTAAAACTATAAATGAGATTAAGATTTTCAAAATCTAAAAAAAATCTGATAAATAAATAAATAAATATACAAACCTAATATAAATAAACCTAAGTTTCAGTCGAAGCCCATTTCCACAAGAAGGGTTTAGCTCCACCACCCATGGCTGCCGCAATGTCGAAGAAACGCAGTCGTATGACGAATCCAGAGCCATTCTTACCCTTCGGCTCCGATTCCATGTCCTCCAAGAAACGGTCGAAACCACCCAAGAACCACCAGCTCCAGCAGAAGCTCGTCCCCTCTTCCGTCAGTTCCAAAATTCTTAAAGAAGCCTTCCTTCAACAGAAGGAAATTCAGCACGAAGAGGACGAGGAAAACCAGGCTACCAGCTCCGGAAATCAAACTTCTAGCAACAGGCTTTCAATTCCCCAACTACAAAACCTCAAAGAAAACGATGTTGATGATGATGTGGATGATTTCGGAGGATTTTCGGATACTCATAGTCAATTTGGACGATGGGATTTCGAGGTTTGGTTTTTCATTCTCTTGCTTTTAGGATGATTACTGTTGGTGTAGTGATTCAATATGCTTTTTATGAAGTTAAACTGGAATTCCTTTATGTTACTTTATGGAGGTGGTTCCACTGAAACTAGTAGGAACTAATTGATCAATACTTATTTGATTGAATGTAATTCAGTCATGTGCAATAGGAAGCTAATCAGTTGTGTGTGATCAATTCGACTTTTCGTATTCTACAATTGGAGATGGTATAAAATAATTCGAATTATTGTTAATGGGATGTTCTAATACTGCAGATTGCAACTTAAAATTGCGTTTTTTACCCTGATGAGAAGTCTTGCTTCGGTTTTCTTCTTTATACGTTATGAAAAAATTGTTTATCTGGTGTAAAAATGTTTTAATTAGAATTGTGTGAGGGGCATTGATTAATTTTTCTTACTTTTGTTATACATTTTCCTTTCTTTTCTATTTGGTTGATAATAGCTTTAAAATGCATTCACCTGATTCTTTCTAAATTTTTTAATATTCATGCTTTTATGAAGAACTTATCTTTGTTTGAACTTGACCTCTCATTTTTGTGCTCTTTTCTGTTCTATTTTCTTATCAAATAGGATAAGATTGATGAGGAGGAAGAGAAGTTGCTGGAAGCCTTCTTATCAAAAGATAATGGCCCTCAACGCACATTGGCTGACATCATAATTGAAAAGATCAAGGAGAAAGATGCACAAGTTTCTTCAGGTTTAAGATCTAACTTTTCCTAATTATGGACTTTCTGGTCCTCGTAGTCGTTTCCAAATATTCCTAACTTGTTGTTCACTTATCCAGATATATTTGCATTGTTTGTTTTCATTATCTTACTTGTAGTGTGTCATCTATTGTTTAATCAAATATTGAAATTTTACCTGTGAAACTCTGCGAGCTAATTGCATATAATGTGTTCATTTAACAATTTTCAGTTTCATATGTTTTTTTACAGGAACACAACCAATGCCAAAGTTGGATGATTCAATTATTGAGTTGTACAAAGGGTATGTTTAGTCTTTGTCTTTGATTATCGAGCCGAAGCACTTTTTCTTAATTCTATATCTTTGCTTATATTGTTAACCATAAAAGTAGATATTTAAGTGACCAGTCATTGGCATGCAGGGTGGGTAAACTGCTGAACAAATACACTTCTGGGAAGATGCCAAAAGCCTTCAAGCACATACCTTCATTGCAATTCTGGGAGGAAGTCTTAGCCTTGACTGAACCTGAAAAGTGGTCACCAAATGCAATGTACCAAGCAACCAGAATCTTTGCTTCTAATTTAGGTGTCAAGAAGGTGGAACGGTTCTACAAGTTTGTCTTGCTGCCTCGTGTACGAGAAGATATTAGAAAGAATAAGAGGCTCCACTTTGCCTTGTACCAATCACTAAAAAAGGCTCTATATAAACCAGCGGCTTTCAATAAGGGGGTATTAATTACCTTGTGTGAGGTATTACAATATTCAATTTATTGGTGATTTTCAGTTATAGACAATACTGACTTGATTTTATTAGACCTTGGATTTTTCCTCATGTTACTGGTGTGGTCCAACTCTGACTCAAGATATATTTTTCTCAATAGGCAAACTGTCTTATAAGAATTAAGTGGGCTCACTGATTCCTATTCATATGAACCCATGCGCCGATTCTGTTTGATAATTATATGTTGGTCTAGTTAACCTCTTCAATTAGCGAAGAAAAGTTTATGACACTTAAAATTCTGCTCATTTCTTTCTTTCTTTTAGATTAGCATTCTGCTGCAGCTATTTAATTATTGAGTTACTGCGTCTAAGGACATGTTTTGTCCATTCTGTTGATGGACAAGTATGAAGTACCTCATATTATTCTTCGTTAACAAACTTATACTATATAATAGAAAGTTTTAATTTAGTGCTTTGAGAGTAATGAGTCGTTCGTTTGCATCTCTTGTATTTAATTAAATTTCCTGTTTCAATGGTCAGGAGGTTGCTTAGAGCATTAAAATGTGGACCACCTCCACTCTCTTTTCTTGATATTAATTTTACTCGACTTGTAAGCTGAAGCCTTCTAAATTTTCTTTGTCAGTCTAGGACTTGCTCTTTGAGGGAAGCTGTAATTGTTGGGAGCATACTTGAGAAGGTTTCTGTTCCTCCTCTTCATTCAAGGTATTGTAGCTATGATCTCACTTCGTAACGTCAAGAATTTCTTCTTGGCTATGATGCACAAGTGCTGTGAGACAACTAACAGTGCAGACTTTTTGTTTACTTTTGACATTGCTGAATGTCTAATTTGAAGGTCTGAGCATGGTCACCTTCTAGCCCCAAATTTCTTTGTCCCGATTTAAACATGAATAAAGAAAACATCTGAAGAATAATTTTGTTCTTTTATCCGCCCCTGTTGTCCCTTCAAACTTTCAGTGTGGCGACTGATGTCATTTATAAGAAAATTAGTTGCTCTATGTTCTATTAAATGCAGTAGTGCCTTTTAACTTCTCTTTATTACGGTTATGCATTTTCTGATTACCATAATCGTTCATTATCAGTATTGTTTATAAGCATTATTACTATGAATTAATTTTAATATTTTTTGTCCTTTGCTCAAACAGCTTGCTTTTAAACTTTCCAATTGTGGTTCCGACTTCTAGTTGAAAGACTTTTGCTTGCTTGAGATTTATTGTAATTTCTCTTTCTGTCTATCAGTGTTGCATTGCTGAAGCTTGCAGAGATGGATTACTATGGTACAACAAGGTACATATTTTGTAAAATACTACCTTGGAATTAAATCAATTTCAAATGTATTTTCATATTCGGAGTTCTATCTAATACTTGTTTTTTATTTTCTTTGGAATTCTGAGTTCTATCATTACCTGCTGTTTTTTACTCTGGAAAAACACTTTTTTTAACAGATATAGTCCAGACAAGAAACCTCTAATTTTATTTGTACAAGTCTTCTTTATAGTTTTGTTCTTAAAATCCATTCTCATTCTGTTCAATTCTGATAGGTTGCCACAATATTTTTGATGACATTTTCTAATTGCGTACTGGCAGCTACTTCATTAAGCTACTTATCGAGAAGAAATATGCATTGCCATACCGTGTACTTGATGCATTGGTCGCTCATTTTATGAGATTTTATGAAGATTCAAGAGTAATGCCTGTCATCTGGCATCAGTCACTTCTTGCATTTGCGCAAAGGTTAGTGCTTTATGTGAATTATCCCTTCAACAGTCTTCATATACTCTCTTTGGAAGTTTAAGTTAATGTTTAATAATTCTTTCTTGCCCTTTATATTGTGCTAGAAAGAAAGGAAAGATCTGTCTACTTTATCATAAATAGTTTAATGAAGAGAATTTACAACAAGCATGCAGAATAAAAATAATTTTCTGCGTACCAGATTATATTAAGATTAATAAATTTGGATAAACTCTTCCTTCTGACTGCAAAACGGATTTTTAACGTGTACCCTACTTACCTTTGCTTGCTTCGTGTTTAATGCCAAAGACATCTGCTTCATCTCTGTAAAATTTTGTACAGGTATAAAAATGAGTTGACAAAAGAGGACAAAAGTAATCTCAACACCCTACTAGAGAAGCAGAGACATAAATTAGTAAGATGAACTGCACATTTCTGATTGCTTATACGATAAAATTTATGGTGATTTAAAACCACCACCATTGACATGCAGGTCACACCTGAAATATTAAGGGAGTTGAATAACAGCCGCAACCGTGGGGAAAAAGAGGATGATCTAATGTCAATCTATATCCTTTCATTCATCTTTCGGATGATGAGTATCAATTTTATTCATTGCATGTATTATTTTTTTCACCTGCTTATGTGTACATGATCGATATATATTGTCTGGTTTGGCATATTCTTGCACGTTGATCATTCCCTAATCTGAACGCACTCCCCTCTGTTAGTTCTATATGGTGTTTCTGGGCTCCACTGAAATCGCTAACTAAAAGTGAGCTTCTTGAATTAGTTGAAAACTGTCTACATGTGCTGAACAATTCAACATGGTAGTTCCTAGTAGTTCCTTGTATATATATCGACTGTCGAATCATTATTGAATCACTGTCTACATTTGCTTTGTATCTCTGATTGTCGATGTTATCCTTGACCTACCACCACCGACTCCCATCTCCATTGTTACCAAGACGATTCAAGAAGACAGGTTCGATATCCCAGATGTACCCATGGAGGAGGACTAAATACTCGTTTCAATAGCTCTTCCCATGGTAATTAACTTCCCTTAAAACTTGCACTTTCCCATCCATACAGAGAGATCGACTCTCTTCTATGTACTGATTTCACGAATGATTTTTTATACATCAGTTGATTACACAGTGGTCGAAATTTTTTGGGTTGTATTGGAGTGTGAAGATGATATGAGATGAGTTTTGCTAGATAGTAGTTCATCTCTCTGCGGTGAAGTTTTTGGTATCTGTAACAAATATATACACATTAAAAATTCTGCAATCTTATCTTTTTTTTAGGAAAAAAAAAAAAAGAGGATATATTTGTGAATTCGAATTTTGTTAGAAATGATATTGTAAGATTGAACGGGTCATGTTTGTCTTGCTTTTTTTTGTTTTTTGTTTTATGTGACTTGGTAATTTGATTTTTTTTTCTTTTGCAGAAATAATTTGTTATTAAGAAACGCATATTATATTATTGAACAAGATTAATATGCGTATACCCGAACACATTGGATATCAATTCTAATAAAAAAAATGTCAACAACTTTTTAAATTCGAGTAAACGTTTTTTTTTTAAGAATCATAGTAAATTCGAGTAATAGTTACTTAAAAAGTTAAAACACTTCTTTTCATTTTTTAAATCTTCACATAAAATTGTGACATCTAAGTATTACCGTATGGAGGAGTAGCGCATTTCATTCTTTGCAGTGCTATTATTAGTGACCAAGAAAAGAGGTGACAAAATCTCACCACCAAAATTCCCAATTATTAGTTCAAATTATTTAATTGCTGTATTAATTACCCATTTTACTACTAGTAAATTTTACTAAGTTCTTCCTTCGTCCCATACAAGGGCGTATTTTGCTTTTTTGCAAGTGGATTAATGAGTATTAATATTTAATATGTAGTGAGTAGTTGTATTAGTGGGAGTGTGGATCCTATATTTTAATTGTATTAGTAGGTGAGTGGGACCCATATGTATAAAAAAAGAAAGAGGACCCTTTGGATGAGACGACCAAAATGGAAAAAAGAGACCCTTGGTGCGGGACGGGAGAGTATTATTTTTCTTAAAAATTACTTAATGAACCTCATTCTCTTTAATTTATGTGAACCGGCAATTTTAGGATTGGAATCTAAATCTTTTATGATTAAATATAGGGTTGGTCTTGCGTGCTTTCGGGCACACTATGCGCCTTTAAAATTTAGTATTATGGGTATTGTTTAGTTTTAAAGGATATACACTTTAATTAATAAGGGTACACCAATTTATTCTAAAAGGGAGTATACTTTTCATTAATATTTTTTTTTCAAAAAATAAAGGATACACATATTTATATTAAAAAGTGTACAATTTAATACTAAATTCTAAAGGTGCACGTATGTTCCGTGGGCACACAAGTTTTTACCTTAAATATATAAGCGATTTTAAAAAAAATAAAAAAGTGTTTTTTTTATTAAAAAATATCTTCATAATTCTAAAAATAAAAAAAAGGAGCATTAATTTCATATTTTGTTGGCTTACCGTTGTATGATGGCGGTTGAGATACACCTCCAGAGAGAGGGGGGTTGGCGCCCCCTCTTCGGTATCATCGCCATTGCTGAGCTTGATATTGCACACCACCCCTCCCCCCACATTTGAATCTCCGCCCCTCTTCTGTATCCCCTCTTTTATATAACCACTTTTTGCTCTAATCCCTCTCCCATTTCTCTCTCTTTTTCTCCCTTCCACCCCCTCTCTTAATCAAAAGCATTCCGTCGATCTAATGGCTGCTATGTTGCGATCTGTTGGACTGCCATCTGCTTCATTTCTCGTGCCGGATCACTCCAACAAACTATCCACCTTCTCCGTTTGCTCTCGCCCAGGTATTCCTCGTCTCACCTTGGAACTTTTTTTTGAATTATTTCATTTAGTTGGAGAATTCGTCTCTATGTGAATACAATCGAATTTAGATTGTTCTCCATGGATTGGTAACTGTAAATTTTGGCCAAACTTGTTTAACCTTGTTTTTGCTTCTTAGGATTTTGATTTTTTTTTTTGTAGCCCTAGCGCATTGCCCCAATTATTCTTAATATATTGTTGATTAATTTCGAATCTGTATGTTTCACTAGTCATTAGATCCGAGAGAAGCTCGATTTCTAACCTGATTCGTGAGACCTCCAGGAATGGAAAGATCATTCCAAAAGCGGTTGCGGTTGGTGTTCTAGTCTGCCCTCCTGCTATTATTCTCTTATTGTTTGGATATAATTTTAATCCATGGTTTTCTAATTTCCTCTTTTGTGTGATTTACTCCGTTTCTCTTTTGTGGTTTTCCAGACGCAGTCTGAAAATTCTACCTCAGCAGCTTCAAAGCCCGGGTAAATTTTCGAAATCTAATTATAATTGTTGCTAATGTAGATTTATTCTTTTCCTATGCAATTTAGAGTTTTTTTTTTTTTTAATATGAAGAGTACCCTAGTTTTTGCTCTGCTTAGGTTACTAAACTTATGATGTTATTGATATGGTAATGTATTGTAGAGCATAGCTTAATGAAATCAGTCAATGCAACTAGAATGCAGAATTACTTGAAAAAGAGAAAACTCCATTTTTTAGATTTCATCAAAATGCTGTCTTTTACATAGGAAATTTTTCCTTTCCCGAATTTCTTTAAAAAATAATCCTTGTAAAGTAGAACTCTCAGTCTTGAGGCGGAATAAGGGAAATGAATGTTTAAGAATCATAGTATCTTAATTTAACTGACTTTTTTATATTACTTTTCCATTGCAGTCTATAATATGTTCCGTTTAATTATAAAGGCAAATGCCTTTATCCACTATGAGATAGCTTTCTTGATTGTAGTCTATGATGCTTTCCTTGTTATTCAGCTGATTAGGGCATAAAAGAGTAGTACATTATTTCTGCTGCTCAGTAAAGAGTTGCACTAGCTTGTGATTTTTCTTGTGAATTGGTGTCAAAGGTGTTTGATTTTGCTTTCTTTGTAAATTGTTCGTAGTTTTGCTTGTGAAGCAGATATTCATCTTATATATATGTCTGCATATATGTATACAGTATACGTTTAGAAAGTCGTATTATATTGGAAATAGAATATAAAAGATAATGCCTGCTGATCCTACAACGTACTCTAATTTTTGCATTCCTATAGAAAATTGATTTACTAAACGTCCATCTAAAATTTTGGGGTTAACTACTACTTTTTTTAGTTTTTCAAAACTATTATAGTTGATGATGATTATCATGTAGATATTGCTTGCAGAAACACATCATCTTGTTCATATTAAAAACTACTACATTCTGAAATTTGATAAGTGCAGGATTAGCAAACATAGTTGACTTACTTCTAATTTCTTTATCAGAAGTTGAATAATGAGGAGTACAAAATATATGTAGATGGAAACTTCACTTCCAATAATCATATATAAGTGAGAGAGTTGCAAATGCAATCTCGTAATGTTCATCTGTTCTCTGTATACAATAGTCAAGGGGATTAAATATGTTATAAAAAATATCACTCAAATAAACTATTTTAAAATTTCAGGCACGAGCTCTTGCTCTTTGAAGCCTTAAGAGAAGGATTAGAGGAAGAAATGGATAGAGATCCTCGAGTTTGTGTCATGGGTGAAGATGTTGGCCACTATGGAGGTTCATACAAAGTCACCAAAGGCCTTGCTAAGAAATTCGGGGATCTAAGGGTGCTGGATACACCCATTGCCGAGAATTCTTTCACAGGGATGGCGATCGGGGCAGCAATGACAGGGTTAAGGCCTATAGTGGAAGGCATGAACATGGGATTTCTTTTACTGGCCTTCAACCAAATATCCGACAACTGTGGCATGTTGCACTACACTTCAGGTGGGCAGTTCACAATTCCAACGGTGATCCGTGGACCAGGAGGTGTTGGACGCCAACTTGGGGCGGAACACTCACAGAGGCTCGAGTCCTACTTCCAGTCTATCCCTGGGATACAAATGGTGGCATGTTCAACTCCATACAATGCCAAGGGTCTAATGAAAGCTGCCATTCGTAGTGAGAACCCCGTGGTTCTTTTTGAACACGTGCTGCTTTACAACCTCAAGGAGAGGATCCCTGACGAGGAGTATGTACTGTCACTGGAAGAGGCCGAGATGGTGAGGCCAGGAGAACATGTGACAATCCTGACCTACTCTCGAATGAGGTACCATGTCATGCAAGCTGCCAAGACTCTAGTGAACAAGGGTTATGACCCAGAGGTAATCGATATCAGGTCTTTGAAACCATTTGATCTATACACAATTGGAAATTCAGTCAAGAAAACTCATCGGGTGATCATAGTGGAGGAATGCATGAGAACCGGAGGCATCGGTGCTAGTCTTACAGCAGCAATAAACGAAAATTTCCACGATTATTTGGATGCACCCATTGTTTGCCTCTCCTCGCAGGACGTCCCTACTCCTTATGCCGGCACATTGGAAGAATGGACCGTCGTTCAACCCGCACAGATTATAACTGCAGTTGAAAACCTCTGCAAGTAGCTTTGTCCAGAGATCAATCAAGATTTAGTTTGATGTTTCATCATTTATCTTTTTTCACTTCTTTTAGCAATGTTGTCTTGTATAAGAAGAATTAGAAGAACCCCTTTTTGTTTTTCTTTCTTTTTGATTAAAAATTGTTGTCATGATGATGATCAACTCGAAAATGTTTTATCAATCACCTTACATTCATTAATACACTACTTTGTTACTCATTTTTCATCTTCCAAGTATTTTATTGTCTATAAATCCTCTAGAACTTCCTCTCTAAAGACAATCTTTGAACAATGTAATAAAAAAATCAAGAAGTATGACAGAAGCAATGATGTCAAGAATCATTAGATGAGGAAACACAAGTTTCTGATGTGGACATGGTTCCACCAATGTGAGAGGCACACGCATTAGTTGTTATCAAAAGGTCCCTCAAGAAACTAAAGAATAATTCAATAATTAAAATAAATCAATAATTATGCGTATATTGGACCATGTAAAGAATTATATGGATTAAAAAATTGTCTCTTCCAATAAATCTTTCTAGAAATTTTTTTTGTGAACTTTAAATCGAAATTGGGCTGAGACTGGTCTGATAGCTATTGGTCTTTTATTTTTGTACTCCAATTTCCTGCTTTTACAAAGGCCAACCTTTTGTCTTCCATCGGGCTTATATAAAAATCAATATCGTATTCTCTTTTTTTCTTAAATTTTAACTTTCTTGCAGCATATTTACATTTTATCATGTAAAATAAATAAGAGATATGTTAATGTGGTGCACCTTTGCCAGTGGCGGACGCAGGATTTATGTTCAGGGGGCCCGAATTTTGCTTCATTCGCCTAATAATATGGTTTATTTTTGTGATTTTACACGTTTAAGAAAAAATATTTTATTTATTATCTTCATTGACTTTTTTAAGGATTTTTTTAGGTAAAAAAAAATCATAATGTGTAAATTATATTATGTGCTAGATATGAAACAAACAAATGAGGAAAATATATAAAAAAAAATGTGACTAATGTATGTTATTGTAACGTATTTTAAATCAAATAATTAGCTCCAATATAAATAATAATTAAAATACTTTACTCTATAATATACTAGTATTTATTACTCCATAGTAAATTACTACTATATTACTTATATATAATAATTCACTAATTATAAAATGATGAAAAAAATTACATATTTAAAAGAAATCATTATCCGGAGTAAAAAATAACTATAATAATAATAAAATTTACAAATTTTTTACATAAAGAAAATAAAATTAGAACTATAATTATTTAAAGAAAAATAGAAATAAATAATTATTTTTTATATAAAATATGAAAGAAAATTTAAACAAACAAATAAACTAAAAAATAAAGGGAGGTTCGAACTCTCGACCTCCACACTTAAATCTCTAAGCACATGACCTACACCATTGGGCCATTTCAATAATTACAAAAAATTACTACATATATATTTATTATTTTATATTTCTAGGGTCCGCACCCTAACCTTTGCGAGAATAGTTACTCTTTTAAATAAGATTTCTCTATTTGAAAGAGTTAATTAATAACCGTAATATGTAATATTTTTTATACAGTTATACTCTTAAATATTGAGGGTCTCTTTTAAATACATAAGGATAAGATTACTTTATTCGAAAGAGTTAATTAACAACAGTAGTAACTTTCGATTATATTAGGAGTATTAAAGAGTAATTCTGGTTCACTCAATTGCATGCTACTAATTTGAATAATGTGCTCTAACAAATTTACTACTCCTTAAATAAGCACGGTGTATTATTCATACCTAAATTTGGTACTTGATCATTGTAGTTAGTTTATTTAGATTTATTATATAATTTATTTTATTCGTAGAATTAATTAATATATGTATAATAAAGGTGAAGAGTATAATTTTATAAACAATTCAAACTGCGATGATTTCAGCAGCAACTTGTTGTTCCAAATAAGACGGCGAATATTGAAGTTCTAAAATAAAAAAACTAATTCAATAATATAAATATTGTAATTTAATGATCCTATTTTTAGTAAGTAGCTAATAAAGTACATAAATAAATATTATAGTAATCTTACCGCTAGCTCAGCCGAAATTTAATGATTCTATAATAATTGGAAACATCATGTGCATCTATCTCAACAAACAACATATTTCCCTTGCCCTTTGAGAGACTATAAGGTCAACAATTATAATTAATATTTTCTTAATTTTTATAAATTAAATTTTATATTTGTCACACGATTGCCCTAAACTTTGTTGCTCTAATTCCGATTCTATGTGCTAAATTAATCTATGCAAACTAAGCAACATTTAGCATTGTAAGAGCATCTCCAAGAAATTCTTTAGAATTTGAAGATTACTTTACAAATTAAGAGAATTTTTAATTTTAAAAAATTATATTTTTATTATACTCCAATAAACTATTTATATTTTCATTTCCAATATATACTTATTACATATTTTCTTTTTTAATTTATTAAAGACTATTTTATTTGAATCAAAACACACAATAAAGTAGATAACATTTAATGCAATTTAAGTTTAAAGAGTGGATTTGACTCTTTAAATTTGAAGAGTGAAAATGATTATGTAAATTTAAATTTTAAAATAAAGAGTATGTTGGAGCTCATTTTTTTTTTAACATTCTCTCCAAAATTTGAATTTTTTGTATTTTAAAGAACCTTTTAAAGATGATCTAATACATCATTGAATTTCCCTATTTTATTTATGAAGTTATAATCTAACTATTTTAAGATTAAATATTAATTACTAAGTCTTTTTGTACCTTCAAGGTTTAACCCAATTTGTACACCACTACAAAAATAACTATTAGGATGGATATGGACAATTTTAACTTTTAAATTAAATTTTAATGATTTAATTTAATTTTTATTATAAAATAAATAGTTAAAATTTTTAAAAATAAATATCCACTATATTATTATATTTAAAATCCATTAATCCTAGATGCATCGATACACTCAATGCACCTAAAATCACACCAAAATTAATTAAATAAACAAAATAAAAATAAATATACACCACTACTATTTTAAACAAGATTTCACATTTTGAACCCAAATTAATAATATCCGAATTAAATGAATGCATAGTACAAATCTTGAATTATGTTAGAGCAATATCTAAAAAAAAAAAAAAGTTGAGTAGAAATCAGAAAAAACTGGAATTGGTAACGTTTAGAAAATTAAAAATAATTCATATGTGGATTGAGTTAACGTTATTCAGGAAACTTCTATTTCCAGGTCAATAAATAACTACGGACAGAATTCCTAAAATTGAGAAACTAAAGATTTGCTTTGCATCATTGCATGTCCAATATTCAAAGCTTTAGTTTTTATTCTTAAAAATAGATGGATTTTCATTCAATATAATTTATGTAATATTTTACTATATCTTTCTTAAATATTTAATTTTTATTCTTCTTAAATAATACTCCTTCCGTCCCGCTAAACTCTTCACTCCTCCTTTGTAAATTATAAAGGAAGAGTGAAGAGCTTAGCGGGAAAGATGGAGTAGTAATATAGTAAGTTCTTTGTATATAATTATTTTTTTAATTAAAATTGTGAAATGTGTATGTATATCCTCAAATAATTATATACTCCTTCTGGTATGTGTTAAAATTTATTTTTTTCATTTTGATTTTTCTCAAGTTAAGGTTTACATTTCATTTCTTATCAAGTTGGGCTCACACAAAACAATTAATTATTTTATGTAGAGCCCACACACAACACTAATACAATTACCCACTTAAAATTAAATACTCTTATTTTTCTCGTCTCATCGCATATTAAAATATTATTCCCTCCATTCATTGTCAATCTATCAATTTACTTTTTGCACGTGGATTAAAAAGTATTATTATTTTATTTGTAGTTGGTAGTTGTATTAGTGGAGTGTGTGAATCTCATATTTTATTTGTATTTGTGGAAGGTATGATCCCATAGTCTAAAAAAAGAAATGAATAAATTGAGGGTGGACGACCCAAAATAATAAATGGATAGATTAAAGATAGAAAGAGAGAGTATTATATATCTCTTAATTTAAGAGAATATTATATATCTCTTAATTTACGCATAAAAAATAAAAGTAAATGTTAATTCATAACTGAAGAGCTATGTGTGATCTAAGATTTACATTTCATCTTTAAAAATGAATCTATCTTTGGATAACAAAAGGATTACTATGTTATACATCCCAATAATACAATGTTTTTTTAAAAAATTTTTTAAAAAAATTGATAAGTCGTTTTACCTATAAATAGAAAGTGTAGTTAATATAGTAGTTGGATTTTCAAGATGGTTGGTTAAATAATTGTCATGTTCCAATTCCCTATGTGAATTCGTAAATTATTTGCGATTTTCTTGGAATCCTATGACAGCAAATATATATATCGGATCGAATTAAATCCAATTATTTTTTCTTTCCAAAATAAAATAAAATAAATCCAATTCTTTTGTGTATCTTTATCACTAAAGAAATGACACGTATCATAAAACTAATATTATTATAATATCATTTACGCGATCACTTCCAACAAAAAGTTGTTCCACTATTATTTTACTATTTTAAAATATATTCACAGTTGAACTTTCAGAGTTTTTTATTTTTATTTTTTGGAAAGAGTACAACATCATATATATCTATGTTTACTCCAATAATATAGGCCTATGGGACATTTCATATTTGGAAAGAGTTATGCGACACTGTTTTTTTAAAGTATTCATTCAGTTTCAAGAATAACAAAATATAATATTTTTAATGAGAAATGATATTTCTTTTTTCCCACCACAATGTATACACATTTTTATTCTTACATCTCGTTATAAAATTTATATTTTTTTATAGTAAATAAGACCCACACAATATAATTAATACTCCATATTTTTATAGGTTTACACGCAACACAAATACAATTATTCACTATACATTAAAATATTTTTTTTATTTCACTGCACATTAAAATATTAAATTCCTTAATCCTGTAAAAAACAAATGTAAATTCTCAGAGGGAATGAAATGAGTATTTAATTAATAAAAAATAAAAATGGTGGTGTGAAATCTCTTATAAATATTTATAATAAATGAAAAGTAATTAAAAATGATAAAACATATTCCACCCAAAACCGCCCCTTCATATAACACCATATACACACACAAGTATATACATAGCATCATATTAGTAAATAAAAATGGACCATTTTAATCGTTATCAGGGAATTAAACATATTAATTTGATATATATGTTTAACTAACAATGTGAATCAGCTTGATTGAATCAACCAATGAAGCTAAGTATATTTAGTGGAATACAATGTTTCATCAACTTATCTTAAAATAATATTTTTTGGTGTCTCCATATTATAGTCCAGAAATGGGTCAGATCATTCGCGATAAAACCTTGAAAGATTATGTACATGTTAATTTCTGAATAATATGCTTTAATTTATAAATTCATTCATTCATTTATAGTTAATAAATTAACTGAATAGGTAATACCTTAGGAATTAAAGACAAGAATTATAGCAGCGTTTTGGTGGGTGAAATTAAGTGTCACTTTCACGAATTTTGCGTCATAGGATACATTAATATAATTATTAGGATTATTAGGATTTATTACATATTTTTTTCTTAGAATTCCATTAATTCAAATTAAATTAAATTATTTAATATAATTATTATAATTTAATTTAAATTATATTTATAATTTATAAAATTTTTATTCACAAAATATGACATCAAATATAAATTAAATGAGTTGATCTCTTGTGCATCCATACCAATCACACAAGAAGTATAGTATTTTGTTCTAAAAGGTATACAATTTAATTCATAAAGGTTTTTTTTAATGAAAATTTTAATTAATTGAAATATAAATAATATTAATGTTTGAATAAGATTTTTTTTTTCAAAAATTAAGGTATAATTTTTTATAATAAAAATAGCACATTTAACACTAAAAATACAACTTTATAAAGTAATTGTATCTGAGCATACGTTGCAACTAATCACGCAAGCTGTATACAAATTAAATTTGTCAATTTCAGATGTACTTTGTATGAATTGGAATATACTCCGTTGAAACTAAATTAAATTAATTTGGTGGGATGTGACAAAATAGCCATATTTGCCCTTTCTGTTGGGGAGTTAATATTGTCCATTAATTCATTATATACACCTACTAAATCATCAACGGTCACACACTCAATATGACATCCATTTCAATATATATAGGTATCATGCATCTTGGAAAACTCCAAAAATGTTTGAAAAATAATTTAAATGCTTAATTATAATTTAATTAATGTTTCTTGAAAATAAAAATCATAATAGCTTAGGGCATTTTCAGGGAAAAAATAATTATTTAACTTTGAAATCGATAAAGCGAAATCATCACTTTAATGTAAAAGTGACGGGAGTAATGAGTATTATACGTATTATATAACTAGGAATTAATTTGGAAACTTTTTTTTTCAGTCATTATAAAAAATAAAAAATTAAATAAAAAGCAGCTTATAAGCAACAAAAGTCTTACAAAAATATGATTTGTGTGTTTACTTTTACAAAAATAATAAAGACTCCCCTATTAAGGACAAAAAACGTACGTATAACATGGATTGATTATGTTTCACAAAAAAAATAAATAATAAAAAAAAATAAAAAAAAATTTACACATTGTTTTTAAAAGGAGTAAGGCTACTGTGCACTCGGGCGCCTTTGTAATTTTCATGCCCCTTTGCAATTTAAACCCTTAGCAATACATAGGTTTAAATAGAATTGGAGGAGTGAGGGTGTTCATATGGGGACACGGAGTATCCCTCCGTGTCCCCGGGAGCGCAGGAGCCTTTTGCCTTTTAAAAGAGTGTATATACATAATCTATAAATCAAGCTCGGATAAGTTATTTAAGTTAAAATCTTCAAAGAGTGAGGCTTGCGTGAACCTGGGGTGCACCGTGCCCCTTTAGAATTTAGTATTATGTGTAAGGATACATTGTTTTGTTCTAAATGATATACACTTTAATTAGTAAAGGTACACCATTTTGTTCTAAAGGGTATACACTTTTTATTAATATTTTTTATTTTTCTTCAGAAAATAAAGAGCACACATAAAGGATATACAATTTAATACAAAATTCTAACCCGAGTTTATTGCCATCTTCAAATATAAAAATGATACTCCACTTAAATATAAATATACAGCACTATCTTAATTTTAAAAACCGCATCATATTCTCCCTAAAATTATTTTAGGATTCTCTTAAAATTGATACCATTTTCTAGTTCAATTCTAGCGCATGTTAACTGTTCAGAAATGAAATATGATTGATCAAATATTATTTTTATTTTTTATAATAAGAATTATATTATATCAAAAAAAGGAAGAATTATTTGTAAAAAGCGCGTGTGATTATTTGGCGTTCCAAATAGCTTGGATGAGGGTAGGTGGAGCCACTTTTATCAAACAAAATTCTATGTGGAATTCAAATTTTATCTTCAATACATTTATGCATTATTGGAATTAATTGGTAGGTGGAGCAAATAATTGGAAACCCTTTTTCAATTTAGCTGATTAAATAAAATAAATAAAAATGTGGAGAACTATAGTTCTATATAAGATAATAAGAGAGATTTTATTCATTACATGCGGCAAAATATATATATATATATATATATATATATATATATATATATATATATATATATATATATAATATTTTTATTCAAATGCTTTTTTTATTTGACAAACTCTCTTGTGAGACATTACATATGTGAGACAATTTATGAGACGTGTTAAAGTATGTCTATTATATAGATAAAATAAAATATGTTTAATAATTGTTAAAATATATTTTCTAATGTATGATAAATGATGAATTAAAGTATGATTTTAGGGTATTATAATATGATTTATTATTGGCATACTTTAACTACAAATAAGCATACTTTACTTATATAATAAACATACTTTAATAATGGGTCGACCCATCTTACAACCATCTCACAAAAAACTCGTCTCATAAGAGGGTGTGTAGGCACTTGAATTTTATTGCTTATTAAAGGAAAATATGTGACAAATTAATGCAATAATTATCAATTAATTATTCATTTATTAAGGGATTTAAGTAAATCTATTCCTAAAATAAATGAGTAAATAATTGATAATTGGGACAGATCCAATCAAATAAGTCTGACTTAAAGTCTAAACAAGTGAAAGGCCCAAGCCCGCAGAATCAGGTCAAATAAGCCCTGGACCAATCAAATTGCGAGTTATTTATGGGGCATCCTCACCCTCCACCTATATAAGGAGCTTTCCTCCATTCATTCCAGACACTCTCAAATATCTGAAGACAAAAGCTTTGAAGAGATCAAGAATACGAGCAGTGCTCCCTTGAAATCTTTAAGCATCTTCAAGCGAAGAACAACTATCGATTGGAGATCAAGGTTCTACACCCCTTCGATCTGGCGTTCTTCAAAGTAATAGCCACCGATTGGAGATCAAGATGATAAACCCCTCCGATCCAGCGTTATTTAATTCAAAGTTCTTCGGCGTTCTTCGTAGAAAGCTCCAAGAGTAACGTTTTAATTCGAAAAAAGACTCGACCCTTCTGGATTAACGTTATAAGCTTCAAGGATCAACGTTTAATTCGAATAAAGGCACAGCCTCCGGATTAATGTTATAAATCCACGAAGCCGAGTTTGGACAAGCTTCATCTGAAGATCCAACTCAACACACTCAAGTCAAAAGTCAATGCAATCAACACAACCAGTCAAAGTCAAGTCCAAATTGGTTCGAGAGAAGAATAGATAGAAATTGCTTCCTAAATTATCAAGTTTAATCCAGCTGGATTATTATTATAATTCTCTTGTATTTATTTTATCATAAATACAAAAATTTATTGTTACAGGGTGTCTCTTTTAATTTTTAACAAAATAACCCTTAAAAAACAATATCCAAAATGCCGGTGTCTTGTATTGAGACTTCGACAGTATGATTGACCCGAATCAAATATCCGAAACTATGATGACCGATGGTATTGAATGTAACTTCAATATACTATGTTAGACTTCGACATCATGATTAATTTTGTCATTTTGGTCCGTCTAATTTTAAAATATTTATTTTCTTTTTTTAGTAAAAAGGTACGCACATGGACCATCAATTTTAAAATATCTATTTTCTTTTTTTAGTAAAAAGGTACACATGGACCGTCACTCAATCACCCACTACTAATATAACTACTCACATTATATAAAATAATAATATCCCTTAACCAACGTAAAAAAATAAACAAATACATTTATAAGGAGGGAATATAATAATTCTATGACAATAGTATCTATCCAAAATATGTACAACTACAAACATATTTACTCATTTTTATATTCTATGTGATGAATCTAAAAAGAATTCATGTTGGTTATTTGGATGGGAAGTGAGAAATGTGGAGTATGAGTGGGCAATATAAATTGGCATCACATCAATAGTGCGACAACTCTTCACAACTTGTGCTAATACGTCCACCGACCAACTACGCCTACGTCTACCCTTATTACTTTCTCTTTTAAAGTTCAGCCCAAAAAACTTTCCAACACATTACATTTGCTTTGCGGGAATGTTTAAGTTTGTTTTTTACGTAATGTTTTAATTTATAATAAATAAATAAATTTATATCATACTTTTATTTTTATGCCCTTATCTTTAATTTTAATTAATATTAAATTATATAATATTATAAAACTTTCGAAATATTAATTTTTAAATATAGAACTCACACTTTCTAAAGGAGAAAATGTAAACTTTAAGCGAAAAGTCTAAAATGATAATATGTAGTAAATTTTATGATTGGATGAGTAATTATTACTCATTATGTCCACTCTAAAGGCCATATTTATTTATTTCATGTGAATTAAAAAAGCACTTCCTCCGTCCTGTCCTTATGGTTACGTTTGTTTTTTGCATGTGGATTAATGAATATAGTATTTTAATGTGTATTGAGGTGAGAGAAATAATATTTTAATGTAAAGTGGGTAGGTGTATTAGTGTGATATGTTGACCCATGAAGAGAGAAGTAATTAATTTGTGGGTCTCATATACTAAAAAGGGAAATGTAACCATTAGGATGAGACGCCAAAAAAAAATAGAGTATGTAACTATTAGGATGAGACGGATGGAGTATTATTATTTTATATATAATACGTAGTTGTATTAGTGACGAGTGTTAAATCATATTAACGTCTTTTACTAAAATAAAGATAATAGATAATTTTGATGTAGATGCTCATATTGATAAAATGAAATCTTTGAGTGGATAGAAAGAATATTTAATATATAATTGGTAGTTATATTAGAGATATTTGTGAATTTATTTTTCCAAAAAAATTCAAAAATGAAATACAATACAATACAATATCTAAACTGAAGTATTAATGTAATCTTTAAACCTAACTAATCTAGCACACAATGCTAGATGAAAAAACCAAAGAAATAACAAATAAACTCTAAAATTCGAATGGAATAATCATTGCGTAGTCTCTCAAATCCGTGAGATCCATTAGCTCTTAATGCTCCACAGATGGAAGGTGAAATGAAAGTGAAAAATAGTAATATTGATTGAAATGACATGAATTTGGGAAACTCTAAAGATCTCAAGTGCCAAAGGCACATACAATGAATAGATACATAAGTGGATACTTAGGTGTGGAAAATGAATATAAAATGTTGAAATGAATATTCACAACAGATACGGTGTAATCTTGAAACAATATATGATTAGAAAATTAATTGTTCTCCAAGAAAATAGAGGAAATGGAAAAACGAACATAATTTTCAGAAATTCTCGCCTACAGGTGCACATCCATACTGTTTTGTGCATAATTTTCACACCTGAACTTCAATTTAACTGATTTTCACATCCATATAACCCTTTATTTCATGCATCTCATGATGTGTATAACTTTGGACAAACTAATTTCATAACATCTCAAATTCTCTTCGAATGAGATTCTAAAATATGCACATGCTCAAAAATACATATGAAGCACTAATATAAATATATACTCCTAACAATTAAGCACAAAATTTGACAAATAAACTCAAAACATACATAAATTAATGAACAAATAGCTTAAATGTACGCGCCACCGCGTTCCTTACACATCAGAGTGAGTGTAATGTACATAAATTATATTTTGAGATGGGTCATAAACTCATAAGTGCAATTTGAATAGATTAATTAAATAAACTTTGCTGTCACTTTTCATAAAAAAATTGACCCTAAAAAGAGTTGGATGCTATTCATACACAATTATATATAGGAACAATTATATATATCAGCATCATGATCAGGGGGAAATTGCTGATGAACACTATATAATAGTCCTGAAATTGACTCCAATTAGATCACCCATTAAATCAAATTAAAATTAACTAATTACATACTGTTTATAGGTCATAACACCACAATATATCAGGGAAATTAAATAAATAATTGGCCAATCGCAGCATTTCCAGGTGTCACATATTCCATTATTTTCCACTCAATTATATAAATTATGGAAGATCACCATTATTGCTGATAATAAATTAATCTTTTCTACATTCACGATTTTAATAAAGAAAAATGCTACCTAAATTCACCTAAATTTAAATTAAAAAATAAAAATCGGCATGTAATAATGAACTTGCATCACAGTACACAATAGACATCTATCTTTATATTTTATTAATGTATGCCCAAAATCAACATAAATTTCGACTATATGTTGAAAGTGGTCAATGGTCATGTTGATTATTATTTTCAGATGAGGTTAGTTGAAATTAATTATGAATGGGTTATCAAAAATCTTATCGATTTCAGACATTTAGGTCCCATAATTAATCTTTCCACACAAAAAAAGTAATAATTTTTAAATATAACAACATCTGTTTATAAATAATATAATACTTTTCATAAATAATTTTAAAAGAACTATTATTTTATTTGATAAATGTTACGCTTTTATTCTAATTGCCCGATCTAAATTTTTTTATTTTTAATTCCTGAAAATAATATTCTTGTGTGTCTTAAGAAGCATATACTCCTATAACTCAATTAGTAAAAATGGAATACTGTAATTAATGATCAGATATTATTCACAAGAAATAGGATTTCTAGTACATATTCTTGGGAAATATTATCCATTGTGTACAATTTTCAAAAGAGGGAATATCATCTTAAAGTACACTAAATATATGCTAAAATACATGTCACATTATATATGCTAAAATAGTTTTTTTTTCTTTTACTTATACAATCAATATACTTTGTTGGGCCCGTTGGGCTTTTGGCCCAAATGCCGGTCTTCTTTCTCAAAGTATTGGGCCAAGTTTGTCTTGGCCCATAGCCTTACACTTGTGGCCTATTTGATCGCCCATTTGTGACCCTCTCGGGTAGAACGTGGATTTGAATTCTTGTGTGAGTTCAACGGGAATCTGAGCACTGTGGAGTTCTTCCCTCGACCACCTTCTCCGGCGTAGACGACGTACACGGACGACGATGACGACCCTATCCACCTAACAGTGGTATCAGAGCGGGTTTCGTCGTCCGTCCATCTCCCGAAGCTGCTGACCGTCAGCCGCCGGTGGGAGATCGCCGCCGTTCGGCCGCCGCCGGTTTTCCTCGCCGGAATCGCGATCTGACCGGATCAGAGCCGTCGGGCCCTGAAGGACCGGATTCGTGACTGCCGCCGCGACCGGGAGCTGCCCGCTTCCAGCCGCCGGGATCTGCTCGGAAACGCGCCGCCGCCGCTGAGGAGAAGCCCGCCGCTGCGCGCCGCCGCCTCCATCGCGCAGTCCGTCGGGATCGCGCCTGGAGTTCGCGCCGCCTCCGCCGCTGCCCAGATCCGTCCGCGCGCAGCACCGCCCGCCGCCAGGGTTCCAGCTCACCGATCGAAGCCCGCCGCCGCCTCCAGCCTCCTGCTCGTCGCTCTCTGCGCAGCCTCGCAACCGCCGCCCGTCGCGCCGCTAGGCCTCCGCCGCACGAAAGATCGGAATCGCCATCCGTCAGCGCTGCCTCGCCGGAAACGCGATGAGCCGCTGTCCAGCTAGGGTTCCGCGTGCCGCCGCTCACAGCCTCTGTCCAGCTAGGGTTCCGAGCGCCGCCGCCTCGCGATCTACATCGTGCTGCCACCGTGTGGTCAGATCTGCTCCAACCTGCCCAGATCCGACGCCTGCCGCCGCTGGATCTGGTCGCCGGAAACGCGACGCCGTCGCGCTCGTCATCTGGAGCTGACCGCCGAATACTGCCGGATCTGCTGACCACCGGAGCTGACCGCCGGATACTGCCGGATCTGCTGACCGCCGGAGTTGACCACCAGAGCTAGGGTTCCGTTCAGATTGGAGTGTCCTTTTTTGAGGAAGGGAAGTGTCTCTCCTCTTCTCCTTTTATAGTGTTCCGAAAAATTTCAGATTTGTTTTGTTATTTTTCCGGATTGTTCCTTTCTGAAATTTTCAGATTGTGCCTTCACTAACCCCCAATGTTTCTCACTTTGTGTGTAGGTTGAAACTTGGAGTGGAGGCTGCCCCGTTCGTGTTTGGTACGCGAAAAAGACTACGAGGGATCCGCCCCCGTTAAGTAATGGGCTGGTGGCTCGTAGAGGTGGTAGGGTGTTCTCGTCGGAGACACCGCTCTGGTGAAATAGCTTGAGCTTTTCTTATTTTATTTTCTTGTCTGATGCCCTGAGGCGGCTGGCCCTCTTATTTGCTCTTGTGTGATGCCCTGAGGCGGCTGTCCCTCTTATTACTGTTCTTATTTGTTTCTTTTGTGAAACTGTTATCTTAGTCTTTCAATTTCCGCTGCTGAAAATCTGTCCTTGTGTGTTATACTGCTCAGTTTCTCGCTTTGTGTGTGATTAGAGTAGTGTCAACCTGGTGTGTGACAGATTGTTGCTCTGTATTTCTGTATTTTCTCCGTTCAAAGTGTGTTCTACTCAACTTTAAATACCCATGGCTTCGTCTTCGTTTCGACAAGCACCGTTTGATGGTAAGCGAGACTTCAGTATCTGGAAACAGAAAATGAAGTGCATACTCATTCAACAAAGGGTATTCAAAGCTGTAGATCACTCGTATGACAAGGATGATACACCTGCTAAAAAGACTGAGATGAATGAGCTTGCTTTATCTGCGATTATCTTGAATCTTTCTGATCCTGTGCTTAGAAAAGTTGGTGTGCATGAGTCCGCCAAAGTTTTGTGGGAAACGTTGGATAAGCTGTACACTGAAACATCTTTGCCTAGTAAAATGTTTCTTCTGGAAAAATTCTTCCATTTTAAACTTGATTTAAACAAAGATGTTGAAGAAAATTTGGATGTGTTCACGAAATTGATTCAAGATATTAAGCTAACTGGTGACTAGCATATTGATGAATACACTCCTATTGTGCTTTTAAATGCTATACCTGATTCTTACAATGATGTCAAGTCTGCTATAAAGTATGGTCGTGATGACGTTACTCTTGATATTGTGGTGAATGCCTTAAAAAGCAAAGAGCATGATTTAAAACAAAATAGGGGTGTTAAGAATTCTGGGGAGGTTATGCATGTTAAGGGAAAACCTAACAATCGTAACAAGAACAAGAACAACAATAAGAACAAGGACAAAAATTCTGATGTGAAATCCCAGAATAATCAGAATGGGGACAAGAAAAAGAAGAAATGCTTTAATTGCCATGAAAGGGGACATTTTGTAAACAAGTGTCCTCATCCTAAGAGGAATAATTCTAATGATCATGCTAATGTTGCCTCTGAATCTGTGAATTATGGTGATGTGTTTGCTATTTCTGATAGTTGTGTGAATTCTGTGCATTCATCTCTGTGTGATAGTGAATGGCTTGTGGATTCTGGTTGCACATTTCATATGACACCTTTTAAACATCTTTTCTCTTCATATAAAAATGTTTATCATGGATCTGTGTCTATGGCTAATAAAAGAAGATGTGATGTGCTTGGTGTGGGTGACATTTGCTTGCGTTTTGAAGATAATTCTGTGTTCACTTTGAAAAACGTGCGACATGTGTCTGATTTGTGTAACAATTTGATTTCCTGTACTACACTTGAAGATGAGGGGCTTGAGGGTAGGTGGGGAAAGGGTTGCATGTCTATTGTAAAGGGTTCTGTGCACATTTTTAATGCTGAAAAGAGGAATAACCTGTATGTTTGTTGTGTTAAATCTGTTGTTATGTCTGCTAACGCGGTTAAAGAAGATAAAACAAATATTTGGCATGGTAGGTTAGGTCACATGAGTGGAAAAGGTCTTGAAATATTGCATAAAGCTGGTTCTTTTGGTAATGATAAGCTTACATGCATTCCTTTCTGTGATTCTTGTGTGCAAGGCAAACATGCGAAGGTGAAATTCCCTGTTTCCCCATACCCTAAGACTTCTTCGTGTAGTGATATACTTGAGTACCTGCATGCTGATGTGTGGGGGCCTTCTAGTGAGCCAATTCAAGGTGGCAATGTGTATTTTCTGTCCATTATTGATGATTTTTCAAGAAAAGTGTGGGTAATTTTGCTTAAAAACAGATCTGATGTTTTTGAAAAGTTCAAAAATTGGAAAACTTTGATTGAAAATCAAATGGGTAAAAAGATTAAGTATCTTAGAACTGATAATGGATTGGAATTTTGCAATAATGCCATGGATGATTTATGTGTCAAATCTGGAATTGTGAAACATAAGTCTACTCCTTACACTCCCCAACAGAATGGGGTTGCTGAGAGGATGAATAGGACTTTGTTAGAAAGGGTGAGGAGCATGTTGGTGTCTTCTGGACTTTCTAAAAAGTTTTGGGGTGAGGCGCTTATTACCGCAGCATTTTTAATAAACAAATCCCCCTCTGTGCCTTTGAAGGGTAAGTGCCCTGACTATGTGTTCTTTGGTAAAAGTATTGATTATTCTGTGCTACGTGTATTTGGCTGTGGTGCGTTTGTGCGTCAGAAACATGACAAATTGGATCCTAGGAGTAGAAAATGTGTTTTTCTTGGTTATCCTGAGGGTGTTAAAGGTTATAGGCTGTGGGATATCTCTGAACCTGGTTTCAAAATCGTGATTAGTAGGGATGTGATCTTTAATGAATCTGAATTTCCTTGCTTATCTGCTCATTTGCCTGATGTTGTGCCTTTACATGATCCTACCACTTCTTCGAGTGAGGTGGAGTTGTCTCCTGTGTTATCTGATGTTGAAAACTTGCCTGACACTGTTGTTGATCAAGAACTTGTTGCCAATGAACTTGTTATCAATGATGAAAATGTGCATGATATTCCTGAAGATGATGACTATGTGTTGACTAGGGATAGACCTAGAAGGAATATTAGGCCACCTGCTAGGTATGATGATTTTCATATTGATACTCATGCTTTCAATGCATTTGAAAATGTTGATAATGAACCTAAGACCTATCAAGAGGCTTTAAAATCTGACGATTCTGTGAAATGGTTAAATGCTATGAAAGATGAAATGAAATCGTTGCATGTTAACCATACTTGGACTCTGGTTCCAAAACCTGCTCATTGCTCTGTTGTTGATTGCAAGTGGCTTTTCAAAGTGAAACATGAGCCTGAAAATGTTAGATTTAAAGCTAGATTGGTAGCAAAATGTTTTACTCAAAAGGAAGGGGTTGATTATAATGAAATCTTTGCTCCTGTTGTTAAATTCACCACTATTCGTATAATGCTTGCATTAGTTGCTCACTTTGATTGGGAATTGAAGCAAATGGATGTCAAAACGGCTTTTCTTAATGGTGATTTGGACAAAAAGATTTTCATGAAACAACCTGAGGGTTTTGTGGACCCCAAAAATCCTGATCATGTATGTTATTTGAAGAAATCCTTGTATGGCTTGAAACAATCTCCTAGACAGTGGAATAAGAAGTTTGATCAATGCATGACATCGTTGAAGTTTAAGAGAAGCTTGCATGATAATTGCATTTACTTCAAGATTGATACTTCTGTTCCTGTTTTTCTGCTCATATATGTAGATGATATGCTAATTGTTAGCCCTGATCTTGAGTATGTTGAGCTTGTTCAAAAGAGTCTATGTGATAATTTTGATATGAAAGATCTTGGAGATGCTAAAAGGATTCTTGGAATGAACATTGATATAGATAGGAAGAACCATGTTCTCTTGCTTAATCAGATTTCATATGTTGAAAAGATTTTGAGTAAATTCTCTATGATGTCTGCTAAAACTGTGAATGTGCCTCTTGCTGCTCACTTTGTGTTAAGTAAGGATCAGTCTCCAAAGACTGATTCTGAAATTGCTGAAATGGAAAAGGTTCCTTATTCCAATGCCATTGGGTCTGTTATGTAACTTATGGTTAGCACTAGACCAGATATTGCATATTCTGTTAGTTGCTTGAGTAGGTATATGGCTAATCCAGGTGCGCCTCATTGGGAGGCTTTGAAATGGCTCTTGAGATACCTCAAGGGCTCCATGGAGGTAAGTTTACGCTTATCCAAATCTGCAAATGGTGTGAGCCTTGTTGGCTATGTTGATTCCAATTATGCAAATGATAAGGATAATAGAAAGTCTACAACTTCTTATGTGTTTACTTTATGTGGCTCTTGCATAAGTTGAAAGTCTCAGTTACAGCATGTGGTTGCTTTATCTGCAACTGAATCTGAATACGTGGCTATTACTGATGCTTTAAAGGAAGCTATTTGGCTGCAAGGCCTTCTGAATGAAATAGATTTTCTTGATAAATGTGCCACTGTGTTTTCTGATAGTATGTCTGCTATTCAGTTGTGTAAAAATCCTCTTTTCCATGATAGAACCAAGCATATAGATGTTAGGTATAATTTCATTCGTGATATTGTGGAAAAAGGTATTGTTAACCTGGAAAAGATTGCATCTGAGTTTAATCCTGCTGATATGGGTACTAAATGCTTATCTGTTGAAAAAATTAGGTCTTGCATGAGGACTTTAAATTTCGACTCTCTTGATTGAAGCATGTTGTATGCAATTCTTTTCGTGGATGTTGTGTCCACTCTTGAGCTTGTGTGCTCCGTTTATTTTGTCCTTGGGATATTTTAAACATTTTGTGACTATGTGTCCGTGATCTTTGCTTCGGCTTAGATTTGTGTATCTTTTGTGATACCTTGACTTTTGTGTCAAATTTCTGGATCTTGCATTTGACTTTGTGTCTTTCGTTTTGCAGGTGTCCGGGAAAAGTGCAATGATGAATTCCCATTTAGTTATACACAAGGGTAGATGATTTGGGCCAAGGTGGAGATTTGTTGGGCCCGTTGGGCTTTTGGCCCAAATGCCGGTCTTCTTTCTCAAAGTATTGGGCCAAGTTTGTCTTGGCCCATAGCCTTACACTTGTGGCTTATTTGATCGCCCATTTGTGACCCTCTCGGGTAGAACGTGGATTTGAATTCTTGTGTGAGTTCAACTGGAATCTGAACACTGTGGAGTTCTTCCCTCGACCACCTTCTCCGGCGTAGACGACGTACACGAACGACGATGACGACCCTATCCGCCTAACATACTTCACTAATACGATACAACACAAACCATTACTTAAATTTTCTGTGATAAATATTCGATAATTTGATTACGATTATCTAATAAAATGGTGCATGATATTTCATTTCTACACAGCATAATACTTTATATCTTACAAATTAATTTCGGAGGAACTTTTAATCATACAATTAGACTTTCAATACAATTAGACTTTAAAAAAAAATTGAAAATAGCCTAATCAGTGAAATAAATATATTCTACATTATAACATAAACAATAATTAATACTCCTTTTCAATGTTGCGCAAGATACACGTCTTGAGAACATATCCCACAAATTTAATTAATATTTTTCGATAGAAAAAGGGCATACAAGATGTGTGCTGAATAAATAAATAAATAGATTAAATTAATAATGTGTGTTAATTGGGTGAAATCAGCCGTGGGATTATAAAAATAGTCCAATGATGTTTCGACGTGCGATTGGCAGTTAAACGAATCCAAGCCACTTAGAATTGGCCAATCAGAGGTTGCCAAAATAACATACTGATTTGCATGAGAAATTGACGTTTTTGTATTCTATCATTTCCCAAACTTATACTGCCCACCATCAATCAAATCTACTAACATCCAAGTCATTATCTCAATTAATTTCTTTATGGCAAATTTTTGTCGGATTTTTTTTCTTTAATTATACTATTATAACATGCCTTATTAGTCACCTATGATCTCTATTACTTTAGGGTTCAAGATTATGTTTTTTAATCATCAATTATTAAAAGATTAGAATTCGAACCAGGTAGGAATAGTGAAACCCATCATCTGGTCAAAAAGAAAACCATAAATTAGTTTAGTACCTAAAAAAGTAATTTATCTTCTTATACAATTTTTTTTAACCCCTCAAATTATTATTTCATACCTTTTACGATGTGTACTAACCAGATCATTAACAAATAATAAAATGTACTATACGGTCGAAATAAGATCGCTTTACTGATTCACTGTTATAAATTTTCATCAAGTGACGGATAACTTGAAAATTTACTGTACGATTGCTCTATGATAAGACTGATTTCAATGTATATGATACTTATTTTAGAATTTAATAATGGGGTTAACTTTTTTATTAAAAAGATTGGAACATAATTACAAAACTAGGTCTTATTGGATTAGTGTGTAATGAAATGAGGAGAGAGAAAATAATTGAAGTGGTGAAAAGGAGGATTGTAAAGCAGCATTATGTAGAAAGAAAACAGAGGTATAAACAGAGTAAAACAGAGTGTCCTTTTATATGTAATAACAGAACATTATTAAACTGTTGTCCTGTAAGCTGTTTGTCTATGGCATATAATTTACACACACTGTGTGAGAGAGAAAGCAGAGGAGCAGCTGAGCTTCCATTTCTACCTACATCCAAAAGCTACGAACTGCTTCTGCTAAAACCTCCCACATCTTTTCTTGTAAGAAAAAATTATAAAAAAAAGGAAAAAAATACAGTGGAATTTATGGCATCTCCATATGAACAGAGGAGCTGAAAACGACAGGAAGATTCCGGGGAAGTATATCGAACCATCCCTCTGGCAATTCTTCACTGTAAGAACGATGAACTGAATTAAACCTGATTGGCCAGATCATTGGCACTGATGAATGTGCCATGAAAGCCGTACGGAACTCGCGATGGGAGTTGGACGGTAGCTTCGATTTCCATGGTCATGGCGTTGACTATCTGAAGCTCTGATTTCCACTTCTTCTCGTCGTGGACGAAGGCCAAGATGTAGCCGTCGTCCTCTGCTTCGCCGCCGGAGTTGGGAAGGAACAGCGGCTCTCCGCCGTATTTCTCGTCGCCATAAAAGAATTTCTTGACTTCGCCGGTGAAAAGGTCAACCTTGGCAAAACCGGAAACTTTGGGCCATGGCTCGGCGATTGCCAGGTAAGCGAACCGGGTTTTTCTGCCGAGTTTGTTTCGGTTCACCATTCCGGCTTCTAAGTTGACCTGATCTTCATCGGACATGATTGGTTTTCGGGTTGATTTTCCGGTTTTCAAATTGAGTCGGATTTCGGACAGGACGCTCTTCAATCCCTCGTCGCATTCGTTGAAAATGGAGTCGGGTGGAGTCATACAGGATCCGAGTACAACAATTTCGTCGGATTCGGGTTCTTCCCATGCATTCCAGAGATGGAAGCAGAAGCAATCCGGAACTTCGACCCATTTCATGGCGGAGGCATCTTCAGCGTACTTATCGAGAACACCAAACCTCGATACTTTGTTCTTGTCGTACACCACCGGCGACCCACCTCTGATCATCTCCGACATCTTGAATACCACCTGCTGATCGGGGACGATCACGAATTTCTCAGTAATGGCGAAATCGTGCATCATTGTCGGCTCCGAAACAGGGATGTCCACATCCTTCGACTTCTCGCCGTTTTTCGAAAACTTGAAATACTTCAAGTACGGCTTCTGAACGACGTCGTAGCTCAGAGCAAACATTTCACCGGTAACCGGGTCGACCTTCGGGTGGGCGATCATGGTGGAGTTCAGCTGCCCATTGAAGCTGTATCTCTCCACCGTTTTCAGGTCACCGTTAGGAGTCACCCGTACATGGTACGGCAGGTCATCTTCCGACATAGCCAACAACCGGTTGTTGAAGTACACCAGGCCGGCGTTAGCAACTCCGGTGCCGTGGCCGTGATCGACAAGCTGAAACAGCCCACGTGCGTAAAACAGCAACAACCTCGCAATCCCCGAATGTCCATGTAACTCTCCGATCGCCTTGGGGAAAATGGGTCGACCCAATTCCCTCTCTTGGATCAGTCTCTGCGTCTCCGTGAACCGGCACGCGTAGCTGGCAGAGCCGTTATTGAATTTCACGGCGTGAATCATGCCGTCGCCGTCGAAGAAATGGTGACCGGCAACCGGCTCGAAGAGTGGATTAGCGCCGTTTCTGACGTACACGCCCTGAATGGATTCCGGTATCCTCCCGGTGACGGGTAGGTTGTGTTTCACGGGGTTCTCAGGCACCGGGGAGAAGTTTCCGGCGATCTGAACGCGGGGATCGGCGGTTTTGGGGAGGGGGTGTAGGAGTTCGCGTGCGGTTAACGCGCTCTCGACAGCCTCGAGAGCCATTGCAGCGGCTTTCTGAATGAGATTCCATTGGGGCTTAGAATTAGGGGAGGGTGTGGTAATAGTGGGAGTGGGAGTGGAGGATTGTTTGGGGAAGTGAAGAGTGGGAGTGTGGAGGGAGCATTTAATGGTGTGGGTGGAGTGTTTTCTAATAAATCTAGTTGAAGGGAGGTCAGAAACATACAAATTGGGTTTAACCAATGAGGAAGTAGTATGAGCAGTAGCAGAAGCTGCCATGGTTACCTATTTTGGAGTGGGTGATCAGTAGGTGTGGTATAGTGTGTGTGTGTGTGTGTGGGGGACTAATTAACAAGTTCTCTTGAGAGAGAATGGGTGTGTTGGGGTAGATGAGAGAGAAGTGGTATCGTATATATAGAGGTTAGGAAGTGGGGATGGAGGTCCACTTCGGACATGTAGGAGAAGCCCACGTGTTGGATATACGAAAAAGAGAGCCTAAAATGGGTTGGAGGTGGTGGGATACCTTCTTCAAACTTCGACACGACCACCCTCTTTTTTTTTTGGGAAAATACCACAATTTGCCCTATATGGGGAAGTCAACATCTTTTTTGCTCTACCTTTTCTAATACATCTAAATTGCCCTAAAAATACATGCATTGCCATGAATACCCTCAAGGATGGTCCACCTTTTGTATTGGGAATGAGTTGACAAGTACAGTTGCAGACAAAATAGATGTGTCAGGAAATATGCTGATTATTTAGGTTTGACACATTAATTAAAGAAGAAATAAATAAATAAGTCTACTAAAATATAACCCCTAATTCGGCGGACAAGCTGAATGAAATTTTTAAATTCCTTAAATTGTTATATTATAATAGGCTTTTTATTAATAAACACATGCAGTAGTATTTAGGTGATTAAACACATGCAACTACCTACCACTCCACTGAAACACACTTCATTTAATGGGGTGAAAAGGCCCTGTTTTCACAATCAGTTCATTTATGTAAATTCTTGTCACATTAAACTCTCAACTATCCCCACCAACCAAATAACTTCACCACCAACAAACATAAAAATTGGGCACAGTTGATTCAAACTTTATTCATCTGTATCCACAAATTATTGGAGCATAAAAAGGTCATCGACTCCCGCATTTACCCACCGGTTTTGTCGACGGATCCATAGTTAGAGCCAAAGGTAAGATACGAACGCTGTTTGCATTGTATTTTATTTATTACCTTCTTTGAATGTTTTAGGGTTTTTAGGGCTTTAGGGTTTTAAAAACGCATGTCCGCTGAGTAAAATGGTTATATATATCCATGTCCACCAAAGAAAATGGTGAAGTAGATCATGTCCGCCGAAAATTTAGGCTGTCCGCCGAATATTGAGCCTGTCCGCCGATGTTTTCCCCATATTTGCGCTTGTCCGCCGATGTTTTCACCCTATTTGAGCATGTCCGCCGATTTTCTCACCCTAAATTATCATGTCCGCCGTTTATTTCACACTATATGAGCATGTCCGCCGATTTTCTCACCCTAAATTATCATGTCCGCCGTTTATTTCACACTATATGAGCATGTCCGCCGTTTATTTCACAATATATGAGCATGTCCGCCGATTTTCTCACCCTAAATTATCATGTCCGCCGTTTTTTTACCCTATATGAGCATGTCCGCCGATTTTCTCAGCCTAATTTATCATGTCCGCCGATTTTTTCACCCGTAATGGTCTTGTCCGCCGATTTTTCCTTCCTAAGTGAACATGTCCGCCATATTTTCATCCTAATTGAGCATGTTCGCCGATTATTTGGTGGTTTTTGAACATCTCTGCCGATTTGTAATGCATTATTGAGCATGTTTGGCTATTTTTTAAGCATATTATATGATGTCTTTCGATTATAATAGACCTGTTCGTCGATTTATGAACTTAATTGAGCTTGTCCACGTACGTACGACTTAATGTTTAACTTTCATGTGTGCTTGATAATTTAATGCTTAATTTGTGTGTACCTACTAAATTGGCGTATTATTTTTTATGAATTCTGTGTAAATATAACAATTAATTGTCGTTTTGTTGAAAGATTTAGGCGTTGGATTTGAAATGAGAAATTTTTGTATATGGTGGGGCGGCTGGTGGCAAGGTTTAGAGTATGTACGTGGCCAACAGACGAGCTTAGTTTTAGATTCAGATCAGCTGACGTTGGATTTTATTATCGGGCATGTGCACAGTTTAGTTTGCATCGATTTGAATCATTTCAAATATGTTATACACACACTTGTGGACATCGGTGGTTGTATAACAAAAGATAAGGTGAATGATGATATGGATATAAGGGGGTTGTATCAGCAGGTTGATGAGCCGATGCTGTTTGTCACAGTTAAGGCCATACCACAGCAATCAGTTGATAATCGGTCACAAATTCCATCTGTCGATATTCATTGTCCCGAACATTTGGCCGGACCGAGCACGAGTATAGGTGTGGGCGTGGGCGTGGGCGTGTCGAGTCGTACGACAAATATTGATTTAAACATTGAGTATGCTAGCGAACAGCAGGACGAAGAAGAGGTGGAGAATGGAGATGAGATGTGCTCATCTGCTGGGTTTGAGGGTTCAGAGGGTGATGGGTTTGATGGTTTTGCTGGTTCTCAAGACTATAGGTCCGATGGATCGCAAGGCCATGGGAATGATTCATTTGAGGGTCCACATCGTCAGGATTTTGAGGGTGCTGATGCTTCGCAAGATGAGGAACGCGATGCTGATCAACCCAATGCTGCAGATGAGGATCCTGAAACAGCTATGTTCGAAAGGTTCTGTTCCTACATCAGAGCCAAAGGAGGAATGAGCCTCCGCACTGTTTGATCGCCACTCTTTGTAAGCACCTCGCGTATGCAATTAAGAGCTTTGGAAGGCCTACAATAACCTTTAATCCCTACTTTTCGAGTTTGAAGTCCACTGCATTTCCAGATCCACTACAGTGCATGCCATCTCGATTAGATATAAGACGTGACTACATTTTATACATAAAAACATCGGCGGACAAGGACAGTAAAGGCACAAAAATTGGCGGACAAACTATTTGTACTACAAATATTGACGAATGACGACACTTTACATACAATTATCGGCGGACAAGTTCAAATACACTAGAAATATCGGCGGACAGGCACATTAAAGGCACAAATTTGGCGGACAAGCTATTTTATGAAGAAATAATGGCAAAATAATGCTGACTAATGGTCAGAAACTCGGCGGACAGGCTCAAATAACTCGTAAAATCGGCGGACAAGCACAAACAGGGGCAAAACATTGGCGGACAAGCTATGTTGTACTACAAATATTCGGCGGACAAGTTCAAAAAATCGGCGGACAAGCACATCAAAGGCACAAAAACGGCGGACAAGATATTTTATGCAGAAATAATGGTAAAATGATGCTAACTAATGGTCAGAAACTCGGCGGACAGGCTCAAACATTGCCAAAAAATTAGCGGACAGGCTATTTGTACTACAAATCTTGACGGACAAGGTCACTTTATGTACTATTATCGGCGGACATGTTCAAATACACTAGAGAAATCGGCGGACAAGCACATTAAAAGCACAAAAACGGCGGACAGGCTCAAAATAATGCTAACTAATGGTCAGAAACTCGGCGGACAGGCTTAAAAAACTCATAATTTTGGCGGACAAGCTCAAACAGTGACAAAAAATTGGCGGACATGCTTTATTGTACTATAATTTTCGGCGGACAAGTTCAACTACGCTATAAAAAGTGGCGGACAAGCACAGTAAAGGCACATCAACGGCCGACAAGCTATTTTAAGCACAAATAATGACAAAATAATGCTCAGAAACTCGATGGACAGGCTAAAAAAACTCATAAAATCGGCGGACAAGCTCAAACTGGCCCAAAAAATTGGCGGCCAAGCTAAAAAATATTAGAACAAATATGCCGACAAATTCAATTACACTACAAATTACAATGAAATTTCCAATTATACTCAACGGCAAATTCATACGGTGCAGACTCTATTTCCTCGGGGGATAAGAACAGTTACCATTAAATCGCAAAAGCCCTAAAACTCTAAAATCCTAAAGACGGAATACCTGGTTATCCATATTTGCTACTGCTAATTTTCGACGTGGAGATGACGATGGATTGAACGACACGCCGGAGGCCCGGACGGAGAGCTATGTTCGACAGAAAAATCGAGTTTGAGAGAGAGAGAAAGGGAGAGTATACAGGGAGTTTGAGAATGGTGCCGATGAAAAGAGAGAGAGAGAGAGAGAGATACAGGGAGTAAATAACAAAAAAAAATTGAGATAAGGGGGTCAAAGATTCTCTCCCCAAATTCAATGCCATTAAAAGCAGTACTTTTAACCGCTGGGCAGTAATCACGAGATTTTAAAAAAAGAAAAAGATATGACATGTGTCAGGGGGGTAAATTAGGAATACACACCAAAAATAGGGCAAATTAGATGTTTTAAAAAGTATAGGGCAAAAAAGATGTTGCATTTGTCATATAGGGCAGAAAAAGTGCTATCCCTTTTTTTTCCCCTAATAATAATTCTATTTCCGGATGTATTTATGCTACCTCCAAATTATTTTCCATCTTTTTTGTTATACACGTCACCCACCTTATGAACTTGTGTGTGTATATATATATATATAGCTATATTTTGATACTACCTCCGTCCGCTGCAAATGTATCCATTTTACTATTCTTGTCGTCCGCTTCAAAACTATCAATTTCCTCTATTTAGTAAAGAAAGTACACAATATGACTCACAATTTCCCTCTAATACAACTACTCATTTTACCTATAATAATAATACTCCTTAATCCATGTGCAAAAAACAAATAAAGACCTTAAAATTATTCATGTCCAAACAGCAAATGAGTACCTTTGCTATTGACGGAGGGAGTATTATATTTTTATTATGTTATATGCTATGAGTGAGAAAGAAAATTTCACCTATTTTTTTAGGTTGACATATATTTTTTTTTCAGCAAAAATTAGGGTGAAACCACCTAATGAGATGACTTCAGTGAATCGGCTAAAAAGTAATACTTCTTCCGTTAATTCTTAATCTATTTATTTAACTATTTTGGATCGATCATTCTTAATTTATCATTTTTTCTCTTTAGATATATAGGGTTCACACTCCACTAATGCAAATAAGATATGGGACCCACTTCATACAACTACCAACTACATATAAAATAATATTACTCGTTAATTCGCGTGCAAAAAGTAAAAGAATACATTAATATTGGACAGAAAGAGTAATATTTTAATACAAAGTAATACTCAATTAAAAAAATAATAATAATAATAATTTCATGAAGTATTTCATTAACAATTTATTTTAATATAAATAAAATGACAACATTTAAAAGAAAAGTTATACTACTAATTATCAATTACATAAAATAGTTGTATAAGAATGTCTCACCCAAAACTACCCATTTTCTTTTAGAATATAATTCTACTTGTCAATCATCCAATAATTTGTAAAATCTTATTAATGTTGTGAAATATTTTATATGGATATTACTTCTTATATCATAAGAACAGGAAGAGAGTTTATTTATCATTGTACTCTTTCTCTTTTCTATATAAAGAGTGAGTATATTAGAGTTTTGTACACAGTAATATCAACGACGTTAATAAAATCTCTCTTTCTCCCTGCTTCTCTGTATTCTTCTCATTTTCTCTATGTTTCTCTTATCCTTCTTATCGTTTACTTTACAACACGTTATCAGCACGCTCTAATCAATTGAGCTATATATTGATCAAAGGAGCGGTAAATCTAAACAATCCAGAAGATTAAGTCCTGAAGACTAATAGTTGTGCTCTTTTTTCCTTTACTAAGTTTTTTCCACTAGGTTTTCTTAGTTTAAGGTTTTTAACGAGACAACTAATGCAACACATCAAAATCATAAGACCTGTACTCTTTTCCTTAATTAATTTTTTTTTGTACGAAGGTTTTTTTAGTTGAAGGTTTTTAATGAGATGGGCAAGTTAAATGTCTTGGGGAAAAAATAATATCTAAATAATCTTGAAGATTGGGTTCTAAAGACCAAGTTATACTCTTTTTTCTTTAACTAAATTTTTTCCTACGAGGTTTCCTTAGTTGAAAGTTTTTAATGAGACAACTATTATGAAAAATTAAAATAATAAGACATGTACTCTTTTCCTCGGCTGATTTTTTTCACAGGGTTTTCTAGCGAGGTTTTTAACGAGGCATGCATATGATGTTGTAACGTCGTAATGTCCAAGGGGAAGTGTTGTAAAATATTTTATATGGATATTACTCCTTATATCATAAGAATAGGAAGAGAGTTTATTTATCATTGTACCATTTCTCTTCTCTATATAAAGAGTGAGTATATTAATGTTTTGTACACAGTAATATCAACGACGTTAATAAAATCTCTCTTTCTCCCTGCTTCTCTCTGTGTTCTTTTCATTTTCTCTATGTTTCTCTTATCCTTCTTATCATTTACTTTACAACAATTAACACCAAAATCTAAGCAGAGACACTTTATATGTAGCCTTATATTATTCCATGCAAATTCCACTAACTCCCTACATTGACCCATTCTTTGTTGGTTTTTTTATCATATGAGGAAAAAAATTACAAAAAAAATACTTACAATATTAGACTATCATGTGATACTTCAATTTATATGACATATTTTTGCTGATATAAAACAATACTTTTATTTGTATAAATTGATTTTTTAATGTGCGTTATGCAATATTATTTTGGTCACTTGAAATTTGTCGTTCCGTAAAACGTTTATATTTTACTCCATACAATGCAATACCTTATTTTATAATGTGGCGCGATACATTTATATATAAATGTATAGTGTGTACATGTGTTTGTAGTGTAACTCTAATATGAATGGTGTACCCCACCATTAGGGGCCCCCACCGCCCCTGCCCTGGGGATTGGTGGAGGAGGTAAATCGCAGGATGTGCCTCAAGTGGCTTATAGGGAGGGCTCACTGTTAAACTTGTGCTTGCAAGGGGCCAAATCCATGCCAAAGGCAGGATTCGAACCCCCACCCTGCAGCAACCAAGCTCAGCTGGAAGGCCTTTCCACCCTCCCCTCTACCACTTGAGCTATGCCCTGGGGGCAAAAATTAAAGTAAGGAGAAGGATAAAAAAGGGGTGTAACTCTAATATGAATAGAAAATTCATCAAATTAAATTGTATTTTGAGCAAATAAAAATAAAATAAATTGTATACTTATTTTGACATGATTGGTTATCGAATACCAATGACATACCGTCATATGAGGTTTTTTAGCGTTAAAAACTTTTAGAAGCCGTGTAAGCATTTATATGGGCTATTAGGAAGTTTGTACTTCAATAGATGAGTCCATTAAAATTTTATCTTCTCTAATAGAGTATTTTTGATTCTCTATTAAATTTAGAGTTTACGTAAAAAAAAGTATTTCAATTTTATGCTCTTCAAGAAGCCGTTTTTAAATTTATGTTCTTCAAATTAAATTAGTGTCATATTGAAATTCGTTTAAAACTTCATACTCCAAGAATAATATTGCAAATAGGTTTGTCTTTTGAACCTCAATTATTCATAATAAATTAGGAAGATTAAGTTATGTATATAAACAAAAGGTTATATTGGCAAATAAGAAGGGCTTGTTGGGTTCATAATTTTACATTTTTTAGTTAGTTATTAATTTTCAGAGAAACTCTCTTGTGAGACGGATTATTTGTAAGATGGGTGTGAGACGGTTCGACCAATCACTAAAGTATATTTATTATATAGATAAAGTATACTTATGTATAGTTAAAATATGTTATGTTATTAATTTTATTTTAAGATGTTATCTATCTTTGTTTATATTATCAATTTATGTATGATTATCATTTTTATTAATTGGGTATCCTTTTCATTAAAATGGTTATTTCTTCTTTTACGTTTCACAGTATTCATTGTGTAAAACGATTACACAAGTCTTTGGCATATATTGTTGGTCAAATTTCTTCACTCGTCTAAAAAAGCAATAAATCCCGCGTTTAATCCTCTATAACAAAGGAAAGTGACATTTAAAATTACACGTGGCAGTTTGATTAACGATCTTAATTAACCTAAATCTAAGTCACATCAAAAGCCCAACACGCTTGTCCCCTTTACACTGTATCACCCATTCCACTTTTTATCCGATTTCACTTCAAATTTGAAAACCTAGTCGCATTTATTATTTTTATTTGTTTTTATCTTAATTTTTGGAATTTTTAAAATATTAAATTAATTCATCCATGATCCAACTACAATATTTTAGTTGATGATATGATCAACTGCAAAAAGCTGGGGCCGAAATTTAGGTAGAGATTATGGTTTGGTTTAAAATCTGCGATATGCTTATAAAGATTTTAAGAACAATTTAAATTATGTACTAGCTAGTAGTATAATTTTTGCTTTATTTTTTTGTTATTTATTTATTTAATTCCAAGAAGAAGATATTTTATAATTATTGTTGTTGTTTCCCTTGTGTGTGAATAATTGGAAGATTAATTTATAGCTAATTATAATTTGCGCTTTAGATCTCTTATTACATTCGGACAATATTTTTTGTTTCTCTGTGATATACTTCTTCCGTACACCAGGAACGTATACATTTTCTTTTTACACGTAAATTAAGGAGTATTATTTTTTAATATAAGTAGTAGGTAATTGTATTAGTGAGATACGTGAGACTCATATATTAAATGTATTAGTAATGTGTATAGGTCTCATGTGTTTAAAAAGAAATATGTATACCTTTGTGCGGACGGCCAAAATAACAAAATGTATACCTTTCTAGCAGACGGAGGGAGTACTATAAAGGAAAACTTAAATATAAATTTGTTTTTAATCAGGTGCATATTTTCTTCTTAAAATTTAGATTTTATTTACTTTCTAAGTACTAATTCAACAATATGATAAAAAAATGTAACCCCAAAATATTGTATGTACGCCATTCACATAGTATAAGCAGTTCTTCTATTTGGTATTTAGTTAACTAACAATTTTTAATTATTTATTTAAAATTATTAGCAATGATTGATTTATAGTAACAAAAAGAAAATAATAAATTATGTTAACCATGAATACGTACTGTATTAATGGGGAATCGATCCAGATTTTTTCTTATTAAATTATGTGCCTGATTATTTTAACCTTTTACATGCTAGTTAATTAACGTTTCTGATCATCATAAATAGTCATGATACCATGTACTAGAGATGTATTAAATTATAACATTAGTCTCTAAATAATTTAAGATTATTAGAACATGCAATGAGTTCATGCATCAAAGAGCCAAATGCATGATCGATCTGTTGGAAATATTTAATTTCCAATATAATCTAATTGTGGGCAATATATTATTATGCAATTATATTAGCTATTCAATTATTTTATGAACTTAATTAAGTGATTCAATTAAGGTTAAAGGTCATGGGCTATAATAATAAATGATATGGGCTTAATGAGTAGATACCCAATACTACGTGATTAGGTGATTATGGGTGGTCTAGTCAAGTAGTATATAAAGGTTACCCGGTTATGGTCCCCAAGATAATAATCCGCACATGGTCTTCCCTTCTCCCCATCGGGAGGGATTACTACGATCCCCATAAGGAATAAGGAGGCTTAGTTGAGGAATGCCATAAAACCACTGATATGAGTTCGTGTTCAGCCTCAAGGACTTATTGGATCAGGTACGCTTCCGCTTTATGGTGTAGATCTTGTTAATCATAATAGGGTTAAGGTTTCATGGATTAATTTCCTACAAGTGGTATCAGAGCCACCCTATATATGATTATCTGAGATCTGTCAGTATTATGTTTAGATTCAAATATTTATGTTTGAATCATGATGTTGAATCATAATATCTGACGAATTATTTAGCAATTATTTGATTAAGTGGTTATTATTTAATTAAAACTGTTGCGTGGCCTAATTACTTTATCCATGTGATTACACAATTTTACCCTCATGATATGAGTTGAATATCTTATATTGATTCAGTAGCATATTTTAATCAATATTTGAGAATTGAAATATTTGACACATTCAGTATGCATAATTCATTTAAATTATTTATTAATTTAATTAAGGTGGTGAATTATTAATATTCTTGGTTACTGTTTTTTCTAAAACCATGAATTGTATGCAAACTCAGTCTCAAATTTCATGACTTACGACGTATATATTTTTATGCGTGTGTTATGTTCAGTCCAAAAAGGAGTAAATACTTTTCTGGTGAATAAACTGATTTGAAAAGATTTTTGTAACTTGATTATTGAGATTGAAGAATCGATCACCATTAAATGTTCTTGATTGAATACATATTTTTGGTAAAGGATTCATGGTGAATATATGAGTAGAGGTAAATTGTTTAATTTATTTTATTCTAAAATAAAATTTGGAAATTTCTAATTAAGTTAAGAAAATATTCCTAATTTATAATTTTATGGTCATGCACATGGTAATTATGTGGATGCTCATTAATATGCGAAAATTTCCATGCGATATTGACTAAAGGAATTATCTCTCCTCAATTTGGCAATTAAGATATTAGACCGTGAATCCTTGTTTAAGTAATCATGTTAGTCTAATGGACATTTATGTGCAATAGTGATTTTCTTCCATAATTATAGCAAATTGTATTGAAAGGTTATGAATGGAATTGCATCAACTGATTTATGTATCAATTCATGATTACTATTTGAACACGTACATGCCTTGCTTACTTAATCAAACTGGAAAATCATGATATGATTTGTTTCGATCATGCAAGGGTTATGTGTTTGATATATGGAGTATAATTTCATTTTTCATGTGAGAAATAAATGAAATTATTTTAAGGTTATTGAGTCCATTAATGATAGGCTTTAATGGTTGTTAACTTAAATTTATGAAAATATGTACCCATGAATACTTTTGAATTCAGAATAGACATGAGTAACTTGATATTTGTGATCCATTATCTTAGTATCTGTTATGATATTGATGTTACATAGGGCCAAGCTCTGACAAAGGTTTTCCTCAAATGAATTATGGCAATTGATTATGATAATTGGGATTCACATATTATGATATATACGTGTACACTTTGGTGTTTTAAAGTAATTATGCCAAAATCAAATATTGATTTCGGCATATTTGGCCAATATTCTGACTTATGAAATATTTGGATTTGATTCCATTTTATTATTGCATGAAAGACGTATTGTTCCATTAAAGTAATTTTGGAGCATTTAATTGTTTGCCAATAAAGTGCTTATTATTTGAGGCATTTTGAATGACAATTTAATTATAGTTATTCATAAAGGATATTTGTCTAATTTAGTTATTCTAAATTAGAATTTGGAATTCTTAATTTAGTTAAGAAATCTTTCATTATAGCAAGAATCATCTAAATTTCCATTTGGTTCATGGAATTTAATAAATTAAATTGGGGAGACATTTATTTTAATGTCGTTTAATTAAATATTTATTTAATTAGTCTAGTAAACCTTCAATCTAGTCAATCAAAGCACCATGTTGCCACATCAATATCGTGTGTGGAGAAAAGCTTTATTGAAATTACATAGATGGGTGTGGTATTATTTATGTGTTCTGTGTTCGGCCCACAGGTATGCACAGTTTGACAGAATAATAACACACATGTGATAATAAGTATGTGATAATTATTTGGATTGTTCATGTGAACATTAGTCGGTCCACAAATAGACTCTTGTTTGACAGAACTTATTGTCAATACTTGATTATTACACCAAGATTACCCCTGCAGTTAATTTTTGTCCACAGACGAGGTTAATGTTGCACAAGGTGTTGGGTCCCCAATTAATAATATTGTATGAGTGTATCTTCATGCGGGTATTGATCGGCCCACAGGTAGATTAATATTTGGCAGAAATACACAAGTACCTGTGGTGGTAAATACGTGATAATTATTTGGTTTGACATGTGAGTAATAAGTCGGCCCACAGGAAGGTTATTGCTTGACAGTTTTATTGTCAGTATTTGACTACTGCATGAGACCATCATTTAAATTAGTATTTTTTGTCCAAAGACTTGATACTAATATTGTGCTCGAATCTTCTAGATGATTCTAATTTAGTTAAATTTTGAAAGACTATAAAGTTTTTTTGAAAGATTATAAAGTTTAATGCGAGCATGAAAAATTATTTTGCATTAATTCTTTGTATAATTAAGAAGTCTGCTAATTAAGTTTTCCATATATCAACAACAAAATCATACTTGATGAGTGAACTTCCACAATAAGGATGAGACTAATAAGTCAAACTTAATCTCAATAAAGTATAAGGGCAATACAAGAAATCCCATTAAGAAAGCTGCTAAAGACAACTAAAGTATAACCTTTCGTTTTCTCCTAAAGGTTTGTGGAATTATTTTATAATACATCACATTAAGATTACTTAGTATGAATGGTGTTGTGGTGTAGTTAAAAGACAAAAATAGTACTCCATAATATATGGTTACTAATTGGAGAAATACTAAAGATTGCAGCTTATGGTCTCAATAAATTTTTTAACCAAAGTAGTTGTGAGAACTCTTTGAGTTTCACATATGGTGATGTCCAACTAAAGCTAGACCATTGGGATCTACTAAAGAAAATTGGACTCAAATAAATGTAAGCTACTTTATTGGTTATGAATAAAAAATAAAAGTTTATGATCCAATTAATCGGATCATATTTGAGACGGGTAATATGGTATTCTGTGAGGATGTTGATTTGGGGGAAGAATAATATTAGAGACATTGTCTTTGAGGGGGAGTCAATACGGTCCCTACTTAAACTTTTAGAAATTATGTAAATTCAGAATATCAATGGGACAATGTCAATAATATTTAAGGTATAATAAAATCAACAACCTCAAGAATTAATGTCACTAAAAAAAAAAACCACTAGAGTTGGGAGAAAATCAATTCGGATAACTATGTAGTTTTCTCCTAAATAAAGAGGACACTATGGAATTAATGGTAGAACATTCAAACAATGTTCATCAAACCATGCAAGGTCCAAATACTCGAAAGTGGGTTAATGCCATAAGTTATGAGTATAAATCAATACAAGATTATTAAGTTTGCATCTTGATAAAGTATTATACTCTAAAGGGAAGGAAGACATTGTTTTGGGATAATCGTGATATTATTAGTACATTTTAATCTTGAATCATTTAGATGGATGTAAAGATAAAGTTCCTTGATGGCAACATGATACGATATTATAAGTTTAAGAACCAAAAGGAAATCCATCTATGCATTCAAGAAAGCTTTTCCGTAAAGGAATCACAAGTATCATCATGAATTAATTGTCTCATTTGGTTTTGATACAAATGTAGATGATTATGTGATTCAGTGGGAGAATGTTTAAGTTAAACTAATGGAGACAAGTGGAGTCTCAATAAGGTGCCCTAAAGTTAAATTAAAGATTTAAGAAATGTATAAACATTCTATATGTTTTGATTATTGGAAGTTATTGTATGATGAGGTCTCTAAAAGACTTAATTTGGCTTCTGTTGTTGGTGTATTAAGTAGACATTTAAGTAACTCTAGTATGGATCTTTACAGAGAACTAATGATAACATGCTTTAACATTAGAGATAATCAGATTAGTAGGAGATCATAAAGTAGTCTGATTATGAGTTTGTTGGATGCCAACACGATATAAGATCCACTTCAGGCTACATCTTCTGTTGGTCTGGAGAGCTATACAAGTAAAAGTATTAAGCAAACACTTTAGCTCATTAACCATGACAACAGAATCAGTAACACACTAAGGGGCATTCAAACATGAAATAAAGGTTGCGAAGTTTAGTCACATAAAGTTGATTGTGACAGTTAGTTCGCAGTAAAGTATTAACAATAAGAGTTATTATAAGTCAAGCATATTGACATAAAATTCTTGGTTGTTAAAGAAAGTGTTCTTATGGATAAATTTTGGAGAGCATACTATGATAGACTCTAAATACGGATCCGCCAATCATGTATTCAACGCCCTGTAATTTTATGAGCTAGCTACTCATGTGGGTGTTATATGATTTTAGAATACATTGGTTCAGTGGGAGTCTATATTTATTGCTCTTTAAAGTTTTAAGACACTTTGATTTTAGATAATTCGGTTTTCTGCATAATTGAGTTGATGGATTTGAATTCATTGTGAATTCACTTAAGTTAATTTTTCATTTTGTAATATTTTACATTATGGATTGATCTCACTAAAGATTAAAGTAGGACCAGTTGGAAATAGACATGATGTTGATCACGTTTGACATGTAATTTCCATGCTACTCACCATATTTGATCTATGTCATTGAGTATATTGATATTGGTGATTGTCGGGGTTTAATCACGATTTATAATGTGGTGAAGCCCGCGGTAGTTCCATATTAGTATATGAGATGGACCAGATTGTTAAGTATAGCCTGAAGAGGAATAGCATAAAGTTGCGCAACTAAGGACTCTTGATATAATTGCTTTCGGAAAATATATAGCCCAAGTGGGAGATTGTTGGAAATTTTTAATTTCCAATATAATCTAATTGTGGGCAATATATTATTATGCAATTATATTAGCTATTCAATTATTTTATGGACTTAATTAAGTGATCCAATTAAGGTTAAAGGTCATGGGCTATAATAATAAATGATATGGGCTTAATGAGTAGATACCCAATACTACGTGATTAGGTGATTATGGGTGGTCTAGTCAAGTAGTATATAAAGGTTACCCGGTTATGGTCCCCAAGATACTAATCCGCACATGGTCTTCCCTTCTCCCCATCGGGAGGGATTACTACGATCCCCATAAGGAATAAGGAGGCTTAGTTGAGGAATGCCATAAAACCACGGATTCCGAGTTCGTGTTCAGCCTCAAGGACTTATTGGATCAGGTACGCTTCCGCTTTATGGTGTAGATCTTGTTAATCATAATAGGGTTAAGGTTTCATGGATTAATTTCCTACACGATCAAGAAAATAGAGCCCATAATTAAATTTTCCTAAAATTGCTCCAAGCCTGGATTTTGGCAAGGCTTGATAAGTAAACGAGTCGAGCGAGCCCGAATAGTGCATACTCGAACTGGAATTAGAGATCAAGAAGTCACGAAATCGAGCCCAGCCGAGTTGAGCCGAGCTACCGAGCGACTCATTTATTTTAACACATCTAATTTTGGCCTCTCTAAATTATTTAGTCTACAAATCGAATATCGTTACACAACTCTGAAATATACGTGAACTCATAAAAACTTCCACTTGCAACATACCTCTGAAATATTATCAGTGGACCACTGAAAAGATATAACATGAACATACCACCCCTAGTAACCATCACCTTCAATGGCTGACCAAATTTTAATTTTAATTAACTTGAATATTTAGAAACAGATTTTATTTAAACTCATTTTTCAATTGCAAAAACTTTGTATTATTGTGTGAAAGATTATAAGTAAATGCTACCATGTTTCATGCAAGACTATGTAGTTCAAAATAACTGAAAATTGATCGATCCCCAACTTAAGTTTATATGTCATTCGATAAATGATGATCATATTTCATCTAGTATTTTATTATATATGACTTGAACAAAAGTTTATACCATATGAATTAGGTAGCCAATTTAATTCTAGAAATCTAGCTAATTGCTTGATCATTGGCTTTAATTATGGCAACCTCAACTTGTTTGTTCCCTTAAAGATCTCCATGCTGTGTCCATGTTATATCAGCATGTTACTACATGCCTAACCACCTCTAACTCTTTATCAATAAATATGTATGATGATCCCACAACCTGACTTCGAGTGACAACGAAATACGAACGAGAAGTTGACGACTTTAGAATGAGGTTCGAATCCTGTCAATGACAAGTAAATATTCTTTAACATTTGCCGTTTTAATGATAAGGGTCAATTTACGCGGTGCAGATCGGGCTCGACCCGCCATCGAATAATATTTTTCCAATCATATGGCTCGATTTACCTTAGGACAGTCATATTGGGGGACCATGGTGGGGTACATCAATTTAAATATGATGTCTTAGTAACTAGTCAACCTAGTTCTTGCAACTTGTCGTAAATATATTTATATGTGGTTTGTTTTCAACGAAGAGGTTTGTTTATCTCAATATATGTGTATGTATATAATATATAGATACACAAATATAGTTTGACTAACTTCCATGTTAACTGTATTTTAATTCATGCGTGCACTAAGTCAGTATGAAATAGAATAGGAATTAAAAATAATGGAGATTGCCTATATTTCTACTCTGGTTGAAATTTAATCACATTCTTTTCCCCTAAAGTAATTGTCTTTAATCATAAATGCATGCACTTTAATCTTGGAATACATGTTAAAGTAACGTGGGTTTAATTGTGTAATGTAGTTAATTATGTTTAAGCATCAACTAATGATCATAGAGAGATTTGGGCGGCTATATGCTCAAATTAGAAATGTATAACGATTTGATCAACAATTCTTTAATTGATTAATTGGTACTATTTTTTATAAGTTTTCTTGAGGTTGAAAAATAAGCTAAAACTTATTCAAAGTCTGAAATGTTTTTTTCATTAATGGATCTGAATAATATAAAATTATAGATTTAAAATCTGGAATTGTAAGATCTTATATAGATTTGCCGATTATGATGACGTGCCATTTCAAGGATAATAATTTTATTTAAAAAAAAAAAAAGAAATGTAAGATAATTGTCATCAAATTATTTAAAACAATTTTATGATTTCGGTCCTATATCCTTCAAATATAAATGATATTTTTTTTATTAAGTAATGCATACAAGTGAGCTTCTTGTAAGACGGGTTATTTGTAAGACAGATGTGAGATGAGGCGACTCATCACTAAAGTATGCTTATTGTATAGATAAAATATGTTTATTTATAATTAAAGTATATCAATAATAAATAATATTATAACACGTTAAAATCATACTTTAATTCATAATCCACCATAGTTTAGAAAATATACTTTAACAACCATTAAACATATTTTATCTAAATAGTAGACATATTTTAACGTGTCTCACAAACCGTCTCATATAATTAACGTCTCACAGGAGATTTTGTCTTCATTCGAGTAAAATGCACAAAATGTTGAAGAGTAAATCATTTTATTGTAAAATGTATACGTTTTTTTATTATTAGTAGTATTTTTTTCATTGAAAGTATTAGTTTAATTATGAAGGATATTAATGTCAAAAAAAATCAAGGGTATATATATTTTTTTAATAAAAAAATATGACATTCAATACAAAAAATATAAAAATCGAATGACGAACGGACTTAGATAATTGCAAGTTATTGCCAAATAATTTTATATTTAAAGTACAACTAAGCTGGGTTTAAGGAGATTTGGGCGGCGATATGCTCAAAATTATAAATATATACATAAAGATTGATCAACAAGTTTTCAATTAATTGATATTGTTTTTTAGAAACTTTTTAAAATTAAGTTAAATTTCAATTAAAATTTGATAGATTTTTTTTAAGGGTCTGAAAATAATAAATTATTAATTTAAGATCTCAAATTATAAATTATTTAAAATAATTTAGTATAACTATTTACCACTTTTTTTTATGATTTCAAGTCTCAATTTTTATAATTACGAGTAAATCGAATTTTTTCAATTCATAGTTTAAAATTTTTTACCTTAAAAAAAAACTCCAAATTTAAAAATAGATTAGATTCAATTAATGAATAGTAGGGTTATTTAAGAGGGTGGAGTATTAAATAATAAAAGTGGTTCAACGTATTTCAAGAGATTTTGTTGGATATCCATAAGGAGAACTAATTAATTAAAGAAAAGAATAAAGAACCGACATTAACTGAAAAAACTAACGGCAAGACAAAAGCAACCACCCTGAACTAATAATACAAGATTAAACAATAATTAATTAAGAGTCATCTGTAATCTCTTAATAATGTAGTGGAAGGCTACAATCTTCGAGAAAAACAGTGGGCTTTCAATGTTTTGTAGTATTAATTAATCAATTAGGGTCATCACTCAATCATTTTTGCACTCTAAAGAAACACATTGCATGCTGATAATCAATTACTTACTATATAAACATGCCAAACAGTTGTATAAATCAAGTTCATGACGTAAATATTGTGGTCCCTCTTTCAACCCTTTTATACCCTATGTATTGATAGAGTTTAAATTAAAGAAGAACCACATAGTTTACGTCGTAAACCCGATTCACAAGAGAGTAACTCTATAAACATATATACCACAACCGGCACAGGATCTCCTATGAGCCTTAATTTGGTGTAACTTTTCTTGTGACGTCTCTTTATAGATTGATACGTAGTAAAATGGAGAAATTCAATCCCTTGCCGTAAGATTTATACGTTGACTTAGTGTATAGTTTTTTCTCTCTTTGACATATCATTCATTTTACGGAATAATACATGAAATATTACATCAAAGTATTACAAGACATTCAAACCCCACACCCACTCCACTCTCTAGATTGAAGGAAAGCTGATTGAGGATTGATTTGCATTGCTCTGTGATAAAACACCAAAAAGAAAGTCATGTATAATTGGTTGATACAGATACAGATACGTATTATGATCTATACATACATAATGCAAATGTATATAATTTTTTTTAAAAAAAATGATGAGAAAAGGACATTAGTGTGTGTATATGTAGATGGAGCATGTGAGAGTGCACATGGAAGCAGCAAAATGCATGGATATTTGGCCAATGTGGGCACCCTATCAAACAGTTGAATAACGACAATCAATCAACTAATTAATATCCACTCCATTTATATTATTTTATTTATTTATTTTACATTTTAAACCACCAATTTAAATATCAAAATGCACCCACCCCGTTTCAGAATGTTATTCATGTACTTTTGTGTGTGCATATTTAGAAAAATGGTTTTTTTATGTGTAATGTAAACTAAAAGAGATACTCCCTCCGTCCATAAAAAATGTATTCTTTTACTTTTTGCACGTGGATTAAGGAGTATTATTATTTTATATAAAGTGGATAGTTGTATTAGTAGGGAGTTGTTAGAAATGGTGGGCCATGTGTGAGCTTTTTTACTAAAAAGGGAATATGAATACTTTAAAATTGGATGACCCAAAATGGCAAAATGGATACGTTAGTGACGAGGAAGGTATTATTAATTTGGGTAATTTAATTAAGAAATTGTGTATAAAATTGTTCAGTGTTAGTTAATATAAAATGTAAGACGTAAATGTAATTTTTATGGTAATGTGATACGTGGGGGGTGTTGATATAATATAGACATAGATTACTAATTTTAAAAAATGTACATATTTTTTTGTATTTACAGAAAAAAAAAATGCATATTTGGATAAGCAGCTTTAGGTGTGAGATGAAAGTCATCTTTATGAATTTGGAACATGGAATACCCATTAGTTGGAGAAATTTATAAAATTAATCATGCAACTTATATATAGTTGCCTCAAACAAAAAATTATACTCCCTCCGTCCCACGTATTTTTACCTACTTTCCATTTTGGGGTGTCCCACGTATTTTTACCCATTCCATTTTTGGCAAAAATACATAATATTTTATTACCTACTTTTTACAATCCCAACAACTTTAATTACTTTTTTACACTTTATTCATCATTCCCAATAACTTTATTCACTTTTTCTTTTTAAATTACTAATTTATCCCTACTTTCTCTTACATTATATATTAAAAAAATAAAACGTCTTAATCTCCGTGCCCGTACAAACGGGTAAAAATACCCGGGACGGAGGGAGTATCTTTTTAATGAATTAATTAATTTTGGCAAACACACATGCCCATCGTGAATCCACATTCAAAAAATTGTACTACTAATTAAAAAAAATTATACAATTTGTAAGTAAAATTTATATTAGTATTTTTAATGAAATATTAAATATAAAAAGTTATGCAATTATTAAAAAATACACATATAATATTGAATAAAAATTGATATGTTGGGAGCATGTGTACATTGTGGTGCACAAGAGATCAATCCTTTAATTTCAAACTTTTAATTAACTTTTTATGCAAAATTAATGATCATATAATTTTTAAATATTGTTGCAATTTTATCCTTATAAATTTACTATCAAATTATGGAGGCTAATCAATTAAGAATCAAATTTGCTACATTTAAAAGTTATAAGACAAATTTTACAATAAAAATACAAAAATAACTAACATTGATGAAAATAACGGGATAAATTAATATTTTTGAGGTACATGATTAATTAGACATCCCTACATATTTTTTTAACCATAGTTTAAGTAAACATTTGGACCTAAGTTTAAATAATGGCGTTTGTATTAAAGACTTAATTTAAAGGAGGAGATTCATGCATGGGTGGTAATATATATAATAGTTATATTTAAAGTTGGACCAATTCAATTAATTTGGAATTATGTACTAATTATTTAATTTAGATAAATATAAAATTGATTGTTCGCGTACGGGTGGGTGTGTAGATAAACATAAATTGTCAAATTTTGTTTTTAATTTAATTAATATTTTTAAATCGAAAATTTCGTCATATTCAAGGCTTGCCATGTTAAAAGTCATATAAACAAAATCAAAATCAAACTGGATTATAATTTTGTTTACGTAATGTATGAATTAAAGATCATGATAACTTTAATTTCTCATCCAAATCTCAAATTTAATTTGATTTGTTGCTCTTAATTAACAAAGCTAACATCTTATATAATGTAAAATGACAATAATTTTATAAACGAGCGTAACTTATATATTTGGCCTCGATTCCATACAAAACATGAACTTCAATTGTTTATCTTTATCACCACAAATATTCACATGGTTTAACATTTAGTATAGTGTAAACCAAATCTTCTTTATTTAGAAAATAAAAATTATAAAAGACAATTACACTTTTAAGTATTTTAAATATTAAGAACAAACATTTAATTCTAAAGTTAAAATAGAACATAAATTAATAGAATTCAAATTATTAAGTATGTGAACTCCACTTAAACGTTTGGCAAATTTTCTCTCTCTCTCTCTCTCTATATATATTTTTTTTTCTTTCAAGTATATTGCAGTCAACCCTAATCCTTCACGAACCCAAAAAAAAAACTCGAATTGAAGCCTTAATCAATATTTTTTATGTTAGAGTGATTTGATTAAGTATTAAACGGCTCTCCTCTCTAATAGCTTAAGCTTTTAGATGAGGTGGTCGTTTAACATGGTATCAGAGCTCATGGTTAACAAAGGTCCAGAGTTCGAACCTCACCGTCACCCATTTATGAGAAAATTTCACATTGCAAGGCTTGAGGCAAAAAATCTCCACCTGCATGTGAGGGGGCGTGTTAGAGTGATTTGATTAAGTATTAAACGGCTCTCCTCTCTAATAGCTTAAACTTTTAGATGAGGTGTTTGTTTAACATTTTACAATTTTTTTATCACCATTATAATGATCTTGCTACATGGAAACGAAAAATTAACCTTATACTCCTATTTTTAACTACAATTAATTAACCTTCTTTAACTTATCTTCTTAATTTGTTGAGAATAGTTATTGGGATCATTTCTGTCCTATGTATTTGTAAGGGAGTACACATATAAGTAAGTAAGTAAATAAATAAATACTTATATATATTACATCACTTAACATGTTAGGTCTAGCTAGGCCACACCATGCAATGAAAGATTGTTACTCGAATGTTCTAGCAATATATAGCATGTATGAATTAATGCACAACATTGTGCCATCGATCGATGACATTCGTGCAAAAAAAATGGACAAATTGGGTGGCTTGCCACGTATACCATAAAATAAGTTACTACTATTAATTAAGAAATATATATAAAGGAAAAAAGTTATTTTATATAGTAATAATAATTCAGAAAGGCAAAATGATTGGGGGTGAGAAAAATACATAAATACTCGTATATATATATTACGTGGTAACCCTATATATTCTTGGGAAATGTCTATGGAAGGACACTTGGAACTCAACCATTTATGGAACTATTTCCACTTCCACCCAATAATTCTATTATCCCTTTTTATTGGGTCTTCATTCATTGAAACCTTTCCAATATTCTTTGAAAATTTATTCAATTATTGATACTATAGTTTTTTTTTTTAATTTTATTTTTAAGAAAAAGATAAGGTGCCCATCTAACCCTTTTCAATTATTGAACTCATGGCAGCATTGTTATATGTGATTTATCTAATAACGATTTTATTTTATTTTAACAAGAGAAATTTAGAGAGATATATAGTACTCCCTCCGTCCCAACAAGTATTTCACGTATTGGTGTGCGCAGAGTTTAAGAAAATTTTGTATTTTTATGTATAAAATAAGAAAGAGAATACTCCCTCCGTCCCCCAAAGTATTTCACACTTTCCTTTTTCATCCGTCCCTCAAAGTATTTCACACTTTACTTTTACTAAATTTGGTAAAAAATACATTATACTAATACTCACTTTTTACACATATCCCAATATAATACTTACTTTTTCACATCTCCCAAAAACTTTACACACTTTTTCCACATCTCTCAATAACTTTACACATATTTTTCATTAAATCAACTAAAATAGTATATATTCTCTTTCTTACTTTATACATAAAAATACAAAATTTTCTTAAACTCCGCGCACACTAATACGCGAAATACTTCCCGGGACGGAGGGAGTATATATTTTAGTTGATTTAATGAAAAAGATGTGTAAAGTTGTTGGGAGATGTGAAAAAGTAAGTAAAAGTAAGTATTATATTGGGATGTGTGTAAAAAGTGAGTATTGTTATAATGTATTTTTTTACCAAATTTAGTAAAAGTAAAGTGTGAAATACTTAGAGGGACGAATGAAAAAGAAAAATGTGAAATAATTCGGGGGACGAGGGAATACTTGAATACATCAAAGAGTATTTATCACATGCAAAAGTTGAATGATGATGCTTAAATTTACATAATTATGAGTCAGTACATACAAAAAGCAACGCTCTGACTTAAATGAGGATTTTCGTTAGTAGACGGTGGATTCTAACCTCCCCAAATTAATAAGTTTACGGATTAAATACTCGTGGATAAAAATTAAGTTACTACTAGTACTAATTATATATGAATATTTTTTTAATATAGATTTACTGTATACACATTGTGTTGTATATAATTTAAACAGTAAATTTAAGGTGCCATTATAGTGGGAAAATAAAAGAATGGTGATGCTTGCCATATTAATGGTAGTTAGAAGTGGCTAGATATAAATATGATGATTAATTAGACCCATTAATTGTACACCATTTCAATGGATCACTATCTCAATTTGGGTTCTGCCGTCGTGACATCTATTAAATCATACATTTAAATTACAATTAGTTAATTACTACTACCTTAAGGAGAATTTAAAAGAAAAACAATCACGATTAATTCTCGAATACAAGGAAAATTAATGATACTAATTTATAACTTGAAAATTATTTTTATTCTTTGTGCACCAAGTTTTTAGACAATCACAGAGAGCATCATAAGTATATGTAGATGTAAATAAGTGATTGGTGTACGATTTTACTAATATTTAAAAAATATATACTAAACATTTTTTATTGTGTCTTTTCAATAATTTTAAAATAAAAATATTATTATATAATTTGATACGGATAATAAGGGTATTATTATCACTTATTTTTAAATAATTTCATTTTATTATCACTTCCCACAAGATAAGGATTTCACGCAAAAACTCAGACGATACCATGAAAACAAGTGTTGGTATGAATTATGCGGGCCTTAATTGGGCCCAAGTTCAGACATGTCTTCTCATTGTCGGACTTTTGTCCAGGGGCCCACCTAGCTATCTTTGACCCAACACTTGTTGGACTAGGGCTGACTCTCTTAAGTTGACTAAAATAGATAATAATTAACAAATTAAAGAAGATTAAACTACAAAATTTTAAATAATCACTATTCACAAAGTAAAATTTTAAATAGTCACCTTTCTTAAAAATAATTTTTAGTAGTCATTATTTAGTGAACTCCCAAAATTATCACCATAACTGTCAGATAAAGGACAACAATAATGGGGGCATGATTATGTCAGTATTGACTGCATTAAATAAGGTGGGTGAGACCACATTTAAAATTATAAGAAATATTTTTTTCCAGAAAAGTTTGAAAAAATTCGAAAAAATATTTCTTCTATTCGGCCTATTCGGCCAACAATTTTGTTCTATTCAGCCAGCACTATTTGTTCTATTCAGCCAACACTTTTTTTCCAAATTTTTTTTAAAAAAAATTCAAAATTTTTTTTCTTCTATTCGGCCTATATGGCCAATAATTTTGTTTTATTCGGCCAACATTATTTTTTCTATTCGGTCAACATTTTTTTAAAAAAAAAATAAAAAAATTCGAAAAAAATATTTCTTCTATTCGATCTATTCGGCCAATACTATTTGTTCTATTCGTCCAACACTTTTTTTCCAGAAAAAATTCAAAAAAATATTTCTTCTATTCGGCCTATTCGGCCAACACTATTTGTTCTATTTGGCCAACACATTTTTTCAGAAAAAATTAAAAAAATTCGAAAAAATATTTCTTCTATTCAGCCTATTCGGCCAACAATTTTGTTCTATTCAGCCAACATTTTTTTTTCCAGAAAAAATTTAAAAAAAATTCATACGAATAAAATTAATGTATCTTTTTGTATTTTAATAAAAAATATATTCATGAGGCATATAAAAGTAACAAATTAATGCATTCAATAGGCCGTAAAATAAATTATTGTACTTTTGTACTTTTTGGTCAAAAAGATACCTCAAACATGTGATCAGTGTGTCCCTTTTAAAGGCATTTTGGTTTGTCCCATTAAAAGTAGCTAGAATAAATTGTTTTTAATACTTATGACTACTAAAAATTACTTTTAATTAAGAGTGACTACATTTTGTCATTATCACAAGATTAAAACATCATAATTATACCAAAAAAATTGTTCAAATTAACAGACACGTCACCACCTTGACATTTAATCCTCCTACTTTTAAAATTAAATTTCCTTCATGCTATCAACATCATTCTTAATTAAGTTCTATTTATTTACCCTTTAAAAAATATCATAATTTTAAATAAATTATAACGCAAGATCTTAAATCCAAAATTAAAAAAAATGCTTTTATTATTATTTTCATTATTATTATTATCATCATAATATGAGGAAGGCAGTTCACGAGATAATTATGATCACTTTGAAAGAAAATGAGGGTAAAAAGTAATGGTGCTTAATTGGGATAAAAAGGGGATAACATTGAGTAGACATAAATGGGTTCAATAATTGGTGGGTTTTTTTTTTTTTTTTTCCTTTTTTCCTTCAACCTTTCCCACTATCTAATTTCCTAAATTAGTGGGCTTAATCTTCGAAGTTTATGGCATTAGTTAAGGATTAAAGGGATGTTAATAATGTTATCCTAAACTTTAATTATGAAACCATAGAATATTTGGTTGTGCCATTTTAGTTGAGGATAAAAAAGCAACGGCAATAAACTCTTTTCATTTCATACATTATTACCTCAAAACAATTTCACTTGTGAAATGGGTTATGAGATAGTTGACTTGTTATTAAAGTATGTTTTTTATAATGATAAAGGATGTTAATTTGTAATTAAAATATATTTTCTAAAGTAGGTTGAATAATGAATTAAATTATATTCTTAAAATATTATAGTAGGATTCAAACATACTTTATAACGGGTTGTACGTACAATAGATACGATTTATTCTCCATTCTTGAAAAAAGTATTGTTTTTTCATCAAGTTTTATTTCGAGCTCCAAATGTGTTCTTTTATTTCTTCAATTATATTTTCTGGAGTCAAGTTTGACTTGTTAAAGATTACATAGTTCCTGTTCCAATTATATAATCTGGAGTCAAGTTTGACTTGTTAAAGATTACATAGTTCCTGTTCAAGATGCACTGCATTCCCAGACACAAATAGCCATCATTCTAATCTTTACTGTTGGTGAGGCTGCAGATTTTTATGAAATTTCTTTATATCTTGATGCATAGATGACTGAATATTTAATCAATTGAGACAAGATGACCACGCTTGTGTAGCAAAAGAAAAGAGTAGGATATATTATTATTATTATTAAATAATATATACATATAATTTCTCCTGAAAAATATTTATACTGTTATTTTGATTGTCCAATTAAAAAGTACATATTATTATTTTTATTTTTTATCATTTTGTTATTTTTATATTTTTTGCAAGTGAAGACCCCAAACAAAAATACAAAAATTGAAATATTACACAATTTGTTGCCTCGAATGGGAGAAAACTATTTATTACAAGTTAAATATTACTATAATTTATACTTATTAAATTACGTTTAAAACGCATACATATACCTTATTCGCAGACCAAAAGATAATAGTATTTGACATGAAAGTCAATGTTCTTATCATATGATATGGAAGTCAATGTTTGATTTTTATCTAGCGCAACAATCCAACAGTTATAGTTTATTTCATGATTTATTCCGTTGATTTAGAATGTAACCATAAAATAAAATAATATCATCCTTATATGCATCAATTTATTCGATAAAAAGCTCATTGTTGAGCTCCTATCATATTGATAAGAGTTATCACAATAAGAGTTTTTAATTGAATTAATTAACATGATTCCTACATGTATAATCTGACTTCATTAAACATACCCCATTCTTCCTCTTACAATATTTCTATTTGTTTTATACACATGGATTCATAAAGAGTAATAAAACACATGGATTTGTAAAAGTATAATATGTAATGAGTAGTTGACAATGAGTTTTGCATGCTATTTTACCCTTTTTCTTTCCTAACTTTTTAAATAAAATGTATACTATATTGTGCAGAGTAATTTTTTTGGATTTTGACAGAAGATGTGGAGTTCATCTTTACATAATAATAATAATAATAATAATAATAATAATAATAATAATAATAATAATAATAATAATAATAATAATAATAATAATAATAATAATAATAATAATAATAATAATAATAATTGTAATGAAATTAATCGGATGGTAAAATAAGTACCTATTAAAATGACGGAATAAATATATAGAGTATTAGTCTGGTTATTTATCAAAACTATATTACTCCTCCATTTTATTCATTTTTTCTTATTTGTTCGTCTCACATTATTTTTTACTTTGAAAAAAACAAAATATCATTCTAATATAAAATTCTAAAAATACACATTAAATTCAAAAAAATATATTTTAAAAATTTTATACTTTATATATTAACTAAAAATACAAAATTATCCCAAAATCAATTTGGGGGAGAGAGAGAGTAACATATTAGAAAAATAAATGAAATTATATGACACATAAAACTATGAAAATGAAATGCTGAATTCAACGGAAAAATCAAATTAAATTTCATACATCCACCCACCATACGGATTTGTAATTACTTTATTAATTATTTGAATACTTTAAATCGTAAAGGTCATTCTTTTTATTATGGTTATAAAGAGAAAAAAAGACCAAGTCTTTGCGATAGAGACATTCGTACGTAGAAGTCTACGTGCAAAGTAAGAAAAATCTTCCACAAATTATTATTTATAATGTTAACATTAAACCGGTATATCTCAAATCAGTAAATTAGGTCTTCCTAAAAAAAGCAAAAAATATCAGAATTATTTTTAATTAATTAATTAATTTAATTTGTCATTTTCTAGCTCTCGTAGCAATAACGAAGGGTCTAACGGTTCAACGGCTAAAAACGGCGTACTTTTACGGCCCGTAAAAATGCGCCACGTCGATAAATTAGAATCTTTGAACTAACCCTTGACTAAAACGTGATCAAATTGGACACTCAACCATTTACATTCCGACACGTATCTCCCGCCGCGTAATTCATTTTTTAAAATTAATAAATTAAAAAATAAAATCGCTTTTCCAATCTCTCTTCAAACCGACCGCACTCACTTGTGTTTTCTCCTTTTTGAATATTGGAGATTACGTTGAAATTGAGGCTTTTCTTTCAAATTAAAAATAAAATAAAATTATATCTACATAATTGATAATAATTGTGATTCGCATGTTATGAACTATTATAATTGTTGATGGGGTTTTCGTCGATCGGATGTGGAATTGCGTGAATTTATGATAACAAAACCAACCAATCAAATCCATATTCGATGAACAAAACCTCAATCATTAATAAATGAATAGTTGAACATACGAAGCCTCATTGTCCATTAGGTCTTAGAAATCGTATTGTCCATTAGGTCTTAGAAACGAACTCGATCGAGTTTGATTTGATAATGAATCTATAAGTGAGCTTCACTCAAAATTACTCGTTTAATTTTAGCTTGACTTATTAAGCAAAACGAATTGAGTTTCCGGGTCTTAACGTGCTTGTCGAGCCGACTTTAATGAACAATATATGATATTTCCTTCATTTCGAAATAATGTTTACGTTTACTTTTTACACGAATATTAATATGTATACTCCCTCGGTCCCATTTCACATGACACACTTTTCATTTTGGGTTGTCCCACAAAAGTTTGCACATTTCTAAAAAAGCAAAAGTCAAACACAATCACCATTTTCCATACACTTTATTTACAAAAAAACCACCATTATCTAATACATCTAACATACTTTATCATTTATTTATTACCAAAAAATACCATAATACCCCTAAGGTGAGAGAATGTAGTAAGGTGAGAGAAATATTTTAATGTAAAATGAGTATGTGTATTAGCGTGATGTGTGGGCTCATGAAGAGAGAAGTAATTAATTTGTGTGGGTCACTTTAATAAACAAGGAAAACGTAACTATTGAAGTGAGTCTCCCAAAATAGAAACGTATAACTATTATTGTGGGATGGAGTGAGTATTTGTTACTAATTAATAATTATTATATTAATATATAATTATCATCAAATAATATTTATTAATAATATTGTTAAATTATTATAATCTAGTCTTATCAAGTTGAATCGAACTCGGCTCGATAATAACAAGCATTATATGAGATTAATGAACTCGAATATGGAAAAGGTAGTAATACTGCAATAACCTCAAAAGTTACTTTAATTTCAAAATTGTCACTTACTCACTACATTCATAATATTATTTTATATTTTATTTGTAACTATAAAATACTCCTAAAAATCAATAATTTTTTTTAATACAAGTGGAAAGATAAATATGAATGGCGGTGTAATATGGAGTGAGTAATTAATTAGTACACGCACTAAAAATAATGAACATCTATCAATCATCTAGTCTGATTAGTGTCGTAATGAGTTTTAATGACGATGACACGTAGATAAAAATAGAGATAATTAATAGAAGAGAAGATTCTAGGGTGCAATTGGTCAATAATACATAGTAAAAGGTTGAGTTGACTAGATATATTATGTAGAATTTGGACAAAGCAATGAAGATAACTGGTTGGTTAAAAGCAAAATTTTAAGATTCGTGATTTGAACACGTGGAAAATTATGTCTTAATTAAATAATAACAGTATGTAGTAATTAATAAGTTTTTTTCCATCAAATGTTAACTTCGAGGGTCATATTTTTCATTTTCTTAGCTTTTGCATTTTTATTATGTTGATTAATATTATACCATTATAATTATAGTTGACATGGTCCCTCGTGTAATAACAAAATTTGTTCATTAGCCCAAAATGCAATACATATTTGTCGGAATAGTGTGTATTACGTCCTATATTTTCTTATTTGATAATAATATTTTCATAACTCCTAACATTATATTATGAGTTCTTACTTGAATTTTTTTTTATTTAGAATTTTCTCTCTTTTTATAGGTATTTCACTTTTCATTATAATAATAATGGATCTATTCACTTCATATATATTGTGAAAAAGTGTCATTTCATTGAAAATATTATAATTTTTTATTCATATTATAAATTGTTCGTAAAATAATTTACGTATCACTTTCGCTTATTATCAATTCAAATCTTACTTTTTTTTTATTAAAAATAATAGAGTATCACTTTTTATATGTCTCAAGAAAATTTTCTAAATTAAAATATTATTGTAAAGTGTTCTCATAGTATTTGTCATATATATAATGGAGAATTAGATGAATATCTTGGGCCACTAATGAAGAAATTGGTTAACGGGTCAAGAAGCAAACATTACTCCTATGCACTAATGGGCCTTTTGGAAATAGGATTTGCTAAAGCTAATTCGAACCTCTTATTCTTCTTTGTCTTTTGGGCTTGTTGGGAATGATTTAATATCTTTATCAATAAAGAAAATAAAACAAATGGGAGTACATTTTAATTTTATAATTAATTTTTATTAATGTATAGAATAATGACTCTACGTGTTCAACATAGTAAAATACTACTCCATTCATGCAAATTTTTGTCCTTGCGTTCATTTTAAAAAAATCTTAATAGTTTTGAATTAAATTTCAAATATTGCATTTTTTGTCCACTAGTTAGACTTTTATACGAACAAAGTTGCATATATTTTTTTAATTATTTAATTGCATGCGAGGGGGTTTGAAACACAAATTGGAATTTTTAGTATTAATTTAAAATTGTGAGTTTTTTTTTTATATAAAAATTGATCTCTTAAGTTCATTTTTTTCCTTTTCATTAAATTAAAGAAAAATACTTATTTTCTGTCCAATAAATTTTGTTTTAAACGTATAGAAGGGGGTGGGGGTGTTAATTGTTTAGTTTAATTGAGTTTGATTTTAAATACTTCATAGCAATACGAGGCGAAATTGATAACTAAAATATTCAATAATATTATTTAATCAACTAGTAAAAAATTGGTAATTGAAAATTTGTGACTTCATTTTAATAATTCAATACAAAGTCATAGTCAGATACTCAAGAGTCTTTAGTTAGAATTTTATGTACTGATAAATAGTATTTTTATTTAGATCTTCTAGAATGGAAGCCCATTTTGTTAAACAATTCTAAGTTGGTTTGATTTCTAGTGATCTAGTGAGAGAATTACTTACTTGGTAAAGAGCCATGGACCACAAATTAATTTTAAAATGCACATTTTTGTGAAAAAAGAGAAGAAAACTCTAACAAGTATTTAAATAATTTAAATTAATTAAATTACTGTAAAGATGAATATTAATTGAAATGGTAGCTCACTGGGTAAATCTTATTTTGTAACCCAAAACCCATTCTACACATGGATCTGGCCCAGTCATTTATCCATACAGAGCTTCGCTAGCCCATTTAGCTTGGTATAGCCATTTGGGCCTTTGTTCGATATCGTATATTTGTCTGAGGTTATATTTATTTATTTATTTATTAACAACAATTCAGGAAAAGGGAAATATAAAATGTTTCTTTTAAAATTAATAACTATATTAATGATTTGATTTTGTTAATTGATTGTAATGTAGACGTCATTAATTAGTTATTGTAATCTTCTTATATATTAAAGCAAAATAAGCTACCAAATTTAATCTTGAAAAATGTGATGTGTCATGATGAGATTCATTGTGTATTTATAATTTTTGTAAAAATGTGAGATGTCATCATAAGATTAAATATGTATTTATAATTTTTTGTAAAAACGTGAGGTGTCATGAAAATGTTAAATGAGAATTTATGTTTTTTATAATTTTATGAGAAAAATAATAATTTTTAAGTTATTTTTATTATGTTTGGTTTGCATTGGATTTCAAAATTTAATTAGTTGATTGATTTTTTTTTTAATTTATTATAGGCTCAATTTTCCCAAGGCCCAATTTATTATTATTGTTATTATTATTATTATTATTATTATTATTATTATTATTATTTTGCCCTATTTTAAAATATAGTTTTGGAATAAATATATTATTTTTACACATCTCTTTAAAAATATGATTTTATTACAATTATTCAAATTTAATTTTCTCACACAATTTTTAAATAATATTTAAAATTATTTCAAATAATCCAAATATATTATAAGTTATTTTATTATACTACTTTTAAATTGTCTTAAGACCAATACAAAATATCTTATACAAGTATTTCCATTATAATATCATTACATCGTATTAATAATGAATAAGTAAGTTATATAGCTATACATGAGTCAATATATTTGATCTGATAAAATCTTTTAATTTAGACACAATTCCAATTATATAATAAATCTAATTGAATCTATCTATTCTATTCATTTATTTTAAAAATATTTAATTTTAATAATAATAATAACAATGATTGAGTCAATTTTATTTTTTCATCTATAACTATGACTTACTAAGATTAGACCGTCAAAAATTTTTAAATGCAACATTGTCTTGATAATCACGGTTTCATTCATTATTGGATATATGTGGATGATTTTTTTTTTATTCATTATTATTTCAAATAGATCAAAATTACAATAATATATTTGATTCATTTAGTGAATTCTTTTATAATATTTGTTTTCAAATGTTATTATTTTATATTAAATCAAGTTAGGTGTAATAAAATGTAACTAATTGAAAAGGATAATAATAGTCATAGAATTTCTAAACCTTTCAAATGTTAATTGATGATTTGATTTTTTTTTTTACTTTTCATGTAAATCAAACCTATCCAATATATTCAAGTTCAAATTAATATTCCCTCCATCCCACAGAAGTTTTGACATTTTTCTTTTTGGGTTGTCCCACATAAGTTGTTATATTTTCTTTTTAAGCATACGAGACCCAATAAAAATAATTAATCTATTCATATGGAGCTCATACACACCACTAATAAACGTACACACTACACATTAAAATATTATATCTTCAACCCACTACCCATTAAATTATTATACTCCTTAATCTCCATGCAAAAAAAAATATTACATCTTTATTGGGATGGAGGGAGTATAACTTAATAAATTAGATTTAAAATAAAATAAAAAACATGATCAATTAAGCATTTGAATCAACAATAAGATTGATTTATTATTTTATTATTATTATGATTAAAACGGTGTATAATAAAACTTAAATTATTCTCATTAATTTCATTAGTACAATAAATTATATTATTCAATAAGGAGTTTTATCCATTGTTATCATCGGTGAATTGATTGAACCTTAATTTGTAAATTTTCTTTACGTATAAATTATTATTTTAGTTATAATTTATCAAAGTTGTCCAAGTACGCATTATTATAACTTAATATTTTTAAATTAAATTAAGAGCATGATCAATAAAGCGTGACTTCAACCAAATAATAAAAATAAAAAATTTATTTTTTTTCTCTTTTTATTATCATTTTAATTGTGCATACAAATCCTTAAATTATTTATTCTTATTAGTACAATGAATTAGATTACTCAATTAAGAGTTTTATACATTCTAATAACTGTGATTCTAATAAATAATAATAGTTTTAATGCTTTTTTATAAAATTAAAAAATTATAATTATAAATTAATATGATTAACTATATGTAAAAAAATATAAATTTAAAAAAATAAAAAAATTATAAAATACGATTACCCGCGTTGCACGCGGGCACTGTGCTAGTTTTTTTTATTAGAACATACTATCACATAGCATCATTATTTTACTGATGAAATAGTAATTCAAACAATGCACCAAATAGTTATTGATAATTATAAATTCACTTGAAAAAGTCTTTGAATTTGTATTTGCAGTAACATAGATAAATTATTATTTTAAATGCATTATTTTAATTACTACTTTCATATATTATATGACTGTGTGTAATTATAGTTTATTCACAATTTTTACATTCATTTTCAATATATATACATGCTCCTTAACTAGAGTTATATGTAATTTTTGTATATTCATTCAGATTGATCATCATAAATTTTATTTAATAAGAAGATCAAAATTATTTCTCGATCTGTGGCTAATTTTAATAATTATGTTCTAAATAATTAAACTCTCCTAAGTTTAATTTGACCATAAAATGTTATTATTCGCCGTTTATGACTGTAATTCTTATCCTTTATTACTTTGGTCAAAAAAATATTTATAATTCCAGTCAAACATTGTTAAAATATTAGATACTATCATATGTATAGATTTAGCGTTAAAAAATCCTAAGTACATTTTATAATTTTATTTATTTATTTATTTTATTTAACAGAGGGATCGATTGTCAGTATTTGAGGTTGAACATTTAAATTTATATTAAATTACGAGAAAAGAAAGCATGAAAGCAAGCAAGTAAATTAGATAAATCCGTATGAAGATTATAAGTTGACATTATTAAGAATTTAATATTGATAGCTACAAAACTAGAAATTATTTTATTTTTCTCCAACGTTGAAAGTCAATTTAGAGAATTATTTCACTTGACCAGAAATCAGGTTATATTCAAGGTAACAACGGTAATTATTTTCTAACCTTACTATTTACGGCTTTAGATTTAAATTGGTGCAAAAACTTAACATCATTTCAAAAATTTTCAAATTATATATGTAAGTCACTAAAAAAAATATTTTTTAGAAACCGAATTTATCAACGAAATTCAATCAGTTGCTAATTATCAATGGATTAGCAACAAAAATAACATTTTTGTTTTAGCAACGGAATGCCAACAAAATTATTCTCTATTTTAACAATGGAATTCAATTCGTTGTTAATTACCAACGGATTAACAAGGGAATCATTATATAAATTATCAACGGAATTATTAGCAACGGATTACCAACGGGAATATTTAGCAACGGAATTGATTTTTCGTTACTAAAAATTTACCAACCACCATTTTACCAACGAAATTTTATCAACAAATTCCTTTGTTAATTCATTGGTATGCCAATTTAACAATGAAATTAAGGTTTTTACCAATAGAATATTCTGTTGGTAAAAAAATCATTTTTTTAATAGTGAGTGGATTTTTACGAAAAATTTAAATTGGTTTGAGATTAAAGATACTCCATCGATCCGTTTTATAATAAAATTAAAAATTACTATAAATATGAAGTTTTAAAAAAAAAATTAACTTACATTTAATTAATGATAATTTAATATTTTTAAATAATACATAAATTATGAGTTTTTTTTTTCTATAAGGCTAAAGCCATGCAAAATATATTGAATATTGTCATGCCACATGTCATCTAACTCACCACTTTACTTCACAGGTCTATAGACCTTATCATTATAGGTCATATCAAGAGTTCACAATTCTACTTGGTTTGAAATTTTTAATTGGTCGAGAATGAATATTATTAAGGAGTTAAATTATAATAAAATGAAAAGTGATTGAAAGATGTGGAATAATTATTGAATTGATGGTGTGATTAAGGAATTTTGATTAGGGGTGTGTGGATCGGGATTCGGTACGGATTTAAAAAAAATCCGTTTCGAAAATTCGGTACGAAATTTTTTTTAAAAAAATCCGATATTGAATCCATAAAGAAAAAATTCAATATTGAATCCATACCAAAATTCGGTTCGATTCGGAACAGATTTTCGGGAAAACAGATTTTGATGGATCGGAGCGGATTGGAGCGGATCAGATTGGATTTCAATAGAAAAATGGATTTTTGCACACATAAATACTTAGAAAAATATCAATTAAATAAAAAAAACTAAATTTTCCAAATCCAAATAAGAATCAACAATAAATAAATATTTAAAGCATTAGATATATTTTTAAATTATTATTTGTAATTACTCCCACCGTCCCATAAACAAATTCACAATTTTATATTTTTGTTCGTCCTATAAACAAGTTCACACCCCAAATAAGGATATACACACAAATCAATAATCTCACAACACACTTTAATTTCAAAATTGTCACCCCTTTACAACACACATAACTTACTTTAATTTATTTATTACCTAAAAAATACCAAACTACCCCTAAAAGTAAAACAAAAAATAATTTTTTCTTAAACTCCGTATCTACAGTAACGGGGAACTTGTCTTTGGGACAGAGTGAGTATACTATAACTAATTTTAATTTATTAATTATGATTACATTATAATTAGGAGAGTAAATTAATTATTTCATGACACATAAAGTATAAATTATAAAATAATAAAATAAATATAATATATATAATTTAATGCATAATTTAAATTCAGTTTTTCGGTACGGTACGATTCGGCTCTGTTAAATCCAATATATGGTATGGAAAAACAAAAAATATCCAAATCCATACCAAACGAAAAATTGATTCGGTTCGGTTCGAAAAAAGTAAAAAAAATCAACGATTTTTTTCAGTTCGTGATTAATTCGGTGCGATTTCGGTACGATTTCGATTAAATTCAATATCCGTGCACACCCCTAATTTTGATTACCAATCGATCAAACAAGCATCAATAATGAGAATTGATATACCTTCATTCTCATTAACCCCACCCAATATCTCCAATCAAACACCCCCTTGGTACCTATTTAACCGGCCACCCTCAAAATAAGCAATGTATTTCATGTATTTTTTCACACTAAGTTTAATATATATAGTCCCTCCGTCTCCTTTAAAAAGGGTATTTTTTCCATTTAGGTGTTTTACTTAAAGAGTCCCCTTTCCTTTTTTACATACATGGACTCACACACGCTCACTAATATAATTAAAAAATGGGACACACACTCCCACTTATACAATTACCCATTACACATTAAATAATAATATTTTTTAATTTACGTGCCAAAAAGCAAAATACACTCTTAGTGAGGGACGGAGGATTATTATGTGAAAATACGTGAAAATGTGGATATTATGTTTGGATTATTAATGTAAAAAAAGGAGTGTTAGTATTTTGTACTATCTTTTATCATTTTTAATAAAAGTAAAGTTTAAAATATTTTGTGAAATATATGTACTGATAAAAAAAAGTGAAAATATTTCCCAAAATGGAGAGTAGTTGTAAACAAAATAAATAATTAAAAATCGTTTATTAACATTCTTTATTCAAAACTAAAATAAAAAGAAAAATAATTATAAAGGTGAGAGACACACATTAATATTTGAGTCATAAAAAATTTACTTCTAAAATCCGCTATGAGTATGAAATGCTAAAAAAAAAATCTTATACTATTGAAATTTATCAATGAAATTTAATTTATAGATAAATAAATTACCAATAAAAATTAGGCTTTATCTAATAGATTTATAATATTTTTATCAATGGAATAATACATGTTGTTATTTATTAATGAATTATCAACCAAATTATTATATAATTACCAATTAAATTATTACCAACAAATTACCAATGTGATAGGATTTTATATAGTAAAAGTTTATCAATTACCAATTTACCAACAAATTTTGTTATTAATTCGTGAATAAATCAATTTAATAATAAAATTAAGATTTTTATCAAAGAAATATTTATTTGATAAAAAATAAAGTTAAAAAAAAAGTTTTTTTGACTTGGTTAACCGTGAATGAGTTTCATACTAAAAATATCATCGTAATATTACTATAGATGTAGAAAGTTGTTATGTAACGTTGCTCTCAAACCCATCACAAAATACATACACCAAAATTAGCTACATCACTATCATCTCCACCAATATCTCCACTTCACCTTCTTATTTTTTTACACTACAAAACTAATTATTTTTTTACTTTAACAAACTTTTGATCATCATATATGCTTAGTAATTGAGTTCTAATGAGGAAAAAGAGGTAATTTATAATTGATAAAATAAAATTTCCAGTGAAGAAAATTATGACACAAATTAGTAATTTCATTTACAACTATACTATAACAATATATTATTTTCTTTTAATGGGAGCAAAATGAAATCTTATCACACTAATATCAAGAAGCAGCTTCCAGATATATAACTTTAAAATACATATTATCAAATACTAGTCTTTAACTACCAGCTGGGTATGAATTAAATCAGGCGAGGTGAAGTTATTCTCTCGTATATTATCACTTAAATAATAATAATAATAATAAATAAACAAATAAACACATTTAATCTTTACAAGAAGCTAGCAAGCTTCGTATGAAACCGTTTTAAAGGTTTCACTTTTTTTTTTTAATTATCTATTTTTTTTTTCATTTTAAGAGTATTTAATGAAATAATTTAATTTGATAAATATTGTATTTTTTAAAAAATATTTTATCAATTTTTATTTTCATGAAATAAGAAAATCTTACAAAGTCCCTTTTCAATGTTAAAAAATTGAATGAAAAAGAAAACACTATTGTTCACAATGACTGCATCTCATTTAAAGCAGTTTCTCTTTATGTAAATAGTATATTTATTACGTGATTATCTGTAATAAATTATTTGACAATTTTAATTGATGCAAGTCTTTATCTCAGTCGCTTTCCTCCAATTGTATAAAGTAAAATTTTGTTATAAGAGAAGGGAAACATAAATGAAACGTAATTGTCACACAATTTTCTTTTTTGGAATATATATATATATCTTATCCTATTATTATAAAATGAGTATGAGTTTCCATTTTTAATTACATATGTAACAATCAAATTATGATCACCGCCAATCAAAATTAATAAATTTTATGTTTATTTATACGTTATTACTTATTATATCTTCTTCTTATTATATACGTTATTTATACATTTAAATATTAATGACCATTTTATTTTCTCTCCAATCTTTTGAGAGTCATCTTAATTAATCTCTATTAATTTGTGGCATAAACTTATATAGGTCTCGGATACAATAATCGATGGTTTTCTATTTATACTCTTATATAATAAAATAATGTTATTTTTTTATTTACAGACTATAATTTTCTCCTAAAAAAATAATGCTCCAAGTTTATCTTTCCTAATTTGTGGGTTTATTTCTTAAAAAGAAATAAATATATATTAATATCTTTTAAAGACTATTAATGGAATTTCATTGATTCAAAATCTAAAAAATAAATAATTTATCAATTTAGGGTTTGAATTATTTTTTTAATAAATTAAGGACTTAATAATTATATAAAATTATTAATTTAGGACTTGAATTTAAGTCTTGAATTAATAAAATATTAAACAATTTTCAAATTTAAGTCTTGAATAAATAAAATATTAAACAATTTTTAATAAATTCAGATCTTAAGTTAATAATTTTATATAATTCAGATAATAATTAATATAAAAAATAATTTAAGACCCAAATTGATAGCTTAGTCATTTTTAAAGTATTGAATAATTTATTAATTATTTAATAAAAAAGTATTCCGGGTCAGAAATACTGCCCAATTGCCAGCTAATTAATTAGACAGAGAAAATTGGATAAATTTATGTTAGAGATAAGGAAATGAAGAAAAGGATTTTATGTAGAAAAGATAAGGAAAAAAAATATAATTACATTAAAAAGAAAAAAGAAAGAAAAAAAAGAGAGGCAGTTATAATTTATGAAGGCCATATCCTTTGTCATAGAAAGTAACAAACCGAACGCAAGAATGGCTTAAGTCATCCTGCGTCGGCTACCCCATACCCCCCCCCCCCCCGCCAAACCCACCCCCCACCCAAGGCACCATTTTTAACGCCCCAAACTTTAATGCGTTTTCAACTTCTCTATTGAACGAATTGCGATATATGCACGCATTGTGTGTATATAATGAGCCAAAAGGCAGGGCCACCTGTAAGTTACTTCCATAAACCACCACCAAAAACCACTGCCACTTGTGGTGATCAAGAATTGGTTGCAGAAAACCCTCGATAATTATTTCATTTTTCTTGTCACTCTTTTTTTCCTCTTTTCTAATTATCCCTCTCTCATCACCGTTTCAATACCATTTCTGACCTTTTTCACTAAATGGGCTTTTGGTTATAGGCTTATAGGCCCTCTATATATTGTGTGCGCGCTCGTACATTGAGAGAATTCATCAAGATTATGTAAAGGGATCACAGAAATCTGAATTAGAGAAAAGGAGCCCTTCTTTGACTGATCTTTGTGTTTATTTAGAGAGATAAAAAATTGGGGCTTTGTATTTAAATTGCAGAAGGGTGTTATGTTAAAGATTTCATTTTCTTGATACCCTCGAGTCTGAATTTTTGTTTATTTTGTAATTTGAGCCTTTTGTGTTTGTGGGTTTGTATTGATTCCATGGCTGCTGATGCAGAGGTGATTGTTGAGGGAGGAGTTTTGGGTGGGGATTCCCCTGTTCTTGAGCCTTCATCACCTAATAACACGAGCCCTACTAGTGAGAAAAATGAAAATGAAAATCTCAATTCTGAAAAGTCTGGGGAAACTGATGAGGGTAATGGTGTTAAAGATTCTGATTCGAATTCTAATGAGGATTCGAAATCAGAGTTCCAAATGAAGGAATTTGTTGATATGTTGAAGAAACTGAAGCTGAATCCCCAGGCCAAGGAGTTCTTTCCTTCCTCTTACTATTATGGCCAAATGGGTGATTACAATTTTGAGCTTTCTGATAATAATAATCTGGGAAATGATGGTTTCCCAAATAACCAAAGGGTATATACATTCAGCTCTCGCATTGATTAAATTCTAGTGTGTTTGTTATTGGATTGATTAAAATGGATTTATTGATCTCTGGTGCCTGATGTTGTGTTGGTTTGCGTTTCTTGATTGGTTTGTTAGCTTAGATTTGGATAGGATTGTTCTGCCTTTCTGACACTTGTTAATGGAATTATTTCTTATTTGGCATATGTGATTGAATAATAGAACTTCAGCATCACGTCATATGGTTATCCTAATTCACTAAATTGATCATTGGTGGTACCATTTCTCATTATTTTGAGTGAAATAACTCATCTTGTTATTGATCTTTGAATTTGGAACGCTAGTTTATGTTTTCTTTTTAAGCTATTTTGTGGTTTTTGTGCTCTGAGTTGTATTTCCATGCCTTACTCCAATTGTACAAATTAAATTTTGATATTCGCTCGAACAAACGGTTTTGAACTTGATGAACCAATAATCTCAGCATATCAGTGCAGAAAGTTTTCTTCTTGCCATATCAAAGCATTTAGTATTCCCCTTGTCTGCTTTTTGCATGATCTTTTGACGTGTATACTGGCAAATGCATTTTAATATATTTGTCTATAAAAGAATGGTTTTTCGACATTCGTTGTTATATCAATGGAATATGATCTGAGCTATTGATCTATCAGCATTCTCCTTGCTGGAGGAATTTTATCCTGAGTTAATTGTTAGAGTTATAAATGTTCACCTTTTTTTTTATACAATATGAGAACCAGTTTATTAGCTGCATTAATGCACTATCATACATGGATTTTATTATTTATTTGATAAAGAACTCTTATTTGAGTTATTTTGTTGGATCTGAATGAGTATCCTTGCACTTGCCGATGTATCCTATTAACTGACATTTTGCAATGTAAATTTCTTTGGTTAGCTTAACTCTCTTGGATGAACCTTTTTAATGTTGCACCCTTTGAATTTTTGTTTTCACAGAGAAGAAATAACTACAGCTTGGGCAAGAGGAGAATGAGTGGCAGAGCTTTTCGTGCTCAAAGGGAAGATAGTATTAGGAGAACTGTCTACGTTTCTGACATTGATCAAAATGTAAGTGAAGGTTGATGAACTTCATCTTGTCCTATTATTTTGATATTTATTCAGATTTTCTTACTTATCTGGTCTTCTGCCTGTTATTATTAGGTAACTGAAGAGCGTCTTGCTGCACTATTTAGCAGCTATGGACAAGTAAGTTATTCTGCTAATAGATATTGTCATGTGAATATTGCATGCTTATGATTGCATTTTTGTACTTGACATTTCGGATTAAATTTTACCTAATTATAATGACAATGTTTGCAATTATAGTGGTGCTATTCTGCTTTCAGTTGCATTCTTTCTATTTTCTTTTCTTCTGTTTTTGAATTATTATATCACGGTCTTCGATATTTCTGGCAGCAACTTTCTGGCTTTTTGTGGCCCTGTTCTTAGCACTTCTTGTTCATGTCTGTAATGGACTCTATTCTCCCATCATTGTTTGATGAGTTGATGTTTTTCTCGCAAAGAAAGCTCTCACTCTCTCTCTCTTTCTCTCTAATGCACATACATCTGTGTATATAATTTTTAAAAATATTAATGTGGATTGTAACATGGTTTGGGAGTGTCTACATTACATATCTGCTGGTTTAGATCATCCAAAAGTAAGGCCCATCTTCTTTTTGGGAGAATGTTCCTCATGTTTAAACTTTTACAACATGATCCCTCATTCAGGACTCTCCAAAGTCCAATTTGGATTAATAAACTCCCAAGAATCAGGATGCTAGATCCTTGCTGCATGCATTTAAAAGAAATAGGCCATGCATTCATTTCTCCTGCATACTTATTTTCAGGTTGTTGATTGTCGAGTATGTGGTGATCCACACTCCCGTCTTCGCTTTGCTTTTGTAGAATTTTCTGATGATTGTAAGTCATCTTTTCTCTTTCTGTTCCCTCGTCCTTGGAGCTGTGCAACATGCGTGTCATATCTTAAAAAGAATGTCTTTCCTTGTGTACTAATTATCAACAGATTCTGCAAGAGCTGCTCTCTGCCTTTCTGGAACTCTGTTAGGTATCTCTCAAATCAAGGTCCTGCCTTCTAAGACTGCCATTCTTCCTGTCAATCCTACGTTCCTTCCCAGGGTAAGAATAAATATATTACTCCTATTTCATTTCTAGTAATTTTAATCAAGCGTTTAAAAATCATTTCAAGTTTTATCCCCTTTTAAGTCACATATATCTTGCATATTTCACACTACTTTAGTATATTAACTAACCAATTCTGTTAAATTCTACCATTGATTTCTGTAGTCGGAGGATGAACGTGAAATGTGCGCCAGGACAGTCTACTGTACAAACATTGACAAGAAGGTTATTTTTTCAGTCGATTGTGTTGTGCTATGAAAGTCTTTTCTTGTTTTTTAGCCAGTATATGGTTTCAACTTAAGAATGAACTTTGCAATAACTATTTCTGATGACTTAATTATATTATGGATTTATGTTAAATACATTTTTCTGATATTTGTCATCCTGATCAGGTGTCTCAAGCTGATGTGAAGATGTTTTTTGAATCAAAATGTGGACAGGTATGCCCTGATGTTCAATCCATTTTTGGTTTGCAATTTTTTATTTTTGTTTTAGAATTGCATGTCCAGGTAAATTTCTTAATCTTCAGGTTTCCCGTCTGAGGCTTTTGGGGGATCAGATGCACTCCACCCGAATTGCTTTTGTTGAATTCTTAATGGTACGTAACCGTGTGGATTATAGTTGTTATAGTGCTTGCTATATGGTTTGTTTTTTCCATTAATTCTTTAGATATGAAATAATCTTCACTTTCTCAAGGATAATTCTTATGGTTAAATCATGATTCATTCATGTATCCTTTGATGCTTTCTCATTGTTTGTTTTCTATATGCACACTGTTGGGGGGATTAGCCTTTTACTAGACCCAGAATGACATTACTCCTTAACTTTCATGGGGAGGATTAGCCTTTCAGTGGTTGGGTAGACCGAAATTCTCAATGGTGACGCTCCGAAAACTGAATAAATGCTGATACTATCAGGGTCCCTTTAGGGCCAATAATAGCTGCTTCATATCTGCTGATCTTAACAGCCTAGCCTGCCTGCCCATTCCTCACCTCTGCTGACTTATCTTTCTTATGAACTTAAAAACTTCTTCAGAAGTGAATTTGGTGTATTCAACCGATAATATTAATGAAATCTGTTGTGTGCGTTGCTTCTTTGCAGTGTGGTGGGGATCATTCTTCCTTCATCAGAAAATGGTTTCTACCCTTTTTTTCCCAGTTAACAAGTTTGGGACAAAAGCTTGATCACTTTTGAAATTTGAATACCCATTTTTTATGGCTGCCTTGGTCCTCTGTTTTCGGGTTTTAAAACTCGAGTCGGATAGTAAGGAAAATTCTTGGTTTTGATTCTTATTGACTATGTATGGTATGTTGCAGATGATTGTGAATGTCAAATACTCCTCTGTTGGCTACTAGATCATAATATTCAAATTTATCATGCTTCCTGAGTGCCATAAAGGATGATTCTTTTGTATTTCACAGATTTACCTAATGCTCCGTAGGTATTGTCAGGCAGCTTACATTTGGATAACATATCTTTAATTTGCATCTTGTTCAATCAAGATTTCTCAATTTCTCTAAACTACTCTTCACCCTAATCATCAGGATTGCCATACCCATTCCCGAATTTGAACCAAATAGCCCTTAGAATTTAAATTCCTTTCTCAGATATATGGATAGTTTTTCGCATCCAGTTTCTCGGGTTTAGACCTCAGAATTCCATGAAACTGGATGGTTGGTATAGAATACTAGGATTCATATGGAGTATATTACTTGTCAAAGATAAATGAAGTCAGTATTACGCAATGCACAAGTTTGAAAGTAGCAAGTGGTTTTTGCAGGCTGACTCTGCTATCCTGGCTCTCGATCGCTGTGGTGAAATGCTGGGGTCGCAGCGTATCAGGTACGAGTAGTTGGCAGGTGCTATTCTACTACAGGGTCTAAAGTTTTGTGTTACGAGTTTGCAAAATGTTGTAGGGTGAGCCCGTCGAAGACACCGGTGAGGCCACGGGTGTCCCAGGCTGAAGAAGAGTAAGGAGGGATGGAGTTCAAAAATGAAATGGTGCAAAGGTTTCATATTATGAGTTTTCCATTTTTCTGGGAAGTGTGACTTGTCTTTTTCTTGCTCCTCATCTTCTCACTCCCAAACTTGGCCTACTTTTTTTTTTAAAACTATTATTAAACACGGAATTCTCTTTGGCTTCAGTATTACAATACTGATTCAAACTCTTTCTTGCTACATCAAAATCAATCTCTCTCTCTCTCTCACACACACTTACACTCATTCTTGGGTGTGGTTTGAGCATTTCTTGATATGTGTCTCTCTATTTCTATTCTAATTCTCTTCACGAACTGCGACTAAGGTTTTGCTTTCCTGAAGTAGGAAAAAACATGATTATGAGAGTTAGAATGGAACGTGGACTAGACTATGCGAGGAAAGGCAAACATATGGAGTATCTTGTTGTCTTAAAATATTTATAATTTTTAAAAGGAAATTCCAAATTCAAGTGGGATCATTAGTAGTTAAAGTATATTTTTCTAATGTATACACGATATTCTTATATTAAAGTATGATTTTACATGTGCTATAAATTAAACACAAACATGCTTAAATTTTTAATAGCTATATATATTTTATTTATATAATAATTGTATTCTAATAATGGGTTGGCCCGTTTTAAATATACCCGTCATAAGGGAGTATTTTCATAATTTTTTATGCTTATAACACTTTGATTATTCATACAATTGTAAGGTTTAAAATAGTGGTGGATTGTGTCTTCCTCAAATGAGTTCGGGTTTAAAACAACTAGATTCTCGTTATTGTTACATCGAAAAGAAAAGGGGAATATTTAACCTAAGTGTATATATTTATCAACATGCATGTATAATGTATTCAAGAGTTTTACTAGAGCGTATAAAATTTATACGGTTGCACCGAATAATTTAAATTATGAGATTAAAATATTATTAATATACAATTTTCAATTAAAAATTTAAAAATAAAAAAAATATATACATTTGAATTATAATGAATATGTCAATATTCTAGAAATCAATATTATAATCTAAGGGCAAATCATAATTTTATAGGTGAATAGATCCCGGACACAAGGTATAATAGTACGTGAAATGATGAAATTAAAATTATATTTTTAAACACAGTTAGATACACGGTGAAAGAGGTATACTCTAAGGGGATGTTTGTTTCGGGTTTTAAAATTTTGGAATTAGAATTCAAATTCTACACTCAAATTTTAAAAACCACCCCTATATATACCTATATACATTATCTCTCCTCAACTAATACACTTTTTCTCTTCATCTCTCCTCTCCCATCTACTTTTTTTTTACATAAATTAATACATTCTTACACATTGATTTGACATAAAGTTAAAACATACTCTATCAAAAACCCAAAACAAACACAACATCAATATTCATAATTTTCAAACTCCCCAAAACCCCAAAACGAACATAACCTAAGTTATTGAATAGGAAAGTTGTACCAATGACAATCGACAAAGACATCAATATTGAATAGGAGTCGGTACAAAGGATATTCTAAGTATAGTACAAATTCATGTGTGAAGATCATTCATGGACAGAATTCGACAAAGACAAACTTGCTACGTAAAGAACACTGATCGAAAAGAACATAAACAACATAAGAGCTACAATACTAGGATGGAGAACGTGCAACATCTATTCAAGAATATCCCAACTCACAAGAAATTTAGGCATGTATTTTCGACTAGATAAGATTTTATGGACCACTTCTTTCGGGCTAACAAGGAATATGATTGTTCATAAATCTTCATAAGAACAGCAAGGCAAAGAAGATATTAACAACAATTTGATCATGCACAATCCGAACAATTTGAAAAAATAGGAACAAATAAATCTTTCAGAATGTTGAGTCGAATATCCGAAAAAGAATGGAGGAAATAAAGATCGGATCTTGGAGTTGGTAATATGGAGAAACAAGAATATCAATTGGATAAGTTTCTTTGAATGAATGAGGACAAGAACTTTTTTTTTTATGTGTATGTTAAAATTGAAAATTAACCGTAAACGTATTATTTTGTAATTCTTGTAAAAGGTCAACCTTTTACCTTAAATTCCATTTTAATAAAAATTAATTTACTTGATAAAAAAAAAAATAAACCCTTAAAATAATTATACCGTTAAAGGTAAATAGTTTATACGACAAAAGATGTCATAGTATAGTAAGTGGTTGACGCATTGCACGTGTTTGGAACATGATTAATGATGACTGGAAGACTCAAACTACTCAATGGACTTCTAATTTGGAGGTTGGCATATTTAAGAAAAGTAACTACAAAAAACAATACTTTTTTGACCATGGGATCAGAAAAAACGTTTTCAATTATTTGAATAAAGAGCTAAATATGGCAAATTATAAATAATATCTCGAATACATAATTTAATTTTAATTAAGATTTATATATATTTGAAATAACCAATTGGTCGGAAACATGTACTAGATCTCTTAATATATCATATGAATATGAGTAAACAAATAGAAAGAAGAAGATGAAATTAGCTAGGTTTTCATGCTTGTCACTACATCGAAGTAACATATATATATAGTAGTAGTAATATTTATGCTAAATTAAAGTACTGTATTTAATTTAAATAATAAGAAAGTTATTATTTTTTTTTTTTATCGGATTGGATTTTTATCTTTAATTTAAAACATAAGTTTTTTTTATTTATTTATTGGTCCACTTTTTTAAAATTGAAAATCATGTCCCTTCCAATAAACCTTTCACTCTTTTTTCATTTGTTTGTCCCATTACACTCTTCACCCTTGAAAAATAATAAAAGTTTTAGGACATATAATTTCTCACCACATCATATTTTAAAAATGTCACTCTCATCTAACTCACATAACTTACCTTATCATTTATTTATTATTTAAAAATACAAAAATAACTCTAAAAGTCAATAAAATTAGTTAAAAAAGAATTTTTTTCTTAAATTCTGTATTCACAGTTACCATAAAGTTAATCAGGACGGAGGGACTAGAACATATATGGCCGTGAAAATTATATAGTAGACTCATAACTTTAATATATATATATATATATATATATATATATATATATATATATATATATATATATATATATATATATATATATATATATATATATATATATATATTGTATATATATATATATATTGTATATATAAGAATACTTAAAGTCTTTAAAATACACTCCCTCCGTCCCGTGTTAAGATTTACATTTTTTATTTTAGGTTGTTTTAAGTTAAGGTTTAAATTTCCTTTTCTATCAAGTTGGGTCTACACAAAACAATTAATTATTCTATATAAGACTCACACACAACACTAATATAACTATCCACTTTGCATTAAATATTATTTCTCTCATCTCACTATATATTAAAATATTAATCTCCAACAAAAAGCAAACGTCAATATTAACGGGAGGGAGAATATATTTTTATATTAATTTCATGTCACAACAAATATAATTCTAATGAGCTTCTATTTTCTGATTCGAGCTTCGTGGGAGGTGGTTTTATTATTATCGCAGTAGACTAAATATGTTATGTAGCAAAGTCGCATTAGACAGCTAGCCAAAAGAAAAGTCAACCATGCTGCATATAAATTTTGAAATAACTTGAGCAAATTAGTAAACAAGTGAGAGGATTAATAGTGTAATTACGAGGATTAATGGGTGGCAAAAATAATGTGAAGGTGACCATAATCGACACGCAGTACGTGGAGACTGATGCAACGAGCTTCAAATCTGTTGTTCAGAATCTCACCGGCAAACACTCTCCTCCTCTCGCCGCCCAACAGCCACCCCGCTCCGCCGCCCGTCCCGTATCCTCCGGTGAAAGGTCGTTTAAAGAATTTGAAAGAATGTTGACGGAGTTGCCTCCACTGGATGAACTGTACAGCTACTACACTGGATCATGAATTCCAATTTCTCATTCTGCAACACTTTATGTGCAACTTTGTACTTCTCCATTGTGTAAAACAAATTTTGTATTTAGGGGACAAACCCTTTCTGGAGTATGATTAAAGAAAAATAATATTATTAAACTATTTTATCTCATGTGTCTTTTTTTTTTTTTTCATATACGTATTTCCTATTCCATAATATTATTTCACTCTTCTTTTCTACATGTTATTCATCCATATTATATTAATTAATTCAAATTCTCTGATCATTTTGATGTAATATTTTTTGTGCTACATTATTGATTGGATTACATGTAAGTGTGAGAAAGAAATTATACTTTAAAAAAGAATATAAACCTTCGAGACAATAATTGAATTTTTTTCCCCTCTTATTTATCAATTATATCATGACATATAAAATGATACATAAAAATAGCATAGAATATCGGTGTGATGTTTGCAATTTACTCACTCACGCACGTTTTATCTGAATTTATTAGCAACGCAATCTTATATGTTTTATGTGGAGCTAAGCATTTGAGTCAACCAACTCACGAGAGAGAGTCCAAATTGCAGCAAATTATAATACTCATAATCTTGATTATTGACTAATTCTCATACATCATGATGCATGACACATGAAAGAATCTCCAAACTTTTTGGTGGAGAAAATATGTTGTTTATTTATGAGACAGGAGAATCAAACAAGTCGTTGGTAAACTATTCGGATTATGATTCGATTAAATATTTTTTCAAGTTCATTTTTAGATCAAACGAATCAAGTCAAGTTTGAATATCTAACTCCTAAAAATTATCAAACCAAAATCTAATTAACTTGCTAGCTAGTATATGTCCCAAGTCTGAAATATTTTATCGAGCTCGAATTCATATAAAATACTAATAATGTCTTATAGAATGATATTTTTAATTACAAAAATGTATCGAGAGATAAGTTGGTTTGTTTTTATTATTCCATTATATTTAAAAGTCGTTATTATTTATTTTAAAAAACAAATCAAAATAAAAAGATGAAACATTCTTGGCAAGTAAAAAGAAACATTAGTTTTACGTTAATAAATAGTACTCCCTCCGTCCCATGCTAAGAGGGTCATTTTTTTATTTTGGTCGTCCTACTCAAAGAGTTTTCTTTTCTTTTTTATAAACATGGGACCCACACACCCTCTTACGCGGGACAGAGGAAGTACTCCCTCCGTCTCGCCCAAAGGGTTGTTTTGCCTTTTAGCACTTGGATTAAGGAGTATTATTATTTAATGTGTAGTGGGTAGTTGTATTAGTGGGAGTGTTGATCCCATATTTTAATTGTATTAGAGAGGATGTGTGAGTCCCATGTGTACAAAAAAGGAAAGGAGACCCTTGGGTGAAACGACCAAAATGACAAAAAAAAAACTCTTTGGGTAGGACGGAGGAAATGAATTATGTAAAATAGATAAAATATATTACTCCTTCTATCTCGGTGTCGTCAATTATGAACAATTAACTTTACACGCGGTTTAAAAAAAACGCTTTTAACCAATTTTATTGATAATTACTCCCTCAGTCCCACCGAAAGATCATCATTTTACTATATTGGGCATCCTATTCAAATGTCACAATTTCCCAATTTTAGTAAAAATGTACAATATGTGGCCCACCACTCACTATTAATACAACTACCCACCACACATAAAATAATAATACTTATTAATTTACGCACAAAAAACAACAGATGACGTTTGGGCGGGACGGAAGGAGTAATAACTTTACACGAGGTTTAAAATATACGCATTTAACCAATTTTATTGATGTTCTTAAGTAGTTTAGTCTTTAATTTTAGGGTAGGTCTTGCGTGAGACTGTACTACGTGAAATTATTTTTTACTTTTTAAAATAATTATCACTTTCGATATAAATTATTATCACTTTCACTATAAAATGTTATTACTTTTTATTTACATTATAAATTGTTCATGAAAGAGCATTATCACTTTTCATTAATTTATTATCACTTTCTTTTATAAAAATTATCACTTTCTGACCGTCTCACATAAACCCTTACCTTGAGACGGTCTCACACAAGTCTTTGCCTTAGTTATAAAACAGTTGCATGAGTCTCATTTATAGATGATAACTTTAATTAAATTATAAAAATAGAGTTTATAAAATTATTAAAAATACACAAAAAATCGAAGAGATAAAAAAATAAGACAACAAAAAATTAAAAACTATAATGATACCTTTAAGGAGAATGATTGAACCTCCATATAAGATCATATAAAAGTATAAACGATAAAATAAATTATAGTAAATTATAAATAATATGAAAGTTGAATCTATAAAAGAGAAGCAAAAAATAATAATAAAAAGATGATTAAAAAAATAAAATATAGAATATTAAAATATAAAAATAGGGTTCATAGAGTTATTATAAAGAAAACACGAAGAAAAAAAGATAGACAAAAAAAAAGAATGATACCTCAAAAGAGAATGATTGGACCTACAAATAAGATCAAATATGAGAATGATTAAACCTCAAAATAATATCAAATAAAAATATAAAAGAAAAGAAAATAAAATTAAATTTATAGAATTATTAAAAAACATACAAAAGTCGAAGAGAAAAAAATAAGATTACAAAAAATTAATAAGTATAATGATACCTTTAAAGAAAACGATTGAACCTGCATATAAGATCAAATAACAGTAAAAAAGATAAAACAAATTAGAGTAGATTATAAATAATATGAAAGTAGAATTTGTAAAAGAGAAGAAAAAGAAGAAGCATCAGATAAAAAACAAAAAGAGTATTAAAAAGAAGAGCAAAAGAAAAAAAAATTAAAAAGTATAATGATATCTTTAAGGAGAACGATTGAACCTGCATATATGATCAAATAAAAGTATAAAAGACAAACCAAATTAGAGTATATTATGAATAATATGAAAGTATAATCTCTAAAAGAGAAGAAAAATAAGAAGCATTAGGAAGAAAGAAAAAAAAGAGGATAGAGTAAGAATTTAATTAGGTAATGAAAAAATTTATATAGTATTATTTTAAAGAATGAACGATTGTGATTGAAAGCAAATAATTATAGAACCGATTATAATGAAAATAAAATTGATATATTATATTGATTTAAGATTAATCAAATTTGAAAAAATATTTATTTAAAATTAAATAATAAAATTCATTATTAGTATAATAATCTATAAAAGCATTAATTGAACGGTTAAGATTAGAATTAAATTGGACGGTTAATATTAAAATTGAATTATTTCTAAATAAAGTAAAATTGAAAAAAATTGAAAACAAAAGTGGAAATTCAGATTTGCTTTTATATATGTATAGATAGATTATGTTTGTTTTAGGTTTAAGTAGGGTATGTTTAAATTTGAGGTGAAATCAAGTATATTAATTAATGTGAGAGAAACAATGAGAGAAAAAAAGAAAAAAATATTAATTGAAGAAAGATAATATATTGTAGGGATATGTAGATGTATATAGTGTGCAGGTATGTATAAAGAAGATTTAAAAAGGATGTATATATATAGTGTATACAGAGAATATTTAAAAAGATTTATTAAGGCTAAATTTGGAAAATTAAACCCGTGGGTAGATGTATATAGTGTACAGGTATATATAAAGAAGATTTAAGAAGGATGTATATAGTGTATATAGAGAAGATTTTAAAAGGTTTATTAAACCCAAATTTGGAAAATTAAACCCAAAAGAGAACATTGCCTGTACAATAACCATGAAGTTAATTTTGTAAAACAGATAAAATATACTACGGCTTCCCCTGATCAATTACAAACAATTCACTTTCTACGATGTTTAAAAAATACTTCGTCCACCTGTTAAGATATTTATGTTTGTTTTTTTATGGAAATTAAGAAACATAAATATAATATTTTAATATATATTGAGAGGCGAGAGATTTAATATTTTAATATATAGTGAATAATTATATTAGTATAATGTTGTGGACCATAGAATTAAATATTTTTTGGATCTCATTTATTATAAAAAAAATTTAAATTATTTTTTATGGGATAGCCAAAATAAAAAGGGTAGGTCTTGAGACCATCTCATGTGAGACCATTTTTCATATTTTAAAATAATTACTTCCTCCGTCTCAAGAATACACTCGCGTATTCTTGGGCATGGAGTTTAAGAAAAGTAACTTTTTGGTGGTGTGATGTAAAAAAGAGAAGGGGTAATTTGGGTAATTGAGTAGAATAAAGTGTATGATATAATTGACTTTGACTAAATTGTGTATAAAAAGAAGTTGACATTTTTGTAATATTGTAGTAATGTAAGGTTATTGATATTGTGTATTGTTTTTATTTTTAGGGGGCGAATGTATTCTTAGGACGGACCAAAATGGAAAGGACGAATGTATTCTTGGGACGGAGGGAGTATCACTTTCGCTATAAAATGTTATCACTTTTTATTTATACTATAAATTGTTCATGAAATAATATTATCACTTTTCATTAATTTATTATCACTTTTCTATATAAAAATTGTGACTTTCTGATCGTCTCACGTAAACCCTTACGTGAGACGGTCTCACACAAGTCTTTCCAAATAAAAATGGGTTAACGTTATTATTATAGAATAGAGGAATTACGCTTTTAACTTTATTAAATTTTTAGGTAGTTATTAACTAAGTTTATTTAGTCTTTAAGTAATAAAAAAAGTTGCATGACTGTTAGTTATTCATGGTGTATTGTAAGATTATTATTGTTTTGAATGATTTTTTTAATTTTGTGTCGTTTACCATGTAGTGAAACTGTCGTAAATAATTAATTCGCATTGCTCCGAGAGAGGGACAGAAGGAGTATTATTTAACAAAAAAATATTTAATTTATAAAAAGTTGTAGACGTCTAAATAAACTATTTCATTAAAAAAAATTTAATGTAAATTGATAATATTTTCATAAAAATAGAAATCATAGAGTAGTCTTAGCTATCTCATTTAAATTGTACATATAATCTCCCTGTTTTTAAAGAGGTAGCCACAAGATTGGATATTATCGGAAGGAAAACCCACCCAGTGAGCTCGGTTCGGGCGAGCCACATGTGGTCCATTTCCATGTCCCATATAAAAGGACCAGATTAGATTACATTGTTTCACCAAACAGAGCCTAAAAGTCATCCAAGTGGACCTCCAGAATCCGGCTTCAAAGCTCTCCGCCACACCTGATAACTCCCCTCAACTAATTTTCCTGAACACAAAATAAATAAAGAAATTCAATGTTTGTTCAAAAAGATCCGCCGACCGTCGGTGAATTTGGAGGCAAGAATCGGCGGCGCCGCCACCATTGGTGGTATCAAGATCGGCGCAGCTAAATTGATCGCCATCCACTGATTTTGATACCATCAACGGTGATAGCTCCGCCGTCAGCCTCCGCAACACCACCGCCATCTCCGATGAGGTGAAGATTGTTGTGTTGCTTTATAGGGACCAAATTAATTATAAATAATAAGTCCATGATTGGGGTTGGCTGAAGAAGGGTTGTACTTCCTGCAGTACTGATGTTTTGCCTTCTGCAGTACTGATTTTTATGGGTAACTGATTTGGAGTACCATAAAATAGATATACTGCAGTACACTTGCCCTGTTTTGAAGTTGAAAATAATATATTACTCCCTCCGTCCCACAAAGGTTACCATTTAATATATTGGGCGTCTCATTCAAATATCATAATTTTCTATTTTTAATAAAAAGGTACAACATGTGGCCCACCACTAACTACTAATACAATTACTCACTACACATAAAATAATAATACCCCTTAATCTACGCACAAAAAGCAAACGATGACGTTTGGGCGGAACGGAGGGAGTAGTAGTTTTTTTTTTCATTTCATGTACTAATTTTTTTATGTTAATGGGCAACAGTGCCCATACAGATTTAAAAAATATATATTTTGCACACTTTTTAAGGGAAAGTTTAAAAATGCACAAAATGGCAAAAAAAATTTAAAAACTTGACTCGATTGTGACTTTTTTGACAAATTCATATCGTGTCACAATCGAGTCAAGGGTATTTTTGCTATTTTGGGTATTTTTTAACTTTCCCTTAAAATTTGCCCACAAAATTTTTTTTCAAAAAATACATGGGTACTGTAGCAATTGACCCAAAAAATTTTTCCAATTTGCTGACAAACACAAAAAACAGGAAAATTCAAATTAAAAAAAGAAAAGGAGGTAAGAAAATAAATTGTTCATAATTATATGAGATATAGTGTGGTTTTGTACTTCATAGTTGGTACTACATGAAAGTACTACAAACTATAAAATTTTCAACACTTCGCAATTTTTTTATTTTTTTATTAATACTCTTTCTTGTTATTGTATAATTATATCATCCACCAAGCATTATTATGAGTGTAATATTTTATTCTTTTTTTCTTACAAAACAAACTTTATTGAGATTAGTAGACGTCATGTAGAAATAAACATTACTCCTTTATTGAGGTATAATAAACATTAGACATACTATATAGTATTACACATTTAAAAAGAGGAAGCATGAGTATCATGTAACCAATTCTTTTTTGGAACTCTTTATGGTTTCTATTTTTCATAACTCGTGTTAAGATTAATATAAAATTATAAAAACATAATAGACTATAAATAAATAAAATAAGACAAAAAAAATCATTATATAAAATAGTTTCATAGAGTAATTTACCTTATAAAATGTATTCTTATTGTTAATTTAATCAAAATCTAAGTACACTCGTACAACCGAGACTCGCTCTTATGAAATTGTTAAGCAAGAAATATAATGAAAGTGTGTGAGATGAAAATAATATATCCGCGTGCAAATCCACTTTGTCTTTTTCAGTATTTCTAATAAATTAATATTTTTATTTAACTGGAAGTCGTTTTCGCAGTAGAATATTTCTGATAATAATATAGTTGTAATTATCCACATTAGAGCACTAATAGTATAATATCAATTTCCATGAACACCCCCTCCCCCCTAAATATCTCAATTTCAGTATAAATGAACCTATATATATATTTTTTTTATAATCACTTAGGGGCTGTTTGTTTGGATACTTTTAAATAGGGGTATGAGAATGAAACCGAAGAATTGTAGTTTGGTTAGATACTTTCATTCATGTGAACAGTGATTTCCTATCCTAAAAGTAAGGAATTACCATTCCTCAACATTTTGACTACTGTCACTTTCATTCCCAGCATGAGTGCATTCAATTTTTTTATACTCCTTCCGTATTATTTAAAGAGGATTTTTTTTTTCATTTTGGTCGTCCCATCCAAAGGGTCTCCTTTCATTTTTTACACACATGGGACCCACACACCCACCCTTTAATACAATTAAAATATGAGGCACACACTCCCACTAATACAACTATCCATTACAGATTAAATAATAATACTTCTTAATTTACGTGCAAAAAAGCAAAAGTCCCTCTTACATCGAGACGGAAGAGTACTCATTTTTCTCATTTTAGAACATTTTTTTAATAACAAAAAAAATACTTTAATAAAATTTGACTCAACATTGTTATTTTTCTGAAATAAAATAATTTTTTTTAAAAAAAAAAGAATTTTGATTCCATTCCCAAATCGTGAGTAAACCAAACAAAATCAATAATAATAATAGTGATATCTATTATCAACCAAATAACACAATTATAAAGATCATACCTTTTAACATTCCTCACTACTGTCATTACCATCCGATTCCTTATAATAAATCCTTATAATAAATCAAACGCTCCGTTAATGTGTTAACTGTTAATTATCATATCAAAGTAGTTTGATATTAAGCATTAATTAAGGTGTGTGGTTTGATGGTGAAGAAGATTAAAAGCAGCTTCAATCACGGCTATATGTTCTTCCGCCATGTTCACCCATGCTTCAATTCCATTTCCACATTTTGTACCCATCAAGCAAACGAAATTCTTCTGTTCAACTCCGACGACGGACACCCACGCTGGCTTCCCCCACCCATAATCGCCGCCCTCGTACACCGGAATTCTACTCCAGTGATTTCCTTCCATCCTTATACTCCGGATCATTCTCTTGGTTCTTCGAATAGTATTTCAGAAATTCTTCCCCATTTTCCAATCTCCGAAAGTAATCGCCGTCCGCTTTACGGATCGTGCTTCTCAGCTTCATCGCTAAACTGTAATAATCAAGTTGTTTATGATCACCCGATTCCTCCGCCGTCGCCATGGCTCTCGCGCAGGCGTTTCCGAAGTACTGATGTGGAAGAGGAGGGTCGCCGTGGCTTCTGATATCCACCTCGTGCGTGGCGGCGAAAACCCGCTTTGTGCTGCTCTAAACGACGTCGCTTCGATTAGATGCCGCCAGATGAAGGCGGTGACCGCCTCCACCTTGGTCGGATTCTCAATCAACGGCCCGGAGGCAGCCTTTTTCACAGCAGCAATTTTTTTACCGTCGAATTTGAACAATTTCGTTTGGCGCCGCCGCGATGAAGGTGGAAAAATCTGCAGGGATGAAACGGGAGGCCAAATTGAAGGTAGGTTTTGCAATGGAGTAGTCTCCCCGGTGAAATGCTGCCCACGTGTTTATAAACATGGCCATGGACATGGACATACAGACGGCGATGGAAACTCCGGTGCAGCCGAAGAAGCTGACCTGGACGGCCAAGGGGACGTCTCTTCCGGCGGAGGGAGTGATCCAGTGGCGGATGTATCTGGGGCAGCCCCGGGCTCAAGCCCAGGGTTGTCCCCCAAAAGTCCATTATATCATATGTAAATAATTTATAAATAATTTGTATTTTTAAGTTTAGCCCACCCCAAAAATATTTTCAGCCCACCCAAATAAAGCTAAAAAATAAATATATCTTCTTTCTTCTTTGTATTTTTAAGTTTAGCCCAATCCAAAAATATTTTAAGCCCACCGAAATAAAGCTAAAAAATAAATATATCTTCTTAAATTATATATATATATTATTTTTTAATTATTATTATTATTTTTTATTTTCTTCAATAAACTTAGCCCACCCAGCGCCGTTTTCTGGATCCACCACTGGTGATCGGAACGAACAGTTTGAGCTCGTCAATTTGGGGATTTTCGACGACGTGCATGATCCGTGGGTGGGGAAATTGAGCTTCGACGTATTCAGCGCCGGCGTCGTTGCAGTCGACGGAAGAGTTGTCGTCCCGGAGTCTGCCGGCGAGGGGGTAGTAGACGGCTAAAGCGTCGGAGAATGATCGTTTGAGGTTGTGTGATGTTTGGGGGGAATGAATGAAGGGAGAGGGTTGGAAGTAGAGAATGATGTGGATGTGGTCCAGAAAGGACAGCGGAAGGTTTCTCAGGTCCGGATTATCTCTCTTCTTATCTCACCATTTTTCTTTCTGCCTTTTCAATCTAATGATGTCTTCATTCTTTTGATTTCCTCTTCATTTTATGTAGTTTCTTTGGATTTTCCACCATTCATGAAAATGGATACTCCACTCAGCAAACGGAGTACTATATTATTAAGTCAACAAACATTTGATTATACCCGCAAAAGATTCTTTAAGACCGTCTCACGTAACGATTCGATTTTTGGTGTTACATCTCACACGTATGATATCACAAAATATATACCATAAAGAAAAGCTTAAACTGGGCAATGGTGTTGTAATTTTCTTTCCCATACACGTGTCATTCATCTAAGACGTGTAACAGGAAATCTAACATAAAGTGTAACAGAATATCCAAAGCGCTTACGTAAGACGGTCACTATAAAATATTATCACATTTTACGTGAGACGATCTCACATAAAAACTACCCTCAATTATATTGTAGTGTGACAATCTTTTCTTACACGTTTAAATATACAGATAAGAAAATCTCATCTTCTAATATCAACCGTAAAAGTCATGATAGATTATAAGTAAAGGTGAGAACGGATTAAAAGGGGAATATAGTTAAGAAGAATCAAGATATATCATCTTTAACTAACAAAACAAAAACCGACATAAAAAGCTGAAAATTAGTATTATCTTAATTAATCTCTAAATTTGTTACGATATTAAAAGGAATTAAAAACCAAAAGATGAGGTCCAACCCCAAAAACAAGGTTCAAATGAGATAAACACTAGCTTAATGAGTGGAGCTACTTTTGAGTTTGGAAGTTATCCACATAATTAAATAATATTGTTAGTGTTGTGTTTGAATATTATGGGTGGATGTAATCACGATCCGAATTACAGTATTATTTTGGTGTAGTATTTAATATATCATATTATTTGATGGATGATAGGTAAAACAGGGGAGAAATTAGGCCCATTCATTACCCTTTTACCCAAATTTTTGGATAAAAGGTGCTAAAGTTCCTCCAACGGCTACCTCTTTTATCTAAAAATTTGGGTAAAAGAGAAACCTTACCAAAATTTGGGTAAATTTGGGTCTTATCCAAAATTTTTAATTTTTTTTACAATTATTTTAATACTTAATTTAAATATAATTATATTTATATATATTTTTAACCACTCTTAATAATTATTTTTAATTGTTAAATATATATTTATATTTTTTATATTTTATATAATTAATATATAATAAATTATGTGTCATTAAAATAATTTAAAAAATTACTTCTTGAACAATTAAAATTACATATTACATTAAAAAAATTACATTGAACATTAAAAAAAATAGACATACAAATACATTAGACACTAGACATATAAATAAAGATCCTAAAACTTAAACACTATTACGATAAATAAAAATAAAAATACAAACACAAATACTTAAAAAATAAAACAACATAATTTTTATTCTCACAATTAAAATGGGGTAAATCACTCTCCGAATAAATTAATTAATACAAAATAGAAATATATAATTTAATTAATAATTTAAAATTAGAGGGATAAATAATTAATTTAAAATATTATAATTATTTAAATTTAATAAAATAATATTTTAATAAAATTCTATAGAATATTCCCTTTTGCACCAAATTTTGGATAAAAACCTTGGAGGATATATGACCCAACCCAAATCACCAAAAATTTGGTGATTTGGGTCAAAATGGCCATTGGGGTTGCCCTTATATAAACCTTAAAAATGATTTTTAAGTATAAACCCGGTAGATGAATTTCTTTATGTTGTTACGTATTAATTAATTTATATATCATATAATAATTGATACATTTTCGTGACGATCGATGGGTAGAAATCAAGACTAACTGCAAATCATGTTTGTATCAGTATATTCATGTATATTACTATAATATTAGTTGAGGAGATGTCATTTATTTTAAGGATTAAATTGAGTTTAATGTTATTACTTTTTTTATTCCTGTGCTTCAAACTTCAAAGTATATACAGTTCTTATTCTATATGATTTATCTAACCCATTATAATTTATGTTTACATCTACGATTTATTTGAGTTAGTTGTAGCACTAAAAAAAATATTTTTTATCAACGAAATATTCCGTTGGTGTTGATGGCTGTTCTTTAGCTAGTTAATTTTAGGATTAAGGGTAATGAGAGAGTTATATAACTGAGCTAAGAACGAGCGCAATCAAACACAATAAACAAGCGAGTATGTGAGAGATGGGGTATCCAACCAAAGTCCTTAACCGATTTTATTATTCTCCTCCAGAACAACACTCATAGACCCTTCAATTACAAATGTAATGTCTAATGTGAGAATGAATAATCTGTCTCTCTCTTGTGAGAGGAGCTCTTTATACTACCAATAAAACCCTAATAATTATCCAATCTCCTGATGTCACCTGGACGAAGACAAGCAACCATCAATGGCCTTGCCGGTACACCGACGACTTTTTAGGGTGGTGCAGGGAGACATCTGGTGTCTAGCAGAGCACATCAAGTCCCCTTTTGTCCTTTGCCTGTTTCCCATTGGCGGATGAAGAGGGATGTACATGTCGTGTGTTGTCTTTTAGTTGAGAGTGCTGCCCAAGACATCCTTTCTTACCGTTATTCTTGTCCTTTAGCCTACGCTACTAGCCGTTCTCACAGTCGTGTCTGTACTTTGCCCAGCAATTCTGATAATCTTTCCAATCATCGGACGGGTCGGTTTTCGAGGCTATGCTGAGACGCTCGAGTTCCTGGGCATCTCCCTCGACTTTGGAGCCGAGGTGTTCCTGCCGAGGGGTGTCGGCCCTCTATCCTTTTAGTGGGCTTCCTGCTCATTGGCCCTTTCCTGACCTTATCTTATTGGGCTCCTCGGCCCTTTGATGACGGGCTAATCTCTTGAGCCTCTTCCTGATTCTTTTGCGAAGTGTATCTTTTGGGCTTGGGTCTTCTTCTTAGGCTGCCATCGTCCCACAGCTTTACCGTTCGTTCTGGGCCCTGGGTCTCTTCTTGTTTGGGCCTCTTTCATGCAGTATATTAGCTTGCTAGGCTTCCGGCCCGTTTAGTATGGAGGATATAATACTCATAACAGTTGGTAAGAGCTGATAGAAAGGAGAATCATTTAATACTTATTAATCAACACTTTAGCACGCCCCTTGTGAGGGTTAATTTTTAGTTGTAGCACTAAAAAACTTTTTTATTCCTGTGCTTCAAACTTCAAAGTATATACATTTCTTATTCTATATGATTTATCTAACCCATTATAATTTATGTTTACATTTACAATTTATTTGAGTTAGTTGTACTTAATCAACACTTTAACACGCTCCCTCACATGCAGGAGGGTTAATTTTTAATTCAAGCATTGCATGTGGAATTTTCTCATAAATATGTAGCGGTAATCTCACCTGGATATTTGTTAACCATGAACTCTAATACTATGTTAAATGATTACCTCATCTAAAAGTTTAAACTGATAGAGAGAAAAATCGTGTAATATTTAATCAACACTCTAACACGAGCGTCCCCTGTCAATACCTGTACTCAAGCCCAACCCTTTACTCCGGGGATTGGAATTCTTACTATGCTATTTTAGTGTATAATCTCCTGTGTTCTAATCGTTTTGTGGATCACAAACACTACTACAAAAAAAAACAAACCATAAGAGAAAAGAGTCTTTTTATCAATAGACAAAGTCGTATATTAAATAATTTGGCACCATATATGGTGATAGATGACATACTTTTGGGTAACCAAAATCAATGTCATGACAATATGTACACTAATGCAAATTGTAGTTGCTGAATCCAATAAGTCAAAAACGTTCATTCCACTACACTCCAATTACATTATTAAATACTATTTTGGTTTGATAATTTTAGGCTCCTTATCTTAAATCAATCTTAAACGACAAAAGAGTGGTTTTCTCTAACATTTACGTACGTCATTTAATCATCCGAGTGATTTTAACTAAATATTAAACGATATATTCTCTTCTATGACGCTTAAACTTTTGAATGAAATCAAAAGTTTATTTAAATTAAGAGTTGAACTAGGGTGCACCGGTGCATCTAATCAATATCATTTATTAAATTAAAAAACTACCTAATAACTACCCTTGGATCAAAATAAAATAATTTGAATTTTAAAAATTAAAAATAATTATACCCTATAAAATTGCCTATAAACCTTAGGTACACCACAGATAACCCTTAAATTAATGAACAATTAATATTTAATATATTATTCTCGTAATCTCATATATATATATATATATATATATATATATATATATATATATATATATATATATATATATATATATATATATATAATTTGAAGTCAAGCATGAAGCATCTAGTTTCTTGGCATTGATTTTGAGTGAATATGACAGGGTTGTTGGTGACTTTGGAGCCCACGGCGGCGAGTCTACCGTTGATCACGGTATAATTACAATTTACAACCGGAGTTTCACCAGTCGCCACCGCATTAAAGCCAACAACACACTGCGATCCGTGACTTGCCGGGAGGCTAAAATGGTCAAAACATATATGTTACTCCCTCCACCCCACCCAAAGGTCCCCATTTTACTATATTGGATGTTTCATCTAAATGTCCTCATTTCCTACTTTTAATAAAAAGGTCCCACTGTGGCCCACCACTCACTACTAATTCAACTATCCACTACACATAAAATAATAGTAATATTTCTTAATCTATACAAAAAAAGTAAATGACCACTTTTGAGCGAGACGGGGGGAGTAGAATTTTTTACATAAAGGTAAAGACCCTTTTTATATGTACAATTAATAAACGATTATTAGTTTGACATGTATCCTAAGAGTCTTCCAAAAAAATATTTGAGTAGTTATTTATAGGGTTAGATACAAATTACTCTATTCTATTATCCTATAATTACTTAAACATCAATTAGGATATGAGTATACCTATCAGGTATATGGTGATTGATCGTCGTCATTTTCACTTATATTTTAGTGTCTTTATTTGTGATTTTCGTATGTTTTTATTCGTATTTGTGTAACTTTTGGTGGAGTTTTATGTAATTATGAGAGATGTGGTAATGAATTGATGAATGTGTGAAAATGAACTTAAATGTATATAAAACAGGTTAAAAAAGGAGCAAAATGGAGTCGGGAGTTGAAACGAGCTGAAACGAATTGGACAACACCAACTCGAGTTGCATGGTCTTACTCGACCTGCAACTCGAGTCGAGTTGAAGCACGAGTAGGGTCAGAAAGTGTCCAGTAGCTCAACTCGAGTTGCAATGTCCAACTCGACTTGCAACTCGAGTCGAGTTAGGTGTCGAGAAAATTTCAGTTTCTGATACGAGTAGACAGGCGAGGGCTCGAGTTACCTTACTCGAGTCGAGTTGGGTCAGGACAAGTCGAGCTGTAGGTCGTGCGGAGCAGAGAAAGTGTCCAGAGAGCCAACTCAAGGTGCAAGGTCCAACTTGACTTGCAACTCGAGTCGAGCAGCCTCCGAAAAACCATTCAGAATGCAGAGCCATGCAACTCGACTTGACAGGCAGTAGCTCGAGTTGGCTACTCGAGTCGAGCTGGGTAAAAAACAGGAAAAAGTCAGAAAATTCCAGAAGTTTTTAGAAGATCCCCAAGGGGTATAAATGCACAATTTGTGCGAAAATTACAGAGAGAGCCTCATTTGACAGCTATTTTGGATATCAACACACACACTCTCTCACCACCATTTGACACACTCCATTCGATCCATCTCTTCCACTCTTCAATTCATCCATCCACTCAACTTGATCTTCATCAATCCATCATCCAATCCATCCATCCACCATTTGAGAAGAGGAAAGCTTCAAGGATTGAAGGAGCTAGCATATTGAAGAGAATGAAGGTTTCTCCATGAAAGGGAAGTCAATCTACTTTTTATTTGTTGATTTTCTTCTTATTTTGGCTCAAATAGAGCAAAGCTTGATTTGTAATGATATATAATCACAATGTGTAGTGGCTAGTCCTATAGTATGACTAATCATATGATTGGTTGAGAAGAATGCTAGATATGTAGGATTTGAGATGTTAAATTGAGTTAATTTTGGACTTCTTTTTATGATTAATGATTCATGTTTCATTTCAATATTTGTGTGATTAAATTCTCTTTTCATGGTATTAGGATGGTCATTCCAATAGTATGATGAGTTGTTTAATTGCATCATATATTAAGATGTGCATGTATGTTAGTGTGAGGGGAGGTAAGTCATGCCCTTCTTGTGCTTAGAACACTCATAGGGGGACACTTAAGAAATTGAGTGAAAAGAACCAACTTATGATCATAGTACCTTAAGGGAATTGAGATTTAGACTTGTAAAAGAGTCAAGAACCTAGCTGCCTTGGCCATAGGGATTAGGGGTAAAATTGTGATTGCTTTTAGTCCACAAATTAATGAAGTTCACCATCAAGAGTTATGCATATCTAGCAAGATTCTTAACCGTGATTATGATTAGCCTTGCTCTCTTCTCAAGTGAATTTTACCTCCATTCCATTCATCTTTTGTGTGTTGTTTGAATCATTACTTTATTAGTTCAAATTCTTAGTTAATTGAGTAGAAATCAGTAGTAGCTTAAGCAATCAAACATTCAATCTATCATTCTTACAAAGCATAAATCGATGGAAAATGCGGATGCAACCTAGAGTTTACTTTCCCTTGGGACGACTTTATTATAAATTTTGTACATGATCACGTATTTACTCGACGATAAAGTCTCTTACTCTTATACATTTTTACTAGAAATGCGACTAAGAACAGTGATCGATCCGTGGATAAATAATTAAATAACCATTCTTATGCCAAGCATAAGAGCATGTGTGAGGCATATGGAGAACACATAATTAAATAACGATTCTTATGCATTTGTAACCTAGTTTTCTACTACTTCATCTTCTACACTTATAAAAAAAAATTCATATCAATACAAAGAGAATGAGCTCCGATCTTTCGTTCATTTTATTTATATTTGATGTGTTTTGTTCTAGTCCAATAATATTTGCTACTTCAAGCCCAGTTCATAATCACAACGAGATCAACCATCAAGTAAATACACACAAATACACAATAATAAAATATTAACGTGAATTCTGATTAATTATCTCGCCACCAAATCCGTTTATTTATTGTTATTAATTACTAGAATTTTAAAAAAAAATAATCAGCAAAGTTTACCGACTTACAACTGGGCCCAAACTAATTCAGCTAGTTAAATTATGTTGGCCCAACATTTAGTAAGCCACTTGTTGGATACAGAAAAGTAAGTCCAATTGTGACCAACTTAATTTTTTTCTTTTGGAGATTTCTATAATTAGATGGATTGCAGTGTAGACAACAGGCCCAAAAAACATGATAATTTAACCCATTTCTCGTTAACTCAATCCTACAAATTGGGCCATCATTAATGAAAGATAAGCCTACTATTGTCAAGGCCACATCATACATGTTGCAACTATGGGGCATGATTTTCTAAGTCGAGTCTAATTAATGGCCCATGTTGCACAACGTACACAAAGACCTCATGTTCTTTACATTTTGATGTTAATTAAGACATTTCATCAAAGCATTATAACTATTTTTTTAGATATAAAACCTTTTTTTTTAAATCAAATCTTTCTATTCATTTACTGTCGAAATTTTACCATTTTTAAGTGAAAAGATACATACATATTCTCTACATCCAGTATTATTGGAAGTGATTATATTTCCATTGATTTTTTTTTGCTTTATTATGTTGTATGTTGAGTATATTGTGTTGTATAGCCCATTGTCCATTAGGTTTATTTTTGTTCTTTTTGTAACATGTATTTATAAGCTTTCTTGTGAATGAGAGAATCATTATGCGGCAAGCACTATTCTTAACAAATACTCCCTCTATCCCGGCCAAATAGCACTATTTTATTATATTGGGCGTCACATCCAAATTGCATCATTTTTCTCTTTTAGTAAAAAGGACTCACCAATGACCCACCACTACCCATCATATCTCTCTAATACACCTACTCATTTTACATAAAATAATAATATTCCTTTATCTACGTACAAAAAGCAAATGCACCTACTTGCCCGGGACGGAGGGAGTATTAAAGTTTATTTATTTTTTGCATGTAGATTAAGAGATACATTAAAATATTAGTTAATGAGTTGGGGAGTATAATACTCCCTCCGTCCCGTCTTAATAGTTACTTTTGTTTTTTGCACGGGGATTAAGGAGTATAGTATTTTAATGTGTATTGAGGTGAGAGAAATAATATTTTAATGTAAAGTGGATAGGTGTATTAGTGTGATGTGTGGGCCCATGGAGAGAGAAGTAATTAATTTGTTTGTGGGTCTCATATACCAAAAAGGGTAATGTAACCATTAGGATTGGACGCCCAAAAAGGAAATATGTAACTATTAGGATGGGACGGATGGAGTATTTAATACTCCTCCATCCCACCGAAAGGTTCCCATTTTACTATATTGGGCGTCCCATTCAAAAGTTCTCATTTTCCATTTTTAGTAAAAAGGCCCCACATATGGCCCACCACTCACTACTAATACAACTACCCACAACTCATAAAATAATAATACTCTTTAATCTACGCACAAAAAACAGTCGGTGATGTTTGAGAGGGACGGAAGGAGTATGTAGTAATGAGTAGTTATATTAGTGTTGTGTGTAGACACATGTAGAATAATTAATTATTTTTTTATGAGTCTCATTTGACAAACATAGAAATATAATTCTTAAATTGTAACAAACTAAAATAGAAAATGTAAAGGATGGAGTATACTATATTAGGAGTAGTAATTAATAAATTCCCTAACGCATTTGCTAAATTCCAAACCTTTTCAATTAATAAAAAAAATCTAAACTATTTTGGACTTCTTAGCTTATACAAGAATATAAATGGTTTATTCTGAAGTGAATGATAGAAAGTTGTTTTCTCAATACATTTGTATATTAAGTCTATTTCAAATGTATACATCACCGAGTGCAATTCATAATTATTACAAGAAAGTTCATATCATAGCTAGGGAGGGAAAAAAATAAAGGGAAAAAAATGTCTTCAATAATGCAACTAACCTCACTTTAATGCACTCCATTTTCAAAACATTGAGTAGAAAATACAGATCCCCTATATTTTAATAATTTTTACACACATGACACATGCTCGAAGATTTGATATCATTTACTACACACAGTAGTATATAAAAACAGTCATACAATCATAGCAAACTATTTATACTAATCTTTCCAATAATAATACAAAATAATACTCATATCTTATTGACTAACACTCATCACCTAAATTATAATGGAGTCAGTCGACCCCTTATACTCTAACTAATTAAATCTTTGCTGGCAATAGTTTAGGCCATAGTCATGATTTTATTTTAAATTAACGTCACTTGTTTCAAAAATTTAATAATATTTGTAGAGTATAATTTTTTTATATAATTTTATACCAAACATTGTATGTGAAATTCAATCCCTAATTTTAACACATGACAATTATTAAGTGAGATATATTTCTAATTATAGCGTATCCTTGTATTATAAATAAAGGAGGCCATTTGGTATATTGAGATCAACCCAAACCATTATCATGGCTTCTCTTCACCTTTCATCCTCCGTCACCGCCACTCCCTCCTCCCAATCAACCCCCTCCGGCGGCCGTCTCTTCCCCAAGCCCTCACATTTTCTCACCAATGCCAAGCCAAGCCACCACCGCCGCCTCCACCTCTCATGCACCTCCCAAAACCAGAGCGATTCCTCCCAAAATGTCGAATCCACACAAGGGAAAGTCGACAGGAGGAACATGCTTCTGGGTTTGGGAGGTCTATACGGCGCCTCCAGTCTGATCTCGACTCAGGAGGCGTCGGCCAATCCGGTGCAAGCACCGGAACTCGACAAGTGTGGCGTAGCCACCAACTTGAACACGGGCAAGCTCCTTGACATCAACTGCTGCCCGCCTATAGTCGGCAACATCGTCGACTATAGGCTCCCCCCTGTTTTCCAAATGAAGGTCCGGCAATCGGCCCACCGCCTCTCGCCGGAAAATGTGTTCAAATACAACATGGCCCTCGATCGCATGAGGCGGCTGCCGGCCGACGATCCACGTAGCTTCATGCAGCAAGCTTACATCCATTGTGCTTACTGTAATGGAGCTTACAATCAACCCGGACAGGGTGATCTGGATATCCAAGTTCATAATTCGTGGTTGTTCTTCCCGTTTCACCGGTGGTACCTTTATTTCTACGAGAGAATCCTCGGAAAACTCATCGGAGATCCCACTTTCGCATTGCCATTCTGGAATTGGGATAATCCTAAAGGAATGACGATTCCTCCGATCTTCAACGACCCCAAATCTGCACTGTACGATTCGAAAAGAAATCAGGATAATCTAACGGCTGTCGTTGATTTGGGGTTGACCGGAAATAAGGACCCTCTGCAGATCGTGGCGAATAATCTGACCATTATGTATACAGAGATGATCCGTGGGAATTCCGACGTGTTCGATTTCATGGGTAAGCCGTACCGTGAGGGTACTCCGGTGAACCCGGGTCCCGGTTCCTCCGAGCGTGGCTCCCACACGGCCATCCACGTGTTCGTGGGCGACCCGAGGGAGCCAAGCGGGGAGGATTTGGGTAATTTCTACTCGGCGGGTCGGGACCCGTTGTTCTACTGCCATCACTCCAATGTGGATCGCATGTGGACTCTCTGGCAGTATTTCTTACCCAGCAACAAAGTTCCCGACAAGAAAATTGTGGATCCGGATTTCTTGAATGCGTCTTTTCTGTTCTATGATGAAAATGCTCAACTAGTTCGTGTCACAGTCAAAGATTCGTTGGATAATTTGCGAATGGGATACGACTACGACAGAATCGATCTTCCATGGCTGGACTACCGTCCGCCTGCCCAGACGGCGAAGGCGAGGATCAACAGAACCGGCGCCAGCAACGCTCCGTTGGCCAAAACCCTGTTTCCTCTGACCCTAGACAGGGTTGTGAGGTTCCAGGTTCCGAAGACGAAGAAAGGTAAGGCAGACGAGCTTCTGGTCCTGGAAAACATCACTGTCGATACTACCAAGTTCCTTAAGTTCGACGTCTTCGTCAACGACGAAGACGACAATGCCCTGGAGCTGGACAAGGCGGCGTATGCCGGAACGTACGCGCAGGTGCCTCATAAGACCCCTAATCAGACGGCCACGACGTCGATCAGATTGAAGCTAACCGATCTGTACGACGACATGGACGTCGCTGACGACGATACTATCGTCGTCACCCTGGTGCCGAGGCACCAGGGTCCTGGGGTCACCATTGGTGGGATCAAGATCATCGAGAATCCTCCTAAACCAGCTGCTGCTACGAGCTCTTGATTGATCATTCGTCGAGTTTTCAGCTAGTTTTGATGATTTCTGGTGTTGTAGTGGAATAAGGATTATCTCATCTCATCTGTTGAGTAATCGGGTTTAGTGTTGATTGAGTTGTGTTTTGTTGTTTGATTGTGCTGTTTTAATGTGGTGTTGTACTTTCTTGGTCTGGAAATAAATTGTCTTTCGAATAATTAGTTAGTGTTTTTCTAACAACTGGAGTGCATTATGTTTGTGGAAATCTTAGGCAGTCAAAGTAATTATATTGATCAACTTTAGTCCTAATTTTAAAGTTGAATAAATTAGGTTTGTGCTGCTTTGCAATTATTGATCACGAATACAGCCTGTTTCCATAAATTTTATAATCACACCGTTCCGATAGTTTTTCTTAATAAAGTATTCCGAGAACGCATCTCATCCCGTTTATTATTTTTTACTAACTTTAATACTGTAATAATATTTTTAGATAATAAAAATATATAAAATAATTGTATGTATTTCAAAAAAAAAAAAGATAAATATGAGATTAAAGTAATTTTGAAGTAGTTTGATAAAATATTACTTTTTTTTTATAAAATGTGAAGGATTTATATATAAGATAAACAGATAGATAAAGTGTGAATGATTAAGTGTAACGGAGCAAATATTTAAGAAATATTCTAATTTAGTCTTATGCACAGTTCTAAAAGAATAAAATAAACATTACCATTCTCAGATACAATAATTACTACAATAAGAAATCATTCATTTTTTATTTTGTCAATAACTTATACCGACAGTATGTATTATTTTTCTTCATTGAAGTAAAAAAAAATACTATATATTACTCGTTCTTTTTCGTACAATTAAAAGACATTCTTAATGTGCACCTATAAAAATCCGTGTGTAAATTTTTTGGTCCTGAGAGTATATAAATATATAATACTTTATTAATTATGTGAGAGCAAAGTTAGTACTAATATATTTTTATAATAAATAAATTATTAAATTAGTTATGAATATTAAATGGAGTGACATATATTAAAAAAATTGTATTGAATATTTTTATTACTTTCAGACACAAAACTGTGATCAGACAAATAAATGAGGATAAAGAGAAAATTGTAATAAGAAGGACCGAGTTACTAGCTACTAAAAAGGTCATCTTGATTTGATGCTCATAATTGACTTTTATTCAACATTTTTATTAAAAATGCTAAAATTCCTTATCATGTCGGGAATATGATTATTAGATTTTGTACGATTAACATATAATTAGGTGTAGCCGTGCAGATTTAAAATTTTAATACTATATAAACAACTAAACTTTTAAATTTAATAATGCATAGATCAGTTAAAACATTTGCATTTACTTTTTAAATGGATATAAAAAAAGAAATATTTCAATGATCAGCAGTGATTAATAGATTTAAATCTTGTGAACTTTAATTATTTTTTGTCAAAAAAAATAAATTTAAATAAGATACGGGTTTGAATGGTGAGTCTTGTTTTATGGAGTAGTAAATTGTCTGTTGGGTTTATTATGTGAATCGAAATAGGATTAAAAATTTGGCTACCCAAATAGTAATTTATTAAAAAATAATTATGTTCAATCATAGTATGGATTTTCCTTTTGGATTTTCATGATTAATTATAATACCATTTAATTAACTTGAACAAGAAAAACAGCTCATTATAATTCAAAATGATCTTACATTATAATACTGTCGCAAGAAAAAAGTAACCATTGTATAGGAATATCTTTATTTCTGCTATTATTATCTTATTGAAAAAGGAAGACATGTACGTTCATGATCAGTTACATGAGGATTTTTATACTCAACAATTAAACGCCAAATCCTATCATAGAAATAAAATACTCCCTTCATCCCACGTATTTTTATCCACTTTCCATTTTCTATTTTTGGGTGTTCCACATATTTTTATTCATTCCATTTTTGACAAAAATACATAATATTTTATTACCTACTTTTTACAATCTCAACAACTTTAATTATTTTTTTACACTTTATTCATCATTCTCAATAATTTTATTTATTTTTTCTTTTTAAATTACTAATTTATCCTTACTTTCTCTTACATTATATATTAAAAAAATAAAATGTCTTAATCTCCGTACCTATACAAATGGGTAAAAATACTCGAGACGGAGGGAGTATATTTAATTTGTATTAATTTATTGAGAACGTGTCTAAATTCGGAATAAGATATATATTTATGGTTATATGTCTAATTTGTCTATTTGTCACATCTCAATAATTTCAAATAGCATTCTATATCCCCCACATGCTTCATTGTGAGTAGGTGGAAATGGTATTCATTATTCTAGCTACCAATTAGTTCATAGTATTCCACTACAAATGTCACTGTATCAATTACAAGCTAGCCACTATAAAATTTATAAATTGATATATATTTGTAATAAATAATTTAAAATTATAATAAATTAAATTATTATTTAAAGAATACACCTACCTACATAAGCTAGCTAGATACATTCAGTTCACTTTATGTACTCCTCCATCCCAGGCTAAAAGAATATAAGGTCTCTGTCCCTCATTACTTGGGACGGAGGGAATAATTATTTTGAAAAGTAAATTATTTTAATACTCCATCGTCTATGGGATGAGGGATTATACTAGTTATATACATGGAGCATCAAATAAAATATTTATAATTTTTGATTAAAAATGTTCGCTTCTTATTTATAAGAATTACTATTATGTTTCGCATGTATATTAATTTTAATACTCTCTCCATCCGCTTTCAATGGTATTATTTTTTTATTTTGGGCGTCCGCCCCAAGGGTCTCATTTCTTTTTTATCCACACACACCTACTAATACAACAAAAAAATAGGACTCACACCTCCACTAATACAACTACCCACTACACATTAAATAACAATACTCCTTAATTTCCGTGCCCAAAAGTAAATGGCACCATTGAATCCGGACGGAGGGAATATAATATATTATAACTATTTATTCCTCTTATGAAATTCATTTTATAAGACGGTCTCATACAAATGTTTTATTATATGAGCAATACTCCCTCCGTCTATACGTTTATTTTTTGCACGGAGATTTGAACTTGGTTTCAATTATGGTTAAATTGATTTAGAGCAAGAGTACTCTATCGTGTGTAGCACGTAAGCGACCAAGTGCAAAATTTATATAATATCGAACCTAATGACGAAAGTGGGTAGCCGTATTTGAGAAGTGTTTCACTCTAGTAGGACAAATCAAAGAAGGAGGGGGTTTGATTATACTACAAACTAATAACTAGGAAATCAATTAAAGATAGATGTATACAATGGAAATGGAAGATGGATGAAGGTAGAACAATCTAAGAAGTATGTAAGGCAAGCAACATTCATGGATAAGGTATATATAGACTCACACACACACATGCATTGATGGTTTTCATGTTATGATATTAAGGGCAATCACGTTTGTACCTCTAACCCCCTATGGCCAAGGTGATTAGGTTCTCAACTCTTTTACAAGTTTAAATCTCCTAAGATTGTCTTACTCTCAATTCCCATTAAGGTACTATGATCATAAGTTGGTTCCCCTCACTAGTTCTCACTAATGTCCTATCATGAGGTTCTAAGCACTTGAAGGGTATGACTTACCTCTCCTCATACTAACTAAGTCATCTCATGCAATCAATGATTCAATTAAACCACTAAGAATAATATTGGAATGGCCATCCTAATACTATGAATAGAGAATTTAATCACACAAATCATACACAAAATGAGAATAAGCATTCATGATAGAAAATATTCATAACAATCATTTCATCAAACATGTGGTGTGTAAAATCTACATAATACCTAACCAATTATATTGCTAGCCTCACATGATGACTAGCCACTACATAGCATTACAAATTCATTACAATCCAAGACATGCTCCATTTGAGCCAAATAATGAAGAAAATAATAAAATAAAGATAAGTTGGCACCCCTTTAATGGTGAACTTCCTCCTCCTTGATCATGCTATAATCTTCAACCAATGATGAATTCCTCTTATTAGATTGGTGGATGGATGGATTTATGGATGGATTTGAGGAGATCAAGTGGATTGGATGGATAAAGTGAAGGGTGGAAGAGATGGAGATGGATGTGTGTGATTTAGGTGTTTAGTGTGTGTGGAAACTGATCCAAAATGATTCCTCCCAAATTTTATGGTAAAAACATGTATTTATACCCCCATGGAAGCTTCTAGAACGTTTAGAGATCATAAAATTGCCTTTTGCACCTACACGGGCCGTGTAGCGGCACACAGCCATGGGGGTGGCCGTGTAGCATTTTCTGGTGTCCGAGCACGCCCAACCCTTACAGGGCCGTGCTCGGTACACAGGTCGTATAGTGCATCGCATGCTGCGCAGTCTCACCGTTTCGCGCATAACTTTCACATCCGATCTTCAATTCGAGTGATTCTTGTGCTCACACGATCCTATCTTCCGTGGTTTTCCAAGCATGTATGACACGCTCAGTTTTGATATCCAAAAAAATACAGAAAAATTACATAAGTTGGACGTGTGTTTTTCAGCTTTGCTTTGGTCGTTCTCCCCCGTTTCAACTCCAAATTGAGCTCCATTTTTTTTCACATCTTTTTATCGTGTCTAGAATTCATTTTTACCTGAAAATCACATAATTTAAACCAATTTACCAATTCTCTAAATATTTACAAATATAGCACAATTTAAGGCACTTAATCATGAAAATCACACATTTATCATTTCAAAGCACAAATCTCAATTTCTTCATATAACACCACCAAATGACATACAAAATGAATAAAAACACACACAAATACATAATAAAACACACTAAAATCTAGGTGAAAATGACACCGATCAAGATTAAAGTATAATATTTTAATGTATAGTGAAGTGAGAGAAATAATATTTTAATGTGTAGTGGGTAGTTATATTAGTGTAGTGTATGGGGGCCATATGGATATAATAATGTTTTTGTGTGGGTCACATTAACTAAAAAAGGAAATGTATACTATTTTGTTTTGGGACGACCAAAATGGAAAAATGTATATCTAGTTGTGGGACGGAGAGAGTACTTGTTAAGATCGTCTTATGGTAAAATTATTTTTATATTTAATTAATTAATTATTATTTTTCATTGATATATTATATTTTTTCTAAAGATATTCAAATGTGTAAAAGAATTCAATTACTCCTATTTTAATTCACTTCACAGAAGAAGGACATATAAATGGAAATAATAATGATCAAACACTTTAACTTTTCTGGCATGAATGTGCAGTCCTTTTACCAGTTTGCTCCAATCCTAATGCGCAAAGAAATTATTTACTTTTAGAACTTAAGTCGTCTTTTTAAAGTTTAAATTAATCCCTTTTTTTTAATAAATGACAAAATTTTACATTAACTAGGAGTATTATATGAATATATAATCGTTGCATTTGAATTCACTAATTATTTAAAATATATATATAAATGTCGTATACTCCCTCCGTCCCCCAAAATATTTCACACTTTCCTTTTTCATCCGTCCCTCAAAGTATTTCACACTTTACTTTTACTAAATTTGGTAAAAAATACATTATACTAATACTCACTTTTTACACATATCCCAATATAATACTTACTTTTTCACATCTCCCAAAAACTTTACACACTTTTTTCACATCTCTCAATAACTTTACACACTTTTTTCATTAAATCAACTAAAATATATATTCTCTTTCTTACTTTATACATAAAAATACAAAATTTTCTTAAACTCCGCGCACACCAATACGCGAAATACTTCCCGGGACGGAGGGAGTATATATTAAGAACCTCAAATATTACCGCTCAGAGTAACGTCAAAATGGAGTAGGTAAGAAAATTTGATAAAGAAACTTACTTATTAAATGAGGATTGTAATATTCAGACGGCACGTGATTGTTCAGAGTTATACAGTTAGGGTTAAATTAGATTTTTTTTTTCCTTCTTTTAAATCTACACCTAAATTAAATCGACCCCTCTCTCTTACACCTATCAACCCTACTAAATCATAATCCATTCACTTTTTATATATTTTCTTAATTATTTCTATGTCTCTCTTCTCTAATCTCTTTATTTACATTAATAAATTATACGATTACTCATACCACCATACATCTCTAATCTCTTACACGTTAATTTAAAAATTAAAACTTATCATATCAAAAAATCAAAAGAAACATTTTCAAAACCCAAATACATCTAAAAAAATTAACAATTTGTTTTTTAATGCTCCATGTTTACTGATAAATGTTTAAAGGTCCAAAAAGACAAAAATATCCTGACTTGATCTGTGAGTCAATTTAAAAGCTTTAAATAAGTCAAATATTGTACTCCCTCTCTCCGTCCGCTCGGTGGTTTGCTCGTTTGCTTTTTTTACGTGAATTAAAAAGTATTATTATTTAATATGTATTGGGTAGCTGTATTAGTGGAAATATGGGCTCCATATTTTAATTGTATTAATGGGTGTGTGTGGGTCCCATGTGTGTAAAAAAGAAAATGAAACTCTTTAAGACGGACGACCAAAATGAAAAAAAAAACTCTCATTCGAACGGACATAGAAAGTATATAGAGTACAATTGAATCATTTATTTTAATCAAATAAAAGCTATTCATTTAAAATTAAACATTTGAAAATATATCCTTTAAAATAGGACTTAAAAAAAAACAAAAAAAAACCAAAAAAAAACCTAACATATGGGTCTGCCTCTGTCATCAATTCCTTCAAAATTTTTACTCACTTATTCGGACCAGCAAAATCTCATTTTGTCATTTTAAACGTAAAAGTTTCATTTTTCTCTTTAGAGTACATAGACTTATACTCATCACTAATATAATTACATATTTTACATTAAATAATACTCCATCCACATATAAAAAAGCAAATTACCTTGCAGTGGGGGAAGGAATGCAACTTGCTTAAATTAAGATCGAGTCTCCTCTTTGCAGTATTAATTGCCTACCTATTACCCACACCTTATCTTCTCTCAACTAATTCAACGTTGAAATTCAGAACCATTAATTCCCAAATTAAAATATATCTCTTTATGATTTAAATAATGTAGTAATATGAATGTATACGTAAGGAATATGAAATTTAATTTAAAAAATTAAATATGAATAAATAATTATACTATAAAATTAATATTAAATCATCGAAATAAAAATTTTAATTCAAGGAATGCATGAATTGTTAAAAGATCGAGAAAAGATACAAATGTGAAAATATCATAAAATTCTAAGAATTTACACTAAATTTTAAGAATATAAATTAAATATAACTATTACGCTAAAAGTATACTCCTATTTGAAAAATAATACTTAAATTGTTTTTTATTTACCCATTAATAACTATCAATAAATAATTTATTTATCTAGATGTATGTTGTAAGGCAAAAGCCCATGTATAATAAATGAAGCCCAATTTTATTGCTTCATCGATCGCACTCCCTCCAATGATAAAATTATAGTAATTGGTTATTTCGTTGATGTAGTGATATGCAATTACTAGTTTGAGCTTTTGTTATTTAATTCATGCAAGTGGAGTACATATAAACGTATAATGATACGTACAATAATGTAATTACGTAAGTATGTAACTATGTAGTATTGATAATTGAGAAAGGTATCCATGATCATAATTTATAGGCAATTTTTTGTGTAATCATTTAAGAAATAATAATTTATAATAAAAATTTATATGCGATGAGTGATGGACGAAAAATGATATATAACCAACAGATTTAATTATTTAATGAATAATTTATAAAATTGATAAAATGTGACAATAGATTAAAATAAAAAGTAAAACAATTTCAACATAAAACTATGGACAAATGACTGTGGATTCTAAATTAGAAACATGTCTACGTGACTACGTCTACGTTAGGTGATATTTACTTTAGATTTTGATGAGATTTGAAAACCAATTGAATACTGAAATTTTTTTTTGTGTGTGTTAATTTTAAGTTCAATTTATATGTAAGAATGTATTGATTTATGTTAGAAAGGAGGTGAGATTAAATTTATAAAACAAAATAGTATATTAATTAAGGAAACAGAATATATGAAAAATAAGAGTATTTAATATTATTCCCTCGGTCTTGTAGTTATTTGCACAGTTATAAATACGTAAATTAAGGGGGTGTTTGGTATTTTTGGTTGGAATGGGAATGGGTATATGAATGGAATGAGTATGGAATCAAAGTCATTCCTCCAAAATACTTCCTCCCATATTTTGGAGGAATGGTTAATTCCCACAAAAGTGGAAATGATTTCCATTCCCTTATAAAATCAAACACTCAAAATCAATCTCATTCCAATTCCTCACCATCCAAACCCCTTAACCAAACACCCCAAAGAAAAATTATTTTTTTTTACCAAATTTATTGATCTTTTAGGGGTATTGTGGTATTTTTAAGTAATAAATAAATTATAAAATATGTTATGTTTGTTAGATGAGGGTTGTATTTTTGAAATTAAAATAACTTTTGAGATTGTTAGTTAATGTAAAATTTTTTTTTTATATTAAAAATAAAAGTAGGACGAACCAAAATGGAAAGTTTAAAGATAAGAGTTTACCAGATGAAATATAAGATTTATAGATGTATATAAATACAATTTTAAAAATCGAAAAGAAACATTACTAAATACAGTGGAAGTAGGTATTTAAACATTAAAAATCCATGTTTCCTTGTCATAATTGAATGAAGCATCTTTCATAAATCAGATTTTAAATCTTTGTGGGGTATCTTTCTTCATCCTTAACATTTAATAGATTTAAAGTAGAGGGCACCGTGAGGCCACAATTTATCAGTAATTAATTAATTTGATTGCCTTCGTCGATTTCGGATTTAAATTAGGATTAAACTTTCACTTAACCCTAAAATATCATAAACATTGCTAGCTCATGCGATCTAATGTATCGTTCCCATGGATATTTTTTATTGGGAAATACATTTTCGTGAACGAGTTTTTATAATTAATTATGTGAATTTTAGTAGTTTATGTTCTATTATGATCTTAAAGTTTATTTATACATATGGGTGCATCCGATATCAACTCATTTTAAATAGAGAGAACTCAATGTACCGAGACTCTTATATTACATCCAAATGCAACCTTAGTAATATTATTTTTGGAAAAAATAAAATTTTATTTTAAGAAAAAGGAGCCCATAGATGTACCTCTATACCTCGTTCCTTCGTTTACTATCCAAACGCAAGCTTATAATTTTAAGAAAGTGAGCATTTGAGAGGCTGTAATAATTGGTGAGTAGTTGGATATATATTACTCTTTGAACTTACTATTGCATATTGCAGAGTGTAATAACTGGATCAACCCGTCATACCTAATCACTAGTTTACCACTATATGATATATATTGAGATCTAATTATACTACAATTACATTATACATTACTTTATTCATTATACTCCCTCTGTTTCAAGAATACATTCGCACTTTTCATTTTAATCCGTCTCAAGAATATTTTCACCCCTTAAAAATGGAAACAATACATAATATCAATAACCTTACAATACTACAATATTAAAAAATTGCACCTTCTTTTTACACACAATCTAGTCAAAGTCAATTATATCATACACTTTATTTTATTCAATTCAATTACTCAAAATACCTCCTCTTTTCTTACGTCACTACAACAAAAAGTTTTTTTTTTTTTCCATCACCCCTCCCCCCACATGCATGTGGAGTACAATTTTCTAAATAAAGAAAAAAAACATGTGGAGTATAATTATCAGTAATAAGCTTGGGGAAGAGAAAAAAAATTGACCATTGAGTATGATTTAAATGCAGCATATGCGTACTATCGACCTGACGCCATGTTGGGTAAGTAATTCACCATAAATTCAATTTTAATCAGATTATATTACAGGATAAATGAGTAATACACCACTTAATATACAATTTTAATGCACTATTAAAAAAAAGTTTAAATGTCCAAAATAATAAAAATAGTATCCTTAACTCGATTTAAAAGCTACAATCTACACTACAAAAAAAATATTTTTTAGCAATCGAATTTACCAACGAAATTCAACCCGTTGGTAATTATCAATGTATTAACAACAAAAATAACATTTTTGTTTTAGCAACGGAATAACAATGGATTTATTCTCTATTTTAGCAACGAAATTCAATCTGTTGCTAATTACCAACGGAATTATTAGCAACGGATTACCAACGTAATTGATTTTTCGTTGCTAAAATTACCCACCACCACTTTACCAATGAATTTTGTTGCTAATCCGTTGGTAAGCCAATTTAACAATGGAATTAAAGTTTTTACCAACGGAATATTCCGTTGGTAAAAAATAAATTTTTTGTATTGCGAATCATGAATATGTAAAATAGAGTCATGAATATTTATATATAATCGAGTCATAAATATGTAGTATAAACTAGTCATATATATACACAATCAAGTCCTTTTATTTTAATCGAGTCATAAATCGAGTCAAACATATTTATATAAATTTGACATTTTAAAACATAACTTTAAAATTTGGGGGAAAGAAAATCATTATATTAAGGCACTATTCGCCAATTTCTTCAAAATTATAATGCCAATAAACCGTTGTACGAATTCATTAACTAGACCTAACCTACCCCGCCTACCTAAAATAAATTTCTAAACTCATATTCACTTGTATCTTCCCCACTTGAGATACTCCCGTCCCCTTTAAAGAGAGTTTTTTTTTTTTTTGACGTCTTATCTAAAATGTCTCATTTTTTTTTTACACATATGGAACCCATACACATTCACTAATACAATTAAAATATGAGACCCACACTCCTCCTAATATAACCAGTGGCGGACGCAGGATTTCCGTCGAGGGGGGCCCAATTTTTCTCATACAATAGTTCGTGTTTTTTGTTCTACAAAGTTTAAGAAGAATTATTTTATTTACCAACTTTTATTAACATTTTTCTAAAGATGTTTTAGTATTTTTAATTGTATTATGTAAGAGTAACAATTTTGAAACTAAAGTCATCAATTTTGAAACTAAAGTCATTAAAATTATTAAATAAATATGTTATTTAGAGGGAAAATAAATAAATAAAAGAAATAGAAGAGGGGAAAAAAATAACAGTGCTGCATGAATCGAACAAGGGACCTTTAAAACTAAAACATCCTCACTTCATCACTTGGACACAAAGATATTTCAAGAAAATTTATATATCTATACTAGTAATTTTTAGAAGTTCAGGGGGGCCCAGTGCCCCCCCTACTCCCTTCTAAGGTCCGCCAATGAATATAACTACCCGTTACACATTAAATAATAATATTCTTTAATCCATGTATTAAAAAATAAAAGACCTTCTTAATAAGGGACAGAAAGAGTACTTAGTTATTGAGTGGTGTAGTGACTATAATAAACATTTTCTAATTTATTTATTAAATGAAAAATCAAAGGAAAAGAGTCTCCTTAGACCTTGTCACCTTGAGGCTTGAATTATATCACTCAAAAGTTCAATTATATCGGTCTTTAATGTACTCTTTAGGCAAACAAATCTTTCCTTCTTCTTTTTTGTTAAAATGAAACATTAAAGTTCCTATCTTTTTCAACTGAAACATCCATTTCATGTTTATTTTAAAATATCCTTCTTAAAAGCTTTAAAAAAAAATATATATATATATATATATATATATATATATATATATATATATATATATATATATATATATTCAATAGTTTATAAGAGATGAACCATTTTACTAACTCTCACGTAATTTTATAAATTCATGTTTCAAAATTTAATTCTAATATCAGTAGATTTATATTTTTATACTTTTGCTAAAAGTTTTAAACACAAATTCTAGAGTAGCCTTCTTAGTAGTTGATCCTAGCAAAACTAGCTTGTCGTCAAATTTTTTAAATTTAATATCAATATAAAAAATTAATTAATTAATTAAGTCGATTGAAATCTGAAACCATTTATGAGAATTCTTTAAGAAGTGATAATTTTATTGCAATTAGTTTTTTTTTTTTTTTGGATTACATTGTCAGAAAACTAGCATGAATATTGTAAGAAAAACACTGTATTCGTGAATGTCGTGACAAATGATGAGATCTATATTGGGCTCTAGCATTCGATTCAGATCTGCAACAACTAATATTTGGGCCTGGCCCAGATACAAGTTTGTTTTCATTGGACTAAGATTGAATGGATCAGACTTGACGCCCGAAATAGCTGAATTGGGCTCTCTTTTTTTTCAGGGTCCTACAACATTAAAAGGCTTTTAAGGAAATCCTATGGGCTGGACTATGTTTCAACTCCCTTCAAGTTTATGTGTATTATTAATGAAGAATTATTATAAGTTGGTCTCCCTATTATCCTAAAAATAATCATTAAACCTTATAAATATAACCACTAGGTGCAAGAAATGCTTTCCCATTTATTAAATTGTTCCTTTTAAGATTGGTATAATTCTTAACATGGAGTATATACTTTTGATTAGCCATCATTTCTTAAATCTAGCCATTGACATTTTTTTTTTGATTGGTCCCATAAATATTCTATCACCACTTGTGGACCAAATGCTAAAAAAAACAACAACAACAAAGTAAATAGTAAAGAAGGAACAGTATTGACCCTACTTAAGTATAAATAATGATGAATTTGTTTATTTATTTATTAAAGATTAAAATAAAAACCATGGGCGAGAAGGGCGATCTCACCTAACCATATAAAGGTTTCAAACCTACTAGTCTTCATTAACAGACCATATAATCGGTTAGATATTTAATTTTCAGTTAATATTCGTTGTAGTTTTAATTTATAAAATAGTATCCCAAACGTTTCCAAATATTTTTACATATGTATGTGGACACATGAATTAATATATATATATATATATATATATATATATATATATATATATATATATATATATATATATATATATATATATATATATATATATTTCAAGTATTGTGGTGAGAAAAAATAGAAATAAGTTGAGTATTAAAAAAAAAACTAAATAATGTTATTTAAATTGATGAATAAAGTATAAAAAGTATATTAGTTGATAATATATTTGTATTATTAATAGAACGTGTAAAAATATTTTAGATGACCCAAATGCTGTAAAAATACTAAGGATGGAGGGGTATATTCATTATGGTGATATTTGATTTGGGTTTAAGATTTAATAAATTATAAATAGTGTTATTATATGTTTGTTTTGGGTATATTAGAAGAATATATTAAATTTTATATTAAATCACGTATTAATTTATGTGAAATAAGAGATGAAAGAGAATAGAAAGAAGAAAAAACATATACTTAATTAAAGGAGATAATATATAATAAAGGAATAAGAATTAATAAAGTTTGTAATTTACAGGAGGCTAAAAGAACAAAACACAGTAGTATTTTATTTTATATATGTAATAACATATGATAGTTAGGTTGAAAAGTGTTATAACATGAGATTGCAATTTCTTAATTGAGTTAATTAAATGAAAAGATTTTTTTTTCCTTTTTTTTTAATTTTTTTTACACTTCATCATTTTGAAATATACGAACTTACTATCTTAATCAATAGCTAGAAAAATTCATGCAAAAAAATAAATTAAACATTATTTAATTTCTGTTAAGGAATATTATTGATTAATTGTGGATTAGGTGGGGTGGCTGCTGAGTTACAAAAGGTGGACCACATAAAAGGATGGAAATGAGCACTAGAACAAAATCATTGGTGTAAATTGTCAAACAAATTCATTATTTATTTGCACCTCACTGTTTTTGTTAATTGTTTAAAAAAAAAGTAGATTTCATAATTATAGAAGTATTTAATAAAATACTTATAATCATATATTATAAAAAGTTTGTCTATTGAATCTTATAATTTATTTATTCATTCTTGAAAGGATTGGCCGCCGCGTTAAATAATACTAGATATTATTTATCCGTGCGTTGCACGAAAATAATTAAAGTATATTACAATTATATACTTTTAGGTTGTGTTTGAATTGAATTATTTCAAATCCAATGGATTTAAAAATAAGTAGATTTTAAATTTCTTAAATTTTAAATCAATTCATTTGAATTCTACTATTTTAATAAATTATGTATTTTTGAAAGTTTTTCAAATTCATAATTCAAAATTTATTTTTAAAATAGAATTTTATATATGATAAATAAAAATAATAAAATTTTATTATATTAAATATTAAAATCTAAATTTTTATTAAAAATAACTTTTTGTGGAGGAAACTCTATCACCCAACTTACCCCTACCTACCCAAAAAAGAATTTTTTTAATAAAATTTTAGAATTTAATATTTAAATAATAAAAGTATTACCACCAAATCCTACCCATTACCCACCCCCAAACCCCATTCCACCCACGCCCATAATAAAAGAAGAATGATACATCAAATGAAATGATTGAACCTGAAAATAAGTTCAAATAAAAGTATATAATACCAAATAAATTAAAGTATATAAATAAGATTTATAGAATTAAAAAGAAAATAAAAAATCGTAGAGAAACGAAAATAAGATAACAAAAAAAAAAAAAAAAAAAGAATGATACTTCAAATGAGAATGATTGAACATGCACATAAGATCAAATATGAGAATGATTGAACATAAAAATAAGATCAAATAAAAGTATAAAAGATAAAATAAAGATAAGAAAAAATAAAAAAGAAGAACGATACCTCAAAATGATTGAACATGCACATTAGATCAAATCAAATTAAAATATACATAATATTGAGAATAATTAAACATAAAAATAAGATCAAATAAAAGTATAAAAGATAAAATAAATATAACAAAAAAAAAAAATAATACCTCAAAATGATTGAACCTGCACATTAAATCAAATCAAAGTAAAATATAAAAGATAAAACAAATTAAAGTAGATTAGAAATAGTATAAAAGTGAAATAGAGAAGAAAAAGAAGAAGAAAAAAAGTAAGAATTTGATTAGGTAATGAAAAGATTTATATAGAATGATTTGAAATAATAAACGATCATGATTGAAAGCAATCAACGACGCAAGAAAATAGGTGAAAAATTACCAAAGATAGCGATTAAAGATTTGATATTATGAAAATTAGTGTATTGATTGACAATTAGTAAAATATATGCCAATAATATTTTTCATATTTATCAAATTTGTATTGTTGATTAAAAAATAAATAAATAATTTATTATTAGCATAAATAGAATCTATGATTGAGATCAAAAGTAATAGACAGTCAAGATTAAAATTGAAGATAAAAATAGAAATTTAGTTTGTTATACACACACTAAGCTTATAAAAAATTAGTCAAATATGCCAAAAATATATATCATATTTACAAAATTTATATTGTAAAATAAAAAAGTAAAATTTAAATAATAAAATCCATTATTAGTATAATTAAATTTTATGATTAAAATCAAAGCATTATTTGGACGGTCAAGATTAAAACTGAATTATTTATAGATAGAGTAAAATTAAAAAAAAATTGAAAACAAAAGTAGAAGTTTAGGTTTGCTTTTATATATGTATATATAGATAGATGATTGAACCTTTAAATTTAAGGAGAATTATTGAACCTAAATTATAAATAATATAAAAGTAGAATATATAAAAGAGAAAAAAAAAGAAGCATTAGAGGAAAAAAATACAAAAAGAAGATTAAAAAGAATAACAAAAGATAGAATATTAAAATATAAAAATATGGTTCATATAATTATTATAAAGAAAACACAAAAATTGAAGAGAAAAAAGATAGACAAAAAAAAAAGAATAATACCTGATTGGACTTACGAATAAGATCAAATATGAGAATGATTCAATCTAAAAATAATATCAAATAAAAGTATAAAAGAAGATACACAAAAATCGAAGAGAAAAAAATAAGATAACAAAAAATTTAAAAGTATAATGATATCTTTAAGGAGAATTATTGAACCTGCATATAAGATCAAATAAAAGTATAAAAGACAAAACAAATTAGAATAGATTATAAATAATATGAAAGTAGAATCTGTAAAAGAGAAAAAAAAGAAGAAGCATTGGAGAAAAAAACAAAAAGAGAATGATTGAACCTAAAAATAATATCAAAGTATAAAAGAAGATAAAATATATTAAATTATGAAAATAGGGGTTTTATAGAATTATTATTATATAAAAATATAAAAATCGAATGAAAAAAATAAGGTAACGAAAAATTAAAAAGTATAATGATACCTTTAGGAGAATGATTAACCTGTATATAAGATCAAATAAAAGTATAAAAAACAAAACAAATTAGAGTAAATTATAAATAATATGAAAGTAGAATCTGTAAGAAAAAGAAGTATTAGAGAAAAAAATAAAAAGAATAAAATCAAATATGAGAATGATTGAACCTAAAAATAATATCAAATAAAATTACGTATAAAAGAAGATAAAATAAATTAAATTATAAAAATAGGGTTTATAGAATTATTAAAAAAAACACTAAAATCGAAAAGAAAAAAAGATAATAAAAAATTAAAAAGTATTATGATACCTTTAGCAGAATTATTGAACCTGCAAATAAATCAAATAAAAATATAAAAGACAAAATAAATTAGAGTTGATTATAAATAATATGAAAGTAAAATCTGTAAAAGAGAAGAAAAAGAAAAAGCAGGAGAGAGAGAGAGAAAAAAAAAGGAGAAAGTATGAATTTGATTAGGTTGAAAACATTTATATATAATGATTTTGATGAATGATTGGACGATCAAGATTAAAATTGAATTATTTCTAAATAGAGTAAAATTGAAAAAAAAATTAAAAACAAAAGTAAAAGTTTATGTTTGCTTTTATACATGTATAATGGTAGTTGAGAAATGACCTAGTGTTGGAGTGCGAATTATCCTTTAAAATATAAATAAAATTTTTATATAAAATTTTCTACTACTCTTACATGTTAATAAAACGGAATTTTCTTTTATAGAATAATATTAAATTATTGAAAATGAGCACATAATTAATCATTTATTTACGACCGCATGATATAATATAAAATCCAAATGAAATCCATTTGAACATGTCTGTAAATTATATGTTGTGTATTAATACATGGTTTTGGTGCATGTAGAGATAATTTTATGTGAATTTTGAAAGAAAAAAAACTGATTTTTAAAACTAAAAAAGAAATCTGATTAATGGTATGTAATAAAATAAAAAATAGTAATATCAAAATATAATAACATGACATTGTGTGTCATGGAGAGATGAAATAAAGAATACATTTATTTATTTTAAAGTAATACAAATAGAAATTAAAATAATAATTATAATAATTTTTTTTAGAAAAAAAAAACTTGAATTAATTCAATGTTGCTGTGTATAAATACTGCAATTGCCATGCAAGAGTTTACTGAATAAACAAATAAACACCAAATCAATAGAAGTCATGGTTTCTCTTGCTCTTTCGAATTCATGGTCAACCACCATCACCTCCGCCGCCACATTACAGTCCCGGCCCACCATATCCCTCAAGCCACGTCATTTCTCCGGCAATGCCACACGAATCCCCCGCCTCGCCAGAGTTTCCTGCAAAGGCGGGGACAACAAGGAAATCACCCCACAAAAAGTTGACAGAAGAAATCTACTTCTTGGAATGGGGGGTCTATACGGTGCAGCCACCACCCTCCTCTCCGAAGACCCAGTCCCGCCGGCGTTCGCTACTCCGATCACATCTCCCGATCTGTCCAAATGCTCCACCGGCACAAACCTCAACACTCGCACACCCCTCGATATCAACTGCTGCCCCCCACTCTCAACAGAAACCATCGATTACAAGCTGCCGCCGGTGACGAAACTGCGGGTCCGTCCGGCGGCTCATCTCGCCGGAAAAGAGTATTATGAGAAGTACGAGAAAGCCATTGCTTTAATGAAAGCTCTTCCGGCCGATGATCCCCGGAATTTCATGCAGCAGGCGAACGTTCACTGCGCTTACTGCAATCTCACATATGAACAAACAGGGGATCCCAAATTGAAGCTCCAAATCCACAATTGCTGGCATTTCTTTCCATGGCATCGATGGTATCTCTATTTCTACGAGAGGATTTTGGGCAAATTGATAGACGATCCAACTTTCGGTCTGCCGTATTGGAATTGGGATCATCCCAACGGCCTGGTGTTGCCGGAAATTTTCAAAAACAGAGACTCTCCCCTGTTCAACGCGCGGCGGAACCCTAACCACCTCCCGCCGGCGCAGGCGGATCTGGGATACTCCGCTAGCTCCCCCACCGACCCAAAGAAGATCGTTGGTAATAACCTGACGATCATGTACAACGAAATGGTCCGAAACGGGAAGAAGCTTCAGGATTTCTACGGAGCAAAATACGTCGTCGGAACTTCGCCGGACCCGGGGCCGGGGTCGGTGGAGCGTGGGTCCCACATGTCGTTGCATTCTTGGGTGGGGGAGAACACCCCCAGTGGAGAAGACATGGGCAATTTCTACTCCACCGGAAGAGACCCAATTTTCTACAGCCACCATGCGAACGTCGATCGTCTCTGGACGATATGGCGGCATAACAGAGGATCAAAGCCCAAAGAATTCTCCGATTCCGATTGGCTGAACGCCGATTTCGTATTCTACGATGAAAATGCTAAGCTCGTGAAGGTTAAGGTTGTCGACACCTTAGAAAACGAGAAGATGGGGTACGTGTACCAGGACATGGACCTTCCATGGCTGACAAGAAGGCCGAAACCCCGGGTCAAGAAATCGAAGGTGGCGGCGGAATCCGGCGCGGCGGCGGCGGCGGACACGGTGTTTCCGGTGAAGCTGAACAAGGTGGTGAAGGTGCTTGTAGACAGGCCGAAGAAATCGAGGAGCAAGAAAGAGAAGGATGTGGAAGAAGAATTGCTGGTGATTGAAGGAATTGAGGTGGACACAGGGAAGTTTGTGAAGTTCGATGTATTTGTTAATGATGAAGATGATAAGCCGGATGAAGTTGATAAGGCGGAGTATGCCGGGTGTTACTCTCAGGTGCCGCACAAGAATTCGAGGACGGTGAGGACGACGATCAGATTGGGATTGAGTGAGATTATGGAGGATTTGGATGTTGAAGATGATGATAACATACTGGTTTCTTTGGTGCCTAAAGCTGGAGGGGATGACATCTCTATTGGTGGTATCAAGATCATCTATGATTCCAATTGATCTATGTATGATACACATAAATAAAGGAGTATTTCTTTGTAATGTAATGTACTACTAAATAAATAATGAAGTGTAAAGGTGAGGATAGCTTCAAAATGGTTGTAATATTACCGTATCACCTCCTCGAAAATGAGTAGTTAAAAGAGCATTTCGAAGAGACTTTTCAAAAATTTTAAAAGTATTTTCACGATATAAAGAATTTTAATTTTAAAGAGTTATAATATTTTTTTGTGCTCCAATAAATTCTTTAAAATTTGTTTTCCAATGTTAATTAATTTATTACATTATTTTCTCTTTATTGATCATTTAAACTACTTCTATTGGATGAAAATACTAATAATTAAATGCATTTAATGGAGTAATAAATTATGAAGAGTGATTTGTTCTCTTCAAATTTGAAGAGTGAAGATGATTCTTTAAATTAAAAAGTTAAAATAAAAAGTGAGTTGAAGCTTGTTTTTCTTGTATTCATCTTTAAAATATGCATATTCTTCATTTTAGATGAGATTTTAGAGATGCTCTAAGACTAATAAAAAAATCACAATATTTTTTGTAATAAAATGTGATGATAATTAATTAATAAAAACTGGTAAAAGGTTAATTCATTAACAAATTATATTATAAATGAAAAGTGATAACAATTAAAAGAAAATTTACAATATTTTGAATAAAAAGTGATAACAAATTATCAAAGCGTAAAATGATCTCATCAAAAAAAGCATAAAATGATTTCATAGATACGATCTCACCCAAAACTGCTCAGATATATTTAGGGGGTGGACATTTTTTTTCGGGTTTCGAGTACCCGATCCGACCCGAAAAAATTATCCGAAAAAACCTGATTTTTTCGTGTAATTTCGGATTTCGGGTTTAGCCGAACCTGAAGCCATAACTTCGATTCGGGTTTCAGATATTGAAAATGTACCCGAAATAACTAATCGGGTATCCGAAGGTTTTTTTTTACACTCATGCTAATTATAAAAAATAATTTGATTCATGAAATATTAATATTTTGATGCATTCTTAATTTTTTAATCATAAAATATATTTATTATTCTTTAAATATTACGTACTTAATTAAATTTATTTATTTTTTAAATTATTAATTATTTTTACATAATAAAAAATAATTTTGTATTATTACATCCTTATCTTATCAAATTTAATTTTGAATTCTCCTTATATCATTAATTTTAATATGAATAAATAAATAATTTTATTATCATATACTTTAATGTATAAATAAATATTTTTAATTAATTAAGTAAAAATAACATATAAAAATATATAAATTTAAATATCTCACAACATAATTAATATATACTCACTATCTAAATCCTAACATTATTATGAAAATTAATATTATTATAATGTGATATGGATTTATTATATTCTTTTATATAATTATTGAAAAAAATGAGAAAAGAGATCAAATAGAATATTACCTCAAATATTAAACATTAAAAAAAATTATTTAAATCACACCTTATTAATTTATTAGTATAAGAATACATAAGAAAAAAAAAGGTATTTTCGGGTATAAGAAATTTCGGATCGGGTTCGGATAATGAAATTCCAAACTCGAAATTTCGGGTACCCGATCCGAAAATCCGAAATACCCGAAACCCGATCCGATGCCTACCATCATATATTCCTTCCATCCCCTTAAAAGATTTTTTTTTCCATTTTGGGTGTCGCATTTAAAGAGTCCACTTTCATTTTTTACACAAGTGGAACTCACACACCCATTAATATAATTACTCAATACACATTAATAATACACTTTAATCTACGTGGAAAAACAAAAGTAACTCTTTATATGGGACGAAGGGAGTATGGTGTAAAATTATAAAATAATTTTTTAATTAATGTAAAGGAAATGTTGAATTAACAATGTGAGAACCATCTTAGGGCAAATAAATAGTGGATTATAAAGGCTTGTGACTTGTTGTTCGCTCTGTAAGCAGTTAAAATTTACGTGCCAATGAAATGGCGACACGTGGATTTTATTAATTAAATATTAATTTACTTTGGAATTTAAATAAATTAATTCCTAAAGTAAATTAATAAATAATTTGGGCCCAACACATTAAAAGGGGCTCAAATTAAATGAGGTCTGACCCAAGTCAAGTAAGCCCCAAATTAAATGAGGCCTGGCCCAAGTCAAGTAAGCCTCAAATTAAATGAGGCCTGACTCAAGTCAAGTAAGCCCCAAATTAAATAAGGCCTGGCCCAAGTCAAGCAAGCCCATATAAATTAAATCAAGCCCAAATAAAATAGGCCTGATTGCAGCCCAAACAAGTAGAGGCCCAAGCCCGCAAGTTGTGGCCCAAATAGAGTGGACCAATCATAATGCAGAGCATTTATGAGGGGGTCTTCACCTTTCACCTATATAAAGGGGTCTCCTCCCTTCATTCAACACACACTGAAGCTTCTGAAGACACAGACACAGACAGAGACAGACATTCAAGTACTCAAAGACGACGCACTTGAAGAGATCGAGAACACGAGTAAAGCTCCCTCCAGATCTTCAAGCGAAGAACAAGCGAAGAACGATCTTCAAATCTTCAAAGCTTCAAGCGAAGAACGTTCGAGGATCTTCAAGCCTTCAAGCGATCTTCAAAGCGTCTTCAAACCTTCAAAGCTTCGAGCGAAGAACGTTCGAGGATCTTCAAGCTTTCAAGCGATCTTCAAAGCGTCTTCAAATCTTCAAAGCTTCAAGTCTTCAAGCTCAAGATCTTCAAGTCTTCAAGCCTCCAAAGCTTCAAGTTCAAGATCTTCAACAAAGCTTCAAGTCTTCAAACCTCTAAAGCTTCAAGCTCAAGATCTTCAAGTCTTCAAGCCTCTAAAGCTTCAAGTTCAGGATCTTCAACAAAGCTTCAAGCCTTCAAGCCTCTAAAGCTTCAAGTCTCAAAGCATCTTCAAGCTTCAAATCAAGAACAGCTACTAATCCTGGATCAAGGCTCCAAGTCCCCCAGATCAAGTGTTCTTCGTAGAAAGCTCTCAGTCAACGTTTAATCCGAGCAAAGGTTCAACGCCTCCGGGTCAACGTTCAAGACTACACACTCGAGCTCGGACAAGCTTCGTTTGAAGATCCGACTCAACACACAAGTCAAGTCAACACAAGCTGTCAACACAGTCAGCATACACTTCGTCAAAGAAGTCAAAGTCAAGAATTACAAGTCAAGAATCACAAGTCAAGTCAAAGCCAAATTGGTTCGAGAGAAGAATCAGAGGATTGATTGAGATTATAACTCGCTTACATCTTCTTCAAATTACATCCATCAAGAAATTATCTTTGTACTCAATATTGTATTTATTTTATTATAAATACAAAATTTGTTGTTACACGCTCATAAAAAATTTAACTATTAATTAACTTGTATGGTCGCCAATATATTTTTGAAATTTATATTTTAAAACCCTTGATTTTAATATCATGATTTTTTTTATTTATGATTTACAATTTCATAAATATACCAATCTTTAAAATCTACACGTTATATGATTTGATAATATTGTTTGGATATTGGAATAAGTATAGGATGGAAACGAGATGGTGTCTTATCACAACTGGCCCATGAGAGCGTAGATCCCTACTTTGCAATTGGATCATCACAATCTCTAATTAAATAATCGATGCTATTACCCAAATGGGTTGGTATGATGGTCCAATATTCATAATCAATGGCCCAATAGGCCTTATATGAGTTTTCTATATAGGCCCAACACTAGCAATTGAAACACGAGAATACATGTGCTTAACGAAGAAACCTAGAGTGAAATAATTTACATTTATTTCACTCAACAAACTCTTTGTTGTCCTTTAAAATGTAGCTTGAAAGTCTTGCCATGGTTAATAAAAGCATCAATTTTGGTCCCATAAATTATGTTTAATGTGACTTAATTTTCTTCCATCATTCAAACTATTTATTGTATGCGGCTAGTTTTGTTGAATTCAATTAAGAACTCACCACCAATTCCTTTTTACCTATCCTAAGTTACAATTATTCATGTAATAATTCTGAAATTATTACTTATATATAATTAGTGCAAGCGCCAATATACCAATAATTCTGACTTTAACTCAAAAATTTTGTTTCCAAAAAAAAAACTCTTAACAACTTCGTTATGATCAGCAATCGAATTAATTGTTCAAAGTTACATGAGTGAATGCTATTAATTAGCAAACAACGCACAAGACTTTTAACAATTAATTAATATAGAATTTACTTACTATTTAAATATAGTGAATAGTGATTAGCCCTCAACGTTTTATTAATTACTAGGTTTTTGGCGCACCTTCATGAGGTGCTCACCCGGATTTGACGCATTTGCACACCTAATAAATTCACGAAACAATTAAGAAATGGGATAATTTTGATCCCATAATTTGATCAAAACTAAAGTCAATATTCATCACATAATTAATTAATGATGAAAGAGGAACTAATCAAAGGTTCAAGAAACAATGTAGTTACGTAATAGAATTCTCTACGGATTGCTTAAAAGGCATAGTGAACCCAAACTTGGCATTTTTATCAATTGACTTGGTATCCACCTCGATTGATATGGTGAGGAGCGATTTAGGATGCCACCCATGCTGGTTCAGAAATAACGTACATAGTCAAAGAAGCAATAAGATTGGAATTGTGAAACTTGCTCCAATGTTGTAGTTGGTATAAGCTCCTTCCTTGGTGTCAAAAGACATATCACCTCCCAAAGCAAGTTTTTCATTAGCAAGAGCACCTGAGGAATTCACATTGGGATTAGGTATCAAGCCAATGCTTGAGCATATGTTAGTATAGTCATGCAAGTATTAAATTTCCTATAGTATACATTTCAGAGTAGAGAATGGCTCACCTTTCCAAATCTCTGATCAGGAACTTTGAAGCTTAAGCTTGCCTTCAACCTTGAAATAGCCTCATTGTGATGGTGGTGAAGAGCTGGCATCAAGTTCCACTCCATTAGTTAGAATGTATACTAATCTCATGATAGTAGGCAACACTGTCAACCACAACCCACATAATCAAGCATTAAAAGTATGAGAATATATTTTAAAATTCACAGGATGTATGCTGTAAAAACTTCCATAACCTACTAAATAAATGAGAATAATAAATACATCACAACATGATGCAGTTCCCACACAAGCAATCTAAACCACACTCCAACATCCTATTAGGCAAATTTTGTGCAGAATTGAGTAACACATTAAAAATATAATACTGTTGAATGGATATAATATGACAATAGTAAAACATTAACACATTGTTAATGAGGGTGCATAACTCAAACTTATCATTTACCAGGACGTATATATTGAAAGCAATAAATAGTAAACTAACATTAAACAACTCTCATAGCTTTAAAAAAAACTATAAAATTCAATTTCAATCAGTAAATAAGAGCAATAGATATAAGAAAAACAACGAAAAATGGACACAATGCACAAATAATATTATTACAATTCCAGTTGGTGAAAAAGTAGCGAGTGTGAAACAATTAATTAATTTATTTTTTTTATGTAAAAAACACAAGTTTTAAGACATGTTTTATATCATTTTCTAATATATTCAAGGGAATGCCAAAATCTTCACATGAATATAATATGTGTTGCTTGTATAAGAATGATCATGCATCATTCCATCACAAGACAATACAAGTATGCAACATACAATTCTGCATAATCTTGCGTTAAGATAATCATTGATGTAGGTATTTAATAACTTCACGAACATCTTCAGTCCATCCAGCATCATAATGATATACCTTTTATACATAAGAAGTGTAGTTCAACTCCATTAGCCACATATCTAACATGTAGCGTTGGCAGCCTCCAAAACTTCATTGTAAACAATATTTTTGGTATAGTTTGTGTTTTGCAGTAAGGGAGTCGGCGGTCTAATCAGGACCTTTAACCATTAAATAAAAATATTAATTAAATAAACAAATAGAGATATGTAAAATAAGTTAAACATTTTCATTAATAAATGAAAAGAGTTTGGTAAGAGAAACTTGTAAAGAATCGTGTAAGAGAAACCTCCATAATTCCTGTTGGGATAAGGCAGATCCCCATTCATTCCTAAGGGACAAACAAAGAAGAACATAAAAAAGCACAACACAAGAATTTACGTGGAAAACTCCAAAACCGGAGAAAAATCACGGACCGAGAAAATATCACTATGTGAAAAATTTTACAATCACACAGAATTTCTCTCTCCCGACCCCAATCCCTACACTCTTACAAATTTTTGACTAATCCACACCTTTCTTCCCATTCTCGCAACCGAAAATCAAAGAAAGGAATTTGAGAAGAATCAAATACAAAGATTAAAGTGTACTTGATTGGTGCACTTAATATTGAGACTAGGGGCCTCCTTATATAGCCTAAGGAGCCCCTCTCCCTTTCTCTCCCACCCGATGTGGGATAGAAAAACTCCCTCTTTTAATTTGACAAAAATCCAACAATCTCCACCTTGTCAAAATAAAAGAAACTCATTGTCTTTATCGACAATCATTCTCAATCCCGAGAATCCTACTCCATCATATGAGTAGACCACTTAGAATTAAACCATTCTAAGAATTTACTGCGACACATATCGAAAAACACCTGCTGATATTTATGGTGCTACTTCCAGCTCTTGGCTACCCCTGAAAGTCCATCAGCCATCGATATACATCCACCACACACCCTACATCACCTGCCAAGTCAATGTCCGTGTGCAAACTTGTGGACCAGCTAATATTATTATATCCTTTTCCATGACAACTGAGCATGTCATAAGGATCCCCAATAATATTAACTCAACATTCAGAGTTATTGCCGCACCAACTCCTCCTTGACCAGAAACGTCACCATTGCTCCATCGTAAGCAATTACCGTGTCATTGCTCCACCGCAATTACAGCACCATTGCTCCACCCTGAGCAAAACCCGTCTGTACCAACATGATGTCGCTTCCTTTTACCGCCAAGCTACACTAGGTTTGCCTGAACCCTTTTCCTACTGAAAGTGTCCTCACTTGAAGCCGACTCTAACCTCTGGAATTCAGGATGCTTTCCCCACTTGTTGGTTGACTCTACGCCATTCTTTATCGATCTAGCGCCACCCGATACCAAGTACCACATCGCCATCTTCCCCGTTGAATCGTCGCTTCCCCACGCCACCAGTCATTACCGGAAAACCTGTTCCTTTCAAACCTCCTTGAGCCGATATCCATGGAAAACCCCATGCCGCTGTTAAGCCAACTCCACCACCGGGAGTCCCAGCAATTCACACTGCTGCAGGTCCAAGAACTCCGCCAAAAATTGCTGTCCCGCAAATCCTACCCATTGCCACGCCACTGTCGCCACAGTTCGGTGCATTTCACCGCAAGAAAGGAGATGCCACCGCATCCGATTGTTCTTCAGACCCCCTTGTGCCACTAGCTTTTCCCACTTCTTTCATGCCACCCTTAGCCTAATGAATAACCCTCTTCCTCTCATAAAGTCTTTTCTGATGTGGAAGGTCAGACTATGCTGCAACCACAGAGCATACTCTGATACCACTTGTTGGGATAAGACATATCTCCATTCATTCCTAAGGGACAAACAAAGAAGAACATAAAAAAGCACAACACAAGAATTTACGTGGAAAACTCCAAAATCGGAGAAAAATCACGGACCGAGAAAATACCACTATGTGAAAAATTTTACAATCACACAGAATTTCTCTCTCCCGACCCCAATCCCTACACTCTTACAAAATTTTGACTAATCCACACCTTTCTTCCCATTCTCACAACAGAGATCAAAGAAAGGAATTTGAGAATAATCAAATACAAAGATTAAAGTGTACTTGATTGATGCACTTAATATTGAGACTAGGGGCCTCCTTATATAGCCTAAGGAGCCCCTCTCCCTTTCTCTCCCACCCGATGTGGGATAGAAAAACTTCCTCTTTTAATTTGACAAAAATCCAACAATTCCTACCCTTATAATATTTTTTTTATAAAATTTAATTATTTCATAAATTAAGTCAAATATTTCTATAAATAAATTACTTAAAGAGTTGCATAAATCATGGTGTGTAATTTATGTAAATATGGTTATTCAATTTAAAAATAAATTCATTAATGGGTTTCAAATTTAGAAACTTAAATAGATTAAAAGAAATATTAAAAGAAATGTGTAAGTGCATAATAGACTGTCACATCAGCCTAGAATTATGGAGTATACAACATGTGGAGTAAAAAAACTTCTAATTAGTATATGTAAGATTGTATACCCTTTAGTATAAAAATGTGTACCCTTTATTTTCTAAAGAAAAAAAATATTAATGAAAAGTGTATACCCTTTAGAACAAAATGGTGTACCTTTTATTAATTAAAGTGTATACCCTTTAAACCAAAGCAATATACCCTTACTCATAATATTAAATTTCTAAAGACGCACGGAATGTGTTCACGTGCGCCCGGGCGCACGCAAGCCTCACTCAACTATAATTTAATAATAATTTGTACAAAAGCACCCATAATTACTCTAAATTTTAAATTTATAATAAGTACTCGGTAAATATGGGTATTTATTTTAAAAGAAATAATTACTGATAGTTACACACTTTGTACCCCTAATTACTACTAGATACATTGATTTAAAATAATTATTATTTAATACAAAATATTAAAGTAAAATACCAAATATACCCCTAAACCCATATACCTTTAAAACACTAACCCCAACCTCCACCCACCACCGGACCACCGCTGCCGCTGCCAGACCGCCGCCGTCGGAAAATCTGTTCGTCAAAAAAAAAAAAAAAAAAACTGGTCGCCGGAAAGCTGCCGCGCCGCCGCGGCCGGAGCTCCGGCAGCCGGTCGCCGGAAAAACTGTTCGTCCAAAAAAAAAGAGAAAAAAAATACTGGTCGCCGGAAAAACTGCCGCCGCCGGAAAAGCTGCCGGACCGCCGCCGCCGGACCACCACATTTTTTTGCTGCACACACTTTTTTTTTCCTGCACACACTTTTTTTGCTGCACACACTTTGCTGCACATGAACTTTTGCTGCACACAATATTTATGTGCAGCACATTAATAGGGGTAATATTGGAATATCATTATATATTTTTGTACCTAGTAGTAATACTTTTGTATGTTTGTATCTCATAGTAATTTAGGGTTTTTTTGTGTACCTAGTAGTAATCCTCCCATTTTAAAATTATAATTTATTTTTTAAATCACAAATACACTAATTTTAGATTTTTTTATAAAAAAAAATAAAGTAAAAAACCAAAATCAATATTGGAAACTCAAAATTAAATACTTGATAAACGAGTCAGGTCAACCCGTTTTCAAAAGAGTGAAGAAAAACAAAACAAGTTAATTTAATGGAAGATCAGAGTGGCGCAGAGAGAACACATTTGGTTTCAATAATAGAGTGGCCCAATAAGATTTTCTATTATTCATTTACACCCTTTTTATTAATATTGGACCTACCATTATTTCAGTTTATTTATTTCAGAATCATGTTTAGATTTATTTTTGTTTATTTGCCTTTTTATGTCTAAGGGAATTTCCTTTGCACATTTAGAAATTTACTGTAGTTGGATGATTGACACGTGTAAAATGTATATTTTAAAAGTAAACTTCAATTATAGAAGAAAATGTTGAGATTTTCCTTCATACTCTTAACGTTGAATAGGAGATCTAACACAAATGTAATAGAATATCTGAGATTTTCCTCCACACTATGTCATGATGATATAAATATTTTGTTTATTTAATAAATAAACTATCTAAATTTAATAACTTGTCTCATTATGCAAAAGTCCAACTATTCTACTGTGAGGTGGCTGAATTTATATTAAAATATAAAAAATTATTAACTAAATATATCAAAATAATGAATGTTAGGCTGGCCAATGAAGAAGGGAGCACAAGAGTGACTGCATCTCCACAAACTCAAACTCAATAATTATTTTAATCACAAGATTCCCATTTTGACAAACTTTCAAGAATCTTCAAACACTAAACCAGACACTTTCTTCCTTTTAAGAAAGAGAAGTTCTCAAATCTCTAAATTTTGTTAAAAACACACACACGCACTGTTATCCAGAGAGAGAGAGAGAGAGAGAAGGTGGTGGTTATGACCTATGAGTTGAAAAGATGTAATAAAAAGACAAAGGAGTTGAAGAGATAAAATGAGAGAGCATGTCGTCCAAGTTGTCATTTTTCCACTTTCAAAGATTGATTATATTCATATGTCCCCTTCCAAACCATTCAACCATCTGAATTTACTTTCTTGTCCCCTTCCAACCGCACGCTCTTCTTCACAAGTTTTTATTCAACTGTATCACCACTTTTAATTCAAATTTTGAAACAACACCCCCCCCCCCCCCCCTCACACTCTGCATTGCAATTACACACACTAGTTTTTACTGCTCCTCCAGTTTCCCAAGAACCGCTGTCAATATATACACACATGTATTCATAAATGCCATTCAAGCCCTTTTATTTCTTCTGCTCTGCTCTCCTTCCTAGATTATGATGAGAGAGAAGATGCCACAGGTTAGAGAAAGAACAAGAATTACATAGTCAGGTGATAATGTATGCTTTATTTTGGTGATCTTGATGAGTTTCATGATGTGGGGTGATGATTTTTCCATCAAAGATTTATCCTCTCTTTCCAAGCTTTGATTTTTTTCCTTTAACTTTTAGTCTTTGTTGTGTGTGTGTGTGTGTGTGTAGGGGGGGGGGGGGGGGGGGGTTCTTTCTCTCTCTTCCTTCCTTTGGGAGGCAACATGAAGACTTTGCTGGATCTCATAATGATTTAGATGTTTCTTATGAAGTGCAATCTTGGAATTCAGATTTGCATTAAAACCCTGATTTTTCATTTCCAAAAGGTTCTGCTTTTGCTTACATTATTTCTTAATTCACCAAAAATCAGTTAATTCATCGTTTGAACATACAAAAAGAGAGGATTATTCACATCACAATACTTACTGCACTGTAATTTACTTTTTATTTAAATAGAATAAATTCTGCATATTGACTGGAGAATTACATATGGTGGGGCAAAAATGCCATATTTTCTGCTCATCTTTTCATAACATCGATGTTTGCATGGCTACAATAAGTGGCACTGATAAAGCTACTTTATCTCTTCACAAGAAAAAAAAGCAGGGCTGATTATGTATTCTTTTCAAGTGGTGGAATTGCAAACTAGTATTTTCTTGTATCAAGAACTTTATGACTAGTGCGTAGTATTCTGTTTTCTTTATGATGTTTGATTTCATTCACAGTTTCATGTCTTCTTTTTACTGAGTTGCTGATTGCATTTTTGCAGATTTAAGTTAACCTTTGTGTAGTCTTATTGCTGTCATAAGTTGATATAGTTACATGCTGTCTAGAGACATGCCAAGATCAAGGTAGCAAGAATTTCTCTATGAACATTCATTTGAATTTGTTGCTGATTTCTAACCACATTATCACTGATTCTTGAATTGTATGTTTGCATTATGTAAAAGGTTGACTGAATTGCCTCAACGGCCATCTCCCCGAGCCCCACCGAGTCTCCGGACATCATCGAGCTCCGATTCGGATCCTATCCATCATCGTTCAAGAACCGATCGGAGCCCGAAGCTGTCCACTGGACGATCCCCTCGAGGGACTCAATCTGATCCTGTGAATCAGAAGAAACTTGGAACTCGTATTGCTGACTTGGAATCTCAACTAGGCCAAGCTCAGCATGAGCTCAAGAGTTTGAAGGATCAGCTGGTATCGGCTGAGGCTGCGAAGAAGGAGGCTCAAGAACAGCTCGACAAGAAATCGAGGAAAGTGAAGAAGGTTTCTGATCAGGTGGGAGTTCAAGTGAAGAAGAAACAGTCTGCTAGTGATGAGTGTGAAACATCGGATGATACACAGAAGGAAACTGATGTGTTTGAAGTTCCAATGGCGATGGAGTCGAAGAGTGGGGTTGTTTCCTCTCATGTTGATGGAGATGAAGTTGAACAGAAATCATCTGATGGATTGGCATTGAAGAACAATGAAGCTAAGTTGCTTAAGAGCACATTAGAGGAGAGGAAGAACGAAGTGGAAGTTATTTGTGGAGAAAACAATGAGCTAAAGATCCAACTAAGTGAGAAGTCTGTCAAGATATCATCACTTGAATCAGAGATAGAGGAGTTAACTTTGAGGTTGAAAAAGATGGATCAGGAACTGGAAAAGAGTAGAACGAATGAAGCTCGAATGATTGAGAAGCTAGAAGCGACTGAAAAGGCAAACGGAGAATTGGAAAACGAGATGAAGAGGCTCCGCATACAGACCGAACAATGGAGAAAAGCAGCTGATGCTGCTGCTAGTGTTTTGGCTGGAGAAGTGGAGATGAATGAGAGGAGAATATCCGAGAGGTGTGTATCCATGGACAAGCACTACAACAATGCATTTGAACACGTCGAAGGCGGAGGAGGATATGTAGGTTCACCGGGGTTGACGGACGACTCTGATGATGTGTTTGGTGGTGGGAAGAGGAAGGTTTCTGGTATCAGAATGTTTGGAGACCTGTGGAAAAAGAAAGGCCATAAATAAGAATCCTATTTGTTTATGCTTTAGGTGAAATTTGCTTACCTTCTTACAATATTTTGTTTGCTTTAAGGTTTCTGTAATATGACTTCACTGCTACTAGAGTTAGCAGATCGGGGAGGATGTCTCATCCTCTATTCATTTATAATGCTTGTACTAAATTTGTCGAATCTAGCGTCGTTGTTGCATCCGAGTACACACTAGACGTAGAGAAAGACGAAGGAAACATGTTCTGTATGTTTCCGAGTATATTTTCTGTGTCACACCTTATAGATGATTTAACACGACTTGGGAAAAAAAAATAAATCACTACCCCCAAAAAGTTTTAACATTGATTTTGGGTAAAAATTCTCTTAAATTTTGTTACATATGAAGCAGATCAATAGTTACCACACCCCAAATTGTCTGAAGTTCGAGAAACCCGGAAATGTCACACCAACAAATGGAATCCTCGAGTGGGCAGAAAAAATACAGTGAGATTATTTACAACAGTTAAAAAGTTATGCTGTGTAATGACAAATAAAATTTCATTGATTGTTGATCCTATCTTCCAACCATCTTCGCTGGACTCACTGCTGGATGCAAGCAAGCTAAAGTGAGATTACAGGGCATGATTTGCTGTAGTAGAGATCGGAAAAATCGAAGAAATCAACGAGCAAGTAAGTTCTATCACTCGTCTTCATCACTCCCATACTGCTGGAATAAGGACTGCAGCGCAACACTGGATTCAGCTTTGGGTCTGGCATCTTGCTTTTCTTGGTCATCCATCACAGCTGACAATTCTGCATTCTGTTTTCCTGTTTCTTCCTTTGGTTTATCATTGTTAGAATTTGAAGCTGGTTTCTTTATGACAGAAATTTTGACGGAGGGAGCCTTGAAAATAAGTTTGCCATTAGCAGAATCCCCATCAACAGCGGCATTACCTATAAAAAAAATATGCAACGGTAACTTATGTGGTGTCTACATAGGCACATGCATATATTGATTGATGATGAAAGTTAAGAGTTTATGATACAAACCTTTGTTAGTTGAGCTGTCTGTACCGTCTCCAGTCAAGATATCTGTGGGTTTAACAGGAACTTGTTCAGACAACTTTGTCTTCTGCAGAAAAAAAAAATGCTAGTAAATGGCATGATCAATGCAGATCTGATTATGTATAATTACAATAAAAAAATGTTCTAACCAAAGTGGAAGATTAACGTTTTCATAGAGAAGTAATTTATCATGGTCTTGTAATAGCATAATTAAAGGGATTTATTGAACTATAAGGTCTGAGTTTTGCATCCTGAATGTGAATTCGAAGTATCAAATCTGATGGAGGATCCCCATTCCAAGTATATTATAGCAATTTGTTTTTACAAACTTCCTGACTCCTTTGGTTGAGAACTTGGGATAAATAATGCATATTAAATCAAATGGTATCCTCAGGACTAACTCAGTGCATTGTTTGAAAGGTATGAAAGTAGAAAAAAAGAATTACACAGAAAATGGAATATCGGATATAAAACAGGCTTTTTAAATTCAGTACTTTTTTATTTAACAGAAACTTCCCAGAACATCCTTAAAACATAAAAGCACAATGAAGCAGATGACCTTATATACCTTCGTAGGACGAGAAGATGCTCCCTCATTGTCAAGCGGGAAAAAATCTAAATCATCATCATCAATCCTTCGCAGAACAGTGGCATCTGTTCTTCCCTGAGTGTATTAGAGTGCATAAAAGCCTGTCAGCGAGAACTCTGGAAAAACAGCATATTTAAAGTTAGGAGAAAACATCAGAGAGAGAGAAAATATATATCCCTTACCTTAAACAATGATCTTATTTGAGCTTCATCTTCTTCTTCCAGCAATTTTTCCTACAAATAGATGCACAGTTTATTTAATACAAAAAATGTTGCCAATATAGCTGGGCAAAACATATTACATTCATATGATATTATCCTACAATGGAATAGAAAATAATGAATTGATTTCCTTGAAATGAAAATTTTATTATCATCCTTTTATGAAGTGCAAAGAGCCAATATATAATTGAAAGGATTAAATAACTTGCCAGTTCAAGATAAAGTTCCCACGAAGTTATTGTAATGTGTTTTGCACATCCAAGAACCTCTTATATACACGAAGTTATTTAAAACTTCTTAACTATCAATAACAGTGCTAAAAGCCATTGTAACTAACTACTAACTAAGCTTGATTTTTTACCCACAAGTAGGACTGATAAATTTAAACTAACATTAAAATTACCTTTTTCTGATTTGATCTTTGCAGAGCTTCCAGCATTGCATCTACGCTCACAGTTGCATGTCTTGACTGGAGATATAAGAGAACGATCAAGAAGAGAAAAAATATTTTAGAATCAGCATATTCATTTATATAGTACTATATATTGATTCTTATTGCTATTTTAGAGAAATATGGAGAAAGAGAGTTCCATCAACTATTATAAACCTTCATTGATTTCATCTCATCCAACGCAGCCATGATATCCATTTCTCTCTTCGAGTCCAAAGTTCTATTCTCCAATGATTTCATAGCATCTCCCATCTCTTCAGCATTTCTTTTCTTTACTTCTTCGTCTAGTACCTGATGATAAATGAAAATAAAGCTAAAGTCAGAATCAAGTTATATACACATAGATATTAGAGCTCAATCCAAATATGCGTGAGAAACCAGTTAGCAATAATAAAACTGGCTCATCAACTGCATAATATGCATGGAAAAAATAACCAAAAAAGGAAATATTAAAAATATATTAATATCAAACCTCATCCTCAGCACGCCAAGGTTCAAAATTCCTTGATGCCCCAGACTCAACAATATAATCAGAGTTTTGAGGATCCGTCTTGAAGGTTATTTCAGCTGAGCATTTAGTGCACTTGAAATAGAACCTAAAGATTTGAATTCCTAGGTAGGTCTGCATATGAAAGTAACTCCAAAGTCAGAAAAGAGTATAACTAGATCAGCGTTTTAAAATCAAAACAAGTACTAGCAAATTGCCAGACAGAAGGCAAGAACACACACAAAGAGGCAGCATGTATAAATTCTGACAACATGGAAGATTTGTGCACCTTAATATAGCTTTCTTTCAAATAATTGAAGATGAGAATAGGCAGATACGCATAGTACATCATGAGCAAGTCCTCCACAGGGACATGGATTGTTTAAACCTCTAAGCACTACGTACTCTGAAACTGAAACTGAAGCTAAAGGAAATCCACAACTAATGGAGACATCCAAGAAACTCGCAAAATAATTACACATTTGGAGACCTAAAATGCCAATAAAGCTATATGACAACAACAAATTAAGCATATGAAGCTGACTGATGAATCACACTTCCTAAGTTCTGAGCTCAATTGAATAGCCTCAAACCTCCCAAAAGATATTACTAACTCTCTTTTTTTCCAGATTCACCAAAAGAATTAAGTATATTTCTATCCCACGAGAAATTCTGAAAATACATTATCTAATACTTTTAAACACTACAAAAACAAAACCACCGATATTGTCCAATTGAAAAGCCTTGAAATATTAAAATCGTATACCTAGCAAATCAGAAAATTTCAGTTATATCTATTGAAATTCAAACAAACCTGAAAATTATTCATTCCAAAAATATCCAAAGCTCAACATATTCCACAGGACCCATTAAAGGAACTGCACAAAAATCCACAAAATATAATTTTAAACCTATAAAAAATAGATGACAAAGTATCCGGCCCCAATCTTAACACAATTTATATTCAAGCGGCATCATTTAGCAACAGAAAATATAAAAATAAAACAAGAAACATTTTAACAAAAGATCAATTAAAACCAACACCAACCTCCCCGACGACGTCCTCTTTGCGGGAATTGAATTTAGTTCCTTTGTAAATGTAATTCCCGCACATACCGCACCTGATACTCATCGGAAGCATCATTCGGACTTTCATCTGCTGATTTTTGGGCTGCCTCCGCCGCGGAATCTTCGCCGGATCGAAGTCCGGCGGGTAGTATTTGTTCAGAACTTTTCTTTCTCCCATCTTTTCCTCTTCTTCCTTTCTACCCCGTTAAACAGAAATCAAACCTGAAATTACTGCGTTTTCTAGTGAAAAGAATAAAGAAACGCTAAGATAACAAGATCAAAGCAGAAGATCGAGGTGTTCCGCTTCTCTTCTTTGTTTTCAACAGAAAACAGCGATTAGATATTTGTTTCAAAGGGTTTAACGCCGATTTTCCCCCTTTCTGTAAATTTTATCAAAATTATTTATTTATTTATATATATATATAATAATAATAATAATAATAATAATAATAATAATAATAATAATAAAAAGACAGAATTGTACAGTGACATGTCACACTGTTAAGACTTAAGAGTACTCCGTAATTAGGCCCATCAATTATTGAATTTGGAAAACCAATTATGAGTAGTATTTAGGCCCATCAGTACATGGACCAGGCCCATCAGTCACATCCTGGGCCCATTATTAATTTGGAAAGACTGGTCCATAAACTTGGAAGTGTTTTCTTCATCACAGAATATTAATAAATACTATGTTTAAATCGATAGAATAAATAATGAAGTAAATAAGTTTTTTTTCGAAAAAATCACATGATTAATTTTAAGTTTTTAACCAATACTATATCATTTTACTTTTAATATATATATATATATATATATATATATATATATATATATATATATATTTATTATTATTTTTTTTTTGTACCATGCATATGAAGGAACGATTATTCTGCAGTATTAAAAACTCTCTGACAAATAACCTCCTTTACGGTTACAAGTTTCCATTTAGTCATTTACTATTCTATATTAATAAAAATTCACTTTTTAATTTGCTTCTGGGAGTAATTTGACATTTTTTAATAAATAAATTATAATGTATATCATGTAAATGGAAATAATTGATAATAATTTTGAAATTAAATTAAATTGTATTATAGAGATAATTAATAGTTAAATGTATGTGAACTTGAGACAAATTAAAACAAAAAGTGTGATGTAAAATTTGGAATGAAGCGAGTTCGATACACCTTCTTTTGGAAAATACTCGTGTGAGTTCACATGTGAACCTATTTTACGGATTACTTTTTAGTATATAAAAATTTATTCTTAAGAGACATAATGTCATAAACTATTACTCTTCAAATCTCTTGCAATATCCTCATTTATTGATTATTCTTTAGTACATGAAAGTTATTGACTCACTATAAAAAAAACTAGGTTTACCAACGAAATATTCCGCTGGTAAAAGTCTTAATTCCATTGTTAAATTAGTTTACCAACGGATTAGCAACGAAATCCATTGGTAAAATGGTGGTTGGTAAATTTTTAGCAACGAAAAATCAATTTCATTGGTAATCCGTGGCTAAAAATTCCGTTGGTAATTTATATAATAATTTCCTTGATAATTACTAACGAATTGAATTCCATTTGTAAAATAGAGAATAAATTTGTTGACATTCAATTACTAATAGAAAAATATCATTTTAGTTGTTAATCTATTAGTAGTTATCAATGGATTAAATGGGAGTGATATTCTTTTAATTAAGATAAATTTTAAAGTTGTTGGTAGATATGAATTTTTTATTTTTTTTAGGGTGAAAATAAGCGTGAGAAAAATGAAAATATAAGATAAATATGGGATAAGAAAAGTATATAATTTTGAAACTGTTCAACTTTTCCACAATGAGAAAACATAAAATAAAATATAGTAATATTACATTTATTTTCTCCTTTACAAGTGGTTTAAATGGAGTATATATTTATATATTAAAATATAATATATATTTAAATTAAAGTTATTTCGTATAAATTTAATAATTTGGAGTCAAATGAAAAAATACATCTCAAATTTTAGAATATAATAATACTCCTATGTCCAAAAGGATGGAGGGAATAATTATAAAGAATATTAATTATTTGAATTGATTTATATAGGTGTATTAATTTAAAAGTTGGTCTCTTATGTGTATAATGTGTTTAAGAAATATAACATTTTATTTTATTTTAAAAGATATTATTTTAATTAATAAGTATATTTTTTAAATTAAAAAAATCTTTAAAATATAAAGGATATTAAAAATTGACTAAAAAGATTAGTTTTTTTTTATTATTATTAGAAATCAAATATACAAATTTTTATATTGAAAGCTATAACATTCAATGCAAAAGAATGTAAAACTAGATTTGGATGAATGGCACTAGTTCCGTGTGCACACAAGGCTTTCCTTAATTTAAATTTTAAATTATAAACTCTCTTTCTTATTAATCACTTAACTAAGTATATCATCGAACATCCTTATATCTAACAAATCATTGAATAAAGTTGCCTAATTTTTAAGCGAATTCATGAAGTTATGTGCTAACATCACGAGACACCAGTGAAGGTGATTGTTTACTTAACATAAAACGTGCTTAATTAAGAAAGCATCAATTAATTATTTACTAATTATGATTAGCCATTTTACACAATTTATGACAGAGACTTGACTGTGATTTGGGGGACCACGCTAATGACTTAAACAAAAGATCTATGGAAAAATATGCTGACGCGGATACATAATTAATTAGTAAAACACGTGTGGGGATATAATGCAATATTTTAATGTAAAACGTTTATATGTCACTTGTCTCTTGATGTTGAAATGTTTAATTTTTACTTTTAAAATATTGGCTTGATTAATTTGATAGAAAGATAATTTAATTTGCTTACTAGCTCTCATATTTGATTTGAGCTACCGTTTTTAAGGAAATTCGAGCTAATTTGGATCTTTTTCATTATTCATAAATTGTAAATAAGTGAAATGATTTTCTATGCAAAATAGTTTTAAAAAATCGTGTAATAATAAAAATTCTAATTTGGATTTGAGGATTTAAGATGAATTCGATTTTAAATAATAATAATAATTAATTAAAGATTTGAATTCCTATTCAATTGAATATATGTACAACGTGGCATACAATCTGGGCAGTACCTGCATATTAATAATTCCTAAAACCTTACACCAGCCAATCAAATGGAGGTTTTGGTTAATCAAATTAAAAATTTTAAATATTATTCTCATGAAAGGTTTAATAAGAAAAGGAACTCATAAAAATTACAGAAGTTCATAACTGTAATTAAATCTGCATTAAAAATTATTATGAGATAATATAAACAAGTGTCATGCAACTCATCTATTATTAACAATATTTGAATTACATGATGTATGATAAGAAAAGTAAAAAAAACAAACTTTATCAACTACAAATTTTCAAAAAATGCAATCAATTTATACCCTAGTGATCATAAATTAAAAAGACAAAGAAAAGGAAGAACCCTATCATTAAAAAAAGAAAAGAAGGTAATAAAAAAAAGGTCCAACATTATGAAGCTGCAATTTTCTCAAAAAGGCCCAACCTATTATCAGCCAGCCTAGAATTGTAAACAGATTTTTTGTACTCAAACCATGTAAATTCCTTGTACAAGCTGTCTTCCCCTTCCATTAATGAAGGCAATGGAGCTATCTTTTCACTCAATGGTGGTCCTCCAAAATATATCATTGAAAGCCTTGACGTCTCGCTATTCGACATCACTCTGTGTCGTACGCTCTTGAATCTCCCATTCGTCATTACCTGTACATTTTTTCCATCTATTAATTTCATTTTATTGTTGAATTCGACTGACACTTAGATGTTCATCGGACCAGATTCTCTCGTATGATATTCATCTAGAGAGTATCGGGCTCAATATTCATTGATGCATGCATATTTAGTTAGTTATTGGGGTCTAATTAGTTGATAGTGATGTATTGAGGAATTTGGTTGTTCACACAAGATTCATTTAATTTTTAATCATTGAATTCTAATTAAAGATTAGAGAATTGAATGATGCTCCAAAGTCAAATAGGGGAATTTTAAGTCCCACTCCTCCGACCAAAATTAATTCCTAGTCAAATCTAGTAATAGGCTTTCACATCATGGCAACAATCTTCTATATGTACTTTAAATTATTAAATTAATTAAAATAATATTAATTGACTGGCCAAGAATCTGAGACGATTCCAGGGAAATTTGTGGACTAAAACTACTTTTCGGACAAGGAAAATAATGGAGTAATAATAATACATTCTATCTGCATAAAAGAATATAAATAAAATAGAATTCTTATCATTATTATGGTTGGTTAGAAGGAAGACAAGTCGAAAAGTTCTGATTATTTAAATCAAAGTAAACGTTTTTTCTTTTATCAAGTGGGAATATTTTAAATATCTATTTTCCACTCTAATTCTAGAAATATTATTTTCTAAATATATTATGAATTGCAAATAATTCATAACATATTGTGGATTGAGATAACAATGGTGTTAATTATGAAGCATGAAACTTGAGTTAATAAAGTAATTATAATTGTTGTATATATATTTTTAATTAAATTAAAAATTGGAGTATTAAACCCACGTGAAAAGGTAAAATGGAAAACAAAAAGAAAGAATTGACGGCGCGAAAAGTGGTTGTACCTGCAACGAGTCACCAACATTAATGAAGAACGAATGTTGATCGGGTGGGATTGAAATCCAGCTTCCATCTTTCGTACAGATTTGTAATCCGGCGGTGTTGTTGGATCTGAGGACGGAGATTATCTGCGGATCGGTGTGCTCGCCGAATCCGATAATATCCCGGCCGCCGGATTCCCGAATTTCGGGCCGCGCAGGGTAGTGATTCAGCCGGAAAACAGAGTCGCTCTGTACGTCCATCAGAAGCTTACTGAACACGTTTCTAGGTTGAATGTTCAATCCATCCGCCAGCATTTCGAGAATCTCACACGCCATCTTCTTCACAGCCGATAGGTATTCGTTCACAACGCCACTGAAACAGAGAAATCAATACATTAATTAATTAATTAAACAGTGTGAATTGTGAATTTGTGATGTGGGATCGGGCGGGCGAGTTGACTCACCGGAATCGCTCGGCTGCTTCGCCGAAAATTGAGGCGAATTTGTGGTAATCGGATTCGGAATCGGCGGTTAGGAGGAGGTATTCGACCCAACCGACGTCGCCATTCCGGCCAATCTGTTTGTTCCCGTAGCCGAAAGGATCGGGCGGACCGGCTTTCTGCTTGGCGGAGAGAGGGAGAGAGAAGAATTTCTGAGCTTCGGATTCCAATTCGGCCATGGCTTGGAAGGGGACGCCATGGTTGATGAGCTTGACGAATCCGACTTCCTCGCAGGCCTTGACGAGCTTCGATTGGGCGTCGGGTTTGGAGAGGTCGATTAGCGGGTATAATGTGGTGCAGTTGTTGGATATGGAGAACTGTTCGATTGCTGATTTTGAGTGAAGCATGTTAATGGAGGTGAGAGAGGAAGAGAGAGAGAGAGAGGGGAGTGATTCTTCGATGAGTATATGGGCTCAACAACTGCTTCGCCTTTTTATAGGGGTTTCAGTGGGCGGGGGAGGGGTGGGGTGGGGTGGGGTGGGGGGAGGGAAAGTGATGTAATTCGAAGCTTATTGTATAGGGATGAGGATTCTCCAGTTACAGTAATTGGAGGGAATTTCTATAACAGTGTTTTCACTGTTCATATGTGTGAGGAAATTTCCTATTGTATACTCGAACTCGTACTCATACTCCAGTGACAGAGTTTGAGGGTTGAATTACTTAAAAGAGATTTAGTTAAGAACTGATGAGGGATTGATTTTTCAATAATTCTCATTAATTCAATAATTTTTTTTTTATCATTCAATCATTTTATTCTCATTCTAATTGAGTTCCTCAATAAATTTCATTATGGAAATTATACTACATAAAAGGCCCATTGTACACAAAATTTCTTTTCATCTACATTGGCAATTTGATTAAATTCTCCATTTCACTCCACATTAACACACTTCTCAATTAATTAATGAGTGAGACTCTGTGCACCCGGGCGCACAGAGCACATTCCGTGAGCCTTTGCAATTTACATGCCCCTTTACAATTTAGGCCCTTAGCAATACATGACTTTAAATAGGATTGGAGGGGAAGACTTGTGTTCATATGGGGACACAGATTATTCCTCCGTGTCCACGGGGCGCAGGAGTTTTTGTCTTAATTAATCTCGTAGTACCCACAACTACTTTCCAATTTAAACAAATGGATTACCTGTTACACAATGATGTTTCATCTCCTGTTATATAAATTAAATATTTGCCACGTGTAATAATCAAAGGCCAAAATTCAATACATGCTCCAAGGATTTAATGGTTATTTGTAAGGTATAATTTTTTTATATAAGAAAACACCAATAAAACATGAGATATGTAACAGGAATTCAACTTGCAATTTGAAATTTTAAACTCCCTACTTACGGGTCACTACTTTTCAATTTCACATAGTTTAATGAAATGTAAAATACACACTTCTAGAAATTTTGAAAGTGTTTGTTGTTATTTTTATTTATTATTTCTTAATTTTCGATCTCAAGAAAATGAATTAAAATTGTATTTAGATTACATCAAATCAACAAATTAATTTATAAATTCATAATTTAAAATGAATGAATTATAAATCTTGAATTTAAATTTAATAATATTTTAAATTTTTGAAAAGATTTTCAAATTTTTAGTCAAGTAATATCATTCATAATTCTTTCAATGAATTAAAAAAAATATTTTAATATATATAAAAAATATTACCGCTAACCACCCCACCCCTAACCATATCCACCCCCTAACCCCCGGCTTTCCCCATAAGTCCCCCCCCCCCCCCCCCCCCACATCCCCCCAACCCACCCCAAACCAATTCACCCATCTACCCTCACTTAGTTTAATCATCTTTTGAGTTGTGGATGCTACGGATTTCACCTCTTTTATTAGTGTGCAGATTAAATATAAGTCAAATGCAATAATCGGTAGTTTTTCAAATGGAGTAGTAATTTTTCAAACTATTCCTATTATTTAGTAGTTTGGATAAATTCTGAGAGGGATATTAGTAATTTGTGCTAATAGGTAAGTATACCAAACTTTTCATATACAAATATTATTATCAATAACTCAAAAAAATCTTTTTTTTTAACCAAAACCTACCTAAAAGGACCATTATACCCCTCACTCAAAATAAAAAAAAATTCTAAGTAAACTCACACACCCACTGCCGCCGGCAACCACCGTCGCTGGTCATCATCCGTGTGGGTGACCCACGCCCACCGCCGACCGCCGCTGCCGGTGTGAGTGACCCACACCCACCGCCATCGTCGCCGGTGTGGGCGACCCACACCCTGACCCACACTGTGATCCAATTTGGGTGGGTGGATGTGAGAGAGGGTAATAATGTCATAAAATGTGCAAATGTGTAGTAATGATAACAAATACTTCCTACGTCCCGTTTCAATATTTACGTTTCTATTTTGCGCATCTCATTTCAATGTTTACGTTTTCCTTTTTAGAATATGGGACCTACCTAAACAATTAATATATCATGCAACACTAATACACATACCCACTTTACATTAAATATTACTATCTTTCCACTCACTATCTATTAAAACATTATACTCCTTTATCAACGTGCAAAAAGCAAACGTAAACATTGAAACATGATGAAGGGAGTATATTGAAGTGTTGATAAAAATTTTGTATATTGAATTTAGTGTATTATATCAATTTTCCCTTAGTATTTTATCCTAATTTTTTCTTACTCAATCCTAATAATAAGTCAAAAGAAGAAAGAGTACTTAAACCATTTTAAAGATTAATAAGTGTGCTCTATGAGATCAAAACTACTAACTCCTTGCGGTTTTACATGCTTTGTGTTAGGATAATTATAATAAATTAAATTATACTCCTATATTCCTCCAGTTAGTTTTGGATTGTAGAGTCTATACAAGTGCCTGAGAATGTTTCACTTTGAGATATTTTTATATGTTTTAATAATTAGTTATCATCTTTTATTAAATATATTAAAAAATATTGGCAAAAACTTGTGTACACCCGGACGCACGGACCACACTCCGTTCGCCTTTAGAATTTTATGTTAAATTGTATACTCTTTAGTATAAAGATGTGTACCCTTTATTTTCTAAAGAAAAATAAAAATATTAATAAAAAGTGTATACCCTTTACAACAAAATGATGTACGTACCCTTATTACTTATAGTGTATACACTTTAGAACAAAATAATATACCCTTACCCATAATACTAAATTCTAAAGGCGCACGGAGTGCCACAGGCACAAGAGCCTCACTCTTAAATATCAATTTTAGTTGAAATATTATCATTGTGATATGATGTCCATATATTCAAATGAAATAAGAACCATGCACAAAAAGGTGGTTCGCCCACCCCATGCGCCCCCGCACGCCGGTCCGACAGCATGTGAAGGAGATTAATCATGGTAACTCAACCAACCAATAAGAGTTAGACCTTTTAACCCACCACATAAGGAGCCTCCCTTAATTTAGAGGTTGCTCCCACGCTGCGAGTGGGATTCGATCCTTGGTCAATATACAAGCTTGGTCAATGTACCAATAAGGGTTAGACCTTTTAACCCACCACACAAGAAGCCCCCTTAATTAAGAGGTTGCTCCCACGCTGCGAGTGAGATTCGATCCTTGGTCAATGTACAAGCTGTCCCCTTGCTTGACCAGTTGAGCTGCACATGCGGGCTATTCATAATAAGAACAACCTAACATGAAAAAATGGGATTGTTATGGGTATTATATCCCTCATGATGTATTAGGCCCAAGAGGCCCAATAAACCCAACAGCCCCATGATACTTGGAATAGTAGGCCCAACCCCTCGGCGGCCCAATCGAAAGACAAAAAGGAAGAGGGAATTAAAGCAGCCCAACCCAGAACGAATAAGGATGAACCCACTGAACCAGCATGAAATCAAGAAATACCCTCGAATTCGGAAAGATACCTCGACAGTCACCCTTTCCCTAGCCAAGACCTCGGATGGACTCCTCGGCATCAAAAGTCAACCTGTCCGAAGGTCAAAGGAGGACGGCGAGAGCAAGATAATGAAGGACATACATCATAATGAAAGAACACAGGTACCGCAGGCTAGAAGACACCACTAACGGGAAGAGGAGATATCTTGGACATCAATCTTAACTAAGAGACAACAGTTGATTGATACGCCCTGCTCCAACGACCAATAGGAGACCAGCAAAGGACGGAGACACCCTGCAAGTCCTCTGCAGTGCAACAAACGGTGCTCAGACTCCTCCTGCAGATGTTCGGCATACCGGGCAGCTTCATTAAAGATAATTTATCTTCATCCAGGTGGCGCAAGACGATTGGCTCGGATTTAGGGTTTTAGGGCAATATAAATAGCCTCTCTGGCAGGAGAGAGGCAGGACATTCAGATTCACTTTAGACATTACACTTGTGTGAATTGGGGAGAAACGAGTATTGTTCTAAGGGAGAGTAATAAAATTGGTTGTGTTTTTTGGTGGGAATTGATTATTGGATAAGCTTTAACCTCTTTATTTGTCTTTATTAGTGATTGATTGTGTTTGATGGTATTCGTTCTTGGTCTCGTTAATTAAACACCTTAACCCTCCGTATACTAAATTAACGAGTCAAAAATAGCCGTCAACTTTACTAAATTGATCAAAATCGTTTTCTAAAAGAGACACACTCTTCAATTGGGTAAATTGATATACACATGGATACCTAGATTCCTATCAATTATTGGACAAAAATGAAGTGAAAAAAATAAAATAAAATGGGAAACATGTCCCTCTGCACGTTATTCCGTTAAGAGTGAAAATTTACTTAAACAACTAATTTACTTTTTTTTTTATATTTTATTCATATTTTTTATAATTTTATTTACTTTTTTTTCCTTCTAAATTACCCTATTACTTGTACTACTTTTTTAACATAATACTCCATCAATCCCACACCACTGACCAGTACTCTTCACACTTTCCTTATTTTTCCATCCCATAACAATATTCACACCCCAAAAAGAAATAGTAACACTTTATCCAACAACCTGTTGTTTTAATTTCAATTTTGTCACTCATTTTTCACACACACTATTACTTTATAGATTTTTATTTAAAAATACTATAATACCCTCTAAAATCAACAAAATTAGTCCAAAAATATAACTTTTTCTTAAAAAACATGGTACAATAAATGAGAAGGATGATCCAAGACGGAGGGAGCACATTTTAAAAAAACTTTTCTCAATTCAGTGTATACGTGTACAAAAATATATCTAACGGAGGAAATACTACATACTATATAATGTGAAAACGTAGCTAAGAGGAAATTAGTGTATGTTAGGATTATATGTTGAGGCTAGCAAGTAGCAATGTGTAGGTTTAGTTTAGGTTTCACTTTTGGTAGACATACATTAAAATTTGAAAGTGGAGGTTTTCTATAGGGTTGTATTCAATGCACATGATCAATAATGTATAATACCATGGTCAAGGGTCTTGGAATGAACATAGGGTGGGTGTGACACTTCTGTTATTTGTATTCTTAATTTGCTAATCTAAGTTTTCTAGTCCCAAATGTATATATGCAAGTAACTTTGAGTGATTTAGTATTTTTTTTTATTTTTTCAATTTATATCTTGTTTTTAAGGTTTAATGTTAGTTTTTTTTTATTGCATTTTCATTTTTATTTAATTCACAAGTGTTACATTAAGTTGGAATTTATTTTGGTAGTAAAAAACATAAGTATTTCAAATTGATTGGAATGTATATGGACTTATGGAGTATACCTAAATCATGCCAGAACTCTCTAATTTCTTTGACATATCATCACGAAACTATTAATTTTTACACTGGACAATAATTGCTAAAATATTTATGATTGTATATTTAATTATCTTAAATCTAATAAATCATTATGCATATATATAGTGTGTGTTTGTGAGAGATTCTTCTAATATACATAAATAATACTCACTCCGTCAGCTCGGAAGAGGATTTTTTTTTCATTTTGGTCGTCCGCTTCATAGAGGGTTATTTCTTTTTTTACATATATGAGACTTACACACACCTACTAATACAATTTTACTAATACAACTACCCACTATTTATTAAATAATAGTAATACTCCTTAATCAACGTATATAAAAGTAAAATAATCTTTTTCGGGCGGATGTGCGGACGGAGAGAGTACATGTATAGTGTGTGTGAGAGAGAGTGATTGTGGCATGTATAGATATTGTGGATATATACTGAGCCTGGCATGTCATCCTAGCTATCTGTAATCTGTCTATCTATATGTGTTACAATTCGATGAAACTATATTTTATTTATTTACTTTTTTCTTTAAAAAAAATTCATAAAGGAGGGATGGGGTTTGGGTGGGAGCCTGGGGGAGGGGGGGGGGGGGGAGGGGTGGGGGTGGGTAAGTTTATTAACAATGATTCCACCATCATTAAAATAATATCACGTGAAATCATTTTACACTTTTTAAAATAATTATTGTTTGCGGTATGATTTTTGGTATATGAGACCGTCTCACTTTTTCTATAGAACGTTATGATTTTTTGTATAAAATGTTATTACTTTTTATTTATATTTATAAATTGATCATGAAATAGCATTACCACTTTTATTAATTGAGTATCACTTTTCATTATAAAAGTTGTCACTTTTTGTCAGTCTCACGTAAGTCCTTATGTGAGACGGTCTCATCCAAATCTTTCTTATCAACATAAACTTGTAACTATGGAATAAATTTGAAGTGGTAGAGTAAGATTTAATTAATGAGAAATGATAATCATTAAATTAAACTATTTTATAACAAATTTGTAATATATATAAGGACAATACCTGCATGAGACATTTTTTCGTGTTCTAAAATACTCATTGCTTTTTTTATCAAAGATAATAATAGCATTTTTTATTAAAAATGTTCAATTTTTATTTATGTTATGAATTGTTCATGAAACAATTCATTGTATCACTATTAATTTTTATTAATTTGAATATATTATTTATTAAAATGTTATCAATCTTATTCGTTTTAGGAAGATTTTCACAATGATCTCACACAAATATTTACCTATATATAAAGAGCAATAATTTTTTTTTGGGTTAAAAAGTAAATACTACTAGAATAAAAATAAATGGGTTGCCCAATAATAAGATTTCACGCGAGAATTGCTTTATCTTATAACATTAGGGGTCGTTTGCTTGCCACGATTAAGGTGGGATTGATGCAATATACCTCGTAATACCACGTTTGTCTCGATATATTAATAATACTTGATCAAAGGTATTAAAATCTCCATATGGGATGCACAATACCACCATTTAATACATAGGTATTGAATGTAATTTTACCATTATACCCTTATCTAATAATAATTATTATTAATAATACATAATAATTAATATTTAATAATATATATTGATAATAATAATTAATTAATAGTAATTGATAATAAATAATATTAATATAATAACAATAATTAATAATTAAAAGTATAATTAATAATAATAATTTTATTATTAATAAATAATAATAATATTAAAATAATAATTAATAATATTATTATTAATAATACATAATAATAATAGTAATAATAATAATTATTAAAAATAATGATAATTAATAATTATAATAAATAATAATAATAATTAATAATATATATTGATAATAATAATTAATATAATAATTGATAATAAATAATATTAATATAATAATAATAATTAATAATTAAAAGTATTAATAATAATAAATAATAATTATTAATAAATAATAATAATATTAAAAATAATAATTAAAAATATTATTATTAATAATACATAATAATAATAATAGTGATAATAATAATTATAAATAATAATAATAATTAATAATTATAATAAATAATTATTATTATTATAAATAAAATAATAATAATTAATAATATTATTATTAATATTTAAAATAGTAATAATAATTAATAATTATAATAAATAATATTAATAAAAATAATTATAAATAATAATTAATAATATTATTATTATTAATAAAATAGTAATAATAATTAATAATTATAATAAACAATATTAATAATAATTAATAATATATATTGATAACTAAAATTAATAATTAATAAAAAAAATACTTTATAATAATAATAATAATAATAACAACAACAACAAAAATAATAAGGGTAAATATGTCATTTTACTTATTATTCAATTTGTTAATACTCAATAATAAACATAAAATAACTAATACCTAATTATCAATAATACAATTTTTCCATCATACCAAACAACAATACAATTAATCACAAGTCAAACAAATCTCATTATACACAATATTTCTATATCCCATACCCACAAGCAAACGACCTTATTACTTAATCTGATGCATACATAAACAATGTAAACAACTAATTTTTTTCGTAACTCGATCTGTTCCAATTTCGACCCATAGTTTTTGAGCTTGGTGCATGTTTATTGTTACACGTATCCTATATATATGTTGATTCATTATCATCTTTTATTTATGTAGTAATACTATTTTAAATTAAAATCCAAAGTCGTTTCAAATGTAGGTTCATGAATTGCGTCATGCCCATTCTGCGAAGTGCCAGCAATTGTATTGATGGATATGCATTCCACTTTCCAACCAAATAATTAATGTAATGTTTGAATTTCAATCAACACTCATGATAATATTAAAATTAAGTATAATTATGGTTTCAAGTGCACCATATAATTTACAAGGTAAAATTTTGAGTGTAGTTAGTAGTTATTGAATTTATTTTTAATTGTTTTATTTTATTTTATTTAATTGTGATATGTATTAAATAGGAATTTAATTTAATGATTTAGATTATTTAAATAAACCATGGCAAGTACACTGCAAAATTTGACTCTAAAATTATTTTTAATGTGATACTCCATCCATCCGCTTTTAAGGTATGTATTTTACTATTTTTGGCGTCCACTTCAAGGGTATCCATTTTCTCTACTTAGTAAAAAAGTACACAATATGGCTCACCACTTCCCTTTAATACAATTACACACTTTACATATAATAATATTCCTTAATTTACGTGCAAAAAGTAAATGAACGTCTTGGGATTGGACGGAGGGATATTAAATTAAATTTAATATTCTTGTTTTAGATATAATAATATTCCTTAATTAACGTGGAAAAAGTAAATGAATGTCTTGGGATTGGACGGAGGGGTATTAAATTAAATTTAATATTCTTGTTTTAGATAGTTATTCTGGTACATAGGATTGATATGACCACATACTAATATTAGATTGGTGATGGACGAATTCCAAATTTCGATACCGCCGTCCAAACATTCATTACAACTAATTCTGATGATAGATCAACCATTATATTTTTGGGATATCGTTTTAGTTGACTTTTTTAAGAAATATTACTGTACAAAAGTGATACATCCTCCCGATGTGCATTTTGTTATTTTAGTAAATAACATTCACACATGATAATGAGTAATAGTTTTTGAGATCTACATATACCATTAATACAATTATGCAATAATATTAAAATATTATTTCTCTCTTATTATTTATAAACTAAATATTATATGTCCTAATCTACATGTAAAAAATAAATATTTTATTTTCGAAGGGATAGTGAGAGTAATATTTTAATTTAAAGTAGTATTTAAATTAATAATCTTTCCCGAATTTATCTTCACATTTTTTATTTTGGTCCGTCTGAATTTTAATCTTACACTTTTTTAAAAGAAAAAAACAACTAATTTATACCCCTCCAACACACTTTAATTTCAAATTTATCATCACAAGTTTAACACACATAATATACCTAATTATTTATTTATTACAAAAAATACCAAATTATCCCAAAAGTAAATTAAAAAGTAACTTTTATTAATATTTGTGCAAACAAAAAACGTAAAGATGAATTTGGAACAAAGGGAGTAACTACTTAAGAAAACGTAAAATTGAAGATAGTTCGAGATGGTTACTTGTATAAATTATGTAGTTGGTCTCTGGGCACCTGGACTCAGTGTACAGGTGTTTAATTGTATAACATTTTGTTTAAAAAATATATACTTTAATTAATAAGAGTATTATTTTTAGATAAAAAAATTGTTTATATAAGAAGAATACTAAATTTGACTAATTTTTTTTTTAAAATAGTAAGTTAAATTTTAATAGTACTAAAATATAATATCTAACATTTAAAATTAAAAATTATGAAATTGAATTTGAATAAACAGAACTAGTTCCTAACACCTCAAAAAGGAAAGACTTTGCCATGATACTTTTGTATAAAATTAAACTTCGAAATTATATTGCAGTATATATATAAGTATTTCGATCGATATGAGATCTAAAGCACGTAAATTAATTTGGTTTAAAATTCCGAGATGTATTAAGGAAACAAAATTAGTGAGATTTCAAATTATGTACTCCATTAAGTTCATTTTATATTAAAAATGTTTTAATACACATTTTAACTATTTATATATAGTGGGTGGCATCTTTAATCACTCTTGTAATAAATTAAAAAAAAATCTGAAATAAATCTAAAACATTATTCAAAGTCAGATATATAGGGTACATATATAGGCCTACAAATTAGGCCGTATATTAATCCCAAAACATATGATAATCCCCACAAGAATATTGCAGTACAAAAACTATAAATGGATTATTACAAAAAAAAAAATCTTATAATTAACTAATCTTCTTTGGATTTTAATAAAAAATGAGTAAATGTTTAAATTATGATTTAGATGTTGATCTGTAGTTTGTTAGGTTCATGTACCATCTAGTTTGCAATTTGTGCAGAATTATAATTCGACTAATAGATTGAAGAATTTTTATTTCATTTTAATGATTTAGATTGAGATAGACATGAGAACCCCATTTTTTATATCTTCACCACCTTCCCCCTTCACTTTCAAATAATTCATTTTTTTTTCTTTATACGTCGTATCATTATTAATATCCATGATAATTTTGTACATACTTTACAGGAATAAATTAAAATAGTCATGGCAACACTGAAAATAAATATGCCTCGATTATGAGTAGGGTTGGAAATAATTTAGGTAGGATGATTCCTGATTCAAATGGAAGAGTTTGTTCAATAAAATATTTTACATTCTCAAAAAAAGGAATATTTTTTTATCAAATAACATTAAAAAATTACTTTAATTTTAAATTTATCATTCATTTTTTCACACATTTCATTACGTTATATTTTTGTTAATATCTACAATTATTAAAATACTCAATAAAATCAATAAAGTTAGTTAAATCGAGCAATTTTTCTTAAACAACGTAGATCAGTATACGAGAAGTGTTCTCTAGGATAAATGGAGTAGTATTTACTTTTAGAGAGAGTTTGATTCATTAAAATTATTAGGTGAGTTGATAAAACTTAAAAATGTCAAAGACAAGTAAGAATGAACATGAAAATTGCCTTAATTCTTTATTAGTTTATGAGATATTATAATTTATTTCCTCCTTATGTTGTGATTCAACGAGTCTTTAATTTGAAACTAATGAGCTTAGAAAAAAATCATATCCATTTAAATGTAATTAGTGTGTAAACTCTTTTATTTTTTTATAAAGTTTTAAAGCCCATGGTGTATTATTATTTTAAAGTAAATCAAACACTCTCTTAAGTCTTAATACTAAGTAGATTATTATTATTTTAAAGTATTATTACTTCAAAGTAAATCAAACATTCTCTTAATATACTCCTATAGTATATTAAGACAAAATATTATTTTACTGTATAGTGAGTTTGTTTTGTATGGCCCTCGTGTAAGGATATTATTTGTTTTGTGTAGATATCATTAAAAAAGAAAAAAAAAGGAGATTACAAAATTAGAGTTTACCTGACATTCTCAATGTAAGTATTTTTAATTTTTTTAATCAATATTATTAGTTCATTTTTTTAGTAAAATATTACTAATTCACTTTTCATTAATTATACTACCAATTGTGTTACATAAACTAAAATTCTGTCCACAATAAACTTTAACTTAGGAGTAATTTTTAGGAGTTTTATCAATTTAAAATCTGAATAATGGGTAAATTATCAATTCGGGATCTGAAGTATGTATAACTATCAATTTAGGGCTTGAATTTAGGCCCTAATTTGATAAAATAGGAGATAATATTTGATAAATTTAGGCACTGGATTGATAGTTTTACATATTTCAGGCTCTAAATTAATATAAAAATAATTTATACTCCAAATTGATAGTTTACTCATTTTTCAGAGCTCGAATAAATAAAATTCTTAATTTTTATAAGTCGGTGTATATAATTGGAATAACATGTATCCATCGCGTTTATTGTTTAATAAAAATGATTGTATGTCGGCCTAATTTAATGTCCTAACCAATTTTTATTATTATTTAAAGAAGGGCGGATTTTGTAGCCAAGAAAAAATGGTGGGGATATTATAATGATCATTAATTTCAAACATAAATGGATGATATATATTACGGCCCACAATATAATAAATTTCAACATAAATATATATCCCGACCCACACTCATTAATGCTTGATATGATATTCTAGCAATTTCTTTTTTACGAAATAGGACCATATTTTAAATAATAATATCCCAACTCAATAGATTTTGATTGATGGGACACAAGAGATTTATAGAATTTAAGTAATTACTATCTATTCATAATACAATTATTATTGATCTAATCTAATAATCAAATAGTAAAATGCACTTGTACAAACTCTGTATTAATTACTGGATGCAAAATTATTTTATTTAGAATAATATTTAAAGTTCATAAAAGTATAAATTTAAAATTTATATACTATATAATTTCCAAAACTTACACAACAGTAGTTACCTCTTAAAGTCAATAAAATTTATAAAAAGACAATTTTATTTAAACTCCATATTTATAATAACAATGCAATTTAACTATGGAGGGTGTAACATAAATTGAATTTGAATAATAATTAATAAAAAAATTAAAAAGATGAAAATATCAAAAAAGTTTATTTGTTTGGAAGATTAGAAGGGATAATGCATTAATAAAAAAAAACTTAAAATTATTAATGTATACCCATACTATAAGGAAGCTTATATTTGCTTTTTGCAGGGGATTAAGATATTATAAAATTTTAATATGTATTGAGGTGAGATAAATAATATTTTAATGTGTAGTAGGTAGTTGGGTTAATATAGTATTGTGGGCCCATGAAAATATTTAAATAATTTATATGGATCTCATTTACTATAAAGAAAAATGTAAATATTTCTACCAAAAATGAAAATGCATAAATATTTATTAGGGACATGGAGTAGATTTATATTTGAGTGATCTCTAAATGCATCTTCCTTTTACCTTAATATCAACAAGAGATTTGATAACTATAGAAGAGTAGTCAATATCTAAGGCCCACCGCAGACTTGTCAGCCCAGTTTCCTGCCTCAATGGATCAGCGGGCCCATTCCTTCATTTTTTTTTTGTTTTTTTTTTCTTAACCATTTAATTACCATTATTATTTCTTTACTTTTTCTTTTCTTTAGTTTAAATGTATATTAGATAAAAAGAAAAGATAATCTTCATAAATAAATATTTTTTTTAAGAAAATGCTTAAATATATTTTAAACATTTAATTAACATTTTTATTTATCATTTTATACTTAAAACCCTTAAAAGTTATAAGAAGAATTGTTTTAAATAAAAGAAGGGATTTTGTGCCAAATCGGATGGAAAACCAACAAAGTCACATATTGCACGAAGGTAAGCTGGAAAAAGGCATAAAATTAACCATTTCAACTTTTTTTAAAATTTTTTTTTTTAAGTCTTAATTTAAGCCAACTTGCTCCAACCCCACCACATTAATTCTTTCAACCCTCTATATATTTGATAACAATTTCAACCGTGCTCTTTTTATAAATCCAAATTTATGGTGGAAATTAATTCTATTAAGAATTAATAGAATTAATTTTAGTTATATGTTTCACAAAAAAAGTTAAGATTATACGATCTTCATTAATTTAAAATGGAAATATATATATACTTCAATCCAAAAACCATAAAATTTATATAATCCTCTATGAAAAAATAAAGCACTTGTTTTCCATATCTCACTATATATTGAACTTTGGAGAGAGTAAAATTGCATATAATCAATTTGAGGTGGAATTTTTTTTAAACCATTTCATAAAGACAAAAATTTATGTGAAACTTACTCAAAAAAAGACTTTTTTAGACAAATAAAAAGTGATTGCATTTTAATATAAAGTAATAGTCAGAATGTGATGATCTTCCAGCTGGTATCTAAGGATTCGAATCCTTTTTCTGACATGAGTTTGATTCTCATACAAACACAGCCAATCATAAGCTATCTACATTAAACTACTAGAGATAAATAATGTGATTTAACTTTTTTTACCAATACCTAAAGTACCAATCCCTAAAGCAAGGACGTGGGTGTCGAGGAGAGAGATGCATATTTGATGTTAGAATTAGAATAATTAGATTGTTGTGTTGAAAACTAGTAGTAGTATATAATAGTGAATGATGTGTAATGAATTAGGCATCAAAATGAAAGATGAGAGGGAGGGAGGCTATATTAATGAGTTCCCACATAGCTGTATGTATAATTAAGATGAGGTCAGAGAGTAAAGATGGAATTTTTGGTCGTACCACATGTCATTTTCTTATAAATGTGATTGAAATTGTTTTAATTTGAAAATGATTGATGCTTTGAGTTCCTTTTGGTCCCAATTACACAATTCTTACATACCAATAATTCACTCCTATCCACTTTTCCGGGTAGGGAAAAAGGCCCCATATTACGTCGGCATGGGTTACTAAACAGTAACAGCTGACCCGTTTATCGATCAATTTTATTTTGAATGAATTAACGAATATGCGTGCACTTGAATTGAATCATTTAATTTGAATGAATTGACGGTAAAATCCGAATCTCGGTACGTAATAGCTTACGAGGTTATTTTAAACTCCCGTGAATTGTTGAATTAATGATTTAAGAGTACTGCAACTGCAAGATTCAAATTTGTGTGGTGGTGTGGTGGGTGGGGTGGGGTGTAGTCCATGATCTGTGATCTGGTTGCAGTGAAAGCAACTAATCAAGAATTCACAGATAAGGGTGGCATCACTTCTTTGTTACAGAATATGGGCCGTGGCTCGTGGACTAGCTTCTGGAGCTCTGAGGATATGGGGTGCCCATAGGGGTAGGGTGGGGTGGGGTGGGGTGGGTTTAGCTAATCGAACTGACGACTCAACACTTGCATAGAGATTCTTTTTCATCTTCTTCTTTTGCGTACTGGGATATATCCCTTCTGTTATATTTCAAATGACACATTTTTTATTTTGAATTGTCTCACAAAAGTTTGCATTTTTCTAAAAAAATAAAAATTCAAACACAATCACCCTTCCCCATGCACTTTTTTACAAAAAAAACCAACTTTACCTAGCATACCTATCATACTTTATTATTTACTTTATTATAAAAATACCATAATACTCCTAAAAGTTACCATTTTTCTTAATATGCGTGCATAAAGTAGTGTGTAAACATTTGTGGGACGAAGGGAATAATATTTTAATGTGAATTAGGCAAAAAAATAATATTTTAATATAATGTAAGTAAGTGTATTAGTATGATGTGTGAGCTCATAGAAAAATAAATAATTAATTTGGGTGATTTTTCTTTTAAAAAAAGGACAAAACAAAATGGCAATACCCGTACGTTTCACGGGATGGGGTAGTATTTTTTTCTCACAACGTTTATCAAGAACTACAATTATTATTTTTATTTTAATTTATATGTAAATACTCATCAGTCAGTATTAGATGTGCTGCTCATCTCAAATTTAATTTCAATAGTGGAACATATGCCTTACATACATAGAAATTCTTTAATGTCTCAAAGTTAGAAACCAATGAATACAATAGAAAGAACTATTCATACTTTGTCTTAATTAAAATGAAGCTTCTATTAACGTACACATGGTTTTTTATAAATTTTATTGTCTTTTGGAGGATAATATAGTATTTTTAGGTGATAAATAAATTGTAAAATATATTATGTGTGTTAGATAAGAGTGTTAACTTTGTAATTAAGATATAATTTTAAGGGTAGAAATTGATATGATGTTTTTGGGTTGTGAATTTTAATAGTATAAAATGGAGGAAAATGAAAAGTTTGAAGTTTAAGTTTATTATGAGCAAAGGGATTACATATTTACCCAGAAAATTTAAAGTTTTAGGGGATAAAAAACTATGTATAAGAAGATATGCCCCTGATTATTTAAACAAAATACTTAGTAATATCTAAATAGAAGATGAATTACAACTTGTAATTGTAAAAAAAAAAAAAAATCCACTGCAATTTATTTTTATAAAATTTTTACACAATTTACACGTTTAACAAAGTATATACTCAGCTCACAAGGGCAATTAATAAAATACTTTAAAGTTTTAACCAATGAAACTTTAAAGATGTTCTTTAATATTAGTTTACAATTGAGAGTGTCATCAATGATGTCTCTTTAGAACATCCAAGTGTTTTTTTTTTAAAAAAGAAATTATAGATATATAAGATTGTTATAGAATTCATTAATAATAGTAATATTATTATTTGTAGTACAAAGTATAATTCTTCGCTATACTAAAAAGTAACAGGATTCCACCCCATACTAAAAAATAATCGGATTTCACTTCTTCTACCGTAATTTTTGCTTAAAAATCAAATCATTATCAATTCAGAATCTATTAAAGCACGCATATTGTATCCTAATAAATTTCAACATCCATGTCCATATCTACATCAATTCAAGAATGAAAATGAAAAGAATCAAATTATTGGATCATTAAATAAATCAACTAAATTTCTTCAACCTTAACCACCATCCAACCCCCCCCCCCCCCCCCCCCCCCCCCCCCAAAAAAAAAAAAAAAAAACCAACTAGATAAAGAATCTTAGATTCTAACCACATAGATAGGTTTACAAAAAGAAAATGTGAAAGGATATTAAGTAGTGATCCAACATGATTTGACTAAAAACTGCCTATCAATAGTTTTGATTCTATAAATATAAGATATGTGTGGGGGATAATAAATTTCAACATGTTAAAATCCATCTTCCAATTGTTTTCATGCCATGTGGGCTGTATGGTGTAGAAATGTGGATGACAAGGAAAGAAGTTGAGATCTTATTTAATTATTATTATAGAATAATAATGATTCTAAATTATTACCCTGAAATATAGTACAGTCGCGTTACATCAAACTATAACTAATTTTTATTCTCATAAATAAATAAATAAATAAATATATATATATATATATATATATATATATATATATATATATATATATATATATAATAAATGCATATTGGAAAAATAGATTTTTTCGTCCGCTAATTTTCATTTATTTTGAAATTAGTCCATTAATTTTTTTTAATTTTGAAATTAGTCCGTTAATTTTATAACAATTTCGAAATTAGTCCATTAACTTCATAAAATTCAACATTTTGGTCCTTTGACCTGCTATGGCAGGTCATTTGAATATTTTCACCCCAATTAATCTATATCATATTTTTCTTTAACCAATTTTATCTCACTTTTTATTTTTTACTTCTGTATACCAAACAAACAATATTAATCTCATTACTAAAGTGAAGCAAATTTGACTAAATATTGATACTTCCTCCGTCCGCTCGAAAGAGGGTCTTTTTTCAATTTTGGTCGTCCGTTCCAAAGAGAGTCACTTCTTTTTTTACACACATAAGATCCACACACACCCACTAATACAATTAAAATATGGGATCCACACTCCCATTAATACAACTACCCACTACACATTAAATAACAATACTTCTTAATCAACGTGCACAAAAGCAAAATGCCCTCTTTCGGGCGGACGGAGAGAGTATAATATAAATTCTTAGTGGAGGCTATTTTTTTAAAATAGTATATATATATATATATATATATATATATATATATATATATATATATATATATATATATATTACATATTTTTTATTTTTATTTTTTAGAATAACCTGCTAATGACCTGTTGAAACAGACGATTTTGTTGAACTTGGTAAACATGATGGACGATTTTCAAAATTTTCAAATATAATGGACGATTTTCAAAATTCTGCAAATATAATGGATGATTTTCAAAAAGTGAAAAACTTATGGACTAAATTCAAAATTGAACAAAGTTAACGGACAAAAAAATCTATTTTCCCAATGCATATTTTTTCATTGTAAGTCAACTATTTATATCACCTTGCCCTTTATATATATTCCCTCCCTCCAAACATTATTTCTACTATAAATATATTTTTAATTAAGATTTTTTTTTCTTTTTTAATTTTATTGATTTTTAAGAGTAATGTACCCATTTTAAATAATAACAAATTATGAGAGAGATGTTTTTTTTTAAAATATAATCTATTGAGGAATTATTTATTTTAATAAAGAGAAATTGTTGATTGGGCGAAGTGCTTGAGCGGAGGAAATATATGTATTTAATTTTTTTAACTGTTTAAATCGTATTTATATTGTTGATTTTCATGTTTTGTGAGGGAAAAAAAATTCAGAATTTTGATATATTGAGGTAGTATGTGAGGTGTCTCTAGTGTTACAATTTGAAATTTATTTATTTCTTAAAAAAACTTTATATGAGAAGACAAGATATGTAATGCTTATTATTACCAACCTTTCGAGTAAACATAAATTGTAATTAGCTTTATTTTTGAGCTCTTTATATACTCTTTTTATTTATAAAATGTAAATGAAAACTATTCTCCACTAACACAAACATTAAAGATAAAAATTAAATCATAAAAATAAAATAAAACATTTATCTCGCATATTGATTTATAAGATGTTTCATTTTCAAGAATTATTTATTACTTTTCTTTTTTGGGGTCCTGTCGGGTGTGCACCAAGTTGGTACCCCAAATAAAAATATCTATAATCAAGACTTTGAGGATGGACCTCTTTCTAGGTATTATAATAATCTTTATAATTACTCTTATTTTACTATGAGAATGAACACTAAAATTTTATTAAATACTAGAATATAGTTTATTATATGATGAAATAAATAGATTAATCGAATAATTTATAATCACCAATTCATACTTATATATGTATATATATATATTTAATAATCTACTCCATATATATAATTAGCTAATACAACTTATAACTTGTAACTAAACTTTCTAGAGAACTCCCAATTGATGTTAACATAACCTTATGAATTGTCAACACTGGCAATTGAACCACAACTATGGGGTATGGAGACTTCTAGTTGTAAAGAGATTGGATTTGGACATTTCATAGAGGATATTATTAACATTAGTTTTTGGTCAAAGGGTAGATGTGGAATCGAAATTGTCCATTTCATTCACATTCACTTGATAATACTATTATGAGGATTGTGAACATGATGTGTTAGAGATACTCAATTGCTTACAATGTGAGTATAACGGAATATACGTGTGTCTCGGATTTATATGTAAATTATTCTATTAAAAAATGTAAAGATAATTATAATTTTCAATTTTTTTTAATAGGTAAATGTTAGTTGTTAGTATAGTTAGTAGTATAACTTTCAATATTAATAATCTTAAAAATAAACATTAAATATTAAAGGTAATGTGTATAACATAAGTTACTATGGTTTATATTTACGCAAATATTTGTGATAATGTATTTCAACTAAAACTTCAATAACTTGCTAATGATGTAATCAAGTTAAGGTTTTGTGTTACATATAACCGTTCCATGTGAGATTGAATTAGGAATAATATTTTTGCATCAATCAATTGGTACATCATACTCGGTATGATCGTATCTGATTTGATATAAACTTAACTAACAAACACTCAAAACAAACATAAATTATCAATATTTATGATTTAAAATCATGATAAACCTCAAATATACATAACTTTAGGTTTAGGAACTTATAATCAAAAAGGTTCCACAATACGTTTTATACGATACATATTCTGTAATTTATATTGTGTTATATATACTGAAGTTAGTATAAATAAATACTTCTCTAATTATACCTAGGCAAAATGTCCTGTGCGTGCACGAATCCTAATTCTTAGGTTAAAGCATACACTGCATTAATGAATGAGAATTTATATAGTTTTACACACTTTTTTTTTAATAAAGTACTGTTATTATTTTAATGAAAATTTAATGATACAATTTAAATATAAATATTATAGTGTATTCTGGATACGACAACTGTTACCATCATGCGTTGTGATTACCTTTACATTAAGACAATCAATTTAACTAATTTAAAGAAGATGATAATTTTAAACAAATTAAAATGAATGAACATGAATCTAGCATGGAATTGAAACGTAGGGCCTGAAATATAGGCCCATTGGACTCATATGAAAGTCCAGTACAGCCCTAACACCATTCACGTTTAAAAGGATCCACATATTTTAGTAACTTTAGCTTGGAATTAATGTAAACTTTTTCTTTTTTTTTTAATTGAAATAAAATATAACTAGCGTCATGATTCGAACATACTACTAAATTTTGGAATAAATGTAAAGATGCTTTCAATGGTTCTTTTAATTGAAATAAAAGATAACTATCATTTTATCATTTCAATTCAGGCATATTGTTCTCTTACTATTACTAATTTTAAGTTGGCTTCCTTCCTACGAAATTACTTTCGTGACATTAATAAGAATATATAATCTTTAATGACTTGGAAATTAATTATTTAAATATTTCTTTTAATGAATTTTGATGTGTCAATTTGATTGGTCCAACTTTTATTTTGACGGCCACATGTACTAACTCTATCAATTTCCCCTAATTTAGTGAGCCAATTGCTGTGGGCGTATACTTTTCTGGTTGAAATTTGATTTTCCGGTGGAAGTGGTTATACATTGACCAATAATAAGAGTGGACTTAATCCAAAAAAAAAACTATTTTAGGACTGAAATTGAAATTTATCATCTGAAAATGAATTTAATTCTTGTTTTTTTGGTTCTCATAAAACCTTATTTCCAACTATTGCGCTGAGTCAGCAATTGATCCCATGTAGGCGTTATTTATTGATGACTAGTGTTTGTAATGTCAAATTTTTATTGTTTTATATGCTTAATCACCTATTCCCTTCGTCCCGTCCAAAAAGATGCATTTGCTTTTGCACGTAGATTAAGGAGTATTATTATTTTATGTAAAATGGATAGGTGTATTAGAGAGATGTGATGGGTAGTGGTGGGCCATTGGTGGATCATTTTTACTAAAAGAGAAAAATATTACAATTTGGATGAGACGCCCAATATAGTAAAATGATGCTATTTGGGTAGGAGGGAGTATGTAATTTGAACCATATATTTAAGAAAATGTTAGTAAAAGAAAAAGAAAATTTTCTAAACTAACAAAAAAGTTCAATAGTTCAATTTGATACTATAACTTTTTAAACTGTGTCAATTTAACCTAAATTTTGTTAAAAAATGTAATCTTTATCCGATTATATATAGTCTAAAATTTCAATTTCAAGTTCATTATTTGGGATTATTTTGTACGGCACTGAACACATCAGTGCACTTAAAATAGTTTTTAGGATATATTTATTTTAAAATTTTTAATTATTTTATTTGATCTAAAAATAATTATTAATCAATATTTTAATCTAATAATTCCTGTTTAATAGATGCACAAGTACTCTAAATATCTTAATTTGAAATAAGATTAAGGTAATTTTAAAAGTTGTGGAAACAAAAACAAATTAAAAAAAATTGTGATCACTTTCAAATAAATTATTAAGTACTCCCTCCGTCCCATAGAAGTTGACACACTTTTCTTTTTGGTTTGTACCACTAAAGTTGACACATTTCCTTTTTAATACATGAGACCCACATAAAAATAATTAATCTACTCTCATGTGCCCTACATATCACCTCTAATACAACTACCCACCACACATTAAATATTATTTCTCTCACTTCATTTTACTTCACTTTATATTAAATTATTATATTCCTTAATCTCCGTGCCAAAAAAAAATTATAAAAATCTGGAAAGGTTTTTATTTTTATCTCATGAAAATAGGATTTGGTCTAGCTTAGTAACGACGAAATGACCCAAATTGATAGAAAAAGCTTGGAGGGGACCAATCTGACACATTACCATTATATTTCCCGACTTACCTTATTTATTAAAGATAAATCCTCAATATCTCAAATAATAATTGATTTTGTAAAAGGAAATAAATAATTCAATTTACAATTTTATAGTATGTTATTAGGTGTATTATCTTTTATGGTGGCAGGTTAATTGTTAAATAAGGTAAAGAAGGTTAATTGTTAAATAAGGTAAAGAGTTAAATAAGGTAAAGAAATAAATTAGGAAAATAAATCTTATATAAAAAAGATATACTATTGAAAGTTAAAATTTCGTTTTCAATTCACTAATATCAAAGAATGTTGAAAAGGATGCTTTGTTGTGTGCGAACAAGAGACCGGACGGAGGGCAAATCCGCTGATCCGCCGCCGCCTAAAAAGTCAAAGAGAGATCCGCCGCCTAAAAAGTCAAAGAGAGATGGGAGCATGGTTATCGCCGGAGCTGGTACGGCTGTGGCTGCCACGGCGGCAACGGCCGCCGTCGTTTCCAGCGGTAGTACATCACAAGGGTGTTTCTGCGGCGGCGGCGGCGGAGCGTGTGGCGGTGGCGGTTGCGGTGGATGTGGTGGAGGTGGTGGTGGATGTGGTGGAGTTTAAGCTAACCTCTTGTTTCCAAAACAAGGACATTTTTGTAAATATATTAAAAAGTGATACAATCAGTGGGCTTATGTAGCAGTAGAAAGTAGTCTGTACTTTTTATTATTATAATGTTATATTATGTGCGTATCAATAAATGAGAGTCAATGGGCATGCTATTTTACTCTGTTTTTACTTTTAGATTGCGTATGTTAATGAATTGTGTCACTCTTGTAACAATCTTTAATACAATCAAAAGTGATATTTTAAAAGAAAATGATAACATCTTAAATTAAAAGCGATGACTAAAACATGCGATTACATACCTTCAGGGAGTGTTTGGTTCAATTGATAGCTCTACAATCAACTGAGATGCTAGAAAAAGCAGTGACAGAATAAGAACAAGTGAACCCCAATAGCTACAAGCTGATATACTTCCCATTTCACATGATCAAACAAACACACACACACAGGTGCAATGAAAACCATGAAAGGAAAACGAGTCTTTAATTGGACAGCAGCAGGTTCTATAACTAACATAACATGCTTAATCATCTGCATATTATTATTCACACGGCCGAAGCTTCTCTCATATCATGAGGACATGATCCCAATTGAATGACAACCAGATCTCATTCACTCTGTTTCTGAACTCAAATGGAGAGTTATACTGAGCAACAATGTAATTCTTTGTGACGTCCCCTGCATGGCTCGAGTTAATGGCATCAGCCCAAACGGTCCCAGCAACACTAGCATACAATGCTGCAGCTTCCACTGCAACATCCACATCGGCTACGAATCCACTAAACTGCCTTACGGCTACATGGGTTGGACCCCATTTTTGCACATGGAGGTTTTTAGATAAAGGTGGGTTCTTTTGGTTCTCTTTCGGAACGTAGAAGCTCACAACAAAGGATGAAGCACAGAAAGGTCCATCACTGGGTTTCACTTCACTCATCACTGGGCCTGTCATTTCTATTTTCTGTTGGTTGTCATTCTTCCCCTGGATGTAATCAAATAACCTTGTAAAACATACAAACAAGCACCAATAAGAAGCAAGAAAATTGACTACCTATTGTCACAATATAAGCCAGTGTAATGAATTGTAGATATTAAACTAACTCAATCAACAAATCAAAAGACAATTTAAAAATCATCATACATGTTGAAGATCAAAATGGATTTAATCTAGCATTTGAAGCATTAATCTAACTCAATAGATAGCATTTCTGGATTCTGTTTTTTCAGGATTAACATGTTGATTTCTTTTAAAGTTATCAAGTAGAGAACTATACCAGACTACCAGTCATATTACTAATTGACACTTCTCTTCAACTTTATTGCATAGATTATACAAGCTAATTCGATGAACATGTACATAATCTAACATTCATAATTTCTAATAGCAAAATTGTAGCCAAAAATCAGTAGAAAACGATACAATTCAACCTTAGTAAACACAACAGAGCTGACTCCAATCAATGTCCCAAATCAATAGGAATATATCTCTGCCAATTTATACCCTTTTTATTTTGCAAATTAGGGTTGAATATGTGAAACGCAGTAAACAAATCTCAAAATTGAAGTTCAATAGAAAAATGTGAATCATAACTTACTGGCGAAATCCAGTTCTAGTGGCAGAAACTAAAGAAACATCATCAATAGGCTGAGTTGAAATCCAGACGCTGGAATTGTACCGCCGGATTTCGAAGCCATTTCCGGCTTGAATGACGTCGTATTTGGGGCACTCGATTCGATTACACGTCGGCGGAAATACTGCGACGCCGGCACCCTTATTCGCCGGCGAAAGGCTCAAATTTGAACGGGAGAGCAGACTGAGTAGGAATGAGAGCTTGAAGAGATCAGAAGCAGCCATTTCAGCAATTCAATTTCGGTGGTGATCAGATATGGAGGACGAAATCCACCAAATTTAAAGATAATGATTTGGTGAATTTGTGTCCACCATTTATTTATTTTGTGAAATTTTAATCTTCCAAGTTTGTTTCCATCTTTTGATATTTTGGTTTAAAGATTAATGGCAAGGAATGTTGACACGCAGGTGATTTTACTTCCCTAAATCCAGTTTCAATGTTTACGTTTACTTTTTACGTTGATTAAGAAGTATAGAATTTTAATACTGATGGAAATATATAATATTTAATGTAAAGTGGGTAGGTGTATTAGTGTTGGATGTAGGGACCATGGTGATATACTCCCTCCATCTCACAATCTATTAAAATACTATACTCTTTAATCAACGTGCAAAAAACAAACGTAAGCATTAAAACGGGACGAAGGGAATACTAATTACCACCATGTTTATTAAAAGGAATTTTCCTGTATCCTTAGTACATATCATGATTTGAGCAATGTTTAATAAAGATATATTCTAAAAATAAAGTAAACTGAAATATAGTTATGCAAGTAGAATATAACTTAAATCATAATAACATAAAATTACATGAATCATAAATATAAAATTAAAATTAGATATATGATAATTAATTTTGGATTATGTACGATATTAAAAGTAGAGATGTCAAAATGAGGATGGAGGATTAAGTTGATCACAACCCATTATAAAAGAACATTTTGTGGGTTAAAATGGGTGAACTTATATGGGTTAGGTCATTTATGAGGCAAACCTATATGTGTTGAGTTATTGATGGAACGAGTTTTAATATGCGGGGATTGATTCAAGAGGCCAAATCTCGTTTTTACATATTTTACACAAAATTTTTAAAAGAATCTAACATAAACATATAAAAATGGGATATTGAAATGAATTTATTGACGTACATCATATAAAAATAATAAAATTCAATTATTTTTCAAAATTAAACGGTGCGGTCATATGTGGGACGGATTATTTGTGAGGCATATCATTCTTACGGTGAGTCATAAAATTTTAAATTAAAAATATTTTGAATTAATACAGTTTAAACATTCTTTTTAATACACTATGATCTCTAGGTAGTTTTCTAACTATTTTTATCCTACAATCCATAGTTTAGTAGTTCAGAAGTTCAGATTTCTTAATTTTCTATACCACACTATTAAATTAGTAACACCTAAAATATAAAATGAAATTATTCAAAGAAAAAAAAAAGTCCCCAAACCCTAAAAATAGTAATTAGATTTTAGTACACTACAAGGCATAAGTCATGCTATAACAAATACATAAAGAAAGTGCGAAAATGACATAGAAACCTAATGTGATAATTTAGCAAGTAGTATTTAAATAACACAAACTCAATAAGTACTATTAAATTAACTATACATAAATTTAGAAATGAAGTCAACCCAAGTGATTAACTATTGGCAATATATATTTAACACTAGGTGTAGGTAGGTAAGTTGTTGAAGAAAAAATGGAGGGTGGAAAGATAGTTGTTTTGGTGTTTGCATCCATGTTTGGTGTTGGTATGCTATTATCTGCTATTGTATGTATAGTTAACCTTTTTCAAGAGTGTGGATACTCTTGTAAATACTTAAGTTGGTTTGGATGTAAAAGAAGTGCTGCTGATTGGAGAAGGGTCGAGGTGGGGATGTCGTCGGAGAAATGGTCGTTCTCGGAGAAACTGCTGCCGATGATGGTGGTGGAGCTGACTGTGGTGGCGGATGTGGTGGTTCTGATGATTGAAGTCATGCATGATAGATAAATCGCCTCCTCATCATTAAAAATTCTGCTACTCTGTGGCCTTTTTAATATATATATATATATATATATATATATACATCAAATTTATATTGTAAATTAATTATTGGAGTTTTGTTATGCATTGATTATGATAAATGAATTTGTAATCGGGGGGTTTAATTTATTATCATTGATACTATTTACATTTGATATTTAGAATGGTTATATATCAAGTCTCTACACACACAAAAAAAAGGGAAAATAATTATAAAGTTAAAATAATTTTGAAATTATTATATAGCATGACGGATATAATATTATTGCTAATAAGAACCTTTACATAACGTAAACAATAATGTTAAATCGAGGCAACAACCTTAGGTTCCTAATTTTTAACACTATTTTCAATTTATCTATTATCTAAAATATAAAAATAAATAAAATTTTAAACAATTAACGTATAACAATAAACGAGGACAAGGAAGTAGAAGGTAGTATTTTTTTTTTTCGTTGACTTTGAAAGTCAAACGAGACAATGTGTGAGTAGTTATTATTACGTAATGATGAAGAAAATAAATAACAACGCGTTAGCGTGTTGATTATGATAGAAGTTCCTATATAATTTAATATGAACCTTCCTAAAATTAAAATTATATTAATAAAAAAAATTATCGCGGAGTTTTGTGACTTTTTGAAGTCAACCAGTGTATGCAAAATAATCTTGTTCTTAAGCCTTTATTGCAACTTAATTCTTACAAGGATTTCCTTAAAAAAAAAATAATAATAATTCATAGAAGAAATGAAAACTAAAGACTTAATTGCTTTCATCATCACTGTTACTATTGTTTCTACAATCTTTGGTTTCGTTCTTCTTCAAATTATTTTGATGTACTGCCAATCGAAACGAAGAGCTCCGCCACCGTTGTCGGTGGCATCACAGATGTGGCAGACTGCGCCTCCACGTCCGCCTCCGCCTCCACGTGGAGATGGGTGAGAAAAAAGGCAATTATAAGGATGGAGATATGGTCATCTATGGTGGTGTTGCTGCAGGTGGAGCAGTAGCGGCTGCAGGTGTAGAAGTAGCAGTAGAAGTAGGTGATTCTGGTGCGGGAGGTGGTGGAGCAAGTGGAGACGGAGGTGGCGGGGGTTGTGGTGGAGGGTGCGGCGGTGGTTGCGGTGGGGGAGGTGGTGGAGGGTGTGGTGGCTTTATATGATAGCATCATGACATGATTATGGAATGCATTTAACTTGTATAATAAGAGTTATGTGTGTTTATTTAAACTTTTTTATTCTAGGGCAAAGACAAACCTTTGGTTTTCTCAAATAATTATTCCTTTTTATCCAAATTATTATTATTATTTATTTACAATAACAGAATTGATTATTGAATATTCTCCCCGTTCCGTATCCATTTGTTTTTTTTAACATAGATTAAAAGTGTAATAATTTAATATATAATTAATTGAAAGTTTAATGTGTAGTGTAATGTGTAATTGTATTAGTGTTGATGGTAGCTCCATGCATGCACAGTGGGTAGTGCATAATAATATTATTTTGTGGGTCACATCAAACCAAAACGAAAACCAATTCTTTGTATTAAGACAAATTAGAATAGCAAAATGAATACGTATCAAGGGGCAAGGGGAATAATTCACTGCACTACTATTATTTTTTATTAATTCGATTATTACTTTATTTAAAATATTGTTATATCATATCCGTCTCTCTCGAGAACCGTGAGATGGACTCACATAAGTATTTACCTTTATTTTAATAATAATCTCATCTCACATAAGTATTTATCTATATTACCCACTTCAAGCGACCCTACACCTCGGCCTGATAAAAGGTGGAGAGATAAATCATGGCCTCTGCACCTCAGCCTGACAGAATGGCAAATAGATAAATTATGGTGATTCAACTGATAAACAATAAATGCCAGACAACTTGTCACTTCAAACAAGGAGCATCTCATTTTGATATGTTGCTCCCATATTGCGTTTATGAGATTCAATCCTTAGCACAAAATATAAGTTCTATGACCAGTTGAACTGGCTTTGGTCATTGATATAATCATTAGTATATAAAATGTCAATTCGCAGGCCATGCGAGATAATAACAATATTATGAGTGTAACTAATACCAATCACGTCCTATATATTATTCAGACCACCATTGTATCCTCACTTCTTCCCAAAAGAGTCAATTTGTTATACTTGATATATACAGTAAATTTTGCGAATAATCATGGACGGCGTATATATATTTTACAAAAAAAATATTAGATCATCCCCAGGAGACTCTTTATAATTTAAAGAGTATTTTCTATAATATAAAGAGTATGTAAAATATAGATAAACATATTTTCAATCATCTCCAAAACCCTCTTCATATTAATTTGGTTTGTTCTCTTTCCAATGCATATTTATTATAGTATTTATTCTTTCTTTTAATTTTTGTATTTTCACCTAATTTATTTTATTAAATATATGAAGTAATAAATATTTTGATGTAAATTTTAAGAAAAAAGTGTGTTGGAACTAATGAAATACACAACACATTTAATTTTAAAGAATTGCTATGACTCTCTAAATTTGAAGAGCCAAAATGGTTATATAAAATTTTTTGTTAATTTAAAGAAGTTGTTGGAAGTATTTTTTGTTGGATGACTAGATAATATCTAGTTTAAAGTAGCTTTAAGAGATGCTCTTAGTCCACTAAATTTTAAAATTAGTTAGATTTGATAACAACAAAATATATATATATATATATATATATATATATATATATATATATATATATATATATATATATATATATATATATATATATATATATATATATATATATATATATAAAATAATTACTGATAGGTACACACTTTGTACCCCTAATTACACTAGATACATTGATTTAAAATAATTATTATTTAATACAAAATATTAAAGTAAAATACCAAATATACCCCTAAACCCATATACCTTTAAAACACTAACCCCAACCTCCACCCACCACCGGACCACCGCTGCCGCTGCCGGACCGCCGTCGGCGGAGCTCCGGCGGCCGGTCGCCGGAAAGCTGCCGCGCCGCCGCCGCCGGAGCTCCGGCAGCCGGTAGCCGGAAAAACTGTTCGTCCAAAAAAAAAAAGAAAAAAAAAAAACTGGTCGCCGCCGGAAAAGCTGCCGGACCGCCGCCGCCGGACCACCACATTTTTTTGCTGCACACACTTTTTTTTTCCTGCACACACCTTTTTTGCTGCACACACTTTGCTGCACATGAACTTTTGCTCCACACAATATTTATGTGCAGCACATTAATAGGGGTAATATTGGAATATCACTATATATTTTTGTACCTAGTAGTAATACTTTTGTATGTTTGTATCTCATAGTAATTTAGGGTTTTTTTGTGTACCCAGTAGTAATCCTCACTATATATATATATATATAAAATTATTTTTGCATTAATGAAAGCCAATACAATAAGTAGTTATACAAGAAATTAATAGCCTCGACTTCTGACCAATTATCTATTGTCAACCATCATTCAATTACTTGCTAATATAAAACACATCCAAAAATGCACTTTTTCAACCAACTTGTTGCCAAGTATGAGAGCTGGTCTCGTTATTTTTTATGCCATCGTCTCCGTCGTCGTTGTTGTAATCTTTGGCAATATTTTTCATGCAATTTTTGTCCGTTTCGGCGGTGACTGCTTCCGATTGAGACGAAGGGATGCGCCGCCGTCGCCTGTTGTGTTGCCGTGGCAGACCGCACCTACTCCACCGCCTGACGTGGAGATGGGGGATAAGGGCGTCGCTGTCGATGGTGGTATAGTGGCGGCGGATAGGGTGGAGTAGTTGTTTGATTGTTAATCAAGTAAATTTTGAATACTAATTATATGGATATTTAATTTCTAAGTATGAAAATTTTGTTTCAGTTCATGTGTGAAGGGTGCAGTTTTAACCTTTTTTTATTTTTTGCTACAGATTAACATTATATTTTCTGCATAACTAATTTAACAATTAGTGAATGACTAATTTTTTATAAAAAAGTTTAAAAATTTTCACCTTTTTACTTGTGGATGAGTAAAACATAAAATATAATGCAAGCAATTTTAATTTCGCGTAATATTTCGGAGTATTTTTCTCATACAATCATGTTGGGGATATACATGAAAAATATGAGGATATCAAATCAAAATGAAAAAATATGAGGATATCAAATCAAAGGAACGAATTTATCATTCAATAATTACCTAATAGGCAAACACTAGGACGTTAAAATTTTCATAATAATATTTTTTTAAAAAATATTACTCGAATCAAATAAGAGTATAGCGGTGTAATACTGAATTATTTCAAGAATGGTAATATTATTATAAATAAAAAGTGATAATATTTTTAATTAAAAAAAAGGTTTTGGGAAAATAGATTTTTTTGTCCACTAACTTTGCCCAATTTTGAATTTAGTCCATAAGTTTTTCACTTTTTGAAAATCGTCCATTATATTTGCAGAATTTTGAAAATTGTCCATTATATTTGAAAATTTTGAAAATCGTCCATCATGTTTACCAAGTTCAACAAAATCGTCCGTTTCAACAGGTCATTAGCAGGTTATTCTAAAAAAAATGTAATATATATATATATATATATATATATATATATACTATTTCAAAAAAAATAGCCTCCACTAAGAATTTATATTATACTCTCTCCGTTCACCCGAAAGAGGGCATTTTGCTATTGTGCACGTTGATTAAGAAGTATTGTTATTTAATGTATAGTGGGTAGTTGTATTAGTGGGAGGGTGGATCCCATATTTTAATTGTATTAGTGGGTGTGTGTGGATCTTATGTGTGTAAAAAAAGAAGTGAGCCTCTTTGGAACGGACGACCAAAATGGAAAAAAGACCATCTTTCGAGCGGACGGAGGAAGTATCAATATTTAGTCAAATTTGTTCCACTTTAGTAATGAGATTAATATTGTTTGTTTGGTATACGGAAGTGAAAAATGAAAAGTAAGATAAAATTGATTAAATAAAAATATGATATAGATTAATTGAGGTGAAAATATTCAAATGACATGCCATAGCAGCTCAAAGGACCAAAATGTTGAATTTTATGAAGTTAATGGACTAATTTCAAAATTGTTATAAAATTAACGGACTAATTTCAAAATTAAAAAAAGTTAATGGACTAATTTCAAAATGAATGAAAGTTAGCAGACGAAAAAATATATTTTCCCAAAGGTTTTTTATTATACTTTTAGGGGTAGTTTGGTCTTTTTAGGTAATAAGTAAATTATAAAATAAGTTATATGGGTTGAAAATGAGTGACAATTTTGAAATTAAAGTATATTTTAGGGTTATTGAATTGAATGTAGTTTTTTTTTTAATTAGGGGGTGTGAATTTTTTTTTTCAAAAAAAAACTTTTATTTTATGGAGTATGCATACGAGTGGATGACAAGTATACATGCTGAGTTCAAACCCTAGAAATTTTTTACAAGTAAAACATAGAAAAGATATTTTTATTACTCTCTCGATCCTATCATAGTTTTTATATTTTTTAATCAATTTGTCATATTACATTTTTCCATATTTTATTAAAAATAAACATACATTTTATTTTAAAATTGTTTTTTTCCACTGTCCACTTAACTCAAATAACACATTTAATCGTTTATTTATCATTCTAAAAGATCACACAAGTGTTTGCAGATGCTCACGTTGAATTTCTTTTGAAATCACTGAGATGATGAAAAAGAGATGATCTTGTGATAATAACAATTAAAAGCATGTAAATAAAGTGTAATGGGCCTCTAATAACCCATTGAAATGTTGGACCTCCAAACTCTTAAGGCCCAAAAAGATACAGGCCCAGAATTTAAGAAAACAGACAAGAGTGAAAATCGGCCCAATAAATATAATCGTGTGATAAATGATAATCCTCATTCTCTCTCCAACCTCCTCCGATGCGACCAAATCTTATATCAGATTTGTATCTAAATAGTAAATACGTTTAATAATAATTATTAATAAAATATATATCATCAAGTTAAATATACATTCTTTGCTTAATTGTTACACAATCATCCATTCCAACTTAATGTTTGATCTTATATTCTACTTTTTAAATGAGTGATTTATATCATCTTAATTAACGCTATCATTTGTGGAATATAATTTTTTTACATTATGGAATAATTCAAATTATTGGAAGAAATAGAGAATATAATCCCACGTAATCTACGATTTGCAAATCCTTAACCGCCCGTAAGAATCCAAGTTGTAATAGGATATCTAGCTAGCTTTATTCTACTTATAAATACACCTCTTTACTTGTTTAATAATTCTACAAGTTCTCTTTCACATCATAGCATACTTAGATTCATACGTACACGTACAAACCCCGTATAATATACGTATTTTCAAAGTATGGCGAGTTCCTTCATTGGAATGAAAACTACTACCCTATCTATTCTTGTTCTTGCCTTTTGTTTTCTTTGTTGTGCACCCTACAATAGCAATTCTCATATACTTAAGATGTGCAAATTTGATTAAATTTATCAACTCGGAGACTCAATTTCCGACACCGGGAAGTTCCGATCGGAGCAGCCACGCCGTTCGCCGGCTACCCCTACGGACTGAATCTTTTCGACACACCCACCGGAAGGTGCTCCAATGGTCTTCTTATGACTGATTATCTTGGTATGTAATATATTTTTCTTTTTCATTTATATATTGTATTAAAAATCTTTTCAATCCCTTAAAAGATAGATCAACTAGGACTATTATTAATGGATGTAAAAGATTTATTCGAAAAGTATAAAATTATCAAGGGTAGGTCTAGTGTGAAACCGTCTCACGTAAGCCTTTACGTGATACGAATAAAAAATGATAATATCATTAAAAAAAGTGATACTCAATTGATGAAAAGTGATAATGATACAGCGTTGGATGCTAATGTTCCTCTTCTGCCACCCTACTTAAAAAGAGACGCTGACGTCACGCATGGCGCCAACTTCGCGGTAGCAGGCTCCACCGCCTTGCCGGCAGAGGTACTGGCCGCTGCCGGCGTTTCTTCTCCGGTGACAAACAGTTCTCTATCTATGCAATTGGAATGGATGTCTACTCATTTTAACTCCATGTGCAGTGATCATAGAGGTACGTACATTACATATATTATATATACTAATGCCATGAATTCAAATCATGCATGATTAATTAAAATGTGACTTAATTAATATTATTCATAAACCTTCTACACTAATATTGATTTGATTTTCTATCTCTCTCTCTCTAAAGATTGTGTTGAGAAACTCCAAGATGCTCTATTCATGATGGGGGAGATCGGTGGGAATGATTATAACTACGCCATCTTTCAAGGAAAATCCATGGAAGAATTAAGAAAAATGGTTCCTAAGGTTGTGGATGCCATCATGGCTGGTGTAAGGGTAAGTTGGTCATTCCATATATAACAGTGGAGTTTAAAATATACACCGTCCCGTATCTTTTGACTTCATCGAAAAGGTTAAAAAAGAGGATGACTATTTGCACCCAAATTTACTAAAAGTACCCTTAAATGGGTAAGACTAAAATATACTTTATTAAAATTACATAAATATCCTTTTGTCTACACCTTCTTCTTCACCCGAACCAAAAACCTGTGAACAGTAACATTCTCTCTCTCTCAAAACTAACCTACCTGTTTTAAGTTGTCTTCGTAATCCTCATAGCTAAAGTTTAAGTCTGCTTCCACTCCCTCTGAACTTGGCTGCTCTATCATATGCACTGCAGTATATCAATATCCATTTTTAATATTAAAAACAATTCTATTTATATGGTGGGGTGGGGTGGGAGTTTACCGGGCTGCGGCGTGTGCGGTGTCGAACCCATCTGTACAAATTTTACGACCACCGGATTAATCACCAAATCAAAAGGATTAAGGTTTCAGAATTTGAAAAAAGATGAATTACAAACCTAAGTAGACTTGTTTACCGCAGTCCCTTATCGAAGAAACAACTGAATTGTTTATCAAGAGAGAGAGGACAGAAATTAAAGATTAATTAATTAATTATCATTGTATATGTGTGATTCCCACCCGCCGGTTCGCCGGTAAAATGTGACGCCGCGGTACTGGGAGCTCCGGGACCTGGGCCCACGCTAGTTCTTCTTCAGAGGCTGCGCCATCTCATACGGGTTAACGGTGACTGCGTGCCTTTAAGAAAGGTGTCGTTAATTTTATTTCAGAGCAGGCAGTAATTACTGCACCAAACCGCGCGCCACGGAAGAAACAGTGAAGAGGGAATGGTATTTTAAGGCCACGGGGGTGCCCGAAGTAGGAGGTCAAAGTGGATGTCGTTGACGGCGGTGGCGCTGCCTGCGAGGGTGGGGTGACGATGCAGTGCTACACTATTATTAAATTGAAGGATAAAAAAGACTTTAATGTGGTGTTTTTAGTAATATACATATATATTATCAAATTATGTTGGAATTTGTTTAGTAATCGGGTACATCTAGTAAAACTGGGGGTGCGAATAGCCGCTCCCGTTAAAAAATAGCTAGGACATTCGTTTTCTTCCCAAATTTTTGATCAATTTTGCTCCGATTTCGTCTCAATAATTCAAACTATCTAAAATGCTCATTTTTGAACATGGAATCATCACATTGGATCCCCTGTTCCACTCCTTACTCCATCTCATGTTACATTGGTTTGTGGAATCATGAACTTTAATTATTCGTCCAAAATACTTATAAGCCAATATTTGATCTTTATATTGCGCAGGAAGCAATTAGTTTTGGAGCTACAAGGGTGGTGGTTCCGGGGAACTTTCCAATCGGCTGCCTTCCGATTTACCAAACGGCCTTCGAAACCAACGCTACCGAAGCATACGACAACAACCTTTGCTTAAATCAGTTGAACCAATTCGCAACGTACCATAACGAACAACTCGAACAAGCCATTGAGAAGCTCAAAGAAGAAAGACCTAATGCCATCATCGTCTACGGGGATTATTACAATGCTTATCTCTATCTTCTCCAATTTGCTACATCTCTAGGTATGTTGAGACTATATATGTATTCGATCATCATCATTTAATATATATACACAGACTTGAAATTAACTCTTGATTCAACAAATCATGCAGGGTTGGATACACAAAGGGCTTGTTGTGGAATAGGAGGCTAATACAATTTCAATATGACCCGAATGTGTGGAGCTCCGGATGTACCCATGTGTGCAGATCCGACCCGACACGTAAGCTGGGATGGTGTGCACCCGACGCAAGAAGGATACAAGATAATGGCTGCTGATTAGAGCTATTTTCACCTATATTTTAGTGTATTTTTATATGTATTTTCGTATTATTTTATCCGTATTTTATATGTTATTTGGTTGTATTTTGTATTTTTATTGAAATGTGTGTGAATGAGCTTAAACTTAAGATTTTCACTTTTTAATTGATGTTAAACATGATAAGGAAGATGTAGAAAAAAACGGATCTCAATTCGGAGTTGAAACGAGGGAGAACGAGCCAAAACAGTGAAAAGAGGAAGTAGGGCAGCACGCGCACGGGCCGTTGCCCTGTCAGCATGGCCGTGCGGTAACACCCGAAACGCCAACTCGGCCACGCCTGTGGCCGAGTACAGAACACGCCCCGTGCTGAGTACAGAAACACGGCCCGTGCACCGCGCACGGGGCTGTCGAGAAAGCCGTGCACGAACGTCAGAAAACACAACACGGCCACCCCTGTGGCCGTGTGCTGCGCACGAGGCGTGCGCTGTGTTAGAACACGGGTCGTGCGGCGGAGCTCGAGCCGTGTTGGTGCAAAAACGCAGGAAATTGCTGGAACCTTCTAGAAGGCCCACATGGGGTATAAATAGACCCCATTTCAACACTTTGCAGGAAGAATCCGAAATCCTATCATCTACACACACCTCACACACCATTTCTTCCATTTTCCACCATCATCTTCACCATCTTCATCCATCTCCATCCACCCATCATATCTTCCATTTTTGGTGCTAAAGACTTCAAATCAAGAGCTAGAGGTGGAGATCAAGAATAATAGAAGATTCTCTTCAAGAAATTGATAGGGAAGAATCCATTTATTTTGTATTTCTTTAGATCTTAGACTATGGGTAATTGTAATGAATCATTTATTTGTTTTGTTACTTTTATCATGTTAGGCTAATCCCTCTAGTGGGATTAGGAATATGAAGAGCATATTAGATTTATATTATCATGTGGATTAAATTGATTTTTGATTTAATTGATGTTGATTTCTATTCATGGAGTTTAATTGTCTTGATGTTGTGATGGCATGGTTTGTTATTCATGAATGTTTATTGGTTTAATGGATTGTTGATCAATGGATTATTTGTGGTAATTAAATGCTATCATGATGTTCATGTATGTATTGCTTGGAGTGAGACGGAAACGACCCTCTATAGTATTAGGAAGGCATGAATAGACATTGAGTTTGGGTTTGACCGAAAGGATATTTGAATTCAATGAGGGGAACCAACCCATTCGTTGACCTTAGTACACAGAAAGGGAGAGTTTAATCTAACTAGTACCTAGATGGAAGGGGTTAATGTTGGGCTTTGATCTTGAGTGCTTTTGGGAGTCTAAAATGGATCAACAACCTTTGTAACCCGAAAGGGAGCTTAGGATACAATCGTGATCACCCTTAGTCTACATCAATTGAGTTGAATTCCGTTTGCATGATAATATGAATCGAGTGTGCTTGGATGTTTCTAATCCCATGTTTTTCCATACTTGAACTTTAGCACCCATTTTCATTACTTGTCATTTCTCTTATTTGTTATTCTTATTCACTTGCTCATTGCTTTAGTTGTTCACCAATCTCAAAACCCCGATCATCTTTACAAAAACAACATGAACAAGAGCTCACGTATTTTGTTAGTCCGAATATAACTCCTTATTGGATTGATAATTTTTCTTGGGATATACTACTACAACGATCGAGTATTCTTGCTCGTGAGTGCTAAAAATAGGCAAACAGCTGCTTGGTTGGTGCATGATATGTTTGACAAGCTCCAATGCTCTTTATGAACCGTTTGCTACTCTTTTTATTTATCAAACTAGCATTAATGCATATTTCTTTTTACATTTTAGTAAGCATAAAGTCCTGAAAGCGGTTCGGATCTCCTATTACATTTTAGTGTTACATCTCCTGTTACAAATCGTTGAATGATTGACACATAGGATAAAATTAATCTATACCCTAACAATCAACCCTAAGGGGAAATGTTGAGATTTTCCTCTCCGCATACGTGTCATTCATCTAATGCGTATAACAGAAGATGTAACATCAAAATGTAACAGGACATCCAAGATCGTCTGAAAGAACATTTTGTTCCATATTTATGTTCGTACTTCACTAAAGAAAATAAAATAATTGTTTCTATGATAACGCTTTTAATTTATTTAGAGTACATTTTTTTTCTCTTTTTTCCTACATATGTGCTATTCAGCATCAACACACAAAAAATTCGGTTCGGATCTCCTGTCACATTTTAGTGTTACATATCCTATTACAAACCGTTAGATGATTAACACGTAGGATAAACTATTATATACCCTAACAATCAACCCTAAGGGAAAAGATTAAGATTTTACTCACCGCATACGTGTCACTCATCTAACGCGTGTAACAGGAGATGTAACACCAAAATATAACAGGACATGATTGATCCAAAAAATTATACACACTAAATTACATGAAATGTGACTGATGGTTAAATAATTTTAGAGTTAAATTCATTTTCAGTCCCACAACTATGACAAATTTCGATTTCAATTTCAAAATAGTTATTATTTTCAATTAAGTCTCATAACTCTTATGATTAGTCAATTCATAATCAATTTCCATCGAAAAGTCAAATTTTAACTGGAATATGGCGCGTGCAATGTATGTGGTGTACAAAATTGGGGGTAATCGGAAGAGTCAAAGCATATTATGTGTGTCAGGTGGGGTGATTTTTAAAAAAATAAAGTACTCCCTCCGTTCCCTTGATAAGTGTTCGTTTATTTTTTACACCTGAATTAAGGAGTCTAATATTTTAAAGTGTAATGAGGTGAGAGAAATAATATTTTAATGTGTAGTATGTTGTTGTATTAGTATTGAGTGTGTGCCTCATGTGTAGTAGGTTGAGTATAATAATATTATTGTGTGTGTCACATCAATCCAAAAAGAAAATGAATACTTTGTATTGGGACTGACCAAAATAACAAAATAGACATTTATCAAGGGGATGGAGGAGTATATGGGAAAGGGTAACTATATATGATATTTTACCTTTTTAGGAAAGTACAAACTTTTGTAAGACAACTCAAATAAAAAGTGTGTAATCTGAAAGGAGGCGGATGAAGTATGATTTTTTATTCTTAAAAATAGATGAAAAAAGTTAGATATAAAAATGAAAAAATCTTACTAATAGAAATTACTTATATGGTTATATTAAAACTCCATCCATTCTAAAAAGATAAAGTTTCAAGTGCTTATGGGAAGCATTTGTGAGATATCTATGAGTGTTATATATTTAAAATATATTTTTTTAAAGTATGACGAATGATATATTAAAATATAATTTTATAACGCATTATAATTGATTATAATCAATAAGTATATTTTACCTGAATACTCCATCCGTTCCGACAAGTATTTCACGTATTCATACCAAATTATTCCTAAAAGTAAACTTTTTCTTAGTAACTGTGAATTTTTCTTTGGGACGGAAGGAGTATGATTCAGTGTAATTACAAAGAAAGAAAAAAATTACGTATTTTTTAACAATATAATTTATCAATAAATTTAATTTTTAATTCGTTAATAAATTAGTTTAACAATGAAATTAAAACTTTTACCGTTAACAATATTGCGTTAGTAAAAAATAAATCTTTTTAAAGCCATAAACATTTTATTTTAACTATGCTATGAAAATAAAAGAGTTGCGTTGGTTAAACGAACTAATTTATGTACAGGCCTACTTGTCATCATTAAGTAATAGATCTAAATTAAACTTGTCAACTATTTAAATTCCTAATAAAATATTGATTGATATAGGTCTAGCATGAGAAGAAAATTTCTTAATTTCGGAAATTCCTTGATATTTCCAAAGAATGTACACACAATTTCCATACACACTAACAGTACACATAATGCATAACTTAGTTTGATATTTTAATAAAATGAAGAAATAAGGAAAGTCGAATCATATATTAAAATGTGAATAAGTCAACGCCTGGATCTGTATAAGGAGATCATTACAATTCTCTAGTTTCAACCATTACATACAAAACATGTTTTGCTGTGTCCGAACAAGAGGCCGGAAAGAGGGCAAATTCGCTGATACGCCGCCGGTGTCAAACGGCAAACCTCAACCACCGCCGGTGCCTTACGAAAATGGTGAAAAGTCAAAGGGCATCAGCGGGGTGAAAGACGGAAGCATGGTCGTTCTTGCCGGAGCTGGTGCAGCTGTCGCAGCCACGGCGGCTACAGTTGCCGTGGTGTCGGTAGCCGATTCCAGCGCGACTAACGATACATCCCAAGGCTGTTGCTGCGGCGGGGGTGGTGGAGGGTGCGGGGGTGGTGGTGGTTGCGGCGGTTGCGGCGGATGTGGAGGATAAGTGGTAGATTGATTTGATTTCCATGGGGTGTGAAATAAATTACGAAATCCAGTCATCATTTCATCATCTGTTTATAATTCTACGCGGTGTTCAGATTGTGTTAGCTGGAATTGTTGCAATTTAGTCATACTTCCGCCGTGCAGGTGGTGGCATTTGCGGCGGCGCTGTGACGGGAATTGATGCTAAGTCAGAGGTCTTGTTTTGTAATTACGGATGAGTCCTCGTGTAGAATAGTTACATGTCAATGTGTGCATACTTTCTTTAATGTCAGTGTTTTCGGTTTTTAAGGAAAAGACTTGATCCCCTTCATGGTAATAGCTTCATAATGGTATGTATAGTCTGAGATTGGTAAGAAATACAATAATTTTTATAATAAAATTGGAAAAAGATTTGTGTAAGACCGTCTTCATATGGGATTATCTATTTTATAATGGTGTTTAATCTTCTATTTCACAAATTAAATGATTGTCATATGTCATAGTTAATGCCCAAAATTCAACATATGCTCTAATGGTATTCAACTTAGTCATAGTTTTGTCCCAAGGTTCTTTCGCCCGGATAATTTCTTTATAAAGCATATTTATTTAGAAGTTTAGTACTTTAGAGATTGATTCGATGGACTGTCTCACTAAGGGCTTACGTGAGACGGTCAAAAGTGATAACTTTTATACCGAAAAATGATATTAAATTAATAAAAAATGACAATGTTATTTTATGAATAATTTATAATATAAATAAAAAATAATAATATTTTATAGCGTAATTGATAACGTTTTGTAGCGAAAGTGATAACTATTTTAAAAATTGTAAAATGATCTTTGAGACTCACACAAGACCTACTCTTAAAATTAATAATTAATTAAATGAATAATTTATAATAAAATAAAAAATAATAACTAATTATTTAGGGTTTCTCACAAAATACTTGGTGGATTTGGTCAGGGGTGTAGAAATATTACTTCAAGATCCATTATGTGTCCAAGGCCTTTTGATTTTCTTGGCATCTGTTATTTTGCCAATCAAAGCCAACCATAAATTTTTCTAATTGATAATAGTACTATGAATTCCCCCAAACAATGCATCTAATTGCACTTCATGCTCCAATTTATGGATGATTCCATTTCTCCTTCTTGGGCGAAACAGAGGATGTCTCGATCGGTTTTCACATCAAAGTGAAATAGAGTATTTAGTTCTTTTTTCTTTCAATTTATGCCTATTGGTGTTCCAAAAGTACTTTTTCGAAGTCCTGGAGAGGAAGATGCATCTCGGGTTGATGTATAGTGCCGACTTGTTTTAATAAAATTAATTAAATCTTTTTTTTCTTTTCTAAATTTGCATCTACAAGAAAATAATTTCAGAATATGCTGGTGAAAATAATTTTGGTAAATGAAAATGGGCCTAGTGTTCCCTTGTTGAGATAGGAAGTGCACCTAAAATATTGGGCCAGAATGTATTATAAAATGAGAATGGGCCTGGTGTTCCCTTGTTCTATATTTTCTATCAGACCCAATAGGCAATAGTAAATTGGTTTAAACCCACACTCAACGGAAAAACTGAAAACTTTGTGTGTAAACCATTTCAATACAATTTTTTTAATCGAGTTGTAATAAAAGTTTACCAAGCGCGTGCGTTATTTTATAGAACAGTTACATTAATTTGTGGAATTTTATTTAGTGATTTATGAGCTACTAGATTTTATTACATTAAAAAAACCAAAGTAAAATGTGACCTACACCACAAAATTAAAATTACATTTATATCATTGAAATTAACTCTAAACCTTTAATTACAAGATGAAATTATTATAATTATAACTTTAGAATTAATCCTAATACTTCAAGATAAATAACAAACCTAGGGATCAAATATGTCCTGAATCACTAGATAAAATATATACTATAAACCACAAATATGAAATTAAAATTATAATCTTAAAATTAATTAATGTTGAACCTTAAAACCCTAACCCATAAATTTTAGGGGTAAAACTTGTTCTAAACCACCGGATTAAAGTATACCCTAAATAATAAGAAAATTATAATTATGTCTCTAAAATTAAATAATAAAACAGAAATAAATAAAGAAAACCAAAAAAATAAAACGCGCGCGGAGGAATGGGATTACTTGCCAATTTAATGGGGCACGGGATGTTCTGTGACAAAATGGTGTGACATCTCCTATAACACCTGCTTATGGAATGACACGTGTCGGGTGGATAAATCCAATCCTTTACCCCAAGGGTTAATTGGTTGACTTAGGGTATAATTTTTCTTCTCTCTCTTACGTGTTATTCATCCAACGGAGTGTCACAAGAGATATCACACCAAAATGTCACAGAAGATCCAGACCCGTTTATTGGAGGGTGCTGGACAAAGCTAGACAACGTACCTATTTAAGTCTTCGCCTTAAATTAAATATTAAATAAATCATGGAAATATATAATTAATTAATTTACGTTAATCTTTTTTAATCAATGCGTTTTAGTACTACATCAATATTTACAAATCACCACTCACCGCGTATTCAAAGATAATACATGCATGCATACGCGTTATTGGGATGACATTGCAGTCTGCAAGAGTGGTAAAGAAAGTTCCTTAATCATACTTAGATTAATACAACAAATTAATCAAGTAATATTTAATTATCCTTTTCATCTTTCTTGTGTCACCCATGGTCAACATAATTAATTATTATTTACGTAGTTATAAATAATGAGATTTAATGTGGGGTATTCACTTGTGAGTAGGAATGGCAACGGGTAGGGTACCCGTTTATTTTGAGTACCCGTATCCGTATCCGATTAAAAAAGCAACTACCCATATCCGTATCCGTCTCGTTTAAAAAATTTATTATGGTACCCGTACCCGTCCCATTACCGTTTATCAATACCCGCGGGTACCCATACCCGTTTAATATTCATTTATTTTATATTTTTTTTATTATCTAAATAAGTATAATAATAAAAATTACTACATTATTATTAGTTAATTATAAAATAAATATAATATAAATTGTATTATTTTAAATAAATATTTAATAAATATGATTAAATAAAACTTATAACTATTAATTAAATATATAAAATATCTTAGCATATATAAATTACATAATATATATTAAATTTTATAAAAAATATATAATCGGGTTACCCGCGGGTATTTGAGGCATTATCCGTACCCGTCCCAAACCCTAATAGTATTTTTCACAACTACCCGTATCCGTCCCAAACCCGTTTACAACTACTCGTACCCTACCCATTAGGGTTCGGGTAGACCGGGTATCCGAAAATACACGTCCCATTTGTGAGATAAATACTAATTAAGATGAGTTAATCTATTTTTAAAGTATATTTACTATAAAGTAATTATAATACATATTTTTTGCACCTTTAAAAAAATACTTTAAATATCATTATGCATATTTTAATTATATAAGAATTAAGTTTTACATATGTAAGCACCATATTAAAAAGAATCTTATCTACTTTATATAAGAATTTTGTATAACAAATATGAATTTTATTGAACTCGTCTCAGCCTCTCAGGCCGGACTGCAATCCGTACGAGTCCGTCTAACTTAAAAAGTATCATAATCTAATTTTATATAATTATCAATATATAAAAAATTCGAATGAAGTATATACCTCAGATTTTGAAAAACTAATTGATTCTATAAGAAACCAAATTAAAATTACAAATTTTCGGTTTTTAAATTTTCTTGGCGCACGAATCTTAAATTCCTTAAGTGGTAGATTGATTCGAACTTAATCCAAGCATATATAAACTAATAAAATAATAAATTTAAAAGTAGGCATCCTAGTACCATCTCAGAGCAACACTTGACTAACACAAATTTACATTTTCTTATATAATTATTACGTTTTATCAAAAATATTATTATTTTCATAAAAAATATTATCACTACTTATTTATATTGTATTCATAAAATAATTCACCACTGCCACTTTTTATTAATACGTGTATTTTTATTAAAATTTTATTATTTTTTATTCGTCACTCAGAAAATGCTTCGGTGAGACCATCTCAACCCCCATCTATTTAATATGCTTAAAATACATTATGGGAAATTATTAATCCCGTATATATCATCTTACCATCCAAATACAAACAAGGAAAATTATTTGAGCAATTGAGACCGTGGATAAGAACCTGAAAACAACAATATTTATTCCGAGGGGGGAAAGAATATCCAAGATTCCACGCGTTATTTTAATTTTTATTTATATAAAATTGGAATATTCAAATGAAAATTGACTCTTTTTTTTAGTTGGACTTTGGTCGTAACCAAATTAATTATAATCAAGAGTACTCCTTCTTGAACCCGGTTTATTATGCATTTTATTTTTTAAAATTATTCTATAATACATAAAAAAATTACTTTTTCATAAATGTATTATTACTCTTCTAAATAAAAAAATATTACTCATAAATTTTGTTTAACAAAAACATAAAATTCCCATAATACTATTTGAAGAATAATATTTTCATATTTCTAAAAATAACTTTTAATATACTTAAAGGAATCGATAAATTAGAGCTTATGAACCCGATTCATATAAGTGTTAACATTCATAACAATGATCTTGAATTTCACAGCGTGTAAGAATATATTAAATAATCCTAATTAATTATCCCTAATTCAAACTACAGAATGCTTGTTTATTTCTTAGTGTTTGATCCTTTATTTTGTTTGTTTTGATGTTCTAGTCCACTTAATCAATTCCAAGTTTACACCATCTTCGAGATTAAGAGTGTTGGAAATATATTATTTCCTATTATATTTTGGTATTATATTAATATTAATGTTATAAATTGTTAAATGATTGATACTAAGCATGATATAATAATTTCTACACAATAAAAGGAACATATAATTCATAAGGAGAAAGATTGAAAATTTCCTCCCTGCATGTGTATCATTCATTTGACCTCTAACGCGTGCAACAAAACATTTGAGATTCTATTTAATATACGCATATAATAACAATTTGAACTTTTACATGAGATTCTCATACTACCAAACATGATTTCTTATTTGTGACCATTAATGACATATTAAGAGCTTATATTAAATAGTAATAACAATGTTGATAACCAGTTATTAACCTTAATTTAGGTGATAATCAAGACTGATTAAACACGAAGGATATTCGGAATGATTAGTCGAGCTGTTAATTAGATAGGATGAGGAGTAACGTAGCTAGTTAGTTGCACGTAGATTATGTCAGAGAATAGGCATGGTATCCACTACTTGTCAAATTTTTTCAATTGAATTTTCTGTTTACAAGGTGAAGGGTATTTATAGGCAAAAAGGCCTAAGAAATGTAATAATTAGGTCTAGGGTTGTAGACATATAGGCTTCATGAGTTAGCACTCTCATGTGTTGCCAAACCAGTCAGCTGCCACCTAAGCCTGGACATGTGGCGCGATGGTATTCAGTGTAGTTTGCATGATTCGCGCTGGCAACAATTCTATGAAGAAAAAATAAATAAAAAACCGAACTGATAAATCAAAAGCTATGAGCTAATCTACAAACTGCTTACCGGATGGGTGTAAGTTCGGAGATGCCTCTTGAAATAGACCGGCCTTTATCAAGCTCGCTTAACTTGAAACAACGTTGTATACTCTGTCACTTGCTGGCTTACCTTCCACAAAGATAAGCGCAGTGTAAAAATCTAGATCCAAGTCTTCTTTCAACGGAGGCAAAGGAGCTGCAAAAGAAGATAAGAATTAACATGTTAATATAAAGGGAACTTGAACAAAGAATAAGTGCAGCTTACGTGTAAAAGCGCGAAACTCGATCGAAATTGATGTTCGAGGATCTAGATCGGGCTCCCCTTCTCTGATCATCGAATTACCACTAACAAAGAACCATTTATGCTTCCATTTTTTTAAGGGATAAATCAGACCCAAGCACTAAGCTCGTTCGACCCGGCCGGGGGCTTAGGTAATAAAATCCGCTCCCATTGGAGTCCCACTTAAGTGTCACCATGAAGTTCACTTCTGATGGTGTCGGGTATCTAAACTTATCTTTAAAAAGAGTCATCATGCCTACTAGTGTAAACCAACCCTTCACGGTAAATTGAGATGGAGCTAAGCCCCATTGTTTAAATACCTCACTTATTGCATGAGGAATGGAGAATCGAAGTCCGGCTTTCAATATGAAATGATACATTGATGCACCCAAAAGGAGGGAGGTCAGCTCGTTCAGCCAAGTCAGGTACTATAAGCTTCACATCTTCGGGTACTTCAAACGTTCTCCTCCACTCACACAAATCACTCTCCGTTACTACTGACGGATAACGATTAGCCTCATTCTCAGTCAAGTTTGGTTTGTTACTAGCCATATCTACTCCATGACGGATTGGAGGACGTCTAAAATCTCCATTATTGGATCTACTCGATGTGATTCCAGATATTGAATGGCTTACCAAATCTATTTGACGCACTGCAGAAAGGAGCAAAACATCTAGTGGTAACATACTCAATGGATCATCTATAGGTTCATCTCTCAAATGAAATGAGGTTGGCCTAGACTCTCTAATTTCTTCCCCTCCTATACAACAAATCTCGCTATTATTTGACTTAAGTAAGAATGAAACAAAGATCGAAGTACTTACGGAGGGGTTGAAGCGCTAAAACCCAAGAATAACCTACGTCAAGGCTCGATCACAACAAGGTTGTCTTCCAGCCGAACTTCCTATCACCCAAGTTGTATATTACTTTAGAAGATAAATAAAAATAAAAAGAAAATGAGAGAGAAGAGAAGGAGGGTCTAGAAGGAAAAGAAAAGGAGAAAGAAGAGAAGGAGGGGAAGGAAAAGGAAAAAGAATGAAAAAGTGAAGGAATAAAGCCCTATTTATAGGGGGAGAAGAAATTAGGGTTTCTTTTTCATTGGGCCAAAGTATGGATGGGCCACATGTAAAAAAGGAAAATTCAAAAAAAAAATGGAAAATTTTGAAAAAATTCGGAAAAAAAAACTCATTACTGGAGCTAGACATCACCTCCGCCTGGAGCTAGTCATCACCTCCGTCTGGAGCTAGTCTTCACCTTTACTTGGAGCTTGTCTTCATCACCTCCACCTGAAGCTAGACTTCACCTCCACCTGGAGCTAGTCATCAACACCTCCACCTGGAGCTAGTATTCAACACCTCCACATGGAGCTAGTCATTAACACATCCACCTCTATCTGGAGTCAGACTTCACCTCTACCTGGAGCTAGTCTTCATCACCTCCACCTGGAGTCTATCACCACCACTTGGAGCTAGACTTCACCTCCACCAGGAGCTAGACTTCATCATCTCCACCTGGGAGTTCATCACCTCCACATGGAGTCTATCACCTCTACCTGGAGCTAGACTTCACCTCCACCTGGAGCTAGTCATCAACACCTCCACCTGGAGCTAGTCTTCATCACCTCCACCTGGAGCTAGACTTCATCACCTCCATCAGGAGCTAGTCTTCATCATCTCCACTTGGAGTTAGTCTTCATCACCTTCACCTGGAGATCATCACCTCCACCTGGAGCTAGACTTCATCACCTCCACCTGGGAGTTCATCACCTCCACCTGGAGCTAAACTTCACCTCCACCTGGAGCTAATCATCAACACATCCACCTGGAGCTAGTCTTCAACACCTCCACATAGAGCTAGTCATCAACACCTCCACCTGGAGCTAGTCATCAACATCTCCACCTGGAGTCAGACTTCACCTCCACCTGGAGCTAGTCTTCATCACCTCCACTTGGAGTCTATCACCTCCACTTGGAGCTAGACTTTACCTCCACCTTGGAGTTCATCACCTCCACCTAGAGCTAGACTTCACCTCCACCTGAAACTACAAATAAAAAAAATCTAAAATTAAAATCAGTCATACTTACCGGACCAATTTTCTATATATAAATTGATGACATGATGGGTGAATTTCATGAATTTTGATAGTTTAAGTTGAGCTAGGTTGAAAATTAAAGTAAAGTGCTCGTTTATAGATTGATACAGGTTAGCATAGATTAGGTTTACTTAATTAAGGAGTGATATCAAACAAGTTTAATAAAATTATTGTATTTAATTAAGACTAAAGGTTGAATTAAGCTCGATTTAAAAAAAAAAAAGAGAAATTATATATATATGCTAAAAAGTCACATGACTACTCGAATTCAATTGATGCTTAATTTAATTTGGGAGCGGCTATTTGCACCCGAAATGGTTAAATGAACCTCAATTACTATACGTACTCCATTAAAATTAAAAATTACTCATTTAAAATACTAAATATATCTCATATAAAGACAATTCTATCATTTTAATTAATTATACTCAAATTAAAGAAAAATTAATTAATTATAAAATTAAAAAAAACGTTGGAACCGCGACTGTCGTGTTCTGCAGAATATGCCGCGACTGATCAGAAGCGAAAGAAGAGGGAAGAACTCCTATCCACCATCAAGACTTCGTCAATGTTAATTATCATGTCTTCTTTGTCATTTTGCTTCTTTATTTTGCAGTTGACACGAATTCTAGGGTTTTGATTGATTTTAAAATTTGAAAATTAAGCATGGATAATTTGAATTTGTATTTTTGTAGTGTGTGGTTGTACTTGTCTTGCAATTTGAATTGATTTTTTCATGAATTAGAAGCAATTAGACAGGTTTCTGAGTAATACGTATCTGAATTTCAAAACTTGTTGTTGTGTGTTCTGTTTGACTGCTGCAGTCGAACACCTTAATGTTGTTCGGTTGTTATAACCGAACGACCTTTTTTTGTGTTCTGTTCGACTGCATCACCTTAAGGTTGTTCGGTTGTTACAATCGAACGACTGAACGACTTTTTTTTACACATCTGCAGTCGAACACCTTAAGATGTTAAGTTGTTCGGTTGTTACAACCGAACGACCTATTTTTTATACACATTTGTTGCTTTCTGCTGATGGATTGACACATTTCTCTGAATATTTTGATTGTGCTCCTCCTTTACGATTATTCTTGTTCCGGATGATCATCATTCTCAATTTTACTTGTTTTATGATACTACGCTAATGCAAAAGGGTTAGGGTTTAGGTTGATCGTGATTTAGTGATTATAACAATGGGGTGTATTTAGAAATTTGATTGGGGTGCATTTAGAAACTAAATTATAATTATTTTTATTTTATTATTTATAAAAGATTATTTACGTCTTATCACATTACATATTTCAATTCTATAAATTACTCCCTCCGTCCCAACTTCAACTTCACACTTTCCGTTTTGGTCCGTCCCAATTTTAACTTCACACTTCCATAAAAGGAAAAGGTATATAACTAATATCCCTCTAACATACTTTAATTTCAAAATTGTCATCACTTTTTTAACACACATAACATACTTTATCATTTATTTATTACCCAAAAATATCAAACTACCCCCAAAAGTTACTCAAAAAGCAACTTTTTATAATTTGCGTGTGTACAGTAAATATGAAGATAAAAATGGGACGGAGAGAGTATTAAGATTCATTTAACAATTCAGGGAGTGCAAATAGCCGCCCTCATTTAATTAATATTAATATTAAACAATCTTTTATATATAAATCTTAAATTAAACTAGTAATTTTTTCTTACAGGAATTCTAGAATAAAGAAAATGATTCCTTAACCATATTAATTTGATTAATAATACAACAAATTAATCTAGCAACCTTTCCAAAAAAAATATAGAAGAATACCTTACAAAAATTTCATAATATTAAAGGATTACTAGCATTTTAATTAATGTAATTTATACTATTAGGTCAGCACCAATATGAAATTTATATAAGCTGTTAGACTAGTTAGTGCTACATTTTCCCAATAAATCCCCACTTCTCCTATTTTCCTTTTTCATATTATTTTTCATATACACTTCACTTATTTTATAAAACTCTTTATACAAAAAAGAGTGACGTTCCTATGCTTCCAGGACACCGTGCCCCTTTGTAATTTAAACACCTATCAATACATACGGTTAAATAGAATATGGAGGGGAGGATTGTGTTCCCATGGGCACACAAGTTTTTGCCATATAAAAAAATTAATACAATATCATGATCTCAATTCGATAACCTTAAAAAATCTTACATAATGAATTCATTAATATCTCGTTACTAAAAAAATTGTAACTTTTGTTGATAATTCGTTGATAATTAATTACCAATAAATTGAATTTCGTTGATAAATTTCGTTAAAAAAAAATAGTGTAAACAATAAAATTTCATTTTTTTAAACAATGTGAATCATGAAACATGAAACGTTTTATAACATAGGGATAGTATAAATTCAAAACTTGAAAATAGACTAACATACTCTCTGTATGTATAATTTTTTTCCTTACAGTAACAATATAGTCAATATTGTTTAACGGCTAATTATACCATGCACCCGTGCACCCACTTTCAAAAACATATACAATTATAAACAAAAACGTGTACAATTATGAACAAAAATATATACAATTTAATTGTTAGTTGTTTTATGAAAAATTGAGTGTAAAAAAATATATATTTATTAAAAAAACATATACACTATTGAATAAAAAGTTATACACATATGGATGCTAGTTTTTTTAATGAAAAATTTAGTGTAAAAAAAGTATACAATTATTAAGAAACACATATACAAAATAGAATAACATATATACAAAATAGAATAAAAAGTTATATACATATGGGTGCACCCTTGAACCCGGTGCACCTAATATCAACGCTTGTTTAATTGATTGATTATATATACTATATATATATATATATATATATATATATATGCATTTCCTGGAAGCTAGGTGCACTTCAAGCGCAAATATATATATAAACCGAAGCAGGAAACAAGAGATTCAACAGACTATAATTAACCTCACAAAATTAAATAGCACTTTGAGGTGATCAGATCAACAACTGAATAACTAGCTACTTCAATACACATAAACAAAGAAATTAAACAGGTATTGATATTTTTTTAATTAAATTCATACATACATACATACATGTATTTGCATTAATTACTTATTTTATTTTTTTCAATTTTTTTTTCTTTACATATTAATATTTATGATCTTGTACTGGTTAGTATGAGCGGCAGCGGCAGTGGGGGTGGCGACTCGGGCGCGGTGATTGTGATCGTGGTTTTCGTAGTGATGATATTCGTGATGTTAGCATGTTGTGCGATCAATGCATGTAGAGAGCAGGAAAACGAACAACCGCAGGCCAATCAGAGGGACGGCGAGATGGTGGTTGTGGATGCTGGACAGGTTGCTGAAGCGGTGGTTGAGATCCAACCTGACTGCTGTTGTGGTGGTGGTGGTGGTGGAGATGGAGGTGGCTGTGGTGGAGGATGCGGCGGAGATTAAACGCCGGCGGCACTGATCATATAATATGCCTCAGCTGTTTGACGTATTCAACATGAGTTTTTGATTATAATATGTTGGTAGAGAATAATAGTGTGGATATTTGTTTTTAGCTTTGGCCACTATTAATTTTATTTGTAAATCGAGTTTATATATATTGAATTTTTATTTAATATTTTAGGTTGTAAATGGAGTAGTAGTATACGTTTAAATCAGGTGCAAGACGGGTTAAATTCTGTAAATGATAAGAAAAAATCCTTCGAGGAAAGGAGTGACAAATATTTACACTTTTTTTATTAAAAAAGAAAAATTAAAATACTTAAAATTTCCATTTGAAATTAAGTGTCTTTTGCTATTATTGAGTCAAAGCGTATACTACTTCCTTCTTTCTAGATATTTATGTCAATTTATACGGACATGTAGATTAAATAGTGTTGTTTTTAAAATGTATAATGTAAGAAAAAATATGAGTAAGTTGATAATTTAAAGAGAAAAAATAAATAAAATTGTCGTTGAGGATGATGAATAAAGTATAAAAATAAATAAAGTTATTAGAATTAATGAATAAATGATAAAAAAAATAAGTAATATGTATAATGTATTATTACTATTCATGGAACGTGCATGAATACTTGGGACAACTCAAATTAAAATGTGTATATAAATATGTTGGAACGGAGTGAGTATTTCTTATTATTTTTTAATGTGAAGAGTATCGTATAACAGACGAAATATACAGAAAGTGCTTCGCGTTTAATGGATAATTTGTAGTTTATAATGTGGACCTTCCGATGGCCTTGTTTTATACGTCTGTTTCCACGACATTGGAACTATATATCTTATTTAATCTATTCTACATATTCCTCTCTAAATTCTTGTTCTTTTAGGGGGTAATGTTATTGAAAATTCGAAGTCGTTATATGTTATTGATAACAACATGTTTGTTGTTTTCCTTTGTAAACACAGTTGGCAAAAGTCAACCCAAAAATTAACACAATTAATATTTTGACAGATGACACCATGAATTAATATCCCAAACTCCCATTACGATTTAATTTTAATTTCTTATTTTACACTGTATTCAGGTATATGATATGTAGAAAAAAGATCAAATTAAACGTTTAATAAAATATAAATACTAAGAATTAAAGGATTTAGATTAATTCTGTCTCGTACCATTATTTGTATAACATTTCAAACATGAAAATGGACGCAGTAGATTTTTTTATTACATTTTGCAATTATCTATTATCATGTCACTAATTAAATGAGTAATAATCAAATATTAACATTGTTTTTGGAATATCTTAGGCAAACATTAAAAAAAAAATCAATTCACAAATTTAGTGCTTCAAATATCAAGCTTCCAAATAATACAACAAAAACTTGAAAATAAACTACTCCCTCCATCCCACATTTATTTTCACACTTTCCGTTTTCGTCCGTCCCACATTTATCTTCACCACTCAAAAAAGGAAACTTCACATTAACCAACAATTTCAAAAGTTACCTTAATTTAAAAATTACCACTCTCACCTAACACATATAACATACTTTATAATTTATTTATTACTTAAAAATACCACAATACCCTTCAAAAGTCAATAAAGTTGGTCAAAAAATAACTTTTCTTAAACTCCGTGTCTACAGTAACTGTGAAAACAAATATGGGACTGAGGGAGTAGGTTATATATATATATATATATATATATATATATATATATATATATATAGTTATCTCATATATGGATATGATAAATCTTTATTAATTCATAAGATTTAATTAATTTATAATATATTCTTCTTATATCGTTTGTGCGTCTGTGTATATGCAGAAGGTGCACCCATCAATTTAGTAATTAGTCACTCAGATCGACAATTTCTTTTTCAATAAATCAGTATGAGCAGCGGCGGCAGAGGAAGTGGTAGTGGGTCAACCGCTGTGATATAAATCGTGGTTTTCGTGGTAATGGTAGATTAAATTATAGCATGTTGGGAGATCAGTGCATGTAACGGTGGAGGGATGGCGGCTGATCAAAGGGACGGCAATATGGTTGTTGTGGTGGTACTGGTGGTGGAGGTGGTGGAGATGGTGGTGATGGTTGCTGTGGCGGATGCGGGGAGATTAAAATCCATTATATACGTATATGTGTGTGTAAGAATGTATAACTGTGAGTATATGTGTGTAGGAATGTATAACTGTGAGTATTTTTTGTATTTGTAGCCTTTTAGCAATATTGGCCATGCAGATTGAGTTTCCTTTTTCTCTATTAAATCTTGTAAATTGAGTTTCTTGATTCAGATTAATCCTGAGTATTGTTTGTAATATTGTTTCTAAATAATCTTACTATGCTAGCCTCTGGAATTATTTCTAAATTAATTTGAGGATACATATATTTAAATAATATAATATAATATAATTAATAGATAAAAATTTGTGTGAGACTGTCTCATGTAAGGTAAGTGAGACGGATAAAAAATGATAACTTTTATAATGAAAAGTGAGGAGTAATGCTATTTTATGGAGTAAACAATTTAGAGTGAGGCTCTTGTGCCCGGGGCACACCGTGCGCCTTTAGAATTTAGTATTATGAGTAAGGATATACCCTTTTGTTCTAAAGGGTATACACTTTAATTAATAAGGGTACATTTTGTTATAAAGGGTATACACTTTTCATTAATATTTTTTATTTTTCTTTAGAAAATAAAGGGTACACATCTTTATACTAAAGGGTATACAATTTAACACAAAATTCTAAAGGCTCACGGAGTGTGCCCCCGTGCGCCCGGGTGCATACAAGTTTTTGCCAACAATTTATTATAGGAAAAATTACCCTTTTGGTCCTGTAAGAATTGTTCAATGCCAAAAAAAATCCCAAAACTAGCAGATTTAGTCCTATAGAAATTTTTCATCAAAACTTGTTAATAGTTAACGAAATATTCTGAACCGTTAGCAAGACCAAAATGACAACTTGTAGATTTGATTCCATAATTTGCAAAAGTAATTCCCAAAGAAAACTAATACAATATTTATTGAGAGAGAAAACAGATGGGAATTGTCATAATGGACTATGTATTTTGTTGAAAGACAGAAAATAATATAAATCTGATAGTTTATAATAATATACTCCCTCCGTTCCACGGCAATGGTAGTTTTTGCTTTTTGGCACGTGGATTAAAGAGTATTATTATTTATTGTGTAATGGGTAGTTGTATTAGTGGGAGTGTGTATCTCATATTTTAATTGTATTAGTGGGTGTGTGTGGGTTTCATGTGTGTAAAAAAGAAATGTTGACTCTTTGGGTGGGAGGTCCAAAATGGAAAAAATAAACTCTTTGGGTGGGACGGAGGGAGTAAGTTAATTTGGGATGAAAATTTTCGAAAAATTATGGTTATAAAATTCTTATGGGACCAAAACCGCTAGTTATAGGATCAGTGAATTTCTACGGGATTAAAATTGAATTGAATGAATTTTTGTGGGACCAAATGTGACATTTTTCCATTTATTATATAAATAAAAAATAATAATATTTTACAGCGAAAGTAATAACTATTTTAAAAAATATAAAATGAGAGTATCAAGTTAGAATTGCCTTAAATTTGGTTCTGAATCTCTAGATGTGAATCTTGTTTCTTATGTTTGTCTCCATATCATTGGAACTATATATGCTTCCACTTACACACAAAAGTTTGGATTTCTCACCTTAATGTATTATCTTGTGTATACAAACACACAGTATATTAGAAGTGGTAATATTTTAACAAAATGTGAAACTAAAAAAAATAGTGGTACAACGTATTATTTCTTATCGTTTCTTGAAGAATTTGTATTATAAATAAAAAGTGATTATGTTTTTAATATGTAGTAGTGATTATATTTTTGATAAAAATAATAAGGGATGATTACTACTAGGTACACAAAAAAACCTTAAATTACTATGAGATACAAACATACAAAAATATTATTACTAACTGCAATAATATATAGTGATATTCCAATATTACCCCTACAATGTGCTGCACATAAATGTTGTATACAACAAAAGTTCGTGTGCAGCAAAGTGTGTGCAGTAAAAAAAGTGTGTGCAGCAAAAAAGTGTGGTGGTCCGGCAGAGCTCCGGCAGTGCTCCGGCGACCGGCCGCATGAGCTCCGGCGAGGCCAGGTTTCCCTACAGCGGCGGCGGCGTTTTTCGGCGACCGGCCGCCGACGGTCAGGAGGTTTTTGGCGGCCGGCTGGCGGTGGTCGGAGGTTTCCGGCGGCCGGCCGGCGGCGGTGGTGGTCCGGCAATGAGTGGGATTTAGGGTTTGTGGTTTAAAAGTGTATGAGTTTAGGGTTATATTTGATATTTTACTTAAATATTTTGTATGTGATAGTAATTATTTTAAATCAATGTATCTAGTAGTAATTAAGGTACAAAGTGTGTACCAATTAGTAATTATTTCAAATAATACTTATTTAAAAAAAACGCAATAACGTCTCGTATGAGGTGGTCTGTAGAAGAAAAAATATATTACACTCTAGAAAAGAAAAGTATAGATACTATATAATGATAAAATGATTTATGAGATTGACACGAAAACTTCAGTGTGTATACTCATATGATGTCTAACCTAATTTCTCCTACAAAATAATTCTCTTAATGTTTTTTTATTTTTTATTTTTAAATTTGGGGAGATATGTATTATTAATATTATAAAAAACTATTTTTTACCAACGGAATATTTCATTGGTAATAGTCTTAATTCTATTATTAAATTGGAATTAATAACGAAATTCGTTGAATTCAATTGGTAAAATGATGGTTAATAAGTTTTTAGCAACAATATATTAATGGCCTAGGCTATATACACACACCAATTTACTAAAATACACTCATTAATTTTTTTAAATCATAAAATTATATAGTAAATTACTAAAATGTCCTTAAAATTACCACCATTATTACACAACTCCATCAACAACTATACATACACACACCTCATCCTCATCCCCCCGTTAAAACAAACATCTGCCCAATTGACGCCTTCTTAGTCAATGCCCCATACCCAATATTTAATTTCAAAATAAGAAGAAGATAAAATCAAGAATAGATGTATCAGATCTGGAGATCGGAAACTAGCGAAAAAAACAAGAAACAAAGACAAAATTTCAATTTCGCGTGAAGAAGATCGGAAAACTAGCGAAAATAATGTATCAGATCTGGTCGGTTAATGAAAACGATGTTCGATTGGCTTTGGTCGAAAATTTTGGTTCTGTTCGGCGGCAACTGGTCGAATGCGTGCACTAAGCGTCGACCAGTGCTGGTCGAACGAGTATAAACTCATCGGCAGACCAGGGGCAAACGGGCATGGACAAAAAAAATTTCTTGAATTTGATCTGGTTTTCTTCATTTCTCTTTTCTTCTTCTCATCTTCTGTTCTTTTTTCTTTTCCTCAGATCTTTATTTTGGAAGATGGAATGCGAATGTATGTGGTGTATATGTTTCACTTCTTCCTTTCTATTCTCTCTTGTTCTTCCCCTTTTCTAATTCTTCATCTTGAATGTGGGTGATCTCTTTGTTCTTCCCCTTTTCTAATTCTTCTTCTTGAATGTTGTTCTCCCCTTTTACTAGTTCTTCTTGAATGTGGTGGGTGTGTGGTTCACTCTTTAATTTTGGGGGTGGTGTATGTGTTAATGTGGGTATATTAAATTAAGGGTAAATTAGTCTTTTATATGTGTGTATATATAATTTTTATGTGTGTAAATATAATTGGATGTATAGAGTATTTGGTGTGTGTGAATAGTTGTGGCCTATATTAATTTCTTCGATATTCATTGTTTATAATTCAATTGGTAATTTATATAATGATTTCGTTGGTAAATAGTTACTAGTTTTATTTTGTTGGTGTTGATAATCTATTGTTAATTAATTACCAACGGATTGAATTCCGTTAATAAATTTTATAGCTAAAAAAGGGTTTTTTTTGGGTAGTGTAATAAATAAAACATACTCTTTCGTCCTATAGTTATGTTCACTGACATTGTATCTGTGGATGCTAAGAAAAGTTACTTTTTGACTAACTTTATTGATTTTTTAAGGGTATTGTAGTATTTTTAGGTAATAAATACTAAAGTATAAATATGTTATGTGTGTTATGTGAGAATTGTATTTTTGAAATCAAGTTAACTTTTCGAGGTTAATTATTGGTGTGATATTTCCTTTATAATTGAGTTAGTCTCCTATAAACTGGATTGTGAACCTATAGTCCCCTTTTAATTTAAACCATAGCAAAATATATAATATAATAGGATTGGAAGGGAACCACAAGGTTTACATCATAAATTCGGCTTACACAAGTATTTGCCTTCTTTTTTTAAGTGGTGAAGATAAGCGTACGATGGAGGGATTTTTTTTATTTTTTTTATTTTAATGTGAAGCATGAAACATGAAACGTTTTATAACAATAGGATAGACGGATAGTATAAATTAAAAACTTGAAAATAGAGTAACATGCTCAGTATATATAATTTTTTTTCCTTACAGTAACTATAAAGTCATTGTTAATTAATTGATTTGTAACCATATATATATCGGCATTTCCTGGAAGCTAGGTGCACTTCAGACTATAATTAACTTCACGAAATAAGATAGTCACTGTGGGGTGATCAATCAACAACTAAATAACTAGCTACTTCAACACACATAAACAAGAAACTAAACAGGTATTGATTCTTGACTTAAATTCATACATACATATATGTACATTTGTTTTTTTTCCAATTTTTTTTTTCTCTTTAGATAGATTAACATCCATGATGTAATATTTATCATCTTGTAGTGGTTAGTATGAGCGGCAGCGACGGCGAATTGGCCGGCGTGATTGTTTGTGTGGTTTTGCTGGTGATGATAATCTTCATGTCAGCATATCATGTGATCAAGGCATGTAGAGAACTGGATAATGAACGGGGTGTTGCACAACCGCCGGCCGATCAGAGGGACGGTGAGATGGTGGTTGTGGATGTTGGACAGCTTGTGGAAGCGGTAGCTCAGATCCAGCCTGGTTGCTGTTGTGGCGGTGGAGGTGGAGGAGATGACGGTGATGGTGGTGGCTGTGGCGGATGCGGTGGAGATTAAAATCCATGCTACCTTGTTTAATTAATGGATGATTCCAGCATGAGCTTTCATGAGTATTTTTTGTAGATTGAGTTTCCTTTTCTTTATTAAAGCCTGTAAATTGTGTTTCCTGATTCATATTAATCCTGAACGCTGCACTGTGCGCCTTTAGAATTTAGTATTATGAATAATGGTACATTATTTTATTTTAAAAGGTATACACTTTAATTAATAAGGTACACACTATTTTGTTCAAAAGGGTATACACTTTTTATTAATATTTTTTATTTTTCTTCAGAAAATAAAGGTTACACATCTTTATACTAAAGGGTATACTTTAACACAAAATTCTAAAGGAGCACGCGCCCGGGTGCACACAAGTTTTTGCCTATTAGTAATATTGAGGATATATATATTTCAACAATAATATATTAGCTATTTGCTTTAGAAAAACTAGTAATTGATACGTTTTTTTTGTGTATCAAGGAGTATTATAATTTATTGTGTAGTGAATTGAGAGTATAATATTTTAATGTGTAGTAAGTAATTGTATTAGTATTAGAGTGTAGACCATGTATAGTATATTGAGTACAGTATTATTTTGTGGGTTACATCAACCCAATAAGAAATGAATACTTTGTAATGAAACGGAAAAAAATAGTAAGAAAATGGATACATATCTTTCGGTAATTTGGCTCTGAATTTCCGGATGTGGATCTTGTTTCTTATGTTTGTCTGCATATCATTGGAACTACATATACTTGCAATCAAAAGCTTGGATTTCTCAATTTAATGTATTATGTATAAACATTTTTAATATATATCGATAATATGTTTGATAAAAATATAATATTCCAACACGAGCCAAATTTCAATATTGTGCGTTTAACTACTTATTTAGATTACTAGTTAAGGCGGCACCTCACTTGGTGAGGTGCTCGTGCGCGCATATACTTCGACGTATCTCTTAAAATGTTGAGTTATTTCGTTAGGTGCTTGTGCATTTTTAACAAATACTTCTATGTATCTCTTAAAATGTTGTTATTTTTCAAATGTTTCAAGCTTTGGTGTACTCGGTAGTTGTGCAGGTTCCCTCGTCCAATGCTTCGCCCATGGTCTCAGCCATGTTGAACATCTCCACGGCTTTATCCACATGCGACCTCATCCATAAACACTGATATCAATGAAGACTAATCAAATTGATAGACAAAAGAAATCTGTTATGAGAATCAGTTCAAATTTATGACAAATACACCTTAAACTGATAAAATCAAGGCAAAAACTCTTGTGCCCTAGACGCACGGATTTAGACCCGTGTGCCTATATTGAGTTTTTTATTTTTTTAACTTATAAATGACCCGCTTAATAAATTGGGCAGGTTGGGCGCACGGGTCAAGTTCATGCCCCCGGACACACAAGATACTAACTCTAAAATCAATTGTTTAATGAGCTTAAAAAGATGAAATATAAACCTGCTTCTAACATTACCTGAATGCATCTATTGTAAGCCACAGTACCAAGATCCAAATTTCCATGAATACTACATCGAACGACTTCATCCGCCTGGAAATATTTACTTGCAAATAGTAGCAATAATTCTTCAAGTAGAATTAACATGTTAAAGTTTCATATGGAAGTTCAACCCACCAAGCAATAGTACATTCAAAATAACACAAACACTAAATGAAAAGATCTTTATCTTGCCCAAAAATAATTTTCTAAAATTTTAATCCAGGCCAAGCAAGGGATTTTCTCTATCTACTCTTCATACTCAAAACAAAAATAAGGCCACGAAGTCTGAAATAGTTTCCCTTTATTTTGGGAATTCCGCAGAATCACAATTTTACAAATGCAGTCAAACTATTATAGGAACTATTAATAGAGTGGCATATCATGGTGAGCGTGAATGATAGCCATGATAACAAAAAATAGCTTAATAGTAATACAGATGATCAAGCAGTTTATATAAGCCAAAAGCTCCAATGATTCTAAATAACATTGAAAGGTCTACGTACATTTCTTACCACAGCTTGTGAAAACTGTCACAAGAATGCTGATAGAAAAAGGACTGAACTTGTGTCTTTTTCTAATCTGTTCACTGTAAAACAAGTGTACCATATATGACACTTTCATCCGTAGCAGAATCTGCCGCTGCAGCAAAGACCTTCTGAGCTTGTTTCAGCTTCTTTTGTCTCCCATACATGCCAGTGATAGATGCCATAGAAGTACCCTATGGTGGGAAACCAAGTTTTAACATGATCTCATAAAGATCTTCAATAATCATATAATGCAAGAGATATTTATATGAGATCAGCTCATAAGAAACTCTTCTATAAATACAAATATGCCCAATACATCGGAACTCAGTGCCCATGGATAAATAAAAAACGCAATAACCTCGCTATAAATTTTATGAACTGAAGTATGAGATGCAGTAACACCCATACATTCTCAATATTTCGTATAAGCATTCACCACCAATTTCTATTCTTGAGGTATTAACACTGGAAGACTCTTTTTTGTAGAATCCAAGTAATACAAGACACATGGCTTGAGACTTCTTCACATCATTTTGCAAACACTTCAGAAATTACTAATCATTTGCACTATTATTGTATACACTCTATGTCCTTTAGAAACAAAAGAATTAATGAAGCATCACAACCTCAGTGTAAAAAATAGGGGGCGGTGGTTATAACCACAAGACAAGACTTAAGAAATAATTACACAACCAGAAAAGATGCAGACTTGGTTGTTCACATGTCAGAACCCAAGAAATAATTAGATGACAGTTTAAATAAAGTTTCCAACGCAGTGCATCTAAGCATACTAATACACTTTCAACTATTTTATATACACTAATGCAACATCTAATGCTTCAAACTGTGTCATTTTACATCAATTCACTAATTCATACCTGACTGTGAGTTGGAGGTGCCACGTCCGGAGGTTCTGTTTGAGGTGCAAAGGCAATGCAGAGATTCTGCGTGAGCAATGAAGCCAATGCAAGAGAAGTTAATTTAGTAGAATAAGAAAACAAAATATGGGTGGACAAAGCGGGCAATATGCAAGAAATTTATGGAGGTGATTTTTACACTGCTAATCAGAAACGGAACTACCCAGAATATAATCATACCGATTCACTTAATTTAGAGCAAGTAAAAATGAAAACGCAAGGAGGAGGGAGAGAACAATCTCAATTCCAACACATACCTATTTCGAGAAGGCCGAGTTTTTCTCCAATTCAGTGGAAGGCGCTTGAAGAACCTCCACAGGCGTCGTAGACGGAACAATCGAAGAGAAGAATATTGGAGCTATTAGAGATGAAAAATTGGTAAAACAGAGGTCGCAAGGCTGAAAACCTAAATTGATTTGAGATGTAGGAGGGAGGGAAGCGGTTTCTCATGAATAATAATAAAACCAGAAAACAAGAAAACGACACGTATGTAAGGAGAGGGACACATGGGCGGAAATTAAGAGGGAGAGATACCGGCAACCGTACGTTTACCGGAGTATTCTCTTTATATATAGGTATAGATATATAATTAATTTAATTGAAAATTATTTTAAAATGGATGCATCTCAAAGTCCAAAATCTAGCATCCAGGCCCAAAGCAGACCTTATTGGGCCATAAGGCAAATATTGAAAAGTTGGAAGTCAAGCTATGTATTCTTATTATTGACCACACAATTGGGATACAAATCAAAGTGGATAACAAAAACAGAGGAAAACAGCAAGCATGCCATTGAAACTCCTCCATCCTCTACTGCAAAGACCAAACCCTCTTCCCCCACCATACCACCTCTCATCTACTCTCTTCACTGCTCCAACTCCCCTACATCTCAAGAATGGAGCAACGACATCGAAAATCCGTATCAGAAACCGACGGCGGAGATCATCTCCTGCCACAATTTTAGCCTCATCTGCACCACTTGATCTAACAGAGGAGAACATCAGCCAGGTGTTGATTGATGCAAGAACTGAGGCAAGTCAGTTTTCTGTTCTGCAATTCATATTCATCATCATAGCTGATGTTATTTCTGTTTGTAGTTGGGACAGCTCTTCGATGCTGAAGTTAACATCACAGGTGATTTCTCAACTACATGTGAATTTTGATTTCTGAATGTAGAGTGAACTCATCTGGCAATGTGGGGAAATGGTAGGGAAAGCTGAGCTTGCTGAACTCGACGGACCTTACGTGACGATCAGACTCAGCGGAAGGTTTTGGCATAAACGCTCCACGGTTTTGGCTAGACTGGGGAACTATTTGAAGCAGAGAATTCCTGTAAGTGTGTTGGTTAATGATGTTATTTAGTACACGTGACGAGCATTGGTGGTTTGAGTATCTGGGATTGTTATCATATGTCAGGAAATCTTGGAGGTGGATATAGAAGATGAGAAGCAGTTGGATGATAGCCCTGAGAATTTTTGACAGTGATGCTGATTTTCCTTCTTGAATTTTGTTTTCCATCTTCTGGTAAATCTGTTAACAAGAAAAGAAATCTGAGAGGCTTCTATGAAACCAGAATCCATTTGATGTCTACATATTCTTATAGTTGATGAGATGAAGTAAAATCTTATTGAAATGGAACTCACATTATTCAGCAACCAGAATAAGATTGTGATCGAATCCAGCAACAGCTTGCAAGACATTAGCACCCTCTAAACAATCAATCAGCATAGGTTCTGTTTCATCGACAGAGCTTCCCAATCCAAGCCGTCCATTTCTACCACAGCCCCATGACCAAACCTCCCCCGTCTCAGTGACTGCTATAGAATGCACCCGGCCCCCAGAAACAGAAACCACTTTCTCACCAGCTAAACCATGGACAACTAGGGGGACATCTTCTGGACCTTCTCTCCCAAGTTGAGAACTCTGGTTCCACCCCCATGTAACAACACTTGGTCCATCTTCTGTGGCCTTTGCTGAAGAATCCTTGCAAATTGCCAAAGAGTGTCCTAGTCCCGATGCTATACTGATAGGCCGAAGGCTCAAATCAACTAAATGGAACCCTAAATCTTTGTTTACTCTACCTAGCTGCCCATACACATCGCTCCCGCCACTTAGAAGAGTACCATCACCTGAAAATCGCACCTGTATTTAGCTTATAATTATCACATCTCAAGATCTGTAAATAGGTATATATTAAGGACTTACTGCATAATATTAAGGAATGATCAAGCCCACAAGTGACATCTACAACCTCAACATCACTCACTTCTTCAATTAAAGTAGGTTCCCAGACGACTGGCATGTCTTTTTCTTTCTCAAGTGCTTCTGAAACCAATTTCTCCGCGGCTTCAATCATCGAGTTTGAATTTTCACTAGAAGATTTTACTTTACCAGGAAAAGAATCTAGTGGTGAGGCCTCCAAAGATTTCCCAATCTTCCCTAATCTACCATCTGCATAATAACCCCAGCCAAACAATTTTCCATCTTTAGTCAGAGCAAGAGCATGTCCCCAACCCAGTGAAACCTGCAAGATCATACAAATTGAAAAGCATTAGCATATGCAATAAACAACATGGCCTCCACATGCCGTCTTACCACATCAAAAACCATATTACCATATAGCTGGGTTACTCGTAATACTTAGTACGTATCTTTAACAATTTTAATGAACTGCCTTTAACATGATATGAATACCACCTTAACTATCTCTTGTCCAAGAAGTGATTCTACTCTTGCCGGTAAAATAGCCTCGGTAATATCATTTCCAAGACCAAGTTGGCCACGCTTGGACTTACCCCACACCCACAAAGTTCCATCATCTCCTATTGCAGCAGATACAACACCAGAGGCAAATGCAGCTACAACCCTTACTTGATCCAATCCTTCTACCTTTTGTGGTTCATTCCACATGTCTCTAAATCATATACAAACAAAAATCAATACTAGAACAATGAAAAGTATTTTAAAAGAAGCATCTCGCAGTCCATTACAATGCAACAAGACACCACAGGCATAATAGGCAATCAATCCAATCAGGCCCAAAATTGAAACTTCTCATAGAATCAACAATCTATGCAAATCCATTTTTAATTCAGTAATGCCATAATATTCCACTACATAATTCAGTTCTCATAGTTATTAAAAGCAGAAAAAGAACCTTGAATTCATAAATGACGGATTTCACACAAGTCAGCTATAAGAATTAAATTAATGAATCAGAATCAACGTATAGTCATCCCCAATAATTTTCACAGAAACTAAACACCAACTGGAGGTTCTAATGTAAATTGAAAATTCAGCAAGCCCGAATTATTATCGTATAATAAATTAAGAAAAAACCTGGAAGAAATAGAACGACCGAGCTGCGATTCGCTATTACGACCCCAAGCCCAAACATGGCCGTGAGAAGTGACGGCGAGAGAGTGGTAGTGTCCTGCGGCGACGCTGCAAACGTCATGTGGCAGGCCCGGGATAGGAGTGGGTTCGTACGCGTGGGAGCCAAGCCCGATTGGGAGACCGGGGAGGCCAAGGGCACACTGAGACCCGTCACCGAAGCTCATTACCGTCGTTTTCACAGACATACATCGGCGGCCCAGCCCGATTATAAGGCCCGATTGCGATATGTTCTTTTTGCAAGTGAAACGTAGCATTATGCGCTTTCAAGTTACTGGAGAACGACGACTTAGATCTTTATGAAGAATGTAAAAGCGTGTAATGAGAAGCGCTTTCTTAAAAAAAAAAAAAAAAAAAAGGAAAAAGCGATTTCTTCTGTCATTTGTTTTTTTCATGTAGATAAATAATTATTTAATGTATAGTGTGTAATTGTATTAGTAGAGTGTAATAATCCTATATTTTAATTGTACGTGTCTCGTATATCTAAAAAGATAAATAAAACCGGCAAATGCCCAAAACGAAAAAATGGATTTTTGTTGGTGGGGGAAATATTTATTTGATTTTGCAAATTAATATGCAACTTAATACGAGTTGTGGTAAATAAAACTAAGTTTTTAAAACAAACAGGTTTAATTATATTAATATCATTTGTGACTCAAAGCACTGATTGACAATAAATAAATAAATAAAAATAAAAAAATCATTCTATTCAATGAATTTTGTATTCAACAGTACATTTGACTAATAAGCAAAAGAGTGTGCAATGTAATTAATAAATTTGGTTGCTAAAAATGATGTTGTTTCAGTATGATGCCATGGAAGCCCTTAGCAAAGCCACACATGAACTTGAAGACACCCTCATTTCCCTCAACCTAAACACTATGGCAGCTTTGGAGAGTCACCAATATGAGTTGGTCTTATCAACATGAACCTTTTTTAAAAAGCAATGCATCTAATCTATAAAATGAACTTGTTGTATTTCATATTTATTTAACATAAAATTTCAGCCCAATCTACTAATCTAAAACAAACACATTTCCTCCTTATTCATGTAAAAAAATTTCCAAATTTCAAAAACTAAATTTTAAAAAATCACTAAAGGCAGTATTTGACAAAAATTAGTATACCACCGGTTCTATGGATGTAACAATGCCTCTAAAAATTTGCCCAAAATTAATACTCCCTCCATATCACTCAAAGAGTCCCTTTTTTTATTTTGGGCGTCACACCCAAAGAGTCCTCTTTACCTTTTTACACACATGGGATCCATACACACCCACTAATATAATTAAAATATGGAGCACACACTTCCACTAATACAACTACCAACTACACATTAAATAATAATACTCTTTAACCCACATGCAAAAAGTAAAAATAACCCTTAAGGTGGGACGGAGGGAGTAGCATACGTAAAAGAAATACTTCTTCCGTTCCTTTATAAGCCTTCATTTGATATTTGTAGGTAGATTAAGGAGTGTTATTATTTTATGTTTAATGAATAATTATATTAATAGTGAGTAGCAAATCTTGGGACGGAGAGAGTATTAAGTTGTTTTATAATGATCACATGACTTATATGTCATTAAACTACAAGCCATAATAATATACTCCATATAAACTATATTAGAAATAGAAAATGAAAGATTAATTTGCTAGGAATCCAAAATAAAATCTATCTATTATCCAAGAAACAATGCCACATGTGTGCCTTCTATTTGGCACCAAGATTGGGGCTTTATCTACATGCATGTTTTCCACCACAATTCTGATCTTATATTCTGCCCCACACAAAATCTTACTCACCTCTCTCCCTTATTTTATTCTGCAACTAATTCTTCTCTTCCATTCTCACTAACCACACCTACAATGGCGGCACACGCGTTGGTTTCATCATCATCCATCTGCTCTTCTGCAGAGGCGGCCAGGCAGATTCTCGCCGGAAGACCAGCGCTATCCTCCCGGAAAGTCTCCTTCGTCGTCAGAGCTGCTTCCACTCCTCCCGTCAAGGTACGATCGTCTGCCTTTCTCCTGGATACGGATTTCGGGTCGAGTTTTTGCTGATTTCGGATCTGGTTTTTTGTTGAACAGCAAGGAGCTGATAGGCAGCTCTGGTTTGCTTCCAAGCAGAGCCTTTCCTACTTGGATGGAAGGTAATTGCTTCTTCTTCTATTCCATTCCATTCCATTACTCTGTTGATTAATCGGAGAATTTTAGTTTAATCGTTTGGGGGAATTGGTTGGGCAGCCTTCCTGGCGATTACGGGTTCGACCCGTTGGGGCTTTCGGATCCGGAAGGAACCGGTGGGTTCATCGAGCCGAGATGGCTGGCTTATGGAGAAATCATCAACGGGCGTTTCGCTATGTTGGGCGTCGCCGGCGCCATTGCGCCGGAAATCCTGGGGAAAGCCGGTTTAATCCCGCCGGAAACCGCTCTGCCGTGGTTCAAAACCGGAGTGATCCCGCCGGCCGGAACGTACAACTATTGGGCCGACTCGTATACCCTATTCGTTTTGGAGATGGCTCTCATGGGCTTTGCGGAGCACAGGAGATTCCAGGATTGGGCCAACCCAGGGTCCATGGGCAAGCAGTACTTCTTGGGCCTAGAAAAGGGCCTGGGAGGGTCCGGCGACCCTGCGTACCCCGGAGGCCCATTTTTCAACCCGTTTGGCTTCGGGAAAGATGAGAAGTCGATGAAGGATTTGAAACTGAAGGAGGTGAAGAATGGGCGGTTGGCCATGTTGGCGATCTTGGGCTTTTTCATTCAGGCTCTAGTGACTGGGAAAGGCCCATTTGAAAATCTGTTGGACCATTTGTCTGACCCAGTCCACAGCAATGTGTTGACAAGCCTTAAATTCCACTAGTGCCCTTGAGAATGTTGTGCTCTCTCTCTCTTCTCTGAAGCAAATTTGTAACATCCATCATCTTGTGCAGACTTGTCATATGTAATTTATAACAAAACATTGTTCACCACTTACTCTCCCTTCTTAAGCTTGCTTTTAATTTTCTAAGGATTTTTAAGACAAATATACTGTGGAGATTTTGAAGATTTCAAGAGAAAATATGATTGTTTCTGATTTATTTACTCATTTCCCAATGATCTTGCAGTTAATTTTTTTTTATTAATGCAACCCTCCTCCGTAAACAATAATGAAAAGAAGAAGTTAATTAATTAATTCATGAAATATAAGAAACATATTATTGTATTAAATATAAGGGTAATACTTGAAAAACAACTTATTAGGAAAATTCACGTAAAATTTAGACAAGTGATCTCTTTTTCTTAAGACAATTTAATACTTAAATGATGGATACTGTATCCGTTGCAACGCTGATGTGCTCGTTTGGGACCAAAAATCGCATCAATCGATGCTCATTTTCAGATCTAAATCAGATGAAAGGAAGTACTAAATGGGAAGAAAAAAGAATGATGAAGGAATCAGCTTTTAATTCAATCAAGATGCATATTTAGAAGGGAGTAGTAATACATTGAATGAAGTTCAAGAAAGAGAGAACACTGCAATACAACTATAGCACAATTCACAAATAAAGCTGCATCACAATTTGAGAATTCAGGTCCCTTTACCTTGCTGAATCTGCTGAAGAAGAGCCGCAGCAAGCTGCAGTGTTGCTTGCAACCGTTTCTGGGGATCGGCCTCATCGTCTTGTTCGGTATTCTGAAACTGCTGATTAGCCAAAGCCACCGCCTGAGCCGCCTCTCTCTGACACGAGACCAAGTTCGCCTGCTGCTGCTGCAACTGTTGAATTTGACCCAACTGTGAAGGTGGGAACTCGGAAGGTGTCTGTTCTCCTGGAAAACCATAACTTTCACACATTTTATAGGGGTATCCAGATTGGTTAACATTTCCCGATGGTCTATACTCTTCGGTAGTCGACGCGCCACAACTCAATTGCCCCTGTTGTCCGAGAAGAGACGAGGCCAGCTGAGCTAGCTGTTTGGGTGGGAGACCAGCAAGAGGCCTGGATGAAGAATTATCCGAGACTGCTGCCCACTTGCCGTTGCCATTTAAAGGAACACTTGAAGCGTCAGGCGTGTAGTTGCTATGAGATGCTTCTTGCACGGATCTAGGAAATGAAGAATACGACGAATTAGGGTTTTGCAAAGTGGGGGGAGACCAGTTCGCCACAGCTGCAGGCTTTCGAGCATAATCGGGGGCTTGTGCATTGAAAGGAGGACCAGGCAAGTAGGGGCCTGAAGGTGAGATGGGCTTCTGATAAACTGCATCATTCTGGAAAGGTGTAAAGGGAGCTTCCCGATTTTCGTTTTGAGGAAGGGAGCCATAGCTAGAGCCAGGGGGGTCTAACTGTAAGACAACACCGGAGATGCTCAGTTTTCCTGGAACTTTCAAGATTTGCTCGGAGAAGTCTGAAGGAGGTACGAGAAATAACGTGCTCCTTTCGTCTAATTTGACGACTGCAGCACGCTGTTTGTCCCCAAGATACTTCATGAATTCGTTGTAGTATGCAATATCGGGATCATTTGCGGGGGCAAAAAAGACAACCCAAGCATTAGTTGCTTGGTAGTAATGCTTTGCAAGCATGTCTAAACTAGTCCTTGCTGTGCAGTCCAGATATTCAGGTCTGAAGCATCAGAAGACATTTCAGGGGTCATTTTGTAGCACAATGGCAGCAAGTATAAATGTTATCATTATACACAAAAACTCAAAAAGACGCTTGTTCACAAGAAATTTGAAATCAAGTTAATCCCAATTCATCCAAATTAGAGTGATTTAAAATTCACCAAGAATCCTCAAAATTGGTGCAAAACTACTATGGAGAAATGTACTTACAGGAACATCTCCGGTGGTTTTCCAACAGGAAAGCAACGAGCACGGCAAACAGACGTTCCTCCCTTGGATATCATTCCTTCCCACCTCCACGCTTCTTTTGAAGACGATGGGGTCAACTTTCTCTGATCAGGGTGAGACAATGGTAGTGGCAATATACCAGCCTGAAAGTCGTCATGCGATGCACTCAAATGGTCTCCACTTTCCACAAATCGCTGGCCTGTACTCATCAAATGCTCAGGTATTGATTGGTATCCAGAATGCCTAGAATTGTAATGCTTTTCATGAATTCCAATCTGGGGGATGTCGTGAGGAAAGATACGTTTTGCTTTCTCCAAGTCCTCTAATGGATACTCTGGCAGCTCATTTTCAGGAGGATAAGGATCGTTCTCCAGTTTCTTAGTCCTGTGCAAGAAAGAGATATCTTCGGGCAAATCCCATGGGTCATCATAGATTGGACCTTGACGAGGAAAACGTTTAGGAGAAAATTCACGAGAGCGAGTGAGCATGTTCCTTGGTGGACTATTTGAATGGTCGTACATGTGTCCAGGTAACCCAAGCTCAGACTCTTGTCCAGGGATCCACCTCCAGTCATGGATATTGTTTCCAGAAGACCATTTATTATTACGATGATCATCATGATGATCCATATTTGGCATAAAAGGAGGAGATCTAATGCTGGGATCTCCAGCCATATCATTGTAGTCCCTATCAGATTGGAAATGATCAAAAGATCCAGCCCGTCCATATGACCCTACCCGTGGGGAATGTGAAGCATTCATCTCTCTGTTGGATGGTCCTAAATCATTCTTTGCAAAGCAAATGTGTACACGAGGATTTCCAAATAATTTACCGTGCAGAGTTTCTTTAGCCCTGGAGGCTGCCGTGACACTCCTGAAACGAACAAAGGCGTACGTTCGTCCAGGAAATGCAGTTATTTTCTCTATCTCTCCAAAAGGTGAAAAGGCCTTCCTCAGAACAAATTCATCCACTTTCAACTGGGCAGGAAATCCAATCCATAGGACCTCACTAGGCTCTGCATTTCTATCATTAATTTTGGATTTGTTTGAATATGATTGCTCAGGGCTTGAGCGACGTGATCTGGAGTCCCTTTGGGAATATGGGGAGCCACGTCCCCTGGGGTGTGGACCATCCCTTCGATCAGAGTAGTCTGCATCACGTGGTGGTGGTGGTAATGACTTTTCCTGCAAATTTGAAGTCCATTACAATTCTAACTGTTGAAAGGTTGCTTTAAAATATGTCAACCCTGCTTCTACACATCTACAAAGCCACACAAAAATTCCCTACTATGCAAGTTAGCAAGTGCAAGTATGCGGTGAGCCTTCCAACCAGCCCTTCTAAACGCATGCTGTTATATATATAGTCCATATACAACAAGTACTACTGTTAGTTCTTCCAAAAATAGATACCAGTGGTCCAAAAGCATATTTGCAAATTTTGCAATCCAAACAGAAAACACTTTGATAAGGCACTAAAAAAAAACCTAGACACAATATACATATACTCATATTCTAGTGAAACCCCACAAGTACAAGAACCTTAATTCATATTCATCATTAAAATGGCCTAAAAGTCACAGAATCTATACAAATGCTTATAAAAAAGGTAAAATTCCAAACAGAAAACAGAATGCAATAAACTCCACAGTTGTACAATATTAATAGTTATTAGTTAGACACAGAAACAGTAACAATGACCTTATCCAAAGATTTCTCCATACAGTTTTCTCCCACAACAGAACAAATAGGCACAAGCATCACAGGGAAAAGCATCTTGCAGTGAAGTGAAGGGTAAACATATTTTTTTCCTTTCTAAACACACCCCTCCAGAAGTATCAGGAAATACATGGGAAACTCAACTTCCTAGGTTAATAATAATTTCAGAAGATTGTCCCTATCCTTGACTCTTTTAACATCAACAGCAGTAACTCTTTGAGGAAAAACAAATTTATAATCAGCTATTATTGCAAATCACTTGAAGCAACATGACATGTATACCCCATATTTCCAAACCCAAACTGCTCAAGAAGGGCAGACAACCTATACTGTTTCTCCAAAAGATTAATGAATGTGCAAACATTTTCTATCCTCCAAGGTCCATTAGATCTGTTAAAACTGAACAAATTCAATTGGCACAAAAATATGGAGTATAGTATAGAATTTAAAAAATCATTATAGTAATTTGTTTCGCAATATTGGGGACATCATGGGAATTTTATAATTTTATATATTCTTCAGCAGAAGAAAAAAAAAAACCCATTGTTGTGAAGATTAACCAACATAACAATTTTTCTAACAGAAGTTTGGAAAATTGTAAAAAAATAAATAAATAAATAAATAAATAATTACAAAGTGAAGCAGAGATCTAATTGAGCATTTCCATGATCAGAATCAACTCAAAAGGTGTCACAACATACATAAATAATCATGACAAATAACCTTATTTCAACAACCATTTTCAAAAGCTAATCATTTTAGAACTACTTTAAGATGAGTCGTCCATAATTTGGAGCAAAAGAAAACAATGAATCTTGTCCCACTGTCCAAAAGATTATGCAGATCAATCAGAAGAAGAAGAAATACATCTCCACAGCAAAAGAGAGGTAGCTAGCCATAGAGGAAAAGATTATAGAGATAAACCAGAAGCTAAAAAAAGTATCTATGTAAAGCTCAGGTAGAAGACAATCAACTTTGAATGAATGGTGAAGTAAAATAAACTGACGTAATGTGTCATTTAGATAGACACACACAATTGTGAAGGTAACTGTTAGTCAAAGAATCAAAATGATTATAGCTCACCACCACCACACACAAAGGCTAGTGCATTCATCCAGTGAAATAGTTCAATGCAGGACAATTAAACTTTCTGGTTAAACTACTACCACCTACGAGATTTGTTTATTTTGTCAACTGGTTCCATTGGACAACTATATTGAAGAATCAAAATTATAATCCCAAATGCACCAGTTGACTGTCAAGAATAAAGACGTCAAAGTTTGAAAATACAAAAAGTTGCTGACCTGGCTGATCTGAATGTGTGATTAACATCATAATGTGTTTGTTGAAATATCAAACATGAAACACTGTCTGATGTCAAGAATTTTCAAATTGTTTTTATCCCTAATTCTATATGCAAAAGAAATTGGCTCTGTTCAGCGTTCCATTTATGACATGGATTTAAGTGTGTTCTTGTAACTGCATGACAAACTCCTAATCACGTGACAAGTACAAGTTCCTGAGATACATCTATGGGATAAAGTCACAAAATGGAAATTATTCTTAGAATTAGCGGAGCAAGACAAATTATAAAAGGTCAGAATGGATTCATCCCTCAAAGGTTGGAACTTAAATTGCAGGATGAACAAACCTGGAGTCCGATCCAAATTGGAAACACATCACTTGTTATATAATGACTAAGCTATCATTCTACGACCAGGAAAATGCATCTCTCCTGAGTTATCTACATGTATATATGTTGTAGTGGATGTCACAGAGAATTTAATTACAGCATTTTGCCTATTGCTTTAACAACTACAAAACAAGGTTTCAGAATGATGTTTTTTCATTTCAATAAACAGAATTGTTGATCCTGGATAGGAATGAATCATTTTGAGTTATACCCTTGATAGATGGAAGAAGTCAAAGGCAAGATTTCTTAATGACCAGTCAGTTTCAGAACCATGAATCATGCTTATTCAATTTGGCACAGTGTTTCCTTCTTCTTTCATTTTTATTGGATTGCACACATGAATCAGTTACCAAGAGTTATCTGAAGACGAATAAATTGCAGAAAGTACTGAGGCACCCTTCGATAAGAAGTTAGTATCAAATCTTTTCAAAATATCCAACACCAAAGCTATGATGTCATATGACTCATCAAGACTCAACCACTTCAAAGAAACCCCAAAGCCGGAGGTGAAGTAATCCTGCCGCTTCTGTGTGACAGGCAGCCAAACTTTTTCTGTGGAAACGTCATCTATATGCATTCGACATTAGGATGAATATGATTCCTTTAAATGTCTCACAAACAAGATAGTATGAGGATGTCCAAATGTGGTCTGAATATATTATTTCTTAATATGGATAAGAAGATAATATTGGAGATCATTTTATTGCAGACTGGTATGTATATCCTCACTATATTCCTTCAAATGTAATCTCACTGGCTAGATGGCTACAAGGAATGGAAAATATATGCCTAAGGCACTGATATTTGCTTCAGGGGAAAGATATACTGACGTGCATGGCGTTTGAAAGAAAAAGGAAATGCATATATTGGTATACAACAATATAAATGAACTTGGATTTCAAATGCAGGTTCAATTATAACAAGAAGGCAGGACATTCAATTCAGTAAATTAGCAAGCAGTTGAGGTCCACAGTCGCACATTGACAAGTGTCGAACATGAGTGTTATCTCGCACGATGTGAAAATCAAAGTTGAACTGATCAAGGTAGTCTGTGACTTTGTGTAAGGCTAGCATTCTGTTAAGCATTACCATTAAGAGCTCATTTTTATAGTAGCACTGCAACCAGGTGCAAGATTTTAGTCATGTAGCATACTTTGATCAATAGGCATTGACCACAGTTCTTCTGGTTTAGGGAAATAGAAAACATTAACTAGGGTAATTGCTCAGTCTCCCGACTGATTCAAACTTCAAATGCTTCATTTTTCCCTTTCTCTAAAGACCTGCAGCCCATAGAAGTGCTTGCTGCAAATGCCAAAATCTAGAAACTGAAAGGCGTCATGAAGTTGGACTGCTGTGGCTCATGGATGCACGTACGAATAAATAACTGCAGCTTTTCCAGGCAATTTTTGTTTAAACTTCTATACAATTATGAAGATGAATTTCGAGATAGGAACTCAGATGTGTGAGCTTCAGAATTGCAGTAAACAAGCATAAATTTCCTGTTGGTATGATTTCATTCACCTTAGACTGATTATACTTATGCTAGACTTCGGATGATCTACAGAAGACGTATGATCCACGACTTGTAGCCTACGCACTAACACCCCCCAGATAATAATATTATAATAATATTATAAGGAAAACCAACCATGAGAAAAGAAGGGAAGCAAGTTGAAAATATTCAAGTATGATGCAATATAACAAGCTGGGTTTAATTAGCTAACAATGCAGGACGATAGCGGTTATGAACCCCAAAATGCCATCTTTTAATTTGAGCTTATAAAAAATAAGATTCAGAAGAAATCATCCTCTACTCAAACACTGTCTAAATTTGGATCAGTGGATTCAACAAAAGAAGAAAATGGTGTTAATATTGCACAAGGAATCATAGCTTTCTCTAAACGATAGATGTTCAAAATTATAATTTCTCCCTTGTAGCTTTATCTCAACAGCATATGTAGAGACCCATATTGAGAGGTCTCTGCTGATCCTTGCATATTGCTTATCATGGAAAAAAAACATGTGGAGCCATAAATACTTTTTTTGCAGCTTTATTGATGGATTATTGGAATGGTTTGACTTCAATGTCATGCCTACCATGCCTGTAAGTGGCTGTTTTTCTGTAGCACAATGGTATTTTCACCTTTATAAATCAGGTTGTTCACAAAATATCTACCAAAGTGGAGAGAGACAGATGATTTGTATATTTTATAGGGGAATAATGGGACTTCTCTTCAAATATTTCACCTACAAAGTTAAATTGTAAGCTATTGCATCTTAGTCAAGAAGACCTGTAACATACAGAAATGAGGCATGGTTTCTGCAACCCTTTGAAGATCTGTCCCATATCCTTATTTCGGTTGTACTAGCCCACATACTTATTAAACAGAGTGGTCACTTAAGCACCTATAGATTAACTGTCATAGGGAATGTTGAATGTACATTTTCTCCAAGATGTAACAAAAACTCATGATAATTGATCGGAGATCTGTTAGAGCCTAAGATGTACAGATCAAAGAGAAAAAAGTTCCCCCTTTAGTGATGGACCAGAGCAGCAGAAAATGCAACTGATTCTGTAAAATAGTAATTAGTATGTGAAAAGAAGAATTGATTTTATGCCCCATGAATCTTCGTATGTATGTGCTTGGAATATTCTGCGTTATCATAAGCTAACTGATCGGTTTATAGCATCCGTAAAATGGGCAAAACTCAAAACTTTCATATCGGTAATACTATAGAAAGCATCAAGACAGTACCATAAGAAAAATAAACAAAGATTGACAAAACTAACCGCCTTGGCAAACTCCATTCTAAGTGGATTGCCCTCAATAACAAAACCTTGAAGCTCTCTCATTGCAGCAAAAGCATCTTCTTCATTTATAAAATTAACAAATGCATAGCTCCGACCTTGCTGAAAGGCAAGACTCTCAAGTTCACCAAACTGTAAAAAGTATCGGGCAAAACCACTCTCAGTTATGTTGTGAGAAATATTCCCAACCCAGAGGTGCCTAGATGGAGGATTGTTTCCCCGACCATGACTGGATTTCTCCTCTGATCTTGAAGGGTAATCCCGACGAGGTCTGCCTCTTCCTTCTCTGAAGCTCTGCAATACACCCAACCAATAAATACATATTGTACATGAAAAAATATCACCATAATTTCTAGAAGCATATCCTAACTTATCAGTCGATCTTCCAGGTGGAACAACACAATAATAAGTGAAAGTGGTAAGCACATGTTTAAAAAGGAAACTTGGATCCATCTGCATGACAACAACGATATAAATGTACACAAACACTTGTGTATACCGGGTTCACGGTGTAAACCCTTTGGTCCCTCTTCCAATCCTATATACCATATGTATTGCTAGGGTGTTTAAATTAAGGGGGACCACAGGGTTTACAAGGGTTTATGATCGGTTTACAAGAGACTAACTCATAAATGTATAGTGCCAGAATAATACTTCGGTCTAATATGTAAAGGGAAGGAAATCAATTAATTTTAAATGCAATATTATACGCCCACATTACAGTAAAATGAAATGTAAACTATAAAGAATATTACTACTTAGTGAAATTGGTAAATGTTATTTCACTTGAAACGGTTACAAAGTACTTACGTACAGTGCGAATACAAGTCCTATCCAACCTACCTAAGCTAGGCTTAGTGTGAATACATCATCAAAAATTCAAATATAAGGACGCTATCTGCTGTTTAATTCTATCCACTATGTGTGTGGGGGATAGCATCCTCAAGCCAAAGTGTAGAATACTTACTACTTAGACGAAAAGATAATAAATTTCATTCTAATACTGCCAATAGATAGATTTCATTAATCATTAATACAGAAAATTGAAAGGTACTAAGGAAACAGAAGAGAAGCAGAAATGCTCCACGAGCATAACCAGTAGAAATTTTCTATTTAATAACAATATCAATAAACAAATAAACACTAAAAACATGTAATTTCCATATAATAAAATTAATAAGAGAATCCATATACTTATACACACACATATATATAGAAGGAGAAAGAATTGATTAGAGAGCAGACCATATCCTGTCTACAAAATTCACTTTCCAGAGGATCCGAGGGTCAATAAGAAAGACCGGCCAACGTCCACTCTCCAATTATGCTCTTATCCGTATACAATTGACAATAAAGACTTGAAGAACGATAAATTAGAATTAGGGCTGGAATCTAGAGAGCGATATTAGGGTTTGGTAAAATTGGGTTTTGGGCGAAGAATTTCGTGGGGTGAAGAACTACTTACTGTGTTAACATCGCCATCGAATGGCGTAGGTCAGGCTTGTTAGTTGTAACTAAACAATGTGGTGCCACGTGGAAGATTTTAAGATGGGCTGTTGCTAAATTACCACTCGCTCCTTCCTTATTTTATTTATAAAAACAAAGAAAAAACAAATAACAAAACAAAACAACTAATAGCAAATTATAGAATCTTAATTTTGTAAATTGAGAAATTAATAACAAATTTAGTACAGAATGAATATATTTAGGACCTTAATTTTTTAGGTTTGAGTATTGTTTTAGGAGTTCAATATTAAAATACTTCTTTGTTTTGTTTTTTTTTAATTGATTACAATAGAATCAAATGTATGTATTTTTGATTTAAAGAGGCACAAATAATGTTATACAAATGTAAAAATAAATATTATATAAATAAAATAAATTGATGGTATTATGGCATACATAAAACATTTTACTTGGAAATCTAATCTGAAAAACATATCTTTAATTGTGAAATAATTACTTTAATATTATTCGAATTACTGCAGTTTTAATTTTATTTTGAGCATTTACTTGATGTTTTATTATTTTAAGGTATGGCTTATATGAATAGTCAGATAAAAATATTCTTAAAAAATGAAAATAAAAAGCGTGTAATGATTTTCAAGGTGAAGTATTAAGACCAAAATTGTGGAAACAAAAGTCAATAGGCCCAGTGGCCCGGTATCGAGTAGGCCCAACTCCACCTTTAAATTATTAAGAACTATCAGTCTATCTCAAATGTTCACAGCAATGAATGATGGACAGATTCTAGCTCAACCTGCTGCTTATGAGTCCTTCAACAGATCCAATAAAAGCTAACACACTGCAGATCAAGCAAAACACCCTTAAAGCATGAAGTACAACCCATACAGCAGTCCAAGATCTCACATTGTTCTGTTTCAAGAACATTTCTATGGGAAAGTATATCACAAGTGGCCAAAAGTTCACGGCCCCGAAAACTGCCAACACTTCGTTGAAGTAGGGGAAGAGCATCCCGAGCAGAGTCGTGGACGCGACGTATGCCGTTCTGAAGCATAGTCGAAAGAGGTTCAGCTTGAGACGCGGCAGAAGTGGGAGCTTTACTATGTAGTCTTTGTTCACAAATTTACTATTGGGATGGTCTTTCGCCATCTTTCGTTCGACTGCTGCGAACAATGGCTGACTAAATATCTGTAAGAAATGGTATGGATAGCATCAATATGAGGCATTGACAATGTCCGAAGTTGGACAATCTAAATATCTAACCAGTTGAGTCACAAAACACTTTCAAGCATCAGATTTTGATAGATTGAGTTATTGGATTTACCTGATACCCTCCCACTAGGTGTAGAACGATGCATGCATTAGCAAAGTCGACAAGCCAGTAGGGCTCGTAGAATCCAAAACCGGTCAGTAAGTTTCCCGGTGCTTGGTTTCCGAATGCAGCGTATCCAAAACATCCACAGCAGAGAAAGAAGAAGGTGGTGATAAGTATAGCTATATTTGATGCCTTCTTCATTGTCTTGTTTTCTTCAGGAGGTGCCTTGAGAGTATCCTACATTTGCAAGTTTCGACTTCTCTTACAAAAACTAAAGCAACTAGACATATGATCGTAATCACGTGCAAGCTGAAAGCAAGAACTGGCCTAACCACAATGTCCAGAAGAATTATGTTGTAGTTGAACGAAAAGGCAATGTCTCCAATCGCTTGCAACGAGAGCCATACTTTCTGCGCGGCCGTACTTGTAGTCACTCCTACTAAGGTGCCTTTGATCTCTCCATTTTCTGCATTTCCCAACAGTAACTGGAATAACCAGAATCTAAACTGGTTAATCATGAATTAAAAGAAAGAAAGGTACCTATCACTTTGGCAACACCAAGTGCCAATCCGATGAACGTGTATGCAAAGGACATGATAGCAGCCACAATGGAGAGCGACTCCATGTTGTGAAAGTCGGGTATCTGAGAAAATAAAACCTGAACAGCTCCGAACAAAAGCATAAACAAACCATCCCCATACTCACATGGGGCGTCGTGCCCGCCCTTGTGGTAGCAATTTGATTTCAGAATAGCCCTAAATCAACAAAATTCGATAGTAAATTCGTGAGGTATGACATCAAGTATGAGCAATATGTGGGAACATCTACACTAAATCTCAAAAACATAGCAATTTTCAAGTTGAAACCTCATTATGTACCAAGTTCATTTTGATCAAGTCTGAGAGAAAAATTCATGATAGAAGAACTCATTTGATAAACATACCCTCTCGACTGTACTGGTTTTCTTTTGTACAATGATCAACCTAGTAAAGACGTAGGCGTGGATGACATAACAAAGTACCTCATACTGATTGCAGATGTTATAGTATAAGCAATTCCGAATCCATAATAACTCTCGTGAAGAAATACTCCGACCACCCACATACTCTTCTCTCCTGCCATATAAATGGTTTTCAGGAACTCTTAAAATCATGTATTCGTCTCAAGCACAGAGCCCCGAATTCAGACTCTCTGTGCCTAGTTTCTAAAACGACACAACGAGCGGATCTCACAATTTACTCAATAAGCTTAACCTCTAAGCAATTATTCGTTGATTAGTTTTAGGTAACCGTTAGTTCAACAGAAAAGCACCAATCTCAAACATGACTGAATTAACCATCAATTAGCAAAACACTCAAAACATTAAATCAGTCAAAGCTACACAGATCACATTCCAACATTATATGCAGGTGATCATGTAATAAGCAAACATCATTTTACCTAGGTAAGATCTCACAGCTTCAGCATAAGACCTGTTTCTGATGTGACCCAATTCAGGATGAGGATATCTGTAACAATCACAAAGAAGGTTGGAAGAAATAATAGTGATTACCCCACAAACCACCATACATAGAGGGCCTGCAATCCACCCCAACTGAGCCACACTCCATGCCAGAGACAGAACCCCTGATCCTATCACTCCTGTTATTACATGGGCTATCGCTGTCCAAACAGTCCCTTCACATTCAAAACACCACAATCAATCAATTTTTAAAATCTTTTTCTCATTTCTAATAAACCCTTCAACAAAATTAAAACCCTAACCCCCCACCCCAATTTTTTTTGAGAAATAGAACTGACCTGTTCTTTTGATGGAATCATGGCCATTTGGAGATGATGGAGATGCATCAATCTCTGTGAGCAAAGCATGAGATATTTCACATTTTTCTTCATATTGAACCATGCTGTAATCTGATTGCTACACTGGCTGATGCAAAGCAAGCTCTCACTCTCTCTCAAGAAATTGAAGAATGATTTTTTTTCAATACACAGTTTAAGCTGCCATTTTTTTAACTAATTATTTACATTAAAAAATATTATAGTGTCAACTGGTCTTCTGTCCTGCCTATAAATGATACTGTAGCAACTTTCAGAAGTTTTTTATTGTTTTTGTTTTCCCAAAGAAAACAATGATTATTTGAGATTTATTTATAATTTATAATTTATAATATAATAATAGGGAAGAAGACGGATGGATAATGTCGACCATACTCGATCTTTATGGTGACATATTTTTCAGTAAACCCTAAAATAGCTATAAAAAAAAAACACGAACAAGATAGACTTTTAGCAAAAGCCATTTTCAGATTAAGGAAATTAAACATTCATACAACGAAATCTAGATCATGTATAGAGAATTTTCAATGACTCTACTTCAATTTGAATTAAAACGTCAATCATAAAGAGAATAATCATTCACACACACAAGCAGAGCAGCCATGGCGGACATGTATCGTGGCTTCTTCAAAGGAGCTCTTAGTCCCCGGCCGGTAAATGAATCGGGCCAAGTCGAACCCAAACACGATCTCGAGCTTCAAAATATATCCGAATTTGAACGAGATTTAATCGAGTCAGCTCTCAGTTAATTTGATTTTTCATCATATGCCAGCTTAAACTACTAATTTATTCCGAATTTGTAATCGAGATGAGCAATAAATTATTAGTGCCAACTGGAGTTGCGATTCAGAGAAAGACGAGTATAACAAAATCCAACATAAGTAATTGGAACTTAATTTCTTTATTTTTAAATCACTTCCGCCAGGTGTTTCATATCACACAACAAATATATATACATCACACTGTTTGGACACATACAGATGAGAAATCAAAGACACCAAACACGAGTTTGAAAGATCATATGCATTGCAACTATCGAAGATACTGATAATGTAAAATTTATAATACCAATTGCAAACAAAGAATACCAGTTTAAATATCGAGTTTATTGGTATCCATCAATAATTCTCAAGAATCACCTATCACTTAGCTGTAGATTGGCTGTTTCTACTGGAACTTGTTGCTTATAAGCCCTTGCATCGATCCGATAAATGCTAAAATGGCAAAGATCAAGCAGAACCACCTTAAAGCTTGAAGAAGTATCAATTTTCCTGTCCAAGGTCTCACGTCGTTCTGTGACAAGTACATTTCAATCGGAAAATATATCATCACTGGCCAAAAGTTCAAGGCCCCAAGAACTCCTAAGACCTCGTTGAAGTAAGGGAACATTATAGCGAGTAGAGTAGTAGACGCAACATATGTGGTTCTGAAGCACAGCCGGAAAAAGTTGAGTCTGAAACGTGGCAGCAGTGGTGGCTTTACCATATATTCGCCATTCACAAATTTACTATCAGGATGATATTTCTTGACCTTTCTTTCGACCGCTGCGAACAATGGCTGACTATATATCTGCAAACATGGATACACATAGACATAATATCTCCATGAGGCGTTGCTAACCTTTCACTATATGAATTCTAAGTTGGCATAGCATGAAATATGGGATGTGATCGAGTAGAGGGTTCTACCGGGTATCCTCCGATGAGGTGAAGAACGATGCATGCATTAGCAAGATCAACTAGCCAGTAGGGCTCGTAGAATCCAAAGCCCGTCAGTAGGTTTCCAGGTGCTTGGTTTCCAAAAGCAGCATATCCGAAACATCCACAGCAGAGAAAGAAGAAGCTGGTAATAAATATAGCTGCATTTGCCGCTTTCTTCATTGTCTTGTTTTCTTGAGGTCCCTTGAGAGTATCCTTTATTTGCAAGTTTTTATTTTTTTGCTTAGATTAAGAGTTTGGTTACAATAATTACAACAATCTCGGTAATGTAGCTAATTGACGAATGCATAGCTAACCTGAATGTCCAAGATAATTATATTGTAGTTGAAAGAAAAAGCAATATCTCCAATGGCTTGCAAACAGAGCCATACTTTTTGAGCTACAGTACCTGTAGGTACTCCACCAAATCCACCTTTGATTTCTCCATTTCCTGCAATGATCAACCATCGATCATTTAACCACAAATTGTAAAGTAGGAACCCTACACAAATTACTGTGATACTACCTAATAAAATATAATACACGTGACAGAAAATGCATCGCTCTGACATATGAAGGTGAAGTTCAGATAAACGTGCTACAGTTGGACATCAAATACGAAAATCAGGGAGGGGAGGGAGTTACCTATCGATTTTGCAACACCAAGACCCAATCCGATGGATGCATAAGCAAAGGACATCATAGCAGCAATTATTGAAAGAAACTCCGTGTTGTGGAAGTCAGGTATCTGAGCAAGTATGATCTGAATAGCCCCATACAAAAGCATGAACGTAGTGTCTCCATATTCACATGGAGCATCGTGCCCTTCCTTGTGATAACAATTTGATTTCAGAATTGCCCTAAATCAATAAAACTTTTTTTAAATAAAATACTCGAAATGGCCAAGAGGATAATCAACAGGTGCCATTTGCTATGAGTGGAAACTGGAAAGGTATTCATTAGCTATGGAGTGCCCATTGGCTCAGCAGAGTACTACAAAACCTGAAAGGACGTTCACAGATTCTTTGTCAATTCTCCTTTGGATCAGCAAATGGATGCTCACAAACAAACAATGGTATCAAGTAAGAGCAATTTGTGGGAACTTATATGAGTCACCAGAATTCAAAAACTTAGAGAGAGCACATATACAAAACATTACCATTATGAACCTCATCATGCAAAGTCAATTCAATTATATTAGGGAGACTGTATTCTTATGAGGGTGGTCCCACTCATGTTCGTGCACTTTCCCTTATGATATTAAACTTAAAATTACGGTTCCAAGATCCTGCTGTTGTGATCATCTATAAAAAGTTCTTGCAAGAGATACAATTTATTTAGTATCTTTGCAGAACAATAAGAGTAGCCATAGTTGTAATGTTAAAGTACCTCATACTGATTGCAGCTGTTATAGTAAAAGCAATACCAAATCCATAAAAACTTTCGTGAATAAAAAATCCAATCACCCACATGCTCTTCTTTCCTGCCAAATGACAAAAGCTCTTGAATTCTTGTATTCATTTCATTTAAAAACATGACAAGCAAAGGAAGAAGAGAGATCCTCAACTGTGGAATGAACAACACAACTTCTGTAGTGTAAAAACGACACAATTTCTCAAGGAAAATCGCTTAACTCACATTATAATGCAAACAAACACAAATAAACCCACACAATTAGATTACAACCTAATCAATCTTACTTCCGTTGTGCCATTTCACACCACAACAGTGGTAATTCAAACTGTAGTTAGGATCTCCATTCCAACCAAAAAAAAAAAAGTGGTTTTATAGATCAACCTAAACCATCTGCAGTCCTTTTCAGTGAATGTTCGATAAGTTTAACAAAAACAAGAAAAGTAAGCAATCTGAAAAATGGGCATCACAACAACTTTCTAGTCAATCATAGTCATCAAAACAAGCCTTTACCAAACTCCAAAATTCAATTTTCTCCAACTGCAAATCTTATTATCTCTCAGATCATGTGATTACAAAAATTGAGAACGAACATAGGAACATCGCTTACCTAGATAAGATCTCACAGCTTTTGCATAAGACCTGTTTCTGACGTGTCCCACTTCAGGATCAGGATATCTGTAGCAATCACAAAGAAGATTCGAAGAAACAACGGTGATTATCCCAAAAACCACTATGCACAGAGGACCTGCAATCCACCCCAACTGTGCCACACTCCATGCTAGCGATAGCACACCCGATCCTATCACTCCATTTATTATATGCGCAATTGCAGTCCAAACAGTCCCTTAACATTAAAAAAATAAAATAAAATAAGCCTTTTTGCAGATAAAACCCTTCTCTAAATCAACGAACAGAGAACATCATACATAAATCATCCATCAAACGAAGAACATCAAGAAAAAAAGGCCATGAAACCAGAATCTAAGTAAAACCTGATCTTTTGACAGAAGGATGCGAATCTGAGGCTGATGAAGATGCAACATCTGCGAGCAAAGGGTATGAGTGTTCATCTCTCCCTTCAACTTTGACCATGCAGGAGGTATCTTTCTCTTCATACTCAACCATGGCGTAATCAGATGGTTTTTATCAAATTATCTCTCCCTCTCTCACTCCAGTATTCCACCAAATGTATGGGAAGAACTGATTTTATAGATTTGGGGGTGTTTGCATATTTTCATTTTTCGGCTTAAATTTATTTATTTATTTATTTTTAATAAATATTGAAGAGTTTTTTCAAATGCTCTCTCTCGAGTGAATTGGGACACGTGGAATCCATGTCAAATCAACAATTCAACGTTTTTTGGAGTTTTGCTTTGAACAACTCTCTTTCTTGATAAATTATCAAAATTAAAATAGATTAAATTATCAATACTAAAATATATTAATCGAATCAATTCAAAAGATATGACAAATCTTAGGTATATAGTATATACACGGCTAAAAATAACTTTCTAAAAGTATAGCTGTCGTGTTTTATTTTTAATTTTATATATGTATTTATTTATTATTAAAAATAACTTTTTAATAGTATGAAGTGTCGCGACACGTGCTTAATTGTCGTATTTTTTTTTAATTTCATATATATAATCTTTCTACTTTTATTTATGTATTTATTATTATTATTATATTAATTAATGTATATCTATATCTATAAATTAAATAGTATCTTTAATTATATTTTCTTTTATCGGTTAAGCATAGATAATTAAACCAATCAATAAAAATATATTTAATCAATTAGAGTTAATATTAGGTGCACTCGGGTGCAATGATGCACTCATATGTATATAACTTTTTATTCTATTTTGTATTCGTGTTTCTCAATAATTGTATATTTTTTTAACACTAAGTTTTTCATTAAAAAACAAACATCCATATGTGTATAACTTTTTATTATAATACATGTTTTCTAATAATTGTATAATATTTTTTTACATTCAATTTTTCATTAAAAAAAACTAACAATTAAATTATATACATTTTTTTCATAATTGTATATGTTTTTGTTTATATTTGTATACGTTTTTTAAAGTGGTGCACCCTAAGTGCACAGTATAATTAGTCAATCAATTATTATTATTAATTACGTACTCCCTCCGTTCCATACTTATCTGCACCGGTACTATATATATACGGAGTTTAGGAAAAGTTATTTTTTGATCAACTTTATTTATTTTTTAGGGGTATTGTGGTATTTTTAAGTAATAAATAAATTATAAAGTATTTATTTACTTTTTAGGGGTATTGTGGTATTTTTAAGTAATAAATAAATTATAAAGTATGTTATGTGTGTTAGGTGGAGTGGTATTTTTGCAATTAGGATAACTTTTGAGATTGTTGGTTAATGAGAAGTTACTTTTTTTGGGTAGCGAAGATAAGTGTGGGACAAACGAAACGAAAAGTGTGAAGATAAGTGTGGGACGGGAGGAGTATGTCTTTAAATTAATTAAAAATCTCCTTTAATCATAATTTTTGATGGGTCAGAAATAGATATTTTTATTTTTATTTTAATATCACATATAATCTTTTGTATATTTTATATTTAGAATTAAAAATTAAACCTTAAAAATTAGATAAATAAACTAATTAATAAAAATATATCTTCAAAAATTTTGATTGTATATCCTCATTATTAAATTTCAGTATGCATTAAACCAAAAGAAAATTAATAATTCCTACCTTGCAGTTTTTAAAATAATTCAAGGGTATATAAGTAAGCTCCAAAGATAAATTAATAAGCAAGTATTCCAAATTTGAAATTTTTATTTACAAATAAAATGTTCATGAAAGATTGTCCACGATAAAATTATTTTATATTTTAATTAGTTATTATTTTTTTATTAAAATTATTATTAATTTTTCTTTAAATATTTATCATTTTTTTATTTTAACTATAAATTGATCGTGAAATAGTTTATTGCAACATTAATTTGGAGACATTGTTTTGAATTTGTGTAGTTGATATTTTTTTTCCCAATTTAATTAAGTGTAATTTAATTCTAAAATGTGTATCTTCTAATAATAAACCCTTAAATATTTTATAAATTATAAAGTAAAATTTCAATTTTATTTCATTTTAATACTATTAAATTTTAGAGTTTAACTGCGATGCATCGGGGATCTCAACCAATATTAGATTCATTTTTCATTTAATCCTCACCACTCAATAAAATAAAATAATTAAAAATAAATTTTATAATTACTCAATACACTCTTAATTTACCATATAAACCTCCCGTTGCACCACAAAAAATGTTAAAAATAAAAAGAAAACCATACAAATATGTGTACATTGTATAAGAGGGGTAGCCTATATTAGGAGTATTGTACATATGTTCATGTATTTGTCCCATCATTTTTTGATTATGGTATAAATGTACATTTTTTTATCAATAAAAATTATTATTTCCAATTATCTTAAAATAACAAAAGTCAATTAAGGCTTACGCTCCCTTACGCACCTTATTTTTCAATTCTCACAATCTTGATATCAATCAAAATCCTCACCATTTGACTGACATATTCTCAATCAAAATCCACACAGATTTGATTTACCATATCTTACACCTCTCCAATTTATATTCTCAATTCTGCCATGGTTGAACCCTCCAACTCCTATGTAATAAACTACAACTACAATTCCTAGATGCACTTCAATAAATGATTTCCACCATTATTTGTTTTTAATATTATCACTGTTATTTATAGTGATAACACTACACTAAAAAAGTACTAAGACAACAGAAAATATACAACATAGATCAGAAATATGTGTTATCGTATACCTTATATGTGTAGTCTTAAATATATATGTTGTCTTAATTTTTTTTTTATGCACAAGGACATCACATATTATCTGGTGTTATCTGATTCTATTGTCGCATACACCACTTTTCAAATGAATTCACTATAAGGCAACATATATGATACCATATGTTGACGTAAAATTTTTCACGCACAAAGACAACATATATTCATCTATGTTATCTTAAATTATCTTAATATTTTATTTAAAGAATACATGATTTTTTTTTTAAAATGGCTTGGGATGTTTATCTCTCTAAAATTGCTCTCACTTCTCTGTAGAACACCCATGGCCTTTTTCTTCATAATCGATTTCTTCAGGATTGATTTCTTCTCTCTTCTACCTTTAATTGCCACAATCGATTCAGTCACCGATTTCTCAAAAGGAACCCACGATCCGCTGCTGTGAAGCCCATCCCGTCAAGAACAGACTCACCTAGGGTTCCCTCCTCCAAATCGCCACTGCTCAACCCCACCAGTGCGTGACCTCCGACATCTAGCCGTCGCTTTTTCCACTTCGGCGGCCTTTCCACCTGATTTCAATTCCAGATCGCGGTTTCGCGATATCTTGGCCGCTGGATTCAAATTGGGGATCTGACTTTCGGGTACAGATTCTCCTTTGCAAGAATCCCCTGCTCAGTACTGCATCGGGCACGGATCCCGCTCCTTGGGCTCTCTTCCTTCTTTCACGAAAGCTGTTGGCGATTTCTGCCGACAAGCCTTGGCGAGCTTCCGCCGTCGCCCCTGCTCTGCGGTGTGCGGCTCACTACTCCTCTGAATAGCGACGTCGCTATCCCCTGCCTCCAGTCCACTTTGTTTTTTGGCGATGGCCCGATGACTTTTTGCCGTCTGCAGTCGCGTCTTTTTTTCGGAAATGGATTTGTCAACTTCTGGGCGCCTCTGTTCCCAGGTTCTTACCCAACTGGAATTGCTGGCTGCTGTTGTTTCCAGCTCCTTTCCAGTTTTGTCATTGGCCGTTGGCTACCTGTCCTGCTTCCACTTTGCAACTTTTCGTCCAGGACATCTCATTCATTCTCACAGCATGGAAGGAGTATTTCGTTGATTATATGAACCCTGCTGTTCCTTTTTCACTATCCTATTGAGTTTGATTTCAATTTCTAATGATGCATCCTGTTAGGCGGATACGGTCGTCATCGTCGTCCGTGTTCGTCGTCTACGCCGGAGAAGGAAGGTGGTCGAGGGAAGAACTCCACAGTGCTCAAATTCCCGTTGAACTCACACAAGAATTCAAATCCACGTTCTACCTTAAGGGTCATTTACGGGTCACAAATGGGTGATTAAATGGGATCGGGTGTAAGGCTATGGGTCATATTTAATTGGAATGAGCCCAATACTTAGGAAAGAAGACCATCATTTGGGCCAAAGGCCCAAAGGGCCCAACAATCTCCACCTTGGCCCAAATTATCTACCCTTGTGTATAACTAAGTGGGAATTTATCATTGCACTTTTTCCTGGACACCTGCAAAACGAAAAGACACAAAGTCAAATGCAAGATCCAGAAATTTGACACAAAAGTCAAGGTATCACAAAAGATACACAAATCTAAGCCGAAGCAAAGATCACGGACACACAGTCACAAAATGTTTAAAATATCCCAAGCACAAAATAAACGGAGCACACAAGCTCAAGAGTGGACACAACATCCACGGAAAAGAACTGCATACAACAAGCTTCAATCAAGAGAGTCGAAATTTAAAGTCCTCATGCAAGACCTAAATTTTTCAACAGATAAGCATTTAGTACCCTTATCAGCAGGATTAAACTCGGATGCAATCTTTTCCAGGTTAACAATACCTTTTTCCACAATATCACGAATGAAATGATACCTAACATCTATATGCTTGGTTCTATCATGGAAAACAGGATTTTTACACAACTGAATCGCAGACATACTATCAGAAAACACAGTGGCACATTTGTCAAGAAATCCTATTTCATTCAGAAGACCTTGCAGCCAAATAGCTTCCTTTAAAGCATCAATAATAGCCACGTATTCAGATTCAGTTGTAGACAAGGCAACCACATGCTGTAACTGAGACTTCCAACTTATGCAAGAGCCACACAAGGTAAACACATAAGAAGTTGTGGACTTCCTATTATCTCTATCATTTGCATAATTGGAATCAACATAGCCAACAAGGCTCACACCATTTGCAGATTTGGAAAAGCGTAAACTTACCTCCATGGAGCCCTTGAGGTATCTCAAGAGCCATTTCAAAGCCTCCCAATGAGGCGCACCTGGATTAGCCATATACCTACTCAAGCAATTAACAGAATATGCAATATCTGGTCTAGTGCTAACCATAAGATACATAACAGACCCAATGGCATTGGAATAAGGAACCTTTTCCATTTCAGCAATTTTAGAATCAGTCTTTGGAGACTGATCCTTACTTAACACAGAGTGAGCAGCAAGAGGCACATTCACAGTTTTAGCAGACATCATAGAGAATTTACTCAAAATTTTTTCAACATATGAAATCTGATTAAGCAAGAGAACATGGTTCTTCCTATCTCTATCAATGTTCATTCCAAGAATCCTTTTAGCATCTCCAAGATCTTTCATATCAAAATTATCACATAGACTCTTTTGAACAAGCTCAACATATTCAAGATCAGGGCTAACAATTAGCATATCATCCACATATATGAGCAGAAAAACAGGAACAGAAGTATCATTCTTGAAGTAAAGGCAATTATCATGCAAGCTTCTTTTAAACTTCAACGATGACATGCATTGATCAAACTTCTTATTCCACTGTCTAGGAGATTGTTTCAAGCCATACAAGGATTTCTTCAAATAACATACATGATCAGGATTTTTGGGGTCCACAAAACCCTCAGGTTGTTTCATGAAAATCTTTTTGTCAAAATCACCATTAAGAAAAGCCGTTTTGACATCCATTTGCTTCAATTCCCAATCAAAATGAGCAACTAATGCAAGCATTATACGAATAGTGGTGAATTTAACAACAGGAGCAAAGATTTCATTATAATCAACCCCTTCCTTTTGAGTAAAACCTTTTGCTACCAATCTAGCTTTAAATCTAACATTTTCAGGCTCATGTTTCACTTTGAAAAGCCACTTGCAATCAACAACAGAGCAATGAGCAAGTTTTGGAATCAGAGTCCAAGTATGATTAACATGCAACGATTTCATTTCATCTTTCATAGCATTTAACCATTTCACAGAATTGTCAGATTTTAAAGTCTCTTGATAGGTCTTAGGTTCATTATCAATATTTTTAAACGCATTGAAAGCATGGGTATCAATATGAAAATTATCATACCTAGCAGGTGGCCTAATATTCCTTCTAGGTCTATCCCTAGGCAACACATAGTCATCATCTTCAGGATTATCATGCACATTTTCATCATTGATAACAGGTTCATTTGCAACAAGTTCTTGATCAACAACAGTGTCAGTCAAGTTTTCAACATCAGATAACAAAGGAGACAACTCCACCTCACTCGAAGAAGTGGTAGGATCATGTAAAGGCACACCATCAGACAAAGGAGCAGATAAGCAAGGAAATTCAGATTCATTAAAGATCACATCCCTACTAATCACGATTTTGAAACCAGGTTCAGAGATATTCCACAGCCTATAACCTTTAACACCCTCAGGATAACCAAGAAAAACACATTTTCTACTCCTAGGATCCAATTTGTCATGTTTCTGACGCACAAACGCAACACAGCCAAATACACGTAACACAGAATAATCAATACTTTTACCAAAGAACACATAGTCAGGGCACTCACCCTTCAAAGGCACAGAGGGGGATTTGTTTATTAAAAATGCTGCGGTAATAAGCGCCTCACCCCAAAACTTTTTAGAAAGTCCAGAAGACACCAACATGCTCCTCACCCTTTCTAACAAAGTCCTATTCTTCCTCTCAGCAACCCCATTCTGTTGAGGAGTGTAAGGAGCAGACTTATGTCTCACAATTCCAGATTTGACACATAAATCATCCATGGCATTATTGCAAAATTTCAATCCATTATCAGTTCTAAGATACTTAATCTTTTTACCCATTTGATTTTCAATCAAAGTTTTCCAATTTTTGAACTTTTCAAAAACATCAGATTTGTTTTTAAGCAAAATCACCCACACTTTTCTTGAAAAATCATCAATAATGGACAGAAAGTACACATTGCCACCTTGAGTTGGCTCACTAGAAGGCCCCCACACATCAGCATGCAGGTACTCAAGTATATCACTACACGAAGAAGTCTTAGGGTATGGGAAAACAGGAAATTTCACCTTCGCATGTTTGCCTTGCACACAAGAATCACAAAAAGGAATGCATGTAAGCTTATCATTATCAAAAGAACCAGCTTTATGCAATATTTCAAGATCTTTTCCACTCATGTGACCTAACCTACCATGCCAAATATTTGTTTTATCTTCTTTAACCGCGTTAGCAGACATAACAACAGATTTAGCACAACAAACATATAGGTTATTCCTTTTTTCAGCATTAAAGATGGGCACAGAACCCTTTACAATAGACATGCAACCCTTTCCCCACCTACCCTCAAGCCTCTCATCTTCAAGTGCAGCACAAGAAATCAAGTTGTTACACAAATCAGGCACATGTCGCACGTTTTTCAAAGTGAACACAGAATCATCTTCAAAACGCAAGCAAATATCACCAACACCAAGCACATCACATCTTCTTTCATTAGCCATAGACACAGATCCATGAGAAACATTTTTATATGAAGAGAAAAAATATTTAAAAGGTGTCATATGAAATGTGCAACCGGAATCCACAAGTCATTCACTATCACACAGAGATGAATGCACATAATTCACACAATTATCAGAAATAGCAAACACATCACCATAATTCACAGATTCAGAGGCAACATTAGCATGATCATTAGAATTATTCCTCTTAGGATGAGGACACTTGTTTGCAAAATGTCCCCTTTCATGGCAATTAAAGCATTTCTTCTTTTTCTTGTCCCCATTCTGATTATTCTGGGATTTCACATCAGAATTTTTGTCCTTGTTCTTATTGTTGTTCTTATTCTTGTTACGATTGTTAGGTTTCCCCTTAACATGCATAACCTCCCCAGAATTCTTAACACCCCTATTTTGTTTTAATCATGCTCTTTGCTTTTTAAGGCATTCACCACAATATCAAGAGCAACGTCATCACGACCATACTTTATAGCAGACTTGACATCATTGTAAGAATCAGGTATAGCATTTAAAAGCACAATATGAGTGTATTCATCAATATGCTTGTCACCAGTTAGCTTAATATCTTGAATCAATTTCGTGAACACATCCAAATTTTCTTCAACATCTTTGTTTAAATCAAGTTTAAAACGAAAGAATTTTTCCAGAAGAAACATTTTACTAGGCAAAGATGTTTCAGTGTACAGCTTATCAAACGTTTCCCACAAAACTTTTGCGGACTCATGCACACCAACTTTTCTAAGCACAGGATCAGAAAGATTCAAGATAATTGCAGATAAAGCAAGCTCATTCATCTCAACCTTTTTAGCAGGTGTACCATCCTTATCATACGAGTGATCTACAGCTTTGAATACCCTTTGTTGAATGAGTATACACTTCATTTTCTGTTTCCAGATACTGAAGTCTCGCTTACCATCAAACGGTGCTTGTCCAAATGAAGACGAAGCCATGGGTATTTAAAGTTGAGTAGAACACACTTTGAACGGAGAAAATACAGAAATACAGAGCAACAATCTGTCACACACCAGGTTGACACTACTCTAATCACACACAAAGCGAGAAACGAAGCAGTATAACACACAAGGACAGATTTTCAGCAGCAGAAATTGAAAGACTAAGATAACAGTTTCACAAAAGAAACAAACAAGAACAATAATAAGAGGGCCAGCCGCCTCAGGGCATCACACAAGAGCAAATAAGAGGGCCAGCCGCCTCAGGGCATCAGACAAGAAAATAAAATAAGAAAAGCTCAAGCTATTTCACCAGAGCGGTGTTTTTGACGAGAACACCGTACCACCTCTACGAGCCACCAGCCCGTTACTTAACGGGAGCGGATCCATCGTATTCTTGTTCACGTACCAAACACGAACGGGGCAGCCTCCACTCCAAGTTTCAACCTACACACAAAGTGAGAAACATTGGGGGTTAGTGAAGGCACAATTTGAAAATTTTCAGAAAAAGAACTATCTGAAAAAATAACAAAACCAAATCTGAAATTTTTTCGAAATAATATAAAAGGAGAAGAGGAGAGACACTTCCCTTCCTCAAAATGGACACTCCAATCTGACTGGAACCCTTGCGCCGGCGGTCAACTCCGGCGGTCAATGGCAGCGGTCAACTGGACAGCGGCGGTCTCCTGTCTCCGGCGGTCAGCGTGGACAGCAGCGGTCTCCGATCTCCGGCGGTGGTCGGCAGCTGTATAAAACCGGCGGTGTCGCGGCGGTCGAGTTTCCGGCGGCTCCTCAGCGGCGGTCGACGCGATCTGGAGCAGCAGGTCCGGCGACCTTCGAGCGGCGAGCTGCTGGCAATCTGTCGACGTCGCGTTCCGATCGCGACTCAGCGGTTGCGGGCGTTGAAGCAGCGACTGATTTGCTGACGAGTGGCGGTCGATGAAAGGACAGCGGCGGCATGATCTGTCGACGGGCGGTGCTGCGCGCGGACTGATTTGGGCAGCGGCGGCGGTCCGGATGACGAGCGCGACGGCGTCGCATTTCCGGCGACCAGATCCAGCGGCGGTAGGGTCGGATCTGGGCACATCGGAGCAGATCTGCAGCGGCGACGCTGGTTGCGATGGACGGCTTCAGGCGGCGGCGCGCAGCGGCGGAACCCTAGCGGCGCGGCGGCACTTTGACCAGCTCCCGGCGGCGGCGCGTTTTTGCAGGTTGCGATTCCTACAGCGGCGGTGGCGTCGCGTTTCCGGCAGCTTCGATCCTTCAGATCCGAGGTCAGATCGTGATTCCGACGATGGAATCCGGTGGCGGCCGGACGGCTGCTGACGGTCAGCAGCTTCGGGAGATGGACGGACGACGAAACCCGCTCTGATACCACTGTTAGGCGGATACGGTCGTCATCGTCGTCCGTGTTCGTCGTCTAAGCCGGAGAAGGTGGTCGAGGGAAGAACTCCACAGTGCTCAGATTCCCGTTGAACTCACACAAGAATTCAAATCCAAGTTCTACCCGTAAGGGTCACAAATGGGTGATTAAATGGGATCGGGTGTAAGGCTATGAGCCACATTCCAATTAATTGGAATGAGCCCAATACTTAGGAAAGAAGACCATCATTTGGGCCAAAGGCCCAAAGGCCCAACACATCCTTGCTTTTTATGATACATGGGATTGTTGATTGAAACAAGCCTGGTGTCCGCTCTTTTGTGCACCTTCTGAGCTTTGATGTTTTATTCTCTTCATGGGGGTTTGATATTTTCTTGTAAATGCTAATTCTCTTGGAGAGCATTTTCGTTCCTACCTGAGGAATTCACAGAGGTAAAAGATCTTAAACTTTACTCTGCATATTTTTATAAGTTTGTCTTGAGGCTATCAACGTTTTACCTGAGATTAAGGAATTCTAATCTGATTAACCTTGGGGTTTTCACTATAGAAGTAGAAACATTCTAGACTAATAGTTTTAGCAACCTTTTTCATAGTCACTTCTTGAGCTCACTACATTAGTTAGGCAATATGATTGTAAGTAGAATATATTTGTGTATATATATTATAAATTGAGTTTTGGGCAAAATGTAGCCCAGGCGAGCGCCTCGGTGCGCCTCTCGCTTTTAACAACTATGCTTTAACAAGCCTCACTTGTTGTCTTGTATTGCAGCTCCCAACTCTTAAGGAATATAATAGAATCAGTAATGCGTAGCCTTGTTTCTAGTGTAACTAAGGTACTCGCTTTATATTGGTATGCATCTTTTGTCTTTGGATAAAATAGAGTACAGTTTGCCCAATACTTTATGAAGTTTCAAATGTTGGCACCTGTATGAGTGGGGATTCACCTCGGATATTAATTTATACATCTAAATTCATGCAATCAGGAATTCATGGACGAGTTCTTTCTTCAAATAAGGGAAAACCTTTGCTCTCATCATTAACTATCTGAGGATTAAACTAATTTCTGCATAGTGTTGATGTGCTCGATTTCTACATCATGTTTTAGTTTACTCAAGTAGTTGATAACATTTTTTTTAATGGTAACTCAATGATATGCCCTTGTTCTCTTTTTGCAAGTCATCATCAAATAAGCTGGTCTTCAGCTAAAATTGCATGTCAAATAATCTGGTCTTAAGCTAAAAATTGCATGTCAAATTCACTAGCTAGTTGACAAAACTGTTATTAATTTCTGTAAATATTTTTGGCTATTTTTTCTAATGTTTAATTACCTTCAAGAGGCTTCTTCTCAAATACAAGATGCAAATATTTTTGGATATTTTTTCTAATGTTTAACAAGTACGGATGCAAATGTTTTAAAAGCAGATATTGAATTAAGGGCACGAGCTTTATCACAAGGAATGGATGGTACTTTAGAGAATCAAGTTAATGTGGTACCTTGTAATGTCGGGTAACTCATAGAGTTTTTATACCCTTAAGCTCAATCATATTACCAAGTGGTTGATGGACTATTTTCAAGATTTTTAGCCCCATGGTAGGTGTTTTAACTTATCATGATAAAGATTATGGTTGTGTTTGGGCAGGCACATACATTTGAAAGAAGAGGTGTCAGAGCTAAAGGGGAATGATCATGACTTGTTGATGTATTTGGATTTTCATTAATTGTCTAGACTTGGATCCATAGTTTTGTGGTTTTTAAACCAATTCTATTTATGTTATGTCTTATGAGATGTATTTGGATTTTGCCAACATTTATATTTGAGAGGGATATTTGATATTTAGCATGTTTTGGATTATTTAGAATGTTTTAATACATTTTTAATTTTATTATTTTGTTTATAAATTAATTATAAAATATTTTATATAATAATAATTAATTGGTTCGACAATACGTATAAAATGTAGACGCTATGAATAATTTAATAATACTATATTAATAGAAAATACATATATCTGTTGTCTTAACCAAATAAGACAATATATATAATCTATTGTCTTAAAAAAAATTAAAAAGAAGCATAACGACAACACATAAATATATGTTGTCGTTGTGCATCTTTTTTTTTACGACAACACATAATATGTGTTGTCGTCGTGCGTCTTTTCAAATGCTCTATGATAACATGGGCTTCGACAACATAGTTTTTTTTCCAAAAAGAAACTAATAGACAATACTCCCTCCGTCCCATCACAGTTTTCACATTTCCTCATTTGTCCGTCCCAACACAGTTTTCACACCCTAAAAATGGAAAAAAACACACAAAAAAGACCTTTCATGACCCATTATTTACAAAAATACCATTTCATTTTTACACTTTTAAAACGCTAATTATATGCCTAAACATATTTAACTTTAACACAATTTAATTTAACCCAACCCACCCCACCCCACCCTAACTCAACACAAACTAAATTAAAGCACATAAAATCAGCTCTGCACATTTGCAATCCAATCAGTTTCAACTTTCAATTTCTCTTCCTCTCTCAACTCAAACCCTAGATCTAACTTTTTCTCTCTCATTTGGACCTCCATCCAAGTTGCAGCGAGGACCTGTCTACGCAACGGTGGCGTGTAGGACAGGACCATCGCGCACCGGCGGTGTGCAGACAGGGCCGCGTCGGAGGACCCAGACAGGGCCGGCGTAGCGAGCAGACAAGCCGCTTCAGGCGGCGGCAACTGAGATCTGAGGGAACAGTCGCGAATGAAATTCGTGGCGAGACTGAAATCACGACTCCAGCCACGAAGAGTCGACAACGGCGCGGTGGTGACGAAGACGTGGGTAGATCTGGGCAAAATCGAATCCAGATCTATTATAGAAGATAGCAGTGGCCGTCGCTATCCACGACCGGAAGCCTTAAGCGGTGGCGAAATGAACAGAGGTGACCCACCGAGCAACACCAACGTGAGAAGGGAGTTTAGAGATGCCATAGACGGCGATAAGCAGTGAAGTGTAAAAAGACAGTGGGAAAATCTGGGAAGCACTGGAGCAACAACCGCAACAACTGTTGTCCTAACCGACCGTAGGATGAGCAGCGAGGTCAGCGTCTAGATCGAAGTTGTGAGTTGTGATCTCTTAGTGTATGAATTCGGTACGTTTGGCTTAAGCAAATACTAGAAACTAAAGGAAATTAGGCGAAAAGGGCAAAGAGTGGGTTCTCAAAAGATATTGCAGTGGTATATTAGGATTAGTTTGAGTTTTTTGTAGCTGGGATTAAGTTTGAGTTTTTTTTGTTGCTGGGATTGAGCCCCTTCCCACTGTCCTCATGATTTGTGATAATAATGGGATTAAGTTTAATGATAAAATTAACACCTTACAATTAATAATTGAATGTACCAATTTGCCCCCAAACAGTAAAATATTTTTGTAACATTATATGTGAATACTGTGCTCCCAAATAGTAAAATATTTTTGTAACAATATATGTGAATACTGTGCTGAGACGGAGGGAGTACATTATATATGTTATCTTAATGTATTTTTGGTGTAGTGTAATATTGGAGCCATCTATCCATGTGCCAAATTAATTTTTCATTTTCGAACTAAGCACATTGTAATAAATTATTATTTTGTACGGAATTTAATAAAAACATCTCAACTTCGTGTAGCTCGTGTATTTTCTTCGGATCAGTTAGCAAATGTTTCGACAAAGCCTCTATCCAGCAATCTACTTTCTTCTCTTATGAGCAAAGTTGGCGTTGTCAACCGACTCCATCTTAAGGAGGTGTATTAGGAATATTGTACATATATTCTTGTATTTGTTCTACATTAATATTAGTCTAACTTATCATTTTCTAATTACGGTATTGTACATTTCTTTATCAATAAAAATGATTACTTCCAATTATCTTAAACAGTCTATCATTGAATGTGCAGTGATTTATTATAAATAAACTTTATTATTCTATAATTTAATTAAAAAAATTTAAAGTGGAGAGAACAATTTAAAAAGATAAACAATAAACTCCTGACACCTATGCACTGACAGGAAATGGTGTGGGTCATTTTATAGATTGGGTTGAAGCCCACAAATGACACGATTGCAACTTTTATAGGATTTTAATAATCATAAATCATTAAAAATGTGGTTGCATTAATATAATAAGTAGTGAGTATGAGAGAGAGATGATGATGTGTTTATTTTAATAATAAGCTCAACTTCGCAGTTGGTAATCACATCTTTATCTATTTCCAGCCTTTCTCATTTTCTTAGGTTATAAACATATTAAACACCAACAATTTTGAACATCCCATGAGTTACCAATTCCACTGCTTGCACATTTAACCAAAAAAAAAAATTTCCACTACTTGCACAAATATCTATAAATAAATATTCCCTCAGTCCCAAACTTATGTTCACCGACACTATAGATACGAAATTTAAGAAAAGTTACTTTTTGACTAATTTTATTGACTTTTTATGGGTATTGTGATATTTTTATGTGATAAATAAATTATAAAGTATGTTATGTATGTTAGGTAAGAGTGATATTTTTGAAATTAATATAACTTTTGAGGTTGTTGGTTGATGTGGAGTTTTCTTTTTTAGGTGATGAACATAATTGTGGGACGAATGAAAATAAAAAGTGTGAACATAAATGTGGGACGGAGGGAGTAATTAATTAATAAGAATTACCCATTCATCTCATAATAATTTGCAAATTTTCGTTGTATACAATTATACGCTAAGGTGGATAATTATAGTAGTAGTATGTGTGTGGACTGTGGTTGTTTGTATTGCTCCTTATGAGAAGAAAAAATGAATATCATATCTTATCAGTAAATAAGAGAGCATTTTATTTTATTTTTATATTTATATATAGTATTTTATAGTCACAATATTAAGTAGGGCAAGGGTGTAACATGTACCTTCTTGATAAGTATTACTCCTACTTTTTAAATATGTAGATGATCTACTTGTAATAATTCATATTCCTCCTAATATATTGTTACATTTGTTTTTTACACGAAAATTATGGAATATAATAATTTAATGGATATATTAAGGTGAGAAATATAATATTTTAATGTATAGTGGGTACTTATATTAGTGTTGTAGTGTGTTCCATATATACCAAAAGGGGAAATGTAACTTATATTATGATGAGACGCCTAAATTAAAAATATGTACTCCCTTCGTCCCGGGCAAAGAGGTGCATTTGCGTTTTGCATGTAGATTAAGGAGTATTATTATTTTATATAAAGTGGGTAGATGTATTAAAGAGATATGATGGGTAGTGGTAGACCCTTTTTACTAAAAGAAAAAATGTTGTTATTTGAATGAGACGCCCAATATAATAAAATGATGTTATTTGGGTGGAACTTATTAGGATGGGACAAAGGAGTATACAATAACTATTACTTTTTGTATGGAATAGTAATTGTTGTGTTATTAAAAGAAAAAGAAAGCCCTAATTATAGTTAGATTTGTTTTTTGCACGGGAATGAAAGAATATGACATTTTAATGTATATATTAAGATGATAGATATAATATTTTAATGTATTATGGATAGTTGTAGGTGAGTCTCATATAAAAAAAATGTAAACTATTATCTAAACTATTATAATGGGACACTAAATTAAAAATATATAACTATTAATACGGTATTATACCATAACTATTACTTTTTGTATTGAATAGTAATTGTTCTGTTATTAAATTAGAAAGAAGGAAGGAAGTAATAATAGTCAAATAAAGCAACCGATTACACATAAGAATTTCCCATTTTTATTTTTTATATAAGAGTTCAGAATCAATTTGAATAGGATTTGAATTAGTTTATACGAATATTAACTATTTTTGAAAAAAAAAATGTAGCATTTTATAAAATTAAAATAAGTATCGTAATCTATTTATTGATAACGGTTCAAAATATTTAGAAATTATGCATGAAACTCGATCAAGTTTTCAACATTAAAAAAATTCAAATTAATTGGACTATTCATTTACGTCGATAAAACCCGACTCATGTACAAAATAAATCTATGGTTGATTTAGAATTAAATATGATTTTTTTAATCACTAAACATTGAAAGTGGCTAAACAACTCCTATAATTAATTAATTGTGCATAAAGTCACCACAAATGACACTTTTTGGACAAGTTAAATCTCTATTATCTTGTGGCCGGTTGACATGACTTTTATTACACTCAATATGAGTTGATTTCTTATTTTTCAAATGGTCCAAAATATAAATACTCCTATAAATTTTCATTTAATTCATTTGTTTATTTAACATAAAATTGATTCATATAATTCTATAAAAATTTAAAATTTTTAATAGAGATTTATATAAAGTATATTCAAATATTAAAAATGAAAAAGTAAAATAATAGACAGTAAATACAATTGATACGAAAATAATTTGTGGTGTTACTTTGCTTGGAAAATAAATGAACATGTTTGAGGAGTATATTATAAGAAATATCTAGTATATTCAACTATGTAACGTGTAAAAATAAATACTGTATGTTAAGTTCATTAAAATAATAATAATAATACTTCCTCCGTCCCACGTATTTTTACCCACTTTCCATTTTGGGGTGTCCCACGTATTTTTACTCATTCCATTTTTGGCAAAAATACATAATATTTTATTACCTACTTTTTACAATCCCAACAACTTTAATTATTTTTTTACACTTTATTCATCATTCTCAATAACTTTATTCACTTTTTCTTTTTAAATTACTAATTTATCCCTATTTTCTCTTACGTTATATATTAAAAAAATAAAACGTCTTAATCTCCGTGCCCTTACAAAACCTGGGACGGAGGGAGTAATAAATTCTAGACCAAAAGAAATGCGACAACTGGAAACCAAGGTCACCTAGTTATTTTTCATTTTTGTGATAATAACAAAATTGAATTAATATTAGTGGACAGTATTCATGGACATGTCAAATCTCAAATTACAGATGCGTACTAAATTTTATTTTTAATTTTTTTCTATGCATGTGATAATTATAAAGAATAATCGTTTGTTAATCAACATTTATAATGAGAACGTGATGTTCGTTCGCCATTCATGTTATTTAAATAATTAAATCTCAACTTACTGTTTTATGTTGTGTAAAAAAAAATTTAATCAATTCTATTGATTTTTCACTGTAAATCGAGTTTACGGTATAAACTCTATGATTACCTTTCAATTTCATATATTTTATGTATTATTAGGGTGATTAAAATAAGGAGACCACATAATGTACAAGGGTTTATGATGTAAATTTAATTTATAAAAAAATTATAAGCATAAGTTCAACGTAAGCAATTAATTCATTAATTGACATGAATCTTAGATTTTCATGAATTTCACATCTCATAAATACGATTAGAAAACTAACCTTGATGTGCCATTGTTGACGGTCTTTCTTGATGTGTTCCTACGAATTAGGCCGAGAATTGGTTTCTGCCTTCTCACCTTCTTAAGGGGCACAGTAAGTAATAGAGAATTCATAAAAAAAAAATTATTTTGTAATTTTATCCATAAATATATATATCTTTATTTATCTTATATATTATTTATTTAAACCATATATTTATTTAAGATATTTGATCATAATAAATATCTTATATATTTAATTATTAATGACACTACATCATAAAAATCTTATAAAATTAAATTTTGATTTTTGGAAAAGATTTGTGTGAGACCGTCTCACGCATCTCACTCCGTGAGACAGATTTTTTTTTTAACCCGATTAAACCTCCTTCTAGAGCGTATTAGCGTCTTTATACTATTATTTGTCATAATTTAATTAACGCTATTGAGGCGACAACTGTTGTATTTTGTGGCGTCCGGGTAGAGCCTGGCCTTTGAGGAAATAATCAATTTTTTTATTTTTTTAATTATGACTTATTTAATAGCTTTTTTATTGTTATTAATAATAATAATAATAAAATATGTGAAATGAAACTGTATTATTTTCTTAATTTAGATTTTATTATTTAATAATTTATTTGGTAATTAAAAAGTAATAACACATTTATTTAAAAGTAATTTTACATAAAGAAAAATGATAACTGATAAATTGAACTATTTCATAAATCATTAATACATAGATAAAAAATAATTATATTTTTTATAGAAAGTGGCTCCTAATTAATAAAAAGTGATAATTAACAAATTAAATTATTTCATGATAATTAGATGCACGGATAAAAGGTGACAATATTTTTAATAAAAAGTTATATATAATAAATGAAAATTGATAATATCTAATTAAACTTTTTTCATAAATAATTAATAGTATATGTCAGATAGTGATTCAATTTTAAATAAAAAGTGATACATAGTCAATGAAAAGTGATGACGACTAATTAAAATATATTACCTGAAAATTTTATATGACAAAAAAAATGATAAATATTTTTAATATAAAAAAAAAGTGATATCTAATCAATAAAATGTGATAGCTGACAAATTCAAATATATTTTTTGAAGTAATAATATTTTTAATAAAAAGTGATTTATATAATAAATAAAAGTGATAATTAACTAATTAATTTTTTTTAATGAATAATTAATAGGACGAATAAAAGATGATAATTTTTTTATATAAAAAGTTATACATTGAAAATAATAACTATCTAGTAAATTATTTTATAAATAATTTATAGACGAACAAAAAATAATAATATTTTTATATTAAGTAAAATAAACGTTTAATAATTAAAATAATCGTTTTCTAAAATTTTATTATAAAAAAGGTAAAAAAAAATGGCAGGTGATGAAATTAAGCATGACTTTATTCGTTAATTAACAAAATTAGATAGTAGTTATACAGCGGTAATGTGGCTTGCTTGTTGCAGGCGGACGGGCGGTAATGATATTTATAAACGGATAGTCTATCTCACGTAGTGGAATCCGTGAGACGGTCTCGTACAAGACTTACCCTTGATTTTTAGGTTATAGAGTTTTAGAAATTTTAGCTTTTTTACTTATTTGTATGGGTAGTATAATATTTTTAAATAATAAATACTTCCTCCATCCACTTCAAAGAATGTCTTTTTTTTTTTAGCATCCCACCCAAAGAGTCCTCTTTTTTTTACATATCTAGGACCAACACACGCATCCACTAATACAATAAAAATATGGGGCTCACAATCCCACTAACACGATCACTCATACATTAAATAATAATACTCCTTAATTAGCATGCAAAAAGAAAATAACCCCCTTTGAAAGGGACGGATGGAGTAAATCATAAAGTAAATTATGTGAGCTAAAAATGAGTCAAAATTTTGAAATTTAAGTATATTTTAGGGTTATTGGATTGTGTTTATTTTCTTATTTAAGGGTGTAAATTGTAAATGGGATAAAAAAAATAGTATGTGTGAATTTATTTATAGGATGGAGAGAGTATTAAATTAAGAGTTACAAACCGAAGTAAATTATATATATATATATATATATATATATATATATATATATATATATATATATATATATATATATATATATATATATATTCACTTGAAAATTATTGAGTGAGTATAGTGAGAATTAAGTTTATGTATAAACTCTATTTTTATAAAATTACTCTTTAATATATAAAAATTTAGTTTTTTGAAAAGTAATATTTTTCATTAAGAAGAATAATACTTAGTTCATTTCTTTAAAAAGCAAATTTTTATGAATAATAGTTTATTTTTTTAAAAAGTAAATTTTCATGTACTAAATAATATTCTCATTATATTAAAAAAATTTGAATAATTTATTTTTAAAAAGTAAATTTTCAAATATTAAAAAATAATCTTTAAAAATATGTGAAACCAATTCATCAAGCGCTACTTAATTACACCCTTGAATTTAATGTTCGTTTGGGATTAACTACGCCTGCCCGACAAACGAACTTGGGCTCTCATTGGGCCAAGTAAATGTTATGCATATGGGCTTGGGCCCTTAACTCTGTTTACAATTGAAAGCTTACACAGATTTATTATTATATTGCTTGATTATAGCGTGTAGTTTTTTTATTTTCCCCCTTGAACAGCCCATTTGCAGATGGCAAATTATTGTACGAAAATGTTCCATATGTTTTTTTTTTTTAATAATGTAATTTTTGACCTATTTTATCCGTAGATTTTAATATTTATCCAAATTTGTTATTAATTTTAAAGATATAATTGTAGTTAGATTTAAAATAAAGGTTGGAGACTACAAAAGTTACCCATGAAGTTCGTAAAAAAATTCCTCTCTCGTATATTTCTTCACATATTGACATGTATATCAACTCAACTCAACAAGGTATAAGCATGATATTACAATTATACTGTATCTTTAAAATTAATATTAAATTCTAACCATTATTATATAAGTAAAATTACGTATGAGCCATGCACTTCATAAATAAAATAAGTTGTAAATTAAAAAATAAACTGTCTTTCTAAAAGAGGCACGTATATACTATATACAATCTACTTTTGTTTTCAATTTTTTTCAATTTTACTTTATTTAAAAATAATTCAATTTTAATCTTACCCGTTCAATTTAATGTTGATCTTAACCGTTCAATTAATGCTTTTAATAAATTATTATTATACTAATAATAGATTTCATTATTTAAATTTTAAAATTTTTATTGCATAATATAAATTTGATAAATATAGGAAATATTTTTTCAAATTTGATTAATCTTAAATCAATATATACTTAATTTCAATTAATATATCAATTTTATTTTTATTATAAAAGTCTCTATAAATATTTGTTTTCAATCACGATCGTTGATTCTTTAATATCATGCCATATAAATTTTTTCATTACCTAATTAAATTCTTACTCTATTCCCTCTTTTTTTTCCTCACTAATGCTTTTTCTTTTTTTTATCTTTTACAAATTCTACTTTCATATTATTCATAATCTACTCTAATTTATTTTGTTTTTTATACTTTTATTTGATCATATATGCAGGCTCAATCGTTCTCCTTAAAGAAATCATTATATTTTTTAAATTTTTTCTTTTGTTCTTCTTTTTTATCCTCTTTTTATTTTTTTCCTCTAACGCTTCTTTTTTTCTTTTCTTTTACAAATTCTACTTTCATATTATTTATAATTTACTCTAATTTGTTTTATCTTTTATATTTTTATTTGATCTTATATGCAAGTTCAATCATTCTCCATAAAGGTATCATTATACTTTTTAATTTTTTGTTATCTTATTTTTTCTCTTCGACTTTTGTGTATTTTTTTAATAATTCTATAAATTTAATTTTTATAATTTAATTTATTTTATCTTCTTTTATACTTTTATTTGATACTATTTTTAAGTTTAATCATTCTCATATTTGATCTTATTTGTAGGTCCAATCATTCTCTTTTGATGTATTATTCTTTTTTTTTGTCTATCTTTTGTTCTTCAATTTTTGTATTTTCTTTATAATAAATCTATGACCCTATTTTTATATTTTATTTTTATAATTTAATTTATTTTATCTTCTTTTATACTATATTATTTTTAAGTTTAATCATTCTCATATTTGATTTTATTTGTAGGTCCAATCATTCTCTTTTGAGGTTTTTTTTTTGTCTATCTTTTTTTCTTCAATTTTTATATTTTATTTATAATAAATCTATGACCCTATTTTTATATTTTAATATTCTATCTTTTGTTCTTCTTTTTAATCATATTTTTATTTTTTTTTCTCTAATGCTTCTTCTTTTGCTTCTCTTTTTAGATTCTACTTTCATATTATTTATAATCTACTCTAATTTATTTTGTCTTTTATACTTTTATATGATTTTATATGTAGGTTCAATCATTCTCCTTAAAGGTATCATTATATTTTTTAATATTTTATTGTCTTATTTTTCTCTTCGATTTTAGTATTTTTTTAATAATTCTATAAACTCTATTTTTATAATTTAATTTATTTTATCTTCTTTTATGCTTTTATTTGATTGATATTATTTTTAGGTTTAATTATTATCATATTTGATAATATTTGTAGGTGCAATCATTCTTATTTAAGGTATATTCTTTTTATTTTTGTCTTTTTTTCCATTTAATTTTTGTGTTTGCTTTATAATAATTCTATTAACCCAATTTTTATTTTTATATTTTAATATTCTTTCTTTTGTTCTTCTTTTAAATCTTCTTTTTATTATTATTTTTCTCTAATGCTTCCTCTTTTTTTCCTCTTTTATAGATTCTACTTTAATATTATTTATAATCTACTCTAATTTGTTATGTCTTTTATACTTTTATATATGATTCTATATGCATGTTCAATCATTCTCCTTACATGTATCATTATAATTTTTAATTTTTTGTTATCTTTTTTTCTCTTCAATTTTTGTATTTTTTTTTAATAATTCTATAAACTCTATTTTTATAATTTAGTTTATTTTATCTTCTTTAATACTTTTTTTTATTGATATTATTTTAGGTTTAATTATTATCATATTTGATCTTATAGGTCCAATCATTCTTATTTGAAGTATATTCTTTTTTTTTTGTCTATCTTTTTTCTCTTTAATTTTTGTGTTTTCTTTATAAAAATTGTATGAACCCTTTTTTATATTTTAATACGCTTTCTTTTGTTCATCTTTTTAACCATCTTTTTATTATTATTTTTTATCTAATACTTCTTCTTTTTCTTATTTGTGTTATTTTTTTTAGTAATTCTATAAACTCTATATTTTATAATTTAGTTTATTTTATCTCCTTTTATACTTTTATTTGATTGATATTATTTTTAGGTTTAATTATTATTATCATATTTAATCTTATTTGTAGGTACAATCATTCTCATTTAAGGTAATATTTCATGAACCTATTTTTATATTTTAATATTTTATCTTTTGTTATTGTTTAGCCATAGTTTAGTGGGTAATGACCAATTAAAGAATTTATCGAACCACAGGGAGGAAGGTACTAGGGTCTAAGCGATCTCGTGTTTGTCATAGTATTATAGAGATGAACGAAAAGGGGAGATAATCAAGAAATGACAATAAAATAAATGGATAGATGAATGGGAGATGGATGAATGAACCAAGTAGATAGAGATGAGATTAACAATACTTAAAGCATGGAAAATCTAGGTATCATGCAATGAATTCATATGTGTCATGGGAAAAGGCTAAGGGCCAACACTAAGATCACCTAAACTCCCTCTCGGAATGAATAGGATATGGAATGACATTCATTGGATTGATTCTCACTCAAACAATTCCAACTAGGTACTAAGCTTGAAATGAGAGTCCCTTCACATAATCTATTGACTTCTCAATCTAATAAATGATATGTTCTATCAAAGGGTTCTAAACTATGAAGGACTTCTCAATCTCTTCACAATCTATAATGCACATGAAGTGTTTGATGAAATGATTCACTTAATTATCCTAAATATGCAATTGACTTCTCAATCTAATCACATGCTTAAAACAATTAAACACACAAATCATCATAAACCTCAAGATCTAAAGCATCAATGATAGAAAATCAATTAACCCAATCAACATAATCATTTAATTGCAAAATACCAAAAATTATCCAACACAATTCATATTGCTAATCTCACAAGGGAGATTAGCCTCTCATATCCATAAGAAAATTAACATAGATATTAAATTCCTTACAAAACATGATAAACAATAGGTTTCAATACAAAATTTAGATGAAAACTCCCTTGGATGTCTCCAATGGTGATCTTTTTCTTCCCCTTGCAATTCACCTCTCTTCCTTGCTTCTCTAGCTACTTGGATGAAGGATTTGATGGTTGGATCAAGGTAGATCCAAAGGATGAAGAATGGATGAAGGTGAAGGTGAAGAATGGAGGAAATGGTGTGTGAGGTGTGTGTAGGAGTGAAACCCTCGCCCAAAACTGATCAAATGTTGAATTATTGGGTATTTATACCCCTTGGGAAGCTTCTAGAAGGATTCTGATTTTTAGCAGGAATTTACACAGCACGAGTCGTGCTCGGCAACACGGCCATAAGGTGGCCGTGTTGTGTAAACTGATGCTCCTGCACGGCCTTTTCTTACAGGGCCGTGTTGATGACACGGCTCGTGCTGCCAACACGACTCGTGCGACTGGACACGGCCTTAAGGTGCCCGTGTTGAACGAATAGGTGTCGCCGCACGGCCATCGCTTACAGGGCCGTGTTGGCTACACGGCCCGTGTTGGTGCTGGCTCCTGTATTTCTTCACTGTTTTGGCTCGTTCTCCCTCGTTTCAACTCCGAATTGAGATCCGCTTTTTCCTACGTCTTCCTTATCATAGGTTTAAGCTCATTCACACACATTTCCATGAAAACACAAAACACAACTAAATAACACATAAAATACGGATAAAAATATACGAAAACACACATAAAAAGATACTAAAATTTAGGTGAAAATATCACTCATCAGTTATTTTTTTTAATCTTTTTTTATTTTTTTTCTAATACTTCTTCTTTTTCTTCTCTTTTACAGATTCTATTTTCATATTATTTATAATCTACTCTAATTTGTTTGTCTTTTATATTTTTATTTGATCTTATATGCGGGTTAAATCATTATATTTAAATGTATCATTATACTTTTTAGTAATTTATTGTTATCGTATATTTTTCTCTTCGATTTTTGAGTTTTTTTTCATAATTCTATAAACTCTATTTTTATAATTTAATTTATTTTATCTTCTTTTATACTTTTATTTGATATTATTTTTATGTTTAATCATTCTCATATTTGATTTTTTTTGTAGGTCCAATCATTCTCATTTGAGGTATCATTCTTTTTTTCTATCTTTTTTTCTTCAATTTTTGTATTTGCTTTATAATAATTTTATGAACTCTATTTCTATATTATTTCTTCTGTTCTTCTTTTTAATCATCTTTTTTTTTTATTTTTTCTAATGCTTCTTCTTATTCTTCTCTTTTATAGATTCTATTTTCATACTATTTATAATCTAAACTAATTTGTTTTGTCTTTTATACTTTTATATGATCTTATATGTAGGCTCAACAATTCTCCTTAAATGTATCATTATACTTTTTAATTTTTTGTTATCTTATTTTTTTCTCTTCGATTTTTTTTAATAGTTCTATAAACTCTATTTTTATAATTTAATTTATTTTATCTTCTTTTATACTTTTATTTTATTGATATTATTTTTTGGTTTAATTATTATCATATTTGATCATATTTGTTGGTCCAATCATTTTCATTTAAGGTATAATATTTTTTTTGTCTATCTTTTTTTTCTTTAATTGTTGTTTTTGCTTTATAATAATTCAATTAATCCTATTTTTATATTTTATTTTTTGTTCATATTTTTAATCATTTTTTCATTTTTTCTCTCTAATACTTCTTCTTTTTTTTTCTCTTTTACATATTATACTTTTAGTATTATTTATAATATACTCTAATTTATTTGTCTTTTATAATCCCTTTATCCAGTTCTTATGGTTACGTTTATTTTTTGCACGGGGATTAATGAATATAGTATTTTAATATGTATTAAGTGAAAGAAATAATAATTTAATGTAAAGTAGGTAGTTGTATTAGTGGGATGAGTGGTGTTAGGCTTTTTCTGCGCACTATAATTTAATCCTTTAAGTGTAAGGATATCAATTGTAGCAGCAATACCCAAGTTAAATTATCGATCCCACTGAGACAGTTAATTATTTATTTATTCTAAAGTACTATTCAATAAGAATTAAGTAACCGATTTTCAGAGTATTGTTGTGAATTAATTAACTAAAATACTGAAATAATAAATTACTGAATAATTAAAGGTAATAGAAAATAAATCAAGTTCTAACCAAGAGATTAACGATGGTTCTAAGGTATCAAGTATAGACCAATTAATTTGGGTTTTTAGACCTTCAATTGTTCATTCATGCAGTTTCAATGAATATACACCACATAACCCCGTTAACCCACCGAATATAATTTGATTTTAAGCTTACAGTATAATCTGGTTTAAATCCTAAGGTGCGCGAATATTATCAAGCTTTATTCTTAGATACTAATCAAAGCAAGCAACAATACATCCGGATGATAAGCTCGACTAACAAGATATTTTTTGGAATTACTACAAAGTTCTATTCACTTCCTACTTGAAAGTCTAATTGCATTGTTCCACTAAACAATTCAAATATTTGATTTACCAGTTCATGGAATTAAATTGTTTATAGTGGAACTACTTCAATCCCTAACAGATAGACAATACCAATCATGAACGCACACAAGCTAACGCAATAATTCAAGCATTATAGCGGATGTCATGAATATATTATGAAGATGTTACGAATCAGAAAAGCAAAAAATCTTGATAAAATAAGTAAAATAAAAAAATCCCAATATTTGGTCTAGGTCCCAAATCAATCCAATCTAACCATCAAACCCTAGAACTGTTTATAAAATTAGCCCATGAGGTTATAATCAACACTCATGGCTATGCAATTCAAATCAAAAATCAAGATAAAAGGAAGGGAAAAGATGAGAAACACGAAACCCTAGCGTAACCGTAAGTCTGCGTCCCTTCTCCGTCTCTCCAATCGTCCGATTCCCCTCTATTAGCACTTGGAACAAACTTGAAGATGGATGGATGATGAAATCAGATATAAATCAGATATGAAAGTGTTGGGTGAGTGAATTGACGATGGATGATGGATGGGTTCTCTCCAATTTGTGTAATGATTCCCCTAATCTCTCTTGGACTGTTGTAGGGCTGTTTTTTTATGGATTTTTGCTCAAAAACACGATCTGAAGGTATAAATACAGTACTGCATCGAACAGGTCTCGATTGGGCCACTCGGCACCCTGTTCGGCCTGAGCTGGGTATTGACCCGGCCGAGTGGCATCCGAGCCGCACCGGACTGGCTTGCCACATCATCGGGGACCCTCTTGTACCCCACTCGGCACCTAGCTCGAGCCGAGCTGTGCCTGGAAGGAGCCGAGCTGCATATGGGTAAAATGGAGACATCGTGTAGGCTCCGTGGGACCCCAACTTGGCTAAAAAGTCGACTACAGTGGGTCCATCTCGAGCCGAGCGGCTTCCCGAGCTGTAGAGACTGCACTGCGCAATCTCACCGTTTTGAGCATAACTTTCTCATACGGACTCCGATTTGAGCAATTTTTGCGCCAAAACGATCCTCTCTTCCGTGGCTTTCCAATCATATATCACATGATCAGTTTGAATTTCTACATGAATATGATCGTCGCTATTTTCACCTAAATTTTAGTATCTTTTTGTATGTCTTTTCGTATTATTTTATCCATTTTATGTGTATTTTAATTGTGTTATGTGTTTTCATAGAAATGTGTATAAATGAGCCTAAACATGTTAAAAACAGGTTAAAAATAGAGTCGGGAGCTAAAACGAGTAAGAAACGAACTCACAGGACCCAACTCGAGTTGCAAAGTGCAACTCGAGTTGCCAACTTGAGTCGAGTAGGTGTGCGAAAATATCCAGAATTTGTCCAGTAAGCCAACTCGAGTTGCAAGGTCCAACTCGACTTGCAACTCGAGTCGAGCTGCGTCTCACCAAGTCGAGCTCCAAGTCATGCGGTGCAGGGCAGGTGCAGAAAATCATACAGTGAGTCAACTCGACTTGCAAGCTGCAACTCGAGTTGCTAGCTCGAGTCGAGCTGGCCTCCGAAGGAAATTAAGTTTCAGAGCCTCGCAACACGATCGAACAGGCGTGTGCTCGAGTTGCTAACTCGAGTCGAGCTGGGCTAGCTCGAGTTACAATACATGCTACTCGAGTCGAGTAGCTAACTCGAGTAAGACAGGCCAACTCGTGCAAGGTCATTTTGGGCCAAAAATTCATATTTTCACCTGTCAATGTGTGTAAGTGTGTATAAAAAGCCCATTTGATGCTAAATTCGTGGCCCAACTTGGAGAGGGTATAAATAGCCTAAAGTTCAACATTTGAAGGGAGATTGGATATTCCACACAAGGGTTTTACTCCTACACCTAGATCACACACCATTTCTTCTATTTTACACTATCATCTTCATCCATCTTCATCCATTCTTCATCCCTTTCATTTGGGTGTTAAAGACCTCAAGAATTCAAGAGCTAGAGGTGGAGATCAATGAGTGTTGAAGATTCTCTACAAGGAATTATTAGGGAAGATTTACATATCTTTTGTTTTTCATTTGGATTGAAGACTATGGATATGTGTAATGAATCATTTATGTGTTTTGTTACCATTATCATGTTAGACTAATCCCTCTAGTGGAATTAAGAATATGAAGAGCAAATTAGGTTTATATTATTATGTGGATTAAATTAATTTTTGACTTAATTGATGTTGGTTTCTATTCATGGACTTTAATTATTTTGATGTTGTGATGGAATGGTTTGTTATTCATGAATGATTATTCGTTTAATGGATTGTTGATCAATGGATGATTTATGATAATTAAGTGCTATTATAATGTTCATGTGTATATTGCTTGGAGTGAGACTGAAACGACCCTCTTAAGTATTAGAAAGACATGAATAGACATCTAGTTTGGGTTTGACCGAAAGGATATTTGAATTCGATGAGGGGAACCAATCCATTCGTTAGCTTTAGCACACAAAAAGGGAGAGTTAATCCTATTTAGTACCTTTGAAGGGAGAATTGGAAATTAATTAGTACCTAGATGGAAGAGGTTAATGTTGGGCTTTGATCTTAAGTGCTTTTGGGAGTCTCAAGTGGATCAACAACCTTTGTAACCCGAAAGGGAGCCTAGGATATAATAGTGATCACCCTTAATCTACATCAATTGAGTTGAATTCCCTTTCCATGATAATATGAATTGAATGTGCTTGGATGTTTCTAATCCCATGTTTTTCTATACTTGAACTTTAGCACCTATTCTCTCTTCTCGTTAATCATATTACTTGTCATTTCTCTTAGTTGCTATTTTATTTACTTACTACTTGCTTTAGTTGGTAATTTCAAACTCAAAATCCCTATCATCCTTACAAAAGTGATATAAACATGAGTACACGTATTGTACTAATCCAAACCTAACTCCTTTGTGGTTCGATAACTTTATTTCTTGGGATATACTTCTACAACGATCGAGTATTCTTGCTCGTGAGTATAAAATATTCAAACAGAATACATAAAAATTATGCAATATGGACGTGTGTTTTTCAGCATTCCTTCACACTTTCACTCTTCATTCCAACTTTGAACTTTTGATCATGTTTCACCCTTCAAAACTCAACAAAACGCCTTAGTAGCATCTTAATTATGCAAGATATGAAAACCACATAATTATATACAAAATCATGGCCACATTCTATAAAAACGGTGTAATGTGAGACCTAAAACATGTGAAATTCTACTCTCAATAAGTGGACCCATGGAGAGCAAAGTAATTAATTTGTGTGGGTCCCATATTCTAAAAAGAAAAATGTAACCATTAGGATGAGACACCCAAAATGAAAATATGTAACCATTATGATGGGACGGAGGGAGTACTTTTATTTGATCTTATATGTAGGTTAAATAATTCTATTTAAAGGTATTATTATACTTTTTAGTAATTTTTTGTTATCTTATTTTTTTTCTCTTTGATTTTTTTTTATAATTCTATAAACTCTATTTTTATAATTTAATTTATCCTCTTTTTGTTTTTGTTTTTTTCTCTAATGCTTCTTCTTTTTTTTTCTCTTTTACAGATTCTACTTTCATATTATTTACAATCTACTCTAATTTGTTTGTCTTTTATACTTTTATTTGATTTTATTTGTTTGTCTTTTATATTTTTATTTGATCACTCTAATTTGTTTATCTTTTATACTTTTATTTGATCTTATATTCAGATTCAATATTCTCTTTAAATGTATCATTATACTTTTTGTTAAATTTTTGTTATCTTATATTTTTCTCTTCGATTTTTGTGTATTTTTTTTAATAATTCGATAAACTCTATTTTTATAATTTAATTTATTTTATCTTCTTTTATACTTTTATTTGATATTAATTTTAGATTTAATCATTCTCATATTTGATCTTATTTGTGGGTCCAATCATTCTCATTTGAGGTATCATTTTTTTTTTCTATCTTTTTTTCTTCAATTTTTGTGTTTGCTTTAGAATAATTCTATAAACTCTATTTTTATATTTTAATATTTTATCTTTTGTTTTTCTAATGATTCTTCTTTTTCTTCTCTTTTACAGATTCTACTTTCATATTATTTTTAATATACTCTAATTTGTTTGTCTTTTATAATTTTATTTGATCTTTATATGCAGTTTCACTCATTCTCCTTAAAGGTATTATTATACTTTTTAATTTTTTGTTATCTTATTTTTTCTCTTCGATTTTTGTGTGTTTTTTTAATAACTCTATAAACCCTGTTTTTATAATTTAACTTTTGTTCTTCTTTAATAATTTTATTTGATATTATTTCTTAGTTCAATCATCTCATATTTTATCTTATTTGTTGGTCCTACCATTCTCATTTGAGATATCATTCTTTTTAATTTTTCTTTTTTTGTATTTGATTTTATAATAATTCTATGAACCATATTTTTATATTTTAATATTCTATCTTTTGTTCTTCTTTTTAATTTTATTTTCAGGTTCAAATATTATCATTTGAGACATCATTCCTAATATAATAATATTCGTGCAAAACACAAATGAGATACTTATAAACATAAACTTAAAAAAAAAATCTATAACAACATTTCAAACCACACAAAATACGGACAAAATAAGTATAAATATATCACTCAAGATAAAAATATAAAAATAAAAATATATAATTAATAATAATCTTATAATAAAATCCTTTACATGCAACGCACTGACGGGAATTACTAGTATATTGTCTAAAATCCTAAAATCAAAAGGAGACCAATATTCCAAAGTAGTATAATGTGGTTGAATATACGGAATAGTAGTTTCTTCTTTAATTTCCTAAATAATCTATCCATGAAAAAAATTGTATGTCACATTTAGATGACAACTAAATTACCCACAAAATAAAATAGAGAGAAATGATGCAATATTGCTCTTATGAAAATTTTAACATAACATTATGAAATATTAAAAAAAAAAAGAAAAAGAAAAAAAAGCTCAACCTCCACCATCGCAGCCGCTGCGGCAAGCAGCACCTCCGGCACCACCAGTCCGGCCCAGTTTATTCCTAGGCCTGCCGGAATCATTGTCAGAACAACCTAAGATAAGCACAGAGATGACTGAAATGCAAAAGACAATCATGCCCATCATGTAAACAAAGTTTGAACCCTGGAAAACACCATTTCCAGTTCCAACTGGTAAGACCACTCTGCTCATTCTCATCCTGCAAGAGGATAATTTGAGAGACTTATATTCAATAAATTCAACATATTTATAGATAAGTACAACTGTATATAAGTAATTAATTAATTGATTTAATATTTATTCTTGAAGTCATTTTCATGTTAAATTGTTAACTTGTAACAAACGTAACGCGTTTAATACTTGATTATTACAGTATGGATGCACAGTTCACCCTGCATATTCATTTATTTATTAATTTTTTATTTTTATACGTTTACAGTGAACTTTCCAGACTTTCAAATTTAAATTTAAAAATTTGGTTGACTTTTATTGGGTTAATTATTTATCAAGTTATCCAAACAATGTCGGCTAACTATTATCCGTAGTTTCATGCTATGATTGCTATCTATAGTTATACTCTATTTCATTATATTTTAATAATTTTATTAAATGTTATTATAAATTATGAAAAACAATTGTGTGAACGAACCAAGTTTACGCTGCATATAATATTATTAAAATTACTCATTAAAAGTTATTATTTATATTATTTTTGAACAAAAATATTACCCCTTGAATTTTATGTGTTGTGATTTTTTATATTATGAATAATATTCATTTAAAAGAGTTTTAATTAATCTTACATAATGAAAGGAGTTTATAAACACTCATAAATTATTCCTAATGCACTAAAAAAGGAGTTTTTATATTATAATAACGAGTACAGATTTCCGCGACAAGTGAGATCTTTCGGTCTGCGTGCGTGGGAGTAGCTCAAACAAATACGCGGATCAATTATTATAACCAATTAAAAAATATAATTAAAGGTGCTATTTAATTTATAGGTACACGTTATTTAAAGATATATCTGAATAATAATAATATTAATAATAATAATAAATAATAATAATAATAAAAGTAGTATTCTTACTCAATTAAAAAATATGATTAAAAGTGGTATTTAATTTGAAGATATACATGAATAGCTCTAAGGAATTAGCATGCATGATTTATGTGTATTAATCAATATTTTCTCTATTTATATAGTTTTTTTTAAGATATGCTTTTATTGATGGGCTTAATTATCTATTTCTAACCAAGTAAGAATAAAAATAAAAAAATAAATTATATTAGTATGCGTGTCTTTCAACTGATTCGATGTGATGTTGAGGTTTAAAAATTTTATAAAAAAATTTGTTGAATATATTTTTATTGATTGACTTAATTATCTATTCCTAACCAACCAAAAAATATAATTAAAGATGGTATTTAATTTGAAGATGTATAATAATAATAATAATAATAATAATAATAATAATAATAATAATAATAATAATAATAATAATAATAATAATAATGATAATGATAAGTTGGATATATTTTATTAATTATCTATTCCTAATCAATCAAAAAAATATGATTAAAGGAGTTCTTTAATTTATAGATATAAATGTATTTAATAATAATAATAATAAATAAACAAACAAACAAATAAATAAATAAAAGGTATTCCTAACAAATAAAAAAAATATGATTAAATGTGGTATTTAATTTGAAGATATACATTATTAATAATAATAATAATAATAATAATAATAATAATAATAATAAGTTGGATATATTTTTTTGATTATCTTTTCCTAACCAATAAAAATATATGATTAAAGTTGGTATTTAATTTATAGATATATATGATTTAAAGATATACATAAATAATAATAATAATAATAATAAATAGTAAATAAATAAATAAAAGTAGAAAGATTATATATATGATATTAAAATAAAAAATATACGATAATTAACCATATCACGACACCTCATACTTTTAAAAAGTTATTTATAGCAGCGTAGATGTGTACATAGGTCTTCACATTCATCCTATCTGATATGATAATTTTTTAATTATTTAATTTCATTATACAGAACTAAGTTGGGACCTTCACAGACCATTTTGCAAATGTCTCAATCCCATTACTTTCAAATTTCAGGACAAGCCATTTCCATTCAAGGTTTAAAAATACAATAAATCATGTAATTTCATTCTCATATAAATTTTCAATGAACCATAAGTAACAATAGAAGTACATATGTATGTAAAAAAAAAAAAAAATTCAAGTTTCAGGTACAGCAATTTCCTCCTTGAGAAGCACCACCTTCTCTTCCTGTTGAAGGCCCCTGAATTCCTCCATACCCAACTTTCACCCCAAATGACTAAACAAAGAAACTCATTTCAGCACACAATTTGTATTTATGGTTTCATGACATTCTATATACCTTTCGAAGAGAGCATAATTACGATGATCAAGATATACCTCGTTGGACACATCAAAGGTTCCATCCTGGATCTTCTTGTAGATTGTTGAAGCTGTCTTTATAAACGCCTGGAAAAGAAAAGAGTTATGGACAGAACCTTAACTTTCAGTGTGGAATCAAAGAATTTCTTACATCCTCGACGTTCTGAGCAGTTTTAGCAGATGCTTCCATGAATATCAACCCATTCTCCTTGGCAAACTGCTCCCCTTCCTCCCTACTTACTGCTCTTCTGTGTGCCAAATCGCACTTATTTCCGACCAACATTATTATAGTCATGTTTGGGTTCGCGTGCTGCCTCGCATCCTCCAGCCAACTCGTAAGGTGGTTAAAAGTTTCCCTCCTGATGAATCATATAGACAGTGAAAATGGAACTTCCAAATGTCTCACGGGAAGACAACATAAGAGCATCAAACCAACCAGTCAATATTCTGAGTAACTCAACTAAGTTTGAAAATTTCTAGAATTACTTTAAAGCTATTCTATAGATTTATGACGAATCCATATTTTTTCAGATGCAAGTTTATTAGTTAGAAAACTAGATGCAAATGTATGTATTTTAACAGAAATATCACCTCGTGGTGATGTCGTAAACTAGAAGAGCTCCAGCAGCACCTCTGTAGTAAGACCTTGTAATCGACCTGAATGATTCTTGACCAGCCTGACATGATCACAACATACAAACAATGTAAGTAGTGTCCAAATACAAATCTAACATAGGGTTGAAGGTAATGCTAGCTGGAAAGTGGAAAGCTTAGTAAAAAATCAAAGAAAGACGAAAGGGAACTATATCAATTGGCCTAATACACCACTCAGCTAACACTAAATGCAGGACATGTTCAAGAATTAGGGACCAGAACTTCAATTAGTACAAGATTGCCAAACAAGTGAGGTTAGAAATAAGAATACAAACTGTGTCCCAAATTTGCAGCTTTATTGAATCATTGTCGATCGCGATCATTCTGGCCCCAAATTCGACACCTATCGTCAAGTCATGCACCGGTTGGAAGCGTTTGTCGGTGAACTGTAGAAGCAGACATGATTTCCCAACACCTGAAGACATGTTAACAATCCATTTATTAACTCAAAAATCCTATAAAACTGGCCTTATTACTTTTACTGAAACAACATCAAATCCATCTCTTGCATATGGAATCAAAGCCATGCCACTTTAACTAAAACCAATAGCAATTGAATCCTTAAATGTAAGCCCATCAACTAAAGTTCCCAAATTATAAAATTCAGATTCTACACTTCACAAATACATTCTTACCAATTATGCCTAATAGTTCTTCATTACAAGTACTACATCAAACTGCTCAACTAACAATTGAAATAGCGAACACAGGAAATAAAGCAATAGCAGAGGGGAAAAGTTACCCAACATATAATCCCCAAATTGTCAATTACATATCAGAAAACAACCAAAAAACAGTTAATTTTCAAATTCAGGAGATACTGAAGTAGTCGTAAAAATGAAATTAAACATTACCCGTATCTCCGATGATTATGTACTTGAAGAGGTAAGAGTACGACATGGTAATGATACAAGGATTAGAGAAACCAAGGGCAATAATTAAATAAATTAATCTTCGAAGAAAGAAGTATCTTAGGAAATAAGAAAGAAGAGGTTTGATCGACGAAGGTGGGAAGAATGTGTGCAAGATGAATTCTTCGGTGCCAAGTTACGATTTTTAAACTGCTTTCCTTTTTAATTTAAATTACCGCCAAATATTCTTACCATCCCTAAATTACGAACTAGGTTTATTTTCTAATTCATTTTCACTTTGGTGCCTACCTGTATAAGGTTAGACCGTCGTGATAGTATTTCGTGAGATGGTTTTTAATTAAATTTTTTGTTATTTATTTTTATTTTATAGAATATTAATAAAATAAGATCTCTCACCATTTCTCTTCTCTTTCTTTTTATTTTATTTTTTTATTCATTGACATATTATTGTAACTATGAATATTAAGATTTTGATAAATTACCCACTAATCTAATCCCTCACGTCAATTTGACTAAAAAGTTACGCATGTAATTTTAAATGGTTGACGACAAGTTTGAATATTGGATCTTCATTTTGCTATGGTTAAAAGACAAGAAAAATGAAATAAAATGATTAAATAAATGGCTAAATAGATTGTGGGAACAAAGTGAGTAAATTTTTATGACAAATTCTCCTATGAGACATTATACATGTGAGACGGCTTATGAGACGTGTTAAAGTATGTCTATTATATAGATAAAGTATGTTTAATTATTGTTAATGTTTTTTTAAAGTATGATGAATGATGAATTAAAGTATAATTTTTAGAGTGTTATAATATGATTCATTATTGACATACTTTAACTACAAATAAACATATTTTACCTATATAGTAAATATACTTTAGTAATGGATCGATCCGTCTCACAAAAAACTCGTTTTACAGTATCTCAATTTTTATACTTTATTAAAAATAAAAATACTATAAACTCCCATCAAATCATGAACATAATGCGTACAAACTCCTATCAAATCATGAAAATAAATGTTGTAGACTAATTAATTAATGAAGGGCTTCGGTTTCCACATTAAAAAAATTGCATTAGAAGAAAATGTGTGAATTACATTAAATCACAAAAACAACTACCTAATCACTCTTACACGTCTCTATTATTAAGTGATTGAATATTGAAAATTATATAGTGTTTTAATATTCATTCTGCATCGTTAGGTGCAATTTATTTTTAAAATGCCCAATTGCAGAAATTCAAATCATTTAAAAAAATCAAGCAGACGATCATATTACATTAAATCTTAATTTTTAAAATTAAATTTATGATACTACTTCATTATCACAATATAATATAATTAATTTAAAAGAATCACTAAACCATGAGAAAGTGATAACTACGTACCCAACAGATCAGTTTTGGAACACGAGAAATCCATAATGGGCCCAGTATCTCTTTGGTTCTAAGGCTAGGCCCACTATGATTTAACAACATGCGGCCCAAATTCAGTTCTCCTGCATGATAATATGAGCACTTCATATTTCGGAATTATCTACTTTTCTTAAAATAATAATAATTAATAATAGAGAAAATCCCACTTGGCTATAATTGTGATTCGACTATTCATTTAGCAAAAAAGAATAATTTGGAAATAAATACTCATATTCTTTCACATTAATGGGTGTGACATTGCAACAAACCCTAATATAGCCTCGACAATGAATTCCAATCATTATTAGGAAAATAATGTTTGAAATGAAATTGACGAATTAAAATAGAATTCTATATTGGGGTAGTTTAGATGAGAAAAGTAGTTGAGTGTATCGTGTGGTGTGTAGCCCAAAAGAAAGTAGTAGGAATTGTAGAATGTTGAGCAGTAGGGAAATTGAGGGCACCCCCCATCCCCCACCCCCACCCACCCCCCACGTGCAAGAAGAAAAGAGCAGCATTAATGGAAAATTGAAAGACCTCACCTGTTTCTTTAAATTGAAAGACCTCACCTGTTTCTTTAAATGCTATCCTTTCCTTTTTCTACCTCCCTTTTATTTATACTATTCATCGTGTTTTCACAATTTTCGTTTTCGTTTATAACACGTCAAATTTCATTATTAAAAAAAAATCATATCACTCTCAACTTAAAATTACATCTTACATACAAATTTATTACTCCCTTCGTTTCGGGTATTTTTACCCATTTATACGGGCACGAAAATTAAGACGTGTTATTTTTTTAATATACTACTCCATAATGTAAGAAAAAATATGAATAAATTAGTAATTTAAAAAGAAAAGGTAAATAAAATTGTTGGGAATGATGAATAAAGTGTAAAAAAGTAATTAAAGTTGTTGAAATTATAAAAAGTAGGTAATATATTTTTACCATTAAGAGAATAAATAAAAATACGTGGGACAACCCAAAATGAAAAGTGAGTGAGATGGAGGGAGTACTTAAAACATTGCATTATCCTTCAAAAATTAATAAAATTAGTAAAAATAAATACTCCCTCCGTCTCACTTCAGATGACACACTTTTCATTTTGGGTTATCCCACAAAAGTTTGCACATTCCAAAAAAACAAAAAGTAAAAAACAATCATCCTTCCCATACACTTTAATTACAAAAAATCATCTCTACCTACCATACTTTATCATTTATATATTACATAAAAATACCATTATACCCCTTAAAGTTATCACTTTCTTAATCTTCGTGCCGAAAAAAGGTGTGCAAGTTTTTTAGAGACGGATGGAGTAAATTTTTAGAATTTCGTTTCTATAGTAACAATGCAACTTAACTTGAGGTGGAGGAAGCAACTTACATGCCTGCAATTACTCCATCTAAATTTTGTGTAGTTTTTATGTATTATTTATATAACAAAACATTATTATAATTTTTAGAAAGAATTTTTTTTTGAATGTTTTACAGAGATTTCATCAATTGATAGTGTTCTTGGGCACATCTATTTGTTTTTAAAATATTTTAAATAAATTACCGCATGGGTGTTTAATTTGTTATTACGTGACATCTTGAAGCTGCGTTTTAAATAGATTAAGAGGAAAAAGTAATAATAAATGAATAGTTTATTCTTTTGATTATTTAAGACATGATGATTCCTAAGCTTTCATGCTGGTACACATGCATAAATCCATGATTAATGATTTTATTAGGATGTCAGATTTATTATTTTAACACACATATATGGATAGTCAATATTGTGTATTGGTCGGCACATTTAAATTAATTTGTTAATTATAAATGGGGTGGGATGGACAAAGTATTTATTAAGCATAAATATAAAGTAACAAATTGGAAACAAAGATTTTTTTTTATTACTATCGTATGTAAATTAGCTTAGACTATATTATTTTTTAGAGATGTTCTATTATATGAAATGGATGATGCGACGGGAGGAATATAACAATGTTCTTAAACTACTTGTTGAAAATTAAATATTAATAAACCTAGATTTATTTATTAAAATAATAAGATAGTTAAAATGGAGTAATGCAGGAAGTAAATAAGAAGAAAAAAGAAAGGTGTTATCCAAGCAAATAGATTTAGGAAAGGGACCCACAATTGACATTGCTAATAATTGTATGATGCATGATTGCACGTGCACCACTCCACTCAACGATCAATCTCTCATTAACGTTTTCTCTCTGGCTTGGGACGCCTAATCACCACTTCTTTAGTGAAAAGACCTTTCTGCCCTAATCCCCCATTTTTTAGAAACTTATTCCAATCCTCTCTTCTTCTTCTTCTTTTATGAAAGTTAATAATTGAAAATTATTTCAAAAATATCTAACTAATTGATTATATAACTAGGGGTGAGCAATCGGTTATTCGGTTATCGAACCGAATTAGGAAAAATCGAAATAATCGATTTTCTATATAAATTAACCAAAACTGCCCGAACATATAATAAAGCTGAACAGTTACCGAACCGAAACTATCGGTTCGGTATCGGTATTTAACCGAAATACCGTATTAGTTTGGATGAGTTTTTCATTCATGTTTCAAACCTGTCTCCAAACTTTGCAATCCGGGAATAGCTATACATCTTTTGTTCTCACAAATCACAGCAATTCCTTTATCACATAATATGAAAGACGATTTCACCAATTTGGGGAGACAGTCAAAAACCCTTATTTATTTTATTTATTTATTTGCAAAAAAATTTGTACTAATAATTATTTTTTTCAGCAAAGAACAGTAATTGGAAAATTAATACTCAACTTTCTAATGGATTTCAAAATTTGCTGAATCCCCAAATACATCAACTCAAATTCCCAAATACATCAACTCATGAAGCCAGAGAAAGAAATGAAAAGATTTAGAAGAATGATATGAAGTTGCAGATCAGCAGTAGATCTGAGCGGTGGACCAGCGAACGACGGTTGTCATTTATGGATCTAGTGGACACCGTAGTGATCGTACAGCGGGACCTGCGATGCATATTGTAGACAAGCATGGTGGAGAAGCAAAGACAAAATGACGATGAGGAGGCTATGCGGCGGTGGAGCTTGAGTACGACGGAGGGATTAGGCGTGGGGTATGTGGCAGTGGGGTTGGGTGTTGTACAGCGCCGCATCTGGGTGGGTTTTGACTTGGGAAATAGAATGTATCAAATGAAAATGAAAGGATATTAGTAAATTTAGGGTTTCTTATTTATATACCTATATTTTCGGTTCGGTTATCGATTAACCGATTTTCTAAATACAAAACCGTCACCGAACCGTATTATCGAAATTTCACATTCTGAAAACTAAAACCGAAATATTTATATGGTAACAGAACCGAATTGTGTGGTGCGGTTTGGTTTTGTCGGTTAATTCTGTTTTCACCGAATACTGCACACCCCTATATATAACACACGATCGAATTGCTATCTTTATATCCGGTTAACATTTGTATGAATCGAATGGATAGGTTTTGGGTGAGAACATCTCATGGATCTTCTTATGTGAGACGGATCATCCATGAATAAAAAGTAAGGGTCATGTTTGGTTAGATTAGCTAATTACAATTAACAATAAAATTATAGAAGCATGAATGCAGCGCTCGCTATTTAGGTTTAAAACTGAAAAAAAAAATTCTTCTTATTTTGTTTAATAAATAAATTCATTAATTATTAATAATATGGAGTATATTTTATTTTATTTTATTTTATTTATAAAAATCATAATCAAGCATCACTTTCTATTATATATATTATCACTTTTATTTATATTACAAATTTATCATAAAATAATTTAGTTAAATGATTATCACTTTTTATAAATCAAATATCATTTTTATTAAAAATTTTATTACATTTTATTCATCTTACGAATAATTTTAAAAATAATGCAATTGGACGGTTATATATCACTTTGTATTAATCAAATATCACTTTCTATTAAAAATATTATCACTTTTTATACGTAATACTAATTATTTATGAAATAGTTGAACTGGTCAGTTATTAATTTTTCTTAGTATCACTTTTATTAAAAACACTACTCACGCTTTATCAATTCAATAAATTGTTCATGATATTCACTTTCGTAATTATTTATCACTTTTTATTAAAGATGTAATCCCCTTTATTTTAAAATATTGTCACTTTTTATTTATAAAATATAAATTGTTCAATAAATAGTATACATTATCTATATCACTTTTCATCAATTGAGTATAACTTTTCCTAATAAAAATTATTACTACTTTTTATCCTTCTCATAAACTAATAATTATATTATGCTTGTTAAAAAAATAAATTTAAAAATATAATACATTAAAAATACGTAAGTTAAAATTCTTTATAAAATAATATCATAATTAAAATTAAGGTAAAAAAAATATATGCGCAAAACAAACACGCCAGTGCATAGCGTTAACTTAAATGTAATCATAGCGGTGTTTATTAAATGGATCCGTGTCAAGGAATGACATCCGTGAGACGGTTTTGCACAAGTCTTTTTCAATTTATATAATTAGTGAAGTTAGGTAGTTTATGTCATATATTTAACACTCCCTCCGTCCCGTTTCAATCTTTACGTTTACTTTTTGCACGTTGATGAAGGAGTATAATAATTTAATAAATAGTGGGTGAAAATATATAATATTTAATATAAAGTGGGTAGGTGTATTAGTGTTGGATGATATATTAATTATTTTAGGTGTGTCCCATATTCCAAAAGGAAAATATAAATATTGAAATGAGACGCGCAAAATAGAAACGTAAAGATTGAAACGGGAGGGAGGGAGTATTTATTTTTAAGGTTTAAAATATATAAAGCATACTTATTTTTACAATTTTAAATACGGAGTAAAAGAATTTATAAATGAACCCGATTTATAAATTTAAAATACAACATGCCATGATTAAAAAAAAAAAAAAATTAAAAAATTATTGCTATTAATGAGTTTTTAATTGAATCTTAAACAAGAGTACTTTCTACATTCCATCCCAAAATAATAATTATACATTTTTATTTAGGCGTTTTACTTCAACAGTTATGTTTCCCAAAAGAAAAGAAAAAAAAACGTTAAACGTCTCACACGTATATTCTTAAATAGTACTCCTTCCGTTCCGATTCAAATGTGTCCATTTTATAATTTTTGACGTTCGCTTCAAATGTATCAATTTTTCCTATTTAGTAAAAAAGTACACAATATAGCTCACAATTTCCCTCTAATACAACTACTCACTTTACATATAATAATAATAAACTTTAATTCATGTGCAAAAAGTAAACAGACATGTTAGAACCGAACGAAGGGATTAGTGTTTTTTAATATTATATGGAACACGTGCAAGAGTAAAAGCACTATCGTATCTTATAATTAATAGTAGATCTTAAAATAAAGTTTAAACTTTAAAGGTAAAATATCATATCAACCTAATATTAACTACTTAAGTGAACATGGAAATTATTATTATTATTATTATTATTATTATTTTAAATAATAGTGAGAATAATAATAAATAATAATCACAGCATAATTTCGTCATGCTGCACTCAACATTGATAAATAGTTTGACTTGGATTAAGTTGGTGGCTAATTGTGATTAATGATGGGATTTGCAGCGCTAATGGGGTTCATGTTTTACTTTAATCCCAATTATTCAAAGTACCTCAACCTGGCATCCATACGCCAAATAACACCATTTATGCCTTAATTATTATTTATTAATTTCCTCCCTAAATACCGTTGCTTATTTTATTCTATAAAGGTCCATGCTCATTAATTCTATAAATATTTTGTTTCCACAACCATCACATCCACACACACACCCATAATATAATATTTCTTCTTTGTTAAACAACATTATTATAATTTACAAACTATTTCTTGCATCATAATAATAATAATAATAATAATAATTATTATTATTATTTCCGTTTCATGTATTTTAGAGCGCATATACAACATCTGCAAAATCATTTACTATTACTCCATAAGGAATGGATAATTAATGTAACAAGTAAACTTTTACCAAAGTCGAGTAAATATATATTTGCTGTGAAAATATATAATTTAGTCCTATATCTTTCTCCAAATCTAATTTCCGTAATGTATTTTTTAACTATTTTAATTTTAATTTTATAATTTTTTATTTTTTCAATTTTGAGCCTTTGCAAAATTTTTGTACGACTTATAATACTTGCAAGAATTTATAGGACTTTGCAAGCAAAATTTTTGTACGACTTATAAGGCAAAATTTCCGTATGTCCACATGAGCAAAACTACAAGGGTAGGATGGAGTACTCCTAATTTTAAAGAGAAAAAAGAAAGAAAAAATCCTTGAAGAGCGCACCCTAGAGGGAAATAGCGTGAGGGTCAACTCAACAAGTGTCCTACTACTTCTCTCACCAACTCATTTCCATACACTCAATTTTATTTAGGGATAGCACTTTTTCTGCCCTATATGACAAATGCAACATCTTTTTTGCCCTATACTTTTTAAAACATCTAATTTGCCCTGTTTTTGGTGTGTATTCCTAATTTACCCCCCTGACACATGTCATATCTTTCCCTTTTTTTTAAATCTCGTGATTACTGCCCAGCGGTTAAAAGTACCGCTTTTAATGGCATTGAATTTGGGGAGAGAATCTTTGACCCCCTTATCTCAAATTTTTTTTGTTATTTACTCCCTGTATCTGTCACTCTCTCTCTCTTTTCATCGGCACCATTCTCAAACTCCCTGTATACTCTCCCTTTCTCTCTCTCTCTCAAACTCGATTTTTCTGTCGAACACAGCTCTCCGTCCGGGCCTCCGGCGTGTCGTTCAATCCATCGTCATCCCCACGTCGAAAATTAGCAGTAGCAAATATGGATAACCAGGTATTCCGTCTTTAGGATTTTAGAGTTTTAGGGTTTTTGCGATTTAATGGTAACTGTTCTTGTCCCCCGAGGAAGTAGAGTCTGCAGCGTATGAATTTGCCGTTGAGTATAATTGGAAATTTCATTGTAATTTGTAGTGTAATTGAATTTATAGCGTAGTTTAACTTGTCCGCCGCTTTTTATAGCGTAGTTTAACTTGTCCGCCGAAAATTATAGTACAATAAAGCATGTCCGCCAATTGTTTGTCACTGTTTGAGCTTGTCCGCCGAAATTATGAGTTTTTTAAGCATGTCCGCCGAGTTTCTGAGCATTATTTTGCCATTATTTGTGCTTAAAATAGCTTGTCCGCCGTTGATGTGCCTTTACTGTGCTTGTCCGCCGCATTTTATAGCGTAGTTTAACTTGTCCGCCGAAAATTATAGTACAATAAAGCATGTCCGCCAATTGTTTGTCACTGTTTGAGCTTGTCCGCCGAAATTATGAGTTTTTTAAGCCTGTCCGCCGAGTTTCTGACCATTAGTTAGCATTATTTTGAGCCTGTCCGCCGTTTTTGTGCTTTTAATGTGCTTGTCCGCCGATTTCTCTAGTGTATTTGAACATGTCCGCCTATAATAGTACATAAAGTGACCTCGTCCGTCAAGATTTGTAGTACAAATATCCTGTCCGCTAATTTTTTGGCCATGTTTGAGCCTGTCCGCCGAGTTTCTGACCATTAGTTAGCATTATTTTACCATTATTTCTGCATAAAATATCTTGTCCGCCATTTTTGTGCCTTTGATGTGCTTGTCCGCCGATATTTTGAACTTGTCCGCCGAATATTTGTAGTACAACATAGCTTGTCCGCCAATGTTTTGCCCCTGTTTGTGCTTGTCCGCCAATTTTACGAGTTATTTGAGCCTGTCCGCCGAGTTTCTGACCATTAGTCAGCATTATTTTGCCATTATTTCTTCATAAAATAGCTTGTCCGCCAAATTTGTGCCTTTAATGTGCCTGTCCGCCGATATGTTTAGTGTATTTGAACTTGTCCGCCGATAATTGTATGTAAAGTGTCGTCATCCGTCAATATGTGTAGTACAAATAGCTTGTCCGCCAATTTTTGTGCCTTTACTGTGCTTGTCCGCCGATGTTTTTATGTATAAAATGTAGTCACGTCTTATATCTAATCGAGATGGCATGCACTGTAGTGGATCTGGAAACGCAGTGGACTTCAAACTCGAAAAGTAGGGATTAAAGGTTATTGTAGGCCTTCCAAAGCTCTTAATTGCATACGCGAGGTGCTTACAAAGAGTGGCGATCAAACAGTGCGGAGGTTCCGAAGATCTTGTTTCTGGCATTTCTGGGATTTGGATTCAGATTACGGGTCTCCTAAAGCTTTATTTCAGCTGATGGCTCAGGAGGTTGTAATCCCGGGTTCAGATATGTACTCCCGGTACTTCAGGGTGTCTGATACAATTATTAGCTTCACACCCATGGAGTTTATGCGTGTCATGGGACTAGGGTTTGAGGACCGTGGAGATATTGACCCGAATGATTCATATCTGCCACCTGCACACAGTTTGTTTGCTACGTTTCGTACGAAGAGGGTCCTGGTTGATGAACTTATGCGAAGATTCAGTGAAAAAAAGTATAAGGGCCACAATGCGGTGAAAGCGGCCAACATTCTACTGCTGTACTACTTTTTGCTAGGCCGGGATACGTCAAAAGCATACATAGAGCCCTGGGTATGGTACTTAGCTGAAAATGATGACCTGTGGAACTCTTTCCCATGGGGTAAGTACACATACCTAACCCTACTGCACCATATGGACTCTGTAAAAACTACGGTGCAAGAGTTAGGCAAACAGCAGCGGATCAACTTTTATGGATGCTCATTTGCCCTAGCAGTAAGTGATACTGATTTTATTGCACCAATTTTTATTCTTAAACTAAATGCATTTAAAAAGATATATGTTGACATGAACTTACATTGATGTTTGGTCACAGGCATGGGCCTGTGAGCGCATCGCAGGTTTTGCAGCAATGTTGACCGATGGTCAGGCCGATCCGGATGTCAGACCTCTTTGTCTTCGCTGGACATATACTGTTGCTAAAAAAATTGACGACACTCAGTTTTTTAGACAGGTTTGTCACTTTTATGTGTATGCGTTTAAGATTTTGTTTATCTAAGTTGGATGCATTTGGAGGCATATTTTTATCACCTAAGTATATGTAATTATGTTTTATTGTTTTACTTTTAGGACCCAAGAGTGGTTGATTTACCTGCCATCCTCCCTGAGGAGTCCCGCCAATCATACTTCAGGGGAATACATTCTGATTGGAGTTCTGGTTTTCAAGTGACCTTTAGGGTATTTGGGGATCCAAAGCCAAAAGGAATGGCTAAGGGTCAGAAACAGGTGCAGCGCTCTAGTTCAGATTCCGAAGATGAAATGCGTGGTCAAGGTGACATTCCGGTTGCTGATACATCATTCCGGGGACAACAAAAAACAGCAGCACCGGAGGACTTACTACGTGATTTTCATGCCGTCGGACGGGACTACGACGATGATGATGATGACGAGGTAATGAGTGATCACGATGACAGATCTTACATACCCTCTGAGGATTCGCCCCCGCGGCCATCTCAGTCTGGCCCCCATAATGCTGTAGTACCACATCCGGTAATGGCCATTCCGGAGAGATCATATCCTCCTGTGTTTGGAAGACCATACTTCCCTTCAGCTGGATTTCAGCCACCAACGTACTCTACTTCTTTTGGTGGATATCAGGGACCAAATCAGTTTAACTTCGGTGGATTTCAGGTCCCACCTCAACCACATCCGTACGGTGGAAGTGAAGGGTCACAGCAGGGTCAGTACAGTGGGTATGGAGGATCTTTCTATAGCCATGGAGGGCTAGGGTTTCACGGATCACCTGGTAGCCCTCCATCTACCCACGACGATGTCCATCCTCAATCCAGGTCAAGTCCACAGTGGGATCACTCTGTGCCTCATCAGCAGAGAGAAGACAGTGGGGGAATGTCGCAAGAACAGTACGATCGAATAATGAGGAGAATGGATGATCATGATCAAAAATTTTTCGAACATGAAGCCCTTCTCACTCAGTTGCTGGATCGAGACGACAGACTAGAGAAGAGATTTGAGAAACTGGATGCAGAGGTCGCTGATATCCGCAGGAGGCAGGAGGATAGCCGTGGTGAATTTAAAAGGGTTGCTGGATGGTTGATTGGAGCACAGACCCGTGTGCACCATAGCCACGAGAGGTCGATGCTTGGAAGCATATATAAAATGTTTAAGGATGGATTTAAGGGTCCACCACCTGAGCCATCTACATACGAAGTACCAAGTGTTCCAGATACCTTTGAAGAACAACGGACTGCACAGACTACACCCCCATCTAGTAGTTATGCAACACCAGGGGGTCTATTTGCCGGAGATGTTGAATTGGTACCAGGTGAGTCAACAAGATTCCATGATGCATCCGGACCATACAGACAGGCTAGTTATTCTACTCCCGGAGTCTCAACTTTTGTAGGGGCTAGTTATTCTACTCCCGGTGACACTGGGATCAGTATGGTGTCAGCTGAAAAGCACTTCCAACGTCGTCCGCAACGCCCTAAGAGGAAAGCGACTGCAATCCAATCCCCATACACAACTGTGGATGACGTCAAGGTCAACAGAGCGTGGGAAAAGTTCATGCTATCCCCTGTAACGTAAGAAATTGCTGTTAAATGTGTTCTTCTTTTTTGATTTCGTTGTTTATTATGTTAAGGTTTTAACATACATGTGCAGGATGGATGTCGGCATAGGGTTCCAGGTGAGGAATGATTTCTTCGTGAGAATGATGACCCCCAAAGTCTGGCTGGATGATGAGGTTTGTAAATACAGCTTAACTCTATGTAAAAATCCAATCCCATATGTCTCATTGTTGAAATATTTTTTTCCCAGCATATTGATGCGTGTTTGGCTATACTAACACAAGCCCCTGACTACGTTGGAGTTCACCCAGATCATCGAATGCAATCGTATGCTATTCTACCGTGTCAGTTTTCGGTAAGTTTTTACATGGAATAAGGCGTATAATTTGTCGTTATAATTTACCTTATATTTTGTAATTATTTCTTTATCAGGCGACTTTAAAAGCAATTTGGGCTGAGCATGTTACGATACATGGCGATAACCCCTCAGAGTTGGCCGACTTACCTCAAGACAAGCTTGAAATATTAGATAGATGGTGGAAAGGAGAGTTGTCATTCTGGAGGCCTCCGCAATGGACATGTGGCCGTAAAGAGTGGGATAAGGTTGAACGGGTGAGTATGCCATCATTATTTATTTTTGTGTGAAGAACTACATCATCACTGACATTATTCGGAATTCAATCTACAGTTGGTCTTCGTAGAGTGTTCGCATTCGCACCATTTCGCTGTGTGTGTCTATATTAGGTCGATGAAGATTGCCGTCTTCGACTCTTTGTTTCATACGTGGGTTGAAAACAAGACCGTTGAAGATAGTAGAAAGGAGAGCACTATTCACCTGCGACGATTACTGCCTTTGATGTTCCACCGAAGTGGTGCCATCTATGACAGTACTGAGCAGAAGTTCAGAGTCACTCTGAAGTGGGCTAGACCACAACCATCCATGTGCTACGTTCAGGATGACAGTTGGTGTTGTGGTCAGGCATGCGTCAGAGAAATACAGTATCTACTCACTGGGGATGATTCATGGGGAAATGATCCACACCTGATGGAGTACCGGAGAAAATGGGCTCGAGATATTTTTTCGTACAACCTTTACGGGAGAAAGGGTGCGAATACAGACCTTTCTTTTCGTTAGTTAGTTTGTTCTTTCTTTTTCATGATGTATTATATGAGGTGCTGTACTAAACCATTTTGAGAACGAAAGGTAGAAAAAATAATATTAATTTTCAAATCATATTACATCGTACTTAAATATTGGCTCGACATTTCACTTTATTGTGTCCCGGCTCTCCACATCTGCTGCAACGCTGACGCACCCGAGTTCCCCTCGAAGTCTCTGCTGCACTACGCAGACGGGTGGTACGAGGTCTGCCTGCTTGGCGATGTGCTGGTGGCTCATTCACATGGACACTACCCACATGCTCAGGTATTGACCAATCAGATGGATCGGGCACAGGCATCACAGCATCTTGCCATAATGAAATGATAGCCGTTTGATGATACCACGGTGCAACAAATGCACTAGTCGCAAGTTTGCAATGGCTGTTACATGCACATTGATAATAGATAATTCTTTTACTAATGGAAGTATTAAATATGGAAGATTATATTATACGCATGAGAACTTACTCTATCGCCTTCAATGCGTGAATGCATGGGTATTGATGGTACTGGAATTTTCCACACGAACAAGTACACTCACTTAAATCAATTGTGAAGTTTTTTGTGGTGGAAGTGACCTGGAATTTTGTTGCTGTAATATTATCAACTTTAAGTTTCCACGCCTCAGCGTTCAATGCAGCCAACTCACTATGTACTCGTGTGCAAAGAATATCCCGACTGTTCTGTGCACTCGTTCTTCTCTCATAAAACCATTTTTGAATGAGAGCACGTACAACCTCTAACAAACTACAGATGGGTAGTGTCCTGGCCCAAAGGATGGCCTTGTTAAATGTCTCAGCGGCGTTCGATGACATGAACTCGTAACGACTGACCGGACAGTGAAACCTTGACCATTTACTGTAACCCCACACCTCCAGCAAAGCCATCAATCGAGAATTATTATGGTTGCGCAGCTTTCCTTCCCATCTGTGCAGCACGGTAATGTCATAAAACAAATAAAAATTACATACTAATGCTAAAAAGTGACCATACCTCTTAAATTCATTATTTGTGTATGCCTCCAATGCCATATTGAACTGAAACAACACATCCTTACCGAAACCTTTGAGCCGTTTCTTTAGATGATACGAACATAAACCATGGTGTGCCTCAGGGTACACAGTATGTATAGCGTGTGATATACTTTTATGCGCGTCTGAGACTATTACTAGGCCATTTGGAGCTCCATACGATTCTTTCAATCTTTGAAGAAACCAGCACCATGACTCATTATTTTCAGTGTCACCTACACCAACGGCCAGGGGGAAAACATTGTGGTTACCATCCTGTGTGACTGCAACGAACACGATCCCACGGTACTTGGCTTTTATGTGTGTACCATCAATCACAATCACGGGACGGCCGGCTCGAGCAAAACCCCGTATCGAAGCACCAAGTGCGTAGTAGACATACCTACATCGAACTACTTAGTGCACAGATATACCTCATTATATAGAAGGGTTGTGTATTGACTTACTTGAAAGAGTTGTCATCTGCAGTTGCAAGTGCTGTATGCGTGCCTGGATTTTCCAACTTTAGGTGATGCAAGTACGAAGGTAGGGAACTGAAGGATGAACTATGGTCTCCGTAAGTGTGTCCTACAGCAATATGTTTTGACTTGAGGGCCAAATTATAGGAGATGTCGAAACCAAATTCTTTACGTATCTCATCTGCCATTCCAGCAGGACACAATGACGTAGTTTTATTGAACTGTCGAGCTGCATAGTATCTTCCAACAGTTTTCGAACCAACTTGCCTTGGCGCATTAGTGTCTGGGTTCAAACGACATACATGTGGAGGTCCGAACTTGATTACCCTCCATACTCCACCTAGGCCACTAGAATGCATCTCAAACATACAACGCTGCTCCGCTCGGTACTTGCACGCGACGTTGAGCCTGTACGTGTCAGATTTCTTGACACGTGTCTCCACTTGATTCCGCAAGTTGTACATACCCAACGCATACTGGAAATCACCTTTATTATCGAAGACACTTTTTTCATGAATCTCCACTGATGTATCAATGTTGTTGTTGTCTTCAACTTCATTGTACACATTACACTGTTCCAAGAAACCTGCAACGAAGGATTAGTTATTATTCAATTGGTATTAGAATATAATAAGGTGCAGTAAATTACCGGGTACTATATTCAACACATACCTGGAATGCTCCATGGACGGCTGCAAGACCTATCTCTGTCTTGACTAGGACGTACCGGTGTGGGCATCTGCATGTGTGTGGTAACGGGTTCCAGGAAGCTCATTCCTCCTTTGGCTCTGATGTAGGAACAGAACCTTTCGAACATAGCTGTTTCAGGATCCTCATCTGCAGCATTGGGTTGATCAGCATCGCGTTCCTCATCTTGCGAAGCATCAGCACCCTCAAAATCCTGACGATGTGGACCCTCAAATGAATCATTCCCATGGACTTGCGATCCATCGGACCTATAGTCTTGAGAACCAGCAAAACCATCAAACCCATCACCCTCTGAACCCTCAAACCCAGCAGATGAGCACATCTCATCTCCATTCTCCACCTCTTCTTCGTCCTGCTGTTCGCTAGCATACTCAATGTTTAAATCAATATTTGTCGTACGACTCGACACGCCCACGCCCACACCTATACTCGTGCTAGGTCCGGCCAAATGTTCGCGACAATGAATATCGACAGATGGAATTTGTGACCGATTATCAACTGATTGCTGTGGTATGGCCTTAACTGTGACAAACAGCATCGGCTCATCAACCTGCTGATACAACCCCCTTATATCCATATCATCATTCACCTTATGTTTTGTTATACAACCACCGATGTCCACAAGTGTGTGTATAACATATTTGAAATGATTCAAATCGATGCAAACTAAACTGTGCACATGCCCGATAATAAAATCCAACGTCAGCTGATCTGAATCTAAAACTAAGCTCGTCTGTTGGCCACGTACATACTCTAAACCTTGCCACCAGCCGCCCCACCATATACAAAAATTTCTCATTTCAAATACAACGCCTAAATCTTTCAACAAAACGATAATTAATTGTTATATTTACACAGAATTCATAAAAAATAATACGCCAATTTAGTAGGTACACACAAATTAAGCATTAAATTATCAAGCACACACAAAAGTTAAACATTAAGTCGTACGTACGTGGACAAGCTCAATTAAGTTCATAAATCCACGAACAGGTCTATTATAATCGAAAGACATCATATAATATGCTTAAAAAATAGCCAAACATGCTCAATAATGCATTACAAATCGGCAGAGATGTTCAAAAACCACCAAATAATCGGCGGACATGCTCAATTAGGATGAAAATATGGCGGACATGTTCACTTAGGAAGGAAAATTCGGCGGACAAGACCATTACGGGTGAAAAAATCGGCGGACATGATAAATTAGGCTGAGAAAATCGGCGGACATGCTCATATAGGGTAAAAACACGGCGGACATCATAATTTAGGGTGAGAAAATCGGCGGACATGCTCATATAGTGTGAAATAAACGGCGGACATGCTCATATAGTGTGAAATAAACGGCGGACATGATAATTTAGGGTGAGAAAATCGGCGGACATGCTCAAATAGGGTGAAAACATCGGCCGACAAGCTTATATATGGTACAGCTTCGGCGGACATGCGCAAATATGGGGAAAACATCGGCGGACAGGCTCAATATTCGGCGGACAGGCTAAATTTTCGGCGGACATGATCTACTTCACCATTTTCTTTGGTGGACATGGATATATATAACCATTTTACTCAGCGGACATGCGTTTTTGAAACCCTAAAGCCCTAAAAACCCTAAAACATTCAAAGAAGGTAATAAATAAAATACAATGCAAACAGCGTTCGTATCTTACCTTTGGCTCTAACTATGGATCCGTCAACAAAACCGGTGGGTAAATGCGGGAGTCGATGACCTTTTTATGCTCCAATAATTTGTGGATACAGATGAATAAAGTTTGAATCCACTGTGCCCAATTTTTATGTTTGTTGGTGGTGAAGTTATTTGGTTGGTGGGGATAGTTGAGAGTTTAATGTGACAAGAATTTACATAAATGAACTGATTGTGAAAACAGGGCCTTTTCACCCCATTAAATGAAGTGTTTTTCAGTGGAGTGGTAGGTAGTTGCATGTGTTTAATCACCTAAATACTAGTGCATGTGTTTATTAATAAAAAGCCTATTATAATATAACAATTTAAGGAATTTAAAAATTTCATTCAGCTTGTCCGCCGAATTAGGGGTTATATTTTAGTAGACTTATTTATTTATTTCTTCTTTAATTAATGTGTCAAACCTAAATAATCAACATATTTCCTGACACATCTATTTTGCCTGCAACTGTACTTGTCAACTCATTCCCAATACAAAAGGTGGACCATCCTTGAGGGTATTCATGGCAATGCATGTATTTTTAGGGCAATTTAGATGTATTAGAAAAGGTAGGGCAAAAAAGATGTTGACTTCCACATATAGGGCAAATTGTGGTATTTCTCTTTTATTTATTCCTCCACTGTAAAGCTGCTCTACACATGTGCCATCTCTTCTTTCCTAACCTTTTTTTTGAATTATTATTATACCAAAATTTTTTTATTAGAATTAATATAAACTCAATATTAAATAAAATCATAGATGGTTCTATTTGTATAATCTTTAGTATATTAAAGGAAGGTTATGATTTGATGAGTTGTCAACTTGAGAGTAATTTATGGATGACTTGGCATTTTCTTAGAATTTTGAATTTATTTTACTAAACTTGCTAAGAAAGAGTTGAGTATTAACCAATTAAATTATTTCACTTTTTTTATCTTATTTAAAAGTTAACTTAAAACTTTAAATGTTTTTTATTTTTTATTTTTAAATCGATTTTATATAAAAATTATATCAAATTAATCGTCTTCTCATGATCTTCAATTTGACATCCATATTACCAATATAATATAATTTAAGAAATAGATTCTTAAATTTAATAATAATTTTTTTATTAAAGATAAATTTTAATTAAAATTTATCAATAAATAAAATATTTTTAAATAGTAAGAAATTATTTATTCTATTTTTAACTTTATTGTAAGCAAAATATTTGTATAACATAAAAAAATGGATAAAATATGAATATATGAAATTAATAAATAAATGTATACACAAATAAAAAACTCTTATTATCAATCATCATTTACTTTTATAAAAATATTTATGCTCAATAAATGAGAATATGTTAATTTAATAGTGTTATAATATATATATCTATAGTAAACATTTAATAAACTATTTAGAATAATAAGATTTATATACTTTTATATATATATATATATATATATATATATATATATATATATATATATATATATATATAATATTATTATTAATATATTTTATTATTATATATAAGAATACAAGGCCAAGAAACTATTTAGTAAACCACCAAAATAATTTAATTTCTTTTATTGTGAATTTTAATTTATTAATATAGGTGCAAGACTTCCAAAAGAAGACAATTGCAAAACTTCCAAAAGAAGATTGTGCAAGACTTCCACAAGAAGACATGTACAAAACTTCTACAAGAAGATTGATACTTGACTATATATAAGTGGTCATGGACAAATTATTATTGAGTCTCAAGGTAGGTTTGTAAATATGGTTGCCCATGTCGATTGCGGACTAAATATGGGGGCCGACGGCAATGTGGAGGAGCCGGCACTACTTAATGATCTCTCGAAGTCGTCGATTTATATTGGGGTCGGCGGCAATAGTGGAGGAGCCGACACTACTTAATGATCATCATCGATTTATTTCGTAGATTTGGTGGTCGCTTCGTCAATTGATCATTGGGAGATCTCTTATTATAAGACTAGGAGTTTCTTCATCATCAACCCCTCTTCATCAATTTATAGTTATTTGAAATTCTCATATAGCATTAGAAAAGTAGTTATTTGAAATTCTCATATAGAATTAGAAAATGTAAACAAAATATTGCAATGATAATTAAGAAAAAATTGCATATTTTAAAGATCGATAGATATCATGGTGAAATTAATAAAATAAAAGATAAATTTTTTTTTATCAATCATATATGATAAAGAAAAAGATACATATTTTAAAGATTGATAGTATGATAGAGAAAAAGATATATATTTTAAAAATCGATAAAGATACATATTTTAAAGATTGATAGTTAAAAAAAATAGCAATACGATACGTGATATATAGAAAAAGATACATATAAAAAAATTAGAGAAAAATATACATATAAAAAAATAGCAATAGAGTAGAATGAAAAAATGGATGATTGTAAATTTAAAATTTGATAGTAAAAATAAATAGCAAGAGATGAAAAAAAAAAGACATATAAAAAAAATAGAGAAAAAAAAATATATATATATATATATATATATATATATATATATATATATATATATATATATATATATATATATATATATATATATATATATATATATACTATATACTAAAGGAGGGTTTTAGATTTATTATATGACATCATGTGAGTAATTTAGGTGATGTGTCATTTTTATAGATTTTTGAATTTTTTTTAATAATAAACTTGCTTAGGAAGGAAGATAATGTAGTTACTTTATTTTAAATAACCAATCAAAATATTTCATTTTTCTTTATCTTATTTAAAAATTTACCTAAAACTTTAAGTGTTTTAAATTTTTTATTTTTAAATAGAATTTATATAAAATTATATCAAATTAATTGTCTTTTCATGATCTTTAATTTGGCATCCATATTACTAATAATATATGATTGGAGAAATAGATTTTTAAATTTAATAACAATTTTTATATTGTAAAATATTCTTTAATAAAATATATTAATAAATAAAATATTTTTAGAAGAGTAAGAAATTATTTAATAGATTTAATCTATTTATCCTTAGAATTTTAAGTTTAATAAATTTAGTTTATTATAGAATTCTAAATGAGGAATTTCATGAAAAAATAAATCTTAGTTTAATATTAATTAATTTTCATAATTTTTTTATTGTTAATTATTTATTTTATATTTATTTTATTATTTTAATAATTAATTTTAATTATACAATAATTTATAATTATTATATACATTTATTGATTTTATTTATTAAATGATAATAGTTAGGGATGATAATGAAATGGGCATTTTAAGTATCTATTCTATCCAAATCTTAATAGGGCACGTATGGGTAATTGTAAACGGGTTTGAGACGGATACAAATAGTTGTGAAAATCACATTAGGGTTTGGAACGAGTACGGATAATACCGCAATACCCTCGGGTACTATAAAAAAGATATTAAACCAATGATTGTGCTATTTTATGAACAACTTATAGTATAAATGACAGTGATAACAATTTATATCGAAATTAATAATATTTTATGGCGAAAGTGATAAGTATTATAAAAAGTGTAAAATGATTTCACGTGAAGCGGTTTCATGCCAGACCTATCATATTACATATTAATGAATAAAAGAATTTATAAAGTTTGTTAATAATTTTTTTCCAGATTTTTACTTAATTTTTTAATAAATTACTGAATATAAAAAAATATATACAAATGTATATACCCTAAACTCTAAAACCCTAAACCCTAAATTTAGGGTTTATGGTTTTAGAGTTTAGGGTTTTAGGGTTCTTAATAAATATTAAGAAATACATATATACATTAGTATTGAATAAAATTAATATAGATGGGTGTACGCGTGTATTCGAATGCATGAGATAATTCATTATTATTTTAAATATTCGTTTTGTCATTTTGATATTTCCCATTACAAAGTACTATTAATTTATTTTTATATAAATGAGATATATATACAAAATTATATTAAAGATATGGGTGCACAACATGTCCCGAGAACACACAATTTTTTGCCTTATTATAATCCTTATTCTACCAATAAAGTTAGATATTTTTATTAAGGTTAGGTCTTGCGTGAGACCATCTCAAATGAGGTCATTTTTCACTTTTTAAAATAGTTATCATTCTCGCTATAAAACATTATCACTTTGACTATAAAATGTTATCACTTTTTATTTATACTATAAACTGTTCATGAAATAGTATTATCACATTTCATTAGTTTACTATCACTTTCCTATATAAAAGTTATCAATTTCTCATCGTTTCACATAAGCCCTTATGTGAGACGGTCTCACGCAAGTCTTTGTCTTTTATTAATATAAATTATAACTTTTAATATTTTTTAATTTCATTAATATGTTTTAAAAATAATAATTTAATAATCCCGCGTAACGTGTTACGCGGGTTTCGTACTAGTTTCATAAGAAACAAGAAAAGGAGATTCAACCGGACACGTACTTACACATTATTTTTAGTTCCTAGCTTACTCTAGATGTTTTTTTTTTTTTAATGTTAACAATTATTTCTTCATTTTTGTCAAGGTAGCTTAAAAACAAATCTCGTTATTTTCCATACATATGATTTTGGAATTAACTATAATATACTAGTACTTTTCTAATTTATAATTTAATTCTATATTATATATTTGATGTGGGTTAGATGAGAAAATTATGATCCAATAATTAACTAAGTAAACTGAGAAAATAAACTTTTACTTCCTCCATCTCTGATAAAATATTTTTTAGTTGTTTGTCCATGGAATTAAAAAATATATTATTTTATATTAAATGAGTAATTGTATTAAGACGAGTGATGAGCATATATGAAATCTTTTGTTAAAAAATAAATTAATTAATTCTTTTATATTGAAATGATTAAATAAATATGAAATTTATTTTGAAAAAAATAGAGGAATGTAGTTGTAAGATGGGGGCTTGACTCCAGTGAGATTTAATTGGATTCCTAATCCATATTTCAAATTCTATCTGTATTTCATAATATGAAAATTATATCCGATCCTATAAACTACTATTAAACTCTTGACATCACAGTTAATTTAAGAAATATTAATAACATATGCAATTCAATTAAAGAGTGAATATGAGATAAAACATTAGAAATAATTGATTCAATACCATATCATTATTCAATTCATTCATTAAATAAATTGTTACAATTCAAATCTCCAATGATTTTCATTAATGTTTAGATTAATTTAAAGAGATGGTCACAGCTTGTAGGTTAATTTCTACCCTCTCTTTTTAATTTACTTGCGTGGATTTTTGTTTTGAGTTTGTAAAATTTTAACTTTTTTCCCCTCTAATTATGTTATTTTGTTATTATTCATGACTTATACTATTATTATTATAATTATTATTATTATTATTATAATAATTATTATTATTATTATCATCATCAGACTTTACTTTTTATCCTTTGTGATAAGATTTAACATTTTAAGACAAGCATGAACATTACCATACTACAAGTGCACCAACAATTAATACTTCCAGTTTTTTCCAAGGGATAAAATAGACTTTATAAGTAAGGATCTAATTATAATTATATTCTTATAATTAACACTAAATATTAGTAATAATTAAACTATATGAACAAATATTCATAATATTTTATATGAACTATAAGAGCAACTTTATAATTATACACTTAAAATTAGTATTAAATCCTAAAAATAAAAGAGCTAGACTCTTGTAAAACGGGTGTACATCATAAATCTTTGTAAACCCTATGTTCCCTCTTAATTTAAAAATCTAGCAATACATAGGGTATATAGAAATGGAAGGGGGACCACAAGATTTACATCATAAACCCTCTGATTTACACATGTGTTTGTGAAAATAAAAATTAAATTATAAGAGTAAAATAGATAAGAACAACGTTTTCTAAATCGAAATGTAAACTATAAAATTATACTATTTAGTATAAGATTGCACGTGGAATCTTATGCTCAAAAATTATATTTGTGACATTGAAGTCATTGTTTATCCTTAAAAAATCAAACTAAATTTTTTCAACTGATGGATGCAATCAATTCCGGAATTTGTTGCTTACAATAGTTAAGGTACGTAAGAGAATTTGTTTGTGGAATTTCTCCACAAGCCCTTTATTTTTCCTTTTTTGTTTTTTTCTTTGAAAGGTAGGTAAACTAGTAATAATTTTTTGTTTTTATTTATGTATTGTCATTAACTTTATGTGTAAATTTTTAAGGAAAAAATTATCTATTTGTGTAATAATTTTTTGCTATAAATTTTTATGGAACAACTTAAAAAAATGTGTTAACTTTTTTTAAACTGAGAGAGTATAAATTTAGGTGTGAGAAATTTTTAAATAGTTGCTGATGAATAATATTGACTAGTCTTTTTTATGTACTTTTGCGTTATCGGTTTACATACGTTGTTATTTTAATATAAACATATATTATAATTTTTATTTATTTATTTTTTGTTTCAAAATCAGAAAGATATTTTTAGATTAATTAAAGTTGAAGTTGTCATTCATTTTAACATTATCATTACATTTTCTATTTTCTTCAATCTCATTACATTTTTCTTTTCTTTTTTACATTAACTCTATAATTTACTATTGTTATAAAAATATTACAATATTCTTAAAAGAAAAAATTGACTAGTAAAATAAAAAATAAAAAATACTCCCTTTATTTATTTATTTTTTCTCACCCCACAATAAATATCACATTCTAAAAATGAAATATCAGATAAACCTATAACACCAAAACACATTTTAATTTCATTTTTTTCACTCTCACTATAACACATATTCCATCAGTCCTACATAAATATTTACATTTTTTATTTTGATAGATCTCAAATTAAAATTTTAATTTCTCATATTTAGTGAGACCCACACAAAATAATTATATGGGATGTAGTGAGTAAATATCATTCCAAAAGTAGAAATTAATTAGTCAAAAAATACACCTTGTCCCAATTTCAATTCATGCTTTCTATTTTGATTCGTTCCAAATTTAACTTCACATTTTTATAAAATAAAAAAGTAACTAACTAATATCATTTTAACATAGTTTAATTTCAAAGTTGTCATCATTTTTTTAACACACATAACATACTTTATTTTTTAATTATTACAAAAAAAACCATATTATTCCTAAAATAAGTTAAAAAATACTTTCTCCATTCTATTGAGAGGTCCTCATTTTCCCCTCTCAGTAAAAGGATCTCACAGATGGTCTACCACTCATTACTAAACAACTATCAACTACATACTCCATCCGTCCATCCCTAATCTATCCGTTTGCTTTTTGCGCGTGAATTAAGGAGTATTATTATTAATATGTAGTGGGTAGTTGTATTAGTGTGATGTGTAGGTCTCATATTTTAATTATATTAGTGGGTGGGTGGGTCCCATGTGTCTAAAAGTGGAAATGGATAGATTAAGAATGGACGACCCCCAAAATGAATAGATTGACAGTGGATGAAAGGAGTATAAAATAATAATACTCCTTAATTCACTTGAAAAAAAATAAACGAAGACTTTTATCTAGGATGGAGGGAGTAATTTTTATTAAATTCCATATCTACCATAAACATGAATATAGAATTTGGGACATAGTAGTAAGTCTTGTTAGATGTACTCCCGCTGTCCGGATTCAAGGGTGTCATTTGTTTTTAGGCACGGAGATTAAAGAATATTGTTATTTAATGTGTAGTGGGTAGTTGTATTATTGGAGGTGTAGGTTCCATTTTTTAGTTGTATTAGTGGGTATGTGTGGATAAAAAATGGAAATGAGACCCTTGGGGGCGGACGCCCAAAATAGAAAAATAATACCCTTGAAAGCGGACGAAGGGAGTATGTATTGGGTATCGACTGAAATATGAGATGAATTACTCCCTCCATCCGCCCGAAAAGTGGACATTTACTTTTTGCACGTGAATTAAAGAATATTATTATTTAATGTTTAGTGAATAATTGTATTAGTAAGATGTGTGAGTCCCATATATTAATTATATTAGTGATATGTATGTATCATGTAAATATCACTTATCCGAGGTCGAGAGAGTACTATAAGAGTCAAAAGGTGTGAAGAAGAAGACGTAAAGTTTGGTCAAACTGACACATCGTCGTGCTGTCTCGAAAATTGTGTGTGCATGCATGCATCACATTTTTGGCATCAAATCGATAACTTCACACTGCTATTTTTCTTCTTTTATTTATTTGTTTTATTTTCAGCATGTATTTCGTGTCCACCCTATTTTTCAATTTATGAAATACTTTTTACTCCCTATATTTTTTAAATAAATACCACACGTTAAAATAAATCCTAATACTACACTAATTACATGAATCACGTTTGTTAAATTATAATTATTCTTAAATCAACCATATAAATAAAAATATACTCCGTTTTCTTTTTAAATTGATGTGACCCACACATGCTCCCACACTCAACATTAATAAAATTATTCACAACACATTAAAATATTAATTCTCTCACCTCACTACACATTAAATTATTATATTCCTTAATTCAGGTACAAAAAGAAAACGGTTACATTTCAAAGGGACGGAGTGAGTATTACTTTAGAAAAATTATATTTCTTCCGACCCACACATGCCCCCACACTCAACACTAATAAAATTATTTACTACATATTAAAATATTAATTCTCTCACCTCACTACACATCAAATTATTATATTCCTTAATTCAGGTACAAAAAGAAAACGGTTACTTTTCAAGAGGACGGAGTGAGTATCACATTAGAAAGATTATATTCCTTCCAACCCACACATGCCCCCACACTCAATACTAATAAAATTATCAAAACTACACATTAAAATATTAATTCTCTCACCTCACTATACATGAAATTATTATATTCCTTAATTCAGGTACAAAAAGAAAACGGTTACGTTTTAATGGGACGGAGTGAGTATCACTTTAGAAAAAATATACTCCTTCCGTCTCACGTATTTGTTCACATTTATACGACCACAGAGATTAAGAAGTGTTTTTTTAATATATAATGTAATAAAAAATAAGGGTAAATTGGTAATTTAAAGAGAAAAAGTAAATAAAGTTATTGAGAATAATGAATAAAGTGTAAAAAAGTGAATAAAGTTATTGGGATTAATGAATAAAGTGTAAAAAGTAAGTGAGATGTATAATTTATTTTTACCCGTAATGAAATGCGAATAAATACGTGACAATGAGGAAGTATTATAAACCATACAAAAGGATGAATAAAAATAAAACGGTCCCAAACAATAAGTGGCTTGTAATTTTTTAAACTTTATTTATATTTAAAATAAAAAGAATTCACGAACATTGAAATACATTTAATAAATAATTAAGAGCATCTCCAACATATTTTTAAAAATTTAGAGAGAATTTTTTAGGATTGAGTAGATGTTAATTTTATATAATCAAAATTTTCATAATTTTTTTTTTAAAGAAATGCATTAATTAATATGAAGGAGATAAGGCATGCAAAAAACAGTATTTAAGAAGTTTCAAGTTGCAAAGTAAAACAACAAAAGTAATATGTTGAAGCGAGGAAGGACATAAGGCATGCCAAAAACAATACTTCATCCGTCCACTTTTAAGGTGTCAATTTTACTATTTTTTGCATCCGGTTTAAAGGTATTCATTTCTCTTATTATTAAAAAAGTACATAATATGGTACACCACTTCCCTCTAATACAACAACCGACTTTACATATAATAATATTACTCCTTAATCCACGTGCAAAAGCAAACGAATACTTTAAAATCGGACGGAGGGAGTATAATATTAAAGAAGTTTCAAGTTTCAAAACCAAAATAAAACAACAAAAGTAATATGGTGAAGCGATTAGACTCCAAGCTCTCTCGTACTGCTAAAAGTTTTATAAGTCTCTAAAAAAAAAGGAATAATATTGAATCTCATTAAATTATAAAGTGCTTAATTTTGCCTCTTTAAATTTAGAGACAGAAAATCATTCTTTAAATCCAAATGTTAAATTGAACATACTGTAGCATTGTTAAAAAATTAAAAATATCATTTTCTTTTAATATCAGTGTAACTCAGATAAATCTCATAAATCTGAAAATATGAAAAGTGTAACTCAGATAAATCTCATGACTCATCGCGTAAAAGGTTCATATTTTGATATATTTAAAAATAATGAAAAAGAAGAAGAAGCATTATCTCAAACACAAGATCTGATCAATTCAATCAATTTAATTTTTACTTAATTTATTTCCAAGCATCTATTTTATTTAAAGTATTAAATGGGTGAGTTGTAGTATCAATGTATTGAATTAATCTAACAATTAGATTATGATTCTTTAACATACGCATTTGACTTAAATAAGAACAAATAGTAGTACTAACTTGATAAGATTTGAGTCAGAACTTCTAGAAACATTTTATGATTTAGTAGTATTTTTTATTACTCCCTCAGTCCCAAATATTTGTACTCATTTGTATGGGCACGGAGATTAAGACGTGTTATTTTTATAATATATAATGTAAGAAAAATATGGATAAATTAGTAATTTAAATAGAAAAAGTAAATAAAGTTGTTGGGAATGATGAATAAAGTATGAAAAAATAAGTAAAGTTGTTGGGATTGATGAATAAAGTGTAAAATGAGGTGATAAAATATTATATATTTTTACCATTATTGGAATGAGTAAAAATATGTGGGACAGCTCAAAATGGAAGTGAATAAAAATACGTGGGAGGAGGGAGTATTAAAAAAGCTATCACTTTTATTTTAAAATCTTACTATACTTTTTATTTATATCATAAATTGTTCATGAAATTGTTCACAATACTAATATCATTTTCATAAATCAAATTATCAACTTTTATCAAATTATAATTACTCATTCTGTCTTATGAAAAGAGTTACGTTTACTGTTTGCACGGAAATTAAAAAATATAGTATTTTAATGTGTAGTAGGTTGGAGAGAGACAATAATTTAATGTATAGTGGATATTTGTATTAATGTTGTGTGTGGGTCCCATAAAGATAAGGTGATTGATTTTTGTGCGTCACATCTACTAAAAAAGAAATGTAACTCTTATAGCAGGACACCCTAATTAGTAAAATGTAACTTTTGTGGCGGGATGAAAAGAGTATGTAGAACAATTTTGCATAAATTTTGTCTACTAACTAATTGCAACCTAAATATATTATTATAAATTAAAATAACAAAGTAATATAAAAAAAAACCATATATACCATACTTAAAATACTAAGATCCTATGTATCGTACAAATTTCATGATTAAAGTCTAAAGATCCAAGGTGATATTTGTTTCCGGTTTTAAAATCAGGAATGGACTTTAAAATTCATACAAAATCACTCCTATATACACCTACAAACCCTATCATTCTCAACATATATTCTCTCTACTCATTTAATATTTATTCTCTCTTTATCTCCTCTCTCTCCTTTCTTTTTAATACTCCCTACGTCCCGGCGTAAAAATTCCTTTTGCTTTTTTGCACGTAGATTAAGGATTATAATTATTTAATATGTAGTGAGTAGTTGTATTAGTGAGAGTGTGGGCCCCATATTTTAATTGTATTAGAGATGGTGTGTGGGTCTCATGTGTGTAAAAAAGGAAAGAGAACCCTTTGAGTGAGACGATCAAAATGGAAAAAAGAGTACTTCTTACACATTGATTTGACATAAAATTAAAACCTATTATATCAAAAACTCAAAAAAAACATATATCACTAGATTTTCAAACCCCAAAATCTCAATTCCATTCCTTAACCAAACATCACCAAAGTGTATTCTCATTTCTAAAATACTTACAATTGTATTTTCCTTTAATTATTTCATTAAAATAATATTAATTGAATAAAATTTAATTAAATTTAGAAGAAATGGGAGATGGTCCCTCGAAAGTTGGAAGTAATAATTACAATGAGAAACCCAAGAAAGAATATACTGCAAAAGGTTGACCTTTGACCACTGCATTCTATTCTCATTCCTTTGCAACCCAAAAGCCAATCAAATGCAAATTGTTTAAACATTAAATAATTTTTTTTATGGATAAGTATTAATGGTTAGTATACACCAGCCACTCTAATTATTTTTATCGATAAGTATTAATGGTTAGTATACACCAGCCACTCTTACTTCTCCTTCTCCAAATTGTAAAAAGGAATAAGATAAATAGCTAGTTTTTTATAAATTGGGTTTACTCCACAAATTTAAACACCCTAACAATACATAGAGTATGTAGAATTGAAAGAGGATAATAAAATTTACAGAATTTGATTTACAAGAATGGGAAGAGGATAATAAGATTTACAGAATTTGATTTACAAGATAAATTCCCTTTTATAATGTAGTATTCCATATGAATTATGATATGTAATTAAAAAACAAAATAAACATTTTTCTATTATGAAATCAATAATAAATAAACAGTTGCAATTATGAATAGATTGTTAGATAAATAAATAGTGCTTGTGAAAGAAGTAACATCTTCCCCTAATTAAGAAGCGTGTTTTACAGCATGCAGCCGTACTACAAATCCCACAAAACGTGCTTTTATGTTGCTGAATAACCCCTCACGAATAAGCATCATATATCAAACATTTTATTTTTATTAATGAAAAGTTGCTGTATTATTTTTAATTCCTATGAAACAGTAATAATAAAATACTCCTAAGTAAATAGGGAGTCTATTGTTCATTTACCTTTTCAATATTTGAATAAAATTGGATCGTGTATTTTTATTTCATCGATCATAAGATTCTTTTTGAGCTTATATATATGGTTTTGTAAATTACCAATCTATAAAACTAATAAATAAATATCAATTATTTTATTTTATTTTTTTTGTGACTAGTATATAATTAAAAAACGCTACATATGTATATAAAAGTTGGTAACACTTTCGGAAAAGTTTTTAGCACTTTTCACAGTCAAAGAAAGCTGCAATTTGCAACAAGTTTTTTGTATCCGTCAGAAGTGCTGATTTTTCATCATTTTCTTACATAATTTATTCACATTATTATGATCAATAAATAATTTTAGTTTATAGATTCAATTAAATCAATCTTATATATATAGTATTATATTATATATAATTATTTTGGCTCGAAATACAGAGATATAGTACTACTCTATTCTATAAAACTAAGTATGGAGTAGTATTTAATTTACTTGACTTGTGTACGAAATAATATTTCTTAAAAATTATTGGAACATAAGATAAAATGAAGTATCAATCTTACAATAAAATAAAATAGAATTTTATTAGTACTTATAGACTTCTATACTGTAAATATAATTAGTAATATATTAGTGGGTGTTTCACTCCAAAGAATAATAATTAGCGATAAGACAAGTGATTAGTGGTAAGATAAGATACTTTGTGAAAAGTGTTGTTTGTTGTCATTACTAGATTACAATTTACGTACATAGAAAAGGTACATTGCTCATATAATTTGTTAACTAAGTCATATATTAACATGATTTGGTTTCCCTATAAAAGTACATAAAAGTAACCAAGATTAAACCAAGCTAGACAACAATTTTTATTTTTCATTTTATTCAAAAAGGCAAAGAAGCATTAATAATGCAGTTTGCTTAATCAAACTAAATTCTTATGTAAATTTATTGAATATCATTTGGGTTGCGATTCTAACTCAAAATTTATGAATTCGATTGACGTGATATTTTTTTTTACTATATCATGTTGAGTGACATTAATTAATTATATTGTAATTCATCGTAATTTTCTTTCATGTTGAACATATATATCTTCTCAAAAAGTTGTTTCTATAGTACCCTATACACTAAAAAAATAAAAAAATTGTTTTTTATCAATGAATTACTGTTTCAAAATTGCAATAAACTATTAAAACACAAAGATGAAAGTGGAGATAATGGAATACTACAAGTGATTAAGAAAAAATAAGAGACATTGCTGAAGAGGGAGATGATTAAAAATGTGGGAAACAATTATGAAAGTAGAGATAATGGAATACTACAAGTGAGGGCACATAATTATATGTATGTATTACTTTGATTGTGAATTAATTTCAGCATTAATAGTGAACATATAGGTTAAGTGGACAATAATATTCCATGAATGTTACTCATTATATAGTGGCTAAATTTGACCACCTAAAGTGCTTACATTGTGCATGCATGCCAAACCTAATCAATTCACTACCCCCATATCTCTCTAAGAAAAAAATACACCCCCCCACCCCGCAATCCAAAAAAAAAAAAAAACAAAAAGGAAGAAGCATTATTTGGCTGGAGTAATTAATATTGTAACATCAACTAAGTAAATTTCTTGATTTCACGACATGAATAAAAGATAATATACAACTTAATAAAATAATACTCGATGATTTAATTTTTTAATAAAATTAATAATTTATTTGATTCTAATTGGGATTAGTTCAAATTTGAATATCAAATTAATTAAATAATAAGATAGCAATTTTTTTAAAGAAATTCTAATATTACCTCCGTCTATTAATAAGGTAATCGTTTGCTTTTTCACATATATTAAAGAATATTATTATTTTATATAAAATGAATAGTTGTATTAGTGGTGAATCGTGAACCATGTGTGATGTGTTGGACACTTTTACTAAAAAAGAAATATGGGTACATTTAAAATGACAAAATGGATACCTTATCAGCGGATAGAGGAAGTATATATATTTAAAGTCCAACAAAAGTAGTAAATTAATAATGACAAATTCTCTTGTGTGACACTACTTACATGAGACGCTTTGTGAGACGTGTTAAAGTATGTCTATAATTTAGATAAAGTATGTTTAATGATTGTTAAAGTATGTTTTCTAAAGTGTGCTGCATTATGCATTAAAATATGATTTTAATGTGTTATAATATAATTTATTATTGACATATCTTAACTACAAATTAGCATACTTTGTCTATACAATAAGCATACTACAGTGATGGATCGACCAGTCTCACACCCGTCTCACACTCGTCTCACAAATAACCCGTCTCACAAGAGAGTTTCTCATTAATAATTATTAAAAAAAACATCTATTATCTATTTTTCGAGAAATGCAAATATCAATTCTAAAGATAACTGTTGCAATTTTTCTATCGCACAATTACAATTATTTTAATGCGTGTAATAAAAATTCTAATATATATCAAAATGTAACAATAAATCCGTTATACTTGAGAGGGGTGATCCTTCTCCATATTTGAGGATTAAAACGGGGAAGTTTTAAAATTTTGAAAATTTAATATTTCTCATTTCTATACTTCATTTATCTTAACAACTAACAAATAAATACAGAGAATTATGGGCAATTTGGTACTTGTATAGGAGAGTTTTATTTAATTATTCTCATTTATTAATTAACGCACTTGTATTAATTAAAAAAGGCACGATATGACTATACGTATTAATAAGCCCATGTGAGGAGGGAATAATAGTACGTTATTTTGGACAATTAACAAATGATTGAATATTCGATTTTTTGATCTAACTAGGTTTATGTTTGATGTTTTTTTATATAATTTTAAATTTTGACTTCATAGTGCCAATATAAAATTTGACTTTTTGCCAACACAGTGAAATATTTGACTTTTATAGTCCCTGGTGCATGTATAGAGTTAGCGTTGACTTTAGTATGCTATAAAAAAGAAGAAGAATTAGAAGAGTTTCCTCATACTGAAATTTGGGGGTGATTGAGGAGAAAATATACTATATTATTAGTATATTTACATATAAATTTAAAAAAAAATGTTAATTCAATAATTTGAGTTGAGTGTTTCATATATTACTTGAACTTGAATAGAATACATAACTTGTTAATAATAGTGTTCATCAATTCGCAAATTTATCATAAATTCAACTCGATTTTGATCATGCCTTGTGTTAAGTAAAATGAGACAAAATTCAAACTTTGGAATGAAAATAAAACATACTCCGTATATGATTCGGATGTCAGGTTACACATTAATATTACATTAATTGTTTTATGTGTTAGATAAATGACACGTGTATGAAAAAAAAATGTGACATTTTCTCCAAAGGTTGATATTTTCTTTTTAGGGTATAAATTAGTATTATATTCTACATGCCAATTATCCAACCGTTCACGTAGAAGATGTAACATCAAAATGTAATAATTAAATGATATTACGTCTTACTTCATTTCCATGTTTCATCTCATATTCAATTTATTAGATTATTACCATAGATGCTATAATTAATATTCAAATTATAGCCACGTTAGAAAGTGTTTAATGATTATTAATAATTATGGTATAGTATTGAGAAAATATCAATTTTGCTCTTGTATTTTTTACCAAATCAAATTTTAGTCCTGTAATTTTTAGTATTTTTAATTTTAGTCTTTTTAGTTTCAATTTTGGTCCTATAACTTTTAAAATTTTAATTTTAGTCCTATAAGTTTCAAATTTAGTCCTATATCTTTTGAATTATCAAAATTAGTTATGTATCTTTTGAAATATGATATAATTTATAATATGACTAATTTTGATAATTAAAAAAGATATAGGACTAATTTGAAACTAATAGAACTAAAATTAAAATTTTAAAAGATACATGACCAAAATTGAAACTAAAAGGACTAAAATTAAAAATACTAAAAACTACAGGACTAAAATTGGATTTGATAAAAGATACGGGATCAAAATTGATATTTTCTTTATAGTATTTTATTAGAAAACACAAGTTATGAAATATATAGGGTGGAAGACATTGTGAAATAGGGGATTCAAACCGTTATGTAATACTCCAACAGTAATTATTTTACTTTTTTTTATATTCGTGTCATTAAGTATTTCACATTTTATTTTTACTAATACACTACAATAATACTTTTTACCTATCCCAACGTAATTAATACCCACTTTTTCACCAATTCCAAGAATTTTTATACACATTTTTTTATTAAATTAACTAAAATATTTTTTCTTTTTTTAAATTTATACATCAATTTTTTTCTCTTAAATTCCACGCATAAAAATATGTAAAATACATAAAATATTATAAAAGTAAGTTTTCTTAGAATTACAATTCCACCCAACCTAACACATTTTATCAATAAGAAAAAAAGTAGTATTTAATATTTATATTTATAAAATTATTATTGTCAATATAATAATACTCGTAAGCCATGGAGCAACTCATTTAATTAAAGGGTTGAAGATAGGGGTGGCAATTCGTGCTAACGGGTTGGGTTTCGTGTCGACACGATAGTGACACGACATGATAAGGGCAAACCCGAACACGACACGATAAGAATTCGTTCCAACACGACACGAACACGAAAAATAACGGGTTGACACGACACGACACGATAACGACACGATAAGAATTCGTTCCAACACGACACGAACACGAAAAATAACGGGTTGACACGACACGACACGATAACGACACGATAAGAAAATAAAAAAAAACTAATAAAAATAAATAAAAAAATTTAAGTAAATATATTTTAAAATTATTTATAAGTATTTTTATAATATATTTTTCTAATTTTTATATTTATATTGGGTTGTTAACAGGTTAATGGGTTGTTAACGGGTTAATGGGTAACCTGTTAATATTAATCGTGCTTAAAGGGTTGACACGAACCCGACACGAACACGACACGAAATTTTCGTGTCCTTATTGGGTTGACACGATAACAACACGAACCCAATAAGGTCAAACACTAACCCGCAATTATCGTGTCGTGCTCGTGTCGTGCTATCGTGTCGTGTCGGGAATTGCCACCCCTAGTTGAAGATCCAGCCACCATTTGAACAGTCGGGTCAACCCGACCCATCTTTCGCCATTACATCCTATGAATTAAAAGAGGAACATGGCCGAGTGAGACCTTTCGCTTTTAGGAATATTAGTATCCACGTGTGACCAATACATCCACAATGCAAAAGCTCAATCTTTATTTACCGCATCAAATTTAATACCAACTCTTTTAATCCAACATACTCCATTTAATTACTTAGGAAGATAATAGTAATTTCTTGAATTGATCTTATCCACACACTCGAATTAATTCTCGAAGATGAACATCATGTAGCCTGTCTCAAAGCATTTAAGACTTGATTAAGTACTCTTGTCCTTTATTACTCTGCAGTGATCAACCATACAGTGTCCAACATTAATAAATCCAACTCCATATCATCCAATTTTAATTTAATTATGGATCGAGAAAAAGGCCATTCTTTTTCGAGAGTAGTGAGTTGAATTGTTGAAAATCGAATATCTCAATATTAAAAGAAAAAGAAAAAAAGGGAGAGCTGTTATCTTTCTTTCTTTCTTTCTTTCTTTTGTACGTGTATATATATTTTCATCTTTCTATCTCTATATATAGACATTCAAACTAGATGCTGTCCAACAATTTTTGTCACCCAATCCAAGATTAAATATTGTTGATTTGAGATTATAATCTGATGATCGTAATGGGTGTGGTGATAGATGGAGGTTTGTGGGTTGTTAACGTTGTTGTTGTTGTTGGTTTGATGATTTTGTACCATTTCTTGCCTCTGTTGATGTTGAGAAATGTTAAGGTTCCTAAGGGGTCGTTTGGATGGCCATTTCTTGGCGAAACCCTTTCTTTTTTGAAACCTCACTCTTCTACTTCAACTGGTGCTTTTTTGCAATACCATTGTTCTAAGTAAGTCATCATCTTTCTCTCTCCTCTCAAATATATGAGTCAAGATTCTTGAATGTTGTACTGCATATGTATGTATGTGTGTGTACGTAGCACATATGCAGTGTGTGTGATTAAAGATTGGATTTTTATTACAAAGATTGGGTTGGTTTATTACAGGTATGGTAAAGTGTTCAAATCCCATCTGTTCTTCTCTCCGACAGTGGTATCATGCGACGAAGAACTGAACTACCACATCCTGCAGAACGAGGATCGGCTATTTCAGTGTAGCTACCCGAAGCCCATCCACGGGATCCTCGGCCGGAGCTCCATGCTCGTGGTGGTCGGAGACACCCACCGCCGCTTGCGAAACGTCGCCGTTTCGCTTGTGAACACCGTGAAATCGAAGCCGGATTTCCTTCACGACATCGAGGGGGGCGCCACCCGGATTCTCGATTCTTGGAAAGATAAGAGCCAAGTACTCTTCTGTGAAGAAGCCAGAAAGGTAATTTCACTTCACACACACACGTCCTAATTAACACTGTCGGAATTCTTGACCCGCACGTGTGACTGACACACTTACTTTTTTTTTTTTTTCCACACAGTACACATTCAATGTAATAGTGAAGCAGGTTCTTGGGTTGACCCCAGATGAGAGAGAAACTCAGGAAATCCTAGAAGATTTTCTTACATTCATGAGGGGTTTGATCTCCTTACCCATCTACATTCCTGGGACGCCCTATGCAAGAGCTGTGAAGGTATTTTATTTAATTGGGATTAATTGTTAATTAATAATTGAGGGGGAGGGTGTAATAATAATTATGAATTATGATGATGAATAATCCATATGGTGGTCTTTACAGGCTAGAATGAGAATAAGTTCAAGAGTGAAAGCAATTATAGAGGAGAGAAGGGGGAGGAGGAGAGATAATGGTGATTTTCTAGAGATATTGCTGTGTGTTGATAGCTTGTCCGAAGATGAGAAAGTTAGTTTCGTATTGGATTCTCTACTTGGTAGTTATGAAACCACCTCCCTTCTTATATCCATTCTCATCTTTTTTCTCACCCACTCCCCCTCTGCCCTAAACCAACTCAAGGTAACTAATTTTTCCTCTCCATTCTTTACTTTAATTGCTAAATTTTTTAGCCCCAAAAGTAATTTTATGAGTGAAAATATCAAAATACTTATGACCAATTTCAAATTATCTTATTATTTTATTTGTAATTCTCAATTTTAATATTTTTATTCGATTACCACTTATTTTCGTTCAAATTTAGTTCTTTCAAAATTTGGATTTGAATATAAATAAAATATTAAATTTGAACAAAAATACGACAAAAAATTGATCAAAATTTACAAATAAAAAGTTAATAAAAATTAATTGAAATCGGCCATACTCAAAGAATTTTGATATTTCCCAATTTAATTATGCATATTTCGGCAATTATTTATCTAAATAATTATGGATTTAAATTAAATTAATAAAAATTGCAGGGCTGAAATTGAAAAGAAGTAAAAATGGCAAGGTTTATAAAAAAAAATTAAAAATTGCGGGATTATATAAATTGCATTTGTGAAAAAAAAAATTTAACACAAAATGACAATTTTATAAAAAATTAAATGACTTTAATTCTGCGATTTTTCATGAAAAACTGAATTCTTAAAATTGAAATTAATGCAGGCAGAGCATCAGAAAATAAGAAGCCTCAAGAAAAAGGATGAATTCCTGAACTGGGATGATTACAAACAGATGGAATTCACACAGAATGTAAGAAGATATTTTGCATATTATTTTCAAATTTTAATTTCATAATAATATTTTGAGCTGTGAAACTACAATAATTGTGCCAATAGTATTAATATTCAGTGGACCTTTCTAAGACAGGTCATAAGCGAAGCTCTAAGATTTGGAAACATTGTTAAATTTGTCCACCGAAAGGCAATCAAAGATGTCAAATTTAAAGGTATATATTAATCCATCTAATTTTATTAGAGTATTTAAACCCAAAAAATAAAGGTATATATATATATATATATACAAATATATTGCACTAGTGGTCTTACTTTTCTTACATATTACCTTTTGGCCCAGATTACATAATTCCTGCAGGTTGGAAGGTCCTACCTGTGTTCTCTGCAGTTCATCTAGATCCTTCTCTCCATCCTGATTCTTTCCAGTTTAATCCATGGAGATGGAAGGTACATTTTCTTGAATCTACATTCGGGTCAAATCATTTAATTGTGGTCGGGTCGGTTATTGATATCGAATTTAAAATCGGATCGTTCAGACACAAGATCAAACGTGTAAGAAGTTTACCCCATTTGGTGGAGGGTCCAGATGCTGCCCCGGTTTTGAACTGGCAAAAGTTGAGGTTGCTTTTTTTCTCCACCACCTCATTCAAAATTATAGGTATTGCCTTTATTCTTTTACATAAAAAAAAAAAAATTAAAACAATAATATTTTTTTTTAAATATTTGCGGAAAAAAATACAAACTTTACGCTTATTGTAAATTAATTTTCAATTTTGAGTTGTATTAAATTTCTAAAAAAAACCCCACCTTTCACCACTTTTGAGAAAAATATATCACACATTGGTGCATTTTGCAACTATACTTTAAGGCCGTAGTATTTTTTTTTTTCAGAATTGGGGATTAAATTAAATACAATAAGATTAAATTTTGTGGTTTTTCTTGCCAATAATTTTTTGTTACGTTTATTTCATGAAATATTGTGATTAATGGAATTTATTTATTTTCAGATGGGAGATTGAAGATGGGGATCAGCCAATGGCATATCCATATGTAGAGTTTAAGAAAGGACTAAAAATGAATGTGCATTGCTTGTAGCTATATATTTTCTTAGGATGTGTATGTTTTTTTTTCTTAATTATTACATACCTAAGTAATAGTCATTATACTTTTTTTTTTGTTTATTTTTATTGCATTGATCAAAAACATGTTAGAGTTGATCCTAGATTTTGCTAAGTACATAAAAAAAACAACCAAATATTTGTGATTAAAGCTCTGTTTATTTAGTACTCCATTAATTTTGTTGAGGCTCTCTCTCTTCCTCTTAACTAATTACAAATGGCATTATTTATTGAAGCTGTATGTACACTATTGACCTCAATCATATTAATATTTATAGTGAAAAAGGCATGTTTTTTTTTTAGTTTTTAAATACAATTCAACTATTTAAGCATTCTCTCACTATTACATCGATAGATAAATTGTCTTCTTGATGGGCTTTTAGTTCACATAAAAGATAGGAGAAGCGGGAAGGCCCAACTCTTTCATGGGCCAGAATTTTGCTGTAAATTTAGCTTTGGGCAAAAATAATAAAACAGACTAAGCCTTAATCTTAAGATTCAACATAATTGGACCATATATTTTCACTAAAATGGACTTCGAAATTCCTAAAGTATTTGATGAGAGCGGTAATAAAATCATATGGTCCAGTTATGGAAGTCCATTTTAGTGAAAATATCCTAAAATAGTTGTGGAAGGTTGAGTGAATCTTAAATTTCTCTATTTTATCACTATATATAAGTTTGGTACTTCTGGTACCTGCTTATTTTTAATAATATAATTTATTGTCTGATCTAAAAAAAAGTATAGAAGAGGAAAAAGAACACACAAGAGAAAAACAGAGATTTTATTTAAGGCATTGGATATTAATGTATACAAAACCCTATAAAGAAGAGAGGAAAAAGAGTTACAACTCTTCTTATTCTAATAAGATCAAAGTAATATTTCAGTAACATACTCGCTGTTAAAATATCTGCTTAAAATTTTATTCTTATGATGAGTATCATAATCACGGATTCATCTTTTAATTAATAAAAATTTATATTTCTGTAAAAAAAACAAACAAGCAAACTGTGTATAACAGTAGAGAAATTGGTATAATTTATTCTTGATTTATATTAATAAAAATAAATAAAACAAATTCTAATTACAAATCATAATATAGAATATAAATTCTTCTTGAATATTGTGTTCTTCTATTATAAATTACTAGGTAATTAATTAAAATACTCTAAAATTGTGTTTGTCACTGTATGACGCATGTGGGTCCCACCTTTGATAGATATATCGAGGGGGGCCGGGCCTATAAAAAGTGGGCCCATCGGCACCGCCTGCGGCGGAAGCGCGGCGGCGGGTTCAACTTCCATGACCTCGCCTACACTCACTAGTTGTACTGCACAACCCAGTTTCTTCCACATCCGCCGAGTCAGCTCCACCGAGTCGATCCCATGCCCCATCACCTCCACCTCCTCTTTTGTTTGCCCTCTCAGCGCCACTGATTCAACCCCTGAAAATATCACAAACACTTAAATAAATCGAGTTTACGGTATAAATCCTGTTATCCCTCTTCTAGTCCTATAAGGTGATTAAATTAAAAAAATTTATGATATAAATTCGATTTATAAGAGACTAACTCTGAAAATACGAAAGTGTTTTTTTTGGAGATATTTAGGATGATCGATGATTATGATGTACCTGATGATCCGATAGCAATTTTCAAGGCTTTGGATCGGCATTTGTGGTCCTTCATTGGCACCTTCATAACAATCCTTTGCTGCATGCAAATGCAATCAACTAATTATTTATATATTTTTTAAATAAATAAAAATAAAATCATTATTTAGAAAATCAAGAAATTTTCATCAAATTAACCTTCATTTTCTTGGTTGATGAAACTTAGCGAGAATGTGTGTGTTGAGTGAGTTTGTGGGTGAGTAGCTATTTTATTTATACCAAAATTATTAATTAGTGGAGATTTATATTAATTACTCGCATTCTCGTGCTTATTTCCTGCTAATTACATTACACGAAGTCTAAAAAGAAATTAATTAGGAGTAATAAAATGAGGGGCGACTATTTGCACCCAATCATACTTAATGAACCCCATAAATTTATGAATTTAAAATATATCTATATGTGAAGACGTAAATATCCCTTTATAAATAATAAAATAAAATTAATGACTCCAATTAAATTTATAGATACACCCCACCATCATCGTTATAATTGATGATGAACTCTAAACCTGTGCATCAGATTATCATGGAACAAGAAAAATATGTTAAAAAAATAACCACCCCCATTGAATCATCTCCATCATCTTTATCTTTATACCACACAAACTTTGCAAACACCCAACCAGAGATAACCCTAATCATAACCCAGACAATATTGACCCACCCAACAACCTCCAAGATTTCGGAGGAGAAAATCTCTCCGGCGACCCAGAGCCGTCGAACAGCTCTGGCAGCCGCCCGCGCGGCCGTCCTCGGGTTCCAAGAACAAACCTAAAGCCCCCGTTGCGATCACCAAGAACAGCCCCAACGCCCTCCGCAGCCACGTTATGGAAATCAGCGACGGCGACATCGTCAACTGTGTCTCCTCCTTCGTGTGCCGCTCCATCCTGAGGGGCACCGGAATCATGAAGGACTTGACGCTGCAGCAGGCGACGGCGCTCGAGGGGGTCATAACCCTGCTGGGATGGTTCGAGATCCTGTCCCTGTTGGGACGTTCCTGTCGAAGGCGTCGTAGGTAGGGACGAGCAAACTGACGGTGTATTTTGCTGGTAGACAAGGGCAGTTGATGGGCAGCGTGGCGGTGGGGGCCGTTGATGATCATTGCAGTGACGTTCACGAATGCGGTGTAAGAGAGGCTGCAAGTGGAGGAAGAGGGCGGCGATGAAGAAATGGCGTCAAGATATCAAGAAGTAGGGAAGTCATCATCGGATCAGAATAATTTGCAGATGTGAATGATGTTTCTTAGGCACAGCAGCAATGCCCTCCTGCTCCTTATTGAGGATTTAGATATATACATTGTGTGTTGAGTTAAATAAAGAAAAAAGTGAGAATGAAGTTTGAAAAAGAAAGAAAAATAAGAATAAGAAAGAGGAGAAACAAGTTGATGAAATTATGAGTGAAGAAAGTAACTCTGCAGAGAATAGGGTTTAGAGTGATTATAATGATGATGGAGTGTATTTAGAAGTTTAATCGGGGTATCTATAACAATTTAATACTAATTTTAAATTATAAAAGGGTATTTACGTTTTTTCACATGCATATATTTTAAATTTATAAATTATTGGGGTTCATCTAGTAAATTTAAGGATGCAAATAGCCGTCCCCTAAAATGAGATGATGTCTTAATGCATGATGGTTTTAATGTCTCTTTGTCAGTGTCACACTCGCACCATTTTCCAGACGACGGGTCAAACATCTCCACTCTTCCCCGAAAATAAATAAACAAAGGGTTAATTGTAAAAATAAAACTTTATTTCTACCGTAAATTAATTATCAATTTTGAAAATTTGTAAAAAAAACCACAACATTTAAGTATTGTTGTAAAATATCTCAAAAAAATCCTACTCTTAGTCACAAATTAATTTTTTTTTGCAATAATACTTAAGGTTGTGGTTTTTTTGCAATTAACCCATAAATAATTAATAATAATTAATATATATATATATATATATATATATATATATACTCCCTGATTATGATATTATATAATGAGTGTATATTAGGTGCACCCATATGTGTATAACTTCTTATTCTATTTTGTATATATGTTATTTGTTTTGTAATAATTGTATACTTTTTTCACATTAAGTTTTTCATTAAAAAAACCATCATTTATATGTGTATAACTTTTTATTCAATAGTATATACATGTATTTTAATAATTGTATATTTTTTTACACTCAATTTTTCATTAAAAAAATTAACAATTAAATTGTATACATTTTTACTCATAATTGTATATGTTTTTGTTTATATTCGGGTGCACACTATATTTAGCCTTAGATAGGCCATTACATAATATACTTTCAAAGGTAAAAATGGATGTGTGATGTTTTAAGAAATTCACTCTAACAAAATTGTTAAAAGTGAAGTGAATTTTGTGAGACAAATAAAAAAGATATTATATATTTCTAAATAAAAAATAACATATAATGGATGAAAGTTAATTACTAATCATCAAATATTTATATTTATTTTATAAATAATTTATAGAATGAAAAACAATGTGTATGCACGTGCACGTGCACATGCACTTAACTTTTTTTTTATTGATATTAAAAAAAAAGATAATTTTTACATTTATTTCATTATTTCTTCGGGATAATTTGGTATTTTAGGAATAGGGTGTATGTATTATTTTTTATTCAATTTTTTAAATAAATGTATAATTTTTTTATATTATTTTTTCTTTAAAAAGTTATTAACTAAACCATTTGTACTAAATATAAAATATACATAATTGAAGATAATAAAACATCTTGGAATACTATTTTTTTTTCTAACTTTTTATTAATCTTTACTATGTTCCATTATGCATTTCGTTTATTGTTTTTCCTATTCCTTTTACTTTATTTATATATTTATTTATTTATTTATTTTTAATATTTTTTTATTGTATTAGAAACGGGTTCTTTCTTATAATGAGAATTTTTTACTTGAACACGCATCTCAAAGTTTCAACCTCAATGAAAAATTAACTTCAAATTAATTGTTAGTATTATATTATTCATTCAAATTGTGAAAAGATTTTTTAAAGATATGGTTCGAAATTATTTTTGACGAGGCCCGGCCCAAGAAAAGAGAATTTCTCCAAATAAAATGAATTGGGCTACAATCTAGGCCTTGATCCAAATTAAAATCACGTGTAGGTTTTCCCTTTGGATAGACAATTAATTGAAGGGCTCATCATAGCTAGCTGTTGAAATATCTCTATAATCAATCGGATTGATTGAATTTCGAGTTTATAATTTGACTTTAGAATTAGAAAATATATGTGAAATTTGAAACTATATCAAATATAATACTAAAATACAGGGACTAATATACGGGCCTCAAGAACTTCGAAACCAAGGTTTAAAATATCGATATCGATAAAAATATCGATACCTCAAATTTACGGATATATCGATGAATATATCGAATATCGATATCGGTAAAAATTAAAAAAATCACGAAAACTTAAAAAAAATTAATTATTTAACTTTGCAATATATTTTAACTAATTTTAATATATAAATAAAATTTAAAATTTCAATAAAACTCATAACATATGATAAATAAATCAATTACAACATATTTAAAAAGTTTAAAGTCATACAATACTTAATAACTAATATCAAAATGATAATTTATGATACTCAAATGTAAAACATGTATGTCATCTTGATCTAAACAATATTAGTATCAGCTTATCGAATTAGAGAAATTCTGAATATAGTTCTGAATGTGTCAGTAATATTGTTATGTACTAATAAAATACTCCCTCCATCCCGATCCGATTGAATATATCAAAATAATTGTACTTTTAATTAGTGTATACTATCACACTGTGTACGTGAAAGGAAACTCCTCATTTACTTAGTAGTAATAATTTTAATGAAAAGTAATAATAAGTGATAATTAATTAAATAAAATAAAACAGTCTTAATAATTCCATACAAGTATTGATCTATTTTTTTTAAATTGATCAAATTAATGAAAAATTTTGTATTTAGTTGGAAACGGTAAAATAAAAAATCATTAAAACTTTTTTAAGAATATGGATAATTTTTTGATATTTTCGATATATCTTCGATATTTTAGCGATATTTTCTCGATATATCTCGACATCTGAAAAAATTTGAACTGTGTCAAACCGATATCGATATTGTTACCGATATTTCTCGATATTTTTCGATATATCCTCGACATCAGAAAAGATATATTTTTTTTCCCAATATCGATATCGGTACTCTCTAAATACGGATATATCGTGGATATTTTCGGAAATTTTAAACTTTAGTCGAAACTCATAATTGAATTCATGTCACGTATTTATTCTAATAAATATGTTCTTAGAAATTAATTTGCCTCTTCAATTTATTTATTTTTGCTCTGTTAGTTAATATATGTTCGATAGACGATTATGCATTAATTTCCTCAACTTTGTCAAATTGAGCAGTCTTCTGTGGGTCTATTGAAATGATTAAATTCGTAATTAAAGTTAATTGGTAGTTACATAATAATAATAATAAAAAAGAAGCACCAGCTTGCCAATAAAAATTCAACCAAACTAGGATTAGAAATCGAGTAGGCATCATCAATTACTTCTTTGAAAATTTGAGCTTATTCATAACTCTCTATCACCAAAAAGTCTATCAAATCAAATTAGTGTACACATGATCTCTTGCTCTTATATTTACTATTTTAGATGTATATAAAATTATGTTAAATTATCCTATTTTGATTTTGATTCACATCATTTTTATTTTTGTTTTGATAAGTTTACTAATTTAATAGGGGTGTTTGCAATAATTTAAGAATATTGTGTGCTTTTAGAAAGTGTAAAGGTGTGAGAGTGTTGCTTTATTTTAAAAAAAAGGAAAGTGATTATAAATCCATATATAAAATGTTTTGAAAATCCCCTATTTAAGGATTATATTAAAAAGTCCAATTATATATATTTACTCTTTATTTTGAAAAATAACAAAAATAAAAAAATAAAAAAATACAAAGTATGTTGTATGTTAAGTAGTAATGATAATTTAAAATTAGAATGTATTGGGAGAATATGAGTTAAATGATATTCCTATGTAAAGAGGTATGAATTTAAGGGGCTAATTGTGTGGAGGTTAAAAGGTTTAGCCCTTGTTGGTTGGTTGAGTTACCATGATTTACTTATCTTCCTCACAAGCTGTACCCATCCCATTACCATTTATCAATACCCGCAGGTACTCATACCCATTTAATATTCAATTATTTTATATATATTTATATTTTTTTATTGTCTAAATAAGTATAATAATAAAAATTACATTATTATTAATTAAATATAAAATAAATATAATATAAATTGATTATTTTAAATAAATATTTAATAAATATGCTTAAATAAAACTTATAACTATTAATTAAATATATAAAATATCTTATCATATATAAATTATATAATATATATTAAATTTTATAAAAAAAATATATATAATCGCGGTACCCGCGGGTATTTGAGGCATTACCCGAGCCCGTCCCATACCCAAATGGTATTTTTCACAACTATCCGTACTCGTCACAAACCCATTTATAACTACCCGTACCCTACCCATTAGGGTTCGGACCGTCCCATTGCCATCCCTAGCTATCGGGGCGCCAGGGGTGGGCGAAACCACCTTTTTTGCACAATATATAATATTAAAAGCTTTTATTCTATAATAAAAAAATTCATTAGAAATGTGTAACATAATTCATTGCACTTTGGAACCACGATATAATAAAAAAAAATTAATCAAATTTTTATGTGAGTAAAAATATGGGCATATAATATTAAAAGCTTTTAAGAAAAAAATTCATTAAAAATGTGTAATTCATTGCACTTTTGAACGACTATATAATAAAAAAAAAGTTAAATCAAAATTTTATACAAGTAAAAATTAATTGAGTTAGTCTCTTATGAATTAGGTTTATGATGGAAACTTTTGGTTTTCTGTTATTTAAACTCTAGTAAAATATAGTAGGTTATAATGAAATTGGGATATGTGATTAACATTGTAAACTTAGTTTTCACAAGAGTTTACTTAATTTATAAGTAAAGATATAATAATATATCATGCATAAAATTATGGCATTCATTGATTCGACCTTACCGTAAACGCTCAATACAGTTAATTTGCCTTGCATTAAACATTCATACCATAGTTATCAAACAAAATGATAATAAATATATAATTAAACAAAACGAATTTAAATATATTATAAAAAAGAAAAGAGGTGATGCATGAGAGAATTAAGGATCCAAGATTAAAAGGGAACATGAATGAGGAAAAAGGCCAAGAAAGTAGGATCCAATTCATCATCATCAAGAATGGGACTCAACTGCAAGGTATCATAGTGGAGGGGCCATTTTCTAACTTTTTTTAAATTTTGCAATCACTACTTAGATTTCCCACCATTTATTTATTATTATATATTAAAACAGTTCAATGAGATTGTTTGATTTGTAAGACAATTTCAAATTTAATCTACGTGCTCATTAACCCATTCACTGACTCGATTTTCTTTAGTTATTAACTTATTAATTGATTGATTTTAATCTGTCACGTGTGAAGATCACATAATAGAGTACATGCACCTCGGAATTTTATTAAAGGAATTTTATCGATTCTATTGCCTGAAAATGGGTAAACTATTCATTTGTGGCCTAAATTATTTTTTTTTATCAATTCGGAGCCTGAATTTAGGCCCTAAATTAATAAAATAGGAGATAATATTGATAGAGAAAATAATTTAGGCCCCTGATTGATATTATTAAATGTTACAATTAATTCTTTTTCTTATTAATATTTTGTTATTTTGAATTTGGGTCTAGGGTTTTAAAGTTTATACACCTTTCATCCGTATGCAAGAGTGTCATTTGCTTTTTGATGCGTAAATTAAAATGTATTACTCCATTATTTAATATATAGTGGGTATTTGTATTAACGAGGAGATGTGTGAGTCCCATATTCAAAGCAGAGGAAATAGAATATTATATAGCTATAGGGCTAGGTTCCGCTCCTCGCTCGAGCTACCAGCTATCAACGATTGAATTCCTGTTGACTAATCCGAGTCCTTGAGAGCTTAGACGTCAGCGGGGAAGAACTCCGAAAGAATTTCATCGGCTCCTCCTCCCTCTTCAATCGGGTAATTACGGCCTGAAGGATCGAAAAAATGTGGCCTAGGATTTCTATTCCCCGCCTACTATACCCTTCGTGTCCATAGAGTAGCTGCCCTTAAGCTATTCCCCTCAGTGATGTGTATGGGGATCTCATATGTTTAAAAGAAAAATAAGATCCTTTAGAGCGCGCCCTGAAATGACAAAATAAGATCCTTACTGACTGACGGAAAGAGTACTGTTTAGGATTATTTGTGTTTATTTCTTGTAATTTACAGAGTAAATAAATAAATAAATAAATTTAGAAGTGCTTTAGTGAGCTGTTGTTGGTGGTGATCTCTGAAACTGTATGATTGATGATAAATGAAAAGAGACATGGGAAAAAACATTTCAAAAGATGGACCAAGAATTGGGAGAAAGGTAACAAAATTATCACAATTGTAGACCATGATGGACCATATATATTTGTACAGTCATCATGTGAAAACAAATACAACTAATATTTTCATGTTTCATAAAAAAAAAAAAAAAAATTCTTTTATAAATACATGCTATGTCCCAAATTTTAAAATGTTTTCTTCACATTATTTCCATATATAAAAAGGCACATGTCACTTTACAGTTTCTATAATTGTCTGTAGCTATAGAGGGAATAGCAGAAGATAGTGTTTGTTCAGCCATATAAGATTGTAGACCACCACCCAATGTCCCAAATTTCTCATCACCTCCATTACAAAAATCCATCTCTGAAATTCTACATCCCTCCATTAAATTCTAAAGAATGTCAAAAGGACCCCACCATTGTAGAAATCCAGACATGATTGTCCATTCCTTAAACTTCCTAATTATCCAGTATAATATACCCAAGAAAGCTATAAATTCAATGTAATAGTCCACCACAAATCTGCATTACACTAATCATCCTACTTTGCCTTTACACACCAAAGGGGGGTGGCTGAGTTGCATAAGGATATTGTAAATAAAGAAAGATCGAAAATAAGGAAAAAGAAAGAAAAAAGTACCTCTAGAGCTGGTTTTTTCCCTCTTAAGAATAGCTTGATGTTCTGCCTTTTGCATTCTTTTAGAGGCTGAATTCCTCCATCAAGATTGAATATGTTATCTTCAAGGAAGCTTGCTGCTTTTGCTTTACCTGTAGGGCTCAACATCCTTAGTCTTCCACCATCAACGGGCTCGTCCCATGATCGTGCAACGATGGAATCGAGCAGCAAAACAGAGGTTTGTGTTTAAATGCACTAAATTCTTAGCTTGCATGTATTATGATCTATAGATGCATTGAATAATCCGGGGCGGCCCGGCTCTTTTCGTGTTTTCAGGTGACTCCTAGACTGTTGTTTGAGATCAAAGTCCATGGATTCCTTCTGTGGGCTTCAGTTGGCTTCCTAATGCCAATTGGTATACTTGCAAAGAGGATGTCTAACAGAGAGGAGTCTGGTAGAAGACTAAGAATTATATTCTATGTTCATGCTATTACACAGGTGAGTATAGATTGTTTTTTAGAAATTTATCCATCCTTTCAATTCTAAGAATTGTGTTATTTTCTTCTGTTATCATTTTCTTAACAGTGAAGAAAAATTACTACTTGGGACATTTTTAGTTAGATAAGGTGCCCCACAACCAACCTTTAATGACTCAAACATAATCTAAATTAATGACTTTCAATTGGTGGAAATCATTATGGCCACTTTGATTGTAAGAAAACAAACTGATTAATATTCTTGATCAATGAGCAGCTAGTATCATCCTAAGTTGAATCATTTCACCGTTAGTTTTACTGTTATGATCTTAGGCTCTTAGCCTCTTAGGTATTATGAAATGATAAAGTAGAATAATTATAGGTTCTCCCGGCCCAGAGAGAGAGATTAATGGCTTTAAGCTCCAAAGCAATCCACAAGAATGATGATTGAGGCAATGCGATGCCTCAAAACAGTAGCTAGATAATGACTGTTTTTCTTGGATTAATTGCAAGAAAAAAACACCAAATTAACTCATATTGCAAATTAATCCAAAAATTTGAGAAATTACAAAAAAGAAATTCCAGTTTGAAGCATTGTTACAAAACCCACTCAATTTGTCAATAAAGAACCTCACCTTTAATCCCCATTTTTTAGAAATATATAACACATTGGGTGCATTTGCAACAATGCTTAAGATAGTGTTCTTTCTTGCAATTTTTCAGATTAATTTGCAATAAGAGTAAAGTTCATTTTTTTTTAAATTAATCCGGTTTTCTTCACTAAGACCATAATATGACTCGTGTAATCTGCAGATTATCTCAGTCCTACTAGCTACAGCAGGGGCAGTAATGTCAATAAAATACTTCGACAACTCTTTCAGCAACGATCACCAAGGAATAGGCATAGCATTTTACGTTGGCATGTGGTTGCAAGCATTAATTGGTATATTCAGACCACACAGGTAATAAATCAATCTGAACACTCTGCCTACAATATACATACACATAATATATCAAAACAAGCAATATCAGATTATAACATCTTTCAGTATTAACTTCTTAATTAGACAACTTGTACATGTAAAGAATAAGATGTATAAAATATATATCTTAGCTTATTCTTTGTTTGCAGGCGAAGCAAAGGCAGAAGTATATGGTTTCTTTTTCACTGGCTTGCGGGTATAGCTGTTTCTTTACTAGGTGTCATCAACATATACACAGGTTTACAAGCCTATCATAAGAGAACGTCGAAGAAAGTCAGATTTTGGACCATTCTTTTCACAGTTCAGATATCTATAGTGCTATTCCTCTACCTATTCCAAGAAAAATGGCAGTATATACAGCAACAGGGCTCGATTCTTCAAAATAAGACGATAAGACCTACTGATCAAGAAATGTCACCAGGGTGCCAGCGGAAAGAAGCATCTATGGAACATTGTTGAATCTTGATAGTATAGTCATATTTGTATTGGAATTTGATTGTTTTCCAATCTCTCCATGATTAGTAAGTTAATGGATTTGATTCATTTTCGACTTCATATCTGTAAATTGTGATTAGACAAGAAAGTCTTATACTCTACATCATAAATGAATATGCACGGTTTTCCAAATGAGATCGCCTGTTTCACAATGGTATTTCATCTACTGTTTCATAAATTAAATGATTGACATGTGGCACAATGCCCAAAATTTAATACTTGCCTCAAGGGTTTAATGGTCATTTGTAGGGTATAGTATTTTTATGTTGTGAAACACCAATAAAACACCGAAAATGTAACAGGAAATTCAACTTGTTTTCATTCATCATCTTCTAAAAGTAAAGTGATATTTATGTAAGATTCCCTTTTTTAAAACCTTTTTCACATGATCATCGGTGACATCTTAATTCATCTATCTTCTATACCTATTGACACATAATCAAGAATAAAAATCCAACAATTATTTATGAGTTAATAATTTTCTTTTGTTTTTAGAGTATATATATTTTCTCCCTATCCCTTACAAGTTTAGTAATTTAAGTTTATGTATTTGATTGATTAAAATTAAGGGCTAAAAGAAAATTATGGAATAAATTAATAATTATGTCCAACATTATAAATTGAATTGATGAGTAAGCTCAAAATATTAAAATGAAGGAGTTAAATCATAAATTCATGATTGAAATCTGAGTGAAATAGCAATTGATCCAACTTATAGTGTAGTGGTCCAAGTAATTACACTAATTCATTTGCAAGAAGCCTAGACACTCGAAATAACCCCAAATTCGGCTCATATACTATTTTAAAAAAACATAATAAAAATATTTAGGATTTAAAGAATAAATCATTTGTTAAGAAATATCAAAATTCTAAAATATTTTATATCAATAAATTTTGAGGAAATAAATAACGATATTTTATGTAAATAAATATGTTAATTTTTTTTATACATAATATTTTAATGTATAAATATGTAGATTTTTTTTATACAATATAAAACAACTTCCTATACTATAAATAAATTTATTTAATATTGTGACTTAATTGAGATTTTATAATGAATCACATCATTCTCATTTTCTTCCTCCTCCACTTCTTTTTTTTCCACTTCCTCCACCTCTTTTTTTTAATCACATCTCCCTGTTCCTCCTCCACTTCTTTTTTTTTTCCACTTCCTCCACCTCTTTTTTTTAATCACATCTCCCTGCCTAGCCGTTTCAACTATTCTTTTGCTAATAACTTCAATCACCATTTCAAATAACTCTTTTTGCAATTCATCTTTTAAAGATAATGATCCAAACATCAAGTACATGGCTAGTAACATCAAGTACATGGCTAGTCTTCAAGAGCAATGTGACTGTAAATGAATCCTAAATGGTTTTTGGGAAACTTTTGTTTTTTGACGAAGACTGTAAAAATTGTTTTTGAGTGGTATAATTTTTTAATAATTATATAATTTTTTACACTCAATTTTTCATTAAAAAAACTAACAAACAAATTATAGTATATGTTTTTTTTCATAATTATATATAATCTGAAAGTGGTGCACCGTATCATGGGGTGCACCCAAGTACACAGCAATATTACCCTTTAGTTTTTTTTTAATATATATCCGCCACTGAGTAGAGGATGATGTGGTTATAAGGGTGAGGGATTCTTTGTTTCAAAAAATGATAGTTCCATCTGTGTTCCATTTCTTGGAATGCCTTACCCATCATAATTTTTAAATATATTTATTAGATCTAAGGGTGAGGTGTCACATTTGTAAGTGCGTGAAACACAAGATGGAGTATAATTGTGGAACAAGGAATTCTATCTCGGTTATAAGATGTTTTGAATAAGTTTTTTTCATAGAGAGATATATCTGAGCGTCTTTATTTTTCAATCCACAAAAAAAAAAAGACTTGTGGAAACTGTGAGCATATTGTATATCATAATTCATGTAACTGTATGTTATGATTTGTGAAATAAACTATTAGTAGTGGAGGTCACCCCAATATTTTAGTAGGCATACCAATGGAAAAATACAATATTATTAAATCATTATATTGTGCCATAAAAATATCACAAAACACTCTTATAAACCCAGTTTACATAGCTTATCACGTGAACTATGATTTTTTTCTCATCTAAGCCCTCTCCCTCCCAATCTTATTATACACTATATATTGCTAAGGGGTTAAATTAAAATGGAAACACAGTATTTACACCGTAAACCGGTTCACAAAAGACTAACTCTAAAAATATGTAATTAATCAATTTATTTAGAAAAAAAAAACTCAGTATAATTAGCCTAAGGTGGGTAATTGGTAAAATGAATATTCATTTCTTTTTGATATATTTTCATGTATTTAAAAATTAAAAACAGATTTTTTTTTCTTCTTTAAATTCAACTTGACAGTTTGTTCCCATGTTTTCTGCAGAAATGTTATGTAAGATTATAAATAGAAGATGATAATCTTAAGTAGAAATGATAAAAGGGTTTTGAGTTACTTTATAATCTTCTTCTTCATTCTCTTCATAGTTATGCTTATAGTTATTGTAGATATTAACCCATCTACAAACTCCCCCTCACTAATTAATCATCTCTACTTATGTCAAGTTCAGTGTCGACGTCATAAGGAATTATGTCAAACTTGACGTTAATTAGCCATCAGTTCCTTCAATTCGAATTATGATAGGCAGTTATCTTTATCAAGATCAATATCATTAAACAATTAATGGATTAGGGAGGAAGCTGATTTGCATATACATGAGAATTAGAAGAAATATGAATCAAACTAAGATATGTAGTATAAAAAAAAAGGAGTTTTTACTTGAAAAATAAGTAAACTATCGATTAGGGACCTGAAAGATTTTTGCTATCAATTCAGGACCCGAAAGATGTGAAATTATCAATACAGGACCTAAAATCATATAATTTCAGGTCCTAAATTAATAAAAATACATTAAAATTTCATGGTTTCAGGTCCTGTATTGATAGTTTCATATCTTTCGAGTCCTGAATTGATAGCAAAAATCTTTTAGGTCTCTTATTACTCCCTCCGTCCGCCTCAAAGGTGGACATTTGCTTTTTGCACGTGGATTAAGGAGTATTATTATTTAATGTGTAGTTGGTAGTTGTATTAGTGGGGTGTATGAGTCCCATAAATTTATTGTATTAGTGATGTGTGTGGGTCCCATGTGTTTAAAAATGAAAATGTGGACCTTTGGTGTGAACGTCCAAAATGACAAAATGTCCACCTTTCGGGCGGATGGAGGAGTAATAGTTTACATAAAAATGAATAATGAAGAGACATTACATTTATGTGCGTTAAATGTTTCAAGTTAATTGTTCTATATTATCTTAAGAGTTAATTAATAATAATGTTAAGTAAATGGCAAATAAGTAGATAATAAAATATAATGAGAACATAATTGTCTAAAAACGTTTCTCAATTTCAAACTCTTAGGGCATGATTGGTATGACTGAATGAAATTATGGAGGAATGAAATGAATTTAGGAATGGAATAGAGATAGGAAAGGAATGGGAAAAAATAATTATTCTCATGATTGATAGTGATTAGGAATAGCTCAAGTAATAAAAAATACATTTCAATATTTGATTCAAATTTCACTATTTTTATTTTATTTAAATTTCAAAGTAACTTAAATCTCAAAAAATTTTAATAAAAAATTATAGATAATTTAAAAATTATTTACATAAATAAAATTAAATTTTATATGTAATATTACATTCAATTTAAAATTTGTATATTATTTTTTATATATAATTTAATAGTTTTTATTTAAAATAAAGATTTAATTAATTATGTAATTTTTTATATTTCAAATAATTTAAATTTATTTTTAATAACTATTTTTATTATAATGAGTATTAAAATATATAATTTTTTAATTAAATTTTGAATAATTTAATAAAAATTGTGTATATAATTTAATAGGAAAATTATATATTAAATGAAAAAAAATATTAATTTATTTTTTATTTTCGTAATTATACAAAAAGAGATGTGATATAAATAAATATATAGTATTATTTATAATCATAAATGTATTTGATGTTATATAAAAAAATTAAAAAATTGATTCCATAACACATGAGAATAAGTAAACCCAAGGGGTGGGGGGAATGGTGATTTCCAAATATATGGAATACAAATTCCCTATGGAATGAGTATTTCCATGAATAGGAACTTACCAAATGGGAATTAAATTAGTAATACTCATTCCATTCTCATGTCATTCCATGCTACCAATCATGCCGTTAATATATTAAGATTAAGATAGCGTTGTTCGTTCAGATATCTATAGTGCTATTCCAATCTCATGTGGAATATTATTGAAAATATATTTGAATCTTGATAGCATATTCATATTTGTATTAGGATTGGATTGTTTCCAATCTCACCATGACTACTTCATATCTGTAAACTGTGATTAGACAAGAAAATCTTATACTCTACATAATAAATGAATATGCTCTCGTAGAACATGATTTCACTATATGTATAGAGAGTAACTAGTATCATGGAAAAAGTTGTACATAACCTGTTGCGATTGCTATTCCTAAAATAACAACAGGCGGAAGGATAATAAACGCACCAATGGTGGCGAAGAACACAGAGTCGTTCCTCTGAGATACTTCATTCAAGTAGCTCTGCCTTCGGATGTTTCTCTTCTGTGAGATAGTTAAGAACTTGGCAGTCACCTTCTTTAGATTTTTACCTAATGGGATGTCGAAATCATCATCACGTTCTCCGACTATATTTGCAAGTTGTTCGCGTATCGTTGGCCGCTTGGAACTACCATCGCTCTCATAACCTGGTTAAGGAACAACACGAGTTAGCTTGAAACGCAGGCCGAATGAAGATCAAACGCCCTTTTTTTATGTCGAAAAATACCATCAACGGAGGCACCGCGAGACGTCAGTTGTTCCAAGAGATCAAGTTGCATCCGAGCAGAAGAGGACCCTTTGATTGAAAGGAAGGAATACAGAAACAGAGAAGAACATCAACAATGTGTACTGATTAGCTACTTTATCAGAAAAATAGGAGGATGTTCAACAAATTATAGACAATAAAGGTTTCAAGTTTCAACTTCAATTCAGTGGAGCATAGAGAAGTTAATACACAGCAAACGAACTAGCTATAAAACTCCTCTTATTGGTCATAAAATGTTCTCTTTCTTTTACCATTTTAGCTTTCATGAGTAGCCAACACCATGTTAAGATCAGTACTGTGAAATCGCACAGGGAGTGTTTGGTTCATATTAAGTTAATAATACTCCATGAGCCTTAAAAGTTTACTAAAGTTAAGGAAATTTACACACTAATTGCACTTAAACGGGTTTCATTTCCCTATAAGCCCATTAGTTGAAATCAAGGGGTCTGATATATTACAACATAAGGAGGAGGATGTGGTTACCTTAAGAATTAAGAAAATTCTCATACTTAAATATTTTTAACCTTTGTTAAACCATCTAATACCTTTAATAAACCAAACACTATCACAAAGTCATAATTTAATGATTTGGTTCACAATACTAACTTCTTTAAGCTCTAGTCACAGCCATTTCCAATCAAGATTAATTCTCAGTTAACCCAACAGAAAATCTTGAAATTTAAAATTAAAATTAAACCCAAGTAAGAAAAACCCACAATTCAAATCCTAATTAAACACTCAATACAACTTCAAATGCAGCAAATTACCAACGTAGGTGGGAGGATCATCCTCAGTGACTCTACTCTCTGTTCCTTCAGACAGCGCCGCCGCCGCCTTCAGACAAGAAGGAGATGGATTGTCGTGAAGCTTCACCCCAATTCTCTGCTTCAAAATCTGCGGCGAGATTAAGGGTTTTGGGTGCAAAATACTAGAACCAGTTGAGAGATTGAGGGCCATGGAATTAGAAATATTTGTGGATTGTAGTTGAAATTGGAACGTGAATTTCAGTTTCAGCTTCCATTGTAATAGTTGCCAAGAATTTGTTAAATTAAACGACCACCTCAATTTAAATGGCGGTTGAGGAAATTAGCTCCTCCACATATATTGTTTTTTGGTGGGTCAGTACAACTGAATAATAGACAAATTATTAAGAAAAATCAAATATGGAGAGAAATTGTTGTGATTAGGAAAGAATTTGTACACCCAAATTTGAAATAGACCAAAGAATTTGTACACCCAAATTTGAAATAGTTTGGTCTAAGTTTCATGAGATTTTCATCTTTGTATATTTTTTGAAAATGAACAATTTTAACTTGAGCATTCAATTATTATTAGTGGACATAATAGTTGAATTGAAAAATAGAGTTATTAATGGTTTTCTTTTTTTCAATATAGTAAAACAATTATTAATTATTTTTCAAAAAGAAACTTCGTAGGTTGTTATTCAAATGAATTTAGTTTTCTCATAGTTTTTACATTTTCTCATTATCCTTTAAGCGCAGTGCACACCCAAATACCCTTTGAACAAATGGACCCCGGTTCCTCCACACCAACAATGTTTTCACTATTCACGACTTCTCCAATAACCGGGCGGAACGACGGGAATTTCCTCCCATTCACCGGAGAGAATCTATTTCCCAAATGGAGGCCGGAATTTACTCTCATATGAGTGTTTTCACAGAAAATTTCCTCCCATTCACCGGTGAGAATCTATTTCCCAAATGGAGGCGGAATTTACTCTCATATGAGTGTTTTCACAGAGAAGACGCTCATAAGAGAGGAAGTTACCACAGGTTATGGAGACGTGAACAGCGAAAACTTACTGGGGAGGGATCTATTTCCCATCACCAACACTTGTATACGTTTTGTCACCACTTCGTGGAAAATCGTTAGATATGAATATGTTGAATACATGATCTATTTCCCAACACAAACACTTGTATACGTTTTGTCACCACTTCGTGAAAAATCGTTAGATATGAATATGTTGAATACATGTGACTCGATTGGTGAAATAGCTCCCCCAAAAGCATGTTTCTTTTTACCGACGTACAAAGAAAATATTTTGTTGCGAATGAACAAGATAATGAGGAATTGTCCATATGTAAAATCATAATTATTGATATGGGACTTTTCCATAGAAAAGGGGAAATAATGTGGATTATTCAAGAATAAATCGGGTTCACAGTGTAAACCGTGTGGTCCCCATCCCTCTCCTTTCAATCATACATACCCTATGTATTGCTATAAAATTGCTATAAAATGAAAACCATTTGGTCCCCTCCAATCCTAAACCAAGAGACTAACTCATTTCCCTAATCATTTTTCTAAAATGAAAACTGCACATTATTATCTAATCATTTTTTCTGATCTTTACGAGGTAATAAACTGAGCATCAAGTATTCATTCAAGAACAAGTGAAAAGAAGAGTTTACTTAAAACACATTGTTCTTAAGGTAGAATGCATACATATTAAAGCATGTAATAAATCTGATGATTTCTAGATATGTTTCAATTGATTTAAGAATTTCAGCTTAATGTATTTTGTTCATAACCACGATAAAGTTTTAAAAAAATAAAAATACCATCATAATGACTAATGAGCATTAAAGGCTGTGGAAAAAGCATGTTGAAAATCTGGCATCTATCCTCTAGGAATCCGATGCCTAAATGATGGAGTCGAAGAACCAACTTTGTTATCGCTCTTTCTTTATTCTCTCTCGTACAAAAATAATATATATTGGGTTAGAAGAAGTTTCAATTAAACGAAAGAAATGGCCAAGAATGAAGATTCCCAGGGAAAAAATCAGAAGAATGGCAATCAGAATCAAAGTCATCACCATCCTGATGCGTTTCATGTTTCTGGACCTCGTAAAGTTCCTTCTGTTGGTTGGAAAGATCTTCTCATCAACTCCACTTGGTCAGTGTTTCTCACTTACTCATACTCAGAGATTTTGGCACATGTTTTTTTTTCATAAATTTTGGGAAAGAAATGGAATTGACAAATGGAAAAACAAATCATGAAATGTGGTCAAACAACTCTAATAAAGATCCTTCAAAACAAAACAGAACAAATATCCAAAGGGAATATAACAAAACTTTGATGAAAAGAGTCAAAAGGCCATACTAACGATAAATATTATAAAGAGATGAACACTACCAAAATCTCAACGGTAGGATTTCTGGAACCTTGAACGTGCTCCACGACCACCGAACTTCTTCGGCTCACAGCGCCTCGGATCGGCCACCAACAGAGTCCTATCGTACCGAATCAGAATGTCCTTGATTTCCTTCTTCGATTGCTCGTCGACGTACTTCTGGTAGAAGGCAACGAGAGCTTTCGCGATTGACTGGCGGATAGCATAGATCTGAGAGGTGTGACCGCCGCCTTTCACGCGGATGCGCATGTCCACTCCGGCGAAGCGGTGGCGACCGAGCAGCAGAATCGGCTCGTACGCCTTGTACCGTAAGATTTCAGGTTGAACGAGCTCGATTGGAGCGCCATTGATCTTGATCAAACCACGGCCGCGCTTGCAATGGGTGACCGCCACAGCAGTTTTCTTCCGGCCAAAGCACTGCACGGATTCCGTCGTCGTCACCGCCGCCATATTGCAGATTTCCCCTCTCCTCCCTTTCTCTTCCGCGGCTAAACCCTAACTAATGGACAATAATGAAATCGTTGGATTTATATTTCCTAACCCTAACTAGTGATGTATTTTTTTCATTGGGTTGGGCTTTGTGGGCTTATGTGGGCCTAAAAAGAAGTGGAATTGTTTGTTTGAAAATATTTTTAGCTTAATCTCGGTTTGTTTGGACGGGGGTTAAATGAGTCAAATTTGAGATTTGTAAATAATCATTGGGTTTATTAATTATAGGTACGTGTATTTACAACTTAATTATTGATAAATACATTAATTTAATATAATTATTGCGGGATACATAACGATTTTTTTTCTCCCAACATTACCCTTGTTCACAACATTTAATATTCAACGTTTATACAGAACAATAATTTCGTTGAACACTAATGTACACTATATCAAAATTAATATTCAAGTCAACGTTTAATATTCAACATTTATACAGAACTAACCTTTCTTTTGTCAATGCACACTGATATACACTATTGTTATACTTATCACTCGAGATTTTAGGAGAGGAAATTTAGGAAAAATCGTTTTCCTAATTCTCTCTGCGGTCACTTTCGTTTATTCATCTCTCTAAATGCACGCTGATGTACAGATTTTGAAAGAAATAATTTAGGAAAAAATTATTTTCCTAATTATCTCTGCGGTCTCTTTCTTTATTTTTCTCTCTAAATGCACGTTGGTGTACAGATTTTGAAAGAAAATAATTTAAGAAAAAATCGTTTTACTAATTCTCTTTGAGGGGTCACTTTCTATTATTTATCTCTCTAAATAAATGCACGCCAATGTACATATTCGTCTTCGTTCTTCTAATTGTGACTTCATTCTTTATTTTGTGACAATTGTTTTCGATTAATTAATCAAAGTTCAGATTGATTAAGTACATTGTGCACACGTGTGTACAAATTAAGGTTGTATTCAATGACTTCTTCGACAATTATTTATCTCACCTAAATGTACACTGATGTATATTCATATAAATAGTTTATTCATTTTTTTCTCCCCAAAAATTATTTATCTCAAATGAGTACACAGTGATATATATACATATAAATACATAATCATGTTTTTTTTAATTTACTTCACACGATGCACATTGATGTTCAATAAGTATGGGTAATATAGGAAAAACAAAATTAAATTTTGTATCTGTGCGTAATTTTTTATAGCGAATGTATTGAATTAGTAATATCTAAATACGTTTTGTACCTAATATTTATTGACTCTAATCTATTTACTTAAAAAATAAATATTTTCTCTGTGTCTTACCACCGTTCTAATTTACTACTCCTTTCAAATTATTTAAGAAAAAATTTTTTTAATAAATTTTATTAATATATGAAGGCATTTTAGTATTTTTAGATATTAAATAATGTTATGAATGTGAAAAAAATTGGTAACTTTGAAATTAAAGTAATTTTTAAAGTTATTAGATTAATTGTTGTTTTTTTAGGTGGGAAGGGTTTTGAAAAATAAACAAATAAGAAACGTATAAAAGACTTTTTAGAATGGATAGTGTATTATTATTAGTATTAAACACTAGTCCGATATCGTCTCATATGAGGAGTTTCGAGATATGAGTAATATTTTAATAAAATATTATACTATGTAATGTAATTGATTAAAAAAGTGATGACTGTGTTGTGAATGGTAATATGAATAATTTCCATGTAAGGAAAGACAACTGCGTGTGTGAAGTATGTTCATATGTGAATTTTGATTTACTTATTTTATTACTCCTTCAGTAGATTGAAAATTATTCTTTTTAAAGATGATTTATTATTTTTTTAATAAAAAATATTACTACTTCTAAAATTCTTGTATCATGTTACTGGTTACATTTTAACATGTAAAAAATATTGTTTAGATAAATGAATACTTATTAATATTTCCCCATTTTAAAGAATATTAATTTATATATTGAAAGAATAAATTTTCAGGATGAATAATTTAAAAAAAAAATACATGTGTGAATCAAATTTATTAGAGAGCCACCCTAATAATTTTATTTAGAAGTAGTAATAACTAAGTCAACCATACTAGTAAACTGATACTCCCTCAATCCCATAAAAGTTGGTATAATTTTTTTTGGGCACGAAGATTAAGGAGTATAAATTTAATGTAAAGTAGAGTAAAGTGAAGTGAGAGAAATAATATTTAATGTGTAGTGGGTAGTTGTATTAGAGGTGATATGTGGGGCCATGAGAATAGATTAATTATTTTTTGTGTGAGTTCATGTATTAAAAAGGAAATGTGTCAACTTTAGTGGGACAAACTAAAAAGGAAAGTGTGTCAACTTCTATGGGATGGAGAAAGTATAATGTAAAATGATCACATATATTATTACTATTATTATTTAGTGTTATTTTCTTGAAGCAAATTATAAGAAAAATTAAACTGATTTTCAGTGTCTGTATGGCATGATACAGGAAGGACCCTAACTATAAAAGGACAGTAATGGCGTGCTTCATCCAAGCAGTCTACTTGCTCGAACTCGACCGGCAAGAAACCAGAAGCAACGAAAACGCTCTTGCTCCCAAATGGTGGACGCCCTTCAAGTACAAACTCCTCCAAATTTTGATCGACGAAAGAGATGGATCCATCTTCGGAGCAATTTTCGAATGGAATCGAGCTTCAGCCATGGCGGATTTCATGCCTATCAGACCTAACGGCGCACCCAGGGCCGTCCTTGCTCTCCGAGGAACGCTTCTCAAAACCCCAACCATCAGAACAGACGTGGCCGACGATCTGAGATTCGTCGCTTGGGAGAGCCTGGCAGGATCCGTCAGATTCGCCGTCTGTTTCACGGCGTTAAAATCGATCTGCGAGAAGTACGGCAGCACCAATGTCTGTGTCGCCGGACATTCGCTGGGAGCTGGATTCTCGTTGCAGGTTGGGAAAGCGATGGCGAGGGAAGGAATCTACGTGGAAGCGCATCTGTTCAATCCGCCGTCGGTTTCTCTGGCGGCGAGCTTCAGATCTATGGCGGAGAGAGCCGGTGATGTGTGGAAGAAGGTGAGATCTATGATTCCGTTAATTAACGGAAATCTGGAGGCGGATCGGAGTGGTGATGCGGCGACGGCGACGAAGCAGTGGATCCCCAATTTATATGTGAACAATAGCGATTACATTTGCTGGTACTACACCGATCGAGATGGCGCGGAGGGTGGTGCAGCGTCGGCGCGCGGTGGCGGGAAGGTGTTTGTGATGTCGAAGGGGAAACAGACGTTTCTGGAGGCGCATGGGTTGCAGCAATGGTGGTCGGATGATTCGGAGCTGCAAATGGCGATGAATAATAGTAAGCTTATCAGTTGGCAACTCAAGTCGTTGTATAGCCTTCCACCATCGGAGCAATCGCCCATCAAGAGTTGATCATCACTCATTATCTCATCTTTTTTTTTTTTTTTAATATATCACTATTGGTACAATTTTTTACTTCCCCTCCAATCATAAAATTGTTCATTATTCATGGAGTACTATAAAATTGTGACTCAAACCATACTGCACGTAAATCATTATATTAAAATTTTATTTAATCCTAACCATTAAATTAATAAAATATTGAGAGAAAGAGACTAGAGAGTATCTTTTTATTAGCAGCCAAATTATGAATATTTAAAAATAAAAAAATAAAAAATAGAAAGTATAATCAGACGACTCCACTGGGGATCGAACCCAGAAGCACCTTATCCATTGGGCCATGAGTCAACTGGTAGGATTTTTAAAGTTTTAGTATTAAACAAAGTACTACAATTTGACACAATTTAACCATTTTATTTATTTGAAGTTTATTTGGATTTTGAATGTACAATATATTTTTTAAGAGTGAGGGTCTTGTGCCCCTTTGCAATTTTAAATCCCCTAACAATAATACATAGATTTAAATAGAATATGGAGGGGAGAGTTGTGTTCACATGGGGACACAGCGTGTTCCAAGGGACGCATGAGCTTTTGCCTTTTTTTTTTAACGATGCAGTAGTGAAATATATGATAATTTATTAAGTGAAATTCAAAATAAAAAAATTTCAGCAAAACACTTTATTTTCTCCAATACATTTTAAATTATAGTAGTATTTTTCTTTTAAACTATAAATTTGATGATTTAATAAATAAAATTAACAAACTGGCCTCCATTATTGATTATCTTTTTATGTACCATGAAATCACACAATCATGGTGATAAAAATGATGATGATCAATACTTACAATAGTATATACACTCCTGGGGTGGGGGGGTGGGGGGGGGGTGGGGGTTTACAAGTATCATACATTGGGAAAAATATATAGTTTAACATTTATACTCATGATTAATTCACATAAAAAGTAGATAAATCATAATCATAAACACATATCTGATCTTGCTGGAGCATCCCATAATTACGTGCATTGTAATCACAATTATTCGATTCCATCTCCATAAGCATCACTTCCAAATCCTTAAAAAAATCCACTTTTTGTTTGTCCAAATCACATGAGTTGAGAGATCCCGGTAGGCTCAAATCCGGTGAGCCCTCCAATGGGGTGGCAAAACACGACGAGTCGAACGATGAATCGTGGCCGTTGATCTCATGGTGGTGGTGATAGTCGGAGTCTACAAAAGATAATACATCTTCCCATAATGTTGGCGGGGATAGAGGACGAGGAGGTGGCGGCGGAGAAGACTCGACCGGAGAACATTCGACTTTTCCGGTAAGTTCTTGAACAAGTGTCTTGAAGTTTGATGAGTCAGTGATATACACTTTAGGCTTTAGAATCTTGATCAAACTCATATTGTTGAGGTGTTGTTTCTTTTCATGCTTGGATTGACTTGGCTTTTTCCCCATAATATTTTTTAAAAAATTAATTAGCCACTTGCACCTCTGTGAATAATACGAGGTATTAATGTGAAGGAAGATGTTTTTAGAGGAGAATAAATATTAAGGAATTAACCCTAGCTTGTTGGGGGGAAGAGAGGGGGGAGATGCCGAATATGATGTCTATTCTACACAAGGCATGTAAATTGGAGTCTTTATCAACCAACTACAACGACATATGTCGAATGATTAACACATCATTAATATGCCTATGTTTGTCCGCATACGAATGTCATTTAATCTGGAGTTTCTTTTTTCATCTTTTTCAACCATAAATTGGATAAAAGATTATGTTTATATGAGGATTACATTGGTTTTTAAAATCATGAATAGTATTCATGATAATCTATAAAATATTGTTATATTTTACTTATCTCTAAGGTACTTATTTACTTTTTTTTTTAAATATAGGAGACTTGCAAACATCACTAATACAACTAAAACATAGGACTAACATATTTTATTAATATTATAATTATTCATTACACATTAAATAATACCTCATCCGTCCCACAATATGCTTCACGTTTACTGTTCCACGTTATTTAAGAAAAATTATACTTTTTGACCAATTTTATTGACTTTAGAAGGTATTGTAGTATTTTTAGGTAATAAAAAAGTATAAAGTAATTGTATGTGTGAAAAATGAGTAACAAATTTGAAATTAAAGTAACTTTTGATATTGTTGGATAAAGTGATTTTTCTTTTTTGGAGTGTAAAGGGTATTGTGAGACGAACAAATAAGGAAAGTGTGAAGGATTTTGTGGGACGGAAATAGTAATATTTTTAATCTATTTGTAAAAACAAATGACACCTTTAATAACGGATAAATAAGAAATCAATGTGTAAAAGATGTACGAGTATACAAATAAGAAAGAATTAGTCATTAAGTAATGTGAGAGGGGGGAGTGAAAGAAAAAAGAAAAAAAAATGTATTAATTGAGATGATAACATGTATGAAAAGCAAGTGAGGTTAAAATTAATAAGATTTATAAGTGTAGTTTGGACAAACAAGGATATTTTTAAGTTATGATTATTTCGAGTTTTATAATTCGAGTCTAATTTCCAAAATCAAATTAATTATTGCAGTTAATTCTATTTTGTCGGAATAGATAATTTAGAAATATGCGTAAATAAAATAAGTTTAAGTAGTAGACATGTTGTATCAAGCAGATGCTGGTCAATTCACATATTATTATATATTAATGTAATGAAATTCTTTTGAGACGGGTAAATGAAGATGCGACACCATAATTACGTGTGAAGTGAGGTAAACCAACAACGTACGTTCATAAACTATACATCTTTGTCTTAATTACTCCAAAATTTCTGTCGATTAAATTATACGAATAAAACAAATGTGATAATATTTTTATAATTGATGTAAACTATAGACATTCAATAAAATTATTTTATGAATATAGTAAAAATAAAAAGTAATAATTAATTGTAAAATAAAACGGTGTCATCTTGAGATGATATCCACTAAAAAATTCATTTTTTAACAATGAATTTATCAACGAAATTCAATTAGTTGGTAATTATCATTGGAGTTGTAATAAAAATTATTTTTTTCTATTAGCAACGGAATGTATATAATTACTAACGAAATAAAATACATTGCTATTTACCAACAAAATCATTACATAAATTGCCAACGAAATTATTAGCAACAAATTACCAACGTAATTATTTACTAATGGAATTGAATTTATGTTAATATAAGTTTACCAATCACCACTTTACAAATAGAAAATTACCAATAAATTTCATTTTTAATAAGTTAATAAATCAATTTAACAATGAAAATAAGATTTTTATCAATTGAATATTCCATTGATAAAAAGACCGTTAATATAGATAAATTCATTGAACAAAAGATAAAAGCGATTAATTACTTAATTTTTTATTTTTATTAATTGTTTGAATCTTTCTTATACGGATTATAGGACCTATATTTGGCTTTTGACAATATTTTCACACTTAAACTTGTGTTTAGTCAAATTGAATAGGCGTCATAATATAGAAACATGGAATATAGACAATATATTTTTCTTTTCATGAGTAGGACTAAATTGTGGAACTTTTTGACCAATTAGAATTAGAATTAGTAAAAACACTAAATTTAATGAATCAAAAAGGAGTATAATTGAGTGGCTACATGATAATGGATAAAATACAAACGTGAGCAGTTCTCTTTTTCAACCAAAAAAGACAAATACTCCATATTTATTATATACATACATATATAATCTCTTCCTTACGAAGAGATATGGACATGGATTGCATATTTACGTTAAGAGGATATGTCCTAAATTCTACTCACTCATACCAACCTAAATACAGAATTTAAGAAAATTAGGTTTTTTTACCAATTTTATTGACTTGTAGAGGATAATGTATTATTTTTAAATAATAAATAAATTAAAAAGTATGTTATTTGTGTTAGGTGAGAGTGATATATTTGTAGTTAAAATATATTTTTAGGATTAATGTGATGTTTGTTTTTTTAATTGATGAAGTTTAATATAGAATGAACAAAAATAGAAAGTGTGAGATTTAAATTTGGCCGAGAAAGTAATATTTTTCAATAGTCTTCAATAAAGTAGATAGTTTGACATGCTTTAGAACTAAAAGTAAATTAATGTGACAATCTCAACTGAGACTAAGAAGTAAGAGGTAACATCATCTTCGATTAAAAAGGTAGTATATGATAAATTATTATGAGTTAAAAAAATCACTTAATTTTGATTTATATTTAACTCTACACCTTCAATATGCAGTGATAGGTACAGCATTAATAATGTAACCCAGCCAATATCAGTTCAATATTGGGCCTTAGTTAATTGATAGGCCCATATAAGGCACAAATCCATCAAATGGAATGATTGACCCGGCATAACAATCAACTGGGCCAGCCCATACTTCGTTGAAGATTGAGAATTTTGTGTTGATCTATCACAAACATTTGCGTAAATCGAATTTATGACCATGTGATCTTCCCTTCCAATTCTATATACCCTATACTCCCTCCATCCTGCCCAAATAACGCTATTTTCTTATATTGGACGTTGCGTCCAAATTGCACCATTTTCCTCTTTTAGTAAAAGGGGTCCATCAATGGCCCACCACTACTCATCACATTTCTCTAATGCACCTACCCATTTTATATAAAATAATAATACTCTTTAATCTACGTGCAAAAAACCAATGACACACTTTAATCGAGATGGAAAAAGTATATTGATAGGATGTTTAAATTAAAAGGAGCACAATATTTATAATATAAATCTAATTTACAAGAGTATAACTCTCGATCTTTTTTCATTATCATGTATATCTCATTATGTGCACATTTCTTCTATAATAATGCTATTAGCACAATATAAATTTATAGATAATTGAAACATCGTTTGACGTATTACTAACATAGTATAACATTATTAATTGAATACTAACATAATAAAATTCTATTGTGTAACAAATATAGGAGTTTGTTTAATTTTTAGCTTTAAAAGTTGGATTTTATTCTGTTTAAATTTTATTTTATTTATTATTATTTTTTTGACAAACTTTGAAACTCAACTTCATTAAAAATACAATATTGTTCTATTAATGTGTTATATATTTTTTGTTAACTCAAGCCACTTTTTCTCTTAGATTTTTGACTTACACAATCAATATGACATTAATATGCCAGAATGATCAAGCTGCATATAATAGTAGAATTTAAAAAAATAATAATAATAAAATGAAATATAAAAGCAAACAAACATACTACCTAACTAATCTTCTAGAGCTTAAAATTTTGAGGAACACATTTGCTAATAAACAATGAGATTTTTCTACTAACTATGTAAATGATCTTCAAAATAAATTGTACCAAGGAAAAAGAAAAAATAGATAAAATGTAAATACTCAAAATATAAATTCTTAGTATCAAACATAGAAAAAATGAACAATCATTTAAGCTACAAAGAATTCATGGCCTAATCTAAAGAGAAAAAGAATAGTTTTCAACCCCTTTTCACCATAGATTGAGTGGGGAGAGATAGAGAGGTGAGATTCAAAAGAAAGAAAAGAAGTTAGAGAAAACTTAGAAGTGACATCCACAACAGAGATAGAAGAAACAGAGTGTGGAAACAAGAACAATGGCTTCCACCACATACACAATCTTGAAAATAACATCATCCACCACCCACACTTGAATATTCATCTTCTTCATTTTCATGGAAGATACATTCCATGGCCACCATTCTTTTTTCACTCCCTTCAATGGCCATATCCTTCTCACCATCTCTCTTCTCTCTCTCTCTCTCTCTTCTCTCTCTCTCTAATGTGTTTATGTCACTCTCAGAAGAAAGGTGGGCTGTTTATATGCCTAATTGCATTGATTGTATCATCAGTGTGGATTTACAAAGAGCTGCTGGCCAAAGCTGTCATTCGTATATATTCTTGTGGTCATTTTGTCGAACAGCTGCTGCTCATTAATCACTCCTTTTTCTTTTCCATTGGAGAAAAAGTTGCCAACTTTTTAGTTAATTAATAATTAAAGCCTAACGGCATTAAATTAAATTAATAATACATTAATGTTAGTTGGGGTTACCTTAATTTCTCAAACGGCTAGTAGCCGGTCTACTTACTTAATGTCCTTATTACTCACCACCACAATTACCTTATTCTCATTTAATAGTAATATTAAATAAGATATTCTATTAATTAATTCAAACGAATTTAACTATACATTATAGATCGATTTTAATATTCACTTATAAGCAAGCTAGTCAATGATTTGTTTTGTTTTAGCATTAGCCATTTTTATCAGAAGGATACAGAATGTATTTAAATATCAAATTTCCTGCACCACTTTAATATATCATCTCTTAGTATTACACAATACACAGTTAGAAGGATGTATAGACTATCTTAATGATTGTTTAATAGATAAAATTTCAACATAAAGCTTAAATTATTTTTTCCAACCAATTAGGAACTTAAAATATACCAAACTAATTTAAAATTTGAAAATCATAAAATATTTAAAATATAGAATTACATCTACATTATATTTTACATATTTTCATATGTTTTTAAAGATTTTTTAAAATAATTTACTAGCACTAGAATAAAATTTCAATATATGTCAATCTTATATGATTATTATAAAATTATTTTAGTTAATTTCATATATGTCAATCTTATTATATTTTAGTTAATTTTATAATTTTGGACCATAGTTTATAAATTTCATATCAATAATCGGTAGACTAAATAATTCAAAACCCGAATTAACACTTTACTAGAAATATTCCTAAATTGAACTAACTCTTATGATTTTGGTCTACAAATAAGATTAAAATACATATCATCATCACCTCAGCTTAATATCTATATATGTGTATAGTATTATCTATGCAATTTTTTTTTTTTTTAAAATAATAATAAGGCAAAGCCAAGATCAAGTGGAGGAAGATTTTTTATCTTTCTTTCCAGCTAAAATCATCGATATCTGGAGGCCCCGACTGAACGCTTGGTTGAACAGAAGGCGCGTTTGGAACTCCGACATGAACGGGAACCAGGATAAGACGACGACGGGCATGAATATAACGAGCCCCATGATGGCTTCGTACGCTCTTGATAACTCCATCACTGAGTCCCAAGCTCCAATGCGCTTCAAACATGGTCTGCATGCCTGAGCAATCTGCCATAGTGGTTCCATTTTCGACTCGTTAGAAAAGGCAGAGAGCAAAAGGAAGTCCTAGTAGGTTAGGTTTCATATCATAAAGAGCATCTGCATGGAAGTTACCAGAATAAGGGCCCATCCGGTGGGCAAGAAGGCCAGTATTGCAGCAAATATGTCACTGATGGTAAGGTTAGCAACCACGAATAATACGGTCATGACTGATACGAATCCGAGGAACAGAAGTGCTTTAAGAATCCTGAACATTAGCTGAAAGTCTGTGCCAAATTTGCGTCTTCCCATCGACACCATCTGTGGTGAGATAAGTTAGAACTCGATCATGATGTGCGGAACTGAACAGTTTCAGTTGGAAGTGTTAAGTGAATGAATTTTCTACATGAAAAAATCGTACCTTTAATACCAGAAGAACGGTTAGCATAACGAACCAGGATAGGCCGTATACCTGTAAAGATGATTATGAGAAAGAGTGAGATCATGTACAACAAAAACGTCCAAAAAGACGAAGAAAAACAAGAGGTATGAAGTTTTGAAGGAGTCTTTACCAGGATGGTCTTGTCTTCATGCGATATCTTCAAACGATAGACGATTCCATATTGATAAGTGAAAAACCGTAATGCAAGGATAATCTCCAGCACTCTACCTCTTACATTTGTGTACTTTAAGTGTTCTTGTTCTCCATTCCACCAAGATTCCCAACTTTTATCAGGTGAAATCCCGATTCCACCACGATTTCCCATCCACCTCTTCCAATCCGCCCAATCATCTACGGTCTTTTGCCACTCGAACCCAGATGGGTTAAAAACAAAAGGAGCAAACAACCAGGAAGCAACAAGGAACCACATTGAGAATGTGATGAAGAAATACAGTGATGAACTGCGATAGGAGTGGCCGTAGACCTCATATACAACCAAAAGAATAAGAAGTTCTAAACCTTTAACAAAGTGACTACGAGAATACAATCTATAGTTCTCAGCAAACTTGGCATGAAAAACAACAAAACCACGACCTGTGGCTCGGTACTTTGATCCTCCATGTAACATCGTTCTACCATAATAATGAGCTTTTGTTCCAAGCTGAAATGTAAAGAACACTGATGCTAGCTGCAACTGCATGACAATTAAATCACCAATGGCATTTCGAAATCCTCTCTCAAGGCCAATTTCCATCACCATGGGTAGCACAAGCAACAGGCCAAGCTGAAAAAGTGATTGTGTAGCCAAAGCCTCTTCAAGAGCTTTACTCTGACGAATAGATGAATTATCCAGAATTTGTCTTTCCAAACCACTCAAGACCATGTATAATCGTCCATACAAGAACACATAGACAGTAAGCACGGTAACCTGGGGGGGAGGGATTCATAATCAACCTCAAATATCAGGAATTTAAGCAGATTCACAGCTTTAATACATTTTTAAAGATCTTTTTTATTCATAGAAGATAGACACTGAAAATAATATACCTCGACAAGAACTGTGGCAACTCTAGGTGTAATAGTAAGGAATAGGTGTGTTTGCTAGAATTTTATGTGGGGAAATATTTAAATTGGTTTTATAATAAATGGGGATAATTGACTTATCTAGAGATTTGGATTTATCATTTTCACAAACTGATTTGGAAAATTGATTCGTGAGATCACATTCACCAGTCAAAATTTAAACTCAGTTAGGCAGCTATCCCACATGCTACTGAAAAATTGGCGAGTCTCACATACCATGCTACTGAAGTAAAAGCCAACAGTGGTAAAGTAGAAGGACAGCATTCTATAGAAATCAAATTGACGTCCAAGTCGATAGACATCTCTACTAAGAGTCTGCTCTCCATTTCCATTTGCAACCTTTGCCTCAAAAAGAGATATCTGATTCATACCGACATCTCGACCCTTGCCTACTTGGATGTATTCATGGTGTGTTACATAGCCCCTTCGGAGCGTCGAATTGAAACCTAAAGATATTGACTCAGTCAAAAATTAAATGAAGAAAAAATTATGCGGCATAAGAAAATGTATCGGATATCTATACCAGAAAATACATCTTCACTCAAATTGATTGTTTTTGAAGCTTTACTTAATCCCCCTCTTGTCAAATGAAAGATTCTATCAAAAATATCAGGATGCCCATAGTGAAACCTTACCCTGCAGAAAAAAAAATAAGACCTTAGAAAATCAGAAAGCTGAATTTCAATTGAAAGCCATATAACCATGACATGTAATAACCAATTTTCGAATTCGATCGATAATTTGTTGATCTAAGCCAAAGTTAAAACATTCAAATTCAAGAACTGAACTGAGATAGGCTTTCTTCCTGTACAGCACTTCCTTTGACCCAAATTTATTGCTCCAATTTCCTTTTCACAACATCCCAAAACAAGACTCCATTTTCCATAACGGAAACCCTTCTCTCATGGATTAACAACCTCCATGCGGACATGAATTCTCAGCCAACTCATTTTACCATAACTATAACCAACCCCACTTAAAAGTAACATCACATCAGAAAAAAACATATATAATTACACTTTATGAACTCCTCTCTAGAACTCTTAGTCAGACATACCATGTCACATGCATGAAACTTTAGTAAAATTTACCACTAACATTATTATGACATCGTCGCACGCAAAATATAATCCATCCTCACAAAAGTAGGAGGGTGGACAAAAGAAAGTTTACCTCAATGGATTTGCCAAAATTCTTTGTGCAATTGTCACAAAACTGTGTTCTTGGTTGGACATGAACCAAGCAAGAGAAGATACACTATCATCAAAGAGAAAAGGTAAGGTTATGCAAAATGTTCTATATGTCTGCATGTGGAATTGAAGATCCCTTCAACTGAAAGTACAAACCTTCCCGTGAAAATGTGCTCCCTTAGCCCCAATATTGTCGGTCTTCTTTGCCCTGAATGGGATTTTAAGAGTTCTTGCAAAACATTACGCACCTTGAAAGCTTCCTCAAAGTAATTGTCCTGAGGAAATTAATCAAAATTATGGTAATGTTCATAAAATTGAACAATGGCAATGTGTTATCCATTTTTCTTTCAGTTAAATGAAATACAATAATTCTGGTGACAACTAATATATTAAATTATGCAGCAATCAAATTGATATTGTATCTCTATCGTGTATATGCTAATATGTTTATTTTTCATTTAAACCATAATTTCTGAGTGTCCCTGTCAATCAGATCCACTTCAATTTAGCAAGGATTAGCACAATAAGGAGAAGACAATTTTTTTTTTTTTGTGCGAGATGGCGCAGTGTGAGGGCAATTTAATGGACTTCACACATTTACCCACTAAACACTACCGACTTTTATTTTTAACCAATTGATGAATTTGACCATCTCACATAGAGAGTGTCTTGAGTAGTTCATTAGCTTACTTCCAAGACTAAAACATGGAGTAGTGTAGTGCGAGTGTAATATTATGCTGACCTGATTCATGTCTATGGTTTGCAAGGCTTCTCCACGGGTGAAAATGATTGCATGGTTTTGATTTTCAGGCTTCCCCTCCCCAATCTCTGCTGGAGGACCTGGAAGTTTGATACGGTATATTTCCTGGATTGTAATATACAAAAATTGTAACAGCCGTTAAGCTAAAACAAAATTAAAAAATAATTTTAAAAAAATCTTTAAATGAATCAAATGTGTCAAATTATACAGCTTAATTTTTTTTTTTCAGCAAAAATATTGCTTGTTGCACTCTAATAACACAAATTCTCATACCTCATCCAACTTATCCCCTCCCTTGACCAAGACAGAATAATAAACCTTCTCAGTTTTCTTGTCAACTGTCTCCTCCCGGGCATCTATATAAGCAACACGAAGAGACGGATTCCTAGAAGATGCATTAGAAGATATCTAAGATTTTGGCAATGACAAATCATCCTATATGATTAAGAAATTAATTTTATAATGCAACTTACGAAATCATAAGATTCAGAATATTCATATAACAGCTCCTGTCTCTGGAATCACTTGAGATTTTCTGCGCGCCATAGAGCTGGCAGGATACTACATAAGTGAACTTCATATCTGCTAAGGCTTGTGCACGTTCCGTAAGGGCTCTGTAATCTTCATGTTTTGTGTCAATGGCTCGATAGCCACCAAATATCGCTGCAAAGGAAACCATAATAGTGATAATTAACAAAAAGGGCAAAACAAAGATTTGATTTATTACAGAAAGTGAGAGGGAAAAAAATATCCACCAACCATTATCATCAGCAAAATCCAAAAAGCACTGAAGTTTCAGAGCCTCTCTATAGTACATCATCCCTCTCACTAATTATAGAGCAACAAAAAATGTATAAATAAAACGCTCATAAAGCAATTATGTCAACCTGAGTGTTAAAAGATACGCCTGTAAATACATATTATCTGACCTGTCCTAGCAAGTGTCTGGCCTCTGTAAGATACCCAATGACGATCCATATCTGACCTGTCTTTGTCAGGATCACTAAATTTGACATCTTTGATCCGCTCCTCATAATTTTTCCATTCATCTTTTAAGCGACAATTAAGTTATTAACAGTAGAAGAGTTTATACCTATAGAAATAATTGCAGTAATTGTATGGAAGATATGAATATAGAACTCACCAGGATATATCTTCTGTAGGTAGAACAGAGTTGTTATGCCATCTTCATTTTCCTTGTGAAGATCATCCACTGAATAAAGCACATCTTCTCGATAGTATGGAGTCAAAACACTGAAAATAAAGCAAGGTAAAATAAATTAACTAGAATTGCAACAGTGAGCGCATGAATCATGAATTATGACTAAAACCAAATCAAAAACGTATTCACAAATATGAAACTCGAAAAAAATGTACGATAATTTAAGGTTTGCTAACAAGGACAGTAACAAGTAATCACAAAGTAAATAGGAGAGAAGAATATTGACGGAGCCGTGAATAATGGAAATTTTTGCACCCTCTCTGTTACATAGTCAATTTTAAGTCTTCAATAAATTACTCTAGAGAGATGCTAGATAACTTTGTCTTTAATGCGCCATAACTTTTAATCCCTAAATATATCAATGAATATTATGTACATTAAAAAAAGAGGATAATGTAAAGGACATCTTATAGCAAAATTTAGATAGCACGTAGGAGAACAATGTTACATATATATTTTTTGGAAAGAAAAATAAAAAAAGTCACTAGTCAAGTTGCTAATTAGTTCTTGTCATTATGATCTGCCTGGTTATTGTGTTAGTATCAGACAATTTGGTTTGGACAGCTTTCTCAACATTTACTACATAAAAAAATTAATATTTTCTGTTTACTTGATAAAATATATGATAGTATTTAGAAGTACTAGCACATGATATGCATTTATAAAGAAAGAGATCACAATTTACATCTGTCTTGAAAGAAACAGTCAGATTTTGTTTTATCAGTCAAATTCTGACGAATTTCAACATGAGCAGTAGTCTGTAGTTAGGACGGGTCATATCTCAATCATTTGCAGTAAATTATTTTCATTTGGATATACCCTGAAGTCATGAATACAACAAATAAATTGACATATGAGCCAACGACAAGAAACCTGAGACTTCCAAGATTTACCTGAAAGACATCATGTTTCGAACTTTGGGGGCATGAGGCATCGTCATAAATAGAGAGTTTGCAAAGAAAGTAATGCGTCGACGAGCATCTAAATTCATAGGCACATTGATTGCTGATTCTTTCTCAGTCAAAAGCAAATGAAGGCGGACAACCTGCAGACAGAACGTATAATAAATTTTAGATACTACAGAAGTCATAAATATTCATAATAGACAAAACCAAATACAATTTCTAATACCTTTTCCATCCAGTAGCTGCTTTTTAAGAGATTTACATTTACTCTTTCAAACTTCTGTTCTTTCTCATTCCCTTTATTAAAATCCTCCAAAATCCTAAGAAATGAAGAAAAGAGATAACACCTCAAATTGCTGGAACAAATTATTATGGTGAGTATCTGCCAACAGATTCTGAGACATACTTATGGCCATCAATCATTATATCTTGAATGATAATCTCTATGATATCCTGAAGCTTGTTTATGAGCTGAGATCTATATATCTCATGATCCTCGACATCATCCATCTGCCATTTTCCAAATTAAACTCACAAGAGACATTTAATATCTATCTACATTTACTAAAGAAATTGATGCTAATTATGCAATAGGACAAATATTACCAAAAGGTTGAAAAATTTATCCAATTTATCACTCAATAAAGGCAGCCCCGCCATGTTAAACTCCCTCAAGAATCTTTGATCGCGTATGCTGCTATCAACTTTGCGACATATTTGCCTAATGATTCTGAAAGTTGTACAAAGAATTCAAGAAGTAACTCAATATTTTTTTTCATTTTTTTGAAATTTCAGAAATTCTGGATATTAGGAACTATCATGTTACTTACTCTCTATCCCCTTCATCCAGCATAAGGGCAATTAATACTTGCTTCAAGGTTTCATAGCATTCAATTACTACAGTACGCATGAAATCATCATTCTTAATTTTTCTAAAGAGGTCTGCATCTTCCCTCTCATTGCAATCTTTCGCCATGTCCAGTGCTATGGGAATCTAATATCAATGTTGAGACTTCTAATCAAGAAGGAAGCAAATTGAATTTCCCCAAAATGAGAAGTTGACTAATTTTACCTTACTGGAAAGCAAGAAAGGAGGCCATTGGACAACAGAGACATCACTTGATGAATAAGGCACAAGAAGTAGATCTCTCTCCCTGAAAAAGTGATTCCATATGTCACGTTTTAGACAATCAATTTCTACACGAAAAATATATAAGTAACTTCACATCAATGAAAAAAAGATACTAACTTATGACTAATCAAATCCTCTTTTCTCAGAGATGATATAAATTCATTCCACATCTGAGAGAACTTTGCAATGTTAATTCGCTCCAATGTTGCATCATCCTGCCATAGCAGTTACAATCAGAGGACATCCACATGTGTTTTTTTAGAATTAAATTGCGATAATATGACAAAATATTTTCCAAACTCAAATAAACAAATATCAATACAGACCCCTTGATGCCGTTTGATTTCCTCTTTGGAATATGGAACAAGACGCTGGGTGAAAGCTGAAGGAACATTTTCAAATCGCGCCCTTAACATGCCAAGGGTCCTTATCTATCAAAGGTAAAATGTCTCAGAAAAATCAGTGGAACATATAACCTGACCCAACATAATGGACGTCATACAAATGTTGGACAACACCTATTATTAAGAAGATGAGTAGCTGTTAAGGGCATTATCTCTTCACACAGTACAAGAATCACTAACCTCTCCAAGGTGGCTAAATGCTCCGTAGATTCCACCTATGAGGGTTGAGAATATAGCATACCATATTTGTGTGTCCATGAAATAAACCTATAAGAAATGAATCATTTTGTAGGAATTCAGAGGAAATTAGCACAAACACTTTTCATTATGAATAAATGCAATTACATACCAGAATGACTGGAGCCCAAATAGCAATGACAACGCCAGTATTATGTGTATCTGCATCATGGTCATATGCATGATGATTATCTCATAAACAACAAGTTTTTAAAATAAAAAAAAAATCAATATGAGAATATATTACCATTTGGGAAGAATTCATGCCAATCATAACTACTGACTGTAATATTCATGATCGTCCTTGTCGGTTCAATTAATGGCAATATCTAATTAACAGAAGTGAAGTTCTGATCAGACAGTCACAACAAAATGTCTTCTTTGAGAGCAGAAAGTGCATGCAAATACATTAGACATAGTGAAATAGAATTTTACAACATGGATTGCGAAGAAATGTATCTAATTAAACAATTAATTAAGGTGTACCATCAAATTCTATCTTAGAACCTACATTATAGGACTCTAGGTATGGGGTGTGTGGAGTGTCATGTCAATTGCTTGTGTATTGCAATAGTAGCTTGCCAGTATGATGATTTGCCACTTCAAATGAGAATCATAACGAACTTTAATTGTAACTTTCATGTTCTATCTATGAAATTGTAACTTTCATGTTCTATCTATGAACTACCAAACCCATACCCACTTTTCATCTCCATAATTCAATTGTACAAGTGATGCAAATTACTGTCACTATAAAAGACACGCTATTACATGCTATTAACTATTCAGCTGTATTTCCAAGAAAATTAATGTTCCCTTAACTGAAAAGGTTCAGATGTCAATCAGAGAATTGAGATGTACAAAAAGCAACTTTGTTGTCATAAAGTATCTCAATGGCCTTAAGCAAGAAGCACTAATGTACATTGTTGAAGCAACCTAATAAGAATCAGTATCTGGTGTGTTTGACCCAGAATAACACAAGAGAAAATCATAATTACCCAAACCTGGGTTAACCCATCAAATTGTTGATATATTGTTAAATGAATTATCAGAATGTAAAATTATTGCGTACATAAGATATTTATTATAATAATGGCACTCAAAGACTTACTCTTAGCCATATTTGTCCAGTACTTTTATTATTTAGTGATCCATTGTCTATTTAATGAGAATGTGGCCAATTGATCTAAAGTTTCTCAATTTCATTCGTGTTCACAAAGAACACTTCACTTAGAACATAAAACTTATGTATCAAGTTTTATCTTTGATTAGGATCACCTTTGTCAGATATGGAGGCCAATTTATGAAGAATAGAAAAACATGACATTCAAAAATAACATTTAGACAGATCAACTACATATTGCAGAAACCCCCAAATATGTGTTGCTCAAAGTCCCAAACATGCATATAACTAAATTTATTCAAGAGAGGAAAAGTTACCTCAACATAATAGCTGAATGCTAACTTGCTTATCAGCAGGATAATCCAAAATAGTGTGTACCTGAGAATAAAAGAAACTTACAATCATAATTACGTAAAAATATAAGTGCTGGTCCACTGAACTCTTTCAGGCACATTTCTGTGTCCAAGAGGCAATACAAAATTATAGACAATATTAGTGAGATACTCTTGGGTATATGTAGCATTTAATTAGTGTATGCACTCAATGTGTTATGATACCCATTGGGAAAAACAGAAAGGACTAAAAAGATTAAACAAGGAAATCAAGGTTAGTTAATAAATAAAGCTTGCAGATTTCATGTGTGTGTCTACATTAAAAAGCAATTCTGACTATCTTACTTAAAAAGGGAGAACATATCTTCATGCATTCCTCGTCCAACATACAGCTTTGGCTAGAATCCAAAAATGACATATTAAAACATATACTATCAGATTATAGTCATCATTACACATATTATATGGACATACCTGCGACCACCACATTAGGAGGGAAATAATACGCCAATTTGAACGTTCCATGGATCTCCGGAGAAAAGGAAACAGAAAGAGAATTGCAGCTAACATGTTGGGTATTAAATAAATTGCAACACAGTAGTCATACAGTGACTGACCCTGCCAATCTGCTCCTAAACTATTGAAGAATCTCATAATCCCAGTTGGGTTCTGGAAAGATCTGGAATATGTCACTGGCATGACTACAACCCAAAATGCAGCAAGTAAGAATTTCAGGAGATATCGGAGTATTTGGTTAAATTTCAGGCTCCTCCAGGCATTAAAACTGAGGATGATGTCCAAGGCAGCTGAAAAAAAACCAGGTAGATAGAGAGATAAGTGAGAGATGTGAGAGAGGAGCATACATTAAGATAAAGATAACACAGATACCTCGCAAAAAGTTCAAAATGGCAGCAGTGATAAAGATGCTCAAAATGCTTCTAACCAAATCTTCATCAAAAAGAACAGCAGAGGAGACACGTTGGTTCCATGCAATTATAATCATAGTCTGATAAATATTCATGAACCAATAGTTAAACAAGGGAACGAACATCCACATTCTGTTCTGGAGACACATTGGTTCCATGAAAGTAAAAATTTATTATCAGTTCTGGAGTACCTGGAGCGCCAGTATAAAGAAAATCCACATTCTGTCAAAACTCCTATAAAGGTGCAAAAATGTGCGCACTTCCACAAAATTAGTTTTGGGCTTTCTGTTTCCCACAGGCTGCTTAGTTCCCTGTAAATCATGATCTGACTCGATATCAATATTCTCAAGTACAAAAATAAGACGATTAGAAATACTATCAAAAAGAGGGACATATATAAAACAATCAAAAGAGAAACTTAAAGCAGTCATCTCAAGTCAATGAATTAAGCACTATTTTATATGTGCAGCACATTATTTCAATGGCTTGGTCCAATATCAGAAAAATATGCTGCTTAATCAGCAGCGTGTATCTCCGAAATGATAAAGGTATCTTGAAATACTTCACTTAAACAGCATCACTATTGGAAATGTGATGTCACTCCTACCATCATTACCTCAATCATAGTGCAGTAATCAGTCTTTTCCATATATAAAGAAAATATATAGCAAGTGGCGCAACCCTGAGTATTAGGATGTTATATTATGTTCTTTCTTTTCTCTTTAATCTTTATCCGTTTGCTTATTTCTTCCAACTGTTTTCTCTTCCTTCTTATTTCCATCCTACTTAGTTCACTTATCTTCAATCATGTTCTGTCATCATCACCACCACCAAGCACCAAAGAATGCAGCCACCATAATTATCATTTATTCTTCCACTTCATTATTTTTATTTATTTTTCTTTGATCCAGCTTCTTGATCTCCCTTTTCCAAGTTTCCTGGCAGCAGCTTCTCCAAAGGATCCAGGGTGACTAGAATAAAGGATAACTTCATAGATGGACTTTTATATTTACTTAATTCATATATCCAATGATATTTCTTTTGGTGGAAGAAAGAAAAATAATGAAACATCTCTTTTGTCTTGGTTCGCCTGACTAAAATTTCCCTTTACTAGTAACCTTACCAATTTACCACTGCTACTGTAAAAGCTGCCTAAGGCAAACGATGTCAACAAGAAAGCTAAAAAGTCTGCAGGATATGATTCTCTCTTGTATTTATGCAGGAGTAAGGATAAAGACCTTAAGAGGCCAATGTAGCCCGGCTATCATTATCAAGGGAGTGAGAGAGAGAGAGAGAAACCCTCCAGAATTGTTCAAGATTTTAGCCAAGAAATGAGGTACTTCATACATGACTAGGAGAAGACAAATATGCAAATAAAATTTTCAGATTCAATCATTTGTAGAAAAGCCTTTCAAGAAGAAATTTTATTATCACAAGATAATCAAGAATGATATAAAGGTGCAATCCAGTATATTTTGTCTTTATGGACACTTATCAAATGTGAATATATCCATATAATAGAGCCTAATACCTTGTTTGCTGATTTTTTCACATCCGAATGCACAAAGAAGTCAGCATCCCGGTCCAGTGGCCATCTCAAATTAAAACACCTCTTTGTCCTGAGGGATAAATGACACGTTGATTGGACCCGAACAGTCAAAAAATAAAAGGGAGAAAAAAATAGCTACCAAGTCAAACTGAAAGAGGTGACGTGATATTAAAAGGAGATACCAAAAATATTCATTCAGATCATCATAGTTTCTCCATGCTGAATGGCTTGCTTTCCCACCATGGTTTCTCCTAGCTTCCTTTATTAACAAAGATGATTGAGTTACAATAAAATAAAATAAAAAATAACAAGACTAGCATTAAAGAATGTAATTTACCTTGAGCAGGACTTCATAAATAGGAGTCACCACATTCTTGAGAAAAGATTCCTCACCTTGTGGCGCTATTTGAGAAGCAGCTCCAGTAACATGTTGGACGTTATTAAATAAAGTGTCGTGCATCTCCTTTGCCATCTGTTTTTTCGAAAACATAATAAATCACCATTTTGCACATGCAGGCAGTTAATTATTAATGCATAAAATCGATAAGCTAAGAATTTAAATCAATCAAGCAACTTTAGAAACTGGATGCATTAAGGAATCTACATGTAGTATCATACATGGGTACTAAGGGAACACTATCGTTTATTATATTAAATTGCATGATAAAACACATGGAATACGAAAACTGTAAGATTCATAATTAATGTCATCATCAACGCATTAGCAGGAATCAAAGGCTTACGAGTCTTTTAAGCAGCACACTAAGAGACATATAAAATATATGAAGATATGCCACATACTTGAGACACTAAACAAAGAATACAAAGCAGCATACAAATCTTTTGTTTTTAAGACTAGTCAAAATAGCACATCAAATATTATGATTTAGCAATGCATGAAGGAACATACACAGTGGAAAATATAGCATAAGCACTCTGGCATGAATCGAATGTTTGACGCTTCACCCCAAATAAGGAGATAAAGTCCAATGTACAGAAGCTGTAATTGTTGTCTCCTATCACGTGGACAACTGCAAGCAGTTAATAGAAATAACTTGATCATTATATGACATAGTAATACAGAGATTTAAATTATAGTGCCGCCATAACATTGTCAACTTACTGCAGATGTTGTTTAAGGTGCAGATATTTACACCAAGACTGATAGTTCTTGAAAGTTTTGTCCATTAATTGCTTAACTGTTATTCTGTCCAACTGCCAGTGCATATTTCATCAATATTTTAAGCATGTGTAATGGATTATGATACAGAACCAACAGAAAAAATATTCCTAATAAAAAGAGTAGACATGATACATATATACATTAATATTTATTGTTTTCTCAGCCTTATTTTTCATTTTAGTTGTGTTCTTTTTTTATTTATTATTATCCTATTTCAATTTATTTATTGCCATAAAGAGATAATTGGCATACTCACATGATCATAAGCCTGAAGATTCTTTTCTCTGACGTCCATATTAGCAAGAAGCAATATCAAGTGTTCCCTCTGATTTGCAACATTTCCTTTCTTCAAAACCAAAGGAGAACATAGAAAATATCGTCAGTTAAGTTAAGCATCTTAAGCATTAAAAATCTTTTAACCTGAAAAAAGTATAAAACATAATTATCAAGAAAAGAAAATTAAAGAAAAAGATTTTCAATGTAATAAAACGAAAAGATATGAAATACATCAGAAATATTATAAATAAAAGGAAGTCGGATCATCAACTGCAAATGCTCCAACTTAAATGTCTAGCCTTGTCATAGTTGGACTGGCAGCAGTCTAAGTAGTCATAGTGACAAAAGATTATTTGAAAACAAAATGGAATCAAAATCCTTTATAAAGCACTTTGACTATTGTTCTATAACATGACATGAATACAAAATAGTAAGCATACCTGAAATCCAAAGCGTAAAGCAAGCCACTCAAGGATATCATTAAATGGTCTCTCTTTTTCTTCAGCCATTAGGAATGCAGGAAGGTTATCTATATGACGAATAGCTTGAAGTGCTGCTTTGATCTGATTAAGTGTTCAAGCAAAGAAACCATAAGTTAGAGAGGAAAAAAAAAAAGACAAGTCTTCTGGGTTGTACATTCATGAAGACACAGCACAAGTGTAACCAAAAGAACACAAATAACCTCAGCAAGCTCCATAATTGCCGGTTTAACACCAATTGCATACAATGGAAGAATGTTGTAGTGCTCATATTGCTCCTTTTTCTCCTCAACATCTTTTGCATATCTTTGGGTCTGTGATGATCATATTATTGAATTAATAAAAGTTATCACTAATCACAAGGTAGGACAATCATATAAAATTTTTAAGTAGTAGCAGAAATATAAATCAAACCTCAGCATCAATTTTTGTTGGCGGTACAACCGTTTTCAGCGTATCATACAGGACCGTAGCAATCTGATAGATCTTTGCTATCTCCTCCCTGCAGACATATAAACATTCAAGTGAAGCATGCTGCAGTTGTTTTAAAGAAAACATCAGTTTGAAATTATAAGGCTCACGGTTTTTTTGTATGTTGCCCCCTTTTGATGTTCTTCTCATAGAACATCTGATAAAATTTCTGGATTTCTTTGGGATCACTATTTGCAAGTATAAACTTTGTCTCTTCTTCGTCCTGTTACCAAGCAAATAACAATACCATAAAATATTAATTTAAAATAATTTTTTATTTAAAAAAAAAAAGAAAAGAAAGAAAGATAAACTCAGGTTGCTACTTGCTTGGAGACACCAATCACCTATGACGTTTACAACTCAATATTGATACAAGGAAGCAACAGAAATGGTAAACTTATAATAGCTGTCTGAATCTGAAATATCATTCCAAAAGCTATCGTAGAGATTTTAAGTAAGTATAGACAAGCACACAGCAGAACATAGATGAAATCTAAAGAGTATGATTTAAAGCTCAAAAATCTAAATTCAATTATACTATCCTGTAGATATCAAGATTAATTGTTAAAAAAAAAAAAAAAAAAAAAAACTCATACAAGAATATAGCATCTACCTTTTCAAGCCTGTGCAACAAGTATGTCTTAAATTGCCTAACACCCCTCCCGCTTGATGTGGGGTCTGCTCGATGTGCTTGCTCGAATGCATGAAAACGACCTGACGAAAAGATACTTTAAGAAAGAGAGACAGGAAGAAGAGCAACTAAACTTTTAAGCATATGAAGAAAGAACTAAACAAAGGATAAAATTACACCAATTTGACACATGCATTTTGTGTAGACAGCACTACAAATGCCTTAAGATGTACTTAACAGTTAAACAATTTGCATTACAAAGCTTTCAGTGCACACAGCTCAGCCACTGTCTAAATGCAGAACAGTGTTAAACTGGTGTACCATGAATCATGTATGCACCAGCCACCACGTGTACAATGATGATGTGACCTCCCGTATGGCATGCACTTGCATAGAGAAAAGTGAGATTTAACACCTTCATCTGATAGGGAACCAAATTGGAGACAGCCACACAAGAATGTGTATAATTTAACCCAAAATAAAAGTATATGAAAGCCAAAAAATTTCAGAAGCAACCATTAAACAGAATATCCTTCCACCACACAGGCCCCAAAATTTTATACTCACTCCATCTCGATAAGTCAGAACACTTTCCAAAGTCGTTCACCCCACAATACTCTAAACTATCTAAAATGGGAAAAAAGCACTTCATACATCAATCTCACAATACACTTTAACTTCGAGATTGTCTTCAACATTTCAAATACCACATGCTTTACACTTTTTTTTTAATCAAAATAACTGAATTTCTCTCATAAAGTCAACAGAATAAGTCAATAAAGGAGTAATTAAAAAAAGGTTTTAAAAAAATCATCAAGCAAGTACCAAAAAACATCACCAAGGTAACAAACATGAAGCCATCACTAAGCAAAACTGAAACAGAACACATGAGAAAATAAATAGGGCATAGCAGAGAGCATAAAACAGAACAGCAAGCATGATGAATTATGACATAAGGAGTGTGGGAGTATTTAAGTTCAAATTCTTACATAAATAGGCAACTCGTGGATTCTCCTTCTCAACTTCATTGGCCGCACGGAGAATGGGGGCAATAAAGGACAGCGACGACGGCACCAACTCACTGTCCACGGCGGTGTTATCATCGTTAGGATCCACCACCGTGAGGGCTCTTGACATCCTCTTCGAGAGGGATCTAGGTGGGCCCACATCATTCTTGGTCCCACTAGAACTCGCCATACCACCACCACTGCTATCTTCTTTTTCACCTTAATTCTTGAAAGATGATGGCCAATATCTCCATAACCCTTTTGCTTGCGCAGAGTTTCACTAAAGAAAGTGCAGCTAAACGTCATTGTTAAAGTATGCATATATACTTAGCAACTAAGATTGATTCTTTGGTTAAGAAATGGGGCAAATCTTTTCATCTTTCGGTTTCTCTAGGAGAAAGGAAAGAATTTGGGTGGGGGGAACAAATGAAAATTCTTAATTCGAAATGCTTTATAGCTTTCTTGTTTTCTTGAATGGTGATCAACTCAGGATACTGTAGAAAGGCTTTGCTTTAAACGGCTACTGTTTGGACTTTGGGATGAATTTTTATTTATTTTTTATTTTTTTTAATTAAAGAGTCATACTAACAACACTCCAACAATCTCTATAGTAATAAATTTTTAAAAAAATGATTTTTTCTTTCGAGAATCAAAACAATTCTTTAAAATTAATTATGTTGAATATTTCGTTTATTCTAATACTCTTTTTAAAAAAAAATACATATCAAAATATTTATTAAATTAAGAGGAAAAACAAAAAAAAAAGTAAAAAATAGTATTATAACAAATAAACATTTGGAAGATAACAAACTAAATAAATATAAAAAGAGTGTTGTGAGGATTAAAAATGTGATTATCTATATTTGGGGCAATTTGGGTGAAACAGTTTTACACTTCAATTATTAGTTATAACTTTTCATTAATAATATTTTCATTTTTCTTTTAATTGTTATTACTTCTTCTCACTATAAACTGTTCATTTCTTTGATTAAGTTCAAACTATAAATTGTTCATTTCTTTGATTAAGTTCAAGAAGATGTTATTGTTATAATTTTTTAGCCGTTTCACGAAAATTATTATGTGTGAATGTCTCACTCAACTCTTTGCCTCTATATTCTTTGTCATATATAAAATGCTGACCAAATTAAAGTACGAAATAATGTGGTTCCAGCCCATTAAAGTACGAAAATCCATACTTTTTGGGCCTTTATAAGTTACAAAATATGGGCCCTTGGAGCATCTGGCTGATCCAGTCCAGAATAAGGAGTAGGCTTACGCTACCAACTTTGTCCCTCAATATTGGGCTTAAAAGCCCAAAATACTAAACACCTCCCCCATTTTCTAACACGCCTAAACTGGGGTATGTCTTTTCACTTTGCACATATTAACCACACAGTTAATTTGGATACTCCAGCTAAAAAATAAATCTCAAATTAAATTAAATTGATTTTAATTTATGTATGTAATTATATATACACAATTAATTTAAAATACATTTTTTAAATACTTAGTAAATGTTTGAATACACATCATCCTTTTTGTATTATGAACATATCGAATTAATTTATCCAGCTTTCTTGACTTATAGAACTAAATTTTGAAGTTGTTGGATCCACGTATTTCTGGCTATTACAGGAAAAAAAAAAATTTTATTCCATAAACAAATTCTTAAGTTGACAATTCAATAATTAGAAAAAAAGAAATCAAAGAATGATCGTATGAGGAAATTAAATTAAAAAATAATCTCTTTTTAAATAATAAATCAACAAATACCTCCCTTCAATAAGAACATGTTGGCAACTAAGTGAACAAAGTTATCATGAGTTTCTTACATTTAAACCCAAAAAATAATAATAAATAAGTATTATTTATTAAATATTCTATATATTTTAAGTAAATCACATTTTGAAAATTCTAGATACATATTGGTTACATGACATGATTTTTTTTTTTTTTGGATGTCATATCAAACTCCCACAAGTGATGATATTAACAATTTAAAATGATAGTTTAATTAACAAAAATAAATAAATAAACATATATCTTTTTTAAAAAAAAATATTTCTCTATCAACTTCAAGTAATAAAATAATGATGCATGTTTTGAACTTTACCTCATAAAACTTGTACTCAACTTATAGCAACTATTAATTGCACAATCAATTCATATACAATGCTTAATTAATTATTATATATTCAAAACCAAACACATATGACAGAATATGGTGCTTAAAAGTAAAAATATAATAATGATATGAATTAGGTAGATCTAGTTATACATTCATAAGATATACTATCAAATAAATATTATCATGAATTTGTTATATGCACTAACACGTAAATTAATTCGTTTCGGTTATCATGAATTAATCTCATTTCTATCGTTTTCTTTTTTAAATTTCAATACACATATACAAAAAATATTACAGAAAATTTTAATGAATGTAATACAATGGCTGGTTAATTTAACCCTAATAATTAAGGTTAATGTCATTTAGTTTGAGTCACTTAAAATTTATTTTTTTATTTTAGCTCGAAGCCTATTTGCAGTTCATCAACAACTTCGTTTAATATATTGAATATATTAGTATTTATTTTTATTATTTATCTTAAATAAAGCATTAGTGTTTTATGAGATTTATTTAATTATAATAATGTTTAAATAATAATGTGCATGTGTGTTGGAGAAAAAAGGCATGGTGGGGGGAGGGGGATGGGATCTAATTGGAGTGTTTAAGGGGACACACACTAAACAACAATTTATCAAATTCTGATGCACATTATTTCTGATTAAATAGGAATGTGATTACTATTATTTAAATTTCCTAAATAATAAGAAATGTGACATGTCAGTGTATCCTTTGTTTATTTATTTGGGTATGGGAATGCTTTTCCTCCACCCTGTCTTTGTTTTTGTTGGGCAAAAGACTAGCTATTGGCTAGTGTGGACATAAGCATAATATTCTTGAGTATTTGATGCTATATAATTATTATTATTACTATTATTCACACAATCTTTATATTTAGAGTTGTTAATTTTTAGGAGCTGTTTGGATGAACACAGTAGAAATCGAGGAATGATAATAGAATGGAACTAATGTTTTGCTTTTGCATAAGGTTTAATTTTCGTTCAATCCAATTTTTGGAAGAATGAGTGATTCCCAAAAATCATAAAAATATTTTTCAGTCAAAGTATCTTTCACAATTTATTTTTCTTGTAATTGAAAAATCAACTTAATTATTATCAGTTTAAAATAAGTAAATAAGTAGTATATCTTTCTATCTACTATATATTAAAATATTATACTCTTTAATCAATGTGTGAAAAAATAAACATAAATATTGAAACGAGAAATTCCAATGTGCCTTGCATGTGGTGCACGTCAAGATTTATACAACAATTCCAGAAGAACAGCAGAAAGATGATCAAGATGCAATCATCAGATTAGATGTACGGCCCTGATTCTTTCTGATGAGGTCAAAATTTTAGATGGATGGACCCCACAACAAGTGGGCCATGCCTACGAGAATTGGGCCACAACCGCACTCCCTTTTAATTAATACTCCACTAAACACATACTACCATTTACCTAATCACTAATTAATTTCAATTAAAGTATATAAAGATTTCAATTGATTTGTCTAAGTCATACTTTAATGTAAAGGTTATGCTTCAAATCAAAGACTTTGTTCCTGCTCCAATCCCTTTTTATCTCCATAATTATGATATTAAAGAAAGGGGATTTGCTTATTAGTATTGGAATTACTCTTTTGCCCTTGTTCCATGTATAATTTCATAGTATAAATAAAGTAAATTAATTAAGTAACTGTTTTATTTTTAATTATACGAATATTGCGCACCGAGGTTGTAAATTGTGTGAATTTTTTTTGAGTGTATATTGGGTGCACCGGGTGCAAGGGTGCATCCATATGTGTATACATTTTTATTCTATTTTGTATACATATTATTCTATTTTGTATACGTGTTTTGTAATAATTGTATACTTTTTTCACATTAAATTTTCATTAAAAAAATTAACATCCATATGTGTATAACATTTTATTGAATATTATATATAATTTTTTATTAAAAAAATTAACAATTAAATTGTATACATTTTTACTCTTAATTGTATATGTTTTTGTTTATATTTGTATATGGGTGCACCCTATTTTTAGGTGCATTCGGGTGCACACTATAAATGACCTTTTTTTATTATTATTAATAAAATCCAACTTCAACACGAAGGTTTTTTTTTTTTTAAGATACAACAAGTAGCAAGTATATGTGAATTAAAATTGAACATAATAAACAACAGGAGTGTATCTTTTCATATCGGAATATTGATATTTTAGATAGATTAAGCCTTGGCTACTTTAATTATAAAAGTATCGTTGGTCCTATAATTTTCATATTATCAATGCATTCATATGATGGTCTGATTTTAAGGGAAATTTTGAGAGGGGGAGTATATATATATATATATATATATATATATATATATATATATATATATATATATTTGTCTATTAAATGATCAAGTACTAAGATTTAAAATTTATCAATTGATATGATTGAACAACTTTATGAAAAATGTTGAACGTGAGTTTGACAAAAAAAAAAAATAAATAAATAAATAAATAATACTCCCTCCGTCCCGGGTATTTTTACCCGTTTGTACGGGCACAGAGATTAAAACGTTTTATTTTTTTAATATATAATGTAAGAGAAAGTAGGGATAAATTAGTAATTTAAAAAAAAAAATGAATAAAATTATTGAGAATGATGAATAAAGTGTAAAAAAGTAATTAAAGTTGTTGGGATTGTAAAAAGTAGGTAATAAAATATTATGTATTTTTGCCAAAAATGGAATGGGTAAAAATACGTGGGACACCCCAAAATGGAAAGTGGGTAAAAATACGTGGGACGGAGGGAGTAACATTAATACTTATGTTTGTATGGAAATTAGAGATCATATAAATAAATGCATACTATATATTTTCAAGATGGATAATTATACTTTGCATCCGGGTGCACCCTAAATAAATGTATATATATTTTTAAGATGGGTAATTATACTGTGCACTCGAGTGTACCTTAAGATATGATGCATCAACTTTAAAAAATATATACGTATATAAACAAAAATGTATACAATTATGAAAAAAAATATATACGATTTAATTGTTAGTTTTTTTAATAAAAAATTGATTGTAAAAATATATACAATTATTAAAAAAACATGTATACACTATTGAATAAAAAGTTGTACACATATGGATGCTAGTTTTTTTAATGAAAAACTTAGTGTGAAGAAAAATATATAATTATTAAGAAACATGTATACAAAATAAAATAACATGTATACAAAATATAAAAAGTTATACAAATATGGGTGCACCTGCACATATTATCAACTCTTTTAACATATATTGAAATGTATTCAATAAATTAAATTATTGAACTCATTTATAAATAAATGAATATATATTTTAAAATATATTGAATTATCATCTGTATTTAATAAATGAGTGTAAGTTAATAATTTTGAAAGTGCTCCTAATGTTATACTTTTATACACTTTGTGCATTTGAGAATATAATAGACCAACTCAAAGATGTTGTCACCTTTTATTTATTTATTTTATTTTATGCTACATATGATTAATAAAATACTAGTTCACAATACCTTTTCATAAATTGTATATTAATTTTCATTATAAATGTTCACATATAATTATATTTTATAAATTTATAGTATTTTAAATAAAAATACTTTAAAAAGTAACAAAATTTTAATCATTACATTTTAAATAATATAAAAATAAAAGTTAAATTTAATAAAGAAAAAAAACGTTATATATATATATATATATATAACAAAATTTAATTAATTTGCTTTTATATTTAATTTTTTAACTTTCTAATTTGATAGTAACTAAACAGAGCTTATAAAAAAAATTTAAACAAGTTAATAGATATGATAATATAGGGTTGTTTCAAAATTTTAATTAATATAAATTTAAGGAAAAATAGATTTTTTTTGTCCGCTAACTTTGACCAATTTTGAATTTAGTCCATAAGTTTTTCACTTTTTGAAAATCGTCCATTATATTTGCAGAATTTTGAAAATCGTCCATTATATTTAAAAATTTTGAAAATCGTCCATCATGTTTACCAAGTTCAACAAAATCGTCCGTTTCAAGAGGTCATTAGCAGGTTATTCTAAAAAATAAAAAAATGTAAAAAAAAAATACATATATATATATATACTATTTAAAAAAAATAGCCTCCACTAAGAATTTATATTATACTCTCTCCGTCCGCCCGAAATAGGACATTTTGCTTTTGTGCACGTTGATTAAGAAGTATTGTTATTTAATGTGTATTGGGTAGTTGTATTAGTGGGAGTGTGGATCCCATATTTTAATTGTATTAGTGGGTGTGTGTGGATCTCATGTGTGTAAAAAATGAAGTGACCCTCTTTGGAACGGATGACCAAAGTGAAAAAAAAAATCCTCTTTTGAGCGGACGGAGGAAGTATCAATATTTAGTCAAATTTGCTACACTTTACTAATGAGATTAATATTGTTTGTTTGGTATACGGAAGTGAAAAATAAAAAATGAGATAAAATTGGTTAAATAAAAATATGATATAGATTAATTGGGGTAAAAATATTCAAATAACCTGTCATAGCAGGTTAAAGGACCAAAATGTTGAATTTTATGAAGTTAATTAACTAATTTCAAAATTGTTATAAAATTAACGGACTAATTTCAAAATTAAAAAAGTTAATAGACTACTTTCAAAATGAATGAAAGTTAGCGGACGAAAAAATATATTTTCTCTAAATTTAAAATTTATGTCAAATGTAAAAAATATTACATACTATGCTTAAAATTAATGATTCATTAATCTATGAAGATATTTTAGGGGATTGATTGATATAATGGAATCAGAATTGAATTATCATTTTTAATTTAATTCTCAATCCCATAATTGATACAATTAACGGTTAGATTGTTATGATTAAATTGAATAATAGAATAATGAAATGAATTTATGAATGGAACAGTAATGAAAATGGAATGAACAAAAATTTATTTTTATCATGATTTGTATTGTTTATGAATAACTCAAATAATATAATTTGTACTCCTTAATTAATTTCAATCATATTAATAGATTTGGAATTTCGATTTAATTTGGAATCACCATTCATTTCCTATGATATATTATGTACTCCAATGTCTATTGAATCATATTTTTTATCTTTATATTTATTTGTTTTTATTTTATATATTGCTCATTAAGATTAATTAAAATTTATATATAAATAAACTAATAGTATATTCCATATCTATATTTTTCGCTTATAAAAATTATAAATAAACAAATATTTTTCTGATTTAACATGTAATTTTAAAGATTTAGCTTATAAATTATCATATAAAAAAATATTTAATTATTGAAAATTTAACAAAATAAAAATCATATACTGTATTTACTATTTAATATTCATTTCAATAAAAAATATTAATTTAAATTCTTTAAAATTTTAACAAAATTTAATAATTACTCTAAATAAAAATTAATAAATTATATATATATAAATTAATATTAATAATATTTTTTAAATTGAATATAAATATATATAACATTAAATATTATTTTTATTTTTATATATAATTTAATAAAATTTTAATTTACATATGATTTTTATTTAGAGTTTAAATAATATAAAATTTATATTAATTTTAAAGGAGTTGGTCTCTTATTTTCCAGATACACAAAGTGTGTAAGAGTACAATATTTTGTTCTAAAGGGTATACATTTTAATTAATAAGGGTATACAATTTTGTTTTAAAGGGTATACACTTTTATTTTTTATTTTTTTCAGGAAATAAAGAGTACACGTCCTTATACTATAGGGTACATCATTTAATATTAAAGGTTATATGGGCTCACGGTATCCCGGGCACAAGTTTTTGCCATTTTAATTTAATAACTTTTTTTTATTTGTTTGATTATGAAAACATATGAAATCTTTTATAGATTTTAATTAATTTAATATAACTTATAATTTTAATTTAATTAATATTCTAAAAATAAATGAGATTGAAATTAATTAAAGAATATATTATATTACTTGAATTAAATCTAAATTATATCGACTATGATAAAAATTAAAGAGTGAGGCTTGCGTGCACCCGGGCGCACGGAACACATTCCGTGCGCCTTTAGAAATTTTGTATTATGGGTAAGGGTACATTAATTTGGTCTAAAGGGTATACACTTTAATTACTAAAAGGTACACAATTTTGTTCTAAAGGGTATACACTTTTCATTAATATTTTTTTTTCTTTAGAAAATAAAGGGTACACATTTTTATACTAAAGGGTATACAATTTAACACAAAATTCTAAAGGCGCACGGAGTGTTGTTCGTGCGCCCAGATTTTTCTTTAGAAAATAAAGGGTACACATCTGTATACTAAAAGGTATACAATTTAGCACAAATTTCTAAAGGCGCACGGAAAGTGTTCCGTGCGCCCGGGTGCACAGGAGCTTTTGCCAAAATTAAATCGAAACAAGGTTGAATTCCAAAATCAAAATCTAAAGTTAAAAAGGAAAACATATAGTATACTATATTAGTATATACTTTCTCTTTTTTTTTTTTCCTGTATAAACAATGAATTGCATAATTAAAATTTGAAACAATCCCACAATGCATTTCCATTAAATTAAGATAATGTGATTATTTAAAGCTACAAAATCTCAAATGCAAATCAATAAATTAATTTATTGTAAAAATATATTTTTGCCGCAAAATAATTTGGGAATTAAGTCGGTGATGAACATTAAATGCCAACCAAATTTTTGGGTGTGAATAACCCAACCAAACTCCCAATGGTCAAACTTCTAAACTTCAAATATATATTTATATAATGTTATTTTTGCTTGAATAAAGTATTATATTTGAATTAATGTTAATTTAGTCAGTTCGCACTAAAAAAATCATTGCACGAATTTTTGAACTTTATTGAGCTCAAATATATACAATTATACTTTCTTCGCGAATCTCTAATGTTAAAAATTTCGATATTATAATCTGTTCTTTTAAATTGGACGAAATTATTATTTTAGAAAAAAAAAACTCTAAATAAATATTATTATCAATTCATTATAATTTTAATTTTATTTTCCTTACTTAATAAAATATTTATAATTTGATTTTTATTAAAATAGATTAGACCACCCTTATAAAATTTAATAAAATTAATCGTAATCTTTATTTTTAAATATATGTAAAAATGTAACTACTTTGGGAATGAGAGGAATAGTGTTATCTTTCTTTTAATTTTGTTTAGTTATATGATTTGAAGGGTACTATACTTTAATGAGTGAATACAATTTGTGTACTCCCTCCGTCCCGAGCAAAGAGATGCATTTATTTTTTGCACGTAGATTAATGTGTATTATTATTTTATGTAAAGAAATATATGCATTTATTTTTTGCACGTAGATTAATGAGTATTATTATTTTATGTAAAGTGAGTAGATGTATTAGAGAGATGTGATAGGTTGTGGTGAGCCATTTTTACTAAAAGAAGAAAATGATGCAATTTGAATGGAACGTCCAATATAGTAAAATGATGCTATTTGGGCGGGACAGAGGGAGTAATTTTTTTGTGTTATTGGGTCATGTTCGTATCTACACAATAAAAGTAAATCTGAATATGATATGAAGAAATTCATTCCGAGACAACACTAAAAAGCACGATGATAATATGATAAGAAAATAAAATATATAAAAAAAAATAAATAATAATTTTTTAAGGAAATAAAATAAAAGCCATGTATATACACTCTACGAATTTTACTACTAATAATCACCTTTTTTTTTCTTAATTAATACTCCCTAGTTCCATTAAAACGTACGTGCTTCCCTACGAATTTTACTACTAATAATCACTTTTTTTTCTTAATTAGTACTCCATCATTCTACGAATTTTACTACTAATAATCACTTTTTTTTTCTTAATTAGTACTCCATCATTCCATTAAAATGTACGAGCTTCATTTGTAATTTACAAAGGAAGTGCGTACGTTTCAATGGGATGGAGGGAATATTTTTTTATATGTATTATTTATATATATTAATTAATATTCTTTTACAAGCATCATCTTAAATATAATTAAAAATTAAAATTTAATGTAAAAGAAATATTACTATTCATTATTTTCAAAATCTCTATAAATCTCAGACATATCTTTACATTATTTCGATGGCAAACAAAAAATATATTAATGGGAAATACTCACTCAATTCTGTGATTATTGTTGCATTTCCTTTGTAATGTGATGGAACGGAATGCTTATTGTTAAATTTCTTTTATAATATAATTGATTATTGTTACGTTTTCTTTGTAATATCATAGAACAGAGGGAGTATTAATTAATATATCTTCACAAATGTGCATGTAAATCTCAAACATATCTTTACATTATTTTGAAAAAAATAATAATAGGAAGTATCAATTAACAAATTAAATAAGTAGTACATTATATTTTTATAAACAGAACCAATGGGATTTGAGGATAACACTTAATTTTGTGTGAGTGAGATTTCTTGTGAGAAAAGATAATAATAATATTATTATTCTTGGATATATAATTTTAAAAAGAAGTCACAGGTTATTTTATTGGGAAAAAATAAATAAATAAAGCAGTGGGCAAGGGCAAATTTGTCCATTTGTCAAAATCTCTGTAAAGTCGACTTCCCCTCGCCAAGGGTTTTCACCTTCTCCATGTGCCCTTTTTTTCTCACCTCCGCTATAAATGTAAATCCTCTGTTTGCCCCATTTTGCATTACTTTTACTGTTGACTCACATTCTCTCTCTTCTCTCTCTCTGGTTTCCTCCATTGCAAACCAAGCTTTCTTTCCAGCTTTTCTGATGCGCCTCTATCCTCCCACATTCGCAAAAACCCCACCTACCATTTCACCCAACTTTTCTTTTAAATGAGGCATCTCCAAACACTGTTAATTCTTTCCACCATTAAAATAAACCTCTGCCCACTTATAAAGATTAGATTTTTGTCTGGCATTGTTTGAGAAAAGAATTGCTCTGGCATTTGCATTATTGTTATTGTTTTCTTGAATTCTCTTTGGCCCACTGCTGGCCATCCTTTTCTTCTTCTAAACTACTCCTCTTCAGCTGCTTCGCCTATTCTTTTTCATTTTATTTCCCTAATTGGCTCTTCTTTTTTGTGAGTTCTTCTTATTTTATCTCACATTGCAATTTCTAGCCTCATTCAGCCTCTGTATTCACCAAACATAAAGTGCCCCTTATTTGTTTCTTTGGGTTTTCTAGGAAGAAGATCAGAGGGACTTAGTCAGATCAGTTGTGTAGAGAGCTTCTCTAATGCTATTCTTTCCCTATTAGAATCAAATCCAATTCCTTTTTTCTCTGTTTTTCTGCTTAGATCATAAGGTATGCTTCTTGCAAATTTGCTGTCTTTTGTTATCACAATATTGAGATTTGAGATTTGGTGTCAATTGTACATGCTTTTAAGATTAATTGCTGTGTCATTCAGTTTGATTTCTAAAATTCTATGACTTATGTGACGATTTATCTTGCAATTGAGAGGTTTTGTTTGATTGGTCAAAATGCCAGGAGATTTTGACCATCCAATTATTTGGCTGAATTTTGTTATTTTCCTTTTCCCCAATTTTTTCTCCTTGTGAAAATTACAGAAAGAATTATGTTTTATGCATTGTGATAGTTACTTTTGAATCTGTATTTGATTTGGCTGAATTTAATGTGGTACTTATTATCGTGATATAGCAGTAATTAAAGTAACGCTGTATAAAGAAATTCAGTTCTTGGAGATGTGAAATAAATCTTAGTGGCATCTGCTTGGTTGAGCTCTGCATTATACACTATAAGATCTGTCTTAATTATTGTATCATTAATACTTCGGTTTAGTGCTATGCAGTAATGTTATTTGTTTTCATGTGATCTAGGTTTCAATGGATTAGTTCTTGCCTGGAGCATAGGGATGAACTAAGCTGAATTTCAGTCCTTGCCACAATTTGAAAGAATATGTCGTCTGAGAGCTTGAATTCTGAGTTGTCGAAAAGATATGGGGGAATAAAACTATGGGTTCTTATTTGCTTATCGATGGGTGCATTTATAATTTTAATTCTTGGGATCCTGTCAATATGGGTCATGTTCCGTAGAAAATCCCGAAGAACATTGGTTAAGTACAATCACTGCCAAATACCTAATGTCTCAAAAGAAATCAGGGTTGACAGAGTTGGGGATCAGAGCAAGTTCAATCATCCTGAAAGTGTAGTCTTGACTGTTAATGATAAATCGGGTGATAAGACCTCCGAGAAGATGTTAGTTCATTTAGGAAGGAGTAAATCCAGTGATGTTGATGATATAAGCCAGTGCAGTTCAGTGTATCATCATGAAAGGGCTTGCAGCTCCCAATCAGGAGAGGAAGGGAATTCTGGTAATGGCCGAAAACAACCTTCTTTGTCGTATGGGTATGCTATGGCATCTCCTTTAATTGGTTTGCCTGAAACGTCCCATCTTGGTTGGGGGCACTGGTTCACACTTAGAGATCTTGAAATTGCAACCAATCGCTTCTCTCCAGAGTTTGTTATTGGGGAAGGTGGTTATGGGGTAGTTTATAGGGGTAGATTGGTCAATGGCTCGGAGGTTGCTGTTAAGAAACTTCTTAATAATCTGTGAGTATCTTACTTCTTTACTTATAGAGATTGTCGGATTCACCAAGAGGCTTTTATTGATGCTATTATTATTAATGAGTAAATGACAAATTATGTTGTAGTGGCCAAGCAGAGAAAGAATTTAGGGTTGAAGTAGAGGCTATTGGCCATGTTCGGCATAAAAATCTTGTCCGGCTTCTTGGATATTGCATTGAGGGAGTTCACAGGTTAGCTTCTTTAATGGAACAGAGTTGCATAACACCATATAGGGCAACTTTATTTTTATCTCTATATATTGACATACTTATCTGGCATTGTTTGCATGCAGGATGTTGGTGTATGAGTATGTAAACAATGGTAACCTTGAACAGTGGCTTCATGGGGCCATGAGACAACATGGCACCCTAACATGGGAAGCTCGAATGAAGGTTCTGCTCGGTACAGCTAGAGCGTAAGTTGAATTTTAAGTAACTGCTAAACTGATAACCTATATTCTTATGATATTAATAATTAGTGTTTTTGTCTTACTTTGTGATATAGATGCAATATTAATGATATTTTCTGCATTGAGAAATAAACGATTTGACTTCACATTCAACTATTCAAGTGTATTAAAGTATTATTGAAGTGCAATCTATGCCTCGTTTAATTTGTTTAAAATATATTGCAGACTTTCTTATTTGCATGAAGCTATTGAACCAAAAGTTGTACATCGTGACATCAAATCCAGCAACATTTTGATTGACAATGAATTCAATGCTAAAGTTTCTGACTTTGGTTTGGCTAAGCTCTTGGATTCCGGAGAAAGCCATATAGCGACGAGAGTGATGGGAACATTTGGGTAAATGTTATGACTACCAACTTTTTTTTTTCACTTGTATGACACGTGTTTTGAATGAAATTGTTTATATTTGGAATTTTCAATTTTCATGACTAAGTCTTGTCTGTGGATTCCAGTTATGTGGCTCCTGAGTACGCAAATTCTGGCTTGTTGAATGAAAAGAGTGACGTTTATAGTTTTGGTGTTTTGCTCCTTGAAGCTGTTACTGGAAGAGATCCTGTGGACTATGGTCGTCCGGCCGATGAGGTACTAATTTCTTAAGTATGGTCATTGGAGCATCAAATGACACACATAATTCACTTGAGTACATGTGATAAGTTTTTCTCTTTTCATAGAAAACAAAGAAATAATTAAATTAAGAAGGTCCACTATGGCGTGTATGGCAGGTTAATCTTGTTGAATGGTTGAAAGTGATGGTTGGGAACAGGCGGGCAGAGGAAGTCGTAGACCCTAACCTTGAAGTTAGGCCCACAACTCGAGCCCTGAAGCGTGCACTTCTAGTTGCGCTTAGGTGTGTGGATCCTGACTCGGAGAAACGCCCCAAGATGAGTCATGTGGTCCGTATGCTTGAAACTGATGAGTTTCCTTACCGTGAGGTTATCTCTCAACTCTTCGCCTTTAAATAGGCGCATTAATGACCACCAAAAACTTAGACTATATTCAATGGTCTTGGTCAAATATACACATTCTCATTAATATTCAAGATGCAAAAAGTTGGAGATGAGATCATCATAGGATTAGGTTCAATATGCTTGATTTTGTGTTAGTTTGTGATTGATGATAAAATCAACGATGAAGGAATTCTCCAATGCTTCTGTTTCATGCTTCTGTTTCAGGACCGAAGAAATAGGAAAAATCGAGCTACAAGTGGGGATATTGAATCTGTTAAGGAGAGCTGTGGCTCAGCTGAGATAGAAAGCAGGTCAGATAGCCACGCGTCTGACATGAACAACGCCAACTGATTGGAGCTAACAGAGACGACATGCTTTGGTTGCGAATAGCCTCCTGATTCTAGAGCTTAATTTCAGTGACTTGTGAAGATCCTCAAAACTTGCTACTTGAAAAGATTCTTGCATGACAGAAATCAAAACTTAGGATGGCCCAATTAGCAGCTCTTTTAGATCATTGGTGTGTTATCTTCCTAGGGGGTTTAGGGGGGTGGGGGAGAGATTGTTTCTGTACAGTTTGATGGATCGTTGGGCTGTTTCTGATGATGTGTATTTATGAACATCATATCATTCTTTTTGTTCGGCTTTTTATTATAGATGCTACGCCAAGTGAAATACATCCGTTGATGTGTGATATTACTTGTGCAGATTTTTGTTCTGATTGGACTTGGATCCATTGTTGCTAAACCTTACTTATTCCATAAAATTAGAGGGGTCTTCATTTGGCTATTCTAAGATTCATAATTCTTTGTGCAAGTAAAAAATGTATGAAAACGATTAATTTTATAATAAAAAGCCAATGAGAAGAATAATTTGTTTTCTTCTAAATTCGTATGAAAGTCCTAAAATGGCAAATTAAGGTTGATTTGGATCATCTCCGCACTTAAAAAAAAAAATTACCAACAGAATATTGGTGAAAGACTTGAGTCTCATAGTAAAATTAATCTCCACACTTCAAAAAAAAAAAAAATTACCAACAGAATATTGGTAAAAGACAGTCTCATAGTAAAATTAATCCGTTGAGTAATTATCAATTTATTAAAGTCCGTTGATAAATTTCATTATCAATTAAGAGTTTTTCGATATCACTCTGTCTATTTCCTCATTCAATTGAACAGTAAAATCACTCTTCACACAAAGAGTGAGGGAACTGGACCTGGGCCGTACCATGAATCGTGAATTAAGTTGGTCTTGGTAAATATTTCTAGTTTAAAAAACGATTAGATACTTAAATGGATACAATAAAAAAGAAAATGAGTAGAGATAACAATTTAGATATCATTCTTCAAAATTTGCGACAATTGTATGTACCTGTCTAAGTAATTAATCTAGAAATGAAATTGCATTTCTTGTCCCCAAGATAACTAGCCACGGGCACATTGCATACTCGCGTAGCAAAAACAAGAGAAAGTCGAAAATAAACATTTCGACGACTATTTTCCAACTTGCTGAGTGGTTTCCATAGACGAAGCTTTCTTTTATTCTCATAGGTTAATCCTAGCATCCACGTCTTCTTTACAACACTTACTTTCGCGAGTCGGGTTTCTTCTTCTTGACCACTTGTTTGTGATGCGCAATAGCAGATCTGAGACGAGTACAGAAACTCAATACATATAGTAAGTACAAAGAAAGCAGACCAGACGAGTTTCTTACAGCTCTTTAACTTTCTTGGCAGTCTCTACTGAAAGAGGTGGTGGGACGTATGAAGCAGCATCTATTATTGCCTGTCTCACGCAGACAAAGTGATCACCGCTTACAGAAATGACTTTGCTCGCAAAAAATCATAGTCTTGTAGAATAGAGTAGTGAATATGATCCTTTTATGGATGCACGTACCTGTAGTTTCTTTTTCTGGTAAGCAAAGATCTGTAGTTTTGACACAGCGTCTTCCGCTTTACTCCTGAAACAAAACAGATACATAAAAGATTGCAGTAGGAGTTTACAAAAAAACACATGTAGAGATGGGAATTCACTTTTGTGTTCTACTCTTCTTCGAAGAAATTACAATCTCCCCATTTCTGTTGATCCGGTTCTTCTCCTGCCAATGACCAGAGAGGTTTACGTAAGAAGTCTATGACCCACAAAGAGCTTGACATAGCATATGCTAAAACAATACATAAGAAAGAGCAACAATGTGCCACAGAAACCTATAAGAGATATTAATATCGGTACAATGCAAAAAAAAACACACACACACACACACACTGAAGGGTAGTTCTAATACGATTTGTTTTGGTATGATAAGTTTATACTAGTGTGTTTGTTTCCTATCATAAAAATAACATGGCAATACCATTTAAAAATAATAATAATAAGACCACCAAAGAAGTTTAGTAATTGCTTCAACTTGGTCCAAATTCTTCGTTTGTTTAAGAAATATCAATATGGGGTTCGTGCATCTCAAATTGTTATTCTCAACCTAATAGAATCTTAACTAGGCTCCAGTGTTTGGTTGCAACATAGTTATGGAATACACTTCTTTGACTTTGACCTACAATTCATTATAAAGAAATGAGTCATCCAAGATGGTACATCAATCAACACAATAAAACTCAAATGTCTCGTAAAATTTTTTTGTTCTATGGATAGGATACTGATGCATTTATGTGATGCTTAATAGAGAATAAACACACTGTATAACTTCATATTAAGTTTTTAAGTAGTGTAATTTGAAGAGGTAATATTTCCTACACACAACACGGCATCAATTAGTCCTTAGCTCAACATTGTGACCTTGAGTACAGATGCTTTTTAAAATAATTACAGGAATAATTGTTAGTAACATTCTAGTGCGGAGATGAAAGACTAGAAAGGATATATCAACTTTCTTGTATAATAGGTGTAATCCCTATTGAAATAGCATGCATGATCAACCATCAACTTGTGAGAAATTCATATCCGAAAAACAGTAAAACTAATTTCAGGAACTTAAAAGGATACATAACTCACCATTTGTATAATCCTGTCTCTCACCCTTTCATCTAACCAAAGTGCATTTTTCACATTAAACCGCATGTCAACCTTAGTGTTTAAGGCTGTTAAAGAAAATGTAATTAGTGAATGAAATGCATAAGTTAGTGAATTGAAAATTATAGACATTGAGAAATTAAATTATCACATTTTTTGAAATTTTGCCCTCCAGCCCCACCACTATTTGCGTAGCTTACAGTAACATGGTCTGCAAGACAAAACAAAAATCGAAGAATTTCCATGAGTTCATTACAATGAAAATAAAATCTCAGCGGTCCAAGTACTTCTATCGGCTAAAAGTTTAAGTAATCGGAAAAGTTAAGATAAAACCACAAACATGAAACAACATCTATTGAGTTGTGTAGAACAGTAATATTTTCTTCACACATCCCACTCTGTACCCCAACAGCAACAACAACATAGTAAAAGAGAACAAGAAACAAAAAGAAAGTATCCTACCATTGGATGCGATGCTAACATAGAGACTCGTGCAGTTTAAATTGTGTTCCAAAGAATAATGAACTTCGCAAGATCAATAATTGCCAAGTCCTAGAGCTTACTTATCCACTTTAATTTACACATACAGATCCCCTTACTACTTCCAATAAATTTTCGTTAAAAACGGGAGATACAATTGAAGATAAAAAGAAGAAGAAGAAGGCTGAACATTCATTCAAATCGATCAATAATGCATCACCAAAAATTCAAAAATTTTGAGGGCCACCTGAATCCTGATCAGAATCCAAAACACTCCAACTAACCATGAGCTAGATAGTGCACAAAAATCCGAAATTGTCTACATCATTTTACATAGTTTTCTAGCTAGCAGCTAACATTACAATAACAATATACTAGCAATACCAAATCAAAAAGTCCGTTCTGTCATTTGATCACTCTATTCAGACAGTGCAATCTTGAACTCCTAAAGTCTGGTAAATAGAATTGGCTAGTGAGAAATCCACTTAAGTTTTTATGATGAACACGTGCAATTTAATTTTCCAGACTAAGCTTTGGTATAAATTGGAGCAGCATACATCACATCAAATCCACCCAAGTACAATACTTCAACCAGAAGCTGAACTTTTGGGACATAAACTTCTCCAAACGTAATTCACATTCATAACTGAAACCGAAAATTTATTGATTGGCTCGAAAACACCAAAATAACAAATAAATTAAATCGTTACCGAGGGTTATTTTAGGGATGGGCTCAACAATGCCTCCCGGTTTGTAACGCTCCTCGGCTTGATACAAGAACCGCTGAACCTCAACAAGCCGAGCAGTAGACTTCTTACCTCTGCCGCCCGATTTCGTGGAGGCGCAACGCACAGCGCCGACTCCGTTGGGAGCCGAATTTACAGCCGTCAACGTCGTACGGTAGAAACGACTGAAAAATTGGGAATGAAGAACCGATCGAACGAGCATTATTGTATTATCTGCGGCTTTCACTGCTGCCATTGCGAAGTTTTGATTATATCTGATAGAAATTTGGAGAATGAGTTCAAATTTGTGGGAAAATGGAATCGAAGTGAAACAGAGAAGAGATTTATGCAATTGATTTTTCAGAGAAAATACAGAGGGATCCGTAGAAGGGAATATTGATGGGCCGTTTAACCTTAAAATATGGATGGGCCTGGCTAACCTTGAATTATGGATGGGCCGGGCCAACTTTCTATTATTGTACTGGATTATTTTATTTTATTTTTTAAAATAAAAACCTTACTAGCTCTGTTAAACATAAAAATAGTAGTAACATTTTAGAAAGAATAATACCGATCAAGGAATTGTGATAATTGTTAAAATAATTTAAGTGATAAAATTTTTCGTAAAGCTATAACTTAATCAAGAAAATGTAATATTTATTTAAGGCAAAAACTTGTGTGCACCCGGGTGCACGGGGCAATACGCCGTGCTCCTTTAGAATTTTGCATTAGATTGTATACCCTTTAGTATAAATATATGTACCTTTTATTTTCTGAAAAAAAATATTAATAAAAAGTATATATCTTTTAAAACAAAATAGTGTATCCTTATTAATTAAAGTGTATATCATTTAGAACAAAATAATGTACTATTACCAATAATACTAAATTTTAAAGACGCACAGTGCGCCCCAAGCACACACTAGCCTCACTCTTTATTTAATTTAATTATTTTAAAAACAATTATAAGATAAATAAAAAGTGATAATGATAAAAATAAAGTATAAAGTAGTAATCACAATACATAATTTTAGTAAAATATATAAGAAATAATAAAAGTAATACTCAATTAATAAAAGTGATAATAATAATATTAATATTAATATTAAGAATTGCTAATTAATTATGAAAATATAAAAATAAAATAGTGTATATTATACACAAAACTTTGCTATAATTGAGAAAGAAACATAGGAAGTTGGGAACTAAGTTGGTGCCAAATTATAGTCAAATGGCGGTGCGCGTGAAACAGACTTGGCGTTTTTTGAAGACACAATAATTAATCCTTATTAACTTTTCTGGTTTTTGTTCTCAAATATATTTATTTATTTCATTTTTTTTTTATAATTAATTAATTAATTGTGTAAAAGCATAATTTCATAATCATCTATCTGTGCTAAATAACTAAAAGGCTCCCGGCCAATCTAATTTTATAATTAAATTGAGGACTTATTAAAAAATAAAAAAAATTGTTTTATTTGGCTAAAAAAAGATAAAAATACTTACAATTTATAATTTATTCTGAACTAATGTTATGTGAATTTTTTTGTTCTACTAATTAATTATAATTATACTTTAAAGACAAATATTAAATGAATCGCAAAAAAAAGACAAAATATAAGAAAATAGACTTAAAAGGTTTCATGAAATAATTTGACATTTATGTTTCATTTAAACAATAAATAGTCTCAATTTTTTTTAATAGTCTTATAATTTTTAAATTCTCATCAAAATGGTCATTTTTCTATAAAAATATTCAAAAATTTTTATTTCATGAAATGAGAATGAATTGGTGTTTTTACAAAGTTATAAAATGCATGTAATTAGTAAATAAATATTGTTTTGAGAAAAAATAGAAACAAAACTGAAAATTTTATGATGGAAATGAATGTCCTAAGTCACTCCTAACTAACTATTTTGAATTTTTTTTAATAAAGTAAAAATCACTTAAAGTTTATATTTAACCATGCATATGAATTCTGAAATTTCATCTACTAGTCAAAAATAAATAGTGTTTTTTAGGTGTGTTGAAATAGGTTTATAATTCTCCTCAAGATACGCCTCATATTAAGGATAATTCTCATGACAAGTATTAGTACGTACAAAACCATAGTCAAATTTCAAAGTACACTCATAATAAAATAAAGTTAAAACATAACCATTTATCAATCATATAGAGTTGCTGACTGAAATACTTATACATGTATGTATATAGTATATATTCTTGAAATGTTATCTTTCTACAACTTGGAAAACTTAATTAGTCAAATATAATAATAATAAAAGAAAAAGAAAAAGAAAAAAAAAATTACGAATTATATTAATTAATAACAAATGACGTTCTTTGTAATTTTTTTTTATTTTTATTTTTTAAGGAAGATTATTTAAATGCAAGCCTACTTAAAAAGGTATCCTAAGCATGTTGCATGAGGTATTTATTGATCAACATCATTTCCATGCTAGTGGGTCATCTCTCTCTCTAGCTAAGAGAGAGAGAGAGAATGTTAAAAAAAGCTAAAATGATTAAGCTAAGGTATCCCAATCACACAATCAATCACTATTCTTTTTATATACTACTATTTGTGCAATTGATGAACTCCTAAAGAAAATTACTACTTGTCTTCCTCAAACTCCTCTTGTCCACTTAAATCTTGATAATTACATCCATGTCAGATGAAGACAAGAAGATCAGCAGCAACCATTACAACATGGGATCAGAACAAGGAGGGTTTCCATTCTCTTACATAAATGATCATGATTTCAATCCCTTTATGTACAACCAATTAGAAAAACCTACTGGATTTGATCCATCTCATCATACAAACACCTTCTTTCATGACTACAACACTTCTTATGACCTTTCTTGTTCCTACAAATACTGCAATATTAATTCATCAAGCAAGAATCTTGGAGATCAGGCTACAATTAGTGCTGCTGCTGATCAGAATCCTCCGACGACTCCGAATTCGTCGTCGGATCAGCCCGGAGTTGATGAAGATCTGGAGGCTAAAGTGAGTCAAGATGAAGATGTGAAGTCTAAGAAAGTGTAGGTTAATTTGCTTATTTATGTATTTTCTAGTCAATTTAATTGTTAGTAATATATTTATTTAATTTTACATTGCTATCAAGGTGGACCATTTAATTTTCACTTCTTAATTTCTCATTTCTTGATTCAATTATGAATACTATATGCTTTTGTTTAATTACTTTGAGACTAGCTACTAGCAATATTCTTGATTTAAGGTAATTAATTAAGAGCTAGTAGTCCTTAGTCATAGTTTTTTGTGAATATATATGTACAAGCTAGAAACCCTAAACATGATCTATCTGATCCACATAAATTAAATTTGGTGCTAGAATAACTCGTCTTTTTCTGAAAATTGATTAACTTAATTTTATCCGATCTTGATTCTTAACCTGTTTTATATATGATCAGTAAGAAAGAGAAAATGAAAGGGGTGAAAAAGGAGAGAGAAAAAAGATTTGCTTTCATGACCAAGAGTGAGATGGATAATCTTGAAGATGGATATAGATGGAGAAAGTATGGCCAGAAAGCTGTGAAAAATAGCAACTTTCCAAGGTAATATTTTGCAACATATCCCCAATTAAGACAAGTATCTTATGAGGAGGTGATTATGTAAGACGGTTTGTCAATGTGTGTTTTCAAGTATGATTGTTATATAAGCAGAGTATATTTATTAATATATAGTTAAAATATGTTTTCGAGGAATGATGTATTTAAGTATGCTTTTAGAAATTTATAATATGATTCACAACTAATTAATTAACACACCTCAATCATAAGTATACCCGTCTCATATATATCCCTCCCACGGAAAACCCAATTAATTACCTCTACATTAATATTTATTACTCCATATACATGTGTAATTAATTGGTGACAACTATATTTCATTATTAATCTTGATGTAAATTTCAATTAATGTTGTAGGAGCTACTACAAATGCACCACTCAGAAGTGCAGTGTGAAGAAACGTGTTGAGAGATCATCGGAAGATCCGTTGGTGGTGATCACCACCTATGAGGGCAAGCACAACCACCACTGCCCCGTCAATCTCCGAGGCAGCGCCGCCACGTTGCCGCCGCCTCACATTGCACTCCCCACCTCCCATCAGAACTTTCTTTTTCCCAGCCACCATCTGGAGCACTTCTACAACATGCATCCATCCACCTTTCTTCACAAACAAGACCCATAAATGTCAAATCTCTCTAGGGTACATATTCATGCATAAACTTCTTGAAATGCTACTTTCTTTCTATTTCAGGTTATCTATGAATGCAAGTTTTCCTACTTAATGATGAGATCAATGTAAACCCTCGTATAGGTTGTTAATTACTCTTATGGATTTCTTTTTATTATTATTTTTTTAGCTATGTTATTTCAGTGTAAAATCTCTGTTATATATCGCTAAATGGATGATAGGTAAGAGAGAACAATAAATTATATCCAAAAAATAAAGCATAAGTACCGAAGTCTAAGACAATGATTGGATTTTCTTCCGGCATGTCAATATAACGAGTTGTGACATAAAAGATAATACATGAAAATTGTTGAGTATATGGGATAGTATTAAAAAACGGCTTAAGTAGAACTTTATAAAATCGAGTCAAGAATTACGAGAATCCTTAAGACGAAATTGTTCCATACTCAAATGGGCGCGACAAAACCTTTCCATTAAAAATGGCCTAGGAGATCCGATATACTCGTTTGTTTGTTTTTTTTAATTAACGATGTAATATTTTGGATTAATATTTTAATTTGAGAAAATATTAAAATTGGTCCCGTAAGTATGATATATTCCAACTTTGGTCAATTTTTATTTGCAATTCTTAATTTTGGTTCTTTTTTGTTTAATTTTAGTCCTTTTTGTTCAAATTTAATCCTTTTCTAAAATTTAGTTAATTTTTTTGTCCAAATTTAGTCCTTTATGTTCAAAACAGTCCAAAATTGATCCGAAAGTGTATAAATTTTGGACCAAAAGTGGACAAAAACATGACCAAATTTAGAAAAAATAATCAAAATTGGACAAAAAGGACTAAAGTTGGACAAAAAAAAGACCAAAACTAAAAATTACAGGGAAAAAAAAGACTTAAATTAGAATCGGTCATAAAACTAATTTTGATATTTACCCTTTTTAATTTATAACTTATGTTGGGTTATTATTAACATTCTCCTTAATACGAAGCAATTGATACATGCTGACTATATATTCAAAAATGACTTTTTTTCCTTGACTTGGAAATTAGCATGTGGTAGCTATTAAATGACGCATATAATTACTATTTATTGATTGAACTACATATATTGTGTGAATTAGCTATAACTGAAGTATACCAAGAAAAGGGAAACCCTTATTGATTGAGTTTGATTTAAATATTAATTAGAACATTATACTCCATTTGGCTAGCAATATTATAGCTAGCTAGGTTTGATATTTAAATAAAAAATATAATTACGCTCTCTAAAATTTGATTCATAACCAAAAATAAAAAATAAAAAATTAGGTACGAGATTGTGACATGTAATATTGTGATTGGAATCGTGTTTGATTTGCTTAATTGTATCCAATATCAAAGGTGATCTAGCCTTTCATACTGAAATTGAAGTTTAAGCCTGTTAATTGATTTATTACTATAAATGAGGTATTTTATTAAATTAAATAGATTAAGATTATTTTTCTAGACAATCAGATTCAAATTAATGAAAGTTTTCGCATAATACTATAAAAAACATCACAATACTCATAAATGAAAGAAAAATGTTAGGGTAATCGGGTGAAACTTGACCCCTTTTGGGAGGATTATTTTATAAAATATCGAATATTACTCTTTAAAATATATAAAGATTAAATTATTTTATTTGAAGTATTCATTAAATATTACTCTTTGTATTAAAGAATAAAAACCATTGTAGTCAAAATTCCACCCTAATTTTTACTATAAATAAAATTCATATTTATGTCAGAAGTGTTACTCCTATTGCAATATTCACCCTAGACAAACACTTATTTACGTCAGAAGTGTTACTCCTATTGCAATATTCACTCTAGACAAACACTTTGTATGGTATATTTCGCGAGAAAATTTCCATTAAATAATATTCCATTTTAACAAAAAAATAATACTCAAATTAATATAAAAGGATATTAGGGTAGTGAATTATTACAACAATTTGTAATATAAAAAAATGATAAAATTCTTAATAAAAAATATAATATTTTTAATAAAAAATTAATTATTATTTAAAAAAATGTCAAAACTGTCACACATCGTGAGACAATCCCACGCTAATGTTTTCATTTACTTAAAAGTATATTTTTAAAGTGTACATTTTATTAAAATAAAAATTGTTATTATTATATATGTAATTACAAAGATATACTCCATCTGCCTTTCATTAGTTTTCAACCCTCACCCCCTATTGATATAAATTAAATATTAAGAAAAGTAATCATTTTAGGGGTATTATATATGATTTTTTTAATAAATTATAAAATATGTTAAATATGTTGTATAAATATTTTTTTAATTAAATAAAATACAGAAAAAGGATGATTGTTTTGATTTTTTACATTTTAAAAAATGTGAGAATTTTGGTACAAAGATCCAAAATGTAAAAATGTAAAGAAAGAAAATGAAAGGGGAGGAAGTAATATTTTCTAAATATAATAATATATTTTTATCTTTAATTATTTCAAGGTACCATTTTCCTTCTCTTAAAACATCAAAATTAATTTCATATTTGTAACTCCATATGAAATATACAAGGTGCACCGTCAATATGTGTGAATATGATTAGTGGCGGGCCCACATACATTTGGCTTTTTTTTTTTTAATTTGGAGAAGATAACGAAATCAATTCAAACTATTAAATTGAACGTTTTTAGCGTCTTTTCTAAAATAAATAAATAAATGTTAATTTTGAAATTTATCTACATTTTGGCATTTTATTTTATTAAAAAGTTACGAGTTTATTCTAAAAAATCATTTTCCTCTTTTAGTGGTGAAAAAGAAATTGTTGAAAAAGATGTGGATGTAAATGGGTTGAGTGTGGGCCAAAAACGTGTAATGGGTCAAATTAATTTTCACATAGTCCACATCAGAGATGGAAAGATAGGGAAGGCCCACTTAAAAGGAATTTCAACCTTAATTTTTATTGATTGATTGTGATTGTGATTATTAAAAAAGCTGCAGAATATATATAGTTCATTGTACCTAGCTTCCTATATTTCATGCCATAAAGATGGCCACAATTTTTTCCTTTCTAGTGATAATTTGTTTCATGAAAACTAATAAAAGATTGGCAAACACTCGTATAGTCGTATACACGTAATTATTATGTGAATTCACGTAATTAAGATATAATATGTATTTTTAAAGTATAAAATATTTAAAAATATAATTATTTTAAATCACACTTACTCTGTCTTTTTATCCTTTCTTATTTATAACACAGTTATACATAAAAGAGGTTAAGTGACAGATCGAACTAATTATCAAAGTATAATTATTATATAACTAAAATATGTTATCAAATAATCAAGGAGTGGCTATTTAAACCACAATTTTACTAAATATACCCAAATAATATATAAGACTAAAATATCTATATTTGATAAGACATGAATACTCTTACATTAATTATTTTACTAAATTGTAAATAAGTTTTATAAATCCGTTTTCTTCTAGAGCTCGGCCGTGACATAGTTTAAAGCCCAGAGAAAAGATGAAAACCAATTTTTTGCTCAATCGTGCAAATTATATTCGAATTTAGATTTTTATTTGCAGCATAAGTTTATATAAATTGAAGAATTTTATACCAGCAAATGCATCTTTACCTGTCTTCACATGATTATAAATCTTAAGAAACAGGATTATACCAACAAAACTGGCAGACACCATTTAAATTGGACTTCATATTTTCATCATTCAAATCGTAAAACTATCATTCGCTGTTTCCATCGTGCTTACCAGCCTCTTCTACTTGATTTTTGTTATCATCAAGATAATTGTGAATTGGGTTTAACTCGGAAATCAAGAGTGTCAGTTTTGATAAGATTTGAATGAGATTGGGATAGTTTTTTTTTTCTTTGAATGAGATTAATTTTAATTAAAAAAGGTTTAAGTTTAATTAAAAGGGTAAAAATGTCTAAAATGGGGGTATATTTAGTAATTAATATATGTATTTTTTAATTTTAATGGGCACATTTAGTAATTGGTGTGTGTTTAGTATAACTGGGGTGCAAATAGTTGTGCCCATAATTAAAATACGATGAATGATTGATGAGTGATATTTTGGAAAACCACTCTTCATCTATCTATCTTATTTGTTTAATCATTGCTTGTGTTGAGTGATTTAATTACTTGTTTGAACAATCAATCCTTTGATGATTCGTCTTTATAAAATTATAAGAAACGTGATATCGCTTAAGCTCTAGTACCTTCCTCCTTGGGTTCGATAAATTCTTTAATTGGTCATCCCGATTATAAATGGCTAATCAATGATTAATTTAAGTATTATTTTTGTGTGTGATAATCTCACATTCAATAATTATTATTCATTAAATCATATTATGACATGCGGTAATTAAGGAGTACTCACTCTGTCCCGCCCAAATAGCACCATTTTACTATATATTGATCGTCTCATCCAAATTGTACCATTTTTTTCTTTTAGTAAAAAGGGCCCACAAATGACCCACCACTACCCATCACATCTTTCTAATACACCTACCCACTTTATATAAAATAATAATACTCATTAATTTACGTGTAAAAAGTAAATGCACCTCTTTGCCCGGGACGGAGGGAGTATATTTTAAGTAATGTACTCCCTCCGTCCCTTTTAAAGAGAGTCTTTTTTCCATTTTGGTCGTTCCACCCAAAGAGTCTCATTTCCTTTTTTACACACATGAGACCCACACACACCCACTAATACAATTAAAATATGGGACCCACACTCCCACTAATATAACTACCCATTACACATTAAATAATAATACTCCTTAATCCACGTGTCAAAAAACAAAAAAAACCCTCTTAACAGGGACAGAGGGAGTATTATGTATCATACTTTCATTAATCACTTAATAACATACTTATTCATGTAATAATCATAATAATTTAATAATGAAATTATGAGCATGTGCTACTTTAGACTTTGTCCATATGCATTTAGGCTTAGAAAAAAGTCTCATTTAAAATATTATATTTGGTTTATTTATAATTTTATATTTTCAAGTAAAGTGTACTAATTAAATACGTTTATTTGTTTAACTTATTAAAACACATAACCTATGGGCGCCCCTTGACAATGGACCACATTAAATTAAATATGAATATAGTGTTAGATTAAGTGTGATTATTAATATTTATATTAAATCACATTCAATTACTTTTTTTTTATTTTTTATTTTCAGGTACTAATCACTCATTCAACAGTGCCCTTTTATTTCGTTTTTCCAAAGTAACTTTGCATTCAATTGCCCTGGACGATTTGACTCTCCTGTCCTGTGTCACCATTATTAATTACCATGTGGTAATTTATTTTCACAATTAATATTTACATTAAATTTCAGATTATGGATATTTATAAGTTAAAACAGGAACATATAAGCGCAATACGCAAATATTCGAAAAAATATTACTCCCTCCGTCCCGGGTATTTTTACCCGTTTGTACGGGCACGGAGATTAAGACGTTTTATTTTTTTAATATATAATGTAAGAGAAAGTAGGGATAAATTAGTAATTTAAAAAGAAAAAGTGAATAAAGTTATTGGGAATGATGAATAAAGTGTAAAAAAGTAATTAAAGTTGTTGGGATTGTAAAAAGTAGGTAATAAAATATTATATATTTTTGCCAAAAATGGAATGGGTAAAAATACGTGGGACACCCCAAAATGGAAAGTGGGTAAAAATACGTGGGACGGAGGGAGTATAAACTTTATGTATGTGAAAATTTAATTGACCAATTTTATTGAATTTGAATGCAGGCCTTCATTATCTTTCGAAATAGGTGGTTATTTAATTTAGATTAATTCTGGAATCATATTGATTATAAATAATTATTTTTCCTGTCGTAAGATTCATTTTTCTTTTAAATTATTATTAATGAATTTTATTAATAAATTATCTACAATGGTAAAATACGTATGATGAAAAAATATAACCGTACAGGGAGACAAATGCTTGCGTACGTAAAATGTATTTTTTTTCTTTTGAGAGATTTACGGTAGTATTATTTATCCTATTAAGTTAAAATATGAATTCTTATTGAATTATATACTTGTTTGACTTAAAAAAAAGGCTCAGATTCTCGGTGTCATTTGGTACATTATCTCCTATACCACACCGTTGGATGAACGACACGTAGGAGAGAGAAACTATACCCTAATCCTTAAACCCTAGGGCAATGGTTGGATTTATTTCCCCCTCTTATGTTTTAATCACTTAACGTGTGACACATAATATGATACACAAAAATAGCATAGAAGATCCGGCTCGTGATATACCACCAAGAATATAGGATCCATAAGAACTAAATCATTAATTAGTTACTAATACCACCAAAATTATATATTTATTTGAAAAAATTAATACTAGGAGTAATATTTTGTGATAATGATATCTAACCAAAGATTTTAATTTAATATTTTGTGATAATGTTATCTAACCAAAGATTTTAATTTCTTACATTTTAATACATATAATATTGCTGCATATGTAATGTAATAAAATAAAATGTAAATAAATATTTATTTATATTAATTAACTAACTGATCACGTCGCCCGTAAATCCAGGTCCTTTAGATTCCAATTACTTCGGTCAGTTTATCCTTAAATTTCAATAATAATAAAAAAAAAGGAAAATAATTAAACCTCCATTAAAGGCTTTTAACTACATTCAAGGAACAATTAATTTGTGACTAACCAGTTACTACGTTGGAAATTTCGATTCCAACTATGGTAATAATATCATAAACCCTAGAATCCACACTCACTGACTCTTGGTCATCTCCTTTCACACATTAAAACCCCACAGAATTTTCTTTAATTATCCAGAAACAACAGAATCCAGCCATGGCAGTTAAATCAGCTGTTCAGTTTTATGTTCTTCTCCTCCTGTTATTCTCTGAGATCAACGGTCGTGATTTGCCACCCAAAGTGTTCAACGTGATCAAGTATGGCGCAGTTGGAGATGGAAAAACCGACGACGCTAAGGTATGTATGCTAATACATTACGTTTAATTTAATCGAGTTGAGTCGAGTCGAATCTGATTTGTGGATTTATTTAATCAGGCGTTTGGTAAAGCATGGAAAGATGCTTGTGAGTATGAGGGAAGAGGTAGGATTTTGGTTCCACGTGGCACGTTCGTGTTGAGTTCAGTGACGTTTGTCGGAGGTTGCAGCAGTTCTATTGCTTTTCTGATTAAAGGGACCCTCAAAGCCACGTCGGATAGTCAGAATATGTTTACAGATACATGGATCAAATTCCGGTATGTCGACCGTCTGACGGTGGCCGGCGGCGGCCTTCTCGACGGCCAAGGATATTCTGCCTCCTACAACGACTGCCATAAAAACAGTAACTGCAAACCACTTCCTGTCGTGAGTAATTCATTCATCTCATCTCATATTTTCTAATTCAAGAAAATATATATCAAAATTTTAATTCTCCGTTTTGGTTATTTTTTTGTTCGATTGTGGTCTTTTTGTTCAAATTTCATTTTATCAAATTTAGTTCGATTTTTTTTTTCCAAATTTAGACCTTAATTTCAGAATTGGTTCAATTTTGATTTAAATTTTTTGTAAAAAAGAGAAAAAAAAAAGATTAAATTTAGGAGTTCAAACTGGTTTACAGCATTTGGACGCAATTCAATTCCTTCCATCTAATGTTACATAGGCCTACACGTTCCATCTAATGTTACATGAGGTGTATGGGTGACAAGTGCCTACACCCTAACATTAGATGGAACAGGGTAACAGATGATCCCATGTGATTTGGACGACCCTAAAAACTCCGTTCACTCTAAAATCACCTAAATTTAGACAAAAAAAAAAAGAAAATTTGAGAATTGCAAAAAATAACGAACTTTTTCATTTTTAGTAATGTTTCAATGTTGTATTAATTTGCAGTCGTTGAGGTTCGATTTCGTGACAAACTCGACATTGAAGAACATCCAATCGATCAACAGCAAAAACTCACACATCAACCTATTCGCCTGCGAAAACATGAACATCAGTCGAATCAAACTGACAGCACCTGGAGACAGTCCCAACACAGACGGAATCCACATTGGCATTTCAACCGGCATCAGGATCCACCACTCTGCCATCGCCACAGGAGACGACTGCGTGTCGATGGTCTCTGGCAGCCAGAACATCGACATCTACGACGTCTCCTGTGGGCCCGGCCACGGCATCAGCATTGGAAGCCTGGGCAGAAGCCACGAGAATGAATATGTCAAGGGCATAACCGTCAGAAACTGCACTTTCAGAGGTTCGGACAATGGAGTGAGGATCAAAACATGGTCGCCCTCACTGTCAAGTGAAGCTTCTGGAATTCTTTTCGAGGACATTGTTGTTGAGCATTCGAAAAATCCGATTGTGATTGATCAAAACTATTGTACATCCCCACATTGCTATATACAGGTTAAGTATCTTATGATGTGTGATCTGTTTTTGTTTGTATGTTGTAATAATGAATGAGTTTGTTGGTTGACAATAGGGTCAATCGAGGTCGAATGTGCAGATAAAGGACGTGACGTTCAAGAACATTCGTGGCATCTCCATCAGCAAAGTGGCCTTAAATCTACAATGCAGTGTCTCTGTGCCTTGTAAGAATGTGAAGCTGATAGACATAGACTTGTCTTACAATGGACCCGGTGGCCGAGCCATGTCTCTGTGTTCGCACGTCATGGGATCGTCTCATGGGAAGCTCGTTCCGTCGGGTTGTCTTTAGGTGCAGAGTCGGCGTTTAGGTTAATTAATTAACCTGATTAGTAGTCATGATGCATATGTGATCTATAGCTAGGTACTGTTTTTGGATTTAATTTTCTTGAATTTCGTATCTTGTGGATGAATATAAGATAATTTAGATTAACCACTTGGAAGTTTAGTATATATGTACAACTTGAGGGCCATTTACATGTTTTTATTGTATCTATAATCACGAAATGGCTATTATTATTATTTTTCTTTTATGTACGGGTAGTCGATCCATAGACTAACTATTTAGGATATGTCAGAACCTAGTCCACGGACTCCATTTCAAACTCTATCTTGAAATTGATAGAGTTTTCTGTAGATCGACTAAGATCCTATTTCAAGATAGAATTTTCCGTAAACGGACTAATAAGAACATGCCAGAACTCACTTTATCCACGGACCCCATTTCAAGCTAGAGTTTTACGCTCTACATCAACTACCAAGCATTATATTGACCTCTTTTGATCTAGTATAACATGATAGCATTTTTATAAAGAGAGAAAGTTTGTTGTTAAGAGTCCCACATCGATTGATTACTAGGATCATCATATGGGCCGATACAAGCCATATCAACAACTTGGGCTCAATTATATGTGTTGACTGGCCCGTTTAATCAATTTGGGCTTCATTTCATATATTTTATCTCGTAGCTGAATATTCAATTTAACTTGTAAAAAAATGGAGTAATTAAATTACAATTCATCCGACTCTTTCAGGTGATTATTTTGTGGAATTTCAGGGATTTATACCAATGTAGATAACTTCATTCAGGAAACATACATTGTTCAAGAAATCAGAAACGAATTTAAAATTAAATGTATTTTACCACTAATCTAATCATAATTTTTAGTATATTCTTTAAATAAAAAAATGGATCTTATGAATTAAAAAAAAGGCCATGTAGTTAACTTAATTCAGTTGAGGAGAACAACATTTTTGAGCAACTACAATGGGCATCACCAAGATGAAAAGTGGACTTAAATCTTCAATGCAGTGAATGTGTGCATTATAAGAATGTTAAGCTCATGCATGTAACTAGCCACATGTGTTCACATGTCATGGCTCATGGGGTCGTCTCATGGAAAGTTCTTTCATTAGTGCCGTATAGGCTATTTATGCATTTTCACTAGTGTCGTTTAGGTTAACAAGATGAGCATTGATATGATGAACTCCTTATCTTGTGAATGAATTCATGATGAGTTAGAGATTAATTAAGCACTTTGAAAGTTGGCATGATAACAACAACAACATGTATATGTATGCATATATATAGTATAACTTGAGGACCATTTTACAGGTTTTATTTATCTACAACTAAGAAATGGCCATCACAACATCATGGATCATCTCCATAGACAGTGGCGGACGCACTGAGGGGTTAGAGGGGCACTGGGCCCCCCTGAACTTCTAAAAATTACTAGTATAAATATAGAAATTTTCTTGAAATACTTTTTTGTCCAAGTGGTGAAGTGAGGATGTTTTAGTTTTAAAGGTCCCGTGTTCGATTCATGCAGCACTGTTATTTTTTTCCCCTCTTTTATTTATTTATTTTCCCTCTAAATAACATATTTATTTAATAATTTTAATGACTTTAGTTTCAAAATTGCAAAAAACACGAACTATTGTATGAGAAAAGTTGGGCCCCCCTCGACGGAAATCCTACGTCCGCCACTGTCCATAGATATCCACATGAGTACTCTAAGTTGTCCTGCAGAGAGAGATTAACTCAAGATTAATTAACAAGTCTAATAAACAAATTAAAACCATAAATGAAAGATGGAGAAAAGTGTTTACTTGGAGCAATCATAGTATAAGATATCAAGATAAGAAACTTCACAGATTTTAGCAAGAGCAGCAGTTGTTTCATTTAGTTCTGGACACTTTGGACCTGTCTCTTTATAGCAGTAGCAGAGGATTTCTCGTTGACCCTCTGCCGTTATAGCCATTTCGTCTAGCCACTTGAGCTCGTTGCAGCATGCAGCCGATGGCTTTTCCACCAACCCGAACGAGTAAGGGGAGCAGTGCATCACAGACGGAACAAGAATCGAGCAGCTATAGCCCTTCGATGGAGGAAAAAATATACATGCACTCACCACTAGAAGTACCAAAAAGATTAAATTCTTCGCCATTTTTTGCTCGTCTATACGGGTTGTTCACGTGAAGTTATAAAGTAAATGAGGATCATTTATAGATGCAAGAAAATAAGAAGATTGAATTACCTATTCTACAATTCGTGTTTCATTGATGTTCCATAACATAAATAAATTATAAACAATTACGACACGCGTCAATTATTTAAAAGGTGAAATACAAGATGAACGTTGGAATAGGTGATTGGGTACCGAAAAGAAGTGGAGTTGTGATGAATTTGTGGATTCATTAATGTTTGTATCTGTTTATGGTAATGTTTTGTCCTCACTTTGCATCAGTGTTGCTTTGCCTTATTCTCGCTCTAACACATCATGTTGGCATTTTTATGGTGAAAGAGTATTGATCTTCCAAAGGTGTGGAAATTGTTAAGAGTTTATTGTTTAGAATCCCACATCGGTTGATTACGGAAGGAGGGGTGAGAGAAAGTGGTATAAAAAAAGAGGTGGTGATATCGTAATACATACTTACCTGGACGGGGTCAATGGGTGATCATAAAGGCCCATGGCCTAGGTTGGCGACCTCCATTGCACTCGGGAGGGGCGCCCGCCTAAGGTCGGCCCAAGTGGTCGAGCCTACGTCATAATTTGTGCCAGAGGGGGCCTGCGTTCGCGCGGCCCTTGCCCCAAACCTAGTCAAATTTATGAGGTCTAAGAAATTACACTCTGATCCAATGTAAATAATAAGGCCCAATTAGGCATTGTATATTTTTGTGACATTGTGTTTTGTAGTTCTCTTATTGCTAGAAATTCAATTATTGCGAATTACTCCTAGTATGTACTTTACTTTAAACTTGTTTTGCAATTTGAATATCAATTGGCATTCAAATAAATATAACTTTTCTAACTATTAACCCTAATAAATATACTCCCTCCGTCTTTGTTTTTTGCACAGGAGTATAATATTTTAATGGGAAAATAGATTTTTTGTCCGTTAACTTTCATTCATTTTGAAATTAGTCCATTAACTTTTTAATTTTGAAATTAATCCTTTAATTTTATAACAATTTTGAAATTAGTCCTTTAACTTCATAAAATTCAATATTTTGGTCCTTTGATCTGCTATGGCAGGTCATTTGAATATTTTCACCCCAATTAATTTATATCATATTTTTATTTAATCAATTTTATCTCACTTTTTATTTTTCACTTCCGTATACCAAACAAACAATATTAATCTCATTACTAAAGTGGAGCAAATTTGATTAAATATTGATGCTTCCTCCATCCGCTCGAAAGAGGATATTTTTTCCATTTTGGTCGTCCGTTCCAAAGAGGGTCACTTCCTTTTTTACATACATGAGATCCACACACACCCACTAATACAATTAAAATATAGGATCTACATTCCCACTAATACAACTACTCACTACACATTAAATAACAATACTTCTTAATCAACGTGCACAAAAGCAAAATGCCCTCTTTCGGGCGGACGGAGAGAGTATAATATAAATTCTTAGTGGAGGCTATTTTTTTTAAAATAGTTTATATATATATTACATATTTTGATTATTTTTATTTTTTAGAATAACCTGCTAATGACCTGTTGAAACGGACGATTTTGTTGAACTTGGTAAACATGATGGACGATTTTCAAAATTTTCAAATATAATGGACGATTTTCAAAATTCTGCAAATATAATGGACGATTTTCAAAAAGTGAAAAATTTATGGACTAAATTCAAAATTGGGCAAAGTTAGCGGACAAAAAAATCTATTTTCCCTATTTTAATAGATAGTGGGTGAAAAGATATAATATTTAATATAAAGTGAGTAGGTGTATTAGTGTTGGATGATATATTAATTATTTTAGGTGAATCCTATATTCCAACAAGGAAAACGTTAGTATTGAAATGAGACGTGCAAAATAGAAACGTAAATATTAAAACGGGACGAGGGAGTAGGAAACTTGAATATCACTATTTTGATAAACATGCGTTTCTGTAAACACCTCTTTCTTAGTAAACACAGTCATTATATTTTGTACACAAAAACTACTCTTTAACATTATTTTGAGCATGAGATTCAGTCATTCTGATTGGAATCCTTCTTCCTAACTTGAGCATGAGATTCAGCTTCCTGTTGGAACATCTTCACAATCTCATCAAGCTCTACTTTCCTCATCTCCGCCGTCTCTTCGATCAACGGCTTTTTCAGTCCTAGATAGATCAATCCGATCGCTATCAGCACCGCTCCTAACAACACCAGGGTACAAGCAAACACAGCAAATGAATAAGGTCTATGACCGGGTATTCCGTCCACGTTTATTCCCCACAGTCCGGTGATGATGGAAAGAACGAGCCCACAACCCCCGAAAACTCCTAGGTTATGTTGCACTCGAAGGCTCTGATCCTAATAAGTCAGATTAGATGTCAAGACCTAGTGCTCGACTCGTCTGAAGCTAGCTCAATTTATAGTATTGTACCTGCAACCATGCGCGCACAGTACTCTGCATCGCGTCTTGTATTGTAAACAAGCGGCCACGAACTGCTTCTTGCTCCTGGATCATTTCTCTTGTGCTCTTTCTCATTCCTTCTAGAAGATTCCTCGCTGCATTCCCACGTACGTGTTGGAGAAGTTCAAACACGATCTCCTCCCTCGCATGCAAACACCATTTTACTCTGATGACCTATAGCAACAAGGAACAGCCTACTTGTCAACAGATAAACATTCTCAGTTATGGTGAAAATACATATATTGTTTACATACCTGGGTTGAAAGTGTTCTGATTTCTTGGTTCAGAATTATGCTAAACATATGCATGTCCTCGCGAGTTCTCCTGTTGATTATGATGACACCTCGTTTTACAACTTGATACCGCAAAATGTAGAAACTAGGACGTTTTCAAGTGAGGGTAAGTAAATCCTGACATTATTTAGAATTGGAAAAGTACCTGTTCATGAACTTCAACTCAACCTCGTCTGCTGCCCCAAGAATGTATTTGCGAAATAATCTAGAGAGATCAATCAAATAATGATCATTGTCAATGTGAACATAGAATATGAAAGAATTCGCAAGTAACTAGAAACAATACAGACCTATCATCCCAACGAGCAAGGCGACAAGCAATGAGGGCTATCACTTCATGACTTGTTCGTGGTATATTACTACCTCCAGCTGCAAGCAGTTCCTGATTCAACCAACTAAGCGTGATCCAAAAGATCATTCAAGGAAATTTGAACTTATAATTAAATCCCAATACCTACATTCTTAAATGAGGCATTGACAAACCTGAACTTCAGAAACACCTAACACGTTGATGTTTGACGAAGTCCCTTTAACATGTAATGCAGTCAACAGAAAGTTTTGTGCTTGCCAAGATCGTAAAACAACTGGGATGTCCTCTTCTATATCAGAAGGATCGCCTACAGACTGCCCTAACAGCTCAAACAGCAATCCACCGGCAACTCTGACAGGAACCTGTTAGTTAAAGAAAGATTCAGACAAGAGATCAGGATGTCTTTCTAACGTAGGAGGTTAAGAAAATGTATTTTCCTTTAGCTTATCATTTTCTTTTATTTTACTGGACAGGATTAAAATCCCAGGGCAATACTTCTGAGTACAGTACATGAAAAAGAAATGTAACTTCTGCTATGGTGATGTAGGAAAGTATCGCATCCCTGTGGAAGCAAATGGTATAAGCTAAAAAACACGGTGAAAGGACGTACGAGAATATTACCTCATATAAGAGGTGCTTCATACGTTCACTAATCAGCCTACTTTCATCTCGCAGGGCAATACTGATTGCAGGATGTAACCACTGAGCATTGCTTAACCATGAACTGATATAAGGGTGCCCTGCATCTACATGGCACCACCAAGTTGGGCCGACTGGACGTTCCCAGTAAGGAGCTGCAACATCTGCAACAGTGATGTCATCTTCATCATCTAATTCCATGGGTTGAGAAGCCCAAACGGCATCAACCTGCACAGTCTCAAGGAGTTGAGAAATCCTGTTCCAGCCTATTGGTATCCAGTAATTTCCCAAAGGTCTGTCATGGGGTTGAAAACAGCCTAAGTGATGTTCCTGACGTTGAGAATGGCAATCTAGAGTTTCGATTTCCTGGATTTCCAATTCTTCACGGGTCCCATTCTTACTTAAACTCTGGGCCAAGGGATTAGTTTGCTGAGGTTTAGATACCGGCTTCTGTGAGTCATTGGTTTGTGCAGAGAGGACTTTTGAACCAGGCCCTGAATAAACTGACTTCTTATTGCCTCTTATAAATTCAAAAGCACATATTAGCCCATCCGTCCATAACTCGCCACCAAGTGTGACATCCCTACAGAATTGATGTTTAAGATTTTCTTGTTTCTTTGGGTCATTGCTCATTGTTGTGTGGTTATCCTTGCTACCATTGGTCATCAAGTCGTCATTGTAAGTAGAAATTTACCCCATAAACCATAAAAGAGCAAACATCTGACCAATAAACACAGAAAGGAAAATAAATCAGAGACAGTGCTGTGTCTCCTAACAGATACCAACTAATTTGAGCTATTACTTAGCTTATGAATGACGCAAATATCTTCTTGAAGAACACCTAGTTCTTATATTGGAAAATATATAAATAAGACAAACCATATCTGCCAATAAAGACATAAGTTTTAAATTATCAGACATCTATCATATATGTGAAACTTTCACAACTCATAGAGAGACAGATGATCCAAAGAAGGCAGTATTCTTGGGGAAGATAGCAGCATACCAAATCAGCTAGGCTACCCCTCAATCAGAAGGCAGTATTCACTGAATCCTCCCAAGACTTTACAAAATTCTCTCAAGAAAATTACAGATACTCACTAGAATCTATCATTGAATTCCAATTCCTAAGAACTCTTTTGAAGGGGATGATATCCATCACTACCTAGGATTCCACTAAATTAGCGATCACAAAGCAAGACTGAAAACATCACATCCACACCACAAATGAGCAACAATTTGTCCGGACAAATAATTAAACACAACTACTATGCACACCAGACAATTGGACTTTTATCCAATCAACCCCATAACACTTTAATCTGATAATAAACCAACAAAGCATAATCAATCAACTATAATCATGATGTCTAAATATGAAACTTTTTCAATTTCAATTGGAAACATCTTAATACACACATAAAGTATTTCGCAGGAGAAGGGTGGCACTCACCCAGAAATGGAAAGAGTTGGATTAAATTACAGTTAACACAGAGTACATAAAAGTCTTGAAAAGGGTTTGTGGGTTGGGTGGATAATGGGTATCATGGGTTTGGAAATGGTTTTATCACTGATATAAATCATAGGGAATGATTGGGGTTCTGCTAAATAGTTATAACATGAAAGTGAGATGATTAATGGTGTAGAAAGTGCTAGTCTTTGCGAGAAGAAAGCTGATTTCCCGCTTACATCTCATCCGTCTCCTTCAATCCTGTCGAGAAAAATCTCATTTTTGCGCCGAAAAAATAGGACAAGAAAAAGAAATTGCAATAAAAGTAATAACACGACGTCGTTTCATTAAAAAAAAATTATGTGTTTTCTACTTTGAATTAAAGCATATGAATAATTTTAGAATAACTAGATTTTTATACATGCATTGCACGTCGCATTCATCTATTACTTTGTAACGTGATTTTGTTGCTATATTACTTTATTTATAAAAAAAATACTACATTTTTTTCTATTATATCTTTAATCAAAAATTTATTATATTTTGGTGTAATTTTTAGTTATTTTTTCAATTTTAATATAATAATCAATTATTTCAACAATATACATCAAATAATGAATATTAAAAGTTACAAGTAATTCATTACGTCTAATAATCATTTTAAACATGCCTATACATACTATGTATAGCAGTAAAAGTAAAACTTCAATGCCATACTTCCTTTTGTTTGAAGACCATACCAAATAATAACTTACACTCTCTAACTAGCATGCGAATTATAACATCCCCATGCAAATAAAGATTTTCAAATCATTTACTTTGTATTATAAATTTATTTATTGAAAATTAAGAATAATCTATTTATTAGGAATTATCATGGATATAAAGAGTTATCATTACAAATTTAATATTATAACGGTAGGTAAAATGACATAAAGGAGTATTATGTAGGTAAGTAATATGTATGTTAATATAAGTAGGTAATTTGAAATATTGAAGTTGTTTGATGGAAGATATAAAGACTATGATTATTATTAAAAAAAAATTGGTGGGGTAATATTATTATTAAATATAAAATGTAATATTACTTTTATACCCTTATTAAATTTGTAAATTTTCAATTATTTGCCCCCTTATAAATAGTAAAGATGCCATAACACAAACACTGGCTCAGGCATTTAGTCGAGCATATTGCAACCTTATCAAACACAACACTTCATGACTAAATCTCTGCCCTAGCAAAATTGAACCTGCCAATCTTTCAAATTTTAAAAAGCATTATATCAATTTAACATGTTCGTGGGAAAAATTATATTGCAATGGAACAAAAATAATTGCTCAAACTATCGAAACATGAAGTCAAAAATTATAGAAGGGTATTAACCTAAGTTTGAAAGACTTTTTCTTCAGTAAATTTGAGGGTATTTATGTAATTTCCTTTGTAATCTGGAGCAACTATTCAATAAATATAGCTCATAGTACGGAATGGGCGAGATAAGGTATGTAAAGACTAAAGAGAAACAGTGATTTTGGCACGGGCTGAGATGTTTTACCGGGCCTCAATAGAAATTGTGAGTGCTATCAAACATCATAAAGGGTATTAAACATACGTATATGGGGGTAATAACCCCTACCAAACGGACCGTAAGTATAAGACATAAGATTATAAATAATACTCCCTCCGTCCCACGTATTTTTACCCACTTTCCATTTTGGGGTGTCCCACGTATTTTTACTCATTCCATTTTTGGCAAAAATACATAATATTTTATTACCTACTTTTTACAATCCCAACAACTTTAACTACTTTTTTACACTTTATTCATCATTCCCAACAACTTTATTCACTTTTTCTTTTTAAATTACTAATTTATCCCTACTTTCTCTTACATTATATATTAAAAAAATAAAACGTCTTAATCTCCGTGCCCGTACAAACGGGTAAAAATACCCGGGACGGAGGGAGTATATTATTATAAAATTAAACTTTATGTAAAGTATTAAATATTATATTTTTAATCAAACTAGTAATACACCCGCGCGATGCGCGGAATAATAGCACGGGAAACATTATGTAAATTATTATTATATAAAAGTTAATAATAATAATAATAATAATAATATTAATAAAGAAAAAAAGTCTATGTAAGACAATGCTTATGTGAGATAAATTTAAATGTTATTGTGTATATATAAAGTATGATTTTAAGGTGTTGTAATATAAAGTAAGATCATATTCTTTCATTATCATAATAATTACAATCATAAAATCTTTACTCTTTCCTTCCCATTTCTAAATGTTACATTTGCTTTTTTCGTCAAGATTAATGAATATAATATTTTAATATAAAGTGAATAGTTGTATTAATATTGTATGTGAGCTTAAAAAATATATAATAGAGTAATTGTTTTGTGTAAGCCTCATACACAAAAATATATATATATATATATATAATTATTATAATTATTGAAGTGAGACGAACAAAGTAAAAATATATAAGCCTCATACACAAAAATATATATATATATATAATTATTATAATTATTGAAGTGAGACGAACAAAGTAAAAATATATAATCATTATTATGAGACGGGGAGTATTATTTTATATTTAAGAGTTTTATAATTAATTTTTTTAATATATCAATATGAATTTTGATCCTCATATTAATATTAATTTGTAAGACGGATAAGAAGTGATAATACTTTAATAAAAAATAATATTCGAATTAACAAAAAGTGACAATGGTGCAATAGATTAATTTATAAATAATTTGTAAAATAAACAAAAAGTAATGACATAATTAATGTAGAGTGATATTATCTTTAAAAGAAATTTAATTAAATAGAATTCCAAATTAATGACCATGTATGTGTGTTATCAAAATTTTTCTTTCTTTTTCATTAACCATTGTGAATTCCAGTCAAGACATCCGATTCACAATGATTTAATTGTATTCTTCATCCGGAAAGTTTCTATACTTCAAATAATTAATAAGATATCAACTCTTTATTGAGTACTGTTGTGAGACAGGTCGACTCATCACTAAAGTATGCTTGTTTTATAGATAAAGTAGTATTTATTTGCAATTAAAGTATGTGTCAATAATAAATTAAATTATAACACACTAAAATCATACTTTAATGTATAATTTAAAGTACTTCAAAAAACATACTTTAACAACCATTAAACATAATTTATTTAAATAATAGACATATTTTAACACGTCTCACCTAATTAGGTGTCTCACAAGAGAATTTGTCCTCTTTATTTTTGTTTTTATTATTTTCTATAATTTAAATGTGTCTTTTTTTCTTTCAAATAAGATGAATTTCAAAATTTACGATATACATATCTTCATATATTTGAAACTTCTTACACTATATATAAATAGAGGGGGAAATGTAGAACAAAAAAAATCCAAGCCAGACTAGTGTACATTGGATACACTAACCCCCCAAGTGGAAAAAAAATCATAGAAAAATCAATGAGTCTTTTAGTGACATAAAATCAATGAAATATGTAACATTTGATAAGCTTCCTAACATCCCTTCTCAAATAAAAGAATACAATAACCACAATATACAACATTTCTGAATATATGCAACAGACTTACATTTCTTGCATTAGTTGTTTTCAGTGAGGGTAGAGAAGGGCCTCAATAACGGGACGATTTCACACAAAATCAATAGGGAATTCTACATGGAAATCTGAAAAGAGAAACTTGTAGAAATATTAGGGGAATACAAATGAGATTCCCAATTTTTCAAATTTATATGGAGTACAATCTTTTTCTGATTTCTCAATCAAATATAATTCCTTAATATATTCTTGATTTCTTTCAAGTCTCCTTTCGGATCCATCTTTTTATTTCTATTTCTGTGACCGTATTGATATTGGTTGCTTTCTTTTTTCTTTCCTTTGATATTTTACTTTGTAAGAGAGGAATCTCGCAACTCAAATTGTATACATTTTCTCCATCCCTTATTTTCTTCCTGTGTGTGCTCGTTTATAAATGAGTTCACCAAACTTCCAACACAAGTTAAATGAGTCAAACTTCCAACACAAAACTTTATAACTACTAAATAAGTAATTTAATAATAAGAATTGCTATAAATTTATGAACCAATGCTATAAATTTACGTTGTTAAATTATTATTATAACTAAATATAGGTAGAAAAGATGGTTATATGTATATAGATTATTTATTCATCCTTAAACATATTTGTTCAACAATAATATTACTGCAAACTACAAATTTTATTTTACGAATAATTTAATTAGATGTAGTACACAATTAATTCTCAAGCTTTCTTAAGTGTAGTTTCAAGAAGGGAAAACAGTGGGGGGGTGAAAGAGAGAGGTGTAACAGCAAATCACCAAGAAAAAGAATCAACTTTAGGTGATGCAGGTGCAAGAATTGTAAATAAAAGTATACATTAAATAACATAATCAATATTAATACACTTCTCAGAAATTTTATTCATCCACGTGAGAATTAGAGCCACCAAGATAACTGCCACAGAACTCATCTTCCAAGTCATATGCATACTCCATATTATATTCCTCTTTCATTACATCAGCTTCATTAATTATTACCATGCTGAAAAATATAAAAATTTAAAAAAATCCCAATTTTAGGATTTAAATTATTTAACTTCATACAGCTAAGATTTTCTCTAGGGTCATCTAACATGGTTCCCATTGCAAGATTATACGTTAGTATAGTTGTCTAGGAAAACATATAAAAAGAAAACCTTCCATAAGCATGAGAAAATATGATTAAACTCCACAAACTCACCTTTGCAAACAGTTAGGACGTTTCCTAAACTCTGTGAAAATATCATCTTTAGACCAGCCCCATAAAGCTGCAGCATTTCCTTCGACCCTGTAAGAGTATGTATAGCTAAAATAAAAGTTGATTTTGACTCAACTATTTTAATTTCATTTAGTCATTTAATATTAAATATTTTTTGTCACAAATTTAACTCATCGTTTTCAGTATCATATTCCAAAAAAAATGGCCTAATTAACTTTCTTTAAACTAAGAAATTCAGACCAAACATTCCTACCTCAGATACCACCCATGTTGTGGTTTCTGCAGTTTTATACCTTTCCATGGCTTCCCCTCTGAATTATCCCACATTTTTCTCTCTCAACATCCCTTTAATGGATTTTCCGCCATTAAAAGGCCCTTCTCTCTCTTCCTCAGTTTATCCTTCCGACACCCACCCCCCTCCATTTGTGTGAGCTGCACCAGCATTCATGAATTCGTCGATTACAAATGGATATGTTCGTTTGTGAAGTCGAATAATGGCTGTGGTTTGAGTCTGCAACACTAAAAATCAACGGAAAAACATCTGAGACACTCCAGAATGAAAATCTACCATGCTGAATAAGTCAATCAAGCAGATAAATCGTAATCATGAATACAAAACGGTGAGTATGCGTAGAGTAAACAAATTATCCCAAAATTGCGAATAGCACACTAACAAAATAAATATCATCAATTAATAAAGCTAGAGGATAAGAGGAACCATATAATATCGTGATATTAATTACCACACTCTGTTAATTTTCAACCCCATTTTTCGTGAATGCCATTGGTGAATGCATGATACCATAGTCCTCCTTGAAAGCATGGTGGTGGTGAATGTCATTGGAAATCCAAACTTCACGATTTCTCCTGCATCATAGTATCCTACCACTAAATCAACCTCCATTGTCATTTTGAGTTTAATAAGTGGGAGAGAGAGAACTAAACCACCTCAAATCATTGACCTTGCCTCTCAAACTACCTGCGGTGCTCGCCTCCCTCCACAGCAGGATACGCGCCGGCGAGCACACTCCGGGTGGTGGATAAGCCGATCTGGATCTAGGACCAGCAGGGTACGCCGTGACGGTTCTGAATCTGCTTTTCTTGGCAGTGTTTCGTAATATGACTCAGCGCTGACACAAACGGTGGCGGCTTGACAGTGTTTTGAAACGACGGCTTAAACATCCATCTTCGTACACAGGTTGACATTGGTTGAATCCTTGGAGGATGGTGGATGGAAGCGTATTTCTAGAACGGATTGCATCTCTGATTTCTCCTTCTTGATTTCTAGGGTGAGGGATTAATGTATCTGTGTTTTGGGGAGTATTCACGTTTAATTCAACCAGATAACATAAAAGTGACGCTTCAATTTGCCTTTTATTTAAGAACAGCCTGTATTATATTATTAAATAATATTGGGATTGCAAGGCCACCATTTCATAGATGATTTAAGCTTCTTGGAGAAGTTCCATCTTGGTTAATGTTTCAAGCTTCTTGGAGAAGTTGACGCCTTCTTCCACTGTAAGCTGAGAGTGATATTTTCACCTAGATTTTAGTGTCTTTTTATATGTGTTTTCGTATTATTTTATCCGTATTTGTATTCTATTTGGTTGTGAATTTTACTTTTTATTGGATGCTAGACATGATAAGGAAGACATAGGAAAAAGTGGATCTCAATTCGGAGTTAAAACGAGGGAGAACGAACCAAAACAGTGAAGGAGAAACAGGACTGCAAGTACACGAGCCGTGTACCAAACACAGCCCTGTAAGAAATGGCCGTGCTCCGTCACCAGAAGTCCCTACACGGCCACCCCTATGGCCGTGTGCAGAAAATGGACCGTGTGTAGGAACACGGGCCATGTACCAAACACGGTCCTGTAAACGGAAGCCGTGTGCGAGCATCAGAATACACAACACGGTCATCCCTGTGGCTGTGTGCTGCACACGAGCCGTGTAGTTGCTGGGATCAGAAAATTTCCAGAAACTTCTATAAGCTTCCCAAGGGTATAAATACCACTCCATTCAATATTTGATCATCCTAGATCCGAAATTCACAGCCCTACACACACCTCACACACCATTTCTTTCATTTCACACCATCATCTTCATCCATTCTTCATCTTTTGGATCTACCATCATCCCACCATCAATTTCTACATCCAAGTTAAGGAAAAGGATCAAGGAAGAGAGGAAAGTGCAAAGAAGGGAAGGAGATCACCATTGAAGATAGATCAAGGGAGTTTTCATTCAATCTTTGTATTAATCCTCATAGTTTTATCATGATTTGTAAGGATTTAATTGTCTATGTTAATTTCTTTATGAATATGGTAGGCTAATCTTCCTTGTGAGATTAGCAACATAATAGTTGTTGGATAACTTTGGAATTTATGTATTAAAATTCATATGTTGATTGGGTTAATGGATTTTCTATCATTGATGTTTGAGATCTTGAGGTTTATGATGATTTGTGTGTTTAGATGCTCTAAATCTATGTTAAGATTGAAAAATCAATTATGTGATTAGGACATTTGAGTGAATCATTTCATCAAACACTTCATGTGCATTATAAATTGTAAAGAGATTGAGAAATTCTTTAGAGTTTAGAACCCTTTGATAGAACATATGATTGGTTTGATCGAGAGGTTGATTAATTGTGTGAAAGGACTCTCATTTCAAGCTTAGTGCATAGTTGGAATTGTTTGAGTGAAAACCAATCCGTGGAGCTAATTGATATTCATATCCTATCCATCTCGAGAGGGAGTTTAGGTGAACATAGTGTTGGCCCTTAGTCTTATACTCATGATTCATATACTCATGATTCATATGAATTTGATGCATGTATCCTAAAATTTCCACTTCTTAATTACTGTTAATATCACTTTTACTCAACTTGAAAAACCACTCATTTTATCCATCTATTTTGTTTGCTAATCATTGCATGCTTACTTGCTTTGATTGTCTTTATTTACTTGTTTGAACAACCAACCATTGATGATTCGTCTCTATAAAATTGCGATAAACGTGATCTCGCTTAAGTTCTAGCGCCGACTTCCCTGTGGTTCGATAAATTATTTTAATTGGTCATCCCTACTACAAAATGACTAATCATAAGCCACTATTGTGCTTTTATTAATATATAGATATAGATAGGTGGTTAGAATTGTAGAAAAGGAAAATAAGTATGGATAAAATTGAAAAAAAAAAATTAAGTGTTGACACAGAAAATCTACCAACAGTGTGAGTCGATGTGAAATAAAACTATCTCATGAATTAGTCATTTTACTTTCTCTTGATCAATGATGATTTATTATTAAAAATATATTATTATTTTTATTTATTTTAAGAGTTATTCATAAAATAATTAAATTAAATGATTATCATTTTTATTTATAATATATTTTTAAAAAATATATATTATCATTTTTCTCATATAATTAATTTTTACTACACCTTCACTAAGTTTATCTTTTTAAATAATATCTAACTTTTTTTTAATTGATTAACATCATAACAAAAAATAATAATAATAATAAATTTTAAGTTAGTACTATTATTTTATTTCTTATTATGTTAGTTTCCCAAAATTATATTATTAATCAAATGTTGATGAGATTGCTAATTTTATAATAATTTAGTTTTATGAGTACTAAAAATAAGTGTATGGAGCAATTTTCACATTTTCGATGACTTAATTAATATTTCACAACAGCTTTGGAATGGGAAAATAACATGAGAAAGTATTAACCTAAATGAATAAATAAATAATTGAAAATTACTACACTTTTTTACATTTTTTCGTAATTTATTATCAGTAATTAAAATATATTTGTAGTGAATCATATTATAATGAATTTGAAGAACATACATCAATCCATTCATCTAGATCTAAATGTAGCATTTCTTTTTGAGCTTTTAGCATCAGATTTAAAGACCAAATTATTAATTGGAAAAAGGTAAAGACATTTTAATTTTATACGGAATTCACCATTAATTCAAATTTTCACTCGAATACAATTATATAAGGTACATGAAATAATAACAATATATAACCAATAACAAAAAAAAAAATTATTATTAATAATAATACCTGAGCAATACAGGGAAACTAAAAAGTTCAGAACAAATTTTTTCTGACATTCATAAAACTTTAAATACATACTGTATATAATAGTATTAGGAATGATACATGATCAACATTAAAAATAAATAAATAAAATTACTTCACTATATCTAAATACAATAATAAGTCGTACAAAAAAAAAATCTAAATATTAATAGTAAAGATGAGACTTTGAAAAAATATAAATAGACAGCTATGCTAATTTATGGAATGCAAAAGAGAATCCTTCTTTCTTCAATCATCTTGATTGTATAATCTTCAAAGATGAATAGTAGGTATCTCCAATTATCTGTTACATTTTTTTGCCATGCAGTGCAATTAAACTCTCAATTTTTTTACACGAATTGTCATAAAAAAACCGCACTGAAACATCTCCTCTCAAATCCACGATGACATTGTTGATGTAATAAGCTACATGACTGTCCTCATCAACTTCTCAATCGCCGAATATACTCTTAATTTAATATGGAGCCCAAGCCGTAGTTTCGTTGGCTCTCTTTCTTTTGCAACTATTTATAATATGATGTTTTAGATGTGATTAAATGTAAGAACTATAACGTTACAAACAAATAATTAGTAATTAATTAAGGTACATGAATGCAATAGTTGAATGCAATTAGTATGGAATATGTAATTCTAATATGAGATAAATCTGGGTATACAAATAGTTTAATATAATTATTAATAATTAGTTAATGTTATAAATGTAAAAAAAAAATAGATAGATAAGAAAATTTTGGAAAAATTAACCATTGTGCTAACCACGATAAGATTATAAGATTATGATTATAATTTAAACTAAATAATGAAATAAATGAAAAATAGAAGACATCTTAATTTGATTGAAAAATGAAAAGACGTCTTATTTAAAATTTGACTTAAATAATGAAATAAATGAAAATGATTAGACATCATATTTATGTTTTGTCATTAATATTGAATTAAGTTATTAAAATTAACATAAAATTGTAAATATTAAAATATAGAAGGGATAAAAATGTCCAAAAATATTTTACATGTGAAAAACACTCCTAATATATTAGGATTAGAACTAAGATTAGGATAATGACATGTGCATAGATAATAAAATAACACCTCCAAAAAGAAAAAATAAATAAATTTATTAGACTGTTAAATTTAGAATACTATGAAAAATTATAATTTAAAATATAATTTTTCTTACAAATTATAAACAAAATTATTATTATGATTAAAATATTAATTAATTTATAAAGAAGAATTCTATGATTCTTGAATATGAATATGAAGAGTCATCAATAATATAAATTAAAAATTAATATTATTATAAAACTAATTAATGTAAAGTAATAAATATCATAGAAGGTTAAAATTATAGATAAGAAAAATAAATAGGGATAAATTTGAAAAAAAAAATTTCTAAATGGTTGCCACTTTTAATATATTAAGAAAAAGAATAATTCTGGTGCATCCTAGAGTTTAGAAGTGAAAATTTACGGTGAAATGGATAGTTATTAAATTTATTTTTAATTATTTTAATTTATTTAGTATAAAAATTTGACTTAATAATTTAGATTATTCAAATTGCGCACAGATGCACGACTCATAATTTTAATAAAACTAATTTATAATATATCATTCACAAATCACAATATAAAAAACTGCCAAAATTATGAATTTTAATCAATTTAAATACATTTTATATAAACTAATCGCGAATACACTGGTATAAATAACTTTTTAAAAGTATGATGGGTCGCGACGTGATTAATTGTCGTATACTATTTTTTATTTTTTGTTTTAATATCACATATATAATCTTTCTACTTTTATTTATTTATATTTATTTATTTATTATTATTTATTTATGTATATTTTTAAATCATATATATCTATAAATTAAATACAACCTTTAATCATATTTTTTTGATTGGTTGGGAATAGATAATCAATTAAATATATCCAACTTATTATTATTATTATTATTCATGTATATCTTCAAATTAAATACCACCTTTAATCATATTTTTTAATTGGTTAGAATGCTACTTTTATTTATTTATTTATTTATATTATTATTATTATTATTATTATTATTATTATTATCTTTAAATCATGTATATCTATAAATTAAAAATCATCCCTAATCATATTCTTTTAATTAGTTAGGAATAGATAATCAATAAAATATAGATAATTAAGTCAATCAATAAAAATATATCCAACTAATTTTCTTATAAAATTATTAAACCGAAAATGTAGTCTTGGATCAGTGAAAGAATAGAATGAAGTAAATAAAATCACACATACTAATATAATTTATTTTTTATTTTTATTCTTACTTGGTTAGAAAGATATAATTAAACGAATCAATAAAAGTATATATATATATATATATATATATATATATATATATATATATATATATATATATATATATATATATATAATATTAATTAATACACATCAATCACACATATTAATTCTTTAGGGCTATTAGTATATCTTCAAATTAAATACCACCTTTAATCTATTTTTTGATTGGTTAGAAATACTACTTTTATTTATTTATTTTATTATTATTATTATCATATTATTATTATTCATGTATATTTTTAAATCATATAATACCACTTTTAATTATATTTTTTGATTAGTTATAATAATTCATCCGCATATTACGTGGGAATTTGTACTCGTTATCTATTTAAATAGTTTATCAATATATTCTTGAAAAAAAGTCAAAATTTCACTTTATTTATTTTTACATTAAAAGAAGCACAACAAATACAATATTATTATGGTGTAGGTAAGTAGATTTCGGATATCAATTGGTCAAAAAGTGTATAATTGAGGTTAGGATTTGGGATTATGAATTGAAGAATAATTTTAAATTTAATTAGAAACATACAGATCAAATTAATTCCACAAAGCCTAGCTAGATGTAATTATTGAGATCTATCAAAATCTTGCTTTAGAGAAAAAATAAAAATATTCTTTTCACTTTTAATATTTAAATTTAAATTTAAATTTACTAGTATTGTGAAAGATTTTTCAATAGAAATGAATTTTTACTTGTGAGTCTCACTTTAATCACATCTTAATTATAAATAGAATTTCGTAGTAATAATCAAATCATAGTATATATCTAAAAAAAAGTCTTGCAAACGGTTCGACCAATTTATTAAAAGTTGATCGCTTTTTCTATTTTATTGTATAAATAACAATGAGTGTATTAATTATGATTTACCAATTTTATAATATAAAAGAGTACGTAAAAAGTGAATTTAATTAAATTTTGAATCTAATCATAGTATATAATTTAGCAATAACAAGTTTAAATTTCCTACAAGTATATAGAAAAGACAAAATAGGGACAAATTTTTAATCCCCCCTTAATCTAGACAATACCTAGCTAAGCAATATTTTATCCTAATTCATTTATTCAACTAGTTATTTTTTAGGTGTAATTCTTGATTATCATTTTCTAAATTTGAGAGATTGAAAGGTAGGCATGAGTTCTTTACTTGACAAGCTATAATTTATCAGCTAACTTGACAAAGTTTCAATTAAAATTATTATTTTCAAATTTTGAATTCAATTTATTCAATTAAAGGCAAACCTTGACAACTTGATTTAGCCAGAAAAAAATTTATATATTTTTTTTAAAAAGTAGAAACATTTTAAAACAAATTGAAGATACATTGATTAGAAGGGTAATGACTGTTAATCCTAGAATAAGTCTTAGGTAGAAATAAGAAAAGTTAATAAAGCAAGAAAAGGAAAAGGAGGGAAAATATATTAAAAAAGGTGAAATTGCAAGTATCATCATTACCATCATCAAGACTTCAACCCCACTTGAGCATTCTTCCCCTCACTTTTCTTGCTATCCGTCAACTTTCCATTTACCAATTACTCCTAATATTATTATTCGCCTTAGATGAGTGATATGCATACATGAAATAATCACAATATTTTCTCAAAAAATTGAAACTTACGTTTTAATGTATAAACTTTATTTCTCCTACGTCTCATACTCTCGTTCATTCTACGATTCATAATAAGAGATGTAACACTAAAATATAACAAGAGATTCGGACCACCCTATTCCTCCTTTCTCCCTCTCCCTTTGTATCTACTTTTACATGACATACATATGATGAAGGACACAAAGTCCTCTGTTTATAAAGGTTGTGGCAATCATGCTTCTTTGGGTTAACATGGCCTTCTCTTTCTAAACCCCACTCTGACATTTTCAAGAAGGAGAGAGAGAAGCCCATTAACAAGAAAGAAGACACTTCACAAACTCAACAACAATGGGTAGAACAACAACAACATCTCTCATCAATTTTCTTCCTTTCATTCATCTAGCTGCCATCCTACTCCATTCAGGTGACTTCATCTCTCTCTCTCTTACACCCTCTCTCTCATCATATAATCAAGAAATCTTGAATTTTTATTACATAAACTGATCAGGTCCAGCAGCCTCAATCTCAACCAAACAAAAAGATGTTACAACCCCTATGACAACAATTCCCATAACCAATCCATCAACTCCCACAACCACAACACCAATGCTAAACCCGACCCAATCATCAGGATCCGAATCCCCCACCATCACCACCACGAATAATCCGACAACAACGACTCAATCATCACCATCGGCTGGCCGGAGTTGGTGTGTGGCCAGCCAGTCTGCATCACAGCATGCATTGCAGGTGGCTTTGGACTATGCCTGCGGGTATGGCGGGGCGGACTGCTCCGAAATCCAGCCGGGTGGGCAGTGCTTCGACCCGGTCACGCTCCAAGGGCATGCCTCGTATGCATTCAACAGCTACTATCAGAAGAATCCAATCCCTAACAGCTGCAATTTTGCTGGCTCTGCTGTTACTACAAGCATTGATCCAAGTAATTAGTAGCTTGATTATTCCTTAATTAAACTTGTTTGTCTGCATGATGTTTGTCATGATCATCATTACATGGAACCCATTATTGATCTTCTTTTTCTTCTGTAGGTTATGATTCATGTCAGTATCCATCAACCAGGTGAATCAAGTTACATAATCTTGAATTTTTTTTTTTTGAAAAAAAAAAAACTGATAATTGAGAGAATGATTAATGCTTGCAGCACGACTTCGTCGATTTTGAACACGACGAATTCGATCGGATCACATGTTTATGGGGCTGGACCGATCAATCCATCTCCTCCTTCTGCAGCTGCAGAGCAGAGCCATTATTTTAAACATGGTTTGCTCTCTTTTATCATCATCATTGTAATAAGTTGCTTGAGATGAGTTGTTTGCATTACTGTAAATTTAGAGGAATTAATTTGTTTATATATTAAATTTAGAAGAAAGAGAGAGTTGAGGATTTTGATGGCTGGTTGGTGTGTTCTTTTTATATGCCAGAGAATTCACATCTTTGTAATGGAAAAAAGCTTACTTTATTAGAGAATTCACATTTTCTTATGAACTTAGAAAAATGTATAGATGATATATATTAGAGATTGAAATTTTGATCTTTGTTGTGAATTTAAGTTGTATTTTTCTAATGTTTTGTTGTAACTATCAAAATCTGAAACATATATAAATTCCTTCCTTGTAATTTCTGCCTAATATAGAGAAGACCAACATGGTCTTTTTCTAATTATTGGGAAAATGAATTCACAGAGGAAATGAAATTTTTTATGAGATGGGAAGAAATCAAAATAAAAATGTTAATATATTTGTTAGACTGGCTGTATGTATATGAAAAAAAAAAATTGTGGTGCAAGTATGCAATACTGAAACAAGTAAAAACCCAAAAATTGATAGATTTTTTCCCACAAATAATAGAAATCATTTCAAGAAATATGTTTCTTGTAAAGATTAAAAGAAAAGGAGAATCAAGAACATATAAATTACTATTACATAGCAAGTGTCCATGTTTACAGACAAGTGGGTTCAATAGGAGTACATGAAAACAACGTAGCCTCTACTATACAATTTTCCAAACAAGACCCTGTCTATACATTCTTCCAACATCTCTATAAAGCTACTATACACAGAAGACTCAAAGAAAAACGACGCGTAAACGGAGAGGGAAGGAGAGAGTACGGACCAAACGCAGTCGAAATGTTCGTCATGAATCAGCAGCCGGAGCACACGCAGACAAAATGCTGTCATTGCCTCGTTAAATACATCTTCGAAGCTAACGAGCATCCATCACAAAAAGGAGTCAGACGCTGGCTAGGAGAAGAGTAGGGATATGCACAATTGAGTTCGACTATTAACACAACAGTTTATATATATGCAGAAATATACAGAAGTTAGAGCACTTCTTATTGAGTGAGAGCACGTTCAATTTTCAAAAGCATCCGGGTCGCCCTTTGGGCTGTCTAGAGAGTCTCCTGCGTACGATCCATCTGGCTGACGGATAAAGATATTAAGATTACCGGACGAGAAGTGTTCCTGAGTGCACCAGAAATGACCAGGCATCAGATAGATACACAGACGAGCGATAAGATCATATGGGAACTTAGATATATCACCGTTGACATTTTTGCTTTCACAATTTATGAAGGTGGAGGGGTGCTGAACAGCTTATATGTATGAAAAATACAGACTCAAAGTACAATTTTAATTTGCAATAGTTTTCCCAGAAATGGTCTAGCACCCGAGTGTAGTTTTTTGAAATCGACCAATTGCATACATCAAAAAAAACTACAACTGTTTCACTTCTCATGCAACTTGGAGAACTGGATTTCAAATGAAAGAAAACGAAGATTTTGCTCATGAAAACGAAGCACAAAAATATGAAATACCCAACTGGAAAACTTACCAGATCATCAGTCCCTTGGCCCTCTGATTGGAAAACAATTGGCCTGCAGCGTTTATCTTCGTTCATTAAGCTTGAATTTTGAAAGTGTGAGATTAGAGCAGACTTTCCTTGGATTCTAGCATATGCCAAGGAAGCGACCTTTTCACTGTTAAATTTTTCCCACTTCTTCCCATTAAATGCCTGCAAATATTTGTAAAGCATGATACATGAGCAGTTGGAATTTTAACGGAATTCCTGTCATGGTTATTAAAGCAAGGCCAGTAAAAGATGCAACACAATAATGAGAGCGTTCTTATCATTTACATTTAGTTGCCGACCAAACAAACAGAACACAAACCTCAAAAAAGGTGATGATGTGTGATGGAGACACCATGTTGATGAATGCGTACCCAACGTTGCATTTGTTCTGGAACAGAATAAACACAATATGATCTCATGTTTGAAATTCACTTGAGTCTAAAGTAGATAAAAATTTGGTTTCAACAACATTACCTTAAAATCAATTGGTAAGTACAGGAAATCATATGTCCCCTTGTGAGTTTCATCAATAGCAGCAAGAAGCATCTTGGAAGTGTACCTTCACAGATGGAGAAGAAAAAGCATGCATAAGGGAATCACTCAGCAGATTGAAGAACACCAGCTCACCATCACAGATTTACAAAGAAAATATTCTTAGTTCTTACTTGTTTGGGATATTTTTAATCATCAAGGTAGTCCTAGTATCTTCACAATTAACAATCTTTTCCAAATCGAGTTGATACTGCTTTTTGTTATCTATCTGGCTTCCACTCTCAGCCCTTCTACTTCGACCACGATCAATCATTCCATCGGTGCCGGTTGCTCCAAAGGAACTATTCCCAAAATATATGGGACTATTTCTTGCCATTGACATCATTCTCGAACTAGGAGAACTACTGTCAGGGAAATTTCCAGCAAAAGCAACTCCTATGTTCATAGCCCCAGGGATGCCAACATTCATGGAACGATTCCCACTATTTCGAGCAAAATTTGTCGCTCCAAAAGCTGCCTGGTTTATATATGACGTTTCAGGAGACTCCGGGAAAAACCCAAAATGCCTTTCCAGTTGAATACCGGATGGAGCAGATCCCACATGATGATGACAACCAAGCAATGAACCACGTTGACTGGTGTATGGAAAACCAATGCCCTGTCCAGTAGGTGGAAAAGGGTGACCTTTCATTGAAGATGACCAAGCTGACGATGAATTGATCTGCTCCGAATGAATAGAAGGACTTCCCCAGAGAAACTGAGGACCAGAAAGTGTACCAACACTAGATGGCTTGGTATAATCAAATGGTGAGACATGCCCAGGACTTGAGCTTAACTTTGGATCAGTTACAGAGTAATGATTCTGGAAAGCCATTCCTTGGGTTGTATTGGCACTGGAGATTACCTGGTTTGTGTGATTTATCTTACTAGAATCTTTACCAATTGGAGCAATTTTTGCGGGACTTGATACTTGAGAAGGAAGAATAGAAGCCAAGCCTGTCAAGTGATCACTCCCCACAGGGCTGAGGCTTCCCATCTTTGGGATCTGATAGCCTTGCAATGAATTGTGCTCAATGGGACTGCCAAAATTGGGCCAGCTACCTGCAAAGAACTCCCCACCATATAAATTCATCCAAAACATGACAGTCACTTGTCATTAAAACAAACAGCAGCAGAGAAGATTGTTTAAGAATGTGGGATCCATCAACATGCCTGGAGGAGAATCAGTTAATGGAGAACCAACTTGATGCAGGAAAGCTCGAGCTTCATCTTGCTCCTGGTCTTGATTCAGCTGCTGCATTAAACTGTGAAAGAAAAGCATACTCATTTATTCTTTTTTTTTTTAACATTACAATTTACTGCTAACAACTTTCCATATAATCATAACAAAAACTAATACCTTATCGGCCAAAATCACTTCAACTTCTTCTAAGATGTTATTGAAGATTATAATGTGCATTTTAAGTGTCTCATAAAGGATTTTGAAATAAGAGGTCACAGAATTTATAGTATGTTAATAATTAGTATTGACATACTGACATCAATATTCAGGTGGTGAAACTATCAATCAACTCTTTACTCATACTGAAAATAAACTAAAACAATAACAAAGCATCCCAGAAGGTTGAACAAAATAGAAATATGAGACAATAACAATGAAGATATCAGCAAATAAAAGCATGGAATTGGATCATACCTCCGACGGGCTCCACCAGGCCGGCTAGGCTCAAGCTTTATACGCTTCCCAGCTATGTCACTTCTATTTAAAGCCTTAAGAGCTGCCTCTGCAGCTCTAACATCGTAAAACTCAATAAACTTATGGTGTCGTTTATGAGGTGTTTCCCTTATCTGCATTCAGTGCAAAATACAGCTATTAGAGTTTTAACAAAGTCCAGGAGAGCATAAACGCACCAATGAATGAAAACTTGACAGTAAAATTTTACCTCCTTAACTTCCCCATAAGCTCCAAATATTTGGCGAAGGTCATCATTGGTCACAGATGCATCAAGATTGAAGACCACCAAAGTTCCTTGATTTACATCTTTTTCAGATGGATTATCCTAAACAATTAAAAATTACTTAATAAGAGGCTATCCAATCAGCAATATTATATTGTCCAAATGATACAGTATTTTGACTAATACCTTAGGAATTGAAAAATGAATATCAAGTTTTCTTCGTCTTAAAGGCTTGCTTTGTAATGCGCGCATTGCAGTTCGAGCAGCTCTTATATCATAATAAGATATCATCACAAAACCCCGGTGTTTACAAGCAGTATAAAGAGTTCTGATATCACCATATTGCTATTGACAGGAATCAATAAAAGGAAGAGAAACACTCAGTAAATCAATCAATTTTGACATCAGCAATTAATACATTGATAATAACTGAAAAGAGACACCTATATCAAACTAAGAGAAATAGCTTGAAAGAGAAACGTGAGTTACTTTGAGGAACCTAAGGACAAGGTTTAAACCAGATTTTGCACTAAAATTGGAAAACTTATGGCTCAACAAGCCTCTGTTTAGCGATTCAATCAAGTTCAGGTTGTGAGTCTGAGATCTAATGAGAAAATCCATGAAACTCACCATCCATCACGCATAAATGTGTACGCTAGCAACTTCTGAATACTCAGCCTTCATTGCTAATTTTTTCATAAGCAATAAGAAATAGAAATTATTTATATGCTACTTAGCCTACTTCGAATTCATGGCAAGTCTGAAGTACTGACACCATCAAATGTTGGATATGAAAATAGGATCAATAAAATTACGTACTAGGAAAGAAGAGAGAGCTGTATTAGCTTCTAAGGGAATAATAATAATTGAAGCATTTTTTAATCATCATTAGTGATATCACTTTGTAACTCAAGAGAAACTCCAACTCCAGAATATATTAGAACAAAAGGCAAAGTGAGAAGCATCATAATACATGATCAACTTCACTATCCCATAAAGCAACCTGAGCGAACTATGGATGAATTAAATTTATCTATGAGAAGGGTTCATAAAGAAATAATTGTATTAATTGTCATTAGCAAGAAAAGTTTCGTGCAAAAACTAACTAGAGTGATGTTAGCACCAGCAACTTCACAAGACAGTCTAAAGACACATGATCAGTGTAGTCACTAAATTGGAGATTTGGTTAATAGACATGTTAAATTAACGAGTTAGTGTTTATTTTGTACGAGTATAAGATATCATCATGCAAAAAGTGGCAATGCGTATCTCTAAAGACAATCAACACTATTTTGTTCAGAGATGGCATCATGAGTTAGGCACTGCTCATGAGTTCATCCAACAAGAATTACCATAGAGGACAACTTCGATTTATGTTCTTCAAAAGTGATTAAAGACATATGTTTGTTAATAGCAAAAGCGAAGAAATCTGAGAAAAATGATTGTGGGAGCTACAGAAAGGTGATAGGATTGGCAGACATGGTTAATTAGAATGTGGTTTTCAATACCTCGAAAAGAGACTTCAGTTCTGTGTCCTCTACATTACTGTTGATATTTCGAACAAATAAAGTCCTTGAAGGGTGCTCTCCATAGGGGTGTTCGCCGCTAACAGACCCAACACCATTCGCCAAACTATAATGAGAAATGGTGTTTCCGCTGATTCCATCTGACATATTTATCATAGATATACCATTGACAAGAGTCTCATGACTATCATGATCTATTTCCAGTCCACCTCCACTTCCAAATAAATCATCATCCAAGTCTTCAAGTTGAGTTGGCAACCCACTCAGATCAAAGTCATCCGTAAGGCCAGCTAAAAGATCGTTTTCATCACCAGGAAGAAAGTTCCCTATGGCACTTGGATCAACATCTTCAAGCGGATCCTTAACTTTGTCCTTCATACGAACCTTACTAAGGCTAGGAAAGTCATCATCAAATGGTTGACCAATTTGTACAGAGTCATTGAAATTAACTGCAAAGTAAAAAGAGCAATTCAGGAACTTACTGACCAGTAACAGAGTTGGTACTTATAATAGCACAATAACTCATGCTTACATTTCGAATGTGGAAAGACAGGCAAAGACGTAGAAAACAGGCTAGCATCACTGGATGCATGATATGCACTGGTATAATTAGGCAGTTTCCATGCACTTTTTTCTTTCTCTGGATTGGTTGCAAATGGGTATTTAGAAGGACCTACAAGCAGAGACGGACACAGAATTATGCAAGATCATATCCTCAGAGAGAGCGTTACATATGCCTCCAAGATATCTTGCAGAATTGATAAATTATAATGGTGCTCTTCATGCTTACCATCAAAAGAACCGTGTGGTTTCTCCATTGAAATCACTTCCTGAAAATGCAGCTCATTGGAGACAAAGCACTATACCATCTCTATAATTGCAAGCCAAAAACAAAAATACATATTTATATTCCATAAATTAAAAGAGAAAGATCTTACACAACATCATAGATAAGAAAAGTTAATAAGTGGAGTACTACCTAAGGAATCTATATAAATGAACCAAAATAATTAAAAAAAATTATCATGCCAATCAAACAAAGTACACCGAATCAAATAGAAGCAAAAGCTTAATGTCCTAACCAAATTCAGCAAAATAGAAATTCACCGGAAAAATCTTTATCAAAATGGAAAGTCACACTTGATTTTAGAAACAAGCACGAGGGCCGAGATAGCAAACTCTAGTACCCACTTTATGCCACTCCAATATAACAACGGCCCACATGCATATATTACATAAAAATAGAGGAAAGAGAATGCAGTTCACTGTTGCGTGTATAATTAGAGAGAGAAAGAGAGAGAGAGAAGAAAATCACAGTGATTCAATGACATCAATATTAGCTTTGATCCTGAAGATCGAAATTTAGTACAGAAATTCTAAGTCTAAGAATCGACTTGAGAGATGAGTTAATAAACCAAATAGAAGCACGCAATTTGAACAAAAGAAAAAAGATTAGGTCGATTTAGCCCAATTTAGTTCAACAAAAGCCCTAAGAACAAGAGAGAGAAATCAACAAAAAATGTCAGATTCCCCAAATCACAGAAACCGTAAATTCATGCACCCCACTTGAAATTGAAGACTTTCGGCACCAAAACATACAAAAATCTAACAAAATCCAAGAAAATACACAGTTTCAGTACGATACACAACTCAAATATCGCAACTTCAATATAAAATCATCTGACTTAGAATTAAACGAGCCCACATCCCCAAAATAAAAAATTTAACAAAATAAAAACATAATTCGAACAAAACCCACCTCAATCAGTGAAACAAGGACGGAATTCCAAAACCCAAAACAGAGAAATAGCGAGAAACAGAAAGGTAGTACCTCAAGAACAAGGGGTGCTAGCTGCCAAAAGAGAAGATGTAAGAAAGAGAAAATCTACGGCTAGGTCGAAAAGATGGGTCAAGGGGAGTAAATAAATGAATTGGGGGCTTTTACACGAAACACAAACGAACAAAGAACACACACACACTTGAAAAACAGTTTCGTAGAAGCAGAGGAATTGTTTTCTTCTACTCTTTCACTTCCTCCTCTCCCGCCGGAACACCAGTTGAGTTTTTAGAGAGAGAAAGTGAAGAATTCGATGGAGAGAGAGAAACGCGCAAACCCAAAATGGTCCATAGAAGAAGCACACGCTCGGGCACACATTCAATGGAGAAAATGATTGGTGGGAAAGGGGGAATCTTACTGCGTGAATCAAAACAGTGAATTCTTTAGATTTTTTTTTTTTTTTTGATTAAATCTCCAATTTGGAGATGATGGAAAAATAATTGCTTGTTTTAATATCCTTTTTGGTAAGTTCTGTTTGGCAGTGATTCTAAATGTAGGGCTAACATATAAAAGGCCTTCATTATGGTTCTTACAGATTTTTCTTCTTCTTCTTATTTTTTTAATTAATTTACTTATTTATTGTGTAGATTGAGTTATCAACATCAATGAACAACTACAAACCCTTGTTTGGTTTATTTTTTCTTAATATTCTATAATATTTATTTATTTTTATTTTAGCTTGGGCAGTATATAAAATGTCTCCATCTATTATTTGAGTACGATGATCATTAAATAGATAAAGTATTATTAATATCTTATCCCGTCACATGTATCCACACTCGCAGGAGACCTTGTCATTTAATGTTCATTAGTACTTTTAATCATCATTTCATTTTGAAAATTATAATCTCTTTATCCCATATACTAAATTTCACATTTTTGTTTGTCACACATCAAATTTCTTCACTAAAAAAATATATATATTATATCAATTTTCAACCTTAAAAGTATACTATACTCTATTGTATAACATAATTTGGGGAGGGAGAGTTTTGGGGATTAACGAACATAACTTCCAAGTTACTGATTTTTTATTTTTTTATTTGTTTATTTCATGTTTTTTTCTGGTTTGGGGCAATAATGCCTCTGATTGTACTATATAGATTGATCTATCCACGTCAATGAACAATAAGTACAAAAACCTTGTTTGGTTTTTTTTTTTTTTCTTTACAAATGTTTTATTAAATATAAGTATTTCTTTCTTTTAATCGTTTTAGTATTAAAAAAATATTTTTCGTGTGATAAAAAAAAGTTACAATCTTTATACCGTAACTTCAAATTATATTATGAACTACTCTTATTTAATTGGATGCTAGGATTTCAATATAATAGAGGTATTCAAAAAATAATAAGGTAAATGGTTGTATAGTATAGTTATAGTATATTAATACTTGTGGTACATCAAAGTGTTCCAAGCTCATTTAAAGATGGTAAAAACTCCTGTGCCCGAAACACACTATACTTTCATACGCATGGTGTGTCTTGGGGCACATAATACCAACTCTTTAAAGATAATAGGAATCTGTTTAACAATCCCGCATCCCATTATAAGTTATTTACTTTTAAAAAAAAAACATTATAAATTAAATATATATGTATCAAAAATATGAGTATATGTATCATGTTTGATGAATTGGATTAATTAGTAGCTAGACATTTGATATAGAAGGATCATGTGCCAAATATCTTACGCAAAAATTTGTATAACATTATCGTGCATTTAAAAAATAATAATAAATAATCTTTTAAAAAATCTTTTTTTTTTATCTCCTTTAAAGCATTATACTTAGTACATACTACAAAATGGGCTAAATATTTTATTACATTGTAATCAATAATTTTATATTTGTGGTAATAGGAATTATGTTCATTTAAGGTGTAGAGTTGTTATTCGAATCCAACGAGATTGAGTTGTGAATATTTGAGTTCCATAAGAGTTTAAGAGCGAGTTCAACTCGGTTCGAGAGCTCAAGTAGTGCATACTTAAATTCAATGGAGTTCAACTCGATTCAAGAGTTTAAATAGTGCATACTCGAACTCAGTAAGGAAATGAGAATAATTAAGAACGAACTCAACTTAATTTGATCATTATTCAAGCGAGCTCAAGTTTAATTTGACTCGTTAAACAAAGTGGATCGAGCCCATCGAACCTTATCGAGCCAATTTTTATATATTTCTATTTATTTTTTAATGTAATAATTATTATATAAAATTAATAAAAACTCCTAAAATAGAAATTTCTTCAAATATAATAGTATTTATTATTATTATTATTAAAATAATCGAGTCTTTTCGAATCAAATTTGGCTCGATTTACAAACGTAAAACAAACTTGAATTTGAGTTCGAGTGATTACAAATGGAGTCCAACCCAAGTCTTATCGAAGCCGAGTTCTATTAAGGGTCCGATTTTTTAATAGCCACTATTAACAAAGTACAATTTTAAATAGCCACATCTCTTAAAACCAATTTTTACTAGCCACTTTTTAGTGGACACCCCAAATTACCCCATAACTGTCAGATAAATGACAAAAGAAAGAGGGTCATATCATGTCAGTTTTGACTGCAGTAAATGGGGTAGGTGGACCACATTTAAATTTGTAATTAGTTGGGAGATGGACCACATTTAAAGTTTTTAAATTTTCAATTTAAAATTTTAGATGTGGGTTGGTGGGGTATATCATTAACGTCATTTTCACTTTTCCCTTCTATCTATCCCTTCTTTCTTTCTTTCTCTCTCATCTTTCGTCCAACATCCTCTCTCTTCTTCTCTCCCTTTCGTCCCAAAGCATAGTGTCGGGCCACCCCTTTCGTCCAACATCCTCTCTCTTTTCCTTTTTTGTTCTCCCACATTATCCATCGGCGGGAATAGGCGTTTCCGACTAGGTGCATTCTGGTGAATTTTGGAAATGGCAAATTTTCGGGTATGTATAAAAGCAGTGTTAATGGCATCTCTAAATTGTGAGTTATTTTATGTATAATGTTTCCTACAATGATTTTTATTACTCGTTTTCGATGATATGATGTACATTTTGTGTGGTTTTGTTCATATGTGTAAAATGTGAATTAATTTTGTATAATATTTCGTACGTGTTGTGGTTTAGAAATGTCATGTGTTAAATGTGACTTAATTGTGTATACATCATGTGTAGAAAGTAGGACCGCAGTGGGGTGTTCATATTTTGTTGAATTGTGTAGAAATGCAGGAGTAATTATATTAAATTTTTATGAAATTTTGGTTGGCCGAATAGAGATTTTCTGTAGGCCGAATAGAACATATCTGTAGGCCGAATAGAACAAGTGTAGGCCGAATAGATCAAAGTATAGAAGTAATTATTTTGAATTATTTTGAAATTTTGGTTGGCCGAATAGAGGTTTTTTGTAGGCTGAATAGAACAAATCTGTAGGCCGAATAGAACAAGTGTAGGGCGAATAGAGCAAAGTGTAGGAGTAATTATTTTGAATTATTTTGAAATTTTGGTTGGCCGAATAGAGGTTTTCTGTAGGCCGAATAGAACAAATCTGTAGGCCGAATAGAACAAGTGTAGGCCAAATAGAGCAAAGTGTATGAGTACTTATTTTGAATTTTTTTGAAACTTTGGTTGGCCGAATAGAACAAATATGTAGGCCGAATAGATCAATTTGAAGTGGGAACAATCTGATTGCACTTTCCTTGGCCGAATAGAGCAATTTTTGTAGGCCGAATAGAACAGTTTGTGGGCCGAATAGAAGGACATGTAGGCCGAGTAGTACAAATATTTGAGTGTGCCAATATTTGGTCAGTGGCTGCAACGCACTTATTGTTATTTGCATATAATTATGACTTTCTGTCTTAGTAAGTAAGTTGGTTGAATTGATGCAGAGTACATATATATGATGTGTGTTACATATTATTTAGCAAAAATTTTATTTGTGCAGGCTGAGTGGAAGCGTCCATCTATGCAGGGGTATACATAATTACTGCAAACCTGGGATTGTTATGGAAATTATCCATAGGCAGATCACAAGGGTTGAGGGTAATGCGGAGCAGATATTCAGAAGATCATGTTTTGGTCATTATTGGGATATGAACGATGATTGGAACGCGACTGCTCATATCCACACTCTCATGACACGGGAGATTATATGTAGGGGGACGATTTAACTGCTAGATATTTTCAGGTTGGGAACGAGTATCTTATATTTAGCAGGGTAGAGTTCATGAGGATAATGGGACTCTGCTTTCGGGATAGAGTCGGGTTTGATCTGAATGTGTCGTATCATATCCTGGATGGTGGGGTGTACGATACGTATTATGGTCAGGACGAGAGACCATTAGTCAGTAAGATTGCTCGTGACTTTGAAGGCAGAAGATTTACAGATGTTAGCCGCGAGGACGTGGTTAAAATTGCCATGGTGCTATTGTTGTACTATTTTGTCCTTGGATCGGATGTCACCAAGGTGAGTGTAGGCAACTAGGTCTGGGTGCTAGTTGAGGATGAACGAAAATGGGATTTATTTCCTTGGGGGCAGGTCAGTTATATGACGCTACTGCACTTTATGGACCATATTTTGATCAAACTTCCAGCTGGAGCAAACCCCGAGAAGTACATATACCACTTTAACGGGTGTACATTTGCGCTCCAGGTACGTGTTTTAGTAGATTACTTAAACTTGTAGTGTATTATCAATTTCAGCAACAGTAATTATCTAACATATATGCTTTATGTGTGACAGGTTTGGGCGTACGAGCGTCTACCTGCCCTTGCTGCGTCGTATAGCCATGTCCCTGACGATAGTGTGGATCTAAGGCCACTTTGCCTGCGATGGATTTTTCGTGGTACGTGGTTCATTGCTCGTACCAGCACTACCGTCATCACAACCCATCCCTGAAACCATACTACTCCCTGGACCCGCGATAGGACGGAGTGTCACGTACACCATTCCTACATCAACACAATTGAACACTTCTGCCACACGTGCATCATTCTTTATTTTATATTTAGACAAACGGCTATCGTAATCAACTAGAGAATGAACTACATAACCCCAGTGACCCAAATCAGCTTGTACTATGTCATGAATTTATTTTAGCAAACTACTATAACACAGACTGTCCTCTGGCAAGAATAACCAGTTCACCACTCCACCTTCGTATAGCAACCTTTCCCAAGCTCCACCCTAACGCATCCCAACCTTTTTATAACTCATCTGCGCATTTTTTCAAGAAAATTTTAATGACATCAATAATAAAACATTAAAAAATTAGTTGCAACATTAAAACATTAGAAAATTACACTCATATTGTATTATATTCGGCCAACAGATTAATGTATGTAGCCCTACACTGTTTCAATATTCGGCCTATCTTGACACACTTTTAAAATTTCAGTATGTTTTTCTTCTATTCGGCCTATGTTTCTTCTATTCGACCCATAAGGTTCTCCTATTCGGCCTACTACACTTGCTCTATTCGACCTACGACATTTTTAAAATAAAAAATTCGTGGATAATTTAGTTCTTCTATCGGCCTACATCTTTCTATTCGGCCCACGGTGTTTGTCTATTCGGCCTACAAATGTTGTTCTATTCGGCCTACTAATTTTCTAAAATGAAGACATAAAATTTTCCCCTATTCAGCCAACATTTCTAATATTCGGCCTACACCGTTGTTCTATTCGGCATACAAGACTTCTTCTATTTGGCCTACTCACCATTGTTTAAAAATTTGACAAAATCTAGGGTTATTATGTAATGCACCGGTGGAAATAGGTACTTTATACACTAAATATACGGTGTACTGGTGAAGATTAAATAGAAATACGATCTAACATGAGTGGTGAAGATTTAATGTGGAAAGAATTTTGAGTGTGACAAAATTATTCTAATCGGCATGTAAAAATTATAAAATTAAGGCATTCATAACTGTTAAAATAAGTTTAAACATACATTGTACACCTGCTCCCCGAAATCTCACACCTCTCTAAAAAAGTAGAAATTTGCTCCCAAATGCTCAACCTCTGAAATAACTAGTAGAAATTTTTTTAATAAATGTTGGACCACCATATATAAATATATCTCATTTTTTTGTCTGAATATGAGGCAGCACATGCCTACATAGGAGTACTACGTATTAGGTATTGTACTTTGACACTTTATTCAGAAATAAAGAGGAATCGGATTCCTTCACTGTACGTTTAGTACTTTTGGTCAAAAAGTGTGGAATCTCATTCTCCAAACATGTGAAAAGTGGGTCCCCTCAAGGGTATTTTGGTCAATCCCTTTAAAAATGGCTAGAAAAAATTGTATATAACACATGTGGCCACTTAAAATTATACTTAAGTAATAGTGACTACTTTTTGCTATTTTCACTTCTATTAATGTGTGAAATTATGTTCAGCTTCATTTAATTATTATTTGGGGTCAGTTGACAAATTAGAATAATTAATTATTATTAGTTTATAATTATGGACTAGATAAGGCTGTGTTAAATTAAATACAAATAAATCCATTGGTTGGTGTGTGGGCATGATTGGTGTAAAGGGACAAGATGGGTGCAAAGTATTTAACCTTTTTTTAATTGTTCGAAACAATCAAAATTAATAAATAAGAATTCAAGAAAGAATATACCCCGTTCTTTTAATTGTGGAAAGGACATACTAGGAAGAGAAAACATGATTATTTAAATTGAAAATTATTAAAAAGCAATTCTTTCCGCTTTCTTGCATCGAGCCACTCAAGAGAGAGAGCACACACACATCAGTAAATTATGAACACTGCTAATGATAGGAAAAATTGATTGAAATTTGATGAATTTATAATGATATTATGCTTTTAAATGATGATCAACTGTTTGACATGTTATTACTATTTGTGTTTTACTCAATTAGTATTATTCAATTGAATTGAATGATATTTTCTTATTTCCCCTTCTTCAAACTACTTATAGCTCCCCTCCTAATTAGTTTCGATAGGAATCAAATTTGGGTCTCCCACTTAAGTGAGGAGTCTAATAACCAGGTGAACTATCCAACTTTATATATGCATGATTTTTTTATAAAATAAATCTATGTATTATTCATAGATTTATTTTATAAAAAGTCATTAATATATATTTATTTTTCATTTAAAAAGCTTGTCTTTCTAAATAGTAAATTTTTTTAGTATTTAAAAAGTAATTTATAAAACAAGGTTCAAGTATGAACTCGGTTTAATCAAGTGTTTGTTATACCATTGACATTTCAGACGATAATACTCTTATTAGTTAAAATAAATACCTTTTAAAATAAAATATTATATTATTAAACATCTTATGCATCCAATTATACAATAGACTAGTTATATTTCAACTAATAGTAGATTGATGCTATAATGGATTTAATCGAGTTGAGTAGGTTTTAATCTATATATATCTATGAGTACGATTTTTTAATGGCCACTTCTGATAAAGTACAATTTAAAATAGCCACATATCTTAAAACCAATTTTTACTAGCCACTTTCAAGTGGATTCCCCAAATTACCCCCATAACTGTTACACAAAGGACGAAAATAATTGAGCCATCATCATGTCAGTTTTGACTGCAATAAATGCGGGGTGGGTGGACCACATTTTTTGAAGTTTTAAATTTTGAATTTAAGATTTTGGATGTGGGTTGGTGGGGTACATCAATACCCATCACTTTCACCTTTTTATCTGCCTTCATTCTTTGTTTCTTTGTTTCTTTCTATCTCATATTTCGTCCAACACACTCTCTCTTCTTCTCTCCATTCGTCCAACACCTCTCTCTTCTTCTCTCCATTCGTCCCAGTGAAGAACAGTGCATTTCTTGGTGGAGAATTCTCCATTTGCGGTCTCCAGAATTCTCCATTTGCGGTCTCCAGAGTGCATCAACTTGAAATGACAAATTTTCAGGTATGTATATAAGCATTGTTATTGGCATGTTAAAATACCTATAATGTACTGTGTGTAATGTAATGTAAGGTGTTGAATTGGCCTTTACTGTAGTAGGAATGCAGTGGTGTTCATTTATTTTTGGTTTTTTTTAAATATTGTCTTGGCTGAGTAGATGTTTTCAGTAGGACGAATAGAACAATTCTTCAGGCCGAATAGAACAAAACGTCAGGCCGAATAGAACAAAACTTCAGGCCGAATAGAACAAGTGTAGGCCGAATAGAACAAAACTTCAGGCCGAATAGAACAAGTGTAGGCCGAATAGAACAATACTTCAGGCCGAATAGAACAATACTTCAGGCCGAATAGAACATGTGTAGGCCGAATAGAGCAAAATATATGAGCAATGACATATAATTTTGGTTGGCCGAATAGGGGTTTTCAGTAGGCCGAATAGAACAATACTTCAGGCCGAATAGAACAAGTGTGTAGGCCGAATAGAGCAAAGTGTAGTAATGACTTTTTTAATTTTGGTAGGCCGAATAGAGGTTTTCTTTAGGCCGAATAGAACAAATCTTTAGGCCGAATAGAACAAGTGTTGGCCGAATAGAGTAAACTGGAAGACTTGTATTTTTAAATTTAATGAAATTTTTGTTGGCCGAATAGAGATTTAGAGTTGGCCGAATAGAACAACTCTGTAGGCCGAATAGAGGAATTGGTAGGCCGAATAGAAGGAACTTTGGGCCGAATAGAGTAAATGTTTGTGTTCAAATATTTCGTTTTAGGGTTTTCATGAACTTATTGTTATTTTGCCCATAATTATGAATTTATGTCTTATTTAGCAAAAAAAAATATATATGTGCAGGGTGAATGGAAGCGTCCTTCCATGCAGGGTCAACAATGCAGTATACATAATTACTGCAAACCTGGGGTAGTTATGGATATCATTCGTAGGCAGTTAACTAGGGTTGGGGGTAATGCGGAGGAGATATTTAAGAGATCATGTTTTGGTCATTACTGGGATCTCAGCGATGAGTGGAACGCGAATGCTCATCTGCACAGTCTCATGACCTGTGAGATCATACATAGGGGGGACGATTTAACGGCTAGGTATTTTCAGGTTGGAGACGTGTGCCTTAGATTTAGCCGGGTAGAGTTCATGAGGATTATGGGACTCTGTTTTCGGGATAGACTCGGCTTTGATCCGAACGAGACGTATGGTATCCCGTCTGGTGGGTTATATGATAGGTTTTATGGTCAGGGTGAGAGACCTTTAGTAAGTCAGATTGCTAGTGACTTTGAAGGGCGAAGATTTATAGGTGTTAGCCCTGAGGACGCAGTTAAGGTTGCTAAAGTTCTGTTGTTGTACTACTTTCTCCTTGGGTCGGATGTCACCAAGGTGGGAGTAGACAACTGGGTCTGGTGCCTAGTGGAGGACGAACAGAGATGGGATTTATTCCCTTGGGGACAGGTCAGCTATATGACGCTTTTGCACTTTATGGACCACATTGTGACCAAAGTCCCAGCTAAAGCAAATCCCGATCGGTACAGATACCACTTTTACGGGTGCACATTCGCATTACTGGTACGTGTTTTAGGTTTGATATATTAAAGTTATAGTGTATTTTCATTTTAGTATTAATTATCTGACATATGTGGTTTACGTGTGACAGGTTTGGGCGTACGAGCGTCTACCTGCCGTTGCTGCACCGTATGACCATGTTCCCCACGGTAGGTTGAATTTAAGGCCACTCTGCTTGCGATGGATTTTTCGCAAATGGAAGAGGGTTGATAGGACTCTGTTTGATCAGGTATGACTTATTAATCCATTTAGTGAAGACATATATGTTTTATATTGTTTCTTATGTAATTGTTTATTTTGAATCAGACTCTTGATGTGGTTGATTTTCCGATGATCATCAACACACTTGAACACTTCTGCCACACGTGCATCATTCTTTATCTTATATTTGAACAAACGGCCATTGTAATCAACTAGAGAATGAACTACATAACCCCAATGCCCCAAATCAGCTTGCACTATGTCATGAATTTCTTTTATCAAGCTACTATAACACAAACTGGCCTCTGGCAAGAACAACCAGTTCACCACTCCACCTATATATTGCAATCCTTCCCATGCTCCACCCCAACATATCCCAGCTTTTCTATAACTCATCTGCACATTTTTTCAAAAACAACTTTAATGACATCAACATTAAAAGATTAGATAATTAGTTGCATCATTAAATCATTAGAAAATTTGTACTAAATTTGTATTCTATCCAGTCAACAAATTAATGTATGCAAACCTACACTGTTTCAACAAAACCCTAAACCCTTGACACACCTTAAAATGTGTCAGTATTTTTTCTTCTATTCGGCCAATTATTCCTCTATTCGGCCCAAAAGTGTCTCATATTCGGCCTAGTAACTTGCTCTATTCGGCCAACATTGAGTTTCTATTCGGCCTACCAACGCTTTCTCTATTCGGCCAACGGTTTCTCTATTCGGCCCACCAAGCTATTCTATTCGGCCCACAAACTTCTTCTATTCGGCCTACTAAGTTTCAGAAAATAAAAGAACATTTTTTGGGCATTTCGGCCAACGGGTGTTTTATTCGGCCCACAAAGTTGTTATATTCGGCCCACTAACTTCTTCTATTCGGCCTACTAACTTTCTGAAATTTAAATAATTTTTTTGGGCTATTCGGCCAACGGTTACTCTATTCGGCCCACCAAGCTATTCTATTCGGCCCACTAACTTCTTCTATTCGGCCTACTAAGTTTCACAAAATAAAAATATCATTTTTTGGGCATTTCGGCCGACGGGTGTTCTATTCGGCCCAAAATGTTGTTCTACTCGGCCCAGCAACTGAATCCATTCGGCCTACTCACCATTGTTTAACAAATTTGAAAAGATTAATTAAAAAAACCAAGATGTAACATGAGTGGTGAAGATTTAAGAGAGAAAAACTTTTGAATGTTACAAAATTATTCTATAAGTCATACAATTTTTTCTATTCTATTATAAAAACGTTGAATAATTAGAATACACTCATGAGCCATGTCAACAATTATAAAATTAGGGCATCACAATTATAAAACTTGTTTTAACATACCTTGTACACCTGCTACCCAAATATCATAATTCTCTCCAAAATTACTGGAAATTTGCTCCCAAATGCTCAACCTCTGGTACAAAAAAATTTAATATGTGTTGGACGACCACCCCCATTTTTCAATTTCCACTATATATTATCCTCATTATTTTGTATGGATATGGGGGAGCTACGGGAGCACATGCCTACATAGTAGTACTAGGTATTAGGTATTGTACTTCCACACTTTATTCATAAATAAAGAAGAATCCGATTCCTTTACTGTACTTTGGGTCAAAAAGTGTGGAATCTCATCTGCAACCACCTGAAAAGTGGGTCCCCCACAAGGGCATTTTGGTCAATTCATTTCAAAGTGGCTAGAAAAAATTATGTATAACAAATGTGGCCACTTAAAATTACAGTTATCCAAAAGTGGCCACTTTTTACCATTTCCACTATATCTATCTACCAAAAGAGAGAGAGAGAGAGAAAGGGAAGTTATATTAATGGGCTATGAATGGTGTTGGGCTCAAATTCATTCTTTAGAGAACCATAGCACTATCTAATGGGCCTTCTCAAATTTGTGATCACAATAATAGATTCTTTAAAAGCCCAGCTATGGGTGTGGCCCAACTATATATAGAAAGATAGCACCTGATATTGATAGATAACTAGTTTCAGTAGTCTGTAGAAGAAGAGACAATTAAGTACACAATTTTTTCATTAGGGGTTAGAATATTTTAATAACTATTTATTTGTGATTAAATTTTATCTTTTAGACCATAAATTAATATTCCGAATTGATAGTTAAATACACAAAGTCTTAGATTAACAAAAGTCTTAATTTTTATTATTAATTTGTACAATTTTGATACATAAATATATTTGAAAAATTAATTTTTCACAATAAACTGCCCATAGTCATAGTATTTCTTATGTTGCTCACTAATAAAGTTGAAATTAAAATGGAAATTTATCAAGTCCCAATTTCACTATTCAGTACAACAAATAGTAAATCTTTTGTATAACTGAACAATTAGTGCTACTTATTTGTATAAAATGATTTTTATTTTTTTAGAAGAGTAACATTTAACATTACTTAGTCGAAGATTACTATTAATTAATTTAACATTAAACCATTATACCATAAAAGAGACATCTATCCCAATTCCACACCATTCATCCTTGGTCGGAAGTTTGATGAATCTAAAGTCATTAATTAACCTAAAATTAAACCATCACTTTTCTGGATAAAAAATTGTAATAATATATATTTTTTTAAATTAATTTTGTAACAACTGAAAAACTTATGAGTACATATGATTATGATTTATGCAGGGAAGTAAACTTTATGACTTGATAAATGCAAATGATTACTTTAATAATGATATTATAGTAGTAAATAAATCTGTTTCTTTCAACGTGCCAAATTGAACGTAGGCTAGAACCCTACGGGGAAAAATACAACAGTAATATTCCATTGTTTCATCAATAAATTATTCATTTGTTTTTTTATATTAAATTAGACAATATTATTATTCTATATAATGTGAATAATTGTATCAGTAGTAGTGGCGAGTAATATACTATATGCGAGGCCCTTTCTCTTAAAAAAAAGATACCTTTAAACAGATGTCTTAAATAATAAAATAAATATCTTATTAGTGCTGCAATAAAATAATTAATTTTAGCTAAATCTGAACAGTTAACAAAACATTTCAACTATACGACTCATTTTGCTTGCATATGGAGTATATAGCAATTTAGCTGTTCTCTTCAAGGTGATAGGTCAATTAATTGACTTGTCCCCATATAAAAAATAAAAAATTAAAAAAAATTAATAAATGTAACATTAAATTTAAAATGACTACTCCATAAAATACAGAAATCAACTTGTAGTGCAACGACGACTCAACGATTCTATTTAATTTCTCTCTTACATTTATATCTTAAGTGAGCTCTTGGCATAACTATTCAATAGTACTTGAAAAACTTTCTGAAGAAAATATATACATACATATAGTTATTTACTAACAATTATAATATTTCTAAAAAAATAGTTGAAGTAAAAGGAAAAGCACTAATGTTAGTGGTTATATATATTCAATTCATTTTATTAAGATTTGTTGATTCCATGTATCCATCCATACCCATTTATACAAGCAAAGGAAGTGTAGTTGAATTCTTTGTCACAAAGATAAAGAAATTCTTGTCACCAAAAGCATTTAAAAGAGGAATCCTTCTCACTTTATTTCATAAAGGAATAACACCCTAAAATGCTTCAACTTATGTTTTCTTATTCTTGAAGATTCAACATGTCAACATTCTTTTTATATCTATATTATTCTACTCTCTCCGTATTAAAGAATACTGTATTAACTTTGAAAGATATTTTAGTATTTTTAAGTAATAAATAAAAGTATAAAATAATAATATATTCATAAATTTGAAATTTAAATAACTTTTTAGATTATAGATGAGGGAGTTGTTTCATTTTCTTAGATTGTAAAGTATTATGGGACGAAAAAATATAGGAATTGTGAAGGATTTTTCGAGACGAAGTAGTATACTTTATTTTCTAAATTAACCCTAAAAGAAAACAAACCCAAAATGTACATCATGTGAATTGAATATTATTTGGATTTGGAATTTCAGTGATAAGAAATATTAATTGTGAGAGTAATTCTTTTCACTCTTATTATATACACCAAGTTTTGATGTGTTTAATTATTGATGCACATATATATTTTTTAAAATATAATAAATAAACTAGGAAGTGCAAAATTTAACGTAGCTTTTACACTTAGTACTTCTTACAGTTATTATGTTATTTATTTGTTTCATTGAAATTTTTTAATTTTTTAATTGCATTAATAAAAGAAAATGTTTGTGGCAGACACATATATACAATCAGCTTCCACATTTTATATTTTTTGGGGTTGAATAGTGGAAGGTCTTTCTTTTTTGCTGCCTTTTCATAATTCTATTTTTTTTATCTTTTATTTATTTATTTTTTATTCTCCCATAATTCCACCTTTTTACAATGACTACCCCTTCACACCCAAGAAACGCTATTCTTTATTGGCGCAAAATTTGAGTCATTGTTGCTTCTATAAAACGCGATTCTTATGCTTTCTAACTCCACCTAGGGTTGTAAACGAATTAAATAATTCGAATTTGATTTGGTATTCGAATTCGAAAAATTCAAATTTGAATGCGAATTCGAATAATTATTTAAGTTCGAACAATATTCGAATCGAATATGATTCGTAAAATATTCGATTCGAATATTCGCGAATATATTCGAATAATATTATATAATATATATTAATTATATATTATTTATTTAATATATATTTTTATATAATAAATATAATATTTTGTTTTATAAATGTAAATAAATATGTATATTATCTAATTTATTACTATGTTAAAATAAAAGGAAAAAGATATATTTTAATTTTTTTATATATAATGTGAATTATTTAATTATAATTTTTAATAATTTAATGGTTGATGTATTTAGTGAGTATTTCTTTTTAAATTTATTAATAGGATAAGAAATTACAAAAATATATAGTAGTTATTTAAAAAAATGAATTTACAATTTCGAATCGAATACGAATTCAAATATTCAATTTCGAATGTTCAAGTTCGAATACTCGAATAGTTCGTTTATAATATTCGAATTGAATACGAATCCGATTTCGAATTCGATTAATAATCGAATTCGAATACGAATATTCGAATATTTAATCAAATACCATTCAAATACCTTAGTATTCGATTCGATTCAATTCGTTTACAACCCTACAGTCCACCCTTACTAATTTCTCTGCTATTTTTATTTTTCTAATTAACAATTAATCAACATTATATTTGTACATTACATGTATGCAAAGTTAAGAGGGACATTTGGTGTGTTCTTAATTTCAACTTCACACTTTCCGTTTTGGTCCGTCCCAATTTCAACTTCATATTTTCATAAAAGGAAAAAGTACATAAATAATATCCCCCTAACATACTTTAATTTCAAAATTGTCATCACCTTTTTAACACACATAACATACTTTATCATTTATTTATTACCCAAAAATACCAAATTACCCCCAAAAGTTACTCAAAAAGTGATTTTTCTTAATTTGCGTGCGTACAGTAAATATGAAGATGAAAATGGGACGGAGGGAGTAGTACATACATAATTAATTAAGTAATTAGAGTACTAATTCTAGAACGCCATGTGGTGAATTTACTTAATAAAAATTTGTGTAAGATCGCCTCACAGTATAATTTTTGTTAAACAGATAAAAAATGATAGCTCTTATAATAAATAAAAAGTTATAATAATGTTGTGAATTATTTCTTAAATTATTCTGAATTTTATTTATTTATTTATTTATTTTATGTTTTTAATTGACAGAATTAAATTAGACTTAAGTGTCAAACTTCGTTGTTGATGTGGCACGAAAGTAAAAAAAGTCAAATATCGGTAAAGTTGACAAGAAAGATTAATTTTATTACAATTTCTAATCATCCTTAACAGCAAAGAAACAATATCATGATTGGTTAAAAGGTGACACCAAAATATAAGTGTGTGTTTTAATCATGTGTAGAAGGTTCTAACTGCCAACTTCACTACTTCCACGTGCAATCAATTGAAATAATTAATCATTTAAATATATATACTAAAAATCAACTTTCTTTTTTATTTTTTTAATCGGTTACTAAAAAAACAACTTAACACTCAAATTATGATTCCCCCCCCAAATATAGTTAAACATCGTGACTAACAGATGGATTCACGTGGTAATCACACGTGCATTCGGTTGGTTAGTTTGCTGATCATATATAGCAGAAGCATGGCAGTTTGAATGATGATCAATTCAACACATCAGTTAGAAAATATAGAGCCGAAAGTTAGGGTTCATAAGTAAGAGAGTTCATCTTCATCTTTTTTAGTTGTACATTGTAAATATTAAGTGAGTGATCTTCTTCTTAAGAGTGGATGTAGGCTTACCTCGAACCACTATATATCCTCGTGTTCATTTCGTTTCGTTTTAGTTCAATCAACAAATCAAAACGTGAGTGAATCTTGAGAGTGATCAATAGATTGAGTGTGTGAGTTCTTGAGAGGAAGTTCACTTAAGTTTCATAATATTTTTGTTTGAAAATTAATAATATAAAAATTGTGTAACAAGCTATTAAACAAGACAAACTATATAACTAATTGGTTGCAATGTTAAATAATTAGGTGGAAATTCATTATCATTGCTCGTGTCATTTTCTAATAAATAAATGGCTTTCATATTAGAAGATAATAATAATATTAAAATAATCCAGAAATTAAATTAAGTTATAACAAGCCAGGCTGTCCATAAAAAATTTTAATTAATCACATTCACATCCCGATTCGGATCTCCTGCTACATTTTGGTGTTACATCTCCTGTTACAAACTGTTGGATGATTGACATGTAGAATAAACTATTCTATACCCTAACAATCAACCCTAAGGGGAAATGTTGAGATTTTACTCTCCGCATACTTGTTACTCATCTAACGCGTGTAATAAGAGATGTAACACCAAAATGTAACAGAACATCCAAGATATTTCCATCCACTATAAATATCATCACTAAATGGCCAATTTATAACCAATATCTTCCATTTTAACTCAGTTACTCAAGTAGACAAATCAACAGTAATTATATGAGAAGATTGAATTCATTGTTAAAATATGATCGTTATATATATGTATGTTTTTAAAGTATAACGAATTTAAATAAAGTAGTATGTTTTTAACGTACCATTCTCTACAAATATACTTTAAATACAAGTAAGCATAAACTATTTATATAACAAACATATTTTAACAATAAGTCGACCCGTCTCACAAATACCCGTCTCTATTGTATTATGAGATAAATAGTGTATTTAATTAATAAAAATAAAATATCATAATATACTAATTGCAAATATTAAATTGATTGTATATTGAATTGACAAAAATAAAAGATCTTGACATACCCGTCTCTATTGTATTATGAGATAAATCGTGTATTGAATTAACAAAAATAAAATATCATAATATACTAATTAAAAATATTAAATTGATTGTGTATTGAATTGACAAAAATAAAAGATCTTGACATACTTAAAAACCCAATAAAGTAGTCAACAAATTCATAACACACTTTAATTTCAAAATTATAATATTTTTACTATTATTTGTAATATGTTTACCCAAAAATGTCAAATTAATCCTTAAAAAAAATCAATATTTTTAGAATTTCATGTACATTTTCACCTTTAAATTTCACTTATAGACCGTGGGGGTATATGATCTTATCCAAAAATAAAATACAACACGCAATATCCACGTGCCAGGCAGAAAGGAAAAGGTACAACTCATAAGCAGAGACGTACAGCTCTTATATTCACTCTCACAGCACAATCTATACATACATACATATATGTACGTACAACAACACTCCGTGATCTCTCTTCTTCTGCGTCTACACCTTTCTCTATCTAAAACCCCAATCTCTCTCTCTACTTTGTGTCGGTGTCCGAAGCAACCTCACCCCCAACTCCTACCCTACGAACAACCCAAGGGTTCCTTAAGATCCACACATTCACGCTCTCCAAATTGCATCCAATAATCTATATAAGAAACCAAATTACTGAGCCTGGTGGTTGCTGTTCTATGATTGTTGGTGAAGACGAAGAAGAAGAGGGGCGTTATATGAAGGATCGATTTCTCTTTGTTTTGAACAGTAATTCGAACCGTTCCAGGTGGGATTCTTCCTTCGCTATTCGCAGCCGTGGTGGATGGGGGAAATGTGGTTGAGTTTTCTTCCGTTGAGCTTTTCTTGAGAATCGTCGGGAATATAATTCAATTTCTTCTTTCAATTCTTTACATCTGAAGAGTGCTGATACTCTCTTTTTCTTTGGATTTTGAATTTGCTTCACAATGCAGCCGGGTCACCGAAAGAAGGTTCTTGGGTTTTTTCATTTTTTAAAAAAATTTTCCCCTGTTTTATGTTTACAATCAAATTCTGTTGTATGATCTTGCATATTTATGAATTGATTGATACCTTCTTGGTCTGATTGAGAAGTAGAATTTTGCGAATTTGTGAACTGTGTAGTGCGTTGATTTTGCACTTTTTTGAAGAGTGATTAGTGACGATGAATTATAGTATTGATTACATTTCATATCCCACTGAATAGTTCCGTTGAGAGGAATCTGCGATCCTCCGTTTATAGTATTGATATTTTTGTTAAAGTATTGCTCTTTGATCGTCTCCCATTTATGGCTTGAAACAATTAATGCTATTTTCTCGTTCTTTCCTGTTTTTATTGTTTCCTTTAAGTTCTCTTTGATTTATTATTTGTTTCTTGAAACCTTCAAGTTTTTTCAGAGAGAAAAAAGAAAAGAAAGGAAAATCCTGCAAGTTATTAATTCACATCGTGAGGTTTCTTGTTCGTCGAATGTGCTTTAAACTATTGGAGGAGGAGAATCCATTAGATATATTAATTCTTGTGTATCTTATGTGCTTGCTAAGTTTTCCTGAAATGAAAATGTGTAACTTATGTTTTATTTCAGGCCCATATTAAATACAATATGATATATCAAATCTCTTTAATTTGGTGTTTACAACGAATTATGTGGTTTCACCTGCAAAGGGATTGAACTGGCTTCTTTCTTATGCTGTGATCGACCTCTTTTGGTTACTCATACGCAGGATTTTGAAAAATTAAGATGAATTATATTTTAATTGCATTTGCAAAATTTAATTTTGCCTTTTTTTTTCTTCGGTTGTTTTTTGGGTGATGGGGGGCACTACAACTGCAAAATTAAACCTGCATTGTGGTGTTGGCTGACTGGTTATATATATCTAGTCACCATCTTTGGTCAAGACACATGTTCTAATTGTTCTCATTTATACCCAAGTGTAGCATATCTCTTTTAATAAGTGTGGTCAAATTTACTTAGAAAATTGTATTTATTGTTTATTCGTGTAATCTGACTCATTGACTGGTATGTCATAACTGTAGACCATATCCTTAGTACAAAGTGAATGATCAGTTATTGTTTTTGTGAAACAGAGTTCAACAGAAATGGAGTTCTTCTCTGAGTATGGTGATGCAAGCAGGTATAAAATCCAGGAGGTCATAGGAAAAGGAAGCTATGGTGTTGTTTGTTCAGCAATTGACACTCATTCTGGTGAAAGAGTGGCAATAAAGAAAATACATGATGTTTTTGAGCATATATCCGATGCTGCTAGAATATTGCGAGAGATAAAGCTTCTCAGGCTTCTGCGACACCCAGATGTTGTTGAAATCAAACATATCATTCTTCCTCCTTCAAGAAGAGAATTCAAGGATATCTATGTTGTTTTTGAGCTAATGGAGTCAGATCTACATCAAGTCATTAAAGCTAATGATGACTTGACGCGGGAACACTACCAATTTTTTCTTTACCAATTGCTTCGTTCGCTTAAGTATATTCACACAGGTGATCCCCTGCTTCTGTTCTCTAAATTTTGTATCCTAAGTTCTCTTATTTAGAACACTGAATTATGTATTAATTAAAAGGTAAGACGACTTTGATCTGATCATCAGTTATTTCTTATAATTAAAATTTTGTCAGATTGATTTGTTTTATATGCTGCTACTGCTTTGTTGTTTAATGCTTGTTGTGAATTCTTCTTATGATTAATCATGTTTTAATGTAGCTAATGTTTACCACCGAGATTTGAAACCAAAGAATATTCTGGCAAATGCAAACTGTAAACTCAAAATATGTGATTTTGGATTGGCCAGAGTTGCATTCAATGACACACCCACAACTATATTTTGGACGGTATGAACAAACAAGCTCAAGGATTTTTTTTAATAATAATATTGTTGATGTTTTTCTCATTTACCTGTTGATCAATGAGTTGTATGTGCTCTGATACAGGATTATGTTGCTACAAGATGGTATAGGGCTCCAGAATTGTGTGGCTCATTTTTCTCGAAGGTACATCTAATTATGTTTTTAATTGTCATCTGTTTGTTGTCAATGAGAAGTTCATTTTCATTATTGTTAGATGTTAGATCCTTTTGCCTCTTAAATGTTATTAATTTTTTTCTTCTTATAGTTTCCACATCAATGTGTAAAAGTATTTCCCTTTTTTTTTTCTTCCTGTTTTATATATCTCATGTTCATACAAATGCTATGCTCTACACACTGTTAAAACATGAATTTGACAGCGACGGCTACAGATTGGTTCAGGTATGCAGGATTGACTTAAGCTGCTATAAGGCTTTAGTTTGGTTGGTATAATGGGGTACCATGTGCTATAAGATGGTGAATTCATCATGTCCTAATTCTCATTAATGTCATGTGATTTGGACATTTGTATAGAGTATTTATATGTTTTATCATTCTTGATGCATCACGGCTCTTGAATATTCTATTTATTAATAGTTCTTGTGTTTTTATTGCATAATAATTTCAGTATACTCCAGCTATTGATATATGGAGTATTGGCTGCATTTTTGCTGAGGTTTTGACTGGGAAGCCAATTTTTCCCGGAAAGAATGTTGTCCACCAGCTGGATTTGATTACTGACCTTCTTGGAACTCCATCTATGGATACAATATCTCGAGTAGGCATTTCTTCCAAAAAGAAAAAAAGATTTTTTTTTTCAATTTTTGGATTTTACATGCAAGGGTTTATCTGCTTAAGTGCTTTTGGAATAACTTTTTTTTTTCCTTCTAGGTGCGAAATGATAAGGCTAGGAGATATCTCACAAGCATGAGAAAGAAGCAGCCTGTTTCTTTTTCTCAGAAATTTCCAAATGCTGATCCTTTGGCCCTCCGTCTCTTGGAGAAACTCCTTGCTTTTGATCCAAAGGATCGTCCTACTGCTGAAGAGGTTTGTTTTCGCCAGACTTGTTTTCAGTTGGAAGTTTTTCAATAGCTTTGGAGATTCTTAGGATTAGATAACGTAACCTTTACTCTTCTCCTTCCAAGAAAATGAATGTACAAAGTCAAGCTGTTGTATATGGGTAAATGTTTCTTGAGTTAACAAAACTCAGTTTTCTCTTTCAATTTCTTTTATCCATTTTAGGCACTTGCTGATCCTTACTTTAAAGGATTGGCCAAAGTTGAGAGAGAACCATCCTGCCAGCCAATTTCAAAGATGGAATTTGAATTTGAGAGGCGAAGGGTAACTAAGGAGGACATTCGAGAGTTAATATTCCGTGAGATACTAGAGTATCATCCTCAGCTGCTGAAAGATTACATTAACGGGATTGAGAGAACCAATTTTGTGTATCCAAGGTGAACACAGTTTAGTATTTGTTTTCTTTTGTTTTTACACTCCTTTTACTGATATTGGATCATATCTCTCTTCTGTAGTGCGGTTGATCAATTTAAAAAGCAGTTTGCTCATCTCGAAGAAAATAGTGGTAAAAGTTCACCGGTGGTTCCACTTGAAAGAAAACACATTTCTCTTCCTAGGTATTATACATAAAGCTATGTTATTTCCGCTTCCTCGTTCTCTTTTGCTGTGATTGGTGTTGCCTTCTTTTGACTTTATGATCTGTCGTGAGGACACTTTTCCGGCTATTTCGTTCTGCATTAAAAATTGTGATGGTGCAGGTCTACCATTGTACATTCAAGAACAGTAGCGCCCAAAGATCAAACTATAGTTGCAAATTCAAAGGATAGGCAGAATGGTGATGAATCTTGCCGCCAAAGCTCACGAGAATTCGATGGGATCCACCTATCTAGAACCTTGCAACCACCACAGAGGATCCCCCAAGGTGATAGCCCCTTATCATGCTCTCTACTAGCTCAATTTTCGTTCTTATTTTATCTGAAATATTCACTGTTTAATTGTTGAAATTGTTTTGATGGCCAGCTAAACCGGGTAAAGTAATTGGTTCGGTTTTCCCATACGATAATGCAAACGCCATCAAAGATGCTAATGATTCCAGAACTCTAGTCAGAAACACAGGCATTGCTCCCCAGGTTTTGCCCTCCCACTCGGCTTATTGCTTCCAAAGAAGCGGCAAAGTAAGGTCCGACCGACCAGTAGCTGAGGCCCCAAGAAACATGCCATCTCACGCGATGCCTAACTGTGCAATGTCTGCTAAATTAACACCCGATGTAGCAATAAACATTGAGAGCAACCCTTTGTACATGGCCCGAGCTGCAGCAACAAAAGTGGATCATGCGAACGATAGGGTTGTGATCGACACGGATCTTCTGCAAGCCAAAGGTCCATACGGTGGACTCGCTGCTGCTGCTGCAATGAATGTAAATGTGGCTGCACATAGAAAGGTAGGTAGTGTTCTTCAGTATGGTGTTGGTAGGATGTATTAATCCATGCTTAATGTTAAAGAAACGGGGTCCGTCGGGCACACTGGCCAGTCAAGCAAGTGTTGGAGCAGTGTCCATGGTGGTGTGTACAGAAGGGGATTAGGTCTACCCATTGATGGAGTCTTGTTTGGAAACTTTGGAGGAGAATAATACAGTATGATGGTTACATGTTTACACCTTTAGCATTACACATTGTTACTGAATTAATCTTTGATATGTTAGTTAATTCTTTCTAATTTAGACCTTATGAATGGTGATTTGAATAATGAAATCTTTGGTATTTTTTAAAAGTAAAATTTAAATAATTTAGAGTGTGGGAATAGGGTAGGGGGTGTGTGGATGGCAATTGATCCAAGAAAGGTTGTACTTCCAATGTACATATAATAATACTATTTTATTTATAAAAAAAAAGGAAAATAGAAATGTCGTGTGTGGCAGCAGCAAAACCACATGGGTCTCTCATACCCTACCCCACCCACCCCCCGACCTACCCCACCTCTCCGCCGACACCTGTGCCCTTTTCAGAAACACCACTAGTGTAAATTCCACCATACCTTTTTATGTACTCCGTCCGTCCCAAAGATATTGACACAGTTTTCTTTTTGGGTTGTCCCACAGAAATTGACATATTTCCTTTTTAAGGATATGGAACCCACACAAAAACTATTTATTTATTTACATGGGTCCACACAAACATCACACTCACCACTAATACAACTACCCACTACACATTAAATATTATTTCTCTCACTTCACTTTACATTAATTTATTATACTTCTTAATCTCCGTGCCCAAAAAAAATGTGTCAATTTCTCCGGGACGGAGGGAGTACTATGCTCTTCTCCATTCACATAATGTATTTTTTAATATCCCTAAAACTCTTTAGAATTACCTTTAAATGATTCATTCTGCAAAGTAAAGATGATATTAATGTGATAAAATTACTTTACTATTCTATAACAATAATTTAGAATGAGAGTACAAGGGGATAATATTTTAATTGATGATGATATCTCAATAAAAAGAATTGAAACATTCTCTCATAATATTTTTGCCTACTTTTGGTGTTTAAGTTTAGTCCCATTACATCGATATAAGCTCAAAATGACATGAAAAATTAATTGAATACTTGTGGATTTATTTATTGAAAAACAGATTTGATAATTAGATAATCCAAATAAGAATGGATAATATTGTAATTAAAGAAATAGTAAATGGGATAAATTATTGAGGTGGAGGAGTGAAGGAGCACATGGGTGTGTTGTGGGGCTCGAGTGAAGCAGTGCACACGTGGCATAATGATGAGAATAGGGTTAGAGGGAAGCACATGTGATCACATGTGCCATTTTTCCCTATTTGGACCCTCCGACCCTATCCGGTTTCCTTCTTCCCACCCCGTTCCGTTTCTCACGCACTCCCACCGCCATTTTCCTCAAATTATTACCTTTTTTTTTTTTTTTTTGATTCCATTAATATAACCTAAAAATATTTTTTAATACCAAAATAAGTAGTTAAAATTTTATATGAATGAATTATCATGATTTACCTCTCACAATTTATTGGGCTGGAGTGGGGAGGCACTTGGTGTTTGCGTATCCACCTTTTTCAACTAAAATTTACATACTCCATTCGTTCCAGTCAATTTGCACCGTTTGATTATATAAAGCTCTCACAAAAGCTACAGTAAACGGTATAATATGGGCGGGACGGAGGGAGTACCTGACAGCGGAATAAATTACATGAGATGTTATCGAAGAGTGAATAAATCAAGGGAATAAACACCAATCTGGAGTATATTTTTATAGAGGGAGTAAATCTTAGAATAAAGGGATACTATAGATAACATGTGAGATAATTCATAAGATAAATCGATTCATTATATTTATTATATTATATTTATTATATTAATAAAGTATAATTATAGATATTTCAGATTAGATTTTAATACACCATTTATTATATTTAAAAAAAAATATTTTATCTATATAACAATCATATTTCATTACAATTCACAATCCATATCATTCTAATCTTTATCTACAATAAATTAGAGAATAAAACAAGAGCCTCACATCTATAAAATTTTTAAAAGATTAACTTAATTTTAATTGAATCAACCATCTAAATGAAATTGTATTGTATAAGGGTTTTTAAAAAAATAAAATAAAATTAATTTTACTTAAGATTGTGGATTATAATTAAAAGAATAAAAACTTAAAAGGGGGAGTAAATGGTAATTAAGGGATAAAAAAGGCGTAGAAGAAGCATGCAAGGCAAATCCGTGATTAAGGGATAGTATGTAGGCCCCACCTTCGTTGGCATTGACATTTCTAGAAACCCTTCCCAATAATTTAACCCCACTTCACTCCTCCATTCCTCATCTCTCTCTCTCTCTCTCTCTCTCTCTCGTCCATGGACTGTGATTCCTTCGCACTGGATTCCGATGAAACGACGACGAATCAGAAGAAGCCGTCCGAATCCAGCCACACCGATACGGTAGGTCAGGCCGCCGATTTCCGCGTCGTAGGGCGGAGGAGCCGGAGGAGGCGAACGCGCTCGAGGAAGATCTCGAAGGACGGCGGCGCCGATGAAGAATTGGCGGATGACAGAGGCGAGGTGGAGAAGAGGATATCGTCTCTCCAGAAGATCGTTCCCGGCGGCGAAAGGCTTCCGGTGGAGGATCTGTTCGAAGAGACGGCGGAGTACATATTGGAACTCGAGTGCCAGGTGAAAGCGTTGAGATTTCTAGCTGCATTTGTTCAAAGCTCTGAAAAGATGAAGACCATGTTTGGCGGTTGATGTTTTGCACACACTCTCTTCTCTCTCTGTCTCTAGTTTTTTTTTTTTTAGTATATATATTTTCTATTTTAGAATCTTAATTTCAGTATTCATTAGAGGGTAAAATGGGTTATATGGTGAATCGAAAATCGATGTAACACAATTTCGTAGTAGTAGTAAAATTTTTTTTTTCGAACATTTGATATTATGCGAGCATTTTTTAAGCATTTTAAAATGGAATTTAAATTTAAATTCACTTGTTTATTTATTATCATGTAAACACATTATGTAACGACTTTTGTTTGAACAAAAATTTTCAACAAAAGGGAATCTTTAATCTGAGTAATATCAATAGTTTTAGGAGATTTGTACACATTTTTAAACGAATCATTATATTGAAGATTGTGGAGAGGATATTAGCAGTAATTCACATTCACAAATTTACACTTTTTTATTTGTCCATTCTAAAGTTCTCTTCACACTTTCACAACCCCCAAAAAAAAAGGAAAAAAAAAAAAGGTTTATTATTACAATCCTCAGAAAATTTGGACGGTGACAAAAGATTGGGAATATTTTTGTTATTTATATGAAAATTTTAGTTATTGCGACTTTCATATCTTAAAAATTCCTGGGCCTGAATTCTTTTTTAAAAAAAAAATCATTACAGGGCCAGAAACTTGTTCAAAAGTTATGCAGCTGCGAAAACATGTTGGGCTTTTGGGCCGTCTAGGAGAATCTGAGCTTGGATTTTTTTGATCTAAGTGGGCCTGTTAGATAAGGGCATCTGCTCTCACCTTATACTCCCTCTGTGCAGAAAGTATGTCACATTTTTGTTTTTATCCGTACCAAAAAGTATTCGACATTTAAAAAAAAATTCTTGAGATACTTATTACGAATGAATAAAATAAAAGAATCAAATGAATTTTCCCCGCTGCGTTCAAACAACAATAAGAAATAAATTGAACAGCTAAATGTAAATCATGCTGGCTGATTAGAACGGATAATGTATGAAAAAATGCATTAAATTGTGAAAATTCACGAGAAGAATTATTTGATGTGAAGGTGAAGGAAAAGAAAAATTAGATAAAAGATATTTAATGATACAACTTTATTAAATACTGAAAACATAGTAAATGGAGTACTAAATATTAAAGTAGAAGAATACTATATCAATGTTACTATTGGACAAAAGTGTCCCATTTCAAAAAGTGTAACTTATTAAGATGTCGAGTGTTCCTTTTTTTTTAATTATATATAAGAGTGTATTATACTATTCCTTTTAAAAAAGATGAGTATATTTTAAAATGTTTACTATTTATAATATGTGAGTGTTACTCTTTTTATAAGAGAAAGAAATATTAACTTAATATTACTTTTCCTCATAAAGTATAACAATATGTTACTCCCCCATCCGTCTTAAAGGTGGACATTTGCTTTTTCACGTGGATTAAGAAGTATTATTATTTAATGTGTAGTTGGTAGTTGTATTAGTGGGGTGTATGTGTCCCATAAATTTATTGTATTAGTGATGTGTGTGAGTCCCATGTGTTTAAAAAGGGAAATGTGGACATTTGGTGCGAACGCCCAAAATGGCAAAATGTTCACCTTTCGGGTGGACGGAGGGAGTATAAAAGAGTTATACTTCATTGTACAAACATTTGCCTTACCGTAAGGTAAATATCAGGTCATCGGAATAAAATAGTACATGACTAATAACTTATAAGAATAAAATATACTATTACATTAACCATGTAGAAGTATTACATGCATGGAACTTTTTCTCCCATCAATATGCTTCTCCTTAAACCATTTTCAAATATAAACTTGGTAGTAAATTGTTGAAGGTTAATTCAATGTTTACATTGATCTGTATAGTTATTTATTTATGATTACCCTAACTAGCATCCACCCCAAAATGCAGCACATACATTGTTATTATAGTATTCCACTACTTTAAATCTTAGGTGAAATATAGCAAGATTAAGGAAGGATGTAACCACTCTTATGGAAACACTATGAGTCCAATAATGGATTAAAAAAATCTCCATACAGTACTCACCATTTGCCGGTAAGCATAATTCACAGGTATGTATCATCTTCCGTGTCACTCATTATATGATTGACAAGTAATAGAAGAATGAAATCCAATTATTGTCCTAAGAGTTTATACTTCCTTTTTAAGAGATGATTTCGTTTTCTATTCTACGTGTCATTCATCCAATCTTGTGATATAGAATATGTTATACAATTCAATCAGCTAGCCTATAACTAGCTAGCCCAATACAATAGTTGGAATTAAGCAACTTCATGGAAAGTTATGCCAATTCTCTCTCTCTCCATAACACATTCTTACGCGCAAATTAAACCAACCAGCAACCTGGAATCCATGGATCCAGCTCATTTTCACAGGATATGTCTATTCCTCCCCCAAATACCAACTTCATCATTTGCCCTATATATACCATCCATTCACTATTCTATTTCCATCATCGCTGCTAAATTCTCAGCCATGAATATGAATATGATGCTTCTTCTGATTGCCATTCTGTTGGCAACTGCCTCTGCTGATTTTATCCGCGATTGCGATATCACCTACGGCGGTGATCGAGCTAGGGTTGGCGACGGTGGACGGACGATGACTCTGACACTGGATCAAATATCCGGATCCGGATTCCAATCCAAGAAGGAATACTTGTTCGGAAGATTCGATATGCAGCTCAAGCTCGTCCCCGGCAACTCCGCCGGAACTGTCACCACTTTCTATGTCAGTAATCGCAATCCTCTCTGTTTCATCCTGTTTGTGTGTAAATGTATAATGTATGTATTTATGTGTTTTTTTTTCTTCTGTTAATTGCAGCTGTCGTCCATGGGAGCTGGACACGATGAAATCGACTTTGAATTTTTGGGGAATTCATCGGGAGAGCCCTACACTGTTCACACCAATGTTTATGCTCAAGGAAAGGGGAACAGAGAGCAACAATTCCGTCTCTGGTTCGATCCTACTACTTCCTTCCACACCTACACAATCGTCTGGAATTCTCAACGGATCATGTGAGTATTCACGAATTCAAACCTAATTTCACATCCAGAGACGATTAATTAATTCGATTTCTGCACAATTTTTCAGATTTCTGGTGGATAATATTCCGATCAGAGTATACAACAACAACGAAGCAATCGGAACTCCATTTCCGACGAGGCAACCGATGAAGGTGTACTGCAGCCTGTGGAACGCAGATGATTGGGCCACGCAAGGCGGGCGGGTCAAAACCGATTGGACCAAAGGTCCGTTCGTCGCCACTTACCGGAATTTCAAAATCAACGGCTGCGCTGTGGGTGGATCGTGCGGTGGTAACTCGGCGGACTCACTGAACACGGAGGCGACGACGTGGCAGAATCAGGAGCTCGACGCCGCCGGAAGGAACAGAGTGAGATGGGTGCAACAGAAGCACATGATATACAATTACTGCTCCGATTCCGTAAGATTTAATCAGACGCTTCCAGCTGAATGCAAGCGCTACAGATTCTGAACAACTCGTTAAATTAATTTCTTCATCAATTCTATTTTTCGTTCAGATTAAGCTGTTTTTGGGTGCCCAGGGCATAGCTCAAGTGGTAGAGGGGAGGGTGGAAAGACCTTCCAGCTGAGCTTGGTTGCTGCAGGGTGGGAGTTCGAATCCTGCCTTTGGCATGGATTTGGCCCCTTGCAAGCACAAGTTTAACAGTGAGCCCTCCCTATAAGCCACTTGAGGCACATCCTGCGATTTACCTCCTCCACCAACCCCCAGGCAGGGGCGGTGGGGGCCCCTAATGGTGGGGTACACCATTTAAGCTGTTTTTGGGGGAATTCTTCATTCTTTAATATTTGTTAATAAATCTGTAACATTAATATTATGGAATTCTAATAAAAGCAACCATATGATCTTTTGTTGCCAGCTGTACATTTTTTTTTGTTTGCCCATTGGTCAACCCCTTTTTATGTATTTAATTATTTCCAAAATAAGTTAATATTATTATTAAAAAATTAAAATTATTCCGTTTCTGGATCTATATAAGATCTGGATATGTCTGTTATTAATTAAATTCAAGGGGTGGATTTTTATATGGGTGATCAGCTATTTCGACGTTGTGCATATAAAGAACATCACTTATTACACAGTGCATGCATATGGCTGCCGTTGGCACAATGGCACTGTGTAAGCTATTCGGATGTGATATTATATTTTGATGTTATTTCGTTACAATGAGTGATTCAGGAAAATATAAGCCTTTCTAAGTAGTTTGATATTTTCTCTCCTTATATCCTACGTTATTCATACAATGATTCGTAATAAAAGATGTAATATCAAAATGTAACACGAGATCGATTCTCAATAGGAGATGCAATATAAAAATGTAACAGGAGATTCGAACTGGATAACAAGTGATAATATTTAAATGAAAAATGATATATGATCAACAAAGAGTGATAATCATCCGATGAATAATTTTATGAACAATTAACATAAATAAAGAAGTATATACTAATTTTATGAACAATTAACATAAATAAAGAAGTACAGTATGTAGTATTTTTAATTAAAATGATGACATTTTAATGAAAATTAATAAAAACTAACAATAAATAATTTGACATGTATTGCCACTATAGATGAAGAAGATTGATTTGGAAGAACATCTTATTTTTCAGAATAATTACAAAATTGATTATCAAAACTACTATTTGCACACAAAATGACATTTTGACAAATTTATTTATTTATTTATTTTCTTTTATGAAAAGTGTTTTGACCAATAGACATTACTACTTACTAGTTGCAGTTTTGCACACAACTATGTCCATATTATAAGAAAAAGTTGATTAAGAATATTGAATTTATTACCAAACTTCTGAAGATTCTTGTTTTATTTCATAAAAGATTTAGACTAAAACATTAATGAATAATAATTTTAGTATAATTTTTAATATAATAATGTAATTTTAAAGATAAATTTCAAATAAATTTTGAATTAACTATAAGAGTATTATTTTTTTTACTTATTAAACTCATTTAAATGGAGCATTATTTAGGGTGTGCACGGTGCGGTTATACGACTTTTTCTATATAATTTAAATTGCATTGTCATATACGGTTCGGTTTAGTAATCAAATTTAAACCGCAGTTATTCAAGTAATATTGATTATGTTTTAAATGTTTCGATCTGTTTTGGTGCGGTTTGACGATTTTATTAATAGATTAGCCTACATAAATATTGATCCGGATTTCTTATTTTACAATTGTACTACACTTCATATTTTACAACTTATTTTCTAATAAAAAACCTATCCATAAGTAATGATCATTGCATCCTTGTACATTTGGCAATAATTTATTTAGCCATGATAATAACATACATCAAATATTTAATATGTAGAATATGTGATGAAACTTATAAATATAATAGGTGATCCCATTTACATTAATATATAAACAGAAATCTATAGTCATAATAAAATATTTGCAACCCTTGATCTAATAATACATAGGAGGTTAGACTAGTTGATTAGTTTATAGTTGGGATTCTACAAAGGTATATGAGAGAAATAATAAAGATAAGAAGCACCCCATTGAAGTAAAAAGAAAAGAAGCTAGGACACATCTATAGAGTGAAGATAAAGACAACAACAATATTAATTGAATTTATTTTTTATTGGAAGATTAAGTGAATAATTAATGAATACTCCCTCCGTCCCGTTTCAATGTTTACGTTTCTATTTTGCGCGTCTCATTTCAATGTTTACGTTTTTCTTTTTGGAATATGGGACCCACCTAAAACAATTAATATATCATCCAACACTAATACATCTACCCACTTTACATTAAATATGAGTATATCTTTCCACTCACTATCTATTAAAATATTATACTCCTTCATCAACGTGCAAAAAGCAAACGTGAATATTGAAACGGGACAGAGGGAGTCATGACTAAACTACTTAAATACTAACATGTATAAATATATAATATAATCCTAATAAAAACTAGCGGTGCGGTCTGTGCGGTTTCGACCATAAAAATGAAACCGCACCATAAAATAAGATGCGATTTTTCCTTAAATTATAAATTGCGATTTATCTAAATAATTGTATATAACCGTACGGTACAATTTAGTATGAGCAATTTTTGCAGTTTTCAAAATTTTTTTCCCAGCCCTGGCCATTATTTATTAGAGAGATGTGATGCCGCATCTTTTCGCGTTCGGTCAAGTCTTTTTCTTGTCTTTTACAATAAAACAAAATCCCCGATTTGCTGTGAAGTTCCTAAACCCTACCGTACACAAAAGGTAGATTTTTTTTTTCTATTTTTTAAATTCATACTGTGCAATTGAGCTCAAAATCTTTTGTAGTGATTTTCGCCTTAATAATTTTGAAATTCGAATTAAATTGAAGTGCAAATTTTGATATATCGAGACTTGAGGCTTCTATCGAATGTTGATTTTTTCTATTTATCTAACTTGATTTTCATTAGGTTTCAGGAAATTTTAAATGGCAGACGAATCGCTGATCAACGGGGGGTTTTCTGATGATCGCAGTGTAGAAATTACTGGGGAAGAAGATCCAACGAAGATTTCGGCGCTCAACCGAAGAATCAGTGATCTCGAGCAATTAAACGATGCAATCATTCAGGAAAATAAGGAATTCAAACAGCAAATTGAGGATTTGAAGGCCACAATCAAAGAATTAAGCGATGAGAACTCGAATCTGAAGAAGCGGGTTGATCAAGCGCAGTCGGCAAGTACGGCGTTGGGGGTTGTGCCGCCGCGAGCGGCGGAGCTTGAATCTGAGGTGTCGAGGCTGCAGCATGATCTGGCATCGGCGATGAGTGATCTGCGGGGTTCAGCTGTTGAAATACTGGATTTGAAGAGGGATTTAGAGGGTATGAAAAGCAGGGAGAAGGAGAAGGATGCAAGAATTGAGGTTATGGAGAAGGAGAAAGCCCTGTTGATGGCTGGAGTTGAGAAATTGGATAGAGTTGAGAGTGGTTTGAGGGTTGAATTGCTGAAGAAGGAGAAGGAAATCCAGGTTTTAAAGAACAGCATTGAGGAATTGGAGGTGGTGTTGGTGAACAGCAAGAGTTTGGAGACATTGAAGAATGAGTTGGAGAAGAAGATTGTGTTGATGAAATCTGAGATCGGTGGTTTGGAGAATAGTTTGGATGAGAAAGAGAAGATGATTAGTGGATTAGAAGCAAAGGAAAGAGCCATTCTTGATGGTGTTAATGGTGATGGTGTGGTTGAAGGTGGGATTGGTGTTGATGGTGATGGTGTGGTTGAAGGTGGGATTGGTGGTTTGAAGCAATGGGAGTGGATGGTCGTAGGGGGTTCGACCATTGCTGCCGTTGCTGTAATGTGTGTAGCAAGCTACGCACACGTTGCTAGAAAGCATTGATTCGACGGTGTTTAGGTAGAAAAATATAGAGTTCTTGGTTTGATAAGTGGTGCAAACCAAGTTTGATGATCATAGTTGAGGAGTGTGATTAGCAATGTTGACAAAAGATGCTTTGTATTACTCTTGTTGTAGTTTTTTATGTCATCTATCACCATCCACCCTTGTGCTTTTTATAGAAAGAGATGAATTTGCTCATTTAGGTGTAGCATCCTCTTGATCTCTCAAAGTTGTAAACTTTGAAGGATGCAACTATGACTATGAGAGAATGAATAATGGAGTATCAATTTTAGTTAGTACTAATTCTTATTGATCCAATTTTAGTCTTGTAATGCTTTATTTTTTCAATTTAAGTCTTGTATACTCAATTCTCTGTCTTTGTAACATTTTACATTTTAATTTCAATTTTAGAATTATTCTGTGGGGAGTGGGGACACCAGTTTCCGGTGCACGGTTAATAGGTTAGCTTTTGAGTTTTGAGAATATAGTTTTTTATTTAAAATTTATTTTATTAATCTAAAAATAGTTATTAATCATTTTTTTTATTTATAGGTTCCTGCTAACCAGGCGCATTAGTTTCACTCAAAATTTTATACCAATTTTAATTATTTCAATTCTAATTTTAATCTATAAATTTTAAAGAAATGACTGAGATTGATTTAAAAATAATTAAAATCGATAAAATTAAAAATTATACTACAAAAATTAAATTTCAGCTATATACTCCCCCGTAATATGTAGGCAAATATTTCTATTCTTGAAGTTCCTCTATAAGATTATATTTTCCTTTGTAAATAGGACTCACATAAAATTATTATATTTTTATGGTGGCTACACAACAAACTTTAATATAACTATCCATTATACATTAAAATATTTTATCTCTCACCCTACAACACAATAAAATATTATATTTCTAAATTCCCGTATAAAAAATAAATGTAAATTTTTGGATGAAATGGAGAAAGTAAGATTTATGGACTAAAATAATAGTCCCTTTGTTCTAATAATTTATGCAAAATTTCTTTGTAATTTATGGAGGAAATATACATAAATTATTGGACGAAGGAGACTAGGAGTAGTACTCTATTTTTCTTATGAGAGCGCATATAAGGTGGGCAGCAAAGATCCAACTGGACTGTTTGGGCCCTGATTGAATAAACTTTAAATTGGCCCAATGAAACTGGGCCGTTCACTGCCCAACATATATGGCGACTGTAAAATTTTAGCTTTTAGAATTGGCGCTAAAGTGCAGGCAGAAAGACAGCGGTAAAAACAAAGCATCAGATGGGTAAACGGTAAGAAGTTCAATTCATTTTTTAATTAAAAGAAAAAGAAAATTCTAAAATTTCAAATAAGTTATTCCTTTTACCGCATTTTTAACTTGTTTGACTGTTCACATTTTTACCCCTCGTCTTCCTCCTCGTGATTCGTGCAATTTCAACCAAAAACCCTTCCACACACCAGTTACATTACAGATAGGAGTGAGTATCAATGAGTATACACTGTTTGGTTGGCCACCCCTCTCTCTCTCTCTCTCTCTCTCTCTCTCTCACACACACTCTCGATACAAAACAAAACAAAACAAAATTTTAAAAAAGAAAAGGTGTGTAAAGACTCTGTCTCACTCGAGAAATCCTTTTGAAATTAGTATATTACTATTGATACTTCCTCAAACACCCTTTCCCTGATTTGGGTTTTCCTTCAAACCAATTTTTTCTCATGGCCGCAGCATTCCTTGTTCCTAAGAGGACGATGGGCTCTCCTCCTCGAAGGTGAGAGAAAGAGAGAGAGAGAGAGAGACAGAGAGAGAGAGAGAGTGTGTTTGTATGTGTTGCCTTCTTCTCTTTCTGCTGTTTTTGTTTCAAAATTTGAGATTTCTGTATTTTGTCTATGATTTTATTTTGTGGGCTGTTGGAAATTTTGTGATTTGGAGGATTTTATTTTAGTCTCTCAAACTGGGGCATTTTTGTGTTATTCATGTGCAATTTTACTAATTATTTGCTATTATTGTTTTGAATTGTGAGTGTTACTGATTTGGCTATGTGAAATGTTTCTGCATGTGTGTTCATTGTTAGAGGTTTTAGGTGAATAATTGAATTCTAAGAATTTGCAAGGTGGATAAAATACAGTGTTCAATTAATCTTTTTGACCACAGTGAAAAGCAAAAGCATAGATTGCACTAGATATCTCTGCATCAACTGTTCCAATCAAAGATGAGAAAGTTTTCACCTTTCTCCTATTAATTGATTCAAGATTAGCCAATTTCTTAACCCTGAGGTTTTGTTCATGTAAAGGAATCAACATTCAATTATACAGGTTCATAGTCAACAGCCAAGTGAATCATAAGTTGTATCCTATTTTGTGCTAAGAACACTTTCGTAGTTATTGCCCTCCTGTTTTGTTTTGCCATTTACTATACTAACTATAGATCATTGTTAATGACAATTTGTAAGGATAGTTTGGGGGCAGAACAATACTTACATATTGATTGCTCGATTTGGTGCATTCCGATTATGAACTTGATTCCGAGATTGGTTCTTCCACAGGTCGCAAAACAACCGTGCAGCTGACCTCAGGGAGTTGGAGCAGTTCAACGAGTGCACGGGTAATTCGGGTGTTTAGCGTAGTTAGACAGGCAGGTATATCATTATTGACAAATTGGGAATGAAGCCATTGGTCCGCTGAAATATTGTAACATATGGATTAGTCTAGAGGGGTATAATCGTATATGGAAAACTACATCTTAGTTTTGGAGTTTTTGGTGGTGTTAATGCTTATTATTTTGAATGTTTCACTTCGATCACATTGTTGTACTCTGGCAGTTCTTGATTAGTACTTTGCGTTAAGTCTGTTTGGAAAGAAGAACTAGCAATTTTTTGAGTGTTAAACTTGCTTCTTGTTCATCTGTATTACTATTATAAATGCTGTTTACATTAACATTGTTACAAATTTAATCAAAGAAGGCTAAATATAGTGTGCACCCACGTACAAATATAAGCAAAAACATATACAATTATGAGTAAAAATGTATACAATTTAATTGTTAATTTTTTTAATAAAAATTGAGTGTAAAAAAATGTACAATTATTAAAATACATGTATACACTATTGAATAAAAAGTTATACACATATGAATGCTTGTTTTTTTAATGAAAAACTTAGTGTGAAAAAAGTATACAATTATTACAAAACACGTATACAAAAGAGAATAACATGTATACAAAATAGAATAAAAAATTATACAAATATGGGTGCAAGGGTGCATCGGGTGCACCTAATATACACTCATCAAAGAATAAAGAATTGGTATTTGGTACAAAAGAATTGTGGGGATTTTCAGAATCCGGAGCGCTTGCATTCAGCTGGAAGAGCCTGATTAAATCTTATGGAATCGGAGCAGTAATTGTATATCATGTGCTTCTGTTGCACCCATCTCACTCTGTTCCTTCCGGCGGCGTCGAGTTGCTGAGTCTGCCAGGCCGTCGCCTCCGTGTTCAGTGAGTCCGCCGAGTTACCACCACACGATCCTCCAACCGCGCAGCCGTTAATTTTGAAATTCCGGTAAGTGGCGACGAACGGACCTTTGCTCCAGTCGGTTTTGACCCGCCCGCCTTGTGTGGCCCAATCATCTGCGTTCCACAGGCTGCAGTACACCTTCATCGGTTGCCTCGTCGGAAATGGAGTTCCGATTGCTTCGTTGTTGTTGTATACTCTGATCGGAATATTATCCACCAGAAATCTGAAAAAAATGAACAGAAATCGAATTAATTAATCATTGGTGAATGAACTCAGAGAATGCGAATTAGGTTTGAATTGATGAGTACTTACATGATCCGTTGAGAATTCCAGACGATTGAGTAGGTGTGGAAGGAAGAAGTAGGATCGAACCAGAGACGGAATTGTTGCTCTTTATTCCCCTTTCCTTGAGCATAAACATTGGTGTGAACAGTGTAAGGCTCTCCCGATGAATTCCCCAAAAATTCAAAGTCGATTTCATCGTGTCCAGCTCCCATGGACGACAGCTGCAATTAACAGAAGAAAAAAAAGACACATAAATACATACATTATACATTTACACACAAACAGGATGAAACAGAGAGGATTGCGATTACTGACGTAGAAAGTGGTGACGGTTCCCGCGGAGTTGCCGAGGACGAGCTTGAGCTGCATTTCAAATCTTCCGAACAAGTATTCCTTCTTCGATTGGAATCCGGATCCGGATAATTGATCCAACGAGAGCGTCATTGTCCGTCCGCCCTCAACCACCCTAGCTCGATCACCGCCGTAGGTGATGTCGCAATCGCTGTAGAAATCAGCAGAAGCAGTTGCCAACAGAATGGCAATCAGAAGAAGCATCACATTCATACTCATATTGGTGAGAAGAGAAATGAGGAGAGAGATAGGAGAGATGATGGTGATTGTAGTATTGATGGATGATGAAAATGGAGTTGTGTATATATAGTGGATTTGAAGAGAAAACCAGTGAAAATGAGCTGGATTATTATAGTGTTTCTCAACGCCGAAAGCTTACTGGTTTACGCGTTTGGCAGGGAGAGATCAGATCTTCCTTGTTGCTTCTTGCAACCAATTGGGCTACTATATCTAGGGTAAGTTGATTTTAATGGGCTGAAATACTTTTGGGTTGTATTGCTAGAAGCCCAATGGATCAAAGCAGGCCTGGCCCGTATGTCAAATATGGAGATGTGTATTTTTCACATCCTCTTGGATTTTGTTTTGCTTCATGTAAACTCCAAGAAGTTAATGGCTATGTTATTTCACTTTGATGGTATTGGTAAGAATGCTCAATTTTGATAAAAATAACGTTGATTTGGTTAAAATAAATAAATGAGATTTGGTTAAAATAAATGACTCAATTGTATATTTATCACTCAATTATATGTATTTTGACTCTTTTATTTAAATTTGTCACGAATAGAGCTAAGGGTATTTTTTAAGGATAAAAGGTATATTTAAAAAAAAAGAAAATGTTAAACCGGGTATGTAAAAATTTAATGGATAGATGTTGCGTGAGACCGTCTCACGTTATACCATTTTAAACTTTTTTTAAATAATCACCACTTTCGCAATAAAATGTTATCACTTTTGATTTATACTATAAATTGTTCATGAAATAGCATTATCACTTTTCATTAACTTAATATCACTTTTCGTTATAAAAGTTATCACTTTTCACCCATCTCACGTAAGCTCTTATGTGAGACGGTGTCACACAAGTTTTTGCCAAATTTAATTTAACACACCAAAAAAACAATTATCCTTACTTTTTACATGTGGTGTGTGAAGGTTCTTAAATCCTCGTGCTACCGTGCAATAATGAATAAATATTTATACACTTTATTAGTGAATTTTTATTATTTTTTTAATAAAAAATTAAATGTAAAAAAAAGTTATAAATTAACTAACATGTTACACATATACACAATTCAATAAAATTTATACAAATATGCAGAATATTAATCCTTTTTGAAATATAATGAATTATGAATTATCTTATGATTTAAACATATACATACTTCATCCGTTCCGCCCAAAGGGTTGTTTTTTGCTTTTTGGCACGTGGATTAAGGAGTATTATTATTTAATGTGTAGTGGATAATTGTATTAGTGGGAGTATGAATCCCATATATTAACTTTTATTAGAGAGGTGTGTGGATCCCATGTGTGTAAAAAAGGAAAAGGATCATTTGGCAGGGACGACCAAAATGACACAAATGAACCTTTGAGTGGGACTAGGAGTATATAATAACCATATTTTAACGAATTCGACTATCTCACTCACATATACTGATTTCACAGGAATCACAATAGAATAGAATGCAGAAATATTAACTTTTGAATTGTATGATGTGAATGCTGAATGGGAATATTTGTAATATTTTCCCCTTTATTATCTTTTTCTTTTTCCGATATATTATTATTATTATATTATTATTATTTTATCACAATAAAGAAAACAACTTTGGTAATTGAATGTGCCGTATACTTCGATTCTCAACTGCAATGGCTATAGCTACTACTACCCTCTCCCTAATCATTTTCTCTCCCAACTTTCCAGCAAAAAAAACCCCAGTTCGAAATTCCCGAAACCGGAAAACACAAATTACACTTTTCTCACTCTCACCGTAACCAGCAGTCGCAGCAAGGAACAAGAAAAGAAGCACAATCATAAACCAGACCCAAATCAAGAAACTTTCCTGGAATTTAGCGCATACGTGGAAACCCGGAAACGCCAATTCAGAGAAGGTAACGAAAAGCCAGGATTTGTGCGTAATATTGATTCAGGTGTTTCATCGAACATGTGGTGGACAGACCTGAAAGCTGCAGTGGGGCAGAGAATTAATTTGGAAGGCATTGCTTGCGCTGTTGGGATTTTATCCAAAGACCAGCACCTAGCGATCCCCCACATTATTGTTCCTGATATAAGGTACATTGATTGGGCGGAGTTGAAGAAAAGTGGGTTCAAAGGTGTGGTATTTGACAAGGATAATACAATTACTGTTCCTTACTCTTTGAGCTTGTGGGCACCTCTTGGATCATCCATAGAGCAGTGTAAATCTTTATTTGGCGATAATGTTGCTGTTTATAGTAATTCTGCAGGTAATTCTGATGAAACCAGGTTGGAAAGTTTATTTTTTTGTTTGAGTGGATTGTGTTGTTTAGTAATCGAATCTCTTGGTAAAATTTAGGATTGTCTGAATATGATCCTGATGGTAAAAGGGCTAGAGCTCTTGAGGATGCCATTGGAATTAGCGTGATAAAGCACAGTAAGTCCGTTTCCCTCTAGAAAATCAGTATTTTTGTTGTAATGTTCTTCAAACTTTATGATATTCATTTTCAGGCAATTATGTAGCTCTTGTTAACATTGTTGGGGTTTTGGTACTTACTTTATGTATAATCTAGAGGTGAAGAAGCCTGCTGGATCAGCTGAAGAAATTGAAAAGCACTTTTGTTGTGAATCCTCAAGCCTTATTATGGTAGGAACCTATGTTTGGTAGTGGTTTTCTTTCTTGTGAGACATTTCATCATCTAGTCTATTGTTGTGGAATATCCAGGTGGGGGATCGTCCTTTCACCGATATCGTTTATGGGAACAGAAATGGATTTTTCACAATACTAACTGAACCGTTAAGTCTTGCAGAGGAACCATTGATCGTAAGGCAGGTTGGTCACCTGAACTAATTTTCATGCTTGTATTAATGTCTGATTTCATTAAAACTGAACATGCAACGTACCAGCCTACCAGGTTTAGTATGTGGTTAATTGGAGATGCATCTTAAAGACTACTACGGTCACTAATCGTTTTAGAATTCGTTTAAAAGCTAGATTTTGCTCACTCAGTGTGGCACACCTTGAGAAAATTTCATATTTGGCTTTGCGAAGAATGGCCTCAGAGTTGAGGCCTTTGCAACTGACGAACATTCCTTTTGCGTCTTTTCCCTGCATATTAATCATCCTTCCATCCCCCTAAAACTTTCTGTAACAATTTGATACCCCAAGTTTCTGCATGAGATGGCAGAAACATTTGACGTAGCCAAATTATTTGCAGGTGAGGATGGTTGAGGTTTCCCTTGTTAAACGGTGGTCTGAGAAGGGTCTGAAGGCGATCAGTCACAGTCGTATTCCAGAGCCTATCAAGTGTGTTAAAAATGGCCCACTCTAGAAGACATCCTTCATCCTGAAAATTATTATTCGTCATTTTTTGGTTCTTATTTATTTTCTTTTGGAAGAAATCTTGTTGAAATGATACCCTTCATATGAAATATGATGATTAAGCCCTGCTTTCAGTTTGAAAATATTATGGTGTCAACTTGAGGATTAGAAATGCTGTTTATGTGTACTCTTTTGATTTGTTATGCCCTTTTAGTTAATAAAAATTTCTCCAATTTCCAATTTTTTATCCATTCTTAGTTTCATCTTTTTCAGTTAATTTAATTCTCTTGGGTCCCACCTCCCTCTCTGTTTCAGGTAAAACATAAATATTTATCATTTAATCCAACATGCATCCCTACTTCGACCCCGTAGTAATAGCAACAAACTTGAAGATTTCGAGATATATAATATTCAATGAGTTTATTGAATCTATGACATGCTAGATTACAATGGAGACAATGATGTCAGTTGCAGAACATACATCTTGAGGAGATGAAATGAAATTCGAGCTCTAAATCTGCAGGAATGAAATAGAAGAAGCTGGGCTGTTGGCTAACCATGGCATGCCATAACCAGCAAACAGAAGGGATAGTAGGATATATAGCGAAATACTATATTACTTGAAGTCCTCGGAATGTACAAGGAAATGAGGAGTATGAACAAGAATGATAGGAATGCGATACCCATGACCAGGACAGCTAAACTAAGCCACCTGAGTTTCCTGACTATGAGGAATATCCCGGCAGAGAAAGCCATGGACATCATTGTAAGAGAAGTCCAATAAAATGGGACGACAAAGTTGAGAGCATTCATCAATATGGTATCATCACCTAATTGAGCCCACATAAGACCCACTGCAACAATAATAGAGCAATACATGGCGATTATGTCGCAGAAAACAAATATGTGAAATGCCTTGTGGTTCAACATTACTGCCATGCCCGGGGATAAGTATCCGGGTGTTCTGAACTGTTGAATCCTCCTGGCACGGTGATTCCGGCTGCGAAAGTTACTGTGGCCACGAGGATTGATACAATCAAACGAATGTTAACTCTGTCCTTAAAGATAGTTGTGCTGGGACTAGTCTTCTTTGCAAACACAGCTACACCTGCAGATGGAGATCGAGGAGTTCCAGCTGCTTTGAGGGCAGCCCAGGTCAAACGCTGATCAAAGAGACGAGATCAGGATATCGTATTATTTTGAATAGGGGATCTCATGTGGTAATACAAAGCATACCTGTGTGAATTGAGGTTTGTGCTCCGGCATGTAATGCTCAGCAACATCTATAGCTGTCATTCCCTCATCATTGACAGCCTTAATATCCACCTTCTTGTCCCATGTCAGGTCACTTACAATCATGGTGCGCCAATGCCTGGTGGCCAAATGTAGCGGGGTGTTGCCATGTTTATCTTTCATGTTTATGAGGGTGTGGAGAAGAGGATTATTGAGAACAAAGTTGACTATGTTAGATCTTTTGTTGATAGCAGCTAGATGTAAGACATTGTGGCCGGCCTTATCGAGCAGCTCCTCCGGATCTGGGAAATCTTGCAGCAGAAGTCTCACAACATCAACGTGGCCTTCAATTGATGCCAGATGGATGGGGAAGAAACCGTGTTTGTCTCTTTGAGTTGCGTTGTTCGGATACTGGTTTAGTAAGTAAAGAATGACTTGAAGATAACCGAATCTGGCTGCGTAGTGAAGGGGATTTCGCCCTCCCCATCTCTCAATCTAATCAAGTTTGGCTTTATTCGAACATGGCTTTTAAAACACTTTCATGCTTCCCCTGGATTGCTGCTTCAATGGGAGATTTCGGCCTCTTGAACGCCTTATTAACGCATGCTTCATCTTTCTCAGATTGAAGAATCAAAGAGAGGCAACTGGTGAAACCAAATTTGGCTGTCAAATATAGTGGGGACTCTCCATCCTAGTTCTGGTAATATGCTGGCTCATGATCTTCTTGGATCAAAAACTCAGCAATCGAATCATGACCACTGTATAATGCTTCATGCAAGGCTGTGTTTCCTCGATTATTCTTCGCCCTTAATAGATTTCTATCCCCTTCATGAATCTCATGGAGCTGGGGTTTTGAAACCTGCAATTCATGATGTATTAGCACAAGTTCTTTCACCATGGATTCATCTCCAGCTTTAGCAGCAAGATGCAACGCATTTTCTCCATTGAAATTCTTGGATAACACCAGGGGTGGTTTTTCTGCAGCTATGAAATTCACTATAGCTTCCTTTCCATGTTTAGCTGCTACATGAAGATACTGATTTCCAGTGGGGCTCAACCTACTCAATGCATCACCCACTGATGCCTGATATGCTGCTGAAACTCGTCTGAGAACTCGCTTGAAATCACTGAGATTACCCTTTTTGGCTGCCAGGTACAAATCAGACTCCCTGAATATCTCTGTCACATGATCATGATCATCACTATCATCCCCTTGGTGATGAATTTCGAGGTTTCGACATTTTGTTGATGTTCTTCCTGCCATTTCTATTGTTTCTTCCTTCTTTGCTGCTGTCATTCTTGGGTTATTAGTCTAGTTTAAGATATTCAGTGTGAATGTGTGTGTATGTGTGTGTGCGTATGTATAGTATCTGTTACCTTAATGGCAACAAGAATTTGATGTATGAATTTGGCAACATTTCTGCGGTTATACCAAGGAACACATCAACGGGGAATATTTTAATTGATTAATTAATAAAGAAACCTAGTTCATGCGTAGTCTGGTGATATGATAATATTCTTTATCTTTGTATGCAGTTTGATCAGAAAACTTGCTTATGAAACATACTTGTGTAAAGAATAAAGAATGCTCGTGAAACACATGATTGTCTGAATATGTAATTGGATTTTCAAAATTTTCTAAATCTATACACCCCATAAATTAAAATTATAGAGCATAAATTTTATTCATGTACAAAAAATGGTCCATTTTTACAAATATCCCTTATACACAAGCATTTCCATTAGGATTCTCTCTCTCTCTACTCTCTCCATTGGAAAGATTAAAATAATAAATTTCCAATTTATATTATAGAGGTTGCTAACACAAGTTGCCCTCCCACTTCATCACTCTTCCTCTTTTTTGCAGTTAAAATTTGAATTTCCCTCATTTTCATAGATAGGTTTCTGCAAATGGGAACTCCACAATCTCCCTCCTCCCAAGTCATTAAAACTTTCTTTCTTGAATTCCACCTCACAATTTCTCATCACTTTACCGCAGAACTCTCTTTTCACTATTGAGCCCTAAGAAATTCCTCTACATCATCAACTTTCTTGCTAAAATCGAACCTAAAAACCAAAGCCCTCCAACAAAAAAAAAAAGCAATCTTGATTCCCACAAAGCATGGCTTTCTTGACCAACTTGCGGCGGGGCGGTAGTTCACGGCACAGCCGACGGTTTTCTATTCTTGTGGACATTGCAAATGATATCACGTTGGGCGGTTGGTTGAATTTTTTTATTTTTTTTGTATGATTCTTTGATTGTCATTTGTTCTGGATGGAGAAAAAGGGTAAGAGTCTTGAATTAAATTGATTTGGGATTATCTCTGTTCTAACTTCATTCAAATCTTCTTATTAGTGAAAAAGAAGATATTTTCTACTTTTTGTATTTAATCATGAATGATACTTGTTTCTTGGACTGTAACAAATGCCACTTTCTTAAGCTGCTGTACTCTGTTCCCAATCTTTGAGTGGGAATATAAGCTTTAGCATCTTTTCTTTAACATGTTTTTAACTTTTTTGCAAAATTAGGTGTAAGAATCTGAAATATCATCTTTAACTTTATATTTTTTAAATATTTTTTCTAGACCACTTTATGGTAGTTCAATATGCAATCTTCTTCAAGTCTTCAATCCTCAACTGCAATAGCTTACTTATATTCTGTGCCTAAACAACTTTTTTTTCCCCCATTTTGCTGCAAGAAATTTCTCAACTCGAGTTTTTTCCTCACTGTTACCTAACAGTTGCTGTAAAAACAAGGAAAGAATCAGACTTGTTGCCCAGTAAAAGAAAAAAAATTCATACCGCTATCAAGAAAGAAGCAAGCTCATCCAGGATTTCAACTCCTGTGTTGGTAACCCGGAATTATAATTCCAAATTGAAGAAGTTGAAGAATAGTCAGGGGATTTAAGGAAGATTGTGATTCAGGCATTTCATCGAACATGTGGTGGACTAACCTGAAAGCTTCATTAGGACAGAGGATTAATCTGGAAGGCGTGGCATGCTCAGTTGGGGTGTTATCGAATGACAGACACTTAGCAATTCCACATGTTAGTGTTCCTGATATAAGATACATCGATTGGGCGGAGCTGAAGAAAAGTGGGTTCAAAGGTGTAGTCTTTGACAAGGATAATACAATTACTATTCCTTACTCGTCAACCTTGTGGGGTCCCCTCGCATCATCCATTCAGGAGTGCAAATCTGCATTTGGTGATAATATTGCTGTGTTCAGCAACTCTGCTGGTAATTTGATTACTTAATTTGAAATTTCCATTCGATATTTTTGTTTATTTATTGGGTGTCTTTGGTGGTGTTTATGAAATAATAGGATTGAATGAGTTTGATCCTGATGGTAGCAAAGCTAAAGCTCTAGAGGATGCAATTGATATCAAAGTAATAAGGCACAGTATGTTTCTGTTTCCTATCTTCTACAAAGCACTCCTTTCAATCTTCCATGAATCGATTTGATATCTGAATTTTGTCTCGATTTACGCTTGGTAGGGGTGAAGAAGCCTGCTGGATCAGCAGAAGAAATTGAGAAGCACTTTGGATGTGAATCTTCAAGCCTTATTATGGTAGGATCCTATGTTTCTGATAAGTTTTTGGTTTTATCTTTCTGTCTAAACATTCATCATTAGCACATTGATTGCTTTTTTATAACAGGTGGGGGATCGTCCCTTCACGGATGTAATCTATGGAAACAGAAATGGCTTTTTCACAATATTAACAGAACCGTTGAGTCTTGTAGAGGAACCTTTGATCGTGAGAAAGGTTGGTCACTCAGAGCTAAGTTCTTGTTTACACCGCTGTTTAATTACTACAAACTGAATGTGAAATGAAATTGAATTCTTTGTACTCCGGTACGAGTGTGCGTCATACTATATCATAGTCCAAATGAAGCTCGTCTTTGAAGCTGTCCGTGTTGAACTGTTAGGTCTCGTGTTGGTTTCGTTATTTTTCCACCAGAATATTTATCCAGTGATTCTAGATAGGGTAATGCAATCAAAGATTGATATTCATAATATCTTCGTTTAAGATTTGTTATTATGAACAAATTTCGTCTTCACCAGCTCTTCTGATATATATCCTCTGCTCATAATAGAGCTCATATTTATTTCTCCTTTCTAGAATCTCTCTGTTGGCACAACATTAACAAAGCAAAGTGAAATGCTTGTAGGTGGGGAAGCTTTCGGTTTCCCTCGTACGACGATGGTCTGGGAAGGGCTTGAAGATGATCAGCCATCCTCTCGTTTCAGATCCCACCAAGTGTGTAAAAGATGACATCGTTCTTGCAATCACATAGGTGTTAGATTGCCGTATGTGAGAAACAGACATGTTCTAATTCATGTTGAAAAGCAGAATCCAACTAAGCTAAGGATGATGTATGCTCATTATACCATTGTCCACATTTAATTTTTTTTTATGAATTAAGTCTCCCTCAAATTATAGCTGCTGATTTCAAGGGTTGTGTTTTTAATTCTTAATTCTAGGATGAACATTTAGAGATCATTAAAGATTGTTTTGACTTGTACATGTGTTCTTCTTTAGTAAATCATCATATCTTAAACAAAACCAAGAAGCATGCATATATTTAATTAAAGAAATAATTAATTAATAATCTTGAATGCATATACATCATGGCAGCTTTGGAGATATTCTAATAGGCATTCCTTGAGAAGGAAATGGGAGGGGATCCACTGCAATTGACTCATCAGGACATTCTAAGCACCAGTCATACCTAGTCACAACATAGTGTACAAATATAAGTATGTTCAGCTTTGCCAGTTGATATCCAGCACACATTCTTGGCCCCCCTCCAAAGGGCACATATGAAAATGGCTGAATCGGGTCGTCGAATCTTTCCGGGTTGAAGCTCTTCGGATCTTCAAAGTATTTCGGGTCGCAATGTGTTCCGTATGCTGTCCACAGCACCTGCATTCATTCATCAGTATCATCAGTCATGATCAAGTGATCAACTACTCTTTTCTTGTTTTTGATCTTACATATGTTGTTCTAAATCTTACCTTCCACCCTTTAGGAATTGTGTATCCATCGAATTCAATATCCTGAATTGCTTTCCTGAAAGAACCAAAGATTGGAGGGAAGATCCTCATGCTCTCCCTAGCAACTTGCCACGTGTACTTCATCTTCTTCAAGTCTTCAATAGTAAGAGGCTCTTCCATTCTTGATTTGCTTCTCATTATCTCCTCATGTTCTGTTTATCAATCTTATCATTGTAAGAAATGTAGTACAATCTTTGATCAAAGCAAAAAAGAAGGATAATTAGTAGTAATACCTTTTAGAAGAGTGGAATAGCAGTTGGGATGATGAGCCAGCATTCTGAATGTCATAGCAATGGCGAAAGACGTCGTGTCGTGCGCTGCAAACACGAGCAACACGACGTTATCCGCCACCTCGACTTCACTGATTTCGCCCCGGATCATGGCTGCAACTAGCCTAGACAGCAGAATCCCATTCCCCTGATCACATCCATCTCTGTTCTCTACACTACCCTCCATTTCCTCCCTCTTTTTCCTTATTATCCTCACAAGCATTGCCTCTATCTCCTTCCTCGCCCTCTTCGCCCTCGAAAACTTCGACCCGGGGAAGCTAACCGGAGCAGCAAACACCCCCTCCAACACCCTCTCAAACACCTCCAACATCCCATCTTCCACCTCCATTCCCAACAAAGATTCAAGAACTACGGCGAAGGTCAAAACCTTCGCCATGTTATAAAGTTGCACACCTTTTTTCCCCTTCCAAAACTTGTCCATGTGCAATGCGACCGTGGTGCAGATCTTAGGCACCAGACGGTCAGTCCCAGACGGGCCAAGGCTCGTGGCAACGATGCCACGAAGGAGGCGATGCGCCTCGCCTCGTTTCTCCATGATGGAGTTCTTCCCCATCAGCTGAACAGAGGAGGAAGGCCAAGAGCTGACCACCAATTTGAATTCATTAGACAGGAAGAATTTGTTGGCTTCAGCTCCATTCACCACCACCGTTGGATGGCCCATCAGCCTAGTTTTGAATGTTGGGCCGTGCTGATGGATTCGGGCCTGGATGAACTCCTCGTACATCATGTTCTTCTTCTGAGCTCTGTAGAAATCTATGGTCTCACCAATCCACGGCAGGCCCATCTTCCCTGGCGGTAGCCTTTTGCTAATGCCACTCTCCAGCCACCTCATTACAACACCTAAACAGATTGCAACTGAAATTACTAGTGTGATCACCACCACAATCTCTACAGCCATGGTAGATGTAATAACATGAACAAGATCGAATAGTACAGAGGGAATCTGTCACTATCTGTTATATATACATGACATAAGTATACGTATACGTATACACACATACATACACACAGTGGAAGTGCATGCAGAGAGGAATATAACAGGGGATTGATTAACATTTAGGTCAACTGTTGGATTAAAATGTGGGCTAATCAGGCAATCTCTTTTCTTTCTCTCTCTTGTGATGATCTATGTAAGAAGATCCTGATCCTCAACATGCAGTGGTTGTTAAAGTCGGTTAGTTATACAGGTAATAATCATATGATATGGATTAGCATGTGCTTTCTTGCATTACATTATAATGGAATGATGATTATTAAGATTAAAACGCGTAGATTAGTCATGATTAGAATTGGTGGATTTTTTTTTTAAAACTGAAGTGGGCGGCAGATAAGTCAAATAGGGATTCAAAAATTTGTTAATCAAGCTGAGAGTATCCCTACATATCTGCTTTCCATATTACTTTAATCTTTTAGCTGTAATAACTTCTGCTCAAAGTCAAGCTAAAGAATTGTGTGAGAACAATCTCGCAAAATGACTTTTGTGAGACGAATAAAAAATAATATTTCCTCCATCCCGTTTTAATAGTTACGCTTCCTTTGTAATTTACACAGGAATCTTAACTATTAAGATGGGAAAGAGGGAGTAATATTTATAATGAAAAATGATATTCAATTAATTAAAAGTGATAATAATAGTGCATGAGTTACTTATACTCGACTTTATAAACAATATAGATTAATCAAATTTGTTCGCACCCTGTTTCATGAGTTACTTGTGCTCGATTTTGTAGAAACTATCGATTAATCAAAGTTTTGCTTGAATCAGTAGATTAATGATAAGTGATAACCTATCTTTAGCTTAAACGAGCTTGGAAATTTTAGTAAGAACTAAAAAAATTATTTAAACTTTAGTCTCATAATTATATATAGATCTCTGGTTGATTCAAACTAAATTCTAAAAAAAAAAAGTTCAAATTGATAGATTCCATTCAACTTATGAATTATGATCAAATAAGATTTTAAAAATATTTATTGATTCTATACAATTTGAATTTGATTAAAAAAAAAAAGCTATGATTATTATCAAATAACCAACCATCAAGAGATTTGAGTAATGATAGTGTGTGTTGAATAATTAAAATGTCACGTGCATTAGATAAGTGTGTTTTTCTCGAAGAAGGCGACGTGTGATTAGGCCATTGATTAACAAGGTCCTTATTACGGATTACACAAATTGGATTCCTTAAGATGAAGGAATTATTAAATAATTAAATAAATGGTTGACCAATAATAAGTGGAGTATTTAAATAGCATATCCTAGAATGTAATTTATTAAATAATAGAAAAAATAAAGTTAAAATGGATGAAGTAGTCTAGTGGCTCTGTATTTGATTGTTTAATAAGATGACAACAAGGTTCAAGCTAAGGTATCTTTCAACCATGGATCGATGTAATTAATTAGGAGTAATTAATTAATTAAATCCTAAAAAGGAAAGAAGTATGCTTGAGAGTGTGATAATTATGCACTAAACTTTAATTCAAAAATTTATTATCAGAACCGTCCAAATCCACCAAACAAAAAACAAAGCTCTAATATAGCTTCTTTAATTCTCACTCTTAAAAAAAAAGTTAAATTCATAGAATATTTTTTGATGAAAAAATTTGCATTATTTATTTGCCTCAATTCTTAGAGTATTTTTTGATGAAAATATTTGCATATTATTTGCCTATGAATATTTTTTTTATCCTAAAAGTAAACATTTGTGTGAGATTATCTCACGAGAAAATTTATTGAGACAAATAAAAAGTGATAATCTATATACATATCTTATATATACTAATTACGAATACGCTGCTATAAATAACTTTTTTAAAAGTATGAGGTGTCGCAACATAGAACTCAACGGCCTCATTAAAATTAGAGAAATCAAGCTCAGCAGGTGAGGACTTAGAGTGACCATTAGCGAAGGTAAAATATTCTTCATCAAATTGTGCATGACGAGTGATGTAAATACGGGATATAGAGACATCCAAGCAATGAAAACCCTTATGTTGACTGCTATACCCAATAAAGATGCATGGAATGCTCCTGGGGAAAAGCTTGGTAGATGCATAGTCACGCAAGCATAGGAACACCCGACAACCAAAAGGATGAAAGTTACTATAATCTGGAGATGAACCAAAAAGGAGCTCGAACGGGGACTTGTGATCAAGAAGAGTAGATAGAAGCCTGTTAATAATAAAACCAGCAGCACAGAAAGCGTCAACCCAATAAGTAGTAGGAACATGAGAGTGAAAAAGCATAGCAAGACCAGTTTCAGTTATGTGGCAATGCTTGCGCTCAGCAAGACCATTCTGAGCTGGGGTGTAAGGACAAGACATAATATGACGAATACCATGAGTTCGAAAAAAATCTTGCAAGCGGTTATTTGTAAATTCTGTGCTCCCATCACTCTGAAAGGTTTTAATGGTCCGTGTAAATTGATTTTCCACTAGTTGTTTAAATTGAACGAATGTATCATAGAAATCTGATTTGTGACGCAAAGGATATAACCAGGAGAATCGGGAAAAATCATCTACAAAGACAGCATAGTATAGATATCCAGAAATAGAACAGACATGTGCAGGTCCCCACAAATCACAATGAATTAAATCCAAAACATTATCAGCTCGTTTGTTATTAGTATGATATGACAGGTGCTTGCTTTTGACCATTTGACAAGGAGTGCAAATCAAAGGGTTTGGCAAAATAGAAGATAAAGATAATTTGCCACACTTATTTAAATTATTAATAATATCAAAGTTGACATGACCCAATCGAGAATGGCACAAAGTAAATGAGCCCCGTAAACGTCTATGATTCAAAACATAAATAAATGCTTCATGACCATTCTCCAACAAGTAAAGTCCATGCTCATGCCTTCCCCTGGCTAGAACTTGTCCCATTTCCCGAGTCTGAATCACAAATGTACTGTCAGTAAATTTTACATTTACTGGAAAGTCATGAGTGAGTTTGCTAATGGAGACAAGATTTTTGGTTAATCCAGGGACAACCAATACATCCAATAATTTAACATCAGAAGATAAACGGCAAGAACCAATGTGAGAAATACGTAAACCAGTGCCATTAGCAACTAAAATATTATCGTTACCGGAGTACTTTTTAGTGGAATCCAAAGTAGATGTATGAGGAGTCATGTGGGCAGAAGCCCCAGAATCCAAGAACCAATCTGAAGATGGTGATGAAGCGGTATTGCATGCAGCAGAAAAGTTTTCAGCGAGATTTGTGGCACTAGAGGTTGAACGATCATAATAGCGTGGACAAGATGAAGTATAATGACCCTCTATTCGGTAGATTTGGCACCGTGGCTTGTAGTTGCCACGCCCTTGACCATGGCCACCATCTGAAGGCTGCCCACGGCCGCCTGAATTTTTGTAGCCACGTCCCCCTGACGAAGAACCACGACCACTGGACTGCTGTGGTTTTTGAGAATAGAAGGCCGCGTGAGAAGGGATTGTATCCATGGAATTCATAAATAGCTCAAAACTTTGAGCACCAGAAATTAGATCTACAAAAGTGGGCAACAGACGCATGGTCATCTGGGCTACACCAAAACCGATGAAAGAAGGTCCGAGTCCGCGTAGGAACCAATGAAACTTATCCATCTCGTCGACCGGTTGACCCATGGCAGCAAATTGATCACAAAAGGCCTTGAACTTCTTAGCATATTCATGGACAGAAGAATTTTCCTTTTTCAATTGGAGGAGTTGATCGCGGATGCCGATCTCCCTCTGTTTGGAATGATCTCCAAAAGATGCTTCCAAAGCCAACCAAATAGAACGTGAGGTTATGCAATTGAGAACCTCAGACATAGCTTCCTCTGAGACTGAGGAATTCAAGAGACTAACAAGTCTCTGGTCCTGTTGCTTCCAGGACAAGAATAATGGATTTGACGTCTTCTCGCCGGAGGCAGACGTGACGGTGGCTGATGGAGGGGGAAGGTTCCGTCAATAAATCAAAAAAAGTTCTGGCCTTGAAGAAGGGGAACTACTTGATTGCGCCATAGTAGATAGTTTGAAGAAGAGAGACATATGGTGAGCATATGCACCATAGTCGAAAAGGACAGAGAAGCATCTGAGGAGGAGGAATCGGCCATGGAAAAAAAATAAAGAAAGGAGATTCACGAGAGAGGATTGTGTTTAGGGTGATATCATGTAAGGAATTAATTTGTTCTGCTTGAATAGCAGTGAATGTGTATTCACAATTAAATAGAGATTACAAAGTAAATACAAAATTAAGAAAAGATATACAATCCCTAACTAAAAGGAAATTACAATCAGAATAATTGACCAAATCAACAACATATATGGAAAATATAATATACAATCAATTTCATATATCATCTCGTCTGTCACACAACCTATTTTGGGTACGTTTTCATCCCAATCTCCGTGTCTCGTATCATTATCAGGTAGATGTGTGTTGGAATTTCTTTAATTAATTTAAAGTAACGTGGTGATTTGATTGTCTTAAAGATAATTAATGATATAATAAAAAAATGGTATAATATTAAAAAAAAGATAATGAATATTTATATCTTTTTAATAAAATTCAAGATAAGGGATATAATAGGAAAATTATCATTAATTTGTGTAGTTATTACTAATTTTATATGTACATGTATCTATGAATAATAATATATTAATATAGTGTTTAGTTAAGAGTAACATAAATGTTCTAATTATTTTAGAACTTTTTGATAGGAGATAATTTATGATTTAAATTCATATGTTACAGTTTTGGTACTAAATATCATATTATATATTGGTGTTACTCTCCTATACACACTGTTAGATGAGTCGGATACGGAAAATTCTCAACTCCTGTGATATTATTCCTAAAATAGGTAAAATTGAATTTTTATTCCTGATCAATAGCCCAATTTTAAAATTGATAATTTTGTACCATGTTTAACTAATTAGTCTCATAATTTTTATTTAATTTTATTTATTTATCTATCTGAAAGTCTATTACTATCTAATGAAAGTTGCACCTCAATAGTATTACTAGTACTGGGATCAAACTTATTTCCGTACATAGCTTTTGAAAACTTAGTATAAGTAGTTTAATAAACAAGAAAATAGTTGCAGTATTTAAAGAATGAAATAAGTAATTCATATTTTAAGATTAATTAAATTGATGAGACTTAAACAAGTAAAATGATTATATTTAATTATGAGAGCTAACAAGATGAAATAAAAATAAAAATGGAAATGGGGCACCTATATAATAAATGATCTCCAAATTAATTCAGTACCCTTCATTAATGCACACACACTACAGCTTGCACCATTACTGTGCCTAGCTGTCTTTTCAACAACCCTCAAATATTCCAACGAATGTTTAATTAATTGATTTCATACCAGTGATGGTGATTTTCAAAACTACACCATGATTTAGTGCCATCCCAATCTCCTAATATATATAAATATGGAATATGACTATTTAATGTGTAGTGAATAGTTGTATTAGAAGAGTATGTGAGTCTCATATATCTTAAAAAAAAAAAGACCATTTGGAGCAGACGTCTAAAACGGCAAAATGAAACACTTGCTGGCAAACGTATTATTTCTTATTCCAGTGACAATGACACGTGATTACATACTCTATATGTTAAGACTTTATAAGAGTGATATACCATGTAGAAGGTTTTTTTTTTTTTTTTTTTCATGCTAGTTGAAATAGAAGATCATGTCACGTTTAGACATTATATGAGATCTGATATGAATTTAGAACTAGTTTAAATTACAAGGGTGTAAGATTTGTTAAAACTGTATATTGCAAAATGAAAGATAGTTAAGAAACCAAGATCATAAGAAATCCTATAAGAAATTTTAAAATCAAGAAAGTATGGTATTGGCACTTTGATTTACTCAATTAATTTTATCTACCTCTCAGCTGCTGCAATTATGAGATTAAATACAGTAATTATGTAATTATTTATTTCAATTTATTGGGGAGAAATTTGAAGCAGAGAAATGATTTAGTTGAATGAGTTTCTTGAGAGGGGAGGTTTATAGTAATGAATGAGTGATCATAAATGTGAGCCCAGAAAGGCAAAGCTTAGCTACAACATTAGCCATAATTCATCTCAAAATCCCAACCCTAATAAATTGAGACAGTTAGGAGATCCTCCTTTTAGCTTGAAATGTTTAAACAATTCCTCTGTCCAACTGATGGTACCAAAGATCATAATTCTGCAATTCTTGTGGACAAATATTAATATTAGTATTAATAATAATGCATAAAATGCAATCATACATATATCATTTAAATTCAACAAACCACACACTGCTTCACCTGCTTCTATTTACTCTCATACATCTTTATATACATGATCCAACCCTACCCTTTCTCACTCTTAACTCTCTCTCTCTCTCATTTCAAACCCTAGAAGAAAATGGTTAAAAAAGCATCTTTCATCTTCTTATGGGCTGCATTGTTGATCCAAACCCTAGTGATTCCTGTTTCCTGTGAAGGGTTGTTTGAGGATCAGAAGAACTTCTTCTTTTCAGATCCTAATATTGGAAGATCTCCTCCAACAGGTTTATTCATTTCTTAATTATGCTGTTAATTATGTATTTAGTGGAGATTAGTGATTGCTTAGTTTTAATTTGTGTTGACAGTTTCATACAGCCCACCAGTGTACTCCACCCCACCAACCCCACCAGTGTACTCCACCCCAGCAGTTCCCCGCAGTGGAGGTGCACCACCAGCTCACTGTGGTACCCCACCCAGTGGAGGCGGAGGCCACCGTTTGCCTTCGCCGCCATCCTCAACCCCAGCTCCGATCAGCCTCACTCCACCAACCACTCCAGGTGGCATCACCACACCATCACCACCATCTGTTGCTCCAATCTCTCCCCCCTTTACTTGCACGTAAGTCATCAAATATTCCATAACAAATTACCACTAATATTTACTTTTCTTCGACTCTCATATTTATGCGCACTTTCAAAATTATTATTTAAATCGACTAAATTACCCTTATAAAAGTGTTTTCTTGATATTTTATGTGTTGTGTAAATCGAATTTACTTGTCCCACTTCCAATCCTATATACTCTATGTATTGTTAGATTGTTTAAATTAAAAGGGACAACATGATTTATGATGTAAACCCGATCTATAGGATACTAACTCTTTATACACACCCTCAAAAGTATTACTCCCTGGAAAGTATTTCACCCTTATTTTTTATTAATCTCACAAAATATTTCACATTTTTATTTGTTAAAAGTGGTAAAAAAAATGCATTATAGCAATACTCATTTTTTACACGCATTCCAACATGATATACAATTTTTTACACGTCCAAGTAATTTTACATAATTAATTTTTACATTAAATTAACTAAAATATTTTTCTTTTTCTTTGTTTGCACATTTAAAAAAAAATTCTAAAATTCAGCCAATAAAAATGCGTGAAATATATTAAAATAGACAAAATTACCCCTATAATTATTGGATCGACAATATTCTTACATGCAGAAATTGTTGCAGGTACTGGAGGAACCACCCCACCTTAATATGGGCCATTCTAGGGTGGTGGGGGTCACTGGGATCCGCATTCGGGGTTACCAGCATCCCCGGATTCGGACCCCAGACGAGCTTGATAGAAGCTCTATCAAACACGCGTCCTTATGGGTACGGAGAACTGTACAGAGAAGGAACAGCATCTCTGCTGAACTCCATGGCAAACACCAAGTTTCCTTACACGACCAACCATGTAAGAGAAAGCTTTGTGGCAGCACTAAGCTCCAACAGGGCTGCATCAGCTCAAGCACAGATCTTCAAGCTGGCAAATGAGGGTAGGATTAAACCCAATATATGAAGATTAATGTTATAATCATCACATCTTCATATATTCATTCTTACTGCATTAATTGTTTATCTTTGATTTGAATGAGGATGGAATATTGTCTCTTTAATTATTACTGTAATGATGTTAGAGAATTCTTACAAACCACTTCATGCGTGCTTCTTTAGATTTATATTTTAAAGAAGTTGTTCTAATTTTTTTGCATATTTTTAATCGTTTAGATCAATTTGATTTCCCTCATGTGTGTTAATAAATTAGTTTTGGTAGATTTAATTTTGTGTTTTAAAATAAAAATAATAAAAGATCTACATATATAGGAAAAAAAAAAAACCTCTTTTCATTAAAATATAATGTCGTTTCTTTGTACATTTATTTCACAACATACATATATTTTCTATTAAAATATCAAGTAGATTAAATTGACAAAATTGACCATATAGAATATATTATTTTGTTTGGTGACAAACACTAGTTTATAATACATTAATTAAATACTAAAGAGTAAAGAGTGAGAGGTAAAATAATAAATAGATTGAGGTAAAATAATAAATACGCCATAAATGTTACAAATCAATAGAAAATGAATATTTTGTGTCAATCATTATAAAAAAAAATAGATTGAGTCAGAAGAGAGTATCAAACTTAGCTCCTCGATCGTCAACTTAGTGTATCATCTCTTATTATCCAAAAGAGCTAGTGATACTTAAAAGAATTACGAGAATAATTTTCATTTCATATTTACTATAAACATGTAAATTTAAAAAAAAATTACTCTTTTGAGGATATTTTAATATTTAATTTGAATAATAAATAAATTATAAAATATGTTATGATATAAAGAAGGAATATGAATTTTGAAATTAAAGTGTATTGTGATAGTAATTAAATACTATTATTTTTTATATAGAAATTTGAAGTTAAAATTTGAACGGGGCGAAGTTAAAATTTTAAAGAAGAGAGTATATATATATTTAAGGATATAAAGGTTAGTATTTGTTAGTGCTGGGAAAAATATCAAAATTTCGATATATCGCATGTATCATATCGAAAAATATCGATTTTATCAAAATTTTAGGTATGCCGAAATTTTAGGTAAGGTATGATACCGTATTGAAATTTTTGGTATGATAAAGGTATATAAATTGTATTTTGGTATATACCGAAATACCGTAAAATATTCAATTTTTTGGTAATATGATACGGTATACCATACTACATGATATTTGCAATAATAATTATTATTTATATTTTATAATTTTTAATTAAATTATACATATACACTATTTAATTAAAAGATTAAATTTAAAATGCTACTGTAAATTTCATAATTATAAATGGGTGATAAAGTTGATTGGCTTTCATGATATCTTATAGTACTTCTTTTTTAATTATGTAGTTCTATCCTATATAAAAATTTAAAAGTGTTGATTTTAATATAAATTTCATATGGTTCTTGTGTAGATCTATTGGATATTATTTATTTAATAACAAACACTTATGTAAATTGGGTTTACGTTTAATTATATAAATTCTATTACTCTTTAGTATATAAAAAATTACTCTTTAGCACATAAATTGTTACTCTTATAAATTAAAAAATTACTCTTCAAATTCTTGTAAATAATTGTTTATCGATTATTTTTTAGCACATGAAAAATTACTTTTTAGAGACATGAATTAGTACTCTTCTGTATAAAAATCATTACTCTTCAAAGAGTAATTTTTTATATATACTAAAGAGTAATTTTAAAAACAAGGTTTATATGTAAACTCGATTTACATGAGACTCATTCTTATTTAATATGGTCGTTTGTGAATTGTCGTATATTTTTCTTATTATGAATTTGTTATCTATTAAAATTTATTTTATAGCTATCTTTTACTTTTTTTAGTACAGTTTTTAGTTATATTTATTTAATTTTAGGTGCATAATGACATAACAAACTATCTAATAGAACGATATATACCGATATTTTAGATATGATAAGGTATACCGAAATATTGGTAAGTAGAAGGTATACTATTTTCCTATACCGAAATATCAGTATACCGAACTATGGTATACCGAAAGTTTAGGTAAGGTAACGGTATGATTTTTTATATACTGAAAATTTCGGTACGGTATTTTGTATGACCAAAAATTTTTGGTATACCATATCGCCCATCCCTAGACTATTTGTGATCCCAAATTTTTATGCGTCACTTATTTAATAATATATATATATATGTACAAGGCCTAAAATTTTCTTCCTCGTAAATTTTCATTAAAAGACGAGTCGGGTCAGTTCGACCCTAGGAAATTCGGGTCATAAATCTTGAAAAATGAAGTAGTTGAAGGGTACATTTAGGACGACAAATGTGTCACAGATGAGTACATACAATAATGAATAGACCAGAATCTCTGTGATTCCAATTCGTGCCAGAAATTAATTGAAAGTTAGACAGCAATTTATTGCTTAAATTATTACTGCAAAAGCAACACGAGGAAAAAGAATTGGATGCTTTAAGAAGGGTAAATCGGGCAATTCATTCCCAACAGTAAAAAGTGAACGTAAGGTAATTCAATACTCCCTCTATCCAGATTCAAGGGTGTCATTTGTTTTTGGGCACGGAGATTAAGGAGTATTGTTATTTAATGTGTAGTGGGTAGTTGTATTAGTGGAGGTGTGGGTCTTATTTTTTAGTTGTATTAATGGGTGTGTGTGGATATAAAAAAATGAGACACTTGCAGATGGACGCCCAAAACAGAAAAATGATAGCGGACGGAGGGAGTACATAGGATATTAATTACTCCATATAACGGCGGGTGGGAAAAGGAATTGGGCCTAATTCATCTGATTAGCTCATGAGGAAGCAGGCTGGGCTTAAGTGGTAATGCCCAATTATTATGGGCTTTATCTTCTATATGGATAAATTCCTTGAATTTGTAAGGAATTAGAACTCGACTTCTTCAGGTTCAACCTCTCATCATCCCGATTATTTAAATTTTATTAAAAATAAAAAACTAATAAATTTAAACTTCATAACTCCTATATGAAAAGTGATAGTCTTTCAATCAAATTATTTCATGTACAATTCGTATAACATATGAAAAGCAATAATATCCTTATTGAAAAGTGAAAACTAATCAAGAAAATTTGAATCTTGTGACGCAATGTTTTGTAATGATTTTTTTTTTTTTGAGAACTTGTAATGATTATTATTGAAGTATATAACTTAAATATAATATACTAAAATATCAGTGAAAATTATATTCTCACTGTTATGTCATTGGGCTTTTATGGGCCTGGCGAAGAATTGGGCCTCTATTCATAAAGTGTATGGGCCATTAAATTTGATAGTATATTGTATTAATTGGGTGCAGTAGTGTACGTATCATTAAGTTGTTGAATGAACTTCGTTCATTTTGACGTGGATTTTAACCAACATTCTGCAACCTTTAAAATTTGAAATGTATTGATTCTGCTTCTTTTTTTGATGTGCCAAATAATATATATGAAGACAAATGTAGAAATGTGAGTTGGGTTTTGCTGTAAAACAGGATAAAAGTGCACAACAGCAAAACCTAGACATGATGAAGTGAAAGAAAGGTAGAGTAAGAAAGTGAGATTCATCAATATACATACAATAAAAAAAAAAAAAAAAAAAAAAAAAAAAAAATATATATATATATATATATATATATATATATATATATGGAGAGAGAGAAAGAGTGTTGAATTCAGTATTCTTTTCAAACCGTTTTGAATACAAATGACGTGTGTTTATTACAAGTAATTATAAATAACTTGTAATGAAATAGATAATAGAAATGGATTAATGCGAATTTAGTATGGATTGGGCGATTTCAGTTTTATGTATCAATAATTTATTGCAAGAAACTTGATTTTTTATTTTTTTTTTATGGATAAATATTACTCCCTCCGTCCCATAGAAGTTGACATATTTTCCTTTTTGGTTTGTCCCACTAAAATTGACGCATTTCCTTTTTATTACATGGGACCCACATAAAAACAATTAATCTATTCTCATGGGCCACACATATCACCTCTAATACAACTACCCACTACACATTAAATATTATTTCTCTCACTTCACTTTACTTCACTTTACATTAAATTATTATATTCCTTAATCTCTGTGCCAAAAAAAAATTATACCAACTTTAATGGAACGGAGAGAATAGTTGTTAGTATAGTTAGAACTTAGTTTATTAAGCACTCATACTCCAAGATTTCTTCAAACCTCTTTATAACTGCCTTAATTCATTCCTCAAAGGGAATTAAATCTGAGTCGCTGACTTTGGTTTGCAAGAAACTTAGATTTAGCTGATTTATTGCAAGAAACTTGATTTAGTTTGGTGGAGATTATCTAGTGAAATAGTGAAATAAACTTATGGGGAAAAAGTGAAATTGGGGGTGGCTTGAGAGATTTATTTAGATCACTTACTAGTTACTATCAAGTGTTATCTAATATACGAAAATACAAGCTTTTTTTAAAGTTTGATTTATGTGTGAAAAATTAATAAATGGGAAGTAGTACTTTAAGATTGTTATGCTAATTTTATAATTCCATGTTATTTATTATCTTTTATAGTTCAATGTTATTTATTATCTTTTAAAAAAATCCCTCATTTTTTGATTTAATGGGTTCTGTTCATTGATTTAATGGTTGGGAACAAAAATGCCATTTTAAGGATTAGTTAATATATATGAGAATATTTTTTTTTCAAGTAATCATCAATTTTTTAGACTAAAAAATAAATAAATAATCTACATAATAAATTAATAGAAACTCTTTTCAATTTTAGCATCTTAGTAATAATTAAGTATTATTCAATTTTTGGAACGGAAGGAGTTGTTGCAAGGTTGTAGAGGGGATTCAAAATCATGTATTCTAATATTATAGCTTTGGATTCAATAAGAATTCGATGAACTCAAACATGATTAACAGTGAAATAATAAAAAATAAAATTTATCCTCACCAATTCCACGCTATAACTGCATAGAACCTATTTGAATTTTGATTCAAAGAAAAAATGTTGGGTTATTATGTGGTGTATCTGTTGCACTGATATATTTACATATTTATAAGGTAAAAGTAAGGTTTAATGAGTAGTTATTAATTTTTTTTAATTATTTTATTTTATTGTGTGGTGAGGATTAAATAAAAAAGTGATCTAAAAGTTGAGATTTTCCAGGTGCATCGTTGTACCAGGTGCACCTAAGTTAAACTAAAAAATGTTAGTACATAATATAACACATGTTAACAGTATCATATATCATAAAAATAAATATTACTAAAAACTGATACTAAGTGTACCGGGTGAACTTATATGATAAAAATGGAAGTATGCTTTTTGGTAGATAAAATGTACTTGCAGTTATAACACTTTAAAATTATACTTTAATTTAGATAAATAATCAATAATGATAGAGATCACATCATTATTGTTTTATAAAGACGGATATCATATCATTATTGCTTCATAGTTAAAAATCTTTAATGATTATTTAATAATTTTTCTAGCAATATTTAATGTATGATTCATAGAAAATATATTTTAATTATAAATAAATATATTTATCTATTATAAAATAATTATAATTTAATTCATTTTATATAAGAACTGTGTAAAAAAAAGATTGTCATTAATGTAATATTTTGTCGTATTAGACGTAATACTTTTATTTATATTATTATATTATATTATATTATGTGATCTATTTTTTCATTAAATTGAATTCACATCAAATTCGATTACATGAATTCTTTATCCGATCCGTACAATTCGGTGGGATCCCATAATTATTAATATCATTTTTGGATTTTTATTAGTTTAAGGCATGAAAAATGGGTAAACTATCAATTCGAGGCTTGAATTATTTTTTCTATTAATCCAGACCTGAAATATATAAAACTATCAATTTGGGGCCTGAACTTAGTCCCTAAATTAATAAAATAAGAGATAATATTTTATAAATTCAAGCTCTAAATTAATAGTTTTACATATTTTAGACCCCGAATTGATAGTTTACCCATTTTCCAGGCTTTGGATTGATAAAATTCTTAGATTTTTTTAGTTGAATAAACTTGAAAACTTTCCATTTAATTAATTCCATAGGATTTTATATATATATATATATATATATATATATATATATATATATATATATATATATATATATATATATATATCGATTTATATTTCAGAATAATTGAATTAGAAAATTTTAAATTCAAGTATTAATTAATAATCAAATAAAATTATAAATTTATTATCATAATGTTACAAAATTATTAGGATGAGTTGTTACCATGGAAATAAAGTCCAATTTCCAGATTTCCAGCAGTACGTAGTAACTAATTTAATATTGTCGGCAAATTAATTAATGAAATGCATTCAAACAAAACAACTTTTATTTTGTCCCCACCATAATTGTAGTAATAATACTGTCAACTCTTGTGTTGGAATCATTTTAATTCTAAATCTAATCTTATAATCTACCGATCTTTGTTCGCCTTTTAAGTATAATTATATTTATCTAATTTTACATTGATTTATCATAAAATTACAATTAAAAATTATAAAAAGTCGGAACTTTAAAAAGTAAATTATCATGTTATGATTAATGTTATATTGTGAAAAACAATATAGTATTTTTAATGATTGAAAAAGGGTTATTTGTAAGAAAAATCACAAAATCTACTCATATTGTAAATTAATTCACATTTTTAAGAAATTAAAAAAAACATATTTAAACATTAAAACACACCCAATTTGTGATTAAAAGTAAAAATTTTTTTTGAGAAGTTGATGGGTTTTGCAGCATCACTTAAAAGTTGGGATTCGTTTTTTAGAAGTTGGCTGGATTATGCAACATTAATTTATAATAAGTACTTTTTTTTTCAATTTACCCATTAAAAAAAATGGGTGTGATAGAAGATGAGTAAAGATACAAGGCATAAGAATATATATATATATATATATATATATATATATATATATATATATATATATATATATATATATATATATATATAAAATGGGTAGGTATCACAGATATTAATTTTGAATTTATTTTTTGTGAATTTGAAATCTGAATTTATAATTTTTTATAAATCAAAAACCAACAAATATTAAAGGTTGACAATTACATTGTCGAATCTTCGTAGGTTGTTTCTTCCAATCTTATAGTTAATTACTAACATTTTTTTGTTTTTGTTTTTGTTAATTAAGTGAAGTTACATAATGTTGAGAAAATTATGAGCACATTAAGATTATATATATATATATATATATATATATATATATATATATATATATATATATATATATATAAAATGGGTAGGTATCACAGATATTAATTTTGAATTTATTTTTTGTGAATTTGAAATCTGAATTTATAATTTTTTATAAATCAAAAACCAACAAATATTAAAGGTTGACAATTACATTGTCGAATCTTCGTAGGTTGTTTCTTCCAATCTCATAGTTAATTACTAACATTTTTTTGTTTTTGTTTTTGTTAATTAAGTGAAGTTACATAATGTTGAGAAAATTATGAGCACATTAAGATTATATATATATATATATATATATAAACAAGCTAGCTACCCGTTATTGAAAATTTTGGATTAATGTATATTTTCAATGGCGTAGCTGAATGGCTTTAATGCATTATTCAAAAACAAAAAATGATTTCAATATAATTGTATAAAAATAGTGAATGCTTTGAAATTATTACATACTATTAAATTTATATATATATATATATATATATATATATATATATATATATATATATATATATATATAAACCAGCTAGCTACCCTTTATTGAAAATTTTGGATTAATGTGTATTTTCAATGGCGTAGCTGAATGGCTTTAATGCATTATTCAAAAACAAAAATGATTTCAATATAATTGTATAAAAATAGTGAATGCTTTGAAATTATTACATACTATTAAATTCTTGTAACAAATTATTTGAATGACGAAGTAAAAGTGTAGTACATGCTACCCTATGTGTAACCATTATAGTGTACATCATGAGATGTGTCCATGTCAATAATAGTCCTATGCGAACAACGTTACTTTGTTTGTCTTTTTTTTTTTTATGGATTAAGAATTATTATTATTTAATATGTTATGAGTAGTTATTTTTGTGGAGATTGTGAGTCTCATTTATTAATGATATATATGGGTTTTATATGTGAAAAAAATACTTTCTCGATCCCTTTTAAAGATGATATTTTTTCTATTTTAAACGTTCCACCCGAAGAGTCTTCTTTTCTTTTTTACACACATAGGACTCACACACACCACTAATACAACTAAAAAAAAAAAAAATATGGGGCACACACCTCCACTAATACAATTACCCACTACACATAAAATAGTAATACTTCTTAATTCACGTGTCAAAAAGCAAAAGACCCTCTTAATGAAAGACGGATGAAGTATATATTCTTAAGAATAGAAACCTAAAATGAGACAAATGAGACAAATACTGACGCAAAGAGGGAGTATATTTTTTAAGGTGAAAATAATATTTTACATTCTTCATGCTTTTTTTCATTTTTTGTCATATTACACTCTTCATATTAAAAAAAATTCAAAGCAAATAATCTCTTAATACATTATAGTATTTTAAAAAAATAGCTCTTTCGTCAAACACATGCATAACTTAATTTATCATTTAATTATTATTTAAGAAAATTACATAACCTTCAAAATTTTATAAAATTGATAATCTTTGTTTTTGGATTTAAGTAAGGTATATTTTAATTTTATATCAAATTATTATAGTGGGAGGTAATGTGTGTGAGAGTAAGATATAACGTGCGTAAATAATAATTGAGATTTATTAATCTGAATTTACTAAAATTCAATTTAAACAATGAACGAATTGCATCAAAGTTGAACCCTAAACGAAAACAAACATCCCTAGGTCCCATAAATATTACTGCATTATTCCTATAAACAAATTCACACTTAGGATGGTGGGCAACGGAAAGAATACATATTTTTAGAAAGATATTTGGGTAGGAGATACTCCACTTAGCGTGAGGTTCCATAGGCTTTATAATCTAAGCTTGCAAAGAAAGACGAGAGGTGGTGAGGCGGGTTTTTGGGATGATACAGGGTGGCATTGGGATCTCAAGTGGAGGAGAGATTTAAGAATACGAGAATCTGGTTATGCTAATGAACTTCTTGATTGTCTTAGCAGGGCTGTGATCAAACCAAATGAAGAAGATATATGACGGTAAAAACATTCCTCGAATGGCCTATTTACAACAAAGAGCGCATATTTGCAGATGGAAAAAAGGCAAGAGGTTGATACGAATATGCAGACAACACAATTAGCATTTCATAGATTATGGAACTGTTTTGCACCAAGAAGATTTCAAGCTATTATATGGAAGTTGCTACATGAGAGATTGCTAACAAGAGACAAGCTGAATCGAATTGGCATTATTTCAGATCAAGAACTTATGCGTTGCTCGTGGGGTTGCACAGAATATGAAAATGTGCCTCATCTATTTTTCACTTGTGATGTAGCTTGAAAAATTTGGCATCAAATTCATGTTTGGTTAGATGTGGAAATGGTACGTCATGTGCATCCTATCATCAATTTTCTCCAACATGGAGAAAGCTTGGGCTGCAGGAAAGGAGTTCTTATAGCTTCAACAATATGGATTGCAGTGACTTGGACAATGTGGAGCTATATGAATAACTTGATTTTCAATAGACAACCATTGAATTTAAAGAAGATTGTCTACGAGGCTAAAGCAAGATCCTGGTCATGGCTTTCATCTAAGGTGATGGAGTTTCGCAACATTAATGCGTTGGAGTGGTATAAGTGTCCGCGAAATTGTTGTCACTTAATAACTAGTGCTAGTTTTTAACTTTCAAAATAGTGGAGAAGGATTGTAATAGTATTCTTGTGGTGTATGTTGGGTTGTAAGGGTGTTGAAGCACCCCTTGTGCTTTTGTAATATATTTCTTAACTTAATAAATTTGCTTGATAAAAAAAAACAAATTCATACATTCTATTTTTGTATGTCTCATAAACAAGTTCACACTTCCAAATAAAGAAATACACACAAATCAATAATCCTACAACACACTTTAATTTCAAAATTATCACCCCTTTACAACTCACATAACTATTTTATAATTTATTTATTACCTAAAAATACCAAACTACCCTTAAAAGTGAAGTAAAAAATAATTTTTTTCTTAAACTTCGTAGCTACAGTAACCATGAACTTCTCTTTACGACGAAGGGAATATTACATTTTACTACGTTAGAGAGTTTCACAATTATTATTATATTTCTCTATTTGATAAATGAGGTCCACATAAAACAATTAATATATTTTTATAGGACTCACATATAACATTAATATACAACTATTTACTATACATTAAAATACTTCTTCCGTTCCACAATAATATTTAAGAATGCAATTCCATTTTTGCGTGTGAAAGAGATTCATACAAATTAATTAATTACTTCTCTCTTCGTATGCCTGCTTATCATATTAATACACCTATTCATTTTATATATTACTATACAGTATTAATTTTCCTATATTATTCCGGAAATACGAGACTAATAGAGTAATAATTTAAAACACCTCCATATATGGTGCAAGTGAGAGAGAGAGAGAGGGAGGATAGGGTTTGTAGTGAGTTATGATGTCTAAGTGTCCACCGTTTACCAATCAATCATTTCGAGAAGTGGAAAGATACAGTATTTCCACACCCAAAGGTTTTCCATACTAATATTAGCTGGGGTGGGGTCGGGTGGGTCTTTGTCTTGGTTTGTGTTGTGTTTCCTTTTTTCTTTTGTTTTTTTTTTATCCAACACGTGCCAAGGTTATGGGGCTTGTTGGAATTTTTTTCATCTTTATCCAACCTTTTTCTTTCCAATTTATTTCATCTCCTCTTATTTGTGTTATGCTTTTTGTTTTAGGGTTTACTCTATCGCTTTGTACGAGGAAGAAATTTTTGATTTTCTCTTTTACGGTTTTTATTTTCTATTTACGTTATAAATGTTTGTTGTGTGGAGCTCATTAACAGTTTGAAATTGGAAGTTCAATTATCGTGTAAATCGTATTGTGTTACATTTTATATTTTAAATTTTTAGATGAGTGTAAATTATGAGGGAATTGTTCATGTTACTTTTTTTTTCTCATACTTGTTAATCATAGAATATGTAATAAAAGAAATAAATTAATCTTCATTCCTCACACTTCATGTGAGATAAAATTGAAAATTTTCTATTCTAATGATTTAATAACTCTCACTTCCCTTTCCATCAAACTTAATTCTTAATAATAATATTTTTTATTCTCATTTCATTAATTGAAGTATGATTATTACTAAGTGTTTTTTTTATGGATATGAATAGTAATTTATAAGGTTGTGTTGCCCTTAATTTTAATGAGATACTGCTCCTCATCCTTTTTAAACAGTGTCATTTTTATTCAACCATGATTTTTTTTTCATTTCCAGCATAATTGAATTGTTATTTGTCTCTGTTAAGGAAAATTTTAATTTCCATTAAATTTAAGTGTGTCCAATATATTATTATGCAATTATATTAGCTATTTAATTATTTTATAAATTTAATTAAGTGATTCAATTAAGATAAAAAATCCATTAACTATAATAATTATTACTACAAAAAAACAGTTTTTTACCAACGAAAAATTCCGTTAGTAAAAGTCTTGATTCCATTGTTAAATTGACTTACCAATGGATTAACAACGAAATCTGTTGGTAAAATTCCGTTGGTAAAGTGGTGGTTGGTAAATTTTTAGCAACAAAAAATTGATTCAGTTGGTAATTCATTGCTAATAATTTCATTGGTAATTTATATAATGATTCCCTTGGTAATCCATTGGTAATTACCAACAGATTGAATTCCATTGGTATAATAAAGAATAAATCCGTTGGCATTTCGTTGCTAAAACAAAATTGTCATTTTTGTTGCTAATCCATTGGCAATTGCCAACGGATTGAATTCCGTTGGTAAATTCAGTTGCTAAAAAATTTTTTTTTTGTAGTATATGATATATGTCAATTGAATAGATACCTAATACTACATGACTAGATGATTATGGTGGATAAGTTAAGTAGTATGTAAAGGCTCCCAAATTATGATCACAACGTACTAAACCGTACATAGTTCTTTATTCTTCCCATAGGAAGGAATTATAATGGTCCCATAAAGAAATAAATAGGCTTAGTTCAGAAATGCTTAATACCTACTAATTTTCGAGTTCATGTACCGTCTAGACAATTCAATTGATCAAAGTTTGCTTCCGCTTTACAATTTAGATTTCATTTATTGTAATAGGGTTTAAGGGTTTAGAATGCATGAATTTATTTTCTACATATTAATTGTCTCTAGCTAGTACGGATAAATTATATTAATTTTTGTTTTCTTTCATAACATTCGTCAAGAAAATAGTTTTAAAAGTAAATTAATAAAGTGTTACTTTAATGTCCACTTAAAAGAATTAAAATCATATATCGATTGTATATAATTGTTTGATGAAAAGTTAAAACATCTTAGCTTGTGGAAGGTTGAATGATCACATAACGATAAATGATGTGTAAGAAACATTAAATGATTGTCCCAACTAAATTTGTCTCGTCATGGGTGGCATAAATATTTAAAAAATTAAATAAAAATATATTATATTTACTGAATAGATTCCAGGAGAATTTAAACCTTTATTCCCTTTGGAATACACATAGTAAAGTGAACAATAGAAAATTTCAAAATCAATCTTTATATATATAACACAACAATACTTAACAATTTAATAAAAATAATGTAATTAATTGATTGATAAAAATGAATAATAATTCGAGGAAAGTTTTTTATTAATAATTCGTAGTATAAACTAAAATCAATAATAGTACTACCTCCGTCTATCACTATCGTATCTATTTTGCCATTTTGGATCGTCCACTCTTTAAATATCAATTTTTTCTTTTTAGTAAAAGGGCCCACGCTATGCACCACCCCACTAATATAACTATCCACTTTATATAAAATAATACTAATACTCATTAATTTACCCACTTAATGGACGGAGGGAGGGAGTAATATTTTTTAATAAAAAATAATAACCGATTGAAAAAGTACGACGATCCCATGCATGCACGACTTTTGTATTTCTCAAATTTCAAATAACAGCTATAAAATCTTAATTAGGAAATTAAAATGCAAATTATATTTTGAATGGTCCAGATTTTTTATTTTCCAAAGAATTGTCCAGTTTATGTTCTATAATTATGTTTTTCTATAAAAATATTAGGCTAATTATACTATGCATCCGGGTGTAGGGTGCACCCACTTTAAAAAACGTATACAAATATAAATAAACCATATATAATTATGAACAAAAATGTATACAATTTAATTATTTGTTTTTTTAATGAAAAATTGAGTGTAAAAAAATATACAATTATTAAAAAATATGTATACACTATTGATATAAAAGTTATACATATATGGATGCTAATTTTTTAAACGTGAAAAAAATATACAATTATTAAGTACGTATACAAAATAGAATAACATATATATAAAATAGAATAAAAAGTTATATACATATAAGTGGACCCTTGCATCCAGATGCTCCTAGTATCAACTCATAAATATTATATCCAATAGATTGCCACTAAATTCTTGTACACTTGATGGTTATTTAAAAAATAATTATAATACATGATACAAATATAATAAATAAAATAATGGGTGAAATATGAAAATAGAATATATAATATGTACACTTAAAATTTGTCACTAAACTCAACATTCAACCCTTAATTTACATTTCTCTGAATATTTCTTTTACCAATTACAGTAATTATTAAATAACAATAATTAAACCGATAACTAATATAATTTGATTAAAAAAAATTGACATTGTTGAATAAAAAACAGATGTAATAAATCACGAGTCTGATATAAAAAGGGAGTTTGGAGGGAGGGCATAAATGTGAATTTAATTAACCGCCATTAATTAAATTGTACATAAAATTACTTTGAAAAATGAAATGATCACAATTTATTTGAGCATGTATATTAGAATGAATATTTAAGCTGATCCACCATTCATTATGGAAATTATTGTTTAATAAATAAAAATTTATTCATTTAAAGAAAATTCACAGCATATCAATAGAGTAATTTCTCATATATACATACTAGAAAAATATTATGATAAAATTATGGCGTAAGTAAGCTTACTTTGGCTTATACTATTTTTTCCTCCTATTAACACGATATTCCGAACATTACATAAATAATACTTTGTCTTATACTATTATTTCCCTCCTATTAACATGATATCCGAACATTATAAGTTATTTGCAAATGAAAATTTTTAAAATTCCTTTATAAATAGTTATATATATATATGATTTACATATAAAATAGAAAAATGAATTGAAAAACTACCCTTAAAATTGTTATTATTCTTTTAGAGTGCACTTAATGTCTTTATTTTCTCTATTAATCAGACATCCAACTATATATAAAAAAAACAACAAAATGATATTTGAAATTCAAACAACAATAATTGATATGTAGTTTAATTTTTATTATAATGATTTTGGTGATTTTCGTAAGTAAAACATTAATTTAACATATATATACTCATCCAAGATTTAAATTTATTTTAAATTAATCAGTAAATTTACCCGGATGCAGTATTATAATGACATATTTTTGGCGCTCAATTATAATGATTACAGTTCATAACAATATTTAGAATCAATCATTAAATATTTAAATCTCAAAATAAAATTTTAATTCTGTATTTGAATTGTGAAATCCAACACTAAATTCTGAAATTCATATTAACATTTTATCATTGCAGGAGGTTTAGCAATTTTGTCACATATTAGCACGTAAAATATTTCAACGATATTTAAAGATAGCTTTCGATTAAGCGATCAGAAATTATAAATATAGCATTTTTTTTAATAAAAAAAAATACATTAGGAAAAGGGCAAAAGAGAATTAAAACATTTAGGCCTTCAATTGTCGTTATCAATGGGACAGAAGGGAGTCGTGGGTGGGGCCAAATTCCCAGCTACTCCCTATCATCATGCATATGCATGTATACATACATACATCAAACATTCACCATGCCACCTGCACCATGCATTTACAATTACTAAGGCATTGTTTGATTTGGGTTTAATAATTCGATTTTAGATTTAATAAATCTCCTTAAATCTCCTCTATATATACCTGCAAACTCTACTAACACTTACCTATCCCTATTATATATTATTTCTCTTCAATTAATATTTTTCACTCTTTCTCTCACTTACTTTTATCTCTTCTCTCACTTCAATTAATACTTGATTTGACATAAAGTTTAAACCTACCATACTTAAACCCAAAACAAACATAACAAATATAGAATAATATTATTCACCGGTTTATTAAATCACTTTAAACCCAAAACAAACACCACCTAAAAGTATTACTCCCTCCGTCCCGGGTATTTTTACCCGTTTGTACGAGCACGGAGATTAAGACGTTTTATTTTTTTAATATATAATGTAAGAGAAAGTAGGGATAAATTAGTAATTTAAAAATAAAAAGTGAATAAAGTTATTGGGAATGATGAATAAAGTGTAAAAAAGTAATTAAAGTTGTTGGGATTGTAAAAAGTAGGTAATAAAATATTGTGTATTTTTGCCAAAAATGGAATGGGTAAAAATACGTGGGACACCCCAAAATGAAAAGTGGGTAAAAATACGTGGGACGGAGGGAGTATTATTTAATGTGCAGTGAGAATTTGTATTAATAGTGGGAGTGTGGACCACATATTTTAATTGTATTAAAGGGGGTGGGTGGGTCCCACATATGTAAAAAAGAAAAGAGCACCTTTTGGGTGGGTCGACCAAAATGAAAAAAAAAAAAACCCTCTTTACCTTGGATAGAGGGAGTATACCAAATTATTTTTAAGAGAAATAAATTATTTATTCTTTTAAATGGAAAATATAATTTTAAAATTTTTGCACCTATTGGTTGATTTAGTGGTTAATATTTAGTATTAAGAGACGAGCTATTAAAAAAATATTACTTTTAAAAATCTGATATATATTTTAATTTTTATATTTTTTGTAGAGTATAATTTGAGGAGTAGTAGTTCTTATTCAAAAGAATAATAATTTATGTCTCTAAAAATAACTTTTACTCTCCCGTACCACATAAGGTTTATTGTTGCTTTTTGCATATAAATTAAGAGATACTATAATATTTTAATGAATAGTAAGTTAAGAAATAGTATGAAATTTAATGTGTAGTGGATAATTTTATTAATGTTGTGTGTAGAGCGTTCTATGTAGAAATATTAATTGTTTCGTGTGGAGCCCCAGGGCATAGCTTAAGTGGTAGAGTGGAGGGTGAAAAGGCCTTCCAATTGAGCTTGGTAGCTGCAGGGTGGGGGTTCGAATCCTGCCTTTAACATGAATTTGGCTAGCTCAAGTGGTAGAGGGGAGGGTGAAAAGGCCTTCCAACTGAGCTTGGTAGCTGCAGGGTGGGGGTTCGAATCCTGCATTTGACATGGATTTGGCCCCTTGCAAGCACAAGTTAAACAGTGAACCCTTTCTATAAGCCGTTTGAGGCACATCCTGCGATTTACTTCCTCCACCAATTCGTAGGGCAGGGGCGGTGGGGGCCCCTAATGGTGGGATACACCATTAATTATTTCGTGTGGGTCACATTTCATAAAAAGAAAAATGTAACCCTTAACTTGATGTAAATTTAAACGAGAAATAGAGGGAGTACATACCAAAGTAATTTTATAAAAAACAGGATGCACAGTGAATCGAGTTCATATAAAATTCTTCATTTTATTGTGTATGATCTTCTGTGTCGATAGTTATGGTATATATTATAGATATATAGTCTTTTTTTTTCTTTTCTTGTCTTCTCTACATTTAACCATCCATCTTTGACACATGAAATATTAGTGCGTTAACAATGCAAACATGTACTTTTTAAATTTAGTTTTTTTTTTTAAATAATTTTATTATTTAATTGTTCATATTTTCAAATTTTAGTCACTTTTATAATAATTTCATTATTTTAAAGTGATCTCTCAAATGAAAACATGCATGGTTGGTTTAGGGTTAAGAGATTCTTGGAGGAAAGATTTTTTTTTTTCTTGTGTAAATTATCAAAAATCCCCCTTGAGGTTTGCCCAAACTACCAAATAAATTATGTGGTTTGAAAAAGTTACCAATTACCTCATTTGACTTGTTTTTTATTTGAACATTGATAAAAATATATATTTTTTAAATAAAGAGGAAAGAAAATGACATTAATACCCATAAATTTAACATTGTATTTTTAAATTTCACTTTTTTAATTTTTTTAAATGTAGAAAATTTGGACTAGAGGGATTTTTTTTAATTTTTTGCATGTTAAATTTTTTTTATAAAAAAATCTTTCTAATCCCTAGGTATTGAAATTTAAAAATAAAATAAAAAATAAATAAAATTGTGAAATTTAAAAATACAATATTAAATATTTGGGTATTGATTTCATTTTCATATTAAAAAAATTCCTCTAACCTTAATTTTCTACATTTAAAAAAAATAATAAAAAATAGTGAAATTTAAAAATACAATGTTAAATATATTGGTCTTGATGTCATTTATACCCCTCTTTATTTTAAGAAAAAAGGGTAATTTAATTAATGGTGAAATAAAAAATAAGTTAAAAGAGGTAATTGGTAAATTTTAAAATTACGGGATTTATTTGGTAATTTTGACATACCTCGAGTTTTTTTTTTTTTTTTGGTAATTCACAGTTTTTTTTCTTTGATAAGAAATGGTTTTAAAGATTATTACAAGACAATAATGGTCAGCGAAAAATGATTAATGCCGTGAGTTAATAAAAGAAAATTGTGAGAATTTAGCAAATCAAACTTAAAAGTTGAGAGTGAATGTATATTCTTTTAGCTTTGCATCATTTATTTTTTTACCCATACATTTGAATATCTTCATAAATATTATACTAGTATTTAAGTATTATATATGAATTAATTAAAGTACCAACATTTTCATAACTTCATCTATCACATTTGAGGATGTCATGGAAGTCCAAATTTTAGAGCTAACCCCAAAAGCTTTTTTTAAATTGAGAGAGGATTTTCATGATATAGTGAGGAATTTTAATTTAAAGAGTAATATTTTTAGAAGTCTTTCAACACACTCTTTATATTTAATTTGTATTTTTTCTATTCTCAATATTAATTGATTACGCATATTTTCTATTCATTTTTTTTATTTTTATTTTGATTATAAATGCAATTGGAGTGATTGTAAAATTAAAAGTTAAAATAAAGAGTTTGTTGGAATGATGTTTTGGTTGATTATTTTTCAAAATATAACAATTTTGTTGGTTTAGCTAGTCTTTTAGAGATGCTTTTAGTACACCTTTCATTAAGAGTATTTAGCAACTGATCAAAATAGATAATTATGATAATATATTATTACTTTGGAAATTGCACTTTTGATTTCATGAATAGTCTTATATCATTTTTGGTTCGTTTCATAACATTTTTTGTCTAATTTATTTATTGAACTTCCTTCAAATAAATAAATGGAATAAGCTCGTGGCAGTGGAATCAGATTGAAGGGGATTGAGATATGATTTAGTGTTCTTCAAATTTCCCCCTTCATCAGAATCCTAATTATGGATATAAATGAATAAATCACCCTTCATGCTAGATTTAAATTAACACTTTATGGTGGTCTTATTTTATTTTTTATCCCCAATCTTTTGATAGTGCTAATTAGTGTAAAATTGCATTTTTGGTTACAAGAGGTTAGGTATATAAAAAATAAAGGTAGATTTAAAATTAGGTAAATTTAATAAATCTAACAAATAGTGCTAACTTAAGTTTGTTTTGGGATTTGAGAATAATAAATTTTATCTTTTTATTAAATTAATGTGTAAAAATTGGGGTGATATGTGTGAGATTAAGATCGTGACATGTATAAGAGATACGTGAGATTTTTGTAATTAAGTTTATGGACAATATTGAGTAAGATCGTCTCACAGTGAAACCATATTATATTTTTCTTATTTAGTTATCATTTTGTATTAGAAATGTTATAATTTTTCTTTAAAATATTGTCACTTTTTATATACTACTATAAGTTATTCTATAAAATAATTTACAAATCATTATCACTTTTCAATAATTGAGTATTATATTTTCATATATTATTACTTTCCCACCAAAGTTATTGCCCTTAGTTTAACTAAACTTAACTAAAATAAAAAATAAATTAAATAATCTTGAATTTAAATTAAAAAAGATTTAATTTTACAAACAAGCCTTATTTCTTAAACTAATTGTAATGGTCTATTAGTGGAGGAGAGGGGGTCTACATGATTAAAGTCATTTTCAATCATTTTCATAATGGATGTGATGTAAGCCACGCGCCAACAAGGCGCGCGTAAGAAAGATTCGAATCTTCATACCTGAAAGAATCCTCGTGTACACACTTGTGCTGTAATAAGTGCTTCCAATGTGCTTACGTATATTAAACAATAATTACCTACCTAACTACATGTACTCAATACCATACTTTTTAATTAATTAAATAGATAATATATACTCTTCATTTAAGCGAGAACTCAAACTTCTTTTTATTAATATGGAGTATTTTTTAAGAGATCGTCTCACTTATTATATTAAATATTTTAAAAAAATTATGCCAGTATATACTCCCTCATCCCGTAATAAACTTTATCGTTATCGTAGATACGGTATTTAAAAAAATTATTTTTTGACTAATTTTTTAATTTTTGAAAAGTATTGTAGTATTTTAAATTATAAATAAATTATAAAGTATGTTATGCGTGTTAAGTGAGTGTGATAAATTTGTCATTGAATTGAACTTTCAAGGGTGTGGATTAATATGATATTTCGTTTTTTGAATGATTAAGTTTAATATGGAGCGTACGAAAATGAAAAATGTAAAGTTTATTATGAGATATATATAAATTATTCACGAAATAGCTGATCAATTAAACAATAATCACTTTCACAAATCATTTTTTTAAAAATTAAAATATTATACTTTTTATTTTTCACAAAATTAATTATACATGTATATATAAATTATTCGAGAAATATTTTAATCAAATAATTATCACTTTTATCAATCATTTTTTTTCTTAATTAAAAATATTATTACTTTCTATTCATTTTACAAAATTTATTTTATACAACCGTCTCTGAGTTTTTCTCCATCATAATGGCTACTAAAATCTTATTAAACACAAACATTAATTAAACTATTTCATAGGAATATATACGTGGATCTCAAATCGACTTTTCAATAACTTTGTAATAAGAACGTTGCATGATCTTGTGAGTTGTGACAATAATAATTACACTGCATTTAATATAATTAGAAATTTGAAGGAAAATTAAATCTATTTCAGTTAAGATGGAGCTAGCTAGCTAGTTTAGGTAATAACGATTTGAATGTGATCAATTTGAAGAGTAGATCTTATCCTCAAATTTTAATAACTTTGGGGAGTAATGTGATATTTTTAGATAATAATAAAGTAAATTATGTAAGTGAGGTGGGAATAACATTTTTTTAATGTAATGCATTAAGATATTATTTGTATTTAAATTCTTACTATTTTTAGATAGTGGAAAGTAGGTGTTTCGACGGACTAATATTAAAATTAAAAGAGTAAAAAACTTTTTGGAACAGATTATTTTTTTCATTATTTCTTAATTTAAAAATAAATTCTATATTTTTAAATTCTATATTTATAATAGAGATGAATAGTTAGTTGGTAGGAATATATTATTAAATTACTTAATTATCATCAACTAATCACCTACACTAATCTCTCCTTTTGTCTAGATTACGTTGCCTTAATAGATGCTTTTATTTAGATTGTGTTACTTTAGTAAAAGATAAGCAATAGTAATTGTATTATCAAATTTTTATTTACGAGAATTAGGCTATATATGTAGGTCATCGACAGCCTCTTATTCTAGTTTAATTAATATGATTAAAATATAGTGAATTAATAGTGTGTATTGTGGCAAATTCTTGTATATATATTGTTTACTAGTACGAAACCCGCGTAACACGTTACGCGGGATTATTAAATTATTATTTTTAAAACATATTAATGAAATTGAAAAATATTAAAAGTTATAATTTATATTAATAAAAGACAAAGACTTGCGTGAGACCGTCTCACATAAGGGCTTATGTGAAACGGTGAGAAATTCATAACTTTTATATAGGAAAGTGATAGTAAACTAATGAAATGTGATAATACTATTTCATGAACAGTTTATAGTATAAATAAAAAGTGATAACATTTTATAGCCAAAGTGATAATGTTTTATAGCGAGAATGATAACTATTTTAAAAAGTGAAAAATGACCTCATTTGAGATGGTCTCACGCAAGACCTAACTTTAATAAAAATATCTAACTTTATTGGTAGAATAAGGATTATAATAAGTCAAAAATTTGTGTGTTCTCGGGACATGTTGTGCACCCATATCTTTAATATAATTTTGTATATATATCTCATTTATATAAAAAGAAATTAATAGTACTTTGTAATGGGAAAGATCAAAATGACAAAACGAATATTTAAAATAATAATGAATTATCTCATGCATTCGAATACACGCGTACACCCATCTATATTAATTTTATTCAATACTAATGTATATATGTATTTCTTAATATTTATTAAGAACCCTAAACCCTAAACTCTAAAACCATAAACCCTAAATTTAGGGTTTAGGGTTTTAGAGTTTAGGGTATATACATTTGTATATATTTTTTTATATTCAGTAATTTATTAAAAAATTAAGTAAAAATCTGGAAAAAAATTATTAACAAACTTTATAAATTCTTTTATTCATTAATATGTAATATGATAGGTCTGGCATGAAACCGCTTCACGTGAAATCATTTTACACTTTTTATAATACTTATCACTTTCGCCATAAAATATTATTAATTTCGATATAAATTGTTATCACTGTCATTTATACCATAAGTTGTTCATAAAATAGCACAATCATTGGTTTAATATATTTTTTTATAGTACCCGAGGGTATTGCGGTATTATCCGTACTCGTTCCAAACCCTAATGTGATTTTCACAACTATTTGTATCCGTCTCAAACCCGTTTACAATTACCCATACGTGTCCTATTAAGATTTGGATAGAATAGATACTTAAAATGCCCATTTCATTATCATCCCTAACTATTATCATTTAATAAATAAAATCAATAAATGTATATAATAATTATAAATTATTGTACAATTAAAATTAATTATTAAAAATAATAAAATAAATATAAAATAAATAATTAACAATAAAAAAATTATGAAAATTAATTAATATTAAACTAAGATTTATTTTTTCATGAAATTCCTCATTTAGAATTCTATAATAAACTAAATTTATTAAACTTAAAATTCTAAGGATAAATAGATTAAATCTATTAAATAATTTCTTACTCTTCTAAAAATATTTTATTTATTAATATATTTTATTAAAGAATATTTTACAATATAAAAATTATTATTAAATTTAAAAATCTATTTCTCCAATCATATATTATTAGTAATATGGATGTCAAATTAAAGATCGTGAAAAGACAATTAATTTGATATAATTTTATATAAATTCTATTTAAAAATAAAAAATTTAAAACACTTAAAGTTTTAGGTAAATTTTTAAATAAGATAAAAAAAAATGAAATATTTTGATTGGTTATTTAAAATAAAGTAACCACATTATCTTCCTTCCTAAGCAAGTTTATTATTAAAAAAAATTCAAAAATCTATAAAAATGACACATCACCTAAATTACTCACATGATGCCATATAATAAATCAAAAACCCTCCTTTAGTATATAGTATATATATATATATATATATATATATATATATATATATATATATATATATATATATATATATATATATATATTTCTCTATTTTTTTTATATGTCTTTTTCTTTTTTTCATCTCTTGCTATTTTTTTTACTATCAAATTTTAAATTTACAATCATCCATTTTTTTCATTTTACTCTATTGCTATTTTTTTATATGTATATTTTTCTCTAATTTTTTTATATGTATCTTTTTCTATATATCACGTATCGTATTGCTATTTTTTTTAACTATCAATCTTTAAAATATGTATCTTTATCGATTTTTAAAATATATATCTTTTTCTCTATCATACTATCAATCTTTAAAATATGTATCTTTTTCTTTATCATATATGATTGATAAAAAAAATTTATCTTTTATTTTATTAATTTCACCATGATATCTATCGATCTTTAAAATATGCAATTTTTTCTTAATTATCATTGCAATTTTTTGTTTACATTTTCTAATTCTATATGAGAATTTCAAATAACAACTTTTCTAATGCTATATGAGAATTTCAAATAACTATAAATTGATGAAGAGGGGTTGATGATGAAGAAACTCCTAGTCTTATAATAAGAGATCTCCCAATGATCAATTGACGAAGCGACCACCAAATCTACGAAATAAATCGATGATGATCATTAAGTAGTGTCGGCTCCTCCACTATTGCCGCCGACCCCAATATAAATCGACGACTTCGAGAGATCATTAAGTAGTGCCGGCTCCTCCACATTGCCGTCGGCCCCCATATTTAGTCCGCAATCGACATGGGCAACCATATTCACAAACCTACCTTGAGACTCAATAATACTTTGCCCATGACCACTTATATATAGTCAAGTATCAATCTTTTTGTAGAAGTTTTGTACATGTCTTCTTGTGGAAGTCTTGCACAATCTTCTTTTGGAAGTTTTGCAATTGTCTTCTTTTGGAAGTCTTGCACCTATATTAATAAATTAAAATTCACAATAAAAGAAATTAAATTATTTTGGTGGTTTACTAAATAGTTTCTTGGCCTTGTATTCTTATATATAATAATAAAATATATTAATAATAATATTATATATATATATATATATATTATAACACTATTAAATTAACATATTCTCATTTATTGAGCATAAATATTTTTATAAAAGTAAATGATGATTGATAATAAGAGTTTTTTATTTGTGTATACATTTATTTATTAATTTCATATATTCATATTTTATCCATTTTTTTATGTTATACAAATATTTTGCTTACAATAAAGTTAAAAATAGAATAAATAATTTCTTACTATTTAAAAATATTTTATTTATTGATAAATTTTAATTAAAATTTATCTTTAATAAAAAAATTATTATTAAATTTAAGAATCTATTTCTTAAATTATATTATATTGGTAATATGGATGTCAAATTGAAGATCATGAGAAGACGATTAATTTGATATAATTTTTATATAAAATCGATTTAAAAATAAAAAATAAAAAATATTTAAAGTTTTAAGTTAACTTTTAAATAAGATAAAAAAAGTGAAATAATTTAATTGGTTAATACTCAACTCTTTCTTAGCAAGTTTAGTAAAATAAATTCAAAATTCTAAGAAAATGCCAAGTCATCCCTAAATTACTCTCAAGTTGACAACTCATCAAATCATAACCTTCCTTTAGTATACTAAAGATATTCTTCTAATACTTAAATGTATAGTATTGTTTATACTATTGAATTATAAATAAATGATATTAACTGTATGAGTAAAAAAAATTCCCAAAAATGAAAATTACAAGTTTTTATATTAAAAATTACAAAGAATACTACTCTATTCGTCCTGTTTTAATGTTTACATTTCTATTTTGCGCGTCTCATTTCAATGTTTACGTTCTCCTTTTTGGAATATGGGACCCACTTAAAACAATTAATATATCATCCAACACTAATACACCCACTCATTTTGCATTAAATATTACTCCCTCCGTCCCATAACAACTTTCACACTTCTTTTGTAATTACAAAGGAAGTGTGAAAGCTGTTATGCGGCGGAGGAAGTATATTTTTCTACCCACTATCTATTAAAATATTATACTTCTTAATCAACGTGCAAAAAGTAAACGTAAATATTGAGACGGTACGGAGGAAGGGAGTACTTTCTAAAACCGTCAAATTTGGAAGCCCGATACGCCCGAGTCACGCAGGTTTTATTCATTCATTATGATTTTTGAAAAAAAATGTATGCAAAACTATATCCAAGGAGTGATCATAACAAATTAATGGGGGTAATTTATATTACATCCTTCATATACCACAAAATAAAATCATGTACTATATTTAATTTCTAGTGTTTCTTTTTCTATGTTTTTTACTCTTTCCTAATTATTAGGTACATACATGTCAATGTTCAAATAGGATTAGTAACACAGAGAAATACTTAAATTAAAATCAGAAATTAAGAAAGGAAATAATACTCCTATTTTCACTTGGCAAACTAGTCCAAGAGATGGGTAGATCAGGAAAATACTATATTTAACGAAACACATTAAATTCACTATTTATTACGTAAAATAAATAAAAATAATTAAAAAAATTAAGGTGGTAGATGGTGGATAAGAAGGAAATTAAACAGTAATTGTTATTACACATTTATTCATATCATACTAGGATTAGATGAGTAAATGAGATAGAACAACTTTAGACTGGTGGGGGTGGGGTGGGTGGGGTGGGGTGGGGTGGGTTATGATGGGTCGCTTTCAGTCGTAAATAGAGAGAGCTGAAAATGGGGATTGACACCACATCATACATACCACTCCCTTACCCTTCTGCACCTTTCGAGCGGGAAACCCATAAACAATTCTTCTCTCTCTCTCTCTTAAACTTTCTTCTTTCTCTCTCTAACACAGTACCTCCATAGCTCCAACTAATCGCTCTTCCTTTTCTCCATTTTCGGTGTTTTTTCGTCGTCAAAGATGTGGTTTTTAATGTGGGGTTTTAGTGTGTGTGTGCGTGTTTTGTTGTAGGGTGGTGTTCTTCGTGGTTTCTCTCTCTAGGTAGCTGTTGGTTTGCTCGAATCTCTCACTTTCTCGGATTTTTACTGGTTGATTGTGATTAATGCAGCACCAATTCTCTGTTTTACCTCTTAATTTCTGCTAGTTAATTTGTTAATTATTTGGCTGTTTGTTTGTACTAGCTGTGGTGCTTTCTCTCTCTTCTTTCTCTCTCTTCTTTCTCTCTCTAGGATGAAAGGGGGGTTTTCTATCAGGTGAGTGGTGAAATACTGTTGATTACGCGGGTTTTCCCCCAATCGGTTACATGGGTTTCTTCCATAATCGTTTATTCAGTGATGTGTTGGTGTTTTTCCAGAGAATATGCTGCTCAGATGAGAAGTATAAACGTGGTGAATTGCTGGCCATTCGATGAAACCTCCACCGAACAGACTGTACGAACTTTGCTTCCTCCGATCACCGTCAAGAAATTCACCTGGTGGTTGGATGAACTCGAGTACACTCATTCCAAATCAGCTGAAAATAAGAAGAAAAAGAAGAAGAAGGAAAAGGGGGGAGAAGCATCTTCAAGAGTAGATATGGATACTTCTGAATCTGAAGTAGGCGTGGGAAAACCAAAAGCCCCGAAAAAGAGATCAATCTTAGAGATTTTCGCGGTGGCGCCGCCGGTTGTAGGTGAAGGTGACGGCGGTGGGGGGAGGAGGGGGAGGAAGAAAAAATTGAAGAACAGTGATGTGAAAGTACTGACAGTGATCAAGAAAATCAAGAAGAATAAAAGACAAGATTATGTGATGGATCAATCAATTCCAAACAAGGTGCGTTTGTGGGTTTTGATTATTTATACTTTTAACCAATTTAATTGATTGTTTATAGTGCCAATATGTGGCGTCCAATTAGGTGATTAATCTAGGAATGTCACATTGAGTTGAGCATAAAATATAAAGTTAGTCTGTCTACAGTTTCCCAGATCTCTTTTATAGTTGAATTCTTGAATTCTAGTACAGTACTTCAGACCACACTGCATTTGCTGCTCTCTTTTTTATAACACTATTCATATAATCACAGCTGAAAAAGCTGGTTAAAGCAATATCTTTATGATTCTACTTGATTTGTGTGGCGATGAGGTTCAGTATAAAGAGAGATAAAGGTTAAAAAACAGGAGAATGTGGTTAGGAAGAATGGAGCTCCTTATAGGGATGAGGTTATGGTACTCCAGCTGTATTGTACGGTTTTGGACAGAGGTATTTTATGAGGTTGAAAGTGTTCTTAATTAATTATGATGTTTTTTTGGTTACTGTTTGCTTATGTTTCCTCTTGAGCAATCATTGTCATGACATCTAAGGGAACTTTAATTTGGCCAAGTTTTGATCTTGTTGTCTCCTTATTTTTAGGGATAAGAATACTGTTTGTACGATATGGCCTTTTTGTTGAGTTAGGTTTGATCAAAGATTGAGTGGTTTAGTGGTTATAAGTAAGGGTTTTTGGAAGGTAAGATGAGCTTTTCAGATGGTGGAATGTGTTCATATAGATGTCTAAGTGTAGTGAAATCAACTTCAGTGTAAATTGTCATATGATTGTGGGATCACTTCTTGATTTATACATTAGATTTAGATTGACCACCTCCAGCTGTTTTTGCTGTTTGATTTCTAGACGACACTATAATTTAAACTAATAAAACAAGTTATCAGTTCATTGATCATAGAAGCCAGGTCTTTGATTTTCTTCAGTGATCAAATTAAAGGATCATGAACTGATTTCAGTCAATGGCAACAGACAACAGTGTCAGTTGACATGCTACCTCACTTAATGCATTAATTTTATGTTGTTAGCTCCATTCTTTTTATCAGAAAGAGAGGGTGATCATAAGATTTGGATCCTAAAGAAATTTTCTAATGCAGCAGAATATTTCATGTTATGAGTGAGAACCTTCTAAATCTCTAATACAACAAATGAGGAGCATTAGTCTATCTGTTAGAAACTTTAGGACATTAATTTGCACACGATGTGAACGAGTGCCATTGTCCAGTTGAACTAATGGAGGTAGGTCAGCAGAAAGCATTGGATTTTTCTCCAAAAGTTCCTTAACAAGAAGTTTTTTTTAATGAAAAATTGAAATAGTCTGGATGGTGGTTGTTCATATGGGCACTCTTTTTTTTTTTTTTTTCTCGTGGGCCACATATAACAAGGGCTTGATTATATAGAAGTTTAAAGTTGGACCCTTTTTGGACAAGTTGACACATAAAATAATAGGCTTCAGATTAGAAACCACATAGTATATCATAGTAAAAGTGCACTTAGCCATATTTTATAAGGTAATGGCCTAATTTGATGGGAATTAAGTAATTTTGTTTTGGTCAAACTATAATCCATCAACAGGTTCACAGCAGACCACGGAATTACTACCTTGGGAGCTTGATGATATTGAAAAGATTGAACCAGATATATGCTTTAGACTTTAAAAATTTCTGGGTTTTTTAGAAATATATTCTGGAATATGTAATTTAACTTCTCCATAACAGTATTTGTTGCCACCAACATTATTTGACAATGTAGACATTTGTAGTACAATAATCGGTATATGTCGGTGGTATGCGTTACATTTTCTGTTGTTGTGGTTGGGAAACATAGGAACAACAAATGACATGTTTTGTGTGACCAACAGTCTTTAAGTTAGTCAAAAAACTTGAAGATTATTTTGTATTGTTTAAATCTGTTGACACATTGGAAGCTTTTTCAGGAGAACTGTTGCAAACTCAAACTGCAAGCTCAAGATAAAGTGAGCAAGGATTTGGATCATAATATTTGTGACTGTGAAGCCATCTTCAAGCGAAAACCAATTGTACAACATCTAGATGCATGTAAGAAAAAATCCGCGCCTTGTGAAGCTCTAAAGTTGATTGAAGAAAACCGACATGCAGGTTCTCCTGTGCGTGGTATTTTAAAGAATCATGGCGACACGTTTTCTCAAAAGCAGTCGAGGAAATGTGTCTTGCAGGAGGCCGCTATTCCAGTGAATCCTTGTAGCTCAAAAATGGCAAACAGACATGTCACTTTCTCGGAGAAGGATGAATTCCTTAGGCCAAGTAGAAAGCCATCACACTCGGTGGATTATTATGAGTTTTGTAGCTCGGATATGAGCAACGTCGACCCCCCCTCTGAAGGTGTAGGAATAGAATCAACTGCTATGGAAACCATTGTGAGTGAGGATATTGCTTCTATTAGATTTGAGAAGGAAGTAAATGGTGGAGCTTCGAGTAACAAGCAGCCGACTAGATGCATTGTCAATCCAACTTCCTTCGCAAAGCACAATGGTGACGAACATTCTAGAATTCCTGAAGCTTCTGAGAGAAGTTCACTGCATCATAGGAATCAAGACTGGTTTGCCAGTTGCCTCAGAGACCCGCCAAGTGAGCCGCTAGATTTTTGTCCTCGATTCTTCCGTATGCCTCTGGATGGATACTACCACAGTCCAAATATCAAGGTGATTAGGAATTCCTCGTCAAACTCTAAGTGTAGGAGACCTGGTCCCGTCTCTCCTCCTCTGCGTATCGAGGAATATCTCAAAACATACAATGAGCCACCAGTGGCTCAGCTGTTTAATAAGGAGAAAAGAAAGCATACTCTTTCAGAAAGCACAGCCATGAATAATGCCCATTCTGTCCAGTTTCAATCATTTCCACATCTTTCTCCAAATGAGCTGATGAATACTTTCCTATCAGACAGTAGCCAGGCTGGAATTACTTGTGGAAGGAGGAACATAAATGAGGAATTTGTTGGATTGCCTCTCAATTCACAAGGTGAATTGATCACAATGAACTCAAGTAATAAACGGGACGTTAACCAGACGACGAGTTCACCTGCCAGTGCTGCTAATTCCATTAGCTTATCTCTGCCCAGAAACGCCGTCTCAAACTGCCATCATTCGGAGTTTGGAGCTTTGGGTTGTAGAACACCCTCAATGAACCAGTTGGATCTGTTTCCTGTTGACAGCTATGCGAAAGAGAATCCTGTATCTGTTATCCCTTCAAGAAACACAAGTTTTGACATGGATTTCTTTGAGATAAATTATCAGTCCTTCCATGATACAGAAAACATCATGTGGAAAGGAGACAACCAGGCTCATAATTGTCCTGACAGTGAGAAGATCCAGTCGACGATGCGTTTAATGGGCAAAGAGTTTACGGTTGGTAGTTCTGGCATTCAAGGTTTCGAAGATGGGCATATTTGGAAGGATAAGCAGATCATAGATGAGGTTCATTTTGGGAATGATTCCACAAGCAATGTGGTGCATGATCAGAGTGAACCACTTACAGAAAAATTCAGAGAAACTTTGTTTTTTCCATCAGAGATTACTATCAATCACAGATCAGAAAGCAAGTATGCTCTCCCTCAGTTTGATCACCAACCTAGTTCAATGTACCCGAGTGTATTCGTTGCAAGAAAAATCGACCCTCTTCAGAAGAAATATCCTTGCCATTCTCCAGCTACCTTTCCTGAAGCTTACAGCAATGAGTCGTTCTCTGAGCCGTTCACAGGTGGTTATGAGTCTGGGCTGTTTACACTCGAGCCCGTTCAGCAGGAAGTACGTCCCAATGTAATACCTAAAGCAATGCAGCTGAGAAACAACCACAGTCTGCATCATTCTCAAGTATCATCCATCAGATTTCCTTTCTTGCACCCTGATCTTGATGGACCGGTCTTGCCTTCATGGAGTCAACGCTCGTTGCAACAGCCACCGTTGTGTTATGATGTTTCAGAGAAGGAAACTCTGTTAAGTAGTAGTCTTGGCCATAACCATCCATACCTGAATCCTGGATCCAGTCATCATGGAATGGATCACTCTTCCGCGACTATTGAGCCAGATGATTTCCGTATCTTCTTTCCTTTATCATCCGTCTCGTCTTCACAAACATCTGTGGCTCCGCCTTCCCTGGCTTCCATGCCTTATTATCCTGGAATCTTCATGCAAAAACGACATGGAACGTTCAAAGAGAGGATGAAGTCGAGGATTGGTAGTAGTAGAGGTCTTGATCATGGCAAGAAAGCTCTGTCAACTGTTCCCTTCAAGATGCCTAGTTTAGGATCATGTCCAGCAACGAACAAACCAAGATTCGTGATGTGTGGCGAAGAACGAACGATCTCTCCTTGGGTTGAGACCGCGAAAACGGGTACTGTCAAGCTCATAGGTGGAGGAAAGCATGTACTCAAGGCATGTAAACAGAAAGATCAGAGTAGCTCCAGCTCTACAGATCAAGAACTCTCATTATCTGCAACCAACATGGATTTCAGATTTCCAGAATCCGACAATCCAGCGAAGATCTTCGGGTTTCCAGGGTACTTATTTCCATAAACAGTAATCAATCTCCAGTAATCAATCTCCAATCATTACCATATATTGTTCATGAATATCTGTTTATGAAACAGGAAAGCTCCTGTGTTTGAGTTGTGATCATGCTGCATCAAAGCTGGCTGTCTACATGCATTGTGCAAGTAGCTCGTTGCACCGTGGATGGGAGCTCAACCTGGATCAAACTATGCAGCAAAGCATGCCTGAACGACAGACGAAGACGACTAGTTAACGCCTCGTCGTCGAGTGTCCTAACATGGATCATCAGTTCCAAGGAACCTGATGATCATAAGCTGCTTCAAGTAGCTATTTTGGTTTCTTTTCCACTGTTTAAATGTCTGAAATAAACTAGGTTTTGTTTTGTTTTGTTTTGTTTTGTTTTAAGAATGTTAATAAAATATGTTGTTTGTCTGTATGATTAACTTTTGATGCCTATCAGAATCAGTGTAAAGAAACTGCTCTTGTTTTTGTTATATAATTATATCCAGAAGTTGATGAAATCTTTAATTTGATCAATTTCTGACCATGTATCATTTTGATCTTTAAATTTAAAGTCAGTGGATAATGTATTAACGGATAATCGATCTGTAATTAAATACTATGTTTGTTCGTTAACAAGGCCAATTTTTAGGTCATAAGTAGTATTTATTTTGTTAATTTGAATTTTTATAATTATTTACTCAGTTATTATATATGTAACTTCTAATTTTTTTTCATTTGCTTTGTCAATGAAATTAACTTGGCCTAAAAATTACTCATTCACTAATTCCATACTATCTTTATGTATTTAAAAAAAAACCTTCTCACAGATGATAAAGTGACTCAACAATTCTTATTTAATTACTTATTTATTTATTTATTGTAAAAAATGAGCTTCATGATAATATTTTTTTAAAATTAATACAATGACAGTACTGGAAAACTCTCCCAAAAATCTTTTCACATCTACCTTGAAAATATATTTGGGACGGAATTTTTTATTATTTTTTTCTTTCTCTTCTCTTCTCTTAAAGTCATTTTAAAACATCAAGTAATTAAAGACATTATTATGTTTCTAAAATTAAATAATACATGAGTATTCATTTTTTACTTCTATGTAGTCCCTAGTTATTATTTATTAAAAATTAGAGACACCCTCTTATGAGACGAGTGTAACACGGGTCGACCCATTATTAAAGTATGCTTATTATATAGATAAACTATGTTTATTTGTAGTTAAAGTATATTAATAATAAATTATATTATAATATATTAAAATCATACTTTAGAAAACATACTTTAACAACCATTAAACATACTTTATCTATACAATGAGCATACTTTAGTGATGAATGAACCCGTCTCACAAGAGACTTTGCCTAAAAATTATTGGGCAATAGTTTGTGTGCCATGAATACCGTACAATGTTTTACTCCTAAAATTTAATCTTTACTCTTAGGATCTAAGTCATTTTTAAAGTAAAAATGTAATGTTATATGTATTGTCTATGTAATTTTAGCTTGAAATTCATGAACTATTATGCTTTTAGTGTTTACCCTTAAAAATGTAGTACTAATTCCCTGAATATATATAATGTCTTTTCAAGAAGGTTTCAATGTGCCATGAATCCCCACGTAATACATACTCAAATTGCAACTTGAATTAAAAAAGATAAAAAAAAATAAAAATTATATGACAATATTAACTCAAAGTATATGCGTCTTATATGGCCTAAAGGAATAACTTCAGCACATGGTATAATAATTATGTAATTCTCAACATGCCCCAAAATTTTAGTAAAATTTATGTTAGTAAGTTTCTCTACATTTATTTTACTCCTTAGTAACAAGATTAATATCTCATAATATTAATTGAACTATGATGTAGCTTAAAATAAAATTCAAAATAATTAGTAGAAGGTAATTTTAAGCCATAATAACAAATCTTGAATATCTACCAGAATTATTTAGGTAGTAAAAATAATTTTTTTTATGTAAACTTGTTTACATAGATAAGAAAAACAAAAGGAAATCATAATTTAGATTTTATTAGGTATTTAGATTATATTCGTATAACATTTTCTGAAATTAAAAAGTTGCAAGTTGAGTCAATTGTATTTTTAACTAAAAAGCATAAATCGTTTTACTGAATTGCATACTCATTAATTACTCATTTCATTGAAACGAGTAAATATTGTAAAATAAAATAATTTATAATTTTCAAAATTAAGTTTAAATAATTATTACCCATAAGCATTACTTTTTTTTTTAACAGCTAATTATTGAATATAAATATTTTTTCAACGTTGGTTGTGGACATTTGATATATTAAGACATTTGATATATTAGCTTATGGCATATAGGGCCTTACATATGGGCCCAATTTAAAAAATTTTATCTTATAAACATTAAATCGTCCCAATATTTTTGCAGAAGTCCACTGAAGCCTTTCACGTCGGGTGTACGTTATAAGAATAAAAATTTCAATTTATATTTTTAATTAAATCAAAATTTAATTTCATGTACAAATGTAAAATTTACTAGCTTATGTGACATAGAAACAAGTATTTTTGGAAGTTTTCAAAATCAAATTGTTGTGATTAGGAGAGTATCGCATGCAAGAATTGCTATCATTATTACTTTTAAAATAATTATATTATATGTCTTGCAACTAATTAAAACTCACAAATTATTGATAATTTGCATCACAATTATCATACTTCATCCGTATGCTTGTAAGAATGCAATTTGTTTTTTTTCGTATTTTAAAGAATATTATTATTTAATGTGTAATGAGTAATTGTATTAAAAAAATATGTGAATTTTACTCCATATTTTAGTTGTATTAGTTATAATGTAAGTAGGTTCTGTGTGAAATGAAATTCTTTAAGGTGAACACCCAAAACTGCAAAATAAAATCATTGTGAGAGATGGAGGAAGTGTGTTTTTCATACTTTTTGATTATTACAGTATTAATATCTTTGTAGAATACTACATTATTTTGTAAAATTCATATTAAAGTAGTACTACCTTCGTACCAATTTTTTTTTTTTTACATTTTTCATTGTTGTCTATTAAAAAAAACTTTCACATTTCAAAAATGATAAAAAAAAAAATAAATAAATAAATAAAACAATTGACCCACCTTTACACTTTATTTAAAAAAAAAAACACTCATGTCTAACACGCTTAATATATTTTATCGTTTATTTATTATAAAAAAAATATCAAAATATTCCTAGACATTTCTCTTAAGTCTTAGTGAAGACATTTATGGGATAGGAGGAATAATTTATTTATATTTTATATAGTATTATTAATATTTCATATTTGAGTTTCAAACTAACCCAATTAATTAAGTCGAGCTGGCCAATCAAATTACATATATCTAGTATGTGTAATTGTGCACCAAAATTTTTGTGTTTGAAAATTGTCTTATACTACTATAAATTCTCATGCATTATGTACCAAAAATCAATTTTCCTGATTAGATTAAAATTGTTCTATTCAAACGATAAATCACTCATTTGTGGTTAGGAATTACATCGGGGAAGGTGTTTCCGAAATTCGTTTCCATTTAAATATTGGGAAAATATTATAATTGTTCCATGATTCCAATTTTAATTATCTTTTTAATTCTCAATTTTGATCATTTTTATTTAAATTAAAATTTTTTTTTGTTTAATTTTGATTTTATTTTCCAAATTTAATATAATTATAGGCGGATTTGTCTAACACTCATCTAACAAGAAAGTGTTCCAATTTTTTAATTAGATAATTTTAATTCTTCTCCCAAATCACACGAATTTAATAAAATTTTATAATTATTTATCTCAGTTATCTTTAATACGAAAAAATAGAAAAAAAATCATAATTAATCAATGTATATTATACTGATTTCTGAAGATATTGATCAACATCACAAAGTCTTTTTTGTAAAAAAAAAAAAAAAAAATCACGAGGCATATATCGTTGATTTACATGATTTGGAACAAAATAAATGTTTATTATATCCATGAATCAACAGTTTGACAATATTGAGTAGACATGCACCCCGGTTCGGAATCGCCGGTTTCGATTCCGAACCGGCGGTTCCGGTTCCAAGGTAGGGGGAATCGAAACCGAATCGGGGTACGAAGGTTTCGGTTTCTGAACCGACGGTTCCAGTTCCGGTTCGGAACAACTGGTTAGGGTTTTATTTTTTATTTTTTTTGGTTTTAAGCTTAAAAAGTAAAAAAAAATTAAAAAATCGGCGGTTCGAACCGGAACCGCCGGTTCGGAACCAGAACTGCCGGTTTTTTTTTCCCAAATATGAGGAACCGGAACCGAACCTTCCTTAGCCGGTTTCGATTTTTTTTGGCCGGTTCCGAAATCGGCTGTTCCGGTTCCGGTTAAAACCGGTGGTTCCCCGGTTCGAACCGTCGGTTCCGGTTTTTTTGTGCATGTCTAATATTGAGTCACTATTAATTAAAAAAGAAAAAGAAAAAAATATATAAAAAGTAAAAAGAAAAAGAGGTGGAGTCCACTTCCATAAAAGCTTAGATGCAATGGCCAAAAATATGATCTCTTTCAAAAAGTAGTCCTATGCCCTACTTTTTCCCATACCTGAGAAATGGATGGCTATAAAACTCCACATTAATGTCTCTTTTTAATATACCACATATATCAAAATAGAATATTTCACTCCTATTCCTATTTCATTTCAACATTGGGATGTTCCCACTTTTCTTTGTAAACTTTATTTACCACATTTATTGCACTTTTTATTTATTTTATGTAGTAATTTCTAGTCTTGTGTCACGATTTGTTTTAATGTATCGGTATTTGATCCGTAAACTGATAAATTTTGGAGAGATTAGAACCACTTTCCATTAAGAGGGACCTCATTTCAAATCGAAACTTTAACTCTGTATAAATAAACCCCACAGTTATTGATCTCAAATCAATAATTATATGATTGATACATATGAAATCCAACCAATAAATGTCATGCAAAAATAACACATAAATCCAAACCGAGGGCATAATTTGATGACTTTTTGGTGTAATATTTTATGGAGTCACTAAGAAAAAACATGGTAGAATGTGTATACTCTTGGTTTTAGGGTTTATTATTTGATTTATTTATGGTGCAAATTTCCTAAGGTGTTACTCGATCAATGATAAATACTACATACATACATACATACATAATATTACACCGAAATGTCATGGAATATTTGGAGAACCTCTGTTAAAAAAATTAAATTAAAATAGTAATTTATTTTTGTCCACACATATATAGAGAGATTGTTTTCCATGTGAAATCGAATCAGGAAACATCACCTTTTATATGACAAATTATATGTACTAATTCTAAGAACTATCTTGTGAAACCAATCTACATGAAACTTCATTAATTATTATTTGAAAAAAATAATTATACCTTATAAATTAACTCCATATTCAAAATGGTAAACCCTAAACTTAGAGAAAACTAGGGAATGATTCCATGTATTGTAAAGGTGAAATTTTATGTATTGAAAATTAATCAAACCTAAAGGTATGGATAAAACTGTAAAATGGAGTATGGTACATGAATTATAAGGTTTCATGAGATGTTTTCATCTATGGTTCCACGAAAGTTAGTTATAACACTTTTCTGAATATATAACAAATTATTACCTTTCGAAAACTTAGATATTATTAAAAAAAAAAACTGTTGTGTGAACTCTCACGTGAGATTATTTTATATTTTTTAATTTAATTATTCCACTATAAAAAATTATCAATTTTTATTTATACTATAAATTGTTCAAAAAATAATATATTATTAATTGAGTATCACTTTTTATTATAAAAGTTATCAATTTTTATCTGTCTCATGTAAGGATTTATGTGAGACGTTCTCATATAAGTTTAAAAAAACAATCCGAATCCCATGTTTCACAATCGTATTTCACTCCATGTTTCATTACTTGTTTTCCATAAAAATAATATATCCTAGTTAATGACTATTAAATCCTTGGGGCATGTGGTTATATTTTAGGCATTGATTAATATACGTGACAAACATATAATAGATGGGACAAGAGATAAAACACTTGATTGAAATAGGTAATCCCATTGTTAAAAAAAAGGGAAAAAAAGGGATTTTTTTAAAGAAAATAGCACTATAGTATTATATTAAAAGGTAAACTGTCATAAAAAAGATGGCACTTTCTAATCTGGTTTTAATAATAATAATAATAATAATAATAATAATAATAATATACACGTAGTTATATAGAAATATTAAATATAATATTAGTGGATTAAATTGGATCACTAACATTGTGGTCATAAGCCTAAATATCAAAAGTGTGAATTTTAATATAAAAAAGAGTTATTATTAGGCTGATTGAGATTGAATTTTACAATCATACGAATCTCCGCCACTCACCACAAATTTGATTGTAACCTCGTATTTTAGTTTGAAGTATAACGTGATATTAAAAAAATAATAATATTTAAATAAAAAATTATAATGATACATTGTATTATTTTATAAATAATTTATAGTATAAATAAAAAATATTAATATTTTAATAAAAAGTAATAATTATTTAAAAGATTTATAAAACGATCAATACATTAATGTGTTAATACTGTCAAATTCAAGTGTTAAATGTCAGGCAAAAACTTGTGTGCCTCAGGGGTACACCGTGCGTTCATACATTTTAGTATTAAGGGATATACCCTTAATAAATGTATTAGTGCACGGTGTGCCCGAAAACAAGAAACCAACTCTAAATGTTAATACGATAAGACCAATACATTAATATTGTAAACCCGATGTGTGTATATATATTTTTTTTTATAGAAATTAAAAAATTAAAATATTTGTGTATTAATACCGTAAGATTTATTTATATACTAATCCTATAAAGTCAGTGTATTAATACTTTAAAATCGAGGGGCACTCTTGGTGAGATAATTTCACACTTTTAAAATTAGTTGTTATTCTTTATTAATTAAAAAGGTTATCATTTTTCTTAAAAAATACTCCCTCCTTCCCATAAGGAAATTCACAGTTACCGTAGATACAGAGTTTAAGAAAAAGTTACTTTTTGGGGTAGTTTGGTATTTTTAGGTAATAAATAAATTATAAAATAAGTTATATGAGTTGTAAAGGGGTGTCAATTTTGAAATTAAAGTGTGTTGTGTGGTTATTGATTTGTGTCTATTTCCTTATTTGGGGTGTAAACTTGTTTATGAAACGGACAAAAATAGAAAGTATGAATTTGTTTATGGGACGGAAGGAGTATTATCAGTTTTTATTTATATAATAAATTATTTATAAAATAATTTACTCATCATTATAATTTTTCATCAAAATATTATCGCGAATTAAAATTGTTCCGTAATATAATCACACTCAAATCTTTGTTAAAAAAACAATGCATTAATGGATTGAATTACATCCAATTACACGGATATTATGTCCGTACACTAGTGCATACAAGTGCTAACTCAAAAAATAAAAACCATTTTTCATTATGTTTGTCCAAATAATATTATATAGTATAGCCTTTCTAAAAAAATTCTCTATTAAATTTTAACTCTTTATTTACCAATAATTATGTATATTCACAAAAATGAATCACCACCATTATGCATAAGATCCTCATTCTTACTTGTATACGACGACAAGTATTATATTTTCTGGATATAGTAATTGCAAAAAAAAGTAGCATGAAACTAGTTTCACCGTGGAAGATTAATCTTTAATATAATGATAAGTTACTCTGCTGTATAATAGATAGTTAACAAAAAAATAATATTATTATTGTTAATTAACGATAGAGTAACTCTAAATATTTTAAAAATTATCCTTCAGTGAATCATACATCTAATTGCACACTTGCATTTCTCTGGTAATTTTTACTGTTTAAAAAAATACTAAATTAATAATTGTATGTATCTCACATGGTAGCTAGTAAAACAACAAAAATGGTAGCAAGTAAAATGAAATAAATTAGTTTTGATAAATTTCAACTATAAATACCAACCTCTAGTGACATCCTCATTCCATTTTCTGCAACTCATAGCTCACAAGTCACAACTATAATTGGAATAGAATGAATTTAGAGAAGGTGAAACTAGCTCTTCATGTTTTAAACTCCCCACCCCACCCCACCTTCTTGATAGTTTCCTAACAAGGTTAGAGAGTAAAGAAAGCATTTTGCAAGCTGGGGTTTGACAAGAAAATCAAGAATTGTTTGCTTAGCTAATTTGGGGTGGTGGTGAAAATTAAATGAAGTAATGTGGATGAAGTGAGTGATCCAAATTTGTTTTGCTTGTTTCAGCTTTCGAATTGTAAGATGGATCAATCCATGGAGCTTCCTATTCAAGAATCCGAATCATCAAACTCATTGAGAAAAAATGGGAGGGGGAAGATTCAGATCAAGAGGATTGAGAACATAACTAATCGACAGGTGACCTTTTGCAAGAGAAGAAATGGTCTCCTTAAGAAGGCTTATGAACTCTCTGTTTTGTGTGATGCTGAGGTTGCCCTTGTTGTCTTCTCCAGCCGTGGAAGGCTCTATGAATATGCCAACAACAGGTTCTTTTTTTTTTTTAAGCTTATTATTACATCCTCTTTCTCTCTCTGTCTGAAATTCAAGATTAACACTTTTTATATCTTATCTTGCTTTGTGTGTGTGTGTGTGTTGGTTTTGTTGGATTTGGAGAAGTTGAGGTTAGATTCAGGTGGTTTGTGTTTCTTGTTTCTTGCTTCTTGTTTTTTACTCCTTTTTTTTCTAATTTATTTTGAAGATTTATGGTTGGGTTTGATCATATAATTGGTAGATCTGTTGGGATTGATGATGGAAATTGAAGTAGTTTAGATTGAGAAGAAGTTATGAAAATCTAGATGAAATCTTGAAGAAACACTTCTATTGCGTGTGATTTCCCCTTTCTCTTTCTCTCTCATCAGCAAACTCTAATCAAGCTGTCAAGTTTGGATACTTGTCTTGATTACCTTAATGCATGTCAGTGGAACAAATTAATCAAGACTGCATTTTAAACAATTTTTAACCTAACAAAAATTGCAGATCTAGGGTTCAAGATTAGGGCTTGACTGTAAACCCACCTAGTAATTCATCTGCAAGAAGTAATCTCAAATGGGTTTTCACAATTAACATTAATTACAGTATTAATTGTACTTGTACTGTCATAATTAGGGTTTGAAGCCATCTTTTCATGTAATTATTTCTTCAACACCTCTGAATCTAAATCCTTTTTTTTTTCATCTCTATATATGGCTCAAAAGTTTGCCCTTTCTGTAAGAACAAAATTTCACCCCCAAGATTTCTTCCCCCCTCAAATTCTTGACTTTTTGAAACCCAAAAAAGAATCAAAATAGGGAAGATAGAGAAGCATCCCTCACTTTACAATGAGATTGAGAGAGAGAGAGAGAGAGAGAGAGGAAATGCAGTCTTCTGCTTTCAAAGAAATGATAGTAAGACAAACCATAATGTTGCACAAACATGGCTGCTATGCACTGTGAAACGACAGCTTCACTGATACACTCAACAGTAGAGCTTTTTTTTTCACAATATATACACATATACACACACATAGGCATGAATATTGAAGGGTGGGTGGGTTTCTGCAAGGGCGGAAGCAATATCGGGATTTTGAATGGATCGAGGAGGGGTGTAATAGCCAAAGGGTATGAACTAGTGAGTAATGACCACGACACGTGGCGGGATCCCATTGCATGGCCTCTGTAGCCAATCATATCATGGGATCTCGAACCTACGTGGCAGAGGGCAGCCAATCGTTGGCTCGACGAAATTAAGGTTGCTTACCTCTCAAACTGAACGTACGTATTAGTATATGTGTGTTTTCAGTCTGTGAAAGTGATTATACATTTAAAGCTGGACTACATTTTTTTTCACTTACCCTATTTAAGGGATCTTGGAAACTCAGAATTATTTTATTTTATTTTATTTTATTTTTACTCTTCACATTTATTTATTTTCACTTCATTCAACTTAAAATTCTATTGGGTTTGCGCTTTTCATATATACTTTTAGAGAGAGAGAGAGAGAGAGAGAGGGTTTTGTTTATTTCTTGTTATCATATTATAAAATATAAAAATTTCAGTTACAAATAAATGCTGAAAAAATATATTTATAAACTTGTATATATAGTGTATAATGATTATTAGAATATTTGATTGTGTATATGTGTGTATCATGTATATATTTATTTCTTTAATGTATATAATACATAGTATTGTATTTAGGACTTAGAGCATACATATGAGTATGAGCTAACATATGTGCATATTACTAGAGTAGCACTTTCTGACTAATTATGTTAGCGCACGTGTTTATAACTGTTAAGATGACGTACTTTAATTGTTAAATTAAAAATTGGATGAAATGATGGAACTAATTAAAGCAATAATGCGTACAAACTTTCCTCTAAAAAAAAAAGATTGGATAAAAATTGAAAATAATAAATAACCAAGTTTAATTTGAGAATACATATATATATTTAAGTTAAGCAATTTCCATCTCTACGGTTTAATTCACAGGTTTTAGTCGTCCATCAATAGATGTATTTCTTAATTTAGCAACGATTAAATTTTAACTCCCCCTTTCATTTGTCAAAATAATAACAACAACCTTTAAATATAATTTAAATAAATTCCATGTTTACTTATTCATAGTCTATTTTTATTTATTTATCTTCGTCATTGGGTGGTTGCAGTGTTAAGGCAACCATTGATAGGTACAAGAAAGCATGTTCTGGTTCCTCCAACGCTATGTCCACATCTGAAGCTAACACACAAGTATGTTGCATCTAATTAATTTCTTATATATCTTTCTAATTATATTCTAATTTATTTAATGGTCAATAATATAAATTAGAATTACTTGGTCTTTTTAACAACACTCTGGCCTTGAATAATTGAATCATGTATTTTCTTTTCTTAAAAATAAATTAAATCAACTTGAAATTACAAGTTTTCGTAGAAAATAAGTTGTCATAATTCCTGCTTTTTTTTTTTAATAATAAAAACAATCACTTGCTCTTTGAGTAATCATTTTAAACATGAATAATTAAATACTAGATAACATTTCCAGTAATGTTTTAATTTCCATAATCCATTTATATTTACTACAATGACATTTATTGTTCATGCATCAGTTTTATCAGCAAGAAGCTGTGAAGCTTCGAAGACAAATAAGAGAGATACAAACTTCAAACAGGTTACAGATTCCATCTGATCAAGCTATAATATGATCTACTATACATTTCACAACATTAATTATTCTGGTATTTAATTATATATATAAAACTTTAAAGACAACTTCTTGGAGAGGGTGTTAGCAACATGCCCTTGAAGGAACTCAGGTCTATGGAAGGTCGAGTCGAGAAAGCCATCGGTCGTATCCGGTCCAAGAAAGTAAGTTCTTCATCAAGCTTCTTAATCAACATATGTCTTATCTGTGTGTGTGAGTGAGTGAGTGTAATTATAGGAATTTAAAAACTGCATTCTTGATATTTATGCAGAATGAATTGCTGTTTGCTGAGATAGAGCTTATGCAAAAGAGGGTGAGAGCTGAGTACTAATCCCCCATCCCCCTCCCCCCCACCTCCACCCCCCCCTTCTTTCTCTCTGATATCTAACTAATGAAAATGGTGATGATTTTTAATCCATAGCAGGAGATAGAGCTGCACAATGCTAACATGTTTCTAAGAGCTAAGGTCATACCATATGAACTACTTACTACTCATGATCTATTTTCTGTCAAAAAAGACCTAATATATATGATCATGTGATATGCAAGTGCAGATAGGCGAAAACGAGAGAGCGCAGCAGCAAATGAGCTTGATTCATACAGGATCAGAATACCAGCATAGCATGAGTTCACAAACCTATGATGCTAGGAATTTCCTCTCTGTCAACCTTCTGGAACCTGATGACCACTACTCTTGCCAGGATCAAACTCCCCTTCAACTAGTGTAAGAGATGTTTTACCACTACTAATCCTAAAGTAGTCTACATTTATGAACATACTATATACGACGAATCCAAAACGAGCTATTACTTCCCTTGGATAAGGGGCTCCACATTACTAATTGCTAGTTAATGAATTGAAGTTCTAATTACATATTCTTGATTATTATCATGCAGTTAACAGCTGGAAATTAAGCCTTTCAGTCATGATCAAGAATCTCATATTTGTATTCAGTCTTCTATGTTATATTTTGCTAATTAATCATCATGGTATAAAAATACCTAAGTGTCCTCTTGAGCATTTTCCATGTAAAAAAGTACTTCTAGCAAGCTATTGTACTTGATGATTAAGTAAATCATTGCTCCATATAAAGCCCTAAAGAACAGTTGACTTTCTATCATCTTGGAGAATGTAATATGCTTTTGTTTGCAGATTGTTATATATGCTTTGTGTAATTGCCTTTATTATGATAACTGTTTGGTAATTATTTATAATTTTATCTGGACTAATGTAATTTGCCAGTCTCACTACTCCATTTCTTTAGTCAGTAAACCCAACTTCAAATGAAGAACATGATTATGCCTATTTCAATTAGAATGTGGTTAATTTTCCAATAGAAATAGAAAGATGTACCTTTAATTAGCTAAATTAAATACTTTTTCCATCCCACATTTAGTTGCATAGATACGAAATTTAAAATAAGTTTTTTTAAACAAATTTTATCAACTTTTGAAGAAAAATAGTCTTTTTAAGTACTTAATGGATAAATTACTACATAAAGTATGTTATATATGTTGTGCGAGAGTGATAAATTTATAATTAATATTAATTTTAAAGTTGAGAATTGATGTAATGTTGCTTTTTTGGATTGTAAAATTTATCGTGGGACTGATGATAATTACAAAATTTAATGTGGGATGGGGAGAGTACATCATAATTTCATCTGAATAGACTACATGTATAATTTACAATATGGAGACAATAGAAATCACTGCAATACAAATTACAATCCCATCCTGTTCTAATCTGAAAATTAGAAAACAATCAAGAGAGCACAAAGGTCATGAAAGCAATAAGCGAGAGTATAACTGTATTTAAATGATTATTTAAAAAAAAAGATAATTACATAAATTTATATTTAACATGATCTTCATTCTGAACAAACTCCACATTAAATATATATTGACAATTTCTTCTATGTGATGGTATTCATCGCACAACAAAGGATCATGGCCTGAGAAGAGACTGAAGGCCGAACCTTCTTCCCTCTATCTCAAACTTCATGTCCAATTCAATAATTATATAAAGATTCCTATCCTATCCCCTTAGCCTGTTATCCCACATCTTCTAACGTATTCATTCGACTCATTTACATGTATATACCATAAGTGTCTTACCTCAGGGGACCCGATTTCAAGCCATGGCTTCGCAGGGCCACTAAAATGTACGACTGCAGCAGCTTCCAACGTATATTTGTCGACTTTTGGATGTCTATACCCCAGACCAGCTAGGTGCCATGGAGGATCAAGAGGGTGAACGTAACTTTCGAATGCAATTAAGGCTAGTGGGAGTGCTCCGGGATGCCATAGTGTAAAACCAGAATTGAGGTTCTGTAAAATGTAAGAAAATAAGGTAACAGTATATGTAATAGTGTTAGTAACATGAACACAATAATACTCACGAGTTTAAGCCAATGATGATATGTTGCAGTGATGTTTGTTTTCCTCCATTGCTTCAGGTCGAAAATGTTCATCCCATGAAGCCAGCCACAACGATTTGGATCAAAGGTCGACGAAATCAATGGTTCCATGAAATTGAAGTAATCCTTGTATTTTCTTCCTGGACAACAGCCACGTCCACACCATGAATCAACAACAGCTCCAACTACTTTCTGGTTGAGATCAATTTCCCAGAGAGATGATAAGTCATGTTGTACTACAACATCATCGTCCAAGATCACAACTTTGTCCAGATCAGGAAACAGCTGTGAAAATAATAGTGTAATTTTTAAATGTGAAAGTTATGATATTAAAAAAAAAATAAAATTATTTGTGAATACGCCCATTAAATTATTACCTGGGGGAGATAGATACGGATGTGATTCAGTATAGAGATATAGCTTGGATTTAAGACATCTAGTTTGTGATCAGATTCTTCGAAATACTCGAAGCCTTTTTTCATTTCTCTGTACTTTTGGTTCCTCATCTGGTGATGAATTTCCAATATCTCCTTGATTCCAACATTCACTTCATGAGACCAATCATATTGATGCAATCCCTTGACCTCAACAACAGCAGGGTGAATCATGTTTACTGCAAACCATGAATGCATTGAAGTATACGACTTCTTGTCTGTTACTACGTGGAAAACCAAATTTTCAGGATTGATTGAGTTCTTTACGGCGGAGGAGATAACAACTGAGGCAGCAAGGACATTGTCAGTAAGAAGAACAACATGGTTATAGAAAGCATTCGTCAGGTGATGTATGTATTGAGGTGGAGGAAGACGGGATCGAGCCATGGCATTTATGGCGTACTCTTCAGCCAACTTAAGTGATAGACAGTGCAGACTCTGTGGTACACCATGAGCAGCTAAGTGCCAGTAGATAGATTCATGCATTTTGGCTGCTTGAACCAGGTGCTCCATATTCTCAATCTGCATATTAAATGCAGAAGCTCAAGATAAGACAATCTTGAAGAGAAGGATTAATATAGGCATCTAATGAAATACTAAACATCTAAGTGAAAATTTGTAAATCTCTTACTGAAAGGTTGGAGCTGTTCTATTCAATATTCATTCATATGATATTTTGAGGCAATGTCTGTTTCCTTGTCACTATATTACAACTTTATTGTTCTCAACTTATTCATTATGCTCTGAAGCTTAGTAAATTATTACACCAAAACTCTGGTTGATTCTTGAAAATTAAACAATTTACTTCTAATATTTCCCCTGCTTTCATATGAAATCCCTATTAAAACCCTGGGATCCAATAGAAGTATTAGTTCCTCTTGATCCTAAAAGCCATTTACCACCAAATGTGTAATTACTGATGGCCGAATTAGTTCCTTAAGTTTTTTTTTTTGATCGGACAAAGTTAGTTGTTAGTATAGTCAGTAGGGGTCACTCACTTGTGTAAGGAGCCCGGTGGCCAAGTGGGCTAGCCCACTTGGTTAGTAATAGTTTAAGTTGAGTTTGGATTCATAACAAAGTCAAACCTTTGACTCCTTTCAAATTAAATATATAGAAATATACATATCGAAGAGTATGGAAAAAAATTTAAAATGATTTTAATGAAAGTTGGCTACATGTGCTGAAAAGGGAGACATGTTTTCAAAGTGGTCCCACGATTTCTCTGAAAATCATGTTTGTGGCACATGGAGAGTTGTGAATCAAACGGATGGCTATGAGGGGGCTTTCTTTCTTCCATACAAATCAATTTCTCGAGTGGGACAAATTTCAAATCAAGAGAACAGAGACACAGAGAGATTCAGAAAAATAATGTGCATATATATAAAGTAGGGAAATGGATCCAGGAGGCCCATTACTGTTCACATGAACAGTGATGAACAGTTAAAATCACTGTTTACGTTGAAGTTCCTCCCATCCGGAGAGGATCTGCACCCATAAAGTAGTGTTCAAGATTCTTTTCCTTAGTACCTTTTATCCTGTAGACCTACGTAAGTAGTCGAGAAAATATGGCCATAAAAAGCCAGCCAACTTATTGATGGAAACTTTATACCCATTAAATGACACAGAACAACCCATGTTTTCAGTTAAGTGTTTAAAGGAACTACACGGCACAGAAACAAATAAAGGAGCTGCCATTGTTGGGACTTTTCAGTTACCTTCACACCCCATTATTGGTTGCTTTTTACTTACTTTTAACTAAATGTCATTAAACAGATCACAATGTTTGGTGAAATAAGATCAAGATTCATCAATTAATCTCAAAGAAAATTACATATTGGATTAGAAAATTTTACCATGGCTTTGGTGTTGATAGCAAAGGCCTTAATGTCGTGACTGTTTGACATCATGTTGTTTACAAGATCCACGAACGAATTTGATACTACATTTGAATCCTCCAGCGTTCGAATACGGAATTCTTCATTACTAGAGGCTGCTTCCAGCAACGCCCTCATCAGCTCTTCTCTGAGCTTTTTAAGCAGTTAACAAGGGAAGATAATTATAAATTTATAAACACATCTCATGAATGGCAAAATATAAATTCTTAAGGTTTAGGCTAATATATATTAAAAAATAAAAATATTAAATCATTGTTCTTCTTTTAAAACATAGAGTAATATCTAAATATAGGAAAGGGGGCCTCCTTATCTCATCCAACTCCAAGTTTAATTTTGGATGATTAAGGATAGAAAGGAGGTTATTATGGAATATTTTCACTAAAAAAATTAAAGAACAAAACCACAGATAATGTTTAAATGATACATAGCCAAATACAAAATTGAGAAATTAGTTAGAAATATTATGAAGTTTAAAAAATCATACTATTAAAAATTAATGGGAGCTCAAACTATTTCTAACTATTTCTAATCTAAACAAATACGTATCAAAATAATTTCCAAAGGATGTCTTTGCTATTTGTATTTAAGAAAATGAAGAACAGATCAAACAACTTAAATTATTTTAGATGAAATAACCAATATTATTGGACGTTTATTTCTGAAATCAGTTATATCCTACATGCTACAAAAATGATTGATGCTAATTATTTCAACAAACATGAATGATGAACAATGTCAAAGGCCCTAGTAATGCCAGAGACTATTGTTCATAACAGTCATTTATTTATTAAAAACTTTGTCAAATTCAATAAATTAAGATTTCAGAACAAGTGGTCCTAGAATAATAAAAGAAGCCAGTACAACTTGCCAAAGTGTTCGCCGACAGCCCCTAAAAGACACTTATCCACACCATTCCTTCGATACTGTCCAATATTACTTACACTCATTAATTATTTATTTATGATTTATTTATAGTGCGAGTAAAGCCGGTTAATCTATTTATTTAATACCTTTGTTAAAAAATTTTACTGGAAAATGACTTATTTATTAGAAAAAATTATAATTATGTGAGATGAATTAATGTCAGACATGATTTAAAAATCTAAAATTACTCAGTAATATGATATAAATTTATTATATATTTTGACTAATTGATGTATTTATTTTGACAAGAAAATTTGAATCTAGAGTGTCATTCTTAAACAAAAATAAAACTAAATATATTTCGATTTCTAGTTCAAAAATTCACCTTTTTTTATGATTATGGATCATACATTAGTAATTCAATTTGTAGGTTCCATACTATTCTTTTTCTTAATACTTTTAATTTTCCCTAATTTATTTCTCATTAATTAAAGTATGTAATCTTTTCATCATTTCATTTTGACCATCACATAAAAGTTTTTACTTTCTAAAAAAATACCAATAAAAATTACCAATTTTTTTTTATTTTCTTACCGAGAGTATATCTCAACAAATTTTATTTTTTAAAAAAATGGATAATCCAAGTTACAAGAGTAAAAAACATAGAATAGAGAGAGAGATACTCACCATGGCGTCGCTTCCGCCGAAAAATCTCCTTGTTATACACCCTGCACCGTCACGTAAATATATTCATCCATTTTTACCCCTGAAGTAAAACGAATAGTACATCCATGTTTACACCCAAAAGATCAGAGAAGCAAAAATTTACCAATAGAGGAAGGGCAAATAGCGGCAGATTCCAGAACCAGAAGAGCAGTTCTAAAGAGAAGAAGAGGCATCACTAATCCAAGCAGCAACATCGCCGATCGGCGAGCCAATCGCCGTCCAACCGTTGATTTCTCCGTTTTCATTCCCCGCCAAATATCTCCTCCCTCGCCACCACCGGCGGCGATTCTCTTAACACCGGTCGTCGATATATAGAACTTCATATTCCTTCCTTCAATTCCCGCATCTTTCTATCAAACTCACCACCAGATCCATTTCGGACTGATTAGCTTCCAATCCAAACCTCCATGGAAAACTAGTTCGAATTAAAGAAAACACCGATTCAACAGAAAATTACCTCCAATTGGTTTAGATAATCCTCTGAATTGAACTCGATGTATATATAGCAGCTCGAGTGAGTGTGGAACTAAGATCACGCAATGTTGTAGGTCCGGATAAAAGCAGGAATAAATTCAACACTGTACACGCACTAAAGTGTGTGACGGGGAGAGAGAAGAAGAAGAGAGAGATGAGATTATACTTCTTTCAAGATGAGACATTCATTTATTTTTCAAAAATATTAAATTAATCTTTATATTTCTAATTTCATTATCAAATTTCTGTTGGGTGCGATTCATTTCCAAGGAAAGATTGGGATAATGAAAACGAACTCCACTTAATAAAAAAAAGTATACTGCACACAACAGAGAATTTAATTAATTAAATTTGATTTTTATCCGTGTATAATTATTAAATTACAAACAAAATATAAGACCCTAAGAATTAACACACTTTTGTGAAATGGAGTATATAATCATTTTCCATAAGAGGGATACAGATTGGAGGATGGGGCCCAAAAGCAAAACGAATGGGAAACGCGACTTTAATTGCGCCGATATTGTAGAATGTAGGTGCCCCTTAAAATCGCTATAGTGGTTCCACTTCCATTCTTCCTTTTGCTATTTTAAATACTCCATTCGTTAGGCTTACATTTGCTTTTTGTACTAAAATTAATGAACTCTTTCCGTCCCACGGTAAGGATAATTTTTATTTTTTGGCACGTGAATTAAAGAGTATTATTATTTAATATGTAGTGGGTAGTTGTATTAGTGGGAGTATGAACCCCATGTTTTAATTGTATTAGAGGGGATGAGTGGGTCTCATGTGTGTAAAAAAGGAAAGAGGACCCTTTGGGTGGGACGACTAAAATGGAAAAAAGAGACCCTTGCTGTGGGACGGAGAGAGTAGTATTTTAATGTGTACTGAGGTAAGAGAAATAATAATTTAATGTAAAGTGGGTAAGTGTATTAGTGGGATGTGTGGGCATATGGAGAGAGAAGTAATTAATTTGTGTGGGTCACATACGCTAAAAAGGGAAATGTAACCATTAGGATGAGACGCCCAAAATAAAAATATGTAACTCAATTAAACACTCAATTAAATGCCACCTTCTTATTTGTGTCATTAACTTTATTAAATGTTAAAAGCTGTTAAGTTTAATAGGCTTAAGCGGCTCCATTATGAATACGAGCTTGAGTTCCAACACGCTGTTCATTTCATTAACGAGTTGCGACGAGTTCAATTCAATAAGACTTGATTACATTTTGCTAAAAGGAAAAAATTGGGACCTTTGAATTGGACGTCTAATATAGTAAAATAGGGAGCTTTTAATGGGACGGAGGAAGTATATTAATTAAAAATCAATTTAAAAATTACTCGAATGAGCTCGAACTTGTTCTTAGACTTATTTTTATATCGAGCTGATCTTAAGTATGAACTTGAGCTTGCTTGGCTTGAATTTTCTTCCAAATAACAATAATTTGTTAGAGGTAAAAAAAAAGTGATAATTTTCAATTTTCGCTAATTTTTTTTTCTTTTATGTATTACAAAATCTTATGTTTAATGATCTCGAAAGAATATTTTCCTTGCAATCTCTTGTAAAACTTACTGTCCTAATATAATACTCTCTCCGTCCCATAAAGAAGTTCACAGTTACTGTAGATACGGAGTTTAAGAAAAAATTGCTTTTTGGGGGGTAGTTTGATATTTTTAGGTAATAAATAAATTATAAAGTAAGTTATGTGAGTTGTAAAGGAGTGTCAATTTTGAAATTAAAGTGTATTGTGGAGTTATTGATTTGTGTGTATTTCCTTATTTGGGGGGTGAACTTATTTATGGGACGGATAAAAATAGAAAGTGTGAATTTGTTTATGGTACGGAGGGAGTAAAATTTATCAATAAATATGAAAGTAAAAAATTTAAGGACTAATTGATTAGTAGGTAATGTCATTATAATTAGATTCAAATACCATCCTTAAGCCAAATAAAAATACAAATTCAGTAAATTAAAGTGGTTGATAACTGATATTAGTACACCCTCAAAATTTGCACACTTTCTTTCCAATAAAAAAACTTGCGCGCACAAACACAAAATAATATCAACAACATTACAGTAATATAATATTACAAAAAATATCAAATTCTTTTTATATACAATTCAGTCAAAGTCAACTATATTATTTTCCTATAAATAAATATTCAAAACGTGCAAGTCATAATATGTTATCTCAGTTTAAATTTGGATTTGGATCTTAACTCAGTAAGTCACTTTATTAAAGTTTAAACTATCTCATTTTAGCCAACACTTTTAAGGGCCAGATTTTTGGGCCTTGGTTGATTGGGCCGAATATGATTTAATATGCTCCACCCCATAGGCATACCTCACAGCTCCAAATTACTATAAATATTTATTTAAAATAAAACAAAATCTCCGAACATTAATTCAAATTCCTAGGAGGTAAATAAAAGTTCATACTAATTTATTTGATGAGTGTGTGTAAGGTACTCGAATGGTATCACTAGACATATATTTGTATTAGTCGCACAAAGAAATTCACGATTTGATGGAATTTAAATAAATGATTTACTTAATTTAGTATTTTTAGTGTGAGAAAAACAATTAATAGAGGAAGCTAAAGCAAGAAAACTCAAGTGTATGTTGTTCAAAATCGATCATGCCAAAGGCTTATGATTCCATTTATCCTAGTGAAGAATTTTTTTTTTTTTTTCTTTCTCCAATGGAGGTAGGGAGTGAAGTGATAAAGTGAATATTTTCCACTTCAATTTGTTGACAATTCATTGGCACATGTTATGAAATTCAAACAACATTAATATAATTATTCGTTATATATTAAAATATTTAAGCTATAGTCTGCACCTGGGTGCACCCTAAAATAGGGTGCACTCATATACAAATATAACCAAAAATATATATAAATATGAGCAATAATATATACAATTTAATTGTTAGTTTTTTTAATGAAAAATTGATTGTAAAAAATATACAATTATTAAAAAAATATGTATACACTTTTGAATAAAAAGTTATATACATATGAATGTTAGTTTTTTTTATGAAAAACTTAGTGTGAAAGAAGCATATAATTATTACAAAACACGCATACAAAATAGAATAATATGTATACAAAATATAATAAAAAGTCATATACATATGGGTGCACCCAATATACACTCAAATATTTAATATATATCTCAGACAGACGTAAGAGTTTGCTTGAAATTGGGAGTTTTTTTAGATAATTTAATATTTAAAAAATATGAATAAAATAAAATGTAAAATAAGACAAAATTTCTTGTGAGACAAATTATCAGTGAGAAAGGTCATTCCATTATGCTTGTTGTATATAAAATAGTATGTTTAATGGTTGTTAAAGTATGTTTTCTAAAATATATTAGATTATGCATTAAAATATGATTTTAGCGTGTTATAATATGACTTATTATTAACATATTTTAACTACAAATAAGCATATTTTATCTATGTATAATAAATATATTTTAATGGTAAATCGACCCGTTTCACACTCGTCTCACAAATTACCCGTCTGGTGTCTTAAAATAATGAAAGAGGCTATATAGCACACACGTATGCCGTACGAGTATATATAATCACCCAGTTTAATCCCCCTTTTCACACCAACCAGGGGAAAACGGCGCTCTCTCTCTTATACTCTCTCACTCGCGCAAGACGCTGAAATTTCGAGGGAACTACTAATCAAGCTCTGGTTATTTCGATTATGCCATCGACGGAGGATTCCACAAGCAGTTCACCAGCTGAAAACCTCAAAATTCTTGCCAATGAAGCCTTCAAATGTACTACAACCAAATTATTCAGGGCTGATTTTACTTTATTGTTTTTCTGTTGTATTAAACAATGGAGCTCGCGTTAATGGCGTTTCTTCTGTTTGATCAGCGCATAAATATTCCCAGGCTATTGATTTATATACACAAGCATTAGAATTGAATAATGACAATGCGGTATACTGGGCTAATCGTGCGTTTGCGCACACCAAATTGGAAGAGTATGGAAGTGCTATCGAGGATGCCACTAAAGCTATTGAAATCGATCCCAAATATTCCAAGGCGAGTTGTGTTCTTCCTTCACGGTTATTGTTCTGGCAAAAATTAAAGATTATGTTTTGATTTTTGGGTTTGAATGAAATTAACTTTTTCATGTTTTGGATTTGGATATAATCAATTGTGGATTGATGGCTATCGATTAATATGCAGGGTTATTATAGGCGGGGAGCGGCTTATATGGCAATGGGAAAATTTAAGGAAGCTCTAAAAGATTTTCAACAGGTGGTTTTCTTTTGTTCTATTGTGCTTGCAATTTTACTAATGACTTATATATTGAGTTTCTTTAATTAATTAATTAAGTTTTGGCTGTATAATAAGTGGTTCTTTGTGCACAGATTAAAGCTTTGCTTTTGATGATGGTGGTTTTGCTTTCAATGGAAATAACAACTTTAGTTGATTTAAGTGTAGGAATAAAAATCGTTTACTCGAATATTGTTCTCTTTATGTCTCTCAAACATTTGTGTCATGGAGAGATAAATTAGTTAGAACAGATAATGCTGTGCATACTTCATTTCCAAAGTTGTTCATATGGTTTAGATTGTAGATGATCTTGCATTTATGTATTGCTTCAAGTGAACTGCAGTTCTAGTACCTTCGAGCTTTTAGTTTGAGACAGTTAAAATCATAAATTTGCATGGAGAGTGTCAAACACATAAGGAAAGCGCATATCATACTTATATCCTAACTTCAGAATATAGGCAGCATTCTGAAGTAGGCTAATGCTGTCGCTGTCAAAAATATTTGAGGAATGGTAGAGATTTTATTTTCTGCAATGTTGACATAGTGATCCAAGGATCCATTTTCTACACTTTTGTCTTAGTTACTCTAATGTATTTTTGGGTGGTCATCACTCAAGTTATTTTTTAGAAAAAAATCTCTTGTGTTCTTCAGGAACCTATTCATTGATATTTTTATTGCGCTCATCTTAATTTGTTTTGAAATTTCTTGAATTTAGGTCAAGAAAATATGTCCAAGTGATCCTGATGCCACCAAGAAATTGAAGGAATGTGAGAAAGCAGTTATGAAGCTAAAATTTGAAGAAGCTATTTCTGGACCTGAATCTGAAAAGCGCTCAGTAGCTGATTCAATTGATTATCACACCATAGGTATGCATGCTTTGACGCAAAATAATTTTCAGCTTTCCCACCTTACAAAAACACTCTAAATAGAGTTTCTTGTAGTGCAATGGTTATGAGATTGCTACTTCTTGCTGCAATTAACCATCTAGATAATTTTTTAAATGATATGGACGACAATTTTTTTGGGTGGGTGGTGGTGGAGGTGGGATGTACCCTCCATGAGATGAATCTCTGTGTTTCAACTTTCAAAATTGGATCTTGGCAGTGGAATTCGTTGGAGTTGCAATTTTATTTTATTTTAATTAGTTAAGACCTGTATCTTACATAATATGATAGCTGAAAACGAAGAAAGTATAGAACGGTAAACCTCTTGGCATTTTACCAAGGACCATGTGGTATCTCTTGCTGTATGCATTTGCATCTTGTGTAATTTCGATAAATGAATTAGTCAATTCCACTTTCCTGTAGTTATGTCCGTATTGTCTTAGAGCAAGACTTGCTCTTGTTATTATTATAGATATCCCCCACATCTATTCAGTGACCACAAGGCAAGCAGTTAGCAATGTTTTTTTTTTTTTAAACACAGATGTGGAACCACAATACACTGGCCCAAGAATAGAGGGGGATACTGTGACTTTGGACTTTGTGAAGAATATGATTGATCACTTTAAGAACCAGAAGTGTTTGCACAAGAGGTATACAGTGCTAACACATTAATGTAATTCATGTTCAAAAGTGCAATTTTTTATTGTTTATTTATTTATTTATTTTTGCGTAGTGTGGTTTGGTAAGTCTGACTTGTATGTTGATCTTTATTAAATTGATCATCCTCATAATAAAACCCAAGTGACGATTTTCTCATGTGTGACAGATATGCATGCCAGATTGTGCTGCAAATATGAGAAATGCTGAGATCTTTGCCTTCTCTTGTTGATATTACTGTTCCTGATGGAAATCATTTTACTGTATGTGGTGATGTACATGGTCAGGTAGTATTACTTCCTTCACTGAATTTCATTGACAAGCCATTTTTAGTATCCTCATAAAAGTTAATACATAAAATAAAATAAATTGCGACTCTTATAATGTGTTTGCAGTTTTATGATTTAATAAATATATTTGAGCTCAATGGACTTCCATCCGAAGATAATCCATATCTGTTCAATGGAGATTTCGTGGATAGGGGCTCCTTTTCTATAGAGGTCATACTCACACTATTTGCCTTCAAGTGCATGTCTCCGTCAGGTGATGACTTCATATTCTTCCATCATTGACATTCATATTACTTTGTGACATCCTTATGTAACTGGATTACCACTAAATTATTAGGAAGAATTGTTGGTAATTTTTGTTTTTAACTCTTTACTAATCTGTACAAAAGATGTTTTACATCAGACGAATACCCTTTACAATATCAAAGTCATGATGTTTGCTCAATAATAACCTAGAAGGGATACAGGACATGATCCCTTGCATTATCTCATAACTTATTGCAAAGTCTTACAATTTCTCTTGGGGTTCATTGTTGTTTTGCTAGTTTTATCAGTCTGAGTAAAGTACTTTTCATAATTATGCACGAATTCTGAAATTGCTACTCTTCATGAATTTTCTTCGTTTTTCCCTCTTGTTAATCATTTATACTGGTTTCTCATAGTATTTGCTTAATTTACTGTGGGGGTTTGATTGTCGTATTTTTCTCCCCAGCAATATACCTTGCACGAGGGAACCATGAAAGCAAGAGCATGAACAAAATATATGGCTTTGAGGGTGAAGTCAAGTCAAAATTGAGTGATACATTCGTCGAACTATTTGCCGAAGTGTTTTGTTGTTTACCTTTGGCTCATGTTATTAATGAGAGAGTTTTTGTGGTCCATGGAGGCCTTTTCAGTGTAGATGGTGTAAAGCTCTCTGACATCAAAGCAATAGATCGGTTTCGTGAGCCGCCAGAGGAGGGTAAGGTCCTTGCTTTATTAATAATTCTTTATTCATTTTTTTCCATCTGGCTTTTTTGGTTATTTATCATAATCTCTGATGGTAAACTCTTGGCTGTACATGCTGAGCTTTTGAGAAATTCATCTTGTCATTTCTCTTGGCATTTGTATTGGAAAATATCCTATTATGGCACCTTTTACTAAGATGCCAGGAGATACATACCCATAATATTGTTTTGTTGCACTGCTTGTATGAATAAGACGGTGCCAGAGAGAGTTCGTTTTTTAGTCCACATTAGCAAATGATATTTAATCCTCGTACTTGAGCTCAGTATCAATTTTTGCTTTTCTTCTTTTGGACTGAAATGTTATTTTAGTTTAGACTTTTTCTCCAGATTATATGCTAATAATTGCTATATATTAAATATTTGGGGTTATATCTTGTAATTTTCCATCAAGCAGCATATTTTGCCATGAACTAGAATGGCTATATATGCAGGCATGACTTATACATTATCTTCGAATGATATCCAGGTTTAATGTGTGAATTGCTCTGGAGTGACCCCCAGCCTCAGCTTGGAAGGGGACCAAGCAAGCGTGGCATAGGTCTTTCATTTGGTCCGGATGTAACAAAAAGATTTTTGCTGGAAAACAATCTAGGTTAATTTTCTCTAATATGCATGAGTGACACCTAGTAAACGTATTTTTATATTTTATTGAGTAAAACATCACTCAATTCAATCTATTCTTGCTTCACAGATTTAGTAGTGCGATCACATGAAGTAAAGGATGAAGGTTATGAAATCGAGCATGATGGTAAACTTATTACCGTTTTTTCTGCTCCAAACTACTGTGATCAGGTAATTTGGTTCTCTAAATGTACCCTCTGATGGAAAGTTCAGAGGATGTATACTTCATATTTCCAAGAAATGGGATCAAAATTGAACACAGTTTGCAAATTTCTTCAAATCCAAGTCGATAAAGCTGACCACCATTGTGCTATCTACAATCTGTTGGCCTGATGATCATTCATTGCCTTTAGTACATTCGTGTTTGAACGTTCAAGTACTGAACATCTTCTACATCTAATTAAGCCGATGGCAAACTGTATAAGATTAGCTTTTTTTCGAACTTCTGTATATCCATGTGACTGGCATTGAACTTTGTTTTCTTGATACAGATGGGAAACAAGGGTGCGTTTATTCAGTTTGAAGCACCGGAGATGAAACCGAACATTGCCACATTTTCAGCAGTGGTTGGTCTCTCTTCCAGTCTTGACCCTACATAAAATACATCTAAACTCAAAACTAGAATCGCTCTTCGGTTTTTTCCCTCCCTTACGACAAGTTGACTGATATTTTTCGATATACTATGCAGCCTCATCCTGATGTGAAACCTATGGCTTACGCCAATAACTTCCTGCGACTCTTCTCGTAGTCCACATGAATTGTAACTTATTACACACTGCTTCGTGCTTGGCTCGGTTCGGCTCGTTTACAATCTACAATTTCGTTCCATTTTTGCTCAAACTGCAAGTCTAGGCAAAGCTTCGAAGAATGGCTTAATAGGTGCTGTATGATGATCTCCATTTTTGTGTTAGTTCTTGTGGTTCCAAATTGGGAATCCATGTTTATCCTAAATTAATTACAAGTCTGATTAGCACCATATTTTTATTGCCTAATTAACATTATTCTTTCGCTTAATCGTCTCTTTTTTTATCCTTTTAATACTACTCTCTCAAACTCGATTATAAAATTATCACATTTCTTATTCTCTCCATATTATTCTACTTCTACCGAAATTAATTATTTGGATACTTTTTTTTTTATATAAAGTTCACAAAATTTTCATAAAGGATTGCATTGGGAAATGAGAAACGGATCTGTTGAATTTCAATTACTTGATTAAAAGAAATACTATAAATAAACTTTGTTACCTTATCCTATCATAATAATGGCTGACTCACCAGTGCGTATTCCAAGACGTATTGAAGTAATCTACCTTAACTCTTACGTTTTTTTTTTTAATTTTTTTTTCTTGCAAAAAAAAAAAAAAACTCTACGTTTATTTTTTAAATGAATCTAAAAAAACATATAAAAAAAAAATCTACGTCTATTTATTTATTTCTTTATTTTTAAATAACTCTCAAATTTTAGAAAGTTTAAAATTTATAAAAAAAATTGTGTATGCATTAAAGCATTTTTGGAAAAAATAATGTCGAATATATTGTTCTTAAAACTACTCATTTGTTTTGGTTTAAGATTTTTGACGATCATTAGGAGCATTAATTAAAATTATGAAAATTTAGAATAAAATTCCAAAAATGTAAATAAAATAATTATCCAATACTATTTTATTTAAATTATTAATCATAGGGTGCACTTAGAATCACCATAAATTTGAACGTTTATGACTTCTTAAATTGTCATTTACTCCTAAAATCCATAAAGAAATAATTTTTTTTTAAAAAAAACTAAGTAAAAACATCTTCTTTTTCTTTAATAATTTGGAAATTAGACATATGGCAAAAAGTTTTTTTTTTTTTTAATCGCATGAATTCCATGAAAAATTTATGGTCAAATTGACTATATATTAGAGATGAACTCAAAAGGTTTGCTTCTTTCTTCATCCAAGACAAGATTGCTAATTGTTTGAAATCGAAGAAATATGGAGAATTTTGACTCTTCCGCGGTGGCTAGAAGCCGTTTGGCGGTGATCTCAGCTCATCTCTCGCCTTCAACTGATTGCTCTGCCGCCATTCCGGCTGGAATTTTGGAATATTCTGGCTGCTCCGCCGCTTTGCCCCCGCCGCCTAATTTCAAAGGTTCGTTGATTTTGATCGATGAGCGCACCGGTAAAAAATACCAGGTTCAGGTATCCGAAGAAGGCACTATTAAAGCCACCGACCTAAAGAAGGTAATTTCACATCACTCGTAACTATGATTGTGTGCTTTGATTTGATTTTACTTTTGATAGGGAAACTTGTGGATAATTTTGAGTACCTGTAAGATTTGCGTTGAATTACCAGATATCAGAATCATGTTCTGCTGAAGTTATCAAAAGCATTAAAGAGTATACACTAAGAGTGTCTGTTGTGTTGGATCAGAAAGTTGTTTTACCTAAGTAATTGGTGTTTGTGATATAATTCTTGTGATTTATAAAAGCGGTGACTCTTACAGATAACAATAGGAAAGAATGACAAGGGGTTAAAGCTTTACGATCCAGGATACATTAACACAGCTCCTGTTCGATCTTCAATTTGTTACATTGATGGTGATGAAGGGATCCTTAGATACAGGGGTTATCCAATTGAAGAGCTAGCTGAAGGGAGTAGCTTTCTGGAAGTGGCTTATCTTTTAAGTAAGTGGTACTTCTGGTGTATTTTAAATCGTTTTATCTCCTTCTTCTATGCTCATTTTCAGTAGAATCAGCGTCGTTCCCTTTGACTGCTCTTTTTTGTAAAGATTTGGTTAAAGTTTTTCTGATGCATACAAATTTGAATCACCTTGCATTAGTCTTAAATTGGATTGACAACTTGTGAATTAGTTTAATTTATCCTGTCAATTTTTGTATTGATGTCAGTGTATGGGAATCTACCATCTGAAAGTCAGTTAGCAGACTGGGAGTTTGCAGTTTCACAACATTCAGCTGTTCCTCAAGGAATATTGGTGAGACTTTATTTTCATGATGAATGCTTGACCGGAAATATGTGTGTAATATATTTTTCTATACTTGTAAAGCCTCGGTAAAATGGACAGTTTGATGGAAAGTGTTGTCTTGGTTTAGTGATCCTTATTACTGTTAGATACTTGAGGTAAAATTCCTGGATTCCTACTGATTGTGATTTGCAGGATATCATACATGCAATGCCCCATGATGCTCACCCAATGGGTGTTCTTGTCAGTGCAATGAGTGCTCTTTCTGTTTTCCATCCCGATGCTAATCCAGCTTTAAGAGTAAGTCTGTCTTCCTATTTGCAACTCTTCTCTATTTTCATTCATGCACCTGCTTGTGGCCTGTGGGTTGAAAATTCAATCTAATTTTCAGTGTATGATACCCGAAATATGCAACCTTTAGTTTCAAAGAACTCTTTTGGCATTCAAATTTCTATATTTGTGTGCAATATGAAGTTTTTGTAATTCTCTGGTGATGGTTTTTTGAGCATCTTTCATGTTGCTTGTGGTATACCTTAAGAAGAAGGCATATTTTTTTTCATCTCCCACTTTGGAAGATTTCCTGTTACCGCAACGACTTATTTCCTTGTTACACCAGCTTTTCATGATGATGCTTTTTGAATCTGATCATTTTGGTCTGCTTTCATTTAGGGACAAGACTTATACAACTCTAAACAAGTGCGAGACAAGCAAATTGTGCGCATTCTTGGGAAGGTGAACTCCTTTTGCCTCTTCATTTTACTAATTGGATCATTGGTTACTTCATATTGGATCTCATATTGTATTGAAAACTGAACATGCTTTAATAGTGTTCAGCAAATCATGAATTCTGGTTGCATCTGAAATAAAAGTCCTACTACTTGTGTCTGCAGGCTCCAACAATTGCTGCAGCTGCTTATTTGAGGATGGCAGGGAGACCGCCTGTTCTTCCCTCTAGCAACCTATCATATTCAGAGAACTTCCTATATATGCTTGACTCATTGTATGTTCTCTCTCTGATTCTATGCTAATTATGTTCAGTATAAAAGATCAAAAGTGCAGTATTTCGGTTTTTTATTGGATTAAATTTGTCTCTTAATCCAAAAGGCATAGACAACTTTATTTATTAGTTGGTAAAAGTACGTTACGAAGTTTCTCTAATCCTTAATACTTGAGTATTTTTCTAACTAAGGGGTATGAGTGTGAATCAAACAGGGGTAACAGGTCTTATAGACCAAATCCTAGACTTGCACGAGTCCTCGACATTCTTTTCATACTGCACGCAGAGCACGAAATGAATTGCTCCACTGCTGCTGCAAGGCACCTTGCTTCAAGGTTGTATCTAATTGCTAGTTTAAGATGGAAATATTTATTTATTCTATTTTCAATTTACAAGTGAATCTGCATATGCAGTGGTGTTGATGTATACACGGCCCTTGCTGGAGCAGTTGGAGCCTTGTATGGTCCTCTTCATGGCGGAGCAAATGAGGTAATTAGCAATGTAGTGACATTAAAGCTTGCGATTTTTATTTTTTTTAGATATTTCAGTGGGAAATGCTAACATGATCATTGGTATATATATATGAAGTGGATAGCTTGTTCAGCATTATGAACCACATTGAATTTAATTATGTTTATGTAGGCCGTGCTCAAGATGTTGAGTGAGATTGGAAGTATTGACAACATACCTGAGTTCATTGAAGGTGTAAAGAACAGGTTAAATTACCGCATTTTTAATTTTTATTTATTTAATGTGTTCTAAATCCAAGCATTATGCTTCTGTAATTTTCTGTGATCTCTAGGAAGCGTAAGATGTCAGGTTTTGGGCACCGTGTTTACAAAAACTATGATCCCCGAGCCAAGGTCATAAAAAGACTTGCAGAAGAAGTATTTTCCATTGTTGGCAGGGATCCCCTTATAGAGGTTTGTTTCTTTGGATACTGAATTTGTTTGCTTTGAAAGGTAGCTAGAGATCTGTTGATCAGAAACAAAATAATGAAAACGATAGCTGATGCAAACATAGCTTCCAGTGGAGTAAAGTACACATGATTCTATATGCATGCTTTATACATCAATATTCTGTTATTGCAGGTGGCCATCGCTTTGGAGAAAGCTGCTTTATCGGATGAGTATTTTGTGAAGAGAAAGTTATATCCTAACGTTGACTTCTATTCTGGGTTGATTTACAGGTATGCTTAGGATGTCCCTTGTGTAAGTATGTGTGTTGAGTCTTATATTTCAATGCAAGTAATCTCCATTGTTGTGATCAGGGCAATGGGCTTTCCACCGGAGTTCTTTACAGTTCTGTTCGCAGTTCCTCGAATGGCTGGCTATTTATCTCATTGGCGAGAATCTCTTGATGATCCTGATACCAAGATAATGAGACCAGCACAGGTTCTCTCTCTCTCTCTCTCTCGTTTCAGGCTTCTTCAATAAAAATCTAAATTCTTACTTAATGATAACTTAATTCTTCTCATTGCTGGTTGAAAGACTGAGATACGTATATGATTTTATCTACACCCTCTCTTTCTGTCTGCTCTCTCCCTACTGATCTCTACTGTATAAGCAGGTGTACACTGGCGTGTGGCTAAGGCCATACGTACCATTGAAAGAACGGATGTCCTCAGGAGAAGTTGATAAACTTGGTCAAGTGACTGTGTCCAACGCAACAAGGAGGCGGTTGGCTGGATCAGGGGCATAGATTTACAAAACTGTATGCATCAGATTGTTCTGCTTAAATTAAAATCAGAGAAATAAGTAGTGATGATTTCTGTTTCATAGACCGATTCTACAAGTGATTGCACACAGCATACAGTGTAATAAAATGTTGTATCTTGATTGATAATTATGCTGTAATCTGTAACCAGCATTTGCCAATATTGATTTATAGTATTATTATTAATCTGGATGGATTTTAGAATATCTAAGCTTTGTCTGTCAATGTAATCCCCTCTACAACCCTTGCAACTATTACTTTTCAACACCTGTAGTGTATCATTATATTTATCTCTAGAAAATAATTGCATAAATAACATTATCTTTGTATACCTTTATGGATTATATATTGCTACACTTAGCAATAATGTATCTATTTTACTTTTCCGACTAGTTAAAATTTATTAAGAGTGAGGATTGGGTATTTAGAATTTAGTATTATGAATTAAGCTACATTATTTTGTTCTAAAGGTATACATTTTAATTAATGAGGGTATACCATTTTGTTTTAAAGGTATACACTTTTCATTATATTTTTTATTTTTTCAGAAAATAAAGGATACATATCTTTATACTAAAGGGTATACAATTTAACACAAAATTCTCAAGACACACGGAATGTGCTTCCGTGCGCCCGGGTGCACACAAGTTTTTGCTTTGTAAAATAAAGGGTACATATCTTTATACTAAATGGTATACTACAATTTATCACAAAATTCTAAAGACACACGGAATATGCTCCCGTGTGCCTGGGCACACACAAGCTTTTGCCATTTATTAATTTTTTTCTTTTCTACATGATCCAACATATTCACTATTGATACAATCATTCACTACAAATAAAAATAAAGGACCGTGTACCCGGGCACACACAAGCTTTTGCCATTTATTAATTTTTTTCTTTTCTACATGATCCAACATATTCACTATTGATACAATCATTAACTACAAATAAAAATAAAGGATAAGTGTTGCGTGAGATCATCTTACATAAGATCATTTTATACTTTTTAAGATAAGATTATTTTATACTTTTTAAATTAGTTATCACTTTCGCTATAAATTGTTATTACTTTTTATTTATATCATAAATTATTCAAAAAATAGCATTAACAATTTTCATTAATTGAATATTATTTTTCATTATTGAATTTATTATTTTTGAGTGTATACTGGGTGCACCCGGGTACAAGGGTACACGCATATATGTATAACTTTTTATTTTATTTTGTATACATGTTATTCTATTTTGTATACGTGTTTCGTAATAATTGTATACATTTTTCACACTAAGTTTTTCATTAAAAAAACTAGCATTCATATGCGTATAACTTTTTATTTAATAGTGTATAGGAGTACATGTTTTTTAATAATTGTATATTTTTTACACTCAATTTTTCAATAAAAAACTAACAATTAAATTGTATACATTTTTACTCATAATGTTTTTGTATATATTTGTATATGGGTGCACCCTATCTTAGAATGCACCCTATAATTAGACATTATTTTTTATTTGTCTCACATTAAGCTTTACCTAAGATATTCTCACATACGTGCAAATAGTATCCGGAGAAAATATTTTAGATTTATTTTTTAAAGTCAAGATTGGATAATTTCTAATAGCCGGAGAAAATATTTTAGATTTATTCTTTAAAGTCAAGATTTGAACGACATCTCATGAAGTACTGTAAGGGCATACAGATTAATTACGGAATATGTATAAAAAATAAAATGGGTTTAAAATTTTTGAAAATAAAAAAATAGTAAAATAAAACGATGTCATTAAGAAAAGTTGATTTTTTTTCCAATTTAAGAGTATTGTGTCATTTTTAAATAATAAATAAACTATGAAATAAATTAGAATAATTACGATTCTACTCTTAAAATAAACTCTAAGAATAAATATTTAACATAGGAAAAATAGGTCATAAACCGGCCACATCAAAAGAAAAAAATTTATTCCATAGACAGAATTATTTCATACAATAATTTTGTCATCAAGTAATTATCTGGCTTTTGCGCCATTCAAATACATATAATACACACTGCTCAATGAGATCAATGACTTAACACGTTTTAAATCTTCTCTGAACTGGCCTGATCAGTTTGGATGACGACGGAGCTGCTCGAGAAGCAACGACGGGCTTTCCCTTGCTCAGAACACTAACATATCATGCAAGAGAAATGAGATAATGATCAGATACAGTATAAGCAAAGAGATCCAAATATGAATCCAGTGTGTTTCTCGGATCAGATCAGTATTACCTGTGTTTCCTTTGAACAGTCATCTTGTTCATCGCGGTTATATTCTTGAACTCTCGACTGTATCAAGACAACAAGAAGTAACATTAGGTTAAGAGAAAAACATAAAATAATGTGTTTGAAATAAATACCTGTTGACGTAGTCTAGCTTTGCCTTCTTCATCAAGTTACTTTTTGTGTTGTATATGTTGTTAGCAATGGCACCTACATGACCTACAGACGATTCAACGAAGACACATGTTTCACCCTCCATAATGTTTGAAGAAGCTCAGACCCCAATCTAAAGGGGTATTTGTAAAGCCAAGAAAAATAAGAAGTACCTCCAAAATAGCTTCTTTTACTGCTAGAAGGTGGAACCTTTGAGCACAGCTGAACTTGTCGACTTTGTTTCCCTAAAAGGTTAAGCAGATCATATATATATTAATATCAATGGTATTATTCCCAACAAATATGAAATGTAGCAATTATCCAAGAAATCATGGCATGTTTTTTATATCAATCCAAGAAACACCAAGTCTGTTTCTCCAAGAGCATGAAAGTATATATTGCAATAGAAAAACGGAAGACATGGATGAGGAAATAATATCATAAAATGGCGACGTCATCGTCTACATGTAAATTTAAAAGGGACTTAGAAGCACAACTAACAAATAATGATAAATGCCTACTAATATATGGCACAAGGCATTTGACCTCCATCAACATTGAGCAAAATAGAAGAGTAGATTTAATTGCAAAAGAGCAAGTACATGGCAGTGTTACAAACGAAAGGCCTCAAGCGCATAAAGCGCTAGCCCGAGCAACTTAGCAATTCTAATGTCTAGGCTTCAGGGTGCGAAGCACAAAAATTAGGCCTTGTTTTCTGTTCAAATTATAACAATCACAGACACCTTCCTTTTCTAGACTAGTCATGCATTAGTAATCAGCAGATAGCCAAGCATTTGAGTTTTAATCAATATCTATAGAGGGAACTACTTACTAGCATCTTCTTCTTTGTATCGTTGTTTAATTCGATCAAGAGATTTTTGTGTTGCCTCTTCCCTCTCTTTTAACTTGGCCTGTAATAAGTTATTAGTGATGCAATGTAACAAAGGAAAAAATAGCTAAAATTTGCAATCATAAATTTGACAACTGAAAGTGCATACCTCGTACAATTTTCTCCATGCGAAAGTCACATTTTTCTGTCGCATCCTCTCAACAACGACATTCACGCTCTCCTCGCCGAACTGGCCCTTGTAAAACTTCTTCCAATATTTATCAGTAACAGGGCTAAGATCTCTGCACTGTAATCAAACCACACAATTAGTTGAGATCATGATATAAAAGTAAATCCAAGAGAAAAGGAAGCTTTAGAATAGCCCAAAAATAGCGGCCAGAAAAATCTTACTTCTGTACGATCCTCAATATGCTTCAAATGATCAACAGCACAATGGGACAAAATGCGATCTAAGAGATGAAAATCAAGATATCCAACATCTCCTAGATACCTGACATTGTCTATAGCCAGCTGAACACATAAATCAACCAATGGGGGTGATTTTCGAATCGCCATTGAATCTGATTGTTGGCTTGCACCCCTGCAAGAACTAAATATTACTAGAATATAACAAGAAACAATCAATTAAGTAACAAAACCAATCAACACAACAAGAATTCAGAAGGTTCTTCATACAGCTTTGCAGTAGTATCTCTTGTAATAATTATTCACAAGAAATAAAGCTTGATTTAATCTTCAACAATGAACTTAAAAGAATCTTAGTCCATCATCTAATTGAATTACCCTCCACCACAGATTTCAAAAACGCCGTACCAAAATTTCAGTACTCAAACTTGCAAAATTTAATAATTTACTTTATTTTCCCACATACATAAATTCATAAATCAAAAAAGAAAAAAAGACATATATCGAATTTCGAGATTCATCTCCCTACAGAACAGATGAATTTCCATTGTTAATTTACGAATAAATCTAAAAAAAAAAAATTGTCAGTGAAGAAAATAAGCTGAAGAAACCCAATATTAAATAATTAATTAATTATATAAAAAAATGGTTGAAAGATTACCGGTGAAGGGATCGGACGTGGAGAGAATTAGGGCGTCAAACAGTGGATGATTGCAATTGCAGTAGCGTTTATATCAAGGAGCTTTGGTTTCAAGCAGATCAGATTTCTTGATTATCATTATTTCCCCTTTTTATTTATTAGGTTAATTGGTTATCACTGGCACCTGAGGCCCAAATTGGAGTTTCAATTTCCTTTCCCTAACAAACTTTCATAAGTAAAGATAAATTAATAATTTTCAGTTTAGTTTCATATATTTAGATTTATCACTAAATGCTAGATTAGAAAACTTGGGCGAAAAGGTAAAAAAATTATACTATGTATTTTCCAATTTGTATTAAACGATCATAGATTCATATTTCTTTTTATTTGGCAAAAAGTTAAAAGAAATATAGTTTTTTTTTCTAAAAGTGTGAAACTCACAAATAATAGTTTGAATATAATTTAAAATTGCTCTTTTTTTTTTTCCATAAGAAGATGTGATATTATATTCAAAGAATGTCACTTTTAACTGTTTAAGAAACCATATTCGTACCTTTACTTTTATAAAATTTTAGGGCTTTAAATAATCTTCATCATTGCTATTTTTTTTAAGGCAAACCATATTGTGAAACAATTTATGAGATATGTTTAAATATAATTATTGTATAGGTAGAGTATAAGCATATTTTACTTGGTATAGAATTTTAATAGTGAATCGATTTATCTCATATATATCCGAAAATGCATCTTTTCTTAACGTAATTAGTTGCCCTTTTAATTTTGGAAAAGACTTGTGTGAGATCGTCTGAGACGGCCAGAAAGTGATAATTTTTATATAAAAAGTGATAATAAATTAATAAAAAGTTATCTCACGTGCAACGATCTCACGCAAGACCTACCCTTTAATTTTTCGTAATCCAACAAAAAAAACCTTATACAGTCCCCTCGTGTGTGACTTCAACAGCTATTAATTGTGATTTAACTTTACTATTATATGAGGGTAGGATTGGTAATTTACTGTTTTTGCACGTCAACTGACTCTAACCGAATCCCATCTCAAGAAGTTGAACTCAGCACAAATCCATGTCTATCTTTCGAACAAACTTAACTTCTTACATTAAAATTACAAAAGAATATTAATTGTACTTTATATTCTTTTGGTTTTTAATTAATTGATAGTAACTCTATTCAATATTCAAAGTCAATGTATTTCATACCTCTTATATCGGAATACCATACTGTAGGCACCTGAATTTTATTGTCTATTAAATAAAATATGTAGCAAATTAATGCAATAATTATCAATTAATTATTTATTTATTAAGGAATTTAAATAAATTAATTCCTAAAATAAATAAGTAAATAATTGATAATTAAGCCTTATCCAGTCCAGCAGACTTAATTAAAGGAAAAAAGTCCAACATATCTTTTAAAGGAGAAAATATTTCTCAAGTGGTTATTTTCTCTACATATAAATAAGGGCCTTCAGTCCTCATTCCAGACACACCAAAAACATACATCTGAAGACGCGCTTCTGAAGAGATCAAGAATACGAGCAGTGCTCCCTTGAGATCTTCAAGCATTCAGAGATCAAGGTTCTAAGCCCCTCCGATCCGGCGTTCTTCCATCCAACCATCTCCGATCAGAGATCAAGATTCTATGCCCCTCCGATCCGGCGTTCTTCCATCCAACCGCCTCCGATCAGAGATCAAGGTTCTAAGCCCCTCCGATCCGGCATTCTTCATATCAAATTCATCCAGCAGTCTCCGTGAAGTTAACGTTCTACCAAATTGAACAACATTCTTCACAATAAATCTTCAAGTCAACGTTTTACCCGAACAAAGGCTCAACGCCTCCGGATAAATATTTTAAAGCTTCAAGTCAACCCCGAGCACGGACAAGCTTCATCCGAAGATCCGGCTCAGAAAGTTGATAAAGTCAAAGAAGTCAACTCAAGAGAGGAATCAGAGGATAGCTAGAAATTGTTTACTTAAATTCTCAAGTTTAATCCATCCCGGATTATCATTGTAATATCTTTTGTGTTTATTATTTTAATAAATACAAATTTTGTTGTTACAAATTTTGGCACGCCCAGTGGGACAGTTTCTACCTCTCATCTCCTCTCTTCGAAAGTTTGAAAGTACAAAGTATGGCTCCTCTCAGGATTGCCATAAGAAGATCTTCTACCTTGAAGCCTTCAGAGCTGCAGACTGAAAAGATTCAAAGAACAATTCCACTCAAGATTGCGATACGAAGGTCTACTGCCTCAAAACCTTTAGAGTTGCAAACTAAAGATGTTGAAGTAGTTATAAGGAGTATGTCTGAAGTCTCCTTAGAGACAAACCACGTAGTGGGGACTATTCTCGATAAGCCAATGCACGACGACAAAGATGGTGAAGAGGATTCTATCTGCCCAACTCCTCGATCCATAGAAAGTTTGGCGTATGACTCATTCATAGCCTACGCCATGGCAACAAATGCTTCGTCTGTCGAAGAACAACTGGCAAGCTTGACTCAATCTGTTGCTGCACTCACCAAACAGAGCCAAGAACAAGGTCTATTGATATCCAAACTGATGAAAAATATGGAGATAGCACAGACAAGTCATGTAAATGAGAAACGAGTTGAGGATGAAGACGAGGATGAGGACTCCGCGAATCACCATCCATATGAAATAAATCCAGTTGAGGAAGTGATACAAATTTCAGCTGACGGAATGCTCTCTATGAATCAACTGAAGAATATCGTACTAGAGACGATAAAAGACAAGTTTAAAGGGAGCTCCAAATCTTCTGTTGCTTACAATAAGCCATATACGAAGAGAATTGACAACTTGAAGATGCCAGTTGACTACCAGCCTCCTAAATTTCAACAATTCGATGGTAAAGGCAACCCAAGACAACACATAGCGCACTTTGTCGAGACATGCAATGATGCTGGAACCTTTGATGATCACATGCTCAAACAATTTGTCCGCTCGCTGAAAGGAAATGCTTTTGATTGGTATATCGACTTGGAAGCTAACTCCATCGACAACTGGGGGCAAATGGAAAAAGAGTTTCTCAATCGCTTCTACAGCACTCGAAGGACTGTTAGTATGATCGAATTGACTAACACTTGCCAGTGGAAAGAAGAGCCAGCACTCGATTATATTAATCGATGGAGAAATCTAAGCTTGAATTGCAAAGATCAATTGGATGAAGTCTCTGCCATCAATATTTACATTCAAGGGATGCAATGGAGTCTGAGATACATCCTTCAAGGGATTCAACCAAAGACTTTTGAAGAACTAGCTACAAGAGCTCATGATATGGATTTAAGTATGACATCAAGTCATTTCGAATTGCCAAGAAACAACTCTTATGAATTTGAAGACATTTCACTTGATGAACCTCTCGAGGAGGAATCACATTCAAAGAAGCCGGTGTCAATAAAGATTCAAAGAAATAAAGTTAAAGTAAGAGAAAGTAATGCACCCGATGATTGGGGGCAATGAACTATTAACAAAGTCAATGCTCCTCGACACGAGCATAAACTGTCCACATGTTATACTCCTTGATACGAGTTAAAACTATCTAAAATTTCTCAAGCAATGCTCCTCGACACGAGCATAAACTGTCCACATGTTATACTCCTTGATACGAGTTAAAACTATCTAAAATTTCTCAAGCAATGCTCCTCGACACGAGCATAAACTGTCCACATGTTATACTCCTTGATACGAGTTAAAACTATCTAAAATTTCTCAAGCAATGCTTCCCGACACGAGCAAAAACTGTCCACATTATGCTCCTTGATATGAGTTAAAACTATCTAACTTAAATCAAATCTCCTTGAGAAGAGACGAAACTCTCTGCATGTTATGCTCTTTTGATACGAGCCTAAACTATTAAACTCAAATCAAATCTCCTTGAGAAGAGACGAAACTCTCTATATTTTACGCTCCTTGATACGAGTCTAAACTATCCCACTTAAATCAAATCTCCTTGAGAAAAGACGAAACTCTCTATATGTTATGCTCCTTGATACGAGCTTAAACTATCCCACTTAAATCAAATTTTCTTGAGAAGAGATGGAACTCGCTACATGTTACACTCCTTGATACGAGATTAAACTTTCCAACTCAAGTTCAAGACTCCTTGAGAAGAGTATAAACTGTCTACAAATCAAATTGAAGACTCATTGACACGAGTATAAATTGTCAGCAAATTCAAGTTCAAAGCTCTTTAACGCACGAGCTTAAACTGCATGTTACTCCTGGCCCGCACGAGTATAAACTGTGTACGGCACCCCCTATTCAAACCAAATCATGTCCTTTTGAACTACATTATGACTTGATTCTCTGTGAAGAGGTACGTAGCCGCTTAGCACTTCACTAAGTTCAGTCATAATTCAGGCTATTCGTATCAAGTTGCTGAGACAAGCAATAAAATTCAGTCATGTTGATCAATAATGGAGTGTCGCAATTTGTTCACTTCAACACAAAGGCGTCCGTGAACAAAGTGCGAGGGGGCATTTGTAGGCACCTGAATTTTATTGCCTATTAAATAAAATATGTAACAAATTAATGCAATAATTATCAATTAATTATTTAGTTATTAAGGAATTTAAATAAATTAATTCCTAAAATAAATAAGCAAATAATTGATAATTAAGCCTTATCCAGTCCAGCAGGCTTAATTAAAGAAAAAAAGCCCAACATATCTTTTAAAGGAGAAAATATCTCTCAAGTTGTTATTTTCTCTACATATAAATAAGGGCCTTCAGTCCTCATTCCAGACACACCAAAAACATACATCTGAAGACGCGCTTCTGAAGAGATCAAGAATACGAGCAGTGCTCCCTTGAGATCTTCAAGCATTCAGAGATCAAGGTTCTAAGCCCCTCCGATCCGGCGTTCTTCCATCCAACCGTCTCCGATCAGAGATCAAGATTCTATGCCCCTCCGATCCGGCGTTCTTCCATCCAACCGCCTCCGATCAGAGATCAAGGTTCTAAGCCCCTCCGATCCGGCATTCTTCATATCAAATTCATCCAGCAGTCTCCGTGAAGTTAACGTTCTACCAAATTGAACAGCATTCTTCACAATAAATCTTCAAGTCAACGTTTTATCCGAACAAAGGCTCGACGCCTCCGGATAAATATTTTAAAGCTTCAAGTCAACCCCGAGCACGGACAAGCTTCATCCGAAGATCCGGCTCAGAAAGTTGATAAAGTCAAAGAAGTCAACTCAAGAGAGGAATCAGATGATAGCTAGAAATTGTTTACTTAAATTCTCAAGTTTAATCCATCCCGGATTATCATTGTAATATCTTTTGTGTTTATTATTTTAATAAATACAAATTTTGTTGTTACACATACCATATAAAAGCAATAAAATTAGTACATTAAAAAGCGATGAATTCCCAATACTCTCCATAAATCTCTTCAATAATAAACACTAAAAATGAATTCCCAATGTCAAAAAATTGCATATGGAAGAAAAAATTTTTGAAAAGAAACATTAGACTACCAATCTGGCATATGAATTTTTTTACTATCAAATTTTTACCATAACAGAATTCAGGGCCTACCAAGTTTTGGTTTGTCCTTGCAAAAACGAGAGGTGATTAAAATTTAAAATGTCGATCCATCGAGCAGTGATTAAATGGTACATTCATCAGCTACGAGCGGAGGTACGAAAGAACAACCCTGAAGAGTTTGCTCAAAGATGTGGCCTATTCTCAACAACTTCTCCTACAACACATTCAGGATTGTAGATAGAAAATAAAATGAGTGGATTTGTTTAGTACAATGTAGAAGATTGAAATTGCTGAAAATTAATATATGCAATACAGGATAAGAATTTGATTTACCTCGTCAAATGCTGCTCCAATCATTTGAAACCCAACAGGCAGGCTAGCAGACCCTCCTTCAACAAATCCACATGGTAAAACCAGGGCAGGGAGACCAGCCAAGTTCACATTAACCTGCATTCGTTTCGATGAATCAGACATTCAGTAGATTAAGAACGGGTGTGAGTTGAAGAAATCATAAGGCATTATAAACTCACAGTCATTATGTCTCCAGCGTACATGGCCAATGGATCATTTTTCTTCTCACCTGAAATTATTACCGATGAATTAGATTTATCTTCTGAGTTGGTCGTATAAAAGTGAAATGATGGGTGTCGCTGAGAGGACATTATTACAGTCAAGCAGTGAAAAGTCACAGGTGTAGTACCAATCTTATATGCTACAGATGGAGCAGCTGGAGATATCAAGATGTCATTATTGTCCAAAGCTTCCTTAAAGCCATTTCGTATTATAGTCCTGACCTGAAATACCAGCATACTCGTATGTTTTCAGAGAATAACGAGATATTACAACATTCAAATAAAATTTCAAAAAACAATTAGACCAAATTACTTCCATGGTCATAGCTGATTATTGTTATATATACTAAATGTTAAGATCAATTGTTTAAATGCATTTATCCATAAAATGGAAGGAACAAAACTTGGGTTGTTGAAGTTGTGGTAATAATGAATGTCACACTAGAAAAGCAATTATTGGTAAACCTGTTGAGCACGCTTGTAATACGCATCATAATACCCCGCAGAAAGAGCATATGTGCCCATCAGAATTCTCATTTTAACCTGTTTAAAAAGCATCACATGGTGGCAAGTTAATAGTAGGAAAATTTTCTTTCAGCCATAAATTATATAGGAGAATGTCAATAGATGTTTATATTGCGCAAACTGTTCATAAATTCGCACCTCAGAACCCAACCCTTGAGCACGGGAATTCCCATAAAGAGCATTGAGCTCATCACCCAAAACTTGGTTTCCATATCTGAAATGCAGTGGGTGGGGTTAACTTCAGTCTCTGAAGTTTCTTATGTCGAAAAGAAAGGTTTTCAGCCTTCTCCACACAAAGATTATTATGAATTTTAATATTAGTTGAACCAGACATTAGTTCACAAGATAACCTGACACCATCATAGCGAGACAAATTTGATGAAGATTCAGATGAAGCAAGAATATAGTATGCTGGCAATCCAAGCGAAAATGATGGTAATGTAACCTGAATATCCAAAATTAAAAGAGACAATAAGACGCTTGACATTTTGTTGTGCAGTAAAGACACAAAGACATTGTATTAACCATAATACATGAGAAAATATACCTCTGATACAGTGCATCCAAGATCTTCTAAATGCGAAACAGCATCCTGAACTGAAGAGATTACTTCTGCATCAACCCCACTTTCAAGGGTTTCATGAATAACACCAACTCTCAGTCCTTTCAAGGGTTTAGATTCCAAGTAATCTAAAGCAACAAATTGAGATGCATAGTCTGGGACTTCCTGAAATGAAAAGTCTAGAGATTGAACGAAGAAATATTCTTATCGTATATATGATGAGCTGAAAACTCTAATCTAATAGATATGATATTGAACAAGATTCCCTGTCAATATTCTACATAAATGGGAACTAGGTGCAAAGAAAACGCTTCAATGCTACACATTTACGGCCGAAAAAAATTTCTGACACAAAAAAAGATTATATATGAAATCATATGTATGTAAGACGGCAATATATGCAATAAAGTGAGGTTTTTTTGAGGTTGCTGCATGTATTTAGCAATTTCCGAGTAAGTTATCATGAATAATTGGTTCAGAAAAATCATGGATGTAATATGATACAAAACGTTGCCGTTTTTAAATATGGAATGATAATAGTACACTTGGATTTAAATGCAGTGTGAGGTATTTAGCAATTTCCGAGTAAGTTATCATGAATAATTGGTTCAGAAAAATCATGGATGTAATATGATACAACACGTTGCCGTTTTTAAATATGGAATGATAATAGTACACTTTGATTTAAATGCAGTGAGGGACTTAGGACTGTACTCTTGAGCTACTCGTCGCATCAAACTTATCATAACCAGAAATTGAGTGGAGAAGAATTCCTGCATCAGCAACAGAAGAACCAAAGCATCCAATAACATCCAAGGAGGATGCGTAAGCCACAAGTCCATATCTTGAGACACGCCCATATGTTGGCTTCAGCCCCACTATGCCACAAAAAGATGCCGGTTGCCTGACACTTCCACCAGTATCACTTCCCAATGCCACCATGCATTGTCTTGCAGAAACAGCTGCAGCTGAGCCCCCTGAAGAGCCTCCTGGTACCCGTGACAAATCCCAAGGATTGGCTGTCACCTAATGAATATGAAGATGCGTCACCTGAGTAAACCATATTCCGTTACAAGATTGTAAAATTGGGTAAACTATATATCTTTAAATTGTTTATCTCAGGTGAAAAAGAAGAATTGGGATATGAATAGAGGTCCATGTCATCAAGATATCATCTCACAATTGCCATCACCTATTGAAACTTGACTCCACGCATTATCTTTTCTATTGTAACAGTAATTAAAATTTGTAATATTATCCTTGTAAGCATGTGAGTCATGATCTATGTTATTGACGCAATAAACAGCTCAAAGTGGGTAGATGAAATACTGTCTAATTAGAATTAGAATAACTCTAAATACTGACAAATCCCAGACACAAATTCATCTATTTCAGACAGTAAAGATTAGCATATAGTATTGTTTAACTGACACATTCAATCACAATCAGAACTAAAATGTCATAATGGTGTGAATGCACTTTGCCATACAACTACGCAAATCCAATACAAATCCAGAAAAGATTAGAAATTTCTTCCAATCCTAACTGGACAAAACAAAATTTGAGGAATAATCTCAACTTCAAAACTATCACATCAAAAGTTAAACTTAATAAAGAATTAGCAAGACTTACTTGATATCCAGAGCCTTCCGTTGTACTTCCCATACCAAACTCATCCAAATTAGTCTTCCCAACAATAATAGCCCCACTCTCCCTCAGCTTCCTCACCGCCGTCGCATCGAACGGCGGCCGATAATTTTCCAGAAGCCTCGAACCCGCAGTGGACGGCATATCACTTGTGCAAATATTATCCTTAACTCCAACCAAAACCCCAGCCAACGGGCCCACTTCCTCATTGTTCCTAATCTTGTCGTCCAGCTCCTCGGCCTGCCTCAAAACGGTGTCTTCAGGAGAGACATAGAGGAAACTGCTCAATTGAGGCTCGTTCCGGCGGAGGCGCTGGAGAAATGACTTAGCAAGGTCCACGGCGGAGGTTTGGCGGGAGAGAAGGGATTTCCGGGTGGTGAGGATTTGGGAAGGCGGCGCCGGATGGACAGCGGAGGCGGGGATGGGGGAGGTATGGAGGCATTTGAGTGTAAGGGTGGCGGCGGCCGTCGTGGTGGTGGCGGGGTAGTGGCGGAGGAGGCGTGGGGTTTGGGCCGATGAGGATAGCATTTTTTCGGGGTGGAGAAATGTGGGGGGTTTTGCGGCAGAACCTGAATTCTGAATTTCATTAGAAATGGAAATTTCATTTTGGTCCTTTAGGTTTCAACTTATTATTAAAATCATTCGTAAAACTTTTAATTTAACAATTTAGTTGAGATCGCATTAGTGTTGGTAGATAGCTAGTTTAGGATAATCATTCGTTTAACTTTTTATTTGACAGTTTTTAGAGATCGCATTAGTGTATGTAGATGTAGCTAGTTTAGGAGTAAATTGCAATTTCAAGATATTAATTTAGGAGAGTTTACAATTATAGTATACATATTTTTTGGCTAATAATTATAATATTTTAGGTTTTAATTTTTATAATTAAAATCATTATATAACTTTCAACGAGTTCACATAATTATTAGTTATGTGTATGCATATGCGGTGGATTGTTTGATCAACTAAATGTGATATTTGAAAATCAATTATGTCCGTTATGATTAGATCACATGTGGGATATATGCTTATTTAATTCGAGACCATATAATTTGATACTGTACTTTTTCATATTTTTTTCGTATTAAAATATTTTAATTTTTAAAATAGTCTCCACTCTCTCTCACGTCTGCAAATAATTTTTAGTATTAACATTTTTATAATGCGCCATTATTCAATAAATGGAGTATAATTTAGGCAAAGACTCGTATGAGATCGTCTCAAGTGCCTTTATGTAAAACGAATAAAAAGTGATAACATCACTAACAAAAAGTGATATTCAATTAATAAAAAGTGATAACATCACTAACGAAAAGTGATACTCATTAATCGATGAGAAAGGATATTGCAGTAAACTATTTCATGAACAATTTGTAGTATAAATAAAAGGTGGTAACATTTTATAGCGAAAGTGATTAAAATTTTATCATTTTTTATCCAAATCACATAAAAGCTTATGTAAAACAGTCTCACACAGGACCTACGCTCTAATTAATCATTTTTATTTCATCGCAATATATTAATGTGACACAGTTTCTCACGTCCTGTAATTATTTTGCTAGCAACCTTATTTAATTATTTTTATAAAATCATTTAGGTCTCACTATCTGTCTTCTTTTTTTTCTTACGCACCCGTATTTTGCATGAAAAATATTTTAACAGTATATAAACTAATAAAAAAAAAAGATTATTCATCGATCTATAATCTGGATGTACCCAATTCTGAGTTGCATTAATCTTTGTATGAATACTGAACGGCGATTATAAATAATTAATCAAACTTAATTAGCTAATTAATCCATCCTTGTTCCTCTTTCTCTCTGCGATGATGATTTCGCCTACAGTAGTAGCTTGTGCAATTGCTGCAGTGAGTTCAGTACTCGTGAATCATGCAGTGGGCATAATTGGAATTGAGAAATGCGACTTATACCAAGGGAGTTGGATTTTTGAAGAATCGTATCCACTGTACCGATCAGAGAATTGTCCGTTTATACTGCAGCAATTCAACTGTTCCGGAAATGGACGCCCTGACCTCCAATATCAGAAATACACATGGCAGCCCGATTCATGCGACTTAACTAGGTATGTTTTACGTATCAATTATATAACGAGTGATATAAAAGATAATGTACAAAAATGACCTCTCGATGTGTTATATATGGATAGGTGGGATGGGAGAGAAATGGTGGAAAAAATGGGTGGGAAGCGCATTATGTTGGTGGGAGATTCATTAAGCATGAATCAGTGGCAATCTTTGGCTTGCATTATTCTTTCCCTCAATCCCAATACTTCTTACCAACCAATCAAAACCACTGCCCTACTATCCACCATTACATTTCCGGTTAGTCATCAATTCTTATTTTAATAATTTATTTGCCTTAAATTTCTTATTATCGTTATTAATATTTTATCATTCCATTATTACATGAGGTGCATGCCAACGGGGGCGGATCTAGAAATTTTTTTCTGGGGGTACGATACGCAATTACAAAAAATATACTCCTAATTTAAAATCATACGATAAAAATTAAAAAATTATAATTACTTTAACATCGTTGAATTTTAATTTGTAAAAAGTAATTTAAGATATTATTATTACAAATCTATAGCATAAATTTAGAAAAATAAAAATAAATTGAATGTAAACTTGTGTTGCAATTAATAACTTGGAGGTAAAAATGAATGAGGAAATGTGAAGAAGTTTAAATTTTAAAATGAAAATAAATAATTAATAGAAAAGTGTAGAATACATTATTATTCAAGTTAAAAAACAGAAGGAAGAAATAAAATGAAAAGGATACAAAATTTAAGCAAGCTTACATATTCGATTATAGTTAAAAAAAAAAAAGAGAGACAAAAAATATAAAAAATAAAAGAAAAAAAAATTTAAGCAAGCTAACAGATGCGAACCACTAACCTCAAACACATTTCCGATAGAATAACCACTACGCTATTAATTTATCTTATAATTGCCTATATATATGTTACTTATCTAAATCCGCCCCTGCATGCCAAATGTGCGTACAATACAGAATGTAATGTAGTACTTATTTATTTTGCTCACAACAAAATCTATTGTGAGACATGTCTATGTGAGACGGGACATTGTGAGACGTATTTAAGTATAATTATTATATTTGTATTTATTGATAATTAAAGTATGTTTTTAGTAAGATAAATAATATATTAAAATATGATTTTAGGAGATTATAATATAATTCACTAGCTAACACAAACATAATAACATAATTTACTTATATAATAATCAATAATCATACTTTAAATAATGAATCGACTCGTCTTATGAAAGAGTGTCTCTCACATATATACCGTCTCACGAGAGAATGTCTCTACGCTGACGAGTATTAACTCCTTTTATATAGAAATACTTCTATCAGATATTTTGTGTGTACTATTAAGTGAAAAAATCGATAGTGCCCACAAAATGTTTGTCTTCTTTTTTTTTTCTTTCTTAAAAAAAGAATAATAAAAGATTTATAATTATTTGAAAAAAAATGCTCATAATTTTCAGGATTTGAATATCACGTTGATGTACCTTCGAAACGCATTAATCGCGGACGTAGTAAGACGTAACGGAACGAGAGTTCTGAAACTGGATTCCGTTACCGTTAGTTCAACACTCTGGCTCCAAGCGGATGTCCTGATCTTCGACACGTGGCACTGGTGGCTTTACACCGGAAGAAAACAACCGTCAGATTTATTAATTTATCATCAAACTAAAAGTAATTTATTTATTTATTCTCCATGAACTTACATAAACAATTAACTATTTTTCAGATGGGATTTGATCGAAGAGGGGAATGTAACGGTAACGGAGATGGATAGATTGGAGGCATATGAGAAAGCATTGAGGAGTTGGGGAAGATGGGTTGACCAAAACGTGGATGTTTCCAAAATTAACATCTTTTTCCAGGGTGTTTCACCTGATCATTGGAAGTGAGTAATGAGTCGTTAAGGTTGTATTAAGATTGAGTCGTTTGAAATCAAAGTAATTTGAAAATTTAGGGATTTTCTATTTTCGAGTCTTTTCTCAAATTAATTGTGTAAAATTTTCATCAGGATTGAGTCATTTGAAATCGAAGTAATTATTTAACAATGAAGTACGGATTGCCTTGCAACTTGTGCCCCTATTCTACAATATGTCTTTTTTTTTACACAAGCTCATAGATTTCAAGATTTCTTTTGGTAACCTTGTTCACATAATTTTGTTGCCCACAGTTTTGCTAGTTTTGCTAAACTTAATATTGTTAGTGATGTTACTTGGGATGTAATGTCCAATTTCATTTGTCAATCAGTGCTGGCTGATTTACAGCAATATTAAGATAAGTTTTCTTTAAAAAAAAAAAAAATTTACAATTCTCGATCTTTTCTCAAATTAATTAATTGTCAATCACAGCTAAAATTTCAATTCGTGTTTTTTTATAGTGCAAGTCTTGGGGTGTGCCGGAAATCCAACGATGTGACAATGAACAACAACCCTTGGAGCAATTACCCGTTGAGGAAACGGGCAATCGTAATTTTACCCAAGCAAACATTGTACTCAAGAATGTTTTGTCAAGCATGAATACTACAATTAGATTATTGGACATCATTAAATTGTCCCAATTTAGGGTTGATGGACACCCTTCCATTTATGGAAACCCTAGCCATCGTGGAATGGGTTGTACTCATTGGTGTCTTCCCGGAGTTCCTGATATTTGGAACCAACTTTTGTATACTTCTCTTTGATTTTATTTACCCCTTCAAAATTTTATAAATTTTCTTCTTTTCAAATCTAGATATTTGGAACCAACTTTTGTATACTTCTCTTTGATTTTATTTACCCCTTCAAAATTTTATAAATTTTCTTCTTTTCAAATCTATGTCACTCAGCTCGTGAGAGACTGCTTGTGTGAGACGTGTTGAAGTTTGCTTGTCATATAGATAAAATATGTTTATTGATAGTTACAACAAAGAGAGAAGGGAGAATTTATACTATTGTGTGCAATGCGAATGAGATTTCTTCCGATTAAGAAGGTGTGTCTTGAATGAGACTTCATGAGCTTGTTTATAGGCAAATGGAGGAACTCAATAAATGTTGTGTAATCATGACAACCTATAGGCGGCTACACATTTAATTAAGAATTTTGATCCTGCAAACAATATTAACGAGAGTAATTTACTTAAACCACACTCCCCAATATTGTTTGGAGATCAAAATTCTTAGTTGCAGCCTTAAGGCCATCTTAAGTCTAGTTTGAAAATCAAGCAAGCATGAAGGTTAAAATTCCTATTTTTGCTAAAAACCTTATTCTTTTAATTATTTGAAGATGCCATATACCGTTATAAGATTGTAAAGATTATGCATCTATACATTGTTTAATCTCAGGTAAAAAAGAAGAACTAAGGTGGTCCATGTCCTCAACATATCATCTCACAATTGGTTGAAACTTGACATAATTAAAATTTGTAATATGAGACCCCATCTGTTGTATTGATGCAATAAAAGCTCAAAGTAGCTATATAGTTGATAGAATAACTCTAAATGCTGTGATTTTAATTTGAAACAAATTAATCCCATATGCAAATTCAGACAGATCCTTCTTGTTTAAATGACTATGCACAAGTGTAAAGCTGATTGCAAAATTCTGATTCAAACTTCAAAACTTAAACATAATAAAAAAGAATTAGGCTTACTTGATATATACCAAAGTCAGATTGTAAAGAGTAAATATCAAAATTGATCCTGTAAGTATGACATTTTTCAACTTTAGTCATTTTTCTATTGCAATTCTCAATTTTAGTCCTTTTTGATCTACTTTTAGTCCTTTTAGTCCAAATTTAGTCCTATATGTTAAAAAAGTCTAAAAATAGTCCGAAAGTGTATACATTCAGGACCAAAAGTAGACAAAAAATGACCAAAATTTAAAAAAAGGACCAAAACTGGACCAAAAGGACCAAAATTGAGAACTGCAAAAGAAAAAGGACTAAAGTTTAAAAACGCCATACATACATGACTAATTTTGATATTTACCCGATTGTAAATAACAGTAAGAGTGAAGGTGTAGAGAGATAAAGGTAGTGTGAAGCCTTTCGATTTTCCTGTTACATTTTGGTGTTACATTTCTTGTTGTGCACCGTTGGATGATTGACACGTATGATATCATAAAACATATACCCTAAAAGAAGAGCTTAAACCCTAAGGGTAATGGTTGTGATTTTCTTTTCCGTACACGCATCATTTATCTAACGCGTGTAACAAGAAATGTAACACAAAGTGTAATAGAGCATCCAAGGTGAGTGTGAAGGGTATTTATACAATATTTTTGGAGAAGCTGCTGAGAAAGAGCAGCTTAGACAGAATTAATTAGCGAGTGTTAAAAAAAGAGGGTTTGGTTTTGGTTACCACAACAAAAAGCATTACTAATTTCATCAACCTTTTAATTGGTTTACAGCTTCATTCATCTCTATTTTACTATAATACCCCTCTCCATACCTAATCTTTCTCTAACCCCACTTCTACACGTTTAGTATAGTACTCCCTCTCTCTTAATTCCATAATTAATTAATCTGATAAAACGCATAAAACATCAATCTTTGGCAATAACTACAGTGGCCCAGCCCCCTCCCTTCTCTTTAATACATACCGCCACCTACATGTATCTTTCAAATTATTTTTTTTCGGTTTTATTTTAAATTTAATTATAAGTGTGTAATTGTAATTTTATCATTATGTTTTTAGGATATAATATACTCCTATATTTTACTCCTAAAATCTAAAGTATAATTGTAATTTTATATTTGCGATTTAGGTTATATTTTAGTTTAGGTTAATTAGGTGGTTATTGTTTACATTGAGACACTTTCATGTGAGACGGGTTATTTGTAAAATGGGTGTGAGACGGGTCGATCATCACTAAAGTATGCTTATTGTATAAATAAGTATGTTTATTTGTAGTTAAAGTATATTAATAATAAATTATATTATAACACGCTAAAATCATATTTTAACGTCTAATCAAACATACTTTAGAAAACATATTTTAACAACCATTAAACATATTTTATCTACATAATAAGCATATTTTAATGATGGATCAACCCGTCTCACAAATAATCCGTCTCATAAGAGACTTTGTCTTTCTAACATTAGTCATTTACCTCACTATAAGTACCTTAGCTTACAAATACGCGTAGAATATAGCTCCATAAAGTACTATTTATTCTTTATTATTTTTATTTTGCGAAATGAGTTTACGATGGGAAACAATTATGTTGCACGAATAGGAAGCAAAAACATTTTATTAAAAATTATAATATATAATTGATAAAAAGTGATTATAGTCTAAATGAAATTTGTAATATAAATAAAAATAATAACATCATTAATAAAAAATAAACAATGATGATTTCATATAAGCATTGCTCTTAAATTAATATACCAAATATATTTATTAATTAATTAATTTTGAAATGGCTAAGAAGGCTTCGTACCAATATTCAGTATAACACCTATAGCTAACTGGGTCATTTTATCTTACTTTTAGGTCAAAGAAAGAAAGAAAAGCAAAAATAGACCTCAAACGATTTTAACAAAAATTAGGCAAACAGCAGTTTCTTGATATTAACATCCTTTTAATTCTTAATAATCAATTCAAATTTTATGTATGTTCCATATATAATGAAAAAGTAATATTTGACATTAGCATTCCTTTAATGCTTAATCAATTCAATTTTTATGTTCCATATATCCAACTAATTATAAAATAAATTGTTATATAGATGAACTTACGAATAATTAACACGTTATTTCACACTTTTCTTTTTATCCGTTTCACAAAATATTTTATACTCACTTTATTTTTTCATAACGTGATAAAAATTAAATTTCAATAATATCCATTTTTACAAACATTTCACTATTACCCACTTTTACACATATTCAACAATTTATATATGCATATTTTTTATTAAATTACCTAAAATATTTTTAATTTCTTTTACTTTATACATTGAAAATAAAATCTTAAACTCCGTATACAAAAATATGCCAAATAGGAGCTAAGAGCACTTGTATAAATTTGTAAACCCTGTGATCTTTCCTTTCAATTTTATATATCATATATAATGTTAAGGTGTTTAAATTAAGGGGATGTACATTTACAAGGGTTTATCCAAGAGACGAGTAATGCTTAAAAGAAATACATTTAATAATCGTTTTTTGAGGGCGACATTCTCCCTATACATTTGCCTAACATAATCATCTAATTTTATGCTATTTAAAAGATGATATAAGTTGCATGAAGCACCAATCAATTTAAACTAAGCTCAATTAGCTACCTAATCTTTCTCTCTCCCACACCCACTCTCTCCATTTCCAGACATGGGCGGTTCAACGCCACCACTCTCTGCAGTTATTGCAGTTACAGTAGTGCTATTTGTAAGGCGTTCCATGCCTGAAATTGTTAATAATGTAAAATGCGACTTATACCCAGGGACTTGGGTTTTTGATAAATCGTATCCAGTTTACCGCCCCGAAACATGCCCGTTTATGATACAGCAGTTTAACTGCACCGGAAATGGACGCCCAGATCTCCACTATCAGAACTACAGATGGCAGCCACATTCTTGCAACTTACCAAGGTTTTTTTTTTTTTCATGATAATGGCTTATAGTTGATAATTAAATAATTAATAATTTGGTTTATTGGAAGAAATTTTGGTATCTATAACAATTTATGTCACATTGTATTGCTCGAGCTTTGTTTCTGTTGCTAGCCCTATTATTGGGTCGAACCTCCTTACTTTGTGATGGCATCTCGACAATCCTTGCTTATATTCTATTTAATATATGAAATCCCTTTTGTTTAAAAAAAAAATAACAATTGTCAAAAAAGTGTATTATATAATGACAATAATTTTGCTATATATATATATATATATGATTGGTGTATGTATAGGTTGGATGGGGGACAATTAGCAAGAAGAGTGAGAGGAAAGCGGTTAATGTTCGTTGGAGATTCGTTGAGCATGAATCAATGGCTCTCCCTCGCCTGCATAATTCATGCTGCAAATCCCACCGCACATTTCCGGTCCACTCAAGCCGCCGGTTTATTATCCACCGTTTCATTTCCGGTTTGTTTAATTTTTTTTCCTTTTTTTACTTTTTTTTTATATTAAAATTTAGAATTTAATTAATTTATAGGCATTGAATATTAAGTTGATGTACTTACGGAACGCATTCCTGGTGGACGTAGAGGTGGAAAATGGAAACCGAGTGATAAAACTCGACTCAGTTGCACTCAGTTCCGAGCTCTGGCTTTCAACCGATATTCTGATATTCGACACGTGGCATTGGTGGCTTCACGCTGGAAGAAAACAACCGTGAGAAAAAGATTAAATATGATTATTTATTTTTATTTTTTGGTTAATTTTATTAATTCTCCATATTTTAACAGATGGGATTTGATCCAAGATGGAAATGTAACGGTGAAGGACATGGATAGGTTGGAGGCATACGGGAAAGCACTGATGACGTGGGGAAAATGGGTTGACCAAAATGTCGACACCCAAAAGGTCAACGTCTTTTTTCAGGGTGTTTCTCCTGATCATTGGAAGTAAGTATATATTTCAACAATATTTAATTTATAAATTCAAATTTTTATTAGAATTGGTGGGAAAGGATTAATATATGCGTTAATAACACCTCATGAAAATTATATATATATATATATATATATATATATATATATATATATATGTTGGAAAACTCACGTTCAATAAACGAACAAACATACAAAGAGAGTAATCTCACTTACCTCTCACCGTGTATGTTGCAGCGGAAGAATCTTAAGAACCCGGTTGATACTCACGTTGTTAAACCGTGATCTCTGGATCAATCCTCCAACACGGGGTTGAGAGAATATATTTTCACGAATGTGTATTAATATGCAGTATATGATGACTGGATTTTGTGTGTGATTTCGGGAGAGAATACACGAGAGAGAAGAACGCTTTCACATTCTGCGTTCTGTAACGCAAACGTATGAGTGCTTCACCGTACGCGTTCTGCTTCTGCCTTGCGCATAAATGCTTTACACACCCCTTTCTTCTGCATGTTGTGTTTCAACATATATATGCACATCTTAACTGCCTTCACACAGTTGTATGTGTCCCAGAAGATGGGAGTTGAAACTCCCGTTACATAACTACCTATCTCTCTCATCCACTTCTTATGTGGAAATAAATAATAATAAATAATTATTATTTACATCTCCCACTCACATATGAAGTCCAAAAGTCGCCTGACTCATATTCTTCATGAATCATATTCTCGCACAGATTAATACATCGTGTGACCCACGAGATATGAGTTTTTATCGCTATACACTTGTTAGAGATATATAGTAACTCAACCAGTTTATCAATGAAACTCAACAAGCTCGTTATACCCCAGAACTCTTGAACATTTAACATAAGTTGACATATCTCTTTTTCAATCCCTGAATTTGTCAGAGTATATTCAACCTTTTTGCAAATTACTATGTATTCATAATCAAGACCCTGCTTGATTGACTAGTCAATGAATCACAATAGTATATGTTAAATTAAGACGTTCTTCCCATCTCACTAAGTATCTACAGTCTCCCACTATAGCTGCTTTCCTAGACATGTACCGCATCGCCGTTATTAACCATGGCTCTTTTGGTAACATGCTAAAGTAGCAACACCAAAGTGAAGACTTAGAATATAGTAGAAAGTCATAAGGGTAATCAATAGATAAGGACTCATACTTTTGAGAAAATAGGGATAATTTTCTCAATCCTGTTGGGGTCAACTTAGCACATGTCGTTTTCCTAAAACACATGTCATAATGTCTTTAACTTCTTTCCAAGAAAGCATATATCGTATTTCATTTAATTAGACATCGTGTAAATCAAAGTTCAAGTGTGTTCCATACACTTAACCCGGATATCCTCCCTCCAACGTATAGGATCTCCGTCGATTTAGCTTTATAACAAGTTGGATTAGATTCGTGGTGAAATCTATCCCGATTACATTAACTATCGTAATCTCATCTCTGCGCTCCCACTGAGCCAGAGGCGATTGCTCGTATGAGAGAGCCAATCATAACTTGCCGACATACTATTATATATGAACCATCACATATAATTTATAAAACATATATGTATAGTTAAGCCATTAACTATTTCATTAACATACATTCAATACATCGTTTTAAATCCTTCGCAAACTCAAACGAGTAGAAATGTTACTAAGAATCACTTTCTTCTTGTCTACAATATCTCTAACAAAGTTGAACTTCATGTCAATGTGTTTGGTCTTTCCATGATATTTGGGGTCTTTTGTGTAAGCAATAACCGTCTGATTATCACAATTAATTGAAACAGCTCCCACTGGAGTGTTTGAGACCTCCAAATGTTTCATGAATCTTCTCAACCAAATAGCCTCTTGAACTGCAGATGAAGTCTGTTTCTTGTTACACCATGAGATTGCTCCATCATTGAGCAAGAAGACATAACCGAGAGTTGATTTACGTTTATCTAAATCACCACTCCAGTCAACGTCTGTATACCCATTCAGTGATAACAGAAAGAATAATCTGCAGTCAATCACATTGGCATATGGTACTCAGGCCATTTTATTCTTCTCATCTAGAGCCTTGGGACACATTTGCTGACTCAATGATTCGTCTTTCACAATAGGAGTATCATTAGGTTTGCAGGTGTCCATCTTGAATCGTTATAAAAGTTTCTTGATGTAAGTCTCTTAAGACAAACTCAATAACTTCTTTGAATGATCCCTATGGATCTTCACACCAAGTATGTACTCTGCTTCACCCATATCTTTCATTTCGAATTTTGAAGATAACCACCTTTTAATGGTTTCAAGATACTCTTTTCTATTTCAAGCTAGAAATATGTCATCCACATACAAGGATAGAATCACAAAACAACTGTTGGATCGTTTAACGTAAACACAGTGGTCTTCATTTATCATAACGAAGTTATATGAGATAATCGTTGTGTGAAACCTCAAATACCACTGTCTAGAGGATTGCTTGAGTCTATAGAATGACTTCTATAATCTACAAATTTTATCCTCTCGACCTCAAAGAATAAATCCTACAGGCTGTTGCATGTAGATCTCTTCTTCTAATTCTTCATTGAGAAATGCGGTCTTAACATCCATGTTGGTGTAATTCTAATTCCATACTAGACACTATAGCCAACAGTAGATGAATCAAGGCAAACCTCACTACAGGTGAAAAAAGTTTCTACATACTCTATACCCTTGTTGAGTATAACCTTTTGCCACCAAGCGAGCTTTCTACCTCTCTATTGAGCCATCAACATTTCTTTTGATTTTGAAAATCTATTTATTCTCAATTTCCTTTCATCCCTTAGGAAGATCTACAAGTCCCCAGACTTGATTTGACTTCATTGACTCCATCTCCTCTTTCATCCATTTCTTCTTTTTCAGACAAGTTAAAGCTTCTTTAACGTTTCTGGGCTCTTCCTCATCAGCAGGAAAAACATCTCAACTTTCTGGTGAAACCAAGAAGGCATGTTCTTCAATGTCATAATGCCTTTTGTGCACATGTTTCCTAGAACTTTTCGAGATGAGATAACTTATGATGGTCTTCTGTAGACAAAATGCTCTCATTGAGAATCACCTGATTCTCAATCGGCAAATATCTATCAAGATCCACACCATCAACGATCAAGATCCACATCCTAGAACTTTTTGAGATGAGATAACTTATGATGGTCTTCTGTAGACAAAATGCTCTCATTGAGAATCACCTGATTCTCAATCGGCAAATATCTATCGGCAAATATCTATCAAGATCCACACCATCAACGATCAAGATCCACATCCTAGAACTTTTCGAGATGAGATAACTTATGATGGTCTTCTGTAGACAAAATGCTCTCATTGAGAATCACCTGATTCTCAATCGGCAAATATCTATCGGCAAATATCTATCAAGATCCACACCATCAATGATCAAGATCCACATCCTAGAACTTTTCGAGATGAGATAACTTATGATGGTCTTCTGTAGACAAAATGCTCTCATTGAGAATCACCTGATTCTCAATCGGCAAATATCTATCAAGATCCACACCATCAACGATCAAGATCCACATCATCAGCTTGAGAATCACCTGATTCTTAATCGGCAAATATCTATCAAGATCCACACCATCAACGATCAAGATCCACATCATCAGCTTATTACTCCCACTTGGATCTTGTAGGTATTGGTTTTCTACCATCTCGAAAATAGGTCCGGCATCCCTGATGCCCTTTTCTACTAGGAAATTCAGTTTCCAAAAAATGAGCATTACGCGATTCTGTCTCAGTTAAGCTTTCATCCTCATCTCCTATGAACACGTAACCCTTAGAATGTTTGCCTTTAGGACCCAACTTTTCATACTGACTTGATGAATCATGTACTAAGCTGCTGATCCCCAAGCTCTAAGGTTACTCAAGTCAGGTTTCTACCCGTCCAAAATTCATATAGAGTCGAAGCAACTGACTTTGAAGGCACGCGATTAAGCACATAAGCTGCCGTAAGCAACGCATCTCGTTAGATTAGCTTGTGCCATCATGGATCTAACCATCTCCAACAAAATCCTATTCCTTCTTCCAGTGACACCATTTTGTTGAGGTGTATAAGGAACAGTTGATTGTCGGATTATACCCTTTTCATTACAAAATTCCTTGAATTGTTCTGATAGATATTCATGTCTTCTACTTCACTCAAGTATCGTCTAAAACAATCCAATGCTTCAGACATGTGAGATATCGTATAGACTGAATAATCATCAATGAACGTAATGAAATAGTGAGCTCCATGTCGTGCTCTCACATTTACAGAACCACATATATCAGAATGGATTACTACTAATAGAGATTAAGGCACAATGGCTTTACCAAAAGTTTTTCTAGTCATTTTGCCAGCAAGATAATGTTCGCATTTGGATAATTCGACCTTAAAAGAAAGATTCAACAATCCTTCCACAAGTCTATCATCCATCTTGCTCAACATGACTTAATCTAGCATGCCAAACATCATTCACATTTGCATTGCTAGAAGAACAAGTGTTTAGCGAATATGATTGATCATCATAACTACTAAACATCATTCTTTACAATTTAAAACCATAAAGCCATCCGTTATATATCCAGATGCATAACAAATATCATTGATGCTCATTACCATAGTGTCTTTAGAGAAATATAACCCAAATTAAGTATAACTGAAACAGAAATTAAATTTCGCGTGATTCTCTGGAGTTATAGAACATCATGTAGGATAAAGTCCGGACCATCGTCAAGATCCAATATGCAAGTCCCAAGTCCTTTTGACTTCAACTCGTGCATTGTTTCCTACATATATCCACCTAGTCCCCATCGGAACACGACGGAAATGTACAAAAGCTCCCACTGTCCCTTGTCACATGGTCTGTTGCTCTTGAGTCTATAATCCACAAAGGATAAGAATCAGGAAGCAAGATAGTACTCGAGACATTAATTTCACACAAAACAAAATAAGATCAATACACCTTGTCCCTCCTGGGCTCAGGGCATTCATGAGCATAATAACCAAGCTTACTATTATTGTAACATGGCATCTCGCTTTTATCTCTCTTATTCTTTTTGTCACGCTTCTTTTCTTTTTTCCGTTCATCAGTTTTAGTTGTTGGATTATCCCCAGGCTTACCACCATTACCGTTAGATCGTCTTTTCTTCTTTCCCTTCTTCCAATTCCTTTTCCTTTTGAAGCCTGAAGCTCCTTTAGAAGTAGAACTGACATAAAAGTCCCAGAAGAAAGCTTTGAGGCTCCGAGCCTCTCATCTTCTAACTCAACATGACAAGAAGCATCATTGAAAGTTCAATTCTTTTTATAATGCATCAAGTTGACTTTGAGACGTTTCCAACGATCAGGTAAAGAGCGGAACAGGGCTTAGATTTACTGTTCATCAGAGAGTATATAACCGGCAGTCTTAAGTTCGATTATCATATTAGACATCTCCCTGAGAATTTGTCTAATGTTATGATCAGGTTTCCTTTTGAAGGTGTCAAACTTAATAGTCTACTGCCTAAGCCTTATAACCGATGTACCACCATATCTCACGCAGATACACCCAGATATCATGTGCGGTGGGTTGTTGCTCACATTCATGGATCATTGCATCGATTACTGAGCTTACAAGAATACCTCGTGCAATGGAATTTTCCTTTTCCATGCCTAGTACGCTTCTTAGTCACGCCTCTCTTGATTTCCAATACCCTCGCCTGGATCAGCCATCACTTGATTATATCATCCAATGTATCTTGTTCATACAATACGTACCAAAATTTATGACGCCTTGTGTCATAATTGTCACCAATGAGTTTCTCATCTTTGTTCAACTCAGCGACAATAGATTTTGAAGCTCATTTCTTTGATAGAGATTAAAGTGATTCAGTATGTTAATAATATTTTTATCAAGTTTCACGTTAAGCCAAATAGAGACACCTCAATAAATAACACAAGATTTGATCTCGAAAAATAGCTCGGAGACTACTAATCATCAATCTCATCAAGTGTCATAATACTAGATTCTTATTTCAAAACGTAAAACACATTGTTCAAATAATTAATCAAATAACATTGAACATCCACTCATAAATTGAACTTTAAACAACCATCCACAATAGCAAAAACACCAAGTCTGACAAGTCATGAACATAAAATTCTAATGAACTCCCTGAGTTTCCAATTAGAAATACAATGGAAATGAATTAAGGAAATCTATGGATTAATCTCCCTAATTTATCATTACTAGATTTCCATCGATGCTCACAATCAAATTTCTTAGTCCCCACACTATAGATAGCTTGCCCCAAAGGATCTATATGAGGATTCTTTATCCGACGCTTCTCTCGACCACTTAGTCTTAAAGAATCAGAACGTCGAATCCTTCCCATCCTTAAGCTGGCCGATCTTAGTGCCTGTGTCCTATCTCTTGCTACAGAAACATCAACCAAATCTTCCCTAATTTGTCGACCATTAGGCTTCACTTCATAAGTCTCCCACTGAACCCAAAAATCCTTTTGTAGGTAAGGAGGCAAAGTGTTCGTCCAGGTCTCAGGACTGGAAACTTCAAAATACTTATCACGTGGAATCGTATTGCTATAAATTAAAGGCAACAATCGGTTGTATAGTTCAATCAAATCAATTGCGTGGTCCCTTATGTTGTGTGTAGGCTTCATTTTATAATTCAAGAATTCATGGAGGATTTCATTTTTAGTACTAATGTCTTTCTCTGAAATTGTTCCCGATCCTGACATGGCTCTGAGAAAATGAGCAACCAAAAACAAACATACCAGTGTTAGTCAAACTATATCACATGAATTTCCTCTTCATTTAATGCATATGGAAACAACTTTCCAAAATACAATAGGTATATTCACAAGTGAATCAGTCCAACTCACTTTGGCTCCCACTTTCATAGGCTACAGGAGTTTTGAACAATTATAACAACACTTAACACCATGAATTTAGAATTAAATGACATATTAAGGTGCATTATTACCAAAATTGCAACCGAATAGCCACCCCATGGGTTCGTATTCAACAAACATGTCATAAAATGAAGTAAATCACACATACACACTTAAAGATGATCTCAAACGCTCTCGAAAACATCACCATTGCACTCCAAGCATCGAAACACGTCAGAGAAACATCGGACAGTAGCCGGAAAGCCCGCCACGCGCTGACACGCGCCGCCCAGAGACTCCACGCGCCACCACGCGCGTCCACGCGCCCGGACGCGCCCTCACGCGCCACCACGCGCTGATTGCCGGCTGGTTGTACCGGCGCGTGTTCCACACGCGCCACCGACAATTTATCGGTCACCGGCGCGTGAAACTCACGCGCCACCGACGGATTGGTCGGTTACCGGCGCGTGGATCTCACGCGCCACCGCCTTCAGGCGTTCCCCTGCTGTCTCTGACCCGATTCGGTGCGTCTCCGGTCCGGTCTGGTTCTCGTCGGTTCAGTCCGGTTTGGGCTGGTCTGACCCGGTCAACCCATTAATTTTTGTAATTGCTAAATGGTCCCTGACCTTTATCGAATTCTCAAGAACAGACCCCCAAACTTTCTGAACTTTTGCAGTTTAGCCCCAATTACGAAAATTACTTCAAAAATTCATAACTTGAGTTTTAGAAGGCCAAAAAATCCACAAAAAATACTGACGGACTCCTCTCGACGAGATCTATCCAGTGGTATAACTAAAACATGCTTTTGCTTGCACGAAAAAATGACGAAAAAATTCACCCTTGTAAGTTTCATGGTGAATCACATAGTCATGAACACATATGCACTGGAAATGAAGTTAATCTTTCTCATACTCACATAAATAATCCATCAAAGTCATACAATTCACTAATCATATAACTTCAAACAAAATCATGTGAAAATGTTTAAAAAACGCAAAAGCAGAAAACTTAACGCAAAAATCCAGAGACAACATTAACGGAGTACCAACCATTGGCTCTGATACCAATGTTGGAAAACTCACGTTCAATAAACGAACAAACATACAAAGAGAGTAATCTCACTTACCTCTCACCGTGTATGTTGCAGCGGAAGAATCTTAAGAACCCGGTTGATACTCACGTTGTTAAACCGTGATCTCTGGATCAATCCTCCAACACGGGGTTGAGAGAATATATTTTCACGAATGTGTATTAATATGCAGTATATGATGACTGGATTTTGTGTGTGATTTCGGGAGAGAATACACGAGAGAGAAGAACGCTTTCACATTCTGCGTTCTGTAACGCAAACGTATGAGTGCTTCACCGTACGCGTTCTGCTTCTGCCTTGCGCATAAATGCTTTACACACCCCTTTCTTCTGCATGTTGTGTTTCAACATATATATGCACATCTTAACTGCCTTCACACAGTTGTATGTGTCCCAGAAGATGGGAGTTGAAACTCCCGTTACATAACTACCTATCTCTCTCATCCACTTCTTATGTGGAAATAAATAATAATAAATAATTATTATTTACAATATATATATATAGTACTCCGTATATGTTACCTATCTAGATATTCAATTTTAGAAGTATTTTACAATCACTTTTTTCTGGCCTCTCACAGTTTTAGGAAAATTTAAGTGATTTTTATTAATCTAAAATTATAGTACTCCATAACTTATATAATTTCTACAATTCGATTGGCGATGAACTGAATAGAATTGTGAAAATAAAATAGATTGTGCATATTGTGAAAATCCTAAGAAATCATGGTGAACTTTTAAGCAATCAATCTTTCGTTGTAATATAATCACTTTTTTTTCTATAATAATTATGTCATATTAATTTTAAGGTTAATTAAAGATACATTTTGATGATTCATCTTATATATTTATTTTAGTAATTGAAGAATATAATTTAATAAAAATAATTTGGTGTATTAGTGGTAGTGATTGGGGTATGCCGGAATTACAACGGTGTGGAGGAGAAGAGAAGCCCTTGGAACGGCCAATGGAGGAAGGAGAAGCTAACAAAGCAAATCTCGTATTAAAGCACGTGCTAAATAATCTCAAAAAGCCGGTTCACTTGTTAGACGTGGCAGAGTTGTCGGAATTCAGAGTGGATGGACACCCTTCTATTTATGGAAACCCTAGACACGTAGGCATGGATTGCACCCACTGGTGCCTCCCCGGGATTCCTGACACGTGGAATCAACTACTCTACGCTTCCCTCCTCACACTTAATTAATTTACTAATTACTCCTAATTGTTTGTTTTAACTTGATGCTTCTTGTGTTTCATTACTTATTAAAATCCATGGAGTGATTGTAATTATATGGTATATGTGTAGTTAACTAATCAACTAGAATAGAGTTAATTTTTTTTTCTTTTCTCATGAAACAAATTTCGATTTTTGTAAAAAAAAAAAAAAATCAATTTTATCCAATAACTCTCACATTTGTTCAATTTTAGGTTAATTTTCGCGAAAAATGTCTTATGATTTATACCACTAATTCAATTTATAGGAGATTAGCTTTTTACTAAGATGAAAGTAAGTTAAAAAAAAATTCTTTATATTAAAAAAGCAGATATGAACATGTAAGTATTAAACAAACGCGTACATACCAACCTTTTCAATTATAATACCAAATAAAATAATTTTATCATGTCACACAAAATTATACTAGTATCTAAAATATAGAAATACAATTTAAAATAGGTTGCATAGACCCACATAAACTAATCCTTGATTATATTTATTTATTATATGCAGGACTAGAAGAATTTTGGTCAGTATTATTCTAGAGTTAATAATATTATAATTTGAGAACAAAAATATAAATTTATTTTAGAGATTTTTTTTTCTAATCGTTTTGAGATGACATGAATTTGATTTTGTAATATATTGGGTATTGTTTAAAATAGATTCATCAGTTGTAATCCACTTCTAATTAAAATAAATTCGTTTTTATTGAAAAAGTGTCTTGTAGAACAATGAAATTATTATTATAGGTAAAATATATTTATAAGAGTGTATATTAGGTGTACCCGGGTGCATGGGTGCACCCATATGTGTATACCTTTTTATTCTATTTTGTATAAATGTTATTCTCTTTTGTATAAGTGTTTTATAATAATTGTATACTTTTTTCCCACTAAGTTTTTCATTCTCTTTTGTATAAGTGTTTTATAATAATTGTATACTTTTTTCCCACTAAGTTTTTCATTAAAAAAACTAACATTCATATGTGTAACTTTTTATTCAATAGTGTATACATGTATTTTAATAATTGTATATTTTTTTACACTCAATTTTTCATTAAAAAAATAACAATTAAATTGTATACATTTTTACTCATAATTGTATATGTTTTTGTTTATATTTGTATATGGGTGCACACAAAACTTCGTGTGCACCTGGGTGCACACTATATTTAGCCTATTTATAATTAATTATTAAAGTATGATAAATTATGTATTAAAATATATGATTTTAAAATATTATAATATAATTTACTAATAACAACATATTTTAACTATAAATAAATATTATATACTTTATGTTAAATTGTTTCACATATACCTAATAAACATAGGAAAAATATACTTTTGGTCCTAAGTTTGATTTCACTTTTGCTCCATAATCTTTTTTTTAGTTCCAAAAATTACAATTTGGGTCCCATCCGTTAAGTTTTGGATGGAAATTCGTGTCATCTAGTCCATTAATTTGTTGCTAATGCTGCCTCAACTCGATCATTCCAGATATCAAGACAAATATTTTACCCTATCATAAAACTGCAAGATACTACAATTTATTCAGGAGTAGATGGCGTCGATGTCGGCCGGTGGTGTCACGGCCAGCCACCCAGCGCGCCGGAGTCCGCCGCACATCCTGCTCCTGCCAAGACGAAGAACAGATATCGAGCTTCTTCACTATAAAGGATTAAGATACGCTCTTCCTCAATGTTGAAACGAGAAGACCTCCGGATCTTTGCTGTCGCGAGGTTCGTCATTCATCATCACCGGAGCACACCACCAGCGCTGCCAAAAAATCGCAAAATCGCCACGCCGGTTAGCAAAAAAAATCAAGAAAGTAAATCTGGTGAAGATGAAGGAATATTTATGAAGCTTGAGAGGGAAATCGATGGATCACAAACAGATAGATGTTTATTGTATCTGAGTCGTCTAATTAACCAAAACGACTCACACAAATAAACTCTTTCTCTCACTGGGCGGCCCTGTTCTGGCGGCAGGAATCAGATCTACTATGGCGGAGGATGGTTGCACGGCGGAGGCGGAGCACGATGGTGACTGATCGGCTAGCAACGAGCTCCAGCAAACGTGTGGTGGTGGTGGCGAGTGGTGGACGCATCTGTAGTGGTGAAGGGGACGAACATCGAATGTGGTTGACTGCAGATCTGTGGTGGTGGAGACGAACGGCGGATCTGTCGTGGTGGTGTACGGCGAATGTGGTGGTGGTGAGTGGTGGACATCAGAGTACTGAAGGACACGAATGGCGAGTGCGGTGAATGGCAGATCTGGTGGAGCAGTGGCTACACTAAATTATTTATTCCAAATAAAAAATAAAAATTAAAGAAAAATTCAATTTATCACAAATTATTGAAAATAATTAATTTATTACTAGACACGTCAGCTATTAGTGTCATTCCGTTAATTTTTTTGGACGGAAACTTATAAATGAGTTAACGAGACTAAAAATGTAATGTAAATTACCAAAAATGCATTTTTTTCATTAACATATTTTAGTAACAAGTTAACCCGTCTCATGTATATTCATTTTTCAAGAGAGTGCTCATTTCTTTATCATTATTTTATATATCCTGTTCCACTGTATAAATTCATTTTAAAATGGTTAGAATACTTTTCCTTGTTAGTTTAACTATTTATTTAAGAAAAACATATTTTAAATATATAAAGCAAGAGATAAAATATGAAGAAATTCATTGAATACAGAGTATAGTTTTATTAATAATAAATAATTTATTTTATTTATGTGAAATACAATTATAAAGCTGTGGTCACATCCTAATGGAACCTGAGAGAGAATATTTAAAAGTAAATTTACGTTGAAAATAAATATATAATTTCTTTAAAAAACTTATAAATGAACTTTAGTAAAATTTAGCTTTACAAGTAAACACAATCAAATCATCACTTCTTAACTATCATTACTAAAATTACATTTGTGTTCTAAAGTGGAGTATTATTGTTATTATTAATTTTCTCCATCTATCCCACATAAATTTTCAACCATTTATAATAATAATTCTTTATTTTTAAAATTAAAATGAGACTTTGGTCAGTGTCAAAATTGAATGCAGACAATAAAGTGACAGCTGGCCAGCTGTTTATTTATCTTTTTAAAAAAGGCACTATGGTATCAAATATCATTGCCTATTACGCGTTTTTCATTTTTCCCCTTCCATGCATAATGCAATATTATTAATTACCCCTATAAAAATATAATTAAACCAATCATTGATAGTGACAGTTTTTCACATAAAACTCATTTGGTAAAAAAGTTGAGTAAAAGTCATAATCCCTTATAAAAGAAAACAGTACTAGAAATAGAATGATGTATCACGTATAAAACAATTTAAAGAGTAAGTAAGCACATATAAAGTTTTAGAAATAAACTACAATAATGATATTATTAATTAAGAAGAAAAAAATACATAATTATGTAATAATCTTTTAAAATTAACTGCATAAAATAAAAAAATCAATTGTTGGGAAATTTTAAATATGTTAAATACTTTAGGTGTCTTTTGAAATAAAAATACTCTAATAACAATTAGGAATCTATAAATCATTTTGTCAAATTAAAATAAATTTATTTTGGGTGCAATTAATTCAAAGAAAAAAAAAGGGATATATATATTCCCAATTTTGTAAGTAGGTTCTTTTATAACACTAATAATTGATAATTTGACATTGCTAGCTATTTTCACTAAATAAATGACAAGTTTATAGTAAAAAAAAAAACCTGATTTATGCATGTGAACTGTTTCGAAGCGCGTATTGGTCATATGGAACGAAATAACTTTGAGCTTCTGAATTAAAATTAAACAACAGCCACAAATATAGAAAACATTACATTAACACTTATAAAATCATTTATTGCAAGGTTGATATTTCTGAAATTTTCATTGGTCAGTGTCTGCTGCCTCCTTATTCCCATTTTGGCTTTATTCACAAGTAATTTCATTTTTGTAGGCATTTGATCTAGTCAAAGCCTTAAATTTGAGTTTAATAATACATTTTCTTATTAATTTTATAAACCAATTTTATAACACAATTAAACAATCATTCTAGCTAGGGCCTGTTACAATTCGTACTGTTTTTTTTCCCTTGTAAATCATTAAAGTTGATTGTAGTAAAATTAAGTGTTTGAAAATGAGTGCTTTTAGCTTTTAATAAAGAAAAATAAATAGCTTTTTTGAAATTATAATTATTTTATTTTTTTTAAAAAAAAAGGCAAGATTAATAATTTTAAGAATAAAAATGATTCATGAAAGTTTCTAAAAATCAGGATAAAAAAGAACTACAGTACTTAATCATGAATAAAAGTTGGACAATTTTTTTTCTATATAATTTTCTTTCTCATACACTCTCTAACTATTGAATTTACAAACACTTTTTTTAGTGTCGTTTTATTTATGTGTATATGAATATAGAGGAATATAAATCTTATTTAATACATTTACACAACAAACATAGAATAAAAGAGAATTGTACGTAATCACCACCATTAATGATCATTAAAGAAAAATATAGATACAAATATTGAATTTAATTATATAACTATTGCAGAAATAATATGATAGAGACATAGTGAATGAAATAAATAGCAAAAAAGATTCCATATGGAATAAAAAAAACTCCACTAAATTCTAGAGGCTCATCATTTCTTACACTTCTTTCTCACTCATAGTGGAAATATGTATTTATTTATTCGTGAAAATGGGTTAAAATATCCGAAATTGTCATCTGCAGCAGTATAAAAGTCTTAGCAGATCCTATCCTATCGTACGTACAATCGTATTAAATTATTTTCCTCTAATGAGTAGATGAGTGTGAGTAACTGACTCTCCATGCAACTTGGATTGCTTTAAAGAATGAAGAAATTCGAGCTTATCTTCTTCATCTTGATTTTCTTGTTGGGTGTGTTTGGTTCATCAGCTGCACTGCCCAAGCGGCAGCTCCACCAAAATGAAGGTAATCTCTACTGTTGTAGATAGTTTCTTGCTTTAGAATTCCAATTTCAGCTGGGTTTTTGAGTAATTGTGAAAGAAATTAAGTGCATGTGAGGTGTTTGTTATTGGTTCGCAGTGAGGGCGTTGAAAGAAATTGGGAGAAGATTGGGGAAGAAAGATTGGGATTTTAGCAAGGATCCTTGCAGTGGAGAAGGGAATTGGAGTGTTCCTATTGCAAGAAAAGGGCTTGAAAGCTCTGTCACTTGTGATTGCTCATTTGATCAGAATTCTACTTGCCATGTTGTTACCATGTATGCATTGCTCTCTCTCTCTCTCTCTCTCTCTCTCTCCTCTCCCTTTTTCCAAACAAGAGTTTGAGCAGCCAAGAAATCGAAAATTTCATGCTGATCTCTGATTACAAACAAATGTTCTTTACTTGTTATGTTTTTTAGTACATGGGAATTACATTTTCTTGAAAATTGCAATTTAATTAGTTATGTGGGCTTAAAGTGTTTGGGATTGAAAATATGTGAATTGCTTGTTTTAATTCTTCCTACATATGTGGAATCATTTGTGTTGGTAGTATGAAAACTGTTCTTCCATGCCGGATTGTGGAGGAGCTCGTAGATCAATGCTTTGACTGATTACATTCAGTCAACGAGTGACGAGTCAGCAGTTGACTTTCTGACTTTATTAACTTGTCCAGTTGTCACTGGTGTGCTCAGGGGTCCATGTGTGTGTGAAAGTCCACAGCTTGATTAATCTACTTTAATTAATAAAGGAAAAAACATGTCCTGTCTTTTTATTGCAAGTTTTTTAGTCCATGCAGTTGGCTTTTTTATGGGGGTTCTGGTGGTTGTTGGGAGAGGGGTTGGTTGGTGAGTCAAATGGAGTTCTTGGCTAAGGTGACATAAACAAAGCTGATGTAATGTTGATTGGTTGCATGGATTAATAATCGTGTAATTTGATCAGAAAAGACCCCGGTTGATAGTTGTTCTTCTAGCACTAATTCAAAATTGTGTTCAAAATTCAATACTCCTACAGTTTCAAAATGATGACTGCTGATTATATGTAGAGATGACATGAAAATTACTGGCGGTTTGATGGGATATTTGTGATTGTAATGTTTCATGTTTTAAGAATCTATGGTTTAATCAACGAGTCAGTCATGGTTGACTTCCTGAAACTCCTGTTCTCGGTGTGTGATCATTTAGTATCAATGTGTGCTATTAATGTAAAGAATGTGTTACCATTTATGTCACTTGTCTAATTTTTCTGCGATAAACTGCTGCAGAGCTTTGAAAGGACAGAATTTGACGGGAGGTGTGCCTTTAGAGTTCGCTAAACTTCGCCATCTTAAACACTTGTAAGCATCATCACTTAAATCACATCCTGTGGTCAAACTGCATTCTGAGTCTATTCCTGCGAATTTGTAGATTCTATGGATGTATTAGTTAATCTAATTAGCTCTGACTTTCTCTTGTTCTTGTGTTGTCCAGAGATCTTAGCAGGAATTACCTCAATGGTTCGATACCTATTCAGTGGGCTACAATGAGCTTGGTTGATCTGTAATTTCTATCTCCCTGAATTTTGCTCCAATGTTTATTGCATTTTGATTGCTTAACAAAATTCTTTCGTTCAACTCAACGAACCCAAAATGTGCTTTTCTTGGCTGTAAATGTATATGCAGGTCTTTGATGGGAAACAGATTATCTGGTCCATTTCCAAGAATTATTACTAGAATACACTCTCTTGTGAACCTGTATGATTCAATCTCTCTCTTTTCATTTTTTTCCCTTACATCATTTGTATTGTTATATTTATTAAATAATCATGGTTAAAGAGTCATTATGATTCCATTTTGACGACAAAATTCTGTAAATCCGTGTCAAATTGATCTTGTATATTCTACACGCAGGAGTCTTGAAGGGAACCAATTTTCTGGATCGATTCCTGCAGATATTGGGCAATTGGTCAATTTGCAAAAATTGTATGTGTTTTAGCACTTACTCTAGATTCCACCTAATGATATTTGCTCTCTGCTTCCATAAGAATTATCCTAATTATTCATTTGTCTACTTGTATTCGAAATTTTCAGTGTTCTATCATCAAATGCCTTCACAGGAGATTTACCCGAGGAATTAGCCAAGCTGACAAACTTAATTGATATGTGAGAACACCACTGTTTGTTCGTGTCTATATTCAATATTAGTCGAGCAACTAGAATTGCATTTAGCAATAGTGTTCGTCTCCAAAACATTAAACTGAAGGATGCTATGCTCTATTTAGGAGGATAAGTGACAATAACTTCACCGGAATGATTCCTGATTTTATCAGCAGCTGGAAACAGATTGAAAAACTGTGAGTTTCTCAACACTAAAAAATTTAAGATGCATCCAAAGAATTATTTTAAAAAGCAATAATTTTAGAAACTACACGGTTAACTTTTAAACTTATGTCACAGGCACATTCAAGGTTGCTCTCTTAAGGGTCCGATCCCTTCTTCTATATCAGCACTGACAAGCTTAACCGACTTGTGAGTGACTGAGAATCAATTTTTCTTGATTCTTTCTCATGCAACGATCCATTGATTTCTAATTTTCTACCCTCATTTTCGACTTTCAGGAGGATAAGTGATTTGACATCTGGAGGATCAACCTTCCCACCTCTAAGTGATTTGACATCCCTGAAAGTGCTGTAAGTTGAAAAATCTCCCTTCACTGATGATTTTGTGAAATGATTCAATCTAACATTGCTAAACTCAACTCTTTTTGTATAGGATATTAAGGAATTGCTTAATACATGGAGAGATCCCTGAATATGTTGGACACATGAAAAAGTTGAAAAATCTGTAAGTATTTGAGAAACTACAATGACAAAAACAATGCAATGAACAGATATAGATTACACATTCAGTGGCATTCTACATTTCTCGATTTTTTTTCCCTTTTTCTCTTTATTATACTACAATATCATACTATATGAAATGCAACTGAATCCCATTTTTGGATTTGCTAATGCAGAGACCTTAGTTTCAACAATTTAACTGGAGAAATTCCTGATTCTTTTGACCGTCTTGGAAAAGTTGATTTTATGTAAGTACTTATTCTTTTCGAGTTCTTTCAACTTAGGGTGCCACCACTCTATTCTTTTCTTTGAGAGCATATCTGTGCTAATCTGTGTTAAATTAAAGACTGTCCTTTATTCTTTTAGGTATTTGACGGGCAATAGACTTACTGGACAAATCCATGACTGGATTTTAGAAAGGAACAAGAATGTGTATGTGCCTAACTTCCACATGCTTAAGTTTATTTTTAGTTTCAGCAAAGCTTCAATTTATCCATCTTTCTTTACCAAGTAATAGAGTTTTATATTTCACTCTTCTACATTGGAAAAAATATGTGATTTTACTTTATGCTATTTCATGTACAGAGATGTCTCTTACAACAATTTCACTGGAATCCAATCAGGAAATGAATGTCCACGAGGGAGTGTGTAAGTCTTTTATTGAATTTGGAGCTAACAATTTGATGATTGTTTTCTTGTAAAATTATAATTTTTTTTGGGTTATATTTGCTTCAGAAACTTGGTAGAGAGCTTCTCATCAGCCTCTAGCAAATCGTAAGATTACATCTCTTTATGTCTTAAATGATAATTATAAGTTCTGTAAATATATATTATTGAGTTTCATCACTCCATAATGAATATAATAGCATTTGAAGACACACATAATGACATAACTGTTATTACCTTATTCTCACAGTAGTAGAATACATCCATGCTTAAAGCAAGAGTTTCCATGCACTGAGCCGAAGGATCAACGTAAGTATGCTCGCTGTGTTTAAATCGAGTGTGACAGATTTTCTTTCTGTTTCTCACCATACTATAAATCTTGGTTCACTTTTAATATAATCAATAATCAAAGCTAGTGGAAAGATCAATTCAGTTATTTGTAAGGTTATCACTTTCTTTATCTTTGGATATAAGTGAATCATCATAGATCTTATGTAATTTTGTACCAACAGAGGGATACTCATTGTACATCAACTGTGGAGGCAAGGAAGTGAGCATCTCTAACAAAACAACATATGAAGCTGATTTAGAACCTAGAGGTGCTTCAATGTACTACGTGGGGAAGAAGTGGGCATTTAGCAGCACCGGGAATTTCATGGACAACGATCTCGATGCTGATAACTACATTGAGAGCTCTCCTCTGCACAACGCCACTTCACCACTATCAGAGCTCTACCACAGTGCTCGTGTATCTCCCCTCTCCCTCACTTACTATGGCGTTTGTCTCCTGAATGGAAACTACACAGTGAATCTCCACTTTGCTGAGATTGTGTTCACAAATGATAGTACGTTCAACAGCCTTGGAAAGAGGATATTCGATGTCTACTTGCAGGTACATAGTGCTTAATTAGGCTTATTTACATTAATGAAATGTTTTATCATGTAGGACTAATATACTACATACCATGAGTGCAGGGAAAGTTGGTTTTGAAAGATTTCAACATTGCAGCTGAGGCTGGTGGGCCCGGTAGGCCCATCATAAAGAATTTCACTACAATGGTAACAAGCAACACCCTGAAGATCCATCTTTACTGGGCAGGGAGAGGGACCACAGGCATACCTCAGAGGGGAACTTATGGCCCTCTAATATCAGCCATATCAGTAGATCCTAGTATGTCATTGACTCTTGTGTTAAGCTCACTTTTCAATTCTCCTACTTAATGAAATTGTGAGGACCTGACATTCTTCATATTGTGGTGGACCTTAAACTTTCGATCATTTTATTGCAGATTTTAAACCTCCAGTTCATCACAAGAAGATCAATTCTACCATGGTGGCTGCGGTGATAGCTGGTTCAGTTGTTTTCCTAACTCTAGTATTAGGCATATTGCATAAGAAAGGCTATCTTGGAGGCAAAACTTCAACAGATAAAGGTACTATTCATCATAAGGAATGTGAATCCGGTGTGGTTAGGACTACAGTTAAAACTGATAGATTCCTCAAATAGCTATGATTATATTCATACAATCTATCTTTTATGATCAGAGCTCAGAGGCCTTGATCTTCAAACGGGTCTATTCACATTAAGACAAATTAAGGCTGCAACCAAGAACTTTGATCCTGCAAACAAGATTGGTGAGGGTGGTTTTGGTTCAGTCTACAAGGTAGTATACTCTTATTCATTGCAAAGCCAAATCATACTTATATTTTCAGCATTCATATTATTTCCAAGCTCTTATTGTATTAATATGGAAATGGTCTCCTCTCTGCTGTTGTAGGGATTGCTATCCGATGGAACGATAATAGCAGTGAAGCAGCTTTCCTCTAAGTCTAAACAGGGAACGAGAGAATTCGTCAATGAAATAGGAATGATATCTGCACTGCAACACCCGAATCTAGTAAAGCTTTATGGATGTTGTGTTGAAGGAAATCACTTGATGCTCATCTATGAGTACATGGAAAACAATTGTGTATCTCGTGCTATTTTTGGTGAGTTTTAAAAATCATTCAAGTTTATGCAATTTTACGTGCCATTGACACTCTTTATTACAGGAAAGAATACAACACAGAAACTCAAGTTAGATTGGCCCACGAGGAGGAAAATCTGCCTTGGTATCGCTAGAGGTTTAGCTTACCTCCATGAAGAGTCGAGAGTGAAAATAGTACATCGAGACATCAAAACAAGCAATGTTTTGCTCGACAAAGACCTCAATGCAAAAATATCTGATTTTGGCCTAGCAAAGCTTAATGAGGATGATAAGACCCATATTAGTACCCGGATTGCTGGGACTATGTGAGTTCTCTTTTAATTCACGTACTTCGTTGACTGCACTGTTCTTTTTTCGCCTTTCTCTTTACATCATCTTAGTTTAATACATCTAAGCTGGCAATCTGAGCTCGACCTGACCAATCAAACATAACAATATGAGTATCAAGTTGAACCGAATGGCATGACAGACCCAACCAAAAAACTTAGAATGTGTATTGGTTGAGCCAATTAGAACTCTGAGAAAAAGGCATTTAGCCCGGCCTTAAGCTGCCCGAGTGCACCACTGGCTTGGTTCACTAATCTTTCACTTCTGGCTTAAAACCATGAATGCATTAGCATAGGAAACACAAACTTTGACACATCATATTTTGTTTGTCTTTAGAGGTTATATGGCTCCAGAGTATGCGATGCGGGGCTACCTGACTTCCAAAGCAGACATATATAGCTTTGGAGTGGTTGCACTAGAAATAGTCAGTGGCAAGAGCAACACGAACTACAGACCAAAGGAAGACTTCGTCTACCTTCTTGATTGGGTATGCATCCATCAATCTCTTGTTAGTCTTTCCTTTAAATCTTTTCATCGTCACTGATCATTCTCTTAATCAGGCCTATGTTCTTCAAGAGAGGGGTAGTCTACTAGAGCTAGTCGACCCGGATTTGGGATCTGCATACTCATCAGAAGAGGCCATGGTGCTACTCAATGTGGCCCTTTTATGCACCAATGCAGCTCCAACTCTAAGGCCAACAATGTCTCAAGTGGTCAGCATGCTGGAGGGGCGAACGGCCCTCCAGGACTTGCTCTCCGATCCTGGATTTTCGACTGTCGATTCCAAGTTTAAGGCTATACGAAACCACTTCTGGCAGAACCCCAGTGTGAGTCATAGCATGTCAACAAATGGTCTTTATTCTGATTCATCACTTTCAAATCCAGATAGGCAGGAAAATGTGTTGCCCCAAAGAGCTGATGATGATCAAGATGTGACTAATTAAAGTGCTACAAAGTAGCACATTTTGGTGTTAATTCTTGTATATGTATATGTTATAGATTTTACCAATCAAGTGTACATAGTAGTCAATAGTTAATATGTGCCAATATATAGAATGTCTTTTGTTTTTTGGATTTTCTTTGATAACTGTAATTAAACCAAAATCTGTGTTTCTTTTGTTGTAACTTATAATAAATATAATAATATTCTATTTTATATTTTTCCGAGTATCCACCTGCCTGCTTAAAAATGTGACGTGGAATTGGTATATGTTAGATTATAAATTACGTGAAGTGGCCTTTTTATGCAAGAGAAACATACATGATGCCTTTGTACATTTTTATAAATTTTAACTATAATAACTAACCAACTAGTTGTTTATCAAAGCTGATTTTATGAAACTTAATTTTATTTTGACAAATGCGCACCATGCATAGATTAATTATCAATCAGCAATTAGGTTTATATATATTTTTTTTATAAACAATAATTTTTAAAAAATAAGATGAATGCTAAATTGGATTCACACGAGAGTCATTGTAAATAAGTTGAAAGATATATATACTACTCCTATTTATTAAAAAGCTAATTATAGTGATAGTGTGGCAGTGTGCACAGGTGCACCCACCTTAAAAAACGTATACAAATACAAACAATTGTTAAATGAAAAATTGAGTGTAAAAGGATATACAATTATTATAAAACATGTATACACTATTAAATAAAAAGTTATATACATATGCATGCTAGTTTTTTTAATGAAAACAATTATTAATAAACACATATATAAAACAGTATACAAAATAGAATAAAAAGTTATACACGTATGGTGCACCCGGGTGGGTGCACCTAATATCAACTCTTTTTAAAAAACGAAAATAATTAATTTCTGCAATTTTTTATTAAATTTTATTCGTTATATATTGTGAAATTTAGGGGGACAAAAAAGAAAAAAAGAGAATATATAAACGGAAGTTGAGAATAGAAGCAGGAGCTAACAGAAATTGAGAATGGAGAGGTTGTTCAAGTGCACGCCATTGTCGATTTTGATTCTTCTATTGCTCTTCTGCAATGCGATCCCCTCAAGTGCGTCCGATTCTTCGTCCACAACTATGCACACCAACAATTGGGCGATTCTTGTTTGCACATCGCGTTTCTGGTATTGTACTTTCTCCATACTCCATCTGTCTGTTCAATAACTGAATTCCTGCAATACACTTGGAGTTCATTTGAAGAAAGAATTGGAGAATCTGAGCGGTTGATTGGAATTTTTTCTATAGTCTCCAAAATTTGATGCTTGTAGAAAACCACAGAAGAAAAAGCATTTTTTTTAAACATTAGGTATTGGTAGTTCTGTATAAAATGAGACTTAAATGAATTACCTGAAAGTTTTGATTTGTCTCACAGCATCCTAATTTTGATGAATTGCCGTGTTTAATAGGGAAAGAAATCAAATCTTAGCTTTATTGCTACTGTAAATGTTATTTTTTGTGATTTCGGAACTGTTTATTGATGCATGAGAACTTATAATGATTACAATTCACCCATCAGGTTTAATTATCGGCATATGGCTAATACTTTATCCTTATACAGGTAAATGGGAAATCTATGCGTTATTTTCATCGGTTGTGTTTAGTGCATCATTATTTGCTCGTCCAGGATGAAGTATTCTAATGGTTCTTCCTTCCTTTTTTTCTCTTCATCTTGGTATGGTTTGTCTTTAGAACGGTTAAACGATTAGGAATACCAGATGAGAGGATAATTCTCATGTTGGCTGATGATATGGCTTGCAATGCTCGGAACAAGTATCCTGCCCAGGTCTTCAACAATGAAAACCATCGTCTCAACTTGTATGGAGACAATGTTGAGGTGGGTTCAATTGTTAACTATAAACTTCTCAATTTTCTTTGAAGAGACTGCTTAGTGGTTGGATGTTTATTTTCATTACGTTTAAGAGTACTTGAAATGTTATGTACTTGATTGAGATCTCAGATTAACATAATATTTAACTATTCATTTTTAATTGATATAGAAGTATATTGTGTTTTCAGGACCAATGCCCTTACTCTTTAAAAGTATTTATCACACATCCTTCAGTTTAATATGGTAGCATTGCCACTTTCATTGTTGACATTTGCCTGAGTTTTTTGGAAGATTGACAAGACCTAAAACCTCTTCACTGAAGCACAAACATTGTTATAGGGTTATAAAAAGATCCTGGACCAGTCATTACATCATGATTGTAAATGAATTCTGATAAAGCTCTCATTTCTTCTTAGTTACACCTGATTAGTTCTTGAGATACTTTATTTGGTTATTTATAGTATTAAAAAAGTTGCTCATTTCTATGTGAGGTATACATGTGATTGCTGTCGGTTTCATAAATCTCTCTCTGATTGTGGCATTCTCCAATTTAGGTAGATTATCGAGGTTATGAAGTGACTGTTGAAAATTTCTTGCGAGTATTGACTGGTCGTCATGAAACTGCAGTCCCAAGGTCTAAACGACTTCTAAGTGATGAAGGTAGTCATATACTTCTTTACATGACTGGGCATGGTGGAGATGAATTTCTAAAATTTCAAGACTCAGAGGAGCTTCAGAGCCATGATTTAGCTGATGCAGTGAAACAAATGAAGGAAAAGCGCAGGTAATTGAATAGCTTGTGACTGGAATGCTTCAATTTACTTTAAAGGAAGTGTTTTTAATGCAACTCGACTGTAGAGGAACTTAGAACATTTTCTGTCTCTTTGAAGGGAGTTTGAACAGTTGATCTCAAGCTCTATCTACCCCAAAGGTATTCATGTCAAATAATGAGATTACTTTCTCTTGTTTTTCCATATATCAGATTTAAGGAGCTGCTGATTATGGTAGATACATGTCAGGCTGCCACTCTGTTTTCTCAGGTGAATGTTTTTTTTCCCTTCCTTTGGATCTGTCTGTAAGTTTGTGCATGATGTATTCACTGTGTCTGTCATGAGTTAGAATAAGTGTAGCAAATTTTATTTTTCCAGGTGCCATTACTATATGTTTGTTCTTATATATTTTGTTATTGCAGCTTCAATCACCTGGTGTTTTAGCCGTTGGAAGCAGCAAGAAAGGAGAGAATTCATACTCGCATCACTTAGACTCTGATGTAAGTTTTAACATTCCATTGGTGTCCTGGTTTTGTGAGGATTTTTTTTGTATTCGGAACTTGTTTGATTGCTGTTATTCTTACATTCTCTTTATGTTTTAATTGATTGGTTTTACAATGTTTTATTTGTTCTTCCTTGCAGGTTGGTGTATCTGTTGTGGATCGATTCACATTTTATACTCTTGCCTTCTTTGAGAGGTTAAATATGTATGACAATGCCTCATTGAGCAGGTATATCTCTTCTTTTTTGGTTTATGCTCATGAACTTTACTGTAAATTACTAAGATTGTTGAAGACAAGTGGGTCAACCTTATACATGTAAATGATATCTACCACGTAGCACCTTTATCAAATCCTTGTTGTAATTAAATTGTATGTTACTAATAAGTTGCTGAGGGAATTTTGAAATTTGTTCCAGTGCAGTAATTAAATGCCTAATCAACTATATCTATATATTAATTAGGCTGAGAAAAGCATTCAGTCTTTGTTCATATAGATTCAGACATAAAAATTTTCTGAACAATGGCGGCAGATTAGTTTTATAACAAACAGTCTTGGTTTTTTTTTTTTTTCCTGAAATGTTACAGTGAAATCACTTCGAATCTTTGATGCTTCTTTCCAAACTGCTATGAAGAATTGCTTGATTATTCTTAACTTTTCATTTTAATGACAAGTGCTCAATTATTGTTATTTTTGTATATTTTTTTGATCTTGAGTTCACCCTTTGTTTCACAGTCTTTTTAACTCCTATAATCCAAATCTGTTGATGTCAACTGCATACCATCGAACTGATTTATACCAACGGCGGTTGGAGGAGGTATATATTATTGAAATCTTGATTTTGATTATTTATTCTCTTGGATTTACTTTAGTCCAGTTTCATAAGAGTTCCTGTTAAGTCTTCCTTCTGTTTGTGCTTTCCACTATCACTTTTATCTTTTACATTTTTCTGGATCAACATGATATGTCATGAAATGCCTTTTCCTATCTCTGCATGCTATAATTATTGCTATACTGCTACTGCAGCTCTAAGAAGGAAGTTAAGGTGCATGATATAAAACAGATTCCATTGTTTTCTTTTATACCCCTGGTGTTTGTTGGATTGCCAATAGAAATCTGTTTATGCTCAAAAGCTTGCAGGCGTACTTCCTCTGTAGTCAAATGGCTATTCGAGATCAAATGGCTATTCGAGACTTTCTAATAATATTAATTTCCTCTCCTGCTGATTTAAGGTACCGGTGACCAACTTCTTTGGTTCTGTCATGGAAACTATCCATACCGACTCACCTTATCCAGCTTTCAGCGGCAAATCTTCGAAGAAATCTAAACTTGGGGTGCCTTTGGATCGAGCAGAGCTGGAGAAAAGAAGAACACTAGTAAATTCAGATTTTTCTGAAGAAGTCCCTGACTCCAAAATAAATGTGAGACCTCTACTCCTTTCTAATTCATGGTGTTTGATTTGAGCTACTATTGTTTAACAGTCTTATTTCGAAAGTCACGAAGTAGATCTCATTGATGCAGGCTAAACAAGTTAATTGCCCATTTACACGCAAATGGAATACTATTCTTGCCCAGATGGATAAGATGAATCAAATGGATATTTTAGTGAACTATGGTTTGGTGTTGATGTTCCCAATTGTGGCCTTCTCTTCTTGGCTTTCACACTGACGGTAAGAAGCATCAATCCTTTTTAGTCTCTCTTCTTCGAACATTTTTTTCGATTAACAGATTTTACATTTACTCCCATCTGCGATCACTGCAGTTATGCTTTCTTCACTACCTCCCAGTTCGGTTCTTGAAAGACCGAAGGAAATGTAGAGTTCTCAGGCCAATTGAGGAGTTCTGGATTTCGGTATGGCTTCGGAGCGATGATCTGCTAAACTTTTCTTGCTATCCATCTCCTTTATTGCACAAGAGTGATATCATGGAAGTTTATAGTGTCTTATTTTATATTAACATTTTAGAAAAATTGAGTTAAAACGAATGAGCAGAACTCGATTCTTTGAGTTTTAATGGTTATTCTGGAACAAAGAATGGTTTGGTAGTCTGGTTAATGAAACTTTTACTGTTATTTTGCAATTTGATAAAATGAAATACGAGTGAAACAAAATAACCATCAACGAAGCCTAAATTCAGAATGCAGTCTTCAAAGTTAAATTTGTTACAATTTGATATAAGGGGAGACGTGTGAAACTGTAACATGTGATGCTTTCGTAATTAGTTATCATTTTTATTATTACGAATGTTAGTATTAATTTTTCTTTTATATTATGAATTATTTATTTATGAAATAGTACACCGAAAATATCATTTTTTATTATAAAAATTATTCTTTTTATCCACGAGATTACTTCAACAAGATTACAAAAACTTGATAAAAAGCAATTACTGCTTGACAAAAATAAATAAATAATATTTTATCAACTCACCAAGTAATGAAGTGCATATATTTTCTTCTTTGATAGTAACCCAAAATTTCAAAGTTGGTCAAACTTTTTTATGTGATGAAAATTTTGAAAAGAATTTTCTTTTAATAAAACAAAAAATTAGTGTTAAATTTCCGTTATATGTTGGAAAATGTCTCAAATGATGAGATGACAGTGGCACCAACGTTTGATCAGTTCTTTTCTTGATCAAATTTATTCATAATTCGGTTGAATCCGTACAAAATAAAATATAAAAGGAAAAAAGAAAAAAAAAATTAAACCCACCATTTTTTACATAAAAAAATCTCTCCTTTATTTTCCTTATTAATATTACCTCTGTGTCCCGTGAATTATTCGCGTATTTTGTGAATTTAAGTAAATACTGTTTTTATGTACTTGATAAATTAATAAAATGGAAGAATATTTTAAAGGATAAAGATTTATGTCCATATTCTGGACATCCAGAATTTTATAAAAACTACGTATCTATCATTTAAGTGATATTTAGCCCTTTAGTCTAGGGTATAATGATTTAGAGTTTATAGTTTTAAATGTTAGGGTTTATATTTTTAGGGTTTAAAGTTTTTGTAATAAAGGACAAATTAATAAATTTACATTTTTAATAGCATATGGATGTCCATATTATGTACATTTAGCATCACCCTATTTTAAATACTTTAATATAAAAATATGTACATAGGTGCACCCCATATTTATAGTATAAAATATGTTAGTGAGTAAATTTTTTTTAAAAAAAATTAATTAGTATTATTATATTTAATAATGTAGATTATATTAAAACTTAATCTAACGGTTAATATTGTCTAAGTGCACGACAATCGGATTCTAAAGTTATTAAATAGGTGGAGTATTATATTGAGAAGAGTGTAAAAATCGAATATTATTGAAATTTAATTTTCTACTAGTTTTAAAAAAAGAAAATGATGAAATATTCTGTGAGACAAGGTAGTGTATCTCATTCAGGGTGTAGGTCTTATGCTTCCCTATATTCACAAATAGTACTCCATTATTATAATTATATAGGATAATAGGAGTATACATGATAAATGATTTTATGAAATGATTCATATGATATTTTTTGAAATTGAATTAGAAAATGTTACTCCTGTCTTTAATTTTCTCGGTACTTCTATAAGAAAAGGAATTGATTTTCTAATAGAGTTCCAAATCTGAATTAACATGAATCGAATCTCATATCTTATCTTATTTTAATACATCTAATTGATAGTTTTTTTATGATGATGTGTCATAGTTAAAATCTTTTGGTGATGACATATAATTTTTAGGTTAATTTGATTTTATTTAATTTTTTATTTTAGTTAATTTCATTAATGTGTTGACTTTTGTTTTAAGTTTTTCCTTAATTGTGATTGAGATAATGAGGTGCTATTTTCTTTTTATAAATTATTATTATATATAATTTATAAATAATTACATTGTTTTAATTTTCTAAAATATTTATTATCTTTTTAATTTTAATTTAATGTATATTATTTACAATATGTATTTCTTTTAAATTATTAAATTTTAATATACGTTTCATTATTTCAAAAAAAATAATGACAAAACACCTTTTGTTTTTTTTCTCCATTAATAATATGGATTGACATGTAAAATATTTTTATTTTGAATTAGATTACATTACTTTAAAAAAAATCATATATTCTTTATCTAAACTTCTTTACATAAGATAATTTTAATTTCTGTTTTTAATTTTTTTATTAATGATTAGTCAATCAATTGCTAATTAATTAATATCAAATTAAATCATTTATAAAAAGAAAAAAGAATATTTCATATAATTTTCTCTCCCCAAACTATAAATAAGACTTTTTGATGATTAATTAATTCAAAATACACACATTGATTTTCAAAAGGAATAATAGCTTTCTTTAAATTCTTCTAGAAAATTGATTTATGAAAGTATAGAATTTTATTTCGATAGAGCGAATCAAGTAAAGATTCGATTTACCTCTAAAAAAAATTGATTGTATTCTTCAAGAGGGAGATAACTGATTCAAGTAATTTTTACATGATTTAATTATACGTTACATTATCAAAAGTCAAATGTTATAATTTGTTGCAAATTTTTTACATTGATGAAAGAAATTGTCTAGTTATAAAAAAAATCTTCTTAATTAATATTGTTACATTATATAATACTAATTATTCAATTTTAAAAAATAAGAGTAATAATTAAATGATTTCGCGTACTACGCTGATTATATACATATATATATATATATATATATATATATATATATATATATATATATATATATATATATATATATATATATATAAAGGAGAGTTTAATTTTGATGATGTGTCATCTCCACAAATTTTCTCAATTATTTTAATTATTAATTAATATAGATAATTATATATATTTATTTTAAGATAAAAAAATTATTTTTTTCACCTATAAATAAGACTCTTATTCTTGCTTCATACACACATAAACTATTCTACTAAAGCTTTCTTCATGTTAGTATTCAATCTTTTATTTATTTTATTTAAATTTAAATTTCTTTCAATTAATTTTTTTATATTTTATTTTAATTTCTATTTATTCTTATGTATTTATTTCTTTTAAATTAATTTCTTTATACTTGATGTCAAATCTATATGAACTATATATTTTATTTTAATTAGCTTTTGACATTGTTATAATTTTGTCATTAACTTTCATATTCAATCATTCCTTTATTCTTGCTTCACACGCATAGAAACCATTTTCCTAAAGCTTTTTTCAGGTTAGTATTCAATCTTTTATTTATTTTATTTAAATTTATTTCAATTATTTTTTTATATTTTATTTTAATTTCTTTTCATTCATACATACTATTTCTTCTGATTTTTTTTATACTTGATGCCAAATTTATATGAACTATATTATTTAGTTTATTTTTTATTAATTATTTATCTTAAAATTGAAATATATATCATTATATTATTCTATTAATATAGAATAATATGATTATATTAGTAACTGTTTCGTGGTCTATTTACTTAAAAAAATTAATATTTTATTATTAGACAAACTAAAATAGTAATTCAAATACATTAAATCGAAATAGGGAAAATATTATAAATCAAAAGGTAAATCACTTGCATGGTGCATAAATCAAAATTTTACACTTAACAACAAAAATTATATTAAATTATAAAAATAAATATATTAAATTTAATTTTTTTAAATTATAATTTTACATTACGGCATTTGTACTATTGTATACATATATTATACTCTACTATACATTTATTCGTTTTGTGTATTACTATTGTATTTGTGTATTGGCATAATGATTTTCCCTGGTCAGTGGGGTCTTGTCCACAAAGACAATTCAACACTGCATATGTGTTTACCGTTTACCCTCCATTGCTGAATTCAACGCAATCTTCAAACATATATACATACAACTATACATATAATATGTGTGGGTATATTTAGTATCTTTAGAATTTTCAACCTACTCCATGATCACTTTTTCCTTGTTAAAAAGCGATAAGACAAAAATCTTGCAAAACTCCAGATAATTTTCCCCCAACTCCAAAGAACTATCTCATTCTCCAATAGTTGTTGAAAGTCAAGTCTCACTCCTCACAGCAGATACCTCAAAGGCCCTTGATTTGACGACTCTGCTTTCTTTCTATAACTATCTCACTCGGGTTCTACCTTCTTTCCTCCAAGAATCTTGTGATTTCCTAATTGGGGGTTTCAGTTTGTCTCAAAATCTTGACTCTTAATTATACAACATATGAGATGTTTTAAAGAAATTGTAGGGATTTATTGGGTTTTGGTTCTTTTTGGTTTTAGGGGTTGCAGATTGGAGTTGGAGTGAGTTGATCAAGAAAAGTTGATCTTTTTGGCTGGGATTGGAAGGGAATTCCTTGCCCCCTTGTGAATTTCATTTGGGGTTTTGGTGTTTTTTGATTTTTGGGTGTGATTGATGATTCTTGTTGTTGTTGAGGGTCTGGAATTTGAAGGTTAAATATTGGATGAGAGAGGGATTCTTGAAGGAAAAAATATATATTTAGATATAAGAAAAACATTGATCTCAAGGGGGGATTTGTGGTTTTGTGTGTAATTTTATTATAGTTTTTGGAGAAAGATTATCAGTGATGGATGGATCAAATGGCAGTTCTATTGCTCCAGCCCCTTTTCTCCTGAAGACATATGAGATGGTGGATGATCCAATAACCAATTCTGTTGTTTCTTGGAGTCACACAGGGCACAGTTTTGTTGTCTGGAACCCACCTGAGTTTGCTAGAGATTTGTTGCCAACGTACTTCAAGCACAACAATTTCTCCAGTTTCATCAGGCAACTGAATACATATGTAAGAATTTTGCTTTTCTTCACTCAGTTTCCTCTTCATTTTCATTGAGATGAGCTCTACTCTTGTTTGATGTCTATTTCTGAGTATGTGTTGTGTGGCAGTAGGATTTTCTGAGAATGATGGTTTTCTGTCCAATAGCTAGTTGCAGAAATCTGTTAAATAATGGTTATAATTTGCATTTCACTACTTGATTATTGTCAAGTGTACTTAAAATCTGTTAAATAACTTCTAACACAGTATGAGCCACACTTGTCAAGAATCTAAGTAGGGAAGTAAATGTGAAATTTGATCATGAAACATAATTTGATCTGATTTCAAAACAGCTTTAGATTTGGTAGCAAGAGGAATGGTGAATATCATTGCTCCTGATGGCTTGTAGTAGGGATAATAATGAGAAATTTTGATTGGTTGATAAGATTAAGTAAAATGAAACTAATTAGATTGAAGGATGATCTCAGTTTGGAAATTGAGTAGAGCAGTTGCATCCAATTGGCTTCATGTTCATTTCTTTGGTCAAAATCTATCCTTGAAAGATAGTTGTTTTGATATACTTTCTTGTACTTATGCAGGGTTTTAGAAAGACTGATCCTGAACAATGGGAGTTTGCAAACGAGGAGTTTATTAGAGGGCAGAGGCATCTTTTGAAGAACATACACAGACGAAAGCCGATCCACAGCCATTCAGGACCAGGAAACACAGCTCCGTTAACCGACTCAGAAAGAGAGGATTTTGAAAAGGAGATCGAAAAGCTCAGACAAGAAAAGGGCTTGCTTCAATCAGAAGTAGAGAGGCGTAAACACGAGAATGAAGGATATGAGTACAGAATCAGATCCTTAGGTCAGACGCTGCAAAACATTGATCACAGACAGCAGCAGTTGATGGTCACCTTGGCTCAGCTGTTGGAGAAACCGGGGTACAGTTCAAGTACCTTTGAGCACTCAGAATCTCACAACAAGAAACGAAGGTTGTTAGCCGCAGAGTTCTTGCACGAAGAAGGAAACCTCAGGGAGAGCCAGAGCACGACTTACCTAGAAAATTCGAGCACTTCTCTTCCATCAATAAACTTGGAACAGGTTGAGAAGTTAGATTCATCCTTAACTTTTTGGGAGAAGTTCTTACGTGGGATCGAACAAACTCCATCCGGAGATTTCCATGATCTTAGGTTGCACCCGATGCCTTCACCCGTGATAACTGAACTAGCAGCATCATCTGGAGATTCTGATCCATATATCCCTCCCTGCTCGCCTCGATGCCACATGTCAGCATCTCCTTCGCAGGAATGCCAGTCCTCTCCCGAGCTGACTGTATCTTCCACGTACGCAGACAGTCCAGCTATATCTTCCATCTGCAATGATCTAGACTCTAGGTTTAAACCACTGTGCATTGATGTGAATATAAGCCCTGCTAAGACTGAAACGGCTAAAGATCGACAGCATGATGGAACCAAGCCTGCTGTGCCAGCCGGAGGGAACGACGTCTTTTGGCAGCAGTTTTTTACGGAGGCTCCCGGTTCAGCCGTGACCCAGGAAGTACAGTTAAGAAGAGTAGATTAGAACAAAGGAAGTGTCATGGTGGATTTGGTGATGACTACAAAGCAAAGACTTATTACCCTACATGGGTAATCCACCATTTTTTAACTTCTATTTATTTTGAGTAATTAAGAGGTTAAGTAGGTTTAATGGTACATAATTAGTTGGCTTGGTTTTCATAGTTTTCCCATTTCTTTATAGGGCTCTATAATGGTGAAGTTTGAGGTTTGTACATCATTATATACAGTGTTGTATTATACTCAGCTTACTGTACAATATTGGGTTATCTGTTACACTCTCTTATCAGAAAGTGCAAGTCTGCTCATAAAATCTTGAATTTGAATTTGAAGTAGTGATAACTGATTTTTATTGTTCTAACTTCCAACCTTGGAGTGCACACCTGAGATTCTCTCTCATTCAATTAATAATTTGAAATGTGAAATTGAATTCTTATACTGCTTTAATTCAGACAACAATTAAATAATTTAAATTTATCATGCTAATTACCGTTATTATTGTGATTATAATTTTTTTAAATCTCAAAGTTTTTTAAATAATTTGAACATATATATATACAAATTAAGAGCAATGATAATTTACTTAAAATACTTGAAAACGAATTATATACTCCCTCCGTCTCATAGAAGTTGACACAATTTTCTTTTTGGTTTGTCCCACTAAAGTTGACACATTTCCTTTTTAATACATGAGACCCACACAAAAACAATTAATCTATTCTCATCGGCTCCACATATCACATCTAATACAACTACACATCACACATTAAATATTATTTCTCTCACTTCACTTTACTTCACTTTACATTAAATTATTATACTTCTTAATCTCCGTGCCCAAAAAAAATTATACCAACTTCTTCGGGACGGAGGAAGTATATATTTTAGATGATTAATTAGTTCATGCATTTTTATTAAATTCTTGAAATTTATGTAATTAAGTTCCTTAAAAAATCCAAAATATTTGACTGTTGGAATGCACACCGCCATTTCTGTGCATCATCTTCTATGCCACACGTTAAGTGATTGACACGTAAGATGGGAAATAAATCCAACCATTGCCCCTAGGATTTAAGGATTAGGGTATAGTTTCTCTCTCCTACATGCCGTCCATCCAACGGTGTGACACAGAAAATGATGTACCAAATAACACATGTATTTGATTTTTTTATTTTTAATTGTGTTTCCATAATGGATAGTTACCTTGTAAATCTCCACGTTTTACTCCCATTCCATGTCTGCTCAAAGAAGCCATAACTGCTCTACCATACCATCAACGTTTGCTAACTCCCCTATTAGTGCCATAAATTCACTCTTTCAAATTTGAATTACCTTTGCATTTCGCCGATATTCTCCACCACCACCGCCGCCGAACCACCACCACTCACGGCGGAAAAAATGAGCTCACCACTCTTCCGATGCAGAGTCAGAGACTTAGCATCGTGTTTCTACGCTTGTCGCTTACCTTTAGGTAATCAACAATTGAATATTCTATATGTTTCAGTTTTAGATACAGTTTGATTGTATGTATATATCTTTTGATTGAACGAAACGCTGCGTTTTGATTCAGAGGAAGAACAACAACCTGAAATATTGTGCAGAAAATCACCTGAAATGCCGAGCGGAAGCATTGACGGCGCCGGTAAGAGTAGACGGAAAACGTCGACGGCGAATAAACGGAGAGGAGAATCGTTAGTTCAAACTTCTACTTCTTCGTCTTCGACGACGTCGTCGCTGTATCCGGAGCCCCGATTTGCAGAAGAAGAATACATCGTTTTCTGCTTCAGAGAAGATGGAGGAATCGACATGATGAATGAAGGAAGACCGTCGGATCAGCATGATCGACGTAACTTAACCACCTCTGCTGTTACTCCACGGAAGGTAATTATAAACATATTTTGTTAATTAATTCGATTTATGATTAAAATAATGGGAAAATATTAAATTTTCTATGAAACGCTTTTTCAAAGAAACCGAATTAAAATATTAAATCTCTCCATTCACTCATAGTACTATGTTCTTTAATTTCCGTATAAATAATAAACTTAACTTTTATGGCTGGAAAGTGAGGAGGAGTAATTTCAAGTGTCTCAATTTCATAGAACATTCCTCTCTTTTATAATCTTTACTAAAAATAAAACATAGTAAATGAGTGAAAACGAGTTGGTTGCTTTGTCGACAGGTTGAAGAAAAAAGAATAGGTACTGATCTTGAGGAAGCTCGAGCTCGACCTCAACTCGACCCGATCGAGGAGCCTAATCCTAAGCCAACCAAGACCGATTCTTGGGAATCTAGTAATTCTAATCGATCAGATACTACTAGCACGAGCTCTTTTGCCTTCCCAGTGTGAGAATAAACTCTATCAATGCATATATTTTAGCATTATTCAATAGTTAAATAGTACTCTATGTATTAGTATTACTGATAGTTTATTTTAATATAATGCTAATTAAGCAATACATTATACATGTATACATGCAGATTGGGAATTGAATGGAATGGAAGCCCTGTTCACATGCCTAAATCAGAAAAGCAAAGTGTGAACCTACACTGCTGTAAATTTTAAGTCGTGATTCATCTTTACCATAATCTTTATTTAACGCGTGTTATTTTTTCACTATTTATTTATTCTTGTTCGAATCACAGTAATTTTAACTATATGTATTTTTATGTACTTTAATTTTCTTTACCATATAGAAATAGATGCTATTATTTAATTATTTTTATTACAAGAAAGCTAGAGGAATATTTATGAAGTATTACATTTATTTTAGTAAATTGATAGTTTCGTACAGTAAGGAAAAAAAGACGAAAATTAAAAAAAATATATTTTTTTGATAATTTAAAAAAAAAGATGTCTATCATAATAAAGTATAATTAATGTTACGAACTGAAATAAATTATTTCATTAATAATAATAATAATAAACAAATTGAGGCAGATTCTTACGTGACCTTGGTCATATATGACCATATATCATGACAATCGTTAGATATCAACGAAAAGAAATGGATTGTTGGATGAGATAAAGTTAATAACCGTAAAGTACCTAAACAAACGGTTGCCTGTATAATCATTCAACCGCATTCTCAAAGATAAACAACATGGATAATGTGGCAATTAAAAATCTCCACAAATTGAATTTCCATCAATATTGGGATCCAGCGCACACATGCATACAAACAAAAAAGAACATGTTTAACGGTATAACGAACATCAATTCACCTGTTGACCACACATTCAACAACTATTCTTTGCGAAATTCATAAAATCAAAGATTCGATCAAATTAATGAAGAATTATTAATCAAGGCTCAATTGCTCGATCTCTGTCGTTTTAATTCATTAATTTTCATATGACCCATTCGCCTCCTTCTACATGGTTCGCGTTCTTGATTTCTCTTTCCGCAAGTTTTTATCCAAGTTTGCGTTTGCATATTAAGAATGTTAATTCGTTTCCTCTGTTATTTGCTAATTTATTTAATGATCGATTAGTTTTGCGTAATCTTTAGGGGTGGTAGCTTCTTCTAGGGCACCATTTTTCGGTTTTCAATAATCAAATTTGATTCTCTTTGGGCAGTTGATCCGAAGAAACAAAGCTGAATTGTTCAAATTTTTTTGTTTATGTAGTTAAATTGGAGCAGTTTTCAATTATAGCCGCTAGAAATTCTGCGTACAAGCACATGGTACTCTCTCTGTCTCTTATTCGTCTTATATTTTGTTGTTGAAAGTTGTTAAGATATTATAATACTGATCACTCATTATGTGGGGGTAGATTTAGGATTGAAATGGTGGAGATAGAATTAATTGAAAGAAAGTTGCTTAAATTGAAAGGGTTGAGTGAAAATGGAAGTGCCAAGTTGTGGAGCAAATGTAGATATTCATTTAAAATAAGACTCTTTCCATCTCAGGCTCGTCTTATTAACGCTATATTCAGCTCAACTCGATAAGGATGCAGTTCAGAAAAAGGAATCTTAGTCAGTGAGAGATTCCATTGAGTGACTTTCATTGGATGATGGAGCTTGATGGTGATGTACACCATACATCTGCTGATGTTAGAGATGAGGCTGAAAGTGTGCCTCTTGATATTGAAATTGGTCACACAATCAACAAAAGACATACAAATAGCCCCAGTGGTTTTAAACATATGGAGTACCAGAGCTTCTCTAAGAAAGAATCGGAGAACCCCATTTCTGTTACTTATGTGTTGAAAGCGTTGTTTCTAGTATTGGTTTGGTACACATTCAGTACATTCTTAACACTGTGAGTGTTATTGTTTGTAGACTCCCTAAATTGTTTCTGTTCTTTTGTTTCACTTTTAGTTAATTACTTGTTTTCTTGAATCAGGTATAACAAAACTTTATTAGGGCACAAAATGGGGAAATTCCCTGCTCCACTGTTAATGAACACCATCCACTTCTTAATGCAAGCTACTCTCTCATCGGCCATTACGTGGTATTGGTCTGATAGACTTCATCCCTCTGTTATGTCTTGGAGTGATTATTTTACAAGAGGTAGGGAGTGTTGTGATGTTCAACACAGAATCTAGCAAATTAGTTTACTAGCACATTGAATACTTCCTCTGTAAATCATCCTTATTCTCTTATTTCTTTCTTTCTGCTTTTCTCTATTAAAAATTTCCATAGATTAACTTCTTTAACAACTAATGCTACAGATGGCCTTTGCATTTCACAGTTGTACCTACGGCCATCAGCACTGCAATGGATGTTAATCTAAGCAACGCATCCCTTGTTTCCATCTCTGTTACATTTGCCACTATGGTTGGTTATTCTTATTTGGTTATATTGATTGCTTAATGATTATGCCATTCAATGTTGTTACAAAATTTAATTTCTATGAAATTTAGTCTATGGTGTTCCATAGTTTACTCGTTGAAATTTTGTGTATCTGAATTGGGCAAGTTTGAATTAACTTAATAGTTTGAATGTTAAAAGGAACACTATAAAGAAATTTGATCTGTTAATAATGAAGCTATAGCTTTGACAGAATGTTACACAAGAGTGGAAAATGCAAAATCTCAAAGATGTGAGATACCATATCTGCTTGTCCTGAAGAAATTAAAAGAGTAAAGAAACCTGAAAATTCTGGGACATGTCAGAAGGACTATAAATTAAACTAGAAAAACTGGAAGATATTCTTAAAGAATGAAGATAAAAAGTAAGCTTCGACTTAGTGGGCTCGACCAGAATGACAGTATTTTTGGTTTCCAGATTTATATTTAGTAATAAGTCCGTTCACCCTCTCTTTTCATGCTAAAGTTAGTTTTGAATGAACTAATGATTGATCTCATTCTCTAACTTATGCTTAAATGACTATGTCAATTATCTTTTAATGCAGTGTAAATCGGCATCACCAATATTTCTCCTTATTTTTGCCGTTGCTTTCAGGTATCTATCAATGAACTAGATTTCTTAAGATTCCAACTCCAAGCATAATCATTTATTGTATATATAGTAAGTATTAACTTCGTTTGCATGATATTAACTTATTTTAGAATGTAAAATGTTGCTGTTTATCAGGCTCATTGATTAAAAATCAGGAGCTAAAACTCGGATCTATAAGTTAATCATGATTTGAAATTTATCCAAAAACAAATGAATATGTTTCAAAATTTATGCATCTAGTACATTATCAATCTTGAGGAAGGTTTTGCCTTTACTAAGTGACATGCTATCCTTGTGCACAATCCAACATAATGTTATGTGCTGTAATATTTCATTTTTTTTCATATGCTATGTGTAATGAACTGTATTAATGAATGGATCTAAGTGTGGCGTATATAATTTACCTTACAACCGATCCAAATAATGTTTTGTGAAGATTGGAATCTCCTAGCGTGAGGCTGTTTGGAATTATGCTCGTCATTTCTGTTGGGATACTTCTAACAGGTATGCAAATTTCTTCGTCAATTCCCATCAATGAATGTGTTTGTCTTGGATTCTGAGTTGGTGGACTCATCAGTTTTTCTCTTGAACATGACTAAAAAACTAAATTCCATACAGTGATGGAATGGAATCAAAGACATTAAAGTAAAGCTCTGCCCAATATATTCTTGTTTTTATTTTATATCTGAACTACTTGGTCAAAAATGCAGTTGCAAAGGAGACAGAATTTGAATTTTTGGGTTTCGTGCTAGTCATGCTTGCTGCTGTCATGGCAGGCTTCCGCTGGACGATGACACAGATTCTTCTCCAGGTATGAGTAGCACTAAAATGAAGCTTCCTTTTCTTCTTGTTTATAAATTTATTCGTTCCCGTACATTATTGGTAATATGCTCACTAATATTCGTCTTCGCCTCGTCTTCCAATGACTGGTGCATGTGCTGGTAACCAAATGCAATGAAGAAAGAAGCCTATGGTAAGTGATCTAAATGGGAGGTTTTCACTCCAAAAATTTTAAAAGTATATTAACTGATATTGTATGTTATTATTCAGATTTTTTACTTGGCATGTTTATAGACTTGTGAATTTATTTAAGTTGGGAAGTGATATAGTAAATACATAGAGAAATAATGTTTTTCCTCACCCTGGTATTACCTGGGAAACATAGCTTTTGCTGCAAATGGTAAATTCGACAGATAAGAAAATTCGAAGGAGAAAGGTGTCATTTCTCTGATGGGCCATATTTCTGATTTTGGATAATTACTTGGATAGAAGTACTTATAACTGATGATAATCGTTTTTGTAAACTGCATTATGTTTTCTATACATATCAATCTATATGACAAATTAAAGCTAAGCTAAAGTGTATTCAAATACTGAATTGAGATTTTGATTAGACGACCAATTGTTTATTTTTTAGCTTATTATTCTAGGCAGGGACTGTCCAATATATTGCATCATATTCAATTACTGAGATTTTTCATTCTTCTATTTCAAGGTCTTAAAAACCCTCTTACATTGATGAGCTACGTGACGCCAGTTATGGCAATTGCAACTGCTCTGCTTTCTCTGTTACTGGAGCCTTGGCATGAATTCAGAAAAAATCATTACTTTGATAGCTCATGGAATATTGTGAAAAGTTGTTTACTGATGTTGTTTGGTGGAACTCTGGCTTTCTTCATGGTAAACTTAACGATTTGATTTTGTAATTTATGAAAAATCCTCCCTCTTTTTTTCTCTCTCGGCGAAGGTACTGAACAGGTCAAAACTGTTTTGCGTATATGAGGGTCAGTTAATTGTATCATATTTTTCTTTGCATTGTGCTTCTAAAACAAAGAGAGTTGTGATTTTCAAACTTCAATTTGCATTTCTGCGCTTCTAAAAGCTATGAAATTATTTCTTCCATTAGAAAAGCTTGACTGTTCGTGCTTATGACAGGTGTTAACCGAGTATATTCTTGTGTCAGTGACTAGTGCAGTAACAGTAACAATAGCAGGGGTGGTCAAGGAAGCTGTGACCATTTTGGTAAGAAACTGGATATATTTAAGAATCAAAGGTTAATAATTTGCTACATTTTTCTGGAGATTTATCAGTTTGATAATACAGTCTAATCCAGCATATTCAAAAACTACTGGGGGAGATGCTTTGCTTAATAGAAATAATAAAACCCAAATTTTGTGGTCATTATATTTTTGATTAAATGAATTTCTGAGCCTCTAAACTTTCTTTCAGGTTGCCGTGTTCTATTTCCACGACGATTTCACTCCTATGAAGGGGGTTGGCCTCGCGACAATCATGGTTGGTGTCAGTTTATTTAACTGGTATAAGTAAGTCATCAAGCTGAATGCTATTCAACCAAAACTTTACCTTCATCTTGTTACTATTCTTGTTTCTAGGCCTTCATTGAATATTAATGCTTTATTTATAGTTATAAAGCTTTCAAAATTGAATATTATTTGACTTGTTTGTTATGGTACATGGTATAACTCGAATTTTTAGTACAATGCAAGACCTATCTGTTTCTCTTTTGAAGAGGGGGAAAAAAAATTTATCACACTTATAACAAATTTTCCTTTTCCATGCAAACTTTTTATAACAAATTTGGGGAGCTCTAAAAACATTGTTGACAACGGCTGATCAAATCTTGCTCTCCAACACGTTTGCCTATGCACAAAAATGTTAGATTCGTGCAATGATCACACTTAACTTTGTGAATGTGCGGAAAATTATCTCATAGTTCCTACACTCCTAATTCACCATTGGGTGAACACACACACACACACATATATATATGCCTTAATTTCTTTGAATACATAAATGTTAAAATTATGTTACACTTTAAATGTATAGATTCTTTTCACAAATCGAACTCTAATTTCCGTATTCGTAAACGTTTATCAGATACCAGAAATTGCAGAAGAGCAAGAAAAATGTTGCGTCACCAAAAGATTGTACGACACCTTTGTATGTTATCCTTGAGGAGATAGACAAGGAAGAAGACAGCCCTAGGAGCCCAAATGTGCATTTTTAACTAATGAGTTTATGACAGATTCTTGGTGAGTGCTCAAACCCAACCTGAATATATAGAGAGTTGGTGTTTGGTTTTCAAATAAATTGTACAATATACAAAATCTTCCGGAGATGATTGTGACTTAAAATAAGCACGATTCAATGAATTTTGGGTTTTGCAGCCATGCTTTCTAGTGATTCTTTCTGCCTATACATTTTAAATTACCCAAAGGGAGGAAAATCACATATTCCGTTAAGTTTTTAATCTCTATTGTTTTTAGTACAACATATCAATAGAGGTGTATCTTTCTGGGTTTTGAGACTTATATCTTCTTGAATGTACTGCCTCTTCATAATCGTATCTGATCTGTGCATAAATGCATCTCTGATCCTTCTGTCTTCAGGACTTCGCCTATGAGGGTGGATCCCAATAGCACCAGTGAGGCTAGTTGTTTGTCTTTGGCGACGAAGGCCAATAAATAGTGGCCTCATTGTTATATTTCACTTGTCAGAGTCTTTGACTTGTGTTGGATTTTTTAAAAAAGATAGAAGGATTAGAGTGGCGTGAGTGAGGTTTATTAGAAGGTGGTAATAGTTGAAGTGATAGTGGGACATGAGATATTTAGTAGGGAGAATTGGTTATAGTGTTAGTTGATGGGAGAGAACTAGTTGATGGGTTACTCTCACAATTCATTGATCTACACAAGTTACATATTTATACATGCTTAAGAAGCTTCTCAAGGCTTCCGTCCATGACTCCTCTAGACAATCGTATCCCATATCCTAAATACCGTCAACTTGCTCGATGAGCCATGTTTAGCGAATCGGATGCTGCGAGCAACACGCATTGGGTATGTTTTTACGCAGGAGCTGGTAAATATGAATTCTCTCATCGCATACGGCTGAAGTTCTTGAAATATCTTTATGCAATTAGACATCCTATGAGGGATCAATAACAACACAACTAGATTTTTTTCTAGAATGTCTTATAGCGTTGTATAGTTAATGTCCTAGTTCAGATCCTATTCTTTCACATGTCACAATTTTAAATAGTAGTGAATTACACAGTTTTCCCATTGTTCAGCTGTATGCATAAAAAGAATTTCAAATTTATTAGCTAGATTAATTCGAATGGAAGATTGCTGCATCATGTTTGACTCATTTATATATTTATTTATTAATTTAACGCGATTTCATGTGCATTACCAGATCATTTATCCAATTTTATATTTTACTACATAAGAAACAGAGAATTTTTTACATTTTCTTTTGGTTTGACTTCATGAAAGAATGAATTAGATATATGAAAAAAGAGAAAATTAGGCCCCAGGTATTATATTTATTTTATTTAATTCAATGAATTAGCTTTAAGCATGCCATGCTAATAGAAATCATTGAACTACAGGCTGGTTATATACTGGATGAAGTTTGAACTTGGAAGTTTCCTAATATTGGCAGGTAAGAAGGAAGCTTCGAAAAAAGGATAAAGATTGAAAAATATTTAAAAACAAAGTTAAGGTCAACCCTTAGAGGGTCTCGCGATACAGCCCGAGGCAGACATACGTCCCCTGCCTCGGGCTGTAGAACGAGAGAGGAAAGTTATTCGTTTACCGTTTCATTTACCACCTTCATTTAACTTTGACATTTCTGCTTTGTCGTTCATGATCCACAAGAAAGGTGGCAAGATTTGAACCTATGGCCGGCCAATAGGATTTTGTCAACTTGCATCTCCATTTTACAGCTGTTTGATTTCTTGTCTGCTTGCTCTTTCTCCCCACAGTTTTTGACTTTTGATCATCCACTATATATAAATATCCTAGTTTGTGTTCAAAGTTGTGCACAGATTTGAATTCTTTTCCAATGATGTCTCAATTTTGGACCATCTTCACTATCACAACATTCTTGATCTCTTCTCTAGCTTCTGTCAACTCCCAACCGTTCGATTATCCGACTGCAAACATCTCTTCTTCTTGGACCAACAGCGTCTCTGCACCACACTCTGTGAGTTTTTGGGACAACTCGACTGTTCGAGCCATCCTTCTCAGGGGAGTTTTTGGTCCAAGATATGCTTGTGGCTTCTACTGCAATGGAAACTGTGAAACCTATCTGTTTGCTGTATTCATACTACAAACAAACAGTGGTGGAGGTATTGTAATGCCAGCTAGTGGGTTCCCACAGGTTGTGTGGTCCGCCAACCGGAACCATCCTGTCAGGATCAACGCCAAGTTGGAGCTCACATCCGGAGGCAACTTAGTCCTACGCGATGCAGATGGCACGTTGGCATGGTCTTCCAACACTGCAGGAAGATCAGTTGTGGGCTTAAACATGACTGAAACAGGAAATCTTGTTCTATTCGACGCGAAAAACTCTGTAGTTTGGCAATCTTTTGACCATCCAACTGATGCATTGGTTCCAGGGCAAGTCCTTGTGGCTGGCAAGAGCCTAACAGCAAGTGCCTCGTCGACTAACTGGGCCGACGGGGGCCTGTATTCTGTGTCAATGACTGAAAAAGGGTTGGTGGCTTATGTTAAGTCAGATCCTCCAAAGGTGTACTACAGAAACTTGTTTAGGAGGACGAAACATGGAGCAAGCTATGCTAAGTTTGTTAATGGAAGTCTGACATTGTCTTCTAAGAACCCTAATCAAGTTATTAGGATCCCTACTCCTAGAGCTGCGTCTGCTCAGTACATGAAACTGGCGCCTGATGGACATCTTCGAGTGTTCGAATGGAGTTCGCCATGGAAGGAAGTTGCTGATGTTTTTGGACCTAAATGATTATTGGTGTCTTTTGAAAGATTGACCTAAAATACTTTTTCAAAATGTTTGATGTATGTTTTATTTGAAGCAATAATCATAAGTTCAAATTTAGAAAGATAGATTACATGATTTGTTGTATACTTGTATTCCGTCATATTCATTCATAAATAAAGAACAATTTACAAGAAGTTTAACAAGTTATGGATTTCTTGCTTCCCTAATGTCATTGATTTCTAATACATACACAACAGATATATGTGTGTTTTATATGTCATAACTTTTGTTGCCATAAATTTAAAAAATTCAAGCTAAATAATCATATTTTTTAAAAATACTTCCCAAATTAAATTTCACAATTTTCATTTTGTTCTCCTACAATAAATTTTACCGCCCAAAAAAATAAAATAAAAAGTTACATCAATCTCTACCCCATAAAAGTACTCCATTCGTCAGCTTCTAATGTATCAATTTTACTATTTTTGGCTTCCGCTTCAAATGTATCCATTTCCCATATTTAGTAAAAAAGTATACAATATGGCTCACCACTTCCCTCTAATACAACTACCCACTTTATATATAATAATAATACTCCTTAATCCACGTGCAAAAAACAAATTAATACCTTAGAATTGGATGGAGAGAGTACATCTTAATTACAAAGTTACCCGTCCTATCTAACACACATAATATACTTTATAATTTATTTATTATCTAAATACTACATTATCCTTCAAAAGTCAATAAAGTTGGTTAAAAAATAACTTTTCTTGATCATTCTATGAACGATCGTTTTCGTATTTATAGTAATAGTAAAAATTAAGTTGGGACGAAGAGAGTATATTTTTAGTATATTTGGTTAAAAAAATGTTGTTTAATTTTTTATACAATTATTATTAATTTTCAATTTGTTGGACTGGGACATAGTCGCATAAATTAGGCCCACATGAAAATAATTGGATATGTTTAATGAGTTTTATGTGGTTATCGGCTTATTAGAATTAGAAGCCCAATTACTTATAGAAAGCCCAAAAAGATCTTCACAGGCCCAATTATTTACTGACTACCGCGTTGATTAGTCCGTAAGGTATTATTCTTATTCGGGCAAAGGGGAGAATACACCCCTTATCTTATCATGAGATCAAATGAACCCTTAATCTATTTTTATGTTCACTCAAAACCCTTTTAATTTTTTATTTGGTTCAATTGTGCCCCTGTCTTCTAAAAATAAAACAATAATACACTTCCGTTAAAAATTAATTAACGGTGTTACTCTTTTCTCTTCTTCACCATTTACGGCGCTAAACTCGCCCATATCTGCACTCCCATTTTCTTTTCTTCTTTCTTTTCATTCAATCTCCACACTTATATGCAGTGAGAAGCTTAAAGATGCCTAATGATCTCCACACCCCAATAGCTCGCCTCCAACATTACCAAAAATCCCTCACTCTCGATTAGCACTCGTACCTTAATCTCTCTCTTTTCTGCCTCCTTCGTCTCTTCCACCGGCGGCCGCAGCGCCTCTTCAAGAAAAAGTCGTCGATCGGATCCTTAAATTCTCCGCAATCGACCCGGATGGCCACTGGCAAGACGTGGGAGGCCTTTCGAGTCAGACACTACTCAATGCTTTGATGAACAAGGGCTTAATTGACCGGTTTCGCACTGGCTAGAGGTGATCGACGCCTATGGTGGTTGCAGTTCCAGAGCTTAGCCATGGGATACGATTCGATTCGTCAAGCTATTGTTGATGACCAGGACGTTGTAAGGGATCTTTTGTTACTTTTGAATAATGTGGATGGATTTAAAGAACAATTAATCTTTGATGAATATTTGGGGAAATCGTTGTTTTCAAGTTAGGAAATAAAAAATCAACAACCGTTGAGCCAAATTTGGGCTTGTATCTGTAAGTCTTGCAATATTTTCTTCCTCTGTGTAATTGTTTTTCTTTGTGCAAAATTTCTTAATTAGCAACAGAGATGTTAATGCATATATTACTGTTAAAAAGTCCTTTATTCCTTTTCTGTGCTTCATTTAATCTAACATCCAGATTTCCTAGTCCCTCAATAGTGTTGATTTCGTTTAGGAGTGAAGTTCATTTGGTTGTTTATCAAGGTATCATCGAATTGTTTCAGAGTAAATGTAAATAAGAGGAAAGAGAATAAGAGACGTCTGATTGCTATATTTTCAACGCCGTTAATAAATTTTTGACGGGAGTGTATTGTTGTTTTATTTTAAGGACATAGGGGGCATAATTGATCCAAATGGAAAATGAAAAGGGTTTTGAGTGAAAAAAAATATAGGTTAAGGGTTCATCCGATCTCATGAGGTAAGTTAAGGGGTCTATTCGACCCTTTGCCCATTCTTATTCTATTCCGCGTAATTGCTGAAGTAATTCGATCAAAAACCCCTTTTCGAAACCATGGATGATTCATTTTCAACTTCGCATTTTAAAATAGCTTTGAACACAGAAATCTTCTTTACAGCTGATCGGAATTGTTTGCCGCGATTAAATCCGCTTATCCATAGCTATGAGTTTCCTTTTCGGGAAGAGGAAGACTCCCGCAGGTTTGACCCTTAAATTCTCTGTAATGTGTATCTTTTGTTACTTTTGCCTTTTTAAAAATAAAAATAAAAATTGTATGTTATGCAGATGGCTGATTTTTGTTAATTTGAATTTGGATTCTTGATCGAGGGTTGTATGTTTTTAATTTTGTCAAATTAAATTGAATTGGGACTTAATCTGATTGGAGAGATAATTTCTTTGTGAAAGAGAATTTGTTTGGGTTTTGGATGATCCTAATTTTGGCAAATATAGGATCTAAGATTGGATTTTTAAGAAAATAAAGGAAATCGTTTTTATGGCTGCGTTGGTGCGTGATTAGAACTCGTGTACTGATACAGGTTGTGTTATTTAGAAATGAAGATTAAGAGGAGAAACCGCTTACAAATCTTAAGGAATTTTGGCTTATTAAATTTTTGGAATACTGATTACGCAGAAAAAAAAAGACTGAAAAGTAGCCGAGGATCTAATGGAATTGGTTCATGTCTCTTATTCAATATTACTATTGTCGTAAAAATTTATCTCGTTACGTAACTTTATTTTGAGAAATATAACCTAGCTAGAAATCAGAGTTAACATGTAGTTTGACCTGATTTGGGGGTGGCTCCGGCGAGTGATATTATGTAGGGGACTAATAGATTTTGAAGTGCTCGTCAAAGAAACGGGCTGGGTGAACCTAAAATCTGTGGAAAATATGATCTCAGGATTCTTAATTTTTTGTTTAAAGGTGCTTCATTTATCCTAGACTCCAACAATGTTCTGAATCAAAATTGTTACTGTTCAATCTTCTGACATCTTAAATAAAGAGTTGCAGTTTTATTTTGATGTATTGGTCTAAGAAAATACATGTTGCTTTTAAATCTATCCTGAAATTGTTTACAGCTTTGTACTTGTGCATGTGAGACTTTAAAATATGCGTTTCTTCTTGCAGAGCTCCTGCGGGAAAATAAGAGAATGCTAGATAAATCAATCAGAGAAATAGAAAGGGAGAGACAAGGGTTACAAACGCAAGAGAAAAAACTTATTACTGAGATTAAGAAAAGCGCCAAGCAAGGGCAGATGGTATGTCAATTTTAATATTTTATAAGCCCCTCTAAGGTGGCAATTTTGATCAATTTGCACCATTTTTATTGTCAAGTTTCATCTAAATTAATTTTGCGTGTCTGTGTGCCGCATAAATATATGCAGCTTAAGCAAACTCTTTATTCTTTTATTGAGTGTGGAAAATTCATATTACTACGATGCTCCAGGATTTGAATTGATTCAGTTCTGGGGTTTCTTTATGCTTTATTGATTTTTTTTCATCCACCTAATTCAATGTATCATTGTGAACTGTGTTTTGTTGCTTTCTGATGCTTTGCTACAGTTGCCTTGTCCACGACTTCAAGTCAAAGTTTGATCTATATTCTATTTCATTGTTACAGGGAGCCATTAAGGTGATGGCCAAAGATCTTATCAGGACCAGACATCAGATTGAAAAGTTTTATAAGCTGAAATCTCAACTTCAAGGTGTATCTCTTAGAATTCAGGTATGTCAGTTACAAATTTTTGACTGCTTTAAGTTATTTGTTTGAACATATTTCTCAAAATTTTCATATGAATGGAATAGAAACTTTGGTGGATTTTGTTAATCTTAAGAATTATTTATTTCCTTGTTTTCATTTAGTGTCGTGACTTGATTTTACAATAAAAAAATATTCATATCTGAATATGATACATGGCCCAGTGAGCTCTCTGTACCTATACATGGTCAATTTTGACCTCATCACCATATTAGTTAAGATGAATTTATATCATCTTATCCATCTTGTTACATGTTGACTGAGGTTGCTTGTTCTTGTTTGAGTTACTATCAATCTAGTTTCTTCCCTACTTGCTGTAATCCTTGTTGCACTAGTTTTACAATTGCACTATTTTTTTTTAAGACATTAAAATCGACACAAGCAATGGGGGAGGCAATGAAAGGTGTGACTAAGGCCATGGGACAAATGAATAGGCAGATGAACCTGCCATCGCTGCAGAAGATAATGCAAGAATTTGAAAGGCAGAACGAGAAGATGGAACTGACCAGTGAGGTGATGGCAGATGCCATTGACGATGCATTGGAAGGTGATGAGGAAGAAGAAGAGACGGAAGAGTTGGTGAGTCAGGTTCTTGATGAAATTGGCATCGACATTAATCAGGAGGTATATTTTCATCTCTCATTCTCCTATATTCAGACTTCTCTCTCTCTCACACACACGCACACACACACCAGTGTTTTATCATACAATGAGTTCATGATTTCATCTCAATTCAGCTTGTGAGCGCACCTTCTGCAACGGTAGCTGCCCCAGCTGCAAATAAGGTTCCACAAGCAGAGGCAACGGGCAACGATGATGGTGGGATTGACAGTGACCTCCAGGCCAGGTTGGACAATCTGAGGAGGATGTAATTAAATCGACTCGTTCTATGAGATTGTTCTGATGAGACCAAATATGGTATATGGCTTTGTAATATTTGTTAAGATACTATGTACATGGTTTGGTAATTGGTACAACTCTTATCATTTTAATACGATTGCAGTTGGAACGGGTGAAATCCATCGATGACAGGTCCAATTCTTTGCATGCTTGATCGTTGAATCTAAGAGTTGTATTACCAAATCAGTACTAACATCTCTGATGGGTCAAGATCAAGATTTTCCAAAGTGCTAACCACCCCTAAAACCTTAAAAGTAAACAGCATTTAGGACCAATTTATGAATCAGTACTATGAACCAAAAATGAAAAGAGCTACATTAAACAGAGTAAAACAATTCTGTATTCTGAATCACCACCCCACAAAGTAAAATATAATCCGAAGCCAAATGATCCCCCAATGACCAGATTTCATATGTATGGATGAGATTAATTCTATAAAAATTACTAATAAGACAGGATAAGACAGGGTTCCATATCAAAACAGTATATGCATATATAATTTTTTTTTTTAATACCTACGGTTTTGAATCTTTTGATCGAACTGAGAATCTGATTCCCAAATGCAACCAATCAGAGGAGTTAGTTAAGTTAATTTAAGTGGTTGGCCTCATACAATGCCTGTTATTCTTAGCAGCTGATTTTAATTAAAATAAATGTATGGCCGGCAAATTACACACTGTAGTACAAGTATTTAAGGCTTAATTAGTTTTTTTTGCCAATGTAGCATCCTTTATATGTCGGCCCTTCTTGTTTTTTTGCTTTGATATAATAATTGTTTCTAAGTTGCAACGTCTACTCATCAAAGAACTAAAAATACTGATCATCACAATGATGCAATTCTTGAATCGAAAATTTCATCATACTCAAAGCTTTAATCCTTTCAGTCCAAAGTGATCAATGATGTCTCTATTATGGATCATCATAGTTGCTTTCTTATCTTGCCGAGCTTTTGTTAACTCCCAACCGTTCGATTATCCGACAGCAAACCTCTCATCCACTTGGATCAACAGTGTCTCTGAAGCTCATTCGGTGAGTTTTGCTGACACCTCAACCATTAGAGCCATTCTTCTCCGAGGAACTTTTGGTCCAACCTATGCTTGTGGTTTCTATTGCAATGGACATTGTGAAACCTATTTGTTTGCCATATTCATAGTTCAAACAAACAGTGTTGGAGGCATCACTTTGGCGTCCATAGAATTCCCTCAGGTTGTATGGTCTGCCAATCGGAACTATCCTGTTAGAATCAATGCAACATTGGAGCTCACAAGTGAAGGTGACTTGGTTTTCAGAGATGCAGACTCCCATTTTGATACTTAGCATAACTTGCTTCTTTATTCCGAATACCAAAGAAATAATCTTTCTTGAAGTATAACTGTGGCTGTGGTATTACTGTCATGGATTCTGAGACTACTATAGAAGCTTCCAACCTTGTTCCTTCATTGACAAAGAATACAAGCTTCCTTCAGCACTCCAGTTCGTTGCGGAAACACTTGCTGTGAGATTCATACCCGACAGCAGGATCTGCCCTGGAACCAAGCAATCAGTAGGATGATCAAAAGACTGCCAAACCACAGAGCCTTTTGCATTGAACAGAACAAGATTTCCCATTTCAGTAAAATTTAAGCCCACAACTGATCTTCCAGCAGTGTTGGTGGACCATGCCAATGTCCCATCTGCATCTTTGAGGATCAATTCTCCTTCATCTGTTAGCTCCAACGTTGCGTTGATTCCGACAGCTCTGTTTCGGTTGGCAGACCACACAATCTTCCAATACTCTATGTTGTCTGAAGGGACAATGAATATGGCAAACAGATAAGCTTCACAGGTGCCACTGCAGCAGAATCCAGTGGCATAAGCTCCACCAGAAGTAGTTTCTCTATAAAGGATGACTCTAACAGCTGAAATATCTGTGGCCTCCATGCTTGCATTGAAAATAACACCTTCATTGATCCATTTTGTAGAAAGATTTGCAGTTGGAGGATAATCATGTGGCAGTTGAGAGTTGGTTAATGAAGGTATAGTAGTGAAGAGAGTAGTGATTATGGCAAAGAAGATACCCCAAATTGCAGAGGTGATCATCACCTCCATAATTGGAAAAGCTGTTAAGGTAGAAAAGTGTGGAAGAACTTGTTTTGCATTTGGAAGAAGACTTCATAAAAATATTCATATGGTCAATCTAAACAAAAAAAAAAGAAGAAGAAAAAAGAAAAAAAGACAGGTTTGTTTTTATGTTATAGTATTCCTTGACTAAATACAAACAAGATAAAGATTTGCTAACAGAAAATATATGATCATTGTGAAATAAGACAGAAAATGCACTGATGGATTGGTGAATCATTTTAACAACTTAAGGGAAATGAATTAGCTAGGGTTCTTGTTCTTGAAAATTGGGGAAAAAGTTTGGTTTTAATATTAATTGTTAAGCAAAAGGGAAGGGAAGATCATAAGAAAGTGCTTTAAATTTATGAGAATGTTCTTATTTGAATATTTCACACTCGGAATTATTACTCATGGATGATTCTTGGATAACAATTAATGAGAAAAATGCAATATCTATTTTTTGCTACTATGAATTTGCGCAAACACAATTTTTCACATTGATCTTTTATTTATTTATTTATTTATCATTAATTTTTAAATATGGGTAGAATATTCTTATTTTATTTTAGTAATGAAGTCAGAACCACTCTAAATATTGTGTGCCACGATGAATTCTTGTGGGATCAAAATTAAATTATCATCCATAGACTAATTCATGATGAGAATGTTTCACTTATATATATATATTTCCTCGTTAGCATTTACATTTGTTTTTTTATGTAAATTAACATAACACAAACACTATTATAATTCATTTTCAATCCTATTATATCCTATGTATTATGAGGAATTTAAATTAAAGGGAAATACTTATAGTTTACACGAATTTGTGATGTAAACTCAATTTATAAAAGACTAACTCATATTTTAGTGTGTAATGAAGTGAGAAAAACAATATTTAATGTGACTTGGATAATTGTATTAATGTCGTGTTTTGCCCTACATAGAATAATTAATTATTTTGTGTGGATTCAATTTGACAAAAAAATAAACATAAACATTAATTTGACACAACCCAAAATAAAAATATAAACCTTAGTATAGGACATGGAATTAGAGGGAGTATATTATAAATTATTATTTATTTTTAGTTAAAATGCTATACTCCTTTAGTTTCACAATAATTTGCACACATCTAATAATAATTTACACACTTTCTATGAGTCCTTCTCAAAAAAATTTCCTCCTTTAAAAAACACAAAAAGAAATCATAATCATAACAATCATACTCTAGCGTATACTTTATTTAAAAAAGATATCCATACGAATATGTAACATACTTTATTATTTATTATAATAATTATTTATAAAATAATTTAATTAAAATTTAATTGATCATATTTTATTAAAATTATCATGTGGAAAGTAGGAGTAATCGTCTATGCTAAAATCCAGAGCACATGGGGATGGGGCCCACTATTTAACACGCATTGAACAGCTCATCTCTTCAGTTCAGCCAATTTTGACTCCTTAGCAAATCATAGTGATAATGATGTAGCTAATGATGTATCGTCAATTCTTATTGAGATTTTTTTTTAAATATAATTATTATCCATTTTTGAAATATTGAATCATCTACTATAATTTTGCACATTTCTTACAGAATTATTTAATTTGATAAACATAATTCATGATATTTTGCCGAATGTGTCTTCTATATTCACACAATCGCATAAATACTTAAGATTAAAAAAATATAAAAAAAATTTATATATAGAATATATTATACTAAAATTTTATTTAGTCTTTATTAGAAAATAAATTCACTTTCGCTCTCCGGCAAATTCTTCTTACAAATTTATTAAACTTGACATTCCTTTCACACACAGCTAAAATCTTGAATCAATCCAACTCTTAAAAAGTGTTGCTTCTCTGGCAGGGCTTAGCATTCGGGTCAATCTGCACCTTCAACGACACGGTAGAATTGAACCGGGTCAACCCGGCTCCGGCCTTATCCATCAACGAGAAGATATCGTTCGGCAAATAGCACCCGCCCATATCCGAACTCACACCCGGTTGAAACACAGCAGCTTTACACGAACAATTCTTCAAGCAAGCTTCCTTACATCTCTTCATATTCGTATTCATAATGTCGTAATTGAAGCTGAAGTAGTTCACATCTTCCAAATCCATAAATCTATGAAGACTGGAATTATTACAGGTGATAGGAACAATCGCATTGCAGCCGAAATCCGGCCGCCGGTTGTTCACCGGCCGGAATCTCGGCTTCCCGGAGACGGGCACAGGGCAACTGCACTGCCCGCTCGAGCAAATTCCGTACCGACCACAAACCAGGGGATAACTACACGTGTCAAAATCCCCTGTAAGAAGATCAGCCACTTCTTTCCACGAATCACTCCATTGGTACACTCGAAGGTGCCCGTCGGGCCCCAATTTCATGTACTGAGCTGATGATGTTCGTGGGATTGGAATCTTGATGTCTTGATTAAACGGGCTGTTAGAATTTTGAGACAACGTTAGACTTTCAGCTTCGTATGTTGCAGAACTCTGTTCTTGATTCTGTTTACTGTTGGAAAATAACCATTCCAGGTAAACCTGTGGAGGGTTGGATAGTATAGAAGCTTTCAACCCTTCTTCAGTCATGGATACTGCGAACAATCCCGGCTTGCTCCAGTCGGTCGTCGATCCACCCGACGTCAGATTGGTTCCGGACAGGAGGACCTGCCCCGGAACCAATGCATCTGTCGGGTGATCGAATGACTGCCAGACTACAGGCTTTTTCGAACCGAACAGAACCAGGTTCCCTGTTTCTGTCAGATTCAACCCCACAACTGATCTTCCAGCGGTGTTGGTGGACCACCTCAATGATCCATCTGCATCTTTCAAGACCAAGTCTCCTCGTCGTGTCAGCTCCAGCGTGGCGTTTTCCCCGACAGGGTTGTGCCGGTTGGCCGACCAGACAACCTGAGGGTACTCCCATTGGTTGAAGATGATCTCTCCGTCACCGTCCACGTGGACGATGAATACAGAAAACATGAAGGTGGTGCAGGTGCCATTGCAGTAGAACCCGCATACGTAATTCGGGCCGGCGGTTCCTCTCAGAAGGACTAATCGAACAGTCATGAAGGGAAAAACTGCTGCTTTGAGTGTGGGTGTGTTTTTCCATGTGGTGGAGAGGTTTGCTGTTGGATAATCAAAGGATTGCTGAGAGGAGAGAGAAAGTAGGAGAGAGAAGATGGTTATGGTGAGCAAGGTTTTCCAGGGTGGATACATGATCATGATCACCTTCTTTGTCAAAGAATTCTCAGTGGGGTGCTACAAGTAGAAACTATAACTATTATCACAATAATGGAGTAGTGTATTTATAGCATCAGGTATGAAAATGTCTTATTAAATTAGATAAGTTCAAGAAAACTTCATTTTCAGCTAAAGTCAATCATACTCTATCTTTAACACGTCATTTTTAGAGTAATATGAGGACAAATTAAGGACGCAATCACGCCATTTGACTGATTGGCTGATATAATCCAACAAGTTGCCGCGTGCAAATATCAATATGAATTTTATCAAACCGTCGCACGTGAGAAGACTGTTTATACGATTTCTTAAATAGTTTTCACTTTTTATAAAGGAATTCGACTGATTGGCTGATATAATCCAACAAGTTAGGTAGTGGATATATTGTTGATTTATGTTGATGTAATGTCATATGGGTGTCTATTGATGTTTTGCTGTTAGTTTCTTCTTTTTATTATTTACCTCATAAATGAAGTTTCTAAGGCCAATTTGTGCATCTTTGATGTATTTTTGTGGATAGTGAGGGATGGAGGTGAGTGGATGTTTGTGAATTTTCGTTCTGTGATTGATCTGGGGTGATTTGAGTATACAATTTTCTTGGTAATTTTTCATCAGATAACAACATCCATCTGTTATGATGAGTTTATTTGCTTGTGAAAATACTTTTTAGGTGTTGAATGGAGGTTGAAGCTTTAGTCAGTTGTTCTTCTATTTATAAGCATGGATTTGGTATTTGGCTCAAATTTAGTTGCAGAAATTGGACTTGATTAAACTGTTTTGGGTATATTCCGTGTTTGGTTCTCGCTCGTAGTTCTGGAAATCCAGCTGCTTTTAAGAGTAGTGCAGAAATGGAATCGACTTGAATAGCGAAACATTTGAACATGGAATATGAACTGTTACTCTTAATTTGATCTCAAATGAACATAAGTTGGGGCTTAATATTGCTACAGATGTTTGAAAATGCACAAAACTGTTGTAAGTAGATTCTTTTTGCTCAGACTAAGTGCTGGGAAGTGCAGACAGTAAGGCAACATCTGAGATTTGTATTTGAGTTGGGAGTTTAAAAAGGCTTCTGAATTTGGATATTAATTGAACCCAATCTCTAACTTTAAAATAGATAACTAGCTAGGTGTAATTTAAATGCTTGTCTTTAAACTAGTTAACTCTTTCTAAATACATGCTCAGAAATATGTAATGAAATTCTAAACGTCATTCTTGATGAATCAAATGAGCAACTATCTGGCTTCTACATTAGTCATGGTTATTAATATTTACTAGATTTCTTACCCACTGATGCATTCCTCTGTGAAATAATGGAACTACTTTGCAAGAAAAATCCAGGTTTCTGGGGCAGAGGCACGACCTTGTCGTCAGTGCTTAACATGAGAAGCACAGATGACATCAAGGGTCGTGCCTCTGCTTTGTTCTGAACACATAATAACCCAACTTGAATGCACCTCTTTCCTTGGGATTCCACATATGAGCTGTTGTAGCATGGATCCATCAGCTCTATCTCTCTCCCTTCGTTCTGCAGTAGCCATGCCTGTAAGGATGGATATATGCAGATTATTTTGTGTCAAATGTTTTCACTCTGATGCTGGACAATAAAGATCTAGTCTTTATAAGAAAGCCACTCCACTATATATTACTACTCACATAGTATTGCTAAATTAGCCATTCACCTGTTCCAAAAGGCTATTATAGTCAGAATTTTGATTGTATCCTCTGTTCTTTTGCCCACTCACTATCTCTAATATTACCACTCCCATGCTATATACGTCTGACTTGATGGTGAACTTTCCGTCAAATGCATACTCCGGAGCCATGTAACCGCTGCAATCAGTTTGCATAAAAATAAGGCTCTATAAGTAATGGATTTGTATACAAACAAGGAACTTACTATGTCCCAACAATTCTTCTTGTTTTTTCTGCAGTTTGATCCCCATCAAACATTCTTGCCAAACAAAAATCTGAAATCTTTGCATTCAATTTCTCATCTAATAACATGTTGCTTGTTTTTCGGTCCCTGTGGACAACTTTTAGCCTGGAATCATGATGTAGGTAAGAAAGACCCCTTGCAATTCCCATGATAACAATACTTCCTTTCTTTCTGGATCTGTTGGTGTTTGAGAGTAGTAGTGAGTGTTCTAGAAATAGAATGTTAGCTTGTAAAAAGAGATAATTGACTTCAGTTGGTGAAAAGTATGAAAGCATTCACCAAAAATGAAATCGTCCAAGCTTTTGTTGTGCAATCGTCATGGCATTCATCAATGCTCGTACTCATGTTTAATCTAAAATTCAGTGAATCAGGCATCTTAATTGCTTCCAAGTTTGAGAAATCCATCCTCTTTTTGGCAATCTGATGGTGGATTTCTATTACATCCGCTTTCCCATTTATACATATTCCATTAATTTCCAGCCTTGGGCTGGAATCCCGGCAAACACTCGCATATTGGTGTTTTGTAAACTCTACAGATACCATTATAACCACATTGACCATAATTGCCACACATGTCCCTTGGTAGGGATAACATAAGAATCCAACCATCTTTTTGTTCATTCATCACATGATGCTGATACATGCCTGTGTAGTTCATAACTAACCTGGTGTGCACTCTTCCATTGAAGGGGTGAGAAGATGATATCAACATGCCCCTGTTGGTTACTGTTTCATATTTCCAAACTGGATCTTCTGAAACTGGAAATCCAGTGTAGATACCATTCCAGAAAACAATCCTCATTATTTTTCTGCTCCCCTTTGTATATACAATTTGAGACAACCCATTGTTTACAATGCTGAGATTGTATTCTCCACAGGATGGATCATCAGCACTTCTCCAGGATGTCAAATGTTTGCTTTCTCCTGTATCAGGGTTGTGAGCTATCCCCATCCCCGGGAAATTGGTGTCTGTTGGGTGATCGAAACTCTGCCACAGGTAATCGGAACTCTGCAAATCTACAACAACAAGATTTCCAGTTTCCAGGAGTTGGAGAAGTGGACTTGAGGCTGGCCTTGATGGTTCCGACGACCAAATTTTCCCTCCCTGAGCTGTCCTGATAACCAGGCTGCCATTCCTGGATATGTTTAAAACTCCAGTTGAATCCATGATGGGCATCTGGTGTAGCTTTCCAGGAGTGAAGAATCCCACCTCAAACATTTGTCCAGGAGAAATTAACACCCGCCCGTCTGCAAGATCTTGGTCGGGGGAAAGTTTATCAAGACCCCCGACAGACAGTTCTAAGATGGTTAGAAGACAAACAGCAGCACAGAGGAACTCCGGATGATCCATTTACTAAGGGAACAGGTAAAGTCTTTAGTTGATCAAGTGTTAATCATCAGACTGTTCTTTTAAGATATTAGTAGTATTCAATTGTAGGACCTACAATTCTATTGAATTTTCTAGGGTAGGTTTTGCGTGAGATCGTGAGACAATTTTACTCTTTTTAAAATAGTTATCACTTCGCTATAAAACTTTATTATTTTACCTATAAAATATTATTGCTTTTCATTTATACCATAAATTGTTCATGAAATAGCATTATAACTTTTCATTAATTTAGTATCGCTTTTCATTATAAAAATTATCACTCTCTTTTCATGTCACGTAAGTCTTACGTGAGACGGTCTCCCATAAATATTTGTCAATTTTCTATTGATTATTTTACTTGAAGGAGGAGGGTAATTGACCCGAATGTGGTGTATTCGGGTGGGCTGGCTAATTATTTCCACAGTTCGTTAATTAGCAGAGGCAATATTTTGTAATTTCCAATTTTCATATAATCATCTTCCAATAAGAAACAACTTAAAAGGTTGAATAAGTCTGGTACCATGAATTAATTCATGGAACCTCCGCCTTTCTCCCATAGCAATAAGTCCTGGATGCGTGGAGAACTTAAGATCTTAATTCCAGATATATTTAATGCATCCAAAAATTTCTAAACAATTGACTTTTATTTTCATATTCTAAATTATTTCTTTTGTTTAAACTTTGTCAGATTAAACAAGATTTTATTTTACCGTTTTAATTTTACTTATATAAAAAAGCATATTTACTTTAAAAAGCCCTATTTAGCGGGAATGATAATATTTTTACATCGTAACATCCCTACCTCTTAGTCTTGATTAATTACGAACAAAAAAAATTAAATTAAATTAATCAACACATACCATAAATGATTTCAATCCGCTTAACACATAAATAAGCATTGTCATATTTTACTATTTGATGATGGGGCGGCTACCCGGATTTACTTAACACACCCAATTAATATGACTTAAATACTCTTATATTAATATATATATATATATATTTATTTATAAATACATTACTAAATGTACCCCAAAATTATTAAACATACCCATTTTAATCTATGATTTCCTTTTTTGTTTTCTATGATTCCAAAATTCTATCTTTAATTACTGGAATCAATTTCATATAATCAAAATTATTTTAGGGTTCTTAAAAATATTAATAAGGATCTGCAAGCAATATGATTGCAATCCGCCGCTCTTTCTTGCACTTCATGTAATCGGAATCGGGGTTCTTACACTTATAAATGACTGTGCCAGCATTTTGGGAATTCTTTCCGATTTCAATATCAAAGGTTGAATTGTCACTCTACTGTATTTCGGCCGTTCGGCGCCAGTTCGGTGGCTACGCCATAGAGCCGTTTCCGACAATGAATACGAATGTGATTACTAAAACAATCCATCAATGCTGCATTTAATTTCCTTTCTGATATTTTCTGAATGTGTTTTTAGTTTAGTGTTGGTGTGTGATTTAGGAATTTATTTTGAATGATTTTGTCTTTTATGAACTTATGGATGGAAGAATTATTTCGTACTTTGTGTGTGAAATATTTCACTGCGAAGGATTAAATCTTTTAACACATAAGGGATATATATGATTGTATAATTTAATGAGTTTTGGATGTTTAATAATTTTGGGTACATTTATTAATCTATTTATGAATATATTATTACATAAGGGTATTTAAGTCATGTTAGTTAAAATATTTTAATTTAAATTATCATTTGGAGTATGTTTAATAAATTCGGGGTGCACCCCTTTGATGATATATCATGGATGTTGGATAAAATGTAATAAACCTACAAATGATAACATCCAATAACTTAATAAAAATCATCAAGACAGTGTTACTGTTACCCATATGTATTCTCTCCTTTTCAAGTTTCAACATCTATTTGACTAAGTAATGAAAAAACCGATGAAAACTTTTAATAATAATAATAATAATATTGGGAATTATTATTATTGGAGTAAAGCTTGTGATTGACGTAACATTGTTTATATGCTTTTATTATTTGGAAATCTAAGATTTTTATTGTATGTACGAGTAATGTTTCTGTTGGATATTTTATAATTTAAAATAAAAATTATTATTACATAATTATTATGATAATTATTATACGCTTTTAAAACCTCAACGGTTACGTAACCGTATTGTTTTTATGGCCCCATTAATCTTCATTATAACCCATAATTTTGAATTTATTATTTGGTTTAATGTTCTTTGAAGGTTGTCTCTATATATTGTAAAGGACTCATGTTTTTGGGAGATACATGACCTCTCACATATACATACCTACATACTACATAATACATATACTTCCATACTATGTAAACCATATATTTTATACACTACAAATTATATAGTTTTATATACACAAATATATTATCTTTGAGCATTGAGAAAACACGTGGTTCGGGGTTCTCATCGCTGCACACGAGAGGACTCGGGTCGTCGAATCTTGGGAGAAGAACGTGTAAATCAAGAATATTATACCAGTGCAGTGGGCGCGTTTCTTCTCTAAAGATATCGCTACAGCGTGCTTCGACCCAGACTACTCTTAATCTCTTATTTTATTTCAAGTTGAATGTTTGTTGATTTGGTTGAGTTTGCTTAAATTTTCCAACAATTTTAGAGAAGAAACCGTTTATTAATGTAGGACTTAATAATTTTTTGCTCAATATGAATTTTCTAGAAGTTAGTCATGTGATGGAATATTATTTTAGTTGCTATAAGTGATTTTCAAAAATTGAAATAATCTTACTAATGTTCTTTTTAATTACTTGAGTGAGAAATAGTTTTTGATTTGATTTTAGTCAAATAAAATTACTTTGGATATGGTAAATTTGTTGGTAAAGATTTTATTTTGGGTTATTGAATGATTAAATTTAAGTGTTTTATAAAATAAAAAAAAAATCTTTGTTTTTGGATCCAAGTTATATTCTTGTGATGTTTTGAATATGTGCCTCTAGTAAAATGAATGCTTTGTTATTTTTCTGTTGGATTAATATGTTTTGTTGAGATTTAATTTGTTGTTTCTTGTTTAGGAAGATATAGGGATTTAATAATAAGAAATAGTTTCATACTCAGAAATTGTTTATTCAATTAAATCATGCACATCCAATTTTCATGTGATATTTCCCAGAATTAGTAGCCAATCACAATTATCGAATTCTAAATGTTTATATGTGATCATATAAATTCGGATAAATCCTCTAGATCATTTTTTAATTTTTTACCTAAATAAAGTTAGGTCAGAAATGCGAAATAATTATATTCTACATTCTGGTAAGAAAGAAACAAGATGTGACGTGGACCCAAATTTAATAGATACAATATTTTTGGTTCCTAAGAATTGTGTTTACTTCACATCTGTCTAAATTTTGATAAACCCCTTATGAGGTGAAAATAAATATATTAATAAATAAAAGTCAATATACTCTTACTTATTTTTAGAGTTTGGTGTTGATGGGCAAAATTGATTTTTGTTGGTTATTTCATGAATAGTACTCTTTATCAATTTTATTGTGTAATTCTGAAAATTATGATAATATTATTTTTAAGTCTTAAAGTGACATTTCCTTTGAAAAAAAAAGGTGATAACTCTCTTTCTTGAACTACATGTTGAGTATTATCTAGAGAGCATCCTAAACTTTGATTTGTTTTGGTATTTAATTGGTTTTTTAGTGTAGAAATTTAATTATTATTGATTAAATTGTTATAATTAAAATTTATATATCGTGTTAGTAGGATAATGCTACTACATATTTGCTCTCATACGAAATTATAATTGCATCTTGATGAAGTTGAATATGACATTTATAAATTATGAGTTAATAAAAAAAAAGGAATAAAAAAATAAAAATAAAATCTTACATAAGTTAGAGCTTATGTCATTGGGCTTAGTGATGATTTATGTTGAACACATATAAAACTCTCTTGGTGGACACAAAATAAAGTTGACAAATTTGTTCACTCTTATATTGTTGTTGATGCATGCTTATTCTATAATTGATAGTTATTCTGGTGATAAAACTAAAGTTGATTTGTGTTTGGAGAATTTATTTTTCTTGTGAACTACTTAAGAGATTTTAAAAATTTTTATCATGAAAGGAGTTTAGCATGATATGGTTAAAGAAAAAATTGAAAAGAAAATAAAATTTTCAGTAATCTGATGGGAGTGGATAGTATGCTCCAAATGAAATGGAGATCATAAATTCATAATCCTTGTGAAGGATATATATTGTGTAAATGGAAATTACTTTCACATGTCATCACATTCACGTTTTTTAAATGCTTTTAATCTTCTTTCTTTAATTATCACGTAATTAGACGTAGAATGTATCAATTTTTATATATAATAATAAAATGTCTTTTAAAGGTTAGAGATTGATTTCACCCTTAAATAGAGGTTGATTTCATGTTTACTCATATGTTTCTAACATTGTAACTATTAGAATGACAGTTATTATTGCTTCTGCTTATTATTTAGATATACATCATATGGATATAAAAAGTATTTTCTTGAATGGGGATTTAGATGAAATATTTATGTGGATTTTTAAATGGAGATTTGGGTGATATATTTATGTGAATTAGCAGAATGGTTTTGTTCTGGCTTGTGAGGAAAATTATATAAACTTATTAAATCTTCTTATAGATTGGAAAATGCTCCACTATAGAAAACTTGATAGTGTTATTACTTATTATTATTTTGTATTATGTGCATGATACATGTGTACATTTATTAAAAAATTATTGATGACAATTTGTGTTGTTCTTTGGACATAAACTTCTTTTTGGACAATAATATTGATCTTATGAATGACATTGGAAATTATTTTCTTTTCATTTAGAAATGAAAGTTGTGGGTCACATAGATGTCATTTTATTTAAGAGTAAACACAATAAAAATGGTGACTCCATTTAGTTGTCACAATCTCATTATATTGAAAATTTTGATGTTAATGCACATATGTTGTTGATGAATTAGTAGAAGTATACTTATATGCACTTGTTGATGAATTAGTAGAAGTATATTTATATGCACTTGAATGGCTATTTAAATATTTTGAAAGGGTCTATAAATTATATTTTTAATTAATTCACTGATTTTACTAATGTCTTATAAGATTTAAGTGATACAGAGTCCACTTGTGGGTGGCTATGTGTGGAGGAGCAATACCGTAAAAGTCCACTAAATAAATTGTAATCTATAGAAGCTGCTTCTGTGGAGGCTGGATGGATACAAAGTTTACTAAATGATGTTCATTCATTGCCTAAGCCAATTACTCCCGGCTCTCTACTTTGTGATAGTCAAGTGGCAACTGCTAAAGCTAAAAGAAAAATTATAATAATATAAATGCATTTGAGTGTTAGACATAAATTAATAAGACAATTAATTTCTCACGATATTGTTTCTTTGGATTTTGTCAGGTATGAAAATTATACAGCGGATCCGCTTACAAAGAGATTGACGCGTCAACGAGTTTTATTTATATATATAATCATCGAGGGGAATGAGATTGAAGCCTATTAATTAAGTCACCACAGTGGAAACCCGTCTTCGGAGGTATGACGATCCCATGAACGAAGTTCAACGGGTAAAAACAAAACTGTAAAAGGGTGACTTGGAAGAGCACACTTGATAAATAAAATATTTTTGCGGAAATATTTCCGAGTCTCATTCCTATGGTGATAAGTGCTCTTCATGTGACGTTTGAGGTTGAGTCTAACTCTTAATGAATTCTAAGGCATATCTCTTTGCGGGATGGTTGGTCACAAATTACCCTTGGAGGATTCACCTAAGTGAACATAGTGGTGGGGTCGCTACTGTGGGGGTGTGGGCTACTCCCTAAAAATATTCATGATACAAGATTCCGTGCATGACCGTAAAGCACACCACTGATAGAACCACAATGTTTACTCATACCGTGTGTGGGATGAATTACCATATTTTTTCCAAGGACATAGTTCAAGACATTCATGTCACTATGTACTTAATGTGGTTAATTCATTTACACTAAGTGGAGGTTCAAATCCGGAAGGTACCTACACCTATTACACGGTATTATTATGCTCAACTTATTTTCTTAATTATATATTATATATTATTTATTTTAAATTATGTGGGGGATTGTTGGATATTTTATAATTTAAAATAAAAATTATTATTACATAATTATTATGATAATTATTATACGCTTTTAAAACCTCAACGGTTACGTAACCGTATTGTTTTTATGGCCCCATTAATCTTCATTATAACCCATAATTTTGAATTTATTATTTGATTTAATGTTCTTTGAAGGTTGTCTCTATATATTGTAAAGGACTCATGTTTTTGGGAGATACATGACCTCTCACATATACATACCTACATACTACATAATACATATACTTCCATACTATGTAAACCATATATTTTATACACTACAAATTATATAGTTTTATATACACAAATATATTATCTTTGAGCATTGAGTAAACACGTGGTTCGGGGTTCTCATCGCTGCACACGAGAGGACTCGGGTCGTCGAATCTTGGGAGAAGAACGTGTAAATCAAGAATATTATACCAGTGCAGTGGGGGCGTTTCTTCTCTAAAGATAGCGCTACAGCGTGCTTCGACCCAGACTACTCTTAATCTCTTATTTTATTTCAAGTTGAATGTTTGTTGATTTGGTTGAGTTTGCTTAAATTTTCCAACAGTTTCTGCAAGATGTAGTTAAGGCTATCTTGAAAAGCATAAAGAGGTTTTAATTGCTAAATGAACAAAACAATTTCTTAATTCTTCATCAGAAAATTCAAAGAAGTTGTAAGATTTGTACAGATTCAGTTTCTCTGATGAATTACATTTTCAACTACCTTGCTTCTACATCAGTCATGGTTAAAGAACACTTACTATATTTCTTACTTTCTGGTGGACTCCTCAATGAAGTGTCTGAACTACTTTGAAAGAAAAATCCAGGTTTCTGAGGCTGAGGCAAGGCTGTGTCCTCAGTGCTTAACATGAGAAGCGCGGATGACATCAGGGGTCGTTCGTCTGCTTCGTTTTGAACGCATAGCAACGCAACTTGAATACAACTCTTTATTTGGGATTCCACGAGTGAACTGTTGTAGCATGGATCCATCAGTTCTAGCTCCCGGTTTTCATTCCAAAGTAGCCATGCCTGCAAGGATATGTGCACATTGTTTCGAGTCAAGAGTGTGTCTAATTGATTAGTCATTGAACAACTTGCAATAGTTTTATTTACCTGTTCCAAGAGGCTATCATAGGGAGAAGTGTGGTTAGATCCTCTGTTCTTTTCCCCACTCACAATCTCTAATATTACTACTCCCATGCTAAAGACGTCTGACTTGATGGAGAACTTTCCGTCAAATGCATACTCCGGAGCCATGTAACCACTGCCAGATTTTGTGCATAAGGTTCTATAGAAAGTTAATATGTACACAAAAAAGGACTTACTATGTTGACTTACTATGTACCAACAATTCTTTTCGTTCTTGAACTACTTTGATCCCCTTGGATTATTCTTGCTAAACCAAAATCTGAAATCTTTGCATCCAAATTCTCATCTAATAAGATATTGCTTGTTTTGAGGTCCCTGTGGATAACTTTCAGCCTCGAATCGTGATGGAGATACGAAAGGCCCTTCACAATGCCCATAATAATATCAAAGCGCTTTGGCCAAGTCAATAGTCCCTTTCTTTCCTGATCTGCAAAATGAGAATAGAAAAAGAATGTGTAAGAACCCATGTTTTGATCTACTTTGGAATTCTGTGGAATAATGGAAGTGTTGTTCGAACCAAAAATGAAATAGTCCAAGCTTTTATTCTCCATGTAGTCATAAATTAGCATCTTTTCCTCCCTGTTAATACAGCATCCCAATATTCTGATCAGATTCCTATGCTGTAGTTTGGCAATCAATGTGACTTCATTTCTGAACTCTTGAGTGCCTTGTCCGGAAGCCCTCGACATTCTTTTCACCGCCACTACTTGTCCCGAGGATAAATTTGCCTGCAACGGCCATAGTAGAAGTTAAAGATATTGCTTCTTTATTTTCAAATAAAGGCATTCTTTTTGTTAGTGTATTACTGAATCACCTTGTAAACAGGACCAAAACCACCTTCTCCGATCAGGTTTTCGCCTGAGAAGTTATTTGTGGCTGCTGCAATGGTTGCCAAGTCAAATAAAGGTAACTCGAACTCCTCCTCCATCTTCTTAAAGGCTGTCAAAGGAGCTAGAAATTGCATTATCTGTATGACTTCTTTACAGTATATTTTACAACATGAAAAGGGTTTGAAATGTAAACTAACCTTCTTTCTTTCGTTGCAACCATAGAAATAAGCCCCCAAAAGAAGAGACCAAGACAAACGTACCGAAGGCAGAAGCTGCTGCTGTTATTATGAACTTCGTCTTTGCAGGGAGTGTCCTTTCGTTCAAATCCGTCGGATGATCTAAAATAGAAGAGTCAGCTATTAGTAGTCAGGTAATATCATAACTCAGTCTGAATACACAACTCTGTGAGATAGTAAAAGTTATTTATATACCAAGTTCAGAAATCGGAACACGAACATAGACACTTGACCCTCTACTGGCTTCATCATTATGCTCTCGTATATCAATCAAGTCACCAAACCACATCAAACAGCTGCTCCCATTGGGGAAGTAAGGGTCAGCATAAGCTGTGCAGTCACAGTTCTTCAAGCATTCATCATGGCATTCGTTGATGCTCATACTTGTATTTAATCTAAACTTCAGTGAATCAGGCAACTTAACTCCTTCAACCTTGAGAAATCCATCTTCTTTTTGGCAATCAGAAGGTGGACTTCTAGTGCATCCACTTTCCCATTTGAATATTTTCCATTCATTTTCAACCTTCGGCCTGAATCCCCTCAAGCACTCGCATATTGGTTGTGTGTAGATTCTACAGATGCCATTACTTCCACATTGACCATATCTGTCACACATGTCCCTTGGCAGGGAAAGCATAAGAATCCAACCATCCTTTTGTTCATTCATCACGTAATGCTCGAACTGGCCGGTGAAGTTCATGGTCAATCTGGTGTAAACTGTTTTGTTGAAAGGTCGAGAAGATGAAATCAACCTACCCCTGTTGGCCACAATTTGGAATTTCCAAGCTGGATGTTCTATAACTGGAAATCCAGTGAAAAAACCATTCCAGAAGACAGCCCTCATTGCCTTTCTGTCCCCTTCTGTAAATAATACTTGAGACAACCCATTGTTTTCAATCCTGTGATTGTAATCTCCACAGGATGGATCATCTGCACTTTTCCAGGATGTCAAATTCTTACTTTCTCCATTATCAGGGTCGTGCGCTAACCCCGACCCTGGAAAAATGGTGTCCGTTGGGTAATCAAAACTCTGCCACAGGTAGTCGAAACTCTGTGAATCCACAACAACCAGGTTTCCAGTTTCCAGGAACTGGAGAACTGGACTTGATGCTGCTCGTGATGCCTCCGACGACCAAATGTTTTCTCTCTGAGCTGTGGTGAGCATCAGGGTGCCATTCCTGGATAGAGTTAAAACTCCAGTTGAATCCATGATGGGATGGTTTCTGTTTGCAACCCACATAACTACATCCGGTGTAGCTTTGTACCAGATTCCCAAGAACCTAGCTGTGGATTTTCCAGGAGAGAAGAACCCCACTTCAAACATATGCCCTGGAGATGTCAACACATTCCCATCAGCAAGAGTTTGATTTGGAGAGAGAAAGTTGACACCACCATGAGAGTATTCAAATATGATCAAAAGACAGATAGCTGCACAGAGAAACTCTGGATGATTCATTTACAAAGGAAACATGTTAGAATCTTGATTTCATGAGTATTTCATCAGACCCTTATTTAAAATATTTATGTACAAAAACTTGAAATTTTTATGCTGTTAGAAAGAATTTGACTTTGAAACTTTTGTTAACTTTACTGTTAAGAAGAAAAAGAAGACATAAAAATATAATGAGTTGATGATTGACACCAAATGTGTCTCAGATTAGGTGGCTAATTATTTATTTTGAATTATCATTGTACACCAAATGATGTCTAACTATTATTTTTTCAATTATTATGAATATATCTATATCCCAAGCTGAAGCTTCCGCCCACAAAGGTTGAATGAGTATTGAGGTTTCAACATCATTTATAGAAGTCTTAATTGATGAACTTTTTAACTTATTTATTTTATTGAAATGATCAACACTTATAAATATTTCTCTGAAATAAATGGACCAATACAAAAATTTTCGGCAGTTGTTTTTCATTCGAAGGATATTTTTTATTCTTTTTATTTTGTCTTCTGAAAAAAGATATTTTTTTTGCATTAAATTACTGAAATGGGAACCTGGAATATTAGTTCATTCAAAAATTTCAATCAAGTATTAAAACAAATTGTTTGGTATGATTTGTAATAAATTTAAAAGGAAAGGGGAAAAAATCAAATCAAAATTCAGTTCACAGAAATCTAAACTTCTAGTCAGTGAGTTGTTGGATGAAAGTGCAGCTAGAATGTAACTATTTCTAATTTCTCTTTTATAATAGTAAAAGAACTTCAGATCATTGTTACATGTACCTGCCAGTTTCTATATCAGTGGTGTTTACAGAGCTACTATACTCCTTACTTTCTGATGTATTCCTCCATGAATCATCAGAACTACATTAGAAGAAGAAAAACCCCGGCTTCTGGGGCCGAGGCAAGGCTGTGTCGTCGGTGATGACATTAGTGGTCGTTCATCTGCTTAGTTATGTACACATAATAATCCAACTTGAATACACCTCTTTACTTGAGATTCGTCGTATGAATTTTTGCAGCATGTGTCCATCAGTTCTATCTCCCTCTCTTAGTCAAAGTAGCCATGCCTGCAATGGTTTTATCATGTTAAACTGCATCCAACTGATCAGCCATTGAACAACATGCAATCGTTTTAATTACCTGTTCCAAAAGGCTATTGTAAGAAGGGTGGTTGAATACTGTGTTCCTTTTCCCACTCACCCAATATTATATAAGATTTACAGATTCAGTTTCTCTGATGAATAGCATTTTCAACTACCTGGCTTCTACATCAGTCATGGTTAAAGAACACCTACTATATTTCCTACTTTCTGGAGAACTCCTCCATGAAATGTCTGAACTACTTTGAAAGAAAAATCCAGGTTTCTGGGGCTGAGGCAAGGCTGTGTCCTCAGTGCTTAACATGAGAAGCACAGACGACATCAGGGGTCGTTCGTCTGCTTCGTTTTGAATGCATAACAACCCAACTTGGATGCACCTCTTTACTTGGGATTCCACGAGTGAACTGTTGTAGCATGGATCCATCAGTTCTACCTCCCGGTTTTCGTTCCAAAGTAGCCATGCCTGCAAGGATATGTGCACATTTTTTCGTGTCAAGAGTGTGTCTAATTCATTAGTCATTGACCAACTTGCAATAGTTTTATTTACCTGTTCCAAGAGGCTATTATAGAGAGAAGAGCGGTTAGATCCTCTGTTCTTTTCCCCACTCACTATCTCTAGTATTATGACTCCCATGCTAAAGACATCTGACTTGATGGAGAACTTTCCGTCAAATGCATACTCCGGAGCCATGTAACCACTGCCAGATTTTGTGCATAAGGTTCTATAGTAAGTTAATATGTACACAAATAAGGACTTACTATGTTGACTTACTATGTCCCGACAATTCTTTTCGTTCTTGATGTACTTTGATCCCCTTGGATCATTCTTGCTAAGCCAAAATCTGAAATCTTTGCATCCAAGCTCTCATCTAATAAGATATTGCTTGTTTTGAGGTCCCTGTGGATAACTTTTAGCCTTGAATCGTGATGGAGGTACGAAAGACCCCTCACAATGCCCATAATAATATCGAAGCGCTTTGACCAAGTCAATAGTGCCTTTCTTTCCTGATCTGCAAAATGAGGATAGAAAATGAAGTTTAGTGTGCAAGAACACATGTTTTGATCTACTTTGGAATTGTAGAGAATAAGGTTTCTATGAAAAAATGGAAGTGTTATTCGAACCAAATATGAAATAGTCCAAGCTTTTATTCTCCATGTAGTCATAAATTAGCATCTTTTCCTCCCTGTCAACACAGCATCCCAATATTCTAATCAGATTCCTATGCTGTAGTTTGGCAATCAATGTAACTTCATTTCTGAACTCTTGAGTGCCTTGTCCGGAAGCCCTTGACATTCGTTTCACTGCGACCACTTGTCCTGACGATAGATTTGCCTGCGACAGCCGCAGTAAAAAAAATGCAAAAAGTTAGAAATGCATCTTTATTTTCAAGAAAACATTTATTTTTATTGGTGTATTACTTGAATGCTGTGTCACCTTGTAAACAGGACCAAAACCACCTTCTCCAATCAGGTTTACGCCTGAGAAGTTATTTGTGGCTGCTGCAATGGTTGCCAAGTCAAATAAAGGTAACTCGAATTCGTCCTCCATCTTCTTAAAGGCTGTCAAAGGAGCTAGAAATTGCATTATCTGTAATACTCGTTTACAGCATATTTCATTACATGAAAAGAGTTGGAAACGTAACCTTCTTTCTTTCGTTGCATCCGTAGAAATAAGCCCCCAAAAGAAGAGCCCAAGATAAACATTCCTAAAGCAGAAGCTGCTGCTGTAATTATGAATGTCGTCTTTGCAGGCAGTTTCCTTTTGTTCAAATCCGTCGGATGATCTAAAAAATGGAAGAGTCAGCTATTAGTACTCTATCCATAACTCGGTCTGCATACACAAGTCTGTGAGATAGTAAAAGGTATCAACTTACCAAGTTCAGAAATCGGAACACGAACATAGACACTTGACCCTCTACTGGCTTCATCATCATGCTCTCGTATATCAACCAAGTCACCGAACCACATCAAACAGCTGCTCCCATTGCTGAAGTAAGGGTCAGCATAAGCTGTGCAGTCACAGTTCTTCAAGCATTCATCATGGCATTCATCAATGCTCATACTCGTGTTCAATCTAAACTTCAGCGAATCAGGCAACTTAACTCCTTCAACCTTGAGAAATCCATCTTCTTTTTGGCAATCTGAAGGTGGATTTCTAGTACATCCATTTTCCCATTTGAATATTTTCCATTCATTTTCAACCTTTGGCTTGAATCCCCTCAAACATTCGCATATTGGTTGTTTGTAGATTCTACAGATGCCATTATTACCACATTGACCATATCTGTCACACATGTCCCTGGGCAGGGAAAGCATAAGAATCCAACCATCCTTTTGTTCATTCATCACGTAATGCTCGAACTGGCCGGTGTAGTTCATGGTCAATCTGGTGTAAACTGTCCTGTGGAAAGGTCGAGAAGCTGAAATCAAATTACCCCTGTTGGCCACCATTTGGAATTTCCAAGCTGGATGTTCTATAACTGGAAATCCAGTGAAAAAACCATTCCAGAAGATAACCCTCATTGCCTTTCTGTCCCCTTTAGAAAATATAATTTGAGACAAACCACTGTTTTCAATTCTGTGATTGTAATCTCCACAGGATGGATCATCTGCACTTTTCCAGGATGTCAAATTCTTACTTTCTCCATTACCAGGGTCGTGCACTACCCCCGTCCCTGGAAAAATGGTGTCTGTTGGGTAATCGAAACTCTGCCACAGGTAGTCGAAACTCTGTGAATCCACAACAACCAGGTTTCCAGTTTCCAGGAATTGGAGAACTGGACTTGATGCTGCTCGTGATGTCTTTGACGACCAAATGTTTTCTCTCTGAGCTGTGGTGAGCATCAGGGTGCCATTCCTGGATAGAGTTAAAACTCCAGTTGAATCCATGATGGGATGGTTTCTGTTTGCAACCCACATAACTACATCCGGTGTAGCTTTGTGCCAGATTCCCAAGAACCTAGCTGTGGATTTTCCAGGAGAGAAGAACCCCACTTCAAACATATGCCCTGGAGATGTCAACACATTCCCATCAGCAAGAGTTTGATTTGGAGAGAGAAAGTTGACACCACCATGAGAGTATTCAAATATGATCAAAAGACAGATAGCTGCACAGAGAAACTCTGGATGATTCATTTACAAAGGAAACAGGTTAGAATCTTGATTTCATGAGAATTTCATCAGACCCTTATTTAAAATATTTATGTACAAAAACTTGAAATTTTTACGTGTTCGAAAGACTTTGACGTAGAAACTTTTGTTGACTTTACTGGTAAGAAGAAGAAGAAAAAGATAGAAAGAATTGATGAGTTGATAATTGATAACAAACGTGGGTCTTCAGATTAGGTGGCTAACTATTTCTTGCAATAGGAATATTTTGGATTATTATTGTGATTGTACCCCAAATGATGTCTAACTATTATTTTTTCAATTATTATGAATGAATTTATTTATATTCCAAGCAGAAGCTTCCGCGCAAGAAGGTTGAATGAGTATTGAGGTTTCATCATCATTTATAGAAGTCTTAGTTGATGAATTTTTTTTAATTATTTATTTTATGGGAAAATTGCATTTTGGTTCCATACCAAAAAATTCATTTCATTTTTGTCCCTAACTTTTTTTTTCCCCAAAAATTGCAAAATCAGTCCCAACCGTTAAATTTTAGATATGGAAACCATTAAATCCAAAATAAATAAAGAAAAATAATTTTTTTTAGAGAATTAAAAAGCCTCTACCCCCATAGCACACTAATTTAGGCAAATTCATTTCCAAATATGATTGTTTATGCTTGTTTAAATCTGTAATGCTTCATAGAAGCAGAGAGGAATGGTTCATAAACATTATCAATGCCAACTTAAAGGCCAAAATCCGTGGATATCACAACTTGTTTTCCAGTCATCCAAGAAAACCACCTTCTTCACAGCCCATAACGACAGAAACAGAGCAAATATCATTAAACAACAATTAAAATGAACACAATCCCATGAGTGTAGTTCTACAATCCAGTAGTTCAGTTACAAATTGCAGCATCTAAAGCATTAAGATAACTCCAATTCAAACTCACAGCTGATTGGCCAAGTCAAAACAATTAGCAAAAAAAGAAAGCGACAAATACCTCCAGTTTTACCTTTCTCTGATTAGGTGAAGAAAGATAAGCTGAGACAACGGAAGACGAAGAATTAACTTTGAGCACCGTTCTATTCAACTCACAAGCAAGAAAACAGTTGTATCAATCGCTACTGCCACTCCAGAAACGTATAAAGTCTTTCAGGAAAACCCATTTCATATCGATGAAAATTAGGGTACCATTTGAGAAATCGTTGCGACATGGTGAGAATTTGGCGAATAAAATGGAGGTTTTTGGGGAGGAGAAGCCAAGAAAGCGGCAGCTTTATTTTCCTTGGAACTTATAGCTTGCACTGTTCCCAAGCTGGGATCTTTGGGAGGAGGGAAATTTAGTCAAGAACTCAAAATCAGATATTAGGGCTCGAATCACATGAATACTAATATAATTTCTGCACATTTTGGGAGAACTCAAATCCGGCTTAAAGATTGATACAATGTTTTTCCTCGCTGTTAAAAACTCTAGTTTATCAATGTCGAACCTTGTTTCCTCCTTCACTTCTCTCTCTGCACACTCCTCGAAGCTTTCCCAAAATTCATTCTTTCTCTCATTTATTTCCTCGAGTTCATCCTCGTCGGCGCCTAGCCCAGGTGAATCGCATCGAATTGAGTGACTAACTGCAAAATTAGGGATTTAAACTGCGGTTGTGATCGAGGAGGCGTTCTCGGCGACAAGGCGCGGGTGCGTCGCCGGCGGTGGGGGCGGACGTGCCGGAGGCAGTGCAAGAATTCAGCCGGACAATGATTCATGAAGAATTTTTAAGGATGAAACCAATTGATTTTGGGAGTAATTAGGATTAGGGCTTTTTTTTTTTCCTTTCAATTTTTTGCTTTTTTAATCATACCCACTGACTTAACGGGCCATGTAATTTCCGTTACTTGAGCGACGGAAAAAGCCTAAATATTTTAACGGATAAAAATGTAAAGTAAAAGGACCATTTTTCAAATGAACTTTTTGTATAGGACCAAAGTGTAATTTTCCATTTATTTTATTGAAATTATTCACACTCAAAAAAATATTACTCTGAAATAAATGGACCAATGAACAAATTATCGGAAGTTATTTTTCATTCCTAGAATTTTTTTATTCTTTATACTTTGTCTTCTGAAATAAGTCATTTTTTGCAATAAATTACTGAATTGGGAACCTGGAATCTTAGTTAATTCAGAATCTCAATTTTGTACTAAAATGAATAATCTGGTATGATTTAAGTTAAAAATAAAGGGGAAAAAAATCAAATCAAAATTCTGTTTACTGAAATCATAAACTTCTAGTCATAGTCAGTTATAGGATGGAAGTGCAGCTAGACTGTAACTATTTCTAAATTCTCTTTTATAATAGTAAAAGAATTTCAGATCATTGTTACAGATTGTGTGGTGGATGAATACTACATGTAACTACCTGCCAGCTTCTATATCAGTGGTGTTTATAGAGCTACTATATTCCTTACTTTCTGATGTATTCCTCCATGAATTATCAGAACTACATTGAAAGAAAAACCCCGGTTTCTGGGGCCGAGGCAAGGCCGTGTCGTCGGTGCTTAACATGAGAAGCACGGACGACATTAGTGGTCGTTCGTCTGCTTTGTTCTGTACGCATAATAATCCTACTTGAATGCACCTCTTTACTTGAGATTCGTCGTATGAATTTTTGCAGCATGTGTCCATTAGTTCTATCTCCCTCCCTTCATCACAAAGTAGCCATGCCTGCAATGGTTTTATCATGTTAAACTGCATCCAACTGATCAGTCATTGAATTAACAACATGCAATCATTTTTATTACCTGTTCCAAAAGGCTATTGTAAGTAGGGTGGTTGAATCCTGTGTTCCTTTTCCCACTGACTATCTCTAATATTATGACTCCCATGCTGAATACGTCCGACTTGATGGAGAAGTTCCCGTCAAACGCATACTCCGGAGACATGTAACCGCTGCAATCAGATTATATACATGAGGTTCTGTGTATAGTGAATGTGAAGACAGTGTAAGGACTTACTATGTCCCAACAATTCTTTTTGTTCTTGATGTAGTTTGATCCCCTTCAAACGCTCTTGCTAAACCGAAATCTGAAATCTTAGGGATCAAGTTTTCATCTAATAAGATGTTGCTTGTTTTGAGGTCCCTGTGGATGACTTTAAGTCTGGAATCATGATGGAGGTAAAGAAGACCCCTTGCAATTCCCATAATAATGTCGAAGCGCTTTGGCCAAGTCAATAGAGCCTTTCTTTCTTGATCTGTAAATGATTGAGTGTGTAAGGATACATGTTTTGATCTACTTAAGAGTGCAATCAATAGAAGAAAACAACATGGATTTGAGGGATTGTTCGAACCGAAAATGAAGTAGTCCAAGCTTTTGTTGTCCATGTAGTCATAAATCAACATATTTTCCTCCCTTTCAATGCAGCATCCTAGTAATCTTATCAGGTTCCTGTGCTGTAGTTTAGCAATCAATTTGACTTCATTTCTGAACTCTTGATCGCCTTGTCTGGAAGCTCTCGACATTCTTTTCACTGCCACTACATGCTCCGACGATAGATTCGCCTGAAACAGACACAGTGATCAATACTAAAAGTTAGAGAAGCACCTTTTGTTATCTAAGCAAGTATTTCTTGAATGCTATATTACCTTGTAAACAGGACCAAAACCCCCTTCTCCAATCAGGTTTTCTCTTGAAAAGTTATTTGTGGCTGCTGCAATGGTTGCATAATCAATTAAAGGTAACTCTAATTCCTCCCCTATCTTCTTTAAGTCTGTCAAAAGAGTTGGACATTCTATTCAGCATCAATAATACATGCTATATAGCAAGTATAACTAAGTAGAAATGATCAGAAATATATATATGTTTATGTATATATAACCTTGTTTCCTTCGTCGTGTCCGTAGAAATGAGCCTCCAAAAGAAGAGCCCAAGAGAAACATTCCAAAACCAGAAGCAGCAGCTGATATTATGATTCTTGTCTTTGTGGGCACTTCCCCATTGTTCAAGTCTGTCCCTATAATTGTTGAATCATTTATTATTAGTAGTCAGTTAATATCCATAACTCACACACAAATCTTGGATATTAGTAACTTGTTTACTTACTTAGTTCTGAAACAGGCACACGAATATAAAGACTCGGTCCACCACCAGTCTCTTCGATCTGCTCCCGTATATCAAACAAGTTCCCAAACCACATCAAACAGCTGCTCCCATTGTTGAAATAAGGATCAGCATAAGCCGTGCAGTCGCAGTTCTTCAAGCATTCGTCGTGGCATTCCTGGATGCTCATACTCATGTTCAGTCGAAAATTCAGTGAATCAGGAAACTTGAGTCCATCAACCTTCAAAAATCCATCCTCTCTTTGGCAATCTGCTGATGGTTTTCTAGTGCATCCACTTTCCCATCTGAATATCCTCCACTCGTTCTCAGCTTTCGGCTGGAACCCCCTCAAACACTCGCAAACCGGCGTCTTATAAATTCTACAGACACCATTATCACCACAGTAACCATAACTATCACACAAGTCCCTTGGCAGTGCCAACATGAGAGTCCATCCATCTCTCTTTTCATTCATCATGTGATGCTGAAACTGGCCAGTGTAGTTCAAGTTCATTCTGGTGAAAACTGTTTCATGGAAAGTTCTAGAAACTGAAACCAACCTACCCTTGTTGGTCGCCAGTTCAATCTTCCAAGCTGGATCAGGTATAACAGGAAATCCAGCAAATTTACCATTCCAAAAGACAACCCTCATCAACTTCCTTGTCCCCCTGCCTAACACAATTTGAGACAATCCACTGTTTTCAATCCTGTAATAATACTCTCCAACAGATGGATCATCAGCACTTCTCCATGATGTCAAGTTTCTACTTTCACCAGTGTCAGGATCTTGCAACATACCCGAACCCGGGTATGTCGTGTCAGTCGGGTAGTCGAAACTCTGCCATAAGTAATCAGAACTTTGTGTTTTCGTCGAATCCTCCACGACAACCAGGTTTCCAGTATTCAGGAGTTTGAGAACAGGACTTGAAGCTGGCCTTGATGATTCTGTAGACCAAACTCTTGCAGTGTGTGTTGTGCTGAGAAGAAGGCTGCCATTCTGTGATAAAGTTAAAGCTCCAGATGAATCCATGATGGGATCATTCCTGTTGGCAACCCAAACGAGACGTCTGGTGTAGTTCTGTACCATATTCCCAAGAATCTGTAGCTGGATTTGCCAGGAGAAAAGAATCCCATCTCAAACATCTGGCTTGGTGAAATCAACACATGTCCATCTGCAAGAATTTGGTCTGGAGAGAGAATGTTTGCACAAAGAGAGAATTCAAGAATGGTTAAAACAGAGAGAATTGCAGGGAGGAAGTGTGGATGATTCATTTACACTGTGACAGTTTAGAATCTTGATTTCAAGTGTATTTCATCAGATCCTTCTTTAACAAATTTATGTTCCAAAACTTGAAATTATTATGGGGTTTTGACTTGAAACTTTATGTTGACTGTTCTGGTAAGAAGAGGAAAAGGAAAGAAAAAGTTAAATGGGTTGATTATTGATGTTGACACCAAATTTGGTGTTCAGATCAGGTGGCTAATTAAGGGAAGATTTCTAATTAATTAATTATCCGTGTTCACAAGTGGTAGAATTAATTTTTTTAATTAGTAATGCGTATATATTTAGCAATTCAGTTTCCCTGTGCCACCCCATGTTTCATCTCATGTTACATGGGGTGGGATGGGTGACATGTGTCCCATTTCACACACACACATGTGAAATGGGACACATGTCACCCATCCCACCCCATGTAACATGAGATGAAACATGGGGTGGCACAGGTGATCCCACTCGATATATTTAGTTAGTTATGTTCCAAGAAGCTCACGTAGTTATTTTCCGCCCAAAAAATTTGACTAACTGTTTCTGTTTACAGAGAATTGCAAAGAGAATGTTTTAACGATGATCCTTCTAAATTTCATCAACTTTTTCTCAAATATATGGTTTAAATTACGTAAGAAAATTGTAGTTATCTGTATTCCACATGTGAGTTTGATCTTTGAATTTAATTTCTGTAAAATCGACTGACAAGAAAATTAATTTTTGCCATTGAGAACTGTTCACATTCAAGAGGTCAATTCTAAAAAGAGTAAGTTTCTTGTGCGTCCGGGCACACGGATTTAAATCCATGCCCCTTTACAATTTCCGTGTCTCTTTACAATTTAAACATCTAGCAATATATAAGTTTAAATAGAATATTGAGGGGGGAGGGTTGTGTTCACATAGGGACACGGCGACACGCCCCGGGAACGTCAGGAGCTTTTGCCTTTTCAAATAGGGAGGATTTACATGAAACAAATTTTACAACAAGCTTACTTATAAAAATGATTGACCACTCAGAATTATTATTGGGGTTATTTGATTAGACATTAATTTGAAAGTTATGGGATCAATTTTGAAAAGAGAAAAAAAAACTTAAAAAAAATTAAATTTAATAAATTGATAAAGAACTACGCATGACTAATTTTGCAAATTTATGTTATTAAACTTCTCTTATTGATAAACTTATCAAACCCTTTAATATTGCTAGTTATACTACATCTATTTCTGTATAGAATGTCATAAAACTTAAAGAAGTTGTAAGCTTTGTTATAGATTCTGTATTGGTGGATGACTAATATGAGCAACTACCTAGCTTCTACATCACTCGTGGTTATTGAACCAATGCTAGATTTCTTAGTTCCTGAAGCATTCCCCTGTTGATCTACAGAATTAGCTAGCAAGAAAAATCCTGGTTTTTGAGGCTGAGGCATGGCTACGTCACCCGCGTTTAACATGAGAAGCACGGACGACATCAGGGGTCGTTCATCTGCTTTGTTCTGAACGCACAGCAATCCAACTCGAATACACCTCTTTATTTGGGATTCAATGGATGAAGTGTTGTAGCATTGATCCATCAGCTCTATCTCTCTGTCTTCATTCCAAAGTAGCCATGCCTGTAAACATATGCTCATTGTTTAGTGCCTAGTTTGTTCACTCATGTTGGAAAATGAAGGTGAAACTAACCTTTTCCAAAAGGCTGTTATAGCTAGAAGGTTGGTTTGATCTTCTGTTCTTTTGTCCACTTACTATCTCTAGTATTACGACTCCCATGCTAAATACGTCCGACTTAATGGAGAACTTGCCGTCAAAAGCATACTCCGGAGCCATGTAACCACTGCCATCACCTTTTAAACATAAGATTTTACAAAGAGTAAGATATGTAATGATGTAAGGAACTTACTATGTCCCAACAATTCTTCTTGTTCTTGCTGTAGTTTGATCACCATCTAACATTCTTGCTAAACCAAAGTCTGAAATCTTTGGGTTTAAGCTCTCATCTAATAAGATATTGCTTGTTTTGAGGTCCCTGTGGATGACTTTTAGTCTGGAATCATGATGGAGGTAAAGGAGACCCCTCGCGATTCCCATAATAATGTCGAAACGCTTTGGCCAACTCAATAGTGCCTTCCTCTCTTGATCTGCAAATGGTTTGTAGTGAGTGTGATTTAAAAAGACATGTTTGATTAATGATCACTTTGTGAGGATTCATGGAAAGATTGTTCGAACCGAAAATGAAACAGTCCAAGCTTTTGTTGTGCATGTAGTCATAAATTAACATCTTTTCCTCTCTTTCAATGTAGCATCCCAGTATTCTGATCAGGTTCCTGTGTTGGAGTTTAGCTATCAAAATAACTTCATTTCTGAACTCTTGAGGGCCTTGTCCAGAAGTATTCGACATTCTTTTCACTGCGACGACTTGTCCTGATGATAGGTTTGCCTGTGGAAACAGAACATCATAATCAAAACAATTACTTTTATATATATATATTTTATCAATCAAACTCAAAATGCATTCACTTAGAGTAGAAGGGAAACTCCAATCCCAAAAATTACAATGAAAGATTAAATGAGTTCAAAATTTTAAAAATACATCAATCTTAGTGAAAAACAAATTATATAAGCCATATCATCACAACCTGAGGTTATAAACCATATAAGTACTTGGAAAACAAGTACTTATATATGTAGGTGTATTACTTAAATAGGTGAGACTGTGTCACCTTGTAAACAGGGCCAAAGCCACCTTCTCCGATCAGGTTTTCGCCTGAGAAGTTATTTGTGGCTGCTGCAATGGTTGCCAAATCAAATAAGGGTAGCTCTATATCCTGCCCCATCTTCTTGGAATCTATCAAAGGAGTTGTATGTTTTTTTCATCATCGTACAATGATACAAAGCATGTAACAGTAAATGGAAAGTCTCAGAACTGTTGTCACCTTGTTGTCTCTCGTGTTGTGTCCGTAGAAATAAGCCTCCGAAAGACGAGCCCAAGATGAACATTCCGAGACCAGATGCAGCTACTGTAACTATGATCCTGGTCTTTGCTTGCCCTTTTCTCATCTTCAAATCTGTCAGATGATCTACAATTCAAGATTCAACTATCAGTATTCATGTAATATCCACAATTCATTCTTGAGTTAAAAAATGGTGTATTTATTTACCAAGTTCTGAAACAGGCACGCGAAGATAGAGACTCGGTCCACCACCATCTTGCTTACTTTGCTCTCGTATATCAATCAAGTTCCCGAACCACATCAAGCAGCTGCTCCCATTGCTGGAGTAAGGATCAGCATAAGCCGTGCAGTCGCAGTTCTTCAAGCATTCGTCGTGGCATTCCTCAATGCTCATACTCGTGTTCAATCGAAAAGTCAGTGAATCAGGCAACTTGATTCCTTCAACCTTGAGAAATCCATCATCTTTTTGGCAATCCAACGGTGGAATTCTAGTACATCCACTTTCCCAGTTGAACATCCTCCATTCTTTTTCAGCTTTAGGTATGAATCCCCATAAACACTCACACACTGGTGTTTTATAGATTCTACAGACGCCATTATAACCACAGTGGCCATAGTTGTCACATGTGTCCCTTGGCAGTGTAAATATGAGAATCCAACCATCCTTTCGTTCATTCATCGTGTAATGCTGAAACTGGCCGGTGTAGTTCATCGTCATCCTGATATTAATTGCTTCATTGAATGGGCGAATAACTGACATCAGCCTGCCCCTTTTGGACACCACTTCAGCTTTCCAAGCTGGATCTTGTATATCAGGAAGTTCAGTGAAGAAACCGTTCCAGAAAACAAATCTCATTGTTTTTCTGTCCCCCTTGGTGAATATCATCTGAGACAATCCTCTGTTTTCAACTCTGTGAACATATTCTCCATTGGATGGATCATCAGCACTTCTCCATGATGTCAAATTTCGTGTTATTCCTGTATCAGGGTCTTCTGCTATCCCTATCCCTGGATAGGTGCTGTCCGTTGGGTAATCGAAACTCTGCCAAATAACCCTGGAATCGTCCACCAGAACAAGGTTTCCAGTAACCAGGAGCTGGAGAGCTGGATTTGTGGCTGGCATTGTTGAATCCGAGGTCCAGATTCTTGGTTTATGAGCTGAACTGAGAACCAGGGTGCCGTTTTGGGCTAATGTTAAAACTCCGGTTGAATCCATGATGGGATCGTTTCTGTTTGCCAGCCAGACGACGACGTCTGGTGTAGCAATGTACCATATTCCTAAGTATCTATAGGTGGATTTTCCAGGTGTGAAGAATCCCAGCTTAAACATTTGGCCTGGAGAGATCAACACCTCTCCGTCGGACAAAGTTTCGTTGGGAAGAAGTGTGTCTACAGACCCAAGAGTGATATTCAAGATGATTAAAAGACATAGAGCAGAAGAAATGAACTCTAGATGATCCATGTTTACAGAGGTAATTCAACTGAATTTCATTGATTTATTGTATATATGTGTAGCTAAACTTGAAATTAAGAAGGTGTTCAACTTGCACCTGTGTTGACTTTACTAGAAAAAGGAAGAAATTCAATGAGTCATTTATTAGTGTGGAGGGGGTCAATCTTGCTGGAAATATTATTGGACATCTTGCAAGTAATATACTCGTTTATTCTACATCCAACTACACACTTCAACGGGTCTTATCTCTCTATATTAAATGCCATAAAATTTAATATTGCTAGTAACATTGCAGCTATTTCTGTATACAAAGTCATAAAACTTAAAGAATTTGTAAGCTTTGTTATAGATTCTGTATTGGTGAGAGGACTAATATGAGCAACTACCTGGCTTCTACATCACTTATGGTTATTGAACCAATGCTAGATTTCTTACTTCCTGAAGCATTCCCTTGTTGTTCTGCAGACTTAGCTAGCAAGAAAAATCCGGGTTTTTGAGGCTGTGGCAAGACTATGTCTCCAGCGTTTAACATGAGAAGCACGGATGACATCAGGGGTCGTTCGTCTGCTTTGTTCTGAACACACAGCAATCCAACTCGAATACACCTCTTCACTTGGGATTCAATGGATGAAGTGGTGTAGCATGGATCCATCAGCTCAATCTCTCTGTTTTCATTCCAAAGTAGCCATGCCTGTAAATATATATATAATTATATCATTATTTAGTGTCTAGTTTGTTCACTCATGATGGAAAATGAAGGTAAAACTAACCTTTTCCAAAAGGCTGTTGTAGCTAGAAGGGTGGTTAGATCTTCTGTTCTTTTGTCCACTTACGATCTCTAGTATTACGACTCCCATGCTAAATACGTCGGACTTGATGGAGAACTTTCCATCAAATGCATACTCTGGAGCCATGTAACCACTGCCATCACCTTTTAAACATAAGATTTTACGAAGATTAGAATCTGTAATGATGTAAGGTACTTACTATGTCCCAACAATTCTTCTCGTTCTCGCTGAAGTTTGATCACCATCTAACATTCTTGCTAAGCTGAAGTCTGAAATCTTTGCATTCAAGTTCTCATCTAATAAGATATTGCTTGTTTTGAGGTCCCTGTGGATGACTTTTAGTCTAGAATCATGATGGAGGTAAAGAAGACCCCTTGCAATTCCCATAATAATGTCGAAGCGCTTTGGCCAACTCAATAGTGCCTTCCTCTCGTGATCTGCAAATGATTTGTAATGAGTGTGATATAAAAAAGACATGTTTGATCTATGATCACTTTGTGAGGATTCATGGAAAGATTGTTCAAACCGAAAAGGAAATAGTCCAAGCTTTTGTTGGGCATGTAGTCGTAAATTAACATCTTTTCCTCCCTTTCAATGCAGCATCCTAGTATTCTGATCAGGTTTCTGTGTTGGAGTTTAGCTATCAAAATAACTTCATTTCTGAATTCTTGAGAGCCTTGTCCGGAAGTATTCGACATTCTTTTCACTGCGACGACTTGTCCTGATGATAGGGTTGCCTGTGGAAAACAGAACATTTGACATTTCTAATCAAAACAAGTACTTATATATGAAAGTGTGTTACTTAAATGGTGAGTCTGTGTCACCTTGTAAACAGGGCCAAAGCCACCTTCTCCGATCAGGTTTTCGCCGGAGAAGTTATTTGTGGCTGCTGCAATGGTTGCCAAATCAAATAAGGGTAACTCTAAATCCTCCCCCATCTTCTTGGAATCTATCAAAGGAGTTGTATGTTTTTTTCATCATCTGTACAATGATACAAAGCATGTAATGGTACATGGAAAGGTTCAAAAGTGTTGTGACCTTTTTGTCTCTCGTGTTGTGTCCGTAGAAATAAGCCTCCAAAAGACGAGCCCAAGATGAACATTCCAAAACCAGAAGCAGCTGCTGTAACTATGATCCTGGTCTTTGCATTCCCTTTACTCATCTTCAAATCTGTCAGATGATCTACAATTCAAGATTCAACTATCAGTATTAATTCATGTAATATCCACAATTCATTCTTGAGTTAAAAAATGGTGTATTTATTTACCAAGTTCTGAAACAGGCACACGAAGATAGAGACTCGGTCCACCACTATCGTTCGCACTATGCTCTCGTATATCAATCAAGTTCCCAAACCACATCAAACAGCTGCTCCCATTGCTGGAGTAAGGATCAGCATAAGACGTGCAATTGCAGTTCTTCAAGCATTCGTCGTGGCATTCCTCAATGCTCATACTCGTGTTCAATCGAAAAGTAAGTGAATCAGGCAACTTGATACCTTCAACCTTGAGAAATCCATCATCTTTTTGGCAATCCAACGGTGGACTTCTAATACATCCACTTTCCCAGTTGAACATTGTAACAACCCATACAATATTATTTATGAATCAGATAGTGGCCCAACTCTTGAAGGCCCGATAAGAGCATAAAATCGTTGTCCAGCCCACTTATTTAACTACAACCGCGTGAAGGAGAGATCATCAATATGATATGCACCTTCCATATATGTGAGATTTCTTTCTACCCAAGAAAATACAATCATATCTCATCTATTATCAATTTCCCTGCAATCAAATCCTAAATTTGTTCACCTTGCTTAGGAAAGTTGACCTCTCCCACGCGTTAATTTTCTTGAGTTTTGGCCAACCATCCAAACATAAAAACCGATCAACCTTTTCATTCTTTTTTTTCATCGCTTATAGTTCCTATCACGCGGCTGCACTCATACGAAAAGAGAAGGGTAACAGTGCCTTCATCTCTTTTCTTTATCCTTCAACTTCTATCGATCCTATTCCTCTTATTATCTCTTTGAGTTTCATTGTCGTATTATGTAGTAACAAAGTATATGATTGTAGGTTTTGGAGGATCTTATTCTACACGAATCTAAGACTCTTACTTGGTTGAAAGGTGGGGATTTCTTCATTCTTATATGTGTTTAGATGATTTCGTATGTGGTAATTGAAATAAACTTGAAATTGTTGTCACCCTATGAGTCGGTGATCATACTTGAATGTTATGGGAACATATATTACATGGGTATGGGCTATAATGGTGCCATACTATAGCATGGGTAAGGGCCGTGAAGGGGTGCCTTACCAACGAATCGATATCGTATTTCATGAATAATGGGCCGAAAGGTGCCTTATTGACACGACAGGATTGTATTGTAAGTGGAAATTTAATTCTCATACATGAATTATTTGATGCGTGTAAGTATGATTTAAACCTCACTGAGCTTGTGGTTGCTCACCCCGATAAATTATTTTATCTCAGGTTAAGCGTGGCGAAAGCGTACGAACAGTGGGGCGTAGGCGGGGAGACTTGAATGAAAACTTTAATAAAAGCCGAGGCTATTGTGATTTCATTACTCACTCTGATTATAAAACAAATGTCGAGTTGTTATCGAAATTTGGTGGAAACTTGCGAATGATTGGGTTTATTACAGTTGAGTAACATTATATGTCTTTAGGTTGTTAAAATTTATAATACGTATACTGTTGAATATGTGAAATGGGACGAGATTTGGATTAGTAATTTTCTTTTCTTTTTTTATGAGGAGTAGATTGGGACCTCACTCGTTTCTCTGTTATTAAATTTGTGAGTATATACATCCATATATATAGACGTATTCCTATGCATATTAGATGTACAGATGGTTTATGGTTTTATTTGAATTAGTAAATAAGGTAGAGATCACATTATTAGAGGATTGAAACATGTGATCTTGGAAAGTGGATTTTTGATTAATTAAATGCTTTGTCTTTGCAAGAATTAGGAAACAGTAGAATGTTGGATGAATAAGTTTGTTGTTCTGTCTACTTGGAATATAATTAATTCAAATGTATTAAACCTTAAAGATAGTTAGTCATTTCTTTCATCATAATTATTTTTCTTTCCCTCCCTTGCAATAAAAGACGATCCTTTATATTTTTAGAAATTTTTATTAAAACATACAGAGCTACCCTTTTATTAAACATGTCCTTAGATGATTCTGCAAATTCGCATGTTGATTGTATTCTGCTTGTTAGTAGTCTCCATTAGCTTAATTTTAACAAGTCCTATATGTTTATTATTTTTTCTGCATGATAGGTTTTAAATTTATATAATTGATTAGTCTTGTATGTTTTACAAGTTATGAATTTATTTGTTATGAATTTAGAAATAAAGTTGTAGTCCTTCCCCATAGAGTTTTGCAGTGAATATTTTTCCTTTAAACAAAATTTCAGAAACTTGTAGGACCTAATCCTTAACTAAAAATTGTCATTTGGTTAAAGTTTGATAAAACTTATGGGACTTATCCCCTATTTTAAATCCTTTATCTTTGAATGCTCATTTATTTATTTACTCAATAACTAAGTGTTTTTATTACGCCCTATTTAATGCTCTATTTATGAAATCAAATGGGAATTTCTTTATTATGAAAATTGGGGTGTGACAGATTGGTATCAGAGCAGGTATGCGATTCTGCATACTTGTTCAAAAAAAAATATATTATTTTCATTTAGTTCCGCATATACGTGATATGATTGAGTAAAAAAAAATTTTAATTAAAGTAAAGTCTCTTACTACGCATCCACCGAGTACGACGCCCGCTTCAATCAAGGTACGAAAGTTTAAATTGCAAATTTGATTACATGTGAAATTTAAATACAAGTCATGATATATGCGAGATATATGAATCTTTATGAATAGTTATGGGACTTGGGAAAATTTATGTGAAACGATGTGACAAGTAGAAAATTTTTTATGTTAGATGAATGGCCTACAACTACAACAAGCCTATCGGAACTATCAGCGAAATGCCCAACACGACCTATCTACCCATATTGCTCACATGTTGCAATTGTGGAGGCAAGTCAAGGATGTTGGCGAAGGGATTACTGATTATTGGGCTTGTTTGAAGCTGATGGACACACTGCCATGGGTTTGGAAGGACATAGCCAACCCAATCTTTTTGGATGGCTTACGATACACCATCAATTCGCCTGTTCCACAAACCAGTTATACTCGTTTCACTCTACGATTGTTTGACAGAGTAGTTCGTTTAGTGCCACCCGAAGGACCTTTGACGCAATGGGGAGAGTTAATGCGTGAGCAGTACTACGCGATGCCCGAACCCGCACCCAACGATGGGAATTCCGAAGAAGAAGAAGACCCTGAAGAAGAGATGAGAGAAGATGATGAATAAGTGATTCATGCGAATGATAGTTTCAATTTTCTATTTTAAAAAAAAAATAATAAATAAATATCCCATACGTTAGGGACGAAATTTTTAATTTTCAAGTAATTGATTTTTATGTTTCGTTGATTTGAAAATAATTATTCACTTAATACTGAATATAAAGTTTATTATTTTAAATTATGTGCCTCCATCATGTAATTGTTGCCCTAACAATGTGATGACATGCAATATTATTCTATTAAAATTATTTACATTGAAAATTGAAGGATGCCTCCCCGAAGAGACGCACAAAATGCTCGAAATGCTCCAAATGCTGATCAAGATGCTCATACAAAGATAGTGCAGGAGTTTCGTGCAAACCACCCACTTTTTTTCAAAGGTAATGAGGGACCCGAGTACGTGGAGGAATGACTTCGATCACTTGAGAGGACTTTTCGCCTCTTAAAATGCAATGATGAACAGCGGGTGCTCTGCGCATCCAACCAACTGGCTGAGGATGCGGACCATTGGTGGGACGCATACTGGGCTATGAGGCCAAATGAGAACCGGGAAGCCATCACCTGGAATGAGTTTAAAGATATAATCCTGGCAAATTATTACCCACAAGTTCATCGAGAAAGGATGGAGCATGAATTTTACAATCTTAGACAAGGGAACATGACGGTGATCAAGTATGAGCGAAAATTTAATCAACTACGCCGATCGGCACCGCAGCTGGTCGACACGGAAGAAAAACGAGCAAAGAAGTTCCTGGATGGACTGCACCAGGATATACAAGAGAAGATATCGGCATTACCTGACATGAACTATGCTGATACGTTTATGAGAGCACAGAAGGTCGAGGCTTGCATGCTGAAAGGGCGAGCCAACAACAAGCAGATGGAGAACCCTAATAAGAGGAAATGGGAGAACTCTGGCCAAGGGAGGAACAACAACAATAACAGGCAGACAAGGCCAAATAACAATCCAGCTGCAACTACACCAAAGCCAAAGCCTCTCTGTGCACAGTGCGGGAGGAATCATCACGGAGAATGTCTCATGGGACAAAACAAATGCTATAGGTGTCATGGAGTTGGACATAGAGCACAAGACTGCCCAAAGCCATCCAATTATAGGCCTGATAGAAGGGGACCGCCAGCGGGGGGAAGTGCGAGGCAACCCACTGGAGGACAAGGAAGAGTTTTCGCCATGGATCAAGCTGGGGGGAGCAAGAGCCCTGATGTTATGACAGGTACTTTATCAGTGGGTAAATCCCGAACCTTCACTTTATTTGACACGGGTGCGTCACATTCTTTTATTTCCGCAAAGTATTGCCAAAAGATTCATTGTAAACAAGTTAAGAGCAATGAACCTCTTGAGATTAGTTTACCCTCGGGAGAGAGAATCATTGCACATTCTTTGGTAGAAGGAGTAGATATAAGTATTGAAGGAGTAGATTTTAGTGTTAAGCCATACGTTTTGAATATGCACGGATTCGATATGATATTGGGAATGGATTGGCTTACTTATCATCAAGCCAACATCAGATGCAAGGAACGAGAAGTAGTTCTAAGGGAACCAAGATCCGCAAGAGAAGTTGTCCACAAGATCAAGAGTGGTGTCATACCAAGAGTTTTGTCTGCTGCGAAAGCAGCGAAGATGTTAAAGAAGAAGTCTTGTCAAGGATTCTTAGTCAACATTATAGACACCAAGACTATGGAGCTGTCACCCAACGACATACCTGTTGTACGTGACTATCTCGATGTTTTTCCTGAAGATTTACCAGGAATACCTCCAAACCGTCAAGTGGAGTTTTCAATAGATTTGCTGCCAGGATCGGCACCGGTATCCAAAACTCCATATCGAATGGCGCCCATGGAACTACAAGAATTGAAGGTTCAGCTACAAGAGCTCTTACACTTGGGACTCATCCGCCCAAGCGTATCACCATGGGGAGCGCCGGTCCTGTTCGTCAAGAAGAAAGATGGATCGATGAGGATGTGCATTGATTATCGAGAGCTTAATCGCTTGACAGTGAAGAACAAGTATCCTTTGCCCCGAATTGAGGACTTGTTTGATCAACTAGAAGGAGCAAGTACATTCTCCAAGATTGACTTGAGGTCCGGATATCATCAATTGAGAGTAAAGGAGTCAGATATCTTCAAGACTGCCTTTAGAACTCGCTATGGGCACTACGAGTTCGTCGTTATGCCTTTTGGATTGAGTAATGCCCCTGCTGTGTTTATGGATTTAATGAACCGAGTTTTCCATACATATCTTGATCAATTTGTCATAGTATTTATTGATGATATTTTGGTATACTCCAAGGATGAAACACAGCATGAGGAACACTTGAGAATAGTGTTCGAGACACTTCGGAAGGAGAAGCTCTACGCGAAGTTCAAGAAATGCGAGTTTTGGTTGAATCAAGTCACATTCCTTGGACATGTGGTGACATCACAAGGAATTGAAGTGGATCCATCCAAGGTAGAAGCGGTGAATCAATGGAAGACGCCTTCAAATGTTCAAGAAGTTCGAAGTTTCTTGGGGTTAGCAGGCTATTACCGAAGATTCATTGAAGGATTCTCGAAGATAGCCGGTCCGATGACACGTTTGACTCGCAAGGGAGAAAAGTTTGTTTGGTCCGAGAAATGTGAAGAGAGTTTCCAAAGGTTGAAACATCACCTGACTACAGCACCGGTCTTGACGATACCCAATCCAAATGAAGAATTCACAGTCTATAGTGATGCATCGAAACAAGGACTCGGATGTGTATTGATGCAACATGGGAAGGTTATCGCTTATGCTTCAAGACAACTAAGACCACATGAGGTGAACTATCCTACTCATGACTTGGAACTAGCGGCCGTGGTCCATGCTTTGAGGATTTGGCGACACTACCTTTATGGGGGAAGATGTACAATCTTCACGGACCATAAAAGCTTGAAGTATCTCTTCACGCAGAAGGAGCTCAACATGAGACAAAGGAGATGGCTAGAATTGGTAAAGGATTATGACTGTGCAATTGAGTACCATCCAGGCAAGGCTAACGTGGTAGCCGACGCTTTAAGCCGAAAGGCTAAAATGGAGCTTAATGGTCTGCATACCAATCAAGAAGAGTTGATCAATGAATTTGCCAAGATGCAAATTGAGTTGGTGACATCACCTTCCAACACAAAAGCAATCGTTGCATCATTAGAGGTCCAACCGACTCTGAAGATGGAAATAAAAGAAGCCCAAGGGCAAGATCACTTTTTGCAAGGAATGAAGAAGAAGGCACGAGGAGGCGAATACAACGGCTTCAAAGTAGATGACGAGGGAGTGTTGACACTCAATGGAAGAATATGTGTTCCGATGGTGGAAGAATTAAGAGAGAAGATTTTAGGTGAAGCGCATGGAGCACCATACACCGCTCATCCTGGAGGAACAAAGATGTATCAAGACTTGAAAGAAAGATTTTGGTGGAGAAGCATGAAGCGAGACATCGGATACTTTGTTGAAAGATGTTTAACTTGCCAACAAGTTAAGATTGAACACCAGCGGCCAGCCGGAAAGCTTAAACCACTTGAGATTCCCGAGTGGAAATGGGAGCAAATTGCCATGGATTTCGTGGTGGGTTTGCCAAGGTCTTCAAAGGGAAATCATGCCATATGGGTCATTGTTGATCGATTGACTAAGTCGGCTCATTTCTTACCTGTGAAGATGACATTCAAGATGGAACAGTTTGCTCAATTGTACATTCAAGAGATAGTGAAGCTTCACGGCGTACCAATTTCTATAGTGTCTGATAGAGATACACGTTTCACTTCAAGATTTTGGGAAAGTCTGCACAAGGCCATGGGAACAAGATTAAATTTCAGCACCGCCTATCACCCGCAAACCGATGGGCAATCCGAAAGGACAATCCAAATTTTGGAAGATATGTTAAGAGCGTGCACACTCGACTTGGATGAGGCATGGGAAAAATTTCTACCTCTAGTCGAGTTTGCCTACAACAATACTTATCAAGCGACCATCAAGATGGCCCCTTATGAAGCGCTCTATGGAAGGAAGTGTAGATCACCATTATATTGGGATGATGTTGGTGAGAGGGCTGTCCTAGGCCCCAAAATGATAGAAGAAGCGGTTGACAAGATTAGACTCATTCGAGATAGAATCAAGTCTGCCCAAGATAGACAAAAGTCTTATGCTGATCAAAGAATAAGAGACTTGCATTTTGAAGTCGGAGACCATGTGTTTCTAAAAGTGGCACCCATAAAGGGCGTCATACGATTTGGACGAAGAGAGAAGCTAAGGCCCCGTTACGTCGGACCTTTTGAAATTCTTGAACGAATTGGGGATCTCGCCTACCGTTTGGCCTTACCACCGAAATTATCCTCAGTTCACAATGTTTTTCATGTCTCAATGTTGAGAAAATACGTACATGATCCTAATCATGTGGTGAACTTCTCGACATTAAAAATTGGCAGAGACCTATCATACGAAGAAGAACCTGTGTCGGTTTTGGAGCGAAAGGTCCAAAGAATTCGGAATCATGATGTGACACTCGTCAAAGTCCAATGGGGTCAACACACGGAAGATGAAGCTACATGGGAAAGAGAAGATGAAATGCAAGCAAGATACCCCTCTTTCATGTCGGGTAAGACATTTATATTATGATAGAATTTCGAGGACGAAATTTTTATTAGAAGGGCAGAATGTAACAACCCATACAATATTATTTATGAATCAGATAGTGGCCCAACTCTTGAAGGCCCGATAAGAGCATAAAATCGTTGTCCAGCCCACTTATTTAACTACAACCGCGTGAAGGAGAGATCATCAATATGATATGCACCTTCCATATATGTGAGATTTCTTTCTACCCAAGAAAATACAATCATATCTCATCTATTATCAATTTCCCTGCAATCAAATCCTAAATTTGTTCACCTTGCTTAGGAAAGTTGACCTCTCCCACGCGTTAATTTTCTTGAGTTTTGGCCAACCATCCAAACATAAAAACCGATCAACCTTTTCATTCTTTTTTTTCATCGCTTATAGTTCCTATCACGCGGCTGCACTCATACGAAGAGAGAAGGGTAATAGTGCCTTCATCTCTTTTCTTTATCCTTCAACTTCTATCGATCCTATTCCTCTTATTATCTCTTTGAGTTTCATTGTCGTATTATGTAGTAACAAAGTATATGATTGTAGGTTTTGGAGGATCTTATTCTACATGAATCTAAGACTCTTACTTGGTTGAAAGGTGGGGATTTCTTCATTCTTATATGTGTTTAGATGATTTCGTATGTGGTAATTGAAATAAACTTGAAATTGTTGTCACCCTATGAGTCGGTGATCATACTTGAATGTTATGGGAACATATATTACATGGGTATGGGCTATAATGGTGCCATACTATAGCATGGGTAAGGGCCGTGAAGGGGTGCCTTACCAACGAATCGATATCGTATTTCATGAATAATGGGCCGAAAGGTGCCTTATTGACACGACAGGATTGTATTGTAAGTGGAAATTTAATTCTCATACATGAATTATTTGATGCGTGTAAGTATGATTTAAACCTCACTGAGCTTGTGGTTGCTCACCCCGATAAATTATTTTATCTCAGGTTAAGCGTGGCGAAAGCGTACGAACAGTGGGGCGTAGGCGGGGAGACTTGAATGAAAACTTTAATAAAAGCCGAGGCTATTGTGATTTCATTACTCACTCTGATTATAAAACAAATGTCGAGTTGTTATCGAAATTTGGTGGAAACTTGCGAATGATTGGGTTTATTACAGTTGAGTAACATTATATGTCTTTAGGTTGTTGAAATTTATAATACGTATACTGTTGAATATGTGAAATGGGACGAGATTTGGATTAGTAATTTTCTTTTCTTTTTTTATGAGGAGTAGATTGGGACCTCACTCGTTTCTCTGTTATTAAATTTGTGAGTATATACATCCATATATATAGACGTATTCCTATGCATATTAGATGTACAGATGGTTTATGGTTTTATTTGAATTAGTAAATAAGGTAGAGATCACATTATTAGAGGATTGAAACATGTGATCTTGGAAAGTGGATTTTTGATTAATTAAATGCTTTGTCTTTGCAAGAATTAGGAAACAGTAGAATGTTGGATGAATAAGTTTGTTGTTCTGTCTACTTGGAATATAATTAATTCAAATGTATTAAACCTTAAAGATAGTTAGTCATTTCTTTCATCATAATTATTTTTCTTTCCCTCCCTTGCAATAAAAGACGATCCTTTATATTTTTAGAAATTTTTATTAAAACATACAGAGCTACCCTTTTATTAAACATGTCCTTAGATGATTCTGCAAATTCGCATGTTGATTGTATTCTGCTTGTTAGTAGTCTCCATTAGCTTAATTTTAACAAGTCCTATATGTTTATTATTTTTTCTGCATGATAGGTTTTAAATTTATATAATTGATTAGTCTTGTATGTTTTACAAGTTATGAATTTATTTGTTATGAATTTAGAAATAAAGTTGTAGTCCTTCCCCATAGAGTTTTGCAGTGAATACTTTTCCTTTAAACAAAATTTCAGAAACTTGTAGGACCTAATCCTTAACTAAAAATTGTCATTTGGTTAAAGTTTGATAAAACTTATGGGACTTATCCCCTATTTTAAATCCTTTATCTTTGAATGCTCATTTATTTATTTACTCAATAACTAAGTGTTTTTATTACGCCCTATTTAATGCTCTATTTATGAAATCAAATGGGAATTTCTTTATTATGAAAATTGGGGTGTGACAAACATCCTCCATTCTTTCTCAGCTTTAGGTATGAATCCCCACAAACACTCACATACTGGTGTTTTATACACTCTACAAATGCCATTATTACCACAGTGGCCATAGTTGTCACATGTGTCCCTTGGCAGTGTAAATATGAGAATCCAACCATCCTTTCGTTCATTCATCGTGTAATGCTGAAACTTGCCGGTGTAGTTCATCGTCATCCTGATATTAATTGCTTCGTTGAACGGACGACTAGCTGACATCAGCCTACCTCTTTTGGTGACCACTTCAGTTTTCCAAGCTGCATCTTGTATATCTGGAAGCTCAGTAAAGAAACCATTCCAGAAAACAAATCTCATTGTTTTTCTATCCCCCCTGGTGAATATCATCTGAGAAAGTCCTCTGTTTTCGATTCTGTGAACATATTCTCCACTGGATGGATCATCAGCACTTCTCCATGATGTCAAATTTCTTCTTGTTCCAGTGTCAGGGTCTTCTTCTATCCCCATCCCTGGATAGGTGCTGTCCGTTGGATGATCGAAACTCTGCCAAATAACCCTGGAATCGTCCACCAGAGCCAGGTTTCCAGTAACCAGAAGTCGAAGAGCTGGATTTGTGGCTGGCATTGATGAATCCGAATTCCAGATTCTTGGTTTATGAGCTGAACTGAGAACCAGGGTGCCATTCTGGGCTAACGTTAAAACTCCGGTCGAATCCACGATGGGATCGTTTCGGTTTGCCAGCCAGACAACGACGTCTGGTGTAGCAATGTACCATATTCCCAAGTATCTGAAGGTGGATTTTCCAGGTGTGAAGAATCCCAGCTTAAACATTTGGCCTGGAGAGATCAACACATCTCCATCGGACAAAGTTTCGTTCGGAAGAAGTGTGTCTAGTGATTCAAGAGTGAAATCGAAGATGATTAAAAGACAGAGAGCAGCAGAGATGAACTCTGGATGATCCATGTTTACAGAGGAATATTCAACTGTGTTGCTGTATTTCATCTGATTTATTGTACATATGTGTAGCTACTAGCTAAACTTGAAAATGTGTTCAACTTCCAAATTGTTGACTTTTATAGCAAATTGGAAGAAAGTCAATGAGTTATTTATTAGTGTGGAGGGTTTCAATCTAGCTGGAAATATTGACATCTTGCAAGTAATATTTTCCTCGTAGTTTATTCTACATCTGACTACAGACTTGTACGGATGATCTCTTCTCTCTCTATATTTAATGCCATAATTTGAAAAAAAAATATATATATTGTAAGCAATGATATGGATTGTGTTACAACAGATAAACTACATGAGCAGTAAGCTGGCTTCTATATCTGTCATGATAATTGAAGCCCTATTTAGATTTCTTACCTTTTGGAACATCTTGCAAGAAAAATACCAGGTTTCTGGGGCTTGTAAGGCTGATGGTTTTGATGACCAAATCTTCTCTTCAGTTGGGTTTTCTTCAATCTCTTTTATAGGAATACTTTTTTTGTTGTTGTGAATTTATTAGAATACTCAAAGGACAACTCTGGTAATAAATAGTAATCAGGAAAGGTCAAAGAAGTATAAAATTCATACAAGAAACTAAATAATATCTTGAAAGACTCTTTTGTATCGTCTATTGACTTGAAAATTTGAAGAGGGAGGGGACTTCAATTGATTCAATCCATTCAAGATGATGAAACAAAGATGAACCAAAGTAGAATAAGTAAAAATATTTGAAATAAACTGGGTGTGTGTGTCTAATCATTTAAGGAAAAATAATAATAATTTAATTAAGGAGAACGGGTGAAAACCAAGAAGGGAGTATAATGTAATTCTCTCTTTTATCTTTTAATTTTTTATTTATTCAATTCGGGTGTAACTGAAACTAACGAAGGGGAAGGACGTTTGATGAAGAGGAGATCGATAAGATTTAGAGTGCTGAATTTCAGAGAAATCATGCGAGCTGAATCAGAATGGTAGGGGAAGTAATTCTTGGAGATCATTTGGTAATGAATGTCAATTTCTAGGTGAAAGAAACAAACTCTGTATTATCCCAAAGTTTTGATTATTTGATGATTAGAATTTTATGGAGTAAGTACTATTTTGTGAATCATCGTCTCCGAAGAAAACCCAAATTATCGAATGATTCTGATGATGACAATTGAATCATGAACAAAGAGGGGTGAAACATGGATCCAGTGCCAGTGGTGCCGTGGGATGGAAGCGCAAAAGGTAACTATTTTTATATACAATATCGTGAAATTTATATAAGTTGCATACTGTTTTGCTGGATGAATTATATGAGCAACTAACTACCTGGCTAATTCATCGCTTATGCTAATTGAAACCCGACTAGATTTCTTTCTTCTTAAGGCATTCCCCCTAAGAGCTTCATTACTAGTTTGTAAGAAAAATCCAGGTTTCTGGGGTTGAGGTAGAGCTGTGCTATCAGTGCTTAACATGAAAAGCACAGAAGACATGGGGGGTCGTTCTTCTGCTTTGTTCTGAACACATAGTAAAGCAACTTGAATGCACCTCCTTACTTGGGATTCCACTTGTGTGTTGTTGTAGCACGGATCCATAAGTTCTAACTCTCTCTCTTTGTTCCAAAGTAGCCATGCCTGTAAGGATACATACGTGCACATCATTCTGTGTCTAGTGTATTCAATCTGATGCGGGAAAAATGAGATCCAAACTCCATCTGGCAGAACTGGAAACTCAGGGAAGTAGCCATTCCAGAAGATACCTCTGAATATCTTATCCATGGCTTTCATGATCACCACTTGAGACAAGCCCTGGTTTTCAATCTTGTAACTGAATTCACCAATGGATGGATCATCAGCACTCTTCCATGATGTCAGATATCTACTGACTCCATTATCCAGGTTTTGCACCATCTTCATCCCTGGTAGTCTGGTATCCGTAGGATAATCGAAACTCTGCCAAGTGTTCGATGAAATGTCTGAAACAACCAGGTTTCCAGTATCCAGGAGCCGGAGAACTGGACTAGAGGCGGGAGCGGATGAACCCGACGACCAAATGTTTTCTCTCTGAGCTGTGGAGACAACCAGGGTGCCATTTTGGGATAATAATAACACTCCTGTTGAATCCATGATTGGATTGTTTCTATTTGCAACCCAAATGACTATATCTGGTGTGGCTTTGTACCATATTCCCAAGAATCTAGCTGTGGATTTTCCAGGAGAGAAGAATCCCACTTCAAACTTTTGGGCTGGAGAGATTAACACATCTCCATCAGCCAGAGTTTGGTTTGGAGAGAGAAAGTTAACACCAACAGATAATTGGAGAATGGTTAAAAGAGAGAGATTAGCATAGATGAACTCTCTAAGATCCATTTACAGAATCTTGATTTTTCAAGATTCTAGCATCAGAATTTAAGTACTTATCATTACTGGAAGGAAAAAGAAAAATGGATTGAAATATGTGTAAAATATTACTCCATCCGTTCCCAGAGAAGTTGGTATAATTTTTTTTTTGGCACGGAGATTAAGGAGTATAATAATTTAATGTAAAGTGAAGTAAATTTTTGTGTGGGTCTCATGTATTAAAAAGGAAATGTGTCAACTTTAGTGGGAAAAACCAAAAAGGAAAATATGTCAACTTAGGGAGTACAAATTAGCTAACTGTAGAGTTCTCTATTTGTTGGGTTTCACATTTGTGATTGCTAAGTTTATTGTTTTTCAAAAAAAAAAAAGAAAAAAAAAAGCTCTAATTAATTTCTCATAAATGCTTGTGAATCGAAGTCAAGATGTAGATCAATTTGTAAAGTCAAAAGTTCAGAATAATACACAGAAATAATTTACGCCGCCACTACATTCTAATTAATTAAACGATCTATTTTCTACCAAAGTAAGGTATATCTTTCGAAAATGACACATAAGAGAGAAAATTTGAGGAAAGTATTAAGTCTTACAATAGTTAAATTTATTTGTCTCTCATGCCTCACTCATAAAACTAATAGCAAGATTATACACGAAAAGGGACAAAGAAAATGTTGTTTGTGGAATATTTGGAGTATATCTTATAATCTCCTTATTAATTTGGTACATTATCATTGCTCACCAATTTTGTTTGATAATAAAATGATTGTATTCAACATCGTGTGATTCTTCAAAGAAACTCTAAATTCTTTATAAAGAAAATTAATTTTTATAGAATGGATGCTTTTAAAGAAGTACTATATCAATACATTTCATTAAATAATTATTTGGGATGATTTTCAAATATCACCCATGCACAGAGATCCCAATTAAATAAGTTGGTAGTATATTATATCATGAGATTATATAAATTGTTTTCTAGATCTCCAAGAAAATTGACAAATTGTTCAAACATATATATTTTTTCTCCTTAAAGTTATACATACTAAAAATATTTTTCATTCCCATTTAAAATCCTACACTAATAAGAGATTCATATAACAAGCCCTAAACCCTAAAAATTCTTGAAGGATAATATACATTTATTTTTAAAAAAAATAGAGCTCGCTACCTCGGTAACACATCACTCATGGTTACCATTCCCATACTAGAGCTCTTGCTTTTGGATACATGAGATGCATCAAAAGATATTTGCAAGAAAAACCCTGGTTTTTGGGGCTGAGGCAACCCCATGTCGTCCGTGTTTAACATCAATAGCACGGACGACATAAGGGGTCGTTCGTTTGCTTTGTTCTGAACGCATAACAACCCGATTTGAATGCACCTCTTTACTTGTGATTCAACGTACGAGTTGTTGCAGCATGGATCCATCAGTTCCATCTCCCTCTCTTCCTTCCAAAGTTGCCATGCCTGTAAGGTCACACATCAAAGTGTGTAATGAAATCTCTTACTATTAATACTATTACTAGGATTTGTGATCACTAGTGAACATGTAATAATTTATTTAACCTGTTCCAAAAGGTTACAATAGAAAGGAGGATTGAGGGATCCTCTGTTCTTTCTTCCGCTCACTATCTCTAGTATCACGACTCCCATGCTGTATACGTCGGATTTCAGGGAGAAGTTACCGTCGAACGCATACTCTGGAGCCATGTAACCACTGCGAACACCTTTCATGCATGAGGCTAGATGATCTATGTATAAAATGGACATGTTTCATGAATGAAAACCAACTAACTTACAATGTCCCAACAACTCTTGCTGTTATTTCTGTAGTTTGATCCCCTTGGAACATTCTTGCTAAGCCGAAATCTGAAATCTTTGCGTTCAACTTCTCGTCTAACAACACATTGCTCGTTTTGAGGTCCCTGTGGATGATTTTTAGCCTGGAGTCATGATGGAGGTAATGAAGACCTCTTGCAATCCCCATGATGATTTCAAACCTCTTTGGCCAGCTCAATTCTGCCCTTCTATTCTCATCTTCACATAGCCAATAATTTTATTAAGTTATATATATTACTACATGTTGTCGAGTGAGAAAGAGGGGTGAAGGATGGAAGATGATACCAAAAATGAAATAGTCCAAGCTTTTATTGGGCATGTACTCATAGATCAACATCTTCTCCTCCCCCTTATTGCAGCATCCCAAGAGTCGGACGAGGTTCCTGTGTTGGAGCTTGGCGATCAGAGTGACTTCATTCTTGAATTCATTAGTGCCTTGTCCTGATGAAGTTATCGACATTCTTTTCACGGCGATTACTTCGCCTGCTGCTAGATGTCCCTGCAGAAAACGACTTATTTATACAGATGTTTGTGTGTTTTATCAAGGCTTTGTTTATACATCCATATTGTAGTACTTAAAACATGCTTTAATTACCTTATAAACAGGGCCAAAACCACCTTTTCCAAGAAGGTTTTGTAATGAAAAGTTATTTGTAGCTGCTGCAATGGTGGCAAAATCAAACAAAGGTAGCTCCAATTCCTCCCTTGTCTTCTTACAAGCTGTCAAAGGAGTCATATATTAGTCCCATCGTCTGCAAAAATGCTCTACAGACTTATAAACATGTCGGATCAGTTAGTATTTTAACCTCGTCTCTTCCGTCTCATCGTTAAGAGTATGCAACAAAACGATAAGCCCAAGATAAGTACTCCAAGACCAGAAGCAGCAGCTATGATGATCAACTTTTTCTTTGCAGATTTTTTCTTCTTTTCTTCCCCATCTATCACATGTTCTGAAATGAAGGCCTAATTAATATTAATTTCTTGAATTTCTTTAGCATCTTACAATGATAGAAAACTCACCTAATTCTGAAACAGGAACACGAATGTAGACAGTAGGAGTTAATCCTGGATCTTCACTTATCAGCTCCTTCATATCAATCAAGTCTCCGAACCACATCAAGCAGCTCGTCTCGTTGCTAGAGTACGGATCAGCGTAAGCAGTGCAGTTACAGTTCTTCAAGCATTCGTCTCGACATTCATCAATGCTCATGCTAGTGTTCAGACGAAAGTCGAGCGAATCAGGGAGTTTTATCCCTTCCATCTTGAGAAATCCATCTTCACTCAAGCAATCAAAAGCAGGATTTCTAAAACATCCACTTTTCTCCCCTGATCTTGGCTTGAATCCCCTCAAACACTCGCATTCTTCCGAATTATTGCAGATGCTGTTAACTCCACACCAGCCATATCTATCGCAGGACTCATGTGGTGCTAACATCTTGAGCGCGATCCAGCCGTCTCTCTGTCCATTCATCACGTAGCGTTGAAGGGCCCCCGTGTAGTTAATAGTTAATCTGGCGTCAGTTGAAACATTGGAAGGACTAAAGAGAGCTGTCAATCTCCCATTGATGGATTCAGCTTCATTGATCCAAACTCCATCCAGCAGAGATGGGAACTCAGGGAAGTAGCCATTCCAGAAGATACCTCTGAATATTTTATCAGTGCTGTTCATGATAACCACTTGAGACAAGCCCTGGTTTTCAATCATGTAACTGAATTCACCAATGGATGGATCATCAGCACTCTTCCAAGATGTGAGATATTTACTGACTCCACTATCAGGATTTTGGACCATTTTCATCCCTGGTAATCTGGTATCCGTGGGATAATCGAAACTCTGCCAAGTGTTTGATGAAATGTCTGTGACAACCAGGTTTCCAGTATCCAATAGCCGGAGAACTGGACTGGAGGCGGTGGCGGATGAGCCCGACGACCAAATGTTTTCTCTCTGAGCTGTGGTGACAAGCAAGTTGCCATTTTGGGATAATGTTAACACTCCAGTTGAATCCATGATTGGATTGTTTCTATTTGCAACCCAAATGACTATATCTGGTGTGGCTTTGTACCATATTCCCAAGAATTTAGCTGTGGATTTTCCAGGAGAGAAGAATCCCACCTCAAACATTTGGCCTGGAGAAGTTAACACATCTCCATCAGCCAGAGTCTGGTTTGGAGAGAGAAAGTTTACACCAACAGAGAATTGAAAAATGGTTAGAAGATATAAAGAGGTGTAGATGAACTCTAGATGATTCATTTACAGAATCTTGATTTATTAAGAAGAAGAAGAAGAATGAATGAATGGATTATTAAGGTTACAAAATGATGGGCTTGCTAACTTCATTGTTTTCAATATAAAAGAGAAAAGATTAAACATAAAAAGTCAAATTACTTTTTCATAATTAATGCTTGAGAAGTGAAGTCAAAATGTAGATGATCAGTTTGTATTGAAAAATTGTGTGATCTAAAATGTAAAGGAAGTGATGGCATTATACGTTAATGAAAAATAATATCTGATTAATGAACCGTGATTTATTATTAATCAAAATATTTACTTTAAAAAAAATATGAAACAGTGTCGTGTTCAATTAGTTAAGTCACAAGTCCAGATTCATACATAGCTTACGGCACCTCTATACTTCTAATTTGTGGTGTATCTAATTAACTCATTATTAATGTGGTATACAATTATTACTCACCCATAACGGTCTATTAATGTCATGATGTGCAACTTTGTTTGATACCATAAACGTGTGGGATTTTATATAGTATTAATAATTACACTGTTTGAAACTATGAAAGGAATATTATAATTGGATACTTGCATGCGGCGCCTAGACATGCCTACGCATCTGACTATTTCAGAAAATTGTGCATTTTATTATTAAAGGTTGTATTCTTTGCCACAAATATTTATACTTTTGATTTTTTGAGAAAAAAAAACCTCAAATATTAATATCATTCATGTTTCAATTGATTTTTCATTTAGACATGCATATTTTAACCGGAACCGCCGGTTCGGAACCAAAAACCAGCGGTTCCAATCGGAACCGGAAAAAACCAAACCAAAATTGGATATATATCGATTTGATTCCGGTTCCTTATTTCGTGAAATCGGAACCGGTGATTCCAGTTAACACCGGCAGTTCTCGATTGGAACCGGCGGTTTTTAAATTTTATTAACTTTTTTTTTATGTTTTTAGGTTGAAAAAATAAAAAAATAAATAAATAAAAATTGGAACCGGTGGTTCCAAACCGAAACCAAAACTGCCCTACCCTTGATTCAAGTTCGGTTCCATATTTTCCAGAACTGGAACCGGCGATTCCGAACCACCGTACATGTCTTTACCCTTATGAATTAAGCATTCAGTTTCTAGTCTACTCTTTACACTTTTTCCTTCTATTTTGACAACTTGATAGGCCTTAGGCTTCGGAAATTCTATAACTTTTTTCATAAAATGGATGCTTTTAAGTTTTTAAAATGTACCAATTTGAGGAATCTCAAACATTAAACATTTATTAAATAATTATCTCCAAGACAACGTCTTTACAATTGTTCATGTGAGACCTGTTAAGGTATATCTATTATATACATAAAGTATGATTAATGATTGCTATAGAATTTTAGGGTGTTATAATATGATTCATTATTGATATACTTTAACTATATAATAGACATATTTTAATAATGAATCGACCCGTCTCACAACACGTCTCACAAAAACCCGTCTCATAAGAGAGTCTCTATGTCCAATTTATTTCACCTTTTTTTTCTCCTTAAAGTTATGCAAGTACTTTTCATTCCCTTGAAGAATAGGATTAAACATAATTAGTTTTTTAAATATGATCAGGCCCTGCAACCCATCTGGTTCCATCTTTAAGAAGAGCTATCTTGGTAACAAGTCACTCATGGTGACTGTGCCCTTACTAAAGATCTTGTTTTCGGATGCATGAGCTGCATCGGAAGTAATTTGCAAGAAATGTCGTCCGTGCTTAACATGAGAAGCACGGACGACATGAAGGGGAGTTCGTTTTCTTTGTTATGAACGCACAACAACCCAACTTTAATACACCTCGGGATTCTACGTACGAGTCATTGTAGCATGGATCCATTAGTTCCATCTCTTTTCCTTCGTTCCAAAGTTGCCATGTCTGTAAGTTATACAACATAGTTTGAAATGAAATCTGTAGCTATAAATTAATATTACTAGCTAGGATTTGTCACTAGTGAGCAGTGATTTATTTAACCTGTTCCAAAAGGGTAGAACAGTCTGAAGGATGATGGGATCCTCTGTTCTTTCTCCCACTCACTATTGTTTGCCTATTTTTATAGCACTCACGAGCAAGAATACTCGATCGTTGTAGTAGTATATCCCAAGAAAAATTATCAATCCAATAAGGAGTTATGTTCGGACTAGCAAAATACGTGAGCTCATGTTCATGTTGTTTTTGTAAAGATGATCGGGGGTTTTGAGATTGGTTAACAACTAAAGCAAGGAGCAAGTAAATAAGATAGCAAATAAGATAAATGACAAGTAAAGAAAATGGGTGCTAAAGTTCAAGTATGGAAAATCATGGGATTAGAAACATCCAAGCACACTCGATTCATATTATCATGCAAACGGAATTCAACTCAATTGATGTAGACTAAGGGTGATCACGATTGTATCCTAAGCTCCCTTTCGGGTTACAAAGGTTGTTGATCCATTTTAGACTCCCAAAAGCACTCAAGATCAAAGCCCAACATTAACCCCTTCCATCTAGGTACTAGTTAGATTAAACTCTCCCTTTTTGTGTACTAAGGCCAACGAATGGATTGGTTCCCCTCATTGAATTCAAATATCCTTTCGGTCAAACCCAAACTCAATGTCTATTCATGCCTTCCTAATACTATAGAGGGTCGTTTCCGTCTCACTCCAAGCAATACATACATGAACATCATGATAGCACTTAATTACCACAAATAATCCATTGATCAACAATCCATTAAACCAATAAACATTCATGAATAACAAACCATGCTATCACAATATCAAAGCAATTAAATCCCATGAATAGAAATCAACATCAATTAAATGAAAAACCAATTTAATCCACATGATAATATAAATCTACTATGCTCTTCATATTCCTAATCCCACTAGAGGGATTAGCCTAACATGATAAAAGTAATAAAACAAATAAATGATTCATTACAAATACCCATAGTGTTAGATCTAAAGAAATACAAAATGAATGGATTCTTCCCTATCAATTTCTTGAAGAGAATCTTCTATTCTTCTTGATCTCCACCTCTAGCTCTTGATTTGAAGCCTTTAGCACCAAAAATGGAAGATATGATGGGTGGATGAAGATGGATGAAGATGATGGTGGAAAATAGAAGAAATGGTGTGTGAGGTGTGTGTAGATGATAGGATTTCGGATTCTTTTTGCAAAGTGTTGAAATGGGGTTTATTTATACCCCATGTGGGCCTTCTAGAAGATTCTGATTTTTTAGCAGGAATTACACCTACACGGCTCGAGCTCTGCACACGGCCACAGGGGTGGCCGTGTTGTGTAATCTGGTGTCCGCACACGGCTTCTAGGACAGGGCCGTGCGCGGTACACGGCCCGTGTTCTGTGCTCGACCCGTGCTCTGCGCTCGGCCACAGGGGTGGCCGAGTTGGTGTTTCTGGCGACATCACACGGCCTCATGCACAGGCCCGTGTGCGGAACTCGAGGCGTGTTCAAGACACGACCCGTGTTCCTGCACACGGCCGGCCGTGTTGTGCAGCTTCTTCTCCTCTTTCACTCTTTCGGCTCATTCTTCCTCGTTTCAACTCCGAATTGAGATCTGCATTTTTCTACATCTTCCTTATCATGTTTAGCATCAAATAAAAAGTGAAAATCTTAAGTTTAAGCTCATTCACACACATTTCAATAAAAACACAAAACACAACCAAATAACACATAAAATACGGATGAAATAATACGAAAACACATATAAAAAGACACTAAAATGTAGGTGAAAATAGCTCTAATCAACCCCCCAAACTTAAGGTGTTGCTCGTCCCCGAGCAACGAAAATGACAAACCAAAAGGAGAAATTTTCACCTAGAAAAAGACTAAACGAACATAAGCAATAACACATCGTTAGCAATAATAACTACAAACTATGCTAAGTCATCCTACAACATTAAAATCATGACATGGGAAATTAACAAGTTCAATCAAAAGAGAATAAAATGTAATATAGTCCCCTTTTAAGTCCAAGCCTCACAATGGATATTGATGTCTCTCAACACTCTTTTGAAATAGGGTAGATCACACTCATTAATCGATTGGTTCGAATCACTATAAGCTTGCTCGCGGACTATATTCACAAACCACCAAAGTTTCAATTAATGATCAAAAAGGTCTTTAATTAGGATATAATGATAGGCTCTTTGGTATGGTAGGAAGTATATGGATAAGAGTGACTAATCATGTGTAAGTAATCAAAGAGATGGCCAATTTCCTCAACTTCTTCACTTTCTTTTCTTCCTTGCTTATCTTTACAATCTCAAGCACTATTCATTAATTTTCCTTGGATCGAGCTTCTTTTGATGCATGCTTCCTATCTTTGAATTTTGTTTACTTGAGCATTTTGATGTTGTTTTACTCTTTCTCTTGCTTTGAGGTTGCATGTGCATTCTTGTTTTGCTCTTTTCATCCTTTTTCTTGCTTGTTTACCATGTCCTTTTTCTTCTTTTGCTAATCAATCAATCATTTCTAGCTACCATCTCCTCAATCACCCACACAAAGGTATATATAAGCTTGAATGGGTAATTAAGGCTTGTAATGTGCTAAATTCACAAGAAATAGGTTTATAGGCTCAAAGTGGTTGACTAAGGATGATGTTCATGGTAGGGAACATATATGGCAATGACTATAATAACAAGGATGGCCTTAGATCATTTCACCAATCTCCACTAATCGGGCTCGTTCCTATAGTCCTTGAGCAAGTTCTAACTTATCAAACACAACCGATCCACTCATGAAGAAATACCATGTATGCATGGTTGAGGCTCAAATGCTCACAAGCTTGTGCTCGGACCTTAAGGAACTTATTACACCACATTCATCTCAAAATTGAACAAGTTAAGTAAAACATGTCACAATTTGAAAGTGTAGAGATTCTTAATCATAATTTGTCATCACTTATCACCACAACCTATCATCACTCACATTCAAAAATGACTCACGACATCCCTAAACAAACCACCAAACATCCCAAGACAAGAATGAAAATGCACACATCATACAAATAAGGACTCAACAAACAAGACACAACAAAAACACCAAATAAACAAAAACACAAAATACCATCATCCATAAGAAAATTAAGTACACATTCATCCCAACCTTTATTGAAAAGGAAATCCTAATTTACGAAAATAAACCTCCCATAAACATAACAAATGAAGTAGCATGCTAGTCACAACAATCCAAATCAAACTCAATTCATTTCAAGTTGTAAAATGATAAGGTGTAGAGTACTCCCTCGATAGGCATTTGGTAAGGAAAGCGTAAACTCCAAGCTCCATCATGCTTCCAATGCCTCTCGTTCATGCTCAAACACTCAACAAACACCATTATTTCAACAATTTCATTATAAATATGGACTATCATGCACTTCAACACCACCAATCATACCAAAATCAAACCAATACTCATGAGAAAAATTTTAAAATTTGTCCAATTTTACAAGAATCATACTCAAGTGGTGAGTCACACCACACACTCTCCCCCCAAACTTAAATCGAAACAAGAGTTGAGACTTAAGTTTGCAAAAAGTGGTGAGACTTACCCTTGTAGTTTCCATTGATGATCTTCTTGTAGAGAAGTAACCGCATCCACACGACTCAAGCGATGTCCACCACGCACTATCATCCCCCCAAACTTAACTCGAGACAAGAGTGATTAGAGCTATTTTCACCTATATTTTAGTGTCTTTTTATATGTATTTTCGTATTATTTTATCCGTATTTTATATATTATTTGGTTGTGTTTTGTATTTTATTGAAATGTGTGTGAATGAACTTAAACGTAAGATTTTCACTTTTTATTGGATGCTAAACATGATAAGGAAGATGTAGGAAAAAACGGATCTCAATTCAGAGTTGAAACGAGGGAGAACGAGCCAAAACAGTGAAGAAATGCAGGAGCCAGCACACGAGCCGTGTCGCCAACACGGCCCTGTAAGAGTTGGCCGTGTGGCGACATCAGAAGAGCCAACACGACCACACCTGTGCCCGTGTTACAACACACGACTCGTGTTGCAGAACACGAGCCGTGTTGCGTAACACGGCCCTGTAAGGCGAGGCCGTGCGGAAGCATCAGAAGACACAACACGGCCACCTCGTGGCCGTGTTGCAGAGCACGACTCGTGCCGGGTATTTTCCTGCAGAAATTTCCAGATCCTTGTAGAAGCCTCCAAAGGGGTATAAATACCCCTTTATTCAACAATTGGCAAAAAAGATCCGAAAATCCTATCATCTACACACACCTCACACACCATTTCTTCCATTTCCCACCATCATCTTCATCCACCTTCATCCATTTTGATCCATCTTCATCATCTCCATTAATTCTCCATCAAAACTTCATCCCTTCCATTGGGTGTGAGAGATCTCAAGGAATCAAGAGCTAGATGTGGAGATCAAGAAGAATAGAAGATTCTCTTCAAGAAATTGATAGGGAAGAATCCATTCATTTTGTATTTCTTTAGATCTTAGACTATGGGTAATTGTAATGAATCATTTAATTGTTTTGTTACTTTTACTATGATAGGCTAATCCCTCTAGTGGGATTAGGAACATGAAGAGCATATTAGATTTATATTATCATGTGGATTAAATTGGTTTTTGATTTAATTGATGTTGATTTCTATTCATGGAGTTTAATTGTCTTGATGTTGTGATGGCATGGTTTGTTATTCATGAATGTTTATTGGTTTAATGGATTGTTGATCAATGGATTATTTGTGGTAATTAAATGCTATCATGATCTTCATGTATGTATTGCTTGGAGTGAGACGGAAACGACCCTCTATAGTATTAGGAAGGCATGAATAGACATTGAGTTTGGGTTTGACCGAAAGGATATTTGAATTCAATGAGGGGAACCAATCCATTCGTTGGCCTTAGTACACAAAAAGGGAGAGTTTAGTCTAACTAGTACCTAGATGGAAGGGGTTAATGTTGGGCTTTGATCTTAAGTGCTTTTGGGAGTCCAAAATGGATCAACAACCTTTGTAACCCGAAAGGGAGCTTAGGATACAATCGTGATCACCCTTAGTCTACATCAATTGAGTTGAATTCCGTTTGCATGATAATATGAATTGAGTGTGCTTGGATGTTTCTAATCCCATGTTTTCCATACTTGAACTTAAGCACCCATTTTCTATTCTTGTCATTCTACTTATTTGATATTGTTATTTACTTGTTACTTGTTTTAGTTGTTAATCAATCTCAAAACCCCCCGATCATTCTTACAAAAACGACATGAACATGAGCTCACGTATTTTGCTAGTACGAGTATAACTCCTTATTGGATTGATAATTTTTCTTGGGATATACTACTACAACGATCGAGTATTCTTGCTCGTGAGTGCTATAAAATTAGGCAAACAAAGAGTCACGAATTAAGTTTGCAACAAATGGTGGAACATGTTAACTTGAATCCATGAAGCATTTCTCTTTTCTTCAATGTGCATTTTTCTCCATGAGTACAATCAACCTACAAGGCCAAAACAAACAAGCAACAAAAGATAAAAAGAATGGGTTGCCTCCCATTTAGCGCTAAGTTTAACGTCTTCAAGCCGGACGAATGTAAGCTCTTAACAGTCGGAGAAATCCAAGACCCCATCGGGCCGCATCTTCACTTTAAACATCTCCTTAGCAACCTTTTTATCCACACTTCGTGCTCCTTTAACACTTGAGCTCACTTCGTTTCCTCTTTTTCTCACATTCTTAAATTCCGGAGGCCCTTTATCAATCTTCAAATCAACATGTGGATCTCCCCCAAGCGTATTTCTTTTTGAAGAAAAATTTCCTGCAATTTCAAGCATAAAGTTAGTTAATTCTTCATCTTTTAAAATTGCACTTACCACTTCATCTCGAATATCCGGAGGCTTAATGGGTGGGATCGGAGTATGAGTTCCTTCTTATCCATGTTAAATTTTGCTTTTGCGGTTGCCAAAAGCGGCCTTCCAAAAATTAATGGAATCCAAGGATCCGCTTGCTTCTCAACTATCATAAAATCCACCGGAAATACAAAATCCTCTATTTGCACAAGCGTATCCTCCACAACTCCATGGGGCTTTATCATTGAACCATCCATTATTCCGATTTCCACATCCGTTTCCTTTAACCTCCCAATGCCAAGTTTTTCAAAAATCTCCAAAGGCATTACATTAATGCTTGAACCAAGATCACATATAGCATTAAAGTGTTCCCCATTTCCAATTTTACAAGTAAGAACGAATTTACCGGGGTCTTCCACCTTTAATGAAGCATCAACTTCAACAATGTCATGATCTTGTTTCAACATCATCTCTTCATCACACTTACTTTCCTCATCCAACAAAAACAAGAATTCATCAATTATCTTCTCTTCATCCAAAGACAACTCTTCATCAATGATAATCTCCTCCTCCATTTTTGACACCACTTCATCACAAACTACTTCTTCAACCTTAGAAACAATGTTTGTTGTTTCCACCAACCCGTTCTCCACCTTACTTTCCATGTTGCACACGGTAACATACAAACATTGCTCCTTAGGATTAGTTACCGTGGTAGAGGGAAACTTTCATTGTTGGTGCTGAGATCCAACGGAGGAAGCAATTTGTCCCATTTGATGTTCAAAAGCTCTCATCCTATTGTCGGACTTCTTCTCATTTTCCTCCATTCTAGCCTCCATCTTTTTCATAAATACTAGCAATGTCTCTTCCACCGATGCTTTACCCTCTCCATTCGATGGTTTGGCACTTGGATCGAATCCCGGAGGAAATGACACGGCGGCTTGAGGATTAGAGTAAGAGAAATTTTCATGCTTCCTTGGCGCTTGATAACCTCCACTTGATTGATTGAAATTACTCACCCGAGCTTGCCCTTGATATCCTCCTTGATAATTACCTTGGTTAGAAGGATAGTTACCTTGAAAATTCCCTTGACGTTGAAAATTTCCTTGGTAATTTCTCCCATCTAAATAGGCAACATCCTCTATATTTTGCGTAACATGGCTCTCATCATTCACAGTAGCACTTGTGCTTCCCCCTTGACTCACTCCTTGAGTGATCAAATTCAATTGCTTAGTTAAAGCATTGATGCTTTCATTAAATTCTTTCATGCCTTGGCCTTGAAACACATCGTTCTTCACTTTATGCACACTTTCCACTTGAGCCACCTTTCCGTATGCATAACCTCCCAATATCCTCTCGGACGGCCATTGATAAGCATTCATTGCAATATCTTCAAAAATTTCCATAGCTTTCATTGCATCCACTCCAAATATAGATCCTCCGGATGAGGCATCTACATGCATCCGATGTTGTTGGCTCAACCCTTGATAGAAGAAAGCTACTTGTTGATTCTCATGAAAGTCATGTTGAGGGCACTTTCTTAGCATCTCCTTGTAGCGTTCCCATGCTTCATAAAAGCTTTCATCCGGAAGTTGCTTAAACTGAGTGATAAGGCTCTTCAATTGGAGTGTCTTTGAAGGAGGAAAGTACTTATTTAGGAACCTTTGCTCAAGATCTTCCCATGTATTACAACTTCCCAAAGGAATTGCATTATACCATGCCTTAGCCTTGTCTCTTAAAGAAAAAGAGAACAACCTCATCCGAATAGCATCTTCCGATACTCCATTCATCTTAATGGTATTTGCAACCTCCAAGAAGCTAGCTTGATGCATGTTTGGATCCTCAAGAAGACCTCCCCCAAACTGATTTTCTTTGACCATGTTGATCAATCCGGTCTTGATTTCTAAATTGTTGGCTTGAACCGGAGGAACCATGTTGTGTACGGCTCTCGGTTGGAAGTAATCCCGGATTGCTCTAGGCCTTGGCCTCTCTTGAGGTATTTGCACATTTCCGTGCATAGCTTGGTTATTGAACATATTAACCATCTCTTGGACATTTCTACGAACATGTGGTTGTGCCTTTTGTTGTTGGAGTATCCTTTGAGCTTCTTGATTGGCAAGCAATTGCATATATTCTTGATTTTGAGCAAAGAAATTCCTCATTATCTCCGCTTGATTCTCTTGCACTCCTTCTTGTACCCCCCTTTGATCTTGTAAAGGATCTTGGGGTGGATTATAATTATCATTCTCTCCACGTTGATTCTCCATATTTTTTTTTCTTTTCTAGCTTTACGCCTCTCTCGTTTCCTTTGTCGTGCGGTCCTTTCAATATCCAAATTCAAAGGAATGATCGATTGATTTCCCTTTGATCTTGTGATCATAAAACACCTACGAAAAGTCAAAGAATGAGACCACAAACACAAATAATAAATAAAAGAAAATAAAAAGAATCCTTATCAAGAACAACTAAAACAATAACACAGTACTCGACTAGTCCGTCAAACTCCCCTTTGGCAACGGCGCCATTTTCTTGTTTGCCTATTTTTATAGCACTCACGAGCAAGAATACTCGATCGTTGTAGTAGTATATCCCAAGAAAAATTATCAATCCAATAAGGAGTTATGTTCGGACTAGCAAAATACGTGAGCTCATGTTCATGTTGTTTTTGTAAAGATGATCGGGGGTTTTGAGATTGGTTAACAACTAAAGCAAGGAGCAAGTAAATAAGATAGCAAATAAGATAAATGACAAGTAAAGAAAATGGGTGCTAAAGTTCAAGTATGGAAAATCATGGGATTAGAAACATCCAAGCACACTCGATTCATATTATCATGCAAACGGAATTCAACTCAATTGATGTAGACTAAGGGTGATCACGATTGTATCCTAAGCTCCCTTTCGGGTTACAAAGGTTGTTGATCCATTTTAGACTCCCAAAAGCACTCAAGATCAAAGCTCAACATTAACCCCTTCCATCTAGGTACTAGTTAGATTAAACTCTCCCTTTTTGTGTACTAAGGCCAACGAATGGATTGGTTCCCCTCATTGAATTCAAATATCCTTTCGGTCAAACCCAAACTCAATGTCTATTCATGCCTTCCTAATACTATAGAGGGTCGTTTCCGTCTCACTCCAAGCAATACATACATGAACATCATGATAGCACTTAATTACCACAAATAATCCATTGATCAACAATCCATTAAACCAATAAACATTCATGAATAACAAACCATGCTATCACAATATCAAAGCAATTAAATCCCATGAATAGAAATCAACATCAATTAAATGAAAAACCAATTTAATCCACATGATAATATAAATCTACTATGCTATTCATATTCCTAATCCCACTAGAGGGATTAGCTTAACATGATAAAAGTAATAAAACAAATAAATGATTCATTACAAATACCCATAGTGTTAGATCTAAAGAAATACAAAATGAATGGATTCTTCCCTATCAATTTCTTGAAGAGAATCTTCTATTCTTCTTGATCTCCACCTCTAGCTCTTGATTTGAAGCTTTTAGCACCAAAAATGGAAGATATGATGGGTGGATGAAGATGGATGAAGATGATGGTGGAAAATGGAAGAAATGGTGTGTGAGGTGTGTGTAGATGATAGGATTTCGGATTCTTTTTGCAAAGTGTTGAAATGGGGTTTATTTATACCCCATGTGGGCCTTCTAGAAGATTCTGATTTTTTAGCAGGAATTACACCTACACGGCTCGAGCTCTGCACACGGCCACAGGGGTGGCCGTGTTGTGTAATCTGGTGTCCGCACACGGCTTCTAGGATAGGGCCGTGCGCGGTACACGGCCCGTGTTCTGTGCTCGACCCGTGCTCTGCGCTCGGCCACAGGGGTGGCCGAGTTGGTGTTTCTGGCGACATCACACGGCCTCATGCACAGGCCCGTGTGCGGAACTCGAGGCGTGTTCAAGACACGACCCGTGTTCCTGCACACGGCCGGCCGTGTTGTGCAGCTTCTTCTCCTCTTTCACTCTTTCGGCTCGTTCTTCCTCGTTTCAACTCCGAATTGAGATCTGCATTTTCCTACATCTTCCTTATCATGTTTAGCATCAAATAAAAAGTGAAAATCTTAAGTTTAAGCTCATTCACACACATTTCAATAAAAACACAAAACACAACCAAATAACACATAAAATACGGATGAAATAATAAGAAAACACATATAAAAAGACACTAAAATGTAGGTAAAAATAGCTCTAATCAACTATCTCTAGTATCATGACTCCCATGCTGTATACGTCGGATTTCAGGGAGAAGTTCCAGTCAAACGCATACTCCGGAGCCATGTAACCACTGCAAATTAACACCTTTCATGCATGAGGCTACATCTACGTTTAAATAGACATGTTTCATGAATGAGAACGAACTTACTATGTCCCAACAACTCTTGCTGTTCTTTCAGTAGTTTGATCCCCTTGGAACATTCTTGCTAAGCCGAAATCTGAAATATTTGCGTTCAACTTCTCGTCTAAGTCTAACAACACATTGCTTGTTTTGAGGTCCCTGTGGATGATTTTTAGCCTGGAGTCATGATGGAGGTAATGAAGACCTCTTGCGATCCCCATGATAATTCCAAACCTCTTTGGCCAGCTCAATTCTGCATTTCTATTATCATCTGCACATTGATTGAGTAATACATAATACTAGAGTACATGTTTTTGAGTGAGAGTGAGAGAGGTGAAGGATGGAAGATGATACCAAAAATGAAATAGTCCAAGCTTTTATTTGGCATGTACTCGTAGATCAACATCTTCTCCTCCCCTGTACTGCAACATCCCAAAAGTCGGACGAGGTTCCTGTTAGAGTAGTATGCCCAGCGCACCAATTAGATTGGATAATTATACTCTTTATATTTTGAATATAAACAATCTCATTGGAAATTATATTATTAAAGGCTGTTTTAATTTATCTATTTTTTGCATTATAACAAATTATTATTAGATAAAGTCCCTAGACCAATTAAAGCTAAAATGTATGGTTACGCATATGATGGTGATCATGGAATTTATACATAGAGCTTTGGTCTTAAACATGGTTCCGAGTCAAGAATTTTTCTAAATGGGACAAAGAATAATTCAAGAAAGACTCGTACATATGATGAATGCTCGTTGGACGAGAATATTGTATTCCATCAATATTAGTGTTGTGACACAAATTCATATATGTAGATACTTATTAGAGAATAAGTTTATCGAACATGGTCCGTAGAAAATTCTTATTGGATATGTCGAAATTAGAATTTTCTAATTACGATAGTACACGATTAGTCTTTAGACTTGAAGCACCATGGTAGTCTTGTGTACTTCTTCTAATACTTAGATTTATCTTCTGATTGTTTAGCAATCATAAAGGGGATATGTTGGGTATTATATTGATGTACATGGAGACTTATGTGTGGCTAAGATAGAATCTAACACTTGTCTAGTACAAGAGAATTTCCTGTGTATTTCATTGTTAATGATTCAAAGACCTTGGCCAAGGCAATGAGAATAAAGATTCACAATGAATCATTGTAACATGAAATAGAAGCACAGTTATTGAGTTAATAGAGTTTCGACTAATATTCCTACTCTAAACTCAATCGGGAGATTAATTGTTAGAAAGACCGTACGTGTATGTCACTCGTTAATTTACAGGTTTACTCGCTATTCACCTAACACTAGAAGATCACGCTACTTGCTAGGTGTTACCGTGATTAGTAGGTTCTTGAAATTAATTAGTTAATTTCAAGTGAATTAATTAATTGGATTAATTAATATAATAATTGTTATTTATAAGTTACAAATGTTGTAAGCCTACTACTAGAGTTAGTAGTGAACCTAAAGGATCACACCTTAATTTGAATGAACAATTTTTATCAATTGGAACAATTATTAAATTGTTAATTATTTATCATAATTAAATAATTTGATTATTTAATTAAAATAAATAATAATATTTGATAAGTGGGAGACATCCACCATGTATGATAGTGTTAGTGGATTGTAAAGCTAACATTATTGATGTTAGTGGATTGAAAAGCTAACATTATTGTAGTTAATGGAGTGAAAAAGCAAGCACACTTTGGAAGTGAAAGTATGATATATATTTCCTTCCAAATTTGAGGAGAAGTATCGGCACTTTCAAAATGAGAGGAAGAAGTTGATACTTCATATGATTAATGAAGAGAGAAAATAGTTTCTTTTGAGTTAATCTTTGCTTATTCATTTTGTGAACAATTTTGGAGAATAATTATATTGATAATTATTCTTTAATTTATTTTCTCTTATCACAAGTTGATACGGGAAACGTTTATTGATATCAATAATTTTACACTACTAGCGAAGTGTAATATTTGTGTTGTTCATTCAATCGGTGGATTACTTTAGAGGGGATACACTTGGATCCCTTATTGAGAAGTACGGAGTTTTAGCCACAATCCGGGAATTGATTCCCTCACTCCTTGCATCAATTGGAAGAAAGTCTACAAGGGTAAGAATTATCTTTACGTAGATTTCTTTCAATATATTTTAACACCGGATCTTATAATCGTTTTAGAGCACCCGGGGTGAAACCCTTTCATATATTTAATAAATATGATTTATTAATTATGAAAAATTTTAAATTCCGCTGCGTTCACCCGGATCGCTATGACGAACCCAACAGTTCCTGTGTTGGAGTTTAGCAATCAGGGTGACTTCATTCTTGAATTCATGAGTGCCTTGTCCTGAAGTTTTCGGCATTCTTTTCACTGCGATTACTTCGCCTGATGGTAGATTTCCCTGCAGATATATGTGTTAACAAGGCTATTTGTAATACTTAAAATGTGCCTGAACTACCTTATAAACAGGACCAAAACCACCCTTTCCAATCTGGTTTTGTATTGAAAAGTTATTCGTGGCAGCTGCAATGGTTGCCAAATGAAACATAGGCAACTCGAACTCCTCCTCGTCTTCCTGTAAGCTTTCAAATGAAGGTGTTGCACATTCGTTTCATCATCTTAACACAACAATGCATGCTTTATAGAGTATGTTAATACATTCATGAAACTAATATATCAGTAATTTAACCTTGTCTGTTTCGTATCCATTTGCCGAAAGATAAACCCAAGATAAGCAGCATTCCAAAGCAAGAACCAGCAGCTATCAAGATCAACTTGATCTTTGCAACTCCTTTCTTTTTTCCTTGCCAATCTGCAACATGTAAACTGGTTCACATATTCAATCCATTACAAATGTACTTTGTCATTACTCATTAGTATACCTAGTTGAGAGAGCGGAAGGCGAAAATAGACACTCGGGTGTGCTCTGACATCCTGGTTCATCGACAGGTCCCGTATATCAATCAAATCTCCAAACCACATCATGCAACTGGTGCCATTGGCAGAGTACGGATCAGTATAAGCAGTGCAATTGCAGTTCTTTAAGCATTCAACACGACATTCATCAATGTTCATACTGGTGTTCAACTGATAGTCGACAGAATCTGGGAGTTTGATTCTTTCAACCCTCAGAAACCCATCTTCCTTCTGGCAATCTAATGACTGATTTCTATAGCATCCATTTTTCCAATCAAGCATTCCCCATTCTTTCATGGATTTTGGTGTGAAACCCCTCAAACACTCACACTCTGGTGCCTTGCTAAGGTTACAGATGCTATTACTGCCACACCAACTGTATTTTCCACACATGTCACGTGGCAAAGCCACCACGAAATTCCAGCCGTCTGCATCTTCATTCATCATGTACCCCTCGATCAGACCAGATTGGTTCATAGTTAATCTGGTCCTGTTTGAATCAATGAAAGGATTAGAGAGAGAAATCAACCTCCCACTTCTGGATTCAACTTCAATGCTCCAAGTTTGATCTTTTACAAGTTGAGGTCCAGTGAAATAGCCGTTCCAGAAGACTTGTCTGTTGATCTTGCTCGTCTCATCCAAGATAACCACTTGAGATAATCCCTGGTTTTCAATCCTACAACTGAATCGTCCGACGGATGGATCATCAGCTTCTTCCATGATGTCAGATACCTGCTGATTCCATTATCAGGGTCTTGCACTATCTTCATCCCTGGTAATCTGGTGTCCGTTGGATAATCGAAACTCTGCCAAGTGTTCGATGAAATGTCTGTAACAACCAGATTTCCTGTATCCAGGAGTCGGAGAGCTGGATTCGAGGCAGGGGTGGATGAATCCGACGACCAAATGTTGTCTCCCAGAGTTGTGCTGAGAATCAGGGTGCCATTTCGGGTTAAAGTTAGAACTCCTGTTGAATCCGTGATTGGATTGTTTCTGTTTGCTACCCAAACGACGAGGTCTGGTGTAGCTTTGTATCGTATTCCCAAGAATCTAGCTGTGGATTTGCCAGGAGAGAAGAATCCCAGCTCAAACATCTTCCCTGGAGAAATTAACACATTTCCATCAGCTAGAGTTTGGTTTGGAGAGAGCAAGTTAACAGCAAGAGAGAATTGGAAAATGGTTAAAAGACAAAGATAAGCACAGATGAACTCGGGATGATCCATTTACAGAAACTTGATTTTTCAATTTCTCCTCCTTTAATGTTCATAGTTTTCATTTTAAATATAATTTCTCCCCCTCATATATCACATTATTATATATTTAACAGTGTAATATAGGTATGATATATTAAAATGTTATGGTAATTTATAAAAGTATTTTCTTTATAACTAGAAATAATCAGATAGCAAGTCTTTTCCAAAAAAATTAGTTGCTTAGCTTGCTTACATGAAAGCCAAACTGTCAAAGTCCACATTTAATAATTTTGTCACGTCTTAATCTTAGTTTGGTGTATACTGATTGTTACTCTCCAATAGTTGCTCACCATGATATCATGTAATCTTTAATTTCAACATTAATCAGTAAAGAGCATTCAAATTTCAACTTTAATCAATGACAGCGTTCATATTAGGGAAAATAGTGGATCTTCTGTGCCATTTTCACGCATCATCTCCTGTGCCACGCGTTAAGTGATTTATACGTAAGAGGTGAATTAAATCCAACCATTGCCCCTAGGGATTAGGGTATAATTCCATCTGTCCTATGTGTTGTTCATCCAATGATTTAATACAAGAGATAATGTATCAAAATAGCACAGAGAATCCGAGTTGGGTATACATTGTACCCACCATTATGGGCCTCGTCACTTCTCCATAAGGATTGATAAATCAAAGAATGTGACTTAAAGTGACTTATGATAGAGGGTTTATTATTTAATATGGACTTATAAGGAGACCGGTTTCATGGTAATTATAGGTAGGAATCGAACTCTCACCTTGTAATGCCAGTTTAAATAGCTGTGGCATGTAGACCTTGATCTCAATTGGATATAGGAAGCATTATGTAGATTTGTTTATATGGAAACCGTGAAGTCGCGCACTATCGATGAAAATTTCCGAAAAAATCGAAAATTTGCCCAGCTCTTTCCTATTTTGAGTTGGTCTTGCGTGCCCGGTACACCGTGCGTCTTTAGAATTTAGTATTATGGGTAAAAGTACATTGTTTTGTTCTAAAAAGTATACACTTAAATTAATAAAGATACATCATTTTGTTCCAAAGGGAATACACTTTTCATTAATTTTTTTTAAATAAAGAGTATACATCTTTATACTAAATGGTATACAATTTAATAATAAATTCTAAAGGCGCGTGTGCTCGTGACTCGGGAACACACAAGTTTTTGCCATTTTCTTATCACATATTTCTCCATATATTATATAATTATATTATACTTTTTTCCTTATTTTCCATAATCATATCTCGTATTTTCGTCATTCTATAAATATTTTATTTCTAAATCTTATTCTCTTCCTACACCTAACTAGATTCATGTAGAGAGAAGAATCATAACCCCTCATTCATCATCGCTATTCATACTTAAACACCCCATACACAGTTATCTCTCACTTCACACATAGTCATTCCATCAATCCATCTTGGAGTGTTCAATTCAAGAAGTAGAGAACCAAGTAAGTCGGAGAGATGAAGAAGTAAACGGACAAAATATCTTTTCCTAATGTTTATTTGATTTGTTTCTTTTCTTTTCAATTATGAAGACTATAGGCAAAATTTTATCTTGTCGTGGATGTTTCGGTAACCTATGGAGGGTTTTTATAATTCAAGGGTATGATGGTTAAAAAGTATGAGTGTATATTAGGTGCACCCGGGTGTACCCTTGCACCCATATTTGTATAACTTTTTATTCTATTTTGTATACATGTTATTCTCTTTTGTATACGTGTTTTGTAATATTTGTATACTTTTTTCACACTAAGTTTTTCATTAAAAAAACAAGCATTCATATGTATATAACTTTTTATTCAATAGTGTATACATGTATTTTAATAATTGTACATTTTTTTACACTCAATTTTTTATTAAAAAAATTAACAATTAAATTGTATACATTGTTACTCATAATTGTATATGTTTTTGCTTATATTTGTACGTGGGTGCACACTATATTTAGCCAAAAAGTATTATTTTAATATTTAATAGATAGTTGTATTATGGAGTATTAATTATTTATGTGAGCTTCATTTATCAGAATGATAACAATAATTGGGAGACATAATAAATAGTACTCCCTCCGTCCCGCACTTATGTTCATCGGAACTGTAGATACAGAATTTAAGAAAAGTTACCTTTTTGATCAACTTTATTCACTTTTTAGTGGTATTTTTAGGTAATAAAGAAATTATAAAATATTTTATGTGTGTTAGGTGAGAGTGATATTTTTAAAATTATGATAACTTTTGAGGTTGTTGGTTGATGTGAAATTTATTTTTTTGGGTGGTGAACATAAGTATGGGACAGATGAAAACGGAAAGTGTGAATATAAGTGTGGGACGGATGGAGTAAAATGTAACAATATTTGCATGAGGGGGAGTATTAATTTAATTTTAACAGTTTGAAACAATGAAAAGAATATTATAATTATATTTCGAAACAATTGAGTCCTAGTTTTCACTCTTTCCTTTTATTTTGACAATTTGATGATAGGCCTTTTGGCTTCGGAAATTCTATAGATTTTTATTAAATCGATGCATACGCATTCATTAAATAATTTGGTCCAATTTATTTCACCCTTTTTTCTCCTTAATGTTATGCAAGTGTTTTTCATTCCCTGTAAAATCTACACTAATTTAGAGTCATATACTAATAGTTTGATCAAATCTTGAAGGATAATAGTAATTCAACCTAATAAGTTTTGAAATATGATCAGGCCCTGCAACCCATCTGGTTCCATCTTTAAGAGGAGCTATCTTGGTAACAAGTCACTCATGGTGACTGTACCCTTACTAAATTTCTTGTTTTCCGATGCATCGGAAGCAATTTGCAAGAAAAATCCAGGTTTCTGTGGCTGAGGCAAGCCCATGTTGTCCGTGCTTAACATGATAAGCACGGACTTGAATACACCTCTTAACTTGGGATTCTACGCATGAGTCGTTGTAGCATGGATCCATCAGTTCCATCTCTTTCCCTTCGTTCCAAAGTTGCCATGCCTGTATGTTTATACAACAAAGTGTGAAATGAAATCTGTAGCTATAAATTAATATTACTAGCTAGGATTTGTCACTAGTGAGCAGTGATTTATTTAACCTGTTCCAAAAGGGTAGAATAGTCTGAAGGATGATGGGATCCTCTGTTCTTTCTCCCACTCACTATCTCCCGTCAAACGCATACTCCGGAGCCATGTAACCACTGCAAATTAACACCTTTCATGCATGAGGCTACATCTAAGTTTAAATAGACATGTTTCATGAATGAGAACGAACTTACTATGTCCCAACAACTCTTGCTGTTCTTTCAGTAGTTTGATCCCCTTGGAACATTCTTGCTAAGCCGAAATCTGAAATATTTGCGTTCAACTTCTCGTCTAAGTCTAACAACACATTGCTTGTTTTGAGGTCCCTGTGGATGATTTTTAGCCTGGAGTCATGATGGAGGTAATGAAGACCTCTTGCGATCCCCATGATAATTCCAAACCTCTTTGGCCAGCTCAATTCTGCATTTCTATTATCATCTGCACATTGATTGAGTAATACATAATACTAGAGTACATGTTTTTGAGTGAGAGTGAGAGAGGTGAAGGATGGAAGATGATACCAAAAATGAAATAGTCCAAGCTTTTATTTGGCATGTACTCGTAGATCAACATCTTCTCCTCCCCTGTACTGCAACATCCCAAAAGTCGAACGAAGTTCCTGTGTTGGAGTTTAGCAATCAGAGTGACTTCATTCTTGAATTCATGTGTGCCTTGTCCTGAAGTTCTTGACATTCTTTTTACTGCTATTACTTCGCCTGCTACTAGATTTCCCTGCAGATATATTTGTTACCAAAGCTTTTGTTATACATGCATATTGTAATACTTAAAACGTGCTTTAATTACCTTATAAACAGGACCAAAACCACCTCTTCCAATCTGGTTTTGTTTTGAAAAGTTATTCGTGGCTGCTGCAATGGTTGCCAAATCAAACATAGGCAACTCGAACTCCTCCTCCTCCCTTGTCTTCCTATAAGCTGTCAAATGAGGTGTTGTGCATTCGTTTCAATTTCATCGTCTTAACACAACAATGCATGCTTTATAGAGTATGTTAATACATTTATGAAATTGATATCAGTAATTTAACCTCGTCTGTTTCGTATCCATGTGATCAAAAATAAGCCCAAGATAAGCAGCATTCCAAAACTAGAACCAGCAGCTATCAAGATCAACATGGTCTTTGCAACTCCTTTCTTTTTTCCTTGCCAATCTGCAACAGATAAACTGGTTCACATATTCAATCCATCACAAATGTACTTAGTGACTCATTAATTAGTATACCTAGTTGAGAGAGCGGAAGGCGAATATACACTCGGCTGAGCTACGCCATCCTGATTCATCGACAGGTCCCGTATATCAATCAAGTCTCCAAACCACATGATGCAACTTGTGCCATTGGCAGAGTAAGGATCAGTATAAGCAGTGCAATTGCAGTTCTTTAAGGATTCAACACGACATTCATCAATGTTCATACTGGTATTCAACTTCTTATGAATGTAGCAAGATTGTGATCTTCAAAGTTGCTTACACTCTATCCTAATCACTTGTAGTTTGATTTAAACAAAAACTGAAACTAAACTTGAAGTAGGAAGACAAGAATTATAGTGGTTCGATCATGTTGATCTACATCCACTTTCTAAAGGAGAGCAATCACTATATGATGATAACATGGTTACAACTTGAACTTGAAAACTCTAATCTTATGTGTGTGTGTATCTTCTTCTTGTGTTGATCTGCATACTTATATATATATATATATATATATATATATATATAATACATGATCACACCTAACAACCATTTGATCAGTTGTAACTGCCTTCAACCGAACCAGCTTCTTATGCCAATCAACCTTCAAACTAACTGATCTTATAGCTCAACTCCTCAACTGACTCAAACTAACTAGCAGTACATTGGTTCGACCTGATGCCAGGTCGAACCCTGATCGAACCACAGCACAAGACACTTTCTGTTTTCATTTCATAATTGGTTCGACCACGACACTGATGGTTCGACCACAACTTCTGGTCGAACCCTTGGTCGAACCATTATTCTGTTATAACTGCTCATCGGTTCGACCACGACACTAATGGTTCGACCACAACTTATGGTCGAACCCTTGGTCGAACCATTACCATGTTCTGAAGTATTATTGATTCGACCACGTCACTCATGGTTCGACCACAACTTCTGGTCGAACCTTGGTCGAATCACTCCAAAACATTCATGCAAGCTTGTATATGCATGGTCTATTCTTAACAAATCTCCACCTTAGACCATGCATCATCACAAGTGACAACATACTCTCCACCTTGCTGCAATTACAGGCTGCAGCTCACCTTTCTTCCTCCAATTTTAGGAAATACCAATAAGACTCTTACACAATTCAAATTTTTGAATAGGTAGAGCCTTAGTAAACATATCAGCTGGATTCTCAGCTGTCTTAATCTTCTTGACAGTAACTAGCTTCTCCTCTATCATATCTCTTATGAAATAGAGTCTCACATCAATGTGTTTAGTTCTATCATGATACCCCTGATGTTTTGAGAGATGTACAGCACTTTGGTTATCACAATACACTTCAACAGTCTCTTGCTGAATACCAAATTCTCCCAAAATTCCAACTAGCCAAACACCTTCCTTGATTGCTTCTGTGAGAGCAACAAATTCTGCCTCTGTGGTAGAAAGAGCTACAATATGTTGATGTGTAGCCTTCCAACTTATTGCTGTACCAAATAAATCGAACACATAGCCTGTTATGGACTTCCTTGTATCAAGATTTGCTGCATAATCAGCATCCACATAACCTATAACAGCTCTGTCCCAAGTACTTTGTTTCTGAAACTTCAAACCAACTGATATAGTTCCCTTGATGTATCTGAGTGCCCACTTTACTGCATCCCAATGTATAGAGCCAGGATTGCTCATAAACCTACTGATCATACTCATCACATAAGCCAAATCTGGCCTGCAACATACCATTGCATACATTAGACTACCAACAGCACTTGCATATGGTATATTGCTCATTTCTGCCATTTCCTTATCTGTTTGAGATCCTTGAGCTAATGACAGACTCAATCCTTGCTTAACTGGTATTGAAACATCCTTACAGAGATTCATGTTATACCTTTTGAGAACCTTATCCAAGTAAGACTCTTGAAACAATGTTAGATGACCAGCTGATCTGTCCCTTTCAATTTGCATGCCAAGTATCATTCTTACTTCACCAAGATCTTTCATGTCAAACTCCTGTCTCAAGGTATCCTTCACTGTATTAACTCCTTTCATATCTTTGCATGCTATCAAAATATCATCTACATACAGTAGTAGATAAGTGTAGCATCCATCCTTGTATCTTATGTATACACAGCTATCATATTTACTTCTGACAAAACCATTTGATGTAATGTAATCATCAAACCTGAGGTACCACTGTCTTGGACTTTGCTTCAGTCCATACAATGATTTGAGCAGCAAGCAAGCCTTTGAATCTGCACCTTTCAAACTAACACCTTCAGGTATCTTCATGTAGATCTTTTCCTCTAAATTTCCATGTAGAAAAGTTGTAGTTACATCCATCTGATGTAACTCCAAATCAAATTGAGTAAGCAATGACAACAGGATCCTTATTGAGCAATGTTTCACTACTGGTGAGAAGATCTCATTATAATCAACTCCTTCTTGCTGTGAAAAATCCCTTACTACAAGTCTTGCCTTATACCTTATTCCTCCTTCTTTGTTTGTCACTGGTTTCTTCTTGTAAATCTATTTACAACTTACAAGTTTCTGATTTGCAGGCTTGTCAACAATTACCCAAGTATTGTTCCTCTTTAAGGACAACAACTCCTCTTCCATTGCATCAAGCCACTTGGCACTTTCTTTTCCTGATATTGCCTCTGAATATGTTCTTGGCTCATAGATGTCAATGTCTGAAGCTACATAGAGAGCATATGACACAGTGTCAGCCTCTATGTATCTAACAGGTGTCCTGATTTGTCTTCTCAGCCTGTCTCTAACTAGTTGATAACTGCTCAAGGTTCTTCTTTCATTTGAGCTAGATCCCTCAGCTCTCTATTCTTCAGCATTTACTTCATGCTCATCATTAATCTCCTGATTATGATCTTGCTGTACTGCTGTCTGATCATCATGCTCCACCTCAAATTCACACTTATCTGTAATGGTGGATTTCTCAGCACTTCTGTCAAACAATGGCATCTTATCTTCATTGAATGTTACATCTCTACTAACAATAAACTTGTTAGTTTCATAACACCACAATCTATAACCTTTTACCTCTTTTGGATAGCCAACAAGCACACACTTGACAGCCCTTGGATCATGTTTATCTTGCTTCTGATGTGAGTACACCTGGCAACCTATCACCCTCAAATGACTATACTCAGGTATCCTACCAGCCCATACTTGTTCAGGTGGCTTAAATTTAAGAGCTGTACATGGAGATAGGTTGATCAGGTAAGCTGCAGTTGATACCAATTCTCCCCAGAAGCCTTTTGAGAAACCTCCACTACTCATCATGCATCTAACCCTTGCAAGAAGTGTCTGATTCATCCTTTCAGCCACTCCATTCTGTTGTGGAGTTCCTGGTATAGTTTTGTGCCTCTTAATGCCCCTTTCTTGACAAAACTTGTTGAATTCATTTGACACAAACTCAAGTCCATTGTCTGTCCTTAAGCACTTGACCTTATCTCCTGTCTGAAGTTCTACTTCTGTCAACCAAACTTTAAAGACTGATAATGCTTCATCCTTGGTCTTCAAAATTCTTATACATACCTTTCTTGAATAGTCATCAATGATTGATATGAAGTATCTTCCACCCCCAATAGTTGAGGTCTTGGAAGGCCCCCAAAGGTCAGAATGAATATATTCCAACCTGGCCTTGGTATTATGCTCAGCTGCACCAAATTTCAACCTCTTTGACTTGTCTAATGTGCAGGCTTCACACTGATCTAACTTGCAGGTTGAACTGATCTCAAGCAGCTTCTGTCTTGCAAGTTCTTGCAAGCCTCTTTCACTTATGTGACCAAGCCTTCCATGCCAAACTTTAACACTACTATCATTCTTAGTTGTATTAATCTGTCCAACCATCACAGAACCAATTAAGAAGTACAAATCAGATTTCTTAAAACCTTTAACAACTACTGACTTTCCTTTTGTGATAGTAAGTGTTTCTCCCTTTAGATGACACTCATAACCTTGAGAAACTAACATTCCAAGAGATATTAGATTTCTCCTTAAGCTTGGTACATATCTAACATTCTTTATCATCCTGATTTTTCCATCAAACATTTTAAGGTTGATAGAACCAATTCCAACAATCTTGCAAGTATGATCATCACCTAGCATTACTGATCCTTCATCATGTGATCTTAATTCAGTAAACCAATCCTTCCTAGAAGTCATGTGAAATGTGCATCCTGAATCTAAGACCCACTCTTCTGATACTAAATTTGAACACACAGTCATTGCTTCAATGAAATCAGACTCTGTAGCAACTTGATTTGTTGTTACCTGATTTGCATGAGGCCTCTTATTACCTCCCTTTTCAGCTATCTTCTTTGCTACCATTGCTTTCCATTTGAAACACTGCTTCTTGAAGTGCCCAGGCTTATTGCAATGAAAGCAATTATTGTTCTCTTCTTCTTCTGATGGAGCACCTTGATTCTTTTCTGGCTTCCTTTTGTCAGCATTACTGTTCTTGTTGTTATTCTTGTTCCACTGATTCTGTTTCTTTGCTACTAAACCCTCTGCAACAGCCTGGTGATCTGGATTCTTCTTATGAAGAACCTTTGCCTTAACTGCCAGCAATACTTGATCAATTGTAATTGCTTCAGCATTAGCAAACAACAGTGTATCTCTTAATCCTTCAAAGGACTTAGGAAGAGCTGACATGAGGATGACAGCTTTGTCTTCAGATGACAGAGCCACATCAATATTTTCAAGATCATCAATGATCTTGTTAAACTCATCTAATTGACCAATGATTGATTTATCTTCTGATACCTTGAAGGAATACAGTTTCTGCTTCATGTACAACCGGTTGGCTAAACTTTTAACCATGTACAACTCCTCCAGTTTCTTCCATACTCCTCTGGCAGTTGCTTTCTTTGAGATTTCCCTCAGAGCCTTGTCTCCAAGGCACAGAATCAGTGCACTTCTAGCCTTTGACTGTTGTTCTTGATCTGCAGCCAGTGCTACAGCATCAACTGCACCAGCTTGATCCTCAGGAAGTGGTTTGATTGCATCTGATAAACCTTGCTGGATCAAGATCGCCTCCATCTTCATCCTCCACAGACTGAAGTCTGCCTTCTCTGAAAACTTCTCAATGTCAAACTTTGTAGTCACCATCTGATCTTCTTCTCCACTGAACTTCTTCTTCTTCTTGGCTTTCCCACAGACGGCGTCAATTCTTATGAATGTAGCAAGATTGTGATCTTCAAAGTTGCTTACACTCTATCCTAATCACTTGTAGTTTGATTTAAACAAAAACTGAAACTAAACTTGAAGTAGGAAGACAAGAATTATAGTGGTTCGATCATGTTGATCTACATCCACTTTCTAAAGGAGAGCAATCACTATATGATGATAACATGGTTACAACTTGAACTTGAAAACCCTAATCTTATGTGTGTGTGTATCTTCTTCTTGTGTTGATCTGCATACTTATATATATATATATATATAATACATGATCACACCTAACAACCATTTGATCAGTTGTAACTGCCTTCAACCGAACCTGCTTCTTATGCCAATCAACCTTCAAACTAACTGATCTTATAGCTCAACTCCTCAACTGACTCAAACTAACTAGCAGTACATTGGTTCGACCTGATGCCAGGTCGAACCCTGATCGAACCACAGCACAAGACACTTTCTGTTTTCATTTCATAATTGGTTCGACCACGACACTGATGGTTCGACCACAACTTCTGGTCGAACCCTTGGTCGAACCATTATTCTGTTATAACTGCTCATCGGTTCGACCACGACACTAATGGTTCGACCACAACTTATGGTCGAACCCTTGGTCGAACCATTACCATGTTCTGAAGTATTATTGATTCGACCACGTCACTCATGGTTCGACCACAACTTCTGGTCGAACCTTGGTCGAATCACTCCAAAACATTCATGCAAGCTTGTATATGCATGGTCTATTCTTAACACAACTGATAGTTGACATAATCTGGGAGTTTGATTCTTTCAACCCTCAGAAACCCATCTTCCTCCTGGCAATCTAATGACTGATTCCTATAGCATCCATTTTTCCAATCAAGCATTCCCCATTCTTTCATGGATTTTGGTGTGGAACCCCTCAAACACTCACACTCTGGTGCCCTGCTAATGTTACAGATGCTATTACTGCCACACCAACCGTATTTTCCACACGTGTCGCGTGGCGAAGCAACCACGAAGATCCAGCGTTCTGTAGCTTCATTCATCATGCACAACTCGATCAAACCCGACTGGGTCATGGTTATTCGGGTCCTGTTTGAATCCACGAAAGAATTCGAGAGAGAAATCAACCTCCCTCCTCTGGTTTCAACTTCAATGCTCCAAGCTTGACCCCTTACAATTTGAGGTCCAGTGAAATTGCCGTTCCAGAAGACATTTCTGTTGATCTTGCTTGTCTCATCCATGACAACTACCTGAGATAATCCCTGGTTTTCAATCCTGAAACTGAATCGTCCGATAGATGGATCATCAGCATTCTTCCATGAGTAAGATATCTACTAATTCCATTATCAGGGTCTTGCACCAGCTTCATCCCTGCTAAACTGGTGTCCGTTGGGTAATCGAAACTCTGCCAGGTGTTCGATGAAATGCCTACAACAACCAGATTTCCAGTATCCAGGAGTCGGAGAACTGGATTCGAGGCAGGGTGGATGAATACGACGACCAAATGTTGTCTCCCAGAGTTGTGCTGAGAATCAGGGTGCCATTTCGGGATAAAGTTAGAACTCCTGTTGAATTCGTGATGGGATTGTTTCTGTTTGCGACCCAAACGACGACGTTTGGTGTGACTCTGTATCATATTCCCAAGAATCTAGATGTGGATTTTCCAGGAGAGAAGAATCCCAGCTCAAACATCTTCCCAGGAGAAATTAACACATTTCCATCAGCTAGAGTTTGTGTTGGAGAGAGAAAGTTAACAGCAAGAGAGAACTGGAAAATGGTTAAAAGACAGAGAGAAGCACATTTGAACTCTGGATGATCCATTTACAGAATCTTGATTTTTCAAGTGGAGAGAAGGTTTAAAATAGTCTACCAGATTATACTTGACCATTTTTTGCAAATTGTAAAGAGGTTACATTCTTTTATATGAATTGCAAAGTAAAAAACCCAGAAAAAAAGTCAATTCATACAAGTCCTTGGTAATAAGTATAGTTGTTCAATTTGTAATTTTTAAAGTCAAACTATGAAAGTCCACGTTTATACATTTTGGCATGTCTTAATCTTAGTTTGGTATGAAGTGATTATTTCTCTGCATGATAGTTGCTCACTATGATATCATGTAATCTTTAATTTCAACATTAATCAGTGAGAGCATTTAATAGTATAATAGACGTTTTTTTATTAAATAATTTTAATAAAAAGCATTCAGTTTTCAACTTCAATCAATAGAAAGCATTCAATTATTTAAAAGTAATGGAGTAATACTCTATTTAATCGACCTCATCGCCAATGAGAATAGAGATTGGGATATGAATCTAACTCCCAACATCCTGTGCGTTTGGCATGAATAATACTAATTTAGGTTTCTAAATAATAAATTTTCATATACTAAATAAATCGATTAATTAGGATTTACAAGAACTTGAATAATTTTTTTATTTAAAAAAATAGTAATTTATTTATTTAAGTATTTGTGAAGCGTTCTTTTAAATAGCCACGTGGGATGTAGACCTTGATCTCAATTGGATTGCTATTAAATTAGCTTGGTTACTCTTTGTTGGATATTGCGGTTTTAATAATGCTTATGACTAAGCAGTTCTATATTGTCTTTTGTTAGATTTAGTTTCACAAGGTTCTTCCTAAATGTTCTCTGATAATTCTCAGGGGTGACTTTGACTTTTGTAATAGTATACCCTCCGTTCCAACTTAAATTCAACATTTTGTTTCGTCTCAACTTTAACTTTACATTTTTATTAAAAAAAATACTCTCTTCGTCTGTTTCAAAGGTATTCATTTATTTTTTGCACGTGAACAGTTCTAAGGTCTTTATTTGCTTCGATTGGTCGTTATAGTTCGGGCGACCAAGCAACAAAATGTCAAACCCAAGGAAATTTAGGATTTGTGGCCTTCAAGTTATAGTATCGTGATTAGTTAGGGACGATCGAAAAGGAGGGTAAGAAATAAAAAAAAATAAAATGCATAGAAAAATAAATCTAATTACAATATTTTTGAATTTTCAATGTGATGGTAGCTTTCATGATGCAATCAAATAATCAAACATTCAACATTTTTAATTGTTTTCCATTTTTAAGCTAATCATGGTAAGGGCGATCACGATTTCCACCTATCCCCAATGGCCATGGTGAATAGGATGTAAATTATTTTTACAACCCCTAAAAAGCTCCTAGGATCGATCCTACTTGCAATTCCCTTCAAGGTACTATGCTCGTATGGATGGGGTTCCCTTCACTATTTAAATCCTAGGGCCTAAGTGATTTTCCTAGTGTTCATTTATGTTGTTCTAAACATAAGGATTCCCTGCCAGGTTCCCCTTATATTAAACCCTCATGTAATAAATAGAAGTAACTCACATATGATAATCATGCAAAGCAACTAAGGGTAAAGCAACGACAAGACATGACGATACACAATACACAACCTAATCACTATACACTAATATCAAAGACATAAATATCATATTATTACAAGCATGTGAATTTCATAAATGAAACCTAATCAAAGCCGGAAATTCAATCAAGACATTTTCATAATTTAATCAATAATCATGCTTCAATCAACCACCAAAACATAGAAAATAGAAAGATAGTAAGTAGGATTAGATTATACCTTAATGAAGTTTTTACATTAATGAGGATCATCATTTTCTTGGAGTGAATTGACTTGAATGGAAAATTGTTATTGATGGCCTTCATATGAGATGATATTTATAGTATTGGGGTGTGAGGAGTGTTGGTATGTTTATTCAATGTGGGATACTTTAGTTCAAGGACCAAAATAGGAAAATTAGGCTTTAAAAATTCATTGGCATAAACTGACACAAAAATTCGCTCGAATTTTTGTGAAGAGGGTTGAATTTTTGTGACAGCATGCGCGCAGCTTCACGGTTTTGGCTCGTTCTAGCTCGTTTCAACTCCGAATTGAGTTCCGTTTTCTCCCACATCTTCCACTTTACTTATAGAATCCATTTCTACCTCATAATCACCAATTTTCTACAAAAATTATAAAAATACCTTTTTCCAAGTAATTAAACAATTAATTGTATCTTCCATAAAAACATGCTTAACTATTGAATTAAAGCCACATAAATCCAAGTAAATTCATGCAATTAAACCCATAATTCTAGGTGAATTTCACGCTGATCATTTTTGCACGTAAATTAAGGAGTATTATTATTATAGATAAAGTGGGTAGTTGTATTTGAGGGAAGTGGTGTGTCATATTGTGTATTTTCTTTACTAAATAGAGGAAATTGATACCTTTGAAGCGGACGCCAGGAATAGTGAAATGTATACCTTTGAAGCGGACAGATGGAGTAATTAATATTCATTTAATACATTTTAATTTCAAATTTATCACACATTTTAACACATATAACATACCTTATCATGTACTCCCTCCGTCCCGCCCATATTGCATCGTTTACTGTAGCTTTTGTGATAGCTTTATGCAGTCAAACGGTGCAGTTCGACCGAGACGGAGGGAGTAATTATTACCCAAAAATATTAAATTATCCTCAAAAATAAATTAAAAATTATTTTTATTAATATCTGTATAAACAGTAAATGCAAAAATGAATGGAGACCGAAGGAGTAGTATTTTAAAATTTTAAATGTTCATAAACGGACGGACGGAAATAGAAATCGATTGAACTAAATAACGATTTATAGAAGTGTTAAAAATTGGGGCAATTCTATGGTAAACTTAGTTTAAGGGTTTTTTTTCCCTTTAATTATTGATTATTTTAATAGATTTAACGGGTATATTACTTAATTTTTTTAATCTAATTGATTCTTATTAACTAGGTAGTAGAACCTAATTTTAACTCCAAAAAAGTAAAATTTGTTGTCCTCAAATCCTAATACGTACGGAGTATATATCCAGTATATGTTTTCACTTCCCACCAATTGAAATGAAATGAACACTCTTAAACCCTGTTTTATCTTCGGTTGTTTTTGCTTCATCTGCTTCATTAATCGGAGGAGTTTTTTAATCTGTTCCGTAATAGGGATTTCCTCTGAAATTTCGTTCGTAGGGGTACGCCATTCTTTATCACATTTTTGTTCGTCTTAATTTAATTTTATATTCCGCTGAATTAGGGTTCAAAATCGGTTTGTTATTTTGAATAATTCACCGTCATCGTTTTGTCCGTCTTATATGTTTCGATTGTCGTTATTCATCAATGAGCAGAACTGAGATTGAAAGATAGTTTTTTTTTCCTCCCTTTTTCGAAGATTCAGAGTACAGTAATGAATTGGTGGTTTGATTTAAGCGCATTGTAATGACATCCAGTTATTGTTTTACTTTACTTTTAATGCTGCAATTTGTCTTGCCAATGTCACTAAGAAAAGAGTTGAAAATCGAAGACAATTTTGTGGATCTTTAGTGAGTGTGAATCTGTATGATGTTGTGAGCAATGTGGTTTAAGGTTTTAGGTGTTGAGGTGGGTGGATGTATTATCATATCCTCAATAGGGTTATAAATGTGTTTGTTGTTGCCTTCTCTCTGTAATTGAGCAAACAGAACTGATGCTATGTTTCTGTTTCTTGATTTCTTTTTGAGTGTAATGCTAATCGAAATGCAGTGAGCTTTTGCCCCATGGAGAGTTCTGATGATGAAAAGGAGAATAAGAGTATAGGTTGTATACCGAAGGAAGTAGGCCATTTCTCAGAACATAAGAATACAAAATTTGTGGATGATGTTCTTAAAGGACCAAATGAGAGTTGTTTGGAGAATTTTCGGATGGATAGAAAGGCATTTTACAAATTCTGTGATATGCTACACACCAGAGGCCTACTACGTCATACAAATCGAATTAGGGTTGACGAGCAATTGGGAATATTTATGTTTATAGTTGGACATAACCTAAGAACTCGAGCAGTTCAAGAGCTGTTCAGGTACTCGGGTGAAACCATTAGTCGTCATTTTAACAATGTTTTGAATGCAATCATGACTATTTCATTAGAAATGTTCCAGCCTCCAAAATCTGATATTCCACCAGAAATTCGAGAAGATCCTCGATTTTACCCTTATTTTCTGGTATGGAAGAGACTTTTGGATTTCATTGCTTGTCTTTATCTTTTACCTTTTCTCCATCATTCTTATGCTGCATAATTTTCAATAAGAATTGTGTTGGAGCAGTCGATGGCATGCATTTACCCGTGACGGTAGGTGTGGATGAACAAGGGCCTTTCCGAAATAAGGATGGTTTCCTTTCACAAAATGTATTGGTTGCATGCTCGTTCGACATGAAGTTTCACTATGTTCTTGCTGGTTGGGAAGGCTCTGCGCCAGAGATGCAGGTTCTAGATTCGGCTCTGACTAGGCGTTACAACCTTGAAGTACCTGAAAGTACCTTCTTTTTTGCCCATACTACATGACTCCTTCCCTGATTCACCTCCATGAAATTATAAACTCTTTGTTATTTCAGGTAAGTACTATCTTGTAAGTACCAAATTTGCAAGTGTTCCCGGATTCATTGCTCCATATCCTGGACTATCTCCTACCCAACTTGAATTTGGTGGTGAATTTCACCCACAAGATGCTAGGGAGCTCTTCAACCATCGACATTCTATGCTGCACAACGTCACTGGTCGGGCTTTTTCAGCATTGAAGGCCCGGTTTCCCATTTTGATGTCTGCACCTCCTTATCCTCTAGCAACACAGGTGAAGCTCGTCATTGCAGCTTGTGCCCTGCACAATTACATCCGTAATGAGAATCCGGATGATTGGATCTTCAAATTGTATGAACAAGAAGCTACATTGCAAGTGGAAGATCCAATGCCACCATTGGAGATTGGACAGCCAGCTGAAACTCAACTTTCAGACATCGTTGTTGGAGTGGAAGAGGACGAGCATGCTACCCAGGTACGAGATGCTATCGCTACCGAGATATGGAACGATTATATCCGAGATTACGGTGCCATTGATGATGTCCTGTAGTTATGGATAGGTGTTTTCTGGACTCCGTTTTAGGATGATAGCTTTCAGTAGTGTGAAGTAGTTCAGTTTTCAGTTGTAAAATTACTACTCCCTCCGTCCCAAAACAATTGACACATCTTTTTTTGGGCATGGAGATTAAGGAGTATAATAATGTAATGTAAAGTGAAGTGAGAGAAATAATATTTAATGTGTGGTGGGTAGTTGTATTAGTAGTGAGTGTGATGTGTGTGTGTGGGTCCATGTAAATAAATAAATTGTTTTTGTGTGGGTTCCATATCTTTAAAAAGGAAATATGTCAATTGTTGGGACAATCCAAAAAGAAAAGTGTGTCAATATCTTTGGAAATATGTTAATATCCAAAAAGGAAAGTGTGTCAATATCTTTGAGACGGAGGGAGTAGTATTTTGTATTAAGGGTGAAACATGATATAATTATATTTTCTTGCAAGATCTCAAAATTATGACCCAAAAATCAAATTACAGATAGTTAACTATCTAGTAAAATGGAGATTTTATTATGTTACATTTCATGAGATTTTCTTAACCGTTCTCTCCATTTTAATTTGATTGTAGTTTAAATTTTAATTAATTATGCACATTATTTGACCGCATTACTCTTGTAGCAAAATTTGAAAAAATCAATCTTCTTGGGAATAAAAGAAGCTTATTAATTTTGAACTGAAACATTTAAATAGAAAATTTCATAGATTAATATTCTACTCAAACTTTACAATGTCATCATATTTTATGATAACACTTGGAATGTGAAGATGAGAAAAGTTCAAAAATTTTCTGAAATGTAATACTCCATAATTTTCAAATTAATAAAATAATTAGTATATATTTATTTATTATGAGGGAGGCTCCTGTGCACCCGGGCGCACGGAACACATTACGTGCGTCTTTACAATTTTCATGTTCCTTTACAATTTAAACCCCTAGCAATACATAGGTTTAAATAAGATTGGAGGGAGAGTTGTGTTCACATGGGGATATGAAGCATATTTCCGTGTCCGCGAGCGCATAAGAGATTTTGCCATTTATTATTGGGCAAGAAAGAGATTAGCATGTACTTATATAATCATCGTATCTCAAAACCCATCGTAGCATGACGCCAAACAAGGGCGGCGTCAACAGTTGTCTGCAACTTCTTGAAGCTTGTATTGAATCAAAGTCGCTCAAACAAGGCAAAACGATTCATCAATTTCTTCTCAAATTCAGCGCCAAACATTTCAGTGCTCAATCATTATTCTTAGATAAGCTTACTCGTCTCTACATTTCTTGCAAAAGGCCTCAACTTGCGCATCGAATCTTCAAATCAATCCCAATTTCAGAGAGGAAAAATAAGACGATATTATGGAACCAAATCATTAGAGCTTACGCTTGGGATGGACCCCTTGAGAAAGCAGTTGATTTGTATTATGAAATGGTGGATTCTGGGATAAAACCTACGAAATACACTTACCCTTTTGTGCTCAAGGCATGCTCTGCTTTGCAGGATATAGAAACTGGTATTGAGATTCATGGGCATGCGAAAGGACTTGATCTTCACAATGATGTCTACGTGCGTACAGCTTTGGTTGATTTTTACGTTAAGTGTGGGTGTTTGGTGCAGGCAAGGGAAGTGTTCGATGAAATGCTTGAAAGAGATATTGTAGCATGGAATGCGATGGTATCTGGGTATTCCTTATATGGGATGTATTGGGATGCAGTTGGATTGGTTTCCGAGATTCAACAAAAGGGAGTGGAACCAAATTCGTCAACTGTTGTCTCAGTTTTACCTGTAATTGGAGTGGCAAGTAGGTTGATGGAAGGAAAGACTACTCATGGTTTTTGCTTGAGAAGGGGTCTTGATCTTGATGTTGTGGTCGGAACCGGGCTTCTTGATATGTATGGGAAATGTGGACTATTGGTTTATGCAATGAGGATATTTGGTGCATTGGCATTGAAAAATGAGGTAACATGGAGTGCTATCATTGGGGCTTGTGTTACCTGTGATTCTACGTCGAAGGGCTTGGATTATCTTCATAAAATGAGGATGGAGGTTGGTGAGAGTCCACCTGTAATACTTGCAACAGTTATTCGAGGCTGTGCTAAGCTGAATGGTATGAACATGGGGAGGCAGCTACACGGTTACTCGATTAAGTTGGGGTTTTCTTTGGAACTTATGGTGGCTAATACACTTGTCTCAATGTATGCAAAATGTGGATCTGTAAACGATGCTTTGAGATTCTTCGAAGAAATGCCAGTTCAAGATTCAGTTTCTTACAGTGCTGTAATCTCAGGTTGTGTTCAAAGTGGATACGCAGAGGAAGCCCTTCAAATGTTCCACAAAATGCAACTCAAAGGTGTTAACCCGGAGTTGGCAACCATGATGGGGTTGTTACCAGCTTGTTCCTATCTAGCAGCACTGCAGCATGGAATCTGTGCACATGGCTATTCGCTGGTTCGTGGATTCACAACAGATATCTCGATTTGTAATGCTATAATCGACATGTACAGTAAGTGTGGTAAGATGGATGCTGCTAGGTGTGTCTTTGACAGGATGGACGAGAAGGATGTGGTCTCATGGAACGCAATGATTGTCGGTTATGGAATCCACGGACGTGGCTTGGAAGCAATTCAGCTCTTCCAGGATATGCAGAATCGTAGCTACAAACCAGATGAAATAACATACATTGCTTTGCTATCAGCTTGCAGTCATTCAGGGCTGCTTACAGAAGGGAAGCATCTTTTTTCTCTCATGAGTCAAGATTTTAATATTGCTCCAAAGATGGATCACTATTTTTGCATGGTGGATCTTCTGGGTCGGGCTGGACTGTTAAACGAGGCATACGAACTGATCACCACAATGCCATTTGAACCCGACGCTCATCTATGGAACGCCTTACTCGCTGCTTGCAGGATCCATAAAAACATTGAACTCGGAGAAGAAGTTTCTAGAAAAATTCAGACCATAGGACCTTCAAGCACTGGAAATTTTGTTCTCTTGTTTAATCTATACACCACTGCTCAGAGATGGCAGGATGCTGCTAATGTTAGAATCCAGCAGAAGGAAGCGGGCTTCAAGAAGAAACCGGGATGCAGTTGGATAGAAGTAAACGGGGTCGTTCATGCATTCGTAGGCGGAGATTGGTCTCATCCCGAGTCGTCTAAAACAGTGGCGGATCCAGAAAACCGCGGTGGGGTGGGCTAAGTTTATTGAAGAAAATAAAAAATATTAATAATAATTAAAAAATAATATATATATATATATAAATAAAATTTAAGAAGATATATTTATTTTTTAGCTTCATTTCGGTGGACTTAAAATATTTTTGGGTTGGGCTAAACTTAAAAATACAAAGAAGAAAGAAGATATATTTATTTTTTAGCTTTATTTGGGTGGGCTGAAAATATTTTTGGGGTGGGCTAAACTTAAAAATACAAATTATTTATAAATTATTTACATATGATATAATGGGCTTTTGGGGGACAGCCCTGTGCTTGAGCCCGGGGCTGCCCCCACATAGATCCGCCACTGGTCTAAAATACACAAGAAACTGGAGGAGCTCGTTGCTGGGATGAAAACATTAGGGTATACTGCAGAATCTGATTTTGTTTACCATGATGTTGAAGAGGAGGAGAAAGAAAAGATTCTTGTGTATCATAGTGAGAAACTTGCAGTTGCATATGGCATTATTAGCCTGAAACCAGACAAGCCAATTCTTGTAACCAAGAATCTGAGGGTTTGTGGGGATTGCCATAATGCTCTAAAGTACATAACAATTATATCTAGGAGAGAAATTAGTGTAAGAGATACAAGCAGATTTCATCATTTTAAGAATGGAATATGCAGCTGTGGGGAGTTCTGGTGAATGCATTTTGTTCTTAAAATATACTACATAGAAAAAGTCTATAGGAGTATATGTTTCAAGATTCAGAATATGGGTTTATCAAACACCTCATTAACAGACTAGTTGGAAGATGCAACATCATCACATGCCACCTGAAATCCCCAAATCCATTTCAGCACGTGATTTTTGATTGATTATGACTATTTTAACTAGGGCTTTTCTGAGGGAAAGTAGTAGTAAATTTGATTATTAATTGTTGAAAATATTTTTGCTGTTGGAATTGGGATGCCTAATTATCTTGATTCCTCCTTTATGGGAACCCTAAATCAGGATTTTCTTTTATTAGTGTGTCAGCCATGGTTTAAAATATCGGTATCGGTAGAAATATCGGTACTTCAAATTTATGGATATATCGATGGATATATCGAATATCGATATCGGTAAAAATTAAAAAAATCACGGAAACTTGAAAAAAAAGAGAGAAAATTAATTATTTAACTTTGCAACATATTTTAACTAATTTTAATATAAAATACAATTTAAAATCTCAATAAAACTCTTAACATATGATAAGCAAATCAATTACAATATATTTAAAGGGTGCGGCTATTTGCACCCCCGAAATTATTATTTGAACCCCAATTACTATATGTACCCCACTTAAATTAAAAAATACATATTTAAGTTACTAAATGTACCTCATGCAAGGACAATCTTACCCTTTTAAGAAAAAGAAAAAAAAGTGTTCGGTAAGTATAACCGAACACACTTAAATCTGTTCGGTTATAGGAATCGAACAGATTACAACCGTGACCCAACTGTTCGATCAAAGCAGTCGAACATAATAAAATGTTCGAGTTCTATAGTCGAACAGAATAAATTGTTCGAGTTTTGTGGTCGAACAACATGTTGGCATTTGATCCGTCGAACAGAATATACTGTTCTGAGTTCTGTAGTCGAACAACATGTTGGCATTAGTCGACTTGAATCTATTCAAACCTAAACTCTCGTAATCCTATTTGTGAATCTATTTAAACCTAAACTCTCGTAATTCCTATATATTGTTGCAGTGGAATATGATAATTGATTCAAAACATCACGATACAATCTACTGTTCTACAAATTAAAATTTCTAAATTTTAAAATTAAAAATTGACCTCATCATGATTATTCTCCTCCTTTACTATTATTGCTTGTTCCGGATGATCATCATTCTCAATTTTTGTTTCTTCCATGATACTACTCTAATACAGAAGGGTTTAGGGTTGATCGTGTTTTAGTAATTATAACTTTAAGGTCATTTAGAAATTTTACTGGGGTGCATTTAGAAATCTAATTATATTTAATCTTAGTTTATTATTTATAAAATGGTATTTTTGTCTTCTTACATTATCATATTTTTACTTTATAAATAATTTGGGTACAAATAACAATTACGGGGTGCAAATAGCCTCCCCATATTTAAATAGTCTAAAGTCATACAATACTTAATAACTAATACCAAAATAATAATCTATCATGTTCAAATGTAAAACATGTGATGTCATCTTAATCTAAAAAATATTGGTATCAACTCATCGAATTAGAAAAATTCTGAACATAGTTTTGAATACGCAAGTAGTATTGTTATGTATATCAATAAAATACTCCCTCCGTCCCGATTCGATTGAATGTACCAAAATAATTGTATTTTTAATCAGAGTATACTATCACACTGTGCACTTGACAGAAACTCCTCATTAACTTAGTAGTAATAATTTTAATGAAGAGTGAAAATATGTGATAATTAATTAAATAAAATAAAACAGCCTTAATAATTTCATGCTAATGTTGCTCTTTTTTTAAAAAAATTGATCAAATTAATGAAAAAAATTGTATTTAGTTGGTAAAAGTAAATAAAAAATCATTAAAAATTTTATTAAAATATGGATAATTTTTCGATATTGTTACCGATATTTCTCGATATATCCTCGACATCAGAAAAGATATATCTTTTTCTCCAATATTGATATCGGTACTCCCCAAATACGGATATATCATGGAAATATCGTGGATATTTCCGGAAATTTTAAACATTGGTGTCAGCATAGGGTTAATAAAATAAAAGAATATTAGAAAGACATGGCTAAAATAAAAATGGTGTTTTTTATTTATAAGAATATTTTTAAAAATAAAAAAATTAGCACAACAGAAATTGACTATAATTGATTCAGAATTTAGTAGATATTTTCTAGGAGGACAACAGCAATGATCCTTAAATATATCACAGTTATTTTAATATTTAAACTGGAATGAGTTTTAAATAGTTAATGTTGTTTAGCAAGTCATACTCACCATCGTCAAATAGGTCAATTTACATCAACTTCATTACAAAATTGATAAATTTGAAAAATCTTTAGTTACCATCTTGCAATAGTTATTACAGCAAGTTTCCCTGAGTCATCTTCATCTGTTTCTTTCAGCTGCAACAGATTTTGATAATAAGCTGCACCTTATTATGAATTCAGTGACCATTAATTACTTCCAGTTTCTGTCCGTTTTCTTCATTGTGATCTTGTTGTGCTCTCGAAGTTCACTTGGACGCTCATCTGATGATAGAATGATCAGGTGTTTAGAGACGGAGAGACGAGCCCTTCTGGAGTTCAAGAACATGCTCGTTGATGAGTATGGTCGACTCTCATCTTGGACAACCGATGACTGATGTGAATGGCAAAGCATCCACTGAAATAGCCATACAAATCATGTTACAGAGCTGGATTTTAGAGGCCCTTATAGAGACTTTTACTGGCCAAGTGCACCTCTGAAAGGTACCATTAGCAGTTCATTGCTAGAATTGCAACACCTGAACTATCTAGACCTTAGTTATAATGATTTCAATGGTTCCTCTTTCCCTAGCTTCATTGGTTCTCTCAGAGAATTACAGGATCTCAATCTTTCTTATGCTGGTTTTAAGGGATCAATTCCTCAGCAGTTTGGATATCTTTCCAAGTTGCAGTATCTTGATCTTCGTCAAACTAAGTACTGTTACAGCGCAGACCTTGATTGGCTTTCTCGTCTTCATTCTCTGCAGTATCTTGACCTCAGCTCTGTTGACATCTCAAACACGACCAACTGGTTAGAAGCCATCAACAAGTTGGGTTCAATCAAAGAAATACGTATGAGAGAATGCTATCCTCCGAAAATCCATCCTTCTTCTCTTCCACTGATTAATGTTTCTACTTCTCTCGCCATTCTTGATCTCTCAAGTAATGTTCTAACGAGGGAGGAACTCTTCCCGTCTACTTTTCGTTGGTTTTTAAACTTCAGCAGTAGTATTACTACCATTGATCTCTCCAGTAACAACTTATCTGGTCCCATTCCTGATGCTTTTAAAGAGATGGCCTTTCTCTCACATCTGGACCTCTCTAACTGTTATCTTGAAGGTGGGGTTCCTAAATACCTTGGGAATATGAGCAACCTGATGTACTTGAATCTGATGTCCAACAGAATAACTGGACAAATTGATGAACTTGTGATGAACTTGACCAGGCCTGTACAGAACAAGTTGCAGTATCTTGATTTGAGTCGGAATACGTTGAGCGGAACTATCCCTTACATGTCGACGTTTCCATCTCTGAAAGGACTGAAACTAGGCCACAATCAGTTAAATGGATCTGTCCAAGAAGGCAATCTAAGGCTGCCCTTTCTCGTTGTTCTTGATTTGTCTAGTAACATGATTTCAGGTTTGGTTCCTCAGGATCTTTCATTTTCTCCATCTCTGAAAGAGCTGTATCTTAACGACAATCTTTTCAATGGAACCTTGACCAAAAGCATTGGAGATCTATCTGAGTTTGAGATATTGTGCTTGGGCTCAAACAACCTCGAAGGCACAATCACAGAAGCCATTCTTTGTCTTCCCCAACTACAGGTACTAGACTTGTCTTCCAACTCATTTCTTATAAAGATTACCCCTTCCTGGATGCCTCCTTTTCGACTGACATATCTTAGCCTGGTGCAATGTGATTTAGGACCTTACTTTCCCGGATGGCTTCGTGAGCAGAAAGAACTACTTTATCTTGACATATCCCATACTAAGATTTCAGACAAAATACCCACTTGGTTTGGTAATATATCACGTAAACTGGTACATCTCAATGCATCACACAACCAGATATATGGTGTCTTTCCCAACATTACCTTCTTTAACTTCAATTTCAGTAGCAATTCTCTGCCAACTTTGGCAGCTGAAGGTATGAGATTAGACATATCTAGCAACAAACTCGAAGGATCGATCACTTTTCTGTGCAGCGTCATGCATTGGAGCTTGCTTGACATCTCCAACAACCTGTTGTCAGGCCAGGTTCCTAACTGTTTCGACAGATTCGATAGGCTAGGATATATAAACCTGGAAAACAATCGTTTCTCCGGGTTGATACCCGATTCATTTGGCTCGTTAAGTGCTCTTTCTTTGCTGCAACTAAGAAACAACAGTTTCTCAGGGGAGATTCCGACTTCAATGAGAAATTGTACTGGATTGGGGATGATTGATCTTGGACTAAACAAGTTGACGGGCAGAATTCCGTCCTGGATTGGCGATAGCCTTTCAAACCTGGTGGTTCTAAGCCTGTCATCCAATCAGTTCTATGGCAGTATTCCTTCAAGCTTATGCCATCTGACACAGATTCAGATACTAGACCTTTCTTCAAACAAGATTTCTGGGATGATACCAAAGTGCTTGAACAATCTCACCATCATGTCTGTTAAATGGCAGCGCCCGTCTCTTCTACTCTTCCGTTACTCTCGTGGATGGGATCTAGCCAGATTAACCCACGGCATTGCACTCAACGCGATTCGTTGGCAAGTGCAAGCTTAATGTGGAAAGGAAACGAGGTCAAGTACATGAACAACCTCGGCCTTGTTAAGCTCATCGATTTCTCCAGCAATAATATGACAGGTGAAACCCTTCTGAGATAGAGAAACTGGTGGGATTGGTTGGTCTGAACCTTTCGAGAAACAACTTGGTTGGACGAATTCCTCAGGACATTGGTCAGCTCGAGTTGCTGAACTTTCTTGATTTATCAAGAAACAGGCTTGGTGGTGGGATCCCAGCAAGTCTTGCCGAATTAGGCCATCTTGGAGTTTTGGATTTGTCTTGGAACAACCTGTCGGGTATAATTCCATTCAATGGCCAGATGCTCACTTTCAATGAATCAGCTTTTTCAGGCAATGCAGGACTATGTGGGCAACCAATCTTGAAATCTTGTCCTGGAGATGAATCCGATAGCGAATGACCCAAGTTTAGTGGCAATGATGAAGATGATGAAGATGATTCCAAGTATGTAACTCGAGGGTTTTATATAGCTATAGCACTTGGTTTTCCATTTGGATTTTGGGGGATCATCTTGAAACTTAAGATATTTCAGGATTAGACTTGAACATCAATGTGTGTCATGATATTGTATTTGTATCATTGTATGTATTGGATAAACGAAGTATAACAGAACAGAATACTAAATAAGAAGAAAAAAAATCTTGATTTCATTCAATTATTACAGGAATGGACGCTTGAGCAAAGCAGTGAGATACTGAGCCATACTACACTGCATCCAGAACTCACTCTTTTCAACATCATTAGAACGACCATCATCATCTTCCACAGAAGATTCACATTCACTCTCACTCTCACTATCACTAGGGACCCTCTCTCTTGCTTCATTCCCCTCAATGAGCAGAGCAAGGGACTCGAAATACGCCCCCACGTAAAACGAGTCCTTCGTCCCAAACATGCCAAGATTCGCATGTTTTCTTGTCACAGGATTATACGACACTAGCCCTCGATTTCTACCACTCAAAAGAACATCACCATTTGCTCTAAGACCAAGAATCACCCCTATACCTCCCTCAAGATCGACATTGTACAGCTTACTCCACGACCCAAAATCGCCATAATTCTTCATAATCCAAATGCAGCAACTCTTGCACGTCAGACGCTCATCATATTGAACGATGCCAATTGACCCTCGAAGATCTACGGCGTTCAAATTGATCGGAAGCTCGTTCTCTAGTGCCTCCGGAAGAGGCATTTCATCAAACACCTCATGGGTGATATCGAACACCATGATCAAATTTACCACCTTTTCTTGCATTCCATTGTTCCTATAAGCAACCCAATGCACATTTCCATTGATGAAAACCTGCGTCCAAAAGTACTCCACAACACAGTTCTTGCTAATCTCACCTTCAACTGTGTGCCATTCCCCTTTACTCAGTGCAAAAACCTCAGCTTTAGGAGGCAAAACATACCCATAATCCGATTGAACATAGGGTATCCTCACCACCTTAAACTCATTTTTTTCAACGCCAAATCCGAATCCAACCACAAACATGTCGTCCAACGTCGATTGAGGCACTGGTAAACTGACTTTTCTCTTGATCACAGGGTTCCATAAGAGAATGGATTCAGCTTGCCCGAATAGATCATCCAAGAGACAGAACACACCATTGCAGTGACCCACGACCCGGAAGTAAAAACGGGTGTAATCACGAAAAGGGTACTCAATTCTGAGGCTTTCTTCCTCAGGGAAATACTCACCGTCGATTCGAACAGCGTAAACTTCGCTGTTTCGAGCCTTGGAGTAGCTCCGGACGACGATGCGGGTCGGATCTGTGTAAAGGGATTTGGAGAGTAGAGCTTGCTCAGTGTGCAGTGCGACGAATTGTGGACTCGAGATGAGAGAATTCCATGATTTTGAGACGCACCTGAATCTGATTAAGGACTTGGGAGGGAGCTTCGTGAGGATCTTGATCATCAATTCGTGAGGTAAATGGTCGGACATTTTTGGGAGATTAGGTTGAATTGTTGAAAATTGCAGAAGGGAAGGGAGAAGAGATCATTGAGTGAGAATCGAAGGAGTGAAAATGGGTTATAAGACAGAATGGCTGGTGCTTTCTGCTCTGGCCGATTTTGTCGCACTTAAATTTGAAATCAGATCTTCATAATTTCATTTTGGAAAAATAAAAATATAAAATATAAAAAGAATATACTTTTTCATTATTATTTTAAAATATTATTTTCTCCCCTTCGTCCACTAAAAGTTTACCAGTTACTTGAAAATTCGATTAATAATTTGATATTTTAAATAATATATAAATAAATTAAATTATTTTATAGATATTTAGTGTGGAGCAAATGGAAAATAAAAATATTTTTAATAGAATCTATGTGAGATAATTTCTAATTTTGCCATATTTAACGGGACAAAAGTAACAACTTACTATAAGTCAAATAAAATAAAATAAAAAGTAACAACTTACTATAAGTCAAATAATTCAAAGCAATTTTTTAATGTAAATAACATTTAAATAAAATTATTTTATTGTTTTTCTTATAATAGACTTATAATCAGTAATAAATAAATAAATGAATGAAATGGGATTTTGCTATAAAGGCCTTCCACACGCCACGCGCACTGTGCGGTTAGTGACATCCGCCACAGCTTCGAAGTTCGTCAAAATCTTAATTCTTAACAGAATCACTGTGCTACCCACCACATGATTAACTGTTAAACAATCCAGAAATTTTCTTTCAGATTTTTGAATCTGTGAAGAAATGGGATCTCTGGGAGCGACGGGAAATGGTGGGGTATGGGGAATGGGGACGTTTCATGATAGCTTCCGGCGGAGGAACAGCAAGAAAAAGAACACCGGCAGAAGAGAATCAAAGCCCTCCAATTCCGCTGATTCCGGCGGAGGCGGTGGACACCGGTTCCCGCTCAAGCAAGCCTTGACCGCCGCCTCCCTTTGCTTGACAGGAGACACCATTGCCCACGTCCGCCACCGTTGGGTCACAAATAAAGATACGCTCTCCCATTCTGACGATTTCAAGGTGAGAGAATTTTAACTGTGTGTGTGTGTGTGTGTGTGTGTGTGTGTGTGAGAGAGAGAGAGAGAGAGAGAGAGAGAGAGAGAGAGAGAGAGAGAGAGAGAGAGAGAGAGAGAGAGAATGCTTGTATAATATGAATGAATTAGTTTCCTAATTGGAAATTAGGGCGTGTGGGCATGTGCATTTTTTATTGGTTTCCAAGTTGGGGTTCTTGAAATGCTGTTCTTAATGCTGAGCATGATTAGTGACTGTGGTGAATATAAAAAAACTCCATAATTGGGTAAAAGAGTAATCTTTGTTTATTATGCCTCAATTGATTTCAATTGAAGAAGCTTTAGTCAAAGGAGTAGAATTTAGTCTGAAACTTAGAGCCTGGTGGTAGTTTCTGAATTGTAAGTTACAAGTTACCTGGATTATAATAATAATTGTATGTGTTGTGTTTGCTATTATAGAATAAAGGAAGTGCTTACATAATGCTTAGTATATAATATACTATCATATATGTATGCATTGGGTATATATATTTCTGGCCTGTTGTGTTGTTATCTTAGTTTGGGCTGCTTCATTTTCACTTTTTGATGTCTTGGTAGAGTTGATATACCGAGCAAACCTTATGAAGCTTGCCAGGTTCTGATGCATGTGTCAATTACCGTCTATTTAGTTTTTAAATACATTCAACAGTTTCAGCTTTGTTGTGGATTTATGAATATGGACATGTATAGCATGAAAGTGCATTCTCTTGAATGTCCTAGATGACGTTCAACTGCAATTTAACCTATGAATATGACCATTCAGATTTTATGCGTTCGTTTATATACTTCTATTGGCACTTTGATTAGAATGAAAATAGAATTTCAAAGTTGAGTCTTCATACATTAATTTGTTCTACGATGAATAGCTGTCCAAGTACATAAACATAAATTCATACCCATTTTTACAATCTGTGCTCTGTCTTTGTATGTATATGCTTTTAAACTCTATAATTTATCCATCCCTCTGCTTTGAAACTTTGTATGCACGTCCCAAGAACAATCAATCTGGAATTACACCAGCTTCAACAGCTTCGAACTACACATATAGTATTCTACTGTAGATTAATAACTTTAGCCCCTTGACTGAACTTTTTTTTTTCCTGTTGCCACTGCTCAATCTTTTGACAGGTCATCTTGTTTGGCTCAATTTTTAAAATATACATTTGCAATTACCTTTCAAATAAAGCTATGATCTTATGCATTAGGATACTGCACAGACTTTATTAGTTTGGATGCTTGTTCAAGCTCTTTATGTAATATGAGTGACAACTACTCTTGTAGGAAATCATAAGCAAACTTTTCTTGGAACATGACGGTATTCGAGCCCTGCGGATGGCTACATATGGCTTCCTGCTCTATGGTCCTGGTTCATTTGCATGGTACCAATTCCTTGATCGTTGTATGCCTAAGCAAAATGTTCAGAACCTATTTATGAAGGTAATTTGGCTTTGGACTTTCTAAGCAGACTCTTGTAAATGATTTTTTAAGTCTCTCTTCCGATGCCCGTTTCAGGTTTTATTAAATCAAATTGTACTAGGTCCATCTGTGATTGCTGTTATTTTTGCATGGAACAACCTATGGCTAGGGACACTCTCTGAACTTCCTAATAAATACAAGAATGATGCCCTCCCTACCTTACTAACAGGTAAAATTTTATCTTTTGTAATGTGGTTTCTAATTAGAATCCACATTCCTTATGAATCTATATTTCCATGCAGGTTTCAAGTTCTGGATTCCAGTCAGCATTTTGAATTTTTGGTATGTTATTAAGTTATTATTCTCTCCTCCTGAGCATCACACACACACACACACAGAGGAGAGAGGGAGAGAATGTATAAGAAAACTAAGAGAAAATGTTCACATTGTCAAGGCTGAAGATACTAAAAGAATATGTTCAAATTCATCTCTATAATTGACATAATACATGTTTCACTCAGGTGAATTTACCCTAAAGAACAAAAGTCAGGCCTAGCTATCTTTTAAACAACTTGCCATCATTTTGATAACTTGATAACATTCCATTATATTTATTTGGAACAAGTTGTTGGATCGTTGATGGATTTTCCATTCGTTCACATAGTGAGAGTCTTGACATGGTACGGAAAATTACAGGGTGGTTCCTCTTCAAGCCCGAGTCGGTTTTATGTCCATGGGATCCATATTCTGGAACTTCTACTTGTCTTCAACCATGAGCAGGTGACTTCTGCGAAAAAATTCAATACGCGAGCCAACGAGCAATGGGTTAACCATCAGGTGTTCTTCCAAATAACTGCAATACTGCTAACTTCTCTGATATAATGTAAACTGTGATATTAATCCTTATTTCACTCATTTGTAGGTCTGAAATCAGTTTAAAGTACTCAAGACTCTGCTGTAGCAATGCTACAGCTTTTTGACGCGTGCTTGTCACACCCACAGTTTTAAAAACTAGGATTTTATCTACTATTGGATTATGAAAATAACACAGCAAACATTTAATTCTAACAGCGTTTGTAATAAATATTTTCATTGAAACTTGTACATTTTTCGGTTTTCTATTTAATAAAAAATGAAGTACTGAATTGAAAATGATAAGAGGGTTCTATGAAGCTGTGTAACAATAGCAATAAGGGAGGGAAGGAAATACAAATAATAAATTCTTTATGGAATAGAAATTTATTTAATCAATTAAAGGTACAAATGCACCAAGTTCGGTCGCCACAAGTCGTGATATGTCGTGTTATTGTGTCGTGTTATAATGTAGGTGTAGCATAAGATAAGAACATAGATAAGAACAGGATCATATCATTTATTTTTACTGCTCTGTATTCTCTGTTTCCTCTACAGCAAAATAAAATAAATACGAGATTAAATTAAGGATTACACTTAATGAATTGGAAAAATAATAAATCTAAAAGTGAATAATAATCATATGGTGAAAAATAGAGAAATATTGAAAAAAAGGCAATCTACACTTGTTTGAAGTATGGCTTTGCTAGAATCAAATTCCTTGCTTTAATTTGCAGTGATGAATCTTCTTATCCTGGACACGACAGCACGACCTTAAAAAAGACAATAGCATCTTTAAATAAGCAAAGAAAAAAATGTTGTGATTGCATGAAAAAGCAAGCACTGGCTGGCGAATATAATTCATCACCCTTTCATTTTGACAGGTTGCACCACCATGAATGGAAGCTCCCGGAGTTCTCGACCGCCCCGGATTTGGCAGCCTGGACAGGACTACTGGATTTATCTGCCTGCTAGTTTTTCAGACTTTGGTCCAGCTAGAAGATATCTGGTCTGTTTCTTGGATCTGTATAGATTTTGTTGTGTAAGATAGATTTTGGGAGTATTTATTATGTCTTTTTAAGTTGATTTGATGTTTCTTGATCTGTATTCAAGAATCCTAGAGGTGTAGCAAGAGATCCCTGGTTGTTTTTCGACGATAGATTCATCGGAGGGCCTACTCATGACTTCCCAAGGTAATCTGAGTTAGATTACTTTCTTGGCTTCTATCAATTCATTTAACATCACTTCCATGCATGGATATGCAATTCTACATAGGAATTGCTATCCGAATTTCCTGTTATATTTTGATGTTACATCTCATGTTGCAAGTAGTTTGATGATTTATGTCCTTAAAAAAATATACATCACTCATCTAACTCCATGTAACAGGAGATATAACACTAAAGTATAACATAATGTAAAAGAGTATCCGAGATCAGGAAATTGTGTTTATAATTTAATTCAAAACATAGTACTTAATTCTTATTACAATCTAGCAGTGAAACAAAAAAATAGTTATCTGTTTTCTTGCATAGTTTATCACCACCTGCGGCCCCTCGTCCTTCTGTACCATTGCTTGTCTACGAGGAGACGAGCCGGGCCGACTCCCCTCTGCCCTACTTCGAGCCCTGGAACGATCGAGCATCTTCGCTGGAGGAATCCAGGCTGAGTCCAGAAGAGCAACAGCAAGCAGTTGACAAGCTGAAGAAACAGCTCTACAGCCCTCATATAAACAGTATAATCAAAAGATTAGGCACCAAATCTTCCACCAGCAGTGGCAATGGAGGATCTTTCCAGGATGATGTCGGAAAACGATGTGCAGTTTGCTTGGAAGATTTCGAAACGAAGCAGTTCGTGACGATCACCCCATGCAACCACATGTTTCATGAAGAATGCATTGTTCCGTGGGTTAAGAGCCAGGGGAAATGCCCCATCTGTCGATTTGTCATCGCTGAAAAAAGAGGCAGTCCGCCTCTACGGGCCACAAACAACATCGCGTCCAGGCGCCCCGGAGTCGGGAGGAACCTCCTCTTTTAATCGGGTTACCGAGCTAAAAGAAGAGATCTTTCTTATAATAGTGTTTTATTTCATATTTCAAGTGCTAAAATGTATAAAACGAAAAGATTATATAAATGTGATGGGTATTCAGTATTAAAAAGAGATGATTAAACACCATAAACATTTATAAGACTATATCAATAGTGAGAGTTGTTTGAACCACAAGTATTTGTATTACCAAAGATGATATGAGTGTAATCTATCAAAAACAAGAAAGTAAAATAAAATAAAATAAAATTCAATAATAACCCAAAAACAATATACTAGGCCTAAATTGGACTATTGTGGAAATCAATTGAATACCTTATTGTGATCCACATGAATTCATAATTATTTTTAACAATATTTTCGAGTTATGTGTATGATAATAATACTTTCATCAATTTATAATTTAAAAATGAATAAATAAATAATAATAATAATAATAATAATACTAATACCTTTTAAGAATTTTATCAATTCAATACCTGAAAAATATGTAAATTATCCATTCGAGAATTGAATTATTTATTCTATCAATTTGGGGTCTGAAATATATATAACTATTAATCTAGGACTATGATTTAGACCCTAAATTGATAAAATATGAGAAAATGTTTGATAAATTCAGATTTGAATTGATAACTTTATATATTTCAGACCTCAAATTTATAGAAAAAATAATTAGATCTAGAAATTGATAGTTTTCCTTTCTATAAAATTCCTATCTTTAAAAGAAAAGTCAAAATCCCACTGAAAAAAAATCTGGTAGTAAGCAAGATGAAAGATAGGAGAAATCAATCGCTGGCGAAGTGCCACGTATAATCTCTCCCAACCATATCCACTCCCTTTAAATTATTTCCTCCACTCCTCCACCTTCAAACCAAACCCCATCGCCTCGCCACCTCCTCTCAATCTCAGGTATGGATTTTTGTAAGATGATGCGTATCTACTTGCTTTATCTTCACGATTTGGTGGGCTTTGTTTCAAATTGGTAATTATAACAGTGTTCATCTCATTCTGCGGTTGAATTTGTAGCGCTCAACGAGTTTAGGTCTATTAATTTCCGAATGGTCAAGTTAAATTTGGTTACTTTGTTGAAAACATCGTTTTTATGAGCAAGTTAATCGCCTTTTTCCACCATGTGTGTGTGTGTGTGTGTGTGTGTTTCAGTATCATAATGATTGATAAGTTCGAAATGAAGTAATTTCATGTTGATTGATTAATTAGTTATATTTTTGGCTCTCTGTGTATTGTACTCCTAGCTTTTCGAGATGATCGATTTCTAATATTGATTTTAGCTCCTTGAGTTTTTGGCATTGTCATGTGCCCATTGCAATCACTGCTAATTTGAAATTTGTACTCCCATATCAAAGATTATTGGGCTGCTGAATGTAAAATCTCTTCATACTGAGTCTGACCAATGAAACTGCTTTTTCGCAATTCCTTGTTTGTTGCTAAGGATCTTCATAGGATTGTTAAGCATTTCTAATGATCTTTTGATATGTGCCTTTTCGAATTACAGAGGAATAAAAATGGCAACCTCTTCAGCTTGCCTTGTGGGAAATGGCTTGTCTTCTAGTAATACCCGAAAAGATTTGAGTAAGGAGATTTACGGAAAGCAGTGTATCCAATCTTCAAGCCTTCCATTATTGATTAGTACATCTAAAGTAGCTTATATTAAAGCATCACTCAATCAAAAATCAAATGAAGGGAGAAGAGGCTTTCTGAAACTGGTGCTGGGTAATGCTGGATTAGCCATACCTGCATTATTAGGCAATGGAAAAGCTATTGCAGATGAGCAAGGTCAAGGTGTTTCGAATTCAAGGATGTCTTACTCTAGGTTCTTGGAGTATCTAGACAAGGATAGAGTAAAAATGGTTGATCTGTATGAAAACGGAACCATTGCCATTGTCGAGGCTATATCTCCAGAGTTGGGTAACCGAGTGCAGAGAGTGCGTGTACAACTCCCCGGCCTCAGCCAGGAGCTCCTTCAAAAGTTTAGAGAGAAGAACATTGATTTTGCTGCCCACAATGCTCAAGAGGACTCTGGTTCCCTATTGTTTAACATAATTGGAAACTTGGCCTTTCCCTTAATTTTGATTGGTGGTCTTTTCCTTCTCTCGAGGCGGTCCTCTGGAGGAATGGGCGGACCTGGAGGAGGTGGATTTCCTCTTACCTTCGGTCAATCGAAGGCTAAGTTCCAAATGGAACCAAACACTGGTGTCACTTTTGATGATGTTGCTGGGGTGGATGAGGCAAAGCAAGACTTTATGGAGGTCGTGGAGTTCTTGAAGAAGCCTGAGAGATTTACTGCTGTGGGTGCCCGTATTCCAAAGGGAGTTCTTCTTGTTGGTCCACCTGGTACTGGAAAGACCTTGCTAGCCAAAGCAATCGCTGGTGAGGCAGGTGTTCCATTTTTTTCCATTTCAGGATCCGAATTTGTTGAGATGTTTGTAGGAGTTGGTGCCTCTCGAGTCCGAGATCTTTTCAAGAAGGCAAAAGAAAACGCTCCCTGTATCGTATTTGTGGATGAAATTGATGCCGTTGGGCGTCAAAGAGGAACTGGCATTGGTGGAGGAAATGATGAAAGAGAGCAGACCCTAAACCAGCTCTTGACAGAAATGGATGGTTTTGAGGGCAATACTGGTATAATTGTGATTGCCGCCACCAACCGCGCAGATATTCTTGACTCTGCCTTGTTGAGGCCCGGAAGATTCGACAGACAGGTTAACAATCATTTTATGTCTCCTTTGTGGTTTGAAATTTAGATGGTGGAATCCATTAATCTTGAATCTTTCTGCAGGTATCTGTTGATGTTCCAGATATTCGTGGAAGAACAGAGATCTTAAAGGTTCATGCCAGTAATAAAAAGTTTGATTCTGATGTATCACTTGAAGTGATATCTATGAGGACACCTGGTTTTAGCGGAGCAGATCTGGCTAACCTCTTGAACGAGGCAGCTATTCTGGCCGGTCGTCGTGGAAAGACTGCTATCTCATCGAAAGAAATTGATGATTCAATTGATAGGATAGTTGCTGGAATGGAGGGAACAGTCATGACAGATGGCAAGAGCAAGAGCCTTGTAGCATACCATGAAGTAGGCCATGCCATCTGTGGGTATGTACGGATCTATAGTACTTGCTATTAAACTTGATTGCATAACTTATTAGTGGATTGATTGATGTTTAACACGATGCATGCATTATCAACCTCTTAATAACCACTGTAGTTTTGTACTTGTTCTGTTCTTATTGAGTTAATTGCTCAACATTTGGTTCATTTCTCAATGTTGTTTGTGTATCATGCAGAACTCTAACCCCTGGGCACGATCCCGTTCAGAAGGTGACACTAATTCCACGCGGCCAAGCGCGTGGTTTGACCTGGTTCATCCCTGCAGATGATCCAACTTTAATATCAAAACAGCAACTTTTCGCCAGAATTGTTGGCGGGCTTGGTGGAAGAGCTGCAGAGGAGATCATATTCGGGGCGCCTGAAGTAACAACTGGTGCTGCTGGTGATTTGCAGCAGATTACTGGTTTGGCCAGACAGGTAGCCCTTCTTATGTTCCCTGTTTCCATTGCAACCTCCACATTGTCCATTGTTAATGAATCGTTGTTTTCTTTATAGATGGTCGTCACTTTTGGCATGTCGGACATTGGACCATGGTCGCTCATGGACTCATCAGCGCAAAGCGGGGATATGATCATGAGAATGATGGCAAGAAACTCAATGTCGGAAAAGCTGGCTGAAGACATTGATGCAGCAGTGAAGAGGCTTTCGGATGAAGCGTACGAGATTGCTTTAAGCCAGATTAGAAACAACCGCGAAGCAATTGATAAAATCGTGGAAGTCCTTCTTGAGAAGGAGTCAATGACTGGAGATGAGTTCCGAGCTATCCTTTCAGAATTTGTTGAAATCCCAGCTGAAAACAGAGTTGCTCCTACGCCAGCGCCTGTAACTGTATAAATAGTGTATACATAATTAAGCTTGTTTTAGTTATATACATACGCTTCCATTGCTTCCCATTGTCTAAGTATACTGCTCTGGTAGCGAAGAATAGTATTTTGTCACGATGAGAGAATCTCGTATATATTTTATCAAGTCGAGACCCAATTTCAACTTCACATTTTCCGTTCCAAATTCAACTTTATATTTCAAATCTCGACAAAAAGAAAAAGCAACTTAACTAATATCCCTAAAATATATTTTAATTTTAAATTCGTAATCACCTTTTTATCACACAATGTATTTTAGAGTCGAATCTAAATCAAATCCACAGCATGTGATGAACTATTAAGTGAATGGCCTTTAAAATCTTGAATTTGTAGTAAATCAAAGTGTGATGGGACCAGAGGGAGTATGATTTACTACAAATGCAAGATGATAAAGTGTGGTAGTAGCAAACATGTGGACAAATTTAAAGACTCATGCACACGACACGAGCATTACCAACAGAAAGTCGAAAATACAGTTCAATCATGGAGTTCAGTAAAGTCGAACAATCAATTTGAACTAAGGGAGGGGTACAATTGCAGAGCAGATGGGTGCATATCATCTGCCATTGTTGCATAATCGAGCACATATTCACAACACTTACGAAACTGCCCCCCAGAGAAACTAAACGAAGAATAGTAATAACCAACCTGTACAGGGAAAACATTTAACAGAAAAGGGCAATTCCTGCAATCTACAAGTTCACATGCCACCTACTCTATTTCCAATAATCACCGGCTTCAGGACCATTGATCATGCGACGTTGCATTTTTCACTTGTTTATTCAACTGCAAGAAAAAATCTAAGATAACAGCTCTGATGATACATTCTCAGGCAGAGTTGATTACTTTCTTCCGTTCTTTCTCTTTCAGAAAAATCAATAGGATGCCACAAGTTCCGTCGATCAGAGCAAGTCATCCTGTTTGATTTAAAATAAAACCATCACTCATAAACAGGAAAACGAGCTCTGAATTTGACCAAATTCTCGGATTAATTGATCTCAGAGAATTCAAACAAAGGTAGTGACACGGCCAAGACCAACCCTCCGAGGCAACCTATCAGTTTCCTCATCAGATGAAGCTGGAGAATCAGTTGGAGAATCAGTTGCCTCAGCTAGAGATTCGAGCATTGTTATCACTTCAGATGAGTCATCCAGATAATACTTGGCCTTGCTCGGCTTTTGCCCAACTGTGCAAGCAAATACTTCGGCGTTGTAAGAAAGAATACGGCTAGACACTGCAGTACCAAGTATTTCAAACATGTCCTCATCAGATCTGTCGTCCCCTATGCACAGCACAAAATTGGCTTGTTTCCCCTTTTCTGCCATCGACGAGAAGATCTTCTCTGCAACTCTGCCTTTGCTGACACCCTTTAACAATAACAACAAAAACATAGTCATACATATTTCTAAAACAGTATAACGGTGAAAACAGACTTCAAACAGAACTTCAAACAAACTTCAAATAAGACATGCCTGAGGCTTCACTTCCACAATAAACTGTCCACTCTTGACAGCAACAGGCTCATTTGCTAAAACACTCTCTAGATGATCCAACATTTCCTTTGCTTGGGAAAATCCAAATCCGGGATCAGCATCGTGATAATGCCACACTAAAGCACTTTCCTTTCTCTCTATTCCTGAACCATCAGTAGCCTCGGTATAAGATTCCATAACAGGTTCTGCAATCTGCATCCAATCAAATTCAGAACTCGGGCAATTTGTTTCCCATTCTTCAACTTGTGGCCACCTGGAAATGAATGTTGAAGAAAATTTCCTCATAACATGCACAGTGAAAATATTAACAGTTTCTGCTCTAACTCATTTGACAGGTTGAGTGTGATTAAGTTCGAATCAAAAGAAACAATGTATATTCTATGTGCGAGAAAGGGAAATTATCAAGCTGACTGCCTAAAATGAATTCAGCAATAAAATCAAAAAATTTAAAACTTCCAGACAGAGCAAAACCAAAATTGAATTATATACTCAAGGAATAATTTGCAAAAAAACCAATTACAAGCTGGAATGATGAAGATACCATTAGAGTTTAAAATGGAAGTCAATTTTCAACTGTCAAAATTATACAAAACCACATCCAGTGTAAGTGATGATTTCATTCCTTGAGTTACTAATCATAATTCATTTTAAAACCTCAGCTAGGAGCAAGTAGCAAGCATTTATTCATATTACAGCATACTTGAGCAATGTTTACCAACAAATAAGATTAGCTCAAATTCTGATAAGGCAGAAAAATATCTACCTTAAGAAGTAGCCATGCTCCGCAGCAAGTCCCAGATTCTTGCAAGAAAGAAACCACTTGCTTAAGCTGTCCCTGCCTCTTCCACTCACCATAAATACAAGGTTTTGGGGATCACAAGAAAGCTTGTTCAAGAGAGACAGAACTTGGGCACCAGGAGTCTTAATAATTGAATTCTGAGGCATAAGCGTGCCATCGTAGTCCAACAGTATGGCCCTGTTTTTAGCCTTGCAGTAAGCTGACACAATCTCATCAATTGAAAGCTTTCTAAAACTTGGATCTAGAGCCACTACCCTAAATCCAAAACCAAGACCAATGGCCCAGCATCTTTTGCGGAAATGATCAGCACAAGTTCTCTCCATATCTTGTAAAAAGCTTCTCGCCCAAAATGCTACATCATGAGTGCTAACATAACGATAATGCTTCTCATGACGCAACTCCTTCTCTTGTTCAGACAACGAAATAGCCTCATTCATTGCCTCAGCAGTTGACTCAATATTCCATGGATTTACACGTATCGCACCACTTAGGGAAGGGGAACACCCAATGAATTCAGATAACACTAGCATGCTCTTCATAGCTCCACTCAATTCTGACCCACGTGCTGCACCAGATACTCCTTGTCTGCAGACAATGTATTCATATGGAGTCAGATTCATCCCATCCCGCACTGCCGTCACCACAACACATTCAGCAATACTGTAATAAGCCATTCGTTCACCGATTGATAACGGTCGATGAATGAAAATTATAGGTTCGTATCCAGGTCTTCCAAGCTCCTTGTTAATTCTCTGGCAGCTCTCCTCTGTTTCACGTTGGATTTCATCAAGATTTATTCCTCTCCCTCTAGCAGGATTAGCAATCTGTACCAGGACAGCTCTTCCTTGCCAGTTTGGATGCTGCTTGAGCATGTGCTCCATTGCTAAAAATTTCAAATTGATACCCTTGAATATATCCATATCATCAACCCCGAGCAAGACAGTTTTCCCTTGAAACTGTTGCTTTAGCTCTTCAACCTTTAACTCTTTATCTGTCTGTCTCATAACTGATTCTATGTGACCCATGTGTATTCCAACTGGCATAATCTTTATTCCTACAGTCCTTCCATAATAATCCAATCCTATGTAGCCTCTTTTTGATTGATACTCCAACCCCAACATCCGACTGCAACAGGATAGGAAATGCCGTGCATAATCGAAGGTGTGAAAACCAATAAGATCAGAGTTGAGTAAAGCCTTCAGGATTTCGTGTCTAACAGGAAGAGACCTGTAGAGCTCAGATGAAGGAAATGGACTGTGAAGGAAGAACCCCATTCTTAGCCGAACAAAGCGCCTTCTCAAAAATGTGGGCAGAACCATCAAATGATAATCATGAATCCAAACAAAGTCATCCTCTGGGTTCAGTACTTCAATAACTTTCTGCGAGAACATATTATTGGCAGCTACATAAGCTTCCCACATGGACCGGTCAAACCGACCTCCATGATCACCTGAAAATGGCAGCATGTAGTGAAAAAGAGGCCACAACTGCTTTTTGCAAAAGCCATGATAGTATTTCTCCAAAAGATTCGGAGGTAAGAAGGCTGGGACACATTTAAATCTCTCCAACAGATAGTTGGCAACATCATCCTGTTCAATTGGATCAACATCAACAGGCAATGACCCAACATATAGCACCTCCATGTCCTCTGGAAAGCCGTCCTTAACCCGTAACAGCAAAGAATCCTCATTCCAGCTAAAACTCCAACCCTTATTATCTGGCCTTCGTTTTGCTTTCAGAGGTAGTATATTTGCAACAATAATAATTCTATCACCAGCAACTGAAGATTGATTTTCTGAGGTAACACTACTAGCCTGTTCATCATCTAGCTCGAGAATATTCCCCGGGACTGTCATCACCCTTGGGAAACGCTTACGTTCTTTATCCCTACCCGCTGAAGGGAAATTTCCAGATGCTAAATCCAAAAGGTTGGTATAAGATCTTGACATCATCTTCACAAGCTTTTTTATGTGTCTCCTGGATAAATCCTACAAATCTTTTCCTCAAATCTAACAAAATACTAAACCAAACCCAACTCTCTCTACCTCTCTCTCTTCAATCAACTGCATTCAATTCAATAAAAAAAAAAGAAGAAAGAATCAATTGAAGAAATAACTATGAAGGAAAGAAGCCCAATTTACTTCTATGCCAATTAAATTCAGCCATTTGAAATCCCCCAATTTTTAGGGGAAAACTCAATAATCAATCAATCAGCGAGACATCAGTACACAGGACAGAACCCACCCCATGAACTTATCGAAGCAACTAAGCCGAGCATAGAAATTGTTGAATAAGAAACAATATACTATACACAAATGGAAACAGTAGATTCCATTAAACTAAAATCTAATAGAAGCAACAAAAGAAATTAGAGTAATTAGGGTTGAAAACTGACCTCAGCGATTGAATTGAGTCAATATTTGGCATCTACTACTGAAAAAGACTAAATCTTCAGCCCGAAATTGGGTAGAGAATTCCAGGGCTTGACGCAAAAAAATAAAATAATGACCAATCTGGGTTGCAATAGACGTAATTGAAGAACCGACAATCGTAGACAGCATGTAAAAAAAAGGCTTGGATATGAATATACTGGAGAATAATCAATTAAATAAATTTCAAAATTAGGTCAAATTGTAATAAAATATTGGTATTTGTCTGAGGAACAACGTGACAAAAAATAAAAGAATCACTAAAGTCGCCACTCAGCACCAGCTTTGGCCCCATTCATCAACAAGAAAAAGGGGGAATCAAGTGAAATTCAACTAATGATAATAAAGTGAAAGACAAATTCTTCACCCACAAGATTATCATGTAAAATGAACTATGATTTTTTTCAAAAATAAAATTTTTTATTAACACATCAATGAAATAGTGTATGAATTTTATGGATTATATTAAGATAATATTTAATATTTATAATTGTGTGGATTTAGTCAACTGTATGTAATGATTGAAGATTTTATTAGATATCCCAATCCCAATGGTATATAATAGCTATAATTTTAACTTTTCATTGAAATTCTTATTTAATCAACAATATTATATTATGATAGAAGATTTGATTATATGTCTTATATATTGTGATAGAAGATTTTTCAATATTTACCTTAATAGTAAGAATTTAGTCAATTATATATTATAATAAAATATTTCATTAGATATCTTAATATTATCCTATTGTAATTATGATTTTTCATTGAGCGAAATGCTTATTATTTCTTGGGGGTCATCGTTACCATCGGTCACCTAAGAATTATCTAAAAGTTTATCATACAAAAAATCAATCCTAACAAAATAATAATAATAAAATGTGATGACGTATCTTAAAACATGTTCACATTGAACCCCTATGGTGTATGAATGTTATATTTTTAGAATTTTAAAGTATAAATATTTCTACGCTTAAAAAAAATCCTATTTCACAATTATTTCCTCCATGTTCTGTAGCGCATTCTTGCACAATTCCTCTGTAATTGCAAAAAATTGAGCACTGTGACCCTTTCTACTTCTAAAGAGTGAAGACAAAATAAAAGGGAAATATATATATATATATATATAGTGGGGCCAGGGGGCACTGGCCCCATGAAAGTTTAACAATAAGTAGTGCATATATAGAGAGAGTCATTGTATGTCTTCCTAGCCTAGTGGATGCGGCCCTCTTTTGCACTGCTAATGGTCGTGGGTTCGAATGTCCTTGATGTCAATATTTTCTATTATCATTTTTTCCCCTTTATTTGAGCAAATTTATTGTTATTATTATTATTTTTTCTTTTGTGATAAAATTATTTATCCTTTGTTTTTAATTTTAATAGTATTATGATTTTTTTAATATTCTTGAGCTTTTATTTTCTTTATTTTTTTAAATGACACTTAACTTATATTTTCATAACATACTTAATTTTAAATTTTACAACGCTTTATAACACATAATATATGTTATAATTTATTTACGTAAAAATATTAAAGTACATAAGTAAGTTAAAAAGTTACTTTTACTAATATTCACATATACAGTAAATGTGTATTTGAATTTGGGACGGATGTATTATGATATTAAGAAATCGGGCCCCTTACCCGAAAATTTTGCGTCCGCCACTGTATATATATATATATATACTCCCTTGTTTCCAAACAATCTTCATTCTTACTATTGAAGGGAGTATATAATTTTGTATATATGTGAGGGCACTAAGATTATGGAAGTGTATTATTGTGTTTTCAATTTATTTTTTAAGGATTAGCTTGTGCATTTATATTATTTAAGTACTTTGACTAATTTATCTCAATATTTTAAGGGCACAATTAATTATTCGAGATACTTTCTTGTGAGACGAGTTTTTTTGTAAGACGGGTAAATCCATTACTAAAGTATGCTTATTATATATGTAAAGTATGCTTATTTGTAGTTAAAGTATATCAATAATGAATCATATTATAACACCATAAAATCATACATTTAATTCATGATTTATCATATTTTAGAAAACATACTTTAACAACCATTAATCATACTTTATCTATACAATAAACATACTTTAACTCGTTTCACATATATAATGTCTCATAAGAGAATTTTTCTAATTATTCATAAATATATATATATATATATATATATATATATATATATATATATATATATATATATATATATATATATATATATATATATATATATAATACTAAGTTTTTGCTATTTTATAAAACATGTCAACTTTTATGAGAGAGAAAAAAATGTGTAAACTTTTCTATAGGTAAAGGGTATCCAAAATTAAAGTTAGGATAGAATACAATTATTGGATTTTCATTTCATCAAAATTAAATACATGAGATATTAACTATTAAGAAATATACAAGGTTATACTACTATTCTGTCGTTTTCCGATAATGTGTATCCAAAATGATTAAGACTAATTAACTAATGAAATCACTAACAACTCTTTAACTTAATATAAAAGAATTAAGTGTTATCAAAGTATATGTTTTGTGAAATATTAATTTTCAATTTAGCTTCTAGATATGGAAAAATCAATGTGGCCACTAATTGGCTAAACCATCTTTATAGATCTGGTGGAGATAGAAGTGTGTTGATGATTGGATTGCACAAACTAAATAAATACCAAATCAAGACCAATGTGTCTATAAAAAATTAAACCAGCCATCTAAATCTTTTGATTGGTTACTTTTTTGGACTTTTAAACTCAAACCTTTTCGGTATATACAACATTTTTTTTGAAAAAAAATTCTATACACACGTGCATGTATATGTATATAAATTTTTATTTAATAATGTAAATATATTTCTTAATAATTATATAGTATTTTTATTCGACTTTTTCAAAAAAGCTAAAAGAAGATTTTCTAACAAAATTTATCAGTGCACGTGCATTCAAGTGCACTAGATAATTGAAAAAAAAAGAGACATTTTAAGTTTTTTAAATACTGGATAAATATGATAGTATTAATCTTAAATAAATAATGAAGTGTAAATTATAATTGAACATTTTATAATATTGACACAATGTGAAGATGTTAATATTGCAAGTTGTTTTTATATTGGTAATGTGCTAGTAATATTAAAAGTAAAGTACTATGCATGAAGAGAGTATATATACTACATATTTGGCATGATAAGCAACTCCTCCAAACTTTGAATTTTTTATACGATTTTTTTTTAAAAGAATAACTTTAGTCTTAAATTTTATTTATTTATTTACCATCAATCCTGCTATAACTGGTTAGCTAAAATGCTAAATAGAATTACTATACAATTAATTTTCTTTTTCTATTAATGTCTTTTGATCTTAGAAATGGGCTTATATGATAGATTATCCGAAGAAAACTATTAATTAACTGAAGATTTAAATGGGCTTATATCTACGGTAAGAATACCCAAGGCCCAGCCCAAGTGATAAACTTTTCTTCTCAAGGTATAGACCAAACAGAACACCCAACTTTCACATGTAATAAGAACTTATATAATTATGTAATTGTCAATTGAATGATTTAAGTGTACTACAGTATCTGTCAACTCTTGCAAACACAAGTTTAACAGTAAGCCATCTCTATAAGTCACTTGAGACAATCCTGCGATTTACCTCCTCCACCAGTCCATGGGGCTCCTAATGGTGGGGTACACCATTAGAATACAAATTATACAATCGAATAGACAATTGAATATTATTGAAGATAATAAGGGTTGATTTAGTCTCCCAAACTAATAGGACTAGCTGTACTCCTTTTACTTGCAAAGAAACATCACTAATTTGTAGGAAATAAATTAATAAATCCTAAGAATTATATGAAAATCATTATACGTTATGGGATGTCCAACACTGAATGCCAAATTAATTCTTTCAAGCTGATTTTAATAGGAATGGGATTTCACCATCATAACTAACTAAGCAAAAATAGTGCGCCAACGTAAATAACATGTACATCACTGAATTGAACACCTTAAATTAATTAGGTGTCAGAATTAATTCCAATTTTTTTTCTCAAAATAATGCATTTACTCCGATTCACTAATCAAACTTAATGATTAAAAATAATTGAAATCCAAAATATGAATCCCACTTAGAAACAATATTCGCAGTAATGTTAAACCCACTTAATTCATTAAACAAATTAATGAAAAAAAAAGACAAGCATTTTACTATTGCACCAAAAATTGAATTCCTCAGTCTTGATATTGTTAGAGGCACGTAGTAATCATTGATGTGCCTAAACACTAATACCAACTGACAAAATATTACACAAATAAAAAATAGATTAAAGATCATTTTACAAATATATGATCCAAGGCAATCGAACACATGTACCAATGATGCGTAAACCAATGTAGAAAAGGGTGTTCATTCTCAATGACAAACTCACAATCTACAGTCACCGAAAGAATCGATCATACAGTGCGTCCATTGATATACGCACATTATTAGATCTGATTACCAATAATTAAAATTGAAACTTATTTTAATGTCCCATAAATCATTTTAATTTCGGATCTAAATACTTTTACATAATGATCAAATACAATTCTTTCAGGTCTCAGAGAATCATAGATAGGGTGGCTCTGATACCACTTGTAGGAAATAAATTAATAAATCCTAATACCTTAACCCTATTATGATAAACCGAGATCAAAACCGTAAAGCAGAAGCGTACCTTAATCCATGGAATTATATAGACGGAACACGAACTCGAGATCAGTGGTTTTATGACATTCCTCAACTACGCCTCCTTATTCCTTATGGGACCCCTTATTCCTTATGGGACCCGATAGGGAGAAGGGAAGATCATGTGCGACGGGACCATAACCGGGTAACCTTTATATACTACTTGACTAGACCACCAATAATCACCTAATCACGTAGTATTGGGTATCTACTCATTTGGCTCATATTAATTATTATTATAGCCCATGGACTTTTAATCTTAATTGGATCACTTTAATTAAGTCCATAAAATAATTGAATAGCTAATATATTGCCCACAATTAGATTATAATGAAAATTAATAATTTCCAACATAATTAACAAGAAAGATCATAAGTTTGCAAGATTTGTCCAAATCAGATACAAGAAAATTCAATTCAAGGTTTGCAATGTAGATTATAATTAGCTAGATTTGTCCAAATCACATACAAGAAAAAGAAGGGGGGAGGATATGCCACATGAGAGATGCTCAGCTACACTCCACCTATGAATCGTCATGACTGCCAAAACATTCGAGGAATTCAATTCGATCTGCAAGCAATCAAAACAGAGTTTGATGAGGATCACATTATATTTTAATAACCTGAGAATATATTTACAGCATTTACCTGCAGAAGCATCATTACGACCATAGAGGTAGGTTGTCCTTAAGAAGCTGCATGAGCTTCTGGATGCATGCAGTTTCAAAGATTATAAATTGATCCCACTATCTCAAAATGGAAGACTGCATAATTCAAACAGCATACCAATCGAATCGGATTTGAAGCAGGCCATTGATAGCTAACTGCGAGATTTGCACTAGTGTGATTGAAATCAGATTGGGATGTTTGTACTGGAAGAATGAAGAACGAAGAAGACAATGTACTCTTAAATAAATTACAGGAAAAATAATTAAAGAGTATTTATGCCTTTATCAATTTAGATTAATTTACTTTAATAATTTATGGGGTGCGTTTAGTATTTTCGGAGTGCAAATAGCCGCGAAATATAAAAAAAGAGTTGGAGAAATAAAAAATATAGCTTTTTAAATTTAAAACTCTCTTTATTTTACATCAAATATTCTCCAAAATTTTTAAATTTAAAACTCTTTTATTTTACATCAAATATTCTCCAAATTATAAAATTACAGCTGGAGATGTTGGAAATGCCGTCGGTACTAAACTTTAATGGGGTATCTCAAATAATCAACTTTGCATCAAAATGAATGTTGAATCTTAAGGTTGGGTATTTGAAGTTAATCATTAATATTATTACTTTTATAATATATTCACCTTTGCATCGAATAAATACTTCATTATCATGAAAACCATCATCTTAACCAATGTAAAGATATGTGGATAAGGACTTATCCAATGATTTAAAGCAATAGCTTTAAATTAGATTAACATATTTTATTTTATTTTTGAGAAAAGAATTGTGTGAGACCGTCTCACCAATGAAAAATGATATTTATTACTCATAAAAAAATGATAATATCATATTATGAACAATTATAGTATAAATGAAAAGTGATAACTTTTTATAGTGAAAGTAGTAACATTTTAATAACGACACAAAGCTTGTCTTTTATTTTTATATAACTTATACCCCCTCCGTCCTACTTAATAGTTACATATTTTCTTTTTGTGTGTTTTATCTTAATTGTTACATTTTCCTTTTTGGTATATGAGATCCACATAAATTAATTATTTTTCTCTCAATGGCCCACACATCATACTAACAACCACCCACTATATATTAAAATATTATTTCTCTTACATCAATGCACATTAAAATACTATACTTCTTAATCTCATGCAAAAAGCAAACATAATTATTAGAATGGTATCTGAGCATTAAGGAACAATGCGGGTTTGAAAAGCAATGTTGTTAATCTAGAGCCTATACCTTCCAATATTAATCAAGATCTATTCACTCGTAAAATTCTTAAGTACTATAAGTTAAGTTATACTAATAGTACTTATTGGTGGATTATTGAAATTTTGAAATATTGGATCATTCATGGGAGTTGGTGGATGAGTCTGTGGAAGTTGGATTGTTGGAATATTGGATCATTATAAACTGGATTATTTTCTTGATAATAATAAGTGAATATGGATTATTGGATCAGTGAATATGGATTATTGGAATATTGGATCATTTTAGTTTTGATGAGTCGCAAATAATATTAATTGATATATTTATGATATGTTGCAACTTAAAATAAAATACGGAGTATATAATTCTTTTATCTCACACGTATAAAATTATGGGTAGGACTTACGTGAGATCGTTTCACATGAAAATATTTCATACTTTTTAAAATATTTATTAATTTTGCTATAAAATGTTATTGTTTTTACTATAAAATGTAATCACTTTTTTATTTAAACAATAAATTATTCATGAAATAGCATTATTTATTTTCATTAGTTGAGTATCATTTTTCATTATAAAAATTATCACTTTTTATTATAGAATTACTTGTGCCATGTGATAACTCTTTCATCTCATGATTTTTACAAATGGATGTAAGACGAGCATGACATACTATTCAAAAGATGGTTATTATAATTTTTATTTTAATTTATTTATATACTCCCTCCATTCCTAATTATTGTTCATTATTTCTTTATTGATTCGTCTCACATTATTGTTTATCCCCCACAAAAAAAATTATTATTATACTCTAAAATCTAAGAAGTAGTGCGGAAAAGGTCAAATCCACCCCTATTCTTATACCACAATATCAATTTAGCACTTAAACTATTTTTTCAGAGCACTTAAGCCATTCTTCTATTTTAATATACTCTCTCCACCACTCTAATATGTATTCATTTTCTTTATTCACGTGATTAAGGAGTATAATATTTTAATGTATATTGAGGTGAGAGAAGTAATATTTTAATATTTAGTGTGTAGTTATATTAGTGTTAAGTGTGGGCCCCTTGTGTGTCACATCAATCCAAAAAAGGAAATTAATACTTTATATTGAGACGCACCAAAATGACAAAATGAATACCTATCAAGAGAACGGAGGAAATATCAAGTAAGCCATTCATCTTTGAACAATTTAGCCATTTTGTTAACTAATAAAAATTAATACCGTCAAAACTAGAGATAATTTTTTTTTACCCCATAAGTTTAGCCATGTACAATTTTTGTCCCAAAAAAGATAACATTTGGGGATATGTCTCACTATCTTCATAATTGCGTCAATGTTGCCTATTTTCGTCGAAATTTGATATTGTCACCGGAATCGATCACATGCTTGTCACGTGATCATCAGAAGTGGTATTTTTCGGCAACTTCACTAACGTGGCGCACAGTTGGCATCCTTGTCAACAATAATAATATTATATTAATGGTAATTTAATAAAAAAATAACTAAATAAAGAAAAACAAAAAAATCTGAAAATAAATATATAAATCAAATAAAAAAATAAAAACGTCAAAACTAAAAACTAAAGATTAAAAATGTGATTTCTCAAAACCTAAAAACACTGCCAAACCTAAAACCCCAAATTGGAGACACAATTCTCAAATCATACAAGCCCTAGATTCGAAACGTGAAATTCCCTGAATCATCTATCTCACGCAACGCCGATACAGAGCCGATCCCGTATGGTGTAGTTGTCAAAGAATCTAATTGACGACTAGAGAGATGGTGTTTTTCGGAATAAAGGGGCGACGAACTGGGACAATCCAAAATATCGTAAGTTGTTTAATTTGTTTCTCACTCCCTCTGCTATGTCACATGTTTTAAGATAGAATATTTAATGGTGGTGGTTGTTGTGGTCCAAGGTAGGAGTAAATGGGTAGTCAGTGGGGACATTTTTTGTTGGGGGGTTGGGTTAAGGGAATCTTACTTTTTTGTTGTATGTGTCATACTTTTATTTTATACATTGTTAATTTGTAAAAGTTGACTGTTGTCTATGTTCTTTTACTTGATTTTTTTTGTTTAAATTTGCAGCCCCCTACAGTGATTACATCACTGTAGAATTTCACTTCCATGGTACTTTTGTGAACATGCCTTTGACAGAGTACAGTTGGGGGGATAAAATGTTAATTGACTGGGTTAAGTCTAAGGAGATGAAATTTTCTGATTTAGATGAGTTTAGTGAAAACGCTGAGGTCATAGGTAACAAGAGATACCATCTGATGCTTGGGGATATGAGTTTCAAGATGATTATTGATGATAAAGATCTTAGAAAATGGGCGGCAAAGTTTATCGTGGAAAGGAAATTGAAAGTGTATGTGAAATTAATGGATGAACCTGAACTTAGTATTGATATGGACAAGAAAGCAATGGATGGGGATAGTAATGTTGCTAGGGATAGTAATGTTGCTGATGATGAGGATCTAGAATTGTTTGAAGAGGATCCTGACTATGTAATTGGTAATGAAGTTTCAGATGAGGATGATGAACTATATAATAAAAATGTAGTTGAGGTAGAAAATGAATATGATGCGATTGACTCAGCCAATATGTGTCAGTCTGCACATTTTGAGCCATCAAGTTCTAGAATAGAAAATGTTGAGGTTAGACAGGTTACAAATGCTAATGATATGGGTGAGGGTGAAGATAATGGTGATGAGAATGAATCTGAATCTGAAAGTGACATTGTAGTTGACGTAGTTGAAGATGGTCATGATTTTGATGAGAAAAGGTTATCTGATAGTGTTGAGGATGAGCCTAGTTATCTAGTGTTTAATCCTGCAACCATTTATGACCCTCATTTTGAGGAGGGTTTGGTGTTTTCCAACAAAAAAGAGTTCAGGAAAGCTGCTATATCACATGCCATTAAGAATAAAAGGGATATTCATTTTCCAAAGAGTGACAGGAGAATGATATACTGTAAGTGTGCTAATGAAAAATGTAGGTGGCAGATTAATGCTCTAAAAAGAACAAATGAAGTTGCATTTCAGATTCAGAAGTATAACCCAAAACATACATGTGCTCCTGTCCCAAAAGTTAAAATTTGACTGCTACTTGGTTGAGCGAGAGGTTTCTTCAGAGATTTCATTCTGATGGTAAGAGAAACACCTCTGGTTTTATGCATGATGCTTCCTATGACATCAGGTTGCAAATCACTAGGGGGCAAGCTTTTAGAGCCAAGAAAAATGCATTGGAAAAGATTGAGGGTGATCCTGATGCACAATATGCCAAACTTTGGTCATACACCTGGGTCAACTATACTTTTGGGCACAATAGTTGTCAATGGTGTGACAATATTTAGTAGGCTTTATGTCTGTTTTGATGGGTTGAAAAGGGGGTTATTGGCAGAGTGTAGACCAATACTTGGGGTAGATGGATGCCATTTAAAGTGTAAGCATGGAGGAGCGCTCTTAACAACTGTTGGGGTGGACGGGAATAACAACCTCTTTCTTGTTGCATATGTTGTAGTTGATAAGGAAAATGGTGAGATTTGGGAATGGTTTTTGACTGTTCTCAAGCAAGACCTGAATATTAAGACAGAGGAATTCACATTTATCACTAATAAGCAAAAATGATTGATCATGGCAGTTGATAATATTTTCCCAGGTTGTGAGCATAGATTTTGTGTTTGACACATGCATAACAATCTTAAAAAATTTAGGTGTGGGGCACCTGCAATCAAAACAGCTATGTGAAAAGTAACATGTTGTACTACACCTAAGGAACATTTGATAGCAATGGATAAATTGAAAGAAGTGAGTGAAGAAGCATATAAATGGTTCGGTGACAAGCCACCTACCCAATGGTCAAAAGCATTATTCTCTGAGAGACATAAATGTGACATGCTATTGAATAATGTGTGTGAATCATTCAACTCTAGCATATTACCAGCTAGGAGCATGGCTATCACAACAATGTTGGAGTGGATTCGAATTCATTTGATGAAGAGGCTTCAGCAAAATAGGGACAGGGCCAATCCCAAATGGACTGCGAAGTTGTGTCCTAGGATTAGGAAATTGCTGCAGAGAAATACTGAAATGGTAGCAGATTGGCTTCCCATCAAGTCAAGTGATAGGCACTATGAAGTTTCATGCTTTAATGGTGTAAAATACACTGTGGATTTACAATTGGAGATTTGTTCATGTAGATCTTGACAGCTAACTGGTATTCCGTGCACTCATGCTATTGCTGCCTTATTGAACCAACATTTAGACCCAGAGGATTTTGTGCATTCATTCTATAGTGTAGATACCTATAAGAGGGCATATGAGAATCCTATAATAGGAATAAGCTATGATGCATTATGGGGAACCAGTTTGTATATCCCTCCTCTACTTTCCAACTTTGGTGTTAGGGCAAGAAGGGGTAGGAAAATAACTAAGAGAAATTTAGAGCCTGATGAAAAAAATAAGGGGAAGAACAAGGGTAAGTGGTTGAGAATAAAAAGACAGCAAACAACTATAAAATGTGGGAAGTGTGGGATAGCAGGACATAATATAAGGAGTTGTAAACAACCTCGGGTACACATCTACTTATTCAGTTTTATGCTTCTTACTTTAATTTTATGCTTCTTACTTATTCAGTTTTATGCTTCTTACTTTAATTTTATTTTGTTCTGCATTCTAATTATTTTAATAATAGCAGAAAGATGGGAATGCGACTGATAATGAATTTGGTAAAGATGTTGAGGCTGATGCTAATATTGGAAGTGTTAGTGAGGGTACTCAAGGACATATAGTAAGTTTAATGATCAAAACACGTAGTAGATTTTTATATATTGAAAGTGATTTTGATTTTTTAAATAATTTATGTTGTCTTTATGTAGATTGCACCATCAAAATTTGTACCAATGCAAGTGGAAGTGTCAGATGTTGCAGAGGGACCTACAACTCAACAAAGTCAGATTACCACGGTGAGATGGTATAAGACACCCCAACCTCCTCAACTTCAAGGTTCTTCCATGTATCAGCAATTTCAAATATGACAGTCTCACTTGCAAGGCAGTGTCCAGTTCAGACCACCTCCATGAATGGGAGATGGACACTTTTCCTACAAGAGCACCTCCACCCGCAGTTCGGTTACGAAGGGAAAGAAGAAGACAGTCTCATCACTTTAATTAGACTATTTGTTTTGTGGTTCTGATTGAATATATTATGTAATGTTACAATCTATTTTGGTTTGACATTATGGGGGCACCTGTGATGAACTAGGATGTGATTTTTGCAAGATCTTAATGTTTGCTGACTAGTGATATTGACTATGAATTTGGGTTTTGTGCATTGATATTGTTAGTGTAATGTGCACTTATGATGTTCATGTGAACAATTTATCAATGCAATAATTTATTTTGATACCTTGATTTGGTTAGTGATGTTTTATGTTTATGTTTTGCACCTGTATGTTTGAATGAGTGTGAAAAACTGAAAAAATTACAGGGGTTTAAAATTTTGCAGGGATTTCTTAAATAACAAAAAATACTGGTACAAGCAGATAGCCATTTGTCAGTATTTAATTCAATGACTTTTTTGTGCTTCACCTTACATGTTTGATACTCTTGTTTTGGATCTGTTTCTTATTACAGATATATTTCTTTAAAAGTCAGTAGCATTCTTTAAATTAACTGAATGATTTTGTGGTTAATTAAGTCAGTATCTTTTTAAAAAAGTTAGTATCATTTCTAAAATTAAACTTTGTAAGTAATCAATCAAGGAACTGATTCATTATTAAAAAAAGAAAGATGGGGTTAATAATTTATACTGCAATTTACCGTCCCTGCGATTATTATTAATTAACGATTCACTAATAATAATCTGAGCACAATTTGATTACAGATCATTAAACAAAGCACATGATGTTCAACACTTAAAAATAATCATAAAACAGAGCACAACATCCATATTTTGCTTACTTGAGAATATACTCCAACATTACAGATTACTACTAACAATACATTTGCAACCTTAAACAAACTACCTACCCAACATCATTTTTTTATTGTTGGATACATCATCATTTACCAAATATTTGCCTATTTCAAACAAGAACTAGGACAAACATATTACGATCAATGTTAGCTTCATCGTTCGTTTGAACACCGCATAGACATGACGATGATGATGATCCTTATCCTCCTTCAACTTCAAACACTGATCAACTAAGAACTTATTTTCCCTCTTCAGTGCAATATTCTCTTCTTCCAACTTGTGGTTCACCCTCTTCAACTCCCTCTTTAATTCAAGTTCTTGGTTCACCCTGTTTAATGCACTATTCGCCTCTTTCAGCACTTGGTTCACCCTTTTCAATGCAATATTTTCCTCATGCAGCAGTTCGTTCATCTTGTTCAAAGCAATTTTCTCCTCTTCCAACTCTTGGTTCACCCTCTTCAACTCATTGCCTTTTTTTATCAGTCCGGGAATGATTTGCTTTGATCTCATACACATTGGGGATCAATCCACTAAAAAAATTTGCAGCGCCCAGGATCCTATAATATACATATATTTTTAGAAAATTTGTTAGAAATCTAGATATTTTCAGATAATTTGAAGCGCCCACTTGAATCTCTCCACAACTACAAACACAGTACAAAGAAAGTATAAATAAATAATTACAACATAATATCTTACTGGAAATCTTCCACACCCCAAAAACCTTCGACCAGCGTTATCCTCTTTCCACGTGGTTGCAATCGATGCTGGAAATTGACAAAAGCAAAGACTCTCCGAGTTTTCACTATCGTGCGACATCGTGTAATGAATTAGGAGAGTATTCTAGGATGACGATAGGGATGGTGGATGAATTTCAGACGTGGAATGCATTTATCCCAATATCAATTAGGGTTCTTTTCTCAATCGCGTAGCAGATTTGAGAAAGTTATGATCAATTTGGGGATTTTTTAGGTTTTGAGAAATCACGATTTTTATCTTCAGTTTTTAATCTTTAGTTTTTAGTTTTGACGTTTTTGTTTTTTTATTTGATTTATATATTTGTTTTCAGATTTTTTTTATTTTTTCTTTATTTAGTTTTTTTATTAAATTACCATTAATATAATATTATTATTGTTGACAAGGATGCCAACTGTGCGCCACGTCAGTGAAGTTGCCAGAAAAAATACCACGTGTATATATATATATATACATATATATATATATATATATATATAAAACTTAAATTTATATATATGCATTTATAATAATAATTTTTAAAAAAAATCTTACCTTTATATGAATTACTGACTTTGGCAAGTTGAAGAACCATTATAATTGTTTGGTTTGAATTTTTTTTCTTATACTCCATAAATTGAGTTGCATATTCATCCCATAACGTGCAATACTGATAATTTTTAATAAAAATAATTTTAATTTTTAAGCTTAGAAAAAGAATAGTGTAACAATATTTAAATATAAAAAATAAAAATAAATTTAATAAATAAGTAATACATACGTCGCATCTTCAAGGTATTTATTTTACTCATAGGCTTACTCTTCGCATCCAAATAAATAAGTATTTGACATAAGTATAACAAATTAATTAAATAAAATAACAAAAATATTTTCGATGGGTAATAAAAAATTAAAATTAAAATTATTTCATAGTTAGATATTTTATTTATTAATACTAAAATAACCCTAATGATTCAAAAATAAACATACCTATCAATAACTTGTCTGCAATCTTGTCTTGAGAATTAATAGTATTAAATGACACAATGTTAAGATCTTTTGCTGTGGTATCCAAATTTTCTGTCAATCGCATGAGCGTATTATTGTGCAAGCTGATTTTGTACGGATGATTAGTGTATAGAACACTACCAGAGTTACATAAACCACAAAATTAGAGAGGACATAAGTTGGCCCTTCACGTGCGAGTTTATCAAACTTAGAAAAGTATTTCTTTTTAATCGTTCCTAGAATCCTTGTCCCCTTTATAAGATGAAAAAAAAATACTATATGCTTACAATCAATCAAGATTAAAATATATATAATAACACAAAACATATATTTTTAAAAACAATAAAGTTCGAAATTTATTGAATAAACTAATGGAGTTCTACTCATTGATCTTTCATTAAGAATAATTATAATTGGAATAGTTTATTTGTTTTGTGCTTAACATTATACTATTCACATCGATCTCAAAAATAATATTTAGAAATTACTTTCAAAATATTACTCTTACATTTCATAATAAATAATTTGTTTTACCATTTCTTTTATCATTAATTAAAAAATAATTATTATAGTAATAGGGACAGTTACATCATCCCTACATACCTATATGTATATGGCAAGTCATATATTAGATTTTGGCTACATTTCATTGATCCTAAATTCTTAAGAAACATAATAACACAAAAACAATATTTTTAAAAATAGAAAAAGTTAAAACATTAAATTTTTACCTGGTCATCCATAAAAATCATATTGATATATAATTTTTCTTCCATTCCTTCAAAAAAAGTAATCCCAAAGTCGTACATACTTCACATTGATGCGCCATGTTTCTTTTTCCGAAGTTATATTAGAAATTGGATCAAAATTTGCTGTCATTTATCCATCTACTAAAAGAAAATCAAAATAAATATATAAAAAATTAATTAAGAACACGCAGAAAAAATTAAACAGTAAGAAATTAAAAAGTATTGGCTACTTACTCGGAGAGAAGATGAAGAATTGTTATCTTAATTGTTGTTGATTACTTCCGTATGGTATAGGTCTAAGGAATTAGTATTTTGCTCTATTTATTTAGTATTTATAAGACTAGATTTTTTAACGTGCGATGCTCGTTGCTTGTATGTAATACTTTTTCGTATATTTTAAAAGAATTACAATTTTAATTTTAATATTAAATTAAAGTATGATATACTCCCTCCGTCCCGCTCATATTGCACCGTTTACTGTAACTTTTGTGAGAGCTTTATGCAGTCAAACGATGCAGTTTGACCGGGACGGAGAAAATCTTTCCTTGTCTTGAGTCTTTTTAGAGTGAGTACCCTGATAGTCCCCTCCTGACTTACTCTTATCAATCAGTATTGGCTTATTCTAATTTTTTTTTAATATGTTTATTTAGCTTTAAAAAAAATGTCATGCTATCATTATTCTTTATTCAATTATTCTCCACAATATTTTTCCCTCTTTAAACCGTTCATGAATTACACCTTTAAAAAAAATCGATGGGATATCTTGTAGGGATTTTTCCTTTTCTTTTTAATGCATATATATTTATATCAATGCATTGTCAAAGCTCAATTAATTACAATGTTGTGTAATTCTATAAAATGTGATCGTTTCTATGTCTTCCGTAATCCACTTTCTTCATTAATTATCTTTTACTTGTCACGTCTATTATAATAGGAGTTTTACATGAATAATTTCATTCTTATTCTTAATGTTAATTCGTTACAAATAATTAACGTGTACTAAAATATTTTACTAAATAATTTTATCTTTGTTCCCAACAACGAAGTATTCACATGCAATGTCTCACACCAAAATATTAGAGAAATTCAGACTATCTAAAAATATGCTTGTGTAATTAAAATTTCAAACGTGATTGTCCATAATAATTGAATCTCTCACAACTCAAATTGATAACTAATCCATTTATTAGATAGTGAAGAGATTAAAAAAATTAAATTTAAAAATTTTATCCATACTCCATATAAGTACAAATTTATATGTAGCATGTGTTTACTTGATAATTCGGTTGAACTTAATTAAGTTAAATTAATTTAATTTAATGAATATCGTTTTGCAAGTTAAACACATTGATATTCTCTTGAATTACCAGAAAAAAATAAACAAATTATATCTAACACGTTATTTATTCTTCCAATATCATCTTAACCAAACAATTTTATAGAACCACATAGCATGCCTTGAAGCATGTTTGAAGCCATCTCATTCATATCAGCAAGCAAACAACAAAAGAGCTATTCAAACTCAACTTTCAGGCAATTTGGACTCTTGGACTGCTGCTACCAATCATAACACGTGGAGATTCCAAAATATTGAAAAGAATAATCGGATTGCCAAACCTAGTTTTATTCAACTCATATTAGGTTTGATTTCATTATCGTATTTTTGCACCTTGGATTTTTCAGGCATTATACAACTTTACAATCTTTATCATATTGTGATGTCTTACGCTGAAAGAATAATATTTCACGCACTGAGGTCCACAGGGAACCAATACGACATATACAGGCCACTCGCAAACAACATTATTGATATACTCTTCCACATGCTTATTAGGTGCTACATGGACAACTGGAGTCAATTCTAAAAAACCTCTGAGTAGCTCCATAGAAACCTCATGTAATCGGCTTCCAGGAAGATCCTTAACATGAAATTTACATGGTTAATGCATCAGATACAGTGTATGGTAAAGCTACAGTAAAACTAAGGTTTCAATTTGCTTGTCAATTTCTGATCAAATGAAATTATACTTCCTGTTATAAATACTCATCTATTGTCAATTATCATTCACATCTTAAGTTTTATTAAAACTAACCCTGACAGCATACTCTACATCTGAGACCACCATCACCACAAATTTTATGGCCCCACGAACGTTCCTAATCGTGTTGTCGCCTATCATTTCTGCGTATGGGAGCTCACCAACAACAATAACCAGGGTCAACAACTGTCTTCTTGATATAAATTATGAATGGATTACATATAGGATTGATGAATATGAACTTAAAAGGGGTTTAGACAACATACCAAGGCCATTGCCTTCAACACCTTGCCAATCTATTGTCCAGCCTCCACAATTGGTACCCCAAGTTATCTGCAAGCATATAAAGAAACTTTATTCAATTTTTATCCACCTATCAATATGCATCTGCTAATCCACATGGAAAATCATATTTAGACATTCAATGACAGCACAATACCAACTAATTTTTTTAAAGGAAATAATAATAGTTGCACTAATGAATGGGATGCCATTGCAAGAGCTAGGAGGAAAATCATACGACAAAACAGGTAAGATTTTAGTCATAGCTTGAATCTTATGGTCTTCACTATACAAAACTGAAAAAAAATTGATGACACATTAAGATGTGCCAAAATGAAAACAAAGGATTTAAAGCAAGTTGTCATTAACAACATAAAAGAAGCTATCCACAACCATGGAAACCTGTGTATATCATAAAATCTGTAAAAAAAAATATATATATAGAGCTTCTCATGCAAATTTAAACTTAAACTCGGCAGAATTACCATAAAGGAAAGAAAGAAATCATTCCAAAGTTATGGAAATTTCTTCACTAATTCTAGATTCCTCCTCTTCTTCCACCTCACCATATTATCTCTATCATTGAATTGATTCAGCCCCCTGTCCTGTTCTTATTTTGTGAGGGAAGATAAGAAAGAAGATATCACGAACAGTTGGGAACAATTGGGCCACAGAAGAGTAGTACAGGAGACTAAAGAATGTTCAAATGGAGTATATCATAGTTTCAGTAGAGACAACTCCACTTGATTTTGAACTCAATAAAATAGGGAGAGTATATATTATAATCAAAGAACCCATATTCGTATAAAAAAACTCCTCTCGGTTTTGAACTCGAGCAAATAGTGAGTATATAATAATCAAAGATATTTAATTAAAACCACTCCTAACATTATTTATGTAAGTTAAATATGGAATCTTTTTCCAAGCTCAATTGTTTCTTCTCTTATTCTTCCTCTGAAAACCATACAAACAACTACATAATTAATCAAACCTTCTCTCAGTTTAATCATAGCCAAGAATAAAATAGTGAAAAAAAATAAAAAAAATTGACCTTACCACAATAGGTAAACCGTCGACGGCGATGAAGAGCACCTTCTAGTACGAAATCGAGAGGGACAATCGAAGACAAAGACAAAGCGAGCGAGCAGCGATCATGGCAAGGGTCATGGATGATCTCAATAGCCGGATTGAATTTGGTGGGATGGTGAGAAGGCGCTTCTGAGCATTGGATTGAATTTAGAGGCGAGATACATTGGCTCTTACTCTTATTAATATGAGAAGAAATTCAAGAGGCTAAGAAGCTGAATGGATCACAAATAAATGGAAAATTTTAATGAAAGATTTATTAAAATAATTAATTAGGATAAAGAGGTAATTACTAAGGACAAAATGGGAAAAAATATTTTACATCTCCTAGTTACTTTTAATATATTAAGATTAAGATAAGATATGATATGATAATAATAAAATATATGAATTTAATTATCATGTTAATAATAAATATATGGATTTAATTATCTATTCGTAGGCTACCATTGTTGATTATAAATTTTATTTGATTGACTTAATTATCTTTTATTAACTAATTAAAAAATATGATTAAGGATGTATTTAATTTAAAGATATATATGAAAGATAATAATAATATTTTTATTAATTAACTTAATTATCTTTTTCTAACCAATCAAAAATTATAATTAAAGGAGGTGTTTAATTTGAAGATATATAATAATAATAATAAAAATAAAATAAAATAAAATTGGATATATTTTATTGATTAAATTTAGAAAGATTTATATATAACAATTAATCACGTCGAGACACCTCATACTTTTAAAAATTTATTTATAGCAGCGTATTCGCAATTATATATATATATATATATATATATATATATATATATATATATATATATATATATATATATATATTGTATGTGATTGAAATAAAGTTAAGGTGAAATAAAAAAAATACTCTATAGAATGGAAAAAAAATTGTATATGAGATTTTATGTTGTTGAAATTTGTAAAAGTTGAATTCAAATTCCATTATACTATAGTAATGAAATAAGTTAGAATGCTAATAATATAATTTTAATTACATAATAATCAATATATCTCCATTCCATTATTTAATAACTCTTAATTATACAATCGATCCCTAATAATAAATCATAATTTATTTGATTTAAAATAATAATAATTAACTTAAGTAGATTATTTACCATTTATATCTTATTATAAATTTGAGGATAATATTCAATATTGACTTACTATAATTATTGCACAAATTAAAATAAATAAATTTTACTTTTTTTTAATTAAAATTTTAAAAAAATAAATTAATGATGTGCCGAAATGGTCTCCCGGTGGTCAGTATGGGCTAGGCTGGGCCGCAGAAAATAAGGCTCGCCAAAAATTGGGCCCAATCTGGCCCATCACGTAAATGTAAATTGGCCCGGTGGGCCGGTACTGGCCTGGCCCGGCCTTTTGCCACCTCTAGAACGTAGCAAGTTATAACCGCCTAAATCCAGAGAAATCAACGGAGAAATAGGTCAAGCCCATCAATAGAGTATTAATAGGCAGGAAATTTTTCGACCTAATTTGCACTACTGAAACCAAAACGACGAGCAGTTCAATTTCCCGATCGCTAATGGATCGTATCACAGATCGTGAAGTTCTCGTTTCCATAGCAAGATCTGCGGCGGAATCAAAACTGTACCGCGGTAGACATTTAAACTTGGATATTCTTTCTCCTTTGAATTTTGCCCTAAGAATGGATCTTAAAACTTTGTGAATTTTACTGATGGATCTTAAAACTTTGTGAAATTTACTGTTTGCTTTATTGATGATATTATCACTTGTCTTTCTTGTTGGGAATCATTGATTTTAGCATATGTTTTCTGTTGAAATTACGCGTGAATAATTGATTTTAGCACATATATATATTTTTTCTGTTGAATAGTTGTTTGGGTGTGTGAATTTTGGCAGACGTGGTAGATGCTATGACAAAAGTCGCAAAAATGGGTACAGAATTGACTGAATTCGAGAGGAATCTGCTCTTGAATGGGTTCAAGAGTAAGATCAGTCATCGAATACCTTATTTGAGAAGTTTGTCATCAACTGTGAATTTGGGTGAATCGAACGAAGTGGATGTTGAGGCGCTCAGGGAGTACCTAATCAGGCCGCAGACTGAGCTCGGTGACATGGTCACAAAAATGACCTCATTCATTGATGAATATTTTCTCCGTTCATGTATCTCTGCAGAGACCTACGTCCTTTGCCAAAAGACGTGAGTGATCAGTATATTTCAATTTCACCTTGTTGATTTATTATAAAGTATGTGGTAATAATCTTGATCTATCAATCAGCTGTGGGTTAGGAAGAGAGTTAGATGTTAAAAGCACAAATCTTCTTCTGGTGTGATCTTGTAGAACGATTTTCTTGAATAGTTGAGTATGTTATGCCAGCTTTTCCAACTAATGCAAGCTCTGGAAATGCATCGAAGGCCTAGCCTGCAATCGAAGATAAATGGGATAGCCCGATAGATATGATAATGGAAACCCTTAGAACTACAACTCGATCAAAAAATTTTGTTTCACTGTAACTCATTATATATAGCCCACAATACACACACTTGATCACATTGATTCCAGTTTTTCATTACTTTTCAACAAAGTGTATTCTAGCTTTTGGAGTGATTTCTTTGAGCTTGTGCTTAAGTGATCAATAAGATAACATCTGAAACTCCAAGTGGATGTAGGTATTTCATACAGAACCACTGTAATTTGCTTCTTACTCTTTGTCATTCTCTCAACTTTGTTATTTTTCTGTAACTTTGTTTCTTTGATAATTCTCTTTGATCATTTCTTTGTTGTATTGGCTACAAATCAAATAAAAGCTTCTCAATTTTGAATATCTTTACTGTAGGAAAGGGGATTTATATAGATATCTGGCTGTAATTAGCACTAGTGATGATGACTTGGAAAAATTTTCTGGTTTTTCTTACGGAGCATATCAGGTATGTTGTCATCTGCTCATTGATCAATCTAAGAATTGCATTCAGCTTGGTTTTTGTGCTTTTTTGCAGTCCGCTCTCAATGAAGCTAAATTACATTTAGCTGCTTCAAATCCGGTTCGGCTGGCGTGCTCTTTGAATCATGCTGTTTTCCATTTTGAGATATTGGGATCAGCCCCAAGGTTTGTGCCATTTGTATTTTTCAATCTGCATGCATTTAATCTATATTAATCTGATTGCTCTCTTCTGCAGTGCGCGATCCTTTGCGGAGAGAGCAATTGAAGAAGCAGAAGTTGATGAGTCAAGTGATCCCTGCATCCAGAAGCTCTTGCAGCTTCTTAAGGACAACCTACATCTATGGTCTAACAATGCTTCTGAAGGTAAATGTTATAAATATACTCAGCTTGTTAAAGTATAATGTGATCCTGATCAAACTGTCTTTTGATTGCTTGCAGATCAAATTTCTTTCCTCCTCAATCATGGTAGTCACGACGATGCTTTCCTCCTCAATCATGGTAGTCGTGACTATTCTAGCTGAGCATCTCTCTTGTGGCATATACTCCCCCCTTCATTTTCTTGTATCTGATTTGGACAACTCTAGCAAACTGTTTAAGGCAGCATTGCAAACCTTGGATAAAATTTTGTTGAAGATTCTTGTTATTTAGTTAAGTTTCTTTGCAAGTAAAAAGAGTACAGCTAGTCCTATAAGTTTGGGAGACTAAATCAATCCTTATTATCTTCAATAATATTCAATTGTTTATCCTATTGTATTATGTATTATGTATTCTATAACAAATTTAGATTGGATGACTGATATTGTAGTACAGTTAAAATCACTCAATTATATAAGTACTTATTACATGTGAAACATGGTGTTTTGTTTGGTACTGAAAGCTCATTCTACCCTGAGAAGAAGAGAGGTTTATCACTTGTGCTGGGCCTTGGGTATTTTTACCTTCTTCAGTTTATTAATATTAGTTTTCTTTAGGTAATTCATCATATGATTATAACCCCATATCTAGGATCAAAAGTCCATTATAGAAAAAAGAAAATTAATTCTATTGTAATTCTATTTAGCATTTAAGCTAACCAGTTATAGCAGGATTGATATTAAAAAATTTAAAGACTATAGTTATTTAAAAAAAAATCATATAAAAAAGTCCAGAAGTTTGGCAGGAGTTTCTTATCATGCCAAATATGTAGTATATAGTCTCTTCATCAAAAGAACTACATGCATATTGCATTGTAATCATCATCATTATAAAAACAATTTGCAATATTAACACCATATTATCACAATTTAATAAAATTATCAACTACTCCCTCCGTCCCAACTTCAACTTCACACTTTCCTTTTTGGTCTGTCCCAAATTCAATTTCACACTTCCATAAAAAGAAAAAACAACAAACTAATATCCCTCTAACATACTTTAATTTCAAATTTGCTATCACATTTTTAACACACATAACATACTTTATCATTTATTTATTACCAAAAATACCATACTACCCTCAAAAGTAAGTCAAAAAGTGACTTTTCTTAAACTCTGTATCTACAGTAAATGTGAACTTGAATTTGGGACGGAGGGAGTATATTTTACACTTTATTTGTGACAATTCGTTAGATGAAAGACACGTGGGAGAGAGAAGAGAAGTCATATATCCTAAGTCAACCAATAAACCCTAGAGCAAGAAATTGAATTTCTCCACCCCACCACATTTCGTGATTTACATCTCCCCTCTTAATTCGTTTTTAAAGGGGATCGAATTTGGGTCGCTCACCTTAGTAAGGAGCTCAGTGACCAGATAGTCTTAGCCCACCTGAATATTTTAGGGTAGACTTTTAAAAAGGAAAAAATCTCATGTGTTTAATTTTAATGAATGAAAATTAAATAAATATATTCTTATCCTAGATGCACATAATATTTGATTGAATAATAAATAACACTTTTTTAATTTACAAAGGGAGTATAACTTTTTTTTGAGATGAAGGGAGTATTTAACTAACTTAAAATCATAACTTACTTATGAAAAAATGATACTCTAATAATAGACATATTTATGAACAACTCGTTCCAACTTCTAGTTCCTCACTAAAAATAGTCTTCTCCTTCTTTTTGTGTTTTTTTTTTTAAATTAAAAAAAGTCAAACTTCAATTACTACTAAATGGCTCAAATTCCCGAAAAATTTATCATTATGCCCGTTTCTATGTGACCCGTGCGTTGCACGGAAATAAATTATTACAATATTATTGAATTTTATTTAATAATTAAAATTTTATTTGAATTGAAATAATTATGTGTATATAACTATTATTTTTTTATATTATTTAAATTATGCGTTATTATCTTTAGAAATTTTAATATCTCAAACTTATAAGTTGTGATATGGTGATTGGAGTGCTTCATTCTTCCTACGAATGTTGTTACATTTACTATATTGTGTGTGGCTCCATAGAGATATATTGATTACAAATGTTGTTACATTACTGTGTTGTGTGTGGCTCCATTGAGATATATTGATTTTTTGTGTATACCTCATTTATCAAAAATAAAAAATGTAATAATATTTGCGAGACACCTTGTTTAGTAAAATGTAACAACACTCATTGGACAATATATTCCCTTCGTCCCACCCAATTTATATTAAAAAAATATATTCTCTTCGTCCCATGAGTGTTGTCACATTTTATTAAATAATGCATCCTAAAAATATTGTTACATTTTTCTTTTTGATAAATAATACCCACACAAAACAATTAATATACCTCTATGGAACAACGCACAACACTAATACAATTATCCACTATACTATACATTAAAATATTATATTATATTTTGTCCACTACACATTAAACATATAGATATATAAAATATATCCGAAAATACATTTTCTATATATAAAATTCACAAAAAATATATACTTCCCTTTGTTCCAAAAAATATATAGTATATAAAGTTCACAAAAAAATATATACTACACAAAAAATTTTCTAGTAAAAATGACATTAATTTATAATTTAATAATTAAACAAATATATTCCCTTCGTCCCACCCAATTTGTATTAAAAAATATATACCCTTCGTTCCATAAGTGTTGTCACATTTTACTAAATAATAATGTATCCCACAAATATTGTGGCATTTATATTTTTGATAAATGAGACTCATACCGAAACAATCAATATATCTTCATGGGACCCCACACAATACTAATAAGTACCCACTATTCATTAAAATGTTGACAAAGATTTGTGTGAGACCCTCTCACGTAAGCCTATATATATAGCATATGGATGAGGTTTTATATTGTGATGATATGTATATTTAATTTAGTTTTTTATGTGTAATGAGTTAAATAGTTTTTAATTGAATCGACGTTATACGTATTCTTATTCTTTTTTATGTATAATAAATTAATGTAAATATAAAAAACCAACAATTTTAAAATTTTTATTTATATTTATATTTTATTACGTAAACATATATTATAACAATTTCAAATAATGTCTTAATTACTTAACTCTATCTTCAAATACAACCCAAATTTTTCAATAATTAACTCAAATTGAAACAAATTTTAAAATATTAATTGAAAAAAAAAATGCATACAAAAGTATTGTCTTTAATTTTAATTATTTTATTGGACATAAAATTATTAGGATTAAAATGATAGTAAAACAATTAAATGTATTTATTTAAGGAAATAAGAATAAAATGAGTGGTGAGAAATTGAAGAGAAATTGAGAAAAAATGAAAAATTAAAGATATTTTGACCAAATTTTGAGCGAAAAAATATATATTGACTTTAGGTGTTGTTATATATATATTACAAGCAAAACTTACCCCGTGCGTTGCATGGGAATGGATTTTTAAAAAAATTAAAAATATATAAATATTATTTCGTGAAATGATTAAATTTATTTTAAATATATTTTACATATACTCCATATAAACATTATTTCATGAAATAGTCAAATTTATAATATAAATATTTTTTTATCCTTATTTGATTTTTAAGGGCGATTAAACATTATAAATAAATAAATAAAAGGTGTTTTTCACATTATTTTTTAGGTTTCTTTATGTAGGTTTCATTATTTTCCAATTGAACTTTTATTTAAGAATTATTTGTTACGTACAACTGTTCATCATTGGGGATGCACCTCTCTTTTTAAATACAATCAAATCTCTCTTTATGATTTTTCCTTGTTTAATATGTAACTGAAAAACTTTTGCGAGAATAGAGGTTGGGTATTGTTACTTGGTTGTTATATTTTTTTAAAAAATAAATAAAGTAAACTATTTTTTAAAACTGTGCATCTTATGGATCAGGCAAAAACTTGTGTGAGACTGTCTCACATAAGCCCTTACGTGAGATGGTCAGAAATTAATAACTTTTATAAAGAAAAGTGATAATAAATTAATTAAAATTGACAGTGCTATTTCATAAACAATTTATAGTGTAAATAAAAAATGATAATATTTTATAGCGAAAGTGATGATATTTTATAGCGAAAATGATAACTATTTTAAAAAGTGAAAATGGTCTCACGTGAGACGGTCTCACACAAGACCTACCCTATGGATCAAAGGTATGTTATTTTATTCATTCGTTTTAATTAATTTTAGCTGAACAATTAAATTTTAATAATTTTTTTAATATAAGAATAAATTAATTAGTACATATTTATAATTAAAAAAAATAAATTGTCAGGATAGTTTTATGGTCTGTGTTAAATCATTGTTTAATTTGAAATAACAAATGCTTTAAATTATGCATATAATATAAGTAGGCTAATTATACTGTGTACCGAGTGCACCTTAAGATAAGGTGCACGCACTTAAAAAAACGTATACAAATATAAACAAAAACATATACAATTATGAACTAAAATGTATACAATTTAATTGTTAGTTTTTTAATAAAACATTGAGTGTAAAAAATATACAATTATTAAAAACATGTATACACTATTGAATAAAAGTTATATCTAGTTTTTTTAATATAAAATTTAGTGTAAAAAAAGATACAATTATTAAGAAACAAACATATAAAATAAAATAACATTTATATAAAATAGAATAAAAATTTATATACATATTGGTGCACCCAACACCTGGGTGCACCTAATTCAACTCATATAGTAATATGAGATATGAGATGAGAGATATTTAAATAATATGAGATGAGTGATATACATAGACAAAGATAAATTGATGATAAAATGAGAAACAGGGATATATCAAAATGAGATTGTTTGGGTGGAAAAAAACTTTTTAGATTTGGTGCTTTTATATATATATATATATATAGATTTGGGCGGGGAATTTTTTTTTAGATTTGGAGAGAGAGAGAGAGAGAGAGAGAGAGAGAGAGAGAGAGAGAGAGAGAGAGAGAGAGAGAGAGAGAGAGAGAGAGAGAGAGAGAGAGAGAGAGAGAGAGAGAGAGAGAGAGAGAGAGAGAGAGAGAGTTGAATATTATTCAAACCGCCAGAATCCGGAGAAATGAAGAGTATAAATAGGCAGGAAATTGAAAGCTAATTAGCTAAGCCAACGATTATTAAACCCATGCGAATTCGCTCTTCAATTACAGATCCATTAAACACAAAGCCCATCAATGGAGTATTAATAGGCAGCAAAATTTTCGACCTAATTTGCACCACTGAAAACAAAACGACAAGCTGTTCAATTTCCCGATCGCTAATGGATCTTCATCTCCCTACCAATCGTTTGAATATCGCATTTTACGTGAATGAGAGCAGAGTCATGGGGAGTGCATCGCTAATTGATCGCATTACCGATCGTGAAAGACTCGTTTCCTTCGCAAGGGTGTCGGCGAAAGTAAAACAATACGACGGTAAAGGATTTCTTTCCTCGTTTGAATTTTGCCCTAAACATGAGTGGATCTTAAAATCTTGTGAATTTTACTGTTGTTATCGTTTGGTTTATTGATGATGTTACCACTTGTCTTGGACTTGGATTCACACTTGAAAATTCACCTAGGGTGAAATTTGTGATTTTCTTTTATAGGGATTGTGGTAGAAATAAAATAATAATAGAGGCATGTATGATTAGATCATAATGGAAAGGGGCATTTCGAAAAATTCCATATCTATTAGACTATTACTTGTGAATAAGTAGAACGATTGAACTATTAGGTTATGAAACTTATAATGTTTGTTTTGATGTATTGCTTGTGATTTTTTGTGATACAAACTAGAAAGATTTTAGATTTTCCAAATTCATGATTCAATTATTTTAAATGAGTTATTGTAATAAGTTTTTAATACTTAAGGGATTTTTTAATGTAAAAAAATAGTTTAAAAACAGTAGGAATGTTTAGGGGCTTTTAAGTGCATTATGCCTTAAAACGTTTGGTTTATTGATGATTTTATCACTTGTCTTTATTGAGAGGAATCTGCTCTTGAATGGGTTCAAGAATAGCATCAGATCTCGAGTACCTTATTTGAGAAAATTGTCATCAATTGTGAGGTTGGGTAACTCGAGCGAACAGGTTGTTGAGTGGCTCAGGGAGTGCCTGATGAGGGTGCAGGATGAGTTGGATGACATGGTCACACAAGTGACCTCATTCATTGATTATCTTTGCCCTTCATGCATTTCTACAGAGGACTATGTGTTTTTCCAAAAGACGTGAGTGATAAGTTTATTTCAATTTCACCTTATTGATTTATTATTTATTGTGTGGTAATAATTTTGATCCATCAATCAGCTGTGGGGTTAGGAAGAGAGTTAGATGAGCTAGCAGGGTGTTATTCATGTTATGCCAGTTTTCCAACGGATGCAAGCTCAGCAATTTTGGGTTACTGTAGCTCATTATATGTAGCCCACAATACACACACTTGATCACATTCCAGTTTTTCTTCAGTTTTCACCAACAAAGTGGTGTATTATAAATGTAGCCTACAATACACACACTTGGATCACATTCCAGTTTTTTTTTTCGGTTTTCACCACCAAAGTATATTCTAGCTTTTAAGAGTGATTTCTTTGAACTTGTATGTTAGTGATCAATAAGATAACATCTGAAACTCCAAGTGGATGTAGGTATTCCATACCGAACCACATGATGCTTCTTACTCTTTCTCATTCTCTAAAGTCTAAACTTTGTCATTTTTCTGTAACTTTGTTTCTTTGATAATTCTCTTTGATCATTTCTGGGTTGAATTGGCTACAAATCACAACAAATTGCTTCTCAATTTTGAATATATTTACTGTAGGAAAGGGGATTTATATAGGTATCTGGCTGCGATTTGCACTAGTGGTGATGACTGTGAACAATATTCTGTTTTTTCACATGGAGCATATCAGGTCAGGTATATTGTCAATCACGCTCACCATTGAAGAATAAGCTGTCAATGTCCGATGTTGAAGATAACGAACTGAAAATGTGATGGGATTATGTGGAAATATATTTGCATCAATTTCTTAGATCACATAAACCCTCGTTAAATCTTTAGAATAAAATTCAATTTCATTACCAAATTCAGGAAATCTAATTCTTGAAAATTTGCGTCAAGAGGAATGACGCTGAATACCCAAAAGGAGAAACAAGGAAGATGTAAGCAAGGAATAAAATTGGATTGTGGTAATCTGATATTTGATGGGAAATAGAGAATATTATTTTCATCAGAACAGGAAAAGTTAAGTAATAAATGGGGTGTTTGTTATTGATGAGCGTGATTGAGATCATATTGAGGATGTTTATGCTGGAAGAATGAAGAACGAATAATGAAGAAGACGATGTATTATTAAATTAATTGCAGGAGAAATAATTAAAGGGTATTTATGTCTTTATCAATTTAGATTAATTTAATTTGATGATTTATGGGGTGCGTCAACATATTCGGGGGTGCGAATAGCCGCCCTCTTCATTTAATTTATTATCTTCCTTTGTTCATATATTACATGTTTTTTCCTGTACATTATATTTTTCACTCCTAATTTATTTTGTTATAGATGTGGAAATTTTAGGAAAATAAAATGTAAATATAAACATTACTCCCTCCATCCTACTAAACTCTTCACCATTCCTTTGTAAATTTGTTAAATCCTTCACTCTTCCTTTATAATTTACAACCGCTAAACTCTTCACCCTCCCTTTTAAATTTGTTAAATTCTTCACCATTTCTTTATAATTTATAAAACTCAGCGGAACGGAGGTTTTAATATTTTGAGGAAAAAACTTAAATACTAAAGTCAAAATAATAAAATGAATTTAAGTAAACCAGGATGCATATGAATTTTTGCGATATCATTTTTGCAGAGAACATGGCCAGCCATCAACACCTCCGATGTGTTTGGGAATAACCTTAGCTTGTTGAAAGTTCTATTTAATAGTGTGTTTTTGAAAAAATTCTACTATTCCTTTTTTAAATCAGTGTTGTACGTATATGTGTTGTATCTGTGCGCCTTTTATTTTATTTTTATTTTAAATCACAAAAGATAAAATGTTGTCATATTTTGTTAAAACAAATACATGCTCACATAAAATAATAAATTATTCTACATGAAGCTCACACATATTACTAATACAACTACTCATTCAAATTACTATTCATTAAAATAATATATCTTTTAATTTACGTATAAAAAGCAAACGTAAACGTATAATACGAGACAGGATACAGTGGCGAATCAAGAAATTTTTCTCGGGAGTACGACATGTAATTATAAAAACATTACTCCATCCGTCCACATTCCACATAAGTAACACGTGTTTTTTGTAGGTAGAGAATAAAAAAAATTAAATTTTATGTTAAAGATGTGTAAAATTGCTTAGATGTGTGTAAAAAATGAGAGAAACATACATTTGTTTTGAGGTGGATCAAAAGAAAAATATAAAATAATTAGAGGGATGGATGGAGTATTTGATACTATTAAAAATTGTAGAATAAATAAATAACACTCTAAAATTATCATTATTATTGAAACCGCATAATTTTTATTTATAAAAAGCAATGTAAGACATTATTATTATGAATTTATAGTGTAAATTTATTAAAATAGTAATGACTTGTGTATAAATTTATATTAATTAAATAATTTGGGATACAAGTTAATTAATATACAAATATTTATATATATTAAAAAAATTTAAAAAAAAATAGGGGGTGGTTTGGGTGTACAGCCGTACCTCTTGTACCCCTGCATCCGCCACTGACGGGAGAGAATGTATGTTGTCTATTATAATTATCAATTGATTATATTTATTGAAATACTAATAATTATAATTAACAAATTAGCAGCAACTCATAAAAGCTTTTTCTACCGACTCCCAATCAGTTGATATCAAGCAAAAACCATCACAACCTAGTAAGTAAACACATTTTACATCCATCAATTAATAGGTCAAGGTAGTCATCAGGTAACAGTAGTGTTCTCCTTCCTACACGTGCTGCTTCTTCAAGACTTCTTGCATGTTTTATCTCTTTCAGACAGTTCGTTTGCTACAGAATCTTATATAACCCCACAAACTAATGAGCCTGCAGGCTGCAAGGTTAAACTAGTCGAACAATAAAATTCTATTATCAACTGAAAAGGAACTGCGCTAGCAACAAATCAGAAATATTTCTAAACTGATCATACTGTACATCAATTAATTCCAATGCTTGAGTCATCTCCACCTTCCCAAGTTCTCCGACAGGAGATGGTGCATTTTCCCACCAATTACTTTTGGTAAAGTCGAGTCAAGAATTACATTTTTTTTCTTTAAGACGAAATTGCTCCGTACTTCAAGTGCTCACGGACCACAACAACTGCCTCCAAGATTCAACAAGTCCAAAATTATTGACGAACGAACTAATACAATTTCGGACTTGATTAGGATAATTCTAGAACTAATAGGCTAAAATGTAATATGTAAGTTTTGTATGCAGGGTTTGAATGATCTTTGCAAATGAATTTTGGGGTTTATTTATAAGAATTGAAGAGTCATTGTGCCCCTTTTGAAAAGATGTCTCAGATTATTATAGACCGTTCGATCGCACCTCTTGATTAGGATCAAAATCTGACGGCCAGGATTGCACTTTTGAATTTGAATTTTGGAGCCAAACTTTCTTAGCCTCCTCCAACCACGAGTACACAGAACAAAAGCCACCCCATGAACTCATTGAAGCGACTAAGCCGAGCATGGAAAATTGATGTATTAGAAACAATATACCCAAATGGAAACAGTAGTTTCCATTAAACTTAAATCTAATTGAAGCAACAGAAGAAATTAGGGTTGAAAACTGACCTCAGCGACTGGATTGAGTCAATATTTGGCATCTACTACTGAAAGACTTAATCTTTAGCCTGAAATTGGGTAGTGAATTGTAGGGCTTGACGCAAAAAATAAAATAATGACGAATCTGGGTTGCAATAGACGTTGAATTACCCAACTGCAAACCTCTCTTCTTCTTGGACCAACACTGTCTCTGCACCTCGACTCAACTGTCAGAGCAATCCTTCTCAGAGGAACTTTTGGTCCAAGATTTGCTTGTGGGTTCTTCTGCAATTGCTCTTGTGAGAGGTATATCTGCTTGCTGTATTCATTCTCCTATCAAACATGCCAGCCAGTGGGTCCCAGGTTGTGTGGTCTGCCAAACGAGATAATTCAGTCAGCATCAACGCTATGCTGGAGCTGACTGCTGGAGGTGACTTGGTTCTCAGGGATGCTGATACATTGCCGGAAGATAATTTTTTTGATGCCAAAACCGCTGTGGTTTGGCAATCTTTTGATCATCCAACAGATACACAAGTTCCTGGTATGAATCTAACAGCAAGTGTTTCAGGGACTAACTGGACTGTTTTATGTGTTAACGACTGATAGAGAGTTTATATATAGCTTCTATTAAATCTTGATCCTCCACATAACAAGCCAAATCATGTAGACGCAAGTTATGCTAAGTATAGAAATGGAAGTGTAGATTTGTATGTTAATGGAATCCAGACGATGTGGTGAATATTCCAGTTCAGTATGTGAAATGTGGTCTGGTGGGATTTGGCTGAAGTGAAGTAGTTCCAATTAGGTGTGAAGATTCAAGAAATCACAAAATTTTGTTCATTCTTCCTATTGAAAATGCAGACAAGAGCTGCTTGAAAAAATGTTCATGCAAATCTGCTATATTCCATTTTGGAATGGATGACTGCTACTTGCCAACTGGGATTTTCTCTTTGATGAATATACTGAGAAAGATTTGAGACACTCTATTTAAAGTCAAATGTAGCAACTACCGAAGGAGACAGAAGGACAGAAAGCAGCTAATCAATTAGGAGATGATCATCATCAAGGCTGCCGTGTGTTTTCAGGAAAGTAATTTGCTCTGCAAGCAAACAAACCATAGATTAGAACCTGGAAGGCATTATTGTATTCAGAAATTAAGAGTATATTTAGCTGTAACACCCCCACTAAATTATATCATTAAAATAAATTAGATAAAGATAAAAGAAATAATTTATCACTAAAATAATTATAAGAACATTAGGAACCTTTCAACCCTTATGATTTCATCTTTTAAGTTTTATGTCATTAAAATCTTATTTCCTAAACTGGGATGTTACATTAGCATACCTGTAGTAGCATCTTTGGACCACAAAATAAGATTGTCTTTCAGGAGCTCCAAGAGCTTCTGTAACTTGGAGTCATTAGAGTGATCATTTTCAGCCATTGCATCAGCTAGGGCTCTCTTTGCTTCACAGCGTGCACTGCAAAAAACGAGAGAATTTGCATGCAGATATTTAGATTGAATGGACAAAGAGTATTTAAAATTATAAATTTCACCTTTGAGCTGATTCCAGTACGTCAAAGTGAAGAACCACATAATTCAAACAACATGCCAACCGAACCGGATTTGAACCCGGTAAGTGTGATCGTGCCTGCTCTATACCTAACTGTAAGAAAGCAATATGTGGAAAACACAAATCAAGAGAAAAGATAAATTAATGATCCTGTTGTGGAAAACACAAAATCAAGAGAAAAGAGAGCACACGAGAACTTTATTGATTATAGTTACTAGAGAAATGCTTAAAGCAAAATCTGACTAACCAGCCAACTTGATGGGCTTACATGATATATTCTTGGAATTAACAGCTCTTGACCCTATCTTGTAGGTGGAAATGAGAGCTTTCCAAAACACCCATAAAATGCCTAAAGTGGATGTATATACACTACGAAAACCCATCTACAAAACCATACCAGCAAACTATCCATACCATAATTGATTAGCTAACATACTACCCAACTATTTCATACCATAATTGATTAGCTAACATACTACCCAACTATTTCAGATTAATCCGATAACAAAAGCCTCGTATCATTTAATAGAATCTAGGAATAAACACAAAATCAAGAGAAAAGATAAATTAATGATCCTGTTTTTGAAAACACAAAATCAAGAAAAAAGATAGCACACAAGAGCTTTATTGATCATAGGTTACTAGAGAAATGCCTCAAGGCAAAATCTGACTAACCAGCCAACTTGATGGGCTTACATAAGTGTTGATATGACTTGGAATTAACAGATCTTGACCCTGTTTTGTAGATGGAAACGAGAGCTTTCCAAAACAAACATAAATTGCCTAAAATAGATGTATATTCACCTCGAAAACCTGTCTACAAAACCATACCAGCAAACTGTCCATCTGACTTTCTTTCTTAAACAGTCTCTATTCTAACTACGATTAGCTAACGTATCACCAAACTATTTCAGACCAAAGCCTCATTTTATTTAATTGAACCAAGATTAAGCCATCAAACAGATCATATAACAAACCGAAAGAAAGCAGAATATTAAAGTTTCAATCACAAAAATTAATGATCTGACTATTTAGCATACCTGGTATGCTTCATATGACAATTCAGCTGGATCATCCCTGGTTATATCATCGCTAACCACTGCAACAGACCTATAAAAATCCCCGATCCTACAGTATCGCATATTCAAAGTTAGAAACAAATAATAAATTAGAAAATCAAGAATGCTCCCTCACATTTTGTAGTAGAAAACTTTAGATTCCGCAGAGCACGTCGAAAGAACATATTGATCTATGATAGAAGCCATAGTTCTACAGGAATCCATTAATTCAGTATGCATTTTGGTCCAGTACTCCAACAAAGCTTCGTCACCATGATCTTTGATAAAACCCGACAAATGAGACAATCGTGGACAGATTTTTTGCTTAAATCCAGTTGACAGTAAAATCTTTTCATCCTCTGTAAATCCTTGACGCAATTTTGCGATCTTGATCATTGTTTCGATTAGTTCTGCAAAAAGTATTTACTAGCTCAAAATTCAATCTAAATCTAAAATAAAGATTAATTAAAAGCAACTTCGCATTCAAATTCACATACCTATTTGCTCAAAATTCAATCCAAATCTAAAATTGAATATCTTACCATCGTATTTTGAGCTTTCTCCGCTTTTTCGGCGCAATACAAAAGCTTGTTACGATCCATGGTTGAATTGGTTCTTGAGTGAATGGCAGTTCCCTTTGAGAAAAATGAAATTATTTGCAATTTAAACTTCCTGTATTTATATCTCTCTGGTTTCTGTTAACTGATTTGGGCGGTTAATGAAAATATCTGCACAGCTTCGTTGACTAAATGGGCTTAACATTTCCGGCCCAACTCTGGATGGCCGATCAAAAGATTTCCTAATATTTTTAAATGAAATACGAAAATAACCCTGACAAATTGAGGTTATATTTAAATTTAAAAAAAAAAAACAAATTCGAATAAATGAATTTCACGCATGTGGTTGAGCTTAATAAATTGGAAATGCCTGCAATGCCCCTAAGAAATAAAGATAAACCTGAATAAAAATATACTTCTTATATATTAATAAAAAAATTTATAAATTTTGTTAGCAAATTTTCTTAAATTTTTTTATTAAAAATTGAATGTAAAAAAATAATTTTAGATTAAATACCACACGTGTCTTACACCACTAATATACTTTATTATTTATTTATTAAAAAAATCAAATACTCTTAATAGTAACTTTTTTTTAATCTATATGAAAAAAATGTGTAAATATTTTTATAACGAAGAGAATAAATAATTATTAAATTAATTTAATATTCAAAAGATATTATTAATTTCATTAGTTTTATTATTTAATTTATTCATTTTATAAAAATTTTTAAATCGATGATAAAATGATAACTCATACTCTCTTAATCTTATTATGTTCACGCCTTTCTTTTTAATCTTCTTCACATATATGCACATCATGTAAATTGCTCCGTAAAAGTTAAATTATTATTCAAAATATAATGTATCTCAATAAAAATATAAAAAATTACAATATATTAAAATTTTAAAAGTAAGTAGCATAACAATATACTATAAGAGTCGATATACTGTGCATCTAGGTGTACATGTGATTTTATATGTGTATTAATTTTTATTTAATATTCTCTATGTCTATTTTTAAGAGTATCATTTTTTCCATTTTGAGCGTCCGCCATTAAGGGTCTCATTTCTTTTTTTATCCACACACATCTACTAATATAACTAAAAAATGGGACTCACACCTCTACTAATACTCACTACACATTAATTAACAATACTCCTTAATCTTCGTACCCAAAAGCAAATGGCACCCATAAATTCAGAGGAAGGGAGTAGTGTATACTCCCTCCGTCCCATGTAATGATGGACATTTACCTTATGTTAAGGATAGAGGGAATATATGTTTCTTAATAGTTGTATAATTATTATACATTCAGATTTTTATTAAAAAAAACTAACAAAAAATTCGTTAATAAAATATATACGTTTTTATTCATTATTGTATATATTTTATTTATAATTATATATATTTTTTAAAGTAGGTGACCGTGTACCCGGATGCATCGAAGTATTAGCCAATTTATATTTTTAAAGAGTAACATTTTTTCATTAAAAAAGATACTTAATTAAGTGCATATGTGAGCCCAATTCACACAATATTTATTTACGTGTAATATGCTCTCTCATATTTATATTTACGCGTTAAAGGTAAAATAATATCCACAATCATAGCAATTCAAAATTATTTGTCATACCTTTATACTCCCTCCGTCCCGGGTATTTTTACCCGTTTGTACGGGTACGAAGATTAAGACGTTTTATTTTTTTAATATATAATGTAAGAAAAAGTAGGGATAAATTAGTAATTTAAAAAGAAAAAGTGAATAAAGTTGTTGAGAATGATGAATAAAGTGTAAAAAAGTAGTTAAAGTTGTTGGGATTGTAAAAAGTAGGTAATAAAATATTATGTATTTTTGCCAAAAATGGAATGGGTAAAAATACGTGGGACACCCCAAAATGGAAAGTGGGTAAAAATACGTGGGACGGAGGGAATATTTTTTTTACTAACTTAATTTATAATTTATTTATAAACTAAAAATATTACTCCCTCCATCACATTTCCATTTTGAGTTGTCACAAAAAAGTTTACACCTTCCTAAAATAGCAAAAAGTCAAATATAATATTCCTTCACCCATATACTTTATTTACACAAAAAAATCACTCATATCTAACACACCTTAAATACTTTATTAATTATTTATTACAAAAAATACCATAATATCCTTAAAAGTTATCACTTTCTTAATCTCTGTGCCGAAAAAAGAGGTGTAGGCTTTCCTGGGACGAACGGAGGGAGTAAACATAAAAAAAAATATAAAAATGTGTTGATAATTAGACAAGCCACATGAACGTGAGCCACGCGCATATTCATGAGTAGGGATGGCAATGGGACGGGTATTTCCGGGTATCCGGTCTACCCGAACCCTAATGGGTAGGGTACGTGTAGTTGTAAATGGGTTTGGGACGGGTACGGGTAGTTGTGAAAAATACCATTAGGGTTTGGGACGGGTACGGGTAATGTCTCAAATACCCGCGGATAACCCGATTTATATATATTTTTTATAAAATGTAATATATATTATATATTTATATATGATAAGATAATTTATATATTTAATAAATAGTTATAAGTTTTATTTAATCTTATTTATTAAATATTTATTTAAAATAATACAATTTATATTATATTTATTTTATATTTAATTAATAATAATGTAATTTTTATTATTATACTTATTTAGACAATAGAAAATATAAATATACATATATAAAAAATTAATATTAAACGGGTATGGGTACCCGCGGATATTGATAAATGGTAATGGGACGGGTACAAGTACCCTAATAAATTTTTTAAATGGGACGGATACGGATAGTTATTTTTTTAATTGGATACAAGTACGGGTACCCAAAATAAGTGGGTACCCTACTCGTTGCCATCCCTATTCATGAGGAATGATATACTCCTATTCTGTGGTTAATAGAGATGACAACCGGTTATAAAAAATGGTGTAATAGGTGACCTAGTTAACCTAAATAATTCCCCAACATTTAGGAGATATTACTATCATTTTTACAATATCTCAGGTAAGAAAAGAATCATGTGAGATGAAAACGAGAGCTTCACGATCTGTGATACGATCCATTAGCGATCGGGAAATTGTCAGTGGTGCAAATTAGGTCGAAAATTTTCCTGCCTATTAATAGGCCATTGATGGGCTTTGGGTTTAGTGGATCTGTAATTGAACAGCGAATTAGCATGGGTTTAATAATCGTTGGCTAGCTTTCAATTTCCTGCATATTTATACTCTCTTCATTTCTCCGGATTCTGGCGGTTTTAATAATATTCAAATTCCCGTAATGCCCCTACGAATTTTAAAAAAAAAAACACAGAAACGGGAGCATAATGATATATTTTCGGAAATTTGATCCATTTAGTAATAATTGAAGTTCGAGAAACTCTCTTGTGAGACGGGTGAACTCATTACTAAAGTATGTTGTTTATACATGTAAAGTATGTTTATAAATATGTTGTTTATACATGTAAAATATGTTTATTTGTAGTTAAAGTATGACAATAATGAATCATATATTATAACACCCTAAAGTATATACATTAATTCATTATTTATCCTACTTGAGAAAAAACACACTTTAACAACCATTAAACATGCTTTATCAATATAATATGCATACTTTAATACGTCTCACAAACCGTCCCACATATATAATGTCTCATAAGAGAATTTGTCTTGAAGTTTGATTAATAAAAAAACTACTCCCTCCCTCCCATAAAACCTTTCACACTTTCCTCATTTGTTTGTCCCACAAAACCTTTCACACCCAAAAAAAAAACATCACTTTATCTAACAACCTCAAAAGTTCCTATAATTTCAAATTTGTCACTACTTTTTCACACACATATCATTACTTTATACTTTTTTATTATCTAAAAATACCACAATACCCTCCAAAGTCAATAAAGTTTGTCAAAAAATACACATTTTCTTAAACAACGTGGAACAGTAAACGTGAAAAGTATTATGGGACGGAGGGAGTATCTTCTAATAATTGAAGTTTGATAAAAAAAAAACAAAAAAAAAAACGAGTATTTTCTAGAGGAACTATCTTTGTAAGAAGGGTTTAGTTATAACGAGTTGTTCAAAAATACGTTTATTATTAGAGTATGATTTTTACACAAATCCTAATATATGTGATTTTACGTTAGTTAAAGTATTTATTATTTATTAAAATATTGTGTGCAGCTAGGATAAGAATATATTTAGATTGTGTTTTGATTAAATGTGATTTAAAAATGATGACGGGATTTAGAAATCTAAGTATTTTGAAATAACTTTATTGGGATGTTTTATGAATTTTTAAATCAAATTTCAAATTTATTATTTAATCATTTTTTTACTTATTAAAATTAAAACACTTTATTTTATTTATGATTAATAAATAATAATAAAATTGTATACTCTCTTAATCTCATAATAAACTTCACCGTTATTATGAACACGGAGTTTAAGAAAAAATATTTTCTAACTAATTTTATTGATTTTTGGAGGTTATTGTAGTATTTTTAGGTTATAAATAAATTATAAAGTATGTTATTTGTGTTAGGTGAAAATGATAAATTTGTAATTAAAATGAACTTTAAGGGTTGTGGATTGATATGATATTTATTTTTTGGGGTGGTGGAGTTTAATGGGGGACGGATGAAAATACAAAGTATGAAGTTTATTAAGGGACGGAGGGAATATACTCCCTCCGTCCGGTTCTAAGGTGTCCTTTTGTTTTTTGCACGTGGATTAAGGAGTACTCCCTCCGTCCCAAGCAAATCGCACCATTTACTTTTTACGCGTAGATTAAGGAGTATTATTATTTTATGTAAAGTGGGTAGGTGTATTAGAGAGATGTGATGGGTAGTGGTGGGCCATTGGTGTACTTTTGTTACCATAAGAGGAAAATGGTGCAATTTGAATGAGACACCCAATATAGTAAAATTGTGCTATTTGGGTGGGATGGAGGGAGTATTATTATTATATGTAAAGTGAGTAGTTGCATTTGAGGGAAGTGGTGGGCTATATTGTGTATTTTTTTACTAAATAAGAAAATAGATACTTTTGAACCGGACGTCAAAAATAGTAAAATTGATACTTTAGAAACGGATGGAGGGAGCAGTATATTAATATAAACAATATTTTTGTGTTATTTATTGATAAAGTAGACAAGCCTTGCAGCATTTGTTTTAAAAAAAAATGGTAATTGCAAAGATATATTCTTTTCGCTCTAAATTGTAAAGCCTCACATTTTCATACGAGGACTATGGCTTAAAATTACAAAAAAATAAAATAAAATATTCTATCAGCGTTCGTGCACTCTTGTGTATAAGATATTTTGCAAAGAAAAAAGAAAAAGATATTTTTAAGTTTTTTAAATATAAATATGATATTATTGACTTTATATATTGATGTGTAAATTATGGTTGACAATTTTATAGTATTGTGATAATATGGTGTTAATATTGCAAGTTGTTTTCATATTTGTGATTTGCTAATAATATTAAAAGCACAGTGATATGCATGTATTCTTTTGATGAGGAGAGTATATACAGCAATAATATACTACATATTTGGCCTTATAAGCAACTCCTCCCCAACTTCTGGATTTTTTATACGAATTTTTCTATTAAAATAACTATATTCTTTTTTCTTTTTTTTTTCTTTTTTATTATCATCCTGCTATAACTGGTTAGCTTAAATAGAATAACAATACAATTAATGTTCTTTTCTCTTGTAATGGACTTTTGATCCTAGAAATGTGCTTATATGATAGATTACCAAAAGAAAACTACCAATTGGGATCACCTATTCCACCTCCCTATTTCATCTCCTATTACATTTATTAGATTTTTGCCACGTGTATTAATCTAAGGCCTAAAATACAATCACATGCCCCAAGAGTTTATTAGTCATTAACTAGGGTATAATATTTTTATGGAAACAAGTTATGAAACAGGGAGTGAAACACCATTGTGGAATAGTGGAATCGGATTGGAAAACTACTCCCTCCATCCCAAAATTATAGTCACGTTTGTTGTACCACGTTTTTTTAAAAAATGTTCTTTTTGACCAAATTTATTGACTTTAGAGTGTATAGTAGTTTTTTTAGGTAATAAAAAAGTATAAAGTAATGATATGTGTGTGAAAATGAGTAACAAATTTGAAATTAAAATGAATTTTGAGGTTGTTGGATAAAGTAATATTTGTTATTTTTAGGTTGTGAACAAAATTATGGGACGGACAAATATAGAAACGTGAATAAAATTGTGGGACGGATGTAATATTATTTTACTAAAGAAGGTTTAAATGGGCTTATATCTGCGGTAAAAATACCCAAGGCCCAGCCCAAGTAATAATCCTCTCTAGTATAAGCTTTCACCAAGCAGAGCACCCAACTTTAATAGAATGGTTTAAGCAATACTAAATGTCTATCAATTGCCATCCAATCTAAATCTAAATTTGGAATAGAATAGAATATAATAGGATAGATAAAAGAATATTATTGAAGATGATAAGGGTTGATTTAGTCTAAAAAACTAGCGTACTAGCATTACTCTTTACTTGTAAAGAAACTTTACTAATTGACAAGAATTTTAAACAAAATTTAATAGTTGTCCTGAAACATACCAAATTCCCAATAAAATGATGCCCTAATATTTCAGTAATTTCACAACATCTCACTTTGGAATAGCGGAAGCATAAAACTTGATTAAGAATTTAATCAGTTATCCCCAATAAGATAGTCATTGTCATGAAAGATAGTATGGTTTACCAATGCATGTAACTAAAATGTATTTTATTGAAAATTCAATTAATTCCACCGCGCCCGCCCCTTCTAAATTGATGCCGCCTCTTCAACCTAAAATCAACAAATATTAAGGATAAGCATGTAACTCACTGAAGAAAATTTAAACATAACCAATTACATATCAAGCAAATTTTGGCATGCTAAGAATACTTTAAATCTCATATTATCTCATAAGTACTTTATAAGTCTCTTTTATATGATCGATCAATATAAATTATTTGATGTAACAGATTATCTGAGGCCCTGCGGATACTCTCCAAGGATCTCTCCCAATCTCGGCACCTCTGAGGCCCTGGCATGTCTCAAGTATTCTTGAAGAACACTTGTAAAAATTTTCATGTCTCACATATATTCAAAGAAACTTGTATAGTATGACTTTCGTGTTTATGATACTATGAAAAGTTGAAAACACATTTAAAATCTTAATTTCCACATCGGGTAACATATCAAAATTCACATTCATGTAAGCATGTGAATTTTCCTCACCTCAGTTGCTTAGGGTATGAGTAGGAAGGAGAAGTCGGTAGGGCTTTGTGCTTAAGAATCACCTAAGATCATCATTCCTACCTTGTCATTGTCATTGCACACTACCACTTTACACATTAATTGGTGGAGGTGGCGGTGACGGAAGCTACCCAAGCTCAAAGGGAATTAGAGGAGACTAGCTTCTTACTCAAAGTGGTGGTTGCTAGTGTGAAAAAATATGTTGGTGCTCAAAAATGTTGGGGAGGAGGGTATTTACTGGTGAGGGAAGTGTGTAGAGTTATTAGGTGGAGTACAATTCTCCCAGTCAATCCCTAGAATTTGGGGCATTTGAATTAAATTGAAAGGTGTAGGGTATTGTATTCAAAACTGCATGGAGTGGCTTAAGCTGTACCGATTCATGATTGGGTTGGGAAAAAGTTAATCATGGTAAGTTTGACTCAATTCTTCAATCAATCCAATTAGTTTCTTCGGGTGATATCAAACTTTATTCCCCTAATTTCTAAGGCAATTAAGGCTGGCGATCACATGTCCAAATCAAATACAAGAAAAAGAAGGGAGAGTATATTCCACATGAGAGATGCTCAACTACTCTGTACCTCTGAATCGTCATAACTACCAGTTGGATGAGGAAAGCAATTTGATCTGCAAGTAATCAAAAGAGAGTTTGATGAGGATCACATTATAATTTAGGGTTAATTACTCCAAAAGTCCAAACCTTTTCGCGAATTTCAAATTAGTCCAAACTTTCAATATTTACAAATAAGTACTCGACCTTTAACTCTTTTTTCAAATCAAGCCACCGGGCAGCGAGAGTCCTGTCCGGTGGCTGACGTATCACCGTTTATTACACGTCCCCCATCCACGTATCCAAAATGACTTCGTTTTTTATAGGTGCAAAACGTTAACCATCGGGCAGGCTTTCCGCTGCCCGGTGGCTTGATTTGAAAAGAGGGTTAAAGGTCGTGTACATATTTGTAAATATTGAAAAGTTTGGACTAATTTGAAATTCGCGAAAAGGTTTGGACTTTTGGCGTAATTAACCCTATAATTTAATAAGCTGAGTATATTTATAGCATTTACCTGTAGAAGCATCGTTGGACCATAGAAATAGGTTGTCCTTAAGAAGCTGAATGAGATTCTGAATGCTGGGGTCACTCCACTCATCAACTTCACGACTTGCTTCTTCGATTGCTCCCTCTGCAAAGTTTCGCGTACTGTAAAAGAGAGCGATCAGGTTAATTAGATTAAATGCATGCGGATTCAAAATTATAATTAATGCCAAACCTTGAGGTGGATCCCAATATCTCAAAGTGGAAGACAGCATGATTCAAACAGCACGCCAGTCGAACTGGATTTGAAGCAGGTAAATGTAATTTCGCTTCATTGAGAGCTGACTGCGAAAGCACAAAATAACACAAGTTTAATGCATTTCTTAGATTGATTATGACCAGATGACAACATACCTGATATGCTCCATATGAAAAACCAGAAAATTTTCCCTGTCATCACCACTAGTGCTAATCGCAGCCAGACACCTATAAAAATCCCCTTTCCAACAGTAAAGACATTCAATATTGAGAGGCATTGTTGTGATTTGTAGCCAATATCAAAGAGAATTATCAAAGAAACAAAAATAAATAAATAAAATACAAAGTTGAGAGAATGAGAAAGAGTAAGAAGCAACATCAGGGATTACAGTGGTTCGATATGAAATACCTACATCCACTTGGAGTTTCAGATGATGTCTTATTAATCACTTGCTAACAAGCTCAAAGAAATCACTCCTAAAAGCTAGAATACAGGAAGAAAAAATGGAATGTGATCAAGTGTGTATTGTGGACTATATATAATGAGCTATAGTGAACCAAAACAAGCAGATTTTGTGCTTTTAACTTCTATGCAACGGCTATAACACCCTGCTAGCACATCTAACTCTCTACCAACCCACCCCACAGCTGATTGATGGATCAAGATTATTACCACATAGGAGTACTTAATAATAAATCAACAAGATGAAATTAAAATATACCGATCACTTACGTCTTTTGGCAAAGGACGTAGATCTCCACAGAAGTGCATGAACGGAGAAGATATTCATCAATGAATGAGGTCATTTTTGTGACCATGTCATTGAGCTCAGTCTGCGGCCTGATCAGGTACTCCCTGAGTGCCTCAACATCCACTTCGTTCGATTCACCCGAATTCACAGTTGATGACAAACTTCTCAAATAAGGTATTCGATGACTGATCTTACTCTTGAACCCATTCAAGAGCAGATTCCTCTCGAATTCAGTGAACTCTGTACCCATTTTTGCGACTTGTGTCATAGCATTTACCACGTCTGCCAAAATTCACACACCCAAACAACTATTCAACAGAAAAATATATATATAAAATCAATTATTCACGCATAATTTCAACAGAAAACATATGCTGGAATCAATGATTCCCAAATAGAAAGACAAGTGATAATATCATCAATAAAGCAAACAGTAAATTTCACAGAGTTTTAAGACCCATCAGTAAAATTCACAAAGTAACATCACTAATTAACAAGAATGATCCTAGTTTGCAAGATTTGTCCAAATCAGATACAAAAAATTCAATTAAAAGTTTTGCAATGTAGATCATAGTTAGCTAGATTTGTCCAAATCAGATACAAGAAAAGAAGGGGGGAGGATATGCCACATGAGAGATGCTCAGCTACACTCCACCTCTGAATCGTCATGACTGCCAAAACATTCGAGGAATTCAATTTGATCTGCAAGCAATCAAAACAGAGTTTGATGAGGATCACATTATATTTTAATAACCTGAGTATATATTTACAGCATTTACCTGCAGAAGCATCATTCGACCATAGAGGTAGGTTGTCTTTAAGAAGCTGCATGAGCTTCTGGATGCTGGGGTCACTTGAGTCATCGACTTCAACACTAGCTTCTTCGATCGCTCTCTCTGCAAAGAAACGCACCCTGCAGAAACTAGCAATCAGATTAATTAGATTGAATGCATGCAGTTTCAAAGATTATAAATGAATAAAGATTATAAATGAAAACCTTGTGGCTGATCCCACTATCTCAAAATGGAAGACTGCATAATTCAAACAGCACGCCAATCGAACCAGATTTGAAGCAGGTAAATGAAGCTTCGCTTCATTGATAGCTAACTGTGAGATAGCACAAAATAAAAAAAAAAGTTGAATTCATTTCTTAGATTGATTGTGACCAAATGACAACATACCTGACCTGATATGCTCCATGTGAAAAACCAGAATATTCTTCACAGTCATCACCACTAGTGCAAATCGCAGCCAGATACCTATATAAATCCCCTTTCCTACAGTAAAGATATTCAAAATTGAGAAGCAATTCGTTGTGATTTGTAGCCAAGTCAACCCAGAAACGATCAAAGAGAATTACCAAAGAAACAAAGTTACAGAAAAATATACAACCCAGAAATGATCAAAGAGAATTATCACAGAAACAAAGTTACAGAAAAATATACAACCCAGAAATGATCAAAGAGAATTATCAAAGAAACAAAGTAACAGAAAAATAACAAAGTTAAGAGAATGAGAAAGAGTAAGAAGCAACATGTGGTTTGGTATGAAATACCTACATCCACTTGGAGTTTCAGATGTTATCTTATTGATCACTAACATACAATTTCAAAGAAATCACTCCTAAAAGCTAGAATATACTTTGGTGGTGAAAACTGAAGAAACACTGGAATGTGATCAAGTGTGTGTATTGGGGACTACATATAATGAGCTACAGTGAACCAAAATTGCTGAGCTTGCATCCGTTGGAAAGCTGGCATAACCTATATAACACCCTGCTAGCTCATCTAACTCTCTTCCTAACCCCACAACCCCACAGCTGATTGATGGATCAAAATTATTACCACATAATAAATAATAAATCAATAAGGTGAAATTGAAATAAACTTATCACTCACGTCTTTTGGAAAAACACATAGTCCTCTGTAGAAATGCATGAACGGCAAAGATAACCAATGAATGAGGTCACTTGTGTGACCATGTCATCCAACTCATCAGGCACTCCCTGAGCCACTCAACAACCTGTTCGCTCACCCAACCTCACAATTGATGACAATTTTCTCAAATAAGGTACTCTAGATCTGATGCTATTCTTGAACCCATTCAAGAGCAGATTCCTCTCAATAAAGACAAGTGATAAAATCATCAATAAACCAAACGTTTTAAGGCATAATGCACTTAAAAGCCCCTAAACATTCCTACTGTTTTTGAACTATTTTTTTACATTAAAAATCCCTAAAGTATTAAAAAATTATTACAATATCTCATTTAAAATAATTGAATCATGAATTTGGAAAATCTAAAATCTTTGTAGTTTGTATCACAAAAAATCGCAAGCAATACATCAAAACAAACATTATAAGTTTCATAACCTAATAGTTCAATCGCTCTACTTATTCACAAGTAATAGTCTAATAGATATGGAATTTTTTCGAAACGCCCCTTTCCATTATGATCTAATCATACATGCCACATTATTATTTTATTTCTACCACAATCCCTATAAAAGAAAATCACAAATTTCACCCTAGGTGAATTTTCAAGGGTGAATCCAAGTCCAAGACAAGTGGTAACATCATCAATAAACCAAACGATAACAACAGTAAAATTCACAAGATTTTAAGATCCACTCAAGTTTAGGGCAAAATTCAAACGAGGAAAGAAATCCTTTACCGTCGTATTGTTTTACTTTCGCCGACACCCTTGCGAAGGAAACGAGTCTTTCACGATCGGTAATGCGATCAATTAGCGATGCACTCCAGTCACTCTGCTTTCATCCACTTAAAATGCGATATTCAAACGATTGGTAGGGAGATGAAGATCCATTAGCGATCGGGAAATTGAACTGCTTGTCGTTTTGGTTTCAGTGGTGCAAATTAGGTCGAAAATTTTTCTGCCTATTAATACTCCATTGATGGGCTTTGGGTTTAATGGATCTGTAATTGAAGAGCGAAATTCGCATGGGTTTAATAATCGTTGGCTTAGCTTTCAATTTCCTGCCTATTTATACTCTCTTCATTTCTCCGGATTCTGGCGGTTTTAATAATATTCAATTCCCATAATACCCCTAGGAATTAAAAGAAAAAAGAAAAACAGAAACGGGGGCATAATGATAAATTTTTCGGAAATTTGAGCCATTTAGTAGTAATTGACGTTTGATTTTTTTAATTTTTTTTTTCCAAAAAAGAGGAGAAGACTACTTTTAGTGAGGAACTACGAGTTGTTCATAAATATGCCTATTATTAGAGTATCATTTTTTCATAAGTTATGATTTTAAGTTAGTTAAATACTCCCTCCATCCAAAAAAAATTATACTTTCTTTGTAAATTAAAAAAATATTATTTGTTATTCATTAAAATATTGTGTGCACTTAAGATAAGAATACATTTATTTAATTTCCATTCATTAAAATTAAACACATGAGATTTTTTCTATTTTAGAAGTCTACTCTAAAATATTCAAGTGGACTAGTTCATTTGGTCAATGAGCTCGTGAGCGATCCAAGTACTATTGTCTTTAATATCGAATTAGGAGAAGAGATATGAGAGACTTGAGGTAACTACTACCTAAATGTTCTGTTAGAATAGAGTATGATGTGTGGCATGAAGACATTTTGGAGTGACAGCTAAACCATCTATGTGTGGCACAAACTAAATATACCAAATCAAGACCAATGTGTCCATAAAAAAAAATTAAACCAGCCATCTAAATGTTTTGATTGGTTAATTTTTTCGACCTTTAATTAAACTCAAACCTTTTCGGTTAATTACTTTTAAATTGATGAAGTAGAGTGTACAAGATTGATGAGGTAGACAAGTCTTGAAGCAATTTTTTACTCTAGTAGTCGAGTACTCGAGTGTACAACATATTTGGAAGAGTGTATATATATATATATATATATATATATATTAAATATTAAATAAATATGATATTATTAATTTTGAATAAATAAAGTGTAAAATATACTCCCTCCGTCCCATAAAACCTTTCACACTTTTCTCATTTGTTTGTCCCACAAAACCTTTAACACCCAAAAAAATGAAATATCACTTTATCTAACAACCACAAAAGTTACTTTAATTTCAAAATTTTCACTCATTTTTCACACACATATCATTACTTTATACTTTTTAATTACCAAAAAATACTACAATACCCTTCAAAGTCAAAAAAGTTGGTCAAAAAGTGCACATTTTCTTAAACAACGTGGAACAGTAAACGTGAAAAGTTTTCCAGCACGGAGGGAGTAGTTGATAATTTTATTGAATTGTGATAATGTGGTGTTAATATTACAAATTGTTATTATAATGATGATGATTACTATGCAATATGCATGTATTCTTTTGATGAAGAGATTATATAGTACATATTTGGCATGATAAGCAACTCCTCCCAAACTTCTGGATATTTTATACGATTTTTTTTTTAAATAACTATAGTCTTTAAATTTTTTAATATCAATCCTGCTACAACTGGTTAGCTTAAATGCTAAATAGAATTACAATACAATTAATTTTCTTTTTTTCTATAATGAACTTTTGATCCTGGATATAGGGTTATAATCATATGATGGATTACCTAAAGAAAACTATTAATAAACTGAAGAAGGTAAAAATACCCAAGACCCAGCACAAGTGATCTCTTCTTCTCAGGGTAGAATGAGCTTTCACCAAACAGAACACCATGTTTCACATGTAATAAGTACTTAAGTATATAATTGAGTGATTTTAACTGTACTACAATATCTGTCATCCAATCTAAATTTGTTATAGAATACATAATACAATAGGATAAACAATTGAATATTATTGAAGATAATAAGGATTGATTTAGTCTCCCAAACTTATGGGACTAGCTGTACTCTTTTTACTTGCAAAGAAACTTTACTAAATAACAAGAATCTTCAACAAAATTTTATCCAAGGTTTGCAATGCTGCCTTAAACAGTTTGCTAGAGTTGTCCAAATCAGATACAAGAAAGTGAAGGGGGGAGTATATGCCACATGAGAGATTCTCAGCTAGAATAGTCATGACTACCATGATTGAGGAGGAAAGCATCGTCGTGACTACCATGCTTGAGGAGGAAAGCAATTTGATCTGCAAGCAATCAAAAGATAGTTTGATCAGGATCACATTATACTTTAACAAGCTGAGTATATTTATAGCATTTACCTTCAGAAGCATTGTTAGACCATACACTTAGGTTGTCCTTAAGAAGCTGCATGAGCTTCTGGATGCTGGGATCACTTGACTCATCAACTTCTGCTTCTTCGATTGCTCTCTCCGCAAAGGATCGCGCACTGCAGAAGAGAGCAATCAGATTAATATAGATTAAATGCATAAAAGAATACAAATGGCACAAACCTTGCGGCTGATCCCAATATCTCAAAATGGAAAACAGCATAATTCAAAGAGCACGCCAGCCGAACCAGATTTGAAGCAGCTAAATGTAATTTAGCTTCATTGAGAGCGGACTGCAAAAAAGCACAAAAAACAAGTTGAATGCATTTCTTAGATTGATTATGACCAGATGACAACATACCTGATATGCTCCGTAAGAAAAACCAGAAAAATTTTCCCAGTCATCATCACTAGTGCTAATCATAGCCAGATACCTATATAAATCCCCTTTCCTACAGTAAAGACAGTAAAGATATTCAAAATTGAGAAGCTTTTATTTGATTTGTAGCCAATACAACACAGAAATGATCAAAGAGAATTATCAAAGAAACAAAGCTACAGAAAAATAACAAAGTTGAGAGAATGACAAAGTGTAAGAAGCAACACCAGGGGATTACAGTGGTTCGGTATGAAATACCTAGATCCACTTGGAGTTTCAGATGTTATCTTATTGATCACTTAAGTACAAGCTCAAAGAAATCACTCTAGAAGCTAGAATACACTTTGTTGAAAAGTGAAGAAAAAATAGAATGTGATCAAGTGTGTGTATTGTGGACTATATATAATGAGCTACAGTGAAACAAAATTGCTGCGCTTGCATTCGTTGGAAAAGCTGGTGTAACATACTCAACTGCAAGATCACATTATAACATCCTGCTAGCACATCTAACTCTCTTCCTAACCCCACATCAAACTCTCTTCCTATCCCACAGCTGATTGATAGATCAAGATTATTATATTACCACATACTTTATAATAAATCAACAAGGTGAAAATCACTCACGTCTTTTGGCAAAGGACGTAGGTCTCTGCAGAGATACATGAACGGAGAAAATATTCATCAATGAATGAGGTCATTTTTGTGACCATGTCATCGAGCTCAGTCTGCTGCCTGATCAGGTACTCCCTGAGCACCTCAACATCCACTTCGTTCGATTCACCCGACCTCACAGTTGATGAAAAACCTCTCCAAAAAGATATTCGAGAACCGATCTTACACTTGAACCCATTCAAGAGCAGATTCCTCTCGAATTCAGTCAATTCTGCCTCCATTTTTGCGACTTTTGTCATAGCATCTACCACGTCTGCCAAAATTCACACACCCAAACAACTATTCAACAGAATATATATATATATATGTGCGCGCGTGCGCGCTAAAATCAATTATTCACGCGTAATTTCAACAGAAAACATATGCTAAAATCAATGATTCCCAACAAGAAAGACAAGTGATAATATCATCAATAAACCAAACAGTAAATTTCACAAAGCTTTTAGATCCATCAGTAAAATTCACAAAGTTTTAAGATCCATTCTTAGGGCACAATTCAAAGGAGAAAGAATATCCAAGTTTAAATGTCTACCGCCGTATTTTTTTGATTTCGCCGCAAATCTTGCTATGAAAACGAGAGCTTCACGATCTGTGATACGATCCATTAGCTATCGGAAAATTGAACTGCTCGTCGTTTTGGTTTCAGTGGTGCAAATTAAGTCGAAAATTTTCCTGCCTATTAATACTCTATTGATTGATGGGCTTTATCTATTTCTCCGTTGGGGCACCCATATTTGTATAACTTTTTTATTTTATTTTGTAGTACATGTTATTCTCTTTTGTATACGTATTTTGTAATAATTGTATATTTTTATCACACTAAATTTTTCATTAAAAAAATAAACATTCACATGTGTATAACTTTTTATTCAATAGTGTATACATATATTTTAATAATTGTATATTTTTTTACACTCAATTTTTCATTAAAAAAATTAACAATTAAATTGTATATATTTTTATTCATAATTGTATATGTTTTTGCTTATATTTGTATGTGGGTACACACTATATTTAGCCTTCTCGGTTAATTTCTCGGGATTCTGGAGGTTATAAATTGGTAATCCCCGATGATATGTGGGGTCATTAAGAATATATTAATATTAATTAAATATAAAAAGTTATAAATTACTTCATTAATTATAAAATAAGAAAAATAATTTATGACAAATATTTTGTCTAACCTTGAGTGTGACTTGTTAGAGCAATTCCATTGTGTGAAATTGGGACACTTAACACTCGCTACTCCGTGGAACATGAGATGGGGTAGGGAGTTGGAATAGGGGATCCAATGTGGTGACTTGTAGGGGAGGGGTTATTTTATTAAATTATTAATGATCAATTTTTCTAGTAATAAATTTAATCCCTCAAACTTTTTTTTTTCTAATTATACTGTGCACCCTAAAATAAGGTGCATACATTTTAAAAAAACGTATACATATATAAAAAAACATATACAGTATATAATTATGAACAAAAAGGTGCATACATTTTAAAAAAACATATACATATATAAACAAAAATATAATACAGTATATAATTATGAACAAAAATGTATACTCCCTCTGTCCCGGTCAAAGGTCACTGTTTGTTTTTTTGCACGTGGATTAAGGAGTATTATTATTTTATGTAAAGTGGATAGTGAGCGTTGTTAAATACACACCCCTTTTTATTGAATACACACCCCTTATTAAATGTACACCCCTTTAATTTATTTAAATCTTAATTTTATTAAATACACACCCCCAAAAGTTCAAATTTACCCCTTTTTTATTTTAAAATTATACACACCCTGTTATCCTAATATCTAAATCTATGCCATGAATACAGTATATGATAGTTGTAGATACTCCTTTTCCTGTTAACCGTTTGAACGTCGCATGTATAGTTAAATTTACTTTGTAAGATTTCACCATGTGAGAACTTTCTTTACTCTCTGTTACGGACACATGGAAACTCATTCACCAGTTGCTCTTTTTTCTTTTCTTTTTTTTTTCTTTTTTTCAAATGATGGTTTTGGCTTAGTTGATTTCAGACTTTCAGCTCTTAACTCCTTTTTTTCCAATAGATATTCATGCATTTTGTTATTTACTTCGCTTTTTAAAATATTAATAATTTAAATTTGGGTAGTTGAAATATGTAGAAAATTATCGATGGGTTTGCATTCACTTATCGCATTATACTTAAGTTTATGCTATGATTTTTAGATCTAGAGAAGACAAAAAGATTACGATGTCAGCTCTACCAATAATGTTCTCTTTCAAGTACATCCTCGGATCTGAAATTCAAATTCTGGAATACTATTATCTTCTAAGATTTTGAGTTTTCCGACGTACGTTTTCAGAAAGGAGAGAGAACTATGAACATTCTAACAGAAGAAGAAGGGAATAGATAATTTTGCATATTAAATATTCAATAATTTAATAATAGGGGTGTGTATTTAATGAATGAAGGATAATTAAGATTTTTTAAAAATATTTATTTTAATTATATAATAATGGGGTGTGTATTTAATAAAAAGGGGTGTGTATTTAGTGGAACTCATAGTGAGTGGTGGGTCATATGTGGGGTCTTTTTACTAAAAAAGGAAAATGGTGATATTTGAATGAGACGCCCAATATAGTAAATAATGGTGATATTTCGGTGGGACAGAGGGAGTACAATTTAATTGTTAGTTTTTTAATGAAAATTTGAATGTAAAAAAATATACAATTACTATTAAAAAACACGTATACACTATTGAATAAAAAGTTATACATATATGAATATTAGTTTTTTTATTAATAAAATATAAATTTATACACATATGATGCACCCTTGCATCCGGATACACCTAATATCAACTCAAAATTATTTAAAAATATCTCAGAAAAATTTTTTAGTTGCAATTTTTGTTTTTCCACCGTCACATAATTATCATTACACTTTATATTTCTATTCATCCTTACCACTCACAAAATAATACTGCACCTTAAAATATATTTTAATTTAAAAAATAATATTTTTACCTAATACATTTAACATACTTTACATTTTATTATTTAAAGAAAGACTATGTTATTCTAAAAAATCAATAAAACTAATCGAAAATATTTTTTTTCAAATTTTATATCAATAATACCGGTGCAAATAAAACCGACTTAGTTTTATTTTTAGGGCCTTAAAAATGGGTCCAGCTCCGCCCCTATTAATATCATTATGTTCTACAAATCTATTTGTGAAAATAATACAATACAAAAATTTCAAATTATTAGTCAAATAAGAAACTCAAATGCATAAGGTTTATGAGACTTTATGCTCATGACGTAACATTGTTTATAATGAATTAAAATGTAGACGAGTCAGAAGAATTATAAGAAATTAAGTTAATATTATTGGTAAAAGGGCAAATGATTACACATATTTCAGATCGTCGCTACCTGCAGATGATTATACATTTCTTACGAAATTCTATATTTTATAAAAATAAAATTCTGTCGAAATACATACAACACAATGTTGTTTACAATTTTCATAATGTTGTTTAATTGTTCTAAAATATGCTCATTATATTAAACATGGTGAATAAAATAATATTTTGTTCAATTTTAATTTTTTAATCTTATTTAATTGCTATATTACTCTCGATACATTTTGATTCTATTTAATTGTACGAACCTAATATAAAATTAATTGACAAATACTTTTATATTTAAGTAATAAGTAACTTACTAATAAGAAATTCAATAACACCAGTCTAAAATTAAGATGGTTTTTTTAGGGTGTGTAGTAATTAATCTCTAACTCTTTATCCGTCTCCTCAATTCATGACAAGAATAGTATATCTCAATGTCAAATTTAAGTTCGATGGGTGCATAAAGAACTCTTAATTTAAACCTATAAATTATAAGCACTCTAAAGTTACCCAAATTTAAATATTGTTAACTTCTATAAGAGGAGTGGAACTAATAATATTGAGATTTTAAAAATAACTTAATAGTAATATATTATGATCTTTGTGTTTACCCAATAATACAATATGCAAAACCCGGATTCATGAATTAGCATCCCAATTTCGGGGTGAGTTTTTGGGCGGTAAACACATTATTCGTTTCCTACTATGAATAAGATTCGTGGCTGGGTAGCGATAGCATCTTTGCAAATTGCAATTTTTTGACCATTTTACGAGTTAATTAATATATCTCGATTAATGTTGGAAGGTATGAGCTCTAGATTAACAACATTGCTTTTTCTAACCCGCAATGTCGCCTAATGTCTAAATATAAGTTAATGACAAGTGCGGCATGGGATCGTCTCACGTGTTAGATCATTTTATACTTTTTAAATTAATTATCATTTTTGTTATAAATATATTAACATTTTCGCTATAAAATATTATCACTTTTTATTTGTATTATAATAATTATTCATAAAATGACATTATCACTTTTTATTAATTAAGTTAAGGGTTATTTTAAGGTGCACTGATGCACCTTAGAATTTATGGGTTAAAAGTATGAGTAGTGGGTGGTTATTCTATTTTAATTTTTAATTATTTAAATTAATTAATAGTAGAGATTCAATAATTGTCTAATGTAAGTTCAGATGATGCACGGGCACCGCAACTGGACCGCAGTCGAACTCTTAAATTGAATATTATTTTCATTATAAAAATTATCCTTTTTTATCCATCCCAAAATACCTTTTATATGTGACAATCTCACATAATTTTTTCCAAAAATAAAATAAAATAAATTAATCTAATTAAAAGTTATAGAATCTAATTAAAAGTTATAGGGTATGTGAGACGGTTTCACACAATTTTTTCCTAAAATAAAATAGGTTAATCTAATTAAAAGCTATTGCTCTAAATCATTGGATAAGTCTTTCACCACATATTTTTACATTGGTTAAGACGATGATTTTCATATGATTACACAGATGGGAGTATTCATTCGATGCAGTAATAATATTAATGATTAAATCCAAATACCCAACCTTAAGATTCAATATTCATTTTGATGTAAAGGTATACCCCATTAAAGTTTAGTACTGACGGCATTTCCAATATATACCCCATAGTAATTTTATAATTTGGAGAATATTTTGATGTAAAAAGAGAGAGTTTTAAATTTAAAAAACTATATTTTTTGGAAAAGATTTGCACGTCCCGAACCCACATATTAAATCGCTGTACATGCTAATGCGCTAACAACAATGTATTTATTCATTTTTATACAGCGCATTAGCGCCTAATAATAACTTTCTTTGATTATCATAAAATGTAAATCTCTTATTTACTCCCTCCGTCCAGGTGAGAGGTCACCGGGTTATTTTTGAACATGAATTAAGGAGTATTATTAATTTATATAAAGTGGGTAGTTATATTAGTAGTGAGTAGTGAGTCATATGTGAGGTCTTTTTATTAAAAGGAGAAAATGAGAACCTTTGGATGAGACGCCCAATATAGTAAAATTGTGATCTTTCGGTGGGACGGCGAGAGTATTTTATTTATTACTAGTATTTTTTAAATTCTTATTTAATATATTAATTTATATTTCTAATGTTATTAGTTAAAGAGTTGATATTATGTGCACCCGAGTGCAAGGGTACACCCATATGTGTATACTTTTTTATTCTATTTTGTTATTCTATTAATAACTTTCTTTGATTATCATAAAATGTAAATCTCTTATTTATTTTATTTATTAATATTTTTTAAATTCTTATTTAATATATTAATTTATAATTTCTAATGTTATTAATTAAAGAGTTGATATTAGGTGCACCAGGGTGCAAGGGTGCATCCATATGTGTATATTTTTTTATTCTGTTTTGTACATGTTATTCTATTTTATATACGTGTTTCTTAATAATTATATACTTTTTTCACACTAAAATTTTCATTTAAAAAACTAGCATCCATATGTGTATAACTTTTTATTCAATAGTGTATACTACATGTTTTTTATATTAATTGTATATCTTTTTATACTCAATTTTTCATTAAAAAAAACTAACAATCAACTTGTTTATATTTTTGTTCATAATTGTATATATTTTTGTTTATATTCGTATACGTTTTTTTAAAGTGGGTGCATCCTATCTTAAAGTGTACCTAGGTGGACAATATAATTAGCCTACTTAAATTAATTTTAATTACATGTTATTAGTTAAATTAATTTTAATTATTATTTTTAGTATGGCAAGTCTTATATGAAAACATTTCATATGAGATAATTTTACATTATTTAAATTAGTTATTACTTTCGTTATAAAATATTATCACTTTCGCTATAAAATTTATCATTTTTCTTTTATAGTATAAATTATTAATGAAATAACATTATCACTTTTTATTAATAATTTATAATGTTATTAATTAAATTAATTTTAATTATTATTTTTAGTATGGTAAGTCTTATATGAGACAATTTTAAATTATTTAAATTAGTTACCACTCTCTTTATAAAAATGTTATCTCTTGATATTATCACTTTTCCTATTTATTAATAGGATTAATTACTGATAGGTACACACTTTGTACCCCTAATTATTACTAGGTACATTGATTTAAAATAATTATTATTTAATACAAAATATTAAAGTAAAATACCAAATATACCCCTAAACCCATATACCTTTAAACCACAAACCCCAACCACCATCCACCACCGGACCCCCGCTGCCGCCGGACGGTCGCCGGAAAAAACTGTTCGTCCGAAAAAAAAAAAAATGGTTGCCGGATCGCCGGAAAAAAACAGTTCGCCAAAAAAAAACGCCGAAAAAGTCGCCGGAAAAGCTGCCGGACCGCAGCCGGACCACCACATTTTTTTGCTGCACACACATTTTTTTTGCTGCACACACTTTTTTTGCTGCACATGAACTTTTACTGCACACAATATTTATGTGCAGCACATTATAAGGGTAATATTGGAATATCACTATATATTTTTGTACCTAGTAGTAATACTTTTGGGCAAAGACTTGTGTGAGACCGTCTCACGTAAGGGTTTACAGGAAAGTGACGTGAGACGGCCAGAAAGTGATAACTTTTATGAAGGAAAGTGATAATAAATTATGAAAAGTGAAAATGTTCTTTCATGAACAATTCTCTTTAACATCCAATGATCTGAAGTTCATGTATTAACAGGTTTCATAAATAATTAACAGGGGTAAAAAAAATAACAATTGGGTGCATTTAAAATTCTAATTAGGGTGTATTTAGAACTAATTTTATTTTATTATATGTATAAGGATATTTATGTCTTCCAACATAAATATATTTTAAAATTATAAATTAATGGAGTTCATTTATTAAATTTGGATATAAATAGCCGTTACCTTTTTAAATATGAGTTGAATATGATATTATTGACTTTTATATAAATGATACAATGAAGGGTAAATTGTGGTTGATAATTTTATAGTATTGTGATAATGTGAAGGTGTTAATATCGCAAGTTGTTTTCATAGTGGTGATTTCCTAATATTATTAAAAGCATAGTACTTTGCATGTTTTCTTTTGACGAGGTGATAATATACAATAATACTATACCACCGTCTCTGTACTATTGAAATGTCCTATTTTATTATATTGAGTGTCTCATTTAAAAATTCTTATTTTTTACTTTTAGTAAGTATTTCATATATGGTCCACCACTCAATACAAATATGACAACTCATTATATATAAAATAATAATACTCCTTAATAAAATAAATGGGACCGTTGAGTACATATTTGGCTTGATAAGCAACTCATCCCAACTTCTGCATTTTTTATACGAAATTTTCTTCTAAAATAACTATATTCTTTAAATTTTTTTCTTATCATCCTGCTATAACTGGTTTGCATAAATGCTAAATAGAATAACAATACAATTAATTTTCTTTTTTCTTGTAATGGACTTTTGATCCTAGAAATGTGCTTATATGATAGATTACCCAAAGAAAACTATTAATTTGATCCTAGAAATGGGCTTATATCTACGGTAAAAATACCCAAGGCCCAGCCCAAGTGATAAACCTCTCTAGAATGAGCTTTCACCAAAGTCCAAACAGAACACCCAACTTTAATAGAATAATTTTACTAAAATGCCCGTCAACTGTCATCCAATCGAAATTTGGAATAGAATTTAGGATAGACAAAGGAATATAATTGAAGAGAATAAGAACACGAGTGTAAGTGGTAATGGAATTACTATCCCTAATCTCAAAATTGATATGTATTTGGAATGAGAATTATCATTTCTTTTGAAATCATCATTCCTTTAAATAAAAGAATAGTGATTCTCAATCCTCATGCTATTTCCCATTCCATGCTTAAAGAAATCAATTATTTATTTATTTATTTATGTAGCATAATATAAATCATAAAAATAATAAAAATATTCTTTTAATTTATACCATAATATATATATATATATATATATATATATATATAATTAAACATTATAAATATAATAATATTGTTATGTCTAACGTATAATATTAATTAAAAATTTTGTTATTATACTATATAATAAAAAATAAAATATTAAATTATTTATAAATTAAAAATTCATACAATTTTATATACCCAGTAAAAATATTTTACTTTTATTTTATTCATTAAAATTTTAATAAAATTGTATAATTAATTTAATATATATTATAAATGAAACAAGACGTACCTTTGGTTCCGCAGTACCAAAATTAATAAATTATAAATAAAAAATTAATATAATTAATAAAATTAAATATATACATGTAATATTGAATATATAATTATTTTTATATATATTTAATATATTTGATTTTTTGTTTATTTTTTAATAATATTAGGGTTCTATTTTATTTTTAATTTTAGCACTTTTAAATATAAAATTTTCATTGAATTTTTTAAAATAAATAAAATTTTCTTTGATATTTTCATTAATTAAATAATTTATACATAAATTTTAAATGAGTTAATTACATGAAAAGTCCTAACCTTTTCCTCGATGACAAATTAATCCAAACTTTGGATATTTATAAATACGAACTCGACTTTAAGCTTGCATTGCAATTCGAACCATCGATCAGATTTTGACCATCCCTTGACCAATTGGGATAACCTATTCCACTTCCCTATTTAATCTCCTATTACATTTATTAGATTTTTGCCACGTGTATTAATCTAAGTCCTAAAATACAATCACATGCCTAAAGGGTATATTAGTCATTAATTAGGGTATAATATTTTTATGGAAACAAGTTATGAAACAGGTAGTGAAACACCATGGTGGAATAGTGGAATCAGATTGTCCCTTGACTTTTTTTTCTTTTCTTCGACACTTTCTCTCAAACCCACCATCATGTTCTTCATCCGGCCACCGTCAGATCAGGCTATGCCGCAGAACACCAGCACCTGCCGCACAATCGACACTGCCGAATTACTCTCTTAGGTCATGAAAAACTCCAGCGTGTATATCAAAACGACATTGAACGCCGTTTAAGCGCAGAAGAACGACACTAGCTCCAACCCAATGTACATTCCCTTCCTCCTCATCAGAACGCAGCTCACGCCGCACACCCCGCCCAGCAGCACAGCCCCCCTCCTCCAAATTATATTATATATATCATCATTTATTATTGTATATATAATTTATTTCAAATACTTTAATATCTAACTCTCCTCCAGATTATCTTGAAGTCCATCTATAATGCTTGCAAAGATTGTCAACAAATCTATGCTCTTTCTGTGAGGATCATTTAATATTGGTAATATTGAAGTTTTTTCATCTCGCTCTCTTCCCCATGTGGGTTGTGGCAATTGGACGTTGGTTGAGTTTTAGTAAACTGAGTTTGTGGTAAATGGTAATTGTGATTTAATTTGTTGTTTTTACCATCAGCTATGCTTGTTCAATTGACTTGATAAGTTTTTACTATTTCGATTCCCTTTTTATTTGTTTCGAGTGATGCATTAACCATGGAGGTTGAGCTCCTGGTGAGCCTCCACGGCGATGCGCCGCCACCGCCTCTCAGCGCTGACCTAATTTGCTACTGGAGTGAAGCGTCCGTCAGCACCGCTCGAAATCCGTGTTTGCCAACACCACCCCAAAAAAGAAGGCGCAGAACCAGAGAGCAAGCCCCACCACGCCGCTGTCGGGGAGCGACGCCACCTTCCTCAGCGGTGGATCTGGGATGCCGGCGCTGGCGGCTTTGAAGAATCCAGCCGACCACATGTCAGAACTAACTAGATCTAAAGTATACCTTGATGGAATTACGACTGCTATGGACATTGAGTCACAATTTTTTAATTTTTTTTACGGTGACGTGGATGAAAAAAATGACACGTAAGCAACCGGGCAGCCTCCTACTGCCTGATTGTTCAATTTGCAAAAGAGGATTAAAGTCGGGTATTTATTTGTAAATATTCAAAAGTTATACTATGAAAATATTATTAATTAATGAGATTAAAACCAGTTTAGTAATACATTTTCTATTACCTAGTGATTCCTAAATCATATCAATCATGATAATTATTACTTTTAATCATTTCTTTCCCATCTCTATTCCATTCACAAATATATTACATTCCATCATTATTCCATTCAATCATACCAATCTAGCCGGGTTGATTTAGTCTCAAAAACTTATAGGACCAGCAATACTCTTTTTACCAATAAGTCATCATATTATTAAAGAGTAAAACAAAAAACAAAGCATTACAGGAATAAAGATGTTGTAGCAGAAACCATATTTAAATAAAAAATGGTCGAAGTTCATGTCATAAAACATTGGCTTTAACAGGAAGTGTGGCACCGAATCATGCCAAGTAAGGGGGCCTCCAATAGATGAAATCAAATCTGCAACAGAGTTGCCTTCCCTATATATGTGTGTAACATGAAATCTCATGTTTTGAACAATTTCTTGCACCCTTCTCCAACTCGAGATCAACCTCTATGAAATCGGGGTGTGTCAACGCATAAACAATATACATAGAGTCCGACTCCAGCTATAATCTATTCCACCCCCTTGTCATAAGGGTATTCCACAGCTAAACAAGTTGCTGATAATTCTACCTCAACCGCGAAACCCTTTCCAAAGCCATTAGTGAAGCAACCCATCGGGAACCCTCTACTGTTTCGAAAAAGCCTCCCCCAGATATATCTCCCGACGTTCCCTTTGCATGTCCATCCGTGTTGGCCTTCACCCAACCAACTGCCGGAGGTTTTCATCTAACAGGTATGGTTTGAGGTGCTCTCCCCAATCGTCCAGCAATTCCAAAGAATTTAAGAGTTGCAAGATCATCCACTGCATTGTCCATACATCCCATCTCAAACTCATTCCCCTCCTTTATTAAAGCAAGAAGCAACGCTTTAATTCCCGAAACCCTGATCTCCTTGATACTCTTTTTACTTGTAAAGAAACTTTACTAACTGACAAGAAGTTTCAGCAAAATTTAATTTAAGGTTTGCAATGCTACCATAAACCAACCGTAGTTTGCAATAGGGGTGTGTGGATTAGGATTCGATACGAATTTTTAAAAAATACGTACCGAAATTCGTCCGTATCGAAATTCGATTCGATTCGATTCGGAACGAATTTTAGGAAAACGGATTTTGATGGTGTAGAGCAGATCAGATCGGATTTCTCATTAGAAATGGAGTTTTGCACATATAAATACTTAAAAAAATATCAACTAAATAAAAAAAACTAAATTTCTCATAAACAATTCATATTATAAATAAAGAATGATAAACTTTTAATGAAAATGATAATATATTTAATAAAAATTGATAAATTATTTAAAAAATATAAAATAGTTTTACATAAGACGACCTTATGTGTTGCCCTATAAAATAATAGTACTAAAATAAAAAAATTAATAATTATAATTTTTTTTTTTACTTTTAACTTAAAATTCAAGGTGTTTTCAATTAAAGACTATCTAATAATATTTTAGATACAGATATGGATTATCATTTATTTTTTGCACTTTATCTTCATTAAATAAATATAAAATATAATAATTGTTTATTAAGTTTTACGACTGAATTTAGATTTTAGAGATACCATTTACTTGATTCATTATGTTCTATTTTGAACATATTATTTTATTTATTTTTTATTTTTAAAAAAATTATTTTACTTTATAAAATATATATTTTCTAATATACAATAATAAATAAATATTTAGAACATTAGATATATTTTTAAATTATTACTTGTAATTATATTATAAATAATTTTAATTTATTAATTGTGATTACATTATAATTAGTAGAGTAAAATTAATTCATTCATGACATATAAAGTATAAAATAATAAGATAAATATATTATACTCCCTCCGTTCACTTCTAAAATATTCATTTTACTATTTTTAGTATCTGCTTCAAATGTATTCATTTCTCCTATTTATTTAGTAAAAAAGTACACAATATGACCACCCACTTCCCTCTAATACAACTACCTACTTTACATATAATAATAATACTCCTTAATTCACGTGCAAAAAGAAAATGAATACCTCAAAAAGTTAACAATTTTTTTCAGTTCAGGATTAATTCGATACGATTTCGGTACGGTTTCGATTAAATCCAATATCCGTGCACACCCCTAGCAACAGTTGTCCAGAAACATCCCAAATTCCCAATAAAATGATACCCTAATATTTCAGTAATTTCACAATATCTTCTCACCTTGGAATAGCGTAAGCATAAAACTTTGATTAAGAATTTGACCGTTATCCCCAGTAAGATAGTCATTGTCATGAAAGTGGTTTGGTTTATTCAATGCATGCTACTAAAATGTATTTTATTGAAAAGTTCAATTAATTCCACCACGCCCGGGCCCTCTAAATAGCCCCCGCCTCTTCAACCTAAAATCAACGAATATTGAGGATGAGTATGCAACTCAGTGAAGAAAATTTAAACAAAACAAATTACATATCAAGCAAATTTTGATTTTGACATGCTAAGAATACCTTAAATCTCATAAGTAATTCATAAATCTCTTTTATATGATCAATCAATATAAATATAACTATTTAAAACTTTAGACTTTGTTCCAATAAAGATATTTGTATCGATTTTGTCCCATAACTATGAGTTTTCTTTCAATTTTGCCAAATTTTCGCCGAAACCCCCAATTTTCGCCGGATATTGGTCACGTGTGTTGCACGTGACTGATGAATTTGGGGGTTCCGGCGAAAATTTGGCAAAATTGAAAGAAAACTCATAGTTATGGTACAAAATCGATACAAATATATTTTTTTGGACAAAATTTAAAGTTTAAAAAGTTATGGGGCAAAATAAAAACTTTTTGGGTTAATTAATTCCTAAAAAATTCTCCACCTTATAGAGGGTTTTCAAATCTATCACGACATTTTATTTTTGTCAATTCAATACACGATTTATTTAATATTTTCAATTCTTTCACGAACTTTTATTTTTATTTTTGTCAATTTAATACGCAATCTATTTATTATTTTCAATTCTATCACAACTTTTATTTTTTGCTATTTGATAAACCACTTATTTTATTTTTTCAATTCAATTAAATTTATTATTATTATTATTATTATTATAATATAAGTAGAACTATGTAGTTATTAATTAATTAATTTCCTTTGCCATAAAATTTTAATTTTTAATAAATAATTTTATTTATATTATATTTTTATTAGAGTTGTGGATTTATTATATAATAATAGTAATAAGTTCGAACAAAATTAATCATAATAATAATAATGATAATAATAAAAGAATTTTATTCGTTATGGTTAAAAATAATTTTACATAAAGGTCGACCAACTAAGATAATTTTTTAATCGAATGTTAATTTATTATAACAACGATACAGAAAAAAATCTTATGAAATAAATGATCAACTTGTGTGTTTTAATTAATTTTTAAATAACTTTTATTATTAATAATAATAACACTATAATAATAATAATAGTAATAATGAATTTAAAATATAAAATAAGTGGGGTACAAATTTGCGAAAATAAAAGTTGTTATAAAATTAAAAATATTAAATAGATCGCGTATTGAATTGACAAAAATAAAAGATCGTGATAAAATTGAAAATATTAAATAGATTGTGTATTGAATTGACAAATATAAAAGGTCATGATAGATTTAAAAATTATCAATAAGGTGGTGAATTTTTTAAGAATTAACCCAAGAGTTAAAAGTATTTATTTTGTCCCATAACTTTTTAAACTTTAAATTTTGTCTCAAAAAAGATATTTGTATCGACTTTGTCCCATAACTATGAGTTTTCTTTCAATTTTGTCCAATTTTCGCCGGAACCCTAGATTTCCATCGGAACCCCTATATTCATCAGTCACGTGCAACGCACGTGACCAATATCCTGCGGAAATTGGGGGTTCCGGCGAAAATTGAAAGAAAACTCATAGTTATGGGACAAAATCGATACAAATATATTTTTTTGGACAAAATCTAAAATTTTAAATAGTTATAGGATAAAATAAACTTTTAACTCATTATTTAATGTAACGGATTATCTGAGATCCTACAGATACTTCCCGAGGATCTCTCCCAATCCCGACACCTTTAGGGTCTTAGCACGTCTCAAGTATTCTTATAGGAAAATTGTAAAAATTTTCACGTCTCACATAACTTCAAAGGAACTTGCATAGTATTTGATGTTTCTAATACTATGAAAAGTTGAAAAAGGGTAACATATCAACATTCACATTCATGTAAGTAAGTACGTAAATTTTTCTCACCTTAGTTGCTTGGGTACGAGTAGGAAGGAGAAGTCGCTAGGGCTTCGCGCTTAAGAATCACCTAAGATTATTAGGGTAAGAAATAGTGAAATACCTACTTAAATTGAAGAAAATAGAATTTCTTCTTTAGAATTTAAAGTCAAATTAAAAGTGGTTTTATTTTAAATGAGAAAAAAGACAAATTTTATATAAACTGAATTTTGTGGCTTGAACGAAGAATAGATAAAATAAGATTTTGATCGTGAATCATAAAAATAAGTAAAACATATTGGGGTCGTAACCATCATTCCTCCCTTGTCATTATCTTCCCCCAACAAGTCCTTAGACGTTTTGATCATGGGGAGAAATGACGTCATAACACTGATTGTCGTTGCACACTACCACTTTACACATTAATTTGTGGAGGTGGCGGTGATGGAAGCTAACCAAGCTCAAAGGGAATTAGGAGAGGCTAGCTTCTTACTCAAAGTGGTTGCTAGTGTGAAAAAATGTGTTGGTGCTCAAAAGTGTTGGGGAGGAGGGTATTCATAGGTGAGGGAAGTGTGTAGAGTTGGAAGGTGGAGTACAATCCTCCCAATCAATCCCTAGAATTTGGGGCATTTGAATTAAATTGATAAAGTGCAGGGTTTTGTATTCAAAACTGCAATGGAGTGGCTTAAGCTGTCCCGATTCATGATTGGGTTGGGAAAGAGTTAATCATGGTAAGTTTGACTCATAATTCTTCAATCAATCCAATTAGTTTCTTCAGGTGATGTCAAACTTTATTCCCCTAATTTCTAGGGCAATTAAGGCCGGCGATCACATGTCCAAATCAAATACAAGAAAAGAGAGTATATTCCACATGAGAGATGCTCAACTACTCTGTACCTCTGAATCGTCATAACTACCATGTTTGATGAGGAAAGCAATTTGATCTGCAAGTAATCAAAAGAGAGTTTGATGAGGATCACATTATAATTTAATAAGCTGAGTATATTTATAGCATTTAACTGCAGAAGCATTGTTGGACCATAGAAGTAGGTTGTCCTTGAGAAGCTGAATGAGCTTCTGAATGCTGGGCATGACTTTCTTCTTCGATTGATCTCTCTGCAAAGTTTCGCACACTGCAAAAGAGAGCAATCAGATTAATTAGATTAAATGCTTGAGGATTCAAAAATGGCAAACCTTGAGGTGGATCACAATATCTCAAAGTGGAAGACAGCATGATTCAAACAGCACGCCAGTCGAACTGGATTTGAAGCAGGTAAATGTAATTTCGCTTCATCGAGAGCTGACTGCGAAAGCACAAAATAACACAAGTTTAATGCATTTCTTAGATTGATTATGACCAGATGACAACATACCTGATATGCTCCATATGAAAAACCAGAAAAAATTTCCCTGTCATCACCACTAGTGCTAATCGCAGCCAGATACCTATAAAAATCCCCTTTCCTACAGTAAAGATATTCAATATTGAGAGGCATTGTTGTGATTTGTAGCCAATATCAAAGAGAATTATCAAAGAAACAAAAATAAATAAATAAAAAACAAAGTTGAGAGAATGAGAAAGAGTAAGAAGCAACATCAGGGATTACAGTGGTTCGATATGAAATACCTACATCCACTTGGAGTTTCAGATGTTGTCTTATTAATCACTTGCTAACAAGCTCTAAGAAATCACTCCTAAAAGCTAGAATACAGGAAGAAAAAATGGAATGTGATCAAGTGTGTATTGTAGACTATATATAATGAGCTATAGTGAACCAAAACAAGCAGATTTTGTGCTTTTAACTTCTATGCAACGGCTATAACACCCTGCTAGCATATCTAACTCTGTTCCAAACCCCACAGCTGATTGATGGATCAAGATTATTACCAAATAATTAATAATAAATCAACAAGGTGAAATTTAAATACACCGATCACTCACGTCTTTTGGCAAAGGACGTAGGTCTCTACAGAAGTGCATGAGCGGAGAAGATATTCATCAATGAATAGGTCAAACCATGTCATTGAGCTCAGTCTGCGGCCTGACCAGGTACTCCCTGAGTGCCTCAACATCCACTTCGTTCGTCTCACCCAAATTCACAGTTGATGACAAACTTCTCAAATAAGGTATTCGATGACTGATCTTACACTTGAACCCATTCAAGAGCAGATTCCTCTCGAATTCAGTCAACTCTGTACCCATTTTCGCGACTTTTGTCATAGCATCTACCACGTCTGCCAAAATTCACACACCCAAACAACTATTCAACAGAAAATATATATATACTGTATGTGCTAAAATCAATGATTCGCGCGTAATTTCAACAGAAAACATATGCTAAAATCAATGATTCACGGGTAATTTTCCCAACAAGAAAGACAAGTGATAATATCATCGATAAACCAAACAGTAAATTTCACAAAGTTTTAAGATCCATTCTTAGGGCAAAATTCAAACGAGCAAGAATATCCAAGTTTAAATGTCTACCGCCGCAATTGTTGCTATGGAAACGAGAGCTTCACGATCTGTGATACGATCCATTAGCGATCGGGAAATTGAACTGCTCGCCGTTTTGGTTTCAGTCGTGCAAATTAGGTCGAAAATTTTCCTTCCTATTGATTCTCCATTGATGGGCTTTAGGATCTGTAATTATTTCCTGCCTATTTATACTCTGACGATTTCTCCGGATTCTGGCGGGTTTTAAACGAAAATATTTGAACGGGATTATTGAATTTCATGCAAGGACAAAAAAACGGGGGCATAATGAAATTTTTTTGGAAATTTTTCGGAAATTTGAGCCATTAAGCAATATAATTGAAATTATTATTTTTATTATTAAAAAACTATTTTTGTGAAAATTTTGTGAGACCAATTTATTTGAAGCGGACTGTGATTAATTACTAAAAGGGTATAGCTATTTATGCAAGACTGTTTTATGTAGGTGTTTACGTGAGACGATTGGAAAGTGAGAACTTTTTATAATGAAAAGTGGGGCAATAAATTAATGAAATGTGATAATGTTATTTTATGAACAATTTTTATAATAATCAAGTGGGTTTAGTCTACCTGGCCACCAAGCTTGGAGAAATAAGGGTGTATGGACATTTAGTGAACTAATTCCTAACTATACTAACAACTAATTTTGTGATAAAAAAAATTAACAATTTTTTATAATATAAACAAAAAGTAATAATATTTTATAGCGAAAATGATAAAGTTTTATAGTAAAGTTGATAACTATTTTAAAATTATCTCACATGATGGTTTCATGCAAGACCTACCAATTATTAGATGTATCCCACCAAAACTCTCTCAATCCCACTAAAATAGTTACAATTTTTTTAGCATGAGGAAGGGAGTATAAATAAATTATTAAATAGTACACTCCATTTTAAATTAGTTCATCCTTTTAATTAGGAGTTGCCTATTTGTATTGCAGAATTAATGAATTTACCTCATTTTTTAAATATACCTTAAAAAATAAAAAATAATATAAAAAAAATTTAAACTGAAAATTATGACGGATTGGAATTTCCTCTCCATTATCATCTATTCATCTAATTAGTCCCAATCAATTTTAAATAATTCAATTCAATCATTAAGGGTTCACCATTAAATGTGGGGTTTTCAATATCCTAATAATTCAAATACAAAACAACAATTAATTTGAGATTCATTGTACATAATATTCAAATGATTATAAACCAAATGTGAAACATATGTACAGACGTAAAAAAGTTGATGTGATCTTTAAATTGTTTGCATGGAGTTAAAAGAACTTAGAATTAGCGAGATGGTGGAAATACAATGGGGTGTCTCACCGAAGAGATCTAAAGATGAGTCAAGGTCGACGTTCATATCACCGTTGCTTCGCTGCTCCGCCGCTCTACTCTTCCGCCTCCGTAAAGTAGTCTATCGCCAATGCCAATGTCGTTTATTCAAATATTTCAATTTTTTCTTATACTCTCTCAATCCCAAACTTGTTGTCTTACTTTTCGTTTTTATCCATCTCAAATTAATTGTCTTATTCCAAAAAAGAAAACATCATATCAACAAATAACTTCAAAATTTTATCTTAATTTCAAAAATAACACTCTCACCTAACACATAACATACTTTATAATTTATTTATTACCTAAAAATACCACAATACTCCTAAAAAACCAATAAAATTAGTTAAAAAGCAATTTTTTTAAACTCCGTGTCTACATTAACTAAGACAACAAGTTTGAGCCGGAGTATAAATTAAGAAAATGTGAATGTGTTAGAAGACTTAGTAATTTGTTTCATGATTACCATTTTCGTACTTCATTTGTGTTAATTTTGGATTGATCAATAGAACGCAAATCTAAAATTTAAAGGTTAGCCTAAATTTAATAAACAAGTATATTTAATTATCATGGGGTATGATTAGTAATATACTATTATTTAATAATATATGTTTTATAAAGATATTTAAGTAATTTAAATTAAAGATAATTTAAATTTAAATTTTTTGAGAGTAAAGAGCAAATTTTAGGTGTGTGTAGTAGACTCTTATTAAAATATAATTTTTATAATTAAAATTTTTTTAAGATAGTTAAAATATCTATGATACATATTAAACTATGAGTTTATCTCTTGCATTTGTGTACATGTACTATGTATAGATGTGTTTTTTAATAAATGCATTAATTTTTGTATATATAGTTTTTATTTAAAAAAGTAATAGAATTTCCCTAATAAATTGTGTAAGTTCTTATTAAATAACATGTACTGTGTTTTAATGTGTTTTAATTTATTAATATACTCACTTAGTCCCGGTAAAAAGTCATAATTTATTTTTTACATATGAATTAAAAAATATTATTATTTTTATATAGTGAGTAGTTATTATATAATTAGTAATGAATAGTGTGTATATGTGGACTCTTTTACAATGAAAAATTATGATGTGACCCAACATAAAAAAATTGATAGTAAGTTTTAATGGGACGGGGCGACTTTAAGTTTTGAATATTGATACATGAGTGCTAGGAGATTTTGACAATTAGCATTATATATCTTCAGAACCCATTGATAAAAAATATATAAAGGTCCTATATAACTTAGGGAAAAGTGTGATACAATATTACATAGAATTAATGAAATTAATTTAGTGAGAATAAAAAATTAAGATTTAGTAGTACTAATTTATCTTTGTTTTAGAGACTGTGTAATGAATTTTTAATTTTACGTTGATAATAATATTTTATAACAAAAGTAATAATTATTTTAAAAAGTGAAAAATGATCTCAAATGAGACACGCAAGACATATTCTAAATATTTACATTTTTATATTTATATAATATTTTTAAAATAAAAATAATTAAAAAAATTGTAAAATGATATCTACGAAAGTTTACATAAGCAAGTGTTGCTCGAAATAAAACAAAATAGATTATGGACTCTGAAAATGCTTAGTACAAGTAATTGCATAAATTTGGAGTTATTAATTACTACTCTATAAAACATATGATTGGAAAATTGTGTATACTTAATGAATAAGTTAAGTTAAATTATTTGGCAAGTGTTTTAATACTATTCCATCGACTTATGAAATACTCCTGTCGAAGTTTTTACTTTCAACGAGGTCGCACTTGCCAATGCCGACTAACCTCTTCAAATATGATCTAATTAATTAATTAATTACAAACAAATCATCTCTTAATAAACTAATCAACATTAATCATCAACTAACTCCATAAAAAGATCCTAATTAAGTGCGAATCAAATCGGGCCTAATTCACATAATTTATTCCTTCAATCGTTTACTAATTAACCTGTTTAACAACCCACTTTTTTTTTTCTCCTCTATATTATCTCCACCAAATTCGGAAAAAATAAAAACAAAAAAATAAGCCAATGATGAAAGCAGAAGAAGTTTTGAATCTATTCGATTCCGGCTGGTTCGGAAGTCCAAAGCCATCCGATTCGTGCTGGTTTGGAATCAAAACTGCAATACTTCCGCCGAAATACGAACCTCCGTCGCCAACCGCCATGTTGATGCTTCAGAAATTGGAAGAAATCGAACCGCCGCCGAAAGCTCCAAAGCTTCAAATCCGATCGTTAAGCGATCGCTGTATAACCGTCGACACAGGAGAATCGGATGATTCACCGAAGCCAAAGCTGCAGAAGATTTTATCCGGCAAGGAATTGGCCGCGGAAGTTGAGGAGCCGCGCGGCGAGAAACGGCGGCGGGGGAGTGAGAGAAAGAGACTGAGAAGAAGCTTATCTGCTCTGCGATTGGAGGAATTGAAAGCGTTCATGGAGTTAGGGTTCGTCTTCAGTGAAGAGGAGTGGAAATCCGGAAGGAATTCTGGCCTGTTTTCGGTTCAAAATTGGGGGAAAATGGCGGATGATAGTGAGAGAGGAAATGGGGGAGAAAACGGTAATATTCTGATGAACTGGAAAATCCCATCTCTGAAGAATGAGATCACCATGAAAGATCATCTCAGAATTTGGGCTCACACTGTTGCATCAAATGTTAGGTGATGGAATTAGATTTTTTGTCGATTGATTTAAAAGTTTGCAATTGTACATATGTTTTTTGGTAAATGATTGATTCACTGTTGCATCAAATGTTAGGTGATGAAATTAGAATTTTGTTGATTGATTTAAAAGTTTGCAATTGTACATATGTTTTTGGTAAATGATTAGAATAAAAAAAAATGAGAGTGTGTTGAGAAAGAATGCAGATTGATTGAAATTAGTGGAAATTGATGGTCAAATTATATATAATTGGCCTTTCATGTTTGTGAAAAGCTAGGTCAAGATATCCTCATAATTTCTTTGATAAATGATAATTAGAGATTTTCATATCTTTGAAGAAATCTTAATTTAGAGATAATTGCACAATTAGATCGTTTTAATATAGTAATTGGCTTATAATTAGATTATTATTTCATCCTTTTGCAACTATCTATTCTATAAGAAATTGGGAATTACAGTCGGATCATGTGATTGGATTGAATATGAAAACGAGAAGGGTTGAAACTTGAAAGTCGACAGCACAAGTGATTGAACATTTAGCAAGTGAAAACATGGCATGAAATGGAGACAACCAAGTACAGATAGGATCTGGAAACAGCTAAGTAGACTAGGTTGTGAACTTGTGGTTTTGGGCCTTTTGGCCATTTTTCATTTATTAAGGTTTTCTTTGTTTTCTTTGGCCATTTTCATTTGTTTACGGTTTTATTAAATTAAATAACATCTAAATCTGAACTTGTCATAAAAAAAATTATAGAGACCGAGCTCGAATAAGATTGTCTGTTAAGACCTATTTATATTCACGAACTTATTTTTAAGTGTTAATGAACGTGTTCAGAGTAATTTCTTATTATTCATGAACCCTTCTTCACGAATCACGAACATACAAACATTTTCGTTTGCAAACAATAAAAGAACATTTTTTTGTGAACATATAATATTGTTTATAAATACTCCTTCGACTCATTGAAACAATAAAAGAACATTTCATTTGTGAACATATAATATTGTTTCTAAATACTCCCTCTAACTCATTGAAACAATAAAAGAACATTTCATTTGTGAATATATAATATTGTTTCTAAATACTCTCTCTAACTCATTGAAACGTACATATTTTTTTCATTTTGGTATGTCTCAATACAAAGTGTGCATTTCCCTTTTTGGTGAAGGACCCATATAAATTAATTAATTCTTTCTCGGGTCCATCACCACATTAATACACCTTACCCAATTTACATTTAAATATCATTTATCTCACTTCAATACACATTAAAATATTATATCATTTAATCTAAATCGTCCACCTTTCAATGTGACGGAGAGAATATTAAACAAGTCAACAATAAATAATAGTACTCTATATTCCTTAATTTATTAGCATATTTATATATATTAATACAATATATTTAATCATGAACAATAAGAAATTAATAAAATACTATATTAATCAAGTTTTTAATGAACTTGTTTACCAACATACTAAAAATAAATTAAACAGATTTGGTTTACGAACAAATAAGCTATCCAATGCTGCATTCGGTTTGTTTATAAAATGAGCTTACAAATGGTCACGTTAATGTTCGTTGACTAGTTAAACATACATGAACGAGGTCTTATCATATGGATTCGTCAAACACGCTGTTCGCTTACATAACTAACAATCTACTTAAATTATCTAAATTATTCATTATTAAGTTGAAAATTATGATTTTTGAATTAATTAAAAAGTTTATAAAAAGTAAAAAAAAAAACACAAAGTTTTACGTGTTTATTAAAAACACTCCAATGTCTCATTGTATTATAATTTTGACCTTTTAATTATATACTCCCTCCGTCCCACTCAAAGGGTTCCTTTTTGTCATTTTGGTCATCTCATTCAAAGGGTCTCCTTTCTTTTCTTTACATACATGGAACACATACACCCCCTCTAATACAATTAAAATATGGAGCCCACAATCCCACTGATACAACTATTCACTACACATTAAATAATAAGGCTAAATATAGTGTGCACCCGGGTGCACCTAAGATTAAGGTGCACCCATATACAAATATAAATAATAACATGTACAATTATGAGTAAAAATGTATACAATTTAATATTTATTTTTTTAATAAAAAATTGAGTGTAAAAAAAATATACAATTATTAAAAAGCATGTATACACTATTTTGAATAAAAAATTATACACATATGAATGTTAGTTTTTTAATGAAAAATTTGGTGAAAAAAAGTATACAATTATTATAAAACACATATACAAAATAGAATAATATGTATACAAAATAGAATAAAAAGTCATATATATATATATATATATATATATATATATATATATATATATATATGTATGCACCCTTGCACCCGGGTGTACCAAATATACACTCAAATAATAATACTCCTTAATTCACGTGTCAAAAAGCAAAAATCACCCTTTAGATGGGACATCTTAAATATACAGGGAGTTTGGTCTATTTTATGCGTTATCTTCTTCTAATTTTAATGTTGATGTGTCATTTTTTTTATGTAGTGTTATTTTTCTTTATGACGAGGGAAACCACATATTTTTCTTGCAAGTCATTTTCAAACTCTAAAAATTTTAAGATCATTTGAAATCATTTATTTTTCAGTAAAAATATGAATGAGACTAAGGAAGTAGAGTTGTCTTTTGATAGTTTTCATTAATAAAAAGAAATCAAAGTTGTTGCCTGCGGTTGACAATAATTTTGTCAAATTGCTGTTAAGCTTTCTAAAATTTCCATTGGGAAAATTTTTAATTAATTGATCTTAATTATTACCAAAATTTTAATTAGTAATAAATTTTAATTATTGAATACATTAAATTACACTTTTATTCAGTCATTAATAATATAAGTTTATTCACAAATTAATAAAGAAATCAATAAAGGAGGGAGAGATACACAAAATTTTGGAAGAAAAAATTAAATAAAAGAAAAAGAGTGCATATGGATACACTCGGGTGCACCCACATGTGTACAGTATAACTTTTTATTCTATTTTGTATATATGTTATTCTATTTTGTATACGTGTTTCGTAATAATTGTATACTTTTTTCACATTAAATTTTTCATTATAAAAACTAGCATCATATGTGTATAATTTTTTATTCAATAGTATATACATGTATTTTAATAATTGTATATTTTTTTACACTCAATTTTTCATTAAAAAAACTAATAATTAAATTGTATACATTTGTTCTCTTAATTGTACTCCCTCCGTCCGCCTGAAAGAGAGTATTTTGCTTTTGTGCACGTTGATTAAGGAGTATTGTTATTTAATGTGTAATGGTAGTTGTATTTGTGGATGTGTGGACCCCATATTTTAGTTGTATTAGTGTGTGTGGGTCTCATGTATGTATAAAAGGAAATTACCCTTTTTAGAACGGACGATCAAAATGGAAAAAAAAACTCTCTTTCGAGCGGATGGAGAGAGTATATGTTTATGTTTATATTTGTATATGGGTGCAATATATCGTAGGATGCACCTGGGTGCACACTATAATTAGCCAAAAATAAATAACGGTCAGAAAATAACACATCAACCTTAAAATTAGGAGAAAATGACACACAGAATAGATCAAACTCAATATAGTATTTTATTTAATTTATTTAAGATAGTCATAGTCCAAACCCAAGGAAGACTAATGATACAAACAAATCAACTTGCAAAAACAAATACTCCCAAGGAAGACTAATGATACAAACATATCAACTTGCAAAAACAAATACTCCCTCCGTCCCAGGTTAGGGGGTCATTTTTCCATTTTGGTCGTCCCACCCAAAGGGTCCCATTTCTTTTTTTACACACATGGGACCCACACACTTCCTCTAATACAATTAAAATATGGGACCCATACTCCTACTAATACAACTACCCACTACATATTAAATAATAATACTCCTTAATCTACGTGCTAAAAAGCAAATGACCCTCTTACGTTGGGACGAAGGGAGTACTCCATACTTAAAATAGACAATATACATACTCTCTCCGTCTGTTGCAATCGACATCATTTGTTTTTTGCACGTGGACGGAGAGGGTAGTATATATGCGTAACATTTAATTAATTTTTTAATTTATTAGTTGAGAAATTATTATTATTATTTTATTATTATAATTTTTTTCAATTCAATCGTTGTCAAAATTTTTAAATAATTTTAAATGAGAGGCTATTCGAACTAACTAATAAATTTTGTTTTATCATATGAGTAGTAGTTTGAGAAACCTATGTCTCGTTTTTTATAGTATCTTTTATGTGAATAATAATCATGTATGATGTACTTCATTTATATATATATATATATATATATATATATATATATATATATATATTGCAAAACATCGGTAATTCTTCTAACGAGTAACGGCCGATTAATTGATTTTGATTAGGATTGTCATTCAATCGAAGTAGCCCGCGCATCTCATATTCAAGCCTGAGCTCGAGTGAAGCTTAGGTATATAATAATGAATTAATAATAGTATTTGGCTTGACTCATGTATCACAAATTTAAGCTAGGTTGGAATTCATTTTAGCAAGCAAAATTAAATGAGCTTGAGAAGCTTGGAATAAAAAAAATTAAAATTGTTATTATTATCGAATCTATCAAGCACTCGTGAGCTTTTTGAGTCGAGCTCAACACAAATCATTAGCTTAATGAGTGTAATATATGTTCGGATTTGAACTCGAGTATATATTATAACAACAAATCTTTTATTTATTTATTTATTTATTAAATAATAGTAAATAATATTTAAAAATATTTTTAAAAAAATTAAGATGTACTGAACTTGAGAATTTAAAAAATAGTGTCGAAAGCCTTTTTATCTTTGCAGAGAATTCGAAATGACATCAAATGAACTCTGAAGACCCTTATTTATATGGGAAAAATAAATCTATAATGAAATATTTTCTCTCGAAATAAGAATTGATTTGATTTCATTTCGGATTGTTTATCAATCTGTTCACCTTTGGAATTTGGTCTATTTAACTTAATTAAGAATTCGAAATTAAATAGGCCTACTAAATTTGATTTGGCCAAATGCCCAAAATAAAGAGTCTTTAAATCGAAGGAAATATTAATTATCTTTATTAATTCATTAAAAATTAATTTATTTTAATTCTTTAATAGATAAATATTTAATCAATATTTAATATATTTTCTTTTGCATTTGTGTTTATTAGAAATAAAGTTTAAGTCGCTACATATACAAATTGAGTTGAGCCACCAACAATTCATATTGATGAATTTAACCATATTGAGTTCAGCCAACAACAATTCATTGATGAATTTAACCATTCTAATTGATCTAATCCGCACACAAAATTAGGATGTTTGTAAATCCCTAGTAATAAGGCTCTATGATTTACCTAACAATGTTATCAATTCACGTAACTAAAACTTGGAGTTACAAAGCTCAACCCCAAATCCAACTGTGGGCAGTTACTTGGTACTAGATTAATGTCATGTTTGGAGGCACAAGTTTGCATGGTAGTTCATAAAGGAAATGAGAGTGCTATTGATGAGAAAATACAAAGTGAGTAGCAAATAAACTTCAGGCAACAAGCAATCCACGTCAAAAACTAAGATGAACTATGGGTGTCTTTTACATTGTCTTTAATTCTTCAGACTTGCATATTCTTATTTAGGATAAATAGTTTCTCTGCTCATCATACTATATTATATTAATAAGCGAATAAATTTTACATGGAGATGCATCTGCTCCATGAAAACTGGGAAGGGAGATTCATCTTCAAGACTTCCATTCTTATTTAGGAAAGCGAGTTTCTCTGCAAGAGAAGAGTTTTCTCAGCATCACACTATACTATATTATATTGGTATAGAAATATATTTAACATTTACCTCCAGATCCATCCTCATCCTCAGACCACAGTAGCAGATTGCACTCAAGAAGCTGTATGAGATTCTTAATATGGTGGGTGGCCTCATCAGCCTCCTTACGGACTTGTTCAAGGGCTCTCTTCGCAAAGAAACGAGCACTGCAAAACAATGGGATTAATTAGAATGTATTTATTGAATACTTAGGATTCAAGATAATAAATTACAAACCTTGGGCTACACTTCAATATATCATAGTGAAACGCAGCATGGTTTAAGGCACAAGCCAATCGCACAGGATTTGTAGCGGGTAATTCCAAGGACGCTTTACGAAGGGCTGACTGCAGGAAAGCACAATTAGGACAAAATAATGTATTCAGCACAATTAGGATTCGCAATCTTATATTTGAGTAGTAATCCTATGAAAATATATCTACCTCATATGCATGATACGACAATTCTGCAACATTGTCCCAAGTATCCACATCACTTATCTTGGCAAGGTTACGATAAAAGTCTCCTTTCCTTTCCTACAATGAAAGGGTATATAGACTGAGAAGTACTGAATTGTAATTAACTAAACAAGATTAAAGTTAATAAACTGCTCACTCACATCTTAAGGTAAAAGACCTTGGACTCAGAATCATCGCATGTAGGGAGTAAATGCCCATCAATGAAGGAGGCCATTCTGTTGCACTCCTCATACAGCCCAGTCCAAACACACTTTTGTTCCTCTTTACTCTTCTCACCCAATTTTACCACATAACAGATTCCAGAATTTATCTTCTTCTTAAACCCCTCACAAAACACACTCCTCTCACTCACAGACAAAGCTCCACCCACTATTGCCACATTCATCATTGCCAGCGCAGCCTCTGCAAAATTTAACCCCAAACACTCACATTAGGGTAAAATTGAAGATCCTATCGTCATATATTTAACAATATTCAACGGATAAACATAAATCTGAACCTTTATGCAAAATTGAAGATCTTTCCGTCATAGATTTAATAATATTCTACGGATAAACATATATCTGAACCTTAGCACATCTTAAGCTCCTATGTTATCATCGAATAAAAAAGGCAAAAAATTAGGGCAAAATTGAAATGATCTTACCGTCATATTGATGGGATTCCAACGAAACCTTTGCGCGGGCAAGGACACCGTCTCGAGATGAAAGGATTGCCATCAAACTGTTTCCTGTTTCGATCTCTCTCTCGGATGCAAGCTTGCGTATAGATGTTTGGATGTGGTGTGGTGTGGTGTGGTGTGGTATGGTCTTCATGGGTTGCTATTTTAATTAATGACGGTGATTACACACAATCACCCATTTACCATATTTAATCATCACCAATTTACCATATTTAATTAATTTACCAAATTTGATAGATGTTTGGATGTGGTGTGTAGGTTGCTATTTTAATTAATGACGGTGATTACACACAATCACCCATTTACCATATTTAATCATCACCAATTTACCATATTTAATTAATTTACCAAATTTGATAAATTACTCAGGTGAGATTAATTTAACTCACTATTTCACTATCACTTAATTACTATATTAATCAATCTTTAATTATTACCCCTTCCGAACATTGTATTTTACATAGGAGTAATATTTTAATATATAGTGAAGTTTGAGAAAATATATTTTAATGTATAGTGGAGAGTTGTATTAATGTAGTGGGTATGTCCCATGTGTTTATAATAATTGTTTTGGGTGGGTTGCATCAACTAAAAAGAAAAATATACACTTTGTTTTGGAACGGACCAAAATAAAAAAAAATGTATACCTAATTGTGGGGTATGAAGTATTTAATTGATAATAATTAATTAATTAATTAATCCTTACAAATCAATTAATTAAATTTCCCAACAATTAGTGTATTTTACTATAAGAAAATAGAGTTCGTCACCTGTGGTCCCCGCACACCGTGCCCTTATAGAAACACAAGAACAAAATAAAAAAATTAATACAGGAGCCGAAATATATGTAAACTATCAATTATGAACCTGAAATATTTTTTCTATCAATTCAGGATTTAATGAAACTATCAATTCATGACCTAAAGCCATGAAATTAATTAAAATAAAATAATAATAACTACATTAAAATTTCGGGTTATTCTGTAGTGCACCGGGTTCACCAGTGCACCTAGGGTTGATAGGTTAGTTTTTAGGGTATAGTTATTTTTAATTTTTAAAAGTTTAGTTATTTTATTTAATCTAATGGTGGTTATTAATCAATTTTTTGATCTAGCGGTTATTAATAACTAGGTGTACCATAGTTAAACTCTAAAATTTCATATATTAAAATTATTTTTTTTAAATAATATTTTATAATTTATTATCAATGAAATAATATACTCCCTCCGTCCCATAAAACCTTTCACACTTTCCTCATTTGTTTATCCCACAAGATCTTTCACACCCCAAAAAAGGAAATATCACGTTATCTAACTTCAAAAGTTCTTTTAATTTCAAATTTGTCACTCCTTTTTCAGTTACATATCATTATTTTATACTTTTTTATTATCTATAAGTACCACAATACCCTTCAAAGTCAATAAAGTTGGTCAAAAAGTACATATTTACTTAAATAACGTGGAATAATAAACATGAAAAGTATTATGGGACAAAGGGAGTACTAATTAATGGCAAATTTATATAATTATGTTATAAGATTTTTATTGATTTTATGATTATAGTTACTGATAGGATTATATTTTTCGGGTCCTGGACTGATAGAATAAAACTTTTAGATATCTAATTAATAGTTTATCTATCTTTCGGATCCTAAAAGGCCTGAAAAACATTAATGTGTTGTTATGTAGACATTGCAGAAAGATGATGTATGTTGCTATTAATGGAGTTGCTGGCAGAACATGGACTCCGACGAAAATGAAAGAGTAATGTTCAATTCGGAACAAAATTGAATTTAAAAGAAACAAAATTGATCAATAGCACTAAAATTGGAATAAAAATGACAAGAATGAATTTTTTCTTAATTTCCATCCGGACTAACCATATTAACACCACAACACATAAAATTAACAAAAAGTTTCAACAAGAACCAGTTGTCCAATGTAGTTGTACTGATAATTGTAAGGTTAAAGAGTAGGAGTATATAAAGAGGTTTAAGGATAATTAAACGCCATAGCCCGCATCATCAAGTAGCTCATTTACACAAAATAAAAAGACACCCATAGGTTTTATTCACAGGTATGTCTTGATTGATCCCCACAGAATACGGAATGATCACGAGTAGACCGCGTTTCCCATGCTTGTTCTTTCCATATTCGTCCACCCACTTTCAGCTTTGGTTCCTGTCTGTATCCTCCAGAAAAAAAGAGTGCCATGCTTCGTTGAATTATTAGCCCGTCCATAGCACTCGGATCTTTGCATGACTAACACAGATGCTTCTCGGGATTCCTTGCAATGTAAGCTATCTGCCATTTGTGCCCACCTCCAAGCTTTAACAGAACTTTCTAGGATCATATCGTTGCCCATGAAAATTAGGAATGCCATGTAAACCGGTGCCATTCCGACGTGGAAAGCCTCAAAGTGCAAGCAGAACTGGTACCATAACAATTGAAAACCTGAATGCACAAAAAGGGGGGGCTTAAATTCATTCATCCATACTCTCAAGAAAATAATAAGAGAATCTACCTGTTGGATCGGAGGGTACATTACATGCATACAAATAGGGCATTCAAGTAGTTCATGTACAGCGGTATTAGATGCTATTCCATGCCTTACACCACTATGAGTTGAAATTTTCCTAAGAAGGGACCTTCTAACTTCAAAAACATCAGGTGCACTGTCATACTTGGCACTGTCATACCATTATGTAATGGTAAATAGGAACAATTGATTAATTCAAAATGTCACTTAAATGAACTCAAATTGAAGAAAGCTGTTTTATTAACATATTATCCGATACAACTCACTGCACAAATCTTGGTCAATATAAAATTGGGGTTTACTCATTCATAAATGAGAAAGAAATGTGAAAAACAGAGATCTAATTACATGGTAAATCAATCATTTTAAAGTTCAATTTTTTCTTTCATTACCAAGATTTATAATAGGTGTTACTAGCTCTGTATGGGTGAATAGAGCATACATATACTAACAAAATTTAGCACCCAAAGTCACATGTATTGATAATTGAACCAGTAATACCGTCACATGAAAACATCAATAACCAATTGAGATGCTTTAATATTACGTTTTCACAGTACAAGGAAAAAACTTGCATAGAAGTGTTACATTCCAGGTAAGGAACATTGAGTACAAAGCATCAATTAAAAGAGTAAACCACAAGCACTCGATCCAGAGGATGCTTATAATAAGCTGCAAGAGGAACACTCAAGAAAATAAAAAATAATTCAACGAAATGTAGATAAGAAAGAGATGGAGAGACTATGCATACGCTAATATTGGAGGATGACGTAAGGATTCAACACTCAAATTCATATAAGGTTGAGGCTTTGTCAGGAAAAGCCGAACCCCATCAACGAAACCCGAAGAAAACAACCAAAAGCCCATTTTCAAATGAATAAATTTTAAATGACAGGCCTTTTCCCAAGTTGGCTCTGTAGTGCAAAGTCCATCCAGATCCCTGGTGTTTTAACAAATTAATCAATGAATTCTAACCCAAATTGTGTCAGGTGCCCACACATTTATCCTCTGGATTGCTGAAACCCACAAAATGCCATGGCCATGACCTGGGAAGTGGAGAGGCAGTGCAAATGCAACTTCTAGATAATCTACTTAGAATAATTCTTTAATATTCTGAAACAATATTCATAAAATAGTCGGTAAAAGAAGTGAAGAATTTGGGATTTAATTAATGTCAAAATTAGGTTTCAGTTTAGCTCATAGCATTTCAGTTGTAATACATGAGAATAAATTTTTCAATACTATACATAGGGAATAGGCACAAGTTTTTATGAAGGTAAATGTTGTCAGGAATTAGAAGAGATTACTTCACACTGTACAACACTAAATATGTATTAATCACGTGACTTGCAATAAACCTTTAAACAAGGATGTAGAAAACAGGGGCCAAATCCACCAATGATGCCAAAGCAAAATCTTAAACCGCAACAAGTTCACTTTAAGAGAAGCAATTGGAAAAGGAGAAGCCATGATTGAAAATGTGTTTTATCTCCTCTCTTATTCAGCACTGATAGCGTTCCTTGAATTTAGTATTTACCATTACACTGATTCACCAGCGTTTTCATCGGAGCTTGATGCGCATTGTAATTAAAAGCCAAAATAATAAAGGTAATTCCCACAGTGCATCGCTTTGGATATCAGGCATTTAATTCATTACAGTAAGTTCATTTTCGAAAGCCATGAAAGCAAAACCGTCATGCACGAAAGGATTCAGTAACGTCTTATGGAATAACCAAACCAAGACTGTGAATATCATACATCACCTTAAAGTAATAGTAATCGACTTTCAGCCACTGCATCCAGGATTGTCCTACAGGTGCCCTTGTTCCATCTTTCTGCAATGCCAAAAGAGCTGATTGAACTTAAAAAATATTAGTAAACATTTATCCATGTTTGGAAAAGCAGTTAATTTCGGCAGATCAAAGTAAGAAGAAAAATTATATAAGAATTTAACATCTTTGTTGGATATCAACTCTAAAAGCCTCATCACATTCTTCATGCTATTTCAAGCAATTGAGGATCATCCCTCAAAGCAGACTTGGTAATCGGGTAAAGCGCATAGAAGGTGCTCAGATCCATACTAATGATCATATTATAAGCTGTTTGAGATGGCATTTTCTTTAAAACCTCTAACAAGTTCACTTTCTTGGAAGGATGCATCTAAATCATTTTGAAACTGTAAAAAACTATTGTCTCATGCATGGCTCAGAAAAAAACTTTGTAATACAAGAGGGAAAATTGTATTCCTCATATAACTATACAGCAATGTACATACCTACGAGTTTGAGGTAAAGACTTAAGTTTTTCAAGCATAATTGCTTTGTTTTTATCTCTCCCTTTCCTACAACATCTAAAAAATACTACTTAATTCCACTGCAACGAAAAAAAAAAAATACACAACTTGCAGCGTAAATCGCTACAGCTATCTGCAGCTGAATGTCCCGGCTTTAAGTTGGATTGGCGCCAGCCATAAGTTTCAATAGTCATTTGGGTGACAAAGAAACTGGAAATTTTTTTGGGAAGAAAAAACATGATGATTAAGACCGTGTATCATGGAAAATAATTTAAAAGAATCTTTAGCACTTAACGCCTAATGTGGAGTAGATTCACATTGAATAATTGAACTTATGACCAATCCCATAACTATTATCCACTTAAATACTTTGAAGTGAGCATTTATTAAGAGCAGAAGCAGTTCCTCAAGCTTAAACTATCAAACTCGAAAGTGGAATGCAATATGTCTGTCTGTCGGAACATAACAGAACAAGCGTAGAAGCGTAATGGGAAATGAAGAAACGGAGTTAAGGAGGCTAAAGGAAATCAAATTCAACTCGCTTCCATGAGTTATAACAGCAACAATTACCAGAAATAACAGTAACAACTTCCAGATTCATCACAACTTGCAACAGAATCTGTTAATAAGAAATAAGAGAACTTAGCTATGCTGAATGGTGGCGCCAAGCGCTTGGAAACTTGCTGTACAAACTATAAGGGAAAAAAGTTGGGTTTCTTGAGTTATACAGTTCTTAAGAGTCGAAATGGGCTGCATATGAACAAACGTACAAAAGAACAGAACATACCTATGCCAATGTGGAGATCAGTAGCTGTGAGTGCCATGAAATCAGCGTAAAAGGCAGGGGTGGGGCGATTCTCTGGTGAGAGGTAGGGTCGGCTAGTATTCTACTTATTAGGCATGTAGAAAGAAGTGAATGGGAACAACCAATTCAATGGTTTCAGCCACTGAAAATCAAAGAATAATTTGCAGTGGAACCCTAATGAATGTGCGAGCTGAATTAAAGCGATGATAGCAAAATAACTCACCAACCATAAGCAAAGGGGGAAAGAATAATCAGGCCTACTGATACGCCCCCAAATTGATAAACAACGAAGATTTATAAAACCTAAATGAAATAGGGATAGTGTTCAACTCCTAACAAAGAAAGGGGGAAACAAGGTGAGGAAGAGAGCAAAATGCCTTAGCCAAACTATTCTTATTCCTGCAAACAAAAAGATTTCCTTATTTATCAGCCTTTCACATGAGGGGCTTTTCATTAATCCAATGGGCTTTCGCGATGGGCTGCTACTTTCTTGGGCTGTATCACCTACCATTGTCGATGTTGCATCAGAGGCCGGCGATCTTCCTATTTTGATACACCGAGAGATTTCATGAAGGGGTTGAACGGTGGCCATAACAGAGGATTCGTTTGAGTGAGAACTGAGAAGAAGAGGGTGCAAATGGGATCATTTTCATCTCCCATTCCACTTCTCACCAATTTGCCTAAACTAACTTCATGTATAAAGGGTTTTATAGTCATTAATTAAAATATACTCACCTCCATCCCTTCCAAAGAGTAGTGTTGCACGTGGAACGTGTAGTGAGTAATTGTATTAGTGGAAGTGTGGGTTCCATATTTATAAAAGATTAAAGATGAGACACTCAAATCAAAATGAAAAAAATGATCTCTGAATATGAGGGAAGGTTAGTTATGAAATATGAATACCATTTTAATCGGGAATTTGAACGGTCCATTGGTAGGAAATTGGCCATTTACGGATTCACCTTTTATGGAGTATAGACTATAGTATGACTATGAGTATTAGTGAGTTTGTGTGGGTATCAAAAGGGAAATTGAACTCTTTGGATGTGACACCTAAAATAAATAAAAAAATCCTTTAAATGAAATGGAGTGAGTATATAGTTGTGCCACGTACTGTACCATTACATAAGAATAGTCTAAATTTATTTCATAAGATCAATTAAATTCCTTCAAATAAGTGTATGTTTCAAATCAAATTTCTTATATTCTTGCTACTTGAACTTAATTTTAGGATAGTAGATTGGAACAGAAGTAGTACTTATCATCTAAAAATTTAAGGAAAAGTAGTACTTTAAATGAGAGGCTTCGAACTTCGAACTAACTAATGTCATATGTACCGTTGTTTGCAAAAGCACTCGTGTCTTCTTATATATATATATATATATATATATATATATATATATATATATATTATTTGCGTGAATAATCAACTATGATGTATGCTTTGTTTACGTATATACAATATGTCGGTAATTCTTTTAACGACCCAATAATTGATTTTGTTTAGACTATCATTGAAACGTAGTCCGCGCATATCATACTCGAGTTGAACTCAGAATATTAATCAAGTCAAAGCTTAGTTATATAATAATGAGTTAATAATAGTATTTGGCTTGACTTACCTATCACAAATTTAAGCTCAAGTTGGAAAAAAACCAAACAACTAGGATTTAAACTATTGGTGTCCTTTTTAAAAGCAAAAAACTGTCTGATTCTTCTCCATCACACTGCTACTCATCTGCATCAACACTTATCATCCTGAAGACTTGCAAAACTAGGAAGGAGGGAATCTTCGTAAAGACTACCATTCTCAGCTAGGAAAGCTTGTTTTTCTACAATAGAAGATTTTCTCATCATCACACTGTGACACTAAATTATGGAGCATTAATAAGTAAATAAATGTAACATTTACCAGCAGATGCGTCTTCAGCCCACATTAGGATGTTGCAATTAAGGAGCTGCATCAGATGGTCAGCGTCCTCATCATCTCCCATGCGGGTTTCCTTACTAGCACACATTCAAGTGCTAGCTTGGCATTGTAACGAGCACTGAAAAATAGACATTAATTACTCCACATTGCATTTATTAGCTAGGACTAGCTATTCAAGATAATAGATTACAAACCTTGCAGGAGTAGAATCACGCATTATTCAATGCGCACGCCAATCGCAACGGATTGGTAGCGGATAATGCTGAGCACTCACTAAGGGCTAACTGCAGGAACAAATAGAACAATATGAAAATAGCACAAATAGAACAATATGTATCTACCTCGTAAGCGCAAAACGACATTGCCAATTTACAGTAAAAATCGGCTATCCTACAATATGAAAATGTATGCATTGAGAAGTAGTACTAGCTAATAGTATTTAACATACTACATTATATTCAGAATCAAACACAAAATTTAATAAATCACTTACATTTTATGACAAAACACTTTGGCCTTAGGGTCGGAATCGCATTTAGGGAGTAAATGCTCGTTGATGAAGATTGACATATTGTTGACGTCCTCATATAATCCAGTCCACGCCTTCTTTCCAATCTCCTTGTACTTCTCAACCTGCTCTTTTTTATCACCCATTTCAGCCAATTCACGCACCTTTAACCAATAGCTGATTCCAGAATCCATCTTTTTCTTGAAAACTTGGTAAAACATAACCCTTTCGGCAACAGACAGAGCTCCACCCAACTTTCCCAAATCCATCATGTCCTTCACTGTGATACAAGCCAACTCCAAACCACTCAGCCCAACACCAACAACTCACCTGGTGAGCAGGCCCAACCTCGTCGAGGCCCAACCCGTATCATACGTCCACCACGGAGGCTAGCAGATTACATATTGGATAAGTGAAGGGAAAATAGCTGTTAGTTTGTTAGCCTTGTCAGAGAGGACATCATCCACTAAAACTTATTGTGTCCTTTTTTTTTATATACAGCAGGGAGGAGAGAGTGAGGATTATGTGAGATTTTGGCTAGTTTTCTGTTTCTTCCTTCTTTGTTCTTGGAGTTCACTCACTCAAAGAGTGCCTATCTTGTAATTTCTGTTTTTGATCCATTTTCAATCAAATCGTATCATTTTGGTGCTCTTGTTGAGAGTCGAACTCAACCATGGCAGAAGCAAATCTCATTGAAACCCTTCAAAATATGCAAAAACAGATTGAAAATCAATCCATATCCCTAAAACAAATTGAGAGCCAATCTATATCCTTACAGACACATTTCGAAAATCAATCCAAAACACTACATCAATCTATGCAGCAGTAGAGATGGTGGATGGGCGTATAGATGAACTTAAGGAGCATATACATGGTTCAGGTAAGGCATCGAGCAGCGGACCTAGCTTATTGTGGATCTTTTCATTCCAGCCATAACAAGAGTCAATGAAAAGATCCACAATAAGCTAGGTCCGCTTAAGAATTGTTGGGTGAGGGGTCAAAATCTAGGGACGGTTTATACATATCATGGTATGGCTTCATCCGTGAAAAAATCACTGTTTCGATGTGCCAGGAACTTAGCTGTGCACCTGTCGGATTGGAAAAATTGGCCAGCTCGGTGGCTGCTCCTACAGATTTGCATGTACTTCTCTTGATAATGCACGTATTTGGGGAGCAAATACATAAAGCTCACCTTCAAGTCTGTGAACTGACTCAGCGGCCACAATTTTGGTTCGAGTGACTTCTAGTCTATCTTCTCATCTTTCGTTATTTTGGACTCGGGAAAGATTTTATCGGTCTTAGTTATTTTGTGCAGTTAGTAAGTTGTTTGTTTTGGACTCAGGAAAGATTTTATCGGTCTTTTGTGCAGTTAGTTATTTCATTTCTTAATCCATGTAATGGCTATAAATGCCACCAACTCTCTTAATTACTATATATCTAATGTTTATTACTGCTGCATCACATCATTCCCTACCACCTTGTTTGTTTCTCCTTTTCCAGTAGTTTTAAACCAGGAGTTTAGAGATAACTTGGGTGTGCATAATTTTTTTTTAAATGAAATAAGGTTTGAGAAGTTGGTGGGGTTGAGTGCCATATTTATATTTTTAAGTTGAAAGTTATAATGGGACTTATGTTATTAATCAGATCAAGAAAATGTTAGCTTTTTTTGGGTAGTGTATACTCTTTTTCTTGCATCTCCTTCAGGGTCAATCTTCTTTGCCCCCACTCTTGGGTAACTTGTTTTCCTTTATCTTTCTTGTCATCTCCATTCTTTCGAATCTTGACTGTAGCAGTGTTTATGGCCATTGATTCTTTATTGGAGTTTCTTGCATAAGGCTTGCCCCCTTTCTTGGCTTCTTGTCTGTCTCTGGACTTGTAAGAATCCGACACTGGTGAGTGTTTGATTCCACTGGCTGCCATGCTCAATTCCATATCATGAGCTCTCGTAGCCAACTCCTCGAAAGTCTTTGGCTGAATCCCTTTGAGTATGTAGAGTAAATTCCACTCCATCCCTTGGATGCACATTTCGATAGCAGACTCTCCGGATAATCGGTCTTTGCAATTTAAACTCAAGTTTCTCCATCGATTGATATAATCAATCACAGGCTCGTCCTTCAATTGGCGAGTATTAGTTAGCTCAGTCATGCTAACGGTTCTCCTCGTGCTGTAGAAACGATTGAGGAATTCATATTCCATTTGTGCCCAACTGTCTATGGACTCAGGCTGCAAGTCGATATACCAATCAAAGGCATTTCCTTTGACAGAGCGAACGAATTGCCTCACCATATAGTCTTCATAAGTACCAGCATCATTGCACGTCTCAATGAAATGTGCCACATGTTGTCTGGGGTTTCCTTTGCCATCAAATTGCTGGAATTTAGGAGGCTGATAACCAGGTGGCAACCTTAAGTTATTCACTCTTTTTGTGTAAGGCTTAACATAAGTGACGATAGGCTTGGCATTCTCTTCAAACCTTTCTTTTATTGTTCCAAGTATAATATCTTTGAGTTGCTCCACTTGGAGCATTCCATCAGTCGAAAGTTGCACTCCTATTTCAGTTTGCTCTTTTTCAGTAGTTTGGCGTTTTGTGAACTCTTCCACCTCACTCTCGTCCACAACTCCTTTTCTGTTTGCACGGCTAGTCTCCGCAATGTCTCTTTTTCCATCAATTGGGAGATCTTGGTGTCTTGAGCTTCTATATGTTTCGTGAGCCCTTCGATAGCTTTCATCATATTTGCTAATTGCTCCTCAATAGTTGTAGTGCCGGCCATCATTACCGGGGCTGCAATTGAGTCCGATGAAGAGCTTGAGGATGAACGAGGGTGTGAGCATGCAGAATCTTCATCACTATCCTCTTTCATGGGTAGCTGTTTTCTTGAAGCCATTTCAACCGAAAAGTTAGAGCCGGGGGAGGCCTCTGACTGAGCTTTCATCGACATACTCCTTGTAACAACAACTTGTTCACTCAACGAGGCGGAGAGCTTGGAGGCAGAAGTCCTTCCTACTGTGATCTTGACAGGAGTCATGTTGTATCTTTGTAGGGAGAAGAGATGAGAGGTAGAGATGGTCCCACCGGGCGTGCCAAAATTTGTAACAACAAATATTGTATTTATAATAAAATAAATACAAGAGATTACAATGATAATCCAGCTGGATTAAACTTGAGAATATAGAGAAACAATCTCTATCTATCCTCTGATTCTTCTCTCGAACCAATTTGGCTTTGACTTGACTTGACTTGTGGGTTGACTTTGACTTTAGTTGACTGGAGTGTACGCTGACTATGTTGACAGCTTGTGTTGACTTGGCTTGTGTGTTGAGTCGGATCTTCAAATGAAGCTTATCCGGACTCGGATTTAAAGTGTATAACGTTAATCCGGAGGGATCGAACCTTTGTTCGGATTAAAACGCTATTCTTGAACCTATAACGTTAATCCAGAGGGATCGAGCCTTTGTTCGGATTAAAACGCTATTCTTGAAGCTTTCCGCGAAGAACGCTGAAGAACTTGATTTAAATAACGCCGGATCGGAGGGGTGCAGAACCTTGATCTCCAATTGGTGGCTATTACTTTTGAAGAACGCCGGATCGAAGGGGTTTAGAACCTTGATCTCCAATTGTTGGCTGTTCTTTTGAAAAACGCCGGATCGAAGGGGTTTAGAACCTTTCACTTCGATTTGGTGGCTGTTCTTCGCTTGAAGATGCTTGAAGTATTCAAGGGAGACTGCTCGTATTCTTGATCTCTTCAGAGCTTTTGTCTTCAGATATTTGTGTGTGTGTTTCAAATGAGAGAAGAGTCCCCTTTATATAGGTGAGATGTGAAGACTCCCTCATTAATGCCCTGCATTTTGATTGGTCCAGGCTGATTTGACCTGATTCTGCGGGCTTGGACCTTATTTGTTTGGGCTGTAATCAGACCTATTTTATTTGGGTCTGATTTATTGCATGGGCTTGTTTAACTTCAGTCAGACCTCCTTTAATTTGGGCTTATTTGACTTGGGTCAGACCTCATTTAATTTGGGCTTATTTGACTTGGGTCAGGCCTCATTTAATTTGGGCTTATTTGACTTGGGTCAAACCTCATTTAATTTAAACCCCTTTAATTTGTTGGGCTTAAATTAATTATCAACTATTTATTATTTTATCTTAGGAATCAATAATAAATTAAATTCCAGAATAAACAATAATAAATCAAAATTGACAATTTAATCAGAAAAAATCCACGTGTCGCCATTTGATTGGACTGTGAATTTTTATTTGCTTACACCATGTAAACGGGTGCCATTCCGACGTGGAAAGCCTCAAAGTGCAAGCAGAACTGGTACCATAACAATTGAAAACCTGAATGCACAAAAAGGGGGGGCTTAAATTCATTCATCCATACTCTCAAGACTTCATTCTCTTCGTGCCTCAGCCTGTTATGATACTGAAATATGTCTTGATAGCCTAGAACTGATATTTGCAAGGTAGTTCAAGTGATTTGGAAACTCTCACAAATGCTAGACACCTTATGTTCCCAAGCTCGTTATGACAAATCGGGTAAACAACACACCTTTGACTGGCACTTTGAGCATCAAGTATGGCCATTGGACACTAGAAAGAAAAATTATTAAAATATATTCGATCATGAAGATGCAGTGAATTCCATTTCAAATGCTCTTCTTAAACAAATACAAATGTTTACACCTACAACAGAACAAGAGCAACTGAAGAAAGACCCTACTATTCCATGGGGAGTAAACGCTAAAAATTTGACTAGTTAACTGTCTAAGCAGCAAGCTATCAACCCTACAGCACGAAATATAGAACAATTCATTGTCCTAAACAATATTTTCTTTAGCTCTTTAATATAGGAATAAGTATACTATACATCAACTAAGATAAAGAAAATAATAAGAGAATCTACCTGTTGGATCGGAGGGTACATTACATGCATACAAATAGGGCATTCAAGTAGTTCATGTACAGCGGTATTAGATGCTATTCCATGCCTTACACCACTATGAGTTGAAATTTTCCTAAGAAGGGACCTTCTAACTTCAAAAACATCAGGTGCACTGTCATACTTGGCACTGTCATACCATTATGTAATGGTAAATAGGAACAATTGATTAATTCAAAATATGTCACTTAAATGAACTCAAATTGAAGAAAGCTGTTTTATTAACATATTATCCGATACAACTCACTGCACAAATCTTGGTCAATATAAAATTGGGGTTTACTCATTCATAAATGAGAAAGAAATGTGAAAAACAGAGATCTAATTACATGGTAAATCAATCATTTTAAAGTTCAATTTTTTCTTTCATTACCAAGATTTATAATAGGTGTTACTAGCTCTGTATGGGTGAATAGAGCATACATATACTAACAAAATTTAGCACCCAAAGTCACATGTATTGATAATTGAACCAGTAATACCGTCACATGAAAACATCAATAACCAATTGAGATGCTTTAATATTACGTTTTCACAGTACAAGGAAAAAACTTGCATAGAAGTGTTACATTCCAAGTAAGGAACATTGAGTACAAAGCATCAATTAAAAGAGTAAACCACAAGCACTCGATCCAGAGGATGCTTATAATAAGCTGCAAGAGGAACACTCAAGAAAATAAAAAATAATTCAACGAAATGTAGATAAGAAAGAGATGGAGAGACTATGCATACGCTAATATTGGAGGATGACTTAAGGATTCAACACTCAAATTCATATAAGGTTGAGGCTTTGTCAGGAAAAGCCGAACCCCATCAACGAAACCCGAAGAAAACAACCAAAAGCCCATTTTCAAATGAATAAATTTTAAATGACAGGCCTTTTCCCAAGTTGGCTCTGTAGTGCAAAGTCCATCCAGATCCCTGGTGTTTTAACAAATTAATCAATGAATTCTAACCCAAATTGTGTCAGGTGCCCACACATTTATCCTCTGGATTGCTGAAACCCACAAAATGCCATGGCCATGACCTGGGAAGTGGAGAGGCAGTGCAAATGCAACTTCTAGATAATCTACTTAGAATAATTCTTTAATATTCTGAAACAATATTCATAAAATAGTCGGTAAAAGAAGTGAAGAATTTGGGATTTAATTAATGTCAAAATTAGGTTTCAGTTTAGCTCATAGCATTTCAGTTGTAATACATGAGAATAAATTTTTCAATACTATACATAGGGAATAGGCACAAGTTTTTATGAAGGTAAATGTTGTCAGGAATTAGAAGAGATTACTTCACACTGTACAACACTAAATATGTATTAATCACGTGACTTGCAATAAACCTTTAAACAAGGATGTAGAAAACAGGGGCCAAATCCACCAATGATGCCAAAGCAAAATCTTAAACCGCAACAAGTTCACTTTAAGAGAAGCAATTGGAAAAGGAGAAGCCATGATTGAAAATGTGTTTTATCTCCTCTCTTATTCAGCACTGATAGCGTTCCTTGAATTTAGTATTTACCATTACACTGATTCACCAGCGTTTTCATCGGAGCTTGATGCGCATTGTAATTAAAAGCCAAAATAATAAAGGTAATTCCCACAGTGCATCGCTTTGGATATCAGGCATTTAATTCATTACAGTAAGTTCATTTTCGAAAGCCATGAAAGCAAAACCGTCATGCACGAAAGGATTCAGTAACGTCTTATGGAATAACCAAACCAAGACTGTGAATATCATACATCACCTTAAAGTAATAGTAATCGACTTTCAGCCACTGCATCCAGGATTGTCCTACAGGTGCCCTTGTTCCATCTTTCTGCAATGCCAAAAGAGCTGATTGAACTTAAAAAATATTAGTAAACATTTATCCATGTTTGGAAAAGCAGTTAATTTCGGCAGATCAAAGTAAGAAGAAAAATTATATAAGAATTTAACATCTTTGTTGGATATCAACTCTAAAAGCCTCATCACATTCTTCATGCTATTTCAAGCAATTGAGGATCATCCCTCAAAGCAGACTTGGTATTCGGGTAAAGCGCATAGAAGGTGCTCAGATCCATACTAATGATCATATTATAAGCTGTTTGAGATGGCATTTTCTTTAAAACCTCTAACAAGTTCACTTTCTTGGAAGGATGCATCTAAATCATTTTGAAACTGTAAAAAACTATTGTCTCATGCATGGCTCAGAAAAAAACTTTGTAATACAAGAGGGAAAATTGTATTCCTCATATAACTATACAGCAATGTACATACCTACGAGTTTGAGGTAAAGATTTAAGTTTTTCAAGCATAATTGCATTGTTTTTATCTCTCCCTTTCCTACAACATCTAAAAAATACTACTTAATTCCACTGCAACGGAAAAAAAAAATACACAACTTGCAGCGTGAATCGCTACAGCTATCTGCAGCTGCATGTCCCGGCTTTAAGTTGGATTGGCGCCAGCCATAAGTTTCAATAGTCATTTGGGTGACAAAGAAACTGGAAATTTTTTTGGGAAGAAAAAACATGATGATTAAGACCGTGTATCATGGAAAATAATTTAAAAGAATCTTTAGCACTTAACGCCTAATGTGGAGTAGATTCACATTGAATAATTGAACTTATGACCAATCCCATAACTATTATCCACTTAAATACTTTGAAGTGAGCATTTATTAAGAGCAGAAGCAGTTCCTCAAGCTTAAACTATCAAACTCGAAAGTGGAATGCAATATGTCTGTCTGTCGGAACATAACAGAACAAGCGTAGAAGCGTAATGGGAAATGAAGAAACGGAGTTAAGGAGGCTAAAGGAAATCAAATTCAACTCGCTTCCATGAGTTATAACAGCAACAATTACCAGAAATAACAGTAACAACTTCCAGATTCATCACAACTTGCAACAGAATCTGTTAATAAGAAATAAGAGAACTTAGCTATGCTGAATGGTGGCGCCAAGCGCTTGGAAACTTGCTGTACAAACTATAAGGGAAAAAAGTTGGGTTTCTTGAGTTATACAGTTCTTAAGAGTCGAAATGGGCTGCATATGAACAAACGTACAAAAGAACAGAACATACCTATGCCAATGTGGAGATCAGTAGCTGTGAGTGCCATGAAATCAGCGTAAAAGAAAAACTTAATTAGGATTCTTCTCTGGAAAGTAAAGGGAGGTGTAGATAGATAAACGAACCAGGTAAAGTAGAAACTTACACAGAGAAGATGATCAAAAGCAGGAGGGAGGGAAAAGAAATAAGTAGAGACTGAGGCACAGTACATGGGCATAAGAGCCAAAAATTAAGGTTTGGCCTCGCAGTAATAGACACAGTCCTCTAGCAAACTGTACGGGGAATTAATTACAGTTGCTTACCAGTGACTGAATAGGGAGAGCTTATTGAAGTAGAACACCAAAGTGAGGGAGAAGTGGGTTTCTTTTCTTTTCTTTTTTTTTCTCCTAAAATCTAGGAAAATTAAATCCACTTAAATGTGGTGCGAAGATTCTGGCTAGCAGAGAAAGGCAGGGGTGGGGCGATTCTCTGGTGAGAGGTAGGGACGGCTAGTATTCTACTTATTAGGCATGTAGAAAGAAGTGAATGGGAACAACCAATTCAATGGTTTCAGCCACTGAAAATCAAAGAATAATTTGCAGTGGAACCCTAATGAATGTGCGAGCTGAATTAAAGCGATGATAGCAAAATAACTCACCAACCATAAGCAAAGGGGGAAAGAATAATCAGGCCTACTGATACGCCCCCAAATTGATAAACAACGAAGATTTATAAAACCTAAATGAAATAGGGATAGTGTTCAACTCCTAACAAAGAAAGGGGGAAACAAGGTGAGGAAGAGAGCAAAATGCCTTAGCCAAACTATTCTTATTCCTGCAAACAAAAAGATTTCCTTATTTATCAGCCTTTCACATGAGGGGCTTTTCATTAATCCAATGGGCTTTCGCGATGGGCTGCTACTTTCTTGGGCTGTATCACCTACCATTGTCGATGTTGCATCAGAGGCCGGCGATCTTCCTATTTTGATACACCGAGAGATTTCATGAAGGGGTTGAACGGTGGCCATAACAGAGGATTCGTTTGAGTGAGAACTGAGAAGAAGAGGGTGCAAATGGGATCATTTTCATCTCCCATTCCACTTCTCACCAATTTGCCTAAACTAACTTCATGTATAAAGGGTTTTATAGTCATTAATTAAAATATACTCACCTCCATCCCTTCCAAAGAGTAGTGTTGCACGTGGAACGTGTAGTGAGTAATTGTATTAGTGGAAGTGTGGGTTCCATATTTATAAAAGATTAAAGATGAGACACTCAAATCAAAATGAAAAAAATGATCTCTGAATATGAGGGAAGGTTAGTTATGAAATATGAATACCATTTTAATCGGGAATTTGAACGGTCCATTGGTAGGAAATTGGCCATTTACGGATTCACCTTTTATGGAGTATAGACTATAGTATGACTATGAGTATTAGTGAGTTTGTGTGGGTATCAAAAGGGAAATTGAACTCTTTGGATGTGACACCTAAAATAAATAAAAAAATCCTTTAAATGAAATGGAGTGAGTATATAGTTGTGCCACGTACTGTACCATTACATAAGAATAGTCTAAATTTATTTCATAAGATCAATTAAATTCCTTCAAATAAGTGTATGTTTCAAATCAAATTTCTTATATTCTTGCTACTTGAACTTAATTTTAGGATAGTAGATTGGAACAGAAGTAGTACTTATCATCTAAAAATTTAAGGAAAAGTAGTACTTTAAATGAGAGGCTTCGAACTTCGAACTAACTAATGTCATATGTACCGTTGTTTGCAAAAGCACTCGTGTCTTCTTATATATATATATATATATATATATATATATATATATATATATATATATTATTTGCGTGAATAATCAACTATGATGTATGCTTTGTTTACGTATATACAATATGTCGGTAATTCTTTTAACGACCCAATAATTGATTTTGTTTAGACTATCATTGAAACGTAGTCCGCGCATATCATACTCGAGTTGAACTCGAATATTAATCAAGTCAAAGCTTAGTTATATAATAATGAGTTAATAATAGTATTTGGCTTGACTTACCTATCACAAATTTAAGCTCAAGTTGGAAAAAAACCAAACAACTAGGATTTAAACTATTGGTGTCCTTTTTAAAAGCAAAAAACTGTCTGATTCTTCTCCATCACACTGCTACTCATCTGCATCAACACTTATCATCCTGAAGACTTGCAAAACTAGGAAGGAGGGAATCTTCGTAAAGACTACCATTCTCAGCTAGGAAAGCTTGTTTTTCTACAATAGAAGATTTTCTCATCATCACACTGTGACACTAAATTATGGAGCATTAATAAGTAAATAAATGTAACATTTACCAGCAGATGCGTCTTCAGCCCACATTAGGATGTTGCAATTAAGGAGCTGCATCAGATGGTCAGCGTCCTCATCATCTCCCATGCGGGTTTCCTTACTAGCACACATTCAAGTGCTAGCTTGGCATTGTAACGAGCACTGAAAAATAGACATTAATTACTCCACATTGCATTTATTAGCTAGGACTAGCTATTCAAGATAATAGATTACAAACCTTGCAGGAGTAGAATCACGCATTATTCAATGCGCACGCCAATCGCAACGGATTGGTAGCGGATAATGCTGAGCACTCACTAAGGGCTAACTGCAGGAACAAATAGAACAATATGAAAATAGCACAAATAGAACAATATGTATCTACCTCGTAAGCGCAAAACGACATTGCCAATTTACAGTAAAAATCGGCTATCCTACAATATGAAAATGTATGCATTGAGAAGTAGTACTAGCTAATAGTATTTAACATACTACATTATATTCAGAATCAAACACAAAATTTAATAAATCACTTACATTTTATGACAAAACACTTTGGCCTTAGGGTCGGAATCGCATTTAGGGAGTAAATGCTCGTTGATGAAGATTGACATATTGTTGACGTCCTCATATAATCCAGTCCACGCCTTCTTTCCAATCTCCTTGTACTTCTCAACCTGCTCTTTTTTATCACCCATTTCAGCCAATTCACGCACCTTTAACCAATAGCTGATTCCAGAATCCATCTTTTTCTTGAAAACTTGGTAAAACATAACCCTTTCGGCAACAGACAGAGCTCCACCCAACTTTCCCAAATCCATCATGTCCTTCACTGCCTCTGCAAAACAAATCCACGATCACACATTAGGGCAATTGAATGTCATAGGATCAACAACAACAATCAATCAAAGTAGCTATCAAATCCACGATCACACATTAGGGCAATTGAATGTCATAGGATCAACAACAACAATCAATCAAAGTAGCTATCAAATCCACGATCACACGTTAGAGCAATTGAATGTCTAGAATTAACCACAACAACAACCAAGCAAAGTAGCTATCAAATCCAAGATCACACATTAGGGCAATTGAATTGAATGTATCAACTAATTAGAAAAGGAAATAGAGCAAAACCATAGATAGAATTCCACCGAAAATATTGCACATGCTGTCGAGAATCAAGCAATATAGCTATCGTATCAACTAATTAGAAAAGGAAATAGGGCAAAATTGGAATTACCATCATATCGATAGAATTCTACCGAAACTTCTGCACATGCTACGAAGCAGTCTCGAGTTGATTCTGCCATCTGGTATCTCTCTAACTTTCTCACTCCCACCAGTGCGTTTTACGCTCGACGAAATTTCTTTCTCTATTGTTTAGCTGAAAACCCTAATTTCATTTGCCGCTGTGATGCCGCTGTGAAGTAGTACGGTGCCGGATTTTAAACAGCTATATTGCATTAATAAAAAGATGAGATCCGCTCTTTCAAATAATTTTTTGATATATTTTTAATTTGGCAAATTTTTTTAATGAAGATATTATATTTTTTATTTGGCAAATTATATGTGAATGTGAACCGTTTCAGTAAATTTGTCCTCTTAATTTCTTGAAAAAAAAATTTATTTATGTATTTGGCAAATTTTTTATTTTTTTCAATTAATTATTATTATTAGTTACTACTTTTTCTGTCCATCCAAATCATTGTACTATTATTTTTTTAATCAATTCCAAAAATATTTATTTTTATCTTTTTATTAAAAATTCCTCACAAATGATTCATCACTCGCTATTAATACAACTGTCTACTACTTACTATAAAATACTTAAGATGGACTAGGGTGCAACCGGTTATTTTTTATTAATTAATTCATTCATGCTTATTCATTAATGTTGTTTTTTATTTTATTTAAATGACTATTATACCCTAAATCCCATGGATAAATTATACCCTAAACTCCAGGGATAGATTATACCCTAAACATCATGGGTAAAATTACAACTATACCCTAAACCTTAGGAATAAATTATACATTAAACCATAAGGGTAAAATTATAATTATATCCTAATCCCTAAACCCTAGGGACAAATTAACCCCTAAACCACAATGATAAAATTACAATTATACCCTAATCCCTAAACTCTATGGATAAATTATACCCTGAACCACAAGGGTAAAATTACAATTATACCTTAACCCCTAATATCTAGGGATAAATTATACCTTAAACTCTAAGGATAAATTATACCCTAAACCAAGGGTAAAATTATAATTATACCCTAAACCCTAAACTTCTGCACATGCTACGAATCAGTCTCGAGTTGATTCTGCCATCTGGTATCTCTCTAACTTTCTCACTCCCACCAGTGCGTTTTACGCTCGAAATTTCTTTCTCTATTGTTTAGCTGAAAACCCTAATATCATTTGCCGCTGTGATGCCGCTGTGAGGTAGTACGGTGCCGGATTTTAAACAGCTATATTGCATTAATAAAAAGATGAGATCCGCTCTTTCAAATAATTTTTTGATATATTTTTAATTTGGCAAATTTTTTTAATGAAGATATTATATTTTTTATTTGGCAAATTATATGTGAATGTGAACCGTTTCAGTAAATTTATCCCCTTAATTTCTTGAAAAAAAAAATTATTTATGTATTTGGCAAATTTTTTATTTTTTTCAATTAATTATTATTATTAGTTACTACTTTTTCTGTCCATCCAAATCATTGTATTATTTTTTTAATCAATTCCAAAAATATTTATTTTTATCTTTTTATTAAAAATTCCTCACAAATGATTAATCACTCGCTATTAATACAACTGTCTACTACATACTATAAAATACTTAAGAGGGACTAGGGTGCAACCGGTTATCTTTTATTAATTAATTCATTCATGCTTATTCATTAATGTTGTTTTTTATTTTATTTAAATGACTATTATACCCTAAATCCCATGGATAAATTATACCCTAAACCCCAGGGATAGATTATACCCTAAACATCATGGGTAAAATTACAACTATACCCTAAACCTTAGGAATAAATTATACATTAAACCATATGGGTAAAATTATAATTATATCCTAATCCCTAAACCCTAGGGACAAATTAACCCCTAAACCACAATGATAAAATTACAATTATACCCTAATCCCTAAACTCTATGGATAAATTATACCCTGAACCACAAGGGTAAAATTACAATTATACCTTAACCCCTAATATCTAGGGATAAATTATACCTTAAACTCTAAGGATAAATTATACCCTAAACCAAGGGTAAAATTATAATTATACCCTAAACCCTAAACTTCTGCACATGCTACGAATCAGTCTCGAGTTGATTCTGCCATCTGGTATCTCTCTGACTTTCTCACTCCCACCAGTGCGTTTTACGCTCGAAATTTCTTTCTCTATTGTTTAGCTGAAAACCCTAATATCATTTGCCGCTGTGATGCCGCTGTGAGGTAGTACGGTGCCGGATTTTAAACAGCTATATTGCATTAATAAAAAGATGAGATCCGCTCTTTCAAATAATTTTTTGATATATTTTTAATTTGGCAAATTTTTTTAATGAAGATATTATATTTTTTATTTGGCAAATTATATGTGAATGTGAACCGTTTCAGTAAATTTATCCTCTTAATTTCTTGAAAAAAAAAATTATTTATGTATTTGGCAAATTTTTTATTTTTTTCAATTAATTATTATTATTAGTTACTACTTTTTCTGTCCATCCAAATCATTGTATTATTTTTTTAATCAATTCCAAAAATATTTATTTTTATCTTTTTATTAAAAATTCCTCACAAATGATTAATCACTCACTATTAATACAACTGTCTACTACATACTATAAAATACTTAAGAGGGACTAGGGTGCAACCGGTTATTTTTTATTAATTAATTCATTCATGCTTATTCATTAATGTTGTTTTTTATTTTATTTAAATGACTATTATACCCTAAATCCCATGGATAAATTATACCCTAAACCCCAGGGATAGATTATACCCTAAACATCATGGGTAAAATTACAACTATACCCTAAACCTTAGGAATAAATTATACATTAAACCATAAGGGTAAAATTATAATTATATCCTAATCTCTAAACCCTAGGGACAAATTAACCCCTAAACCACAATGATAAAATTACAATTATACCCTAATCCCAAAACTCTATGGATAAATTATACCCTGAACCACAAGGGTAAAATTACAATTATACCTTAACCCCTAATATCTAGGGATAAATTATACCTTAAACTCTAAGGATAAATTATACCCTAAACCAAGGGTAAAATTATAATTATACCCTAAACCCTAAACTTCTGCACATGCTACGAATCAGTCTCGAGTTGATTCTGCCATCTGGTATCTCTCTAACTTTCTCACTCCCACCAGTGCGTTTTACGCTCGACGAAATTTCTTTCTCTATTGTTTAGCTGAAAACCCTAATTTCATTTGCCGCTGTGATGCCGCTGTGAAGTAGTGCGGTGCCGGATTTTAAACAGCTATATTACATTAATAAAAAGATGAGATCCGCTCTTTCAAATAATTTTTTGATATATTTTTAATTTGGCAAATTTTTTTAATGAAGATATTATATTTTTTATTTGGCAAATTATATGTGAATGTGAACCGTTTCAGTAAATTTGTCCTCTTAATTTCTTGAAAAAAAAAATTATTTATGTATTTGGCAAATTTTTTATTTTTTTCAATTAATTATTATTATTAGTTACTACTTTTTCTGTCCATCCAAATCATTGTATTATTTTTTTAATCAATTCCAAAAATATTTATTTTTATCTTTTTATTAAAAATTCCTCACAAATGATTCATCACTCGCTATTAATACAACTGTCTACTACATACTATAAAATACTTAAGAGGGACTAGGGTGCAACCGGTTATTTTTTATTAATTAATTCATTCATGCTTATTCATTAATGTTGTTTTTTATTTTATTTAAATGACTATTATACCCTAAATCCCATGGATAAATTATACCCTAAACCCCAGGGATAGATTATACCCTAAACATCATGGGTAAAATTACAACTATACCCTAAACCTTAGGAATAAATTATACATTAAACCATATGGGTAAAATTATAATTATATCATAATCCCTAAACCCTAGGGACAAATTAACCCCTAAACCACAATGATAAAATTACAATTATACCCTAATCCCTAAACTCTATGGATAAATTATACCCTGAACCACAAGGGTAAAATTACAATTATACCTTAACCCCTAATATCTAGGGATAAATTATACCTTAAACTCTAAGGATAAATTATACCCTAAACCAAGGGTAAAATTATAATTATACCCTAAACCCTAAACTTCTGCACATGCTACGAATCAGTCTCGAGTTGATTCTGCCATCTGGTATCTCTCTAACTTTCTCACTCCCACCAGTGCGTTTTACGCTCGACGAAATTTCTTTCTCTATTGTTTAGCTGAAAACCCTAATTTCATTTGCCGCTGTGATGCCGCTGTGAAGTAGTGCGGTGCCGGATTTTAAACAGCTATATTACATTAATAAAAAGATGAGATCCGCTCTTTCAAATAATTTTTTGATATATTTTTAATTTGGCAAATTTTTTTAATGAAGATATTATATTTTTTATTTGGCAAATTATATGTGAATGTGAACCGTTTCAGTAAATTTGTCCTCTTAATTTCTTGAAAAAAAAAATTATTTATGTATTTGGCAAATTTTTTATTTTTTTCAATTAATTATTATTATTAGTTACTACTTTTTCTGTCCATCCAAATCATTGTATTATTTTTTTAATCAATTCCAAAAATATTTATTTTTATCTTTTTATTAAAAATTCCTCACAAATGATTCATCACTCGCTATTAATACAACTGTCTACTACATACTATAAAATACTTAAGAGGGACTAGGGTGCAACCGGTTATTTTTTATTAATTAATTCATTCATGCTTATTCATTAATGTTGTTTTTTATTTTATTTAAATGACTATTATACCCTAAATCCCATGGATAAATTATACCCTAAACCCCAGGGATAGATTATACCCTAAACATCATGGGTAAAATTACAACTATACCCTAAACCTTAGGAATAAATTATACATTAAACCATATGGGTAAAATTATAATTATATCCTAATCCCTAAACCCTAGGGACAAATTAACCCCTAAACCACAATGATAAAATTACAATTATACCCTAATCCCTAAACTCTATGGATAAATTATACCCTGAACCACAAGGGTAAAATTACAATTATACCTTAACCCCTAATATCTAGGGATAAATTATACCTTAAACTCTAAGGATAAATTATACCCTAAACCAAGGGTAAAATTATAATTATACCCTAAACCCTAAACTTCTGCACATGCTACGAATCAGTCTCGAGTTGATTCTGCCATCTGGTATCTCTCTAACTTTCTCACTCCCACCAGTGCGTTTTACGCTCGACGAAATTTCTTTCTCTATTGTTTAGCTGAAAACCCTAATTTCATTTGCCGCTGTGATGCCGCTGTGAAGTAGTGCGGTGCCGGATTTTAAACAGCTATATTACATTAATAAAAAGATGAGATCCGCTCTTTCAAATAATTTTTTGATATATTTTTAATTTGGCAAATTTTTTTAATGAAGATATTATATTTTTTATTTGGCAAATTATATGTGAATGTGAACCGTTTCAGTAAATTTGTCCTCTTAATTTCTTGAAAAAAAAAATTATTTATGTATTTGGCAAATTTTTTATTTTTTTCAATTAATTATTATTATTAGTTACTACTTTTTCTGTCCATCCAAATCATTGTATTATTTTTTTAATCAATTCCAAAAATATTTATTTTTATCTTTTTATTAAAAATTCCTCACAAATGATTCATCACTCGCTATTAATACAACTGTCTACTACATACTATAAAATACTTAAGAGGGACTAGGGTGCAACCGGTTATTTTTTATTAATTAATTCATTCATGCTTATTCATTAATGTTGTTTTTTATTTTATTTAAATGATTATTATACCCTAAATCCCATGGATAAATTATACCCTAAACCCCAGGGATAGATTATACCCTAAACATCATGGGTAAAATTACAACTATACCCTAAACCTTAGGAATAAATTATACATTAAACCATATGGGTAAAATTATAATTATATCCTAATCCCTAAACCCTAGGGACAAATTAACCCCTAAACCACAATGATAAAATTACAATTATACCCTAATCCCTAAACTCTATGGATAAATTATACCCTGAACCACAAGGGTAAAATTACAATTATACCTTAACCCCTAATATCTAGGGATAAATTATACCTTAAACTCTAAGGATAAATTATACCCTAAACCAAGGGTAAAATTATAATTATACCCTAAACCCTAAACTTCTGCACATGCTACGAATCAGTCTCGAGTTGATTCTGCCATCTGGTATCTCTCTAACTTTCTCACTCCCACCAGTGCGTTTTACGCTCGACGAAATTTCTTTCTCTATTGTTTAGCTGAAAACCCTAATTTCATTTGCCGCTGTGATGCCGCTGTGAAGTAGTGCGGTGCCGGATTTTAAACAGCTATATTACATTAATAAAAAGATGAGATCCGCTCTTTCAAATAATTTTTTGATATATTTTTAATTTGGCAAATTTTTTTAATGAAGATATTATATTTTTTATTTGGCAAATTATATGTGAATGTGAACCGTTTCAGTAAATTTGTCCTCTTAATTTCTTGAAAAAAAAATTTATTTATGTATTTGGCAAATTTTTTATTTTTTTCAATTAATTATTATTATTAGTTACTACTTTTTCTGTCCATCCAAATCATTGTATTATTTTTTTAATCAATTCCAAAAATATTTATTTTTATCTTTTTATTAAAAATTCCTCACAAATGATTCATCACTCGCTATTAATACAACTGTCTACTACATACTATAAAATACTTAAGAGGGACTAGGGTGCAACCGGTTATTTTTTATTAATTAATTCATTCATGCTTATTCATTAATGTTGTTTTTTATTTTATTTAAATGACTATTATACCCTAAATCCCATGGATAAATTATACCCTAAACCCCAGGGATAGATTATACCCTAAACATCATGGGTAAAATTACAACTATACCCTAAACCTTAGGAATAAATTATACATTAAACCATATGGGTTAAATTATAATTATATCCTAATCCCTAAACCCTAGGGACAAATTAACCCCTAAACCACAATGATAAAATTACAATTATATCCTAATCCCTAAACTCTATGGATAAATTATACCCTGAACCGCAAGGGTAAAATTACAATTATACCTTAACCCCTAATATCTAGGGATAAATTATACCTTAAACTCTAAAGATAAATTATACCCTAAACCAAGGGTAAAATTATAATTATACCCTAAACCCTAAACTTCTGCACATGCTACGAATCAGTCTCGAGTTGATTCTGCCATCTGGTATCTCTCTAACTTTCTCACTCCCACCAGTGCGTTTTACGCTCGACGAAATTTCTTTCTCTATTGTTTAGCTGAAAACCCTAATTTCATTTGCCGTTGTGATGCCGCTGTGAAGTAGTACGGTGCCGGATTTTAAACAGCTATATTGCATTAATAAAAAGATGAGATCCGCTCTTTCAAATAATTTTTTGATATATTTTTAATGAGTTAGTCCCTTGTGAGACGGGTCATTAGAGAGACGGGTCGTGAGACGGTTTAACCCACTATATTATCTATAATTTAATATTATAATATATATTATAATTATGGTTATTCAATTCACTATCTTAATTAGTTTCTAATTTTGAGGGATTAATATTTATGATTTCTGCGTGCATCACATATGATCGAAAATAACATCCCCATCCGGCTAATCATCTCATCCAGCAAATCTGATGTATCGTTGTTGGCTGTCCACATTCGTTTGACTCTGGCGAATCGTCACAAAATCATCTTCAAGTTTTGTACAAGAAAAAGACAAAACCATGGATATGTTCCGTATTACGAGGTCGAAGGAAATTTCATTGAAGGTATGTATATGCTGATTTTCTTATAGTATGTCGTCCAATGGTTAAAGTATGTTATTTTGATGTTATTGTATATAACATGTTAGTATATCACGTTGATGTTATTGTATGTTATTTCCATGTTACAGTATGCAATGCCGGTGTTATAGTGTACTAGGTGAAAGTGTTTTCTGTTTAGCTTAAAGTATGTCGTTACCGTGTTTTAGTATTTGAACTTTATTAAGTGTCATGTCGACGATTAAATGAGGAAGTTAATAAAAAAAATATTAAAATTTCTCTAGTATGCCGGTGATCAGTTATAGTATGTTATGTCGGTTTTATTGCATGTTCAATGAAAGTATATGATGGTGATGTTATAGTACGTTGTGTTTGTCTCATATTATGTATGAAAATATTATAGTATATTAAATAAAAGTGCATTCTTTTTCTCTTATGGTATGTCATATCAGTATTATAGTAAGTGAAACTTTATTGAAAAGTGTCATTACTAGGACCGATTAAAGCATGTTATTTCAGTGTACTTAAAGAATATTGTTATAGCATATCAAGGCGATGGTATGGTACGTCGTTTCATTTTTATAGTATATAATGTCAGTTGTGTACCGTTTATCTTACGGTATGTCGTTTTAGTCTTATAATTAATATGTGAAACTTTATTGTAACGTTTCATGACTAGGATTAAATGAGTAAGGTAGAGTAAAAACAGTAAAAAGGTTATAGTATTTAATGGATCGATTAAAGTATGTTATGTCAGTGAATGTTAGCTAAAAGTATATAAAGTTGATGATATAGTAGTAATTTTGTTGTTATAGTATGTCATGGATAGGTGTAGTATGCTAATTCAAAATTGTTATAGTTTGTTAACTTGAAATTGTTATAGTATTTCAAGGATTGATTAAAGTATGTTATTTAGGTGTTATTGTATGTTAGCTTATAGTCTATAACGTTGATATTATAGTATGTTGTTTTCGTCTTATAATATGTAATAAAAGTGTTATAGTATATGAAGTAAAATTATATTTCATTTCTCTTATAGTATGTCTTTTTTTGTTGTAGTAGGTGAAACTTTGATGAAAAGTTTCATTAATATGATCGATTAAAGCATGTTATTTTAGTATTATTGTATGTTAACTTAAAGTATATCAGGGTGATGGTATAGTACGCCGTTTCATTGTTATAGTATATATTGTCGATCTCTTATATTATATTAGGTATTAAGCAATGAAAGAGTTATAGATTCGTCTAATGTCGGCTTATAGTCTATGACGTCGATGTTATAGTATATATGTTGTTTTCGTCTAAGAGTATGTAATGAAAGTTTTATATTATATTAAGTAAAAGCGCATTTCATTTCTCTTATAGTATGTCGTTTCATTGTTGTAGTAGGTGAAACCTTATTAAAAAGTGTCATAGAAGATGCCAATAATGGAGCTTCAGAGATGATACATGAGCTAGTTGCTGGGGAAGCAAAGTCAGATTGTTGTGAATGTGATAATATTGTAGTTGCAGCAGTCAAGGATCCTATGAATGCCACAACCAAGGGTAGGAGCAAGAGAAAGAAAGGGAACCTAGAGATAAAACACAAAGCACGAATTGAGCGGTCGAGATCCCTATTAAAACGTTCAAGTGGTTCTACTCCTAGAACAAAATTACTCTGAATCACTTTGTTTATGTTAATATTTTTCTTTTATTTTTTAGACTTTTACTGGTATTTATGTGACTTGACAATGCTTAAAGGATTATCATCTAGTTTGGTTTTATTATCATTAAACTATCCATGCTTAAAGTAATTTGGTAAAAGTTTTTTTTCCCTAAAGTGTAACATATGTGGAGAAGAGTATCACGTCAAATTTGTTATATGAATGTCTGGTGCCAGGTTAATGTTGTAATAATAATATGAAACTTTGAAGGTCGTACAGTTTTTTAGATTGTATGGTATAGTATGTGGAGTACGCATTTTAATGTTGAGGTTATTTTAAAGTATTATTTCTTTACATAATAGAGATTCTATTCAACGATTTAAGCCTTGCAATATATAACACAAAATCATATTACTTTTTTACTACATCGAGTGTTTTGATTAGATTACGTTTTAGTATATGTTGCAATGATTATAGTGTTAGATTATATTATAAGTTTATAACTTGCAAAAAGAATGTGTTAAAGTATCATCAATATATTCTATTATATGACGTTTATTCTTTATAGTATATGGCTGATTATGTTTATAATAGTATGCTAGGTTTTGGTAATAGAGTATTTAATAAATGTTAAAGTGGTACAATCTATCTTGCACCCGAAAACCTATTAAAGTATCAAAATTTTATATAATAGTATTACGTTTATGACTTGCAATATGTTAAGCGTAACTATGTAACTCTTTCTGGTCTTCTACAATGAAATTGAGAAATAAACTTTCTGTTGATTGATCATGTGAAAATAGATGAAAATAGCTTCATAATATTAATAGTTCCTTGCATAATAGGCGCATCTGAGTTCAAATGATCCAACATTACTGTCTTAATAAAAAAAGAATAATGCTAAGTTTTTCCTAATAATTCACAAATCTAACACATTGAAACCAATTGAAAAAAAAAACTTTTAAAACTTCAAATCTATTTTTTCCTCTATTTCTTCCCTAGCATCTCCAGTTTGCTTTCATAGAAGCCGTAGATTTTCTTCAATGATTCATTCTTCAACAGATTTTGATCAACAATGACCAACGTAGCATAAATCTGCGCTCTTAATGCATTTCGAATTGATACCTTGAACACAAAAACATGAAAACAAGACAAATCAAAATCACAGCAATTAAACTTACTTCAACAAAACACTCCAACATAAAATTGCATTACACCAGAAATGACACCAAATAAATATGTATACATAAAGAATACATAAGAACAACAACTCTTTCAATATTAGATGTGTGTAAACCATTATATAAGTATGCATCCAAGCTTTATGAAGTTTACAACATTATACCCCTATAGATCTGGGTATAACATTATTAATACTATAATCTATTTTGCATGATTTCTTATGCAGAATATTAACTTTCATTGGGCTTATTTGCCTCAGAGTTCTTATAAGTTGGTTCATTTCCAAATTTCCCATAGACAAGTGATTATGTGGGTAGCCTTCACATGACAGATTCCTTAAATGAAGGCAGTACTTAATATGGCTCTACTTGTTCCCAATTTTCTTCATCGGTAAAACCAAGAATCACAAAAATATTACTAATAAAATAATACATTGTAGAAAAGAAATTGTGTGAGGAAGGTACAGTTCATTTGGCACTGTTTTCCACCTACAGAACACCATCTACAAGCTAAGGGGAAAGATACAGTAAATCAATCAAATAGGGGTCGTACCAAGAAAACAATAAGATACAAATATTAGCCTAATAAGATCAGTAACCCCAAAATGAAAGCGTAGATACACAATGCCTAATAATCTCACTTGAAATCACCAAGATTTACTCAAAGCATATTTTGATTAAGATATGAATACTAACAAAAATTGACCAGCATGTAATTTTAGTTGTTGGTATGCTGTCGCGGGCGTACCAAAATATAATTTATATTTCCAACTCACACTTATAGGTAGTATAGTAGTAAGTAGGGTCGAACCCAAGAGAGTATAATGAATCCTAATTAAATTAAAGTGTTATTAACATATGAAATAAATAAAAGGGGGGTTTTATTTGTGATAAATTGATAAATACTCAAATAATAAATCAACTCAATATTTAAATAACAAAGTAGATGAAAATTAATATAAAATTAACCAAGTGATAAAAGCCTAGTTTAGGATGTCGATCCCCTCCCGTTTACTAAATTAATTAATCATTTGAATTAAACATCTAGCCTAGTGCACAAACTCAAATCCCTAGATTGACGGTACGACCAATCAACCCGAATGTTCTTACGTTCATCAACTAGGGTACGACCACTAAATTGAACTATCTACGAGTGACCCTATGGATTCGAACTCGTAGATGCATTAAAACTCTAAACATAGGATTACTAGGCTACGAAATCCGGCTAGATATCATACAACCTAGATTTTATTACACCTAGAGGGAATTATCTCTATTTGTTACTTAATCCAATTCCTACAACAATTACGGATTGTAGTTCATAGAATAACATTCAGCAGTTTAATAATTAAATAGGTGATCAGGCTAAAATAACTATCAAACCACAATTAAGAACATCACTGCATGTAATAAAATAAACTTGCACAAAAGGGTTTAATGTAAAAATCATAAATAATTAAATTAATTATTCAACAGGAGGTTCACGAATCCTAAACTAGAAAAGGGGATTAGCCCCGCATGTTCATAACAAAAACGAGATTAAAATATAAAATTAAAGAACAGATTGATGTCTTGATTATTCTTCAGCTTCACGCCAAAAATCTGCCTTCCAGTTCCTCACGTTAATCTGCTTCACCTTCTGTTCTGTTCCTCACGTTAATCTGCTCCCTATATCGTGTATGATGCTCCTCCAAAAATAGCGTGTATCTGCTCCCATAAATATCTCTATCTTGATCCCCAAGCAATCTTGTTTGATCTCTTTCCTTACTTATCTCTTCCTAAAATATCTCAAGGATCTTTTCTTTTCTTGTTGACTAATCTATCGAGCCTCCTCCACAACATGGGCCTGACTTGAGGGTGATTGAAATCGCTGGACTCGTGTGAGAAAATATATGAAAATATTCCAGCTGCACTTTCCTTATTTAAGCTGAATTTTCGCAGGTCCCTTCTGACACTGAGGGGGTCAGTGTCAGTCAATTTGGCAGCACGAATTTCCTGCACAAAACAGCCCGTTTCACATCAATTTGTATCATTAAAGCTCCAACTAATCAAAGATAAGATAAGTCAATTTAGCATCCAAATTAGCACATAAGTCAATCAATTAAACATGAATTTCAACCAAATAATTATGCTAGAATATGACTTATCAAATCTCCCCACACCTAAACTTTGCTTGTCCTCAAGCAAACCAAAATCATAGAGAATAGAAAACCAAGGAACATCTGCCAAGACAAATGAAAGTTACACACTTCAAGAGACAAGCACCCAATGAGCATTCGGAACTAAATGAAACATGACTCTTCACTCAAAGTTTGCAACTTTCATGGCTTCAAATGTTTCAAAATTCCATGGCCTCACCAAGATTCACTCAGTCACGCTCAAGAATATGATCTAGGTAGCAAGTCACTCAAAAGTTGAAAAGAAAAGCCATTACCATAAGCTTGCTCCCAAATCAATTCTCCACCAACTTTAGACGGATTAAGTGCAATAATCAAAGGGTCTTCGAGTGGGTTGTAATGGGGCTTTAGGTCAGGGTAAGGTAAATAAAGAGATAAGAATGGCTAAATGCATCACTTCATAACATGTGATCTCTACAAATCAAAACATCCATGATTACCCCTTCTTTTCATTTTCACAACACCCTTTTTCTTGCACTAAAAATCTCCCCACACCTGCCCCTTTTTTTAGACTAAGAACAGCAGATGTCACACTTACAAGAATCACTGTTTCTTTATATCCTTTTCTTCTCTTTTTTCAAGAATTTTCCTTTTCTTTTTTTTTTAATTCCCAACCTTCCTTCCTTTTCTTTATTCTCCTTCTCCAACTATTTCAAAAAAATTTCAGCTTTCTCCCCCCACCATCATCAATTCAACCTCAAAGTACTTTCACAAGACTCACATATAGCAAAGTGATGAAGGGTTCAAATGGAGAAGTTTAAGAAAGAAATGGAAATTTAAGGTTCATTTAGGTGCTCATAATCCAAAGAAAAGGCTTAGGCTCAACGTGGCTTCCCTAAAGTTCATCATAATCAGGTGGGACAATTTAAGCCAAGAGAGTTAAACCTAAGTGCCCTTATCATTTTATCACACACAACCAATCACATGATCTCGAAATGCATTCAAAAGAGCAAGTTCTAGAATGAACAATTCAAATTCAATGCACTCAAGAAAGAAATTCAATAGAGCTTATAGATGATAGCTCGTTAAGGCTCAAAAGCTCTCAAAAATCGGGTATATTTGCCATGAAATTCGAATAAAAATAAACCACTACAATCACAAAAATTTTGCAAAGATTATCACACTCCAACAGTTCCTAAACACCATAGCTACCCCCTCAATTATGCGTCACGCTCATCACCTCAATAGATTATATTCCTCAAATTTCAGACTCCATATCCACACACAATTCAGAGGACAACAAGAACAAAACATGAGACAAGAAATTGAGCAACTTTATACCACTTTTCTACCCCAATTATAATATAAAATCCCTCCCCACACCTGAACGTTTGCTTGTCCCCAAGCAAAACACAGTATAAGAAAGACTAAACATGTAATTGGGTAGAGTACACCTGATTCAATTTTGGATAGAGCTTTGACCACGATCAACCCTTGCAATTCGTATCACAGCTGTTAATCACAACAGAAAATTAAGATTGAACAATCAGACAATTTATTAAAAATAAAATAAATAAAAATAAAAATAAAGCGAGAAAATTGGGTTGCCTCCCAATCAGCGCCTTTGTTTATTGTCGTTGGCTCGACTTAGGTAAGGTATATCTTTAAGTATGTGAAATTTCATTCCACTCCATTCGATCAACCTTAACAGTGCGAAACCCCTTATGATATTCCTTGAGTTCATGGTTCGGCCTCAAGAACGAGGACTTCAAGTGTTCGGGGAACACTTTCAACTCTAGCTTAGGCACTTCACCAAGCTTTTCTTTCTTCAATTTATTTTCATGCACCATCATGCTTCCATTTGCAATGATGGTGCCAAAGTCATCCCTGCGAGTTAGTTCAAAACAATCCTGCACCAAAGGCTCAACAACATTAAAAGAAAAAACTGAATTAACGTCTGTAGGAGACTTCACAGGCAATTTAACAGAAGCTACATCTAAGGTGCTTGGTCTCTGAGAAGAACCATGCAAAGCATTAACATAGCAATTCTGCTCCTCTTTATCCCAATTTTCAGCATCCTCCTTCATGATTCCATGATCAATTACTGTGTTTAATGCATCCTTGCTAGTGAGCTCGAAGTTTTCCTGGACAGTAGGCTCAATAGTACTCACAACAGAAAGCAAGTTAGCATCATCAGGATGTTTCATAGTATCATATATGTTAAATTTGATGATCTGCCCATCAAATTCCATCGTTAGAGTACCTTCACTCACATCTATCTTAGTGCAAGACGTGTTGAGGAATGGTCTCCCTAACAAAATAGGAGTGGGATTTGACGGGTGGTCATTCATTTCTAACACATAAAAATCAGCAGGGAATATTAGTTTATCTACCTGAACAAGAATATCCTCTATGACTCCATCCGGATATGCATGGGTTCGATCAGCCAACTGGATGACAACTCCAGTCTTTTTTAACTCCCCCACACCCAGCTTCTCGAACACTGATCGGGGCATCACATTGATGGATGCTCCAAGGTCCAACATAGCTCTTTCCACTTTACAACTCCCAATCTGACAAGGAATTACGAACATGCCAGGATCCTTGCGCTTCTGAGGTAACGTTTGCTGGAAGACAGTTGAAACGTTTTCTCCCATCACCACTTTTTCATCTACTTTCAACTTCTTCTTATTGGTACACAAATTCTTCAAGAACTTGGCGTATCTCGGAATCTGCTTAATTGCCTCAAGGAGAGGTAAATTGATATGCACTTTCTGAAACACTTCAAGTAGCTGCATATCCTTCTCAGTGGTGTCCGGCTTCCTTATTCTGCTTGGAAAAGGTAAACGGTTAATATCAAAAGGAATAGGGTCAGAATTTTTATCCTGATTTTTTTTCGACCTTCTGACACTGATGGGGTCAGTGTCAGTGTTTCATTTCTGCACGACAGATTTTTCTGCTCCAAACTGATCAGTCTGATCCTCTACTATTCCAGCAGGTTTTTCATCATCTTCTTGCATGTTTTGGTCAGACTTTTTGGGCGGTGCACTCTTCTCCAACTGTTTACCACTCCGCAGGGTGATAGCACTCACATTCTTAAGATTAACCTCCGTTTGTGAGGGCAACTTTCCACTGTTTTGAGCTTGCATTTGGCCTACAGTTGTAGCCAATTGGGTTACTTGATTTTTCAAGTTCCGGATTGACGATTGAGTTGTCATCTTCAAGTCCTGAAAAGATGACTGTGTCATCTCTTGAAATTTAAGATTGCTGGCAGCCAACTCTTTCATCATTTGCTCAAATGAAGCTCCGGAACTTGAACCACCTTGTTGGCGATTTCCATCATCTTGAGGGTAATTCTGTTGCCTATTCACCACTCTCTGCTCTTGAAACTGTTGTTGCCCCCAATTTCCTCCTTGTCCACTTCCATACCTCAGATTGGGGTGATCTCTCCAACCTTGATTGTAGGTTTGAGAAAAGGGATCATATCGCCCCATGGCGTTTACTTGTTCATCACTAGGTGTAACCCTGCAATCAAGAGTAGAGTGGTCGTTAGTTAAACAGTATTGACAGGATGGTGGGTTTACCTCTTTTCCTTTAGCAAGATTCTCCACAGCAAGTGTCAACTTATTCAAAGTTTCTTCCAACTTAAAGTCATGGACCTCCTTTACTTCTCTAACTGATGGATCACGTGTGCCAAACTGTTGAGTGTTGGCAGCCATGCTAGCAATCAAGTCTCTAGCAGCAGTAGGTGTTTTCATCATGAATGCTCCACCGCTAGCCGCATCAAGCATGTTTCGATCCATGATCGACAACCCCTCATAGAAGTACTGCAACAGCAACTGATCGCTTATCTGATGCTGGGGGCATGCTGATGTGAGGCGTTTAAACCTCTCCCAATACTCATGCAGACTTTCCCCATGCATCTGACGAGCTCCAGATATCTCCTTACGCAATACAGCAACTCTAGTGGCTGGGAAGTACGTTTGGAGAAAAAGCTTCTCCATTTCAGCCCACGTATTTATCGATCCGGGAGGGAGGTAATACAACCAATCCTTCACCATGTCCTTCACTGCAAAGGGGAATGCCCTAAGCTTGACCATCTCCTCCGTCACTCCGGTTGGTTTCATGCTCATGCATACCACCGAGAACTCTTTCAAGAACTTGTGAGGATTTTCACCTGAAAGACCATGGAAAGCAGGAAGTAAGTGAATCAATCCTGATTTCAATTCAAATACCGTATTATCAGTGATCGCTGGAAAGTTAATGCATAACGGCTGATGGACTATGTACGGATTTGCCAATTCATTCAAGGTTTTTTCCTCATTATTTCCAGTCATATTTTCCTCTCCTGACTCAGATCCTACAGTATCCTCCTCCTCTAGATCAGAAAAATCAGAATTCTCCTCTTCAAGATGAAGTGGACCAGCTGCAAGTTCGGACTCGGTAAGGTTTTCTGCGGTTTCGCCAATGGACGAACTTGTTTCCTTCTTCTTTCGGGACTCCTTTCTCAACCTCCGGGCAGTTCTCTCAATTTCAGATATGTATTCAAGCTGTTTTTTACCTAAAGATCGAGTAATCATCCACAGAAAAAGAAATTTCGAAAACAGGGCCTTCTGACACTGATGGGGTCAGTGTCAGTGTAACTGAAAATTTCGAAAATTTCAGAAAAATTCAAAAAAATTCCAGAACCTGTAATAATGCAAAATAATGTCAGAAACACAAAAATTTTAACAAAATTCAATTTTACTCCCCGAGCAAACGGCGCCAAATTTTGGTATGCTGTCGCGGACGTACCAAAATATAATTTATATTTCCAACTCACACTTATAGGTAGTATAGTAGTAAGTAGGGTCGAACCCAAGAGAGTATAATGAATCCTAATTAAATTAAAGTGTTACTAACATATGAAATAAATAAAAGGGGGGTTTTGTTTGTGATAAATTGATAAATACTCAAATAATAAATCAACTCAATATTTAAATAACAAAGTAGATGAAAATTAATATAAAATTAACCAAGTGATAAAAGCCTAGTTTAGGATGTCGATCCCCTCCCGTTTACTAAATTAATTAATCATTTGAATTAAACATCTAGCCTAGTGCACAAACTCAAATCCCTAGATTGACGGTACGACCAATCAACCCGAATGTTCTTACGTTCATCAACTAGGGTACGACCACTAAATTGAACTATCTACGAGTGACCCTATGGATTCGAACTCGTAGATGCATTAAAACTCTAAACATATGATTACTAGGCTACGAAATCCGGCTAGGTATCATACAACCTAAATTTTATTACACCTAGAGGGAATTATCTCTATTTGTTACTTAATCCAATTCCTACAACAATTACGGATTGTAGTTCATAGAATAACATTCAGCAGTTTAATAATTAAATAGGTGATCAGGCTAAAATAACTATCAAACCACAATTAAGAACATCACTGCATGTAATAAAATAAACTTGCACAAAAGGGTTTAATGTAAAAATCATAAATAATTAAATTAATTATTCAACAGGAGGTTCACGAATCCTAAACTAGAAAAGGGGATTAGCCCCGCATGTTCATAACAAAAACGAGATTAAAATATAAAATTAAAGAACAGATTGATGTCTTGATTATTCTTCAGCTTCACGCCAAAAATCTGCCTTCCAGTTCCTCACGTTAATCTGCTTCACCTTCTGTTCTGTTCCTCACGTTAATCTGCTCCCTATATCGTGTATGATGCTCCTCCAAAAATAGCGTGTATCTGCTCCCATAAATATCTCTATCTTGATCCCCAAGCAATCTTGTTTGATCTCTTTCCTTACTTATCTCTTCCTAAAATATCTCAAGGATCTTTTCTTTTCTTGTTGACTAATCTATCGAGCCTCCTCCACAACATGGGCCTGACTTGAGGGTGATTGAAATCGCTGGACTCGTGTGAGAAAATATATGAAAATATTCCAGCTGCACTTTCCTTATTTAAGCTGAATTTTCGCAGGTCCCTTCTGACACTGAGGGGGTCAGTGTCAGTCAATTTGGCAGCACGAATTTCCTGCACAAAACAGCCCGTTTCACATCAATTTGTATCATTAAAGCTCCAACTAATCAAATATAAGATAAGTCAATTTAGCATCCAAATTAGCACATAAGTCAATCAATTAAACATGAATTTCAACCAAATAATTATGCTAGAATATGACTTATCAGTTGTCTGACGAAAACCACATCCCTTTACAAAAGAGCTATGAACATCGCTAATTAATAGCATCAGAAAATCTCCAAGATTTTCAAGGATAATGATAAGGAAAACCAAGAACAAAGAGTAACAGGACACCATTACACAAACCCAACATGTAAAAAATAAAATAAACACTGCCTCCTTCCAAACCCTCACCTAAACCCTCCCACCGCCACTCCCAATCCGACCACCATCGCGCCTCCCTCCACCACCGCCACCACCCCGACTGCTACTTCTAATATTTCAGCCACTACACCAACCACACACACTCCCCCAGCCTACACCCCGAATGCTAATCCCTATAATTCAGCCACCACTCCGGCCGCATGTAATCCCCTCGCCCCCACCATGAATGCTACCCTATCCATTCCAGCCGAATTAGGGGCTTCACTACCCACAATAATACACTAGGAAATTAAATGAAAACAACATTACCTATGATATTGGAGGAGATTCATTCCCAAGCTTTTCAAAACGCGAATGGAGAAATGGAGATGACAAGTTTTTGGAGTAAACAATAGAGGAAACAAACCTTGGGAAAAAATTGATCACTCCTTGGACTCCCCAACATCAAAATGGATACTCTCTTCTCTTTTCCATTTCGCCATTTCTCTGTTTCTCATTGTCGTCGATGGAGGCGTGTTGTAATTTGGATAAATTTTTCTATCTCCTACATTGTCGTCGATGGAGATGGAAGTGTATTCAATTTGGAAAAACTTTTCTGTTTCCTAAATCTATATTAATGGGGCAGAATTATAAGGGATTTGAAAAAACTAATCAATTTAAAAATAAAAATGGATAACGGGTTAAATAAAAAATAGTATCCGTCTAAGATTCGTTTCACATAAATTAAGTCTCACAAGAGAATTTGTCATTTTTAATTTGGCAATTTTTTTTAATGAAGATGTTATATTTTTTATTTGGCAAATTATATGTGAATGTGACCGTTTCAGTAAATTTGTCCTCTTAATTTCTTGAAAAAAAAATTATTTATGTATTTGGCAAATTTTTTATTTTTTTCAATTAATTATTATTATTAGTTACTACTTTTTCTGTCTATCCAAATCATTGTATTATTTTTTTAATCAATTCCAAAAATATTTATTTTTATCTTTTCATTAAAAATTCCTCACAAATGATTCATCACTGCTACTAATACAACTAACTTTCTACTGCATACTATAAAATACTTAAGAGGGATTAGGGTGCAACCAGTTGTTTTTAATTAATTAATTCATTCATTCATGCTTATTCATTAATGTTGTTTTTTATTTTATTTAAATGACTATTATACCCTAAATCCCAGGGATGAATTATACCCTAAACCCCAGTAATAGATTATACCCTAAACAGCACGGGTAAAATTAAAACTATACCCTAAACCCTAGGAATAAATTATGTCTTAAACCACAAGGGTAAAATTACAAAAATATCCTAACCCCTAAACCTTAGGGACAAATTAACTCTTAAACCACAAGAGTAAAATTACAATTATACCATAATCCCTAAACTCTAAGGATAAATTATACTCCGAACCACAACAAATAAAATTACAATTATACCTTAACCCCTGATATCTAGGGATAATTTATATCCTAAACCATAAAGGTAAAATTACAATTATACCATAAATCCTAAGGATAAATTATACGCTAAATCAAGGGTAAAATTATAATTATACCCTAAATCCTGGGATAAATTATATTCTAATCCACAAGGGTAAAACTACAATTATATCCCTAAAAAAAGAAAAATACACAATGAATGTGAAAGAAGGAGATTGTATCAGAAATTATACCAGTCAAATACTAAATAAGTGGAGTATTATTTTTAAATCAACATCCAATAAGCAAATAATGACCTTTAGTGTAAAGGGAGATTATGTAATTTTAGTAATATATGGATTATTTTAAGGGTCAATATCAATTTTGGTCCTTTAAGATAGGTTAAATTCATTTTAGTCCTTAGATTTGTAATTTCTTAAAACTGGTCCTCCGGTGTTCGATTTTAGTCATTTTTATCCACTTTTATTTCCTTTTGTCCACTTTTGTCCTCAAAGTTTCCGAAAAAATATGACAAAAATGGACTAGAATGACTAATTTAAATAGCAAAGGACCAATTTTAAAAAATTATTATCAAACTTGAGGACTAAAAGTGGATTTGACATATCCTTTAGAATCAAAATTATTATTTTCTCTTATTTTAACATGCAGACCCTTTTTAACCCTCTATTCACGAAACCTTATTTAGGGTATATTTAACTATAAAGGTTTAATAGGTTTTGGTTTAAATTTTGTAGCTTGTGGTTCATGTTATATTTTGCAATGATTAAAAAATCGGATAGGCAGGTTCGACCGGTCCAACCGGGAACCGACCGAGAAATCGATCCGGAAAGGCATATAAAACCGGATGGGGCATCAAACCGGGAAAAACCGGGTTGAACCGGTTCGGACTGGGAAAACCGGATGGATCGATTGACCCGGAAACCACCGGTTCACTCTTTTTTTTAATTTTTTTTTATTTTTTTATTTTATTTTAAAATTATTCCTTTTTTAAAAAGCGTTAACACTTAACAACTTCTCACGTGTAGGGCTTAATTAATACATAAGAAAGACAAAATAACTAATTACTTAAAAAAAATATTTTTTAATTATTTGATGATTTTTTTAATTATTTAATTAATTTATTTAAATTTAAATATGTGTTTATTTATATAATTAATGTAAAATTATATATAAAATAATAAATATAATTAAAAATATGTAATTTTTTTTCCGGTTGAACCGTCTGATCCGACCGTGAACCATTAGGGCTACTGGTTTGACCTCCGGTCCGGTTTTTAAATCACTGATATTTTGTACCATATGATTTAATATTTTTTCTTAAAATTCACTATTAATCCATATTTTGTACCATATGATTTAATTATGATCTCAAGTTGGTTAAGAAATTAAGAACATACATCAATAAATTAACAAAAGTAATCGAATCATAGAATAATATAAAATCTTTGATCATTTGAATTTTCAATAATTCAAAATTAATCAAGGGGGACGGTGGACTTGAATGAGGGGGCATGTCAACAGTCAACCATCACTATACGTCTTCTTGTCTTGCAACAAGATAAGATAGAAACCATATAATTAAATTTTATATTTTTCGTTTTCCATATTATAGGAAATAATATATCACTCTCCAATTTAAATTCATTTTAATTATAAATTTATCATTATTATATAACATTGATAATATACTTTAATTTATTTATTACCTAAAAAAATTATATCTCTCCAAACTCCAAAATTAAATAAAGTTAGTCAAAAATAATTTCTAAATATACTTCATATTTACAAATAAGTGGAATTATATATTTTGAGATAGAGGGAGTATAACTTATAAATAAATGACTATAAAATCGTGTGTTTATTTATTGAATTTCAAAATATTTTTAGATTAATTAAGTAAAATTTTATTTATTCAGCTAATGTTTCATTAAATAATATTTTTTAAATAATAATAATAACAAAAATTAGGGTTTCCTTTGATTTTTCCATCTATCTGCTAGGATTAGGAAGGTGTACTTAATTGAATAAATGGATTCTACAAGACGAGTATCCTCCCTCGTAAGGTATTCAAATTACTTGTGTTACCATAATTTATCTCTTCTAAATATTTGTTGGGGGTGGGGGTGGGGGTGGGGGTGGGTGGAAGATTCAACCCTTTGCATTAATTATGAACAAATAAAAATGCGATCAACTACCATTATTAATGTCAATTAACTGCATACGTTTTCATGGTCGTCGTATTTGAAAACCTATAAAATCTCACACATGGTTTTAAGATTATGTTTATTTCCATTTTTCGTCGTTGCTGGAGGTACGTTAAGTACGAAATTGTCAAAACAAATTAGTTGAAAAAAATATGTAAAACGACGTCAAAAAAACATTTAAAATTTGCAATAATATTGCCTGCTTATTAAAAAAAAAAAAAAAACCTCTCTCCCTCCCATAATAAACTTCACCATTACGAAAATATGGAATAAATAAATGTATATGCGTGTTAAGTGTGAACGGTAAATTTGTAATTAAAATGTACTTTTAGAAATGGAGATTGATGTGATATTTCTTTTATTGGGTAATAATAAAGTTTAATGTGAGATGGACGAAAATGAAAAGTGTAAAATTTATTATAGGACAAAGGAATATAATATTTTCAATCCAAAACCTTAGAAAATAGTAAACTATCGGTCCATTCAGAACTTAATTATTTTTTTATTTGAAATATATAAAATTATCAATTTAATACCTAAATTTGTCGTATATTATTTTTATTTTATCAATTTAAGACTTAAAAAAATTGATAGTTTCTTATATTTTAATTCCGTAATAATAAAAAATTCTGGTTAGAATGAAAAGTTTTACTAATAAAATATGTGCATTGAATAATGATCCTTTGAGTTGGAATACTAATAAGGTGGAATAGGACATCTGAAACAATATCTATTGCTACATCATACATCTAAAAAAAATATCTGATTTATTTCAAATCACACACATGACCCTCTCCAAGTCTCTCACATCATAGATATCAAAATGAGAAAGAAAGCAGCCATTCTTGCGTTCCTAAGCATCCTATGTTTGAGCAGCTGCTATGTCGTCTCTGTTGGATTTTTGTCAAATTAAAAGAGGGATTTTGTTATCCCACATCGAGTGGGAGAGAAAGGGGGAGGGGCTCCTTATGCTATTTAAGAAGGCCCCTAGTCTCAATGTTAAATGCACCAATCAAGTACACTTTAATCTTTGTATTTGATTCTAGTTAAATTCCTTTCTTTGATTCTCGGTTGTGAGAATGGGAAGAAATGTGAGAATTAGTCAAAGATTTGTAAGGGTGTAGGGATTGGGGTCGGGAGAGAGAAATTCTGTGTGATTGTAAAATTTTTCACATAGTGGTATTTTCTCGGTCCGTGGTTTTTCTCCGGTTTTGGAGTTTTCCACGTAAATTCTTGTGTTGTGCTTTTCATGTTCTTCTTTATTTGTCCCTTAGGAATGAATGGGGATCTGCCTTATCCCAACAGTGGTATCAGAGCCCGGTTCGAACGCTTATAAAGTTCTTAGTATGCTCTGTGGTTGCAGTACAGTCTGACCTTCCACATCAGAAAATACTTTATGAGAGGAAGAGGATTATTCATTAGGCTAAGGGTGACATGAAAGAAGTGGGAAAAGCTAGTGGCACAAGGGGGTCAGAAGAACAGCCGGATGCAGTGGCATCTCCTTTCTTGCGGTGAAATGCACCGGGATTGTGGCGACAGTGGCGTGGCAAGGGGTAGGATTTGCGGGAGAGCAGTTTTTGGCGTAGTTCTTGGACCTGCAGCAATGTGAATTGCTGGGACTCCCGGTGGTGGAGTTGGCTTAACAACGGCATGGGATTTTCCATGGATGTCGGCTCAAGGAGGTTTGAATGGAACGGGTTTTTCCGATAATGACTGGTGGCGCGGGGAAGTGGCGATTCAACGGGGAAGATGGCGATATGGTACTTGGTATCGGGTGGCGCTGAATCGGTAAAGAATAGCGTGGATTCAACCGACAAGTGGGAAAGCATCGTGAATCCCGAAGGGTTAAAATCGGCTTCATCTGACAACACTTTCAGTAGAAAAAGGGTTCGGGACAAACCTGGTATAGCTCGGCGAAAAAATACAGTGACGTCATGTTAGTACAGACGGGTTTTGCTCAAGGTGGAGCAATGGTGCGGTAATTGCGGTGGAACAATGGTGCGGTAATTGCGGTGGAGCAATGGCACGGTAATTGCTTAAGGTGGAGCAATGGTGATGTTGCTGGTCAAGGAGGAGTTGGTGCGGCAACAACTCTGAATGTTGAGTTAATATTATTGTGGATCTTTATGACATGTTCAGTTGTCATGAAAAAAGATGTAATAATATTAGCTGGTCTACAAGTTTGCACACGGACATTGACTTGGCATGTGATGTAGGGTGTGTGGTGGATGTATATTGATGGCTGATGGACTTCCAGGGGAGTTAAGAGTTGGAAGTAACACCATAAATATCAGCAGGATTTTTCGGTATGTGCCGTAGGAAATTCTTAGAATGGTTTATTCTAAGTGATCTACTCATATGGTGGAGTAGGATTCTCGGGATTGAGAATGATTGTCGGTAAAGACAATGAGTTTTCTTTTATTTTGATAAGGTGGAGATTGTTGGATTTTTGTCAAATTAAAAGAGGAATTTTGTTATCTCACATCGAGTGGGAGAGAAATGGGGAGGGGCTCCTTATGCTATTTAAGGAGGCCCCTAGTTTCAATGTTAAATGCACCAATCAAGTATACTTTAATCTTTGTATTTGATTCTAGTTAAATTCCTTCCTTTGATTCTCGGTTGTGAGAATCGGAAGAAAGGTGAGAATTAGTCAAAGATTTGTAAGGGTGTAGGGATTGGGGTTGGGAGAGAGAAATTCTGTGTGATTGTAAAATTTTTCACATAGTGGTATTTTCTCGGTCCGTGGTCTTTCTCCGGTTTTGGAGTTTTCCACGTAAATTCTTGTGTTGTATTTTTCATGTTCTTCTTTATTTGTCCCTTAGGAATGAATGGGGATCTGCCTTTTCCAAACGTTCTCCACCACAGACGATGAGTCCAAAAGACTAAAAGCCACCTTAAACTCAGATTTCTTGTCCAAAAACTGGTCACAACACACACCATTATGTACTTGGATTGGTGTCACTTGTAGCAGCCACCAATATTATCCTAGAGTGACAACTTTGAATCTTTCCAACATGGCCTTACGAGGAACCATTTCAGGAGAAATCGGCAACCTCTCGTCCCTCACAGTCTTGGACATGTCCAACAACACCATCCATGGCTTCATTCCAAGGGAAATAAGCAACTTGAGAAGCCTTCTTGTGTTAAGCTTGGCATCCAACAGATTAACAGGTAACATTCCACCTGAATTCTGGAACTTGTCATCACTTCAACGGGTTGATTTGAACTGGAATGGATTAACGGGTATGATTCCACCTTCAGTCAGCAATGTGTCCAAGTTGGAGGTTTTGGACTTGAGTGAAAACAGTTTCCATGGTGGGATTCCTTCAGAAATGGGACAGCTGTCCTGTTTGACATTCTTGAATCTTGGTGGTAATAAGCTGAATGGTGAAGTGTCTGAATCTGTTTTCAATGTCTCCACTCTGCAGGTACTTGATCTTGGCTTGAACAACCTATCTGGAAAGATTCCAGTGTTTATAGATCAAGGGCTGCCAAGAATCCAAGAGTTGTACCTTATAGGTAATCATTTCCATGGAATCATTCCAATTTCCATCTCAAATCTTACTGAGCTCAGGGTACTTCAGCTTGCTCGTAATTCATTCACCGGATATGTACCGACAACTCTTGGCAACTTGCTTCGTCTTGAACAGCTACACTTAGCACGAAATCAGCTCGCGAATAACTTGTCCAACCCTGATCAAGACTTCCTGTCTTCATTGACAGGTTGCAAGAATCTGACAGTTGTAACAGTGTATGATAATCAGATAACTGGCGTGTTACCAAGATCATTAGGATCAAGAAATCTGTCTGCATCCCTTGTGAGATTTCGCGCCAGCTCTTGTGGAATCATGGGCAGAATTCCTAGTGAGATTGGCAACCTTAGTAGCCTGTTGTGGTTGGATCTTAGTTGTAATGACTTGAGTGGAGCCATTCCTGTGGAGGTTGGAAAGTTGAGAAACTTGCAGAGGTTGGATATCAATGGGAATAAGCTGGATGGAGAGATATCCTGTTTTTTGTGCAGTCTGAATAATTTGTACTCTGAGTCTTGTTGATAATGTTTTCTTTGGACAACTACCAGAGTGTTTAGGCAACCTTTCTTCGTTGCGAGAAGTGAACTTTGCTGACAATGTGTTCGGTTCGAACATTCCATCAACTCTGTGGTTAAGTGAGGGAATTGAGAAGCTCAATTTCTCTAACAATATCTTGGATGGCGTTTTGCCCCTGGAATTTGGCAACATGGGGAGCCTCATGGAGTTGGATCTATCCGATAATCGAATCTCATGGGGGGATTCCTAGCTCCATTTATCAGCTTCAGATGATGATCACTATCATTGTCAAACAACAAACTGAATGGCCACATGTCGGAATCTCTTGCTTCATTGAAGGAGTTGCAGTACTTGGACTTATCCAACAACAGGTTATCTGGTTCGATCCCCACTTCGTTGGAGGAACTTGCTTCTCTTGCTTACTTCAACGTTTCGTTCAACGAGCTCAGTGGCGAAATCCCACATGGTGGGCCTTTTGCCAACTTCACAGAAGATATGTTTGTAGGTAATGAAGGTTTGTGTGGAGCAGATCGATTCAAAGTGGACTCTTGCAGGAGGACTAAACTGTCTTCACCTTCAAGAATGAGCAAACTTGTTAAGTATATACTACCAGCATTGGCTTTGGTAGTTGTTGCTGCCATTGTTCTCATGATCCTATGGTTGAGACGTCGCGATGGGAGAGTGTTGAGTTCGACTACTACTTCTCATAGTCCTGTCGGACTCCTGCACGAGAGGATATCGTATTATGAAATCCTTCGTGCCACTAATCACTTCAGTGATGAAAACTTGATTGGAAAAGGTAGCTTCGGATCAGTGTACAAGGCGGTTTTTCCTGATGCAACGGTTGCTGCTGTTAAGGTTTTCGACGTAGATGTACAGGGTCGACTGAATAGCTTCAACACAGAGTGTGAAGTAATGCGTAGCATACGACACAGAAATCTTGTCAAGATTATTACATCCTGCACCAACCTTGATTTTAAGGCATTGGTGATGGTGTATATGTCCAATGGGAACCTAGCAGATTGGCTCTACTCCACCCACTGCTCCCTAAACATTACCCAAAGATTGAACATAATGATGGACGTGGCATCCGCCGTGGAGTACTTACACGAAGGCTATACATTCCCCCATTGTCCATTGTGACTTGAAACCGAGCAACATTCTTCTAGACGAAGACATGGTTGCACACGTAGGCGACTTTGGGATTTCGAAGCTCCTGTCACAAGAAGAGAGAACGCAGCAAACCACAACTTTGGGAACCATTGGATACATGGCACCAGGTAAGAAGAATCTTTCAAGAAACTGAATTGGTTGGTGATATCTGTCCTGTTTATCTGATGAGATTCTCTCCATCATTGTAGAGTACGGGTCGGGAGGGCTGGTTTCGACAATGGTGGATGTTTACAGCTATGGGGTTTTGCTGATGGAAATGTTCACGAAAAGAAAGCCAACAGACAAGATGTTTTCAGGAGAGTTGACGATGAAGAGATGGGTGTCGGAATCGTATCCAGATGCAGTGATGGAGATTGTTGATGGTGAACTAGTGAACATGGATTATGAAAGTAGCTTGGTATCTATTATTGGATTAGCTCTGGAATGCACAGCAGATTTGCCCCAGGAGAGGCTTGTTATGAACGACGTCGTCTTAAGGATCAGCAGAATCAAATCCAACTTAATAAACTGCAAGTAGCAAATTAATCAAGTTTCTCCAGGTTTTTAATCTAGCTTGCAAGCATTTAATTTAAGAGAAAAATAAGTCTTAAAAGTTTTGGAAATAGCAAAGCTAAGTCTTAAAAAGAGTGGAAAATTCATGCTATGACTGCATAAAACAATCAACATGATGCCATTTGATTCTGACGCTGAAATGAAAAGCAGCAGAAAATTTCACACGATAGTATAAAACTTGAGCCGAAATACATGGTAAACCTCAACATCTGTTGTCTTTTTTTCTGTACAACAAGCGCGTAGAATTAGCAAAGAGCTAATTCGCAATCCAGTAAACGATTGAGAATTTCCTCGCAACTTGGTCGCTCATGGGGTTCTGCCCAGCAGTCTGCAGACGAGAGATTTTAGGGTCGGTGTTAGAACGTTTATATTTGTCCCGAAATTATAGAGCAATGGTGAATGAAGCATATGCAACTACTCAATATTACTAGTACACATACCTGCAATCAAACTGCCTAATGGCCCTTCGGGTATCTCCAACCGGGATCCCTCATTTGCAACAGCATAGACAACCTAAACAGGATGGAAAAACAAAATTTACGAAAAGATGGAAAAACGAACATAAGTTAAAGGTGATGAGAATCTAGATTAGGTTGTAAACTGATTATTAGAACATACCCGCTCTGGTGGTGTCCCTTCCCAGGGTTTATTTAGAGTGAACAGCTCCCACATTATGACACCAAGACTGAAAATGTCGCATTTCTCTGTGAAGGGCTCGTTTCGAATAAGTTCAGGAGCCATCCATTCTGGTGTCCCAGCTGATGAGGAGTCCGTCATGGGTACATGAGTCATGATTCTTGAGAGTCCAAAGTCACATATCTTAATTGTCCAGTGCTTGTTGACGAGGCAATTTGCACTCTTTAGATCACGGTGGATTATCTTCATGCGATGTATGCACATCAATCCTCTTAATTCCAAACAAGAGGGTTAAAATAAGTGAATTTGTAGTCTTATTTCCATAACAGGTCATAAATTTAAATTGAAATGGCAGTTAGAGATCTATGGCATGTAACCATTTATTTTGGGTATGGCACAAACGAAATTGTAAATCAAAAAGAAAAAATAAAAAATTGAAACGCTTCTAAACATAAGTATGGCATAAACATATTATATCTGATTCAATTTCAGAATTTATTGTTAATGGAGATCTCTTTTGTCTCAACACAAGAGGTGGTAAGTACCGTAAGTTTAACATGATAATTTACAGCAAAAGATAAGGAACTCAAGATATCAGAATATATATATATATATATATATATATATATATATATATATATATATATATATCCCCCAAAGAAACAGTGAATTAATTAAAATATAAATAAAAAATCTAAACTGACCTGCATATGTCACGTAACATCTTGATTCTTCTCCGCCAGCTCAGTCGCTTTTTCTGACCACTTAGATGTATCAAATAATACAGCGACCCCATTTCCATGTATTCAGTGACCATCGACAATCGTGGAGGTTTAGTGCAGGCACCAAGAAACAGGATCACTATACAAAAGCATGGAATAAACAACTAATATTTGATACAAAGCTAAAACCATTAACACATTATGTAACTTGGCACATCTTTAGTTTGAATTGATAAAAACTCCAGTTCAATCAAACAGAAGAAAAGCCGAATGCATGTACTCAGAGATCAAATAAGTAAACAGAATTACAGGAGTCAACTAAGCAGCAGGTGCAGATTAATACCGTTCGGATGCCGAAGGCGACTGCAGCAGAAAAGAAAAGGAAAAGAACTCAAAGTTAGAACGATATACCGGAATTAAACATATGGATCAAAGCAAAATTTGACCACACCTGAGGATGGATATTTCATTGCAAAAGTCCTCCATATTTTCAGCAGTGAGATCTTGCTCCAAGAACACTTTGACAGCAACTTCAGTTCCATTCCAAATGCCGCGAAAAACTTCCCCAAAGAACCCTATAAATATAATTCTCATAAATATAACACAAGGCATGTCCATGTGCAAAATCAGGAATAAGTTGCTAGAATGAACATGAGATATCAAGGTAGTTTCAGTCTTCTTTCTGACCATCCAACATAGAACAATTTATGAAGTGACACATAAGAGCAGTTCCAATATGTAAATTTCTTAATTTCTAGCTTCCTTCCTTCTATTCGTACTTTCATGGGAACAAACTAGGGATTCCTTTGATTCAAAAAAATAATTTGGTGTGAAGACAGTAGTGACTACAGCATGTAGCTTTCAATTTTAAGAGTACTAAGGGCACATCGTAATTTTCTTTTGCATGTGTGACAAACAGAATTATAGAAGAGTAATACGTATCTATTTCTATTTTCAATGCCTTTGACAAATTGAGATAATCGAGATGGGAAAGTGTTGAACAGTTGCCTCCAGCTATTAGAGTGAGCAAGGTACCGACCCTCCTAATGAAGGCTAGTAGAACACTAGGTTTCCTTTAGTTACCACAGGAAATACACGGACACCTTCCACCAGGTCACTTCACTTTCAACTTCGTCACTGGTAGATCTTAAGCTATATGGTTTAGGGTTTAGAAATAAATCAAAAGAGATTGTCTAACCTATTCCAACTCGAGTGCCTACAGCCAACTCCGAATAATCAATATTCCACTCCTCAAATGGCAGAAGAGGCTTGCTTTGAAACATAGGTGATTCCAAAACTCTGTTCCACGTTAAAACCATTTCCTCAGATACCCTGGTATTGGTAGTCCCACTTATTTCCGGAGTATGAATTCTGAACTCATGAGGACATGAAGGTAATGACATTGCCTTCTGCGAACAGTGCTGCCTAGGAGGAGCATATAAGGCCGAACTTCCACCAGATAGTTTTCCATGATCAAGTTGAATATCAGTAACCTGAGTACAGTAAATCACTCTTAAATGCAGACAGGCCAAATATTCTAAACTAGTGAAAGTAAATAATAAATTAAAAAATAAAATCATATAACAAACAACTTTGCTTTTATGAATCTCGAATTTTTTTTAAGAAACCAATATGTATGGATAACAGAATGACTATCCAAATAATCCAATGGGAAGTTCAATAGAAGAGAATATAGACAGAAAATTGTTAATTTTACTTGAGAGTGCCAATTTCTGTTTTCCAAAAACAATTTGAAAATGTTAATCCAGTATACATTAAATGTTGAAATCAATGTTTATTGCCACTTCCCAGACCGCTTATGTAGTTCAGATATTGAATTTGGTCCGGCCAGATAATTTGAAGAGATAAAGAAAGAGTGGTAAGAGCAAAGACCAAACTTCAACAAATTCTTAAATAATGCTGGCTAGCACCAATAAAGAACAAAGAGAAAGAAGTTGCAGAATGTAGCTAAGACTTAAATTACTTAATTGGCTACAAAAAGCTTCTAAAGGTTTTTCACTGCATCACTACTCAAATGGGAAAGACGGGAATTTATGTCCTCAAGAATAAGATACAGGACATAAGCAAAATATATACAAAACAGAGATGAAAAAAAATATAGTATATCTCAAGATCTTTATGTTCCACTTCGGTACAAAAAGACTTTAGCCAATATTCCAGACAGAGAAACCCAAAGCAACAATGTTTTCACATGAGAAAGAGAACATACATCTTTTGGTTGACCTGAATCAAGTTGTTCTTTAGACCCAAAGGAATATGAGCCAGTTTCACCTTGTTCTCTTGGAAGACGATTTTGCTTCAGTGATTCATTCATTGCTCGCACAGCCCTTCATATTCACAATGAAGTTTAGAATGCCAATCAAACCCACATAAACAATTAAGTAAATTACAATCACACAGTTGCCCCATACTTGCAGAAGTTTTTCACATTGTCTCAGATAATCATAAAGGAAATAATTGTAAGTCAATAATTAGCAAACAATGTTTGTGTGGAGGCAACTCAAAGAAAATTGAGGTGTAACTATATTTACATTAAGGTCTATCCCTTCCTCAGATATTGTTGTTTAGATAATCCTTTTATACAATGGCTGATCCTCAATCATATTTTTAAAGTACCATCAACAGTTTTATACTCTTCCATTTAATAAAGGACAACGAGATACAGTACTAAACTTCTCCGTACACATAAGAGATGTGGTGGAGGCTGACTGAAAAAGCTATACAATGTTCAAAAAATAAAAAGTATGACAATGAAAAGGCATTATTTTAAACAGCAGTATACAACCATAAGTGCCTCAGATAAGGAACCCTTCCAGTAATTTCAAAAGTCCTAGATCATTAATCAGTGAAGTATCCGAAAATTAATTAAAAGTTCAGTTAACAAAGAATACTTTTTTCTTCTCTTAAATACATAAATAGGTAATAACTCTAAGAATGGCCAAGCTCCAAATGTAATTTCACTTGGGTAATACTACGTTATAGGAGCCAGTTAAAATTAAAACTGAAAGGTTTATGCACTTAATAATGCTATGATATTTAGTTGCATGAAAGATAGTATTAACCTTACGATATCATCACCAATTTCAGGAGTCATGCTAAAGCTCCTCCGTCGTAGCCTACGCGTTTCCAATGTTGATGTTGATGCACCTTCTGACCTGCCGCAACATTTAATTCGGAAAACTCAAGAAGCTTAGTGAAAATACTAGTTACAGAATCAGCATACATAGATGAAAGATCTCACCAGATTTCAACCAATCCAAAAATCACAAATGAACAGAAGCTCCAATGCACAATAATGTCGTTAATCCCATTATTCTCAACACAATAACATTAATTTTATTTAACATATGAAAAACTGGTATGCTCATGCGTTCACATTAAAATGAAGCTGTTAGGCACATAAGCTAGGGAGCCCTAACTTCACCTAAAACCATGGCTGAAGGTGAAGGGTTGACCCCCACTTATATGCCTTTCCACACTTGCATGCGGAACCGATGTGGGACATCATAACAATCCATCCCCCTTCGAACCGGACGTCCACGGACGGCACACTTCGGGTGGCAACCCGCATACCTAGGGCCCACAACTCCGGGTGGCAACCCCCCTGGGCCCACATCCGGGGTGGCAACCCCTGGGCCCACACATCGGGTAGCCCCTTCCCGTGGCCCGTCCGGATCCGGCAGGTCGGACCAAATTGTTAGGCACATAAGCTAGGGAGCCCTAACTTCACCTAAAACCATGGCTGAAGGTGAAGGGTTGACCCCCACTTATATGCCTTTCCACACTTGCATGCGGAACCGATGTGGGACATCATAACAGAAGCATTGCAGCAAAACAAACAAATGAAATGACTTGTAAATTTAGAAGAAGAAGAAAGGAAAAAAAAAGAGGATTTCCTCTCTAATAATTCTAAATTTTATGAAGCAAAAGGGATGACTAAATATATCCACAGAAGAAAAAAAGATGTAAGAACATAAAATTACCTTGATATAGCCCCACCTTCGGAAAAATCTCTAAAAGATTTGTTATCTCCACTAAGCATGGAACGAGCACGTGCACGAAGTGAAGGATGCTCTGGACTGGAAAACATAAAAATTTCAGAACTGCAAGAGCAATTTTACATAAATAAAACCATTCACTAGTCACTACATCTCAAACTATGCAGTTAATAATTTAGGAATTGAATAGCACAATTACTATGAAGAAAAGGCAGCTTCAATATACCAGAGGATTATCCACCCAATAGTATTCATTATGTCCAGTACCATTGATTTATTTAAATAGAGAGATCATTAGCAGGAGTTGTCTTAGAGCACAAAAGTCGGGATGTTAGAAAAGAGAAGAATGTACTATGAGCTATATTTGAAATTTATATACTTTCAACCTGCTGCCTTCACAAAAGGTTACCCATGTTCTTACACTCATGACTGCAAAGAGCATATTATTGCAATCTTGCTTTTACAGCTAAAAGGATTCCACATATAAAAATGTGTGTATCATATGTTTGAACTATGTTTATATATTCTGGAATAATCAGCTCTTCTTTATATCCAGTGTGGTGTCTATCTAGTGTTGTGTCTCAACTTCATTACTACATAAGGTAAAACTAAAGATGTGTCAAGCAATTAAAAGAGGAAACTTTCAGCTGCAAGTACTTTTTATCTTTATAAAGAGGTACAATTTTACATATACATTAATACTTGGGAGAAGAAGTAGGGGAGCTCGAATTATCCACCCAAAATAGTTGTGAAATCCTTATCGTACAAGTAGACATATCAATTCAATAAGTTTTCTTAGCTATGAAATAATGTTTTTATTCTGATCATAGCATAGCTTTCTCTAAAGTAAACATATTAAATACTATTAAATACTTGGAAATACACCTAGACTATATTTCAACGACATTATTATTACATTATAATATTACCAAACTCAAATGGAAAACCATATGAGAGAATCTCCCCTGGATCTTTTCATCAAGTTATAAATTACCTTAAAATTTAAGCAGATATTTAAAAAAAGAATGACCAAGTACAATAATTTATATATTATTAAACAGGATTCCAGGATCTCAAAAAAACCTTGAACTTGCAGTCCTTTGTTCAGCAATGACTTTTCTCCTGCTCCTTCGCCAAAAGGTAGCAGCTATATTAGGTTCACTATGTGATAAGCTGAAAGAATAATATTAATCCATTATAAAGTTCCTGATTCCGAAACAAATTTACGAATGGGAACCAAGTTTCATTTAAGCAGTCAAAAGAATTTATTGTATTGAGCATGGAGCACCTAAGTTTTCTATCAACCGAATTTGACCGCAGCATCATATTCCTTAATGAAGGCCCTGCAGCATTTGAATGCGCTTCTAGCCTGCGTTGATATAGCAGGCCATCTTCTTTCTCCGCACTGCAGAGAGTTCACATAAATATTTTTTTATAAGGAAAAAAAAAATCCAATTGAATTCCAATATTTTTGCTCTCCATAAAATTTTCATTTATTGGTACAAAGAATATATAATTTAGCTTGCAAGTCAAAAAGTTTGATGTTTACTTCTCTGGATCTGGTCGCTCAGAAACCCCATAAAGAGGACTATTAGGTTCCATTGGAGAATCACAAGAATCATTTTCTGCAGAATCACTCTCTCCCGCAGCAGAAATGTGAGTCATAAAGATAGCCTTGGTTGACCGCGGTATCAGTTGGCCAGGAAACCGCATTAAATCAACAAGCAATTCCATGGAATTCAACACGACTAACACAGACATATGCTTGTGTGAGTCCACACAAGCAGAAGCACCTTCAGTAGGTAAACCCTGACAGGATAAACCAACAAGGAGACAAATGAATTGACTGAGCAGAAAAAACTTCAAGAGAGCCTTCAAAATAATCCGCACACCAAGCCAAAGGTAAGGAACAAGAAAGTGTTAGTAACTTAATACAAAAAATAATTAGTTAAAAATTTTTAATTAAATAAACCTTACCACCACAAGCCTACTTTCAAGTCCTACAGCATCGGCTAGAACTTTAAATAATATTGCTCGAGGTCTGCATGTACCATGCCGTATTTGCCCTAGCATCTGCACACCTCTATTTTCAGATTGGTGCGAGGATTCCTCCTGAGCAGCTTTCTTGGGACTTATTTCTGAATTTGGTCGCTTGTAGAAATCAGATACCTATTGAGGATGTCTGAAGGTCAGGACCACAATCACAACTATGCACAAAGACACAAATGAACTTTACATGATGAAAAAACTGAGAAACCAACTAGACTTGAAAAAAGAAAAACTGATCCATCTTTAGAGAGTAAAAATTGAAATGAAAAGAAGAACTCCCACCCAGAAAAACATACTTCAAGCCTTAAAGCTGAAAGAACTGTGAGCATCTGTAAGATGAGCCCCAATGTTTTACATGGACTGAATATTATATTGGAACTATCTTTTCAAAAGAGGCAATAACTACAATTCTGAAAAGATTTTGTAAATGACTCTTATAATAGAAAAAAGAAATGAATTGTCAAAGTCTCACAATGTCATGCAAAATACAAGACAAGAAGAAAAAACTGGAGAAGGAACACATTGGACACTTAAGGAATAAAATTTAGAGTTAGTCAAATTTGATGGAAAGTAACCTTGACAAATGTTCTTGAATTTTCGAAAGTAATCTTGATTACTATGGACACGAGACAATTAAGTGACAGATTTGTTAAACTTCAAATCATGTTTTAATTAGACCAAATAATACTCACCAATCCAGCAATCTTTTTTATTACAGCTGCAGCATTTGAGTTCAAACCCTTAACTAAAGCTAAAATTAACTGCTTCAGCATAGAAAGCTTTCTATCTTTCTCCGCATCTACAAGAATAACATCAGCTCTCAAACCCTCAAGCTCCAAAGATTGAAGCTCTGCCAGAGTGGGTATGTCTTCATATAGTTCCTTAAGTTTTTTATCCTGTCAGGTCAAATAATGTTAAGTAGCTAACTGAGAAAAATACATAAACAACTAAGAAAGCTGATGACAACATGACGAAATATAACTTCTATGGAAGCTGGGCTGCTCACAGAGCCACAAATATGTGCAAAGCAAAAGCAAAGATAACAAGATTTGACAGGTTTTTGCAGAGATGAGAATCTGAGATATGTTAATTAGGGCAGTAAACAATTAGTTGAGTGACCAAGTAAACATCTAGGAGTCGCTGAAAGCAACCAGATATTATGACTGTCAATAAGAGTTTCCATCATCCAACTCTATGCAACTGTAGATACATTTCACAAATCAATATAACAGTTAAACTATACCCCTGTGTCATCATTCAACTGTGAAACATCAAAATGAAATAGAATTCACAAAACGGAAAAACGGCAAAGCGATTCCCCCTTCATAGCACTCTAAATATAAACCTTCGCACCATCTCAAGCTCATGCGCAGCAATTATTAGTGCTCCATATTCTCCCCCTAATTCCCATCCTTGCTAATTCTAAAAGTTTCCAATTCTAGTATTTTGCACAGACATGCAAATAAAATACAATAAATACAGAATTTTTATTTAGCTGCACATATACATGTCCATTATGTAAAAAAAATTAAACTCAGGGGACTAGAATTAGTATGAAGAATTAACAAGTATACAAAAGCTTAAAGCTAGCAACTTATCGTTGAACTAAATAAAATTAAGCAAAAAGATGAAACTGAAAACAAGCATAATATGCAATGAGACTTTGAGATAGATAATAGAGCTCACTGGAACAACAGAGTAGAAACCATTTGGAATTGGTTCTGAAAGCATGCCTGTGGTCCATAAGATTTCTGATGCATTTTTATATGATAACCTGTCATACTTCTCTTTGTTATTATATTCATCACCCCTCAAATTCTCATCCTTAGACTCCAAGGATATGGATCCAAAATTTTCAGAAAAATCAGAAGGCCACCATCTAGCACTCGAAGAACTTTGCTCTGCAGGTTGATTATCATCATGCATATCCTCCATATCAATAATAATTTAAATTAAATACCATCTCCTTGTCAATTTTACCCAAAAAAAAAAAAAACACTCATTAATTGCACAGGTTCAGAAAAGAGGCAACTCGTAGGTATCCAACTTTCTTTCCAACTCATAGATTCTGGAGGACATACGACCTGAGAAATGATAACAGTTATTAAAATCACATCTAAATAGTAGTCTCCATCAACACTAACAGTACATCTTTTAAAAGTTGAGTTGATCAACAAAGAGGGACAGAAATTACTTGCACAAAGAAGGAATGAACACAAAATAAGAAAGGCTACGGATTTATTTATGTATAAAAGTCCACACAAAGTACATGTATATCATAACGCACTTAAAATACAAAGCTTTTGCAGCAGCTTAAAAATTTTATTGAGAATGCAGACATCAGAAGCATGGTTCAAAGAAGTAGTTTGAATACACAGAATACTAAATAAAGATTGTAATTACACTTCTAAACTGCTCTCATAAACTAGCCTCGGAAAAAACAGTAAAATAAAAGAACTTGCCAAATATTCACGATCTATAGTGCCATCACATTACCAAATACGACCATAATTCATATAGCAAAATTTAATTTGTGGATGCTAAGGTCCTAGCGTTTTCACTCTCGAAAAATCAAAGTCATCATAGACCTGTAACTTTGAAGTCACTAACGACAGAACATATGTACTGTAGTCGAACACATTCAAATAAAACATTCAGTCTAAACCACCGATCCATCTGATAAAAGCACATTTTCAGTTGCATGTTTCCATTGCACATTTTTAATTCTTCTCCTAAGAGCCAAATTCCAAGCATTACAATCGAACTAATCAAATGGCACAGTTAGATTCTCCAACCGTACAACATTATAAATCAAACCACAAGTAACAAAACAAAATTTCTCAAAATTCGAGCTTCTAGATCCTCAACGCTCACCACTGCTTTAAAATCAAACAACTCAATTTCCTCGCGTTCTTCCACGGCATTCAGAAACGCTTCGATCAGTCCACTTCAGTCCAAATTAACACAAATCCACCACCAACAATTCCAAAAACCAAAACGAACAAACAGAACTTCCAAATCCAAGCAGTATACACAAAAACAACACTCACAAGCACGCAGAGCACATGATCGAAGAATTTACCACCAGCAGATCTTAGAACCGAAACCTGACTTCATATTTGAATCCACCAACTCTCCCGAGCAACCAAATTCCGTCGGCTAAATCCGAAAAAAAAAAAAAAAAAAACGAAAAGAACAAATTTGAAATCGGAATAAATCAGCAAAAAAGAATTAAAAAACAAACATTAATGCAAACGATATAATAGCTGCAGTGCTATAAACTTATATAGTAGAAAGTGGGCGAGGCGGGTGTTTTATTGTACCCGACTATATTTGGTACAGTGGCCATACGGTTTCGGATCCGGGTCCCGGGTTAACCCGGATGAAAAGAGGAATTAATTGCCTGTTTCGAATGGATCCATGGGAAAGTGACGGTCGCTGCTTTATATTCCCTTTTTTGGGTGAGAGATCAAAAATTGAACACAATGTACAACACGCGATGAGCAAGGCACAATTCTTGTAGCTGTCTTTATCATAGGCTGTTAGTTTTTTTTTTTCATTTAAAATTTTGAGGTTTCTCATTAATGTTTGTTTGACCCAAATTGAATCTAGGTGTCATATATTAGTCAAGAAAGTAAACTTATGGCTAAAGTAAATTCTTTTGTGTATTTCAAATTAGAGTTTATTCATAATTCATATATTGATTAAATTTACAGTGATAACAATATAATATGTTGTGAATGTTTAGGTTGACATAGAGTGGATATTTAGCTTAAAAATAGGTTATTGTGGATTGATTCAACCCATCATTTTGCGAATTGAAATGGGATGGGCTTAGCCTGTATGGACAACTTAACTGGTCAAATAAGGGAATTTGCATAATGAGCAAATGTCGAACTCGCAATGTGGGAGCAACCTCTTAATTAAGGAGTTTCTTGTGTGGTGGGTGAAAAGATTTACCCGATTGAGTTATTATGATTAATCTCCTTCACATGCAGTCGAACCGAGGTGCGGGGCGCCTGGAATGGACGATCAACTTTTTTGCATAATGGGATAGGTTTATATGAGTTTGGTTATTTATAGACCGAACCTACGTAGATTGAGTTATTGGTTGGATGGATTACGAGTTGGTCCGTCAAATTTTGTTTTTACATTTTTTACCTAAATTTTATTTTTTAAAAAAAACTAAAATAAATATATGAAAATTGGATATCGGAATGAATTAATTGGCAAATCTATAAAAAAAAATCATAAATTCTAATTATATTTTTCAAAATTAAACTCTACGGGTCGAATTATTTGCGACGTGGCACGTGGGTCATTTGCAGCTTGAGTTGATGGTGTTACGAGTTTTATACGGATATGATGGAACGAGGTGGTGCGGGCCAAGCCCATCTTAACAACAGTGGATATTATTAATAATTAATTTAAATTATGTTTATTAAGACATTAGTATGTATTTGAAATGTAAACACATCCTTCTAGGCTCCTCTACCTAACTTCATCGAAATGAATGTGACAATTATTCCACATTGTGGTTTTTAGTTGCATTGTTACATTTTCAGCCAATTTCAGAAATAAATAATTAACTATCTTTTTAAGAAAAAAATTACATTAACTCTAAAATAGCATGACAAAATTTATATTATTAACATTGAATATATTTTAAATTTTTAAGTGCTTGGTTTCCATCTCCAAAGTTTCTAACTAAAAATATGTTGAAATTCCAAATCTCTCGTTAATTACATCCTTAAAATGTTTAACAATAGAGGTTTTTAAGCTTAATAGATAGATTAGATTTTACTGTGTAAGCTAAAGCGTAAAGTTTTTTTTTTTTTGATCGAATTATAAATCCACCTACAAATTAATTAAAAATAATAATGTTTATTAATAATTAAAATATAATTTTCAAAAATATAATTATTATTTTAAGTATTAGAAAACATATTTTATATATATATATATATATATATATATATATATATATATATATATATATATATATATAAAATATGTTTTCTAATACTTATATATATATATATATATATATATATATATAATTTTTTGTGGAGTGTATATTGGGTGCACCCGGGTGCAAGGGTGCACCCATATGTGTATGACTTTTTATTCTATTTTGTATACATGTTTTGTAATAATTGTATACTTTTTTCACACAAAGTTTTTTATTAAAAAAATTAATATCCAATGTGTATAACTTTTTATTCAATAGTGTATACATGTTTTTTTAATAATTGTATATTTTTTACACTTATTTTTTTATTAAAAAAACTAACAATTAAATTGTATACATTTTTGCTCATAATTGTATATGTTTTTGTTTATTTGTGTATGGGTGCACCCTATCTTAGGGTGCACCCGAGTGCACACTATAATTAATATTTTTTGTGAGATATTATTTATGTGAGATATTTTATGAAACGTGTTGAAATATGAATGTTATATAAATAGAGTATATTTATTAGTAGTTATAGTATAATTTTCAAAAATATAATTATAAAGTGTTATAATATAATTCATTACAACTATATTTTATATATTAAAAATATATTTTACTTATATAATACATTATTATTTTAATAATAGGCGGATTTGTTTTATAACTTGTCTCATATATATTTAAGTATCAACAAAACATATTTTAGTTATTATATTATAAACACATTTTAATACTCTTAACTCGTTTTGAACTCGTTATCTTTATATATATATAATATAATATAATAACTAAATGAAGGTTTACCTATGCTGATGTGTCAAGTTCTTATTATTCCTGCTGATGTGTCATCTTCTTCTAATATCTATGCTGATGTGTCGAGTCCTAATTAACTAAAGAGAATTTTACATATCTATGTGTCATCTTTTTATCATTCCTGTGATGATTTATCTAGAGACATCTTTGTTCCATTTTCATTGTATATTGTAATTAATTGCAATTAGAACACACTCCGTCCTCCCCTTTTTATTTCAAATCGAAAACGTCCCAAATTTATGGAAACGGAAACAATCCAATTGATGAAAGTGAAGGGTCTTTTGGTAACTAAAGAAACGCAAGTTAGCGAAGTTAACTTATTCAAAAATCGAAATGGAGGTAACAATGAAATTCTTCATTTTTTCCTTGCACGGATCGTTCAATTAGGGTTCTTAATTTAGTGACGAATTTGTCACCGTGAAGATGGTGATTAGGGTTTTCCGGCTTCTCCTCTTCTTCTCCTTACCCTACTAGACTTTTTCTGCTTAAAACTTTCAGAATAAAGAAAGTTTTCTCTTTATGATATGTCATGTTCTGAATTTTTATGTAACTAAATGAAGGTTTACCTATGCTGATGTGTCAATTTCTTATTATTCCTGTGCTGATGTGTCATCTTCTTCTAATACCTATGCTGATGTGTCACGGAGAAGCTGCTGCAAACCGCCTATAGAGTTAAAGAATTAACAAAAAGAATCGATTTGCGGGAAGCTCAAAAGCGAGTCCTAATTAACTAAAGAGAATTTTACATATCTATGTGTCATCTTTTTATCATTCCTGTGATGATTTATCTAGAGACATCTTTGTTCCATTTTCATTGTATATTGTAATTAATTGCAATTAGAACACACTCCCTCCTCCCCTCTTTATTTCAAATCGAAAACGTCCCAAATTTATGGAAACGGAAACAATCCAATTGATGAAAGCGAATGGTCTTTTGGTAACTGAAGAAACGCAAGTTAGCGAAGTTAACTGATTCAAAAATCGAAACGGAGGTAACAATGAAATTCTTCATTTTTTTCTTGCACAGATCTTTCAATTAGGGTTCTTAATTTAGTGACGAATTTGTCACCGTGAAGATGGCGATTAGGGTTTTCCGGCTTCTCCTCATCTTCTCCTTACCCTACTAGACTTTTTCTGCTTAAAACTTTCAGAATAAAGAAAGTTTTCTCTTTATGATATGTCATGTTCTGAATTTTTATGTAACTAAATGAAGGTTTACCTATGCTGATGTGTCAATTTCTTATTATTCCTGTGCTGATGTGTCATCTTCTTCTAATACCTATGCTGATGTGTCGAGTCCTAATTAACTAAATAGAATTTTACATATCTATGTGTCATCTTTTTATCATTCCTGTGATGATTTATCTAGAGACATCTTTGTTCCATTTTCATTGTATATTGTAATTAATTGCAATTAGAACACACTCCCTCCTCCCCTCTTTATTTCAAATCGAAAACATCCCAAATTTATGGAAACGGAAACAATCCAATTGATGAAAGCGAAGGGTCTTTTGGTAACTGAAGAAACGCAAGTTAGCGAAGTTAACTGATTCAAAAATCGAAACGGAGGTAACAATGAAATTCTTCATTTTTTTCTTGCACAGATCTTTCAATTAGGGTTCTTAATTTAGTGACGAATTTGTCACCGTGAAGATGGCGATTAGGGTTTTCCGGCTTCTCCTCATCTTCTCCTTACCCTACTAGACTTTTTCTGCTTAAAACTTTCAGAATAAAGAAAGTTTTCTCTTTATGATATGTCATGTTCTGAATTTTTATGTAACTAAATGAAGGTTTACCTATACTGATGTGTCAATTTCTTATTATTCCTGTGCTGATGTGTCATCTTCTTCTAATACATATGCTGATTTGTCGAGTCCTAATTAACTAAATAGAATTTTACATATCTATGTGTCATCTTTTTATCATTCCTGTGATAATTTATCTAGAGACATCTTTGTTCCATTTTCATTGTATATTGTAATTAATTGCAATTAGAACACACTCCCTCCTCCTCTCTTTATTTCAAATCGAAAACGTCCCAAATTTATGGAAACGGAAAAGGTCCAATTGATGAAAACGAAGGGTCTTTTGGTAACTGAAGAAACGCAAGTTAGCGAAGTTAACTTATTCAAAAATCGAAATGGAGGTAACAATGAAATTCTTCATTTTTCCCTTGCACAGATCGTTTAATTAGGGTTCTTAATTTAGTGACGAATTTGTCACCGTGAAGATGGCGATTAGGGTTTTCCGGCTTCTCCTCGTCTTCTCCTTACCCTACTAGACTTTTTCTGCTTAAAACTTTAATAAAGAAAGTTTTCTCTTTATGATATGTCTTGTTCTGAATTTTAAGGTGATATGGCAGCTTCTCATAATTTGATTTTTTCATTTTTCGAACTACCACCAAAACTCATCCCAATTCACAATCATGGCAACTTCGATCCTGTAAGGTCAGCGGCGGCGTTGTGTCATTTGAGCGAGGGCGATTAGAAATTGGAGGCAATCGTCTAAGATATTCATTTTGGGTAAAACCTCTGTTTCTTCACTATTTTGTTTTTAAATATGGTTTTCGAATATGTGCGGTTCAGATATTTATTTTGACTCTTCTGCAGTTTGGAGGCATGTTTTGGGGCCAATGACGTCAGCAATCATATTGATATCACTCCTGAAAAGTGCAATCAAACATTTTGGTATTCGTTCTGTTGCTGTGTTTGAGAGTAGAGATATGTTTGATTTTGTGTGTGTAGTTTTTTTAACCACCTTATTATTCTATTGTTGTGTTTGAGAATTGAGATATGTTTGATTTTGTGTGTTTAGTTTTTTAACCAACTTATTAGTCTAGGTTTGAATGTAGTAAATATCAAATACCATTTTTATAGCATGTGGATCACTAACTTTGTATTTCAGATTTGGCTATGATTCAAGATTACATGCACTGTCATATCAAGAACATCCCGTCGTGTGTGTGTGTTTGAATTGTACTGCAATAGATTATCAAACACTCGGGCTACATTCAAAAGAGAAATTACTTACATGTGGTGGGTATGCAAATAATTGTGTATTTGTATATGTATGCTATAATACTTCAATTAATTGAAATTTTTATTTGTACTTGATTTCTACAGAACTTCTAGCAAACATGTAGAAAGTGATGTTCGTGGAATACGTTGCAGGGCTAATTGAGAAGGATGGATACATTTTAGCTGATCCAATTGGTTGTTCTCAAGTGAGGTTTCATTTTATCATTTTACTATTCTACGTTATTGAAATATAAATTGTGGATAAGCCTCAATATATAAAGTGTAGAATAATTGTGCATTGAAAATGTTTAAAACATTAATTTAATTCTGTATAAATTGGCCTCAACTTTTTTGAATTGGAGTTTTCTAATATGATTTAATTTCCTCAGAGCATGCATCTCTTACTGATTCTGTGGCATCATGGAGACTTAATGTGTTGTTGATTTCCTGAAGAAGTAGGATGTTCATGTTGTGGTAATGATGTTAAAACTAATTAGTATATAGTTGTTTAAGTGTTTTATTAGTTTGTTTTATTCAGACGGATATTTGTCAAGCCTATACCAGATGATTATATAGTCAATGTTTCTTGCCTATTCCGGGTACCATTTTGAGAAGTTTGAGTTTAGTCAGTTCTAAGGTTTAAGATAATCCAAATTCTGTGTCCTGATAAGTTTGAAGCAATGATTAGTACGAGAGTGTGGAGCCATATATAGTGTGATCGTGAACGGAAGAAGGAAAGGATTTTGATTTTGTTCTTTGTGAATTCATCGCACTATGTTTAGATAGAGCCATTGTAGGAGTTGGTTGATGGGTATAACTATAATCTAAGCAAGTACAATTGTACAAGAAGCTGGGGAAAGTTCTATGCAACCCAGCAATTTCAAGCAGCTAAACATTCAAGTTCATCATTTCAAGAGATCACGTGTTTGATCTTCACTGCTGCTAATTAGTAGCAGCTTTGGCTTTATTTTCCTGTTTAACAACTATTGCAACTGTTTTTAATTATAAAATTAAATCTAAACTATTTCAATTATAACTCTTATAAATAGGTTTAACTAATTATATATTTAGATTTGGTAAGTGATTTGTATCATGTTCAAGATTATCTCGAAATTATAACATTTTAAAAATTATATAACATAATTATAATAAATTTTATATACTTAGTATTTAACATATACTATAAGTTATCATTAAATTATTTTAAATAATTCAACATTCACAAATGTGAATCTATAGTAGTCTTTATAATTTCAAACTCTTAAATTATTTTAAAAAATTCAGAAACTAGGTAATATATGGATTAAATACAAGTCAACATTAAATTGAGAATTGTCAATATTATATTACAATTTAAGTAGCAAATTTTTCAAATTTGAATCAACATTAAATTGAGAGTTGGCAAAATTACATTCATAACCAAATAATTATGTCTATAAAATTCATAAAGAAAATAATTTAATTATACAAAATAAAAAACTTGATAATCTCGCGTAGCACGCCGATTTCATACTAATATATATATATTCATAAGAATATCTCGTATCTACTGTATGTACTACTATATTTATTTTGTGATAAAAAGAGCGTGTGGAGTTTGTGTGTCGTTGAAAGGGGAGATGGGGGTAGGGTAGTTGGCGTAGAGAGCGCGAAGTTTGGTGTTTGGATGAGATCTCCGACAGCCAGCTGGCAGAATGTGGGGGGGGGGGGGGTGGCTTCCCAAACAACCACACCTTTCATCCTCGTGAATTCCAAAGCGCTGGCTTTTAATTCCACACCACCCTACCCTACACTCACCACCCACCACCAAACCCCCTTTCTTTTCTCTTTTTTCTTTTTCTTTTTTCAATCTTTAACAAAGTATACTTCAAAAATTAATTGAAAAACATTTATTCTCATTTATGTTATATGGTGTCGCTCCTTAGATCATCTCTAAATATTCTTCAAAATTTGAGAGCATTTTCACAATAGAAATAATAATTTTAATTTTAAAGAGTTATAATTTTTTTTGCTCCAAACAAATTCTTTAAATTTTATTTTCCAATGTAAATTTATTACATTATTTTCTTTTTTATTGATTATTTTTAAACTATTTCTATATAGTGAAAACACTAATAATTAGTAAATTAGTATTTAATGAAGTAATAAATTATGAAGAGTGATTTGTGCTCTTTAAATTTAAAGAGTGAAGATGACTCTTTAAATAAAAAAATTAAAATAAAGAGTGTGTTGGAACTTGTTTTTTTTTATTTTTTTTTAAAATATACATATTTTTCATTTTAGATGAGCTAGATTTATCAATACAATTTTATGGAGTAGATCATCCAAACAATATATATATATTTTTTTACTTATAATTACTCGTTAAATTTATGTATATGTATATTAAAAAGGCAATCATAAACTTTGTTAGAAAATGTTATTCTTGACCTTTGATACAAATTCAATTTATGTTAAAAAATTATTCAAGAGTCACGTTTTGAAATTGTTTGGTAAGACATTTTGGTAATTGAGACACCTTTATTCAAAGTCGAGTTGGTTTAAAATTAATTTGAAAATGATAAACATGGTAAAATTATTATAGAGTCGAAGGACAAAATATTAAAATATTAAGTGCAATGATTATTAATTATAGCAATATAGTACAACCAGATTTATATACTTCCTCTATACCGCTCCAAGGGTATATTTTGTCTTTTTAAGTAAATTAAAAAGTATTACTCATATTTAATGATGTAGTGGATAGTTGTATTAGTAGGAGTGTGACCTCATATTTTAATTGTATTAGTGGGTGTGTGTATGACTCATGTATATTAAAAAAAAAGATGACATTTTCTGTGAGATGTCCAAAATGAAAAAAAAAAAAAAAAAAGACTCCTCGAATAGTACAGAAAAGGAGTAAGATTTTGTCTATTTTAATTTAAGAGAAAATTTTATCACTAAATGTATGCATACTCGAATGTTATTTCAGTTCATTTTTAAAATTTAAATGTTATTAGTACTTATTTAATTAATAGGAGTATTAATATTCTATTAATGCCACTAATATTTTTTTTAGTATATGGAGTATTTATTTAAAACTAATTTCAAGTTAGTCATATTGTAGGTGCACCACCGATTACGCAAGCCGCAAGAATACTCTTTATTTATTTCTTTTAGAAAAAATATAAATTAAATTCCTTCACTAACATTTTTCAAATCAATTTTTTTTAATTTAAGTTAATTTCAAGTTGATTAACTCGATTAGCATAAATAATTTATTTCTTCTCTTTAATAATTGACTGTGATTAAGAGAATTAAGTATTTAATTATGGTTTAAGTATAATTGCGTTCATGTATAAATTCTGACTTACTATATCTATAAATCTAGAATTAGAACAATTGATTAATTACATAGCTTAATAAATGGATTTTTATGCATTGCTATGGCCATTAAATAATTCTAGTTGAGTATTAGCCACGTTGTAAGTTGAAATTTTTTATTAAAGAAAAAAGAAATCTAAGTTCAACTTCAAATTTAAAATTAATAGTACGACTTTGTATTCTAACATTTTCATTTTTTATGAGAACTTCACACAGTGATACGATTCACTTATTATTATTATTATTATTATTATTATTATTATTATTATTATTATTATTATTATTATTAAAAATTTCATCGCTTGTCATTATTTTTGTAAATTGTTCATGAAATAATTTATTATTCAATTAAATAGTTATGATCAACTGATGCAGCGAAAACGTATTAAAAGATAATAATATGATAACAAACTCTATAATCTGTTAATTCATAAAGAATACCGAAACAGTGAGATAAATGTCTACTCAAACGTTGATTCTCACAAGAAACAAATGTCTACTCAAACGTTGATTCTCACAAGAATACCTTAGAGTAGACAAAAAGACGATTAAGAGTATTAATACATTGATTCGAGACAAATGCCGGAAGAACACAAATAAAACGTGATAAAGGGATTAATCCAAACGTTTCATTAATCAAATTCAATTCCTTTGACCACTTATTTATAGGTGAAACAAGATCTAACGTAATAATGATAATTACAAATAAAAAGAAATAAATTAAAATATTAATACTAATTATTCTAAATATGAAATAAAGTAAATCAAAATATTATTAAATTAATTACAAAATATATCTCCATCATTTCATCGATCAATCAAATATTATTCTTTTTCTATTCACATAAAGATCTAATTATTTTTTCCTAAAATCAATGACAAAATCAATTTAAATGCTTAGTCAATAGATTTCTTGATCCACTTCTCACTAATTCCAAACGAGTTGTTTACTAGGGATGACATAAGCCACAAACAAAGCAACCCTCGTACTTGCAATATTTTATTTTTATATATAAAATTTTACGATGTTAGAGTTTTTAATTTTTGGAAATTTTCGAATCATTACATATTAAAAGTCAAGATAAGAGATGTAGAAATCAATGTTATTACGCACGAGAGATCAAGGTTCAAAATGACGAATATAAATATCCCATTTTCTAAAATTAATTAATTAAGTTGACTCCACGAATTTAATTTTAATTATCAATTTGATAAAAAAAAAAATAATTAACATAGTACCATGTAGAAAATCAAGTTGCATGTATAGACAATTTAATTTTGTTCTCCCATCTCGCGAAATCCTAGCAACTTGTTGACTAGGGAAGATTAAAGCTACAAACATATCAACTTGCTACTGTTTGGTGGGTATGTCTAACAACATCTATATATATTTAGCTATTTAATTAATTAGTATTATTATTGTTATTACTATCGAGCCTATCAAGCAATCATGAGCATAACGAGTTGAGTTGAGCTCATATCATTAACTTAACAAGAATAATACATGTTTGAATTTGAACTCGAGTAAATAAGAGTCGACTGAACTACCAAACAGTTCGTTTAATTTAAAATTTGTAGTTTTGATCCAATCCGCACCCGAAAATTAGTATGTTTGGTCTCTTCTTGTTTGTGCCCACTTAGGGCCTAATAATAATAGGGTGGTTCGAGCTTGACCCTTTTTATCATAATTCACACTTGAATTTGAATCTAATTTTGTATGACAATGAAAGAACCCGAATTTCTAGTTTGGGTTCAAATTTGATTGTGCCAAAATAGTATGACTTTGCTACATCGTACTTGACCAAAAATAAAGACTTTAGGGGGTTAAAAGTTAAAACTCGAAAGACTTAAAGAAAAACACGGATTTTTTTAATAAACATGGACAAGCCCACAAAACTACCCACCAGTCCGACGGGTCGCACTAATTGATCGGCCCAAGTCAAATTTAGCGTGGGCCAAAAGGCCCAATATGACAATTCTTCGTAGCAAAAAAACATGTAATAAAATAAGGAGTAATACATTCACAGCCTATATATGTATAGGATCAGAGATGAACAATTATTACTCGTTAACAATTTTGTGAGAAGGTGCAAGGGTGAATTTGTAATCTTGATCGGTATATTAAATTTTAGATTAATCTTCATTATTAAATTAAATTAAATTATTAAAAATAAAAAGTAAAGTGATTATTTATTATTACCCTATTTAAACCTAACAACACACCCAATAATAATTAATTTTAGACAAAGTCTCTTATCGATTGACAATTAAATAAATTTAAACACGACATTCATCACTCGAAAAATATTCAAATAAATTTAAATAATTTTCGCAAAATATCTACCGAGTGGTTGCTTTCTCTAGAACCATGTATTTAATTTCCTTGAAAACACAACATTGAAAAATATAATAAAATAAAAGAGAAAAAGTTGAGCAAAAGAGGGTTGCTTGATATTTGGGGTTCGCAGCTTTGATGGTCCTGCAAGCCAAAGTAATGTCATTTAATGGCTCAAAAATAGTTTTTTTTTTTTTTTAATAGGGATGATAAATATGTTGATGAGTCTGAATCTGAATCCTCATCAAATCGGTTTAATCTAGGACATGTAAGAAATCGATCAAACGATTAATTTTGCATCGAAGAGAAATCATACGTACAACCTCGATGTTATAGAAGTTTAGATGTTTTAACTAATGATATTTTTAATTACTTTTATACTCATCAATCTAGTCACGGGCTAAAAACAACTTGACAAATTCTCTTATTTGACCATGCTTATAAGTTATATGTAACTAGTGAGATATGTTAAAAGTATGTTTATTATAAATTAAAATATATTTTTCTAAAGTACAATAAATAATGTATTAAAATATAATTTTAGAGTATTAAAATAAAAATCCCTAAAAATATACTATAACTATCAATAAATATACTTTATTATATAATAAAAATACTTTAATATATAGGTAGACTGATATTCTCATATATCATCAATTTTATAAGAGAGTCTTAAAAATATTTAATTTCATATAAGGAAACAAATAAATAAAGTAATAATGTATGGAGTACTATTTATGAGAAGTAAATATATTAGGAATAGCATTTATTTGTGTATGAATAGAAAACTTTTCAAACGTTGATTACAAAGTGATTGAAAGTGAAATATAATACTGCAAAATCACATCATAGCTTATTTGAGTGGTGACTGTGAGAGGGATATAACAAAACTTCAAAGTATGATGATAGTTATGAATTTTAAATGAATGAAAGATTAAATTCAATAAAGTGATAAAAAGCGATGAAAATATATATAGCTAATCATTCAAGCCCTTGAGTGGACTTAATAAGAAAGGGAGATGACAAATGCAGTCTACCTAAATCATTAATTAATGCCATTCTCTTAATTAATTATGACATGATAATTCCTTGAAAAATAAATATTTTGATGTTGATCATATGCCTCACTCCCAACTCCACCAATAGATTAATTATTGAGTCCTATATTTTTTAGTTAAAAGTTCATCAACTTCATTAAGATGTTGCAAACAATGTGTAACTAAATATTTAAAACTCAACATCAATTTAAATAAATTGGTACCATTATATTCAATTTAATCATTTCACAATTTTATTTATTTATCACTAAAATAGATTCACACATTCTTTAAAAAAATGACTATATTGACCTTGAAATTATAATCTTTTAATCAATTGATTAAATATCACAATTAATTAATTAATTAAAGATCACATTATTAAGTCCTATATTTTTCCTATTTTAAAGATCACAATTAATTAATTAAATAGAGATGATTTAATCAATTTCCAACCAATATGTTAAATAAATAATTAGTAGATGTATGTCACTAGTAGATGTCTAAACTTAGGTCTTATATACACATCACACATGTATACTATATATATGTATATAGATTCTATCACCACTTACATGGATTGAAATTTACTAGAAATAATCCAACACCAACCCTTCTCCTTTTCTAATGCTGAGGTGTCCAACTTTATTCCATGATGATCCAACCCATATAATATTTGATTAATGAGTAGACAATCTCCAAGTTGGTCCTAATATATTTGGTTCTCAAATTCCCATATTTCATTCTCGGTGAATAATCAATAATGCATGTGTATGTCTATGACTTTTGGGACCCTCCACCTCCCACCCCACCCCACCCCAACTCATAATTAAATGCCATCACATGATCCAAAAAACAGTAGACCAAAAGGCTAAGTCCAAGATTACTACTACTACTACTTAGCATTGATTCTCATGATAATAGTATTGTAACAAGATTTTAAATTTCACTAATTTAAGATGCTGACATATTAGTATATTATTACTTCACTACTGTATGTATATTGTATCTCTTCCATTTATACAAATTGAAGCTTCCTCATATGGTATCTTTAATTTAGGAAAATAAAATCACTGCAAATTTTTTTAAATCATTCCATTTAGCTTTCAAATTAGTTTACTCTCTCTCTCTCTACCCCCTCTCTCTTCTTGAAGTTATTACCTCTGCGGTTTTACAGTTTTGATCAATAAATATGGACACAGATGGGCTCTTATGTTGTTGATGTGTTGGACTTTTTTATTAATTATTCAACCAAGAACAGCAGTGGAGTTGCAGAATTCCTTTTGTGGGAAAAAAGGTACAATCTTTATGTGATATTAGATGAGTTCTGTTGTTTATACAGCAGATATTTGTTGGGGTTTCTTTTATCTTTTATATCACTGTTTGATTTTTGTTTGGTGGATGATGATGATTGTCTTTCACAGGAAATCTGAACTGTCAATTTTTTTTGCTTCTGGTGATTGTTCAGATGATATTTGCCATATTAATTGGACTTAATTTGAGTTTTCTCCCTTTCTGATTGATTTTGTTAATTGCAATTTGTCTTTGATTCCATAAATTTGTTTTGATGAATTCTTGAAATTTCCGTAGACATGCATCATGGTATTAACTTTCTTTCTCACTCTGTTTTTCCCCCTCTCTCTCATTAGAAGACATAATCAGAGTACTTTTCCCTCACTTAAGACAGATTGAATTTTGCAAGTGAGTTTCAGTTTGGACATAATCAGAATTCAGAAACCATCATTTCTTGTTGTTAATTAGTAATCATGGAAACTGTTACAACAATGTAGATACTCTGAATTAATAAGGTGGTGTAAGAATTTCATAAAAAATTGTCATCTCATTACCAATTGTTGGTGATGTTTTTTATTACACAGATAGCAGGAGTTGATGCTACTGAAGAATCTGATGGAGGATAAACAGTTGAATTTCAATCAACCGTTTTTATCAGTTAGGCGACATGGACCAACTCCAACCTCACAAAGAAGTGAGAGAAGGAGAATCAACACTTCTTCCACTTCCATTCCTAGGCTTCCTTCTTACAGATCAGAACTGAAATCTGGTCCCATCAGAGATCCGGGGGCCATTCCGTTTTTATGGGAACAGTCCCCCGGACAACCTAAGGAAGAGATGAAACCAAACGATCGGAGCTCTGATGAGCCTCCGATCGCCCCAAAGCTCCCTCCCGGGAGGTATCAGCAAGATTGTGGTAAAATTGCTGTAGGCTGTAAGAACCAAGTTGTTGATCTGCCTCATAGTAATGGGGACGAGAGACGAGACGTTGATGTTCCCAGTGACTCGCGTGCTGATCCATGTCTCGATGAGAATGTCGAGAGATGTAAAGAGACGATAGACGAGGAGGAGAGATCTGATTCGGAGGATAGTGATGGAGCATATTTGGATGCACTGGATACTCTGTCAAGGGCTGAATCTTCTTTCTTGAACTGCAGCATGAGTGGCTTAAGTGGTGTAGATGTGAAACCCCCTGGAAACTTTTCGACTGAACGACAAGCTCGCGAGTTCATGATGGATAGGTTCCTCCCAGCAGCGAAGACGATGGCTTCAGAGACCCCTCAACATGCACCCAAGAAACAACCGTTTCTTCAAAAACAGCCACAGCAGCCAAAGAAGACAATAGATCAATCTAAGCCTTCATTAAGATACGGGCCGAGCTTTGCAGACCGATACACCTATCACCATGACAACGGAGAAGAAGAAGAAGAAGAAGATAGTGATGATGAGTATGATCAACGTCAAAATGTGCCTGCAGTATGCGGTTTATTACCTCGTTTTTGCTTGAAGAGTTCACTCTGCCTGTTAAACCCTGTTCCTGCAATGAGTGTTAGAACCCGAGTACCATCTAAGAAAGTACAACATAGATCTTCACCAGCTGGTTCTTACAGTGAGATTGATCGAAGAATGGTCAAAACCCAGACAGCTGAACTTGATCAAGAGAACGGGAAGCTGAGAAACAGGAGTGGTCATGTAGCTAGCCTTAGCACATCAACGGCATCTCTGCCATTTCTTGAAGATGAAGAAGTCCTTTCTGCTGCTGAAGAAACAACGAATGCTCGAATTCAAGGTCTTGGATCGCATGCAAAGGGCTTCAAAACCTTTCAGGAGTTTTTGGATGATCAAGGAAGTCCAGGGGAGTCGAGCTTGGGAGATCCTATAATCGAGAAAACTCTCTATATAGATACAGTACAGAATTTTGAAACCTCCGATTTATTGTCTTGTAAGCCAAAGACAGAAGCCAGCGTTAAGGGTGTTCCTAGCTTAAGGGAAGAAGACGAAGAAGAGATCATCACGAAAAGGATTTGTCAAACGCACGAAATAGACTCGTCTCTACAAGATTTGAAACAGTTGACTGCAATGGATGTAGACAAGAATTTGCTGCTAAATGCTGACACACTGTGTGATTCCAATGTTTTATCCTCGACTGACAAGTCAACTGTAAAACGAGTAAATCAAGGAATCAACCCAAGTAAGGAGAATACAGACGAAGTGACCGAACAAGGAGCAACAGAGAGTTTAGAAAAACAGTTCTCTATAGAAGTTACCATTGGAAAATCTTATCAGTATCACTCCGGACTTCTTGCTCCACCTCCTTTACCAAAATCTCCGTCTGATTCTTGGCTTTGGCGAACATTGGCCACTGTTACCACCAAAAGCTCGTCTCTTCGTTCATACCGTGATGCAGGCACAACAAATCCCGAAAATCAACTGAAGAAGGCACCTACAAGTGATATGAAGTGGGAAAATATTGTCAAAGCCTCAAAGGTAATAAGCATCACATCACTTGTATTATTATGATCAATCTGTGTTTCTATGACTACATAAATCAGCTCACATTGTTGCATTTTGATCAGGAAATGCTTACGACCATACCAGAAACTTAAGAATGCTTTTCATTAGACGACGCCGTTTTTTGGTGCAAGTGTGTTAGCTTGAGGGGTTCCAAAGGTAATAGCAGCACAATGCTGTATACTTCTGTTCTCTGCTATTTTTGAGGTGTTACTGTCTTGATGGCGATGTAACAACATTCGAGTCTTCGTTTCCTAATCGTGTAACTACCTATCTCAATAATCATGTTCTTGTATAGGAGAATCTGTGTCCAAATAAACATAAAAACATGAGATCAAATGCAATATGTATACATGGTGAAAGCCTTTCCTGTGCTGTATATCAGAAAGAAAATTGAATTAATGGTTAAATGAATAATAATTATATTCAGTGTTATACTACATTACGCAAGACACAAGTAGATTTACTCGCAACTTCGCTATTTGTTTAAATTTTAAATAAATAAATAACTAAATATTTCACCCTTGAAAAATTCATTAATTCAACTGGCATAGAATGTGGTTGTACCAAGTTCACATATTCAATTTCCACAAGGATGGGCAACCCCCCCCCCCCCCCCCCCCCTCTCTCTCTCCCTCTCTCCCCAATGCTTCTATACACTCTAACAATGATGAGAAAGATACATGCCCTTACTCTGTCCAAAGAACATCTTGGCTACTGAATGCAGCTGTTAAATCCAGAAACAGTAATCTCCCCTCCCAAAAGCAAGCTAATGTCTTCGATCCTGAAGTGAGTGCATTTCAATGCATTCTCATGCCAATTCCAAGCCCACCTGATGTGTGCTTACTTTGGAACATCATGTGTTGGGCCAACAGTCACGCTCAAGGCCGTCATTCATACGCCAAGAAAGACAATAGAACAGAAGGCAAGCCTCTAACGTGATAAATAGGCCTCTACTCGATTGATGAGTTGATTTTGGTTCTAATGTCGTGTTTGCAAACTGGACAGAGCGTGGCCCATTTTGTTAACCATGAATTCACACAGCCAGCATGAAAATCTGCAAAATAGAGTAACTTCAAGCCATTAATACAGCCATAAGAAGCATATATATTGTAGGTACCAAAATCTGAATGATATAAACCAAACTATATTATCAATGCTGCACGTGTAATGAGAAAGAATCTTACCATGTTGACAAGGAAGAATTTTTAGGTCTTCCCCGTGTTTGTAGTCCTCGAGACAGATTGTACACGCCTCTCCCAAGTGACGAACTGCGTTGACAGAGCCAAATGTGATACTAGGGAGCACATCCACAATTTTACCATCTAACACACCCCTTGTTTCTTGATGGTTCTGCCAGGGCTTGACTGTGAAGAAGATTGCAGCTAGGATCGAGATTACTGCAAGGATTGAAATAAACGATATCACCAGCACCGTCCATCCAGTTTCATCAACAGATGAGATGATGCAGCATTCACTTCCCATTCCTCGAGCACTCTCTCTCAGGATCTTCCCCGCTTCATTGGAGACAAATACAGCATATATCCATAGTCCATCAGGGTTTCCCATCACTATTTCAACAGGAAAAATTCACTAGAGTGACTGAGTGAGCTTGACATTGGAGAAAGAGGAGAAGCAACAATGGAAGCATGAAAAACAAGCATCTGGTAAACAAATTTTTAAGAATCGAGTGAGGGTCATTGCTTATGTTCCAACTATTAAGAAATGGAAAAGATAACACTTCAGAAGCAATGCAGATTTTGTAAATCTGAAACAAGTCCAATTACAACAATGGTATTTGGTTTTCTATTTCAGATCATCATCTTCAAAATGCTGTCGGACCACGTTATAACTTCGTATAGTGCTGCAATCTAACTAAATTGTCCAAAGAAAAATACACTATTCATCAAATGACATTAATTTGTGATCCAACCATATGAACCCAAATCAAATTGCCAATTTGCTTCAAGCTCACAAATAAGAAGCACCAAATAGCCAAATCAAAACCATCATCTCCAAGTTTCATTCTTACTAAATCACTAACAAGCAGCTATCCCCTTAATAATTCTCATCCATTATGCTCTGATATAACTGTGATCAAGGTTACAAGAACAAATACAGAGCAATAACCAAAATATCTCATAAAAAAACACATGAAATTTAAACTTCATAGTTAATATCAAGAACGTCTGCATCATAATAATAATTAAAAAAAAAAGAAAAAGAAAAAGAATCACCTACTTGAAATGAGATTGCGGTTGTGCTGATCATCGTATACAATGGCGGCATGAAACCCAGCTTCCTGCGCATTCCTGATCTTCTCCTCAAAAGCGCATTCCCCTCTCACAATCAGAACAATAGTCGCATTTCTGCTGCCCTCATGCTCAACTTCATTGAGCAGCGTCGTGCAGGCGTTGGGTGGATCAGCTAACTGCAAATTCCCACAGATTCTACCATCCAATTCTCTAGCTGTAGATACAGAATCCCAGATCAATTAACAATTCACCCCAAAAACACACACAAACACTAAAAATTAATCATTTCAGAAGTAGTGGGGCTACTGAATCTTGCAGGGGAGTCCGGTAGTAAAGAGGAAATGGATTCAATTTGGATGATTGAGCAAATGGGATTGATTAAACAGCAGAAAAGAACTGTGGAGGCCAAGAATTTGCTCATTTCATCTGTTGGTAGCTCGACAAAAAGTGCCTAAAATACTATCTATTTGTGGTAGTCCTACCAAATACCATACATTATGGTCATTTATAGTCATACATGGTAAATAAATAAATAAATATATATATATATATATAGCAGGATATTCTATAAAGGATTTTACAGGACGGACACAAGATATTATTCTACGGCTTCAACATCTCATAGCTCGGCAGAGACATGACAGCCACGCCCAACTCCACGGCTCGGATAGACTTGGCATGCCATAGTAACTCAACCACCGTAGCTCACCAACCATACCACAATAACGTATAGCTTGATAGCTCAGCCTATGGCGCCAATGTTCCTGCGGTTCAGTGACCCAACCACCACTGCATACTCACCCGAGAATCTCGATCCCCGCAGGGTACTCACCCGAGCATGCCAGGTCTGCAGCCCAATACACCCCAACCACGTCTCCATAGTCTTGATCCCCTCGAGGTATTCATGTGGCAGGTTGTTGGAAGGGGGGATTGAACCCCAGACCTCCCCTTTAACAAATCCTTATAAGGAAACTTGTCACCAATTGAGCTGTGGCATCCACCCTTCACTCGTGTATAAAGTTTGTCACTGATAAGGGATGGTCGGCAACTGTCAGAGGTGACCAGAGTAGGTCTCGGGAGTGTTCTTACTTAGAACCGACAAGATATGATCTTAATGTCTTGGAGAAAGGACCCTCGAACAAAAAACAGCAAGATATGTCGCCCGAGGTACGTGTAGAAGAAGGGTTGAGCTCGCAACCTCACAACCAAGCTCCCGTAGCCCAAGATCTTAATGCAGAGATGGCCAACCTTATAACCACCCTTCGTAATGAAAGCACTCCAGAGCAACTGAGTTGGGTGGACGAGCTCAACCACCGAGCTACCACACAAATATTAGAGCTACGGCGTATGGAAGAGTTACTCAGAGAGAAAATCCATAATATTCAAGATAGTGCCGTCATCAGCGAACCACAGAATACAACTCGTACCGTTGCCCAACTCTACCAAGTAGAAGAAAACATACCAATTCCAATGGAGGCAGACCAACCAGCTCTACCACACAATGTTGAAGAAAATGCTCTGGAACTTGTGGAGAATGTGCCTAATCAACAAATTAATGAGCTGCAGACGAGAGATGATAGAATGGAACTAGTGTCGGAAATGCCACAGCCCATGGATATGGATATTGGGCCCGAAGATGAGTTCTCTGACCCACGATGGAAAATCAGAGAAAAAAGACGAGCTGCACCTGTTGAAGAACCAATAGTCATTCAACTCGACCCAAATAATCCTGAAATAGAACTCAGTATTGGATCTGAACTGCCGGAGCCTTTCCGTGCAACAATTATCGAGTTCCTCAAATCCAACCTTGATGGCTTCGCCTGGAACCCATCAAATATGCCAGGAATCGACCAGAAGCATGCATGTCACTGACTACAGCTGGATTCCAAGATTGAGCCAATTCAACAGAAAAGGCGGAAATTTAGCCCCGAAAAGATCTATGCGCTTGATGATAAAGTCCGAAAGCTATTGGCTAACAACTTGGTAAGAGAAGCTCTATACCCCTCATGGGTAGCCAACCCAGTACTAGTCTGAAAGCCAAATACCAGCTGGCGACTGTGTATAGACTTCACAGATCTAAATAGTGCTTGTCCCAAAGATAGTTTCCCTCTGCCGCACATAGACCAGTTAGTTGACTCCACCGCGGGGCACGAGCTCATGAGCTTCATGGATGCATACGCCGGTTATCACCAAATTCTAATGCACCCAGATGACATAGAGAAGACCACATTCTACACTGAACATGGTCTATACTGTTGGGTGATGATGCCATTTAGACTCAAGAATGCTGGAGCAACTTACCAACGATTGGTCAACAAGATGTTCGCAGCTCAACTCGGAAGAACCATAGAAGTGTATGTTGATGACATGCTTGTAAAAAGCTTGAAAATGTCAGATCACATTAAACACCTCAATGAAACTTTCGAGATTCTGCGCTACTATAAAATGAAGCTTAATCCCAAGAAATGCATTTTTGGTGACACGGATGAAGATCTAAACCGAGCAATCTAACTAATCACTCTGAGAATCGCAATCAATTTAACAGTTTGATCAAAAGAAGAATTAAACAAGAAATGGAAGTATGTGTATGTATGTGTGTTGAATCGATGAACACCAGACGTATAGTGGTTCGGCTTATTAACCAAGCCTACATCCACTTGCTGAGAGAGATCTTTTATTGCTTTAACAAGTATGAATGAACTACAACTCACACACGCATGGATTTCACCATTTTATATACACCATGCAAGTTCAGCAAAGTTACAGGACCACTTCGTGTAACCACCTTCTAGCTGGATTTTTGAGCAGTTAAAACGAATCTTTCGGTTTGCAACTGACTCCATCACACACCCTGCGTGATAAGCTACACATCCATGTGTAGAACCTTCCATTCCACGCGCATATGACACGTATATAATTGCCACAAAGTACCCTGGTCCCCACCTTTGCACATGAGCTCACTTCAGCTCAATTTGAGCTGATTTCTCACTGATGTTGCTGCTGTGAACGTTTCTAGCTTACAGCACCATCAAACATGAGTTTAATCACACACTTAACACTCCTTAATTTGTTTTCATCTCAAATCTCCACCTAAAACTTCATACTCAAGCATTACCAATCTCCTCCTTATTCCACTGTTTTGACAAGACAACAAACTTGCACACTGCTTTTGTGAGAGCAGCTGAACTCTTCACTGATATACTCAGCATACATTAATAAGGTTCTTACATAGTTCAAACTTTGAACTAGGCAAGGCCTTAGTAAGGAAATCAACTGGATTCTTGGCTGTTTCAATCTTCTTGACAACCACTTTTCCATCTTCCACCAAATCTCTAACAAAATACATCCTTACATCTATGTGCTTTGTCCTCTCATGATATCCCTGATGTCTTGACAAATGTATAGCACTAGAGTTATCACAATGCAACAATACTGACTCTTGTACCACTCCAAACTCAGACAAAATTCCTTGTAACCACAAGCCTTCTTTTACTGCCTCTGTAAGTGAAATGAACTCAGCTTCAGTTGTAGACAATGCTACCACTGACTGATGTGTTGATCTCCAACTGACAGTTGTACCAAACAAGCAAAATACATAGCCTGATAGTGACTTCCTTGTGTCTAAGTTAGCAGCATAATCAGCATCCACATATCCTGCAAGAAACTCAATGTTAGAAGTAAACTTATTGAAATACAAACCTGTTGTCAAACTGCCTCTGATGTATCTCTGAATCCACTTAACAGCCTCCCAGTGATCTCTGCCTAGATTCCCCATAAACCTGCTCACTAAACTCATTGCATGAGCTAAATCTGTCCTGCAACATACCATTGCATACATGAGGCTGCCAACTGCATTAGCATATGGTATCCTTTCCATTTCTGATATCTCTGCACTTGTTTTAGCTGATTGCTGAGCTGACAGACTCATCCCTTGCTTTACAGGTGTAGTAACAGCTTTACTCTGATCCATATTATGCCTCTTGAGCACTTTCTCTAAGTATGAACTCTGATGCAATACTATAGAACCTGCTGATCTATCTCTGTTGATCTCCATGCCCAATATAACAGCAGCTTCACCCAAATCTTTCATATCAAACTCTGATTTTAACATCTCCTTCACCACTGTGATACCTTCCATAGACTTGCAAGTAATTAAGATATCATCAACATACAATAACAAGAAGATGTACCATTCACTATCTTGTTTAATGTATACACAACTGTCAAACTTGCTTCTCTCAAAGACACACTTGATAATATACTCATCAAATCTGAGATATCATCTCCTTGGACTTTGTTTCAATCCATAAAGTGACTTTAAAAGTAAACAAGCCTTGCTAGTTGGAGTTTGAACTGAAACTCCCTCTGGAACTGTCATATAGATTTTCTCCTCCAAATTACTATGAAGAAATGCTGTAGTCACATCCATCTGATGCAATTCTAGATTAAACTGAGTAACTAATGCCAACAAAATCCTGATGGAACAGTGTTTCAAAAATGGTGAAAAAATCTCAGTGTAATCAATACCCTCCCTCTGAGAGAATCCTCTAGCAACTAGTCTTGCTTTAAACCTGATTCCATCTGCTCTTTCTGGTGAAACCTTCTTCTTGTAAATCCATTTGCAACTTACCAACTTCTGATCCTTTGGTCTCTGAACAACTTTCCATGTCTGATTTTTCTCCAATGAAATCAACTCCTCTTGCATAGCAACATTCCACCTAGCACTATCTTTGCTGTTCATTGCTTCATCATAGTTTCTAGGTTCATATGAATCAATATCCTCTGCAGAATACAGTGCAAAGAATACAATATCAGCCTCTGCAAACCTTGCTGGAGTTTTAATAACCCTTCTCTGTCTATCTCTTGCTAGCTGATAGCTGTTAAGCAGCTCCTCAGTGTCAAATGTAATCTGATCACCCTTTGTTGGTGAATCAGTACTTTCTTGCACTGCTTCTTTCTCAGTTCTTGACTGATCCTTCTGTAACTTGTTCATAAACTCCACCTCAAGCTCAGCCTCATTCTTCTGATTTTGAACTTGAAGTTTCAGTGGCATGATAGCCTCATTAAATGTGACATCCCTGCTTAATATGAACTTCTTACTCTCAATGCACCATAATCTGTAAGCTTTAACACCTTTAGGATATCCAATCATGACACATCTGATAGCTCTTGGGGCTAGCTTATCTTGTTTGACATGTGCATAAGCTAGACAACCAATTACTTTTAGTCTTGAATAGTTAGCAACCTTTCCAGTCCACACTTCTTGAGGTGTTTTAAATTTCAAAGGTGTTGATGGACTCCTATTGATAAGAAAGGCTATTGTACTAACCAACTCACCCCAAAAATCTTTGGAAAGACCAGAACTACTCAAGATACACCTAACTCTCTCAAGTAAAGTCTGATTTAATCTCTCTGCCACACCATTTTGTTGTGGTGTTCCTAGTACTGTCTTATGTCTCATGATTTCCCTATCCTTACAAAACTTATTGAATTCATCAGAGCAATATTCAAGACCATTATCAGTTCTTAGTATCTTAATCTTGCTATTGCAGCTATTCTCAACCTCAGTTAACTAATTCTTGAAAGTAATGAAAGCAGTATCTTTGGTTCTCAGTATATATATCCATATCTTCCTACTATAATCATCAATAAATGAAATGAAATACCTGTCTCCACCTTTTGTTAGTGTTCTTGCAGGTCCCCATATGTCTGAATGGACATAATCAAGTCTGGATTTGCTTGTATGTTCACCAATGCCAAACTTAAGTCTCTTAGCTTTCCCAAGAATGCAATCCTCACACTGATTAAGCTTATTTATTGAACTGATGCTAATAGCTCTCTGTCTTGCTAATTTCTGTAGTCCTTTCTCACTAATATGAGCCAATATACCATGCCATATATGGATTTCATCATTTCCAGTTGTGACATAGTTCTGTCCAGTCAATGTATGACCATCAAGAATGTACAATCCATCCTTCCTGATTCCTCTCATCACTTCACATTCACCTTTCTCTACAATGAGTATACCTGCCTTTGATCTATACTCATAGTCTGAAGCATCTAAGATTCCTAGTGAAATCAAGTTTCTCTTGAGTTCTGGAACATACCTCACACCTGTCAAAGTCCTGACAGTTCCATCATGCATCCTCAATATAATTGATCCAATGCTTCTGATTTTACATGTGTGATCATTTCCTAACAACACTGATCCATCATTCTGGAGCTTAAGATCAGTGAACCAATGCTTCATAGGAGACATGTGAAATGTACATCCTGAATCTAAGATCCAATCCATGGATCTTCTTGATGAATCGACTAACAGTGCCTCAGGATAAGCAGCAACTTGGTTCTGATCATTTGTTACCTGATTTGCCTGCACTATTTGTTGGCCATTCTTCTCAGCTTCTTGTTTTCTTTTCTTTTCAGCTTTAAACTTGTAAAAATTCTTCTTGTAATGGCCTGGCTCATGACAGTGAAAGCACTTTCTTCCTTCTTTATCAGAGCCAGAATTATCAGTCCTGTTTGCTTGTTTCTTTGAATCAGAATTGTCTTTCTTGTTGTACCTTTTGCCATGATCATTTCTTTTAGCCATCAAGCCCTCTCCTGATGCTCCATGATCATCAAAAACCTTCTGAAACTCCTTTGTCTTCAGAGCTATTTCAACCTCCTCAAGACTTATAGTTTCTCTATTTCCAAACAAGAGTGTATCCTTGAAACTCTCAAATGTCTTTGGAAGAGCTGACAACAACTTTGAGGCCTTATCTTCTGTTTCAATAGTAGCATTAATATTTTCCAGATCATCTAATATCTTATTGAACTCATCAAGTTGCACCAAGACTGATCTGTCTTCATCCATCTTAAATGAATAGAACTTCTGCTTTAGATATAAACGGTTAGCAAGTGACTTTACCATGTATAGATCTTCAAGCTTCTTCCATACTGCCCTTGCAGAGGTCTCCTTCTACACCTTCCTGAGAGCCTTATCACCAAGGCACAACACAATGACACTTAATGCTCTTTCTTGTGTATCAGCTTCTGCAGTGGCTTCCATGGATGATTGTGCAGCTGCTTCAGTGGTTGGAGGCTTCTCCTTAATAGCATCTGCCAATCCTTGTTGTACCAGAATAGCTTTCATCTTGATCTTCCATAATCCAAAGTCAGATTTCTCTGTAAATTTCTCAATATCAAACTTGGTTGCAACCATAGTGTGAACCTCCTTCTAACTGCTTCTTGATTCCTTCTGTTGATTGCAGATCTGTGGCCCCAGTTTTCCACAGACGGCGCCACTTTGACACGGATGAAGATCTAAACCGAGCAATCTAACTAATAACTCTGAGAATCGCAATCAACTTAACAGTTTGATGAAAAGAAGAATTAAACAAGAAATAGAAGTATGTGTGTGTATGTGTGTTGAATCGATGAACACCAGACGTATAGTGGTTCGGCTTATTAACCAAGCCTACATCCACTTGCTGAGAGAGATCTTTTATTGCTTTAACAAGTATGAATGAACTACAACTCACACACGCATGGATTTCACCATTTTATATACACCATGCAAGTTCAGCAAAGTTACAGGACCACTTCGTGTAACCACCTTCCAGCTGGATTCTTGAGCAGTTAAAACGAATCTTTCGGTTTGCAACTGACTCCATCACACACCCTGCGTGATAAGTTACACATACATGTGTAGAACCTTCCATTCCATGTGCATATGACACGTGTATAATCGCCACAAAGTACCCTGGTCCCCACCTTTGCACATGAGCTCACTTCAGCTCAATTTGAGCTGATTTCTCACTGATGTTGCTGCTGTGAACGTTTCTAGCTTACAGTACCATCAAACATGAGTTTAGTCACACACTTAACACTCCTTAATGTTGATCAAGCATTTGGAATGAAGTTTTCATCTCATTTGGAGTAGGGTCTGGAAAATTTCTTGGCTACATGGTTAGCCATAGAGGAATTGAGGCTAACCCAGGGAAAGTTAGGGCTATCATTAACATGCAACCCCCGCGTCACAAAAGAGAAGTCCAGAAGCTCACTGGAAGACTTGCTTCCTTGAGTAGGTTTATCTCAAGAGCTACAGACAAATGCAAACCATTCTTTGATGCCATTCGAAAGGACAAGTTCGAGAGGACTCCCGCTAGTCAAGCCGCTTTTGAGAAAATCAAGGAACACCTTTCCAACCCTCTAATCTTGTCAAACCACAACCGGGCGAAAAGCTCAACTTATACCTAGCTGCCACCGACACAGCCATAAGCTCTGTGCTAGTTCGAACTGAAGATGGTGCCCAAAAGCCAGTCTACTTTGTCAGTCAAGTACTACACGAAGCCGAATTACGGTACCCTGCTATGGAAAAATTAGCTTATGCCTTAGTCATGAGTGCAAGAAAGCTACGACCATACTTCTTTGAGCATACCATTGAAGTTCTGACAACCTTCCCTCTTAAGCAAGTCCTCCGCCGCCCTGATTCGACAGGACGACTGCTCAAATGGGCTGTTGAGCTTGGGCAATTTGATATCCATTATACTCCGAGAACAACAATCAAAGCACAAGCTCTAGCAGACTTTATTGTAGAGCTGACAATGCCACCCGCTGCGCCAAAAAATCTCTCTCATCTATGGAAAATGTTTGTTGATGGTTCCTCCATTTCATCTTGCTCGGGGGCTGGAGTAGTACTTACAAGCCTAGAGTCAAACACCTTATGTCAGGCAATACACTTCAGTTTCAATGCTACAAACAATAAAGCAGAATATGAAGCTCTTTTGGCTGGGCTTCGAATGGCTCTTTCAATGGGAATAACTGAACTTCAAATCTTCAGTGATTCTCAATTGATGGTGAATCAGATACAAGGGAATTATGAAGCAAATGAAGGACAAATGGGCATGTATCAAAATCTTGTGGCAGAACACATGAAAAAGTTCCAACAGGTGTACTTGGAGCAAATCACAAGAAGTAAAAACACCCAAGCAGATGCATTAGCAAGGCTCGCCACCTCCGAATGAGCTGAGAACTTAAACGTCATTAACATAACAAAATTAGAAAAGAATAGCCTTGTTCAAGAGCTTGTGTGTCTAGCAGAACCAACAGCCGATTCTTGGATGACTCCCATCATCCAGTACTTGAAAGTGGGAGAAGAGCCATCTGACAAAGTAAAGGCTAGACAGCTTAGAATACGAGCAGCCAGATATCTTCTAATAAAGGAACGACTATACAAGAGAGGCTTCACAACTCCACTACTGAAATGCCTCACAGAGGAAGAAGAAAAATATGTCTTAGCAGAAATACATGAAAGGATTTGCGGTAACCACACTGGGGGTCTGGCCCTGACCAATAAAATATTACGTCAAGGCTATTTCTGGCCAACACTAAAAAAAGATGCAATCAATTACGCAAGAGCATGTACTCAGTGCCAGTGTATTGCTCCCATGCTACGGAGCCCACCAGAAGAGTTGATCTCGGTATTCAGCCCCTGGCCATTCGCAAAATGGGGAATGGATATAATTGACCCATTTCCACTTGGAAAATGAGGGGTCAAGTTTGCAGTAGTAGCGGTGAATTACTTCACGAAGTGGGCAGAAGCTGAAGCACTTGTGAGCATAACCGAAGAAAAAATGATTACCTTCATCTGGAAGAATATTGTCTGTCGATTTGGCATACCTCACTCCTTAGTTACAGATAACGGCAAACAATTCGAAGGAAATAAATTCATTAAATTTTGTGCCGACCTCAAGATAAAAAAGCTCTCTAGTACACCTTACCACCCTCAGTCCAATGGTCAAGTAGAAGCGGTAAATAAAATAATCAAGCACACATTGAAAGCTCGCATAGAAGGACTTAAAGGGAACTGGGCAGAAGAGCTCCCCGGAGTTCTTTGGTCATACAGAACTACCTCTAGATCATCCACTGGTGAGACTCCTTTCTCACTATCATACGGGGTAGAAGTTGTAATTCCAGTAGAAATTGGGGAACCTAGTTACCAAGTGGAAAGCTACTCTGAGGTACTCAATGAGCCTGCCCTAAGGAACTCACTAGATTTATTGGAAGAAAAAAGGTTGTCGACTGATCTAAGGAATGCCAGTTACAAACAACGAGCCGCAAGATATTACAACTCTCGAGTTAAGCTCAGAAGGTTTGAACAAGGAGACTTAGTCCTCCAAAAAATATTGCAACCTGGGGTAGGAATTCTCGGCCAGATGTGGGAAGGGCCATTCAAAATAAATAGAAGGTTAGAAAATGGTGCTTACGAGCTAAAAGATTTAGAGGAAAAAATATTCCGTCACTCATGGAATGTACAAAACCTCAAGAAATATTTTCAATAAAAATTCGTGAGTTCAATATGTATATTAAAAAAAAAAGCTCTATGCATACAGCTCATAAGCTCTCAAAAGTGCATATCAAGCTTAAAACAGTGTTCAACTCACGAGCTATCAATAATTATACAGCTAGCTCAGAATAAATGCTAAGCTCATGAACTCAATAATATGTTAAGCCTACGGGCTCATAACAAAATTACAGAGCTCAGAGCAATAACAAGCTCACGAGCTCAAGAATATTGAGTTTGTCAGCTTACTAAGGAATTGAGCATACGGGCTCGCAAAATGATTATAGCTGCGAAATCCACAAATGCCTCATAGCCCTCGAGCTATACAATGGAACCCCATGACTACTGAATAAGGTAAAAATATTTATGTAAATTTTATTCTATGAACATAAATGCTCTACAGGTAGTTAGATAATAAAAAGGATAGATAAGTATATCATTTCACAAAATAAAGGAGAAGGATGTGCATGAACAAAAGTAAATGTAAAAAAAAAAACTAAAGTTGAAAGTAAGGAACCTATACTACGTCATCGGCTGCCGGAGGATCAGTAGCGTCAGGACTATGTAGCTCTACTATCTCCACATCTATTCCTCCTATGCCAATCATACGAGGAGTAGGGGCCAACGGAACTGCAGAGCTTGGAACAGAGCCCTGAACTCTCAAACCCACAGAACCCCCCATGAACTCATCATTGGACCCCAGATGGTCAAACTTTATATCCTTACCAAAGTCGACTGGAAGGCCTTGAATGTTCTTTGTTATAGTCTCTTTGAGCCCATTCTTCAAGACTTCAATAGCCCGTTGCGGTAGTTCAGAAACTTGAGTCTGCAATAGGCGAGTCGCTTCACAGTAAAACCCAACATATGCTCTAAAGATAGACTGCGGAAGACCCAAAGTCCGCATGGCTGTGAGCCTTGCCTCCAACCCCTCTACTTTCTCTTTCAACGAGTGTGAAACAGCTCTCTCTTTTGTCACCTCAGCTTGAGCCTCCATCAATGCAGCCTCTAGACAAATCACTTTCTCCTTCAGGTCGGCCGCCATAGTTGCATTTTTCTTATTTCCTTCATTTTCTGTAGTCAACTTGGTTCGAAGAACAGCATTCTCCTCCACCAATTTGACATTCATCTCAGTCAAACTTGCTACCTCAGCTGCTCGAAGATCATCATCCTTCCTTGCTCGATCCTCTGCAATTAACATATCTCTCTTCTCAGACATCATCAGATCTGATTGATAGTGAGCTTGAGAAAAGAAGCTCATAGTTCGACCAAGATGGATGATCCCAGCTTGATTTGCATCCGGAGCTGAAAGATTCGGTAGCCAAGCTTCCAACTCCTTAGTCCATGACTTTGGAATAGCCTCCATGCCCTCTCTGATGTATGTCCGATGTAGCCAACTTCCGCTATCTGTAATGGCCTCTCTGATGTATGTCCGATGTAGCCGACTTCCGCTATCTGTAATGGAGAGTGCGGACGGAAGAGCTTCCACCACCCGATAATAGTTCTCAAAGAAGGCAGGACCATGGTAATAGTCATCATCCATCATGTCCACCTGCAGCCTCAATGGCATATAGGGAGTCTCTCCCATCAACTCAAAAGTAGAAGCAGCACTAGCGAAAGGGTTTTCCTTCTTTGATCTCAGAGGCTCCTTCGATTCTGCCACACGTTTGCCTTTATTTTTTGCCAGAGAGCGATAGGCCTCCACCTCGATAGCTTAGAGCACAGGAACATCCTGTTGAGGGGAAATCAATAAAGCAGCTGATGCAGAAGGTGGAGAAGCATCCATCATACCCATATCCAGAAATGCCGATAGGTCCATTAACCCTAAAAAAAAATCAATAAGTTTCTATAAGATATAGTTTGCTAGATAAAAATAAGTTACCTGCACGATAGGAATCCAAGTATCTATTACGTAACCAAAGCCCGTCTTCCGCAGGTTTTCAGCAGTTAACAGTTCCGACAATGTTCGATCGTACTTAGCAAGCTCAGAGATGCCTTTACGAAATGACTCACTGAGGTCGCATGACTTCGGACGCTTCCTTTCTGTACAACATAAACAAAATTTTAGGTCAGTTCGCCTATAAAAAAAGGCTCAAGATACTTACGAATTCTCTCTTTATATTCCGTATGAACTGGAATGTGGTTCCCAACTGCAAGATTGGATAGTCGTCCTGGAGTCATCCAATCGTCGTGTACCCAGAACCAATTCTCCTTCCAGCCCTTTACGGACGACGAAATCCTCTCTACTATCTTAAAACGACCTCTCCTTGGTGAAAGATAGTAAAACCCGGAGCCAACTCCATAGGACTTCAAGTTCAATAAGTAGTCTACCTTCTGAGGTGTCGGTCTATCACATCTCATTAACACAAATTGCATGAAAAATACTATCAAAATAGCATAACCATTAGGAAGGAGCTGCGAAGGCGCAATACCCCACCAGTTTAGTACTGCACTCAACCCAGGGTATAATGGAAATCTCAATCCACTCTCAAGCATATCACTATTCACAGCCACACAATCTAAGGGCGGGGCTAAGGCTCTCTCATCGGGGTGTGGCCTAATGAAAGTAACCCCTGAACAACCATATTTATTGAACAATGCTACAACTCGCTCTTCAGAAATGGTGGACATTATTATTGCAGCAGCAAAAGTACTACTACCAGTATACAATCTTAGAGGGAGCCACCGACCTGTAGCCCCTACCGTAGCCCCACTATTCGGCACAATTCGAATGAAACCTGTGTCCGGCATTACCCCCTTAGAGCTCGGCAACCTACCTACCCTCACTTCCCACTTTCCTGGTAGAATTGAACAGCTACCCCCTACTGACATCCTCCTTATATCATCTGAACTACTAGAGGATGAGCTATTGTCTACGGATTCGCTATCTGGACTACCAGTACCATCTGAGCTACGAGACATCTTAAAAAAATAAAAAAAATAAAAAAAAAATAAAAAAAATAAAAAAAAAATTATATATATATATATATATATATATATATATATATAAGTAAAAAATAAAAAATTCTGGATTAATTGAAACTCACTTTGGTACTTCGCTCGCTGTACTATGTTGCAGTCCTCCGTCGTACCACGCCACAGTCCTTCACTCGTTGTGCTCCACTTCGGCTATCACACAAGAATGAGAAGGCAATGGAGGGAAGAAGGTACATAAAACCTTTATATAAAGATTGAAACACTAATACTATTATTAAAATGGTATGATTGAAGCAAACCACTAATATTATTATATTAATTAAAGTACTAATACCATTATATAAAGTTTGAAGCACTAACAACTCAATGGGCCTATCTAATAAAGTGGCATCAAGTGGAAAAATGCTATGGTAAGGTAGTAGAAAAATGCTATGGTAAGGCTAGTAGAAAAATGCTATGGTAGTGAAAAAATGCTATGGTAAGGTAGTAGAAAAATGTTATGGTAGTAGAAAAATACTATGGTAAGGCTAGTAGAAAAATGCTATGGTAGTGGAAAAATGCTATGGTAAGGTAGTAGAAAAATGCTATGGTAGTAGAAAAATACTATGGTAGGACTAGTAGAAAAATGCTATGGTAGTGGAAAAATACTATGGTAGGGCTAGTAGAAAAATGTTATGGTAAGAATGCTATAATAGCTCTACGGTAAAAAAAAAAAAAAAAAAAAAAAAAATATATATATATATATATATATATATATATATATATATATATATATATATATATGGTAGCAGGATATTCTATAAAGGATTTTACAGGACGGACACAAGATATTATTATACGGCTTCAACATCTCATAGCTCGGCAGAGACATGACAGCCACGCCCAACTCCACGGCTCGGATAGACTTGGCATGCCATAGTAACTCAACCACCGTAGCTCACCAACCATACCACAATAACGTATAGCTTGATAGCTCAGCCTATGGCGCTGCGGTTCAGTGACCCAACCACCACTGCATACTCTTTGTCTGTAGTACTATGACTCATAATCCCCTGCGGTAGCACAGTAGATATCAAATCTCCCAAATCTTATCATATCTGTATATTAAATTTAAAGTATATCTATACTCTAGAAACCTATACCTATCATGGACCCCAATCTTTGCCTATTAATAGCACCGGGAACCACGAGGAAAACCATCTCATTTTTCATTACCAAAAAATAGATTGAATGTTCTTTTCTCTCTCTTGTATTTTTCCATATAAACTCAGTATTGATATCCTTGGTATAATTACCAAAATAGAAGGAAAATAGAGTCATAATCTTATTTAGTGTTGATTTCGTCGGTCTATTTTAATTTCAAAATACATTCTATAAAATCCACACGTCAACATCATCATCAATTTCTGAAGATCGTCTTCTTGTCTTACTTCTTCGCTTTTTTCGTCGGGTGGGAGGCGGTTGCATAAAGGGGCGAGGGCGATCGACTTAAATTTCGAATACTTTTACTTTTAAAAATGGACACGGGTGCACCGGGTGCACCATATATAAATATAAACAAAAATATATACTCCATCCATCCGAATTCAAGGGTAGCATTTACTTTTGGGCACAAAAATTAAGAAGTATTGTTATTTGATATGTAGTGGGTAGTTGTATTAGTGGAGGGGTGAGACCCATTTTATAGTTGTATTAATGGGTGTGTATGAACCCCATATGTATAAAAAAGGAAATGAGACCTTGAGGGCGGACGCCCAAAATGAAAAAATGGAACCCTTGAAAGCGGACGGAGGGAGTACTTATGAGCAAAAATGTATATAATTTAATTGTTAGTTTTTTTAATGAAAAATTGAATATAAAAAATATACAATCATTAAAAAATATGCATACACTATTGAATAAAAAATTATAGTATATTAGTTTTTTAAATGAAAAATTTAGTGTGAAAAAAATACAGTATACAATTATTACAAAACACGTACTATACAAAATAGAATAACATGTGTATACAAAATATAATAAAAAGTCATATACATATGGGCACCCAGCTACACCCAGTATACACTCTTTAAAAATTGTACATTTTTATTATTAAAAAAAAAAACCTAATTTTGCCTGCTTGCCCTAATTTTACTTTGTATGGGTTTTTTCACAAATTGGAAGAATTCCGTCGATAAAGGAAATATATTCGCTTTAATTCTCAAAATATCCGCCGCCCTCCGCCGCCGCCGACGCCTGACATCCAAGGTGCCGCTTGATTAACATTGATGAGCTGTTAACTTCCATAACTCCTGAGCTTTATCTTCTGAATCCCTTCTACTCCATGGATGAAGAGGTAGGCGTGGGTGCGCCTAAATTACCGCTGCCGGAATCCTTTCTCGATTTTCTCAATGACAACGGCGTGGACCCTGCAATCTATGTTGCCTCTCAGTCCACTCCTCGCTATATTCGGTACGCTTCCTCTAATCATCTATGCGCGTTAGGTGTTTGCTTCTTTATCCCTTTTGAATTACAATGGGATAATGATTTATACTTTCTTAAACTAATACAATTGTACAAGAACGAATTAATGAGAATATGACGAGTTCAATGCGTGAAGTAATTGTTTTACATTACAGAAAGCTGGATGCAAGTTAAATTGTACTCAGAAGATTTGATGTTTAAGAACATATTTTGGTTTATTGATTGATCTCCTTTTTGTTGGAAGGCTAAAACCAGGATGTGACACTGAACTTTCAGAAATTGAAGCTGAGATTAAGCGTAAACTTGAAGAGGTGTGTTGGATGCCCAGCTTCTATTATCTTCCACCTGATGTTCGAATTGCGGGTACGAAGGCCTACCAGGATGGAAAGGTGACAAATTGTAAGATTGCAATTCATTGTTATATCTGAAGATATAAATTTGCTGTTTTAAAGATTCAGTGCTAATTAATGTTAATTTGTAGTTGTTCTTGCCACAACTTTCCCAAGAACTGATCTTTAAAAAGTTGGGAAAGAAAGTTAGTTTGCTTTCTGTGAATTAATTTTGTTTTATCTTGTAGATATATGGCATAGATGCAGCTTCAGGAGCTGCTGTTTTAGCTTTGGATATTAGACCGGGTGATCACGTTCTTGACCTATGTGCAGCTCCTGGTATGTGCTTCTTTCATTCTGCTGCAATGAGGATGCATTCCTTCTAATCTGTGTTAAGTGTGTGTGTTTGGTGCATAAGCATTTTCATCTAGGTCTATGTAATCCTTGAAATCACTTTTGTCCGTCAATATGATCAGTTATTTAGCCTCATCCATTTACTGGTCTCATCTGTTATGCAGGTGCTAAACTCTGTATGATATTGGACCTTCTTGGTTGTTCTGGTTCTGTGACCAGTGTTGATGTTGCTAGACATCGGTTAGCAGCTTCTAGAACAATGCTGCAGAAATACAATCTCGGTGACCGTTGTCGTCTTTTTGTGGCAGATGGAACAACATTTTCCCTTGCTCCATTGAGGGTTGAATCAAACCATAAATCATGTGATGAATCTGGAAAATAACTCTTCTACGTTTCGTTTAATATTGAATAGTATCGTTCTGCTTTATGGTTGTATTTTCTTGAGACATGAAGGAATATTTTCATTTCACAGGCAATGTTGATGCTGAAGAGAATCACGAGATATACAATGAGTGGACTCCTCGGAGACCATGGAAAGAACGAAAGAGGATGGCTAAAGCTAGGAAAGATATTGCTTCTAACACGAGTTCAAATATAGAACCCGAACTTATTTTTTATGGTCGACAGTCTGGCGTGGTTGGTCTGAGTAAGCATGAATTGTTCCAAAATGTAAACGACCTTGAAATCTCACGAGTTGGCTATTACAAGGTAAATCATACGATTTAGTAATATTTCTTTCATGCGAGTGTCCTTTTGCAAATGTTAAGATTTATATCACGATCCTGTTCTTAAAGTTCTCCTCCTCTTTTTTGATATGAGGCTGCCATCTTGTTTGAATGCATAACAGGTCCTTGTGGATGCAGAATGCACACATGATGGTTCAATCAAACACATCCAGAAATTCGAACAGTGGGGCTGGACAACCCTTTCACGCCGTGTGCTGGATGCAGAGAGGACTGATGACTTGACTGTTCTTCAAATAAGAAACTTGTAATTTTTCCTATTCTGTTAACTGTTCCTTCCTTTCTTTCAGACACTAGTCTCCTATACCATTCAGCGACAAGAGTTATATTTCCAGAAATTTGGCTACTTCCTATATCATTTTTTCCATTTCTCATGTTTCCTCAAAATGTGGAAAATGGCTAAAAACCTTACTTTTATCTTGCAGTTAAAACTGCTGACAAACGGGTTCAGATTACTCAAAGTTGGAGGATCTCTTGTCTACAGCACCTGCAGGTCCTAGAATTGCCTGAAATTTAAGCCGCTTATTTATTTTCCTTCCTTCGTTTAAATCACTCTCAACCTCTGTATCTATGTTGGTATAGTTTGACAGTGGCTCAGAATGAAGATATCGTGAGGCAGTTCCTCTCGCAGTACCTATCCGCTGGTAGGTCTTTCTGTGTGCCACCATCCATCACTGCTGTAGTAGTCACTCTGTTTCTACAACTCTCTCGTAAGTTAATCGTTGCTTGCTTGTATCGTGTTGTAGAGTTGGTGGAGATAGAAGGTGCCAAGAAGTGGCCTTGTAGGGAAGCAAGAGTTGCAAAGACTCTACGGTTTGATCCACAGGTATCATCAACAAGTGTGCTTTTTGTTGCCAAGTTCACAAAGTTGGCTGCTTGATCTTTCCTCCAGCTCTGAAGAAGAAGAAGATGTAGTTGATGAGAGAGAGAGACAGAGGAATTTTCATTGTAAACTGACGAAAAATCTCCCTAAATCTCCCAATTTTTCCTAGCTGATTTTGTAATCCAAGATTATTATGGGTGTAATGTGATAAATGTTGAACTAAGTCATAACTGTTGGATTCTGAATTATAATCGAACAATTATTATTGTAAAGAAAATTTATCAACCATCTCAACCAATTAGACTGCGTCTAATTTTAATGATAACTAATTTCTTAAAAGAACATTCTCTACAAATGCACATCGGACACTTCTCTTGTGAAACATGTAATAGGTCGATTCAATTTTAAAGTATGCCTTCCTGTGAGATAGTAAAGTGGGATAAAAAAAACTGTTTATTTTAAAGAAAATACTAAGAAAAACAATCTTTTTATCTTTTTAAAACCTAAAGTCCTAAAATTTGACAGCGAGAGATGCAAATCGAAATTACAAAAACCCTTCACCTAAACCCCATTTCTCTTTCTCTGTGACTGAACTTCCAGAAATACACCCACGCAGAAATGGCGGCCTTGAAGCGCTTGCTCTCTCAAAGTGGCCATCGATACTTTTCCAATCCGCCACCGCCCTACAGCTTCGTTTCTCTCCTCCGCCGCCAATTCTCTACCGAGGCGCAACCGTCCCCAACTCCCGAATCTAGCGCCGAACCGAATGACAACTTCCGGAAACCTATTCCAATTCAGCCCGTGTCCTACTCAGCTAAACCTAAACCTCCACCACCCGAAGAAACCCAACCTGAATATCCACCGGAAAGACCAGCCTCGTCGGAAGATACCTCAAATTACGCCAATCCTGAAACCCGGTCGTGGACCCGGGATGAGATGCGTTATATTAAGGACGCGCCACAGATCCCTACGGTTTCTTACACGAGCCGAGTTGCTCCATTGCCTGAGGACCGTGCGTACGTAGGAGAGGATGTGGAGAAGGGGATTGTAATTGATGATTTGGAGAGGGAGAGGAGGAAGATGGAGATGGATAGGCGGATGGGGATGTTGAGACAGCAGAGAGTGGAGGAGGAAGAGACTTTGCCCTTTCCGAAGCTGATTAAAATGGATGGGGCTGATCAAAACCGTAAGAAGAAGGAGGTGGTGGTTTATGATCTCAAAGAGGCCATTCGGCTTGCGAAGGTCGGTTTTTCGACTTTTCTACTACCTTCATTCTTTCATTTGTTTAGGAATTGATATTGCATTGTTGTAACTTTAGCGTGGTGAGTACTGAGTATCGATAGAACATGTGGGCTTCATTTTTAAGCATTTAGACTCTTAATTGCATAATTGATTAGGTTTCAATGAGGTTTAATTGTCTTAGGCTTTATGAGATGTATGTGTCATGACTCATGACCTGATCTTCCCTGTTTTGCATGGTTAATTAATTCTTGGGTATAAAGTGCAATATTTACATTCCAGTGATCACATTGGATTATGTAAGTTGAATACCTTAACTTGTATATGGCACATATATTTTGCACCTGGATCAGATAAAACCATTCTGAACTTCTACCAATCAATTTTGGTATACTACTTGTTTCCTGCGGACCAGTTCAGGGAACTTTATTTCATCCGACGTTACCGTACGCATAATTGTTTTGAAATGTTTAAGTGTATGGAAATGAGATTAATTTATTATTTTATTTTATGTTGCTTTCTTCGTCTTATGATGCTTAAAAGTGCAATACATTATCTTCCTTATCTGGAAACTAATTCTGATTTTGTTTGATATTGTATTAGCAATCCTACAGGCTAATGCCAAGAAAACTATGGATGAAACTTTAGAAGCTCATGTGAAAATGACTCCTGACTTGCGTAGAACAGATCTGGTATGCCCTTTTCCCTTTTCTTACTAGCTTCAATGGCCGCCAATGCACTGTAGTGTGGAAAAAAATATTGTTCTGAAAATCTCTGTATTATATGTTCATGAAAGCTTAATATTTATATGACTTTGCGATTTTGGGTCACTGTGCATCATTGTACTGCTATCTGTTAATTGTTTATTTAAGAAATAAGGATAGTTAAATTTGGTAACAAGGTAACTGGCTCAGATCTCTCTGTCTCTCTCACACGTAAACATATTGAAATAAATAAAAAAGAGTTATTATTTACTAACTACTATTGATTGATTCATGATATCATGGCATCCCATCTGGTGGTACCCTTGTTGGCTTGTTCATTTCTCTAGCTTCCTGTCTTCATTTTTATTTACTGTTTTATATGGCCCTCATTGTGAAGCTGCGTCGTGCTCCTCCTCCACCCAGGTTTTGCACCATTTTATATGCACAGAATTATATGTAGAAAGAGTTTGGCATCCTTCTCTTATTTCCATTATTCTAGAATCCCACCTCTACATTGTTTGTTTGTAAAGATAATGCAATCTGTGGTTGTGTTTGGATTGGAGGATTTAAGGATGTATTTGAAATCCACATCTGCGCACTAATTGACAGTTGTCTAGATGGATATGGATTTGAAATCCATTAGTCTCATCTTGAGAGATGAGCGAATTGGGTGGATTTTAAATCCTTTTTTATTTTAGTGGATCTGAGAATCCCTCCATTTTGATATATTATATGAATGCAACTTTATAATATCTTGCTGCATTGAGCATTGGATATGTTGCTCCTAAGGAAAATACGACCTCTAAGTTTTGTTACTGACACGTACCTATGTGTAATATAGGAGTATTATTTAATTAAAGTTAAATGTAAGAAAATTTTAAGAAAATATCATCATCTGTTCATGCAATGATACTTGATAAGAATTTATCTTTGAACTCTTTATCCTCTTTTTAAATTGCAGAAACTGAATGCTTTCATGCGCCTTCCACATGGTTTTGGAAAGGTACAATGGATGGTTCAATTTAATTACAGGTTCATTAACCATGTTCTTGCTGCTATAATTCTCGTTCCATTAAATTGAATCTGTATCAGAAACATCGGGTTGCTGTCTTTGCGGAAGGAGCTGCTGCAGATGAAGCCCGAGAAGCTGGTGCTGATCTTGTTGGCGGCTCCGAGCTGGTGGCGGATATCCGGACAGGTGATGAGCCTTGTCCTTGTTTGCTCTATCGATATACAGCTACAATTAGCATACAGCTAGTCAGCATTACTGCAATCTATGATGATGATGTTTATTGTGTAAAAAAAAAATCTTCATATAACATACATGATACGTCTTTTGCTGATATGACAAGTTTCCAAGAAGTGGCTTCTAGAAATTCGACATATTACATTATTTTTTTTTTAGCTCAATAGGTTGATCTTGATTGAATGCAGGTAAAGTCAAAGTAGATTTTGACAAGTGCATTGCTACTCCTTCCATGATGGACCTCGTGAAAAAGGTTAAGATATTGAATCTATGTAATACAATGTTGGCTAAACTCTATGCTACTCTGTATCTTATTATCATTTTTATGCAGATTGCGTCAAAATTGAAACAATTAATGCCAAATGCCAGGGTAAGTACAATTAGTATCTTTTCTTCAATATACAGTTTTGAAGTGGCAAATATATCTCACGAGCATCTTAAATGCAGAATGGTACATTGACCAATGAAATATCTAGAGCTGTCAAAGATGCGAAGGTAGTAAGTGTTAATTTCAAGAAAGATAAAACCGCAATAGTACACGTGGGACTGGGGAAGGTATAGTTGTCTCGACAATGCAATTTTTTCTAATCCATGCATTATTTACAAGCTGTGGCTCTAATTCTTTATCACTGATGCTTTGCAGCTTAGTTATCCAGATGATAATTTGAGAGAAAATATTGGTACTTTTGTAAATGCTCTTTTGCTTGCAAAGCCTGCTGGTTTGAAAAAGAGTAAGTGAATTTCCAATCCACATTTCATATCTATTTTAGATATGATAAAATTTATCAGGTTTTGGGTATGTGCAATTGCTTATGCTGTAGTGCGTGGAACATTTGTTCTAATTCTTTGTGATAAGCATGACTCGAGATGACCTAGTATAACAACCTGATGTGTTGGTTATAGGAATACCAATCAGATGGTATAAAAGGTTCATTCCATGTGCTTTGGACGAGGTTGTATATTACTAGGACGACATGTCCTCTTGGATTGTATCCTACGATACACCACACCCTATTCTCAAAACAGATGACCATAATACTTTAGCTAATTCTGGTTTAAACGTGGATTTTGAGCCGTGCTTCACTGTGCACTAAATACATGAACGTACTATTACATAATTCAGCTTTTGTTATTTCTCCGAGAAAGAACAAGCTTCCTTAGTTCTTGATCTGATTTCATATTGTTCCATCTTCAGGTTCCAAGTTCGCTGGATATATAGAATCCTTCCATATTTGCAGCACGGTAAGCCCACCGTTTGGCGTTCTTGCTATAATTGATTGATCTTATCATCAAAACTTTAGCATTAAACTAATTACTCTGTTAACAGCAATTGTGGAATTCTTTTAAAAGAATGAGATAAAAAGACTTAACATACTGTTGATGATAATTTCTGTGAGTTAAAAGGGTATTAAAGCAATATAGATCTGCTAAAGCTCAGATATCTTGCCAATGCTCATCACAGTTGTTTTATCAACTCTGCATATTTTGATTCTTCCGCATACAAAACAGCTGACTTTCAACGCAAACGTGCAGATGGGTCGTTCGTACCCTGTTACGATACAGTCGTTATCTATGGCTGCCGATCACGTCAACCGAATGAAAGTGCAATGAGGAGGTGTGTCAACATAGATCCTATTGAACTGAATCTTTTGTTGTACCTAAAGTTATTTTTTGTTCTATGTTTCAAGAATTGAACATAGTTGCTTGTTAGCCATTTTTAGAAAGGCAGATTTTGATAGCTGATTTCAATGTTGATGCAGCTTCCTTTCAACCTTTTGTCTCACTCAATTATATCTCATGTTGATCAAATAAAATAATTTGTTTGTAGTTTGATTATTGCATGCTTAGTTTAATTTTCTATGTTTTTCTTGAAAGTTGAATTAATTATTATTGCAAAATGAGAACTTTGAAGTACATTTAAGTTGCTAGGTAATTGTCGTTCTATTTTCTCTATTAATGTGAGCTATACCGTTATATATCATAATTAATGTCAAAAACAAATATAAATGAAATATGAGTGTGACATTTTATTGTTTTTATTTATTTTTTATTATTCAACGATACAACAGCTCATGTGGGCTTCATTTCTGAATTCACAAAATGTTAAATAAATATTTATTTTTCAAATTTTGTATATTATGACTGGGTTTCTATGGATAATGAGGATAATATTTATTTATTATTATTCCAAAAGAAAATATAAAATAAAGTGTGTCATTATTGGAAGAAAATTTGGTTACAGCCAAATTGTTGGCTGCCATGTGTGAACGTGTTTGTGGGCCCATGGAGTGGACCGCGCGTGGACCTACTCTCCGCGTTAAGCGCGTAGGCTTCCCCACATATTTTGTCTTCTAGCTATCTATTTGTATGTATGTATTCACTCGCACAATACAAGTACATTAATTAGTCGTATACAAATTGTAATACGCCCAAGAATAAACCCCACCCTAAAATAGGGTAAGAAAAAGGTCATAATCTGCCGACTCTTGGTAACTTGTCTACCATTCCATTTCTCCCTCCTCAAAATTTAATTCAAATAAAAATAAATTGGGACATTCAAACATCTAAAATAAAGTTATTTTATTGGTAATCAAAGTACATTAAGATATTGAAACATCTAAAATTACACATGGATCCCCTATTCCAACTCCATGCTCCATCTCATGTTCCATATAATTGGAAGTGAATATGGAAATTGGTCTCCTAAAATTACTCCACTTAATGTACTACTCCCTCCGTCCATGGATCCATACACCCCAGTAATATAATTACCAACTATACATTAAATAATAATACTTTGTTAATTCACGTGCAACAAATAAATGTCCACCTTTCGGGCGGATGTAGGGAGTATTATTTATAATATTTTAAAAATATGCATTTTAATCTAAATAAACAAATAATTACCATTGATAAAAACGAGACATTAATAATATAAAACGGGTTCATCATCTTATATAAGCAAACTATTTTAATTTGTAGTTAAAATATATTTTCTAAAGTATGATAAAATAATACTCTCCAGTCCCCCTGTAAGCACTTGGATTTTATCGTTTGCCCGAAAGAGGATATTTTACTTTTGTTCACGTTGATTAAGGAGTATTATTATTTAATATGTAGTGGGTAGTTGTATTAGTGAGAGTGTGGACCCATATGTTAGTTGTATTAGTGGGGTGTGTGTGAGTCCTATGTGTATAAAAAAAATGAAATAACCCTCCTTGAATCGGACGACCAAAAAAAAAAAAAACTATCTTTCGAGCTGACGAAATGAGTAAATTAAAATATATTTTTAAAATGTTGTATTATAATTCATTATAAACATACTTTAAATACGAATAAACATATTTTATTTGCATAAAAATTACACCTAACAATAAATATGAATTGACCTGTTTCATAGTACCCCTCCGTCTTGCAATTATTGTTAAGTTTACTGTTTGCACAGAGATTAAGGAGTATTGTATTTTAATGTGTTGTGAGGTGAGATAAATAATATTTTAATGTAAAGTGGACAGTTGGAGTAGTTGTATTAGTGGAGTGTTGTGGGCCCAATAGAGATATTTAATAATTTTGTGTGTGTTCCATTATCCAAAAATAAAAATGTAACATTAATTGTGGGACGCCCTTTATCGTGAGTGTAACAATAATCGTGATACGGAGGGAGTACGTGGAGGGAGCATCCTGTTATTTTTTTCAAAACACTTTGTCAATTTTATGAATTATTATTGGAAGAAAATAAAGTCTATTAAAATCCCAATTTTTTATTTTAATTATACAGACATATTATTAGAGAGAGAGGGAAATAAAAGGAAAGGAAAAGAGTATTAAATAAGAGAGAGGAGAGAGAAGAAAATCACATGGCGTGGTTGCCGCTGGGGCCTCAGCAGCATCACCATAATCCACCACCCGACCATCAGCATCATCAATATCATCATCATAATGTTCTTGACCAAGCTCCACCGCCCCCCGCCGCCGTGAAGCTTCCCGCCGCCGCCTCGCAAAACATGGACACCGACAAGGTTCCCAACTCCTCCTCTCCCCCATTTTACTGATTTTCTAGTTTTTATCTGTATTGTTCCGCCGAAACCCTACTTTGCCGTCCTATTTAGCTCGATCTAGCTCTGTAGCTTCACTTCGTTCGTCTTCTCCTTGCTCCTTGAAGGATCGGTGGAAGTGCATCTTCGGTGATCTGGCAGTTTATTTATTTTCATGGGTGTTGTGTTTTTGCTACCAATCTCGAGGGCATGAGCTGAATTTTTTAGTAGAGATGGAATGTCTGTTTGTAATCTTTTTGTTTTTGTTGTTGATCGAAATTTTGGGTTTGTGAAAAAATTGGTTAATTTTGAGTTTAAACCTCTTCAAGTTTTGTAGTTTCTAAAATTATTATTTTCTTTCTGATTGATATTGTTGTAAATTATTATTCTGATTTTGTAATTAGAAGATCTTTTCAAACTGAAGTTTATAATCTTCAGTCTCTGAAACTTGGTATTACTCTGGGTGAACTTTTAGCTACTTTTCTTTAACAGTAGGTGAATGTATCAAGGTGTTAAAATTAGGGCTTGCTTGTTATAGCTGTGAATGGCTTATTCTCCTTTAACAACAGTGGTCTGTCTGCTTCTTTGCTGTTCAAGTTTTCTGGCATGTGATTCTTTCTTCAAAGCTATGACTATGAGTAGTAGACAATGCTTTTTTTTGGTTCTAAGAATAGCATATTTATCTGGGTACTTGTCCTCTTTGCATTTCCTTATTTGCCTTTTCCTTGAGCGCCTTAGGATGCTTCAATTGACACTTTTCTAATTTATTATTCCATAAGGTAATGTTTTGAGGATTTATATGCTAATTTAATTATTGCTAGTTGAAATTATTTTGTTGGAAAACTGACAATTTGACTTGCTTGTATTGCAGGAGATGGCAGGGCCAATGGTGGAGGGAAATGATCCACTCACCGGTCATATAATTTCTACTACTATTGGAGGAAAAAATGGCGAACCCAAACGGGTAGGTGTTGAATTCTGTTTTTTTAGCTTTCAGTTTAGTACAATGCTAATTAGCAATTGCAAATAAATTCAACATCTTATGATTGTAGATCTCATCAATCTTTTACCTATATATTAGTTGCTTTGGAGGGAACTTTAAATTTATGAAAAATTTTATTTGTCTTGATTTCTTTAAAAAGGAGCTAACAGCTCACTACTGGTGCTTATGCAGACTATAAGTTACATGGCGGAGCGTGTTGTGGGTAATGGATCATTTGGAATAGTTTTTCAGGTATGTTTTGCTGATATTATCAAGATGTGGTTATTCTTTGGAATTAGTTCATTTAGTTGCTTTTCTACAGGCAAAATGCTTGGAAACCGGAGAATCAGTAGCCATAAAGAAGGTTCTTCAGGATAGGCGGTATAAAAATCGTGAGCTGCAGTTAATGCGGCTAATGGATCATTCAAACGTTATTTCTCTGAAGCACTGTTTCTTTTCCACTACAACTAGAGATGAGCTTTTCCTTAATTTGGTCATGGATTACGTCCCTGAGACTATGTACAAGGTCCTAAAGCATTACACAAATTCAAATCAAATGATGCCGCTCATCTATGTCAAACTCTATACCTATCAGGTTTTGCTTTATCTCATTTATTTATCTTTTTCTCCATAAAATTTGTGCTGTTGAGTTATGGAACTAAATCAAAGTTGTACATTTGTTTCAGTTATGTAGAGGGCTAGCTTATATGCATTCAGTGCCTGGAGTGTGCCATAGGGATATAAAACCACAAAATATACTGGTAAGTTTTCTCATTAATACCATGATTCATATGGTGCATGCACTTTTAGAACAGTTAAACTCTTCTTGTGGAGTATTTGTAGTGATATGCACTTTCTTTGCAGGTTGATCCTTTAACCCACCAGGTCAAGATTTGTGATTTTGGAAGTGCTAAAGTACTTGTAAGTCATTTGCTAGACCTTGACTCTTCTGTATTCTTTATAACTGAAGAATTTAGGTTCTGATGAGTCATCTTCAATTGTTCCCCTCTGAATGCCAAACGATTCAAAATGCACAAAGCCAGTTATAATCGGAAGCAACCAGAAAATTATTCATTGATCATTGTTGATTTATGATTCTGCTGTTACCACGTTTGGTTGACCACCTACCTTGAGCAAAAAGGGCTTTATTGTCATACTACCATGAGGCAGCATGCTTACTTAAGATTTTATTTTTATTATTGCAAGTTATTAATGCCATTTATGGCGATGAATATTTATTTTCCTTACCATGTAATTTTATAATTATCAGGTGAAGGGCGAAGCCAATATATCTTACATTTGCTCTCGTTACTATCGGGCTCCTGAACTAATTTTTGGTGCAACTGAATATACAACATCAATTGATATCTGGTCAGCTGGGTGTGTCCTTGCTGAGCTACTTTTAGGCCAAGTATTTGTCACTGCTGTTCTGATGCATAACCAGTGTGATGTATATACGCTTTCTTATTGACAAAATTTTGTTCTATTTCAGCCTTTATTTCCCGGAGAGAGTGCAGTTGATCAACTTGTAGAGATTATCAAGGTGTGCTACTCTTGCATATTTCATTTTGTTGGATCAGAAATAGCAGTAACTATGTAATTATATAGCCCTATACCTCTATTAACCACACATCTTTTCCTCAATAGGTTCTTGGCACTCCTACACGAGAAGATATCCGATGCATGAATCCAAATTACACTGATTTCCGGTTTCCCCAAATTAAAGCTCATCCATGGCACAAGGTATGATTGTGTTGTCACACTTTCCTTTTGTTGTGTATGCAAAAATTCATGAACCTTTTTTTTTTTCTCAGGTTTTTCATAAGCGGATGCCTCCTGAGGCCATTGATCTTGCTTCGCGTCTACTACAATACTCGCCAAATCTTCGTTGCACAGCAGTATGCTTTACTATTTTGTATAATTAAAGTCTAATAATGTAATATTCACTCTGGATTCATGATTAATATTCTTCCTTGTATGCAGCTAGAAGCATGTGCGCATCCTTTCTTTGATGAGCTTCGGGAGCCCAACGCCCGCCTACCTAATGGTCGTCCTTTCCCCCCACTATTTAACTTTTAAGCAGGAAGTAGGCTTTCTAACACCTCTCTCACCCTTTGTCATTCTTCTACCTGCTCTTCTACTGTACTCTTATCTAACATAAAATCCTCCGGTCGACAGTTAGCTGGAGCTTCTCCTGATTTGATCAACAAGTTGATACCGGAGCATATTCAACGACAAGCTGGGCTGGGTTTTCCCATTCCCTATCCTGCTGGGTCATGATCAAAGATCAAATCATAAACCAAATATTTTACCATGTTAGGCATTTCCCCGATCAATACTGTCAGGCATCACGCCCCAAGTCAGCGATCTTGACGTCTCCAAATGGTGGCGTTCGTTGTAGCTAAACAGGTTTCATCTCTTCTGTACATCTATTTTGGTTGAAACTCGAAAAGATTGTGATTAAGTAGGGAGAAAATATGATGGTTGTGGTGTTTATGTCAAATCTAAGCAGCTTCTTTGAAACAACATAGCCGCAGAATTTCAGTGTATTTCTATCAGTTTTAATTTAAATTGTGTTTGTTTATTGCCAACCTTTATGTTGTATCAATGCTTGTAGCCTTGTTCAATTTACTATCTTCCTCCACTCATTATCGCTTATATTATTTTCATGTTTCATCTCTCATTCTATCTTATTAGATAGATACTTGCAATAGTTAATTAATGCCTAAATTACAGCCGCGTTTGCAAGTTTTTAATGGTTGATAGATACTTTCTATATGAATCTCATTATAAAATAATCACATTTCTGTATTGAATCTAAATAAATCTCATTATATTTCATTTTTTAAAATGTCATTTTTTTATCTTACACGTATTTTTTACTATGATTTCCTGCAAAAAAAAAAAAACTTTTATTTTGTGAGATAATTTATGTGTTTACTTTTTATTAAGTATATTATCAAAATTTTTATTAAAAAAAAATTATCATTTTATATTGATATAAACAAATTGTATAAAACAATTTATCGTACCACTGTCACTTTCCATTTATTCTAGGATTATTTTGTTTAAAATGTTAGTTCATTTTATCAATCTTACAAAAATCTTCCCATTAGAAGTTCCATGCATGTGTTTCGACCAAAAAAAAAAAAAAATCTAATCGATTGATGTATTATTACAATATATAATGATAAAAAAAAATCCATTCCTTGTAAGAAATTCAACACGTCTCCAAAAATTGAACAATAATACTCCATTATCACTTGCAAGCAAGGATAAAAGAAATTTAGAACATACTAGTATTTTCAATAATCAAGACAGATTCTCCATCTCTTTATTCACCTACCCAAGCTCATCATGTTGCTGATAGCCTGATACAATACCTTTACTACTTTAACTCCAACAACAAAAAAACTCAATATCCAAAAATATTTGATTTATTTTCAATAATCAGGAAAAAAAAAGTCATCAGGTGGCACATAAAAGCCTCTGCAGTCTCCCTAACCTGATTTGGTAACTTCATGTATAGCATTGGCCAAGTAACCAACGTTTCCAGTAGTGACTCCAGCCATACTGCAGTAAATCGACAGCGTCGGATGAAGTGTTGCTCGTCATCCGAAAAACAGTAACGATGAAACGGAAAGGAATCGCGTAAAATGATACCTGATACGCCCATTACGAGTCATGTAGATGTGGTATTCTTTTGTGAGACGGTCTACTTGTTCAGGTGTCATTCCACTGTAGCAGAACATGCCAATCTGCATGCAGTAGAAGTTTACCACACCATGAAGGTTTCACTTTTCAAGAAACTAAACAGAAAGAATGAGAGGGAAGTGGGCTTTTAATCACCTGCTTGGTTACATGCTCCCATGAAAGAGGGGAACCCAAATTTTCAAGATTTTCTCTTAGAGCAGCTCTCATTCCAATGATCCTATCAGCCATTCCCTGGAAGATATGGGGTGGGGTGGGTTAGTTAGAAAGAAGTAAAGTTAAATAAGCAGATGAAAGCAAATCATTACATTACTTTAACTTCCTTCAGCCATAGTTGTTTCAAATTTGGATCGCCAAGAATGGTGGAAACGATGAGGGCGCCATTAACGGGCGGGTTACTATACATGGGTCTTGCGAGTTGCTGCAGCTGACTTTTTACTGCCACGGCTTGTTTCTCGTCCTCACAAACCACACTGCAAGCATGATTATATAATTGGCATTATCCATTTAAGTGATGAAAGTTATTATGGGATTTAAGGTGTGATTCGTCTAGTTAGAGAGTAACCTGAGGCAACCGATTCTCTGGCCATAAAGCCCCATATTCTTTGCATATGATTGAGCACATCCTATCATATGGCCATCCTCGAGAAATATGCAAATGGACCTTGCATCTCTTTCCGGATCACCACTCGCAAAACCTTGATATGCCATATCAAAAAGGGCAAAATGGCCTTTTACCTGATGATATGAATTACACAGCACAAGTTTTAATACAATAAAATAAGTATGAAAATTGTTAGGAACAAAAGAGTGTACAGGATGAAACCTTGAACTGGTATGAAATCTCCTTCCACTGTTCTTCGGTAGGATCTACTCCGGTGGGATTATGCGCACAAGCATGAAGCAGAAAGAAAGAGCCATTGGGTGCATTCTGCGACGAAAGAGAATGTTAATTAAGTTCCCCTTGGAGCAAATAATCACTCAGTTCTAGATGATCTATAGTGACCTTTATGTCATCAATCATCGCCGAAAAGTCCAACCCCCTCGATTCCGGATGATAATAATGGTATGTTCTCTGGGGGACATTGGCATCTCTCCAGATGTTGTGATGACTGCCAGAATATCATAGTAATTTATGAATGAGTAAAGACAATAAAGAATTTGAACACAATCTTTTTTACAGAATTGTTGAAAGAATACAAGAGAAATAAGATAACAGGGAAGCAGATACTAACTTGGACCAGGTGGGAACTGGAATATAGACGTGAATTGGGAGAGAAACGTTTTTGGAAGTCTGCAAAGAGCCTGCAAGCACCCGTTCCTGAAAGAGCTTGCACTGCTGCAATTCGCTTGTCTTTGATCAAATCAGAATTTTCTCCATAAGCAAGCTTTAGAGTCAATTCAACCATATTCATACTTCCACCCATCGGAAGATGTTCCCTGAAACGAAGCCTGTTAATAACAGAATCTAAAAGGTTAGACAGAATCAATGCAAAAAAAGAAGCAAATTAGCCAAAATAGAATCCCTGTAGTTGGTGCTCCATGAACAAACTTGTCTTATTTTCAATTAGCAAATGTGAGTAAAGAGTACATAATAATGTTGCATAATCATGCATAGATATCCAAATGATGCAAAGATATCCAAATGAGAAAACAAAAGATGCAGAGTTCAACTATGACTTTTGCATCAAATACTCTACAAAGTTAGAACTTGGCTCGATCGACGTATTTTCATTAGACGAACGTAAGGATTATCTCTTATGGCATAAAAATAAAAAAGTGATTTTTCCCCCCAATTAATGAACAGTTCAATAAACAAACTACATGCAAAGACTGAAGTGAACTATAGAATATCTTAAGTGGAAGCAATTTGCAGCTTATTATCCCATTATATATCCAATTTTTTCTGGTATGATTCAATGTTCCAAGTGTATCTTGAAATGGATCAATTATTGAGCTGGAATCGATTTTGTTCAATTATTTCTAACATTCTTATCAGGGAACATCTGAATAAACTTTTTTTTTCTTTTTTCTTTTTTTGAGTGAAAAGATGAAAGATTCTGAAACAGTGGAAAAAACATCATCAAGAATCCATATCCACTAGCTGCCCACCAAAGTAAGAATCAGAATAGTAAACATGGGACCACTGCACAACAGCAACAGTAATGCATTGAAATCAAAAACCTTAACTAACTAAACAAGTAGAAACAACATTCTTCTTCAAAATTTTCATTGGAGACTTGCCTAATCAAACAGTACATATAACAGTTCCATCTTCTTCAAAAGAGGTCTAGATTGCTTGATCCTCCCTAATCTTCTAGACCCTGAACTTGAACTTTCAAGATAAATCAGATATAGTACTACTCTTATTTTATGACATAAGTGTTCACCAGAATTTCAAAGATTATATTAACATCACACTATAATAGTACTTTAGAGAAAGAGGTTTTTCATGAACTGAAATGTCTTATGATCATGTGTAAACCCTTTCACATACTGTCGAAAAAGAAGGGATTGTACTCCCAATAATTGGGCAGAGTGTACTCCTCTTTTTCATTTATACCAAATAGCAGATCCGATTCACCCTCTAGAATATTATTTTATATTATTATTATTCCATCAAGGATTCCACTAAATAATTACAAAGCCAGAACTCATTCGAATAACCAATACTCCCTTGGAATTTCATCGATTTCAATCCATACAACTTTCTGAAATATAAATCAAAGGCATAATTAAAAATGAATACTCATACCTGGTGATTGGAAAGACTTTCTTCAACTTCAAATTAGGGCTTTTTGAATAATGGGTTTGTGTTGATATGATAGAAGAACGTAAGCACATATATATCTTCCACATATTTACACTCAAATTCACGGGGATAATGGTTATGATTTGCGCGCGAACAAAGGAAAGATATCTCCAAAGAATCATAATCAAATATTTTTAGTGTAATCTAAGATATAAAAGATAGCACTCTGGCCGCGTTTTTATCTACCCACTAACTTTTTTTTTAATTTCAATAAAATCACCTTGTTTGTGTTTCATTTATAATAAAGTTTTTTCTTTTATAAAAATATTTTTAAAATTTAAATATTCAATAAAATAATACTTATTATTATTTAAATTTAAATAATAATTATTTTATTTCACTTTATTTTTAATATTTACAAATATATTCCATGAAAATAAATGGAGTTTATTATTGAGATAATTGAGGCAACATATTCCACTTTTTTTAGTTTTGCAGTGAACAGTTCAATATAAAAAAAAATTAAACCTTCTTAACCTTACTAATTAAAACTAATAAAAATTGAATGTTCTAAAATTATCTCTATAATTAAAAGCCATGAAAATATAATATCTTACAATTTTAATTTTTGATGTTTCGATTTAAATATATTATTAAATTAATAAATGAAATATAAGATATAAAAAATAAGAGTTGGTCTCTCGTGTCCCCAGGTGCACAAAGTGTGTAAGAGTACAATATTTTGTTCTAAAGTGTATATAATTTAATTAATAAGGGTACAAAATTTTGTTCTAAAGAGTATATAAATCAATACTAAGGGTATCTAGGTGCACGGTGTCCCCGGTGACACAAGTTTTTGCCAAAAAGTAATACTCAATCGATTAAAAATGTTAATGGTTAATAAACTATTTAATAAATAACTTATAATATAAAAAAAGTAACAATATCATTTAAAAAGCGTTATAACATCTTTCATAAAAGATAATAACTAATTAAAAAAAGTGTAAAATGACAAACGGAAATAAAAGATTTTTTTAAAAAGTCAATGAAATTAAAAAAATAAAAAATCAAATTAAACTAAATTATATTTTAAATATATTGTTCGTTAGGTTATCTAAATTTATATTTAAAATTTGAGTAAATAATATAATTACATATATGTTGCATATTTTATTTTTGTAATTCTCAGTTCAACTAAAAGCTATTTTTATTCTTTTTATTTTTCAAAGAAAGGAAAAATAATTTGACTACCAAATTATATAGTAAGATTTCTATAGTAAATTTAGTAAGGATTTTAGAAGTACAACTAAGAATTTGTCATGAAATTTATTTTATGGGGCAAAAATAAATATGTTTATTATGTTTTGTAATAAATAATTATTTTAGCAACAACATATTAATTTTCATAGCAAAGTTTAACGATGATTATTAGTTTTGTCGCAAACATTAATATGAGCGACAAAATATTAAAAATTCGTCTCAAATATTAGTCATGAAATTTATTTTATGTAGCAAAAATAAATATGTTTATTATGTTTTCTAATAAATAATTATTTTAGCGACAACATATTAATTTTCATAGCAAAGTTTAACGATGATTATTAGTTTTATCGCAAATTTTAATATGAGCGACAAAATATTAAAAATTCGTCACAAATATTAGCCATGAAATTTATTTTATGTGGCAAAAATAAATATGTTTATTATGTTTTCTAATAAATAATTATTTTAGCGACAACATATTAATTTTCATAGCAAAGTTTAGCGATCATCATCAGCTTCGTCGCAAAAGGTAATATTAGCGACTATATATTTAAATTTCATCACAAATATTAGTCATGAAATTTATTTTATCTCGCTAAAATAAATTCTTTTATTATTTTTTAATAAATCATAATATTTGAGTCAAAAATTCAATTTTATAGCAAAATTTAGCAATGATCATCAGTTTAGTCGCAAATATTAATATTAGCGACCAAATGCTACAAATTCATCGAAAATATTAGCCATAAAATTTATTATATGTCGCTAAAGTGAATAAATATTTAAATTTATTAATAATTATTAAATTTGCAATGGAAAAATACAATTCGTCGCTAATAGTATGGATTTTGCGATGAAATTTAAATTCGCATGTAATTTTTAGTCGCAATTTCCCCTTTTTCTTGTAGTGTATGACTATCTTAAATAAATTAAATAAACTACTATATTGAGTTTGAGCTTAAATTTGTGATAGGTAAGTCAAGCCAAATACTATTATTAACTCATTATTATATAACTAAGCTTTGACTTGATTAATATTCGAGTTCAACTCGAGTATGATATGCGCGGACTACTCCGTTTCGATGATAGTCTAAACAAAATTAATTAATGGGTCGTTAAAAGAATTACGAGGACCACTTGGGTGACCTGTGGTCACCCATGACCCTCTCACATGAGGGGGTGGGTCCCACATGTCAGGGGGTGGGCCCCCACCCCTTCATGTGAGAGGGTCATGGGTGACCACTGGTCACCCAAGAATTACCGACATATTGTATATACGTAAACAAAGCATACATCATAGTTGATTATTCACGCAAATAATATATATATATATATATATATATATAAGAAGACACGAGTGCTTTTGCAAACAACGGTACATATGACATTAGTTAGTTCGAAGTTCGAAGCCTCTCATTTAAAGTACTACTTTTCCTTAAATTTTTAGATGATGCAAGTACTACTTCTGTTCCGATCTACTATCCTAAAATTAAGTTCAAGTAGCAAGAATATAAGAAATTTGATTTGAAACATACACTTATTTGAAGGAATTTAATTGATCTTATGAAATAAATTTAGACTATTCTTATGTAATGGTACAGTACGTGGCACACCTATATACTCCCTCCATTTCTTTTAAAGAATTTTTTTTATTTATTTTAGGTGTCCCATCCAAAGAGTTCAATTTCCCTTTTGATACCCACACAAACTCACTAATACTCATAGTCATACTATAGTCTATACTCCATAAAAGGTGAATCCGTAAATGGCCAATTTCCTACCAATGGACCGTTCAAATCCCCGATTAAAATGATTCATATTTCATAACTAACCTTCCCTCCTATTCAGAGATCATTTTTTTCATTTTGATTTGAGTGTCTCATCTTTAATCTTTTATAAATATGGAACCCACACTTCCACTAATACAATTACTCACTACACGTTCCACGTGCAACACTACTCTTTGGAAGGGATGGAGGTGAGTATATTTTAATTAATGACTATAAAACCCTTTATACATGAAGTTAGTTTAGGCAAATTGGTGAGAAGTGGAATGGGAGATGAAAATGATCCCATTTGCACCCTCTTCTTCTCAGTTCTCACTCAAACGAATCCTCTGTTATGGCCACCGTTCAACCCCTTCATGAAATCTCTCGGTGTATCAAAATAGGAAGATCGCCGGCCTCTGATGCAACATCGACAATGGTAGGTGATACAGCCCAAGAAAGTAGCAGCCCATCGCGAAAGCCCATTGGATTAATGAAAAGCCCCTCATGTGAAAGGCTGATAAATAAGGAAATCTTTTTGTTTGCAGGAATAAGAATAGTTTGGCTAAGGCATTTTGCTCTCTTCCTCACCTTGTTTCCCCCTTTCTTTGTTAGGAGTTGAACACTATCCCTATTTCATTTAGGTTTTATAAATCTTCGTTGTTTATCAATTTGGGGGCGTATCAGTAGGCCTGATTATTCTTTCCCCCTTTGCTTATGGTTGGTGAGTTATTTTGCTATCATCGCTTTAATTCAGCTCGCACATTCATTAGGGTTCCACTGCAAATTATTCTTTGATTTTCAGTGGCTGAAACCATTGAATTGGTTGTTCCCATTCACTTCTTTCTACATGCCTAATAAGTAGAATACTAGCCGACCCTACCTCTCACCAGAGAATCGCCCCACCCCTGCCTTTTACGCTGATTTCATGGCACTCACAGCTACTGATCTCCACATTGGCATAGGTATGTTCTGTTCTTTTGTACGTTTGTTCATATGCAGCCCATTTCGACTCTTAAGAACTGTATAACTCAAGAAACCCAACTTTTTTCCCTTATAGTTTGTACAGCAAGTTTCCAAGCGCTTGGCGCCACCATTCAGCATAGCTAAGTTCTCTTATTTCTTATTAACAGATTCTGTTGCAAGTTGTGATGAATCTGGAAGTTGTTACTGTTATTTCTGGTAATTGTTGCTGTTATAACTCATGGAAGCGAGTTGAATTTGATTTCCTTTAGCCTCCTTAACTCCGTTTCTTCATTTCCCATTACGCTTCTACGCTTGTTCTGTTATGTTCCGACAGACAGACATATTGCATTCCACTTTCGAGTTTGATAGTTTAAGCTTGAGGAACTGCTTCTGCTCTTAATAAATGCTCACTTCAAAGTATTTAAGTGGATAATAGTTATGGGATTGGTCATAAGTTCAATTATTCAATGTGAATCTACTCCACATTAGGCGTTAAGTGCTAAAGATTCTTTTAAATTATTTTCCATGATACACGGTCTTAATCATCATGTTTTTTCTTCCCAAAAAAATTTCCAGTTTCTTTGTCACCCAAATGACTATTGAAACTTATGGCTGGCGCCAATCCAACTTAAAGCCGGGACATTCAGCTGCAGATAGCTGTAGCGATTTACGCTGCAAGTTGTGTATTTTTTTTTTTTCGTTGCAGTGGAATTAAGTAGTATTTTTTAGATGTTGTAGGAAAGGGAGAGATAAAAACAAAGCAATTATGCTTGAAAAACTTAAGTCTTTACCTCAAACTCGTAGGTATGTACATTGCTGTATAGTTATATGAGGAATACAATTTTCCCTCTTGTATTACAAAGTTTTTTTCTGAGCCATGCATGAGACAATAGTTTTTTACAGTTTCAAAATGATTTAGATGCATCCTTCCAAGAAAGTGAACTTGTTAGAGGTTTTAAAGAAAATGCCATCTCAAACAGCTTATAATATGATCATTAGTATGGATCTGAGCACCTTCTATGCGCTTTACCCGATTACCAAGTCTGCTTTGAGGGATGATCCTCAATTGCTTGAAATAGCATGAAGAATGTGATGAGGCTTTTAGAGTTGATATCCAACAAAGATGTTAAATTCTTATATAATTTTTCTTCTTACTTTGATCTGCCGAAATTAACTGCTTTTCCAAACATGGATAAATGTTTACTAATATTTTTTAAGTTCAATCAGCTCTTTTGGCATTGCAGAAAGATGGAACAAGGGCACCTGTAGGACAATCCTGGATGCAGTGGCTGAAAGTCGATTACTATTACTTTAAGGTGATGTATGATATTCACAGTCTTGGTTTGGTTATTCCATAAGACGTTACTGAATCCTTTCGTGCATGACGGTTTTGCTTTCATGGCTTTCGAAAATGAACTTACTGTAATGAATTAAATGCCTGATATCCAAAGCGATGCACTGTGGGAATTACCTTTATTATTTTGGCTTTTAATTACAATGCGCATCAAGCTCCGATGAAAACGCTGGTGAATCAGTGTAATGGTAAATACTAAATTCAAGGAACGCTATCAGTGCTGAATAAGAGAGGAGATAAAACACATTTTCAATCATGGCTTCTCCTTTTCCAATTGCTTCTCTTAAAGTGAACTTGTTGCGGTTTAAGATTTTGCTTTGGCATCATTGGTGGATTTGGCCCCTGTTTTCTACATCCTTGTTTAAAGGTTTATTGCAAGTCACGTGATTAATACATATTTAGTGTTGTACAGTGTGAAGTAATCTCTTCTAATTCCTGACAACATTTACCTTCATAAAAACTTGTGCCTATTCCCTATGTATAGTATTGAAAAATTTATTCTCATGTATTACAACTGAAATGCTATGAGCTAAACTGAAACCTAATTTTGACATTAATTAAATCCCAAATTCTTCACTTCTTTTACCGACTATTTTATGAATATTGTTTCAGAATATTAAAGAATTATTCTAAGTAGATTATCTAGAAGTTGCATTTGCACTGCCTCTCCACTTCCCAGGTCATGGCCATGGCATTTTGTGGGTTTCAGCAATCCAGAGGATAAATGTGTGGGCACCTGACACAATTTGGGTTAGAATTCATTGATTAATTTGTTAAAACACCAGGGATCTGGATGGACTTTGCACTACAGAGCCAACTTGGGAAAAGGCCTGTCATTTAAAATTTATTCATTTGAAAATGGGCTTTTGGTTGTTTTCTTCGGGTTTCGTTGATGGGGTTCGGCTTTTCCTGACAAAGCCTCAACCTTATATGAATTTGAGTGTTGAATCCTTACGTCATCCTCCAATATTAGCGTATGCATAGTCTCTCCATCTCTTTCTTATCTACATTTCGTTGAATTATTTTTTATTTTCTTGAGTGTTCCTCTTGCAGCTTATTATAAGCATCCTCTGGATCGAGTGCTTGTGGTTTACTCTTTTAATTGATGCTTTGTACTCAATGTTCCTTACCTGGAATGTAACACTTCTATGCAAGTTTTTTCCTTGTACTGTGAAAACGTAATATTAAAGCATCTCAATTGGTTATTGATGTTTTCATGTGACGGTATTACTGGTTCAATTATCAATACATGTGACTTTGGGTGCTAAATTTTGTTAGTATATGTATGCTCTATTCACCCATACAGAGCTAGTAACACCTATTATAAATCTTGGTAATGAAAGAAAAAATTGAACTTTAAAATGATTGATTTACCATGTAATTAGATCTCTGTTTTTCACATTTCTTTCTCATTTATGAATGAGTAAACCCCAATTTTATATTGACCAAGATTTGTGCAGTGAGTTGTATCGGATAATATGTTAATAAAACAGCTTTCTTCAATTTGAGTTCATTTAAGTGACATTTTGAATTAATCAATTGTTCCTATTTACCATTACATAATGGTATGACAGTGCCAAGTATGACAGTGCACCTGATGTTTTTGAAGTTAGAAGGTCCCTTCTTAGGAAAATTTCAACTCATAGTGGTGTAAGGCATGGAATAGCATCTAATACCGCTGTACATGAACTACTTGAATGCCCTATTTGTATGCATGTAATGTACCCTCCGATCCAACAGGTAGATTCTCTTATTATTTTCTTGAGAGTATGGATGAATGAATTTAAGCCCCCCCTTTTTGTGCATTCAGGTTTTCAATTGTTATGGTACCAGTTCTGCTTGCACTTTGAGGCTTTCCACGTCGGAATGGCACCGGTTTACATGGCATTCCTAATTTTCATGGGCAACGATATGATCCTAGAAAGTTCTGTTAAAGCTTGGAGGTGGGCACAAATGGCAGATAGCTTACATTGCAAGGAATCCCGAGAAGCATCTGTGTTAGTCATGCAAAGATCCGAGTGCTATGGACGGGCTAATAATTCAACGAAGCATGGCACTCTTTTTTTCTGGAGGATACAGACAGGAACCAAAGCTGAAAGTGGGTGGACGAATATGGAAAGAACAAGCATGGGAAACGCGGTCTACTCGTGATCATTCCGTATTCTGTGGGGATCAATCAAGACATACCTGTGAATAAAACCTATGGGTGTCTTTTTATTTTGTGTAAATGAGCTACTTGATGATGCGGGCTATGGCGTTTAATTATCCTTAAACCTCTTTATATACTCCTACTCTTTAACCTTACAATTATCAGTACAACTACATTGGACAACTGGTTCTTGTTGAAACTTTTTGTTAATTTTATGTGTTGTGGTGTTAATATGGTTAGTCCGGATGGAAATTAAGAAAAAATTCATTCTTGTCATTTTTATTCCAATTTTAGTGCTATTGATCAATTTTGTTTCTTTTAAATTCAATTTTGTTCCGAATTGAACATTACTCTTTCATTTTCGTCGGAGTCCATGTTCTGCCAGCAACTCCATTAATAGCAACATACATCATCTTTCTGCAATGTCTACATAACAACACATTAATGTTTTTCAGGCCTTTTAGGATCCGAAAGATAGATAAACTATTAATTAGATATCTAAAAGTTTTATTCTATCAATCCAGGACCCGAAAAATATAATCCTATCAGTAACTATAATCATAAAATCAATAAAAATCTTATAACATAATTATATAAATTTGCCATTAATTAGTACTCCCTTTGTCCCATAATACTTTTCATGTTTATTATTCCACGTTATTTAAGTAAATATGTACTTTTTGACCAACTTTATTGACTTTGAAGGGTATTGTGGTACTTATAGATAATAAAAAAGTATAAAATAATGATATGTAACTGAAAAAGGAGTGACAAATTTGAAATTAAAAGAACTTTTGAAGTTAGATAACGTGATATTTGATTGGTCGTTATAGTCTGGGCGACCAAGCAACAAAATATCGAACCCAAGGGAATTTAGGATTCATGGCCTTTAGGTATAGTATCGTGATTAGTTAGGGACGATCGGAGAGGAGGTTTATAAAAATAAAAGAAAATAAAATACAGGGAAAATAAATCTAATTACAATATTTTTGGATGCAATGATGGTTTCTCGATGCGCTCAAACAATCATTAATTGATTCTATTTTTAAACTAATCATGGTAAGGGCGATCACTAAATCATACCTACACCTAAGCTCTCTGCCAAGATGAATAGGATACAAGTAAAAATGGCTCATTAGATCGTCTCCAATGCTCACAATTCCCATAGGTACTTATGGATATTAATATACCTACTAGAGATATTATCACGAAGAATTTTCTCTTTGAGGCAGGGACGTTTTCCTATGTTCCCTTTCTAGGTACTATGCTCACAATGGCTTGGTTTCCTTCACTAACTCAATTACAAGTAATCTCGCTAGTGTTCGTTTATGTAGTTCTAAACATAGGATGGTTCTGCCAAACTCCCTCCCATATTAATCCTCATGCAATAAGTGGAAAAAACTCACATATGATAATCATGTAAAGGGACTAAGGTGAAAGCAACAACAAGACATGTTGATACACAATGCACAACCTAATCACTAAACACTAATATCAAAGGCATTAATCCCAAATTAAAGCATGCATACATATTCCATAAACGAAACCTAATCATAGTAGAAAATTCAATTAAGAAACATAATCATGCATCAATCACCCACCAAAGCAAATTAAGATAATAAGTAGGATTAAATTACACCTTAATGAAGTTTTACATCCATGAAGATCATCCACTCCTTGGTGTCTCCACCTTCTTGGAAAGCAAATAAAATCCTAAACTAGAAAAAACATTAAAACTACGGATCCCTCACCCCGAAAGGGGGAGGGATCTCAACTATGGAGATCTTGCTAAAAAGCCCTTTCTCAACTATTGAATCTTGAAAAGATTCAATTTTAATTGAATTTAAATGGATATAGGAATTCATTTTCAGTTTATGGATGTGAGGAGGTATTATAGTGGAGAGGTGAGTGGAGTTTTGGTGTTGATTTTCGATGTGGGACAAGAGTGAAATTTTTGGAATTTTTAGGTTCCAGGAAGAGGGTTTAAGTTTAAATCGGGCGAGAATTAATCACATGTGGTGGTTTGGCAAAGTGGTTGGAGGCGCCCTTATACCTCCGAGAGGTCACGGGTTCGAATTCCAGCCTCCACAATTTTTTTTTCAAAAGTGCATAAAAACACGGTCGTGTTTTTATGCATCTGCCCGTGTTTTCTTGCAATTTTTCAGCTCTCTGGACAATTTTTGCACTTCTGAATAGACAACACTTTTCTGAAAAGTGTTGTCTTTTCTGTGTTGTCTTTGCCAAATTTTCTCCTTTTTTTCGTCTTCATCCCAATTTAATTCTCGTTTCTTCCATCACTCTTTCAAGCTCAAAACACCCATTTTCTGCAAAAATACATAAGAATACCTCTCTCAAACTAATTAAGCAATTAATAATATTTCCATTAAAATCATGCTTAATTATTGAATTAAAGCCAAATAAATCCAAATAAATTCTTTCAATATAGCCCATAATTCTAGGTGAATTTCACACCGATCAAACCCCCAAACTTAAAGTGTTGCTCGTCCCCGAGCAACGAAAGAAAAGAAAGAACGAGGAGGGGAATTCACCTAGATTTAAATCAAGATATCAATTAGAATTGAGTTATTTTTAAAACCATATCAATTCAATCAAAACAAGTGACAAGACATCAATTTAAATCCATACAAGTTAAGCTTAGGAAATATGCAAGCAAGTGAGACCTTCACTACTCCTCTCTAGATTTTGCTTTTCACTCTCACACTCAAAAGATGTATGGGAGAAGTGTTTACTCTCAAAAATCAATTCAAATGCATGCCATTACCATATGCTTGCCAAAGGTCTAAACTCGCTACCACTTGTATATGTGTTAATCATTGAATCAAAAAGGTCTTTAAATGGGGTTGTAATGTAGGCTCTTTGGTATTGGGTAGGAAAAATATTTAGGAAAAGTAAGCTCAAGATTAGTAGAGAATTTAAGTTGACGGCCAATATCAACTCTCACTCTCTCTTTTCTCAAATTAGTGAAGAATTCAAGTTGGTTGGTAGCCTCAACTCTCATTCCCACTTTTTTTTCTTCTTTTTCCACCTTAATCACAAAGAGAATTTTATCCATCCAACAAATAAAAGAACCTTTTTTTTTCTCTTTTTCCACTATTGAGTTTTTTCTCTCTCTCTTTTCCATAAGGGCTCTCTTTCCATTTTTCTAGTAGAGCTCCTTTATACTTCTTTTATACAAGCTTTACTCAATTTTTTTTTTTCAACCTCCATTTTTTTTTCCTTACTTCATCTTTTCTCCCTCTTTTCTTGCACTTTCACCACTCTCTTTCCAAACTCTCTTGTAAGCTCAATTCAACAATTTCATCCCCATTAATCCTCTACTAATCGACAAAGGTGATTAGGATATAAAATATGGATAAAATGGCTAAATTTGTAGGTTGCCAAAGAAATAAGGATAATAAGCTCAAAGGGGCAAACTACGAAATGATTTCATTTGGTAGGATAAATTTGGCTAAGTGACTTGTCAAAACAAAGATGGCCTTAAATCATTTCCAACAATCTTCACACACGTGTAGTTTCAAGAAGACACAAAGGCAAGTTCTAGAATGCACACAAAAGAACGATGCACACACAAGAAAGGAAAAACCATTTGATTTCATGATTTTAAGGCTCAAAAGCTCACGGGTTTGTAGTAGTGAAAGAAACACGAAACAAGCATAAACCATAACTCAACAAGTACACAAGTAAAAATCCACCAAGTCACAAGTTCCAACCAAAAATCATAGCCTCAAAATTTCTCACAATTAAGCACAAGAGAGCCAAGAAAGATTTTCTCCTTATTGAATGCAAGAAAAAGCGAGAAAAGCATGAAAAAAAAAAAAAAAAAACGAAAACAACAAAAAAGGAGAAAATACGTGCCAAGGAAAAGAGTAAGGACTTAAACGTGCGCCGGTGCAATATGCTCAAGTAGGAGTTCATGGATACAATTTATAATTCAAACCGTAGAAAAGTCAAGTAACAAAAGACATGCCCCCCAAACTTAAATTAGACAAAGTCGAATTTAAGTTGGGAAGATATTCGTTACCTCAATTTGCACCACTCCTTTGCTCTTCAAGGCCAATACCATGGCTCCACGCTTTAGTCCCTACAAACACAACCATAAAACGAAAAACAAATCAAAAAAAAATATCCCTATCCTAACCACTTAACAAACCCAAAGTCACAAATACAACTAAATTCCCCGGCAACGGCGCCATTTGATTGGTCGTTATAGTCTGGGCGACCAAGCAACAAAATATCGAACCCAAGGGAATTTAGGATTCATGGCCTTTAGGTATAGTATCGTGATTAGTTAGGGACGATCGGAGAGGAGGTTTATAAAAATAAAAGAAAATAAAATACAGGGAAAATAAATCTAATTACAATATTTTTGGATGCAATGATGGTTTCTCGATGCGCTCAAACAATCATTAATTGATTCTATTTTTAAACTAATCATGGTAAGGGCGATCACTAAATCATACCTACACCTAAGCTCTCTGCCAAGATGAATAGGATACAAGTAAAAATGGCTCATTAGATCGTCTCCAATGCTCACAATTCCCATAGGTACTTATGGATATTAATATACCTACTAGAGATATTATCACGAAGAATTTTCTCTTTGAGGCAGGGACGTTTTCCTATGTTCCCTTTCTAGGTACTATGCTCACAATGGCTTGGTTTCCTTCACTAACTCAATTACAAGTAATCTCGCTAGTGTTCGTTTATGTAGTTCTAAACATAGGATGGTTCTGCCAAACTCCCTCCCATATTAATCCTCATGCAATAAGTGGAAAAAACTCACATATGATAATCATGTAAAGGGACTAAGGTGAAAGCAACAACAAGACATGTTGATACACAATGCACAACCTAATCACTAAACACTAATATCAAAGGCATTAATCCCAAATTAAAGCATGCATACATATTCCATAAACGAAACCTAATCATAGTAGAAAATTCAATTAAGAAACATAATCATGCATCAATCACCCACCAAAGCAAATTAAGATAATAAGTAGGATTAAATTACACCTTAATGAAGTTTTACATCCATGAAGATCATCCACTCCTTGGTGTCTCCACCTTCTTGGAAAGCAAATAAAATCCTAAACTAGAAAAAACATTAAAACTACGGATCCCTCACCCCGAAAGGGGGAGGGATCTCAACTATGGAGATCTTGCTAAAAAGCCCTTTCTCAACTATTGAATCTTGAAAAGATTCAATTTTAATTGAATTTAAATGGATATAGGAATTCATTTTCAGTTTATGGATGTGAGGAGGTATTATAGTGGAGAGGTGAGTGGAGTTTTGGTGTTGATTTTCGATGTGGGACAAGAGTGAAATTTTTGGAATTTTTAGGTTCCAGGAAGAGGGTTTAAGTTTAAATCGGGCGAGAATTAATCACATGTGGTGGTTTGGCAAAGTGGTTGGAGGCGCCCTTATACCTCCGAGAGGTCACGGGTTCGAATTCCAGCCTCCACAATTTTTTTTTCAAAAGTGCATAAAAACACGGTCGTGTTTTTATGCATCTGCCCGTGTTTTCTTGCAATTTTTCAGCTCTCTGGACAATTTTTGCACTTCTGAATAGACAACACTTTTCTGAAAAGTGTTGTCTTTTCTGTGTTGTCTTTGCCAAATTTTCTCCTTTTTTTCGTCTTCATCCCAATTTAATTCTCGTTTCTTCCATCACTCTTTCAAGCTCAAAACACCCATTTTCTGCAAAAATACATAAGAATACCTCTCTCAAACTAATTAAGCAATTAATAATATTTCCATTAAAATCATGCTTAATTATTGAATTAAAGCCAAATAAATCCAAATAAATTCTTTCAATATAGCCCATAATTCTAGGTGAATTTCACACCGATCAATATTTCCTTTTTTGGGGTGTGAAAGATCTTGTGGGATAAACAAATGAGGAAAGTGTGAAAGGTTTTATGGGACGGAGGGAGTATATTATTTCATTGATAATAAATTATAAAATATTATTTAAAAAAAATAATTTTAATATATGAAATTTTAGAGTTTAACTATGGTACACCTAGTTATTAATAACCGCTAGATCAAAAAATTGATTAATAACCACCATTAGATTAAATAAAATAACTAAACTTTTAAAAATTAAAAATAACTATACCCTAAAAACTAACCTATCAACCCTAGGTGCACTGGTGAACCCGGTGCACTACAGAATAACCCGAAATTTTAATGTAGTTATTATTATTTTATTTTAATTAATTTCATGGCTTTAGGTCATGAATTGATAGTTTCATTAAATCCTGAATTGATAGAAAAAATATTTCAGGTTCATAATTGATAGTTTACATATATTTCGGCTCCTGTATTAATTTTTTTATTTTGTTCTTGTGTTTCTATAAGGGCACGGTGTGCGGGGACCACAGGTGACGAACTCTATTTTCTTATAGTAAAATACACTAATTGTTGGGAAATTTAATTAATTGATTTGTAAGGATTAATTAATTAATTAATTATTATCAATTAAATACTTCATACCCCACAATTAGGTATACATTTTTTTTTATTTTGGTCCGTTCCAAAACAAAGTGTATATTTTTCTTTTTAGTTGATGCAACCCACCCAAAACAATTATTATAAACACATGGGACATACCCACTACATTAATACAACTCTCCACTATACATTAAAATATATTTTCTCAAACTTCACTATATATTAAAATATTACTCCTATGTAAAATACAATGTTCGGAAGGGGTAATAATTAAAGATTGATTAATATAGTAATTAAGTGATAGTGAAATAGTGAGTTAAATTAATCTCACCTGAGTAATTTATCAAATTTGGTAAATTAATTAAATATGGTAAATTGGTGATGATTAAATATGGTAAATGGGTGATTGTGTGTAATCACCGTCATTAATTAAAATAGCAACCTACACACCACATCCAAACATCTATCAAATTTGGTAAATTAATTAAATATGGTAAATTGGTGATGATTAAATATGGTAAATGGGTGATTGTGTGTAATCACTGTCATTAATTAAAATAGCAACCCATGAAGACCATACCACACCACACCACACCACACCACATCCAAACATCTATACGCAAGCTTGCATCCGAGAGAGAGATCGAAACAGGAAACAGTTTGATGGCAATCCTTTCATCTCGAGACGGTGTCCTTGCCCGCGCAAAGGTTTCGTTGGAATCCCATCAATATGACGGTAAGATCATTTCAATTTTGCCCTAATTTTTTGCCTTTTTTATTCGATGATAACATAGGAGCTTAAGATGTGCTAAGGTTCAGATATATGTTTATCCGTAGAATATTATTAAATCTATGACGGAAAGATCTTCAATTTTGCATAAAGGTTCAGATTTATGTTTATCCGTTGAATATTGTTAAATATATGACGATAGGATCTTCAATTTTACCCTAATGTGAGTGTTTGGGGTTAAATTTTGCAGAGGCTGCGCTGGCAATGATGAATGTGGCAATAGTGGGTGGAGCTTTGTCTGTGAGTGAGAGGAGTGTGTTTTGTGAGGGGTTTAAGAAGAAGATAAATTCTGGAATCTGTTATGTGGTAAAATTGGGTGAGAAGAGTAAAGAGGAACAAAAGTGTGTTTGGACTGGGCTGTATGAGGAGTGCAACAGAATGGCCTCCTTCATTGATGGGCATTTACTCCCTACATGCGATGATTCTGAGTCCAAGGTCTTTTACCTTAAGATGTGAGTGAGCAGTTTATTAACTTTAATCTTGTTTAGTTAATTACAATTCAGTACTTCTCAGTCTATATACCCTTTCATTGTAGGAAAGGAAAGGAGACTTTTATCGTAACCTTGCCAAGATAAGTGATGTGGATACTTGGGACAATGTTGCAGAATTGTCGTATCATGCATATGAGGTAGATATATTTTCATAGGATTACTACTCAAATATAAGATTGCGAATCCTAATTGTGCTGAATACATTATTTTGTCCTAATTGTGCTTTCCTGCAGTCAGCCCTTCGTAAAGCGTCCTTGGAATTACCCGCTACAAATCCTGTGCGATTGGCTTGTGCCTTAAACCATGCTGCGTTTCACTATGATATATTGAAGTGTAGCCCAAGGTTTGTAATTTATTATCTTGAATCCTAAGTATTCAATAAATACATTCTAATTAATCCCATTGTTTTGCAGTGCTCGTTTCTTTGCGAAGAGAGCCCTTGAACAAGTCCGTAAGGAGGCTGATGAGGCCACCCACCATATTAAGAATCTCATACAGCTTCTTGAGTGCAATCTGCTACTGTGGTCTGAGGATGAGGATGGATCTGGAGGTAAATGTTAAATATATTTCTATACCAATATAATATAGTATAGTGTGATGCTGAGAAAACTCTTCTCTTGCAGAGAAACTCGCTTTCCTAAATAAGAATGGAAGTCTTGAAGATGAATCTCCCTTCCCAGTTTTCATGGAGCAGATGCATCTCCATGTAAAATTTATTCGCTTATTAATATAATATAGTATGATGAGCAGAGAAACTATTTATCCTAAATAAGAATATGTAAGTCTGAAGAATTAAAGACAATGTAAAAGACACCCATAGTTTATCTTAGTTTTTGACGTGGATTGCTTGTTGCCTGAAGTTTATTTGCTGCTCACTTTGTATTTCCTCATCAATAGCACTCTCATTTCCTTTCCTTTATGAACTACCATGCAAACTTGTGCCTCCAAACATGACATTAATCTAGTACCAATTAACTGCCCACAGTTGGATTTGGGGTTGAGCTTTGTAACTCCAAGTTTTAGTTACTTGAATTGATAACATTGTTAGGTAAATCATAGAGCCTTATTACTAGGGATTTACAAACATCCTAATTTTGTGTGCGGATTAGATCAATTAGAATGGTTAAATTCATCAATGAATTGTTGTTGGCTGAACTCAATATGGTTAAATTCATCAATATGAATTGTTGGTGGCTCAACTCAATTTGTATATGTAGCGACTTAAACTTTATTTCTAATAAACACAAATGCAAAAGAAAATATATTAAATATTGATTAAATATTTATCTATTAAAGAATTAAAATAAATTAATTTTTAATGAATTAATAAAGATAATTAATATTTCCTTCGATTTAAAGACTCTTTATTTTGGACATTTGGCCAAATCAAATTTAGTAGGCCTATTTAATTTCGAATTCTTAATTAAGTTAAATAGACCAAATTCCAAAGGTGAACAGATTGATAAACAATCCGAAATCAAATCAAATCAATTCTTATTTCGAGAGAAAATATTTCATTATAGATTTATTTTTCCCATATAAATAAGGGTCTTCAGATTTCATTTGATATCATTTCGAATTCTCTGCAAAGATAAAAAGGCTTTCGACACTATTTTTTAAATTCTCAAGTTCAGTACATCTTAATTTTTTTAAAAATATTTTTAAATATTATTTACTATTATTTAATAAATAAATAAATAAATAAAAGATTTGTTGTTATAATATATACTCGAGTTCAAATCCGAACATATATTACACTCATTAAGCTAATGATTTGTGTTGAGCTCGACTCAAAGCTCACGAGTGCTTGATAGATTCGATAATAATAACAATTTTAATTTTTTATTTATTTCAAGCTTCTCAAGCTCATTTAATTTTGCTTGCTAAAATGAATTCCAACCTAGCTTAAATTTGTGATACTTAAGTCAAGCCAAATACTATTATTAATTCATTATTATATACCTAAGCTTCACTCGAGCTCAGGCTTGAATATGAGATGCGCGGGCTACTTCGATTGAATGACAATCCTAATCAAAATCAATTAATCGGCCGTTACTCGTTAGAAGAATTACCGATGTTTTGCAATATATATATATATATATGTAAATGAAGTACATCATACATGATTATTATTCACATAAAAGATACTATAAAAAACGAGACATAGGTTTCTCAAACTACTACTCATATGATAAAACAAAATTTATTAGTTAGTTCGAATAGCCTCTCATTTAAAATTATTTAAAAATTTTGACAACGATTGAATTGAAAAAAATTATAATAATAAAATAATAATAATAATAATTTCTCAACTAATAAATTAAAAAATTAATTAAATGTTACGCATATATACCACTCTCCATGTGCAAAAAGCAAATGATGTCAGATTGCAACAGACGGAGGGAGTATGTATATTGTCTATTTTAAGTATGGAGTATTTGTTTTTGCAAATTGATTTGTTTGTATCATTAGTCTTCCTTGGGAGTATTTGTTTTGCAAGTTGATTTGTTTGTATCATTAGTCTTCCTTGGGTTTGGACTATATATGACTATCTTAAATAAATTAAATAAAATACTATATTGAGTTTGAGCTTAAATTTGTGATAGGTAAGTCAAGCCAAATACTATTATTAACTCATTATTATATAACTAAGCTTTGACTTGATTAATATTCGAGTTCAACTCGAGTATGATATGCGCGGACCGTTTCGATAATAGTCTAAACAAAATCAATTAATGGGTCGTTAAAAGAATTACCGACATATTGTATATACGTAAACGAAGCATACATCATAGTTGATTATTCATGCAAATAATATATATATATATATATATAAGAAGACACGAGTGCTTTTGCAAACAACGGCACATATGACATTGGTTAGTTCGAAATTTAGATGGAAGTAGTCATTTAATACGTATCAGAGTCATAATTTAGCATAGGTTGAGGGTTCTCATTTAAAGTTTGCTCATTTTTGAAGGTGAAGACAGTTTAGTCCTCCTGCAAGAGTTCACTTTGAATCTATGTGCTCCACACAAACCTTCATTACCTACAAACATATCTTCTGTGAAGTTGGCAAAAGGCCCTCCATGTGGGATTTCACCACTGAGCTCGTTGAACGAAACGTTGAAGTAAGCAAGAGAAGCAAGTTCCTCCAACGAAGCGGGGATCGAACCAGATAACCTGTTGTTGGATAAGTCCAAGTACTGCAGCTCCTTCAATGAAGCAAGAGATTCCGGCATGTGGCCATTCAGTTTGTTTTTTGATAATGACAGAGTGATCATCATCTGAAGCTGAGAAATGGAGCTAGGAATTCCCCCTGAGATTCGATTATCGGATGGATCCAACTCCATGAGGCTCCCCATGTTGCCAAATTCCAGGGGCAACACACCATCCAAGATATTGTTAGAGAAATTGAGCTTCTCAATTCCCTCAACCACAGAGTTGATGGAATGTTCGAACCGAACACATTGTCAGCAAAGTTCACTTCTCGCAACGAAGAAAGGTTGCCTAAACACTCAGGTAGTTGTCCAAAGAAAACATTATCAACAATATTCACAGAGTACAGATTATTCAGACTGCACAAAAAACAGGATATCTCTCCATCCAGCTTATTCCCATTGATATCCAACCTCTGCAAGTTTCTCAACTTTCCAAGCTCCACAGGAATGGCTCCACTCAAGTCATTACAACTAAGATCCAACCACAACAGGCTACTAAGGTTGCCAATCTCACTAGGAATTCTTCCCATGATTCCACAAGAGCTGGCACGAAATCTTACAAGGGATGTAGACAGATTTCTTGATCCTAATGATCTTGGTAGCACACCAGTTATCTGATTATCATACACTGTTACAACTGTCAGATTCTTACAACCTGTCAATGAAGACAGGAAGTCCTGATCAGGGTTGGACAAGTTATTCGCGAGCTGATTTTGCGCCAAGTGTAGCTGTTCAAGACGAAGCAAGCTGCCAAGAGTTGTCGGTACATATCCGGTGAATGAATTACGAGCAAGCTGAAGTACCCTGAGCTCAGTAAGATTTAAGATGGAAATTGGAATGCTCCCATGGAAATGATTACCTATAAGGCACAACTCTTGGATTCTTGGCAGCCCTTGATTTATAAACACTGGAATCTTCCCAGATAGGTTGTTCAAGCCAAGATCAAGTACCTGCAGAGTGGAGACATTGAAAACAGATTCAGACACTTCACCATTCAGCTTATTACCACCAAGATTCAAGAATGTCAAACAGGACAGCTGTCCCATTTCTGAAGGAATCCCACCATGGAAACTGTTTTCACTCAAGTCCAAAACCTCCAACTTGGACAGATTTTTGACTGATGGTGGGATCCTACCCGTTAATCCATTCCGGTTCAAATCAACCCGTTGAAGTGATGACAAGTTCCACAATTCAGTTGGGATGTTTCCTGTTAATCTGTTGGATGCCAAGCTTAACACAAGAAGGCTTCTCAAGTTGCTTATTTCCCTTGGAATGAAGCCATGGATGGTGGTGTTGGACATGTCCAAGAGTGTGAGGAACGAGAGGTTGCCGATTTCTCCGGCAATGGTTCCTCGTAAGGCCATGTTGGAAAGATTCAAAGATGTTACTCTAGGATAATATTGGTGGCTGCTACAAGTGACACCAATCCAAGTACAGAATGATGTGTGTTGTGACCAGTTTTTGGACAGGAAATCTGAGTTTAAGGTGGTTTTTAGAGCCAAAAGAGAGAACTCATCGTCTGTGGTGGAGACGACATAGCAGCTGCTCAAATGTAGGATGATTAGGAAAACAAGAATGGCTGGTTTCTTTCTCATTTTGATATCTATGATGTGAGAGATTTAAGAGAGTCGTGTGTGATTTGAAATAAATCAGATATTGTTTTGTTAGATGTATGATGTAGTAATAGATATTGTTTCGGATGTCCTATTCCACCTTATTAGTATTCCAACTCAAAGGATCATTATTCAATACACATTTTTTATTAGTAAAACTTTTCATTCTGACCAGAATTTTTTATTCTATATTTCTATTTATTGCTTTGAAATATAAGAAACTATCAATTTTTTTGATAAAATAAAAAATAATATATGACAAATTTAGGTATTAAATTGATAATTTTATATTCTCTCCGTTCCAAGCAAATGTCCTCATTTACTTTTTGTGCGTAGATTAAGAAATATTATTATAATTTTATGTGTAGTGAGTAATTATATTAGTAGTGAGTGATGGACTATATGTGGGGCCCTTTTACTAAAAGGAGAAAATGAGAACCTTTAAATGAGACGTCTAATATAGTAAAATGGGGACTTTCGAGACAAATGTAGTATTACGAGGTATATTGCATCAATCCCACCTTAATCATGGCAAGCAAACGACCCCTAAATAAAGTACCATTGGATTGTATATATATAAAATTTGATGGATTAATTCGATATGGATTGTCCAAGTACTGTAGTATTTTCTCATTGCGATTTCTGTTAATTTTTTTATTGTGAATATGTCATGTGAAAGAAGATGTGCAATATTTTATCTCTAAATATATGGAGTATTTTTTTTTTTTAAATTTGGGTGAAATTTCATTTAGACTTGAACTTAGTCGCATTTTTAGTAAATATTTAAGAGCAAGTGTACTTTATCATTGTTGTAAACGCGTGACCAAGTACAAAATTTATAATAATGTCATTCCAAGGAAAAGTAAACTTAGGTTTGTATCCGGATTTTCCATTGATTCATGCTTTGTAAGGATGATAATTTGAAGGTTTTGTATTTAAAACTATTGCTTACGTTTTCTACCCAATTAACTAGAATTTAAACTAACAAAGTAAGTGAGCAAATGATAAATGGAATGGATCTAAAATTCACTTGAGAAGAGAGTAAGGCTAATCATACTCATGGTTAAGACTAGAGCTAGATATGCAAAACTCTTGATGGCAATTTTCATTAACGTGTGGATTAAAAGCAATCACAATTTTACCCCTAGTCCCTATGGCTAAGACAACTAGGTTCTCGACTCTTTTACAAACCTAAATATCCTAAAATTTGTCTTAATCTCAATTCCCTTAAGGTACTATGATCATAAGTTGATTCTTTTCACTCAATTTTTTAAGTGTTCCTCTATGAATGTTCTAAGCCTAAGGAGGGTATGTTTTACCTCCCCTTATACTAATATGCATGCACACTTCAACATATGATTCAATTAAATATCCACTCACAACATTGGAATGACCATTCTAATACTATGAATAGAGAATTTAATCATACAAACATTGAAATGAAACATGATTGATATATCATAAAAGGAAATCCACAAATTAATTCAAATCACTACTCAAGTTCTTCATATCTAACTCTTCTCCTCAACCAATCATATGATTAGCCCTACTATAGGACTAGCCACTAAACATGGTGATTAATTCAGTACAAATCAAGCTTTGCTCCATTTGAACCAAATTTAGAAGAAAATTAACAAATGAAAAATGTAATTGCTTCCCTTGCATGGAGAATCCTTCCTCTTCTTCAATATGCCAACTTCTTCACTCCTTTAATGCTTTCCTCTTCTCAAAATGATGTGGAGATGGATTGGATGATGATTTATGGATTGAATTTGGAGATCAAATGGTATTTTGATGGATCTAGATGGTGGAAATGAATTATGGATCTAGTGTGCGAGGAAATATGGTGTTTAGTGTGTGTAACTGCTATGAATCTGATCTCCCCTTCAAAAATTCGCACAAGTCATCCCTTTATATCACTTATGGACCTTCTAGAAGCTTTCGAAATATTCTGAAAATAGCACATGTTTTTGCACCTACACGGCCCGTGTAGGGCACACCTATTTCGGCGTGTTGTGCGTGCTTCCAGACACGGCTCGATCTGCAGTACACGGCCTTGGTCGTGGCCGTGCAACATTTTCTGATGTAAGTACACGGCTTCTTCTTATAGGACCGTGCTCTGCACACGGGGCGTGCAGCAACGCACGGCCCGTGCACCAGCGCACGTCCATCCTCCTGGGCGAGCAGCGATTTTTGATGACAATACACGACCACTTGTTACAGGACCGTGTTCCGCACAGGGCCCGTGTACAAGCAAGCCTTGTCCTTCTGATTCCGTTTCACTCACGACTCCGTTTTTGTCCATTTTTTCATCTGTTTTACACAATTTAAACTCATTTACACAATTCTATCAAATCATACCACATTCCTCAAAATAACAATAACTCCACCAAAAGTAACACAAATACGGATAAAAATATTCAAAAATACACAAATAACGACATAAAATATAGGTGAAAATGACAACGATCAAGACTCTTTACGGACAAAAATCTCAATATTTAGTAATAAAAATGGTAAAAAATGTCACTTTTAATAATTGATTTTAAAAAAATGCCACCCAAAATATTTTTTTTGAAAAAATGCCAGTAAGACGTTTTTGTTCCTCTTCACTATATAATTAATATATAGTCACACGTATAGTCGGATATATCGTTGTGTGCAGTGATTGCACATATGTTAGTAAATAAAATATGTAAATGGTCGCACATGTAGTCGCGTGTAGGGACGCACATATAATCGCATGTAGGGTTGCAAACGTAGTCACAGAAAAGATCACAGTCTAGGGTTAATTATGTCTAAAATTTAAAAAAAATTATATTTGCCAAAAAAATTATAATGAGTGGTATTTTTCCAAAATAAACTATTAAAAGTGGCATTTTTACAAATACCCCTATTTGGAATAGGTTGTATTTATCCACTTTTATTTTATTGTTAAAATTTAATATTTATTCCGAATGTAAATATCTTACAAAAATTATTTTTTTAAGGATGTTCTTATATCTTTACGTTTATAATTGATTTATTTTTTTTACTTTATGTAACATTTACTTATAAAATTTAGTGTTCACTCTTTAGTTATTATTTTCTCCATATATGCTATACTTCTCTTTTTTATTTATCTCATAAAATTGTTTAATTTAAAAAAAATAATGAAATTTTAAAATTTTAAATGTCAGAAGTACGATTTAATTTTAGAATTGTTATTTATCTTTAATAATATATGATTTTTTTCTCCAAAATACCAAATTAATAAAATAATTAGAAGGTAATTATTTCATATTTATACAAGACGAGGGAATCATATATATTAATTGTAAAGACATAAACTACCTTCTTTTATTTTTAAGGATTGCCGCCATCCTTGAACTTAATTAAGGATTAGAGCTTAATAAGTGATGTTAGCTAGGGTTTAGTATTTAATAAAGACACGTGTCCTTTTCTCATTTCGTAGGATTTATAAATTAATAAAGACAGTGTCCTTTTTTCATTTCGTATTGGTTAGAAGAAAGGTTTTTGTCACTATGAAAAGAAGAAACGGTTTTGTCACTATAAAAAAAACTCCCAAAGTCCCCTTCAAAGGTATTCGTTTACTTTTTGTACGTAAATTAAGGAGTATAATAATTTAATGTATAGTTAGGTGGAAGAAATAATATTTTAATGTAATGGGTAGTTGTATTAGTATTGAGTATGGGGCTATGTGAAGTAGTTGTAGGTCACATCAATCCAAAAAAAATGAATATTTTTTAATGAAACGAACTAAAATAAAAAAAAATGAATACATATCAATGGATGAAAAAGAGTACATATTATATTCCATAGTGATATATAATTGATGTCGTCGGTGTGGAAATGGGTAATGTGAATGGTGAAAACGCGTCTGAGTTGTGGACATGGGAGAGACAGGTTGTCTGTACGGTTAATTCGTAATTTGTGTTCAGTTAAAATATTATAGAAGTTCACACATTTTTCTTTTTGATTTGTCCCATTAAAATTGACACATTTCTTTTTTAAGACATGAGACCCACATAAAACAATTAATCTATTCTCATGGCCCCACATATCACCTCTAATATAATTAACCACTACACATTAAATATTATTTCTCTCACTTCACTTTATATCACTTTACATTAAATTATTATATTCCTTAATCTTCGTGCCCAAAAAAAATTATATCAATTTCTTCGGGACGGAGGGAGCATTCCTACGTCCCACACCACAGTTTTCACAAAATTGTATTGAGTATATTTTAATTAATAATCATTAAATTCATTGATTTAATTATAAAACATAACAAATACTTTTTCCATCCATCGAAAAGAGTGCATTTTATCATTTTCGTCCTTCCAATACAAAGAGTGTATTTTTTTTAAGTAAATGAGACCAATACGAAACAATTAATATATCTTCATAAGACTAAATACACCACTAACACACTTACATGCTATACATTAAAATATTATTTACTTTCCTCATCTATCCTATAAATATTATATACTTTAATGTACGTTAAAAAAAACTTCTGAAGAGGTAGTATAATACCCCTTATCCGTTTTATAAAATGTTTATTTTTTAATTTTAAACATCTATTCAAAAAGTGAATCTTGTGTAAATTGAATTTATATGTAAACTTTATTTTTTTAAATTACTATTTAGAATATAAAAAATTACTTTTTGAAGAGTAATAATTTTTATACAGAAAAGTAATAATTCATGTCTCTAAAGAGTAATTTATCATGTACTAAATAGTAATCGATAAATTAGGATATACAAAAATATGAAGAGTAATTTTTTAATATAGAAGAGTAACCATTTATACATCTAAACAGTAATTTTTCATATATTAAAGAGTAACAGAGTTTACATATAAATGTATGTAAACCCGGTATACACAAGTGTTTGGACTATTCAAAATATTAATTTTCACTTAAAAAAAGTTCCACAGATTATCACCATTTGTCATTAATATAAGTAATCACTTAATATAAAATAATAATACTAATACATTCGGGTGAAAAAAAATAATAAATATATTGAGATATAAAGTAGTTCTTCACTCTGAAGTGTGATGTTTTACTTTTTAAAAAGGAAAATCCAAATGTATGCATCCCAATGTGAGGAATAAGAAATAATTACTGATAGGTACACACTTTGTACCCCTAATTACTACTAGATACATTGATTTAAAATAATTATTATTTAATACAAAATATTAAAGTAAAATATCAAATATACCCCTAAACCCATATACCTTTAAAACACTAACCCCAACCTCCACCCACCACCGGACCACCGCTGCCGCTGCCGGACCACCGCCGCCGCCGGCGGATCTCCGGCGGCCGGTCGCTGGAAAATCTGTTCGTCAGAAAAAGAAAAAAAAAAAAAAAAAAAAAACTGGTCGCCGGAAAGCTGCCGCGCCGCCGCCGCCGGAGCTCCGGCAGTCGGTCGGCGGAAAAACTGTTCGTCCAAAAAAAAAAAAAAAGAAAAAAAAAAACTGGTCGTCGGAAAAACTGCCGCCGCCGGAAAAGCTGCCGGACCACCGCCGCCGGACCACCACATTTTTTTGCTGCACACACTTTTTTTTTTCCTGCACACACTTTTTTTGCTGCACACACTTTGCTGCACATGAACTTTTGCTGCACACAATATTTATGTGCAGCACATTAATAGGGGTAATATTGGAATATCACTATATATTTTTGTACCTAGTAGTAATACTTTTGTATGTTTGTATCTCATAGTAATTTAGGGTTTTTTTGTGTACCTAGTAGTAATCCTCCCGAGGAATAATTTATCGATATAATTATCATTTTCATTATTATTAATTTATATTATTTCTTAGATATTTGGAGTAATCTTTTTATATAATTAAAATTATTATTATTAGTTAAATTATTTATAATTTTAAATTTTGTTTGGACATGATCATCAAAGCTTCGAGATTCAAAAGTGGTCGAAGAAACTAGGAAATTAAATAAAGATTTAAAAATAATATGTTGTTGACATATTTACTTTTAACTCCATAGGAATGTGAAAACACGACCACTGATTAACATTGAAGATGATTTTCTTTTGACTTAACGGCCATATTTATATATCAAGAGGGATAACTTTTGATTTTCAACCAATTATTTTAGGGTTAATTGCAAAAAAAATTACGAATTTTATTCTTATTGCAAATTAATCTTCACTTTTAAGAAATTACAAAAAAAACCCACTACTTTTAAGTATTGTTGCAAAAAAAATCCAAAAAAAAAACCCTAGTTACAAATTGGGTTTTTTTTTAACTATACTTAAAGGGGGTGATTTTTTTTTGCAATTTCTCAAAAGTGAGGATTAATTTGCAATATGAGTAAAGTCCGTGATTTTTTTTTTCAATTAACCCATTATTTTATATATATATCATCGACTGTTATCTCCTGAAATACTGTAGTTCACAATTAAGAGGTATTGGTTAAATTCCATAATGAATAGTAATGGTATTATAATTAATAGTTAATTAATGAGATTAATTAATTTATGAATATGATTAGTGACGGCGAGTACAATGCTAAAGTAAGATAATAATTAATTTTAATGATGAGATTGATTACTCTTTTATTTCCATTTTCCACCTTTACTAACCCTAATTAACAAAGCACTTTTATGAAGATTTAGTCTCCTTAAATCGAGTTTACAGTATAAATTTTATAGTTCTCCTTTAATTTAAATCTTAACCATACATAAGATATAATAAAATTGGAAGAAGACCATATGATGTACACCGTGACGATTTACACAAATCTTCGCCTTTTATGAAAGGAGTAAAAAGTAATATTAATTTAAATGAATATTTTTATGAATAATATGTTAAACAAACAAGAAATAATAATATTTTTAATAAAAGTATTAATTAATAAGTGAAAGGTTTCACAAAATTTCACCTCAATCAATTGGAAATTCATGATCGAGGGGGAGTTGTTGCTTTTCTTAGTTTTGCAGGAAATAAATGTATTTTTACTTATTTAATCAATTATTTTCCCAATAATTCTTTGTGAATATGGGCCTAGAAGCCATATATACTAATCATAGTGGATTAACTTGGGCTTATATAAATATATAAGGAAATTTAGTCTTTTATAGAGTTTTTAAATTTTTAATGTAGATTGATAATTAACATACACATAGTATTATATTTTAAAAAAATTCTTACATGCAGAAGTTAACTAATTAATTCACTAAGCAATATAAGCTAATTATATTGTTGGTTTAGCTATGTTTCGATTAATATGTTATAATTAGCTCTTGTATCTAAACGATACTTTATCTAGTTATTTATAATTTGGTTGTTGATTAAGTGTTTTGATAAAATAAGATATATTGAAATATAATATCATTAATAAGTGTACGATAAGATGTAATATGAAATATAATGAGAGATCTAGTGTACTGTTATTTTTTTAAAAAAATATTTTTTTTCTTGGCAAAATTTGAATTAAAATGATTGTCGGTTCTTGAGATGAAACTTTTCGTGTCATTTAATTCATGGATTGTTATATTATCCACTATATAACTCGTTATTCGAGTGAAACGTGAGAGGTAAAGTTCAGCTCAATAGCTTATCAAACGAGTTTAAACATAAATTTTAAAGCTCAATGGTTTTGAAGAGGAGTTAAGGCTTTTAGCTTGGATACGTAACATTGGTATCAGAGCTGGGAGTTAGATCGCCCGAGAAAAGGGCTACCTCGTGAAGAGTCCGGAAAGAGCTACCCCTTGGGAGTGAAGCCGCTGGTGCTTGATAAGAGAGTGCAGCCGTCCGTGGGCGTCCGGCTTTCCTGAGAGGGGCTATTGTTATATCGGTTCCTTGTATGAGTGGGGAGCTGTATTTAAGTTGGAGTTCAATCCTCCACCTCTTGACCATGGTTTTGAGGAGGAGTTAGGGCTTTTGGCTTGAATACGTAACATTGGTATATATTTCAAATAAGTTTGAACGCATAATTTTGCGTTCTACTCGACTCGACTCATTTATATCCTTGCTCATATCTTCTTCATTTAGATATGAAATTGATAGTTAATTAATACACTGAAAAAAGATATATAGTGTACGTAACTCATGCAAACTGTCTAATTTTGTTATATCTATCTTTTTTTATGATTTAAAGAATAGTTTATCTTTCTAAATCATTATAGCATCGCACCAAAAAATATGAAAAAATAAATATAAAAATAGAGGAAAGAATAAACTCCATGAACCTCACATATATGTATACTTACAAAATCACGTATTTCTATGTGTACATGCATGTTCAAAATAAATAGGGATTCATCATCACAACAAAAGAATGAGGCCAAATTAAAAAAAATGCAATATATAATAAAAAACAAGACATAAACTTACATGATCAACAGATTAATTCGAGTAAAAACCATACAAGGGCTTAAAAAATTCTTGCAAACGCTGCAAAACACGACAAGGAAAAATATTGAAACCAGGATCGCCAGTTATTTAAGTGTAAAATGTTCGATAGATCGATTAATTCGAAAAAAGAACAATATTGCATACAAAACTTTAATTAATTACCTGCTTCATGTAGATTTCTTGCTCCAACCACGTAATCCTGTTAAAAGAACAAAAAAATATATGAAGTTGAGACTTTTTTTAAGGACGAAAAATCTAAAGATGCGACTTAAAAAATAAAATAAAAAATCTATCATCCTATTTTTCCAACAAAGTCTACAAACAATCCTAGTAGGCTAAATCAAAATACATTGTTAGCTTATATGAAACAAAATAAAGAAGTACTATTATTCTTCTACATATATATAATAATAACAAAATATTACCTTTCATTCAAAAAAATATAATATTAACAAAAAAATGAAATATACATTTTAAAAATAATAATTGTCTCATAAAACTAATATTTCAAGAATTAACTGCACTGCATTAATGTGAGGGATTTTTACCATATGGTGTCGGTAGAAATATAATCCTATATTGTTACTCCCTCCTTCTTAAAATTGATTGCACTGTTACTGTAAATACGGAATTTAAGAAATATTGACTTTTTAGGGATATTGTGGTAGTTTTAGGTAAGAAATAAATTATAAAGTATGTTATGTATGTTAGGTGAGTGTGATAAAATTATAATTAAGATGAATTTTTAGAAATGAAGATTGATGTGATATTTTCATTTATGAAAAGTGCAATCTATCTTGGGATGGATAAATATGGAAAACGTGCCATCCCATGAATCAGACAGAACAATTAATATCAGCAATTACATCACGTTTTGACTGCAGAGCAGTCAAACTGGTCGTACAACACAAGGACATCTTCACATGAACAATTTTTTACTGTCAGAAGTTAAAAAATGGATACTGTTGCAAATGCTTTAAATGGATGGCCAAATAAGTACTCCTAACATAGCACCACATCTGTCATATCATTGATAACTAATTAATTAAGGATGATTAACAAATTAATTACTGGAGTAATACCAATAAGGTCTATTTTTGTAGCTAGTTTTTTAAAGGACGATTTAATAACGCTAAAAGACCTTAATATTAACCTAAAATGCTAAACACTCAAATTCAATTCGTTATCAATGTTTGATATACTGTTGTAAAATACTCAATTCGTATCATATTAAATTTCACACTAGTCGTTTCCGTCTGTCTTCACAACTAAAAAACAAAACATTGTATCAATCTTCAATCTTAAAAATATGTCTTAATTACAAATTTATCATTCTCACATAATACACATAATTTACTTTATAATTTATTTATTATTTAAAATTTTACATTACCCTTCAAAAATTTATAAAATTAATTTTAAAATATTTTTTTAAAATTATGTATCTACAATTATCCATGCAATTTAATTTGGGACATCCAACTAAACATTAACATAGAGTTTTCCAGAGTGATCACACATCACTTGGAAAGTGATTGATTAACTTACACAAATCTGACATGTTTTGAAATTCCAAAACACATTTGACTAAAGAAGGTAGGGTAAAAAATGTGAGGAACCTTAGTTTTATCTAACTTACTAAATTGATAAAATGTACGTAGTAGATAAGTTGGGCTAAATTTTCAATAAATAAATAGGACACTTCTTGTGTTTAATATATTTATTTATAGGATAGAGTAACCTACTCCATCAACTTAATTATATTCATCAGAATTTTTTGGTAAAATGATTATTGAATAATCGCATCATCTAAAGCACTAACTAATGAAACACTCACTAGTCTTACATTCTTCATATAAACTATAAAGGATAAGTTCTAGTACTTAAAAAAATTGTTATCTTAGTGTTAATTCCATTTCTTATTCATTTACTATATATACACGTAGTAACGATTTAAATTAAGACAGAGATTCCAAACAGCTAAAAAAGAGGTGTGTATCCTACAATTTATAAGAGTCTTACATTAGCAAATGTTGTTTGAGGTAGTTAAATGCAGGATAAGTTAAATAAATTTAACTAAAAGTTTATTTTAAGTTTTAATAATATTACTTAAGAAAAAAAATCATCCACATTCCCATAAAGCAAATCTCACCTAATAAAAACAATCTTTGCTCCTCTCTCCATTGATGCACAATGACAAAAACACATTATTCTTCTTCTTCCATTTTTTTTTTTGTAAAAAAAAATCACTAATTATTTTTTAAAGATAAAATTTTGGACATATTGAATGTAAGGAATCCGATATATCCAATATTATTTTATAGATGGTGGGGATCAATCAGAAAATAATTTAGTAAAAGAATCCATATAATCCATTGAAGAATGAATCAAGTATCAAAAGATCTAATGTGGAGCACCTTCTATTTAATCATCATTATTAGAAATTTAATCAAATGATTAAGTTGTTTGGTAGTGAACTATATATTTTCCCCAAAAAAACGTACATGGTACATATAGTAACTTGAATTACCAAATTAGACAAGAAAGTACATAGATTATTCAATTTCTCATCTGAATAAGTAGCAAATATGCATATGTATATAAAGCAATTGAAAATAACAAACTGAGGTTTTCCATCACACATATATAAGATATTCATCATTGAATTCCTTCTCAAAACTATATATTGAGAAGAAAAAAAAAGTATATTTAGGAAGGAAAATATCGTGGGGAACGTTTCATAATAAGATAATTTTATTTTTACTTAATTAATTAATTAATTTACTTTTCTCTATCCTAATTAATAATAATAACCTCTAAAATAATTAATTGGATGAATATTACTTTTTACCAACTATATATTTTTATTAAAAATCATTATTACTTTTTTATACATTCATTCTAGCGATTTATTTTGTAAGACGATACGCACACGTAATGTGAAGCAAGGATACATACATATAAACTATAATGATTTTTTAAAGGAAAAACTAAAATATTTATTCCAATGAATGTGATTTAGGAGAGAAGATAATAATACTCAAAATAATTTGATACTATTAACTGAAAATTCTAAAACCAATAAAAGAACAAAGGTTTTCTTCCAATAGTTTCTTCATAGGGAATGATCAAATTTGCAATAATTAAAAATTGGAGAAATTTTTTTAAATAATTATTTTTAATAATAACATTAGGACAAAATTGCATCATTGTGTTGTCCCACAAAATCCAAGCAGACAGAAGGCGATCTAGTAAAGATATATCAAAGGACGAATTAGTATTGAAATTCAAATTTCTTGAATGCACACTAACAAATTAAAGATCTTTTTTTATGCACTAAAGAAACAATTAAATAATATAATGTAATTAGTGGGTAAACTAGTTATAATGCTACCATGATAATGGGGCTTTCATTAGCAAAATAATATATAAAAAAAATGATATCGGGGGCAATATCACTTGCATGATATTGTTTCATCAAACGAGTTTTGTGACTGTAAAAAGTTATAATATTTAAATAAAAGGTAATATTCCATTGATGAAAAATTATATGAGTAGTGAACTTTTTTATGAAAAATTCATAATATAAATAAAAAATAATAATATTTTTATAAAAGTGAACATATTTAATAAAATATATATATATATATATATATATATATATATATGACATCAGCCCAAAAATAATTTTCCTATTCGAGTGTGAGAAAACTATTAATGTAATAGTAGTACTAGTAATGAGTATAACCTTTTGAATAATTTATTTAATAAATAAATGTAAGAATTAATAAAAAGTAAACACTTGACAGTACATTAAATTAAAACAGTAATATGACTGTGTAAATGCTATGTTGTATTATTAATTTTATTTTAAGAGTGATCAAAAAGTGCGGATGATATATATATATATATATATATATATATATATATATATATATATATATATATATATATATATATAAATTCATGATAAATGTAATTACATTCAAGTATATAATCATCTTATAATCATACGTTTAACACTTTAATGAATCGTATTTCTATTATCTTAAAATTATAGTTTAATAATGAGTGAGCTAGGTTCTCAAACTCGTCCCTTTTAGTAAATAGATTAATATCTCAAATATTGAAGTCTTTAAGTGAAAATCAAACTACTCATGATAATCAACTCTTTATATTGAGAATCCAATATTCTCAGAGACAATTGTTCAATTCAAAAACGATAGAAAATGAATTTGAATAATTATGCTAACTTGATACCCCTATCTTTACAAATTCTTTTTTTTTTTTAAAATATTAATAATAAGAGTTGATAATGTGCACCCAAGTGTAAATGTGCATCATTTGTATATACTCCCTCCATTTGTCATAATACGTTTCATTTGCTTTTTACATAGATTAAATAGTATTACTCCCTCCATCCATCCTTAATCTATCTATTTTATTATTTTGGGTCGTCCACCATTAATCTATTAATTTTCTTTTTTAAACTATGGGACCTATATCCTCCACTAATACAAATAAAATATGGGACCCACACCCTCCACTAATACAACTACCTACCACACATAAAATAATATTGCTCCTTAATCCCCGTGCAAAAAGCAAATTGATACATTAACAATGGTGTAGGGAGTTATTTAATGTATAGTGAGTAGTTGTATTAGTGGAGGTGCGGGTCCCATTTTTTAATTATATTAGTGGGTGTGTGTGTGAGTCTTATATGTGTAAAAAGAAAATGAGACCCTTAGGTGCGTACGCCCAAAATAGAAAAACGAAACTATTTGGAACAGAAGGAGGGAGTAATTTTCATTCAATAATGTACATATATACATTTCTTAATAATTATATAGTTTTTTTTATATTCAGGTTAAAAAAAATAAATAGAAAATTTACAAACAAAATATATATTTTTATTCATTAATATAAATGTATAAATTTATAAAAGTTAGTGCACGGTGCATCAAGGTGCACATTTAATTTGCTTAATAATAATAATGATAATAATAATAATAATAATAATAATAATAATAATAAAATCGACAGCACTATCTACATGAATATGATTGTCAACTAATTTTTTCTAATTGGGTCCTGATGATTTCCTCATTTAAAATCATTGGATCCCTACAATTTCATTAGTATTCTTTTATCTTATTTCAGAGATTGAGTGTTGTGCATTGTTAAATGACCACTTCATCTAAAAGCTTAAGTTGATAGAGAAATGTATCGTTTAATACTTAATCAAATTACTCTAACGCGTCCCCTCACATGCAGGCGAGATTGAGCGTTGTGCATTGTTAAACGACCACCTCATCTAAAAGCTTAAGTTGATAAAGAGATTAATCGTTTAATATTTAATCAAATCACTCTAACGCGCCCTCTCACATGGAGGCGGGAAAATTTTGCCTCAAGCCTTGCATGTGCAGTTTTTCTCATAAATGGATGGCGGTGAGGTTCAAACCCTGCACCTTTGTTAACCATGGGCTCTGATACCATGTTAAACGACCACATTATCTAAAAGCTTAAGCTGATAGAGAGATATATCGTTTAATACTTAATCAAATCACTCTGACATGCAATGGATCTAAACCTAATTATATTTCAAAAGATAGAATTGTGTGGATCTCTACAAGGAACAGTTGGACAAAAATCACACACACATGTTTTTTCGTATTCCAAGAGAATACTATATAATTGAATATTTTTGTCCATTATAGAGACATAAACATCCTCCACACATTCTAAACTCAAATGACATCATCAGAATTTGTGGGGTGCAAAGATCTGCCCAAATCCTGAAAGATGCCCAACAAAATGGAAGTCTGACATGCAATGGAGATGTACTACTTTGGGCTCTTCTTCTTGCTTATATAATACTATCACTTATAATAACTACAGATATATAGCTAGCTAGCTGTATTCAAAATACTTTGAATATAATTAAATACTTCCAATTCAAAAAGGGCCCATTTTTGTAGAATCTTATGATGTTACTATCATCATCAGTACTAGTCCTACTGTTAAGAAAAATAATGCTCATTTTTTGAAGTATTATAAGATATTAATGATCTTTGATAATATTTGGTAAGAGAGTATTGAATGGAACCGGTTTCATGTGAAATCGGATTAATTTGAAGTTGAAGTATTAGCCTAAGGTATGATATATAAATTGTCACCCCCTATAAATGATTAACTTGTTTTAAGAAGAGTAACCGTTCATGCGTTAGGGTAGTACTTTTTAAGGTGTATCCCACTATTAAGGGCCTCTACTACCCTTGTTCTGGGGATTGGTGGAGAAGGTAAAAAAATTGCTGGATGAGTAGTATTTTTTTATGCCTAAAGGGTGCTATGGTTTCTTAGAATCTTTCGTTCCATGGAATCCTTTGCGTTCTAAGAGGATTTGGGAACACATTCAAATCGATAGTAGCATATTGATCATTAGATCTTGTTTTTTTGTTTCACATTCTTACATCACATTTTTGGATCCAGTGACAATAATGTCAATGAAATCAACTAAAGGAAAGCTTTTAATTGTTGAATGGAATTATGATTAGTGTCATGATCATAGCTAGATTGAGTGGATGTGCCTTAATTAAACACTTAAATTTTTGTGGATGTAAAATTTCTTGGAACTCATAGCTAGGGTTTAAGAGGGCAACTGATGGCTAGTGCTTGATCTCCTTTTGATCTAGAAGAATATGATTTCGATTCTTTATTTCTATAATTGTTCAGTAATATATATTGTAGAACATCGTATCAATGTCTTTATTCTCACCATAATAAATTAGAATTTGGACATGTTATAATATATCTAAAGTGTACTACTACCTAGTATATATTGATCTTGACACTTCCTCTATGTTCTTCAGTTTTATTAAGAAAAAACCCAGATACCCAAAATTAGAAACCGACACAAATTTTAAAAACAATAATTTAACATGAAATCACCCAAATAAAGAAGCAACAAAATGTTACTACATAGTATATATACATTGAATCTAAAATTCATATTATATTTTTTAAATTATATTAGCAAACCGCGTTAATTTGTCAATGAAATGACGTCATTAACAGTGTTTTAATTAATTCTAAGAAGTTAAATCACTTGTAATGGAGGAAACAGATTTACTTTTATATAGAAATAGCCATGAAATTTATAATCTTGAAATTTAATTAATGCTGGGAAAAAGGAGAAAAATTTCAAGAAATAGGGCAAAAAATTAATAAATTACTTAGATAACTAATTGAGAGAGAATTAATATAATTACCCATATGATATTTGGAATAGGGATGGATCAAGAAAATGGCATTGAAGAAGAATTGGATTCATCATCACCCTTTCCACCACCACCTTTCTTCTTCTTCTTATATGGAATCCCTCTTGCTTTAGCTTGACACTCCTTCACTTCCCTCAAGTAAATCCTTATGGAGCCACTGGCGAACGGGTTGGTCTCTGGAGACCCCCCGTTCTCCTCGTAGGCAGCTCGGAGCCGCCCAATCAAAGCATCGAGGCTACCCCACGCCTGCCTTAACGGGCAGGTGCAGGGCGCGGGCGGCTCCGGCTGCCCGTAAAAGATGCAACCTTGTAAGTGAACCTTGGTTTTCCCAAACTGATCCAAATACCTCATGAAATCGAGCACGTGGTTGCTGTTGCACTCGGGCAACGACACCGGCGGCCGTTGGTTCCGAAGGAACTGGCCGAAGGTGTTCCAATCCCGCCGCTTCTGAGACTCGTAGCGGCTGGGAGTGGTGGCGGTGGCCGGATCGCCGCCGCCCCACGAGGAACCTTCGGCTAAATCCTTGCCTCTATCCATGGATGGATGGATCTAAATTAAATCAAGAGAAACACCATGGAAAATTGAAGTGGCTAAATAAGGTAAGATTAAATGAATATTATCATGAGATGGAGGAGATCAATCTGAGAAGGGTTGGGTTGAGTTGACATGCAATGGGCCACATGCAGTTGCTTTCTACTAGTTCTATTTTTTTCCTCATCTTTTTGTTGCAATAATTCTTTAATTGATGATTGTCTATTTTATTAATCTATATTTGCAGACATTAATTATGCAATTTTTTTCCTAAGTTTATGTTGCAATAATTGTTTTGTGGAATAAATTGTCAAAATTATCAACCACAGTATCCCCCACTAGTTTGTACGATGGGGTTTAAAAAATTCAAAATTTCCACAAGTTGACAAAATGTAATCCCCTTTAGTATCTCTAGGGCAGCGACCGCCAATAACTTAAATTAGTGTTGGTTTACTTAAGGTTTTGTTTGGAGTCATGGATATATCTCTCATGTCTTGGTTTTGGTTTTTTATTCAATAAAGTATTGGTGGATTGTTTATTTATTCAAAGCGATTGCCTGTAATGCGGTTTGAATCTTATGATATATTTAGGTGTTATATTTTTTGTTTCAAATCGATAAATTGATATGTAAGATGGAAATTAAATTTATATTTTAAAAAGAAAATATATATTCTTAGAAAAATATTTATCTTTTTCTCCTTTTTAAGTATCTCTCATCTAGTAGTAAAAAATGTAATTATACTAGAGTGTAATAGGAGATCTAGTGTGCTTGTGGGTACATACATTCGGGCGCTTCTATTTCCAAAGGTATTTTTTATGCATGAATTTTTTATCCGTATATCAATTAATTCGAGGAGAAAAATTTTATTGGCTAATACTATTGTGCACCTGGGTGCACTCGAAGATACTGTGAATCCACTTTCAAAAACGTATACAATTATGAACAAAAATTTATACACTTTGTTAGTGAATTTTTTATTAGTTTTTTTAATGAAGAATTAAGTGTAAAAAATATACAATTATTAAAAAATATGTATACATTATTGAATAAAAAGTTATACATATATGGATACTAATTTTTTTTAATGAAGAATTGAGTGTGAAAAAGTATATAATTATTAAAAATATGTGTACAATATAAAATAAAAATTATACACATATGGATGTGTTCGAGTGCAACGGATATCAATTCAATCTTATTTCAAGCTAGAGTTTTCTACTTCTCAATTTTTTATTACAAATCTGAAGAAGTTTACCGAAAGCATCTTAAATCTTCACAGTTTAAGACATTCTTTAAGGTTTCATGATTTTAATACTCCCTCTAGTCTGAATAGAACCGTTTAAATTAATTTCCTCTTAAAATATCCTTTGTAAAATATTTTTAAAAAATGTGAATCATTCTCTAAAATTGAAAGGAGTAGTTCTAAGATATACTATATAATATTATAATACTATTATACAATAAATATTAAAAATTATTATAAATAAAAAAATTTACACATTAATTGTAATTGTACGAGTTTATTTTTTACTAATAAAAGAAAGCACTCTTATAAAATAAAAGAGAGAAAAGTTTAGCGACAATATATATCACTAAAACTAAAAAAAATGTTAAGGAACTAATTAAATATATACACATGCTCCCTTGGAATTCAATACTACGTACATTATTTATGTTTGAAAAATAACATTCAATGTATTTACTATTTATAGAGTAATGTTTTTTTTTTATAAAAAAACATTTATATGAGATAATATGATGATATTATTTTATTTAATATTTTAATATTATTTTTTTATAAAGAAATTATCACTTTTTATAGAGTTAATTTTAACATTTAATTAATTTAATTTCAGTATGCATTACATATTATGTTCTGCTAAATTAATAGCTTACCAATAAATCTCGAGGTTGAACAATTCATATCAGAAATTAATATCTTCAATTTAATATTGTACATTGGTTTTAGGGTTTTAGGGTTTAGGGTTTAGGGTTTAGATTGTACATTGGGTGCATGAGCCCATGATTTATATTTATCCAATGAATCCAATGGATTATTTGAGCCCATAATTAGAATTTTTTATTTAAAATTATTATGGATCAAACAACACTGGGATTTGGGAGTGTCCCATTAGATTTTGAGCCCATATTCTTTAGGCACCAAACTTTAATTCTAATTTATGATTATAATAATAATGTAACAGTATCTATATTATTCATTAGACGAGTAATAATTATAAATATGTAAATATGATTATTATATATTCGGCTGCATATTTGGTTTCATTTCGATCGAAGAGAAAAACAAGAAAGATAAATTTAAAATGGAACTATTACATCTCTATATATTTGGAAAATCACTAGCTATCTACTCATTAATTTGTGAGAATGATGTGATATCCTTCAGGTAATCTTAAAAGAGACTTATACTCCTTCTATCCTAAGTTAAAATTTATATTTTTCATTCTATTATGTCCTAAATTAAGATTTATTTTTTTTTTTAAATTTGGGCCCACATAAAAGTGTGCCTCCATGCAACACTAATAAAAATACCCACTTTACATTAAATATTATTTCTTTCTCCCTACTCCACATTAAAATATTATATTTCTTAATATACATGCAAAAAAAAATGTAAATATTAACATGGGACGAAGGGAGTATATAGAAAGAATTAGGATATAGGTTTAGCTCGGAACAAAATAGAAATAACATTTTGTATTGATGATCAACGATTTAATCCTATTGCAAAATGTGAAAGTAACTTTTCAAAATGAAGAGAATTTTATGTAGTGGATAGTATCTAGTCCTTATTAATAAATTATGTTATCATAATTTACAGATCCACGCTCTGTTGAGTCGAGATATGGAAACGCCTGGATGGCTATTCCAATATTAAAAAAAAAAAGGTTCAAAATAGAATTAGGAGTAATTAATTTAGCCGCCGTTAGAGAACTATTTTACATAATTTCAAAATCTGTACATCACTTAATATGTAGGCGAGTGCGAATTAATTAGCCTATGCTATACACAAATCAAATAAAATAAACAAATATATATATAATGATGACGATTGTGAAGATGACGTTGTATATATATAAGCCAAAAGAGCTTCTAGATTAAAAAATAAAATATATAAAATAACTAGCTAGCTAGATAGCGAATGATAAATTATACATTTACATATATAATCTAAAAGTTGACTGAACTGTCACTCAATAATTGTACCATTCATAAATATTTCATTGGCACGAGAAAAGTTTCACTAAATTGTTATTTATGAAGTTATAATATTATTAATTTTTCCATTATATAATTGTTTATTATGAAGTAATTTATTTATTTTTCCAAATAATTCTCAAGTTATTTATAAATAAATAAAATAAATTAATGTACGCGTGGATTTATTTGCGTGCGCGTGTCACATCCACGCGGTTTCTATTTTTCTTAAGTTTATTATGAATTAATTAATTAAATTAAAAGATTTGATCTATAAAATCCTGCTTATTAATTTTGTTGATTAGTCATACTAGATAGATTCAATATAATAGCTTATATCTTTTTAAAAAAAAAAAATCAACTCGCAGTTAATAATTGTGTTTTAATAATAATGGTGGTCATTTTCAGATGGATTTTCGAATATTACAGAATCCATTTATATAATATTTTGAGGGTAGTGCAACACTGAGACGTTTGAGAGCTTCGTGTCAGATTTTTGGAAGCAGGATTAAACTCATTTCAACAACGTCCAATTTATAATAGAATAAATTAATATTTACAATTTTATGATTCATATAAGTTAGAATGGTAATAAGATCATTTATACTACATTAAAATTATTATTGTGGACCACTCTAGTATATATATATATTTATCCTAAATTTTTTAGGATATCCTAATTATATATGTCGACTATAACGTGACATTAGAAATTACTAATTTAGTACGTAGCAAGGTTGCATTAAATAATAAAAATTTTCGATAATCGATGAATACATAATTTGCATTTTCATTTAATGACATGAGTAAGAGTTTGATCTTGTATTACGGTTTTAATTTTATGCACTTAATATTTTAATAACAAAATACTGTATTAATTTTAATTAATAATAATGTAGCGTATATATATATATATTTAATAATCTTTAATATAAGTCATAATATAAATGTGTAATAATAGTAATTTTCAAATTACATAAAATATGATATTTTAAAGTCAAATATAAATGTCATTTGACTAATTAAATAGTTCCGCCTATGATCGTAATTAGTAAGAATTAAATTTAATTAATTAATTTAACTATTTAAGGTTGGGCAAGGTGTGGGTACTGCTTTTCGCAACTCTTTATAAATATATTAAATGCACACAAAAGAATAAGGAGTAATTTTTATTATGAGCTGGGAGTATAAAATTTGGCCATTTATAGTGTGCACCCGGGTGCACCTAAAGATATGGTGCACCCATATACAAATATAAACAAAAACATATACAATTAAGCGTAAAAATATATACAATTTAATTGTTAATTTTTTTAATGAAAATTTGTAGTATATAATATTCAATAAAAAGTTACACATATGAATGTTAGTTTTTTTTAATGAAAACTTAATGTGAAAAAAGTATACAATTATTACAAAACACGTATACAAAATAGAATAATATGTATACAAAATAGAATAAAAAGACATATACATATGGGTGCACCCTTGCACCCGGGTGCACCCAATATACACTCATAAAATTTTATTTTATTTTATTTGTTGAAATATATAAATTTAATTATAACATATGTTAATTTATTATTCCATTAATTTATCAATGTAAATCAAATAAGTTATCTTTATAACCTTCCAACTTTATTACTAGAAGTTATCAAAGTAAAAAGGAATTAAAAATAAATTAAATATGTATACAACGTTAAAAAAAAGTTACGAAATACTCCCTCCGTCTCGATCAAATTGCACCGTTTGACTGTATAAAGTTCTTACAAAAGTTACAGTAAACGGTGCAATATTGACGGGAGGGGAGGGAGTATACAACTTTTGGATCCTACCATGTCAACGTTAATAATGGCTTAAATATGTTCTACTTTAAATTAAACTTGTACTTATACGTATAAAATGATATCTTTGCAGACAATCAATTTCGTTTTATATTCTGTAAAAGGATGACATTTAAACTTTAGCAGTTATATCTAAGTAAATAATGCACCTTAATACTATAAATGCCCATGAACTATATTATTAATAAATTAAGTATAATTAGTTGTCAACTCCACAAGTTATTTGAGTCCATTCACTCATTTGGTCAATTCTCATAATTATCTATAGGGCTGTATTTTATCATCATATAGATATTACTTTTATTTATTTTATAAATGGTTCATCATATAATGTATGCATCACAATTATTATTATTATTTTTAAATTTAATTATCACCTTTATTAAAATGTTATCCACAAAATTTTGTTTTTCAAGACATACCACTTTTAAGTTAAAAGTCATATATTATATGACAAAAAAAAAAGAAAAGAAAAAAAGTTGCCCTGTCTCGAAATCAGAAAATACGTACACATTTCTTGATTTATTAATAATTCCCACATATTAATTATCTCAATAATGTGACACCTAAATCAAAATAAAGGTAGCCAAATGCAATGGCAAAATTTTCTAGACGAAATTGGGTGCAGTGCCACACAGTTTTTACAAAATACTTTTCTATCCCAATTTGAAGAGGATATTTTTTTATGCCCAAGTTGATAAAAATATCATTTACTCGAATATATTCGAGTAATGTGAATAATTTGAGTGAGTAATGAAATTTCGAGTAATATAAATGAGCGGGGAATGCAATTCAAGTAAAATAATGAATTCGAGTAATGTATTCGAGTAAAAGTGTCATATTCGAGTAATGCAATTCGAGTAAAATATTGAATTCGAGTAATGTATTCGAGTAAAAGTATCATATTCGAGTAATGTATTTTGAGTAATGTTTTTGTATGATTTTTCATATTTTTATTGTCTTACTCGAATGCTTTTACTCGAATACATTATTCGAATATTCGAGTAATGGGTATTTTTGTAATTTCGGAAAAAAAATATTTTGTTAAGTATAGAATAATAAAGTAATGGTATATTGTGGGCATGGTGCTGCACCATTTTTCCCAATTTTCTACATCCAATAAAATTGATAAGACAGGTAACAAATCACTTGTATTTGCTAGTACAATTGGGCTTTGGGAATATAGAAATTTGTCCACCCATTTGATTAATTTTACCATTTTACACTAAATTCAAAAATTAAGTCATTAACCACTAACTTATTTGAAGTGAAGGTCCCATTGCAAGGCTTTGTGTTTTATTCTTCTTTATTTTTTATTTTTTTTATTTTACCAAATTTGACTGAATTTCTCTTTTTTGAATTTTAGAGGTTTACTTAATTAATTGATCATGGTGCTATCGATAATCATCTCATATGGGGTTTGCATCACGGGTTATCAATTATCCTCTCATATAAGATGTGCACAATGCTCACCCCACACTACAAAAAAAATTATCAATGAAATTTTCTAGTTTGTAAAAGTCTTAATTATATTGTTAAATTGGTTTATCAACGGATTAGCAACGAAATTTGTTGGTAAAATGATAGTTAGTAAATTTTTAGCAATGAAAAATTAATTTTATTGGTAAATAATTTCGTTGGTAATTTATATAAAGATTCCCTTAGTAATCCGTTGGTAATTATCAACAGATTGAATTCCGTTGGTAAATTAGATAATAAATCTATTGACATTCTCTTGTTAATTGAAAAATGTCATTTTGGTTGCTAATCCATTGATAATTATGACCGAATTGAGTTCCATTAGTAAATTTCATTGCTAAAAAATATTATTTTTTTGTAGTGTTATATAAAAGGGTTATCGGTGAGCCGTGATTACCTAAGTATCACCCTGAATTTTAATCTAAAAGTATAATTAATTTATTTCCTTCTATTAAGACATAAATGAGATACTAGCTACTTGAATTTACATTTGGACTTTAAAAAAAATAAAATAATAATCTTAATATATATATATATATATAAAGTAGTTTTCTTATTTAAGTTTTTAGAAAATACACATGTCGTAATTGTGTTATTCTCAAAAGAAAATTTTATATGTGTTTTGATTCTATTGGTGGAACATTTATGACTATATATTAATTGTATTTTGGTTCTAATATAGTTATTAATTATAATGTATTCTTTTGTACCTATATCTTTATTTGTATAAAAGCTTTAATATTAAAGTGTAGAAAAAATTATATAATTAAGGGGGAGAGACTCACTTGTGAGAGGGGTTACTTATGAGACATGTGTGAGACGGATCGACCCATCACTAAAGTATGCTTATTGTATAGTTAAAGTATGTTTATTTGTAGTTAAAGTATGTTAATAATAAATCATATTATAATACATTAAAATCATACTTTAATGCATAATTCAATATACTTTAAAAAACATACCTTAATAACTACTCCCTCCGTCCCAGAATTAGAGTCACGTTTACTGTTCCACGTTGTTTAAGAAAAGTGTTCTTTTTGACCAAATTTGTTGACTTTAGAGGGTATAATAGTATTTTTAGGTAATAAAAATATATAAAGTAATGATATGTGTGTGAATAAAGGAGTGGCAAATTTGAAATTAAAGTAACTTTTGAGGTTGTTGGATAAAGTGATGTTTACCATTTTTAGGTTGTGAACAAAATTGTGGGACGGACAAATGTAGAAAGGTGAACGAAATTGTGGGACGGAGGTAGTATTTAACATACTTTATCTATACAATAAGCATACTTTAGTGATTGGTCAACCTGTCTCACAAGAGACTTTGTCATTAAGGGGAAACATGTTAACTCTAATAATATTTTTATTTTATTTTATAATATTATTATTTAAAATTATTTTAAAACTAAAATCTTATGTTTTTTCTTTCTCGATGTTATGTCATTTTATTACACTTTTAATTATTTGATATTTTTAATCAACAAATCTATTTATTCTTTAATTAATTTTATTTAATACTATCATAATTAATAATTTAATAAAATATACTTAGAGAAATATAACATGATGACTTAATATTTGTTTTATGTTAATTATATTTTCTTATAAAATAAAAATAGAAATAAAATGCTTAGTTAAAAAAATGGAATAATTTTTTAGTAATGTTATTAAAAATATATATTTTTTAATATTAATTATGAATATTAATTTAATTTTTTATTCACTCACTCTATATAATATGGGTGTATATTCAATTATAAAAACAAAACTATATTCCATCCTTAGTATCATAATGGTTAAATATTTCAAATTTGGACATTCTATCCTAATGATTATATTTTCATTTTTATATGGGACCCACACAAATTAATCAAAATATCTCCATGTGATTCACATACAACACTAATATAATTACGTACCCACTATACATTAAATTATTATTTATCTCATCTCAATACATATTAAAATACTATATTCCTTAATTCCCGTGTAAAAAGCAAACGTAACTATTAGGATGAGACGAAAGTAATATTTATATTATCAGTTAAAATATTTACATATAAAATTTTATAATCCGCGGTCATATATTATTAATCTTAATCTTATCTTAATCATAATATATTAAAAGTGCCTTGAGTAAGTGTTAACATTTTTTTCCATTTTATCCTTACCTATATTTCTTTAATACATTTTTATCCTTCATTTATTACATTACTAATATTCATAATACATATATAATATATTAAAAGTGACATTATTAATTATGATATATTAATGAAATGTCTTTTTATTTTCTATATAATTTATTTCATGGTTAACATTTTTCCAAATTTACCCCTATATTTTTTTCTTTTTTACATCTATAACACCAACTTATTATCAATAATTTAAACTCTTTATATTCTTGATCTAATATACATTACATTAAACTATTTGTATTCCTACCTTAATTAATTAGTAATAATTATTAAGTTATATTTGTTTGTGACTTTTTAGTTTTTGCATTTAATCACCTCCGAAACATTACATTATAAATAGTTGAAGAAAAATAAGGGAATTGACAATGGTTGGCACCAAAAAAACATGCGTGGATCAACATGGATTTTAGAGGAAACTTCTGAATAAATACAACGGTGAAGAAGTAGATGATGGAGTTGATATAACTTATTATATCAACAAGACGCCCCTTCCACTCGGCACCGTCGGATCACTAAGGCCGACTTTCGTCCCTGCTCGACGGGTGGGTCTTGCAGTCAAGCTCCCTTCTGCCTTTGCACTCGAGGGCCAATCTCCGTCCGGCCCGAGGAAACCTTTGCACGCCTCTGTTACCTTTTGGGAGGCCTACGCCCCATAGAAACTGTCTATCTGAGACTGTCCCTTGGCCAAGTGTTAACATTTTTTTCCCACTTTGTCCCTACCTATTTTTCTTTATTACATTTTTATCCTTTATTTATCATATTATAACTCTAAATATATTAAAAGTGATATTATTAATTATAAAATATAAATGTGATGTCTTTTCTTTTTTCGTATTATTTTTTTAACCTTCTTCCCAATTAATGATATATAATAATATTTACTATTAAATTATACTTGTAATGTGATATTACTAATGTTAAATTTGTATTAATAACTGACTCTTCATTTTTCTATAATTATTTTAATAGTTATGTTGTATGTAGTAGGTGATATTAATATAATTATTTCTTGATTCATCATGTCTTTCCACCTTCTTTTATTAAATTAATTTTAATGCACCTTTTTAACTCTTCATCTTCTGTTTACTAAACCCTACACTATTTTCTTATATATTCATTTCTATTGCTTGGATTATCGAATTGATGGATTTAAATGTTGCTAAGAGACATGTTTCCAAGTAGAAGTGCTCAGGTTTGATCTCGTGAAATATTAAGCAAATATTAAGCAATTTTATTTCTCTTTGCAAAGGTTGCACACAAGCAATTTTATAAGAGATCAAGATTGACTCTTTTGGGACTTCTCTAAATGTAAAATGCTCAAGATAATCTGTTCATTTTTTATTTTCTCACAAATCTATGAATTAACAAGGATTCTAAAAGTATAATATGTTATCATTTGATACAATTCAAATGTACAAACTATGTTGTATCATTTTCTCTCTTTGTCATAATGCATTCTAAACCCTTTTTGGGATTTTTAATTTGTCTTTTCTTATAAAAATATCTTGATATGGTATGAGAAATGAGACCCCGATCCATTCTTCTCACACTCCTCTGCATCTATAAATGAGGAATTCTGGTGGTTCGTTATTTTGGATGGTGAACTAATTAATCATAACTTGCAATTGTATTTTAATTTTAATCATCATACATTTTGACTTTGATTAACAATCATACAGTGACTCCTTTCTATGATGGTACGAGGACTCTTATACACCGATGAGTTCACCTAGGTAATTGAGATTCTTATTTTTCTATTATACGTGGGCATAAGATAAAGGTTCAAAGATCATGACTATGTTAAAGATAACATGAAGCAACCAATTATTAGTTACTTGAAGAGTTTTTCTTCCGTAAGAAAGAGATGTAAAGAAGGCTTAGAGGAGGAGGATGCATAAGTCAATTAACAAAATCTGTCTTAATAAAGAATCTTTGCAAGTTTTGGTTTATTATATTTAACATATGTTTCCATGCATTTTATTCTCTAACTTATTTTTTTTGTCTAACTTATTGTCTATGAACTACAGGTTAACTACTATTCAACGACTGTAAAAATATATTATTTAGAAAATGTGTATCCTTAATTTCCACAAGTCTTACTTAAATTCTTAAAAGATATATTATGATGAAATATTCTTGAAGAGTCATATTTTTATTTTACTATTTGACATCAGTAAATGTAATATACTCATTAAAAAAAAGATTAACTTTATTTCTATTGCAAATTAATCACAATCTTTGAAAAATTGTAAAAAAAAAATCACAACATTAAGTGTTGTTATAAAACGCACCAAAAAACCCCTACTTTTAGTTACAAATTACATGCATTTTGCAACAATACTTTTTTGCAATTTCTCAAATGAAGATTAATTTGCAATATGAATAAAGTTTTTTTTTTTTACAATTAACCCCTAAAAACAAATAGTATAGCATACTAATACGTACATGTGACGTGCAACGCACGTCCAACATAACTAGTATATTAAAAGTGGCTTGGAATTGTAAAATATTTTTTTCCTTTTTGTCCTTACTAATTTTCTTTTAATACATTTTTATCCTTAGTATAAATATATTAACATTGCATGTGATCTTTTAACTTCAAATCAATGAATTTATAATGAACAATATTTAATTTTAACACATTGTATATGACTTTTGAACTCAAAATCAATGAATTCATAAATAAATGAATGAATTGAAAAGACTCATAAACCATTATAAAATGTGGATAGTGGAGTGGCAAACAATGACATATTTTATCTTCATTCTTTTATACAAGATTTGATTTGGGGTGTATACTTGAAGTCTTTATTGTTGTTGGCCTTTCAACAAGTTAAAGTGAAAAAGCTCTCCAAACATTTATGAAATACATCCACTGTAATGATAAAAATAGTAGATACATGATTATAGAAGTGGAAAATCCTCGACTATGTATGTTTTGATGAAATTGGAATGAAGATGCAAGTTTAGATGACAAAAGAAGAAGATGAAGAAGAAAGAAATCTAATATTATTATTGATAAAGTATTTTTAGTTCTATGATAAGTTTGTAATGAAATAGTACGATTATATATAAAAAAAATTATTGTTAATCATATCTAATTAATTGTTGTATGTTTGATAATGTAATACGTAGATTATATGTAGATTATATTTTCTTTTAATAATTAAGATGATAAATAATTATAAGAATAAAATATATGAATAATTGCAAGAATATATATAGCTCTCAATACATTATTTTGGTCCTGATTATAAGAGAATTTTAGAATCCGAAATGATGTAAAATTCCTCTTCATTAATCAAATTTGCATAATAGTTATTTCCTCAACAAGTCAAGTTCAAAGAAAATTATATTTAATTAAATATTTCACGACACAATTTAAATTTGCAATTGACAAGCTCACTTACCCATAACATATTTTACAATTTATTTGTTACTTTAAAAGATGAAATTATTTGGAAATAAAGAAAATCTAAGTAAATTTTATTAATATTTGCACAAACAGTGAAACGGTAAATGTCTAATTGAAACTAGAATAGAGTGAATTTTATATAATTAATCATATGTATACATTGTGTAATATTTATTTTCGATAAAACTGGATTAAAGAAAAAAAACAAACTACTCAAATAAAAATACAATTACTAAAAAGATAAAAATATAACCCGAATTAGTATCTTTAAAAATATATACATTACCCATTAACTAGATTATTAAAAAAAAATCGACTCAATATTTTATAATCATAATATATTAAAAATGGCTTGAATTGATGAAATATTTTTTACCAACTTTGTCCTTATTTATATTTATTAAATACATGTTTACTTTCAATTTATAATATTTTATAATTAATAAAAACTAAAATAATTTATATCTTGCATTTTGTGAAACCTCTCAAAATTTATGAATTTGTTGAAGTTATATCCTACTATTAATTACTAAAATGTAACTTCTAAAAACTAATATATGGAACTTCCATGCACGTTATTTTAATGAAATGCATGAATGGCAAGAAAATCCATTCTAATTCTTAGCACCCTTTGTATTTAATCAATCCTCTTAATTACATTTTCTATGGGAGAGCTAAAATGATGAGTGGATTTCTGAATACAATAGCAACCCTTACAATGTTATGATGAAACAATTCAAAGGACTGCACCATCTATATTTTGGACTTATTTTATTTTATAATTTTTTAACTTCTATTGGTGTTGCTTGGGATTAACATCTATGTTTATTTATCATATTATTATTCCTCTTCAAATGTAAATGATTCTTTATATGTTAATTCTTTTTATTTCTATTTATTTGGCTTTTAACAATCTAAAAAAATCCCAACTATGAGATAATGATGAAAGTTCTTAAAGCTATGCAAGAATTGAAAGGATATTGAAAGATGATGAAATGCTGATGGACTCTTGGTGGTCATGCATGAAGAGATACTTAATAACTCCATGCAGGTAATAAATATTATGGAGATGATGAATAGCCTATTATTGAAAATGATGTGAATATTACACCACCAAATGTGGTGAAATTTGTTCCGTACAAATTTTAGATTTGTTGTTCATAATTTGTTATCATATACCAACCCTTATCTTATTTAGTTTTTAGAAATTCTATATTTCATATAAGTTACATGGCACGTTAATTCATTTTATAAAAATTATTGTGGTCTAAATGAACTATTTAACTTTTTATGATGTACTAATATGCGCTATTATAATTTTTAGTAACATGTGGAATGAATAGTAATTAATTTATTGATTCCTTGAAAAGAATTATAATTACAAAAACTTAAGCCATTATGACAAAACTATTTGTATTCAACATTATCATATAATAACCACCTTCAATATAAATTATAAAATAAGAGTACTTGGATTTAAAATATTTCATTTAACTTATTGTAGTTGAATACATAACTTAACTATTTACAATATTAAATTATATTAGATATTAATTTATAAAATTAAATATATTAAATATATACATTTTTTTCCAACTCACTAATAGTAGAATATATTTGTAACTTGTTTTAGACTAGTAAATTAAAAAACATGGATCTCGGGTTTGGGGCAATTAAAACACTGGGACTTACTTTGATATAAAATAATTTAATGAAAAATTAATATAATTATTTTCTATATGAATGTTCAACATTAAATTTATATTGTTCAACCCATCCCCTAAATGATGAGATTCAACTTAAAAAATACTCTTACAATCTCTATCGTCAATTTTAGAGGTATTTATTTTTCTTTTTTAATAAATCACCACTCATCATTAATAAAACTAATTACTTTATATTAATAATAATATTCATTTATCTACATGAAAAAATAAATAAATGATTAAATTATTGATGGAGGAACAAACCAACTATGGCTGCCAAACATAAATACAAAATTATTCAAGATTTGACATTGATCATATAAACATTTAAGGAGTATAAGACTACCAAAACAATAAAAAAAAAATTTAGTACCCTCCATTCCGTTTCAATGTTTACGTTTGTGGGTGGAAATATATAATATTTAATGTAAAGTGGTTAGGTGTATTAGTGTTGGATGTGGGACCCAGGGTGATATATGAATTATTTTAGGTGGGTCTCATTCCAAAGAGGAAAATGTAAACATTAAAATGGGACGCGCAAAATAAAAATATGAAAATATTGAAATGGTAGGGAGAGTATGTTATTTTACAAAGTACGCCAATGTGTTTCAAATTTAGCAAAATCGTGAGTTTCTAATGGTGAGACAATTTTTTTTTTCTTTATCGATGTGAATATATTATACCAATGTCACCCCATCCAACATTTCAAAGAAAATAGAATTAATATTTAAAAAAGGAAAATAGATTAGGAAAAAAAGGGCAATGTAAATTGGAAAGCCAGTCACATTTTTAAATGTGTTGGGCCTTTAATATCGCAAGTAGGGGCCAAAAAAATTCAATTACTTTTTTGAGGGAGAATCAAAACTTTTTAAAGTAAATAGTAAAACGCAATAAATGAATATTAATAACAATAATAAAAAGGAGTTTATATGGTGTGAAACATGGTTCATTTACTTTCTCCTCAATTATTAATAAAAGATGGTTGATCATATATTAATAAAATATTAATGGATGCAAGAAAAGTCAGAAATTGTTATAGTGATTTAATTAAGTATTAAACGGCTCTCCTCTCTAACAGCTTAAGCTTTTAGATGAGGTGGTCATTTAACATGATATCAGAGCTCATGGTTAACAAAGGTCCAGGGTTCGAACCTCACCGTCACCCATTTATGAGAAAATTCCATATTGTAAGGCTTGAAGCAAAAAAATCCTCGCAAATTCCACATTGTAAGGCTTGAGACAAAAAATCCCCGCCTGCAACGGCTCCACATTGTAAGGCTTGAGGCAAAAAATCCCCGCCTGCAACGGCTCCACATTGTAAGGCTTGAGGCAAAAAATCCCCGCAAATTCCACATTGTAGGCTTGAGGCAAAAAATCCCCGCAAATTCCACATTGTAGGCTTGTAAGGCTTGAGGCAAAAAATCCCCGCCTGCAACGGCTCTCCTCTCAAATTCCACATTGTAAGGCTTGAGGCAAAAAATCCTCACCTGCAACGGCTCTCCTCTCTTATCGCTTAAGCTTTTAGATGGAGTCATTTAACAGAAATTATTTTGATCTATAATGCAAAAGAGTAAAATTAATATTTATACGTAATTGTAAATTTATATTATACTATTAAAAGAGTAAGGAGAGATGCATAGTTCCCATTCAGAAATGAGAACGAAAGTCATTAACGAGGATGTAGTAATGGAAATTAAATTTATTGAAAGAGGTATAATAGTATTGAATCAATGTAAATAATTAAATATTTTGAATTCAAATCACCTCATACCAAATATGATGAATTTTAGAATAAAGAAATTAAGATCTATCTGTAAATTAATTCGGATTTTAATTAGTACATATTTTTCGTTTATGCATGTGTAGATACTCATTTTCTAACAATTCCATACATCTTATTTGGGCCTGACCCTTTCGTTGGGCCTGGATTCTAATTGTAAACCCAGTAAAATGATAAAGCCCAAATCTGGCTTTATCTTACGAGAAATTCTTTAATGTTAAACTAGTAATACACTCGAGCCATGCGCGCAGAAAAATATTATGTATAAATTATTTTATAAATTTTTATAATAATAATAATATATAAATGTCATAAAAAGTCATAAAAAAGTTTAATGTGAAATAAACTATGTTTATTGATAATTAATAATTATAACATTTGTTTTTTTAGTATGATGACGAATGTTACATTAATTAAAATATATTTTTACGTTGTTGGAATTCGAAGAAGGAAGCTGGTGCTGAAAAGTTAAATGACGGATATTTATTTTTTCGTTAAGAATTTTGCATTGATAAGACTATAATAGAGTATGATGGAGTTGAGTGAATTAGATTATCATTATCTCTACTATAATGATAATTCTCAACTCCGACTTCACATAGCAAAATTACTGTTTTTCTATTACCCAATTTTTATGAGTAAATTTTTATTTAATAAAAAATTTTGATTAAAAATTACTTAAAATGTAATAATAGATGCGTATTCTGAATTAGTGTCTATTTTTATTAATATTATCATGATATTGGATAGTATTAGAATGATTTTTTCTTTTTATGGATTAATAATAACTTTAAATAGCAATACATTTATCAAATTAAATAAGTATTCATTATATAATTACTTGGTGAATTTTTTTCAATTCGTTTGACACTTGTTTAACACTTCAAGCAGTCTTTCTTCTCCAAGAATATTATCAAATAAACCATCGTTCACTTCATTAATCCTTCCTATCACTTCACCATTCTCGTTAATCCTTCCTATCACTTCACCATCCATTACCACATGAGCAATGGCTGACTCCTGCAATTCTGAATACCACATGATTAGGGATGGCTGACTCATGCAGTTTCAGGGTGCACTATTGTTTATGTGCAGTAGTTTGCTGTTTGGATTACCACTTCCCATGCCCTTTTATTGAAAAAGTTAATAGAAACCATATAAGTTAGATAGAAACAATATAAGTTAGATATAGTATCAAAATTGAGTTTAACTGTGCATTGGGTGTATCAATGTCCAAGTTTTAAGCGTTAGATTAAATTTTAATTAAATCTCCACCATTAAATAAATAACATAATTAAAAATTTTAATAGATAACATAATTAAAAATTTTAATAAATAACTACCCATTATTTTTAATTTCACTTTTCTTTATATTTCCTTATCCGATGCTTTTTACAATACTGAATTTCCCACATGCTTATTTTTGTAACATTGAATTCACGAATCAATATATTTCGATTAATGTTTATATATATATATATATATTTACATACCAGATACTTATTTTCTTTATATGATTTATATATTTCTTTAGTCAATATTTATTTTCTTAGGAACATTGATAAATTTTGTATATTTTCTTTAAAAAAATTATTTCCAAAATTTCAAAAATATAATATATAAAATCTTAATTATACAATATAAAAATAATAAAAAAATAACAAAAGTTATTTCACTTTCACCAATTAAACGAAAAAAATCCAAAGATTCTTTTTGAAATAATTACTGATAGGTACACACTTTGTACCCCTAATTACTACTAGATACATTGATTTAAAATAATTACTTATTTAATACAAAATATTAAAGTAAAATACCAAATATACCCCTAAACCCATATACCTTTAAAACACTAACCCCAACCTCCACCCACCACCGGACCACCGCTGCCGCTGCCGCTGCCGGGCCGCGCCGCCGCCGCCGGAGCTCCGGCGGCCGGTCGCCGGAAAATCTGTTCGTCAGAGAAAAAAAAAAAAAAAAAAACTGGTCGCCGGAAAGCTGCCGAGCCGCCGCCGCCGGAGCTCCGGCAGCCGGTCGCCGGAAAAACAGTTCGTCCAAAAAAAAAAAGAAAAAAAAAAAACTGGTCGCCGGAAAAACTGCCGCCGCCGGACCACCACATTTTTTTGCTGCACACACTTTTTTTTTCCTGCACACACTTTTTTTGCTGCACACACTTTGCTGCACATGAACTTTTGCTGCACACAATATTTATGTGCAGCACATTAATAGGGGTAATATTGGAATATCACTATATATTTTTGTACCTAGTAGTAATACTTTTGTATGTTTGTATCTCATAGTAATTTAGGGTTTTTTTGTGTACCTAGTAGTAATCCTCCCATTCTTTTTATAAGCTATATTATTTCTTTCCCAAATTAAATTATCAATATTTCTCCCTCATTTCATTTATTTGTCATATCCTTTCCAAAATTAATTATTTATTCAATATATACCAATTAAATTATTTCTTCTTCGATATAAACCGATTGTACATATATGAATCGGTACAGCCCAAGCCTACGCCGTCGTGCACCACAGTTGTCCATTATCGTGCACAAGAGTTTTAACATCATTGCCCACGTCATTTATTTCACTATCATTTTATAAAAAAAAAGTTTTACCCTTTTTTTCTTTCTTCAATCTATATAGGGGTAAATGTGTTTTTTGAAAAAAAAAATATATATTCAAATAATAATAATAATAATAGTAATAATTTTTATTACTGACCAATCAAAAAACATGATTAAAGGTATTATTTAATTTGAAGATTTACATGAATATTAATAATAATAAATTGGATATATTTTATTGATTATCTATTCTTAATTAATCAAAAAATATGATTAAAGATATAGATGAACAATAATAATCATTTACTAAGATATACTGTATATGCAAGTTTGTAATTTTTTTTTTCATAAAAAGTGGAGTAGTAAAATTGAATAGGTAAAATCAAATCTTTTGATTTGTCAATTGCCACCTATGTTTTTTTTTCTCTTAGGTTTTCCATACATATTTTCTACTTATTTTCTCCTGGAGCATTTTGGCAGCATCTTCTCATACAGACCACTATCTTATTTTTATATTAGTATAGATTACTTTATGTCAACAAAACAATTTTATTAAGTTTGTGATGGTAATGTAGTTTATTTTAATAATAGAATATTTTGAAGCAAGATTATATTGAATCTAATATGGGAGTAGTGCATTATATAATGTCAAATAACGTTATAAATTTTTTTATATTTTTCTGATTTATTTGTTTAAAAAAAATGTATATAGTAACATTAAAATGCACTTTCATTTTAAAATGATCAGTACATAATACACACAAAAAAAATACTCCCTTCATTCGGTTTTATAGTATCAATTTGTTTTTTGCACGTGTCCGATTTTATGATATTCATTTGTTTTTTGCACGTGAATTAAGGAGTTTATTATTATATGTAAAGTGGATAGTTGTATTAGAGAAAATTGTGCGCATATTGTGTATTTTTTTATTAAATATGAGAAAATACCTTTGAAGCGAATGATAGAAATAGTAAAATGAATGTCTTATAAGTGGAAGAACAAATATTTTCTTATATTACATGTAAGTTGCGGATATTCCTAGAACGCGGTATCACTTATCTAAAAATAAATACAATTTCTTATTTGAGTTTTATAAAAATTCAAATATTAAATTTAAGAGATATACTTTGACACCAAATGCATCATAGCTCCATATTATATGAGTTTTTAGTCTTTTGATGAAAAGAAGAAGGGCATAAGGGGGAAATTTATATGTCCCACGTCTTTTGTCTTCTAATTTGCCTACTGGTGATGGGACACACCTCCATTTCCCCAACCAAAATTATGGTCTTCATACTAATAATTTATTAAAAAAAAACATATTTCCATATTTGTTTAGGTACTTAAAGTTTTATAAAATAAAATAAAAAAAATATGAAGTACAATTGTTTGTATACATTTGTACATTTATTATCAATATTAATTAATATAAAATTAATATTATACTTACCCCATCCTGATTAAAATTAGTAGTACCTTTTTTTCTTCTTTATAAATTGAAGAATACGATTAATTTGCAGAGCATAAATTTTAATTGTGTTTTTACTGTTTTACCACTAATTTTAAATTGAATTGATATAATACTAACGGTATTTTTATCTTAAGCATATTAGATTTTTTTTTAAAAAAAAAACATAAACATTATAGTTCAACTAACAAAAATAACAAAATTTATGATGGAGAATGAGTTGATTGAGTATTAAATTGTACTCATCTCTATGAAATTAACTTTTTAAATGAGATTATTATTTAACATGATATCATAGTCATGATATAATAAAAATTTAATATTAAAATTTCAATGCCATTCATTTATTTTAAAAAATTCCTCGTGAAAGCTTAAGGCAAATTGACATGCCTGCATGTGAAAGAATATGTTAGAGTACTGATCTATTAAATACTTACAAGTTTATGATTTTAGATGTGATGATCATTTAATTTTTTAGATAAGATTGTTGTTTAACATGGTATCTGATCAGATAAAACCAAATAAAAGTTCAAATTTCGAATCTCACCGTGGCCACCCATTTGCTAGTTTTATTTTCCAACTAAAATAGGACTAAAACCGAACACTTTCGATAGTTATGAGATTAAATTAAAAATTAAAAATTAAAAAAAATTAAAAAAAACCTATAGATGAAATATGAATTTAACTCATTCCTTTATACACGTAGTGCCTAACAATTTCTATGACAACTCATAAAATCATTATTAGTAATGATTTTTTTTATATGTACAAGCAATAACAAGAATAACAAATTTTGTATATAGTGTTTAAGTTAAGAAAAGATTTAAAAAAAAAAAGTCAGAATCAACGCTATTTTATATTTGCCGGTTGAATATTCATGTCACCACCATTTTATTTTTCTAAATTATATAGTTCTTAATTCTTGCTAAACAACAATATATACACGACTAGTCACTATATATCCTTTCTAGCTCGTTGCTCTCGACCGATAGTCAGTCAGCTCGAAGAATTATCGGCTTCTCTAGTTTAGTTTCAATCAACCCGTCTCTCGTTGTTTAGATAAGTGCATCATACCCAATGTGGTGTATAATTCTGGTTTCTTTTGGTTGGATTTTTTGTCTTTGATTCGCCTGTTTTGATTTATGACCAGGTTAGGTGCTAGACTCTTTATTTTACCAGCCTAATTGATTTCATGGAAGTATTAGAAGATTAGGTTGAGTTCTTTATTCGAGGCTGCCTGTTTGGCCTTTTGAAAGCCCTTGTTTGGCTTATTTGATTGACTTTGGTCATTTGATTTTTCTTATACTTTTCTTTTTTTCTTTTTTATTTTGGTAATAAACTATTAAACTATATATCCTTTCTAGCGATGAAACTAATTATTGAAATGAAGTTTAGAGCATTTAAAGAGTATGTTATGTCGATTGTGGAGTGCCACAATTAATCGAGTACTTCTAGAAATATTATAATTGGCATAAAATCGAAATGAATAACTTGATATGGAAGCATTATAAATTATAATTAAATTTAATTTACCTTTTTCATTTTAACTATTTTAGAGGAATTGGATAAAACTTGTATGTTTGGACGAATCATGCTTTCAGATCCGACCATCTTAGAAAATTGCATTCTTCAATATTAAATGTCGGACTTTTTATATAAAAATTTATATTCATAATTTTTTGAAAAATAAATATTCTTTTTATTATAACATTAATACAATTCATATTTTAACTAACTCTCTCATTGGAGAAATAATACTCCTATAAATTAAAGTATACATTTATTTATTTTATTTTCATAGAATTAAATCACCAAATCATATGGAAATTAGAGTCATGAAAAAAAAACCAAACAAATTAAGTACATTCCATTCATGTTATTTTTATCACAATTAACCTTAGCAATATTTTGATTACATTCCTTTGCTAATATAACTTTGATCATGATATCCATCTTCCACCTTTATTTACTAAATTTAGTATGGTTGATCACATGTGCTATATAAAAAAGAAAATATGTTCACATATTGACTAATTATATCTTGTTATCAATTTATCATATGGCATGGCTAGATGAATCATGACATGTCTAGTGGACATTAATTCATTTTTTATTTTTTTTAGTTTTAGAGACTTAATTTGATTGATTACCATTTGATGGATCGAGAATTTTTATTTTATTTTATTTTTTAATTTACTCAAATTCAAATGTACATATATTCTTAAAGTAAAGTTGATTCACAATTTGTGCTACTCTTAAAAAAAAAAGTCATTAGATTAAATGACATGACAATATTAACGCTAAGTTCGCAACACTAAAACATTACTGTCTTAAAGGTTGAGGTACGATTTAATTTTAAAATTTAATTATTTTTAATTGGGTACTCACAATTATTGCCCTTCTCTTCGCACATGGGGAGCTTCACCACCATAAACAATTATTTACCATTAGAGCCCACCATTTTATATTCAAATAATCAATAGTGAAAGAATTCCTAGAAGACAAAGAAACTCATAGGGTGGATGTAATTAATAATTATAAATATATAGATAAATAAATATTAAGAAAAAGAACAAAAGTAAAATGATTGTAGTTGGTAACAAAAGTTTGTTGGTACTTTTGTGTGATTGGCTTTTACTTTTACTTACATTTTAACTAAAGAGTTGAATTTCAGCTTACCTTGTAACAAATAGTAATCATCAACTCATTAGATTAGAAGTTCCAACTAAATTTCTGGCTCAACTAATTTGATATTTGAAATTTAGATTTTGAGAAGGGCAAGTCCTCAATTATTATAAATAGAATATGTAATTGTCATTAAGTAGTACTATTGCATTTATATGATTATCTCTTATAAACAGACATCAATTTCATGATACAGAAAACAATACACGTTTAATGCTTTTAATTATCATGAATTTTCAAATATTTGAATTCTTTCAGTGATCAATTCATCTAATATATTCTAATCATCACATCACGAAACTCACTAACACACTTAGTTAACGCGTCTTGCATTGTCGCATGCGCGACAAATGCTATTGTTTTACCTATTTCCATCGATATTGTATAAAGATAACAATGATTTCAATTATCATATTGATGTTACAACAAATTATATATTCAAGTTTTTATATTCCTTTACCCTAAAAAATAGTTATGTGTGTGTATCTTATAAAATCAACCCAAACAAATCCTGTCATAATCTTTAAGCACCAAAGCTGTCACCTTTCATTTGTTGGGTGGGGGCTCTATTATTCTTGAATAACTATTTGTTCATTTTGTCCATTGTTTTAGTACATTTCACCTTTAATGTGATATATATATGTAACTTAGACTTCTACCAACTTTATAGCCTTTTTGATTTATTTGACTGAGAAATTGCTACAAAAATAGGAACACATTTCTTTACAATGACATGATTAATGGGACCTTAAGAATCTTTATTACATCTAGACATGAGTTTATGTGGGCTATGCAGTGTGCATTTTAATCACATTTTGAGACCAATTCAAAAGACTTTAAAGCCAATCATGTGCAGATGAGGCTACACTTATGTGTAACATTCATGAACATATTACATACTTTATCAATTTACTGTTTCCTTAATCATTTTATTGTGTTCAATCGTATGATGATCGCTTCTTTTCTTGTCAGCGTGCGAGATTCTACATTCGATGACGGATATGTCGACTGCACATTTAGCTAGTAATTTAAATAATGTAAATTATTTAAATTATCAATTATGTAATAATAAAGCAATAGTGTATAAAGATGAGACTACGTAGAACAAATAATTTTATATTCCGTTGAATATTTCAAAAAAAAAATAAAAAGAGATAATTTAAATACGTTGATGTTAAACGACCACCTCATCTAAAAGCTTAAGCTGTTAGAGAGGATAATCGTTTAATACTTAATCAATCACTCTAACACGCCCCCTCACGTGCAGGCGGAGAATTTTTGCCTCAAGTCTTGCATGTGCAATTTTTCTCATAATTGGGTGATGGTGAGGTTCGAACCCTGATCTTTGTTAACCATTGACTCTGATACCATGTTAAACGACCACCTCATCTAAAAGCTTAAGCTGTTAGAGAGGATAATCTTTAATACTTAATCGATCACTCTAACAGTTGATTCTTCTTAAAAGTACCATAAAAGAAAATTTTTCATTCATCAAATTCTAACCTTAAACTATAATAAACCATCAACTTTTATATATAGGTGATAACAAGATCTCACACAATAATAAATATAAATAAATAAAATAAATCTAAAACATTATTACAGTAAATATATATTCTACATCTTCATCATCATGTAACATGTTACCTGCTTGTATAAGACGTTAATTGATTATTATGTGGAGCATAAAATAATGCACTTCTTTCAAATAAAATAAAATAAAATAAAATTATGCACTTAATTAATTGGTCATACATTTTCTTTTTTCCAAACAAAAAAGAGAAGTATATATATAGTTGGTCTCCTGTGCCCGGGGACACACCATGTCCCATGAGAACATAAGATTTTTAGTATTAAAATTCTTATGTTCCATGGGACACAGGAATTTTTCATACATATATATATATATATATATATATAAAAGGATCTTCATTTTATCTTGAAAGTTTATGAGCTTAAATAATACGGAGTATTTGCAATCAATTCTTCTTTTCTTTTCTTGTACAAGTAATTTTCTCTTTAGCATTTATAAACGGAAGAGTTTAGAATATATATATATATATATATATATATATATATATATATATATATATATATATATATATATATATATATATATATATATATATATAAATAAATTCTTGACTTCACATATTTAAGTGGTAATTTTTTCCATATCTCTCATTTTATCCAATTAAATGATATTACTGTAGAACTTAATTATTTGACTAGTGTAATGCTTGGTGCATGATATAAAAATCACTTTTCCTTCCCCCCAAAAAAAAGGTATAATTGTTGTGTTTATGGATCATGATTATCGTTTACGCTTGGATTTTCTTAAAAAAAAAATTTCTATTGGTGCTAGAATTGTTTCTTGAAAAGAATTACCGATATATGTTACATACAACTCGATTGGATGTTTGGGCCTTTTCTAACTAAAAGGCCCATCATTTATAACAAACATTCAACTGTTAATGGGCTGGGCCGACTTTTTGGAGTTACGTATTGGAGACCCAACTAAATTGACGCTGAAGCCCAACCCATATTTTTAAACAAGCCCAGCCCATATGTTTTGAAAACAAGCCCAGCCCATATGTTAGTTAAATATGTGTAAATTACACGGCCCGTGTTCGAGCCTTTTAAACACTTTATTATCTGTTTATGTTTCTAAAATAATTTCTTCTTCTAAATTATTATTATTATTATTATTATTTAAATCCAATTTTATTGTTATTTTATAAAATGAAATGTTTGAAATTGATCTAGATATATAATAACTGCAAGGAAAAAAAAAGAAGTATAAATAATCATGTAGTTTCGATGATAGTAATTAAAAAGAGTTAGACATTCGCCCATTCAATCATGATCTACAATCTTCTTGGACTAAAACAAATTAGACAAATTCTTTTATGAGATATTATATATGTGAGATAGTTTGTGAGACGTGTTAAAATATGTCTATTATATACATAAAATATGCTTAATAATTGTTAAAGTATGTATCTAAAGTATAATACATGATGAATTAAAGTATAATTTTAGAGTGTTATAATATAATTTATTATTGACATATTTTAAATACAAATAAACATACTTTACTTATATAATAAACATACTTTAGTAATGGGTTAACTCGTCTCACAATCGTCTCACAAAAAATCCGTCTCACGAGAGAGTTTCTCAACAAATTAATGATCATTGTACAATAACAAGAAATTTGGCCCATCCCCCAATTAATTAGATGATTTAATTTGTTCCTCTAAATTATATCTCAATGCAACCTTAATTATAAATAATCATGTTAAATTTCCTCCTTATATTTTTTAATTATTATTTTTATTAAAATGATATCACTTTCATCGATTTAATGAATTATTCATAAAAAATCAATTTATTGATTATTATTCTCATCTACTATTATTTTTTAAAAAAAATTCACTTCCATTCTCAGAATATTCATTTCTTCTCTCCTCCAATGTGTATTAGTTCCAGCATTAATTTGGGCCATTCTTTCCCGGGTTATTCTCTCACAGCATAATTGGGAACACAAGACCAGAAGACATTAAAAAAAAAATGTAAAAAGGATTAAAAATAAAATAGTAAATAGAAAAAATCAGATAAGGAAAAAAAGTCAATCGATCTGCACAAGGAAGAAGGCAACAATGGAGTCGAAACGATCATTGTTGCTCTTATTTCTTTTCTTCCTCGTCGTTGGCATCGCATCTTCTTCCCACATTTCAAGTAATTATTTCTCATTAATTACATTAATATTCATTTGCATGAGATGTTTATTCAATAAATTTTATATTAATTGATGAATTGTGTTGTAAATATTTAATTGGTGTATTTCTCAACAGATGAGGTTTTGGAGCCCTCTGGATCAATCCATCGTTCCCTTCTACAGCAGAAATCTTGTAAGCCTTCATGTTTTCCTTACTTTTGTTTTTAAAAATGAGAAAATTAATTTCTCAAATTTTATAGAAATTGAATTGGAATTCATTTACATGGGAAAATTCATGGAAACAGAAAAATAATTGTTTTAACATCTAAAAAAAATTAATATGATATCATGCATGGAAATGAAGTCAAAACTTACCATTTTCATAACGTATTGAAACAGTTACTCCTTATACATGGACGAGACTATTTCATGCAAGTTTTAATTAATATAATAAAAAAGGATTAATTACAAGAAAATTTTTGAAGTTTAATCCTATTGTAAATTAATTCATATTTTTTAGAAAGAAAAAAAAAATCACACATTTAAGTATATTGTTGCAAAATGCAACCAATATTTGATAATTTTTTTAAAGGTAAGATTAAAGGTGGGATTCTCTTTTTAAATTGATTGCAGTTTGCAATGATACTTAAAGGTGTGGTTCTTTTTTGTAATTTTTCAAAAGTAAGGATTAATTTGAATTTGAGTAAAATTCGCTTAAATTTTTTTTAATTAACCTTAAAAAAAATTTACACTACAATTTTTTTCTTCTAGTAACCGAATTTATCAATGAAATTCAATCCGTTGGTAATTATCAATGGATTGGCAACAAAACGACAATTTTGTTTTAGCTACAGAATGCCAATGGATTTATTCTCTATTTTACCGATGGAATTGAATTTTCGTTGCTAAAAATTTACCAACCACCAACTTACCAATGTAAATTATCAATAAATTTCGTTGCTAATCAGTTGTGAACTAATTTATAAATGAAATTGAGGCTTTTATAAACCGAATATTCTGTTAGTAAAATACAATTTTTTTAGTGAATTACGAGTTTATAATAAATTCACGTGTTAATATACTTCCTCCGTCCATCCGAAAGGTCCACATTTTGCCATTTTGGGCGTCCGCACCAAAGGTCCATATTTTCCTTTTTAAACACATGAGACCCACACACATCACTAATACAATAAATTTATGGGACCCATATACCCCACTAATACAACTATCAACTACACCTTAAATAATAATACTCCTTAATCCACGTGCAAAAAGTAAATGTCCATCTTTATGGCAGATAGAGGAAGTAACATAATGGATTTGATTGCAGCTTGCAGTTTGGACTTAGATAGCTTGAATTACACAGTGATCACAAGTCAATGCAAGGGCCCTAATTACTCCAAAGATAGGTGTTGTACACCATTGAAACAACTACTTTGCCCTATTCAAGATCAGATCAACGATCTCAAGACGGATTGTGCCGATGGCTTTTTCAGTCATCTCAATCTCTACGGGAGGTATCCTCCGGGCGTCTTTGCAGCTCTCTGCAAAGACGATACAATAGGTCTCGACTGCAGTAATGTTCCGCCTTTGGAACAAGGGAACAACAGCGGGGCTTCTCGACCCGCCGGATACTCTCCTTTGCTCATCATCCTTGCTGGGCTAGTATTCATGGTTTTCTATTAATTATATAATTTATCATATATATATATACTTACAAAGAAATTCATCATTTGTTTAGCCATATATATAGTGACTTTGATTAGTAATTAATTGATGATATAAATTTATAATGTATGTACAAACTGAGGTATAAGAGAAAAAAAAAGTAAATTAAATGGTAATTTATATATTCATGATTTTTCTCCAATATTGAGAAACACTAACCCTAATTAAAGTACTTAATAATCTTGGCCATCATCATGCTAGAATAATGAAAAGCTTTTAGCAAGCTTATATACAATAATTGTTATCGCAAATGCCTTCTTAAAAAAGCAAATAATACAGCTTCTTTTTATAAATGATATTAATGGTGAAGAAATTTTTTTTTTCAAAACACTCTCATGTTTATATTAACCTAACTAGCAAAACTTATCCGTGCCTTCCACGGAATGAATTTTAAAAAAATTAAAATATATAAATATTATTTTGTAAAATGATTAAATTTATTATAAATATCTTTTATATATAGCAAAGACTTGTGTGAGACCGTCTCACGTAAGGGCTTACGTGAGACGGTCAGAATGTGATAACTTTTATAAAGGAAAGTGATAAAAAAATTAATAAAAAGTGATAATATTATTTCATGAACAATTTATAGTATAAATAAAAGTGATAGCATTTTATAGTGAAATTGATAACTATTTTATAAAGTGAAAATTCATCTCACATGAGACGGTCTCACGCAAGATCTATCATTTATATATACTCCATATAAATATTATTTTGTGAAATGGTCAAATATATTATATAAATATCTTTTATATCTTTATTTGATTTTCACGGGCGATTAAATATCATAAATAAGTAAATAAAATATTTTTCAAATTTAGACCATTTTTCAGTGAAATAGAGTTAATGATTTCTCGAAATTGTAGAAATATTCCATGAGCAATTCTAATTATCAACCATCGTTAGTATATCAGTCAATTTAGAAATATTTTCTGAAATTGTCTACATGACAAAAGAAAAAATTAACTAACCCAAAATTTGGTATAATAAATAATTGATATATTGCGGTTACAAAAGAATAATTTTGTTTAAAAAATTTTAATCTCACCATCATAAAATTATATTCATCCAATGAATTGTAACAAATGAAATGATAAAAAAAATTTCAAGAGAAAAATATTTATCCAAATATATTAGTAAATTTAGAGTCAAATATTTTTTTAATTAAACTCTCTTCCAGAATATTAATGAAATAATTTCATAATTATATTAGAGTATTTTGATAATATTTAATGAAGATTCAGTAATGAAAATAAATGTAATCGATATTATTTGACAAATGAGAGGTTATATTATAATTAGATTAAATATGTTAGATGAGAATTGTGCGAAAATATGTGATAATATATGATAAATTGAAGAAAAGATGAGAAATTGGGGAGATATCAGAATGTAACGCGATAAATGATAACATGTGATAAATTGAAAATAATATAATAAATTTGGGAGATATATGATAAATGAGAATATGTGATAAATTGAAGAAAGATGAGAAATTAGAGAGATATATGATAAATTGAAAAGATATCGAAATTGGATTGTTTGTGCGGAAAAAAAAATGTTTGATTTGCTGCTTTTATATATATATATATAATAACGTTAATTTCACAATTGATGCTAAAGTACTCTTTTGGTAGAGCAGTGTGAAAATGGGTTCGACTTGCCTAGGTTAACCCGCCCTCCCCGATCAAACCTTTGTAAAATCTTTTCATGTGACTCACCCGCATCCGTTTTACTAATATCTCACCACGTTTAATTTTGAAAAATAACTAATTTATATGAATTTTTTTAAAAAAGTATTTGTCAATTAATTAGTTCATTCTTATATTTTATTTAGATATATATATTTTATTTTTTTAAATAATTTTTACGTAAAAAATGTGAAAACAAGACGACCCACTTGGGCCAGCCAATATGTTCCATATAGGCCCTCCCCACTAATGAGTCAAACTCCTTTAGGTCTCCCTATTATAACTTACAACTCAATCCACCAACTTATTTGCAGCTCTAAATTTTAATAAGTTATTATGCATGATCCTAATACACATGTATTATGAAATCACATTTGCAGTGACTTTTTTGGTATATTGTAATTGCGATCTTGAAAAACGGAATTGATTTATTCATTTTTTATAATTGATTTATCGATTAAATAGGTCAATCCAGCAATTATTTAAACCAAATTGTATCTCTTAATGACGCAACTATATGAAGTTTTGAAGTTTTATTGTTTTGCATAAAAGGGAATATATAACGAACACAAAAACATTGGTTTAGATCGATTAGGTCATCATGAGACGTGTTAATTATCATCTGCAATTAATTAAAAATAATATTCTTACTTGAAAAAATATGAGCAAAACTTGTACTCCCTCCGTCCCACAAAAGTTGTGACATTTTTCTTTTTTGAGTTATCCCACAGAAATTGTTATATTTCTTTTTTAAGCATATGGATCCACACAAAAATATTAATATATACACATAGGGTCCACACATACTTTACACACACCACTAATACACTTACCAACTACACATTAAATATTATTTCTCTCACTTCACTTTACATTAAAATATTATACTTCTTAATCTCCATGCCAAAAAAATTGTTATTAGTGGAATGGAGGGAGTATATAAATCTCACATGCATATATGGTTAGGTAGTGGTATATATATATCCGAACGAACTCTTATTCTACAATGTTTTACGTACTTTTTAAGTTCAATTAATAATAAAATTATTACTATTACTTTAATAGAATTAGGGTTTAAATTTTTTACTCAATTTTACTATTCCCTCTAGATTAATTTTATGCATATGGTGCTTGTTTTTAGTTAAACAATTTATAACGTCTTTATTTTATTAATTAGTTAATAACATTAATTTAGCACATCGAGTTTTGGGCAGGTTTTCGTATCTAAAATTTCGTAAGTTCAGATTGTACTCAAACACACCATATTTTGGGCAGTCTCATAATTAACATTGTCTCACATTCTGTAAAACGAGATTTTATTTCGAAAATATTTCTAAATAATGCTTTCTTTAGATATATTCCAATGGCTTAAAGGGGCATTTTTTTTTAAAAACTATTAATACAACTAGAATTATTCGGAGAATATGCTTATAAAATAGGTGTAATTAAGAAATTTTACATCTACATTAGTAGGATATAAATGGAATCAAATGCTTTGCTTTATTTCAATTTTCAAACCAAAAAACACAATAAATTGTCGAGTCTAATTAATTGTGGATACTCAACTTTATTTTGGCCAATTTTAGAGCATTTTTCGAATATCCATTTGCTAAAATTCGGATAAATTCTTTCATTTGCTCAACATTCTTAATCTAATCCAATCAAAGTGAGAGGGAATCCCAAAATATATAGAACCTATTAATGTATTTAAATCTTTTTAATTACTTTTTTTTCCAATCAAAGAGAGGGAATCCCAAAATATATAGAACATATTAATGTATTTAAATCTTTTTCATTACTATTTTTTATATAATAAAAATTATATTCTGAATACATAGTTACATTAAATTTAAAAAAAATATTATACTGAATAAAATAATAAGTAAAATAATAACTGAATTATAAAAGATTAAGATTTGATACTCTATAAAACATTCTCAGACAGTCTTGTGTGTGACAGTTCCATAATAAAGCATCACAAACACTCATATAAACCAAACTCGATTTACATAACTTATTATATATAAATTATATATTTTTTTCACTCTAAGTCCTTCATCTTTCAATCGTATTATACCATATGTATTTATTAGGGGATTTAAATTAAAGAGAAAACAAAGTTTACAAAGGATTTATAATGTAAATTTGATTTACAAGAGAGTAAGTCATAAAACATTTTATACCTCTTATAAATTCATTCCCCTAAATCTTTGCATAAAAAAAATTATATATAATATAATAACGAGTCATAACTATTATATATTGAGTAGTATTCGTAGTACTTATCAAATGAAAAATAATAAATATTTCAATATTTATTATTATAATAACACAAACGTATATAAGATAAAGAAGCATAAGATACATGCTTATCATCAAAAATAATAAAGTAAAAGTCCTCCTTAATATGTGGAACCAAATCTAATAAATAAATAATATATAAAGATTTGGATATTGGACATTTACTATAGATTGAACCATGGCATATTCGCATGACATATCTAATTCTAAAATTCTAACCAAATAATTTCTACTACAATTAGGAATCCGCTAGCAATTTAAATTAAAATGTATAAAAATCTTAATTACTAGAAATTAATATCTACTGCTCCCATTTATTCCTTTTCTTTCCAAATAATATAAATCTCTGCATCCATAATCCTTGCAAGGATTAACAACTCGCCGAACGTAATCTTTCCTCACAAGTCATATAATCTTCATCGGATTATCTTTCTTTCCATCTCCTTTCTCTTCTAGGATTACCCTTTGCTCTCTATATATATTCTTCAACTTGTAAGAAGTAACAAAAATCTCGAGGGTTTTTGTTCTCTTCTCTTTCTATGTTTTCCTTTTCCTTCTTGAATTTGGGGTTTAGGAAGCAGGGGAAGAAAAGGGGTTGATCGTGTTAGAGTTTGAGAGAGAGAGATGACTAGGAATATGGAAAAGATGACATCAATTGATGCACAGTTAAGACTGTTGGCACCAGGGAAGGTTTCTGAGGATGATAAATTGGTGGAGTATGATGCCATACTTTTGGATAGTTTTCTTGATATTCTTCAGGATTTGCATGGGGATGAAATCAGAGAAACGGTAATAAATTCTCCTTTTTCTTAATTTTACTTTTGAACCCACTAAATATTTGTATGTTTTTGATCATGGGGTTGGGTTAATTTTATGTGTAATTGGTGAAATGTGTTGGGAAGTGGTTGAGTTTGTATACTTAGAATGTTATGTCCTGTTTGATTGGAAATTTGTAATGCACTTTTGATTTCTTGAATTTTGCTTGATATAGTCTTAGTTCTGTATTAAGGTTAATGAGAAAGCTTTGTTTAAAGAATATAGGTTTAGTTGGAATTGTATTGTGAGATTAACCTCTGATAATTGGTTATCTGTTTATCTTCCCCTGCTGTCTTAAGTGCTTTTATTTATCCTTAAAGATTGTATCTTATTCTTGATCCTTGGTTGTAATTTTTCAGACTAAATCTTTTAGTTTGGTCAGATTATCTGATATTATGTTGAATGCTGCAATTCGATTCTAATGATCATATGAAGAGATGCCTATGTGCATTATCTGTTAAGGGGTAAAACGATGTCATAAGGATGTGATTATTATTGTTAGTGAGGATTTAATCTTAGTATTTCAAGAGGGAATGTTTTTGCTAGTATTTTTCTATGGGATTTGTGGACTTTTTGTTGATTCTTCATGTGTAAAAAAATTCAACTTGTGGTCTTGTTTACTTATCAGACTGTCGAGTGTCGACTATTGATTTTAATGCTGATTTTATGACTAGCCGTTGCCATTCTTGAACTAAACGTGTAAATGTAAATCTTTGGCATACGAACAGAATCTGGTTCTGGTGGCTGTGTTTAATCCCATGTGGAACTTATATTTTAGTTTGATTTTTACTAGGTTCAAGACTGTTATGAGCTTTCGGCAGGGTATGAAGGGACACGGGATCCACAAAAACTCGAAGAGCTAGGAAGAGTTCTCACAAGCTTGGATGCTGGAGATTCGATTGTGGTGGCAAAATCTTTCTCCAACATGCTTAATTTAGCCAACCTCGCCGAAGAAGTTCAGATTGCATCTAGACGCAGGAAAAAGTTGAAAAATCGCGACTTTGGCAATGAAGCCTTTGCAGCAACTGAATCTGACATTGAGGAGACACTACGCAGACTAGTGGACCAATTGAACAAGTCTCCTGAAGAAGTTTTTGATGCTTTGAAGAATCAGACTGTTGATTTAGTATTAACGGCTCATCCTACTCAGTCTGTTCGTAGATCTTTACTTCAGAAACATGCAAGGTTTGTTGTATTGTCCTCTGCGTTATGGAGTTTATAGTAGTGTCAGCACATGATCTGCTCTTCGTTTATTTAATAATCGAGAATCAAAGGGAAAATGCTTACGTTTATCTTTCGATCTGTTCCAGGATTCGTGACTGTTTGACTCAGCTAAATGGTAAGAATATCTCACCTGATGATAAGCAAGAACTTGGTGAGGCATTGCAAAGAGAGGTATGTCATACATTCTTGTTGTGTTGATTTCTACTTTTATGTGGCTGTTGAACAAGATTGCACCTTGTTAACTCGTCCGTTTATTTGTTTGTGCAGATACAAGCAGCATTTCGCACAGATGAGATTAGGAGAAATCCTCCAACTCCTCAGGATGAGATGAGAGCAGGAATGAGTTACTTCCACGAAACAATCTGGAAGGGAGTTCCCAAGTTCTTAAGACGTGTCGACACTGCTTTGAAGAACATAGGCATAAACGACCGTGTTCCCTACAATGCCCCTCTTATCCAATTCTCTTCATGGATGGGTGGGGATCGTGACGGTATTGCCCTCTTCAATTTACCAAATCGAGCTTAACCATTGTTGTAAAGAAATTGCTTAATTAAAGCTTAAATATATTTTAAAATTTTGTAGGGAATCCAAGGGTTACTCCTGAAGTTACAAGAGATGTATGCTTGCTAGCTCGGATGATGGCTGCTAATTTGTACTACTCACAGATAGAAGATCTCATGTTCGAGGCAAGAGATTCACTCATTCGCTCGCTCTCACAGTTTTGTTTACTTCATCTTCTGGATTTCTGATAGAAATATCTTAACTTTGCATTATGTTTGTTTTTGGCAGATTTCTATGTGGCGATGCAACGATGAACTTCGTGCACTTGCAGATGAACTTCTCAAGTCCTCAAAGAGAGATGCTAAACATTATATTGGTATGTACACCTGAATAATTGTCCGAGGGTGATTTCATTAGGTTATATTTATCAGAGTTTTAGGATTTCCAAAGATTTATACCCTCATGTTTCACAAATTATTCTCTGTTTAGAACACTCTGTTCTTGTTATTGTTGAAGATCTTGATGTATAAGTTTAGGTCTTATTATCTCCACATGTATTCGAAATTTATAGATTCCTGCTTATTAATATATCCTGTAACTTCCCCATTCTGTTTTGATGCAGAGTTCTGGAAGAAAATTCCCCCAAACGAGCCTTATCGTGTTGTTCTTGGCGACGTTAGGGACAAACTTTATCATACTCGCGAACGAGCTCGTCAATTACTGGCAGATGGGGTATCTGATGTTCCACTGGAGTCAACTTTCACCAATGTTGGAGAGGTATGGCTAGTCAGGGTTACTTCATCTTTTCTAGAAGTTATATATATTTTCGAATAGAATAACATAACCAAAGAAATTTATTAGAAAAAAGAAGTATTACTTATTACTCCATTAATGATCTTCAAAAGTGATTTTTGAAATGATACATTGTTCTTCTGCTCTCTCTACAGTTTCTGGAGCCTCTTGAGCTGTGCTACAGATCACTCTGTGCTTGTGGTGATCGAGCTATTGCTGATGGGAGTCTTCTCGATTTTCTCAGACAAGTTACAACGTTTGGACTTTCACTAGTGAGACTTGATATCAGGCAAGAGGCTGATAGGCACACGGATGTTCTAGATGCTATTACTCGACACTTGGAAATCGGGTCGTACAAAGAATGGACAGAGGAGCGTAGGCAGGAGTGGCTTTTATCAGAGCTTAGCGGCAAGCGTCCACTCTTTGGAGCTGATCTTCCCAAAACTGAGGAGATTGCTGATGTTCTCAACACTTTCTTTGTTCTTGCTGAAATCCCGCCCGATAATTTTGGTGCATACATAATCTCGATGGCAACTGCCCCATCTGATGTGCTTGCTGTGGAGCTATTGCAGCAGGAATGCCACGTGAAAACTCCATTGAGAGTCGTTCCGTTGTTTGAAAAACTATCCGATCTTGAGACTGCACCTGCTGCTGTTTCTCGACTTTTTTCAGTAGAGTGGTATCGTAATAGGATCAAAGGGAAACAGGAAGTCATGCTTGGGTACTCGGACTCGGGAAAGGATGCTGGTCGACTTTCTGCAGCGTGGCAGTTGTACAAGACGCAGGAGGAGCTTGTGAAGGTGGCTAAGAAGTTTGGTGTTAAGCTCACAATGTTTCATGGCAGAGGAGGGACTGTTGGGCGAGGAGGGGGGCCGACCCACCTTGCCATATTGTCTCAGCCACCGGATACGATCCATGGATCACTGCGTGTCACTGTCCAAGGGGAAGTAATAGAACAGTCATTCGGAGAAGAACACTTGTGTTTCAGAACGCTTCAGCGTTATATTGCTGCAACACTTGAGCACGGAATGAATCCTCCGGTTGCTCCAAAACCCGAATGGCGTTCACTAATGGATGAGATGTCCGTTTTGTCGACGGAAGAGTATCGATCTATTGTCTTCCAAGAACCTCGATTCGTTGAATACTTCCGTCTGGTAAGTACTCTTTGCACGTTGCCATCATCATATGCAGTATATATACCAAGAATTTGTTCTTTAATTTATGAATTTATTCATAATGGCATGTTTCGTGTTGTCTTTTCTTCCTTATAGGCGACGCCTGAGACGGAATATGGCCGTATGAACATTGGAAGCCGACCATCAAAGAGAAAGCCAAGTGGTGGAATAGAATCGCTCAGAGCGATCCCCTGGATATTTGCTTGGACGCAGACGAGGTTTCATCTTCCGGTGTGGCTCGGGTTTGGTGGTGCAATGGAACATGTGATTGAGAAGGATATAAGAAACCTACAGATGCTCAAACTCATGTACAATGAATGGCCCTTCTTTAGAGTCACCATTGACCTAGTAGAGATGGTCTTAGCCAAGGGAGATCCAGAAATCGCTGCTTTGTATGACAACATCTTAGTTTCGAAGGATTTGTGGCCATTTGCAGCGCAGCTTCGTTCCAAGTACGAAGCCACTCAGAGCCTCATCCTTCAGGTATACAATTCGATCATCATCATCACATAAGATCTTAACTTAAACTAAACAGTTATGAAAATTGATGATAAACATAGTTTGCTGACTTCTCCCTTTGTGTTAGGTTGCTGGACACAAGGAGCTACTCGAAGGGAACCCGTATTTGAGGCAGAGGCTTCGGCTCCGTGATCCATACATCACGGTGCTCAACGTGTGTCAAATTTACACGTTGAAACGCACTCGTGACCCCAATTGCAGCAGCGTTGATCCGCACCTTTCGAAGGAAATGGAGACGAGCAAACCGGCTGCAGAGCTCGTAAAGCTTAACCCGACGAGCGAGTACGCGCCGGGGTTGGAAGACACACTTATCTTGACAATGAAGGGCATTGCAGCTGGAATGCAGAACACTGGTTAAATTCTAACAGTAAGAGAAGGCAAACTGGTTTAGGTGAATAGAGTATCTATGGTCTGTTATAAATTGTGGTTTACTATAATGTTCGAGAAAAGGTAAATAATGTTAAATTGATGGCTGTGGAATGTATTGGTATTGATTTTTAAATTTTCTTTATTTCATTGAAAAGAGGCTATAAAGAGAAAGAAAAGAAAGAATTATGTTTGAATTTGATTCTGAAAATGTTATTACTCGTGTAATAATATACTACCAAGAATTTTCGTCTTTTTTTTCCCACCCGCATTCAACTTTAACAAAAAAAATAAAATAATAATAATTAAAAAAAATCTGAAAATGTTATTACTCTTGTAATAATATACTACCAAGAATTTCCATCTTTTTTTCCCCACCGTATTGCAAATTTACTACTTCCACGGTTCCACTTAATATATTTAATTTATAATTTATTTACGTGCATAAAATAATACATAACCTTCTAAAAGTAAATCAAATTTGTCAAAAAACAATTTATTTAGTACATTTTAATTATAAAATTATCACTTCTACCCAACACATATGTAACATATTTAATTTATAATTTATTTAATATATAAAAATATTACATTACCTCAAAAGAGTGAATAAAATTTGTAAAAAAATCAACTTTCCTAATTAATAGAGTCTGTCAATTTAAAAAAATAAAAAAACTTGTGTTTATAGTAACATTGCATAATAAGTCGAAACGTACGGAGGAGAGTATTTGTTCCTAAATGATGTTACTCGAAGTGATTTACAAGTTAAGTATTCGATCATAATTAAATAATAATTTAATATGTTCTAATAATTGATAAAACTCTCCTATCATAGAAGACATGATCCGTTTGATTAGAGTCCACATGCATCTTTCAACTCTTAGGCTTCTATTTTATTTATTATTTTTAAAAAGATTTAGTTGTACTCTCTCCTTCCACACAAATGTGAATATTTACCTTATGATAATATAATTATAAAGTAAATGTTTGCATTTAATAAGATGAAAAGAGAGTAAAAAAAGCAAGTTTGCAATCAAATATGAAATTCTTATTCTTTTAACTGAAAAGTGGGTGCATGCAATCTGTGCACCGATTAATCTACGACTATGATTTCAAATTTTCAAGTCTATATATTTACTAATTTGATTTGAAGGTATACAATGATTTTATTTATGTATTTATTATTATCTTGTATGAATTAAGAAAATGGAGTAAAATTTATTTCAAGTAATTGTCAAAGGGATTGACTTTAAAAATAAAAAAAAAAATTATTATTGACTTTTTTCCCTTATTGACAACCTAGCCATGTACGTAGCTCATGTTATTCTTGCTGCTAGCGAAAGAGAAGGAAAAGGTCGGTAGTTATTATAAATTTATTTAATTTTTTAAAACTATATACTATATATATACATGTAAATGAATGAAATCAAGATATTGGCAACAAACTTGAAGCTTGAAGAAAAGAGAACTCACTTCTAATTTCCATTTCATATTGAAAATAACAACGTTTTCATCAAAGTAAACATGGCGGTACTTTCTCTCTTCTCTCTCTATTTTTATTTAAGTAAAAAAATATTCATGTAATTAGTAATTATAGTGTAAAAGTTTCTTAATGTTAAACTTAATTTTATACAAACAGTTGTTATAGTTTGGATCTGAATTCTTTACGATCCTTAAATTGAGTGAAGTATTTCGGATCCTTTATGTGATTAATGTTATGTGAAATACTAAAATTAGATTTATTTTTGATGAGATTTTTATTCAAAGTGTTGTTAATATATATATATATATATATATATATATATATATATATATATATATATATATATATATATATATATATATATATTTTTTCTTTCAGACCACTGAACTTCGGGTTCATATTGATTGTGCTGGATGCGAAAGAAAGATTAGGAAAGCTCTCAAGAAGGTCGAAGGTAATTCAATTAATTTCTTTCATATATATTAATCCTGTTTATTATTATTATTACTATTCATGATCATTGGATGCATAATCTAAACTTTAGAGTTTAAAACATAAACCTTCCCATACATTTTTACTTTATGCCAAAAAATTTCAAATTATTTACAATATTTATTTTCGTTTCAAACTTTTCAATTTTACTTTAATTCTTAAAAAAATATTTTTTACCAATTTCATTCCATTGCTAGCTATTGTAAAGATTATTTTGAAGAAACTAAATTTCTTAAAATTATTTTAAATATAGTAAATTTATGTGAGATGATTTTGGTATTTAACTCAAAACATTTAATATTGTAATTTCCTCAATAAATATTAATGCAAAATAAATAAAATTATAAAGGCTACTTTGTTTAAATATACTGCAAAATTAAAATGATGGATGAATAAAAATTGTTAGGAGTGAGGGAAGTGGAGATAGATATGGGGTTGCAGAAGGTAACAGTGACAGGATCATGGAGTGATCAAAAGAAGATCCTTAAAGCTGTAAGAAATACTGGAAGAATGGCTGAATTCTGGCAATTTCCTTACAATCCTGATACGAGGAACAACAATTCCACCCTCCACACCTTCATCCCCTCCACCTACTTCGTCGATCACCCGCCGCCCGTCTCCTCGTACAACTACCACAAGCACGGCTACAACAACCACGGTGGTTCTCGCGCCGGAAATTTGACCATTTTTGGAACTCAAACCGGACATGCTTTCAGTGATGAAAACCCTCATGGTTGCTCAATTATGTGATAAGCCATCACATATTATTATCGGGCAAATTGCACTTTCAGTCAAATACTTGTTATTTTGTTGGTAAAAACATTATGAAATCATTATAACTTATAAACATTATAAAGTCGTTATTAATCAATAAAATACAATATAAATTTTATTTGTAATACATTGATAAATCCCAGCATAATTATATACATTAATTTATTTAATGTTTCATGCTAAACAAATATATGTATGTCACATATACGAGTGGATTAACGTCGTTCCGTTTGTGCCGTTCACGAATTAAAAGTAATGTAATTATAGATTTTATGGAATTTACAACGTTTAGATATGTGACTTAATTCAACTTTTATCAAAAAATAAAAAATAAAAATAAAATATCAAAATAAACTTGTCGACAAATCTAAAATATTTAGTTACATAAACTCTCTCTTGTGAGACAAGTTATTTGTGAGACTGATATGAAACGAATGATCATTAAAGTATATTTATTATATATAGAGTTAAAATATGTTTATTTGTAGTTAAAGTATGTTAATAATAAATCATATTATAATACACTGAAATCATACTTTAATGCATAATTTAATATATTTTAAAAAATATATTTTAACCATTATTAAACATACTTTATCTATATAATAAATATACTTTAATGATGAATCAACCTATCTCACACCTGTCTCACAAATAATCTATCTTACAAGAGACTTTGTCTTGGTGATAATTTCAAGTCGATAAAAATCGCAAGGATAGAAAATACAACTTTTTGTGACTAAATCTAAAACTATTTGAAATCTTCTTTGAATTAAACACTTTTATGTGTACCATAAGTGTATTTTTTCTGGTTATATATCATAAAAAAAAAATTAAAAGTTCATCGTCTATAATTATGACACGGGATGTGCTAGCTATGGATCTATATATATATATATATATATATATATATATATATATATATATATATATATATATATATATATATATATATATATATATATATATATATATTATTAAAAAAAATCATCGTCTTTAATTATGACACCTAGCTATGACACTTTGCTTGTGTTAATTCTTGATTTAATCTGTATGCTATTTCAAATTTTGAACTTTATGCTATCAATTAATGTAATTGAAGTGATGTCAGATTTAATTGTATTATGCACTTAAAAAAAATAAGATAATTTATGTTAGCATTCATCTCAATAATTTAAATTAATGAAAAAAGGATTCGTAAACAATAATTGAATTTAATATTTTATGGAACAATAATATTTTTAAAATAGAATAACAATATATAGCTTCGCATATAATTACATTTCAATAGATATACTAACAATATATAGCTTCACATATAATTACATTTCAATAGGCCAGTATTCTTTTTACCAAGTTTTGGTAGCTCACATAATTTGTGAGATAATTTCATATCAGATTTACACTGATATTTTATATATATAGCGAATTTTATGAAATATTGTGCAAATGACACAAGCATATATATGATTTTAGCCGTTAAATAAATAAATTATAATTTAATCTTTAGCATTAATTAAGTTCAATAATAACTTTTAAAATTTAACTAATTATGTAGTAGTATTAAAAGTTAACAATACCACACAATATAATTTTCCTTTATATTAATTCAAAATGAGAATGAAATATAAATGTAACACTTTTAGAGAAAGGCATGCTATTTAAACAAAAAAAAAATGCTAAATCCTGTAAAAAATTTAGATTAGAATTCCCTTGTTAATAAGATATCCTCACATTGTTTTTTTTATTGTTAGAAACTCTATATCTCAATTTAATTTTAAGGGTGAGGCTCCTGTGCACCCGGGCGCACGGAGCACATTCCGTGCGCCTTTACAATTTTCATGCCCCTTTACCATTTAAACCCCTAGCAATACACATGTTTAAATAGGATTGGAGGGGAGGGTTGTGTTCACATGGGGACACGGAGCATCTTTCCGTGTCCCCGGGCGCACAGGAGCTTTTGCCTAATTTTAATTTCTAAGTTATTGCAGGCCATTTATTGGGTGCCAAGGAAGAAAAGATGTTGTTCGTTGGCTACATACATTAGAGCAAGAAATGATAAAAAAAAAAAAAAAGACATCCTAAGAGGGAATCCGATTATCAACGTCACCCTTTTGTGTTTCTCCATCACGCGTTCCTTCTTGCTCAGCGCCACTCCGCCACAAACCGCCACCATTGCCTACTGGTAGAAGAACGGCCGTGTCGAGTTGCATTCCGTGTGGATTATCTCCCATTAATAGAATTTTGCGTTCTGACCAAACGACGATGAAATGCATGCCCATGAATATAAAAGAAAGAGTAATTTGCTAATTACTTAGTTTCCATGATTGTATATATCCCTGCTTCATAATTATTTTCACCATATATTAGATATAAATCATTTAAAATACGGTAGAATGTGTGAAAGCTAGTTAGGTAATTAAAAGGATAAAGTCTCTTGTGACGCTATTTATGTGAGACAATTTGTAAGATGGGTTAAAGTATGCCAATTATATGAATAAAATATATTTAATGATTGTTAAAATATATTTTTGTAAAGTATAATGAATGATGAATTAAAATATGATTTTAGGATGTTGTAATACGATTAATTATTGACATATTTTAACTACACAAAAACATATTTTACTTATATGATAAACATACTTTAATAATAGATTAACCCGTCTCACAAGAGAGTCTCTCAATTAAAAGATATAATTGTTATTAATGGTATATGAAGTATATTTTTATCTTTTTTATAATAATTATTGAGATTTAATTAGTAAATGCGGGTATATTTAGCAATATTAGAGTGCGAATAGTTATGCCTTCTAAAAAGACAAATATTTATGTAAACCGTGTTTACATACATTTACTTTTTAGTACATAAAATTTTACTTTTTAAACATATAAATTATTATTTTTCTAAATTAAAAAATTACTTTCTTTTTGATAATTTCATATACTTTCAAAGTAAATCATATTGAAAAATAAAAAGTAGGAGTATTATCTTTACGCTTAATTTTTTTTTATAAAAATCAATCAATAATAAAATGGTATGATCACAGTAAATTTGCATGTGCTTAACACATGAATTCGAATCCTGCGTGATTAAGTACTCTTGCAGCATAAGTTAGAATCCCTCGACCAGGTGCAGTGTTGCCTTCGGCAGAGTCGACACCGTCATCAAGACGGCGATAACCGTAACTAAGTAAATAAATAAATACTAGTACTCCATAACTTAACATATTTTATTAGCAAATTTTAGTAATTTTAATAATAAAAAAAATTGAATGTAAAAAATATTATTATTAAGAAAAACATACCTCCTCAATCTCACAACATTCTTATTACTATTTGTTCATCCCACACTCATCTTCATATCTCATAACAGTTTATCTAACAACATCAAAAAGTTATTACAATTTTAAATTTATCACTCATTTCTCACATACAAGTCATTATTTTATACATGAAAATACTACAATATATATACCTTTAAAGTCAACAAATTTAATAAAAAAACAATTTTTCTTAAATAATACTCCCTCCGTTACATAATACTTTTCATGTTTACTGTTTCACGTTGTTTAAGAAAATGTGCTCTTTTTGACCAACTTTATTGACTTTTGAGGGTATTGTAGTATTTTTAGATAATAAAAAGTATATAGTAATGATATGTGTATGAAAAATGTGTGGCAAATTTGAAATTAAAGTAACTTTTGAAATTGTTGGATAAAGTGATGTTTCCTTTTTTTTTGGAATTTGAAAAATTTTGTTGGACAAACAAATGAGAAAAGTGTGAAATGTTTAATGGACGAAGGGAGTATGATATATTAACGAGAAAAATGGTGCGAAACAAGAGTATACTACTCCCTCCGTCCCATAATACTTATCACATTTACTGTTCCACGTTGTTTAAGAAAATGTGCACTTTTTGACCAATTTTATTGATTTTGGAGGGTATTGTGGTATTTTTAATAATAAAAATATATAAAGTAATGATATGTATGTGAAAAAATGAGTGGTAAATTTGAAATTAAATGAACTTTTGAAATTGTTAGATAAAATGATGTTCCAGTTTTTAGGATGTGAAAGATTTTGTGGGACAAACAAATGAAAAAATTGTGAAAGGTTTTACGAGATGGAGTATTATTAAATACATACATAAATTAATACACAGAGAAAGCAAACATACAATCGAATTAACATGATATCAACTCATGTTTTTATTGTGTGGATCACAACAGTTCTATTTTTTCCTTTATTAACTAATTATTAGACAATTACAATATTTTATACGTGACCCACTGCAAAAGTTATTATTATATAATAAATCTTCATATTAACTCGAACTGATAAATTTTGTTTTTAATTAACATCAGTCTTAGAATCTTAATAACATCCACCATAATAATAATAAATCTTCATATTAACTCGAATTGATAAATTTTGTTTTTAATTAACTCCAATCTTAGACTCTTAATACATCCACCATAGATCGACCGTACGCTCGCGAGAGATTCTTCATTTCTAATTAAGTTGTTTCAAGCAATCTTAATTAACACATTTATTTTTTTCATGTGTAACATCCACAGTGTAGATCCTCAAAAATCATTGTAATTTAAATATACATGTATATTGCTTAGAACGAGCCCGATTAGTCTCGAGATCACTCGAGTTATTTTCGAGATGAGTCGAGCTCGATTTAATTCGTTAAGCAAATCGAGTCGAGTTTATCGAACCTTATCAAATTGATTTTTAATAACCACTATATCTTATATTTATTACATTATTATTAATATGATTATTATTAAAATAATCAAGCTTTGTCGAGCCAAGTTCGGCTCGGCTCGTTACAAGTATAAAATGAGCTCGAATAATCACGAACAGAGTCGAGCTTACGAGCAACTCGTTTAACTTAAAAGCTCTACCTACAATTTAATTAATTATAACACATAACAAATGAAATATATATTTAATAAATGAAATAAAAGATGAAATACGAAAATAAATATGTAATCCATTTAACTTTTACCACTTTCATCTTATAAATAGTAGTAACACTATATATAATTTTACACCATATCTCACAGCTAGTACTTACATTTTATACTTAATCATGTAATAGAAGATTAGAAATGAGAAAATATTACTAATAAATTTCTTAATTTTAAAGTATTGTTTATGTCTTTTATTTTCCTTCGTATTTTTTTTATTTTAAAATATTTACTATATAAATGGGCGGGGCAGAGGGCGGGAGGAATTCAGGAAGAATTTGATCAATGGCGACTGAAACAGCAATCACGATCTTTCGTCCTGCACCGATTATTCCTTATATTGTTCCTCCAGGTAAGATTTAGATTTCCTTGTTTGATTTCCGTATGTTAATTTACTGTAATATCAACTTAATTCGACTCTAATTTGACTGATTGATTTCCGTATGTTATTTACTATATGTAATGTAATTTGACGCAGCGATTCTTCCTCAACGTCCACGTGCACCAGGTAATATTTAGATTTCCTTATGTAATGTAATTGGACTTTGTTTGATTTCCGTATGTTAATTTACTGTAATTTCAACTTAATTCGACTCTAATTTGGCTGATTGATTTCTGTATGTTATTTACTATATGTAATTTGACTCTTCCTTATATATAACTCTAATCTACTCGATTTCTGTATGTTGCGTTCATTATATGTATTTACTGTATATGATCCTCTTTTTATTTATTATGTCCTGCCTGATTTTACTATGAATCTATGTATGTAATTTTACCTCATTCTGTATGTTGCGTTCATTATATGTATTTACTGTGTATATGATCCTCTTTATATTTATATATTCATATATTATGTCATGCCTGTGAATATATGTATGTAATTTTACTGTGAATCTATGTATGTAATTTTACCTCCTCAATATGCATATTATGTTTATGTTTGTTGATGGTGAGAAATCCCAAATCCATTTAATTGTTGGATATATATATATATATATGCATCTATGTCTATGCATATATATGTTCGTTTCCCAACAAGACTGGTGATACCAAATTGCCATTAAACTTATAATAATTATATTCCAACAAGTGAATGGAAACTGCATAATGAATTCCAGAGGATATTAGCATCTATATGCATCTAGGGGGTGTGTTTCCTTCTATGCTCCTTCTACATATATCTAATTGCTGTATTTACATTGCAGGTCTAAAGGAGTATGATATTGATTTGTATAAGTTGTTTGATGATAACATAAAAGAGAAGTGTCTGAAGTGGGGAGCCTCCACAAACACAATCACAAAGAGAAGATTGGAAAATGAGATCCATAATTTTTGCCATGAGCTTGGTAATGGCCTTCGAGGCCTTCTGCGAGCTAAGAAGGATGTGAAGTCACAGATATTTTATAATAAAAAGTAAGTAAAAAAAAGTTGTTATTCTTGATTTAAATTTTATGTACATAATTTAACTCATTCCTTTTTTTGTTGCAGGATAGGAGATTACCTTATGGTTGCTGCTGCAGTAAATACGGGAGCTGAGAGAAAAAGACTTAATGAAGAGTCAGAGAAGCATTATAAGGTATAACTTACAAGCCATTTTTACACACACATAAAATACAAAGAGTGAGGAGTGATTCATAGTTCTTTAGAGTTTAATCTGACAAACAGTGTTTCACATTGTTAGAGAGCCTATTAAGTTGCTAAAGAGAACGATGTACCCAAATGTAACCGATTTCGGTTGTTGGTAGCCGTGGCTATGATTGATTTATATGATCAGTTAAATGATCGTGACAGGTAAATCAGTACTTCACTATCTTCACCAACTTAATTTATGGTTTCAATTTGTTAACTTCATTTATTGTTTCTTGTTTCAAGGGCTAAGGAGATAGCATTTGAAGCTTTAAATGCTAGCAGACAAGAACTTTTGAAGATGACAACTGTGCACCCGGAGGCCTCTAGGCTGCTTAAGCTCATTATCAAGAGATTGGACGAATGGTCCATCATACCTTCCCACGTACGGGAAGTAAATGAGGCAGAGGGGGAGATTATAGTTGGTGAAGAAGGTGAAGAAGGTGATGAAGGTGATGAAGCCAGGGGTGGCTTGTTTGATTTTCTTGGAGAAAGACGCGGATTTTTTGGGAGTGCTAAGAGGTGTGTGGAAAACGTCTGGCTGGTCCTTACTGTGGTGCAGTTCATGACAAGTTTTTTAAAGAGAAGATGGGGAAAGAGAAATGTGTTGGGTTTATCTTGCCCAGCGGAGCCGGACCCACTCAATCCACTAGCATGATATTGTCCGCTTTGGGCCGCCCACTGGCCCGCACGGTTTTACCACTCTGGTTTGCACGTGGACGGTTCTAAGGTCTTTATTTGTTTTTTGCACGTAAATTAAGGAGTATTATTATTATAGATAAGGTGTCTAATTGTATTAGAGGGAAATGGTGGGTCATATTGTGTATTTTCTTTATTAAATAGGGGAAATTGATGCTTTTGAAGCGCACGTGGACGGTTCTAAGGTCTTTATTTGCTTTTTGCACGTAAATTAAGGAGTATTATTATTATAGATAAGGTGGGTAATTGTATTAGAGGGAAGTGGTGGGTCATATTGTGTATTTTCTTTATTAAATGGGGGAAATTGATGCTTTTGAAGTGTGTGGATCCCTCCGTCCCCTTGAAAGGCATTCGTTTGCTGTTTGCACGTGGACGGTTCTAAGGTCTATATTTTGGTTGACACCCAACCAACATTTCCCCCTCAAACAAAGTCCCGCAGCTAGACCATCCAGTTTGAAGTCCGAACATCCCACCAACCCCGGACTGGGCCGGTTAAGTCTGGGGCCTGACTCTGATACCACATGTTGGGTTTATCCGGCCCAGCGGAGCCGGGCACACTCAATCAACTAGCATGATATTGTCCGCTTTGGGCCTGCCCACTGGCCCGCACGATTTTACCACTCTGAGCATCACGCTCAAAAGACCTCATGCTAGGGAGAGTCCATCCCTCAATTATAAACCCTCGTCATCCCCACTTCTAACTGATGTGGGACTTTGGTTGACACCCAACCAACATTTTCCCCTCAAACAAAGTCCCGCAACTAGACCATCCAGTTTGAGGTCCGAACATCCCACCAACCCCGGGCTGGGCCGGTTAAGTTTGGGGCCTGGCTCTGATACCACTTGTTGGGTTTATCTTGGCCCAGCGGAGCCGCGCCCACTCAATCCACTAGCATGATATTGTCCGCTTTGGGCTGCTCACTGGCCCGCACGGTTTTACCACTCTGGGCATCACACCCAAAAGGCCTCATGCTAGGGAGAGTCCATCCTTCAATTATGGGAGAGCAAGGCTACCAGAGGACTTGTTGAGTTTATCCACCCAGGGAGTCGGGCCCACTTAATCCACTAGCATGATATTGTCCGCTTTGGGCCGCCCACTGGCTAGGGAGTCGGGCCCACTCAATCCACTAGCATGATATTGTCCGCTTTGGGCCACCCACTGGCCCGCACGGCTTTACCACTCTGGGCATCACACCCAAAAGGCCTCATGCTAGGGAGAGACTCTCTCACACTTATAAACCCATCGCCATCCCCACTTCTAACTGATGTGGGACTTTGGTTGACACCCAACCAACATTTCCCCCTCAAACAAAGTCCCGCAGCTAGACCATCCAGTTTGAGGTCCGAACATCCCACCAACCCCGGGCTGGGCCCGCCTCATGCTAGGGAGAGACTCTCTCACACTTATAAACCCATCGCCATCCCCACTTCTAACCGATGTGGGACTTTGGTTGACACCCAACCAACATTTCCCCCTCAAACAAAGTCAAAGTCCCGCAGCTAGACCATCCAGTTTGAGGTCCGAACATCCCTTGGTTGACACCCAACCAACATTTCCCCCTCAAACAAAGTCCCGCAGCTAGACCATCCAGTTTGAGGTCCGAACATCCCACCAACCCCGGGCTGGGCCGGTTAAGTCTGTGGCCTGACTCTGATACCTCTTGTTGGGTTTTTCTGGCCCAGCGGAGCCGGGCCCACTCAATCCACTAGCATGATATTGTCCGCTTTGGGCCGCCCACTGGCCCGCACGGTTTTACCACTCTGGGCATCACGCCCAAAAGACCTCATGCTAGGGAGAGTCCATCCCTCATATATAAACCCCTCGCCAATCTCACTTCTAACCGATGTGGGACTTTGGTTGACACCCAACCAACAAAATGATCTGTGAAACTTTGGTGGATAAACTTTGTTGTTTCAAAACTCAAAGCTAATGTGTAATAAGAGTGACGTTCCTGGGATATTCTGGGAAACTTCGTTACATTGACAGGTGTCGTTTCTGTAGGGGTCGTTTTGTTAAACTTTCATCCTCTATTAAAGTTCAATTCTTTAATGGAAAATAAAAAATTAAATGCTATTATAAAATAGAAGATCCACCAAGAATCGGCACATCCTGTTTAAGAATCGGCGGCGATCGTCTAGAGGTAGGATTGTTGTGGCCATGTTTAGGGTTTACGCCTTCTTGTGTATCAACCATCGATCTCTGCTTCTTTAATTTCTGTAATTTGAAATTGGGGGTTTATTCGATAATCTTCTAATCTTTGCATCTATTTTCTTATAAATATTCATGTTTTCTTAAAATGTATAAAAAGTTTGAAAATTGTTTGAAAATGATTAAAGAAGAGAATTTGACGCATTATCTTTATCATATATGTATAAAAAGTTTGAAAACTGTTGGAAAATTATTAAAGAAGAAAATTTGATGCATTATCTTTATCATATATTCATTTTCACGTAATTTTCAGATCTATCTAAATGATGCTAGTGTAATACACGCCTCTCTAATGCCAGATGTGTTAGGAGTCAATTATAATTCTTATTCATTCAACTTACAATGGCGAGAAATGATTTTTTATAGCTGACCCTACTTGCTGGGGTAAAAAGTTTAGTGTGTTTTTTGTGGTGTGCTGTGAAGACTTCATTCTATTTTATTTGAACTTTCATGCAACTTTTAATGGTTCTTTTAATAGTTCTCCACTGCAGAACTTCAATTGTAATGTCTAATTTCTTATTTTATGACTTAATGCATTATACAACTTGATTATTCTGCTCGGTCATACCCATTAACTCGATCATTTATGCAACTTACCTGCCTGCAGACATTTGCAGAAGGAGCAATGGTTGGTTATACACTTATACTCCTTGGTGAGGAGGACCTACTTGGCCAGCTCCCTTGACAACACGACAGCGATGCGGCTTTGGCTCATGCGGAGGAGGAATACATGGACGAATTTATTGGCGTAGTCGTGAAGTGGTGGTGGTTCAAATCGTTGCCCATTTGGAGCCAACTACCGAATATGGGAAGAGCGAGTGGGCCAGGAGGGAGGTTGAGGTGTTTGCGGCGAACTTTGAGATCATGATGGGCGGCGGCGGCGGCGGCAACGTGGTTGAGGAGGGGTTTTCTAAGGAGGTTTGACGGGTGGGAAAGGATTTGGGAAGGGAGATGTAATTTGGGGGAAATTTTAGGGTTTCAGAATTGGTTTGAATTTGAGAGAGAGAACTAATTTTCATGACTTAACGGCGCGTGGTATGCACGCGAGGGGCCTTCAGTTAGTTTTAAACGGCTTGGGGTGGAAATTGCAAAAAAAATATTGTGGGGGACCATTATTGCTGAAAAAAAAAATGTTTGGGACCGAAGTCAAAACAATTGGGACCAAACTCAAACGAGACTGTGACGGGTGGGACTGGTATTGCAATTTTCTCTCGAGATGAGTTAGCCTTTCTTTAATTAGAGCTTCTTTAATTAGAAGAGGAGCGTATGGAGCATCTGCAATTTCAACTCTATCAACCGAGAGTTAAAATTTTTTGTCTCATAACTATTTAAAACTTTAGATTTTGTCACAAAAAAGATATTTGTGTCGATTTTATTCCATAACTATGAGTTTTATTTTGATTTTGTCTAATTTTTTGTCGGAACCCTCAATTTTCGCAAGAAATTGGTTACGTGTATAAAAAGTTATAGCACAAAAAAACTTTTAACCTCTAGTTTACAGAAAAATCAAAATATTTTTTTTAACTATTTTTAAAAGCTTCATAAATCATAAAGAAAAATATTATCTGTGAGAACAACATTTGTAATGGACTAAAGAATTTATTAAAATAGAGAAATAAACATGACAAGCTAACATCAAAACAAACAAATCACACATAATTATGCAAAGTTAAGAGTTTTTTTTTGTCCCATAACTTTTTAAAACTTTAAATTTTGTCCCAAAAAAGATATTTGTATCGATTTTGTCCCATAATTATAGGTTTTATTTCAATTTTGCATAATTTTCGCCGGAACCCATGATTTTCACCAAAACCTCCAAATTCATCAGTCATGTGCAACACACGTAGCCAATTTCTGGTGAAAATTGGACAAAATTAAAATAAAACTCGTAGTTATAAGACAAAATTGATATAAATATCTATTTTTAAAATTTCAAATAATTATGGGAAAAAAAATAACTCATCAACTGATCCTCTGACACCATTTGGATCAGTTGTAACTGCAACCAATTAAAATTGTTTTTTCAAGATCAAAATTTCTAATGCTCACTAGGATCTTGTGGAGCTTCAATTTTGCAGTTTGAAACATGTTCATGGATTTGGACATTGCCAGCCAACTACACATCAGGCATCGCAACCAATCGATGTAGTAGACCGATGATTATGAATTGATTTGGGGTTTTATTTTCATTAATTAAAACATAACTTAATTTATAAATCAATATCTATGATAGAGTCAAACTTAATAGGCCTTGTGTGAGATACTTAGGTGAGACTAATAAAAAGTTATAATATCAATAAGAAAAAGTAATATTCAATTGATGAAAAGTGATAATGTTACAGTGAACTATTTTATAAATCGAGATAATATTTTATAGCGAAAGTAATAATAATATTATTGCTTTCTATCCGTCTCAAATAAAGACTTATTTGACACTGTCTCACCCTTAAAAAAATCAATCAATATCTATAAATAGTTGTTTCCATCTATATATAGAAAATGGAATTCAAATATTAAGAAAATCGAGAGAGAACAACACACCATCAACATCTCTTTCTCACTATTCTCCAACACCCACTTTCAATTCCTCTCCCATAGATCAAATACTCCAAATCATCCCATAATTATCTCATTAAACCACACACTCACTCCTGCTATCCTCTCAAGCCACTCATATACTTTTCACTCCTACTTTTAGCTATCAAAATAGATACCAAAAGTTATCTTAGAAATCAGTCCTGTAACTTCAAGGGATTAAATCAGGTAGTAGATCGATGATTATCAATTTGATTTATTTTTATTTTTTAGTACTTATTTCGATCGATTATTATGATCGAAATTTGGTTTATTTTTATTTTTTCATAAATGATTCAATCAAGTAGTGTGCTTCTCTTAATTCCTTTGGAATTGGATTACATTTGATGGTTCAAGCCACAACCTTTAATTATTATATATTTAAGCAGGTATTTTGAGGCACAAACTAAAGTCCTAATTATATGTTAGTTCCTTAGTAAGATTGAATACCCTTTATTTCATTAATTTTTTTAAAGATTAAATACCCTTTATTTCATTAATTTTTTTAATGAGATGTAAATACCCTTTAAAACAAAATGATATGCTCTTATTAATTAGAGTTGGTCTTCTGTGTCACCGGGGACACATCGTGTCCCCATGGGAATACAAGAATTTAATAATAGAAATTCGTTTGTTCTTGAACTTTAAGCCAATTTCGGTATAATTGCGCAAGGTAAGCGTACCTTATCGTGTAGTTATTGACCCAGTTTAATTATCGATCAAAGGGAGAGTTCAATCCGAGGTGTATCCGGATTCATTTTTAACCATGCTTTATAGGAGTGATCGGGTTTGTGAGTTGTAGAACGAAAATACAAATTATCTAATCAAGTAGCAAGTAAACTAACTAACAACTAAATGAGATTGATGCAAGAGACAAATAACCAAGAATGAGAATGAAGTGAAAGGTGAATATTCTAAAGAGGAGCAAGACTAACCACATTCAAGATTAAGGGTATTATATAGACTTGTTAGATTCAAATGACAATTATCAATGATAAATGGACTAGAAGCAATCACAAAGGTTCTCCTAATCCCTATGGCCAAGGTAATTAGGATCTAAACTCATTACAAGTTTTTTAAGCACAAAAGATTGTCCCTTACTCTCAATTCCCTCAAGGGTACTATGATTATAAGATTGGTTCTTCTCACTCAATTAATAACCTGCTTAGATCCATTAACTAAATGTCCTCACATGAATGTTCTAAGTATATAAAGATGCTACCACATACTTCATATACTAACATACACTATCCATACTATAACATGATTCAATCAAAACCCTAGTTACAATATCGGAATGGCCATCCTAACATCATAAATAGTGATTTCAATCACACACATCATAATGCAAATAAAGTGAATCATAAATCATGTAGGAAATTCCATCTATCATATCAAAATACCATTAAAATCCAACAAATCCACAAAGCCCTAATCCATCTTGTGGCTAGCCTCACTAGAGGTCTAGCCAACAATAAACATTATGAAAACATCCATAAAATGCTTACATGCATCCATTGTTTCAATCACAAGTCAAAAATACTACAAATGAAAAGTAAAATATCTTCCCTTCTTGAGGTAGGTTGGATATCTTCCTTCACTTGTAAGATCAAACTCTCAATCCTCTATCCTCAATAGCTTGGTGATGAAAGAGTGAAGAAAATGGAGTTGATGGATGGTGAGATGGTGGATGGATGATGATGAAGGTGTAAATTGTATAGAATAGTGTGTGTAGTGTGTTCTTGGAAACTCCCCTTGCCAAAATCTGCCTCCAAAAGTTGATGTTGGGGGTATTTATACCCCCAACCCACCTGGAAATCGCATGAAGGTGAAAAACGACTTTTGGCCAAAAGTGCAAGAAAACACGGGCGTGTTTTCCTGCATCTGCCCGTGTTTTCTTGCAATTTTTCAGCATTCTGTAAGTTTTAGCACCTGCAGAAAAACACGGGCAATGCATAAAAACACGGGCGTGTTTTTATGCATTTTGATTAATTCTTTATTTTCTTCAACTTTCTCCTTTCTTCATGCTTTTTCTCACCATTTATCTTCAAAATCACCTATTCAAAGACATGAAAATCATCATCATCAATATCCCAAAAATACTATATACAAAAGATGCAAAAATTACGGAATAAGGTAACAAAAGACACATAAAAACAACACAAAATCTAGGTGAATTAGACGACAATCAACCCCCCAAACTTAAAGTGTTGCTCGTCCCCGAGCAACGAAAATACCAGAACAAAGGAGTAACATTCACCTAGACTCACAAAACAAAACAACATGAGCTCCAACATATCCACAAGCAATTAGAGATCGCAAATCATGTTAGGAAACCTTACTAAACTAGAAATTAACACATGTGGAACTTAAAATGCTCAAGACGAAGAGGAAGCCACACAATTATATCCCTCAACCATAAGCCTCACGGATGTGTATAACACTCACTCTTGTGATATAAAGGGGTGATACCTCATTCAATTGATCATAGTCAAATCATCATAGGTTTGCAAGTGAACTCATGCTTGTTTGCCATTTTTAATGTCACACAAAGATCAAAAAGGACTTGAAATCAGGATGTAATGATGGCTCTTTGGTAGGATAGGTAAATATAGATAAAAGTGACTTTAATGCGTATCATGATCATAGAGAAGGCCTTCATGTGTTTTCTTCTTTCAATCTCCATCTTCTCTTTATTGCACTTTTTATCTTATCCATGTGTACCTCAAAACTTAAGATCTCTTGCTGAATTCTTATGAGAGCTTGATCATCAACGATGCATTTTTCTTAGAATCTCGCTTTTCTTTTGTTTTCAACTTTACATCCTATTTCTTTTTCTTTCCCATTCATTCTCACTTACTAGCGCTTACTTTTGTTTTGCTTTCCTTCCTGTTTATTTCTTATACTCAACCTTTTGTTAACCTTCTTCTATAATCTCCACGCATCATAGGTTTTATGTATAAGCTCAAGTAGGATTATTAGGCTTGTAATGTGCTCATCAATAAAATAGGCTTTAAGGCTCAAATTTTGGCTAACAAGGGATAAATATTCAAGGTAGGAAATTCATTTGGCTAGTGACTTGTTAAATCAAACATGGCCTAGAATCATTTCTCAGCGCTTCATCAAAAGGCGTACTTGCAGAGTTCACGAGCAAATTCTAATTCATCTTCTAATGATCAATCCTCTCATCAATGGAATCAAAACCGTATGAAATGCACGGTTTGAGGCTCAAATCTCACTAGGTTTTTGCTTATGGCCTTAGAATATTATCGAGTTTTATCCATCTTTATCTTGCGCAATTTAAAAACCTATATCTCAATTTCCTAGAGTAAAATGTCCTAACAAAATTTTTAATCACCATTGCAAACAAATATATCAAAGCTCAAGGGAAAACGACATAAAATAATATAAAAGAGCCAAATAAAATCTACCCTCCCCGACGATCAAACACATACAAACAACAACAACACATCAACAAAAAGCAAATACAAAGATTAAACATTCATAGCAAAGTTCAAATATCCCAAATCATCAAACATAAGCATCAAGTCTAACAACTATGAATGGAACAATCCAACAATAAAACCAAACAATCAAACAAGAGAGTACTAAGTCAAATGCAACATCACAATCAAAGTTCATTAAAAGATAGAATAAAAATAGAGAAGATTAGAAAACTCCAATCATGGAGAAGGTGAGTTGCTTGGATCTTCCGAGGGATATGGGGGGTAGTGTGGCGGAAACTGTGGTTCTTGAGGCGGTTGGAATGGAGCCCATGGTTGGAAAACTTGAGGGTCAGAAGGATTGTGTAGATTGTAAAAGTATGTCATCATCCTCTCAACATTCTCCTGACTCCTCCCAATATTGTTGACCGTGTGCTCCACCCTGTCTCCACGCTCTCTAGAGTATCTAGCTTCTCTCACAAGCCATTGTTGATCTCGTTGTATTTCAGCCACTGTTCCTCTCAATTCACCCCACTCTTCTCTAGTAATTCCTCCTCCTCCTGCTCCAGTGCTAGGTCCTGCTCCTTCATCACCTTCCTCAAACTCAGGCTCCCGAGTCATCTCATCTCTAGGAACTTCCCTGTGCATCAACTCAACCTGATGACTAGCCTTGAACTCATTCACTTTAGCTGTATGGCTTTTGCTAAGTAGAGTGATGTTCTTCTTTTGCCTAGTTGGATATATCTTTGTCAGTTCTACATTTGGTACAGGAAAGATCTCTTTTTGACGGAGTACAAACACCCAATCATTACCAATTTCTTCCAAAATTCTCATTTTCTTCATTTCTTCTAGCCCAAGATTGGGCCCATCCAAGGGTATCAATCCAGAAAGGTCTTTTCCTATCCTTCGAGCAAGCAATGTAATCAAACCTCCCTCCGCAATCACTTGAGGGTGCTTTCTCTTAGCATTCCTAAAAACATTCGGGATCCAGTATCCCGCAGCATTGAACACTTTACCCTCGAGGAAGCATTTGATGACATACAACTCGCGTGCCCCAATGGTTGCCTCTGCTTTAGCGAAAATGGTATTTGACAATATCTTTTCGAGATAGCGGAGGGCTGGATTTCTCATACTAGCAGCTTTGGATGATGATGAATTGTACTTCAGTTGCTTACCTTTCTCCTCTCTAAGAGTCAACATTCCCCAAAAATCTTGTCTTTTCCAATTCCCTTTATCCTGAAAATCTTTGACATTTTGAAGGAATGGGCATCCCAAGAAGTCATTCACAACGTGAGTCTCCATCTTTAGTTTCTCGTTCATCATTTGAAAAGTGATCTCTTGTGGAAAAGACGTCCTTGGGAAATTTTTTACTGTGAGTGAACACATGAACTCCAATGTCAGTCCCACATAGGTTTCGGACCTATTCCTTAAGAACTCACTCATTCCAACTCTCTCAAACATCCCCTCAATGTCTCGAGTAATTCCCAACACTTCCATTGCCTCTGGATCAGCATACCTCGTTTTAATGACTTTGGGGGCCAACTTATTCCACTTCAAGCACATATCCCACCATTCCTCTCCAAAATCTACCCCAAAGTTATCCGGATGCAATCTTAAAATCCTTAATTGATGATTAATTTCTCTAAACTTTTCATGTGTTAACACTTCTTCAACATTGTCCAACTGCTCATTTTCATCATGATCCTACATAATCAACAAGAAGTGTTATTGCAAGTAAGAAGTATTGATTATCCACACTTGAATATTCTACATGTGCTCCTTTAATTATTTTAGAAAACTTTTCAACTCTTCTTTAGGCATACTCAACAATGCACCAATCATGTCTTTTTCTAGATCATTGTAAGCCATCTCATGTTTCTTTAAATCATATGAACACAACTTCTCATGTATTTCATAGCTTACACAACTTATGACAATCATGAACATGTATAATTAAGCACTTTAAACCTCAAAAGTTGAAAAATTTTCTAAGTGGCATTTCAACAAACACTTAGTGGGCAAGAATTTTCAAAGTACAAATTTTCACACATTTCTTGAACAATCATCCCAAAATTTCTCATCATACAGTCTAAGCATGTAGAATATCCATCAAATATATCAATTTCATCATTCAACACTTCTTACTACACAAAATTTCAAAATCCTCTTCTCTTTCAAAAACTCTCCTCATACAAATAGACTCAATCCCTTCCTAATTTCACATTCAAGGTTTATTGACATGCACATTCGTATTCATAATCGAAAATCCAAACATTTCTACACATAAACCCTAGAAATTTAACTTCAAAGAAATTAGGGAGGAGTGGAAAAGTACTTACCATTTTCACTTAATAAGTGAGAAGAGAGCGGAGAGAGAATTCCGGTGGTTTTTCCGGCAGCCGGAGGCGGTGGAACGTGGGGGCAGGGAGACGGGAGTGTGTGATGAGTGAAAAGGGGAAGAATGAGTGGAGAAAGAAGAAAGGGGAAGAAAAAGGGCAGAGAGCCCGCAATTTGCATGAAAACACGGGCGTGTTTTTATGCACTTGCCCGTGTTTTTCTGCAAATTTCCGGTTCGACTTACCTGGACCCGATTTTTTTTTCGGTTCAACTTCATAAAAACACGGGCGTGTTTTTATGCTTCTGTCCGTGTTTTTCTGCCAAATTTCAGCTCTCTGGACAATTTTCTTCTTTTCCATACTTAGCCAAATTTCCTCATTGTTTCTTACCTTACCATACTTTCCAAGCACATATGCATATGATTCAAGCCCAACTCCAATATAAATAATGAAGCATAACTCAATACTCTCATGAAAAAAAATCAAATAACAAAATCACAAAAAGAACAAACAACAACCACAAATAATCAACAAAAACAACAAGAACACAACAAATTAACAAATAACAAAACACCAAAGCACTCAATGGATTCAATCAACAAACACATACAAGTTACGCTACGACGCATCCCCCCAAACTTAAATCTTGATAGAGGAAAGAATTAAGTTTGTGAAAGTAGTGAAACTTATCCTTGACGCATCCAACGTAGCGCTTCTCGTAATCCATTCTTCATTCCATCCACTAGAGTGTAAACCTACACCACCAAGACACGAACAACACATGAAAACAACAATAAAAGAAAATCCTACTATACTAATAATAAAAATGAGTTTAAGAGTGAAGAGTATCCACATACACTATCTCCTTTTGAGAAGGAGATAGGTAATGTTTAACCCGATGCCCATTAACTACGAACTCATCATTTGGCCCCTTGAGTTTCAATGTATGTCCTCCGATGACCTCCAACACCTCAAATGGGCCCATCCATTTCGACTTAAGCTTTCCCGGAAACAACTTCAATCTTGAATTAAACACTAGCACCTTATCCCCGGGGGCAAATGTCTTTTCTTTAATCTTGGCATCGTGCCACTTTTTCACCTTCTCTTTATAAATGGTTGAGTTTTCGTATGCTCTTTCACGAAATTCTTCCAACTCTACCATTTTTAGCAACCTTTCTTGTCCGGCCTCCCCTTCATTCATGTTGAGCCTCTTGATTGCCCATAACGCCCGATGCTCCAACTCAACGGGGAGGTGACAAGCTTTCCCATACACCAACTGATACGGAGAAACACCAAGAATTGTTTTGAAAGCCGTCCTATATGCCCATAAGGCATCATCAAGCTTTTCAGCCCAATCTTTCCTTCCCCCATTGATCGTCTTTTCCAACACTAACTTGATTTGGCGGTTTGAGACCTCCGCCAAACCATTTGCTTGGGGATGGTAGGGAGTGGCTATTCGGTGTTTAACTCCGTATTTCTTCAACAGTCCTTCCATCAATTTGTTCACGAAGTGTGAACCCCCATCACTTACCAAAGCTCTTGGGACTCCAAATCGACTAAAGATGTTCTTTTTCAAGAATTTTTGCACCACAAAAGCATCATTAGTCTTGGTGGGGATCGCCTCCACCCACTTGGATACGTAGTCCACCGCCAACAATATGTATAGATACCCTTGAGACGAAGGAAATGGTCCCATAAAATCAATGCCCCACACATCAAAAATCTCCACTTCAATTCCTAATCCCATGGGCATTTCATCTCTTTTACCTATTCCTCCAACCCTTTGGCACTTATCACATTTTTCAACAAATTTCTTGGCATCTCCAAACAAAGTGGGCCAAACAAAACCCGATTGAAGAACTTTTGCTCCCGTCTTGTGATGGCTAAAGTGCCCACCACAAGGAGATGAATGGCAAAGTTCTAGAATCCCCTCAATTTCTTCATTGGCGACGCACCTTCTAATGACTCCATCCGCACAAATTTTAAATAAGAAGGGCTCATCCCACACATACTTCTTCACCTCAACATAAAATCTCTTCATTTTGTACTCATTAAGAAGCGTGGGCTTAATTCCGCATGCAAGATAGTTGACATAGTCGGCGTACCAAGGAGGCGAACTTATCATTAGAGCACACACTTGTTCAACCTCCACCTTAAGGATTTCCTCGTCCGGGAACACCTCACTAATTGGAGTCAAATCTTCATCCCCCTCTTCTCTTTCTAGCCTAGATAAGTGATCGGCTATCACATTTTCAACCCCTTTCTTGTCTTTGATCTCCACATCGAACTCTTGTAGAAGCAATACCCATCGAATCAATCTTGGCTTCGCGTCCTTTTTGTTCATTAGATACTTGATGGCCGCATGATCCGTGAATACTATAGTTCGTGTGCCAACTAAATAGGGGCGAAACTTCTCAAAGGCGTAGACAACCGCTAAAAACTCCTTTTCGGTGGTTGTATAGTTGACTTGACACGAATTCAATGTTTTTGAGGCATAATAGATAGCCCTAAACTTCTTCTCCTTTGTTTGCCCAAGTGCAACTCCGATGGCTTGATCACTCGCATCGCAATGCAACTCAAAGTGCATACTCCAATCCGGAGCTACAAGAATGGGGGATGAGATTAAAGCTTCCTTTAGTACCTGAAAAGAAGAAAGACACTCTTCATCAAACTTAAATGTACTTTCCTTTTCAAGAAGCTTACAAAGAGGTTTGGCAATTTTTGAAAAATCTTTAATAAAGCGGCGATAGAAGCCCGCATGGCCTAAGAACGATCGAACTCCTTTCTCACTGGTAGGAGGAGGAAGACGTTCTATGGCTATGACCTTTGCTCTATCTACCCTCAAACCATGCCCTGATATGTGGTGCCCAAGCACAATTCCGTCAGTGACCATAAAATGGCACTTTTCCCAGTTGAGTACAAGGTTTGTTTCCTCACAACGCTGCAACACAATAGACAAGTTAGTTAAGCACAAGTCATATGACGATCCATAAACGGAGAAATCATCCATAAAAACCTCCATGATGTTCTCAATTAATCCACCGAAAATGGCCATCATACAACGTTGAAACGTGGCTGGAGCATTGCACAAACCAAATGGCATCATCCTAAATGCAAATGTGCCATAGGGGCAAGTGAATGTTGTTTTCTCTTGATCCTCCGGGGCTATTAGAATTTGATTGTACCCAGAATAACCATCGAGGAAACAATAGTACTTGTGTCCCGCCAATCTATCGAGCATTTGATCAATGAATGGTAGTGGAAAATGGTCTTTTCGGGTATTGTCATTGAGCTTTCTATAATCAACACAAACTCTCCAACCGGTGATAGTCCTCGTGGCAATTGTCTCATTAGTATCGGACCTCACGATGGTCATACCACCCTTCTTTGCTACCACATGCAAAGGGCTCACGTATGGACTATCACTAATTGGAAAGATGATACCCGCATCAAGCCATTTCAACACTTCCGTTCTTACAACTTCTTGCATTATAGGATTAAGACGACGTTGGTTTTGCACACAAGACTTATCCTCTTCAATTAAATGAATTTTATGCATGCATAGAGAGGGGCTTATACCTTTCAAGTCTTTAATGGACCACCCTATGGAAGATTTGTGCTCTCTCAAGACTCTCAACAATTTCTCCACTTTCAAATCATTCAAAGATGAGGATACGATTACCGGATACGTTTCATTCTCTCCCAAGTATGCATACTTTAAGTGATCCGGTAAAGGCTTTAGCTCCACCTTTTTCTCAACTTTTTCCTCTTCTTTGGGCCCATCATCAAGCCTCTTTTCAAGTGCTTCTCTTGCTTCTTCCGATGTAAGTTCACTACATGAATTTAAATAATGAAAATTATCAATTATCTCATCATCATCAAAGCAACAAGAAAAGTTAGAAAAATCAAGAGAGTAAGAATTGCTCATTATTGATTCCAAAGGATCCTTGGAATGGAAGCAATGTAGATGTTCTTCAACAATATCATTCAACACATCAATTCGCCTACATTCTCCTTCCCCACTAGGATACCTCATAGCTTCCTTCAACGAAAAGATCACTTTTTCTTCATTAACTCTAAGGGTTAACTCCCCTTTCTCCACATCAATCAAAGCCTTCCCCGTGGCTAAAAATGGACGTCCAAAGATTAATGGAACATTTGAATCTTCGTCCATATCTAACACCACAAAGTCAACGGGAAATACAAATTTGCCAACCTTCACCAATACATCCTCCACAATCCCTTTCGGATATGACATAGATCTATCGGCCAATTGAAGGGTGACCGATGTAGGTTTCACTTCTCCAATACCCAACTTCTTGAAGATTGATAGAGGCATCAAGTTGATGCTTGCCCCCAAATCACATAGAGCCTTATAGCTTTCATGTTTGCCCATCTCACACGGGATGGTAAAACTTCCCGGATCTTTCAACTTGGGAGGAAGCTTCTTTTGCAAGATGGCGCTACACTCCTCCGTGAGGTTCACCGTTTCATGATCACCCAAGCTCCTCTTCTTTGCTAAGATATCCTTCAAGAATTTTGCATAGTTGGGCATTTGTAGAAGTGCATCCGCGAAGGGGATGTTGATGTGTATCTTTTTCAACATATCCACAAATTTAGCAAATTTCTCATCCAATCCTTTCTTCAAACATCTTTGTGGAAATGGGATGGCTACGGGTAACTTGGGAATTCCTCATTCATCTCTTTCAAACCCTTCTTCTTTCTCTTTTCTCTTTGCTTCCTTGCACTTCTCCCATTTCTTAGGAGATTTTGCTTCTTCCTCTTTGTCGAATGGAGGGATCACTTCATCATTTTTAGCATCATGAGTCTCTTTCTCTTTCCCTTTTTCAACCTCAACTACCATAGGCTCTTGTTCACAATCTACCTCATCATCTTCCTTGGGCATCGGAGGCTCATCATATTTTGTTCCACTTCTAAGCACGATAGCCTTGCATTGCTCCTTAGGATTGGTAATGGTAGTAGACGGAAACTTCCCTTGTTGATGAACATCCCCCTTTTCACTTGCAATTTGACTCAATTGTGTCTCTAGTGCTTTAAACCTTCTATCATTCACTTCATCCTTTTGCCTTCTCTCTTCCCTATCTTGCTTAATAAATTCAAACATTTTGCTCAATTGATCCTCAACTGTAGGCTTTCCTTCATTGTTTTGAGCCTTAGCTCCCGGATTAATCCCCGGTGGAAGTGTAAGAGCATTACTTTGATTTCCATATGACAAGTTATCAAACCTCCGAGGTTGTTGAAAATTTCCCCCAAAATTCCCTTGACCAAATCCTCCTTGCCTAGGTGGGTATCCTCCTCCTTGGTGCCCAAAATTCCCTCCATAGTTTCCTTGAAAGTTCCTTCCTTGCATGTAGGCGACTTCCTCAAGTGACATCTCGGGTTGGCACCAATTCTCTTGACCTCCCATACTAGATGAAGATCCTTGTTGAGGCATTTGGATAGGCAATTTACTCATTGAGCTTTGAGTAGGTTGATTCATCACAGGCAAAGAACTTGGAGATAATTGCATATTGACATTCATTCTCTTAAGTATCTCCGTGATTGCTTTCTCCGTCACATCTTCCTTTGGTGCTTCCACTTGTTTTACTTGTTGCATACAAATCTCCTCCATCTTAGCTATCCTTTCCATCTCATAACTTCCCGCTACACGATTCATAGGCCACTGTCCCGAATTTAAAGCAATCTCCTCACATATAGCCATGGCTCGTTCCGGTGTTTGCCCCAAGATAGAACCCCCTGCGGATGCATCAAGTAGAATTCTCAAATTACCATCTAATCCCGCATAGAAAAATCCAATTTGTTGATCGAGAGGAAACCCATGTCGAGGACATTGTCTCAACATATCTCGGAATCGATCCCATGCCTCACTAAATGTCTCCATTGGCATTTGCTTGAATTGTATGATCAAGCTTTTCAAGTGTAGCATCTTAGATGGTGGGAAGTATTTGTTCAAGAACCTTTGGGCCAGATCATTCCATGTATTACACGCTCCTCTAGGGATTGTGTTATACCAAGCTCGTGCACGATCACGGAGAGAGAAAGAGAAAAGCCTCATCTTCACAATATCATCACTCACTCCGTTGATCTTAATGGTGTTGGCTACCTCCACAAATTGAGACAAGTGAGCATTTGGGTCTTCCGTTTCACCGCCCCCAAATTGATTTGCTTGGACCATATTAATCAACCCCGTTTTGATCTCAAAGTTGTTGACATTCAATGGTGGCCCCATAGCATAATTTCCCACTTGTGGTTGGAAATGATCTCTAATATTCATGCCTCCATGATGTCCTTGAACTTGAGGTTGTTGCACCATCGGAGGAACTTGTGGAATATTTCTAGCCTCTTGTTGTGCTAGCAATTGTTGGATAATGGCTTGCAACTGTTGATTGTGTAAGTGCACCTGGTGGAAATTTGCTTGTTGCATAAGCTCCGGATTCACTTGAACACCTTGAGCATTTTCCGCACCATGATGGATATTTTGCCCATTTCCTTCTTCATCAACACCATTGCCATTAGCTCCTTGATCCATTTCGTCCTCCTTTGAATATAACAACTCTCTCCTTCTTCTTCGTAAGGTGGCCTCTAACTCCAAATCCAAAGGCTCGATAGAATGAGACCTAGAACGAGTGTGCATACACCTACAAGATTTACCAAGTTAGATAACTCAACAACCAAATAAAAAAAAAAAAAAAACAAATAAGAAGAAAGCAAGTAAAAGTACTCCTAGCAAAGCTAATTAAACGCGAACTCGTTACTCTCAAGATTTAACTCTCCCCGGCAACGGCGCCATGAACTTTAAGCCAATTTCGGTATAATTGCGCAAGGTAAGCGTACCTTATCGTGTAGTTATTGACCCAGTTTAATTATCGATCAAAGGGAGAGTTCAATCCGAGGTGTATCCGGATTCATTTTTAACCATGCTTTATAGGAGTGATCGGGTTTGTGAGTTGTAGAACGAAAATACAAATTATCTAATCAAGTAGCAAGTAAACTAACTAACAACTAAATGAGATTGATGCAAGAGACAAATAACCAAGAATGAGAATGAAGTGAAAGGTGAATATTCTAAAGAGGAGCAAGACTAACCACATTCAAGATTAAGGGTATTATATAGACTTGTTAGATTCAAATGACAATTATCAATGATAAATGGACTAGAAGCAATCACAAAGGTTCTCCTAATCCCTATGGCCAAGGTAATTAGGATCTAAACTCATTACAAGTTTTTTAAGCACAAAAGATTGTCCCTTACTCTCAATTCCCTCAAGGGTACTATGATTATAAGATTGGTTCTTCTCACTCAATTAATAACCTGCTTAGATCCATTAACTAAATGTCCTCACATGAATGTTCTAAGTATATAAAGATGCTACCACATACTTCATATACTAACATACACTATCCATACTATAACATGATTCAATCAAAACCCTAGTTACAATATCGGAATGGCCATCCTAACATCATAAATAGTGATTTCAATCACACACATCATAATGCAAATAAAGTGAATCATAAATCATGTAGGAAATTCCATCTATCATATCAAAATACCATTAAAATCCAACAAATCCACAAAGCCCTAATCCATCTTGTGGCTAGCCTCACTAGAGGTCTAGCCAACAATAAACATTATGAAAACATCCATAAAATGCTTACATGCATCCATTGTTTCAATCACAAGTCAAAAATACTACAAATGAAAAGTAAAATATCTTCCCTTCTTGAGGTAGGTTGGATATCTTCCTTCACTTGTAAGATCAAACTCTCAATCCTCTATCCTCAATAGCTTGGTGATGAAAGAGTGAAGAAAATGGAGTTGATGGATGGTGAGATGGTGGATGGATGATGATGAAGGTGTAAATTGTATAGAATAGTGTGTGTAGTGTGTTCTTGGAAACTCCCCTTGCCAAAATCTGCCTCCAAAAGTTGATGTTGGGGGTATTTATACCCCCAACCCACCTGGAAATCGCATGAAGGTGAAAAACGACTTTTGGCCAAAAGTGCAAGAAAACACGGGCGTGTTTTCCTGCATCTGCCCGTGTTTTCTTGCAATTTTTCAGCATTCTGTAAGTTTTAGCACCTGCAGAAAAACACGGGCAATGCATAAAAACACGGGCGTGTTTTTATGCATTTTGATTAATTCTTTATTTTCTTCAACTTTCTCCTTTCTTCATGCTTTTTCTCACCATTTATCTTCAAAATCACCTATTCAAAGACATGAAAATCATCATCATCAATATCCCAAAAATACTATATACAAAAGATGCAAAAATTACGGAATAAGGTAACAAAAGACACATAAAAACAACACAAAATCTAGGTGAATTAGACGACAATCAGTTCTCATGGGGGAGAAATTCGTGTGTTTTCACAGGGCACGATGTGTCTCCAGGGGCACACACATTTTTGCCATTCCAACCCACTCTTTATTTTAACTTTTTAATTTAAAGTCATTTTACTCTTTAAATTTGATGAGCACAAATCACTCTTCATACTTTATTATTTCATTAAATGCTATAATTATTAGTGTTTTTACTCAATAGAAGTAGTATAACAATTAATAAAAGAGAAAATAATGCAATAAATGATCATTGAAAAATAAATTTTAAAGAATTTGTTGGAGTACAAAAAAATTAGAGTGAGGCATGGGAACACATTCCGTGCGCCTTTAGAAATTTAATATTATGGATAAGAGTATATTGCTTTGGTCTAAAGGGTATACACTTTAATAATAAAAAGTACACTATTTTGTTCTAAAGGGCATACAATTTTCATTAATATTTTTTTTAGAAAATAAATAGCACATATTTTTATACTAAAGAGCATACAATTTAACACAAAATTCTAAAGGCGTACGGAGTGTTGTCCATGCGTCCAGATACACACAATAATTTTCTTTAAAAAATAAAGAGTACACATCTGTATACTAAGGGTATACAATTTAACATAAAATTCTAAAAACGCACAGAATGTGGTCCGTGCGCCGGGTGCACAGGAACTTTTGCCAAAAAATTATGACTCTTTAAAATAAAATTACTCCTTATATTATGAAAACACTCTTCAAGTTTTAAAAAGTCTCTTGAAGATGCTCTATGATACAAACTTATATTACTCGCCCTAATTTGTATGTACCATGTTTCAAATTTGATATGTATATTTAACTTAATTGATCGCTGTTTTGAAGTAAATATTACAATGTGAAAAAAAGACTTAGTTGAAATCTCTCCTTCCCCAACTTTACTCCAATTTCCCGTCTCTACAATCGTATTTTAGTAACCCTCGTAATAAAATTTGTCTTTTATTATTTGAAAGTCATATCCTAAAACTGAACACTTAATTAGCGACATTTCCCGCCACTCGCGGCTGTTTCACCACCGACTCTGACGGTTACGTTTATATCACCTAAAACGATGCCGGAATGTACTTTACCAGTTACGTTTACTGGCGACGTTCATAGGGAAGGGGTTCTTCTTCAATTTGGGGCTAGCGTTCCTCGTTCCGTTAATGTTTATTTTTATTTTTTCGATTTTATGTTTTAATTGCATTGTACTCCCCCGTCCCATACTTATTTGTACCGGTACTGTAGATACGGAGTTTAAGAAAAGTTGATTTTTGACCAATTTTATTTTCTTTTTAGGGGTATTATAGTATTTTTAGATAATAAATAAATTATAAAGTAGGTTATGTGTCTTAGGTGTGAGCGATATTTTTGAAATTATGATAACTTTTGAAGTTGGGTTAAAGTGAAGTTTTCTTTTATTGGGTGGTGAAGATAAGTGTAGGACGGACGAAAACAAAAAGTATATAAATAAATATAGGATGGAGGGTATATTTTTTTAGTTAATATTAACAATTTAATTGTTTGCAAAAATAATTATTAGAAGATTTAGGGATAAAAATCATTCTTTGATAGAATAAATATTAATTAAATTTTAAAATTATATATGAATATATATATGGAGCTTTGATCAGGTTAGGGGTGCTAAAGCCCCCAAGGCTCCACAAGGATATAATTTGGTTCACCTTGGGAAATTATATAGAACTTAATTAAATTTAATGGGGGGATTAATACAAAATTAATATATTTAAGTTAAACGTGGAAAGAGAATCCTAAAAATCTGGTGGCCAGTAAAGTGTAATTAAAAAAAATTGTATGGAAATATATTAAAAAATACGGAAGTGTAATTTTAGATTTTTCATGATAAAGAAACATTTATCATTCCTTACAACTTTCACTGGAAAGCCCGAGTCAAAAGTCAACTTTATTTTTGCCCTCTTTCCCTTTCCTCAGTATACTTTATTTTTTCAAAATTCAACGAAGATTTCATGATTTCGGGCTTGATTTCTAGCGTTTTCGAATATTGTCGCAGGAATGGAGTTTTCAATCTGGGTTTGATTCCAGGCCACACACCCGATACTGTCACCATCAGAGTCTACCATGCCCAAACTCCGTATGAAGTTGTGCTGCCATCCAACTCCAATTTTGGTACAAAATTCATTACGCAATTACTTATCATGGATTTTGTTTCATAATAATTCTGCGGATGTTCTTTTTCGCGATGTCTTTCCCTTTTCCCGTTTGCTATGAAGATCAGTACTCGCTCGATCGGAAGGAATTCATCAGTTAATTTTAAATTATTTGTTTTTTTTTTTTTTTTTGGGCGAGATCTCATTTTAGGGTTTATGATAGTTTATTCTTTCGTTAACTTAAAGCTATAGAGATTAGAATCATTTCATCAATTGGAAGATGTTGTTCATTTGATTTTTTTGGGCATTCATTTTTAAATCCGAAGTTGAATACATCTTATGTGTTTAGGTTATGTCAAATCTATCGTTTCTCAAGCGATTGGTGTGAAGCCTGAGATGTGCAAAATCATCTTTGGAGATGTAGAAAGAGAAGACTGAAATTCTCCGAGAAGCTGGCGTGATGAGCAATTTGGGGGCGTTACTCAAAGTAATTGAAAATGATGAGAAAATCACCGAGGAAGTTCAGGAAAGCAGTGTAATTTCGAAAGGAGAGGATGCTGTTGCTGAAGTCAGGAAAGAGGTGGACAAGCTTGCACAACAGGTTTATCTGTTTCTTTTTTCTCAATTCTGCTATAGAGTGTTTTCTTGGCTATGATTTGGTTCAATTGTTGTTTGTGAAGTGGCTTTTTTTGATTGATGCTAGGTTTCTGAATTGGAAGTTGTTGTGAACAGTGGAAACAGAGGTTTCTTTTTTTGGAAAAGCAAAATTTTTATTGATGATAAGACAATTGCTTATTTGAGTGAAATGCTTATGAGACAATTGCTTACGTTGGATGGGATTGAAGCTGAAGGGGAAGGTAGAAATCAGAGACGAATGGAGGTTAGTTTAGTATTCTTTTCCTATAAAAACTGCCCCTTTAGGTATGACCCTTAGCTGCAATTTGTTTTGTATTGTTACTCTTGTGCTATTCTACGAATGTGTTTCGTCTTTTGGTTATGTAGAAGTTACTAATGCTGAAACTGATGATGCATTTTGAGCTCAAATAGAAGCTTCATGTTCTTCTTCCATACATAAGCTCTATTCTTTCTCTGATTCTTGTTGGGTCATTAGAAAAGTGTTAGCCTCCCCGGAAACCTTAAATTTGCTAGATTTTGATACAAATTCTTATTTTTCTTTCAAACATAAAATCTGTTTATCACAAGTTTAAACTGATTGTGTTCAGGTGCGTCGTGTTCAGAGCATCGTGGAGTCACTGGACGTGCTGAAGTCAAGAAACAAAAGTTCCGTCAAGGATACCCAGTTGAGGGAGCCAAATTCTGCTCGTCAAAGTGCACACACCCCTTCGCCTATGCCATCTTCTTCCCCTACCCGCCAGCCACACATTGTCCCTTCTACTCCTTCCTCTGTACCACATAATGAGCTTTACTCAACGCCCCTTTGGAAATACTTAAAGTAGTTCTTGATGGGTTCGGTGGCATTTGGGATCCCCTATTCCGAGGTGTCCTCTTGGAATAGGGGATGGAGCACCCCTTGAAATAGAGAATTCTCTCTTTGAATCATGAACATATTGGAGTATGGTTTTATCTGTGTTGGATCAGTAGTCCCGGTTGTTAGTACGACTTTAGTTTAATGATAGTATATCGTAAGCTGCACTTCTGAAATAAGTGAAAGTTTTGCTGTCATTATGAATTCTTTTGTTTAAAGTAGAACACAAGGACCTGTGGTGTGTAAAAATCCGATAACGACCTTGTTAAATTTGTCCATTATTATCTTTTTTGTTCACTTTCATCACAAAATTAGGGATGGCAATTTCTGTTGTCACATTGTGCTGTGTTATTGTGACATAATTAGAAAAACACACAATTTTAATAATACAAATTAGGAGTTTTATCGATTTAAGACCTGAAAAATGTATTAATTATCGATATAGGGTCTGATTTATTATTTTTATCAATTTGGGGCCTGGTTTATTTAAAACTATCGGTACAAGGCTCGGGATGTTAACACCGTCAAATCTATTGTTTAACAGAAGCAACATTGCCACATCAGCATTGGTATCAAATTTGCTCCCCCATTATCTGTTTCATGATTGCGATTCTTCATCTCAGATAGATGTTCATGATTTTGATTCCGTTTTTGATTCCCTTTGCAGATGTATGTGAATCTTCGAAGATTCCAAATTGTTAGAAGGCAGACAAGAGTGAGAATATCAAATTCCTTTTAATTGATAAAACTCCTAAAAAGAATTAAATGAAAAAAATTAACTGTAGTTTTTTACACCATATGACATGATAACAACTCTATAAAATTTAGACTAGTCTTACTAAATTACTTTTAATTAAATGTGAAAACAGTTCAATAAATAATTTAGACTAGTCTTACTAAATTACTTCTAATTAAATGTGAAAACAGTGGAACAATTATTTATGAACAATTTATAGTGTGACACGAATACAATAATTGATAGAAGACACATGTGACAATAACATGCGGTTTTCCGGTGAAAATAGGATGTATTTGGCCCTATTTTTTCACCGGTGGGGCTAATTTGACAAACTTATCTTTTTTGAAACTAAAAAGGTCCATGAGGAAAGTTATTGGACCAAATCGGTATTTATCCCCACATTTTCGTATTGTGTTAATATCCATACCGGTATATTAACACATTTTTTTAATTTAAGTCTCATTTTGGATTTATTTTGGAAATGGATCATTTGAAGGTTTAATTTTTTTTTTGTTTTAATAGATTAATTACATAAAAAGTCTCGATATTTTCGCCGATTACAAATTAGTTCAAACTTTTCAATATTTACAAATAAGTACTCGACCTTTAGCCCGTTTTTCAAATCAAGCCATCGAACAGTCATCCAGCTACCTGAACGCTAACATGGTATTTCCTTTGCAGATTAGTCTCCACGTGTCATTAACTCACCCTCACCTAAGCATATCAGTTTTTACATGTCACTAGCTTACTCTCAACAACCTTACTTTACCCATTCTTTCTTCTACTCACCAACAAAATATACCAGCAGTTAACAAAATCATAGCATGAGAGCCATTCAAAACCTCCCACACGTCAAAGTCTATATCCATATCATACTAAAAGTCATGAGAAGACTTAAAATATGGCATCGTTCATTCACTACCAGAAAAATAAATAAACAAGAGAAGAGAAGAGTGAAATATAATCAAGTAAGTTTTGCCGAAAGTATAATGAGCGTGATGTGTTGATACACCTCAAATAGAATTGAAAGCAGAAAACAGATTTGATATATGGAAATTGATAAATTACAATAAAAAGAAAGAAACGAAAGATAAGCACTATTTCGAGCGAGTGCAAGTCCTAGCTCTTAAGATACAATTTTTTGTGGAATAACCAAAATAAAAAGTGTGTCATCTGGGACGAAGGGAGTAAGTATTATCATGAGTACTAGCAATTTAGACTTTAGAGTTCAAAAGTTATATGATATAATATAATATAATATAATATAATACAATATAATATAATATAATATAATATAATATAATATAATATAATATAATATAATTTTACATGATCTATAAAGCGAGAAAATATCAATTTTGGTCCTGTATCTTTTACCAAATCCAATTTTAGTCCGATAATTTTTATTATTTTCAATTTTATTCATTTTAGTTTCAATTTTGGTCCTATAACTTTTAAAATTTCAATTTTAATTCTATAAATTTCAAATTTAGTCCTATATCTTCAAAAGATACATGACTAATTTTGATAACTCAAAAAGATTTATGATTAAATTTGAAACTTATAAGACTAAAATTGAAAATTTAAAAGATATATGATTAAAATTGAAATTTTAAGAACTAAAATTGAAAATATTTAAAGTTATATAACTAAATTTGAATTTGGTAAAAGATAAAGGACTAAAATTGATATTTTAGTTTCCATATACTATATAGAGAATGGAATTCAAATATTAAGAACCCAAAAATTTGCGTGCTCCCGCATTGCTTAAAGATTATACCATTTAGTATTAAATGAAATTTTAATATAAAAGTATTAAACGGTATATCCTTTAGTATAAAAACATAATCAAACTCTTAAGTTTAAGCGACACATCTGTTGGAAGGCTTCGAGGTGTACTATGTTATGTATGCAAATACTCCCTCCATCCCATAGAAGTTGACACACTTTCTTTTTTGGTTTGTCCTACTAAAATTGACACATTTCCTTTTTAATACATGGGACCCACACAAAAACAATTAATCTATTCGCCCTACATATCACCTCTAATACAACTACCTACTACACATTAAATAATATTTCTCTCATTTCACTTTACTTCACTTTACATTAAATTATTATACTCCTTAATCTTCGTGCCCAAAAAAATTATACCAACTTCTCCAGGACGGATGGAGTAACATTTTTTTGCATCTTCAACTGCTTTTTTGCGAGTTCGCATGGGAGAAATTAAATTTAAATTATGAGCAATAAAATTACCGAATGTATTTAGATTTAGACTCAAAAGATTAAAATTATGCATTTGGATTTAGACTAAAGATGATAGGATCTTGGGAATTCGAATATTGAGTGAGTCTCTTGTGCCCTCAAGAACACTGTATCCCTTTACAATTTAAATCCCTAACAATACATAGAGTTAAATAAAATATGGAGGGGAGAGTTGTATTCTCATAGGGGCACGGTGTGTGTGGCGGGGACACACAAGTTTTTGGCTATCAATTTTACATACCAAAAAATAAATACTCTTGGGATAGAATATGAATAATTATTTTTTCATGTAGATTTAACAAAATACACATTTTAAACAAGTTTCTTGATTTTTCTTATAAGTAATTTAGTCTTTTTAATACTCCCTCCGTTCACTTGAAAGAGAGTCTTATTTCCATTTTAGTCGTCTGCTTCAAAGAGGGTTATTTCCTTTTTTTTTTACACATATGAGACCCACACACACCCACTAATACAATTAAAATATGGGGTCCACACTCCCACTAATACAACTACCCATTACACATTAAATAATAATACTCATTAATCAACGTGCACAAAAGTAAATACCCCTCTTTCGGACGGACAGATGGAGTATATTATATGAGTTAGGTGCAGATGATAATTTTAAATTAAAATGTATTGTAAAATTAAATATTTTATGTAAAGGGATTTTACGATTATTGGTTTGTTCATAATGTGGTGGGACGAAAGATAGAAATAAAAATTGTTTCATTAATGTGGGACTAGGGAGTAGAATCAAGCTGCAGTCTGAAACATGTTCATGCATTTGGACATATCCACGAAGTAATCGATGATTATGGATTTGATTTGCTTTTATTTTTAAGTACGTTTTTCAATCGATGATTATGAATTTGATTTATTTTTATTTTTTCATATTTTTTTCCATCGAGGACGTCACACATGATTTGCTAGAGTGCTTCTCTTAGTTCCTTGGAATTGGATTATATTTGATGATTCAAGCCACATCTGGATTACCTTTAATATATATATTTAAGCAGGTATTTGAGTCACAAACTAATTAAAGCCCTAATTATATGTTAGTTCCTTAGTAAGATTAAATATTTGGCAATCAATAAAAAGTCAAATAAACTTGAAGGATATATATTACTCGCTATGGACCATGTTTCAAATTTAATATTTAACTTAATTGATGGACTTCTTGGAAGGAAATATTACAATGTGCAAAAAATATCTTTCCCCACTTTACTCCAATTTCCCGTCTCTATAATATATTTCAAAGCTTTTTTTTTCTTTTAACAGCCAATAAAATTGAGTACAGAGTACTCATCCCTTGCAAGAAAAGAAAAATAATAATTATGTGTGTCTCCAAAATATGCTAACACTTGCAGCAAGATAAACTATAGGATTGGAAATTCAATTATTGAAAAGAACAGTGTGTTCTAAGCTCAACCTTAATTCTAATTCAATTCCAAGTTCTAAATATGAATAACTCAAATACATTTTCTAAGTGTCCGTTCTTCCTTAGAAAACAACGCCATTTCGCCATTTCCAAATGCTCCATATAACTCCAAGCCACATGACATTCCAATTGGTAACCTTCATACCCTTTAATTTAGATTCAGTGCGTTTCAAAGTTAAGAATAGGGATAATACTCCCCGCTGGATAAATCCCAAACCATTTCCTAAACAAAGATTATAAAGGATATGATGTCACAATGCATCCAAAGAAAAGGTGTTCCTATGTTTCCTCAGCATTTTTGCATAACGGTCATTTGGTATTTTCAACATTCACTCATCGTCTAGCAAGATTAACTACTATAGAGGTTCTTTCTTTAAAAATTTTCGTAATTTGACTTTTTCTGAAAATATGTCTTTTATTATTTGAAAGGTCATATACTGAAAATGAAGGATTAGCTACACTGTAAATCCAAAAAATTATAATTAAGTATAAAATAATTGATGAAGTGGAGAGCGAAATAGGTGATTATAGTGATAATTAATTACTTCTCAAATTAGATCAAGTCCATCCCAAGATAATAAAACAATGAGTAATTTACGTCTCAAATTAATTTCTTATAATTGACTATATATCTTTATGAAACATACTTCAAAAATAAAACAGCGAAACTGGCCGTAGGTCACTATATTTTTAATTAGTTTTAACTTTTTGTTTATAATACGAATTGTTAATTGATTCAATTATACAATCATAATTTTTAATCGGCAACCTTTCACTTTTTGCCAAGATCGAAATTATTTTTCTAAAGTAAATTAACGGAGCTCAAACTTTTGTTATGTTTTTACCGAATTGCTTAACCAAAAAAGATTAAATATAAATTAATTAATTAAAAATCATACACACTTGAACGATATATTAATATAACTCAACTTACTCAAATACAGTAGCAACTGCTTCTAATTTCTAAATTTACGAAACAGTTCTTATCTCGCGCTTTCTTTTCTTTCAATCTCTTTGAATTCCCAGGGGCCTTTCCGGTATTACGAAACTACAATCACGTGCAATATACTCCCTCCGTCCCCCAAAGTATTTCGCACTTTCCTTTTTCATCCGTCCCTCAAAGTATTTCACACTTTACTTTTACTAAATTTGGTAAAAAATACATTATACTAATACTCACTTTTTACACATATCCCAATATAATACTTACTTTTTCACATCTCCCAAAAACTTTACACACTTTTTCCACATCTCTCAATAACTTTACACACCTTTTTCATTAAATCAACTAAAATATATATTCTCTTTCTTACTTTATACATAAAAATACAAAATTTTCTTAAACTCCGCGCACACCAATACGCGAAATACTTCCCGGGACGGAGGGAGTAAACATTTAGCGAATTTCATTATCTCTGAATTCCCAGGGGCCTTTCCGGTATTTCCAAACTGCAATCACGTGCAACATAAACCGTAAACTTTCGTGACCCGTTTGACCCGAATTCAGTTATATCCGCAGAAGAAATCACTATAATTGGCCTGAAATACTACTCATTTTCAGAATCATTTCAACTACTTTTCTCCACTCCTTCGCCGTCGACGAGAAAACCTCAATTTCTGAACGTTGAGAGAGAAATCACTTCAATTGCCGATGGCTTTTCCGGCCGAACGTGATTCTTTAGTATACATCGCCAAGCTGGCAAGGGAAGCCGGACGTGACGACGGTAAAAATGTTCATGAATCGATATATGGTTGAATGTGATTGCTTCCCTAGCTTCTATGAGTGTTCTTCACTTTAATTATGAATTTCTAGATTTTGATTTTTGTTAGAAGTAGTTCAGTAAGTATAATGCATGAGTGAACAAATTAGAAGTTGTTTGTAATTCTGATATCGTTGTTTTCTGTTCGTATTTTACTTCTGATTTCCTCTGATTTTTGCGTATATGTGTAGAATATTTGGGAATTTAGATATAAATCATGAATGTTAGCTTGAGGATTTTTTACTTCCTTGTTGAATGTGAAAAATTTTGTGTTGAATTTCTGCAGATTTGATAGATACAATGACAAGGCTGTCACAAATGGATCATGAATTTACGCAGAGTGAGAGGAATATGCTGGCGATAGGGTTCAAGAATAAACTCAGCTCTAGAAGGTCTACTTGGAAGATCTTGTCATCACTTGAGGAGAAGGAAGCTGGAAACGAGTTGAACGTTAATCGAATCAAGGTTTACCGGAACAAGGTGGAGACGGAGATCTCTGAAATCTGTACAACGATCATCTCACTCATTGATGAACGTCTCCTTCCAAGATGCACCTGTGCAGAGTCCTCTGTTTTCTACAACAAGACGTGAGGACTTTGTTGTCATTTCACTTAATTCTTGGTTGATTTTTCCATTGTGATTCCCTGTTTGATCATCTTTCTGTACCTTTTGCAGGAAAGGGGATTATTATAGGTATCTTGCTGAGATTAGAACTGGAAATGATAAGAATAAGATTGCTGATCAGTCTCTCAGAGCATATCAGGTGTGATTTGTTAAAATTTTTTAAATGAATTGATCTTATAAGAATGGATATAATTCTTAGTTGTGTTTTGCTGCATGCAGGCTGCCATGGACAGAGCTGGGGCAGAGTTACCATGTACACATCCTCTTCGACTGGTGTCGGCTCTGAATCTCTCAATTCTACTCTACGAGATTTTGAACTCATATGAAAGGTACTTCACCATTAAGTGGTTAATTTTTTTGAATAAAGATCCGCCATAAGATCCAATAACGCTGTGATGTTGAACGAATTTCTTCAGGGCGCGTGTAGTTGGAAATCGAGCGATTAATGATGCAATTAATGAGATAATCACAAACAATGAGCATCCAAATGAAGAGAGCAAAACACTTCTGAAGATCCTTAAAGACAATCTTGATCTATGGGCTTCTGCTTCAGGTAATAGTGATCTCCAATATTTTAAGTATGTACTTATTGTTAGCAAACACCACTGATATCATCAAGATTTTGCCATGTGTATGGTGGAGATTACACCAGTACAAGTTTGTTAGAATATTTGTCCTTTTGTTTGCAGCTGTAAAATGTTAGCAGCATGACTACTCAATATATACACCACTATGTAAACTTGTGAATTATCAATCAAAAATTCATTCACACATTTTCTGCTTTTGCATTATGGCTGTCATCATTTCCACCTTCATGCTTTCTGCTGCTTTTCTTTCATGGTATCAGAGCAGGGTTATTTCCTTTTAAGAAATGTCCAGCTTAACTGATATCATTACCCCTCCTAATATGGAGGTGGTTCCTTTACCCCACCAACTCATCTCTATCAAATTGTGTGATACAAATTATCTTGTGTGGAAGCAACACACCTTGATTACAATTCGTGGATATGGGCTGGAATCTTTCATTACTGCTAGTCAAGAAGTTCCATCTGAATACATCACAGAGAGTCCTTTAACCACAAGAAGACCAAATCCAACGTATGCAACTTGGAAGAGGCAAGATCAACTGCTAGCTTCGTGGCTGTTATCTTCTTTATCAGAAGGTATTTTGGTTCAAACGGTTGGTTTAAATTCTTCTTTGGAAATCTGGACATTTTTGGAATCCAACTTTGCTAGCCAATCTACTGCTAAACTTATGCAATATAAGTATAAGCTCCAAACAATGAAAAAGGGAAGCCTTCCTATGAGGGATTATCTTAACAAACTCAAAGAGTGTTTTGATCTTTTGGGATCTGTTGGCCAAACACTTACTGAGCAAGATAAAATTCTACATATTATAGCTGGTTTGGGATCCGAATACGATGCTGTTATGATTTCTGTTACTTCAAGAATTCAACCGTGGAGTGTTAGTGAAATTCACTCCTTATTACTGAGCTATGAAAATAGACTTGAGAACAGCTCTTCCAGCTCAATCAATATTGAAGGTTCTCAACCAAATTTAAACACACTCACAACTTCTCCTCAATCACAATTCTCCAGTGATAGAAATTTTCAGTCACACACAAATCATTTTCAGAGGGGGAGAGGCCGGTTTTCTAGAGGAAGGTTTGGAAGAGGTGGAAGTGGATCTTACAGAGGTAGAGGTGGAAGGTTCAATAGGTCGACTCTTGTTTGTCAAGTCTGTCAAATAACAGGGCACAGTGCAGATAGATGTTGGCACAGGTATGACTCCAGCTATTCACCACAAAACACTCCACAACAAGCTAATGGAAGTAATGCAATGCCTTTGAATCCTCAACCATGCTTGAACATGACTCAAATCTCTCCATATGGATTTTCTGATTCTGGCTCCGAAACATCCTCCTGGTTTCCCGATACTGGAGCCACACATCATGTGTCAAATGATCTCAACAACTTGAATCTTGGTGCCTCTGAACATTTGGGAAACGCTAAACTCCACCTGGGAAATGGCACAGGTATATCTATCACTCATATTGGTAATTCATTAGTTCAAAGTAAATCTCATGATAAACCTTTTCTCCTAAAAAATTTATTACATGTTCCTTCTGTTACAAAAAATCTCATTAGTGTTTCTCAGTTTGCTCATGACAATAAAGTATACTTTGAGTTTCACCCTACTTTTTGTCTTGTGAAGGATCTTCTTTCTCATCAAACTCTGCTCCAAGGAACTATTAGAGATGGCTTATACTACTTCAATCTTCATTCCACCAAGAAGGTTTCACCCTCCACCAGAACCAGTCCTTTTTTTTCTCAAACTAGTTTTCCATCACCATTGTCTTTCAATGGGAATGACGTTCCCGTTTCTTTTCCTAGTGTACATACTGTGAATCAAGGAGCAAGTTTACATACTTGGCACCAAAGACTAGGTCATTGCTCTCTAGAAATAGTAAAGCATGCCTTAATGTCTTGTAATATCCCATTCTCTAGCAATGAAAACAATTCTCATTTATGCACTCCATGTGCTCTTTCTAAGTCTCACAGATTACCTTTCACTGATTCTAGTACTGTATACACTTCACCATTTGATCTTGTTCACACTGATCTTTGGGGACCCTCTCCTGTTTTATCAAGAAATGGTTTTCGGTATTATATGAATTTCGTTGATCAATATAGTAAGTTCACATGGCTTTATCTTCTTAAAAGAAAAAGTGATGTCAAACAAGCCATGATTCACTTTCATAACCTTATCACGAACCAATTTCGCACCACTCTTAAAGCCATTCAAAGTGACGGGGGAGGGGAATACATAGCACTAACACAATTTTTTCAAGAAAAAGGTATACACCATAGAATATCTTGTCCATACACACCCCAACAAAATGGACATGCCGAGAGGAAGCATCGACATATTGTCGAAATGGGTTTGTCTTTGTTAGCTCAATCTCACCTACCATCGAAATTTTGGGATGATGCCTTTGTCACAGCTTGTTACCTCATCAATAGAATACCATGCAAATCCATTCACTACAAAACACCTTTAGAGATAATTCATGGCCATGCTCCTAACTATTCACTTTTGAAAGCTTTTGGATGCTTATGTTTTCCTTATCTTAGACCTTATAATGAACATAAATTGCAATACAGATCATCCCCTTCAACATTCATTGGCTATAGTTCAACTTATAAAGGTTACAAAGTTCTTCTACCCTCTGGAAAAGTCATTATTACTAGGCATGTGGTGTTTGATGAATCTGTATTTCCTTTTGCTCTTACACAACCTCCTCCCATTGATCAATCCATCCATGACACGTTCCTTGCCATTCCACCTCCATCTCTTACTCGTACATCTTCAACTCCCTCATTATCTCTTCCTCCTTCACCCCATCCTACCACTTCACATCATACTGCACCTATTTCACCTTTACCTTCTAGTGAGAACATTACTTTGTCTAATGCAATTACTGATGAGAGTAATGAATATACATGTGCTACTCACTCCTCTCCTAGTGATGCAGGTTCTGTTTCTCAAGCCCCAATACAAAATCAACACACAATGATTACCAGAGGGAAAGATGGTATCTTCAAGCCCAAACTTTACTTGTCTCAGGCTTCTTCTGTTAAAGGTATTGTTCCGACTTCTATTCAAGATATTGTTCCATCTTCTGCAATTCAAGCTTTACAGTATCCCCATTGGACAAAAGCTATGCAAGAGGAAATCACTGCCTTATCCAAGAACAATACTTGGACTCTGACATCTCTTCCTGAAGGTAAAAATCTTATTGGTTGCAAATGGATTTTTAAAATAAAAAGACATGCAGATGGATCCATTTCAAAGTTTAAGGCAAGATTGGTAGCACAGGGGTACTCACAGACTCCAGGATTTGACTATGAAGACACGTTCAGCCCAGTGGTGAAGCCCACCACCATTCGTGTCATCTTAACTCTTGCTGTCTTTTACAATTGGTCGATTCGACAGTTAGACGTGAATAATGCATTTCTTCATGGCGACATTGTGGAGGATTTGTATATGAAGCAACCCCCCGGGTTTGAAAATGGGTCTGGTCTTGTTTGTAAGCTCTCCAAAGCTATTTATGGATTGAAACAAGCTTCGAGAGCTTGGTTTCTCAAAGTAAAGAGTGTTCTTCTTGGATTAGGCTTCATCAATTCAAAAGCCGATCCTTCTTTGTTCCACAGACAAAATACTCAATCCATGATTTATCTGCTCATCTATGTTGATGATATATTAATCACCGGAAATAACAGCTCCGAGATCAGCCATGTTCTACACCAACTCAATCATCACTTCTCTATGAAAGATCTTGGTACTTTGAAACATTTTCTGGGTATTGAAGTCACATACACCTCTCAAGGTCTTCATCTTTCTCAAGCTCAGTACATCAAAGATTTACTCCAGAGAGCTAACATGTCTGATGCAAAGTCTCTTCCAACACCAATTATCACATCTCCATCTTTGTCAAAACATGAAGGAAGTCCTATCACTACTTCAAGACTTTATCGAAGTATCGTTGGTGCCCTTCAGTATCTTACGATCACAAGACCTGAACTTGCTTTCTCTGTCAACAAAGTTAGTCAATTCATGTCTAATCCTCTTGACACACATTGGAAAGCTGTAAAGAGGATACTGCGCTATCTTAGTGGGACAATCGATTATGGTCTTCATATTCAAAGGCATAACCATCTTAATTTAGTTGGTTTCTCTGATTCTGATTGGGGAGGTGACCCCGATGATAGAAGATCCATATCAGGTTTATGTGTTTATCTTGGGAACAATCTGATAGCTTGGAGTTCAAAGAAACAACACTCCGTGTCTCGATCAAGCACTGAGGCTGAGTACAGAAGTTTAGCAAATACAGCGGCTGAAATTGTTTGGTTAATGGCTTTGCTTCAAGAACTCAAAATTCAAGTTCTCACAGTTCCTGTTATTTGGGTAGATAATAAGAGCACAATAGCTATGGCGTCAAATCCTATCTTACATGCCAGAACAAAACATGTTGAGCTGGACTACCATTTTGTTCGAGATATCATCACCGACAAGAAGCTTCGCATCCAACACGTACCTTCTTTGGACCAAATTGCGGATATTTTCACAAAGCCACTGAGCATCCAATTCTTCTCTCGGCTTCGAAACAAACTGCATGTTGTTCCTCGAGCCTCCCTTGAATTGAGGGGAGATGTTAGCAAACACCACTGATATCATCAAGATTTTGCCATGTGTATGGTGGAGATTACACCAGTACAAGTTTGTTAGAATATTTGTCCTTTTGTTTGCAGCTGTAAAATGTTAGCAGCATGACTACTCAATATATACACCACTATGTAAACTTGTGAATTATCAATCAAAAATTCATTCACACATTTTCTGCTTTTGCATTATGGCTGTCATCATTTCCACCTTCATGCTTTCTGCTGCTTTTCTTTCACTTATATTATTGCCAACTTAATTTAGGAAATGTGACACCTTTATTAAAGTACAATGTGGAATTTGCAGGTCATGAAAACAACTCTTCTCTATTTCGTGATGTATGGGGTGATTTTCTATAATGAAATTCTGAATTGATGATTACTGATGAGACATCTGCAGTCTCTTGTGGTTTATATACTCTCATTAATGCTGTACGTATTGTTTCTTGGATTTAGGGAGAAATAACGAATATTGTCACTTTTACATTGCATGTCATGTCCTATTATACAATGATGTCACACATGTCACTCTTCTGTTCTTTAGAGTTCATGTTTCATTCTTTTAATACTTGAGTGAGTTGAAGAAGGATGACAAGTGGCAATGAATTGTGTGAAAAGAGTAAGATTAGGACTAGTTTGAATATTGAGGAAATCTTATTAGTTTAATTCATAACGATGAGGTCAAAGTTGAGCATAGTCTGCATAGATCAAAATAGTGAAGTGGTGTACCATATGATTTTTTTTAATTACTGTATATATAATACTTAGACGTAAGATCAAAATTTATCTCTTACAAATTACTTATATAAAACTAGTAACATAAGCAAGTTTCAAGGTGTTCCACTTTATATTATATTTGATAAATTACTTAAAATTAATTTTATTTACAAGTCCAACGAACAATGAGAGATCTCCATCGTTTCCAGCTTCCTTCTCCTCAAGTGATGACAGGAAGAAGACCTTCTAGAGCTGAGTTTATTCTTGAACCCTATCGCCACCAAATTCCTCTCACTCTCCGTAAATTCTTGATCCATTTCTGACAGTCTTGTCATTGTATCTATCAAATCTGCAGAAATTCAGCTCAAAATTTTTTCACATTCAACAAGGAAGTAAAAACCCGCAAGCTAACATTCATGATTTTCATCTAACTTCCCAAATATTCTACACATATACGCAAAAATCAGAGGAAATCAGGGGTAAAATACGAAACCACTTCTAATTTTCTCACTCATGCATAATACTTGAAGCAGAAACACTACTGAACTACTTCTAACAAAGATCAAAATCTAGAAATTCCTAATTAAAGTGAAGAACACTCAAGAGAAATATAAGGGTTTTATATTGCACGTGATTGTAGTTTCGAAATACCGGAAAGGCCCCTGGGAATTCAGAGAGAGAGAACCCTGAAAGAAAAAGAATGGGTGAGATAAGAAATGTTCCGTAAATTTAGAAGCACTCGGTAGTTGAGTAAGTTGAGTTATATATCGTTCAAGTTTGTTTGATTTTTAATTAATTAATTAATTAATTATATTTACTCTTATTTGGTTAAGCTTTGGTATAACCTAACACAAGTTTAAGTTCCGTTAATTTACTTTAAAAAAAGAGTGTATATTGGATATACCTGTGCACCCATGTGTATGCCTTTTTATTCTATTTTGTATACGTGTTTTGTAATAGTTGTATATTTTTTCATATTAATTTTTCATTTAAAAAACTAACATATATATGTGTATAAATTTTTATTGAGGATTATATACAATTTTTCATTAAAAAAATTAACAATGAAATTGTATATGTTGGAGCTTAAATTTCGTCTCTCTAAACCAACTACTTCCTATTTTTAAGAAAGTGGGAAGTTGGAGACTTAGTGGAGAGGAGTTAGAGACTTCATGCTTCACAACTGCTGCAGAAATGAAGTGGCATAATTTTAGTCTATAAAATATGTCTGAAGCCATTCATTTCAAGAATGTCTCGTACAGAAAATACACATCAGAAGAGGGTGCCATTTTGGGTGTTGCAAGAAGTGCTGCTACACTTCGAGCGGCACCCCGTCTACTCTTTTTAGAGCGCTGGATAGATGAGCGGTCTCTTCTCATATGCTAGAAGATTGTAATTGTCGTTTTACAATCTTCGCCTTTAGAGTAGTTTTTAGATCTTGTAATAGGTCAACTTTTTGAGTTTGAAAGAATAAATTCTAAAGATAGAATTTGATCCTTGAAGACTCTTGTATTCACTAATTTTTCAAGTTTAGTGAAGTTTCGCCATGGGGCCGCCACAAACGCAAGTTTGTGGATGAGTTACGTTGATGTGTTCTTGAGTTTTTTCTGATATTTCCGCTGCTGTATACGTTTTCTGATGTTGCTGCTAGTGTTGGTCCGAGTGTCGCAGCATCTCAACCAACACCTCACCGAACAGACAGCACACAGGCACATGGGCTAACAGTATACATTTTTAATTTTAATTGTATATGTTTTTGTTTATATTTGTATATGGGTGCATCATATCTTTAGGTGCATCCGGGTGCACACTATAAATCGCCTTAAAAATATAATTTCGATTTTGGCATAACATAACGTAAGTTTGAGTTCCGTTAATTTACTTTAAAAAAAATAATTATTCCTGTAAAAACCCGGGTGCAATCGTTTTATGAAATGACCAGGTAAGACGGATAATATGTAATTATATTTTTTAAAAAATAAAAAGTGACCAATTAAAAGTGATAATAGCTCAAATGAATCAATGAACAATTGGTACTACAAATTAATAAAAAAAAACTAATTAAGAAAAATAAAGTGACCTACGATCTATCGCCAGTGTTGTTGTTTTATTTTTTATTTATGTTAAATTTTCCACTCGTCATAAACATATAGTTAATTATAAAAATTTAATTCGAGACTTGTAAATTACTCATTGTTTTACGATTTTGGGAGGGACTTGACCTAATTTGAGAAGTATTTAATTATCATTTTGATCACATATTTAACTCTCCTACTTCATTAATTATTTTATACTTTATTATGATTTGTGGGATTTAAGTGTTCATTTTTAGGATACAACAAGTTTTTTTGCACATTGTAATATTTCTCTGAACTTAATTTAGATGGACTCAAAGATTTACCTCAAATTTTTACAAGAAAATATTCTCTAAGTTTGAAAATATTTTTCGCAAGAGGATCCTAACATATAAAAAGTTATGGGACCAAAAAAATTGGACCAATACATCTGCCACATCACGCCATGTGTCAACGTCATGTCACAATTATTTTTTTAAAATAAAATTTTAACTCAAAAATATTTTAATACAAATTACAAATTTTATTTGCATTTTAATGTAAAATAACATTTAAAAAATAATAAATTATGAATACTCCCTCGATATTTTTTCAAACTATTAAATAAACTCCTTGTTGGGTTTATCCGCCCAAGGAGCCGGGCCCACTCAATCCACTAGCATGATATTGTCCGCTTTGGGCCGCCCACTGGCCCGCACGGTTTTACCACTCTGGGCATCACGCCCAAAAGGCCTCATGCTAGGGAGAGTCCATCCCTTATTCTTAAACCCTCCGCCTTCCCCATGTTTAACCGATGTGGGACTTTGGTTGACACCCAACCAACATTTCCCCCTCAAACAAAGTCCCGCAGCTAGACCATCCAGTTTGAGGTCCGAACATCCCACCAACCCCGGGCTGGGCCGGTTAAGTTTGGGGCCTGGCTCTGATACCACTTGTTGGGTTTATCTGCCCAGGGAGCCGGGCCCACTCAATCCACTAGCATGATATTGTCCGCTTTGAGCTGCCCATAGCCCGCACGGTTTTACCACTCTGAGCCTCACGCTCAAAAGGCCTCATGCTAGGGAGAGTCCATCCCTCAGTTATAAACCCTCGCCATCCACACTTCTAACCGATGTGGGACTTTGGTTGACACTCAACCAACCCGCACGGTTTTACCACTCTGGGCATCACGCCCAAAAGGCCTCATGCTAGGGAGAGTCCATCCCTTATTCTTAAACCCTCCGCCTTCCCCATGTTTAACCGATGTGGGACTTTGGTTGACACCCAACCAACACTCCTTGATTTGAAAAAGTATTATTTGAAAGGTGATATGAAGAGAGTTTTGGGATTAATTACCTTTCTTTCTAACTTGCTCACTTGCATATCTTATTTCAGTACTTTAATGATGTCGGAGTTGTACATTTTTTTAATTTGTATTTTTTTTTTGTTATATTTCATAACTTTTGGAGCTCATGATGGCTTCTAAGATTTGTTTTTATTGATGGGTAAGTATTCTAATTGTTTTAGATTTATTTGTGTGACATTTGCTCATACCTAGTATTAGTGGTTTAAAACAATACTACTTTTTGTAATTTTACTTTTATAATATATTTTGCATTTTTTTCTCATGATTTAATATTTATATAGGAAATTAGTGTTAATTCTAGTAGTATTATTGTAATTTTAAATAAGCCTAACAAACAAAAAGGTAAGGACCATAAATTTTGTTGAAAAAGAAAAAAAAAGTGGATATCACAAATGTTCAACCTGAAACTATATTTACGCAATAAGCACTCTTTATTTTGAGAGTAGTACACACACACACACATATATATATATATATATATAAATTTATAGTTATAAAAAATATCACACTTTCAAAATAAACATTAAAATAAATCATAAACCATCAAAAAGATTAAAATAAGATTTCATTCATGGAACCGTTCCATACAATATTTTGCCTTATTTTAATATTTTATTTTTAAGTACTTTATTTTTAGAAATAATTTTTTTAATTTTTATTCTAAAAGAACTTGTAAATAAAATTAATTTTAATAATTTATTCAATATAATATAAAGTGGAACGAACACCTTGAAACTTGCTTATGTTACTAGTGTTATACAAGTAATCGGTAAGAGAGAAATTTTGATCTTACGTCTAAGTATTATATATACAGTAATTAAAAAAAATCATATGGTACACCACTTCACTATTTTGATCTATGCAGACTATGCTCAAATTTGACCGCATCGTTATGAATTAAACTAATAATATTTCCTCAATAGTCCTAATCTTACTCTTTTCACACAATTCATTGCCACTTGTCATCCTTCTTCAACTCACTCAAGTATTAAAAGAATGACACATGAACTCTAAAGAACAGAACAGTGATATTCAAGAAAAAAAATTCTTTTGTACATGTTTGACACCATTGTATAATAGGACATGACATGCAATGTAAAAGTGACAATATTCGTTATTTCTCCCTAAATCCAAGAAACAATACGTACAGCATTAATGAGAGTATATAAACCACAAGAGACTGCAGATGTCTCATCAGTAATCATCAATTCAGAATTTCATTATAGAAAATCACCCCATACATCACGAAATAGAGAAGAGTTGTTTTCATGACCTGCAAATTCCACATTGAACTTTAATAAAGGTGTCACATTTCCTAAATTAAGTTAGCAATAATATAAGTATATATTTATAGTATTGGAGATAGATCACTACTACCTGGCACCTGCAGCTTTTGCCCATAGATTAAGTTTGTCTTGAATGAGCTGCATAAGGTCGGTGATCTCTTTATTTGGATGCTCATTGTTTGAGAAAATATCATCAATTGCATCATTAATCGCTCGATTTCCAATTTCACTCGCCCTGAAGAAACGGTTTCAACATCACAGCATTATTGGATCTTATGGCGGATCTAAACTAAAGAAAATTAACCACATAAGTGAAGTACCTTTCATATGAGTTCAAAATCTCATAGTGTAGAGTTGAGAGATTCAGAGCCGACACCAGTCGAACCGGATGAGAACATGGTAACTCTGCCTCAGCTCTGTCCATGGCAGCCTGCATGCATCAAAACACAACAAAGAATTAAATCCATTCTTAGATCAATTCATTTTAAAATATTTAAACAAAGCACACCTGATATGCTTTGAGAGACAGATCAGCAATCTCATCCTTATCATTTCCAGTTTTAATCCCAGCAAGATACCTATAATAATCCCCTTTCCTGCAAAAGGTACAGAAAGATGATCAAACAGGGAATGACAATGGAAGAATCAATCAAGAATAAAGTGAAATGACAACAAAGTCCTCACGTCTTGTAGTAAAAAACAGAGGACTCTGCACAGGTGCATCTTGGAAGGAGACGTTCATCAATGAGTGAGAAGATCGTTGTACAGATTTCGGAGATCTCCGTCTCCACCTTGTTCCGGTAATCCCTGATTCGATTAACGTTCGACTCGTTTCCAGCTTCCTTCTCCTCAAGTGATGACAAGATACTCCAAGAAGATCTTCTAGAGCTGAGTTTATTCTTGAACCCTGTCTCCAGCAAATTCCACTCACTCTCCGTAAATTCTTGATCCATTTGTAACACTCTTGTCATTATATCTACCAAATCTGCAGAAATTCAGCTCAAAATTTTTTCACATTCAACAAGGAGTATAAAATCCGCAAGTTAACATTCATAATTTTCATCCAACTTCCCAAATATTCTACACATATACGCAAAAATCAGAGGAAATCAGAAGTAAAATACGAACAGAAAACAACAATATCAGAATCACAAACCACTTCTAATTTGTGCACTCATGCATTATGCTTACTGTACTACTTCTAACAAAGATCAAAATCTAAAAATGCGTAATTAAAATGAAGAACAATCAAAGAAGGCTAGGGCAGACAATCACTTATCGATTCATGAACATTTTACCGTCGTCGCGTTTGGTTTCCTCTGCCAGCTTGGCGATGTAAAGTAAAGAATCACGATCGGTCGGAAAAGCCATCGGCGATTGAAGTGATTTCTCTCTCAGCGTTCAGAAATTGCGGTTTTCTCGTCAGTTTCCGGCGGTTAGACGGCGAAGGAGTGGAGAAAAGTGGCTGAAAAGATTCGGAAAATGAGTAGTTGTATTTCTGATCAATTTATAGTGATATTTTCTGGCGGATATAACTGAATTCGGGTCAACCGGTTCGCGAAATTTTACGGTTTTATATAGCACGTGATAGAAGTTTCGAAATACCGGATAGGCCCCTGGGAATTCAGAGAGAATGAAAGGAAAAGAAAGAGCGAGATGAGAACTGTTTCGTAAATTTGGAAGACTGGGAATTTGAGTAATTTTTATACCGTTCAAGTGTGATTGATTTTTAATTAATTAATTTATAAATATTTAATTTTATTCAAATTGTCTCACCTATTAATTTTATGTTTCATATCTTATTCTATATATTAAATTCTTGCCACGTGTCGTAATTAATAGCTAAATTTTCACCACATGTTCTAAGGATTTAATGATCATTAATTAGAGTATAATATTTTAATAAAAAATAAGTTATAGAATAGAAAGTGATATTAAAATAGAATGCCAGACCGAATTTTATTTGGTTAATAGAGCTTTGGTGTAACATAACACAAGTTTGAGTTCCGTTAATTTTCTTTTTAAAAAATAGTACTTCCTCCATTTCAACTTAAGAGTCTCATTTATTTTTGGGCACGTGGATTAAGGAGTATTATTATTTAATTTATAGTATATAGTTGTATTAGTGGGTGTGGGACCCATGTTATGAGACTCTTTAGGTGAGACAATCAAAATAATAAAATGTTCCTCTTAACTTGGGACGGATGGAGTAATGTTTGACTTTCTTATAGTATTCAAAATATGAAAAACAAATTAACAATTTTGGATTTTAGATTTTTTTTCTCAATTAGCTAGAAGTTCAAAATATATAATGAGTGAGGCTTGTCCTGACACACGATATGCGCCTTTAAAATTTAGTATTATGGATAAGGATACATTATTTATTTTAAAGGATATATACTTTAATTAATATAAATGTATTTTATTCTTAAGTTTATACACTTTTCATTAATATTTTTATTTTCTTTAGAAAATAAAGGGTAACATCTTTATTATAGTAAAAGGTATACAATTTAACACAAATTTTCTAAAGGCACACGGAGTATGCTCCCATGCGTCCGGACGCGCATTAGTTTTTGTCATACTCATATAATACTTCTATTATTGATTTATGAAATTTTTTTAAAATAATTTATACTAGTAAATAAATTTTCCACACATGTTATAAACTTATAGTTAATTATAAAATTTTAATTCGAGACATATAAATTTCACATTGTTTTATGATCTTGGATGGACTTAACCTAATTTGAGAATTATTTACCTATTTCACTTTCCTACTCCATTAATATTTCATTAAGCGTTCTTTTTAATTAGGATATGAACTTTTAAATAAGACAAAAAAAATTTTAGACAGTATGAAATACAATCTAAAGTCGGAGTAGAGAGGGGAAATAGAGATAATTTTCACAAGTCTTTTGCACATTGAAATATTTCCTTCCAAGAAGTCATCAAATTAAATATTGGGGTGATTCGCAACCTTACCCATTCAGACTTTTAAATATTCTATAATAATGCCATGATTTTAAATGTGGTTTAAAAATATCCAGAAAAGCTCATTAAAATAATATTAATTTTTTAAAAAAAGTTATCAATTATTTATTTCGAATTCTATTTAGCATTTAAGCTAACCACAAATGTATGTTAATAGTATGAAAGGATAGCCATCAGATATCCGAAAATTGAATTGCTTTATTCAGAAATCGCCGATTCGCTCAGTTGTACTGTAGGGTATAGCAGTGGAGAAAATTAGTTGAAAGATTATCAGAAATGATTGTACATCTGCAGTAATCATTTGAAATACCCACAAAGCCCCTCTGAAATAAAGAATAAAAACCCAAGGGGGTTAATGAGAAGCAATTGTTTTCTGTTTCGACATTAATATTCCAATTACCTGCTCCTCAGATCATGCACATATGCAAAAATCATCCATAGTTTAATATGTTGACATGATTAATTGTTGAAATTGATATTGAAATACATAATAGAAGATTTCATTGATCTTGTTTGAATTGTGTTATTTTACAAAGTGTGAACTACAATCTATTTATAGACAAAGAGAAAATATAGCTGTTGTAAAAGGTAATGAAAAAGCCTCAATTTGAGGAAGATGTTTCACTCTTCAACACTCCCCCTCAAGTGTAGGGGTGAACGGGTTGATCACTCCTAACTTGTCAAGAATGAAATTATGTCTTGATTTGTCCAAGGCTTTAGTGAATATGTCTGCAAGTTGAACCTTGCTCCCAATATATGGTGTTTGAATCATCCCACTTTGAACTTTGTCTCGAACGAAATGACAATCCACCTCAATATGTTTTGTTCGCTCGTGGAACACCGGGTTTGAGGCTATGTGGCGAGCAGCGTTGTTATCACAATGCATTTGAATTACTCCTTTGGTTTGAATGTTCATATCCTCAAGTAGTTGCTTTATCCAAGTAAGTTCACTAGCAGTTGATGCCATTGCCCGGTATTCTGCTTCGGCACTTGATCGAGCCACTACGTTTTGCTTTTTACTTTTCCAGGTTACTAGATTCCCTCCAACCATAGTGCAAAATCCCGTAGTAGATCGTCGGTCAAAACTTCCTGCCCAATCAGCGTCTGTATAACCTTGAATACTTACATCGTTGTTATTTTTTATCCAAATTCCTTGTCCCGGAGTTGATTTTAGATATTGGAGGATCCGATCAATAGCAGCTAGGTGAGTAGTCTGAGGTGCCTGCATGAATTGACTAACAACACTCACAGGAAAAGCAATGTCAGGACGAGTAACTGTTAAGTAAATAAGTTTTCCTACGAGTCTTTGGTACATGCCCACATCTTGAAGAGGAGATCCATCTTCTGAGTTAAGTTTAGCAATGGTTTCCATAGGAGTGCTAGCGGGCTTAACACCGAGTTTTTCTGTTTCTTGAAGAAGATCAATGGTATATTTTCTTTGAGAAAGGAATAATCCTTTTGTGGAGTGAGCTATTTCAATTCCAAGAAAATATTTAAGAATACCGAGATCTTTTATATCAAAAGTTTGTTTGAGAAAGTTCTTAATATCTTGAATTTCTGTTTCCTTGTCACCGGTAATAATAATATCATCGACATAAACTAAAACAATAATTGAAGAATTTGAGGAGATGCGAGTAAATAGCGAAGAATCAGCTGAACTTTTTCGAAAGTTCTGAGAGAGTAATGCATGACTAAGTTTAGAGTACCAAGCTCTGGGAGATTGTTTTAGACCATAAATGGATTTGTGAAGTTTGCAAACAAGGGTAGAATCTGGATTTTTAAGACCTTGAGGAAGAGTCATGTACACTTCTTCTTCTAAATCTCCTTGTAAAAAGGCATTTTTAACATCCATTTGATGAAAAGACCAATTTTTATTAGTGCCTATAGAAAGAAGAATTCTTACCGTGCTCATTTTAGCGACGGGTGCGAAAGTTTCTTCATAATCAATTCCATAAGTTTGAGTGAAGCCTTTAGCAACAAGTCGGGCCTTATATCTTTCGATTTTTCCCAAACTATCATATTTAACTTTATAGACTCATTTGCACCCGACTGCCTTTTTTTCTTTAGGGAGATGAACAAGAGACCAAGTATTGTTTTTCTCAAGAGCATTTAATTCTTCTTCCATCGCTTTACACCAAGTAGGATGAAGATTAGCTTCTTTGAAGTTTTTAGGTTCAATTTGATTTATGCAGTTTAAAAAGGCATGATGCGATTTGGAAATGTGGGAATAAGAAAGAAAGTTTTGGATAGGATACGATACCGAATATGTGAGGTAATCTTTCAGTTTAGTAGGCTGTCGAGTTTGTCGAAGAGATCTCCGAGGTGAGTTAGCGCGAGTTGAGTCCTGGTTTTGATCTCCCCCTATCGGAGCATTTTCTTCGACTGGAACGTGATCTCCCCATGTCGGAATATTTTGATCTCCCCCTACTGGAGCATTTTCTTCGACTATATTTTCATCATCCTCGAGAGGAATCGTATTGATCAAATCATTATGATGATCCTGAGAAGGAGTAGGAGCTAAAATAGGAAAAACAAAGTCGTTAGTATCAATGGAGGAGTTGTCAATAGAGTAATAAGGATCATTTTCATTGAAGGTAACATCTCTTGAAATATATTGCTTTTTAGTAATAGGATCATAACACTTGTAACCTTTTTGAGATACCGAGTAGCCAAGAAAAATAGCTTTAACCGAAGAAGGACTAAGTTTATCAGTTCGGTTAACATGAACAAAACACGTACATCCAAAAGTGCGTAAATGATCAAGACCTACATCCCTGTTAAAAAGAATTTTGTGGGGACTAAGGTTATTGAGATTAGGGGAAGGTCGACGATTAATGAGGTAATTGGCAGTTAGAAGAGCATCTGACCAAAAATGTTTTGGAACATTATTTTGGAAATGAAGAGAACGAGTAACTTCGAGGAGATGACGGTTTTTCCGCTCTGCAACCCCATTTTGAGCAGGTGTGTAGGGACACGAGGTTTGATGAATAATTCCATTATTTTTTGTAAAATTTTGAAAATTTAAGTTTATAAATTCAGTTCCATTATCCGTTCGAAGAATTTTGATGGACTTGTTGAACTGATTTTTGACGTAGGCAGAAAAATCTTGAAATTTTGCGAAAACTTCGCTTTTGTTTTTAAGGAAAAATATCCAAGTAAGCTTCGAAAAATCATCTATAAAACTAACATAATATCTAAAACCATTATAAGATGTAGTTGGAGCGGGACCCCAAACATCCGAGTGGATCAAATCAAAAATAGATTTTGAATTCGAAGAGGAATTTGTGTAAGGGAGACGTGTGTGTTTAGATAAGAAACAAATATCACACTTATCATGATATGACGAATTAGGAAATATTTTGTTGAAAACTGAATTGGACGGATGTCCAAGACGTTTATGCCAAAGGGACATATCAAAAATATTTAAAGCAATACTAGGGAAATTAATTAGGTATAAATTATTGATACGAACTCCTTTACCAATCGTTCGTCCCGTCAATCTTTCCTGAAATACAACATCAATGTCAGTAAATATAACTTGACAATTTAATTCCGTGGTGATCTTACTAACGGATAGCAAATTCAAAGTAAAAGATGGTACATAAAGGATATTGTCGATCTTTTTAGAAAAAAGATAACTTGATCCTTTTCCACGAATTGGAACGGCAGTGTTATTAGCTACTTTAACATTTTGAGAATTATCTAAAATTAGGGAGTTTTCTAGAAACATAGAACGATTTCCGGTCATATGATCGGTTGCTCTGGAGTCAACTACCCAATGGTTAGAAAAATTAATATTATTATTTGATGAAAACATGCTAGAGCAATTAAATGATTTTGTGTTAAAAAATTTTGGGTTTTGAAAATTGGAAAAATGAGTGGGCCTATTTTCAAAATTTGATTTTAAATTTTTTGGGCCCAATGAAATATTATTAGGTAAACAAGTAAATGGACCTGCATCCACTTTTGTGGTGGATTGAGAGGAATTTTGGGCTTGGAGTACTTGGGCCACCTTTGCCACCAAAATAGAAAATTGATCTGGGCTTAAGTGGGCTGCTGATAATTGAGGCCCATTTCCATTTTTCTTTAAACTTCGATCCATGACACGATTAGGAACACAACCTTCATTGTGCCCTAAATTTTCTCCCCGCTGCATAACCTCGTTGTTGGGCTTGCGAACCATGGTGGCTGGAATCCTTCGGCAGCGACGGACGAGCAGCGGCTGGCGCGGATCTGAACCACCGGGCGTTTGAACAAAGCGGTTGCCCTTCCTCTAGCGCCACTGAACGTTGCTGCAAAACGGATGGGGCAGCGGGCTGGGCGATCAATCAGAGGCGAACGGGCAGCGCTGAAGAACAGCAGCGGTTGGTGGCGCGGCGCGTTCCTCGCAGCGACGGGCGGACGAGCAGCGAGCACCAGCGGCGTCAGGAAGAGCAGCGGGCGGTGGCGTTCAGCGTCGAACAGCAGCGGCAGTGGGCGGCAGTGGTTCTCTTCCCCAGCGGCTGCGCAACAGATCGACGGCGGGCTGGAGATGGTCAGCGCGGTTGAATGCACAAACAACAGATTCGGCGACCTTCGATCGGTGAGCTGCTGGCGACAGGTGGCGGCGCGGAGGCTGAGCGCGAACGGTGGGTCTCGAATGGATCGACGTTGGCATTCGGTGACGCAGGATGTGAGGCGGCTGCTCGTTTCTGGTGGCGAGCAGGTCGCGATTCCGGCAGCTGAGGACAGATCGACGGCGTTCAGAACGAGGCTCGACAGAATGCCGTACAGTCTTTATCTTTCTGCTCAAAGTACACCAACTGCAAAGTTTTTTATTTCTTGTGTGGTGAATGTTGAGAGCAGGTGGTAACGTGCGGCTGCTTCAATCAGTGTATGTGAACAGACTTGAATGAATGAAGAAGAGGTTGAACCTCTTTTGAATTGAGACACCTTTAATGGTGTTTTGATTGAAAGAAGAGATGTTGAACCTCTTTTGAATTGAGACACCTTTAATGGTGTTTTGATTGAGTGCTTGAACCTCTTTCAGAAATCAATTTTCTGAAGGTTCTCTGAAAATAAATATCCGAAGAGGATTAAACCTCTTATTAGAAGTATAACACCTTTAAGGTGTAATGTACTCTGTAAGTAGACTTGATAGATTGATAACCGAGGAGAGGTTGAACCTCTCTTTGAATCAGGACACCTTAGAGGTGTATGTGTTCTGTTTGAACAGATTTGAAAGGTTAAGAGACAGGATTAAACCTGCTTTGATACCATGTTGAAATTGATATTGAAATACATAATAGAAGATTTCATTGATCTTGTTTGAATTGTGTTATTTTACAAAGTGTGAACTACAATCTATTTATAGACAAAGAGAAAATATAGCTGTTGTAAAAGGTAATGAAAAAGCCTCAATTTGAGGAAGATGTTTCACTCTTCAACATTAATTATAAGTGAATATACAATTTTTTTCTATTGATTAGTGTTTTTTCAAATTAGTCAGGCATGTGGTTTATATCAAGTACTATATATAAATTATAATGAGTATTATTTAACTTAAAAGATTTATTGAGAGTGAAATTTTTAATAGAACGTACAGACTAGAAAGTAGTGTGAAATTTTAATGGGTAAAATGGGGGACATGATTTCAACAACAATGTATCCTTTCAAAAACTATACTCTCTTTTTTTAGTGGAACAATCATGTATAGGTCATATATGACCAATCCATCATTTTGAATTAAAAAAATAATCCCTTCTTTGATGAGAACTCTATAAATTTTCAAGACTGATGAAAGATTAATACCTCAAACTAGCTTTAGTTCTAACCTAATTAGTTAACTCATGATCACATAATCCCAATATCTTACAAGAGGTTGTTGTTTGTTTTAGGTCTTCTCTTAATTGCTTTTGTGATCATCAACTCCTCACCTCTCAGGTGGCATTCAGCTTCACAAGATGAGGAAAGTAAGTCTAGTTTCTTAATGAGTTCGATAATCGACCAAAATTTTTACTCTGAGAAATAATCAATAGAAAAGCATTTTAGCATGAAAAAGGAGATTTATTTTCCAAGTAAATGATCTCAAAATGATCATGAACCTTTTGCATGTAAAGATCATAGTATTCCAAGTTCGAGAATTTCTCTTAGAGTCAAACTCTACTCTTTCTGGAATTGGATCATCTACCTATTACATGCTGCTAAAGTCAACAGTAGTACATCACAATTGGCTAGTTTTTACCAACTGAAATTCAAGAAACAGTAGTTGATCCCACTGCTTTAATGAAAGTAGGAGTGAGATGACTACATAAGAAAGGTCCATCAGGCAATAACCAAGTACCCAGTGTCTCTGGACCCTCATCAGGATGACAGACATTTCTTTTAAGCATTGCAATTCGATCTGCAATCAATCATAAAAGCTCATCAACGATCACATTAACAATCTCTAGTTTGCTCATGGTAATTAAAGTAGAGATCATGTCACATTAATTTTCTAAAGTTAGTGATGTTGATATAAAGCAATAACCTTCAGAAACATATTTTGACCATAGTTCTTTGTTGTCCTTGAGATACTTGAAGAATTTGTGGGAATCTTGATGTATTGCTGCAGTATGTTCAAACAGAGGTTTTGCTTCAAGAATTGCGTTATTCGCAAGATCGAACGCCCTGGAGAAACACGCAATCATAAGATCATAGAATGCAATTCAAGATTATATAGATATCATTTAATTGCAAACCTTCCAGCTTGGCCCATGTTCACATAGTGGAGGAGTGCATGATTCAATATGGTCTCCAGTCGAACAGAGTTTAAAATAGGTAAATCTGCCTTAGCTATGGTTAATGCTACCTGCAAGAAACACACAAATCATTAAAGAACTAAATGCATGCATGAATTCTTAAATGAATACATAGCATATGCACCTAAAGACTGATCAACCATTTTAAGATAATCATCAGGTGTAACCTCAACAAGATACCTATAAAAATCCCCTATCCTGCAAATTAACATAATTATACTAATAATCAAATTTACTAGTGAATAAAATCAACAAGTAGTAAACTGAAAATTAAGATAATTATACTAATAATCAAATTGACAAGTGAATAAAATCAGCTAGTAAACTGCTGACTCACATTCTGTGGTAGAACACAGTGGACTGAGAGGAATCGCAGGGGATGAGATGGTTCCTAATGAGTGCAATGGCCTCTGTGCACATATCGGAGAGCTCTGTCGCCACCTTTAGCTCGTAACTCCTGACCTTGTCAACAATCTCCTAGGGAAGATGCAGATCAACTGCCTTCATCTCAATTGCAAACAGTTTTCTCCAACCAAATCTAAGAGATCTGATCTTATTCTTGTACCCATCCCACAACAAATTCCTCGCATCTACTGTCAATCCTCTTCTACCCAATTCTACCACCAGATTTTTCATTGCATCGATTACGTCTGCCAAAATTCAACTCTTACATTTAATATTCAACACCATAAAAATTAAAGCAGAAACATTATAATTACGAATGAAGCAGAAACTATGTACTCGATCGATCTCAACTTACACCAAGTTCTAATTACGAATCGCACATTATAAATCCCTAATTTTCCTGATTATATGCATGATTAATCGAAACATCAACATATATAAATACACGTATAGATTTACCTTGGTAGCGTTGGGCTTTTGCCGCCATTCCGGCATAGAAAACGAGAGCTTCACGGTCTGAGGATATCCATCGGCGATCGGAAAATTGAACTGCTTTCTCTCTGTTGCTTCAGAAATCGCCGTTTTGGTGTCAGTTGCAGCAGTGGACAAAATTAGTTGAAAGATTCTGAGAAATGAGAGTCGATTGTATTTCCTGCCGTATTTATAGTGAATCAAAATATCCATGGGCGGTTATACATTAGGGGAAAATATCTGCAGGAATGATTTCGAATAATAAATATGAAATACCCACAAAGCCCCTCAGGATAAAGAAAACCCAAGAAAAAAATGGGGGTGGGTGGTGTTCTCAGTCTACGAAACGGATATGGTACATAAAAATAATAATAATAATAATAAGTCGAGTAAATCATTGTTCAAGCAATCAAATTTGCCTGATATTTTATACTCCCTCCGTCTCATAGTTATGTTCACCGTTAAGTTTAAGAAAAGTTACTTTTTGACCAACTTTATTGACTTTTTAGGGGTATTTTGGTATTTTTAGGTAATAAATAAATTATAAAGTAAGTTATGTGTGTTAGGTGTGAGTGATATTTTTGAAATTAAGATAACTTTTGAGGTTGTTGGTTAATGTGAACTTTCCATTTTTGGGTGGTGAACATAAGTGTGGGACAGACGAAAACGGAAAGTGTGAACATAAGTATGGGACGGAGGGAGTATCTTTTAATGAGATATATTTAATCTTATTTTGTCCATTTGAATTAGCGCTGATATAATTGACGTGAATTTGAGTTTAGGAAATTAGAGAAAATATGAATTTTGGTCATATACTTTTGATTATGTCCTCTTTTAATCTTATAGGAGTACTAATTTTTTACTTTTTTACTTTGGATTATTTTGTGGCACCTAAGGTTTATAAGTTACTCCCCCTCTATTCCAGTCAAACAGCACCGTTTAACTGCATAAAGCTCTCACAAAAGTTACAGTAAACAGTGCAATATGGGCGGGACGGAGGGAATATTTTATAGGGTATAACTACCTTTATTTTTTAAAATTTTAATTATTTTATTTGATCCAGATGTGATTATTAAATATAATTTCTAAATTTAATAGATGATATTAACTTGGTGCACTTTAATTTAACTCTAATTTTGTTCCACATGGTATTTTTGCACTTCTCCCTAATTAATACGGAGTAATAGGCAAAGACTAGTGTGAGACCGTTTATGTAAGAGCTTACGTGAGACGACCAGAAAGTGATAACTTTTACATAGAAAAGTGATAATAAATTAATGAAAAGTGATAATATTATTTCATGTACAATATATAATATAAATAAAAAGGATAACATTTTATAGCGAAAGTGATAATATTTTATAATGGAAGTGATAACTATTTTAAAAAGTGAAAAATTGTCTCAAGGTTTCACTCAAGACCTACCCTTAATAATAATTACAATCAAACAGTTATGATATATTTGTCAAGTTGGACCCACCCAAAACAATTAATTAATTCATGTAGGACCCACACGCAACACTAATACAATTACTCCCTTTACATTAAATATTAATTATCTCACTTCACTATACATTAAAATATTATATCTCTTAATCTCCATGCAAAAAGCAAACGTCAACGTTAACTTGGGATGGAGGGAATATTTCGACTAGCTAGCACTACTTTTTTTTTAAGAAAATACTACTCCCTCCGTCCGGTTTTAAGGTATCCATTTGCTTTTTGCATGTGGATTAAGGAATATTATTATATGTAAAGTGAGTAGTTGTATTAGAGGGAAGTAGTGAGTCATATTGTGTACTATTTTAATAAATTGGGGTGAAATGAATACATTTGAAGCGGACATCAAAAATAGTAAAATGGATACCTTAAAAGCAGATGAAGGGATTATCAATTTTGGTACTTTGGTAAACCCACCTCGATTTTAAAACATAAATTATCTCATATATCCTTTTATTTTATTAAAAAGGTTTCAAAATAGTTAGGACATTCAATTTTGTCCAAAACCTATCAATTTTGTTTTGCTTTTATTCCAAAATAATATATTCTTATCAATTTCGTCATATAACTATTGAAAACACCGATTCATTTTTATCCCATGAAATTAAAAAAATTTGACATTTTTAAGTGAAACTTTTCAAATTTTCAATTTTATTCTCTGCAATAAAATTCAAACTTACAGCAATTTTAAGTCATATAAATTTCAAAACATTTTGCAAAAAGACTAAAACTTAAAAAATAAAAATTATACGACTAAAATTTTAACAAAAGGACTAACATTGAAAAAATAAAGAGTTATATAACCAAAATTTAATTCAAGCAAAATTACAGGACCATTATTGATATTATCTCCTGTGTTTTGCATGTAAAAAAAACATTAAAAACTAACCGATATCATTAATTATCACTTTTTATTAAATAATTATTATTAATTATTATTAATTGAAATAAAATAGATAATAACTTTTTATTAAATAATTATCACTTTTAATTATTATAATAATACATGAAAAAATTCATTTAAATGATTATCACTTTTTCTTTGCTAGTTATCATTAATTATTAAAAATGGTATCACTTTTTATTTTAAAAGAATATAGTGTTTGTTAAATAATTTAATTGGACATTTATCACTTTTCTTTTATCAGATATCACTTTTTACTAAAAATATTATCATTTTTTATTTGTCCTATAAAATTTTCATTAAATAGTTTAATTGGATGTATATCACTTTTTTTTTAATTAAGTTATCACTTTTAATTGAAAATGTTATTACTTTTTGTCATTCTCACAAATTATTTATGATAAAATTTGATTAGTTCAATATCACTTTTCTATGTTCACATATTATTTTTTATTAAAAATATTATCACTTTTTAATTTATAAATTTTTCATAAATTAATTTAATAATAAATATATTACTTTTTTTCTTTTTTCATGATCACTTTTGAATTTTTAACTATTACTTTTAATATTTTTATTAATAACATTTAAGTATAATAGTATTAATTGTAATTTTAATAATTAATAAAATTTTAAAATATATAAGAAAAGAAAAAAAATAACACTTCATCAAACTTAATTAACTTCACAGTCGTGTGTTCATCCTGAATGTGTAATGTGTTACTTTAAAGAAGTCGTGCACTAGTGACCGGCACTTGCGGTTTTTCCTTTATTTATTATTTTGTATATTATGTTAATTGGTTGATGGATCATCCGTCTCACGGAAGGAGATTCGTGAGACGGTCTTGCACAAGACCTACTCTAAATAGAATATATAGAGGGAGAGTTGTGTTCACATGGGGACACGGAGTATCCTTACGTATTCTCGGGGCACATGAGCTTTTTCCAATATTGTTATAGTCCCACCATCCCACATATATTAATGTAGTTTCCTTTTTGAATTGTCCCAAAAAAATTGATAATTTTCCTTTCTAAAAATATGAATTCATACAAAAACAATTAATTTATTCATATTGACCTACACATACCACACACACCACTAATACAACTATTTACTATACATTAAAATATTATTATATTTTCCACTCACTCCACATTAAATTATTATATTTCTTAATTTTAGTGAAAAAAAAATGTCAATGTCTTTAGATGAAGGGAGTAATAATATTCTTGGTTACCCACCAAAAGAAATATTTATAAACGCATTTGTATTTTCTTTGATTAAAATTTATCAAAAACAATTTATCACAAATTTTATTGTTAATCTATTTGTCGATCAATTCCTTTGGTTGTTTTTCTTTCCCTAAATTTGTGATTCGGACTTATTAAATATTCAGATCTTTAAAAATTTACAAATTATTTAATGACTTATTATTGTGCTTGTTACATATGACATGTACGTACGTAATGTCACATATAAAATAAATAAATAAAAATTAAAACTTAATTATAATTAAATACATGATTAATTCGCAAAGGTGCATGCAAATTTAAACAACAAAAGGACATAAAAATTATGAAGTATTATACACTAAATAATAGTAGGAAAAGACAGTATAAAATCGTCTTACAAAAGTTTTACTTAAGGATTTATGTGAAACGAATAAAAAAATAATAACAATTTTAAATGAAAAATGATAGTCAATTTATAAAAAGTGATAATGATATAACAAACTATTTCATAAATAAATTTTAATATAAATAAAAAGTAATAATATTTTTAAAGAAAAATTATAACATTTTTTATAGGAAATATAATTAAAAAAAATTATAAAATAATCTCACACGTCAAAACTCCCATAATATTAATATTTTCCCTAAAACTAATACAGTAAACTTACTTATTAAATGAAATTATCACACTGGTCACCACACTTTAAAACCATGAATCATCATATACTTAGAAGAATTTAATACGGCAAAAACTTGCCGTACAAGATACTTTAATTTTATTTTTCAAATATGAACACAACTAATAATTATATTAACACTTTTACAATACTATCCTACCACAAAAATGTTCTATACGTTTTACACTTAATTTATTTAAAGTAAATAACACAATATACTTTATTCAACATTTCAGAAACTTATAATTATTCTTTTTCCATCATCACACGGAAAAATAACTTCTTCTTATATTTTGTGACCTAAAATAAGTATATGTATTTTTTGGAGAGAGTATATATACAATTTTCATAGATAATATCAATATTAGCCCTGTAATTTTGATTATATTCAATTTTGGTCTTATAATTTTTTTACTTTTTTAATGTCCTTTTTTTTTAATTTTAATCTTGTAACTTTGTATTTTTGCAATTTTAATCCTTTTGCAAAATTTATGCAAAACTTAGAGGACTTGAAAGTCCTGTAATTTTTTGATTATATTTTTACACAAGAATTATTCTGAGGGGCTTTGTGGGTATTTCATATTTATTAGACACACCACGTGTATGAAATTCGAAATTCATTCCTGAAGATATTTTCCCTAATGTGTAACCGCCCATGGATATTGTGATTCACTATAAATACGCAGGAAATACAATCGACTCTCATTTCTCAGAATCTTTCAACTAATTTCTCCACTGCTGCAACTCACACCAAAACAAGAGGGAGAAACCACTTCAATTTTCCGATCGCCCATGGATATCCTTTCAGACCGTGAAGCTCTCGTTTTCTCTGCCAGAATGGCGGCAAAAGCCCAACGCTATCAAGGTAAATCTATACGTATTTATATTTAGGTTGATGTTTCGATGAATCATGCATAGATTCAGGAAAATTAGGGATTTATAATGTGCAATTTGTAATTAGAACTTGGTGTAAGTTGAGATCGATTAGTTTCTACTGCATTGATGTGAAGTGTATGTTTTCCCTTAGTTTTAATTTTTATGGTGTTGAATATTGAGTGTAAGAGTTGAATTTTGGCAGACGTAATCGATGCAATGAAAAATCTGGTGGTAGAATTGGGTAAAAAAGGATTGACAGTAGATGAGAGGAATTTGATGTGGGATGGGTACAAGAATAAGATCAGATCTCTTAGATTTGGTTGGAGGAAACTGTTTGCGATTGAGACGAAGGCAGTTGATCTGCATCTTTCAGAGAGGATTGTTGACAAGGTCAGGAGCTACGAGCTGAAGGTGGCGACAGAGCTCTCCGATATCTGCACAGAGGCCATTGCACTCATTAGGAACCATCTCATCCCCTGCGATTCCTCTGAGTCCACTGTCTTCTACCACAGAATGTGAGTCAGCAGTTTATTCATGTGATTTGACTACTTATTGATTCTATTCAATTGTCAATTTGATTTTTAGTACTATGTTAATTTGCAGGATAGGGGATTTTTATAGGTATCTTGTTGAGGTTACTCCTGATGATTATCTTAAAATGGTTGATCAGTCTTTAGGCGCATATGGGGTAAATTAATAGTGTTGTGTATTCATCTAAGAATGCTTCTTTAATTATTTGTGTGTTTCTTGCAGGTAGCATTAACCATAGCTAAGGCAGATTTACCAATTTCAAACCCTGTTCGACTGGAGACCATCTTGAATCATGCACTTCTCCACTATGTAAACATGGGCCAAACTGGAAGGTTTGCCATTAAATGATATCTTTATAATCTTGAATTTAAATCTGCTTGCATTCTATGATCTCATGATTGTGCGTTTCTCCAGGGCGTTTGATCTTGCGAATAACACAATTCTTGAAGCAACTCCTCTGTTTGAACGTACTGCAATACATCAAGATTCCCACAAATTCTTCAAGTATCTAAAGGACAACGTAGAACTATGGTCAAAATATGTTTCTGAAGGTAATTTCTGTGTATCAACATCATTAACTTTATAAAATTAATGCGACATGATCTCTGTTTTAATTACTATGAGCAAGCTAGAGATTGTTAATGTGATCGTTGATGAAGCTTTTATGATTGATTGCACAGATCGAATTGCTATGCTTAAAAGAAATGTGTGTCATCCTGATGAGGGTCCAGAGGCAGTGGGTACTTGGTTATTGCCTGAGTGGACCTTTCTTATGTAGGCATCTCACTCCTACTTCCATTAAAGCAGTGGGATCAACTACTGTTTCTTGAATTTTCAGTTGGTAAAAAACTAGCCAATTGTGATGTACTAGTGTTGACTTTAGCAGCATGTAATAGGTAGATGATCCAGAAAGAGTAAAGTTTGACTCTTTAAGAGAAATTCTCAAACTTGGAATACCATGATCTTTGCATGCAAAAGGTTCATGATCATTTTGATATCATTTACTTGGAAAATAAATCTCTTTTTAGTCCATTTTCATGTTAAAATGCTTTTCTATTGATTATTTCTTAAGAGTAAAAATAGTTCAGGTATATCAACAAGATATATGTAGATTAGCCACAGTAAACTTATACAAGTCTCACTGCACCAGTCACAGATAATCTACATATTACTTATTCATCGTGGTGTTTCCTATGTACACTTACACCTTGTTTAATTTGAAATCTATACACGCATTAAACTCTGATGGGAAAGCATACTCTGGGGCAGTCTCATCTACCTACACGTACATCCCTCTGTATAAAAAACTTTTGTTCAATCATTAAGAAACTCGACTTACTTTCTTGATCTTGTGAAGCTGAATGCCACCTGAGAGGTGAGGAGTTTAGGATCACAAAAGCAATTAAGAAAACCTAAAATAAGATATTGCCATTATGTGATCATGAGTTAATTAATTAGGTTAGAACTAAAGCTAGTTGGAGTATTAATCTTTCTTCAGTCTTGAAGTATTTATAGAGTTCTCATCAAAGATGGCATTATTTTTTAAATTCAAAACGTTAGTAAAAATTTAACTCTCAATAAATCTATGTTTAAGTTAAATAATACTCATCTTAATTGAGACATAGTAATTGATATGAACCACATGCCTGACTACTATAATTTGCAAAAACACTAATCAATAGAAAGAAATTGTATATTCACTTATAATTAATCAAATTAATCATGTCAACATATTTAACTATGGATGATTTTCCACGATTTTTTCATATGTGCATATTTCAAATAATTCGTGCAGATATTTTCACAAAGCCCGAATTCAGTTCTAACTGCCAGAAACGACTCAGTATAAATTCGCAGAAATTCCAATCAATCAACGATCATTTCTGATAATCTTTCAACTAATCTTTGGACCTAAGAGCTGATAGAACATCTTCTAGTTGAATGGTGCCCTTTCCCCCATAGAGTAGTGAATCCTTGAAGTGCCTTTGAGATCTTCGCAATGTTGATAACAACATGACTGCCTTATCTTCACTCGTCAGCTTGAAGTCCACATTCTCAAGCTCATCTGTAATCTTGCAGAACTCATCAGCTTGATCTATCAAGGGCCTTTCATCATTCATCTTGAAGGCATGAAGTCTTTGCCTCAAATGTAACCTATTTGCATTCGATTTTGCCATGAACAAGGATTCCAGCTTGTTCCATACTCCAATAGCAGTTGTTTCCTTTTGAACCTCTCTGAGTACTTTATCACCAAGACATAGAAAGATAGCACTTAGAGCCTTTTCTTGAAGCTCCACTTCAGCCGCTGCAGCTTGAGCATCCACCTCTGCAGCTTCATTGGCCGGAGTTTCTTTGATGGCTACACCGAGACCTTGCTGTACCAAGATGGATCTCATCTTGATTTTCCACAGTCCGAAATCTGATTTCTCAGTAAACCGCTCGATATCGAACTTGGTGACCGCCATGATGTTTCCTGTCTTCAATCACCTTCCTGCTTCTTGATTGATCTGCGTTTCCCTTCTCTTGGTCTATGGCGTTTCCCTTCACTTTACATACCTAATTTTTCAAAGTCCACAAAAAAAATGTAACAATAGAGAAAACTAAAAGAATTCAGTACCACTACTACTACAAACCCACCACTACCTAGACAACACAAAAAAGTGTCTTCTTCAAGAGAGAATAAAATACAATCTTGAAAATAGAGAGAGAAATGGAGGGTGGTGGCTCCAGGAACAATTCTTGTATTCTATTTTAATGATGCCTCAAATGCCCTCAAATGGGAATTCTTCCATGTTTCTCCCTCTCCCACACGGCGGCGGTAGCGGTAGCTCCTCCATGATGCAGATGGAAGCTAATCATGATCAGAACCAGTGCAAGAATAGTACTACTAGCACAGGGTATTATTTCATGGAGAGTAGTAATGATGGAGGAAGCTGCTCTGTAAAGGCTAACATCATGGCTCATCCTCACTACCATCGCCTCCTCTCTGCTTACACTAGTTGTCAAAAGGTAATAATACACTGCACCTAGATTCACCCTCATTAGATTCTGCACCTCCCCTTTTTTTTTTGCCCTCTTTCTGTCTCTTTAATTTCTTCTGCAAATCTGCAATGGATTCCTCTTACTCACCCTCTTATTCCGACCTCAGACTAATCGTTTGTGATTGAAGGTCGCACATCTCTGATTAGGAAATTCTAGGGATTTTGGTTTGGAGTATACGCATCGCGGTAATTTCCTTTTACCCAAATACTTGGCCCAATATATGACCCAATTTCTAGTACCTTCGGTGACGGTGAGACTGAGAGGAACGGAGGAGAAGGAAGGAGAGCCTGTTACCTTCTTTCTACATCTGAGCGATTTCAACCTGCAAGATTCAACTGTGTGTGATTTAGGATCGGTTCTACCAAATATTTGATAAGACCGATTGTATTGTAGTCATCCTCTTTTTTTATTATTATAAAAATTTCTACTTATTATTATATAATTGAATAATAATATACAATATATTATTTTTAATAATCTTATTTTAATCTTATATGTATCCATGTCAATATTTTAATTTATATTGTTATGATTAAATACTTATTTGATTTAAATAAGTTTCAAAATAATAGTATAATATTTAAAAAGAAAATAAATTAAGAATTGATTTTTATTTTTTATAAATAAATAAACAAAATGTGTTGATTTTAAAAGAGAAATGCAAAATATAAAAATAGGAAGTAATATACATGACGAAAATCATTAAAATTATATTAAAAATGAAGAAATATAAAAATATGTTAAATTGATATAGTAATCTTTCCTATTATTTACCAAACCATTTTCATATAAATAAAAATCACTCTATTTGTTCAATAAATATAAAAATATTTTTATGCAACAATTTTTAACTTCTGACATTTACGATGAAAATACATACATTAATAAATTAACCAAAATTTTCAATTTATTTTTGTATTGAAAATTTGAAAGTTAAAAATAAATAAATATTCATTCATATTCCCAAATAATGGCAAGAATTTATCTTTCAACAAGTTTTTTTTATTTCTCATCTTATATAAATAATCATAAGAACAAAACTCTATCACCCACTCAAAAAATTTGAAGCCACTCTTAAATTAATTTGGGATACATAAATTAGATAATTGCAAATTAATACTTTATTCTTTTATGAATTATCCACACAAATATTTTATATAATTTTTTTCGAAATAAAAAATAATATTATATTTTAATGAAAATTTTGTATTATTCCGTGAATCTCCCAGATGTTCTACTTATAATAATAATAATAATAATAACAATAATAAAATTTTGGACGCCATGAATGAAAATAATCATCAATAAGCATACTTTATATGTATATATTAATTACATTTAAATTAAATTCGTTTCACATAATCATTGTTTTATAAGAGATTTATTTATTTATTTATTTATTTTATAATAATATTATTATTAATTTTAATATAATAATTTACATAATATTTGTCTTGCGACTATTCCGCGCATCGCGCGGGGCATTACTAGTTTGTTGAAATAAATGGATTGTGATGAGAATATATACATATGTGATCACTTACTAGTTTGATCATGTGAAGCTGCCACCTGAAACGAGACCATAGAAAGTAGGAGTAGACCTAAAATGAACAACCTTTTCACGTAGAAAGACATTATAATATTTGGGATCGAATTGATGCTGGAATTAATATTGTTAATTGTAGCCAGTTTTGCAGCTTTATTTATAGGGGAAACTATGATACTTGATTTTTCTTATTTTCAAAGATTTATTAATTAGAGAGATCTGTATATCAAACTCGTGGATGTGTAGCTGACTAGAATTGCGAACTAGTTTCCCATTTGGAGTGTATTGATTAAACATGGAGTAAGGGGCCGTTTGGTTTATCGGAAGGAATTGGAATGAGAATAATAGTGATAGTAGTAAGGAATGGTAATGGGTTTGTTATATAAAATTATGTTGTTTGGTTGATAGTAAAGAATGACTTTCATTATTATTGATTCTGTTTAGTATGATCAAATTCTATAGGAATTAATTCATAATTTTTACATATTATTTTTTATTTAAATAATGTTTTACTATTTATAAAAAAAATTATTATTTTAATATTTATAATTTATAATAAAATTTTTATATCATTAAAATTTTGATCAACAGATATGAGTGTGGTATGAAAGTCATAGACCCCAAAAGGGGTGGAATGGCCCATTCCTAGATTTTGGGGAATCAAAATGACTGTGCTACTTTCATTCCATCTAAACAAACGGCCTTGTATCATTCCATTAATTCTATTCCTCCCATCCATACCCACCAACCAAACACTCCCTAAGTATTTAATTGATTAAAAGTCGACTTATCTCCATATACACATTTCACAAAAGACTATTTCTACATTTAATTATAAGTTATTGCATTATCTCCTTAAAAAGTTTAATTTATCGATCGTGAATTCATCCAACAAATCTAACTACTCTAACTAAATATGACACAACGGGGAAATATTAAATGTTTTTATGGAATCATCTAAGAAATTTAACGAAAACCCAAATTCAACTTTTGGCTATTCTTTATTATAATTAAGAAGACTAATTAATATATATATATATATAATTAATTAATTTCAATCATTCTTGCTTCAGTAATTTTTGAATTTTAATTACTCCCTCGTCCATATATATTTATTCTTTACTATTGTTGTAGATACGGAGTTTAATAAAAATTATTTTTTGATTAATTTTATTGACTTTTGAAGGGTAATATAGTACTTTTAGGTTATTTAAATTATAAAGTAGGTTATGCGTGTTTGGTGGGAGTGGTAAATTTGTAATTAAGATGTAATTTTAGGATACTATGATCTTTTTTTTATGTGGTGAAATTTAACGTGGGACAGACAAAAATAAAAAATATAAAATTTAACTTGAGATAAAGAGAGTATTATAAGTCTCTAAGCTAAGAGATCTTAAAATAAATATTAAATCCTAAAAATATAATAGGATATAAATTTTCAGGGTTTATCGTGATTTCTTTACAAAGATTACTTTTATCTGAGTGAAGAATGTATATATAATTGAAGCCATATTTAAGTGTACTTCAAACTAAAAATACACAAGTTTTTATATGACAGTGTTACTCAATATATTTTGTTAGATCAGAAATAAAATATTTTTTCAAGCAAAATGTGAAATATAATTTCGTAATATCATTGCAAGCTGTATTATTTTTAATTGCTCACATCTCTTTTAATTTAGATATAGAAGGTGCATTGAGTAACTTTAAGTTAACAATTCTTGATTATACATTATACGATTGTCTTTAAGTATGATCAGACAAAGTGTTTGATAAAATGCCTTAAAGAAAATGAAAGCATGTTTCCTTATTCTGATTACGTACTCTTTACTAATTTCCTTGTTTGTTGTTTGTAAACCCTAACTTTAGCGTTTGTAATTTGTAAACTATAGAACATTATAAGTATTAAATGAATTAATAAATAAATAAATTTCTTGCAAACTTCATGAAGTACAACAGGAATCGAACCCTACGATCTCTCTACGTACGTCTTTACATCATATTATCACAATCACATAATAAATAATTAATCACGACATTGATTATTATATTTAATCATCCTGCAGTCTAAGTTTTCTCCATCTAAGTTGAAATTTGAGTTTATAAAAATATTGAGTAGAATTAATCTACACGAATTTTTGTTTATAATCTAACTTTATATCAAGTGGAACTCGAATTTAACATAATTAAACTCGATAACTTAAAGTTCTAAAATTTTGAGTGCTTATATCCAGATGATTGCAGCTTTCATCATCTTCACATATAAGGAAAAAAAAAATCTAACTACAATTTTGATGACGCAAAATCTTAATTGTATTCATGCATGCATACTTAGTATATATACTTGATAAATATTTTTATGATTTATTCTTAAATTTTAGGATGATTCTGCGGTGCACCTGCGATTAGTGGGTTTAAAATTCACCGATTAATGGGTTTAAAATAGGGAGAGTGAGTAATTTTTTTTTAATTAATTATTTTATTTTATTTTGTTTTATGGTAGAAATTGAATTAAAATATAATCTAATAGTTAATATCGTCCAAGTGCACCATCGGACTCTAAATTTTATTATCCTTTCTTTTTTTTTTATTATTTTTTAAATTAACTCCAGTTCTATTGATAATTTCCATTAAAGAGTGGGGCTCTTATTGTAATACTCGGAAAATTTTCCTATTTTATAATTTGTATTTTACGTATTTTTATAATTATTTGATAATTAAATGATAATTGTTTCTACATTTTAATTGTATTTGCATTTTTATGTGAGACATTTATGATAATAATAAATAAATAAATAGATGGAAGGATAAGTTGTTGCCGTAATTAACTCATTTACTTGGCTACAAGAATTATGACATTTGGGGTGGTTAGTAGTTACACGTGTATTGTGTATTATATAATAAAAAATTAATTAAGGGAAAAGTCTGTTCACAGTAAATTGTTGACTTAGATGGCTATCTAATGTACTACCTCAATTGCATGATTAATAAAAGTACACGTAATGTTAATTTTATCAAGCATGGTTGATTGGCTTCTTTTTGTTCCATTAATTTATAAACATCACTATTTATCCCACTATATAAATAAGTTGATTACCATTTGGTATTTAACTTGGGGATGACAAGCGTGAGAAAGAAAAGAGGGGGAGACGTGCGTACCAGAACGGAAGAAAGTGATTAGTTATAGTTCTTCTCGAAGTTTATATTTTTGTCGGAATTCAAGTAAGTAAAAGTTCAACTACAATGCATAAACATATTGTTGTTTGATTTATTTGTGATTATTATGGGATGATTACGTCATGAATTATTTGTGATTAAATGATGTTATTAATATCGTAAATGATTTATGATGCATATTTAATTATCCTGGTTACATACCATGCATAATCATAAAAAGTGATTTCCCCAAAATTAATGAGATACTAATGGTGTGTGCGACCACTATATATGCATCTCTGCCAGGGTTCGAAAAAATCGTTCCCGGCACTATATTCGGGGTTCGGAAAAATCGTCCCCATTGAGCTCATTTGGGGTGCATATTATAAGTGTGTCGTGGGAATCCCGCAACGTGAACAGTTTTCAAAATAAAAGAGACCAATTAGAAAGATTATAAGATAAATGCATTTTCATGCACTGACATGCATGATTTCTACTTACTGAGATTTTGTCTCACTAGTTTATGCATTGTAGGTAAAATCGTATGCTGGTGGCTGGAGTTCCGTCAGATCCTGAGAGTTGTATATATGGATGACGACCTATTGGCCAGGGCGGTGTAATGAGTTGTTTTGTGAAAATTGTATTGTATAAAAAAATAAAGGAAAATGAATATTTATTATTGTTTATTATTGGTGAGAAAAAAATTGGGGCGTGACACTTATGATCCCGGGGACACACCGTGCACCTTTAGAATTTAGTATTATGGATAAGGGTACATTATTTTGTTCTAAAGAGTATACACTTTAATTAATAATGGTACACCATTTTGTTCTAAAGGGTATACATTTTTCATTAATAATTTTATTTTTTTCAAAAAATAAAGGGTACACATCTTTATACTAAAGGGTATACAATTTAACACAAAATTCTAAAGGCGCACTGAGTGTGCTCCCGTACGCCGTGCACACAAGTTTTTGCCTCCATTAAAAATTTTTTAAATGTTACATTAAAACTTTTTTAAATGTTATATTTCTAAAAGAAATATAACATTTAAAAAAGAGAAATATAACATTTAAAAAAGTTTTTAATGGAAATTATCAATATAACCGGAGTTAATTTAAAAATGAAATGGGAATTAACATTCTAAAGGTTTTTTCGATTAGTGCTAATCCTACTTGGAAAAGTATGTGATTAACTTTTTCATAACCAAATAGTCAAACTTTTAAGAATCTAACTTAAGGTAGCTTTCACATAAACTTCGGACATGCTGAGTGTTTATTAAACATAACTTTAACAAATAATTAATAAATATAAAACTTAATTACTAATTCAAACACACTGAAAAATCTGGATTTATTAATTGTAGCTTATAACTTTATGAAATATATCCTAGCTTATTTAATTGAAATATATTTCCCACTTCAAACACGCTGTATAAAAATTCATAATTAATTAATGCGATTATAATTATAGTAAAATTTTATTTGGTCTATTAATATATCAGATCAGATTAAATACAAAAAATGCTACTCCCTCCGTCCCATAGAAGTTGACACACTTTCCTTTTTGGTTTGTCCCACTAAAGTTGACACATTTCCTTTTTAATACATGGGACCCATACAAAAACAATTAATCTATTCTCATGGCCCCACATATCACCTCTAATACAACTACACACTACATATTAAATATTATTTCTCTCACTTCACTTTACTCCACTTTATATTAAATTATTATACTCCTTAATCTTCGTGTCCAAAAGAAAATACACCAACTTCTCCGGGACGGAGGAGTAGTTTATATTAATTAGTGGGAGCTCGAAAATAATAAAAACTATATACGTATATACAAGATTTGAAACTTAGAACATAATTACAAGAGTATAATGACCTTTTAATATATTACTATAATACTGGAATTCATAGTTTCCATTCTTATTTCAACTCAATAAGGACAGTATATTAATTAGCCACCATATGCACGTTAATTAACAATTACAGTATTACTGTATGATCAAGTCCAAAACAGAGGAATGCCGTTTGAAGTATATAAATTAACAAAATACCTTTTTTTTCTTAATAAAAATTAACCGGCCATGTAACCAATTCACAAAGTATTATATTATCATACAATCTCAAAACTTAGTCTGAATATCGCAGCATTTATCAGAAGGCCTGGAAATGGTGCAGCATAAATTGGGGCCGGCTAAACGTCGATAACCGTAGCTACGATCACTTCCACGATCAACTTCGTTTACGAAATTTTCATCTGTAGAAATACGAAAAATGAAAGGATTTAGCGATTGCTTTTTAATTATGAAATAAATTAATATACTATATGATCATGATATACATGGATTTGTTGAGATGGATTCATGCAATTATGAGAATATATATGTATGCATGTGACTTACTAGTTTGATCATGTGAAGCTGCCACCTGAAATGATACCAAGAAAGAAACTAGGAGGAGACCTAAAATGAACAACTTTTTCATGTAGAAAGACATTATAATAATATTTAATTTATTAATTATTGCCAGTTTTGCAGCTTTATATATAGGGAAAAATATGATAATTTTTCTCATTTTCATACAATTAATTGGAGAGATCAAACTCGTGGATGTTTACTTGACTAGAATTGCGAATTTCTTTTCCCATTAATTTGCAAAATAAGACCTAAACATGCTAAATTGGTAACATCTAACTCTTGGTTTAATAACAAGTCCTGCAATGACTGCTTTAATAACATCATCTGTTGACAAAGTCCCCCCCGGATGCAATATTATTACCGATTGAACACTGATATTTTATACTCCCTCCGTTCCAAATTAGATTGCACTGCTATTGTATACACATAGTTTAAGAAAAGATATTTTTTTTACCAATTTTATTGACTTTTGGAGGATAATATTATAATTAAGATGTATTTTTGAGATTGGGGTCTGATATGAAGTTTCCTTTTTTGGATGGTAAATTTTAATGTGAGACAGACAAAAAAGGAAAATGTGAAATTTAACATGAGATGAATAGAGTTTTTTTTTTAAATGTTATTTTATAGGACCCCTCCGTCCCATATTTATAAGGTGTACACTCTTCATTTTGGGTTTAACATATATTTTGTTGTTTCCAAAAAAAGAATTAAAATTTTACGTAACATATAAATATAATAGTAAATAGAATAGAGAAATGAATTGGGTGATACTATTTGAAAATTTTATCATCAATTAGTCAACACGTCTAACTGCATTAAGCCATTAACTAAATACTAACGTTACACAACATAGCGGGAAATATTCAATGTTTTACTGGAATCGTCCAAGAAATTTAACAAACCAAAATTCAACTTTATTTTGGATAATCATAGACTAATTATTATATATATATATATATATATATATATATATATATATATATATATATATATATATATATATATATATATATATATATATATGCTCTTCAAATTAGTTCAAACTAAAAATAATGTAGTATAAAAGGTGAACACAAATTTGTATAAGAAAGTGTTACTGAATAATTTGTTAGATCACAAATAAAATATTTTTCCAAGCAAAAGGTGAAATTTTATTATGAAAAATCATTACAAGCTTTATTTTTTTTAATTTGCAATATATTACTTTCACTAGAATTTATTTTTCATTTATGCGTGATAAGTTTGATCCGGGGTCCATAAAAATTTGATAAATGAAAAAAAAAAAAAAAACTACACCCTTACAAAGAAAATAAAAAAAGACGAGCTATTTCAAATTCATTGCGTGTGGGCCCACAACATTTCCCATTAGTCATTACTTCAGTCACTATATGAATAGTCAACGTTGAGTATATATATATATATATATATATATTCTTTTTCTTTATTTTACTTTTTAATGTAAAGATTTTTTTTAAACCGCGATAACCACACAATGGATCTCAATTAATATCTTTAACTACTGCGCACAAGGAGTCGATCCTCCACCGAGTTTTAGCCTCCCATACTACCGCTTGTAGCCCTCAATATTAATTGTTCCACCATTGTGCTCCGGGGGCTTGAAGCCCTGACCTTTCAATCAGGGGCACATCAATGTTGACCCCTCAACCACTGGGCCAACACATCATTGGTAATGTAAAGATTTTTTACTTAAGTGCTATGTCCCCTGTGCCTTCTGAGTTTCATAAACCTTGAAATTTTGTCCAACTTTTATACTCCATAAAAAAGTATGGCAAAAGTTCATGCGCTCTCGAGGACACAAGGATACGGTCCGTGTTCTCATGTGAGCACAACATTTCCCCTCCTTATTCTATTTAAACTTATGTATTGCTAGAAAGTTTAAATTGTAAAGGTGCACGAAAATTGCAAAGAGACATGGATCTAAATCTGTGTGTTCGGACGCACAAGAGACTCACTCAAAAAGTATTGGAACATACTCCAATTCTTTAATTAATGTTAATCTGGACGTAGTGCATGGTAGATTTGAAATACTCTAGTAAATTCCGTTGCTAAAAAATACTCCCTCCGTCTCATCTTTATTGCTACTTTTACTGTAGCTTCTGTGAGAGCTTTTTGCAGTCAAAAGTAGCAATAAAGATGGGACGGAGGGAGTATTTTTTTTGTAGTAATATATATCACTTTTTATTTACACTACAAAATATTAATAAAATAATTCAGTGAACTACTATTATTTTATACTAATTCGAGTATTATGATTTCTATTAAAATATTATTATTTCTTATTCTTGCAAGAGAAATCTTCTCGTAATTGTTTAACACTAGTATTTGTCTTAATTTATATACCCGGTTCATTGAGTAGGCTGAGTAGCTTTAACAATTGTTGAATATGCATAGTACAATTGTCTTCAAGTATGATAGGCAAAGTTTTTGATAAAATATCTGAATGAAAATGAAGTCATGCTTACTTATTTTGATGACTCTTTACTAGTTAATTTCCTTGTTTGTTCTTTTTAAACCCTAACTTCATAATTTCTTTTCCGCTTTACCCTAAACTGAGAATCAATTCATATAGTATAAGATATAACGTTTGTAATTTGTAAAGTACTATATAGAGTATTCAATGAATAAATAAATAAATAAATAAATAAATTTCATGCAAACTTCATAAAGTACAACAGAGATGAACCCTATGATCACTCTACGTTCTTTCGTCTTTACATCATATTAATACAATCATGTAATAATTAATCAAGACATTAATTATAATTACATTAATTAGATTCAATCATCCTGTCTAATTAGTTTCCAATATCTAAGTGCAGCATTCTCCAATGGCACTGCCCCTGTCCCAAGTGCAACACGCAGAGGGACTGTGCCTGCTAACACCAACACCACCCTCGCCCATACGTCGATAGCCATAACGACGACCACGCTTGTCATCGTTTTCTGAGCTTACATCTGTCATTCAAAATAACACTTGAGCATTAACCTAAAATACATTTTACTGCATATACAGTATCATGTATACTATATGTATATAATGAAAATACATTTGTCTTACTTGTTAGGTCTTGTGAAACCGTCACACGGGAGGAAATGAAGAAGGCAAGTAAGAATGCAAGAATAATCAACCTCTTTGAAGAAGCCATTTTAATGTAAGCTAATATTGTCGAAATGAAGCTAGATATTAAATTTTGAAGGAATAAAAACAATGAGAAAGTTTGTAATTTATAATGTATGAATTAAGCCGTGTTGCGTGATTTTATTATTATTTTTTTGATATTGGATGAGTTGAATAGAATTAAAATACGAATTGAATTAATTAATTAGTCTTGATATTAAATTTCTGTTGATTTGGTGAGCACGTAACTAATGATAACATCATACTTTATTATCTATGACCATTTCCTCTATTTTTTTAGTTATATGGATTAATCTAAGTATTCATAAAATCTTATGCTATTAACCCTTTTTTTTCAATGATTAAATATCTTATTAATGATTGATGAATTTGAAGAAAAATATAATTACTAGTTTAAAATTAATTATCAGGCATACTCATATATTTACTTTTATATGTAGTATATTTTTATTGCTTCACCATTAATTGTGTTTTATTCAGTTTCTTTTCGTAAGTAAATTTTCTTCATGTTATTATCATTCTTCAAAGTTTATGTTACAAAATTCAGTGGGATTACTAGTTATGTTGAAAAAGGAGTAAACAAATGTTTGTTAGTATTTAAATAAACTTTTGCAAATACTTCGTTGAAGAGAAGAGAGTTTATTTCAAAGTCGCCATGGCGTGTGGGGCCATTTCCTCATTAATTAATCAGCGTAAAAAATGGACCCCACTTGTAATTTATTATAAATAAATTAAGATAGTTCCACTAAATATACACTTCTTTTTATTAAATACACACCCCCTATTATTATATAAATAAAATATATATATATTTAAAAAATCAAAACTACCCTTAATTTATTTAATACACACTCCATATATTAAAATTAAATTATATCTACCTACCCTATCTTATAAACCATAAATATCTCCATTTTTTAAATATATTGATTCTTTACGCTCAAGTCTTTAGTTCTTCACCGCGACTTCAATATATCCTTTCATAGCTGCCCAATAATCTTGGCTGTGGTTTTATCGAACCAATTTCGAAGTTGGATTTGTGTAAAGACAAACATGGCTTAACTAAACAGTTTAAACGTTTAGTGTTTTGAAGTTTCACAGCAGTTGTTTTTTTTAATAAAATCCAAAATCAGATATTTTGATTTTGTGAAGATGTTTGGAAAGAGAGACTCCCCATAGGAAGAAGATTCTCTATTGATTATGCAAATTATCGAGCAACACCACAAGGAGATGATCCGTAGACGTACCTCTTTTTGCTTCCTTACAGAGACACTTTACATACAATATGCTTTCATAATTGTACAAATAAATACACTTTTAACTCGTGCCATTTAATTCCTTTTTGTTATTGGATTTCTGAAATATTGTTAAAGAGCTTTTAGAGGTTGACCTCAATATGTTGAACAATAATTAGTGAGATAATTATATATAGGGATGATAACTTGATTAATAATTAAGCTAATGATTAGAAAAAACAATTCATTCAAAAGCATTTTTCATTTGGGCCTATAGTTTCTTTTTATTATTGAAATTTGGTGTCTATCTCTTCCACAATGGGCTCGTTGTATTAAATACCCAAGTTTTAAGAGTATTCGTTGACACATTAAAACATATAAAAATACAATTAAAATTAATTTATACATAAAAAATGCAAAACACCATATGACATCTTAGATTTTTTTTTTTTACAATAACAATTTAGAATTAATTAAAATATCTAAGACATGTTTGAATGGTTACGAACAATCATGAAAATAAAATAAATTTAAATGTACTAGAAAAAAAAAAGCATATTTATCCTATACGTGAGGGTTCATTAATAAAAAGTTTAACATTCTCAAATTAATTCCAAAACTTATATTTGTTGTCCGGCTTGATTTTTGAATGAAAAATGTTGCAAAAATAATCTCTTATGAAAGCTTTCAGACAAAAACTTCCATTTTTGGTACCAAATATTTAACACTATATGGGATTTTAAAAAAAAAAAAAAAATGATTATACACATTTGATCGAAAAGTATTTTTCTCCAAATGTAATTCTCAAAAGATAGATTCGATGAGCTTCCAATCAGCAATATCACATAGTCATTACTATATCACATATATCACACTCTTTGAAGAACCCAATTTTATTATATGAAGTATATCGTTCAAAAGTCATCATTTCCTCCTTTTAATAACAAGACTCCACATATTACTCATCATTTACTACTAATACAATTACTCACTACATATAAAATAATAATACTCCTTAATTTATCCACGTACAAAAATTAAACGGTGACTTTTATTGGAAAGGGAGTATATATGATAAAGACCAATTTAATGAAATAATTTTCATGGGACAAATAAAAAATGATAACATTTATAGTAAAATGAGTACTCCCTCTGACCCACAAAAGTTTGCATGCCTCTCCCGGCACGAGATTAAGAAAAGTGATGACTTTTAGAGATATTATGGTATTTTTGGTAATAAATAAATGATAAAGTATGTTAGGTGTGTTAGATAATGATGATTTTTCTGTAAATAAAGTGTATAAGAGAAGGATGATTGTGTTTGACTTTTTGTTTTTTTAGGAATATGCAAATTTTTGTGGAACAACCCAAAATGAAAAATGTGCTATTTGAAATGGGACGAGGGAGTATAACATATTTAGTGAAAAGTTACAACTAATAATCAATAAAAAGTAACGGCATGATCACACTAAATTTGCGCGTGCTAATTAACACATGAATTCGAATTAGCTATACTAATCCTGTGTGATTAAGTACTCTAGCAGCATGAGTTAGAATCCCTTGACCAGGTGCAGCAAGCAATGTTGCCTCCGGTATCATCGTCACCTTCAACCAGACGGCGATAACCGTACCGACGACCACTGCCATGCTTAACATTGTTTGCCAATCTAATTTCATCTGTCAATTATAACAACTTATATACATTAATAAAATAAATATTTACTGTTTTCGTAAATGTATAGCCTATATGTTTGACTTACTTGTATGATCTTGCGAGCTGCATTGTGAGAGGAGATGAGGAAGACAAATAAACACAAAAGAAAAAATATTTTTTCCGAAGAAGCCATTTTAATGTATTGATAAACTTAAGCTGCATGGATATAATATTTAGATGGAATAAATTAAATGAGAGAGTTTGTAATTTATAATGTTGAAATTACGTTCGAACAAGACGCATGTGATTTTTATTATTATATTAATAATATTAAATAATTAGATAGTTGTATAAAGAATTAAATTGCTATTGAAAATTGAATCAACTAGTCTTGACTTGAAATCTTCACCACATTTTGTTCTCCATTTGGTGAGCACGTGAGACAATTTATGACTATTTCTTGAAGGATTTATATATGGAACTATATGAAATCATTTATAATTTAGGAAAAGATTATTATTATTATTATTATTATTATTATTTAATTCGTTGAATCTTTATCCTTGATGGATTAATTGAAGGAAAAAAAATACAATTAAATCATTAGAGTTAATTTGTGATACGATCGATTTACTTGGATTGGTAAGGTTGATTAATACTAATATATGTAGTCATGCATAATTTTATTTCATTTTTTGGTTCTTTTAATTTCATTTCATTATTCTAAATTATCATACCAAAATTGATTGGGTTGCTAATAGGTTGAAAGAGATTGAATAATAAATTAAAGGTCATGCATCTACACACTCTCATACTTGTTATAATTGAGAATTATATATTACTCTTTATTGTGTGATCAATCCATAATAGTTTCATTTTTCACTTTTTTTAACTAATTAATAGACAATAACAATATGTTATTCGTGACCCACTGCAAAAGTTATTATGAATAAATTTTCAAATTAACTTGAACTCATATATTTTGTTTTTTTATTAATTCTGGTCTTAATTAATAACATCCACATACACTGTAAGCCCTGTAAGCTCATCGCGACATTTTATTTTATTCTAATTAAGTTGTTTCGATCGTATTTACATTTTTCATATAAAGAAAAAAGTAGTATCCTCTAAAATCATTGTAATTTAAATAAAATGTACATATTGGAAGTTCACATTATAATTAGTTGAAATGGTAGACTTTGCTTGTGGGGCTGGAAAATTGAGCCCACTAATTCACTTCTACCAATTCATGATATTCATCTACATATGATATTTTAGACTTGCATTATAGATTAATGTCATGTAATAGGAAAAAAAAGTGTAATAAGATTAGAAATCGGAGAATATTTCTTTTATATAAGAAATTGTTTATATCTCCTAGGTTGTTCAACCTTTCAAAAAAAAATATAACTGAAGAACCATTAAATTTTATTTGGAACCAGAAAGTTTATCTCTCATACGCTATTAAATAGAGAATGTTTTTAATTTAAAGAATAGTATTTTATAAAATGTTCCAACGCACTCTTCATATTTATTTATTATTTTTTCTATTTTTAATATTTATTAATTACATATATTTTCTATTTATTTATTTATTATTATTAATACAGTTTCATATTTATTTACTCCCTCCGAACCATAATAGCTTTCACACTTTCCTCATTTGTTTGTACCCCAATAACTTTCACACCCCAAAAGAGGAAATATCACTTTATCCAACAACCTAAAAAGTTACTTTAATTTCAAATTTCTCACTCCTTTTCCACACCCTTAATATTATTATTTTACACTTTATTTATTACCTAAAAATACTATAATATCCTTAAAAGTCAATATAATTGGTAAAAAAAATTTCTTAAACAACGTGGAATAGTAAATGTGAAGGTTGTTATGAGAATGAGGGAGCATTATTTTTTTTCATTTCTAATAGTATTTATTAATTACATATATTTTCTATTTATTTTTTATTTTTATTATTAATACAATTTAAAATTAACTTGACTCATTATTTTTTAGAATTAAGCATGAATCATTTAATCATTTAATTCATTAATTTTTTAGATTTTTTTTCCTCTTTTGAAGATTTCGATGTATTGAACAGACAAAAAGAGTTTTTGAGGCTTAGCAGTAATTATTTGATGTGCAATATTACTGACAGACCGAACGAGCGGTCGTAGCATACAGCCGATTCTCAGGTAAGTCTTCTCCCGTTTCTTCACACATTGTTTCTCTCTCTATGCTCTCCTCTCCCCTTCCGATATCCACCACCGCCGGACCGCCGCCGCTAGGCCGGAGGTCACCATTTTTTTCAATTTTCATCGCAGCACCAAATTTTCACCTTATTTCATATTCCACACTTGTACACTAGTTTGGGGAACACTCTCACCACATTAGAAAACCAAATTTTCGAACTTCATTCTCAATTTATGCTACTTTTTATTACGAATTTTGGACGTGTGGCTATTTAGACTATAAGGATTCATGCTAATATTATGGACTTTGATTTGGAGTTGTTTTGTGGTTGGGACTTTTTATCAAACTATTGGTGTGCATAATAAAATTTGTTCTTGATGAATTTGACACGTTGATGCTATGAAATTATGTTTATTTTTGGTTATATTCATTGAGATTAAGCATGATTTTGAGTTGTTTGATGAAATTTACTATATGCATTGTGTTGGTGTTTAGGGGGATAGAATTTTTTTGTAAAGAAATTGAGAGTTTATTGGAATATGCTTATAGGGAGAAAAAAAAAGGAAAAGAAAAGAGAAGAGAAGAAATCCTTAGTGTAGGATTGGGAGGAATATTGAAGTGTTAATTTTGTTATATGTTCATTAGCTTGGGATTATGTTGATACACATTATTTGATGTGTTGATAAATGTGGTGTGTTGATATAAGCTAAGTTGATTATTGTGTCATAATGTGCACTTCAATTTCTCATGTGCTAATGCTAAGTTGATAATTAGGTAAATCATATCTTCGGTATAATATACTTGATTTGATTTCATTTTAGGCACCAATATGCCTAAGCAACAAAGGAACGTTCGTGCCCGCATTGATGGTGCTTCGACACCTACAGCCCGAACACCGAAGCCGGGAGTAGTGCCCGTGTCCGAGCCCGAGCCAGAGCCACAACCGAGTCCTGGGGTTCGGGTCAAACATGTTTACACCCCACAGGAACTGGGTGTCAAGCTCACAACGCAAAAGCATGTGGACAACTGGGCCAGACTAGCTCAGTTGGAGTTCCGAGCCACTCGATACCCAGACGATTATTGCATGGAGATTATGGGTATTCGGGCCAATGTTCAAGCCAAGTTGAGGCAGGTTAAGCTGCAGGAGCTGATGAGGGAGGCTCCAAGGACGTATTACCGGATGTGTTTGGAGTTTCTGAGCACATTAAAGGTCGTCCGAGAAGAGCGATCAAAGAGTATCACACGCATCCGAGTCCAGATCAATAATGAGATGCGCGACATAGATATCTCCACCATCAGACAGAGATTCGGTTTTGATATAGATGGTACGATGGAGCCGTGTGCTATGAAGTGTGCTACTTCATATGACACAGGTTTGTTCTGGCAGGCCATCACAGGGGAGCAACGGTTTGAAAGTCACCGAGCCAAGGCCACATCTATTCGGAACCCAGTGCTTCGCTATCTTCGCCAAATTTTGGCTAACACTATTTTTGCTCGCTCTGAAACTGGGGGGGTTCGAGTGGTTGAGTTGAAGGTGCTTTGGGGGATGTTGGGTGGCTATAAGGTTGATTGGACCCCATATATGATCGATCAGATGGAGGCACTTGCGACAAACTCGACTTCTGTTATCACTATTGGGGGCCTTATAACGCCATTCTACACTGACAGAGGATTGAATGTACGCACTTGGAAGGAGGTGCCGGGAAGCACCAAGTTGGACACCGCTTCTGCGAAGCAGTGTAAGATGATAGTTTTAGATTCCAGGGGACGGGTGCTTTTCTTGTTTGGAGGGAGCTCACCCGGCTACTTTCCCCTACCTGCTCCAGAGCTTACATTGGTGACCAACTTGGAGTATGTAGACAACTGGAAGATGGACAGCCCACGCCATCAAGCCATGATCGAACCTATTAATTCCGTTCAGCGCCCACTGAAACGCTATGCTGCTATTGACTGTGAGATACTGCCTAGACAGCCTGGTACAGAGGAGGAGCATCCAGAGTCACCATTGTTAGGTGTACCTATATCTGCACATCAGGGTCCTGCTACACCGAGGGACTCTCATCAGCGTTTCAATCGCATTGATCAAGTTATATCCGCACAAGAGGCTCCTACTACACCAAGGGACTCTCATCAGCGATTCGATCGCATTGATCAAGTTCAGCAGCAGATGATGCAGCAACTGCAGCATATGTATGCGCAGCAGCAAAAATGGAGGGAGGAGCAGCAACAGTGGCAGCACTCGTTTAGTACTAGGATGAACTCAGTAGAGGAAGCTGTGAATAAGCTTACTGACCAACTGCAGTTTCTGAAGCACTATCATAAGCTGTCCGGACATGGTACGCCGCCGTACCACCCTCCACCACCACGACGCTGAGAGGGTGAGTATTTTTAGGTTTTAAATTAACAAAAAAAAAGCACTCCATATTTAATTATGTAACCGCTGATCAGTTTCATGATCTGTATATATAGCTAGACAACTGATTTATATATAAGTAGAAGGGGCTCCTTGTGTTCAGAGAACATGGTCTAGCCCCTATTGATCAGTTGAGTTGATATACTCGTATACCTCTCCACCACTCTTTCGGGCCTGGGTGTAGGTGCTTTTGCGGTGGGAGATTCCGCTTTTTGTATCTATATAAGTAGAAAAGCTTTATTAACCTTTATTCAGTTCATTGAAGCTAGTAACATTTCTTTGCCTTTTTCAGACAGAATTAGTAGTATACTACTGGAAACAAATCAAATGATGATAGTAATTTCTACCCCGTCCCATTTTATGTTAGCACATCTACTCTACATAGACGTGTAAACTTCTATTGGACCAACAAGTGAAGAGTATAAATGAATAGGATTGGCAGCACCACAGATCCCTGCTCCAGCTGCAGCACGGCTTCTTTGGCCCCAACGGCCATCCCATCAGCATCTTGCGTCTCACACCAAAATTCTTGCCCTGACGGCGATAACCATAAGTACAACTGCCCGCACCACCTTTGTCGTTAGTTTCCAAGTTTTTTTCTGGCAAAACTGCAACTATTGTAAACCAAAACACTTCATACGGATAACAGTACTAAATAGCATTAAATCCAAAGAATAAAAGAATTAATATTATCAGTTAATCAAAAGAGATTGCTATAAGGATTAGTGGCTTACTTATTTGATCATGGAAACTGTCGCTTGATTGGAGGTGACGAGGAAGACGGCAACAATTACTAGAAGACATAAACGAAAGCACAATCTTTGGTAAGAAGTCATGTCGTTCTCATGGTTTTGTCCATTTTGGCTTTGGACCGATTCACAAGCGCTTCATTGAGGTGGTCCGCCCTCACATTTATATAAGTGACCTCTTATATCTTTAAGTTCTACCTTTTGTACTATTTTCTTTTCAATAATAGCCTAAGTTAATATAAGTGACCTCTTATCAATAATATCATGTCATACTCCACCTATACACTACAACATAACTTGCTTTATATAACATGTCAAAAATGTTATTTAATAGTAAAAAGTGTTATTATAGATAATATGTAATATTTTTTATGGCGCAATGTTTGTCCGTGCTGCTTATTGTCTAAAGCAACACTATTTCGATCATTAATAACACTTCTAAAAAATTGTTACAATAGATGAAAGGTGGTCCGCCCTCACATTTATATAAGTGACCTCTTATCAATAATATCATGTCATACTCCACCTATACTAGGTATTAGAGTTAAAAACTTTATAAATTTACCCATACCATACGTCAACATGTTAATTTGCACTTGATTTCTCTCTATGAATGGATTAACATATTTATTTCAAGTGCACATTGAATAAATATAACTTAGTTATCTCATTGAATCAAGTTTGTGGAATCTCCACTCATCATGGTTGAGTTACCGCTATAAATATTTAATGTGTCTTTTTATTCTATTCCTCTCAAACATGCAGCATATTTTATTTCTATTTAATTTTATTACGGCCGTATATATTTCGTGGAGGAGCTAGACAAAATCACTGATTTTTTTTTTACTTGTTAATCAAGCTTTTAATTTTTTCTATTTTTATACAACAGATACACTTGACATAGAGAAAATTGTTATGATTATAACATTTAATAATTTAACAAATGAGAAGCCAAATTATTATTTTACATAATTTTGTAATTACCTTATACTAGATTTAAAATGCAACTTGACCTTGAATATTCTTAATAATCCTGTATTTTATGTATATATTATAGTCTCGTGTGTTATGTCATGTATAATATCATAGAGATATTTAATTTATTATTTGATGATACTTGCACACCAAGTTCTCGAACATCGAACAGACATAATAATTTATTTAGAAATAAATTAAAAATAATAAAAAAAACATCATAGCAACTATTCCAGGAATAGCTCAAATTAAAAATTATATACTGTGGAGTAAGAAAACATGTACTCCAATTAGGGGTGGGCATTTTTTTCGGGTTTAGGGTACGATCACACTAAATTTGCGTGTCCTAATTAACACATGAATTCCAATTAGCTATACTAATCTTGTGTTTAAGTACTCTTGCAGCATGCGTTAGAATCCCTCGACCAGGTGCAGCAAGCAATGTTACCTCCGACATCATTGCCGTCCTCAACTAGACGGCGATAACCGTAACGACGACCACTGCCATGCTTAACGTTTTTTGCCAAGCTAATTTCATCTGTAAATTATAACAACTTATATACATTAATAAAATAAATACGTACTGTTTTCGTAAATGTATAGTCTATATGTTTGGCTTACTTGTATGATCTTGCGAAGCTGCATTGTGAGAGGAGATGAAGAAGACAAATAAACATATAAGAAAAAACAATCTTTCCGAAGAAGCCATATTAATGTATTAATACACTGAAGCTGGATATAATATTTAGATGGAATAAATTAAATGAGAGAGTTTGTAATTTATAATGTTGAAATTACGTTCGAACAAGACGCATGTGATATTTTATTATAATAATAATAATAGTTATTATTATTATGAGATAGTGTATAAAGAATTAAATTGCGATAGAATATTGAATCAATTAGTCTTGACTTGAAATCTTCACCACATTTTGTTCTCGATTTGGTGAGCACGTGAGACGCAATTTATGACCATTTCTTGAAGGACTTATGGAACTTGAGTTATATGAGATAATCGGAGTATAATTTAGGAAAAGCTTATTATTATCATATTATTTTTTAATTCATAGAATCTTTAGCCTTGATGGATTAATTGAAGAAAATAATTATCCCGGCATAATTTTTTTTAATTATTTTTTATTTATACTATTGCATCATTAGAGTTTGTTACATGATCCATGCCATTTGGATTGGTAATGAGGTTGATTAATTACTTATATAGTCATGCATGCATAATTTTTTTATTTGGTTCTTTTGATTTCGTTTCATTAACTAAATAGTGTCATACCGAAATTCATTGGGTCGCTAATAGGCTGAAAGAGATTAAAAGAATATATATATATATATATATATATATATATATATATATATATATATATATATATATATAATGAATATTGAAAGTTCACATTATGATTAGTTGAAGCTATATATGAAATGGTAGACAAAGAGGGTGAGAGCTTAATTATTTTGAGTCCGCCTTTGCGTGTGGGGCGATACCTCAATCCCATTGGAAAAATTGACCCCACTAATTGCAGTTGTACCAATTTTATCTCACAATACTACTAATTCTATAGTATAGTATATAATTTCTCACCATATCTCATAATACTTACATTTTATATTTAGATTATGTAATAGAGGATCGAAACTATAAAATATTAGTAATTTCTTAATTTTAAGGTATAGTTAATGTCTCAATTCAGATAGAAATTTTATTTGGAGCAAAATTGCTTGAGACATTGTCAATTGTCATGATAATGATAGATAGAGGTGAGAACTACGTACTCTTTTTTAAGGCAATCAATCTATTTAGTGCAATTGGTATGCATATGCCCGTTGGTTTACTAATGCTCTCTTTAATACAAAACTTAAATTATGTGAATGTCTTTCGTAAAAAGAGAAAAAAGATTATAGGATTAATGTCTCATCTTTTGATAATTATTTCTTTTCTTGTTATTCTAACAGCGAAATTAATGAGCACGCCCGCGTGATTAAGATCTAATTAGAATATACATTTTAATATCTCTCGTGATAGACCAATTATTCACTAGTTTATTTCTGAGTATCATGCGAATATAAATGTAATCTCATATGTAAAAAAATGCTTAAAACAGAATGTTTATATGTTTACTATTCATCCCACTAAAGATTGTATCCTTTCTTTATATTTTACAAAGGAGAGGTGCAATGTTAAATAGTATGGAGAGACTATGGTGTACAAGAACGATTCAAAATTTACAGTAGTAATAAAATTCTCATATACTAAATTATAGTATTAAAGTTCAAAACATATAGCGTATATTTATTGGGGGAATATTCAAAATTTTGTAATATGTTACCTATTTACTCTAACATGCATGATTATTATATTTTGTATACAAGTATTACTAATGGCATTCTACAAACAATTCGATACTTTTAAATAATAATAGAGTAAAACATACAATATTAATAATTACTATAAAGTGTATTTTAAAGTTTTGAATTTTTTCTTTTTTATTTATTTTTTTTAATTTTTATTTTTTCACGATTATGATGTACTGAAGAAAGCAAAAAGAGTTTTTGGTACATATCAGTAATACATACTTATTAGACATCCCCACCATCCGACAGAGATTTGGTTTCGATACAGATGGTATGATGGAGCGAATGATACTTCATACGACGCATATTTGTTCTGGCATGCCATCACTATTTCAACAGGGGAGGCACGAGCACGAGCACGAGTCACTCCACCGAGGAACTTAACTGAGTTATATCTGCGCTTTGATCGCAATGATCAAGTTCAGCAGCAGATAATACAGAAACTGCAGCATATGGATGAGCAGCAGCAAAAACGTACCATCCTGGATCACCACGACCGCTGGGTGGTCTTTTTTTAAGGTTTTAACTTTAAAAAGAACTCCTTATGTATGTATTTATGTATATATACAGCAAAAGAATTAATTTTATCAGTTAATCAAAAGAGATTGCTATAAGGATTAGTGGCTTACTTGTTTGATCATTTGAAACTGTCACTTGATTGGAGGTGATGAGGAAGACAGAAACAATAAGTAGCAGACATAACAGAATGCACATTCTTTGGTAAGAAGCCATTTCATGTATGTATAATTATTGCATTAAATCTGGTCAATTACATTTTTACTAATTAAAAATTGAACATTTTTTCACTTCATAAAAGATACATTTTTTGCCTTTTTCAGACAGAAGGATTACACTGACAAATTATGCCACTAATTAGTTATTAGTGAATTACTCAATTAATTAGGAATATTTCCTCGGCAGCACCACGAATCCCTGCTCCAGCTGCAACATCGACCCTGACCCGCCGGAATCTTGTTGGCACCAAAATTTTCCATCATACGCTGATAACTGCCAACCCCGCCAAGGCGTTCGTCTGCCCAAATATAGCAACTTTCTTAAATCAATATACTTCTTTTGTACAATGAAGCTGACTACTGAATTATATCACCATTGAATTTTTATCACTAGAGTAGTGAAGTTTTTAGCAATTGACTATTAAGATAATTATAGGTGATTCTGACAAAATTATTATGATAACCAAGTGTAATTAATTAATTTACGCATTTTATTTTCGAAAAAAAAAATACAATAACCCATATTTGTACGTTTTATTTATTAAGAATCGATCATAATTTGAATAACATTTTAATTAGTTTCAGAAAACGTTGTAAATAAATTAGTAACAACTTTGATAATATATATCAGTTTTTTATTTTATATATACATATCAATACAAATATGAAAAGATTAAAGAAATTGATTTTGCAAAAGATTAATTGTTGTAAATTGAGGATTAAAGCTAGTGGCTTACTTGTTTGATCATGTGTAAAAGTGATTTGATTGGATGTGAGGAAGATAGACAGAATCACAAGAAGACATAATAAAGAGCACACTCTTTTGTAAGAAGCCATTGCATTGCATGTATTAATATTTAACTGAATAATCTGGGTTATTGTTTTTAAAACTGTTTAATTTTTGGGATGTATTTATAGGGAAGAAAATGATACTATCGTTTATGATTTTAGTTACCTACTACCTAAGAATAAATCTCAACGACCCTACAATGCATAAATAAGACAAGTGCTAGTTGAAAATTGTGACATTAATTCTCAATGCATTCACATTTTGTTTTCTCAATCTTCCACTTAATTTATTGACGGTATGTCTGCAACTCGTAACTTAAGAAAATAAGAAATTATTAATTTGTAATTTTCCATTTGTTGCATTATATCGAGGGATTATATGTGTGATATTTAAATTTATTATTATATACCACCTTGCTACTCGAACATAATTATATTATTAAGTGATTAATTATTTGATAGCAATAAATTAATCTCTAATTTAAAGACATCAACATGATCAAACATGGTTCGTACTTCTGTTCAAGCATTTCATCAAAAAATTCCGCTGCATTATTGCTGTAAGGAAAAATAAAATAAAAAATTCAATGCAAGTTATTAATTATGATCAACTTTATTTAATTTTGTGCAAATAATCTATACCAATAGATGTATTGTAATACCCACATTATATATATGTATATATATAAATATTTTATTATTATTATTTCTTTATTATTATTATTATTTAGATAAATAAATATGCTTGATATTTTTGCAAGTAGTAGACACACATATGCAAGCACACATGTAAGTTATCTTGTAGTATTTGATAAGAACAATTATTATTTATTATTATTATTATTATTAGAAGTGATATGATTGATGGGAATCAATCAAGGAAATTATTGATGGAAGGTGGAAAGTTGGCAATCAATCAAGGAAATTATTGATGGAAGGTGGAAAGTTGGCAATCAATCAAGGAAATTATTGAAGGAAGGTGGAGTCAAGTTGGCAATCAATCAAGAAAATTATTGAAGGAAAGTGGAGTCAAGTTAGCAATCAATCAAGGAAATTATTGAAGGAATGTGGAGTCAAGTTGGCAATCAATTATTATTATTATTATAAAAAAAAAAAATGGGATAAAATTTGCAAAGTTGAAATGAAGGGTGAACTTGTGCAACTTGAAAGCAAATAGACGTACACTTTCCATAATTTTTCTGTGTTTGTATGGAAATCAAAACTGGTCATGTGAGATATAGCTAGAAAGCTACTGAAGAGAGGGTCGCGTAGGCGTAAAGAACACTTAAATTGGATTCCAAACGAGAAAGTTATGATCAAAGTGGTGACGTCCGCAAGATTTGACGAACGGAACAGTTGTGCCATTTTTCGTGACTTGTTATATACTCAAATGTTGATTGTTTGGAGATTTCTTTATATGGATAGAAAGCCCATGAAGAGAGGATCGTGTGGACGTAAAAATTACTCAAATACGAGGTAAAATGAAGAAGTTATGATCAAAATGGTGAAGCCGCGCAGTTGCCAACGAGATGTGCGAAATTCACAAAGTTTTTATGATCACTATTATTTGATCAAATTAGCCTATGAATTATCATCCCACATGTGAAATCATGTACATGTGAAGCCATGTGAAAGAATTGCTAGCCATGTTGTGACTATGGGGCCATACAAACATGTTAGATCACATGAAAATACACATGTACCACCACCTTGCCATGTTCCAATGTCTTTTTGATTCCATCTCCCACATCTATAAATACCCAACTCCATTCAAGCCACACACACATAAATTTTCTGTCCAAATTCCTTAACCTTCACTTATATTCTTTCCATTAGCTCTTACAATTAGTAGTAGTGTGAGGAGTGATCAATTTAGAGGTAATTCTCCACTCTTTTCTTTACATATTTTCACACACACACACACATATATATAACTCACACATATATACATAAGTATATATATATATACATATCAATTCTCACACACTATATTTTTTTATTGTGTTCATTTTGTTATTTTTCCGAAATGTTGACAAATGCTAGAAACACTTCTGAATAGACAACAGCCTTTTGGAAAATGTTGTCAAATGCTAGAAACACTCTGAATAGACAACATAGTTTTGGAAAAATGTTGTCTTTGCTTTGTTGTCTTTCTGAAATGATGTTTAAATGCTGAAAATATGTTGTCTTTGCCATTTTTTCATCTTTCCTCCTTTTCTGATTTTTTCTCAATAAATAGTAATTTCGAAAGAGATTTGGTAGTTTCGAAGTTTCAAAATCTTTAAAATCAATTGCACACAACATTCAAGCATTATATATATGTATATATATATATTCATATTTATATTATATTATATTTAATTTAATTCTTTTAAATATTAATTTTATTTATATTTATTATCTTATTTTAACTCATTTTATTTAGTGATTAATTAATTATATTATCTTAAGTTAGTTAATAATTAGTTTATTTTATTTATACTATTAGAAATTAGTTTTATTAATAGAAATTATTATTATAAGTAGAACTCAGTTTAGTATACCCTTGCAGGCATACCTGAGACCGAAGAACAAGTCTAGACAAACATATTATTCTCTACGAAGTTTAAGGTGGGGGTAACTTTCACTCTTTACCGAGTGCTACATTTTATGTCATGATTGCTATGTTAAGATGTGATATGTGTTACTTATATGACATGTTATGTGCTATGTGAATTTTTAGTTCGATGACAAATATTTTCTACTAACACTTGTACGGGGTGACGACTCAGTGCACATATACCAACTAACACAAGTTACTGGCTACGTCGGTTCAGTACTAAAATGTATTTCAAGTATGCTAACATTTGTACTGGGGTGACGGCCTGGTGCACATATACCAACTAACACAAGTTATCGGATGACGATTCGGGCTAAAATATTTTCATTGAGTTATCGAACGACAATATGCAAATTATTTTATTAAATGACATATGTTACATTTTATGGTATATTTGGCATGCATATTTATTTTTAACTGTGCAATCATTTAAGTTAACCCACTGAGTGTATTTTTAGACGCTCACCCCTTATCAATTTTCAGAAGAAGGTTTAGAAGATGGAAAGACCCCTGCAAGTGTACCAAGCCCTTAGAAGACTTTATATGACTTATATTTTATTATTCTGTTAGAACTTTATTTCAGATACATCATCTGAACGAGCTTATTTTGGATATTTTACTCTACTCGGGTGAGTAGATGCTTATATGTAATAATCTTTATGTAACTCTTACGTTATTATACTATCGCTTTGGGGATTATAATTTCATTTCCGCTGCGTATTCTCGACTCCCTTTATTATTATATTGGGATATGTATATCTAGTAGCGTCCCAACCCCATAGCGTAACCCGGGGCGTTACAGCGTGGTATCAGAGCGGTCTATCTAAGCCTAGCTCAAGTACCTGACTTAGAATTTTATACCATACCCTAAGATTGACTATCCTATGACTATGACGTGACTACACTTTAGAATTTTATATGTGTATTGGCATATAATATTAGTAATACTTTGGCTAGATCATGATACGTGGAACCTCACGAAATAATCAATCCCAAGCGGAGGCGCAAAACTCACAAGCTAACCCTGGTGATGATCTACTAACTGTACTCAGAGGTTTAGCTGAACACATTACAAGGAATCCTGCACGACGACCACCACCAGAACCTATTCCTAGAAATGAACCAACTTTAGTAATTGAACAGTTCCGACGTTTTAATCCAACAACCTTCAACGGAACGGAGGACCCTGCAGAAGCAGAGAAATTGCTAAGGTCGTTAGATAAGATTTTCACCTATCACGAGTGTACTGATGCACAGAAAATTGCATGTGCTGTTTTTTTTCAATTTGTGGGTGAAGCTGATTTCTGGTGGGAGGCTTACGGACGTACCAAGACACCTGAGCAAAAGGCTAGGATGACATGGGAAGACTTCAAGGAGATAAGAAGTTTACATTTCACGGAGCGAAAGCTGGAGTAGTACCGCGAATTATAACTGCAATGAAAGCGATCAAAATGATGAAGAATGATGGATGTCAAGCACACTTAGTGAACATCGTGGCAAGTGAAGGAGAAAGGATAAGCCTAAAGAATGTTCCTATTGTGTGGGAATACGAAGATGTATTTCTAGAAGACTTACCAGGATTGCCACCTGAAAGGCAAGTAGAATTTTCTATTGATCTAATACCGGGAGCAGCACCAGTTTCAAAAGCACCTTATCGAATGGCACCAAAGGAGTTACAAGAATTGAAGATCCAATTACAAGAACTCTTGGAATTGGGTTTCATACGCCCTAGTATTTCACCCTGGGGAGCGCCTGTTTTGTTCGTAAAGAAGAAAGATGGTTCGTTTAGAATGTGTATCGATTATCGAGAACTGAATAAACTTACCATCAAGAATAAATATCCCTTGCCAAGGATTGAGGACTTATTTGATCAGCTGGGCGGTGTTAATGTGTTTTCCAAGATAGATCTGAGGTCTGGATATCATTAGGTGCGAATCAAGTAGAGCGACACTTCGAAGACTGCTTTTAGAACACGTTATGGACATTATAAGTTCGTAGTAATGCCTTTTGGTCTCAGCAATGCACCAGCAATTTTTATGGATTTGATGAATCGTGTTTTCTACTCGTACTTAGACAAATTCATGATCGTGTTCATTGATGATATCTTAGTGTATTCTAGAAATCGGGAACAACATGAAGAGCATCTGAGAATCATTCTAGAGACACTAAGAAAGGAAAATTTGTATGCCAAATTCAAGAAATGTGAGTTTTAGTTAGACAAAGTTGTCTTTCTTGGACACATCATGTCAGCTCGAGGAATTGAGGTGGATCCGGCCAAGGTGGAAGCAATAGAGAAATGGAAGACACCTACAAATGTGGGAGAAGTACGAAGTTTCATTGGATTGACTGGATATTATAGAAGATTTATTGAAGGATTTTCGAAGATTGCAGGGCCCTTGACGAAATTAACTCGTAAGGAAGTTAAGTTCTGTTGGACGGAAGAATGTGAAAATAGTTTCAACCTTCTTAAACAGAAATTAGTCACTGCACCTGTACTGACAATTCCTGATGGGACAGAAGAATTTGTCATCTATAGTGATGCTTCAAAGCAAGGATTGGGATGTGTTCTGATGCAACGTAATAAAGTAGTTGCTTATGCGTCTAGACAACTCAAGATCCATTAACAGAACTATCCAACTCATGATTTAGAATTGGCAGCTGTGGTGCATGCTTTGAAAATTTGGAGACACTATATGTATGGAGCAAAATGTCAAATTTATACGGATCACAAGAGCTTGAAGTACTTTTTCGAACAGAAGGAATTAAACATGAGGCAAAGGACATGGTTGGAATTAGTCAAGGATTATGATTGTACAATACTATACCATCCAGGGAAGGCAAATGTGGTGGCATATGCTCTAAGTAGAAAAGGAAAAGGGGAGTTAGCCTGTTCTATAACAAACCAAGAATTATTGGTGGCGGAGTTCTCTCGAATGAGTTTGGAAGTAGTAATACCTCCAAGTAGCATTGAAGTAATGTTAACAGCGTTACTGATTAAACCCTCCTTAAGAGATAGAGTCAAGAAACTTCAAGATGAAGACAGAATTCTCAGAAAAATTAAGGAACACGTGAAGATTGAGGAAGGAAAAGAATTTGCTCTCACAGACGATGGAACACTCGTATTTGGAAAAAGATTATGTGTTCCTAAAAATGAGGATCTTATTAGAGAAATTTTAACAGAAGCTCATGGTACTCCATACACGGTACATCCAGGAGGAACCAAGATGTATCAAGACTTGAAGAATTCATTTTGGTGGAGAAATATGAAGAAGGATATAGGCTTGTTTATCCAAAAGTATATGAGTTGCCAGCAAGTGAAGGCTGAGCATCAACGACCTTCAGGGCTCTTGAAGCCATTAGAGATTCCTGAGTGGAAATGGGAGCATATCACAATGGATTTCGTTACTGGTTTACCAAGATCAGTGCGAGAAAATCAAGCTATATGGGTGATAGTGGATCGTTTGACCAAGTCTGCGCATTTTCTTCCAGCGAAAATGACTCATGGAATGGATAAGCTTGCACAAATCTATCTAGAAGAAGTTGTCAGATTACATGGTGTACCAGTTTCTATAGTTTCAGATCGAGATCCAAGATTTACATCAAAATTCTGGCACAGCTTACAAAATGCGATGGGCACGAAGTTAAAGTTTAGCACGGCATTTCATCCGCAAACCGATGGTCAGTCTGAAAGAACTATTCAAACCTTGGAAGACATGTTGAGGGCATGCGTCCTAGATTTTGGGGAAAGTTGGGAAAGATACATACCACTGATAGAATTTGCTTACAATAACAGTTTTCAAGCTACAATAGGCATGGCCCCTTACGAAGCACGCTACGGAAGGAAGTGTAGATCTCCACTCTATTGGGATGAAGTTGGTGAGAAGAAAGTTCTAGGACCAGAAATAGTGGAAAAGACAGTGGACGCAATTGAAAAGATCAGAAGGAGAATCTTAACAGCACAAAATCGACAGAAGTCTTACGCTGATAAGAGACGCAAAGATTTGCAGTTTCAGGAAGGAGATAAAGTTTTTCTCAAAGTCTCACCAATGAAAGGAATTTCTCGCTTTGGAAAGAAAGGAAAACTTAAGCCAAGATACATTGGGCCTTATGAGATTTTGGAACGAATTGGTGAGTTGGCATACAGATTAGCTCTACCACCTGAATTAGCTGGAGTACATGATGTATTTCACGTGTCTATGCTACGGAAATATGTGTTTGATCCAAGCCACGTTGTTAACCACGAGGTCATAGCAGTTGATGACACCTTGACGTACGAGGAATTTCCTATCGCCATTCTTGACAGGAAAGTTCATAAGCTGAGAAATCGTGAAGTTACTTTAGTTAAGGTTCAATGGAATAGACACAATGAAGAAGAAGCAACGTGGGAACGCGAAGACGACATACAAATCAAATATCCGGGTCTATTCTTACCTAGTAAGTGAAATTTCGAGGACGAAAATTTTAATTTAGTAGGGGAGGATGTAATACCCACATTATATATATGTATATATATAAATATTTTATTATTATTATTTCTTTATTATTATTATTATTTAGATAAATAAATATGCTTGATATTTTTGCAAGTAGTAGACACACATATGCAAGCACACATGTAAGTTATCTTGTAGTATTTGATAAGAACAATTATTATTTATTATTATTATTATTATTAGAAGTGATATGATTGATGGGAATCAATCAAGGAAATTATTGATGGAAGGTGGAAAGTTGGCAATCAATCAAGGAAATTATTGATGGAAGGTGGAAAGTTGGCAATCAATCAAGGAAATTATTGAAGAAAGGTGGAGTCAAGTTGGCAATCAATCAAGAAAATTATTGAAGGAAAGTGGAGTCAAGTTAGCAATCAATCAAGGAAATTATTGAAGGAATGTGGAGTCAAGTTGGCAATCAATTATTATTATTATTATTAAAAAAAAAATGGGATAAAATTTGCAAAGTTGAAATGAAGGGTGAACTTGTGCAACTTGAAAGCAAATAGACGTACACTTTCCATAATTTTTCTGTGTTTGTATGGAAATCAAAACTGGTCATGTGAGATATAGCTAGAAAGCTACTGAAGAGAGGGTCGCGTAGGCGTAAAGAACACTTAAATTGGATTCCAAACGAGAAAGTTATGATCAAAGTGGTGACGTCGCGCAAGATTTGACGAACGGAACAGTTGTGCCATTTTTCGTGACTTGTTATATACTCAAATGTTGATTGTTTGGAGATTTCTTTATATGGATAGAAAGCCCATGAAGAGAGGATCGTGTGGACGTAAAAATTACTCAAATACGAGGTAAAATGAAGAAGTTATGATCAAAATGGTGAAGCCGCGCAGTTGCCAACGAGATGTGCGAAATTCACAAAGTTTTTATGATCACTATTATTTGATCAAATTAGCCTATGAATTATCATCCCACATGTGAAATCATGTACATGTGAAGCCATGTGAAAGAATTGCTAGCCATGTTGTGACTATGGGGCCATACAAACATGTTAGATCACATGAAAATACACATGTACCACCACCTTGCCATGTTCCAATGTCTTTTTGATTCCATCTCCCACATCTATAAATACCCAACTCCATTCAAGCCACACACACATAAATTTTCTGTCCAAATTCCTTAACCTTCACTTATATTCTTTCCATTAGCTCTTACAATTAGTAGTAGTGTGAGGAGTGATCAATTTAGAGGTAATTCTCCACTCTTTTCTTTACATATTTTCACACACACACACACATATATATAACTCACACATATATACATAAGTATATATATATATACATATCAATTCTCACACACTATATTTTTTTATTGTGTTCATTTTGTTATTTTTCCGAAATGTTGACAAATGCTAGAAACACTTATGAATAGACAACAGCCTTTTGGAAAATGTTGTCAAATGCTAGAAACACTCTGAATAGACAACATAGTTTTGGAAAAATGTTGTCTTTGCTTTGTTGTCTTTCTGAAATGATGTTTAAATGCTGAAAATATGTTGTCTTTGCCATTTTTTCATCTTTCCTCCTTTTCTGATTTTTTCTCAATAAATAGTAATTTCGAAAGAGATTTGGTAGTTTCGAAGTTTCAAAATCTTTAAAATCAATTGCACACAACATTCAAGCATTATATATATGTATATATATATTCATATTTATATTATATTATATTTAATTTAATTCTTTTAAATATTAATTTTATTTATATTTATTATCTTATTTTAACTCATTTTATTTAGTGATTAATTAATTATATTATCTTAAGTTAGTTAATAATTAGTTTATTTTATTTATACTATTAGAAATTAGTTTTATTAATAGAAATTATTATTATAAGTAGAACTCAGTTTAGTATACCCTTGCAGGCATACCTGAGACCGAAGAACAAGTCTAGACAAACATATTATTCTCTACGAAGTTTAAGGTGGGGGTAACTTTCACTCTTTACCGAGTGCTACATTTTATGTCATGATTGCTATGTTAAGATGTGATATGTGTTACTTATATGACATGTTATGTGCTATGTGAATTTTTAGTTCGATGACAAATATTTTCTACTAACACTTGTACGGGGTGACGACTCAGTGCACATATACCAACTAACACAAGTTACTGGCTACGTCGGTTCAGTACTAAAATGTATTTCAAGTATGCTAACATTTGTACTGGGGTGACGGCCTGGTGCACATATACCAACTAACACAAGTTATCGGATGACGATTCGGGCTAAAATATTTTCATTGAGTTATCGAACGACAATATGCAAATTATTTTATTAAATGACATATGTTACATTTTATGGTATATTTGGCATGCATATTTATTTTTAACTGTGCAATCATTTAAGTTAACCCACTGAGTGTATTTTAGACGCTCACCCCTTATCAATTTTCAGAAGAAGGTTTAGAAGATGGAAAGACCCCTGCAAGTGTACCAAGCCCTTAGAAGACTTTATATGACTTATATTTTATTATTCTGTTAGAACTTTATTTCAGATACATCATCTGAACGAGCTTATTTTGGATATTTTACTCTACTCGGGTGAGTAGATGCTTATATGTAATAATCTTTATGTAACTCTTACGTTATTATACTATCGCTTTGGGGATTATAATTTCATTTCCGCTGCGTATTCTCGACTCCCTTTATTATTATATTGGGATATGTATATCTAGTAGCGTCCCAACCCCATAGCGTAACCCGGGGCGTTACATGTATTATTTTGAAAAATTAAATGGTAAAAAGCGATTGGTCTTGATTTATCAAATTAAGAATCATCTTCTCTTTCTATCTTGAGTAAATTTCTCATTTCTATCTTGAGTAAATTTCTCATGAAGTTTCATGTTTCAATTATTATAAATTACACTAGTATTTGATGTAACAATATTCAACAAAAGACATAAATCTTTCATTTTACAACTAATCAAGATAGACGAGAGAAATTTGACACGAGTTAAAATTATCATTAAAAAAAATTCAAAACAAACATAGATAAAATCTAAAAGACCTAAGAAAATTAATATACCCATGCAAATTTTTTTACTTGGTAGAGTTACATTTGCACTCCATTACACACACCACTAAGCCTAAGCCTAAGACTACAGCTAATACAATCTCATTATAACTAATTAACTTTGCTAATCCAAATTAGTTGTACTAATCCAGTTTAATTTTTTTCATTGCAGCAGCCGGAACCCCTTTTCCAAGTGCAACAAGCCCTCAGTTCCGATCCAGCAACTACAGCAGCGTCGAACCGACGATAACCATAACGACGACCAATCTCATCTGTCAATTAATATTACAACTTGTACACATGATCAATTTAAATTCTATTTGAAGCGCATTAGTAGAATATATTTGTGATATATTAATTAGTTTATATGTATAAAAATAAATTATTAATAATGAAAATAAACTTGGCTTACTTGTAAGATATTGTGAAACTGCCATTTGATCAGAGAAGATGTGGAAGAGAAATAAACATAGAAAAAACATTAATCTTTTCGAATAAGCCATGAAACTCATATATATATTGTAGAACTGAAACTGAATATTTCTCTAATTTAGATAGAATAAAATTAAACTGGGAGTTTGTGATTTATAACATTTAGATTTCTTTGGAATCACGACTGAATATCATATAATGTTTCATATATTATTTTTTTATTAGCGATAGTTAAAAAATAATTAAATTGCGATTGAATGTGTCAATAAGTCATGACTTGTTTGCTCAAGTACTGGACTATTTGATGAGCACGTAACATATCAGATTTAATTTATGACCATTTCTTGGTAATGAAAATATGGATCTACGTGGATTATTTAAAGTTAAAAAAAATAAACAACTCTTTAATTTATTCATATATTCCATAGTATTGATGGGTTTGAAATAAATAAAATATTATCAATTGAGAAAAATTTGAATGGGACCAACTCACGGTGAGACTGCTTTCGTGATTAGCTATGAATTTTTATTAAAAAAAATGTTATTATATTTTTGTTAAAAAATATTATTACTTTATAATTGTTCATGAAGTGGTTTAATTCACTATTATCCTTGGATACCTAATGAATCAAAATAGTAAGATATCAAGATTCATTTGGATATTAATAGGTGGAAAGAAATTAAATGATGATATTTTTTTGTTAATAAAATAAAGTTGAGTGTTGAAATTTTCAAAAATTAGTTGAAGCTAAGTAATACTCCTCCGTCCCATAAAAGTTGACGGACTCTCCTTTTTGGTTTGTCTTACTAAAGTTGATAAATTTCCTTTTTAATACATGGGACCCACACAAAAACAATTAATCTATTCTCATGGGCCCCATATATCACCTCTAATACAAATACCCACTACACATTAAATATTATTTCTCTCACTTCACTTTACTCCACTTTACATTAAATTATTATACTCCTTAATCTCTGTGCCTAAAAAAAATTATACCAACTTCTATGGGGACGGAGGGAGTAGTAAGTAGGAGTGAGCTTATTTCAAAGTCGTCTTACCGTGTGGGGCATCATTCTTCCTAGTCCAATTCAATATCGCATGTGGTCTAGCTTCAATTGTAATTGTTTTTTGTTATAAACTTTATAACCAATGTTTATGTGATAATGTCAATTAGGATAGGTTGAGAATTAACCAGTTAGGTTGGCTCACCAGGTAACTTGGCGCTTCTCACTTAAGTAAGTGACTCATGTTCGATTTCCTTTGGGAACGAATTAAGGGGGACTTGGAGTATAAGTGTTTGGTGTACTAACAACTAACATTTACGGATCAGTAGCTTTTGCCCTTTCTTTCACCTTTATTTAGTTCATTGAAGCTAGAAACATTTTTAGACAGAATTAGCAGTAGTACATATCTGGAAACAAATGATGATATATATATAGTAATTACTCCACTAGTTATTATTTCTGAATTAAGATGATTATGGGCAGCACCACAGATCCCTGCTGATGCTGCAGCATGGCTTCTTCGGCCCCGGTGGCCATCCTGACATCTTGCGTCTCACACCAAAATCCTCACCCAGACGGCGATAGCCATAACTATGACCGTTCGCACCACCTCTGTCGTTAGTTTCCCAGCTTTCTTCTGACAAAACTGTAACAACTTTTGTAAGTTAAAAGCTTTCATACTGATAACAGTACTTAGATACATAAACGATTACTTAAAGAAAGAAAATAATCAATTTGATTTAGTAATCAAAAGAGATTGTAATGAGGATAATTAGTGGCTTACTTGTTTGATCACGTGAAACTGTCATTTGATTGAAGGTGAGGAAGACAGAAACAAACACAAGAAGACATACAAGAAAGAACACTCTTTTGTAAGAAGCCATTTCATGTATATATTATTGCATTAAATATGAAGAAACTACTAATTAATAAATCTTCTTGTGATTCATTAGTAGTTTCTCATTTGTTAGCAAGTGGCTTAATGTATTAATATTGAACAAAATAATATGGATTAATTTTTTGAAAAATCATTTTAATTTTGGGCTGTATTTATAGGGAAGAAAATGATAGCTAGCTAGATAGATATTTTAGTTACCCTACAATGCATAAATAAGACAAGTACGAGTTGAAAATTACGACATTAATTCTCAATGTTCACATTTTGTTTTCTCATGAATCTTCCACTTTATGTCTGCCACTAGAACAAATTAACTTACGACCACAAGAAATTACTATTAATTTGCATTATATATATGGGGGATTATTAGTAATATATATTTAAATTTATATCAAGTTATTAATTGTTTGGTAGCAATGAAATAATCTCTAAATGCACAAATTAATAGCTTACTGCTACAACATCAATACATTGGTTCACTTATAATCCATTTTATAAGTGCAATTATGATCCATTAAAAAAAAAAAAACCAGGTGTAATTAAATTAAATTTATTACTAGAGTTACATTTGCACCCCATTACACATCACTAAGCCTAATACAATCTCATTAAAACTAAATTCAAATCAGCTGCATGCATGCATGTACTAGTGCAGTGTTTTTTCATTGCAGCATCCGCCGGAACCCCTTTGCCAGCTGCAACAAGCCCCCTGTTTTCCTGACCCACCAACACCGGCTTCAAGACGGAGATAACGACGACCACTGCCACGCCCACCGTCTTTTGCTAAACTTTCATCTGCCAATTATTACAACTTATACACATGATTATTTTAAACTCTACTTACAGCATGTATAGTCTATATATGTGTGATATAAAAAGTAGTTTATATATATGTCTGAAAATAAATTATTGATAATGAAAATAAACTTGTCTTACTTGTTAGATCGTGCGAAACTGCCATCAGAGAGGAGATGAGGAAGAAAAATAAACATAGAACAACAAACATTAATCTTTTCAAAGAAGCCATGGAACTCATGCATGTGTTGTAGAACTGAAGCTGATTAATGTGTGTCTAATTTTGATGGAATATATAAAATCAAACAGGGAGTTTGTAATTTATAAGGTTTAAATTTCTTTGGAAACACGACCGATCATATAATATTGTTGCAGCAATTGTTTTTTTATTAGGGGATATTTTAAAAAGAATCAAATTGGGATTGAATGTATCAATAAGTCTCACCACAGGTCTGTTTGATGAGCACGTGAGATCAAATTTATGACCATTTCAGCTTGATGATGAAAATATGGATCTACGGGGTTAATCTTTAAAAAATTATAATAAATAAAATATCGTAATTTTTCAATTTTGTGACTCAGAAGGGAAGAACTTGTCAGTATCTCAATTCAAGGCAAACTTGGGTTTGATAAATAAATAAATTCAATTCAATGTATTCCTATATATATTCTTTAGTTTTGATGAGTTTGAAGAAAATAAAATACTATCAATTGTTGATCGATAAATTTGTGAGTATTTATTAAGGATTAATGATCAAATTCATATATTAATTACTATTTTTATATAAGTTTATAAGTTGAAAAGATATATCGATTGAATATACTCTAAATTAAATAGACATACACCACAACTATAAAAGTACACGTTCAACTACAATAACAAAAATGTACCATAAACCATAATCCTAAATCATAAATATAAGTATTAATACAAGATAAACGTAATTACATAACCACTAAAATACGTATACAAATACAAACGGTGCTAGAAATGCATACTTTTCTGTTCTGTTTTATCATCATTTAATATATATATATATATATATATATATAAAATTATAAAATAAAGTTGAGTGTTGAAATTTTCAAAAAAATAGTTGAATCTAAGAAATGGTAGAATAGAGTGAGCTTATTTCAAAGTCGTCTTAGCGTGTGGGACCATCATTCTTCCTCATTAAAAAAAAAAAGAGGAGAGATCTCGTCGTACGTTGACTTGAAGGCAGTGAGTCTTTCTTTTGACCAATTGGCTCCTTAATTTGTTGTTATTCTGATCCCTGAAATTCACTCAATTGGATCGTCTATTTCATTAACGTGTTTCATCTTTTGTTATTCAACCCATTACATGCCAAGTATTATAATTAATGTCTAAACTAATGTCACGTGTATAAAGGTTTAATGGTCATTAATTAGGATATACTTTCTCTGTCCCATTCAAAAGGGTATTTTTTTATTTTGGGCGTCCCACCTAAAGAGTCTACTTTCCTTTTTTACACATGAAACCTACATACACCCACTAATATAATTAAAATATGAGGCTCACACATCCACTAATACAACTACTTACTACCCATTAAATAATAATATTCTTTAATCCACGTGTAAAAAACAAAAACAACATTTTGCATGAGATGGAAGGGTAGTTTTTAGATAAAAAGTTAATTATGAAATATGGAGTGGTATACTCCCTCCGTCCCCCAAAGTATTTCACACTTTCCTTTTTCATCCATCCTTCAAAATATTTCACACTTTACTTTTACTAAATTTGGTAAAAAATACATTTTTCATCCGTCCCTCAAAATATTTTACACTTTACTTTTCCTAAATTTGGTAAAAAATACATTATAACAATACTCACTTTTTACACACATCCCAATATAATACTTACTTTTTCACATCTCCCAACAACTTTACACACCTCCCAACAACTTTGCATACCTTCTCCATCAAATCAACTAAAATATATATTCTCTTTCTTATTTTATACATAAAAATATAAAATTTTCTTAAATTCCGCGCATATCAATACGTGAAATTCTTGTTGGTACGGGGGAGTACTATTTTGTAACAGGTGATTTGAACTGGAAATTCACCAATCAAAGAAAAGGACACGTTGTGGTGGATTTGTTAAGGAGCGATTAAAGATTTATTTGGGAAGTTGATCGAAGAAAAGGACATTGTGGTGGATTTGTCAAGGTGCATTGATTATGGTTAAAGATTTATTTAGGAAGTTGATCGATTAACATGCCAGCAATTTCGTATGCTTTGAACAATAAGATGCGTATCAGTTGTATGATAAAATGTTTGAACAAGAGTGCTTTCATATACTTCTACATACAAGTGTTAGTGTTTCAACAATTTGGACATGATCTTGCTCATCCTTGCCGCCACATATTTCATCTTAGGTCTCTCCGACAAATCTGCAGTGCATTCCAAAGCTACTTCCATTGCAGATGTTAGGCATCTTTCATGTCTACCTCTCACATTTTCATCACTCAATTTCAACAGCTCTTCATCCACAATCTGCATCACTGAATTCGGATACGATTCCGACACCCATCTCCTCATCGTTAACTCTCCTGAAAACATCGCATCCGACGGCTTCTTTCTCGTAATGATTTCCATCAACATTATGCCGTAGCTATACACATCCACCATGGCTGATATTAATCCATTCGACCCATACTCTGCAAAGTTTGCCAAATTAGAACAAACAAGCACACATAAATATAAAAGCAAACTAATTGTCACATGAATTAAAGATAGAAAGATTATTACCTGGTGCCATGTACCCGATGGTGCCAAGAGTTCTTGTTTGCTGCACTCTCTGTTCTTGAGACAAGAGCTTCGCGATCCCAAAGTCAGCTACATGTGCAACCATGTCTTTGTCCAAAAGGACATTGTTGGGCTTAAGGTCGCAGTGTGCAACTGTGTGTGTCAACCCTTCATGCAGATACTCTATTGCAGACGCCACGTCAACCATCACTGCAAACCTCTGGAATATGTTTAATGAATGCTTGGCAGAGTAGAGCCACTGTTCAAGGTTTCCATTCGGCATGTATTCCATCACCAATGCCTTGAAATCAGGCTTGCTGCAAGAAGAAATGACCTTAACAAGGTTTCTATGTCGTATGTTGTGCATCATTTGGCACTCCACGTCGAAGCTCTTCATTGCGCCTTGCACGTCTAAATTGAAAACCTTAACAGCAACAACCATTTCCTCTGCGAATTCTGCCCTGTATACTGATCCGTAGCTGCCTCTGCCGATCAAGTTTGTTTCATCGAGGTTGCTCGTGGCGTTCAGGATCTCATGCTGAGTAATCTTCTCATTCATTCGGACTTCAGTCGAATTGGAAACGGAAGAAGATGGCCTTTCGCCTCGCCTTCTTAGTTGGAAGATGAGAACTATGAAAGCAACAAGTGCAGCAGAACCTAAAATTGGTGGCAATATGTACTTCAAAAACTTTTTCTTGTCCGAATGCTTCGGATTACTCCATTTGCAGGCTTCCACTTTGAATCGAGGCGCTCCACACAAGCCTTTATTGCCTGCGAACATTCCATCTGTGAAGTTTGCAAAAGGCCCTTTATCTGGAATTTCGCCGCTAAGCTCATTGAATGAAACATTGAAGTAAGTAAGGCGCGAAAGAATTTCCAACGACGATGGAATCGAACCGGAAAACCTGTTCTTAGACAGGTCTAGATATTGCAACTCTATCAAAGAAGCAAGAGATTCATCAATCGGGCCACTCATTTTATTATCAGACAATGACAGATGAGTTAAACTCAGGAGCTCTGCTATTGAGTCTGGAATTTCACCAGATATTTGATTTTCAGATAGATCCAACTCAATGAGGCTGTTCATGCTGCCAATCCCTTCAGACAACGAACCATCGATGAAATTGCTAGAGAAGTTTATCTTCTGAATCAACCTGTTAGACCAGAAAGATGATGGGATGCTGGAATTGAAACCATTGTTAGCTAGATTGATCTCTGTCAACTTAGGAAGGCTCCCTAAACACTCTGGAATCTGTCCGAAGAATCTGTTCTCCCTAAAATCCACGTGGAACATTTCATTCAGGTTGCAAAGTTCATCCAAGATAGGACCCTCCAACTTATTGCCATAAAGATCCAACTTCTGCAATTTGCTTAAATTCCTCAATGCCCTCGGAATGGATCCAGACAGCTCATTAGAACCAAGATCTAACGCCACAAGATTGCTCAAGTTCCCAATCTCATCAGGGAGTGGACTCACGAATCTGCAAGATTGAGCTGTGAACTGCTCAAGTGATTTGGAAAGATTGCTCGATCCGAGGGATGCCGGGAGGACACCGGACAGTGGATTCAAGTCGATGTTTATAGTTTTCAAAGAATCACAACTGGACAACGAAGAGAGGAAGTCTTGCTCGGGTTTGGACACGTTGTTAGTGAACCGGTTATTCGACAATGTTAGCCTTGTGAGCTTGCTTAACTTGCCAAGAGTTAAGGGTATTTCTCCAGTGAAAGAGTTGTTGGAAAGATCAAGTATTTCAAGATCAGAGAGATTCGAGATGGAACTAGGAATTCCTCCATCGAATCTATTTCCTGTAAGAATGAAGTATCTAACTCTTGGCATTAATCTGTCTATTGAAAATGGAAGTCTTCCAGTTAAGTTGTTCATTGACAGGGTAAAGCTTGACATGGTGGAAATATTGAAAAGAGATTCAGGGACTTCTCCGACAAGGAAATTTGATTTAAGATTCAGCCATGTTAGATTTGGAAGCTGTCCGATTTCGGAAGGAATCGGACCGTGGAAGCTGTTTTCAGCAATGTCGAATATTTCCAAATTTGGCAGAGATCCGATTGAGGGAGGAATGATACCTGTGAATGCATTGCGACCTAATCCAAGCATCTGGATGGTTGTGATGTTGGAAAATTCAGTTGGGATGTTTCCAGAGAATTTGTTTCCCATGGCGGAGAGAACTTGGAGAGAACGACAGGGGATTATGTAAGAAAGGATCTGTCCTTCAAACTGGTTCTGATAAATCCATAAGTTTTGAAGCTTGGATCCAGGGTGGCTGCATACATTTTCTGGAAATTTACCAGACATTTGATTCTCGGACACGTCGAATGTCAACAGAGATGATATGTTGAACATTGTAGGTGGTATTTCTCCTGAGAAATAAAGTAAAATTGGAGAAATTTTAACACAACTTAGACAGCACCACAACATTTTAGTGTTTCATCTTCTGCTAAAAGTGATACATGCCGGTAAAAAAATCTCTACTTTTCATTTTCCAATAGTTTTGGACATAAATATAATATCAAAATATTATAGAAGATCGAACCCAAATATTAACAGAGTAGGAAATCCCTATTTTAAGGTGGTGTCCCAACCATATTTTTATTAGAATACCAAAGATTTTTAATATCAAATATTCATGTTAGAATATTTAGTGCAATTTTCTTGCAAGTTGATTTATGAAAACTCTTATCACTGAAATTTTTTCGAACTTCATTCATAGAAGTTATATACTTATATAAATATATTATCTCATTTCAGAGAATATTTCACACTTACCATTATAAACTTTTTTTCTTTAATATTATTAACAACTCACCTTTTCGAATTGACATGTTAATTATATCAAAATAGAAAAAAAATTCCTGATTCGCCTGTTCCAAGATAAGATTACTCTTTTAGAAAGGAAATAATATCTCAATCCAAAATTTTAAAACTTACATTTTAATTTAATATTCTCATCACTTTTTAATATACACAACATGCTTAATACATTATTTCTGACTTTTAAAAAAAATCATATTATGCCCTTTGAAGTCAATAAAACTAATAAAAATAATAAATTTTGCTTCGTGACAAAGGGAGTATACTCTTATTCACACTGCAGACAGTGGAAGTAAAACACAATACTGAGGAGAAGAAAACAATGAGGAAAAAACAAAAAACAAAAAAACAAAACAAAATAGAGTCCAAAATCCAAATCATTAGCAAATCCGGGTTGTCCACTCACGTGAGGACAGCTCAGCCTAAGTTTTATGCCACAATCGGAGAGGGTGTGATTATTTTATCCAGCACCCAACTTTGACTATTCGAACGTAAGCCCACGTGGCACGTGATGTAGCTTCGTCGGATTTAACCCATTAATTTTATAAAAAAAATATGCGCACACACTTTGCCAAAATGAATTCTTTTTATAGAATTAATAAAACAGTAAATCATAATTATTATTTTAGACATACCTGTAAATCTGTTCTTCCATAAGATGAACTGCTGAAGCTGTGACAAGTTTCCAAACTCCGCCGGAATATTACCAGTGAAACCATTATGCGACAAGTCAAATATTTTCAGTCCAACATTTCCAGATAACCCTGTCGGGATATCGCCACTCAATTGATTATACGAAACGTTGAAACCCTCCAGGTTTGTCAACGATCCAACGCTGTCGGGCAATCGTTCAGTGAGCTGATTAGCCGACACGTCGAACACACGAAGCTGTCTCAAGTTGCCGATTTCACGAGGGATGGAGCCAGTGAGGTTGTTGTTGCTCAAGTCCAGGACTGTCAGGGCTGAGAGGTTGGCGATCGCGGGCGGAATGGTTCCGCGTAAGCCCGTGTTAGAAAGGAGCAGGCCCGTGATGAGTCCGGCCCGACTGCAGTTGACACCAATCCAGGTGCAGAAAGAGGTGCGCTGTGTCCAGTTTCTTGACAGGATGTCGGAATTTAAGGATGCACTGAGGGCTAGAAGAGACGACTCGTCGACGCTGGATGAGTTTTGTGATGCCACGAAGCACGTTTTGGAGATGAGTCCGAGGAGGAAGAGAATGATCACAGTCATGTGTTTCTCTCTCACCATTTTTAGTTGCGTGAGAGAGAGAGAGTGTGTGTGTTAACAAGATTATAATACTAGGAAGGAGTTGAATTTGTTGATTATTATATGATGACTGATATGATTCTGAAAGTGGGACTTTACGTGGTTGACAATTGCCTCAAACTTTGGCTACAAGTTTACACATGTTTTGTAAAGATAGCATCGCCATTTTTATTTTCGTGTTTTTTTTTTCAAATTCGTTTACGTAACCATGCTATAATTAATGTCTAAATTAACGTCACCGTTAAGAATTAAATAATTATTAATTAAAGTATAATATTTTAATAGAAAAATGAGTTATGAAACTATTGTAAAATATGAAATCCAAGCCGATGTTTTAGAGCAATCCGGGTTTTTACATCATTTTATATACTTAGATTAATCTCTTTGGGAGTACGATGTATAGTATTATTTTTAGTAAATAAATTATAAAGTACATAACATTATGTATGGGTATTTTTTTATAATAAAATGCATAACATAGGGTAATTATTTTGACTAATGTTGACGTAATGAACTAATTTGAATGGTTAATTAAATTGTTGTTTTAAGCAGTGGCGGACGCAGGATTTTCGTCGAGGGGCCCAATTTTTCTCATACAATATTTCGTGTTTTTTGTTCTACAAATTTTAAGAAGAATTATTTTATTTACCAACTTTTATTAACATTTTTCTAAAGATGTTTTAGTATGTTTTTTGTTCTACAAATTTTAAGAAGAATTATTTTATTTACCAACTTTTATTAACATTTTTCTAAAGATGTTTTAGTATTTTTAATTATATTATGTAAGAGTAACAATTTTGAAACTAAAGTCATTAAAATTATTAAATAAATATGTTATTTAGAGGGAAAATAAATAAATAAAAGAAATAGAAGAGGGTGCATGAATTGAACACGAGACCTTTAAAACTAAAACATCCTCACTTTACCACTTGGACACAAACGTATTTCAAAAAAATTTCTACTAGTAATTTTTAGATGTTCAGGGGCCCAGTGCCCCCTACCCCCTTCGTATGTCCGCTCCTGGTTTTAAGTAATTAATTAATTTTGATTGTATGGTGTTCTAATATTTGGTCATTTCTAGCTCTTGTGATCGATATATATGATTTAAACAGAATTATTCTGGACTTAAATAGGCCCCCTTCAATAATTAAGTAAACTTGTAGTCATTATCTAGAAAATATTAATACTAATTTAATCTCCAAGAAAATGGCTGAAGTCGTTATTTAATTAAACTATTATTTAAGATCATGGGAGATACAATTCCGATGTGGCAACATATTTGTACATATTTTGAGGTATAATTCCCATGGTGAATTGAAATTGGAGGTACAATTTACATTTTTTATACACAGATACAAAGTTTTGTACCGACTGAAATTAGGAAAAAGCAGCCCAAAAGTCAAAAGTTGTGGCCATTAATAATATTTTATAATTTAACTCCCAGACAAATGTATAAATAAATGTTACATATTGAGTTTTCTATTGATAATTTTTTATTTAATTCCAAAATAAATATAAAAACAGTTGCATTGTGAGTGCTATTTTATATATTTTATTACAAAAATAAATATAGTAATTACCATAACACTTCTAATTTTTCTTTTTTTATTAAATATTTCAATATGAATTTAATTTACATTAAAACTGTAAATTTAGATATTAATTTCAAATAGTTATAATAAAAAATTTTAAAGTTTGATTTTGATTTAAAATTATTTTAATTTATTACAAAAAATTTTTTAATTTGATTTAAATTAATTAAATGTAAATACTACTACTACTCCGTCCCTCATTAAGAGGGTCTTTTGCTTTTTGACACGTGGATTAAGGGTGTAAGCAATTAAAATTCACGGTCCAATCAAATGGCGACACGTGGATTTTATGGATTAAATATCAATTTTAATTTATTATATTTTATTTTTGGGGATTTAATAAATTAATTCCTAAAATAGATTAATAAATAATTGATAATTAATTTAATACCCAACAAATTAAATAGGGTTTAAATTAAGTAAAGCTTGACCCCTAAGTTAAGTAAAGCATGGAAGGTTCCAGAATTAGGTCAAATTAAGCAATGACCAATCAAGCTGTGATATATTTGGAGCGGCCCAAGCCCGCATAACCAGACCAAATCTGTCATGGACCAATCAGATTGCGAGATATTTATGGGGCATGCTCATTCCTTCACCTATATAAGGAGCCCTCCTTCATTCACTCCAAGGACACACATTCAAATACTTGAAGACATAAACGCTCTGAAGAGATCAAGAACACGAGCAGCGCTCCCTTGAGATCTTCAAGCATCTTCAAGTCAAGAACGGCAAACGATTCGGGATTAAGGTGCAGAGCCCCCCAAATCAAGCGTTCTTCATAAACTGAGTTCTTCGGTGTTCTTCGCGCCAAGAACAGCATACGACCCGGGATTAAGGTGCTAAGCCCCCCAGATCGAGTGTTCTTTGGATCAAGTACGTTTAATCCAAACAAAGGCTTGACGCCTCTGGATTAACGTTATAAAATCCTAAATCCGAGTTCGGACAAGCTTCAACTGAAGATCCGACTCAATACACAAGTCAACAAGTCAAAGTCAAAGTCCAAATTGGTTCGAGAGAAGAATCAGAGGATTGATAGAGATTGTTTCCTAATTTATCAAGTTTAATCCGTCTGGATTATTATTGTAATTCTCTTGTGTTTATTTTATTATAAATACAATATTTGTTGTTACAAATTTTGGCACGCCCAGTGGGACAGTCTCTACCTCTCATCTCTTCTCTCTACAAGCTCGAAGTACGATATGACTCCTGTCAGGATTACTGTAGGTAGGACTGCTGCTTCTAAGCTCTCAGAGGCATTGACTGAATATGTTGCTGTTGTTACAAGGAGCATGTCAGAAAAAGCTCGTTCGGAAGCCTCATCTGGATCCAACCCTTCGGTTGAGGAGGCTTCGAGAAAACAACTACTTATGAAAGATGATAGTGATGAAGATTCTGCATCTTCAAACTCTTCATCTGACTCCGTTGCAGCTCCAGTAATGATGGCAGGCGTCACGACTGTTGAGGAACAATTAGCGAACATGATGAAAGCTATCGAGGGGCTCACGAAACACATAGAGGCTCAAGACACAAAGATCTCCCAATTGATGAAAAGAGACATCGCGGAGACTAGCCGTGCAAACGGAAAAGGAGTCATGGACGATAGTGAAGTGGAAGAGGTCACAAGGCGCCAGGCTATTGAAAAGGAGCAAACTCAAGGAACGTTGCCACTTTCAGCTGATGGAATGCTCCAAGTAGATCAACTCAAGGATATTATACTTGGAACAATAAAAGAAAGGTTTGAGGAAAATTCCAAGCCTACTGTTACTTATGTCAAGCCATACACAAAAAGAGTGGACAACTTGAAGTTGCCAGCTGGCTACCAGCCTCCCAAGTTCCAACAATTTGATGGCAAGGGAAACCCGAGGCAGCATATAGCACACTTTATTGAGACCTGCCATGATGCTGGTACTTATGGAGATCATATGATAAGGCAGTTCGTTCGCTCTCTCAAAGGAAATGCATTTGATTGGTATATCGACTTGCAAGCTGAATCCATTGATAGTTGGGCACAAATGGAACATGAGTTCCTTAATCGTTTCTACAGCACGAGGAGAACCGTTAGCATGACTGAGCTGACTAATACTCGCCAATTGAAAGAAGAGCCTGTGATTGATTATATCAATCGATGGAGAAATTTGAGTTTAAATTGCAAGGACCGATTATCCGGAGAGTCTGCTATTGAGATGTGTATCCAAGGGATGGAATGGAATCTCCTTTATATACTCAAAGGAATTCAACCTAAGACTTTCGAAGAGTTGGCTACTAGGGCCCATGACATGGAATTAAGTATGGCTGCTAGTGGAATCAAACATTCACCGATGTCGGACTCCTACAAATTTAAAGATAAACAAGATTTCAAAAAGGGGGGCAAGTCCTATGTTAAAAATTCCAGCAAATAGTCAATGGCCACAAATATTATGACGGTCAAGGTTCGAAAGAATGAAAATGACAAGAAAGATAAAGGAAAACAAGTTACCCAAGAGTGGGGGCAAAGAAGGTTAACTCTGAAAGAGATGCAAGAAAAAGAGTATCCATTTCTGAACTCAGACCTTTCTGGCATATTCGATGATCTAATGAAGAACAAACTCCTTGATCTTCCTGATATGAAACGTCCAGAAGAAGCCGGCCGAACTAATGACCCAAAATACTGCAAGTATCATAGGTTGGTGAGTCATCCAATTCATGATTGTTTCGTTCTTAAGGAAAAGATCATGCAACTGGTTAAGGAAGGAAAAATCGTGTTAGAAGATGAGGCGGGTACAAACTTCACTTCTGTAGAAGAAAGTCATAATGGAGGCTCATGTCATGTCGTGAATGAGGACAATGAAAGCGAACAACTTGAAACTAAGAGTAAAGCTTACTCCATGAAGGTGACCTTCACGGATGAAGATATGTTGTTGGGTATGCAATCTCATAATCGACCTCTATTTGTGACTGGTTACACTAAAGGGATGCGAGTGAATCGCATACTTATTGATGGAGGTTCGGCAGTGAACATCTTGTCCTTGAGAATGTTGAAGAAGATAGAAATACCAATGGATGAACTCAACCATAGCCGATTGATGATCCAAGGGTTCAACCATGAGGGGCAAAGGACCCTCGGCACAATAGTTCTTGATTTGCTAATTAATGAGATGAACTCCACAGTCATTTTCCATGTTATTGATGCAAAAACTTCCTACAACATGCTTTTGGGGCGTCCATGGCTACATGAGAATGGCGTGATTCCTTCTACATTACACCAGTGCTTCAAATATAGTGAAGGTGACAATGTGAAAAGAGTATTCGGTGACGACAAGCCATTTACTGAAGCTGAAGCTTACTTTGCCAATGCTAAATATTTCTTCAAGAGTACAAAGGAAGTAAAGCGTGAAGAAGCCTCAGTACAAGATAATGGGGGCAGTAAACAAATAAAGAATGAGGAAGGTAGTACATCATCTGCCACTCTCAAGGAGAACAAAGGCAAAGGGCTTGAGACCTCGGAAGAGTTGACATTGCCTTTAAGAAAAATTGATGCTAGTAAACTTTCTTCTCCACCACTCAAAGGATTCACACGTCCTATTGAAGGACCAAAGACCGAACATGGTGAAGTGTTTGAAGCCGAAATAACCAAGTCGTATAGTCCACAAGCTTATAAACTCCTTATGAAGGCTGGTTATGAACCAAGGGAAAAAGCGATGGCGAGCAAGGTGTGTCAAGAAACTATCAACCCACCAGTACATGGGCTCAATGTTACTCAGACAATGTTGAAAAATAGTGGTCACACTATCAAGAAGGATAAGCCAGGTTTGGGATATGTCCCTCAAAAGCCAGTCCGCATTGCAATTAGAAGAGCAAGTACAAATTATATCACCGAGGGAGAAGCTTTATCCACGGAGGATATGTTTGATGCAAGTAGTAGGGAAGTCAAGAGAATATCTGTTTTTGAAAGGCTTGGGAGTGTCTTCGAAAGGCTTGGACCCTATAAAGGGAAGTGTAGGAGGCAAAATCATATCAAGTCCCTTAACCTCCGAAAACTTCGGCGTCAAAATCCTTCTCGCATCAAGCGGCGGAATATCTTGACTGTCTCAAGTGGAAGAGTGTTGAAGGATAAAGTGCAAAGGATCATCTTTACTAAAGATGATAATGATGATAAAGAAAGTGTAGCTTCTACTAATCATATTACTGCTGTGGAAGATTCTCAAATGGAGGAAGTAGATGCTGAAGATGCCCCTCCACAATTTGAAGAAGGAGTGAAAGCCACTGTTGATGAGTTGAAAGAAATTAACTTAGGTGATGAAAATGATCCACGTCCTACCTACATAAGTGCTCTGCTAAATGTTGAGGAAGAAACAAAGTATGTCAGTCTTTTGCGAGAATTCAGAGATGTCTTTGCATGGTCGCATAAGGAAATGCCAGGCTTAGATCCGAAAATCGCAGTGCACCACTTGTCCATTAAAAAGGGAACTCGGCCAGTTAAACAAATGCAGCGTCGATTTCGACCAGAGTTGATTCCTTTGATTGAGGACGAGATTAATAAGCTTCTTGAAACAGGCAAGATCCGAGAAGTCAAATATCCTACATGGATTTCCAATATCGTGCCGGTAAGAAAGAAAAATGGACAACTCAGAGTATGTGTTGATTTCCGAGATTTGAATATGGCATGTCCAAAAGATGACTTTCCATTACCAATTACTGAGCTCATGATTGATGCAACAACGGGGCATGAGGTCCTTTCATTTATGGATGGGTCATCTGGCTACAATCAAATTGGTTTGGCTCCTGAGGATCAAGAGAAGACAGCCTTTCGTACTCCGAAAGGAATATATTGCTATAATGTTATGCCATTTGGCTTAAAGAATGCTGGTGCCACTTATCAGCGAGCCATGCAGAAGATATTTGATGACATGCTTCATAAGATTGTCGAATGCTATGTTGATGATATTGTGGTGAAATCAAAGGAAAAGAAAGATCATTTCCATGATCTAAGGCGAGTGTTTGAACGATTAAGAGAGCATCAACTCAAGATGAATCCACTCAAGTGTGCATTTGGAGTTTCATCTGGGAAATTTCTTGGATTTATTGTTCGTCGTCGAGGGATTGAGATTGAGAAAGCAAAGATTGACGCAATCATGAAAATGCATGTCCCTCGGAACATACATGAACTCAAAAGTCTGCAAGGAAAGTTGGCATACTTAAGGAGATTCATATCAAACTTAGCTGGCCGATGCCAACCATTTAGTCATCTCATGAAGAAAGACAGCATATTCGAATGGGATGAAGCTTGCAATAATGCTTTCAACAGCATTAAAGAATACTTGATGAAGGCACCAGTGTTGAGTGCTCCAATACCAGGACGTCCATTAGTCCTTTATTTAGCTGCTCAAGAGCGTTCTGTGGGAGCTTTACTTGCACAAGAAAATGATGATGGCAAAGAAAGAGCTCTGTACTATCTAAGTAGAACCATGACTCCAAACGAGTTGAAGTATTCACCCATTGAGAAGATTTGCTTATCCCTTATCTTCGTGATTCAGAAGTTGAAACATTATTTTCAAGCTCACACAGTTCGGCTAGTTTCGAAAGCCAACCCACTAAAATTTGTCATGTCAAAACCAGTACTCTCTGATCGGCTTGCAAGATGGTATCTCCAACTGCAACAGTTTGAGATCGTGTACGTCCCTCAAAAGGTCGTAAAAGGACAAGTGTTGGCAGATTTTCTAGCTGATCATCCAATGCCTGCTGAATGGGAACTATCTGATGAACTCCCCGATGAAGATGCTTTCACTGTGGACATAGTTTCTCCTTGGAAGATGTATTTCGATGGAGCATCTCATAGAGAGGGAGCTGGTGCGGGAGTCGTGTTTGTAACATCCAGTGGTGAAGTTCTACCTTTCTCATTTTTCTTAACAGAAAATTGCTCTAACAATGTGGCTGAGTATCAAGCACTCATACTTGGTTTAGAGATGGCCGTCGATATAAAGCAGCTACACCTTAGAGTGTATGGTGATTCGCTATTGGTAGTAAATCAACTCCTTGGAGTGTATGAAGTGAAGAAGCCTGAGTTGTTGCCCTATTACAAGTATGCTCAAAAGCTTATGGGTTATCTCGGTGATGTTGATATTAAGCATCTGTCTAGAAGAGAGAATAAGCAAGCTGACGCCCTCGCTAAGCTAGCATCAACTATAGCTATGCCAGAAATGCAAATTCAAATACCGGTGTGTAGAAGTTGGGTTGTACCATCAATCTTTGAAGATGATGATTATGAAGAAGTTGAAAATCATGTGGTGGAGGTTTTCGAAATTGAAGAAGAAGATTGGCGCCAACCACTTGTGAATTATTTGAAATATGATAAGTTGCCTAACGATCCACGACAAAGGGTTGATATTCGGCGTCGGGCACCTCGGTTCATCTACTTCAAGGGTACACTTTATAGAAGATCATTCGATGAAATTTTCTTGAGATGCTTGGGTAAGGAAGAAACTATTCAAGCAATGGAGGAGGCTCACTCCGGAATTTGCGGTGCTCATCAATCCGGACCGAAGCTACATTTTAGAATTAAAAGGATGGGTTACTATTGGCCAACCATGGTGAAGGATTGCATGGATTACGCACAAAGATGTCATGCTTGTCAGTTCCATGGAAATTTGATTCATCAACCTCCGGAGCCTTTACATCCGACAGTCGCTTCATGGCCTTTTGATGCATGGGGTTTAGATGTGGTAGGGCCACTTACAAAGTCTTCTGGTGGTCATCTCTACATTCTTGCGGCAACCGATTACTTTTCAAAGTGGGCCGAAGCTGTGTCTCTAAGGGAAGTAAAGAAAGAAAATGTTGCTGATTTCATTCGGATCAATATCATTTATAGATATGGTGTCCCGCGCTACATTATCACTGATAATGGAAAGCAGTTCAGCAACAGTTGGATTGATAAGCTATGTGAGAAGTTTGATTTCAAACAAAAGAAATCTTCAATGTATAACGCAGCTGCTAATGGTCTTGCCGAAGCTTTCAATAAAACTTTATGCAGTTTATTGAAGAAAGTGGTCTCCAAGTCAAAAAGAGATTGGCATGAAAGGATCAATGAAGCTTTATGGGCGTACCGTACCACCTATAGAACACCTACGCAAGCCACTCCGTATTCCTTGGTGTATGGTGTTGAGGCTGTTGTGCCTCTTGAAAAGCAAATTCCTTCTTTGAGGATAGCCATACAAGAAGGCCTCACCGAGGAAGAAAATGCAAAGTTACGTCTTCAAGAGTTAGAAGCGTTAGATGAAAAGAGGTTGGAAGCACAACAAAGACTTGAGTGTTACCAATCTCGCCTTTCTAGAACATACAACAAGAAAGTGAGGGTACGTTCTTTTCAAGTTGGTGATTTGGTGCTTGCTGTGAGAAGACCTATAGTAGTCACCCATCGCGTTGGAAATAAGTTTCTACCCAAGTGGGATGGCCCTCATGTTGTGAAGGAAGCCTATACAAATGGCGCATACAAGTTGATCTCAGAGGATGGCGTGAACATTGGCCCTATAAATGGGAAGTTCTTGAAACGCTACTACGCGTAAAACAAATACACATTACGCTCCTTGACGCACGAGCCTAAACTGCATGTTACTCCTGGTCCGCATGAGTATAAACTGTGTACGACAAACTCCTGGTCCACATGAGTGTAAACTGTGTACGACAAACTCCTGGTCCACATGAGTGTAAACTGTGTACGACAAACTCCTGGTCCGCATGAGTATAAACTGTGCATGACACCCACCAAAGGTAATTATATGTGGTTAAACTATCAATTCACCCCACTCAGATATTTTAAGTGGTTAAAGCATTAAATATCTTACTTTGTCTAAAGTGGTTAAAGAATAGTCACTCCTGGCCCGCATGAGTATAAACTGTGTACGGCACCCCCCCATTCAAATCAAATCATGTCCCCTTGAACTACGTAATGACTTGATCCTCTGCGAAGAGGTACGTAGGCAGCTTAGCATTTTACTAAGTTCAGTCATAATCCAAGCAATTCGAGTCGAGTTTGCGAGGCAAGCGATAAATTGAAGTGTGAACGAGTTAAGAAGAAAAAGGTTGACAAAGAGAAGATGTGGTTGAATGCAAAGACAGTGGTGAAATGATGAAGGTGGTAAAGTGATGAGGGTGATCCATGTTGTCCCTTAAAGCTAGCAAAGAAAGAGGTTTAAGCTAATTTAAATTTATGGATTTAATTAATTAAAAGGTCCTAAATAAATTATGGGATCAATTAATTATTAAAAACCAAAATTATAAATTAAGCCCATGGAGAAGCCCAAGATGCTTAAGTGAGCCATTAAAATAATTCATGTGTGTTTAATTAATTTAAGCCCCAAATCATGAAAATTAAAATCAATATAAGCACTCTTGGCCCAAAATATGAAGCAGTAGGCGGCCCAAGTGAATAAGAAGGATCAGATGGCCCAAGTAGAAACTGAAAATAAAAAAAAAAAAAATAAAAAAAATAAAGGGCCCAATTAATGTTGGAAGCACTTGAATGCAGTAAGCAAGCTGATTTGAGATTGGGTGAGTTTGAGCAAGTCAAAATTAACTTGATGGGGTCAAAATTGAAGTTATTCTTTTTTTTCCTCTATGAAATTGCGTGGAATGGGTTTCTCCAGCAAAAGGGGATTAAGCTGCTCAACCAATTCCTCTCTCTTCGAAAAACAACAACCAGCCATCAGTACCCGTCAACCGCTCTCTACCTCGACATCGTTGGTTCGACTGCCTGAGTATGTTAAAAAGCTTCTCTTTGGTCAGGTTTCTTCATATCGTCGCCAAAACGTCATCAGAGATGTGAGCCCAACAAGCAACCACCATGGGTGGTCTACCGTTGACTGCTTCCCATCTCACGGTGCGAGCCCGACAAGCAACCACCATGGGTGGTCCGCCGTCGACTGCTCTCCACCTCGACGATGTTGGTCCGACTTGAGCCTCCGTCCCAACGTCATCGGAGATGTGAGCCCAACAAGCAACCACCATGGGTGGTCCACTGTTAACTGCTTTCCATCTCACGGTGCGAGCCCGACAAGCAACCACCATGGGTGGTCCGCCGTCGATTGCTCTCCACCTCGACGATGTTGGTTTGACTTGAGCCATTGAAAGTCTTCTCTTTGGTCGGATTTCTGTCACCTCTTCGCCAACATCATCGGAGATGTGAGCCCAACAAGCAACCACCATGGGTGGTCCGCCGTTGATTACTCTCTATCCCAACGTCATCGGAGATGTGAGCCCAACAAGCAACCACCATGGGTGGTCCGCCGTTGACTACTCTCTATCCCAACGTCATCGGAGATGTGAGCCCAACAAGCAACCACCATGGGTGGTCCGCCGTTGACTACTCTCTATCCCAACATCATCGGAGGTGCGAGCCCAACAAGCAACTACCATGGGTAGTCTACCATTGATTGCTCTCCACCTCACGGTGCGAGCCCGACAAGCAACCACCATGGGTGGTCCGCCGTCGACTACTCTTCACCTCGACGAGTTGAGTCTTGTGTGTTGGATAGCTTTGATAAAAAAATTGAGTTCATGAAGTACCATTATATAGCAGTGGATTCATGGATAATTATGGAATTTACTTGTGGACTCATGGATAATTATGAAAATTATTCATGGATAATTATGGAAATTACTAGTGGACTCATGGATAATTATGGAGATTATTGTGAGGTGCGCAAGCTCTTTAAAATTGTAGGAGATTCTTTACTACAAATAACTTTGATAATTTTGGGTAAGGTTCATGAAATCTTGGTGAACAAGAAACAAATCTTTTGCGATTCCTTCACAACAAGATATTCTGTCCGTGAACAAATCGCAAGGGGGCATTTGTAAGCAATTAAAATTCACGGTCCAATCAAATGGCGACACGTGGATTTTATGGATTAAATATCAATTTTAATTTATTATATTTTATTTTTGGGGATTTAATAAATTAATTCCTAAAATAGATTAATAAATAATTGATAATTAATTTAATACCCAACAAATTAAATAGGGTTTAAATTAAGTAAAGCTTGACCCCTAAGTTAAGTAAAGCATGGAAGGTTCCAGAATTAGGTCAAATTAAGCAATGACCAATCAAGCTGTGATATATTTGGAGCGGCCCAAGCCCGCATAACCAGACCAAATCTGTCATGGACCAATCAGATTGCGAGATATTTATGGGGCATGCTCATTCCTTCACCTATATAAGGAGCCCTCCTTCATTCACTCCAAGGACACACATTCAAATACTTGAAGACATAAACGCTCTGAAGAGATCAAGAACACGAGCAGCGCTCCCTTGAGATCTTCAAGCATCTTCAAGTCAAGAACGGCAAACGATTCGGGATTAAGGTGCGGAGCCCCCCAAATCAAGCGTTCTTCATAAACTGAGTTCTTCGGTGTTCTTCGCGCCAAGAACAGCATACGACCCGGGATTAAGGTGCTAAGCCCCCCAGATCGAGTGTTCTTTGGATCAAGTACGTTTAATCCAAACAAAGGCTTGACGCCTCTGGATTAACGTTATAAAATCCTAAATCCGAGTTCGGACAAGCTTCAACTGAAGATCCGACTCAATACACAAGTCAACAAGTCAAAGTCAAAGTCCAAATTGGTTCGAGAGAAGAATCAGAGGATTGATAGAGATTGTTTCCTAATTTATCAAGTTTAATCCGTCTGGATTATTATTGTAATTCTCTTGTGTTTATTTTATTATAAATACAATATTTGTTGTTACAAAGGGGTATTATTATTTAATATGTAGTGGGTAGTTGTATTAGTGAGGGTGTGTGTCCCATATTTTAATTGTATTAGTGAGTGTGTGTGTGGGTCCCATGTGTGTAAAAAAGGAAAGGAGACTCTTTGGGTGGGACAACCAAAATGAAAAAAAAAATCCTCTTTAAAGGGGACGGAGGGAATAATAATTAACTTTTTTATGAAATGAAAATTAGATTAAAAGTTAATAAATTAATAATTTATATAAATTATATTTGATGGTGAGACCCTCAAATATTAATTGCACTTGAAATTATTAGGGAGGTATAAGTATAAATTTAGAGAATTTTTTATTTTTTATGTGGCTATGATTTTGAAATGATGCACCACTTGTGATGCTCTGAAAGTCGTATATTGAGAATGACATTATAGCAACTTGTTTAAATTGATGACTGAATAAATGTATAAAAATAAAATCCCATTTATTAGAATGTTTGACTGGTCGTCGTCCAGTTATATATATTTTGACCAATTGGGTTAGCATTCATACCCCTTGTTTGACATTTCACTACAAAATGTACAGCCAATGAATAATACTCCATAAAAATAGAAGAAGAAGAAAAAAAAAAGATAACTCTAGTCTCGTCCCAAATTCAATCCACACCATAAGCTCACTTATTTGACATTGACAAGATTAATAATGCAGGAATTCTTGACCGATATTTAACTTTCGAGCTACTTAAAATATGATTTTTATTATTATTATTATTTTTTTTTTTAAATCAAATTTTATTAGAAGAAAGTAGAAGTTTATATAAATAATTATATACTCCATTTTATTTTATTAATAATTAAAGTATATTTTCTAAATATGATTGTTTTTTTAAGTTAGTTTTATTAGAAGAGTAGAAATCATTATAAAAAACTGTTTTTTACCAACGAAATATTTCGTTGGTAAAAGTTTTAATTCCATTGTTAAATTGGTTTACCAATGAATTAGCAACGGAATCCATTGGTAAATTTCTGTTGGTAAAGTGGTGGTTAATGAATTTTTAGCAACGAAAAATCAATTTCGTTGGTAAATAATTCTATTGGTAATCTGTTGTTAAAAATTTCGTTGGTAATTTATATAAAGATTCCCTTGTTAATCAGTTGGTAATTACCAACGGATTGAATTCCGTTGGTAAAATAAAGAATAAATCCGTTGATATTCCATTGTTAATAAAAAAATTGTCATTTTAATTGTTAATCTATTGGTAATTATTACCAACTGATTGAATTTCATTGATAAATTTTGTTGCAAAAAGATACTTTTTTTAGTGAGTGTGGAACATTATATAAATAATTATATAAGTACATTTTATTAATAGTTAACATATAATATCTAAATATATGATGAACAATTAAAGTATTAAAATATAATTCATTACAATCGTTTTCACCCACCTCAAAACAGAAGCCCCATTTTCATTTAAAATTATTTAATTAGATTGTTAAATTTCATTATTCTAATTTTATTCTTATTAAATGTAAGTAATGCTTAACCAATATTAATCGTAACTGTTAAATTTCATTATTCTAATTTTTTTTTTTTTTTTTGATACCGAGGTTCCGGGCTTACGCCCGACTAGTCCTCGAGGAAACAGTCCCGGCCCCTCAGAACTGCCTCCAAGTAAATCGCGGTAACCACACAATGGATCACAGGTTCCTAATATCTTTAACTACTGCGCACAAGGAGTCGATCCCCAAGTGATTGCTCCATACTGACCCTCCCTCTAGCTCAGCAGCAGGTTCCCACCGAGCCGCAGGTTCCCACTGAGTTTCAGCCTCCCACACTGCCGCTTGTAGCCCTCAATATTAATTGTTCCACCATTGCGCTCCGGGGGGCTTGAACCCCTGACCTTTCAATCAGGGGCACCTCAATGTTTCATTATTCTAATTTTATTCTTATTAAATGTAAGTAATGCTTAACCAATATTGATCGTACTCTTAACCTTATGTATAGGATTTAAATAATTAATTTCATACTCATGTTTAATGGACAATAAAAGTATGAAGTGTAATCAATTAACGTGATTTATTACTTGTTTATTGCACGTTGAAGCTTTCAATTACCTACCACCATTTCGTCCGTACGAAGAAATGTGACAACAGCTCGTTGAATATCGTGATGCACATTTTCACTTTTTTTTTATACTATTAAAGCAAAAAAAATTTCTAAAATAAAAATATTTAAATGTGAGGTGGTGGGTATTTATGGTGTTTAAGAAACGGTGAAATGACATTTCATGATTGGTTTTAATATTAGAAATCTCTATGCATACATTAAAAAAAATAATAATAAAGTTAATATTTAAATTAATTGCTCATTCAATTCATCTTTAGATAATTATTATTGAGCTTATTTAATCACTTAATATTTTTTGAGAAATCAAGTAATGTTACATCCGTCTCGGAGAAGTTATCATATTTTTTATGGAGATTAAGGTGTATAATAATTTAATGTTGGCTAAACTTTCGTGTTCCTAGGACCGTACACCTAAATCCCACATTTTTCGGGATATATACCCTTTAGCATAATAACGCAAACCCTTTATTTTTTAAAAAAAAAAATTAATTAAACATTTATACTATTCATATTTCAATTGATCTTTTTATTGAAAAAGTTATACTTTTATCAATTAAAGTATATACCTTTTAAAATAAAATATTGTACCATTCATGACTCTAATATCATGTTAAATGACAATTTCATCTAAAAGATTAAACTTATAAAGAGGAAAATCGTTTAATACTCAATCAAATCACTCTAACATATGCGAACTCCATGAGAATATATTAATTGTTTTACGTACTTTCTATATAATAAAAAAATTAATGTATGAACTTCTTTGGAAAAAAGCAAAAATAAAAGTGTGTCGATTTCTATAAGATGCCGAATACAAGTTATTTCTTATACTCCCTCCGTCTCACACTAAGGATAGTTTTATTTTTTGCCACGTAGATTAAGAAGTATTATTATTTAATGTGTAGTAGGTAGTTGTATTAGTGGGAATGTGGGTCCCATATTTTAATTGTATTAGTGGGTGTGTGTGGATCCTATGTGTATAAAAAATGAAAGTTGACTCTTTTGGTGAGACGACCAAAATGAAAAAAAAAAGACTCTTTGAGTGGAACGGATGGAATAATGCATATTCGCGCAAAATTCAGGTAATAAAAATATAGAACAGAAACGCACACTAAAATTGAGTAAAGTGTCCATGATCTCATTCAATACTACACCGTTCCTATCCTGAGAATTGATAAACGAGATATGCAATATTAGCGGCATCCAAGGGGCCTGGACCAGGTGCGACAGCTAGCAGATGGGGCCGGAGGGGGAAAGGCCTCAACTCTGGCTCTGGAAACGCCGCCACCACCGCCTCCTTCCGAGCTATTATCTGTGAAATAACAAATTTTGCAGTTAGATAATACGACTATAGAGACATATATCGTAGTTGGAAGTTTGTAAGTATATTTGGTGAGAATATGTGAGCTTACTTGTTCGATTATTTACAACTGATGATTGAGAGGAAACGAGGAAGACATTAATACCAATTAGGACATACAAAAGAAACAACGTCAACCTTTTCAAAGAAGCCATAGATTTAACGTAGCTGATTTTTTTTTTCAGTTTTAGTTGTGCATTTATGGCTTTATATATAGGGAAATTAAATCATTGTGAATTACATGATGACACGTCTTCTTTGTGAGTGTATAGACTATTGAGATGGAGAAAATATTATTTTTTTACGTTCGTATTATATAATTATAACTCTTAAATTAATAGCACTTAAAAAAGTAAATAAAAATATAACGAATGACATGTAGTTGAAGGTGTAACATTACTGTGTAACAGATTAGGAGTAATTAATAACCGATTTTGCGTAAACTTTTTTTTTTCTCTTTTTTCTTTTTATTGATGCATTAACGGAGGTTTAGGAAGTTATCTTAGTTGAGGAGGGTCACAGGCTCACATCAATGGATCGATCCAATATCTTCTATTAGGATTTCATATTATATTTTGGTGTTATATTTTATATTGTAAATTGTCGGATAAATGACGTGTATGTAAGAAACACTATCTATATATTCTAAATGGAAAATATCATGAAACATAAATTAGGGATTTTCCAATAGAGTTGGTGAAAGCGCGTACTTCACCAGAATTATTTATGACCATTAATTTTTTTTTTCCTTTTATCAATTAATTATATATATTGTATTCATTGATTTAAGAGACTAACTTTTAATATATGGCCACGATTTTACAAAAGTATAAAAAGAAGTGGAAACAATAAATAAAGCAGACCCGTGATAGTTTCAGGTCTCGAATTGATAAAAATAATATTTCAGACCCTATATCAATAGTTAACATATATTTCGTTCCATAAATTGAAAAAAGTCCTAAAAATATTTAAATGTGAGGTGGAGGGTATTTATGGTGTTTAATAAACGGTGAGATGACATTTTATGATTGGTTTTAATATTAGACTCTCTATGCATACATTAAAAAAATAACAATAATAATTAATATTTAAATTCATTGTGCTTATTCAATTCATCTTTAGATAATTATTGACCTTATTTAATCATTTACTAATATTTGTTGGAAATCAAGTAATATTTCATCCATCTTGAAAATTTATCACATTTTTTATGAAAGATTAAGGTGTATAATAATTTAAGGGCAAATGGTCAAATATGACCCTTATTTTTCCTCTCAAGATCAAATATGCCCTTCACCTTTTTTTCCGGTCATTCAAACCCTTTATATTTCTAATTTAATCAAATAAGCCCTTCATTTTCATAAAATAAAACATTGATCCCCTTCTGTTAAAAGTTAATGAAATGGTGTTAAAGAAATAATACAAGTAGAATGATTAATTACAACAAGAATGATTAATCGATAAAATCTAACATCAATACCCAACATGGTCAACCTTTCCCCATCTTCCCGGAATCTCTCATCACCAGCCGTCGTCACCGTCAGTGTCTCTCCAACAGAAATCTACAAGAGAAGCTCCACGGATCGACCAAAACCTCTGGATTCAAACTCGGAACGGAGTCCAGACTAATTTTACCCGATTTCGATCTGAATATACCCAAAAACAGGGAAGAAAACCTCCAACCATGATTCTTCTTCTCCTTAAATTCAACAGGTAGAGAGCCAGTGGCCCCACTTGAGGAGTACTGAATAAGCTCTGGTGGTGGCAGTTGAGATTTCACGCAGCGACGCTCATATCAGTCTTTCGCCGCAAAATATAAGGGGAGAACATATATTTCCATATATTTCAGATATCCATATATTTCCTACCTTTACCAAAGAGCCAACGTTACAACCTAATGCAAGACCTTTGTGATCCTATTGTCGAAATTATTCCTTTAGTCGAGAGTTGAGATGATTGCCAAGCTTATGGTTACGCGTGTGTTTGGATTGATTATGAGTGTAAACACCATACCCTAAAGTGTATATCTCGCACTTGAGTGTTGAGCGTAAATACTACCCGTGAGAATGGGTGGATGAGCATTCCGAAAAGGTGAATTAGTTGATTTGAATTGTATGTTTTTAAATGGATGGTTATCTTGAATCCAAAGTATGATATTTAAATTGCTATATTGTCTTGAATGTTTTTCTGCTGTGAAATTTCCTCTCAATTAATCTATTGGTTTTTGATGTTGTTGCCTCGGGACGAGCAACAGGTAAGTTTGGGGGTTTGTTGAGAGTGGAATTTCACGCATTTTATGTGTGCACATTACACCGTTTTGCTTAGAAAATTGATCGTTTTTGCATGGAATTGTGTATGTTTAAGTATTTACACGATTTTAAGGCTATTAAGGTGTTTTTGTGAGTTTCGAAGGCAGGAAACAGGGTAAAACAGGGCAGGATCGGAAGAGGAGCAAAACGGACCCGGAACGGCCCAGCTCGGGAGCAGCTCGGCGAGCCGCTCGAGCCGAGCTGGGTGCCGAGCGGAGGTAAACGGTGCCGAGTGGGGTCCCACTTGGACCCCAGTGACGTGGCCAATGACGTGGCAGGCCGCTCGGCTGGGTCCAGACCCAGCTCGAGCCGAGCTGGGTGCCGAGCGGCCCAGTTCAGAGCCCAGACGGGGCCTGTTCGATTCAACACTGTATAAATACCTTCCAGACGCGATTCTGAAGCAGATTCGTCGCGAAAACAGCCCTGCATCCATCTTAGAAACAATTAGGGAGATCGAGACGTCAATCGGAGAGAGCCCAGCCATAAACCATATCAATCCACACTCCTTTCATACCCATATCAGATTACAACCTGATTCCACCATCCATCCAATTCCACAAGGGTTCCAAGTGCTAATCGAGGGAGAATCAAGCAATTGAAGAGACGGAGAAGGAACGTGAGATTGCTCCTACACTAGGGTTTCACAATTCTTATCTATTCCTTTCTATTGCTTTGATTATTGTTATGAATTGCTTAGCCATGAGGATTGCTTGTAATCTCATGGGCTAATTTCCTATACAGTTCTAGGGTTTGATGGATTGATTTAATTGATTAGGGGATTTGGACCAAAGATTGGGATTTTATGCAGTTGAGCTTTTGATTTTACTTATTTTACTAAGACATGTTAATCTGCTTCGTAACGTCTTCATAATATATTCATGACATCCGCTATAATGCTTGGATTATTGTGTTAGCTTGTGTGCGTTCATGATTGGTATTGTCTATCTGTTAGAGATTAGAGTAGCTCCGCTATAAGCACTTTAATTTCATGAACTGGTTAATCAAATACTTGATTAGTTTAGTGGAACAATGCAATTAGACAATCAAGTAGGAAGTGAATAGAACCTTGTAGTAATTCCAGAAAATATCTTGTTAGTCGAACGTACCATCCGGAGGTATTGTTGTTCGCTGGATTAGTATCTAGGAATAAGGCTTGGTAATATTTGTGCACCTTAGGATTTAAACCAGATTAAACTGTTAGCTTTGAATCGAATCATATTCGGTGGGATAACAGGGATATGTGGTGTATTTTCAGTAAAACTGCATGAATGAACAATCGTAAGTTTAATAACCCAAATTAATTGGTCAATACCTGATACCTTAGAACTGTTTGTTATATCTTGATTAGACACTTGCTTTTATTTTTCCTTGCTTTTAATTAATTCAGTTATTTAATATTTCGTTATTTAGATTAATTCAAAACAAAAACATTGGAAATTGGTTACTCAATTCTGATTAATTAGTAATTTATAGAATAAATAAATAATTAGCTGTCTTAGCGGGATCGATAATTTAACTTGGGTACTTGTTGCTACAATTGACATCCTTATACTTGAGGATTAAATTATAGTGCATAGAAAAAGCCTATCAGTGACCAAGTGCAAAATTTATAATATCGAACCCAAGGGAGAAAGTGTATGCACCCGTATTCGAAAGATGTTTCGCTCTAAAAGGACTAATCAATGAAAGGATTGTTTAATTACACTACAAACTATCAACTAAGAAAGTGAACTTGGTTTCAATTTTAGTTAACTTGATTTAGAGCAAGTATACTCTATCGTGTGTAGCACGTAAGCGACCAAGTGCAAAATTTATATAATATCAAACCCAAGGGCGAAAGTGGGTAGCCGTGTTTGAGAAGTGCTTTATTCTAGTAGGACGAATCAAATAAGGAAGGGGTTTGTTTAACTAAAACTAACAACTAAGAAAGCAATTAAAGATAGAACATATACAAATGTGATGGAAAATGGATGAAGGTGAACAATCTAAGAAGTATGCAAGGCAAGCAACATTCATGGATAAAGTATATATAGACACACACACACACATGCATTGATGGTTTTCATGTTATAATATTAAGGGCAATCACGTTTGTACCCCTAACCCCTATGGCCAAGGTGATTAGGTTCTGAACTCTTTGACAAGTCTAAATCTCCTAGGATTGTTCTTACTCTCAATTCCCATGAAGGTACTATGATCATAAGTTGGGTTCCCTTCACTAGTTCATCACTAATGTCCTATCATGAGGTTCTAAGCACTTGAAGGGTATGGCTTACCTCTCCTCATACTAACTAAGTCATCTCATGCAATCAATGATTCAATTAAACCACTATACATAATATTGGAATGACCATCTTAACACTATGAATATAGAATTTAACCACACAAATCATACATAGAATGAGAATAAGCATTCATGACAGAAAATATTCATAACAATCAATTCATCAAACATGTGGTGTGCAAAATCTACATAATTTCTAACCAACCACATTGCTAGCCTCACATGAGGACTAGCCACTACATATCATAGTAAAATCAATACAATCCATAGCATGCTCCAATTGAGCCAAATAATGAAGAAAATAACAAAATAAAGGTAAGTTGGCTCCCCTTTGATGGTGAACTTCCTCCGCTTTGATCATGCTAAAATCTTCAACCAATGATGAATTCCTCTTCTTAGATTTGTGGATGTATGTATTAATGGATGGATTTGAGAAGATCAAGTGGTTTGAATGGATGAAGTGAAAGATGGAAGAGATAGAGATGAATGTGTGTGATTTAGTTGTCTAGTGTGTGTGAAAACTGATCCAAAATGATTTCTCTCGAATTTTATGATCAAAACATGTATTTATACTCCCTGGAAGCTTCTAGAAACTTCCTGAATTTTATATTTTTTTGAGTGCAGCTCGACTCGAGTTGCAAGTCGAGTTGGGTCTTGCAACTCGAGTTGGCTCTCAGGACGCTTTTCTCTGCCCCGCTCGGCTTGCAACTCAACCTGGACCATACTCAACTCGACTCGAGTTGATGACTCAAGCTCTCGCCTGTCAAGTCATGTCGTGTTGATTAGAAACTAGAATTTTTGCGGCACTCTACTCGACTCGAGTTGGACCTTGCAACTCGAGTTGGGTCACTGACTGCAGCGTAGTCTTACCGTTTTGCGCATAACTTTCTCATCCAATCTCTGATTCGAATGATTCTTACGCTCACGGGACCCTCTCTTTCGTGGCTTTTCAACCATATATCAAGGTCCAGTTTTGTGCTCCTCATGAATAACAGAAAAATTACACAAGTCAGATGTGTATTTTTCAGCATTTTGCTTTGGCTCGTTCTTCCTCATTTCAACTCCGAATTGAACTCCATTTTTTCCCACACCATCCTTATCGTGTCTAGAATTCATTTTTATCTGAAAATCACACAAATTATACCAATTTATCAATTCTCTAAATATTCACACATATAGCACAATTTAAGGCACTTAATCATGAAAATCACATGTTTATCAATTCAAAGAACACATCTTCATATCTTCATATAACACCCCCCCCAAATGATATAAAAAATGAATAAAAATACACAAAAACACATAATAAATGATACTAAAATTTAGGTGAAAATGACACCAATCAGAAAACAATTAAAGATAGAAAATGTAAATATGAGATAGATGATGGGTGATGGTGAGCAATCTAAGAAGTATGCAAGGCTAAACATGTAAGTTTTTAATGGCAAACATCATTGAAAATGGAATAGAAGCAATCACATATGTTCCCCTAATCCCTATGGCCAAGGCAATTAGGTTCTAAACTCATTACAAGTTTGAAAACCCCTAAGATTGATTCTTACTCTCAATTCCCATAGAAGGTACTATGATCATAAGTTTGGTTATTCTCACTCAATTAATAATATATTAAGATCCATTAACTAAGTGTTATCTCATGAATGTCCCAAGCACAAGAAGGGTATGGCTTACCTCTCCCTACATTAACATACATGATCATATAATAAAATGATTCAATTAAAACCCTAGACATAATATTAGAATGGACATCCTAACACTATGAATAGAGAATTTAACCACACAATTCATAACATGAATCAAGTAATCATAAATCATGAGATAAATTTCAAAATCAATTCAATTAAACCATTAAGAGTCCTACATATGTAGAATAGTCTCAATCCATCATGTGGCTAGCCTCACATGAGGACTAGCCACTACAAATCATAATAAAATAAATACAATCCATGGCTTGCTCCAATTGAGCCAAACAATAAAAAAAATCACAAATTAAAGGTTGAGAAGCTTCCCTTTCAAAGTAGACTTGATCTTCCTTCAACATGCTCAAATCTTCACTTCTTGATATTATTCCCTTCTTAGATTGGTGGATTGGTAGAATGGATGAATGGATTTGAGAAAATCAAGGGGAATGGATGGATGGATTGAAAGATATAGGGGTGAGATGGAAGATGGATGAAGATGGAGGTGTAAAATGGGTAGAGTGGTGTGTGATGTGTGTGGCAGCCAAAACCCTACCCTCGATTTTCTGCTGCAAATGGTGTAATTACCCCCTTGGGCAAACCTGGAAATTGCACTTGAATTATGACACTTTTGCATAAAAATACAGTCGTGTTTTCTTGTATTTGCCCGTGTTTTCTTTTATCTGCTCTTTTACAACCCCAAACACATCTTTTTGCCGAACAGCGAGAAAACACGAGCGTGTGTTTCTTGTTCCACCCGTGTTTTCATGCACTTTATCAGCTCTCTAGACATCAATCACATTTGCATAAAAACACGGGCTCGACATAAAAACACGGACGTGTTTTTACATCGTTTTAGCAATTTTCCATTTTTCTAACTATCTCCATTCTTCATGCTTTTCTTCACCACTTATCTTCATAATCACCTATTTCAAGACATCAAAATGCATCATTATCATAAATTCTCTATTTTCCACAATAAAATATTAAAAAATACAAAAATACGAAACAAAAGATACAAAACACACTAAAAAAAGAACACAAAATCTAGGTAAAAATAGTGCTGATCAAGACCGAACGGGGGAAAGAAAGGGGGTTGGTTGTTGGGTATCTGATTTCTGACAATTCTGTTCGAAGTGGTTGAGCTACCATGTTTATAGGCCTGCGCCACCATTATAGCAAAGAGGCACTCGCGAGGGGAGACATTCGAGAAATTGTGTATGGATCTGTTCTTGAAGTGTATGGAGCCGGTGGAGATGAGTTAAAGAGACTTAAATATCAACAAAAAATATGTCCATGAAGTTGTGTTGGTGGGCGGTTTGACTCGAATACCCAAAGTCCAGCAACTGCTCCAAAATTTTTTCAACGAAAAGAATCTCTACAAGTGAATCAACGCAAATGAAGTCGTGGCTTACGACGCCACCATCCAAACTGCCATTCTCACCGGAGAAGGCGACGAGAACTGCAGGAACTCTTACTCTCAATCTGGAAAATTGCATTAATTTGTTTATTAACTCAATTCTCCACTACCAAAGTGTTCTCATTCCCTATCTCTTTAACGCCGTGAGACTGATTTTTAACAGAAGGATACCGGTGCTTTATTTAAGAAAATGAAGGGTTTAATGGACCAAATTAAAGAGATAAAGGGTTTGAATGACCATAAAAATAAATGGAGGGCTAATTTGATCTTGGATGATAAGATGAGGGGCTTATCCGACCCTTTCCCCATAATTTAATGTAGGCTAAACTCGCGTGTTCCCAGGGTTGTACACCTAAATCCCTCATTTTTCGGGATATATACCCTTTAGCATAATAACGCGTACCCTTTATTTTCTAGAAAAGAAAATTTTTAATCAAACATTTATACTATTCATATTTCAACTAATATTTTCATTGAAAAATTATACATTTATTAATTATAGTATATACCCTTTAGAACAAAATATTGTACCATTCATAACTCTGCTATCATGTTAAATGACAATCTCATTTAAAGGTTACACTTATAAAGAGGAAAACCGTTTAATACTCAATCAAATCACTCTAACATATGCGGACCCCATGAGAATATATTAATTGTTTTATATGGTTTTTATATAATAAAAAAAATTAATGTATGAACTTCTTTGGGAAAAATCAAAAATAAAAATGTGTCGATTTCTATAATATGCCGAATACAAGTTATTTCTTTTAATGCATATTCGCGCAAAATTCAGGTAATAAACATATAGAACAGAAACGCACACTAAAATTGAGTAAAGTGTTCATGTTCTCATTCAATACTACACTGCCCCTGCCCTGAGAATCGATAAACGAGGTATGCAATACTAGCGGCATCCAAGGGGCCTGGACCAGGTGCGACAGCTAGCAGATGGAGCTGGAGGAGAAAAGGCCTCATCTCTGGCTCTGAAAGTGCCGCCACCACCGCCTCCTTCCAAGCTATTATGCTGCGGAAAATATTCCAGCAAAAATTGGGTAAATTTGAAAATTTAATGGCAGTGATTGAGAGAGAATCAGACGGCAAGCCATATATGGATAGAAAGCTCTTTCAGTCTATTTTGCGTTGGAAAGCTCTTTTAGTCTATTTTCCAACGCAACAAACAGAGAGTCGTTTGGAATTTACTAGAAGGAGTTATGGCTTTTTTACTGAAGTGTGACAGATACATCCGAAAAGCTATCAAAATATGCATTTGAAGAGTTTTGGAGTCTTTCCAACTTTCATTTCCTAGTTCGGTCATATTCACTATATTAACTTCTATATTAATGTGATCATAGGGTTTAGTAGTAAAATGAATCTATTAAGTGAGTATTCTAGAATCTTGTAATAGCTCTTATAAATAGAGCATCACTCTCCATTATATTGGTATTGAGAAAATTTGTGAGAATATAAGTTATTTAAGAGTGTTTACTCTTGTCTAGAAGATGGATTTCTTCTAATTTTCTCTTAGTCTTTAGGTGGATTCATTAAAACGACGAGTTTATTCCGAACTTGTAGTGGATTCCATTGAGTGAGAAATTGTATCCGAGTGTTCTTTTGTGTTACCTCCTAAATCTTCAATTTTCCGGTATCAAAGTGGTATCAGAGCTTTGATTAGCGATGACAACTCATGATACTGAGCTAGAAGATTTAAGAAGACAAGTGCAACAACTTCAGCAGCATCTTGCACGCCGCGAACCCGTTGAACGTGATGAGTCGCATCATGATTCTAAGGATGAGCAATCTGATGACGAAGACTTTAATCTTTTTCATGGCAGCCATGGTTCGGTGGTGAGTCTCATGCAAGATTTAATATCCATGAAAATCATGCTTTTCGAATGAGCTACAATACAAAAGTTGATATCCCGAAGTTTGAAAGAATGATGCAGCCGGAGGAGTTCATTGGATTGGTTACATGCAATTGAAAGAATATTTGAATATCATGAAGTTCCAGATGACCGCATGGTGAAGTTGGTGGCCATCAAGTTGACAAAGTATGCGTCACTTTGGTGGGAATATACTAAGAAACAAAGATCTCGAGAAGGAAAAAGTCGAGTCGTGACGTGGGAAAAAATGAAGAAGCTATTTAAGAAGAAGTTCTTGCCAAATAATTATAGGCAAGATAATTTTCTAAAGTTTCAAAACTTTAGCCAAAAGGAGCAAAACGTGGAAGGGTTTACTGCTGAATTTGAACGTCTCATGATGAGGTGTGAAGTTGAAGAACCGAAAGAGCAAACTATATCTCGCTATCTTGGTGGGTTGAGATCTGAAATTGCTAACGTGGTTCAACTCCAGCCATATTGGGCGTACAATGATGTGGTGCAGCTTGCAATGAAGGTAGAAAGACAATCTAAGGAAGTCTCATGAAGGAATACTCAATATTGGAGTAGAGATGTTGTACCCAACGAAGGTAACTCTCATCATTCAAAGTTTCCTTCTAATAAATCTGTTCCTTCAAAGGATTCTGCAAAAAAAGTTGAAGCGGAATTCAATCAGCCTAGTGCTTCGACTTTGAACACTCGACGATGCTATAAATGTCAAGGGCTTGGATATATAGCTTCCGACTGTCCAAATTGAAAAATTGTCTCTCTTGTGAAAGAAGATGAGTACGAAGAAGATGAGAAGCCGATTTATGACGAAAGTGAAGATAAAGAAGAGATCACTTATGCCGATCAAGGTGAGAGTCTTGTTGCAAGAAAGTGCTTGAGTACTATACAAGAGGAAGAAGAGTGGTTGCCGCATAACATATTTCACACTCGGTGCACCTCCAACAGAAAGGTATGCAATGTGATTATTGATGGTGGGTATGCAATGTGGTTATTGATGGTGGGAGTTGTAAAAATATGGTGTCTAATGAGATGGTAGAGAAGCTGAAAATGAAAACAGAGGTACACCCACAACCTTATAAACTTTCTTGGCTTTCTAAAGGAAATAAATTAAAAGTTGATAAGAGATGCTTAGTTAATTTTTCCATTGGCAAGAATTATAAGGATAACATTTGGTGTGATATTATACCCATGGATGCTTGCCATCTACTTCTTGGAAGACCGTGGCAATATGATCGGAAGGTCACTCATGATGGATACAAGAATACTTATTCTTTTGAAAATGATGGAGAAAAGGTTGTGTTGGGTCCTTCTATATGTGAGAGCATTTCTAAACCTTCTAAAGGTTATGAAAATTTGCTACTCTCAAAATCTCAAGTTGATGTTGTATTGGAGGAATCTAATGATACTTATGTTCTTGCGGCCCCAATCAGCGATCATTTAAAAGAAAGGAAGTTTCAATGGTCCAAGAATAAACATAAGCATTTTGATCTGGTCAAGCAAAATATAAGATTAAAAAAGAATGCTGATAAGCATCGAAGGATGAAAGAAACTCAGAGACGAGTTTGCGCGCAGTGGAGGCGAATGATGCGGAAAATATTCTAGCAAAATAGGGTAACTTTGAAAATTTACTGGCAGTGATTGAGAGAGAATCAGATGGCAAGCCATATATGGATGGAAAGCTCTTTCAGTCTATTTTCCAACGAAATAAACGGAGAGTCGTTTGGAATTTACTAGAAGGAGTTATGGCCTTTTTACTGAAGTGTGACAGATACATCCAAAAAGCTGTCAAAATATGCATTTGAAGAGTTTTGGAGTCTTTCCAACTTTCATTTCCTAGTCCGGTCATATTCACTATATTAACTTCTATATTAATGTGATCATAGGTTTTAGTGGTCAAATGAATCTATTAAGCGAGTATTCTAGAATCTTGTAATAGCTCTTATAAATAGAGCATCACTCTCCATTGTATTGGTATTGAGAAAATTTGTGAGAATATAAGTTATTTGAGAGTGTTTACTCTTGTCTAGAAAATAGATTTCTTCTAATTTTCTCTTAGTCTTTAGGTGGATTTCTTGGGACGACGAGTTTATTCCGAACTTGTGGTGGATTTCATTGAGTGAGGAATTGTATTCGAGTGTTCTCTTGTGTTATCTCCTAAATCTCCAATTTTCCAGTATCATATTATTTGTGAAATAACAAATTTTGTAGTTAGATAATACGACTATAGAGACATATATCGTAGTTGGGAAGTTGTAAATATATTAGGTGAGAATATGTTAGCTTACTTGTTCGATTATTTACAACTGATGATTGAGAGGAAACGAGGAAGACATTAATACCAATTAGGACATATGAAAGAAACAACGTCAGCCTTTTCAAAGAAGCCATAGATTTAACGTAGCTGATTTTTGTTTTTTTTCAGTTTTAGTTGTGCATTTAAGGCTTTATATATAGGGAAATTAAATCATTGTGAATTACATGATGACACGTCTTCTTTGTGAGTGTATTGAGATGGAGAAAATTTTTTTTTTTCTCAGCAAGTATACAATTTGATAAAATACTTAATTAGATCTTTTTTCTAGGAGCGACGTTCGTATTCTATATTTATAACTCTTAAATTAATAGCACTTAAAAAAGTAAATAAAAATAACGAAAGACATACAATTGAAGGTTTAACATTACTGTGTAACAGATAAGGAGGAGTAATTAATTACCGATTTTGAGTAAACTTTTTTTTTTCTCTTTTTTCTTTTTATTGATGCATTAACGGAGGTTTAGGAAGCTATCTTAGTTGAGGAGGGTCACAGCAATGAATCGATCCAATATCTTCTGTTAGGATTTCGTATTATATTTTAGTGTTACATTTTATATTGTGAATTGTCGGATAAATGAAATGTATGTAAGAAACCATATCTATGTATTCTAAATGGAAAATATCATGATACATAAATTATGGATTTTCTAATGAAGTTGGTGAAAGCGCGTACTTCACCAGAATTATTTATGAGCATTAATTATTTTTTTTCCTTTTATCAATTAATTATATACATTGTATTCTTTGATTTAAGAGGCTAACTTTTAATATATGGCCACGATTTTAAAAAAGTATAAAAAGAGGTGGAGAGGTCTTTCAACTGAGCTTGATTGCTGCAGGTAGGAATTCGAATCATGCCTTTGGCATGGATTTGGCCTCTTGCAAGCACAATTTAAACAGTGAGCCCTCTCTATAAATTACTTTATGCACATCTTGTGATTTACCTCCTCCACCAATCTCCAAGGTAGGGACATTGAAACTCTAATAGTAGGGTACACCATATCGCTTTGGTATAAAAGAGAGATCATAAACTTTCCGATTATTACATGTCATTTAGTCAATGACATTTATTGATGAGACATAAATTAATGAGCTGATTTATTTAATAATTAAATCTGGATGTGTTATCATAAAAAAGAAGACTGATCAGTTTGTCAATCTTTGAAATTGATTTAAACCATTTTGAAAGTGATATACATGGTCCCATAAATTTTCTACATGATTAAACTTTTCATTTTAAATTGCCATTCATGCATTTTAATTAAAGACTGATTATTATCCGGATTGAATTAATTTTCCAAGTTAATTTTCCTCTTATTGGCATTTTAATTTTTGTTAATTTTATTTCAACAAATAACATACATTACAATTTACATTCATCTTATTCTTTTTTTCCTAAAGCTAAAAGCCCAAGAAGCAGCATACTATTATTTTTCCGTGCCACGTCATCGAGTGAGCAACAACCAACACATAGAAAAGAAAGCAATATTAAACCCTATAAAGAAGCAATCCAAAATAATAAAAATCATATAATTAGTGACACATGAAATTATACATAAAAATGACACAGGATCGGAGTTTCCGTCTAGCTACCACGCAACATTAGCGGCATCCAACCGGCCTTGACCAGGTGCGACACATTGGGGGCGTAGGAGGAACGACAAGTTGGGACTTTTTGGTTGAAGCAATAGTACCCTTACTCAATCCCCGACCATAATATTCATAACTCATGCGGTCACTACCACGATCTCTATTATTATCTATCAATGACAACTTCATAAGTCAAATCGAAATTTATTTATACATGACTGAATTAATTAAGTTAGACATGAAAACTAATATACAAGAGCTTACTTGCATGATCATGTGAAGCAGCTATCTGAGAAGAGATGAGCAAAGCATAAACTATTATAAGAAGCAACCACTTTTTACAATAATGTGCCATGTTGTTAATGATTTAAATTCATATCATTTAAGAGTGTATTTATAAGAAGATCTAGGTCATTAAATAACGTTGTTGGAGCTAAAATTTCATCCTCCCACAAAAACTTGTATGACTTTTTTCAACCTACTACGATGTAATATTATGACTAAGTAAAACAGCAAAGACAAATTAATCCTTGTAACGTCATGCTAGTAGACCAAATCAATGCGAAATAAATGTGTAAGATTCGATCAATTAGTTCGGTCCAGATCCTAAAATAATTAAGTTTTTCATTTTCCCAAGTCTTTAAGTTTTGCTTAGTTCATATAAAATAAAATTAAAAAAAAAACAATTTTTTCCTATAACTTTTGAAATGAGTTAATTTGGTTTGAAAACTTTTCCTATGATCAAACCGTTCTTTTTAAAGCAAAAAGGATCATTTTTTGTCAATTTAAAAACTATAAAATTATTTTGGAAGAATTAAATTTTTTTGGAACTATTTTTAACACTAAAAAAAACTGTTTTTTACCAACAGAATATTCTGTTGGTAAAAACCTTAATTTCATTGTTAAATTGGTGTACCAACGGAATCCGTTGGTAAAGTGGTGGTTGGTAAAAATTTTTAGCAACGAAAAATCAATTCCATTGGTAAATAATTCTGTTGGTAATTCGTTGCTAAAAATTCCGTTGGTAATTTATATAATGATTCCCTTGCTAATCCATTGGTAATTACCAACGGATTAAATTCCGTTGGTAAAATAGAGAATTTTCATTGCTATTAGAAAAATGTCATATGTATTTATATTTAAACTCAATCCGTCAACTTATATATCACATTATTGGACTTTGTGACACTCATTAGAGAAGCAACTAAATCCTAAATAAAAGTGAAGTACAACTTTAAGAGTGTAATTTACAAAATTGGACTAACTAGGGTAACAACGACAATTGTAAGTTGTTTGTTGAGATTCTTTACTTTAAATTAAATTTTATTTTAATTTTTTTATTCACCAATTTATATATGTAATTATGTGTTTAAAAAGATGCTACAAATGATAATAAAAATGTAGCATGTGTTTGTCGTTGGAACATTATAAATCCAGTTCTTTTAATTAATTATTCGGTTATATTTTATTGAATTGATGTAAAGTAAAAGGCACATCATGTATTTGACGAAATGGTTGATCGAGTGAGTGAGCCATTAATGTTTGAGTAGACAATAATTTTATCATTGCAGATTTGATCAAGTGATAAGATATATATGATTAATTAATTAATTAAACAATACTATTACTATGCAAATATCTAGCGCTTGGGATAGGAGTTCCGCCTCTAGGATTTGCAAACCGGTGTAACTGCCCGTCGCTCCGTTGGGCACATGAAAGAGTTTCGTCGCATTCTGTGTGGACAACCACCAGATCATGTCGGCGGCGCGTGACAAGATTTGCAACCCACAACTAGGTGGAATGTGGAGGATGAGAACTGATGTATTTAATTTAGGATTTAATTCCCTTCCCAAAGCGACGCCGTTTTATATAATTAGAGGGAGTGATGTGGCATGCCACGTTGGCAGTCGGGCCCTGCCCGTGGATGCTTTTCGCAACTAACAACAAAGGTGGTGATTTTTTTTTGTCAATTATCAAAAGTTGTAATTTATTTGCAATCAAAGTAAAATTAATAGTTTTTTATACAATTAACCCTTTTAAAAAAGTTATTGTCATGTTATAAGCTACTTCATGTCTAGAAATTTTGATTAAATTATTTCAGTTTTGTTCTTAAAATAATGAATGTACAAGGAGTTTTAGATTATTTTATGTCCATATTTAAATTTCTCTTAATTAATTTCTGTGAAATTTGAAATATATATTAATTGGAAATGGAGAAAATAATTAGCCATGTTGAATAATTAGCCAAACTTGCAACCAGATTTCGGAGTACAAGTGTCTAATATGCAATTCCAATAACAAGGTTATGGAGATTTTGGAGTTCCTCATCAAATGAGTCAACAAGTATATCCTCAAGGTGTGGATGATGTTTTACAAGGAAATTTTTTTTAGAAACAAAGAAGGAAATCAACCACAACTATGGGGAGATTTTCAAGACTCCAACACTCTTATTCGGCCCAACGTGACTACTAAGAGAAGCTTAGAGATGAGTTGATCGAAAAGATTATGGAGCGCATGGAGAGAGAGAAGAAGTATAATGAAGAGTGGAAGGATCGAATGGAAAATTGGTGTAAAATGATGACAAATAAAATCGTAGCATATGGTGCTAGATTGGATTCCATTGAGCACCAAGTTAGTCAATTTGTGTCCACCATGGAAAGACATCAAGAAGAAAACAACAAGCCTTCTACCTCTGGAACAAAGAGAGAATGCGTAGTCGTTAAGGATCGAAAAGAGAATAGTTTGGGGTTGATGAGGTTATGAAGGAGAAGAGAGAAAGAGTTCCAAAGTGGGTGAAAGCTAAAGAGTTGAAAGAAGAGTTGAAGAGGAATTCGATAGATTTGTCAACTCTCTTGAAAAGATGATAGAAAAGTCAAGATTCAAAATCGAGAAGTGATAGTCGCTATTTTCACCTAAATTTTAGTGTCTTTTTGTATATCTTTTCGTATTATTTTATCCGTAATTATGTGTACTTTGGTTGTGTTATATGATTTTATGGAAATGTGTGAGAATGAGTTTAAATGTATGAAAAAAAACAGGTGAAAACGGAGCAAAAAGTGAGATGAAATTGAAGGTTCAAAAAAGAGCACAGAAACTCGATCGAATTTTTGGAAATTCGATCGAATTTCTCTTACAGAATGAGTTGGAAAATTTTGCATAAAAACTCGGTCGAGTTTCTCTTACAGAAACATTTGGAAACAGGGGGACAGCATGAAAACTTGACCGAATTTCCTAAAATTCGGTCAAATTTTTGAGCATTTTGGCGGATGAAAACGTGCTCTGTTTCGAAAAAACGTGATTTGCATGGAAACTCGACCGAGTTTCCAAAAACTCAATCGAATTTTTGGACAAAAACCAGCTATCAAAGTGCGATTTTTAGAATTTCCAAGGGGTATAAATACCCCCAATTTCAACATTCACACCAAATTTTTTAGGGCTTTCACTGTTTCACACACATCACACACTATTCCCTCCAATTCACACCATCATCTTCATCCATTCTTCATTTCTTTCATTTGGGTGTTAAAGACTTCAAGAATTCAAGAGCTAGAGGTGGAGATCAATGAGTGTTGAAGATTCTCTACAAGGAATTGCTAGGGAAGATTTACATCTCTTTTGTTTTTCATTTGGATTAAAGACTATGGATATGTGTAATGAATCATTCATGTATTTTGTTATCATTATCATGTTAGGTTAATCCCTCTAATGGGATTAGGAATATGAAGAGCACATTAGGTTTATATTATTATGTGGAATGATTATTGGTATGGATTGTTGATCAATAGATGATTTATGATAATTAAGTGCTATTATAATGTTCATGTGTATATTGCTTGGAGTGAGACGGAAACGACCCTCTTAAGTATTAGAAAGACATGAGTAGACATCGAGTTTGGGTTTGACCGAAACGATATTTGAATTCGATGAGGGGAACCAATCCATTCATTAGCTCTAGTACTCAAAAAGGGAGAGTTAATTCTAATTAGTACCTTCTAAGGGAGAATTGGGAGTTAATTAGTACCTAGATGGAAGAGATTAATGTTGGGCTTTGATCTTAAGTGCTTTTGGGAGTCTCAAGTGGATCAACAATATTTGTAACCCGAAAGGGAGCTTAGGATATAATCGTGATCCCCCTTAATCTACATCAATTGAGTTGAATTCCCTTTGCATGATAATATGAATTGCATGTAATTGGATGTTTCTAATCCCATGTTTTTCTATACTTGAACTTTAGCATCTATTCTATTTTCTCATTAATCATATTTACTTGTCTTATTTGCTATTTTATTTACTTGCTGCTTGCTTAGGTTGTTAATTTCAATCTCAAAACCCCAGCTCACGTATTTTATTAATCTAAACCTAACTCCATGTGGATTCGATAATTTTATTTCTTGGGATATACTACAACGATCGAGTATTCTTGCTCGTGAGTATAAAAATATTCAAATAAGAAGAGATTTATGCCATTATGGAAGAAAATGAGCCTCCGAAAACTAAGATCATCGACTCCCTTCACCACAAGCCAAAGCCTTCTCATTCTATTGAAATTTCAAACTCTCTTACGAACTTCCATGATTTTATTGATAAAAAATTATTTGGTGATTGTAGGAAAAAGATTGCAAGAGGGCACCAAAACTTGGCAATGCCCGAATTCTTATTGAGAGATGTGGTTGAAGTTCTAAATGCATATAAAGCCCCATGGAAAAAGTGAAACAAGCTGTGAAAAGGGTCATTCCTTGTGAAGAACGCCTTCGGGGAACAATTGCTTGAATTATTCAACAAGAAAGGACACGTTCTTGTGGTTGAACGGGAGAGCACAAGGCACTACTTCAAGAAAAAACCTATGACATTGCCTAAGGACTATTCTAGACCACCATGAGCTTGACAATATCGTCCGGCTTGAAGATGTTAAACTTAGCGCTAGATGGGAGGCAACCCATCATTATCTTTATTGCTTTATTTAGTGCTTTCAATAAGGGTTGTGGATTTGATATTGTTTTGTAATTTTAGTCATGCAGATTGATTGTGCTCATGAGGAAGATACGTGTTGAAGATACGAGAAGTGCTTGATTTGAAATGTGTAGGTACGTCACACCATTTTTTGCAAACTTAACTCGAAACTCTTGTTTCAATTTAAGTTTGGGGGGATATGGTGTGGTGTGACATACTTTATCTTGAAAGCATATACTTTTCGTGTTTTGGGACTAATTTTGAATTTTTCTCATGAGTTGGTTGGATTTTGGTATGATTGGTGGTGATTGAAGTGCATGATAGTCCATATTTTTAATGAAATTGTTGAGCTAATGATTTTGTTGAGCATGTATGAAGGGTATTGGAAGTACGAATTGAGCTTGGAGCTAACACTTTCCTTACCAAATGCCTATTAAGGGAGTACTCTATATTTTATCACTTCTAGTTGCTTGACACGTTTTGATTTGGATTGATGTGATTAGCATGTTGCTTCATGTGTTATGTTTGGGGATGTTTACCTTGCGTAATCTAGGATTTCCTTTTCAATTAAGGATGGGACGTTTGTGAGCCTATTTGATTATGGATGATATGAATGTGTACTTCATTTTCTATTGATGGTGGTGATTTTCATTTTTTGCATGTTATGCATTTTGTGTGTTTCTTGTTTGGTGTGTTTTGTGTGTATTTTTATTTTTGTCTAAGGTTGTTTTTGTGGTTTGTTTTGGGATGTTGTGAGTCATTTTTAAATGTAAGTAATGACATCTTGTTGTGATAAATGATGACAAATTATGATTAAGAATATCTACACTTTCGAATTGTGACATGTCTTATTTAACTTGTTCAATTTAGAGATGAATGTGGTGTAATAAGTTTCTTAAGGTCCGAGCATAAGCTTGTGAGAATTTGAGTTTCAACCGTGCATACATGGTCATTTCTTCATGAGTGGATTGGTTGTGTTTGATAAGCTAGAACTTGCTCAAAGACTATAGGAACGAGCCCGATTAGTGGAGATTCTAAGTCCATCCTTGTTATTTATAGTCATTGCCAAATATTTACATGCCATGAACATCATCCATATTCAACCACTTTGAGCCTATAAGCCTATTTCTTGTGAATTTAGCACATTACAAGCCTTGATTACCCACATGACCCTTATATATTTACCCTTTTGTGTGAATAATTGAGGAGATGGTAGCTAGAAATGATTGATTGAATGACAAAAGAAGAAAATGAAATTGTAAACAAGCAAGAAAAAGAATGAAAATAGCAAAAACAAGAATGCACATGCAACCTTAAAACAAGAGAAGGAGCAAAGTGATCGGTGTGAAATTCACCTAGAATTATAGGCTTAAATACATGAATTTATGTGGATTTATTTGGATTTAATTCAATAATTAATCATGATTTTAATGAAAATACTATTAATTGCTTAATACTTGGAGAGAGATATTCTTATTTATTTTGCAGAAAAATAGTTTTTTTTAGCTTAAAGGAGCGAAGAAGGAAACGAGAATTAAATTGGGATGAACACAAGAAAAATTGATCGTAAGTGAAAAGACAATAGGTTTTATAGGGAGATAGAGGCATAGACAACAGCTGTCAGTGTTGTCTTTTAGGCCATCGGAATTGTTGTCGTATGCGCGCCACGTCATTCTTTTCTGCATTTCACGCAAGGATGCGTGCTGGTGGGCCGAGCTTTAATTATTTTCGCTGATGGGCCGCTAAGCTGGTTCATGTTGGTGGAAGAGAATTGGGCCGCTGGAGCGTGCATTGGGCCGCTAATTAAGCTGGAGGCCTTTAATTAAAAATTAAAGAATTAAATGAATGAGTCTGCCTAGAATCGAACCCACGACCTCCAGGGTGTGGATGGCAAATGCGATCCGCTAAGCTAAGAGATGTTTGTACATAAGCCGTATGAAAATATTATTAAAGCTTTAAAAACTGATTCGAAATTAATTTCGAAATGAATTTATAAAAGCAGTGCTGATGGGATTCGAACCCGAGATCTCTTGGACGAATAAGGGCGCCTCCAACCGCTAGGCTACAACCGGTTTATGCGAATATATTATTTATTATATTTTTTTGGAATCGAATTTTGTGCCAAAAAACCCATTTCACCCTTAAGACCAATTCTCCACCCAAGCCCATGACTCAAATGTTGCCCTAAATCCTTTGAGCCTCCACACATATATATACTCTCTTTCTCAACCTTGGAGCAACCAATCCTCCTTCCCAATCCATTTCCTCCTCCACACATCTCACTTCATTTTTTTCTCTTCTTCACCACCACTCTTCATCAAAAAAATTTTCCATTAAATAGTTGTAAGATCCCCCCTTTCGGGGTGAGGGATCCGTAGTTTTAATATTTTTTTAGATTAGTTTTATATGTTTTTCTAGATTAGGAATTTATTATTTTCCAAGAAGGTAGGGATACCAAGGAGTGGATGATCTTCATGAATGTAAATCTTCATTAAGGTGTAATCTAATTCTATTTATTATCTTTATTTTCTATGTTTTGGTGGTTAATTGATGGCATGATTATTAATTAATTTATGAAAATGTCTTGATTGTATTTCCGGTTTTGATTAGGTTTTATTTATGAAATTCACATGCCTTGTAGTAATATGGGATTTATGTCTTTGGCACTAGTGCATTGTGATTAAGTTGTGTATTGTGCATCGGCATGTCTTGTCGTTGCTTTACCCTTAGTTATTTTGCTTGATTATCATATGTGAGTTTCTTTCATTTATTACATGTGGGCTTAATATAAGGGGAGTCGAGCCAAGGAGTCCTTATGTTTAGAACAACGTAAATGAACACTAGTGAGATCACTTGTGCCCGAGGATTAAACTAGTGAAGGAAACCCCATCCATACGAACATAGTACCTTGAAGGGAATTGCAAGTAGGATCGATCCTAGGAGTTTTTTAGGGGTTGTGAAAACAATCTACATCCTATTCACCATGACCATTCGGGATAGGTGGAAATCGTGATCGTCCTTACCATGATTTGCTTAAGAATAGAAAACAATTAAAGATGTTGGATGATTGATTATATGAGTGTATCATGAAAACTATCATGACATTAAAAATTCAAAAATATTGTAATTAGATTTATTTTTCCATGCATTTTATTTTCTTTTATTTTTATAAACCTCCTTTCCGATCGTCCCTAACTAATCACGATGTGATACCTAAAGGTCATGAATCCTAAATTCCCTTGGGTTCGATATTTTGTTACTTGCTCCCCCCAACTATAACGATCAATCACAAAGTAACATCAAGATGCTCAAAGCAAATAAAAGTCAAAAGAAGGGAGCATGCATCATAAGAAGCTCATTCCAAAAGATAATGATGATGAATAGTGCTTGTGATTACTAAAGATAAAAAGGAAGAAAGAAAAAATGGAGGAATGGAAGAAAGTAGCTACCCCTTCGATTACTTACACTTGATTAATCACTATTATCCATACTCTTCCTATCCTACCAAAGAGTCTATCATTACACCTTTAATGAAAAGTCCTTTTTGATCATTAATTAAAACTTTGGTAGTTTGTGAATATAGTCTGCAAGCAAGGTTATAGCAAGTCGAGTCAATCAGTTGATGAGTGTTGATTTACCTTACTTCATAGAATGTTGAGTGAAATTGATATCCGACGTGAGGCTTTGACTAAAAGGGACTATGTTACATTTTATTCTCTTGTGATTGAACTAGTTAATATTTTTTGCATGTTATGAGTTTAATGTTGTAGGATGACTTAGCATAGTTTGTAATCCTTGTTACTTGTAATGTGTTGTTTCTTATGTTCTTTAAGTTTTTCTCTAGGTGAAAATTCTCCCTCTTTTTTTCTCATTTTCGTTGCTCGGGGACGGGCAACACTTTAAGTTTAGGGGGTTGATCGATGTCCTTTTCACCTAGATTTTAGTGTCTTTTATGATGTTTTTTATGTGTTTTTATTCATTTTGTATATCTTTTGGTGGTGTTTTATATTCATATGGAGATTTGTGCTTTGAAATGATAAATGTGTGTTTTGCATGATTAAGTGCCTTAAATTGCGCGACATTTGTAAATAATTAGAGAATTGATATTTTAGTGTAATTTGTGTGATTTTCAGGTAGAATTGAATTCTAGAAGTGAAGAGAAAGATGTAGAAAAAAATAGATCTCAATTCGGAGTTAAAACGAGGGAGAACGAGTCAAAACAATGAAGTAGGGCAAAACTGTCACAAAAATTCGGTCGAATTTTTGTGAATTTTAAGGAAAAATGGGGGCGAAACAGAGCAACGGATGATGAGCACACTGACAGAAAAATTTAACCATGCATAAAAATTCGAACAAATTTTTCTGCTAATTTGCAGAAAAATTCGACAACACTCACAAATATTCGGTCGAATTTTTGTGAAAATCGCCACCTGTGCAGAAAATCAGTTTTAATTTCCTTTTTGACTGTTTTTTCTCCAAGTTTAGATTGATAGGGCTTCACTTGGTTCACACACATCACACACCATTTTCTCCACTTCACACCATCAATTTCATCCATTCTTCATCCATCCATCTACACTTGATCCCCTCCATCAAATCCACCATCCAAGTGATCAAGGAAGCAAGTGAGAGTGAAGTGAATAAGAAGAAGAAGGAGATCTCCATTGAAACACGTCAAAGGGGGAAACACGTCATAGTATTTTTTAATAAATGATAGGATTCATTTATATACTAGCCCAACAGGCTACGTTGACCAGTCCCTCCATAAGGGATATTACAACTCTATAAAGGAGAATTTAACACCTCCCAATAAGGACATACTCCATAAAGGAGACAAATAAAACAAGCTCAAACAGTCGAGCAAGAAAAAGAGAAACATCCGGAGTAACAAATGCAAACTATTGAACAAAGCAACATATGCTAGTTAGATCCATAGATGAACCCTCCCAAAACCCAACAATGAGAAAAGAACATAGAACTAAAAGGTAATGGATCTAAAAAATAAAAAATAAAAAGCAGCAAAAGAAGGCAATCCTCCTCTCCACTCGTCCACCGCACCACCACCTCATCCGCCTCCTTCGACAGCTCTTCCTTCACCACATATCTACCCAGATCTTGCTTCTGCCGCCCTTTTCTGACCGTGCAGGGAATACAATCCCATATGGATGAGGATAAAATGAGTCAAGATCTACCCTTAGGGGAGAAGAAGGGACTGACCGCTTCCATGCTCCGTCATCGGACGGTGCCGTCGCAGAGGGAAGGGAGGAAGAGGGGCGGACAGAAGGGGTGGAGAGGGGGGTTACAAATTTGAAATTTAGAGAGAGAGAGAGTCTAGAGAGAAGGGGAAGCGTTTGTAAGAGCATGATTTTTTCTGGGGTGTCATAGTATCACTAGTCAATAATTACACTTTCGTAAAATATATATACTATAACACCCTAAAATTATATTTTAATTCATCAATCGGCAAATGATATATGTATACACGTTGTTGATGAATTCTACAGTTGTGTATTTATAAAAATTATATGCAATAAATTAATATGGTTGGAGTTTAATCAAAAAATTCAAAAGTGTTATCAATCAGAGTATACAGTCCGGTCTAAAGCCGGCAACGGTCCATTCCGGCCCAAATATTTACAAAATTTGATGGCCCATATCTTTTTGTATTAATTATTTGTAATCACATATATACTTTGTTAGTTTGAACCAATATAATTTCCTTTTAAAGATTTAGAAGGTTCCATAGAGAAAGTCTCATAAGACTGTAATTATGTAAGATGGATTGATTCCTTGTCAGAGTAAGACTGTTATAAGTAAAGTATATTAATTTACAGTATGTTTCTTTAAAATATGATGAATAATAAATTAAAATATATTTTTAAAGGTGTTATATTATGATTCACAACAATACTCCCTCCGTCCTATAACAATTGATACATTTTTTTGGACACGGAGATTAAGGAATATACTAATTTAATGTAAAGTGGAGTGAGAGAAATAATATTTAATGTGTAGTGGGTAGTTGTATTAGTAGTGAGTGTGATGTGTGTGTGGGCCCTTGTAAATAAATAAATTATTTTTGTGTGGGTCTCATATCCTTAAAAAGTAAATATGTCAATTTCTGTGGGACAACCAAAAAGGAAAGTGTGTTAATATTTTTGGGACGGAGGGAGTATATTTTAACTACCAATAAATACTTCTTACATCTCATAAAAAGAGTTACATTTACTGTTTGCACGGAAATTTAAAAATATAGTATTTAATGTGTAGTGGGTTGAGAGATACTCCCTCCGTCCCAACCTAAGAGTCTCATTTGCTTTTGGGCACATAGATTAAGGAGTATTATTATTTAATGTGTAGTAGATAGTTGTATTAGTGGGTGTGGGGCCCCATATTTTAAATGTATTAGTGGGTGTGAGTGGGTCCCATGTGTCCAAAAAAGGAAATTGGGCTCTTTGAGTGGGACGACCAAAATAGTAAAATGACCCTCTTAACCTGGGATGGAAGGAGTATAATAATTTAATGTATAGTGGGTAATTGTATCAGTATTGTGTATGGGCCCCATGGAGATAAAGTGATTGATTTGTGTGGTCTCATCTACTAAAAAAAGAAATATAACTCTTATAGCGGATGGGGGATTATATACTATCTATATAACAACTATATTTTAACAATGGTTACATCCATTTAACAATCCGTCTCACCTATATACACCTCACAAGAGAGTATTCCCTGTTCAACTGCTACAATATAAAAATAAAAGCACAAAAGCATAATTGCATTTATTGGATTTTAAGATATAGCCATGCATACACAATATTACTAGGCCGGCCCCTTTTGAAAGCCCAATATTAAGCCTCTTTAATAAAAACCCAATTCGAAAATGTGGCCACTGAAAGGTGATCTCATTTGCATTTTAAAGAAACTTCCCACTGTTTTGATGGGACTTATCATCAAATTAAAATGATCAAATTCATGAAAAAATGAACTCTTTATTAAGAATTGGATATACATAACAAAAAATGATGTTCTGACACCTCCTAAACCCTAACATTTAGTTCTGTAAGCTCTGTAGCAGAGAAACAGAAAACCAATGAATCTATACCCTATCATGAAACACAACATCATAAACAAATTATTCCATTTCTGAGACTCCTTCAAACCTTGCTGCACCAATAACTCGTGTCCATAGATCAAACACTCTTCTCCAATATTCTCCACACATTTCTTCTTCCCATATTGCCCTCCAAACTCATTGATCACAAAGCACTCAAATGGATACTTGAATAGACTCAAATACTGCATAAATCTCCACCATTTTGGTATCGAATCTTTCGACAGAAAGTATCCGGAGAAGAGGAAGAACGACCCTGTCACGCCGTAGATGAGTGACATTCCGGAGATGTAATCCGGTACTAGTGAAGTGAAACACGCGACGAAGGAATTTGATGCTAAGATGGTGATCCAGACAAGGAGGGTGAAGTAGAGGAAGCCATCGGGCTGTCGTCGAAGCCGGATGAGGTAGTAAACTGGGGTGGTGTAGAGGAGGGAGAGTAGTAGGAGGAAAGGGAGGAAGACTAGTGTGTTGGATATGATGTAAGAAGAGATTCTGTAGGCTCCTCTTGATGTCTCTCTCATTACAATTCTTCTTTCTTGTAGGAAAATAGGTAGGGCTTCTGTTGTTGATGAAATCAAGAATGTGAGTGTGAATGCAAAGAACCCTAATTGGTTTTGCAGTTTCTTGTTTTTTGATGATTCCGCGAAGGTGTTGACGAAGATCGTCCCTAATATGATTCCTGCGAGTAGTGATTGGATCGTTTTCGCTGCGAAAAGTTGTCTGGTTCTGAGGATGTTTATGGAGAATCTCTGGCTAAGGATGATCACTTCTTGCAATGGCGGATTGCTGTATAGGTTTGTTAGGTTTGTCTCCTTTTGTTCGATTGGGTACGAGGTTTGGCCGAACTCGTCTCCTTTCTCGATGTCTTTTTCTTGATCATGTGGACAATGTATGCTCTGCAAGCTTTCTGCTACATCAATGGCGAATTCTAGCACGTTGACGTGGCGGGGGATGACGTGGCCGGAAAATAGAAGCTTCTCTTCCAAGAGATTTAATGAGCCGTTGTGGAGAACGACGCCGTTTGACAACAGCACGACCTTGTCGATCAGGTCAAGAATCCTGAACCCTGGTTGGTGGATGGTTACAACCACGGTTTTGAGCTGATTCCGAGCCATGGCTTTGAGCAGGCTCATTACATGGAAAGCCGAAGCCGAGTCGAGTCCGGAAGTCGGTTCATCAAGCAACAGAACCGACGGATCGTGGACTAACTCGGCTCCGATGGACAGCCTACGTTTCTCGCCGCCGGAGATTCCTCGAGTCGACTCGCTTCCGACTCTGACTCCGGCGACGTGTTCCAACCCTAGCTCCTTTAGAAGCTTATGGACTCTCGCGCCGGCTTTGTTACAGCGCTCGTCTGACGTCCTCAGACGAGCGCTGTAAGAAAGCGTCTCCTCGACTGTGAGGAGCGGAAAGAGGGTTTCATCTTGTGTTACATAGCCTGAAATTCTCCGAAAATGTGAGACTTTCATTGGTAGATTGTTGACTAGGAGACAACCGGAGATGCCGGACGGTCCGAGCGTGCCGGAAAGGACTTCGAGCAACGTCGTCTTTCCGGCACCGCTCGGGCCCGCAATGGCAGTGAGTTCACCCGGTTCAGCTTCGCAAGTAACATTCTTCAAAAGAAACTTAGACTTAGTGCTGTCGGAAAGGTAATTGAACACGTGGTGGTTTGAAGTCAGTTTATAAGAGAGGTTTTTGGTGGTTAGTCTATAGGGATATTGTAGGTGACCAAAAACCTCCATTGGTAAGAAAATAATTGGAAGGGAGAGAGAGGGGGGAGATGAGCTAACTCTTGAGAAATGGTGATATTTTTATAGAAAAAATGCAGTGAGAGAGAGGGGGGGAGGGGGGTGATGTTATGCATGCATGCATGGTCACGTATTCCATGAAGCAAAAGCCGCAAAACAGCTCTGATGATGATGTAATAAGGTTATACTCAGTCAATCGAAGGTGGTGATTATCATGTGGGATATTGCAACTTGAAGCTGTTTTCTTGCTTGGGGTGGGTGGATGGGATGGGAGTGGGGCCCGTAGGGGTGCACATCTTCTGTGATGTAGAATTTGTCTGTTTCATCAGATTTTTTATTTTTATCTTTTAATTAGGAAAATCATTTCTTTCTTTTTTAGGCTAGGGGGGATCAGTAAAATTCTAGTATGGCCAAACAGTTTTTTTTTTTTTTCCTTACAAGAATTAACAAAGAAATTATCTTTAGTACTTGTGTGTTACGATCTTGTTTACATTAGTTCGAGTTTCTAATGTTATTTTGATGCACTATGTGATTATGTCAAATTTTTTATAAATCAAATGTACAGTAGAAGAGAAAATTATATTTTAGAAAGTAAGTATAAATTCTAACATAATAGTTAGATTTTCTTATTAGGTGAAAATTGCTATTTATGATAAATATAGTATAATTATTCTCAAATTAAAAGCATTAATGGAGTAGCATTTTAAAAATGCTACCCATAAGATAGTTTGATCAGGTAAACATGGAAATAGAAAAATAAAATTAAACTCCATCTTAGAGTTGCATATATGTAATTAATTAAGCACATTTGAGCAATTTGAAGCTGCAATGTGTGAAAATGTCAATTCTTTTACTTAATGAAATATAAAAAAGAAATGTAAGTCAACAATCATTAGGGGCCGTTCTTTTTCATTTATAAAATATTTTATGTAACTTCTTTTGAGTGAAAGTGTGTTTCAAGTATTTGTTTGTTTGTTTTTTTAATTCAATGTACTAAAACGAATAAAATAATAAATAAACGTTACTCAATCCAGTTTATTTAGTGGAATAATTAGCTCAAGTCTTGTGTTATTTGTTTTCTCTTAGAGTTATAAATAAATTATTACAAGAATGTTTTTCTTTCTTAGTTAGTTATTGTTTTTATTTAAAGCAACTACTTGTGTGACATCGTGCTTATTTAATTCGAGTATGATCGTTGGTCCTTCGTTCTCTTTTAGCTTATTTAATTTGGGCATTTTCATCTTTATTCTATCGGCTTTACAAATTTAAGTCATTTCTTTTTAATGTTTGATTTGATATGGGTTTGGGCTTATATAATTTGGGCTACAACAACTAATAAAGATGGGCTTTAAATGCAATAACCCTCGCGAGCCCAAACAAATTACACCCGCTGTCATTAATTACAGCTAGCATATTAACTGCTTCGGTTTACTTTCCTTAATTACAGAAAAGTGCAATGGTAACTTTCCTTAATGACATCCGACCGTTGGGTCAAGAAAATTAGAGAAGTGATTTGTCACTGTTAATTAGCGCTCATAATTATCAATCTAATTGAAATATTAAAATCATAATTTTTATTTAATTAGCTATTAATTTCAGGATTTTTTTTTAAGGTAGTACTGGACTGGAGTAACGTAGGAGCTGTTTGGCAAAAACTTATGGCGTAAAATGAAATTCCAATCATATGCAATCCACGTGTCATAAAATCATTGGCTACTGAGATTTGTACACGGATGATATTCTTATGCACAGCCATCTCAAACCGCCGTAACGCCACCACTCCACTCTAAACCACCAGTTCTCCGCCGTGTGAAGTTATCCGTAAAAGCTCCAAAACATGGCGTTGAGCACCACATCAAAGCTCAGCAATGCGAATGTTTGGGCAACAAATTCCAACAATTCCACTCACCATCGAAGTGCACCGCCGAGAATCCGAATTCCCGCGGCGGGGCAGTCCAGTGGCGGTGGATTAACGTCGGAATTCGAGGAGGGGCAGCTGGATAGACCAAAATGGACCGGCGAAACGCCGCTTTCTCGGCTCGTCGCAGCCCTCATTTCCTTTAAACCTCTGTACTCTGTTATGAAACTTGGCGCAAGACAAGTTCTAATCAGGTTAAATTCTAGGGTTTCCGAATTGTGCTTGTTCAAAATATTCTAACTTCATTTAAATTTAATTTCTGGGTTTGGATTTGGACAGTACAGCTGAAAAAACCAACATTCCGTGGAGGGATATGACTAAGGAGATTTTGGAATCGGATGTATATAAAGAGAAGGATGCTATTGAGGATTCATCTCTCGTTTATCCCGATTGTAATTCCCTCAATCCTATGAATGCTTTTATTGTGTGATTTCTGCAATGGTGATTGAAGCAATCCACCCTTTCTCCCAATAATTGTTGCTTTTGCTTTTGGGCTATCTTTGACGAATCAAATTCAAGAATTTATACTTCTAGACAATAGTGTTGTATGGATTCATACTAGAGAACTAATGCTCGAAACTGTTTGCCTGAATTTTTTTAACTCAAATGGTATCTGTGTAATGATGAATATGTTCTTTGTAACTTCAACTGGAAATGAAGAAAACAGTAACAAAATGCATCATGATTGGCATTCTCAACGCTTTGTATTTGATCTTATGCAGATTATCTCAATCCTTTTCATGCATATGATGAGGGTAACCTTTCTTGGCTGGTAATTCACTGTTTCTAGAGTTTGTTCTATTTTTCTGAACTTATGGAGAAGCAATAAACTCATAAAGACATTTTTCTATTACAGGCTGCAGCAGAAGCAGAGGCTGCTACCATGTCTATGGTGAGACGAGCTATACCGGATGCGTCATCTCTAGAAGAAGCAAACCAAATAGTTCGCGGAAACTGGCTTCAAGCAATTGAAAACCATCACCAACAATATTCAGGGAACTCGACAATTGGAGAGATTCTTGATATTGGATGCTCCGTTGGTGTTAGCACAAAATTTTTAGCTGACAAGTTCCCCTCAGCTAATGTCACTGTATGTTCAGAATCTTCAGATTATGAATGTTTTTCTACAGTTATTTCACTGGAATTATTATGATTTAAGTAGAGTACTTATTTTGCAGGGACTCGATTTATCTCCTTACTTTCTTGCTGTTGCTCAATATAACGACAAGAAACGAAATGAGGGTAAACAGATGATGAGATGGGTTCATGGAAATGGCGAAAGCACTGGCTTGCCCTCAAAATCATTCGACGTTGTTTCAATCTCCTACGTGGTATGCCTCATTTTCTTAACAACTCTACCTTTGGTAATTACATGCGCATTTTTAGGTCACAACACAATTCTTGTTTGTATCTTGTATGAATCCAGTTTCATGAGTGTCCTGAAAGAGCAATCAAGAATATGGCGAAGGAAGCATTTCGGCTTCTCAGACCTGGAGGGACTTTAGCTATAACGGATAACTCGGTAATTAACCAATTGTACTTTCATCTTCAAAATGATCACAACCTTATCTACAAAATCATACTATGTATGCAGAGGTATAGCTTTAAACATTACTCACTCTACTTTCTTTATTGTCACTTTTGCAGCCAAAATCAAAGATTCTTCAGGTAATTTCATGACTTTACCTTATTTTCTAGACTCAATAATTTCATTATACTAGGTTATCTATGAGATAGTTACTGTCAGCAGTCAGTCAATCAAGAAGTATTCTGAATCAATCTATGAAGTTAATCTAACAAAAGCATCACTGAGAGAGAGATTACAATTAGAATTTGACATGATTATATATGTGATAGCATCTACTAAACCCCAAATATCAATGAACCCCCTTGAATCTTGATTGCTATAGTTACCCTTTTTTAGCTTCTATGGTGCATATTTCAGTTCAAGATCCCAAGATAACAAAGAATTAGTAAATTTGGTCTGATTAGATTACAAACCATGCATGCTTGAGTTGGTTCTTTCTGAGGCTCATATGATGTTTCATGTACTTAAGGAACTCTCACCAGTGCTGTTCACATTGATGAAGAGCACCGAACCATTTCTCGATGAATACTACTTGACTGATCTCGAAGGAACGCTGAAGCAAGCTGGCTTCGTCAACGTGCACACGGCCTTGACGGATCCTAGGCACAGAACTGTGACAGCTACTGTGCCATTTTGATGCTTTTTTTACTCTGATTTTCCTTCCACAGATGTATCCATTCACTTTGATATTGTCAACATGCTTGTAAATTTCACAAGATTTATCAGAAATTGAGAAGTTGTAGAGACTTGGGGAATTTGATCATGAATAATCAATTCTAAACTCTAAAAATTTACTAATAAATTCTTGATATTCAAGGCACCACACACAAATGTAATTAGTCTAACTCATTATAAAGAGATTTTATATTGTTGGATCGAAAAATTCAAATTAAAATCCATTACTTAAATAGGTTTGAATAATTTGTAGCCTAGTTTCTTGGGTTGAAAATTTGTAGCAAATTCCCATTAGGGGTTCCCAATTGAGTCCACATTAATTTAAAAAAAAAAGAAAGAATTATAACCAATCAAAATTGATTTTGAGATCACTATTTTTATAATGTCCTAAAATAAATTCTGAATCCAGATGTCATCATGAAAATTGTTCTAAAAGTAGAGAAAATTCAAATCTTGTTTTCTTTATTAGCATATATATCTTATAATTAACTTTTCTTTATTAGATAAAATAAATGGATTCTGAATCAAATACAATAAATACAGGGGCCAGAATAAGAGGTCGACTACCCCATTGGAAGTGTTGTTATGAGACATTTACATATGATATTTAATCCTTTAATAAAATACTTTTTTTTCCTATTCAACAAATAGTACGACTTTTTAATCCCTAAAACTATTAATGCAAATTTGTTAATTCTTTCATGTCGGATTCTAAACGTAAATATTTATTTATTGTTTAATAAAAGCCAATTGTTGGTATACATATTGTAGTCAAAGATTAAATCTAAAATATCTCAAAATCATACTTAGCAATCAACAAAAATATTTTATTGTTTAATACAATCTAGTTGGTATACATATTAACCCACAAAATGTATTCAAAATCATACTTCGCAATCATTAGAAATCTAAATTTTTTATTTTTATATTGAATCAAACTAAATCTAGATCCGTAGAAACTCAAGATAAGGATTAATTAGAGAAAATCGTGCTTATTATTATTATTATTATTATTATTATTATTATTTATTTTAATTTAATATTCTTGATAACAAAGAATTTGATACATCATTAACGATGTGATATAGTAGTAATATATTTGGTTAGATTCATATGTATCATATATAATTTAAAAATTGGAAGAACGTAAAAAATCAAGTTTTTATATAGAAAATAGAAAAGAATTAATTTCAAGGTATTAAAACATTGACTAACCCATAAATACACTAATTATACGGGTATAAAAACATAAGAAGGGAGTCAATGGGCAACTTTTTATGCACACGTGTCAATAGCCCATGTCGAAAAAGAAACCAGGTGAATTCTACGTTTCTCATTCTCTTACTCAACTCCCTCTCTCTCTAAAACTCTTTCTCTCTCTTGATTCTGTATATTCGTAGTATATAAATTTTCTTTTCTTACCTGTGTATATCAGCATCTACAAATTAAATCGATAGACAAGGGTTTTTCTGCTTGCTCCGTTCGTAAGTACTTTCCTTTCACCTTTCACTTATTCTTTATTCTACTTTTTATTTTCTCTTTCATGTATGGATAATAATCACTTTTCAAGAACTTTTGCCTGACTTCTATGCTTTTGAACAATCTTGGAATTGTTTATGACCTTTTTTTTCAATCTTTTAGTTTTGGGGGTGGGTGGGTTGAAGTATTGAAGATAGCTGAGTTTGATCGTGTGCGTGTGTGTGTGTGGCAGGTTCTTCTGTGATTTTTTTTCTTCTTCTTATGGCTGTTAATGAAGTTGATTTCTTGAAAATTATTGGGTAGCTTATTGAATTTGGATTTTAGTTTGGCTGATGATTGAATTGATAAGTTGGGGTATTTGTTGGAAGAATGGTGCTAAAATTTAGCCCTTTTTGAACTAGGAAGACATATTGATTTAAGGTGTCAAGAGAGGAGAATTTGTGAAGAATTTATTCCAAATACATGGAAAGGGTTCTCAAAAAGCTTTACTTTTGAAGCAAAGTTTTGTATTTTGGAGCACCATGATATGTAGGAATATTTGAGTTTATGGCAAGGGTTTTCTTATTTAATGGTATTTCTATAATATTCATGTCTTTAGGTTTGCAAACCTCAAATAAGTAAATCCCTTTTGTAAGTTTTAACCTTTCTTCAATTATTGTCTTCTTCCATGGAAGATGAGGAAGGGAATGCATTTTTTCTTTGTATGTGTGTCCTTTATGGTTGTGTGGTCTGGTAATCGCATATTAGTGGCTGATTTTTCTTTATGTTAGGCTTTATTAGGTTGGTTCCTGTCCAAGTAATAAGTTTTATTTCTTTCTTTGTGGCGATCTTTTCCTGATTATGCATAACCAGCTACCATAGTATGACATTTATTTGCATCATCTTTAGAATGCATTTCACTTGTATTGATTCTGCATTTTTTTTTTGTCAAGATCAAATTAAATTGTCATAGGTGGTGTTGCATTAAATTGGACTCATCTTACATTTGAGAAACTGAATTTTGATCCAAATTACAGAACTGTAAAGAGAAAATAATAATAATCAACCCTTGCATGGATATTTTCCTTGAATTGCTTAGCTTTCTCTCACAATCTTTGCTTTTGCCTGGCATTGAATTTGTTTTATTTACTGGGACAGATGTGTGTCCCGACAGAAACCATGTTAATATGAGATGGAAGAGCTTTAAACTGATGTATTTCTTAGAATGTTTCTATAAAAAGCTGTCATCCAAGTGATGATTAGCAAAAATGCAGTCTTTCAGTTGCTGTATAAGTTGATAGAGAGATTTAAGATGTCGTAAAACGACTTACACTACTCACTCATTTGTGATTGAATTCCTTCAGCAGAATAGCAACTTTTCTGGGAACATAGATTGAGAAAGTCTGTTGAAATCAAAGTGACATCCTGCTATGGAATTTAAAGGTATATCCTGGGTTGGGAATGTATACCAGAAGTTTGAGGATATGTGTTTAGAAGTGGAAGAAGCGATGTACCAGGTAAAATCTTCCTCTCCCGCCTTAAGCTTCATTTCTGCTGAATAGTTTTATAGCAGAGTTAATGATATGATACTTATTACTGAGGTAGAACATTTTACACTTTTCCTCTGAGTTGGAGAATGGAGTGCAATAAAAAAAATTTCCTATAATCAAATAAGTCATTGGTGATCACTACATGCTCTGGATAAACAATGTTATTGTGAAATCATTACATGTTTCCATGTCCTTAAGCAGGATACTGTTAAATACGTGGAAAATCAGGTGCAGAAAGTCGGGTTTAGTGTAAAGAAGTTCATTTCAGTTGTAACGGAAGATTTGGTTCCTCCATCTTGTGCATACCCTGTGAGCTTAGCTTCTGGCGACTTGTCTCTTAACTCCTATTGTGATATTGATGTGATTAAAAAGCCAATACCGTGCGTACTTGATAGTCATCATGATCTTAAGAAGAAAGAACACGAAGATCAAGTGATTTCTAATTCCACCACTGTAAAAGAACCATCCGTAGATGGTGGCTATGATATAAAATCTCTTTCTGTACGACCTCCTGGAGTTCTACATAAAATCTCCGAGTCACGTGCACTTGCACATAAGAAATTTGGAGTACATAGAAGTCCAATTGGCATCAGAAGGATTTCTAGGAACAATCAAACTTTGAAAGATTCTTGTCAGACAATTTCTATATCTGGAGATATAATTAAGTGTCCATCTGGTGACATGAGAAGCAGTTCTAGTGTGGCCTCTGATGTCCGAATTCCAATGCCAGCCTTTGAAAGAGTTGTGAGGGGGGATTCTGGAGAAGCAGTGGGAAACGCATCTCTTGGTGATGCTCCAATTAAATCACCTGCTTCAGATAAAGTTCTGTCAGCTGAATCTGTGAGGCAAAATGAAGACGATCAAGACCGCACCTCCCCTGCTTCTGGAAAACCTTTTACTACTGAATCCAAGAACCAAAGTAAGGATAACCGGAATGACATCTCCCCTGCTCTCGAGACTAATGTATTTGCTGCACCTGAAAGGTTAAAACAAGATTCTGGATCCACCTCATCCTGTTCTGCCCTGCTCTCTGAATCAACTGGTACTTATTCTTGGATAAATTAATCTTTTCTGTACACTTCCAATGTTGTAAGAGTGTTTTATTCTTTGATAGGTACATCTGTGAATGTGACAGGGTCCAGTATTGGAAGCAAGACTTGCAGTCTTGAAGCCCAGGTTATGGTGTCCAATGAAGGTAGTTGAGTTTAGAGAAGAATGTTCTTCTATTGCTTGTTTTTATTTGTCTGGTTTGTCCAAAAACGTTTGTTTTCGGCAGGTACATCCATGAAAGGTGGCTCGTCGATTAGTAGAATCACTCCGTGCGGTGCTGAGTCATGTGACAAGGAAATTATCAAGTCCAATGAAGGTAGGTTTTAACTCTAATTATCTAAAAAATACAGGTGACTGCACAAATTGGTATTGAAAGTAAACGTAGAAGCAGAACTTTAGGACATTGACCAAACTGACTCTACAACCATGAATGAGTTTGATGAAAGTTTTTGTGCAATTAGGATCGACTCAATGTGACATCTTATTTGATCACATCGAGCTGTGTCTCTTCTTCTTATGTTAATGTCTGATTGGTTGAGTTTTCAGACGAATTTGAAATGGAGATGATTGAAGACGTGGAAGACGCCGAGCCAAGAGAAGAAGAGTCCGAAAGGGAAACGTTGGACGAAAGCTGTGTGATGGTGGAAGGGGACAACCTTCACACTCTTCCTCAAGGGACTAGGAAGTCATACAAGGTTCTCTTTCTCCTCTCTCTCTCTCAACTTCATGCATGCATGCATTTAACTAACTTTTATATTTTCAGAAAAAGCTCCGCGAAGCACTTCTGTCGAAGCTGAGATCAAGAAAAGATCGTCGGACTGTCTGCAATCTAGTCGGGAAAGGTGAGGAAGAGTCGACAACGAATCGGATTCTTACTCTGGAGTGTGATCAAAAACAGAAGGCACCAGTTTCGTTTGAGTCTGATTGGGAACTTCTCTAGAAACACAAAAAAAAAATCTAGCTGGAGATGATGATCAACTTTGTGAATAATGGTGGAGAACACACCCTATCCTCTCCAAGTAATATAGCACTTGAAATTATATGAAAGAGAGAATCTAAACATTGATCTCATTATTGCTTTAACACATCAACTACAACATAATATCTAAATTTTTACATATTTAAAGGAGTTGATGCCAATATTGATGATATCATCATGCCTAATCAAAATCTGATTTCTGCACCTCTCTAATTTTGACACATCTTGCCACACGTATTGGTTTTAAACTTAATATTCAGGTTTATTATTATTATTATTATTATTATTATTATTATTATTATTATTATTATTATTATTTTATTTAATTTCCTCTTAGGCATTATCCAGACAAGAAATGAGGTTGAAAATGCAATATCTGGACACATCGAGACCGCTATAGCCTGTACTGCCTGAAGTCAGATGAAAAGATAAACAAATCACATTTAGGCCTGCAAAACTTTTATTAGTTACTTTTGTTTCATTTTATTTAACTTATTGCTCAATCATACACATAAAATAAAGATAATTGAGAGAGGTTTCAGTTGATTTCAATCAGAATTCATCTATCAATAAAAAATTATACTGGTAGATATCAATGAAAAATAAATTTAATTTCAAATATTCGATTTGTGGGACTAACTATATTCTTTAAAATTTTATTTAGAGCATAAGAAAAACGATTTGTAAAAAGTTTAAATAAAAGAAATATTGCCGTTTCACACCATTCTGGTTCGTCAATCCTACAATAAGTTTCACATTTAAAAAAAGGAAACACACTTTTTATTTCGGCACCCGATCACCTATTACAATATGATGTTTTATCTTATATTCCATCTTTTGAAACCCAGCACCAGATCATCTATTACAACATTATTATGTTTCATCTTATATTCCATTTTTTAATACTTTACGCGTGTGAGGTGTTAAGATTATTTTTCAGATTAATATTACATATCCCAAGAGTTTAATAATCATTAGGGTATAGTTTTTTTATATAACCAATAGAACACTAATGGTAGAATAGAAAATTAATTCTTTTATTCAATAATCTCAAAATTATTTTAATTTTAAATTTGTGATTCCTATTTTAAACACATAAAATTACTATGAACTTTATTTATTACCTAAAATATTCTTAGAAGTCAATAAAATTAATTTTTAAAAAAAAACCATTTTTCTTGAATAATGGGACAGTAAATGTGCAATGGGATGGCATTATTTATCTTATCATATAAAATTATATGGATTTGGATCCTCTCCATTCCATTTAGGAAGTTGGTGCATTTATAAATTTCTTATAATCTATGCCATTTATCATATATCTAAGATTCAGATTTTGCAACGTCACCTCTTCCATTTATTACTCCTAAATTAAAGATCAATTTATTTTTCTCTTATTTAGTTTTTTTTTTCATTTACTATTGTTAATTACAATTTTAATAATTATATGTAATATTTTAGTTCATGACCTATTTTACTTTTAATTAATGAATATTATGGTTTATGCTTTATATTGCGCTAGGTTTAATATTTATTTTTAGGGTTTAATGTTAATTTTAAAAATATAATTATAATTTTACTTTGTGGTTTATGGTATATTTTGTCCTTAGGGTTTATTTATTTTTAGGAATTTTAAGAGTACAATTATAATTTTGATCATGTGATTTATAACACACTCCATTTTGTTTCTAGGGTTTAATATTAATTCCAAATGTATAATTATAATTACGAATAATTAATTATCAAAATAATTATATAAAGAAAAGGATGAATTTAGAAAATTAAGATTAATCTAAGTTAAGGACGTGACAAATTATTAGCAATAGATATAATTAATGTTTTAAAAAAGATATATAGAAATTTTGGAAGGAATTAAAAATTTAATTAATCAGAAGGATGAGGTGGTTTTACAATAGTCGTAGATTCAATGACTGGTACAGATTTTAGGAAATGTAGGATAGAAAATGGAGAGATGATCCAAAATTATATACACTTCTCTAGAATTCAATCAATTTTGGGGAAATGAAAGAGTAAATAAATAGAATACTCATAGGGGTGGAAGGTATGTCATACCGAAGATTTTTGGTCATACCAAATACCGTACCGAAATTTTTGGTATATAAAAAATCATACCGTTATCTTACCTAAAGTTTCGGTATACCGATATTTCGGTATAAGAAAATAGTATACCTTCTACTTACCGATATTTCGGTATGCCATATCATACATAAAATATCAGTATATATCATCCTATTAGATAGTGTAACACCCTACATTTCTTTTCTCATTTTACGCCAAATTTTTTTTCTTTTTTAAGTTCACTTATTAATATTTCCTTTATCAATATTTTTTTATCAGTATTTTTAATTAAATAAAATATTTATATATTTAATCTTAATCTTTATTTTACTCTGGAGGTTACATTTGGATTTGAATTTAAATCCTAAATTCACAGTAAGTCTGTTGACGTGATCTGCTCACGTTCCTCCTTTATTTCCGTAACTGACGGGCCTCTATCAACCTTAAAACCACAAACTTCCTCCAAAGAGATCACAATTCACTCTCACCCGAAATCTTTAACTTTTATTTTCACTCGCGCTATACTGGACTCCACTCGTGAAAAGGCAGAGAAGGAATAAGGTTTGACTGTTGTTAAAGGTTTGAGGTGGGGCGTGATATTGGAATTGATACGTGACATTGGGAATTATATGATTAATATTGATACGTGATACATACATGACATTTAAATTTATATGATTTATGCATTTCACATCGATTCAATGAGTTGGTCAATGACATAGAAAAAGGAAAGGAAAACGTAAAAAGTAAAAAGGTTTACATGTCGCATTGAATCGATGAGTTGACCAACAGCACACGTGTTATGATTGAAATAACGTTATGGTGATTTTTACGTGATAGAAGTTGATTGATATTTTAAGACAGTATAACCCGTTGATTGATATTTTAAGACAGTATAATCCACTGAGTATTTTTGTACTCGCCCAAAAAATGTTTTCAAATTTCAGGATGCATGATTGAAGGAGTACGCGTGCCGTGGTGGTGGATGATGAATAAGAAGAGAATGTTTAAATGTTTTTACATAAATTAGATTTAATTGCTTTCCGTTTAGACAAAGTATTTATTTATTTAAATTCTTATTTAATGTTTTTAGACAAGTGTTTATGAAAGATTTATATTTCTTAAATTTAACATAAGTATTTTCGCTGCGTATAAATATATTTTCTTCTTTAATCTTATATATATCCCACAAAAATTCGAATGTTACAGATAGTTTGCTATGCCGTTATACACCTAAAATTCAATAAATCTAATAAAAAAATTGTACTAGAAAAGTGAAAGATAGCTATAAAACAAATTCTAATTGATAACAAATTCATAATAAGAAAAATATACGACGATCTACAAAAGACCAAATTAAATAAGAGTAAGTCTCATGAAAATCGGGTTTACATGTAAGCCTTATTTTTTAATATTACTCTTTAGTATATAAAAAATTACTCTTTGAAGAGTAATAATTTATATACAGGAGTAATAATTCATATCTCTAAAAGTAATTTTTCATGTACTAAAAAGTAATTGATAAATCAGGATTTACAATAATTTGAAGAGTAATTTTTTAATTTAGAGGAGTAACAATTTATGTGCTAAAGAGTAATTTTTTATGTATTAAACAGTAACCGAGTTTACATAATTAATATATCTAAGCCCGGTTTACACAAGTGTTTGTCATTAAATAAATAGTACCTAAAAGATCTACACAAAAACGACACTTTTAAATTTTCATATAAGATAGAATTACGTAATTAAAAAAGAAGTACAATATATCATAAAAATCAATCAACTTTATCACCCATTTATAATTATGAAGAAATATACAATAGGATTTTAGATTTAATCTTTTTATTAAATAGTGTATATATATAATTTAATTAAAAATTTTAATATATAAATAATAATTGTAATTGGATATATTATGGTAATATCGTATCATATTACTCAAAAATTGAATATTTTACAATATTTCGGTATATACCAAAATACCGCGGTATAGATCATTTATATACCTTTATCGTATCAAAATTTTCAATACGGTATCATATCTTACCAAAAATTTTAGTATACCTAAAATTTCGATAAAATCGGTATTTTTCGATATGGTAAGGGCGGTATACAGAAATTTCGATATTTTTCCCCGCCCTAGATACTCCTTTTTTATGGATAAGTTATAAAACATGCATTGTGACACGTAGACTACCAACTCAATTTCATGGCTTACTCACATACCCCTCCTTCCAACACGTGTCATTAAACAAAACACCTCCTCTCAATCTTCATCAGCAATTCAACCGCCAAAACTCTGCTTTTAAAACCAGGTCTCACCTCCCTTTCCATCACAGCATCACACACATAAACAAGATTAAAAGAAAAAAAAATCCATATATAACACATTTGTTTTGAGATTGTGTTTTCAAGTGTTCGACAATGGCGTCGGATCAAGCGAGGAGAGAGGCTGCAACTGATGAGAGAAACAACGAGGTGCAGAGAGATCGAGTTCCCAAAATGGCCACCCATTTCGAGTCTCTTGCGGAGAAGACGAGTCCCCCTCATGATGAAAAACGTGGCGGCGGTGGGGTTGATCGGAGTGAAGAAAGGGAAAGAGAAGAACAGGGGCTTTCGTTGGAGGAGATCGGGAAGTTTAGGGGGACGGCGCAGCAGAACTCCATGGATGCTATCAGAGCGGCGGAGGAACGGTACCAGAAAGCGAAGAACAGCGCAGCAAAAGAGCGGACCAAAGACACTGCCGTTAAAGCGAGGGATACGGCGGTGGAGAAAGGCCAACAAGCAAAGGATTACGCCACGCAGAAGGCGAACGAGGCTAAAGATGTCATTTCATTCAAGGGTGGCGCTATGATGGAAGCGGCGGCAGAGAAAGGCCAACAAGCTAAGGGTTACAAGGCGGAGAAGGCCACCGAGGCTAAGAATGTCATTTCATCCAAGGGTGAAGCTATAATGGACACAGCGGCGGAGAAAGGCCAACAAGCAAAGGGCTACACGGCGGAGAAAGCCACGGCGGCAAAGGATGCGATCGCATCCAAGGCCGGAGCTTTAAAGGACACGGTGGTGGAGAAAAGCCAAACCGCCGCCGAATACGCCGCAGAGAAGGCAAGAGCCGCCAAGGACACGACGGTGGATACCACAACCACGGCCGCTCACTACGCCGGTGAGAAGGTGGGGGCTGCCAAGGACGCCACGGTGGAGAGTGGGAAAGGAGCGGTTGGATACGCCGGTAAAGTTGCAACTGGTGTGAAGGATCAGGCGGTGGCGACTGGTTGGGGGGCGGCGCATTACACGATGGAGAAGGTAGCAGAGGCCACCAAGACGGCGGCGGGTGTAACATCGAGTGTCGCAGGGTACACAGGCGAGAAAGCGGTGGCGGCGAAGGACATGGTCGCCGGGGCAGGACAGAAAGTGGTGGGCTACGCCGGAGAAAAGGTGGCGGCGGTGAAGGACGCGGTGGTGGCAGCTGAGGAGAAAGCGGCGGAGTATGCTGCGAGGAAGAAGGCGGAGGCTGAGAGAGAGAAAGAAGCTAAAAAATCATCACAAGAAATGGTACTAACTTAACTCCTGCATTTGTCATAACATTTATTATGATCTGTTGTCCGTCTAACCTCAGTTTTTCCTTACAGAAAGAAGGTGGAAAAACATTCACCACCGAGGAGCATTACGAGGAGGGACAAGAACAAGACAAAATCGGAGGTCGCGGAGGAGCGGAAGGCGAGCATGGGGGGAGCATTATTCAAGCGATTGGCGAGACTCTAGTCGAGATCGGACAGACGACGAAGGATCTGGTTACAGGGCAGTACCCAGAACAGAAAGAGCAAGAGGAGAGTTACAAGGGAGGTGGTGAAGGGCTTTAGATGTTTATGTAATAACTACATTGAATAAATAGGGATCAGATTGATCAGCAATCTGTGGTGTGATTGTGCATTTTGTTTGTATTGTGCAGTTCTATGAATCTTTTACTCTTTTCATCAACCTATATTCACAGTTAGTACACACATACATACAATCCTAAATACCACCAACAATCATTCTTGCCCAATTCTCAGTCAAGAAGCTTTTCCCATTCTTGAATTTTCTTGCTCCATGGAGATAATGCGAGCAAGTCGATCATATACCTACAGCCATGACAATATTTAGCCATTTCTAGATGCATACGAAAGACAACGCCCCACAAATTTTATTACACCTATCTATATGGATGTAGCAACCATATTACTTGGAGATGTTTACATAAAATTTCAATGATATAATTACAAGGCGAAGATACCTCGGAGAGTTTGTTTTCTACTTGTGTTGTGCATGAGGGATCATACCTGGACAACATTATAAGGATTTTAGCTTTTATCATATTCAAACAAGGAAATATTTCCCACTTAACATCGAATTGGGGTTACCATTCCCGTAGAATGCCAGCTTGTTCTCGAGCTGAATAGTTGAAAGGGCCCTTTAGCTCCACATTGTACTCTTCCAGAATATCTGTCAAACAATACAAAGAATACAGATAATGGGCTTCTTTCTTGAGAGGGAGGGAGAGAGAGAGGAAGCTTGCCTGTGAAAGTAGAACCAGGGGTACGGCCAGTTTTCTGGCAAACGGTTACAAACCAAAAAACGCCAACGGCCACATGAGCGACTTCCTCATCAGCAATCTTTGCGACTATGTTTGAGGTTCGATTATCACCATAGCCGACCAGTTTATTGACGAGTCTTGGCCCAGCATCGAGTCCTCTGGCCTCCTATGCCGACAATCAAAAGGGAACAGACAGCTGTAGTTACAAGTTTTAATTGCAATAGATTGGTAATATTGCCACATTATACTCATGTAGTGAAATTGAGAACTCAAAGTCCAGTTCAAGGCTTGATCAAATAACAAAACAATAACATTTCCTAATACACTATAACCACTTCTGCTTTCAACTTCATTACATGTAGCAAAGAGACAGACGCAAATGTTGTTTTTGGATTCAACCTTCACTCATTTTGCACTTTTTTTTGGGAGTGGTTAGGGTGGAATTAGATTGACATTTATTCAAATCAAATCCCTCAATTCACACACGGGATCTAGAGGAACAATGACTCAGAGAAAAATCATGCCACTTCATAATTATCATCAAAATAAGTGAGTGGTACAAGTACAAATCATACATTACAGTTATAAAACTTAAAGCACCTGCACCATCGGGATAACAGCAAGACGAGCAGCAACACTGTCTGATGATTTCTCACATTCCCTCCACAAGATACCATGAGCAGGCATGTCTCCATAACTACTCACAAAAATGATATACAGGTCAGCAAGCAGTACAATAAACACTGGTGAATGCTAATGCTCCAATTCTCTCTACCTGTACCCAAGCTCATGAAGTCTCTGCAAACACCAAGTAAAATGTCTACTTTCATCATCAGCAACATGAGCAAAATCAGCAAAGAACCCTTCCCCAAGAAGCTCGGCATATGGAGAAAACCGAACAACAGTGTCCCATGCAAGATCAATAGCATTCAGCTCAACATGAGCAAGGTTATGGAGCATATAAGCATTGAGAGGCAAACCAGAGCTTTTTGGAGGTGGAATTTCTTTAGGGGAAACCTGAACTAAAGTCATGCCTTGAGTCGATGAAAATCATTGCAAACTTATACTCACAATTGAATAGCAATGCAACAAATTTAACTACAGTACAAAAGCACTTAACAATTTGCATTCAAGGGGGAAAGTGAAATTAAATCAAACATTAGAGCCCTCTCCTCCAAGCAATATAAAACTAATTTGTCTTTCATCTGCTTTTCTTGCCAGAAAGGAAGGAAATAGCTTAATTTATATACATCTTTGAGGCACAATTAACATTAAGAATCCCAGAAAGATAGAATACATCAAAACCCATTAAAGCAACAACGTAATCAGCAGAATTTAATCAACATCCCTCAACAAATTGAGATTTATCAGGGTTATCATTGCAGAATGTGAACGATTTTAATAATTTAAAAAACATACCAATTGGGGTTTATCAGGGCGAGCAGGAAAAGAAGGCGCATCCGAAACCCCCACAGGCAAACCCTCTTTTCGCCATTTTGTGTAAGCCAAATGCGTAAGGTTAGCTTTTAAGAGGGGATCTTCAGTTCTAAGAACGACGTTACCCATTTCTGCCAAAGAAGAGCAAGAGCTGAACATAGCAGATGAAGGTGGATTGAGTTCAGATTCATTTTGTTCCAGAATTGGGCCTTTTGGTCCCCAATATCGGTCTCGATTGAGTGGGCTGTGCCGCCAGTTGTGGAGGCCGGACCATTGAGGGTGACACTGGAGTGTCGGGTAATCGATGGAATTGAAGGAACTGGAGCAGAAGCAACGGCGGAGTTTCGGCGGCGGCCGGAGTGGCGGTCTACGGTGGATGCTGAATCGGTGTACGGCGGTAGAGAGCATAACCCGGGATTTGAGTGGATGCAACATTTGGGGTCCCACCATAGTTTAATTCGCTATTTCATGTTCCCTTTTATTAAATTTTTATTTAATTTATTTATTATTTTTGGAATAAATGTTCGTGTAGATGGTTAAAATAAACTAACGAATTATGAATAAATTAAATTTTTTGAGTAAATAAAAAGTAAAGAGTAGTGCTTTGTGGGTTATATTTAAAGACGTTTTTTTAATGGACCAGATAAAACAGCCCAATATTTGTTTACCACATACACTTTTATAACTGGGCCGTGTCCCAGATAATTTTGGTTTAGGCCCAATAAGAAGTTGTTTTTAAATTTGTATTTCGAAATAAATTAATTTAAGACAAAGCTTTTTAACACGGAAATAGATTTTAAAAAATTGAATTCTATTAATATATTTATTTTAATGAATTCGAGTCTTCTTATATTAATGAATTCGAGTCTTCTTGAATTTTTGAACTATTTTTATATTCAAAGAAAACAAATCATTAAATAGTAAATCACATTGCTTAATAAAAGGGCAATAAAAGCTTAAAATATAATTAAGAATTCTAAGATTGGCAGTTGAAAACAGACAAATCAACTCTCTTTAACGCAGAAAGTTGTCCATATTTAGATAAAGTGAATGATTAATTAATATTCAGAAATTATAATTTAAATATTAATGTTCGGTGGTTGATATTGGTGTTTATGCTTATTTAATTCAGTTGAATAACCATTAACCCATAATTTAATTAATTAAATCCTTCCTATGTGGATCCCAATCATAGAAACATGGTATGTCTGTCTGTATATATCATTATCATACTTGTCACCTTGTCCTTTAATTAGAGCCTCTCAAACTCAAAATGAATATTCAACAAAAGAGTATCCAAGCCCCCCCCACCCCCCCACCCCACCCCACCCCACCCCACCCCAACCCAAAGAGAATGTAATAAAAATTCTTAAATGATTAGTTTAATTTAAAACATAGTGGTTAAAATAGTACTCAAAGTCAAATATATATATAATAATAATAATAATTTTGATTTTGAGTACATTAACGATAAAACTGATCTAAAGTGAGAATGTTATAGTAAATGATAAGATTAAAATAGTAAATGTAGTATTTGGTTGCTCGTTTTGGATGTATGGAATAATTTGTTATTTTACGTTTTTTTTTATTATTATAAATCGAAAATTCAATTATATTCCAAAAATTAACGTTAAGGACAAATCCTAACGCTACGGGTAATATATACTGATGTGGATAAACATATATCTATTTTATATATTAATAAAAGTGGCTTAAGCCTTAAAAGGTTATGACTACATGGAAAACGTGAATTAGTGGAGTTCTAACCAAACGAGAGAAAACTCTGATATATTTCCAATACAGTTTATCTTAAGATAATTATTTTATTGAGATCTCATACTGACTTGAGCGTCGAAGGGTATACACCGGAGATCCTCTTCAGCGTACTTTTGCAGGTTATCTTCGTCGCCGTATGAGGAGAAGTTTTGAAGAGCAATGTATGGAGAAGATTGCAAAACTCAAATTAGTTTTGTATTGGGTTAATCTTTTACATTATCATATTTATTTATTCTTATTTGATGTATCTTCATCATATACATATTAATTTTGTTTATATAGACCATAAACCAAAAATGTGTAATTGTATTACATATATCACACAATTAATGATATAAATTACAATTATATTCTAATTAGAGTGTGTTAAGCTCATAAAAATTAATAGTAAGTGAAATATTATTATTGAGATACTCACTTAAAATAAGCCATGAATACCACAACTATAAATCATGAATTATGAAGGACAAAAATAAAATTAGTCAATGAACCATATATATAATAAATTGTACGAAATATTTTGCATATATATGTGCATAAAGAGTGTAAGTTTAGTATAAATTCTGGTCACACATGAATATTGTTTTTTTAAATTACTATATTGTATAATACAAAAGTGATTAATTATCTTTAAATAAATGAATAATTACTATTTTGACTTCTCAAAATTTCCTAAAAAAAATAAAAAATTAAAACATATTAAATTTTAATAATAATATTTTTTATTGTGAATAAATAATAATAATAATAATAATAATAATAATAATAATAATAATAATGCAACGCAAAAATTACTAGTGTGAAATCAATTTTACGGTGGAACCGAGGTTATATTTTAGTAGACGGAGGGTTACTCTTAAGTAAAAAAGTAATATTATTATTGTTAAAATGTTAATTTCATTGCTAAATTGGTTTACCAATGGATTAAGTTGTTAATCTGTCGGTAAAGTAGTGGATGATAAATTTTTAACAATGAAAATTCAATAACGTTGATAAATAATTCTATTGGTAATCCTTCCTTATAATTGTATTGGCAATTTATATAAGGATTCGGTTAGTAAATTTCATTACTAAAAAGAGTTTTTTTTTTAAATTTAATGAGCGCATTATACACCAAATTGCTCATTAGTGAATATATATATAAATGGCAAATTCTCATATTTATCTATATTCAGAACTTTTATACTAATATATAAGAATATATACATTAATAAATGAAAACTTATACACTTAACTTGTTAGTGAATTTTTAGCGAATTTTTGTTAATTTTTTAATAAAAAAGTAAATATTAAAAATTATGCATTTATTAAAGAACACATATGCAATATTGATAAAAAATAATATAAATATTGATGCACGAGTGCACCAGCTTATAGTTTTTTATATGCGTATATGCTTGAAATTCAAATAAAAAAAGACCGGTCTTGAGCTAGTTTTTCTTCTAATGAACTGGGATTCTCTTATATATTTAAATTATATTTAGTGGTACTTGGTAAGGTATACTGAGTGAAGGTAAGGAAATAAAATAGTATTGATTTTCATTTTTCATGTTTAGCGGAAGAGATAATATAAATTCGAAATTTCCAATTATTCACATAATTCAATGTATATTATCACCCCTTCAATTAATTTCATTCTACCTTTGTTAATGATTATAATTACCATTCCGTAATTTGAACTAAACGTTCTAGATATTTTAATTATGCATATATATATATATATATATATATAACTTCTCATAATGCTAACCACAATTTTATTTATTTATTTTAATAATTGAGAAAAATATATAAACCTAGAAACAAAAAAAATTGCCTTCCTATGTCATTATTAATTTTCTTAACGATCTCTTATGAGAGGGATAGATTCGTTATTAAAGTATGATTTTTATATATAGATAAAGTATTCTTATTAATAGTTAAAATATATTTGTAGTGAATTATATTATAACAGTTTAATTAGAACTTTAACATATTATTTATCATATATATATAACATATTTTAACTACAATGAACACATTTTATTTATATTACGATCCTACTTTAACACTTCTCACAAGATGTCTCGCATAAGCCCCATTTGACAAGAAACTTTATTATCTTCTCATAACGTTGAAGGGTTATAAGATCTGAACGATAATATTATATACCCAAATTTGAATAGCATGGTATTAGAAACAAGATGTGAATTAACAATAAAAATAAGAATATTTGTGTAGGAAATGGTAGCTCAAATTTCATTAAATAAAATAAAATTACTCCGCAGCAAAATTACATTCTCCCGGAAGTAGATATTATTAACTTAATTGCCACTTGTCAAATAGATCAACACCTCTTGATCTCTCAACATGAAACCCACCCTTAATTAACAACGCTTAATTAACAAGAGAGAATGAAACACACACACACACACAGAAAATTAAGGTTGAATTAAGTCGTGTCTTAATGTTCGACAGGTAACAACGTTGGAGGCATAGAATGATGCTGAGGGTCTGGCCCACCAGGTGCCACCCTGTCATAACCCCCATTCAGTGATCTCCTCCTCAGCTCCTCCAACTCACCTTCGCTCAACCCTAGTTTCCTCCGCAAGAGCAAGACACCATCGCCGTTCTTGGCCGCGAGAAGAGGCGCTGATACGAGGAAAACGACGAAGAAGAAGAGGAAGAGGGACCTCGGGAAAGCCATTAGGATTAAGATTAAGATTATAATTAAAAGGGGTGGGGAAAGAAGTAAAGAAAGAAACCCTAGGTGGTTACTAATAGAAAGTTGCATGGATAAGGACATAGTCGCATATTGCATGCTATTTATAGGATAAATCGTGTAAATAAAGGGGGGACAGATAATAGTGGAGAAAACGTTTTTTTTTGTTTTTTTTTTTTTAATAATTGGACAAAAGATCTTGCGTGGATGCATGATTAATGTTTATTCCACCCTCGTATATACCAATGGCCATTATTTTAACTTGTGTCATTGTTTTTAGCTGACGATTCGGTTATAATGGTCATTTTACTTCACTTACCTGAATTTTTACCAACAACCCTAATTTATTAATAAGGTTTGATTGAATAAAAAAAAATAACGAACTTTACTCTTATTACAAATTAATCCACACCTTTGAAAAATTAAAAAAAGACATCATCTTTAAGTATTGTTGCAAAATGCACTAAAACCCAACTTTTAGTTATAAATTGAGTGTGCTTTCCAATAATACTTAAATATTATGTTCTTATTCGCAATTTCTAAAAGATATGAATTAATTTGTCATAAGAGTAAAATTCGTGATTTTTTTAATCTTTTCGCAATTAACCCTATTAATAATAATGTGATTAATATATAGTTTAAGTACTTAGAAAAATATATGTAGCCTTACTCTATATATACGTAGAAAAAGAAATGGTTACATATACATGTATATATTATGGTTAACATGTTTTCAAGTGTGAGAACCCTAATTTATTAATAATAATGTTATGTATGTATATTATATGGTGTTGATTGTGATAATTTAGAATATTTCTATTTGTGGAAGGGCACATCGATATAGTAACCTAGGATTCGTTGATGCAGACTTTGTAATCCTATTACAGATGCTAACATTGGTTTGACGGTTTACTTTTACTAATTAGGGTAAAAACTTAATTTTTAATTTCTTCCTCTGATTCAGCTAGTTTTATCCCAAGGTCAAAGATTAATGAGTGGGGTTACATTAATCTGTATTCCATTAATCTATCATGCCTTGGCGGCTCCCAATTATTTAAATTGTGGCAATACTAATACCTTAGTTAACATCACATATATTTTGGTATAACATATTTGTATTCTTGAAAGACAATAAGATAGAATTTTTTTTAATATATATTCAAATTTAATAAATAAACCCCATAGCGAAGAGTTTAGACTTCATTTTGTTTGATTTAATATTAATCGATATTATTTTTTATAAGTTTAAACTTTTAGATGAAGTGATCATTTAATATAGTATTAGAGCCAAGACCTAGGTTATTAAGTTCAAACCTCATCAGCCATCTATAAAAAAAAATCAACATGAAAGGTGAGGCAAAATTAACTCTGTTCGCTTGTGAGGCAAAATTAACTCCACCTCTAGGTCCAAGGGTCGAACCTTTAAAAAAAAATTACATGAAAGGTTTGAGGCAAAATTAACACTGTCTGCATGTGAAGCAAAATAAACTCTACACATGTGAGGGGACGTGTTAGAGTTAATTACTGAATAAGTATTAATCGATATTTTTCTCTATAAATTTAAGTTTTTAGATGAAGTGATCATTTAACAAATCTATTTTTACTTATTCAAGTGATGGCACCGAAAATATTAACACAATAAAGTAGCATTGAATTGGCAATAATTTTTGTAAATCACAAACAATTGAAAATAATATTTACTTATAAATTAATTAAAGTAAAGAGTGAAATGTAACTTTATAATTAAGTGATAATTTTCTTCTTAATTAGAATATGTGTTACTATTTCAATATATATTAAAATATGTCATTTTTTTTATTCATCGTCGTTATAACACAAAACAAGTTTTTTTTTTAAAAAAATAAAAACCTTTGTGATTAATTAACATATATTACATTAATTTTAGGTCATCTCCAGCGGAACGGTAAAATGGTGTAAAAGTCCAATTTTGCCGTGAAATTCATATCCAGCGGCACGGCATACAGGACGGCATTTTTGTGTAAGATTCTTTAACCGCACCAAAATGGTGTGGGTTTGCCGTGAAAACTATCCATTTTTATTTATTTTTTAATTATTTTTAAGTTTTTTTAACCATAAATTATTTTTTTATTTAACTTTAAAATGAAGAGGTGACTGTAATTTTTATTTGGACTATTTTATTTTATTTTTATGTATTATGTATTATGTATGTATATATTTTTTAAAACAATTAAATTAAATATGAGATTTAAATATAAAATTAAAATTATATTATACAATGCATAATTAAAATTACATTACACAATACATAATTAAAATTACATTTTACACAATACATAATTAAAATTACATTACACAATACATAATTAAAATTACATTACACATTATATAAAATTACATATTAAAAAACTTAAAGTAATACAATAAAATAAAACTAAATACGTAGATCATTTTCTTAATAATCGGATAGGCCACCTCCAGAACCCCCTCCAATATTTGTTAAAAGATTTTGTCGTGCTGTTGTAGAGTTATTTGCAGAGCAATATCTAAGAACACCCAATGCGAGTGACGTTGCTAGACTACTTTATATTGGAAAGCAACGTGGATTTCCTGAGATGTTGGGAAGTCTAGATTGTATGCATTGGAACTGGAAAAATTGTCCAACAGCTTGGGGAGGGCAATATTCTGGTCGGAGTGGATCCCCTACCATCATTCTTGAAGCTGTGACTGACTATGATATGTGGATATGGCATGCATATTTTGGGATGTCAAGTTCCAACAATGATATTAATGTGTTAGAAACCTCTCCACTTTTCTCTAATCTTGCCAGAGGCATTGCTCCTCCAGCACATTATGTCATTCAAGGAAAGGAATACAACACGGGGTATTATTTGGCTGATAGTATATACCCCAAATGGTCAACACTCGTTCAAACTATCCATGCACCTGTTGGTCCCAAAAAAAAAATTTGCAACAAAACAAGAAGCGTGTAGAAAAGATGTTGAACGTGCATTTGGAGCTCTCCAAAGTCGATTTGCGATTGTAGCAAATCCAGCACATTTTTGGAGTAAAGCTGATCTGAAAATGATTATGCGTGCGTGCATAATAATACATAATATGATAATCGAAGATGAACGGGATCTTGATGCTCCAATTGAAGTAGAAAGAGAAATACCACCTTCAAATGTTGAATTTGCTGACAACGATCCTGCTCGATTTCAAGATTTTCTTTCTCGATTTACACAAATCAGAGACAAGGAAGCCCATTATGACCTTCGAAATGCCTTAATTGATCATCTATGGATGGAGTATTCCAACTCAGAAGACTAGTTAATTAATTTATTGAATATTGTAATTTAATTTTCAAGTGTTTTATTAATTAATGAATATCTTTTAAATATTTAAGATTGATTTATTTTGTTTAAATTAAAGATAAATATATCATAATTAAATGTATAATAATTTATATTATGTTGAAAATAGATTAAATAAAGATTAAATGAATTTTTTATTATTTAGTGAAAAAAATAGTGCAAACTGCTGGAGATGAATTACTGTTTTCACACCATTTTTGTGCTGAATGTGCTGCAAAATGGTGCAAACTGCTGGAGATGACCTTAAAAAGCCAGACGATCAATATTAGCAGATACGAACTACTCAACGTGCAATTTTAATATATTACAATTTTTACAGTCTCAATAAATTTGTAAATTTCTGCGGGAGTATCAAAGATTCTATCACTTTTAATTTGATCAGGATCATATCTTTACATATTAAAAGAGTTAGATAAATTTTAATGGATAATAATGTCAAATGATGATCAATGTGGTGATTTGGAGTACATCAAGAGACAAATATGTAATATTTCAAAATAATTTACAAATTGTTATAATTAATGGCCCCATAATATAGCACTATATGCATGCATCCTTTTGACCACAATTATTTAAATTTAATATACTAAAATTTTACTTTATATACAATCCGATCTCGTGTCAATATGAAAATGGATATTCAAAAGTGGAATCGGAGAATATATATATTATTAGGTTTTATTGCTTAATTAAATATATTTTTTTAGTGAAAAAGCTTTATTTACAGGCAACAGATCCAGAAATAGATTGGTAATTAGTTAAGTAATGAGGATGCTTTTAATTAATTTAGTAGTGTGTGAACGTGTATCTTGGTCATCATAGATTAGTGTGTTTCATGTGCGATTTTATAGCATTTTGCTGCAAATCCAGACCCGTTATGTTTCTACTTTTTGCTTAATTAATTGTAACTATAAAAATGTCACTTTTAATAATTTATTACGAATCAAACCCATTATACTCCCTCCGGACCTCCGCCACACGTATTTTTTTCATTTTGGGATGTCCCATGTATTTTTTACTCATTCTATTAATGATAAAAATATATAATATTTTATTACCTATTTTTTATAATTTCAACAACTTTAATTATTTTTTACACTTTATTCATCATTCCCAACAACGTTATTTGCTTTTTCTTTTTAAATTACTAATTTATCCCTTTTTTTTACATTATATATTTAAAAAATAACACGTTAATCTCCGTGCCCGTACAAATGGGTGAAAGAACCCGGGATGGAGGGAGTTATTTTTTTGAAAAATATTATTTTTTTAAATTTTGGACATATATAATTCTAATTTGCGAATCCTTTTGCGACTACGTCAGCTGTTATATTTGTGACTTCATATACAATTTTCACGTGACACTTCACACTACGCTTGCGACCTACACACAATTTTTATATGCAACATCTCTTCCTATCATACTTGCGACTTCGTACTCAATTTTTTCCATGTGACCCTATACGCGACTATATTGTAACCACACAGATGCTTTATTTACTAGCATATGTGTGTTATTAGTCGCATTTCTAGTAAAATATTTTAGAGTAAGAGACTTTATCGTTGTTGTACATGTGTGACCAAGTAACAAAATTTATAAGTATGTTGTCCCAAGGGAAAGTAATCTCATAGTTATATCCGGGTTTGTCATTAATTTATGCTTTGTAAGAGTGACAAGATTGAAGGTTTGGTATTTAGGCTACTTGTTATTCTAATTAATTAACTAAGAAATCAATTAACAACTAAATTTATCTAAGATCAAATGAGTAACAAGATGAATGGAATGTGGATAGAATGCACTTAAGAAGAGAGCAAAGCTAATCATACTCATGGTTAAGAATCTAGCTAGATATGCATCGCTCTTGATATTGAACTTCATTAATTGTGGACTAAAAGCAATCACGTTTTTACCCCTAATCCCTATGGCCAAGGCAATTAGGTTCTCGACTCTTTGACAAGTCTAAATCTTCTAGGATTGTTCTTACTCTCAATTCCCTTAAGGTACTATGATCATAAGTTTGGTTATTTTCACTCAATTTCTTAAGTGTCCCCCTATGAATGTTCTAAGCATAAGAAGAGTATGGCTTACCTCCCCTCACACTAACATACATGCTCATCTTAATATATGATTCAATTAAACACCTAATCATAATATTGGAATGGTCATCCTAATACTATGAATAGAGAATTTAATTACACAAGTATTGAAATGAAATATGATTCATTAATCATAAAAGAAAATTCAAAATTAACTCAATTAACATCTCAAATCCTACATATCTAGCATTCTTCTCAACCATTTATATGATTAGCCCTACTATATGACTAGCCACTACACATTGTGTTTAGATCAATACAATCGAAGGCTTGCTCCATTTGAGCTAAAATAAGAAGAAAATCAACAATTGGAAAGTAGATCGGCTTTCCTTTTGTGGAGATAATGAACTTGATTTTAATTTTGGTTAAATTGATTTAGAGCAAGTGTACTCTATCGTATGTAGCACGTAAGCGACCAAGTACAAAATTTATAATATATCGAACCCAAGAGCGAAGTGGGTAGCCGTGTTTGAGAAGTGGCTTACTCTAGTAGGACGAATCAAATAAGGAGGGGGGATTATACTACAAACTAACAACTAGGAAAGTAATTAAAGATAGAACATATACAAATGAGATAGATGATGGGTGAAGGTGAACAATCTAAGAATTATGTAAGGCAAGCAACATTCATGATAAGCTATATATAAACTCACACACACACATGCATTGATGATTTTCATGTTATGATATTAAGGGCAATCACGTTTGTACCCCTAACCCCTATGGCCAAAGTGATTAGGTTCTCAACTCTTTTACAAGTTTAAATCTCCTAGGATTGTTCTTACTCTCAATTCTCATGAAGTTACTATGGTCATAAGTTGGGTTCCCCTCACTAGTTCATCACTAATGTCCTATCATGAGGTTCTAAGCACTTGAAGGGTATGTCTTACCTCTCCTCATACTAACTAAGTCAACTCATGCAATCAATGATTCAATTAAACCACTAAACATAATATTGGAATGGTCATCCTAACACTATGAATAGATAATTTAACCACACAAATCATACATAAAATGAGAATAAGCATTCATGATAGAAAATATTCATGACAATCAATTCATCAAACATGTGGTGTGCAAAATCTACATAATTCCTAACCAATCATATTGCTAGCCTCACATGAGGACTAGCCATTACATATCATAGTAAAATCAATACAATCCATGGCATGCTCCAATTGAGCCAAATAATGAAGAAAGTAACAAAATAAAGGTGAGTTAGCTCCCCTTTGATGATGAACTTCCTCCCCTTTGATCATGCTAAAATCTTCAATCAATGATGAATTCCCCTTCTTAGATTGGTGGATGGATGGATTAATGGATGGATTTGAGGAGATCAAGTGGTTTGAATGGATGAAGTGAAGGGTGGAAGAGATGGAGATGAATGTGTGTGATTTTGGTGTTTAGTGTGTGTGGAAACTGATCAAAAATTATTCCTCTTTTCTGTGGCTTTCCAACCATGTATCACACTTCTAGTTTTGAGCTCCAAAAGAGTACAGAAAAATTATACAAGTTAGACGTGCGTTTTTTAGCATTTTGCTTTGGCTCATTCTCCCTCGTTTCAACTCCAAATCGAGCTCTATTTTTTTCCACATCTTTTTTATCGTGTCTAGAATCCATTTTTACCTGATAATCACACAAATTACACCAATTTACCAATTCTCTAAATATACACAAATGTAGCACAATTTAAGGCACTTAATCATGAAAACCACACATTTATCATTTCAAAGCACAAATCTCCATATCTTCATATAACACCACCAAATGATATACAAAAAGAATAAAAACACACAAAAATACATAATAAAATATACTAAAATCTAGGTGAAAATAACACCGATCAACCCCCCAAACTTAAAGTATTGTTCATCCTCGAACAATGAAAAATGATAAATAAGAGGAGTAATTTTCACCTAGAAAAACGCCTAACGAACATAAGTAACAACACATCATAAGTAACAAGGACTACATATCATATCAAGGCACACTACAACATTAAAATCATGAGATAAAAAATTAGCAAGTTCAAGTCTAAGAAAATCAAGAGTAATAAAGTCCCTTCCGGTCCAAACCTCACGTCGGATATCAAAATACACTCAACACTCTATAGAGTAGGGTAATTTTCACTCATCAATCGATTGAACCCGATGCACTATATGCTTGCTCACGGACTACATTCACAAGCCACCAAGGCTTCAACTAATGATCAAAAAGGACTTTACTTTTAGATGTAATGTTAGGCTTTTTGGTAAGGGTAGGGAGATTATGGATAAGAGTGACTCATCGAGTGTAAGTAATCGAAGAGATGATCAGCTTCTTCAACTTCTTCACGTTTCTATCTTCCTTTCTTTTCTTTTCTAATCACAAGTACTAATCATTGTCATTCCTTGGATTTCTTGAGCTTCTTTTAATTTGCATGCTTCCTTTCTTTCGACTTTTGAATTCCTTGAGCATATCTTTGTTGATTTGCTCATTTTTCTTGTTTTGAGGTCGCATGTACATTTTTGCTTGAGCTCTTTTCATCCTTTTCTTGCTTGTTTACCATTTCATTTCTTCTCTAACACAATTCTCACATCAAACCTTGTAAACCATCATCTCCTCAATTACCCACACAAAGGTTATATATATAAGGCTTAAGTAGGTAATCATGGCTTGTAATGTGCTAATATCACAAAATAAGCTTTAAGGCTCAAAGTGGTTAACTAGGGATGATGTATAAGGTAAGGAAATATATGGCAATGACTTTAAAGTAACAAGGATGGCCTAAGATCATCTCACTAACCTCTATCAATCGGGCTCGTTTCCGTAGTCCATGAGCAAGTTCTAGTTTATCAAGGCTCAATCGATCCACTCATTAAGAAATTAACCATGGATGCACGGTTGAGGCTCAAATGCTCACATCCTTTTGCTCGGATCTTAAGGAACTGATTACACCTAAATTCATCTCAAAATTGAACAAGTTAAATGGAACATGTCACAATTTTAAAGTGTAGAGATTCTCAACATAGTTCGCCATCACTTATCGCAAACAACATGTCATTACTCACATTCAAAAATGACTCACAACATCCCGAAATAAACCACCAAACAACTCTATACAAGAATAAAAATATAAACAAAACACATAAGAAAAGACTCACCAAGCAAGAAACAACACAAAAATACATAACAAGCAAAAATGACCTTCCACCCATCAAAAGAAATTCAAGCATATATCCTCAATCATCCAATAACATGTAAGCTCAAGAATTTGCCACATTATTCAAAATAAGAAAGAGTAATAAAGCAAGTAAAACTACCTAAATAAAGCAAGTAAACCTCCCACGTACATGACTCATGAAGTTGCATACTAATCCAAACAATTCAAATCAAATCAAATTGTCTATGCTAAGCAAATGAAAATGATGAGTAGTAACGTAAACTCCCTGAAAAGGCATCTGGAGGTGGAAATGGCTAGCACGGACAAACGGGTCAAGCTTTTAAATTCTGCCTTTGAACACTACACGGCTCGTGTTCCGCTACACGGCCTCAGTCATGGCCGTATAGTATTTTCTCATGCTCAAGCACGACAGCATGTTACAGGGCCGTGTTCCACACAAGGCCCATGTTTCTGTCCCCTGCACGGCTCGAGTTCGGAGCTCGCCCTCAACCCTGGGCTAGTAGCCTCTTCTGATGTCAATACACGGCCACCTCTTACAGGGCAGTGTACTGAACACGGATCGTGTAGCTGTTGACCCTGTTTTCCAAATTTCACACTTCACTCTTCATTTTGCCCTGTTTTTGCACTCTTAATACACCCTATTCATGCTCAAAATCTCATCAAAACCATTAGAACAACAATTACTATCAATAATGAACTAGCATGCACTTCAACACAACCAAACTAACCAAAATCAAACCAATACTCAAGATAAATTTTTTTAAAAATTTACCCAATTTTACAAAAAGATCTCTCAATCAACATAATAAGCACACTCAAGTGGTGAGTCAAACCACGCACTCTCCCCCCAAACTTAAATCGAAACAAGTTGAGAATTAAGTTTGTAAAAAGTGGTGGGATTTACCCTTGTAGTTTTCACCAATGATCTTCTTGTAGAGAAGCATATGCATCAAAGCACTCAAGGTACGTCCACCACGCACTATCCCCCCAAACTTAAATTGAAACAAGAATTTCGATTTAAGTTTGCAAAAAGTGGTGAGACGTCCTTTCACACTTCAAATCAAGCACTTCTCGTATTTTCAATACGCATTCTTCTCATGAGAACAATCAACCTACATGCCAAAAATATAAAAACTAAATCAAAGCAATTAAATGAAAGCATTAAAATAAACGATGGGTTGCCTCCCATCTAGCGCTAAGTTTAATGTCTTCAAGTCGGACGGATTATGAAGAACTCATCGGAATGGTCAAGAATCTTGCCATCAAATTTTAATCTTTGTGCTTCGTCCTCTATTAGGCATTTGTGGCAGTAACGACTATAGTAGCATCCATTGAGATTGGCTTTAAAAATTCAACTCGTTTGAGCTTGCATTCCATTAACCTTTCTTTTCTCGACCACCACTTATTCCTTTTTATCAAATATGTCCCCAATATTTCCTCAAGCTCTCTTTTGCACCTAAGGCATTGAGAAGAATCAATAGGTAAGACAAAGTCAATATAAACAATATTTTGAAAATCAATGCAACTTGAAGAGTTAAAAGGTATAGAAATATTCATTTCACTCCCAAACTCATCATCAAGTGCTCTTAGACCTTGTTCCCTATTAAATTCATACTCCTCTCTTGATTCTTCATATTCACTTGAAATTTTCTTATCAACAATGGACAAGAAATCATAGAAAATCTCTTCCACCTATAGGCTTTCTTCTACCTTAAGCTCTTTACTCCTCTCACTTCCATCCTCTAAGCTTTCTTTTACGTTATTTTCATTATCCTCAATAAGCTCAACATCTCTTGAGTCTTTTTCATTATCCCCCGAACACTCTTCTACCTTCAAATTTTCTTTAATCTTTTCATCACAATTCTCCATTTCACGAAGAGTGTTTCGTTCTCTTGTCATTTAACTTATTTGTCGTTCTAAGGCCTTCAATGTCCTTTTATTTTCCTCACTCATTTCTTCTATCATTTTCATCATTTGATCTTGCAAGGAAGGTTTCCCATCATCATATAGTGGACACTCTTTTTAGAAATTCTCTTGAACATATCCGTTTTGCATACATGTTCCATTCCCTATTTGATAATTGGGCATGTTCCACACTTATCCCCCATTAAAGTTGGAAGTAGGCATTGAGTAGGTATTTTGAGGCTCATAACTTGAAAGACTTGGTTGAAAATTTTGCCTTGCATTACTCCCTTGAGCATATCTTCTACACATTTCAAGTAAGATACTATTTTCGGATAGAGGAGTAACCGTAGGAAATTGATTGTTATAAGAACTTGGAACTGAATAAGTATTTCCTTGATATGGTTGGAATGTATTAATATTGTAAGCTCCTTGCCATCCCCCATATATTCCATTATTGTAACATTGATCCATTTTTGCTCTTCTTCTCAAGATCTACTACAATTCTTCTCCACTTACTATTTTTGGTTTGTTCCTTCTTTCTTTCTTTCAAGGTTGATGTACCTATCAAGAAAAATAAGTTAGAATAAGATTTTTCAAAACAAAGATAGATACAAAAATAAAAAAAATATCCTAAGTAGAGCTAACAAATTCAAACACGTTACACCGAAGGCTTTCGCCCCGGCAACGGCGCCATGAACTTGGTTTTAATTTTGGTTAAATTGATATAGAGCAAGTGTACTCTATCGTGTGTAGGTTTTCAACTCTTTTACAAGTTTAAATCTCCTAGGATTGTTCTTACTCTCAATTCCCATGAAGGTACTATGATCAAAAGTTGGGTTCCTCTCACTAGTTCATCACTAATGTTCTATCATGAGGTTCTAAGCACTTGAAGGGGCTTACCTGTCCTCATACTAACTAAGTCATCTCATGCAATCAATGATTCAATTAAACCACTAAACATAATATTGGAATAGCCATCCTAACACTATGAATAGAGAATTTAACCACACAAATCATACATAAAATGAGAATAAGCATTCATGATAGAAAATATTTATAATAATCAATTCATCAAACATGTGGTGTGAAAAATCTACATAATTCCTAACCAATCACATTGTTAGCCTCACATGAGGACTAGCCACTACATATCATAGTAAAATCAATACAATCCATGGCATGCTTCAATTGAGCCAAATAATGAAGAAAATAACAAAATAATGGTAAGTTGGCTCCCCTTTGATGGTGAACTTCCTCCCCTTTGATCATGCTAAAATCTTCAATCAATGATGAATTCCCCTTCTTAGATTGGTGGATGGATGGATTAATGGATGGATTTGAGGAGATCAGGTGGTTTGAATGGATGAAGTGAAGGGTGGAAGAGATGGAGATGAATGTGTGTGAAAATTGATCCAAAATGATTCCTCTTTTCGGTGGCTTTCCAACCATGTACACATTTCTAGTTTTGAGCTCCAAACGAGTACAAAAAAATTACACAAGTTAGACGTGTGTTTTTCAGTATTTTGCTTTGACTCATTCTCGCTCGTTTCAACTCCAAATCGAGCTCTGTTTTTTCCCACATCTTCTTTATCGTGTCTAGAATTCATTTTTATCTGATAATCACACAAATTACACCAATTTACCAATTCCCTAAATATTCACAAATGTAGCACAATTTAAGGCACTTAATCATGAAAACCACACATTTATCATTTCAAAGCACAAATCTCCATATCTTCATATAACACCACCAAATGATATACAAAATGAATAAAAACACACAAAATACATAATGTAACGCCCCGGGTTACGCTATGGGGTTGGGACGCTACTAGATATACATATCCCAATATAATAATAGAGGGAGTCGAGAATACGCAGCGGAAATGAAATTATAATCCCCAAAGCGATAGTATAATAACGTAAGAGTTGCATAAAGATTATTACATATAAGCATCTACTCACCCGAGTAGAGTAAAATATCCAAAATAAGCTCGTTCAGATGATGTATCTGAAATAAAGTTCTAACAGAATAATAAAATATAAGTCATATAAAGTCTTCTAAGGGCTTGGTACACTTGCAGGGGTCTTTCCATCTTCTAAACCTTCTTCTGAAAATTGATAAGGGGTGAGCGTCTAAAATACACTCAGTGAGTTAACTTAAATGATTGCACAGTTAAAAATAAATATGCATGCCAAATATACCATAAAATATAACATATGTCATTTAATAAAATAATTTGCATATTGTCGTTCGATAACTCAATGAAAATATTTTAGACCGAATCGTCATCCGATAACTTGTGTTAGTTGGTATATGTGCACCAGGCCGTCACCCCAGTACAAATGTTAGCATACTTGAAATATATTTTAGTACTGAACCGACGTAGCCAGTAACTTGTGTTAGTTGGTATATGTGCATTGAGTCGTCACCCCGTACAAGTGTTAGTAGAAAATATTTGTCATCGAACTAAAAATTCACATAGCACATAACATGTCATATAAGTAACACATATCACATCTTAACATAGCAATCATGACATAAAATGTAGCACTCGGTAAAGAGTGAAAGTTACCCCCACCTTGGACTTCTTAGAGATAGTAAACTGGACTAAGTTTGCTCTTCGGTCTCAGGTATGCCTGCAAGGGTATACTAAATTGAGTTCTACTACTAATAATAATTTCTATACTAAGACTAAATTTCTATTTATATACTAAAATAAACTTTTATTAACTAAATAAAATAAAATAATAAATAGAAATACATATATTAAAATTTAAGAAAATAATAATTTACCAATCATATATTACAACTCTAGTAATACATCGTAACATAAAAAAATATGAATACAATAACATTTTTATTAAAAACGAATATTAAATAAAGATTTTATATCTAAAATAATATAGATGGTAAAATTGTAATTAATATTTAATATAAAAATATATATAAGTCAAAATTATTATTATAAATGAAAGGTTAGAGTATATATAAAATTATAATAATACTTAATAAGAAAATATTAAGTTAAATATATAATTAATAAAATAAATAAATAAGTAAATAAATAAATAAATAAATAAAATATATATATAATAACATACATGCTGCTTACGCAGCTTTTAAATTTAAATTTTTTTTTTAATACTTTTATAAATTGCAATCAAGTCCTTATAATTAATCAAATTCTCATTTGAACTTACCCAAAACTTTTAAACTTATTACAAAATGACCCAACTTATTACAAAATGATCCAACTTGAGTTATATAACTCCAATTGAAATTCTGAAAACATCGTTGGAATCCTCGTGAGGTGAGGATCACATCAATACCAATTTTGTATCAAAATGTTGAAGTTTTGAAAATACCAAATTATACCGTGAAGTGGGTTTCTTCCCAACTTCTTCATTTTACGTCAAAACTCAAAACTAATTATACCTTTGTGATCCTCGTGAGGAGAGCTTCAAAACGGACTATAATATCAAAACTAACTCACACCGAAAAAAAATATGCCATTAAAGAGGTTCAAACTTTGACTGAGTTTTTCTCACTCATACGAAATCCATTTCACAAAAGATTTATTTATATGGAATCTACGCATCGAGACGATCATTTACGTATATAACATGATAAGGTTTGATAACAAAATAAAAATTTCTAAAACTTGCAGTGTGTATATATATACGTGTGTGTTTATATATATATATGTATATGTGTGTGTTAGTGTGTGTTTATATATATATATGTATATGTGTGTGTTAGTGTGTGGAAAATATATAAGGAGAGAGACTTACCTCTCAATTCCTCACTGCCTCAGAGGTGTGTATATTGAAAGGAAAAACGTTGCATATATATAGAGAAGTGATTAGTTAAAATAATATTTGTGCTTACGTGTGTGCTTACGCTTGTATCAACAACTCAATAATACTATATATATATATATATATATATATATATACATAGTGGAGTGGTTATAGTGGGTTTGGTGGGTATTACATCCACCCCTACTAAAATAAAAATTTCGTCCTCGAAATTTCACTTACCAGGTATAGGTAGATGTGGATATTTATTTCGCATGTCGTCTTCGCGTTCCCACGTTGCTTCTTCTTTATTGTGTCTGCTCCATTGAACTTTGACTAAAGCAACTTCACGATTCCTTAGCTTATGAACTTTCCTATCAAGAATGGCTATAGGAAATTCCTCGTACACTAAGTTATCGTCAATTGTTATAACCTCGTGGTTAACAACATGACTTAGATCAAACACATATTTCCGTAGCATAGACACGTGAAATACATCATGTACTCCAGCTAATTCAGGTGGTAGAGCTAATCTGTATGCCAACTCACCAATTCGCTCCAAAATTTCGTAAGGCCCAATGTATCTTGGCTTAAGTTTTCCTTTCTTCCCAAAGCGAGAAATTCCTTTCATTGGTGATATTTTGAGAAAAACTTTATCTCCTTCCTGGAATTGCAAATCTTTGCGTCTCTTATCAGCGTAAGACTTCTGTCGATTTTGTGCTGTTAAGATTCTTCTTCTGATCTTTTCAATTGTTTCCACTGTCTTTTCCACTATTTCTGGTCCTAGAACCTTCTTTTCACCAACTTCATCCCAATAGAGTGGAGATCTACACTTCCTTCCGTAGAGTGCTTCGTAAGGGGCCATGCCTATTGTGGCTTGAAAACTGTTGTTGTAAGCAAATTCTATCAGTGGTATGTATCTTTCCCAACTTTCCCCAAAATCTAGGACGCATGCCCTCAACATGTCTTCCAAAGTTTGAATAGTTCTTTCAGACTGACCATCGGTTTGCGGATGAAATGCCGTGCTAAACTTTAACTTCGTGCCCATCGCATTTTGTAAGCTGTGCCAGAATTTTGATGTAAATCTTGGATCTCGATCAGAAACTATAGAAACTGGTACACCATGTAATCTGACAACTTCTTCTAGATAGATTTGTGCAAGCTTATCCATTCCGTAAGTCATTTTGACTGGAAGAAAATGCGCAGACTTGGTCAAACGATCCACTATCACCCATATAGCTTGATTTCCTCGAACTGATCTTGGTAAACCAGTAACGAAATCCATTGTGATATGCTCTCATTTCCACTCAGGAATCTCTAATGGCTTCAAGAGTCCTGAGGGTCGTTGATGTTCTGCTTTCACTTGCTGGCAAGTCATACACTTTTGGATAAACAAGCCTATATCCCTCTTCATATTTCTCCACCAAAATGTATTCTTCAAGTCTTGATACATCTTGGTTCCTCCTGGATGTACCGTGTATGGAGTACAATGAGCTTCTGATAAAATTTCTCTAATAAGATCCTCATTTTTAGGAACACATAATCTTTTTCCAAATACGAGTGTTCCATCGTCTGTGAGAGCAAATTCCTTTCCTTTCCCAATCTTCACGCGTTCCTTAATTTTTCTGAGAATTATGTCTTCGTTTTGAAGTTCCTTGACTCTATCTCTTAAGGAGGGTTTAATCAGTAACGCTGTTAACACTGCTTCAATGCTACTTGGAGGTATTACTACTTCCAAACTCATTCGAGAGAACTCCGCCACCAATAATTCTTGGTTTGTTATAGAGCAGGCTAACTCTCCTTTTCCTTTTCTGCTTAGAGCATCTGCCGCCACATTTGCCTTCCCTGGATGGTACAGTATTGTACAATCATAATCCTTGACTAATTCCAACCATCTCCTTTGTCTCATGTTTAATTCCTTTTGTTCGAAAAAGTACTTCAAGCTCTTGTGATCCGTATAAATTTGACATTTTGCTCCATATAGATAGTGTCTCCAAATTTTCAAAGCATGTACCACAGCTGCCAATTCTAAATCATGAGTTGGATAGTTCTGTTCATGGATCTTGAGTTGTCTAGACGCATAGGCAACTACTTTATTACGTTGCATCAGAACACATCCCAATCCTTGCTTTGAAGCATCACTATAAATGACAAATTCTTCTGTCCCATCAGGAATTGTCAGTACAGGTGCAGTGACTAATTTCTGTTTAAGAAGGTTGAAACTATTTTCACATTCTTTCGTCCAACAGAACTTAACTTCCTTGCGAGTTAATTTCGTCAAGGGCCCTGCAATCTTCGAAAATCCCTCAATAAATCTTCTATAATATCCAGCCAATCCAATGAAACTTCGTACTTCTCCCACATTTGTAGGTGTCTTCCATTTCTCTACTGCTTCCACCTTGGTCGGATCCACCTCAATTCCTCGAGCTGACACGATGTGTCCAAGAAAGACAACTTTGTCTAACCAAAACTCGCATTTCTTGAATTTGGCATATAACTTTTCCTTTCTTAATGTTTCTAGAACGATTCTCAGATGTTCTTCATGTTGTTTCCGATCTCTAGAATACACTAAGATATCATCAATGAACACGATCACGAATTTGTCCAAGTACGAGTGGAAAACACGATTCATCAAATCCATGAAAATTGCTGGTGCATTGCTAAGACCAAAAGGCATCACTACAAACTCATAATGCCCGTAACGTGTTCTAAAAGCAGTCTTCAAAATATCACTTTGCTTGATTCGCACTTGATGATATCCCGACCTCAGATCTATCTTCGAGAACACACTAGCACCGCCCAATTGATCAAATAGATCCTCAATCCTTGGCAAGGGATATTTATTCTTGATGGTAAGTTTATTCAGTTCTCGATAATCGATGCACATCCTAAACGAACCATCTTTCTTTTTCACGAATAAAACAGGTGCTCCCCAGGGTGAAACACTAGGGCGTATGAAACCCAATTCCAAGAGTTCTTGTAATTGAATCTTCAATTCTTGTAACTCCTTTGGTGCCATTCGATAAGGTGCTTTTGAAACTGGTGCTGCTCCTGGTACTAGATCAATAGAAAATTCTACTTGTCTTTCAGGTGGTAATCCTGGTAAGTCTTCTAGAAATACATCTTCGTATTCCCGCACAATAGGAACATCCTTTAGGCTTATCCTTTCTCCTTCACTTGCCACGATGTTCACTAAGAGTGCTTGACATCCATCATTCTTCATCATTTTGATCGCTTTCATTGCAGTTATAATTCGCGGTACTACTCCAGCTTTCGCTCCGTGAAATGTAAACTTCTTATCTCCTGGGAGTTGGAAACGTACTTCCTTTTCACGACATCTTATTACAGCATGATTAGCTCTAAGCCAATCCATCCCTAAAATTACATCAAAGTCTTTCATCTCAATTATGTGAAGGTCTGCAAGTAGGACTCTGTCATTTATCCCTATCTTCACATTCTTGCATAACTTCATGGTTCGGATAGAGTTACCCGAAGGTATACTAACCTCAAGAGTTGACTTGTCAAACTCTTCACAATTATTTTCTACTTTCTTATACATCTTAGCAGATATGAATGAATGAGTGGCACCCGTATCAAAAAGTATAAGTGCAGGAGTGCCAAATACTGATAGCATACCTGCCATTGTTTCTGGTTCTTCCTCAGTTTCTTGCTGTGTCATAGCATATGCACGTGCTGGTCTAGTACTCGATCCTCCTCCTACTTTAGTCTTTGGGCATTCTAGTATGGTGTGTCCCGGTTGCCGGCATCGATAGCATATTCCAGTTCCATATAAGCATGCTCCGAGATGATTCTTTCCACATTTCTGGCAGGGAGAATTCGTTCCGAGTGGCTTTGGTCCTGATCCTCCTCCGATTTTTATTTGCTTATTCTGAACTTTAGGGTTTCCTTTTCCGATTCCCGATCCTTCCCACTTACGCTTTATAGGTGTTTCCATCACCTTTTTGTGTTGGTTGGTGTTCTTCTGTCTAGACTCAATTTCTTGAGCCCTGGAAAATGCTTCTGCAAAAGTCATCGTTCCTTGACCAGCCAAGATAGTGCTGATATCAGATCGCAACCCCTTTTCAAATCGTCGTTCTTTTTTCTCCTCCGAATTGACAAGGTGTGTAGCAAATCTAGAGAGTCGATTGAATTCTCTTTCATATTCAAGAACGCTCATTGTTCCTTGTTTCAAGTGAAGAAACTCACTTTCCTTGTCATCTCGATACGATTGTGGCATGTAGTTTTGAATGATCACCTCCTTGAAGTCTTCCCATGTCATTCTTGCCTTCTGTTCGGGCGTTTTGGTACGTCCGTAAGCCTCCCACCAGAAATCAGCTTCACCCATGAACTGAAAAACAGCGCATGCGATTTTCTGTGCATCAGTGCACTCGACATAGGTGAAAATCTTGTCTAATGACCTTAGCCATTTCTCAGCTTTCGCAGGGTCTTCCGTTCCGATGAAGGTTGGTGGATTGAAACGTCGGAACTGTTCAATTACCGAGGCTGGCTCATTTCTAAGAATAGGTTCTGGTGGTGGTGGTCGTGCAGGATTCCTTGTAATGTGTTCAGCTAAACCTCTGAGTACAGTTAGTAGATCATCACCAGGGTTAGCTTGTGAGTTTTGCGCCTCCTCTTGGGATTGATTGTTTCGTGAGGTTCCACGTGTCATGATCTAGCCAAAATATTACTAATATTATATACTAGTATATAAATTAAACACATATAAAATTCTAAAGTGTAGTCACATCATAGTCATAGAATAGTCAATCTTAGGGTATGGTATAAAATTCTAAGTCAGGTACTTGAGCAAGTCTTAGATAGACCGCTCTGATACCACGCTGTAACGCCCCGGGTTACGCTATGGGGTTGGGACGCTACTAGATATACATATCCCAATATTATAATAAAGGGAGTCGAGAATACGCAGCGGAAATAACATAAAAATCCCCAAAATCTATAGTATAATAACGTAAGAGTTGCATAAAGATTATTACATATAAGCATCTACTCACCCGAGTAGAGTAAAATATCCAAAATAAGCTCGTTCAGATGATGTATCTGAAATAAAGTTCTAACAGAATAATAAAATATAAGTCATATAAAGTCTTCTAAGGGCTTGGTACACTTGCAGGGGTCTTTCCATCTTCTAAACCTTCTTCTGAAAATTGATAAGGGGTGAGCGTCTAAAATACACTCAGTGAGTTAACTTAAATGATTGCACAGTTAAAAATAAATATGCATGCCAAATATACCATAAAATGTAACATATGTCATTTAATAAAATAATTTGCATATTGTCGTTCGATAACTCAATGAAAATATTTTAGACCGAATCGTCATCCGATAACTTGTGTTAGTTGGTATATGTGCACCAGGCCGTCACCCCAGTACAAATGTTAGCATACTTGAAATATATTTTAGTACTGAACCGACGTAGCCAGTAACTTGTGTTAGTTGGTATATGTGCATTGAGTCGTCACCCCGTACAAGTGTTAGTAGAAAATATTTGTCATCGAACTAAAAATTCACATAGCACATAACATGTCATATAAGTAACACATATCACATCTTAACATAGCAATCATGACATAAAATGTAGCACTCGGTAAAGAGTGAAAGTTACCCCCACCTTGGACTTCTTAGAGATAGTAAACTGGACTAAGTTTGCTCTTCGGTCTCAGGTATGCCTGCAAGGGTATACTAAATTGAGTTCTACTACTAATAATAATTTCTATACTAAGACTAAATTTCTATTTATATACTAAAATAAACTTTTATTAACTAAATAAAATAAAATAATAAATAGAAATACATATATTAAAATTTAAGAAAATAATAATTTACCAATCATATATTACAACTCTAGTAATACATCGTAACATAAAAAAATATGAATACAATAACATTTTTATTAAAAACGAATATTAAATAAAGATTTTATATCTAAAATAATATAGATGGTAAAATTGTAATTAATATTTAATATAAAAATATATATAAGTCAAAATTATTATTATAAATGAAAGGTTAGAGTATATATAAAATTATAATAATACTTAATAAGAAAATATTAAGTTAAATATATAATTAATAAAATAAATAAATAAATAAGTAAATAAATAAATAAATAAATAAAATATATATATAATAACATACATGCTGCTTACGCAGCTTTTAAATTTAAATTTTTTTTTAATACTTTTATAAATTGCAATCAAGTCCTTATAATTAATCAAATTCTCATTTGAACTTACCCAAAACTTTTAAACTTATTACAAAATGACCCAACTTATTACAAAATGATCCAACTTGAGTTATATAACTCCAATTGAAATTCTGAAAACATCGTTGGAATCCTCGTGAGGTGAGGATCACATCAATACCAATTTTGTATCAAAATGTTGAAGTTTTGAAAATACCAAATTATACCGTGAAGTGGGTTTCTTCCCAACTTCTTCATTTTACGTCAAAACTCAAAACTAATTATACCTTTGTGATCCTCGTGAGGAGAGCTTCAAAACGGACTATAATATCAAAACTAACTCACACCGAAACAAAATATGCCATTAAAGAGGTTCAAACTTTGACTGAGTTTTTCTCACTCATACGAAATCCATTTCACAAAAGATTTATATATATGGAATCTACGCATCGAGACGATCATTTACGTATATAACATGATAAGGTTTGATAACAAAATAAAAATTTCTAAAACTTGCAGTGTGTATATATATACGTGTGTGTTTATATATATATATGTATATGTGTGTGTTAGTGTGTGTTTATATATATATATGTATATGTGTGTGTTAGTGTGTGGAAAATATATAAGGAGAGAGACTTACCTCTCAATTCCTCACTGCCTCAGAGGTGTGTATATTGAAAGGAAAAACGTTGCATATATATAGAGAAGTGATTAGTTAAAATAATATTTGTGCTTACGTGTGTGCTTACGCTTGTATCAACAACTCAATAATACTATATATATATATATATATATATATATATATATATATATACATAGTGGAGTGGTTATAGTGGGTTTGGTGGGTATTACACATAATAAAAGATACTAAAATCTAGGTGAAAATGACACCGATCAGATAACCTTCCTTCTCTCCAAAATGCTTACTTCTTCAATCATTGATGCTTTCCTCTTCTTAAAGTGATGGATGGATGAATTGATGGATGGATTGTTGTAGATCAAGTGAAAATGGATAGATCAAATATATGGAGATGTATCAAATGGATCTAGTGTGTGAAATGCGGTGTGGAGTGTGTGTAACTGCTCTAATTCTGATCTCTCCTTTTCAATTTCGCACAAGTCAGCCTTTTATATCACTTAGGGACCTTCTAGAAGCTTCCGAAATATTCTGTAATTTAAACTGTCTTTTGCACCTACACGGGCCGTGTAGCAGCGCACAACTCATGTAGTGCACACCTAGTTTGGCGTGTTCTGCGTGTTTCCGGACACGGCTCGTGCAGCAGCGCACGGTCTCTCTTATGGACGTGTAGCGATTTCTGACGACTGTGCACGGCTTTCTCAAACAAGCCCGTGTTCCTCACACGGGGCATGCGCCGGAACACGGCCTTCTTCTGGGCGAGTCTTACGTTCTGATGCTCGAACACGGCCAGCTCGGACAGGCCCGTATTCTGCACACCGTGCGTGTTCGAGCGTGCCTTGTTCTTCCTTCTCTGTTTTGCTCCCGACTCCTTTTTTTCTCCATTTCTTAACTTGTTTTGCACATATTTAAGCTCATTTACACATTTCTATCAATCCATACCACATTTCTCATAATTACACAAATTTCACCAAAAGTCACACAAATACGGATGAAAAAATTCGAAAATTCACAAACAAAGATACTAAAATTTAGGTAAAAATAACAACGATCAATGTGTGATATTGTATACAACTATATGTGTGGTTGTACATGCGACTATATACTAATTATATAATGGAAAGGGAAAAAAAGTGAAAAGTAGTATTTTTCTTTTTTTAAAAAAATTTATTATATATATTAGGTGATATTTTTCAAAAACAACTACTTGGGGCATTTTTTCCAATTTCTCTAATTAATTTTAAATTAATATTGACTAAGTAAGAAATTATATACTCCCTCCATATGCCAGCAAGAATCTCTTTTTTTTATGTCGGCTCAAAGAATCTCATTTTTCTTTTTAAACATATGTGACTTACACACATTACTAATACTATTAAAATACTAGGATTCACACACTTTTTAATACACCTACATTACACATAAAATAATATTATTCTTTAATAATCGTGCATAATTATAATATATTAAAAGTGTCTTAGCAAATGTTAATATTTTTTTCCAACTTTGCCCTCATCTATTTTTCTTTACTAAATTTTTACCCTTATCATTAATTTGTATCCTATTAATTGTTAAGATATTCATTTGAGTTTCTACATGCATGAATCCACTAATTTTTTTGTTTACCATGGTTATTCATCTTCTTAATTGTTAATTTAAATGCAGACTTTTCATCTCATGAATTATTAATTTATATGCTTGATGATCTCTAGGCTTTTGATCTTCAGGTCACGTCTTTTCTTATAAATAAACAATGGCTGATGTATATGATAAAAATATACTTTGTTCTTATGATTTTAATATGATTCTTGTATTCTTGATTTCTATACCTCTATCTTTTTCCAACTTTCGGATATGAATATTTGACTCCATCGTTCAGGAACGCATGTAGGGCTCGGAGCTGTTATTGATATTCGCTATTCAACGAATGCATGTAGGGCTCGGAGGTGTTATTGATACTCGCTATTCAATGATTGTCCAAATAATTGATATTCATGTTATTGTTTCAGCCAAGAATATTTGAATATATATACAATTCTCTCAATTAACTAATGTTATTACAATTTTAGGGGTTCTATTGGGCAATTGAACATGACAAGTTGCAAGTGGAGTTAACAACATTAAGACTGTATTTGAAGGTGACATGGATAATACAATAGTTGTATGAGTGTTTATTTGTTGTCCAGTATCGTAGGCTTAATGTTAACATTTTTTTAATAGGTTTGGGACATGATTGCTACTGGTTTAGCATCTCGCTTCATTTCATCTTACACTGTTCATGTGATATTTTTTTTTATCGAATAAAGTTAGTTTGTTAGTGGTTAGAAGTTAATGCACTCATATTCCAAGATTATTCATCTAGCCTTCTTATAACTCCCAACTCAGTGGTTAGAAGTTAGTGCACTCATATTCCAAGATTATTCATCTAGCCTTCTTATAACTCCCAACTTAATCTCCAATTCGTTCCCGAAGAAAATCGAACACGGGTCACTCATCTTAGTGAGAAGCTCATTGGCCAAGTGGGCTAGCCCACTTGTTTCACTGTTCATGTTATATTGACTAATAAAGGATCTACTGATCCAAATAAATGGGCACTAATTTATTATTTTAATTATGTTTTGTTCTTATCATATTATTGAATAATTTTTTAATTTAGTTAACTCATTTTTATATTTTTTTGTTGGGTCTTATATTTTGATTTATTTCATTAAGCGTTATTATACAATACTTATTTTAACATATTTACCCACTTCATCCCACTTAAAGAGTTCTTTTTTTTTTTTTTTTCATTTTGGACGTCCCACCCATTTCATTTTTTATATACATGGAACTCACACTACCACTAATACAATTAAAATATGGGGTCAACACTCTTATTAATACATCTATCCACTACGCATTACATAATAATACTTCTTAATCCACTTACAAAATACAAAAAGAACACTTTACATGGGACGAAGGGAATATATAAATCGTTTAAGTATCATTACAAATTATGATATAATTGCGACGTCTCTTAAAAAAACTAGTTAAGTAGATGAGTCTCTTGTCACGGGGGAATATATATAATTTTTTTATTTTTACTACATTCAAAATATTTTTTCTTTTCTATTAATATTCTTATGTAGTCGGATCCATGTTGAAATTAATATTGAAGCCATGTAGCTTTTATATTTTTTTATTTTGCTACATTCAAAATATTTTTTCTTTTCTATTAATATTCTTATGTGGTCGGGATCCATGTTGAAATTAATATTGAACCAGCCATGTTCACACTTTTCGTTTTTATCCGTCTCACACTTATGTTCACCACCTAAAAAATGAAACTTCACATCAATCAACAACCCCAAAAATTATATTAATTTCAAAAATATCACTCTCACCTAATACAAATAACATACTTTATAATTTATTTATTACCTAAAAATATCACAATATCCCTAAAAAGTCAATAAAATTGATCACAAAGCAATATATATATATATATATATATATATATATATATATATATTCTGTAATGACAAATACTATGTTAATCAATGTTTTAGATATATAAATTCTTATGATTAAAGATTCAAATTTTCATGAGAGGTATATTTCGCGAATAGGTATTATCAATTCGTGACTTAAAAATTATTTTATTTTATTTTTATTAATGTTTCATACTTAAGAAATTATTGAAAAAATAGGATACCATTAAAATATATAAAATAAAAATTCACTTTTTTTTTCTCTTTATTTCGGTAAAACTTATCTTTTAGTACATCTTAATAATAAAGGAGTAAAGCAATCCTTATAGTATTCTGTTGTATGTTACTATATATGTTATATGATTGTATATTGTACCTATATTTTAATACACGCAATATTTTCTCGAACTTATTAATTCTTATAAAATCATAATTTTTCACGCACTTATTAGTTCTTATAAAATCATAATTTTTAGAATCATGCATGTGCATATTTAGTATAGATTTTTTATTTAATTTAAAATTAAAATGTTAGCAATTTTTTTCATTGTATATATAATTGTATAAAAAATTATACTCCATCCGTTTCACGTATTTTTACTCACTTTCCATTTTGGGTTGTCCCATATATTTTTACTCATTCCATTAATGGTAAAAATACATAATATTTATTACCTATTTTTTACAATCACATCAACTTTAATTACTTTTTTACACTTTATTTATCATTCTCAACAACTTTATTTACTTTTTCTTTTTAAATTACTAATTTATCCCTACTTTTTCTAACATTATATATTAAAAAATAGCACGTCTTAATCTCCGTATCCATACAAATGGGTGAAAATACCCGGGACGGAGGGAGTAATAAAAGTGTAATTTCTTTTTTAATAATAATTTATTGAATTGAGTTGATCTCTTGTTTTCCAAGTACACAAGGTGTGTAAGGGTATAACATTTTGTTCTAAAGGGTATACACCTAAATTAATAAACGTATAATTTTTTTCACTGAAAAGATCGGCTGAAATATGAATAGTATAAATGTTTGATTAAAATTTTTAATTTTTTTAGGAAATAAATGGCACACGTTCTTATAATAACTTACTAAAAATGCGAGATTAGGGGGCATGGTATCCCGGGACACGCAAATTTTAGTCATGCATATTGTTAGATTTGGCAAGTGTATCAATGAAATTAATTATAAAAAAATAAAATAAAATAAAATTTTGACTTTAAATTAATGGATAATTTTTCAGTCAAGTGAACTATCAAATTTTTTTTTAAAAAAAATGTAGGAATTTTTTTTTTAAAAAAATTATTAAACTACCATTTGATATAGTTATATATACTCAGAGGAATTTAATTATAAGAATAATAAAGAATAAAAGTGAGGAGGATATATTCGAATCCAACGTCATTTCACATGTAAGCATCTACGATGCTATAATTATTAATTAATTACTTAATTAATTAATTAAAGATTCTAATATCACTTTTCCGTCCGAGCCGCCCCATACATATCTCACTTATCTATGTGTATTTGGCTGCTTAAAGAGTCAAATTATCATATTTTATTTATTCATTTATTTATGGTTGGAAACATTAATAATTAGGTCAAATTTAGTAAATGAAGAATAAAGAAAGTCAATTATATTTATTATATCATATATGTAGTACAACAAAAGCAACATTAACTTATAATCTTATCCCATTACATTATAGTGCACCCCCACATTTCTTTTGTTATGGTTTTGCAAAGGAAAAAAGAAAAATATTTTTATTAGTATCCACCGTCGAACGGCGATGGTGACAAATCAAATACTATGTTTTATATAAATATAATTAATTAAGACATTAATGCAAGTACATATGACATTAATTTATGTTTTATCTAAATATAATTAATTAATCATTAATTTATATTAAAAAAGAAATAAAACGAGACAATAAAAAAAGTATTTTTTATCAACGGGATTTACCAGCGTAATTCAATCCATTGGTAATTACCAATCAATGGATTAACAATCAAAATGACATTTTTCTATTAGCAATATAATATCAACGGATTTATTCTCTATTTCACCAACAGAATTCAATCCATTGGTAATTACCAACGGAATACCAAGAGAATTTTTACATAAATTATCAATGAAATTTTTAGCAATGGATTACCAACGGAATTATTTACCAACGAGATTGATTTTTCGTTGTTAAAAATTTATCAACCATCACTTTACCAACGAAAACCGACGATTCCGTTACTAATCCGTTGATAAACCAATTTAACAATGGAATTAAGGTTTTTATCCACGTAGGTGAGAAGAGATAAAAGTAAAAAGAGTAAGATAATGTATGGAAATTGAAAGATACTCTCATCGTCCCACACTTGCTTGCATCGTTACTTTAAATATAGAGTTTAAGAAAAATTATTTTTATTTAACTTTATTGACTTTTGAATGGTAATTTATTATATTATATGATTAGGTTGAAGTGATAAATTTATAATTAAAATGTATTTTTAAATTTAGGAATTAATGTAATGTTTCTTTTTTATGATGCAATTAAATGTAAGACAAATGAAAATGAAAAATATAAAATTTAATATGAGACAGATGGGTATATATTTTTAGGATTATAGGATTTGTAGTTAAAAGTAACTTTTGAAAAAAAAAAACTAATTTAAAAAAAAAAAATAAAAAATAAAACATAAATAATCATGATCATTTTTAAAGTATAGCTAGAGGTAAAATAATATTGCAATTTTGTATATTTGGATTGAATCATTCATTCTTGAATAAATTAATTATAGAAAAGTCATGAAGAATAACATTGTAAATTCTAAAAACAAAGAATAAGCTTTAACCATAAAATTAAAAAAGTAAAATGCAGGGAAACATAATATTTTCCCTTCGACTTATAAATTCATATAATTCATGATTGTCTCAAAAATCTTATTATAAAAAAAAATTCATGTTATATATATACGTGGAATTTTAAATATTTTAGAGAAATTACAAGATGGTAAGATGGAAAGGAGTTGTAGCCGAATGTAATTTAAATACGAAATGTACGTAATTATAATTATTAATTTAGCTAACGACTTCAAAAGAAAAATGAAATAATTATAATCAAAAGTAAACATAAATGCTAATCTACATCATTTGATAATATTATCCAGAATTATACTAAAGTTATACGCACCCACCCCACTTGGGGGGAGGGGGTGCATTAACCCATCAATATTTCTTCTTTATTAGCAACAAAAATAGTCTATTCATTTTTTTTTTCTTTTTTTAGTATTATGACAAATTGTACTGAGTTCTTTAAAGATAATAAAAAAAAAACAATTTGTAGTGTTTTTCATTAATTAATTTGAACTTTCGTATAAATTGGATATTGATCTTTAATTAAATGATGATCTTAGTGGTGACAATTTCAATTGGTTGGGTGTGAATTTGGATGTCTGGCCCGACGGGCTTATAATTTTTTATTCGATGCAAGGATAGCAACTATTCTCGAATTTCATGGTGTGCTTTTATTTTTATTTTATTTTTTTCGATGTGCCGAGTATCTGATCTGTAGACCAATTAATTTAGGAGAGGTTAGTATTAATCGTCCACTAACAGGACCCTGATCATTTTAAGCTAAAACTTTGCGCTCTGTGTGGAAAGGTCTTACAATTGTTAATGATCGTACCGACGAATTTCACCTTAAAGTAATTCAAGCCCTCACCGTTAGGTCAACGTGATAATACGAATTATTTATTTATTATAATACGAATTTCTGATATTTAGGTGTTTCATAATGATACTATCACAAAAATAAATGCATTCTTATTTATGTTACAATAATGCTAATGTGAATAATACCGAGATTTCATGTCTAACTTTATTGCATCGTTTCTAGTTTTACAAGTGAGACGTAGAATCAAGAATGTATGAATAAATTTAATCCTAGCTGAGTTAATGTTTTTCTAAGTACAATTTTTTTTTCCATATGTCACTCATCCACGATACACATTTTCGACTCAAGAAATTTGTACATTATACCGACACACTAACTTATTTGTGAACCTAATTAATTAAGAAATTTTGAGTTTTCACAAATACTATATGAATTGCTAGTGGTCGAATTATAAATTTAAATTTAATTATCAAAATATTCAATTTACAACCCAGAATTAAAAATTAAGGTCAATTAAGTCCTCGATGAAATATGGAGTAATAATAATTAAAATGGTTGTGTAGTAAAACGAGTCATGTTGTCATCCATTAATATTAAATTATAAACTTCGTTATGAATTATATATATAGTTAAACAAATTATATGAATAACACGAATGATAAATACTAAATAATACTTTTGATTATTAATGTAAATAAGTGGACAGTTGACAATGAAGATAAGGATGATTGTATATCATAATATTCCAAAGGCAACCAACTTTCAAACACTACTTAATTTGTTAATAAAAAGCATTAAATACTTGTTGCAACATTTCATCAAAAAGTGAGGGTACTTTAAAAGCAATTGTCTATTCAAACTTAATTAACAAACTTACACTCAAAATAAAACCTTACATAAACACACAGGAAAAAAAAAACAAAAAACAAATACAACTCAAATGTTACACATCATGAAAAATACTAAACTTCGTTACAATAATGTCCTCAAATAATCCGATCGTAATTTTCAATGATGGTGAGGATCAATAATGTCCTCAAATAATCCTATCGTAATTTTCAATGATGGTGAGGATCTGGTCCTCCAGGGGCAGACCTATTAATCCTATACTGACTGGTCGGACCACTATCATCACCTTCATAATCTTGATTGAGTAATTTCTTCTGAAACATTGCTCGAAAAGACTCGGTCACCGTGCCCACTTTCTTGATGTCACGAGCCTCGTATGTCGCCACCATTGTTGAAAGCAAGACAAGAATGAAGTAGAATTTGAAAGAAGTCATGTTGTAGTAATTAGATTGTTGTTTGAGTTATGAGTTATGAGTAATGAGAGGATGACAAGAAATGATGAGATGGGGGAGGTATATATAGTAGCCCATTTATGTGTGTGTGAGTAAACATATGAGTGGTTCTCTATTTGCCTATTGATTTGCAAATTTGCTCCTCGAACCTACCTACCTACCTAGCTAATTAGTGTGTTTGTGGTAGTAAAGTTAAGTCTTGAGAACTCAAACTCCACTTTGAAGTCTTGCAAAAAGTGGTTTGTCTAATCAGCATCTGTTGGAGCTTCTTACATTCTGAACTTGAAAAGGGTCACTCTGAGTTGGAAAATTGTTCCAACTTAATTTTCATATGATCTCTCAATTAAATGTCAAAGGGTCACAGATCTTGACCTGTAATTCACCAAGGCCCAATGGCTCAACAGCCACTCTCTCACTCCCCTTGTGATGTGGTGTGTGAAATGTGAGATGTGGGGTTTTTTGGTGGACTTGTGTTTGAATTCTGCCTTAAACATGAAACTTGATTTTTTTGTAAGTGCAATTCAACAATGAGTTATATGCCATAAGTTTAGAAAAATTGCAATTTTTAAATAATAATTTTGGAGGTTTATACTTTTAGGATACTATATTGTTGGACTAACAATTAAAGGACAAATTAGGTTAAATTGAACCTTTCGAGCTCAGTTACACGTTTTTTTTTTCACAGAATGCAAAAATTGAGCAAATGTCACTACTACATCCTCCAAAATCATGTTATTAAATCCGTAAAATCCGATTCAAGAAGAAATAAGAATTGATGGTGACATGTCAATTTTGGAGGATGTAGCAATGATAATATAAAATAATAAGTTTATTGACTGGGCCTCACGTGAAAACTAAATAAATAAAAGTGCCATTGAGTCCAAATATTTTTATTTCGGCCTAATTCGTCCATTATTTACGAAAATTAATATAATGTCCTCTAATTATCAGTCCGACAACATAGTATTTAAGAAATACGAACACCCCTTAGTCACCGTTCTTAAATTGTAATTTTCCTCCATAAATCACTTGAATAACATACATCCCGCTATTTAAGTCCTTCACCAATTTTCAAAAGTAGGGTGTACTATTTTTTTTATTATTATTTTTTATGAAGAAAATAAATTAGGTGAGTTAAATAATAACTAAAGAAATTGCAACTTGTAATTAAGAATATTATTTTAGTTGTTTTATGAGTACAAGCATGAATGATTCAAAATATGGGGGGGAGAATGTGTTGATTAAAGAAGTGATACTTTTCTAATTTTCTCCAAAAAAATATGCATGAATATTTTAAAGGTTGGTCGGGTACTAGTGACTATAAAGTGTGAAAAAAGTTATAAAATTTAATTAATTAATTCAATTTTTAATTTTATTTTCCTTCAATTCAGACGATTCTCCACTCTGAAATTAAAGTCGACCGAAGTTACTCTACGACGAAATGTCACACTTATTAATAACCTGGATTTGTCTGGTTTCAAGATTCATTTTACTTATTTAATTTGTCATGTTATTAATAATAACTAATTAACAATGTAATTAATTAAGCAATAAATATTAGTACAAAAGTGGAGTCGGAAAAAACACCCTTTCTTTTTCATTAAAAGGGATCCAGGTAAGTCTACCGTTCTTCTGATCCTATTTATTTTGGATCCTAGCTAGCTGAATTTTAATTAATTTTAATTTTATCTTAATTAATTAATTGTACAAACAAAGGGGAAAAGGTAACATTGTCTCATTTAATACATAAGCAATAAAGAAACTTCCACTCTTGGTACTATATAGTAAATAATTAAGTAACAGCAAATCATCGATGATTTAATTTAGGCCAAAATCTTGAGATTTATAGATCGTTGTGTCTAATTAAAATCTTGTTTGGTGGATCTAAAATGTTGCATTTACAATCATAATTTCATTAGGAATATTTAAATTTAAATTTTAATCGACATGTCCGAATTGACAAGTACTTTTTTTTTTTAATTATCAATTCAATTTCATGATTAATAACGATCCCAATATGTACTTAATCTATTTATTTATTGTTGGGATGATTTTAATTTTGAAGTGTAAATTTTTTTTTTAGTGTAGTCACTTAGTTTTCTTAAAGAATATTATATCCCTTCATCTCGTAAAATTGGACTAGGAATTTATGTACGTGTATGATGTTGCAAGAATTTAATTGGAGTTTGAGATGTTTGAAATAATAATAACAATAACAATAATAATAATAATAATAATAATAATAATAATAATAATAATAATAATAATAATAATAATAATAATAATAATAATAATAATAATAATAGATTTTTTTTTATGACGCATGGAATGTCTATATTATCTATGGATTGGATTTTTTGAATTTTTGGGCTTAGAGTACCATTTTGGGCCGTATAGATTTATAGCGTTTGGGCTTAATGGGTTTTTGGGGCCTTACTATGTAATAATAGATATTATAGTGTATTGTTTATCTCATTAAATATTTATCATGAACAAATTAATTATGGCCTTTAATTTTAGGAAAATTTGAATTTACAGTTTAAAATAACTCAGCTGAATCTGTCTATAAATATAAATCCAATTGCGTCAACTTACGTTTCTTATTCTCCAATCAGATCACTCTTCACATTTACTATTTTACATTATTTAAAAAATTACTACCTTTTTTTTTATTAATTTTATATTAACTTTTGAGAATATTTAAATACTTTTAAATAATAAATACTCCATGTAAAGGAATGTTCCACAACACTTAAATACTGGAGTAGTATATAAATCTATACTTTGAAAACTAATGTAAATCTATATTTTTGAAAACTAATATATAAATCTATTGAACAATATTATCATCGAGAAGTCGTAATATTCTCATCACAATATATAGTTTTTTTTTTCTTCCTTATTATTGAAATGAACCACCCTATCGATTGACAAACGACCAATCGACAATGAAAGTATTAAAATGCGTCTAATTGGACAGTCTGTTTTAAATTTGAAAACAGGAAAATAAATAAAAATAATAATTTAGATTAATTTTGTATAAGTATGTAGTTAGGTTGCAAAAAAGTCACAGGTTTTGAGTCATTTTCCAAGACTTTAAAGTCAAAGAAAGGTTGCCCATGTTGCACGTTATTACCTATTACAGCTAAGATTAATGTACCTTAGTCAACTTCAGTTATTGCCCTCAGAAATTAGGGAAATGCTGATTTCATTTTAATTTATTGTCCACATTTCCTGCTTCATTTACATATGGTCTGAAATTAGGACCATAAATATCACTATTTACTTAATTTTGACTATATTATTTCAATTAATATTAATTTATTTCATTACACTTTTATATATATATATAAGTTTGCATGTCTCTCACCACACGGGATTAAGAAAAGTGATAACTTTTAAGTGTATTATGATATTTTTGGTAATAAATAAATGATAAAGTATGTTAGGTGTGTCAGGTAAGGGTGATTTTTTTTGTAGATAAAGTGTATGGGAAATTGTGATTATATTTGATTTTTACTTTTTTTTAGAATGTGCAAACTTTTGTGGAACAACTCAAAATAGAAAGTGTGTCATTTGAAATGGAATGGAGGGAGTATATATTTTTTCATGAAGTTGTAATCACACTTGTTTACTAATTTATCTTAGACAAATAATTTGTCTAATAATAATAATATATTTTAAATTCTTATCTATGTATAATTTGTCTAATAATAATAATATATTTTAAATTTGTAATTATTTATATTTACTTACAATTTAAGTAAAGAACCAAATCATATTTAATTGACTCTAATATGGAATTAATATATAATTTAAACTTTCACTCAAATCCATCACCCTCTAAAACTTAAAATTCTTTCACCACCAACCTCAATGCCTAGAAATTTCACCAATTATGAAAACAACATAAAACGGATTTAATCAAAAAAATATATATTTATTACATATTCCAAATCATTCAATAGTCATAAATTAAGTAAAAATTGTTACGAATTCAACATTCCAAGTCAAACTCTCATTATAAAATAAACAAAACAAACTATTTCCATATCCCATAATTTTCTTACACGCAAAATCAAAAAAATTTCACTCTTTCACATTGCAAACACTCTCCCAAAAATCTCAACCCTAAAACAATAAAATCAACTTTCCTAGTATAAACACACCATCCTTAATTAATTAATTCTCTTACAAGAAACATAAACCCTAGCCATGGGGATCGACGACGACGGCAACAACATTTTCTCCGACCACCGTAGCAACTACGACGTCAACAGCAAGATCATGCTCATCGCCATTATCTCTCTTTCCTTCGTCGTTATTCTCGTCGCTTTCCTCCACTTCTACGCCCGCTGCGTCCTCCGCCGCCAAGCCCGCCGCCAGGCCGCCATCCGCAGCCTCAGCTTAATCACCACCTCCGCCAACATGCACGTGGTCGAGGCCGTGCCTAAGCACGGCCTCGACCCGTCAGTGATCGCCGCCTTGCCTTTGTTCGCATATGGCGGCGATCGGCAGAGCTCTGTCGAGTGCGCCGTCTGCCTAAGCCAGCTGGAAGACGGCGAACCTGCGAGAGCTCTACCGAACTGCAAGCATACTTTTCATGCAAGCTGCATTGATCAGTGGTTCGGATCGAATTCAACTTGTCCGATTTGTCGGACGGAGGCGGAGCCGAGACCGGTGCCGGAGCCGCGGGAGGGTATGGTGGTTGCCGCGGTGGCTCCGCCGTTGGAGGATGGAAAAGTGGGTGGATCAAGCTCGAGATTGAGTTCGTTTAGGAGAATTCTTAGCAGAGAAAGATCATCGAGAAGGATGCAAGTTCAATCTCGTGATCCCATGCCAGATCTTGAAAGGCAGTGAATGTGATCAGCTGATGATCCAAAAGTACAAGCGTTTGCAGCGGTCGTGCTTCTCCGGTTTGTACCTTCCATGTCTATTTTTGTAATTACATACACGTAGTCGTAACGTGAAAATGAGATAATTTTTTTAATACAATTAATTAAGTTTATTGTGTTTTTATTTTTTAATAAAATATGTACTGGTCGAGGGATCACTTGTGTATATGTTTAAGTGCTTTCTTGATATTTGAATATTAATTACATATACTCCATATCAATTACCTATAATCCTGTTATTATGCGCATTAGCTATAGATTGTTATTTGTTAACATAAATTAATGAAATTTTATCAGAATTTCTAAATTTATTACCAAATCAGATTTATTAAAAATATTAATTTAAAATCCAGTGTGTTTTTACTATAATTATTAATAATTATATGGGTAGTATTTTTCAGGGGAGTTTAAGTTTGGGAGTAAATTAACAAATTTATTATTAGAAGTAATTCTTTACATGAGGATGATAGGAGGAATTAAACTCTTGATATTTGGTGACCTAAAATAGGTTAATAATTAATTATGAGATAGCATGCGATGTAAAATATTAAAATGAGGTATTAGGTGAGGCGGCACCATGTGAGATTATGGGCTAGATGCACCTTCTACATGTCAAAACCATTGACTTTTAATATAATTAATTAGTTAATATAACATTAAAAAATGTATTTTCATTTATATTTTTTTAAAAGTATAAATCTTTTAATTTGTTTCATATATAGTTTATATATATATATATATATATATATATATATATATATATATATATATATATATATATATATATTGTAAGCAGTTAAAATTTACGGTCCAATTAAATGGCGACACGTGGATTTTATTTATTAAATGTTAATTTATTTTGGAATTTAAATAAATTAATTCCTAAAGTAAATTAATAAATAATTTGAGCCCAACAAATTAAATGGGGCTTAAATTAAGTAAGACATGGCCCAAGTCAAGCAAGCCCAAATTAAATGAGGCCTGACCCAAGTCAAGCAAGCCTGAATTAAATGAGGCCTGACTTAAGTCAAACAAGCCCAGACAAATTAAATCAGACCCAAATAAAATAGGCCTGATTGCAGCCCAAACAAGTGGAGGCCCAAGCCCGCAAGTTGTGGCCCAAATAGAGTGGACCAATCAGAATGCAGGGCATTTATGAGGGGGTCTTCACCTTTCACCTATATAAAGGTGTCTCCTCCCTTCATTCAAAACACACTGAAGCTTCTGAAGACACAGACACTTTGAAGAGATTGAAACACGAGCAACGCTCCTCAAGATCTTCAAGGCGAAGAATGATATACTACCCGGGATTAAGGTGCTAAGCCCCCCAGATCGAGTGTTTTCCACACACTAAGTTCTTCAGTGTTCTTCGAGCTAAGAACGACGTACGACCCGGGATTAAGGTGCTAAGCCCCCCAGATCGAGTGTTTTCCACACACTAAGTTCTTCAGTGTTCTTCGAGCTAAGAACGACGTACGACCCGGGATAAAGGTGCTAAGCCCCCCAGATCGAGTGTTTTCACATCAAACACGTTTAATCCAAACAAAGGCTCGACGCCTCTGGATAAACGTTACAAGTCCCTAATTCGAGTCCGGACAAGCTTCAGAAGAAGATCCGACTCAACACACAAAGTCAGTGCAGTCAACAAAGTCAGCGCACACACAAGTCAAGTCAAAGATAAGACAAAGTCAAAGTCAAGTCAAAGCCACATTGGTTCGAGAGAAGAATCAGATGATTGATAGAGATCGCTTCCTTAATTATCAAGTTTAATCCTTCTGGATTATTATTGTAATTAACTTGTATTTATTTTATTATAAATACAAAATTTGTTGTTACAAATTTTGGCACGCCCGGTGGGACCATCTCTACCTCTCATCTCTCCTCCCTACAAAGATACAACATGACTCATGTCAAGATCACAGTAGGAAGGACTTCTGCCTCCAAACTCTCCGCCTCGTTGAGTGAACAAGTTGCTGTTGTTACAAGGAGTATGTCAATGAAAGCTCAGTCAGAGGCCTCCTCCGGCTCTAATTTTTCGGTTGAAATGGCTTCAAGAAAACAGCTACCCATGAAAGAGGATAGTGATGAAGATTCTGCATGCTCACATCCTCGTTCATCCTCAAGCTCTTCATCGGACTCAATTGCAGCCCCGGTAATGATGGCCGGCACTACAACTATTGAGGAGCAATTAGCAAATATGATGAAAGCTATCGAAGGGCTCACGAAACATATAGAAGCTCAAGACACCAAAATCTCCCAATTGATGGAAAAAAGAGATGTTGCGGAGACTAGCCGTGCAAACGGAAAAGGAGTTGTGGACGAGAGTGAGGTGGAAGAGTCTACAAAACGCCAAACTACTGAAAAAAGAGCAAACTGAAAGAGGAGTGCAATTTTCAGCTGATGGAATGCTCCAAGTGGAGCAACTCAAAGATATTATACTTGGAACAATAAAAGAAAGGTTTGAAGAGAATGCCAAGCCTACCGTCACTTATGTTAAGCCTTATACAAAAAGAGTGAATAACTTAAGGTTGCCACCTGGTTACCAGCCTCCTAAATTCCAGCAATTTGATGGTAAAGGAAACCCCAGACAGCATGTGGCACATTTCATTGAGACATGCAATGATGCTGGTACTTATGAAGACTATATGGTGAGGCAATTCGTTCGCTCTCTCAAAGGAAATGCCTTTGATTGGTATATCGACTTGCAGCCTGAGTCCATCGACAGTTGGGCACAAATGGAATATGAATTCCTCAATCGTTTCTACAGCACGAGGAGAACCGTTAGCATGACTTAGCTAACTAATACTCGCCAATTGAAGGACGAGCCTGTGATTGATTATATCAATCGATGGAGAAACTTGAGTTTAAATTGCAAAGATCGATTATCTGGAGAGTCTGCTATCGAAATGTGCATCCAAGGGATGGAGTGGAATTTACTCTACATACTCAAAGGGATTCAGCCAAAGACTTTCGAGGAGTTGGCTACGAGAGCTCATGATATGGAATTGAGCATGGCAGCCAGTGGAATCAAACACTCACCAGTGTCGGATTCTTACAAGTCCAGAGAAAGACAAGAAGCCAAGAAAGGGGGCAAGCCTTATGCAAGAAACTCCAATAAAGAATCAATGGCCATAAACATTGCTACAGTTAAAATTCGAAAGAATGGAGATGACAAGAAAGATAAAGGAAAACAAGTTACCCAAGAGTGGGGGCAAAGAAGGTTGACCCTGAAGGAGATGCAAGAAAAAGAGTATCCATTTCTGAACTCTGATGTTTCTGGCATATTTGATGATCTGATGAAAGACAAACTCATCGAACTCCCCGAAATGAAACGTCCAGAGGAAGCGAGTCGAACCAATGACCCAAAATATTGCAAGTACCATAGATTGGTAGGTCATCCCATTCATGATTGCTTCATCTTCAAGGAAAAGATCATGCAGTTGGCTAAGGAGGGAAAGATTGTATTGGAGGATGAAGCGGCCACAAACTTCGCTTCCATAAAAGAAGTTCACAATGAAGGCTCTTGTCATGCGGTGAGTGAGGAGGGCAATGAAGATGAACGAGTTGAGAACAAGAAAAAAACTTATTCTATGAAGGTGACCTTCACAGATGAAGACATGTTGTTGGGTTCACAGCCTCACAACCGACCTCTATTTGTAACTGGTTATACACAAGGGCTGCAAGTAAAGCGTATACTTGTTGATGGAGGCTCAGCAGTAAACATTCTGTCTTTAAGAATGTTGAAAAAGTTAGAGATACCGGTGGATGAACTCAATCATAGCCGATTAATGATCCAAGGGTTCAATCATGAAGGGCAAAGGACTCTCGGCACGATTGTTCTAGATTTGATGATTGATGAGATGAGATCAACTGTGCTCTTCCATGTCATAGACGCAAAAACTTCATACAATATGCTTTTGGGGCGCCCATGGCTGCACGAGAATGGTGTGGTCCCTTCTACATTACATCAGTGTTTCAAGTATAGTGAAGGCAACAATGTGAAAAGGGTATTCGGCGATGATAAGCCGTTTACAGAAGCTGAATCTTACTTTGCTGATGCTAAATACTTCTTCAAGAATACAAAGGAAGTGAACCGAGAAGAAGCCCCAGCACAAGATAATGGGGGCAGTAAACAAATAAAGGAGGAAGGTAGCACATCATCCACCACTCTCAAAAAGAGCAAAGGCAAAGAGCTTGAGGCCCTGGAAGAATTAACATTGCCTTTAACAAAAATTGATGAAGGTAAGACTTCTTCTCCACCGCTCAAAGGATTCATACGTCCTATTGAAGGAGCAAAAACTGAGCATGGTGAAGTATTTGAAGCAGAAATATCTAAGTCATATGGCCCGCAAGCTTTCAAACTCCTCAAGAAGGCTGGGTATGAACCGAAGGAGAAACCGGTGATGAGCAAGTTGCCTCAAGAGACTGTCATCTCATCTGAACATGGGCTCAATGCCACTCAGAAGACGTTGAAAAATAGTGGCCACACTGTCAAGAATGTTAAGCCAGGTTTGGGATATGTCCCTCTAAAGCCAGTCCGCATAGCAATCAGAAGAGCAAACACAAATTATATCACAGAAGGAGAAGTTTCGTCCACAGAAGACATTTTTGATGAAAGTGGAAGGAAAATCAAGAGGAGTTCTGTCTTCGAAAGGCTTGGAAGCGTTTTCGAAAGGCTCGGACCATGTGAAAGGAACAAGATCGGGAAGAAAAATAATTTCAAGTCTCCTAACTTCCCAAAACTCCGAAGTCGAATCCCTTCTCGTATGAAGAGGCGAAATATCTTGACAGTCTCATGTGGAAGAGAGTTGAAGGCTAAGATGCAGACAATTATCTTTACTAAAGAAGATAATGATGATGATAAAGAAAGTGTAGCTTCCACCAACCATATCACTGCTCTTGAGGATTCTCAAGTGGAGGAAGTGGATGCCGAAGATGCCCCTCCGCAATTTGAGGAGGGTGTGAAAGCCACTGTTGATGAGTTGAAAGAAATCAACTTAGGTGACGAAAGCGACTCACGTCCTACTTACATAAGTGCCATGCTAAGTAATGAGGAAGAAGAACAATATATCAGTCTTTTACGAGAATTTCGGGATGTCTTTGCATGGTCACATAAAGAAATGCCAGGCTTGGATCCAAAGATCGCAGTGCATCATTTGTCCATAAAAAAGGGAACTCGGCCAATTAAGCAAATGCAGCGTCGATTTCGACCAGAGTTAATTCCATTAATTGAAGATGAAATCAATAAGCTTCTTGAAGCAGGCAAGATCAGAGAAGTCAAGTATCCTACATGGATTTCTAACATCGTGCCAGTGAGAAAGAAAAATGGGCAAATCAGAGTATGTGTTGATTTTCGGGATTTGAACATGGCGTGTCTGAAAGATGACTTCCCACTGCCAATTGCTGAGCTCATGATAGATGCAACAACGGGGCATGAGGTTCTTTCGTTTATGGATGGGTCATCTGGCTATAATCAGATTGGTCTGGCTCCCGAAGACCAAGAGAAAACAGCCTTTCGTACTCCGAAAGGAATATATTGCTATAATGTGATGCCATTTGGCTTAAAGAATGATGGTGCCACTTATCAACGAGCCATGCAGAAGATATTTGATGATATGCTTCATAAGATCGTCGAATGCTACGTTGATGATATTGTGGTGAAATCAAAGAAAAAGAAAAATAATCTCCATGATTTAAGGCGAGTGTTTGAGCGTTTAAGGGAGCATCAACTCAAGATGAATCCACTCAAGTGTGCATTTGGGGTTACATCTGGAAAATTTCTTGGATTTATTGTTCGCCGTCGAGGAATCGAGATTGAGAAGGCAAAGATTGATGCAATCATGAAGATGCATGTGCCTCGGAACATCCATGAACTCAAAAGTCTGCAAGGAAAATTGGCATACTTGAGAAGATTCATATCAAACTTGGCCGGTCGATGTCAACCGTTTAGTCATCTCATGAAGAAAGGCAGTATATTTGAATGGGATGAAGCTTGCAATAATGCTTTCAATAGCATTAAAGATTACTTGATGAAGGCACCAGTGTTGTGTGCACCAATACCTGGCCGTCCGTTAATTCTCTACCTAGCTGCTCAAGAACGTTCCGTTGGAGCTTTACTCGCACAAGAGAATGATGATGGCAAAGAAACTGCCCTTTACTATTTGAGTAGAACCATGACTCCAAATGAATTGAAATATTCACCAATTGAGAAGATCTGCTTGGCCCTTATTTTTGTGATTCATAAGTTGAAGCATTACTTCCAAGCTCATACAGTTCGGCTAGTTTCAAAAGCTAACCCACTAAAGTTCGTCATGTCAAAGCCAGTACTCTCAGATCGGCTTGCCAGGTGGTATCTCCAACTTCAACAGTTTGAGATTATATATGTCCCTCAGAAGGCCGTAAAAGGACAAGTGTTGGCAGATTTTCTAGCTGATCATCCAATGCCTGCGGAATGGGAACTGTCTGATGAACTCCCTGATGAAGATGCTTTCGCTGTGGAGATAGCTTCTCCTTGGAAAATGTATTTTGATGGAGCATCTCATAGGGAAGGGGCCGGTGCTGGAGTCGTATTCGTAACATCCAGTGGCGAAGTTTTGCCATTCTCATTTTCCTTAACAGAAAACTGCTCTAACAATGTAGCCGAGTATCAAGCACTCATACTTGGTTTAGAGATGGCCGTCGATATAAAGCAGTTACACCTTAAAGTGTATGGTGATTCGTTACTTGTGATAAACCAACTACTTGGGGTGTATGAAGTAAGGAAGCTTGAGTTGTTCCCATACCACAAGTATGCTCAAAAGCTGATGAGCTGGCTTGGTGATGTTGATATCGAGCATTTACCCAGAAGAGAGAATAAGCAAGCTGACGCCCTCGCCAAGCTAGCATCAAATATAGCTATGCCGGAGGCGCAAGTTCAAATTTCAGTGTGCAAAAGTTGGGTTGTACCACCAATCTTCGAGGATGATGATTATGAAGAAGTCGAAAATTATTTGGTGGAGGTCTTCGAAATTGAAGAAGAGGATTGGCGTCAACCACTCATCAATTATCTCAAGTATGATAAATTGCCAAATGAGCCACGCCAAAGGGTTGATATTCGGCGACGGGCACCTCGATTTATTTACTTCAAAGGCACAATATATAGAAGATCATTTGATGGAATTTTCTTGAGATGCCTAAGTAAAGAAGAGTCTGTTCAAGCAATGGAGGAAGCTCATTCCGGAATTTGCGGTGCTCATCAGTCTGGGCCGAAGCTACACTTCAGAGTCAAAAGAATGGGCTATTATTGGCCAACAATGGTGAAAGATTGCATGGAGTATGCACAAAAGTGTCAGGCTTGCCAATTTCATGGGAACTTGATCCATCAACCTCCGGAGCCTTTGCACCCGACAGTTGCTTCATGGCCTTTTGATGCTTGGGGATTAGATGTGGTGGGGCCTCTCACAAAATCTTCTGGTGGTCACCTCTACATCCTTGCTGCCACCGATTACTTTTCCAAATGGGCTGAAGTTGTGCCTTTGAGGGAAGTAAAGAAAGAAAATGTTGCTGATTTCATTCGGATCAACATCATTTACAGATATGGTGTTCCCCGCTATATCATCACCGATAATGGAAAGCCATTCAGCAACAGCTGGATCGATAAGTTGTGTGAGAAGTTCGACTTCAAACAAAGGAAGTCGTCAATGTATAATGCAGCTGCCAATGGTCTAGCTGAAGCATTCAACAAAACCCTGTGCAGTCTGTTGAAGAAGGTGGTATCCAAGTCTAAAAGAGATTGGCATGAAAGAATAAATGAAGCTTTATGGGCGTACCGCACCACCTATAGAACTCCTACTCAGGCTACTCCGTATTCTTTGGTTTATGGTGTTGAAGCTGTGGTACCTCTCGAGAAACAAATTCCTTCTTTAAGGATGGCCATACAAGAAGGCTTAACCGAAGAAGAAAATGCAAAGTTACGCCTTCAAGAGTTAGAAGCTCTAGATGAGAAGAGGTTAGAGGCACAACAGAGACTTGAGTGTTATCAATCTCGCTTATCCAGAACATTCAACAAAAGGGTGAAGATACGTTCTTTTCAAGTTGGCGACTTGGTGCTTGCTGTGAGAAGACCTATTGTGGTCACACATCGTGTTGGAAATAAGTTTCTCCAAAAATGGGATGGCCCTCATGTTGTAAAGGAAGTATACACAAATGGCGCCTACAAGTTGATATCAGAAGATGGCGTAAACATTGGCCCCATAAATGGGAAATTCTTGAAACGCTATTACGCGTAAAACAACTACAAGATACAACGCTCCTTGATATGAGCTAAAACTGTCCACATGATACTCCTTGATATGAGTCTAAACTATCTGACACAAATAATGCAAGACTCCTTGACACGAGTATAAACTGTCTACAAATTCAAATTCAAGACTCATTGACATGAGTATAAACTACCAGCAAATTCAAGTCAAACGCTCCTCGACGCACGAGCTTAAACTGCATGTTACTCCTGGTCCGCACGAGTATAAACTGTGTACGACAAACTCCTGGTCCGCACGAGTATAAACTGTGTACGACAAACTCCTGGTCCGCACGAGTATAAACTGTGTACGACAAACTCCTGGTCCGCACAAGTATAAACTGTGTGCGACAAACTCCTGGTCCGCACGAGTATAAACTGTGTACGGCAAACTCCTGGTCCGCACGAGTATAAAATGTGCACGACACACTCCTGGCCCGCATGAGTATAAACTGTGCACGGCACCCTCAATCAAAAATCATGTCCCTTTGAACTACGTTATGACTTGATTCTCTTTAAAAGAGATACGTAGGCAGCTTGACATTTGTTAAGTTCAGTCATGTTTTCGTTTGTTTGTATCAAATTTGTGAAGCAAAAAGCAAATTAAGATATAAAGGCAGCAGGTAGACATCCTAAAAGCAGTAAAGCAAAGCCAAAGATGCAGTGATGAATAAGAAAAAAAAAAAGAGAGAATATGGATTTTATTGATAATATCATTACAGTTAAAAAAAAAAAAAAGACATTGAAATGAAATGGTTTCAATACAAATTAATGAAAAATATTCATATTGGATAACTCATCTCGAGCGGCCTCCAAAGCTTGTGTAACAATCCTTAATTCATCAGCAATGGAATCTTCTAGGATAGGTGTTTTCTTTAGTACACCAATATCCTTGGCAGCAGTTTGGGCTCCAAACTTTGCATTTTGAACGGATTCACGAAGACGTTCCACCTTTCGAGATACTGTTTCCTTCTCCTTCAACAGGGTCTCAATTTCTTCCGCAATCTGCTTCAACCTAGTCTCGGATTCTTGCAATTGCTTGATATCTACAGCTTCTTTGCCTTTGTGTTCATTAGCACGCTTCCTTGCATCGGTCAGGCGCTTATTAACTTCTCTCCTGGATAGCCCATCAGCAAGTTTTATCTTCACGGCATCATACGCATCAGCTTTAGTAAATAAGAAGTCAAATGATGCTTCTAAAGCAGATCCGTCAATCTCTGGAGCACTCTTGAAATTATTCACCATTTTGAGTCCCTCATTCCGCATAGAAGATAAAGAGCTGACAGAAGTCCTCTTCAACTTATCTTGAAAGCTTTTCCACACTTTCATATTAACTAGTTTCCTAGCATCCGTGATCTCGGCATCAAAGTTAAATATTGTAATTTCTGGAGCTTCCATTATAGTAATTGGAGGATGAGACTCGGGCACAATAGGAGAAATTTGATCTGGAAATACATCATCTACTAAGCCTTTAAGGGCTGCAGCGGAAGCTGATCCTTCTTCCTCAAGTTCGTCATAATCAGAGCCAAATACAGCATCCAAATGCTACAAAAAAAGGGGATATTAGAAAACAGTTATATATGGAAGTATGGAATTCATAATTTAAAAAGGGGATTGAAAACCTCGGTTTGAGTTATCAGGACGTGCATAGGAGATTCGCCTCCTTTGGTCCTCTTCAAGTTTCGGTCTGTGCTACTCTCATTTGAATAAGAGAGATCACTCTTCCTTTTTTTTGCTACACCTGACGTTCCAACAATCACCTTCTGAGGAGGTGAGGCTTCTAACGGTACAGTTGCTTCATCAATCTTGGTATTATCCGAATTGCCAATAATGTCAACTTCTTCCTCTAGGGTGTGGCTCGGAACAATTCTGATTAGATCCGCCATATGATCTATAAAATAAGTCCCATGAAGTTGAGAGGACCACTCAGCATACTTTGGTGAGCAGAAGTTTTTGAACTCTGTGGGGGCACACGGAAAAGTCGCTTTAGAGCGAGAATTGCGCAAGATACATCGCCTCCAAAGCTGGAGCCCTTGCTCTAAAGTAGACTCTCGAAGGTCTGTTCTCAGTTTCCCTGGAGTATCTTCTTGATAAAAGCCAAATTGACGGCTGAATCGATGTGGGCTGTAAGGTTCAATAAAAAATCTCCCATTTTGTCGTAGAGTGAGATAACTCATACGAATGGCAATGAAGAAGCCCCAATCACGCCAAGATGCTTGGTCAATATCAATATACTCCCTTGGATTATTTATGCGGCGAACATTACAAAGCAAGGAAGCATTACTTCCATTTTGAAGTCTTTTGCGAGCATTAGTTGGAGTAAAGAACTTTGCCCCATTCTCACCTGAATATGTTACCATTAAAGGGATCTTCAGTTCATGTGGATTTGGATAATGAGTATTGAAATAATGAGATAACCAGGTATACACAAAGTGTACGGGGAATGTTGACTTCATCTCAGAGGGTCTAGGATCATTTGAAATTTTGTTCAAGCCTCTATAGATACTCGTCAGGACTGGGATGGCAAGTCCAACTGACCTTCCGGTAGCCATCAAACTTGCTACCTTAAAGGTTCCAGGACGTATTAAATCTACTCCATCGGTAGGGAGTACGAAAGAGCAAAGCCAGCAAGCCAGATAAGCAGCCAGATATGTCTCATCTTGGTGCATAACATCAATACCGAGCATTTTGAAGGGTCCTGTTTCTGCAGAGGTCCATTTCTTATGATCACCAATAATCCCATTTGGGTTGTGTGTTTTCTTGCGGCGATTCTTCCTACTCTTCTCTACACGTACAGGAGGTTTCTTGTATGTTATAGGCCGACAAAACCAAAATTTTACCCATCGAGTGAGTGAAACAGAGTCAGTACCATCAAGACTGCGAAGTCTATGGTAGGCGTGCAGCAAGTGCCGACAACTAGATGGAATACGTAAGCCATTGAGGTCACGATCATTGAAGAGTTCAAGTTTATCGGGCACAACCTCTTCATATAAATGACCGGCTAGTGGCAAGCTTGTCCAGTTGTACAAATCCCATAGAGAAATTGACATTTCTCCAAAAGAAGTGAGCAAAGTGTTGGTAACAGGGCACCACGCCTCACAGAAAGCTTTGATGATCTCTTGGTTGCAGTCGTATGTGAATAAAGATGCAAAAATTGGGTCATAAATCTTTATTCTTGCAAGATCGTCATGATATCTGCTTAGGACAACTTCAGTCCATTCCCAATAGCCAGGAGTATAACGGAATTCTCCAGGAAAATTCACCGAATTGCCCCACGCTGCATGATCATCAATTATTCGGCGCCCTAATGTGGGCAAAGGGTCAAGGTTTTCATCTTCGGTATAGTTAATCGCCTTCAAAATTACAACTTCGGTTTCACCCAAGTTCAGATCTTCAGTCCAAGTCTTTAGATCAGGTTCGCTATTCTTGCAAGGAATTTTGTCTATAGGTGCACCCATTAAGGGTCTCTCAATCGGAAGATAAGTTGCTCCATTGGATGGTGAGCTCTTATTGTCAAGAATCACCAATTGGCGCTTATTGGAGTCTATGACCATACCAGCGAAGTAAACCATCTTGAAGTTGAATTAACTGCAAGGAAATATATGAGAGAATATATCAGCAAAAGTGGTTCAAATGAATTTATATTTCTTTGATTTAATTAATTAAAAGGCCCAAAATAAATTCATGGGTCAATTAATTATTAAATTTGAAATTATAAATAAAAAAAAAACATAATGAGAGGAGCATAATATTGAAAGGAGCAATTAAATCTATTCATATTTGAGCTTAATAATCTAAGCCCAAATTAGATGAATTAAATTTAATTAAGAGTTGAGGCCCAAATTCAGAAACATCAAATTTTGACATGAGCCAAAGTAAGCCCAAATCCTTAAAAAATAGCCGGCCCATATTCATGCCAAGGGAAATTTAATAATTGGCCCAAGCTAAGTCTGAAGCTCATCAAACATATTGAGCCCATGTGTTGGTCAAGATTGAAGAAAGAAAGTCAAAATTGAAGAGTTGATTAACTTTCCCAAATTGAAGAAATTGCTTCTTCCAGAATTGAACAGGAAAGTTCCCCAGATTGACGAAAGCTCAGGTCACCCACAGCCATCGGAATCCGCTGTCCAGCCGTTGCCCGATCCTGCCTCAGCCGTCGCCGCTACCGGGATCGCGAAGTCGTGACGCCACACCGAAAGCCATCCCCTCGGCTACTCGCCGCGATAGTCGCTGCCCAGCAACTCCGACCAAGACAGCTGCCGCCACGATCGCTGTCGCTCGCCGTCCAGTCGCCGATTTCGGATCACCGCGCCGACGCCGTGTGCGCTGCTGCCCACCGGAAGCAGACGCCGCCCAAGCACGCGCTGCTACCGTTGAAATCATTCACCACTTCACCGGTCCAATCACACATCGGCCACCCCTTTCGACCACCGCGCCGTCGCGCACGCTGCTGCCGCCGAGAGATCGCCGCGCCATCGCACGCTGCAGCCGCCACAGATCCGCCGCGACGCCAGCACCGTCAAGGTACGCATCGATCGCCGCCCAATCTTTCCATCGCGCGCCGCTCCAAATCGCGGATTTCAAAGATCTCCGTCTCACGTTGCTTCTCTCCAGTCGCGGATCCGCCGCTCACTAGCCGAAATCAAAACCCCTTTGCAGTCAGCCGTCAACCGAAGTGCGAACCACGGCACACCACACACAATTGTTGCCAAGGGGCAACCGATTGACTATGGTTCATTCCGTCGAGGGACGATCGAGGGATAATTTTAAAGGGACAACCGTTAAGGGACGAGGCAACAGCCGCTGCCCATTTCCACCTTCACGGAACTGCTCATCGACGATCGCCGAGCACACCCACCGGAGAGCATACCATCTCTCTCGCCCGAAAGCAGGCACCAGTTGGCTGCCTCTCGCCGCTCGATGTTGTGAAGCACCAGTTGGCTGCCTTTCGCCGCTTGCTGTTTTGAAGCACCATCGACCTCGTGCCATGTTGCCGCTGAAAACCACACGTCACACTGTGTCCTTGCTCGTCGTCAAAGCGCAGTCGCCACAAGCGCCATTGTTCTTGGCATCATACACAAATAGGGCTCAGCCTCAATTTCATCATTAGATTACTACTGATTGCACTGATGCTCAGCCTCAGTTTCATAGTCAGATTACTATTGATCATGCTCATCAGCAATTCGAGGGACAACCGAGGGGCAAATGTTAAAGGGACAACCGTTAGGGGGCAAGGCTCGTCGACGATTCCTTCGAAGAGGAAGAATGACGAGCTTGATAAGATAAGAAGATCACAAGCATACAGCAATCATACAGTAACAAGTGAAAGCAGAAGTAAACAAAAAAAAAGGGCAGAAATAAACGTAAAAAAAAAAAAAAAAAAAAAAAAAAAAAAATAGAGAAAAGAAAAGGTATACAGTGATAAGAAACAGAACAAGGATGCGAAAGTACAGTATATGGGCTATGCACATAAACGATGTTGTTATTGCTAAATTGTTAACATAATAAAGAAATAAAGAAGCAAATTTAAAAAGATTGAGGCTTACACTGATAGTGGGCAATGCTTGATGAAGGAATTTGCAAAGCAAGGAAGAATGATTCTTCGAAGAAAAAAAAACGATGAATGAAGAAAAGAAATAAGAACTGAAAGTGTCTTACAGTTCTGTCAATGAAGAAATCAAATGGCCCGGATCCTCATTATATAGTGAGGAGATTGCAGCAGATTATGGAAAGTATATTCATGATTGTGATCTCTCAGGATCTCAAGAGATCTTTCCATAATTTGCATGATTGAAATCTCTCAAGATCTCAAGAGATCTCTTTTATTTTGAGCAAAAAATATGGCATATTGATGAGCAAGAATTAAATCTCTCCCTATTTCATGTCTCCCGTATCTTCTTGTAATTAAGAAGGAAAGGAAGTTGGTTTGGGCCTAAGAAAATAAATGAGGCCATTTGAGAGGAAGTTGGTTTGGGCCTAAGAAAATAAATTGGGCTACTAAAAAAAATTGGGCTAAGAAAAAAAATTATTACTTGAAAAAAGTAATATCTCAATTATAAGAGCCCACATTACAAGGGTTGAAAAAAAAAAGAAAAGAAATGAACTTTTGCGATTCCTTCACATCAAGACGTGGCGTCCATGAACAAATCGCAAGGGGGCATTTGTAAGCAGTTAAAATTTACGGTCCAATTAAATGGCGACACGTGGATTTTATTTATTAAATGTTAATTTATTTTGGAATTTAAATAAATTAATTCCTAAAGTAAATTAATAAATAATTTGAGCCCAACAAATTAAATGGGGCTTAAATTAAGTAAGACATGGCCCAAGTCAAGCAAGCCCAAATTAAATGAGGTCTGACCCAAGTCAAGCAAGCCTGAATTAAATGAGGCCTGACTTAAGTCAAACAAGCCCAGACAAATTAAATCAGACCCAAATAAAATAGGCCTGATTGCAGCCCAAACAAGTGGAGGCCCAAGCCCGCAAGTTGTGGCCCAAATAGAGTGGACCAATCAGAATGCAGGGCATTTATGAGGGGGTCTTCACCTTTCACCTATATAAAGGTGTCTCCTCCCTTCATTCAAAACACACTGAAGCTTCTGAAGACACAGACACTTTGAAGAGATTGAAACACGAGCAACGCTCCTCAAGATCTTCAAGGCGAAGAATGATATACTACCCGGGATTAAGGTGCTAAGCCCCCCAGATCGAGTGTTTTCCACACACTAAGTTCTTCAGTGTTCTTCGAGCTAAGAACGACGTACGACCCGGGATTAAGGTGCTAAGCCCCCCAGATCGAGTGTTTTCCACACACTAAGTTCTTCAGTGTTCTTCGAGCTAAGAACGACGTACGACCCGGGATAAAGGTGCTAAGCCCCCCAGATCGAGTGTTTTCACATCAAACACGTTTAATCCAAACAAAGGCTCGACGCCTCTGGATAAACGTTACAAGTCCCTAATTCGAGTCCGGACAAGCTTCAGAAGAAGATCCGACTCAACACACAAAGTCAGTGCAGTCAACAAAGTCAGCGCACACACAAGTCAAGTCAAAGATAAGACAAAGTCAAAGTCAAGTCAAAGCCACATTGGTTCGAGAGAAGAATCAGAGGATTGATAGAGATCGCTTCCTTAATTATCAAGTTTAATCCTTCTGGATTATTATTGTAATTAACTTGTATTTATTTTATTATAAATACAAAATTTGTTGTTACATATATATATATATATAATGTTAGATTTAATACATATACAAATGAGTTTAAGTTAGTTTAAAATTACACTTTAAATTTATTTTAGTGAAATAGATTTTACTTATTGTCGAATTTATTTTTTTTTAGAAAAAAAATCAACATTGAGTTCCGTATCATTTTATTTCCTCCTATTATATGTGATCATATGCATGCTCATTTTAATTACTACTATATTATTGTTGTCACTAGTTCAGTGAACGTACTCATCTTTTATTTCCTCTTCGAGTTTTCCAATATATATACCTAAAAAAGATTTATTATTAATTAGAATTAAGCTCAAAGATTATTTTTTTTTAATTCAAAAATCCTGTAAAATTATTGATTATATAGGAACTATTTCACCAATTGATAGAAAAAAAATATCTTTCAAATCATTAATAGACAGTTAATAATTTATTTTTCTGAAAAAACTTAAATAACGAAGTAATGTTATTATTATTATTATTATTATTATTATTATTATAAAAAACAAATTACGTGCATGAAAAGCAATTTTAAAATTGAAAGAATAATTTGTGAATGGTGAATTCAATTCGTGATTAATCTTGGACTTGGAAAATCCGCAAGAAAATTTTGCCACGAACCCACCCCCACCCACCGACACACCCCACCCCACCCCCCATATTGTACAAACGCGCACACGCAAACACGATTTTGATCTGACTCATTCTACATCCTTTCACACCTTAATCATTCACTTTCAAGTTTCAACCAAAAATTAAAAAAAATAAAATCAATAATAAAATTAAAAAATATATATAAAAATCCCATGACGGCATGACCACTCGTTTTCTTTCCCAATATAGTCCACATTCCACTGTACTTATATTAGGGAAATCGAGGTGTTTGGTGAATCATACTGTGGGCGGGCCGGGTACTCGGGTTCTATTTAGTTTTATAGATCCAAAATCCGACTAATTTACCCGGATAAATTCTTCGGGAACTTACATAATGCATTCTTGAAAAGCATATTATTACAATCTACTCCATGTAAAATTCAAATATTACACTAATCTCCCCTCAGGTTTACATGCATGCATTTCAGGAGTCTCTCTCGTCCCTACAAAAAAATTCTTTCAAAAAAACCATGCAGATTTTACCTGACAATCATCAAGAATTCGAAAAGCTAAGCATTCTTCAGAATTGTTCGAAAGAAAGAAAAATTACATATGCATATGAACATCAGATAGAATAGAGCATCAATAACTTGAAAGAAAGATTTCGAGTTCGAGTTTTCTAGTTGAGCTAAAGATCATCACGAATGACGGAATTCAGACGACGATTTTCAGGATGTTCGAACGAACACTCACCTAAAATTCATTATACTGGTGGAAGTGCAAGTGAGTTGAACTTTGGAGGGGAATTCAAAACATCCATGCAAGTTGAAGCTTCAGAAATGGATGGTTTGTAGTCCTTCAACCATATGATTTGATCATTCTCGAGGTGTGTCGTAATCACTGGAGCGACACGCTGCGTTCGAGTAATTTGATAAGCAATTAACACGATGATCAAATGGAACACAACCAATATTCATCAATGATAGAGATGTAAATATTCTTTAGAACATACTGTTGTACCTCTTGATCATTCTTTCCCACATTTGCTAGATGATCAACGAGTCTCTTTATTCGGTTGCTTCTTGTAACTTTGCTAGCACTCGTGCCACCATATCGTGTATAACTTCTAACGCCAGCTCTGCCCCATGTCAAGTAGTCCAGATTCAGTAGAGAATGTGAACTCCTTGCGTTCTCTGTTGTTGGTTCTGTAGAATTTGGACTATCTTCTGCTTCTTCCTCATCAACAACAGCCATAGGAGTCTGGATAGGAGAAATTTCCTCACTCGGTCCACCAGTCCCCTGACAGAACTCAGGTTGATTTTCATGAGTTGTTGCATTATCGGTTTCTTCATGATTTTTACTCGAATCATCACACTTGATGCTCTGGCTGTTCCTCCTAGAATAAATTTTACGACCACGAGGCACTCTTGAAGTAGAAGCACCGGCTTCTCTACCAACTTTGCGGGACTTAACTACTGCTTCTGATTGTCGCAGAGAAATTTTAGCAATAGATGCTTGAATCTGTCAACAGAAACATGGAAATAACATCATGAAATCACATTTCATAAGAAATTGGTTGAACCACCTTAGAAATTTTTAATCTTGAACATAAACATGATGAAATCGACTCTTATAGAAAACTGCTTAATCAGGAAGTACAGTGTTTGGAGGTAGCAAGCCTGAAAGAGTAAGAGATCTAACCTGCTCATTAACTGCCTTCTCTTCATCTTGCAGAATCAATTCCTGAATAAAAACTAAGAATTTCATAAAATGAAGAAAAGAACAGAAAAAGGTCTTTATTGATTTGAATCTACCTCCTTTTCATACTTCTCCAAATCCGGATACACAGAACTTATAAATTTATCAAAGTCTACATCATCTCTCAAAGATCGGCGGCTTGCACAGTGTGTGCGGCAAGCAGGACATTCATTATTCCTACAGATAGGCTACCGTCATTTAGGTACTATAAATCATGGTATTTGGAGATTATATCAATTGACTAGACAAAGAACATCAGATAGAATAAGAACTCATATATGTGATGTACCCCAATCTCATAGATTTGTCGATGCATTCTCTGCAAAAGCGATGTAAGCATCCCATCACGGTCCGTGTTTTCTTGATGATGCCTGTGCTATACAAAAAGTTTCAACCAAAAATACAATTTTTACTATCCAAACAAAATTAAAGAAAATATTCAGATGGAAAAAATGATGTCTTTTTTCTAACTCTAGTCACTTCTTACCATTAATGATTAAAGATCAACATAAGTACTGGAACTGATAAAATGATAAAAACATAATTTTTCACAAAGTATTTCATAACAGAAATTTATCTGAAGAAGAGATTTTGAACTTTAATTCGGATACTAAAACTGTAAGTACTTCCAAAGACCAAATGACAAAGTATAGAAGTAAAAAATTTACATTTTTTTTTCACTATAGCAGTTCTCTTACCAATAATAATATCTAATACCGAAATTGTGCAAGGCTAATGGTACATAGATCCAAATTTGTTGAAGTATGCAATTCTTAATAATTCACTTGGTTCATTGCATGCTGCAAGTGCAATTTTTCTGATATTAATTATGCGGAGTATATCAAATATCATATAAACCCCCAAAAAAGAGTTAGCTGCAACAATTTAATGTACTGTGCAGAACTTGTTCAATTTCAGTGCATCAAATATATATGGCTTCGAAGTCATGATTCTCTGTAACTTTACACTTTAATAAAGCCAATTCCACTAAACTTAGTGTAAAATGAAGACATTATAAGAAGAGAAGAAAGAGAAATCAAAGATGCAAGACAGCTAGAGAATCAAGAAAACAACACAACCGAAAGTATCAAAGTAATGAAGAAGTTCATGTAATTCTAAAATGCATGATTATCACTTGGAAAAGCAGAAAGATCTAGGCATTTTTAGACATGCTACATCGTCTAAAGCCCCACAGAATCAAGCAAAAATGCCTCTTGCCGTAATCCTATCATATGGAAGTAATTAAAGAAATTAAGCAGAGAGAAGAGTGTTTACCTAGACATATTGGGCATTGCACATTGTTTCGAAGGTCAGATAACGACACAGCTACAAATCTGCATTGTTAAAGTTAAGAGATTATGTTACAACAACATGTTTGAAATTCTAAATCATTTAATTGAGAAATCAGTATAAAAGGAAGCACAAAGATCAAACAGATATCTTTTGCATCAAGAAACAAGTTCATAATTAGTATAGAAGAAACATCAGTTTGAATTACAGAGAGACGCTTTCGAATCACTCACTCTGAACTTCATCATCAAAATCAAGAACAAAGAAGATGAACAAACTGAAAGCAAGAAATCTGAACAATCATGCACAAATACAGCACTCAAAACGTGCAAAAATACATAAAATAAATCCATTCACACACAATGTGTGTGTGTGAGCCCACAAACATTGACGCCCCCAAAAGAGGAAATAAACAACGAAAACGACAGAATGATTACTCCTCAAATTCCTCTGGGTCGGTGCCACTCTCATCCGTCTCCATTTCTGCAACAAAACAAAACAAGAAATCGAATTAAAATCAATCAGCACAAACCACTAAAACCCAAAATTGAAGTTAACAAACACAGAGAGAATCAAAAAATGAAGTGCACGTAAAATAGTAACATAACCTGCTTCTGGGTTTTCTGGAATTTGGTCCGGTGTTGGTTCCGGCGATGCATGTCGTTCTTCCTGATGAGGCGGCGACGGCGCACCACCACCACCGAACCGAACTGGCGGATGCTTGCGGCGGCGACCCCCACGCCGATTGAAAACATTATGCGCCGGCATTAATTCCAAGCACACACCACTCCTTGCCCGTTTATATATACGATTCTGCTGCGTGTTGTGCGTTTTTTCTCTGATAAATCAGTTTGCGTTGGTTTAGGTGTATGTGTATTTATATATATATATATATACATGTACACTTATACGTATTTTTATACTGTAAAGTAGGAGAGAAGGGCAAGGAGAATTAGAAACTCTGTTTCTCTCTCTCTCTCTCTCTCTTATTTTCACATACATTGTTTTCTGAAGTACTATATTAACTCTAAAAGCGCTAATTGAAATAGCGCTTTACTTTATATAATGCAATGCAATGGCCCCACATTAAAAGTGCGTTACAGAGAAGGTCTTAAATTAAATATCTACTCCTTGCTCTTCCGCGTTAAATTCATTTTTTGCCCTATAACTAAGCAAAACTTCGATTTTTACCCTAAAAAAAATAAGTGGTTCAATTTTGTCCTGTAACTAACGAAAATTTTTATTTTTGCCCAATTTTCGCCGAAAATGCAAATTTCGCCGGAATCCGCCACGTCATGCTTCAATTTGGGGGTTTCCGGCTGGTCAATCCGACGTGTCAATTTTGACTTTTTTTACACTAGAATTAAATCATTTTTTACCTTGTAACTAATCAAAACTTCGATTTTTGCCCTAAAAAAGATAAGTGGTTCAATTTTGCCCTATAACTAACGAATTATTTCAATTTTTGCCCAATTACATGACCTTCTCTTATTTTTTTAATTGAATCACGAATTTCTATTTTTATCACGAATTTTAATTTTTATTCTTTTAAATTAATTTTTTTTTGTGTTTTAGTTTAATTACAAATTCTTCTATTAATAAAATATATGACTATCTTAATTAATAAATAATAATATTAAATATTAAATATTTAAAATAAAATAAATTAATTAAATATATTAAATATTAAATTTTATTAAAAAAAATTTCCAGACAAAAAAAATAAATGGGAGTGATAGTTATTACGTATATTTTAAATATTATTATATTTTAAATTTTGAATATGTTAAATGTGTATTGGTTTTTATTCATAGGTAAAAACTTGTGTGCACCCGAGCACATGGGGCACACACCGTGCGCCTTTACAATTTTGTGATAAATTGTATATCCTTTAGTATAAAGATGTGTACCCTTTATTTTCTAAAGAAAAATAAAAAATATTAATGAAATGTGTATACTCTTTACAACAAAATGGTGTACCCTTATAAATTAAAGTGTACACCCTTTAGAACAAAACAATATACCCTTACCCATAATACTACATTTTAAAGGTGCACGGTGTGCCCGAGGCACATTAGGAATATATTTAATTTAATTAATAAAAGATAATGTATTAATGTGATCAAATTATGAAAAAGAAATATATATTTAATTGGATAAAAATCGTGTATTAAATTAAGAAAATAAATTAAAGTCATATATTTAAATGATATAAAAGAAAAGTTTGTGATTAAATTGACATAAAATGAAAAGGTCATGTATTTTTTTTAAATAAAATAGTTTGTGATTAAACTGAGAAAATTAGTAAAGGTCATGTATTTTATTGTAATTAACCTTTTAATAAATAAATTGAGAAAATTAAAAATATATTCCCAATGTGCCCTCGGGCACACTGTGCGCCTTTAGAATTTAGTATTATTGGTAAGCGTACATTGTTTTGTTCTAATGGGTATACACTTTAATTTATAAGGGTACACCATTATGTTGTAAAGGGTATACACTTTTTATTAATATTTTTTATTTTTCTTTAGAAAATAAGGGGTACACATCTTTATACTAAAGGGTATACAATTTAACACAAAATTATAAAGGCGCACGGTGTGTGCCCCGTGTACCCGGGTGCACACAAATTTTTGTCTATGAATAAAAACCAATACACATTTAATATATTCAAAATTTAAAACATAATAATATTTAAAATATAATAATGTTTAAATTATAACCTATAAATTAAATATAATATAAAAGATTTATAAATGCGTAATAAATTACTCTCATCTCATTTTTGTTGAAAATATTTTTTTTTTATTTTTTTCTTATATTCATATTTAACTTTTGTTAGTTGATCGACACACCATTTTTTTCCTTCGAAAATATACGTAATAACTATCACTCCCTTTTTTTTTGTCGGAAATTTTTTTTTATAAGTTTTAATATTTAATATATTTAATTAATTTATTTTAAATATTTAATATTTTATATTATTATTTATTAATTAAGATAGACATATATTTTATTAATAGAAGAATTTGTAATTAAACTAAAACACAAAAAAAAAAATTTAAAAGAATAAAAATTAAAATTCGTGATTAAATTAAAAAAATAAGAGAAGGTCATGTAATTGGGCAAAAATTAAAATAATTCGTTAGTTATAGGGCAAAATTGAATCACTTATCTTTTTAGGGTAAAAATTGAAGTTTTGATTAGTTACAGGGCAAAAAATGATTTAACTCTAGTGTAAAAAAAAATCAAAATTGTCACGTTAGATTGACCAGCCGGAAACCCCCAAATTGAAGCATGACGTGGCGGATTCCGGCGAAATTTGCATTTTCCGGTGAAAATTGGGCAAAAATTGAAATGTTTCGTTAGTTATAGGGCAAAATTGAACCACTTATCTTTTTTAGGGCAAAAATCGAAGTTTTGCTTAGTTATAGGGCAAAAAATGAATTTAACTCTTACTCTTCCACAAGATTCATTTGCATTTAAATTAAATTATTTTTATTGAAATAAGAAAGAAAATAAAAAATAACGATGTGACACTTTATTGTGTACTAATGTGTGCACGGACATTGCACAATTCATATTTTAAAGTTAATTTAAATACTATGAATTTATTAGATAATTTTGTTATGTATGAAATATAATTTGTATTATCCTTTTGTAGTTAAGTTATTAATCATTGGGTAAATAAACTTTGAATGCATTTTAGTGATGTATACAATGTTAAGGATGCAAAAACTCAATGCACCTACTCAAATCTAAGAAAATAAATATCAATTTGAATCTGAAATTTCATTTTAGATTTGCCATCATATTATAATATACTAATATCTAAGAAATGTATTGAATTGAGACATCTTGTGTGTGTATATGTTGGAATATTGGTTAAAAGGTATGTAAAAATACAAAAAAAAATTATTGTCAATTTCTATTTTTGTGAGTAGTAATTTACTCAAGTGAAATGCACTCATTCTCACACGGTACAAATGTTCATTTGCAAATACATGCGCTCATAACCAATCATGCGTTGTTTCTTGATATATATTGCAGTTTTGAAAAGTTTTCAAATTACAAATTTTATTTGCTTGTGAAGCGCAAGCATGGTGATTAGTGTTTTACAAGTGAAACGCACATATTCTCACACAGTCTGTACAAGTGTTCATTTGCAAATACACACGCTTATAGCGCACGTGTGTTGTTTATTGATACTTATATTGCAACTTTGGAAAGTTTTCAAGTAAAAAATTACATATTTTATTAGCATGTGAACCGCACGTGTTATGAGTAGTGATCACACAGTACAAGAGTTTGTTTAAAGTTTGCAGTTTAGGGAAATTTTCAAGTTAAATATTAGGAGTATAAAATTTATTCACACGTGAAGCGCACGTGTTGTGAATAGTGATTTATTTACAAATCAAACGCGTTCATTTGTAAGTAAACACGCTTATAATGCACATATTGTTTATTTATTGCAGTTTTGGAAAGTTTTCAAATTAAAATTTGTAATTGATATATTTTATGATATAAACATATATTCCAATTCTTATTCTTATGTATGTAATTCTTGTGTGTAATTGGTAATTTAGATACCTAAATTTACAATAAATAATTATTTTGAAAAAAAATTATTATGAGCCTTACCATCTTTGCAATATTTTACATTAAAAAAGAAAATAAAAATTATCGTACTTTATTACCAACTTTTGCAGCGTTGATTTGTATAGATGGATTAGATGTAACTTGCAAGCAAACTCTTTCACTCTGCACTTGTTATTAATCTTTTGTTTCGAAGACGCTATATATTCATTAATGTTGCACGTTATTTAATAAAGATATTTTATTGATCACTCTAATCTCTTTCTTGCCTTGCCTAAAGAAATAAAACTTCTCCACCGTCGTTCAAGTCGGCGAAACCCAGAGTAATCGCGACCAGCGGCCTGCCCTCAAGTTCCGCCCAAATCTCCTTCCCCCTCCCTCCGCCCTAATCTCTATATTGTCGGCGCCGAACAGATTGACTTATACCAAAGGTAATTGTCGATATGTTTTTGTCCTCAACTCTATATGAAGTAAGTCTGCGTACTAAAATTTTTTCTTTTTATTTTTGTCTTTAGCCTCGATTGTTTGGATTTTTTTTTGTTGTTTCACTTTGATGGGGTTGCTTTCTGTACAATTAATAATGGAGATTTGCGTAGTATGTTGGGAGCATGAGGTATTCAGCGTTGGAAATGGGGCATTGTGCTGGAATTTGTTGAAAAAAGTGGATAATCATCTCTTTGGCTTCTGAATTAGTGATTTTGTTTCTGTTGTTCAAAAAATCATGTGTTTTTGAGTATGAACCCTGTGACTCCAATCTCATACTTTGACCATATTGTCAGGAGATTTGAGTTTATAAAGAACTTGCATTTGAATTTTTTGGTGAGATGTGTTGTGACCATATTGTCAGGAAATTTGAGTTTATAAAGAACTTGCATTTGATTTTTTATTGGGTGAGATGTGTTGTTATAATTATCTCCTTCATCACTGGTATGCAGATGGATTGATTTTTTAACTGAAATAAAGAGGGGGAGGAAGTGTGTTCTAATTGCAATTAATTACAATATACAATGAAAATGGAACAAAGATGTCTCTAGATAAATCATCACAGGAATGATAAAAAGATGACACATAGATAGGTAAAATTCTCTTTAGTTAATTAAGTCTCGACACATCAGCATATGTATTAGAAGAAAATGACACATCAGCAAGGAATAATAAGAACTTGACACATCAGCATAGGTAAGCCTTCATTTAGTTATATAAAGATTGGTATTGAATTATGTTCTTGATTTTCTTTTAACTCATGGAGATCATTGTGAAAGTTGGCAAATTAACATTTAAATGAAAAGTTAAATCAATTTGATGAAAAAAAATCATAAATGCCAAAGAAGCATGAAATGAAATAAGTAAGAAATTGTGAATTACTCGCTCGTGACAGATATTGAAAGATTACAAGATAGAGAAAATATATACATTCTAAATATTGATAATTGAAGAAATATAGAGGCGAAAGAATGGGTGATACATAGAGCCAAGAAAAATAAATAATTTTAAACTAAAAGTTTGAATGACATAAAAAATGAATGAAATATTTGAGTATATGAAATTAATAGAATAAAAATATAAATAAAATAACTCTTTTTGTCCATATAACTATAAGTCAATATGGAATACAGTATTTTTAAAAAAAATCATAGAGTATTGTTTATTTAAATTATACTAATCATTAACATTTTTATTCACTTAAAAAAACACTTTTTAATTATAGTATGCTTTGAAATTTACTTAGATGTTTTCTCTTTCAACTTAATTACTTAATAGTTTACGTCTGTATCAAATATTAAAATAAATAGAATAATTATTCTACGTATATTTATGTAAGTTTAAAACACTATATCAATTTAAATATTATTGAACGGAAAATATTATTAAAGTTGAATCACTATATCAATTTAAATAAAAGGAAAATATTATTGAAGTTGTAAAATAAAATTATAGAAAAATTAGTATGAAATAAATGAGGCAAATTGAAAATATTATATAGCAAGTTATATACTCTCTCCGTCCCACAATTTCGTTCATATTTCTACATTTATCCGTCCCACAATTTTTTTCACAACCTAAAATGGCAAACATTACTTTATTCAACAACTTCAAAAGTTACTTTGATTTCAAATTTGTCACTCCTTTTTCACACACATATCATTACTTTATACTTTTTTGTTACCTAAAAATACTACTATACCTCTAAAGTCAACAAATTTTGTCAAAAAGAATATTTTTCTTAAAAAACGTGGTACAGTAAACGTGAACAAAATTGTGAAACGGATGGAGTAGTTATTATTGATTTATTTTCTCTTATGTCAAATAAAAAATTGAAAAAATTATATGGCAAAGGTTATACAATTATTATTGATTCATTTTCTCTTATATAAAATAAAATCCAGTGATCAATCGATAAATAGATGATTTTAAATGTGTTTAATTTTTTAATTTTAAATTAGTTTTATATAAAAATTATATCAAATTAATCATCTTCTCTTGATCTTTATCAATACAACAATATAATTAAAGAAATAGATTATCAAAGTTAAATAATATCTTTATCTTGAATAATATTTAGGGTAAATTGCACAAAAAATCACGAACTTTATTTCTATTGCAAATTAATCATCACTTTTGAGAAATTGCAAAGAAAATCACTACCTTAAAGTATTGTTGCAAAAAAATAAAAAAAAAACCCTACTTTTAGTCATAAATTGGGTGCATTTTGCAACAATACTTAAAGGTAGTGATTTTTTTTGCAATAGGAATAAAGTTCATGGTTTTTTTTGCAATTAACCATAATATTTATTAAAAACTTTTAATATAAAAACTTATGAAAAAATAATTCTTAGTTTAACATTCATTAAATTTCTTATTTTTTCATAGCTAATAATTTATAATTATAAACAAATTATTTTTATAAATTATACTGTTATTAATATTATTTATTTAGTTTTAGGATTTAATTTTAAGAATAAGGAGTTTATAAGAAATGGAAAGAGTGAGATCATATCAGGTGAGATCATTTTGCACTTTTTAAATTAATTATCATATTCGTTATAAAATGTCATCATTTTTTATTTATACTATTATTTTCTATTAATTAACTATCACTTTTGATTATATAAGTTATTATTTTTTATTCATCTAAACCCATAAAACGGTGTCACACAAGCCTCTACCTATAAAAATATAGATATTTTCATAAATTTTTATGATATCAAAATTAAAATTAATTTTTGCTTTTTTAAATTTTGCTTTTTAAGTTGGTAATGAATTAAAGTAAATAAGTAATTAAAATATATATGACAAATTTGATTTGTAGGTATAGTTCACATAAGAATAAGAGATTTATATCAAAATTATCAATAAACATTCATCACATTTTTTTATTTTATTTTTTAAGAATCTATTTCATTCAAAATTTCGAAAATTATAACTTTTGGAAATTAAATTTATTATAAGTGAAATTTATATTAAAAATTAATTGTGTTTTTACCATCATTAAAATGACACCCATGTTGATACATATATAAAAAGAAAATTAAATATATAATTAAGAGAATGATATTTTAATTAATTTTTGTATTAAGATCAATTAAAATGTGCAAAAATAAATGATGCATACCAAGAAGACAGAGATAATATAATACCTTTATGAATACTATTTATAATTTTAATAAAAATAAATGCTTTTTTGTGTGAGATCGTCTACGGTTTGAGATAGTTTCATGAACTCAAATATATTTTCAAACAAAAGGTCAGTAATGGGATTAATCATTGGGCAATGAAGAACGTATCATTTTTTTTTTCTTTTTTTCTCTTACGTTTTTTATGAGTTTCAAATTTTATTGTGGTGTTTGATGTGTTCTAATTATTAAAAGTAAATGCTCCTACTAATTTGATTAAAACACGCATGAAAGCTTTGGAAATTTGAGATAATGAAAAGAGGAATAGATTATTGAGTGAGGCTTGCGTGCACCCGGGCGCACGGAACACATTCCGTGCGCCTTTAGAAATTTTGTATTATGGGTAAGGGTACATTAATTTGGTCTAAAGGGTATACACTTTAATTACTAAAAGGTACACAATTTTGTTCTAAAGGGTATACACTTTTCATTAATATTTTTTTTTCTTTAGAAAATAAAGGGTACACATTTTTATACTAAAGGGTATACAATTTAACACAAAATTCTAAAGGCGCACGGAGTGTTGTTCGTGCGCCCAGATTTTTCTTTAGAAAATAAAGGGTACACATCTGTATACTAAAAGGTATACAATTTAGCACAAATTTCTAAAGGCGCACGGAAAGTGTTCCGTGCGCCCGGGTGCACAGGAGCTTTTGCCTAGATTATTTGGCAAAGAAAAGAGATAAGGATTAATTTGAGATTTTCACACAAGACAAATGCGAGATTTTCTCCAACTATGACAAAGTCTATATGAAATAGTTAAAGAAATATAAATAATATTCATAGTTAAAGAAATATAGGATATTTATGAAATGTGGATTTAATTGAATAGCAAAGAAATATAGAATATTAATGAAACGTGGATTCAATTAAATAGCATATAAAATATGGATTTGGATAGCTATATAATTTTCCATGTATGTTGAAATATTAATTATGAAATAACATATGAAATATGGATTCGGGTAGCCATATAATTTTTTCCATGTATATTAAAATATTAATTATAAAATAGCATATGAAATATGAATTCGGGTAGCCAAATAATTTTTCCATGTATATTGAAATTTATATTATTAAAGATTGATAGTTAAAGAAATGATAATCCATTAACATATATTTATATGAAATTAATAGAATATTTTATGTAAAAATAATAATTTTCTAGCCATTATTATTTACTTTCATGAAAATATTTATGTCCAATAAATAAGAATAAATAAACTTGTGAAATAGCATATGGAATATGATTGAGTAGTCATATAATTTTTCCATGTATATTGAAATTAATATTATTAAATATTGGTAGTTAAAGAAATGAGATTCAATTAGCATATATTTATATGGATAATTGTGAACAAAAAAATTTGAAATACAGAAAATTTATGAAATATGAATATACTGAAAATAATTATAAAAAAAACTTCCTGCCCATCTTCATATATTTTAAGGGAAATATGATCGTTTAATGAATGAATTTAAAAAAAATACTTCCTGTCCATCTTCATATATTTTAAAAAGACAAAGTTTTTTGTGAGACATTAATAACATGAGACGGTTTGTGAGACGTATTAAAGTATATCTATTATTTAGATAAAGCATGTTTAATAATCATTAAAATATATTTTCTAAAGTTTACTGGATTATGTATTAAAGTATAATTTTAGTATGGTATAACATGATTTATTATTGACATACTTTAATTATAAATAAGCATACTTTATTTATACAATAAGCATACTTTAGTGATGGATAGACCCATCTCATGCCCGCCTCACAAATATCTCGTCTCACAAGAGAGTCTCTATTAAAATGTGTTTGTTTAATATTGGGATATAATAATAAATATATGTATTTTTCGCAAAATTCTAATAAGGAAATAATACGTGTTTTAAAGATTAATAGCTAAGAAAATAAAGAGACGAGTAGCATGAAAAAAGTATATTACTGTAAATAAAAAATTGGATGACATAAAAAATTGGTGAAATATGAATATATGAAACTAATTAATATTTTATTTAAAAATAACAATTTTCTGGCCATTATCATTTACTTTTATAAAAATATTTTTGCTTAATAAATAAGAATAAATGGATTTGACATTGTTATATAATAATAAATATATTTAAAAATACATTATATTCAATAAATTATTATGATGCAGCTGGAATTTTTATGATACATATAGCAATATCAATTGCTAAAATTTAATAGTAAATATAGGATTTAAAATTTAAAAGATATTATTATTATTATTATTATTATTACATTCAAAATACAAATATATATATGAGAAACTCTATTGTGAGATGGGTTGACCCATGACTAAAGTATGTTTATTTATAGTTAAAGCATGTCAATAATGAATCATATTATAACACCCTAAAATCATACTTTAATTCATCATTTATCATATTTTAAAAAACACAATTTAACAACCATTAAGCATACTTAATTTTCTATACAATAGGCATATTTTAAAACGTCTAATAAACCGTCTCACATATATAATGTCTCATATGAGAATTTGTCTATATATATATATACTCCACGTATTAATAAAAATATATTATATAGACAAAGACATGTGTGAGACCATTTCGGCTTACGTGAAACAAACAAAAAGTAAACTATTATAATGAAAAGTGATATTAAATCAATAAAAATGATAGTGCTATTTTATGAACAATTTATGGTATAAATGACAGTGATAACAATTTATATCGAAAGTAATAATATTTTATGGCGAAAGTGATAAGTATTATAAAAAGTGTAAAATGATCTCACGTGAAACGGTTTCATGCAAGACATATCCTATTGCATATTAATGAATAAGAGAATTTATAAAGTTTGTTAATAATTTTTTTTCCTAGATTTTTACTTAATTTTTTAATAAATTACTAAATATAAAAAAGTATATACATTTATTAAGAAATACATATACATTAGTATTGAATAAAATTAATATAGATGGGTGTACGCGTGTATTCGAATGCATGAGATAATTCATTATTATTTTAAATATTCGTTTTGTCATTTTGATCTTTCCCATTACAAAGTACTATTAATTTTCTTTTTATGTAAATGAGATAAAAAAAAAATTATATTAAAGATATGGGTGCACAGCATGTCCCGGGGACACACAAATTTTTGCCTTATTATAATCCTTATTCTACCTGTAAAGTTAGATATTTTTATTAAGGTTAGGTCTTGCGTGAGACCGTCTCAAATGAGACCATTTTTTACTTTTTAAAATGGTTATCATTCTCGTTATAAAATATTATCACTTTGGCTATAAAATGTTATCACTTTTTATTTATACTATAAATTGTTCATGAAATAGCATTATCACGTTTTATTAGTTTATTATCACTTTCCTATATAAAAGTTATCACTTTCTCACCGTTTCACATAAGCCTTTATGTAAGACGGTCTCACGCAAGTCTTTGTCTTTTATTAATATAATTTATAACTTTTAATATTTTTTAATTTCATTAATATATTTAAAAAATAATATTTTAATGATCCCGCGTAACGTGTTACGCGGGTTTCGTACTAGTAAATTATATAGTACTCCCTCGTTGTAAGTGAACGGATATTTAGAATTTTTTTTTTTGTTGGTGGGAGGAGTATAATGGAGGGGAGTTTGGTTAAAAAAGAAATAATGTATTTGAGTTGTTGGTATTGATATTTGATTTGTGGAGTTGTGTAGTTATGCTTATTAGCATTAATGTGTTTTGTGTGGGTTCCAATTTATTATAAAAAAGAAAATTAACGTGAACATATAATTAGTACGCTCAAAATTGTAATATGTAACCATTGAAATGAAACGAAAGAAATGAAATATATAATATACACACAATATATTACTTATTACTTTCTTTGTCCCACACTTATCTTCACACTTTCCGTTTTCGTTCATCCTACACTTATCTTCATCACTCAAAAAAGAAAACTTAACCAACAAACTAAAAAGTTATCTTAATTTAAAAAATGTCACTCTCACCAAACACGCATAACATATTTTATAATTTATTTATTATTTAAAAATACCACAATGCCATTAAAAATTCAATAAAGTTAGTCAAAAAATAATTTTTCTTAAACTACGTATCTACAGTACCGATAAAAATAACTATGAGATAGAGGGAGTATATACTCCTCCGTCCCATTGAAACGTACGCGTTTTTCCATTTTGGTTCGTCCCAATACAAGGTGTGCATTTTCATTTTTAGTAAAGTAGACCCACACATATTAATTATTTCTCTTTTCATGGGCCAACATGTCATACTAATACACCTATCCACTTTACATTAAAATATTATTTCGTTCACCTCACTACACATTAAAAAATATTATATTGTATCCCTTAATCTATGTGCAAAAAACAAACACGTACGTTGTAACGGGACTGAAGGAGTAATAAACAGAATGGGTGGAAATAGAAAAATTAGGGGAATGGTCTATATGTAAACCTGTCCCATTCTCAAAACGGTGTAGATCAGATTCGCCCCAAAAGGGTTAGATGAAATTGTCATTCCTAAATATTTCTCATCTAAACATTAGTGAAAATAATTCAATTAATTAATTCAAACTCAGGATTTTTGTTAATTAGCTATGAGATAAAAATTCAGAACTTTTTATTAGAAGATTCTAGTACTCCTCGTTATAAGCTCAAATTTTTAGTAGATTTATAAGATTATCATGTGTAAGTGACAGAATTTTCTAGATATAAAGAATCAAGGTCCATTAGTTTAAGAATCTTATCCAGGGTTGTCTAGGTTCTCCTTGTCCCCCATGTTTTCTTGTTTGTTTTTAGTTTTTTTAATTCAAATTATAATTGTGAAATTCATTCGTTGATTTAGTTGGAGTTAAGTAGAATTAAATTACAGTATATCTCTTATATACATCACATTTTATACTCACCCAAATTATCTTCTATTCTTACAACATAAAATAAAAATTTATCCTATTTAAATGTCAAAAACAAATATTTAAATTATTTGTTAAATTTTATAAATGAAACTTATATAATTTGATTTTATTAAACATCAATTTAAAATAAAAATGATTACATGATTCTAAACGTGAAAACTCCTAATGTGGGAGAAGAAGAGTGTAATTTAATTCGTAGCTTGTTATGAATCATTCCCTCCATAATATTGATAAATTTAGTCCAACATAACGACACCTAGAGAAATTATTTTTAGAAAAAAAAACTATTGTACAGTTTGATTAATCGATTTACCAATCTAGCATTTTATTAATCAATTTACCATTATCACTCAATATATGAATCTGTAGTTTAAATTTACATCTACCAATTAAAACAAAGAGAATGAAGTTAATTTCTAAAATAAGAGTATTTTACAACTTAGTGTCAACTCCTTTGTTCATTCAGTATACTAAAACAAAACACGTCCAACAATACATAAATTAAAAGATTAAACAATACATAAATTAAAGGATTAATTAAGATTAATTTTATAAATAAAGAAATAATAGGAGTAATAATTTCTAATAAAACTAAAATGAAATATTGAATCGATAATTTTGCTCAGCTGGATTCAAAAAACGTGGTCGAATATTTACACATAATATACAAAAAAACGTGATTTCTAGCAGTTATAATCAACATCATTCAAGCTTCCATGGGTGGAGCAAGATTGAGATCAAGATCCAGCTCTCTCATCCCAAACTCAGATCCATCTAATTGATTCTTATCCACCACGGATGAACAATCCGATTCGCTAACCATGGCGGCGCCGTCACGCGGATACCCCAACGCCACCGTGTTCAGCGGATAACCCGCCTCATAAAACGACGGCGTACGGGGTTCAAAATACAAAAACGGCACCGCCACACGCGGCTGCTGCCGGAAAACCCGATACCCGTTCCCACGACTCACCGCGGCGGCGACCGGTACGGCGCCGACCCGGTGCGCGAGATCGAGCTCTACCGGGTTGCCGGATGAGTCGGCGGTGCTGCTGCGGCTGGGGCTGTGGGCGGCGGAGGGGACGGGGAAGTTAACCTTGGCCTTGGAGCCGCGGAAGTCACGTGCGGCGGCGTCGTAGGCGCACGCCGCCTCCTCGGCGGTGTCGAAGGTGCCGAGCCAGACGCGGGTCTTCTTATTCGGGTCGCGGATCTCGGCGGCGTAACGGCCCCATGGCCTCTTCCTGACGCCTCTGTAGTGCACCTCTTTAACGGCGTTAAAGCTGTCGTTTCCCTCGGAGGGCTTCTTCGTCATCGCCATTGTTGGTATGAGAGTGGAGGTCGTGTGGATCTGTAGAGTAAATGGGGAGAAGGGTGGGGTGTATATATAGGAAGAAGAGGAGGGGGGGAATTGGTGGGGGGGGGGGGGGGCACGGTCAACGAGGATATTGACGTGGGAGGTGGCGCCGCCCAAGTAGGTGTGTGTAGTGTGTGTGATTGATTTCAAGATTTGTGCTTTTGCTGTGGATTCTTCAAACCGTATAAATTCCGCTAACTCCCATCAATCACTCACTTAATTTTCTTATCAACTTAACTACCTTAGAGTACGCATTATATAGATGAAAGTTTTAATTGCCTCAAATTTAATTGGATAATATGTTTTAGATTATCTTAGTTGTGTGAACACTTTTAATTCCATAAACACTTTATTCTAGTTTCATAATTTACTTTATGATTTTATGTGGCAATCAAGAGTTCTTTTTTTTTTTTTTAATTCGATTCGAAGCAGTGTGTTTCCCCCCATTTTATTTTTATTATTGAGAAAAAATCAATTATATCGACCTTATTTTAGAGATTAAATTACAACAGAAAGTTATGTAATTACATTAACACATTAAATCAACCAAAAAAATACTCCAAAAGAAATTAAGTAAAAACTTCGAACTTCAATGAAAATAAATAGGGTTAATTGAAAAAAAACTACGAACTTTACTCTTATTTTAGATTAATTCTCACTTTTGAGAAATTGCAAAAAAAACCACCACCTTTAAGTATTATTGCAAAATAAATCCAATTTTTGACTAAAGTAGAGTTTTTTTGGGTTTATTTTACAACAATACTTAAAGGTGGTGGTTTTTTTTATAATTTCTCAAAAGTGATGATTAATTTATAATATAAGTAAAGTTCAGTGGTTCTTTTTGCAATTAACTCAAATAAATACTCTCTATACATATGCCATGTTTAAAAAATGAAAAAAGTGAATATTAATAATGAGTTACTATATTGTGAGACGAATTTTGTGTGAAACGATCATGAGACGGGTTGACTCATTATTAAAATATGTTTATTATAAAGTTAAAGTATGTTTATTTTTAATTAAAGTATGTCAATAATGAATCATATTATAACATCATAAAATCATGCTTTAATTCATAATTCATTATATTTTAGAAAACATACTTTAACAATAATTAAACATATTTTATCAATATAATAGACATACTTTAACTGGTCTCACAAGAGACTTTGTCATTAATAATTACTTTCTTACTAATTTTATTGATTTTTAAAATTAATATAATCTTTTAAAATAAGAAATAAATTATAAATATTTTAAGTGTTAAGTGAGTGATAAATTGAAAGTAAAATATAGTATTTTGAAATTATATAATTGGTATGATATTTTATTTTTAATTATTATTATTTTATTTTGGAGATAATTTTGGAATGGGGAAGCTTTTAAGACGGAGCTACTAGACTAGAAATATTTGAAAGTATATGATAGAATTTTTTATATTTGAAATAAAAAAAGTGATAGAATTTAAAATAAATAAAAAAATTAATGTTTTAAGTAACAAGCCTAAGCTTAAATTTTAAAAAATTGGGAAGCACTATGATGTTAATTATAGGAAGAAAAAAAAAACAATAATAGTGCATAAAGGGATAATTGGGAATTAAAATACTAGGATTTATAGAGGTGCTGGGCAGTTAGAAGTAGTGGGCGGGGCAAATTAGTATTGGGGTTAGTTAGGGTGAAATGAGCCGTCTTTGGGCCGCCTTGGATTATCCGTACTCTGTGGGCCCATATTTCGATGTGCTGCCCACCTTCCTTGCGACGCGTGGCCCATCTACGCGTCTCCACCTTCCCATTCCTTTCTCTCTCTCATCTTTTATTTAGTCTCTCTCTTTAATTATTTTTGACAGTTACCCCAAACTCCACACACACTACATACCTTATCTAATTGGTTGATTTATCCCTCCATCCGGATCCGGATTCAAGGGTGCTATTTATTTTTGGGCACAGAGATTAAGGAGTATTAGTATTATTTAATGTGTAGTGGACAGTTATATTAGTGAAGGTATGAGCCCCATTTTTTAGTTGTATTAGTGGGTATGTGTGGATAAAAAAAGAAATGCGACCCTTGGGGACGGACGCGCAAAATAGAAAAATGATACCCTTGAAAGCGGACGGAGAGAGTACTTTTTAACACATTTATAATACTCCTCTGTCCCTGCCAAGGTACTCATTTTATTATATTGAGCGTTCCATTCAAAGGTTTCCATTTTCTCTTTTTAGTAAAAAAGACTCACCATTACCCATCATATCACTCTAATACAATTACTCAATACACATAAAATAATAATACTCCTTAATTCATGTACAAAAAGTAAACGTCTACCTTTGCCTGGGACGGAGGGAGTAGTTTCTTTATCCTCATTTCAACCTTTGCTTGTAGTGTATCCTTCCTAAAATATTGTTACATTTTAATCTTAATCTTATAGTTTATTCTCTAAAAAATACTCTCTTCGTCAGTTCGAAAGAAGATCTTTTACTTTAGTGCACATTGATTAATGGGTATTATGATTTAATGTGTAGTAAATAGTTGTATTAGTGAGAGTGTGAATATCATAATTTAAATTGTATCAGTGGGTGTGTAGGTCCTATGTGTGTAAAAAAGAAAATGACCATTCACGAATATTAATAAATGTTACTTTTTAATATTAATAAATGTTACTTTTTAACTTACTTTTAGAAGTATTTTGATATTTTTGAGTAATAAATAAATAATAAAGTATATTATGTGTTATAAAAAGGTCATGACAATTTTGAAATTAAAGTGTATTGAAGGAAAATTAGTTATTTGTCCTTTTCTTTTATGAAAGTGTGACATTGAAATTGAGACGGATCAAAACGAAAAGTTTAAAATTGAAGTTGGGATGAAAGGAGTATAACATTTTAATCAGTCATCTCGAGCAAATTTTGTTATTTTAATTTGTTCAAGGACATATACAAAATAATTAAAATATCTTTATTGAGTTTACACACAACATTAATACAACTATTCACTACATATCAAAATATATACTAACTCATTATACATAAAAATATTCATGTGAAAAAAAAATGTAAGTGTTTGCTCGGGACAGATGGACTATTAGTTAGGCCGTCCTGTAAATCTTGTTATATTATCTTTTTTGATAGATGAAATCCACCAAAAATAACTAATATATCTCTGTGGAACTCACATACAACACTAATACAACAATCCAAAAAAATATACATTAAGATAATATATCTCTCGACTTAAATAATAATATATATCTATGTACCCAATACACTACATAATAACCCAAAATAAATATCTAACCTAATTGAAATTTAAAACAATCCTAAGATGTTTGAATCCTCTAACAAACATCCCATAAAAGCAATTTAAGGAATAATAGTTCAGTGAACCCAACATATAATAGGTAAAAGCTCCTGCGCCCCGGGACATGGAGGGATACTCCGTGTCCCCATGTGAACATAACATTCCCCCTCCCATTCTATTTAAACCTATGTATTGCTAGGAGTTTAAATTGCAAAGGAGCATGAAAATTGCAAAGACACACGGAATGTGCTCTGTGCGCCCGAGCGCACATGAGCCTTACTCCATATAATATAGAATAATATAAGAATATGTTTATCTTGAGACAAGAATTTAGGAACTTTAATTTCATGGATTATGATTGCTCTTTGGTTGACAAGAATAACTAGATCAAGCATAGTATATATATTAGAAGCTACACCGATAATGCAACTTCAAAGTGCTTTTTTTTAAGAGTCTCGAAGGTTTTCATGAGGTTCATTTATTATGACCAGTTTGTTACTCAATATTTTAATACAAACTTTTTATTTAATGAAAAATAAAAAAGGTGATATTCCCAAATTTGGTGTAAATGTTAATAGTTTTGATTAAATATAGTTGTAACAACAAAATTTGTATTTATTAAAATAATAAACACAAAAGATATTACAATGATAATCCGAGATGGATTAAACTTGAGAATTTAAGTAAACAGTTTCTAGCTATCCTCTGATTCCTCTCTTGAGTTGACTTCTTTGACTTTATCAACTTTCTGAGTCGGATCTTCGGATGAAGCTTGTCCGTGCTCGGGATTGACTTGAAGCTTTAAAATATTTATCCGGAGGCGTCGAGCCTTTGTTCGGATAAAACGTTGACTTGAAGATTTGTTGTGAAGAATGTTGTTCAATTTGGTAGAACGTTGACTTCACGGAGATTGCTGGATGAATTTGATATGAAGAACGCCGGATCGGAGGGGCTTAGAATCTTGATCTCTGTTGGAGGCGGTTGGATAAAAAAACGCCGGATCGGAGGGGCTTAGAACCTTGATCTCTGATCGGAGGCGGTTGGATGGAAGAACGCCAGATCGGATGGGCTTAGAACCTTGATCTCTGATCGGAGGCGGTTGGATGGAAGAACGCCGGATCGGAGGGGCTTAGAATCTTGATCTCTGATCGGAGGCGGTTGGATGGAAGAACGCCGGATCGGAGGGGCTTAGAACCTTGATCTCTGATCGGAGGCCGTTCTTGACTTGAAGATGCTTGAAGATCTTAAGTCTTGACTTGAAGATGCTTGAAGATCTCAAGGGAGCACTGCTCGTATTCTTGATCTCTTCAGAAGCGCGTCTTCAGATGTTTTTTGTGTTTTTGGAATGAGGACTGAAGGCCCTTATTTATATGTAGAGAAAATAACCACTTGAGAGATATTTTCTCCTTTAAAATATATGTTGGGCTTTTTTCCTTTAATTAAGCCTGATGGACTGGATAAGGCTTAATTATCAATTATTTACTCATTTATTTTAGGAATTAATTTATTTAAATTCCTTAATAAATAAATAATTAATTGATAATTATTGCATTAATTTGCCACATATTTTATTTAATAGGCAATAAAATTCAGGTGCCTACAAATGCCCCCTCGCACTTTGTTCACGGACGCCTTTGTGTTGAAGTGAACAAATTGCGACACTCCATTATTGATCAACATGACTGAATTTTATTGCTTGCCTCAGCACCTTGATACGAATAGTCTGAATTATGACTGAACTTAGCAGAGTGCTAAGTTGCCTACGTACCTCTTCACAGAGAATCAAGTCATAACGTAATTCAAAAGGACATGATTTGGTTTGAATAGGGGGTGCCGTACACAGTTTATACTCGTGCGGGCCAGTAGTAACATGCAGTTTATGCTCGTGCGTTAAAGAGCTTTGAACTTGAATTTGCTGACAATTTATACTCGTGTCAATGAGTCTTCAATTTGATTTGTAGACAGTTTATACTCTTCTCAAGGAGTCTTGAACTTGAGTTGGAAAGTTTAATCTCGTATCAAGGAGTGTAACATGTAGAGAGTTCCATCTCTTCTCAAGAAAATTTGATTTAAGTGGGATAGTTTAAGCTCGTATCAAGGAGCATAACATATAGAGAGTTTCGTCTCTTCTCAAGGAGATTTGATTTGAGTTTGATAGTTTAGACTCGTATCAAGGAGCGTAATGCAGACAGTTTTAGCTCGTGTCAAGGAGCATAACATTTGGAGAGTTTTTAGATAGTTTAAGCTCGTATCAAGGAGTGTAATGCAGACAGTTTTAGCTCATGTCAAGGAGCATTGACTTTGTTAATAGTTCATTGCCCCCAATCATTGGGTGCATTACTTTCTCTTGCTTTAACTTCATTTCTTTGAATCTTTATTGACACTGGCTTCTTTGAATGTGATTCCTCCTCGAGAGGTTCATCAAGTGAAATGTCTTCAAATTCATAAGAGTTGTTGCTTGGCAATTCGAAATGACTTGATGTCATACTTAACTCCATATCATGAGCTCTTGTAGCTAGTTCTTCAAAAGTCTTTGGTTGAATCCCTTGAAGGATGTATCGCAGACTCCATTGCATCCCTTGAATGCAAATATTGATAGCAGAGACTTCAGACAATTGATCTTTGCAATTCAAGCTTAGATTTCTCCATCGATTAATATAATCGAGTGCTGGCTCTTCTTTCCACTGGCAAGTGTTAGTTAATTCGATCATACTAACAGTCCTTCGAGTGCTGTAGAAGCGATTGAGAAACTCATTTTCCATTTGCCCCCAGTTGTCGATGGAGTTAGCTTTCAAGTCGATATACCAATCAAAAACATTTCCTTTCAGCGAGCGAACAAATTGTTTGAGCATGTGATCATCAAAGGTTCCAGCATTATTGCATGTCTCGACAAAGTGCGCTATGTGTTGTCTTGGGTTGCCTTTACCATCGAATTGTTGAAATTTAGGAGGCTGGTAGTCAACTGGCATCTTCAAGTTGTCAATTCTCTTCGTATATGGCTTATTGTAAGCAACAGAAGATTTGGAGCTCCCTTTAAACTTGTCTTTTATCGTCTCTAGTACGATATTCTTCAGTTGATTCATAGAGAGCATTCCGTCAGCTGAAATTTGTATCACTTCCTCAACTGGATTTATTTCATATGGATGGTGATTCGCGGAGTCCTCCTCCTCAACTCGTTTCTCATTTACATGACTTGTATGTGCTATCTCCATCTTTTTCATCAGTTTGGATATCAACAGACCTTGTTCTTGGCTCTGTTTGGTGAGTGCAGCAACAGATTGAGTCAAGCTTGCCAGTTGTTCTTCGACAGACGAAGCATTTGTTGCCATGGCACAGGCTATGAATGAGTCATACGCCAAACTTTCTATGGATCGAGGAGTTGGGCAGATAGAGTCCTCTTCACCATCTTTGACGTCGTGCAATGGCTTATCGAGAACAGTCCCCACTACGTGATTTGTCTCTAAGGAGACTTCAGACATACTCCTTATAACTACTTCAACATCTTTAGTTTGCAACTCTGAAGGTTTTGAGGCAGTAGACCTTCGTATCGCAATCCTGAGTGGAGTTGTTCTTTGAATCTTTTCAGTCTGCAGCTCTGAAGGTTTCAAGGTAGAAGATCTTCTTATGGCAATCCTGAGAGGAGCCATACTTTGTACTTTCAAACTTTCGAAGAGAGGAGATGAGAGGTAGAAACTGTCCCACTGGGCGTGCCAAAATTTGTAACAACAAAATTTGTATTTATTAAAATAATAAACACAAAAGATATTACAATGATAATCCGAGATGGATTAAACTTGAGAATTTAAGTAAACAGTTTCTAGCTATCCTCTGATTCCTCTCTTGAGTTGACTTCTTTGACTTTATCAACTTTCTGAGTCGGATCTTCGGATGAAGCTTGTCCGTGCTCGGGATTGACTTGAAGCTTTAAAATATTTATCCGGAGGCGTCGAGCCTTTGTTCGGATAAAACGTTGACTTGAAGATTTGTTGTGAAGAATGTTGTTCAATTTGGTAGAACGTTGACTTCACGGAGATTGCTGGATGAATTTGATATGAAGAACGCCGGATCGGAGGGGCTTAGAATCTTGATCTCTGTTGGAGGCGGTTGGATAAAAAAACGCCGGATCGGAGGGGCTTAGAACCTTGATCTCTGATCGGAGGCGGTTGGATGGAAGAACGCCAGATCGGATGGGCTTAGAACCTTGATCTCTGATCGGAGGCGGTTGGATGGAAGAACGCCGGATCGGAGGGGCTTAGAATCTTGATCTCTGATCGGAGGCGGTTGGATGGAAGAACGCCGGATCGGAGGGGCTTAGAACCTTGATCTCTGATCGGAGGCCGTTCTTGACTTGAAGATGCTTGAAGATCTTAAGTCTTGACTTGAAGATGCTTGAAGATCTCAAGGGAGCACTGCTCGTATTCTTGATCTCTTCAGAAGCGCGTCTTCAGATGTTTTTTGTGTTTTTGGAATGAGGACTGAAGGCCCTTATTTATATGTAGAGAAAATAACCACTTGAGAGATATTTTCTCCTTTAAAATATATGTTGGGCTTTTTTCCTTTAATTAAGCCTGATGGACTGGATAAGGCTTAATTATCAATTATTTACTCATTTATTTTAGGAATTAATTTATTTAAATTCCTTAATAAATAAATAATTAATTGATAATTATTGCATTAATTTGCCACATATTTTATTTAATAGACAATAAAATTCAGGTGCCTACAATAGTAATTATTTAAAAATAATATACCAAAATATTATAGCAGCTTCAAAGCTTACAAGAGGAGTTTGTCTATTTTGCACTCGGCCGATGCAATTAATGGTATTACAGTATATTTAAAAAGAAAATATTATTAATATAAGAATATAATTTAGTATAAGAAAAGATATTCGGTCAAAATTAAGAATATTAATATAATAATTTTTTATTAGTTAAAAAAATCAAAATTTAAAGGGCTACATTTTGTTTAATGTGAGATCACTTTTTTTTTTCTAAATAAATAAGTTAACACTTTTCAACAAATATGTTATCACCCTTTTATTGAGATTTGGTGCTTTTCATTTATATTATAAATAAATTTATTTATAAAATAATTATTTGTTAGTTTTTTTTTGTAAGTACAAATAATTTTATATTAAAAATAAATATAATCACCGAAATTTCAATTTTTAATCAAAGGTATTATATTATCTAAAAGACATTTAATTTAAATAATAAGGATATTATTAGTATTAATTTTTTCGTATTTATAAATTCATATTTAGATTATTATTAGTAATTTATAAATTCGTATTATTATTATTTTTTATTTTTTATTTTTTTTTTCCACACAGAAAACGGAAATACTCCACTAGTAGTGAATGGAAGTAGGGTTTTAGATCGGTAAAACCCCCAATTTTGCAGCAGCACTAAACAGAACTCAAGATCGAAATTTTTCTTCATAAGAAGAGAAAATGTCATTCGCCGCCGCTCGATCTGTTTTCCGGTCGTCAACTGTCCGTAACGCCGCCGCGAGGCTCGCCTCCCAGCCTAAAGCCGCTCGCTCACCGTTCCGTCTCCCTTCAAGAAATCCTCTCGCTCAAAGCCTCTCAAGGTATCTCCATTCCCTGCCTGCACTAATTCAATTGCGTACACACACACACACCAAGCAACGGTTTATAATTTTTAGAATCAATTTCTCGTTTTGAAGGATTCCTGTTGAGATGAGTGCGTGCTCGATGTCGATGCAGCCGTTCCACACAGCCACCTCCTCGGCATTGATGACGTCGTTGCTCACAGTTTCTCGCTGCGGTCTTGCTTGGCTTCCTGAAGGTGCTTTTTCCTCCTTTTCCTCTCTTTTATATTTTTCTGATTGGTGCTAATTGATTACTCTGAGATTTTTATTATTTTTTCATTCAAAACAGTGATACGAGTACTATTTAATTGGTGCTTCAAAGCTGCTTTCTTTGTATGAAGAACTCAATTTAAAGGCTGAAGAATTAACTATTAACCTGCGTAAACGTGTCTCTATCATATATATACTTTGGTGTTATGATATTTGTATTTTCGTGCTCTGCAATGCTGTTTATGAAGAGCTTTTCCTCTTTGTGAGTGTGTATGTGTGTTTGTAATCTATACCTTAAGCGTGTATAAATGAACTGTTAATGTCACGAGTTTATTCATAAAATAGGGAAGAAAGTAGGTTGATATCTTCTCCATTTTGTGTTTGAGTACCAGAGATGCAAGGGTTAAGGGCTAATGGATTGAGCATTACTACAGGATAGGGATGTCGGCTACACTCTTTTACATTTAATCCATGTTGATGTCAGTCTTTTTGTTGTAGTTTCAAAACTCTATTTTTCAATCTGATGTTCTAGTTTGCATCGAACTTGCCATGTTTGTGTTTGAGAAAGACTCTTGTTCTTGGGTTTCCGAAAGGGCGTGATTGCAAATGGTCTTTCATTTCTCTCGGAGAAGTCGTAGAGATTTATTTCAATCTGTGGTGTCCCATTATTCTTTTTTTTTTTACAAGAGCCAGTGAGTCAATTCAGGCATCATTGTGCCTATAAAGACAACTTTCCTATATCCTTTTCACTATTCCATTAAGTTCATTAACCATCTTATCTGTACCTATGTGTTGATTCTTCTCTTATTGTTTTTTCAAACTGACTCAATTTTCACTGATGTTTTAAAGTTTTCTTTGTGGTAATCAAGTCCGGTTTTCAAGTATTGTGAAAATCATCGTGAAAAGTGTGACTTGTGTAGTATTTCCGTAATTTTTCGCACTCAAATAATGTATTAAAATTTCTACAGTCCTGCTCTCTAGTAGAAATCCTGAATGCTGTTAGGATGCCCTAATCCATGGCTTTTTATTCTTGATTTAGGTATCTAGCAAAGCCTGTAGAGATCTCTTTTGCTGCCCTCCATGTGTATTGTTCTGGTGAGTTAGTCTTTTCCAAAAATGTCAGTGTCACCTGACCTCAGAACATTAGTGAATGCATGGTTATAGGATGCAAGTCAATCTTGTTTTTATCATCATTTCATTCTATGTCTTCATGGTCTGTCTTCTCCTAGATTATCTTTCCTTCTAATGATGGTCGGTCAGAATACCTAAATATAATAATTTGTATATATGTATGTCTTTTTCAATTTTAATTCAAATTTCTTAATTTGTCTGGTGCTAAAACCAATTAGATGTCTGTTTCCTAAAGCCTTTTTTGTAGTTTTAAATTAGTGTCTTTTTTCTTCCTATTGTAGGCCATTGACACAACTAAATGAAGGTGCAGAGGCAATGAAGAATACTTTAGATCTCTCTTTCAGAATTCTATATTTTAAGTTGAACGGATCATTGACTGTTGCATAGTTGAAAAATAAAATTTTGATATTGTATCAACTCCTGTTTGTGGGGTTCAATTACCTATTATTTGATCTTCCATGTGTGTTTTGAGTCTCAACTTTCTAGAGAGTTTCTATATTTTGCTTGTGGACGGGTATTATTATCCAATCCTCACTAGATTAGGGTAACCTCTAACCTTTACGAGACATATGATCAGAGAATTTATAAGACAACGAACACTTAAACTTATACATGCTTTCATCTTTATTTAATCAGCTTGCTTTGATGGTGTGTGATGACCTATGGAAGGCAAGGATTTGAATTTGCTGGAGAAGGGCCACATCACTCTAGACCTAGAGAGATTACTAAATATTTCCTTTTTCTTAGTGATAGTTTTCGATACCACCATTTTCTTTAACTGTTAATCTGAATGCTAAATGAACATGCATGATCGATGTTTTTCTGAACTTATTTTCTTATAATTACTATACGTGCTGTGAGTGGTCAATATCTTCCAAAGTACTCAAACGATTCTAATGTATTAATCAGCTTGCAACGAGACATCGTGATCAGTTGAATCCTTCAAAGTCTCGAGCAAGACTTCCCCTATCTGAACTTGTGCTCCCCTTTTTAGAGAGATGTTCATCATCAAATGTAGCAAATGAACCCAAGAATTATTTTGCTGTTTCGTAACTATACGTGATTTAGACTGGAAACGTAGTTGAGATGTGTGCGTTCTGCTACATATCGTAACGTTGGCATTATTATTATTATTATTATTATTTCTTCGTAATGAAGCATTTGATGATCTGAAGCAGTTGTGATGAATTTTGTTGAACTGAGGTGGATTTTTTCATCATTGTTTGTTTGCCAGGTTGTGATGATAATTAATGGAAGTTTTCTCAAGCATCACCCATTTTGTATTAGGGGCTTCTCATTGTCTGTCAACTTTTTTTAAGACAATCCAAGCAAGATCTTGACAAACACAGCTTGTGATAGAATTACTGATGGTTTCACTCTATATGAATTTGTTAAGTGTTCCTGTGGAGCCTATTTTTGTACTTGTATTCGAGCTCAGTAGTCGGGCTGATTCGTGAATTTTCAAGTCAAGTATAGTCATGCTCGAGCTCAACTCAATAAAAATATCGAGTATGGTATTCAGGCTTGAGTTTGGCTCGTGAAGTTTAACAAATAAATTCATATAAATGTTAATCGAATTCAGTTTTTGCTTTAACCTATTTTCTAAATGAAAAAAACCGAACCAAATTTCGCACCTGAATTGAATTAAAATCCTGAAGAAACTGAGCTCGTGTCAGATTTTGATTAATTCTGTAAGATCAGATTGTATAAATCTTCCATAGGCTCACATCATATTATTTAACACATATTATCATTACATATTGATTTAACATTATTTGTTAGATTTATTAAATCCTAACTAATCCTAAATTCACATTTCTTATTAATATTCAAACCTAAAACAAACAAGCGAATTGGATTCCCTATTGCATCTAAAGTGTCTTAGTCTTGCAAGCGACCATCATCCAAGGTTCTTTATTTAATTAATTATTTATTCTCTTTATTCCAATTTATAAGTATCCACAGTGTAAACAAACCATGTGGAATTTCTGTTAATGCTTGGTAGAATTTCTTGATATATATAAATAATGTATATTAATCCCTCTCTCTTTTCAGTATAAAGACTAAAAAGATGGTCTCAAAGTAACATGTAAACTTCGCATCTCAAATCAAGAAACTCCATATCTCGATTTGGATAGCCAATACTACCAAAGATAAAACAGAGCAAATAGACAAGAAATCTGAAACTATGTATTCTGATGTTCAAGGAATGGAATCTTGATCAACATCAGCAATTCCCCCTTGCTTCTCATACTCTTCCATGGAATCAAACTCGTACTTCGACTTCTTATCATTACTGTAATAATACCCTTCCTCGTTGTTGTTTTCGAACCCACTAACACTAGGGCTCCCATTTTCACTCTCAATGGCGTAGTAGTACTTACCATTGCTCTGTAACCTCGTATCACTCATTCCCTGTGGCTTACTCTTGTAACCGTTGTCGAAGTCATAACCCGTATGGCTGTTGTGGTAGCCCTTGTCATTCGGCGTCCAGAAAGCGTTGTTGTTGCTCAAGCTGTCGGAGTAGCCGTTGTTGTAGGTGTAGGTTTCCCCGTTGTTGAATTCTTCGTCGTTGTTGTCCTTGGCGTATAGGCCATAATATGGAGTGTCGCTCTCGTCCTCATACGGGGCCGGTGCAGGGCTGTAATCGGCCCCGATAGTTGTCGGGGCCGATGATGGGATGATATTGTCTCCGAAAGTTGTCGGAGACGGGGCTGGTGAGAAGTCATCAACCCCAGTCCCGACGGGTGCCAACGTCGGGGTGCTGCTAATTTGGCTCGTGGGAGTCGGAGATGGAGTTGGTGATGACAAGGGGTTAGTATTTGGTATAGTTAAGTAGTTGGTTGTTTTAAGGTGGGGATATTTGGAGAAGAACTTGCTCTCTCTAGCTTGGATTTGGTAGCAAGAAAATGCCATTATGAGAAAGAAAAAGGACAATAGTTTGAAGAATGTAGCCATTGTTGAGAGTGAGAAGTGGGTTTTGGATTTTTTTGAAGTAGTTCATACTTGGTACTTGCGTTATGTATGTAAGAATATATGCTGAGGTGTTGTTTTGTTTGGCGAAATGTTTTGCTGAGATTGAGGAATTAAATATATGTGAGGTATGAAATCATGACATTTTGCAAAGTTGCATGTGATGTTAATAAATTGTCCAACAACAAGCTTTAATTATAATTAAGGTGATTATTTTTTAAATTAAAATTGAAAGACAAAAGCTAATCTTACGGTATGGTTTCTTAGGTGGGTTATTACTTTGTATGGTAAGAGAAATTTTTTTGTATTACTTTCTACTCTACTCTGTCTCATAATTGCTAATTTAATTGTCTAGGTGTCACGAAATTTTGCAAGAGCTAATATTCTGGTGTAATAAATTGTTAAAACTATTCTTAATTTGATGTAATTATGAACTAATGTAAATTTAATTTGACCAACATAAAGAATGGTGTTTGTATTTGTTGATGCACACTTTCGTTGGGATGATTTAATATTTCATGTATGGTTTAAGATTTTTGATGGGGAAATGCTTTCTTTATTTTCTTTTCTAATTTCCCCTGAAAATGTAAAAAATAAATAAAGAACATTAAAGTATTATGTGGAATTAGTTAATAGTGAAAAAGTCGAAATTAAATTTGAAATAGTAGAGAATTGGGAGAGCACGAAATAAAAGCAAATTGAGGTCAAAATTATGGTGTCGGTAGCAATAGAGTTAGTTTGGATTGTAAGCAATCAATTACTCTCTCACCCTAATCACCACCGTTGATGGCGTCCACTTTAAGCAAATTCATTCCTTTTTCATAATATTTCTAATACCAAAAATTTAAAAAAAAAAGACAATGGAAATTATATTAATCTTTTTTGTGGTAATACTAATACATATATGATTGAATTGAATTTGTGTACTATAATTATAATTTCATTTTATAGTTTATATGATCTATTTTACCTTTTAAGTTCTTGGAAGTTAATTATCCAGGATGTTACTATTAAAAAATATATATTAAATTTTAGGGCATAATTATAATGTTATGTTTATATTTCATGTAGTATTTTATAATTGTGGGTTATTGTCTATTTTACCCACGAATTTAGAGTTTTATCTTTAAGTATACGATGTTTAAATCCAAAATATAATTGTTTTTAATCCATAAATAAGCCGATTTCATGCAATGTTATCAAAATAGGACCCGGTCGGAAACAACATTAAAATCGGGTTTGAATCGGCTAAAATTGAAAAAATTGCTCCAACAATTTTTTTTCTTCGATTTTTTTATTTATTTTTATTTATTTTTTTATTTTTTATAATATTTCTCTTTTACTTCTGAAAGGATATTTAAAATTTTTATTAAATTATGAATTATAGCATCGTATGGATATTTTATAAACTATGAATGAAGTACTAATAGTAAATTATGAATATTTTTATTTGATTATATTTTTATTTAAATTATATTTTTTAACTAAGAACTAAATTGAAAATGAGTTTCAGATTCTAATATCCAAATAAGAAAATTTCTTAAAGAGGCCAGGCCCATTGATGGCCCAATTCGAATGGACACCAAATAAAATTATCCAATTACTAAAGCCACACTTTCGAAACAAATCACCCCTACACAAATGTATTCAGCCCGAATAGAAAATAAGATGGGCCTCAATGTATCCAAGTTACGATCACAAAGTAAGTTGGGCTTAACTTTTTTCTATTAACGGAAATTAAAAAACTCGAAACTGGTTCATGTTATAAATGGATGAGATCCAATCACATTTTACTCTCTTATATAAATCTTTATATATAATAAAACACACTTTAAAAGTCAAAATTGAACTAATTTTTAATCTATACCATTGATTTTGATTACTAAACCTATTTTAATCTCATCTGTTCATCACATTATTCAATCTCATTCATTCATCACAATTATGATATTAGATTTTCGCCATTGATTTTTTTGTCATAATAATGATACCTTATTTAATTTAAAATGATACCTTATTTATATGTGTGCTTAATATTATATTTTCATTAAATATAATACATAACTACTACTAATTTTAATTATTTTTCAAATTATTATGTTAATTATTCATGTACAATTTGAATTAATTTTTTCAAATTATGTTAATTATTTCAAAATAATTTGAATTAATTTTTAATTATAATGTTTAGGGTTTATGGTAAGAGTACGAGTAGTACAAAAAAAATATCATTAGAATTTGAAATTAAAATAAAAATTATAATATTTTTGTATTCAATATGCACTAATCAGTGGTTTGATTACAACTAATTTATGAGAAATATATATAAAAGGTTATAGGAAGCTCCCTTATAATATAATTAATTGAAATGCCTATAATCAAATTATACCTAGGTTTAAATGTAGTTTTTAGGAGATTCATAAAAATGTATGAGAGAAGATTTTCATTTTTTAAAAATATAATAACAATTTTAAGTGAACAATGATATCCGATCCATAAATCGATTAATTCGGGGGAAGCCAGAACCCACCATCTACTAAAGACTTTGGGACGGATAAAAATATTGTAATGAATTTTTAAAATATTAATTTTTATATGATATTTATTTATACCCGGGTATGAGTATTATGAGAGAAGATTTTTATTTTTTAAAAATATAATAACAATTTTAAGTGAACAATCTATTAATTTTTTATTTTTTCAATTTATGAATAGAATATGTATAATTCTTATAAAAATGAAACTGAGAAATACATATATTACCTATGAGTAATTCTTTCATCAGTGCTAATATCGATTCGTTTCACCCTTAGGTAAACATTAACCAAGCATACGGATGCAATACAATAATAAGTTTGGGATGATATTATTATGAATTTTTTAAATTGGACATGTTCGATCACGAATTTTTAACATTTAAATGGATACGAATTACGGGTACTCCTAACATCGATATTGATTATCTCTACTAATTATATTTTCTGGTACCCTGAGCATTTGATATTTAAATAAATATGGTATGATACCTTTAAATAGATACGGGTACCTAAATACAACTAATTAATAAATATACAACTATCTAATATGATATTAAATAAAATTGGATATTATACGTAAATAATTAGTAGTATAACTTTAGAATATTTTGATAAACATGTTTGAGACGTATACGAGTATCAACGAGTAGTTTAGGGCATAATGTACCCCAATGATTTAATATTTATCAGCAGTGAAATGACGACTTTATTTCTGTGATTTATGATATACTTTTTACCGGTGGTTTAGGGCATAATGTTCCCTGATTGTTTAATATTTATCGGCAGGATTTAGTGTTTGTTCCAATTGTAATATTATGACTTTACCCCTATGGTTTATGGTATACTATTATCCAGTAGTTTAGGGCATATTATAAAAACTAACCTAAACTTCAACTTTTGTTTTCAATTTTACTTTATTTAGAAATAATTCAATTTTAATTTTGACCGTCCAAATAATGCTTTTGATTTCAATCATAAAATTTAATTATACTAATAATGAATTTTTATTTAAATTTTATTTTTTTATTTTACAATATAAATTTAGTAAATATAGAATATATTTTTGACATATTTGACTAATTTTTAATCAATATATACTTAATTTATTTATGTTAGTTAATAGCTATTTATTTTACAAAATCATTGACCATGCAACACACGACACTATTTTTTTTATATTCTTACTGCTGCATGAGACGGTATTACTAGGCTTCTCCTTCGGTAGAGATAGAATGATTTATCCAAAAGGTATAATTTAGACTTCTCTTTCGGATATAATGACATCAAGAATACATTGGCTTCTCCTTCGGATAGAAATTGATTGATTTATCCAAAAGAAATAATTTTGACTTCTCTTACAAATTTAAATGATATCAGAATACTTTTATCTCGTGCAACGCACATGTTCAAATGCTAGTTTTTATAAACATGTACCTCTTTCATCAACACTTATGTGATATTATCTAATGAAACGAGTTCAAGTGAACTATTTCATTAAAAAAATTATAGTTTAAATCTTCTTAGAAAAAATGATAATTAATTAAGAAAAAATAAAGCAGTCTTATTATGAGACAATTTAATGATCTAATACTAATGTTGCCCCTTTAGGTTAATTATTTAGGTATATACAAAATGAGAGTATATTGATCTCAAATAAATTAATGAGACACTACAAAAAAACTGTTTTTTACTAATGGAATATTCCGTTGGTAAAAGCCTTAATTCCATCGTTAAATTGGTTTACCAATGGATTAGCAACGGAATCCGTTGGCAAATTTCTGTTGTTAAAGTGATGCATGGTTGGTAAATATTTAGGAATAAAAATTCAATTCCGTTGGTAAATAATTTCATTGGTAATAATTCCATTGGTAATTTATATAATGATTTCCTTGTTAATCCGTTGGTAATTACCAACGGAATGAATTCGTTGGTAAAATAGAGAATAATCCGTTGGCATTCCGTTGCTAAAAGAAAAATATCATTTTTGTTGCTAATTTGTTGCTAATTACCAATGGATTGAATTCCGTTGATAAATTCTGTTGTTAAAAAATAATAATTTTTTTGTGGTGAGATATATATCAAAGTTGGAGACGAATAACTTAAAAGATTATGGATGTGCCGTTGGAACATGACTCTATATTATTATTAAAATTTTAAAAAAATGATGTCCATAGTTCATTATAATGTACACTGTTCTTGCACTCAAGGGAACAAGAACACACACAGTGGGAAACGGGAAAGCAAGACACATTTGATTCGATCCAAGTTGTTGTCGTCGAATTGTGGTGCGAAAGAAGTTAAGATCAAGACGATGATGGTGGTATTTTGGATACACCTTGACGTTGTAGTTCAGACATGACACTGTCCATTGATGGTGGCTTAAGTCCAAGTGGCAGTGGCAACCATGGCTTTGCTATTACATCTCCAATGGCTGCATCTATACTTTCCTTCGACTGTCAAACAATGGACGATTATAATGTTAATTACTTTACACACATAAATATTTTTAATATGTGTTACTTGTAATGAAGAAGAAATCAATCTATAGGGGACAACCCTACGGTTTCTTATGGAGTCAGAATTAACACGTGTATGGATGGAAAAGATTAATTTAATTAGAAACTATCACTCCAAATCAATGCATAAACCCTAATTCAACCAACAATGGACTCCATATCATTCATGTTAATCTATATTAGTTTGATATATATATATATAAAGAAATAATTTAGAGAGCTGACCGGGTGAACCTCAGAAGGGGCTTGGGTTAGTGTAGGGTCCACTTTATACGTCGCAGGAGGAGGTACTCCGGCAACCGATGGACATGGAAACCTCTGCAACATTAGGCACTCTTTGTGAGATATTTCAGAAAAAAAAAAAAAGTTTATCTTTAGATATAAAAGAAAAATGCATGATGAATGGATTATACATCTGAATCCATCAAATATATAGTACATTGTTAAATTATGGAAGCAATGTACAAATTTAAATATCAAAACTTTGAAGAAGAGAGGGTTGAGTAATCACCGGTGGCAGCAAATTGTACGGCGGAAAGCAAGGCGTTCCAGTCGTCGGAACCTACAGATACACAAAATATAAGTTATATCATACGAGTTAGTCTTGTGTGATCGTGATTTTACTTTTTAGTACATAAAAAATTAATCATCAGAAGGATGAATAAACATGTTTGATTGCAAGTAGAGTTAGGTACAAGACTTACGTATTGGTGGTGGCCGGAATGCCAAAAAGGAGGGTCGGCCGGCGGCCAAGGCGGAAGAGATGGTAGTGGAGCTACATGTTTAGGCCATGTGGTCATCAATGATTGGTCGGCGGATGGATGACCCCAAACGTGTAGAGGTCTAAAGTGAGGCAGTGGTGCCACCGGAGGAAACCCCATGGTAGGTGCAATCCATGGATTAATCTCTCTCTTCGCCGGTCGTCCACCGGCTGCCGTAGCACTGTACACCGGCCGCCGGTGGCTCCAGCTTGCCGCCTCGGCTTCTCTTGCTAGCAAATGTTTCCGATGAGATCGATATTTCTGCCATGTAAGTAATGGTTCATTTTTACAAAATTAATTATATAACATATTATAAAGGAAGATTATGACTGTAATGAATAATTATATCAATCTTGCTAATTATTTGAGGAAGTTAGATGCTACTACTAATAATCTTGATCTTTTTTTTTTATTATTATTAGAGGCAATAATAACACTTTTGTGATACTTTAAAAAAAAAAATTGTAATAAAATCTAGGTTTGATTACAATGCATTTGTGCTGTCTGTTATATTAGAACATACATGTTCCCAAATCTATATAATTTGGTACATGTGATGCAATAATTTCTGAAATTGGGGCAATATTAAATCTATTTTTTCCCCATATCTACTGGTGTTACCCAATGTAGACTATTATAGAAATTGAAAAATTGAAAAAGATAGCCTTTTCACTTGGAAACAAAATGAATCAAGGTAAAGAAAAACTAGACAAATAATGAGCTGACAAATCACTTTCTCACTTTGCTTCAACATCTGTCATAATTTCCACAAAGACTGTAATAATCCACTGCTGAATCTTCATTCTAAAAGTAATCTTTTCATTACTTACTTTTATTTATTTATTTTTCTTTGGAAAACCCTTCTCTGATTTTCCTGCTATAGATAATCTTCAAAGTCACACCACCGCCCACAGATTAGAGTGTCAGTTTTGTGTAGAGCTATTAATAGTGTATATTCAAACTCGATTGGCTCATTAAACAATTTGAGTCAAGTTTATTAAGTCTTATCGAGTCGATTTTTAAAAATTATATTTTATAGGAATATTTGTTATTTAATACTCTGTTCGATTTTAAGATATCCATTTTATTATTTTTGGCGTCCACTTCAAAGATATCCATTTCCCCTGTTTAGTAAAAAAGTACACAATATGGCCCACCACTTCCCTCTAATACAACTACCCACTTTACATATAATAATAATACTATTCCTTAATTCACGTGCAAAAAGCAAATGGATACCTTAGAACCGGACGGAGGGAGTATAATAGGAGTAATTATTATACTATTATACTATAAATTATAATCAAATAATACTATTTATTAATAATACTACTCCCTCCGTCCCATAGTTACGTTCACCGTTACTGTAGATACAGAGTTTAAGAAAAGTTACTTTTTGACCAACTTTATTGACTTTTTAGGGGTATTGTGGTATTTTTAGGTAATAAATAAATTATAAAGTAAGTTATGTGTGTTAGGTGTGAGTGGTATTTTTGAAATTAAGATAACTTTTGAGGTTGTTGGTTAATGTGAACTTTCCATTTTTGGGTGGTGAACATAAGTGTGGGACGGACGAAAACGGAAAGTGTGAACATAAGTATGGGACGGAGGGAGTATTTATTAATAATATTATTAATTATAATTATTATTAAAATAATTGATTCTTATCGACCTGAACTCGACTCGTTAATGAAATGAGCGTAAGGCGAGCTCGAATAGTCACAAGTTGAACCGAGCTCGAACTTTAACAAGCCGAGCTCTCGACTAGTTCGTTTATTTTAATAGCTCTACTTTGTTTGAGATCATTTAACGATAAAAACATTATACATTTTTATAATTAGTCATCAATTTTATTAAAAATATTATCACTTTTTAACTATAATAAATTATTAATAAAATAATTCACTGCACCATTAAAAATTGGAGTATCATTTTTTTTTGTTAAAATATTATTATATTTTATCGGTTTAACGAAATTATTCGAAGTTATTCCGTGTGTATACTTAAAAAGAAGAATACCACACAAGTCTTCGCAAATACTACCCCATTAAATAAATAAAAAAACCAGTATGATTGATAATTGTGGAGAGGGAGGAGAGAGAGTATACTTGAAGATGGCTGGCAATGTTATGGCGGGTGAGAGTATCAATTCCCATAATTTCAAGAATTCTAGACGGAACCGCCTTATCCAACCCCAGCTGCTCCACCGCCTGAACGAACCGCCGGTGTAATTCCGGCGTCCAATCTACCTACACACATTTCATCAAATCCCATCATCTTTTTCTTCACATTTAATAAAAGTGTCTAATCAGCAACTATCGATTCTTAGGATCCATAAATTTAAAAAGCACCCTTGATACTCGTGATGTGTGCTTTCTCACTATAAATATGAGAGAGAAAGTAGAGAGAGAAAGAGGGTAATACCTTGGGTTTCTTTTTCACCAGAGGATTTTTAGACGATTTTCTACTTTCCTCCTTTCCAGGTGGATTATCCACAACGGATTCCTCCATTTTACTCATAATCTCCTGATCCGGCCCGAACCCGACTTCCGAACCCGAAGCCGAAACGGACTCCGGAGCAGCTGGATGAATCACGTTTTCGCTATTTCCAGAATTACTCTCCTCCTCCATTTCTGACATCTTCATCTCCGATTCAGCACTGACGGAGAAATCGGCCAGAAATTCCTGATGCATCTCCAAATCGGGCAAAACGTCGCCGTCGCTGATTCCGACGAAAATGTCGTCGAAATCAATGCTGTCGAGCAGATTCTCGCTCGTGAATTCCTGAAATTCGTACTCCTCCATCGAAAATCCCCTTTCTCTCTCATTCTTCAAGCTCATCAATGGCGACACAGTAAGCATTCCAATTCCGGAAGTAAATCTACAGCAGCTGCAGATTACTGTTACGGAATCGGTCGGCTACTGCAGAATCTGTCAACTCCAACCGAATTGATTGGAGGGAATTTTACTATTAAATCCGAGTTTTTGCTTCTGTAAATCCTCTGTTTTATTTTTTCGAGCGAGAGTGTGGAGAGAGAGTGGAGCAATTTGATATCGACCACAATTTGTGTGTGGGGGCTCTGCAGATTTGTTTTTTGTCTTTGTTTTTGCTGAATAATATTGAACTCAGCTATTCTAGTTTATTGTTTCACGTTGTCTCGTAGATTTTTTTATTAAGAATGAAAATCAAATTAAATCACTCGATATTCGATTTAAGATTGTTCACTAAAAACTTGTTTGATTTGATAAATATATCAAACAAGTTTAAATAAATTTTTACAGTATGTTCGATAAAATTAAAAATTCGGTTCAAGCTCAAGTTCAATTAATGAAAATAAGTAAACAAGTGTAAATTTATTAATTTATCAAATTATTTGAGTTTCGACTCGATAAATACTCATTCGGATTTAGTTTGATTGTTTTTCAAACAAATTCAAACATATACTCCATGAAACTTGATAATATTTCAAACAAGTTTAAATAACTCTTTATTCGACTTATTTACACTCATATTTTTAGGAATAATTTAGTATTTTTATGTAGTATATGAATAGTAAATTATGTTATTTACTTATTTGTTGTTTGATTGAGGAGATTATTTTATATATTAAGAATTTTATTTTATAGAATAATGAGGTAAGTATAAAGAGATGAGTATGTACGTAAATATATATTTGGAAACGTATTTGGATTTGTGGATGCCCTTTTTTTGAAGTTTAAAAAAATCTCTAAAGTGTATTGCTCGTGAATTGTTTTAATGAAATATTACTATATTCACAACAAAAAATAAAATAAAGTTTTGAGTACTAGATATTGGATCAGATTTGAAACATACGTGTTTGTATTTTTGTAAAGCTTTCTACTCCCTCCGTCCCGGGTATTTTTACTCGTTTGTACGGGCACGGAGATTAAGACGTTTTATTTTTTTAATATATAATGTAAGAAAAAGTAGAGATAAATTAGTAATTTAAAAAGAAAAAGTGAATAAAATTATTGGGAATGATGAATAAAGTGTAAAAAAGTAATTAAAGTTGTTGGGATTGTAAAAAGTAGGTAATAAAATAATATGTATTTTTGCCAAAAATTGAATGAGTAAAAATACGTGGGACACTCCAAAATGAAAAGTGAGTAAAAATACGTGGGACGGGGGGAGTACTATTATTTCAATTTAAAATATTTTTTTCTCATAGAATCTGAAAGCCTAGACAATAAATTTGAAATGGACAATATAAAAACCTCATATTTTAAATCTAGTCATAAGGTAATATTTGCTTTTGATAAAATTTAAAGGAAATTAAAAGCAATACACGCAGGATAAAAAATTTGGAAATTTCACAACATTGCAAATATATACTCCTACTTCTTTGCACAAATATATATTATTATTATTATCTAATATCAGTCATTTATATAACAAAATGTTACTATATGTTAGTTGGTGGAAATATTTCATGTAAAAGAGGTGCATAATTATAGTGATTTTTTTTTATTAAAAAAAATACAGTGAGGTTATAGGTGGCATTATGGTGAAACGAAAAGGATATTTTCGTCCTTCTAACCAATTTAATTCAATGGAAGAATTTCCGCGTAAATATACCAACTAATTTCTTTTTTAAGGAAATATTAATTGGATTATAATTTCCATTTCAATAGATTAATTGCGTTTAATTATTAGTACTTATATTATAAAGATAAATTCACTACTATTAATGATTGATCATTGATGTACCTCAGTTTGCTGATTAATAAATGTTGATGTCTATATACAGTTGTGGATTGTTACTATCGTGGCTTTGAAATAGAAAGGGATTTCCAAATCCTAACACACACTTATCCTTCTTCATTTATTATTTGCTATTCCGGATTACAAATCCACTTAAACAAAAAAAAAATTAATAAATTGATTTTTTCTACCACATTTACCAATAAAATTCAATCCAACAAATTGTCACAAAAATTACACTTTACTTTTAGCAACAAAGTGACACAGAATTTATATTATTTTTACCAACGGAATAATTTTCGCTGTTAATTACATGGTAAAAATTTTTTTTTTTTTTAAAAAGGTGATTATTTCTGTGAAGTACTCCTATTGATTATTTTATTTAATCTTTAAATTAAAACAATTATATACCCTTCGTTGTGCAAAATTGTAATTAGCTGTCAATTGAAACTTATTGGGCCCCTTATTATAGTTATCTCGAGTTAATGGACCTTTAAAGCCCATTAAGAGTCGTAATAATTTATAATTAGATAGCCCCACAATAACGAACATTAAAGAGATTCCAAATCACTTCCAAACTTAAAGGCCCAATTATAAAAATATGGAGTATGCGAGACATCTCACAATTAAAAAAAATAAAAAAAAAAGATTAAATATGTTGCACATGACTTGCAAATGAGTTAACACATCAAGTACAGAACATAGATTAAATATTATTATTTATAGACAAGATAGATTAAAATGGGGCCACAAAGAGAAATAATTGTTATCCATTTGGATTATGTTTCACAAAAGGTTCTCAAACTTTTTTTGAGTTTTTTTGAGTAATTCCCACCTAGGGCAGCATACTTTGGTTGGCCGTTAAATTTGAAGAAAAAAATAATAAAATATTAAATTAATACATTAGAAAAAAAAAACAATGTTCAAACTCTGAAAACAAAATAGGAACATTTGAATACCCAACTCTTTTTTTTTATATCTACTAAATATAATCTAATTTCTGGCCCTACACTCAATTATTGAAATTGAAATTGAAATTGAAATTGAAATTGAATATGTTTATGATATTCACTTCAAAATTAATGATTGAAATCTAGAGCTTTTCATTTATTTATTTACTCCCATTTATATTTTTTGTTAATATCTAAATTCACAATTGGCAATTCTCATTTTTTCTAGACAAATACTTGGATACAAGTTACAATTCCTATACAACCTCATTCTCTTACTTTTAATGTGTGTTTTTCTTTTTTTTTTTTTAAATTGTTGCATTTTTTTATTATTATTTTTATTATTTTGTTTTTTATTTATTTAATTTTAGGAATATAATTGCAATTTTACCCTTGTGGTTTAGGGTATAATTTATCCCTAGGATTTAGGGTATAATTGTAATTTTACCCTTGTGATTTATGGTATAATTTATCTCCTATGGTTTAGGGTTTAGGATATAATAGTCATTTAAATAAAATAAATTTAAAAATAAAATAAAAAATAACATTAATAAAATATCAGGAATTAATTAAGAAGGGTGAGGACCAAGGGTGTACTAATTCAATTGGTATACCCGGTTGTACGCTAGTCCATCTCTTTTTTTCTATATTAAGGATACATATTAATGTAAGAATAAATCGCATGCTGTAAAGAATTTATACTTTATGAAGATAAAATTTTTTATTTTTTTTGAACTTCAACTCAAACAACTTTAGGAATGTGGACAAACATTCATAATTTCATTGTTCATATGATGTCAGATCTAAACTTAAAAAATGGAGTATTTTTTTATGCAAAATTAAATGGAAAAAAATTTACTTTCAATTAATATAACTCGAATCATTAATTAATTTTTATGAAAAATTGTTATATGGCCTTTCTTGCATGAATCAAGCCAAGATAGTTTGTATTCTCTCCATTCCATGTAAATTCTTCACTTCCCAATTTTTAAAATTAATATTCTTCCTTTTATTTTAATAAATTATTTTTTTATTTTTTATTTTTTTATTTTTAATTTGAAAGAAATGATAGAATACTACCAGACTGTCGTGTTTTTCAAGAAGTTATTTGTGGCTATAAATTTTTTGTATTCTTGTGTACTCTATTTTCAATTACTGTATTTAGGACCATTGATATTTTGTTTATATTATATATATCTTGTGAAGTTGACAATGTAAAATTATTTTTCACTTAGTGCCACGTTGAAATATGTCTCTTCAAGTGACCTTACCCATTCTATATAAACACATAATATATTGTGGTGTAAGTAACATATATTAAGATATTTTTGTTAAGAATTGGAAATTTTTGTTTTGGTAATAGTGAATTAGTCAGCTGTTAAATATAGATAGGTTGTAAATTAAATATAGCTTTGATATTAGGTCACTTTTTATTCTTTTTTCGTACAAGTTATTTTATTTTGTATAAGTATTTTTTAATAATTACATATTTTTTTAACACTAAATTTTTCATTAAAAAAACTAGCATCCATATGTGTATAACTTTTTATTCAATAGTGTATACATGTTTTTTAATAATTATATATTTTTTACACTCAATTTTTCATTAAAAAAACTAACAATTAAATTGTATACATTTTTGTTCATAATTATATATGATTTTATTTATATTTGTATACATTTTTAAAGTGTGTGCACCCTATCTTAGGGTACACCCGAGTGCTAGGCATGGCAATGGGGCGGATCGGGCCGGGTACCTAGGTGGCCCGCCCCGCCCCGTGCCCCTTTTTCCCCGCCCCGTGCCCCGGTACGGGTCGGCTATTGAGGACCCGTGCCCGTCCCTATGCGGAGCGGGTCCGCCCCGCCCCGCTCCGTTTTTTTTTTTAAATTATAATAAATTCAAATAGAAAATTTTAAATTAAAATAAAATGTAGTAAATTTAAATTTTAAATTAAATAATTAAACTTTATTTTCATTTTTAAAATTATTTTATTACATTATATATTCAATGATATATATAATATTGTAATAACATATTTTGTAATAGTTATATATAATTCCTATATATGATTTTTTTATTTAAGTTAAATAAAAATGTATGTATAATATTTAATATAAATTAATAAATTATATTATATAATAAATATTTTAAATAAAAAATTTTATATTTTAGGGGCGGGGCGGGGCTAGGACCCAGATCCGACCTGGCCCGTACACGGGGCGGGGCGGACCCGCCCCATTCTCTGTGCGGGGCGGGGCGGACCCGGCCCAATCGGGGCGGGGCGGGAGGGCCGAACCGGGGCGGGCCCAAATTGCCATCCCTACCGAGTGCACTGGAGTATATATTTTGTGGGTTACTTCCCACTTTTGTTTTAAAAAGTTGCTCCCTTTATTTTTGCTTATTTTTGTGGGTGGAGTTTAAAAAAAATATTTTTTATTTATAAAGTAAGATAATAAAGGAATATTTTAAATAATTTAATGAAAATAGTGTGTAAAGTTGTTTGGATGTGTGTAAAAAGTGGATATTATGTTAAAATTTTAAATTTGTGTAAAAAGTGGATATTATAAAAATGTATTTTTACCACTTTAGAAAAAGAAAAATATATTCTCTCATCCCACATATTTTTACTCACATTCTATTTTTGGAGTGTCCCACGTATTTTTACTCATTCCATTAATGGTAAAAATACACTACACATATTAGTATCTACTTTTTACACTTTATTCATCAATCTCAATAACTTTATTTATTTTTTTATATTTTTTTCATCATTCCCAACAACTTTATTTACTTTTCTCTCAATATTACCAATTTATCCATACTTTTTCTTACATTATACTATATTAAAAAATAACACTTCTTAATTTATGTATTGTACAAACAGGTAAAAATATCCGAGACGGAGGAAGTATAATACTTCGTGAAAAAATAAAAAGGAAAAGTGTGAAAATATTTATGGGGACGTAGTATATTCTAACTAATTTTATTAATTTTTGGATACCTTAATTTTTCTATTTAGCAACATATGAAATTAAAAGATATACTTAAAATAAAATGTATTTAAAGGGGATTTCAATGAAATTTATTTATAACATTATTAGGGCATTGTGGATGAGACCCATTATCTTTCCTTCACCTCATTTTACATACTTTTCAATTAAATCTAATTACCCATCTACATTCATTTTCAGTTTAATAAAGTTTAAACTACTATACTTTTACTTTTTTTTTATTAAATAATTATATTAAATTACATACATCTACCACTATTTTTTTATTTTAAAAGGACAAATGAACTAAGTTCATGAACCAACCGTTACAATGGGTTTAAACTCACCCACTCACATTTTGTTTGAGTTAAAGAAAATTGGGTCTAAACTCAAATTTTTGGATCCAATGGATGCTCTTACATACATTATTTTCAGTATTATATTTGGATGGAGTGATGTGAGAAGGAGGTTTAAATCAATTCTTCAACTCACTAACAAATTTTTGTGTGCAATATTAAATTAAAGAATTTATAAATTCATGAGTTTATTTATAAATAAATGATGTTAAATATATGAATTTAAAATCGATTTTTTTAGTTGTTTAGGAAGGAACCGTGTTATTTGAAATTCTTTTATAGTTTAATTTTTTTTAATAAAAAGAAAATGTAAGTCTTGTGTGAGACCATCTCACGTGAGATTTTCACTTTTTAAAATAGTTATCACTTTCGTTATAAAATATTATCACTTTTTATTTATACTATAAATTGTTCATGAAATAACATTATTACTTTTCATTAATTTATTATTATCACTTTCTTTTATAAAAATTATCACTTTCTGGCCGTCTCAACGTGAGACGGTCTCATATAAGTTTTTGCCAAAAAAAAAGAGAAAATAAAATAAAAAATTTATAAAATAATTTTTAAATACTATTGAATTTTTTTTCTATCAAGCCCTAAATTATAAAACTATCCAAAAATAATTTAGAGCAACGCTTGCTAAATTGTCATTTTATTTAAAAATGTTACATGTCATTTACTATGCTAAGTTATCATTTTATTTAAAAATGTTAATCCTATTATTTTTCATTAACTATGCTATTGTTTTTTATTTATATTTAGAATTCTACATGTAATTTATTGAACTACTATCACATCCCATTAAGCATAGTATTAATTTTTTATTAAAAATTTATCACTCTCTTATTTGTTTTACAGAAGTTTTCTCGTGATATGCTCTCACACAAGTGTTTATTATTATTATCATTATTATCATCGAACCTTAATGAGTCGAGTCCAAATTCAATCTCGACTCTCGAGCAGTTACAAATCGAGCTACTCGACGCTCCCACTGCCGCTGCTTCACCTGGTTCATTCTAACCATCAATACATATGCCGCCTCCTAAATCGCACCACTCCACTGATATATCCCTACAGTTTCCGCTACAACCTCTCTACAGGGCTTAGCTTCTCTATAGACTATAGTAGCTCCACAAATTGACACAGGAAACTTACCCTTTTCAATATCATAATCGTGCAGAAACCACAGCCATCGAAGCTGCATTACTCCTTCATTATGTTTTGAAAGATACACTCTAGTTTTTAAAGATTTCAATCCTCTGTAGTAGCACAACCAGTGCTATGGTGTTTTACAACAAACGGTAGCAGCTCTTACCTGCTGATAGATGAACTAAGATCAAATTGTAGCCCGAAGCAAAGGAAAGAGGGCACAATCAACCTGCCTTGCTTTGAGCTCTCTATTCGGGGCATGGCTCGTACCACAATGATATTATAACATACAAGTGCAATAGTTAAGTTTACATCAAATACATACCACTTCTCTCGAGTTTCATGGTTGCCTTCGCTAGTTTTGTTCACACAGCAAGGTGCCTAGCCCATGCAAATTTTCTCATTAGTATGCCAAACTGTGAGGTGCCTGTAAGCAATGATCAGAGATAAAGAGGGAGTAATTTCTGGGTAATTGGTCTAATTTCGCCACCAATCTGCTGCTGTGGATTTTTGGTCCAATTCCAACCGTTTGTTAGCTTTGTCATAAATATGGCACTATTGCAGTATCTTAATAAGAACACAGCCCCACTGCTTTCAATGATAAGTTCAGTCTCCCAGTAAGATTGACTGCACAGGCTACCATTCAGCAGCATGAGGAATCTCAGGGTTGTCAAAATGGAACTTTGAGCCCCAAACAATGAAACATATATAATGAGATTCTATAATTATCTGTTTAAAGTGAAATTTAAGTGTTTTTTGAGGTTTTTGAGTAAAGGCATTATTTCATATTTGGGGTGTTGTGGGACTATTCAATGGGACGGAGGGAGTACTTACTACAAATGGCTCTCTTCATCTAATATAGTAAAAGAAAACAACTAATGAACAAATGAATTTACATTGCACCTTAATATAGAGGCAATCTATTGTGACAGAGAATATTACTATGGATATAACAATGAAGACATTCTATGTTTCTACAAAATGGTAAGGATACATGCACCTGTTTTTTCCTTCATGTTCCTCATTTTTCCGGATTATCTGAACTTCGATCCTCACTGGCATTACTCTTGTCGGAGTAATCAGTTGAATCAACTGTTTCTGATGAGCTTGATGATGCTTCACCCTCCTTACTAGAACCTTCCATAAACGTATTGAAGGCGAGCTGGCCGGAATAGAGCAACAAACCTATAGAATTGGCGCCAAATACGAATGTAGCAAGATAACATATGCCATTGATGATTGTCCTGCACAAGAGTTGATAACCAAAGTAATTTGTCTGTAATATCAACAAGAAAATACAATTTGTAAACTGATCAAAGTTACCTTATTGTCAGGCTTATTTGGCGGACCTGATAAAAAGGAAGTAGCATTAGAAAGGATGAATTCAGGATTCACAAGTTAATATCTAAATGCCTTACAAGATGGATGAAGAAATTCAAAATTAAGTAATGCTGTAATGCATCGATCAAGATTCAGTTTTTCTCGTCAACCACAAATAGCTCTATGAAAATGATAACGACCCAATAAACAGAAAACTAGTATATTTCACAGTCTGAAAAAAAGGGGCAAAATCATAAATTGTGATGGCTTAGAAAAACATATAGAAGAACACACCGAGTAGTTATCTGAAATTGTTTGGCGGTTGAGAGAAGATTCGATTGTGAGTGTAAATTTGTAAAGAATGAGTGCGATCACACCAGCTGTTATTGCGCCCAGAAAGGTCTGAACAGGCGTCGGCGGAGACTTGCCGCCAACTGACGACACAGTCACGGATTTCAAGCTATCCATGGCCTCCTCAGCTAATGATTTCTTCTCACCAGATGATCTAAATTTCTAATTGAACGACAGAGAATAACCGCCCAGTCAGTATTATAACTCAAATTGAAATTACAAAGCTAAGCGATTCAACAATGTGGACACAATCTCAGCTGGGAATTTTATCGAACACATCATGGGCAAAGCATGTAAAAAATTCGAAGAATAAAACAAAAGGCAAATGGGCAGAAAGAAAGAAGAATACAGTCTCCTTGGCAAGCTTAGCGCGACGGCGGAGGGAGCGGAAGAGAAACACAGTTATGGCGCCGGTGAGGAGAACGCTGGTGGCAGTCTGGAGAGGTGTGGGCTCGTCATCAGTTGCGAAAATCGAGGAGGTTGAGGGAGGAAGCTCAACAGGGCCCTCCAGAGACGAGGGGGCAGCGTCGGCGGCGGCGGTGGTGAGTTCTCCGGATGCTTGGACTATCCATTTTTTGCAGGAATGGTGATTGGCGGGCCTGAAGGACAATTTCAGGGGAATTGGGAGGGGAGGAGATAGGAGGTTGGGGGAGGAGAAGCGGAGGAGGTGGAGGTGGTGGTGGTGGATGAGCAACATTTGATTTTGATGGATTTTAGTTGAAGTTGCTTAAAGGTAAATAAATAAATAAATGTATGGGCTTGAAGTTGTGGTGCAAAAATAAAAGGCCCAATAAATTCCTAATCTTCAAACAAAATAAAGCCTTCCCAGTTTGGGCTGGAATTTGTTGGTAGGCTTTTTATCTTTGGGCCTGGAATCTGTTATTTGTTGCTACCCAATTTTTGTTCGTATGAGTTTAACATACTTCATATCTCTTTTTTTACTCCACCCACGGTCCCCACCCAAAGTTAGTATCAATTTTACTATTTTGTACATACATTTTAATATATATTTGTTTTCGATTTATTTGACTTTAAAAAATTAATTAATAATTGTATATCTTTGTTATGAGTTTTTGGTATGATAGATTTTAATTTATATTGCGTAAGAAATATGTGGTGATAAGTGAAAATGTGTATTAATTGATTTGAGGTAAGAGAAAGAGATGAAAGAGATAGATAGAGTGAATATTCATTAAAGAGAGAGAATGCATAATAAGTAAATGAGTTAGAAGTTAATAGAATTTATAGGTGTATATAGGAGTAATTTTAACAATTTAGGTATAAATTTTAAAATCAAAAATTGGATTTCAAACGGAAAATAAACATAGTTTAAAAATATCTATTTTCTCTTTAAAAATAATAATGTTTTACTAATGATCACAAATATACTACTAATATAATTAACCACTATATATAAAATAATAATATTTTATAATTTAAGTGAAAAAAATACTTCCTTCATCACATATTAATTTTCACCCTTCCGTTGACACGAAAATATTGTGATCTTTCACTTAAATTTATTCTCTATACATAGCATCGGTCTATACTATTAAACCATTGTCCATTGTAAGTAATTTAAGCAATAATTATCATACATGTTATGTGTTTAAATTATGAAATAGTAGATGGAATATGAGGGTATAATTTTCTTGACCCAGATAGAGACTCTAAATTCAAATAACTTCTCTACAACAAATTAATTTATTTCCATTTGAAAACAAAAGAAATAAAAAAGAATTTTTTATTTAAAAAAAAAAAGAAGAAAAAAACATAATCTTGATAGACACATCAATAATGGAGTTAAAAAGGAAGGGTGTAGCTATCCCACCACCTATTCCCTTTTTCTTAATCCAACCCACTTCCAAATTAAATATCCATTCAATTCAGCACAATACTCATCCATCACTCTCTCTCTCTCTCCTCTCACTTCTTGTGTTCTATTTTCAAATTTGCCACATTTAATATCCAAATCCCTTGATTAATCAATTAATTAACTAATCAAACATGCATCATGTTATCATATCCATCCATTGATGGATGATGGATGGCAAATGGGATTAACTCCAACACCAAGAAAATCCCTAGTTTCTCCATTAATATCTGAGATCTCTTCACTATGCAAACGACGTCGCTTGGATGAGTAGAGCTGCAGATGATTCAGAGCAGAGTGGTCATTCACAGAGCTTTCCACATCACTCCCAATGCCACTGGTTGCAGAGCTTGTACTGTACAACCCACAAAGCAGCTTGTTCCCATGATCTTCTTGAACTGAATTGTTATCACTGCTCTTCAACACAAAGCTGCTGCTGCTCATGATCATGTTTCCTTGGATTAATGAAGGGTCATGTGTTGTTGTTGTTGATGTTGTTGCCCCCATTTGAGCAGCCTTTTGTAATAAAGCAGTAGCTGACATTCTTGCAGAATTATCTGATTGGTGATCATGGTATGAGCTCATCTGGTTTTGGTGGCTGAATAGTGATGGAACACGGACATCCATTTCATTGGGAGTAAATTTGTAGCCAAAATCCCAATTCAAGTGGTGGTTAGTGGGTGGTGGAGGGTTCCTGAGTAAGGGGTAATGATCATGAGAGATGTGGTTAGGTAGTCCCATTGATGGCTGAAGTTCTTGGAGGTGGTTTTTGGGTGTGGTTGGATGAGGGAACGAGACGGGGACGGAAACGGGGACGGAGACGGGTCGTTCCATGGCGATTATTGGGATGTTTTGGTCGTTTGTTGTCTTGAAAAGAGATGGGAAATGCTGGCCCATGGTTAGTGAGGCTCCTAGGAAATGATAGTGGATGTTGTTCATGTGTGTTGCTGCTGTAACTCTGGCTGTTTCTTGGGCTAGTGCATCACAAAATGCCCTATGAGTGATGAAGCTGTCCCTCCTGTCCACACCACATTGCAATTTCATCAAATCCAATCAAAATTTGGATGCTCAACTTGATCTAAATTAAATGTTCTCTTTTTACACCTACTATATAGATGATAAAAAGCATATATACTAGCTCAAAAAACCCCCCCTCCCAGCTACCATTTCAAATTTCGTGTGCTATTTTAGCGTAACATTTCCTGTGCCACATTATTGGATGAATAACACGTAAGAGAGAGAAAAAACCACACTGGATCTCTGCGTCATTTTCGTGCTTTATTTTCTGTGTCATATATTATATGATTGACATGTTAGAGGGGAAAGAAACTCAACTATTGCCCTTTTTTTGGGCTATAGTTTCCCTCTTTCTCATACAGTGTCATCTATCTAACGGTGTGACATAGGAGATGATATACTAAAATGGCACAGAAAATACGAACCGAGGAAAAACCATACTCTAAAAAGAAAATTATCACCCTAGGAGAAATAGTTGGATTTCTTCCCCCATTACTTATCAATCATACTATTAGTGGCACGGAAGACGGCCGTGTGCCCATTTTAGTTTAGTTCTTGAACATCCTATATATCCACCTACAAAAATGGAGAGAGAGAGTACCTAGAGAAGATAGTGCCACAGTCACATTTATACTCCCTAGTGCCACAAGTCTTGGAATGAGCCTTCCAATCAGATTGCACAGCATATCTTTTAGAACACTTGTCACACTTCCATTTCTTCTCACCATGCTTTCTACAGAAGTGTTTCTTGATTCCGGTTAGGTCTCCGAGAGCCCTCGACGGGTGGTGGTGAACGCACGTCTTCTCCGGGCAGACGTACACGCGCTTTCGCACTTCCTTGCTGTCCCTTTGCTTCAACTTCCATGGAAGATTATGCCCTCTTCTATGCAACTGCAAGTTTTGATCTCTTTGGAAACCCTTCCCACATATTTCACACAAGAATCTGTTTGTTGCCATTAGTGTCTTTGGAGACAACACCACTACTTCTGCCTCAGGATCTACACTTTCATTTTCATCATATTAATCATTAAAATATAATCAAAATGCTAAAATTAACATCTTTATATATTATGGATAAATATTCTAATTAAAAAAAAATTAATCAAATTAATTAGGTAATTTTACCTGGGGTGCCTGGAAGGCTTCTTTTCTTCTTGGCAGGAGGGTTTGATTCATGAACATGATCAAGAATGGTAATAGAAGCTTCTGTCATCTTCTTACACCAAATTAATGCCCTGTTTGGATGGATTCAATTAATCTACAAGCTTGAATTATTGGAATAATTGGAAATAATTGAATAGAAGTAATAATACTTATTACTTAGTGATGCAGGAAAGGGAAGAACTCCAAATAGAATGAGTGGTTAAGTGAAATTTCTTTCAATCTTATTAAGTAGTAATAACACTACAGATCTCTCTCTCACATCCTTTCTCTCTCTAAACCTCGTATATTACAAATGTTTAACAGCTTCCTGTCGGAATAAAATAACAAAAATTCTTTTCCCAAAAAGAGAATAGTGGGTTGAGGTGGGGTGGGGGTTTATGATGATACATATGATGAGAGAAAAGTTGGACTACATACCTTTCTGATTGGAATGATTATCCCATAATTGTTCTTTTTAATTACAAATTGTTTTACTTTATATTTTAGTTGTAAGAAAACATTGACTAGAAGTTGAGATCCAACTTACTTACTTAGCATAATAAGTTGAGTTGGCAGAGAAAATTAATTTTATAAATTTGGGAAATTTTTCATTTTAATTTAGGTATTGGAAAAGGTATAAATTGGAGCTTCATCATACGCTAAATACATATTGGACTCTCAACTAATTATTATTTTCTTTTTAGTTGTTTCCTTTTCAATTGGACCAAATTGGACCCCTTTTATAATTTAATTATTTAGATTTTGGCATATATATCACCTCCCTCGTAATAAAATAAAATGCAATAACGTTAATTAGTTCTATTTCTTTTTGGACGGGTCCCCCATTATATATAAACTCACACTTGTGAATTTAATAATATATATAATTTATTAGTCGACCAAATTCGATCCAAAATTTTTAATTAAAAATCATTTGAAAAATGGTCGTGATCCACAAAAAACACTATCATCGATTTTGAATGGAGGTGGATCCTGGAATATGAGGTTTTATTAATTTTATTTCCTTTAATTTGTTTAAAACTATAAGTGCCCAACTTTTATTTTTTTTTAAAAATCTGAGTAATTGATAACTTTAATTGTACCACGATTTAACCATTACAATCAAATTCTTAATACTTATGAAAGTATAATTTAGAATTCAATATTTTATTTGTTATTTGTAATACAAATATATATATATATATATATATATATATATATATATATATATATATATATATATATATATATATATATATATATATATATATTAAAAAAAAAAAGTATCCAATCGTATTTCTTGTGAATTGTTCACGATCGTAAGGATTGTGAAAACCATGCACGTGGCTACAATTGTTCAAAACGAGGGTAAATTCAAAGAAACGACAACAACAAGTTAATCAAATTATAAAAAGGGAATAATCGTCCACTACATCATTTTAATCTTATAGTGGTGAAAGTGGAAATTTACTCAATAAAAAGAATAAGATTTTGATAATAATTGAAGTTCTATCAACATCCTTTTAAATAAAATAAATTTGAGAAAACTAATTTTAATTATAGAAAAAGACATGAGAAATGTTGCATACATACATTACAGAACTTTATATTATATGCGTTATTATACTCCTATTTTAGTTTTATAGTATAGAATACATAATTTATTTCAGGGTTTATCTTATGAATGTAGCAAGCTTAATCAACTTCAATTCCACACCGGTGGGTTTTAGTTAATCAACTTCAATTGCTCACACTCTAACCTATTATCTAATTATATATTGAATCAAACCAAAATTGAAAGGAAGAAAGAAGGAAGACGAGAATTATAGTGGTTCGATCATGTTGATCTACATCCACTTTCTAAAGGAGAAAGAATTCACTATGATGATGATGATGGTTACAAAACTTACAAGCACACTTAAAGAAAACCTAATGCTTGAAAAACTGATGTGTGGAGATGATAGATTGAAGACGATCAATTCGATGCAAGTTTATTGCTCCCTCTTATAGTTACTATGCATGCACATGCATGCGGTTATAACTGACCTAGCAACAACCCAAGAATCTTGCCAAGTCATCAATATATCGGTTAATCCTCCACGCTGATCCAAACTGTCATGCAGCATATCGGTTCGACTTGATTGTCAGGTCGAACCTCTGGTCGAACCGTAGTAACTGTCATTATGTTTCAGTTTAACATTTGGTTCGACCACGACATTTATAGTTCGACCAAACCTACTGGTCAAACCTAGGTCGAACCTTATCATGGTTTTGGATTCTCAATGGTTCGACCCCGTCACTTATGGTTCGACCTTCCCTTTTGGTCGAACCTTGGTCGAACCCTGTCAGAAACACCATGCAAGCTTATGCATGATCTATACTTAACAGTTTACTATATGAATTAGTTTATTGTTAATTACGACATTATTACAATATATTTATTTATTTATATTTATTTATTGTAAAGAGGGGTAATAACTTGAACCACTTGACCATTTGTTGAGACCAAACATTTACGTTGGACTTGTTCCTTCGATTAATTTTCATCTCTTTATTGCTTTTTCTAAAGTTGTTAATAAAGCAATCTTTTCTTTAAAGTAATCTGTTGGGATTCAATAACACAACTTTTTAGTTTACATTTATGATTTTATGAATTATATTTTAATTAAACCTAATTATAATTTATATGCCACTATTCATTTTGTATGTTATATTAATTTTACTAATAAAAAGAAAGGAAAAAAAATCTATCTCTTCCGATCGAGTTCAATTAATGTATTAATTAATCTATTAATTAGAATGGTTGTATACACATCAAAATATTATAATTAATGATTTTGTTCAGTTAATAATTTATAGGGACTAGTATATATATGTTTAATAACTAATACATGATGCTCTATGATAATTAAACCTTATATATAATGCAATTAAGCTCCCAAGACATAAACAAGGTCTAAAAGGGAGACCAAATGATCAGATTAAACTAAAAAGAAATTAATTAGATTAATAATATAGCACGTACTAATTAAGGGGTAGAAAAAGAGTAATTATATTGTGGGGGTACTGACAAAAGCAGTGAATTTTTTGAAGTGTGAGTGGTCGTCTCCTTGTGGGCTGACTTTTTCTGGTAACATTTAATCATAATCTAATGATGTTTTCTTTAGTTTAAGTATTAATCTTTGGATTTTAGCTGTTGAACTTTGGCGACTACAGAATATTCTTTTCCTTCTCCAAAGCTCTTTCTGTCCATCATCTCTTCTCACACCTTTGGGAGAGATCTAGACAGAGAAAGTGAGCAAGAGAGAGAAAATAATTAAGACCACTATAATCCTAATTATATATACTCCTAATTTTTTTTTCTTGTTTATAGTATTGTAATATTAATTTGATGAATTCAACATTAAATCCTTAAACAAGTGAAGTATAATTAATAATCAAAATTTAGTGGACTATAAGGAAAAGTGAATTGTTATCATCAAGGGTGTGTTTGTTTGTTTGTTGTCTTTTATGTAGACTTCATGTGTGTGTGAGTATATATATAGTAATATGTGAATCTTGGTCTTTGGAAAATTTTAACACTTAGATCTTGGACTTCCAAAGTATATATAGTATCTAGTTTCAAGGTTTTAAGTTTTGTCTCCAACTTGTATCAGCTGTTGCCATTTTCTCAAATTTCAATGTGGGTTTTTCTATGTAATCTATTATGATTAAAACAAGCCAAGAATTTTTGGAATGGAATATATGTAACTTCTTGAAATGGAATTCTATAGGCTCCCAAATTTATATGTTTTTTAATTTTTTTACAGAACAACTGACTCCCAATTTGATCTATAAATAGATATGAAAATTTAGCATTATATCATTTTTTTTACATCATTTAACTGTTATTTATTATATAAGTGAAAAAATTATTTAGATATATACTTTTGAAGTTATATATTTTTCTATTATTAGTATTCAGTTTTCTAATACCCTCTCATAATATTTCATAAATCCAACTATGTAGAGATAATGCACTATTTTGACCCATAAAATTTAAAACTATTTACACTGGCATATCACGAAAATATTAATTAAAATATTTTGGCCCATAAAATTTAAAACTATTTACACCGGCATATCACAAAAATATTTATTTCATACTCACACATTCAACAATTTAATTAAATCAATGTATTATAGAAATGATATATTTAAATTTCTTAACATGATCGATCATATTCACATGGGACTATTTTTAACCGAATGCATTACTAAAAATTAAAAAAGAATCTAGAAAGATCCATAAATAAAATCAAAATTTTCATGAATATTTCCCAATTTATTTAGGGATCTTATATAAAATCCCACATGCTTGTAGCTACTATGAAAAGATTAGAGAATAGATTCTTTGCCTTTTAAAGAAACCTAATTTTATGTCATTACTTACCACCCATCTTTATGTTAGAAAATATTAAATAAATTCAAATAAATCAACACATAGTGGGATATTAATTTAGGATTAAATAAATTCAACAATAAGATAACAAAGATTAGGAGTAGTCTGGGTCGAAGCACGACAACGCCCCCACTGCACTGATATGATATTCTTGATTTACAGTTCTTCTCCCAAGATTCGACAACCTGTTAGTCCTCTCGTGTGCAGCGATGAGAACCCCGAACCACAAAATACTCAATGCTCAATAGAAAATATATTTGTATATAGAAAATGTATATTCATATAGTATGTAGAAATGTATATTGTGTAGTATGTAGGTATATATATTTGTATGGTGTATATGTGAATGTATGTGAATAAGTACATAAAAATCACATGATACTAGTAGTTATTTATAGGTTAAGACACATCAATATGAGAGAACATATACTATTCATGAGGGGGTTATAATTTATTTAATATTGGAGGAAATGAAAGGATTGAAACGTATAGACCACACCCATTTTAAAACTCCATGATGATTAATATTTATAACTGTTAGCAACTGCACCTATTTGAAAATATATGATAATTATACTATCATAATGATATTTTAAATCATAAAATATCCAACACTTTACATTATATATAATTATTGATTAATTAATATAAGAAAAGTAGCAAACTGAATCCTGTATTTATTCAAGCTTGATTCTTTGAGCCAATCAAGATGTATAATATCTGACCTCAAATTTGGCTGAACTGAACATCTTATAAAGATTTTTGGGTAATTAAGGTTAAATTTAATGGTAAAATATATATAAAAGATGAAAAAATCTGAATTATTTGTATGATATTTATAGCTTATTGTAGCGTGGTATACATTTATTTTTTTAGCTAATATGAGTTTAACTATTTATTTTTTGGCCAATCTGTATTTATTTTTTAACTATTTGGAAATTTTCAAGTTTAAGTAAAATAATTTTAAACTCTATCTATAATATTCACAATTTAAGTTATTAAGAATAGACATTATTAAATCTATCTTATCACGTTTTAGCTAAGATGAGTTTAATTGAGTATTTAAAATTTGATGATCCTCGGATCATTAAATTTATGAATGGACATGTAAACTTAATTTAATTTGTGAAGTGCTTAATTAAATCTCATTGACCTATAAAAGGTGTTCAAACATTCAAAGCACATGCTCCACCTCCCACCAAAAATGTCACTAATTTGATCCCAAATTGAGGAAAATGCCCAATTTGATTATATTTAATTAATTTTATTAAAAGAAATTAAGGGTAGCTAGATTGATTAATCATGTCATATTTTAAAATCATATCTGAATTTAAAATTGAAGTAACATATATGATTTATATATATAGGAATATGATATGTGAATGTACAGTACTATACTTATGCAAACATTTGCCTAAATTTTAAGTTGCATCAATTTTGTTAGGGCAATGTGTTTGTATAACAAAGTCTCACGTTGAATTATTTTACATTTTCGTAATTAATTATCATTTTTTATTAAAAAAATTATTATTATTTATTTATATTATAAATAGTTCATGAAACTGTTATCACTTTTCATTAATTGAATATTTCATCTGTCTTGCTCAAATGATGCATTTTGCTTTTTGCATGTAGATTAATTAAGAAGTATTATTATTTAATGTGTAGTGGGTAGTTGTATTAGTGGGAATGTGGACCCTATATTTTAATTGTATTAGTGGGTGTGTATGAGACCCATGTGTATAAAAAAGGAAGGGGACCCTTTGGATGAGACGCCCAAAATTGATAAAAATGACCCTTTGGGTGGGACGGAGGGAATATATTTTTTATCCTTCTCAAAAAATTCATATCGTGAAATGATTTCACAAGTATTTGCCATTAAGTTTCTTCTGTACTCAGAGAAGTGAATTTATATTTAACACAAAAAGGAATATATATTTAGATTGAGATATAGGGTTTGGACCGTTTCGTTTGATGGTCCAATTAAAGCTGTGACTTTTTAGGCCGAATCAGTTAGCCCATAAGTTAAAACTTAAATGGCCTGTCCCTTGGGCCTTCAGTCCATTATTAATATTAATATTAATATTAATATTAATATTAATATTATTATTATTATTATTATTATTATTATTAAACTATAATATTTGTGTTTGAGTCTATAATAAATTTATTATTTAGTCCTCTGCTCATTTAATTAGCATGGGGACCAATAAGGTTGCTTCAGATTATCTAAGAAACAGAAGTAATACTATAAAGTTTTTTTTATTTCCACTTCATTATCATTGCTACTGAACTTAGCATAGCTAAAATTATCGCCTCATACGATAATTATTATCCACCATATAAAAAAAATGAAAAACAAACAAACAAACAAAATTAAGGATGTTACTATTACATAAGTTATGAAAACTAGAGAATTAATTAAATTAAAAAATTAAAATGATCACAGCCAGAGGGCCCCAGCTTGTTTCAACAAAGGAGTCAATTCACCCGTAATGTGCGTGGCCATGACCCGATCCAACCCGCCGAACCACCGACCTCCGATAAACACCGCCGGAAACTGGACAGCGCCTCCATCCACCACCCGAACGACGTCGTCCTCGCCGCCCTCCTCCACCTCGTACACGGCGGGGTTGACGCCCAAACTCAGCAGCAGCCGCCTCACCACGTGGCACATGCAGCACCCCCTCCTCGCGAATACTATCACTGCGTTCTCCTTCACCATTTCCATCACATCACCTCTCCACCCTAAACGGGTTGGATCATTCTCTTGAATCGAACTCTGACGGGTTGTACGGCTCCCGTACGGAATTGCTTCTTGCATTTTTATAAACCTAAACAAAATGGTACTTGTGTCTTACTACTGTAGCAATCGATGGACTGTGTATTTATACATACATACATATATACACAGTGTATATATAGGTGAGGTGGGGTGCGAGGGTGGGGGGTTGTGTGGGGTTGCACGTTATTAACGCGTCATAATTGTGTGGGTTTGTAATAAGGTACGTCACATAAGCTTGTAATATAGACTTTTATTACAGGTGCCACGTCACTCATGTGACATGCCGACTGTTTAAATATCTCAATTTATCTTCTATTTTTATTCCGTGGCACTGAAATTAACTGGCACAATTTTTATTAGTCCCTCCATTCCATACTTATCTGCACTGGTACTATAGATACATAATTTAAGAAAAGTTATTTTTTAATCAATTTTATTAACTTTTTAGGGGTATTGTGGTATTTTTAGGTAATAAATAAATTATAAAGTATGTTATGTGCTCGTTAGGTGAGTGATATTTTTGAAATTAGAATAACTTTTGAAGTTGTTGGTTAATGTGAAGTTTTTTTTTTTGAATGATGAAGATAAGTGTGGGACGAACGAAAACGAAAAGTGTAAAGATAAGTTTGGGACGGAAGAAATATTTTATTTTATTTTATAATATTTCGGGAGATTTTAATCGCATTAAACAAAATTACTTTTTTTTTCTATTATCAAAAAAATAAATTATATTATATTATCTTAGAGTGTTTTAGTTCACTTATAAGATTCACTGAAAACTAGCATAATTAATGAAAATATATATACACAGACATTTTTGGTCTTATAAAAAATATTTAGTTTTAAATTAGTTCTAATGTTGCATTTTTTGTCAACTCACTACATATTTTAATGAAAAAATTTGATTTTATAAAATATATTTGTATTAAGCCTCTCCATACAAGATTGAAAGTGCATCTTTTCCTTTAAATAGTGAATTTCTTTTAATGAAATAGGGAGTTTAATTTTTTTTTTAATGTGTAATATCTTTAAAATTTTAGTCATACATGCACTCATGATTCATCTACTATATATGCAATATTTTTTTCTACTTTTATGAACATGATGATTGTACGTATTCTGGAGTTGCGTGGATATTGGGCCAAAATTATAATTAATATGGTTATATAGGGTGGATTTATATTATCAAAAATTAGATAGAGCTTATTTCATACGTTAAGGTAAGTACGGATGTTAAAACACGGTTGAAATTAAACTTAATATAATTTCAATAAATTTAGTATTAATTTTAATCATGAAGCTAAAATAGTAGTATATATATAATTAAATAAGTAAGAAATGATTAATTATAGAGGGATGGAGATACACGATGAAGGCACATGCACAAAACTGGGACTTGTCGCAATTTCTAAAACCAAGGTTCTCTGCATGCGTCATGGGCTTCATTTTCTTTATACCACTATAATCATTTACGATGATCATATAAATAAATAAATAAATAAATAACTCTATTTTATTAATTAATGTATATTATAGTATAGAACAAATACTTTTATTTGCTACTTAACATTTACTTTAAAAATAATATATATATATATATATATATATATATATATATATATATATATATATATACTTTGTTTAGTGGAGGTGTGAGATCTCGATTGAACTATTTTATTTCTAGAAAGATTTTATAAAACAGGTAAAAATGATTTACTCAAATATACATATAAAAGAGATTGAGATACTTAATTAATAAAGAGTGATAATGTTATTTCATGAATGAATAATTTATAGTATAAATAAAAATTGATAACATTTTATAACGAAATTGATAATTAATTTAAAAAGAGTTAGTCTTTTGTAAATTGAATTTACATCATAAACTCTTCTAAATATTGTGGTACCTCTTAATTTAAACACCCTAACAATACATATGATAAATAGGATTGGAAGGAGAGAAGCACAAGGTGTACACCGTGAATTCGATTTACATAAATATTTGTGATTTAAAAAATGTAAAATGGTCTGACACGGTCTCACGCAAGACTTGCCCTTTATTGAAAATGTTTTTCAATAATTTATTTTATTTTAACATTTAAATTAAAAAATTATTTTCACTCTTTAAATTTAAATTTAAATTTAAAGAATAATTAGGGAGTGAAAACAACTCTTTATAATAGATGATACATAAAAAATACTTGATTCTTTTTGTATTTTTCCTTTGAAAATAATTTAAAAAATTATTAGAAGAAAAATAATGTGATAGAAAATAAAATATGTAATAAATAAATATTGAAAGAAAAAAACAGAGAAAAAAATAGTGTGGGAGGATGTAAATTTTTTATTTTTTTTAATAAAAAAAGTGAAGTATAATTTCTGTGTTATGAATATAATCGAATTTATTTTTTTTAATAAAAAAAGTGAAGTATAATTTCTGTGTTATGAATATAATCGAACTTCTGACTTCTGAGATACATACAATAAATAATTCTCCATATACAAAAAATTGTCGTTGTTGTCAAAGGTGGGTAGCTAAAGTGGTTTGAGTCCCACTACCTAAGACTTTGGTCTTGGGTTCGAGACATGGCAGGGGAATTTATTCCCCAATGCCTTCCACCAATGATGTGTTGACCTAGTTGTCTGGGTCAACATTGAGGTAGTCCCCCGGAGCACAATGGTGGAATAATTAATATTGAGGGCTAGAAGCGGCAGTGTGGGAGGCTGAAACTCAGTGGATGATCGACTTCTTGTGCGCAGTAGTTAGTCCCCCGGAGCACAATGGTGGAATAATTAATATTGAGGGCTAGAAGCGGCAGTGTGGGAGACTGAAACTCAGTGGAGGATCGACTCCTTGTGCGCAGTAGTTAAAGATATTACTTGAGGATCCATTGTGTGGCTACCGCGGTTTACTTGGAGGCAGTTCTGAGGGACCGGGATTGTTTCCTCGAGGACTAGTCGGGCATAAGCCCGGAACCTCGATCATAAAAAAAAAAAAAATGTCGTTGTAATTTAATGTACTGTACTGAAAAATGGTACCATTATTTATTATTCTATCATCTCCCTTAAAGGGTCTGTACCATCGATGTATTATATAATTCAATTGTAAAAAACATTTCTATCCTTGGACCATTCGAATGTTGACATTTTTAATCACACATGTATGTACGTATATATATATTATCCTTGGACCATTCGAATTTGGTTATTTTAATTCAATTTTGTTTTATTTTTTAAATCCAAATTTAAGTCCAATTTTAGTAAAAAAATTGAAAAAAAATGACTAAAATCAAATAAAAATAATCAAAAGTGCAAATTACAAATTAAAAGAAGACTAAAGTTAGAATCGACAATGTTTACAAGACAAATTATGATATACTCCCTCCGTCTTGTTAAAAGAGTTACATTTTATTAATGATTAATTACACTAAAAGTCCCAATCTTTTCGTGAATTTCAGATTAGTCCAAACTTTTCAATATTTACAAATAAGTTCTCGACCTTAAGTTCTTTTTCAAATCAAGCTACCGGGCAGCTGGAGGCCTGCCCGGTTGCTGACATGTCCAATTTTTTCCACGTCACCCCTCCAACGAAAAAAACAAAAAAAAGAAAGAAAGATAAAGAGAAAATGACATCGTTTTTAGGATGAGCAGTTGGAGCTCGACTGGAATCAGTGTTTGCTCTTCACCCTTTTCGTTCTTAACCGATATCAAAATACTAACTAATGGTACCACAGTCAAATGATCAATGAGGATCAATGATTCAATTCAACACGGCTACAGTGGAAAAGAAGATAATAAACATGAATGGAAACAGAGAAACGTTGAGAAGACAAACCGCCGGCAGACCTCAACAAACCACTAGCAGCTTCCTCATCGGCAAACAAATTGTCGATCCTTCTCACGGCGGTGTGAATTAACACCACCACCACTGCAACGAGCAGCGAAATCAAGATATTCGAGGTCGCGTGAGGCAACTTCGATGAAAGTCACAATCGAGAGCACGATCTGCTCCACCTTATCGTGATCAGACGGTCGAAAATTACCAGCGGCTCATCGCAGAGGAAGTAGAGGAATAGCCACACCGCCATCATCACGATGAAGACAATGAGCGAGATTGGATTCCAAAGCAGGCTGAGGAACACAATCGCCAGAATAATTATCGTTGTTTATAGTGAAGTAGGCGGAGCTCATCCTGACACGCGCAATTGCATCCCGGAAGGATTTTGAGAGGTTGAAGCAGTGGATGTCGAAGACTTTTCGCCATGGGCGACGCGTCCCGAGGCCGGCCTTGATGCGTTCCTTGGCGCGTGATATGTATTCGAGATTCATCAGAGCAGTGGAGGGAGATGAGGAGGTGTGGATTGTGCCGTAATACATCATTTTCCGGCAGTCGCGATGCGAAATTGGGAAGCGCGCTGCGACATTTACACTGCCCCTTTCACAAAAGATTCAGAAAAGAGCCCATGTGTTCATTCCAAAAATGACGTGGTTTTTTTTTTATTATTTATTAAAAAAATTACGACTGGAGGGTGATGTGGAAAAAAATTGGACATGTCAGCAACTGGGCAGGCCTCTAGGTGTCCGGTGGCTTAATTTGAAAAATGAACTTAAGGTCGAGAACTTTTGTAAATATTGAAAAGTTTGGACTAATCTGAAATTCATGAAAAGGTTGAGACTTTTAGTGTAATTAACTTTTTATTAATTAGGATATTTCATCAAAAGAGTTACATTTTCTTTTTATGGAATCTAAACACAACATTAATACAATTATTCATTATACATTGAAATATTATATTTTTTAATCTTTGTACAAATATTAAACGTAAATATGGTAGTCGGGCAGAGGAGTATTTATATAACCAAATCACGCTAAAGCGTATATGTTCAAATACAGGTTGGTTGATAATTTTATTAATAAAGTCTTGAACGTAAATTACGATTAGAATCCTGAACCTTTATTAAAATATTCATGATTTTGATAACATATTAAATGAGAATTTTAATATTACTAGTAACGGAACCAGTGCGTTTCACGGAATATGTTATTTTTAAGGCAACAACTTCACTTAATTTTATGATTTTTTATTGAATTATATCTAACCTAATATTTAATTATTAAAGTCTAATGTAGTTATGGGTAAAACACTTCTAAAACTTTACGAGACTGTTAAGTTGATCAATTCGTATAGATTTACTAACATCTTTTGTAATGAGGTTAAAATGCATCTTTTTCAAAATTATAAGATCAAACTCTATATTACTAATTTATAATAATCAATCAATGACTGGAATGTTTTACTATTAATTAACTTAATCAAATTTCCATTGCAAATAATTTAAAAACTCATCTAAAGTTTCGTGTATACAATTATTTAATTATTTTATTGGGTGACTACGATTTGTTTGAAAATTTTGAATAGATTCAAAGATATCATTCAATTTTTAATAAATAATATCTTATTCCTGATTTGAAAAAGTCATAACTATAATTATTAAATTATTTTAATGGGTGACTAAGATTTGACCATAAACCCTAAACTCTCTGGAAACATTATGTCATAAATCCTAAAACCTAAACCCTTATAATTATTTAATTATTTTAATTGATGGCTGAAGTTAGTTTGAAAAAAAGATGGTGAAAATTTTGATTAAATTATTTCCTAATTTGAAAAAATTATAATTATATTTATTTAATTATTTTAATTTGATGGGTGGCTGACTGAAAACATATATTATGTCATAAACTCAAAACCTAAACCTTAAACCCTCTGTTGACCCTAAACCCTTAACCCTCTGGAAATATTATGACATAAACTTAAAACCATAAACCCTTATAATTATTTAATTGTTTTAATAAATGATTGAAATTTATTTGAAAAATAGATGGTCTGGATTTGGGCTAAATTATTTTCTTATTCGAAAAAGTTATAATTATAATTATTTATTATTTTAATGGGTGGTTGATATTTGTTTGAAATTTTTTAATATATTCAAATAATATATTTAATATTTTTAATTTTTAATGAGTAATATAATTAATATTATTTAATTTTAATAAATAATATCTTATTTTTTAATTAATTCGAAAAAGTCATCATTATAAATATTTAATTATTTTAATGGGTGGCTGAGATTTGTTTGAGAAATAGATGGTCTTTGGACTAAATTATTTTCTGATTTGAAAAAATCATAAACCTAAACCCTTTGGAAACATTAAATTATTTCCTAATACGAAAAAGTTATAATTACAATTATTTAACTATTTTAATGGGTAGTTGAGATTTGTTTAAAAAATAGATGGTTATGATTGTATTTATATTTAATATTATTAATTTTTTAATAAATAATATCTTATTTCTTAATTTAAAAAAGTCATAATTATAATTATTTAATTATTTTAATATTTATCTTTCCCGAAAAGCCTAAAGAATATTTTGTATCTTGACCTCAAATCATAAAGCCGGGTTGGGCCCTTAGATCCGTTCATAAATGGGTCAAGTAGACATGTTTGAGCAATTATAGGTTTAATTACGCAGCTCAAAACATGTTTATACTTTATATACACAACTAAATATTCATTGAAAGAGAGTATACATGTTCTAGTCAATATTCATGAGTTTAACATAAACAGTCATTTCAATATCTTTTTATTTTATTTGAAAAGATTCCAAAATGATTAGAACATTACTTTTTGTTCCAAACTTTTCAATTTTGATTCGATTTCATTCTAAAATAATATTTTTTTTACCAATTTCGTTTTATAGCTTTGTAAAAATATCGATTCGATCAGTTTCATCCCATAAAATTAGAAAATTTGAAAAATTTTAAGTAAAAATGACTCTTTTAATTAAATTTAAAAGTTATAGAAGTATTTTAAAGAAATTTAATTTTTTTGAAACTATTTTAAATAAAGTAAATTGGCGTAGAAAGATTTAGAGTTTAAACTCTAATGAATGCTCCTAGTAATCAAACTCACCTATTTAGAATATTTTTCTTTGCCAATTTTCTTCTTTTCAATTAAGGAGGTATACATATCAATTAATTTCTTAGGTAAATGTAGTTAAAAATATTGAATAGTGAATTTGGGGAGGAGTAAATGAAAATTGTACAGAAAGGTTGTAATTTTCATGATGAACCGAATGATAAATTATTATCTTTTGCAAGTCAAAATATTGAAAAAGATAAAAATTTTCTTTTCTAAGTAACTCCTCTGTTTAGAAAAAAATAGCTAGCGTTTATTGTTTTACTTTACAAAGAAAAATTCCTTTATTGATCTATTTCATTCTATTTAATAAAAAAATACTCCATAAAATATATTATGCTTGTTAGGTGAGATTAATAATTTTAGAATTAAAATATCTTTTGGAGTAGTAGAATAAAAATACTCTATGCATTATATATTCCTCTGTCCACAATTAACTCATCTTGACATAACTATTTTTTTCCGTTTACAACTCATCTTCACAAGCATATGAATAGGGGGAGGAAGTATTTTTTTTAAAAAAAATTATTATTAAAATAGTGTAAAGGATGTGAAGGAGTTGATATGAAAGTATGAATAGTTAATGGTATAAAAAGATAAGGATTAATTACGCTAAAAATCTTGATCTTTTCGCAAATTTCAAATTTGTACAAACTTTTCAATATTTACAAATAAGTTCTCGACCTTTAGTCCCTTTTGCAAATCATGCCACCGAGCAGCTGAGGGTCTGTCCGGGGCTGACATGTCATTTTTTTTTCATTGTTATTCCACATGTACAAAACCTTCCACTTGTAAAAATAAAAAACATAAAAAACAGAAAAAAAAGTCAAAGCTAAATTATAGTTAAAATTGGCTAGTAAAAAACGTGAATTGCAAATAGGGTAAAGGTTTTGCTTCCTCCACTGCGAAGCACCAGTTCGCCGGCAGTTTGATGCTGCAGATTTGCTTCTCGTCGGATACGCGAACCTGACAACAGCGTTCGCCGTTAGCCGCACCATTCACCGATGTTTTCTCCCGCCGGAAACGCGAGCCATGCAGTGGGGAAAGAAATAGCCGAAGCAAGCCGGAGTGCTTCCCACAGCCGCCAGTCTCACCGCGCTACCGCCGGATCTGGACTTGTCCATCGAGCCTCCGTCGATCGTTTTATCTGACATGGATGGCCAGTTTTGGCGTCAAGCTCACGTGGTATCTACCGACGACGGAGGCAGCAATGCGTGAACATCGAGGCGCAGCGGCATTGTTCTTGATTTCAGTGGCGGCTCGGCGCTTGGGCTAAGCAGTGTGGCTGTACTTTTTGCTCGGGCTGGCGTTGCAATTTTCGGTAGAGTTTGGGGGGTCCAAACTGGCACTGAGTAGTGCAATAGATCGGTGGTTGATGGCGCGACTGGGCTGGGTCGACAGCGATGAGCTGGTGGCTTGTTCGCGATTTCGGCAAAGCTTGGTGATTGAGGCTAGTTTGCTATTGGATGCGGGCAACTCTTCACTCTCGACGGGAAATGATCGACAGAGGCTCGATCGGTGGGAGGAAACATCGGCGAACTGGTGCTTCGCAGTGGAGGAAGCAAAACCTTTACCCAATTTGCCATTCACGTTTTTTACCAGCCAATTTTGACTATAATTTAGCTTTGATTTTTTATGTTTTTTATGTTTTTTTGTTTTTACAGGTGGAAAGTTTTGTACATGTGGAATAACAATAAAAAAAAATGACACGTCAGCCCCGGGCAGGTCCTCAGCTGCTCGGTGGCTTGATTTGCAAAAGGGACTAAAGGTCGAGAACTTATTTATAAATATTAAAAAGTTTTGACTAATTTGAAATTCACGAAAAGATCAGGACTTCTGGTGTAATTAACCCAAAAGATAATAACAATTCTTCACATTGTCAAGTACTAGTAGAAAATAACAATTCTTCTTCCATCGTCATAAAGTTATACCTAGACCCTTTGGAGTACTGTACACATGGTGCATTCAATGTTTGAACAGTAACAGGTCATGGGTTTAATACTCATTTTAATTATGGTGTATATTGATTGTATATGGTTTAATTCATTAGAATAGTACTTATATAAATTTTTAGTTTTAATACTACAATATTGATTTATTAAATAAAAATGCAATATTACGTTATCATGACTCTACTCTCTCACACACATCATCCGACTCTTACTTTTACACGTTCATTTGACATTAAATTAAAATTAATCTACTTAAATTCTAAACAAATATAGACTAATCACTAATATATTGGTTGAATTTAATTTACCATATTCACCTAACTGAATCTACAATTCTTATTCATATTTAAACTCAAAATAAGCATCATCCAAAAATAGTACTCAAATTAACGATACACTTGATTTTTTTTTTATTATCAGACAAAGTTAGTTGTTAGTATAGTTAGTACTCCCTCCGTCCCAAAAATATTGACACACTTTCCTTTTTGGGTTGTCCCACAACAATTGACATATTTCCTTTTAAGGATATGAGACCCACACGAAACCAATTTATTTATTTATATGGACCCACACACATCACATTCATCACTAATACAACTACCCACTATACATTAAATATTATTTCTCTCATTTAACTTTACATTAAATTATTATACTCCTTAATCTCCGTGCCAAAAAAAAATGTGTCAATTATTTTGGGACGGGGGGAGTAGTTAAATCACCAAGCACCCATACCCATTATTCTCCAAGACTTCTTATAACTCTCCCTATTCATTTCCGAAGGGAATCGAACCCAAGTCATTCATTTTAGTAAAGAGCACGGTGGCCAGACGAGCTATCCCAACTGCTTAACAATACAATTGAACTTAAGATGAGATTTTGTTAAAGTACGGTAACAGCTATCTTTTTCAAATAATACACTTTTTTTTCTTTCTTTTATATATTTTTAAAAATAGAGTATATTTTCACTAGTATATTGATACACTACAAATTACATCGACTACTTGGAATAAATAAAATTGTGATGGCAAATACGACGGTACCGCCTTATATATTACGAAAATATTTATGTGAAACAGGTAAAATATTAGTGATAATATTTTAACAAAAAATAATTAATTGACTTAATGAAAAGTATTACTTCCTACATCTTATAAAATGCTTCGCGTTTATTATTTCACATTATTTAAAAAATATAAAGTAATAGTATGTGTGTGAAAAATGAGTGACAAATTTGAAAATAAAGTAAATTTTGAGATTGTTAGATAAAATGATTTTTTTTCGTTTTGGAATATAAAAAATTTTATGAGAAAAATAAATGAGGAAAGTGCTAAGGATATTTCAATAAGTTACCAATATTTTGTATTGCAGTAATAAAATTTGAGTATTTATCTATAGAATATTTCATTGATTTTCATTTTAAAAGACAAAATTTATTCAGAGAAAGTAGAGCATAAGGTTGTTGGTATTTAAAATAATTTGATGTGTGGTATTTGGGATAAGGTAGAAAATACGGAGGAGAGAGGATAGTTAAAAGACTAAGTGGGAGGCATTTTTATTGAGAGAAAGAGTTTAATTGATGGGATTCTTCGTTGATTACAAATATGCATGCTACAACCCTTATTTATAGGGGATAAAGCTTAGTTAATAAGTATTCTTTTATCTTAGTTACTAGTAATCTTTTATCTTAGTTACTAAGTAATCTTTAATCTAGACTAATTAATTTTTCTCAAATATTCTAGAATTATCTGTTACAAAATTAAGTTTAATATTTCAACACCCCCTCTTAAACTTTATTTTGCATTCTAAGCAACCTTCGGAGTCTTGCAAACTCTTCGTACTTGAGTGGCTTTGTGAAAATATCGGCTACTTGGTCTTGTGATTTCACGTACTCCACTTGAACTTCTCTCTTTGCAATACATTCTCTGATGTAGTGGAAGCGAGTGTCTATGTGTTTGCTCTGATTATGGAATACTGGATTCTTTGCCAATGCAATCGCCGAGTTGTTGTCTACACAAATCTTCATAGGATTCTCTTGTGTCCATCCGAGTTCCCGTAAAAGACTTCTAAGCCATATGGCATGGTAAACACTGGATGTGGCGGCTACATACTCAGCTTCACATGTAGATAGTGTGACTATCGATTGCTTCTTCGACATCCAAGTGAAAGCGGTGTCTCCCATGAAGAACACAAATCCACTTGTACTCTTTCGATTATCGTTATCTCCAGCTCAATCACTATCACTATAGCCCACAAGCTCATAGTTATTAGTATTTGAATAAAATAGGCCATAATTTAGCGTATCTTTGAGTTATCGAAGAATTCTCTTTGCCGCTATCAAGTGCGTTGTGGTTGGATTCTCCATAAATCTACTCACAAACCCTGTTGCGTAGAGTATATCTGGCCTTGTGCAAGTTAAGTACCTTAGGCTTCCAACCAAACTTTTAAAGAGCATCGGATCCACTTTTTCTCCATCTTCATGCTTGGATAGTTTACTTCCACACTCCACTAGAGTGTTTATTGCCTTGCAGTCTTCCATTTTGAACTTCTTGAGGATCTCCTTCGTATAACCTTCTTGTGTGATGAAGATTCCTTCCTCAAGCTGCTTGACTTCAACTCCAAAATAATATGTCATGAGCCCAATATCCGTCATCTCAAACTCTTTAGTCATGGCCTTCTTGAATTCTTCGAACATCTTTGTGTTGTTTCCTGTGAATATAAGATCATCCATATACAAGCACACAATTAAGACATCTTCTTCTTTAATTTTGACGTAAAGGGCATGCTCATGTGGGCACTTGGTGAAATCATTTTTTTCCAAGTACTTATCGATCCTGCTATTCCACGCCCTTGGTGCTTGTTTTAATCCATATATGGCCTTCTTCAACTTCAACACCTTTTCTTCTTGCCCTTTCACCTCGTAGCCTGGTGGTTGCTTGATGTAGTCTTCTTTATCAAGTACACCATTCAAGAAGGCTGACTTAACATCCATCTGATAAATTTTCCATCTATTTTGGGCTGTAAGAGAAATGATTAGTCCGATAGTCTCTAGTCGGGCGACATGAGCGAATACCTCATCATAATTGATTCCAGCTCTTTGATTATATCCTTTGGCGACAAACCTTGCTTTATATCTCTCTACTTCATCTTTAGAGTTCTTCTTTGCTTTATAGACCCACTTAACTCCAATGGCCTTAATTTCCTCGTCCAGTGCATCTCTCCATCTCTTGCTTTGTGTAGCCTCCTCAAAAGCTACTGGCTCACAATCAACAAATAAGCAAAGTAATGTGAGATCTTCTAACCTTTCAGTGTCGTCATAGATCTCATCCAAGTTCCTCACTATTGAGGTGCTTTTTTCATTTAAGAAAGATGGTGGCGAGTCTCCAACTTCTCTTGCTGGTGAAGCGGGTGGAGTCACTGTCTCTTCACCTTCAGCTGCTTGCTCGATTTCCTCTTCATCTTCAAATTGTGGAGTTATAAAGTTGTAATCATTGATATTGGAATTGAAATCTCAAGCACCTTCTTCATCGAACTCCACATCTCGACTTATCACACTTTTCTTTGTGAGGGGATTATATAACTTGTAACCTTTAGAGTTAAAGTTATACCCGATAAATATGTATGGCTCACTCTTGTCGTCGAGCTTTCTTCTTGTCTCGTCTGCCACGTGAGAATATGCTTTGCTCCCGAATACTCTTAAATGAGTGATTCCGGGCTTTCTCCCACTCCATGCTTCTTGTGGAGTCTTTCCCCAAACACTCCGAGTTGGAGATTGATTAGACAGGTACACCGCGCATGCCACTACTTCTGTCCAAAATTTTTTTGGAAGATTCTTCGTCTTCAACATGCTGCGCGCCATCTCCACTATGGTTCTATTCTTTCTCTCTGCTACACCATTTTGTTGAGGAGATCTTGGAACAGTAAGAGGCCTCTAAATCCCGTTTGCTTCGCAATACTCCATGAACTCCTTGGATGTGAATTCACCACCTCGATCGGTTCTCATGGATTTGATTTCTAGCCCGCTCTCCTTTTCAACGGCAACCTTAAATTTCTTGAAGGCTTCAAATACTTCTGATTTTTGCTTCAAGAAATACACCCACGTTTTTCTAGAAAAATCATCAATGAAGAGCAAGAAATAATTGTTGTTACCAAGAGAGCTTGGTTTTATTGGCCCACACACATTGGCATGGATCAACTCCAACGGCTTCGTTACTCGCGAGGTTGACTCCTTTGGAAATGGCCTTCTAGCTTGCTTTCCAAGTATACATCCTTTGCATAGTTGGTCGGGATGCTTGATGGATGATAATCCTCTTACCATTTCCTTTCTTGATAACAATTCCAATCCTCCAAAATTTAAGTGCCCAAAACGTAGGTGCCATAACCAAGACTTATCCTTAAAGCAAGCTTTAAGGATTTTGCCACACCATTCCAGATATTTAATGGAAACATTCTATTTTTCGACATTGGCACTTTCGATATTAAATTATTTTCCTTATCTCTTATTGAAAGGTTATAATCCTTCATGTGAATGTCATAACCTTTCTCTAAGAGTTATCCCAAACTCAAAATATTATTTTTCATGTTGGGCACATAATAAACATTCGAGATAAAATCATGACCACCATTTTTTAGGCGAATCAAAAATTTCCCTTTTTCTTTCACCGGAATTTTAGATTCATCACCAAAGGAGACATTACCACTTACCGATTCATCCAGCTCCACGAATATGCTCCTTTTGCCACACATGTGGTTGCTCGCTCCCGTATCTAGGTACCAAGTATCATCTTGTCTTTCATTTTCTCCTTTGTACGCCAAGAGCACACTTGTATTTTCTTCTTTTTTGCCCTCAACAAAGTTGGCCTTCTCTTGAACCTTTTGTTTTTCTTTTCAACACTCTGAAGCATAATGCCCAAATCTATCACAATTATAGCATTTTATAGAAGATTTATTATACCTCGATTTTGAGTTGATCCTTTCCCGACCAAATTCTTTTTTCTCTCCATGATTTCCATAGCCCCCTCGTCCATATCCACGACCTCGACCTTGTCCTTGGCCACGACTTTGACCTCTATTTGGGCCTTCGTCTTTCTCCTTTGCACTCACTTGTAGTTTTAATAATTGCTCCACCATATCTTGTTTTCTTTTTTTGTTTCTCTTCATAAGCTTGCAACGACCCCATCAAGAGATCAATTATCATCTCCTCCAAATTTTTAGTCTCCTCAATAGTTACCACAATATGCTCAAATTTGGGAGTCAACGAACGTAGTATTTTCTCCATTATTCTAACATTCTCCAATTTTTCACCATTTCTTTTTATTTGATTAGAGACCGCCAAAACTCTTGTAAAATAATGCGAAATAGATTCGGACTCCTTTACATGTAGAGACTCAAATTCTCATCTTAAAGTTTAAAGGCATACCTTTTTAACTTGATCGGCTCCTTTGCATGACACTTGGAGCTTGTCCCATGCTTCCTTGGCGGTTGTCGCACACGAAATTTTCTCGAAGTCATCATCTCCCAATGCTTGGTAGATGAGGAAGAGAGCCTTCTTGTCCCTCTTTCTTGAATCTCTCAACTTATCTTGTAGTTGTTGAGATAGTGTCGCCTCGTCTTCCGGTTGTTCGTACCCTTTCTCTACAACCTCCCAAACATCATGAGTGTCTAGGAGTGCCTTCATCTTGATACTCCAATTATCAAAGTTACTCTTGTTGAGCAACGGGACTTGAAAGGATTGAAGGTTGCTAGCCATCTCTCACATGAGGATCTTATGGTTTTTGATACCACTGTTGGTATTTAAAATAATTTGATGTGTGGTATTTGGGATAAGGTAGAAAATACGGAGGAGAGAGAATTGTTAAAAGACTAAGTAGGAGGCATTGTTATTGAGAGAAAGAGTTTAATTGATGGGATTCTTCGTTGATTACAAATATGCATGCTACAACCCTTATTTATAGGGGATAAAGCTTAGTTACTAAGTATTCTTTTATCTTAGTTACTAAGTAATTTTAGTTACTAAGTATTCTTAGTTACTAAGTAATCTTTTATCTTAGTTACTAAATAATCTTAGTTACTAAGTAATCTCTAATCTAGACTAATTAATTTTTCTCAAATATTCTAGAATTATTTGTTACAAAATTAAGTTTAATATTTCAACGAAGGTATGGTTATACTGCAAGTAATAATATTACTACAAATGACTAAAGAAAGGATACTATACAACAATACAAACAAGATTATACCTCTATACAACAATACAAACAAGATTATACTACGTGTAAAGTTCTCTGCATTATTCACAAAATTTGTATCCTAACTCTTTGTCTCTATGTATATATATCAATGCAATTCAGAGTAATACTTGTTAGTACTTGTGAGAATTCATCTCACCGTGAAATTTTTACGTTTTCTAATTAATTGTCATTTTGAAAATATTATTACTTTTTATTGAGAATGTTATTATTTTTATAATATAAATTGTTAATTCAATGAATCATTATATTTTTAATTATTTGATATCACTTTAATTTAATTAAAATATTATCACTCTTATCGTATTATAAACTTATTCCATAAAATTTACTCGTCGTGTTTTGCTTTAATTTAAATGATTGATTAAAAAAGTGATTTAAATATATATATATATATATATATATATATATATATATATATTTCATGTTTTAGTGAAAATAAATTATTTAATGTTTAAAGAATGCATTAGAAATTATATACAAGAAAATATTTTAAATTAGCAAGTATTATGAGATGGACCGGAGTGCATAATTCACTTCTAAATAAAATGATTTTTTTTATTAAATCAGTCAAATTTAAACTTATCCTTATGATGTACTCAGAGTTAAATACCAAAACCGTCCCACAACTTTTTACTTTATCCAAAACGGTCCCAAAATACTTAAAATCTTTGATTTGGTATCGTACCTTTTAAAATTTCACCGATTTAGTCCCATATCTTATTTTGTCTCCAATTTAGTCCCATAGCTTTTGAATTTCTTCAAAACCGTCCCAAGTTTTAAAAGTTTTGCTATGTACCAACCCTCCTTTTACTATTTCCAGATTTATTTAATAAAATAGTTTTCTTTACCTTTATATACTCATTTTCACCCCATTTTTATTGAATTCTTATCTTTCAAAATAGACATAGTCCATTATGACCATATCAGGCCCAGCATGCTTCCGTACATTAATTAAACAACATTAATCTCATAGCTGACCGGCTTAAAACAGTAATAGTACATTTTTTTACCGTAATCCACCGGGTATTCGAGAGGTTTTACAGCTGCTCTTCACAGCTAACCACACGCCCAACAGTGTGATGGATCAATCCCGTTCCTTCAGTGGATTTCAGCAAACCCTGGTTCATTTCCTATACCGGGTGTACAGGATACTGCTACTGCTTCTCGTCGGAAAGTATGGAGATTGAAGTTGCAGAATGAAATGGAAGGTTACATGCGGGCAGTAACCCAATATTATTTATTTATTGAATAGAGAATTTATTACACACTCATCCTCACAGAACAAGAGGAGATAACTCCTTTAGCTACCTATTGTAGCTGCACTCAGAACACTCATACAAAGAAAAGAAAAGAATACAAGTTTATTTTAGAAAGAGAAAACAGAGGGTGATGGTTGATGCCTTCTGCTTTCTCAACACACCTATTTATAGAGGCTTTTGGATTTGAAATTTGGATTTCAAAACCTCTCAATCTTTTGTGACGTCACTGTTTACGTCATTGTGTTGGCGTCAGCACTTATGTCATCTGTCTCGGATTCCAACTTTAGCAGCTAGCTGGTCCATTCTTCTTTATTGGATTCCCCATTGTGGGTCATCTTCCCTGTCGGTCACATCTCTCTTACCCTTTCGGAAAGGTCATCTGACTCTTGCTTTTTTGAGGAGTCATTTGTCCTCTTTGGTGCCTGATGATTCTCCCGGCTCCTGGGTATTCCGAAGAGGTTTTACCCTCTTCTTTCCACGTATCTCCTTTGTTGGGGGTGGATCAGCAGTTATGATCATCCCTATGCCCAATCTTATCCCTTTCCCAAATTCTGGTTCTGCTTGGGTGGAACAGCTTGTGCATACCTTGTTCGTCCATTGCCCAAAATGGACCATGTTACAATATCTTCGATGGATTTGTTTACTCATCGGAATCTTATTTTTCCAGAGAAGTTCTTATTTTTCTTGTAACGCCTTCTCCGCAAACACTGTCTTTTTTCCTGTTAACGTATTCAACAGGAAAGACCCATTCAAAGACTTATGCTCGAACTTGAATGGGAACTTCACATCCACCATGGCTTTGATGCAGGCATACAAACCCCTCGCTCTTCGCGTAGAGATCTGTTCTTCAGAAAATGTAGAAACCAAGATTGGTTCCTTTCCAGAAGACTCTTTAATCTTATTTGATGCTGAGACATCGGGTTTTCTTAGCTTGATGTAATGGAAGGCCTCGTGGTTGGCTTTCCCGACTGATTTTGGGGCCGCACTGGTGAAGTACAGCTCAAATACATCGCCCCTAGATAGAGTCGAGTTATTTTTTCATGCATTGAAAACCTTTTCTCCGAGCCAATCTGGAAGTTTTGCAAGTTCTGGGAAACCTGGTGCAACAGTATAGATCGAGGCTAGTGCCCCAAAGTCATACCACCACTTTACATCCATTGGATTTGAGCCTTCTCGCATCCAGACTCGGGAATATTCCCCCGATATATCCACCCGATATTTCTCCGGTCGGATTTCTTGTCTGGTGTTCAATTTCTCCCAGCTGGTCTGGTATTACTGCCAATAAGATAAATCAGCTAAGTTAATACCAACCTTAGTGCCTGTTATAGGCCTAAGGTTGATCTCTCCCTCTTTGACCCCAGAGGTGCTGGGTTGATTCGTTGACTCTAGATGAGACTCCAGGTCTTCGATTTTTCCTTGGATCGGTTCTTCTTTTGGAGGTTCTAGACTAGGACTTGTGCTAAGGATTCTTGAATCCCTTGCTCTGGGTTTAGAGCCCCATTCTCGACTACTCTCCTTTTGTCGATTGCAATTGCTATCAACATCCCGGAGGAGTGGCTCTCATGTTGCTTCGAACAAACTTGCGCCGTTTCAAATGCAGTCTCGTATGCGATTAGACACTTTGGTCTGATCACTATCTTGTATTCTTCCAGCACGTCTTGCATTGAGTGCCAAATTCTCGAATTCCCTTTGGAGCAACTCAAGGTTATCCATCAGGTGCCTTGATACAGTCTGGATGAAGTCTATTTCAGCTCCTTCCATCTCTTGTCAGGAAATATGCCAAAACATTATCAACAGATTTAATAATGACAATATTAAAATCATAATATTGGCATTCTGCTTGCCATTTTAAAAGTCTAGCCTTTTCTGGTTTAGATTCAATTTTATTTTTTAAAAAGGCTTTGACGCTTGTGTTATCAATTTTAAGGATGAATTTCTTCGCGAGAAGAAATAACGACCATTTCTTGAATGCCTTTCGAACTGCAAAGAACTCCTTTTTATTGATGTGCCATCTATTTGCTTCGTTCTCCGTAAAGAGCTTACTACAGTATCTGCATGGCATTTCTCCTTCTATTGTGGACTTTGTAAGCACCGCTGCCCACCAATGGTCTCTGGCATCTGTGTAAAGTACCAATTCATCCTCATCATTTGGTATAGCTAATTTGGGGAGCTTTTTGCAAACATCCTTTAGTTGTTTAACCATTTCTCGGTGTGATTACTTCCATTTGAATTCAGCATCTTTTTTCAACAGAGGACTGGATACCTTCCTGTATTGTGTTAGATTGTTGATGAACATTCCAACAAAGTTACCAACTCCTAAGAAGCTTTGGAATTGCTTCTTGTCCTTGAAATCTTCAGGAAATCCTTTAACTTTTTCTACAATGTGTGGTTATAGAATGATTCCGGATTCATCGATCTCAACTCCAAAAAACTCGATCTGTCTTGTTGCAATAACTGCTTTCTTTTCAGAAAGCACCAATCCTTCTTTGTGGCACACTTCTGAAAATATCTCCAAATGCGTCAAATGTTCCTTCATGTTCTTTGAGGCTATGAGGATGTCATCCACATAAACGAACATAAATGAGAAATAATCTTTGAAAAGATTATCCATCTTCCTTTGGTATATCTGGGGTGCGTTTGCCAAGCCCATATGCATGACATTCCAGATATAATGGCCTTGTGGTGTGGAGAAGGCTGTGAACTTCTTTCTTCCTTCTTCCATCCTAATATGGTAGAATCCAGATTTGCAATCAAACTTTGAGAATACATTGACATTCTTGATACAGTTAACCAAGTGTTCCCTACTTGGTATATAGTATTCATCGAACTCCAAGATGTTGTTGATTCCTTTGTAATTGATTACAAGTCTCGATTTTTCCCGCTTGACTTCTCCATGATTTAGAACTAGAAATCCTGGAATGTTGTATGGAGATACTCCTGGTGATATCAACTTAAGGTCCAGATGTTCCTTAAGTATTTATTGCATATCTTTTCGATCCTCTTGGTTCATCAGGATAGGCTTGTATCTCACGAACTCATGCTCCTTTCCTTCTTTTACTTTGAGTAAAGCTTTGAGCTCGTTTTTATCCCACCAGGCTAGAGGGTCCTCATTGAAGTTTCTTTGTATCTTCTTCTTGACATCTTCCAAAGATGTTTGTTCTTCGATTGTGATGTCTCTATATACTTTCTCCCAAGCTTGCTTTGAGAAGATGGATTGTATTTTCCTTTAATTTCTCCATCTTCCATCCTCCTTTAGTCTCGGTTCTCATCTGAAGGACCGCTTTGCCATATTTCCTTTGATCATTCATCTTTGAATGGCTCAGTTTTTCTTCATCACCACGCTTGCAGCGAAATTTGATTGGCATTTTTCTTTGAAATATATTACGCAGTCTTGGTGCAATGATCTTATGTTCACAAAGGGCTGTGAAAATAAGCCTCCTTATTATGTTTTCTTGGGTAAAATGCTTGAATGTCTGTAGAAAATTATTTCCTAACAGAATATCTATTTCGGTGTCGTGGAAATATATCGGTGGAGTTTTCATCTTGTACCACGGGGTACGATCTGCTCCTCCGATCATGATTTCCGCCTGCTTGATTTCTCTGTTAAGGATTAGCACTCTTTGAGAGAAATCTTTTCCTAGAACTGTTGGCAGTTCTTCACTTGAGCCTTCCGGGAAGGCTCATTCCTTTGCTGTGCAGATGTCGGCTCCTGAATCAATGTACGTCGCAAAGTATTCTGCATGATGCTTCTTATATATCATCCCTACGGTGATATATATCGAGAATGGACTTGTTGCCATGGGTGGATCAGAGCTTAAAACCCTGAGCCTCTACTAGTAGACTTTGTATCTTTTTTCCTTGACCGTAAACTCCATTCCATCTTGTAGACTTTCCCAAGGTTTATGGTCCTCAAGAAACTCTAATCCCAGTACTAGTTGTTCTGGGAATCTTCCTGCCACTCCTTCGATTATCAGTTATAGATCGCCGAGTTTGAGTTGTCCTTGGTATTTCCTAGTTGTTGGTTGTTGGAGATAATACAAGACATCACAAGGAATATAGTTTTTCTTTTTAGTGATATATTACTTCGACTCCTCTCCATCCTTCTGGGCATTTTAGTTCACCTTTAGTTGTGAACTTTTCCAGTTCCTGGATCACCTCCACGATTGGTTTATTTCCCCATTTTTCGCTGGTAATTCTATCTTCTTGGAAAGAAATACTCATTTGTTCGAATCTGAGACTGTTTTGTCTACTCCAGACCGGCTTGTCCCTGATTCGTAAATTCATATCGTGAATTGGCGGTAGCTCTATTATCTTTAGCCTAGTTGCACATGCAACTTTCTCGAACACTTCAGGTATCTCAATATACTCATTCATTTAGAATAGATCTGAATGATGAGTGTTGGAGAGGGCATACAAGATACTGTATGTGATAGAGTAAGGCCTGTTCCATTCATTCATCAAGTCTTTGTTTTTGAAATCTTGATGAAGGGTAAGTGCCCTGTTGAAATCTCGGTCTGCCAGATTGTACGCGATCCTTGGATAAATATAGAATGCTACTTTTCCTGCGTACAGATTTTTCGAGAGTCCTCCTAGGCATGCTTCTCTTGTGCTCTTGATTCTCTTATCAAAGACAGCAATATTGATTTGTGTATCAATTCTTTCTTTGAATATAGCTTTGATGAGAATTCGAATAGCTCCGATATGGACCCAAGACATAGTCTTGGACATCCTCTCCTGGAGTTTACTTAGTTCCTTCTTGATTTCTTCATAAGGAACCAGTTGCATTTCCATCATATTTCGTGTGAGCTCCATTGGGATGGCAATCTCCCATTCGGTCACTTTGTATATGATGTTGTGTTTCCTCTTTTTGAAACTTGGAAAGAATTTTTCCAATTTCCCCACAGTGAATCCATCGTATAGGCTGAGCTTTGGATCCTCCTTTATGATTCTCATAAGGGTTTTATGAGAAATAGATGTCTGGGAAAAGAATCCAGACATATCTTCTTGCATCTCTTTCCTGAAGATTTCTTCTTCACTCCGACTCATCTTCAGAAGATTCATTTTGGATAAAGAATTCTTCTTCATAGATGCTCTCGTCCGAGGGTATATCTTCGAACTGATATACATGTACTAGATCTTGGAAGTAAACAACCTCCTCAAATTCTGGAGTTGTCTCAAACTGTCGCACTCATCTCTTCTGGTTTTCTGGGCAATCTGGTGAGATATGCCCTCTGCCTCCACACGTGTAGCAGTTGCAATCCTTGAATCTTTTATTGACTCGTGTGGCTATTCTTCGGAATGTCTTTCTTGTGGGAGTTCTTTCTGTACTCCTCTGGTTTGACCCTGAGGATGAGGCTTGGCTTCTTGAACTCCATCTTGATGGTCCAGATCTTTGCCCTGATTTATAGCTTTGGGCCTTCTGTTTAGACCAAAATGATCTTGGCCTTCTGGATCTCCATCCTCCGCTCTTTTGACTGTAAGAATGATTCTTCTTCATCATTTTCTGCTTCTTTGGGTTTCTTCCAATGATAGTTGGAAGATTATTGCTTTCGCAACATAAGAGGGTTGTCTTGTTGATTTTCCTTAATTTTTTGTAGTTCTTGTGTAGCGCCGCTTGATGACACCACTCTGCAATCTTGGCTTTGAGGAAAGACATTCTCCTTGCTATCGAATCCAGCTCACATGGTTCATACTCTTTGATCAGCATTTCTCTCCATGGACTTGGGAACTTGGCAAAGAATATGTGAAATACTTCTTCCTCTTTGACCTTTGACTTCCATCTATACTCTGTGAAGAGTTTGATGTACTCATTTACGTGACAAATGTCAAGTAGTTCTAGGCTGTATAGGGTATTCCTATACTTCTTCTTTTCTTCTTCCATTCCTTCAAAGTACCCTACTCCGATGAAATGGATCTTGAAGATCTTGGCCATTCGATCGACAATATTGCCTAGATTTTCACCTTCCATAGCCTTCATTTTGACTTCTTCTGAGAGCTCCTCCCAGGCGCATTTTACTGATCCTTCCAAACTCATAGTAAGGAATCTTATGAACCTTTCTTTGTCCAGCTCCAATGCGCCACTTGCGATCTTCATGACATTTGTCCATTCATCGATCAAGGCTTCTCTATTCTAGAAGTCTAGAGTATCGAGGTTTAAGATCAACTTGTATGGATTTATCGGTTCAAGGTGAGACCCGCCATATGGGGTATTGTGTACATTAGATCCTCGAACTCGGCTTGCTCCTGTTGACATTCCTATGGCCTTTATTTTGAAGTTTTCTGGTTGTTGGAATGTATCTTCTTGTCTTGCCCCATGGACTCCATGTGATCCAGAGGTTCCTTCATCTTGGCTCCGATCCTGTTGGGTTTGATGGGCCTGGGACTGTTGTTGAGAACTTGATGTCTCTCCAACATTCATCTTTAGATCTACAATTGATAGCCGTTGGAAGGACTCATATAGATCTTGTAGATCTTCAAGATTTGCTCTTGTCATCTGAGGATGTGAATTCTCCTCGAAGGATAGCAATCATCTTCTCGATTTCCGACTTGGGCCTGATGACCTCCGTCGTTTTCCCCTTTTGATGTAAAAGGGGTTCTGTTCCGAAGGTTAGTGGTAACCTTCCTCCTGACTTCCTTCCTGTCACCTTAGTTTCCAGGGATTTTACTTATTCTGTCAACTTTATGATGAGGTCGAGTTGCTTGTTCTACAATTTCTCCACCTTGTCCATCTTAAGATTGATCTCGAACATTGTCTTGGACATGCTTTGACAATATTCTCCAAAGAATCTCACCGTGTTCTGCAATTCTCTAAGATCTTGGTTCATCTTAGAGTTATCTGCCTCGATCTCCTTCCACTCTGTCATTCCGTCCAGTGTGAGAAGTGATAGGGCTTGCAGATCTCTCTTGGACCTTGGTTTGGTCGTCTCCTTCATTGCTCTTGTTTGGGGATTCGTCCATGGATCTCGGTGAAACTCCGAATTTCCACGATATTTCTTGGTACCTCTTTCGAGTACCTTATCTGCATCTGGCGTAGTTCCTCCAGAGATTCCTCTTTGGTGTGGTTAGCACGGGCTTCCACCAATTTACACCTTCGATCAAGGTTATCCCAAAATCGATCGGCGTTCTCGTATTCTTTCTCTGCGTATTATCTATACAACACACAATAATATTGTTGTATAGAACTGCTTGTCTCGTCGTACTTGACAGGCCAGAAGTCCCTGTTGCTCCAGCTTGAAACAGGGCTGATAGTCCTGTCACTCTCGGATGTCGAACTTTCGTTCAGATCCATATCTCTTTGAAACTCTCCTCTCGTTAAGTGATATAAGTTTATAATAATTTTTTCATTCATAAATAAATAAACCTAGGGCTCTGATACCATTTTGACCGCCCCGCCCCTTACGGGGGTTCCCATCAAAAGACACCTATCAGTTTGCCAACCCGCCAGAGCACCACGGGTTCGCCTTAGGTGATGGGCTATATTTTTAAGGGTCGTTCCCCGCGGAGATCTGCGCTTCGGGACCATACGTCACGCAGCAGAGGATAGGGACTCTTTATAGGCTCTGATAATATTTTGAAGCATATGAGCACGGTGCAAATTGAGTATAAAATGGGTTTAATATAAGGTACATGAGTTGTGTTGTAAAAGGGGTGTTGCTGAGAAAGTGTTGTTAAAACTTGGTTTGACATTAGCCTATTTGGACAATTTTGTGTAAAAATGACAATTTCGGTGAGATTTTGAAAGCTGTGGGACTAATTCGGAGAAATTAAATTTTTTTGGACTATTTCCAAAAAAGTAAAAAGGTATGAGACCTTTTTGTTTTAAACCCGATGTACTCATTAATTTTCCAACTGCCTAGCTATATTCATTAGAAAAGATAATTATAATAACATAAAATAAATCTCATGGTCAACCTATTTTAATTTCTATCCTATCCATCAAATTAAGTCTTTCACAAGTTGTAACTTGTTAGTATATAAATAATAAGTAATAATTTAATGTAATATAATTTAAAAATTAATTTTTTTTCTATCTAGATCTCACCTTGTGCACAAGTTGTAAGTGCATTATAATAATCATATACAACAAGATAATAATTATATTTAAGAAAATTTTAAATTTGTTTATGAAATTATAATAAAAATATTAGTCATAATATTGCTCAACATTAAAATCATGATATGTTTTACACATTATTTTAAATCATGTTGCATTTTAAACAGAGAGTTACAATTTTTTTTTAAATGCAATTAGCATGACAATATTTTTTCAGAGTTTGTTCCTTTCCCTCATTTTTAACAAAGAATACCATTATTATTTTGCTAGACTAAATAAAAGATAAAATTCATCTAATAAAAAGAATAGTATGGTGAGAAAAATATAAAATTAGAGTAAAGAAATAGTAATAGTAATTAATATTAATTATAATAAATTCTCACCTTTTTACTCATCATGATCTCTTGCTTGAACCCCTTAAGAGTTGTCGCTATAGCTATAATAAACATGCACGAATTCTCTAATTCCTTTTTTTTTCTTTACATTATTATATATTAATAAAAAAATTAAAAACCTACAACTATTAATCATAATAAGCCCATTGAAAGAAACTTTGAAAAAACTCACCTCATTTCACTTCAAATCCTTCAATCCAAGTACACAGTAAAAATATTTTGTGAAAAATTATAAATTAGAGGCAATAAAAATATTTTTTAAAAAAATTATAAATTCACATTGTAAATCTTGTGATCCCCCCAATTCTATTATACCCTATAATTTGTTAGGGTTTAAGATACCGTAAATCGATTCACATAAAACTAGCTCTAAATTATAATCATAGCCATAAAGCCCCAGCCTTTTTTAGCAAGGGGGTGAGCTCCCCCCTGATATGAGTGGCCAGGATCCGATCCAACCCGCCGAACCACCGGCCGCCGATGAAAACCACCGGAAACTGCTCAGAATCCTCATCCATGACGAAGGCAGCGGCGGAGGCGTCCGCTGCGCGGAGCTCTCCGATGACGAGGTCTTGGAAGCCCTCCTCGACCTCGTACACGGGGGGATTGACCCCCAAGCTCTGGAGGAGGCGCTTGACCACGTGGGTCATGCAGCAGCCACTTCCGGCAAAAACCATGACGGCGTTCTCCTTCACCATCCTTCGTACGTCGTCTTTCCGGCCGGTGTTGATCGGAGCCTTTTCTCCGACAGTTTTAACGTTGTTGTGTGTCGGGAGGCGGCTCTGTGGAAACAATGCGTTTTGCATGGTGGAAATTTATCTGTTATAGAAAATAGTGTTGGATATTATTTTATTTTATTTATTTTTATTAAGGGCATAAAAATGTTTGGATTGTAACTCCGAAAACTGCTCCTTTTATAGTAGATGATATACCGCTCGGATTTTCTGTGCTATTTGATACATCATTTTTTGTGTCACACCGTTAAATGAACAACACGTATGAGAGAGAAACTATACCTAATCCTTAAACCCTAAAGATAATGGTTGGATTTATTTTCCCCTCTTACGTGTCAATCAATTAACATGTGACACAGAGGATGATGTACAGAAATGACGCAGAACATCTGGTGTGAATGATATAAATACACCCGACAGTTGTCTGGGACAATGATATAAGTACTCCTATCAGAGTTTAATTATTATTATTATTATTTTATTTTTAGAGTTAAATTTTCTCTCTTTTTTAAGGCATAGGATCGCCCATTATAATATTGTATTTTATCTTGTATTTTACTTTTTAATTAAATTACACATATTATAATAACATTTTAAGTTAACGTCACATGTTTAGGGTTTAATGATGTATAGTTTTATATATGCAAATTACAAAATACTCTACATATTTAAATTCATTTTGTTATTATGATCCGCCATTTATAAATTATCAATTTACTTTTTTGGCAAGATGAGACTCACTAAAAACAATTATTATTCTCATCTCATTTCATATGAGCTCATACAGAATATTGATACAACTACTTATTATATATTAAAATATTATACTCATCAACCCACTACCCATTAAATTTTAACCTCACCTGGCCACTAGGCTCTTCACTAAAGTGATAGACCATGTTCGATTTCCTTTGAGATTAAAAGAGGAATTATAAGGAGGGCTTGGAGATAGGAGTACTGTGGGTGCTTGGTGTAACTACTAATTATACTAATAATGAAGATTTACCAAAAAAAAAACTATCAATTAAATTATTATACTTTTTAAATTACCTGAAAAACAAATAAATACATATAATGAGTATCAATTTTTATATAAAAAAATATTATTACTGGACGAATTCTTGGAAAATTTCTCATATAATATTTTGTCATAGTATTGATCGAGCGATCAATGTTGGTCGCCAACACTTACAATTTTTTTTTATATAGGAAATATGACATTATTATGCCTAAAATAGAAGTGTAAAATAGAATTTATGCATGCATCAACAATGCATCAAGGCCCATTAGCCCCAGCACCCAACCAACTCAGTAACTCGGTTCAGGACCACAATCACACAAATTAAATTCCCAGGACCACTAAATTCTTGTATTGCATCACAATTTCATAATTAATACTAACGTTAAAGAAAATACAAAATATTCAGTTTTTAATCACTTTATGGTGAGACCGATATATGTAAAATGACCTGTTAAATCGGTTGACTCATTATTAAAATATACTTATTATATTAAATAAAGTATGTTTATTGATACTTAAAGTATATTTATAGTGAATCATACTATAACACTTTGATTCATGCTTTTATGCATCATTTATTATAATTTAGAAAAATATATTATAACTATCAATAAACATATTCTACATATATAACAATTATATTTTAACATGTCTCACATAAGCACAGTCTCAAAAACACTTTGAATTTGGTTTCACATTACTCCTATAAATTATTTGCATTTTGATGGTTTATGTTCTACTCCCTCCCTCCCAAGTTAAACTTTACACTTTTTATTTTTATTCGTCTCACATTAAATTTCACCACTCAAAAAAGAAACATTCATCAGTCCTCTCCCCCAAAAGTACATCTTAATTACAAATTTATCACTCTAATTTAAACACATAATCTCCTTTATAATTTATTTATTACCTAAAAATACTATTTTACCCTTCAAAAGTCAATAAAAAGTTGATTAAAATGTAACTTTTCTTAAACTCCATATCTACATATCTACAGCAATAGAATAATATGAGAGGGAGGGAGTATTATATTTTTAAATGTTAATATAAGCATTCAGGTTCACAAAATATTATACTTAAAATAAAAAAAGTAATATATATATATATATATATATATATATATATATATATATATATATATATATATATATATGAGATACTCTTTTGTGAGACGGGTCGACCCATTACTAAAGTATGCTTATTTGCAGTTAAAGTATGTCAATAATAAATTAAATTGTAACACACTAAAATCATACTTTAATGCATAATCTAACATACTTTAGAAAATATATTTTAACAACTATTAAACATATTTGATTTAAATAATAGACATACTTTAATACGTCTTACAAACCGTCTCACCTAATTAGCGTCTAACAAGAGACTTTGTCTATATATATATACTAAAAATATAGTACTTTCAATTAAAAATAAAAATTTACACACTCAAATAAATAGTATTCAATCTAATTAATACTATCAGGGACAAAGTTTTCCATACACTGTGTGCAGCATACACTTGAACGTAATATAATTATTTTATATTTATAATTTAAGATTTTATCCTCTATTTTTATAATTGTAAATTTACTTCTTATCGATCTTTCGTTTTCACGCATACGTGCAGATCATTTTTAAAAAATATGTTACAGATTTTCTATCTACTCTTGAGATATAAAAAAAAAAAAGTCAATTAATAATTTTAAAATCAGGAGACCTTACATACTTTGTTTGAAATCATATTATTATGAATGGAGGTACATGAAATTGTTGGAATTGGCGGTTAAGTAATAGAAGTGGGTCAATTCCAGCTTTAACCAATGTTCTTGTAATTTTCGTTTGTCAAAAATAAAAACAAATTACATATTCGGTATCTATGTTTCGAGTAGATGAATTTAATGTATAAGTTTGCTCAAATTCAATTCCGAGTGAATGAGTAATTAATACATGAAGTTTACAATTTAATTACAAGAAAAAGAAGAAAAATGAAGAGTAAATGTTGAAGTGAGAAGTTGTCCCACATTGGAAAAATATGGAAGAATTGAACTCCTTATTATTACCTACGCACATTATTGAATTAAAATAAAATGTGTGGACCACATGGTGCATCCAACCAAGTCTAGCCGTGCTCGCACGTGATCACTTTTTTACTTGAACCAGGGTTCGATAGGTGAGTCAAGCCGACACGTGGGAGGACCGGTCAAACCGGGTCGGGTCACCTGCCGGGCTGGTCTCAACCCAAAGATGTATTGGAGGGTAAATTTGCCTCCAAGATTTGAATTTAAATTCAAATTAAGAGGTGCAATCTAAGCCATTAGATTTTGATCTTAATCAAGAGATATGATCAGACGGTCCAAAATGAATCAAGGAATCCATTCTGAAAATGCATCACAAATCTTCAACTCTTATAAATAGACACCAAAACATTATGCAGAAATCATTCTCATCAAGCATTGAAATCAAACATATTACATTCTAGTCCCATTAGTTCTAAAATTATCCTACCCGAGTACAAAAGTTCTAAAATATTAGTTCGTTCGTCGATAATTTTGGACTCGTTGTGCTACAAGTTCGAAATTCAAACTCGTTGTATCTTGGAGGCGATTGCTATAGTCCGTAAGCACCCGAAGTACGGAGCAATTTCGTCTTAAGGAGAAAGTGTGTAACTCTTAACTCAACTTTATCAAAAGTAATCCATAAGCCGTTTTAAATACTACCCTATATACCCAACAATGAAATAAATAAGAATTGGTAAAATTTTAATAAAATGTAATAATTGATGGATGGAAAATGATAATCATTTAAGTTAATTATTTTATTAATATTTCATGATATGAATAAAAATAATAATATTTATAATGTAAAGTAAAAGTTGAAACAATTTTAACCAAATATGCTCTTGCACATAAAAAGAGGGTTGTTTTGATAGAGAGTATGAAGTATATGTTCAATTTTTAAAAATAGAGAACACAAACGTATTATTTAGGAAAATTATCTAAATATGACCGATTCAATTTTAATTATTATTTTTTATGTAATTCTCAATTTTAGTTATTTCTTGTTCAATTTTAATAATTTTGTCTACTTTTGATCCAAAACTTACACATTTTAGGATCAATTTTGAACATTTTTAAACATAAATGACTAAATTTAGACAAAAAAATTTACAATATTTGAGAAAATGATTAAATTTGGACAAAAAAAAATACTATAATTTGACAAGAAATTACCAAAATTGAAAATTACAAATGAAAAATTACTAAAATTGAAGTCAGTCATACTTACAAAACCAAAACCAATTGTAATATTTTCCCTATTATTTATAAAGAGAAATAATTTATTTGTACCAAAATATATTTAAACATTATCTAAAATTTAGGGAATGCTTGGTAATGAGTGATGAGGGGATAATGAGAATGAAAGAATGTTAATTTTAATTCTTAAATGAGATTATGAAAATTCAAAAATTCCTAAATCATTCTCTATTTCATTAATTACTCTCACTTTTAATCCAAAATCATTCTCATTATCATTATTATCGTTAATAATTCTCATTATGAAATTTGAACAAAGTAGTGTCTTAAATAATTGAATAGTTTAATGACACATGTGACACCCATTTGAAATCTAATACTACTGATTATTAAAATTTTACATTTTAAAATTTTTAAAATTATAAATTCCTAGATTTAAACCTATATCAAAAGAGAGGGACACCCTCCTTTAATACGAGTTGTGAGACATGTGAATTTATTAATAAAATATATTTATTATATCGATAAAGTATACTTATTGATAATTAAAGTATATTTGTAATGATTCATACTAAAATATCTTAAAATTATATTTTAATGCATTATTCATCGTATTAAGAAAAACATGTTTTAACTAACTAACTAAACATATTTTATCCATGAGAATTATATTTTAACACGTCTCTCAAGTTGTCTTACATATATATTGTTTCACAATAAACTTTATCCAAAATAAATAGTCTTATCATGCAATATCTCAAAAGATAAATGAAATAAAAAAAATCCTAATTTAGTTAAATATAATGATGATTGAAGTAGTTGTGCATAATACACTTTTTAGTCTTGAGAAGAGCTGTCAATTTCATTTATATATGAAAGGTTATAATGTGGTCTGTGGACAAGGTTCAGGAGAAGTACTACGTGGTTCTTATGGTGAAGTCTGCCTGAGTGGCTTAAATATCTTACAGTAATATTCTTGTTGGGGGAAAATTAGGAATAAATTTACCGACAGTACGTCTCATAAAATGATGTCTTTTTTGCATTAAAAAAACAAAGAGAAAGGGGCATACTCGCTCCCTCCATCTCGTAATTATCTTCAACATTACAGAGGTATGTTTTAAAAATTACTAACTTTATTAATTTTTAAGATATTATAAATTTTAGATAATAAATAAAATAAAAAATACATTATGCGTACTAGGTAAGAAGTGTATTTTTGAAATTAAAATGATAACTTTTTAGCTGGTTATTACTTATTAGTTCATGTAAGAAGTGTATTTTTGAAATTAAAATGATAACTTTTTAGCTGGTTATTACTTATTAGTTGATGTGATTTTTTTCACTTTCTCCTTCATTAATAGCGTATTCATTTGCTATTTATACGTGGATTAAGAAATATTATTATTTTATATATAAAGTGAGAAGTTATATTAGTAGTGAACGACTAATATGTGTGAGATCCTTTTGCTATGAATGGAAAACGGATACCTTCAAAATAAATGACCTAAATAGCACAATAAATACTTTATCAACGGATGAAGGGAGTATTTTTTATTTTTTATGATGAAAATAAACGTAGAACAGACAAAACAGTAATTGTGAAGATTAGTATGAAACGTAGAGATTTTTTTTTTTAATTTCATTCCAACGTATTGATTATCACCTTTATTTCTCAAAACCATTAGCAGAATGTTTATTTCATTATTGATTTTATGAGTTTTATATGATTATGTTATTTCTCTAATTTTTTATTATATATTCATGTCATGATCATTTAATGATGTATGATTAAGATTAGTTATATGTTTCAAATATGTATGAAAAATATTTTATGGGATTGATCAATAAAGTATTTGAACATTAAAATTATTCATATTACATGTATTATTATTTTTGTATGATCATTGTTAAGAAAAATATAGTAAGAAAATGCTTAGATCTAATTCCTTCGGTACCTAAAAAGGATAGATACTACACTAGCCTTTAATGAAATTTTATATGAATCACCTAAAATGGGAATAAAAGGGTGTAGGTATGTATACTTAATTCCTTTAATTTAATATCTATAAAGAAAATATTTGAAACAACTATTATATTCACCGATGCACCCGATACACTCAATAATTACCCAGGACGTGGTCACATAAAAACGATTTATGTTGAACTGTTTCATATAATTTTCTTTCTTTTAAATTACTCCATACTATCTTTTTATTATTATGGTTGTTTTAAATAAAATTTTAAGTATCGTTTAATTAAAAAAAATATTTGGTTTTATTTGATATAAAAACTTAGTAAATATCCTAATAAAAGTAACAAATATACTTTTACAAGTAAATTAAGAAATGAGTATTATATTTTAGGGTGATTTTAGACAACATCGGATGCATCGGTGCACCTAGAATTTATAAGTGTAAATTAAGGGTTAGTGGGTAGTTATTTATTTTATTTATTTATTATTTTATTTTATTTAATAGTTGAGATTTAATTAAAACTTAATCTAACGATTAGAATCGTCTAGGTGCGCACCGGTGCACCAGGTGCATAGCAGTTGAACTCCCGTCTGTGAGTTATTCTTATAAAACTTAATTAATTTATTTTTCTTATATACTTCTTCCGTCTTCTTTCAGATGACACACTTTCCATTTCTGGTTGCCCCACAATAATTTATAATTTTTTTTAAAAGCAAAAAGTCAAACACAATAACTCTTCCTCGTACATTTTATTTACAAAAAAGCCACCCCCTACCTATCATACCTTAAACACTTTATTATTTATTTATTTATCATACAAAAAATATCATGTTATTACTTTTCTTAATCTTCGAACCGGATGAGCGCGCAGGCGTAAATGGACGGAGGGAGTATAAAAATTTTATACTATAAAATAATAATAATTTCATACATAAAAGGTTACAATTGTGATGTAATACAATGCCCTCTATATTCATACAATGCCTCCTAAATTCATAACTTCAGTGACAGTATTGACATATATGTGTATACATGGGTATATATCTACTCCCTCTGTCCCTTTTAAAGATGGTCTTTTTTGGATGTCTCACACAAAGAGTCACATTTTATTTTTTATATACATGGTATCCACACACACCTACTAATACAATTAAAATATGGGCCCACATTCCCACTAATACAACTACCCACTACACATTAAATAATAATACTCATTAATTCATATGCAAAAAGTAAAAGACCCTTTTGTTATGGGACGGAGGGAGAATATAATATATGTTCATATATATAGTATTATAGATATATTTAGATATATCTATGAAGAGAGTGATTAGGGTACAACCAGGAGTACCAATTGTATTGGTACCCCATTGGTCCCCACTCTTCTTAATTAATTCCTGCTCCTTCATTAATGTTGTTTTTATTTTATTTTTAAATTTATTATATTTAAATGACTATTATACCTTAAACCCTAAACCCTAGGAATAAATTATACCCTAAACCACAAGGGTAAAATTACAATTATACCCTAAATTCTAAACCCTAGGGATAAATTATACACTAAACCATAAGGGTAAAATTAGAATTATACCCTAAACCACAAAGGTAAAATTAGAATTATACCCTAAACCATGTGGATAAATTATACCCTAAACCACAAGGGTAAAATTACAATTATACTCTAAACCCTAAACCCTAGGAATAAATTATAGCTAAACCACAAGGGTAAAATTACAATTATACCCTAAACCCTAGGAATAAATTATACCCTAAACCATAATGGTAAAATTATAATTATACCCCTAAAATTAAATAAATAAAAAAACAAAAAAATAAACAAAAAAAATTAAAAAAAACAAAAAAAAAAGAAAGGAAAAAAAAAACACACTCTGAAAATGAAGGAAGGAGATTGTACATTTCAAAATTGGTACCCTTCCCACCTAGTCATTGTCATCTATCAAATTGAAACATTATATATTAATCCTATATCTGAAATTAAGCTTAGACAAGTCAATATTCACCTAACATATTGACCTCTGCGAGTTGGTGTCCTTCTCTGAGTCATTGTGTGCCCAAATTAAATTCTTATTAATTAAGTGCAGTCTAGTCCAACTATATACACCTATACATGTAACTATATCATGATCATCATTAATGTTATTTGGCCTTAGGTTCAACCTCTTAATATTTATTGATATTTAAAAGGCTGATTATTTAATAATTCATGATCATATTTGCTACAATAAAAGAATAAATCATACACCCACTATTTGATAATAAAATATTTATTTTTACATTAGTTGTCTACTCTAAAAATATTCATAATTTTTTTAATAACAAACTCCCAAACATGCCAACCACTTACCATTAACATAATTATCCACTTTATATAAAATAATATTAATCATTAAATCACATGTGAAAAGTAAATGAATGTCTTATCGGTATATATTTTGAATTTAGGGGAAAAAACACAATACTTTAACTACTTGTAATTATGGAGCTAATGATCAAAATTCTTGGGTTCATTAATTCTTGCTTTAGAAAAATCATTGCATTTTAAGTTGGTTTTAAAAGTTGTAGTATTTTATCTTTACAAAATCCTATTATTAGGTAAAAAAATGAAACGTTTATCATTCAAAACTTTGGTTAAAAAAATATAATGCTAACTTTTAAGGTGATGAAACCATTGTTGTAAAGCTATTTTATAAGGGTCGTTTTGGATGAGACCGTCTCACGGTGATGTCATTTTATGTATTTTTAATTAGTTATTATTTTTATTAAAAATATTATTATTTTTTTTTAAATATTATATTACTTTTTATTTATATTATAAATTGTTCTTGAAATAATTTATTATACCACTATCTTTTTTTATGCATCTCATAATATGACTTCCATAAGATAACATTTTATAGTGCTCCATCCATCCAAGAGAATATGCCAACTTCTCCATCATTGAGGGAGTATTTCTTAACTCTCCCGTATTTTTTTCACATTTTAATTCACTTTGAATCATTTTGCATGTTCTGGTTAAAATATATATAAAATAATAATAATAATAATAATAATAAAACAACTAACCTCAAAATACAATACTCACTCCATTCACTCTATAACCATTCAATTTGATATTTGTCTCCCTCTGTTTCATGAAAAGAGGGTCTTTTGCTTTTTTGTATGTAAATTAAAGAATATTATTATTTAATGTGTGATAAGTAGTTGTGTTAGTAGGAGTGTGGATCCCATATTTTAATTGTATTAGAAGAGGTGTGTGTGTCGCATGTGTGTAAAAAAGAAAAGGGGATTCTTTAGGTGGGACGACCAAAATGAAAAAAAAAACCCTCTTTAAATGGGACGGAAGGAGTTTTTTTTTTTTTAAGAAAAAAGAGTTCATACATACTATTAATATAATTATTCACTACACATTAATAATAATATCTTTTTAATCTACATGTAGAAAACAATCTACTAAGGAGTATATCTTATGGAGCGGAGTGTATTATAAAAATTACTACAAGAAATTTAACCAATACCTACCTATAAAATAAAACAACTAACCTCAAAATACAATACTCACTCCATTCACTCTATAACTATTCAATTTGATATTTGTTCTAAAGGTACTCATATATTTTTATTTTATTAAGAAAAAAAATTCATACATACTATTAATATAATTATTTACTACACATTAATAATAATATCTTTTTAATCTACATGTAGAAAATAATCTATATCTTATGGAACGGAAAGTATTATAAAAATTACTACAAGAAATTTAACCAATACCTACATATAAAATGCTCACATATGAAATGTGTGACTAAATTGTGACACATAATATTTTTTTGGGTCGATAATGTAACAAATCTAAAAGATTTAATTGTGACATTTAAAATGTATCGCTAAAAATCACTAATAACATTTAAATTTTACGGATTATTTTAGATATTAAGAATTTCCACACATGAGTATAAATATTATAATTGTGTGACTAATATTAACTACACATAAAATTTATGTGTGGCTAAAAAAAAATCACATGTGATGATAACATATTTTATTTGAGAAAAATAATTAATTAATAAAAAATACAAATTAAAACTTATATTACTAAGAAAATATTATTAAATTATAATAATATTTAGATAAAATAGCTTATTATGGATATATATATATATATAATTATCAAAAATTAAATGAAATAACTACATAGTCTAATGGCTAAAGCTCCTTTCACACGTCCGCAGTACGGGTTCGAATATTACAAGGAACAAAAAATACTATATGCTTATATATAGAGAGAGTAAATTAAGATTTAGATAAATCAAGTATTGACCAACCACAAGTTAAAATAAATATTTTTTATATTCTCTTCGCACCTAAAAAATTTTTATGTATGAATAAAGTGTAATGCCTATACAAAAATAGATTTTATTTACATATATAATGAGTGGGTAAATTCCAAATTTCTTATAGTGAATGCCATTATTATCAATCCCCTAGTCACTAAATCAACTCATAAACACAGAGAAGTTTACATCTATGTATACTTGTATACATTGGTTAAATAATGGGAAGATTTGATATGGAGAAAGAGATACAAGTGAAATGTATCCATTTATATGGACAAATTCAAGTTAATCCCAAGTTTCTTACACCTCTAAGTGACAAGTGGTGTGAGCTTGTAAGCTGCACGTGCGTTATTGAGCCTCCTTTTGTGTTGAGGAAAATAAAATAAAAAGAAAAATGTATTTTCATCACTTTTTATTTCTTTCTCAATTTTTATTATTACTATTATTATTTTAGACGAGAATCTACAATTACTAAAATGTAGAATAGAAAATCATATTAGTAATCATATTAGTAGTGGGTGGGGGTGAAAGAATTCACAAAGGAAAGGTGAACGTTTTTTTAGGTGTAGGGAATATTATAATTTTTCCGAACAAAAATAATATTGAATTAATTAATTTAATATTTAAATTAAAGTATAGTTTTTTTAGTTATTTTATTCAATTTAATGGTGAATATATAATTAAACCTTGATTTAATAGTTAATATAGGGGTATCGATTCCCAAATACACTCTAGTTAGACTTTTGAATAATTGAATTCATTACTTTTTAAAAAATTTCTCTTTTAAGTGAAATAGATTTGAATAATTAATATAAGAGAAAAATAAAACTAGAAATTTTTTGAGGTTACACCTCCTAACGAGGCGGGGCAATGGAACAGCAACCCGAGACAAGCGTGGCCTTCAATCATGCAGGGCAGCATTGTCATATCATCACAACATATTTGTAGGGATTCTGCTTCAAAAGCTAAAGCTCCTTCAGAGACCAACCACATTTAATTAATTTACGGTCTATTTAAATTATGAGTGAGGCTCTTGTGTCCCAGAAACACCGTGTTTCTTTACAATTTCTGTGCCTCTCTGTAATTTAAACTCCTAACAATAGATAAGTTTAAATAGAATATGGAGGGAGAAGGTTGTGTTCCCATAATGGCACGGTGTGTCCCCAGAGACACATAAACTTTTGCCTTAAATTAATTGGGCCCAATCCACACATGTTTAACACAGTACACACCATCATTTTACATTTGATTAGTTTCGATTATTTGCTTGTCTTTTCTTCCTTATTATTAAACGTGGGTATAGTTTTCTTTTGCTTAGATACGATTAATGTTAAATATTTTACTATTGTAAAAAAATAACTTAGGTTGTGTTTGGATGGAAGGATTTGAGGAGGGATTTATAAATCCTTCCCTCAAATCCCTCCATCATGTTTGGATAACATTGAAATCAATGGATTTATAAATCCAAGATTTTAAATTAATGAATTTCAAATCAATGAATTTGATTTTGAATTTTTTTAGTTGTTTTTGAATGAATTTCAAATCCTTACTGAAACCGTGTCATTTGAAATTCTTCCGTTGTTGTGTAATTGATATATTAATATATAAAAATAATATATAAAATTAATAAATTAATTAAAAAATATGTAATGTTAAATATATATATATATATATATATATATATATATATATATATATATATATATATATATATATATATATATATATATATATATATATATATTATGTTTTAAACTCTACCACCCAGCCCACCCCCACCCAACCCCCACCCCCGCCCCCACCCACCCCCAAAAATTTTTTTTTTATAAAATTTTAGATTTTTAATATTTGAATAATAAAAATATTACCACCCTGCCCCACCCCCACCCCACCCACCCCACCCCACCCCACCCCACCCCACCCCACCCTACTAACACCACCCCTACCCCAAAAAATTTTTTTATAAAATTTTAAATTTTAATATTTAAATAAATAATAAAAATATTATCACCCAACCTACCCCTACCCACCCCCCTCCACCCACCACCTCCCAAAAATTTTTTTTTATAAAATTTTAGATTTTAATATTTAAAAATAAAAATATTATCACCCAACCCACCCCCCTCCACCACACCACCCCACCCCACCAAAAAAAAATTAATAAAATTTTAGATTTTATTTTTTAAATATTAAAATCTAAATTTTTTAAAAAAAAATTGGTGGGTTGGGGGGTGGTGAGAGTGGGGGTGAGGTGGTGTGGGTGGATGGATAGGGTGGTAGAATTGAGTGGTAATATTTTTATTATTTAAATATTAAAATCTAAAATTTTATATAAAAAATTTTATTTTTGGATGGGGGTGGTGTTGGGGGGTGGGTGGGTAGGGGGTTGAACTGGGTGGTAATATTTTTTATTATTTAAATATTAAAATTCTACAATTTTATAAAAAAAAAATTTTTGGGGGTGGGGTGGTGGGAGGGGGTGGGTAGGGGATAGGTTGGGTGGTAGAATTCCCTAAAAAAATTATTTTTAATAAAATTTTATTTTAGATTTTAATATTTAATATAATAAAATTTTATTATTTTTATCTATCATATATAAAGTTCTATTTTAAAAAATAATTTTTGAATTATGGATTTGAAATCCTTTCAAAGATCCATAATTTATCCAAACAGTGGAATTCAAATGAATTGATTTAAAATCTAATGAATTTAAAATTAATTCATTTTCAAATCCATTGAATTTGAAATGACTCAATCCAAACATAGCTTAGAGTTTTGGTGTGGCAATAGGCAGTTTGAGGTTGACTCATGAGGTTGGCATTATTGGATTTCTATCTCCAATATCATTGAGTGTTCCTTCATTAAAAAAAAAATGTCATGGTGAGGAATAAACATGAAAATTGTCTTAATTTTTTTATTAATTTCTCACGAAAATTGTCATAAATTTTTATTAGTTTATTTATAGGTTATTGTAACTCACCTCCCTTAATTTTTAATCCACCAAGTCCCTTGCTTTCAACTAACAAGCTTAAAAAAAATTAAGTCCGCTTAAGTGCAATTAATTTGTGAAGTTTTTTTTTTTATTTTTAGTAATTTTTTAATGCGTGTAGAGTAATGTAAACAAAATAGTCTCTTATTTCCTTATCCAATTTCCATTTTCAGCAAACTTTTTATTAAGGAAGAGTGTGCCTTTTTTATTAACTTTATTAACTTTGACGGTAAACTTGTATTTTTAAATAATAAATAAATGATAAGTAAGTTATGTATATTAGGTGAAAGTGATATTTTTAAAAATATAATGCATTGAGAGGTTATTTATTTTGAAAACTTTTTAGTAATCCTCCATCCGTCCGTAAGAATATTATTTATTTTTTGCACGTGATTTAAGGAGTATTATTGCTTGCGGTGAGTGTATAGTTGTATTAGTGGAATTTGTGACGGTGAGTCCCACATTTTAATTGTTTTAGAAAGTTTTAATCTTTTGAAGGTAAAGATTATAACAAAAAAACAAATTAAGGAAAAATTGAAAATCTTATTAGATAGGGAACACTTCTTATAGGTAAAAATTAATTTGATATTGATTGATGCTCATATATATCAATACGCCATGTGTGATAATTTAATTTTAATTAATTTCTTGCTGCTATTAGTACACATGCATTAATTTTCTCAATATTAATTTTTTCAAATAAATGAGAAACTACTGCTTTATCTGTCCCTCTAATTTATGGTTGAAGAGGTTCAAATAAATAGACACCTAAAAACAGAGTCAGATGGATGCCCAATTATTTAAAAACGTACGTGCAAACTGATTCCCCGGCAATCCCGTATATTTATGCTTATTTGGATCCGTATAAAAATTAAGAAGTGCTGCTTTATAAATATAAAATTTAAGGAAAAATATGAGTAAATTAGTAATTTAAAAAATAAATAAATAAAATTGTAAAAAATAAATAAACAAAGTCGTAGGAAATGGTGAATAAAATGTAGATAATTAAATAAAATTGTTGGAATTGATTAATTAAACATAATAAAAAATAAATAAAATGTATAATGTATTTTTTATCATTAATAAAATATACATAAATACTTTTGACAACTCAAAATGAAAAATCAAAATGAAAAGTTTACTATAATAATAGATGAAGTAAAACATTTGATGCTGCATGTTTGCAAATTGCAACTTAGAAAATACATAACGATATTAATTTATGAAGAAATAAAAAAAATGATATTTGTAAAGAATTTTAAATTTTTACTTTAAAAAAATTTAAAAATATTTCAATTGACAAATATTTAACTTAAAATAAATATATAAAGCTAATAAACATTGACTTAAATAACATTTCAAATTGAAAATTAATTATTATAGTAATAATAATAGTACAGTCGCACGTAATTATGAGTATTCTAATACGTAAGATTATTATGCTAATATTGCTATAAGGCTAGTACACTAATATTCTAATGTCAATTTATTAATAAATATGACTGGATCCAATTACACCAATATTATATCCGTGTACATAGTTAAACAAATGCAACTCAATATATATTACTCCATCACTTTTTATATTTATTTTGAATTAGTTATAAATAAATTAATGCACTATTATTATTCATTATCAGTGTATCACTATACACTTGTTTGCCTACAATTATAATTGTATTCAATAGAACCTGATAAAATCTGAAATTAATAAAGTTATTAATTATATATTATAACAGTTACAAACAAGTATTAAACGATTTCTTTAATTATTTTTCGAGGTATTTTATTAATTTTCTTAATTAGGAGCTTTTTGAAATAATTTAACGTGTAGATTAATCGATCTAGACATGACTCTAGCTAGATATTTTTTGAACTCTTTGATTTATGAAAGTAATTATATAATATGTAATAAATTATCTGTTCCTTTCGTTATGTCTATAAGAATTCCATTTTTTCAATTAAGTTTTTTATTCAAATAATTAATAAATATATTTCTATTTTTTAAAATGATTAATTATGTCAGCAAATTTATTAAATAATAATAGTAATCTCATAACCAATTATTGGGCTTAAATAATGTGCCGAAAGAAGTTGGGTTTAGAATAATGGGCCTAACTTGGGTATGTTTATAGAAATATGGGCTTAAATTGATCAACTATTTGAGAAAACCCCCGTGTAATCGAGAAATAGAACAAAATCAAGAGCCGAATAATGTCGCCTAAATTAATACTCCTTCCGTCCCATAGTTATGTTCACCGTTACTGTAGATACAGAGTTTAAGAAAAGTTGCTTTTTGACCAACTTTATTGACTTTTTAGGGGTATTGTGGTATTTTTAGGTAATAAATAAATTATAAAGTAAGTTATGTGTGTTAGGTGGGAGTGATATTTTTGAAATTAAGATAACTTTTGAGGTTGTTGGTTAATGTGAACTTTCCTTTTTTGGGTGGTGAACTTAAGTATGGGACGGACGAGAACGGAAAGTGTGAACATAAGTATGAGACGGAGGCAATATGATTTTTTTTTTGTTGTGAATATTAAACGATCAATGAAACCACCAAATTATCACAACAATTCAATAAGAACAAATTAAAAATAAATGTATAATATAAATTTAAGTGGTTCTATCAGAAGATTTATATTCATTGGCCATATAAGAAGCTTTATTGATGATATGATATACAAAAACAATATTCTAATCAACATTATGGGAGAGATCAAGCTAAATTACACTCTCTTCTACTCTCCTCCAAAATCTAACTTCATAGATTTATATACTCCCTCCGTCCGCCCAATACTCACTCCGTCCTCTTAAAAGAAGGTTTTTTTTTTCTATTTTCGGTATTCCACCCCAAGAGTCTTCTTTCCCTTTTTATACACGTGGGACCCACACACACCCACTAATACAATTAAAATATAGAACCCACACTCCCACTAATACAACTACCAACTACACATTAAATAATAATACTCCTTAATCCACGTGTCAAAAAGCAAAAAACCCTCTTAATGAGGGACGGAGGTAGTAGGTATACATTTGCTTTTTGCACGTAGGTTAAGGGTATTATTATTTAATATGTACTCCCTCCGTCTCTAAAAAGTTGGCACACTTTCCATTTTGGGCTGTCCCGAAGTTTGCACATCCCAAAAAAAGCAAAAAGTAAAAAACAATCACCCTTCCCCATACACTTTAATTACAAAAAAACCATCTCTACCTACCATACTTTATCATTTATATATTACATAAAAATACCATTATACCCCTAAAAGTTATCACTTTCTTAATCTCCATGCCGAAAAGAGGTGTGCAAACTTTTTAGAGACGGAGGGAGTATTAGACAGTTGTATTAGTGGGGGTGTGTGGATTCCATATATTAACTGTATTAGTGATGGGTGTGAGTCTTATATGTTTAAAAAATGAAATGTATATTTTTGGTGTGGTCCGTACGTACGTCTAAAATAGCAAAATATATACTTTTAGCGGATGGAGGGATTATGTTTTTGCACTCCCTATTACACTCAAACTTACCTTAATTTGGATGGCTTTTCTTAGAGTAGTTTTTTAGAACCAAAAAACTGTATTATTATGACCGATTGAAAATGAGAAACCATTTGATATCCCACCAATTGCAACAATACAATCGTCCTATAACTTTTTTTTTTTTTACTCAATTATCGTAAATTATTTTACAGAATACCACGCATAACAGTTTAATTAAAAATCTTTAAAATCGTGAATACTGAATAGTGCATTTTTAATCTTCGATTAATGTCTTGTGAATTGACCCTCTAGAAAAGAGAAGTAGATGAATGGGTTAAATAATAATAATAATAAATAAATAAGTAAATAAATAATTGCATAATCTCATGCGGCGGTTCATGATTGGATGAGATGTCATTTTACCGCAAACGAAAACAAAGCAAAAAAAAAAAATTTATTAAAAAAAAAAGAAAATATAATAATTATAATTTTGAGATGATGCGAAAAAAAACTTATTGCTTCCACACGCAAAAGTAGAGAAAAAAACTCACGCTTTCTCCCCCTCGCAACGGTGGCTAACGGAGGCGCGTCTGGTGGCTGTGGCGGTGGCGGAGGTTCTACAGGTGGATGGCAAGAAGCAACAAATACACCCCCCTCAACTTCAATGGATTTTTTGAGAAAAAGCTGACCAACAACAATCAGCCCGCCGCCAACAATCCCGCCGCTAAATCATTCGCGAATCAGAGCAAAACTGGTATTTCAAATTCACGAATCCATGGCCATATGCTCGTTCTGACCCGACCCGCACCCAAACCCATTCCCGCTCCTCAGAAACCGGAAAACGAAGGCCAGAATTTTTCTGCTGCACCGACGCCGCAACCAGATCTAATCCGATCCTCTTCGGAACCGGATTCGATTTCTCTCCGACCTCAGGGCAGAACCGGATCCGCTCCGGTGCCGAGTTCGTCCCCGCTTCCTTCCCCGGTGTCCCCTTTGCCGTTGAAGTCTGATCGTTTCGTTCCGCCGCATCTCAGGCCGGGGTTCGTTGGCAAAGAAGAGAAGCCTGGACCCGAGCTCTTGAAGGGTGGACCCGGTGGTTTTAAGGGTAAGCCTGAGTTCAGAGGGCCTAGACCAGGTCAGATTCAGGATCCCGGGCATTACCGATCGGAAACGGTTAACGGAAGGCCGAAATCTGGAGGTGGATATGACCCGATAATTAGAGGCCGTGAGCTCTCGGATCTTAAACGTCCCGGTTCGGGTGGTGCACGGCCCAGTTCGAGCGGATGATGGTATGATTCTTTACTTTCAATGTTTGATAGCATGAATTGCGTTTCATATGTTTTTGTTGTGTTTCCTCCGTGTTGATATTTTTCTTGATCAACAATTGGAACTCGTGAATCGTGATATGATTTTATTTTCTGTTATTTGTTTATGAATGCTATTACCATCTGTGTATTAGAGATGAGATCTTTGCAAATTGCTCATTTGGATGTACCTGCTGTGTTTTCAATGGTTATTTCTTAAGGAATAATTAGTATTTTCTGGATGAGCAATAATTGGTAAAGAATCACATGCCTTTTGTTGATGCATCTAGATGCAAATTTGAGTTCTTTGCTCGACTATTGGAATCATTGAGTTGATAGGTTGCTTTGTTTTTATTTTTGTGTCGTGGATGCTGGAAAAGTAGCTCGTATCATTAATTCATGCAATAATTCATGCAAGAACGACAATTTTGCTTAAATATTAGTAGTTGTAATTTGTGAAATGTTATTAAATGGGTATTTATTACTGTTTCTACCTTTTAAATTATTTTCCTTGAATTGAGATGTTAGAAATTTACTTAGGGGAAGTGAGGAAGTAAATTTCATTAGAGGTCGTGTTTGCGATTACGGAAGGTGGATTGGTGTTGAAGATTAGAGCAGTCATGATTTAGTGGTGCAATGAAATTTTTTTTGGTTTGGTGTGTTATTTGTCCTGCAAATTGAATGTAAGTCGGAAAACTTAATTGTCTTGATACGAATAACAATTTCAAAGACCTACTAGCTAGCTTCTCCAGCCAGGACCAATCAAGATTTGGTGGTGAAATGAATATGTTTTTCATTTGATGTTTTATGTATTATTTGTCTTGCAAAATTGAATATATATACAAATACTTGATTGTCTTGCATTCAAATAACAATTTACAAGACTCCAAACATTGGGTTACCAAGGAAACAAGGTTTTGGTGCCTTTCTTTTATTTTCCAGCACAACACTTGCTTTTTTTGACACTTGATACTTTTCCAGATTAGACTGATCGGTAAGTACTTCTGATGATATCGTCTTGACTAGTCACAAGGCGTTTGTCGTATTACATTTTATGATCGGCATTGGATGTGCATTATAACTAGCAATATTGTAGATGCCATTATGTGAATACTGAACTTGCTTTGTATGCTATTATCAACATGCCAAAAACTTGCTCCACGGCAGGTTTTCACTATCTTTTTTGTGTTTTACTAATATATTCTTCGACCTAGGCTTCATCTCTTTGGACATTTATCTAATTGCATACACTGCTGAGTATTAATATCCCCTAAACATGTTATTATGCAGCATTTTTCTAAATTGATCTTCTTTATCGACAAGTACAAGAGCAGTCTATAGCTCCACTGGCAGATTTGCATCACTGATCTTTTGCTGAAGTTAGGTCCTACCATAAACAGCTGGGATTTTTTGGTGTCTAGTTTGTCGTTGACATAGAATGCTTTGAACCTTTCGGTAATGGAAGATGGATCATGACACAGTTGGGTCTATGGTTTAGTGTTCCACTGTAGGTTTAGCCGTTGGGGCTCGACCACCATTACGTTGTTTTCGTTTTGACGCTGTCTATTTGAATGATGGAGACTTTGAAGTGTAATCTCTGCTTTTGTCATCTTTTATGTTCTTTCTGTGAAAATATTTTGATGGATTTATACATCCTCAGTATTTGTATTGAAACAACCTCCTTAAATTTGGTTGTTCGTTGTGATGTTGGCACTGCTGGTTGTCATGGATTTAAGATTCTACTTCAGGAAGGTAAGATCAAATTTCTTTACAGAGATATATATGTTGATAGATTAAAATTAATTATGTTACATTTTTCATTTGATAATTTCTTCAAAGTTAAATCCTTTTATACTAGGTGTAGGGAATTAAATTTTGTGCAACTGAATTTTAACACTATTTCAATTGCTAATTTTTTTTATTTTAATTTATTGTGTGTTTTTTTCTTTCTTGATTAATTTATTAGAATATTTTTCTGGAATTTGATGATTTGGTTTTTTAATAATTATTTTTCCTATCTAATAATTAATAAATACAATAATTACCAAATTGTTTCCAATCACGAGAAAACATTGAGGGAATTAATAATAAAATTTCCTAAATTATATTATGAAGCTATAAAAAATAAAATAAAATAAAATAATTTTACATAGGGATGTAACCAAACCGTTCGCGAACTATTTGAGTTTCAGTTTGATTAAATATTCGTTCGTATTCGTTCGTTAACCTTAACAAACCAAACCAAACTTAAATTTTGGGTTCGAATAGTTTATCAAACCAAACTCAAGCCTAAGGGTGTTCGGCTCGAAAGCTCGCGAACATATTCGTTTATAGGCTTGCTAATGGCTCACAAATGCATTCGTAAATTTTATAGTTATTCTTTAGAATTATATATTATTATTTATTTATTAATATTCAATAATTAAATATTTTATATTAAACCACATAAATATAATAATAACTTAAGTGATTATTTAAATATTTAAATACTTTTTACCATTTATTATTATATTTTGTTAGTTTGTTTATTTAATATTATGAGTAATATTAAATGTTTATAAACGAAACATTCTTTTAATATACAGGCACAAAATTATTTAAATGTTCATGAAAATATATTCATAAACAAGTTATTTTATGTGTTCGTGAACATGTTCGCGAGTCTTAACAAATAGTTTGAGTTCGAGCTCGAGTTCGATATTTTTTTTCTTGACGAGTTCGAGCTCGGGCTCGAGTTTGATAATTTCTTAACAAACGATTCTCAAACCTAGTAGTGTTCGACTCGGCTCTGTTCGATTACATTTTACAAGAACAGAGTTCATATCCACTGTTAACAGTACACAAAGCCCATTAATGTAAAAATGGGCCAGTTTATGGTGATTGCTATTTTATTTTTATTCATAAAGCCCAAGTGACTTTAGGGCTTAAGATTTAGGGTTCCATAGAAGTCCAGTGTATTAGAGCCCAATCAATTACTTAAGAAAATATAATTGAAAAATAATATAGTAGTAATAAAGTCCAATATATGATATTGCATGAAGACACACTAAATTTCTCGTTACACTTACACATATCTTCTTTGTGTTTGTTCATGAAGTAATGACCCATATATAAGATAAAATAAATAAATAAAAACAACCTAAACATCAATTTTTCTAATTTTAGTGTTTATGTTTTCTTATTAATTAGGACATTCATCAACTTGTGTTAAGATGTAATATTAGAAAATTGAGGATCCTAGGTTTCATGGAAACAACTCAATAACGGATCTCAATCCTAAAATATGAGTAATTTTGTAGTTTGTAAAGGCAGCCTTGCGAAAGATGTTAGCCCACTCTTTGTGGGTTCTCTCCTTTCCGGCCACCCAAACCAACATCTGCAAATCCCACATCAGCTGTGTTTCCGTTGCCACGTCATCTTTCATGTCATCCACAACAATGTCTACGATGATCACTTTTCCACTCTTCGTTATTGCTTCTTTGCATTTTTTAAGTATTCTTACACAATCTTCGTCGCTCCAATCATGCAATATCCACTGTAATAACAACACCAAAAATTAATTCTTACATCACTTCAAATTTTCAATTCAAAATTGGAAATATATATGTATGGAAGAAGAAATTTGATACCTTTAGAAAAACAGCATCAGCAGGAGGAATAAACTCGAACATATCCCCACTAACAAACCTAAGATTCTCAGATCCTTCCAATCCATCAACAACATTTGCAAGATCAAGAACAACACATTTCAGCCCCGGAAACCCATCGGCGATCGCCTTCGCAGTCGTCCCCGTCCCACCTCCCACGTCCACCATCGTCCCCAACCCTTCAAACACTTTCTTACAATCCTTCACAAGCACACTTGTCACAACCCTAGAGTCCCTAGCTAAACCCTCATGGAACAGTTGACCAAACCTCTGGTCAACCCTAATATGCTCCCACACTGTTCTCCCATGTTTGGTCTCAAATGGAGTGGACACTTCATTCCTAAACCATTCACTCATATGTTGCCATGGATCCACGAAAACCGGGTCCAAAACAGCTCGTGCAAAAGTCGCCATGCTGACCGCCCCGTCTCTCAGTAAGAGACGGGACGTTCGCGTGAGACAGTAAGCCTCCTCCTCCTCCTCCTCGTTTTCCAAGATCTTGACCTTGTCGAAGATCTTGGAACGCGTTAGGATTCGAATTAAACGGTATAGGCCGTCGGATTTTTCTTTATTGATGAGGAGGGCGTCGGATAGTTGGGATAGCGTTATCGGCTTACCGTGCTCGTGGATCGCATCGGGTATACCTAATTCGACTGCACATTTTAGAGCCATTGAGTTGACGTAGTTGAAGATGTGATTCCACACGTGTGTTTGATCTTCAAGAAGCTCTTGTGTGGACAACTCTACCCCTTCTGCCATGGCCATTTTATCTGAAAGATGTATGATATTGCTTTGCTTTCATAAATGTAGCCAGCAATATATATATAGAGTAATTAATTTGTACTGTTTTAACGTGTTTTTTAAGGTGGATGTGTAATAAATAGTTAGTCAAAATACTTAATTTATTTTTTAAGATGGATGATGCATCGCACATGTAATTAAAATGAAAAATTAGTTCCAAAACATTGACTTGCGTCTTTATATAGTTTTAAATTTTGCAATTTGGCCATTGAGGAGCATTTTAACCATAAATCAATTATCATTACGTACTGTATAATTAACTGCCAACGAACCAAAATAAATGCACATTTTTTAATATAATCAAAGTCATAATTTCAGATTTAGTCTCGTAAGAATTGCTCAATGCAAAAAGGTTCCAAAACTGACAGATTTAGTTCTATAGGAGTTTTTCATCAAAATCTGTTAGTAGTTGACGAAATATTATGAACCATAAATAAGATCAAAATGGATTATGTCCATTTTGAAAGACAGGAAATATTATAAATCTGGTAGTTTATAATAATATAAGTCAATTTTGGATGAAAATTTTCGAAAATTATAATTATAATATTCTTATGGGATCAAAACCGCTAGTAATGAGACCCTTGTGTAGGGGTGTCAACGGGCCCCGGCCCGCCCCGCACGTTTTGGGCCGGCCCAGATCTGCCCCGTAGGAGAAACGGGGGGGCCCGGCCCGGACCCGTACATATACGGGGCGGGTCCGGGCATTAACTCAGACCCGCCCCGTATATAATATATTAATAATTAATTTATATTATATATATATAATTATATTTTATGTTAATATATATATATATTATACAATTATTTTATATTTTATACATAAAAATTATTTATAACTATATGATATATATATATATAATTTTTAAATTATAATTATATTTAATATTTATGATTTAAATTGTTTTAGGATTAATTATTTTAAAAAAAAAATGGGGCGGGACGGGTGGACCCGCCCCGTATGGGTCTGGGCACGGGTCCGGAGCGGGTCCGGGGCAGGCCCTCCAGAAACGGGCCGGGTAGTTAACTACCCGGCCCAGACCCGGCCCGTTGACACCCCTACCCTTGTGTTCCTACAAGATTATAATTGAATTAAAGGAATTCTTATGGGACCAAATATTTCCAACTCAAAACTAATACAGTGCCAAATAAATGCGCATTTTTTAATTTGCCAAATTTACCTGCGCCAAATTTACCTTATTTTAGAACCCACTCTAACCGTTGTATTAAATGCTATTCAATTCCATTACCTACTATCCCTACCCTAAGAATTGGTGGAGGAGGTAAATCGCAGGTGTTTAATTTGTACTTGCAAGGGGCCAAATCCGTGCCAAAGGCAGGATTCGAACCCCCACCCTACAGTAACAAAGCTCAGTTGGAAGGCCTTTCAACCTTCCCCTCTACCACTTGAGTTATGGGAATTGGTGGAGGAGGTAAATCACAGGATAACCCCCACCCTACAGTAACAAAGCTCAGTTGGAAGACCTTTCAACCTTCCCCTATACCACTTGAGTTATGGGAATTGGTGGAGGAGGTAAATCACAGGATATGCCTCAAATGGCTTATAAAGAGGGCTCACTGTTTAACTTGTACTTGCAAGGGACCAAATTCATGCCAAAGCCAGGATTCGAACCCCGACCCTGCAGCAACCAAGCTCAGTTGGAAGTCCTTTCCATCCTCCCTCTACCACTTGAGCTATGTCCTTGGGGCAATGTTGTAATATTATATTCTTTGTGAGAAGTGTTTCATAAGTTGCACAATAACATGTAATATTAAAAAAATATATATATAGTACATTTTAAGCGCCATATCGTTTAGTTTAAAATATATAAAGATAATAATTTGTGTATTACAACTCATTATAACTCTATGCATGTTCATCAAAATTTTCAACCATTTAAAAAGAAAAATGCAAACAAATTAACAAAATTCAAGCGTGGTCTCACAATATACTCAATCTTAACATATTTCACACAATAACTTATCATTATTATTTGAAAGAAAACAATTAAAATACAAAACAACATTAAAAAAGTACATAATCACGGAAAAACTTCAATAACAGATCTTAATCCTAAAATAGGAGTAATTTTGAAGCTTTTGAAGTCTGCTGCAGAGAAGAGCTTTGCCCAATCCTTCTTCGTTCTCTCTTTCCCCTCTACGACGGTCATCATCAACATGTCGAAAAATAGTTGTGTTGCAGTTGCTTCAGCATCCTCCGTCTGATCATCGACAACCATGTCAACGATAATCACCTTTCCACCACCATCGATCTTGCTCGAAATTATTGCTTCTTTGCATCTTTTCAGTATTTTTATACAATCCTCGTCACCCCAATCATGGAATATCCACTATTAATCCATCAACAACTATGAATTTGTTAGTCAAATGAAATGATAAATATGTAAATTTGAATTTAGCAATTGATTGATTTATATGTGTTAAACGATCACTTCATCTAAAAGCTTAAGCTAGTATTGATTTATATGTGTTAAACGATCACCTCATCTAAAAGCTTAAGCTAGTAGAGAGTTGTATCGTTTAATACTTCCTTTATTAACCATGGGCTCTGATACCATTTCATCTAAAAGCTTAAGCTGTTAGCCATGGGCTCTGATACCATTTCATCTAAAAGCTTAAGCTGTTAGAGAGGAGTATCGCTTAAATATGTAAATTTGAATTTAGCAATTGATTGATTTATATGTGTTAAACGATCACTTCATCTAAAAGCTTAAGCTAGTATTGATTTATATGTGTTAAACGATCACCTCATCTAAAAGCTTAAGCTAGTAGAGAGTTGTATCGTTTAATACTTCCTTTATTAACCATGGGCTCTGATACCATTTCATCTAAAAGCTTAAGCTGTTAGCCATGGGCTCTGATACCATTTCATCTAAAAGCTTAAGCTGTTAGAGAGGAGTATCGCTTAATACTTAATCAGGTTACACTCTAACACGCCCCCTCACATGCAGGCGGGGAATTTTTGCCTCAAGGCTTGCATGTGGAATTTTTTTGATAAATGGGTGGCGGTGAGGTTTGAACCCTGGACCTTTGTAAACATGGACTCTGATACCATGTTAAACAACCACCTCATCTAAAAGCTTAAGCTTGTAAAGAAATGGACCGTTTAATATTTAATCAAGTCACACTCTAACAATATGAGTATATGTCCACATGCACGTATGTGGCGAATAAACATATGTTACTCCCTCTGTCCCATAGAAGTTGACACACTTTTCTTTTTGATTTGTCTCGTTAAAATTGACACATTTCCTTTTTAATACATGAGACCCACACAAAAATAATTAATTTATTATCATGGGGCCCACACACCATTTCTAATTTTACCCACTACACATTAAATATTATTTCTCTCACTTCATTTTACATTAAATTATTATACTCCTTAATATTCGTGCAAAAAAAATGTGCTAACTTCTATGACGGAGTATAATTTTATGTTATTTACAAATATATCCACTATTTTCAATTTTATTTTATTTCTCTTCTTATTTTGTCTTTTTCTATTGTATATGACCTATTTTATTTTAGTATTTAATATTTACTTATATTATTAATTTTTAAAATATAATTACAAATAATACTACTTTCTAACATTAATAACATCGCAAATAGAATATATATCATAATTAATAGTAGACACTAAAAAGACAACATATATTTTGCATATGATTAAATTAAAATGGTGTGACATGCTTACCTTGAGAAAAACTGCGTCAGCACAAGGAATTGATTGAAACATATCTCCCCCTACAAAGCTCACATTCTCACACCCTTCCAAGGCATCAACAACATGAGGAAGATCAAGAACAATGCATTTCAAGCCCGGAACGCCGTCTGCCACCGCCTTCGCCACCGTCCCGGTGCCACCGGCAACATCCACCATCGTCTCCAACCCCTCAAACACATGCTTACCATGTTTCATGAGTATGCTAGTCACAAACCTAGCATCACTAGCCATGGCCTCATTAAACACATCATTCCAACTCTGGTCAACCCCTGCATACTCCCAAAGAGTCTTCTCATGTTTAGTGACAAATGGAGAGGGATATCCATTGTGAAACCACCCACTCACATGGTGAAATGGATCTATCAAGATGGGATCGAGCATGGCAAGCGCGAAGTGCGCCATGCTCAGAGTCTCGTCTCTGAGTAAGAGACGAGACGAGGGCGTGAGGCAGTAAGCCTCACCCTCTTCCGACATGACCTTGTCGAAAAACTTGGAATGGACTAGAATTCGCATGAGACGAAAGAGTCCAATGTCGGACTTCACCTTGTCGACAGCTAGGGCTTCGCCTAGTCGGGATAGTTTCATCGGTTTGCCGTGTTTGTGGATCGCGTCGGGTATACCTAATTGAATTGCACATTTTAAGGACATGGAGTTGATGTGATTGAAAATGTGGTTCCATACATGAGCATGAGCATTAAGAAGCTCTTGTGTGGATGAATCAAGTTGGCCATTAAGCAATGCCATTTTGTTTCGCGTGATGTGAAGTAGCAACATTTTTTTCACTACTTATAAGAACATGTAACTATATTTAATTGGAGGTGAGTTTCTTAAAATAGAAGTTTCCAAAATTTTAATATACTCTCAAACATTTAGGTAGGCTGTAGCCAGCCGAAATTAATTGGAACGAAATAAAAACTTCATACATCATCCATCAATCTGTACTTTCATGTTTCACGTTATTTGATAGTAAAAATGTGAAGTGATATACCGTGCATTGAGTTGGTCCCACTCAATCCAATAGCATGATATTATCTGCTTTGGACCGTCCACTGGCCTGCACGGTTTTGTTCTATGGGCTCACACCCAAAATGCCTCATACTAGGGAGAGTCCATGCCGGTCCCTCATTTATAAACCCATCACCAATCCCACTTCTAACCGATGTGGGAGTTTGGTTGACACTCAACCAATATTTCCCCCTCAAACAAAATCCCGCAGTTAGACCATTCAGTTTGAGGTCCGAACATCCCACCATTCGCCCGATTAAGTCTGGGGCCTGGCTCTGATACCACTTGTTGGGATAAATAGATCCTCATTCATTCCTAAGGGACAAATAAAGAAGAGTATAAAAAGCACAACACAAGAATTTACGTGGAAAACTCCAAAATCAGAGAAAAACCACGGACCGAGAAAATACCACTATGTGTAAAATTTTTACAATCACACAAAATTTCTCTCTCCCAGCACCAATCAAGTACACTTTATTATTTGTGTTTGATTCTATTTAAATTCCTTTATTGGATTCCCGATTTTGAGAATGGGAAGAAAGGTGTGAATTAGTCAAAGATTTGTAAGAGTGAAGGGATTGGGTCGGTAGAGAGAAATTCTGTGTGATTGTAAAAAAATTTTACATAGTGGTATTTTCTCGGTCCGTGGTTTTTCTCCGATTTTGGAGTTTTCCTGATAAATTCTTGTATTGTGCTTTTTATGCTCTTTTTTATTTGTTCCTTAGAAATGAATGATGATTTGTTTATCCCAACATGCATATGAGTATAAATTTCTATATATATAAATTTTTATTTAATAGTGTGTGTATATTTTTTAATAATTATATAATTATTTTACATTTTTCATAAAAAAAATTAACAGAAAATTCGTCAGTAAAGTCTATACATTTTTATAGAAAATGTTTGAATAATTATATGGGATTGAGGAAGTACATAGTTTGGACAAACTAAATTAAAAACCTGAGACAGTATCTTTGATATAGCTAGATATAAGATCGAGTACTTGAGTGGACAGCCAAATTAAGCAAGTAATACGGATTAAATAAATTAGAAGAAGATTATATTATTAATATATGAGATAAATTATTACTGTTTCATGACATTAATTTATTAAAAACATATTTTCTATTGAGAACTAGTGGGTGGGTTACTTATATTGCATGAATGTAAATCATGTGGAGCCCATCAAAGATATCCTTGCTAATCACGTTTATCAATTAAATCAACATGCATGCTTTTCATGAGATATGGTTAAAATGGAGATCAAATGGTTTAAAGAAAAAATCAACAATATTACTATTTTAGTCTAAAGAAAAACTCAGCAATATTACTATTTTAGTTTTATATACAATATACTACTTTCTCTTTTTTTAGTGTTCAATTTGAAGGTATCATTTTGTTTAAAGAAAAAATAGTTCACTCATATTTCATCGCATTTTATTAATACAACTATTTAAAACTTATAAAATAATAATATTTCTATGTAAAAAGCAAATGAAATATTTATAAATGGACTTAGAGTTTATTTTTTCTCTTGAGATTTAAAGTATGTTTTTAGAAATATTATAATTAATTCATTTAAAATTTGAACATGTTTTCCTAATTATTACATTTCCTTAATTTATACTCCTAGTATGTTGTAATAGGGTACTCTCTTTAGATGAGTATTAGTTAGACGGATTTTGAGATTATTCGATTCATTATTAAAATATAATTATTATATAAATAGTTAAACTATTTTTGTAATAAATCATATCATAACATTTTTAGAATTATATTCTCTACTGACGGTACAAACGTCCTCATTTTATCATTTTGAAGTTCAACTCAAAGGTACTTAGTTCCTCTTTTTAACAAAAGAGTCTCACATATGACCAACACTTACAATACACATAAAATAAAAATACTCTTTAATCTAAGAGCAAAAATAAATAAGGGCATTTGCACTTTAATTTGCACTAGCCAGAATGAGTACTTTAATGCATTATTAATTAGAAAAATATATTTAATTATCAATAAATATATTTTATTTATATAAATATTATACTTTAACACTTTACAAATTGCCTCATACAAGCACCGTCTTTATACCAAACATATTGTAATGATAAAATAAAGATACAAACATATATTTTGAGTTTATTCGGTGGTGTATTGGGTACGCCTACATTAAAGGACTAACTTATAAACTTTAGGTGTATTAGTACAATAGTTTCACTCTATATTTTTATGCACTTTAATCAAGCAAGTTTAGGAGTTTCTCGTTGAAGCATTAGAGACTTCATAATATCTTGATGGGCATTAAAATAATCACCCCAGATCTAATTAGTTGAAGGGCCCATTTATATAATTACTTTACAACGAGTTTTGGTGGGCTTGAACTTTTGTGGCGATGAAAGTGGGCCTACTAAATATAAATGGATCCAAGGTAAATGGAAATGGGTCCACGGTTTAGTACTGGGCCTATTTTATTACTTATTTTTTAATTTTCTTTTGATACTGAAGAATTTTCTTTGTTTATTAATATTTTCACGACATACACATGTGAGACCGTATTCCGAATAAGGAGTAATAATATTTTAATAAAAAATGATAATTGAGCTAATAAAAAGTGATAGTGGTATAGTAAATCATTTTATTAATAATTTGTAAAAAATAATAAGTACTAATATATTTAATAAAAAGTAATATTCCAATCTCTTAATGAAAAGTGATAAGTGTTTAAGAAATACAGCCAAAATGGGACGTCTTAAGTAAGTATTCCCGCTATTCTCACATGTGCCTTCTAATATGAGAAAATCTAAAAAATGTCAAACAAGTTGTTAAATACGGCCAAAATGGGACAAGTTGTGCCTTGTAATATTTTCACATGTGACTTTTGAGTATTTTTCTAAAGAAAATCATATAAATATAGAGAATTAGTTAGGTGACATGTGATTACCGGTAACCTTCACAAGGGGTGTGCACACATGGAGATGTGCACATTCCCATGTGTGGAGGTCACCGTGATCATGTGTCACTTAAGAATAACCCATAAATATATTTAGATTTAATATTTCCGCAATTATCAATTTTCCACCTGGATTTAGGGCTTCTTTGCAATTTCTCAATAGTTTAACACCCGATTCAAAGTTCCACATGTGAAGATTCCACTGTGACGAAAATAAAATTTAATAATGATTAATTTTTTATATGCAATTATATACATGTATAATGCATGATAGCTAGCTACTTAGTTATAAACAATATCATGAATATCTAAAATAGTAGTAATTAAATCAGCTTTTGTCTCTTTATATGACTTCTCTCGCAATTGTCATAGTAAAATTTATTTATACTTTCTATTCAGATAATGTATAACGATTTTACCAAAAAAAAAAAAAAACCTTGAGGAAAAAAGCATCAGCATGAGGAATGGAGTCGAACATGTCTCCACTGACGTAGCTCAAATTGTCCGATCCTTCCAAGCCATGAACAACACGTGGAAGGTCGAAAACGATGCATTTCAAGCCGGGCATGGCGTCGGCGATGCCCTTCGCCACCATCCCAGTACCGCCTCCGACGTCCACCATCGTCTTCACCCCCTCGAACACGTGCTTGCATTCTGTCACAATCACACCCGCCACGAGGCGTGTATCGCTAGCCATTGCCTCATTGTACATCCCCCCACAATTCTTGTCCATATCTACATACTCCCAAGGAGATATCCCATACTTGGTGAAAAATGTGGAGGGGAGATCGTTTTTGAACCACTCACTCATGCATTGGAACGAATCCATCATCACCGGGTCGAGCATCGCAAGCGCAAAAGGTCTCAAGCTCAATGGCTCCTCGTCTCCGAGCAGGAGACTCCTGCTCGGACACGTGGATCCTTTTGAATAGTCCGGAATGGACACGTGGCTTCGTTGATGGAGAGGGCGACGGCTAGTTGAGAAAGCGTGATCGGTTTGCCGTGGTTGTGGATGGCATCGGGTATACCTAATTGAATGGCGCATTTTAGTGCCATGGAGTTTATGTAGTTGAAAATGTGGTTCCATAAGTGAATTTGAGCATTGAGAAGCTCTTGTGTGGATGCCATTTTTAGAGGATAGGGTTTTGCTTGTTTGATTCATCGATCAACAACCTTTTATCTAATAATTATAAACGAATAATCAAGGCTAATAATTATTTGAACATCTATTTCGAATGAGAATGCTCTATTGCTCTAAATAACTCCATAACACGTGACTATATTAAATTGAAAGTGGGTTTCTTGAAATAAAGTTTCCAAAATTTTAATATATTTTCAAACATTTAGCCAATCAAATTAATTGATTTTATGAAAAACGGATTTTCTCTTAAATTTTAGCTTTACATATTTTATTTATTACAATAGATGTGTTATGTTAAAGTGACCTCGTTTGAGTATAAAAAGATAGGGTAAATTATCAAAATTCCTCATGTGAGGTTTGTCTAATTATTAAATAAACCCCGCAGTTTGAAAATTTATTAATTACCTCTTTTTAAAAAATATTCGCTCCTTCCGCTTTCAAGGGTTCCATTTTATCATTTTGGGCGTCCGCCCCTAAGGATCTCATTTCATTTTTTATACATATGGAACTCATACACACCCACTAATAAAACTAAAAAATGGGACTCACACCTCTACTAATGCAACTACCCACTACACATTAAATAACAATACTCCTTAATCTCCATGCCCAAAAGCAAATGGCACCCTTGAATCCGAACGGAGGGAGTATTTTTTTTTAAAATAGTGAAATTTAAAAATACAATGTTATATATATGGGTCTTGATGGCATTTCCATCCTTCTTTATTTTAAGAAAAAGTGTATTTTTATTAATATTCAAATAAAAAACAAGTTAAAGGGGATAATTGGTAATTTTTTAAAATACCGAGTTTATTTAATGGTTTGGACAAAGCTCGAGAAGTGTTTTGGTAATTTAATTTATCCAAAAAGATATTCTTTCTTCTAATAATATAAGATGATGATGGAAAATATTATCCATGAGGTGGGTTTTCAATGAAGTAAATTGACACACCGAATAGGGAGGCCTTTGCCCTTCAGGTTTACATCAACGGCCCAACGAATTTACATATGATTACGTGGACGGGCCTACCCATTCATAAATCTGGAAGAAAGTGGGCTTCGTCTTAAGTATTGTAGGCTTTTCAGTTTTTCGGTATTAATTATGGGCCAGTGTATACGAATGGATCCATATGCAATGGGCCGTTTCAATTGAATGGATCAATGTGACATTCTCTTGGACTATATTAGTTTTATTATTAATATAATTGATTTTTGTGTATGTTTTCTAAGAAAAAGTAATCATTGTGCATAAAAATTATGTACACCATTGTGGTTTATATCATATTGTACTCCTAATGTTTGAACAAGTATAGTGTGAATTCGACCGTAAATCCTTCTATTTAAAAATTATAAGAACAATTATGTTCTTGAATATTTTGAATATTAAACATAAATATTAAACCTCCAGAGATAATATATGACATAAACAATATGTGAACATGGTTCACATAACTAATAAGTACTCCTACTTGCTTATTCTTAAGATTTAATCTAATATTTACAATAAAATATAATTTTTTCATTGTGTTATATATATATATATATATATATATATATATATATATATGATTTATAGTATATTCAATGGTTGTTTTTTTGAGAACTTACAAATAAAAAGTATTTATATACACCCTGGTTTACAATATGCAAGCTCGTATTTTAAATAATTATCACTACTAACATTTATCTAACATATGCAAGAGATATACGGCGAGAGAAATTATAAATTGAGTTGGTCTCTTGTGCTCGGAACATAACGTGCCCTCATGAAAACACAAGAGTTTTAACGTAAGGGTACGGTGTGTCTCCAGGAACTCAGAAGTTTTTACCTTATAAATTTAGGAAAAAAATACTTCCTCTATCTCAAATAAATTGACATAGTTTTTTTTTTTTAATTGTCCCACATAATTAACACATTTTCTTTTTAAATACATTAAACTCACATAAAAATAATTAATATATACATGTAAGTCTCCACACACACCAAACTCAGCACTAATACAATTATTTATTATATATTAAAATATTATATATTCAACATATTATACATTAAAATATCCAAATAAAATGTGTCAATAGTTTTGGGACGGTGGAAGTATTCCCTCTGTCCCTTTGATACGTATCCATTTTTTTCAATTTGGTCCGTCCCATTATAAAGTATTCATTTTTCTTTTTGAATTGATGTGACTCACAACCACTACACATGGCTCCACATTCAACACTAATACAACTACTCATTACACATTAAAATATTATTTCTCTTACCTTGCTATATATTAAATTATTATACTTCTTAATTCACGTGAAAAAAGTAAACGAATGTCTTTCAAATGGATGGAGGGAGTATTCATTGATAATTAGGACTAAATCGAGATAATTGAGAGCACGCCACCATATTACGACACGTCTTATGGCCATAGAACGAAGATGGAAACAATATCATAGGACATACATAAAATAAAAGTTCCAAAAGATTTTTTTTTTAAAAAGTACCATAATGTTTCTCATTAAATTAAATAATAAAATTTCAGGAGCGTGTCATATTGCGACACGCCACTCATCTGTCTAGGAGTCATTTTCGTACTTTTGTCCAAAGATCATTAAAGGCGTTAGTTTTTCTTTATTTTCTCATAAAAGAATAATATCACGATAAATATTTGTTTAAACTAAAAAAAAATAGTGAACAATACTTTATTTTCTAAGTATATTGAAACATAAATGACATTGTTTCTTTTGAAAGAATATTACGAGAAAAATCATTAAGGTCCTCGATCGTTATTGCCCTTTTAATACTCCCTCCATCCCACGTTAAAGTTAATTTTGACGTTTGCTTTTTGCACGGAGATTAAGATATATAATATTTTAATATATAGTGAGATGAAAGAAATAATATTTAATGTAAAGTGGATAGTTGTATTAGTGTTGTGTGTGAGCCCTACATAAAATAATTAATTATTTTGTGTGGCCAAATTGATAAAAAAAAGAAATGTAAACCTTAACGTGGGACAACCTAAAATGAAAAACGTAAACCTTAATGTGGGACGGAGGGAATATTTCTTTTAAAAATGCGTGTTACATATAAAACTTGTATGAGATGAATAATAAATGATATTATTTAAAAAAAATAATTATATATAAACTAACGAAAAGCGATGGTAGGACAATATATTATTTTATAAATAATTTATTATAAAATTTTAATGAAAAATAGATTATTTTTCTTATAAAAGTGAAAATTACTTTTAAAAAATATTTTTACAGTGTATACGTACATTGGAAATTTTTACATTTGGTCCTATAATAATAGACCGAAATGTGAAATTTTTTTTCATATGTATATAAAGTTTGTTGTAAATAAAAATTTTTAAATAAAAATATTTAAAAAATAATAGTAGTAATTTTTTTATAAATCCAAGATGTCTTCCCTTAATCAGCTACCCATACTAACTAAAAAGTTGGTTTGGTGAGAATTTTGTTTTCACTGTCTGTGTGAACACGCGCGATTCATACATGTACTCTATTTCTACAAAATTATTTTTTAATTTATGAAAAATTACATTTTAAAAAGATAATCTATTACAATTCTGAATGAAATATATTATATATCTAACAAGAATATTAAAAAATAATAGTATTATATTATTATAGTATAAAGAGTACTCCATCCGTCCGCTTTCAAGGGTATCACTTTTTCATTTTGGCGTCCGTCTCTAAGGGTTTTATTTCCTTTTTTATCTACACACACCCACTAATACAACTAAAAAATGGGACTCACACCTCCACTAATACAACTACCCATTACACATTAAATAACAATACTCCTTAATCTCCGTGCCCAAAAGTAAATGGCACCCTTGAATCCAGACGGAGGGAGTAATATTTTTTATTCAGAAGAGTAATAGTCATTTTTCTAAAATTTAATTTTTTTTATGTACTAATTATTAATTGATAAATTAGAGTGACATAATTTGAAGAATAATATTTTTTATTTATAAAATAATGATTAATGTCTTTAAAAAATATTTTTTTATATATTAAAGAGCAATCGATTACACTACAAAAAAATACTCCTTTCGTTCCATTTCAAACTTTAAGTTTGCTTTTTGCATGTAGATTAAGGAATGTAGTATTTTAATGTGTAGATAGGTGAGAGAAATAATAATTTAATGTAAAGTGGGTAGGTGTATTAATGTGATGTGTACATGAACTTAGTCGCATTTTTAGTAAAATGTCAAGAGCAAGTGTACTCTACTGTTGTTGTATACGCGTGACCAAGTGCAAAATTTATAAGATTGTCGTTCCAAGGGAAAGCAAACATTGGCTAGTATCCGAATTGTTCATCGATTTATGCTTTGTAAAGATAATATGTTTGAAGGTTTGATATTAAAACTAATGCTTAAAATTCTACTCAAATAACTAGAATGTGAACTAGCTAAGTAAATGATCAAATAACGAGCAAATGATTAATGGAATTGATGTAGAATACACTTGAAAAGAGAGCAAGGCTAATCATACTTATAATTGAGACTTGAGCTAGATATGCAAAATCCTTCATAGTAATTTTCATTAACTTGTGGATTAAAAGCAATCATAAATTTACCCCTAGTCCCTATGGCCAAGGCAACTAGGTCCTCGACTCTTTTACAAGCCTAAGTCTCCTAAGATTGGTCTTAATCTCAATTCCCTTAAGGTACTATGATCATAAGTTGTTTCTTTTCACTCAATTTCTTAAGTGTCCCTCTATGAATGTTCTAAGCCTAAGGAGGGTATGACTTACCTACCCTTATACTAACATGCATGCACAACTCAATATATGATTCAATTAAAGCTTCACTCACAACATTGGAATGACCATCCTAATATAATGAATAGAGAATTTAATCACACATACATTGAAATGAATATGATTGATATATCATAGAAGAAAATCTACAAATCAATTCAAATCACTACTCAAGTTTTACATATTTAACTCTTTCCCTCAACCACTCATATGACTAGCCCTACTAGAAAACTAGTCACTAAACATGGTGATTAATTCATTACAAATCAAACTTTGCTCCATTTGAGCCATAGTAAGAAGAAAATTAACAATTGGAAAGTAGATTTGCTTGCCTTGCATAAGAAAAGTATTCCTCCTCTTCAATTGATCAACTCCTTCAACAATTGATGCTCCAATATTCTCAAATGGTGGTAAGATGGATGGGATGAAGGTTTTATAGATTGAAAATGTAAATCAAATGGTGGTTTGATGGATCTAGATTGTAGAGATGGATTTTGGATCTAGTGTGTGAGGAAATGTGGTGTTTTAGTGTGTGTAACTGCTCCAATCTGATCTTCAATGAATTCTCCCTTCAAATTTCGCACGAGTCATGGTTTTATATCACTTATGGACCTTTTATAAGCTTCCGAAATATTCTGAAAATTACACAGGATTTTGCACCTACACGGTCCGTGCAGCAGCACACGGCCCGTATAGGGCACACCTACTTCGGCGTGTTGTGTATGCTTCCGGACACGGTTCGAGCTGCGCTGCACGGCCATGGTCATGACCATGTAGCATTTTCTGACAATAATGCACGGCTTCTTCTTACAGGGCCGTGCTCCTCACACGGGGCGTGCAGCGACGCACGGCCCGTGCACCAGTATACGACCATCTTCCTGGGCGAGCAGCGAGTTCTGACGACACTACACGGCCAATGGGTACAGGGCCGTGTTCCTCACACGGCCCGTGTACCAACATGGCCTGTTCTTCCGTCTTCCTTTCACTTCCGACTTCGTTTTTGTCTATTTCTTGACTTGTTTTACACATATTTAAACCCATTTACACAATTCTATCAATTTATACCGCATTTCTCAAAGTAACAATAATTCCACCAAAATTAATACAAATACAGATAAAAATATCCGAGAATACACAAATAAAGACACTAAAATTTAGGTGAAAATGACTACGATCAATGGGCCCATGGAGAGAGAAATAATTAATTTATGTGGGTCTCATTTACTAAAAAGAAAAATGTAAAGATTGAAATGGGACGCCCAAAATGGAAATATGTAAAGATTGAAATGAGACGGTGGGAGTATTTTTTAGCAACCGAATTTAGCAACGGAATTCAATCAATTGGTAATTAGTAATGGATTAGCAACAAAAATAACATTTTTATTTTAGCAACGGAATGTCAATGGATTTATTCTCTATTTTAGCAACTGATTACCAACGGATTGTCAAAGAAATCATTATATAAATTACCAACGGAATTATTAGCAACGAATTACCAACGGAATTGATTTTTCGTTGCTAAAAATTTACCAACCACCACTTTACCAACGGATTCCATTGCTAATCCGTTGGTAAGCTAATTTAATAATGAAATTAATGTTTTTAGCAACGAAATATTCCGTTGTTAAAAAATAATTTTTTTTGTAGTGTTAATACTATTATTTTATTTATTTATTTTTCTTGTATTTTTCAAAAAAAGTTCAAAAAGTACATGATATAACACTTTTACACGTGTTTAGGTGGCCATAAATAGGTGAAAAAAAAGTGAGAAGTAGTACTGGAATAAATAATTTGGAGAAAATATAATTTTTAACCTTTAATTTTGCTAATTTAATTTTAATTCTAAACTTTTAACATATCAATTAAAAAAAATTGCAAAGGCAATAAAACTGAAATTGACACAAATATATGGAGTAATTAAAATTTTAAAAATAAAATATTATAGGGTTAAGATATATTTAAAACCCGTAATAAAGATAATTAATTAACTTTTAGGGGTAAATGGTGAATGTTCTCTCAGCATAGATTCCCTCTATTTATATGAGATAGAGAGGCTCCCATGGGGGCACATATCTTGGTCATTACCTTCTGGTATTTATTACTCATAAATTGAAATGATGATAAGCAAGTGGGTGACACACCGATACTTTACATCCAGGTGTGATAGAGTGGTGGAGAGATAAATAATGGTGATTCAATTGATCAATCGAGATTAGACCATTGCATATAAACTTCCCGGCCCGATAAAGTGATGAAAAGGTAAATGATGGTGCTCAATTTATTAATAAAGGTTCACTATATACCAAGAGTTCCTTCATTTTGTGAAGTTGCTCCTACAAAGCGGCAGTAAGGATTTGATTCTTGATCATTAATACAAGATGTTACAATAACCAGTTGAGCTGCAATACAAACTACTTCTAGCTGTAATTGATAATTGTTTATACTCCCCCCTTTCGCTTTAAAGAGTTTTTTTCTTTCATTTTGAGCGTCCGACCCAAAAGGTTTAATTTCATTTTTTACACAATACACACCTATTAATACAATTAAAATATGAATTTACACACTGACTAATACAACTATCATTACATATTAAATAATAATATTACTTAATCTACATAAAAATCTAAAGGTCTCATTAAACTGGACGTTTGGAGTAGTTCAATTCTCCTATGAGGACTGAAACACATAAACGACCCGTCACATATTGAAATCTTAACTCTATACTAATACTAGCTTAGTGTTAAAGAAGAAATTTGTAAACATAAATTAATTTATTTCACATAATTATTTCAATTAAAAACTTTTATTTCATAGTAGTCCAAAGGACCACATGCATACATTATTACACACTCACTCTATATTAACTGATACAATCACACATTATTACAAACCCAATTGATACAGTGCAATAAGATTAAAAGCAAACATTTTTTCATACTAAAACAAAATATATTATGGAAAAACTTCGATTACAGACCTCAACCCCAATACAGGGGTAATCTTATAACTTTTGAAGCCAGAAGCTAAGAAAAGCTTAGCCCATTCCTTTTCAGTTCTCTCTCCTCCTTCGTTTCGAGACATCAAAATCATATCGAAGAACAACTTAGTTTCCTTAGCTTCATGTCCTTCTTTTTGATTGTAATCCAAAACTATTTCCACAATAATCACTTTTCCACCCGGATTTAGGGCTTCTTTGCAATTTCTCAATAGTTTAACACCCGATTCAAAGTTCCACATGTGTAGATTCCACTGTCATGAAAATAAAATGATATATACATCTTTATTGATAATTATTTAAGCTTATATATAATTGAGTACTTGACTCTGTGATGCATGATATATAGAGGTACCATTTCATTTGGGAAAAGAAAAAAAAAAGTTATTAAACTGTTGACGTATGACACTTTTGGATGTGTTACTTGCATACAAAATTTGGAAAATAATTTTAATTAATTATGAGTATCAATTTCATTCACCGACGTACACCTATTTAATTTTGAATGGACGATAAATAATCCTAAGCTTCAATTATTATAAAATAGCAAATTCACACATTCATACATACGAGTTAATTAGATAGTTTTAGCTATGAATAAATTGGCGATAAAACTATCAAACAAAATATAATAAACAACAAATTAAAATGATAATATATATAGCTAGCACTTTTATGCTTAATAAAATAATTACCATGTATGGTACTGCGGTGCATGAAATATTTTGCCAATAATTATACATTATCAACTATTGAAAATCGAAAAGCTTAAATATATAATAAAACGAAATTCGTTGGAGGTTGAAAAAAAAAAAAAGAAGTTAATTCTTCTTATCCTATTATGTATTTAAGGGTAAATATCAAAATTTATTTTTTTTTGGTATAATCCAAATTCAGTTTCAAATTTGCTAAATTCACAATTATAATTTTTTTTAGTGTCGGATTTTAGTCATTTTTGTTCAAATTAAGTCATTTTATAAAATTTAGTCCAATTTTTTGTCCAAATTTAATTTTTTATGTCAAATTTGTCCAAATTTAGTTATTTATGTCAGCATTTGTTCAGATTTAGTCCTTTATTTTAGAAAGTCAAATTTGTCCAAATTTAATTATTTATGTCAGCATTTGTTCAGATTTAGTCCTTTATTTTAGAAATTTATCCAATTATGATCCAAAATTATAGGATTGAATTTGATAAAATGACTAAATTTGGACAAAAAGAATAAAAATTGAACACTAGATGATCAAAATTATGAATTTAGCAAACTTGGAAATGAATTTGGATTACACCAAACATAAAGGATCAATTTTAATATTTTTCCCTAATTTATTACATTTGTTGTGTTAAAAACTAAAATGATTTCAAATCCTTTTATTTTATTCGAAATGATTTCAAAAAATATTAAGAATTTTTTAGTTTAGTCCTGCAACTTTTGAAATTGTGAAAATTTATTTCAATATTCACCGAAATATTGCAAAATTTTCCGAAATCGCACAAATGTCACTTTAACACGTACATGAATGCGATTCTGACCTAAATTAAATTGTTTAGCTAAATTTGAATTAAACTGAAATAAATTTAAAAGTTATGGGACTAAATTAATTTTCATAATTTTGTTGGGACTGTTCCAAATAAAATAAAAAATTGTGAGACTGATTAAGTTTTTATCTCTTATTTTTTTCTATGTAATATACAAACGAGTATAAATTAGATTTGTTTAATCCTTGCCCTAAAATAAGAACGTCCTCATGTTTATTTTTATTCAATTAATTTCTCATTTTCTAATTAATGTCCATATCATACAGCATGTACGGGTTGAAATATATAAACATATTTATCTAAAAAAAATAAATAAATGATCTATATAAAAAAAGTCGGATTTAAACGTCCCAAAAAAAACCAATAATTAAATCAACTTTTGTGTCTGAATATGACAAACGGTACGTATTTCTTCTCCCGTTTTTATCTTCTTAATATAAACAGTACATATCCTAGTCGTTTTATATATACATTATTATTATTATTATTATTATTATTCACTTAATTTCATACGACCACATGATTTACAATAATAATGTTAATGATATCCATGTAGCATATACGAAAGTGGGATTTTTTTTTTTTTAAATCGAAATAAAAATTTCTTACCTTAAGGAAAACAGCATCCGCTCGAGGAATGGACTCAAACATGTCTCCACTGACGTAGCTCAAATTCTCCGACCCTTTCAAGCCTTCAACAACGTGTGGAAGCTCGAAAACGATGCATTTCAAGCCGGGGGTGGCGTCCGCGATGCCCTTCGCCACCATCCCAGTGCCGCCTCCCACGTCCACCATCGTCTCCACCCCCTCGAACACGTGCTTGCATTCCTTCACAAGCAGACGCGCCACCAAGCGCGCATCGCTAGCCATTCCCTCATTGTACATATGGTTGATGTTCTTGTCTATCCCCGAGTACTCCCAAGTAGTCATCCCATTCTTGGTGAAAAATGGAGAGGGAAGATCGTTCTTGAACCACTCATTAAAGTATTGGAAAGGATCCATGACGATAGGGTCGAGCCATGCAAGCACAAGAGGCGCCATGCTAATCGGCCCGTCTCCAATCAGGAAACGGGACGAGGGAGTGAGGCAGTAAGCCTCCTCCTCGTCATGCTCGGAGGCGTTCACCTTGTCGAAGAACTTGGAATGGACAAGAATTCGCATGAGGCGGAAGAGGCCACGCGATTTGGCTTTGTTGATGGGGAGGGCGTCGGCTAGTTGAGAAAGCGTCATTGGTTTGCCGTGTTTGTGGATCGCGTCGGGTATACCTAATTGAACGGCGCATTTTAGTGCCATGGAGTTGATGTAGTTGAAAATGTGGTTCCACACGTGAACTTGAGCATCGAGAAGCTCTTGTGTGGATGATTCAAATCCAACACCATTAGTGAAAGCCATTCTTAGAGGATAGGGTTTTTTGCTTGTAATTGAAGAACCTTTTACCTACTATTTATAGACAAATATTCGAGGACAATTATTTGAAGATTTAATTCGAGTAATAATCTTGAAAATAACTCCATGCATGTTCACTTAAGGAAAACTTAAATATGGGTTTTTTTTTTGCTAGGAATTAAGATGAAGATATAAAGGGGAGTGTGATATGTTTTAACCTAATTTTGGTGATGACGAGGTTGTCAAATGCTATTTTTATTAGTATGTTTGTTTGGTTTTGTTAATATTTATTACTTGAATAAATAAGGTTTAATTAGTAACAAACCTTTTTTTGTTTGTATTTAGTTCGTGTTGATGTGTTAGCTAGAGATTAATTAATAAAATTTACGGTCAAATATATATTATTATAATATTATCATAATTAGTTAGTGGGGTATCCCCAGTTTAGAAAGAAATTATAGAGGATTTGCATAGTGGGAGGTTAATGTAAATAATAAAGATATATTTATTTAAATAAATAATATGAAAATATAGTGTTAATGTGTCGATATAAGAATGGATATTGTGTAATGTAATAAACCAAAAATGGGATGAAACTACTCCTAGCCTTACACGTCCCTCAATCGCCAAACAACTTAATTACACTATGAAAATCGTGATTTTTGTATATATGACTTTTCTTTTTTCTTTATAGACTTATAGGTTCAAAGTATTTTGCTACTAGAATTTATTGTTATATGGCATCTAGTTATTTAATTTAATTATTGTTTGAAGTCATCTTATTCCATTAGAGTAAGTAATTTCATGAAATATGCTTCACGCACTCAATTCTCTCTGCCATGCAGACCGTGAGATTATTTATTTATTTAAGTAAATTTTGAAAATTAATTATTAAAGTTAGATGATTTTGAAGTTCGTGTTTGATTTACGTTTACGATAGAATTAGTTTTATGATTAGTGTTTTTTTATCGGACAAAGTTAGTTGTTAGTATAGTTAGTAGTTAGTTCATTAAGTTTCCATACACCTTTATTCTCCAAGCCTCCTTATAACTCCCCTCCCATTCGTTTTCAATGAGAATCGAACCCGGGTCACTTACTTGTGTGAGGAGTCCGGTGGCCATATGGATCAATTTCAAGGATTATATAACTATTTTTTATTCTTAGATTGTCATATTAATTTTAGTTTTGGTTCAAACTCTTTTCATTTTTTTGAGATATTTATAAATTTATCAAGTTTAATTTAATGGTGCCATTAAATTAAGAAATGGAATTGGTAACTTACATGATCTATGCTCCTCGTTTTAATCTTTGTGTTCCCTTTTTGCGTGAAAATTAATAAAGTATAATATTTTAATATGTAGTAGATAGAAAAATATTAGTAAAATAAATAATTGTATTAGTATTGTGTATGAATCCCACTAAGATATAATATTAATTGTTTTGTGTGTGTCTCATTTATCAAAAAAGAAAATACAAATATTAAAATGAGACGCTTAAATAAAAAATATGTAAAAATTAAAATGAGACGGAAGAAGTATAAGAAATGAACAAAGATACATACTCCCTCCGTCCCGCCCATATTGCACCGTTTAGTCTGTTCCCTTGAAACGTAGACTATTTTCTTTTAGCATGTGGATTAAGAAGTATAATAATTTAATATGTACTCGATTGAGAGATAATATTTTAATATATAGTGAATTAGTTGTATTAATGTTAAGTGTGAGATAGTTAGTTGATTTTGTAATGAAATGAATTAAAATAACAAAATTGATATGTATCAAGGAGATATAGAGATTATAAAGGAACTCATATTACATTTTATTGTTATACCTTTTGTTATACACGTTTGATGAGTGACATCTGTGTGATAGACAAATTCAGTCTTTCACCTTATGGTATAAACTTTGTTTCTTACTTACATGTCATCCATGTTGCGGTTCGCAATGAGAGATGTAATGATCTCATAATCGATCATCATTGAACTTAGAATTTAAAGAAAGAGAGACAGCTCGCGGCGGCGAGCCTGTCCAGAAAACAGCACCACCATCTCCATAGAACAGCTGCCGTCGCAGACGCCGTCGCCCACCATATCTGGCTCGCGATACGGGGGAAATCTCGCGAATCACGGTTTTTTATGTAGTGTATTATAAAAGTTGGAGGGGGAAATGGGTATTATAAAAGTTTAGAGGGGGAAATGGGTATTTTGGTCTTCGCACAAAAATGAACATCTGCAATTCCATGGATTTCATGCGTAAAGTATTCTAATCTTCTTTTTTAAATTACTCTTTAATATAAAAAAAATAGTTTTTAGAATGATAAATTATTATATTTTTAAATAAAAATAATACTTGTCAAACTCTAATAGGTCTTAATATTTACTTTATATTCTGAGTAATATTTTTCATCGGATCTGATTGGTTAGTTGCACATTTTCTAAATACTATTATTCATTAATACCATAATTTTTTAAGGATATAATTTATTATATATAAAAAAATATTTTTTTATTTAAAACATTTCATTTTAAAATTAATTTATATAAAGAAATAAGTGGAGTAAGAATTTGTGTGGCACCAAACACAATTATGAGAATATACTAGTAAAATATCATGTGCATCCAGCTGCATAGATAAATTTGCATTCAAAATATATAAAATTACTAAATAAAACATATAAATTACTCCCTCTATCCCGAGCAAACGTCTCCGTTTGCTTTTTGCACGTGAATTAAGGAGTATGATTATTTTATATGTAGTGGGTAGGTATATTAGTAATGAGTGGTGAGTCATATGTGAGGCCCTTTTATTAAAAGGGAAAAATGAAAACCTTTGAATGAGACGTCTAATATAATAAAATAAAGACATTTTGATTAGACGAATGGAGTAATAAATAAAAATTTATATATTTTCTTAGCGAATTTTCAATGAAGTTCCAAATTTTTTTTTATCATTTAAGACTTGAATTATAAAATGTATATTTATAATTGAATGAATATTCGAAGAATATGCTAAAATTATTCGAAAACTAATGATCATCAAATAAAAAACAAAAATTGCTGAGGGAATGGTTCTAGTTTAGGATTCCCAATTCTTAAAATCACGTTCGATACTACAAAAACCTTCAACGCAAAAATATGTATATTCACTAAAATATTTCTCATATTTTTATTTATTAGTGTATATATTTTTGAAAGTTGATGCATGGTGTACTCGATGCAAGAATAATTTTCCATTTAATATTTATGCATAAAGTCGTGTGAATAATTTTATTAAATCACTCTATTTTCTTACAAGAGGGAATGATTACTCTTTTGTATGATATTGAACAATTTTTTTTTAAATGACGAATTTTAACTCTTCTATATAAATAAATTAACACATCATGATGATAGTTTGAAAAATAACACCCTTATAATAATATTGATTCATAGTAATAATTTCTTTTAAATGATACCTACATCCAAACTTCACTCCATTCATATTTATAGAGGTTTTACTTATATAATATATGAATAATAATAATATTCGAAGTTGTATACTAAATCTAAAGGCGACATTTTCAACACTCGAACCTTACATTAGTTCTATTAATTTGTTTAAAACAAAAAGTTAACACTATTATATGTGTTGACTAAATTTTAAATATTAATGAATTTATTTTAATAGGTGTTTGGTTAGATTGATCCCCTGGAGCAAGTGTACGGCTACGAATTTTATGTGTCATTTAGTGTATCATTTTCCGTGCTACACATTATGTGATTAACACGTGTATGTATGGCCAGATTCACAATCATGTGTTACACCGTCCTTTTCATTCCTTCCACTAAATTTAAAAAAAAAAAATACAGTGATAGTTATATTAATAGATTGAATTTTTTTAAATAAAAAAAAATGAATACATTTACAGAGAATAAGTGGAAAGAGCATATAATATGTTGTTCGTACACTTTTTCAACTATGACTTAAAATAACAATTAAACTCTAAAATTTAATATTGAATTCTAAAGATATATATAGAAATTAATTTTAATGTCAATAAAACATGAATTATAAGAGTGAAAGTTCCTCAAAATTAATAATAAATATTTAAAAATAAAATAAGTAAGTGAAATAATTGTCATTTGATTTAAAATATAAGTGTAGTTGATCAAGTCGTCCAACTTTCATTGTTCTAGAAATTTCAAAATTTTTATGACAATTACATCATCTTCAATTATACGTGGCAACAAACAACAGTTTATGAATTTAAGAAAAATTGATATCTACCACATGATTTATGATGGTTTTATTTGAACATTATTTTATTGTAAGGTGTCCCCCACAAATATGCAATTATTTCAAATACATAAAAAAGAGTGCGAGTATATATATATATATATATTAATGCTATTTTAAATTTCCTAGGTGCCTGATATAATGACTCAATGAAACAATATATATAAAAGAATTTATTTGAGATAAATATTATAGTAGAGAGAGTCCCTAGTGAATCAAGCATTTTTATTTTATAAAATTGCACTAAACACATAGAAAATTATTTTTTTAAGAAATTAATTATTTTTCTTTTGAATAAAAAAAAACTCATTTCAATTAGAATATAAAGCTTACATCATATCAAATTTGAGAAATACTATAATATTTTTATTTAAAAATAATAATAGTTTATCTCTTCGAAAAATAATTTTTCATGTATTTAAAAATAATTTTTATAAAATTAAAATACGGAGTATAAAATAAACCTGATTCAAAGTATATGCAATTATTATATTAGTAGTTGAAAGAAATTGTGAACATGCACTTGACAAAATCTCCATTAACGTTATTTGCTGTGTAGTACTCTTACAGCAAAATAATACACCAATATTTTATATGAGATCAAATCATTTGATATGGAGGATTACTTATACTGGACTACTTTTGTTTATTTTCTCAAAATTATATGATTTTTTAATATTTATTTTGGTAATACCTTTTTAATTTTTAAATGCATAGTATTGAATATCTCTCTCACAAACTCTCTCTCTCACACATTGTTTATATGATAAATAAAAGTGGGAAAAGTTTATTTAGTTGTTTTTATAATGCATAGAATCAGTCCAGTAGAAAAAAAAAATACGGCCCAACATTACTTCGTTTAGACCCTAAAACAGCCCACTTTACAAACTTGCGTTTCATTTCAATAGATTTATTTAATTCCTTTGGAAATTTTTATATTTTGCCATATTTGAAGTAAATCTGGATCGTGTTATATTTTGATATTATGCATTCTACTAGATATATGTGATATATATGGGATGAAAATCTCAAGCTCCAATTAAGTTGGTACTTTTCATTTAAAATATACTCCCTCTGTCCCAGGTAATGAAACATAAAGTGTCTGATCCTCTTAACCTGGAACAGAGGGAGTATATTTTATCTATATTTTATGTGTTATTCATTCATTTGGTCGTAATATACTATTTAACACCAAAATCTAACCACGCATTTATCTTAATGTTTTTATTTAAGTAATTAACCAAAATCTAACCACGCCTTTATCTTGATGTTTTTATTTAAGTAATTATTTCGATATGCTATCTCATTTTGGTGAATTTTGATTGGTGCATTTATTCTTATCATGTTTGCTTATTTTGATTAAGACAAGTTACTCTTTAGGACTTGGTCTCTATGGTACAAAAATCTTTTAGGGTATGAGAATTTGTCACCACTTAATATTTAGTATTTATTTTTCTTTTTTATTTTTTTAAACTAGTTTACACTAGCGTGTTAATTATGACATTTTATTTTGTAAGGATTAAATCTAATGATTTAATGGTGAAAATTGAAAGTGATATCAATCCTCGTGAATTCTTGTTATATTTGGAGAAAGAATGACATTAAACATAGAACATAAAATAAAAAATTTATGTTGTGATTTTAAAATTTTTTTCTTTCTAACATGGAGATATTATCTAAGAAGGTGAGATGATATCCACTAGCTAACTGAATGGCTTCTGATGGTACAACAGTCATAATTAACAATAATAATAATGATAATAATAATATTAATAATAATTATTATTATTATATATTTTTAAAAGTTTATTTATTATGCAATGTCGAAATCAATAAATGGGGACCAGAATTTTGTCTTGATCTCAGTATTATTTTGCATTTTGCTAATGCGGAGTAGAATATAAAAGCACGGTTGTCACTCACCAACTATATATATATATATATATATATATATATATATATATATATATATAAACATAAGGTCCATGCCACTCATTACCTGGGACAAAGGGATATATATAAATATAAGGTCTTTGGCCTTCATTACATGAGACATAGAGAGTATATATATATGCCTATTTTTTAAAATATTATTTATAAAAATTTACTATTTGAAGATTAATAAATATATTTTATTTAGAAGAGTAATATTTCATCTATCTAAAAAATCATTTTAAAGAGTAATTTTTTTATATATTAAAGAGTAATTGATAAAATATGGTTTACAATATTTAAAGAGTAATTTTTTCATTAAGAAGAGTAATAATTTATAGAATATTTTTTTCATATAAAAGAATAATAATTAATTATCTTTTTAAAACGTAATTTCTGATACATTAAAGAGCAATAATTAAAAAATTGATTCACATATTAAACGGATTAACATAAGAGTCCGATTTTTTAATGGCCACTTTTGATAAAGTACAATTTAAAATAGCCACATCTCTTAAAACCAATTTTTACTAGCCACTTTCAAGTGGATTCCCCAAATTACCCCCATAACTGTTACACAAAGGACGAAAATAATTGAGTCATCATCATGTCAGTTTTGACTGCAATAAATGCGGGGTGGGTGAACCACATTTTTTGAAGTTTTAAATTTTTAATTTAAGATTTTGGATGTGGGTTGGTGGGGTACATCAATACCATCACTTTCACCTTTTTCTCTCCCTTCATTCTTTGTTTCTTTCTTTCTTTCTCTCTCATATTTCGTCCAACACACTCTCTCTTCTTCTCTCCATTCGTCCAACACCCTCTCTCTTCTTCTCTCCATTCGTCCCAGTGAAGAACAATGCATTTCTTGGTGGAGAATTCTCCATTTGCGGTCTCCAGAATTCTCCATTTGCGGTCTCCAGAGTGCATCAACTTGAAATGGCAAATTTTCAGGTATGTATATAAGCATTGTTATTGGCATGTTTAAATACGTATAATGTATTGTTTCTAATGTTATGTAAGGATGTTGAATTGGCCTTTACTCTAGTAGGAATGCAGTGGTGTTCATTTATTTTTGGTTTTTTTTAAATATTGTCTTGGCTGAGTAGATGTTTTCAGTAGGCCGAATAGAACAATTCTTCAGGCCGAATAGAACAAAACGTCAGGCCGAATAGAACAAAATTTCAGGGCGAATAGAACAAGTGTAGGCCGAATAGAACAATACTTCAGGCCGAATAGAACAAGTGTAGGCCGAATAGAACAATACTTCAGGCCGAATAGAACAATACTTCAGGCCGAATAGAACATGTGTAGGCCGAATAGAGCAAAATATATGAGCAATGACATATAATTTTGGTTGGCCGAATAGAGGTTTTCAGTAGGCCGAATAGAACAATACTTCAGGCCGAATAGAACAAGTGTGTAGGCCGAATAGAGCAAAGTGTAGTAATGACTTTTTTAATTTTGGTAGGCCGAATAGAGGTTTTCTTTAGGCCGAATAGAACAAATCTTTAGGCCGAATAGAACAAGTGTTGGCCGAATAGAGCAAACTGGAAGACTTGTATTTTTAAATTTAATGAAATTTTTGTTGGTCGAATAGAGATTTAGAGATGGCCGAATAGAACAACTCTGTAGGCCGAATAGAGGAATTGGTAGGCCGAATAGAAGGAACTTTGGGCCGAATAGAGTAAATGTTTGTGTTCAAATATTTCGTTTTAGGGTTTTCATGAACTTATTGTTATTTTGCCCATAATTATGAATTTATGTCTTATTTAGCAAAAAAAAAATATATATGTGCAGGGTGAATGGAAGCGTCCTTCCATGCAGGGTCAACAATGCAGTATACATAATTACTGCAAACCTGGGGTCGTTATGGATATCATTCGTAGGCAGTTAACTAGGGTTGGGGGTAATGCGGAGGAGATATTTAAGAGATCATGTTTTGGTCATTACTGGGATCTCAGCGATGAGTGGAACGCGAATGCTCATCTGCACAGTCTCATGACCTGTGAGATTATACATAGGGGGGATGATTTAACGGCTAGGTATTTTCAGGTTGGAGACGTGTGCCTTAGATTTAGCCGGGTAGAGTTCATGAGGATTATGGGACTCTGTTTTCGGGATAGACTCGGCTTTGATCCGAACGAGATGTATGGTATCCCGCCTGGTGGGTTATATGATAGGTTTTATGGTCAGGGTGAGAGACCTTTAGTAAGTCAGATTGCTAGTGACTTTGAAGGGCGAAGATTTATAGGTGTTAGCCCTGAGGACGCAGTTAAGGTTGCCAAAGTTCTGTTGTTGTACTACTTTCTCCTTGGGTCGGATGTCACCAAGGTGGGAGTAGACAACTGGGTCTGGTGCCTAGTGGAGGACGAACAGAGATGGGATTTATTCCCTTGGGGACAGGTCAGCTATATGACGCTTTTGCACTTTATGGACCACATTGTGACCAAAGTCCCAGCTAAAGCAAATCCCGATCGGTACAGATACTATTTTTACGTGTGCACATTCGCATTACTGGTACGTGTTTTAGTAGATATATTAAAGTTATAGTGTATTTTCAATTTTAGTTGTATTAATTATCTGACATATGTGGTTTACGTGTGACAGGTTTGGGCGTACGAGCGTCTACCTGCCGTTGCTGCACCGTATGGCCATGTTCCCCATGGTAGGTTGAATTTAAGGCCACTCTGCTTGCGATGGATTTTTCGCAAATGGAAGAGGGATGATAGGACTCTGTTTGATCAGGTATGACTTATTAATCCATTTAGTGAAGACAGATATGTTTTATATTGTTTCTTATGTAATTGTTTATTTTGAATCAGGCTCTTGATGTGGTTGATTTTCCGATGATCCTTCCTGATAAGCTTAGACAAGGGTATTGGATTGGCATAGAGGATGAGCCTTTGGAGGGGTTGATCATGGGGATGTACACCAAGTCATTCTCTAAAATCAGCACAAAGGCTGTCCGGGCATACGATCCTACCGGTAATCCATGGGATCAGCGGTACTATACGGGTGTGGCTGTTGATGATGCGTGGAGGGGCCAGCGGGCGGATGATGCTGCGGCTTGGATGACAAATCGGGATCCCCATTCCTACCAACCTCGCTGTACTCCCAGTCCTGACCACAGCGGATATGCTTCAGGGGAGAGGACGTATGTTGAGCCCGGTTCCTATGATCCGAGTGCTGGCTGGCATGCTCGATTTATGAAAGAGCATGACGAACAACATCGTTACGACGCAGACGCGCAGCAGCCTCTTGACGATAGGATGAATGATTCCCCAGGTTTTCATGGGAGTGGCTCTAGGGACTCATACCGAGGTGATCAACCCCACCAGGGATATGATCAGGACTTCCAAGAAAGGGTCTTTCGTAGGCTGGATCAACAGGATGAGTTTTTACACAACCTTGCTTGTCAGGTTGTGTCTGAGCATCAAACTGCTCATTATTTTCGACAGGCACTTACGGCTGAGATTAGGCGCCTTCGATCAGAGCTTGCGCAGACCAGGATATCTGAAGCTGGGCCAACCAGCTCGAGGTCAGGGGTTAGACATTCCCCTACTAGACCGGTGGAGGCGCTCAGCCCGATGGCCCCCACACCCAGGGGTGATGAAGAGGGTATAATGCGGTCTAAGAGGCGCTCAGCCCGATGGCCCCCAAACCTACACTGTTTCAACAAAACCCTAAACCCTTGACACACCTTAAAATGTGTCAGTATTTTTTTCTTCTATTCGGCCAATTATTCCTCTATTCGGCCCAAAAGTGTCTCATATTCGGCCTAGTAACTTGCTCTATTCGGCCAACATTGAGTTTCTATTCGGCCTACCAACGCTTTCTCTATTCGGCCAACGGTTTCTCTATTCGGCCCACCAAGCTATTCTATTCGGCCCACTAACTTCTTCTATTCGGCCTACTAAGTTTCAGAAAATAAAAGATCATTTTTTGGGCATTTCGGCCAACGGGTGTTTTATTCGGCCCACAAAGTTGTTCTATTCGGCCCACTAACTTTTTCTATTCGGCCTACTCACTTTCTGAAATTTAAATAATTTTTTTGGGCTATTCGGCCAACGGTTATTCTATTCGGCCTACTAAGTTTCACAAAATAAAAGATCATTTTTTGGGCATTTCGGCCGACGAGTGTTCTATTCGGCCCAAAAAGTTATTCTACTCGGCCCAGCAACTGAATCTATTCGGCCTACTCACCATTGTTTAACAAATTTGAAAAGATTAATTAAAAAAACCAAGATGTAACATGAGTGGTGAAAATTTAAGAGAGAAAAACTTTTGAATGTTACAAAATTATTCTACATGTCATACAATTTTTTCTATTCTATTATAAAAACGTTGAATAATTAGAATACACTCATGAGCCATGTCAACAATTATAAAATTAGGGCATCACAACTATAAAACTTGTTTTAACATACCTTGTACACCTGCTACCCAAATATCTTAATTCTCTCCAAAATTACTGGAAATTTGCTCCCAAATGCTCAACCTCTGGTACAAAAAATTTTAATATGTGTTGGACGACCACCCCCATTTTCCAATTTCCACTATATATTATCCTCATTATTTTGTATGGATATGGGGGAGCTGCGGGAGCACATGTCTACATAGTAGTACTAGATATTAGGTATTGTACTTCCACACTTTATTCAGAAATAAAGAAGAATTCGATTCCTTTAATGTACTTTGGGTCAAAAAAGTGTGGAATCTCATCTGCAACCACCTGAAAAGTGGGTCCCCCACAAGGGCATTTTGGCCAATTCATTTCAAAGTGGCTAGAAAAAATTATGTATAACAAATGTGGCCACTTAAAATTACAGTTATCCAAAAATGGCCACTTTTTACCATTTCCACCTAACATAAAGTATAATAATACTCCACTTCATAAAATATGAGAACAGATAAATGAATACCTTAGAGAAAGAGTAGTTAATTAGATGCGAATATTGTAAAAGTTGAGGTGACAGGTTATAAAAAAAAGTGACCACTCAAAGAAAAGCACGAAACAGGTCATGTGGAAGAAATTATTATTTGTACAAAATTAGTGCCCACCACAGAAAATGATATAATTAGCATCAATTATTGTCCAAAGTTTAATTACCTGCAAAATACACGTGTGTTTATGTGGCCAACAGACGTTCTGGTTTAAGGTGTTAAAATATTATTGGAGCACTTGGCAAGGTTGAATCAAACCACGCACTTATATTTATTTAAAAAAAATAAAAAATTGTCAGATTAAGTTTGAATATTTTCACAACAATTTATGGATTAGTATTTAGTGTAAAAAGAATAATTCTTTCAAAAGTAAAATATTACTATATTATTCTTAAAATTCTAATACTCTATGGTACTCTTAATACGTATTCATCTTTTTATTTTGATTCATCACTTTACAGAGTTTTCATTTTTTTTAAGTTGATGTGGCGGAAAAAAAAGTACTCTTTTCGTTTCGGCACAAGATGCGCGTTTCTTTTTTCCATGTAGATAAGTGATATAATATATAATAGGTAGTTGAGGAAAGAGAAATGCTCTCTCCGTCCCATAAACAAATTCACACTCCATATTTTTGTCTGTCTCATAAACAAGTTTCACACCCCCAAATAAGAAAATACACACAAATCAATAAACTCACAACACATTTTAATTTCAAAATTGTCACCCATTTACAACTCAAATAACTTACTTTATAATTTATTTATTACTTAAAAATACCAAACTACCCCTAAAAGTTATGCAAAAAGTAATTTTTTCTTAAACTCCGTATCTACAGTAATCGAAAATTTGTCTTTGGACGAAGGGAGTAATATATTAATTATAGTGGGTAGATGTATTAGTGTGGTATTGTGGTGTGTGGATCACATGGAGACAAATTAATTGTTTTGTGTGGGTCTCATTTACTAAAAAAGAAAATGCACCTCTTATGTTGGGACAGACGAAAATGGTAAAATACAAAATTAATACACCTACTCACTCCACATTGAAATGTTATATTTCTCATCCACTACACATTAAATTATTATACTCTTTAATCTACGTGCAAAAAATAAATAGTTACGTATTAAGTGGACGAAGGGAGTATGATGTGATTTTTTATAGTATATTTGTTGAACATAATGTGAGGAATATAATTTTATATTGAAGAATTATAATTTATCTTTTTAAAGAATAATTTTACAACAAAATAGGATACATGATGAACTGAGTTCACTAGTTTCTCAATCTTTAATGTGTAGTGAGTTGAGAAGTATTAAAATTTTAATGTGTAGTGAATAGTTGTATTAATATAGTTTGAATCTCATTTATAAATAAAAATAAAAATGAAATAATTAGAGTGTAACACCAAAATTAATAAAATAACCATTAAAGTAAGACGGGGAGTATATAATAAGAAAATAATTATCTAGTATAAAAGAACTTTTGTTATGAAAAATAATGAGATTCAAGTCTAATACAACATTTTTGGGCCTTGTGCAAATCCATGAACAATGTTTCTTTTAGCCCATATAATTGACTGGGCCTATCTAATAGATTATATTGATCAGATCCATCTTTGGAAGAAAAATATGGGAATTTCTGATTGGTTGAGCAATTATTTAGTAATTTGCAAAAGTTAAATTATACCTTACACCCAGTTGAGACATTTTGCTAAAAAATTAGTGAAAATTTACATTTTTTAAATGAAAAATATTATTTTAAATTAAATTCTTATATGCCGTGACTTTTTATATTATTTCAAGACGTATAATTTTTTTCATTCGCACGATCACTCTAAAAGTAATTTCATAAATATATATATATATATATATATATATATATATATATATATATATATATATATATATATATATGGTGAACTAGTTTTAATTAAGACAAACTCTTTGCAAAATGGTTTAAGTAATATTATAATAATAATAATTTTTATAGTATATTCTACTATTAAAATAACTTTGTTAGTGTATATTATATTTTCGTAGAAATATCTAATTAATAATCTTTAAAACAACTAGCCAATAATAACGAGTGAGGCGAGGTTTTATGAGACGGATCGACTCATTATTAAAGTATGTTTACTGTATAAGTAAAATATGCTTATTTGTACTCAAAGTATGTTTGTAGTGAATTATATTATAATACTTTAAAAATATACTTTAATTTATTATGAATTTATTACTATCTAGTAAAAGATATACTATAATATTACTAGTAGATACAATGTATATATTTTATTACTAACAACTACAAAATTATTTTATAAAAAGTCTCAATTACCCTTAAATACATCATGTAGATAAAATAAGTATATATTTACGTTATCCCATAGATCCACATATTATGGGTAAATTAATTTCTAGATTCAAAATACTATATAATTTTCTATATTAAAAATAAATATTTTTAAATACATAAATAATGAACATCAGCAAATTAAGTAACTTGTGAACACAAAATATATACTATATAATAGCTAAATATATTCAAAAATAGTTGTATGCAATGTATTTAGAACTAGTTGTAGGCAATGTATAATGTATTCAGAAATATTTGTATGCAATGTATTCATATCAGATGTTGATGCAGAGACATTAATATAATATGCGTTATCTAACCATTAATAATCACAATCCAAAATAGTTAAATGTATTCAAAAATAGTTGTATGCAATGTATTTAAAATTAGTTTTAGACAATGTAAAATGTATTCAGAAATATTTGTATGCAATGTATTGTTATCACCCGTTGATGCTAGATATATTAATATAATATGAGTTATCTCCCACCTATTTTTGTGGAGAAATTAGTGGAAGACATTATTTTTCTGTGCACCTTTAAATTAATATTTGAATACAATTAAAATAGAGATAAAAAGGTATTTAATGCATTCAATTTGTATTGTGTATCTAGTGGTAATATAAATATTTAAATTGTACCTAATAGGGATTGACCCATTTACTATTCATCATATTTTAAAGGACATACTTTAACTACAAATTAACATATTTTATCTATATAACGAGCATACTTTAACAACGAATTGATCATTCTCACAATCAGTTTAACTCGTCTCATAACAGACTTGGTCAGAAATAATAATATGCATAACAAACTATCTTGTCTCAATATTACGTACAAAGAGTTTCATAACAATATTTATAATGTAAAAGATCTTTGTACTGTAAATTATATCTACTCTCTTAGGAGTGGTATGATTAATTGAAATTAAGATGGAATGAAATAGAGATAAGAGATGAGTAATTAAAATTTATTATTCTCGTATTAGTATTGTTTAAGAACAAACAAGTAATAAAAAGATGGAATATATTTTTTAATTTATATATTGAATATTAAACGAAAAATTTAAGTGTCGTTTACTTTATTAATTATATTCTTCAATATATATTTGTCTAAAAATTATTTATATTTTAAAGATGATATTATTATTTGATTTGATAATAAAATTAGGATTAGAAAGCACAATTCCATTCCCTAAAAATCCCATCATAGCAATTATAAGTTATAATTTTATTCCAAAGATTTCATTTTTACAGGGTTTAATGTTAACTTATACTCTATAATTATCTTTTAAGGTTATTATTGCAAAGGAAATAAACAATGATATAGAAAATTAGACAAGCACTTATTAGAGTTTATATATTTTTGTTAAAAAAAATGACATTATTACATGGGGTAGGTTTTCTATGCCCATTCCACATCAAGAAAAGCCAGCCAAATAAACAATAATAAAAAATTATATATATCATCATATCTTAATTAGGTTCGAATTTTCAGTGTTATTTTGATGTAATATTTTCTGTGCTCTACCATTGTTGGGTGAATAACATGTAAAAAAGAGAGTGAAACCATACCAAAAAAAATGGAATTTTCAATCTTAGAAATAATGGTAAGATTTTCTTCCCTAATTACATGTATGTCAATCATTCAATGAATATATAACAAGAGAGATGAGATGATGAATGAAAATAACATAGCTATCTTTACAAAGTGTTTAACACAATAATAACACAAACATAAACTATAAATATTTAACATAATAATAACACAAAAACAAATTTAACAATCATGGAAACACTTCAATTACAGATCTCAAGCCTAAAATGGGAGTGATTTTGTAAGTCTTAAAACCTGCAGCCAAGAAAAGGTTCTCCCACTCTTTCTCAGTTCTCTCTCCTCCAGCAAACCTAGACATTAGAAGCACATCAAACAATATCTGGGTTTCAGTTGCCTCATGGTTTTCTTGGTCATTACCAACCACCATGTCCACAATAATCATCTTTCCACTTTTACCCTTGTGAGTAATTGCTTCTTTGCATTTTTCTAGAATTAAAACTGCCTCCTCATGAGTCCACATGTTCAGAGTCCACTGTTTCATCATCATAAAACCAATAAAAATTCATTAACTAAAGAATAACATTAACTCCATATATTAGCACAGACATACATTCCCTTATGTGAATTTTAATGGTTTACATGCTATTATATTGCCCTTAAGTTTAGTCGTTTATACTTTAAGTTTATAATATTTAAGGGCATAATTATTCGTACAGTACTTTTAAATAGAGATGATTCACATGAAATATAAAATAGGGTTAACTTATACTCTTTCCAGCACAAGGTGTTATCATAACTTGTGTGAGTCCATTTGGATTACATAATTATTTGGCGAGTTGTATATTGTGACCCTACGTGCATAATATAAGATAATGAGCAGAGAGAGATAATTGTAAAGTTAATTGTATTTCAAAATAATGAAATGTACAGTGCTACAATCTCTCCCATGACAATGGTATACACAATATTTATCAAATATAAAATCTCTAATTAAGCCTACAATTGCTCGAGATAATTTCGTGATGTGTTTAATCTTTGATTGCTTTGAATATGGCCAATATATAAGGTGTGCAAGTTACAATATTTTATTCTAAAAGGTATATACTATAATTACTATGGTACAACATTTTATTCTAAAAGATAATATTTTTATTAATTGTTTTTAGTAAATAAAGGGTACACCCTTATATTAAAGGATACACTATCATTTAATACTAAAAAATATTTGGGTGCACGGTGTGCACACACAATTTTTAGCCTTATTTGGCCTATTTAATTGAAGTAATTCATTATAATTGTTCTTAATCAAATTCATTTCTTACCGAATATGGAATTATGGATGCATTTCTAGTTTAAATTACTTAATTTGAATTTAATTTAGCATTTTATGGAATAGTTTATAATAAGTCATTCGCAATCAAATTCAACTTAATAATAATAATAATAATAATAATAATAATAATAATAATAATAATTATTATTATTATTATTATTATTATTATTATTATTATTATTATTATTAGAAAGAAGGTTTAATTTTGTATAGAAACGTGGCGAAATAGAAGATCCCCAACAAAAAAAATATTCCACCCAATTTGAAACGCGTGTATCCCTCTTTTGAAATCGTGTCGCACTCCACCCACCCAACTACCAAAATTAAATACTCATTAGTGTATTTTGTTGGGTTCTACCCCATTATTTAATAATGAGTACTAGTATATTTTTCGTTTTTATTTTAGTTTATTTTATTTATTTTTTATAAACTATCAAAGTTAAATCATAAAAAAACCTCGATGTATATAACAACATTTATATAAGATTGTTCCACGCAGTAACAGTATTTAAAAAAATAGTTATCACTGTAATTGGTTTAAGAAATAATTTACTTGAACAATTAATATTTTTCATCAGTCAAATGTAATTTATTATTCATAAAAATGAGTTTAAAACATAAACCATTTTACACCTTTTTTATTATATTCGAAAAAATTTCAAAATAATTAAAACATTCATTTTATTCCAAACCTTTCAGTGTTGTTTCAATTTCATCTCAAAATAATCTTTTTCACCAATTTCATCCCTTAACTTTTGTAAAAACATCAATTAATTAGTCCTATGATATGATTAATAAAAAATTTAATTTTGGTTAAAATATAAAAATTGTAAGACTATTTTAAAAAATTAAAAATTTGAAACTATTTTAAATAAAAAAATTGTATAGGATAAAATTTTGATTTTAAATTCTTATAATGACATCCTTTCTTATGAAATGAAAATATGGTATAACATTTCATGCATATGTATAAGTATTTACTCAAAATAAATGAGATTAAAGAAAATTATAATCATGATAAATAGGTACAAATTAAGGACATGATCCGTAATTAAGTAACTTTTTATTTCTTATGAAATTTGATGATTGATTTAGAATGACGTTTTATATATAAATGAATTAATTATCTGACTCCATATAAAATTCACTTCAAGATTTCTTATCAAATGTATATATCATTTTAAATTAAGATATGTTACGCATGTACTTGTTTCACTTTTTATTATTACAGATAATGGACTAACAATCTGTATAAGTGCGGTACAACAAATTATTACTCTTTGATAATAGACTATATAAAGTAACAATATATATTTTTTAATAGTAATATTTTTTAAAAAGAAGCACCTATAACCCGTTCTACAAAAAACATACTCACAAATATTAATATGCTTACTTAATACAGTATTATAATAATATTATCCTCTTTTTATATTTTATTAAGTTAGTGTCTACAATATCATACACTTTATCTTATTAGATTATTAACGCTTCATTTTTTCTTACATTTTTTACACTAAATTTTTTATTTTATTATTTTTTCAAAGTATGTGTTCATCTCTTTTCTTGCTACTTTCTTACCAAATATACAAAAACAAAAAATTCTACATTCCACCTTATAATTTATTATTTCTTCAATAATAACATAATAAAATCAAAACAGTATAATATAATTAAGTCCATATGTGCACACGTGGCATGAATATTTTAACTAATAAAAAATTCAATACCTTAAATAAAACAGCATCAGCAGGAGGGATGAACTTCCTCATATCTCCACTTACAAACTTCAACGTCTCAGTTTCCTCCAATCCTGCAATGACATGTGGAAGCTCGAGCACCGTGCATTTCAACCCGGGGACGGCGGCGGCGATCGTCTTCGCCACCATCCCGGTGCCGCCGCCGACGTCCACCATCGTCTCCAACCCCTCGAACACGTGCCTACACTCCTTCACAAGTATGCCCGCCACGAGGCGTGCATCGCTGGCCATGGCCTCATTGTACAGCTGGCTCCACGTCGTATCAGCCCCTGCAAAGTCAAAGGGTGTCTTCCCATGTTTGGTTAGAAATGGAGTCGAGTCATCGTTTCGAAACCACTCACCCAAATGGTCAAACGGGTCCATGTAAACCGGGTTTAGTAAGGCCAAGGTTAAGGGCGCAATGCTCAACGGCTCGTCTCGGAGCAGGAGACGAGCCGCTGGCGTGAGACCGTAGGCCTCTTCGTTTTTCTCCGAAGTCTTGACCAGGTCGAAAATTTTTGACTGGACAAGAGTTCGGAGCAGACGGAAGAGGCCGCGGGATTTGGCCTTGTTTATGGGGATTGCTTCGGCCAATTCAGAAAGCGTCATTGGCTTGCCGTGTTTGTGGATGACGTCGGGTATACCTAATTCGACGGCGCATTTTAGCGCCATCGAGTTTATGAAGTTGAAAAGGTGGTTCCACACATGAGTATGAGCATCAACAAGCTCTTTTGTTGATGAACATTGTGATCCATTTTGCGAAGCCATTTTTTTTTTTTGTTGTGATTGTACATCATTTTATCTACTATTTATAGAACACATGATAGAATTTATTAATAATCATAATAATTAAAAAAAACTATGAATATTCATAAAGCCAAACAAAACTTTAAGCTAGCTAGTGGCTTCTTTTTTTAATTATTATAATTTTCATTTAAGATCATAATTTTTTTATTATATTATCAAAATTTTATAAATTAAGCGAAAGAATGCTTTAAAAGAACTGATTTTAAGTTATATTTTCAGCGCAATCTCTCCTACCCTAAGTGTCCTCCATGCAATCTCTCCTATCTCACGTGTCATCCATTCAAACGCTGTGAAACAGAAAATATTACACCAAAATAATATAGGAAATCAATCCAAACCGATTTTTAGCCAATTTTTTGATATGGTGAAATAGATGTAATTAGTATTTCATATAGGAAATTTAATTTGAAATATTCCCTCCATCTCATAAAAGTTGGTATAATTTTTTTTGGCACGAAGATTATGGAGTATAATAATTTAATGTAAAGTGGAGTAAAGTGAAGTGATAGAAATAATATTTAATGTGTAGTGGGTAATTGTATTAGGAGTGATATGTGGGGCCCATGAGAATAGATTAATTATTTTTTGTGTGGGTCCATGTATTAAAAAGGAAATATGTCAATTTTAGTGGGACAAACCAAAAAGGAAAGTGTGTCAACTTCGGACGCAGTGAGTATTTTTATTTGGATTACATCTTTTTTTAATATAACTTGAATATTTTAAGCATTATTATTTTATTATAATAAAATTTTAATAAATTAAGTAGGACGTTTAGAAAACTAGAAGTTCCAGACGTGTATTCGGAACTAAAGTATGAGATAAAATCGAACTTATGTTAGAAATCACGGCTGTTAATTATTTCATGATTGAGATATTTAAAAAAAAAAAAAAATCATATCAGTAATGTAACACCTGTTCATCCACTCGCCCATCTTTTAACATTATATAATCATGAATACTCACATGCTCCGTAATGTAACACGTGTATTGTAAAAAAACAAAAATAATTGCCCCTACATCGGGTTGTCCCAATAGGGTGGTGAAAGAATAAATTATGATAAATCACCTAATTAATAGAGTTAGATCCCACATTCTGGCTCGATAAAATAATGAAAGAATAAATCATGATAACTCAGTTAATCCACACTTTGGGTTAGATTCCATATTCCGGCCTGATAAGGTAATGAAGGAATAATTAAATCACGATAACTCAACAAATCAATTAAAGTTAGATCCCTGCACTCAGACCCAAGGCTGACATGCTCCATGTATTAACAACGTATAATCAAATATCTAGCAAATTTAAAACTAAAGAAAGTTTTTTTTTTTTCTTTTTTTAGACATTATACCTATTTTTACTGTGTCATTGGTTATACGATTGATATCCAAACGAAAGAAAAATTCATTTCTTCCCTTTATGAATTTGTATTTGTATTTATTTTAGAGTTTAATATCATTTATTTTTTTAAGTGTCATTCATCAATCTTAAGTACTGTAAATTGTGTATCTTTGTAGTGGAAGAAAAAAAAAAGATTTGTTGAGTTATCATGATTTGTGTGTGGAAGAAATTTCAATATGTTTATATAATTTAAGTACTGTAACAACATCAAGGAGGGAGTGTACATGAGTATTGTGACAATGAGCTGATGTCAAATTGATCCTCATCCTAACAGAATTGACTGAACGACATCATCATAGATATCATACTTTTATCCTAATTGTTTATAAAATGATTTCGTCAAAAATGATTATCACATTTTTTTAAAAATAATCATTGTTTATGAAAGGATCATTGGTCATGCAAAAATCAATATAGATGGATAATTAAAATTTCTAAATGATATTTTTCTTCATTAATTTTATTTTCCTTAATTTAGTATAGGGATTTAGATTATAGATTTAAAATTTAGAAAATTAGATATATGTAATTTAAAGAATATATGATTTTCTGACTAGGCTAATATGGCAGGTAATTTGTAGAAACTAGTTGTATTTAAAGCGACTCGAACAAAAACTTTTCAAGAAGATTACACTTAACTAGGATTATCTTATGGTTTTGAATAAGGGCGCCCTCATTGTTTTTCTTCAGTAAAGCCCAATATACTCGTACAAAATCAGTTATGATATTTTCTCTTTCAACTTTCATCTACTCTAGCCAACCACAAATATAAAAAGGCAAAAGCTCCTGTACCCCTGGAAACACGGTGGGATATTCCGTGTCCACATGTGAACACAACTCTCTCCCTCCAATCCTATTTAAACATATCTATTGCTAGGGATTTAAATTGTAAAGGGGTATAAAAATTGCAAAGGAACACTGATCTAAATCCGTGTGCCGGGCGCACAGGAGATTCACTCTTATTTTGATCGCACATCAAACGTGATGTTATTTTTAATTGATACTGATAGCGATGTAATTTAATAATTTGATTTGATAGTTTGTAGAACATGTATAGTGTAAATCGTGAAAGCGTGTAACATATTTAATTATTAGCTGCTTAGAAAATTATATTCTAGTATATCATAAGAATAATCCTTAAAGAATATGATATCATATGATTCACGGTTCTTAAAAATAAATTACAATTGTACACTTAAAATTAGTATTAAATTTTAAAAATAAAGAGTAATCACAAGACATAAAATAATATATGAATCACGAATTTTCCTAAATCAAAGAGTAAAATAGAGTATGAATCACAAAAATAAAAAAAAATTAAATAAAGGTTAAATTATAATATTTCATACCCTAAAAATTAACGTTAAACCCTTATAAGAGTACACATTAAATTTTAAAAGGTACATATATAACATATAAGGTTTCACATGATTTCACACCATACATTTTTTTGCATAATTTCAGAGTTGAAAAATGCTACTTCCATTTTTTTCAAATCCATTCTTAGCTTTATTTTATAAAATTAAAGTTAATATTTATTGTTAAACTATTTAGTAACGTTTCCTATTTAGGCTTTTTGGAAATTGCAAGGAAAATGGCTAAGATTTGCTTATTCTGTTAAAATGGGAGCATAGAAAGAAACAGAGTCGATTTGAACACAAATGAGCAAAACAAAAATACATAATAAGATATATTGAAAAAAAAGGGTCTAATATGTGGTAAAATAATACAAGTATTATCCAAACATGATAGAAGGATAATAACATAACTAGGTGGACTCTTCACTTAAGTGAGAGACCCAAGTTCGAGGTGATATAAGGAGGCTTGGACCCAGGTTCAAGGTGATATAAGGAGGCTTGGAGAAGGGGAAGTAAGGGTGCTTAGTGTATACCAACTACTAACTGGACTAGCAACTAACACTTACCGATAAAAAAAATAGAAGGATAATAATATAACCAGGTGGGCTCTTCACTTAAGTGAGAGACCCGGATAATAATATAACCAGGTGGGCTCTTCACCTAAGTGAGAGACTCAGGTTCGAGGTGATATAAGGAGGCTTGGAGAATGAGAAGCAATGATGCTTAGTGTATACTAACTACTAACTCGACTAACAACTAACATTTATTGATAAAAAAATAGAAGGATAATAATATACTCTAATAGCTTAGAAAATTCATTAATATTGTTACAGCACTATAATTAGTGGTGTATTTTTATGAAGAACAAAAAGATTCATAATATGGTGGATAATTCCAATAAATTATTTAAAAAATAATAATAATAACGCTGTCATTTAAAAAAAAATAGTTATAGTTGTTGGTTGCGTGCACTTATACTTAATGACTATAAATCGGGGTTTGGTTTCATGTAATCTATTTTAGGAATAATAAATGCAACATATTGGTTGTATTAACTAGCAAATTTAATTAATGAACCATGTTGAAATTTTTAAGAAGAGTTGTATGTAGTGGTTAGTTGCTTATACGTGGGCTCATATTATATTCTTAAAATGATTGATATTTTATTCAAACTACAATATACCTTCAATAATCTAAATTATTAAATTAAATTTTTATTTAACCTTCACCATTCAATAAAATAAAATACTCTATCCGTGCAAAAAGAGTTATATTTTTTTTTATAATTTACAAAGGAAATGTAACTTTTTTTCGGGACGGAAGGAGTAATTAAAAATAAATTCGTTAACTATTCATTACACTTTAAATTTTATACTAAAAATTTTAGGGTGTACGATACACCAAGTACATCCAGAATGACACTTGATTTTTAATTTGTAATTAATTTGATCTTTCTTTTATACCAACTAATTTGTTATTGTTCTCTGAGAAAATATCACAATTAGTCCGGTAAGTATGGCCAATTTAATTGATAAAAAATGTACAAATAGTAGACAAAAAATGATCAAAATTGGACAATAAATGATTAAAATTGAGAATTACAAATAAAAATGACTAAAGTTAAATTGATTATATTTACAGAATCAATTGTGATATTTTTCCTTATTTTTTTTATTTTTATAATCATTATAATGAATAGTTTAAATTTTTTGTCAACAGGCGAAACTAATCAAAACTCAATTGGCAAAAATCAATACCAACACTTTTAAATTTTATTTTATTTTAATCAAATGATACCCATAAGGACCAAAATATCCGGAAAAATTTTGATATAAGGACCAAATCACCACCACCCTATCGGCTGCCGCTGCCTCACCCTGCCGGTCGGAATCTATATCGATACCTACACGGGATCTATACCTACATCGGAACTGACATCCATGCTTATATTGGAACTGACATGGGATCCATCTCGATATTGAAATCGACATCCGTACCGATATCGATTCAATCGACACACACCCCCAACATATTCACCCACAGGACACATTAATTATTATAAGTTGGATAGTGAGGATATTAAAATAAAAAAGATAGCATAAATGACTAAATTGATTGTGAACGAAGACTGCTTCTTGGAAATAGATTGGATTATTAGTTCTGTATTTGCCTATATTTTCTGTTGCCCATGTACTAATTAAATTGTTGGTAATTCTCTTACAACTTTCACTTTTGTTAAATATAATTATTTTTTTTCAGATAAAAAAAAGTAAATATTTCTTAAAAAAAAAATTTGAACAACATAAATGACTAAATTTAAAGAAGGACTAGATATATGAACAAAAAGACTAATAAATCTAATAAAAAATTATCAAAATTGAGTATTTAATAAAAAAAAAAGTAAGGTTAGAATTTAAAATCAGTCATATCTTCTACATGATATATATATATATATATATATATATATATATATATATATATATATATCATATTATAGATAAGTGAAAAAGTTCATTTGACGTTGCTATATATACATGATGGTAGATCAAGAAAGAAAACATCAAACTGATCCTACAATGGCATTGCCTATTGGAATTGGTTCCTCACGAGAGCTTGTTGATGCTCAAGCTCATGTGTGGAACCACATTTACAATTTCGTAAACTCCATATCCCTAAAATGTGCCATTCAATTAGGTATACCCGATGCCATCCAAAAACACGGCAAACCAATCACGCTTTCTCACTTAGTCGATGTCCTCCCCATCAATAAAGCCAAATCCAATGGTCTGCGTCGCCTCATGCGACTTCTCGTCCATTCCAGATTCTTCGACATAGTCAGGGTTTCTGGAATGGACAAGAAGGAGGAGGAGGCTTATTGTCTCACTCCAGCGTCTCGTCTCTTGCTAAGAGATGAGCCCTTCAGCATTGCGCCTTACGCACTAGCTGTTTTTGACCCGGTCATGTTCGACCCGTTTCTATGCATGACTGAGTGGTTCCAAAACGAAGACCCGACCCAGTTTCACACGGCACATGGGAAGGGTGTTTGGGAGTATACAGGGATTGATCAGACATGGTATGAACTGTATTATGATGCAATAGGTCGTGATTCGCGGTTAGTGTCAGGTTTGCTTGTGAAGGAATGCAAGTTCGTGTTCCAGGGTTTGAAGACCATGGTGGACGTCGGGGGCGGCCCTGGAGTCGTGTCGAAGGCTCTCGTCGACGCATTTCCGGGCTTGAAGTGTACCGTGCTAGACCTCCCACATGTAGTTGCTGGCTTGGAAGGGTCTGAAAATTTAAACTATGTGGGTGGAGACATGTTCGTTTCTGTTCCTCATGCTGATGCTGTTTTCCTCAAGGTAATAATGAGAGTTAAATACACTTTCATTTCCATGGCTTTTGTAAAATTCAATTTTGGTTCCAAATTACTTAAAATTTTCGATTCAGTCTTTCAAAACCGTACCAAATTAATTCATGAGTTAATTTGGGATGGTTTTGAAAATTTTTTACTGTAAGAGTTATGAGACTACTGGGATGAAATTTACAATGTTAAGATAGCTACGGAATAAATCAAAAATTTTAAGTAATTTGAAACCAAAATTGAATTTGGTAAAAGTTATAGGACTGAAATTTCATTTAACTCTTAATAATGATAACATCCTTAACATGCACACTGATTTTGTTTCAATATATTAATAACTCTAACTAATTAATGAACTCATGATTGACAGTGGAATCTCATTATGTGGACTCACAAAGAGAGTGTAAAACTGTTGAAAAACTGCAAGGAAGCAATAAGCGATAGCAAGAATGGTGGGAAAGTGATTATTGTTGAAATGGTTGTGAATGATGAGAGAGAAGAGAGGAAAAAAGGGACAGAAACTCAACTCTTCTTTGATATGCATGTAATGACTGGGTTTGCTGGAGGAGAGAGAAATGAGAAAGAGTGGGCCAACCTCTTCTTTGATGCTGGTTTCAAGAGTTATAAAATTATTCCTGCTTTAGGACTAAGATCCGTCATCGAGGTTTTTCCTTGATTGTTTTTTCGTGGTTTGATTCTTTGGGATTTATTTATTAATGAGTGTGCTTCTTTAATTTTGTAATGGTGCTCGTTGTCTCCCGCATGACCAAAATTATGTTATCTCCCACTATGATTAATTTATGGGCAATGTAATAAGTGTACGAGTGATCACATAATAAAGATTCCCCCACTTTATTTGGGGTTTCTCAATTTGGCAAATATTGGTCTGATATTTCTGACATAATCATTTAGTGCTACGGATATTATAACTATTCTTTTACCATGAACTAAAACAAAAAATAATTTTAAAACTAAAGAGAATATATAATATTTATTCGAGTATAAGGGAAAGGGATGCTCAACTTTTATAAGATTAGACAATTACAATAGAAATTATCATAATACAAATTCTTAATTTATGAAACGATTTCTTGATAAATGGGGTTAATAAAATCATTGGAATATTAATTGGAATATGATCAATTTGTTTACTATTACAATTACATGCCGATAAAAAGTTTGAAATATAAACCATCTTATATATATATATATATATATATATATTTTTTTTTTTTTTTTTTTGAAAAATCCAAAATACTCCATCCGTCCCAATGAAAAATGATCGTTTGCTTTTTGTGTGTGAATTAAAGAATATTATTATTTTATCTCAAAATTTTTAGTTTTATTCGGATTTCATTCTATAACATTTATCTGATCATACGAATGATGTTATAGATAAATGAAAATAGGATAATATTTTAATTTAATAATTAGCTTTTGCTAGTGTCTAGTCACACTTCATTGTAGTAAATAAACACTCTCTCCGTCTCGAATTTATTGAATTTTTAGGAGTATTGTGTTATTTTAAACTAATAAATAAATTATAAAGTGTGTTATGTGTGAGTGATATTCTTGACATTAAAATAACTTTTGAGATTGTTGATTGATGTGAAATTTCTTTTTTTGGGTGGTGAAGATAAGTTTGGAGCAGAGGAAAACGGAAATTAAGATAACTTTTGAGGTTGATGTGAAGTTTCTTTTTTTGGGTGGTGAAGATAAGTTCGGGACGGACGAAAACGGAAAGTGTGGGATAGAGGGAGTATTATTTTAAATTAAATATTGTTATATTTTTATATATTAACTCATTACTGGATTCATAACCGCCTCATCTAAAAGTTTAAATTAGTAGAAAGATAAATCGTTTAATATTTAATTAAGTCATTCTAACACCTTCCATCCTGAAGTTAATTGCACCATTGTACCAAGATGCCTGATTTAAGAAAAAGTATTTTTTAATTATTTTTTATTGATTTTTTGGAATAATATAATCTTTTTAAATAATAAAAAATTATAAAATATATTGAGCATGTAGTTTGAATATTTTAAAATTAAAACTAATTGAGAAAATCCAAACAAGGATTACGATTATCTCTCAATATACAAGAAACTCACATAACAATTTATTTATCCAAGTAATAGCAAGAAACCCAATTGTGTTATGATAAGAATCCAAGTAAAACAACTCACATAAAATTTACGATCGTACAATTATTATTTGTAAAACATTGATTTAAGCCAAGTAATAGCACACAACAAATAGAATATAAATATATTTTTAGAAATAGAAATATGTTTTATAAAACAATATGGAGCTGAGAATGTAAGTTTTGGGCATGATGTAGCTGTGATTCAACAAACATGATGTTAATGAAATGGGTCTACTGTCTACCTTAGAGCTTAAAGGAAGGAGGCCCCAATACTTTTTCATTCAGGGGGGAGACTACATAGAACCAATAATTTCTAACAGCTAGCGACATGCATGTTTCACAAAATTTTACCCCACTAAACACATCACATTTTATAAGATTTGAACACCCAACCCATATATATTTTGTGTAAAAATATCAAAATTGATCATTTATATTTGGCTAATTCTAATTCAATTTTTTAGTTTTTTTAAATTTTCAATTTTGATCATTTAGTATCTGATTTTAGTTATTTTATCAAATTCAGTCCTATAATTTAGTCCTTTATTTTAGAATTTGTCCAAATTTAGTTTTTTAAGATAGAAATTTGTCCAATATTTGTCCAAAATTATAGGATTGAATTTGATAAAATGACTAAATTTGAACAAAAAATACCAAAATTGAAAACTATAGGATTAAAATTGATAATTAAACAAACTTAGAAATTGAATATGAATTACGCCAAATATAAAGGATCAATTTGAATATTTTCCCTCATTGTATTTTAAATGTGCAAATCACCTAAGAAAAATCTGGAATAGACAGTTGTGGTTAAGAAGACGAAAGAGGGTACAAAATGATTCTTTCTTGTTTAAGTTAAGAGTTGAATTGTGCATCTCACTCCAAGAATTAATGCATGAGTTCGATAAAGTAAGGTTAAAAATTGAGTCACGGGTGAAAGAAAAAGAAATGTGAGCACAAGAGAGAGAGAGGGGTAGTGTGGAATGGGTTTAAATCCGTGACCATCAAATAGTAGACGAAGAAAGAAAAAACAGATCAAAGTACGTACTACTGCCCTTCCTAAAATGGCATTGCCAGCCAGTTACACATGCACGCCATTTCGGAATGTAAGATTATAAATATAAGTAATATTCGTATTCATATGAAAGACGAAAGTGAAAAGTATAGGATGTGTATTATTCATCATGCTCAAATGTACTGATATACATCCTTATTTATAGTAGGAAATGAATGATAACTGAAACATAATCACAGCCATAAACATTGCTAACATTGATGACAATTGTAACTGCTGCCAATCATATCATAAATCCATCATCCTCTCCTCAAGTTGGAGTAGGAGAGAATATTCTCATACCCAATTTGCAAACAAACTATCGAAATGGTTGCCCTCCAAGAATCTTTGTAAATCCATTAGCTATCTGAAACTTAGAGGACACAAATGTCGGTAGAACGAATCCTTCCTTGTATGCATCTCTGACCAAGTGGCAATCTATATCGAGATGTTTAGTTCTCTCATGAAACGCAGGGTTGGCGGTGATGTGAATTGCTACCTTGTTATCACAATGTAGTGAAATAGAAAGATTCAAAGAAATGTTGAAGTCCTGTAAAATGTACTGAATCCATTTTTCAGTTCACAAACTGTAGAACCAAGAGCACTGTATTCTGTTTCAGCACTAGAACGAGAAACCGTATTCTGCTTCTTGCTTTTAAAGGAGACCAATGAACCTCCAAGAAATATGGAGTAACCTGTTACGGACCTTCTAGTGTCTTTACATGTGGCCCAATCAGCATCACAATATGCTTTGAGAGATGATGGAACACCAGCGGGGTAGAAAAGACCGAGGGAATGGGTATCCTTGAGGTATCTGAGAACATACAATGCTGCCTGCTAATGAGAAGTGGTTGGAGAATTAAGAAATTGGCTTAACTGTTGGACAGGATAACAGATATCTGTCCTGGTAAGAGTGAGATAGAGGAGTATGCCAATTAGCCTTCTATACTTGTCTGGATGTTGTAACAGTTCTCCTTCTGTTGAAGATAGATGCAAACCAGTAGGAAACGCGCGGGACCGAAACAGGTTTACAATCCATCATGCCTGCATCTGATAATAAATCAGTTATGTATTTCTTTTGACAAAGAAATAATCCTTCTGCAGATCTTGCTATTTCAACACCAAGGAAAAATTTAGCAAGACCAAGATCTTTAATAGTATAAGTTTGATCTAAGCACTTCTTAAACTTATCAATAAGGTCAACGTGAGATCCAGTGATTAGAACATCATCCACATACACAAGCATAGCCAAAAAACAACCACCCTTGTTCATGGTGAACAAACAGTGATCATGCTTTGAATGTGTCAAACCAAAGTCTGTTAATTTCTGACAAAGTTCAAGATTCCATTCCCTAGAAGCTTGCTTGAGACCATAAAGACTCTTTACGAGCTTGCAGACCTCACCTTTATTTGCCTTAGAATAACCTTGAGGAGGTAGCATATAAACTTCTTCTGCTAGATGACCATGTAGGAAAGCATTATTAACATCCAATTGATGTAAGCCCCACCCTTTCATAGCAGCTATGGATAAAAAAAGCCTAACAGTAACCAGTTTAGCAACGGGAGAAAAAAACTTCAAAATAATCCACACCTTCTTGTTGATTATATCCTTTGGCCACCAACCTTACTTTATATCTTTCTACGGAACCATCTGCCTTCCTTTTTATTTTAAACACCCACTTGCTACCTATGGCCCTTTTCCCTGGTGGTAAAGTAGTGAGTTCCCATGTATTATTAGCTTCTAGAGCATTTAATTCCTGTTGCATGGCAGAGATCAAAACTGATTGAGTTGCTGCTTCTATGTAGTGTTTAGGCTCTCTTTCTTCTTTTAACTTAGTAAAAAAAGCTTGAAGTGATGTAGGATCTTCCAATATACTACACACATAATCCTTCAGCCTCGCTGGTGTTTGTTTTATTCGTGTGCTTCTCCTAACAATGTCAACATAATTGTTTTCTTGTGAACTCAAATTTTCTATAGTGGAATGATCAGGCACGATAGTTGAAGACTGTATAGTTGAGACCGATAGATCAAAATCTGTAGATCTAATTATATCCTCTTCATTAGGATGTAGAGGCAAGACTGATGGTGAAGAATGTGACTGATATGAGAAAACGTAATCAAAGAAAGTTATATCCCTGCTTACCAAAATATTTGTGGAGTTAAGATCATACAACTTGTATCCCTTCATACCTTGCACGTATCCCAAAAAATACATTTGTGAGATCTGCCACTAAACTTCTCTTTATGTGGATGTGTATTGGCAGCAAAAGCAAGACAACCAAATGGCTTCAATCTGGTATAATCTGGTGCCTTGCCATAAAGTATCTCAAAATGGGATTTCCACTTCAAGACACTGCTAGGAAGTCTATTGGTCACATAGGCAGCAATTAAGACTGAGTAGCTCCAAAAAAACGTTGGTAGACCAGCCTGAAACAAAAAGGATCTAGCCACCTCCAGTAGATGTCTATGCTTCCCCTCAACCACACCATTTTATTGTGGTGTGTAGACACAAGTTCTTTCATGAATTATGCCTTGTTTGTTAAAAAAATCCTGAATATCTAAACTCAAGAATTCAGCTCCATTATCAGACCTCACCCTTTTAACATATTTTGAATGTTGCCTTTCAACCATAGCCAAAAAGTATTTCAAAAGTCTTTAAGTTTCTGACTTATGCTTCATAAGATATATCCATGTGCCCTACTATAATCATCAACAATTGTAAGAAAATATGAAGCATTGTGAAGGCAAGTATTCTTGCATGGTCCCCATATATCCAAATGTATCAGCTCAAAACATGATGTAGTTTGGATAAAATTGTGCTGAAATGGTACTCTATGTTGCGTGGCCTTAAACACACCTCACATTTATTAATATAATCAAAAGCATCTTTATTACATTCATCTTGGAAAAAAGGCAAATGTCTTAAAGTACTGATGGATGCATGCCCCATCTTTCTATGCCAAGTTTCCAATCCAATGCTGCAAGCATGAACATCACTCCTGCCTTTATTCTTTGCTTCTCTTAAAACATACAAATTTCCAACCAATCTTCCTTCTGCTATTTTGGTATCAGTCCGAAGGTCCTGTAGATAACAATCATTACCAAGAAAAACAAATCTCAAGTTGAAATCTCTGCAAAGTTGATGGACCGACAATAAATTATACTTAAAATTTGGTATATAGCACATGTTTGATTGTTATCTCAGGGGTAAGATATATTTTTCCTACATGCGTCACCTCTTTGGTACTTCCATCGGGCAAACAAACCTTTATTGTCTCCTTCACCATGATCAAGTTATGCATCATCGAAGAATCGTAACACATGTGTCGACTTGCCCCGGTATCAATGATCCAACCACCCATACATTTTTTCTGAAAATAAAGACAAGGCTGAAGTAAAAGATGTACCTGAGAAATCCATCATCTGAGCATGATCCATCAATCTATCTTCTCTCTCTTTCTCCTGCATGTATTTAGTAACTTGCTGCAGCTGACGCCAAATGGATTCAAGATCAGGTAAGTTTTGACCTTGATTCCCTACTGAAGTTTCTTTGTTGGAGTGTAGCTCACCCCCAACAGAAACAGAATTAGCAAATTTCTTGGTTTACTCTCTTTCAACTTTTTATACCAATCAGGTATCCAATGTTTCTTAAAGCATATGGATATTTCATGCCTTAGTATTGCACAATATTTACATATCAGTTTTGATTTTTCTTCTTTTGAAAGCCTTCCAGAGTTTCTACCATTTCCTCCTGACCTTCCAACATAGCTTGACTTAGCTATCAAGGCTAAAGAATCTTGCTCAGAGAAACCTATTTGAACCGACCTCTGTCTCTCGGCGGTTAAAATCATAGAATATGCTCTATCAATAGTGGGTAAATGATCCATAAGTAAAATCTGATTTTTAAGATGCTCATAGTGATCATTTAGCCCCATTAAGAATTGAATCAGATTGTCCTCTAGGATATTCTGAGATGCTTTCTTCCCCAGTGCACAAGTACAAGTTACCACAGATCCTATGCACTGCAACTCATCCCACAACTTGGTCAATTTGTTAAAATATTCTACCACAATATTACTTCCTTGAGTCAGAGTATTGATTTCTCTTTTAATTTTGTATTTCAGTGGACCATTACTTTCTCCATATCTCTTTTCAATTGCCTCCCATAGTTGTTTAGATGTTTCAACATAGACAAAGGTTTCACTCAATTCTCTAGATAAAGTATTAATGATCCATGAAAAAATAGTCATATCTACTTTCTTCCACAAAGCAAAAGCAGTATGTGATTTATCAGGCATAGGCAAATCTCCATTAACAAATTGAAATTTAGCTTTAGCAGTCAAAGCAATAGTGATAGAATGTTTCCATGGCAAGTAGTTACCTCCAGAAAGCTGACATGGGATAAGCATGAGACCCAGATGATCAGCTCTATGCAGAAAATAAGGATCGCCATCTGCGATCTCGACTCTCTTCGAATCTGGACTATCCTTCGAATCTGGACCATCTTCTGCTCCCTTCAAATTGGACCTAGATGCCTTTAACAGCGGCCATTGATTAACACGAGAGTCTATTTTTCTTAAAAGAAATGGCTCTAGATACCATATAAGATTATAGATATAAAGTAATATTCATATTCATATGAAAGACGTAAGTGAAAAGTATAGGATGTGTATTATTCATCATGCTCAAATGTACTGATATACATCCTTATTTATAGAAGGAAATGAATTAATGATAACTGAAATATAATCACAGCTATAAACATTGCTAACATTGATGACAATTGTAACTGCTACCAATCATATCATAACTCCATCACGGAACCGGCGATTCTGATTTACACTCACAACGTAATTAAAAAAAGTGGAACCGCCAGTTTGGAATCGAACCTTGGGTTCCATGAAATGAGGAACCGAACTGAACAAGAATACATCCAGTTTTGGTTCCATTTCGGTTCGAATTGTCGATTCTGATAATTTTGTGCATGTGATTGGTAGATCATGTATATAGGGGAGTGTTGATGTGGTAAAAGGGTTATCATGTGTTTAACAAGGTTGGCCATGCTACATAAGCCTTCAACCTACGCACCCTCATCCATATTTCTTCTGCATTAGATTTCCAGTTTTCTCTTTCTCTTCCCATTTTACTGTATTTAAGCCACTACAAAATTGTTCTCTCCAAACCACTTAATCTTCCTGCCATCATTTTCTTTCTTCTTCATTCACAGTTAGTACAATAACTTTTTTTGTGTTGTTGAAATCCACGACACCCCTTAAGGAACCACCACATTTACAACTTTGTAAATTCGATGTCCCTAAGATTGCTGTTCAATTAGCTAGGTATTCCTGATACCATCCACCACCATATGGCAAATCAATCACGCTTCCTTACTTAGTGGACGTCCTCCCATCAACAAAAACCAAATCCAATTACTACCCTCTCCTCATGCGACTTTTCTTCACTCCAGATTCTTCGACAAAGTCGTCAAGATTTCTAGAAAGTATGAAATAGATATGGAGGCTTATTGTCTCATTAGCCCTGTGGGGTGAGCCCTTCAGCATTGAGTCGTATGCACTAATTGTACTTTCGATCCTGTTACATTCTATCCATTTCTAAAGAGTTACAAAACGAAGATCCTAACCCAGTTCCACACTACACATAGAGAGTACAGTACTGGAACTGGTCCCGAATGAAAGCAACTTTATCATGAGGGCATGCGTAGTGATGCACGCCTCGTGGCTGGCATACTTGTTAAAGAATGAAAATATATTTTTGAACGGGTGAAAACATTGGTCCACACATCGGGGCGGCACCGGTAGGGTGACGAAGTCCATTGCGATGTCGTCCCCAAACTATAATGTACGGTGTTGGATCTTCTACAGGTCGTTGCCGGCTTGGAAGGGTCCGAGAGACACGAGCTTTATTGGTGGAGATATGTGTTATGGAATGGGGGCCCTATTCAAAACTAGGACAGACAACACGCAATGATATATTTGGCACAGTAGAAACACAATAAATCTCAAACGATATCAATGCAGCAATCCTTTCACTCAAATACCACAATAGGAAATAAACCAAGTAAATATGTAGAAAATTAACAGAATCAACATCAGCAATTTTAACATGAAAAACCCCTTCAACCTGAGGATAAAAACCACGGGACATCTCGTCCAGAAAATAATCCACTAATGCACAAAAGTACACAGTTCAATCTCTCTATCACAAGTAGAGGAATACCAATCTATCTCTCTATCACAAGTAGAGGAACACCATCTCTATCACAAGTAGAGGAATACCAATCTATCTCTCTATCACAAGTTGAGGAACACCAATCTATCTTTCTATCACAAGTAGAGGAACACCATCTCTATCACAAGTAGAGGAATACAACTCCCTATCACAAGTAGTGGAATACCATCTCTATTTCAAGTAGATGAACACCATCCCTATCACAAGTAGAGGAATACCATCTCTATCACAAGTAGATGAATACAACACAGAATCACCAGAATAGCCTCAAGAGAACCCTCCTCTTGGAATACAAGACAACAATAAGAGAAGAGACAATAAAATAGTACAAAGAAAATACGAATCACCCGATTCTCGTTTGCACCCTTGGAGATATTTCTTTGAAATCCACTCTGATCAATGTGTAGAGAACGTCGCCACGAACTCCTCCTTCAAATTTGAAGTGAAACGATGAAGAGACGGACCTCCAAATCGGATAGCTTCTCCCGAAACCCTCTTCCCTCTCTCTCCCCTGTTTTCTCCCCCTCTATTCTGTTCTTTTCTGCTTCTTGTTGTGAATCACAATTCACGCTGCTAGATTAATTATCAACAATTGCCCAATCATGGGCTTATCCAATCTAGCCCATTATTGAATCAACATCATGGGCTAATAATTAATCTCCTTGGGCTTCTTTAAGTAATTCTTTTTGGCCCAACTATTTTGGGGTAAGCCCAACAATCTCCCCCTCCCTAAATAGTTGGCTGCAACATCACACTATCTCGAGCTCATGTCGGCCAGCCCGACACACAATTCATGCTTCTTGCGGATAACCACTTTAGTCTTCATATCCGCAGGATTTTTTTCAGTGTGAATTTTCTCCAGCTTCATCAGCTGCTTCTCTAGCACCATTCTGCGCCAATGGTACCTCATCCTCTGTTCTTTTCTGCTCACATGGGTAGGTCTCTCATAACCACCAGCCTCCATGGTTATTGACTAACCGTGGCTCTGATACCACTGTTGTGGAATGAGGGTCCTATCCAAAACTAGGACAGACAACACGCAATGATATATTCGGCACAGCAGAAATACAATAAATCCCAAACGATATCAATGCAGCAATCCTTCCACTCAAATAACACAATAGGCAATAAACCAAGTAAATATGCAGAAAATTAATAGAATCAACACCAGCAATTTTAACGTGGAAAATCCCTTCAACCTGAGGGTAAAAACCATGGGACATCTCGTCCACGAAATAATCCATTAATGCACAAAAGTACATAGTTCAATCTCTCTATCTCAAGTAAAGGAATACCAATCTATCTCTCTATCACAAGTAGAGGAACACCATCTCTATCACAAGTAAAGGAATATCAATCTATCTCTCTATCACAAGTAGAGGAATACCAATCTATCTCTCTATCACAAGTAGATGAACACCATCTCTATCACAAGTAGAGGAATACAAATCCCTATCACAAGTAAGGGAATATCATCTCTATTTCAAGTAGATGAACACCATCCCTATCACAAGTATGAGAATATCATTTCTATCACAAGTAGAGGAATACAACACAGAATAACCAGAATAGCCTCAAGAGAACCCTCCTCTTGGAATACAAGACAACAATAGGAGAAGAAACAATAAAATAGTATAAAGAGAATACGAATCACTCATTCTCATTTTCATCCCTCAGAGATGTTTCTTCGAAATCCACTCCAATCAATGTGTAGAGAACGTCGCCACGAACTCCCCCTTCAAATTTGAAGTGAAACGGTGAAGAGACGGACCTCCAAATCGGATAGCTTCTCCCGAAACCCTCTTCCTTCTCTCTCTCCAGTTTTCTCCCCCTCTATTATGTTCTTTTCTGCTTCTTGTTGTGAATCACAATTCACGCTACTGGATTAATTATCAGCAATTGCCCAATCATGGGCTTATCTAATCTAGCCCATTATTGAATCAACTGTTGGCAATTGGATCTTATGGTGAACACGATTCGAAAAGAAAACAAGTAATAAAACAGCGGAAGCATAAATCAATTACCTGTCTTCTGGTTTGGTGTAGTGGATGATGATCTGAGAAGAACACCTCTGATCTTCTGCAGTATTACCCAAAGTCAACTCTCTGGTGTTGTGTGGTCAACAATCCCCAGAGAGTTCTCAATCTGTTCCTGATCTCTTCTACGTAAGAGGCGCAGAGTTAGGTTATTAGGAACTGAGACAACTTATATATACTTGGGCTACTGCAGGGACCAGGAGGAGAAATTGGGCTGGGCCTCAATCAGATTTAATTAACCAAGCTTAGCCCAAAGCTTTTAATTAAATCCAATAATAATAATATAGTCCACTAAAATATTATTACTGCACTACCCATCCAATCCCAAATTATGTTCTGGGCTCCTTCTTATTATGAGCCCGATAGTCTCCCCAAGTTTAAGATATACAATGCCCATTAATTAATTAAGTTACTGACAACTCAAATTAATTAATATCTCATCCGAGAGTAGTACCACTCAACCTTATTATCATGCCGGAAATTAATCCACTTGCAAGATTTACATGATAAACCTTATGAGCTCCTCAAGGGGACATCATCAACCTATGACGGACATGGTTTCCTTCTACAATCAACAGCACACCATAGAGACAGCACTACTTCCCAACTCACCAAGTTTGTTGATTTAATACATTTAAATCTCATCCATTGATGAATCAAAGAAATACATACTGCCCTACGTGTCGAAGTTATTGTATAGGGATTAAGAGCATGGACATCCATAATAACAGAGATCAAGTTCTTCTATATAGACAGTACAAGTCGAACGATCTCAAGCGGTCCTACTCAATACACGCTAAGTGCACTAATGTGATTCTATAGTCAAGACAAACTAATTCCAAATCACACTACAACCATACCGATAGATAGTCCCCGTCTATCTCGGTTGTGAGCATCTGTGTATACTTTATAAGGAAACCGATAATATGATCTTCCGCGTGTTGTCGCACAACATATTATCTACAGTATAAAGTAAAGGGTCTTTTGCACAAACAATTTATAATATGCAAAAACGTTTGATCATATGATTCTCATTTCAAATAAAATTGTTACTACATTGTTCAATATAAAAGCGAGGCTTTTAGTATACAAATCTAACAATCTCCCACTTATACTAAAAGACTACGCTGCCATATCTGCTGACACGCATCTAATCCCCATTCCATCTACATGCCCATCGAACGCTTTCGCTGGAAGGCTCTTAGTAAAAGGATCAGCAAGGTTATCCTCAGATGCTATCTTAGCGACAACGACTTCCCCTCTTTTAACGATGTCTCGTATCAGGTGGTACTTGCGCTCAATGTGTTTACTCGCCTTATGGGCTCGTGGTTCCTTCGAGTTTGCTACTGCACCACTATTATCACAATAAATTGTGATCGCTTTGGGCAAACCAGGAATCACATCCAAGTCCATTAAGAAGTTCCTGAGCCATACTGCTTCTTTAGCTGCCTCAGAGGCTGCTACATATTCAGCTTCCATGGTGGAGTCCGCAACGCATTTCTGCTTTACACTCCTCCATATTACGGCTCCTCCTCCAAGAGTATACACATAACCCGAGGTGGATTTACTAGCATCCCTATCTGACTGGAAATCCGAATCAGTATAACCCAAAGGTAGCAAAGTATCTGCCCGGTAAACCAGCACATAATTCTTAGTTCTTTTCAGGTACTTTAAGATGTGCTTTACCGCAGTCCAATGCCCTTGTCCTGGATTACTTTGATACCTACTGACCATGCCCACGGCATAACAGATATCCGGTCTCGTACATAGCATAGCATACATGAGGCTTCCCACTGCCGAAGCATAAGGGACCAGCTTCATTGCCTCTATTTCATGTGGTGTCTTAGGAGACATTTCCTTAGACAGAGGTATTCCATGTCTGAAAGGTAGAAAACCTTTCTTGGAATCTTGCATGCTAAAACGAGCCAGGATTGTATCAATGTATGAAGATTGGGATAAGCACAACATTCTTTTCTTGCGATCCCTTATCAATTTGATCCCAAGAATGTGTCCGGCTTCTCCTAAGTCCTTCATTTCAAACTGCTTGGACAGCCATACCCTTACGCCCGATAATACCTTTACATTGTTTCCAATGAGCAGAATATCATCCACGTAGAGTACAAGAAATACCACTACGTTTCCGTCACACTTCTTGTACACACATGATTCATCCGGACATTGAATAAATCCATATGACTGGATTACTTCATCAAAACGGATGTTCCATGATCTAGAAGCTTGTTTCAATCCATAAATGGACTTTTTAAGCTTGCAGACAAGATGCTCTTCGCCCTTTGCAATGAATCCTTCTGGTTGCTTCATATAGATGTTTTCCTCAAGACTTCCATTCAGAAAAGCTGTCTTGACATCCATTTGCCATACCTCATAATCCATATGAGCAGCAATAGACAAAAGAATCCGGATTGACTTAAGCATGGCCACAGGGGAGAAGGTTTCCTCATAATCGATTCCTTCTTTCTGAGTATATCCTTTAGCCACAAGCCTTGCTTTAAAGGTTTCCACCTTACCGTCAGATCCTCTTTTTCTTTTATAGATCCACTTGCATCCAATAGCTTTTACACCATTGGGTGGTTCTACAAGCTCCCAGACTTGATTAGAATACATGGATTCTATTTCAGATTTCATTGCATTTTGCCATAATTGAGCATCTTTATCTTGCAGTGCCTCGTTGTAATTCCATGGGTCAATTTCATGTTCACCAGGGACCCAGTCAGAAGACTCTCCCAATCCCATGAATCTATCCGGTTGTATCACAACCCTCCCACTACGACGAGGCTCCGCAGTTAATTGTGTATCAGGTGTGACACGCGGTGCAGTGTCCTGTGGTATATCCTCTTGTACAGTTGGTATTATGTTTGGTGTTTCCCCTCTTACTTCTTCTAGAACAATTTTACTCATGGGTTTGTGATTCATTATATAATCTTCTTCCAAAAATCTAGCATTCGTGCTAACGATCACCTTTTGGTCCTTTGGATTATAGAATAAACCACCCTTCGTTCCTTTTGGATATCCTACAAACAGACAAACTTCCGTACGTGACTCTAACTTATCAGTATCCGTCTTTAACACATGTGCCGGAGCACCCCAAATCCGAAAGTGTTTCAAACTAGGCTTTCGCCCAGTCCACAATTCAATGGGTGTGGAAGCTACTGATTTAGAGGGTACTAAGTTTAGAATGTAAGCCGCTGTTTCTAAGGCATATCCCCAAAACGAATTTGGTAGTTCCGAATAACTCATCATTGATCTCACCATTTCCATAAGAGTCCTATTCCTTCTCTCTGCTACACCATTCTGCTGGGGTGTGCCTGGTGCAGACAATTGGGATTCAATCCCATTTTCCGATAAATAATTCCTAAACTCTCCCAAGAGGTATTCGCCACCACGATCAGATCGTAGTGTCTTGATATATTTTCCAAGATGCTTTTCCATATCAGCCTTGTACTCTTTGAATTTATCAAAGCACTCAGACTTGCGGCGCATCAAATAAATATATCCATATCTTGAATAATCGTCAATGAAAGTGACGAAATATTCAAAACCCCCTCTTGCCTGGACAGACATAGGACCACATAAATCGGAATGAACCAATTCCAACAAATCCTTGGCTCTATACCCCTTTGCCTTGAAAGGCCTTTTGGTCATTTTTCCTTCCAAGCAGGATTCGCAAGTTGGATAATTTTCCACTACTAATGAACTCAGAGGTCCATCAGCTATCAACCTTTGAATCCTACTTAAGTTAATATGACCAAGTCTTAGATGCCAAAGATATGCTTGGTTCATTTTTGAAGGTTCTTTTCTCTTATTAGTAGATGTATCATTCGTTTGAATTTGTTGCACTGTGGGAGAAATTGGATTAAGAGTGTACAAATTATCTATCAATGCACCATTACAGATAACAATTCTATTTTTCCTTATAACAACCTTGTCATTAAAAGAAACAGAATATCCATCCATAAACAATTTAGAAACTGAAATTAAATTCTTTCTAAAATGAGGTACATAAAGACAATTCCTCAAAACAAGAGTTTTATTCTTATTGAAAAATAAATGCACGTCTCCCACTGCGACAGCTGCTACTCTTGTAGCATTCCCCATGAGTATGGTAATCTCCCCATCACTAAGCTGCCGAGTTTGGTGGAACCCCTGCATAGAATTGCAGACATGATCAGTGGCTCCCGTATCTACACACCAAGTGTCAGCAGATACAGCCGCTAAACACGATTCAACAACTAGTATGTAAGACTTACCATTCATGTTCCCCTTCAGAAGAGGGCAGTCAACCTTGTAGTGTCCCGGCTGCTTACATTTGAAGCACTTGCCTTTAGGTTTCTTGACCGCACCCGTCTTTGCCTTCACTTGGTTCACCGGTGCTGGATTCCCTTGCTTCTTCTTCTTCCTACCGCCTTTCGGCCTAGGATGAGAAGCATGTTCAGCAACATGAACCTGAGGTGGTCTACGAAACAGTTCTTCCGCTGCCACGAGTTCTGTCATCAGTTCCGCCAACGAGTACAAATGTTTGTTCATACCATAGTTCAGGCGAAACTGCTCAAAACTCCTAGGCAAGCTTTGGAGTATAATATCGATCTGGGTTTCCCCATCGATTTCTGCTCCAAGAACTTCCAACTCATTGAGTTGGCCCATCATCCTAAGGACATGCTCCCTTACGGAAGTGCCCTCAGCCATTTTGGTGTTCATCAAGACCGACATGCCCTTCGACCTAGCAGGACGACTCTGATGACCGAAGAGTTCCCTAAGATTAACCATCATATCATAGGCGGTGTCCATAGCTTGATGCTGAGTCTGAAGCACATTTGACATTGAAGCCAAAATATAGCACTTAGCCATCTTATCAGCTTTGACCCACCTATTATAAGCATTTCTTTGCTCTTCGGTAGAGGCATCAGTAGGTGCCGGAGGGCATTCCTCAGAAAGTACAAAGATGTAATCTTCAGCAGTTAAAACAATATCCATGTTACGCTTCCAGTCGACATAATTAGTGCCAGTAAGTTTGTGTTCTTTAAGTATGACAGAAAGTGAGTTCAAAGCCATTTGAAAAACCTGAGAATCATAAATAATAAACAGATCAAACACTTCGAATTTACCAATTTATATTGAATCCCTCAAAACAATATAAAACAAAATTCACCAACATCTCAAGCACCGTGGATTTGCATGCCACGTTAGTGTGGACGTATACAAACCCGAACATTTACAAGAGAAGGTTTTACCCATTAATTTCATTTATCAACCTAACTTTATGATAAAATAATTAATAGTCGGTTTCTTTTTAGCCATGCAAATATCAGCAGTGACTCCGTTGGGGAGGATACTGATTATTCACATCTAAGTGTGTACCATTATTTGATCCCAAGTCCATTGCGCAAGCTTGTGTGCCTTACAGTTAGAGAAGTACACACGCGCTTGGGTAACTTCCTACGATCATCTTAAAGAAGTTTGTACTAGTGATCCGTGAATAAAACCCATCCGTTGTGGAGGAAGGCCTGTTGCCAACACGCAGGTTTACTCACATCACTTACAAACCAATAATGGAGGCCATGGGAATTTATATACCAATCCCCTCTCCCACTTAGTTATTTAATATCGAGGGTTTTATTTTTTTTTTTGTCATGCATATAATATTAACAAATAAAATATACAATAAAGCATGCTTTAAAACCAAGTAATTTAAAATTAAATAAATCACATAAAACATGCTTTACACATATATAACAATTAATCGTCATGTTAAACAATTAAATCAATTATATAATTCAATTAATTGCAAAATAAAGTTGGATCAAAAATTGGGCCTACCTATTCCAAATAAAATTAGCAATTAATGAGCAGCCATAATTATAAAAAAAAATTAAAGCCCATTAAGCCAGCCAATTTTATTTCTTTGGAACAAGCCCAATAACTCTCAAGGCCCAACACCACAAACAATTAATAAATAAACACATCAGGCCCAATATTCAGCATTAAAAAAAATAGCCAAAAAAATAGGGCCCAAAACAATAGCCCAATCAGAAACTAAATAACAAGGCCCAATTAAAGCCCACTGATCCTGAAACCCTAGGAAGGCCGCCGCCCGCTTCCTTCTTCTCCAGGGCTCTCCGGTCGCCGCCTTGCCGCTATCCCCGGAGGCGCCGCCAACAGGCGACCTAAATCACGCCGTTAGCCCACCGCCGACAGCTCCCAGCTGCACCCACCAGCCGCCGCGAATGGACGAAACTGACGCAGCAGACACGGCACCGACGCTGCCGCCGCCGGCTTCCCTCGCAGCCACCGGCCCTCAGTCGTCCATGCAGACTGACCAGCGCCACCGCACAGCCGCCCGCTCCTGTAGACCATCCAGCAGTGCCGTCGCCTGCAACCGCGCTGGTATCAGGTAGCCGCCGGAAACGAGCCGACGCCACCAGCCGTCAACAGTCTGCGCCGCTCAGCCGCGTGCCACCACCAGCGCAGCCAGATCCTCCGGCGACATGCCCAGATCTGCACAACAGGAGCTCAGTCGAGACGCGCCGCTTCCATCACAATCCAGACGCCGACTCGTCGCCCAGATCCTCGCTGTGAAATCGACGCCGCCGCACCGTTTATGTTCTTCACCCGCCGCCGTCAGTCCCGATCCGCTCAGTCGGAGCTCTCCGTCGCATTCGAAATCGAAGCTGCTCGACTATCCAGTGCCACCGCGACGGATTTGGTCCGACCGAAGCCACCAACCCACGATTGACTCTCCGGTCAGACACCACGCGCCGCCACGCCAACATCCACGCTCCGTCGCCGGTCCGATTGGGACAGTCTCCCTGTCACCCCACCTTCTTTGATTTTCCCTCTGCCGCCGGTTTGCCTCGAATCGCCGAGAAACCCAGCCGTCGTGCCATTGCCGGCGACTGTCTAATGGCCATCCGCCTCGGTCGCCGCCGCCAGCCGCCGTCAGAAGCAGCGCCCCCAGACGTAACGAGAGAGAGAGAGAGGAAAAGGGGGGAAAGGGTGTTGAACGTGTGTGAGGAAAAGCAGGGCTGTCTGTCTCGAAGTGTGTGCCACATGATGAACAATTAATCAATTAATATTACACACCATACAAACAAACATGCCTGACAGTCTACTCCATGTGAAAAAATCAGATTAAAACAAATAATCAATAAATCACATAATTCTTTACAAATCAGTTTCACCAAGAAACCATTGCTCTGATACCAATTGTTGGCAATTGGATCTTATGGTGAACATGATTCGAAAAGAAAACAAGTAATAAAACAGCGGAAGCATAAATCAATTACCTGTCTTCTGGTTTGGTGTAGTGGATGATGATCTGAGAAGAACACCTCTGATCTTCTGCAGTATTACCCAAAGTCAACTCTCTGGTGTTGTGTGGTCAACAATCCCCAGAGAGTTCTCAATCTGTTCCTGATCTCTTCTACGTAAGAGGCGCAGAGTTAGGTTATTAGGAACTGAGACAACTTATATATACTTGGGCTACTGCAGGGACCAGGAGGAGAAATTGGGCTGGGCCTCAATCAGATTTAATTAACCAAGCTTAGCCCAAAGCTTTTAATTAAATCCAATAATAATAATATAGTCCACTAAAATATTATTACTGCACTACCCATCCAATCCCAAATTATGTTCTGGGCTCCTTCTTATTATGAGCCCGATAGTCTCCCCATGTTTAAGATATACAATGCCCATTAATTAATTAAGTTACTGACAACTCAAATTAATTAATATCTCATCCGAGAGTAGTACCACTCAACCTTATTATCATGCCGGAAATTAATCCACTTGCAAGATTTACATGATAAACCTTATGAGCTCCTCAAGGGGACATCATCAACCTATGACGGACATGGTTTCCTTCTACAATCAACAGCACACCATAGAGACAGCACTACTTCCCAACTCACCGAGTTTGTTGATTTAATACATTTAAATCTCACCCATTGATGAATCAAAGAAATACATACTGCCCTACGTGTCGAAGTTATTGTATAGGGATTAAGAGCATGGACATCCATAATAACAGAGATCAAGTTCTTCTATATAGACAGTACAAGTCGAACGATCTCAAGCGGTCCTACTCAATACACGCTAAGTGCACTAATGTGATTCTATAGTCAAGACAAACTAATTCCAAATCACACTACAACCATACCGATAAATAGTCCCCGTCTATCTCGGTTGTGAGCATCTGTGTATACTTTATAAGGAAACCGATAATATGATCTTCCGCGTGTTGTCGCACAACATATTATCTACAGTATAAAGTAAAGGGTCTTTTGCACAAACAATTTATAATATGCAAAAACGTTTGATCATATGATTCTCATTTCAAATAAAATTGTTACTACATTGTTCAATATAAAAGCGAGGCTTTTAGTATACAAATCTAACATCAACATCATGGGCTAATAATTAATCTCCTTGGGCTTCTTTAAGTAATTCTTTTTGGCCCAACTATTTTGGGACAAGCCCAACAACATGTTCCATTTCATTCATCATGCTGATGTTGTTCTACTCAAGGTATCATCAAGCATGAGGAATGAAATCAAACATATCTCCACCAATAAAACTAAGTCTTTCTGACCCTTCCAAGTCCGCAACAAGTTGCGGAATATCCAACATCGTACATTTTAATGGTGCCACCCGTTCAAAAATAACTTGCATTCTTTATAAGTATGCCTGCCACAAGGCGTGCATCACAAGCCATGGCCCCATTTGGGATTAGCCTGCTCCCATATGCCGTGTGAAACTGGTTAGAATCTTGATTTTTTAACCTTCAGTCAAGTCGAATGTAACCGGCTCAAAAACAGCTAGTGCGTAAGGGTCAATGCTCAAGGGCTGGGACAATACCCCACCTCAGTACTTTCTAGGAACATTCACTTTGCTGAAGAATCCGAAATGAACAAAAATCGCATAAGGCGAAGCGATTGGATTTGGGGTGTGTTGATGGGAGTGCGTCAACTAAGTGAGATAGTGTTTGTTGTGGTTGGTGAGAAAGTGTGAATTGCACATTTTAGGGACTTCGAGTTTACAGGGGGTTGATCAGACATGGTATGAGTAGGTCCTGATATTGCACAGCTGGTGGCGAGTTCGCTTGTAAAGGAATGCAAGCAAGTGTTCACAATTTGCTGGCTTCAAAGGGTTGAGAATTTAAACTATGTTGGTTTGTTTATGTTCCTCATGGTGATGTGTTCCTTAAGTCCAGTGTTTTCATAATCAAACTGGAGATCAAACCGGTTGACCTAACGGTTCGCAATCCAACCGGAAAAAACGAAAATCACATATATTTATATTATTTTATTATTTTATATATTATTTAATATTTTATTATTTTATATATAATTTAATATTTTTATATAACTTAATAATTTATTATTTATATATAATTTTACATTAACATATTAATTTACATGTGAATATACATCTATTAAAAATAATGGTTCAAAAGAAAATTAATTATGAATATTGAAATTGAAATAAAAATAAAATGAAAATTGTTAATTCTAATATAAAAAGGAAATAATTAATTTTAATGTTAATCAACATTTATTAAAAATTTATTTATTTTTTGTATACAAAGAAAATAAATTTATTTATTTCAAATTTAAACAAATAATGAGTTAGTACTAAATTACATATAGTAAATATTTTGTTTAATAAAATGCTTCTCATTCTTTTATTCAATATCCCACATTGGTTACTTATTGGAAAGAAGGGGGCATTGGAACTCTATATAAAGACTAATGCTTCCCCTTCTTTTTATCATCCCACATTGTCTTATTGGAGAGAAGGGAGTATTAGATCTCTTTTTTATATAAAGATCAATACTTCCCCTTCTTCACACTTGTATTGTCGGGATTGTTGGCTCTTAAATTAGTCGACGATCCAAGTTTGAAAATGGAAATTAAAAAAAAAGTTAAAAATTAAAAAAAAATGGGGGAACCGCCGGTTACCGATCTGACCGGTTCAACCGATTCAAATCGATTTTTTTCGGTTTGACCTTAAAAGCGGTCTTAGGAGGCTTCCGGACCGGCTCCGATTCCCGGTTGAATCGGTCGAACCGGCCGGTCCGGTCCGGTTCTGAAATCACTGCTTAAGTCCACCTAAATGCATTATTAAGTATTAACAATTTTTTCTTTAATTAATTTTGAGATAAAAACCAATTCAATCCCATAATAAAATTCCACTGTTGATCCATAATAACACTAATAAAATTAGTCCTGCTTTTGGATTAAGGTATGTTATTGAGGTTTTTCCACGATTGAATAATAACATTTTAATAAAGTTATAATCTATAGATGAAAAGTGATAATATTGTGAAATTTTAATAAAAAGTAAGGGTATAAAGTAACTAATTAAGAAAATATGAAATAGTCATCGTCTTATACAAGTCTTGTTCAATATATAAAACTACTACATTATGATGGAATTAAGAGTGATTAAATTAATGAGAATCATTCACGGGAAAACTTCAATAACGGATCTTAACCCTAAAACGGAATTAATCTTGTAAGATGCAAAGCCAGCAGTGTAGAAGAGTTTAGCCCATTCTTGTTCATTTCTCTCTTTCCCCGAATTAAACGACATCAACAGCACATCAAGTAAGAGTTGAGTTTCAGTAGCCTCATGGTTTTCTTTATCATCACCCACAACCATATCAATAATCACAACTTTGCCAGCATTGTTCTTGCTTGGACTTATGGCCTCTTTGCAATTTTCCAATAATTTTACACAATCTTCGTCGTCCCAATCGTGTAGCCACCACTGAAATCAATCGTCGATAGTTAGTCTACGTACTACTATGATTTTAATATTTCATCTCATGGATTACAATTTTAGTGGACCTGAATTTTTATTTTGATTTTTTGAAGTAAATTTTGGTGGTTTTAGTCTTTTAGAAAATTAATGAATGAATTAAAGTCGAATAAAATTAATTCTTACTAGAATCAAGTACTACAAAAGTAGTTATGAACAATTTATTTATATTCAAATGAAGAAAAAACCAAAGATTTGTCCATCTTAAAAATACGTACTGAAAAAAAAAAAGGTCGTTGTATAACAAAGAAAATGAGTTAAATTCACTATCAGTGACATAAACTTTTGCGAAATTCATTTTCCGTTCCAAATTACTTAAAATTTTCAATTTAGTTCTATAATTATCTCAAAATTTTAGATTTGTCTCAAAATTAATTTTTCGTCTCAAAATTAATTTTTGTCGCAAATCATCCCACAACTTTAGAAATTTTTTCAAAATCGATCCAAAATTTTGGAAGCTTCCAAAATTTTATGGACCTTTTCTGATTGAAATCGTCTCATAACTCCTAAAAATTTCTAAAATCATCTCAAAAATGACAATTTCTGATTGAGACCAAAAGTTATGGGACCTTTTCCAAAATTTTAACTCTTTTGGGATGAAAATCAAAATTAGTTGTGAGACAGTTTAATGAATTTAACTCCAAAGAAAATTGTTGTGATTTTTGTGCGTGAATTTTTTTTTTTTAAATCTTGTTTACTAAAAAATAAAAAATTCAGTACCTTGAGAAAAATTGCATCACCACAAGGAATAAACTTGAACATATCGCCACTTATATAACTCAAATTTTCAGACCTATGTAAGCCATCAACAACGCGCGGAAGATCGAACACCGTACATTTCATGCCGGGAAACGCATCGGCAACCGCCTTGGCCACCGTCCCGGCGCCTCCCGCCACCTCCACCATTGATTCCATCCCCTCAAAAACATGCATCCACTCTTTAAGAGGAAAACTAGTGACAAATCGAGCATCACGATCCAAGCTATCGTTAAACATCCGATTCCACTTGTGATCTCCTCGTGAAAACTCCCCCGGAACCCTCCCATGATTGGTGACAAACGCAGTCGAATCTTCCTTACAAAACCACTCGCTCGTGTTTTGGAACACGTCCACGAACATGGAGTCCGTGCACACGAGTGCAAAAGGCGCCATGCTCGTGGGCTCGTCTCTCAACAAGAGACGGGAAGCTGGCGTGAGACTATAAGTTTCCTCCTCGTCTTTGGAGAGCTCGAAGAACTTGGAGTGGACTAGAATTCGCATGAGACGATGGAGGGCGTCGGATTTGGGGGTGTTGATGGAGAGGGCGTTGGCTAGTTCGGAAAGTGTCATCGGTTTGCCGTGTTTGTGGATGACATCGGGTATACCTAATTGAATTGCACATCTTAGACACATAGAGGTTTAGGACATGAGATTGAGCATTAAGAAGCTCTTGTGTGGAATCTATCCTATCAAAATGTGCCATTTCTTTTGTTTGATTAATTGTTGGTGAAATTGTTACTTATTTCACTCATGCATGACCTCCTATTTATACAAATGGGTGAGAGTTATTCTACACAATATTTTTAAGGTTTAAGAGTGGATAAACATACTAAAATATAAGGGTGTTTTTTTTTATTAAAAAAAAAGGTGAAAGAATATTTATTTTTCGTGTATTTCTTCTCTCAATTCCAACGACACGTTAATGTGCTCAAATCAAGCACAAAATTCTTATTAATCACAAGGTATAACTATCAGCCATGCACATGTTACATGACTATATTTATCTTAATATTATAGCATAAAGTCAAAACTTCACAATCAAACCGACCACGCACGTTTTATGAGTGTAGAGGATCAAAAAATAATTTTTTTTTCTCTTTTTAATATTAATTAACTTAGAAAAGTTCTCTCTAAGGGGGATTATAGATGTAATTAAATTTGTTCCATCTGAAATCTTATCATGAACTATTATCTTTTTACATATCACGAACTACTTATTCTTTGAATATTCATTATATAATAAAAAAAATTTAAATTCATTTTTAAATGAATACTAATTTGTAAAGGTAATAATTTGTTTGAATCGAGTTATGTGGATATTGCTTCTCGATATCTGTTGTTCATGTGATCTTAAATAACACTAGTTTGTTCTTGAATTGAAACCACTTCTTCTTTTTGTATGGGCCACAATTTGCAGTTGGGCTAAAAGCTAGATTAATTGAAAATGGGCTGTGGCCCGTAAAAAAGTATAAATGGGCCTATAGAGATTCTTAAGATATTGAGCCCGTGGTAAACCTTTTTCTTTGAACCGTATGGCCCAATCAAAAAACTCTTTACTCGTCAGTCGCTCTAGAAGCCCAACCCAACAATATGAAATCTGTGATAGAAAGAGAGGAAGTGTTGGACAGAGAAAAGTGGTGGGTTTTTTACTGAATTGGTCAGATTCCTAATCCAGCGTTTCTTTTCGTCTTTAAGAATTTAGGGGTTTGGTATGTCTGGTTTGTTTTGTGAAATTGAGTCACGGATGCAAAAAAATTGAGTCACGGGTTAAAAGAGGTACTGTGGAAATTGTTTCATGTACAAATAAATAAGAGTAATGGAGTCACGGGTTCAAGAAAGAAGTACTTGTCTTCCTAAAATAGCATTGCCTATTGAAATTGATAATCTCCCACCTACCAACATCTCACTAGATATAAAGAACTCACTAACCACAGATTTTAAACACACATTCGAATAATAGGAATAAACCCATTTTAGTTTTGCTTCATTTGATGGCATCGTGGAAAACCCTCAATAACAGCTAAAGTTTGAGTGATTTTATAAGTGTTAGAAACAAATAAGAGGTTAGTCTACCCTCTCTTAGTTCTTTCCCCTCCAGCAAAATAGTCATTACATGCATATCAAAGAAGAGTTTAGTTTAAATGCTTCACTCTTTTCTTTCTTTATCATTCACACCCACCATTTCAACAATAATCACCACCTTCCCACCATTGTTGTCATGAACTTGATGTTTCTTTACACCTCTGAATCCTTAATAAGAACCATCATTTGATCATTAGAATTATTAATATAATGATCTTATTATGGATTAAGAAGTGGAACCTGATTATGTGGAAGTGGAAGAGAAAGTTAGACGGTTAAAAAACTGTAAAGAAGCATTAACTCACCACAATGGTGGGAAGGTGATTATTATTAAAATTGTGTATGTGAATGATAAAAAAGAAGAAACTGAGACACAGAAACCCAACTCTTCATGTTAATGTAATAACTGGTTTGCTGAAGTAGAGAGAACCGAGAGGGCTAACCTATTATTTGTTTAACACTTATAAAATCACTCCAGCTTTAGGGCTAAAATCTGTTATTGAGGTTTTTCCATAATTGATTCTCATCTTTGTTTATTTCATGAGTGAGGCTCTGTACACCCGGGCGCACGGATCACATTCCGTGCGCCTTTACAATTTCCATGCCCCTTTACAATATAAACCCCTAGCAATACATAGGTTTAAATAGGATTGGAGGGGAGGGTGTGTTCACATGGGACACGGAGCATCTTTCCGTGTTCCCGGGCGCACAGGAGCTTTTGCCTTATTTCATAGTTTGATTAATTTATTCACGGGTGTGCATCTCTTCTTGCAGTTGTAATTGTCAACACCAAACTTATGTTGTTTTTGGCCTCTACAATGTATGTATGGATTTTCTCAATTTAGCTAAATTGATACTTTCGTGAGATGGGAATTATCACCTATCATTTAGAATCAATGTTTAATAAAATAAATTAATATGAATTATTACCTACTATCCATTTATGATCACCCACAAACGTGTCAATAATCACAATTTTACCACCATTGTTCTTGGTTGGAGTTATCGCTTCTTTGCATTTTTTGCAGTAATTCAACAAAATCTTCTTCGTTCAGCCACTGAAATCAATCGTGAATGCGTTAGTTTACTATGATTTTAATATTCCATCTAAAATCATATCATGAATTATTATCTTTTTACATATGACAAACTACTAATTCTTTGAATAAAATATTATTATTATTAGAAAACTCATTATTATATAATATAAAATTAGTTCATTTTTAAATTAGTAATAATTTGTAAAGGGTTTATTGAATCAAGTTATTGTTAGGGAGAATTTTAAAAATACCCAAATCTCAAAGTTTAAAATTAGTACTACCACTTTTTCTCTCAAAATTGTTTGGAGGAAATCGAGGAGCTACAAAATTAACGACATGTAAGCGTTAGAGAGAGAGTTATTAGTAGTAGGACATATAGCCGACAAGGTTACCTACACAGAGGTATTAATGTCTGATAAGGGGGCAAATGGGTATAACTATTTGCTTTGTCAAAAATAAAATAAAAGTTTGAATTTTGGGCATTTTAAATTTCTCCCTATATTAATTAACACTAGTTTGTTCTTGTTGAAACCACTCCTGGCTACAATTGCAGTTGGGCTGAAAGGTAGATAAGTAAAAGTGGGCCGTGACCCGAAATAAGCTAAAATGGGCCGAAATTCTAGAAATACTTGTGCTCAGAAAATGAGATTATGTTGAGGGAATAATTGATCCTTAAGATATTGGCCCATAAAACTTTTATTTTTATTGTTATAGCCTTAACGAGCAGAGCTCGGCTTACAAAACGAGAATTAGACGAGCTCAAACTCGAATTAGAGTAGTCACGAGTCAAGTCGCGTAGAGCTATCGAGTGATTCGTTTATTTTAAATACTTCTAAATGAAATAGAATACATAATGATGGATTTATTCATGGAAAAACTTCAATAACTGATCTTAAACCTAAAACAGAATAAATCTTGTAAATTTCATAATATACTTTGTAAATTTCATAAATAGGGAAGGAAGTCATCTTATTTCTTTATTTGTTTCATGGTTTCTAGGGTGTAATTCATCAACTCTCTTGCTCTTAACTAAGAGACTTTGAAGATAATTAATTAGTTTATTGATAGTGTGTAAAATTTCATTACTTTCTTAAGGTCCAATGTGTGTTGTTAGCCACTATGATTAAAAAATCCTATCCTCTTTGTTTGTAAAGTTAATTATAATATTTGAAATTCATCATTAAAATAAAATGAATTTCCACACCTTGAGAAAAACAACATCAGCAATCAGCAGGAGGAATGAACTCAAACATATCACCACTGATATAGCTCAAATTCTGAGACCCTGTAAGCCAGCAACCACATGTGGGAGGTCCAGCACGGTGCACCTCAATCCCGGAAAGTCGGCCACGATCGCTCCGGCCACCGTCCCGGTGCCGCCCGCCACATCCAGCATTGTCTCCATCCCCTCAAACACATGCTTCCATTCCTTGGGAGCTAGTGTACTCGTCACCAACCGAGCATCACTAGCCATTCCCTCATTGAACATTTGATTCCACCTGTGATCAAACCCTGCATACTCCCACACACTCCTCCCATGTTTGGTCACAAATGGGCTCGAATCCTCGCTCTGCAGCCACTCGCTCGTGTGCTGGAATATGTCTACGAAGATGGGGTCGAGCAGAGCAAGCACACAGGGCGCCATGCTCGTGGTCTCGTCTCTGAGCAAGAGACGAGACGCTAGGTTGAGACAATAAGCCTTGTCTCCGCCCACCTTTACGGTGTCGAAGAATTTGGAATGGACGAGGATTCGCATGAGACGGTAGAGCTCATTGGACTTGGCTGTGTTGATGGGAAGGGCGTCGGCTAGTTCAGAAAGTGTGATTGGTTTGCCGTGGCTGTGGATGGCATCGGGTATGCCTAATTGAAAGGCTGCTTTTAGAGCCATTGAGTTGATGAAGTTGAACGTGTGGTTCCACACATGAGCTTGACCATCAACAACCTCTTTCATGGAATCTACTTCATTTGCCAATGCCATCTTTTTTTCTTTTTTCTTTTTTCTTTTTTTTAATTAATGGTTGTTGATGTCTCAAGTGACATGAGCTGAGGTATTATAAAGAGTATGAAAGACTTTTTTCTTTTTAATTGAAATCGTTGATTATATAAAATGGTTGAGTATAAGATAAGATAATGCTAATCTTTAGGCATGCTAGCTGTGATCCTGCAATTACAGGTTCCACAAACATCTCGTGCATGGGTAATATAGTATATATATTTCTTAGGTTTTTATTTAATCGTAAATAATTTTGATATTGAAAGAAATCCAACTCAATGCATGCACACCTCACTGAAAGGTGATATCGGATACTGGGTGTTATTTTCATGTTATACGTGTTAGATATGTAATATGCATGAAATCTCAATATTTTCCCTTAGAATTGATATTTTATTTTTAGGATATAAATTTTATTTTATTCAATATATCAATCATCCAACAATTCGTAGCAGACTTGTTAGGAATTTGCACATTGAAGCTTTCCAAATTTCCTAAAGTAGGCCGTGGTCCGTAGATAAGTGAAAATAGGCTGGAGATATTTATGGGCCCGAAATGGAGATTATGTTTAGGTATTAATACATTTCTTAATATATTGGGCCCAACATTTTTAATTTTTTGAAACCTAGGGCCCAATAAATAAGTTACTTTCTAGAAGCCCAACCCATCAATATTCATAGAAAGAGACGGAGCTGGGCTGTGGTCGTTTCACTATCATCATCAGAGACAGAAAGAAGAAATTAAGCAGCGTCAATGGCGAAGCCGCTAGGTTCAACCGGAGAGTTTTTCAAGCGACGCGATGAATGGCGGAAACATCCGATGTTAACCAATCAGTGGCGGCACGCCACCCCTGGCCTCGGAATCGCTCTCGTCGCCTTCGGCGTCTACCTGATCGGTGAAGCTGCCTACGACAAGATCTACGCCCCTAAGTCCCATTCTCACTCACACTCCACCTCCTCTGCTTCTCACTGATGTGATGGTCAGATTCCTAATCTAGTAATTTTTTTCGTCTTTAAGAATTTACGGGTTTGGTATGTCTGGTTTGTTTTGTGAAATTGAGTCACGGATGCTTAAAAATTGAGACACGGGTAGAAATGGTTTCATATGAGAATAAATGGAGTCACGGGTTCAAGAAAGTAGTACTGGTCTTCCTAAAATGGCATTGCTTTAGCTTATTGGAATTTATTTCCCCGATGTCATCAAGCCCGTGAATAAATAAGGGCTTATAACTCTTCCGAATGGCATCGGGAATTCAATGTTTCCCCATTCTTCCTGATGCTCAAGCGCATGTGTTTCCAATAGTTAGGTAGTCCGATGCCATCCACAGCCATGGCGACACTTGGTTGGCGGCCCTCCCCATCGACAAAACCAAATCCCACCCCCTGTATGCCTCACGCAGAATCTAGTTCATTTCAAATTCTTCGACAAAGTCGAGGTTCCTGCAAAGGACGAGAGGGTGGTGGAGGCTTATTGTCTCAGGCCGATATCTTGACTCTTTTTAAAGGGATGAACCTTCAGCCTTACGGCTCTTTAGGCTCTTTTTAAAGGGATGAACCTTCAGCCTTACGGCTAGCGGTTTTCGAGTCGATTATGCTCGACACATTTCTATACATGACCCAATGGTTCAAAAACGAAGACCCAAACTCACACGACACATGGGAGACACGGGTTTGATTCCAGGTGGAAGCAACCTTATCACAATGCCATGGGCATAACTGCACGCCAGGTGGCCACATGCATTCTTTAACAAGTATGCCAGTCACTTCCCATTGCATTATGATAAAGTGCTTCCACTTGGAATCTTCGTGTACTCTCATGTGCCGTGTGAAACTGGATCGGGTCTTCGTTTTTGAACCATTCGGTCACCCATAGAAATGGGTCGAACTTAATCGACTCAAAAACTGCTAGTACATCAGGCGCAACGCCGAGGGTCTCATCCCCTTAGCAAGAAACAAGACGCAAGGGTGAGATAATAAGCCTCCTCCTCTATCTCAGTCCTTTCCAGAAACCTTGACTTTATCAAAAATTTTGAAATGTACAAGTCGCACGAGGCGATACAGACCGTTGGATTGGGGTTCGGTTGATGGGGAGGGCGTCAACTAAGTGAGAAAGCGCGAGTGGTTTGCCGTGGATGTGGATGGCATTAGGTATTCCTAATAGAATTGCACATTTTAGGACTTCGAATTTACAGGGATTGCACATTTCGTCTCTAAGAATTTACCCGAGTGTTTTGTATGTAATTTAAGTTGCCATTCCTTTTTTTTTTCTGAAATTTAGAATTTTATGAAACTGAACTCGAATTTACCCTTCTTTTATTTTCCTCCAGTTTTATTGTCGGACATCTTATAGATGTGAAATTCTAGCTTATTCCTTGTGTCTAATTTTTAGTTTCTTTGTTATGATTAATTGTGCAAGTGATGATTGATGTGCCACTGTATGCTTGTATTGCTTCCTGGTTGATGTTCTTGTTGGCTGTTTTTCTTATGAGCTTCAATGTTCATTGGCTTGAACTAAGAATGCAGCTGTTAACCGGGCACTAGATTATGTTGACGTTAATTTGACGGGTGTTTATTCTAAAATAGGACTTTGTGAATGTACCTAGTCTGCCATTTGACCTCCAGACATCTAGTGCTTCAATGCTGAAATTCAATTCAATCTAAAACTTTCTTATTACCACCATGATAGGGATGAATAGTCTCTTGCTTTATCGTCTTACTGCCATCGTATTTTTCAGCCAGTTGAGTTTTGGGCTTGGTGGGAAACCTATTGATTTTAATGAAGTATTGCACAAGTAGTTTTGCAACTTCTTGATAGATTATAGGAATGTGCCATTCAAAATTATATTAGAGGTCAACCTGTGATAGGAATTATAACTTTTAACTGGTTCATCTTGAGTGTTCTTAGTGCATTTGGGATATTCTTTTAAAAATCATATAATATTGACATATTATGATCTTATTGAATCGACTGGTGCTTACAAATCTCATTTTAACTTGTTGCTTTTCCTTTGAGATAGAGTAGAGAATGAACCAACACAATGGAGGTTTCTTGTAGTTCAGATAGAGAAGTAGAATTTAGAGATCAATCATGAATGATATTGTCAAGAAACTTATGATTCTTGAGATTTTCTGTTGATTATAATTGTTTGAGATTGTGATTAGGAATTTAGAAATGTACATTGTGATTAAATTGCAAAAATAATATCAGGATCGTGTTAAATAATCTTAAGCCATTTTAATGTAGATTTTGTTTAAGAATAAGATGTGTCCTAATTTTTTTTTAGGGGTACATGTGCAAGAGCCTATAGGCTTCATCCCAATTTGTTACTTTTTCACCTGAGCTAACCATCAATGTATGAAGGAAAAACACCACCAAAGAACACCATATGCTCAGTTATTACTCTGTTTTTCGCCTGTTGTTATCTCAAGTACCCAAAGAATGAATTGAACTGCATTAGAAATGGTGCTCCAACATAAGAGAGTTACCTCTGCTTCTTACATCATGGGATTGATTGGAAATAAAAAAAATAAAATAAATCATTTGGAATCTAAATCCCTCAACATGGTTCAATTCTATGTTACCAGTTATTATTCTTCAGTTGTACCTTGTTATCCAATTGTTTTGCTTTAATATTTTCATTTGTAATGTACCTAAGTTTGCTTTTCTTTTTTATTTTTTAAAAAAAATGCAAAACTGTGAAACTATGTGCCAAACTGATGTTTACATTTTTACAGATGAAAGGATATGGTGTGAAACAGAGGAGCAGAATTCAGTTTCTCACTTCTGTTGGCATTTCTCTTGTGTTTTAATAAAGCATTGATCAGACTTTATTTGTAAGTGAGAATTATTTCTTTTTCATGAAATGGGTAATACTTTTTGTATTACATACTCTCAAAAAACTAGTACTCCAATTGATTTCAACTAGTGTGACTCACTATTATTTTAACTTTAGTTCATTATTAGTCTCCCTATTATTTTGTATTTTTTTGCTATTAATTAGGGCTGTTATTCGAGCTGAAGTACTTAATTTGTTTTGCTCTTAATCTATTTCTTTAGTTTTTATTCTTTATATTTTTTTAATCTAATTAACTCTTTGAATAATTTGATACTAAATTCACCTTCAATATTTTTGTTGGGTTTTTTTACTTTGCGAAAAAATTTCTGACCGTTGGATCTGCCGATTAAATTTAATTAAATCAACCTATAAATAATATGATCAAGTTTTAATTACAGAATGAGCAAATCAGTAAGATGTTTATTTATTTACAAATTAATCATCCACTAAACACTGATAAAATATTTACAAATAAAAGATGAAGATTAGAAAATAAAAGACAATACATTTTGCAATTCTCTAGACTGATATGTCTTTTGCATCTAATTCAGAACATCTATTTCCCATAGTTAGGATTATATATCTGTATTAGTGATATATACTGATATTAATAGACATATGTTATCATTCAACAGCCGAGGGAAGAAGAGGAGGTTCTTGAAAGGGAGTAGATTTGGATTAGCTCGTACTGCTCACACACCTAGATCATCACAGAGTAATTCCTCAAATTGGTTAGATCTAAAATAATAACATTCCTTTCCTATGTCCTATGATCCCAATAAGCCCTCGGCGTTTGAGAGGACTCACGTAACGACAAGACTTTACGAAATGCTGTCTTATTACGTGAAAAAAGTAGGTTATCTTCCCGCCTTGACTCAATGTATAGAGAAAGAGAGGCCGATGCCAAGAATTCTTCCCAAGCCCAACCAATAACTAAGATTGCTCGGGTTGGATAATCTATCAAATGCTGATACTAACATCAAAGTAATTAGCTAAAGAATTATTGAAAGCAAACTTGATTAGTTTGTGGCCTAAAATATTAGCGGAACTATGAACCCAACTAAAAAAGATGTCTTCAAAAGAGGGGATAAAATCAGGATATCCTCAACAATAGAGTTAAAATAAGAAAGATCCTTCTTTATATGATCAAGGCATAGTAGAGGACAATGAGTCATTCTCAAAAATGATGAGTAACAAGGAATTCCACAACACAAGTAAAGGGCACTCTCTTTAATTTGCATGTACGTGAAACGGAAAGTAGTGAATGATATTATATTATCTAAATTCATACTTTAATGTATCATACATTATATTTTAAAAATATGATTTAATTACTAATAAGTATACCGATCATACTTTAACACATCTCATAATTCGTCTGTACCGAATTTTGTCTATAAGTAATTGATATTGGTCGGCATAATTGCATTCAATAAACTACTTAATCGAAGCACATTTTAATAATTATCTTTTTAGAATATTTATATATATATCGTGCATCTAACTTAATCAATTCAATTAATTGTATTATTTCCCTATAATTAGTCTATACCCACATGATGCGTTGTGTATATTATTAGTAGAAATATAAATAAAATGATGTTAAAAATTAAGAGTACTTTTTCTATCATAATGACAAAATGTGCTTGCAAAGAGTTTATATACAGATTTATAATATATACAATAATAATCAGGTATTAGTGCCAAACATATATATTAATTTCAAAGTTTTATTTTATGAAATTGATTTCATGTGGAACGGAGTCAATAATTGTCATCTTTCTATATGATAAATAGTTACTACTTTTTTAGTGACAAACTATAAACTTTTAAAAATTCAATACATAACAATAAAAATTAACTTATACTATTTTAAGATAAGTGTTTATCATCATACAATAAAGTAACAATTTCTCATGGTAAAACTGTTTCCACCATCTTTTACCATATTAAATTAAATTAACTATTCATTATTTTAATTAACAATTGTTAGATCCATCCTTAAATTATTTTTTTTTTTAGGAACTTAAATTATGTATCGAGAGATTAATGAAAAGTGATTAGGCGGGAAAATAGAGGGTAGCAAAAAGTATCTGGCTAATATTAATTATATACATAGATATGTCCATTAATAATTACTCCATTTTATAAGAATTGCCCTATCCATAGAGTATAGTACCCTCTCTTACGTACCATTATTACACCCTATTTATAATTAATTAAGCACGGTAATTAAAACATAATGCGGCCATTAAATATTTTAAAAGTATCCCTTAATTATGATTAACTGAAAAATCTAACTAAATTGATAAAGATCTCATAAACTAGCCAATTGAACAATTTTTCATGTTTTGATAAAATTTAAAGTAATAATAATCAAAATATTGAATTAATCAAGCTCGGCTAGTATTCGATTCGTTTAAGCTCGACTCGACCTGACTTGTTTTTTTACACCCTCGCTCCACCAACATTTAGATACGCGTACAAAGAATTGTGGCCTTAAACCACAAGCTAGTTCATATATAGGCAAATTATCTCGCATAACATTAAATTAAATCTGTTTGATTAATGTATATAGGAGTTCTTATTAGCCTACTTCATTATTATTAATTTTGTACGAAAAGAATATTTTGGGTTGTCGGATTGCATAATCAAATAGTGAATATACGTTAAGTCATTTTTACTGTTTTTCTATTATTATTAATATCTTATTTGAATTAAACTTTAATATTCTCTAGAGAAAATTTATTTTGAAGGCCAAAAAAAAGAACCCATCAATGTTTGCTCTCCTTTTACTCTTCCTACAGTGTTTATATATAATACACTTCAATCTTAACTTTATTTATGTAAATATGTGAAAAATACTCAAATTTACTATATTAAAAAAAAAAACTACAATTACCCTTGTATAATTATACTTTGGGGATAATATCAATTTTAGTCCTTTAGGATATGCAAAATTCAACTTTAGTCCTAAGATTTGGTAAATTTTCAAAAGTAGTCCTCCAGTGTTCGCTTTTAGTCCTTTTTATTCACTTTTGGTCATTTTTGTCCACTTTTAATCCTTATTTGGTCTATCCTAGAGGATCAAAAGTGAACAAAAATGACCAAAAGTGGACCAAAAAGACCAAAACTTGAGGACTAAAGTTGGATTTGGCATATCCTAAAGGACCAAAATTGATATTTTTCCTATACTGTGCAAATATTTAACTAACACTTTTAAATTTTATTTTTTAATAAATAAATTTTAGCAATATATAAATGACGTCTCAGTTGAGAATTTGAAAAAAAAAATATATTAGAAAGATCGAGCTAGGTTTCATTATTATTAATGCAAACATAATAACAAAATTATAAAATTATTTTCGAATTAAATCCTTTCAGCCTATTTTACAAGATTTAAATTTAATGTGACGGTGTATTTCGAGAGTGAAAATAATCAATCAAATCAGTTTCTTACTCAATTAACTTAAGGTAATTGAGAAGATAAAACAAACCGTACGTATCTCAATTAAGGTAATTTTCTTACGTGTAACCTTCTATATATATCACCACCTATTGGCTATTACACTTTTTTTAAAAAATGAATTTTTTATTACCTTAATAAAGAATTAATTAATTTCTTTATTATATCCAGATTTTCTTGAAGAGATAATAAATTTTTTATTTAAAAAAGTAAAATTCTCTGTTCACATCAAAGAATATTTTAATTAAGGCAAGTAGTAATATTACAATTTCATACTACTGTATATACATCGATATCCACTATATTTTAATTAAGAAATGAGAAAATCTTAACCTTATATATCTTTGTAGGATTATATTAAGAACGATTCATTACAAGATTAGTTTTGTTTTAGATCAGATTGATTCATCCTTGTAAAATTATTTATATATACATATACATGATTAATATCCATTATTATTATTCCCTATAACTCCTCTCTCTCTCTCTCTCTCTCTCTCTCTCTCTCGATCATCTCATCTCCTGGTAATCCTATTTCCATTATTATTATTCCTGCAAATATTAATTTCTTTCTTCCATCACCTCTCTTTCAACAACAACAACATGGAAGATCATCTGATTTCTTACCAGAAGTTCAACTTCGAGCTGATACGAGGTAAATTATCTCCTTCTTTCACCACACAATACTACGTCAACTTCAACTTCACATTCCAATTCAAAATCTCCGAATTCACGACGAATTCGGGCTCCGTAGCCCTCACGTCCCGGATCAAAGACACCATGGAAGAATCCGTCCACGTTCCCTTCAAGATCATGCCGGCCCGCGAGACGGCCCAACTTTTCGCCCTCGACACGTGGCGGGCCATCACCACCGCCCTTGCATGCCTCCCACTCACGGTCACCGACCACAACCGCCGACGGCTGATCGACTTCGCCATCGGAGAAGCCAACCAAGCCGTCCGGAACACAATGTACGATGTGTACGAGGCCGTGGACCTCGACATCCTCGTACGGATCGAGGACTGGCAGCAGGTTGATCATCATCAGGGCAGCTGTACGGATTCATCGATGCTGAGGAAGTGGGATGGTACGATGAGTGATGACTGCTGCATCTGCCGTCAGGAGATGGTGTCCGAAGGCTGGTTGGTGGGGATGCCATGTCAGCATGTATTTCACGGCGGTTGTATCAGGAAGTGGTTGAACTACAGCCATTACTGCCCTCTTTGCCGATTTCAGATGCCCACTGCCACCCCACAAATACATATGTAGGTATCCGATTAATTAATTTTGTAGCTACAAAAACAAAATTCTATTCATTCAATTTTTTAATTTATTTATTTATGAAATATTTTCAGGACCTGAAACATAGGTAAACTATCAATAAGGGACTTGAAAGATTTTTGCTATCAATTCAGGACCTGAAAGATATGAAAATGTCAATACAGGACCTGAAACCATGAAATTTTAATGTATTTTTATTGTTTATTTATATTAATTCTATGATTTTAGGTCTTGTATTGATAGTTTCATATCTTTCGGGTCTCTAATTGATAGTTTACATATCTTTCAGGTCCTGTATCGAAAAAACTCCTAAATAAATCTAGTGTTTTTTTTTTTGAGTTGTTAATGGGAATAGAGGTGTTTTTGTTGATGAATGTTGATGATGAGAAATAATAAATCACTGATTACTAATCTGCGTTTATGTGTGCTTTGCTGTAAATATCTTTAATTTTTTATGATGAATTCTTGTGTTTGGAAGCTTGGATAGTCTTAAAAACTCTCTCTCTCTATTTCTTCTCTTTTCCTTGTTGTTTGATCTTTAATTATTATGTTAATTACTTAGAAATCCAATTCATGTTAAAAACAAACTATTGATCCAATTCATCGCAATGATTTTGATTAGTTGTTCTCTTTGGAGCAAGTTGTGGGAGACAATTTAAATTTTTGAATGGTTAAAAATAGGAGAGTTGCACAACTAATTGCATTTATATAAGCTGTATTTAAGGGGAGGAAGGATATAATATCTTTTAAAACTAATAGCAAAAGTTAAGAGAATTTTAATATTTACACTTTGTTAATAGAATTTACAAACTATATATATTAACCTAAGTAATAATTTGAACAAAACACAGTATATACTATAATGTAAACATTACTATATTACAAAATTTTCGTCTATTTCCTAATTCATATCTTTCTAATTGAATTAGCCAAAGTGACTCAGTTTTTTCTAAATTATAAAACTTTTTTTTTTAATTCACGTCCATGTATAAATCTATAAAATAGATTAATTTTTACTTTTAAAAGTGTTATAGTAATTTAGGGGTAAAAAGCAACATAAAAAGTGATACACATACGAGAAAATAATATGATTTCATCAACGTTCTCGTTTCCAGATTTCCTGCACTCCAGCTTCTTGTTTGATGCCGTATTATATTTACACGCCACTAATAATTGGATTGGATTAAATTTAAGCCCAACTGCAATGAGTTTTGTTATGTTTTAATTTTTTTTACATTGGCCACCAAATAGTTTAACAGTAAAAATAAAAACAAAAAACTTGATTAATCTTTCATTGGCGTATTTCATGAGTAGAAATATAAATAAATAAAATTATGTTAAAAGTTAAAAGTACTTCTCTATCATAATGACAAAATGTGCTTGCAAAAGAGTTTATATACTGCTTTAATATATACAAAAATAATTATGCCAAACATATATATTAATTTAAAACTTTTATTTTATGAAATTGAATTCATGTGGAAGGGAGTCAATAATTGTCATCTTTCTATATGATAAATAATTACTACTTTTTCAGTGACAAACTATACACTTTAAAAAAATTCACTATGTAACATATTAAACTAGCACTAATGCATAATTATAAATGAGATTTTATAAGATCTTTAGCGCTAGTTTATAATAAATTAGCACTAATGTCTAATGCATAACAAACTTTACTGATAATCAAATAAATTGCTAAAGATCTTATAAACTAGCTAATTGAACAATTTTTCATGTTTTGATCAAATATAAAGTAATAATAATAAAATTATTAAATTAATCAAGTTCGGCTTGTAGAGTGAGGCTACTGTGCACCCGGGCACACAGAGCACATTCCGTGCGCCATTGCGATTTGCATGCCCCTTTGCATTTTAAACTCCTAACAATACATATGTTTAAATAGAATTGGAGGGGAGAGTTGTGTTCACATGGGGACACGGAGTATCCCTCCGTATTCCCGGGGACGCAGGAGCTTTTGCCCAGCTTAATTGTATTCTACTCGGATTCAATTTGCTTAAGATTGACTCGAGTTGTTTTTTTTTTAACACCCTAACTCCACCCACATTTAGATACGCGTACTAAGAATTGTGGTCTTAAACTACAAATTACTAGTTCATATATAGGCAAATTATCTTGAATAACATTAAATTAAATCTGTTTAATTAATGTATATAGGAGTTCTTATTAGCCCACTACATTATTAATTTTGTACGGAAAGAATATTTTGAGTTGTAGGATTGCATAATCAAATAACCCAGAAGGTTAAGCAAGGTGATAGACTCTTTGATTTCAGAAAATCAATCTGCTTTCATTGGTGGCCGACAAATTCTTGATGGAATTGTGGTCCTTAATGAGATATTAGATGAAGCAAAACGGAAAAGGTTGAGTAGATTCATTTTCAAGATCGACTTTGCCAAGACTTATGACTCAGTTGAATGGGATTATTTGGAAGAAATAATGGCTCATACGGTTTCAATAATACATGGAGGAAATGGATGATGGAGTGTATCTTGACAACTTCAGCTTCGGTTATAGTCAATGGCAGTCCAACTGAAGAGATTAAACTTGGACGTGGTCTTAGACAAGGAGATCCACTGTCGTCTTTTTTGTTTCTACTAGCTGTTGAAGGCTTAGACAATTTAATCAAGGAAGCTGTGAAAAAATGGTGGATTGAAGGTGCTATAGTTGAGAAAGATAAGATTGTAGTTACTCACTTACAATATACAGATGACACGGTGTTCGTATACTCAGGGGCGGATACAGAGGGGTACATGGGGTACAGTTGTACCCCAAAACAGAATATAACCTCCATATATATAGGAGGTCATTACTAATCATCCATGGCCCAGTGGTTCTGCCACGTTATGTTGAGCATTTGATCGCGGGTTCGAACGGCATTAATCATAATTAATTTTTCTTTTTTCTAATCTCTTTTAATTTGTCTTCCTTCTCTTTATTAAATTATTTTTTATTAGTGGATTCAAATCCCAAAACTTTTCTTTTTCCTGTTTTTAATTACTTCTTTTTTTTTTCTTCTTTTTATTAAATTATTCTATAATACCCCCTCCGTCTCACGCTAAAGTTTACGTTTTCCACTTTAAGTTGTCCCAAGTTAAGGTTTACATTTCCTGTTTTATCAAGTTGGGCCCTCACAAAATAATTAATTATTCCATTTAGACCTACACACAACACTAATACAACTACCCACTTTACATTAAATATTATTTCTCTCACCTCATTACACATTAAAATATCGTATCTCTTAATCTCCGTGCAAAAAGTAAACGTCAACGTTAACGCGGGAAGGAGGGAGTATTACGCTACACTATTTTTATTTATTTTTTTAATTTAACTTCATTGATTTACTTTTATTCACATTTTTCTTATTCATTTGTACTCCAAAATATTAATTGCAACATAAATTTATATTCAATTTATTTTTATTTTCTAAATTTATGCTATAAATCATGATAACAATGTCTTAAATTACTTTTTACAAATAAAAATTTAACAGTATCAATAGTAATAATAATTTTTTAGTTTTGATTTATTTACCATATAATTTTAAATATAAAATATTTTTTAAATTACGTTTCGTACCCCCAAAATAATATTCTTGGATCCGCCCCTGCGTATACTCGGGTAAGCCTCATAATCTAAGAACTATTAAATACATTCTGAGGAATTTTGAATTAGCTTCAGGTTTACAAGTTAATTTTAATAAAAGTTGTCTAATGGGGATTAATGTTGGTTTGAAAATGTTGGAGGATATGGCACATTACTTGGGGTGTGAAATTGGACAGCAACCTATGAATTATTTGGGACTCAATGTGGGCATAAATCATTGTAAGAGTCATGATGAGAGTGGAAATTTACGTCTTTTTGTCTCATAATACCTTATTTTTGTTAAGGGAAGGTCATATATTCGTGTTGGATTGCGTAGCTTATGTATTTTACATGATTATGGTGCTACTTATGGGTTTTATTGAGTTTTGAAGGTTAAAATAGGGTAAAAATGAAGCAGGAACGAAAACGAGCAAGAAACGAGACTGAAAAAACCCAACTCGAGTTGTAAGATGCAACTCGAGTTGCAACACGACTTGCAACACAAGTCGAGTTGGGATCCAAAACGTGTCCAGAATCGTCCAGAGAACTTACTCGAGTTGCAAGGTCCAACTCGATTTGCAACTCGAGTCGAGTAGGGGGCAGAGCAGCATTCGAAAATTGTCCAGAGAGCTTACTCGAGTTGCAAGGCCTTACTCGACTTGCAACTCGTGTCGAGTTGGGTCCCGAAGGCAGTCCAGTTTCAGAGCATCTAAATGTTATATTAAATATTTATTTTTTATTTTGTATTTTCATACTAAATGCTATATTAAATATTTATTTTTTACAAAGTCTTTTAAATTTTTATTTATTAATTTTTTTACTACTCCCTCTGTCCCGTAGTTATCTTCACTAGTACGGTAGATATTTAGCTTTAAAAAAGTTATTTTTTGATAATTTTTTTTATTGTTTAAGGGCATTGTAGTATTTTAAGATAATAAATAAAGTATAAAATATGTTATGTGTTAGGTGGGAGTGTTATTTTTTAGATTAATATATAACTTTTTGAGGTTATTAATTGATTTGATGTGATGAAAGTAAGTATGAGATGAATTAAAATGGAAAGTATGATGATAAGTACATGAAATTATTTTGGTTTGTATAAATTAAATCATAACGAATATTTTTTCTCAGTATAAAACTTGAATTTATAAATTAATTTTAAATGATTTTTTTTATAAATAATAAAATTCCTTAAACATCTCATAGGTATATTTGTCATTCTCCTATATATAATGTGAAATTACGAAAAGATATTGAGACATGTTCACGAATACTTTGATTTTATAAATTATAATAATTTTATAATGTATAAAATATTTTAAAAATTAAAAGAATTTAAATATTTAGAAATTGTATAATTTTTTTACTACGTAATAGATATAATTAATTTTATTCACATAATTTAAGTAATAAACATTTTATTCATATAATAATTTTATTATTTTATTTAATAATATTTTAGAATTTAAATTTAAAAATAAAATATAAATTGTTATTAGATGGTGCAATTTAAAAATAAAAATAAAAATTTATGGTCTTTTTTGTCAAAATTTCAAAGGTTGGGATTAAATTGCAATTTAAATAAAGGTTGAGATTTTTCATGTAATCAACTAAAAGCTGACGTGGCAAGGTCAACGCCACGTCAGCGGTCGGGCATGCTTCAGCTGCCCGATGGGTGCGAATTGCACAAACATGAAAGGACATGGCTTTTTTTGCAATTTTATAAAAGTCGGGATTAATTTGCAATCCGTTGAAAGTTCGTGGTTTTTAACACAATTAACCCTTTTTATAATGAAAAGTTATTTAATTCTTAATAAAAAGTGATAATGATATTTTATTTACTATTTATAATATAAATGAAAAGTGACAGCATTTTATAGCATAAGTGATGACATTTCAAAGCGAAAGTGATAATTAATTTAAAAAATATAAAATAATTTGACGTGAGAGTCTCACTCAAGATTTACACTACATGATGAGTACTCTCTAATTGAAGCTAAGCAAATGTAAATAGGATCTTTTGTAAATCCTACTTAATTAGGAGAACTTCATCTCTTTAGTTCATTCTAAAATACTACATTAATAATAATTTAATCATACTTTATTAGTATATTCCTTTAATTTTCTTAATCTTCTGATAAAACTAATTGGCATGTCACTCAAAATTTTCTAATAGTATGATATAAGAGGGAACTTGTATCTTACCCTTACTTGCACTATTTTTTATTGAATTTGCGTATTATAATTTGACATGTTACCCAATAGAGCCTACCATATATGTATGTTCATTACCCGTATATCCACGGGTAACCCAACTATTAAGTGGATAAAATTGACATTTCCAGTCGTTTCACATGACATCCAGAATGATATGTGCACAATTTTTCAATTTATATTTTACTATTTTTTTGGTACTATAATAATAATATTATTAAACAACCAGTAAAATAAAATTATTATTAATCATGTATCCACAGTTACATTGGACGATTATTAAGAGGAACGACTCTTGTAACTGGAGTATAATACAGTTATAAAAGTGTCATGAATGAAGAATGTTTATAAATGTTAGCCAGCTTCAATTTGAACATTTAATCCATTAATCAAAAAATAAATAAATTAGTGAAACAATAATTCATCTTATGCATAAAACCTCTATAAAAAAGTTTGTTTTTCCAAGTCATTTTGAAAGTCCCATCTCGGAATAACATTTATCTTTTTATTCAAAAATATATACTCCTCCATTCCATTTCAATTTTACAAATTTCCAATTTGAAAATCTCATTTCAATGTTTATTTACATCCCCTTTTGGTATATAAAATCAACACCAAACAATTAACATATTTATATAAGATAATATATTAAATACTATATTTCTCAATCTCAACGCACAAAGCAAACATACAAATTAAAACGGACGGAAGGAATACTATATTGGTACAAATATAGTTTTGCAAAACGCTAGTCTGTCCAAACTTCAGGGCCGTGAAGGTTTGGGCCGTCTTTAGCGGGGCTAGATTTGTAGGCCCAAATAGGAGCAATGGAGAAAATTTGGGAAATGGGTCGCCTCAATGGCCCAATAACTAGCTACTCAATATCATGGAGTATATAAAAATAAAATACGCACACTAATATAGAGTATGAATTTAACTGAAACGTAATTAGAAATAGAATCTTGTATATAATTACCAGTTAATGAGAAACTGGAAGCAATCAAGAAAGAGACAGGGAAATTTGATTAAAAAGAAAGTTTTGCAGTAAAATCACACCATTTGATAATCAAATACACTAAAGCACTCAAATATAATCTCATGTAAGAAAGAAATCCTACTACTCTAATAATAGTATAATATAATAATAATAATACTAATAATACAGCTATGAATTCAACGTGTAGTAAAGATAAATAACAATAAAACAAATTACGAGAATAGAACCTTCCATTTACCTGCGACATGGGACAAGAATCAAGGAAATTACCTTCCAAATTTCATCTTCGAAAGTTATTATCCTTATTTATCATTTGCATTTATCATTTCAATTTTCTAAGTTTGAATACCTTTCCAAATTCTTTTCTTCTCTATAAATTTACTGTCAGTATGAAAGAATTGTAATCTCGAATATTAACTTGAATTCATTTGAATCTTATATTGAGCAATAGAAACTTGTTTTCTCTTTTCGTACAAAGAGCATTGAAATTTATATTTTATAACATTAGAAAAATACGTTTGGTTATTAATAGACTAGGGCGGGTAAAAAGATAACAGAAAGAAAGGAAATCAATAACTCCCTCCGTTCCGGACAAAGGTTCTCATTTACTTCTTGCACGTAGATTAAGGAGTATTATTATTTCATGTGTAGTCCTAAATTCTATTAGTAGTGAGTAGACATGCACCAAAAAACCGAAACCGACGGTTCGAACCGGGAACCGCCGATTTTAACAAGAACCGAAATCGTCGATTCCGAAACCGACAAAAACTAAACATAAACCGGATATACTCCGGTTCGGTTCCGGTTCCTCATTCTTTGGGAAAAATCGGCGATTCTGGTTCGAACTACCGGTATTTCAATTTTTTTTACGTTTTTAAGCTAAAACCAAAAAAAAATTAAAACTGAAATCAACGGTTCCGGTTTGGAACCGAAACCTTCCTACCTTCGGTTCGGTTCCAGTTCTCCATTTCTGGGAACCGAAAGCGGCAGTTCCGAACCGGCGTGCATATCCAGTAGTGAGTGGTGGATTATATGTGGAAGTCTTTTACTAAAAGGGGAAAATGAGGACCTTTGAATGAGGTACCTAATAGAGGACCTTTCGGTGGAATGGAGAGAGTTGTTATTTGTCAAATTTTGATTTAATTTAATTAAGAGCCTAACTGTGGTGCACCGATGCACTTGGACAATCTTAATCGTTAAATTCATTTTTAATCTAATATCAACCATTAAATAAAATAATATAATTAAATTTCATTTTTTTGAAAACCACTCACTACCCATTTTCTACCCATAAACCAGAATCACCTTTTAATTTATTCAATGACCAGAATTAAACGCGGATATATATTATATAGCCCGGAGGCGACAAAAAATCGTTTATTTGCATCAAGTTTTCATTCAAGAGACACAGCAATGCTCCAATGGAGCCACGATAGTAGGCACTTGTTATTGCACGGTATGGAAAACCATATAGACAGTGATTGAAATTAAAACTCCAATTAAGCATGAGAATGGAACATGAACTGATAACAGTGCTCAATGAGAGTTTGATTTCAGTGCATAACGCTAGGCTGTTTGGGCCGTCTTCAGTGGGCCTGAATCACAGGCCCAGATAGGAGCAAAGAGAAAATTTAAACACATTATGGGTCGCCTGATGGAGTATAAAAATAAAATTTGCACATTAACATAGAGTATGAATTTAACTGAAACGTAATTAGAATCTGTATTTAGGTTCGTTCTCCTTGTATATAATTACCAATTAATGAGATAAACAGGAAGCAATCAAGAAAGAGACATGGATATTTTGATTAAACAGAGTTTTACAATAAAATCACACCATTTGATAATCAAATACACTTCCAAATACATGTGTAGATATAAACCTAAAGCACTCAAATATAATCTCATGTAAGAAAGAAATCCTACGAGTCTAATACTAGTATAATAATAATAATACAGCTATGAATTCAACGAGGCGTAAAGATAAATAACAATGAAAAAAATAGGAGAAGATCAAGAACAGAACCTTGGATTTACCTGAAAAAGATTTCACATGCTCATGAACTATAACTGTGGTGGCCCATCATTCCAAGTAATCAACGTATATACTTATAACTGATTTTTGAAAAACAATACGAAACAAACGGCTTACCACTCTTTAAGAAGAGCAACAGCCGGCTTTCTTCACTGATGACACATCATCCTTGGACCCAACGTTGATGGTCTGACCCTTGGGTAAAGCTGCTGGATCGTCGCCACCATCGAGAGCTTTTCTGCTGACTACGCGGTGTATTTGTGTTAGAACTTCGGTGAAAGCATTCTCCACGTTTAGTGATTCAAGAGCAGATGTCTCCATGAAGAATGTCTTCTCCTTCTCGGCGAAAGCTGTGGCGTCCTCCGTGGAGACAGCTCGCAAGTGACGTAGGTCGGCCTTGTTTCCCACGAGCATGATGACAATATTTGAATCTGTGTGATCCCTGAGTTCCTTCAACCATCTCTCCACGTTTTCGAATGTAACATGGCGTGTGACATCGTACACTAGCAATGCCCCAACAGCTCCTCGATAGTAGGCGCTTGTTATTGCACGGTATCTTAAGGGGAAAACAATAAAGTCAGGTATTCAAAACTCCATAAGCATGAGAAATAGAACATGAACATCAGGGTTCAATGAGGATTTGGTTTCTTGAAAGTGAATCTAAAAGAAAACAGGAAGAAAGGAAAGGGGAGCGAAGCTAATGAGCTTATTACAGAACTAACATCATCAAGACAAGATAATGAAGCACACCTGACCCACCTGACACTAAGGTTCAGCAGGTACTGAGCTTACAATGGAACTTTTAAGTTTTAACCTCTGAAGTCTGAAATCTAGAAATAATCTAACTTTTTTTTATGTATACTCCCTAGGAATAGCCATAAAGAAAACACTGATTCTAGTATAGATCACCAGATCAATTCAAGATGTATGCTAGTGCCAGAATTCAATGTCCTCAGTAACAATTTTCAAAGATACAAAAAAATGAAATAATGAAGCATTTTAGTTCCTCGAATTGCATTCAAAAGTTTTAATTTAAAATGCAAAAAAATTAGCAGCCAGTCCTCCCATCTACTGAAATTAACATTCGCTTTTCTCCATTCATACTATCACTTGCCCGCCATTGATACACTTAAAATTTAAAACGGTACTACGACTAAGAATTAAAATTACTGTTGAACTTATGTCGCTGCTAAATTGCAAACTATAGGGGTAGATCCAATTTTCCCAATGCAAGCATAGAGATTACACCAAAGCTTTACTTGGCCCGAGTAACTTGTTTATTCAGTGCATTGTTACGCTCAACAAGAATCTAAAAACCCTAACACAAAATCTCAACATTAACAAGACCTGCTGATTAGTTCAAAATATCGTAGATCAGCTGAGTCATAAATAAGGGAAAATGCATTAATGACATAATGCTGAGAGATCTAAGCTCCAAGTGCATTAGATCTATACAGATCACGCAAATTCCAAAATCTTGGATCTCAGACCAAAATCCTAATCATAAACAATGCTAATAGAAATAGGCAAAATCAAATTTCATGTCTCAAGAGAAAAACATCAAACAAACCAGAAATTGAGATCTAGAACAGAATTTTCACCGCAGAAGTAAATGAAAATTTGAAACAACAAAGAATTGAACCAAATGAAGAACAATGGCGTACCGTTCCTGACCGGCGGTGTCCCAAATCTGAGCCTTGACGACTTTCTCCTCGACACGGATGCTGCGAGTGGCGAACTCAACTCCGATTGTGGATTTAGACTCCAAACTGAACTCATTTCGAGTGAATCTGGAAAGCAAATTGGATTTTCCGACGCCGGAATCGCCGATCAACACCACCTTGAACAAATAATCATAGTCGTCGTCTGCTCGATACGCACCCATGAGTGAGTGAAAATGTGTGCGTATATATCAACCTATACACACACAAGAAGTGTATATATAAAAAAATTGTATATATACGCGAAGGGTTTCGCAATGTGTATGAAATTGAGAGAGAGAGAGAGAGCTTCGTTAAGGACAGAGGGAATGCCGAGAGAAGAAGGTGATGTATTCAAAGTTTTTTATAGCTCTATTTCTTTATTAATTAACTAATTACTGTCACTTTTTTCTTTTTTCCTTTTTTTTTATGAATTGTTTTCTTTTTGTTTTTCTATGTGTGTGAACATGTTTGTGGAAATTTTCTTTTTATTTTTTAATTTAAATAAATGCAGCTGCTATTCAACAATGGGGTAATTTTTATGAACTTTAAACTAATTTTGTTGAGATTTTCAACTGGATATTAATAAAATATTACGTTAATATTTCATTCAAAATCCCATTAATTGAATTATTCAAAAACTTACTGCCTTGTCACGAGGGAGGGCATAGTAAAATAAATATATAGGGAAAGAGTTTCGAGAAATGAGTTTTGAGTTTCGAGAAACGATATTTTTATTTAAGTATAAAAATGAGATGTGAATAACTTTAAGGAGAAGCAATCTAACTATTTGTCTAATATTTTCTCTTTTAAATTTAGAGAAGAAAACACAATATATTATTTGCATTAATCCCACATTTTCATTTCAACCAAGTCTATTCTTTTAATATTTTTTATTTTATTTTCTCTGTATTTATAAGCGGAAAAGAAAAAACATGATATCGTTAAATACCGTAGAACTAAAGAAATTGCCCCCCAAAAAAAAATGTCAATTACGTCGCACAAATATGAACGTGTAGGGAGATACTATGATACGAAATTTCAAGCAGTAGACTAAACTAATCAACTTAGTCTAGAATTCATTGTAATACTAATCAAAACCAAGAGAATATCGATGAAGAAATACGATAATATTCCATATTTCGTATTTCATCTCGTAATAGTATTTCACATCATGTTCCAATACCAATAATATACAATATATCTCATAAATGTAACAGTAGAATAAATAGCAGATACTCAGAATTTATGGCGCCAAGAGAACTTTGCACGTCTTATTACATACAATCCCGTCCAACGGAAATAATATATGATACAACTGTGTGTCTTCTTTGATGGTGTCTGTCAAAAATCAGCAACATCGTGCATTTTGCTCGATGCACAAAATTGTACGTGTTCGTTCATTCCTTGGGCTTTTTACTCATGGCTTTTCGCTTGTTAACCTCCAGGTATCTCTTTCTTAACCGGATCGCACTTGGTGTAACCTGCACATCGGATTCAGGATTCAACACCTAACCAGGTTTGCTTAAGTAATAGAATAAACGAGGTTCTGGAAACGGACATACCTCAATGAGTTCATCGAATGCAACATACCCAATTGCTTCTTCAAGAGACATCTGCAAGAAAAAAACAATGGATTTACAGGGCTGAGCTGCGATCTAAACCTATTGCCTAGTTCTATTTTTTAATTTAAAAAATTCTGTGTACATCTTCACTACTGTTAAACTACAGACTTCTTTATCCTAAAAAGAATGGTTTAGAGTACATACTAGGCGAGGAGGGGTTAGCTTCACATTTTCATCCTTCGAAGCTGCCCGTATATTTGTAAGTTCTTTACTTCTCACGGGATTAACCTGTAACAAGTAATAGGTTATGCAAATGGAATATCATCTTAATAAGAAAAACAGATGGTAGGGTGGAAAGAATTTGAACCAAAACCTCCTAATTAATAGCGATGGCTATGTGTACATACAACAAACCCGGAGAAATTTAAAATATTTAAGTAAATTAAAGAGAAGCATCTTTTCCTTACATCAAGATCTGTATCCCTCGAATGCTCACCAATAATCATCCCATCATATGCCTGCAAGTATATGAAAACTGATTGGATGGTGTGCAATCTCATAGCCAACACATCACTTTGAATAACATGAAATGCACTGGATTTTCATCAAAATTTACTCAAGTGCCTTCAGAGGGAAATCACACCAACCTCCATTCCAGGTTTAACAAAAAGTATGCCACGAGGTTCTAAACTCATCAATGCGTAAGCAGTAGTAGTCCCATAACCCATTGAAACCTGAAAGGAAAGATTAGATTAGGAATACAGGCCTAGTAACTAGCATGCACTAGTCTGCTAATCAGCTTTATTACAGCTGATGTTTTCTTCATTTATACATACAGAAAATTGAAAAGAAATGCCCAAGGAAAATCTTAGATCTGTTGTTCTAGCATGTAATAAATATACTGACCGGCACAAAATATCTTTGGTATAACAACATGAAGCTTTTATTTATATATTTATCTCTTTCAATTGGGTGGGTGTAGCTCATTGATGTAACATGTTGTAAACGTGTTTCATTGAGTAACATTATAAGAAATATATATAATTATCTCGACAGAAATCAGTACAAATGTGCCAGAGACCAGCTATTGATGATATAATTGTCTCGTTCTAGTCTATCTACATAAAACACAGAAACATCTCTAAAGCAACTTCAACGAAGTTTAAAGAATAACATTAGTTCTAAGAATTAACTTTATTGCCGAAAAATACACTCCCACTGTCCCAAAAAGATAGGCTCAGTAAATTTTTCACAGAGATTAAGAATATATATTTATAGTTATTGATATTGTAAATTTATTCTGAATCCTCCTGTTTTACCTTTATGCTAAAAAAAATCAAACGAATTTATGTTAAAAACTAGAAATATGGAATAGATAAATAAATTACACTAAATGTAATAAAGAGGATACGACCCTATATTGTGGGACGGACGAAAAAAAAAAAGAGTGTGTTTTTGGGATGGATGGAGTAATGAAAATGAATAGTGAATCAATGAAGGTGACATGATAACATACCAGCACTCCTTTTCTGACGTTTCCCAGAGGACCTCTATGTTTCTCATAACCTGCATAACATATACACCAAAGGAAAAATCAAAAAGATCAATAAAGAAATTGACCTCAGTTTCTAAGCAAAAAATAACTTCAAATTTGAAGTCCATCAAAAACCAGAACGGTTAATCATGACAAAATGATACAACACAAACAAATGTGATTGATACAACACAAACTACAAGGACAAAGTAATGGGAGTACCTTGGAATGCACGATGCATAAATCCAGTGCCTCGTGTATCACTGTTGAACACACTTCTATAACCAACTAACCCCCTGTAATCACAGGGATAAAAAAAAAAGATATCTCCTCAATCAAAAATCAAATCACATTGTATTGCAACAACCCGAATCAGAATGTGCGCACTATGGCAGAAGGATTTCTGATCTAAATAACATCTTGGGAGAACCATGCTCAATGAAAGTCCAATAAATGAAAAAAAAAAATTAGAAGGCAAAGAGAAAATATGGGGGGAAAAGTGCACGCACAAACAAGAGGAAAGAGTCAATAAAAAGATAAAATAAGAAAGTAGTACATGCCTTGAAGGACAAGTCAGACAAAGTCTAGTCCTACCAACATGACCAGGGACTGGACCCATGTCAGTAACCTCTCCTCGCCTGTGAGAGAGAGCTTCCATAACTAAACCCACATGCTCTTCATTAACCTGGCATTATCAAGGTGGACAAATCATTCAATAAAATTCTTAACAGATTAAAGCTTTGTAAATTTGGTTTACAGATATCACCTCGATAGTCACTTCTTCAATCGGCTCCAGTTTTTGCCCATTCTCATTTTTATACCTGAATTAATGAAGATATAATTAAAAAATCTAATTATGAAGCATTCATGTATGAACAATTGCAATATCTGATAGTTTGACCATTGCATTAGACATGGTAAAATAAATAGCCTAAAAGCCTAAATTATAGCCTTATTAAGTAATTGATTTTTATTAAATATCTCACTTTAAAAAATAAAAACAAAAGGAAAAATAAAACATGAAAAATATAGGAAAAGTATTACTTCAGAAAGAGATAGAATTGGATGTTGCTTTCTACAACATAGCGAAAACCAAACATTACTTTCATCCACATATAACTCATGATTCCCAAATCACTCACCATTAATTATTAAAACATATCCCAAAAACACAACAAAAACTAGAGATAGGTTAGGAATTTCGTTAAGAATAGGCTATATATTGAACATGAAATACAAAAGAGAACGGATTAAGAGGAAGTCAAAACAACATAAGGCACAAGATCAAGAAAAAACTCACATGACTTTGGGAGGTGAAACAGATAACTCAAATTTTTCACGCCTCATGTTCTCAATCAATATGCCTGTTTCAATAATAAATAAAACCTTGTGTAACTTCAACAAACAATTGATATTGAAGCCAAAAGAACAAATATTTAAGAAAGAACAGATGAGCAATTATATCATTTTAATGATAATTAAGTAGGTATGAAAATTTACAAATATACTGAGTCAAAAAACTCACCCAATTGAAGCTCGCCCCTCCCTTGAACTTCATAAGCATCAGATAAACCAGGAATCACATTTATTGAAAGATTTCTTTCAGCTTCAGCCATCAAGCGATCTCCAATTTGCTTTCCAGTTAACTACATATATAGCATATAACAGAAGAATGTTAACATGCTGGTAGGACTATGAGTACACACTGCAGGGCATCAATGTGAGTCTTCACTTTGCATGAATGAATATGAAACAAAAAAATCCATACGGAACAGCATGTCAAAAAAGTTGCCAAAAAAGAAACCGTCTAAGATGCATGATATGAAGAAGTTGGTGGTATGGTTTAAGGTGGAAATTATAAGGATAAAGGGCTTAGATAAAGAACTAATTTGTAAGACCTGCTATTTTAGACCCGACAAGAAAAGGCCTTTACTAAAAGGCTGTGACTTGACATGTAACTCAAAATGACAGAGAAGATAAGTAAGGTTATTATGAGATGAAAATTATAAGGTTAGGGAGTAGAAGAAGAATTAATTTTTATGATTGCCCTTTCGGAACTGACAACCAAACCTGTCACTGGCAACTCAAAACTCAAAAGTACAGAGAAGACATGGGCAATGTAGTAGTTTCTCACCCAAATTTAGTGAGCTAGAAGGGCAACAATTTGAACAAAATAAAGCTCAGCAACAATCTAAAAAGACAAAGGTGACACAGAATTATTTACGAGGAAAAGCAAACAAGAGTAAGGATCTTACATATGTACCATCTCGACCTGCCAAAGGTGAATCATTCACGCCAAAAGTCATGGAAATGGTAGGGGGGTCAAGCTCAACAGTGGGCAGAGCAGTCATGACCTACCACATAACTAGAAACCTCAATTAAAAGTTTCACATAAATTTTGATGATGTCCATCAAAGATGTGAGCAACTTGGGTCAAAGCCACCAGTGATTTAATCAATAATCCTTTCCAAGAATAATACAGAATAACCGAGTCCAGAAAATAGCAAAAAAAATATAAGTTTGATTACCTGAACATTTGCTATAGTGTGCCCAATTGCTGGACTCGCTAATCCAGCCATAGACACTATATCGCCAGCACCAGCACTATCTACTAAAACAATATTGGTGCCCTTTTTCTTCATCAGTTTCACAACCTACCAGAAAAATATAGAGGAAATCTTGATATCACAACTAGAATAACAAACTAAGCTATAACAATTTACACATTATATCCTTTTAGCAATAATTATTCACGCATTATATCCTTTTCAGTATAAAATTTAATAAGACAAACCTTCCCTTCTTCAATTTTGACAATACCAGAGTCAGTGCTCTGAAGTCCATGCACCTTATCACCAACTTGGAGAATCCCAGAATTAATACGACCAGTTAAAATCCGACCAACAAAATTATCTCTTTCCATCATAGAGACCTGAAAGGAGCTGTCAACAAATATTCTCAAGGTTTCACAGTAAAGGTGACAATGGAGGTAGATACTGTTTAACTTTTATAGTCTTAACACTGTAATTTAAAAAAAAAAATACAGAGGAAGAAAGAAAATATATACATAATTATCTCAAATGGAATTCCTGAAAATCTAGATGTGGCATACCGATTGTAACATGTGTAGACAAATCTATCTATTCTTACCTAGATAACATCCCTATTAAATATGTTCATAATCTTCATGTCATTCTAAATTTATAAATGCCTAGATGGATTTGTAATCCTTATCATGCACCCATTATTTTTTTCTCTTATTTACTGAATCAGCTGCAATTTCCACGACACTGAGGCGTATTTAGACATAAATCGCTATGGTCCTCTCTGGTTCTAAGTTCTAACTTGTTCTTTATATGATTCCAGGAGTTGCCTGAATTCTAGTGAGACTTGCCAAATTCTAGTTAATACCTTTCTACGTTTGTAGAACAATGAGTTTTTGTAGAACCATACAATAAGGGAAAAAAAGGAAGAATCAGAGAGCCAAGTGTTCCTCTATCCATTAGCTCATGGAGACCAATAACCTTTTAGATACTTAAAGTATTATAGGATAGATCATCAGAAAGTGCGAAGGCCCTGAGTGTATGAATTCCAAGTAGAATAAAAGCTTAAGAAATGAAAAAAATGAATGAATAGTAAAAATGTATCTCCACTAACCAGCATCTGAAAAGGAGCATCAAGGGTTGCAGTTGGTGGAGAAACATGTCTTATTATAGCATCAAGCAATTCAGACATATTCTTTGCATCTTCAGGAGGATTCTTTGTATAAGTAGACGAGGCCCATCCTTCCTTTGCAGAAGCATAAAGAACAGGAAATTCCAATTGCTCCTCTGAGGAAAACATAAGAGACAAATGCAAATGTTAAAACAGTCAAGACTTACACAGTTAAAATCCAATAAATGAAAAATATAACACATGCTTTTGGCACCTGTGGCACCAAGATTAGCAAAAAGGTCAAAAACCAGGCTCTCGACTTCGCTGCACCTTTCTTCAGTAACTACACATACAGCATGCAAATAAAAAATTAAACATAGTTTAAAATTCATTATCACCAAGAACATTGATTAGATTATATTGGCAAATATTCAGAGACATTTTAGAATTATATGGAAACCCCATACAGTTAACAAGTGGTTTTCATCATCGATGACCCCTTAAATATAGGTTCTCGCAAATTTAATTCTTGAGTTGCATCAATGACTATTTGACTGCTTGTTGTCCTAAGAACAGTATACAGCGCAAAAAGCTGCCCAGATGTTCTGTACGATGTTCAGTTTCTTCTAGGACACCAAACCATCAATAAAAAATCTTTGATTAGATTACACTTGCAATTCAGAAACATTCTAGAAAGTTTTCAGATAAAAAATGTGAATATATGAAATCCAGTACAGTTATCCATGCGGCTGCCATCATAAATGAATCCTATTATTCTTGAGGTTCAACAAATTTCTATTTAACTGCTTGTACTAAGAACGGTATTTAAGCAATAGTACCTGCTGGTCGGTCTACTTTATTTAGAAGAAGAAGAGGACGTAGACCATATTTTAATGCCTTTGCAAGAACAAATTTTGTCTGTGCCAATGGACCTTCACCAGCATCAACAACTAAAATTGCTCCCTCAACCATACCCACAACTCGCTCAACCTGTTAAAAGCAAAGAGACAAAAGAAATACTCTATGAATTAAAGACTTGAGAGGCTGCATCTAGAATATTACTGCAGTCACCATTACATAAAAAGCAGTTCATCAGATTCCGTACTTCACCACCAAAATCAGCATGTCCTGGTGTGTCAACCATGTTTAGTTCATGCCCGTTCCACGAAATAGATGTAACCTGCAAGTCATGAAAAGAATAGAAAATGAGATGATCTAAAACATACATAAACCAAATCACAAAAAATCAGAAGATTTAGTGATTAACCACCTAGTAATATTTCTTACTTTGATAATGAAAGCCTCCCTCTAACAACAAAATAACATGCCCACTAAGTAAAACTTGTGTATCAAAATGCATGTTAACACTACCAACACAGTAATCTACACTCTACACTAAAAGTTGTACATTTGCAGTTCTACACCATAACCACTGGCTCAGAAGTAGATACCTTATGGAACATTCATCAACCTACTACCAACCAATAGTAGCAGCCGTAAGTCCGGCCTTTTTGTCATCATTGCCAATGGATATGATATGTAAAAAGAACCTATAGACCATATACAAAAGAAAGTAGCTTTATCTTGCTTCTAACATATCAACATCAATAACCGTCAGCCCTTCTCCGTTTACTCAAAAGTAATCTGACTATGGTCTACTACGGCAACTTAAAGCCGGCCCACCGATTCGAACGGATCATTCCGATTTCATTTTGCGAAGAATTTTAGATAAACTATCTGATACTGATTTTAATAATTATAAAACTAAACGCATATCTTAATCCTAAGAAAAAAATAACTAATGGAAGAAAGCAACACCTTGGAGGCGATGGTTATTCCGCGCTCCCGCTCGAGTGTAATGGAATCTAGAGCTCGTTCGTGAGGAATGTTGGCGCCGCACTGTCGGAGGAGCCGATCCATGAGCGTGGTCTTTCCATGGTCAACGTGAGCTATTACGGCGACATTCCTAAGGCGACTGGGGTCCACCACGGTGCCGGGAACATCCGCAGTCGACTGCGAGGCGGTAGCCGCGTTAGAAGAGGAGAACAACCTTGTGAATCCCGTAGAGCGTGAGAATAGAACGGGTTTCCGATAATTGGCCGAGGAGGATTTCCCGGCGGCGGTGGACAAGAGAGACCGGAGCAGAGGGCCCACCATTTATAGCAGCGTCTGGAGAAATGGCGGCTTCTGCTTGTGAACACTGTTAACTGGAACTAAAATTTGTAGGGTTTAAGGGATTTTTTTTTTGCCCCTTTTTCTATTTCTTTTCCTTTTTAAATACAGTAATTTTATTTGGGTCCGATTTTTTAATGGCCACTATTGACAAAGTACAATTTAAAATAGTCGCATCTCTTAAAACCAATTTTTACTTGCCATTTTCAAGTGAACTCCTCAAATTACCCCCTAACTGTGAGCTAAATGACGAAAATAATTGGGTCATCATCATGTCAGTTTTGACTGCAATAAATGGGGGGTGGGTGGACCACATTTAAAGTTTTTAAATTTTGAATTTAAGATTTTGGATGTGAGTTGGTGGGGTACATCATTAACGTCATTTTCACATTTTTCTCTCTCTTCTTTATTTCTTTCTTTCTTTCTTTCTTTTTCTCTCATCTTTCGGCCAACATCCTCTCTCTTCTTCTCTCCTTTCGTCCCAGTATCAAGCACAGTGCATTTCTGGGTTTCTCTTCTCCATTTGCGGTCTTCCACAGTGCATTACACATTGGAAATGGCAAATTTTCACGTATGTATATAAGCAGTGTTATTGGCATCTCTAAATTTGTGTATAATGTTTCCTACACTGATTTTTAGTACTTTTTTGGAGGATATTACTTACATTTTTTGTGGTTTTATTCATATGTGTAAAATCTTTAGGCCGAATAGAATAAATGTAGGCCGAATAGAGCAAAGAGTAGGCCGAATAGAGCAAAGTGTTGGAGTAATTACTTTGAAATTTTTTTAAAATTTTGGTTGGCCGAATAGAGGTTTTTAGTAGGCCGAATAGAGCAAATCTTTATGCTGAATAGAACAAGTGTGGGCCGAATAGAGCAAAGGGTAGGAGTTGTTTTTTTTAAATTTGTTTGAAATTTTGATTGGCCGAATAGAGGTTTTTAGTAGGCCGAATAAAATAATTCTTTAGTCCGAATAGAACAAGTGTAGGCCGAATAGAACAATGTTTATGAGTGTTGAATTTTTTGGAAATGGTTGGCTGGTCGAATATAGCATATTTGGTAGGCCGAATAGAGCATTTTCTGTAGGCCGAATAGAACAGTTTGTAGGCCGAATAGAAGGAATTGTAGGCCGAATAGAATAAATGTCTGAGTGTGCAAATATTGGTCAATGGCTGCAATGAACTTATACTTATTTTGGCCATAATTATGACTTTCTGTTTTATTTAGCAAAAAATTTTATTTGTTCAGGGTGATTAAAAGCGTCCTTCCATGCAGGGCCAGCACTGCAGTATACATAATTACTGCAAACCTGGGGTTGTGATGGAAATTATCCGTACGCAGGTAACTAGGGTTGGGGGTAATGCTGAGGAGATGTTTAGGAGATCATGCTTTGGTCATTACTGGGATCTCAACGATGATTGGAACGCGAATGCTCATCTACACACTCTCATAACGCGGGATATTATATTTAGGGGGGACGATTTAATCGCTAGATATTTTCAGGTTGGGAACAAGTGACTTATCTTTAGCAGGGTAGAGTTCATGAGGATAATGGGACTTTGCTTTCGGGATAGACTCGGGTTTGATCCGAATGTGTCGTATCGTATCCCGCCTGGTGGGGTTTACGATAGGTATTATGGTCAGGGTGAGAGACCATTACTCAGTCAGATTGCTAGTGACTTTGAAGGCAGAAGATTTACACATGTTAGCCCCGAGAACGCGGTTAAAATTGCCAAGGTGCTGTTGTTGTACTATTTTATCCTTGGGTTGGATGTCACCAAGGTGGGTGTAGACAATTGGGTCTGGGAGCTAGTAGATAACGCTGAGAGATGGGATTTATTCCCTTGGGGGCAGGTCAGTTATATGACACTACTGCACTTTATGGACCACATTTTGACCGAACTTCCAGATGGAGCAAACCCCGATCGGTACAGATACCACTTTTACGGGTACACATTTGTGCTCTTGGTACGTGTTTTATTAGATTACTTAAACTTATAGTGTATTTTCAATTTCAGCAACATTAATTATCTAACATATGTGGTTTACGTGTGACATGTTTGGGCGTACGAGCGTCTACCTGCCCTCGCTGCATCATATAGCCATGTCCCTCACGATATGAAGAATCTAACGTATGGACATGTTCCTTTTAACTTACTTTTGGCAGATATTGTTCATAGTCCACACGACAGCGCACTACTACCCGTGTGCACTGATTACAAAGACTATGACCTTCTACTGTTTCGACTCGTTCCAGCATAGATGGGATGACGAGCCAAACATGAGGGAGCACCGGATGATGGAGACTCTACCATTCAGACGTGTCATACCAGCTCTGATGCGTGAGATTGAGTCCGAAGGGGTTCCGCACACTTTCCAGTTGACACCAGCTCGCAGAGAAGTTTGTTTCAGATAGGAGGACGAATCCAGTTGCGGACCAGCCTGTCTCAGGACCATAGAGGGAATATTAGCAAGGGACTTTAACTGGAACACCCCCAATCACATCTTGCATTTCCGTAAGCAAGTTGCTTTCCTAGTCTTTCAGATTGGTACCATTATTGCCAGAGCATGATGTACTTAGTTTAGAACTAATCAAAAGTGATGAAATTCTTATAGAAATTCATTTGTGTGTATAAATTTATTTAAATGAACCCAACTAGGAAGTTGTAATTTCGAGTTGAAATGGAAGTGGCACTGTTTTCACATCTCTAAATTTCGAATTTGTAATTCCACAACATACACCGTATTATCTGTTAGATAGAATTCCACAACATTCTCCAACTTGTATGTCGAATTGACATCATAAGATAGATAGAATTACCATGGATGTTAAGTAAATGAGCTTATTCTTGATATTGATAAAAATTATAAGTTATACACTAGAGTTAAGAAGGACAACGTAGACGAGTATGCCCAATTTCACCACATTTACCATATTTTTTGCCTATGTATACGGGGATTAGGGACATCCATCGCAGGAGGAGGTGGATCGTCATTTGACGATGAAGCTCCAGTACAATTTAGTCAATTGTGACCTGGCTGTCGACATCTGGAGCACACATGTTCTTTGTGACGTCTCCTGCTGGTCTCGATCTCTGATCTTATGCGAGACATTCGTGGTCGCCCAGTCTGTCTGCGTGGCAGGGGGTTCACACGCTGTGACAGGACTCCTTCAGGTGTGTCCCACTGATTGTAGTGGAGAACGGGCAACACTGGACCACGCCACATATTTACTACACTGGTGCGATGGTAAACTGGAGACACAAAGCTACTGGCTGGCAACCTACAAGCACTGTAGAACGTATAGTATAAGAAACACATAATCAGGAGATCAATGCAAGTAAGTATGTTTAGTGTATTCATACTCGATTGCCTTCATCGTATGAATACATGGAACAAGTTCTTTATGGAACTTCTCACATGTGCAGGTACTGTCGTTCAAATCAACAGTGAATATCTTATCACCGTCCTTGACTGCAAACTTATTTCCAATGAGCATGGAAATATTTAGCTTTTGGGCTGCATGAGAAAGTTCCACTAATTCGTCATGGAGGCGCTGGCATAGGATGGTAATCGTTGCTCAACTTCAGTTCGACATTCGTAAAAATCCTTCTCAGTGATTGTGCGACAAATCTCTAGCATTGTGCATATAGGTAGCTGCCGCGCCCAAATGATGACATTATTGTATGACTCAGCTGCATTTGAGTTCATAAACTCGTACCTACTGACAGGACAATGCACCCTTGACCATTTCTCATATCCCCACGACCCAACCAATTCCATTAACTCCTGCGACTGGGTACCACATTGTAATAAGCTGATGCACCTACAAATAACAAGTTAGGAATGGGGAACATTAATAAAAAGACATTGTACCGGCTCATTCTTGAATATAATATTATAAAAGTTGTAGATGTTGGCAGACTAACTTATCAAAATCTGTCGACAGGTATGTATCCATCGCACACTGAAATGTATACAAAATGTTATTTCCAAAGCCGGTCAATCTGTGCTTTAAATGGTAGCCGCATAGACCTGATGGGCATCAGGATAGCACGTGCAATACTGCAATGACCGTCAGAAACTATGAAGAGATCTCGTGGACATTCGTAGGTCTCTCGTAACCTCTCTAGAAATCACATCCACGAAATGTTGCTCTCAACATCGCCAGTGCCTAAGGCGAGTGGAAATATCTGATAGTTTGGATCATGCGTGACTGCGACAAACATAATTCCTCTGTGCCTTCCCTTCATATGAGTGCCGTCTATGACAATGACTGGACGACCAAACTCTAGAAACCCCCGTCTCGATGCTCCAAGTGCATAAAATGTAAACCTTAAACAGTCATCTTCATCAACAGAGATTCGGGTGTGCGTACTGGGATTTGCGTATTCCAACTGATACATGTACGCAAGGAGCATTTCATAAGAGCTGTCGTGATCCCCGTACGTGTGTCCAACAGCATAGTGTTTCGCCTTTAATGCTATATTGTAGCTAATGTTGAACCCAAAATCAGTCCTGATCTCTTCTCTCATCGCCTGGGGTCGGAGGCCAGTAACCTTATCAAACTGCCTAGCAGCAAAATATTGACCGATTACTTTGGATGACACTTGTGTAGGAGCAGACCTGTCTGGATCATTTAAACAACCATGATGTTCGACGAATTTAACCACTCCCCACAACCTATAGCTAAGTCTTGCTTGCATCTTAAATGGACACTCTGTTTGACCCTTCAGGTTACATTCAGCGTTATACCTGGTCGTGCTAGATCTTTTGACATGGGTCTCCACTCCGTGCCGCAAGTTATACATTCTGACGGCTATCTGCAACTTCTCTTTTGTATCAAATACACTATTCTTTTGAAGAACACCAGACGCATCAAACTCAGGGCTAGTCAACTGATCTACTCTTTCTGACTCATCCGGAATGCCTATGAACGTGGCAGGTGCATTAGTTTCACATAAAAATATACTTTAGTTCTATTTCTATTATAAATAAACATAGTTTCCATACCTGGAATCAACCAAGGACGGGTGTTGGGCCGTGTACTACGCAACTCTTCTGGCTGCATTTCAGGATGGGGCAAGTCACGATTAATCGGTTCAAGAAAGTTAGGGCCACATCTCTGACGTATGTAATCACAGGTTTCTTCATACAATTGGCGTCTTCTCTCCTCAGCACCATCATCGCTTTCGCTAGAAGACTGAATAGTATCATGCTGTATGTGATCCCATTATTCGACAGACTTATTCTTGAGGTCATCATCATAACTACAACCATCTACATCATCCTCACCCTCACGAACGACAGCATCGGCTTCAACATCTAGACATTCTCTAAAACCAGAACACTGCATCTCTGAGGCCGAACTGTACTCCACATTCAAATCAAAATCAGGTCTCCCACTAGAATGTGCCCTCGTACGTGGGTCATTGTTCGTACCAGCACTTCGGTCATCATAACCCATCCCTGAAACCATACTACTCTCTGCACCCGCGATAGGACGGAGTGTCACGTACACCATTCCGACATCAACACAGTTGAACACTTCTGCCATATGTGCATCATTCTTTATCTTATATTTACACAAACGGCCATCGTAATCAACTAGAGAATGAACTACATAACCCCAGTGCCCCAAATCAGCTTGTACTATGTCATAGATTTCTTTTAGCAAACTACTATAACAGACTGTCCTTTGGCAAGAATAACCAGTTCACCACTCCACCTGTGTATTACAACCCTTCCCAAACTCCACCCCAAGACATCCCAACTTTTTTATAACTCATCTGCACATTTTTTCAAGAAAACTTTAATGACATCAACATTAAAACATTAGAAAATTAGTTGCAACATTAAAACATTAGGAAGTTAGTTGCAACATTAAAACATTAGAAAATTTGTACTCATATTGTATTCTATTCGGTCAAGAAATTAATGTATGCATCCCTACACTATTTCAAAATTCGGACTACCTTGACAAACCTTAAAAAGTCTCAGTATTTTTTCTTCTATTTGGCCAATGTTTCCTCTATTTGGCCCAAAAGGTTCTCCTATTCGGCCTACAAAATTGCTCTATTTAGCCTACATGTTTTTTAAAAATGGAAAATTCATGAAAAATTTAGTTCTTCTATTCGGCCTACGTCTTTCTATTCGGCCCACGTCTTTCTATTCGGCCCACAGAGTTTGTCTATTCGGCCTACTAAGTTTCTAAAATTTAGAGTCTTAATTTTTGGGCTATTCGGCCAACGGTTGTTCTATTCGGCCTATCAAGTTGTTCTATTCGGTCTATTGCTCTTCTTCTATTCGGCCTACTCACCAGTGTTTAACAAATTTGAGAAGATTACTTAAAAAATACGATCTCACATGAGTGGTGAAGATTTAAGAGAGAAAAATTTTTGAATGTTACAAAATTATTCTACTCGCCATACAATTTTTCTATTCTATTATAAAAACGTTGAATAATTAGAATGCACTCATGAGGCATGCCAAAATTATAAAATTAGGGCATTCATAACTATAAAATTAAGTCATTCATAACTGTTAAAACAAGTTTAAACATACCTTGTACACCTGCTCTCCAAAATCTCACACCTCTCTAAAAATACTAGAAATTTGCTCCCAAATGCTCTCCCAAATACTCAACCTCTAAAATAACTAGTACAAAAATTTTTAATGAATGTTGGACGACCACCCCCATGTCCACTATATATTACCTCATTTCTTTTGTATGGATATGAGGGAGCACATGCCTACATAGGAGTACTAGATATTAGGTATTGTACTTCGACACTTTATTCAAAAATAAAGAGGAACCAGATTCCTTTACTGTACATTTAGTACTTTTGGTCAAAAAGTGTGGAATCTCATTCTCCAAACATGTGAAAAGTGGGTCCCCCTCAAGGACATTTTGGCTCATTCCTTTAAAAGTTGCTAGAAAAAATCGTGTATAACATATGTGGCCACTTTTTGCCATTTTTTCTACATTTTATTTTGTAGGGTTTAAGGGTTGTCCAAAGCAATGCGACTTTACCTTAATGAAACGCGATTTTGAACAAAATTTCATATCAATTTTATAAGTTTCGAATTTGTGTTCATATATGAAATTAAATTTCAAAAAATTGTTTTAAGAAGTTCAATTTATTATGATATTATATACTCTCTTCATTCTCAAAATTACTAACATTATATCTTTAAATCGTTACATACAATCATTTGTCATTTTCTTTTATGTAAAGATTGTTTGGGCATACTAATGAACCATAATAAATTAATTAACTTTATATAAATTAAATTATTTTGCATCAATCACAGACTATTCATATTTCATTTATATTTTGTGACTGATTCTATAAATTCTTTTTACATGATTTGCAAATTTGAAAACATTATGAAGTTATTTCATTTCATTATTGGCTTCATATCGGCAAATATATTCATTACTAATTTTGATAATAATATTTAAAGGTATTCTATGAAAATTCTTGAAAAATGTGATAATCCAATTCTGAAACCATGGTGTGAACAAATTGAGATTTGGGATTTTTGAAAGAAAGATGCAACTTGAGAAACACTATAAAATTTTAGATAAAATAATGTAAATTAAGAAACCAGGAAAAAATAAATGTTGACAATTGAAAAACAAAGTGCAATAAATAAGAAATGGAGTATTAATTAGCTGATGATAATCAAAGCCAGCAATTTTAAGAACTTCCTTCCCAGAGTGTGCTTTCCATTGACTTGGAGTCCAAAGGATTATATTGACCTGTAACTATAATACATATAAACTCATCAATATTTATTTTTGAATAGCTTTTTTTTTTTCAGAAAAGAAAAAAAACTTAAAAAAGAGATAGTGTTTGTGCAGTGTTTATCTTTCATACCTGCATTGAAGTATTGTTGGTTGAAACCATTAGACAAATGCTGCTGAGGTAGAATTATAGCAGAGCCATTTTCCCTTTCTGCCCTTAATGTCTCACTGTCTTGATGAATATGATGGTTTTGGGAATATCCAAATGTGCAAATCCCATTTACATTTAAATTATTGGTATTATTATTATTGTTACTAGTATTATTATTAGTATTATAAATAACTTTGTTGTTGTTTGCCCACCCCATTCGCCCTTGTGCTTTGTACACAATTCCTCCTTGATTCGAGACTTGAAGAAACTGTTGACATTGATTTTTGTACAATCTCAGCTCTTCACACACTCTTATATAATCTCCATAAGGTCCTAGCACCGGATCCCTCTGCCGGCACAGGGCTTCCCACACGAGCGAATCAACAGCCATCTTACGATCCTCTTCGCCTAGTCTCGTGATTATCTTTGTGGTGTTGCTAACGCCAAACACTTTCTGAACTGCCTGGAATTCCCGGCCCTTTTCCACCGGGAAGAAAGGCGCCAACGTGCATGTCTCGGTGCACTTCTTTCTTTGGTGCTTGCATGACGCGCATGCAGACGTACCACTACCTCGTTGCATTTATATTTGTAATGGAGTTTGATCTTTCAATAAAGTGTGTGGCTTGTTTATTGATATTAGCTCATTGTAAATGAGTGGTTGATTCTTCATGTGGAAATATAAAAGAACGAACTAAATAAAGTAAATAATTGGTTTTATAGAGTTGTGATTTGAAAAGAATGAAAAGATTGCCTATTTTTGTTAGATTTAAGGATCACAAGTAGAAGAGTAGCTAGTAATGAAGAAATTGTTTAATATAGAGCACGAAAAGATGGTCACTATTCCTAAATTTATTGGTAGTTCACATGAAGAGCAAGAATAAAATAAAGGACAAAAAAGCATATCTTTTTTTTTTGAATGGCGTTGATTAAGATAACATAGATATGGTTATCTGCATATACTTTCAACATTTTGTTTTTTTGCCTTTCTTAAAATCAAAAAGTAAAAATAAAAGATTTTAAGAGTCCACACTAACATTCATCTATGAAAATAGCGATGGATAAGAAACTTCAATCAACACAAATTAATTGTGCCACAAATATTCCCGATAATCTTTTACTCCACTTTAAAAGATGTTCGATCTCAAATATAATTGCAACTACCTAGGAACGCATATCATCTTTCCTTCAGTACAGATGTTAAACAACCAAAAGATACAAAAAATTAGATGATTTGCACCTTCTCTAACGGCCTCGACCACGACCCCTGCCGCGACCCCGGCCACGACCTCGCCCCACAGGTCTCCCTGAATTAGGCAGATAATAAGATGTTAAGACATGACATGAGATGCTTTTATTTGAAAAAGTGAACACATGGCCAAGTGTAGTGGTCACTGTACCAGCAGTGGGTTTCTTGGGCTTAACCCTAGGCGTCTCCTCCACCAGCAGAGTCTCGAGATTTAAGCTGTCAGGAAGGATGTAGTACCGGATATTGTTACCCCTTACACTTAGATGATCCATCGTCACTGGATTCTTACCCTTCAAAGTAAGTTTTACAGTTTTCAGATGTGTGTTCATGCTGATATCAACACCTACAAACAACAGATTCAGAGTTAGATATTACAGTTTATTTATCTTGAATCATTGGTTGAAGAGGACAGCCATAAAATCTATAATAGACAGGAATAGCCTAGGATGTAGTACCAGATAATGTCTGGCATGGCAAAAGGAAAGTTAGATTATCTGGAATTTGGAGGGGGTAGGGAACTTGAGAGAACTTGTCATATAGCCTAATGATATTCTGATATTTCCCAAGTTTGAAGGTTGGGTGTCTATGGTCTATTATCATTGGAATCAGAAAACATATTCTGGATAAAACACCTTCTTTAAAGTTAGTCTATTGCCTCATAATTCCAAAATGCTGTTCATAAGAACTTGGAACATATATCTTCAAACAAACTTCCCATTACAGTTGAATTTTGGAACATAATTATATGAACAAACAAAATCAGTTCTGTAATCCACATTAGACAAGAAAATTTTACACAGTAGCATCTAAATATTTATGGCTGATTAAACATACACAACTTGTGAGTAGATAAAGTAATTTGATCCATGTATATATAGGCACTGATTTGACCCATAAGTGAGTACTAATAACTCGAAATATGAAATGCATTTGGCTATGATTTCTAGTACTTGGATGGTTTTTAATCCCAAAAAACTCTGTTGAGTCGATGAAAGTTTAATGTGAAAAAAATAGAAAAAACTTCTTGTGTAACATAGTTATATGGCCACAAAATCACTTAGGCAAACTACATTAAGAGACACACTTCCTGACCCGCTATAACTTGTAAGAAAATATCCCCAGATAAAAAAATTGCCCAGGCCCCAATTGGCATCTTTATGCAAAAGGGCATCCAAAGAAAAGAAGTAACTTAATGTAGGTTCAACACGTGGAATGTTCGCAACAAATTCGAAATCAAGGACAAACAGCATAAGAAAGCACTTATTGTCCACAAGAGCTAGTGGGAAATGAAGAAAGACCATCATAGTTAACTGATGTATAAAATCCATATACAGCATGCCATCACAGTCAACATGAAACAGTTAGCACCACAAACGCTTACATAGCAACTATAAAATTCTAACCAAAAAGCCTTTTTTGTAAATGCAGCATTAATTTCTCAGCAACTCATTAGTAGCCAGCCACTTAAAACAATGAGTGAGGCTCTTGTGCCCCCGGGCCACCCCTTTGCAATTTAAACCCCTAGCAATACATAGGTTTAAATAGAATATGGAGGGGGAGGGTTGTGTTCCCATGGGGGCACGGCGTGTGCCCGGGGCGCAGGAGCTTTTGCCTAAAACAATACTCTCAATTCAACCACAATACATTATTCCTGACAGTATGTTTAAGTCTAACATATAATCACTAGCCTTGGAGCGAAATAGGATCACTTGGTTCGAATCAGTGAAGGTATGACTCGTGTTCATAGCTAAAACCCTAATAATTAGGGGGTCGAGGCCTGCGAGGACTCCAGGTTCTAAAAAATTATACCCTTGCAGAAAAAAAACGAATCAAACCGCCATTTTCATCTCCAAAAAATCATTGAACAAACAAATTACAGTAAATTCAGAACAAAATTGAAAGTTTATGTAAAATAATTTGAAATGCGATACGATTGCAGAAATTATTGCGAAAATCACGCGAAGAAATAAAGGATAAAAGGACGAGGAGAAGAACCTGTAATGGTTCCGTGAACTACGGTGCCATTCTTGAGCTCAATTGACACTGTCTCATTGTTCAATTTCATCAAAAATCTGAGCAAATGAAAAGCAAAAGAAGAAAATCACTTTCAACTTTAGTAAAACAGTATCATTGTAGAGAAAGGGAGGAAGGACAACAAACCTAACGAGCTTCATCGTTCCAGCGAAGAACAAGAAGCTAGGGTTTCTGTAGAAGAACGCAGAGGAGAAACTTTTGATGGAGAGGGTTTTAGAGGCGCATTCTTCAATTGACTAATTGAGTCTATGGAGGGAGGGAGGGAGTAATACGGTAAACTCTGGAGATCTGCCTGAATTTGATATTTGGGCTTCTCGTCCAAATGGGCCTTTACTTTTTTTAAGTGGGCCTTTACTCAAAGCCCATCTTAATTTTATTTTCTCTCTTTTACGATAACGAAAATATTAGTACAGTGTAAAATTATTTTTACCGCAAATTATTGCATAATTCACTGTATAATTTACGACTCTTACAAGGGTGCCAGTATTCATCCTTTGCAGGCTGCATCTCCCACAGTTGGCTAAACCGCGACACAACTCCTAACTTGTATTCCTTAGAATCCAATCCCATGTCGCTCTTCTTGAATGGGTCGCCAACGTTGTTGATGATCACACGTCTCTAAGCTAGAGTGCCTTTTATCCACGCACGTCACCTGTTCGATCTTTTGCCCAATAGAACACTCCCTTCATCTTCTGCGTTTTCGCAGATCATTACAGTATTTGATTGAAATATGGCGTTGTCCGCCATGAAATCTTGTTCTTTTTTCCGCCCCATTTGTCAGATTTCCTTTGCTCACTCTGCAACTCCACTTCTGAATCTTGAAGAATCCATACGAGAAGCAGTTGAAGCGAAGTCTTATGATAAAATACCAGAGATTCTCAATGCTTCAAAAAGATCATGTCACAATCCAAATCCCTTTTCATTTCTTTCCACACTGGCAGAAAGCCATAGAATCCGTGTGGTTGATGATATCCTACAGTCATTCATCTCTCTCCGGCCCCGTTATCTCCCCCATTTGGCCTACTCCTCACTCCTGTCCGGCACTCTTCAGAGTTCGAAGCCTCTCCCACTTGCACTGGCCGTCGTGCAACGCATGCTTCGCTCCGGCTGTCTTCCTCCTCCCCAAACTTATCTCATGCTTTCGAAAGCATGGCTTGAGCATAGAAAGGTGCCCCACGCAGTTCATCGTATACTGCTCGAAATGAAGTCAATTGGTTACTCTCCGGATTGTGGGACTTGCAATCATCTCATTCTCTCGCTCTGCAAAGTTGATCACATTGCAGAAGCTGTTGAAGTCTTGAGAGGAATGAGCAAAGCAGGGTGCATTCCGGACTTGGACAGTTTCGGTATCTTGATCTGTGAAATGAGTGAGCTTAGAATGACACGAGGGGTTGTGGAAATGGTGAAGGAAATGGTTAGTGTTCATTCGTTGAGTCCAAGGAAAGACACCGTTGTGAAAGCAGTTGGTGCAATGAGGGCTAACAGAGACATATGGAAAGCAGTTGAGATGATTGAGTTTTTGGAAAACGAAGGAATCAGAGTTGGATTTGAAGCGTATGAGGTGGTTCTTGAGGGTTGTTTGGAGGCTCGACAGTTTATTTTGGCCGGAAAGTTTGTGATTAGAATGACGGAGAGAGGGTTCATCCCGTATATTAGGGTAAGGCAGAGGGTGTTCGAGGGGTTGGTTAGCATTGGTGAAACAGAGTTTGCTACAACTGTGAGGCACAGATTTGCAGAGTTGAAATCTTAGAGCTCTTCTTGATTGGTTCATCGAAGCATTAACACGGCATCTCACGACTTCGTGTACTTAATTTGTCTTGTGTGCAATAAGGTATGTTGTAACAATTCATTGCGGTTAGTAGAGTTGGATCTTTATGAAGTTGAGTTTTCTCGATGATAGTTTTTTTGTTTGGGTTCTTTGTTATAAAATGATAGTGTGTTGCATACTTCTCAAATAACATTGATTTTAAGTATGATTATGGATCTCAATATAGTTTAACTTAACAATCTCGTTGCAATTCACCATTCAGCATATGATGGTAGAAAAAGTAAACATTATTGTGACATTGGGTCCCAATGGGAATACACAAAAACTTACAGCGTTAAAAAGTTATTTCAAAAAGTAATAATTCCACAGTTTAGGGGTGTAATTGCAAATTTTATCACCTCGAAACTTACCCGTTAACCCGTTTGTAACGTTAGCATGCTCAGTTCTCGAAGAATCCCAACGGTCATTTTCCCGGGTTACAAATTCAACCCGCTTCCGGCTTCACATTATTGCCAACGGCTACCCCCATTTCTTCTCTGCTCTCCACCTTCTCAATCTTTCACCTCCAAAATGGTATCTAGAATCTTCTTGCAAGCTCTAATGCTCATCTGCGTTTGTGCAATCGCCGCCGTGGGTGGTGACGACAGCGGAGGAGGGCGGAGGGAGCTATGGTGCGTGGCGAAGAACAACGCCGAAGATGCGGCTCTTCAATCGTCCCTCGACTGGGCGTGCGGGCCGGGTGGAGCGGACTGCGGGCCCATCCAAAAGGGCGGGCCGTGCTACGATGCGTCGGACCTCCAACGTACGGCGTCGTATGCGTTCAATGATTACTACCTCAAACATGGCAGCTCTGAAGACGCCTGCAATTTCAGCAACACTGCTGCTGTTACTTCTCTCAACCCGAGTTAGCACTCTTAGATCCGATTCATAATTTTTCATGAAAATTCAATTAATACCGCTCCATAATTGATGAAATCACTTCTCTGAAACAGGTCGCCGTAATTGCAAATTTCCTTCCAGGTAATTAAACAAGATGAATGAATTCAACTTGTTGGTTAAATTTTTCAACACTTTAAAGTAGTTCACCTTTTGCAGCTTAAACAGTGGCACTGGAAGCTTGGGCGGGTCGGCAATGGCAGGTGCAGATGATGAAAATCTAAGCAGTAGTGATTCCACTGCTCTTCACCCGTTGAATTGGAGAATAATGACACTTCATCTCTTCGTTGCCATCACTTTTGTTGTCGTCTCATTAGGACTCTAATCCCACCTCTCCTTCATGTTGAAAACATGCATCTGTCCATGGACTCCATTCACAAAATTAGGGATGATATGTACATCCATGCCTTGTAATCACAACTATGATCATAGTTGTATTCTTAACTTGAATACCATTTAATTTTACCTTTTTTTTAGCACCAAGAGCATTTGTATGAATCTAATGTTACATTATTATATTTTTTTACAGATAGTTGGATGGATATGGATGACAAGTAGAAGAAAATAAAGTATATATCAATTTAAACAAAAAGGTTAGAAACTTATCCCTTTGGTGTTAGTGTCACTCATATAACGGGTAATGAGGTAAATAATTCACAAAAATCTAATTCTAACAAAAATTCGGAAAAATAAATGTATGATTTAAATTTAAATTCCTCAAGCATGGAGTTGATGTCCACAACTACGTTATTGAAAACAGCTTGTTTCTGAACTTCCGAATAATCCATATCAAGGAAAGATAGAATGTGCAATCATCTCTCTTTGTAATATGATTCCCTGTATTTGGAAGTCTCTGTATTTGGGTACCCCTTAAAATTACTTTATTTCCAGATAAAAAAATAAATTTATGATTAAATGAGTGATAATACTTAAATAGGCTTTCACATGGAGTATATCAATAGTATTTAAATAAATAAATAAATAAAAACGTATACAAATATTTTTTACTATAAAAACTGAGCCCGCATAAATCCATGACAAATCGAAGAAATTCTTTCTGTAAGACGTTAGTGCAGTAAATTCCAGCGCGGTGATGAACTCCACTCTGATACAAAGGCCTTTACTGTGTTTTTCTGCACCCAATTTCTGCATAGTTCATAAAAAATTGCTACACAGCGGCAAATTTTATTCTTTCAAGTCTCATTGCACCGGAAACGGCAACAATCCAGAACTCCACGAGGTAATTTCGTTTATTAAAATGTTTAGCTTTTAGGGTTATCTTCTCTCCCTCAACTCCTCTCTGTTTTGCATTTTGGACTCGAATAGACTCAAAATTTCACTGGGGATGTGAAGTTATCTATCTGGGCACTGTTCATTTTTCTGCATAAAACAAATGGTTTGAGATGATTGTAATGATTTTTGGCTACTGGAATGAGGTTAAGTGTAGAAGGTGAATTGTTGATTAGTGAACCTTATTTAAAATTCTCTTTTTATTGACAATCTTGTTGCTGTGTAACAATAATAATTAATAAATTAAAGAATGGTAATGCCCACAATAATTTGGGTATTTGGAATTTTTTTTTTTTTTGCTCATCTTGATGGCTAGCTTGCAAAGCCAAGCTCTTTGTTTGTCTTTTTGAGAGGGTAGTGGAAAAGAAAAAGGGCAGGGAAATTGATATCTTCGATAAGATTTCACTGAAAAAGCTAAATCTTCATAACCTGATCCAAATGAGAGAATAGAGATGATCATTTATATTTTTAAATTGGGATAAGTTTTTTGTTGATCTAAGATTGTTCATAGAAGCAAAGAGTTTTCCAAATAATAGTTGCTAGTAATTCGATGAAGCCACGGAGCAAGAACTTCCAGAGTAGTAGTAAAATTGAAGACAGCATGTGATACACGATTCTTGGATCTCCCTGCTTTGCTGATGATATTTTAGGTTTTTCCTGTCTTGTAACAGAGTTTCTCAGTTCTCAAACCACAAATTCAAGGCGATACCGGAAACATATGGAGCTCTATGGGTTTTTATGTGTTTAGTATCCATGTTCCTTTGAGTTTTGGTGGCTTGTCTACTGCTGCCAAGATATTGAATCAACCTTTCCTTGATCCACAGCTTGAGGTAAGTTTAACCTGTATGTAATTCAATATTGATAAACGAAATGTATTTGGCAACTGAACTGTCAAATGCTAGGCAAAGTATTCCTTGCACCGGGTTCACCATGCACCTTAGTGGTTTATGTCCAAGAAATAAGGAGGGTTCACCATACACCTGATTTACAGGACACTAGCTCCAAATGAGGGTCCTTCCTCATTGCCTAGTGAAAGTAATAAGATAGTATTATTTCTCATTATTTTTTGAACTAATTGAAATGTATCCCCTTGTTGCACTAGTTTATTACTTAGAAATTACTTTGTATAGGAACCGCTGGGATTTTTCAATTGTTAAGCAAGCTTTTCTTAAAGCTAATGTTTCAGATGGGAATTTTGTCATTCCGTCTTGATAGCCACATGATAAATTTTTTTGTTTGCCCTACTGTTGATAAACACACTTAGATGCACTGTAGTTTTTGTTAATATACATTAATAGACTCTCTTGTTTGGATGAGATAGTGATTTAATTTAGCGTTAAACCTGGAAATATCAGCCTTCAACATTTTAACATTTCTTATGTACTACTACCTAAATGAAATTAGCTTGGTGATGAAATAAGATGGTTTGATGGACTTGGTTTAGTGTTTCCTGCACAGGCATTGTTATTACTAGGAATTCAAACCATGGAGCTTAGCATTGTTCTGCTACTTCTAAGGTGTCCTGGGAAACCTCAGTATCATCTTTCGGATTTCTTTCTTGCCAACAAGACCTCAAAACGAAGGAGCTGGCTGCTGGCATCGGTTCTTGGTTACAGTTTCCTTCACACGTTGGTTTTCATCACGTCATATTTTGCTGATAGATTGATTGGGCCCAAGGTAAACTCATCCCTGTTTAATTTGTCAATGAAGTTCAGTTGTGTGTTGAAGATGAACTTAACCAACAATAGCACCTAGCAACCTTTTTAAGGTGTTTGTTAACACCACTGACACTATACACCAGAATACATATCAGCTATCAAAATAGTTAAGCAAATTTATGGATCAGCTAGATGGCATAAAGCAATTGGAAGAGATGGAACGTATACGATGATAATCTACACACATGATCTTCCCAATTCTTGTCAGGCTCACATGTGTTTCTACTCAAATTTGAATTCAAATGTTGTTTTTCTATTTCCTTTATCGCCCATCATCTATAACAAATGGGACAAAGAAATCTTGAGTGATTTATTTTCATTTTAGATTGGTCTCTTCTGATATTAGCATAATCAAGCTGAGATCAATTTACTTACCATTACAGGATGTGAATGATCCATTTCTCAAGCAAATTGTTTCTAGTGGCTCAGTTTCTTTAACTGCCTGCATTCTCATCTACTGCATTGTCACGCCGTTGCTTGAAGAAGTGGTGTACAGAGGCTTTCTTTTAACATCACTTGCCTCCACAATGAAATGGCAGCAAGCAGTAGCTGTCAGTTCCATTCTTTTCAGCGCAGCTCACTTCTCCGGTGAGAATTTTTTACAACTTCTCGTTGTTGGATTCGTACTATTGTTGGACAGGAAACCTAAGTACATCGATAGCTATACATTCGCTGTACAATGCCCTGATCCTTTTTTCAACACTTTCATCATATGTTTAATTATTACTACTACTTATGATGTGAAATTGCTACACCTTATAACCATAGCTTCACTTATTACTACTTATGATAATGCATGTTTAATTAATTCTGCATAAGGTTTTCTGTGCATATGAGCAGTAGTGACATATAGGAGGACGTTGAATGTAAACTTGCCGTCAAGATCCATATAATCTGTGTGACATTAGATACGCTAGCTAGGAAAGTCGAAAAGTGGGGACTCCACGTTCTAATGTTTACGAGTGTAAGCTACATCTTCCATGATTGTTGGTGGTTTGTGCATGTATTGTGCTATTCAGCAAACTTGGAATCAAAGAATCTTTGCTTTACATTGCAATTCCAGCTAATAACAACAGGGTAGAAGCAGCATAAAGTGCAAACGTATCATGCTTTTGTTAGGTTTCTGAATTATGATCATTCACACATCATAGCTTCTTCTTTTTTGTCAAGCGACCTAAAGTTTCCATGATTTACATTTTGTAACTCGAGGGCAAAATGCCCCTACACGTAAGGGGCAGAAAAGTGACTGCCCTCGGGGTGTAAACTGTAAAGATCATGGAGATTTTGGGTGGTTAGAACTTAGAAGTATGACAAAATAGAGTTTCAGGGTATTGAGAATAGGGTTGATGTTTTTGAACATTGACCTTTTTGCCCCTCAAATTCTATAAGAAGTTAGTCTTCTCAGAAGCTGGATTCATGTCCACCTGATTGATATGGGGTCATCCTCATGTGCTAAGCAACCTTGATCATGATTGGCACGTGATCCTAAACCGTACCACACAATCCTTTTTAAAACACTATCTATAGTTTATTTCAATAGTAACTATACCTGCATCTGTGACTGGTATGCACATATTGGAGCGAAAGTGGTGTAATTGAAGCAATGAAAAATATTATTCGGCTTCATACTTTTCTCTTTAGCCTTTTTTTTTTTTTTTTTTTAACTTTTCTTTGATCACTTTCGTACATGGTCACTCAATCAAAATGATTGAATTACGGAAGGCAATTGTTCAAGAGATCATGGTTCACCGCTGATTCGATTAAGAATAGGTTTTAGATGTTAGGAAACTTAATTGGTTAATAAGAATTAATTAATAAATTATGATTAACTGGAGATTTTGGGCCTTTAGCCTGACACAGTAGTCTATATTAATTTGGGCATAAATCGGGCAACGGTTGGGTAGCCCAGAAGCCCTAATCATCTCCAGTAGATACAACATAGTACATTGTATATGGACAGTCAAAGGTTATGTGTGAACAGAATCAGGGACAATTTTATGTGAACACAATCAATAGTAAATCAAGCAATCCGAGTCTATAAATAAGATCATTCTCCACTCCAAAATTCCTACGATAGTGCACTTCGCCGGAATAGTTTGCATCCAAAATCCAAATCTGTAAGAAAAAGGTTAGTATTTTTTTTTTCATTGCAATAATGATTGATTCGAATACTAGATGATTACGGAGTGGTGTATTGTTTGTAAGGTAGAATAAAAGGGTCCATATTTAGATTTAAACTACAACATGACATGGCTGGGATAGAATCTTTAGTACAATAGAAATAGGCAACATCCATTTGTTTAATTTTGAAACAAAGATTCTCTCCCTGTCATTCCTCTGTTTCTCTATGTAGTTAATTCAAATTTGAATCTTAAAAACTACTTTGACTTGCAATTATCGTTGCTAATTGCTTCTCGCCCTTAATAATTCTCTGTAGTCAACATATATTAAATACTGTTTTCACATTAAATTAATTTAAATAACTTTAAGTGCCCTCTAGAAAAATCTAATTTTAAAAAGGTTTTAAAGAAAAAAAATTATTTCTATTGCAAATTAATTTTTACCTTTGAGAATAAAAAAAAATCAATTCTTATCTTTGAAATTGAAAAAAAAAAAAATCACTGCAAAACACATTAAATTTCTTAAAAAAAACCTTACCTTAAATCTCCATTTTTTAGAAAAGTATACTCCACATCGAGCATGTTATGCAACCATAAATAATGGTGTGCTTTTTTTTTTTTTTCTCAAAGTGAGAATTAATATAAAGTTTATGAGTTTAGCTTAATTAATCCTTTGCTTTGATTTAAATATTTTAATTAATTTTAAAATAGTACTCCACAAATGAGTTCAACTTAACCTAAGTAAGGGGGACCAATCAGAGCCCACTCACGTCTCATTCTTATCAATTAAGCCACCCCACACAATCAATGCAACAATACAAGATCTGTCCGTGGGATGCGCGCCACGTGTCGCTCTGAGTTGGATCCCACGACCACAAGTCCCCTACCTATTTAAATCTCTGAATCCACCTTCACACCCCCTTCCAGCATAAAACAACAACAAATCCTCACACCACTTTCTCTGTCTTAAGTTTAGGAAATATCAAGAGAGAGAAAGGAAGAGCAGATGGGGAGCTTTGAAGAACAAGTGAAGCAAAGAGCTAAGGAGCTTCAGATCTTGTTCAAGAAGGGTGTCACAATTGTTGGTAAATCTTGCAAGAAGGGATGGCACAAGATCAAAGACATTAAAAAATGAATTAACTCTTATCTTTTTTGTTAGTTTGGATTTTTTTGTTTCATTCATGTTATCTTATTTCTCCCTCTTTCCCCCTCTCTTGTAGTCTTTACATGTTTTGTAGAGGGTGTGTGGGTGGGGTGGGGGCTCCTTTTTGTCATTCTGAATGCTATGTTCTTGTTTTTTAATTTTCTTGTACTCAATTTTTGATATGGATATTTATTTGTAATATGATTTTGGTTAGTGCTTCAAGTAAATTAGCAAATATGATATCTTGTTCTCTTTTGTTATCTTGAAACATTAATTAATATATGTGTAGTACTTATTTTGAAAATGTTAAAATTGGGTAATTTTCTCAATGGACTCAATGAAATATTAAAATTGGGTAATTTTCTCAATGGACTCAATGAAATATGATTTGGGCTCTAGTTGTGATTTGCTACAGCCAATGGAACATATGTAGTGGAGTAATATTTTTGTTTATCTTGTAATTGTGAAAAGTTAACTATATTATGAAAGGTAAAAATAACTCAAGTTCGTACAAATTTATATGCACTTAACCAAAAATATATATATAAGGATTTTTTTTGTCTTGCATTATTTTTTTACCAATAAATAAAAGGACATCTCTCAAGTTTCCTTGCCAAATAAAATTCGATTTTTTATTTTTTAATTCGAAAATTCTACAATATAACTAAAGATAATATTTTAATTAAACAAGCAGAAAATTAAAATTTGATTCATTTCAAAAGCATTTATTCATTCACATTGAAACCGTTGCACTGAGAAGAGACCCGACAAATTATTGGGCCCAAGTAATGTAATGTTCAAATCACACATGTCACTAAATTACCCAATTGCAAATAAAACTCAAGCCCAAATACACACATATTTCTCCAAATATATACTCCCTCCGTCTCATTTCAAACTTTACATATTTTCAATTTGAGCGTCTCATTTTAATCTTTATGTTTTCTTTTTTAGTAAATGGGACCCTCACAAATTAAGTGTGAGCATAAATTTTTCAAAACCGCCCGAACCGCACCGAACTGCACCGCTACTAACAGTAGCGGACGCAGGATTTGTAATGAGAAGGGCCCAAATAATAATACGAAGTATAATGTATGAGTTGATATTATATATATTTTGGTGTACACTAAAAAGAAATTCAAAAAGAAAATAGTGGAAAATATAAAAGAATATGCAGAAGTAAAAATAATGAAAATGGTAAAACCGTGGAAAGAATAATGAAAATGGTGAAACTGTGGAAAGAATAAGGAAATAATAAAAAAAATATTAAAGAATGCATGAGTTGCATTCTAACTGAGACCTATTAATCTCCTCACAATAGTTATTTCACTAGGCAAAGTCTCTTGTGAGACGCTACCTTCATGAGACGGTTTGTGAGACGTGTTAAAGTATGTCGATTATTTAAATAAAGTATGTTAAATGGTTGTTAATGTATGTTTTTTAAAATATGTTGGATTATGTATTAAAATATGATGTTAGTGTGTTATAATTTGATTTATTATCGACATACTTTAACCACAAATAAGCATACTTTAACCACAAATAAACATACTTTAGTGACGGGTTGACCCGTCTCACATCCGTATCACCAATAACCCGTCTCACAAGAGACTAACTCATTTCACTGTGCCAATTCACTACTTGAATTAAATTATTACATATATAGTAAAAAAAAATCAAAATCTCAAGGGGCCCCAGTGCCCCCTAACCATAACGTAGGTCCGCCATTGGCTACTAATAATATACTTACATAAATCGTAGTTTATTTATATTTGAGAAATTCGCACCGCCATAACGGTGCAATTTTGATTTTTTCCTAAAATTGCACCGCACCGCCTATACATATGTTATGTACATTTATATTATATATGTGATTTAAACATATTTAAATGTTGAAATCTCAATTTGTTATAATTTGTAAATCTTTGCTCATTGTCAAAACTTATGATTACAAAATTTCTAACAAATGATGATAACTTAAAAAAAACGTTCATGATTATTACTTATTTAAACTCTATGGAGACATCTAAATTCATGATTATAATGAGATATTATAAATTTAAAATAAAAAATAATTACTACTAAGAAATTGACATTTTAGAATAGTTTAGAATTATATATTTTGTAATTATCATAATGGGTTACTAAAGTACATCTATTGAAACATACATATTTATCTATATTTAAGTTTTATATTATTTATATAGTTATATTCCATCTTATTATTAAAACCACTAAATCGCCAAAACCGACCGCCAAACTGTTAAAAACCGATCGATTAATTATAATTGAAAAACCGCAGTTTTAAACTAAACGTAGAACCGAATCGCCTATAGCAAGACAATTTAAATTTTGTAGGAAAACCGCCCAAATCGCACCGTGATCACCCATATCACAAATTAATTATTTCTCTCTCCATGGTCCCTCACATCCCATTAATACACCTACCCACTTTACATTAAAATATTATTTTTCTCACCTCACTACACATCAAAATACTATATTTCTTAATGTACGTGCAAAAAGCAAACGTAAAGTTCGAAACGGAACGGAGAGAATATCATTTTTGTCATGTTATTCTCTAAATACTTTATTTTTAGTTAAAAAATAATAATTTTCAGTTTATTTATTATTTATTGCTTTTTCAATTTTATTGGTTTTTCTTTAATATACTTTCTCTTATTCTAAATTTTGGTTTATAGGTATAAGATTTTATTCTAAATAAATAAAATCTTATATTCCATTCGTCCCGGAGAATTTGGTATAATTTTTTTAGGCACGGAGATTAAGAAGTATAATAATTTAATGTAAAGTCAAGTGAGAGAAATAATATTTAATGTGTAGCGTGTAGTTGTATTATGGGTGATATGTGGGTCCATGAGAATAGATTAATTATTTTTGTGTGATCTTATGTATTAAAAAGGAAATGTGCCAACTTTAGTGGGACAAACAAAAAAGAAAAGTGTGTCAACTTCTATGGGAAGGAGGGAGTACTAATTATTTTCTCAAATATAAAAATATTCTCTCTATTAGATTCTCCAAAATTCGAATCTTTCCTTTTTCGATCACCGTCGCAAATCAACCCACCACGCTACAGCAATCAGCGCCGTTGGATCTCCGTCAGATCCATACATTTCTCCGTAGTCCGCGAAACACATGAACAAAACTCGCATTTTTTAAGTTAGTATTTTTATACCTGTAAGGACAAGAAGTCGTTTCAATTTCAATTTTCCCCAAATTACTGTCGTTTCGGTTTCAATTGCCTCTTCCTCCACGTACACCTCTTTCTCTCACTGCGTTCCCGATTTCCTACTCAGAGATATACATACACAAAATTGCTGAGTGTATGCGTTTCTAGTTGTGATCATCGTGTTGAATTTCTCCTTTTTTTTTCGTTTCTTTTTCTGTCTTTAATTTGCCGTTTCGAGGAAATGGAAATGGTCGCCGTGGAGGATTCGAGCTTTTTGATGGTCTATTGGTGCGCTATCGGAGGAGGAATGGTTGCCGGAAAACGAATAGCTCGACGGTTTGTTAAGACTTTTATAATACCTACGGTACCGCGAAGTTGTCGTTTTAGGGTTGTATAAATTGAAATTTAGGGTTCGTTATATTTCTATTCGATTGTCTTTTTTTCTGTGATTGGAGCATCAAATTGGGCATTTGAACTTCGTGCTGTGTGATATTTTGTGAATTTCTTGTTCTTCGTGCGAATTAGGTTTGAAATTGAGGGAAACAAGAAATTTGAGTTCTCTGTATGCTCTTACCGAATTTGGTGGCAGAAGTCAAATATCGTGGAATTTATTGGTATAAGATGCTTCAATTGCGTTCTAGCTTTCATGAATATCACGCAATGGGTTCCCACTGAAGGTTGTTTTCACTTAATGTAATCAGAATTTCGAATTGGATCATTATTCTGTGGATATTAAGATTTAGGTTTTTTAATTAATTAGCTTCGAAGAAACAGACTTAAGTGTTGAAGATTTCTTATGGCGGGGAGGGAGTTATGGTTTCCAAATAAGAGTGTTGGTAATTTGAAGGAGAAGTTGGTGAGGACAGCTCTTCGTAATGTGAGATCACAAGGTCACCCTTATGTTGAGCTTAGGGAAGATGGGAAGAAGTTGATATTTTTCTGTACTTTGTGTCTTGCGCCTTGTTACGGTGAATCAAACTTGTGGGATCACTTGAATGGCAATGTACACACTAAAAGACTAGCTGCTGCACAAGTTACGCTGCTGAAACCAAATCCTTGGCCGTTCAATGATGGTGTGTTTTTCTTTCATGAGACGGAAGAGCAAAATGAAACTTTACGTGTTTCATGTTCTGAGAAAGATAAGTTGCTAGACATCCATGATTCTGATGCAAAGAGCCTTGCAGTGGTAAGTTATGTAATGGAACCGAGTGCTGAGAATTCTGCTGATTTTGATGAAAATAATGGCAACTCAAACATGGATTGTGACGCATCTGGTAAACAATTAGTCATTCCTGCTGTGCTGCAAAGAGATGAGGTATCTGAATTGTCAGTGAGACATATGGGTGTTGGTAAAATCAGTGCTAGGTTTATTGAGAAGGATGGCGTCTCCCGTGAATTTCGTAGAATATGGTGTGAATGGCTTGGGGATGAGGTTTTCACAAATGAAGAAACTAACATAAAAGAGCACGACTTTGCTGTTGTTACATTTGCTTACAACTATGACTTGGGACGAAGGGGGTTATTATATGATTTTAGATGCTTGCTTCCTTCTAGTGGACTTGTGGAAGCTGACGTTCGTGTTTGTTCTAGAGGGAGGAAAAGGAAGTCATTTTCTGATACAGAATTAAGCGAGGCTTTATGTATCTCTTCTGGAGAGGAGTCAAAATCTTCACATTGTTCAAAATCAAAGAAGTTGATACATGGAAATGATGATCAACAACTGTATTCTCATATTCTTTCAAGCAAGACTATGACAAAAAGATTCAAAGACCAACTGCATGTTTTTTCTGAGAGGAGTTGTGATATCTGCCGTCAGAGGATGTTCCCTGATAAAGATGTGGCTGCGCTGCTGAACATGAGAACTGGAAAGCTTGTTTGCAGTAGTAGAAATACGACTGGGGTTGTCTTTTTTTCTTTTTCTTTTCTTATGAGTTTTTTTTTTTTTTTTTTTTTTTAATTTAGTGGCTTTTCTAGTATCTTTACTTATTTATATTGATCTCTATGATTTCATTTTCATGCAGGCGTTCCATGTATTTCATATATCCTGTCTCATTCACTGGATATTGTATTTTGAGGTTGAATTATCTGAAAATCAGTCAAAGGAGCCCAAGGCGACAAAGCAGCCCAAATCAAAGACAAAGGGGCTTAAATCAAAGGCAAAACCCAGTCCAGAGAAGGTTAAAGGCAAGAATGGAGTAAAGAAAAAGAAGGACAAGTTGCAAGAGAAGAGAATTCGCTCGGTATTCTGTCCTGAATGCCAGGGCAGTGGTACAAGAATTGATGGGGATGAGCTTGAGAAGCCAATTGTCCCACTCTCAGAGGTTAACTTCACTTCTCCATTCGAATATTTATAGCTTAAAATTTTGTTCTGTTTCTTTATTAACCAAATATTTTGTGTGTGTATGTATTAATTCAGATATTCTGGTACAAGATCAAACTTCGCGACGCCCATAAGGCATGGTTGAAAAGTCCTGAACTACTGCAAAACTGCTCTATGGGGTTTGGTTTCCCGTCTAAATCAGATGAAACGCACAAGGTAAGGCTTGTTCAATTGTCGAAGCATCCGAACGAGATGTGTGACTTCCTGATTCCATGGATGCTAACGCATATCATATGAACATTACACTTTTCAGGAAAATGTAGTTCCACTGAAGTTACTCAACTTCTACCGTGCTGAATGCCTGGATTAGAAAGTGAAGGAGGTTTATTTACTTGTGAATTCTTCTTTTGGCTGTTGAGGATAATGAAATTGCTTGGAATAGCTGTACATGTTTAGACAACTCTTTTTAGTTGGACATTTGCTAGTAAATTAAATGCCCTTTTATTTGCTGCTTATGTGAACAATCTTTTAATTAAAATAGATCATGCAAGATTGGCACCTCAAGATGAACATTCTTGAATATTCACATTGAATTTCTCATTGTTAGCCCTAAAGTGAGAAAGACATCCTTTCCATGTCAAATTTTAGTCTGTAATACCAAATCATTTTAAAGTCAAATTTTGAATCCACAAAATTTTAGTCCGTATATGCTTCTTCCCACTTCCATCTTTATTTTTTCACTACTTCGATCTTTATTTTTTCATTTTTCATTACTTCGATCTTTATATTTTCATTTTTAGTATATGTGACTATACAAATCAATTAATATCTCATAGTGGGTTCACACTCAGCATTCATCTTAAATTATCACAAGTTTAATAACAGTCAAAGCTAAATTCAAATTAAACATATTCATTTACTACTATATTACTATAATAACTAAACGTCAAAGGGAAATTCAAATTAAACATATTTACTATCTATATTATGCAGAAAAGTGGAATCGCAAGACTATTCAAATTAAACATATTTACTATCTATATTATACAAAAAAGTGGAATCACAAGTCTTGCGTGACCGTCTTACGTGAGACAATTTACATTTTTTTAAATAGTTATCACTTTCGTTATAAAACATATAATTTTTTCTATAAAATGTTATCACTTTTTACTTACACTATAAATTGTTCATGAAATAGCATTATTACTTTTCAATAATTGAGTATCTTTTCATAATAAAAGTTACTCCCTCTGTCCCACTAAAAATGTAATATTTTTTTTGGCACAGAGATTAAGAAGTATAATAATTTAATGGGAAATAGGTTAAAGATATAATATTTTAATGTGTAGTGGATAAGCGTATTAGTGGTATTTTTGGGTCTCATATAGATATATTAAGGGCATCTCCAACCATACTCCATTTTAGAGAATACTCTATAAATATAAATATGGAGAATCTCCTCCTCCAACCATCCCCTATTTTGTGTACAGTGATTAGAGAATAGAGTGGCCGTACTCTAAATTTAGAGGAGAGAATGGAAATAGAGTGTGGAAAATGGAGGATAAATAATTTACAAAAATGTCATTTATTTCATTACAAAAGTATTTATTTGATTTAAAATAAAAATAACAGTACGAATATAGAGAATAGGGCTTAGGGTATTTTTTAAATGTAGTATCAAATACTCTTTTTTAAATGATAGAGTACTCTAAATTGAAGGAAATGGTTGGAGATGCCCTAATTGTTTTGGGTAGGTCTCATATACTTAAAAAAAAAATGTGAAAACACAATTTTGGTGGAACGAATGGAGTATTATTTTTTATTCATTTTACGTAAATTCTTATGTGAGACGATATCACACAAGTATTTGCATTTAAAATAAATGAGGTTTAACGATCATAGATCACGAGTGCAAATATTCATGAACAAATTTGACTCTTTAATTGTTATTTAGTAATTATATCAACACATATGTGCTTGATGTTTGTTTAACTTACCAAACAAATGTTAGTGATTAGAAAACTACTCATAAAATACCACTTACCACTTACTTTTATTTGATATTTGAAAATTGCTTGAATTTTATTTGATTACACCAATTGGGGTTCATCTTCTTCTGCACGTGCATATTTATGTCTCCAACGCATCGATTTCATCAGCTCGTGTTCGGAAATTCTGGATGTGCATCTCAATGGATCCAAAAAAAATACTTCCTCCGTCTCTAAAAAGCTGGCACACTTTCCATTTTGGGCTGTCCCACAAAAGTTTGCACATCCCAAAAAAAACAAAAAGTAAAAAACAATCACCCTTCCCCATACACTTTAATTACAAAAAAACCATCTCTACCTACCATACTTTATCATTTATATATTACATAAAAATACCATTATACCCCTAAAAGTTATCACTTTCTTAATCTCCGTGCCGAAAAGAGGTGTGCAAACTTTTTAGAGACGGAGGGAGTATGTATTTTAACCTGCTATAAAGAGGAGTGGAAGTTCGTTCTTCTTGCTCCATTTTTACCTGTACCATCCCTATGTATTGGCTGCTACGAAGGTCGGGTTTCTCTTTTATTGCTTCCAACATAATTGGTTGCCTACCTATGATCTTGCAAAAATACTACGGAAAAAGAAGATTTAGACTTTCACGATTGACGAAAAATCCTACGGGAATGTCGTCGGCGAGACACACGCCCATATTAATTCTGTTTATGTCCATTTTATTCGTAGGATGTGTATTTAATAAATTAAGAGTAATTTAGACTTTTCAAAAATACTTATTTTAATTTTATAATAATAGGATGTTTATTAAATAGAAAGGGGTGTGCATATAAGATTAGCCTAAAAAAAATCAAAATTCTAAAATATGCTAAATATTCAATCTTCAATTTGCAAATGGGTAGTTTATAGTAAATGTTATTTTAACATTGCTGTAATATGTTGAATAGTATTGGGCTTGTCACTTGACCCAATAAGACAAGCCCAATGAGCTTTTTTTTTTTTTTAATCTAAAAATTTTGTGATACTCTATTCCTCTTCACATTTTTTATTTTCATTTATGCTACACTTATCGTCATTCTTCACTAATCACCATAAAAAAAAGAAAATATAATGTAATTTAATAACCTCAAAAATTATATTAATTTTAAAAAATATAATTCTCATCTAATATACATAACATTTTTTTTTATTACTTAAAAATAACACAATATCCCCTAAAAAATTAATAAAATTAATAAAAAAATAACTTTTCTTAAACTATATATCTACCGTACCCGTAAAGTTAAGTATTAGAGGAGGGAGTATTTATTTAGTTTTCTCAAATTATGGAATTTATTTGATAATTTAGTGCTTGGAGGAGGGAGTATTTATTTAGTTTTCTCAAATTATGGAATTTATTTGATAATTTAGACCAATTTCGAATAGACTGCCACTTTGTTTATTACTAATAATAATTTAGACCAATTTCGAATAGAGTGCCACTTTGTTTATTACTAATACTAACTTTTCTTTCACATGCATTTAAGAAATTATACTTATTAAAATTGCAATTTTGCTTGCCCTTTACTTTTTCATTACTTCAATGCATTATAAATGAAGTTTTGTAAATAATTTAAAATTTTATATAATATCAAGTTAGTCTCTTTAATTCAATTAACGTGTTAAATAATAAAACAGTACAGTTTAAATAAATATATATACATATTTAAGTCGTTGGTCAAATATTGAATAGTGAGTCGATTATATAAATTGATCATCCAAAGGTATAATCAACGTGATCCAATTGATTTTCTTAGCTTATATTATTAATATTGTTTTTATCTGGCAGAAACTGGACTTGTTAATGTGTCCAGAACCCAAAAATAGCAAATTAGTATCAATTTTTTTTTCTTTTATCATCTCACATTATTATCACATTTGTAACAACATTATTTTATCAATTTTAATTTTTTTTTAATCATGGTTCATAATTGAACTCACCCCTAATACAAATTATAACATACAGTATTATTTAATAATAATTAAACCAATAAACATTTAAAATCAGCGCTTTTCAAATTTTTATTATGGAATTGTGATAATTTGTTTTATATTAATAGTAAAGACTTCTGTAAAATAATGGGTCGAATTTAACTTTGATTGCAGAACACTCATCGTATACCCAATGAAATACACTCGAGAGATTTTCTTTTATTAAATATTTAAAAAATGAATTTTTTTATTAACAACTTTCTCGTAATATCTTATATATGGTCGTGCATTTTAAATTCTCTGGCTATAATTTATTTGATTGAACATATAAATAATTTATTTAATCTGCCAAAATTCTCCACCCCTCTTGTCCTTTTTTCTTTTTTTTTTTAATTGTCAATTTTTTATTTATAAGCTATACATCACTAACTTAATATTGACACCCATAGAAAAGGCCTACTATAAATCGAGCCATTCGATATCTTTATTTATTTAAAATAATTATAATAATAGGTGCAAGAAATTATTAAACTAATGGAGAAAATGATTAAATAAGCTAGCTAGGAATATTGTTTTTGACCTTTTATATAATACCTTCAACTTAATTTTTAAGTCACCTTGGTGTATCTAGATTTACAAATAGTAAGTATATTTAGACCGATCTACTTATAACTTTGTTAGAAGAATTTGACAATAATAAAATCTCTTAATAAAAGTAAAATATATAACTTAAACCACGATAAAATAATAAAAACCTAAGCACGTAATACATGCACTTGCTATAATATTTTTAAGCCTACTAGATATTACCCATTTGTGCGTTGCACGAAAAGAACTAAGTATTTTACAATTATGTATTTTTATATTTATTTTTTAATCATAAATAGTATATATATATATATATATATAATTATTTCTTTATTTATTTAAATTTATGTATTTTATTAAATTACTAATTATTTATGTATAATATATAAATATATTTTTTATATACGGTAATTTTGTATTTATCAATTAAATCGCATTGTTTATATGCTTATTTTTTATAACATTAAATTTGATTCTCTATTTAAGAAAAATAGAGTATATATTAACTTTCTATTATATTAAAATTATTTTATTTTAATTGATATTTAAAGAAAGATATTGTATACTATAATTTATATTGGCTAATTATACTATGCACCCGAGTGCATCCTAAGATAGGGTGCACCCACTTTAAAAAATGTATACAAATATAAACAAAAACATATATAATTATGGATAAAAATATATACAATTTAATTGTTATTTTTTTAATGAAAATTTGAGTGTAAAAATATACAATTATTAAAAAATATGTATACACTATTGAATAACAAATTATACATATATGGATGCTGGGTTTTTTATGAAAAATTTAGTGTGAAAAAATCACTTCAAACACTGGTGACTTTTTTTAATGATTGAAACAACAAATAAGATTAAATAAAAATAAGAACACTAAGGTTAAAAAAATAAAAATAGTATTTATGGAATATAAAAATTACAAAAAAATAAAGAAAAAACATAAATCATAAGATAAACTAAAAAAAAGATACCTAAAAAAACAATAAAATAATAAATAATAAATATTAATATATTATTTATGGAGACGATTCTAATAAAAATAAAATTGAATGAAAAATTAAAATAAATCACAAAATTTCGAAAATAAATTTCATATATCAATCCTAAAGATTTAATTAAAAGATATTAAGATATTTATAGAGACGATACTGATGGAAATAAATTATTTTAAATCTCCAATTCTAAAATTTTTGAAATTAATTATAGATTATCCAAATTTATCACTCCAGTGTTTGGTGACTTTTTTTAATGATTGAAACTGCAAATAAAATCAAATAAAAATTAGAACAATAAGGTTAAAAAATTATAAAAATAGATTTTATAAAATATAAAGAAAACAATAAAACCAAGAAAAATCATAAATCATAAGATAAATGGAAAAATTACCTTAAAGGAGAATGATTGAATCTAAAAAAAAAGATCAAATAAAAATATAAAAGATAAAATAATTAAAGTATAAAAATAGAGTTTATTATGGATTGTCCAAATTCATCACTCCAAACATTGATGACTTTTTTTAATGATTGAAATTGTAAATAAGGTCAAAAAATGAAAAATAAAAAAGAAGAATGATACCTCAAATGTAATGATTGAACCTGAAAATAAGATCAAATAAAAGTATAAAACATAAAATAAATTAAAGTATATAAATAAGTTTATAGAATTATAAAGTAAATATAAAAATCGTAGAGAAACGAAAATGAGTTAACAAAAAAAAAAAAAATAATAATGATACTTCAATTGAGAATGATTGAACCTACTTATAAGATCAAATATGAGAATGATTCAACATAAAAATAAGATCAAATAAAAAAGATAAAATAAATTAAAACATATAAATAAAAAATCGAAGAGAAATAAAAAGATAACAAAAATAAAAAAGTAAAACATATAAATAAAAAATCGAAGAGAAAATAAAAAGATAACAAAAAATAAAAAAGAAGAATGATACCTGAGAGAATGATTGAACCTGCGGATCAAATCAAATAAAAATATAAAAGATAAAACAAAAAATATAAAACAAATAAAAGTAGAGAAGAAATAATATGAAAGTGAAATAGAGAAGAAAAAGAAGAAGCATCAAAAAGAAAAAAAAGTAGGGATTTGATTATGTAATGAAAAGGTTTATATAGAATGATTTGAAAGAATGAACGATTGATTGAAAGTAATCAACGACGTAAAGAAAAGGTAAAAAATTACCAAATATAGCGTTGAAAGATTTAATATTATTAAAATTGGTATATTGATTGACAATTAATAAAATATATGCCAATAATATTTTTCATATAAATCAAATTTATATTGTTAATTAAAAAATTATTATTAGTATAAATAGGATTCATGATTGAGATCAAAATCATGTAATAGACAGTTTAGATTAAAATTGAATGAATACTAAATTTATTAAAATTATAAAGATGGAGAAAATTTGAAGATAAAAAAAGAAATTAATTTTGTTTTTATACATATATATAAATTAAATAATTAAAAATTAGCCAAATAAACCAAAAATATATCTAATATTTATCAAATTTATATTGTAAAATAAAAAATAAATTTAAATAATAAAATTCATTGATAGTATAATCAAATTTTATGATTGAAATCAAAAGCATTAATTGGATGATTAAGATTAAAATTTAATTATTTCTAAATAGAGTAAAATTGAAAAAAAATATAAAAACAAAAGTAGAAGTTTAAGTTTGTTTTTAAAGATGAAGAAAAATTGAAGATAAAAAAGAAATTAATTTTGTTTTTATACATGTATATAAATTAAATAATTAAAAATTAGTCAAATATACCAAAAATATCTCAAATATTTATCAAATTTATATTGTAAAATAAAAAAATAAATTTAAATATAAAATTCATTGTTAGTATAATTAAATTTTATGATTGAAATCAAAAGCATTAATTGGCTGGTTAAGATTAAAATTGAATTATTTCTAAATAAAATAAAATTGAAAAAAAAAATAAAAACAAAAGTAGAAGTTTATGTTTACTTTTATATATGTATAGATAACAGTAATGATTGTTAGAGAAAGAAATAGAGAAAAGAAAAAAAAATAATCATTTTTCATGTGACTTGAAACCTAACTATTTTCACTGTCAAAGAGAGCTCTGAATTTTCTTTTTAGTTTATATTTTTTTAAAACGTTTTACTACATACAGAATGGATCCATTCTCAATTAATTGAAAAGGTCTGAAAACTTATTTTAAATCAAATTTGAGAAATTGGAGCTCATGAAAATGTAATTAATAAAAAGTCTACACACTTTGCTAGGACTTATTGAGGAAAATCTGCGTTCATTAATGACTAATAACCAAGAAATTAGGTAAAAGAAATTTTGATTTAGTCACATTTTATTTGATAATATAATGGACTTAAGAGTGATTGCACACTCAGTGGGATTCATAGTTAACTGACAAATATTATTTGTTTACTTTTAAATATTAGTTTATTTACTAAAAAATTAATTTATTAATAGTCGTAGAAAACGCATCCAATGAAATGATAATGTTCATTATTATATTATTTTGATTAATTAATTAAGTTGCGGTCTAACTTGGTGTTACATATGGAAAGATGGAATTAAGTTTAATAGACAATATTATAGAGGGTTAATTGAAAAAAAAACCACTAACTTTATTCCTATTGTAAATTAATATCACTTTTGAGAAATTGCAAATAAAACTATCACCTTTAAGTATTGTTGCAAAATAAATCCAATTTTTTATTAAAGTGGAGTTTTTTTTTTTTGCAACCATACCTAAAGGTGATGATTTTATTTACAATTTTTCAAAAGTGAGGATTAATTTACAATAGAAGTAAAGCTCATGATTTTTTTTTTGCAATTAATCCTATTATAAAAATAAAGGGTGAACAGGATACAAGGGATAAAAATGGAAAGATGGAATTAAGTGAATCGACGTGTATTAATCTCATTCGATTAAGTATTAATTCAAACATTTGAGAAAATTATTGAGTAAATAAATTAATAAGTAAAGTTAGTGCCGTTTCCTAAATATTATGTCCACGACACTCATTAATTTAACGTTTAAATTTAGGGAAGGAAGATACAGGAATACTTACGTTACGTTTGATAAATGAGAAGTTATTTAATATTTTTAAATGATAATATTTAATAAAAAATAGTAATTGAATTAATAAAACATAAACGTGAATGGATGAACAAGTTACGTTTGATAAATGAGAAGTTATTTAATATTTTTTAAATGATAATATTTAATAAAATATAGTAATTGAATTAATAAAACATAAACGTGAATGGATGAACAATTATATATATAAAAGAATAATATTTTCAATAAAATGTAGTAGTAGTAATATTTTTTTTATTAAAATCATGAAAATATTAATATAACATAAAAAATAGTTTCGTGCAAATATTACCCTCAAATTTAAATATTGTTCTTCTTGAGAAAAGTAAAAGAGCAATAGATGTCTCATAATGAAATTGTTTTATTTTTATTTATTTTTTATTAGTTATAATTATTCATTATTAATTTTATATTTTTTTAATTAAAAATATTATAATTTTTAATTTATACCACAAATTATTGAGGACTATTATTTCTTTTCATAAATGAAGAATATTTTTTTTTAAATGTTATCATTTTTTTATCTATCTTACGAGTTTCGTGACATAATCTTATACAATTATTCATTGTAGTTAAAAAAAATTAAAATTAATAAATACATTCATTCAACAACATATATAAAACCAATGTAAATAAACAATAGGATGGAGTCCGTATTAAAACTGGTTTTTATTTTGATAAATATATATTTTTAATTTAAAAATGGTATTGAAGATTATCTTAAAATATGACTTTTACCTTAATCAAATTAAACTTTATGAAATTTGGTTGTAGCAATTCAATCAATCTTGTAGCAATGCAGCCAATGCTTCAAGCACTTTACTCAATTAATTTACAATCATAACTTTCAAGCTTGCTAATTCACAATTTCATTTTATTTTTTCTTTCAAATTGAGTAAGTTTTTAACTTTACCCAAATGTTTTTTTAGCCTATCTATATCACAAAACTTTCCACATCTTTTCAACTTCTTTAATTGAGTATATTTTTAACTTTACCTGATTATTTTCCATAATTCCTATAAAATAAAAAATATATATATATATATATTATCTCGAAATTGGCCGTTGTCGTCCGGAAAGGGTAGCTTGAATCAAACAATTAGATTAGACCAAGTTGAATTAATTAAATATGTGGAAAATTATGCAACTTAATTAAAATACACATGGACCCACCCCTTTCAATTATATTATGGGAAATATATACTTCGACAACAGGATTTATTAATTCAAGAAAAGTCATTAATCAATTATATAATTTTTTTATCAATGAAATATTTTATCCATAAATTCTTAATTTAATTGTTAAATTAGTTTACCAATAAATTAATAACAAAATTTAGTAATTTTTCAATGATAAAGCAGTAGTTGGTATATTTTTATCAACAAAAATTCAATTCTATTGTAAATATTTTCATTGGTAATTCATTGTAAATCATTTCGTTTGTAAATTATACTTATTCCTTTGTTATCCATTGGTGTGTATATCACTCATTGGTAAAAACATTATAAATTTGTTGGAATTACGTTGCTAAAAGACGAATGTAGTTTTAACTGTCACTTTGTTGGCATAAAAATATTATAAATTTATTGGAATTATGTTGGTAAAAGACAATACAAACACTTGTGTAAACCGGGTTCACGGTGTAAATTCTGTGGTTTCTTTTCAAATCCTATATATCCTATATATTGTTAGGGTGTTTAAATTAAGGAGGATCACAGAGTTTACAAAATTTTATGATATAAATTCGATTTATAAGAGACTAACTCAAAAGACAAATGTAATTATAAGTGTCAATCCGTTGGTAATTGCCTTGAATTCTGTTTGTAAATTTTGTTTCTAAAAATGATTTTTTTTCCTAACATGATATCCTCCCAGTATTTTTTTAACGCATTATTATTATTTTTAAGATAATAATAGAATTGATGTGTAATAGTAATTGAGAGATTAAATAGAATTGACTTGGTCAACGGGTACTAATGGTCAATCAAATCAGTAATTAATATGTGTAATCACTAAATTCAAGATTACAAATTGAAACAGATCAAAATTTGAGTCCAATTGATACTGACGATTGGGTCCAGCCCAATTGAATATATGTATGCTTTGAACTTTTTGCATGGTAAAAAAATTAAAAATTATTACTATAATTAAACTTTTACTGAAGGGGCCCACAGGAACTATAAAAAAATAATAATCTTATATTCTACAATAATTCACATATAAATATAGGGTTATTATGTAATGCACCTGGTATACCGATACACTTTCAGTTTTATAAAGTAAAGTGATAGATGTAGTGGGTGGTTATCAAAATTATTTTAGTTATTTTATTTTATTGTGTGGTGATCATTAAATAAATAGTTGATCTAACGATGTAAATTATCTAGGTGCATCAGTGCCTCAGTTGTATCGAGGTTAGACTCATAAATTTAACACAGTAATTTTTTTTATTAAATGTCTTTTTCTTTTTTGTCATATATTCATGTGATTTGCTATTTTCTCTTCCAACGAGTCTTGCCTGACATTAAAATAAATAAACAAAATTTTAAAAAATAAAATAAAGTGATATTACTATTTTTTAAGAAAGAAAAATCTAAATATAGTTATTTATTTATTTAACAAAAAAAATTAACTTAAAATTGTCTATTTTTTCTTAAATTTATTATATTTAATTTGTAATGTGATGAAGCCAAACATATATGGTTTCACATAAAACAATTTGGGATATTAAATATTTTTGACATTATTGGATTATTGGATGAATGAGATGTTAACTGATTCATTCCTAACTTTTCACCATGTATTGATTAAAATTTAGTCATATTTGGTGCGATTCTGCCACATGTAGTTCATACTTCATAGATATGACTGATACAATACTATTTATTTTTTAAATTTAGTATGTATAATTTTATTCATATTAAAAAAAGAAATTAGAATATGCCTTTGTTTAATTCTTAATTATTATTATCCCTCTTCTTAATGTGACGAAAATAATGTCAAAATTTGTGCTTGAGATTTAACATGATTTTCCACTTAACGATGTGACGCAGAAAAATTTTAATATATTTAAGCTAAACATTTATGTAAATTACGTGGTTCCCCTTTCAATTCTATTATACCATATATATTGTTATTGTTTAAATTAAAAGGAAATCACGGAGTTAACACTGTGTAGAAACTCAATTTATAGAATACGAACTCTATATTTATTGAAAAAAAAAAAAGGATTGAAACAAAGACCGTGCCAGTATATGTAAATAACAATAATATGTTATGTCACTCTATTATTAGAATTAAAAATATAATAATACTAGTTGGCCGTTGAACCAATTTAATTGAAACTATATATGGAGTATATAACTAATTGCGGCTATAAATAACTTTCTAAAAGTATGAGGTGTCGTGTTACGCCCCAATTTTTTAATAAATAAAAAGGGAGATCTATTCGCAATTCTTTGATAATATTAATCTTCAATGCCGTTTTTTCCAATAAATAGAAAGGGAGATCTATTCTCAATTATTTGATAATATTAACCTTCAATGCGGGCGTGAACCATAATATAAAGTTAATAAAATATCATAAACAGTGAAAATTATACAAAAGTATATAATTAGAAATTATATAAAGAGATTTTGACGCAGCGCATTAATTAAAAAGCTCTCACGCAACGCATTCGCCCCTGGTACGCCGTCGCAACCTCAACCTAAAAAGAGTTTGGAGTGGAAGGAGTGAGCATGTGAAATACACTCAGTGGGTTAACTTAAATGATTGCACAGTTAAAAATAAATATGCATGCCAAATATACCATAAGATGTAACATATGCCAATTTTAATAAAATAATTTGCACATTATCGTTCGATAACTCATTGAAAATATTTTAGACCGAATCATCATCCGATAACTTGTGTTAGTTGGTCTGTGTGCACCGGGCCGTCACCCCAGTACGATGTTAGCATACTTTGAAATATATTTTAGTACTGAGCCGACGTAGCCAGTAACTTATGTTAGTTGGTATATGTGCACCGAGTCGTCACCCCGTACAAGTGTTAGTAGAAAATATTTATCATCGAACTAAAAGCACACATGGCACATAACATGACATATCAGTAACACATATCACATCTTAACATAGCAATCATGACATAAAATTGTAGCACTCGATAAAGAGTGAAAGTTACCCCACCTTGACATTTATTGGAAATAGTAGAGTGGACAATGCTTGCTCCTCGATCTCATAAATTCTTTAAAATGATAGACTAATTTTATTACAAATATAAAATAAATATTTTTCACTTAAAATAATAATAGTGATAAAAATTATAATAATTCTATTTAATGAAAAATTATACTTATAAATGAAAAGTAAGATAATAATAATAATAATATTTAAAATAAAAAGTTAAGATAATAATATAAAATTATAATCATAAAATTAAAATATATAATTATAAAATAAATATATATAATATGTACTTGCATAAAACCTACAAAATTATTATTAAAATATATAATTTTATAAATTGCAATCAAGTCCCTGCATTATATTAAATTTTCATTTAAACTTACTCTAAACTTTAAACTTATTACAAAATGACCCAATTTTAGTTATACAACTCCTTTGAAATTTCGAAAATATCGTTGGAATCCTTCTGAGGTGAGGATCACACCAGTACCAATTTTGTATCAAAATATTGAAGTTTTGAAAATATGAAATTTATGCCGTGAAGTGGGTTTCTTCTCAACTTCTTCATTTTTCGTCAAAACTCAAAACTAATTATACCTTTATGATTTTCGTGAGGAGAGCTTCAAAACGGACTATAATATCAAAGCTAACTCACACCAAAACAAAATCTACCATTAAAGGAGTTGAAACTTTGACGGAGCTTTTCTAGCTCAAAATGACATCTATTTTATAAAAGAATTATATATTTGGAATATATGCTTCGAGACGAACATTTCTATATATAACATGATAAGATTAAATAACGAAATGAGGAAGCTACAATGTGAACAGTGTGTATGTATATATAATATTTCTATTTATTTTAGGGTCACTTACTATTGGATACATAAAATAATGCATAATTGCTATAAACTACATCAATCAAAGTACTAATACTCATAACTACACAATTATGATTGTGATACCATAAATACCCTTATGTGTTTGCACAATTTATTTTTGCACATTTTGTTTGCACATTTTAAAATGTTCCAGTGGAGGTCTGGCAGCCGGTGGCGGAGGTCAGGCGGCGGTCCGGCGAATTTTTTTTGCACAATTTGTTTTTGCACATTTTGTTTGCACAATTTGCTTGGAACATTTTTTTTTTTGCATATTTTGTTTTTGCACATTTTGTTTTACACAATTTTATTTTTGCCCATTTTGTTTTGCACAATTTGCTTGAAACATTTTTTTTTTTTGCACATTTTGCTTTGCACTTTTTGTTTTTGCATAATTTTTTTCCATATTTTTTTTATGCATTTATCTTTGGCACTTTTTTTTCATATTTTTTAGGGTCAACTAAGTATGAAAGTGGTTGAGGATGACAGGAAATGCCTCACGAATTGATTAGCAATAAGAAGAATGGGAAACATTGAGTTTAGGATGTCATTCGGAAGAGTTATGAGCCTTAATTTATTCAAGGGCTTGATGCTATATGGGGAAATCAAATCCAATAAGCAATGCCATTTTAGGAAAACCAGTATAACTTCTTTTTTGAACCGGTGACTTCATTACTCCGTTTATTGGTATACTATACAGTATGAAATAATTTCCGCAGTATTTCACCCCGTGACTCAATTTTAATGCACAAGTGACTCAATTTCACAAAATAAACTAGACAAACCCGTAAATTCTTAAAGACGAAAATAAATAGTGCAAAAAATTGTAAAAAAATTGTATAAATTGTAATAGATTATAAAATCAAGAAATATGATCATCAAACGTAAATAAGATAATTAATCAAATGAACAAATTAACATTTCTTGAGAAAATGTAATATAGTTCTAATTAATGCAATATGGAAAGAGGGGGATAAATTAAAGAATTTATAAAAATTAATTGCATTGTAACACAAACGGTAGGAAAGAACCCACACCCAGAAACACACACATACACAATTGTATAATCACATTAAATTAACAAACAAGAAGATGAATATTAACAATTAATCCTCACCTTAATTCGAGAAAACTCCAACTGGAAATTTGCAAAAAAATAAAGAATTAATAGAAAGTGGAAACCCTAGCAAGTTAAGGTTCTAAAGCAGATCCTCTACTATTCGCAATTAAATAGTGAAGGAAAGGGGAGAAGTGATTAATTAGTAGAATGGAGATGGATTGTTATGTGTGTAGAAGAAGAATGAATGAGGATTACAAAAATGAAAAAGGGAGTAATTAATGATTATTGAAGAAGTCAGTCTTATCTAATTACTCACTTCTCTCACTTCTAGATCTACGCCGTCCTTCCCATCGCAGTTCACCAGCATCGCGCACTGAACCAGTTCGTCATCTCCGACGGCTACCACAGAGTCGTACCGGAGCTGCACGTCCTTCGTCAGCCAGTGCCGCCGCGCCTCCATCGCCTTCACGCTCGCGATGTTCACCTCCCATATCTTCACTGGGTCGACCAGTCGGAGCACGTTTCCGTCACGATCACCTTCGAGTACACTAATTTGTAGAGAGAGTAGAGAGAGAAATTGGGCGGAGGCGTAGCTGGTGGAGCATGAGGGATTTGGGGGAGTGGAATTGGGTGAGGGAAAGATACAGCCGAATTTTTGTTTAAATATCAGGGGTATACAGGGCATTTCAATAGATTATTTTGTAGTGGATACTAATTTCAAAATTTTCATGTATCTTATAACAATTATGACATAAAGTATGTATCTCACAGTAATAAACCCTTTATTTTATTATTATTATATTACTAATATATATATCTTTATATTTAGAATTAAAAAGTAAATCTTAAAATGATAAATAAATCAATTAATAAAAATATATCTTCAAAAATTTTGAGTATATCCTCATTATTAAATTATTACAGTATGCATTTAATATTGAATTATCTAATTAATTTTCTTATAAAATATAATGCATCCCCATATTATGTGGGAATATATATATATATGTATATATATATATATATATATATATATATATATATATATATATATATATATTGAAAGTTAGTTGAACCAATTCAATTACTTTGAACCTGTGACGGACCATGCTTTGAATAAAATATAATGCATCCCCATATTATGTGGGAATATATATATATATATATATATATATATATATATATTGAAAGTTAGTTGAACCAATTCAATTACTTTGAACCTGTGACGGACCATGCTTTGAACAAAATTTATGATTTTTAGAAACGCAGACATTAATGTCACGTCGTATAGAAATAGGTTTTAAAAAAAAATCCCCCACTTCATGTGTCTCAATACCTTGGTCCGAATACTTCCCATAGAAATACATCAATTTTTTTAACAATGGAATTGGAAAAAGTTTAAATTAAAAAAAAATCAAAATGTATATGAGATACTCTCTTATGAGACGGGTTATTTGTGAGACGGGTCGACTCATTACTAAAGTATGCTTATTGTATGGATAAAGTATGCTTATTTATAGTTAAAGTATGTTAATAATAAATCATATTATAACAAGCTAAAATCATTCTTTAATACATAATTCAGCATAGTTTTCATATTATAACAAGCTAAAATCATTATTTAATACATAATTCAGCATAGTTTTCATATTATAACAAGGTAAAATTATTTTTTAATACATATTTCAGCATACTTTAGAAAACGTACTTTAACAATCATTAAACATACTTTATCTATACAATAAGCATATTTTAGTGATGAATCGATCTATCTCACAAATAACCCGTCTCAAAAGAGACTTTGTTATTGTATATTACTATATGCTAAAATATTATTATATACTCCATTCCTCCTAAAACATGTTAACTATTTATAGTTGTCTAATGATTATGTGCGTACAGTATATAGCTTGAGTAGAATTATTTTTTTACCAATTTTATTAATTTTTAGGAGTATTATTATATTTTTAGATCATAAATAAAATATAAAATATATTATATTATGTGTTAGATGCGAGTTATATTTTTAAAATTAAAATAAAAATTTTAAGTTATTAATTAATGTGATATTTCTTTTTAGAGTGTATATTAGGTGCACCCGGGTGCACTTGCACCCATATGTGTATAATTTTTTATTCTATTTTGTATACATGTTATTCTCTTTTGTATACGTGTTTTGTAATAATTGTATACTTTTTTCACACTAAGTTTTTCATTAAAAAAATAAGCATTCATATGTGTATAACATGTATTTTAATAATTGTACATTTTCTTACACTCAATTTTTTATTAAAAAAATTAACAATTAAATTGTATACATTTTTACTCATAATTGTATATATTTTGGCTTATATTTGTACGTGGGTGCACACGAAACTTCGTGTGTACCCGGGTGCACACTATATTTAGCCTTCTTTTTACACATAGTGATGTTAAATTTCTTATATGCAAATAATGATGATAAATATGGAATTGACGGAAACTGAAAAATATAAAATAAATATATAACTGAGGGAGTATTAATCATTCCTGCCAATATTGCTTCCACTGTGAACTTAGGAGGGATCGAAGTGATAAACTTTAAGGATAATAAAACTAAAGCAAAATTACAAATAAATAAAACAAAAACAATAATAATTTAATATGTAATTAAGAAACTATAAATTTCCTTCAAATAGAGTGGTTCATAACATGGAGTATTAAGCATCTCTTAATTGAAATAGGCAAAATTGCTAAATTAGTACGAATTGTAAGATTAGATGGCTGTTTTAATTTATTTACAAACTTTTTCTAAATGGCTACATGACATATATTATTTAATTATTTATTATTACATGACATATAAAAGTAATTCATTTATTATTTAATTATTATATTCCAAATTAAAATTAATATTCTTGACTATTGAATACAAAAAATAGATAATAAAAATTTGGTATATTAAGAGTAATACTCTTAATATAATAAAAATAAAAATTTAAGTAAATAGTAATCCAGATGTATGTTTTTAGGATCCATCCATTTAGGTTCACACTCTTAAGTAAATAATACTCCCTCAGTCCCACAAGACGCTTTATGTTTATTATTCTACGTTGGTTAAGAAAAGTTACACTTTTTGACCAACTTTATTGACTTTAGAGGGTATTGTAGTAATTTTAGGTAATAAAATGTATAAAGTAATTGTATGAGTGTAAAAAAATGAATGACAAATTTGAAATTAAAGTAATTTTTGAGGTTGTTGAATAAAAGGGATAAAATATTTTTTTGCCCCATAAGTTTGGACATGTACAATTTTTGCTCCAAAAAAGATAAGATTTGGGCATTTATCCCATTATCTTCAAATTTGCGCCAATGTTACCCCGTTTTCGCCGGAATTTAACATTTTCATTGGAATCTATCATGTGCATGTCACGTGATCATCGGATTTGGTATTTTCTGATCAATATAAAATATTTTTTACCCCGTAAATTTGATCATATATAATTTTTGTCCTAAAAAAGATAAGATTTGGGCACTTATCCCTATATCTTTATAATAACACCAATGTTGCCACGTTTTCTCCAAAATTTGACATGTTTGCTAGAATCAATCACGTGCATATCATGTGATCATCGAATTTGGCATTTCTCGGTGAATCAGAGGATCCCCCGTGCATCCTCTCACCACCATGGGCGGCAGTCGTCAGATCTTTTTCTCTTGGGGCCCACCACCAACGAACGGATCACAGTAAACGTGGTCTCGATCTGCACCCTCTTGCAGTGCAAGCTACCACAAGAGATCGGAGTCATGCAGAGGGAGGATCGGGTCGTTGGCATTTTTTAGCTCCGATTCAGTCCTTCACACCCCACCGAAGAATGACTGGTTCATTATCAGTCCCAAGAATCTGGTTGGTTGGAGATTGATATCCAGTGCGCGCATTCCCACGCGGTAGACCATGTTTCCACCGGCACTGCTTTCCATTAGCAAAACTTAGAGAAGTTGGCGAATTCTTTGATCCAAGGGTCGGCGCCGTGACCGGCAAATGCTTAGGTTTTAGCCCACCACACTGCACCCATGACGTCGTCGTATGCCGTTGGAAGATGATTCTCCGATGCTAGGCGGTACTCAATGGAAGCGATGAGTGTAGGGACATGAGCAACCATATGATTGCATGACTCGTGAAAGAAGGCATCGGTGGAGCTCAAGAACATGTAATTCCGCCGTGGAAGTAAATGATGAGGGAGAGCTTGGCGGCGGGAGTGGGGTGGCACGGGCGGAAGATCCAACAGTTGTTGCCCATGGTGGTGAGAGGGTACATGGGAATCCCCTAATTGACAAGAAGATGGAGTTTGCGAAGATGGAAGAAGTACGTGGAAGGCACTTGAGAACTGAGTTCATCGATGGAGGGATTTTTTAATTAAATTATCATTAAAATATTGTTATTATTGTTGACGGTGATGCCACTGTTTCACCAAGTCATAAAATTCGCCGGGAAATGCCAAATTCGATGATTACGTGACATGAACGTGATTAATTTCGACGAAAATATCAAATTTCAGCGAAAACGAGGCAACGTGACCGCAATTATAAAGATATTGGGATAAATGCCCAAATTTTATTTTTTTTGGCAAAAATTGTACATGACCAAATTTACGGGGCAAAAAAAATTTTGTCCAGCCGAAAAATGCCAAATTCGATGATCATGTGACATGCACGTGATTGATTCCTGCGAAAATGTCAATTTTCAGCGAAAACGGGGCAACATTGGCGCAATGTTGAAGATAATGGGATAAATGCTCAAATCTTATCTTTTTTGGGGCAAAAATTGTACATGGCCAAACCTACGGGGCAAAAGATTTTTTTATCCCTTGAATAAAGTGAATTTTCCTTTTTTGAGGTATGAAGGGTGTTGTGAGACAAACAAATAAGGAAAGTACGAATGATTTTATAATGATATATGAAAAAAATATATTTTTTTTATCTTCAAAATTACCTTCAACTTCAAGTACTTAGAATAATAAAATGTATTATTCCTTTTATTACAATGAGCCACAATAATTATTGAGTAGTTTAATATGTTATTAATGTATGTGAACATTGCAAATTAATTCAACATGTATTGTGCTGATAAATGGAAGGGGTTGATGTTAGGGCGAAATCATTTTATATAGTTTTTTAATTAATTATTATATTTTATTAAAAATATTATTTTTTTTTAAAAAAATGTTATTATTGTTTTATTTATATAATAAATTCTTCATAAAATAATTGTTCTAATATTATGAATTTTTATTAATTGATTATCACTTTTTATTAAAAATATTATCACTTTTTATTTGTCTCACACAAGTCATTCAGTAAATTTTTTTTTTCAAATGTTAAATATATCATTAAGTCTTTTTTTTTCTTCAATTTATTTTAATTATTATAATTATTTTTCAATTCAAATCATTAAATTTGATTTTTTTTACATGAGATGTTGTTGAGAGTGGAATTTCACGCATTTTATGTGTGCACATTACACCATTTTGCTTAGGAAATTGATCGTTTTTGCATGGAATTGTGTATGTTTAAGTATTTACACGATTTTAAGGCTATTAAGGTGTTTTTGTGAGTTTCGAAGGCAGGAAACAGGGTAAAACAGGGCAGGATCGGAAGAGGAGCAAAACAGACCCGGAACGGCCCAGCTCGGGAGCAGCTCGGCGAACCGCTCGAGCCGAGCTGGGTGCCGAGCGATGGTAAACGGTGCCGAGTGGGTCCCACTTGGACCCCAGTGACGTGGCCAGTGACGTGGCAGGCCGCTCGGCTGGGTCCAGACCCAGCTCGAGCCGAGCTGGGTGCCGAGCGGCCCAGTTCAGAGCCCAGACGGGGCCTGTTCGATTCAACACTGTATAAATACCTTCCAGACGCGATTCTGAAGCAGATTGGTCGCGAAAACAGCCCTGCATCCATCTTAGAAACAATTAGGGAGATCGAGACGTCAATCGGAGAGAGCCCAGCCATAAACCATCATCAATCCACACTCCTTTCATACCCATATCAGATTACAATCTGATTTCATCATCCATCCACTTCCAAGAGGGTTCCAAGTGCTAATCAAGGGAGAATCGAGCAATTGGAGAGACGGAGAAGGAACGAAAGACTACGTCTACACTAGGGTTTCATAATTCCTATCTTTTTCTTTCTTTTACTTTGATTTTTGATATGAATTGCTTAGCCATGAGTGTTGCTTGTGACCTCATGGGCTAATTTTATATACAGTTCTAGGGTTTGATGGATTGATTTAATTGATTTGGGGATTTAGACCAAATATTGGGATTTTATGCAGTTGAGCTTTTGATTTTACTTATTTTATTAAGACATGCTTTTCTGCTTCGTAACGTCTTCATAATATATTCATGACATCCGCTATAATGCTTGGATTATTGTGTTAGCTTGTGTGCGTTCATGATTGGTATTGTCTATCTGTTAGAGATTAGAGTAGCTCCGCTATAAGCACTTTAATTTCATGAACTGGTGAATCAAGTACTTGATTAGTTTAGTGGAACAATGCAATTAGACAATCAAGTAGGAAGTGAATAGAACCTTGTAGTAATTCCAGAAAATATCTTGTTAGTCGAACTTACCATCCGGAGGTATTGTTGTTCGCTGGATTAGTATCTAGGAATAAGGCTTGGTAATATTTGCGCACCTTAGGATTTAAACCAGATTATACTGTTAGCTTAGAATCGAATCATATTCGGTGGGATAACAGGGATATGTGGTGTATTTTCAGTGAAACTGCATGAATGAACAATCGTAAGTTTAATAACCCAAATTGATTGGTCTCTACCTGATACCTTAGAACTGTTTGTCATCTCTTGATTAGAAACTTGCTTTTATTTTTCCTTGCTTTTAATTAATTTAGTTATTTATATTTTCAGTAATTTAGATAATTAATTCATTACAAAATCACTTTGAAAATCGGTTACACAATTCTGATTAATTAGTAATTCATAGTAAATAAATAATTAACTGTCTTAGTGGGATCGATAATTTAACTTGGGTACTTGCTACTACAATTGACATCCTTATACTTGAGGATTAAATTATAGTGCGCAGAAAAAGCCTATCAAGTTTTTGGCGCCGTTCCTTATATACTTCATCACAAGACACCAACTTGATTCCTTCAACTCTCTACCAGGTAGGAATTTTTTAAAGGCTAGCAAAAGGGATCAATTGGCTAATCACGTAGGCTTCCAACAAATAAGGCTTTTAGGCTCAAAAGGGTTAACTACGAATAATTTCAATAGGTAGGAAAATAATATGGCTAGTGACTAATAAAAAACAAAGATGGCCTAAGATCATTTCCTATCATCTAATTAACACGTAGCTTCAAGCAAGATATAAAGCCAAGTTTTAGAATACGTGTGTATGAACGACACTCACAAGAATAAACTGAATCATGAAACTTGTCATGATTTCAAAAGGCTCAAATCTCACATGGCTATACGAATGAACGAGCAAACCTAATAAAGCTACATAGCAAATCTTTCATGTACATAATCAAATTTCAAGCATCTCAACATCCAAGCACAATCTCACACTGCTTCTCAAACACAATCACACATATAATCAAGTGCCATAAAAAAATCAGAAATCATCCTAGAGAACCATAAATCGACTACACCGACACTAGGATTAACACAAAACAAACAATAAACACCATAAAACACGAAACCTGAAAAATCGCAAAAAAATCGAACCCTCAATATTCTCAGGCTATCCTAGAAGAGGCTGAATCGGAGTTTGAATCAGAATCTGAGACAGAACCTGAAACAGCATCAATGGGAGAAAGAGTCGACGAGGATGACATCGTCATCCGAGAAACTTTTAAGTCCACCAATCTAGGAGGATCAGGCGTAGTTGGAGCCGTTCAAGCTGATGAAACGAACGACATAAGGCCATCCCTGATTCATATGGTGGAGAAAAACCCCTTTGCCGGAGGCGTTTTTGATGAGCCCTATGGCCATCTTAAGCGTTTCAACAGCTACATGGATACAGTGAAAGCTGCTGATGCTACTAATGATAGATGGAAGATGAGGCTTTTTCAGTTTTCATTGGTTGATAAGGCAAGGGAGTGGTATGATAAGCTAAAGGGAGACAGTTGCTCAAACTGGACTGAGTTGCAGCAGTTGTTCGTGGATCGATTTATGCCACCAGGAAAGGTTCTTTTACTGAAACAGGAGATCAATCAATTCAAGCAGCGGAGAGATGAGTCGTTTGGGGAGGCTTGGGAAAGGTTTACTGATGCGTTGAGGAGATGCCCACAGCATGGATTCAAAAAGTCTCAACTCATCAGTGTCTTCTATAATGGCCTTGACAACGAATCTAGAGTGTTGGTTGATGCTTCTGCGGGAGGAACAATTTTTGGCAAAACATCCAATGCCGTAGAGAAATTATTTGATGATATCTCTTTGAACTCAAGGGATTGGCCATCTGAGAGGATCCGAGGGACTTATATACTTGGTAAAGTTGCAAAGGTTGAAGAGAAATTTTCTGAAGCTGATAAGAATGATAAGGTTGTCGCTCAATTGGAACAGATGAATAAGAACCTGATTACTCTGATATCAGGTAATAATGGGGGAGGCAATCGAGGGCCTGCAAGTGATGATGTGGTGATGAACCTTCAAGAGGTCGAGGATGCTAATTGGGCTATGGGGCAGAGTCTTCAGGGTTCGAGAGCTCCTCAAAATTGGCAAGGAAATAGGTACCCTCAAGGTAATTCGAACCAGAGGAATATCCAAGGGGGAGGTCCTAATAATCAAGGAGGCAATTGGCAGAATCAGAGGCATGAGAACTTCTCTTATTCAAATCCGAATAATGCAGTTCCATATCCTCCTAATTTTGACCATGGTGCCAAGACTGAAGAAGGAAGAACTAATATTGATGAAGTGTTGGCCAGGTATATGAAGAAGACTGATGGAGATATTGACAAGATTAACAACTGCATTGTACTCATGGATTCGAATATGACAAAGCAACATGAAGAAGTGAACAAGCAGTTGAAGAATTTGTCATATAACATAGGGCAGATCTCCACTACAGTAAATCAGCAGCAAGTGCAGTTGCAGAAAGGAAAGTTTCCTTCGGATACGGAAATCAACCCAAAGGAGAGTGTTAATGTGATCACGTTGAGATCCGAGAAGCATTGTAAAGGTCCAAAACTGATGCAGGACGTCACAAAACTTGTACAGAATAAAGCAGAACAGAAGCAGTACGAAACAGGGATGGAGCAGGACCGATTAGACGCCGCTCGGCTACCGGCTCGGCCCGAGCAGACTGCCGAGCAGGTTCAGATGCTGCCGAGCGGGACTCTTGCTAGTTCCAACGTGTCTTCCAGTTCTGGTGGGACCCAGCTCGGCACCGCTCGACTTCCGCTCGAGCCGAGTGAGCCGACGAGCTACCCTCCAGGGTTTTCTGCGCGTCCGAATTCTGTACAGAGTCAATCTGATATGGAAATTTCTGATAAAAAGTGGCAGAGAGCGAAGAAACTGAGAGAAGCGGAACAGGTATTCGAGAGAGACAGTTTGGGACTTCCAATTACAAAGGTACCAATTCCTTTCCCTCAGAGATTCTTGTCGAAGAGCCTTGATGAGAAGTTTCGTAAGTTCGCTGATGTTATGAGGGATGTCCAAGTCACTATTCCTTTCTCGGAAGCATTGGAAGAGATGCCACATTATTCAAGGTTCATCAAGGAACTTATCTCCAGAAAGAGGAAGCTTAACAGTGTGGAGACAGTGAATTTGACAGAGAACTGCAGCTCTATTATTCAGAAAAAGCTTCCAGAAAAATTGAAGGATCCAGGGAGCTTCATCATTCCCTGTGAGATTAGAAAAAGACCATCTAGGAGAGCACTGTGTGATTTAGGAGCCAGTATAAATTTGATGTCTTTATCAGTGTTCAAGAAACTTGGTTTGGGGGAGTTGAAACCTGCGTCTGTTGCCCTACAGTTAGCAGATCGATCGTTGACATACCCCGAGGGAGTGATTGAAGATGTGCTAGTGAAGGTGTCGAATTTGACTTTTCCTGTGGATTTCCTTGTACTTGACATGGAGGATGAAAAGGATGGTGCGCCTCTGATCTTGGGGCGTCCATTCCTTGCAACTGGAAGGGCTCTGATTGATGTGTTCAAAGGAGAGTTGAGGCTTAGGGCTGATGATAAGGAGATTGTCTTTTCTTTGAATAAGGAGATGCAGTGGCCCACGGATCAGCAGCAGTGCAAGTCTGTGGATGTAGTGGACGCAGTGCATGATGAGGACTTCGCCTTGTCTGATGCAGAGTTTGAGGGTTTATCTAATGATGCATGTATAGATTATCTTGAGAACTTGCTTGCTTTGAGTGATGCTAGAGATGAACAGAGAAGGAAGACCACTTCTGAAATGGTGAATCAGAATAAGAAGTCCACTGTTGAAGAGGAGACTGTTGAAGAGGAGACGAAGCATGTTGCTAAGGAAGAGAAACATGACAGCAAAGGAATTGAAGTGGTAGAGGAGATCGCAGGAACAAGCGTATCTCTTACTTTTTCTACTACTAACTCTAATGTGTTGTTTAATTATCTCTTGGTTGCAGGAAAAATTGATGATCCATATCTGAAGCCTTCAAACTTACCTCCAGATTTTTCTTCTTATATTGATGTTGAAAATTCTAACTTGTTTGATCCTTATTTTGCTACACAGGTTGAGCCTACAATTGAGTGGAGGATTGACAAGAAGGACTCAAGACAGTCATGGGAGGAAAAGAATTCAAAGGATCATGTTGGAGTGACAAAGAAGGGTGAGATGATTGGTGATGTAAATAAGAGAGGAAAGAAGTACCTTAAGGTACGAATGCGAGAGAGATGTCCTCCGATCCAGTAGTTGAAAAAAGGTATCCCGTCGTGACTCTCCGACGTTAAACATGAGCGCTTGTTGGGGGCTGTCCCTTCCGTTTTATTGCTTTTATATGTCTGTGTTGGTGTAGGAGTTTTATTAGGTGTTGCTTGACTACGGTATATACTTCTTTGCAAACTTAGTTTCTCACTTCGTTTAATCTAAGTTTGGGGGGGGTAACGTACATACCTTGTCTTGCAGTGTCGAAATAGAATTTTTACATTGTGTTGTTGCTTGGAGAGTACATACCTTGTCTTGCAGTGTCGAAATAGGATTTTTACATTGTGTTGTTGCTTGGAGAGTCGATTTTTTGCGGATTCTTAATATTTTTGATTTATTTGAGAATATTGAGGGTTCGATTTTTTTGCGATTTTTCAGGTTTCGTGTTTTATGGTGTTTATTGTTTGTTTTGTGTTAATCCTAGTGTCGGTGTAGTCGATTTATGGTTCTCTAGGATGATTTCTGATTTTTTTATGGCACTTGATTATATGTGTGATTGTGTTTGAGAAGCAGTGTGAGATTGTGCTTGGATGTTGAGATGCTTGAAATTTGATTATGTACATGAAAGATTTGCTATGTAGCTTTATTAGGTTTGCTCGTTCATTCGTATAGCCATGTGAGATTTGAGCCTTTTGAAATCATGACAAGTTTCATGATTCAGTTTATTCTTGTGAGTGTCGTTCATACACACGTATTCTAGAACTTGGCTTTATATCTTGCTTGAAGCTACGTGTTTAATTAGATGATAGGAAATGATCTTAGGCCATCTTTGTTTTTTATTAGTCACTAGCCATATTATTTTCCTACCTATTGAAATTATTCGTAGTCAACCCTTTTGAGCCTAAAAGCCTTATTTGTTGGAAGCCTACGTGATTAGCCAATTGATCCCTTTTGCTAGCCTTTAAAAAATTCCTACCTGGTAGAGAGTTGAAGGAATCAAGTTGGTGTCTTGTGATGAAGTATATAAGGAGAAATAAGTTGGAAGTGATGAAATTTGTTGAAGAGAGTGGTTAAATTGTTGCATAAAGGGGTAGTGCCCGAAACTGGTACCCCATGAAAAGGGTAGTGCCTGAAACTGGTACCCTTATTTGAAAAAGAAAAAAAAAAGAAAAGAGGGAAGAAGAAAAAATTCAAGTAAGGATGTGGTGTTCAAAAGTGAAGGAGGAATCAAATTGCAAGAAGCATTGAAGAGCGTTGAAGAAGAAAGAAGAAAGTTAAGCTGTTTGTTGAAAAGCTGTAAGTCTTCTTTGATTCTCTACTAGTGATTGAGTCACCTTATCCATATACTCCCTACCTTTACCAAAGAGCCAACATTATAACCTAATGCAAGACCTTTGTGATCCTATTGTCGAAATTATTCCTTTAGTCGAGAGTTGAGATGATTGCCAAGCTTATGGTTACGCGTGTGTATGGATTGATTATGAGTGTAAACACCATACCCTAAAGTGTATATCTCGCACTTGAGTGTTGACCGTAAATACTACCCGTGAGAATGGGTGGATGAGCATTCCGAAAAGGTGAATTAGTTGATTTGAATTGTATGTTTTTAAATGGATGGTTATCTTGTATCCAAAGTATGATATTTAAATTGCTATATTGTCTTGAATGTTTTTCTGCTGTGAAATTTCCTCTCAGTTAATCTATTGGTTTTTGATGTTGTTGCCTCGGGACGAGCAACAGGTAAGTTTGGGGGTTTGTTGAGAGTGGAATTTCACGCATTTTATGTGTGCACATTACACCATTTTGCTTAGGAAATTGATCGTTTTTGCATGGAATTGTGTATGTTTAAGTATTTACACGATTTTAAGGCTATTAAGGTGTTTTTGTGAGTTTCGAAGGCAGGAAACAGGGTAAAACAGGGCAGGATCGGAAGAGGAGCAAAACAGACCCGGAACGGCCCAGCTCGGGAGCAGCTCGGCGAACTGCTCGAGCCGAGCTGGGTGCCGAGCGGTGGTAAACAGTGCCGAGTGGGGTCCCACTTGGACCCCAGTGACGTGGCCAGTGACGTGGCAGGCCGTTCGGCTGGGTCCAGACCCAGCTCGAGCCGAGCTGGGTGCCGAGCGGCCCAGTTCAGAGCCCAGACGGGGCCTGTTCGATTCAACACTGTATAAATACCTTCCAGACGCGATTCTGAAGCAGATTGGTCGCGAAAACAGCCCTGCATCCATCTTAGAAACAATTAGGGAGATCGAGACGTCAATCGGAGAGAGCCCAGCCATAAACCATCATCAATCCACACTCCTTTCATACCCATATCAGATTACAATCTGATTTCATCATCCATCCACTTCCAAGAGGGTTCCAAGTGCTAATCAAGGGAGAATCGAGCAATTGGAGAGACGGAGAAGGAACGAAAGACTACGTCTACACTAGGGTTTCATAATTCCTATCTTTTTCTTTCTTTTACTTTGATTTTTGATATGAATTGCTTAGCCATGAGTGTTGCTTGTGACCTCATGGGCTAATTTTATATACAGTTCTAGGGTTTGATGGATTGATTTAATTGATTTGGGGATTTAGACCAAATATTGGGATTTTATGCAGTTAAGCTTTTGATTTTACTTATTTTATTAAGACATGCTTTTCTGCTTCGTAACGTCTTCATAATATATTCATGACATCCGCTATAATGCTTGGATTATTGTGTTAGCTTGTGTGCGTTCATGATTGGTATTGTCTATCTGTTAGAGATTAGAGTAGCTCCGCTATAAGCACTTTAATTTCATGAACTGGTGAATCAAGTACTTGATTAGTTTAGTGGAACAATGCAATTAGACAATCAAGTAGGAAGTGAATAGAACCTTGTAGTAATTCCAGAAAATATCTTGTTAGTCGAACTTACCATCCGGAGGTATTGTTGTTCGCTGGATTAGTATCTAGGAATAAGGCTTGGTAATATTTGCGCACCTTAGGATTTAAACCAGATTATACTGTTAGCTTAGAATCGAATCATATTCGGTGGGATAACAGGGATATGTGGTGTATTTTAAGTGAAACTGCATGAATGAACAATCGTAAGTTTAATAACCCAAATTGATTGGTCTCTACCTGATACCTTAGAACTGTTTGTCATCTCTTGATTAGAAACTTGCTTTTATTTTTCCTTGCTTTTAATTAATTTAGTTATTTATATTTTCAGTAATTTAGATAATTAATTCATTACAAAATCACTTTGAAAATCGGTTACACATTTTTGATTAATTAGTAATTCATAGTAAATAAATAATTAACTGTCTTAGCGGGATCGATAATTTAACTTGAGTACTTGCTACTACAATTGACATCCTTATACTTGAGGATTAAATTATAGTGCGCAGAAAAAGCCTATCAGATGTCATTTTGAAAAATCTAGATATTTATAAAACAAGTACAAAAAATATCTTGTGATCTATTGAGAGGATTACTATTTAAACAACTAGGTTGTTGATCTTATTAAATTATTGTACTTAAAAAGTTTATTGGATGTTGACCATTATGAGTCGATCTACTTTTGTCTTTATTCAAAAAAATGATTTTCTAGTGGATCATAATTTTTATATTATGTACCATTGTTTATTTGTTTATTTATTTATTATTTTTCATACACTAAATTGTAGTATATATCTTAAATTATAATAATATTATTATTATATGTACAAAATTATGTCATTTAAAAACAAAATTATGAATTCTCATAGATAAAGGAAACAATTAACTTGGTCTTGAAAAATAATAACAGAAAAATATTATGCAAGATTTGAAAAATTAAATTTTATCTATCTGAACCAATTAATTCATTACTCAAATTGTTTATAACTTTCCATATTCTTTATTATTAAAGAATTCAAACAAGGAAATAATAAAAAATAAAATAGGTATATATTAATTATAATAAACTTTGAGTATAGAATTGATATCAATGTATAATGTATACGGGATATGAATTTAACTCTACGTATTTTTTTCTTTTCTTCATAGGAACAAACTGTATTAATGTTAACAGTAGTATAGTAATACATGTTTCTTAATGAATACTCTTGAGTGAACTTGCGTGCGCCCGGGCGTACGCCGTGCGCTTTAAAATTTAGTATTATGGATAAGGGTACATTATTTTGTTCTAAAGGGTATACACTTTAATTAATAAGAGTACACCAAAGGGTATACACTTTTCATTATATTTTTTATTTTTCTTCAGAAAATAAAGGGTACACATCTTTATACTAAAAGATATACAATTTAACACAAAATTCTAAAGGCACACGGAGTGTGCTTCCGTGCGCCCGGGCGCACACAAGTTTTTCCCTTGTAGAATAAAGGGTACACATCTTTATACTAAAGGGTGTACAATTTAGCACAAAATTCTAAAGGCACACGGAATGTGAACCCGTGTGCCCGGGCACACACAAGCTTTTCCCAATACTCTTTTCGTTTCGTTATAAGAATTACATTTTTATTATTTGCATGGAGATTAAGATATATAGTATTTTAATATATAATTAATTGGAAAATATGAACTAATATTTTAATGTATAATAGTTAGTTGAATTAATGTATTGATTTTTTTTGTGTGGTCTCAGTATGAAAATACAACTCTTTTAATGGAATGGCCAAATTAGTATTAATATGACTTTTGTGGCGAAACTCGCGATGAAGTATATTATTTTCATGGTATACTTGCTTTCACGGAATATTTTGCCGTACTTATATGATCTAAAATTTATGATCCATCAATGTCATATTTTTGTGTTTCAAGTTAAATTTAGATGTATTTTCTTCCATCTTTTAATTAAATGGGTAATTATCATAACTGTTGTGTTAAAAAATGTCCAATTAATCAAGCTATACCCTTACTTAGACATTAATTGGTATGGCAAACGCACAATTAAGACAAGAGTATGAATGACGTTGTAACGGTAATCTTTAAACCACTTTAATTATAGCTAGAATTGCAAGAGTATACTATTTTATGATGATAAAATTATATCTACGTACCTTTAAAATAAGTATTAAACTCTAATTATACGAAAAATTAAATTATAAAGTAAAATAGTAAATGAATCATAAAATTTAATGAATCAAAAGATAAAATAATCTAGTAATCATAAGAATAAAATATTACTTCTTCCTGTTTCCGTTAAAAAACTTCACATAATCTTTCTTCTTTCTTATCGTCCCAAAAAAAAATTCAAATTCCACTGTAAAATTACTCAAACAAATAACCCGATATTATAATTAAAAAAATATCATCCATCACTAAAACAAATACATTATATATTTTACTTCTAGTTATAACTTAGAAAAATTTATCATTCTTCATTCATTTTTATAGTTATTTTATCATTTATTGATGAAATAATTAATGGCTCACTATTACTTTCTATTAATTTGAATATCACTTTTAAAATATTTTTCATTGCTTATTCGTCTCATATAAATTTTCTTATGAACAGTCTCACACTACCTAAAAATAAATATTAAACTCATAACGGATACAACAAAACCCTACATTTAAGATAATTTCAAACATAAATAATTGTACTATACATTCAACCATTACACAGTCACTTTGAGTGTCTATATATCTATCCTATTTATATCTTATATATACGTACAAGTGGTATAAGTTTGGACTAGTCTATTTTTGACTTCAACACATATATATCTATTGTTAATTAATTAAATTAATCTATTACTTATAACGATCTATATGTGAACCCTATTGAAAATCATACGGATTTTAATTAATTTTATTTATCAAAAAGTTGTGCTTGCACGAAGCTTGGATCTAATTTTGTTGACTCTATCCATATAAAAGAATTACTCCTATCATAATATACTCCTTTTATTTTATATATAATAAGATTTATATGTATATAGTATTTTTACATGTATTATGCACATAAATTAATTTATGCTGATTATATAATGACACTGTTATTTTTAAATTTTGTTTAAAATTTAGATTACCAAAATGTTATTTCTACTTAAAAATATTCTTTTTTTAATCTTTACAATTATTTCAGTTGAAAAGTCCTCGAAGTTAAGTCTAGATTTTAGATACGTCAGTTTAAACAACCTATATGATCAAATATGGTGGATCTTCTCTAAATTAACCTAATTAATTTAAATCCTGTTTATCTTCTTAATTTATTAATTAGGATAATAAAAGTTACACAAATATATGCAAATTCGAAATAACTAACCTTTCCTAAAGAAATAGGAGTATATACTACATTAATTTCCAACATTAATGACTCAGAGAAATTAGCATCAAGCTGGCAACTACTTAACTAGAAAACAGAAGTCATCTCTTCTATATATAGATAAATTAATATGTCAAACGTGTAAGTGAGCAATCAAGCAATTATTTAATTTGAACCCGTCCAATAAGATTCATCTAATATCGCTGCCAAAATAAAATAAAAAAATAAAAATATATATTGTTGAATTTTAAACATACTGCTTATTAATAAAAAAATAACATTAATAAATAAAATTTTATACAATTTATTAGAAAAATAATACATTGATCATTAAAAATACTACATGTATATTACTACTAAATAAAACTTATAACTTAGAATGAGTACATGAAAAATTCACTCCATACGTACGCTAGAGTGCATGTCATATTAACTTATAAATTTATTATTTATTTCTAATAACGATACATTATAAAGTTCTAAAAGTTTATCGTCAAATTAAAGACTCAAATCCAAGAAAAGTATTGATGGAAAGGATGAGAATTATTACTCTTGACTATTATGTGATAGGGTAGTAATATTTTCTGTCGCATTATACCTTATAATTATATTACTTCTCCCAATTGCCCAATTTTTAAGATTTCTTCAAAGGATTGTTTAGTCAAATTCGAATACCTTTATATGGAGTACTAAATTTCTCAATATGATCTTGAATTTTCTTTTTCTTCCAAGATTCTTTATGATATGATTTGTATGTAGTGGTGCAACTTGTGTAAAATAAAAGCAATTACATGTGATATACATCATCAATTAATGATACTAATTTTTTTAGTTAGGAACTTACCAAAAATAAAATAAAATTTTGCGTTTATGAATGCAGTAAATAACAAAAATAAAATCATATTACTCATTTTAAATTAAATTTAGTAAAAGTTCTAGGAATAAATGGAAAATGATTTTTATTATTATGATTTTCAGTTAGAGGAATACATGTTTAGGTTACAAATTAGGTTCTCTAGCATACCTATTAAATTGTAACTGTGCTTTTCATCTGTGTTTAATTTTAGGGTTATTATGCGGTATACCGTTGCACCTAGGTTTTATAGGCTATTTTTTAGGGTGTAGTTTTTTAATTTTTTAATTATTTTACTTTGATTCAAGAGTGGTTATTAATTAGTTATTTAATCTAATGATTTATACTAACTAGTTGTACTAGTGCACCTGGTGCATGCATCTTAGTATGACTCTTAATTTTAACAAGTGAACCAGATTTTAACTTTTTAAAAGGCCTTAAAGATATACTCCCTCTGTCCAGCCCAAAGGGTTATTTTTACTTTTTGACACGTGGATTAAGGAGTATTATTATTTAATTTGTAGTAGATCGTATTAGTGGGAGTGTGGACCCTATATATTTAATTGTATTAATGGATGTGTGAGTCTCATGTATGTAAAAAAAAGTAAACTCTTTTGGTGAGACGCCCAAAATGATAAAAATGAACTCTTTGAGTGGGACGGAGGGAGTAGTTTTTGGGCAAAATTGTTGAATCACACAAAAATTGGGAATTTTCCACCTCAAACCCAAAATCCTGGCCTGAGAAAGCATTAAAAAAAATTATGATGACTTAACTGATTGCTCACACATAAGGATAGTGAGATTTTATCCTTAATTAGTTTTTAAGTTAAATATATTTATTTTAGTTAGTTGGAATATTATTATTATTATTTTTTATCGAAACACTCGACTAATATACAAGAGTATTAATATTGAATCAAGAGTGTCCTCTCTCGTCCCACATATTTTTATCAACTTTTTTTTTCACATGTACTCCCTACGTTCCGCACCAAGGATCCCTTTTTTCCATTTTGGTCGTCCCAATCAAAGGGTTCTTTTTTTTTTTTATACACATTGGTCCCACACTCATCCACTAATACAATTAAAATATGGGGTCCACACTCCCATTAATACAACTATTCACTATACATTAATTAATAATACTCCTTAATCTATGTGCACAAAAACAAAATGTACCCTTAGTGCATAAATGTGGGAGTATTTACTTAATTCAGTTATTTAACAAAAAAAGAAAGAAGAAAAAATAAAGGGATATGGGAGAGTGTCGTAGACGCGCGGCGGTCTAGCCACGTCAAGGCATGGGCGCCTAGGCTGTAGTAATGTGTGTTATCCAAAACAAGCATTCCAAAACGACTACGTCGCCTTCACGCTTACACACACTGTGTGTGTGATTAGCGACTGCATCTCTTTTGTATATATACCCAACCTCCCTTTCCATCTCACCCATATTCACGCTATCTCCTGCTTCGCCCCTACGTACTCTCTCCTCTCTCTCTCTCTCTCTCTCTCTCCTCCCATTTTTGAGATTATCCTTTTCCTCTTCCACAATAATACGCTTCTTTTTCCTGCTTTTTCCTGGAAACATCCGCACTTCTATTCTGCTGGCTATATTTTAATAAGGGATTCATTCTATATAGAAACCCCCTTTTACCATCTTGGTATGTTCTTCTTCCTGCTTCTTCGATTTGGTGTGTGTTTCAGTGTCTTCTTTGCATGTGGGTTGTCTGAGTTCTGAGTTTTCGATTTAAAGATTCGATTTTTGGGGAGGGGTTTTCTTCCTCTGTGGGTGTCATGGTATGATCTTCAAGTCTAGCTGTCTGGTTGGAGATTTTTGGAGCTTTGTGGAGGAAAAATTTAATTGGGTTCTTGAAAAACGTGAAAAAAACTTATCAGAAATCGGATCACATTTCGGAATTTAATCTCTGAAATTTGGAATTTCGATGCTCTGCAATGGAGATATACTGTAAATCGAGGATAAAAGTTTCAGCTTTTTAAATGTGCTGCAAACCATATACATACATAGATACATAACTATAAGTAGGGTTTTTCTTGAATGTTGAATTTGGGGGTAAAAATTCTTTAAATTTCTACAACTTTTTTTTTTGTCCTTCCAGGTTTTAGTTGCTTTAATCCTTATCTTTTTCCTAATTTTACTCTTCTTTTCTAAAATTAATAACTGGGTTGCGATTATATAGGTACAAACTCTTACATATCAAACTGGGTGGTTGTGATAATTTCAAGAAGTGATAATAATAACATGAGTTTTGTTTCTTTCTCATATCTGGAGATCTGCTGTATTTTGATTGGTTTTGCCTTTTTGTTTATGTGGGATATTGTTCTTCACATGGTTGTTCATCTAACCTATACTTTTAGAGAAGTTAATTATCATGCTCTGTTTATTTGATGCTTGTTTATTAATTTTTCAAGGCAATTAGGTGGGTTGTTGGGACTTGTTAATAAATAATAATGCTGTGCTGATAATGATGGATGCTTTTTTGCTGCAGAATAAGTATTGAAAAAGAACTTCTCACCAACTAGTAGCATTATTTGATGTGTTTGAAGCATTTATTTGTTGAAAATTGTGGATAAGAATGTATGTTCATTAGTCTTCAAAATCATTAATTTTGATTCATTGATCATGTGATACAGAATTTCTCAATCACATGTTCTAACCTCTTTATCACGGCATAAGTAGATTTCAATGGTTTTTCTTGATTGTTAGAAGTTGATTTTTATCACAATTTGTTTGTGGTTGATAAGATTAAACCTGTTTGTGGTGTTGTCCTTATTTTTTTTGAGGAGATTTCTTGAATTAACGAACTTCTTTCATTGCAGATTCATTCTTAGATTCGATTCGAATCGAGTCAGTTGAGGTTGTCTAGCTAACTACAAACTCCATGGAGCAGTACTTCCACCAAGCCGCGATGAACGGTGAATTCAACGAAGATGGAGCTTCGTTCGAGAAGATGAAGTCGGTATCCTCGACCCTTGATGAATCGGACACAAATCCATCCGTTGGCTTCGAGTGCAACATCTGCCTTGATCTTGTTCATGACCCTGTTGTCACATTATGTGGACATCTCTACTGTTGGCCCTGTATTTACCGATGGATCAACTTCAACGACAGCTCTGTCGAGACCCCGGACCACCAGAAACCGCAGTGCCCCGTCTGCAAGAGCGAGGTGTCGGACAAGCTGCTGATTCCCCTCTACGGTCGAGGCGAAGCCACCAACTCCCCTAAGGACAAGCTCTCCCACCTTATACCACAGAGGCCACCTAGTCCAAGATGTAGGGATAACATGATCTTACCAACTGCAACAACCAACCATGCATATCCCTATCAACCGCAGCCTCATCAACCGAGATACGCCATACCGACGGGGGGCTACATGGCGCCTCCATCACTAGGTCCCCCGCCACATTTAGCCGATCCGATGATTGGAATGTTCGGAGAAATGGTGTACGCTAGGAATTCGGAGACGGCCTTGTACGCGTATCCGAACTCGTACCGTTTATCGGGGAGCAACACTCTTCGGCTACGAAGACACATGATGCAAACCGATAGATCTCTGAGCAGAGTGTTCTTCTTCTTCTGCTGTTGTATGATACTATGTCTTATCTTGTTCTAAAGAATGTTGGTTTAGTTTTGGTTTGCTAATCGTATGTAAAGATTACATGTATAGACGAGTTGCGAGACGGATCAGTACCATAAACTGGGAATTGTGTGATGTATAAGTAGAGTTTTGTAAGAAATTTAAGCTAAGTGGTGATTAAAATGTGGCATTGGAATAAGGTTGTCTTGAAAGTTAATCAAAGGTGAATCTATTAGCATGTTAATACACAATATTGATTTAAGATTTGCATAGTAATTGGTTGGAGTTTTCAACTATAAAAGAATAAAATATAGTACTACACTCTTCCCATGCTTGTAGGAGAAACATATGGCTAATTGGGTAAAAATGGTGTTAGAGAAAGAATCACCTTCACTGGGTGTATATAATATTAAAAAATTAGAACAAATATTAAATAGACTTCATTGTTGACCAGTTATTGATAAGTGGTCCGAGAAAGCTTACCCCAACTATTTTGTTCTAATTTAATGACAATTACGTACATGTTCAACAACACGCTAATTACTTCTTTCTATACTCACTCCCTAAGTAAATGTTGCCTACACAATTAATATATTTTTATTGGATAAATATAAAATATTAGTATAATTATTCAGTATATATTACTAGTATATTTATATTACTAAACTCATTAAATATTAAAATACTCTATGTACAAACAATTAATGTAACTATATCTATGAGATAAAGGGAGTATACTATTTCAGATCGATAGACACATTTTTTGGACATACAGATTAAGCAATTATATTTATTTACTTTTCAACTTACATTTTTTTGAGGGTAGATTTGTCCATTTATATTATTTAAGTGTTGTGATTAGTTTATGTGTCAATTTTTAAAATAAAATTGTCTATTTTTGTAATCATTTTTTGTTATTTAAAAAAATGAAACAACTCAAAAAATAAAATGTGCCAATTTTTTTGGAATGAATAGAGTATAATGTATTAGTAGAATAAATAGTAATATTGTTATTTTCAAACCCATACTATAATATCGTTGTAATGAAATTTCTAGGAGGGGAACCTCGATCGATAGCACAAGAGTATCTCTCGAATATAATAAAATAGTAATTAATAATTCACAAAATCAAAATTTTCTTGATATTTTGACTCACATTGCAAAAACAAATGATAATGGAGGTGGATAACAGAGAGAGAATTTTTTTTATTCTTTTAAATCTGAAAAATAATTTATTACTTCAAAGTACACAAGATTTACCCATATCTTATATCATAAATCATAAATATAATAGATACAGCATCAAAAAGAAATATCCAAGTTTCTACTTTGGAAATTAGAGTTGTAATATTTAATTATGAGTAGATTGTTTAGTGTTTAATATACCAACACGAAATTAATTAATCATATAAAATGTAAAACTCTAATTATGATCACCTACGATTATTTTAGATGTCTACATTTTCTTTCGAATCAATTTAGTGTAGATTTACGATTCTAATATTGACTAATTTAAATTTGATGCTAATCACAGGATTAGAGATTAATAAACGTCATCAGTGGCGTAGTAGTTGATAGAAATTTATTTATAACAACAAATTTAACTTAATTATAGAAATTAATTATATTTTGGTAAATTGCAAATAAATTGTTTGCAAGACCAGGTTTGACTAAAATACAACACGACATCTTAAAAGGTTGGTCTAAACTTTTGGCAGTATCAAATAATCACGTTGTCTGGAAGTAATTTTCATTTCATTATTAATGATAAGGATTAATAATTTTTAACTAATATTTAATGTATGTGGACCAGTGTGGTATCCTTTTTAAATTAAGCCATCATCATTCATCAATGTTTTTTAAATGTCATTTACAGTAGCTTTGTGTACTAGTGAGGGGTGGGCCCGGGTTGGTGGGGGTGGGGGTGGGGTTGGTGAGATAGATTGATCATTTGAAAGGGGATGGAATAACGGAAAGCTTGCAAAAACATTGTAGATGCGAATAATTATAAAAATTAATCATTCCTCGTCTTAGATTAAATTGTGTAGTAGTATTGTTGTTGTAGTCTTGTAGACATGAGAATTTTTTTTTTAATTATTTTATTAATAGTTTTATGTAATACTCCCTCTAATTTTAGCAAATATTTAGGTTTTTTGTTTATGTATGTATATTACAAGATAGTATTATAAGTAATTGTGTGGATACTATAAAAATATACTCCTATTAATTGCTTTTTGTAGATTTCAATTAATAAAAAATAAATAAATATAAACCTTACTTGAAATAAATAAAAATGTAAACATTTTCTTGAGAGAGAGAGTATAACTCTTTTAAATAGTACTCCTAGTAGATAAATTAATTAATCAAATAGTATATTATCTATTTGTGTGTGTTAATTGGTGATGATTTTAATTTTAAAACTAGGACGTACAGTATTTTAGAGTACACAGGAATACCAGTGTACTTAGTTAATATTAATTATATTTTTAGATCAAACAAAATAATTAAAATTTTAAAAAATAAAAATAATTATACTCTAAAAAACTACTCTACGTATTAAAATAGGCAAAAACTCATATGCTCTCGGGGACACACCGTGCCCCTATGGGAATACAAGAGTTTTAATACTAAAACTCTTATGTTTCCATGAGGGCACGGTGTGTCTCGAAACATAGGAGACCAACTCTTAAAATATCCCCATATTTTAAAGTTCTAGATTAAAGTGATACTTTTATTTTTAAATGGTAAAATGTGAAACGAATGAAAATTAAAAAAAAAATTAAAAAGTAGAGTTTATTGTGAAATAGGGGCATTCTATTATAAGAGACTTCCAAAGTGGAGTATACTTAACATATACCATTAGTAATTTATTCATACAATACTTAACTACGTGTTTACAAAATTAGAAGTCTACATACAAGTTAAGTAGAGTAATAGGTTTATGTGTGAGGTTATTTTTCATTTTCTTAATTAATTATTATTTTTAAAAAATTACATTTTATTTAGAGATGTTATAATTATTTATTTATAGTATAAATTATTTATAAAATAATTATTAATTTTCATCTATTATGTATTAGTTTCTTTTTATTGATGTGGTATCATAGTATTATTGAACTCACATGACTCATTTTGTGTAACGGTTTAATGCAAATATTTCATATTTAATTATATTTATTTCAGTAGGAAAGTATATGAAAAATCAAAGTTGAAATAAAATTAATAGAAGAGGACCAAAAAAGAAAAAAAAGTTAATGACTAATTTTAGTAGTTATCGCCTATAGACAAATTTGTGGCGTTTAATAAGTGGAAGTGGTGGTGGTCCGGCGGCCGACGCGGTGGCTGCTGGAGGCTGTTGGATAGAAGCTTCCAAAGCGACGTGGGCCCCATGCTGGAGGCTTATTAATTATAACTATATTTTTTTATACTAATATTTTATTTTCTTGATGCAGATAGGCTATATAATTGCAACAAAAGTGTCAAAATTAAATTTCCTCTAAAAAAAGGATCAAAATTAATTTAAAACCATCTTCTAGAAAAGTATTCATTACTTTCAACGATGATATTTTTGTTACAACTTGCAAAACAATGGGGATTGTGCAATTATATATGATCGATTTTATTTCAATGAAAATTCAATACTAATATTCGTCCATTTTCTGGTGGTTATATTTACCGCATGAATGCATATAATAAACATTAATTAATTAGTTTGAGAAATATAGGAGTAATGTAGAGTTCTGATTAAGATAAAAATAATAATAATAAAAAATTGAAAAATGATAATTAAAGTCATAATATGAATTGCATTTCGTTATATGGATTATTTAATTAAAAAAATGTAACATTTCTCACAAGCTCACTTGCATGTAATAAAAGCAAAATGATAAAATTTCCTAGTATTTAAATATGATTGTTATATAAATAAAATATATTTATAATTTATTAGAATATATTATTAATTTTTTAATATAATAATTGATGTATTAAAATATGATTTTAGGATGTTATAAAGTATGTTGAATTTTATATTAGTGAATTATCTAACTCTTAAATAAATAGTCATGGAACAATTTACAACTCACACGTGTTTGTTTGTGTGGGTGGGTTGGTGGTATTATGTAGAAAAACTCAATAAAATTCATCAAAATAATTTGAATTTTTACGAAGTTTAAACTTCAAAGACTAATATCGGAATTCAAGTCCCTTTTGATGAGAAAGAAAAGGGAAAAGAAATTTGGTTACTTTATTCTGCTGCTTATATTTTTACTTTTGATTTTAATATTAGAATGATAGAATCCAATTGAGAATTGTTCTAAAAACCTAGGGTTACAAATTACAATTATGTGGAATAAACGTGATTATATCATATAAATGTTTTAGCCGGTTATCATATTTGGAAGGAGTATATCATTTACTGTACGTTCTGGAATTCGATTCAAAGGGTACCATTTTTCTGGTCAGAAAAAGGTCCACCCATGACTCGCCACAATCAATTACTAATACAAATACTCATTGTACGTAAAATAATAATACTTATTAATCTACGCGTAAAAACATGCTATTCTTCAAGATGAAAGGATGAAGTATAAATTTTGTAATACGACTAAAAAGTAATATATGATCCATGAGATGTGATGACAATTTAATTGAACTACTCCTCATACACAATTTTTATAATACTCCACATAAAAATAGTAGGAGTGACATTTTCAATAAAAAAATATAATTAATAAAAAAAATTAAAGTGTCTCATTTAGTCTCACACACTACTTGCACTTTATTTTTTCGTTAAAATGAGTTAATTTTTTTCTTTTAAATTAGCTAAATTATTTAATAGAAAGCTAAAGTGGAATAACAAATTATATGTGAAAGTGCAAATTGAATTATAAAGATATCCGACCCATAATGCTTATTCAAAAGCTCCAAATTGTCCTACTATTTTAAGGGCCAATGATTGGTCTGTCGGTATTATTTTATTATTATTATTTTCATGAAGATAATAAAGATTTAATTAAATTAAAGTTTAAAATATAGGAGAATGAAAGTAAGAAGCAGTAAAGATAATATATATATTAAATCCTTGATGGATCAGGTTATGATGAATTTAGTGAAAAACTGGTAAGAAAATAACATTAAATTAATCCTAAACTCAACAAGTCATAAACCGATTTTCTTAGACTCTCAATTAAATTTATTTATATTGTAATATAATTATATAAATAACTAAAATCCAATGGGATGAGTAGAGCTGCAGCCTGCAGGGTTATTATTCTACCGTAAGGTATGGTTGATCTTGTTCAACATTTTTTCTTATAATTTATTGAGATTATTACTATTTTTTTATTAATATATATAATTGAGTTCGAGTAATTTTTGTGACCTAGAATGAATCACGATGATATTATTTAAATATTGTGGAAGCCCAATAATTAAGATTCAAAATTAAATAGATATACTGAATTTTCCAATGAAATTTCGATTCAAAGGGAAAAAGAAACTTCGATGTATTATTGGAGATGTTCATCATTGAAGTAAAAGGGGAATCAGATAATAAATACTCCTTCCACAACCCAAATAGTGACACACTTAGTGGAAACAATTTTTTTTTTAATATTAAATAATATATCTCTCAATTTACGTTAAAAAAAAAACTATGTCCAAAGTAGGAAGGAGTATGACATTTATTATAGATGGAAGGGTGTAGTAAACTTACATTGTGTAAGCAATTATCTATTTTTGTATAATAGACAAATTAATCCAACGATATTCACTAAAAAACTGTTGGTAAATAATTTTTTTGGTTATTTGTTGCTAATAATTCCGTTTATAATTTATATAATGATTTCCTTGGTAATCCGTTGGTAATTACCAACGGATTGAATTCCGTTGCTAAAATAAAAAATAATTCGGTTGATATTCCGTTGCTAAAACAAAAATGTCATTTTTGTTGTTAATTATTGGTAATTATCAACTGATTAAATTCCATTGTTAAATTCGATTGATGGAGTGAAATTGCAGTGTAGACCAACTCTATGAAACGAGAGAGAGAAAATGAAGTGATGTTCATAAAAAGAGAACTTTGAATTGATAAGTTGAACCGACCACCTATAATAATCCCTTCTAGATGTTTCTTTGCTGGGTGACTAGTGTAATCGTTCCATAGTGAAATTTTTTATATTTTAATAGTACTTGGTTATTAATTTTTTATTAAATATATTATGGCTTTGTTATATTTCTACTTTTTATTAATTGAATACGATTTTTTATTTTAAAGATTATTACTTGTCGCGTAAATAGACGTTTCACATAATTCTATGCCTTCTTTCAATATATTAATCAATGATTAAATTAAAGAATTATAATTACGATTTGTAAATCAAATATGAAAACCAGAAATACTAGAGATGTTACTTCACAATAATCCTTGCGTCTGTGGTTCATCCACTACAATTTGTCTGCAAACCACTGTCCACTAATCTACTCCATCTAGAAGCCTCCCTTTATTTTTTTTACTATTATTTGTTAAGGTCCATCGACAAAAATGCCACCATTAATAATTTATTTTGGATAAATATCATTCATTATAATTTTTTTAAATACCATTTATTTTAAACATTTAACTCTACATCTACAACTACGTATGAAATTACATTTGCGACCCTATATACAATTTTCATACGACATCCCACACGACTATGTCTGCATGCAACTATGATTGTGGCCTTATACATAATTTTTTCAAATAATAATATTTTTAATAAAAAGTAATAACTAATTACAAATGTGTAATATATTAAATATATCAAGTTTATTAATTTTTGAAGTAATATGTAATAAGTACAGTATTTGTAAAACCACCCCACAGTAAGATCATTTATATTTTTTTAGTTTTTTAATTAATTATCAACTTTTATTTAAGATATTATTAAATTTTATGTATATTATAAATTATTCATGAAATAGTTTATTATGTATTATTATTCTTTTATATTAAAATATTATTTCTTTTTGTTTTTCTCAAATAATTAATTGGATTAATTAATCATAGGTACACACTTTGTACCCCTAATTACTATTAGATACATTAAAGCCGTCGGACCACCGCCGCCGGAGCTCTGACGGACCACCACACTTTTTTGCTACACACTTTTGTTACTGCACACACTTTGTTGCACACGAACTCTTGCTGCACACAACATTTATGTGCAACACATTGTAGGAGTAATATTGAAATATCACTATATATTTTTGTAGTTAGTAATAATATTTTTGTATGTTTATATATCATAGTAATTAAGAGTTTTTTTTGTGTACCTTAGTAATCTCTCTAATTAATTTAATTATAAGACAATTTCATTCAGGTCATTGTCATATATTAATAACATTGCTGAAATAACTGTGAACAACTGAAATGATTTTGTACTAGCTACTATTGTCATATATTAATAACACTGGTGAAATAACTGTGAACAACTGAAATTATATTATACTAGCTACTAGTTCGTAATAAAATATGTAACCATTTATGTTGAAATACCAGCAGCATGGCCACATAAAGGTATCTTTGATTTTATTTTTAATATATATATATATAAACTCTATTTATATTTGATAGTTTAATATTAATTTATTATGCATATTATGTAATAATTCACTCTATTCTAATTTTAATTATATAAAATAGAAAATTACTTTTTAACTCTTCTTGAAAAGATTACCTGGCTGTTATCTAAATTTAAAAGTTAATATAATTAGTTTATTAAAAGAATATTTAAGTTGGAGCCTCTTTTTATTTTTTATTTTTGAATGTTTTGAATATAAAGAGCCATGCAATAAAAGTAGTTAATAAAATTTGAGTCATGTCAAAATGATAAGATTAATTAAATATAGCAATTAATGTAATCTTAATATATGTGTATTTGTGTATGTTAGGTCAATTAATATACATATCATATGTTTATGATGCCGAAATAAAAGAATAAAAAAATTCAAAATATACTCGATCCTAGTTATTTAATAATTCTATTAAATTAATAATAAAATGAGAAATTCTGCAGCAAAGTTCTCTGGGTCTCCCTATGTGGTCCATGATTGTTGGGCCTTAATTGTATACTTTTAATGATCATTCTGCTTTGGTAGACTTTATGTGGCCCATGATTATGATTGATGAGCCTTAATTGAATTTTGGTTAATGGTCAATCTGATTGGTAGACTTTATGTGGCCCATTATTATTGGGCTGTAAGAATTTTATTACCAAATAATTTTATGTGCCACAAACAAAGAAGTGTGATTATACTTTTTTGGGAAATATCACCTAAAAATTAAATTCATATATATTGGTCGAAATTAGGCCCACATTAAAATGGGCCGCTCAGCCCATAAAGTACGGCCTCAAATACCCGTTTACGAAATTATCCAAAACCCCCAAGAAATAGTCAGCCATGCTCCTTTTCACTTCTACTCATTTCAGCTCTATTACATCATTTTTCTTTCAATTCTCGTCAGAAATTCTGCAAGTTTTTCAGCAATACTCGTCAATTTCGCGCGGAGATGAGGTCCATTACCTCAGAAAACTCGTCTTCAATGGCGGTGGGTGAAGTTGAGCCCACCATCAGCCTTCAAGAGTGGCAGGGTTGGGGCACCGTTTCGCCTGTGCCATCGATGGTTATTCAAGTAATTCGAGATTTGAAGCTTTTGGAAAAGTACATTGAGTCTCCCATGACGTTTTCCGGCAACCACGGCACACTCACGGTGAAAACCCAATATTATGTTCATGGCATTTGAATGGTGTATTGGAGTAATCTAAAATTGATTGTGTTGAATTTTTTTTTTTTTTTTTTTTTTTTAAGTTTATGGTACTTTGATTTTCGTCTGAGCTTATAGCGAATTGATGATCGGAATTTGCAAAGACTATCATTTCTTTCTGTTCTTTGTTCTGTTGTTCATTCTGTTGCACTTATGGAAATGGTAATTTTTGTGCGTTTTTTGTTGTTAAGAGATGGTTTTTTATTTGATAATGTTAATGCTCTTTTCCAGATCAAAATCAAGGCTTAAATGTTAATCTACAATTCTATGCGTAGAATTCAAGCATTTGTGGTGGATAATGTATTAGTTCTTAGCTCAATGGTGGGTTGTGTTGATCTAGTGTCTGGAATGCTGACGAATCAATGCTTTGTTTATAGACTTGTCCCTTTCATCAAAGGGAAATATGGACAATGACTATGGCTTAATTGGATTGTCATTTTCATTTAATGATATTAGATGTTTTACTTTATCTGGAGTTTGGCTTTACTGATCTCAATGCTTTAAACATGATTCTGCTTGCTGCATACATGCATGCTCGTTTTGTGATTGGTGTGGTTGGTTAATCTGCTTCTAAATGGTTGGACTATGATTTTGTCCAATGACATCTAATTATCTCTCTGGCTTCCAGGGAGATTTCAAGGTGGCAGAAGACAAGAAGCATCGGGCAACATATGCCTCTTTAAGTAATTCTGAAAAAAAGATTCAATTCTTTTCGGCTCGACAAATAGCTTGCTGGTTACTTGGAAGTAGAGGTTATCTATGCCAGAAGGTGCATGTTTGATTAGTCTTTTATACTATTATCTATCGTGATTCTGTGAGTATAGTTGGTTAGTTTTTTTATCTTGTGAAAGATTAACTTCTTTGTCTTAATGACTTCTTTGTCAATTTTTCTGGATTCGTACTTCGTTATTTTTTAACATCTGTTGTATTATATTTTCTTACTTCTAGTGCTGGCTTCCCCAAGGAGATTGCATCTGTTCAAGAGTTGCAATGTGTTCTCTTTGGCAAAAATTACGCATCTGGTTATATATGCACCCAAAGGTTTGAGCATGTTTCATGACACCATTTAACTTCTATTTTCTAGCAATAGTTCCCTAAACATTTACATTCAAGCCTTGAAAATGTAAGTTCATCGAGAGGAATTGATTCCAAAACCTGTCTTATTCTCCTTCTGTGTTATTTTATTTTGAGCTGTATTGAAATTAGAAGTAGATCCTTAAATCATATTTTCCATTTTTCACAGGATTTCTTGAGGCAGAATAATACTGGGAAGTTATTATGGCAAGTTTTTGGTGTGCAAGCTGCAAACTTGTGTCTCTATGGCATAGCTGAGCATGAAGAAATGATGTGGAATGAATTGAATCGTGCGGGTATAATTTACTCACCGTGTTTCTTTGCTAACTGCGACTTCTATCATCTGTGCTTTGCTATGAATAACTTATGTTATTCATGAACCATTTTATATAGCTCCATCATACTCCCCCAACCCTACCCCATAAACACTGCACATAGCAATACTTATGGAGAAGAATTTCACTAGTTATTATTATTATTAATTAATGCATATATTTATTGTAAATATTATAATGATTTTTTCCGTTGTTTCCTTCATATGCTTATTTTTTACAAGTATATAATTATATTTGTTTTGTGTCATTGTTTGGTGTCTTTATCCAGATAAAAGTGCAATGACCGGATCTGTTAAGGATATTTTTGGCTGCTCCACGAAACCCGGAAGCCAAGAGGTATTGATAACTAAAGCCCACTAGTGCTGGTCTGAATTCGGTTATAGTGTTATAAAGCATGCGACATTCTTATATTTGTTATACAGAAATGAGCCTGTCATTTTTCTTTTTACAAATTTGGGATTATTTTTGCATGAGTCAGTTGAAATGTTGCTAAATGGCTGTATCAGTTTAACAAGACACATTCACTTTGATTAATTGAGATGGACAGATGATTTTCTTTATTCATTTTCCTGATAATCTGCATCTGAATGTGTTCAATTCTATGTAGCAGCATCTTTATCAGCATATGTGCCCCCCTTCATGAGTATATGCTAAAACTATTCCAATAATGTTGCTCAGGCAGATGATGATTTCACCATGCACTTTATCTTGATCGATGGTACTTGGAGCAATTCGGGTGCAATGTTCTAACGTTTGCAGGTACGACAGCAAAAGTGCAAAACGGTTTGTCATACTTATATTAACTCAAACTTCATATTTCATAAACATCACAGATGAAAAGCTTAAGTTGTGGAACTAAAATTTTGTTAGATAATAGTCCTTGCTGAATTACTTTGTTTCAAAATCTACATGATCTTTCAATCAAGAGAATTTCATCATGGCAATAATTTATGAAGGTTCGAGCTGAATCAGAATGGGGAGACGAACTTCGCTGTATATCTCTGAACACAGGTGTATCTTTGATGCATAAACTAAGTTAATCTAGTCGAATCCCTTCCTTTTGCTTGTGTATGTTCATAGTTTTTCAATTGGATTTTCGATGCTTAAATTATCATGTTTGTGTTATCTGATGGAAAAATACTCTCTAATGTATGAGTTGAGATCAGACCCCAACCTTCTTGGGACCGTACGTGTACAGCAGCTGCAGCAATCAGCCTCCTGTACGAACTCCAACTTGTTCCTGAATTCAGTTCCTTTGGATTGGACAAACAAGCTGAAGCTGTAGAGAACGTGTTGGAGGCGTTGTTAGAAGGTCTCGTTGCTCGAAGACTCCGTATGGGAAGGTCGATCTATCGTAAGGCAAGGCACAACACTGATATTTGCTGACACTGAAGTTGTAAGTGCTGGAGATGGCATTTTTTTTCCATTTTGAGGCCATCAACTATTCTAACTCCTATCAAGCCCCCCGCCCCCCCTCGTGTCAAAACACAAATTAAACAAAGGCATGGACTAAATACACTCCCTTTTTATTGAATACAAACCCTATTATCATATTATTGAAATATTATATATTTAAAAAGTCTATATTAACCTTAAGATCATTAAATACACCACCTATATATTTTAAATTAAATAATATTTTAATTCAAATCTTATCTTATAAAATCTTTAATATTCATATTCTTTGGATTTGTTCCTCTTTTGTCGTTAAGTTCTTCTTCATCATACCTTCTCGTTCGTTGCTTCCAGTATTCTCACATAATGTTATTGTTTCTCTTCATTTTTTTATCTGAAATCGTAAATTAAATAAATTTTGAAATAGAAATTTATGCAAACAAGCTTTAAATTAAATTTCAAAATTTTCAGAGCAATTTCCCTTTTTTTTTAATACCAGAATCATCAAATCTATTATTTATCAAACAAATTAAGCTAATTAGAAGTTTCACTATGACCGCCCAACAATTTCAATCTTCTTGTTATCAAAATGTAGAAACATGGTATTGTTAAAAAAGGCTTCCCTTGACGGAAGATATCATCATTTGTTTTAAATCAAATTGTATGACAACAGAAGATAACAAGAGACCCATGTCGACAGCAATTATGGTTTCACGTTCTGGTAGTTTATTAACAAGGAGTTGGGCAGCGAGGAAGATCTGCAAATCAAGAAAGTTCATAAAGATAGAGATAAAGATAAAGATAAAAGAAGAGGCAGAAAGTAAATCATTTTCTTAAAATCAATTTTAGACAAATTAAGAATCTGTCTCGTCGGCATCTGCAAATCAGATTTTTAACATGAAATTTCACTTGAACAGATGATTTCAATGGAAAAAAAAAGAATAGACTTACAAGAACGAAGCCAGGATCCATTTCTCATCACCGTAACAATCCAAATTCAACACATATAACTTTCCTCTCTGTCGGTAAAACATTCCGACTTTTCTTGATTTGAGTTGATGATCGTCGTTCCACTTTTTCTGATTTGGGATTTCAAATGACCGTTGTTGTTCATGCCGCCGGATTGAGTCAGAAGAATGTTGCGATGGATGATATCGTTTTCTAAGTAAAGAAGTTGAAATGGTAACAACTTCAGCAAAGATTTTGAGGGTGTGTATAATCTTAAAACTAAAAGGGTAATTTAGAAATTTTAGAGGGTGTATATTCAATAAAATTAATACTTAAAAAATAAAAAGGGGTGTGTATTAAAAAAGGGTGTGTATTCAATAAAAAGAGGTGTGTATTTAACAATACTCTTAAACAAATTAATTCGGTATATTTCAAAAGACAAAGTCTTTTGCAAGACATTGCTTATTTGAGATGGTTTGTTAAAACCGTATTAAAATATACTTTTTATAAAAGTAAAGTTTGTTTTTTAATAGATAAAGTATGTATTTGTACTTGAGGGAGAAGAATCAATCAGAAACACCTCAATGCTAATGCAACAACAAATGACACATCTGAGGTGGCTAAAGAAATTTTCTTATGTGTATCAGTACAGGTTTTTGATATGTGCCCACATTGTAACATTATACCACTGCCAACGATCAGCATTTGAAAGCTCACAATTTTTTTTAAAGAAATTAAAAAAAAAAAACTTCTATATATATGATTTGATTGAATCAATTATTACAGGTTTCAGACGTAAAGAAAACGTAGAAGATATGAATATGCAAGTTCAATCTTACATATAATAATTGAAATAATCGGCTAGTTATTTATTATTTATATTTTAGGTTGTTTTTGCGTGTGTGTTATGTTATCTTTTTATAATCACGTTTTAAAGTACATTCAAATCAAAATATTTTACCCAGCTGCCAAATTTGATAAAATTTGGTCGATCAACTAAAATAAATAATTAATTGATGTAATGGGCAGAAAATCCAAATAAGCACTTTAATTCTACTTACTTTATTTTAACAATTCATATTTGAATGATTCACCTATTATTTCAGTTTTCTTTTTCCCTATAATAATACATAATTTAGTCATAAATTTAAATTAATAAATTGTACTATAATAATTAATAAACATGTTGTATAAGATAAATAAAGTATAAAATAAAAATTAACCTTGCGTGAGATTATCTTATAATATTATACTTTCATAATTAATTTATTATTTTTTATTAAAAATATTACTATAACTTTTCTACTAATCAATTGCGCATAATAGGTGACCCATAAGTATTTAATGTAAAGAAAAAAAAGATCACACGTTACTTTAAAACAAAAAATGGTCACATAATACGGCGGCCTTTATTAGAATGTTATATTTATGTAGTATACCTCAATAAAATAAACTAATTTTAATATATTATTTGAAAATAAAATCTCTAAATATTACAATATTAAAAGAAAAAGAATGGAAAAATTAATTATCTCAGAATCACACTAAAAATATTAATTACTCCAATATCTGTCTATAATGTTCCAAAGCTTTTCTCCAGCAATGATACAGACAATAAAATAAGCCCATCATCAACTAAAGCCCTTTTGTTTTTCTTCAATTATTGGGCACCAATAATTAGGAGAAAAAAAAAAGAAATTAAAAAAAATTGGATAATAATTATTCTTATCTATGAGCTGTAACCAGTGTTTCTATGAATCGCAATCCATCAAACCTCGGCGCAAATTTATCCGAAGACGTCGATCCCTCCGATCCTGAATTCTCGCTCGTTTTCCTCGCACAATTATCCTGTAAACAAAATTTCAATTATAATTATTCTCTAATTTTAACGAAAACAGAGAGTAATCAACGATTAAAAACAGAAAACTCCTCAAAATAGAGAGATCTCCGAATAGAAAATTGAAATAACTTGTGAAAATTCAGTAAAAAGGGGAGAAGATGAAGTCGTTGAATTACCTGGCGAGGGAAGTGAATTTTGGGGGAAGAAGCCGAGGAGATGGCAGTAGCAGAAGCCGCAGCAACAGAAGCAGCTATGACGCCTGATTTCTTCATGATTGGAATCGAATCAAAAGCTGTGATAGATGGATTGATGAATCGGATCGGAGGTTGCAGAGAGTTTAGAGAGAGAAAGGGGATGGAAGGAGATTTATGGTGGAGGGAGAAAGTTGCGTGGAGGGGGTATTTATATGGTGTGGAGAGGCGTGCTAGGTCAATTTTGTTTTTCGAATAAATACGCGGCAACCATTATGGAACTGTTCGCCCACCATCTCCTACTTAATTACGCTCTTACCCTTACATGTGAATTGCCTTCTTAACCCTTAATTCATTAGTTTAAGATAAACAAATAAATAAATTTAAGAATCTTACTGTGCACAAATGTTACTCGATAGCATCTTAAACATCTAAATCGCATTAGGTATCGGAGAACATTTAAAATCTAAATAGTTAAATTTTATAATAATCAATATTCTTCTTAGATTATATTTGAAAAATTATTTTTTTAATTTAATAGTTACTATAATATCATATATTAAACCTGTAAATCTTGGAGGTGTCAATGAATTGATCTAAATTTAATTTAAATCTATTTTATTAATTTCGTAATTATTCAATAATAATTCGATTTGTAATTTTCATAACAAACTTTACACTCAGACGTCCCATAATTATTTTTTTTAAATATATAAGCAAACACTTGTATTACATTTTGTCACGAGAAAAGTTTCGAGGTCAATTATTTCATAAATAGTTCATGGTATAAATAAATAATAATAGCGTTTTAATGAAAATGATAATATTTTTAATAAAAAAATAAATGTAAAATAGTCTCAAGAGTAAAACGTTCTCACACAATTCTATTGTCCTAAAAAATACTCATTCGTCCCATAATAAATTTCACACTTTTCATTTCCGTCCGTCCAACGTTAAACTTCACCATAAAAAAAAAGAAAATATCACATCAATCTCCACTCCTAAAATTTCATCTTCATTACAAATTTACCACTCACACCTAACACACATAACATACTTTATAATTCCTTTTATTTATAACCTAAAAACACTAGAATACTCTCCAAAAGTCAATAAAATTGATCAAAAAACATTTTTTTTAAACTCCGTATCTACAGTAACTGTGAACTTTATTATGGGATGAAGGGAATAGTAGTATTATTTTCACTGCCTAAAAATACTACTCCCTCCGTCCCACGTATTTTTACCCACTTTCCATTTTGGGGTGTTCCACGTATTTTTACCCATTCATTTTTGGTAAAAATACACTACACATCTTTTTTACTTTTTACACTTTATTCATCAATCCCAATAATTTTATTTACTTTTTTACATTTTATTCATCATTTCCAACAATTTTATTTACTTTTTCTCTCAATATTACCAATTTATCCTTATTTTTTTTATATTACACTTTTTAATTTACGTGCACATACAAATGGGTAAAAATATCAAGGACTATAATTTTCACTTAAAGATATTAGGAACCTGTGATCCATTGTGTGGTTACCGCGATTTACTTGGAGGCAGTTCTGAGGGGCCGGGACTGTTTCCTCGAGGACTAGTCGGGCGTAAGCCCGGAACCTCGGTATCAAAAAAAAAAAAAAAGTATTATTTTAATTTAATACGGTGTAATGTCATATAATTCGTCAGATTTAAATTTAAAATATTGGATCATAGTCAATAACTCACTATTTATATTTTATTATTCTTTTTAATTCTTCTCATATCATTGAACGTCAAAGTAAAATATTTATTTAGAAGAGTTAAAAAGTTCAGTGCAATGTTGATTTGCTACAACATTAATAGTTAAATAAGTACCATGAACATGATGAATTGTAATAGTCATGACATAATATGTCACTCCAACCATTAATTCCATTATTTAAGTTGACTTTTGATATATATATTCATGCACCTCGATTAAAAGAAAAAACACATGAACTAGTATTGGTCGGTCCCACATGTCACACTTATTTTACTTTTTTTTTTTACTTTCAAATTTTAATCAAATGTGGATAATTGAATAGATAGAATTCATAAATTAATTAGGAAAGTGGATAATTTGCATTTGATTCAATTCATTTCGTATGAGCTACGTTGATAATAGATATTTATGATAATGCATAATTCACATTATTCCTTTTATAACTATTTAAGCATGTAACTCATTGATGTGAGATGTATGCAAATTGAATTATTGAGGATATATCAACTTATTTGATCGATTATTTGGGTTGAATTCAATTGTTGATTTTTCTTTTTTATTTAAAATTTAAATTCGATTTAATGTATAGAAATAATGAATTAATGAATGATCAAACTTCTCAATTTTAAAGAGCTATTATTGACTTTTATCTTTACACTTCTTTTTTAATCTATAAAGTAAAAGTATATTCATTACGTCTCACATTAACGTCTACATTTGTTTTTTATATTGATCAAGAGATAAGAAATAATATAATATTTTAGTATAAAATCCAAACCGATAAATTAGATTAGATTGTAGTATGATATCATGATGAACTAACATATTAATGAGTGACAAAAAGGAAGAAATATAAATTTGGGAGTAAAATTTTTTATTTTATTTATTTTTCCTTATTATGTAGATTCATTTAACACACGTAATTAATAATATACAAAAATGACTTTATAAAATCCCATATGTGTGATCGATCGTTGACTGAAATAACATCATTTATTTCAACCCAAATTACAACTTGGAGGAAGGTGGGAGGTGGTAAGTGGTGACCTACAAGTAGAAGGGGGTAGTATCGTAAATACGTGAGTAAAAGCATTTATAACAAGGTTTTCCGCGTCTTGGTAATAATTAATAACATTAATATATATTATATTACACTCCCACACCCAAAGGCCAAAACAAAACTCTTAATATAAAAAAAAATTTAAAAAGAAATTAATTTTAAATCTGTTACTACCATTACCACAAAAATTAATAAACGATTAATATTTTTCTAAATGACAATTTATAAGTTTGAAGAAGGTATATGAGGAGAAATAATAATAATAAGTCTGGTGGAAGATGCAAAAATTGATAGGCAAAAGCTCCTGTGCACCCGGGCGCACGGAACACTTTCCGTGCGCCTTTAGAAATTTGTGCTAAATTGTATACCTTTTAGTATACAGATGTGTACCCTTTATTTTCTAAAGAAAAATCTGGGCGCACGAACAACACTCCGTGCGCCTTTAGAATTTTGTGTTAAATTGTATACCCTTTAGTATAAAAATGTGTACCCTTTATTTTCTAAAGAAAAAAAAATATTAATGAAAAGTGTATACCCTTTACAACAAAATTGTGTACCTTTTAGTAATTAAAGTATATACCCTTTAGACCAAATTAATGTACCATTACCCATAATACAAAATTTCTAAAGGCGCACGGAATGTGTTCCGTGCGCCCGGGTGCACGCAAGTCTCACTCAAATTGATAGGCCGATATTTAGGAGTTGTAGCCAATAGTGGAGCACCACTTGTATGGCAGAGATGAGTCCACGACATAAACAGTGTGTTACCACATGTTTAGGTTTAGCGCAAAACGGCAGGTGGAGTTGAGGAGTGGTGTAACAACGACAGCTCGGAGCGGACTCACTAATGGTCAATTTCCCGAATATGCCCCCGACGCTCCCTCTCGAATTTCATGCCATCGCCCGTCAAATACCACTTACTTCCTCCGTCCCGGAGAAATTGACACATTTTTTTTGGGCACGGAGATTAAGAAGTATAATAAATTAATGTAAAGTGAAGTGAGAGAAATAATATTTAATGTGTAGTGGGTAGTTGTATTAGTGGTGAGTGTGATGTTTGTGTGGACCCATGTAAATAAATAAATAGTTTTTGTGTGGGTCTCATATCCTTAAAAAGGAAATATGTCAATTTCTGTGGGACAACCCAAAAAGGAAAGTGTGTCAATATCTTTGGGACGGAGGGAGTATCTTTTTGCCAAACTCATCAAACTTGTGGTCATTATATCAGATGTATTCTAGGATTTATAGATATTTTTTATTTTCGAAAAAAATCAAACTAAATTAATAACGAGATCGTTTGATAAAAAATTTGTTTGAACTTGATTTTATAAAGATATCAAATAAATTTTTATGTTCCATAAAATTAAAAGCTCATCTAGAACTTGAGCTTGATTTATGAAAAATAAGTAAAGTAATTGCAATATTATAAAATTAATTGAAGTCGACTCGTGTTTGTCTCGATAAAAGCTCGTTCGTTCTGGCTCGCTCGATTACTTATCAATTAGCAAGTTCAATACTATATACTATTTTGAAGCTCAATAATAATAATTTCAAACAAATTTGAACATTTCTTTGTTCAGCTCGACTTAACTCATTTATACCACAAAATATATTTAGATAGTTATTAGTATTTACATTACATATTAATAGAGTTGTTAATAAGCCCGTAAACCGTGGGCCCGAACCGATTAACCCGAAAAAAATTAGGGTTAGGGCCAAGAAATTTGAGCCCGTTTAACATCCGGGCTTTTTGGCACGAACCGATTAACCCGTGGGCTAATAGGGTTGGCCCGTGGGCTAATCGGGCCGGCCCGTAGGGTTGGAAATTATTATTATTATTATGTTTAATTAATTTTAACACCCATAATCTATACATCGACCACCAATCTCACCCTACTCCCAACCTATCGTTGAACAAACTCTAACCATCTTTTAATTTTCATATCTTTCTCATCTTTTTTCTTACTCTAACCCAAAATTTTCTCTAATAAATAAAATAATACTTGAATAAATATATTAAGATTAATTTAATTATCACAAATTCTTTTAATTTATATCTTTTAACAATATTTTGCATGTATTAATCTTAATTCTCTCAAATTTTAAATAATGTATTAGTTAATTTTGAATTTTTTATATTATTTATAATAAATTATAATTTATAATTTTTTAAATATTTTTTTATCGTACAACCCGCGAGCCCGGCCCGTTTAACCCGTAGCCCGTTAGGGTTAGGGTTAGGTTCACCTTTTCATAGCCTGTTTAAACAGACCCGATTTAGCCCGAAACCCGATTAGCCCGAAACCCGTTAGGGCCAGCCCTAATGGGTTAAGGCTGGCCCGTTTAACATCTCTACATATTAAATTCAATTTTTAATTTATTTTGAAATTAAAAAAACTTTGGCCATACTAATTTTAACAAATGGAGTGGAGTATATCATTAGGTTTAATGATTTGGTTTTCTATATTTATTGTCTTTATAAATTAAAATTAGACGGAATAAATACGTACATAGATATCTGGTATACATAAGATTAATATTAATGATATAGAATATTCTATTTATGTAGTTAATTAATATTTATAAATTAAGTTTATTTATATTTTAATAGCTTTCATCAATAGTTTTATATACACAATTTTCCTGAACTTATACAGTAAGAAATGATTAAAATAGAGAAGAAAAAGTGAAAATGGTAAAGAGTGGCCACTTTTGGATAACTGTAATTTTAAGTGGCCACATTTGTTATACATAATTTTTTCTAGCCACATTGAAATGAATTGGCCAAAATGCCCTTGTGGGGGACCCACTTTTCAGGTGGTTGCAGATGAGATTCCACACTTTTTTGACCCAAAGTACAGTAAAGGAATCGGATTCTTCTTTATTTCTGAATAAAGTGTGGAAGTACAATACATAATACCCAGTACTACTATGTAGGCATGTGCTCCCGCAGCTCCCCCATATCCATACAAAATAATGAGGATAATATATAGTGGAAATTGGAAAATGGGGGTGGTCGTCCAACACTTATTAAAATTTTTTGTACTAGAGGTTGAGCATTTGTGAGCAAATTTCCAGTAATTTTGGAGAGAATTAAGATATTTGGGTAGCAGGTGTACAAGGTATGTTAAAACAAGTTTTATAGTTGTGATGCCCTAATTTTATAATTGCTGACATGGCTCATGAGTGTATTCTAATTATTCAACGTTTTTATAATAGAATAGAAAAAAATGTATGACTTGTAGAATAATTTTGTAACATTCAAAAGTTTTTCTCTCTTAAATCTTCACCACTCATGTTACATCTTGGTTTTTTTAATTAATCTTTTCAAATTTGTTAAACAATGGTGAGTAGGCCGAATAGATTCAGTTGTTGGGCCGAGTAGAACAACTTTGTGGGCCGAATAGGACACCCGTTGGCCGAAATGCCCAAAAAATGATCTTTTATTTTCTGAAACTTAGTAGGCCGAATAGAAGAAGTTAGTGGGCCGAATAGAATAGCTTGGTGGGCCGAATAGAGAAACCGTTGGCCGAATAACCCAAAAAAATTCTTTAAATTTCAGAAAGTTAGTAGGCCGAATAGAACAATGTTGGTAGGCCGAATAGAACAACTTTGTGGGCCGAATAAAATACCCGTTGGCCGAAATGCCCAAAAAATGATCTTTTATTTTCTGAAACTTAGTAGGCCGAATAGAAGAAGTTAGTGGGCCGAATAGAATAGCTTGGTGGGCCGAATAGAGAAACCGTTGGCCGAATAGAGAAACCATTGGTAGGCCGAATAGAAACTCAATATTGGCCGAATAGAGCAAGTTACTAGGCCGAATAGGAGACACTTTTGGGCCGAATAGAGGAATAATTGACCGAATAGAAGAAAAAAATACTGACACATTTTAAGGTGTGTCAAGGGTTTAGGGTTTTGTTGAAACAGTGTAGGTTTGCATACATTAATTTGTTGACTGGAAAGAATACAAATTTAGTACAAAATTTCTAATGATTTAATGATGCAACTAATTATCTAATCTTTTAATGTTGATGTCATTAAAGTTGTTTTTGAAAAAATGTGCAGATGAGTTATAGAAAAGTTGGGATATGTTGGGGTGGAGCATGGGAAGGATTGCAATATATAGGTGGAGTGGTGAACTGGTTGTTCTTGCCAGAGGCCAGTTTGTGTTATAGTAGCTTGTTAAAAGAAATTCATGACATAGTGCAAGCTGATTTGGGGCATTGGGGTTATATAGTTCATTCTCTAGTTGATTACAATGGCCGTTTGTTCAAATATAAGATAAAGAATGATGCACGTGTGGCCGAAGTGTTCAACTGTGTTGATGATGTCGGAATGATGTACGTCACACTCCGTCCTATCACGGGTGCAGGGAGTAGTATGGTTTTAGGGATGGGTTATGATGACGGAGGTGCTGGTACGAGCAATGACCCATGTACGAGGGTAAATTCTTCTAGGAGGCATGATTTTGATTTGAATGTGGAGTGTTGTCCGGCCTCAGAGATGCAGTGTGCTGGTTTTAGAGAATCTGTAGATGCAGAATCTGGTGATGTCTCTGGTGAGGGTGCGGAGGACGTAGACGGTTGTAACGATGATGATGATGACCCCGGGAATAGAACGGTGGAAGAAGGGGACCGCATACAGCAGGATACTAATCAGTCTTCTAGCGAAAGCGATGATGGTGCTGAGGAGAGAAGACACCAATTGTATGAAGAAATATGTGATTACATACGTAAGAGAGGAGGGCCTAGCTTTCTTGAACCGATTAATCGTGAGTTGCGCCGTCCTGAAATGCAGTCAGAAGAGTTGCGTAGTGCACGGCCCAACACCCGTCCTTGGTTGATTCCAGGTATGGAAACTATGTTTAGTTATAATAGAAATAGAACTAAAGTATATTTGTAGATGAAACTAATGCACCTGCCACGTTCATAGGCATGCCGATTGAAGCAGAGAGAGTAGATCAGTTGACTGGCCTTGAGATTGATGCGTCTGGTGTTATTGAAAAGAACAGTGTATTTGAGACAAAAGAGAAGATCCAGACAGCAGTAGGCATGTATAACTTGTGGCATGGAGTGGAGACCTATGTTGAAAGATCTAGCACGACAAGGTACAACGTTGTATGTCACATGAAGGGTCAAACAGGCTGTCCATTTAAGTTGTACACAAGAATGAGCTCTAGGTTGTGGAGAGTGGTTAAATTCGTCGAACATCTTGGTTGTTTAAATGATCCAGACAGATCTGCTCCTACACATGTGTCGTCCAAAGTAATCGGTCAATATTTTGTTGCTAGACAGTTTGATAAGGTTCATGGCCTCCGACCCAGTGCGATGATAGATGAGATCAGGACTGATTTTGGATTCAACATTAGCTACAATATAGCGTTAAAGGCGAAACACTACGCTGTTGGACACACGTACGGGGATCACGATAGCTCATACGAATTGCTCTCTGCTTACACGTCTACGTTGTCCTTCTTAAACAAAATTAAAATTAACTAACTTCATCCTGTTCTACCCGTCTCATACCCATTTATCCATATTTATTTATTTAATTATATTTTAAATAAAATTTAATATTACTTTTTGACAATAAATTTCATTTATTAATTTAAATATATGAGTTCATATAATACAACATAATCTACCTTTAAAAAGAAAATAAAAATAAAAATAAAAATTTACTAAGTTCATCCTGTTCTACCACACTGAAAGATCGTGAAGGCAACGTGCTTACGGAATCGCAGGATGTGATCAGGGGTGTCCCAGTTAAAGTTCCTTACTAACAGTCCCTCTATGGTTCTCAGACAGGCTGGTCCGCAACTCGAACCGTCCTCTTGCTTGAAACAATAATCTCTGGGAGCTGGTGATAGAGAGAATGTGTGCGGGACCCCGGATGAGTCAAGCTCGCGCATCAGAGATGGGATGACACGTCTGTATGGTAGAGTCTCCAATATCCGGCGCTCCTTCATGTCGGGCTCCTCATCCCATCTATGGCGAAACGAGTCAAAACAAATAAATTTCATTTGTTTTGTAAGGACCGCACATGGGTAGTAGTGCCCTGAGGTGTGGACAATGAACAATAACTGCCAAAGAAAGTTAAAAGGAATGCATACATTAGATGTAAAAACACTAGAGTCATTCTAGGGGATATTATCATGTAAGTGAACCAATGGTTAGGATATAATACCATATCACAATCAATCCAGGATCTCGACACCCTCCACACTGGCAATAAACCTCGGGCGTACTGACGGAGATCTATCAACAATTCATCAGTTATGTTGGCATATGTTGATCTATCATCCCTATACTGACCCGTGTGCTCATTCTATACTGCTTGTACTCGGACCTTACACGAGAATCATTTCATAATATTAGTCTCAAAAAATTTAATACAAAACTTGCCACAGTCAATTGTAATGAATTAATTTACTTACAGAGAACTCCATGTCCATAATGCAGTAGGGGCCCACCTCCGGATGCACGTGTACACCTATGTCAGAGGGTCGCTCCGATAATAAGCGGATGTATGCATCCAGGTGCTGAAAATCCATCGAATAAAATTAACAATTGATGATATAATGAAAATATTTACAACAATTTATATAAACACGAACTAAATATTTCTTACCTCACTTCCAAACCAAACACTGGGGTTCTCCATCTCAGTGAAAAAGGAAGCCCCTACTCTAAAACTAAGACCAACGTAGATCCTGCATTCAATAATTTATTAAAATCAATGCACATTGTTTAAAGTAATATATGATAACGTCTACACTACTGGCGTAGTACTTACTGTTCTTTGCTTGAAATAAATCTGCGGTACAGTTCCCATCGGCGCTCTCGGTCTGTCATGGTAAATGGAGACTGTAACGCTGCAGATGGATTTCGTTGCCTCTCAGACCGCATGATACCCTCTTCATCACCCCTGGGTGTGGGGGCCATCGGGATGAGCGCATCCACCGGTCTAGTAGGGGAATATTTAACCCCTGACTCGAGCTGGTTGGCCCAGCTTCAGACATCCTGGTCTGCGCAAGCTCTGATCGAAGTCGCCTAATCTCAGCCGTAAGTGCCTGTCGAAAATAATGAGCTGTTTGATGCTCAGACACAACCTGACAAGCAAGGTTGTGTAAAAACTCATCCTGTTGATCCAGCCTACGAAAGACCCTTTATTGGAAGTCCTGATCATATCCCTGGTGTTGCTGATCACCTCGGTATGCGTCCCTAAACCCACTCCCATGAAAACCTGGGGAATCATTCATCCTATCGTCAAGAGGCTGATGCGCGTCTGTGTCGTAACGATGTTGTTCGTCATGCTCTTTCATAAATCGAGCATGCCAGCCAGCACTCGGATCATAGGAACCGGGCTCAACATACGTCCTCTCTCCTGAAGCATATCCGCTGTGGTCAGGACTGGGAGTACAGCGAGGTTGGTAGGAATGGGGATCCCGATTTGTCATCCAAGCCGCAACATCATCCGCCCGCTGGCCCCTCCACGCATCATCAACAGCCACACCCGTATAGTACCGCTGATCCCATGGATTACTGGTAGGATCGTATGCCCGGACAGCCTTTGTGCTGGTTTTAGAGAATGACTTGGTGTACATCCCAATGATCAACCCCTCCAAAGGCTCATCCTCTATGCCAATCCAATACCCTTGTCTAAGCTCATCAGGAAGGATCATCGGAAAATCAACCACATCAAGAGCCTGATTCAAAATAAACAATTACATAAGAAACAATATAAAACATATCTGTCTTCACTAAATGGATTAATAAGTCATACCTGATCAAACAGAGTCCTATCAACCCTCTTCCATTTGCGAAAAATCCATCGCAAGCAGAGTGGCCTTAAATTCAACCTACCGTGGGGGACATGGCCATACGGTGCAGCAACGGCAGGTAGACGCTCGTACGCCCAAACCTGTCACACGTAAACCACATATGTCAGATAATTAATACAACTAAAATTAAAAATACACTATAACTTTAATATATCTACTAAAACACGTACCAGTAATGCGAATGTGCACCCGTAAAAGTGGTATCTGTACCGATAGGGATTTGCTTTAGCTGGGACTTTGGTCACAATGTGGTCCATAAAGTGCAAAAGGGTCATATAGCTGAGCTGTCCCCAAGGGAATAAATCCCATCTCTGTTCGTCCTCCACTAGACACCAGACCCAGTTGTCTACTCCCACCTTGGTGACATCCGACCCAAGGAGAAAGTAGTACAACAACAGAACTTTGGCAACCTTAACTGCGTTCTCAGGGCTAACACCTATAAATCTTCGTCCTTCAAAGTCACTAGCAATCTGACTTACTAAAGGTCTCTCACCCTGACCATAAAACCTATCATATAACCCACCAGGCGGGATACCATACGTCTCGTTCGGATCAAAGCCGAGTCTATCCCGAAAACATAGTCCCATAATCCTCATGAACTCTACCCGGCTAAATCTAAGGCACACGTCTCCAACCTGAAAATACATAGCCGTTAAATCATCTCCCCTATGTACGATCTCACAGGTCATGAGACTGTGCAGATGAGCATTCGCGTTCCACTCATCGCTGAGATTCCAGTAATGACCAAAACATGATCTCTTAAATATCTCCTCCGCATTACCCCCAACCCTAGTTAACTGCCTACGAATGATATCCATAACGACCCCAGGTTTGCAGTAATTATGTATACTGCATTGTTGACCCTGCATGGAAGGACGCTTCCATTCACCCTGCACATATATATTTTTTTTTGCTAAATAAGACATAAATTCATAATTATGGGCAAAATAACAATAAGTTCATGAAAACCCTAAAACGAAATATTTGAACACAAACATTTACTCTATTCGGCCCACAGTTCCTTCTATTCGGCCTACCAATTCCTCTATTCGGCCTACAGAGTTGTTCTATTCGGCCATCTCTAAATCTCTATTCGGCCAACAAAAATTTCATTAAAGTTAAAAATACAAGTCTTCCAGTTTGCTCTATTCGGCCAACACTTGTTCTATTCGGCCTAAAGATTTGTTCTATTCGGCCTAAAGAAAACCTCTATTCGGCCTACCAAAATTAAAAAAGTCATTACTACACTTTGCTCTATTCGGCCTACACACTTGTTCTATTCGGCCTGAAGTATTGTTCTATTCGGCCTACTGAAAACCTCTACTCGGCCAACCAAAATTGTCATTGCTCATATATTTTGCTCTATTCGGCCTACACTTGTTCTATTCGGCCTGAAGTATTATTCTATTCGGCCTGAAGTATTGTTCTATTCGGCCTACACTTGTTCTATTCGGCCTGAAGTATTGTTCTATTCGGCCTACACTTGTTCTATTCGGCCTGAAGTTTTGTTCTATTCGGCCTGAAGTATTGTTCTATTCGGCCTGAAGTATTGTTCTATTCGGCCTACACTTGTTCTATTCGGCCTGGAGTTTTGTTCTATTCGGCCTGAAGAATTGTTCTATTCGGCCTACTGAAAACATCTACTCAGCCAAGATAATATTAAAAAAAAACCAAAAATAAATGAACACCACTGCATTCCTACTACAGTAAAGGCCAATTCAACACCTTACATAACATTAGACACAGTACATTATACGTATTTAAACATGCCAATAACAATGCTTATATACATACCTGAAAATTTGTCATTTCAAGTTGATGCACTCTGGAGACCGCAAATGGAGAATTCTGGAGACCGCAAATGGAGAATTCTCCACCAAAAAATGCACTGTTCTTCACTGGGACGAATGGAGAGAAGAAGAGAGAGGGTGTTGGACGAATGGAGAGAAGAAGAGAGAGGGTGTTGGACGAAATATGAGAGAGAAAGAAAGAAAGAAACAAAGAATGAAGGGAGAGAAAAAGGTGAAAGTGATGGTATTGATGTACCCCACCAACCCACATCCAAAATCTTAAATTCAAAATTTAAAACTTTAAAAAATATGGTCCACCCACCCCGCATTTATTGCAGTCAAAACTGACATGATGATGGCTCAATTATTTTCGTCCTTTGGGTAACAGTTATGGGGGTAATTTGGGGAATCCACTTGAAAGTGGCTAGTAAAAATTGATTTTAAGAAATGTGACTATTTTAAATTGTACTTTATCAAAAATGGCTATTAAAAAATCGGACCCGAAGAAAAAAGGGGGTGGGGTTCTGAACTTAGGGCAATCAAAATTGTAGAGTAGAAGTAGCTAGTGTTAAGATTTGATTGAGATTAGTGATACGAAGTGTGGACAATATGGATAAGGTTAGAACATGCAATTCATGCTTGTAAGGAAAATATCTCTTTATTATATACATCACTTTTTTGTCCAGTGAAAATCGTTTTGTGAGATTATGTTACTCCAAACTTGTTATCTATTGTAGGGCATTTTCCTAATATATACTCCACACCAACTGCTTCTTTCTTGTTATAATAAATTAAAATTGGACCACCAATTATTATACTTGTATCACAAGCATGTGCAATGTTATTAGTATTCTCGATTATATTTGGGATTTGATAATTAAATGTCAACTACTTATCTTTTTTAATGGAGTATTTATTTATTTATATATATTTGGCGAGAATAATGTTCTCACCGACAGCAAAGACCACCAATCATGGAGAACCTAACGCGTGTTTTTGCATATCTCAATCAAATTGCCGTCATATTTAAAATAACGAAACCGTCGAGACCCTAACTAAAATTATGTTATTAATGTTAAAAGTATAATTTATTAAAAAATATAATTATTATATAAATAAAACATGTTATTTGAATTAAAATATAATTTATTAAAGTATGATGAATAATTAATTAGTATATAATTGTATGGTGATATGCTACTTTAAAAACAAATTATAACACCCTACAATTATACTTTCTTTGATAGTTTGATCCATCATTTGTCGTATTGTAATAAGTATTCATGACTACTCAATAACATAATTTATTTATATAATAATTATATAATAATCATAATTTCATAATGGATAAACTCATTTTATAACTTGTTTATATAGACACCGTGTCACAATTAACTTTCTCTTAAAATAATTATTAGTTTAAAAAAATATACTCCCTCCGTCCTAAATTCAAGTTCACGTTTACTGTAGATATGGAGTTTAAGAAGAGTCACTTTTTGACTTACTTTTGAGGGTAGTATGGTATTTTTGGGTAATAAATAAATGATAAAGTATGTTATGTGTGTTAAATAGGTGATGACAAATTTGAAATTAAAGTATGTTAGAGGGATATTAATTTGTTGCTTTTTCCTTTTATGGAAGTGTGAAGTTGAATTTGAGACGGACCAAAACGGAAAGTGTAAAGTTGAAGTTGGGACAGAGGGAGTATCATTTTTTAAAAAATTGTATAAGAGTGGTTTCCCAATGTAATCATTGCTTAATTAGAAAATGAAAATGAAGGGCGGAACTGGAGCGGCCCGACCCGACTCCAGATAAAGAGGGTCAATGTTGGGTCAATTTAAGGTGGGTCTGTTTGGGACAAGGAGATGTAAGGTTGTCATTTTTACCCGTCGGGTCGGATTACTCGCAGGAGCATAAAGGGGCTAAATGAAATAGATTCCTTTTATACATATGTTTCTAAAGCATTTACCTAAGTTTGCATTTTTGTAAAATAGGAAGATATACAAAAAGATCAATTGAACGAAAAAGTTTTGAAAGTTTTTGATTCATCTATCATTATAGATGGCACGAACGAAAAAAAAGTGACGGGCATATAAAATGAAACGGATTCATCATTTCTAACATCTAGCCATCTCGCGATTCTTATCAGCCGAGTCTTTGAGCATAAACTAATAATACGAACTCGGGTGATTGGGTAAGAATAGGGTAGGCAAAATCGAGTAGATGGTCGGGTAATACCCGTACCCGAAAAAAATACGCGGGTAAGAATAGGGTACGGATTTTCCTTTTATACCCGCGTACCCGACCCGATTACCCGTTATACAATATATGTATTAATATATTATACTATATATATATATATATATATATATATATATATATTACTAAGGAGATTGTAGTTTTCTATATATCTTCAAGTGTTGGATTACGATATTTCTCTTCATGTTATTATATTAACTATATTGTTTTTTTGTTGTTGCACTAGGATAAAATTATTCTCTATTATGGACTTTATTCTTATAATTTGTATTTTATTTTGATGTTTTTGTGTCGATTTTGAGGGGAAAATTTGACACGAGAAGGTGCGGGTAGGGTATGTCAGGTTCAAGTTACTGAGGGTATCCGTATTATACCCGTTTAAAATATTCGTTCATTATTTTGTGCGGGTATCCGGATATCCGTGGGTTATCCATTTATCTGATGGATAAATCCGTATCCTATTCGATGCTTCAATTGAGGGTAATAGGGTAGGGTATAGATAGGATAATTGAGTAGAGGGTAGTATGTGGATTTGCTCAACTCGTATCTTACCCTACCCGTTTACATCCCTATAGAAATATGATATCCCAACTAGCAGGCGGGCCCCACCTCGAGAAAAACATGCAACAACTTTTGCCTCTCCAAACTAATCCTTAGTTCATAGAAAACTAATAAAAATTTATTTATTAGGTAAAATGTTGAATGATAAGATTATTAATGAACTATATTACTCCACATGATATACACGTGGATGTCAACTCTGTTTAGTAATTGTGCGTTGTCCAACTCTTAATGGACAGATAAATATATACTCCATAATAAAAGTAACAAAACTATCATAATTATCTTAAGTTGTAAATGATTATATAAATAATATTTCAACATCAACTTCGATCTAGGTAAACTTTTACTTTAAAATATAAATTGAAGTACTCATATAGTTTTATGTCTATTGTGACATGAAAGTAACAGACCCTTCTTTTTCCTATACTTTTATGTAATTGACGATTACTTTTCATTTATTAGATGATTATTATTTTTATATGATTAATTATTAATCTTTTTTTAAAGACTACACATTTTATTATTATTATTATGATTATTATTTTCCCAATAAAAGACACTACACTTGATTGTAAAGAGTCATAAATCAAATATATATATATATATATATATATATATATATATATATATATATATATATATATATATATATATTATTTTTTATTTTTTTTTCTGTTCGAAAGGGATCGATTCTCGATTATAAAAGAAAGCAGCCCTCGCGTGAATTCTAAAGGGAAAAGTAAAATTTATGGCGTACTAAACTTTTTTTTTTTAAAAATAATTTTATTATTATTTTTTAATAAGAAAAGAGAAAAGGTAAACCTCACTCAGGAGTATGATTAAGCCCAATAACGCTATGACCCATGATTTTGGAATCTTAAGCTAACCTTTTTAAGAATAAAATATGATTTATTTTCTCAAATAAAAAATATATTTTCTTGTTTGGTTTTTTAAAGAATACAATATGATTTTTTCCTCCAAAATGAAAAAAACACTTCAAATTTCTCCTTACATATTTGACATTATATTTTAAATGTAATTTTAGTGATATATATATATTTTTTATTTTTTAATAATAATATAGCAGTACTTTTAGGTTGTATGCAAGTCTAAAATATATTTTATGTTTTGGATAGCATTTATTAAAATAAGATTTATTGATTAATTTTGTTAGTGTATTCTTTATAAAGGTGTGAACATTTTCAAATAATGAAGGGGGTGCAAATTAAAAAATAAATATATTATTTATATATTGAATTGAAAATTATCAATTCGAAGTACAATATTTAATAATTGAATTAATTTCAATTTGTAATGATAGTGTTTTGTGGCAAGAGGCTTGACCATTGTAAAGAGACAATTATGTTGGTGGGGTATGATTTGAGAATTATATTTATGCCTTCATCAGAATCACATATATTGCGGCTGAATAAAGAAGAAAACACAAGCTGAAAAAGTTATTAGAATCAAATTAATTTTGCTTCTACTTTTTATTGGTCAAAAGTAAGAATTAAATAATGATGAATCTTGAAAATAACAATGAGAATTAATATCTTTTTAAAATTTACTTTTACTTTTTGCGACAACACATCACATAGGAACATGTCCTTGTTTTTATGTTTGGATGAAAGTTATGTGTACTTTATATTTGATGATCATATGATCTTCATTTATATTTGTTATAGGGTAGGGTTGGATCCAGAAAAATGGAAATAGATTTATAAATCTCTTATTCAAAATATCATTAAATGTAGAATGTAATATCAAATGAATTTTAAAAAATTACTAATAAATAGATTTCAAATTATAAGTTTGAAATTTTAACCTCCTTTGAAACAAATGCATTAATTGGGGAACTATTCCATCAAAATTTGTTCAAACTGAGTCTCAAAGGTGCAAAGAAGAAAATATTGAATCAGACATGAACTATCTTTCATGTAAACTTTCTATTTAAAAGTTACAAAGACAATTATACCCTTAAATAATAATAAATATTAAACTCTAAATGCATAATAATATATCATAAACTAATAAAGTTTACATAATTAATTAAGTGAATCCAATTCTTCGCTAAAAAAATTAGAGCAGCACCATGTTGGTTGACTTAGTGCAAGGCATATCCATCCGACAAACCTTGGCATTATTAATATAGTCAATAAGAATCATATTGCCACATGCAGCATATGGAATAGCATAAAGCCACATTTAAAGGAATAGTGATTTGTATCTAGATCCTCTCTAATAATTTTACTCAATTTCTCCTCCCAGTAGTTAGGGAAATTGAGTGAAGTTACTGAAGAGAATCTGCATCTATGGTTGCAGACAACATTGCAAAGCCTTAAAAACAATAATACTTCATACAATCTTCAACAAATCTTGAAAACACCCTATTTTGATCCTCTAAAACGAGGTCTAGCTCAAGTTCTGGGGGTTCAAATGTCATCACCAAAGTCCAACATCCGTTGCTCTCTATATATGAGTGCGCATAAAATGTATGAGATTCGACGTTTTGTAACAGAAAGTTCCATAATGGACAAACTTCAAGCAATTTTTATCAGGTGTCAATCGTCCATTAATCTTGCATATCAGCTTATTTGTCCTAATTTGCAGGTATGAATAAGTATTTTCGTAAACGATGGATCCGAAAAAGACTAGTACCTAGTTCATGCTTGCAAGAAATAAATTTCTATGTTTAGTAGATTTATGCTGCAAGGGTTCTTGCTAAGAAGAACCTAATTGTTAATGTGAAGGTTCTTGACTAATATTGAGGGTTGTGTTTGGATGGAGGGATTGGAAATGAAATATTTCAAATCTTCTAAAATTAAAGTGGACTTCCAATCTAGACCACTTACACAAATGGTCCACAACGCGTGATGACTTTTTTGCCCATTATAGTATTAAAACTATACAAATTACTATGAATAGATAGTATAGTATTATAAAGTATAAATCCATGTTAGAATCCCACCATCAGCTCAACTAGTTCATCACAAGATATTTGTAAAGAACTAAGAATTACAAACACAATTTATTGAGCACTGTTGCACAAACAAGCAACAAATGGTTTTACATCTTTAGTTTTTCTTAAGAAGACCGATAACGGAGATCATGCATACCCTAAATTCTCTGATTGATATAGCATTCATTGGTCCCTAATATCCTCATTGTTCAAATAAACCGAAGCATGTCGATCCAGTTAGAGAATAATTTTAAATTCATTACACCACCTCCCAAAAACATATGAGTTCTCAGCAAAGTACTAAACAATAAAAAATACTGCAATTTGGATGATCAAGTAAAATAATATACAAATAATTAATAGAATATTGATTTAATCCATGTTATTATCTTATTTAATTAATTTATTATATTATAGTTAGCACTACTATTTTACTTCCATATTTCATTGAATGTCAAAAATTAATTTGATTATGATGTTGATTGGTATATAGAAATAAAAATAAATAAAATCTGTCATATAATATTTTACAATAATAATTATAAATAAAAATTCATTTTGACAACAAGTTGAGATGGCCGAGTTGGTCTAAGGCGCCAGATTAAGGTTCTGGTCCGAAAGGGCGTGGGTTCAAATCCCACTCTCAACATTATATATTTTAAATTTCAATTTAATATAATATCAATTTTTATATTAATTAATTAATTAATTAAAATTAAAATAAATAAATACAGAATATAATCAAACTAATATAAAAAAAAAACTACACCGTCCCTATTCAATCATATATAGACAATTTCCTTCACATAATATCTTATTACCATATTAAACATCTACCCAAAAATAACATACAATAATTCTTTATTTATGAATCATAACAAAATTCACTATATATATATTATATATACACATTGTCAAAACACCAATTAACTATTCTCTTCATTATATTTCTCTTGCCTCTCCTTACACAGGTAAATTTTACTGCAATCCCTTTGAGTTACCATGATTAACCTCCTTCACATGCTGTCGGGCCGGCGTGCGGGGGCGTCTGGGGTGGGCGAACCATCCCAAAATTTCATGCATTATTATTATGTTTAAAAAAATAATAATTCATTTGATAAAAAAAATATGTATTTACACTGTAGTGATCATCATGGGAAAACCAGTCGTATCGATTATAATGATATAATTAGCAGGACTCTGTTTTCTAACAGCAGCAATTGTCAAGCTCGAAAGTAAACAAGTTATTCATTTTAATTTTATCAAGTTCATCATGGAACCTGCTGATTGGAGTGGTTTAATGTAAGTTTTTATTCAATTATAAGTTTCTTTTATTATATTTAATTGTAATTTAAAATATATACATATATGTTATGTGCTAATTGTTATAAATAATTTGTGATGTAGGTTTTGCATTATTGTTAATTTTATTGCAAGTGGGTGGGTTTAACCTTTTGGTTCTATTTTGCGTTCCTGATGGCGATAATATTTGGAGAAGATTTATGGTTCTTGACGTGATAATTATTTCACATTCCATTATTATTTTTATTATTATTTATTTTAGTTATGTAATTTCTTGAAATTTAGAATGTTTTATTACGCAAGAAAGCGTAGGTTTTAGTTTAAATTATTCTTAGTATATACACAAATTAAAGAAGAGAACAATATATTTTAGGCTAATTATAGTGTGCACCTTAAAATAAGGTGCACTCATATACAAATATAAGTATAAACATATACAATTTAGAGCAAAAATATATACAATTTAATTGTTAGATTTTTTAATGAAAAATTGAGTGTAAAAAAATATATAATTATTAAAAAGCATGTATATACTATTGAATAAAAAATTATACACATATGATGCTAGTTTTTTTAATGAAAAAATTTAATGTGAAAGAAGTATACAATTATTACGAAATACGTATACAAAATAGAATAACATGTATACAAAATAGCATAAAAAGTTATACACATGTAGGTGCCCCCAATATACACCCTATATTTTATGTGCATGAAAGATTCTTGTTTCCTTTTATGATAAGAGTATAAATAAGTCAATTAAAAAACAAAATTAAGTGAATATGATTCTTTTGTTAATTAGCTAATTATACATTCTACAACCTAATACTATTTATTAGGTTTTTATTGATTGCTACTCCAAATTTATAATTATAGTCAAATTAGCACATTAATATTCTAAAATAAAATTTAAAACCTATTAGCTTATCTCCTAAGTAGAACTAATTTAAGCAATCCTATACTTTTTAAATTGTTTTTTTTATTATTATTATTTATTCTGAAAATATTATTTGCAGATTACGAGCATCCTAGTTGGCGCAACCCTTGGAGCAGGGTGGCAAACCTATATCCTAACAATCAATGGAAATAAAATGGTAAGTTGGGCTCCAATATGTGGTGTTACAAATTTCTTCTGCAATAAAGTATTGGGCTCACTCATCTCCTCTACTTTTGGGTTTGCTATTTCTAATGGGCTTCTTATGTGGTCTCTCAGAGTGAGCCTTATGGAAGACTAAATTAAATTAGGCCCAATGTAGCGCCATTTTTGTTCTTTGTTAAGGTGATTTTTATTCTTAATTTAATAATTATGGATCTTTGTAATTTTGTAATACTAAGAGTTGCCTTTTGCACATTTGAATGTACAAGAAGTTTAAGGATATAATCTTTATTTTAATTATTATTTATTTATTTATTATATCAGTTGTTCATGAAATAATTAATTACATCATTTTCATTACTTTGAGGAGTATTATTTTTTTATTAAAAATATGGAGTAAATCTTTTATTCGTTTCATGAATTTATTTATTTATTTTTAATCTCTAACAAAATAAAGGGAACATATACCTTAATTTACACTCATATAATTACAATTTTATGATAAAATTATTTATTCATACTTAATTAGACATAATAATGATGATATATATTTCGGAAATATTTCAAAATGTAGGGTTTTAGAAGTGTGCCATTAAATTATGAGTAGAGGAATGGTATTAATCGTTTATTAAAACACGAGATTAAGTTGATCACGCTTTTCCCAAATTCCCAAAGATATTATATTTATTAATTAATTTATTATTAAATGGCAATTGATTGACGAAGCATCACGCCTACATTCGATTGCTCGGTAACTAAGCAAACTATACGAGATATACGCTCTGTATCTATCTTCTCAATCTCTCTCTACAAACCTCGACTTCACTATGGCATCCGGCTCATCGGTTCGGGGAACCAACGCATACGATTTCGGCTCTGATGATATTCTCTGTTCTTACGAGGATTACGGCACTCAGGATGCTAACAACGGAGCTCATTCCGATCCTTCCGTCGCAGCTAATTCCGCCAATGTAATTGCTACTTTTTTATTTTTGTGCTTTACGTTTTTTCCTTGGCATTCTGCTTCTCGGGGATTAGATTTATGTGTTGCTTCTGATCGTGGATTGAAATTTGTAATCCAGTTTAGGTTATGGTGTTGACTTGCGTGCTGTTTCTGTGATTGATAGGGGTTTAGGGTTTTGAAGGGATCTAATTTGAATCATGTTATTTTCATTATCTAAGAACCCTAGAAAAGTGTTAATTTTGTAATCAGTTTGAGAATTGCAAATATAGAGGTGAATTATGTTATGAAGTTTGCCTGATATAGAGAAAACCATAATCTATGAGCATATATGTTAGGTATGTCACTCTAATGTCTCTAAAAAGTCATCTTCAGCCTTAGATTACGGTAATAGCATCTGTTTATGATGTATGTATCAGTTGAGACTCGTGAAAGGAAGATGTATTCATCAATCCTGCGCCTATGCAACTATGAACAAAGTGTTGGACTGATTACATAGCATAGTATGGGTGATAAATGTTGTTCTAGATCTTGTACGGGAAGTTATTTTTCCTATTTCCTCAAACAATTTTTTCATTGTACGCGCAAGTCTGATGAATTCAATTTTAAGATTATAATTTGAAATAAAGTAATCTTCATCACACGTTACCGGGAAAGAAATGAAAACGAAACAAGGAATTAACAAATAAGAAATTCTAAGCATCAGTTGATTTTTGCTGGAAATTTAGTTCTTGATGGTTGAAGTTTTGCTTATCCTAAGTGCTGCCTTTTGATTGAAGTACATATAATTAAACATTGAAAATTTGTCTCTGCTTTAGGTTGATAAGGATTTCCGCATGGGCGGCAGGGCAAGAGTTTGTAGTGTCGCAACTGTTGAAACCGCTGTGAAGAAGCACACTGACAATATCATGCGCTTTCTTGAGGGAATTAGTTCAAGGTTGTCGCAGTTGGAATTGTACTGTTATAATCTTGACAAGACTATTGGGCAGATGCGCACTGATTTAGTTCGTGATCACGAAGAGTCAGAGTCAAAGCTCAAATCATTGGATAAGCATGTCCAAGAGGTCTGTTTTCATTGCCTGCACTGTTAATAGGTTCCTTCATATATTGTTTAGAAACTGGGATGTTTTCGTCATTTTGGTGCAACAAATGTTGAATGTCTGTCTCTCTTTTTTTTTTTTTACTTTCCTTCAATTTGATGTTACTGGATATCTTTCACATTGGCTCTATTTACTTTTAATTACATTTTTCAGTTTATTGTTTGTTGGCTATTTTTGGTTGATGTTCTATGATCTTTATTGTTTTTGCATGCAGGTTCACCGGTCTGTGCAGATCCTAAGAGATAAGCAGGAACTTGCTGATACTCAGAAGGAGCTAGCCAAGCTTCAGCTTGCGCAGAAAGATTCCTCCTCTGATAACACTACTCAACAAAACGAGGACAGAGCTTCAACTCCTGCTACGGAAGGCAAAAAAAGCGAGAACGTGTCAGAGGTTCATGAACAGCAGTTAGCACTCGTACCCCACCAAGGAGCTACACAATCTTCCCCTCCTAGACCAATTGAGCATCAGCGGACCCCTATGCCTCCGCCATCATCCGTGCCTCAGCAAGGGTTGCCACCCGGAGCTGCATATTACTTGCCTCCACCTCAAGCAACCACTATGACAGCCCCATCTGGCCAACCATCTCAGACTCAGTACCTTCCAATAATGTCCCAAGTTCAAGACCCTTCAAGGGCACCACCACCACCACCGCAGCAATCTCAAGTTAATCAGGGCTCACACCTGTCAGTACCTACATACCCTCATCAGTGGCCCCCGAGTCAACCACCACTAATGAATGCGCAGATTAGAAATCAAGTTGTTTATCCTAACTATGTACGGCCTAACCATTCTCCTGCAGAAATGGCTACTAATAGCATGCCTATGCAAGCGCCATACACTGGCTCTTCTCAAGCAGGTGGTCCCGGTACTGAGCCAATACCATATGGGTATGGTCCCACAGGTCGACCAATTCAACAACAGCCTCCACCACAGCATAGCAAGACAGGGTATGGAACACCACCATCAGATGGATATGTTCCTAGTGGGCCCCGCCCATCGCTTCCCCCAGGAAATGCTTATGTGATGTTTGACGGCGAAGGAGGAAGGGTGCAAGCTCCTCCACAACCTCACTTCCAGCAAAGTGCTTATCCACCAAGTTCCTTCCCCATGCAGAACTCGCAGCGTCCACCTACTGGTAATGTGGGCGCCCCTCATTCCGTTCAAATCCATCCCTACAATGAGCTGGTTGAGAAGTTGATGGGCATGGGCTACAGGGGTGAAAATGTTGTTGGGATCATTCGGAGGCTGGAGGAAAGTGGGCAGCCTATTGATTTTAATTCGGTTCTTGACAGGTTGAACGGACATACTGCTGGTGGTCCTCAGAGAGGATGGTCTAGTTAAGGCAAGACAATGCACCCGCACCCTCTACCCACGGTGCATTCCACCGGGCGTGGCATTCACTATACATTTCTTCGCATACTCCCACTTTGTGTTGTCTGCAAGAATTTGCGGTGGTTGCCATACCTAGTGGAACGCATCGAGTGTAGCACATGGGAGTTTCGTTCGACCTTATTTCGACTCCTGTCTCATTTCCATGCTTTCAGTTTTGTCGTGTACTGAATAAAGGAGGATGTGTGCATGATTTGGTAAATACTGGGATACTGAGATGCTTTTATTTTTGCATCTCTCTTTCCCTTTGCCGTTGCTGGTTATAAGGACATACTGTCTGAATTTGTGCAATGCAAGTCTCATTATATTCATCTCTTGTCCAAATTTATTTAGATGGAATTGAGTATTGGCTCAATATAAAGGTCAAATAGTAGTGCCATAGAATGTTATTCAATTATTTTGTCACGAGTTATTTGAAAATTAAATACTAAAAATATTCTTGTGATGGAGTAACAATATTGAGGTTTGATATTGATGATTGTATGGTTGAGGGTCTGACACGCTACAACTACTTAACAATTGAAAAGGATTAATCTATAATTAATATGATCATGATCTTTATTTTGTCTATTTCACATAAGAAAATAATATATAAAAAATGATAACGAAATAAAGTTGTTAGGTTAACCGACCAAAAACCAATAAAATTTCCTCAGATTTACTTTTGGCCATTTTGACAAATGTCAAAAAGTATTCATTAATTCATACCCATCTATCAGCTTGCCCCCATGGCATAGCTCAAGAGGTAGAAGGGAGGGTGAAAAGGCCTTCCACCTGAGCTTGATTGCTGCAGGGTGGGGGTTCGAATCCTTCCTTTGGCATAGATTTGACCCCTTGCAAGCACAAGTTTAACAGTGAGCCCTCCCTATAAGCCACTTGAGGCACATCCTGCGATTTACCTCCTCCACCAATCCCCAGGACAGGGGCCCTCCACCAATCCCCAGGACAGGGGCGGTGGGGGCCCTTTGAGGCACATCCTGCGATTTACCTCCCAAGGACAGCTTGTGAGCCCTCCCTATAAGCCACTTGAGGCACATCCTGCGATTTACCTCCTCCACCAATCCCCAGGACAGGGGCGGTGGGGGCCCCTTGAGACACATCCTGCGATTTACCTCTTCCACCAATCCCCAGGACAGGGGCGGTGGGGGCCCCTAATGGTGGGTACACCATAATAACTATTTAAAATTAATCGTAAAGGTGAAATTAATGAAAATATAAGTTATCATTAAAATTTTAGCTACATAGAGTTTTTACCACTTAAATATTATTAAATCTAAATATTAATGAAATGGGTTTATTCATTATAAATGAACGTGGTGAAATGAAACAATCATAATAATAAATTAATAGACCCACCAAAAGTATGGTTTGTGTTTTGTTCCTTCTCAATTCTATTACATCAGCCATCCTAATCTAAGCCACACAAAAGAAATTAAAATAGTAATAATGGTAAAAGTCGGTGCGGTTTTATCCAGTTACTGTACCCACGAGTTTTAATTGAAAAAACGTTTCTTCAAAGGCGAAGCATTTAAGCGAAGCTGAGAGAATTTTCAATTCAAGCTATTGTATCGTTTACAATTGCTCGGAAGTTAAGCAAACGATTCTCTCCTTCTCTCTCTACCCTTCTCTCTCGCTCTACATATACATATCTTTTGCGTATCCGCCATTTTATCATCTCTCGCTGTGTCTTGAAAGTGTAATTACCTATGGCATCGGGTTCTTCCGGACGCGCGACGAATTCGGGATCCAAATCGTTCGATTTCGGGTCCGATGATATTCTCTGCTCCTACGAGGATTACGGCAATCAGGATGTGAATAATGGAATCCATTCCGATCCTTCCAGCGCTGATAATTCGGTCAAGGTGATTTCTTTTGTCTTAATCTTTTGGTGATAGTGATTCGGAAGTTTTGCAGTGTTCTTTTTTCGCTTGTTTATTTTCTGAATCATTAGGGTATAATTTAATTTAGGGTTTGATGTTTGGTTTAAGGTGTTGACTTTTAATCTTGTATGTTCATAAGATTGATCAGGTGTTTAATGTTGAAGTGATTTGTATTGTATGTATTGTTCATAGTTCATTCCTTTTTTACATTTAGAAGCATGCCTCTTTTTGGTTTTTCCCTTTTTTTTAACTTCTTTTGTATGACGGAGATTTGGGTGGATGGTAGCATGTTTTTTTTTCCAGCTCGGATAGATGTTTATCCTGAAATTATATTCTCTGTTTCTGGGGTTTGCTTTGTTCAATTTGCTGTAAAGTGTTTATACTTACTGTGAGGATGATGCATAATGTTAAAGATATAAATTTATCTCTTAAAAGTAATGTGGTAAGACTGTATTTTAAGTTAATGGTGAGAAAAGAACCACTGTTCTAATGGGAAGCTCGTCGGCTGTTGCGGGCTTGTATTTTAATCTTGATAGCATCCTGTCGTTATTTTTTCTGCTGAAGTAACTTCTTGTTTGTAAAATCTGTGTTAACTTAGTAGGTTGAGCACTTAGATAGCCTATTTAGATTGTGTGTATCATATGCAATTAAAGCAAGCCTATCAGAGGAAACATTAAAGGACTGATGGGCATATTGGGTCGTAGAGTCAAGAACATGATGACTAGAGATTCATTTTTTGCTTATGGCCTTAAACTGTTTTGCATGGAGAATTTTTTTTCTATGCATGCAGATTTGGACAAGAATTTTAGCTTTTACAAACTGTGTGTTTGCTTTTCTTTGCTGCAGAAGGCATATTTGATAGCTTTCTATTTATCCAGTTTTGTTTGTAGGGGGTTGTGTTTTGTCCTTTTTTTTTTTTTCCGGCTTTTTTACTTCTCTGTTGTAATAATTTTATGCACTGCTTAAGCAGGAGTTTAACAAAACCAGAATGGCAAGATCTTATCCAGCAACTTATGGTACACCAGAAGAATCTTCATTTAATCAAAGCGTCATCTCCACTGTTGATAACGTAATGAAGAAATACACAGACAATATCATGCGTTTTCTTGAGGGAATAAGTTCACGGCTTTCACAGTTAGAATTGTATTGCTATAATCTCGACAAATCAATTGGTGAGATGCGCTCTGACTTTGTTCGTGATCATGGAGAGTCAGAGTCAAAGCTCAAATCTTTGGAAAAGCATGTCCAAGAGGTCTGTTTCAAATGGGGTATTGTTGTGCATCATCATAAGTTAGTGCAACTGCGACATGATTCTACTTTTCTGGATCCCCCATTACGTTTTACTTTGTTAAATATTTTGGGAGTTGCATCATTATTTTGTCAAATTATGATTATCAACGTCATGGCATGCTGATATAGATATCCCTTGGTTGTCCATGTGCATGTGTTTTAGTTTGTGGTGTCATCAGTCAGAATGACATTCCTGGTTTAGATGGTGTGAGTTAATTCAGAATCTCATTTTGTTCTAATGGATTGATTGTGCAATTTTTTTTAAAAATGTAGGTTCACAGGTCTGTGCAGATCTTGAGAGATAAACAAGAAATTGCCGATACTCAGGAGGAGTTAGCCAAGCTTCAGCTTGTGCAGAAGGAAAACTCTTCAACTAGTAATAAGCAACAGAGTGAGGAGAGAGCCTCAATGCCCGTTGCAGAGCCCAAGAAAGGCGATAACTCTCCAGATGTTCATGATCAGCAGCTGGCACTTGCACTACCCCACCAGGTAGCTCCACAGCACTCTCACCCTGCCCGTCCCCTTGAGCATCAGCAGCCATCCATGGCACCCCCATCATCCATAACTCCCCAGAGTATGACTCAAGTGCATGGATATTATTTGCCTCCACCACAAATGACAAATATCTCGACCCAGTCCCAACCATCTCAAACTCAGTACCTGCCCTCACAATCCCAAGTCCAAGATCTATCGAGGATGACCTCACAGCCAACACAACCTCAAGTAAACCCGAGCCCACAAGTTCAGTCGCTACCTGGATATCAGCAGCAGTGGTCCCAGCCCATTCAACCAAACCAGCAGCCTGTCATGCAACCACAGATCAGAACCTCCTCTCAAGTGGTTTACTCCTATATGCCCAGTCAGTCGAATCAGTCTCCTGCTGACATACCTCCAGGCAGCATGCCTATGCAAATTTCATTTGTGGGAGCATCTCAACCCGGTCTTACTGGCCCCGATGGGATACCATATGGTTACGGTTCTGTTGGTCGACCAATTCAACAGCAGCCTCCGCCTCCATCACAGCAACTCAAGACTGGCTATGCAGCACAACCAGGAGATGGCTACATGACTAATGGGCCTCGTCCGTCACTTCCACCTGGTAACACTTACATGGTTTTTGATGGTGAACCAGGAAGAAGTCACCATCACCATCCTCCTCCACAGTCTAATTTCCAACAAAGCGGTTATCCGCCCAATAGTATCCCTCTACAGAACCCACAGCGCATCCCTAGTAATAGTATGGTGGGTCCTCAGTCTATGCGAGGCCATCCATACAATGAATTGATTGAGAAGTTGACTGGGATGGGTTACAGAGGCGAACATGTTGTCGGCGTTATTCAGAGGCTGGAAGAGAGCGGTCAGCCCATCGACTTCAATACAGTGCTCGATAGATTGAATGGACACTCTTCTGGGAGTTCTCAGAGAGGATGGTCTGGCTAGAACATGCTCGTATGACTTTCGTATTTGTTTCGTGTTTACAAAGTACCATCATGTAATGAATAAAGGATTAAGAGATGTATGCTTGATTTGGTAAATATAGGGATGAAGAGATGCTTTTTATATCTGTAATCTCTTTCCATTGTTGTACTGCTAAGTTGTAGCCAAGCTTTTATTACATTGGCGAAGAACTAGTTAGACATATAATCTCTACGCATGTGGTTATTTCCTTTTTACTATGTTTTATAAGTGTACTCTAATGATGTACTCCCTTATGTACCACTAAAATGTCATCATTTTACTATATTAGACGTTCCATCAAAATGTCTCAATTTCTCATTTAGTTAAAAGGTACATTGTGGTCCACCACTCAATAGGCTTTCTCCAATGAAAAACCAAAAAGTAGGTTTTTTGGGCGTCACGTCACCGCCACCTCAAAAGTAAAAAATTCTACCTCCAAAACAAAACTACTTCCCAACAATAAAACCAAAAAAATTCTACCTCCAAAACAAAACTACTTCCCAACAATAAAACCAAAAAATAGGTTTTTCGTAGGACCCACCTCAATTTCATTTTATTCTCATTTAATTTATCAACTATATATATCTAATTTACAAATAAATTATAAATAATTATGTATTCCAATTATTTAAATTTTATAAAATAAAAAAAAAGAAAAATATATTATTTATTTTTTTGAATTACAGGACTGAAAGTAGATGTTATGCGACACCATTAAATTTTCATTAAAACACACCGGTGTGTTTTAGTATTTTAATGTCCGGTGAAAAGTAGTAGATGAGATGGGCACCATAAAATTTCCAATTAAACATACCGGTGTGTTTTCAAAGCCTGACAATAATTGAGTTTAAAACAGGCGTGCCAAACTCTCCAAAATTTTCTTTTATTAAGTGGATTTAAAAAAAAAAGTTTGAAACGATTGGGAACAGGCTTTGCACAGCGGGACCCCTCCTTATACTGCTCTCACGCGCGCGTGTTATATACGCGCTATAATATTGGGATAATATTGGGCTGTGGCAACCACTCTCTTCTTTCCCACTCTCCTTCATTTTCTTAAAAACCAGGTAGTGAACTCACTACCTCTGTAAAAACCTCCTACTTCTCCCATCAATAAAAACCTTCCCCCAAGGTTTTTTAAATCTGCCACGTCAATAAAAACCTCCCCATTGGGGAGGCCTTACTAATACAATTATCCACTACATATAAAGTCCACAACCCACCACTAATACAACTATCCATTACATATAAAATAATAATACTCCTTAATCTACGCACAAAAAGTAACCGGTAACGTTTGGGCGGGACGGAGGGAGTAATTATTTATGCTTAAATTTTTATGCTCAAATTTATGCATAAAAATTATACATGCCAAACAATGAACAGATGGCTTGTTTAGAGCTAAAATATGTTAAAAAAATTACCTTAAATATCCCCAATTCGAAAAAACAAAAATTCTTTATTTATAAATTGAGAAGAAAATTATATTCTCAAATATTTTAAACTCTACGTATAATTTATAATTTGCACACCTCCTCCTACTAAATACACATCCTTTATTAAATAATTAAACTATGTAGTATTTAATAGAGGTCTAAATTATCCCTAATTAATTAAATACACACCACCACGTCCATCTTTCACCCGTGTATAATTTCTCTCTCATATTTATCAGCTACTCACGAAGTCTTCAACCACTGCTAATGGTAGAAACTAAACAACGACATTTGAATGGGCATTTCCTACCCAAGTTTCAGCATTAATGGTCAAAATAGGGAAAAAAAAACCTAAAATATGTATTTTTCTTGATCGGTTTTAGTTTCAACCCCATGCTTTACTCCATTGATGTCAATATTGCTTGAGGGTGCTCTTCTGTCACAATTGATCCACAAGATTGTACCTGTGCAAAATAAGAATTTGTCAATAGTTAAAACACTATTAGAAATACTCAATGTCATTAGTCCCCTTTAATTTATCGTTTCAGCATGCTTACATTAAATACATATCTAGGCATCACGGAATTTCGTATTTTTGTTTCAAATCATCTTCGAAATATTTGCATTTTTTATTATTACTCTGTTCTTTACTTTCTTGAAATTTGTGCTGAGAATCTCTAGTTCCTTTGGCTTAAGACCCCATCAAATTCTTGAGTTTCTTTGATCTCAATGTAAAGGCGCTGCTTAAAACTTGCGCCTTGCGTTGAAGCTTTGTAAACTGGCCATCTGTTCTTACTTTGCAAGTCACCCATGTATGCTGAAGAATCTACATTGTTTCAGATGTAATCACGAATTATTTTCTGAAAAGAAAAATGATTGTAATCTATATAAACATTTTGTTTAACCTTTTGTTCTTGCTTTCTACCATAATACTAATTTTTTTGCATCATATATTTCAATAGAGAAAGTTGATTGTATTCTTATAATGAAGAATCAAACATTTAATTGAAATATGTTAATGGATGGATTAACATTAGTTTAGTTGATCCAGTGTTTTGAAAAACTGATCATATATATTTTGTTGATAAAGATAATTGTTATAATATTGTTTAAAAAATAATTATTCCTTTAAATATACTTTAAACTCTATGATAAAAATAAGAGTTAATTCTTAAAAAATTTACCATGTTATTAGGAGTTTTTAAATTTATTATTAATTTTTTATTTTTATCAATTCAATACAAGATCCATTTAATATATTACGATCTTTTATTTTTGTCAATTCATATCACGATTTATTTAATATTTTTCAAATTTATCACGATCTTTTATTTTTGTCAATTCAGATCACAATCTATTTAGAGTGTATATTGAGTATACCCACATGTGTATAACTTTTTATTCTATTTTTGTATACATGTTATTCTATTTTTTATACTTATTTCCTAATAATTGTATACTTTTTCACATTAAATTTTTCATTAAAAACTAGCATCATATGTGTATAACTTTTTATTCAATAGTGTATACATGTTTTTTAATAATTGTATATTTTTTTTACACTCAATTTTTCATTAAAAATCTAACAATTAAATTGTATACATTTTTGCTCTTAATTGTATATGTTTATGTTTATATTTGTATATGGGTGCACCCTAATTAGTCATCTATTTAATATTTTTAATTCTATCTTAAATATACCAATTTTTGTCAATTCAAATCACTATCTATTTAATATTTTCAATTCTATCAGCAACTTATTTTTATAATTTGATATACCACTTATTTCATATTTTTAATATATCCACAATTATTATTATAAGTACAAATCAAATAAATACTTCATGTAACATGTCACACAACATATACATATAATAATAATATAAATAAATAAATAAATTAATGATATTTTATTGCTTGAAATTATTTATTTATTAAGAATACACAACGGAATCGTTGGAATAGAATAATGCAATACAAATTGTTTATTTATTTAATAATAATAATAATAATAATAATATTATACTATTATTAATGACCTAATACATCAACTACATTAATTTAATTTGTTCTATATGTACTCAAATACTCATAATAATAATGGTATATTATAAATAATAATATTATAATGAATTATATAATAATAATATTATTATAAATAATATTGTATTGCTTGAATTTATTTATACATATTTATTTAGAATACACAACGGAATTGTTGGAATATGAATAATCAATACAATATTATGGATTGTTTAATGATAATAATGTACTCCATCTATGTATCCCATAACAAGTTTCAGGTTGTTTAAGATTTTTTTTATCCATTTTATTGACTTTAAGAGTATTTTAATATTTTAGATAGAAAAGAATGTAGAATAATATTATGAGTGTGAAAATTTTTTTTTGTCAAATTTGGGATTATTGTACAATACATCTGGTGCGACGGGGTTTATTAGGTAAAATATACGATGTAGCGGATAATTATTGAATTTATTTTTAATTATTTTATTTTATTTAGTGGTGATGATTAAATAAAATTTTAATTTAATAGTTTAGATTTCTAGGGTATAGGTGCACATTAGTTTAACTTCAAATTTAAAAGCATTAAATTTGACAATGAAGTAATTTATGAGGTTATTCAAATTTTTTTGTGAAAGATATTGTAAGACTGACTAATGAGGAATTAAAGTGTGAAATATTTTATGGGACAAAAGAAATGTTTAGCACGTGGTACATCAACTCCATTGTTTAATAATCACATACACTCCTTCCTCTCACTTAAAAAGTCACTTTTTTTAGTGAGGCTCCTGTGTACCCGCACACTCAAAGAGTCACTTATTTTTTAGTGAAGCTCCTGTGTACCCAGGCGCACGGAGCACATTCTATGAGCCTTTGCAATTTCCATGCCCCTTCATTGCAATTTAAACCCCTAGCAATACATAGGTTTTATTACATAAGTTTAAATATTTGGAGGGGGAGGGTTGTGTTCACATGGGAATACAGAGTATCTCTCCGTGTCCCCGAATAGGGAGCCTACACCTCCCTAATAAAATTACTTACTACAAATTAAATAATAATACTCCTTAATTCACACGTAAAAAAAGAAAAAGAAAATATATATATACTATGATAATGAATTGAATTAAAAATATAAAATAAGTGATATATCGCAAAAATAAATTGAAATAAAATTAAAAATATTAAATAGATAGTATATTAAATTGATAAAAAAAAATTATGATAGGTTTAAAAAAAATCAAAGATATAATAGGACTTATAGTAGAATTAAAAAGTGAAACTATGGTGCAAGAAACGGCAAAATCAAATCAAAAACATGAATGAATTAAAAAAATCTAGGTGGTGGCCATTGGCATTTCAAAAAGGCAAAGAGGACAGCAATGGCCAGTCCTCAGCCACTTGATGACGCAGTGGCCGTGAAAAACATGACGGCACGGCATCGACAACAACTCTTCACCGGAGAAGTCTTCTCCACAGATGCAACAACTTTCTCCTGCAACCTCCATAAAATCAACTTCGCACTTCGTCAACAATGCTATGGCTGATTCCGCAGCAGGGACCATCCTGTCAGGTTCCTCCGACAAATCAAGAACATAATCAAGATCAACATGATTGTGTACTTCGATCAGATCGAAGTTAAGATCAATCTTGAAATTACAACTAACACACTGCCAGGGACGGAGCCACGCTGGGGCCAGGGGGGGCACTGGGCCCCCCTAAAATTTTGAAAATAATTACTATATATGTAATAATTTATAATTGCAATTTGCTGTAGCCAAGTGGTTAGACACTTTCCTAACATATGTTTAGGTCGTGGGTTCGAATTTCGGGAGTGCATGAAGTTTGCCTTCTTTACTCCTTTTTCCTTTCTTTTTAATTTAATCTAATCCTTTCCTTTTTTAATGTTGTCATGGGTAGAATTCTTCTGCAAATTTTAAAATTTCTCCGCACAAGTTTTATCTATTTTTTTTCCCATTTTTCTTCTTCATCTTCTAATTTTTATACTTATAAATTATTTTCATTTAATATTTTTATATATTTCTTTTGAATTTTTTTAGTAAATGGAGCATATTCTTTTTAAATATATATCTTATCATTTATTTCTTTTAACATTTTCTTTATCTATTTCTTATTGTAGGATTTAAATAATGTGGGATTTTTTTGATTTTTTTTATAAACAAATTTATAACACTTTAAAGATTTTTTTACTTCAATCATTTAACAAAAACTCTAAAATTATCAACATAAATTTTCGTTCTTAATAATTTTCACCTAATATTAATCGAATAAACTCAAGTAATCTAATATACATAAGAGATTTTACTATTTTTTTATATTTGAAAAATACTAGTAAATTATTTAGAAGTAACCCTTTTCTAAATTTATGTGCAAAAATAAAGATAAAAATTTCTACGGGATAGAAACAAATTGGGCCCCCTATCGAGAAATCCTGGCTCCGTCACTGCACACTGCACAAGGGATCGGTTCTAACTATGTATCTGAGCTTAAACATTGCAAGCTTGAGCATCTTTCGTCGCTCGTTTTCTGATAAATTCATGCTCAATAGTACCAATTCGAGTGCATTTTCGATGTCTTTATAAGAGAGTAAACTATGCACGATTTCTCTGTGAACTTTATTGTAGCCAAACACGTCGTCTCCAAAGAAGAACTTCTCTGCGGAATCTAAGCATTCTATCCAATTGTTCACTTTTAAAACCATAGAAAAATTGAAGCTGATGACGCTTTCTTGTAAGAGAATAGGCCTGACTAATGCTGAGATTCCTTCGACCACCAAAGAGGAATCGAGGCATTCGAAATTGTGAGACATGATCGATATATATGTTGGGATATCATATGATGATGTATATATTGATTTTTTATTTGTTTAATGTCGGTTAATAAGTAGTAATATTTGCTAAATAATAATAAATCTTGATAAGTTATTTTGGTAAAGAGAATATATATAGGTTCATAATAGCATCAAAGCTCAAAAATAATATTTATATTTATTATATAGAATATCATGTCTTAATTTATCACGCTATATTACATTTTGGTTATTTGGTAATTGGTAGGTTGAGGACAACGATAAGAGAAATATATATATATATAATATATGGAAACACACTTTGTACTCATAATTACTGTGAGATAAATTGATTTAAAAAAATTACTCTCACATACAAAATATTAAAGTAAAATACCAAATATAACCCTAAACTCATACACTTTTAAATCACAACTCTAAACTCCTCGCCCAAAACTCATACACTTTTAAATCACAAACTCTAAACTCCTCACTCACCCAACGCCGCGGGTCTCGGACCGCCGCCGGATATACACTTTTTTTGCTGCACACACTTTTTTTTACTGCACACACTTTTGCTGTACACGAATTTTCATGTTGCACACAAACATTTATGTGCAACACATTGTAAGGATAATATTGAAATATCACTATATATTTTTGTAATTAATAATAATATTTTTGTATTTTTGTAATTAAAAGTAATATTTTTTGTATATTTGTATCTCATAGTAATAAAATTTTTTTTAATATATCTAGTAGTAAGTACTATATATATATATATACTATTTTGGTTATTTTATTGGTCACACATATGGTAAGAAGGAGAGAGATAAAGCCTAGTTAGTTTTAGTATTATTGTTATTAAACCCTAGCTAGTTATTATTATTATGCATGATCAAATCTTGAGGATTTAGTTTTTGGTGACTTAGATTTTCAATATTTATTTTCAATTATTTTTAATAATTTTTTCAATTTAGCTTGTTATAATGTTAACACTCGTGTTAACCGGATAAAGAGTGTAATATTTCATCAATATATATTTTAAATAATTTGTCATTTAGTTTGCTAAACATTATCCATAATTTTATCTAAATCTGTAATTCGATGAGGAAAGAGAGATTTAAACTGATCAACACACACATATATATATATATATATATATATATATATATATATATATATATATATATATATATATATATATATATATATATATAGAGTTGCAATTAATGATTCTAATCCATGGCTTCATTAATTAATCTCATTAAATTATGACTAAATCCTTCCGCCGCCGGACGTTCAATTTCACGACCACCAGAACAGAATTCTTCCCCTCCGACACCCCTCACCATCAGATCCAACTCAACTTTTTTATCCAGAATAGGCTGTCGAATTGGATTCAAAACCCTAATTCCACATCCCTACACTTAATACGACGACGTATTTTGCCCACGATCAAGCACGCCGTCCGTCTATCCCTCTGGCGATTCCTGTCGGACGAACGAACGCGCGAAGAAGTTGTCGGAGAACTCGAAATTTGTCTTACTCTGTCGGACGACGAGCTCCGCCGGCTGATCGAGTTTGCCCGGAACACTGCTCGTTATGTCATGAAATCAAAATCCGACGTGGCGGGATTCGCCACTCTGGAACTTGATTTCACGACCGTCGTGGAAGACGGACCGGTTCGAGTGTACGAAGATTGTTTGGTGAGAGCGTTGATCGATTTGCTCGGAGACTTGTCGGAAGAAGGCGAAGATGACGGCGGAAAGTGGCTGATAACGGCTAGTAGTTGCCCGTATTGTTCGATGATCATGTAATTAATCATGCACGTTGCATGGCTAATGAATATAGGTATACTTAAATATGGAATATTTAAGATTTTTTTTTCTCTCTAGTTAATTGATTAAAATAATTATAATGTTCTAAATTTGTCATATTGAATATTCTAGCTTACTCCATATTGTTGGCTCATATAATCTCGTTTGATGATCTTGCAGATTCATGTCTCAACTAAGACCAAACCCTGCACTATCGATCTTTTGCTTCGATTTTCATCGAAAAACCAAACCCTGCACTATCTTTTGCTACGGTTTTGTTCAATGGAGCTATCTCTCTTGGTTTAAAATGTGCTGGTGTACAAGTTTTTGTTCTAAGAATTACTCAATTGCCGAATTTCAAGCTCTCTACCAAGCTCTTCAGGTTGTTATTTCACTGTATTTGAACAATTTCTCCGTCGTTAGAGATGTTTCAACTATCATCCTCTAGGCCAGAGAAGATGACTACCCCGCGGTTGCTACTCCTATCCTCTATAATATTAATAGATTATGTACATGTTACATCTTTTTGTTACATATTAACCGGATTTGGTTGTTAATTTTTATGTTTATTTTTTTACCTTGCCTCTTGAATTTGCTTTGTTAATTAGATTCTAGCATAAATACACTAGATCCTTATGCATGCCATAGGTGGAATATTAGAATAAAATATTTGGGGTATTTAATTATTAAAATTAAAATGAATTGAGTATATATGAATTTGCGGTAACAACTAATATTAATTGATATTTTGTGTATCCGACCATATGTGTATAACTTTTTATTCAATAGTGTAGGTATGTTCTTTATAATTGTATAATTTTTTTATATTGAATTTTTTATTAAAAAACTAAAAAAAATTCGCTAACAAAATATACATTTTCATTTATAAGTGTATAAGTTTCTGAAAGTTGGTGCACAGTATTAAAAAAAAAAAAAAAAAAAAAAAAAAATATATATATATATATATATATATATAGTAGTTGATTTTTGGGGGGACTCCCTTGTAACCCACTGTATCCTTGCCTGGTAATGATTTTTGTGATAGTAGTTGTCTGGTTGAGGTTTCAATTAATGGTAATAAAGTATTAACTCAAATAATCCGTAGCCTAATGCAAATGGGGCCAGCCAATTTATGTGAGCCCATTGGACTGAACCAATTGAAACTCTCCACATTCATTCAAAGTTGAAACAAACAAACCAAATACTAGAATGTCAATTCCTGCAAAGTTGATAATATATACCCCTCGTCCTGTTCATACTTTCCGTTTTTGTCGTCTCACACTTATCTTCACTACTCAAAAAAGAAAATTTCACATTAACTAACAACCTCAAAAGTTATCTTAATTTAAAAAATGTCACTCCCACCTAACATACATAACATACTTTATAATTTATTTATTACCTAAAAATACCACAATACCCCTAAAAATCAATAAAATTGGTCAAAAAGCAACTTTTCTTAAACTCCGTATCTACAATATCGGTAAACTTAACTATGAGACGGAGGGAGTATCAAATCTCATATATTTATTGATGGTTCTAAAACCGAACCTTAGCAGGGGCGGATTTACATACTGGTAGTCGCGAGCTCAAGCACAGGGCTGCCCACCATGAGCCCATTACATCTTAGGTAAATTTAACCAAATTCAAAAATATTTTAAATCCACCCAAATGAAGTAAAAAAATAATATCTTCTCAAATTATATATATATATATATATATATTATTTTTAATTATTATTATTATTAATTATTTTTTTAATAAACTTAGCCCATCCTAGTGCGATTTTCTGGATCCGCCACTGCCTTATCGTGTTAGGACAAGTTCGATTCCAATTCCTAATTTCATGAAACTCGAACCGAAATGCATGCAGTGAACTTAAACTCAAAATATTCTTTATCTTTTTTCTTTTTCCCTTAAATTATGATCATTCCTACTAAATATTTAATCAGATGATTTCCAACTCTCGTTGTCTTGTTTTCATGTGATCCAATTCAAACAAAGCTCGAATGAATTGGGGGGGTACTTTGGACTTATTGTAGACCAACTCGGCCAATTGAGTGCAAAAATTAGGACGTGCTTGACTTTTAATGGATGGATAGAGAAATTTATTGTATTTAAATAAATATTTTTTTCTTTAAAATAAGTAATAGTAGCGTTATATTTCCAAGTCAATACCTCGATGTTGCATCACTTTAACTTTTCTCGCATCAAATTAATTTTCGAAAGGGAAAAGTTGATATCACCAAGAGCATAAATTTAGAATTATACAATCTGATTTTTATTTTATTTTTTCATAATAAATTATATTATTTTTAATTTATTAATATATAGGTGTTTCTGTATTACTTTTTATGTTCAATTGTACCAATTTTTATGCATCTTTATAATAAATTACATTATTTTTTAATTCACTAATATAGATTATATACTATATATATTTAAATTAAATTTGAGTGCAAAAATATTATTTCATAAACTAATTTTGTGCATAGTATATTTTGCTTTCTTCTGATATGAAATAATTAAAATTTCTTTTTAATTAAAATTTTCAATTTTAATTCATCTACACTCTAACCTAAAATTAATGAAGAGGTCATCAGTATAAATTCTTAATCGTTTACTGCTTCCCAAAATGCATGAACAACAGTTCTACTACTAATTTTAGAGGGTAATATACTCTTTTTTGAGTTTTTTTCCTCATGTTATAAGTTATTATTATTATTATTATTATTTTAACTAATTCCCAAAATTGGAATATTATAATAAATCTGAAAGCGACGACTTAGAAAATAGAGTTTGAATGCGTCAATTTTTAATATTCTATATTTGAACATTGTAAGTACAGAATTTGATCAATTAAAAAGCGTGCATGGTAGTATTTGAAATTTAGTGTTATTACCCCCTCTTTAAATTTAAATTAATTATAGCCACCGGTGATCTTTTAAATTTTTGGATTATGAGAAAAAATTGTGTGAGATATTTTCAAAAAATGAATTGCGTAAGAAAGGGCAAAACAAATAAAAAGTAATAATGCTTTAATAAAAATATTAAAAGTTAGACTAGATGGATGAAATCATGTTATGGGAAGGATGGAGTTTATGTTAGTCTATTACTAGTATTCAATCTTAGTATATAAACTTTAATGAGACTAATAATAAATAAATCATTCATGTATGACTTATTAGGTTACCAACGTTCGTACTTAATTGTCTACTTGTCTGATGTATTTTTTGTAAGATTATAAAGTAATTAATTTTCAATACAACACGAAAAGAGAACTTTTGGATCTCAACTTCGATATAATACGAATATTGTCGGTTATCATCCAACTCCCACCCAAATGAATTACTACTTCATTTGTTTTAACTTTTAAGAGATTGCAATTTTTATTTTATTTTTTTAAATCTTCTTTTATCATTTAATTGAGAATTTATTTAGATAAAATGATGTGACATGTCTCTCTATTTTTTTTATTACACGTAATTTTATAATTATATTTGCATAATATTTTGATTATTATTGCTAAATATTTCTTATTTATAAATTCATTTTTTGTTACTACTACAATTTTTAAATTAATTTTAATTTTGAGGAGATGATTATAATGTCAATTAATTGGAAGCTCATATTGTGGGAGCTAATATAATTCTCAATTGACCAAGATAAATTATTTTTTAATTTTAAAAATTATGGTATTAATTTTATTTTTAAAACATTTAATTTTATTAATAAGAATATTAGTATTTTTTTAGGTTGTCTCATATCCAAATATATTCCGATTTAAATCTGTACATATAGATGAGATTTTGCTTTTACCTTTTAATTTTTTAATAATGGTAAAAACTTGTGTGAGACCATCTCACGGAATACGAAACTTAATTGATGAATAATAATAATAATATTATAAAAATTTTATAATTTAAATATAAATGAAAGAAAAATGATAACATCTTTAATAAAAAGTATAATAACTCATTATAAAAGCACAAATTAATTTTATGGTGAGACAATTTAACATCAATTATCCTCTTTAAAACATTTATTAGGTAAAAATATTTCTCCAGCTATAAATCGATCTTTCCCTCTCTTTATTTTGAAATTTAATAAACTAAGTGTATATTTTAATAAAAATAAAAAATAAAAATAAATAGTGTAGTAACGAAGAAGATGAGGTAGGCACGTGAATAAGTCTTAAATTAAATCTCGATTGTCGAGCTTGTAAATTGGTTGACCATCACCTCACATGAAAACATGATACCCACTTTTATAAAGTCAATTTTTTTAATGACTCCTCTAAAAATTAACTTAAGGTACATATTAGTTTCTATGTAATTTATTTTATTTAAAAAAAAAATTGGTATGTTTCAATTTTATAAAATTACATTTCTGGGGTGCGACTTGATCCTTAATTAAATGTTCAAAATATCACTCCTACAATCAATTGGATTGTCTATGTGGACAATTTTTGCTGTTATATTGTTTAGAGTGATATATATTTGATTAATTACTATAAGTGGAGTATGTAATGTATCACTTAATATTTAATCCATCACTATAATAAGATGCATGCATATGACTCATAATATGTTGTACTTTATTGTAAAATTTTGAATGTGAATTTGTTTTTCTTCTTACATTATTGTAATTTTTTATTAAATCAAACTTTGATATCATTATATTAAAGGATTATTTCATCTAAAAATCTAAATTTATAATAATGTGTAAAATTATTTATATGATTATTTAATATAAATTCTAAATTTATAATAATGTGTACTGTTTATCGAATATCACTCAATTCATAGTAGTTTTTATGAAGCAACCCATGCAAAATTTATTAGATAATGAATTTAAGAGACCAATTAGGATCTTAATCATCAAATTAAATTTTAAATTAAATAAAATTATTAAAAATTAAATGTAAAAAACTATCCAATACCACATTATTTAAACTTATAATTACCCTGAATTTAATAACCTTTTTTAGAATTAAATTGAAGAGAAACTGTAAGTAATAATGTTATAATTATGGATAATTATGCACTAAACTATTTTAGCAAATTATTGCTTCTATATTTACAATTGTATAATAATCGTCGTCAAAATTATTTATGTTAATTATTTTTCTTTGAATAATAAACCTAAATTACGCGTGTATAAATACAGTATTGTTTTTTTTATATAATTATTTATTAACTAATAAACCGGTTATACATTCCCGAAATAATTTTAAGGAGAAAATATCAATTTTGATCTTGTATCTTTTACAAAATCTAATTTTAGTCTTATAATTTTTAGTATTTTTAATTTTAATATTTTTAGTTTCAATTTTGGTTCTATAACTTTTAAAATTTCAATTTTAATCCTATAAGTTTCAAATTTAGTCCGGTATCTTTTTGAATTTTCAAAATTAGTCCTATTATAAATTATATCATATTTCAAAAGATAGGACTAATTTTGATAATTTAAAAAGATACAGGACTAAATTTGAAACTTATAGGACTAAAATTAAAAATTTAAAAATTATAGGACCAAAATTGAAATTAAAAGGACTAAAATTGAAAATAACAAAAGTTATAGAACTAAAATTGAATTTTGAAAAAGATATAGGACCAAAATTAATATTTTCTCTAATTTTCAGTATCTTGGCGAGATTATATTTAGGAAAAAAATAAGGAATATATTTTCTATAATTAATTGAGGGACGAACATAAATCGTAGATTAGGAATAGGGATGATCGCGTTTAATGCTAACCCTGGTTTACGACGCTTGAATGGGAATAAGTAACTCCAATTTGCAGCGCGTACAACATTTACTGCACCGCGTACTACAAGTTGCTGTCATGATTCAAAACCCATCTCTATCATACCCAAACTGCGTAATTTCCCATCCGCCATTGCTAATTCAAAGTTTTGGTCCTTACCTTCACCAAATCTGCTACACGGGAAACCAATTTTAAACCCCTGCCACCACCTCCGCCACCGCGCCATCCCCTCCGCTCGTAGCAGATAGATAGCTTTGCAAAACCCAAACACCTCCCTAAATTCTCAGATCTCTCACGAATGATACAATGAATCAACGCCCCTCACGACCTGGAGATGAGGAGGTTTACAACATTATCCCAATTCACAACCTCCTTGCTGACCACCCTTCACTTCGATTTCCCGAGGTACGGGCCGCCGCCGCCGCTCTTCGCTCCGTCGGCGACCTCCGGCGTCCCCCTTTCGCCCCATGGAATCCTCTTTACGACCTTCTGGACTGGCTTGCTCTCTTCTTCGGTTTCCAAGCCTCCAACGTGAACAACCAGAGGGAGCACCTTGTGCTCCACCTCTCTAATGCTCAGATGCGGCTCTCTCCACCTCCTGACAACATAGATACCCTCGACCCAACTGTGCTCCGCCGCTTCCGCCGCCATCTGTTGAAGAATTACTCCAACTGGTGCTCGTATCTCAATGTTAAGTCTAACATCTGGCTTTCAGACTCACACTCACGCCACTCAGCTGCCGATCACCGGCGCGAGCTCCTGTACGTTTCTCTGTATTTGCTTATTTGGGGTGAGGCTGCTAATTTACGTTTCGTTCCTGAATGCATTTGTTATATATTTCATAATATGGCAATGGAATTGAACAAGATATTGGAGGATTATATTGACGAGCACACGGGTAGACCCTTTTTGCCCTCTGTATCAGGGGAGAACGCTTTTTTGAATAAAATTGTGAAGCCAATTTACGAAACTATTAAGGCCGAGGTCGATAATAGTAAGAACGGGACTGCTCCACACTCTGCTTGGAGGAACTACGATGATATTAATGAGTATTTTTGGAGTAAGAGGTGTTTTGACAAACTGAAATGGCCTATTGATGTTGGGAGTAATTTTTTTGTGACGGGGCATAAGGGGAATAAGGTAGGGAAGACGGGGTTTGTCGAGCAGAGGTCATTTTGGAATTTGTTTAGGAGCTTCGATAAGATGTGGATTATGTTGATTTTGTTTCTCCAAGCAGCCATTATTGTGGCTTGGGATAAAACGGACTACCCATGGCAGGCCTTAAGTAAAAGGCGTGTTCAGGTGAAGTGCTTGACAGTATTTATCACTTGGAGCGCTTTGAGATTTTTGCAGTCTTTATTAGATATTGGAATGCAGTACAGTTTGGTTTCGAGGGAGACCAAATCTTTGGGACTGAGAATGGTTTTGAAAACTGTGGTCGCAGCTGGGTGGATTGTAGTGTTTGGGGTATTTTATGGAAGGATATTGAGTCAGAAGAATACTGATCGAAAATGGGATAGGAAAGTGGAGAACTTTATTGAGGTTGTGGTGGTCTTTCTTGCACCAGAGCTGTTAGCAGTGGCTTTATTTCTTGTGCCGTGGATAAGGAATTTTTTGGAGAAGACGAACTGGAAGATATTTTACCTGTTGTCGTGGTGGTTTCAGAGCAAGACTTTTGTGGGTCGAGGGCTTAGGGAAGGGCTTGTTGACAATGTTAAGTACAGCCTTTTCTGGATTGTGGTGCTTGCAACTAAGTTTGTTTTCAGTTACTTCATGCAGATAAAGCCCATGATTGCTCCAACAAAGGCGTTTCTGGATCTCAGAGATGTTAAATATGAGTGGCATGAGTTCTTTCATGAAAATAATCGGTTTGCGGTGGGGTTGTTGTGGCTTCCTGTGGTTTTGATTTACCTAATGGATATCCAGATTTGGTATTCAATTTACTCTTCATTTGTTGGAGCGGCTGTTGGGTTGTTTGATCACTTGGGTGAAATTCGGAACATGCAACAGTTGAGGCTGAGATTTCAATTCTTTGCTAGTGCTATTCAGTTTAATCTCATGCCGGAAGAACAGCTCTTGAATACTAGAGGGACTTTAAAGAGCAAATTCAAGGATGCCATTAATCGTTTGAAGCTGAGATATGGACTGGGTCGGCCCTTTAAGAAACTTGAATCCAACCAGGTGGAGGCCTATAAATTTGCATTGATTTGGAATGAGATAATCAGTATATTCAGAGAGGAAGACATCATTTGTGACCGCGAGGTTGAGCTTTTGGAGCTGCCCCAAAATGACAGAAATGATCCCAAATGTAACTGGGAAATTAGGGTGATTCAGTGGCCATGCTTGCTCTTATGTAATGAACTACTGCTTGCTCTCAGCCAGGGAAGGGAGTTAGTTGATGCTCCCGATCGTTGGCTCTGGTATAAAATATGTAAGAATGAGTATAGGCGATGTGCGGTCATTGAAGCATATGACAGCGTAAAGCACTTTCTACTGGCAATTGTGAAAATTGATTCTGAGGAGCGGTCCATAATCAGAAATTTTTTCAACGAAATTGATGAATGGGTTCGGCTGGAGAAATTCACAAAAAACTACAAGCTGATTGCACTCCCCAAAATCCATGAAAAGTTGGTGCATCTTATTAGTCTTTCTCTGAAGCCTGAGAAAAATGTTGATAAGGTGGTAAATGCTCTTCAGGCTTTATATGAGACCGCCATCAGAGATCTCCTGAAAGAGCCGAGAAGCAGCGAGCAGCTGAAAGAGGATGGCTTGGCTCCTCGAAGGACAGTTTCTGGTGATGCACTGCTCTTTCAGAATGCTGTTGACTTGCCTAGTGAAAGTAATGAGATATTCTATCGTAGGGTTCGGAGGATGCACACCATTCTCACCTCACGGGATTCCATGCAGAAAGTTCCTGAGAATCTGGAGGCTAGGCGTCGAATTGCTTTCTTCAGTAATTCCCTGTTCATGAACATGCCTCATGCTCCCCAAGTTGAGAAGATGATGGCCTTCAGTGTTTTGACCCCATACTACAGTGAAGAGGTTCTGTACAGCAAGGAGCAGCTCCGGACTGAGAATGAAGATGGCATTTCAACACTTTACTACCTGCAAACAATTTATGCCAGTGACTGGAGGAACTTTTTAGAGAGGATGCGTAGAGAAGGGATGAAAAGTGAAAGTGAACTTTGGACGACTCGGCTGAGAGATCTCCGATCATGGGCATCATATCGAGGCCAGACGCTCACCCGCACAGTAAGGGGCATGATGTACTATTATCGGGCTCTTGAGATGCTTGCTTTTCTGGATTCTGCTTCTGAGATGGACATGAGAGAAGGAAGCCAGCAGCTGGGGTCTATGAGGCGAAATGACCATAGGGATGATTTGAGCTCAGAAACATCACCCTCTTCCAGATCTTTAAGCAGAGCAAATAGTTCAGTGAGTGTTCTCTTCAAAGGCCATGAGCGTGGAACAGCTTTGATGAAATATACTTATGTGGTTGCTTGCCAGATTTATGGTACTCAAAAGGCTAAAAAGGATCCCCATGCTGAGGAGATACTTAATTTGATGAAAAATTACGAAGCTCTTCGTGTTGCCTATGTTGATGAAGTGTCACCTGGGAGGGATGAGAAAGAGTACTTCTCCGTATTGGTGAAATATGATCGGAAATTAGAGAGGGAAGTCGAGATATTTCGGGTCAAGTTGCCTGGGCCACTGAAGCTGGGAGAAGGTAAACCGGAGAATCAGAATCATGCAATCATTTTCACCAGGGGAGATGCAGTTCAGACGATTGACATGAACCAGGATAACTACTTTGAGGAGGCATTGAAGATGCGAAATCTGTTGGAGGAATTCAAATCTTACTATGGTATTAGGAAACCAACCATCCTTGGAGTTCGGGAGCACATTTTTACTGGTTCTGTATCATCACTTGCTTGGTTCATGTCCGCTCAAGAGACTAGTTTTGTCACCTTGGGGCAGCGCGTATTAGCTAATCCTTTGAAAATTCGGATGCATTATGGGCATCCAGATGTGTTCGACAGATTTTGGTTTCTGACACGGGGAGGGATAAGCAAGGCTTCTAGAGTGATCAATATCAGTGAGGATATTTTTGCTGGATTCAATTGCACTTTGAGAGGTGGGAATGTTACCCACCATGAATACATCCAAGTTGGGAAGGGAAGAGATGTTGGGCTGAATCAAGTCTCTATGTTCGAAGCAAAGGTTGCCAGTGGGAATGGTGAACAGATACTCAGTCGAGATGTTTACAGACTGGGTCATAGGCTCGACTTCTTCCGAATGCTCTCATTCTTTTATACAACTGTTGGGTTTTTCTTCAATACCATGATGATTCTCCTGACTGTGTATGCATTTTTGTGGGGACGGCTTTATTTGGCGTTGAGTGGGGTGGAGGGCTCTGCTTTGGCAAATACCAATGATAATAGGGCACTTGGTACAATCTTGAACCAACAGCTCATCATCCAACTTGGTCTCTTAACTGCTTTGCCAATGGTTGTGGAGAACTCACTTGAGCATGGATTTCTGAATTCTATCTGGGATTTTATAACAATGCAGCTCCAACTTTCTTCAGTCTTCTACACATTCTCCATGGGGACCCGTGGTCATTACTTTGGCAGAACTATTCTTCACGGGGGTGCAAAATATCGGGCAACTGGCCGTGGTTTTGTGGTGGAGCACAAGAGCTTTGCTGAGATTTATAGATTATTTGCTCGTAGTCATTTTGTTAAGGCTATTGAACTTGGATTGATACTCACTGTATATGCTTCCTACAGCCCGGTAGCTAAAGGAACTCTAGTGTACATAGCACTGACCATTTCAAGTTGGTTTTTAGTGGTATCTTGGATTTTGGGGCCCTTCATTTTTAATCCTTCGGGGTTTGATTGGTTAAAGACTGTGTATGACTTTGATGAATTCATGGGTTGGATTTGGTACAGTGGTGGAGTGTTTGCTAAATCAGAACTAAGCTGGGAAAAGTGGTGGGATGAAGAGCAATCTCATTTGCGGACGACTGGTCTTTGGGGAAAGGTGCTCGAAATCATACTGGACCTCCGTTTCTTCTTTTTCCAGTATGGTATCGTGTATCAGCTTGGAATTGCAGCCGGAAGCAAGAGCATAGCTGTCTACTTGCTCTCGTGGATCTATGTTTTCGTCACTTTTGGGATCTACTCGATTATTACTTATGCTCGCGACAAATATGCAGCCAAGGAACACATCTACTACCGTTTGGTTCAGTTCCTTGTGATCATCCTTGCAGTGGTTGTGATAGTTGCGTTGCTTGAGTTTACCAGCTTCAAATTTCTGGATATCTTCACAAGTTTATTAGCTTTCATTCCCACTGGTTGGGGATTCATATCCATTGCACAAGTCTTTCGTCCCTTCTTGGAGAAAACATTGCTGTGGGATGCTGTTGTTTCTGTTGCTCGGATGTACGACATTATGTTCGGAGTGATTGTCATGGCTCCATTGGCCCTTCTCTCATGGCTGCCTGGGTTCCAAAATATGCAGACGAGGATGCTTTTCAATCAAGCATTTAGTCGGGGCTTGCACATATCCCAAATTTTGGCTGGTAGAAAACCCAAGTCTGATTTGTAACATAAGGTAAACCTACCCCTCTAGTTATTTATTCACTTCATCATAGCTGTTCCTGTTTTTCTTGGGAAATTCATTACACCCCTATTTACAGCATTTACAAGAAAAAATTGAAAGAAAATCGTAGATAAACCCCAGCATTCTGATGATTCTGGAAACATTGCTCATAATAATGTAGAAGTGCAACTCTGGCTGTGTTTGAACAGGAAAATTAGAGAACCTGTGGTAGTTGTGTTCATGGTGATAGAGCAGTTGAACCACCCCTTTGGAAGCAGATTTACACATTGAGAGTTTTCTGAAATGTGCAAATGTGCTTGTCCTCATTTGTGTACCACCATGGTAAGTATCAATGATTTATTTTTAATTTATAATTTGAAGTTCATTATACAAGTGAATGGAATTGGGATTTTGCAGGTTTAGAATACAAAATGGTAATGGAGCTTGGATTTGTAGTCTGGACATAGCAGCAGCAGCAGCAGCATTATTTCTGATAGTCGGTCTGGTTTGCATCTTCTTCTTCTTTGTCGTCTTTGTCTTTTACTTGTTCTGTAATTAAACGATTCGTTGTCATACAGAGTGATTCATTTGTATGTGTTTTGTGAGAAGATCTATATTTGCCTTGAGTAAATATTCATATTGTATTGTATCTTACTGTGTAGGTGTTTCTCGTATGAACTGGCCCTCTCCAAATTTTGCTTCACTTTGACTCTGTTTCTTGAGCTCCTTCTCAGCCTCACTTGCAAATTTTCCTTTACTTCCCTCAATGATTTTAAATTATTTTTTCAGAAATTTCCACTTCTTTTTTTACATCATCGTATTAAAAAGTCGCATTATTTCTTAATAGTGTATGCAAAAAAAGGGTACGGAGGGAATACGTATTACTACTTGCTTGCTTAGAGTTTTGGCTCACGTTCTAGTAGTGACCCCCCTCTACACACACTGACACATATATGGATGGATGGATGGGTGGGCCGTTTTTTTTTGGGGGGTGGGGCCCGTTGGGGGGGGGTTGGTTTGACAGTTCCAATTGGGTTCGTGGTTTCCAACATCCGTGGCATGCGCATGTGTTGGCATTAAACGTTATAAAGAGGAAAGTCGTGTTATTTACTGTATTTATTATTTTTTCTTTTGGTTAAAATATGTTTTTGACAACAACTGAAAGTTGTTTTTACATTTTAGTATGACTGGTTAAACGCCTTTATAACGTGTAATGTAACCTCGAAGAGATTTTATTTTTTTGTAAAGATGGTATTCATATTCAGAATATCCAGATTTATTAAAAAAGTACGAGTATATATTATTCCCTACTCCCCAAGAATACATTCACTCTTTTTATTTTGGTCTGTCGTAAGAATACTTTCACTCCCTAAAAATGAAAAAAATACACAATACTATCAATAACCTTACAATACTACAATATTACAAAAAATATCACCTTCTTTTTACACACAATCTAGTCAAAAACAATTATATTATACACTTTATTCTACTCAATTACCTAAAATATCCCTTCTCTTTCTTACCTCACACTACCAAAAAGTTAATTTTCTTAAATTCCGTGTTAAAAAATACGCGAATGTATTCCTGGGACGGAGGGAGTTCCATTTATTAAAAAAAAATAAAAAATATTTTGTGTGTTCAATATTTTATTTTGATATATTCTTATTCTTGGAAATTATCATCTTGGAGGTTCAGAAATCTATGATTATCCAGCAGTCACAGTTTCCTTATTACGAGAAAAAATAATTTTGTCTGATAATTAATAGCATCTCATTTAAATTTCCACATTTCTTAAAATCTATTAAAAAAAATTAAAGGGTTAATTGTTAATGTTTTTACTTTTACTTCGATTGATAATTAGTGTAATTTTTTGGGAATCTTTTTTTGAAAAAAAATACATCACTTTTAAATTGTAATTTTGCATTCCGAACCCTCAATCATGTAATCGTATGAACCAAAGAGCTCAATTCATATTAAATATTAAAAGATACAACTTATTAATAGTGTTGATCTTGGACATGGAAGTTTTACCCTACTTATAATATACTTTATATTTTATTTTTGTATATATTTATCCAAAAATTTAATTAACCTTCAAAAGTTAATGAAGTAAATCTGAAGTAATTCCATGGAGGACCGAAACAGAGGTTAATTAAGTTGCACATATATACTCCCTTCGTCCCGGTTAACAGAGTCATTTTACCATTTTGATCGTCCCACCTAAAGAGTCACATTTTCTTTTTTGACACATGGGACCCACCCACACCCACTAATACAATTAAAACATGAGGCCCCACACCCACTAATACAACTACCCAGTACATATTAAATAATAATACTTCTTAATTAACGTGCCCAAAAACAAATGGGACTCTTAAGTTGTGATAGTATTTTAATAAATTAATCAAATAAGTAAGCGCAACTATCATGTTAATAACTGTATCACCTTATGCTCCACATCGCGAAGATCCACATGATTGACTAAATATTAAAATAGCTAAATATGGGGCCTAATTATTTTACTCCTTATTTTATTTCATTTCAAACTCCATGTAAACAAAAATGGATATATATCATTTGGCTTTAATATATTCAACGATCACTAACAACCAAATGCCGACAGAATTACACACCGTTCCGCTTTCTCACACGTACTCGCCACTCTATTCTCTCTCCTCCACTCGACGTTTACCAGTCTTGATCATACTGATAGATATTTAAATCCAATTGTGGCTAACGCCAACTACTTCTCTTATCAATATATATTAATACTAGATTAAATCCTGACGACTGTCAGAGGCTCCCCACTTGTTCTTGCACACCAAGTGTTTGCTGTATGATCCGCTGAGAGAGACAGAGAAAGAGTGGGTGTATTTGAGTCAAACCCGTATCTGAATCTGTAAGTAGGCTCTGAAAATGGACGTTGCTTTTCTGGGTGGTGGAGGAGAAGGTTCTGGTGGCACTGGAATAACGAGAAGAGGCAATAGGCGTGGATTCAATCGAAGATCAGATGCTATTGTTCATGGATCGCCCTATGAGAAAGCTGCTGCTTTGGTTGATCTTGTATGTTGGTTTTCTTGATTAATTTTCTCACTTAAATGTTGATTAGGAAAAAAAAGAGCAAGGTAGCTGGTTATGTAGCACAGTAACAAAAGTGGGATTTTTGGGGTCTTAATACAGTAGAGTGAGTTATGTGTAATTGATAATAAATGAAGGTGCTCAAATTCTGTAAAAAATGTGGTTTCTTTAGTATGATTCACCCGAATGGTTGGTATGTCTTTTACACACTTTCTGTTTTTGGGTATTGTGCTTGCTTGAGAAAATCGCAATTCCATGTATTACTATTTCTTTTTTCTATTTTGGGAGATTTTAATGGATTATGGCTTATGCAATTAGAGTTACATCTGGAAATGTGTGCTCAAGCAGAACGTGGGATTTCTTTTTGTATCAAATGAATGTGCCTATTAATAAACTCGTCTCAACTTAGATTCTGAGTAGTTTGATTCAAGAGTATGTGCAAGGCTTTTGCAATGGCTATCAATTTTTGGACTTTTTCATTTACGTGGAAAAGAGCCTGCGTCTTCACAGAACATTCGTTCTTCCTCTGAAGTTCAATTTTCTTAAGAGAGTGATAAATGGATGATGGTGGGAAAGCTCTTTAGATAAGATAAGTGTTACTTTGTTTGCTTTGAACAGAGTACCCTGGAATTTTTACACCACTGTTCAGACTCTGTGGATCGGAACCAACAAGTCGTTACATAATTGAGCCTAGATTCATCTAAACCCTATCTCATATGTTTAATTCATTTATTGAAAAATATATCTTGTTGAACTATTTCTGGAATACTTGAGTCCATTGCTGTGTCTTATTTTGATAATTTCAAATTGTGTGGTGCCATTGCAGGCTGAAGATGGAATTGGCATACCTGAGGAAATCTATGACCTTCCAAGTTTTGGAAGCTCCTTAAAAACATATCTGATGTTTATACAATTTGATTTCCTCTGGTCCCTGAACTACTTTGCCTTAATCCTTCTGAATTTCTTGGAGGTATATAGCCATTTTACTCATCTTCTTTCTCCATCATCCTTCATATTTTTGCCCTGATGATTTTCCTCACATAGAATTTGGTTTTCAGAAACCTTTATGGTGTTCTGAAGAATGCAGTAAAAGGGCTTATTACTATTTGGGAGAACTGCCTTACTTGACTAGAACTGAGAGTCTCATTTATGAGGTAAACTGGAAAGTAGAGGATTTGAATATTTTTCAGTGTATGGAAATTTTACGAATCATCAATTGATACTATACATTCTATATTTTCACCCAGTTGATAATTTCAACAGATTGCACATTTAAATGATTTTAGTTCAGATGTATTTTTTCCTCCTGTTGCATTGAAGCTCTTATATTGAAGCAAAACTATTCTTAGCAATTATTCTGCCTTTCTTCCAGTAACTGTTGTAAGTTTCTAGAAATATCGGTGTGTGAATGCTGTTATACTTTTATGCTATTTTGAGAATGGAAATATCCTATCTCTGCTAATGAATCAGTACCATAGGTGTAACTTCATATATCTAATGCTTTTATGCCTTCCATTCTCGATGAACTGTGTTGTAGCTGTTACATTCTCATAGATTGAGCTTTCTCTTTCCTACCCTTTATCCTGCAGGTGTTAACTCTCGTGATTCTTGTTGTGCATATTCTCTTTCCTATAATATATGAAGGGACCAATATCTTCTGGAAGTGTCATACTAATAAACTTAAGGTAAATTGTACTATTTTCAGTTGCATGATTTCTATTTTGTCACTTTTTAAGCAAGGAAGTCTTCAGTAACATGAATAATGTAAGAGTTATCAGTATTTTTCATAGAGTATCTATTTATTGGTGTGCTTTTGCGACCTAAACATTCTCAGAATATTTGAATCTAGACTGGTTCACGCTAATATTTGCTCCCTTAGGGCTTAGTGCAAATTTTAAAACTTACAGGGTTTGCTTAATGTTTTGAGGCGATGTCAACTTATGGTGTCTGATGTTTTGTTATAATCTAATGCTAACTAGTGAATCATGTAAATGGATATGGAATTTGGATATAAAATGTTGTCAAAGAGGTTCTTCTTATTTTCATTACATAGTCCATGAATTCATGATAATCTTCAGGAAAAATACTGTTGCTTTAGGTGGTTGATATTTCCTAACTTGGACCATAATGACCTAGTTAGTTTGAATCTCCAGTTTCCTGGTTGGCTGTTGAATCTCAACTCATTTTCATGATTTTTGGTACATATATTAATGCCAGTAATCTAATTATGATAGAATGTTTCTAAGGCATATGTTGTAAGTTGTGTGCTGCTTCAAAAGTATATTCATTTTGAAGTATGACTATCTTTCCTGAGTTTCCTCATTAATAAAAATTAATTTTGACTCTCTTTCCTCGTTTTATTTGCAGGTTCTTTTGCTGTCATTATTGATAATTGATCTGTCACTTTATGTTGCATTGCTGTCTCCGGCTGCATTCCCATTTCGGCTTGCACCCTATATCAGGGTTGTTTTTTTAATCTTAAACATCAGGTAATGGTGATGTTCACTTTACAGTTGCTGTTCTCTCTCTCTCTCTCTCTCTCTCTCTCTCTCTCTCTCTCTCTCTCTCTCTCTCTCTCTCTCTCTCTCTCTCTCCCTCCTTTCATGGCTGGATAGTTGGACCATTAAGATTAGGGTTAATATATTTATATACTGATGTTGCAAAAATTTTGAAAAGAGAAGCTGTATCTTTCCATTCTGACTAGCCATGAGTATTGAGATTTAACCATTTTTTATACTCTCTTCAATTGTCTTGTGCCCAAGATTTATAATTTTCACGGGCTGGAGCCTTGGCCTGTACTATTATATCTCTTGGCTCTTGCCTTTTCTTCTCTCTTATTGATGCAACAATTTTTGTTATATTTTGGGCAAGATTTCTCTCTTATAATTTTTGCCCAAGATTCTGTTATATTTTCAAAATTCAATTATGACATGGTCCTGCTTGTTTTATTCACCATAGGGATCTACGAGATAGCATCGTCATATTGTATGGAATGCTTCTCACATACCTCAATGTCCTGGTGCGTCTTTCACCATAAGATGCACTGAATTTTTCCATTTCTCTGTTCTTTGAATTATTATAAAAACAATGTAATAATAATTTATATTGTTCACTTCTGTTTCTTGTGGTTGGGGATCAAATGCAGGCATTATTGCTATTGTTTCTTCTGTTCTCTAGCTGGTTGGCATATGTCATCTTTGAAGATACTGAACAGGGAAAGACTATATTCAGTTCATATGGTGCTACATTGTACCAGATGTTTATTTTGTTCACCACTTCCAACAATCCAGATGTTTGGATTCCTGCGTACAAGTAAATAGATTAAAAGATTGTATCTTGTTTGCTATCACTGGCTATCTTCTGGGATTTCTTGTTATACATGAAAGTTGCCTAGCAATTAAATCAAATTTTTTGAAATTACAATCAGGTGTCTCAATTTCATTGTTTTCCCGTATCTTCTCAAATTTATCTACATTTAGTCATGCATTTGTCCTCTATTTTTCTTTGTAGGGCTTCACGTTGGTCTAGCCTGTTCTTTGTCCTGTATGTTCTAATTGGTGTTTACTTCGTCACCAATTTGATCCTTGCCGTCGTATATGACAGCTTCAAGGGTGAGGTATTATTTCCAGTCTTTGACTATATGATTGAAAGTGATAATGGTTAGTTTAGGGGAAGCATTTGGTTATTATTAATTAAACCACAATAGCAAGTAGTACTTATTAGAAAATTTTGAAGTACTAGAATTTTTGAAAAAGTGAAGGTGGTTTGTTTTTTGGGGAAAGATTTTAAAATTTAAAAAAGCAATTGCAGGAGTAGGGTTTTTTTTTTTTTTGGGAAAATTTACGGAGCTTGACTTATGAAAAATTGTTTTAAGTTAATTATAAGTTGAACGATCTAACCTGTGGAGGTGGAAAATATAATTATTATGTTAAGCAACTGCAGAAAATATGATCAATGTAAAAATTATTTTTCTAGCAAATGGTTATAGAACTTCAAGTTGTTTGATTTAGCATTCCAACGAATTGAACATTCATCTGTGGGCAGAGGGAGTTTATCTCTAGCATCAACTCCATGCCTACTAGTCTGGACCTTAAATTTAACACATATATCTTTCTGTGCATGAAATATATTTCTTAAGTTTGTGAAAGCTTAACAAATACTTATTCCTAGTTTTCTCCTTAGCTTGTAAAACAAGTGGCTGAGAAGGATTGTACGAGATCAAGGATACTGAAGAAAGCATTTAATATAATTGATAGCGAAGTAAGTGATTATTCACTTCCATATATATCAATTTATTGCTGTTTTTCCCTTTATGGTTTTGAACCCGTGCTTTACAATCAAAATTTCTGATGCATATTATTTTGTTATTCACATTTTAATTCGGATTCATTTTCTTAAGTTGCTAGTTTCTCTTATCCATGCTTTGCTGTGTGCTCAAGTTTCTGTTTCTAACTCTCCAACATGCTCAACTTCAATAGATTTTCTTTTCAGATAGTTAAGTTTGATTCAGACAGAAGGTAGGGATACACCTATCAGTTTTATTTGATTTTGTTGGGAACCAATCTACCAAACCTTCCATAGGTTTTTATATGTCTGCGTACGTTACTGAAGTAGCCATTCTAACTTTATATGCATACAACGATTCTTATTGGGTATATGAACATAGTTGATGAATAATTGCATGGATTATTATTTGATTCACTTAATTTTGAATAGGTTTCCTTTTTTTCCTTTTTATTTTTTCTTCACATTTTGGGCTTTGGCAGAGTCTTGGTTACCTTGACAAAGAACAATGCATTCGCCTATTTGAAGAACTAAACAATTACAGGTAGAGTTATTTTGCTAGGAAACTTGCCCCTGTTAGATTTTATCGTACCTTAGACTTATTATGCTTAGAAAATTGTGTTCTTACTTTAAATAGTAGTGGTCATATATTCTTACTTCAAAAAGTTATTCCATTTCCAGTGGCATTTGTTTTGCTTTAAAGTCTTTATTGAGATTATATTTGAAATGCTTATATATTGAAACATCTTTAATTTTAACGTACATAGGACATTGCCAAAAATATCACGAGAGGATTATGAGCTAATATTCTATGAGTTGGATGACAGTCATGACGTGAAGGTATCTTGTCATATTTTTATTCTATTAATGGGACACATTTTTATTAGCAGTTTCACTCGTATATCACAACACCATGTTGGTTTCTATGCTAATATTTTCAATCATTTTTATCAATTGCCATGCAATTATTAGTAAATAATTTTCCTATTAAGGAGTTCAGTCTTTTGTTTACTGACACCTCTATTTCTTTTGCTGCTCCTCTGATGCACATGCAGATTAATCTGGATGAATTTGATGATCTGTCTAAGGCAATTGGACTCAGATTTCAGAAAGAGGACATAGTAAATATACTTTCCATGATCTGGAAAATATTATTCTTCGTTCTGCATCTTACCAACTGTACTTGTCTTTGCAGGAACCTATTTTTATGAACTGCTGTCCTACATTCTATAAGTCTCCTGCCTCTCACGCAATGAAAGAATTCGTGCGAGGACCCAAATTTGGTTACATTATAGCTTTCATTCTCATCTTGAATTTTGCTGCTGTCATTATTGAGACGTCGGTAAGGATGTGCTTTATGTAACATTTCAAGTGGAATTTTGCTCCAGTACACTGTTATGTTTTGATTAGAATTTATGCTGAATATCTGTAAAATAGTAACATCTTCATTAACTTCCATTATATATTGATATTTTGGTTCCAATTTACTGCAGCTTGATATAGCGAACAGTACTGCTCAAGAGGCTTGGCAAACAGTGGAGTTTGTATTTGGTAAGGCTATATAAAAATCTGAGGAATACATGATCTCATTTTTTTATGTTAGTCTGAACCCTTTTATCTGGGGCATATTTTGTTGGAAGTAATAGTCAAGAAGGAAATCGTTTTTTATCAGTTTATAGTGTTGTCCGCTCTTCATTATGCTTTCATTAGAGCCATTGAGACCATCGACATTAGATTCATGAAAATGAGTTTAATTTCAGTATCCCCTTCCACCGTCCGGGTTAGAAGAGGAAAGACACGTAAATGAACAGTATACTAACAATTTGTAAAAAGTAAAGGCAGATAGATATCTATATGCATTGTGTTGTAATATATCTGTGCTAGCTAAGTGGTTTACTTAATGTGGAGAGTTGCAACAAATAAAATTAAATTAAATTAAAATTCAAGGGGGAGACAGAATTACCTACACACTAGATAGTTTTCACATAAACTCTATTTTCTTAAAAACAAAATATGAAACTTTTTCCCGTTGTTATAAAAAAAGAAATTTAGGTATAAAGTTATCGAAGTTGGGAACACGTTGACTCATGCAGTAACTTCTCTATGAAAATTTTCTTCAACCTTTATTATATCTTAATACTGGGTATTTCTTTCCACAGGATGGATCTATGTCTTGGAAGTCTTGTTAAAAGTTTACTCTTTTGGGTTCGTGAATTACTGGAGAGATGGCCAAAATCGTCTTGACTTTATTGTCACTTGGGTGATTGGTAAGCATAGTAATTTTCTTAATGGGAGTATATTTTGAAATTTCTGTGGGGTGGTCTTTTACAAGAGTTGTTGCTATTCCCTCTCTCAACCATTTGATGTTCATCATGGTTGCAGTTAATGTGTCTATCAACTAAAGCTCATGCTGATAAGAAATTATAGATATGAATCTTACAACTGCACTTTATGCCACTATACTAATGGTCAATAAAAGATGAAATTTCGTTTTTGAAACATCACTTTTGTTATATTAGTCTATTAGGATAGTTGATAACCAAGTAAAATCCTGACTAAATTTCTATCAGCTCAAATTTAAACTTTGTATGCTGAAGGCTCCTCGTTTCTCTGATAAACACTGAATCACCAGCATGTTAGTGCTGTAAATGTTGGAGGAGAACAAGGAATCATTGCTAGGAGGAAATGGACAATTCTTTTGTCGAATATCTGACTGTACTTAAGCTATAAAATGTACATCTGTTGCTTATGCTGAAAATAGTTTGGAGAATAATATCTCTTGTTTGTCGCAGTTATCGGAGAAACAGCCACTTTTATAACTCCCAGTGGGCAAACCTTCCTATCCAATGGAGAATGGTGAGATCACATCCTTCATGATTACCAGCTCATTGATTTTGCAACATTAATGTACTATACTTTTCTTTTTTTTGGTTAAGACAACTCATTTGCTGCGACTCATCATCATGTGTAAAAAGGCAAAACATCTGATATTCATCTAATATTTGTCTATCTAGCTTTAAATATATCAGACTTTTTTTTGCAGATTTTTCTAAAAAGGTGGCATCAATAATCATACCCTTCCTTTTTCTCCTGTTGTTTTTACTAGTGTTCACCGATAACTTAATAGCTTCTTACCAAAAGTAATTCATTTGAAAAATTATGAGAAATAAACTTATGCATATAGAATATACGTAGTCTTGATTTATTCTTATATCTTTCTTTTCCCCCTACGCACAGGATTCGATACCTTCTTATTGCAAGAATGTTAAGATTGATAAGGCTCTTGATGCATGTTAAGCAATATCGTGCTTTCGTTGCAACATTTTTTACCTTGATACCGAGTCTAATGCCATATCTCGGGACCATATTCTGTGTCCTGTGCATTTATTGCTCTGTTGGAGTACAGGTACATGATTGCTAATTACCTATTCATTTCCTTAACTTTCCTTTCTTCATTTTATGTGTTTCACTATTTAAGAGTTCATTTAATTTCTTCTTGACATTGTAGATCTTTGGTGGTATGGTTAATGATGGAAATCCAAAACTCAGTGAAACTGATCTTGACGATAATGAGTATCCTTCCAATCATTCTTAAGCATCTAAAATTACAGTTTTTCATGCATTCAATGATAATACCCTTAACAATTTTAGTTACTTACTCTTCAACTTCAATGATTATCCCAACGGGATGATCACACTTTTCAATTTGCTCGTGATGGGAAATTGGCAGGCGTGGATGCAGGTACGTTCTTGAAAATGGTCTGTCATGTCCCAATTATTACACATATTTTGTCATGTATTTAACACTTTAAGACACATTTCTTTGAACGAATATAAAAACAGAATGGGTGAAACAATCAGTGAAGTAGAACTGACTTTTTTCTTTAAACCTAAAATGCTGGTTTTAACTAATCGGTTTGAGTTTTCAGAGCTACAAGGTCTTGGCTGGTACTGCATGGACTCATATCTACTTCATCAGCTTCTATCTGGTTACGGTCCTACTACTCTTGAATTTGGTAAGATGCAGTCGATGCTTCACTAATTTAATTCTTACTCTTCAACCATGTTCTCGCCTAAATCATATGTTTGAGTTTCTTTTGAAGCTCGATGCAGTCGATGTTTTTTCATTCTTTGGATTTACAGTCAAGTGAAATGAGGAGGGACCCCTTGGTCTTTACTAAGCATTTTTCGGTTATTTTTTCAGGTGGTGGCCTTTGTCTTGGAAGCTTTCTTTGCTGAAATGGACCTCGAAGCTTCTGAGAAATCTGGCAATGTGGAGTCCAAGGTCAGTGGCTAATAATCCGAACAAGCTTATGATTCAATGCTGCGTTTTACAAAAATGCTTACACTTCCTTTACTTGGGTTGTTCCTTCAAGAATGACATTTTAAACCCTATATCTGCAACTGCAATGCATATCATTCAGATAAATTACAATAAACTAGAAAAAAATTTCATTGTTACATCTGGTTATATATAATTCATGAAAGTCACACAAACTCTCTTGCTCTGCAAATCCAGGAAGAACGAAGAGGTCGAAGGCTCGTTGGGTATGTCTACTCTCTACATGAATCATGCTTCAATAAATACACACCTCTTTAATTTTTGTGATCCATCTTATTAAAAAAACACGGAATTTCCTGTCGTTGGTGTCGTGTAGAACGAAGACGAGGAACCAGAGGGTCGATGCTCTTCTACACCATATGTTGAGTGCAGAACTGCACGAAACCGAAGCTTCCGCAGAATCAACACCCTAATTTGCTTACCAGGTTTACTGCTCTTCCGTTACACACTTTCTGTACACATCAACCTCGTTTTACAGCATTGTTTGACCCTGTGAAAACAATCTCCTTTTTTTTTTTTTTCCAAATATACTTCAGATTATGATGATCGAGAGAACGAGGTAGTATAGATGGTAGGTGACAGGTCGTGGATTCTTGTTTTGGTCTATATATTTGTCAGGATTAATTCAAGATGGATTTCCCTTTTATTATTATTTTCCATTATTTCTAATCCTTGTGTAATAATTTGTTGATTATAGAATAACAGTAAATTAAAATATAGTGAGGACTAACTTAGATATCCAAGCCTGTTAAACATCAAATTGAAATGGGAATCTGAATTGAGATGAATACGTAACTTACAAGAGAATTCTCATTGATAGAATTCAAAATATATAATTATTATCATAACGTACTACTTGTCTTGATGATTATCAGGTGGTTCATATATAGTTAATAAGCAGTCCAGCATATTATTGCATAATAATTCAATTATTATATAACACTTCTTTTACACATTAGCAAAATATAAAAAGTTAGGGGAGGGGTGGGATGGAATCGAAGACGTTCTCATACAAGACTTGCTCGGCTTCCGATTCCGATCCACCGTTCCGGCATCCCTCAATAGGCTGACAGCCCCTCCGATATGGGTTTGTCGGGATATGGGGCGTATTTGTCCTTTCTGGCCCAGCTATTACAGGATACCCAATAGTTTTTCCCATTGATGATGATAAAATGTGGCTCATTATCACAACCAATGTCACTACAAATCTCCATTCAACCATGATTCACTATATATAAGTATATATTTTTAGAGAAACTCTAGTGCGTCTAGTCCCGACTCTCTAAAATTTATACTCTTTTGTAATGTGTTATACTCTTTAATATAAAAATTTATACCCACTCATAATAATCGATGCATTTATGAGGATTGAATATTTATTACATGGACATAATTAATTACTCTTATAAATGCATTTGTATATGTAACTAGAAATAATTGATAGCTTAATGAGTAACCCCTACTTAAAAGATACGTTATGTTGCATATTATATAAAAAAATTAATTACAAAATGCCTTTAAAAAATTAATAAAATTGATCAAGAAAGTAATTTTTCTTATACAACATGAAACATTAGATGTGAATAATTTGTAAGACAGAGGAGAGTACATGTGTATAAATAATTGTATAATAATATATGTTTAAACAAAAACAGATATTGAATAAAAATAAATAAGAGCGGTAGTAGATCATTTGGGAATTAGTCTTACTCGAATTATTACTTATCGGAAAATATGAGCTTTGGAATTTCAGACTTGTCGAGATAAGGATCATAAGCAATATTTCACCTTTCACTATAGAAAAATTATTTTATTAATTAACTTTATTAATTTAAGAATAATTAAATCCTTTAAAATAATGAATCTAAGTGTAAAGTATGATTACGTATATTAGACGTAAATAAAAGAGAAAATTATGAAATTTATTTTGTAAGAGGTGTTAGGAGATTTTGAATTTAATTTCAATATATTGATCTAATTATATTATTAATTAGAATCTAGTTTACATAGTTTACAAATCAATAAAAAAAAAATTCAAGTCTTGGATCCGTAGACTAGTTTACATAGTTTCAGGTCTTATATATATTGAAAAAAAATATAGTTTTTTTTTTTTACAAATATTCATTATACTTGATGTAACATATTCATTATTTCCAAATGCTTCTATTTCCAAATATGTCTCAACGAATGCATTTATGTAACATAAAATAATTGATTACATGCATGATGAGTAACTCATAGTTAAAGATTAATTGTAAGGAATTAAATGTTGAATTTATTAATTCATAACTACTTAATTATAACCTTGTCCACAAATTTATTTTTAAAAAAATAAAAATATATGCAGATTAATTTAAGCAATAATTAGTTGTTCTTATAATTATATGCATCTCATTAATTACTTAATCAAATGAAGAAGTTAATTGTAATATACGTATATCTTTTAAATTACTAATTTGTTCATGGACTTATGCGGTTATGCCTTGATGATATAGCTTCATTTGGGAAAGAAAATTAAAGAACATTAATTATTTTGCATGTAAGTTCATGATAGCAAGAAGCCATTAATTTGGCTTAGTTTAATGCATGCCGTCCACTTTAATTAATATTTCTGATAAGCATAATTATACTTTAAGTTTTGTAATTATTGAATTTTTTTTTTATGGTATCACAAGACTTGACTTGATGGAGTAGTTAAATATCTCACAACACTTGTTTCAAGTGAACCAGTGAAGATTTAATTAATATTTTATTACAACGATTTTAAAATCGAGTTAAATTCATTTTTTGCCCCGTAATTAAACAAAATTTCGATTTTTGCCCTAAAAAAATAATCCATCCGTCTCATCCTAATGGTTACATATTTCCATTTTAGACGTCTCATCCTAATGGTTACATTTTCATTTTTAGTATATGGGACCCACACAAATTAATTACTTCTCTCTCCATGGGCCCACACATTCCACTAATACACTCACTCACTTTACATTAAATTATTATTTCTCTCACCTCAATACATATTAAAATACTATATTCATTAATCCCCGTGCAAAAAGTAAACATAACTATAAAGACGGGACGGAGGGAGTAAGTGGTTCAATTTTGCCCTATAACTAACGAATTATTTCAATTTTTGCCCAATTTTTGCCGAAAAATATGAATTTCGCCGGAATCCGCCACGTCATGCTTCAATTCCGGTTGGTCAATCCGATGTGTCAATTTTAACTTTGTCTGAGTAAATGAATCCGCCATGTCATATTCCACCATTTATTTATTTATTTTTTCCAAATCTTATGGACCCCGGCTGCCCCAGCTCTCCCACAAAATTTTAAAGGGAAGTATAAACCTTCTAACACCTCCCACGATGCTGCCGCCCGCAAACTCTACGGCCCCGGGGCTAAGCTCAACCTTCCCCACCTCTACCAATAGCTAAACCCCTCCCCTCTTCTTCCTCCACCTCTTCCACTTCCACTACAGGGCCAATTTTACGGACCGGAGGAGAGGAGACGGAGTATGTGTGTAGGAGTGGGATATTGAAGAATCTGAATGTGAGTCTGCCGGAGGTGGATGATTGCCACTTGTGGGCTGAGGCGGCGAAAGACATGTCGTTTCGGATTGTGGAAGAGGAACAGGCCGCCGGAACTAGTTTCTCCTGGTTCTTTTGAGTCCATCTCATATAGAGTATTTATTATTAGCTTAACATTAAACACACTACTTAATTAAATAGTTAGGGATCATTGGTACATTATCTTCTGTGTCACACAGTTAGATTGACGACACGTAAGAGAGAGAAACTATACCCTAAACCTTAAATCCTATGGACAATGGTTGGATTTATTTCCTCCCCTCACGAGTCAATCACTTAATGTGTGACACAGAAAATGATGCACGAAAATGGCGCAGAAGATCTAGTATGGGGATCCAGTATATGGACCAACATAAGCCGAAAAATTCAAATACTTTTCCTGATCATCACTGCCGTTCCGCCACCACGCACGGCAAAGTACGCAGGTGGCGGACCTTCTCCGGCAGCTTCTCTTCCAAGACAAGAAACACTCCTCATGAATCACATTCTTACAACTCCCACACGCCACCACCTTCTCCTCCCTCCCCATATCCTCCAAACAAACCGGGCAGGTGGCGCCTACTTCCACCACCACATCGGATTTCCGCGAACCGCCACCCCTAGACTGCAAATACAGCTGATGGAACCTCTCCCTGAGAGCGGCGCCGGCAAGTGCTTCCTAGGAGGTGGGGAGGTTGAGGAGGCGGTGGAGCTGGCAGGGGCGGAGCGTCCGCCGCCACAGGCAAGAATCGTCGAGCGGAAGGCCGAGCACTCGTACAGAGATTTATTTCGTTTTAGCATCGTGGGAGGTGTTGGAAATAAATAAATAGGTGGGATATGACGTGATGGATTCATTGGCTTAGAAAAAGTCAAAATTACCACGTCGGATTGACCAATCGGAATTGAAGCATGACGTGGTGGATTCCGGCGAAATTCGCATTTTTCGGCGAAAATTGGATAAAAATTGAAATAATTCGTTAGTTATAGGGCCAAAATCGAAGTTTTGCTTAGTTACAGGACAAAAAATGAATTTAACTATTTAAAATCCGACCTATTGTTCAACTTGAGAATCGGTGCCGGAAATGTTTCAAATAATTTTAGAAAACCTTTTTGAGATTGAATATACCAAAATCGAACCAGTTGAATCGATCCAACCGATTTCAATATATATATTTTTTAAAAAATTATATACGTAAAATTCATATGTTACGGAGGATAATTGACTTAGAGATCTATGCACACGGATCCATGCACATTAAACCTAAACTATATATACACAAATTATACTCCATGCTTTACATTTTATTATTCACTTGTGAAACATATTTATGCACACAGTCCATTTTAAGTTATCCCATGTTATATGCATAATTCATTAATAGTTAAAATACACTATATATTTTATTTACTTTTTACACTTTATTCGTCAATTTTAATAATTTTATTATTTTTCTACACTTTATTTAATATTCTTTCTCATGAACATAACCTAAACATCCATCCAAGTTCCTATTATTATATATGATTTGATTGGAGATAAATGAGATTTAGTCTAAAATGTTCGATATTAAAATGCTACTATTAATTTCATGACAAATTAAGAAATGCAGTTCTCAACCAATTATAATCATAATTATTTTCAAATACTCATTATACTTGATAATTATTACATAAGGAATAGATTCATTATTTAGAATCACTCCAACATAGAGGCATTAACTAGAATATAATTATGTACTAACATTTTTCAGAAAAATAAAATTGAGAAGAGAATGAAACTTATCCTTATCATCGAACGCTCGTTCGTGTTTTGGTGGTGATCGGCATTTTTCAGAGGGCTTACAGTCCCGACTGTACGGATTTGCCGGAGTCCGGGGCCCATTTAGCTACTTAATTATAACCTTGTCATCAAATTTATTTTTTAAAAAATAAAAATATATACAAATATCTTAGATTAATTTAAGCAATAATTAGTTGTTCTTATAATTATATGCATCTCATTAATTACTTAATTAAATGAAGAAGTTAATATTAATATACGTATATTTTTTAAATTACTAATTTGTTCAAGGCCTCATGTCATGTATCATTCATTAGGATTTGGATACTCTCCCTTGAAGTTTTGTAAAATTCTTCAATTTCTTTTAATATGTGTCATTCAATTAATATCTATATATGTGAGAAAAATGAAAATTAAATATTTAAATTATTATTTAAAATTTAATTAAATAATAGTATGTGACATGTCAAATAGTGGTACGTAGAAATAACTATTGAAGAAAACTTACATAAATTTATGGATTGTGAACTAGAGAGGATACAGATCCCATTCATTTGGGAGAGAAAGAGGAAAAAAAATTAGGAGAGAAAGAGAACGTTAATTATTTTACATGTAAGTTCATGTTACTGTTAGCAAGAAGCCATTAATTTGGTTTAGTTTAATGCATGCCACTTCAATATTTCTGCTGATAAGCATAATTATACTTTTAAGTTTTGTAATTACTGAAATTCTTTTGACTTGATGAAGGAGTTAAATAGCAATATATGATTCAAGTGAGTCATGGTGAAGATTTAATATATTATTACAATGATTTTAAAATCAACCTAGCTATTGGTTCAACTAGAAAATCATTGTCGGAAACGTTCCAGATGATTTCAGAAAGCATTTTTAGATCGAATTGAATCGGCAAAAATTGGAGAAATCGGTTGAATTGATCCAACCGATTTTAATATTTTTTTTTAAAAAAAAAAATTATGTACATAGTTACAGAGGATAATTTATTTAGAGATTCATGCACACGGATCCATGCATTTTGAATACCATTCATTTTGAATACTCCCATGTGGTATTATTCATTAATAGTAAAAAAATACTATACATGATCTTACTTATTTTTTATATTTTATTTATCAATTTCAACAATATTATTTATTATTTTTTTACACTTTAAATATTCATTATTCTCTTTCATGAACATAATCTAAACATCCATCCAAATTCCTATTATTATGGATATGATTGGAGATAAATGAGATTTAGTCTAACATGTTCGATATTAAAATGCTACTATTAATTTCATGACAAATTAAGAAATGCAGGTCTCAACAAATTATAATCATAATTATTTCCAAATATTCATTATACTTTTATAATTATTACATATATGGAATAGATTCGTTATTTAGAATCACTCCAACAGAGAGGCATTAACTAGAATATTATTATGTAACTTTTTTTTAAATAAAATCGGAAACTTAATCCTTAACACCGAATGCTCGTTCGTGTTTTGGTGGTGATCGGCATTTTTCAGAGGGCTTACAGCCTCGTCTGTACGGATTTGCCGGAGCCCGGGGCGCATTTCCATTTCTTGGTGGAGGTCTTATAACAGGATATCCAATAGTTTTTTCCATTGATGATGTGAAAAAAAGAGTGATGAACATAAGCAAAGTTGCTACAAGTTTCACATTCATCATCTTCATCTTTTAGATCTTTCTATGCTTAATTTCTTCCCTATTTAATTGATATTATGTATATGTGTGTTTCGTGAGTGTAGAGAATTTTGCACTTTTGATCTCGCAGGACACATAACTTCTTCAAAATAGTCTCAATACTTTCACTTTTAGTCCCAAATGATCATTTTTTTAAGACTTGGTCAAATAAAACTTCACCCTTGCATATTTAGTCCCATATAACTTCATTACTAATCCCAAAAATTTAGATTCATATTTTATTTTATTTATTTATTTATTTTATTTTTTATTTTTAGTGTTACCAAATTATTATTAAATTAAAAAATATATGCTGAAAAAAATAAATAGAATAAAACAAAATAGGAATACATAGTTACACTATTGGTTCTTTTATTTTATTTATTTATTTATTTACTTATTTATTATTATTTTTATTTTTTATTTGAAAATTAAATATTTGCAAACTTGGTCCGATAAAACTTTAATCTTGCATATTTAGTCTTATACAGATGTATTATTGATCCAAAAAATTTAGATTAATATTTTATTTTATTTATTTACTTACTTTTTTAATTTTTATTTTTAATGTTACCAAATTTTTATTATTTTTAAAAAAGACATGTTAAAATAAAATAAAATATTAATATTAATAAATAAATAAATATGATATAAAGTTACATTATTGTTTATAAGAATTAAGATTCATAATTTATTTATGCAATTTATATATTTACTCATTTATTATTTTATTTAATGTTACATGTTTATTACTTTTTTAAAACATATTCAAAATAATAATAATTATAATAATAATAATAAGTATTAAATAAATAAAATAAAATATGAATTTAATTTCTTGGGACAATAGTGTAATTGAATGAGACTAAATATGCTAGATTGAAATCTTATAGGACCAAGTCTGCAAAAAAAAGTAATCGTTTGGAACTAAAAGTAAAAGTATTGGGACTACTTTGAAGAGCTTATGTGTCCTATGAGACGAAAAATGCAAAATCTCAGTAAGTGTATATATGAATGATGTGAATATTTATACTTGAGTAACTTGAGTAAATACATTTATGTAGCTTAAAATAATTGATTATATGATGAGTAACTAATATTTAAGAGTGTATATTGGGTGCACCCATATGTGTATAACTTTTTATCCTATTTTGTATACGTATTTCGTAATAATTATATACTTTTTTTACATTGAGTTTTTCATTAAAAAAAACTAGCAGCATATGTGTATAACTTTTTATTCAATAGTGTGTACATGTTTTTTAATAATTGTATATTTTTTACACTCAATTTTTCATTCAAAAATCTAACAATTAAACTGTATACATTTTTGCTCTTAATTGTATATGTTTATGTTTATACTTGTATATGGGTGCACCAGGGTGCACACTATAATTAGCTAATATTTAAAGATTAATTGCTAAATGTTGAATTTATTAATTCATATCATGATAACTTTTTTTTTTTAAACTTATCATGATAACTTATTAATTAGTATAACCTAATCACAATTTTATTTTTAGAAAATAAAAATATATACAAATATTTTAGATTAATTTAAGCAATAATAAGTTGTTCTTATAATTATATGGATCTCATTAATTACTTAATCAAATGAAAAAGTTATATTAATATGTGTAAATATTTTTTTTAATTACTAATTTGTTCAAGGACTTATTTATGTCTTGATGATATAGCTTCAATTGAGAAAGAAAAGAACATTAATTATTTTGATATATAAGTTCATGTTAGCAAGAAGCCATTAATTTGGTTTGGTTTAAAGCATGCCACTTTAATTCTTATGATAAGCATAATTATTATACTTTTAAGTTTTGTAATTATTGAAATTCATTTTTTTTAATATATAGAGTTAGTCTCTTATAAATCAGGTTTATATCATAAACCCTTGTAAACTATGTGATCCTCCTTAATTTACTCATATAAATAGGTGTATATAGAAATGAAAGGGGGACTATAAATAGGTGTATATAGAAATGGAAGGAGGATCATAAGGTTTATACGGTAAATCTAACTTACATTGTTTGTGTTTTTGTGAATTGAACGTGGGTCACTCAATAAAGTGAAGAGCCAATAATCAACTGAACTAACTCAATGTTATATTTGAATTGATGGAGAAGTTAAATGACAAATGCTTAAATAGCCCAGGTGAAGATTTAATATTTGAGATTTTAAAATCAAACTTTTCGGTTCGTTCCATTAAATCGAGAATTGGTGCCGGAAACGATCCAGATTATTCCAAAAAATCATTTTTGAAATTAAATCGGTCAAAATTGAAAAAAATCAGTTGAACCAATCCATATATATATATATATATATATATATATATATATATATATATATATATATATATTTTTTTTTTTTTTTTAATTATATATACATGAAATACATAAGGATAATTGATTTAGAGACTAATTGCAGTATTTAATAGAAAAGTAAGAATACTGCCAAGCTCTTCAGCACACTCTTCAATGTCGTTCTTCCCCCATGATCTTTGGATTTGGGTTTCCAAATCCCCAACCTCCTCTCGGCAATCCCAAGGAACATGGGCTCCACTCCACTCAATTCTTCCATAATCAATATGCAATATATATCGCTGCGACGAAGATAGATCATCAATTTCACGATCCCCTGATATATTCCCCAATTTCCGATCGAAAATTAAAGCTGTAGAAATGGCAAAATTCGATTCACGATTCAGCGATAAATAGTTGGGTAAAATGGATTCATCTTCCTTCTTCGTAATATGCTCGCTATACGCGGGGATTTCCGTGACCTGCGGAAGTCTGATCATGTTCTATCTGAAGGAGATATGGGTATTTGGGCATGGAGTTGAAACAGCGAGGATGATTTTGGGTTCGACTCCACACGATCAATTGGTGATTGAGATCTCGAATTCGTTCGCTGGATTGCTGTTGGTGTTGATTGGTTGCTTGTTGTTCATGGTGGCGTTCGTTAAGGATAGGGAATTCCAGAATTTCTTCGCGAAAGGATGCGTTGTGCTGCATTTGTCGATGGCTGTGTGGAGAGTGTTGTTCGAGAGGAGAGTGGAGGATTTGGCTTACGATTGGCCGAAGCAGGTTGTGGGTGATTTCGTGTTGGCACTTTCTTGGGTGTTCTTCCTCGTCTACACCTGGAGAGACAAGTATGATTAAAATTAATTTCATCCCATCTTAATTAATCAGATCGATGCAAATTATTGAATAGATGAGAAAAGATTGAAATTTTCCGCACGAGATTAGGTCAGGTTAGGGGATGAAATATCAAAATTTAAGGACAATGAATGTGTTAAATTAATATATTCTCGTGATTAGTATAACTTAAAAAGTGGTGGATCATGGATTGAATTTTTTTTTCTTTCTATAAAAGAAAAATAAATATCTCTAAAATAAATGCTAAAAATTTGACAAAATACATACTTTACTAACAAATTTCTATTTTTATTGTATTGACAAGAGATTTGTTTATAACTTCTGTTCTTCCAAATTTCCAATTCTCTTATTCTGCAATCTTAATCTTAATCTTGATTTTCATTTTCTCTTTTTCGTCCTTGATTATTGAAGATGTATCACTTATAACTTAAAAATATAACATTCCACTTTATATTTAAAAGTGTTCCGTAATTTCTTGTTTATTTGTATAAGTATTTTCTTCTTGTTATCTGTTATTTTCAGTCAATTTTGTTCAACGTAGTACCAAACTATTAGCACATGTTAAGACAGTAGACAATACATTTTTTCGGTAGCTCTTATTGTTGGGTCGAGCCTCCATCATGTGTGAATGACTTTCTCTGGTACTTTTTATTCTTGCTTAACTCCATGTTCTTTTGCTTTAAAAAATACCTGTCACATCCTAATGGTTACATATTTTATTTTTGGGCGTCTCATTCTAATAGTTACATTTTTCTTTTTAGCATATGGGCCCCATACAAATTAATTACTTCTCTCTCTATGGGCTCACACATCACACTAATACACATACTCACATTACATTAAAATATTATTTTTCTCACCTCAATCCACATTAAAATATTATATTAATTAATCCACGTGCAAAAAACAAACGTAACTGTAAGGATGTTACGGAGGGAGTATTAGTTTATGATATTAAATCTGCACTAGTGAGAAATATTGTGATAAATTTTTGATTATGTGTTTAGATTATCCCAAATAAAACAATCAATTTGACTTGTATACTAAGTATCAATTATTTGTTTATTTATATGTATATATATATCATGAGAATCATGAATAAGTTAGTTAAAGTTGCACATTAGATACAATTACGGTCGATGGCGACTAGATTATTTATTAGTTATTACGATCAAATATATAAATTTGTGACAAAGTTTTTGGTAAGGAAATGAAAATAGAAAGAATCTTCTAGAAAGTGAAATAAACCCAAAGTGGAAGCAAAGAGATCGTCTCTAGGAAGCAGTGGAAACTCTTTTCTTGGTCACTTCATAACTAAATTGAGTTCAATTCGTGGCATATTTGGATTACGAAAAATTCATCATTTTTCAAAATACAACATGGGAGCAAAAGAGTTTTATGGAGGAAATTAAACTTAAGAGTTTGGAGTTTGATCATCTTTACTAAAAAAAGTATGATAAAAGAAATAAATTTTAAGACTTGGTCGATCAACTCAAGGCTATGCATTGAATTTTGACTATTAATCTGTGTTGGAGGATTTGTTATGTTCAAGAAGTTTTAACGGTTATACTTTATCGTGATTTTTTTGTTTTTGTTCTCATACCTTTATATTGAAATTTTACTGATATAAAAAAAATGATTTCAATTCTTTCTCCACTTAATGATCAAATATATTTTTAAAATTATGGAGTATAAATTTCTATACAATTTTCTTAGACTGGTGGTATGATGGGTATTACCTTTTTTAATTGATTTTTTTTTAAATACTATATCACAGCTTTTTAAAAGTAATCATACGTTCATTACAAAAATAAAATAAAAAATCGATACTAAGAATAGGCAAAAACTTGTAACATGCTTGGGCCCAAATTCGACCCAATCCGATTTGTATATCTTTGTGTATTGAGTATCATTCTCTTTAATACTCCCTCCGTCCCAACTTCAACTTCACACTTTCCGTTTTAGTCCGTCCCAAATTCAACTTCACACTTCCATAAAAAGAAAAAACAACGAACTAATATCTCTCTAACATACTTTAATTTCAAATTTGTCATTAATTTTTTAACACACATAATATACTTTATCATTTATTTATTACCCAAAAATACCATACTACCCTCAAAAGTAAGTCAAAAAGTGACTTTTCTTAAACTCCGTATTTACAGTAAACGTGAACTTGAATTTGAGACGGAGGGAGTATAACAATTACACACTTTATTTTTCAAGAAAAAAGAATAATAGTTTTTAATACTATTTTTTTATATTTCAATCACACTTTCAAAAAAATAATACTTTTATTAATAAAAATAATTTTTTAAAAAAATAAAATGTCACAACTTGAGCACCTTATAATGCACAATAGACCTAAGTCATTAACTTTTTAATTAAAAGTTTGAAGAAGTCTGTAGAGTATTTTTTTCTAATAATAAAATGAAAAGCGCGTGGGACTCACTCCATTAACATCACCACATTTAATTTTAAGCATGGAATTGACAAAATCAATCAATTATTCCACTAGAAAGTATTACATGATGAAGTGAATAAAAAAAAATGTATATATAGCTTCTACAATTAAAAAAAAATTCACTAAGGGATATTTAAATCGATTATGAATAACATGTTACCTTATTCTAATCAGAATTGTGCCAAAATAATTTAATATTATTCAACTTTTGATAATTAAATGATTTCAGTTTAAAAGCAAGAGGAGAAAAAGAAGACTCGTTAACTCCTCATCTCACAACTTTTGACATGAAACTTTTTTTTTTATAAATAAAATAAATAAATCGTAACAATATGAAACTGCTTTTGATCTCTAAGAGCTGGCTTTATTAACTCACAACAGTTTTATTATTATTATTATTTATTTATTTTTAAGATCTACTTGGGCCTTCGCGTTACTTGCAAGCACAAGATTGTGCTTAAAATCATTTTTATTTATAGTATTTAAAAGACAATGTAATTTTGAAACTTATAGATCAACTTGATTTATCACTCGATGTGTCTAAATTCATTAAGAAAATAATTGCATTATTCTTAATTAATTTCTGATAATTATTTTAAAATAGAGCACTTTCTTTCACTCAATATATCTTACCTATAGTTATATTTAAGGTTCCAACACATTCAATTTTTTAATTTACTAAAAGTCAAGTAAACACTCATATAAAAATCTTCAACTGTGGGAGATGAATTGAAATTTATTAGTCTCAATTCTAACAATAAATTTCAATCTGTTAAATTACTAATTAACGAAGTATTAATCAGTCTAACTATGTCAAAGAGTCGTGAGGAAATTAATCTGACTAAACAGTGCAAATCAAGGCACCCCACTCCCAACCCCCCCACCCCACCCCACCCCCACCCTGCAATAAAAAGGCGCATCAAATCCTCTATATCGGGGAAAAGAATAGAGATGGCTGAACTGCAAAACCCTCCACAAAGTTAAATCAAATCCAACATCCCACACAAATCAACCCAACACCCATCTCAAATTAATGGCGGAAAACGCCGCCGGAGAGTCCTCCTCCCCCCGTTCCGCCGTGGAACCCTCCAACTGCTCGATGCTCTTTCTCAAGCTCATGAGCAAACGGAGAACATGGGTCTGCTTATTCGTATCCGTTTACTCCGTTCTACTCTTCCTCTCATGGAATCTCCTCAAATCCGTTCTGTCCTGGTACGAGCTCGAGTCCGCCGCGTCGCCGTCGTCTGGCTGGCCGGCGCTGTACGCATCCGTGGTGTTGGGGCTCTCGTTCGGCGTGCTTTCGATGGTGGCGGCGCTGGCGGTGGCGGTGCCGGCGACCCTGGTGACGTGGATCACCGTTCTTGTTTTATTGACCTTTTGTGGGAAGCCCAGAAAGACTCTGGTGGTGGAGGGGAAGAAATTGACGGCTGAGATTACTGGGTTTGTGGTCAAGGTTTTGATCAGGGAAGGGAATCTTGTGGCTGCTGTTTGTGCTGTTCTTGGATACTTTGCACTTATTAGGCATAGACAAAGTGGTGAGCTTGATGAATTTCAGTGACAAGAATGATTGAATTTTTGGTTTATTAGTTTATTGGATTTAAGGTTTGTAATTTGGGAGCTCTGTTTTTTTCTGGGTTTTGTTGTGTATGTATATTTGATCTAATCTAATGATGGTGAAATACATTAGAAGCATTTATCTATCTAGTACTAGTATGTCATAATCACGCACATTCACATGCTAGTGTGTAGATTTCAGCTTGATGATTAGCATAACAGTTCATCTATCATTTCCAAGATCATGTAGCCTGTAAGTTAGAGTTGGGGGTGGGGTTGGGGGGTTACTGTTATTTCTTGTCTCATTTGCTGAGTGAATTAGAATTGCATAGTGAATAGTGAGAATCTTGTAAGCTCCTCATGGAGCTATTTTGACTGTATTCAGGGAGATAAACTGACACCTTTTAATGGCTATTTCAAGGACCTGCTACTGTAAAATGTATTTCTGGCAATTGTTTCTTGTTCTAGTGTCTAATTTCTATTTGCGGAAAGTATGAAAATTTGGCTCACTCTCTGTGAGTTCATTCTTGGTAAATTCAGATCAAGAAAATTCATCTTCTGTCCGATTATGACATCATGAGAATCACCTCCCCAATTTTGAGGAAATTAATGTGAGATTTTATTTTATCAAAAAACGACTAACCACCAATCAAATTGATCACATCTCGTATTTAATTTTATTCACATGGCTAACATGTACAACCCTAGTGGTGAAACAATATTTACGTGTGTGTGTGTGTGTGTGTGTGTGTGTGTAAAAGCTAATACTATTATACAGTGGGGGAGTTGCCAAGTTGGAAAAGAGATGATTTTTCAACCATGTGGAAATTCATCCTCGTATTCTTGAATGCAATAACTTTCAAACCTGTTGATGCTACGTAGAAGTTTCTGAATGTAAGATCTTGTTTAATTTATCCTCCTCCATGCCTATAAACAGTGCAAGAAGGCTAGAATGCTCAACTTTCCTTTTCTTGGATGAATCAGGAACTTTAGATTCTTCTCTCACTTCAACTTCAACTTCAACTGCATCTGATTCTTTCGTTTCTTTTGCAGGGGGGTTTGGCTGCTTTTCGTCTTCCTTTAAACAGGCGTTTGGTATTTCTTTTCCGAAAAGCCTGGATCCCAAGTTAACTATGTCTTCGTTGCGGTGAGCATACACAACACCAAGATCTTCGAGTGTTGGATTGACCTCGTTAGGCATGTTGCCTTCTAGAGAATGAGTGGAGGCTGTCTCTTTCTCAGAAGAGTCGGAGAAGATTCCAAGGTCGAGCTTTGAACTAGGACGAACCTGGTTATTTTCGTCTCCTTGCTTTTCTTGGAGTCCGACGATGTCACTGGTGAAAAGCTTGTTGGAAAGATCACGGAACAGATTGCAGATACCGAACAGCTCACCCTGAAACTCCTTGCTATCCTACAAAAAATAAGATCCATTTGAAAATGCAGGTGTTGCATGATGAGTGATGACACACATGGTGATCGAAATTTGAAACAATGCGAATAATTTCTTTACCTGTACTCCTTCAAAGTAACGTTTCTCCATTTTCCCAGAAACAGCAATATTCGACAGCTACTGCTTGTATACCTGCCTAGTGTAGACAAGTTCCTCAAGAGAACCGGCTGAGAGGAGACGGAAAACAGTAACATGCCGTCTCTGACCAAAGCGGAATGACCTGTCTTGGGCCTGCAGGTCCTGGGCAAGATTCCAGTTTGGGTCGAATATAACCACCCGATTTGCACTGACAAGATTCAGCCCAAGCCCGCCAGCTCGAGTAGAGATGAGGAACACCTGAATTCATAAATTTAGTCTTTCCATTTTAGATTTAAAATGGAAATAAGGAGAACAAGAATTGCAGCATCAACTCAACATAAACAAACCTGTTTACTTGGACTTGAGTTGAAGTCATCCACGAGAGACTGACGCAAACTAGTAGGAGTCGAACCATCTAACCTTGAAAAACAATAGCCTTTGCGTATAACAAACTTTTCTAGTATATCCAACATCCTGACAAACGATGAATTTTTAAGATGGCATAAAAGAACACTGTTTGAAATGGATGGAAGTGCTTATAATACAAAAGAACAATAACATGCAAAGATAATAGAAGGCCACAAATAAATTAAGGAAATTAGTCAAATACAGTAAAAAAAATTTCCTAACAAGAAGAGTGAAGGTAGGCTCCAAGATATGGCAAGGAGTTCATGCGCCGCGTGTTAAGTACCGCGGACTTAGTTTGAAATAAGAGGGGAGAGTGTGAGAGAGTGTGAGGAGGTATTTGCAGATTATGAGCTTTCAAAAATCAATAAATGCCACTCTATTCGAATATAAAAGCGGAGTACACAGGGAACGGGATAACATAGAGATTCAGGGAACGGGATAACATAGAGATTTAAGGTCAGCAACATCTTTAAACAGATACATAGGCACAGGCACAAACTCTTGAATTTCAGTCATTAATCATATTCAAGAAGTTGTAAATCATATTTTCGGGAGAGGAAAAAAAAAAGTGTAAATCTAATATCTGGATCCAGAGTTAATGCAACGAAATAGGATTCACAAATTAAAAGCTTCAGGCATACATCAACTACTTTTAATACATACACGATTTCAAATGAATGCTGTCTTAAATTTTCCTTCAAATGACAACATAAGCAATCTTGGAAATTCCCTTTGATTTATCTTCCTTTTTCCGACAACATTGTTGCCTAGAAAAAGAAATAAAACTATTAACTAACAAATTGCAGAAAAGTGACACTTAACCAACCTTATTAGGATCATATCATTTATAGTAAGCTTTGACAGAAACACTTCAACTTGCTTAAATAAAAAGTATCTTCTTTGCTTTCAATCATTTCCTTGTATTAGACAACAGTCAAATTACTCAAATCTGAGTCAAAAAATAATGTACAGGTAAATAAGAAGAATATTACCTCACTGAATAACTGAAGAGAAGAATCTTGTCACACTTGGAAATCCAGGAATGCATCAATCTATCTAAAGTTCTCATTTTTCCACAATGCCTGACGTCACTGAGGCCCATGAAGCTGCCATTCTGGGTGATGCTACCTCCCACTAAATCAATATCGTTGCCCAATACAGCAGAAGCAAATGCTACATCCTTTATTTGCTTATCTTGATCATCCTTTGGATTAGGCTTGATAAGCTCCACGTGATTGCTTAACTGTAGCATAGCATAATTACTAGAATGAAATCTAAAGGGAATGATCCAAAGAAGGCATGGAGCTTAAAGGATATAAAATATGACCAAAAATAAAGGATTAAAAAAAAATCTTTCCCTTGTGCAACTACTTTTGATCCATGTACCATTTATGCTTGAATATAAAATAGTAACTAACTTGGTATTTCTCAATTAATCCATCTGTAACTGTGATAATGTAGCCAGAAAAGTACAGAAGAGAAATCATACTTGCTGGAGCTTCACCAGGCAAGGGAGCACAAGGCAAAAGGGGCATGAATCACAACCTTCAGGATTGTCCTTGTGAAGATAAGGCCAAATAACACCATTTGGAACTGTTCTTTTGCAACATTCAAATTGTTTAAGAGGACTCCCACAACTACAGGGAAGGTCCTTGTTGACGAGACATTGAATGTCAGGTAGCTGCAGCGTCCTCTGATAAACCTGTCTTTGCAACTCACTCATAGCACAAAATACAACATTATCTTCCTTCCCCAACATAAGATGTCCTATTGTTTCGTCTTTTGTCCTTCTAAGCATATATTTCTGCAACACGGACACTAAATGCTGTTTTCGCTCATCAGCAATTTGAACAAATCGTTCCGGAGCACTCGACCTCTGACCATGCCTGAGAGGTTCATCATAAAATTCTCGAAAATGCTCCCGGGTCCCCAAGCCACCTGGTACCACTAAGTCAAATAGATTGAATAATTCCATTATCTTGTTCTGCATTACAGTTCCTGTGAGACCATAATGCTTAAGAGTTTTAACCTGCATACATGCTGTGTAAAGTTTTGATTTGTCATTCTTAAGCCTATGTGCCTCATCAATAACCACAATTTCCCACTCTATATCTGACAAAGTACTTCCTTGTATTCTAAATGTGTCAAAGCTGGTTATAAGAATTTCCACCGAATTTGCTTTCAGCTTATCAATAACAAGATCTCTATTTGCTCCATGATAAACTGAAACACTGAATGTGGACCATTTCGAAAATTCATTTTCCCAGTTAAGGATGACAGAACTGGGGCAAATGATTAGAACTGGTCCCTTCTTCTCCACTTGTTTTCCTTTGTGTGATGTTAAATCAGGCTCTGAATCATTCCCATACACAGCAGCTAAGAAAGCAATTGCCTGAATGGTCTTTCCAAGTCCCCTATTGCAAGAAGATGATAATATTGTAATTGTTCGCAGAATCATGAAGCATAAAATAAACAAGTATGACATCAATGAAAAGAATGTTCATTAAACAGGCGCAGAAAACAAATCGTTAGATTAATATCAGCAAGTAACCAAGAATATCTGTACAATAATAGTATATGGGGAAAATAGGATGGCAGACTAATAATCTACTTTCCCATATGGCTGAATGATGAAAAATATATAGATGGTCTATCAAGGAGAAGAAAAAAAGGGATAGAGCAGCAATATTAGAAATGAAAACTTACATATCGTCTCCCAGCATTCCTCCATGATTGTTCTTGTACAAGTTATACAAGAACTTCACTCCTTCTCTTTGATGCTCCAAAAGCCTACTATTTATCGATGCGGGAACCTGAAAAGTACAATTAAGATCGCCAGACCTAAAAGACTAAAATAGTTCACAAATTTGAACCAAAAAAATCAGAATAGATCATTTCAACAAAAGGGCACTCCAAAAACAACCTGCACAGCAGGAATTTCACCAGGTAGAGACAAAACTAGAGGCTCATAGGGACCAGTGACATCAAATTGACGCGAAGACTCCAATTTGGGGATTTTCAGTTCAATTTCTGTTTCCTGTTCATCCTCTTCTTTGTCATCTTCAATTACGGGCTTCAAATTGGTTTCCCGTTTCGGGCTTTTCGGTTCGGCTTGCGAAAAGAAATCGGTTTGTTCATCGAGGAGCAAGAGTTTCCTGGAGAACAAGGATTTAGGAGGCTTCCTTGAGATAATTGAGGGGTCAAGTGGTTGGTGAATCGAAGAAGAAAATTGGGAGGAGGATGAATTTGTTTTGCAGGCTTTGAGTAACTCTTTGAATTCAGTGAATGACATGGAATCTTGATTTTGAACCAGAAGAAAGAGAGGAGAGTGTGGGGGTGGGATCAACCGCCGTGAAGGCGGTTCAAAAATATTTATGAATATCAAATAAAAAATTTTAAAAAATAAATAAATAAAAAATTAGTAATTCATTAATTAGTTTACAAATTGGCAAAAAGACCCTTTCTTATCATATGATCCTATTAATCATGAAGTTTAAAAGGAAAATATTTAATCTCCAAACTTACCATAAATAAAAAATCAAAAAACTTAATTAATTACAAGAAACAAAAATTAAATAAGGAAACCCGTGAAGTTCAAAATTAACCAAAGACATTTTTAAATTTCTTTCACCGAATTTTGTATATTTCAAGACATAACAAACTCCTTTCCTTATTTATTTATTACCTTCTAAATAACACTCCTATTAATTTCCTTATTTAATCACCTTTTTTGACGTGTTATATATACCTAATACCAATTGTTAACACTTGTATATATTATGTACATCTCTTCATGGCTGAAACATATGTTTTCTTGATCAAAGCCATGAATCCATCATTCTCTCATGATCCCAATAGTTATTATAGCTTCAACTTCACATTCGAGTTCAAATATTTCGACAACACGTTCACATTGAAAGAGACTGTCAACATGCCTATGAAGCGAACGTTGAAATACACCGAGTTTCAAGAACCCCTCGAACAACTTCTTGCACCTCTGAATGTGTCGGAGCAGGAGAGATGGCGGCTGGTCCGACGAGCGATAGACGAAGCGTGCGGAGCTTTTATTGAAGTAATTGACTCGGATTGTAACGCCATTGATCTCAAGTTCGGACTACTTTTATTATGTGATGATGATGATTTTTCTGTCGGAGGGGAGTGTTGTATCTGTTCCGACAGTTTCTCCGGCGGCGGAGCCACCCGACTGCCCTGCTCGCATGCTGTCCATGTCGATTGTATAAAGGAATGGTTGATAGTTAGTGATCACTGCCCACTTTGTAGTAGGAACTTTGTTGAAGGATTAGTTGAGGATCCAAATAGCTAGGGTTCCTTATTAAGTTTAGATGAGTTCAAACTTGAATGTTTTTTTAAGTAAGATTTCTGTTTATTTAGAGGTAATTAATGATTCTGATTTACGAAATATCTTGTTTTTATTCATTAGAATTTTTTATTTAAATTTTATTTGTAAGAATGATTATTAAGATTTCTAATGAATTAAAGAGTTGTTTTGGTTGGGGGTAATAGGTGGGATAAATGAGAATTGAGGTATATTAATTCTCATTTTTAATTATTGTTTGATCCCATGAGAATCAAAATTCATGTATTATTCCTATTGATTCAAAAACGACATCCTTATGATATTTATTTCCATTTCAATTGAAGAATTCAAAACAAGCACTCCTAATTAGTTAATCGATAGCTCTTTAGATTTAGATGTAGTCTTTTTGGCACTTTTGGGGTGATGTAGTATTTTGTAGAGTTGTTAAAAACTCAAAAATAGTGGTCTCGAACTTAGAGGCAAGAAATGTGAGCCCGTTTGATATCCGAGCTTTTTGGTCGAACCTATTAGCCTGCGGATTGACAATTTTTTTTATTTATTTTTATCTACCGAGCCCATTAAAATTATAACACATAATTTATTTTTGTTGATATTCATTTCACATGAGGATGAGTTGGAGAAAGAAACAATATCGTTTTATAACGATGTGTTGGGTTTTGTCAAAAGCAAAAGAAGGAAAAAATTTTCCTTTGCATTTGTCCCACATCGGGTGGGAGTTCAAAGGGGAAGGGCCTTTGAAGGCTATATATAGAAGGCCCTTGTTTCTAAGGAAAGTGCACCAATCAAGTACACTTTAATCTTTGTATTTGATTCTAGTTAAAATTCCTTTCTTTGATTCTCGGTTGTGAGAATGGGAAGAAAGGTGAGAATTAGTCAAAGATTTGTAAGGGTGTAGGGATTGGGGTCGAGAGAGAGAAATTCTGTGTGATTGTAAAAAATTTTCACATAGTGGTATTTTCTCGGGTCCGTGGTTTTTCTCCGGTTTTGGAGTTTTCCACGTAAATTCATGTGTTGTGCTTTTTATGTTCTTCTTTGTTTGTCCCTTAGGAATGAATGAGGATCTGCCTTATCCCAACAAGTGGTATCAGAGCCCGGTTCGGGCGCTTATAAAGTTCTTAGTATGCTCTGTGGTTGCAGCATAGTCTGACCTTCCACATCAGAAAAGACTTTATGAGAGGAAGAGGGTTATTCATTAGGCTAAGGGTGGCATGAAAGAAGTGGGAAAAAGCTAGTGGCACATGGGGTCAGAAGAACAGCCGGATGCGGTGGCATTTTTTTTCTTGCGGTGAAATGCGCCGGACTGTGGCGACAGTGGCGTGGCAAGGGGTAGGATTTGCGGGGCAGCAGTTTTTGACGGAGTTCTTGGACCTGCAGCAATGTGAATTGCTGGGACTCCCGGTGGTGGAGTTGGCTTAACAGCGGCATGGGATTTTCCATGGATGTCGGCTCAAGGATGTTTGAAAGAAACGGGTTTTCCGGTAATGACTGGTGGCGTGGGGAAGCGGCAATTCAACGGTGAAGATGACGATGTGGTGGCTTGGTATCGGCTGGCGCTAGATCAGTAAAGAATAGCGTGGATTCAACCGACAAGTGGGGAAAAGCATCGTGAATTTCAGGGTTGGAATCGGCTTCAAGTGAAGACACTTTCAGTATGAAAAGGGTTCGGACAAACCTGGTGTAGCTGGCGGTAAAAGGCAGCGACGTCATGTCAGTACAGACGGGTTTTGCTCAAGGTGGAGCAATGGTGCGGTAATTGCGGTGGAGCAATGGCACGGTAATTGCTTACGGTGGAACAATGATGACGTTGCTGGTCAAGGAGGAGCTGGTGTGGCAACAACTCTGAATGTTGAGTTAATATTATTGGGGATCCTTATGACATGTTCAGTTGTCATAGAAAAGGATGTAATAATAATATTAGCTGGTCCACAAGTTTGCACACGGACATTGACTTGGCAGGTGATGTAGGATGTGTGGTGGATGTATATCGATGGCTGATGGACTTCCAGGGGTAGCTAAGAGCTGGAAGTAACACCATAAATATCAGCAGGTGTTTTCGATATGTGCCGCAGGAAATTCTTAGAATGATTTATTCTAAGTGGTCTACTCATATGGTGGAGTATGATTCTCGGTGTTGAGGATGATTGTCGGACAAGATAATGAATCTTCTTTTATTTTGACAAGGTGGAGATTGTTGGGTTTTGTCAAAAGCTAAAGAAGAAAAAATTTTTCCTTTGCATTTGTCCCACATCGGGTGGGAGTTCAAAGGGGAAGGGCCTTTGAAGGCTATATATAGAAGGCCCTTGTTTCTAAGGAAAGTGCATCAATCAAGTACACTTTAATCTTTGTATTTGATTCTAGTTAAAATTCTTTTCTTTGATTCTCGGTTGTGAGAATGGGAAGAAAGGTGAGAATTAGTCAAAGATTTGTAAGGGTATAGGGATTGGTCGAGAGAGAGAAATTCTGTGATTGTAAAAATTTTTCACATAGTGGTATTTTCTCGGGTCCGTGGTTTTTCTTCGGTTTTGGAGTTTTCCACGTAAATTCTTGTGTTGTGCTTTTTATGTTCTTCTTTTTTTGTCCCTTAGGAATGAATGTGTATCTGCCTTATCCCAACACGATGAACTTGATGTTAAGAAAAAAAAAGAATAATAACTTGAGTTTTTAAGTTTTATATTTGAATATAAGACATGTTATTAGATGTAAAGTAATGTACTCATTATTTAACTAAGAATAAATTATATTATTAATGGTTGCTTTGAATTTTAAATTTTAGTTTATTATATTTTTTTTAATTTATTGAATATTGTATAGGCTATCGGCCGTTTGTCCCGTTTAGCCCGTAACTCGATATAAACAGAGTTAGATTTACATAATAGTTGGCCGTTTAAGTAGAACTGGCCCGCTTAACGACTCTAACTGTATTTTGGCTTCGCAACATTTCACTTTTGATAGATTTTTGTGGGTAAATTAATTAATTGTAAAAAGTTTGTTAAAAAAAAGCTACTTTATACTAAAATAAATGAACCACGTACTCCAATTAATAATGATTTTTATACTCCTATTGATGATCAAATATACTAGCCTATTGGCTATTGTCATTGTCAATATTTTCTCATGGCTTAAAAAAGCATCTCATCTGTGTTCATGCAAAACTTGGAGATGTAAATCATGCGACGCCCCTTCTCTCGCCATAGATATTACAGCTTCAACTTCTCATTCGAGATCAAATCTTCCGACAACACGAAAGCCATTACTGTCTCCTATCTTCTTGTCTTCTTCAGATAAGATAGATTGGAATTATTATCGTATTCATACATACCTTTCAAGCAAAGGGTGAACGAAACAGAGATGCAAGAACCCCTCGAACGAGCTCTTGCACCTCTGAATGTGACAGAGCAGGAGAGATGGCGGCTGGTCGGACGAGCGGTGGATGAAGCGCGCAGAGTTTATTCTAGAGTAATCAGCAAGGGTTATAATCCCTTTGATCTCAAGTTCCGAGTGCTTTTATTAGCTAGTTGTGAAAGTGGTGATGAGAATCAAGACGAAGGAGGTTGCTGAATCTGTCTAGATGGTTTCTCCGGCGGCTTGCATGCTTTCCATGGCAATTGCATAAAAAGATGGTTGAGGGTTAAGAATCACTGCCCTCTTTGTAGGAGGATATGCTTAGAGCCGTTAAGACGGACAAAAGGGACGGCCGGTCTATAACCCGCGAGGCGGGCCGACCCATAATCTGAAGGACGGGCAGCCCATAACCCGCCTCAACCCACGTTTTCTCAGATTTAGACTATTGTGGGGTCAACCCGACTTTATTATTCTATTTTTTTATTGTATTTGTGATTTAATTTTATTATTAATATTATCCATATAATGGAGTTTAAGCTTATAATGATGATAAATGGATTGAAGAGTAAAAATTACATTATTCATCGTTGATGTTAGTTCATAACCTTTTGTTATTTCACTAAATAAATCTAGCGGGCTAGCTTGCACTCAACCCGTCCCAACTCACCAAAGACCGCGGCTCGCCTTTAAACGGACGCATAAATCTTGAGCCCAACTCATCACACTTTTCAATGACGGGGCTGGCTGGCCCAACAAGTCTAACCCATTTTGATTGCTCTAACCCATATTTGACTATTCTAGATATAGTATATTGTTAATGATGATCACTTGTATCAAACAGGGTTGTATATTAAATTGATTACAAAGTATCTTATTTCTATAAATTAGAATTCATTTTTTATTCATTTAAACTTTGTGATAAATATTTCTATAATCATTGATTGTTAATGCTAATCAAATAGATTTAAGAATGACTGTTAAGATTTCTAATTCAGAAAGTCTCTTGTGAGACGTTATTTACGTGAAACGGTTTATGAGACTTGTTAAAGTATGTCTATTATTTAGATAAAGTATGTTTAATATTTGTTAAAGGATGTTTTCTAAAGTATGTTGGATTATGCAATTAAAGTATGATTTTAGTGTGTTATAATGATTTATTATTGACACACTTTAACTACAAATAAGCATACTTTATTTATTCAATAAGCATACTTTAGTGATGGATCGACCCGTCTCACACCCATCTCACGAATAACCCGTATTACAAGAGAGTTCCTCAATTAATTAATTTATTGATCGATGCTCTGTTGTTAATTTATTGATCGATGCTAGATGCAAGTCTTTTTTTATTAGAGCAATAAAAATACAGCACATAAACTGGACGATGTCAATCAAATTATGTAGTATTGTAATTTGTAAACAATATCAATCAAATTATGTATTGTAATTTGTAAACAATTAAAGTTGAACACATATCTAGATTTCAACATCGTTTCTTATCTTGTCCAATCCAAGAGTAGGACGATTAATTACCCAGAAATACCATCACAACATCACATACATCACCACTTTGGAAAAATCCAACAAACAATATATAATTTGCTCCCTCACATTTGCTGATATTCAGGGGTCGAGTGGTGGTGAATCAAAGAAGAAAATTGAGAGGAGGATGAATGTTTTGCGAGGCATGAATATCAATAAAAATTCTCAAAATTATAAAAATAAATAATAGTAGTAATTCATTGATAAAAAAAACCCCTTTCTTCTCATATACTCCAATCTCCTATTCGAACATCAAGTTTAAAAGGAATATACTGTATTTAATTTCCAAATTTTTACCATATACTCCCTCCGTCCCGGAGTTAAGTTCACCGACACTGTAGATACGGAGTTTAAGAAAAGTTGCTTTTTGACCAACTTTATTGACTTTTGAGGGGTATTGTGGTATTTTTAGGTAATAAATAAATTATAAAGTATGTTATGTGTGTTAGGTGATAGTGGTATTTTTGAAATTAAGATAACTTTTGAGGTTGTTAGTTAATGTAAAGTTTCCTTTTTTGGGTGGTGAACATAAGTGTGGGACGGACGAAAACGGAAAGTGTGAAGATAAGTATGGGACAGAGGGAGTATAAAACATCAACCAACATTATATATTTTAAGATATAAGAAACTTATTTCCTTATTTAATTATATATACTCCATTTACACCCTTCGATGTGCTATATATACTCCATCTAATAACACTACTCCATCTAATAACACTTGCTAATATTTCCTTTCATACAAGACTTGGACATCAAAAGCACACACATCAAAGACACGCACCCTCATCTCCGTATAAAGTACTGTTGAAATGCTTTTGAAGAGAATATTGAAATGCAAAGAGACTGAGATGTGAGTCCGAAAATTCTTAAAAAACTTAAAGCGGTTGGAAAGTTCCTACGAAAATTTCTGAATAAATTTAAAGGGTTGGAAAATGCTAATTCAAATATGTTGATAAATTATTGGAAATTTCAAATAAAAATTCCAATTAAACTTAAGTTGTTGAAAATTTCAATAAAAATTTCATAAAAAAAGAGACTTCAAATGTTTAAAAATGTTTAAAATAACAAAAAAAATAATTAAAAAAAATTGATTCGATACTCATACATATATTTGACGGGACAAAACTTGACTCGATAACGACCTCTTCAAAGTTAATATTGTGTCAATATGAGTTAAATGATTTTTTTTGTTATTTTGAATATTTTTAAACATACTCTTAAAAAAAAGTGGAAACTAAAGAAAAATATTAAAGTGCGAAGACACTGCTAGTATTAAATTTCTCAAAATTATATAGTTAATAAAAAATAGTAATTCATTAATCATTTATTTTTGAATTGACAAAAATATCCTTTCATACACTCTTATTCGATCAGAAAGTTTAGGGTGATGATTTGGTGCATCCGCTGCACCTAAGTAGTTATTAGGATAAAAGTAAAGGTGGATGGGTAGTTTTAAAATTTATTTTTAATTATTTTATTTTATTGAATGTAAAAATGGATGATATTATTCCGGTTCACCGACCTATGTTTCTAAAAGAGAATATTTAATTATCAAATTTCACCATAAATAAAAAATCTAACTGCATTGCACGTTCCGTTTACACTCACTTCGTTTCAATTGAGCATTTACACTCATTTTTTCATAGATTTTTTTTTTTTTACAAATTTTATTCCACTCATTTTTTAACAATATCTGAGAGAATAGATTTTTTTTTTACAAATTTTAATTTTAAAATAAATAAAAAATAAATTAGTAAATAATAAGAATTAAATTAGAGTTATATATTTAAAATAAAGTATATATTGAAAAATATTTTATATTAAAACTTTTTTTATTTGAAAATTTTTTTTTGAGATTAATGTTTCTTTTATAGTATAAAAAAAAGTAATAATATTTTAATAAAAAATGATAGAGTGTATATTAGGTGCACCCGGGTGTACCCTTTCACCCATATTTGTATAACTTTTTATTCTATTTTGTATACATGTTATTCTCTTTTGTATACGTGTTTTGTAATATTTGTATACTTTATTCACACTAAGTTTTTCATTAAAAAAACAAGCATTAATATGTGTATAATTTTTTATTCAATAGTGTATACATGTATTTTAATAATTGTACATTTTTTTACACTCAATTTTTTATTAAAAAAATTAACAATTAAATTGTATATATTTTTACTCATAATTGTATATGTTTTTGCTTATATTTGTACGTGGGTGCACACAAAGCTTCGTGTGCACCCGGGTGCACACTATATTTAGCCAAAATGATATATTGTAAATAAAAAAAATGATAACCATTTAAATGAATTGTTGCATAACTAATTCGTACTATAAATAAAGGGTATAACAATTCTAATGAAAAATATAATGTGATTAATTATTGAAAAGTTATTAACTTGTTTAAAGTAATCGGTCTTATTAAGTCTGGCTTATATATGCAAGTATTGTTGTTACTATTTTTATACAAATGTATTATATTTTGGGGAGATTCTTGTGTGACCTTGGTAATATATGACCAAGAATTACAAACACCGTTGAATATAAGCATAAATAAATGAGTCTTCCAGCTGAGCTTGGTTGCTGCAGGGTGGGGGTTCGAATCCTGCCTTTGGCATGGATTTGGCCCCTTGCAAGCACAAGTTTAACAATGAGCCCTCCCTATAAGCCACTTGAGGCACATCCTGCGATTTACCTCCTCCACCAATCCCCAGGGCAGGGGCGGTGGGGGCCCCTAATGGTGGGGTACACCATTTATAAATAAATGAGTCATTGGATGAAGTAAATTTCATAAAAATAATAAATAGGGGCGGCTATTTGCACCCAGATTTCCTAAACGAACCATTAAATTATAAATTTAAAATATATTTATATAAAAATACATAAATACCCTTGTAAATAATAAAATAAGATTAGTATATCAAATTGTTATATAAACCCCAATTAAATTTATAAATGCACCCCAATTTCTATACAATACTCAGCATTCATCAAGTTCTCACTCTTTGCCGGCGGATTCCCCGAGGAAACCCACGAATTCACCTCCATTTTCATCTAAATCTCATTCACTCACATTATTTCTTCAGCTTAATTGCAAGGTGCTCGAAGGTTATTGTTCGATTCTAGATAGAGAGCTTAATGATGTGGATAATGAAATCGATTCGACGCCATCAGTCCTGTTTCGCATAACTACATCACTGCAATTTCTCATAATGATGGGGGTTCACCGGTGTGGGGGGAGGGGGGTGGTGGGGTCGTGTGTGTTCTTGGCGTAGTGCTACGCAAGTTATTCCGTAGTTTTCTTAATTTTAATTTTTGGGTAATACATAAGCAGGGGTATCATTTTCTCTTTGTTAATGAGTATAATTTTATTCTATCTTTCAAAACTCAATTCACGATTTCCTCACTAAAGTTGGGTTCTTCATTGAGATTCTGTAATGAAGGGAGGTCGACGATGGAAAAAGCATTGAAGGTGATTCTTTCATGTTGGAGTATGGCTGATCAGTATATATCTTTCGAAAGCGCAAATACGCTTTTAATGTAGCCACCCTGCACAGTAATATATGTCTTGCCAAGTATTATGTGTATTTGAACCCTCTTTCTCACTAGCATTATGTGTATTTGCTATGCTATTGATGTTGGAAATAATAGTTTTAGTGGTGATTGCTTCATCCTTCCAGTCTTCTCCAGTAACGGCAGAGGGTGAAGTGGAGGAGGAGGGATGGTTGTTATCGTGGTGTTGGTGGTGGTGATTATCAGGGCCGGCCCTGAGATTTTAGGGGCCCATGGCAAAATATAAAATTGAGGCCCTTAAAATGACTAAATTTGCATAGGAAAAAAAAGAAAAAAATAATGCAGCGAGCAATTTGAAATTGAAAAATAATTCAGTATGAATATTCAATTGTGTTGGTGGTTTCTTGAAAGAAGATTAAAAAATGACTTTTGTATTGTATAATTTGTAGATAGCAGTATAATTTTTTATTTAATCAAGAAAAAAATGATTGATATTATAAATATGTTTCCTTTAGTTGGGCCTTTAATATTAAATAAATAAATAAAATTTGGGCCTAAATCAAAATTTAATAGTATATATATACATATAAATATAAAAATGTTGGGGCCCCCAAATTATGGGGCCCATGGCCTGAGCCCACGGGGACAATCCTCATGGCCGGCCCTGGTGATTCTAAACGTCGACGATGAGAGCTCAGCGTGAAAATTACAAAATTTTACAGAACCTAATAATGAAATAATACGACTAAATAGTGATTAAGTAATTTTTGGGCTTAGATCATGGACTATAATGATATGCTATTACAATTCCACCAAATTACGAAAGATCAAGATGAGACTAACAATTTTTTTAAAAAATATTTTATTTAATATTAATATTGACTATATAATAAATATTTTTTATTTAGAAATAAATTTAGTTCTAATTCTTATATGTTATTTTTATAATTATTTATTATTTGAAGAGTGAATTAATGTTTTATTGTATTTTTAGTATTTGCAAAAATATATAAAATGATAACAATTTCTAATTTGATTCTACATATAACCACATACGAATATAAGATAAAGGATTATGTGAAATAGTATCACGTGATAGTATCATTAATAAAAAGTAATATTTAATCGATGAAAATTGATAATAGGACAGCGAATGACGTGAACCATTTATATAAATAAAAAAATGATAATAGTTTATAACGAAAGTGATAAGTAATTACAAAAGTATAAAATAATTTCATTGTACAATTTATATAAATAAAAAATAAAAAACTGATACCCTTGAAAGCGGACGGAGGGAGTACTTTCAAAAAGTTAACTAAATAATTAGGATTTTTTTTTAAAACAAATACTAATGTACAACAGTTTTTTAAGTAAACATATGACCCAAATTCAATTGACTCGATATATTTAAATAATTTTAACTCAAAATTTATTTGGTATATCACATTTTCTCTCTCTTCCTTATCTTTCACTCTTCCCGTTTTCCTTCCCTTCTCACATCTGATTTCTTTCTTCAAGAGAGTACTTGCCGGAAGAATAAGATCTCTTTCAATCTGGAGTGATGCAAACTCGCCGACGAGAACGCGATTGAAGATCCCAAGTGATTCAAGCTCGATGCCAACAAACTTGCCTTCAAGAACGCGACTGGAGAAGGAGGAAGAAGATGAAGATAAAGGAAGACGATGTGATGGAGGCAGGTGGGGAAAGACGTTGTTGCTCATATGGTAGATTCAGACGTGGGTGGAACATTCAATTGAATTACGGCAAAATTTCACCGTTTGGTGAAATTTTTAATTTTTATCTGGATAAGGATGTTCTACTGGTTTAGGTTGTTCTGCGATAATCTATTTTTAATCGACCATAATGATTAGTTCGGGTTATTGTTCTATGATAATCCATCTTTGATCGACAATAATGATTGAAGTATATGTATTCATGAGTTTTTTTTAAGGAAATAACTTTTATTACGATCATGGAAATCAGCTAACACTGATTGACATAAAAAGTTCAATAAAGTGGACCAACGATGCTCAAGAGAAGTATTATTTATATTTAGCAAAAGAAGTAAGAGGATGAGCTATAATATTGCGTGATCAGGGTTGCCAAAAAAACTCCCCTGAAAATTTCCTGAAAAGTGTAGAGAAGGATATCTTCAAGGTGTTGGATAAACAGATCTTCATTCATTCCTAAGGGATAAATAAAGAAGAACATAAAAAGAACAATACAAGAATTTACATGGAAAATTCCAAATCGGAGAAAAATCACAGACCGAGAAAATACCAGTATATGAAAAAATTTTACAATAAAAAAGAATTTCTCTTTCCCAACCTCAATCCCTACATCTTACAAATACTTAACTAATTCACATATTTCTTCCCATTCTTACAATCGAGAATACAAGAAAGGAATTTAAATACAAGAAAGGAATTTAAATAGAATCAAACACAAAAATTAAAGTGTACTTAATTGGTGCACTTAACATCAAAACCAATTAACTCCTTAAATAGCATAAGAATTCCTTCCTTTTTTATCTTTCATCCGATGTGGGACAAAAAACCAACCTTAATTTATTTTGACAAAACCAACACAAGGATGGGAAGACAATAGGTTGAGCTATCACAATCTTTTCTTGTTGCGAAAATAACAGAAGCTGCATCTAGGCAAAGTACTACAGGTTTAGTTCATTGGCAAGGGATAGAGCAGCCCTCATGGATAAGAATTCGGCTGTTTCTGCACAAGTAATTCCTGGAAAAACGTTAGTGTATCTATACAAGAAGGATCTGTTTCTATTTTCAATGAATGATAGAGGCTTTGGCAAAGCGAGTGGAGATGGCTCCATCAAAGTAGACCTTTACACATGATGGAGGAGGAGAAAGTTCAGCTGGGTTGAAAGGATTAAAAGACCTTTCGTGCCATCCTCTTACATTATGAAAAACAAGCAAAGTAGCATAAGAGGAAAAGGCCACAGAATAACAATCCATGCTCAGTACCTTATTGTTTCTTTGTCACCATAATGAGTTGCAGATTAGCAAATATTTCCAAAATCTTTATGTCCCTAATGCCTAGTATGTCTCAAAATCATATATCACATAGTTGTTGTTCAAATTGAAATAGAATTTGATCGCCTACGAGGTGCCAGATTTGTTGCAAGTAAGAACACGTGAAAAAGATATGTGCAAGTGTCACACCAGCGAATCATGCCGGATTTCCCCAATTTTGAGTGTCACGTGCATTGCAGTGATTTTCCAGCTAAAAATTAGATTTTCAGTGAAAATTGGGTAAAATGCAACAAAGTCGTATAGTTATAGTACAAAATTGATACAAATATCTTTTTTGAAACAAATTTAAAGTTCTAAAAAATTATGGGATAGAAAAAACTTTTAACTCTGATCTCTACTACGATTGTTATCTCACGAATCATAACATATAATTTCAATACACGAATCATAACATACAATATGCGCACAGTTTAACTTGTCTTTCTTTATGGTGGATGTATAAAAAAGACGTTGAGATATCTATCTTTAAAAAATATATACTCCCTCCGTTCCCCAAATTAGTTCACACTTTATTTTTACTAAATTTGGTAAAAATATATTACAATAATGCACACTTTTTACACACATCTCAATATAATACTTACTTTTTCACATCTCCCAACAACTTTACATACCTTTTTTATAACTTTTCACACATTTTTCATTAAATCAACTAAAATATATATTCTCTTTCTTACTTTATACATAAAAATATAAAATTTTCTTAAACTCCGCGTACACTAATACGTGAAATACTTATTGGGACGGAGGGAGTACACACCTATCCAACACATCTCGCCATATCATCATCTGTCTCTGACGAGAATGGTATCTTCTATTGAATAAACAAAATATTCTTATGGGACCTCTGAGATCTTTACAAATGCACTTAAAAGAAACTCCATTACATCTAATTAACATCCATGTTTTAAGAGGAGTTTATTCTCTATTTAAAATTTGAAAATGCAAAAATATTTTATTGTTTGATCATAAGTGGACATCCGACAATTTATAATATAAGATTAGTTTATTCAACTCGTTCATTCATTGAATGTTTAATGAATGGATTAATAATTTGAAGTTAAAAGATTGTATGCATAATTGTATTTTAAATTAAATATAATCTATTAATTAAATCATAAATTGTAATTATATAACCATAAACATAAATAATATCTCTCTTTTACTACCTAATATAAATAAATAAACTAAATATTATAGGAGAGATTGTAAATATAAAATATATAAAAAAAGATTATATTTATATTTTGTTATTAATAATGAATAATGAAGAGACATTATATTTATATTCATTAAATGTTTTGTTATCTTAAGAGTTAGTTAATAAATAATAATACTCAATAATACTAATTAAATAGATGGCAAATAGGTAATAAAATATTTGGGGATATAATTTTCTAAGACATATTAGCTATTAGGATAATAAATTTCCTACCTTATTTAAATATCTAAACATTAACTACTTACCTTATTTATTATATTCAAACTCCCTATAATTAATTCACAACTCCAGCTAATAATGATCGTATGATCTGATAATCTTATTAATTACCTTATTTAATCTCCAATTACCTTATTTAGTCTCACTCGATGTGTTAATTCACAATCCAGCTACTAATGATCGTATCTGATAATCTTATTAATTACCTTATTTAGTCTCCAATTACCTTATTTAGTCTCCCTCGATGTGTTATATATATCTAATAACACTTGTATTAATTAAAACTTCCACTCTTCCATATTACCTCTCTTTCTCTCCCATGGCTGAAACATCCGTCTTCCATATCAAACCCATGCATACCTTGTTCTCTCATCATCCCCAAAGTTATTACAGCTTCAACTTCTCATTCGAGATCAAATCTTCCGACAACACATCCACGTTGAAAGATACTGTCAACATGCCTCTCGGAAATTTGAAATACGCCGAGTTTCAAGAACCCCTCCAACAACTTCTTGAACCTCTTAATGTGTCGGAGCAGGAGAGATGGCGGCTGGTCCGAAAAGCGATAGACGAAGCGAACAAGGCTTTTATTGGAGTAATCAAGGCGGATTATAACACCTTTGATCTCAACTTCGGACTAATTTTATTGCGTGATGATGATTTATCTGCCGGAGGAGAGTGTTGTATCTGTTTGGACGGTTTCTCCGGCGGCGGAGCCACCCGACTGCCCTGTTCGCATGCTTTCCATGGCGATTGCATAAATAAATGGTTGATAGTTAGTGATCACTGCCCACTTTGTCGTAAGAACTTTGCACAAGGATTACTTGAGGATCAGAGTTGCACCAAATAGCTACGGTTCCTTATTAAGTTTAGATGAATTTAATCTTGAATTTCTTTCTAGTCAAGATTCCTGTTTTTCAATTTAGAGGTAATTAGATGGTTCTAATTTTACGAATTATCTTGTTTTTATTCATTATTTTTATGTAAATTTTATGCTAAATTCTATGATCATTGTAAGAATGGTGATTCTTAAGATTTCTGACGAATTTACTAATCGATAGCTCTTTAGATTTATTCATTTAAAATTTGTGCCAAGTATTTCTATAATCATTGATTGTTAATGTTTATATTCAAATAGATTTAAGAATGATTGTTAAGATTTCTAATAAATTAATGAATTTATTAATGACCGATGTATGCTCTGTTGATGTAGTCTTTTTTGGCACTTCTGGGGTAATGTAGTATTTTGGGAATAATATGATTTTCAGAAACATATACTTGAGAACAAATGGAGGGAATAATATGATTTTCAGAAACATGTATACTTAAGAACTCAGAAAGTGTGCAATTATGTTTGATTACATATGAACAAAAAACCATTCCTGAAAAATCTATGAACTGCCCGAGTCAAAATGGAAGTAAAAAATGTATTGCTGCTCGCATCTCGGGTGAAATCAGAGACGTCGTCAAGCTTCTCCAAGAGCATCGCGTTCCTGTACATCTTTATGGCCGTTTCCATAATACCAAAGTTGTCTCAGATCTCCTCTCACATAACCCATTATGAGAAGAATTCCTGCAATTTCCAGACAATTGTGATTATTGTACTCACAGAACAAAACAGAGGAAAATTAGAAAAAAGAAGAAAACATCAGCAAGATTCGTACCAAGTGTACAAGGAACGAGGTAAAGAAGCGCTGGTTGACCATTGCCATTCATCAGATACAACCCCAAGAAGGTGAACAATAAACCTGCAGTGGTGTTAATAATTCTCTCATTATTCTCTTGCGCTATTTTGTTTTTTGTTTTCTAATATGCATTATAAACCAAGCATTATAGCATTCAAGAATAATCAAGAACATGAAAAATGAAGGTTGACATAAACCAACATTCAAGAATAACCAAGAAAAATGAAGATTGATGTAATGGTGTAATGGAAATGAGAAATACTATAGCCATCATTAATATGATAGGAAAATGATGCAGATATACTATACTCACCAACCCCATAGCCGATTACCATCCAAGGGAAGTACACCCTCTTCTTATTGGCTTTGTCAAATCTGAAACAAACTCAGATCATGTCAGTCAAAAGATAAATGATAGTTATTTACAAATCACAGTACACATGTCTTGTATGCATATCCATCATAATGATATGATTTTTAAAAATATTGAGTTTCTCTAATTATGAACTGCAATAAAAAATGCAGCACCTATACTGGACTGTATTAATCAAATAATATATTGTAAACAATTAAAGTTGAATAGATGTTTAGATTTAAATAATAATATGATAATAGTAAAAATACCTATAAGCAAAGGAAACTAGCAACTGAGGGAATATAATATCTCCAAAACCTATCATATCATAACCGTAGTAAGGATCACCGATTCGAGGAACTCTAAGAAGCATGGGAATAGATTCTCCACCGCCACCTTCCGCTTCAGCAACCTAAATAATTAATGACATCAGGTCCATACAACTAATTAAACAAGAACACAAGTAATACCAATAATGCTGCAAAATGTTAAAACTTACTGCAATCATAACGCTCTCCTTGAATATAAGTGGGGATAGGAAAACCCAAAAAATATCATACAAGAAAGCGCAACTCAGAAGAATTGTGGCAATCTGAAAAGGTTATTTCAATTATAATTAGAGCATGTCAACATTTTTCTATGTAATAGAGTTCATCCATATACCTTTATGTTTGGTACTCGAACCAATTGCGAGACAGTTATCATCAGACATATACCCTGAAATCCAAAAAAAAAAAAAAATCATCAATACACCGCCATAACATTTATCAGAAACATAAACATAATTGAAATTTTAAAGAATAAAAAAACAAAAATAACATAAACACAAAGAGTACATCAAATGACCTAGAAGGTTCGGATAAATCAGATCTAATATAAATAACAAAATTTATTGATTTTTCAACATCGCTTCTTACCAGAACGTCTTGTCCAATCCAAGAGTAGGATGCATTTCGCTTAACTGCCCAGAAAATGCCAAATGCCAGACAGCCCATGAAAACAGCTAAAGAGAAAATTGAAACTTCCCCAAGAAGGGGAAGATTCACCGTCCTCTGCACACAACCCTTGTATTTTCTGCTCAAAAATTTAAAAAAATAAATAACTACATACAGAGTAGTACGTAATAAATGATTAAAAAAAAACTCAAGTAAACCATACCTCAAAACCAGTGAGACAATAATATTATGCATTCCCTGATAACAAGAAAGTAGGAAAGATTCAATGAGCAACTTAATAGTCTCCTATAGATTAAATGAATTGACACTAAAGATTAAATGAAATGGACAGTAAAAAAATATAATGATTTAGTTCAATCAAATTTACTAGGTGGAAAAAAAATTGAACAAGGTAGAAGTTTTGATGAGTTACGGTTTGATGAACAAGTACAATAAAAAGTAAACAGAGTCAAGGTAGAATCTAACACATATGAAAATAGAATTGATAAGATACACAGATAAAGATTTACCTGAATACCTCCAATGCAGAAAAGCACAATTAGCACCCAGATAAACCACTCAGACATAAAGTAATACAGCAGTAGTAGAAATGCTGACGATACTACAATGAAAACTACAGCACTCTTCGCATCAATATGAATAATTTCCTTCTCTTCCTCATCCTTGACTGCTGCTCCATGATCCTAACATGGGAAAAAAGAAACGTGTAAAGACGAGTTAAAGTAATGCTGGAATGCTCATTCTCTATATCAACAAAAAATAGTAATAGAGAATTCCTCTACACTATAAATTGCAATGAATAAGAACATAGAACACAAAGTGACCTGTGGTGAGTCAGATGACAATACATTATAGCGCTGGTCACTTTGGTTTGATCCAGTGATTTCTGGCCATAGTGAAGCAGAAACTACCGTCCCCACAGCCATCAGCCACACAAATATTATTGAGTAGGCTAAAATTGGACGATTGGGAGAGTATAACAGAAGTTCCACTACATCAAAAAAATATGGTATGAGCAATCAAGAAGGCCCAAAATATATCACATGTCACAAAGTAGCAATTCCCCCTCCTGTTCTCCTTTTATGGCTAGTCGCTGATTATCTTAGGAACAAATTTTGGTAACAAGACCATAGAAAAATTGATTCTCTGTCTCTTGGCTATAGTTGTTTTGACAAATCTTTAGCTAATGGTGAATGGCCAAATAAAAGTAGTGAATTGCAGAAAACAGACAGGATATACAAAGTGAGTATTTTAACTGACTAATCAAGGAATCAGTGAAAATATACGTAAAAAGACATTGTTTACAACAGAAAAGAGAAAAGGGAACTTAAAAAAGTCAGCTTAAGAACGCATTTAAGAGACTAGTACCAAAAACATAAATATCAGAAACAGCAAACCACTGTATTAGGATTAAGTACTCTACCACGAGTCCACAACTTTAACAGAAACATAATCTCACCAAATTATATAAAGGGAAATTACCTTTCGCCCCACCATCCACAGATTTCTTTAGTTCTTCTCCACCTGACTTAGAAATTGTGATGACAGGAATAGTGATATTTATATTAGTCTCATTTCCACAACTCATCTCCACAAGATCTACAAAGTTCAAGAAGACTATGGATCAGTTCATCAACAAGGCCGAATGCACTGAGACAACGGCAAGCTTAAAAAAAAAAAAGTGTACCTCTTTCATCATTTATCACGATTAATCCAGCTGCTCCTCTAGCTTGTGCGATTTTAGCCTTAGTTACAAAGTCGCAATCACCACGTACCACAATTGCAAGAGAGCCTGATAGCTGAAAAAGAACAGAAGAACCTCTTTGTAGTATACTTTAAACACGAGTTATGATTATGGAGGAAGAAAAATGTGGTGGCTTCGGTGTAAAAGAAACCGTATGAATACCTCAGAAGAAGACGATGAACAGCCATTTATAGGATCTGAATAACTAATTGGGAGCCTATGGCCATCTTTGGCATGAAGAGGCAACAACGACCCAAAATCAGCTGTTAAACCACCAATTGGCTTCTTTTCAACCCCATTAACCCATCTCTTGGCCTTAACCTGGAAAATCAAAAGGGAAATTAACGCATTGCAAGTAAAAATACTTTTAATTGGATTATCAAGAAATGCAATGTAATCACACATGAGACCAGACAATAAAAACCGACATGCAATCAGCTGTAAACCTAAAACATTACACACTAATTTCTCAATCAGAATTGATCCCCAAAAATTCCTTTATCCATACTAACAAAGAAACAATGTAACTAAAAAAAGAGAAAAACAAGTTGTTGACAACGACAAATTACCATACCAATCGAAAATCGTTTCCACAGGCGGCGGATTCACTACTGGGAGCGGCTCTGGAAACATCATCCCCATAAGCGAGTGATGACAGGAAAATCAAGAAAAACCCTAATCGAAATACAGCAGCTAAACTCAAAAACCTCTTCTGGAATGGTGGAGGAGCGGCCATATCTAAAACTAAGAAATTTGGTAATTGATCGGCCGAAGTGTAGATCGGCCGCAATTACACTCCGGTAATCATTTGAATTAGAGATAATACACTATTTTATAGCCCTTAAGATCTCGGATGATAGAATCACAAGTAGAAGATAGTCAATGAGATATCTGAGGAGAGAAATATGGCGAAGTATTTGGGGAAAACTTGGTAGTTAAAGTTTAGCAAGCATTCTACAGTGAGGTTTATTGCATTTTGCACCATTACGTTAAGAAAATAACAGTTGGACCCCAAATAATTATTTGAAAGTCCCAATTTATTTGAGTTCAGGCGTGTCATTTAATTAGTTAATTTGTATATATATAATTCCCACCTAATTAATTATCTCGAGTATTGCTAGAGTTTAAATTAAATAACTTTTACACCCATAAACTCAGTTTACAAACACTAATTCTTGAAGAAGATTGTACATGGAATATCTAAGGAGAGAAATATGGAATATTTTGGGAAAACTTGGTTGGTAGTTAAAAATCTAACAAGCATGGTATTCATTACCGTTAAGTAAAGAAAATAACTGTCAAACCCAATAGGGTTAAGTAGGGTATGTTTAAAGTGGGGTGAAAAAAAGGATAAAAGTAAGAGAAAGAAAGGAATAAAAAATATTAATTGAAAAGAGATAATGTATGATAACGATAGATAAGTGTTAAGGACAGTGATATTTGAATTAAATTGATCCGGCTCAATTGCACTTTATATAGGTAAAAGTACTATAATATCACTTCTAATAATTTAATTAAAATAATAGTGTGATCTCTCCCATCTTTTAAGAATGCACTTTCCAACTTTACATTTATGAATTTAATAAATGCACGTTGAAAATTCAAAGGTCATAATCATTCAATTTTATTTATAAATAAGATGTTTAAAATTAAGGAATGAAAAAAGCATCTAAGTTCTTGTATATATTTCATTTTTAAAAAATTAAATTAATATTTCATATTTCTTCATAAAATTAGACTGCGTTTTTTTATTAACGATAGAGAAAAATAAAATGCATAAAAAAAATAATATTAGAGTTTACTCCCTCCATCTCATAAACATATCCACACTTTCTATTTTGTACGTCTCATAAACAAGTTTACACCCCCAAGAAAATACACACAAATCAATAACCACACAATACATTTTAATTTCAAAATTGTCAACCCTTTACAATTCACAAAACTTACTTTATAATTTATTTATTACCTAAAAATATCAAACTACCCCAAAAATCAATTTTTAATAATTCACTTTTATGATTAATTAATGGTGTATTTTATTTTTATCCTTATAATAATTCATGTTATACTCTATTTTGAAATTTTGGTATTATAATTATTGGTAGGTTTTATTTGTATTAACCTGTTGTATGGTATATTCAAATTCCATTATTTATTAAATGAAAAAGACAAAAGTCTCTTATGAGTGTAATGATGTGAGATTGATCTACTAGTTATTAAAGTATGATTATTATATAAATAAAATATGTTAATTCGTAGTTAAGTATATTTTTGTAAGTATGATGAATAATAGATTAAAATATTTTTTTTAAAATGTTATAGTATGATTCACTATAAAAATATTTTAACTAATAAACATATTTTACCTATATAACAACTGTATTTTAATAATTGATCAATGTATTTCACATATACCCATCTTAGAAGAGAGTATCCCAATAAAAAAAACTTATAAGAATAATGAACAATTATTAAAAGTGATATTTTTCAATTCAAAATATAATAATTTATTACTTTGAAGAATTATTTAGTACTAAAGAATAAAAATTTGTATGAGACATCTCATAAGTTCAACGAATAAGAAGTAATTATATATTTTTTAATAATAAAAAAATGATACCTCATGATAGATATTAATTGTGCAATTAAACCAAAATATCTATTTGTAAGATATATAAAAATAATAATATAATTAATAAAATTAATAATTAAACAAGAAAAATTAAGTAATTTTATTAGATATTGTCTCATAGAAGACTTGTTCATAATAAAATGATTTAATTATTTTTTAGAGATATAAAATTATTTTATTTAATTTAACTTTTTAAAATATTTACTAGATGCATTTTTCTCTGGGTTTAAAGAAAAAAAATCTATCAGCACTAAAAAAATTTATTTTTTAACAATAAAATTTACCAACTAATCCAAATGGAATAGCAACAAAAAAGTCAAAAATAATATTTTTCTTTTAACAACAGAATGTTAATAGATTTGTTTTCTATTTTATTAATGTAATCATTCCATTGGTAATTAACAACGGATTACAAAGAAAATCATTATATAAATTACCAACAGATTACCAACGAAATTGAATTTTCATTGCTAAATATTTATCAGCCATCACTTTACGGATTTTGTTGCTAATTCGTTGATAAATCAATTTAATAATGTAATTAAGACTTTAACGTACATTAAGATAAATAAATAAAATAATTTCACATTATTTCCCCATTTTAAAATTGAGTTAACGTTTATTATTTCAAATATTGTTTTAACTAATTTTATTAATTTTTTTTAGGTATTTTAAAAAATTTAATAATAAATAAAGTGTAAATTATTGTTATACTTATGTGTTAGGTTGGACAGTAGAGTATTTTTTTATAATCGGATAGGATCGGCTGATTCAATCGTAAACCAATTCGATACCTATAAAAATATTTTTGGAATAAAAATGGGAAAAACCTTTTCGAACCCGTTAAAATCGAAAAAATTGATTGGACTAATTTTTCTTTTCAAATTTAAATTTGGAGTATTTATTATTGAAGCATTCGAGAATAATTATTACTAATATATTTCTTTCCAATTTTTTTTATTTGTGATCTAAATAATTAATTATTAGTAGAAATTCAAAAATTAGTTTACTTTAACATTTAACTTTTTTCTTTCAATTATTTTTTTTAATTAGATATTTATTCACATATATATTAAGTAAGTTAATATAAAATTATATACTATAAGATAATAAAAAATTATTAGAAATATGTAATTTTTGTTTTTCCTGTTGAACCGTTGACCTGACTAGTCTGAGCGTGAACCGTTGAGGATTCCAATTCAATATCCGGTCCGATTATGACACAATCGAGTTGGAGTAATAAATTTGAAATTCAAATAACTTTTGAGGTTATTGGTTATAGATATTATTTCTTTTTTTTAGTGTGAAAACTATTTTGAAATGAATGAAAAGTGTGAATTTTTTTATGGGACAGAGAAAAAATAGCACTCCCTCCGTCCCGAACTTATTTTTAGATAATAAATAAATTATAAAGTATATTATGTGTGTTAGGTGAGGTGATATTTTTGAAATTAAGATAACTTTTGAGGTTGTTGGTTAATGTAATTGTGAAATTTTATTTTTTGAGTGGTGAACATAAGTGTGGAATTGATGAAAAATGTGAACATAAGTGTGGGACGAAGGGAATATTATTTTTTATTAGACATGTTATTATTTTCAATTATTTAATTTTTCATAAAATAAACCAATTAATACAAAGTATTACTTTCAGACAAAGTCTCTTGTGAGACGCTACCTTCATGAGACGGTTTGTGAGACGTGTTAAAGTATGTCGATTATTTAAATAAAGTATGTTAAATGGTTGTTAATGTATGTTTTTTAAAGTATGTTGGATTATGTATTAAAGTATGATGTTAGTGTGTTATAATTTGATTTATTATCGACATACTTTAACCACAAATAAGCATACTTTAGTGAAGGGTTGACCCGTCTCACATCCGTCTCACCAATAACCCGTCTCACAAGAGACTTACTCATACTTTCAATCAATTAGTATATATTATTTTTTACTAAAAATATTTTCAACTTTATCCGTCTTAAATATCCCATTTCGTGAGACAAATAGCGAAAATTTCCTAAAATATTTTATTACTTGATATTGTGTAAAATTCTTAAATATAGGTAGCTTTTCATTATCTCTTTTCACATATAAAATAATAAAATACTCCATATATATATATATATATATATATATATATATATATATATATATATATATATATATATATATATATATATTTATATATATTTATTTATTTATTTTACAATAGAAATTTTATTGTATATTTTTCCTTAATAAATTATAATGAAATTATCACGTAATAATTAAGATTAGTATTAATTATTAATTAAAAAATAAATTAGAATAAAAATAATACTACCTCCGGCCACTTACAAGGTACTCATTTCACTATTCCTGCGTCCGCTTCAAAAGTATTAATTTCCTCTATTTAGTAAAGAAAGTACACAATATGACCCATCACTACCCTCTAATACAACTACCCACTTTACCTATAATAATAATACTCTTAATTCACATGCAAAAAGCAAATAAAGACCTTGGAATTGTCCAGCAAACGGTTATCTTTCAAGTGACCGGAGGGAGTATTAATTTTTTATTATGTTAGAAATTTTAATTACTAAATTTCATTTACAAGAGTATAATTTTAAAAGTAACATGGAGTAACATATAAAACAAATTTTACGGATGCACTAAACTAAACTAAACATAATCGATTAAATTAATTATTTTAAGTATAATTAAATGAAACATTTAATGAGTATTACTGAGGTTAACATTCAAATTTTAATTAACAAGGAAAAGGGTAAATATGTCAAAGCAAAAATAAAATGGTAGGAAATTGACTAATATGACCCCCATTGAGCCGGATTAATTTGATCCAAATAGATTAACCCAAGTGATAATAGATGTATACATGAGAGATTTAATAAATTTATACCCGGTCATTAAACCCAAATCAAACGTTGCCTCAAACTTCTAAATTAATTTCGTGCATAACATATAATACCCACGTAATTCTGTCTCACTACGTCACATTTGCAAATTCAAATCAAATCTGTATTTTAATTAGCACATGGAGTAGATAAATATGTTTTCAAAATAATAATAATGGTAGATTTGGAAATATGATATTTAAAAATAATTAAATTAAATTAATTATAAATAATTAAATCAAATCAAATTAATCATTTATCGATGAGAAATAACACTTGAGCGGAATTACGTACATATATATATTTTAAATAGAATAAAATGGAGTATTAAGCATAAATATTGCCTATGTCAATTATTTCTTAAATAAAAAAGAATGTACTATTCAACTTCTATCTTTTATTTAGTTTTTCAATCATCTGCTTTTTCTGCTTATTAAGTTCCCAAAAGGAAAATCCCGCTTCAAAATATAAACCATAACGAAAGAGTAGATTGCTTCTGATTTTCCTTGAATTTTTTAAAAAAAATATATTTGTCACATTACAAATGTATGTATTTAAATAACAACTTTGGATCTGAATACGAACAGGTACTAATATGTATTTAGTCAAAATAAATATGTTTGATAAGTATTTGAGTGGACGGCGGGCCCATCCTTCTAAATCCAACTCCCATATACAAGATTCCTCGTTAGACAATCTACTCACGATTGGAACATCTGCTAAATAAAGCATAATCAATTAGTGTAGTTAAACTTACAATATTACATCAAACCATTTTTAGTAATTGCCACCAAAATTGCTCACACTTTCTTGGAGATTATTACACTTACTGTATCTTTTAAGCTATTAAAAGTTGATGGATCACAAGTTAAAGGAGACAATAAAACCAGATTTCCAAGAAATTACACGATAAAATTAAGCAAAGTTGATTTAAGAATAGTCAAAAACCAAGCTGCATCAGCATCAGCATCAATACAGTGATCAAATGCAAGTCATTTTCCCTGTGTCTAATATTATACACATGCGTCCAACATTAGGAAAAAAATAAAACAAAACTGAAAAGTAGACCACCATCATCAAAGGAAACTATAATTAGGCAATCGTGTTCACATATGACATCTTTGTGTCGTAAACAGTGTGTTTGGTTGAGTTTATATATTTTAATGATAAGATTTGAAAATTGTGTTCTGAGAAAATAAAATAACATGGGAACTTCAAATTTCTAAGATTGTGAAATGAAATCCAAAGATGTTGAAACCTCACAAAAGTTTGACCGTGTAAATTTTATAGCTATTGCTGCATAAAATTTATGTATATCAAGACAAAATTATAACTTTGTCTACACTACTAGATGTAACTGTCTAAATGCCCCACCAAGTTCAGTGTTAAGAGAGAAAGCCAACTCTTGAACAATCAGGTTTCAGAGAAATTTCAAGATAATTTACTCTGAGCTGAAGATAAACAGGAGTATAAATACTTACACGCAGGCTTTTCCAAAGAATGAGCGCAAAGTAAATTCAGAAGGCACTTATGTCGATACCCAAATATCCAGATTTGCTTGAAGAAGATGAGAGCTTTGAGACTGCAGAGACCATGAACCCTAAATTATACAGGGCATTAATGGATGATGACATTCTTGAATTTGTGAGAGAAATGGAACATGAATTTCTCGATCGACATCCCAGCCCGCCAGCTACTTGTGTCCAATTAGGCCCTCAAAAAATCACAGTCCTGCACGTGGCAACAAGCTTTGCAAGTTACGAAATTGTAAAAATAATCTGTAAGGACTTGCCATTCTTAGTTGTGGAAAAGAATGCAAAAGGCGACACCCCACTTCATATAGCAGCAAGGGCTGGTGATTCATTGCTGGTGACGCTGTTAGTTCATTCAGATTTCAAAGAAGGCGGTCTAGGTGAGAGGAACGAGGAAGGAAATACTGCCCTGCACGAGGCTCTAACCTATGAGCATGAAGAAGTGGCTCGCATATTGATCAATAAGAATCTTGATATGCCTTATTCTCCCAACAAGAAAGGTAAAACTTTGCTTTATCTAGCTGCAGGGGCTGGATTTCTCACCATCGTCAAGCTCCTTATGGACAATCCTGTGGGGAATTACACTGTGGGTGGAAAAAATAAAAATAAGTCACCTGCTTTTGCTGCAATTCTAGGACACAAAATAGGTACTAACTTTAAGTTTAGCACAAATTTGGCACCTTTAAATTACAAGCAATCCCATATGAAATGATACCCCTTTACTTGTGTTCCAAAAGTAGATTGTCCACTATTTGCAACTTACAACTGTCTGATATGTTTATCTTGCAGATATCTAATAACATGATATAGTTGCTCACCCCTTTCATAATATCTACAAAATAAAAAATAAAAAAATTCTTCTTTCATTTGATTTTTTTTTTAGATGTCGTAAGGTTGTTGTGGGAAAAGGATCCATCAATATTCCAGCAAAGAAACAGTAAAGGAAAAAATCCATTTCATGTTGCTGTATGCATAGGGTTCACTGAAGGGGTCAAATTTTTGCTAGAAAGACATCATGAACTGGCTTACCAAAAAGATAAGCAGGGTTTCTACCCCATCCACTCGGCAGCAATCAAAGGCCTGGTTGATATAATCCAATTGATGCTTCAGCAACGACCAGATTCAAGGGAGCTGTTGACAGGACATGGTCAAAATATCATGCATGCTGCAGCTAGAGGTGGAAAGCTCAACGTAATGGAGTACATGCTTACAAGTACAGAGCTGAAGACACTTGTTAATGAAAAAGATGTGGATGGAAACACACCTTTACACCTTGCAACCATTTACGGGCATCCAAAGCTGGTCAACATTCTTGTAAAGGACAAACGAGTGATTCTTGACAAGGTAAACAACAACAATAGGATGGCACTTGACATTGCTGAGGAACAAATGGAATTGGGATCAGCATCATTTCAGAAGGTAATAGTAGCTTAACCTGAAGGTTTAATAAATTGCAACAGTAATTCAGAAATGAAATGTCTCCAGAAATAAACATGCTCATAATTTCCATTTACAAGTTCCAATATATCGTCAACACTCAACAATCGAATTTATAAGTTGATCATCGATAATGCAGAGGCTTACCTGGATGGCCCTAAGAGTAGTAGGCGCCCCACGAGCACACCAACCAACAACTTTCAGAAATATGAGCTTCACGCTTAGAGACCAACCAGAGACAGAATCCTGGAGAGATAAGATAAACGTGATTCTGCTAGTAGCCACACTGATTGCTACAGTCACCTTTACAGCGGGTTTCACCATGCCTGGGGGTTACAACAATTCTAAGCCTAATCAAGGCTTAGCAACTATGCTAGAAGAAGTGAAATTTCAGGAGTTTGTAATTTTCAACACCTTAGCAATGCATACCTCCATCCTAGTTGCTGTCACTCTTATATGGGCACAATTGGGAGATCCTAGTTCCATGCTTGTTGCCCTAAAACTGGCTTTACTTCTGCTAGGAATGGCACTTTCTCTGATGTCTTTAGCATTTTCTGCAGGTGTTTATGTAGTAGTGAGCAAACTCCATTGGCTTGCAAATGCTGTCTTACTTATTGGCTCAAGTTTTGTCAGCTTTCTGGTACTTCTCTTTGCTCCTCTCTGTTTCTTAGGCTCATCAAACTACCTCATGTTTCGCCATCTCTCATACTACCCATTCCATCTCGTTTTATATGTTCTCGGAGCCTAAGACCTCTAAACAGCTTCCTAGGTTATCAGAAGTTAACCACTGGCTGCGGTTAATGTACAGATAATCAGTACTTGGTTTGATTGTAGATCAATGATGTGTTGGTCAGTATGGTGGGTTATTGGAGCTGGTAGCAAGCTAATTCTACCATTCACTGTATAAAAGAAAGAAACATAAACCCACTACATGTGTAAATTTGTTCATGTCTCGCGTCTGTAAATTTGTATGCCTACATCACCTAATGTTAATATCAAGCCAATGATTCAGAATATACTCAAACAAAAAACAGTGAAATCACTACAGAAGAGTTGCCAACATCTAAAGCTAACAAGGCCACATCGATGACAAATTCCCTCTGAGTTAAGAGAAATCTGGGCGATAAATTAACATGCAAATGGGTTGAAAAAATTGCTAAAGTGCAATAGATTGATAGAAACAAAATAGCATTTCATTACTGCAATATAAACTCCATACATTCCACCGAAACCAACAAAGCATAAACTTCAATAGAAAACTACAATAGATGTACACAAAACCCTAATTTTAAGAGACGACCTCAACCACCGAAACCGTAGAGAGTACGGCCCTGCCTCTTCAGAGCATAGACAACGTCCATGGCGGTGACAGTTTTCCGGCGAGCATGCTCAGTGTAAGTGACGGCATCACGGATGACATTTTCCAGGAAAATCTTCAGCACCCCACGAGTCTCTTCATAGATCAATCCACTGATACGCTTAACACCGCCACGGCGAGCAAGACGTCGGATTGCCGGCTTCGTGATACCCTGAATGTTATCGCGGAGAACCTTACGATGACGCTTAGCTCCTCCCTTTCCCAAACCCTTGCCGCCCTTTCCTCGCCCTGACATTTTTGTTGAATTGGGAAATTTAGCTTCGAATTGGTTAGATCGGTAGTGCTGTGGGTGGGATGGAAAGGTCGAGGTTTTAAATAGGCGCGATTATTGAGTTAAAACCGTTGGATCTTTTGTGTAACTGACGGTTGAGATGGCGATCCGTAACTTAGGGTTTATGAGATCTGGATCGTTGATATAGACAGATCGACGGTGGAAAATGAGTTTTTAAAAACACGGATCGTGAGCAGCAAGTGGGATATGTTCCCTTCCCTCTCAAAGTGCAAAAGGAGTAATAATTGAATTAATTGGCTCCAAGAGCACCCGCCCGTCCGCCTTAAGCTCAATCATTTAAACTTTAATTATTAATTATTAATAATAATCCTCTAATAATAATGAGTGAGGCTCCTGTGCACCCGAGCGTACGGAGCACTTTCCGTGCGCCTTTGCAATTTTTATGCCCCTTTACCATTTAAACTCCTAGCAATACACAGATTTAAATAGAATTTGAGGGGGAGTGTTGTATTCACATGGAGACATGAAGTGTCCCTCCGTGTCCCCGGGTGCACAGGAGTTTTTGCCAATAATAATACATTAATACTCCTAATAATTATTATCGATAATATAACTCCCTCCCCTATTAGTCTCTTTTAAACTTTCACATTTTTACATTATTGTTATAGAAGATATGTTAAAAGAGAGTTATTTATTGACCATTGCTACCCTAGAACCAAATTTATTGACCTTGGCCCAGTGGTTGAGGGGTCAACATTGAGGTGCCCCTGATTGAAAGGTCAGGGGTTCAAGCCCCCCGGAGCGCAATGGTGGAACAATTAATATTGAGGGCTACAAGCGGCAGTGTGGGAGGCTGAAACTCAGTGGGAACCTGCGGCTCGGTGGGAACCTGCGGCTGAGCTAGGGGGAGGGTCAGCATGGAGCAATCACCAGCATGGAGCAATCACTTGGGGATCGACTCCTTGTGCGCAGTAGTTAAAGATATTAGGAACCTGTGATCCATTGTGTGGTTACCGCGATTTACTTGGAGGCAGTTCTGAGGGGCCGGGACTGTTTCCTCGAGGACTAGTCGGGCGTAAGCCCGGAACCTCGGTATCAAAAAAAAAAAAAAAAAAAAAAAAAAAAAAGACATAAATTAAGGGTAAAATTATATCATAATCCATAATAATAAAATCATAAAATAAATACTACTATATTAGTATTAAACTTCATAGTAAGATAAGAACCACAAATGTAAAATTTATCATAAATTAATAAGGAGTAAATATATTATATACCCTATGAGTACCCTTTTAAGTGTTTGAGAGTGGGAAAACAATCATTTTACAAACATTTTAATGTTATTTATAAGAAAAGAAACGTAATAAACAATTTAGTCATTTCCTTTGGTGCATTTGATGCACATTATATGTGTAACAACAAATTTTGTATTTATTAAAATACAAAATAAATTACAAAGAAAATCCAATATGGATTGAACTTGAGAATTAAGTTAAACAGCTTCTATTTGTCCTCTGATTCCTCTCTTGAGTTGACTTCTTGACTTTATCAACTTTCGGAGCCGGATCTTCAGATGAAGCTTGTCCGAGCTCTGACTATGTAGTCTCGACGTTGACCCGGAGACGTCGAGCCTTTGTTCGGATTGAACGTTGACTTGAAGACTTATCTGTGGAAGAAGGTTGTTGACTGAAAGATCGCCGGATCGGAGGGGCTTGGCACCTTGATCTCTGACCAGAGGCGGATGACTGGAAGAACGCCGGATCGGAGGGCTTGGCAGCTTAATCTCTGATCGGAGGCGGATGGCTGGAAGAACGCCGGATCGGAGGGCTTGGCAGCTTGATCTCTGATCGGAGGCGGTTGGCTGGAATAATGCCGGATGGAGGGCTTGGCAGCTTGATCTCTGATCGGAGGCGGTTGGCCGGAATAACGCCGGATCGGAGGGCTTGGCAGCTTGATCTCTGATCGGAGGCGGTTGGCTGGAATAACGCCGGATCAGAGGGCTTGGCAGCTTGATCTCTGATTGCAGACCGTTCTTGACTTGAAGATGCTTGAAGATCTCAAGTCTTGACTTGAAGATGCTTGAAGATCTCAAGTGAGCACTGCTCGTATTCTTGATCTCTTCAGAAGCGCGTCTTCAGATGTTTTTGGTGTGTCTGGAATGAGGACTGAAGACCCTTATTTATATGTAGAGAAAATAACTACTTAAGAGATATTTTCTCCTTTAAAAGATATGTTGGGCTTATCTCCTTTAATTAAGCCTGCTGGATTGGATAAGGCTCAATTATCAATTATTTACTCATTTATTTTAGGAATTAATTTATTTAAATTCCTTAATAAATAAATAATTAATTGATAATTACTGCATTAATTTGCAATATATTTTATTTAATAGGCAATAAAATTTAGGTGCCTACAAATGCCCCATCGCATTTTGTTCACGAACGTCTTTGTGCTGAAGTGAACAAATTGCGACACTCCATTATTGATCAACATGACTGAATTTTATTGTTTGCCTCAGCACCTTGATACGAATAGCCTGAATTATGACTGAACTTAGTAGAGTGCTAAGTTGCCTACGTACCTCTTCACAGAGAATCAAGTCATAACGTAGTTCAAAGGGACATGATTTGGTTTGAATGGGGGTACCGTATACAGTTTATACTCATACGGGCCAGGAGTAACATGCAGTTTATGCTCGTGCGTTAAAGAGCTTTGAACTTGAACTTGCTGACAATTTATACTCATGTCAAGGAGTCTTCAATTTGAATTTTTAGACAGTTTATACTCTTCCCGAGGAGTCTTGAGCTTGAATTTTGCTGACAATTTATACTCATATCAAGGAGTATAGAGAGTTTCGTCTCTTCTCAAGGAGATTTGATTTGAGTTAAACAGTTTATACTCATATCAAGGAGTGTAAAATATATAGAGTTTTGTCTCTTCTCAAGGAGATTTGATTTGAGTTTGATAGTTTAGGCTCGTATCAAAGGAGCATAACATTTGGAGAGTTTTTAGATAGTTTAAGCTCGTATCAAGGAGCGTAATGCAGACAGTTTTAGCTCGTGTCAAGGAGCATAACATTTGGAGAGTTTTTAGATAGTTTAAGCTCGTATCAAGGAACGTAATGCAGACAGTTTTAGCTCGTGTCAAGGAGCATTGACTTTGTTAATAGTTCATTGCCCCCAATCATTAGGTGCATTACTTTCTCTTGCTTTAACTTCATTTCTTTGAATCTTTATTGATACTGGCTTCTTTGAATGTGATTCCTCCTCGAGAGGTTCATCAAGTGAAATGTCTTCAAATTTATAAGAGTTGTTGCTTGGCAATTCGAAATGACTTGATGTCATACTTAACTCCATATCATGAGCTCTTGTAGCTAGTTCTTCAAAAGTCTTTGGTTGAATCCCTTGAAGGATGTATCGCAGACTCCATTGCATCCCTTGAATGCAAATATTGATGGCAGAGACTTCAGACAAATGATCTTTGCAATTCAAGCTTAGATTTCTCCATCGATTAATATAATCGAGTGCTGGCTCTTCTTTCCACTGGCAAGTGTTAGTCAATTCGATCATACTAACAGTCCTTCGAGTGCTGTAGAAGCTATTGAGAAACTCTTTTTCCATTTGCCCCCAACTGTCGATGGAGTTAGCTTCCAATTTGATATACCAATCAAAGGCATTTCTTTTCAGCGAGCGGACAAATTCTTTGAGCATATGATCATCAAAGGTTCCAGCATCGTTGCATGTCTCGACGAAATGCGCTATATGTTGTCTTGGATTGCCTCTGCCACCGAATTGTTGAAAGTTAGGAGGTTGGTAGTCAATTGGCATCTTCAAACTGTCAACTATCTTTGTATATGGCTTTTTATAGGCAACAGCAGGATTTGAGCTCTCTTTAAATTTGTCTTTTATTGTCTCTAGTACGATGCTCTTCAATTGGTTCATAGGGAGCATTCCGTCAGCAGAAATTTGTATATGTTCTTCAACTGACTTCTTTTCAGAAAGATGATGTTTCGAAGAGTCTTCCTCCTCGTCTTTACCTTCAACTTGCTTATCATCTGCATGGCTTGTCTGTGCTATCTCCATCTTTTCCATCAGTTTGGATATCAACAGACCTTGTTCTTGGCTTTGTTTAGTGAGTGCAGCAACGGACTGAGTCAAACTTGCCAGTTGTTCTTTGACAGACGAAGCATTTGTTGCCATGGCAGAGGCTATGGGTGAGTCATACGCTGAATTTTCTATGGATTGAAGAGTTTGGATGTTAGAGTCACCTTCACTATCTTTGTCGTTGTGCACTGGCTTATCGAGAAAGATCTCCTCCACAAGGTTTGTCATAGAAGAGCCTTCAGATATACTTCTTGTAACGGCTTCGACATCTTTAGCCTGCAACTCTGAAAGCTTTGAGGTAGTAGATCTTCTTATTACAATCTTGATTGGAGTTGTCCTTTGAATCTTCACAGTCTGCAGCTCTGAAGGCTTTAAGACAGGAGACCTTCTTATTGCAATTATGAGAGGAGCCATACTTTGTATCTTTGAACTTTTAAAGAGAAGAGATGAGAGGTCGAAACTGTCCCACTGGGCGTGCCAAAATTTGTAACAACAAATTTTGTATTTATTAAAATACAAAATAAATTACAAAGAAAATCCAATATGGATTGAACTTGAGAATTAAGGTAAACAGCTTCTATTTGTCCCCTGATTCCTCTCTTGAGTTGACTTCTTAACTTTATCAACTTTCGGAGCCGGATCTTCGGATGAAGCTTGTCCGAGCTCTGACTATGTAGTCTTGACGTTGACCCGGAGACGTCGAGCCTTTGTTCGGATTGAACGTTGACTTGAAGACTTATCTTTGGAAGAAGGTTGTTGACTGAAAGATCGCCGGATCGGAGGGGCTTGGCACCTTGATCTCTGACCAGAGGCGGATGACTGGAAGAACGCCGGATCGGAGGGCTTGGCAGCTTAATCTCTGATTGGAGGCGGATGGCTGGAAGAACGCCGGATCGGAGGGCTTGGCAGCTTGATCTCTGATCGGAGGCGGTTGGCTGGAATAATGCCGGATCGGATGGCTTGGCAGCTTGATCTCTGATCGGAGGCGGTTGGCCGGAATAACGCCGGATCGGAGGGCTTGGCAGCTTGATCTCTGATCGGAGGCGGTTGGCTGGAATAACGCCGGATCAGAGGGCTTGGCAGCTTGATCTCTGATTGCAGACCGTTCTTGACTTGAAGATGCTTGAAGATCTCAAGTCTTGACTTGAAGATGCTTGAAGATCTCAAGGGAGCACTGCTCGTATTCTTGATCTCTTCAGAAGCGCGTCTTCAGATGTTTTTGGTGTGTCTGGAATGAGGACTGAAGACCCTTATTTATATGTAGAGAAAATAACTACTTAAGAGATATTTTCTCCTTTAAAAGATATGTTGGGCTTATCTCCTTTAATTAAGCCTGCTGGATTGGATAAGGCTCAATTATCAATTATTTACTCATTTATTTTAGGAATTAATTTATTTAAATTCCTTAATAAATAAATAATTAATTTGTCATATATTTTATTTAATAGACAATAAAATTTAGGTGCCTACAATATGACCACTAATACTCGCTAAGCTCTCCCATACTTGAATTAGGTGAGGAAGACATAAAGAATTGAGGTTGCTTTATAATTGATGAATCAATAGGAACCTGTCATGTCTCTATTTATTCTCTAATTGTGCTATTTTTTGGAATGATGTACTTAAGTTTCCTTGACAAACTTTTCCTTCCTCTCCAAATTAAGATATGGGATAAAAGTTAAAACTATATTGATCCTCGTGAGGCCAAATGTTGCCAAATGGAACTAACCGATCGATGCTACGACTCTTGGAGTTTAAGTTCTTTGGTCTTAAGGACTTCACTTGCCAGTAATAACTCGGAACTAACCGAGCTATATGGAGAGATTGAACCTCGATGTAAAGTCATGGTGATGGGCCTCGGTGTAGGCTTTGATGGGCCTCTAAACCCGAATGGGTGTTGCGGGCATATTCCAACGTAGTTAGATCGTGTAAATTAAGCTAATGTAAATGGAGCCTATCACATATCATAATAATTAATTAAATTAACATAAATCTTTATAGTAAAATTGAACACGAACGATAAATGTAAAATACTTCACGAACCATAACAGTAACATTACAATTATACTTTAAAAATTAATACTAAATTTTAAAAATAAATATTAAACTAAAGGATAAAATAAAATATAAATTATATAATTTATAGAATATAATTATGTTTTTATTATATAAAAAAAATTAACAGGAATGTAACCGATTCCACACCAAAATAGCATTTGTCTTATTTATTACTACTCCATTTAAAATTAATTTATTTCTTTTAATATTTTGTATTTGTTCTAATAAAACTTCGTAAATAGAGAGGTAGAATATGTATTGGACTGGATCAGATGCAATGGGCCCATTTAGTTTATGGGCTCAAAGTCCACAAAAAAAATTACTTCCGGCTCGCCAACAGCCGGATCATCAGAATGGCGACAATGGAGATGGTAGAATTGCAGAGAAATTCCGGCAATTGGGGAAAAGTGGTGGAAGAGATCGTGAGGATAGAGAAAAGGCTCTTCCCAAAGCGCGAATCCCTTGCTAAATCATTCGAAGAAGAAGCTAGAAAGAAGAACAACGGTTTGATGTACGCTCAGATTGGAGGCGAAGTTGCTGGATATGTCATGTATTGTTGGACATCCTCTCTCTACGCTTCTATCACAAAACTTGCAGGTTTGATGTTCTCCCTTGGATTTCATTCAGATTTTCTTTGCCAACTGAAAATAGCATTGGAGTTCGTTAGGATTCTTCGATTACATGTTAATTACTGTGTGGTTTGTAAAGTTTATCGGATAATTGGAGAGATTTTTCACTTAATTTAAACTTATACTACTGAGAATCTGTTTCATGTACTAGGAATGTATGAATTGATTTACTGTTTATGTTGATGGAATGATGGTAAACGGCTTTGCATATTTGGTTCATTGAATTCTATCTACCTAGTTCTCCCTGGTAATTGACACGACTATATTTTAATCTCAACATAAACTGAATAGCTGCTTATGAATTCTTAATTCTTGCACCTGTGAAGGCAGATTTGTGTAGCAATTGGACTGATTAGATCATAGTGCTCACATATTAAGGTTTGCTGAGTTTCAAGAGTAAGTTATCTTGGAAAGAGCTTATATATATATTACTCATAGGAGTAATAAAGATTTTCAAAATTTTTAAGCTATCAAATATCCTATATGGTTGTTTTTTGGATGGAGGCATTTCAACCACCTCACCCCATTCCTCACAAAATTTACTTCAAAAAGTGAGATTTTTTGTATTGTAAGTGGAAACACAAAGTTTCTTTAAGTTATAAATATTACTTCTCCTGGCTTTGATGTTGCTGCTAACTTGAATATAATGAGACTGTTGATCAGCAATACTTGCTTATGACGTGGGGTTTTCGTTTACATATGACTAGTAGATCAGGACGTATTCTTCTTAATGTTCTTGTTTCTGAAAATGAAATACAGTAAAAGAGAACTGCAGGAGGCAGGGTCTAGGGGAAGCTTTGCTCAAAGCAGCTATTGAGAAACTTAAAACTCGAAACATCCACCGCATATCACTACACGTGGATCCATCAAGGATAGCAGCCATGAATCTCTACAAGAAGATCGGTTTCCAGGTGGATTGTTTAGTAGAATGCTACTACTCGTCAGATAGGAACGCCTACAGAATGTACTTGGATTTCAATACTGATTAGCAACTTTGGTTTATACACAAGCTGAGTTTGCCTGTTTGAAGAGCCAGCTGGAATCTAAACCACAAAATTTGGAGCATTTTTGTCACAATCTCTGCAATGTAGAGCAATGAGGAACTCCATTGTTATTCGAGTCGAGGCTGCCAGTTCATCTTCAAGACGATGGATACTGAAGTGTAAAGAATTGAATGTCTGCTACACTTGAAATGCTTTTATGCATCTCTCTGCTCTGCATTATTTATGGCTATGTGATTGCTGTATTAGATATCAAAATAGAACCCTTGAGAGTTGAGAATGTAATTTGTTAGTAGATATTGAGGGTTATCACTTTTTTTTTCCAGAATTTCTGTGTGCAAATATAATTATATATATATTTAAAAAAAATTAAAATTTTTGTTGCTGCCCAGGATCGAACTGGGGACCTTCAGTGTGTAAGACTGACGTGATAACCACTACACCACAGCAACTAGATGACAATTTTTTTAAAATATATAATTTCAATTAAAATATTACAGAAAGGATGGAGTTGCGTGAGCATCGGAAAAGCCAACAAAATACAAATACAAATCTTACTCAGAAGAGAAAACTATTGACTTCTGTTTCTTACCTTCCTATCCATCCGATTTCAACCTAACCCTGACTCTGAATTAATCGAGTTAGGGTTCCTTTTCCTTGGTGTTTTTTCCCAGTTCCCGATTTCATTTTTCAAACGCTGATCTATTTTGGTTTCGGGAGCTGATCAAACACCTGAATCAAAAAATTTGCAGCAGAAATGGCTCGAATGGCGCGTTGCTGCACTCAATCCCTCTTAAAATTGGTGAATTCGGGGTTAGGAATGGCGGGAATCGCTCTCATAGTCTACTCGCTTTGGATGTTCAGAGTTTGGTTCCGCCATGAAGAATCCGACGAAGCTCCAGTCCCTTGGTATTTTTTTATTTTTTTTAATACTCCATATTAATTTGATTATATACGAAATTGCAGGATTTTTAAGGTTATAATTTTGCGTGATGTTAAAATCATATTGTTGTTGCTCCTTTTCATAATTGGAATGCAGGTTTATATACACTACCCTTGGGCTTGGTGCATCTTTGTGCGTGATCACATGTTCAGGCCACATTGCAGCGGAGACTGCTAATGGTTGTTGCTTGTATATTGTATCCTTATTATGGTTTTTTCTATCTGCTTTCTTGGTTGTAGTAATTAGATTTCCTTAATACATATATTAAGCATTCGATTAAACACTCATGTGGTAATCTGAACTTTTTCGTTGTTGCAAGTTCTTTGTGATTTAGGAGATAAAACCATTGGTTTGTTTTCTTCAAAACAAAAATAATAAGTTTATTTTAAAATAAACAGTTACATCCAATTGATGCACATTGCCCTCTCATGATTTCCAATAAAATGTGTTCTCACACTTTTTAGAACCTTCAGTTTGTTGCTCATTCCCTCATTTATTATGATCGTGTGGTTGGGTAAATGCTCATCCAATTGATGCCCATTGCCCTCTTAATGTCTAATTGATTGACTAAGTGCAAAGTTTTGATATTTTACAAGTCATAGAATGTTGATGGAGCAGTAAGCAAATATATCCCTGTTATTTTTTTGTTGACTTAACCAGCTTAGTACATGGTTTTTGTCTTTCTGCTTTTTGTGCTGGAAGCTGCAGTCACTGCAGATGTATTCTTAAACCACAACTGGAAAGAGGTTTAGTTTTCACTAATGTCTTATTTTAGTATGAATTGTAACATCTGATGATGAAAATCACAAAAACTTCACTTGGTTCTTTATCAGGACTTCCCAGAGGACCCAACTGGAAATCTTGACAAGTTGAGGGATTTTCTCAACAACAACTTTGACTTCTGCAAATGGATTGGATTGACAGTAGTGGCTGTGCAGGTTTATTCCTCTCTTTTACCCATATCTCCTCTCTATTGTGCTCTCTTTCACACACACAAACTCACACTCCAAGGATAAGGAAAAGAGAAAAGGGAAGAAGAACAAGTTGATTACAAAAGCATTACTGAACTACTAATGTCTGTTTTTGTTACTCTGAATGTTGGACATTGGTTTGTTTCCATTTCCATAGTTGTTACTATCACCAAATCTTTTCTGTTAATTTGTTTTGTGACTAAAGTCTTCTTCAGAGTGATTATCATGCCTTCAATGTATATATTTCTCTTATTATTTTCATATGTGCTCCCTATGAGACCATCATGTCTTAATCCATTTCATCAGCCAGAGCTAATGGTTTTTGCCTGCAGGGAGTAAGTATGTTATTGGCTATGATACTCAAAGCTTTAGGACCACATACTGAGAGATACTATGAAAGTGATGATGAATACCTACCAGATAGGGTGCCCCTACTGAAGAATTATGTTCCTCCACAATCCTATGCTGTCGGTGATCCATCCTATGGATTGAGAAATGATGCTTGGAGTATGAGGATGAACAGCAAGGTATGCGCATTAACTTATGATTTTAAAGGCCTTATCAGTGATTAAAAAGTGAAATAATTAAATAAATAAATAATTCGTTACTTTGAATTTGAAATGCATATCCGTAGAATGTCATTGAAGCAAGCGTAGTAATTTGTGTATGATTAGTTTGTGGACATACTTTCTTGAAGTTTGATTCTCCTTCCTGCATATTGCATAATTTTGAATACTCGTCGCAACGTCTATGAAAATATTGTTTCTGTTAGGCTCTTTAATACAATAATTTTCACGAAAGTTTTGGATCATCTCCAATCCAGGTCAACAGGTGAACAAAATACCATCAGTGTTCAAAAACGAAGTGCATGCAGACGAGCAGTGGGAAAGAGGTTATTACATCTCGATTCATGATCTCTACAAGTTTTCTGTTATCAATAGAATGTTCTTGTGATTCAATTGATCAACCGTGTGCATATTCTGTAAATCCTTCGTACAATATAAACTAGAGCCTATGCTGCATAAACCTGTAATATGATGTACTGTAGATATCAAATATCTTTAGAAGATGATGACCAGAACCTAGCAAATACCGTTCGCTGCAGTTTTTTGTGTTGTTTTTAGATTTAGAGCATCATGTCAGTATTTGTGTCATGAAAACTAAGTTTCGTAGTCGTTCGATTCAGTTTGCACGTTGTATGAATGCTAGTTGAATTGCTTGCTTATACTGGTATGATATGCTGTGTTATCTCAACATATGCTGTTGATATCTCTTGGTGCATTATTTTAAAATTAAATTTTATACACTAATTTGGATTATGTTTTAGTTAATTGATTAATTTTAACTGTTGGTGGATCAGATCTAATGAATGTGAATTTATACTTTACATTATTTAATTATATAAGTATGAAGTAATTATTGGAAATCAGAGACAAGATTTCTTCCACTGTAAGTAGCCATTTTTTAAATACCAGAGAACATTATCTCGTTTAGCATGATCCTACTAAATCTTGACATCACTTAAAAGACATTCCTATTTCTTTGGTGAAATTATTAAAGTTAATTTACGTATGTATGAAGTTATCCTCTATGCATGTTATGTGTATATTATATACACATACATATAATAGCAAATAAAATGCACTCCATTTTATTTAGGCAAAACCTCCCCTCGCTTAATGGTGTAATGAATATGTTTTATTAAATTTATTTAAAATTAAATGGATCACTTTGAATAAATGAAAATGAAATATTTATAATTTATTCATGTGATTAATTGCTTATTTTAAATCCCTAGGCCTATTGTACTCTCTTGGGGTTATTAACCTTAATTCAGTTAAAATTAATTTAACTTTAATTTTTTTTAAAAAATAATTGGGTTAAAAGCAGGCGGTAATTCTTTTTGCGGTATACCTGCATACAAACAAATTCATGTCCAATATTATAGGATTCCTCTATATATAATTGTATATTTGTATTTATTGAGAATTTAATATTGGAAATGAGATCACATGAAGTCACAAAAAACCAAGAAATAATTAATAATATCATGTTACAATTTGTTTGATGGAGTGGTCCACTTGTGAGTTGATAGATAAGGTCCATAGTTAGTTATATGGGCCACAAACCATCAATAATCTCATGAAATAACTATTATAAAAAATCATTTTTAGATCTATTTTATTTTATTTATTAGTGATTGGTGAACAAGATTTCCATCTATCTTATTCGTGTACAATAATTCATAAGCATTTCATTATTGGGGAAATTACATAAATTTATTGGATATCCGAGAGATACAATGAGATGGGCCTTCAGAAATTAGTTTGGAGTTACACAAATTAATAAATAGAAGAAGAAAAAGTCTATTTTGATGTGTGAGACGGTGTATGAAATGTGTTAAAGTATGATTGTTATATAGTTAAAGTATGCTGGTTAAAATATATTTTTCTAAAATATGATGAATGATGCATTAAAATATAATTTTAAATATTATAATTAAATTTATATTTTATTTATATAATAAATATATTTTAATAATATATGTGTCACACATGTACCGTTTCAAAGGAGGCTTGGGAGAAAAAAAAAAAGATTGGGTTGAGCTTGAGTTGATTTACACGAGTTAATAAATGTTGAAGTTATGTTTTCCACCTCAATAACTAAAATAAAAAGAGATAAATAAAACAATTTTCAGCATTTAGCAGTTTGAGTTAAATTTATAATACTACAAAATAAAATTAAAAAATGATAGTGCTTCAAATAAATTTGAATATGTATAATCATGTGTTCTTCCTCGATTAGACATCTGATTGTGCAATCAGCCATTAGACTATACTTATTAGTATTAAACTTTTTGATCGTGGAAGTGATAAAAAGCATTATTAGGAATTAATTAAATATAATTTATATAATTCAGCATATTATTAACATAAAAGATGGTGGAATTCCTTGTGTTAAGAGTTGGCCAACACATGAACTCTAAAGATTATCGATCCAATCTTCAAAAGTCAAAACATAGATCATAAAGTGCTCTTTAGTTGAGATTTTATATTTTTTTTAAAAAGCTTTATATCTCTATCTCTTTATATGTAATTATATAGATTAATATATTTGATAAAAACAAAGGGCTTAATTTATCGTTTCCAAATGAAATTAAACATAACATAATAATTTAATTGAAAGCTTGTATTTCATGAAATAAAATTAATTTGACTAGAAAGTGTCACTCTTTTCCATTATAAACTATTAATTAATCTTTTAAATAATAAATAAACTTGTTATTTTGCGACACGATTAACTCAATTCTAGATGACAAAATTTCCAATTTGCTATGTCGAAGTTAACAATCTGTCATTCAAAATAATGATATTTTATTTCAAGAAAAATCAATTTCATATAATTATTTATCTATAATAAATTATTATTTTCCCCATATGCAATCTGATTTTCCTCTAGATACTGAATGGACAATTTGAAATCGACATGATATATTTCTATAATAGGAATTTAGTTATTAAAAGCAATATTTTAAATGAATTAATTAAGGAAAAGAAAATAGCAAAAAGTAGCCAATATGGTATTAAAAATATATATATTAAATAAGAGAACAGTGAAGAAGACTTGCCCTCTTTCGATGTTTGTGGACACCCTGCATTAATTAACTTAGTCATTTAATATTACGAGTTTATTTATTTATTTAGAATTTTTTATTAAACTTACTGCACAAAATTTAAATATTGTAATTTTTAGTTTCTCTAATGTAATTTAGATTATTATTCAACCAGCAGACTTTATCTCATATGAATCTTTAGATAATACTTAATTGCTTTTCTTTTGAATAGAAAAAGAAAAAGTTTTCCCTTTTCTCCTATTCTTTCCCAAAGTCGCATTCACCGCAATCACGGCTTTTAGTATATTTGACCTTTTTGAGAAAATTACATCAACATTGTCAAAAGCGCTTTTTAGTTATTTCCCATTTATCTTTTTTAACTTTCTTATTCCGCCTATTCCACATTTATGTTTATAGGTAAAAAAAAAAACGTCATGTCAATTAATAATTTCTAAAGTAGTCTTAAATTATAACATAATTTTTACTTTATTTACTATCTAAAGATATTATATAGATGCTTAAAGTTAATTAGAAAATAACTTTTTATTAAACTAAAGTGTTAGATAAAGATAACTACATAACTGAGAGAATGTTTTATTTATTAATAATATACTTAATATAAAAATGCATACTAATATACTTTATCATAAAAAAAAGTATATACTAAATAATATTGGATTTATCCGCCCAGGGAGCCGGGCACACTCAATCCACTAGCATGATATTGTCCGCTTTGGGCTTGCCCACTGGCCCGCACGGTTTTACCACTCTTGGCATCACACCCAAAAGGCCTCATGCTAGGGAGAGACTCTCTCACACTTATAAACCCTCCGCCTTCCCCACCCTCCGCCTTCCCCATGTCTAACCGATGTGGGACTTTGGTTGACACCCAACCAACATTTCCCCCTCAAACAAAGTCCCGCAGCTAGACCATCCAGTTTGAGGTCTGAGCATCCCATCAACCCCGGGCTGGGCCGGTTAAGTCTGGGGCCTGGCTCTGATACCACTTGTTGGGTTTATCCGCCCAGGGAGCCGGACTCACTCAATCCACTAGCATGATATTGTCCGCTTTGGGCCTGCCCACTGGGGGTTTATCCGCCCAGGGAGCCGGGCTCACTCAATCCACTAGCATGATATTGTCCGCTTTGGGCCTGCCCACTGGCCCGCACGTTTTTACCACTCTGAGCATCACGCTCAAAAGGCCTCATGCTAGGGAGAGACCATCCAGTTTGAGGTCTGAAGATCCCACCAACCCCGGGCTGGGCCAGTTAAGTCTGGGGCCTGGCTTTGATACCACTTGTTGGGTTTATCCGCCCAGGGAGCCGGGCTCACTCAATCCACTAGCATGATATTGTCCGCTTTGGGCCTGCCCACTGGGGGTTTATCCGCCCAGGGAGCCGGGCTCACTCAATCCACTAGCATGATATTGTCCGCTTTGGGCCTGCCCACTAGCCCGCACGTTTTTACCACTCTGAGCATCACGCTCAAAAGGACTCATGCTAGGGAGAGACCATCCAGTTTGAGGTCTGAAGATCCCACCAACCCCGGGCTGGGCCAGTTAAGTCTGGGGCCTGGCTCTGATACCACTTGTTGGGTTTATCCGCCCAGGGAGCCGGGCCCACTCAATCCACTAGTATGATATTGTCCGTTTTGGGCTTGCCCACTGGCCCGCACTGTTTTACCACTCTGGGCATCACACCCAAAAGACCTCATGCTAGGGAGAGACTCTCTCACACTTATAAACCCTCCGTCTTCCCCATGTCTAACCGATGTGGACTTTGGTTGACACCCTTAATTTACATGCAATAAGCAAATATATATCTTGTTGGCGAAAGAATGTAATAAGTATATTTTTAATGTATTATAATGTAACATCATAAAATTATACTTTAATTCATTATTTATTATATTTTCACCGTTAATTTATTTTACCTTTATTAATACTTAAAACGCGTCGACTCGTCTATATAAAACCTTACTACAAGAACATTAGTCTGAGAAGAATTGGTCCACTCGAACGGAAATAAAGTTTGTTTCATATGTTTCCAAACACCCAGTAAATAAAACAAAACACGGACCAACGGCAGAATGTTTCTTTTTCTCCTTTTCCCAAACTACCCTCTCCCCACAAACGAACACGTGGATGCAGCCCTGCGGATTTAACGCCTTAACTGTCGTTGGGTCCCACCCAAAAGTTAATGGCACTATCGTGAATTAAATAACTCCCGATGGGCCACATGGGAACGGGGAACCCAAAATATGACTCATCTTCGCAACCTTATATACATACACTCCCATATACCAAACAAATTGCACCAGAGTTTATTTTCTCCTCAGTACACTCTCCACTCTCTGTTTCAACACTGCTCTCAACTGTCGGCAGATCGCTTTCCGCCTCGATCTCCACGCGCCGTCGTGTCATCATGGCGGTTCTCTGCTTTTTCCTCTCACTCTGCATGCTGCTCGCTTCCGCCGCCGCCGCGGCGGACCTGCATTGGAAGCCGGCCACTGCCACGTGGTACGGGAGCCCAGAGGGGGACGGGAGCGATGGCGGCGCGTGCGGGTACGGGTCCCTGGTGGACGTGAAGCCGTTCAGGGCCCGAGTTGGTGCGGTGAGTCCGGTGCTGTTCAAGGGCGGAGAGGGGTGCGGCGCGTGCTTCAAGGTCAGGTGTTTGGACCGTTCGATTTGTTCGAGGAGAGCTGTGACGGTGATTATAACCGACGAGTGCCCCGGCGGGTACTGCTCCAATGGCCGCACGCATTTCGACCTCAGCGGCGCCGCATTCGGGAGGATGGCGGTTACCGGCAACGGCGGGCAGCTGCGCAACCGTGGGGAGATTCCGGTCATCTTCCGGAGGTAATGTGTGTTTGAGTGAGTTGTCAGTGGTGGTGCTTACTCTGCTCTGTGCTTTTTAACGGTATTGTTCTGTTTTGTCATTAATCTTAATTAGTAATTAATTCTTAATTAATTAACTAATGAGTGTGTTAATTTGGGTTCTTATAAGAGTTGAGTGGACGCTTAACTGTTATAACTAACATTTGTTTCCTTTGAAAATGACATTATGCTTCAACTTTCCTTCACAAATCTTGTTAACAAATTAATCTCGCTTTTCAATTATTACTTTTAAACTAAATACTATTAGTGATACATATTCAAATTAGGGATATTGTATCATGAATGATAAGTGATTTATGCGTTTTTATTTTATTAATAATTTCTACCATGAAATAAAGTTGTAAAAAAAATAATAAAAATGTACACATGATAAGTACTTCTAGTATTTAGTTAGGAAGTAACTTAAAAACAAGTCAATGATATAATTGTTCTATATAATTTTTAACTCCCACGTAACATATTTTATTTTACAGAAAGCTATATATGGAAAAAAAAAAATATATATATATAGTTCTGTAGAATATACTTAGATTAAAATTAACTGTGGTAAATAATTTCTATTTTGGACCCACGTGCTCCTTTGACTATAATAATTAGAAGTCATATTTTAGATAATATCAATATATTATTCTAATATTAAATCCCATCTAATTCAACTTCACTTTGAACAGTAAATGGTAAAATACTGCTATGTGCAGTGAAGTAATTAATTAATTAATTAATGTATTTATATGTAACTCACTATAATTATTAACTTTTATACAATAATTAGTTAGTTAAGCTTCATGTTTATGAGAACAGACGTACGAAAACATGCACACATTGTACTTTTGGGTCAAATTTTTACGGCTAAGTACAACTGGAGTTTAACATATTATTTTAATTATATTCTGTGGCCATATATTAGGAGACAAATCTTCAACATTAATTAACTCATTTCACACCTGAATTTAAATCTCTAGTTTTAGTCCACCAACCTAATAAATTTATTGATGTTGATATGCTGGTACATTGATGAAATAAATCATTTTGTATTTTTAAATTAATTAATATTTTAATTGTAATAAGCAGGACTCCATGCAAATATCCGGGGAAGAACATAGCTTTCCATGTGAATGAAGGATCAACTGATTATTGGCTCTCTTTATTGGTTGAATTTGAGGATGGGGACGGTGATGTTGGATCCATGCATATTAGAGAGGTAATTTTATTTATTTTATTTTAATTTAATTTAATTATGCATGTATCACTTTTTCAAAATTATTTTGGAAAAAAAAAGTTAGGACAAATTACATGACAGAAGCAAAGGTAAATTCCCAAGAAAACTCTTGGTTAATTATTAATGTTTGTCCTAATATGGATTCAATATTGGGACCATAAAACAATTACTTTTGGTTAATTAATTTCTTTCCCAAAGTCAAAAAAGAAGGTTTTTCTATTTCTAGAAATAGGGTTCTTTAGAAGAATCATCACATGAATTATGAATATTAAGAAAAAGTGCATGGTGTAAAATTCCAAATAATTTTCTAATTATTTTTTAGTTTCCACACACTTGGCTAGTATGTGTGGGATGTAATTCCAAATAGTTTATTTATTTATTTATTTATTTAATTAAACTTAAAAAATAAATAAAATACTATTCAAGATCTATCAAATCACGTGCCCCCGACAGTAGTGAGGTTATAACTTTTAAAAAAGAAGATTCACCCTTCTAACTTTAATAGAGTAATTTATTGTATAATAATACTAATAGTTATTTATTTTTCCATGGAAAATTGTTCTTTTTTGTATCTTTAATGTTAACTTTCTTTTGTGTCGTGCCATGCCATGTCTTAAAAAGCCTCCACTTTCCCTTCTAATGCCATGTCTTATTCTTAAGTGCACAACACACACCAACCCCACTTGATTTAATACCAAAAAATTGTCTTTATTTTCTTTGTTGACTTAAAGTTTACCTTAGTCTTTTAATCTAACATTTCATGTTTAATCGGTATTTTCATATAGGCTAACTCGAACCAGTGGCTAGAAATGACACACATATGGGGTGCAAATTGGGTCATCATCGCCGGACCCCTACAAGGGCCGTTCTCCGTTAAGCTCACAACCCTATCCACCGGAAAAACCCTCTCGACACGAGATGTGATTCCTCGGAATTGGACTCCGAAAGCCACCTACACTTCCCGACTCAACTTCTAATTAACACCTCGTAGTAAAAATTACACCGATCAAATATATTCTACATGTGTTTGAATTTTGTGTTTTGTTTTATCTATACATGCTATGTGTGCATCAAGCACACAGTATGTAAAGAGATTGAAACACGATAGAAAATATCATCGTAGATTTTGATCGGGAATCTTTTTTTAAGGGGATTTTTTTTTCCTACTATGTGTAGAGTGTGAAGCATTGTAGTTGGTTGATTGTTAAGTGTGTTAATAGTAAGCAGCCCTCTCCAAAGGAGAGAGTGCGGTTACAAGTGGGGTACCACTAGGTATAATTTGGTTTGTGGGAGCCCTTCTTTTCCATTGAGCTAATTTGTTTGCTTTTTAAATTTTGAATATAATATAGGGATGTGTTTTTAATTTAAATAAATTTGTGGATAATGTGGGGATTTCACTATCCTGTCTATTACTTTTCTCCCCCCCCCCCCCCCCCCCCCCCCCCCCCCAATATTTGAATTAACGTAATGGGTTTTTATCAATTAACAACTTAATTTACTGCATTATTTGATGAAGAATAAATATAAGATAGAAATTTTAATAAAATAAAATTTCCCAATGTTAGAGATTTGAGTGACTTGGCTTCCCATTATAAAACTTGTATGTATTTGATCTTTGCACATGTACGCACTAAATTACAAGTTACATTATAATAATAAAAATTATACTCAAATACTCCCTCCGTCCCATAACAAGGTATACGTTTGCTGTTTGCACGTGGACGGTTCTAGGGTCTTTATTTGCTTTTTAAACATAAATTAAGGCCCATTATTATTATGGATAAGGTGGGTAATTGTATTAGAGGGAAGTGGTGAGTCATATTGTGTACTTTCTTTATTAAATAGAGGAAATTGAAGCCTTTTAAGTGAATGTCAGGAATAGTGAAACGTATACCTTGTTATGGGACGGAGGAAGTATATAATATCCAAATAACAATTTGCAATTACATGTAGTATTTTTTATTAATGAAATGGTCTCATTCAATCATCTCTTAAAAATATCTCAATGGAATTTAAATGAGTATGGTAATATTAATAATTTAAAAATACATTATTTTAATTAATAATTACAATGCACGCATTATATCAGTTGGGTTTCATAAATTATTTGATGGAATTTTTCTCTCTCAAACACATGATTTTCTCCTCTCTTTGCCCTTTGGGGAGGGGTATGGTGGGAGTGTAGTGGGCAATATCTGTCAGTATCCACAAATGCAAGAAAGCTGCAGTTAAATTCAACCCTCACATGAGATATGCAGGAGAGAGCAGTTGAGCTGGTGGTTAGTTATTGCCACACCCAATTAATATTAATATTAAAATGAAATTATTTGGGAATAAATAAATGAAAAATGAAGATGACCAAACATAGAAATGGACCCATGGAATATTTGGATAGTTTTGTGAACTCAACAATGTGCATGTGAACACCCAAACTTTAGGAACAGAAATAGGGCCACAAATTTGTGGCAATAGCTCATTTCCATGTGCTCTCGGAGAATCTCAGTTTATCCTATTTATTATAATAATAATAATAATAATAAATATTATTAATATTAATGAAAAAAAAGTAAAAAAACTCTATTATCAAAAAGAAAAGAAAAAAACACCTAAAAATCGAACTACTCGAATTCATTGTAATTAATACCTTAAAGCACAAGTTACAAACCATTGTTTGCATTTGTACATCAATCAGCATTTATTTGACACATTAAATTAATCATTTGACTGAAATGGACACACCATCAATTAATGCAAGAAAAATCACTCCATACTTAATTCAAGAATCACTCGACAAAAATTGAGGTCCAATATCAATTTGAGAATTGCGTAAGTATAAAGGGAGAATGAGTTATAAACAAAAAAGAGTTATTTATAAAGTTTATAATTAAAGTTAGGATTAAATATGGGCCAAATAACATTAAATTAATTTTAGCCCAATATATTAATAATTGTTGTTGGGTTATTAATATTGGATTAATTTTAGTCATGCAATACATATATCTTTATAAATATACTAAAGAATGAAAAAAATAAAAATAAAAATAAAAATGGGCCACAAAATTTTGGGGGCCTGAAATCTGGACATACTGAGGCCTGACTATGTTGTGTTACTCTTTTGGAAATTAAAAAGAAAATAAATATGCAGAAGAAAGTGAACTGAGGGTATCATACACGGAATGAGCTAATTCATATCTTGACTTCCTATAACATTTATTATGGAACAATATTTTTTTTCTTCAAAATTATCAACTATTATGAAATGGAGGGGTAGAAACTTGAGATCTACTTAAACTTCACCCTAACTTTCCTTAAATAGTCAGACAAAAGAAAACTTAAATACTACATAATAAATGAAGCTATTTAGCTCATCAAAGTTGTATAAATCTTTTTAAGAGCTATTTGATTGCCAATGAAGCTAAACTCTAAAAACAATCTTCATGGATATAAAATCCATAAAGATTGAAACAAGGAATTTGGTTAAACAATTCCATTGTTCCAAACAGAGCTGCTCTTATTACTTATGCTAGCATGAATCAAATTAGAACATTAAATGTAGATAAATAATCAAATGAACCAATAAAACTAAAAACTATGCAGATCAAAGAATGTTCATTACCATTAAGCAGTGGTGGTGGAAGCCTCCTTCTCAACACCTTCTTTTCCTTCATTGACAGATGCCTCATCCGCCTTTGGGGTACCATCTTTCACCGGAGTAACCGGCTTTTCTCCAGCCTTAGATGGTGTTCCCGGGGCAGCGCCATCCTTTGATTCTTTCCCATCATTCTGCCCTTTAGGCGTTGCCGTTTTCCCATCCTTCGCATCTTTTCCGTCCTTAGCATCCTTCTCAGGAGGAGGTGGGGGCATCATATGAAGGGGAGGCTTCACCTTCAGCTTCGCGATCATTTGGCGCATTCTTGTCATGTCGGTAGGCTTCCCTGGCTTCGGGCCCTGAATAACAAGAACAGAAGGTTTCTTGTCGTCCTCTTTCTTGCTTCTTCTCTTCTCAAAGTTGGGAACTTCACGAGGTATCATGTCTGCAATTGCTTTCCAGAACTGATTGTCTGCCTCCTTATGGAACTTCTCTTGTTGAGAGTAGTACAGCTGAGTAACAAAAGAGCAAACAGATGATTCATATGTCACAAATTTCATTCAATTTCTGTAATAAACTATGTGAATAATTGGATTAGATGGTTTACTTTCTGTCTCTCCCTGTTTTGAGCCATGTTGGTCTCACAAGTTTGAGCCCTTTTCTCATAGAATTTCCGTTTCCACTCTTCAGCTTCAGCTATGATCTGGTTCCTCATCTCCTTTTCCTTCTTCTCTTTCTCCTCCAGATAGATCATGTTTTGACTAGAGCAACACCAGATGTCTTAAATTCACCACTAGAATTCAAATATTGTTTCATTCTTATGTTTCCAATCATCAAATTCATGATAATAATCTACTTGGGATGCATATTAGTGCAGAATGGAGAAAATTTTGTGGTAAAAGGGAAAATGCACTGATTGATCCCATGTTATGTGTATTATAGAGTAATAGATTAAATGGAATAATCTGTAGATTATCATAGAGATTAGAAGATCATAAATCATAAATGCTACAATTTCATTAAGTCCTTGATCGTAAAAACAGATAGATGCCTCTAGTTAAACATTTGATCAGCTAAGGCAATGAATTAATGAATTAGGGCAAAGTAAACTAATTACCACAGAAGAAAATATAAATTAAAGCAGTAACAGAGATCTGATAATTTCTAATCTAATCGTCAATCAGGATTGTATGAAATTCCGAAAATCTCACCGGCGCCATTCGCGGAAGGCGGTGCCTTCCTCTCGCATCTGGCTAGGATCCGGAAGCAGAGGCCCGTCGCCCTCTGCCGACGTGAAAATCCCCTCATCATCAGCTGCGACGTCGTACGGCTTCGTAAAACCACCACCGCCTCCGCCGCTCGCGTTGTCGAAAGGCGACGAAGGATTATAAGGGGATCCGCCGGAATTGTAGGCATCAGGCGTATGCATGTTTCTCTTCATAGGACTCGCAATGAATCCGTCGGTAGGTAGCGGCGGCGGTGTTGGAGGTGCCGCGCCGCCGAAACCGAAGTCCATGTCTTCGTCATGCACATTGCCGTCGCAGTCGTCGTTCGTTCCGATGTATGCGTCATCTTGAAAGGCATCCATTTCCGAAACTCTCCGGAATATTGTATGTATATGTGTATGTAACTGTGTATACTGATCAGGGTGATTCAATTTGGAGGAGAAAGCGGCGCGTTTCAGCTGCTAATTTTGTAATTTATTTATTTATTTTTTCCTTCTTGGACCGAAGGAGTTTTCATCAGGTACGGCCAGGTGTACAACAGTACAAGTATAACTTGCTAACGTGGAACCAAGAAGGAAAGGCTTTGGGCTTTATGCAAGTAAGAAGGAGTGTTGCAGGCTTGAAGCCTACAAGTTTATAGAGTATTTATTAATTTGGGAAATGGGCCATAATTGAGTGGGCCTTTCTTAAAGCCTCAGCCCTCAAGTCTTAAATTAAATAAAGAATAACAAAAAGAAAAATAAATAAAATATACAATATAATTTTATTTGGTACTATGTGACAACACTGTTTTAATAATAGGACTAGAAAACGAACCGATGAAGATAATGATTCTAGAATTACTATTTTTGTAAAAATCTATAATCAATTAAATTGTTTTTTAAAATTGATCTATGTAGTCTTCAAATTATCCTCAAAAGAAAAGGTGATTTTGCGAAATTGTGGACTAAACCATTTAAAATTTGGAAATGCTATAGAACCCCAAGCATATCTTAATAAGACATAATTTGATAATGTTAATTTTAATTAATTTCAAAAAGAAAAATGAATTACTATTTGATATGGGTAGGATATCTCACACGTGTAGACCTTAGCATATTGTCAAGTATGACGTGTTAGATTATTAATTCTTACATATTTTGAAATGATTCCACGTACTCTTCCCATGACCACCTCAGATTCCTCAACAAGTCAAACCGTTTTATTCCATATATGGAGTATATCTTATAAACACACCCTCTCTTACATAACTGGAAATTGCCTCTCTTACATAACTCAAAATTGTTTTATTACACCCTGCAACAATGGATGATCGTTTCTTTCCTAATACAATGCCAAACTTTGTAGAAGAAGACCCAAACATAGTTGAAGAAGGAGATAGAGGGAGGGACGGTATGATCCAAATTCACCCACAAGGTACTGAAGAATCACTAATGAGGTATCTTTCACTGCCTTATTCCACCATGGCTCAGCGATTTCAAAGGGCAGCTCTCGACCTCAAAGAAACTGTATGTAATTCTCATCTTTTTACTTTTCCTTGGGTGGAAACAGATACTCCATCCTTTTCGTAGAAAGGATTATATTTGTTTTTTATATGGGGATTAAGGAATATAGTATTTTAATGTGTATTGAGAAAATAAATAATATTTTAATGTATAATGACTAGTTGTATTAGCGTAGTGTTGTGGGTTCATGAAGATATTTAAATGTGTTGTGGGTTCATGAAGATATTTAAATGTTTTGAGTGGGTGTCATTTACTATGAAGGGAAATGTAAACCCTTCTATAGGACGCCCATAAAAAGTTTTTGTGGGACCGAGGGGGGAGTAATTATCTTGTAATTGAATGGTTTATTGGTATTACAAGGTTGTGGTTGAAACATGGGGAATTACACAAGATATTGAGGATGTTACTGTTTATGGTGGAACAATGGGGACTGCTTATTTGCTCCTTAAATCTTTTCAAGTCACTCATGACATGAATGACTTGAATCTTTGTATGGAGATTACCAAGGCCTGTGACGCCTCTCCCAGCCAATCCAAGTGCTTTATTAATTTATGCCTACATATAATTAATTAACAGACGTGATTGTTATATAGGTGTGGGATGATTGTTATATAAATAGAACAATGTTTAAGCATTATTGTTATATAGGTGTGAGACAATTCTTGTATAAGTAGAATATGCTTATTGGTAGTTGACATATAAATATGTTTAAGTAGGATGATTATATAGGTGTGAGAAGATTGTTTTACGGGTAGAATATAGTTATAGGTAGTTAGTTGAAGTATTAAGTATTAACTATGATTACTCACTACAGACTTACTTTTAAGTATGAATCAACTCAATTACCTCAGAACAACAGGAGAGTGCCCCTAATTAATTACTTTCAAAATTTATTAAATGTATGAACAAGAATTTAAAACATGAGATGCTAATTTGGATCTTGGTTGAGTTGGTGTTTGATAGGGAAGTCACTTTTCTTGGTGGGAGAGGTGGGGTGTGTGCAATTGGAGCTGTGGTGGCACAACATATGAGAGATGCTAAGTTGATTAACTATTATATATCCAAATTTAAACAGGTGAAATTTCTGGGTTTTTTTTTTTTTCAATTATTTTTTTCATTGATATTATTGCTTCATCTACTAATTTGGACAAGTTCTGATGATGTTTTCAGATAAAGGTGTCTGATGATCACCCAGATGAGCTGTTATGTGGTAGAGCTGGATACTTGTGTTCTTGTTTATATCTCAACAAACATTTTGGCAAGGATACAATTCCTTCTACTGTCACGGTAGGCTGTAATATTTACCAAAAAGAGACTTATTTTTTTAGTTGAATTGATTTATGAAGTGAGTTTTGGTTATTACATCATGGTTAGGAGCCTATTGTGAGAGAAATAATCAAGAATGGAAGAAAATTGGGTAGACAGGGAGGGCCTCCTTTGATGTTTGAATGGTATGGTGAAAGGTATTGGGGAGCTGCTCATGGTTTGGCTGGGATCATACAAGTTTTGATGGAGTTTGAACTGAAGCCCGACGAGATTGAAGACGTGAAGGCGACTCTCAAGTACATGATCAAGAATCGCTTTCCGACTGGCAATTTTCCTGCTAGTGAGGAGCATAAGGTTCGAGATGAGGTGTTGCATTGGTGCAATGGAGCTCCTGGAATCGCCCTCACGCTCGTTAAAGCTGCTGAGGTGGTTGATACCACAATGGATGTTCATCCTTTATGTTTGTATTTTGTGCCTGAATGATTTTTGTAGTGCAGGTGTTTGGGGATGAAGAGTTTGCCCGAGCTGCTATGGAAGCAGCGGAGGATGTTTGGCGCCGTGGACTTCTGAGACGAGCGGCGCTTTGTCATGGCATCAGTGGCAATGCCTATGCTTTTCTTGCGCTTTATCGACTCACTGGGAGGGCTGAGTATCTTTACAAGGCGAAAGCGTTTGCATGCTTTTTGCTTGATCGAGTCCACGTGCTTCTTTCGACTGGGGAAATGTGCGAGAGCGATAAGCCCTTTGTGCTGTTCGAAGGTTTGGGCGGAATGACGCATCTTTTCTTCGATATGGTTCATCCCAGTGCTGCTAGATTCCCTGGTTATGAATTCTGATCTCACTTTTGTTCATTGTCTGAATGAATGTAAGTAGTGCTGTTCTGTTCTAGCTTTATATTTTAGTCCAATAAGATGTTTGCTGGTTTGAAGGGATCATAAATAACACAAACACTAATGAATGTAAGTACTGCTGCTCTGTTCTAGCTTTTTATTTTAGTCCAATAAGATGTTTTCTAGTTTGAAGGGAACATAAATAACACATTCTTTTAAACCGGTTTACATAGCTTATTATATGTACATGATCTTTTCTCACCCTGGTTCCCTTCTAATCTTATAGGTGTTTAAATTAAATAGTAATAAGCATGATCTTTTCACACCCTAGTCCCCTTTCAATCTTATTATAGGTGTTTAAATTAAAGGAGGACCATAGGGTTTACATGGTTGATAGACTAACTCCATAAATAATGATGTTGATTTCATTCATTTTTTGGGCATTCTTGCAAAAATAGTACACCAAATTAGCAACTATACAATGAATGTTGTATCTGATTGCCAAAAAAAATCAATCTTTCTGCACCAAATGTTCAGCATCACCTAGCTGAACTTCACCTCCTCTGAGCTCATATCCATCCTGGAACAACGCCTCGATCTGCTCGAGCGACTTCCCCTTCGTCTCTGGGATGCATCTGTAGACGAACACTACAGACGTCGCGGAGATTGCTGAGAAGAGAAAGAAAGCTCCACCAAACGTGATAGCATGAGAAACCGACAGGAAAGACATGGCAACGAAGCCGCTGCAGACCCTATTACCGACGGCCCCCAGGGCGGACGCCTGAGCACGAACCCGTAAGGGAAAGATCTCAGACGTCAGAACCCAACAAACGGGGCCAATCCCAACGGAAAAGAAAGCAACATTGCCACAAACAGACAGGATTGCCAGTGTAATTCCTGCCTGTCCTTGTCCTAGAAAGGACAGAGTTGCTCCTACACTGAACAAGCACACAGTCATGCCAATGGTGCTCACGTACAGCAGAGGCTTCCTCCCGACTTTGTCGATTAGAACGATGGCGATCAGGATGAACGCTGTCTTTGAAACTCCCACGGCCACCGTTGCAGCTAGGAGGTTCGATTTGTCAGATATGCCAGCTGCTTTGAAGATCTCAGGACTGTAGTAAACAGTTGCATCAATGCCTGTAATCTGCTGAAAGCTCTGTATTCCGATTCCTGCTATCAGCATCTTCGCTAGAGCCCGAGACGGGTTGATCAGCTCGCGCCTGACGGCTTTCTCTTCAACTACATTGTCCTTGTTGCCTATCCCAGCTGCAACTAGTATCTCAGACAGCCTCTCTTCCACTTCCTCCTCGTTTTCGTTGGTCTTTAGAAGGACCGACCGTGCTTCCTCGACTCTGTTCTGCATCACAAGCCATCTAGGAGACTCTGGGATCACACACAAGGCGAATGCAATGAAGATTGAAGGTAGTATTCCGACAGCAAGCATGATCCTCCAGTTGGTGTGCGAAGGCAGGCCTGAAAACGCATAATTTGAGACGTAGCCGAGGAGAATGCCTAGGTTTATGAAGATCTCCGGGAATGAAGTGAGTGAGCCTCTTGCAACGGTCGGAGATATCTCAGCTATGTAAACCGGGGCGATCATGACACCGAATCCAATCCCTACACCAGCTAAGATCCTTCCGAACATTAGCACTTGGAACGATGGGGCTACCGTCATTATGATCGCCCCGGTTTGGAACACAATGGCGGCGAGCCCCATCGTCCATTTTCTACCTATGGCATCAGAAGTTCTACCACCACCTAAACTGCCTAAAAGGGACATCACACTCAAGATCCCTATAAGAATCTCTTCTTGCACTTCTGTTATCTTTAGGTCTTCTTGAATGAATAGAACTGCTCCACTCATTACTCCTACATCTGTACATTAATTCAGAAAGATTCATCTCATCACATGATCAAAACAATTCAATCCAGCTAAACATTGTCAAAAGAACATGGAAAAACAGAGCAGTTTAAACTAGTGATTGTATCTAATCATGCCCTAAATCAGAAACTTTGACTTTTCTAATTTCTAATTTCTAATTTCATTACTCTATCTGATGAAAAAACAAGCCAACAAAGACATCTGAAACAGTAATTGCTAAACAAAATGTGGATCAATAATCAATCTTTCTTACCATATCCAAGAAGAACACTGTTGAGAGATGCAAAAACAGAACAAGCGAAGACATACTTCCTAGTACTCTTCCTCCTCTCCATCTGTCGGTGGTGCTCTGAAGCATCATAATCATCATCAAAATCATCAATCTGTCTTAACTGAGACTCCATTCTTGTGTACTTGTTATGAGCTCCTCCCATCTCTGTGTTCCCATTTTCTAGCTGACTTTTTAAACCCATCTCCCAAAACCCTCTATCTTCTTTGAGTTCTAACTGAAATAACTGAAATCTGAAACTGCTTCAATAATTTCTGCAGATTCTTGGAAGTACAATCAGTGATGAATTGGGTGGAGGCGTGTTTCAGATCTGGTATTGGGAGATGAAGTTTTGACAAGTGGGCATTGTTTTTTCTTTTGTTTATGCAATCAATTAGAAAAGATTTGTTAATTACATCAGACAACATTGACCTCTTACTTGTCCAAAGGTTTGATGGAGCTTTCCAAGATAACTTCTGTAGAATCTATGTATATATAATGTAGTTTTTCAAAAAAAAAAAAAAAAACTCTAAAATTTGAATTTTTAAAGATTACTGAAAATCAATACTCCCTCAATCTCAATTCTCAAGAATAATTATGTACTTTCTATTTACAAGAATACATTTACCTTTTAAAAGAATATTCTAAATGATGTTTAGAATAATTATGAAATTTTCATTTACTTAATTGTAGGAATTTTCTTGATGTCAGGGAATTCAATTAATTCCCATAATTGGTGTATCGTGCATACATTAGAAGTTAGAACAAGTATGTAGAAGCAAATCATCAAAGACTATTTTCATCATTTAACTTGGGGAAATTTATTTGAGTTACAATAAATATTCTATTATTACTAGGAGATATACAAGTCTAAACTTTAATTATTATGAGATATGGAATACTCATATTGTCCCTTAATTACTAAAACTGTCTATGAAATTTATTTATCTTTTTATTTGTCATCAATCCCTTAATTAGTGGGATTTGCAACATATCCAACCTACGTTTAGATTTACGTACAGGATCGTGCTAAATAGACGGTGGCGCTAATCTCAATTCACGATTTTGAATAATTATTTTATCATTATTTTATAAATTTGGGTATATTTTTTAAAAGTATATAAATCTGCGCAACACAAAATATGTATATAGAGAATCTATTTCTTATAAATCTCTGTAGTCATGATTAGATTTATTCTATTTTATTAATATAAAGATAAGATTAAAATTAAGATTTATAAAATTAATTACTTTAATATTAAAATTACATTTCTTTAATTTCATTATAAGACTACATTTAAAAATTCATTATTCTAAAAATTTTGTATTTAATTTTTATGGGTAATATTGATAAAATAATATTATATTCTACTTTATTTATCATTGATTGATTGATTTTTTTATTACTATATATTATTATTATTAATAATATAATAATAATTATTATTATTAGGAATATTAGCTACCGAACCCGTGCATTGCACGGGAAGTTTTTTTTAAGTATATTATATAATAAATAATAATTATAAAAAAATTTGGTTGTTAAATTATTGTTAGTTGTATATTATTTTTTTTATAATAATGTTAATTTAATTTTGCTAAGTAGTACTTGATTGACTTAATAAGTTTGCTGATATGTTACTAAGTTAAATTTCGAATAATATGTACACATTGCATAATAAGTAAAAAAGAAAAAAGTTAAAAAGGTAAACTCTAAAATTACAATTACTATCTAAACAGTTATTTCGTGTAGGAAGTCAATAGCTGTTATGTTAAAGGCTTTTCATCCAAATAAATACAATAAAATTTATGTAATAATAACATAAATGAACATAAAGCAACAAATGTTTCATGAATCTTTTTATTTAGAAATGCAATAAGTTTCTATCTTGCATAAGTAGCTTGCGAAAAAGTTAAAGTCAAACATTTCTACATACCTCTTTGAATACGTAATTCATGCAAATTGCCTTATTTTCTCCTTCAGGTTTCTCCATCAATATCTTCAAGCCTACCTTGCTAGTAGATCTCGAGATAGCAACATAAAGTTGACCATGATTGAAGACTGGTCTTTTTAAGTACATCCCAACTGTATTCAATTATTGTCCTTGACTCTTGTTTATTGTCATGGCATAGGACACGATCAGCGGGAATTGTCTCCTCTGGAATCTGAATGGCAACTTGATGTCTGTGGGTGTCAATGTCAGCCTTCGTATAAGCACAAGATTACCAGCGTTATTTCCGGACAATACTCTTGCCTGAATCACATGATCTTTCATCTCGGTAACCAAAAGACATGTCCCGTTGCATAATCCCCTGGAGTGGTCAATGTTACGAAGAAGCATGATTCCCACCTTAACATGAAGCTCGTGGTTCGAAACTCCAGAGCACTTCAATGAGTTAAGAAATTCTGGTGTATGAAGATCAGCTAGTATGTCAAAATTTGCATCTGATTTACACGTTGAATCAGAACTTAAATAAGTTCTAAGTTCATTGCCATTCAATGCTATCATGTACTCATTAATGTTGTCCACTACATCAAGAGTTGGTGCAAGTATTGCTCTATCTTTTAAGTAATTGGAATCATCAAGTACATTGACGAAGGTAGGATATGTGCTTCTAACAATAGAACCAATGAGATCATCACCACCATCAAGTAGAATATCTTACGGAATTTCCACGTCTGCCCCATAATCTGTTGGCGTTCCGACTGGACCATCTCCAATTTTTGCAACCCAATCTGCAAATTCTCTGACGACTTCAGATTCACTACCCAATGGGCAAATTCGTCAGGCGCATGTTCTTGGTAAGCTTCAAAACCTTTACGTGTTCCCAGAAGTAGGAAGAATTTATTGTGGCACCAATTATAACCTGCCGAGCCCCCTTCGGAATGACTGGCAATATTTGTCTGAAATCACCTCCAAATGCAACAGTCTTCCCTTTAAATGGCCTTTCTACAGAGCAATCATCCTTTAGTTGCATAATATCTCTCATAGTTCTGTCAAGCGCCTCAATGCAGAATATGTTCACCATGGGAGCCTCATCCCAAATTATGATACTGCATCTCGATAATAATTCTGCTAAGTGACTGCCTTGCTTAATATTGCATGTTGAATCCTCATGAATATTTATTGGTATTGCAAATCGAAAAATGTGCCGTTCTACCACCGGGAAGTAACAACGATGCAATACCGCTCGATGCGACATTAAGCACAATTTCTCCTTTTGATCTAATTGCTGCAGACAGTGTATTCCACAAAAAGGTTTTTCCAGTGCCGCCATATCCATAGATGAAAAAAAATGGACTCCGCTTTCTCAACCATCGATTTCATAATTGTATCATACACGCAGTGCTGGTCGTCGTTCAACTTTTGACATAGTACCTCGTGTTGCCTATGTAAATCACTCCTGTTGTAGCGAAGTTCATTGATGATCATCCTATTTTCTAAGTGTGCATCGCGATCATGTTCCGGAACAGGCATCCCATTGTAATCACTGAGTGATTTTTCCATTCCTCTCAATATTTTATCAATTTCAAATAAAGTAGCATCAACTATTTCTTCCTTTGTCATCTCCAGTTCTGTATTTCATTTTATTTGCAAAAAATTAGAAAATTAGAAATGAAAAAACTTAAATATATTTATACATAAAAGAAATACATATTTGTGCAAAGATTTTGTTCTCCTTTAAATTTTATTAATGTCTACAAATTTATTACACTATATATATAATGCCATTTGATATGTAAAAATCAATGCTTCTTTCATTTACACTAATGTTATTTAATTCCATGTATGTTTTTTTATTTCTTAAATGATCGTAAAAGCACAGTTTGACATACTTGAATTGATTATTGGTAATGATTCAACATTAACAAGTTAAATAGTTCTTGCAAGATGATTATATTGTGTAAAGTAGCGTTTGGTGAATTTTTATTGATTCAAATGTTGCTGTGAAAAATAGATAAATTGCATCGCAAATTGTGATCGTTTGGCCTTGAGTCCGAATTTGTTGAATATGGTGTAGTTTTTTCTGCAATGTAAATAAAAAGTTGTGAGTAGGTAAGAACAAATAGAGCACACATACTGCTGTAGAATAAATTAACTCCACCAATGTCATTGTTTTCCTCTGTTCTCTTTCTTTTGTTAATTATTGTTGACTTGACAATCTTTCTCATCTTTTTACAGGGAGAATAAAGGAGTAAACAGGTAAAATAAAGGAGTAGTGCATATAGACATTTGTCTTGCGATTTATAAATAGGAGTAAAAAATAAATTAGTGTTCTGATTGATGTAAAATTGATATCACCAAAAATGTAGGTGTACTAATTGACTAAATTATGCAATATTTATGGCAATTAAGATTCTGAAAATTAGGAGGATAATATGCCTATAAGATTATATTTTAATATAGGAGTAGTGCATATGTTTCGTGCTTAGTTTGAGGCTAATTTATAAATGAGAAATGAACAAAACGGTAAGAAATGAGAAACATAATTTCTTATATATATAATTACAAACATAAAAGAGTAAACAGGTAAAAATTGAAATTAGATACATAAAGGAGTATTGCATATGTAAGAAGCAGTAAAGGAGTAATCATGTGATTTTTCATTTAGAATCATAAATTTAATATTACTTACCATATAAACATTTGTCTTGCTATATCACCAAAAATGTAGGTGTACTAATTGACTAAATTATGCAGCATTTATGGCAATTAAGATTCTGAAAATTAGGAGGATAATATGCCTATAAGATTATATTTTAATTTGGGGAAGATTGATTTCACGTATATTAATTAATCAATGACTGAGGATTATTTGTACTAAAATTATATATACTTAATTTAACAAAAATTGTATTAATTTTTTTCATTAGTGCACTTAGCAAAAAGATTAGTCAAATTTGACAAAAAAAAAAACCAAAATTGAGAATTATAAATGATAAAGGACTAAACTTGTAATCGGTCATACTTAGAGGACCAGTTGTGATATTTACTCATGTGAATATTTATTTATATATAATAATAAATAAATAAAATTTAGTGTGGTCATCGTTTTTAAATAAAAATTTTCATCAATTCAAAATTAAGAGGCGATCAATTTTTTAATTTATAATTTCAATTTTTTTAATTAATAAGCCTAATTTTATTGTACAATATGTCTAATGTGATATTTAAATTTGACAGATAAATTTAGATGATTAAGCTATCTTGTTTCATTATGATATATTCTTTTATGCCACAACAATAACTATTGTCATATATCAAATACATTAAAAATTATAATCAAGTTAAATATAAATAAATTAATAAGGGAGTAATCATGGAATTTTTCATTTAGAATCATAAATTTAGTATTACTTACCATATAGACATTTGTCTTGCTATTTATAAAAGATAAATTAGTGTTCTGATTGGTGTAAAATTGATATCACCAAAAATGTAGGTGTAATAATTGAGTAAATTATGTAGTATTTATGGCAATTAAGATTCTAAAAATTAGGAGGATAATATGCCTATAAGATTATGTTTTAATTTGGGGAAGATTGATTTCACGTATATTAATTAATTAATGACTGAGGATTATTTGTACTAAAATTATATATACTTAATTTAACAAAAATTGTATTAATTTTTTTATTAGGGTATTTAGCAGAAAGATTAGTCAAATTTGACAAAAAAAAAAGATCAAAATTAAGAATTATAAATGATAAAGGACTAAACTTGTAATCGGTCATACTTAGAGGACTAATTGTGATATTTGCTCATGTGAATATTTATTTATATATAATAATAAATAAATAAAATTTAGTGTGGTCATCATTTTTAAATAGAATTTTTCAACAATTCAAAATTAAGAGGCAATCAATTTTTTTAATTAATAAGCCTAACTTTATTGTACATCTCATGTGATATTTAAATTAGACAGATAAATTAGATGATTAAGCTATCTTGTTTCATTATGATATATATTCTTTTATGCCACAACAATAACTATGGTCATATATATCAAGTACATTAAAAATTTATAATCACGAAAAAAATAGGTAGCATAATTTACTTTGCAAGAATAAAAAAATATTTAGTTAATTGGCAGTATATATAATTAGAGTTTTTGGGAATATTTTTAATAATTGCAATGCAAAAAAATAGGTAGCATAATTTACTTTGCAAAAACAATAAATACGAAGAATCACAGTAAATATATATAATAAAAAAGGTATGATTAATGAATGGTTGTATCATACATAGATAAGCTTTTAGATAAACTTATTTAATTGTCAACCTGCCACGTTGACATATTATTAAAAGACAGCCAATATTGTCGTGTTCTCAATGTCTGAAACCAACGGGAAAAAACATAACTAATAACTTCTCATATAAACCAAACAGATGATCAAAATCAATCCATCTTTTCTATCTTTATGTTAAGAGTGTTGGTTGATAAAGATGAGAATTTATCCATGAGATTCTTCTTGGAGCTTGGCTCAACTACATCAAGGCCAATCACATTTTGATGAACATTATCTCCCTTGTTATTGGGTGTTTCAGCATCATGACACGTGGAATCGACCTCAATATCATGGTAAACATCATCGAGATTAGTTGCCCCAAGAGTTGAAACATATGCAGGAGTGTCAAACAGCCTAACACATCTGACTCTTATAGCCATGTCGGTTCGGTTCCGCACCAGATTTTGTATCAATGTATACTGAGATACCATTGCTAAAGGTGGTTGGTTCTTAACAGAAATTGAGATATGTAAGATATGGTGGGATGCACGTTAAGGTGTGAATTGTATTTCTGAAAACAGTACTACTTATAGCTACCAGGTATCAAATCGTCCATGAACTTTATTTTAAGAAATACATATCACTGCTCTTTGATAATTGTAATAATTGATTGATGAATTATTAGGAAATACATATCACTGCTCTTTGATAATTGTAATAATTGATTGATGAATTAGTGTTTTATGGTAACTCATATAAAAAATACAGAGAGAATAATAAATAAATATAATAAGAGGTAAAAGAAATTCATTAGTTATACGATAATTGTAATAATTGATTGATGCTATATATATAAGCTCCATATATATATATATATATATATATATATATATATATATATATATATAATGCTCCATATATACGTTCTATATAATCAGATTATACATTCTGATTATCATAATAATTAATATACTAAATATAAAAATATCGATAATTGTAATAATTGATTGATGCTATATATATAAGCTCCATATATATATATATTATAGATTTTCGAAAAAATAATATGTATATCATAATAATTAATATACTATATATAAAAATATACATGGTTCATTAGTTATTCGATAATTGTAATAATTGATTGATGTTCCATATATATATATATATATTATATTTTCAAAAAAAAATAATGCTCCATATATACATTCTATATAATCAGATTATACGTTCTGATTATCATAATAATTAATATACTAAATATAAAAATATACATGGTATTAAATGCAAATTAATATATAAAAATATATATATAGTAAGATAGACAAATTAAATATATTAAAATATATACATATATATAGATTATACTAATAATTAATATACTATATATAAAAATATACATGGTATTAAATGCAAATTAATATATAAAAATATATATATAGTAAGATAGACGAATTAAATATATTAAAATATATATATGGTAAGATAGAGAAATTAATTAAATGCAATCTTAATTATAATGTCAAGTGTATCTCATCCCTTATTAAGGACATATAGAATAAGGCGGGAAAAATAATGGGACAATTACTGCTTTAATATATATATATAGAATATAGATATAGATATAGATAGATATAGATTTTGGGTTAGATCGGATCGGGTCGGGTCATTGAAAATTCCTTAAAATATTATTACAGCGCAATTAAATGATTAAAACCTATATATAAATATTAATATATTCAATTCAATTAGGTTAAATCAAAATTTTACGTTGAAACGGGGTGCAGTGATAACCAAAGTGCTCTGATTTCTGTTCGGAGAGTATCGCCGTCGCCGGTGAGTATCCGCCCTATTTTGTTTACAGTTTACAGTTTGATTGTGAATTTGGGGCGTATTAGATTCGTATTCACATATTCAAGCAAACAAGATGGTGTTTGTTCGATCACCCGATAACAAAACCCTAGTAGTGAATCTCAATCCTTCCACCACCACTTTGAAGGCGTTTGCCCTCCATATACAACGGAATTACCTAATACCCATCCCGGAGCAGCGTATCTACTCGTCTTTCCGCCTTCTCTCCACCAAGGAGAACGACGCCGTCTTGCTTTCAAGTCTTGGGATTTCCCCAAATTCAACCCTAACCCTACACGTTCCTTTCCTGGGAGGTATGCAAGCGCCTGTCCCACCCAAGAATAGGGCCGAGTTTCTCAACACGAAGCCACCCCCAAATTATGTGGCTGGTCTGGGTCGTGGTGCTACGGGCTTCACTACTCGCTCGGATATTGGTCCGGCCCGTGCTGCTCCAGACCTACCGGATAGATCAGCCGCGGCAATTGGCGCTGCTGGGCCGGCTGGTGTTGGCCGTGGCCGTGGGAAGGGAAGTGGGGAGGAGGAAGAGGAGGAAGAGAGTGAAGAGAAGGGTTATGATGAGAATCAGAAGTTTGATGAGTTTGAGGGGAATGATGCCGGATTATTCGCTTCTGCGGAGTATGATGATGAGGATAAGGAGGCTGATGCTGTGTGGGAGGAAATTGATAAGAGGATGGATTCGCGTAGGAAAGATAGGAGGGAGGCTAGGCTTAAACAGGAAATTGAGAAGTATCGAGCCTCCAACCCGAAAATTACTGAACAGTTTGCTGATTTGAAGAGGAAATTGTATACCGTGTCTGCTGAAGATTGGGATAATATACCTGAGATTGGGGATTACTCGTTTAGGAACAAGAAGAAGAGGTTTGAGAGCTTTGAGCCTGTTCCCGATACTCTTTTGGAGAAAGCTAGACAGGAAAAGGAGCATGTGAGTGCTTTAGATCCGAGAAGTAGAGTAGCTGGTGGGACAGAAACTCCATGGGGGCAAACCCCTGTTACAGATTTAACTGCAGTGGGTGAAGGGAGAGGAACTGTGCTGTCATTGAAGTTAGATAGATTATCGGATTCTGTTTCTGGATTGACAGTGGTGGATCCCAAGGGCTACTTGACCGATTTGAAGAGTATGAAGATTACGAGTGACGCTGAGGTTTCTGATATTAATAAGGCGAGGTTGCTGCTCAAGTCTGTCACCCAGACGAATCCAAAGCATCCACATGGTTGGATAGCAGCGGCTAGGTTGGAGGAGGTGGCTGGGAAGCCTCTAGTTGCGAAGCAGTTGATTAAGAAAGGATGTGAAGAATGTCCGAAAAGTGAGGATGTTTGGCTGGAGGCATGTCGTTTGGCATCCCATGGTGATGCTAAGGCTGTGATTGCAAGGGGTGTTAAAGCCATCCCAAACTCGGTGAAGTTGTGGATGCAAGCGGCGAAGCTTGAGCAGGATGATGTGAACAAGAGTAGGGTGCTGAGGAAAGGGCTTGAGCATATTCCTGACTCCGTGAGGCTTTGGAAGGCAGTTGTGGAGCTTGCGAATGAGGAGGATGCTAGACTTTTGTTGCAGAGGGCTGTGGAGTGTTGCCCATTGCACGTGGAGCTGTGGTTGGCTCTTGCAAGGCTGGAAACGTATGAAAACGCGAAGAAGGTGCTAAATAAAGCTAGGGAGAAGCTTTCTAAAGAGCCGGCTATATGGATCACTGCTGCCAAATTGGAGGAAGCTAATGGGAACAGTGACATGGTTGGGAAGATCATAGAAAGGGGTATTCGAGCTCTACAGAGGGAAGGTGTGGAAATTGACAGAGAAATGTGGATGAAAGAAGCTGAGGCAGCTGAAAGAGCTGGCTCTGTTTTAACTTGTCAGGCTATAATTCGAAACACTATTGAGGTTGGGGTGGAAGAAGAAGACAGGAAAAGGACTTGGGTTGCTGATGCTGAGGAGTGCAAGAAAAGAGGCTCAATTGAGACTGCAAGAGCCATTTATGCTCATGCTCTCACTGTCTTCCTGACGAAGAAGAGCATATGGCTTAAAGCTGCTCAGCTTGAAAAGAGCCATGGTACCAGGGAATCTCTGGATGCATTGCTACGGAGGGCCGTTACTTACATACCTCATGCTGAAGTTTTGTGGCTGATGGGTGCAAAAGAGAAGTGGCTTGCTGGTGATGTTCCTGCTGCTAGAGCTATTCTTCAGGAAGCATATGCTGCAATCCCGAACTCTGAAGAGATCTGGCTTGCTGCATTCAAGCTTGAATTCGAGAACCACGAACCTGAACGAGCTAGAATGCTTCTAGCAAAGGCGCGAGAAAGAGGAGGAACGGAGAGGGTTTGGATGAAATCTGCTATTGTTGAGAGAGAACTGGGAAACATTGCAGAGGAGAGAAGGCTGTTGGATGAAGGGCTGAAGTTGTTCCATTCATTCTTCAAACTGTGGCTGATGCTGGGTCAGTTGGAGGAGCGTCAAGGGAACTTAAATTGGCAGAAAGCGAAAGAAACATACGAGTTGGGCTTGAAGCACTGTCCTAATTCCATTCCTCTTTGGCTCTCACTTGCTCACCTCGAGGAAAAAGTAAGCGGTCTGAGTAAAGCTCGTGCAGTTCTAACCCTGGCAAGAAAGAAGAACCCTCAGAACCCTGAACTTTGGCTTGCTGCGGTGCGTGCTGAATCCCGACACGGTCACAAGAAGGAAGCTGAGATATTGATGGCCAAGGCATTGCAGGAATGCCCTACCAGTGGTATACTCTGGGCTACTTCCATAGAGATGGCTCCTCGGCCTCATCAGAAAACGAAAAGCAAGGACGCGTATAAAAGATGCAGCCACGATCCACACGTGGTTGCTGCTGTGGGGAAGATATTCTGGCACGATAGGAAGGTGGATAAAGCTAGGATCTGGTTCAACAGGGCGGTCACCCTCGCACCGGATCTTGGGGACTTTTGGGCTTTGTATTATAAATTTGAGCTTCAGCATGGTAACGAGGATACTCAGAAGGATGTACTGAACAGATGTGTTGCAGCAGACCCCAAGCATGGTGAGAAGTGGCAGGGTATATCGAAAGCAGTGGAGAATTCGCATCAGCCGACAGAGTTCATCTTGAAGAAGGTGGTGGTTGCACTAGGAAAAGAAGATCATGCTGCTGAGAATGGCGGCAACTAGCCAAATCCTTAGTTAAGTGCAACTTTTAATTTTGATTAAACATATTCGGAGAAGGTTCTTTTATTACTACTATATGTTTTCTTTTGGATGTTAAAATGCTTGCAGATATCAACATTCTATGAGCTAGTGATGCTGTTTGGCCAGCGCTGCAGAGTGAAGTGATGTTATCGAATTGTTGTCCGAATAGTTTGTTAGCATCTTATTACGTTGTTTTAATATCGTGGTTATTTTGCTTATAGTCGTGTTATGGAATGACATCTTTTTGCACATTGGTATAATGGAATGTAGAGATTTGAACAATATGATAGTCGTATTTGCCTCCATATAACTAGTAGTATTTTGTTGGGCTAACACTTGCCAGTGATTAGTATTGAATTAAGCCGATAATCTCCAATGTCCTGCGGAAACTAAGTGATTCTTGACCATTTTTTGTTTGCTATAAAGTTGTATGCTACTATCGATCTTCAAAATTCTTAAAAACTGTCCAAATGGTGTATTAAGAATATACTTACCTTTGATTTTTTAAATTTATAAATGATAATAAGAGTCGATTTTTTTAGTTGTTCTTTTCTTAAGAGTCAATTTATATGGAGTATTTCCATAAAAGCACTAAGGGCATTCAAATCCAAATTTCAGCACCATCTCCAAAAGTTAGTCAAATCCCTAGAAGCTGAAAACAATAACACCAATCGAACCATTGTATCATCATTTAATAATAATAATAATAATAATAATAATAATAACTTATTTATCTTTCCAATCCTCCCTTTAGACTCTGGAGTCAATCTTTTCCGAAATTTTATTTTGAAAAAAATAAAATAAAAATCCAATAATATCTTTAGTAGTAGTAATTATCTATAATCCCTAATAAACATCAAGCAAAGAAGATCTTAGCAATGTTTTTCCCTAACCACCAAAAAATGAAAACTCAAGAAATGCTAAAGAATAAGGCCACACCACAAATTGTTGAAGATCTTTAACCATTGTTTTACATTCTCTTATGTACCAAAGAGAGAGAGAGAGAGAGAGAGAGCACACTTCCCTACCAACATTTTACAGATGTTCAACAGAAGCTGTTGCTCTTTAATGCATGAACATGTTAGATGGTACTCTGGAATCTCTATAATTCAGTAATATGTTTCCTGCTTTATTTGAAAACCTTTCTTCTTACAGCCAATGAGATTTGCTCATCAGTCATCACTAACATCGCCTCTTCACTTGTATTCTAACAGGATTAAGCCAATCCGACGAGCTTCTCACTGATCTCCCACAGTTTACGCGCTTTCTCTCCATCACTAGCTTCTTTTGAGAGCTGGTTCTGAAACGAGGACGAGTTGCTATTCCAGCTCCAGTATACGCCCGATTTTGAGAGGCTTGGATCACTCACAACCTGAAAAACAGATCAGAGGTATACTATAAGGGTGAGAGTCTGAAAGAGTGAAATGCAGCTGCCTTTGAAGATTGTGACTGACCTGTGCAAGTCGTTTACCGGCTTCTTCTTCAGAAACGTAACCTTTCGTGATGTATTTCTGGAAGGGTGGGAATAGGATCCTGAACAATGGTATGTGCTCTCTGAATAATCCTGTTTCAGCAATGCAACCGGGGTAGAGAGACGCGAAGGTGATGCCTGTTTCTTCGTGGAAACGTCTGTGGAATTCTTGCATGGTGAGCATGTTGCAAACCTTGCTGTCTTTGTAGGCCTTTGCACCGTCGAATCCACCACCATCGATCATGGACGAGCTCCCCACTCCGTTCAACCCTCCTGTGAGTCCCCTCAAATCCCCAAGATTCGCCTTCGGTGGAACGTTTCCAGCCAATGTGTTTGTGTTTCCTGATAAAACATGAATTGATCAGATGACAAATACTTTCAAGAATCCAACTTCTCAACCAAGAAACAGAGATGTTCATATACCCGTAATCGAGCCAACAATGATGAGGCGTTTCTGTGGGTAGTCCGATTTCTTCAAGTCATCAAGAAGCAACCTAGAAAGAAGGAAATGTCCAAGGTGGTTGGTGCCAACACTAATCTCGAATCCATCAGCACTGAAAGTCGGCTCTTTCGCAGTCGGTTGGTAAACGGCAGCATTGCACACGAGCACATCCAATGGCCTCTCCGAGCGTCTGAAGGTGTCTACAAACTGTCGGACGCTCTCAAGGGAGGCGAGGTCGAGATGCATAACCGTGTAGTTCTCCTTAGGAATGCCGACCGATTTAGCAGCCTTTTCGGCCTTGAGGAAGTTCCGGCAAGCCATGATTACGTTCCATTTTCCGCTCTCACCGAGAGCCTTCGCCGTAGCGAGGCCCAATCCGGATGAAGCTCCTGTAATAATCACGCAGCCTTTACGTAGAGTTTTCTTCTCATCCGATGAAGTTTGATTGATAGATGGAGTTGTAGCTGCTGTTTGTGCCTTAATCGGTCTGATTGCTTGTTTTTTCCTTAAATCCTGTAATGAAAACCATCTTTAACTAGCTCTACTACAAAATACTTCTTTGAGGCAAATTGTCAAACAGGTTGTGAGTAATGAATTACTCACTATAAACTATCATTCGTAATTCATATTCATCTTCATTTACAAACATACATCGATTGAGATGAACTGGACAAAATAATCTTCACACAAACTAACACGTTACAGTCCAGAGAATTTGTCCAAAAGGGATATCAAATCATCAAAATCCAACCAAATCATGGGTACATCATTCTTGAATCGAAAACCCCAGAAAGAAAACATGAACATTTGTACATTACCTTATTAAAACATGGGTTGAAATCAGCTTTAAATGTTGCTGGCAATGCAGCTCCAAAGAGGGACGTCTCTTTTACTGTAATTCCCTTGCTCTAACGACGTCGTATCGAAAATCAGAAAAAGAAAGTAAGAAGATAGTGGGAGTTCAACAGCTAAGAAAAATCTTACCTCTTTTGGAATGGAAAGAGTTGATGAAACCAAAGAAGCAGCTTGGAGAGCCATCTGCAGATTTCACAAATGCAAAATTTGGTTTGTTTTGGATGTTGATTTTAAGTGGTGTAATAGTTGTAGCTGTCGGAGAATGGGAGAGGATAAGGTGGTGATGGATTAAGGATGAATGTGGCCCACCACTGCTTATTCTGTCCAATCACAAATGGAGCTTGGATTCTCTCCCTAATTTATTGTCAAGATTTTTGTAGATATTCTTTAAAAAAAGTCCAAAACTTGTTATTTCGTGTAGATTCTTCGAGTCTTCGACGAAGATGATGCGCTAACACTTTAATATTTTTTTTTAAATAATTTAATTTAAAATTATTATTTTGATTTTCCAACTAATTTATAATTAATAATGTTAAATATATATTTTTAAAAATGACAATAAAATTAATTTAAAGTATTTTCCTACTATAATATACTCTATTTAGTAGAGAATTAATATCAGATCAAATTAATGGTGGAGATCTCGATAATTTACCTTGCATATAAATGGTTTAGTAGAAGATCAGAATTTAATTATTATTCTTATTTTTATTTGATGGGATACATTTAATAATTGAATTGAGATACATTTAGTAAGTAAAATTAGAGGTACTTATTGTCAAATTGTAAGAATTAGCTACACTGTAGAGCCTTCTAGACTTTAGAGTTTAGAGAAAGTAAATGGGCTGAGCTTTTTGCTTATTCAACGGAGAACTCATGTTGGGCCAAACACTAATCTCCATCAGTATTGGGCCTGTAAATCGGAGACCAACTAGGAAATCAAAGTTTAAATTAGCTACTTGTTAATTTGACTTGAATTATTACGACTCTATCGTTTATTAAATTTCCATTTTAACTTAATCTTAAGAAGAGAATTTCATCATCAAATAATTGATATATTTACCTTCAAGAACCAAATCATCACATTCTAATTTTCTTCTCTATATTATGAACTTTTACTATATTTTTTTACTCCCTCCGTCCCGGGTATTTTTACCCGTTTGTACGGGCACGGAGATTAAGACGTTTTATTTTTTTAATATATAATGTAAGAGAAAGTAGGGATAAATTAGTAATTTAAAAAGAAAAAGTAAATAAAGTTATTGGGAATGATGAATAAAGTGTAAAAAAGTAATTAAAGTTGTTGGGATTGTAAAAAGTAGGTAATAAAATATTATGTATTTTTGCCAAAAATGGAATGGGTAAAAATACGTGGGACACCCCAAAATGGAAAGTGGGTAAAAATACGTGGGACGGAGGGAGTATTTTATTTTAACATACATTACTTAGAAAGCATCTTCATCGTCTCTCCTGTGTTGAGGTCGCCTTTCGAACACTTCCTCAAGTACGCTTCTTTAATACCTTTTTCGTACTTGACTCCTGAGCTAGCATTCGTTTGGGACAGCTGAATCAGTGACTATTCATGATTCCACAATTGAATCAATTTGATGGACTTGGAAGAGGGGGTACGTGTCAAGATCCCCAAACACCCTATCTTACATATTATTTCCTCCATCTGCTCGAAATATGGTCTTTTTTCTATTTTGGTCGTTCGTTTTAAAGAGAGTCATTTTTTTTACACATACGAGACCCCACACACACCCATTAATACAATTAAAATATGAGGTCCACACTCCCACTAATACAACTACATACTACACATTAAATAATAATACTCCTTAATCAACGTGCGCAAAAGTAAAAGACCCTCTTTCGGGCGGACAGAGGGAGTATATAATAGTAGTATTCTATATATTTAAGTGTGTAAAATTAAATCATTTAGATTATTGAAAAATAGCTAAAATAAAATTACAATTAAACAAAAGCTTATAATTAATTTGGTCCATCATAAAATTGCAATAAAGTTTTAATTGAAAAGGTCTAACAGATTATTTTATATACAATATATAAAATTAAACATGAAACATTATTTACATTCAAAAATTCAATATACCTAAATCAAGATAAATTAAAGGCAAAAACCTTGTATGCATCTGATAACCCTCAATTTTAGTGATTCGGTATTAGGTTTTAAATTTTATCCTTATAAAATTTAATTTAATATTACCCTCTTCTTATTATTATTTTTTCTTGTATATATGTTTTAATTTAAATTGAACATGATATTCTTACATTTGAATTTACAAAAAATTAGTAACTCAAAATGGAATAGGGTTAGAAATAGGTGATAGAGGGGGGCCTCATGAAGCTATAAAATAAAATAGTATACATGATAACTCTCAATCTAATAATATATATTTATTAGTCGAGAAAATATCAATTTTGGTCCTATATCTTTTACCAAATTCAATTTTAGTCTTGTAATTTTTAGTATTTTTAATTTTAATCCTTTTAGTTTCAATTTTGGTCTTGTAACTTTTAAAATTTCAATTTTAGTCTTGTAAGTTTCAAATTTAGTCATATATATTTTTGAATTATCAAAATGAGTCCTATAACTTTTAAAATATGATATAATTTATAATAGGACTAATTTTGATAATTTAAAAATATATAAGATTAATTTTGAAACTAAGATGACTAAATTAAAATTTTAAAAAATATAAAACTAAAATTAAAACTAAAAAGACTAAAATTAAAAATACCAAAAATTACATAACTAAAATTGGATTTGATAAAAGATACTAACCAAAATTGATATTTTCTCCTTATTAGTCTCATTAATGACAAAACAACTTAATTTCTTAAGCAAGATTGAAAGGAAAAGTACAACTAAACAAGTGGGCGGTAGAGGTCATAGGATTTTAGAATACAAGTGCAATTTCAAGCATTATTTACTTTGACTTTGAGTGATTAATTATTATTAAAGCAATTCTATGATATAAGCTTCTTGATTACAAAGGATTATCAATCATTGATATCCAATATTATAATAATGCCCAATTTTCCATAGCATTTAGCACATCACAACTACCCTATTGTCCTATTACAAACATCGAGCCTATATGCCATGAATAAAACGAAAAGTCTTCAGGGCATCTCGTGTAACTCAATGGAGGTATAAATTTTTGTTACACCCTGGTATAGTTAATTTTTTTTTATTTTTATACCTATATATCCCTTAATCCATTCAGTACAATTAACACTATTTTAAGATTCCATTCACAAACCTAATTTATACACATTATTAATTTAAATATAATTTTTATTTTATAAAAGTATTGTTAATTAATTTATTTCACCTTTATCATTTCATTTTAAACTTTAAAATATGGAGTAATAATAATGTATTTTCATTCTAAAATGTTAACATATTTAAATATTTTTTGTTTAAATTGAAATATAAATATAATTGTTAAATATTTTTATATTAATTTGATAAAAACTTCACGACTAATACACAACAGTTAAGTGGATTAAGTTAAAAAATGATGGATGGTCTTTATTTTGTATTAAAAATAAGATAAAAATAATTTAAAATTTAAAAATATGTATGTGGACCCCACTTTTCATATTTTTTTTTGGTACAAATATTTATACCTACTGTTCAATTTGGCATTTGTACCTCAATATTCTCAATGGTGTTGTACATGAAAATTGGGTACAAATATTTATTTGCACCCAATCTCCATTTACTACTGGAGATGCTCTTACAATATTTTATATACGTACCCCTCTCTCTCTTTGATATAATTAACTTAAAATAGAGGTTATACGATGAAATTACTTACTCCTTTCGTCCCATTCAAATAGAGTTTTTTTTTTTCCATTTTGGTCTTCCCACCAAAAAAATCTCATTTCATTTTTATACACATGGGACCCACCTATTACCTCTCTCTAATACAATTAAAATATAGCGACAATATCGTCACTAGCATCAATATCGATATCATCAATAAGAAAACCTTTAGGCTTGTTATCCAGGAACTTGTTCAGAAATACCGTAATGAAAGAAATATAAGAGTTTGTTGCTAGGTATTTGACCAAATAGGATCGTCCGGTTCCTATAGAACCTATCACTAAAATCCCCCTAGAGGGGGATAAGGCTAAACCGAGCGAAAAGGTTTTCCATGAAATGGAAAATGCAAAGTATTAGTCCCACACGAAATTTGTGAATAAGTGATTGTCTGATAATGAGCAAGGAATACTCGTCTTTCTGCTAAAGAGGATGTATTGAATTCATAATTCAATAGATACTTTTTATGAATGTCACACCCACTAATACAACTACCCACTACACATTAAATAATAATACTTCTTAATCTGCGTGCAAAAAAGAAAAGTCCCTCTTCATCGGGATGGAGGGAGTATTAAAAAGTGTCACTCATCTGCATATGATATTATTACTCAAAATTTCTATTCGACCATTTGATAATTTATTAATGGTGCAAAATAATGTAGGAGTTATAAAGTAGAATATAAATGAGTAAAATTCACATAATCAATTATATTAACTCAATTCATATTAAAAAATAAAATAAAATGATGGTACTTGATTTCACTCAAAGTCTCAAACCCTACAATATGCTCATCCGAATTCCGACACAAGAAATTACTTTGTAATCCCTTGTAAGCACAAGTTAAACAGTGAGTCCTCTCTATAAGTAACTTGAAACACATCCTGCGATTTACCTCCTCCACTAATTCCCAGAACAGGAATGGTGGGGCCCCTAACGATGGGGTACACCATTTTTTTTTTCAAGAAATTGCTTTGTAATGTACAATTAAATAAGCACAACGATTAACACGTCCATCCGGACATCCTAGGTTTGTCGTCTTCCATATAAAATTTCTGGGTCCCACACTCCCACCTTCTAAAATTCAGTATTTACTCCTCAAACCATGGGGTGGGGGGTGGGGGTGAGAGTGTTGATATCAAGTGTGGGCCATATTTGTGTATTAGGTCAAGGAGAAGACCAACGTTAGATATTTCTACTTATAAAAATTTCTTAATCATATCACAATTTAAATCATCTCATTAGGTACCTTAACGTCGCAATTAAGAAATTAAGATGATCCCATGGGCCGGTTAGTGGGCCCACCCCTCAGCATACCCATGAAATTTTTTAATATTATTTTAATTGGACATTTAGCAAAATAACCAAATTTGTTACGCATGCTCATAATTGTGTGTGATTTTCTAATTTTACATAAGTGATAATGAAATGTATGTATTTTATTTGAATACCTTTGCCCCCCTTTGGCTTTGATTTCTACCTTTTGAATGTTGATTTTCTATTTCTTGTCATATCATTTTCATATATAATACCTAATGGTGAAATGACATACGAAATTAATCATAACTTTGATGTTAAATAAAAATGTGTTGTATAAAAACATCAAATGTGACATGAAATTGGATCTGCGTAGCTATCAAGAATTTTTTATATACATTATTATTATAAATATTCATTTTGAGTGAGGCTTGCGTGCACCCGGGGCACACCGTGCGCTTTTAGAATTTAGTATTATGGGTAAGGGTACATTGTTTTATTCTAAAGGGTATACACTTTAATTAGTAAGGGTACACCATTTTGTTCTGAAGGATATACATTTTTTATTAATATTTTTTATTTTTCTTCAGAAAATAAAGGATACACATCTTTATACTAAAGAGTATACAATTTAACACAAAATTCTAAGAGTGCACAGAGTGTGCCCGTGCGCCCGGGTGCACACAAGTTTTTGTCATTCATTTTTATTTTCGTGGAATTCACCTTAATTAAATTTTTTTTGTCCGTTTACTATTATCTTTCTCATCATATAAAAGAAAATAATACACAATTTAATAAATTTAAGTACATTTTAATTTTAAACTTGTAATTCACATCTTAACTCATAATATAATATACCTTACAATTTGTTTGTTATAAATAAATAAAAGGTGCCATAGAAAGTAAATAAAAACACAAGTGTAGTTGAATTGCAGTTTGGAGGGTATAGACAAAACTTCTTCACTGTGGAAAGTTATGAAATTTTCTTAGTTATAGCATTTTTCTCTTGAAAATTAGAGTTTATAATTTGATTAAACAGAGGTGTTGAATAATCTTTTATAAAACTGCAATGATTTTTTTTAATCTCGTGTTAATTATCACATAAGATATGATACCTTTTAATTTAGTATGCTCTCTATTGACCTAATATGATACATAAATATTTGTACTACATGCAAATAAAAATTATATTGAGAGGTGACATAAAAATATATTACATGGTGTAAGAAATAAATTATACTCCTTTAACAATAATAATAGAGGGTACAAATATGTAAAAAAAGAAGAAGAGCAAAATAAGTAGAGAAGAGAAGTCTGATATGTTTTTGTTTCCATCTTGTAAGATCATTAAAAAACAAGATCTAAGATGGATATAATCTGTCTGAAGGAGAACACAAAACTGTCTCCTTCTCTGCTGATGATCAAACCACTAAAATCATAACAATCTGCAAACTATACTCATGCAGATGGCTTTTAATACGCAGCCTTCTGCAGCTGATCCATCATGCCAACCAATGCAATGCAAGATTTTACTAACAAACATAATTAAGCTGATAATTAACATTAATCTAATCCCAAGAGAGAGAAGTGATCTGGAATGGTGGGATGAAGAAAGGAATTGCAGACATTGTGAAATCATGAATGCCACCTCAGGAGATTACCTAAAAGCTGATCTCCTGCTCTGTTCATGCTGTAGAAGAAATAGATAGAGAGAGATTGTGTGTGTGTGTGTGTGTGAGAGAGAGAGAGAGTTAATCGAAGGGTCTGGTGGAGGATGATGATGATGATTTGTTGTCCTGTTTCTGAGAATCAAAATCAGGTGGATAATCTTGATGTTTAATGTTTCCAAATGGAGGAAGATTCGGAGGCAGCAACAGATTGTTGTTCGAATCGAAGTTGTCCCAAACAGAGCTCCCCGGGCCCCACCCCTCCGGAATTGTTTCGAACCAATCGCCCCACACCAGTTCAGACGACGGAGCACCGCCATCTCCGCCACCCAAACTCTCCACATTGCCTTCAACGTTTTCACTAACGCTCTTTTCACCCTCGGGCGGCGGCTCCTCACCCGGGTCCGGCATCGTCATGCTTTCTTCCGCCGGTGGCGCCGCCACCGCGGCGGAAGTTGATGGAGACGACGGCGGCTTTTCCTTTCCGAAGAAGAGTTCTGGGAAATTGAGCCTCGCATTTTCACCCCTGAGCTTGAAAGCTTCCCGATCATACGCCAAGGCGGCGTCCTCCGCCGTGTCGAAGGTGCCGAGCCAGAGGCGGGTCCGGTTTCTCGGGAGGCGAATCTCCGCCACCCATTTCCCCCAGTGCCTCTGCCTCACTCCTCTGTACAATTTCGTCGACGAAAACGGCGCCGCCGGTGGCCGGAATAAGCTCCTCCCGTTTTCCAATCTGTTCATCATCATCATCCTCCCTCTCGGGCTCAAATTCAAAGCGTCGCTCCAATACTGCAACAACTGCTGATGGTGGTGGTGCTGGAGCTGAGACGACGGCGGCGATGACGACGCCGCCACCTCCCCTGTAAAATACGGCGGGAAACCGAAATTCTGGTAATGCGGAGCGAAAGAAATCATCTGACCTTGCGGCGGCGCCACCGGCGGTTGAAACAGGGGAACCGGAAGCGTCACCGAAACCGGGTTCGACCCGAATTGTTGCGGGCTTTCCGATGGTATCTGAGAATGATCCAACGCGAAGGGGAAAACAGGGCCCGAATAAGGATGTGTGAACGCCATTGAAGTCTGAAATGATCGAGGAGAGAGAGAGGAGGAAGAGGAAGAGTGCGGGCCGGTTTCGTGGCGTTCCGGGCTTCGGGTTTTCTTCAACGGCCGGTTGGAAGGTTCGTCGGAAACAGAGTTCCATTGCTGCAACTCTGTAAAGCTCTGATCTTCATCTCGCTCCCACTCCATTAGACTCCCCTTTCCACCTTTCTTCTTCGATTTACCTTTTTCCTTACCAGAATCCATGGAAGCTGATCGAACAAAACAGATTCTTGATTCAATTTTCCACCGCTCGCTCCCTTAATTCAGAAAATAAAAAACAGAGAAGCCCAGATGAAAAAACAAACTGGGGAATTGAATTAATTTAAATTAAATTAAAGAAGATTGAAATGATTTTTATCCAAAAATGTTTGATTGTAAGATGGTAAGGATGAAATATGTAAGAGAGCGAGCGGGTGAGTGGTGAAAGTGTGGAGACGAAGATTTGGAGGAGAGAAGATATATAATGATTGAGGGAGGAGAGAGAGAGAGAGAGTTAAGGGGATGAGAGATAAAGATTTTGTAGTGTGTGGAAGAATCGTGGTTGGTCTATTGCTGCTTGTTGGGTCCCACGAGGCTTCATTCTTTTTTTACTTCGACTTCCCTTGCTTTCACTTCACCCTACCACGCCCTCTTATTTTTTTAATTATTTTTTATTTTGTTTTCTTAATGCTAAAGAAAATAATTTTGATAATTTAAGAAAAATGTTAAGAATGAAGGAATTAAAAAAAAAAGAAGAAGTAAAATCAATACATAAATCCAATTAGAACAATAGTAATGTAGATTTTGATGGTGGAAGTGTTATGATGAAATTATGTTTTGTGGATTTATTTAATTAAAAACACGAATAGGCTATTGAGTTGGATTATGAATGTCCAGTGTTACATATATTTTCTATTATATATGCGTATTTGATGAGTGACATGTTTTAGAAGAAAATTTCAATATTTTTTCTTAGTGTTTGATATTTTATTTTTGATTTCAATTTAATAATTCAAGTTTATATTTAATAAACATCTTTTAAATATCCCTAATAAACATATACAAACACTATTTTTAACCATGCTTACAACCAAAGGCTCAATTCGAATCCCTACTCAGCAGCTGTAAGCTCAATTAAAATCTTTCCGCCCTCCTCTTCAAATCTAATAATATCAAAATATACTACCAAGAAGATTATAGTATATTCTAAAATGTCAATAGATAAGGTAAATTTGTAATTTATTGCTGCAGTACTAAAGATTAACACGCCACATACTCATTATCAAAATTTTAAAATTTAAATAAATAGAAAAAATATATAATAGTTGATTAGCCATATTGTAGTTGGGATGACTAATTAAAGAATTTATCGAACCACAGGAAGGAAGGTACTAGGGTTTAAGCGATCTCGTGTTTGTCATAGTTTTATAGAGATGATCATAAAGGGATATGATTAATCAAGAAATGACAATTAAACAATGGGATAGATGAATGGAAGATGGATGAATGAGCCAAGTAGATAGAAAATGAGACTAGCAATACTTAAAGTATGGAAATTTTAGGTATCATGCAATGAATTCATATGTGTCAAGGGTTAATAATTAAGGGCCAACACGAATTCCACCTAAACTCCCTCTCGAGATGGATAGGATGTAAATCATTACAAAATATCTCAAAATAGTTCAAAGGTTGTTTCTCAATCAAACAATTCTAACTAGGTACTAAGTTCAATTGGAGAGTCCCCTCACACAATCAATTGACCTTTCGATCTAACCAATCGAATGTTCTATCAAAGGGTTCTAAATCCTAAAGGATTTATCAATCTCTTTACAATTTATAATGCACATGAAGTGTTTGATGAAATGATTCACTTAATTATCCTAAGCACATAATTGATTTCTCAATCTAATCACATATTTAGAGCAACTAAACACACAAATCATCAAAAACCTCAAGATCTCAAGCATCAATGATACAAAATTAATAAACACAATCAACATAATCATTCAATTGCAAATACCCAAAATTATCCAACACAATTCATATTGCTAATCTCACAAAGGAGATTAGTCTCTCATAGTCACAAGGAAATCAACATAGACATTAAAATCCTTACAAACCATGATAAACAATAAGGATTCAATACAAAGTTTAGATGAAAACTTCCTTGGATGGCTCCAATGATGATCTTCTTCTTCCCTTTGCAATTATCCTCTCCCCATTGCTTCTCTAACTACTTGGATAGAGGATTTGATGGTAGGGTAATGATAAATGGTGTGGATGAAGAATGGATGGAGATGAAGGGGAAAAATGTGTGAAAAATATGTCAATTGGATCCAGGAACGATTTCTGCCTTATTTTCACGCAAAATGATGTATTTGTGGGCCTAGAACCTTCTAGAAGACATACAGATAAAAAATGACTTTTGACCGAACGCGGGTCGTGTTCTGTACATGGGTTGAGCTTGGTAGGGCGAGCTCGGTACTCGGGTCGAGTAGGTGCAGCGCAGTCTCATCGTTTCGCGCATAACTTCTACATTCGAAATTTGATTCGAGTGATTCTTGCGCTCACGTGATCATCTCTTCCTTGGCTTTCTATTAGGGGTGCTAAACGAGCCGAGCGAGCTCGAGTACCCCATACTCGAGCTCGGCTCGAGTACTTATCGAGCCGAGCTAGTTATGGTAACGAGCTTATATACGAGCTCGGTTCGGCTCGAAAAATACTCGAGCGAGCTCAGCTCGTTAAGCAAAAATGTTGAGTTTTCAAGCCGAGTCGAGTCAAGCCCAATATTAATTAATATATTATATATTTTTTATTATATTTAAAATATTTATTTTATTATATATTATTATAATTATATAATAATAATTAATATTATTAATTATTATTTTCGAGCCTTAACGAGTCGAGCCGAGCTCGGCTCGTTAACTGAACGAGTATATAAACGAGCTCGAACTCGAGCTCGAATAGAAAACGAGTCGAGCCGAGCCGACGAGCTGCTCGTTCGATATAATAGCTCTACTTTCTATCCATATAAAGAGCTGATAAAAATTCTAACATTTGAAAGTTTAACAAGTCATGCAAAGTGGCAGATCATTTTAATCATAACTTTCTTGTTTGGACTCCGAATTGAGCTCCGTTTTTTTCTACGTCTTCCTTTTCATGTCTAGAATCTATTTTTACCTAAAAATCATCCGTTTAAGTTCACTTTCACATATTTCCATAAAAACACAAAACACCACCAAAATATACACAACATACAGATAAAATAATACGAAAACACACATAAAAAGAAACTAAAATTTAGGTGAAAATATCACTCATCAATAGTGATGCCATGATGCCAACAACAAATATCTGAGACTTAAATAATTTAAAATACTACAACTTTTGATTGTCAACTGATACAAACAATACTATATATGCAACAAAATATGAATTTTATTAATACACTTTCCCATAATTTTATTTCTTATAAAAGGCCATTCACTCCACCACTCTATGATAAGTTACAATACAAAAGAAAAGAAAAAACATGTAGTAGTATTAAAAAGATAGAAGTAGCTCAAAGTTTAAAAAAAGTTATCCAAAATGGAAGTGGGTTTAAAAATGTCAACATGCAACTTAGTTGTGTTCGGACATTGTTATTCGCCAGAAAAGGAAACGCGGGATTGCACGAAAGAAGTCTGCAGTGAAGATGAAATGGGGTGGATCCAACTACACCGGTGGCCAATCAGATCGCACCAACTCATCGTACGGACGCCACCGCAGTTGCACACCCTGGACTACTACATAAGGATTATTGATGCTAGTTATAATATTATTTTTAATATATTTTCTGTTTTTTTTTTCTAAGTTTTTAAGGGTGTGATTTGGTAAAATATTTGTATAGGATTTTAGGCATTTTTATTATACAACAAAGTTTCATATGTGGTGTATTCAGAGTTTTAACCGTGCAAGTATAATTGTAGTCCAAGTGCAAATATTTTATAGATTAAATATTTTTCATTATAAAATATCGATTTGTCCAATTAAAAAGTATTCATCATAATTTTAATGATATACTCCCTTTGTCATTTGTTTCTTTTAATTATTATTATTTATTGTGTAGTGGATATTTATATTAATGAAGTATGCATATTTTATATTTTAGTTGTATTAGTGATGTATGTATTTCATATATTTAAAAAATTAAATGACATCCTTTAAAGTAATAGTTCAAAATGACAAAATGAAATCTTTATTGGTGAATGAGGAATTATAATACTTTGAAATATTTATTTATACGTTTTTAAAATTTTACAAGATTGTGCAGCTTGTGCACCCAAATTTTTGTGTATTGAATATGTTGAATATTTTGAGTAATGAAACTAAACTTCATCATAGTATAAACGTATGCTGGGCATGTTATCATGCTCTTTTTTCATAGTATAAATTATTATTTTTACTTATCTTTCTAGGTAATTTAATATTTTTAATAATAAATAAATAATAAAATATATTATACTTCATTTAATAAAAAGAGATGACATTTTTAAAATTAAAATGTCTTATGGAGATATAAAGTGTTATTTTTTTTTTAAATATAAGTGTTCACATGAATTATAGTACTAATAGAAAATGTAAAATTATAGTGGTTGGGATGTGATAGTATAAATTATACTATTATAGTACTAGTTGCAAGAAATGTAAGTAAGATGAAATGAATGAAATTCTATGCTATAAGTCTAGCTATGGAGGATCTTCAGTTCAGACCCCTACCTATGTACAAGTATATTCAGCAAGTACACATTATTATATACTAGCTTAGACTTAGGATAACTATTTCAAATTTATGACCCTAGAACCTATGCACTAAATTTCATTAATACCCAATAGTGTTTATTAATTGCAAGAAGAAAAATTGGTTGATATCCTAAAATTGTGAAAATACATGAAACAAACGGCTGCTAGTTTAATTAAGGGACATTTTTAATCTTCTTCAACTGCTTAAGCTATTTCAAAAATAAAAAATAAAAAAAATAGATAAATATATATATATATATATATATATATATATATATATATATATATATATATATATATATATCTAAAAAAGTAAACTACGTACTAAAATGGTTGATGTTTGGTTACATATGATTTCTTTTAATTTTCTTGTCCCTTTTATTTACTATACAATCAAAGAATGTCTAAAAAGGCTTGGGTAGAGTAGTTGTATTTGCTTCACCATGATTTCCTAAAATTCCAATTTATCTTCACATTTAAAAAAAAATAAAAAATTCTACACTTTATATGTAATTAAATGTCGGCAAAGTCCCTTGTGAGAGACGCTAGTTATGTGAGACCATTGGTGTGACGTGTTAAAATATGTCTATTATATAAATGAAGTATGTTTAATGGTGAGACGGATTTTTAGTGAGACGGTTGTGAGATGAGTTGACCCGTAGTTAAAGTATGTCGATAATGAATCATATCATAACATTTTAAAATCATACTTTAATTCATCATCCATCATACTTTATATAACATACTTTAACAACCATTAAACATACTTTATCTATATAATAAATATACTTTAACACGTCTCACAAACGGTCTCACATAAGTAGCGTTTCACAAGAGACTTTGTCTTAAATGTCACTAAATATTAACATTCCAATACCTATTTTGATTTTAAAATTGATATCTATGTTTATAAAGTAATTCTATCGTGACTTCGTGAGTTGTTCGTTTACATCTAAACCTATATTAAAAAATGAATCAGGTATAATAGAACAAATTGACAAAAGCAATAAATTATTTAACAAAAAGAAAAAAAAAACAAAGTGATCGAGTTATTGGACAAGGAGTTATCACGATTATTAAAACAATACTTAACCCTTTAATCGTCCCATTTTTATTCATAGTGTTGCAAATTTAAAATTGGTTATCCAAACTCTCCATTTTAAATTACTTGTCAAAAGCAAAAGTCATCATTTTTTAAGAACAAAAGTCATCACCATTTTTTGTTTTCTAAGAACAAAATTAAGTCTATCACCATTGTCAACTATTTTATATTGATATTTACAATCGAACTTTTAATTAATATTTATACCTATATTACAAATACATGAAAATGCGGGTGTGAATATTATTCATAAGTTTTTTTTATATTAATTTTTCATATGGGGGTGTAAATTTGTATTTACGAGGGGCAAATTCGTATTTTCAAATACTACGTATGTCAACTTTCTCTGTTCTTTGCAATGTTATACTCCTCCCCTCGTCCGGTTCTAAGGCATCTATTTACTTTTTACATGTGGATTAAGGAGTATTATTATTATATGTAAAGTGGGTAGTTGTATTAGAGGAAAGTGGTGGGCTATATTGTGTACTCCCTCCGTCCCCTTGAAAGGTACTCGTTTGCTGTTTGCACGTGGACGGTTCTAAGGTCTTTATTTGCTTTTTGCACGTAAATTAAGGAGTATTATTATTATAGATAAGGTGGGTAATTGTATTAGAGGGAAGTGGTGGGTCATATTGTGTATTTTCTTTATTAAATAGAGGAAATTGATGCTTTTGAAGCGGATGCCAGGAATAATGAAATGGATACCTTTCAAGGGGACGGAGGGAGTACTTTTTTACTAAATAGAAGAAATTGATATTTTTAAAGCGGACACCAAAATTAGTAAAATGAATATCTTAAAAGCGGATGGAGGGAGTATAAATTTTGACTTTATAATATTCCGAATTCTTATTAAAATCAATTTATCATGGGCTAAACTAGTGTGTTAACGTTGATTCACGATAAAATCATTTTATATTTTTGTAATAATTATTAGTATTTTTTATTAAAAGTGTATAACTTTTTACTTATATTATAAATTATTTATATAATATAATTCACAATAAGAGCTTTATTTAACTTGATTTTTACCAGGTAAGAGACAGTGAATTCTTTACGCACGTAATTTCCAACACTATTTTCAAAATTACACGGAACTACCAATAAAAAGTAGAAATAGATTTGAAATAATAATAATAATAATAATAATAATAATAATAATAATAATAATAATAAAATATGAAAGTCAATACAAAAACGTGCACTAATTTTATATCTATCACTTAGATTATCTTATTTATTTTACTATAAATATTAATAAAAAACACACAATATATGAAATCTCCGCAAAAGAAATATTTATAAAATTATTGCAAAATAATATACATAATACTATACATGTATATATATATCTCAGACAAAAAATAAATTAAAAAAATGGTCCCAAAATTGCTTGATATCTTAAATATTAAAAGATCATATATGTTTAGTTATTAATATTATATATACAAGATTAAAATTTAAAGACATCAAAAGTGCTTATAATTACACTGACATGGTTTTTTAATTTATGTGAAGTTCTTTAAAAAAAAATTAAAAATCAATCATGCTTTATTGGGAAGGTGATAACACAAATAAATGCTCCATTGTCATAATTACTTAGTTAACGTATTAAAATGTAATTGACTAATTTTATTAAACATTATCCATTCAGCATCACTATAGACAGGAAATTAATTAAGTAAGAAAATGGAAAAATATCCACTGATGCATATCCCCTATCAACATAAAGAAATAGAAAGTGTTCCAAATAATTAAACTACTCCCTCCGTCCCAAATTCATCTTCACGTTTACTATAGATACGGAGTTTAAGAAAATTCACTTTTTGACTTACTTTTGGGGGTAGTATGATATTTTTAGGTAATAAATAAATGATAAAATATGTTATGTGTGCTAAAAAGGTGATGACAAATTTGATATTAAAGTAGTATAGAGGGATATTAGTTAGTTATTTTTTCCTTTTATGAAAGTGTGGAGTTGAATTTGAGACGGACCAAAACGGAAAGTGTGAAATTAAAGTTGTGACGGAGGGAGTAGTTAATACATTTATTTAATTCATACTCCCGCTTTCAAGGGTATCATTTTTTCATTTTGAGCGTTCGCCCCCAAGGGTCTCATTTCATTTTTTATCCGCACACACCCACTAATAAACTAAAAAATGGGACCACACCTCCACTAATAAAACTATTCACTACACATTAAATAACAATTACTCCTTAATCTCCGTGCCCAAAAACAAATGACACTCTTAAATTCGAAAAGAAGGAGTATGAAAAATTAAAAAAATATGATCATGCTTTATTGGGAGGTTGGACATACAAATTAAATTAATAGTGAATGTTGATGTAATTGACTAATGTTATAAAATATTATCTAGTCAGCATCACTAAAAATAATAAAATGAGATTTATAAATAAAAAAGAGGAAAAAGAAAAATATCTATTGACAGCGATAGGGGCTATAGCAAAACATGCAGGTTGGAGAAGCACTTTCGGTGGGGAAATAGAAAAAATTGTCAGAAAATTTGTCGTTAAACAACCACCACGCCAAAGGGAGGTCAACCAACTTTACTGTGTCTGTGGAAGTCGGTTTGAATCGGCACCACTCCCCTTCAACTCATCATCACATTCTTACCATTTTTTATTTTTTTTGTTGTATTTATTTTTGGGATAAAGATGGATGGATGTACACATTTTTAATTTTCAAATTAAAAGTTAAATGTATCTTAAATATATAATGTAAGGAAAATTAAATTAATACTCAACTTGAGTTTAGTATATATACTACTCCAAATTGATACAATTATTCGCATATTCTCTATTTATTTGTCCCATGCAACATCTTTCACACTATAAAAATTAAAAGAGTAATACTTTTATCTAATAATAATACTAAGGAGCACTCTATTGTGAAATTAGAATTATTAAAAAACCCAAAAACTTATAAGGCCGACTCGTTTAACATGAAACCCGTTAAAAATAGATTTAAATCCATCTTTTAGTAGGCTGTTTAAATATGCCCAACCAAATAGCCCGAAGCTCTTTAGAGATGATCTTAATGGGTTAGGGATGGCTGTGTAACATTCTCATGTGAGACGGTTATTTGTCAGACAAATCTATTTATTATTAAAGTATAATATGTTATTTGTTATGATATTTATTAAAGTCTAATTATTTTGCATTAAAATATAATTTTACAGTGTTAGAGAATAATTTACTATTCATTTATTATATTTTAATAAATTACCCTATAACACACTTAAATTATTTTTTAATATATCATTCATCGTATTTTAATTAATCTTTTCTATATCAAATAGCTTTTCACTCTAACTTATTCACCTATAATAACTATCCGTGTTAATATTGTTGATACCAAAAATTACTATCTAGCTTTATTAATTAATTGTTCGAATTAAATATCTATTCCACTAGAAAACAAACTAGGGACTGCTGATTAAACGTAGGACTTAATTAATAATGACAACTTAATCATTGATTTCTCCATGCAAACATATATTATGCATATTTTCTTTAACATTTAATTTTTAAATTTCTAATCTCTTAAATTACGTTGGATTGTTGATAAATATCAGTGGTGAAAACTTGATTTATTTGCTAATCTATTTAGCTCTAATCCTGATCATACATTGTACGTATTTCAATTAATTCCTTACACTTGAAGGTAATTCATTCTTTTTAATAAAAAAAAGGGTTAACATTAGTTACCAATCAAACGATAACATAATATTAATACAATCAATTAAAAGTCTTCATTGTTATTTACGAAACATACGACTATTTTTAATTTATTTAGATTTTTTTTATGATGCGAGAAATTAATTTACACACGGTTTTCTTATTTCTTGATTTTCAATATGCATTAATGTTACATATATATACTTTTTTAAGATTGTGTACGTCACATGAGCTGTCAAATTAATCAAATAAATTAAACCTAAACATACTAAACATATACTATATATTTAAGTCGAAGAATTCATGTTACCAATTAGTTCTTTCAAACAATCTAAATCGTACCCTTTAATTATCATCACAAATGGCTTACCAATAATTAATTAATGGAGAACTAAATTTCAAAAAAATGTGGCAACATATTAATTGGTCGGTGTCTTGAGGAGAGTTGTGGGTTGAACACGTGTCCTCGGTTTTGACATTATATTCTTGAATTTGTCAAGGAAGCCTGATATAATTAGTCATGCCAAAAAAAAATCGAAACCAAAATTGAATTTTTCTTAAATAAAAATTGGTGATCGATCATAATGGTGTACATGTTTTTGGGGCTGGTTGACCAATTAGAGTGTCATTTTCTTTTAACAAATTAAATTTGGGCCAATCAAAATATTGCATGTGAACTCGCATATACAATCATGAATCATGCCAAAATTATTGATTATTAAATTTGTTGATTATTTAAAAATTATGAGTTATCAAAATCAATATACTCCCTCCGTCCCATCCTAATGTTACATATTTTCTTGTTGGGCGTCCCATCCTAATGATTATATTTTCCTTTTTAGCATATGAGACCCACACAAATTAATTACTTCTCTCTCCATGAACCCACACATCACACTAATACACCTACCCATTATACATTAAAATATTATTTTCTCACCTTAATATATATTAAAATATTATATTCATTAATCCCCGTGCAAAAAATAAACTTAATCATAAGGACGGGACGGAGGGTGTATTCGAAAAAGAGGAGTACAAATTTTGGTGTCATATTGGTAATTTGGGATTCTCAGTAAATATGGGGTATCAATTTCTGATCACGTGGGCTGGATTAGCCCCAAGGCCCAAATCTCAATTTACCCCCCTCTAGGTAGGGGGTAAATTTGGTATTTTATGTCTTTTTATTATCAGCTAACGAAAAGTGAAAAAGGGTATGCTATGATTTTGAAAATAAGGTAATGACGTGTGTTTATATTCTGAACATTTAGAATTTTTAATAAAACTATATTGTAATCCATTTAAATTATATTTAGCTTTGTGATTTAGGATGTCCATAATATGGACGTTTAGCATAACCCTTTTGAAAAATTAGTATCATTAAAAAATAAATTATATATATAATATTCTAAAAATTTGAGAGTCAAAAAAACCCTAAAACACATAATTAAAGATCAAGAAAGTTGTACAACCACGGATGAATGGATCCAAGTGTCTAACAACCCGACCCGATTTTGATGGTTTGCTTTTGAAGGTTAGCTTTCTTGAGCTCCATGAACTTGGCTGCCAGCTCATCATAATCTGGAAGCTTCGGATGGATATGGCTGCAAGGAAACGAACTCGATCTGTTAAGGTTGTCTGAAATCAACCTCTCATTACTCCTTTCACTAGGCATAGTTATTGCTATCTGCACTGCCGCATCATTGTCTTCGTATACACAACTATCCGCCCCGTTGCCATCCCTAATCTTTCGATGCTGATGTAACTTACGTCTGATATCGGGCGACGTGTCGCCCGAATCACCGTAGTATATCATGCATTCGATGTCCGTTATGATGGTTGGATGTTCATGATACATTGCTGATCTTCTCCTTGTTCTTTTCCTACTAGTCGTTGAGCTTTTTCTCGTCTCTCCCAATGGTCTGAACTTGAACAACCTTTGATCTTGGAGATTCCCCTGTTTGATCAGAGGTGGAACTAACTCCTCAATGTACACCACTTGTTGATCCAGCAATGTTGAAGAATCTTGTGTGGAAGATTCCTTTTCTTCGATGTGTAGATCTTTCTCTTGATCAAGTCCTTCGATTGCGTAGCAAATGTCTTGATTATCGGACGACGAAGCTTGATGGAAATCAGGCAGGTACTCTAGTAGCAACGGCCCGATTTGATTGAAGGTTTGAGCTATCTCAGAGAGAGTTCTGTACTTGGCATCATCAGACACCTTTTTCATGCAAAGATTTTCCTTAATCTGCAGTGTAAGAAGATCAACATTTATTATTATATCATGTGCTAATTAAACTTTGTTGTGATTGAGTTTGTTAAATAACTGTCTCATCTAAAAGTTTAACCTGAATGTGGACAAGATTTCCGGGGAGCAATTCGAGCGCAGTAGTGATGAAAAGTTGGCCGTAGCGCTCCCCGAAGAGCTGCCGGATCAAGACGAGCTCCGGCATCTCTCCAAGCCTTGCTGATGAGAAAATCAGAGTTGATACTGCTTCATTTATGTCATTAGGGCAGTCTCTGCAGTAGGTTATGTTTGGATTGAGTAAATATATCATTGTAAGTACTATAAAATGAACATTTTATTCCATTGATGATTTTCTTTTTAAAAAGAAGTTACTGTTACATTATTCTATATATCTTGATTTGGGTATATATGAATGATAAATTTAAACAGTGTTCCTTTTGTTAAATGAAAATTATGAATAAATTCCAAATTAAGGATGTAATCACAAAAACCACAATATATCCATAATTAATCAGAAAATTCTTGCCAAAGAAACTTAGAGAGTTAAATTCATTTTTTGCCCTGTAACTAAACAAAACTTCGATTTTTGCCCTAAAAAAGATAAGTTGTTCAATTTTGCCCTATAACTAATGAATTATTTCAATTTTTGCCCAATTTTGGCCGAAAAATGCGAATTTCGCCGGAATCCGCCACATCATGCTTCAATTTGGGGATTTCCGGCTGGTCAATCAGACGTGGTGATTTTGATTTTTTTTAACCAATGAATCCGCCACGTCATATCTACCTATTTATTTATTTATTTTATTTCCCAATCACCATAATATTTAATTAAATTAGAAATATAAAATAAAAAAATAAAAAAGAAAAATCAATTAAATAAATTAAAACCTGTAAATTGAATTTATAAAAAAAAAATTAAGAGTGTATATTAGGTGCACCCGGGTGCAACCTTGCACCCAACCTTTTATTCTCTTTTGTATACATGTTATTCTCTTTTGTATACATGTTTTGTAATAATTCTATACTTTTTTCACAATAAGTTTTTCATTAAAAAAATTAACATTCATATGTGTATAACTTTTTATTCAATAGTGTATACATGTATTTTAATAATTGTATATTTTTTACACTCAATTTTTCATTAAAAAAATTAAGTGTTAAATTGTATACATTTTTACTCATAATTGTATATGTTTTTGTTTATATTTGTATGTGGGTGCACACTATATTTAGCCAAAAATTAAACGTGAACTCAATGAAATCCGCTAATCTGCTGCTAAATCAAATCTCATGGTTGCTGCAGCTGCAGATCCATCATCTCCTGCTCCGCCGAGCTTCCTTCGTCCTCCCTCCCACGCTTCATCCCGATGAGTACCCGAACAGTCTCGCGCTGATCTCCTCCGCCGCCGATCTGATGTTGAATTCCTCGCCGTCGTTTACCGCCGCGGTGGCCACTGCCGTCTGCATCTCCTCGCAGAATCTCGTTGCCGCCACCGCCGCCGTAATTCGACATCAGGACGTATATATCGCTGTATAAATTCTTATCTGTCTTAGCTCTTTGTTGAGTTGAACGTTTTCTTTTCTGAGTCGCTCGTTCTCACCGATCAATTCTGAAGTATTCCCACCGAAATCACGCGCCATGACCGGGGAATTGGAAGAGGAAGCACTTGTTCCTCGCCGGAGTCGGTTTCTGCTCTGTTCATCGTTATCGTGTGGTTAGGGCTTTAGCAGATTAGGGGATTTCACACGTTTAATTTTTTTTATATAAATTCATTTTCAGGTTTTAATTTATTTTATTTTATTGATTTTTCTTTTTTATTTTATATTTCTAATTTAATTAAATATTTGGGGAAATAAAATAAATAAATAAATAAATAGGTGGATATGACGTGACGGATTCATTGGTTAAAAAAAGTCAAAATTGTACCAACCTGACGTGGCGGATTCCGGCGAAATTCGCATTTTCCGACCAAAATTGGGCAAAAATTGAAACAATTCATTAGTTATAGGGCAAAATTGAACAACTTATCTTTTTTAGGACAAAAATCGAAGTTTTGCTTAGTTATAGAACAAAAAATGAATTTAACTCAAACTTAGATTAAGGGTTGAATTATGTACCTGTTTTTTCGGATGTAAGAAAAATTTAAAATTAAGAATTCAGAGAAGTGGTCCAGTAGATCATAGACTTGAACAATATTTTGATCCATGATCAACTGCTCAACCTGTGATGAATTCAAGAATATTTCATTACATGAGTTTATACATTAAAATCAACCTCGTATTTTAGGAATGAAATACCGAGATTACCCTTTGGAATGCAGATTGTTGATGGCCATTTCTGAGAAGCTGAGCAACATCTTGTGTGAGCAGCTTCACCAGGCAACCCCTCTTGCTCTTCACCACTTTCACCCGACACTGCAAATTCTTTATCAATTTCTTGCTGCAATTAAATTAATTAATTAATTAATTATCATAAATTCAGACATGAATTGAAATCGAAAAAGAAATGATATACCATTTAGGTGCCTTTCTCCATCCAAAAAGAATATCAAACATATTTCAGGAGAAACTGAAAATGACCAATTCATTAGCTGATGAGAGAAAAAGATTGAAGGTGAAGTGAACCACCAGTGACAGTAATTTGAGATTTTCTTATTCTTTTTTGGGGTGGTTATTAGAGGGTCTGTTCACCACTCCATGGAAACTGCTCCACTACGCAGGATATATTATTGGGTGTTACAAGGTTATTTTATTTATTTTATCAAATATACTGCTATATATTATTCCCGCCATTTTTATTATAATTAATAATTACTCGGAAAATTTAAGATGAGTGACACAGAAAAATTACTGCTTCAATTAAATTATTACAATTGAGTATTTAATTACAGGTCTTACAATACACTCGTATTTTTAGCTAAGGCAGTGAAATAAAATTAAACAATCATAATTATTAATGATGCCAAAATCATAGTAATATATTGACAAATATCTTCAAATTATCCTAACAACATAATTTTAGGCAATTTAATGATTCCTACGGAACCATTTATAAAAAGTAATAATCAAATTTCCTTGTATTAGTCTCGAAATTCAAGATGATTTTCTAGGTAAATCCTTCAATTAGCATCATATTGTTTTAATCTAATGAAGAAATTTCCCATATTTGTATAAACCCTACGTTTTAAAGAGTCAAGATCCCACTTATTCTAACACTGAAGTAGGCCAACTTCTTGACCAGAAGGCAGGTCCTTAATTCAATCACAAAAACAAACATTTGCACTATTGTGTGTATCCGAGTGTATTGAGCTAGATCTGTGCGTTCAGGTTCAATTTTGTAACCTTTAGTATTAGAATTTATACCCTTAGTTTTTAGGGATAAAAAATAAATTTTTAATCAAATATTTATATTCTTCATATTTCAGCCAATATTTTTAATAAAATTTATATTTTTTAGATTATATACCTTGTACACTGGATGCAATACCAACCCTAATGATCAATTTTAAACGAATCTGAAATCTTGTTTCAAGTTGGGAAAAAATCTTCTAAATTAAAAATTTAGAAAATTTTATTAATTTAAATCAAAAGTCTAAATATAAATAATCCAAATATGGAAGTGAATATTTAATCCACTTATGAATATGTGAATATTATCCCCTGCATCTGTCACAAAAATTTAATGGGTTATGAAATTTTGTAGATTATATAGTAAAATAAAAAATATACTCCATATAAAATACGCTATTAAGTGGGCCCATATTTTCAGGCAGTAGGCTTTTGTTGGATTAGCCCATATATCTAGAGCCAATTCAATGGGGCGATTTGTTCGGGCCAGTCTTTAATACGAAGCCCAATTAAATATGAGAGCATCCCGATGGTGTAAAAAATTAATTGGGCCTAATTTTTCATACATGCATATACCTAAATAAATCGAGCCTTAAATACTTTCCAAATAAAGTTGTTGTGAGACTTGGAAAATGAAAAATCATAAGGAATAATTTCGTCATCCAATTAGTCCTTCTATTATCCAGCGACACGTGTTGCCATTAAAAATGTAGATATTAATATCCACCAAGACAACGGATAAATTTTCTATATAAGAGAGTGTATAAATATTTCAATTATTGGGTTTACATTTTGCCTTTAATTAAAATATAATAATAATCTTAATTTGTTAGAATTTATTATATTTGTACACCAAGTTTAGGTTATTATTATTAAGTCAATGACTTTAGGATTTAAGTTTTGTTTATAGATTTTAATATTGATCTTTAATTTAGGCCGTATTATTATTTTTATATTTAAATATATTTTAAATAGTGTACACTCATTTTACATAAGAAAATTTGAACAATAGATTTGGATGAGACTTTTTTTTATTATTAAATATGCTATTATTTTTCTTTTAAATTATTATTACCTTTTATTTATATTATAAATTGTTCGCATAATACATTATCCCTTTTTAATAATTGAGTATTACTTTTTTATTATAAGATTATTAGGATTACTTAATTTTTATCACTCTCACGAAATCTACTTCCATCCACAATTAATGGTACGCGGCTACGCGCTGATGCAAAATAATTGAAATCAACTTAACTTTTATTTATGGAATAATTTTTAAATTGAGCATGGACTACATTCCCATCAACCCTAAATCTAAATACAATATATTCCTTTTTTACTTTTATTCTCTAAATTAGAAAATAATCACAAAGAATGATTTACTAATCTCATATCACATTTATTCAAATATATAAATGAAAATATATATTCCTAAACTTGTATATATATCCCAAAAATTCATCCTCTTTTTCCCATTACGCAAGTGCTACAACTCCATTAAATGTAATTGAAGCATCTTTAGACATTCTACGACAATTAATTCCTCTCCTTGTTAGTTTTTTTTATTTATTATTTTATTTTTCTCATTTAAACTCTTCATCCTTTTCCCTCCATTGGACTCTCTTTCAACCTTCTTATCTCCATACCCCTCTCTCTCTCCTCTCTTTCTCTCTCCTCTCTTACTTTTTTACTTTTTATTTCCATCCTCATCTCTCTATCCAATATTTGGCTTCTCCTAAACACACTAGTTTATAATTAAAAACCACACAAATTTATTAAACATTCAAATAATTTTCTTGGTTGATTTAAGGTTAAGGGTGTGGAAGATCTCATCATATAGGCGTATGACAGTATAAGTTCTTATATGTATAATTTTCTTGTTTATTTCTTTTTATTTAATTTTATTTCAGAAAACTTAAAGCAAGGTACATTGGCCAATTTTTTCTTTTTTTCAAAAAATTATTTGCTAATATTATTAGTTTGTTCGTATGTTTACATTTAATGGAAATATCTAGACATGCGCATGTGGTCTGAATATTTACTTATGTTTTTTTTCCTCATTTTGTAAGAATAAACATTGAAACAAAATAAATTAAAGATCTATTTAATTAGCCGGTGGATTTTTTTTCCATCTTAAATTCATCCAATTGCATACTAGCTAGTGAATATCCTCTCTCTCTATATATATATATATATATATATATATATATATATATATATATATATATATATATATAGTATTTCATCAATAATTCTTGTATCAAAGTTTTTTTTTTTAATCGAAGGTGAAGAAGTCATGTCGAGTATGAAGTCGAACTCTTCGGATAGTGAAAACTCGAACGAAAACTCTATCGATGAAATGCAACCAAAGAGAAGAAGGCGTTACCATCGTCACACTTCAGAGCAGATCCAAGAAATGGAAGCGTATGTTTTTTTTTCCTTTAGTTATTATTATTATTGAGGCGAAAAAAAACTATGTATATAAATGATAGTATATGTAAACGAATTTACTTAAAATGGCTTAACTTTTTCAAAGTTGAAATAGAAATGAAAAGAGTAAATATTTTTTGGCCAGAAGTTTCAAATCGAACAATGTACTTGGTATTTTTACATAAAATATTTTGAATTTCTAACTATGTAAGTATGTAGATTTTTTTTAAAAAAATTAAATAATTTTCTGTTTAAACTATGAAGTTGTCATTTAAATCATTTTAAATAATATAGTATTTAATATTTAATTCTAGTTTGAATTTCGTTTGACATATTTTTCTGTCTGGCCGATCTCTGATTGGTTGTAATTATGTACCAATTAATTCCAATAAATGGAGTACATTGTATTCCATGCATAATTATGCTTTTGACTGATTAAAAAAATATATTAACTTTTACATATATGGATGATGTAACATGTTTATGGAGCATAAGTGATTTATAAATTTTTTGGTGTTGAGTGTTTTTGTCATAATAGATCTATTCACAATTTAAGGGAGTGTATAAAATAAAATTTTCGTTTTTTTTTTAATATGACATTTTTACCCTTGATTATAGATTCTTTAAGGAGTGTCCTCACCCGGACGACAGGCAGAGAAAAGAACTTAGCAAACAATTAGGGATGGAACCTCTGCAAGTCAAATTTTGGTTTCAAAATAAGAGAACACAAATGAAGGTAATTTATTACTAATTTATTATCAAATCACATCTTTAACTGATCCTAATTATTGATTAGTTTTATTTCAATCTCTCTTAGATTTTATTAATGTATCAATCTTCTCCTAAAATACATGCTTTAAAACCATGTACAATTTTATCTTATTTAGCAAGTAATAATAATGAGGTCATTCTTATAACCATTTATAATTATGAGAATTAAGGATTTATGCATAAGAAATTACACAATGTAATGCTTTAATTGCTCATTTGCGTACTTTTTTTTTTTTGTTGTAATTTTCTCATTTGTTTGTCTCATATGATCAGACTCAGCACGAGCATCAAGAGAACTCTCTGCTCCGGAGTGAAAACGAAAAACTCCGAGCAGAGAATATGAGGTTTAGGGAAGCCCTCACCAATGCTTCTTGTCTTAACTGTGGAGTTCCAACTCCTGTAAGAGAATCATCCTTTCATGAACATCGACTACGACTCGAGAATTCTCACCTAAGACAAGAGGTTTGAATGCATATATGATGTATTCACTAATTTATCATACTGTATTTTAAGTGTAACGTATACCTCATGCATATATACGTGCATTGATGTAATAAAATACGAAACGTGTAATGCAGATCGATCATATTTCTTCAGCGACGACTAAGTATGCAGGGAAGTCGATTGAGAGTAGTAGTAGTCCTTCTTCCGGTCCATCTGCAGAGTTTTGGAGCTCGATGAACTTCAATGAAGGTCAAAATGATGAATATAGGTCTATGGTGGTCGATCTTGCGACTGCGGCCATGGAGGAGTTGACGAGGATTGCTCAATTGGGGGAGCCCTTGTGGGTCTCTAGTATGGATAGAAATTCTTGTGTGTTGAATGAGGAGGAATATTTGAGGGCTTTTTCTAGGGTTTTTGGACCAAAAGCTAATGGTTTTAAACTCGAGGCAACTCGTGAGACGGCTGGCATTGCTATGTCGGCTGCCAACATTGTTGATATTCTTATGGATGTGGTACGTGTTATAGATGGATGAATGACACGTAGATGAGTTGGAGGACTCGATGATAAATAACAACGGCTCTTGCATGTCGTTTATTAAAAGAATTTGGATTATTGTCCAATTTTAGATCATAATAATTAAGTAGGTAATATATATATGTTGCCATAATCTCTCATTGATTAGTTCAAAAAATACCATGTGTAGGAGAATTGGGCAAATGTTTTTTCAGGTGTGGTTTCACGAGCTATGAGTTTGCAAGTTATTTCATCTGGACTAGGTGGAACGTACAACGAAGCTATACTAGTGGTAAGTACGTCCAATGAACTTAAAATACTTAAACTTTTAGATCAGATGGTCAGTAAACAGGCTATCAGAGACATAACCTGATAAGAGGCACACAAGGTGGTCGGTTAACACTACGTATGTAATGATTTGAGTTTAAATTTGATGTTGTAGATAAATGCAGAGTTTCAAATACCATCACCTGTCGTCCCAACTCGCGAAAGTTATTTTCTTAGACATTGTAGACGACATGTGGATGGTATATGGGCCGTGGTGGACGTTTCATTAGATCACTTACTCTCTACTCCCTCAGTGACATGCCGGAGAAGACCCTCCGGTTGTCTAATTCAAGACATTCCTCATGGACATTCTACGGTAATAATGCTAACTCAATCTTAATTTATAGTGTATTATACATTATTATAACATCCAACTTTTTTGCTAAATATACCCATCAAAGATGTAATGACATGATATATTTTTGTTTATTGTGCAATATCATGTATAACTTTTGTAAACAATTTAAAGTTGTGTTCTAATAACACATGCCTTAATATATATGTTGGAATTTGCCATTCCAAATTCTATAATTTGGTTCGAATTGAAGGTGATATGGGTTGAGCATATGGAAGTAGAGGAAGAAATTCATAGTCTATACAAACCTCTTATTACATCCGGTCTTGCATTCGGGGCACGACGATGGGTCGCAATTCTCGACGGATATTCTCAGCGTCTAGCAAGATCATTGATTGCAGCTAGACTTCCTTCAGAGAATCCCAACAATTTCATAGGTAATTCAATCACAAATGAAAGACTCATGTTGAATTATTATATTTAAAAAATAGATAACCCTAATGCAAGATAGGGTCAAGATCTAGGGTTTCATCTTACATTGTTTTTTTTTTTTTAGTTGGCAACCATGAAGGTAGAAGAAGTGTATTAAAGGTGGCAGAAAGAATGGTGACGAGGTTTTGCCGTGGGGTGAACACGTCGGTTATGAACACGTGGTCGACCCTATCCGGTTCCGATGGGGAAAATGTCAAGTTTATGACCCGAAAGAATGTGGATGATCCGAGCATGCCATTTGGGGTTCAGCTCAGTATATCTACCTCTTCTTGGCTTCCAATTCCACCTAAAACAGTCTTTAATTACTTGTGTGATAACGCCACTCGAAAAGAGGTAATTTCATGCTCTAATTTCTACTTTTCTTGTATTCTCGATAAACTTATATAAGACCGTCTCATATATCTAATCCAGTGAGATGAATATTAGGGCTCAACTAATAAATTACCTATACATGCACAAAAAAACCTAAATCAACGGTTCCAACCCGGAAATCGGTTGTTTCAATTGGAACCGATCAAAATGGAATCGAAACTGGGTTTACTTCGATTCGGTTCCGGTTCTTCATTTCGTGATAGTTCCGGTGTTTTTTTTTAAACGTTTCAAAGGCTAAAAATAAAAAATAAAAAATTTTAAGAACCGAAACTAAAACCTTTCTACCCTGGTTCTGTTCCGATTCCCCATTTGTGAGAACTGGAACCGGCGGTTCCGAACCGGCACACATGTCTAAAATTAGCTACACTTTTTATTTAATTGATGATTAAATTCTAGTGGGACATGCTTTTGAACGGAGGAGATGTTGAAGAAATGACTCACATTTTGAGTGGTAAGGATGAGGGAAACCGTGTCACACTCTATCAACTAAAGGTGATGATTTATTTTCTTTTTAAGACAATAAATAAATTAACTAAATATTATTATTATTAATTAACACACTTGATCATAGGGTACGGAATCAAGCTCAAGTCAAATGATGATGTTGCAAGAGAGTCGTAGAGATCCAACTGCGGCTTATGTTGTGTACGCACCGATAGACGCAGTTTGTGCGAACGCAGTACTCCTAGGCGGGGAAGACCCGAGCCACGTGCCCTTACTTCCGTCGGGATTTGTAATTCTTCCCGACGGACCCACTGGCCGTGGCCAGGGGAGAGGATTAATGGCAGCTCAGGCTGACACTGGAGGATCCCTCTTGACTATTTCACTTCAGGTTTAATTTTAATCAACAACTTATAAAGTATTATTATGATAGAATGTTGGCCTTAACTCTTGCATGATTTAGATTTATAATTCTTTTTTGGCACTATCGATCTAATTAAATTACTTTTTATTTTTTAATTATAGATTTTAGTTGATTCAACTCCGGATGCAAGTCTTTCTGTGGGATCGATCGCAGTAGCTAACAAGCTTTTGGGGTGCACTGTCGAGAAGATCAAACAGGCATTGATTCCTAAATCTTGATCGATTTGATTTATGAATAGAATTTACAGTTTTCAAACTATTAATTAATACTGATCCGTTTTTCTTTATATTGCATATATTTATTTGGAAAAAAAGAAGTTGCTTAATATTTCAGAAATCAATTAAAAGTGTTTTTTCCTCCCTATTCTCTTTTGAATGCCTGTTATTATGACAAAACAAAACTCGACAAATATTAGCTCACCTAATTTAATAGGGTTTTGAGGCTTAAACTTAATCATTACAAATATTTATCAAATTATTACCAGATCAGCCCAATACTTGAATGTCTATTTAGCTATATATCAATTATAAATTCACTTATAAATCGGGATATATATTTAGTTAAACATTTTTTAAACGCAAATTATTTTATATATGAAATCGTTTTTTTGTCTTTTTAATATCGCCCTTTTCTATTATGTATGGTGTATTTTGCTCCTAAAATTTAACAAGAGTATTAATTAGTAAATAAATAATACTCCATTATGACGTTTTAAGTAACACAAAATTGACAGAATGATATACCAACATCACCAAAAACGTGGAATGATCAATCAAGTAAAAATCTACATGCATGAAATCATCACCTACTTATAATTATATTCTATATAATAAATTGGAATTAATTATCATAATCAAGATGAACCTCAAATTAAATCTCAATAGCAAACGTGGTCTCCTTAGATTTGATGAGAGAAGTTTTATTAGGCGACAATCCGTCAAGCACCATCGAACAATTCACGAAAACCTTAAACTCCCTCATCATAACATCTCCAACAACAACGTTAATAGGTGCCTTAATCTTCACCATTACCGGTATAGCTCGATTACCTTGATCATTAATAAATTCCTGTTGAACCGTCGGTCCGACTGTTGAATTCCCCGTCAAGTCGACATCAAACACGGTGGTGTTCATGTGGCCCTGTCGGAAAGCCGGCAGCTTTCCGGCGCAGATAGTCATGTTGGAATATTCTACCGTGACGAGGCTGTCGTTACCGTAGATGAACTCAATGTTCTTGTTGGGATTCTGAGCACGGATGGTGACCTGCAAAGCTGTTGTGAGGGTGGAATCGCGGTTCATGTTGAATGTTTTGACGTCGAAGGATTCGACGTTGTAAGAAGGGATTTTGGGGTCGTAGGTGTGGAAGAAATAGAGGAGGGTGAGGAGTTGGATGAGGAGGAGGAGGAGGAAGAAGCAGCAGAAGCAGGTGAGGCAGCGGCAGCAGCTACGGGCGCAACCGTTGGATTTTTTCCGGTGGGGGCCGGGGTAGTATTGGGGGCCGTAATAGCCGCCGTTGGGGGGGTAAGGGTAGCCGCCGTTCATCATGGCGTAGGGTGGAGGAGGGCCGTGCATGGCGGCGGAGGAGGAGAAGAAATGTTTTTGTGTTTCCTCTCCCTTTGGAGATGTGAGAGAGGGGGAAATGGGTGTGGAATGTGATTTTGGAGATCATGGATTTGTTATTCTTTTGTGGTTGATAGTTTAACGATTTTTTTTGACTGTTTATTTTTAGAATTGTTGGTACAATTAGTGTTCTTTTATTTCGTTTTATGGTAGTCATTACTTGTGTAATGTAATATACTCCCTCCATCATTCAAACACTTTTTTTTTGCACGGACATCATTGAATTTTAACCTATTTGTTCAGTTACACTACTCCCCCCACCCTGCTCACGGATATACATTTTGTCATTTTAAACATTCATTCACGCCAAATTAAGATTCAAATTTTCATTTTTAATTATTTAACAATAGTGTTAAGGATAAATTGTTTTTAGAAAATGTGTGAACTTCAAAATAGGGATGACAAGGGTAGATCGAGTAAGTGTTTTATGGGATACTTTTTTTTTATATACATTTAAATATTAATTACCCTAACATTTAAAGAATTCATTATGCGTCTCAAAATCAAAAGGAAATGAAATTTTCTTGAACTATTTGTACTCGTCTCAAATCCAATTAAAACTATCCATAGTAAGGCTCGGGTAGATTGAGTATCTCAAATACTCATTACATTATCATTCCTACTTCAGACAATACAAAAGGAAATGTGTAATCTTATGCTAGATGTAATTAAAGGAGTAACATGAAATTAAATATGAGAATTATTGTGTTAATTTGCCACTAAACTTAATAATAAGATACAAATGATAGAGTGACACATCACATGACAGCAACTTAAAAAAAATTTAAAAATATATATTTGAAAAATAAAATAAATGTTGGGTTAATTTCATCAACAAAATTTAAGTACTCGTGGCGGAGACTCCGCCTTGATCGCCGGCCGGGAATTGCAGGATTTGAGAGAGGTGCCGCGCATGAAGGCCAACGCCGACACCAGCGCCGATTTCACTTTTCCGACCATCTTCTTGAGTTTCCGGCTTCTCATCAGCTTCTCCCTCGAACTAATCGACCCTAATTTATACGATTGCAGAAAGATGAGCCTTTTTTTGGCTCTGTCTCTCCTGTAGCTCCAAGAACTCATCAGAGTCTGGTTGCTCCGCCGTGTCGAGAAAATCCTCCACCCCGCCGGACTCGGATGCGTCTCTCTTCTCCGATCGCCGTCGTAGTCCTCATAAACTGCTATTCTGCTAAAACGAACGGTCCGATTTCTTGGAACTGTGTTGATCAAATTCATGGCTGCTACTAACAGTTCAGAGAAACTAAGACCTCTGAAAATACTATAAAAACAAAAATATTTCAATTTATATATATACACGAAGAAAGTTCCTAGTTGTGACAGGTAATTATATTTTATTTAATTTTAATTCGATTTGACTGCATTATATTTTTATTTTTCTAAGATGGCGGGCGGGAGGAAGTTCCTACTTCCTAGTTGTGACAGGTAATTATAAAATAAATTGGAATAATATTACATATGAGTCATATTAAAAAGCTTGTGTGAGATTCATACAACAGATTAATTAAATACTCCATATTAAAATATTTATTAATTTATGGAATGATCTCCAAATTATATAGAGAAATTAATGAAATCTGAATATATAAAACTCTACTAGTCACTGTTTCTTATGTGAAACGTGTCACATTATATTGCTGACTTTTAGTCAACTAAGGAACTTTCTAAGTTGTAGGTAAATGTGGCTCGATTGATAATAAAGAGAAATCCTACGTGGACGTTGGAAAATTCTTACATTGTTTGACTTATTAGTCACATAATTTCCTTAGTTTAATTTTATTTCCAAGTTCTAACCCCTCTCATATTTCACTTAGCATTTAAAAAGAGTATTTAATTTTAAATAAACAATAAACTTATCAAATCAAACAATACTTTGAATTCTGAATTTGATCATGCATTTTTATTAACAAAGTAATTCCTTCCACCGTGAATTTATGTTGCTTTTTTAGTAATTTTATTGATTTTTTAGAGTAATGTAATATTTTTAAATTATAAAATATGTTGAGTATCCTAAAAAATATGACAATTTTAAATTTAAAATGTATTTAATTTATTACATTGTAATTTATTTTAAAGCATTTCTCATGCCTCATACTTCATAAGAGTATTTTAAATAATAAACATTTTTCCAATAAAAAAAATAATAGAATGAACAAATGAGGGAATAGTAACCTTAATCTTGAACTTATGAAGTATATTTTTTTTAATGGATACACATAATTTTTAACAATTCACTTAATTAATTAATTATGTATTTTACATCTTATAATTATGTGGTTTAATATTTATTCTCAGGTATAAGTATTTTAATTTCATAATAATGCACACTTTTATTTTGTGGATTGGGAGAGAGAGTCAAGGGGTCATGTGGACTGGTGAGGTTACTAGAAGTTTGGAATTGGGATAATCTTATGAGTGAGGTTCTCTTGCTCCCGAGACACCGTACCTCTTTAATTTGCAATTTTCCCCTAGTTTAATTAGAATATAGAGGGGGAGGATTGTGTTCACATGGGGACACGGGTCGGAAATGCAGGAGCTTTTGCCAAATATTATTGGTTATTAGTTTTGGTGTTTGATTAATGCGAAACAGGGTATAATTTCCTTAGCATGCAGCCGATTAATCTACCGTAATTGTTATCGAATTATTTAACCTGGTCTTAAGCAGCCATCTTTTGATGGTGGACCAGCAGCATTATTATCTTATCTTAAACTGGAAATAAATATTTTATACAACTGGCAGTTAATTACTTTTCAAATTTAGTTAATTATTAATTATGACTAAATAAGATGAGTTTTTAAGTTAAACAAACGTGTATAAAATGTGATAATCAACATTTTATTATGTTCTTTCACATATAACTGACTGAGGTGGATATGACCATCTACAATTATATATTCTTTAAGAGGATATCTTACTATTTACAAACTAAGGATTAGATATGATTAAAATTTATTTATTTTTAATACTAAATTAACTATAAGATATTTTATATAATATGATAATTCATTTATAATATAATTCAAGATTATGACAAATGAAGCAGTTGTCTCTTCTTCTTCTTCTTCCTTTTTTTTTTTTGTGTTTTGTTTTGTGTCATTGTGTGTGTGTGAGTAATTTCAGTTTTAATTGGACTTATTTTATTTTATTTTATTCCTTCACTGGACAATATATCAATGTACCAGTTTTTTTTTTCATAAGTCCTAATATGTGGGCCTCTGTAGTGGGGCTAATACTTTAAGTGGGCCTATGAAAGCATTGTGTTATCGGCCCAGAGTTAAATGGACTATAGGCTCAGTGTTCTTGGCCCAGATCTTGAAATTTATTTTTTCTAGTATTTTATTTTGACTTTTCAGCTACTTTAATATTTCTTCCTCACAAATGGCAAAAACACTAAACATAATTATTTAACAATATATTTTAATTTAAATTATCATTCATGCACTCAAACTACCATATGCTTTATTTATTATTATAAAAAAAAACTATTCATTGTAAAATCAATAAAATTAGTAATAAAAAAAATGTCCTTATACACATTAGCAGGCTCCTAAATGCTTGGAAAAATAATTTTTAAAAAAAAACTATTATTCTTACATATTAATGAGGCTTACATGAAAGCATTAATTACATTCACATTGTAATTGTCACAAAATTCAGATATTAATTAGATGTTTGTACTTGAAAATATACGTGGCATTAATTGCTGCAGTATTCAATTGAATTACAGTCACGTAAAAGCGCGAGTACCGTAAATTCTTTGATTAGAGGAAAGGAAAGCGTGATTCGGAAACGCAACATTGGTTATAAAGGGTTGAACCCTTGTGACCCATCTTCTTGTTGTTCTTTTCATGTGAACCTTTTTTATCTCCTACTCTTCTCTGTGAATTGCTTCAATACTATTTTCTCCAACCCCTTTCCTTTATATACTTACCTAACTCCATCTTTCTACCCCAACTTTGTTTGTTTTCGTTTAAGCCTTTATTATTATATAATAATAAAAACGTACAAGAAAATATGAAGAAAGTTTTATCTTCTCCATCAACAATATTATTTGTGCTTCTTCTCCTCTTGCTCCCGATCATCGTTCATGCAAGACACATCTCCAAGATACATCCACGTAAGTTTTTTTCGTTTAAACTAACTATCTCGTGTTAAATGACCACCTCATCTAAAAGCTCAAGTTGATAGAGAGGAGAAATGTTTAATACTTAATTGAATTACTCTAGCACGCCCCCTCACATGCAGGCGGGGAACTTTTGCCTTTCTCATAAACGGGTGGCGGTGAGGTTCGAACCCTAGACCTTTGCTAGGCCTGGCTCTAATACCATGTTAAATGACCACCTCATCTTAAAGCTTAAGCTGATAGAGAGGAGATATGTTTAATACTTAATCCAGTCACTCTAGCATCTCGTTAAAAGTCATGTGTGACCACATAACAAGTTATACTCCTTCCGTCCCATTATTATCTATACCAACACTTTAAAAAGTGTTATATGTGTGTTAGGTAGAACCGTAGAAGTGGTATTTTTGAATTTAAGATACTTTTGAGGTTATTGATTGATATGATGTTTCTTTTTTTTTTGTAGTGAAGATAAATGTGAACGGACAAAAATGGAAAGTGTGAAAGATAAATCTAGGAAATATTATAATCCAACAGTTATTTTATTTTTCATTTGTGATTCAAAATTATAATATTTCATTTCATGCTATAATTAATTATATGTGCATGTATGCTTGAATGATTTAAGACCGTACTCTTATTCATTAAACCATGAATGGACATATATAAGGAACAATGAATAGATTTATTTACAATATAAATAATTAAAGTGAAATATATTTTCTAACACTATTTATTTCTCTTCACAGATCAAGGTCACCACCCACCACAGCACGAGACCACGGCCAAACCCGACCCCTACCGGGTCGGCATGCCGTTGATGCGTAAACGTGCCGACCCACTTCAGGTAGCCGGGTCGAGCTTACCGGATTGTACCCACGCTTGCGGATCTTGTACTCCATGCCGGCTAGTGATGGTCAGCTTTGTTTGCTCATCCATTGAAGAGGCTGAAACTTGCCCAATGGCTTATAAATGCATGTGTCACAATAAGTCATACCCTGTCCCATGATCATATGCTAACAAATTATTCAAATATATCATCAATTTAGGGTTAAATTAATTTTGACGTATATGATTTTTTTTAATTAATATTTATAGGACTTTGCAATGTTACAAAGAGCTTTTGTAGCTAGATCAAGCTATTTTATATAGTAGTATATTTTCTTCGAATTAAAATTTCAATTCATGTTTTAGTTGGAATTGGTTGCATAGTTAGAATATTTAGCCTCCCAAGAAAATGAAATGTTTACACATCCTTTAGTTATCACATGTTCTTATGATATATATTTGTAATTTTAATGAAAATAAATGTCATCTACCAATTTCGTTAAAAAATAACGCTTGAATTATTAAATATGCAATAAAAATTTTATTTAAAAAATAAATAAAAGTCAATGAATGTCTTAATTATATCACTCATTAATTAAGGATATTTTTGTAAATAATTTTGCATTCAAGAAAATCGTGTTTCAAGTTAAAAGTAAGTATAAGAAATGTATATAGGGATGATGAGGTTACCTATTCTATTTCCATATTTATCCCTTATTCCATTAGTTAGATTTTGTCATGTTATAATTAATGCCCAAAATTCACTACATATTATGAGAATTTAATGATTATTTGTATGATATAATTTTTTAATATTGTAAAACACCGAATGTGAAATAGAGAGTTCAATCTGAATATGTATATGCTTGCGTTATTTCAGTTTCAAAAGATAGGAGTATTAAATACACTAAAGACTAGGGACTATGAGTATCATTAAGAAATTCGATCATTTGATTGAATTGTTGACTTCACTCTACTCAATTTCAATCATACAAAATATCTAATCTCTAATCTACAAAGTGTGAGACAAATATATGTAAGAGTGAATTCATAATTAAAGTATGTTGATGATATGGATAAAATATACTGATTATTATTTAAAATATATTTATAGCGAATCATCTGATAATATCATATAATGATGTTTAAACGTACTATTTATCATATTTAAAAGTATAGTGTATATTTTAACTTTCAATAAATATATTTTACACGTATAATAATTATATTTAAATATGGACACGTGTCGCATGACTTTGTCTATGGATGTTACAATTGAAAATAAGCACTTGTGAATTTAAAATCATAATTCTATGCAAAATAAATAAATATAAAAAAAAGTAGAAATAGCATAAAAATATTACACTCTCTCTCCCACTTTCTATCTGTCTCTCTCTCATGCTGACATGCAAACATGAAACTAGGAATTTGGCGATGTTATTGCTACATGGCTGGTTTTGAAAAGCTCTGTCATCACATCAGCTCTCATCTTTCTTCTTCCAATTTTCTTTCCAAATTCCCTTTTTTTCCTTCTTCCCTTTACCCACAATTCCAATTTAGGTATTCCCCAACTGGGCTTCCATCTTTGGACAAAACAAGGACAAGATCAAGAATTTTGATTTCACTTCCTAATTGATGAGATAACTCCAGGTACTGCCCATTTATTACATTGATTTGTGCGTTTTGTTTGTCGTAATGATTTTCTTGTATATATTCCTTTTGTCTTGATTGCAAAGATAGTAACATAATGTGCCTGCCTTTCTCTTTCCTTTTGGGACAACTTTATTGTCCCTCACAAAATGCATATCAATAGATGGAAACCCATCATTTGTTTTCTTATAATAAAGTTAACCCACTCAAAAGTACCCTTGATTGCGGTATTAATCAATCTTTAGCCATTTTATTTAATCTTTTAGGGTTCCTATTACAGGGGGTGGAAGATTTATATGTTTGTAATTAGAGAGAGAGAGAGAGAGAGAGATTCTTGAATGATGGAGGGTTGAATTAGAGGAGAGAAGCATGGGGTGGTGTAATTATTGCATTGAATTTGCATTGTCAAATTGGTGGTGTTGTTCTTTTTGGGTTGAAAAAGTGGGGGAATTTGATCTCCCTCATCTTTCTCTCTGATGAAATTAAGGCGCAGAAAATGTATCCCTTCTTGTGCATCTCACCAAAGAGTAAGATGGCAAAGTGTTCATTTTTACACTATTATTTCAGTGATTAATGTGAGAAATGAGAGTAGCTTGTAGTTTCTCATCTAAAATTATACCATGCCTTTTTTCATTTTGGATGTGTTGTTTCTGAGATGTAGTCTGTGTTGTTTAAGATTGTCTGAATTCTGTTGTAGCAGTATTCAATTAATGCTGACAATCTATTTATTTGTTCATGTAAAATGTATATCTTGGAGTCTATCAACTTGCCAGATTGTAATGGTTCATTTGTGCGAAGAATTGTGTCTTTTTCACATTCCTTTAGTCCCCTCTGCTCAAAAGATTGATCACTTTAACCCAATTTTTACATTCCTTTTTAACACTATGTTGGTCTTTACTTAAAAATGTTTACGTATTCAGGTAGATGAAGATGAACTGTATTGGGATGGAAAGAAACAGGACAAAGGGTCGGCATGGTCGCATAATTCTGCTCACGTAATATCACAGTTAGCTCAGTGCTTTAGTGAGTAGAAATTATTTACTCTGTTATGCTACTCTGCTTCAATTGCTTGACGTATGAATAGTTAAGAGTCATATAAAGTAAAAGAGAGGCAATGGTTCAAAAGCAAGAAGAATGATTGATCTAAGTAGTTCCATTCATTTAGATCAAGAAATCTAAATCTGAAACATTTTGAAGTGGCCTATTTCTCCCTTTTCGTCGTTCTTTTGTATATGTCCATTCTACTCTTAAGTTATATAGACACGTTTAATTTTATCTCTTTCCCATTTGTTCTTCTGTTTTAGCTAATGCTATGGTTGGACCACGAGCATGGGTAGGAGGAATCTTTAGCCGCCCCAGCAATAGAAGATTTGGAAGTGATAAATTTCTTAACTATGCTTTAACTCCTCTTCAGGTGATTAGGATCGCATATACTGTCATATCTTAAAAAGAACTGTGTGTTATGGTCTTTGATATGGTTTACTTTCTTGATAATACTCACAAATTATGAATTCTTCCAGGAAGAAAGACTGCAAAGACTTCACGAACGTTTAGGAGTACCTTATGACGAAACACGGACTGACCATCAAGTATATTTTCTTCACTTGTTCCATTTCTTCTCTACGTTATCATTTGATTAGAAACGAGAAAGAGAAAAGAAAATAAAACTAGTTGAGGCTTCACGAGTCATGTTTAGTGTTATTACATTGACCTTATATTTTTATGAATATGATTCTTGATATAAAATCAGCAAATAGATTGTATGTAAGATTGCTTACATCTGATGTAGAAGTGGAGCAATTTTAACTTCATGTCAATTCTATTTCGAGGCTTTTAACGACTTCATAGTTGATTACCGTTTCCAGGAAGCACTCCAAGCCTTGTGGGATGCTGCCTATCCGAATGTTAAGCTTAAAGCTTTGATCTCAGAGCAGTGGAAAGAAATGGGATGGCAAGGAGCTAATCCGTCAACTGACTTCAGGTGCCGTATAAAGTTACCAACCCTAGCTTCTGCTTACTGTCTTATATATGCTTTTATGTTTGAATCTCTATCAACATGGCTTTAGGGGCTGTGGCATTCTTTCATTGGAGAATTTGCTCTTTTTCGCCCGAAATTATCCGGTATGTTGTTCAGCTAGAGCATCTAAGCAAAAATCATTTTTTATATGACATAAGGAAGGGATCCTCTACTCCAAACTTGCGTTTCATCTTCTTTTCTGGCTGTTGGATTGCCTCTACTCATGGCTGCAGTCCAACAGCTGTAATAGAAGATGAAACGAGGCTTGAAGTATGATATACTGCTTCGAGCCACGAGATGGTTTTTTCACTAATAAGGAACATTTGAAGGCTACTTTTAATAGGTTACTTCTAAAGGAAGTTGGAGACCGAGCGGAATGGGAGTACCCCTTTGCTGTCGCTGGAATCAACATTACGTATATGCTGATTCAGATGCTCGATTTACACTCAGGTATGTCGTACAGTAGCCATACATATATCTGCATTGCATCCACACTAGAACATTAGGGTTGAACAGACATGAATTCGAGCTATCTTTGTTTTCGTTTACAGAAAGGCCTCGATGTCTTCCCGGATTCAATTTCATCGGATTATTGGGAGGTAAATTCACACCCACAAGCTCCAATTTCATACTTAGTTCTTTCGTTCGCCCTCTCGTGTAATGTTAGGTCGTCTTCGCACGCGTGCAGAAGATGAAAACGCTTTTGATATCCTCTATTGTGTAGCCTTTGCAATGATGGATGCTCAGTGGCTTGCCATGCATGCCTCTTACATGGACTTCAATGTATCCTTTCTCTCTCTCTCCCATTCTCTCTCTCTCTAAAAAAAGTTATCTATTGATCCTCCATTTTCACTTACTCAGGAGGTCCTACAAATTACAAGAACACAATTGGAAAGAGAGTTGTCTTTAGAAGATATTAACAGGATACAGGATTTGCCAGCTTATAACATGTTGTGTATCAGTAGCTACACTTAGGGCAAGTTCTAGAGATAGTAAATTCTTCATACTACTTGCTCTGTTTTTTTCGTCTCCCGGAGAAGATCATTCCGATCGATCGGAGAATTTTCGATACCACTCGACCTCCCACGAAGATCTACAGCCTAGGGTAACAATGTGTACTTAATGTTGCATTGGACGGGTCGTAATCGGATGTAGTATTTACCGTTTATCTCTCACAAACGGATCCGGATTATTCGGATCCAGATCCGTTTGTGTGGTTTTGGTGTGATTGGGGGTGGATGTTACAATCGTGTGTATATTCATCAGGGTGTAACATTTACAAGACATTGGACGTAAAACATATAGCATTCTGCTTTTGTACATTTATGTCATCTTTTTCTTTGTATTTGCAACTTGCAAGCTATGCTATTTTTTTTTTAAAAAAGAATAGTAATATTGGTCAAATATTTTATTTAATGGCTTAAAAATGAAAGTAAATCACTTCTCTAAAGTAAAACTACTTACACATACCTCGTATATATGTCAAACCAACATCTAAATTTTCTTTTTCTTTTGTTATTTTAATGACTCGAAATCATTAGATAATTTAATGACTCAAATTTGTGTAACAAAATTCACTTAATAACATTCTTTTAATTATTATAATTGAAGTCACAATTTTTTAATAGAAATTGATTCGTCCACTTGTATAGTCTATAATTTTATGCAGTATAATTTTTTATTTTATTTATTTTTTTTTTAAGGATGAGAAAAGGATTTCATCTCACAAAATTGAGGTCACCAAATTTGTTCTCTCAACTTATCTGAAATAAAAAAATATTGAATTTATATTAGCATACTTCAATTATATGATAAATATACTTTAACCAATAGACTCATCCTGCAATCCACCTTATATATACTAATTCACAAAAGAGTGTCCTCTAATTAGGATAAACATGACTTTTTTTAAAAATTAATTAGATTGTTAAACACTTTTCATCTATTTAAAGCATATAGAATATGAAACATGCACCACAAATATTGCGACAGATGATGATTAATTGATATCACAGATTTAGGCACTACTAAAAATAAAAAAGGTGGCGCAATTTGTGTTAAATCAGTGTTGCACAAACGAATTTAATGATGATTATTACTGATAAAATTAAATCAAATTGTAATTATTTTATATTAATTAAAAGTTAAGTGGTAATACAATCTTACGTTACGCACTGAGCTATAATGGATGGATAATAACGCAATTGAATCTCTAAGATTCTTCAGTACTCATAATAATAAATTTTTTAATCTCTTAATTTAAGGAGAATTATTGGATAATAACATCATGTAATCCTACACTTTTACGTACGACTTTATTATTATAAAAATAAATAAAAATTGTTAAACTGGAGATAGGGTTGAGCAATTAATACGTATGTTTCCACTTTCCAACATTTCTGTTAATCCACTTAATTCATTAATTAAAGTTTGGCACTGGATCTAAGTGCTTGCTATGTACCTCACATGTAAAGATTCTCTTGGTTTAATTAAATTAAATTTCTATTTGAACGAGGTTTATCTTTAAAAAATAATAATAATAATAAAAAAACTGATTTATAGACATGTTTTTCTTCTCAGTATGCATAATTTACAAAACTTTGAGGGAAAAAATGGATTAATTAAATTAAATTTCTATTTGAAAAAGGCTTATCTGAAAATATATATTGTTTTTAAATAAATAATTTTTAGACATGTTTTGATTCTCAGTATGCATAATTTACAAACTTTAAGGCAAAAAAAAAAAAAAAAAAAAAAAAAAACTACTATAAACTATCATTGAGTTGTTGCTAATTCATGCTGCAATTTAGTTACTCCATTGTATACAGAAAACTAGTGTTAAAAATTTGTTCGGTCTCAGAGACGTTAAATATTTATTTTTACAGAATTTAAAGTCTTAAATAATTAAGAGATATATAGAATAAATTTTTGACTACAAAAAATATACCCTTTGCTAGTACCTAGGTGTATATATATTTTTTTTGTTTTTTTTTTTTTTGCATTTAAAGTAATTTGATTTTTTTAAATAAAAAATGCAAAGTATATTATGTGTGTTAAAATAAGAATGATACTTTTTTAAATAAAGTGTATTTCCTCGTGTCATTTCAATCTTTAAATATTTTTGATTTAAACGTCTCATTTCAATTTATTACATTTTCATTTCAGATACTGATACCACACAAAATAATTAATATAATATTATGGAGCTTCTCACATAATACTTAGAGTATATAACTACTTATTATATATTAAAATATTACTTCTACATATCTTTATTTTTTATTTTTTAAATTGAAATGGGAGGTGGAGTATTTTATTTTCTAATTCTGAAAATTGATCTTATGCCATCAAAGCAAAAGCTATGATTTGTGTGGGAATTAATCCTAAATAAAGTAAAATTTAATAAATATAAAAATTGGGCCATATTGCAAAGAAATAGTCCACCCTTTTGTTGACCAATGGTAGATAAATCCAAAGTATTATTATGAAGTGGGGGTTGATTGTTAGTGGTTGCACTAAAAGCCATTGCTCAAAGTCTAAACTACTGGTATTTGGCTATTTGCACTTGCACTTGCTATTAATGTGACGTCGTTTTATCATCTAGATAAGCATGCAGCTGATGATTTAATTTAATAAATGTCTGCATTTCTATGGAATAATTCAAAGGTGGGTCATGGAAACTGCAGATACTGTGAGTGATCATCTAAATAGGTTATAAATGATTTTATACACTTAATTATCATTTAATTTTGATTTTCTTTCTTTTCAACTATAAAATATACTCTACAAACATTGAATAAGACCAAAATTTCCAAATCACTTGAGATTAAATCCATTTGAACTCAACAACCAACCTCCATCAATGGTTAGACATTAATGCTTCCAATTAAGCAATCCTTTATTTAAATTTGTTATGTGATTGTGAAATATATATTTAATTATTTTGCCTGCTTTTTATAATAATATATATATATACTTTCAAGGCATTCTTATCTTTCTCTTTTTTTATACATTATTATTATTGTATTTCTCGAAATATAATAATTTAGATGTACTCGCTATCATGTACAATTATTTACTAATCTCAATAATCTATGATTAGTTTTCTTTAACCACATTCATGGTACAACTTTTTAACTAGAATATTTAAAATATCTTAAAGAGAAAGCACGTTTATATTCACGTGATTTCGACTGTTGAATGTTTATTAATTAAGTTCCTAACTTCAATTAATAAGTTCAATCAAGTCATTGTAACTTTCATTAATTTATTTTTAAATTGGTATGTCGTGCATAACTTGTTCAAGCTTATAATAATATTTTGTTCTAAATAATGTACCCTTAATCAATGAAAGTATTATTTTTTCCAGTGTCGTTTAATATAAGGCAATGACTTGTGTAACATCGTTTCATGTGATGAATAAAAAGTGATAAATTAAATAATAAAAAATGATAATTAATTAATGAAAAGTGATAATATTATTTCATGAACAATTTATAGTATAAATGAAAATAATAACATTTTATAGCAAAAGTGATAACTATTTTAAAAAGTGTAAAATGATCTCACGTGAGAGTAGGCATACACCCCGGTTCCAAGGTAAGGGGAACCGAAAACGAACCGGGGTAGGAAGGTTTCGGTTCCGGAACCTGCGGTTCCGGTTCCGATTTCAAACCGCCGTTCCGATTTTAATTTTTTTTAAGTTTTAGCATAAAAAAGTTTTAAAAAATAAAAAATTGAAAAAACCGGCGGTTCAAACCGAACTGCCGGTTTTTTCCCCAATGAATGAGGAACCAAAACCGAACCTTCCTTTACCGGTTTCGGTTTATTTTTTGCCGGTTCTGGAACTGGCGGTTCCGATTCCGATTAAAATCAATGGTTCCCCGGTTCGAATCGTCGGTTCCAATTTTTTGGTACATGTCTACGTGAGAGGGTCTCACTCAAGATCTACCGAAAATATTAAAGTTTTATTGAAAAACTAACATTTTATTTTGGCTAAAACTTCCGTCCTCAAGACATTGTGCCCCCAAATTTTACGTTTTCCGAAAGTTGTATATTTTAATATTAAATATTAATATATCCTTTAATATAAGAACTTATACCCTCGATTTATACTATTTATATTGATCAGCCAACCAATTCATTTAAAAAATTATATCCTTATCAATTATAGCATATATCATTTAAAATAAAATGTTAAAATGTTACACACCTTGTGCACCTAAGAGATTAATTTTGTAAAAAAAAAAATAGAATATATAAATTCTTAAACTGAAGAATAAAATTTAATACGGTATAAAATTAAATTTGAGCAGACGAAACCAACTCTATGCGTCCAAATAAACGCAACACTTTTCCTTTATTCTTATATTTCGGGTATACAATTTTTTGCCAAATTAATTATACAATCTCAAGTAAGTTACCAATTGCAAATATTTTCCTAAAATAAAGAAAATAAAAAATAATTATCATTTCATGTTATCCTCATTTTGCACCATATTATTTTTTCTTAAATACATGTAAGATGAGATCAATATGAATTGATCTCGTTCAAGTTGAAAAAAATGCATTCTCCGATGATTAATTCTCACCGCATTAAATTAAATTAAATTAAAAATAATAATGAAATAAAATAAATAAAAACAAAAGTGGAAACACCACAAATGATTGAAGAGGGTTTTAATGTCAAACTTTCACACCTAGGTTTGATCTCACTTGTGTTGTAACAGGATCTCCACTAAGTTTGTCCCCCCAAAAAATGTCACTTTTTATGATTAATTGCCTTTTTATACACCTGGAGACATATATCCATTAATATATTTCTTTACCCTAAGATTAATTGTTTCTTTGTATTAATTATTAGGTCAACATATTTTATTTGTTTGATTTGTAAAAACGACTCATAGCAAGTCTTTTCTGAGTCCGTCTAATAATCATCAAATATAGTTTAATTTAATATTTTATTGATAAAATATAATATTTTATTGTTATTATCTGTTTCACATAACATATTCTATTATACGATCCCACAATTATTTTTTTCAACCAAATGTCTTGTGTATTCAAACTTACTAAACTAGCTAATATTGCATTTCATATAATAATTATTCACAATGTTGTTTAATATTTATTTTTATTTAATATAAATATGTACAAATTCGTGGGTCCACTGCATTAACTTATTTCCCAAAATTATTAATAGATAATTGGGTCATAAGCACGTGTAGTGGATAAACCACCACAATCTTATCCATGTATATGTAATTGCGTTAATGTTAATGAAATGAGAAGTGCTTCTATATTTAAGGCAAAGAATTTTAGGATTAATGCCCATCTTTAATTGTAAGTGTTAAACACCAAAAAATTGTCAAAATATTTTGACTTGATTTGTGATAAACATGAATATATATGCACAAGTCATAAATATATGTAATCAAGTCATTTATTTTAACCAAGTTAATTATATTTTGTAAAATTTTGCATTTTAATAGTAAAAAAGAAAAGAAAAAAACTAAATATAAGGTAAAGACCCTTTATTTTTTCATTCAAAATGCAGGCCACAAATTTAAACATTTGAATATATTTTTGAACAAATGAGTTGAATCGTTCGCCTTGTTGTAAAAAAATTATAATAATAAAAGTTAATATGTTTATCTTTTATATAATAAAGTTTTACTTTTTGTATGTCGAATAGTTGCTTTAAAAAATAAATAATAATAATACCTTTATATATAACAAATTCTAACTATTTTGATAATATACACTTCACAGTATTTTAAAGAGTAACGTGAAATATTTTAAAAATATTGACAGGCTACACAATACATACTAAAATTAAATATAAATATACATGTATGGTATGGCAGTGGCTCAACTGAAAAAAACGTGTATATGGCATAAAAAACGTCACATGATGGGCCATTGCAATTGAATAACACGCTTTTGCATCTCAACATAAAACACGTGATTGGTCCCCATACTTGGCGTTAGCAGATTTCGCTATGTTCCGTTTATTATTTCCAATTTAATTTAATTTTCTCTTATTTAATTAATACCCTTCCCATCTCGTTTCAATATTCACGTATGCACCCTCAATTCCATATTGACATTTATGTTTGTTTTTTGCATGCAGATTAAGAGATACTCCATTCGTACCACATAAAGAGTCTCTTTTTTTCATTTTGGACGTCTCACCCAAAGAGTCCACTTTCCTTTTTTACGCACATGTGATCCACACACACCACTAATACAATTAAAATGTGGGACCCACACTCTCATTAATACAACTACTCACTACACATTAAATAATAATACTCCTTATTCCACGTGCCAAAAAGCAAAAACTACCCTTACCGGGACGGAGGGAGTATAATATTTTAGAAAATTTTATTAAAGAGAGGTTGGTGAACAGTCGTCCGTAGTCCACTCTTACGAATAATGTATATAAATCCTCCTTTCAAATACTTTATATTTTACTATATTAATCCTTCACGTTATTGAAATTAAAAAATATTATTTCATAAAATATTTAGCTATTCTTATATTTAACGTTCATTTATTATATGAAACATTTTTATTCCACGCTTAAATTCCGTGCATTTATTATATGAACCATTTTTATTCCACGCTTAAATTCCGAGAACATCAAGTATGAGTTATATCATTTTTTATACATACTCTTGCCCCCCAATTCTGGCCTGGAGATTAAGGAAGTGATAGCTTTTAGGAGTATAATGATATTTTTTTTTAATAAATAAATGATAAAGTATGTTAGGTAGAGATATTTTTTTTGTAAATAAAGTGTATATGGAAGGGTGGTTGTTTTTTACTTTTTGCTTTTTATAAAAATGTGCAAACTTTTGTGGGACAGCCCAAAATAGAAAGTATGTTATCTGAAATGAGACGGAGGGGTATAATTTTAGTTGAATTGAATTTTGGTGTTTTAACTTTTACATTTTTCAATTTTTATCTTCATTTATCAATTTCAATCTCTTAACATTTTTATTTTTCAATTTTAGTCATTTTGCAAACAATTTGTAAAACTTTATGAACTTGGAAGTTTTTTGAGTTTGAATTTTTTTTTTCAAAATGATTAAAACTAAAAAAGTTAAAAGTTATACGAGTAAAATTAAAAAAAAATATATTAAAATTAAAAAAATTAAAAATTAAAAGATCAAATTAAAAAATCAAAATTAATATTTTCTCGATCAATTATTGTTAAACGAAAAGAGTATTTAATACAGTTATGGTCTGAAAAATTTTATAATCATCCCTACTTGAAATATGGTAATAATATTGGTAGAATAAATCTTGTATGGATCCACTAAAACAATTTCACATGAGTATTATTTATAAGTTATTATTTTTAATATAAGTTTTCTTACTTTTCATTTATCTTACCAATGGTTTATAAAATAATTTAATTTTATATTTATCATTTTTAATAGATATGTATCACTTTTAATTAAACAAATTTTTTTTTCCTCACGTCATACCAAATTTTATTATATTGGTATATGACACATAAATAAAGACAATACAGATACAATGAGCAAACAAATGAGCATAATTTATGAATAAGTTGAATTGAGTAGCATAAATAATAATCGTACATTAAATTGTGTCCATGATAAACACGAAAGCAAAAAGGGGGACCATCCTATTTTTTGTATGTAATGTAAAAAATAAATTCAAGTGTGACAATGACAAAGGTCCATAAGATAAATGGGGCACTTGTCACGATTTGGGTTGGGACCCACTTTTCTAAATACTAGAGGCTAGTTTGATAGGGCATTATATGGGGTATATATAAGAAATGAGATTGAAGATAGTATAAGTATTAATATTATGAATAATAGAAATAGTTTGATATGATGTATTAAAATTGATATAAAATAAAAATAAGATGTTTGATAGGAGATAAATAAATTGAGATAAAGAGGGTATTTACTTTTCCAACCCTTCTTCATAATTTTAATTACAATTTTACCGTTTATTAATTTTATTACATTGTAATCTCATTTACCCTATCTATCACATAAACGCCGCAAGTAAGAAAGAGAGAGAACGAAGGTAAATCTGCGCCGACGTCGACTAATCCGTGGTGCCAACGATTCGGATTGTAAACAAGAGCATTAGAAGAAGACGAACGCACATGTTATTACTTGACTTTGAACTAAAGCATGTATTTTTTTCGAGTTGTTCTTAGCGCAAATCCACCGAACACATTTATGGGTTTGTGGTGGCATTGAAGAATTGAGTGTTTTGTTATATTTTATATCTTAAATCAGAAACGTGGAAAGTAATCAATGCCCATTTCTTACTGGGTTTGTGGTGGCATCGAAGAATTGGGTGTTATGTTATATATTTTTTTTAAATCAGAAACATGGAAACAGTGAACTCGTTTACTGATTTTGAAAAATCTGTAGAAACTACATGAACATGATGTTTCTAACCTTCATCTTTGTTTGAATTTTGCAGAAAAATTAAAGATGGGTGCACAAAATTATAAGCAACAATCGATTTAGCAAGAATTTCAGTGGAAGGGAAATAGAGGAACGGTAGAGAGAGGGAGATGCCAAGATCTGTTCTATCATACTCCCCCATTATAGTTTCACTTTTCAGGGTTAGAATGGTAAATTTATGGGTTAATATTGATTATTGTTCCAACTTGTATTACCAATACTACGAGCCTAGATGTAATAATAATGTGGGGTGAAACAGTGAATATCAACGGGCCTCGTGTACAGTATCGGGCCCCTTATAATTCTTTTACTTGCTACCAAACTCTATAAATGGTAGTATTGAAGATTGGAAAAGGTCATATTACGTGATACCAAACGAGCCTTAGGAGTATTACAAACTTATCCAGAACCATCTCCTTTCAAAAATAAATATAAATAAATTTGCAAAATTAATAGCTCTGCCCCAAAATGTGTTGTAAGATAATGAAATTATGAATTCATTCAAGAAGTGAAAGAAACCATTTTTTTGGCTCATAGAAATCATATTCATCTTCCATTTTAGGGTTGCAAATAGTTCCTTCCAATTAACCAAATCTGGCTCAAGTTTCACCTTTTTAATAAGTTGAGCTCAAGTTTCACTTGTTTAGTTTGTCTAACTCGAGTTTGAACTAATTTTGAGTAGTTTTACCTATCTAATAAGTTGAGCTCGAATTTCACTTGTTTTGTAGATCTAACTCGAGTTTGAGTTGGTTTCAAATGTTTTCACGTCTAACTCGAGTTTCACTTTTTATGTAGGTCTAAGTCGAGTTTGAGTTAGTTTTGAATGATTTCACGTCTAATGAGTCGACCTCAAATTTCACTTGTTTAGTGGGTTTAACTCGAGTTTGAACTAGTTTTGAATGGTTTTCTGTTTAATGAGACGATCTCGAGTTTTAACTACTTTTATAAAACAAGATTCCGAAAATTGAGTAAAAGAAAGAAGATGATTCAACTGCACAACCCGCTTAACATTACATGGTTTCAAGTGGGGTAAGAAACACACCATAACCACTAGTTTCACTGTCAAAACCTCCAACCACCACCCTCCCATATAATTAAGAGCTAAAACAAGCCAACGCTTTACAAAACTCTAAGAAAAAAGAAATATGAAAGGGCGTTTTTCCGTTAGTCTCACTTGTCCTAAAACGATCAACAAAACCGTTGATCGATGCACATTTCTATGACTCGAGAGGTCACTCGTTCATCCTACCAATCCACGACGACCGGGGACCGTATGGGCGCTTCTCTAAAGCTCGGTCTATCTTGTGGGCTTCAAAGACGAATTCCCGCTGTGTGATTAGTACTGCCTTTTTAGCCATGCCTAATGCCCATGAAGTAGTTGAAGTCATGATGTTGGACCCGTAGTTGCTTTAGCCAAGAATCGGCCACGCTCAAAAGCGACACGATTCTCTCACGGTCTTGCCCCGTCTTGTCCGATATCCACACGTCTCCTTGCATCTTATAAGTGGCCAAACCAAATGGGGGGACGGAGATGCTCTCCCCTTCCTTCCTCTTCGTCTTAACATTCTCAAGTTCCATATCTGTTGTAATTTTCACAATTTACATATTCTCGAATAGGGCAGATAGACGTCTAAGAACGTGACAGACTAACGATCACATACCTTGAAAAGACGATGAAAGGGTGTGGTACGAGAGGAAGCATGTTTGCAAGTCTTTAATAGTCCTACCCGTAGGAATGTGATAAATTGGGTACCTGTGGTGCATTAAAAAAAAAAAACAGGACTTATCGAGTGTCAATCAAGAAAATACATTAGCTAAAGTTGATTGAGTCGTTATATGGGAGAAATTCGAACCAGGCGACTGCCATCCAACTAGCCGGCGAAAGATCAACACTTCTCAACGACATTAACCCGGGGTATCTTTGAGCTAAGCTACTAATCTGAGAAGCAAGTAATCAAAGGTTTATGCCTAATATTAGGACATTGTTTTAGCTACCAATGGAAGATAAATTAAACAAGAAAAGCAAGAATATATTCTGCATAGCAAATTATTTACCCCAAAAGAAAAGGGCAGTTCAATATAAACCACTAAAATTTTGAGAAAGTAAAATAAAGACCACCCATAATATAGATAAGACTAGAATTCTGAATAAAATCCGTCCAAAAAAAGGTAAGGTGGTTTGTATTCACTGGTCTAAAGTAAACAAGCTCTTTACTATATGCCTTACAATTCTATTCTACCATATTCCATACAATTTGCATCTCCTTTATTGATTCTTGGTTGATATTAGCTACCACGTATGGAAGGAACCACTAATCAAACACTTGATGCAAGAAAAGAGGATATCACAACATGGTATCGATAACTCAAGTCTTTTCAAAGCATTACCTTGTCCGTAAGAGGTACCCTTCCATATGGTGATGATCTCTCGAAGTACTGAAGATAGAGATTACCCAATCTTTCATTTGGATTCCATAAGCTATCGTGCTCGAATTGTCCTTCATCAGACGAACACCCATCCCACCTCGATAGCTTTTCACTCTCGCTCTCATCACTAAACGAATCACTACATGAGTCCCTTGTCTCACTAACAGAATCAGACTCTTCCCTATAAGCAAATATATAGGGATCAAACACACATTCATCAAGAATTGGATAAACTTCAAACCAATATAAGAGTAAAATCATTTCATATGATTTTGAGTGAAGCAGCAGAGAAATTGCAACCCATAATATAACAAGGAGACCTAATAAACCTAAGATCAACTGAATTTCAAAAGAAATCTTGTAACAGTGGCATCAACATAATAGAGCAGAAAATGTTTACAAGTTAGCTAAACTGAGCTGGTAACTAATCCAATTCACACAACAAGAACAGGTGATCAACTCTTCAAATGTGATTACCTTAAACAGTTTGCAGATGAATTGCTAGTGAAGATTTGGATCGCAGAGAGATAAGGAACAAAATATTGAATTAGATTTTGGCCATCATCAGAAACAATTGGAACTCCAGCACCATAAGCACTCCATTCATCAAAACTATTCCAAAGATCAGCTAGTACAAAGTAGTCCACTTTTTCCCTTTCCCATGGATGCCATAGCCTATTAAGCTTTCTCGTCTCACTCTATAACCCCATCAAAAAATACCAATCAATTAATCAAAAGAAACCATCAATCAAATCATTTATGCAGAAAAAAGAATTCATGAAAGAATCTTGTTTGTGAACAAGAAAACAAACCTTGGAGAGAAATTGTGATGGGACCACGGGTGTTGTGCAATCCAAGAAACTTTCAAGGTTTGTGTGCATTGAGACCTTGTCCATGATCAACATAATTTCCTTCAAACGCTTGGGGGAGAGAGAGAGATAGAGGAGGAGAGAGATTGGTCTGATTCTCTCTCCTAACTCTTTTTGAAAGAAAACAGAGGAAATTAGCACAGGAGAAAGGAAGAAAACAGAGGAAGGGAAAAACAACGGAATTTATGAGGAGAGGAAGAGAGAAATTGACGGGATTTTCCTCTCTTTGTACATGAGAGAGAAAGAAGAGAGAGAGAGAACTGGAATATGAAATGAATATGAAATGAAACAAAGATTACTATCCTTCGACGTTTGGACAAACCATTAGCAAAATAAAAACCTCAAAGTCTTTTTCAATTCTTTTTTTTATTTTTTTATTTTTTTATTTTGCCCCCTTTTCCCCCTTCCTTTTTCTCAAAATTCCATCTCTGAAACAGATTCCAGATCACCGGAAAAACCGGACTCCGGCTAGATTTTCCCTTTCAAGGCCAAAACCCAAAATTCTAATCTCTCTCTAACCAAAGCCCGGATTTTTTTCTCCAAGAAAATTCTCACCCATCAATTTAATGGACAGAAAAAAGCCAACCAACAAAAAAACCAAAACACTATTAAAGATCAAAACACCTTAACATAAATAACAATTCATTTTCAATTTTCTCCGAAAAATGACATGCACTCTGTTTTTCAAAATTCCAAGATAACCCCGCAAATTACGTTTCTCTGCGTGTGAAAGCGAGAGGTAAGAACTTGGAAGAGAGAACAAGTTTACTGCAAAAGAAAAATTCGACCAAATTACGTTGGGATCACGCGACGATTACCCAAGGGGGAGGCGAATTGTGAGCCAAGAAATATTGGGGGAATTTTTATTTTTATTTAAAAAAAAAAAAACAAAACAAAACTTAGAAATCGTCAATTCACTTTCTAAACTTGCACTCAACAGAAAATCAATGGATTTTGACGAAAAGAGAATGAAGTTTCTGTAAAAAGGCAAAACAAGCAGCTGAGGTATCGCTATAACAGGTTTGAAACCAGAATTTTGGTCATCAGTAGAGATGGAATGCGTGTGCGTTTAAGTGCGTGCGGTGTGTGAGAGAGAGAGAAAGTAGAGAGAGAATGATGAGATGAACGCTAAAAACAGAAGTGGATATCTTTCTTCACATTCATGACACATCTGTCAAACTTTTCTCCACTGAAAGATACATGTATTTAATTCTTGGATTTATGTTTCTTATAATACTTACATTATGATTATTCATTTATTTATTTATTTTTTCATTTTTTTAATTTTGTATATTAATTAACTCCACTTCGTCGACCGTTTATTTATGCAAACTTATAACATGTCAAATTCGCAATAATATCAATTTAGTGCTCTAATTTTTTTTAAATTCAATTTTAATACTGTATTTTCTTTGGTAAAACATTATTTGGGATTTAGGATTAATTCCCAAAGATTATAAAATAAAAAATATTTATTTATTTATAATTCGCGATTTTGTGGGATTGATTTCAATTATTAAAATTAACATCACTAGTAAGTGGACCACAAAAAGAAATGTCTCATTAATTAATTTTTCGTACATAATCTGATCGAGTATTGTCAAATTAATGGTAATTAATTCATAGAAAATTTGAATAATTTTATAATCACTTGATAAATTAATTGTTAAAGTTTATTTGACTTTATCCACCCCCAGAATCACCAAATTGGTCTGTCTTTATGAAGAATACATAGGTTTATATTTTGGGTTAAAGATTAATATGGTTGGTTTGATATTAGTTTAATGTTTATAATAAAATTTTTGATCGAAGGTTCGTAGAATGGTAAACACAATAATAAAATATTATAAATTTAAAATTTATTTTTTAAAACATTGCAGATTTCCTCCTAATTAAAAATGTAATACGGCGATGAATTGAGAAACATGTGGGTAGATATTTTAAAAGATTAAGAAATTAATAATAATAACGATTAATGACAATTTGGATACTTTCTCCACGGATAATTTATCAGTAATAATATATAGAGTGAATATATAATATGGTTAATGGTTTATTTATGCCATTGCAATTTTTATTTTTTTCTAATGCTTTTCTAGTAAATTGAAGTGATTGTTTAACTTATTTTGTTGTTAAGTTAAAAATCACTATTATATTAGGTCTCATTCAATAATATTTTATTTTTAAGTTTATTTATATAGAGATAAATCAATTAGGATCAAATATGACTGAATGATTGAATTAATTGATTTAATTGGTAAATTGATATGTGAGATAAATTAATAATAAATAGTAATACTTATGTAAGACTAACCCACAAAATTAATTAATTAGCAAATCGATAATATGTAATAATACATTTTAATAAAAAAATATATATAACCTCATATAAATGTTTCTCATTAATAATTATTAAATTATTTCTGTTATTATTATTATTTAAAAAATCAAACCTAAAGGAAAACAAATTTTCCAAATTCAGAAATTCCAAACAAGACACTTAACTTTTGGTAGTTTCTATTTGCCAAGTTGGGCAAATGACAATAACCATAATTATAATCTTGTTACCAAATAATTATTGACTAAAATTCTTATGACATTTGTAGAAAATTCTTTTATTCAGTTAAATAATTAACCACTTATTGTGCATAAATGCTAAGAGATTAACACGAAATTAAGAGAACATTTCAGATGTTAAAGACTAATGGCCTAATGTAGGAATTTCCATCATGTAGGTCAGATTTTCTTGGTGTTGAAATTAATTTATATACTACTTGCTTTTATTACCAAAGATTTGTTGGTTAATTAATCTAACTATTACTATTGAATAATCATTAAAAGCGTGATTTATCATCTATAAACTGTTCTATTTTTTATTTTTAAATTAAGTTAATATATATTTTTAAATAATTGAATATTAATTTAATTAATATTGTAACACGAATATTCCACACAAAAAAAAACCCTAATATTTATTTCAAAATGCTGCCAAACCTAATTTGAATAAATATCGTTTGTAGTATTTTGCCAAACAAACTAAGACACTAATTAACATGTTGTGATCTTTAATTATTTTCCAAGTTGAGGAAATGAAATAGTCAATAATCATAATTAATTATGCACAAATTATTATTCACCACAAGCACAAATCCTATGGTATATTGTAGCTAATGAAAATTCTAACTTAATTATAGATAATTACTTATTGTAAATTATGGCTAAAAGATTAGAATGAATATTTAAGATATTAATTAGATAATCAATGTATTCAATTATTTTGTATGTCATATTTGTGAATTAATTAATGCCTAGTTGTTATTCTTGTTCCCACTTACTCGATCTACTTGAGTGTCATTAACGAGCGTGACATAATCATAATTTAATTAGCGAATAATAGTGTAAAATATAAAATCCATACAGTTTATTAAGGTTGAAAAACTCATTTTGATTTTTTTTTAAATAGCTAGTACGGCAATCGATATTAATTGAAATTATTACTATGTTTGTGTATAATCGTGACATGTTGATGTATTTATTATGAGTTAGAAATTCTAAACCAGTAAAAAAAACCACAAACTACTATAATACTTTCTTCGTTCCAATTTATTCTGCTTCGTTAAATTAATTTTTGATCAATTTTATTAATTTTTGGAGGATAAATGTAATATTTTAAGGTAATAAATGAAGTAAATTATAATGTATATTATGTGTGTTATAAAGTAGAATTGATAAATTTGTAATTAAGATGTACTTTTAAAGTTGGGAATTGATATAATGTTTTGTATTTTGGGTGATGAAGTTTAACGTAGAACGAACAAAAACAAAAAGTGCGAAATTTAATTTAGGAGGGGAATATTAAATAAAATGCAACAATGAAAGTCAATATACCATTAAAATTAAAATTCAACTTTAAAATAAAATAAATAGAGGGGATTAGAACATGTACTAAACCTTCTCTTATTAATTATTACTTACAAATGAATTTATATATATACCTATGTAATTTAAATTTATCTAATTAAGGGTTTTTATTATGTGTAAGTTTTCGTTGTTGATTAAATTCTAGCTGAAAATTATATTTAATTATTACCATTATGATATTAATTTAAGAGGAGAAAGATACTTTTAAACTAAAAAAAAACATGTGACAGGATATAAAAAGAACAAAACAAAATTAATTAATATCAAGAATAAAGTTGGACAACTGGACCAGTAAAACAACCTTAGATTTTAATTATAAAAAGAAAAAAATAATTGGGCCGGAATTGTCTATACCAAATGATGTTTTGTCTTAATACAGGTACGGGTTAATTATTTGATTATTTAAATACAAATTAATATATATTACTCCAAAAAGAATTGAAAAACTAATCCACAATAGATAGTTATCTAGTACCTCAATCTGGGGAACTAATTAATTTAACATATTTCTGGATTTGGCAGAATTAAATTCTACTATTTATTTAATTTTTTTATATGGTTCAACTTTTACTTTATTGAGGGATATATATGAACAATTTTTTATCTAATGGTTCATATATGAACTTTCCAAATTTAATTAGCAAAGTAAACATTTAGAGAATAACGTTTGAATAAAATTTAAGGATTATTAGAGGAATTTAATTAATTACTACTAAGGAGAATTAATTAAATTCTCTTTCGAATTATTTTTGTATTGTTTTTTTAGATGTCAAAATGTTCCCCAATCAAATTGTATATATGTACCTAACTAGAACAATAATTATAACAACTATTACAAAAGTTAAATTGAGTGATTTATATTAATGTGTGACCAATTTAGTAAATTTTATTTATTAAAGGAAGAGTTACTAATTGATCCTTTTTTTTTCTTTTTTTTTTTAGTTTTATTGAAAAATATTACTCGAGGAGGAGAATATACTCGGAAAAAAGTCAAAAAGAAATTAAATATCTTACTATTTTTATCAATCTAACACTCAATTGATTTAGTTCAGTTTTGTAATAACTAAATGAATCTGCCTTCTTTATTATAATTCCAAAATAATTAAAAAGAATAAAAAATATTATGATCTTAATATTTGATTTTAAAATGTTGTAAATGATCGACTAGTATGAGTATCACAATAAATTTTAAGCAAAATTTTAGTGGATTCATTACTACTCTTATTACAATTTAATTTTATTTTTGAGAAATTATATATATATATATATATATATATATATATATATATATATATATATATATATATATATATATATATATATATATATACTAAAGAAGAGTTTAATTTTGATGAGGTGTCATCACGAGAATTAATCTCAATTATTTTAATTTTTAATTAAAATTAAAATTTCTGTTATTTTAATTATTAATTAAAATTTAATGTAGATAAATACATATATTATTTTAAGATTTGATATGATATTATCAAATCACTATTAATTAAAAAATAATATAGATAAACACATATATTTACTATAAGATTAAGAAAATTTATCCCATCTCCACCTATAAATAAGACTTTTTATTCATTCGTTCATCTTTCTAATTTGTTCATCACAACGAACAAAAACTTTCTTCAAATTTTAAAGAAAGGTATCCATTTATTATTATTATTATTTATTATTTTTGTTGTTTCTTTTATATTCTTTAAATTATTTTTTTTTTATTTTTTTTATTTTTTTTAATTATTAGCATGTAATTTTATAATCTTTTGATTTTTTTTACGTAATTAACCTATTTTTTTCATGATTTTACTTTTGATTATATTTTACTTATTATTTATTTTATATTTTTTTAAATTCCCCTTTGATTATTTTTTGTTATTATTTATTTATTTATTTGTTTTAGTTATGTTTTTTTAATGGTTAATATGTAATAATTTTGATTATATTTTATTTATTTAATTATTTTTTTGGTTTCAATTCTATTTTAGTTTTTATTATTTATAATAAATTTATTTTTTATTTACTATTTTTTTCAAAAGAACAATGCTTGTCGTCCCTTTCACACACGGAACACTATCTTAATCTGTAAAAAAAAATTCTTATATTTTTCTAAAGTTTTTTTTAATTATCTTTCATTTTTTATTTTATATTTATTTTTTAATATATTTTCACCAACATTAAAATTTAATGGTATAAAATAAATTTATTTTAAGATTGAATGTGGATGTGATATATATATATATATATATATATATATATATATTTTTTTTTTTTTAATTTTTGCTTTTTTTATATTTTTCAAATTCTCTTTTAATTAACTTTTGTTTTTATTATTATTTTTTTGAATTATGTTATGTTGTTTAAATTTTTTTATTAGTATGTAATTTTTTAATCTTTTATTTTTTACGTTAATAATTTTTTTTCTTGGTTATTTTTTTATTTTTTAATTAATTTTTGTTATAATTTCTCTTTAGATTATTTTTTCTATTTACTTTTTTTTTGGTTTTAATTCGAATTTTTATTAATAGTAGTAATTTGTAATCTTTGATTTTTTAACGTTATTAAATATTTTTTCATGATTAAATTACAAAAAAAATTAATTTTAATATGTGTCGTAAACTGAATTAATTTTAATTTTAATAATTACTAATCAATATTTAGTGATAAATACATACATTTTCTTAAGATTCAAATATTTATATACAAATAAAAAAAATCAAATCTTATTTATAAACATACAAAATAAAAAAATTTATCCCTCTCCACCTATATAATAAGACTCTTTATTAATTAGTACGCATAAATTATTATCAATACGAACAAAAACTATCTTCACTTTTTAAAGAAAGTTTTCCATTTCTTTTGTTATTTTTATTTTTTTATTGATTATTTTGTTGTTTCTTTTATATTTTTTAAATTCTCTTTTAATTATTTTTTTGTTTTTATTTAAACTTTTTTATTAATTTTTTTTAATTTTTTCATGTGAATTTTTATGCAAATAATATACTCTACACCTATAAATAAAACTCTTTATTCATTCATTATACATACATAATAAAGAACAAAACTTTTCTTCATGATCTATTAAATTTTTGAAGAAAGGTATCCATTATTAATTTTTTTAATTTTCTATTGATAAATTTTATGAATATTCTTTTATATTTTTCAAATTTTCTTATAATTATTTATTTTTAAAATTATTTTAATTATGTTTTTTTAAAATTTTTTATTATATTTTTAACTTTTTATTTCTTTAAGTTATTAATTTTTTTTCAAGGCTAATATTATAATTTTTAAACTAATTTTATTAATTTTTTATTTTATCTAATTGATTTATATTTTTTATCTTTTATTAATTGACTTTTTTATGATTTTTTTATCTTCAATGATTAAATTAACATATTTTAAAATTTTTTGATTAATTATATTCTGCAACAATATAACAAAATTTGAAAATTTAATTTAATATTTTTTTAATTTTTTTAGTAAATCAAGTTAATAACGAAATTAAGCTTTTACCAATGAAAACAAATTCACATTTGAGAGTATATAAATTAAATTTTACTTTTCAATTTAAATTATATTAGATTTTAATTGAATATTATATTAAATTATAATTGAATAGATAGTTATATTAAACTTGAATTATATTTTTAAAATTTTTGAATAAATAATTATATTAAACTTGAATTATATTTTTTTAAATCATAACTTTAAAACCCGTGTAATACACGGGATCTATACTAGTATATATATATATATATAAAAGACATAAAATTATTTTTTATATTTTGTAATTTATTTTAATTGTTCATTCAATTATATTTTCATTAGGATCGTCTCTATAAATATTTTCTTTCAATCACGGTCGTTCATTCATTATAATTATTCTATATAAATCTTGAGCGCCCATTTAATATTTTCTTATCTCAATCATGAAGCCTAATGGATTGCATAGAATTATTAGAAGATTAGGCTGATTTCTTTATACGAGACCGCATGTTTGGCCTTTTTGAAAGCCGTTTGTTTGGCTTATTTGACCCTCCTATCTTCAGCCCCTACGATGCAAAATACATATATAAATTAAATGAGTAGGGTTAGTAATTTTTTTACGAGGCCACCTGTTTTGGCCCGATTTTTAAAGCCATCTGTTTGGCTCTCTCAATGATCATTTTTTGATCATTTTTTCACTTTCTTCTCTGTACTCTTTTATTTTTTTTATAGTATCATCTATTTGCCTCTTTTTGTTTTTTTTCTTCTAATTCTTCTTCTTTTTCTTCTTTTTATAGATTCTACTTTCATATTATTTATATTTTTTTTATATTTTATACTTTTATTTGATCTTATATGCTGGTTCAATCATTCTCCTTGGAGGTATGATTATACTTGGCAAAAACTTGTGTGCGCCCGGGCGCACGGAAGTACATTCCGTGCGGCTTTAGAATTTTGTGTTAAATCGTGTACCCTTTAGTATAAAGATGTGTACCATGACAAAAACTTTTGTGTGCCCGGGCGCACGGGAACACATCCCGTGCGCCTTTGAAATTTTGTGTTAAATTGTATACCCTTTAGTATAAATATGTGTACCCTTTATTTTCTGAAGAAAAATAAAAAATATTAATAAAGTGTATACCCTTTAGAACAAAATGATGTATCTTGATTAATTAAAGTGTATACCCTTTAGACCAAAACAATGTACCCTTCCCCATAATACTAAATTCTAAAGGCGCACGAAATGTGTTCCCGTGCGCCCGGGCGCACACAAGCCTCACTCATTATACTTTTCAATATTTTGTTATCTTATCTTTTTTTCTTCCATTTTTGTATTTTTTTAAATTCTATAAACCCTACTTTATAATTTAATTTAATTTAATTTATCTTCCTTTATACTTTTATTTGATATTATTTTTAGTCTCATTCTCATATTTGATCTAATTTGTAGGTCTTATAATTCTCATTTAAGGTATCATTCTTTTTTTCCATCTTTTTTTCTTCAATTTTTGTATTTGCTTTATAATTCTATGAACCCTATTTTTATATTTTAATATTCTATCTTTCGTTTTGTTTTTGTCTTATTTTCAAGGTTCAATCTTTATCATTTGAGACAACATCCTTTTTTTCTGTTTATCTTATGATTTATTTATTTTTTTGTGTTTTCTTTATATTTCATAAACTCTATTTTTATATTTTTTTTATTTTATTATTCTTATTTTTATTTAATCTTATTTGCAGTTTCGATCATTAAAAAAGTCATCGTATTCAGAATTAACTTCAGAAATTTTAGAGTTAAAAAATTCAAAGCACATGTCAACTATTTTTTATTTCATCTTTAAGATTAATGTATGAAAGCTATTTTCGAAATTTTTTAATTTATTCTAAGTTTTTTATTTAATTTTATTTTTATCAGGATAATATCTATGTATATTCTTTTAATTTAATCTTTTGAATTATTCTATGAAATCTACTTTATAAGATTTATAATTTATTTTAACTGTTCATTCAATTTTATTTTCATTAGTATGTCTCCAAAAATATTATTTTAATATTTATAATTTATTATATTAAATATTATTTTATATTTTATTTTATTTTATTCATATGTTATTTAATTAAAAATATATATATTATAGTAAACTATATCTTTATTTTTAAAAATAATAATAATTGAATTTTATAAAGAAATTATATCTATTTTTTAAAAGATAAATATCAATTAAAATAAAATAATTATAATATAATTAATTATACAAAGTTAATATTTGTCATAATTTCCGAATCAAATCAATCAATGAAATTTTCAATAGATAAATAATGTACTTATCTATTATATAAACTTAATATGATATATATATATTTTTTAAATCAATTGCAACCAATTTAAATATTGTTTGATGCGATTAATTAGATAACGTTTCAACTTTATTTTAATAAATAATAAAAATATTAATTAATTTTTTAATAATTAATATAGTCAAATATTATACATAATTTAAGTTGTATTTATATATTAATTATACTTAGATTATCATTAAAATTTTTGTAGGATATTATGATAAAGGTCCAACTATGGTGCTTTAACCTATATATTGAGTGCTCAAAAATTACTCTATGATTAATATATCTTTATATTTTATGTTGGGCATATCATAAATTATTTTTATCATAAATTATTTTTCTCTTTTCAATTTTATTATATTTATAAACCATGCATTTTTAATTTTGGCAGTCCATTTAATATATTAAATCTTAACCATTAATATTATTTATGCTAATAATATTTTTTTTTATTTTTAATTAATAATATAATTTAGTAAATATGAGTTATATTTTTGGCATATTCTATTAATTGTGACATATATCTTCGTCCACTTAAAAGAGTCTCATCTTTCTATTTTGGGCGTCCGTCCTAAAGGGTCTAATTTCTCTTTTTATACATATGAGACCCACACACAGCCACTAATAAAATTAAAATAACTCTAATATAAATATCATTAAAAATTAAATAATAATATTCCTTAATTCATGTGCAAAAAGAAAATTCATCCTTTTAGGGCAGACAGAGGGAACAATATTAAATGAACGTTTAAGATTAAAATTGAATAAAAATTAAATACAGAAAAATTATGGATACGAGTAGTAGATATTTAAACGGATACAATATCTCTAAATAAGGGTATAACCTATATGTTGTACTTCCTAAATATAATAAAAATTAATGTTATGAAAAAATAAGCATATATATAATACTATTTAATTGATAAATATAAAATTAAATTATGTTAAAAAATTTACATTTATATATTATATATAAATAATTAAAAGTTTATAAGGGAAAGTATGTTCTTAGCTTGGTTTGATTACCTCGAGGTAAGAAAACTGAGATATATAGAATTCTCAAAGTACTTTGTCTGGAAAAGCAACACGAGAGAATGGGTGAAAAGAAAATTTGATAATTGGCCGTTGGTATGATTTTCTATGTTCCTCCTGGTGCAAGAGAATCTTATTATTTGAGAATTCTGCTAAATGTAGTGCAAGGACCAACATGTTATAAAGATTTCCGTAAATTTGAAAAGGAGACATATTATATTTTTTCAAAAAGCATGACATGCAAGATGGTATCATATGTCATGGCCATAAACAAAAGTCAAGAACAATCTTTGAAGATTGTTGAATTGTAATTGAAAAGTCTAATATTTAGCCATGGGCAACTCTACATTATTGTATCTAGAGTTACAATAAGGTAAGACTTAAAAATAATACTTTGTAATTCTAATGATTGGGCCACAAGTAGGTGTAAGAATATTGTGTTCACGGAGGTATTCAGAAATGTCTATAAAGTAACAGCTGCAAAGCTCTATAAGGTAAAACACATAGATGCAGGACCAGATACATCTTTCACCTAAGTTTGAATGTAGCTAATATTTTTTGATGCATTCAGAATTTATTTCTTAATGGACAAAATTCAAACCAGACCAAAATTGGATGAGAGAAGCTCAAACATATTCATACATATACATAACACTACTAAAACAAAAAACAAAAAAAATTTAACCAACGATCCTATAATAAAATACTTTCCGTGCAACGCACGGATGAGAAATACTAGTAGTTATAAAAAATAAAAGTAAAAATTATTTTTAAGGATTAATGCAAAACGCGACCGATGGAGATTATTAAATTACATGAATTTATAAATTCAGTTCATTAAATTGATTGTTTTCTTTTTAGAAAAGACTTGTATATTGTATTTTTTATTTAAAAAAATACTCCTTTTGTTGATTCCATTACAAAAAGTTTTTAGAGATGCACATATATCAATTAATTAAAGGAATAATTAGTGCAATTATTATTACTATTATGATAATATTGATCTTTCGTTAGAGAGACACTTTTTGTGAGACGTATAGTTAAACAGGACGATTTATCACTAAAGTATGTTAATTATATAAATAAAGTATGCTTATTTATAATTAAAGTATGATAATAATGAATCATATTAAAATCCGCTAAAATCATACTTTAATGTATAATCCAATATATTTTAAAAAATATATTTTAACCGTTACACATACTTTATCTATACAATAAACATATTTTAACACTGTATCACAAACTATCTCATGTAATAACGTGTCACAAGACACTTCCTCTCATACTATGCCTAACATTTTGAGTAATACTAGATATAATAACGTGCGCTGCACGTTACATGTTACTCCCTTCATTTCGATTGGTCTTTTATACTAAATATTTCATATTGTTTAAAGAAAAAAACTTTTCTTTATTTTTTTATTTTTTTATAGTAATGTTGTCCTTTAAGTAATAAATAATAAAGTAGTAGGTTACAAGAATTAAATTAAAATTATTATTTTTTATTAATTAAGTATTATTTTTTATTGTATCACGAAAATCCTCTCGTAAAACATCTCATAAGAGTATTTGTCTTGTAATGATCATGACTTATGGCATTTAATTCTCAATTATTTTATTTTTATTTGAGTAGTTTTTTTTTTAAGTTATAGTTTTATCATAAATTTATGAATTTTATAAGTGCACGTATAATTCATTATTTTAGTTATATGTAAACTTCAACTTCACACACTTAATTATTATTTTCGCAACCCATTTTAATTTTAAAAATAATCAACTAATCTTTCCACGCAACACTCTTTACATAATTTTAATTATCCAAAAATATCAAATTACTTTTAAAAGCAAATCAAAAAGTTTTTTTTTTTTAAATATTTGTATATAAACTGTAAATGAGAAGATAAAAAAGCTAGCCCTCAAGACACCGTGCCCCCAAATTCTACATTTTTCGAAAGTTATATCCTTTATTATTAAATTGTATACTCTTTAATATAATAACGTATAGCTTTCATTTCCTAATATATATATATATATATATATATATATATATATATATATATAATCAAACATTTGTACTCATTCATATTTCAATATCTTTTCAATAAAAAAATTATATCCTTATTAATTAAAGTGTATATTATTTAAAATAAAACATTGTATTATTGGACAACTATTGTACCGGGAGACTAAAAGATCAACTCAAATAAAAATTACAAGTACGAAGGAGTATTTGTTATGTGGAAGTGTCATTTTTTAAATAAAAATATGTTATGAAATCATTGAATTAAGTGTCATTTTATTTTATTAAGATGTGAATTTGAGTTGGCGAAGAATTATTACTATACAATTTTTTTCGGTTTTTTTCCATCATTTCTTACACTAAAATCTGATCTCTCTCTTAAATTAGAACGTAAAATAATAATGCATTCGTTTCTGAAGAGCTACATGTTATTAATTTTATGTAACAATCTCACACCATTAATTTTAGTTTTCTTATCCATCAATTTTATCGATTATAATATTTAAATTAAAATTATTTGAAGTATCTTATAAATATATTTTAATATTCTAAAAATATTAAGAATATTTATTTTATTAATCCCTTTATTTAATATTTATTCTGTTTGTAGACATTATAATTACACAAAAATATTAAATCATCACATCACTTAATTAAAATTAAATTAATTAAGTTGTTGATCCATGTAAGAAATGAAAAGGTTTTATGTCTCAATGTAATTCTATAGCACTTAATTAACATTAAATTAATTAAGTTGTTGATCCCTGTAAAAAAATGAAAAGGTATTATGTCTCAATGTAATTCTACAGCACTTAATTAACATTAAATTAATTAAGTTGTTGATCCATGTAAAAAATAATTTTAAGTTTTATGTCTCAATGTAATTCTTATTCATCGTTTATCAATTTCCTGCATTTATTATGGAGTATTAGTTATTAGATGATCATCCAATATCTATTAGAATAATTAAACTTCTTTAAATACTCCATAATTATATTAATAAACAATTTTACTATTCTCAAAGAATAATTTAATATTAAAAGATACTTTATAGTAATAATAATATAAAAAAAATTCATACCGTTATATTTCTTACTTCTCACGTCCAAATAACATTATTTTTTATCAAAATCTTCATCACCCATTGCAAATATGAACTAATAATTAGTTTTCTTGAATTTACCAACTCATTTTCTTGGTACATATCAAATAATAAAATTTCATACAACCAATAAAACCAATTAATTAGCTCATAATCCTGAACATCTAGTCTAAAAACAATCACTCCCCAATAACAATTCCAATTCAAAATCTCAAAATAAAATCTTAAAAAAATATAACTGATTAACATTCAACTAAACAAAGAAAGTTTATCTAATCAATATCTGTGTTTGAAAACTTCTGCTTTGAAACCTTAGATTTGAATAGAATTGAACGTATGCCAAAATCGAAAGCTTGGAGACTTCCTCATCTCCCCTTCAACACTTACGTCTCAAATTTCCATTCATGTTTATAGAGGAGCTTTATTCTCTATATAAATATGCAAAAATATTTTTTAAATGGTTTGATTGTAACTCCACAATTTATAATGTTTTATTAGGCTCTTCAATTCATCCATTCATTGAATGATTTTGTGAATACATTAATGATATGAAGATGATGGTTTTTATGCATGCACGTACTCTCCACCCAAATGATTTTGTGAATGCATTCATGTGTGTTAATATTGTATTTTATAATTAAATAATTCATTAATTAAATTATAAATTATAATTAGATAATCATAAATATAAATATAAATAAATAAACAAAAAACTATTAGGCAAAGACTTGTGTGAGACCGTCTCACGTAAGCCCTTACGTGAGACGGTCAGAAAGTGATAACTTTTATGAAGAAAAGTGATAATAAATTAATGAAAAGTGATAATGTTCTTTCATGAACAATTTATAGTATAAATAAAAAGTGATAACATTTTATAACGAAAGTGATAATGATTTATAGCGAAAGTGATAACTATTTTAGAAAGTGAAAAATGTCTCACGTGAGACGGTCTCACGCAAGACCTACCCAAACTATTATAGGTGAGATCATCAATATATGAAAATAAAAAGACTATCATAATTATATTTTATTATTAATAATGAATAATATGAAGAAACATTACATTACCCAAACTATTATAGGTGAGATCATTAATCTATGAAAAATAAAAAGACTATCATAATTATATTTTGTTATTAATAATGAATAATATGAAGAGAGATTACATTAATATTTTGTCATTAATAATACACTTAGATAATAAATTAGGACTATGTTGCAAATAATAAAATGCATAAAGGATGAAAGTGTCTAAAAAAGTTTCTCAAATGCTTCACACTTTTTATATATTAAGATTAAATTGAATTTAAATAGACTTATCCCTGAATTTAGTATGGAATAGTAAAATTTAGTTTCATCTTTGACTATTTCAATTTCCAATCTGACTTTTTGTTACTATGTGAATTGGATTGGGTCCTAATTCATTGTTTATTAATGTTAGATTGGGCCGGCCTCATTAGCACTGTACTCATATTATTCAGCTCATTAATTAATTCTGTGGAACACTTTTTAGCATTCAATTGAATATAACAAATGTACGTGTGCGATATTTATGGGCCATATGGCCCTGGCCCATATGTATAGACAAGAATGGGCATTTTAATGAATTATTATTAGTGTATAATTGCAATGGCCAAACTCTAATCATAGTATCATGGGCAACCTTCCGTGAGACCGTTCTCATGGTAACATCGTTTTATAAAGTAAAAAGTTTCTGTGGTTTATGAGATAAACTAAAAAAATTGACCCTGTATTTTATCCTCTTTTTTAAAAAGAAAAAATTGAAGTCAAAGTAGTTGGGCTTAATGTAACCTCTAGATTTGGCCCAAATCATTAGCCCATTCGTTAACTTCGTAAGACATTTTCGGACCAAAACTTTAGACCTAGTTTTTTTTTTTTTTTTTTGAATCAAATATGTTTGATTCATGAATCATGAACATATATCAACAATGTGGCCATTTTACTTAAACTCACGTATGATGTGTCTTAATTTTGAATTCAAATAATGTTTCAAATTATTAATTAAATTACACATATACTTAAAGATCATAAATCAATACATTCTATGATCCATCAATTCTCCCATAAGACCCTAATCAATCAATACATTCTATGACCAATCAATTCTCCTACTTGTGATGTGACATTTATTCATTTAATAAGTGTGTAGTGTGATTAATTTACGAAAGGATTACAGTACGTCTTTATGGGATTAAATTAATTTTTGTATAAATTGAATGAATGTATATGGTAACAAATCATTTACAAGAATTTTTTTTAAAAAAAAATATTATATTAAGATGGCTGAAAACAACGGGCTCTAATTGATAACAGAAGAACAGAGGATCCTCCAATGAAATTCACAAACATCATTACATTTGACAAAATAAGCAAATTTAGTTAGAAGTTTCTAGTTAAATATTTCACGCCAAGATGTTTAAATTTGGTATCCCGCTTGAAATTAATTAAATTTATAGACTTTTGCATGATTCAAATTAAATTCAAGATATACAGTATTAGAAAAATGAAATTATACGCAACTCCCAATTTATATATTAAGGAGTAGTCAATTGTTAATTGTTAATAAACAGAAAAAGAAAATCATTGTACAATACAGATTAGGGAAGCATCAGTTTACAAAATTGACCACCTCTCTCAATTAGTCGGATGTTAATTTTTAATTAATTAATAAGTATATATATTAAAGACCATTCTTAAGCTTTATTCTTGTGTTTGAAACATTCATAATCTCTTTCTAATTAAAGTAATATATTTGAAATAGTTTGTTCACCTGTCTTATAATTTTTCTTGGAATCTTGTAATTCACATATACTATTTCGTTTAAATTTTATTTTAGGTGTATTGCTAATTTTTAGATTATAATTCTCATTTTGAAATTAATTTGATTTATGACATATTTTATTCATAAAATCTAATTTATAATATTCTTAAAATTTAAAATATAATATAATTGTAATTTCATGTACATAGTATTTTATTTATAAAATTTATAGTTAATTTTATTATAGATTTAAGATTTATATATTTTTAGTATGTAATTTAATTTATAAGATATAAGCATGTATGTGTTTAATTAAATGAATTTTGAACAGCTAAGATGGTTGATGAGATTTATTAAATTTAATGTTTTTGAGTTTCCAATTATGGTGCATGGAATCAACTTTTTGAAAGTGCATTTCATTTTCCTAGCTACACGACACATCATGTGGCTTTTTTTTTTTAATATATATTTCTTATAATTATTTTAATACAATCGGATATTTCAATCTTTTTAAATTTATTGAGTGAGGCTTGCGTGCACCCGGGCGCACGGAACACATTCCGTGCGCCTTTAGAAATTTTGTATTATGGGTAAGGGTACATTAATTTGGTCTAAAGGGTATACACTTTAATTACTAAAAGGTACACAATTTTGTTCTAAAGGGTATACACTTTTCATTAATATTTTTTTTTCTTTAGAAAATAAAGGGTACACATTTTTATACTAAAGGGTATACAATTTAACACAAAATTCTAAAGGCGCACGGAGTGTTGTTCGTGCGCCCAGATTTTTCTTTAGAAAATAAAGGGTACACATCTGTATACTAAAAGGTATACAATTTAGCACAAATTTCTAAAGGCGCACGGAAAGTGTTCCGTGCGCCCGGGTGCGCAGGAGCTTTTGCCAAATTTATTTTAATTGGGAATTTACCTTTTCATTTCTTTTACTTTAAATAGATATAAATCTATCTTAGCTAGTCTTGTTTCAATTTTATATATACCATTTTATTAAACGAGCAACATTTGTAAGGCACGACTCTTGATAATATCTTTTTAATTTTTTAAATTAATTATCATCTTTAATTAAAAATATTTTCAATTTTAAGTAAAATATTATTATTAAATTATATAATAAACTATTCATGTAATCATTTAATATGATTTTAATTTTTATATAATAAAAAACATTTTTAATCTGCTTCTCGAAACTCATTTTTTATTACTCAAGAGTTTGTAAATAGGCTCTAATATTAATTTTAATGGAACATGGATATTCTAGATTTTTATCCAATTAATAATAAATTGAAAACGATTTCAAGTTATACATTATTCTAGTTTTCAGGGCACATCACACCACATCAAATCAATGATGATGAATGGATTAGTTAGATGGATTAATACTTTGGATGGGAAATAAATATTAAAAATATGTATTTCTAATCAATTTAACATTTATTAAGATTTTGACAAACATTAACTACTTACATACTCCTACTTAATTTCTTTTGTCTTTGAAATTGATAGTTGATGTATCGTCGACTCAATCATCCCCCACACCCCAAGAAAATAAAAAATAAAAAAATAAATTGATTTTTAAATATTATTTATTTATATTTATAAGTAAAGAACTTATAACTTTCTAGATAAAATAATGGAAATATAAAAAGGGTACATTTTATATTATACTCCCTCCGTCCTTCATTAAGAGTGTCATTTGCTTTTTGGCACGTAGATTAAGGAGTATTATTATTTAATGTGTAGTGGGTAGTTGTATTAGTAGGAGTATGGGTCCCAATATTTAATTATATTGAAGAGGATGTGTGGGTTCATATGTGTAAAAAAGGAAAGGGAACTCTTTGGGTGGGACGACCAAAATGGAAAAATGGTCCTATTAGCCTGGGACGGAGGGAGTATTATTACTGATAGATACATTATCCTAAAAATATTATTAATTAATACATTATCAATTAGAGAAATGTCCTTCATATCCTTAATCCTTAATTTGATTGTATTCAATAATAATTTAAAAGATAAAATATATTATTATTTTAAGGGAAAATAAATTTTTTGTCCATAAGTTTTTCACTTTTTGAAAATCTTCCATTATATTTGCAGAATTTTAAAAATCGTCCATTATATTTGAAAATTTTGAAAATCGTCCATCATGTTTATCAAGTTCAACAAAATCGTCCGTTTCAACAGGTCATTAGCAGTTTATTCTAAAAAATAAAAAAAAATATGTAATATATATATATATATACACTATTTTAAAAAAAATAGCATCCACTAAGAATTTATATTATACTCTCTCCGTCCGCCCGAAAGAGAGCATTTTGCTTTTGTGCACGTTGATTAAGAAGTATTGTTATTTAATGTGTAGTGGGTAGTTGTATTGGTGGGAGTGTGGATCCCATATTTTAATTGTATTAGTGGGTGTGTGTGGATCTCATGTGTGTAAAAAAGGAAGTGGCCCTCTTTGGAACGGACGACCAAAATGGAAAAAAGACTCTCTTTCGAGCGGACGGAGGAAGTATCAATATTTAGTCAAATTTGCTCCACTTTAGTAATGAGATTAATATTGTTTGTTTGGTATACGGAAGTGAAAAATGAAAAGTGAGATAAAATTGGTTAAATAAAAATATGATATAGATAATTGGGGTGAAAATATTAAAATGACCTGCTATAGCAGGTCAAAGGACCAAAATATTAAATTTTATGAAGTTAATGGACTAATTTCAAAATTGTTATAAAATTAACGGACTAATTTCAAAATTAAAAAAGTTAATGGACTAATTTCAAAATGAATGAAAGTTAACAGACGAAAAAATCTATTTTTCCTTATCTTAATATTAGAAACAATATTTCATTATTTACTCATAAATATCCTCCCAATTAATTATTTAAATCTAACTTATGTGGCCATACGACACATGTTTTAAAATCATCATATTATTATCTTAAAAAAAATATTTTTTTTACATAATTGTAATATTAATTAATCGAAATTTTGAAATAGGAAAGTATTCAGAATGTGGAGAGAGATAGTATTCATGAAGTATGCAGAATCAATATTCAAGAATTATTTAGAATCGTTACTCATGAAATATTTAGAATCGGTATTCATAAATATTTCTCCTTAAGTTTGCTAAATCATATCATCCCACTAATTTCTCCCTCAAAATTGGTATTCATAAAAAAAAATTCAATATTCCTTCATAAAAAAAATTCAATATTCCACGAAGTATTCAGAATTTGGAGAGAGATTTATTTAAAATCAGTATTCACAAAGTATTCGGAATCGGTATTCAGAAATAATTTATCCCTAAGTCGGTATTCAGAAATATTTTCTCCCCACGTTTCTCCCTCAAAATCGGTAATGGAGGAACATCGGTGAATGTTGATGTCGTGACACGCGTAGCCATATTTCTTGCCTCGTGATGGTGGTGGTGAATTCTTAATTTTCTGATAAACCTCTTTGATCTTGCGCACAAGGAGTTGTTCTTCAATGATTATGTTTCACTTTCACTCATTTGACAATGATTTCCTAAATTCGCATCGTGTTCAATGTGGAGAGAGAATTAAAACTGAAACCATGGAGAGAGAATTGAAACGTAAGAAATAAGTTGAGTATGAAAACGTGTATTTCTCACTATTTTACCAGTTAGTTAATATATAAAAGGGTAGTTGAGACTTTTTATAATATATTTAGTATATAATAGTAATAAAATATATATTTTATATCTACTAGTAATATTATTATATATTTTGTACTGAATAGTAATAATTTCATATAAAAAAATAGGCTATCCATGCAACATGTACAATTGTTTTTCTACGGAGTGTTACACACATATACATTTTCTTTAATTAATTTTATTGATTTTTTAAAAATAATTAACTCATTTAATTTAGAATAATTAATAAATTATAAAAAAATATGAGTGTGTGAAAGAGATTATAAGTAAATTTAAAAATGATAAAGTGTCTTGTTTAGGTTGTGCATGTCATAATGGCAAGGACGAGAATAAAATTAGCTTGTATAAAGTTTTAATTAATTTTAATTACATCGTATTTTCAATATAATATTATGATATTTAAGATTTGTGGTTCACATATGTCAAATTACAAAGGAATGAATATATTTATTAAAATTAATTGGTAATTAATAAGGTAACACAAGTGTTTTTCATTTCACACAACTGTTTAAAAAAAGAAAAGAGATGATAAAAGTTTCAAGAATGTTATACTCGTTCTTATATACCACAAATTATTATCTTCCTTTATATTTTGAAAAATAAGTCTTAAATACATTTAAAAAGTACTCCCTCCGTCCGCTCGAAAGATCCACATTTTGCCATTTTGGGCATCCGCACCAAAGGTCCACGTTTTTCTTTTTAAACATATGGGACCCACACACATCACTAATACAATAAATTTATGGACTGATACACCCCACTAATATAACTACCAACTACACTTTAAATAATAATATTCCTTAATGCACGTGCAAAAAGCAAATGTGTGGCGAACGGAGGGAGGGAGTAATGTTTTTTTTTTTTTATAAAAATAGTTATACAGAATTCCACCCAATAGAAATTGATGTTAGTATTAAACATGTTATCTTTTCACTGTGGGCGGTCGCGTGCTTTACCTCTCTGTTTATAATTTGCTACCGCCACTCCGCTCATACGCCTCCCCATCGCGTGTAATTCAAGCATGCTTTGACTTTCTATCGGCCCCACTCCAACGACAAATGACGTGGCAAAGGAGACTGTCACGTGTGGTCACCCATGCTAAAACCACCCGTTTCTAAACTACCCATCTTATTTACCTCGGTTTGACCCGCCTATTTTTACAAAGTGAAAATGACAAAAAGTGGTCACTATTGCTTAAATGTAATTTTAAGTGGCCACATATGTTATACACAATTTTTTCTAGCCACTTTTAAAGAAATGAGCCAAAATGCCCTTGAGGGGACCCACTTTTCACATGTTTGGAGAATGAGATTCCACACTTTTTGACCAAAAGTACCAAATGTACAGTAAAGGAATCGGATTTCTCTTTATTTTTGAATAAAGTGTGGAAGTACAATACCTAATACCTAGTACTCCTATGTAGGCATGTGCTCCCTCATATCCATACACAAAAAATGAGGTAATATATAGTGGAAATAGGGGTGGTCGTCCAACATTCATTAAAAAATTTTGTACTAGTTATTTTAGAGGTTGAGCATTTGGGAGCAAATTTCTAGTATTTTTAGAGAGGTGTGAGATTTTGGGGAGCATGTGTACAAGGTATGTTTAAACTTGTTTTAACAGTTATGAATGACTTAATTTTATAGTTATGAATGCCCTAATTTTATAATTTTGACATGTCTCATGAGTGTATTCTAATTATTCAACGTTTTTATAATAGAATAGAAAAAATTGTATGCCGAGTAGAATAATTTTGTAACATTCAAAAATTTTTCTCTCTTAAATCTTCACCACTCATGTGAGATCGTATTTTTTAAGTAATCTTCTCAAATTTGTTAAACGCTGGTGAGTAGGCCGAATAGAAGAAGCGCAATAGATCGAATAGAACAACTTAATGGGCCGAATAGAACAACCGTTGGCCAAATAGCCCAAAAATTAAGACTAAATTTCAGAAACTTAGTAGACCGAATAGAACAACATTTGTAGGCCGAATAGACAAACTCTGTGGGCCGAATAAAAAGACGTAGGCCGAATAGAAGAACTAAATTTTTCACGAATTTTTCATTTTTAAAAAACATGTAGGCCGAATAGAGCATTTTTGTAGGCCGAATAGGAGAACCTTTTGGGCCGAATAGAGGAAACATTGGCCGAATAGAAGAAAAAAATACTGGGACTTTTTAAGGTGTGTCAAGGTAGGCCGAATTTTGAAACAGTTTAGGGCTGCATACATTAATTTCTTGACCGAATAGAATACAATATGAGTATAAATTTTCTAATGTTTTAATGTTGCAAATAATTTTCTAATGTTTTAATGTTAATGTCATTAAAGTTTTCTTGAAAAAATGTGCAGATGAGTTATAAAAAAGTTGGGATGTCTTGGGGTGGAGCTTGGGAAGGGTTGCAATACACAGGTGGAGTAGTGAACTGATTATTCTTGCCAGAGGACAGTCTGTGTTATAGTAGTTTTCTAAAAGAAATCCATGACATAGTACAAGCTGATTTGGGGTACTGGGGTTATGTAGTTCATTCTCTAGTTGATTACGATGGTCGTTTGTGTAAATATAAGATAAGAATGATGCACGTGTGGTAGAAGTGTTCAACCGTGTTGATGTCGGAATGGTGTATGTGACACTCCGTCCTATCGCGGGTGCAGGGAGTAGTATGGTTTCAGGGATGGGTTATGATGACCGAAGTGCTAGTACGAACAATGACCCACGTACGAGGGCATATTCTAGTGGGAGGCCTGATTTTGATTTGAATGTGGAGTACAGTTCGGCCTCAGAGATGCAGTGTTCTGATTTTAGAGAATGTCTAAATGTTGAAGCCGATGCTGTCGTTCGTGAGGGTGAGGATGATGTAGATGGTGAAGCCGATGCTGTCATTCGTGACGCTTCCACTCACCCTGCACAAATAATATTTTTGCTAAATAAGACAGAAAGTTATAATTATGGCCAAAATAAGTATAAGTTCATTGCAGCCACTGACCAAATATTTGCACACTCAGACATTTGTTCTATTCAGCCTACAGTTCCTTCTATTCGGCCTACAAACTGTTCTATTCGGCCTACTGAAAATGCTCTATTCGGCCTACCAAATATGCTCTATTCGGCCTACCAAATATGCTCTATTCGACCAGCCAACCATTTCTAAAAAATTCAACACTCATAAACATTGCTATATTTGGTCTACACTTGTTCTATTCGGCCTAAAGAATTGTTCTATTCGGCCTACTAAAAACCTCTATTCGACCAACCAAAATTTCAAACAAAAATCAAAGTAATTACTCCTACCCTTTGCTCTATTCAACCCACACTTGTTCTATTCGGCCTAAAGAGTTGTTCTATTCGGCCTACTAAAAACTTCTATTCGGCCAACCAAAATTTTAAAAAAATTTCATAGTAATTATTCCTACCCTTTGCTCTATTCGGCTCACACTTGTTCTATTCGGCCTAAAGAGTTGTTCTATTCGGCCAACCAAAATTTTAAAAAAATTTCACAGTAATTACTCCTACACTTTGCTCTATTCGGCATACACTTGTTCTATTCGGCCTAAAGATTTGTTCTATTCGGCCTACAAAAAACCCCTATTCGGCCAACCAAAATTTTAAAAAAAAATCAAAGTAATTACTCCTACACTTTACTCTATTCGGCCAACATTTGTTCTATTCGACTTAAAGATTTGTTCTATTCGGTCCACAACAAAACCCCTATTCAGCCAACTAAAAGTTCAAAAAAAAAATAAATAAATAAACACCCCCACTGCGGTCCTACATTCTACATATGATGTATACACAATTAAGTCACATTCAACACATTATATTTCCAAACCACATGTACGAAATATTATACAAAATTAATTCACATTTTACACATATGAATAAAACCACAAAAAATGTAAGTAATATCCTCCAAAAAAGTACTAAAAATCAGTATATGAAACATTATACACAAATTTAGAGATGCCAATAACACTGCTTATATACATACCTGAAAATTTATCATTTCCAATGTGTAATGCACTGTGGGAGACCACAAATGGAGAAGAGAAACCCAGAAATGCACTGTGCTTGACACTGGGACGAAAGGAGAGAACAAGGGAGAGGATGTTGGCCGAAAGACGAGAGAAAAAGAAAAAAAGAAAGAAAGAAAGAAAGGAAGAAAGAAAGAAAGAAAGAAAGAAAGAAGGGAGAGAAAAATGTAAAAAAGACGTTAAAGATGTACCCTACTAACCCACATCCAAAATCTTAAATTCAAAATTTAAAAACTTTAAATGTGGTTCACCCACCCCCCATTTACTGCAGTCAAAACTGATATGATGATGACTCCATTATTTTCGTCCTTTAGCTGACAGTTAGGGGGTAATTTGGGGAGTCCACTTGAAAGTGACTAGTAAAAATTGGTTTTAAAAGATGTGACTATTTTAAATTGTACTTTGTCAATAGTGGCCATTAAAAAATCGGGACCCTTTTACAAAATGAATCTATTTTGTCAAAAAGGATGTACTAAAGTGGAGTAGTAAATAATCCTACATCCTAAGCTTTGCTCAGTTTCAATTTTAATTTTACATTTTTATAAAAGAATAAGACATTTAACTAACATTTTCTTAATATATTTTAATTTTAAAATTGTCATCACATTTTTAACACAATAATATATTTTATTATTTATTTAATACTCAAAAATATCAAATTAACTTTAAAAATAAAATAAAAAAATAATTTTTATTAATATCCGTATAAACAGTAAATGTAAACTTGAAATTTGAATAAAAGAGTATATACTTCATATTAAGGTGATTATGATAGGTCAAATTTACATGAGTCCAATAGTTATGACTCAGTATACCCGATTCAACTATACAAGAATAGCCCAAAATGTCTATTTTCGTTTGGATGCTCATTAAAAGCTTACACCACGGCCCGTCACCATAAGTTTACACCAAGGCTCAACCTCCCCAAGTTGTTCGATCGGACCCTAGCTGTCATTGGCGAGCTTGGCCCCCAAGGCTAAATAACACAAACTCCAAGAGCCATATCGATGTTAGGTCATCTCTAGTAGATGACTGATTAGTCATAGTTTAGTGGAGAATGACCAATTCAAGAAATTATCGAACCCAAGGGAGGTAGGCACTAGTGCTTAAGCGATCTCACGTTTGTTGTAATTTTATAGAGACGAATCATCAATGGGATTGATTATAAACAAATAAATGACAAGTAATCAAATGCAAGCAATGATCAAACGAACAAGATGATGATGGAAAGTGGTTTACCAAATTGATTAAAAGTGAGATTAACAACAATCAAGAAGTGGAAATTCTAGGAATTATGTATCAAATTCATATGTATCATGGATTGAAGACTAAGGGCCAACACTAAGATCACCTAAACTCCCTCTCGAGATGGATAGGATATGAACATCAAATAGCTCAATGGATTGGTTCTCACTTAAACAATTCCAACTAGGTACTAAGCTTAAATGAGAGTCCCTTCACACAATTAATCAATCTCTCGATCAAACCAATCACATGTCCTACCAAAGGGTTCTAAACTATGAAGGACTTCTCAATCTCTTCACAATCTATAATATGCACATGAAGTGTTTGATGAAATGATTCACTAAATTATCCTAAGCATATAATTGATTTCTCAATCTAATCACATATCTAGAATAACTAAACACACAAATCATCAATACAATTCAAGCAATTAATAATCAATGGTAGAAAACCATAGATCCAATCAACATATGAACTTAAATACACAAATCCCCAAAATTATCCAACAACTCTCATGTTGCTAATCTCACAAGGGAGATTAGTCTACCATATTAAGAAGGAAATGAATATAGACATTAATATCCTTACAAAACATGATGAAACTATGAGGTTTAATACAAGAAATGAATGGAAACTCCCTTGATGTCACTTCAATGGTGATTTCCTTCCTTCCCTTGTTATCTTCCTCTCTTCCTTGCTTCTTTTCTTCAATTGGATGATGATTTTGATGGTAGGATGATTGTAGATCCAATGGATGGTGAATGGATGAAGATGATGGTGTAAAATAGAAGAAATGGTGTGTGATGTGTGTGGGGAAGCTGGAATTTCGGATCTTCTCCTATAAAATCTGAATGGAGGGGTATTTATACCCTTATGGGCCTTCTAGAAGGATTCTGATTTTTTTCTGATCCCAGACATGACACGAGTCGTGTGACGCAACACGGCCATAAGGTGTCCGTGTTGCGTGAACTGATACTCCCGCACGGCCTCTCCTTACAGGCCCGTGTTGGCTACACGGGTCGTGTGCTGCAACACGAGTCGAGCTCCGCAACACGGCCAAGTGGTGGTCGTGTTGGATGAATAGATGTCGCCGCACGGCCATTCTGGACAGGCTCGTGTTAGCTACACGAGTCGCGTACTGCGACACGGCTCGTGCCACCGACACGGCCAGTCGTGTTGCTGCTGCCCTGATTCCTTCACTGTTTTGGCTCGTTCTCCCTCGTTTCAACTCTAAATTGAGATCCGCTTTTTCCTACATCTTCCTTATCATGTTTAGCATCAAATAAAAAGTGAAAATCGTAGGTTTAAGCTCATTCACACACATTTCCATGAAAACACAAAACACAACCAAATAACACAAAAATACAGATAAAATAATACGAAAACACACATAAAAAGATACTAAAATCTAAGTGAAAATATCACTCATCAATGACACTCGACCTTACAAAGAGCAAACTAATTCTATTCCATGTCTTGACTTGTTCGAGGGAGAAGAAGAAGCTTATTAAGGAATTCTAAGTACATTCTCCTCAAAGTTAATATAATCAGTGAGTATGTAGAAAAATGACAGGTTCTTATTAGAACTAGAAGCATCTTAACCGTCTATACACTCCTTATCTAATCCATACATGAAAGAGCTAAGTGTGCATTAATGGCGACATGATGTGCATTAATTATACCAAAATAAATATCAAATTACACTCACATTACATTTCTCTTGCATTCACTCATATTTAATCTACTTATCATTTATGTTAAATTAGATCAATTATCAATATAACAGCCACATTAATAATAGTTTTATGATAAATTAGATAAATTATCAATGTAACAGCCACATTAATAATACCATAGAAAACTATGTCTACATATAATTATACTTCTATTAGTTATAATAATGAACTAATGTTGAACTAAACAAATATGTAGACCTATCCTGTTTGGATATGAGTTGAAACTATTTCACACCGTTTTTCATTACGAGATAGGTTTGATATGCTCCAAAACTTGTGGGCCGGACTGAGTAGCCATGGATCGGGTGTTAAATAGCCGGGTGCCCGACCCACTTAGGTGGTGGACGAAGTTGAAAAGGGTTGATGGGGACGCGCGTGGGGAGTCGCGTGAGGCACTTTAGAGAAAAGAATGGTAAAGGAGAGAAAAGATAGCAGAAAAGAAGATATGTCCATCTCCACCATCATCATTTTAGCCGGGCACTTTGCTCTTTCAAAACCACCCTATTATCTATCCCTTCTCACATACCCTTCCTCTCTCTCTCCTGCCAACTGATATTCTCCCTCTCTCTCACTCACACACACACTTTTCATGCATTTGCAATTAATGTACCATCTTCTTCTCCCAACAACAATCCTTCTGCTCCACTGCTTTCCTCCCACCCCTCCAAACACACTGCTCTTAATTTAAAGAAAAGAAAACTGTTGGAATCACATTTCTGTATGTTTTTACGTGCACTAACTGAAACTCCACTTTCCCTGCAAGAACAAGGTAACCGCTTCTCTGTATGCTCATTTCTTTATCTGGGCTTCAAAATTGCTGGTAAAGAATTGATCTTTTTGCTTTGGTTGTGATTTCTTCTTCCCATTTCTTGCATCTTTTGTTAAGTGGTTTAGCAATTTTTTTTTTTTTTTTATCTGTGAATTATAGTTTTAGTGGTGGTCATTTACTGCAACCTGCGGTTGGACCCTCTTTTTCTCACTTTTGTGATGTACTGTTGCTTGATCTGGCGTTTGCTTTGCCTATTCGGTTTGAATTAAGTGTGATTCTGCTTTGACGATTCACCGTTTTTAAACTCCCTTTTCTGCTTTTTTGCTTTTCTACATTATCCCTTGAGTCAAGATTACAAACATTCCAACTTTGAACAAAACCATCTTTCTCCATTGCTTTCTTTCCCTTTTTTTCCACATATTTTTATTAATTTAGTAGCAGTAAAAGGCAGATATACTGTACATGCTTGTATCTTTTTTGAAGCTAGTCTCTCAAGAATTTGGAATAGATCTTATGCGTGTATGTTACTGTTTGAATCTTTTATCTTTTGAGATCTATGGGTACCAACGAAATTCTTCAATTTCAGCCGTTTACTTGTAAATCATTTGATTTTTCTTAATTATGGAGGTTAATTCCTTAATTTGGCCTCGATAGTAGAGTTTGTCATGGAGAAAAATGCATTAGAAATGGAAAATGGTCAAATAATTTGGTTTGCTTAAAGGCTTATCTTGTTTTATTCTTGTGTTTTGTGGTGGTATGTGTGATAACATTTCCAAGATTACCCTATCCTCGTGTCTTCATGGGCTTCAATTAAATATTGTAAATATGCGGTGTGAATGCATGAAATCTTTCAACATGCTTAAAATATCAGAGATTCCCGTCAAAGGACAAACAGTTAAGACAGCCTAGTTTTAGTTTTATATTCTCATTTCACATGCTAAACCTTCAAAACTAGGTTTTGTTTGATCTTTGAGTTTACTTTCATGCAGTTAATTGCACTTTTATATTGCAACAACAAATAAACAAACTTTATTGATCAATATCTTGTTTACTCTTTTTAGCTGGCTTCGTTATCAGTTCTCGTCTTCATTGGTGAATTTAACATTTGACTTAAGAGTAAAGGAATCTAGTTTCCATATTTAGTCTTCAAAGTTGGAAGCTTGAGGACTTTCGACCCTCCTAGAAGAAGAGGGAGCTCGTGTTTGATTTAATCCAGATGGTCTGTTTCTGGGTTTGAGAGAATGGGAGGTTGTGTCTCAATTAGTAGTCAGAGCACTTGTAGTAGCAGGAGCAACGGAGAGAGGATAACCCCTCCATGTTTGTGGATAGATATGTTCCGGCGCAAGAGAAGTAGGAGAACATTTTCTGATCATGTCACTACTCTGCAACATCTTTCCGCGATTCCTAATCGGATATTCACCAATGGAAGGAGCAGTAGTTCTTGCATATTCACTCAGCAGGGTCGTAAAGGCATAAACCAGGATGCCATGATTGTGTGGGAAGTAAGTCCCTTATTTCTGTTCAGATCTTCTCTGTCAATTCCTTTTGATCTTGTGTTCTTTCAGGATTTTATGGGTGAAGATGTTACCTTCTGTGGTGTCTTTGATGGCCATGGCCCCCATGGACATCTGGTGGCTCGTAAAGTTCGTGATACTCTGCCACTTAAACTGTCCTCTTTTATGAACTCCTCGGTGTCAAAGAAACCCGGGTCTACTGCCAATTGCTGTAATGGAACTGCAAATTCAGATGTAGTGGATCCCGTGAAGGATGCCTCCGTTGAGGAGCGAGTGGATTCATCGTGGAGAGAAGCTTTCCTTAAATCGTTCAAGGCGATGGACAAAGAATTGAGGTCCCATCCTAATTTAGATTGCTTCTGCAGTGGTAGCACTGCTGTGACTGTTGTAAAACAGGTATGTATAAGTATTGCCTCGATCGCGTGACATTTGATCTCCACTTGTATATATGCTAAGCTTACTTTTAATTAATGAAGGGTCAAAATCTTTTCATTGGCAATATTGGTGATTCTAGAGCCATATTGGGATCTAAAGATAGCAACGAATCCATAACGGCAGTCCAATTAACAGTTGATCTAAAGCCTGATCTGCCCAGTATGTTCTCCATATTCCTGATAGCAAATTCTTTCGTGCCATGTATTCTTTTTCATTGTTTTACTTCACTGGATTGGTCGAGCTTACACTGTTTGTAACAGAGGAGGCAGAAAGGATAAAAAGGTGCAAGGGTCGAGTTTTCGCTTTACAAGATGAGCCTGAAGTGCAAAGAGTTTGGCTGCCATTTGATGATGCCCCTGGTTTAGCTATGGCTCGAGCCTTTGGGGATTTCTGTTTGAAGGAATATGGAGTCATCTCGATTCCTGAATTCTCTCATCGGATTCTCAGCGACCGAGATAAATTTATTGTCCTTGCTTCTGATGGGGTATGTCTTTATGTTTATAAGCAAAATTTCTTGATGGGATGAAATAAGAGATTTTAAGTTTGCAATAAATGTATATTTGATTTTTTTGAGGCCTTGTATGATGCATAGAAACGTAGAACTACGTTCTTTTTTCAAGTTCAAACAACATGAAACCTTACATCCTCACGAAAAAAGATAAAAACTTCTCCTTACTAACAACCAGCCTCTTAGAATTGTGACTGAAATTGTTAGCACTCAGAGAATCAAACGCAAACGCGTCTGCCAAATAGCCAAAAAGGCTCCCCTCTATTTCCTCAATTATGAATAGATAATCAAAACAACGATACGTCATAACTTAAATACAACCCTAAGCCCATAAGAGGCCCATAACTAATATAAGCACAGGAATGAAATAACTAATAATAATAAATCAAGCCCGAGGCCTGCGACGATAAACTAATATGGTGGCTTGGGCCCTCCAGCCTCCTCCTCTCCGTCGTGGCTCGGCTGTTCCATAACAGAAATTGAGGGTATGTGTGAAAAGAAAGCTATATATGAAGATATAAAGTTAGATTTGTGTGTTTCAAATTTGTAATTATTCGATTCTTGTTTATAATGCTCGCGGAAATGCTCTGTTTCTATGCTGAATTCCATTTCCTGCTTTCAAATCTGTTAGCTAAAAACTTCCTCAGGATCATCAGTACACAGTCTCTTGTATTACACATTTTTCTGTTACACACTTCTTTCGATTTTTGTGGTGTTGGTGTTGGGATGACAACATTTTGAGGAGATTAAGGTGTTGCCAACTGTTCTGACATAGTGGCATTGGATAAATATAACAATTCAAGCATCTTTTCTTGATTCTCTGTTCTTGTGAATGCATGATGCAGGTTTGGGATGTCCTAAGCAATGAAGAAGTAGTCGAGATAGTTTCGTCGGCGCCAACAAGATCATCAGCTGCTCGGATATTAGTCGAGTCCGCTGCTCGTGAATGGAAAACCAAGTACCCCACATCAAAGATGGACGACTGCGCTGTCGTCTGCTTATTTCTAGATGGGAAGATGGACTCGGAGTCCGATTATGAGGAGCAAGGCTTTTCCTCCGCAACCCTTCAAAGCAATAATCATTCTGGCAACGTGGTGGAATCCGATGATGGCCTAAACTCCGAGCCTTGTCTCCAGAGGAACTTCACCGTGCGATCTTCTGAGGAAAGCGATCATTACGCCAGGGTTCCGGTCGAGATAGAAGTCGGAGAGAACGGCGGGGTGGAAGATCAGAATTGGTCGGGTTTGGAAGGTGTGACGAGAGTGAACTCTCTTGTTCAACTGCCTAGATTCTCTGAAGAGAGACCAAGGCCTTGATGAGATCATTCGATTGATCGTTTTAAGTTGTAACATTACTTTCTGACAGCCTTAAAAATCCAAGAAAATAGAGGTGTTCTTCGTGGATTTGATCGAATGTTGTTTATGATTCTTGCAAATATTTTAGCCTGTTTGTTCATATTGCCATTTGCACAGTGATTTTGTGTAGTTTGGATTCCTCTGCTTTTCTCTGTCAATGTTGCCTAGTTAAAAGACGATTTTACCCTGGAAAGATCTATTAAATTACAATTTATTGAAAGCGCGTTTCTATTTGCACTTTTTGGCCTTTACTTCTTCCACTCTCCATTTTTTGAATTTAAAATTCTACTCCCTCCGTCTTGTCCAAAGGTCACCGTTTGCTTTTTGCACGTGAATTAAGGAGTATTATTACTTTATGTAAAATGGGTAGTTGTATTAGTTGTGAGTGGTAGGCCATTTGTGGGGTCTTTTTACTAAAAAGGAAAAATGGTGACATTTGAATGTGAAGCCCAATATAGTAAAATGATGATCTTTTGGTGGGATGGAGGGAGTATGTTTTTAATCCTATAGTATATTTCTATTACACATTGTCTTTTCACGAAAAGTAAAAATAAATAAATATATTGTAGGGATAGTCGACACAATATATTGTAGAACTATTCTAAAATAAATAAATAATAATTTTATACGTATTAATAACTTGTTGGTTGAATTACAGAAAAACTTTGATCGATCTTAATTTCAGTATAAAAAATGAAGCACCAATTGCCACACGATGATATTGAAAACATTAATGTCCAAAAATTAAGCGCCACCAATCTTTGGTGAAAGAATAGGAACGAAGGTGAGTTATGACAATTCTAACGGCTACCAACATCGTTTAGTAGTTTAAGGAAGTTTGTTAATTTAAAGATGGTAGCATCATTAGAAGCTAATCCATAGTGTTAAACAGTTAATCCTTTTAGTAATCTCGATTTTAAGCTATGGTATTAGACTGTATTAAAACAGTGGGTCTTGTCTCTAATCTTGGCTTCAATCTGCATATGCTAGAAACAATAATTTCACAATGAAACTGTCACAATACATTGTAATGGAAGTTTAAGCTAAATACGAATTGTTCTTTGAGATGGAGATAGTAACCCAATAAACAACGGACCATTCCTAGGACATAACTCAAATGATAGAGAGGAATGTAGAAAGACATTCTAACTGAGTTTATAACTGAAATTTAATTGCTTTACCAAATTTCAGGGCAGCCTAGTAGGGGTCCCTAATGATGGGGTACACTATTTTATTTTATTTTTTAATAAACGACAGACCATTAGATTGATCAACTTATTGGACCATAAGTATAAGATGATGAGATTAGACTGATTCTATCATTTACACACAATTACATAGTTTCCACATTTGGTGGAGTCATGAAAACTCCATGCTTGGTTGAAGAAAGCATGCATTCATTAGCCGTTCATTCTTGGTTTTAGAAGGATCTGCTATTCAATTTTATTAACTGAACAAACCACTTTCAATGCATGCGGCTTACACGGTATAAAGTGTCAACGTCGACGGTAACATATTCCGATAGCCCCACAAGCATTACACAACGAACAACACTAGGGTAAAATAACCGAAGGTCTACATCAAGCATAAAAATGCCAATATTGTATGATCCAAGAGTGTTGCATCTGATCCAGCTCGTGGGTCAAGTGAGAAAGCCTCATTGAATGCAGTACGTTTGAAAGATTGTCCTAATCCCATTATGGTTTTGAAGAGGAGATAGGCTCAATCATTTTAACCTGAATCACAAAATTTGGATAATTTATAAATATTATGAAAGATTCACAAACATTTGAGTGGGCAATCCTTAAATAACCGCCAAAATTGTCATAAAATGGAGCGCATAAAGGGCCTTCAAAATCCTCCTCATTTTCATCATCACAAACAAACAGTTTCTTGTATTTCCTTCCACATTCTAAGGCAATGACTTACTCATCTAAAGCTTTTAGCACCTCTTTCTTCTTCGTCTTGATCGTCTCTGTCGCACTGCTAATGGTTGCAGCGCGAAACATCCCAACAGATGCCATGCTACAGCCCCAGTTCAAATATTTTGACGGCACAGTGCTCATCCCTGGCATTGGCCGTGTAATGGTCCCAAAGAAAGGTCAGCATCCGTTCAAGTATAATCCCATCACCGGAGCCCCCACAGGAGGTGGTGTTTCAGTCCATGGAGTCGGTGATGTGACAGGCGGAGCTGGTAGCCACAGCAGCATACCTGGAGGAGATGATACATTTCTACCAAACCCTGCTGGTGGGGATATTCCAGCACCATCCAACCCTTAAGTTTGCACAGATATTCTACTACACTATGGTACAATAAAAAGGGAAGGGTGGAGAAATGTACTTCCTTTTTCAATGTTTTAGGTGGGCTTGCACGCCTTACACTTCGATCTTTACTGTTGTAGTTATACTATGTTGTGATCAATAAAATGTCATGTTTTCTATCCTTGTTCTATGTTTGGACATAAAATCTTATTGAGAGAAAAACCAAGGATGTAAACAAAGACGGGTCTTTCCACACTCGGCTAAAACCTAGACTAACATATCAATGGGACAGTTTTTATTACATGATGCATTATAGTATGCTTGGATGTTTGCTATGTCAAAAGTCAGATCTTAAGGCATACATGCTCCGTAATCAAATCGACTAAAGATCAAAACTAAACTAGAAAGGAAAGCATGAGAGGTAATGTGATTAAACATTGTGCAGCAATCACTTTTAAGAAAAAAGAAATCATTCTGAAAGTGCAATTTTCTTCAAATAATAAAAATGTATGATCAAGAAAAGACATGTAACAAAGAATTATTGCTATTCCAGGATAATTTAACAACAATATTATCGTACTATAATCCTTTGATTGATTAAAAGGCTGGTAGTTAACATCTGCCAACCTACTCTCTCCTCTTTATGTAAACCATTAGATCAATCGAGCATAGTGTACAGTTTTCGCCAATGTAAAATCAAAAGGATGAACTCAAATTTCTAGCAAAATGGCCGAGAATGAATTACAATATCAGAGTCACAATATTCATTCATCATAGAACTAGGAAAAATGAAGAAATGAGAAATGAAATACCCTAAAAAGCAATACTTCTGACCAAATGATTCATTCTACACAGCATATAAGAAGTAAAGACGACCGATGCTGGAGTAAAATTAGAGCATATCATAACCATATTCGTTAAATCACTAACTGAGGACCAGTGCCAGGATAAAAGCTCCATTATGAACTTATCCTGCAGAGAGCACACCAAAAAAAAAGAGAAAAAACAGGGTAAGTTGATACAGTTTGTTATAAATAGATTAAACCTATGGACTTTTACCAGTAAACCTAACAGAAGATTGCAGTTCGTTGATCGTATTTATTCCATGCTTTACAAGTAATTTCAGCTTCCATCCTTTATTTAGGTCAAATAATAACACACTATTAACAAAAGGTAGGAAATGGGAGACAATTAATAATTGGATTGGCTTTAACGGGTCTAACTTGACAACTAATGCATTAAACACAATTTTTGCCACAATTTAACCCCATATTTTCTTGAGATGTTCATTTCAATCTTTTATCTCTAATTTCAATTTTTTAGCTCCAAAAACATTTCGAAGAAGTTCAAGAATGGATGCTTCAATCAAATGAATAAAACAGTAGATTAAATCGCTAGATTTCAGAAGTTTGGAACCCACAATGACACTAACTAAATTCGATAGATATTCAGTAGATCCTTAAAAAATTAGCATAAGAAATCAAACCCTAAAGCCAAAACTATTCTCAATCAACTAATCCAAATCACTAACTAGATTCATTGATAGCTCCATTTCATCCTTGTAAAGGTTCCACATTTCGACATCCATATCTCTCTTTCTATTTCTATTGCAAGACTAAGAGAAAGAAAACATCTTTCTTCTACTCCATAAATACACACAAAGGAAACAATCACCTTAAAAAAAAAAGAAGAGAAATTTAAGAAAAATCTAAGACTTTAGGACATGAAAAATGTAATGATGGGTTCTCAAAAAGATACCTTCTTGAGTCAAAATCCAACCAATTTGTAGAGAATGTAGGCGAGGAAAAGGAAGAAAATGCCCAAAAAAACGTAATCTACAAAGATGAAAAACGACGTCGATCCGTGGCTCCTCTTTACGGCTGCTTTCTTCTTCGTCTGCTGCTTCGATACTGGTTCGTGTTCTTCGAGTTTCGCCATTGTTTTATTCTTTAAGCTGTAATAATGCAGATGCCTTTCTTCTTCTTCACCAATTTTGTCTGGTTTTGCTGTCTCTTGATCTGTTCCAGCACTTCCTCAATTGTGAGGTACGTTATATTATGATTAATTATAAAACGACCCACCCCTAAAGTCCGTTTTACTTGTATAAAGTACCCTTTGAAGCTTTAATAAACTTTTAAAAATAAGAATTTACCAATTTCCACATCCCCATAATTATAAACTGCTACTAGATTTTTCCAAATTTTATTTTCTAGAATGTGCTAAAGTAGCGCTTCACTTTTTTTTTTTTTTTTTAAGTAAGCTTCACTTTTTTTTTACAAGTTATATTCATCTTAGAATTGAATTATCATTTTAATGCCCTTTTACAAAAACCATGAAATACTCTATTAAGTAAACTCAACAAATATTTTAAAAATCACACAATATGAACAATCTTTAGGAAAATTCAACTAAAAAGAAACAATTAAAATGAGAAATATTATTTTTTTTAAAGAAGGATTATCAATCAAAATAATTGGTTGCAAACCACCCTCAAGCATAGGTAGGCAAGTTTTACACCACAATCTAGTGTAAACAATGAGAAATCTTAAATGCTACCAAATTTCAAACCCACCACAAAAATGTTTTTATAAATTTAAAGAAACAAATTAATCTCCCTTTTATTATAAGAAAAAGAGAATTTGCTCACACTTTTTCAAAACCAAATTACAGATGGCTACTCTCCACAGTTTCTTCTCCCCAGCTTCACAATTATTACAACGCAAGAACCATTTCAGCCTCTCAAATTCTCCATCTTATCACTTCTCCACCCTTTCTAAACCATTCTTGAACTCAAATCTTGCATCAAAAAGCAAACCTTTTTGGCCCACCAACACTATCACAGAGAACAAAGAAGTTGGCCCCACAGATGAAAATGGCGATCAAGATGAGGAAAAGGGTTCAGGTTCAAGAATTTTTGAAGGGTTTAAGATTAATGTTTTTGGTATTGATTCTCCTGATAGATTACTCAATGCTGCTATCGTTCTTGGTGCTGGCTCTCTTGCCATCACCAGATTACTCACCATTGATCATGATTATTGGCAGGTTAGTTCTTCCAATTTTCTCCTTTTCCCCCATTTGTAATCATATATTTTTCCCCTGCTTTTTGTGATTTTTAGTTTTTGTGCATTCAATTTTGCAATTATGCTGATGGTTATACTTATGGCTATTGATTCAAGTATATTACTACCTGAAATTCATGTTTTTGAACCTAGTTAACTTTTTTATTTTCTTTTTGTATTTAGGGAGTATGAAAGTAATTAGATTATATGAGTACATGTGATGTCAATTTATAGGGATGGACTCTCTATGAGGTGTTGAGGTATGCACCAGAGCACAACTGGATTGCATATGAAGAAGCTCTTAAGACACATCCTGTGTTGTCAAAAATGGCCATAAGTGGGATTGTTTACTCTGTGGGTGATTGGATTGCTCAAGTAAGCAAGCATTTGTAGACAATAATGTGAAATTCTGAGTACACATACTTCATATGATCATTTACATGTTTGCTTACAATATTTCAGTGTTATGAAGGGAAGCCCCTATTTGAGTTTGATCGTGCGCGGATGTTTAGGTCCGGTCTCGTTGGATTCACACTCCATGGATCACTTTCTCACTATTACTATCAATTTTGTGAGGTGATGTTTGTGGCTAGAGTTTGTCGAAATTCAACTTTGTTAAAGTTTTCTTTGTCTGAATATTCTTGCTTTCACAGGCTCTATTTCCTTCCAAGGATTGGTGGGTGGTCCCTGCCAAAGTTGCTTTCGACCAAACTGTTTGGTCAGCGGTGTGGAACAGCATCTACTTTGCGGTTTTGGGTTTATTGCGCGTGGAATCCCCCGAAAACATTTTCAAGGAATTAAAATCAACATTTTGGCCTATGTTGACTGTAAGGATTCTTATCTAAGTTGTCTTTTGAGTGCTTTATCTCATGAAGTAGATTTCATAGTTGAATCATGATTAATGTTGCTATAATAGCATTTACAACTTGCTGTAAGAGGGCTGATCTTGTCATTAGCAAGAAACTATCATGGGAAGAATCCACTTTTCTAAGGAAACACTTTTGGCCTTCTTCATGTTATAGTTTGGTAGTTAATTGTTTCAAGCATTCACAATATTTCTTGAATTTTCTCTAAAACAAAGCTTTAGCACACAACGGGGTTTGGGTGGTGTCACAATTTTTTGAATCTTCGACTTCAAGATATAGTTGCTACATCAAGAAATTGAGTCAGGCTAACATATAGAGGATGATAGTTATCACAGTGTTGTGTTAGGAATGCACATTCTTTATACATAGACCAACATCCTTGTGCCATGTTTCTTCGATACTTTCACCTAGTCATCAATTTGAGGAAATTAGCTTAGATAAACTAACTCGTTTTTACTTCTATAACAGGCTGGTTGGAAGCTCTGGCCTTTTGCTCATTTAATCACCTATGGAGTGATTCCAGTCGAGCAACGACTTCTTTGGGTGGACTGCGTGGAGCTCATATGGGTTACCATACTCTCAACGTAAATATTATATAACCATGCTTTTATACCTTGCTAGTAGATCATGACCTAAGGTTCTCCCTTTGCAACACTCTCATACACTTCAAAATTCGATTATAATGACAGCTACTCAAACGAGAAATCAGATGTGCGGTTATCTGAGGCACCCGAAGCTGACACTGATCCGCTACTGCACAACATGCCCAAGGTACACGAAACTAACGTACTCGTTTTACATAATCACCATGGACACACACATGTATACAGCAATGTATAAATAGGCATTAAGATTATGTTTCTTTGGCCAGGAGTAACCAAGTAAAGATTTCACCTGCTCGGCTTCGAGTAAGCTAAGGATCGAAACTTCGTTGGTATTTTACACGTAGAATACATCATCTTCTACATACAGTATGTATAGTTTTGTAGTCTTGTAAATCCAATAACCCTGAATAAGTTCTTGCATTTATCCAGGGAGTTTTGATGCTTCATTCCAGGGTAATATTTTTTCTGTACTTGGCTGTTGTACCACAAACCACTCACACAGTATTTTACGAAAATGTATATTTACACATCATTTATTAGTAGTTTGTGATTTAGCTTGAGCCAATGTTCTGACTGAATTTTTTTCTTAAAATTATCTATGCAAAATTGTTCACAACTAAAAAACCTCACATTATACGAAAATCAAACCAAACTACTTGATATTATACTCGGGATTGTTCGGTAAAAGCTCGTTCAAGCTTGGTTTGACAAAGATATCAAACAAGTTTTGAACACACTTTTATGTTCTTTAACATTAAAAGTTTGGCAAACAAGTTTTGAACACACTTTTATGTTCTTTAACATTAAAAGTTTGGCTCGAGCTCAAACTTGATACATGAAAATCGATAAAATAAGTGTAAAATTATTAACTGCTCAAGCGCGGCTCGTGTTTGATTTGATTAAAGCTCGACTCGCTAGCTTATCAAACTAGTTCAAACACATACTCTGTATTTTGAAGCTCGACAAGTTTTAACAATCCTGTGTTCAACTGGATTCACTCATTGACCCTCTTACCTCACAGAGAAATTATCTTTTAAAAAAAATAAATTCCAAAAAGGTCCCACCGAGATTTGAACTCGGGTTACTGGATTCAGAGTCCAATGTCCTGACCACTAGACCATGGGACCTTGTGTATGCGAAGGCTGCAAGAAAACTTAATATATAAATTTTATTGTTTATAATCGTAAGTTATACGCAGTTTTCATTGATGCAGCACTGCTGTGAAATGTGAATCAGTGGTCTCTGATGGCAGGTCGGATGAGAAAAACCCTCTTAAAACCCTTTACAACCGCCATAGCCACTCTCCTCAAAACCCCAAAACAAGTAGTTCAAATCCCTAATTCATATTCTCGGCTGTCCATCAAACGGGCATCTTCGATCACACCTCTTCCACCGCCGGAATGGGTGCAACCCTTCAGTAATCTTTCCGACATAATCACCAGCGACACACAATTCGACCACGAAATTTCGCCATGGGTTCCGAGAATCCTCAATATCTTAAAAAGCGACAACCTTGCTTCCACCCTCGAAGAAGAATTGACTGTATTCTGTGATAAGTACTTAATCAGACTCCCTCCCAGTTTTATTGCGTGTATACTCAATAATTCAGACCAATTTCCCAACAGGGGGGAAACCTTGTATCGATTCTTTAAATGGGCTGGTAAGCAGAAAGGGTACGCCCATAATCTCGAATGCTATGTTCTTATCATTGAGATTTTGTGTTTGGCAAATGATGTAGATAGAATCAAGTTGATTTTTGAAAAGTTTAAAAGTAAGGGGTTCTTGATGAATGAATCATCGGCTAATTGTCTTATTAGGAGCTTTGGTAATGGAGGGATGGTTGAGGAGTTATTGTGGGTTTGGAGAAGAATGAAGGATAATGGTGTTGAACCCACATTGTATACTTACAATTTCTTGATGAATGGTCTTGTTAGTTGTATGTATATCGAGTCAGCCGAGCGAGTTCTAGAGTTGATGGAGAATGGGAAAGTTAAACCGGATGTTGTCACGTATAACACGATGATCAAAGGGTACTGCCAATCGGGTAATGTTAAGAAGGCGATCGAGAAGTTTCAAGATATGGAGATGAAAAAAGTAGAGCCTGATAAGATCACTTGCTTGACTCTAATGCAAGCTTGTTATGCAGAGGAGGATTATGACTTTTGTTTGAAGCTTTATAATGAAATGCAGGACAAAGGAATTGATATTCCTCCACATGCTTATAGTTTGGTGATTGGTGGTCTTTGCAAGGAGGAGAAATCTATGGAAGCTCATATGGTTTTTCAAAATATGGTTGGAAAAGGCTGTAAACCCAATGTAGCGATTTATACGTCTTTGATTGATGCGTATGCGAAGAATAGGAACTTAGACATGGCGATGGGGCTCTTTCAGAGGATGGAGAGTGAAGGCATTGTGCCGGATGAAGTTACATATGGAGTGATTGTGAATAGCTTGTGCAAGAGTAGGAGAGTCGAGGAGGCAATCCAGTGGTTTGAATACTGTAAACGGAACGATATTTCTATCAATGCTGTATTGTACTCTAGCCTCATTGATGGCCTAGGGAAAGCGGGGAGACTAGAAGAGGCGGAGAGAGTCTTTGAAGAGATGGTACAGAAGGGGTGCCCTCCTGACTCGTATTGCTACAATGCACTCATAGACGCATTGGCTAAAAACGAAAAGGTTGACGAAGCAATGGTCCTTTTCAAGAAAATGGAAGACGAAGGCTGTGATCAAACTGTCTACACATTCACAATATTGATCACTGGATTGTTTAAAGAACACCGTAACGAAGAGGCGTTGAAGTTGTGGGATCTGATGATTGATAAAGGGATCACACCAACAGCTGCAACAATTAGGGCACTTTTAACTGGGCTTTGTCTTTCAGGCAAAGTTGCTAGAGCTTGTAAGGTCATAGATGAGTTGGCACCAATGGGTATAGTCCTAGAGACAGCTTTGGAGGATATGATTAATGTTTTGTGCAAGGCTGGTCGCGTGGTCGAGGCGTGCAAGTTGGCGGACGGGACTATTGATCGTGGACGGGACTATTGATCGTGGACGAGAAATCCCGGGTAGGGTTCGTACTATCATGATCAATGCCTTGCGGAAGGCAGGGAAGGCTGATTTGGCTATGAAGTTGATGCATAGCAAGATTGGTATAGGATATGATAGGGTACGCAGTGTGAAGAAACGAGTGAAGTTTCGAAATTTGGTTGAGTGATGAAATTATTTAACATTTGATATGCTCTCTGTTTCTTGGGCTCAATTTGAGTGCTGATCATAGATGATATATCATGTAATGAAATACGAGATGAAACAACAGATGGCATTAGCCAGCAAGTTTAAAAGCTTAGATGTAGGAATTAGATGCACACTTGTCTGTTTGTAATTTATCATGTCCTCTATTAAAGGGGGGAGTTAAAAGAAGATTCTTGAATTGATTGGCTAAAAATCTCTTCAATTTGAGACAAAATATGTACGTGAAAAAAGGGTTCTATCTTAAGCTAATTGACTCAATATAGTTGATTATTTCAGTTGAGGAGAAGTTTAATCAAGCACAAGTATACATACATACAACTTGTAGACAAATAAATAAGTCTCCAAGTTAGCTAAAGGGTGCCTTGTGAGCTCATATAAGGTCAACAATGGACATGAAGCTTCAAGTTTAACTAAAAAGATCTTGAATCATCGAGCGGTTTTTGAGTTCTGTTTCTCACTGAGCTACGATTTTGACTTGTAAATTTGTGTCGTTAGGTAGACGTGGATGCTCATTTCGTTCCACATCTTCGAGTCAGAGAGCTGTAAATGGAAGTGGTTGAAAAAGTTTATATACGAGCAAAAGTGTATACCCTCCAAAACACAAATCATACATAATTGGTATAGAATAGATGAGGGAGAACATACTTTTAATCTAAACAGAAATCAGCTTGTCAGCCTCAACACCGAGGGAGAAATGCGCGAAGCTCGACATTTAAGGAGTTTAGAAATGCAACAGATTTTCTTGAATGTGTGTGACCAAACTTACAGGTTATTTTCTGTATCCATGAAGTTGGTCTACCTCATCAGCTCATAAGCAGATGGCACATCATGTAAGGGGTGCCCTTTAAGATTTCTCTCAATAATCCTCCTTGCAAGAGAAACTTGCTTTCCAACAGCAAAAATAAAGGCTTTCCCCTTACCTCCAGCACCTCGAGCTGTTCTCCCAACACGACGCACATATTCGCTTGGATCCCGAGGAAAATCAAAGAGCACTACATGATCTACACCTGTAAAGTCGATTCCTCGGGATGCTCTGCGAAACATGGAAAGTTTCATGTCTCCGAATATAGAATAACTGAAGAAAGAACAGCTATACAGTTCAGGGATAATCAGAAGAAAGAACATGCAGTCATACCTATCTGTGCAAACCAAGAGCATAGAGATGTTCTTCGATGGAGGGCTATGGAATTCTTCTATATTTGCAAGCCTTGTTTCTTGTTCTAAAGCAGCATGGAATGGTAAAACTCGTGTGTTAGTTTCTTTCCGATCAAAGCGTTTTAATGCATTTTCAACTTTTCTGCAAGTTTCAATCTGCATATGCAAAGAAACGGATATGTCAATAAATTCTACAAAAGAAAGACATAAATAATACTATTAGGGGACAGAAGAAAAGTCGCTATTCCGGAGATCTTGAGACTACCTTGTTGCAGAACACAATTGTTTTTGTTACTGGACCTTCTTCAATAAGTCGAAGAAGAGCATTTTTCTTGTTGAGAAAAGCCGTATCAGGAGTTCTCTCGGTGTTTTCATCTCCACTGCAATCTATGAGAAACTAAACAGTAGACAATAAATTTGATTGTGAAGTAATAACATCTGCTTATCAGCAGATTCAAAATGTAGCACTTTAACAGGTTAAATGTTAGAATGACAGTATTCATTTAGTTAGATGAAATTAATATGGAGTCTGCTAATAGTAGTATTTTCACACTACAACACTAGACAAAAAAATAATATAGGCCCCAGAAGACCCAATGAATCGAGTGAAATCAAATTTCCAGATAATGAGAATACTGCAGTTAATATATTTCTCAACTACCTAATAATGCATGTGCCGTAAGAAATATTTGTTGTTCGGCATAAACTGATTTCCACAATGCAAAATGAAAAGAAATTTAAACATATGGATACCTCCTCCAATCTGGAACTCGTGCGATGCATACCCGGACCCATTATAACCTCACAATCAGGGAAAACCTCAACTAGTTTGTTGTATATCTCTACGGGCAAAGTGGCTGTTACAAATAGATATTGAGCAGTGACCGGTGCCGAGTTCACCAAACTTTGTAATGCAATCTCAAAATCTTCATCATTGTAGAGTATATCTACCTCGTCCAGTACAGCACTGAAGCAGTAGAATTGTAAGATAACTTAGCAAGTCAAGGAAGATCTAGTATCTTGAAGGATCATTCTGAAAGAGTAAAGGCATAAAAATCTAATTTGCATCTACACGTCATCTCTATTCTTTTACCATTTCAAGAGATGAAGCAGAAAAACAAGATTAAAAGTTCAGTGAGATTTTATAAGTAGTCATACTCCCAAAATATATATAGTCTCCCTCATGGCTACACCTGAGTTTGTTGAATATTGAACTCAACAAGCCAATATTTATGATGTTTTGAATACAAGAATGCTTATAAAGGCTACTAGTTGAATTCCAGAAATCCCGATGAATGAAACGTTCACAAACAACCATCAACCAATTTGATAAATCAGAAGTTAAAGACCCGTACCTTTTAATATCTGTTAACTGCAGGAAGCCCTCCTTTACTAGATACATGAATCGACCAGGAGTAGCAATCAGAACATCTATTCCTTGTTTGAGGTTCTCCAATTGAGTTTTTTGCCGAAAACCACCAGTGGCAACCATAGATCGAAAAGGCACGCCGACTTTTGAGAGTGATCGACAAACACTCAATACCTGAAACCATACTTTCTGATGTGTAAGAAAAATTAAATAGAAAATACAGATTGGACAGGACCCAAAATGCAGTCACTTAGTGATATGCAATTATTTATAACAAAGCATAAGTCAGCTGACATATCATCTGACCTGAGAAGCCAACTCAGATGTAGGAACCAGTATGACAACTCGTGGATATTGAGAAGTTCGTTTGGCAAGTCCTTCAATTTCTTCTTGTCTAAGACGCTGTATTAGTGGTATAAGATAGGCCAAAGTTTTACCTGATCCACTCTGATCAGAAATTATACAACTCTTTCCACCTGTAACTGGTGCAAACGCCATAGCCTGTAATACAGTTACCTCATATGCTAAAGACATAGGAAAATACAGAACAAGCAAACAAGGAACTGAATTAAATCACATATAGTACACTGCATTTATCCACAGTTTGATTAATTTGCAATAAAAGAATAGCATCAGGGAAATAAAGTGGCTCCTACTGTATATATAAGGTCAGTAGTCCTTTTTTTTCCTCGAGTAAGGGATGCACAATATTTTGACATTTAAGTACTCAAATCAAAGACCAACCAATGTTACTAAGATTCATATAATGTCTGTAAGACCACTATGGCAAAAGGGAGAACCAGTTTACATACTAGAACAGCTGCAATAGGATCCATACTACATAAGAGCCACTGGTGAATATTCAAATTCCAAACTTTAGCAATTAGTTTACCTGAATATTTGAAGGACGTAAATACTGTAAGCTTCCCAAAGACTCAATAATATAGTCACTACATCCCAACTCCTTAAATGACTTTCTACTGAAAAAGTTGCCGTCGTCTTTCTTCCGCCCTTTCTTTGGGACTTTGTCTGTCTTAGATCTATAGGTGTCAACTTGTTCTACACTGCCCCATCTTCTTGATGATGATGCAGAAAACTCAGATGAAGGGACAGCTCGTCCAGTGGATTTAATATCAGAACGGAGTGATTTTGAAGTACCATTTTGGAGATCAATAACCATCGTATCATCATATGATTTAACCTCCACACCCAGCAGGGAACTTTCTGCTTTGTGATGATCATCTTCAAGATCATTGCCTTGTTTCTTCCTCCTGTAACTTTCTTTAACCAGTTCCTTTACTCTCTGCACTTTTAGCCTCCCAAAACTCCTGCTCGTGGCACTGCCACCAGCTGCAACAACACAATAACAGTGCAATCAGCCGCTATGATTAGCATTTAGAAGCACATAGCTGGCCCATTGTAACCAAGACTCAAATTTAATCCAATTTCAAGGCATTCTATGCTACTGCATAAACTTAACTGTTTATTAATGCAAAAAAAAAATCATGATACAAACAGTTTCAATCACTCATGGGCTGATATATTAAAACGAAAAAGGTCACATAATATACTTGAAATAATCAAAATTTCATGTTTAAACAGAAGATTCATATCTTCGCCTCAATTGCAACATAATTTTAAATTTATAAAATTAAGTTTAAGTCGCATAACGGTATCTGAGATATTAAAACATGAATTTGATGCAAATTAATTAAGTGAAAACCCAGTGAAATCATATACAGGTTCGACAATGTTGAGCGAGAAATTAGAGGGGAGAGGAGGGGGTAAAGGGTAACCTTTAGGAAGAGATATTTGTGGAGTAGCCTCGCAGACAAGCCGCGGCCGGCGGTGGCCGGAGAGTATGCTTAGTGATGAATTCCTAACAGAGAATGTTTCCATCACATTCGCCATCGAGGAGTGAGCTGGGAAATGAAACAAGATATAATCCTAAAATTTTGCAGATATTTTATATTTTATTACTAACGTTATTACTCTTTTAAATAAATAAAAATTCAGGAGTATTTAACAATTCTGAATTGTTGGCTTATTAAGTATAAATTTTACTTTTAAAAAAATTATGTAAAATTTATTGAGATGAAAATGAGAATGGTAAGGTAGAAAATAATACTCCCTCTATCCCAGGTTTTTTTACCCACTTGTACGGACACAAAGATTAAGACGTGTTATTTTTTTAATACTCCTTACATCTCATAATATTTTTCATGTTTACTGTTCCACGTTGTTTAAGAAAATGTGCACTTTTTGATCAACTTTATTGACTTTGGAGGGTATTGTGGTATTTTTAGATAATAAAAAAATATAAAGTAATGATATGTATGTAAAAAATGAGTGAAAAATTCGAAATTAAATGAACTTTTGATGTTGTTAGATAAAGTGATATTTTCTTCTTTGGGGTGTGAAAGGTTTTGTGCACTGTTGTCAGAATCGGATCGGACCGGCCGATTCGACCGGGAACCGGTCTGGTTACCGGTTCGATCACCCGCTAAGAACCATTTTTGGCTTAAAACCGGGAAGAACCGGTTCAGATCGATCAAAACTGAAAAAACCGATTCGGACCGGTCAAAACCGAAAAAAACCGGTTGGACCGGCCGAACCGAAAATCGCCGGTTTTGATATTTTTTAATTTTTATTTTATTTCAAAAATTTTATCAAATTTATTTCAATTCAATATTCAATCAAATTTTCCTTCTAAATTTATTTCAAATTTTAATTCATAAGAATATTTATTATTAAAGCGGATTAAAATAATAATTATTAGTATATTTCTTTTCAATTTATTTATTTGTGATTGAACTAGTTAGCTATTATAAGAATTTAAAATTCAAAAATCATATTTCTTCACATTAAAATTTCCTCTTCCAATCTATTCCTATTGTTTTTTAATTAGGTATTTATTTAAATGTACACTAAATATACTAATATATAATCATATATAAAATATATAAGATATTAAAAAAAGTGTGATTTTAGTTTTTCCGGTTGAACCGCCGGTTCGACCGGTCTGACCGTGAACCGTTGAGGTCACCGGTTCGATCTCCGATCCGGTTATAAAAATATTGATTTTGTGGGACAAACAAATGAGGAAAGTGTGAAAGATTTTATAGGAAATGGAGCATAATGTAAGAAAATGTAGTGATAAATTAGTAATTTAAAAAGAAAATATAAATAAAATTGTTAGGAATTATAAATAAAGTATAAAAAGTAATTAAAATTGTTATGATTGTAAAAAGTGAGTAATAAAATAATATTATATATTCTTATCATTAATGAAATGAATAAAAATAGTGGGACAACCTAAAATAAAAAATAAAAAATGAGAATTGAGTAAAAATATGGGGCATTAGTTCAAACTTTTGAGGTAAACTAACTGTAGTAATCCATATACACATCAATTTTTGTGATTAATTATGGCTATTTATCTTAGTGGGAAGTATACCTCTAAATGGGTATAAATTTAGCACATAAGCCCATTGTACCTCGCATCACATAAGCCAATTGTATCTTTCATTGCAAGTGCCCATACAGTCATACTTTGCTTTTTTAAAAATAAAATAAAATTAAGGATAATTTTTGGATAACTTGTGGTCACCCATGACCCTCTCACATGAGGAGTGAGAGCCCACATGTCAGGGGTAGCCCCCACCCCCTCATGTGAGAGGGTTATGAGTGACCACAACTCACCAAGTAATTCTCTAAAATTATACATTTTATCGGATCTTTACAATTTTATTCACTTCTTTTACAATTTTTTTTTATTAAATCTAAAATATATGGGTGATGTAATATCATATTATGTGATTTTTTTCGTTTTCCTAAATAGTTGATTAGTACATTTTATTAAAAATATAAGTATTTTTTATTAAATAAGTATATTATTATTTATTTATATCACGAATTATTTATATTATAATTTATTGTATTATTATCACTTTTGAACTCTATTGTCGTGGCTTATTTAAATATTATTATCATTTTTATCTATTTTACGAAAATCTTCGTGAGTTTGCTAAAATATAAATATACACATTAATAGTACTTGTATGTGGGTTCCATATATTTAAAATGAATTGCGTGGGTTCCATATATCTAAAATGAAAAATATAACCATTGTATGTGGGTCTCATGTATCTAAAAATAAAATGTAATCCTTTAATGAATGCTTAAAATGACAAAATATACTTCATATCTTATTTGCGGATAGAGAGAGTATTTATACTTAATCAAGAGATAAACGATAGTTCTAAGGTATCAGGTATAGACCAATTAATTCGGGTTACTAGACCTTCAATTGTTCTTCCACGCAGTTTCAATAAAAATTCACCACATAACCCTGTTGTCCCACCGGATATGATTCGATTCTAAGCTAACAGTATATTCTGGTTTAAATCCTAAGGTGCGCGAATATTATCAAGCCTTATTCCTAGATACTAATCAAAACAAACAACAATACTTCCGGATGGTAAGTTCGACTAACAAGATATTTTTTGAAATTACTACAAGGTTCTATCAACTTCCTACTTGAATGTCTAATTGCATTGATCCGCTAAACAATTCAAGTATTTAATTTACCAGTTCATGGAATTAAAGCGTTTATAGCGGAACTACTTCAATCCCTAACAAATAGACAATACCAATCATGAACCCACACAAGCTAACACAATAATTCAAGCATTATAGCGGATGTCATGAAAATATTATGAAGACGTTACGAAGCAGAAAGCAAGTCTTAATAAATTAAGTAAAATCAAAATATCAACTGCATAAAATCTCAATCTTTGGTCTACGTTCCCAAATCAATCAAGTTAAACCATCAAACCCTAGAACTATTTAAGAAAATTAACCCATGAGGTTACAATCAACACTCATGGCTATGCAATTTATATCATAAAAGATAAAAGGAAAAGAAAGATTAGAAACACGAAACCCTAGCGTAAGCGTAAGTCTGCATTCCTTTTTCGTCTCTCCGATTGTCCAATCTTCCTCGATTAGCACTTGGAACCATTTGAAGATGGATGGAAGATGAAAAATCATATTTGAATTTGATATGGAGTGTTTTTGGTGTGAGAAATCGATGGATTGTGGATAGGTTCTCTCCAATTGTGTGTTGATCTCCGTTCTTTTGTCTTAGACTGATTTGGGACTATTTTCGCCTATTTCTGCTTCAACACGCGATCTGAAGGGTATAGATATAGTGCACAATCGAACAGGCCTTCTCTGGGCTCAATTTTAGGCTGCTTGGCATTCAACTCGGCCCGAGTTGGGTATGGACCTAGTCGAGCGACATTCGAGCTGATACAGGGTGACTTGCCATGTCACCTGAGCCCCATTTGGACCCCATTCGCCAGAAAATGGCTGCCGAGCCACACTAGCTTGCCCCGAGCCGTCAGCCGAGCGGCAGAGACTGCACTACGCAATTTCACCATTTCAAGCATAACTTCCTCATACGGACTCCGATTTGAGTGATTTTTACGCCAAAATGATCCTTTCTTCTATGGATTTCCAACCATATATCACATGATCAATTTGGACTTCTACAAAAATATAAAAAAATTATGCAACGTGGACGTGTGTTTTTCAGCATTCCTTCACACTTTCACTCTTCATTCCAACTTTGAACTTTTGATCAAGTTTTACCCTTCAAAACTCAGCAAAACACCTTAGTAGCATCTTAATTATGAAAGATATGAAAACCATGTCATTCTACACAAAATCATGGCCACATTCAATAAAAAATAGTGTAATGTGAGACCTAAAATACGTGAAATTCCACTCTCAACAAACCCTCAAACTTACATGTTGCTCATCCCAAGGCAACGACATAGAAAATCAATAGAGTAACTGAGAGGAAATTTCACAGCAGAAGACATCCAAGACAATATAAAAATTCAAAAATCATACTTCAAATACAAGATAGCTATCCATTTAAAAACATACAATTCAAATCAACTACTTTACTTTTTCGGAATGCTCATCCACACATTCTCACGAATAGTATTTATGCTCATCCCTCAAGTGTGAGATATACACTTTAGGGTAAGGTGTTTACACTCATAATCAATTCATACACACGCGTAACCATAAGCTTGGCAATCATCTCAACTCTTAAATAAATGAATAATTTCGACAATAGGACCATAAAGGTCTTGCATTAGGATGTAGCGTTGGCTCTTTGGTAAATGTATGGAAACATATGGATAAAGTGACTCATTCACTAGTAGAGAATCAAAGAAAACTTACAGCTTTTCAACAAACAGCTTTTCTTTCTTCTTTCTCCTTCAATGCTCTTCAACTCTTCTTGCAATTCGAGTTCCTCATTCACTTTTGAACACAACTTACTTACTTGAATCTCTTTTTTTTCTTTTCTTTTTTTTTTCAAATAAGGGTACCAATTCCAGGGACTATCCTTTTTCATGGGGTACCGTTTTCGGGCACTACCCCTTCATGCAATAATTTAACCATTTTCTCAAATAATTTTCATCACTTCCAACTTATTTCTCCTTTCATTCTTTATCACAAGACTCCAACTTTATTCCTTCAACTCTCTACTAGGTAGAAATTTTTCAAAGGCTAGCAAAAGTTTCAAATGGCTAATCATGTATGCTTCCAACAAATAAGACTTTTAGGCTCAAAAGGGTTGATTACAGATAATTTCATTAGGTAGGATAATTTTGGCTAGTGACTAATAAATAACAAAGATGGCCTAAAATCATCTCCTATCGTCTAATCAAACACGTAACTTCGAGCAAGATTCAAAGCAAGTTCTAGAATACATGTGTATGATTGACACTCACAAGAATAAATTGAATCATGAAATTTGTCATGATTTCAAAAGGCTCAAAATCTCAGATGGCTGTAGGAATGAATGTGCAGTCCTAATAAAGCTACATAGCTAATTTTTCATGCACATAAATTTTACTTCAAGCATCTCATATCAAAGCACAATCTCAAACTACTTCTCAAATACAATCACACATATAATCAAGTGCTAAGAAAGATCAGAAAATCATCCTAGAGAACAAAAAATCAACTATATCGACACTAGGATTAACAAACGACAAACAACACAAAACCTGGAAAATCGCAAAAAATCAAACCCTCAACAACATCGAATAAATCAAAAAAATTAAGAATTCACAAAAAGAAAAGGCGTTACATACCTAGGTACAAGTCGAGGTCTAAAGCAGGCGGGATGGGAAGAGGCGCGCCCTCGAGGGTCTTCAAAGTCGGAGAACGGAACCTACAAAATAGATCAAAATATAAAGAAGTTAGCCATGAAATTAAAAAAAAAAGACATTACATACCTAAATACGAGTCGAGTTCCAATGCAGGTGGGATGGGAAGACATGCGCGCCCTCGAGGGTCTTCAAAGTCAGAGCACGAAACCTACAAAATAGATCAAAATACGTAGAATTTAGCCATAAATTTAAAAAGAAAAGACGTTACACACCTAAATACGAGTCGAGGTCCGAAGTAGGCGGGATGGGAAAACGTGCGCGCCCTCGACGGTTTTCAAAGTCGGAGCAGGAACTTACAAAATAGATCAAAATAATAAGAAGTTAGACGTGAAATTAAAAAAGAAATGATGTTACATACCTAAATACGAGTCGAGGTCCGAAGCAGGCGGGATGGGGAGACGTGCGTGCCCTTGAGGGTCTTCAATGTCGGAGCACGAAACCTACAAAATAGATCAAAATAAGTAGAATTTAGTCGTGAAATTAAAAAAAGAACGACGTTACATACCTAAAATACGAGTCGAGGTTCGAAGCAGGCGGCATGGGATGAAGTGCGCGCCCTCGAGGGTCTTCAAAGTCGGAAGAGAAACCTACAAAACAGATCAAAATAAGAAGTTAGCCGTGAAATTAAAAAAGGAATAACGTTACATACCTAAATACGAGTCGAGGTCCGAAGCAGGCGGCATGGGATGAAGTGCGCGCCCTCGAGGGTCTACAAAGTCGTAGACAGAACCTACAAAATAGATCAAAATACGAGAAAAATGAAAGACGTTACATACCTAAATACGAGTCGAGGTCCGGAGAAGGCAGGATGGGATGAAGTGCGCGCCTCGAGGGTCTTCAAAGTCGAAAGAGAAACCTGCAAAACAGATCAAAATATGAAGAATTAGACGAGAAATTAAAAAAGGAAAGTCGTTACATACCTAAATACGAGTTGTGGTCCGGAACAAGCGGGATGGGATGAAGTGCGCGCCTCCAGTGTCTTCAAAGTCGGAGGAGGAACATGCAAAAAGATCAAAATATGAAGAATTAGATGAGAAATTAAAAAAGGAAAGGCGTTACATACCTAAATATGAGTCGAGGTCCGGAGCAGGCAGGATGGGATAAAGTGCGTACCTCGAGGGTCTTCAAAGTCTGAGGAGGAACCTACAAAACAGATCAAAATACGAAGAAGTTAGACATGAAATTAAAAAAGAAAAGACGTTACATACCTAAATACGAGTCGAGGTCCGGAGTAGACATGATGAGATGGAGTGTGTGTCTCGAGGGTCTTCAAAGTCTGAGGAGGAACCTACAAAATAGACCAAAATACGAAGAAGTTAGACATGAAATTAAAAAAAAAGATGTTACATACTTAAATACGAGTCGAGGTCCGGAGCAGGCGGGATGGGATGAAGTGCGCGCCTCGAGGGTCTTCAAAGTCGGAGGAGGAACCTGCAAAATAGATCAAAGAATACAAAGAATTAAATGAGAAATTAAAAAAGAAAAGACGTTAAATACCTAAATACGAGTCGAGGTCCGAAGCAGGCGGGATGGAATGAAGTGTGCGCCTCGAGGGTCTTCAAAGTCTGAAGAGGAACCTACAAAACAGATCAAAATACGAAGAAGTTAGACTTGTAATTAAAAAAGGAAAGAAGTTACATGACGAGAAATTAAAAAAGAAAAGACATTACATATCTAAATATGGTCGAGGTCCGGAGCAGGCGGGATGGGATTAAATGCGCGACTCGAGGGTCTTCAAAGTCGGAGGAGGAACCTGCAAAAAAGATCAAAATATGATGGATTAGACGAGAAATTAAAAAAGGAAAAATGTTACATATCTAAATACGAGTCGAGGTTCGGGGCAGGTGGGATGGGATGAAGTGTGCGCCTCGAGGGTCTTCAAAGTCGGAGGAGAAACCTACAAAACAGATCAAAATACGAAGAAGTTAGACGTGAAATTAAAAAAGAAAAGACGTTACATACCTAAATATGAGTCGATATCCGGGGCAGGCGGGATGGGATGAAGTGCGCGCCTCGAGGGTCTTCAAAGTCGAAGGAGGAACCTGAAAAAAGATCAAAATATGAAGAATTAGACGAGAAATTAAAAAAGGAGAGACGTTACATACCTAAATACAAGTCGATGTCCGAAGCAGGCGGGATGGGATGAAGTGAGCGCCTCGAGGGTCTTCAAAGTCGGACAAGGAACCAACAAAAAAAATCAAAATACGAAGAAGTTAAACGTGAAATTAAAAAAGAAAGACGTTACATACCTAAATACAAGTCGAGGTCCGGAGCAGGCATGGTGGGATGAAGTGTGCGCCTCGAGGGTCTTCAAAGTCGGAGGAGGAACCTGCAAAACAGATCAAAAAATACGAAGAATTAGATGAGAAATTAAAAAATAAAAGACATTACATACCTAAATACGAGTCGAGGTCCGGAGCAGGTGGGATCGGATGAACTGCGCATCTCGAAGGTCTTCAAAGTTGGAGGAGGAAACTACAAAACAAATCAAAATACGAAGAAGTTAGACATAAAATTAAAAAAAGAAAGACGTTACATACCTAAATACGAGTCGAGGTCCGGAGCAGGCAGGATGGGATGAAGTGCGCGCCTCGAGGGTCTTCAAAGTCGGAGGAGGAACCTGCAAAATAGATCAAAGAATACAAAGAATTAAACGAGAAATAAAAAAAGAAAAGATGTTAAATACCTAAATACGAGTCGAGGTCCAGAGCAGGCAGGATGGGATGAAGTGCGCGCCTCGAGGGTCTTCAAATTCGGAGGAGGAACCTATAAAAAAATCAAAATATGAAGAAATTTGACGTGAAATTAAAAAAAAAGACGTTACATGCCTAAATACGAGTCGAGGTCCGGAGAAGGCAGGATGGGATGAAGTGCGCGCCTCGAGGGTCTTCAAAGTCGGAAGAGGAACCTGTAAAACAGATCAAAATACGAAGAATTAGACGAGAAATTAAAAAAGAAAAGTCGTTACATACCTAAAGACGAGTCGTGGTCCGGAGCAGGCGGGATGGGATGAAGTTCGCGCCTCGAGGGTCTTCAAAGTCGGAGGAGGAACCTGCAAAAAAATCAAAATACGAAGAATTAGATGAGAAATTAAAAAAGAAAAGACGTTACATACCTAAATATGAGTCGAGGTTCGGAGCAGGCAAGATGGGATGAAGTGCGTGCCTCGAGGATCTTCAAAGTCAGAGGAGGAACCTATAAAACAGATCAAAATACGAAGAAGTTAGACGTGAAATTAAAAAAGGAAAGACGTTACATGACGATAAATTAAAAAAGAAAAGACGTTACATATCTAAATACGAGTCGAGGTCCGGAGCAAGTGGGATGAGATGAAATGCACGTCTTGTGGGTTTTCAAAGTCGGAGGAGGAACCTGCAAGAAAGATCAAAATATAAATAATTAGACGAGAAATTAAAAAAAAGAAAAACGTTACATAATTCAGAATGTTTCCATTACATTCGCCATCGACGGAGTGAGCTGCGAATGAAACAATTATATAATCCTAAAAATTTTGCAGATATTTATATAGTATTTTATATTATAACTAACTTTGTTACATTTTTTTGGAAAAAAAAAACTCTCATATGGAGCAGTATTTAACAATTTTGAATTTTTAGCTTAAGAATTCATTGAGATGAAAATGAGAATGGTATAAAATAATAGTTCACACTTTTGAGGTAAACAAATTGTAATTCCATAATACTCCACATCAATTTTGTGATTAATAAATTATTATTACAAAACGTGATTAAATATAAAGTTTTTGGCTTGATATTTAACCACGTCACATTCCAATTTTATTAGGGTTAATAATTTATGAGTGTATATTATGTGCACCCGAGTGCACCCTTGCATCCATATTTATATAACTTTTTATTCTATTTTGTATACATGTTATTCTATTTTGTATACGTGTTTTGTAATAATTGTATACTTTTTTCACACTAAATTTTTCATTAAAAAAATAAGCATTCATATGTGTATAACTTTTTATTCAATAGTGTATACATGTATTTTAATAATTGTACATTTTTTTACACTCAAATTTTTATTAAAAAAATTAACAATTAAATTGTATACATTTTTACTCATAATTGTATATGTTTTTGCTTATATTTGTACGTGGGTGCACACGAAGCTTCAATAATATTGTGGGTGCACCCACGTACAAATATAAGCAAAAACATATACAATTATGAGTAAAAATGTATACAATTTAATTGTTAATTTTTTTAATAAAAATTTGAGTGTAAAAAAATGTACAATTATTAAAATACATGTATACACTATTGAATAAAAAGTTATACACATATGAATGCTTATTTTTTAATGAAAAACTTAGTGTGAAAAAAGTATACAATTATTACAAAACACGTATACAAAAGAGAATAACATGTATACAAAATAGAATAAAAAGTTATACAAATATGGGTGCAAGGGTGCATCCGGATGCACCTAATATACACTCTTAGCCATAATTTATTTCCACTGGGCCCACCAGAACTCATTAATCTTGTTTAAGAACGCAACAACGCCCGCATATCTCCTATCCATCATCCTCCACGAGGTCAAAGCTGCGCCAAGCCTCGCCTTTCGCCGCCGTGTCGAATGTACGAACCTCTAATCTCAGCCGTGAATCATCCTCCGATATCTTATACGCCGCTAGAATGTACAATTGGTTGCTAATCGAAGCCATGGTAGAGTACAACCTCATCGCCGTGAATCGAAATCTGAGCCGTGCACCGCCGTCCATATCTTCTCATTCTCATCGTACATTTCAATGTAACCCTTCCACAGCCGCAGACAGTCACCGGAGCTGAAAAGCTTCTGATTCACCTCCACGATTTGATTTGGCGGTGTATCGAGATTCCACATTCGCGGCGAGAAATCCCATCGATCCTGCTTCTCGTCGTAAATTTCGGCCGAGCAACGCGCCGCCGCATCGACGTATGGTCTGCGGCCGATGAACCCGCCGACCACGTGGATCCTTCCTTTCCAAGTGAATCCAACACAATTATACCTATTAATTAAAATCCAACACCTTCATAAATTCATTCATAATATAATGAGCATTATTAATCGGTAATGTGATTTTAATTAGGGAAATTAATGAGTATTTTTCTTATATTCTTTAATTAAATTTAAAAAAATACACCTCGCCATTCTCATGTTAGCCAGAGGATTCCACTGGTCATGAACCGGATCATACACTTCGGCGGAGGAAACCCCCTCGGCCCGGCCCAAAACGCTCTGTCCACAGGCGGCAAAGATTTTGCCGTTGCTCACAATGCAAGCAAAATTAAACCTCGGATTAGACATGGCTGCGCATGTTTCCCAAGTATCAGTCCTAATATTGTATCTCCGAACGAAGGGAACAGCTCTTTCCCCATCTTCACCGGAGACGCCGTGCTCCGCCGCCTTAGAGCAGAGTCGGCCGCCGATCACATAAATGTAATGGCCTAAACCCACCATAGCAAAGTCTTTTAACACGAGATCGAAGGCGTCTCCCGGGACAGAAGTGACTCGATGCAATGAATTGGTTAATGGGGTGTAACAATGTATGAATGTGGTGGCGCCGGCGGTGGCGCTCTTGGAATGAATTGGGATGTAAATCTTGTGATGGGGAGAAGAAATCAAGAGCATTTTTGTGGCTGCGGCGGCGTTGCGGTGTGGTGGTTATACGCTCCTTTCCCGGATTCAAATTTGGAAGAGCGGTTAAAGTTGTCGATCCACGAATTTATAGTGGAAGAGATGGAAACAACATAAGATTTTGTGTGAAAATGAAATTCTTGTTTGTATTGTAGAGGTTAGAACATTATGATATGATCAAGGGTTTTGTTGTTAAATCCCAGGTTTTTCTTGTTCTTGAGACTAAGAAATAATTAAAATAGATAAGAACATGAAGAGTCTACTTCATAAAAATGAATACACATTCTCATTTATGTAATAACGACATTAAACTAGCATCACTAAATTAAAGTACAGCTGATAGAAAAGAAAAGGAAAAGAAAAAAAAAAAGATTACACATTGAAGCTAAATAAATAAGCATGTACTTTATGGCTGTAGCAATGACTTCTTTAACACCCCACCTGATCACCATTTTATTTTTCCTTCCTGATGAATTGAGTTATATATTCTACATAAAATACATTAATTTGATTCAATTCTTTTACCTAATTTTATATTTCTTTGACTTGTTGCCATTCCAATCTGCATTTATATGACAATCCATGTAATTAGTAATTCATTCATCTTCAATTTATAAATACATCTGGTACTAAATTTCCTAACGCAGTGTCTTTTGTATCATTGGACTTAGATCCAAATCCGACAGTTACTGTCTCGTAGGAAGATGATCCTAATCTGCCACTTAAGGAATAGGCATCAAGAAAGTGAGGCAGAATTTATCATAACATCATATGGGAAATCAGACCAGATGCATTTATAAAATAAAAAATGAGATAAATATCTAATTAGCATGTCTTAATTAATTTACCCCCCATGTGTAATCAAGAAGATTCTGGTTTAACCACACAGCAATGCCCACAAAGCTCCTTCCCTCCGTCCTCATCTGCCGGCTCAAATCTCACCCACCCCTCGCCATATTCCGCCGTGTCGAAAGCATGCACCTCCGACCTTACCTCCGAATACTCCCCTGATCTCTTGCACCTTGCCAGAAAGAACAACTGGTTCCCGATCGGAGCCATGGTCAGGCACAGCCTCCCCCCGGTGGCGCCACCGCCGCCGAGGAAGTCCAGGTGGGACCCATGAACGGCGTTCCATATCTTCTCGTTCTCATCGTACATCTCAATATGCCCCTTCCATGGCTTCAGACGGTCGCCGGAGCTGAACAACTTCTCGTTCACCGCCACGATTTCGTACGGCGGCACGTCGAGGTCCCACATCCGACGCACGAAGGTCCATTCATCTGTCTCCTCGTTGTAAACCTCGGCGGAGCTTCGGGCCAACACGCCGATGTACGGCATCCCGCCGATGAACCCGCCCACGGCGTAGATTTTCCCTTTCCATGTCACTCCAACGCAGTGGTACCTGTTAAAATGACTTAATTAAATATTAAACTCTTCTTCTCTCCTTAAAAATTTTCAAAAACATTTATGGAACCCTTTCTAATTGAAATCGTCTCATACTCCCTCATTTCCTGGTTAAGAGGGTCATTTTTCCATTTTGGTAGTCCCGCCAAAAAAGTCCCTTTTTCTTTTTTACACACATGGGACCTACACACCCCTCTAATACAATTAAATGTTGGGACACACACTCCTACTAATACAACTACCCACTACACATTAAATAATAATACTCCTTAATCTACGTGTCATAAAGCAAATGACCCTCTTAAAAAGGGACGGAGGGAGTATTTTCTAAAAATTTCTAAAATCGTCCCAAAAAAGATAATTTTTGATTGAAATACTAAAAGATATGGGATCTTCTGTTACATTTGTTGTTACATCTCCTGTTACACACCGTTGGATGATTGACACGTAGGATAGACTAATCTATACCTCCGCACATGTGTCATTCATCTAACATGTGTAACAGGAGATGTAACACGAAAATGTAACAGGACATGTGAGAAAGTGCATTTAACTCAGTCATTTAACTGTACCTCGTCATCTTCATGTTGCCGAGGGACCTCCACTGGTCGAGGGCCGGGTCATACACTTCGGTGGACGAAATCCCTTCAGCCCGGCCGGATACCTTCTGTCCTCCAGCCACGTAGATTTTGTTGTTGCTTACGGTGCACGCAAAGTTGAACCTAGGGTTTGCCATGGGGGCGCATGTCTTCCACGTGTCATCCCTCACGTCGTACCGGCGGACGCTGCGGACCACCACCGTTTCTCGATCTTCTCCGCCGGAGCAGTCCATTTGGTTGAGCGAGCAGCCGGAGGAGGATCCCTCCTCCGTCGCTCTAGGGCAGAGCCGGCCGCCGATGACGTAAAGGTAGTGACTTAAAGCTACCATGGCGAAGTCCTTTAACACGAGGTGATAGGCGACGCCGGGGATGGCGGTGGCGCGGCGCCATGAGTTGGTGTGAGGCGTGTAGCAGTCGATGAACGTGGAGGCGGAGGAGGCGGCGGTTTTCGAGCAAAATGGGACGTAGATATGATGGGCGGCGGAGGATGAATTGCTAGTGTGTCTAGCGAGTCTTGATAAGGAGCCCATCTCGCGGCGGCGGAAGTGGTGGTTATAGGCTCTTTTCTAGTTTCAAACTCGGAAGAGCGATTAGTGTTGGAATTTGGAAGAATTATATAGGTGGAAATATGTACAAATATTGTGACACGATCAAGGTTTATGAAGCTAAATACTATGCTTTCTCTTGTTCTTGTTCTTCAATTTTTATTTATATTTTCTTAAATAACAAATAATTTCCCTAGAGAATATTGGATACTTCTATGTGGGGTTTAAATTTGGATTATGCTTGAGATTAATTATTTATGTTAGGATGATGGAGCTTTTTTCATCATTAATCAAGGTAGGAGATTATTCCTAGGAGAGTCGAATTGAAAATGATTAAATATTTAGTCTTGTTTTTTGTCTTTTCATCAGGTGTACTAATTTCAATTATTTTTATTTTTATTAATATTTTATTTTAATTTCGCTGTTTTTTTTTCTCTCTCTAAAGTAGGAGATTACTAGAAAAAAAAGACGAATATTGGGACAATATTAGAGACAGAAATTCGCCTCTAATTTTATAAGAGATGTAATGTACTAATGCTATCTCCATTTTTAATGTCACTTTGTAAATTAAATCAATATTGCAATCATTTTAAGGTGTAGTTTTTTTTCCCCTAATCCAACAATAAATTTCAAAACTCTCCTTTAAGTATAAAAATACTTTATCTATATATATATTCCCTCCATCCCTTCCAAATGTTCTTTTCTTTTTCACGTAAATGAAGGATTATTATTATTTAACGTATAGTGGTAGTCGTATTAATGAGAATGTAGGTCTCATATTTTAATTGTATTAAGATGTGTGTAGGTCATATGTGTGTAAAAAATAAAAGAGAACTCTTTGGGTGGATACCCAAATTGAAAAAAAAAACTCCTAGAAGACGAAAGGAGTAATAAGCATATTTTAACATGGACTTATAAAAGACTTGGTCTCTAATTAAGGATAATTAATGAGGGATTTTTTAAAAATTATATAAGGCCTTTTTGCTTTTAGGCCCACTCCACAGTGGGCGTAACGCATTTGGGCGGAGAATAAAGGAATACATGGGCTAAGAGGCCTGAATAAAAATATCGAACGAGAGTAAGGCCTTGAACTAATGGGAGAAAAAGAACCTCAATTTAATAAATTCACTAATACGATTCAATTGAATTATATAATCCACTAATATTAAACTAAATGGTTTTATATGAATTATTGTGTGACCTACTAGGCATCAATAATCTAATATTATATTGATTTTTTTAGAGACATTAGTTTTGTAGCTTAATATACTGTATTAGTTGGCTAGTTTGGCTATTTCAATTATCTGTACAGTTTCATTTCACTCAATAATATTTATAATATGGGTCTCAGAAGATTTTTTGAATAATACGAAACAATGAAATATACAGATTATAATTGAACATAACACGGACAGATATAATAGAAGACAAATTTAAGAGCAAATGGATCCTACGAAACGTAATTATAATTATGAATTTGTACAGCAAAAGTTTACAAGAGTATTTAATGGAAAAATAATTCTTAATTAGGAAATATAAAAGGAAATTCAACATATGGTCAATTTTGACTAAATAAAATGTGAAAAATATATATGCAGCAATTTTTTTATAGTACGGTACTATTGAAACTATGTTCAGATTATTAATTGTTTTATTTTTGTGGTGTGTAAGTAGTATTGAACAAATTAAAATGAAGTATATACTATATATGCAATTATCTTTGGAATAAAGCCTATTTTAAAATTTAAACTAAAATTATAACTAAAAAATATATCTACTTGTAGACTTGTAGTCTAGTATATTTGAGGTAATATTTGTGTGTGATCATCTCATGTGATTGTTTATACATTTTCTTAAATAGTTATTAGTTTTTATCAAAAATATTAATACTTCAATTATTTTTCTTTATAAATGATATCACTTTCTATTTATTTTACAAATAGTTCATAAAATAATTTACGATACTGCTATTACTTTTAACTTATTCGAGAATCACTTTTTATTATCTTTTTTTATTCGTTTTTTAAAAAAATCTTCTCCTGAAGCGGTTTCATGAAAAATTCAATTGTTAACATACATTTGTATTTCAAGAAATAAAGTACATAGATAAATGAAATATCATGTCAAGATTTATAAATCATTTCACCTAGACACAACCTTAAATTCTTTCAAATACACCTCTCCTTAATATATTTTGCAATTTGAAAATGAAAATACATAGGAAAGTTCCTATATAATATACCTTGAAGGAAACACCACAAATGAAAACGATGATGCTTTAGACATTTTTTTTGTATGTCTTTATTATAGTGATAATTAGAGAGAGGATTATCTATAGATTTGACATGTCTTCCTTGTTTGCTTATTTTTACATTATTATTTTTATTATTAACAAGTTTGAACAATTTTAATAAAGTGCAACACACTCTAATAACTTTTAAATAGGTTTTTAGTAGTTGATGTAATGTATCAATTCTCAAATTAAAAGAGGTGATCCGTTTATTTCCCTATTAGAATTGTGCTCATATCCATATACATTTGTGGAGTAATTGATATTAAGGGTTTAGGGTACATTATTTTGCTAAAACATTTTCTTAATTATGTGATTTGAGGTTATATTAATATTAAAAAAATAGAATTGCCTATTTCATTTTTCTTTTTTTCTTTCTTATTTTATTTATTAAATATTTGTCATTAGTTATAATCAATGCCAATTAATTGTTAAATGTTTTAATGTTTAATAGTCATTTCTTAAGTATGTTATTTCAGTAAAAAAAATATGGGTTGAAATATGAATTGAAAGGGAATTTGGATAAATATGGAGTAATATCTATTACTCCCTCCATCCTTTTAAATTAAATAGTCATTGGTTTTTATTTCGCCTATCGAATAAAATTATGAATAATCTTATTATACTTAAGCACTAATAATTCAACCAAATTAATTAATCAGCTCTTTTGAACAAAAAAAAACTTAACTTCTAATTAATTTGAATAAATTGTTATATTCTTTTTAGTTGTTGAATTTGTAGGTAATTAGATTCGATTTAAACCTCCAAATTCTTGTGCACTAATACAAATTTCAAGCATGTCAAAACCACTTTGTTTATATTACAATTTACGAGTTTCCTTTAATATTATGGATTATATTACTTCAGACACTTCTTCATACTTTAATATCTGCCTACAACTTCTGCGAGTCTTATAGATCAATTTTTCAGTTCAATGATCATACACAAGATTAAAAATAAATTAAACAAAAATTAAAATTAATACTGATTACAAACTAAAAATTTATAATCTCATAATTTAAACAAATGAAATAGAATTATGATGGTAAATCAATTCAAACGACATTGTTTGATAAAAGCTCATTTGAGCTTGTTTTGATAAATATATCAAATAACTTTGAACACACTTTTATGTTTAATAAAATTAAAAGTTAGGCTCGAGCTCAAGTTCGACTTTAAAAAAATAGGTACAAAAAAGTGTATAATCCTTCCGTCTCGAGCAAAGGGTAGTTTTTTCTTTTTGCATGTAGATTAATGAGTATTATTATTTAATGTGTAGTGGGTAGTTGTATTAGTGAAAGTGTGGGCCCCATATTTAATTGTATTAGTGGATGTGTGTGGGTCCATGTGTGTAAAAAAATAAATGAGACTCTTTGGGTGGGATGCACAAAATAGAAAAAATTGACTCTTTGGGTGGGACGGAGGGAGTAATTATCATCCACTCGAATTTTTTTCAAGCTCGCTTCGACTTCTTATCAGACAAATTAGTATATATTTTGAAACTTAATAATTGTATATTCAAAAAAGTTTGAACAACTCTTCGTTCGACTCTACTTGACTCGTTTCATTTAAGCCCTAATTATTATAAAGGGAAAAGGGTCAACAGAACCCCTTAACTTATATCAAAAGAGCAAATAAGCCCTTGACCTTTTTTTTTCAACCATATCCCTTTCCTATTTTAACAGGATCAGTTATGCCCCTTGGCTTCTAAAATTCAATCACACGAGCACTTCTGTTAAAAAAAATCACATTGTTTCCTTGATTGCAATTTCAAGTCATGGTCTCTCCCTTCACTCACACAAGATTCATCCACATGTCCATCGTTGAATAACCCTTCATCTGTTCCCAATTCAAGTACAACTCCGGCTCTTCTTACGAGCACAACGTCAACTCCATAGTCCATACAGTCCTCCATCGTCCACTCAGTCTCCTCTGCCACCTACAACAACTTCAAGACAGTGGCGGACCCAGGATTTTAAAATTGGGGGTACGGAATTGTCAAAGTCATGTATTATGTACAAGAAACACTGCATTCGCGGATTGAATTCCCTATTCCATATTTAGTGTTTTATTGGTGTTTTATAATAATACAAAAGAACCATACTCTACAAATGACCATTAAATCTTTGGGGCATATGATGAATTTTGAGCATTGATTATAACACATGACAAGAATCTAATAAATGGAATAAGAGATGGAATATAGAAATAGAATACACTATACTATATATGCGGCATGTAAAAACTGCATTCGAAGTTTAGCATTACTGACCACATATATTTCTTATACATTAAATCTGTAAATTAGTATAAATGAACAAATATTGGTGACATACAATATATAGTTTATATATAATAATTAAATTTATAATTGAATAGACCATTTAAAAAGTATTTTATGATGAATGAATAGCGAATTCATATAATTTAATTAAATTTAATTTGCATACAATACGATAAAAAAATTCATAAATAATTAATAACTATATTAGCTCAATAATTAATTTATCATAATTTATAATCATAATTAGTAAAATTAACTACTTAAAATTACTTATCAATTAGTAAAGTGTTTCCAACAACTGTTGTTAAATTAAAATACGAAGAGTTAAAATAAATTAATGAAAAGATTAGTTATTAATAAAATATAGTAATAGAATTTACATATTTTCTCCATATATACTACTGAGTATTTTTTCAATTTGGGGTACAAGTGTACCCCCATGAACCTCAATTGGGTCTGCCACTGCTTCAAGATATCCCTCCCCGGCTTCGACGTCGTTTACGACCTCTTCCAGTGCCACGAGGTGATGAGTGATATTTTCACCTAAATTTTAGTGTCTTTTTATGTGTGTTTTCATATTATTTTATCCGTATTTAAGTGTATTTTGATTGTGTTTTGTGTTTTTGTGGAAATGTGTGAGAATGAGCTCAAACGTATGAAAAACATGTTAAAACGGAGCAAACATGGAGACAAAATCAAAAATACAAGGAAGGTACAAAAACTCGTTCGAATTTCTTGAACTCGGTCAAGTTTCTCTTACAGAAAAGTTTGCACAAAAACTCGGTCGAGTTTATAAAATCTCGATCGAATTTCTCTTATAGAAAAATTTAGAAACAGGGACAGCATGAAAACTCGACCGAATTTCAGAAAATTTAGTTAAATTTTTAATCAATTTAGACGTGTGATATATGGTTGGAAAGTCAAGAAAGAGAAAATTGCACGAGCGCAAGAATCACTCAAATCGGATTTCGTATGAGAAAGTTATGTGTGAAATGGTGAGACTGCACTACACCAACCCGAACTCGACCCGAACTCGGCCCCGAAGTCAATTTTATGATTAGAATGTGTTCTAGAAGGTTCCAAGAGGTACAAATACTCATTTTGAGCGTAAAAATCAGATGAATCATTTTTGGGATCAATTACACACACCACACAAAATTTCCTCCATTTCACACCATCATCTTCATCCATTCAACATCCATCTATCTACACTTGATCTTCTCCATCAAATTCACCATCCAAGTGATCAAGGAAGCAAGGGAGAGTGAAGATTGCAAGAAGAAGAAGGAGATCTCCATTGAAGGACTTCAAAGGGGAATCTAATTCTAATTTTTGTGAACTTCTTTATAGTTTGATCATGAAATTTGTAGATTCAATTGTCTATGTTGTTTTCTCTAAGACTATGATAGGCTAATCTCCTTTGTGAGATTAGCTCCATGATTGGTGTTTGATAATTTAGTTTTTATACAATTTGATTTTAATCTTGAATGGGTTTTGTGTATTTCTATCATTAAATATTGATTGCTTGATGTATATGATGATATGTGTGATTAATTGTCATGAGCATGTGATTAGATTGAGAAACCAATTATGTGTTTAGGATAGTTCATTGAATCATTTCATCATATACTTCATATGCATTAATTTAGAATGAGATAGAGATATCCTTCTAGATTTAGAACCCTTTGATAGAACATTTGATTAGCTTAATTGAGAGATTGGTTGATTAGGTGAGGAGACCAAAACCATTAGTGAATTCATAGTACCTTAAAAGGGAATATTGCCTATGATTTAGTACCTCATTAGGGAACTCGTAGAGTAATTAGTACCTAGTGGGAGGTGTTTGCTTTGGTCACGATCCTATGTGCTTTTGGGAGTCTTATTGAAGGCCTACATTTTATCAATCTCGAGAGAGAGTTTAGATGGAATCAGTAATCGCTCCTATACCATGTCCATGAGAAATTAGAATTAATTGCACAATTAATTTATTATCTATGTCATGATTGTTGCTAATCTCATCTTTGCATCATTTGGAACCCACCATTTATCTTTGCATTCCTTTTATCGTTTATTTCTTGCATTGCATTTATTTGCATGCTTATCTATCCTCCTTTTCAATCGTCCTTATAAAATCACGATAAACTTGAGATCGCTTAAACTCTAGTACCTTCCTCCATGTAGTTCGATAAATTCTTTAATTGATAATCCCGACTATAAATGACCAATCACGAGGACCTCAGCAACTCTGATTACCACACCATGCGTCTCCGACGCCGTTGCTTGCCTCAGCGCATCGGGAATCACGTTGCAGCTGGAGGGCTATTTCGTCCGCTACGACAATAATTCGTTCATGGGGTGGAGGATAAGACGGTGGTGTCGGATAAGTATGGGTTGTTGATTGGCGATGACTCGGACCTGGTGACCCGGAGGGATGCGACGCTGGCGTATCTGACGGCGGGTGGGCAGTTTCTTCGGATGGGTTTCCTGGAGGGTGCAGGGGCTGGTGCAGTGCGTACAGGAAGTTACAGATTGTAGAAACATATATAACAAGAAGTACAAATGGGTAACATGCTGCTGCCTTAGTGCCTTCTTTACCTCTCTCCCCCAATCTGAAAGAAATTACAGCACTTGCTAATGAGTAATGACAAGAATCTAAGATACTTCAATTCTTTCACTAGAAAATGGAAGAAACTAATTTTCTTAGTGGGTTTTGGATATGTGTGATCGTAGTCATTTTCACCTAGATTTTAGTGTCTTTATTTGTGGGTTTTCAGATATTTTTATCCGTATTTGTGTGATTTTAGGTGGAGTTATTGTAATTTGGTATGAATTGATATAATTGTGTAAATGAGCTTAAATATGTGTAAAACAGGTCAAGAAATGGATTAAAACGGAGTCGAAAGCAAAATGAAGACGGAAGAACACGGCCTGCTTGTACACGGGCCGTGTGCGGAACACGACCCTATAACAAGTGGCCGTTTAATGTCATCAGAAGTCGCTGCTCGCCCAAGAGGAAGGCCGTGCGCTGGTACACGGGCCGTGCGTTGCTGCATGACCCGAGTGTAGAACACGGCCCTGTAAGAAGAAGCTGTACATTATCGTCAGAAAATGCTACACGGCGATGATCGAGGCCGTGTAGCGCAGTTCGAGCCGTGTCCAGAAGCACGCACAACACACCGAAGTAGGTGTGCCTACACGGGCCATGCGCTGCAGCACGGGCCGTGTAGGTGTAAAAATCTGTGCAATTTTCAGAATGTTCCGGAAGCCTCTAAAAGGTTCATAAGTGATATAAAAGGATGACTTGTGCGAAATTTTGAAGGGGAGATCAGATTCATAGCAGTTACACACACTAAACACCACATTTCCTCACACACTAGATCCATAATCCATTTCTACCATCTAGATCCATCAGAATACCATTTGATCTCCACAATCAATCCATAAAACTTCATCCAATCCATCTCCACATCATTTTGAGAAGAGGAAAGCTTAAAGGAGTGAAGAAGTTGATATATTGAAGAAGAGGAAGGATTCTCCATGCAATGGAAGCAATTCCATTTTTCATTTGTTGATTTTCTTCTCAATTTGGCTCAAATAGAGAAAAGTATGATTTGTAATGATTTAAACACCATGTTTAGTGGCTAGTCCTATAATAGGGCTAATCATATGAATGGTTGAGGTGAAGAGTTAGACATGTAGAACTTGAGTAATGATTTGAATTGATTTGTGGATTTCTTTCTATGATATATCAATCATGTTTCATTTCAATATTTGCGTGATTAAATTCTCTATTCATAGTATTAGGATGTCCATTCCAATGTTGTGAGTGGATGTTTAATTAAATCATATATTGAATTGTGCATGTATGTTAGTATAAAGGAAGGTAAGTCATACCTTCCTTAGGCTTGGAACATTCATAGAGGGACGCTTAAGAGATTGAGTGAAAAGAACCAACTTATGATCATAGTACCTTAAGGGAATTGAGATTAAGATCAATCCTAGGAGATTTAGGCTTGTAAAAGAGTCGAGAACCTAATTGCCTTTGCCATAGGGATTAGGGGTAAAATTGTGATTGCTTTTAATCCACAAGTTAATAAGAATTATTATCAAGAGTTTTACATATCTAGCTCAAGTCTTAACCATGAGTATGATTAGTCTTGCTCTCTTCTCAAGTGAATTTCTGCATCCATTTAATTTATCATTTGCGTGTTAATTGATCATTTACTTTGTTAGACTAAATTCTTAGTTAATTGAGTAGATAAGTAAGTATTAGTTTTAATTACAAAATCTTCGATCTATCATCCTTACTGAACTTAGCCGCATTTCTAGTGAAATGTCAAGAGTAAGTGTACTCTATCGCTGTTGTATACGCGTGACCAAGTACAAAATTTATAGTAATGTCGTCCCAAGGGAAAAGGTAAACTCAAGTTGTATCCGGATTTTCCATTGATTTATGTTTTGTAAGGATTATCAAGATAATGTTTTGATTTAAGAACTATGATTACTCTATCAATTAACTAATGAACTAGACAAGCAACTAATTATAACAAATATCAATCAAATCAAGTAGCAAGATGAGATGGAATGGATGAAGTGTATCTAAGAAGAGAGCAAGGCTAGCAACATCATGGTCAAGGTCTTATGTAGACTTCACACTCACTCAAGCATTGATGACTTTCAAGTTATGATACTAAGGGCAATCACAATTGTACCCCTAACCCCTATGGCCAAGGTGATTAGGTTCTCAACTCTTTTACAAGTTTAAATCTCCTAAGATTGTCTTACTCTCAATTCCCTCATGGGTACTATGATCATAAGTTGGTTCCCCTCACTAGTTCATCACTAATGTTCTATCATGAGGTTCTAAGCACTTGGAGGGAATGGCTTTCCTCCCCTCATACTAACCAAGTCACCTAATACAATCAATGATTCAATTAAACCACTACACATAATATTGGAATGGCCATCCTAACACTATGCATAGAGAATTTAACCACACACATCATGCATCAAATGAGAATAAGCATTCATGATCGAAAGTAATCATAACAATCAATTCATCAAGCTTTAATAGTGCAAAAATCTACATATTTCCTAACCAATCATATTGCTAGCCTCACTTGAGGACTAGCTACAAATATTCATTGCCAATTGGCTACAATCCAATACAAGCTCCATATGAGCAATATAATGAAGAAAGTAGCAAAATAAAAGAGATTGAGCTTCCCCTTGAAGGTAGACTCCTTCTTTTTTGATCATGCCAAATTCTTCAAACAAATCTGATTTTCTCTTCTTAGATGATGGAATGGATGGATGTATGGATGGATTTATGAAGATCAAGGTGAATTGATGGATTTAGATGGTGTAGATGGATTGTGGATCTAGTGTGTGAGGAAATGTGGTGTGGATTGTGTGTAACTGCTCTCAATCTGATCTAATGTCAATCTCCCTTTCAATTTCGCACCAATCATAGTTTTATATCACTTATGGACCTTCTAGAAGCTTCCGGAACATTCTGAAATTTTCACAGGATTTTGCACCTACACGGCCCGTGCTGCAGTACACGGCCCGTGTAGGGCACACCTACTTCGGCGTTTTTGTGCGTGCTTCCGGACACGGCTCGAGCTGCAATACACGGCCTTGATCATGGCCGTGCAGCACTTTTTGACGATAATACACGGCTTCTTCTTACAGGGCCGAGCTCCGCACACGGGGAGTGCAGCAGCGCACGGCCCGTGCACCAGCGCACGGCCGAATCTCTGGCCGAGCAGCGTGTTCTGATGACATTACACGGCCAGCTGCTACAGGGCCGTGTTCCGCGCACGGCCCGTGCAGCTGCATGGCCTATTCTTCGTCTCCCTTTCGCTCCCGACTCCATTTTTGTCCGTTCCATGACCTGTTTTACACATATTTAAGCTCATTTACACAATTCTATCAGTTCGTAGCACTTTTCTCAAAATAACAATAACTCCACCAAACTTAACATAAATACGGATAAAAACATCCGAAAATACACACATAAAGACACTAAAACCTAGGTGAAAATGACGACAATCAACCCCCCAAACTTAAAGTGTTGTTCGTCCTCGAACAACTAAAAAAATGATAAACAAGAGGAGAAATTTTCACCTAGAGAACATCTAACGAACATAAACCACAATATATCACAAGTAATAAGGACTTCAAAATCAAGTTAAGTATCCCTACATAATCAAACTTATAACATGAAAGATTAATGAGTTCAATCTCAAGCATGACAAAAGAGTAATCAAATCCCTTTCAATCCAAGCCTTTCATAGGATATCAAATTCACTCAACACTCTTTGAAGTAAGGTTTTGATCAACACTCATCAACCGGTTAAAATCGACTCACCATAGGCTTGCTCATGGACTATGTTCACAAGCCACCTTAGTTTCAATAAGTGATCAAAAAGGTCTTTATCTTTGGATGTAATGTTTAGGCTCTTTGGTAAGGTAGGAAACTTTGGATAATATTAACTTTTCAAGTGTGGTTGATCGAAGAGATGATTCCTTTCTTCAACGTCCTCACTTTCATGCTTCCTTTCTTTTCTACTTTAATCACAAGCACTAAGCATCATCATTCCTTGGATTTCTTGAGCTTCTTTTTGAATGGCATACTTCTTGTCTTTGACTTTTGTATTCCTTGAGCATATTTTTCTATTTTGCTCCTTTTTCACTTTTGTTGAAGTTGCACTTGCTTTTATCTTGAGCTCTTTCATCCTTTTTCTTGACCAACATGTCTTTCCATATACATTTGCATATCTTTCCACATTTTTCCTTGTAAATCATCATCATCCTCAATTACCCACACATAGGTTATATATAAGGTTTAAATGGGTTTTCAAGGCTTGTAATGTGCTTATATCACAAGAAATAGGCTTAAAGGTTCAAAGTGGCTTACTAGGGATAATGTTTTTAGTAAGGAAATTTTATGGCCATGATTTTTTTTTTCAACAAGGATGGCCTAAGATCATTTCACAAATTTCAACCATTCGGGCTTCGTTCCTATAGTCCAAGAGCAAGTTCTAGTTTGTCTAAGTTCAACCGGTCCTCTCTTCAATAATTAACCATGGAGGCACGGTTGAGGCTCAACTCTCACAAGCTTTTGCTTGGACCAAAAGAAACTCAATTAACCTTCATACTTCTCAAAATTGAACAAATTATGTAATCCATGTCACAATTTTAACAAGTAGAAACTATTAACTTGCTTGCCATCACCTATCACAAACAATGCATCATAGCTCATACTCAAAAACATTACTCAACTCTTTCCCAAAACATACCACCAAAACCACACCTATACAAGAATTAAAATAACAACAAACATCACCTACTAATCAAGGGATCAACAAACAATACAAACATATAACATGCATAAATTAAATCATCCATCAAAAGAAAATAAAGCACATCAACTCAAACCCATACCCCCCAAACTTAAAGTGTTGTTCGTCCTCGAACAACTAAAAATGATAAACAAGAGGAGAAATTTTCACCTAGAGAACATCTAACGAACATAAACCACAACGCATCACAAGTAATAAGGACTTCAAAATCAAGTTAAGTATCCCTACATAATCAAACTTATAACATGAAAGATTAACGAGTTCAATCTCAAGCATGACAAAAGAGTAATCAAATCCCTTTCAATCCAAACCTTTCATAGGATATCAAATTAACTCAACACTCTTTGAAGTAAGGTTTTGATCAACACTCATCAACCGGTTAAAATCGACTCACCATAGGCTTGCTCATGGACTATGTTCACAAGCCACCTTAGTTTCAATAAGTGATCAAAAAGGTCTTTATCTTTGGATGTAATGTTTAGACTCTTTGGTAAGGTAGGAAACTTTGGATAATAGTGACTTTTCAAGTGTGGTTGATCGAAGAGATGATTCCTTTCTTCAACGTCCTCACTTTCATGCTTCCTTTCTTTTCTACTTTAATCACAAGCACTAAGCATCATCATTCCTTGGATTTCTTGAGCTTCTTTTTTTTTTTTTTTAAATGGCATACTTCTTGTCTTTGACTTTTGTATTCCTTGAGCATATTTTTCTATTTTGCTCCTTTTTCACTTTTGTTGAAGTTGCACTTGCTTTTATATTGAGCTCTTTCATCCTTTTTCTTGACTCACCTTTCTTTCCATATACATTTGCACATTTTTCCACATCTTCCCTTTTGTAAACCATCATCATCCTCAATTACCCACACATAGGTTATATATATAAGGTTTAAATGGGTTTTCAAGGCTTGTAATGTGCTTATATCACAAGAAATAGGCTTAAAGGTTCAAAGTGGCTGATGAGTGTGTAAATTCACAAGTTTGGCGCTATGTTTTGTGCTAGTTTTGGAGAGTTTTGATGTGGAAATAGGTGGAAAACCTATATATATTGTGAAATAGCATGAATCATATGTTAGTGGAGCTATTTGAGTGTTTTTCTTAGCAAAAACGGAGTGAAAGAGCCAAGAATCGAAGAGACGGAGTCGAAGCCACGCGAACCGCCCAAGAAGTAGGTGGGTTCGACCTGGCTGGAGGAGGGTTCGACCTCTCCAGCAGGTCGAACCAACGTTGCTGGACAATACAGAGAAGGGTTCGACCATGACTCAGTTGGTTCGACCTGGCCATCAGGTCGAACCATGGTCGAACCAGTTTGCAAGAAGGAGGATTCGACCACGATGTTGGGGTTCGACTTGCCCGTTGGTCGAATCGGGAGCAAGAGTTGTCCAGTGCTCAGGTTCGACCTGGGGTTCGACCAAAACCTAAGTGGTTCGACCTGTCCAGAAGGTCGAACCTGTGCAGAATTCTTCCAGTAGCGGGGTTCGACCTGGGGTTCGACCTGTGGCTCGGGGTTCGACCTGCTTGACGTGGTCGAACCTGTGTGCGAGAACTTACCTTATCCGGATTTTCGAGGCCGAAACGCGTGAGATCACTTAGAAAGCCCATTCCAAGCCCTAGAGACGTGATTACAAGTATAAAAGGAGGCTCATACAGAGAATAAAGAGAGCTTTTGATCGTCAATCGTAGGAGAGACAAGAGTAGAGGTGGTGATCCATTCGGAGGGCTGTGACAGAGGTTCACTGAAGGTTCAAGTAAGAATGATTAATCTAACCATGATTGTTCCTAGATCAATCATGGACTAGAACCACCTTGGTAGTTCTAGGGTTATGAAAGTTTCATGATGTAATTCGTGTTTCGTGTGTAAAACTCCGTACAACACTACCTGTGGTTTGTTTTATATAAGATTGCATATTTAATCCATACTCATAGTCGTTTTGTGCATCAATGATCGTTGTGTAGAGTCTGAATACATAACATGGTTATTGATTGAGTGCGTTCACTACTGAGCAGGGTTTATTGTTATGATTCTAAGTGAAGGGATTCCGAAGTATTATTAGAACTGTCTTATATGAATATTCATGAATTGAATTGAATTCGGGTTGATGAATAGTACGAAGAGTATAACTTTATAGTACCTAAAAAGGGAGATCAAATCGGGTTAGATTCTAGACGTAGAAGATAATTGATTATGATAGTACCTAGAAAGGGGGGTGAAGCATATCTCTTGCTCCGATGTTATTCACACGTGTCAAGCGCATATTTACTTGTGTCTATAGAGTAAACTTGCATGGTCTAGTGATGCGTCCACAAACCACAGGGCAGAGTCGGACACCATCATACGAAAATACGAATTGCTAGTGAAACTGGATGACCCAATGAACTACCTATCATTCTTACCGATCACAACTCACTTCTCTCTACTTTTGCTATTTCTTTTGTTAATTCGATTAGAAGTTACTATCCATTAAACCTTTACAATTACCAACATAGTCTAAAATATACTAGAGGAATACAAAATTGATATTTACTCGTCCCGTGGGTTCGATATTGTAACTTGGTCATCTTCGCGACTACAATTGATATCCTTATACTTGAGGATTAATTTGTGTGTTGAGAAAACCCCTATCAAGTTCTTGGCGCCGTTACCGGGGACGGCGTAAACTATTTTTTTTTTGTATTATTTCTAGTTTATTAGGACTATTTACCTTGTTTTGTTGTTTTCTTTCTTATTCGTTTTAGGTGTATGCTCACAAGATCAAAGAAAGGTAATCTTGAACCGTATAATCCTGAGATTGGAGCATCATCAAGAAAGAAGAAAAAGAAGAAGAGCAAGGCAAAGGCAATAGACTCAACTGAAGCTCTGAATTTTGGAGTTGAGGTTGACGAGCAGATTTCGCAAGCGATTGAGGCTACAACTGAAGTTAATTTGGAAGTAGTAACAGTCAACATGGCAGCGAATCCGGATAATCTAGCCATCCGTGAGGTTTTCAGAAATAATGGGGCTGGAAATTATGAGCTTTTAGGAGCAAGGGGAACTAACACAGCGTTCGATCTTCATCCCGCTCTTATTAGCATGATAGAAAGGAACTCCTTTTCAGGAGGGTCTTTCGAGGATCCGCAGCAGCATCTGAACAAGTTCTTGGGCTATGCAAGTACTCAAAAAAACGTAGGAGAACATGAAGATGCTAGGAAGATCCTTTTGTTCAAATTCTCGCTTACTGAAAAGGCGAGGGATTGGTACGATACTATTAATGCAGCTGAGTGCACCACGTGGGAGCAATTGAAGTTAAGATTCTTGGAGAGGTATATGCCACCTTCGAAGGTGTTTAAGATGAAGCAAGATATTAACCAATTTGCTATCAGTGGGGGAGAGAAATTTCATGAAGCGTGGGATAGATTCAAGGACATGCTCAGGAAGTGTCCTCAACATGGGTTATCTAAAGCCCAATATATCAGTATATTTTATAACGGATTGGACTGTGAATCAAGAGTGCTACTTGATGCTTCTTCTAATGGAGCATTACTTACAAAGTCATCCGTTGAGGCCGAGAGATTGTTTGAAGACATATCAATGAATTCGAGGGATTGGCCCACTGATAGAGTTAGAGGTACGTATGTTCTTGGAAAGGTAGCTCAGGTTGAACAAGCAATGGTGAAGACTAAGAGAGAAGATGAGATCGTTTCGAGCTTGTCTAATATCAACAAGCTACTTGAGTCTCAACAGAAGCAGATCAGCGAGATATCCCAACGAGTGCCAATCTTGCAGCAAGAGATGATGAATAATGGAACCATCCAAGATGAATTGGAGGAAGCAAATTATGCCACGGGTCAAAGTATCCAAGGAACGAGGTACCCAAATCAAGGAAACCGGAACTACCAAGGGAACTACCAAGGGAACTATCGAGGGAACTTGAATAATCGTGGTCCATCTGGTAGTTATCAACAGCAACCAAGGAGGCCTGAATTTTCATGGAGCAATACGAACAATGCAGTGCAACTTCCGATGGGTGTTGATCCGGGAGAAAAGGTGGAAGAAGGAAAGCCTGGGTTCGAGGATACTGTGAACCGGTACATGGTAAAGAATGATGAAAGAGTGAATCGCCTTGAGGCAAAGCTTGAGAAAAAGATTGATGATCACCACAGAGATTTGTCCACTCAAGTGAAAGATCTCACATTGTTGATGGGTACAATTGCAGAGAATGTGAACACATTGACTCAAACTGTAGGAAAAGGTAAGTTTCCGTCTCAGAGTATAGAGAATCCAAAGTCGTGTAATGCCATCACACTGAGGTCAGGAACGCAGTACGAGGGACCGATGAGGCCGGAATCGAAGTTGGAATTTTCTAAGCCGCGGTTCGACCAATACGCAGAGGGTTCGACCAACTCTTCAGGTCGAACCCAGGTCGAACCTCATCGGCCAGAGCACTCTGTTTTGACGCAGGAACGGTTCGACCAACACGCGGAGGGTTCGACCAACTTTACAGGTCGAACCCTGGTCGAACCTCATCGGCCAGAGCACTCTGTTTTGACGCAGGAACGGTTCGACCACGATCACGAAGGTTCGACCAACTCTTCAGGTCGAACCCAGGTCGAACCGAAGGATGGAAATTATACAGTGAAGCGGTTCGACCAAAGGGTCAGTGGTTCGACCTCTAATGTTGGTCGAACCCAAGTCGAACCTCCGGAGCAGAATGAGATCAGTCTTCCAGGAGAGAGGTTCGACCAATACAGTCCTGGTTCGACCTTTCAGCCTGGTCGAACCCCAGTCGAACCTCGCCGAGATGTGTTGTTTGATGCACCTGTTGTTCCTTTTGATGTTGATGCAATTCCAGTGGTACGGAATGAGCAAAGTACAGACATAATAGCTGAGAAAAAATGGGAAAGAGCTAAGCGATTAAGAGCCGAAAAGGAGAAAGCGGAAAAGGTTGATCGTGATGAATGGGGGATTCCCAAAACAAAGATACCTCCACCGTTTCCCTACAAGCTAGTGAAGAAAGGGATGGAAGAGAAGTTCAAGAAGTTTTCAGAGATAATGAACAAGATAAGCTTGAACATCCCTTTTTCGGAGGCAATCATGGAGATGCCATATTATGCTCGGTTCCTTAAAGACATATTGATGAAGAAGCGAAGCTTAACCGGAGTTGAAACGGTAAACTTATCTGAGAATTGTAGCTCAATTATTCAAAAGAAGTTGCCACCAAAGATGAAAGATCCGGGGAGCTTTACTATTCTTTGTGAGATCGGGAAGGGGCCAGCACGGCAAGCTTTATGTGATCTTGGGGCAAGCATCAATTTGATGCCGTTGTCCATCTTTCAGAAGCTTGGTTTGGGGGAGATGACCCCGACAACTGTTGCTCTCCAATTGGCAGATAGATCAATGACGTTTCCGAAAGGAATAGTTGAAGATGTTCTAGTAAAGGTGGAGAAGCTAGTTTTTCCTGTGGATTTTCTTGTATTAGAAATGGATGATGACAAGGATAATGTTCCTTTAATCTTGGGGAGGCCATTCCTTGCTACGGCTGGAGCTATGATAGATGTTCGGAAAGGAGAACTGAAGTTGAGAATGGACAAAGAAGAAGTACTTTTCAACTTGGACAAAGCGATGAAAATGCCAATGGAGTCCCAATGTTATAGTATTGACGTGGTGGAGGAGATTGTGAAGGAGGATATGTCTTTGATCTTGTCAAAGGATCCTCTTGAGACATGTTTGATGGAATCTCTTACTTATCCCACTACGGAGCTTGACGGACTTTCTAACGAGGTATGTATTGAATTTCTTGAAAACTTACTTGCTTTGGGTGATGACAGGTTTGCATTGGAGAGAAATAAAGTGGAAGAAGTCAAATGGACCAGGAAGTACTTGCCTTTGGATAATGAAAACACTCCAGTGGAGAAAAGAAAAGAGGAGTTGAAACCATTGCCGGATCACTTGAAGTATGCTTTTCTCGGTAATGATGCACAATATCCGGTAATTGTATCTTCTTCTCTTAATGATGATCAACTTGAGGAGTTATTAGATATTTTGAGGAAGTATCAGTCTGCAATAGGGTGGTCACTTGATGATTTGAAAGGTATTAGTCCTTCGTATTGTATGCATCGGATTAGGTTGTTGGATGAAGCCAAAGCTAGTGTTCAGAATCAGCGTAGGGTGAATCCCGCAATTCAAGAGGTGATAAGGAAGCAAATTCTTACGTGGTTGGATGCTGGAATTATATTTCCTATTAGTGATAGTCCCCATGTGAGTCCATTGCATGTAGTTGCTAAGAAGGGGGGTATGACTGTAGTGAAAACTGAGGATGGAGAAGCGATAGCCACGAGAATTCCTACGGGATGGCGTACATGTGTGGATTACAGGAAATTGAATGAGAACACGTGTAAGGACCACTTCCCTCTTCCATTTATGGATCAAATGTTGGATCGTCTTGCAGGGTATGAGTTCTATTGTTTCTTGGATGGATACTCGGGGTATAATCAAATCATGATTGCTCCCGAGGATCAAGAAAAGACTACTTTTACTTGCCCCTACGGGACTTTTGCTTTTAGGAAAATGCCGTTTGGATTGTGTAATGCGCCTGCTACTTTTCAGAGATGCATGATGGCGATTTTTGATGGTTTGATAGAGAAGATCATGGAAGTATTCATGGACGATTTTTCAGTTTTTGGTTCTTCTTTTGATAAGTGTTTGTCTAACCTTGCTGTTGTTTTGAAAAGGTGTCAAGAAACTAATCTTGTCTTGAATTGGGAGAAGTGCCATTTCATGGTGAAAGATGGGATTGTTCTTGGGCATTATGTTTCCGCCAAGGGATTACAGGTAGACCGTGCTAAGGTGGTGGCAATTGAGAAGCTTCCACCACCGACCAATGAAAGAGGAGTGCGATCCTTCCTTGGACACGCCGGTTTTTACAGGAGATTCATTAAAGACTTCTCAAAATACTCTAAGCCCTTATCTCATTTACTTGAAAAGGATATTCCTTTTGTGTTTAATGATGAGTGTTTAACAGCTTTTCAAGTTTTGAAGGAGGCGCTTATTACTGCCCCTATCTTGATCACACCGGACTGGACGCAACCGTTTGTACTTATGTGTGATGCAAGTGATGTAGCATTGGGTGTGGTGCTTGGGCAGCTAAGGGAGAAGAAGTTCTGCGCCATTTACTACGCGAGTAAGACTTTCGATGCGGCACAGAAGAATTACACGGTAACTGAAAAGGAGTTTTTGGCTGTTGTGTATGCATTCGATAAGTTTCGTCAGTATTTGGTTGGCATGAAGACGATTGTGTATACGGATCACTCAGCGATTCGTTATTTGATGGAGAAGAAGGAGACAAAGCCTAGGATTATACGATGGATTCTACTACTGCAGGAGTTTGACTTGGAGATTCGGGATAAGAAAGGAACAGAAAATGTGTTGGCCGATCACTTGTCAAGGTTGGAGACTAGGGAGCATTGTGATAATTCTTTCGAGTATATTGAAGAGATGTTCCCTGATGAGAAGATCATGGCTGTGGCTGTTGAAGGGGCCGAGCGAGCATGTGTGGTTGCAGCGCAAGGTATGGATCCATGGTACGCGGATTATGTTAATTACATTGTCATTGGTGAAATTCCAAGGGATCTCAACCGATACCAACTTGCAAAATTTCGTAGGGATGTTGAGACATTTATATGGTATGATCCGTTTGTTTATAAGATTTGTACAGATTCTATTGTCCGAAGATGTGTACCCGAGATGGAAATGGAAAGTGTGCTGGAGTTCTGCCATGCACAACCGAATGGGGGGCATTTCGGAGCGCAAAAGACTGCAGCTAAGGTACTTCAATCCGCTCTTTATTGGCCTACTTTGTTTAGAGATAGTGAGAGCTATGTGGCGTCTTGCGATAGATGCCAGCGCATGGGTAATATAGGTAGGAGAGATGAGATGCCATTGCAGCCTAGCATAGTCGTGGAGATATTTGATGTATGGGGGATCGATTTTATGGGACCTTTTCCCCCGTCGAATGGGTTTCTCTACATTCTTCTTGCGGTGGATTATGTTTCGAAGTGGGTGGAAGCAATTCCTACTCGTGTTAATGATTCGAAAGTTGTTTTATCTTTCCTAAAGAAACATATTTTTGCCCGTTATGGAGTTCCGAGAGCATTAGTTAGTGATGGAGGTTCCCACTTCGTCAATAAATTTCTGGAGAAGGTGCTTAGGGATTATGGTGTTAGGCATAGGGTTACTACACCCTATCATCCGCAAGCCAATGGGCAGGCGGAGGTCTCCAACCGTCAAGTAAAGCAAATTTTGGAGAAAGTGGTAGGAACTAATCGAAAAGATTGGGCTATGAAGCTTGATGATGTGTTATGGGGGTTCCGGACCGCTTACAAGACGGTATTAGATATGTCACCGTATCAAATTGTCTATGGGAAGCCGTGCCACTTACCCGTAGAAATCCAACACAAAGCGTTTTGGGCTTTGCGTCGCTTGAACTTGACCCTTAGGGATGTGAAGGAGTTGAGGCTAACTCACATGAATCAATTGGATGAGTTTAGGAGTCGTGCTTTCAAGAATTCAGAGATTTATAAGGAAAGAATGAAGAGGTGGCATGATTCTAAAATTTCGTACAAGGAGTTCAGGCAAGGAGATGAGGTACTACTTTTTAACTCTCGTTTAAAGCTCTTTGCAGGCAAGTTGAAGTCTAAGTGGACGGGACCGTTCATGATTCATCGAGCCTTAGGAGGGGGGAGTTATGAGCTTATTGACAAAGATGGTGACGTTATCGCGGCGAATGGGCATCGATTGAAGCATTATAGGTCGCCGGATGATGCGTGTGTCATTTTTGATGATACCTTGTTCTGATTTGGTACCGTCGTGACTCTACGACGTTAAACATGAGCGCCTGTTGGGGGCTTGCCCTTCCATTTTATTGCTTTATTTTTTCGTGTGAGTAAGAAATTTTTGTATTTAAGATGCTTACCAATAGGCAATTACATCTCTTTTCAAACTTAGTTTCGACTTACGTTTTTACTAAGTTTGGGGGGGGGTGTGATGTTATTACCTCATTGAAGCATTAAGAGTATAATCTTTTCTTTGTATTGTTTGTTAGGGGAATTGGTTTTTGCGGCCATGTTGAAATTTTAATCGATTTTGATGTGACGATTTTTTACAATTTGCCTAATGTTCAGTGGTTTTTGGTTGTGTTTTTCTTATACGGAGATACTCATGAATGATATTATGTGGAACAATTTCTGAAGTTGTGCTCTAGATTATACCTAATGAGATTGAGTTGAAGTTTGAAGTATGTAGTGGATGAAGAACACTCAGTTTTGGAAATCAGGAGGTAGGTTCGACCATGTCTAGCAGTGGTTCGACCAGAGCCAGAGGTCGAACAAAAGCAGAGGAAGTCGAACCGGCGTTGAAAGTTGTCCAGAGAGGAGGTTCGACCAAAGCTATAGTGGTTCGACCTGATCATGGGGTCGAACCTAAGGTCGAACCCGCCAGTCGTAAGCACTCTGTTTTCCAGAAGAGAGGTTCGACCAATTCATGAAAGGTTCGACCTGTTTAGCAAGTCGAACCCCTGGTCGAACCAAGAAGATTGTTTGTCCAGAAGAGAGGTTCGACCTCGCCATCCATGGTTCGACCAGTACAGGTGGTCGAACCCGAGGTCGAACCAAGCCAGGTACGCGTTTTAAGTTCGAATTTTCAGAGGGGTTCGATCACTTTTTCGAAACATCAAACCTCGAACCCTCTTCGAACCTCTACACCCTTGCACAAATTCTTCAATTACACTTGATTTCGCACCGATTACACAACATTACACCTTGAATTATCGATTTGGTCGCGGATTTGGGCGGATTTCGTCGCAAGTTAGGGCTGAATTCGCGTTTCTGGGTGTTTTGTGTTTTCGATCGGTTTTTCACCATGGGCAAGTCACAAGGTACGTTTTTTCCAACTTAATTACTCTAGGATTGAAGGTTTAGGTAAGCAATTTGATGTGTAATAGAGAATTGATGTTGAGTATGGTTGAATTTCATGGTGAATGTTGATATTTTGATTGGTTTCATATGAATTCTTGTTTCTTGGATTGTTGTTGATTGATTATTGATAGAACTTGGATTTTTATGTGAATTAATCAAGGATATAGAATATATCATAGAATGAGCATGTTGATTTGGTTGAAATTGATAGAATTAAAGTAGTTTATGGAGGAAAGCATGTCGAATTTTTGATTGAATTACTTGAATTGCTTAATGCATGCTTGTTGGTTCTGTTTTGATGATTAAAGAAGGTATAATTGAAGATGTTTTGAAAATGTTGAATAAGCAAGTGGTGTTGAGATGATAGTTTGTATGAATATGCATTGATGCTTGAAGTCTTGAGTAGAGTATGTGATGTGCTAGTGCAATACTTGCTTTCTTGTCTTGTTGGTTGGATTGAAGTATTTGTTTTCAGGAAAGGGACAAGTATCAAGCAAAGGGAAAGGAAAAGCAGAGGAGGAGAGATCAAAGAAGAGGCATGACAGGCCTTCAAACTTGGACAAAGTGACAAGAAAACTGAGGTTACAAGACCGTTTGCCTGATAACTTCAAGATTAGGATGCAAGGTTGGGATGAGATTAAAGAGAAGTGGGAAGAAGTTTCAGACAAGATAGCTCGCACTCGTTACCAAGATGATGAAGCGATGAGGATAATGAGAATAGGGGATGATATATTTTGGATGTTTGATCAAGTAGGGATCCGAAGATTCATGGAGCTGAAGAGGCCGACGTACTTCCATGTTACAGCGGAAGTGGTTTGTTCGTTTGAGATGGAGAAGGACCCGCTTGGATACCCCTATCGGTGTACGTTTCAGCTTGGTGGAGTGAGTAGGAGATGGACGTCTGAGGATTTCAATGAGATGTTTGAGACACCTTTGGAGATCCCTCGTTTAGAAAATGCTGCATTCGGTGTAAAGCGATTTTGGAGGGAGATCACGGGGGAGATTCGTGATTACAAGACTAGACAGGCTCGTGCTTCCGCAATAAAGAACCCTGTCTTGAGGTACATGGACCGCATCCTAAGCAACACGTTGTTCGCCCGCTCGGAGGGCAGTGTTGTGTCTAGAGGAGAGTTATATGCCTTGTGGTGTATGTTGCACGGAGTGAAGTTCAACGTTGGAGCCTATTTTATTGCGCAGCTGAATCGATTCAAGACCATTGGTTTTCAAAAGGTGAATATTGGAGGGTTATTGACGATTTTGGCTGAGCATTACAATTTGGACCTCACCGGCGTTACACCAGTAGAAGGAGAACCCGATTTGATTATGAGCACGTGCGCGAAGGGAGGGTTTGCCCATTTTAGAAATGGAGATTGGTTTTTCACGAGAGGTGTCAAGCCTTTCGAATTTATGTTCCCCTTCGACGTGAGCAACTTGACAACTATTCGGGAAGCAAGGAATAGACTAATGAATTCTCTAGGACACACCGCTTTATCTGTGGCAGCGAAGTCGGGGGGTGATTGGAGAGCGGTAGCACAGATGTGTGCTGAGGGAAGGATGGCTGAGTTACAGCAGATTGTTGATCGAGGAGAGTTCCGTCCACCTCAGCCACAGCAGTCTGAAGAGGAGGATCAGGTAGAGGAGCAGCCGGAGATGGAGATTCCGGAAGGAGAGCAGCACGATGCGCCTCAGCATGCTCCAGAACCGCAGCAGCGGCGAGCAGTTCCAGGTACTCGGGAGCAGCTTCGCTTAATTCATGAGCAGCTGATCGCGGTGGTAGCTACACAACAAGAGACGAACAGGCAACTCGCGCTCGCTAACGCCAACTACGCCACGCTGAACGAATGGTATTCTGCCTTGGATGAGCGTGTTGGTAGAGTGAGTAGTCGAGTCGATATGATGGACAAACACATTACCAGTTTGTGCCGAGCTGTGGAAAATAGAATGGATGAGGATGACGATGATGATGAGGATGATGATGCTCCTAAGGAGTAGTTTCAGGTTTTCTTTTGGTTTCTCCGATTCATCTTATCTCCCATTTTTCTTTTTATTTTTACAGATTGGGGTGTGATTCATGTGTGAGTGGAATGTACTTGATATAGTTGATCTTGTATCATTGCTCTGTATGGGTGTTGATTATGTGCATTCATATGTTTACGTGTTTATTTTCATTTGGAAAGAGCATGAATAATTTGTTAAGTATATGGAATTCATGAGGAATTGATTTTGATTATGTGCTATGAGGAGTATTAGGAATTGATTACCTATGTGAGGATTTGAGCCTTCATCATGATTAATCATGATAGTTTATTCTTGAGAGAATCATTCGTATGAACATATTCTAGAACTTGGCTTGGAGTCTTGTTTGAAACTTACAATTGATGAAATATTAGGATATGATCTTAGGCCATTTTTGATTAATTGAGTCACTTAGCCAAATTTCACCTTTCCTAATGATCTTATAAATCTTTGGTAGCCCTGTTTGAGCCTTTTAAAAGCTTTTTCTTTGGCAAGCCAGATATATGAGCTTTAATTACCTTATTTGAGCTTTGAAAATACCCTATCCATTGGTAGAGAGAATAAGGTGAATGAGTGTGGAACAAAGGGAAGATGGAATGAGGTTCGGTAAGAAATATGCATGGTTAAATCTTGTTAGGGATAGTGCCTAAAATTGGTACCCCGAATTGCTTATACATGGGGCTTGAAGTTTCTACGAAACAGCCGAATGATGTTCGAGAAGGGTAGTGCCTATAACTGGTACCCGAGCAATTAAAAGAAGAATGATGTTGATGCAAGGAAGAGAAGAAAAATTGATAATTGCAAGTGCAAGAGAAGAATTGGAGGAGTATATGAAGCCGAATGGGAAATCAAGAACCTCCAAGGTAACTCTCTACTAGTGTATTAAGTTACTATGATCAAATTTTCCTACCCTTTCCAAAGAGCCAACATTACAACCTAGAAACAAGTCCTTTGTGATCCTAGTGTTAATCTAATGTAAGTTGATTTCTGAGACCTTTGCCAAGCTTATGGTTACGCGTGAATATGAATTGATATGAGTGTTTATACTAGCCTATAGTGCCTCACGCACGAGTGAATGAGAGTAAAGACTTATCTTGTCAGTGAGATTACTTAGTGCTCCGAATGGTGTGTGATTAGATTGATTTTACATGAGTGACATATTTGATGCAAGTAATTCTTGTTTGATTCAATGAAGTGGCATGTGTAATATGTGTTGTACTTGATCTTGTTGAATTATACACGACTCCTGTGGTTTAAATTGGTTGCCTCGGGACGAGCAACATGTAAGTTTGGGGGTTTGATGAGTGTGTAAATTCACAAGTTTGGCGCTATGTTTTGTGCTAGTTTTGGAGAGTTTTGATGTGGAAATAGGTGGAAAACCTATATATATTGTGAAATAGCATGAATCATATGTTAGTGGAGCTATTTGAGTGTTTTTCTTAGCAAAAACGGAGTGAAAGAGCCAAGAATCGAAGAGACGGAGTCGAAGCCACGCGAACCGCCCAAGAAGTAGGTGGGTTCGACCTGGCTGGAGGAGGGTTCGACCTCTCCAGCAGGTCGAACCAACGTTGCTGGACAATACAGAGAAGGGTTCGACCATGACTCAGTTGGTTCGACCTGGCCATCAGGTCGAACCATGGTCGAACCAGTTTGCAAGAAGGAGGATTCGACCACGATGTTGGGGTTCGACTTGCCCGTTGGTCGAATCGGGAGCAAGAGTTGTCCAGTGCTCAGGTTCGACCTGGGGTTCGACCAAAACCTAAGTGGTTCGACCTGTCCAGAAGGTCGAACCTGTGCAGAATTCTTCCAGTAGCGGGGTTCGACCTGGGGTTCGACCTGTGGCTCGGGGTTCGACCTGCTTGACGTGGTCGAACCTGTGTGCGAGAACTTACCTTATCCGGATTTTCGAGGCCGAAACGCGTGAGATCACTTAGAAAGCCCATTCCAAGCCCTAGAGACGTGATTACAAGTATAAAAGGAGGCTCATACAGAGAATAAAGAGAGCTTTTGATCGTCAATCGTAGGAGAGACAAGAGTAGAGGTGGTGATCCATTCGGAGGGCTGTGACAGAGGTTCACTGAAGGTTCAAGTAAGAATGATTAATCTAACCATGATTGTTCCTAGATCAATCATGGACTAGAACCACCTTGGTAGTTCTAGGGTTATGAAAGTTTCATGATGTAATTCGTGTTTCGTGTGTAAAACTCCGTACAACACTTCCTGTGGTTTGTTTTATATAAGATTGCATATTTAATCCATACTCATAGTCGTTTTGTGCATCAATGATCGTTGTGTAGAGTCTGAATACATAACATGGTTATTGATTGAGTGCGTTCACTACTGAGCAGGGTTTATTGTTATGATTCTAAGTGAAGGGATTCCGAAGTATTATTAGAACTGTCTTATATGAATATTCATGAATTGAATTGAATTCGGGTTGATGAATAGTACGAAGAGTATAACTTTATAGTACCTAAAAAGGGAGATCAAATCGGGTTAGATTCTAGACGTAGAAGATAATTGATTATGATAGTACCTAGAAAGGGGGGTGAAGCATATCTCTTGCTCCGATGTTATTCACACGTGTCAAGCGCATATTTACTTGTGTCTATAGAGTAAACTTGCATGGTCTAGTGATGCGTCCACAAACCACAGGGCAGAGTCGGACACCATCATACGAAAATACGAATTGCTAGTGAAACTGGATGACCCAATGAACTACCTATCATTCTTACCGATCACAACTCACTTCTCTCTACTTTTGCTATTTCTTTTGTTAATTCGATTAGAAGTTACTATCCATTAAACCTTTACAATTACCAACATAGTCTAAAATATACTAGAGGAATACAAAATTGATATTTACTCGTCCCGTGGGTTCGATATTGTAACTTGGTCATCTTCGCGACTACAATTGATATCCTTATACTTGAGGATTAATTTGTGTGTTGAGAAAACCCCTATCAGTGGCTTACTAGGGATAATGTTTTAGGTAAGAAAATTTTATGGCTATGACTTTATTCAACAAGGATGGCCTAAGATCATTTCACAAATTTCAACCATTCGGGCTTCGTTCCTATAGTCCAAGAGCAAGTTCTAGTTTGTCTAAGTTCAACCGGTCCACTCTTCAATAATTAACCATGGAGGCACGGTTGAGGCTCAACTCTCACAAGCTTTTGCTTGGACCAAAAGAAACTCAATTAACCTTCATACTTCTCAAAATTGAACAAATTATGTAATCCATGTCACAATTTTAACAAGTAGAAACCATTAACTTGCTTGCCATCACCTATCACAAACAATGCATCATAGCTCATATTCAAAAACATTACTCAACTCCTTCCCAAAACATACCACCAAAACCACACCTATACAAGAATTAAAATAACAACAAACATCACCTACTAATCAAGGGACCAACAAACAATACAAACATATAACATGCATAAATCAAATCATCCATCAAAAGAAAATAAAACACATCAACTCAAACCCATAACGATAAAGATCAATCTCCCATCGCATCCAAACAACAAAAAAAACTGAAAATAGCAAAAAAAACTGAAAATAAAATCCCAAAGTAAAACCTCCCAAAAACCAACAATTTAAGTACAATCCAATCAAATTCTAACAAATCAAATCAAATGTTTAAGCAATAATACTTCCAAAATTCTAAATAATAGCTAGATGAATGGACAAAAGTGCCAAGCACTCAAAATACTCCCTCATTGTTCCGGAGGCGGAGGAGGTGGACGATAGGTGTTCCATGGAATGTAGGCTCGAGGGTTCGCAGGAAACTGGAAGTTGAACATCATGGTCATCATCTCCTCCATGTTGTTGGAGTGCACCCTTGATTGTTCTTCATAGTACTCCCTCCTTCGTTGTCCAGCTCTCAACTCTTCAATGTATCTTCCATGCTCTTGCTGGACTTCGCGAATCTCCCTGATCTGAGTCCCATATGTCTGCTGCACATGCCTCATGTCACGTACCTCATCCATCATATAGTTCCACCTTTCATCTCCTTGGCCCGGTGCAACTGGTGGCGGTGCCTCTTCCTCAAATAGTGGTGGATCAGGGCCTTGCTCCTCAAACTCAATCTGCTCCGGTTGCTCTCCTTGCTCATCACCCTCCATGGGCACTTGCTCGACCCTCAAATTGGCTAGCTCTTCATTTTCTTCAACTCTAACCTGCCTCAGAACCTGTTCCATTTCATCCATGTTTCTTCTATAAAATGCCTTGACAACTCTGGAATAGTTCACACTTCCCATAGCCAAATTTGCAAGCCTTCGCCTTGTATAAACTGTAGTGAGCTCCGGCATTGGCAACGGAAATGGAGCTCCCTTCTCCTGCCTTAAACAGTATTGATTTCCTACCATGGTAAAAAATTCCATCCTCATCAGCTGTGAGTAATTCAACCCTTCACTAACCATACGATTCTCCATCCCTGCGAAGTTAACTCCCATTCCTTGAGCTATCATTGTAATCATCCCTCCTAGCATTAACCCTTGAGAACTCTGCCTCTTTGCAACTCTCTCCGCATGTTGCACAAAATGTGCTGCAACATTAAGCGGTAACTCTTTATACATACAATACATTATGTAGAGCTGCTTTTCTCCAACTGAGCCTCCTTCAAACCTTCCCAATATAGTGTTGGAGACGATCTTCTCTAAGTACCTCATTACAGGATTCCGGATGGCCGTCCCCTTTGAAGCACTAGGGATGTACCCTGCTCTCTCAGTTCCATCATTCACAAGGCTTGACCACCATTCCTGTTGGTTGAAAGTTCCTCCGGCATAAAAGCTCCGATGGAATTCGCATGGCGGGCACCCAAAACACTCATTCAAAAATGTCAATGGAACTTTTTCCCTCAACACATTATCTAGCTGAAAAGTCACCCACAGTGGATACCCATTCCTATCTTTCTTCACTTGTAAAGTGCTCATGAATTCCGCAGTGAGATGATAGTAGGTTGGAGGCCTCTTATCGAAGAAAGCTTCCATCTGAGAGAAGCGAAATAACTTCCTCAGATCTTCCTCTATACCTAGTCCCCTCATCGTCTCCGTGTCTTGGAAACGAGTAGCCTTGATCTTCGGAGCTAGAACTTGCCAGCGAAGCACAAACTTTCCCCAATAATCCTCGAACTCAACTCCAAATTCTTGTGGATGAATTCCTTCAATAACCAACTGGGCATCCAAGTTAGATAACTCCTCAGGGTCGGTTATCACAATGAAATCCTCGGTCCTAGGGCGAACTCTCCTCTCAGCCATCTACAATATACAAACAATATACAACTTATCAAATATATTCACACTTAACAACTTATCACCATTCATCACAACTATCAACAATTATAACCAATTTCTACTCATGATCACACATATGAATCCTCACTTCAATTATCTTAAAATGCTATTCACATTTGACCATCAATTTCCAACGAATTCCTCTCTTAGACATTTCATCGAACACTTGGTATGCACAAAATTTAAACATCCTCTCAACATACAATTTGCATATCCTCATGCCCAAATCCTCAATATCTAAAGTTAATCTCTTACAAATAAACATCATACTCATGTAATTCATCAATTGGCACAACATAATTATTCACACTCATAATTCTCACACAATTCCCAAATTATTCCTCATGAATCCTATTTCAACTTTTTCAAAATAAAAAAATTCCACAGTTCATAATGACACACATGCGTGAATATCATCAATCAAGCATGAAAACATCATAAAAATAAAGCCCATATATCAATTCAATCAATTCATATCAAAATGTTCAAGTTAGGGTTCAAGAATTTCATACCTTTCACCAATTGGATGTGGAGATGTGAATTTGGTGTGAACACTTACAATCTCTACTCACACTCTTTCAACACTAACCTTGGTGGAGTTTCGTGTGCTTGAATCGTGTGAATTGGGTGAAGGGGTGCGTATGGAATGTGTACGGAGCAGCCCTTTTAAAAAAAACTGGAACAAGCCCTGCACGGCCCGTGTTACGCAGCACGGCCTCAAGTGAGGCCGTGCAGCGTGTTCTGATCCCATTACACGGCCACCTGTTACAGGGCCGTGTGCGGAACACGGCCCGTGTACCGTTTCTCCTGCACGGCTCGAGCTGCGTAACTCGGCCATCATCCTGGCCGTGTAGCATATTCTGAGCTCGCTACACGGCTAACTGCTACAGGGCCGTGCACGGCGCACGGCCCGTGTAGCAGTTTGCCCTGTTCTCCATTTTTCTTGCTTCACTCCATCCTTGCCCTGTTTTTCACTCTTCACATACCCTATTCATGCTTAAACACTACTCAATGTTATCCATGCTACACTCATAATCAAGAATGGATCGAAATGTACTCAAAACACCACTAAACACACCAAAACTATCCTAACTCATGAGAAACATATTCAAAATTGTTCAAAAATGACCATTTTGCAAAGATGATATATATACACAAGATAACACAATCAATTGAACAAAGTATAGATCACACCACACACTCTCCCCCCAAACTTAAATCGAAACACGTTACGAATTAAGTTTGCAAAAGTGGTGAGACATACCTTATTCGTTTTCTCAATGCTCTTCATGAACTTCTCCACCTCTTATGCCTACTTTAAGCTCCAATTGATCAAGTGTGACCACCACGCAACCTCCCCCCAAACTTAAATTAACACAAGTGTTAAAATTTAAGTTTGTAAAGAGTGGTGAGGCATACAATCATCATTCCACCTTTAGCATCCGTGTCTTTTCTCTTATGCGTTTCTCATGAACTTAACCACCTTCATACCAAATCTACAAGAAAACTAAAAAAAAAATCTACACTAAACCACTACTCAAAAGAAGTTTAAGAAGAGAGAGTAACCACATACACCCTCTCCTTTTGAGAAGGAGATAGGTAATGCTTCACTCTATGACCATTTACCACAAATTCATTATTTGGGCCCTTTAACCTCAATGTATGTCCATTCAACACTTCAAGCACTTCATAGGGTCCCATCCATTTTGATTTAAGCTTTCCGGGAAACAACTTGAGCCTCGAATTGAATACAAGCACTTTATCCCCGAGAGCAAACGTCTTCTCCTTGACCTTAGCATCATGCCATCTCTTCATATTTTCCTTATGGATAATTGAGTTTTCAAATGCTCTTCCTCTAAACTCCTCCAACTCAACTAACTTCAACAACCTTGCTTGACCACTTTCCCCCTCATCCATATTAAGACGTTTGATAGCCCATAATGCACAGTGTTCAAGCTCCACGGGGAGATGACAAGCTTTACCATAGACCAATTGATACGGTGAGACACCAAGAATGGTCTTAAAAGCCGTCCGATAAGCCCATAAAGCATCGTCAAGCTTGTCCGACCAATCCTTCCTCCCTCCATTGATGGTCTTCTCCAAAACTAACTTGATTTGGCGGTTTGAGACCTCCGCCAAACCATTTGCTTGAGGGTGGTAAGGTGTAGCCACTCGATGTTTCACTCCATATCTTTTCAACAAACTCTCCATCAACTTGTTTACAAAGTGTGATCCTCCATCACTCACTAAAGCCCGTGGAACTCCAAACCTAGCAAAAATGTTCTTTTTCAAAAACCTTTGCACAATCAAAGCATCATTCGTCTTCGTGGGGATTGCCTCCACCCACTTGGACACATAATCCACAGCTAGCAAGATGTACACATATCCTTTAGACGAGGAAAATTGTCCCATAAAATCAATCCCCCATACATCAAAAATTTCTACATCAATCCTTAAGGTCATGGGCATTTCATCTCTCTTGCCTATTCCCCCTATCCTTTGGCATCTATCACACTTTGCAACAAACTTCTTTGCATCCTTAAACAATGTTGGCCAATAGAAGCCCGATTGTAAAACCTTAGCCCCCGTCTTTTGATGAGCAAAGTGACCTCCACACAAAGACGAGTGACAAAGTTCAAGAATCCCCATAACTTCTTCTTCCGCTACACATCTCCTTATTACTCCATCATTGCAAATTTTAAACAAATACGGCTCATCCCAAAAATACTTCTTAACTTCCACATGAAACCTCTTTTCTTTGTACTCATTAAGCAACGTGGGCTTGATTCCACACACAAAAAAATTGACGTAATCGGCGTACCAAGGCGGCACATTCACCATGCGAGTACTCACTTGCTTGACCTCTAGTAGTAAAATGTCCTCATCCGGGAACTCATCCCCAATGGGCTTCAAATCTTCATTTGCACCTCCATTTTCTAACCTAGACAAATGGTCCGCAATCACATTCTCCACGCCCTTTTTATCCTTGATGACCACATCAAATTCCTGCAAAAGCAACACCCAGCGAATTAAACGAGGTTTAGCATCTTTCTTACTCATGAGGTATTTTATAGCCGCGTGATCCGTGTAGACAATCGTTTGTGTTCCAACCAAGTATGGTCGAAACTTCTCAAAAGCATACACTACGGCTAAAAATTTCTTCTCCGTTGTGGTGTAGTTAATTTGGCACGAATTCAATGTCTTTGAGGCGTAATAGATTGCTCTAAACTTCTTCTCTCTCATTTGTCCCAACACCACTCCAATGGATTGATCGCTAGCATCACAATAAAGTTCAAATGGTAAACTCCAATCCGGGGTAACGAGGATCGGAGATGAAGTGAGAGCATCCTTAAGCACCTGAAATGACACACAACACTCATCATCAAAGTTAAATGGACAATCTTTTTCAAGCAATTTACAAAGGAGTTTAGCAATTTTGGAAAAATCCTTAATGAAGCGTCTATAAAAGCCCGCATGTCCTAAGAACGATCTCACCCCCTTCTCACTAGTAGGAGGGGGTAGACGTTCTATGGCTATTACTTTAGCTCTATCCACTTTTAACCCATTCTTTGAAATATGATGTCCCAAGACTATCCCATCGGTCACCATAAAGTGGCATTTTTCCCAATTTAGCACAAGACTCGACTCTTCACACCTCTGCAACACAATCGTGAGATTAGTTAAGCAAATATCATAAGAAGATCCATACACGGAAAAATCGTCCATAAACACCTCCATAATATTTTCAATTAAACCATCAAAGATTGCCATCATACAACGCTGAAAAGTGGCAGGGGCATTACATAGACCAAATGGCATCATTCTAATGCAAATGTACCATAGGGACATGTGAACGTTGTCTTCTCTTGATCTTCCGGTGCAATCAATATTTGATTGTACCCGGAATAACCATCAAGAAAATAATAATACTCATGCCCCGCAAGACGATCCAACATTTGATCTATGAATGGCAATGGGAAATGATCTTTACGAGTATTCTCATTCAACTTACGATAATCAACACATACTCTCCAACCCGTGATAGTTCTAGTGGCAATTGTTTCATTTGTATCGGATCTAACAATTGTCATACCACCTTTCTTTGCCACTACATGTAGAGGACTTACATATTGACTATCACTAATTGGAAAGATTATTCCCGCATCAAGCCATTTTAACACCTCTTTCCTTACCACTTCTTGCATTATAGGATTTAATCTACGTTGGTTTTGCACGCAAGACTTTTCATCATCAATCAAATGGATCTTATGCATGCACATAGATGGACTAATACCTTTCAAATCTTTAATGCTCCAACCAATAGATGACTTATGATCTCTTAAGACTCTTAGCAATTTTTCTACTTCTAAATCATTAAGGGAAGAGGATACAATTACCGGATACGTTTCATCTTTTTCCAAGTAAGCATACTTTAAGTGATCCGGCAATGGTTTCAACTCTACCTTCTTCTTCTCTTGCACTTCCAAAAATGGCTTTTCATCAAGTTTCTCCACCTTTACCTCCTTTGCTTCCTCTTTTGTGAGTGCCCTACAAGCATTTAAACCATGCAATTCGTCAATTATTTCATCATTTTCTACACCAAAAGAAGATTTAGCTTTTATAGATTCAAGAGAATAAGAGTGGCTTATGATGATTTCCAAAGGGTCCTTGGAGTGAAGGTGATACATATGCTCTTCAACCATGTCGTCAATAACCTCCACTCTTCCACATTCCTCCCTAGGATACCTCATAGTCTCACTTAAAGAAAATATGACTTCATCCTCATTCACCCTCAAAGTTAGCTCCCCTTTCTCCACATCTATCAATGCTTTCCCGGTGGCAAGAAACGGACGTCCAAGTATCAATGGGATACTATCATCTTCAGCCATATCTAGTACCACAAAATCAACGGGGAACACAAACTTGCCAACTTTGATCAAAACATCTTCCACTATTCCCTTGGGATGTGTCAACGACCGATCTGCTAATTGAAGTGTAACCGACGTCGGTTTGACCTCACCAATACCCAACTTTTTGAAGATTGATAAGGGCATTAAGTTAATGCTTGCCCCTAGATCACATAAAGCTTTGTAGTTCCTTTGCTCTCCCATCTCACAAGGAATAGTGAAACTCCCCGGATCTTTCAATTTAGGGGGAAGTTTCTTTTGCAAGATTGCACTACATTCCTCCGTAAGGTTCACCGTTTCGAACTCTCACAAGCTTCTTTTCTTTGACAAGATATCCTTCAAAAATTTGGCGTAGTTGGGCATTTGAAGTAAGACCTCCGCAAAAGGCATATTCACATGTATCTTTTTCAACATTTCAACAAACTTGGCAAATTTCTCTTCTAATCCCTTTTTCAAGCATCTTTGTGGAAACGGGATTGCCATGGGCAACTTAGGAATCCCCCATTCATCCCTTTCAAACTTTTCCTCTCTCTCTTTCCGTTTTGCTTCTCTACATCTTTCCCATTTCTTTGGAGACTTTACTTTTTCTTCTTCAAGTGTAGGGGTACTTTCACCTTTTTCAACAATATCAACTTCTTTCTCTTTCCCTTCTTCACCCAAACTTTCCATAGGCTCAAGTTCACAATCCACCTCCTCTACTTCCGTTGGCATTGAAGGCCCTTCGTATTTTGTTCCACTACGAAGTTCAATCATCTTACATTGCTCCTTCGGATTAGTAATGGTTGTAGATGGAAACTTCCCTTGGTGATGAACATTACCCCTTTCACTTGCCATTTGACTAATGTGAGTCTCAATTGCTTTGAATCGATTCTCATTTACCTCATCTCTTTGCTTCACATATTCAAACTTTCTCTCATTCTCTTGTTTCTCTTGCTTCATAAACTCAAACATCTTTGTCATTTTATCCTCCAATGTAGACAATGTAGACTTTCCTTCATCATTTGGAGCCTTCTCCCCCGGATGAATGCCCGGTGGCAATGTGAGTGCATTACTTTGATTCCCATACGACAAATTCTCATATCTCCGGGGTTGATTGAAATTCCCTTGAAAATTACCTTGCCCCCAACCTCCTTGCCTTTGTGGATATCCTCCTCCATTATTCCCAAAATTCCCACCGTAATTTCCTTGGAAGTTCCTTCCTTGCATGAAGGCAACTTCCTCAAGTGTCATCTCCGATGGGCTCCAAGAATTAGAGGACATACCTTGTTGAGGTATAGAGGTAGGCATTTGACAACTTTGAGAAAATTGACCCATACTTGGTGTAGATACACCTTGTTGAAAATTAGGAAACACTTGTTGATTCATCAAAGGTATTGACATCACATGCGGAGGATTAGCTAGCATTTGTTGATTCACCATTGGTGTAGATGTTGGAGTCACTTGCATACTAGCATTCATCCTTTTTAGTATCTCCGTGATTGCCTTGTCGGTTACATCTTCATTAGGCACCTCCACCTTTTTCACTTGTTGCAAGCACACTTCTTCCATCTTAGCAATCTTCTCTTTTTCATATAAGCCCGCAACTCTATCCATGGCCCATTGTCCCGTATTCAATGCTATTTCTTCACATATGGCAATTGCTCTTTCCGGAGTTTGCCCCAAAATCGAACCTCCCGATGAAGCATCAACAAGCATCCTTTCACTTCCATTCAAACCGGCATAGAAAAATCCTACTTGTTGATCTTCGGGGAATCCGTGTTGTGGACATTTCCTTAGCATTTCTTTGAATCGGTCCCAAGCCTCACTAAAAGTTTCAAGAGGCATTTGCTTAAACTGCATTATTTGACCTTTGAGATGCAACATCTTCGATGGTGGGAAATACTTGCTCAAGAATCTTTGTGCCAACTCTCTCCATGTGTTGTAGGATCCCGGTGGTAAAGTATGATACCAAGCCTTAGCTCTATCTCGTAATGAAAACGAGAAGAGCTTCAATTTAATAACATCCTCACTTACCCCATTTATCTTGACCGTGTTTGCTAACTCCGTAAATTGGGCTAAGTGAGCATTTGGATCCTCCATAGTACCACCACCAAATTGGTTTGCTTGCACCATGTTGATCAATCCCGTCTTGATCTCAAAATGATTAACATTCACCGGTGGTCCCACAACATAGTTTCCATATTGCGGTTGGAAGTGATCTCGGATGTTCATTCCCACTCCATTATTCCCATTTCTACGAGGTTGATTTTGCACCATCGGAGGATCATTCCTTGCTTCTTGTTGTGCCAACAAGTTTTGAATAATAGCTTGCAATTGTTGGTTTTGCAAGTGCATTTGTTGAGCATAAACTTGTGGCACATATTCTTGATTACCAAAACCTCCTCTAGCATTATCACCACCTTGAAAATTTCTCAAATTACCTTCTTCATCAACCATATTTGCATTATCCCTTACTTCTTCCATATTTTCTTCCGTTGGTTCCAACACTCCTCTTCTTTGTCTTCTTAAGGTAGCTTCTAATTCCAAATTCAAAGGTTCAATAGATTGAGACCTTGAACGAGTTTGCATGTACCTACAAGAATTCCAAAATTAGCTCTCCAAGTAACCAAGACAAGTAAACAACTATACAAATGAAAGAAATATCCTTATCAAGACTAATCAACTTCAAACTCGTTACAACCACAAGTTTAACATTTCCCCGGCAGCGGCGCCATGAACTTTGTCGCATTTCTAGTGAAATGTCAAGAGTAAGTGTACTCTATCGCTGTTGTATACGCGTGACCAAGTGCAAAATTTATAGTATTGTCGTCCCAAGGGAAAAGGTAAACTCAAGTTGTATCCGGATTTTCCATTGATTTATGTTTTGTAAGGATGATCAAGATAAGGTTTTGATTTAAGAACTATGATTACTCTATCAATTAACTAATGAACTAGACAAACAACTAATTATAACAAATATCAATCAAATCAAGTAGCAAGATGAGATGGAATGGATGAAGTGTATCTAAAAAGAGAGCAAGGCTAGCAACATCATGGTCAAGGTCTTATGTAGACTTCACACTTACTCAAGCATTGATGACTTTCAAGTTATGAAACTAAGGGCAATCACAATTGTACCCCTAACCCCTATGGCCAAGGTGATTAGGTTCTCAACTCTTTTACAAGTTTAAATCTCCTAAGATTGTCTTACTCTCAATTCCCTCATGGGTACTATGATCATAAGTTGGTTCCCCTCACTAGTTCATCACTAATGTTCTATCATGAGGTTCTAAGCACTTGGAGGGAATGTCTTTCCTCCCCTCATACTAACCAAGTCACCTAATACAATCAATGATTCAATTAAACTACCACACATAATATTGGAATGACCATCCTAACACTATGCATAGAGAATTTAACCACACACATCATGCATCAAATGAGAATAAGCATTCATGATAGAAAGTAATCATAACAATCAATTCATCAATCTTTAATCGTGCAAAAATCTACATATTTCCTAACCAATCATATTGCTAGCCTCACTTGAGGACTAGCCACAAATATTCATTGTAAATTGGCTACAATCCAATACAAGCTCCATATGAGCAATAAAATGAAGAAAGTAGCAAAATAAAAGAGATTGAGCTTCCCCTTGAAGGTAGACTCCTTCTTCCTTGATCATGCCAAATTCTTCAAACAAATCTGATTTTCTCTTCTTAGATGATGGAATGAATGGATGTATGGATGGATTTATGAAGATCAAGGTGAATTGATGGATTTAGATGGTGTAGATGGCTTGTAGATCTAGTGTGTGAGGAAATGTGGTGTGGATTGTGTGTAACTGCTCTCAATCTGATATAGTATGTCTCTCTCCCTCTAATTTCGCACAAATCATGGTTTTATATCACTTATGGACCTTCTAGAAGCTTCCGGAAATTTCTGAAAATTACACAGGATTTTGCACCTACATGGCCCGTGCTGCAATACACGGCCCGTGTAGGGCACACCTACTTCGGCGTTTTGTGCGTGCTTCCGGACACGGCTCGAGCTGCAATACACGGCCTTGATCATGGCCGTGTAGCACGTTCTGACGACAATACACGGCTTCTTCTTACAGGGCCGAGCTCCGCACACGGGGCGTGCAGCAGCACACGGCCCGTGCACCGGCGCACGGCCAAATCCCTGGGCGAGCAGCGTGCTCTGATGACATTACACGGCCAGCTGCTACAGGGCCGTGTTCCGCGCACGGCCCGTGCAGCTGCCTGGCCTATTCTTCGTCTCCTTTTCGCTCCCGACTCCGTTTTTGTCCGTTCCATGACCTATTTTACACATATTCAAGCTCATTTACACAATTCTATAAGTTCGTACCACTTTCCTCAAAACAACAATAACTCCACCAAACTTAACACAAATACGGATAAAAACATCCGAAAATACACACATAAAGACACTAAAACCTAGGTGAAAATGACGACAATCAACCCATAACGATAAAGATCAATCTCCCATCGCATCAAACAACAAAAAATCAAACTAAAATACCAAAAAGGAAATCGCATAAAACTGAAAATAAAAAAAAAACCCAAAGTAAAACCTCCCAAAACCAACACATGAAGTAGCATGCTAGTCACAACAATCCAAGTCAAAATCAAATCATTTCAAGTAATAAAATGATAAGGTGTAGAGTACTCCCTCGATAGGCATTTGGTAAGAAAAGCGTTAGCTTCAAGCTCCATCATGCTTCCAATACCTCTCATTCATGCTCAAACACTCAACAAACACCATTATTTTAACAATTTCATTATAAATATGGACTATCATGCACTTCAACACCACCAATCATGCCAAAATCAACCCAAACTCATGAGAAAAATTTTAAAATTTGTCAAATTTTACAAGAATCATTCTCAAGTGGTGAGTCACACCACACACTCTCCCCCCAAACTTAAATCGAAACAAGAGTTGAGACTTAAGTTTGCAAAAAGTGGTGAGACTTATCCTTGTAGTTTCCATTGATGATCTTCTTGTTGAGAAGTAACCGCATCCACACGACTCAAGCTATGTTCACCATGCACTAGCACCCCCCAAACTTAACTCGAGACATTAGTCACAAATTAAGTTTGCAACAAGTGGTGAGACATGTCGACTTGAATCCATGAAGCATTTCTCTTTTCTTCAATGTGTATTTTTCTCTTATGAGCACGATCAACCTACAAGGCCAAAACAAACAAGCATCAAAAGATAAAAAGAATGGGTTGCCTCCCATTTAGCGCTAAGTTTAACGTCTTCAAGCCGGACGAATTTAAACTCTTAACAGTCGGAGAAATCCAAGACCCCATCGGTTCTCATCTTCACTTTAAACATCTCTTTAGCAACCTTTTTATCCACACTTCGTGCTCCTTTAACACTTGAGCTCACTTCGTTTCCTCTTTTCCTCACATTCTTAAATCCCGGAGGCCCTTTATCAATCTTCAAATCAACATGTGGATCTCCCCCAAGCATATTTCTTTTTGAAGAAACATTTCCTGCAATTTCAAGCATAAAGTTAGTTAATTCTTCATCTTTTAAAATCGCACTTACCACTTCATCTCGAATATCCGGAGGCTTAATGGGTGGCTTCAAATGAAGATTTCGCCCTATTAAATTCTTGCTTGATAACACCAATTCTCTTTCATGTGATCGGAGTGTGAGTTCCTTCTTATCCATGTCAAATTTTGCTTTTGCGGTTGCCAAAAGCGGCCTTCCAAAAATTAATGGAATCCAAGGATCCGCTTGCTTCTCAACTATCATAAAATCCACCAGAAATACAAAATCCTCTATTTGCACAAGCGTATCCTCCACAACTCCATGGGGCTTTATCATTGAACCATCCATTATTCCGATTTCCACATCCGTTTCCTTTAACCTTCCAATGCCAAGTTTTTCAAAAATCTCCAAAGGCATTACATTAATGCTTGAACCAAGATCACATATAGTATTAAAGTGTTCCCCATTTCCAATTTTATAAGTAAGAACGAATTTACCGGGGTCTTCCACCTTTAATGAAGCATCAACTTCAACAATGTCATGATCTTGTTTCAACATCATCTCTTCATCACACTTACTTTCCTCATCCAACTGATTGTACCCGGAATAACCATAAAGAAAACAATAGTACTCATGCCCCGCAAGACGATCCAACATTTGATCTATGAATGGCAATGGGAAATGATCTTTACGAGTATTCTCATTCAACTTACGATAATCAACACATACTCTCCAACCCGTGATAGTTCTAGTGGCAATTGTTTCATTTGTATCGGATCTAACAATTGTCATACCACCTTTCTTTGCCACTACATGTAGATGACTTACATATTGACTATCACTAATTGGAAATATTATTCCCGCATCAAGCCATTTTAACACCTCTTTCCTTACCACTTCTTGCATTATAGGATTTAATCTACGTTGGTTTTGCACACAAGACTTTTCATCATCAATCAAATGGATCTTATGCATGCACATAGATGGACTAATACCTTTCAAATCTTTAATGCTCCAACCAATAGATGACTTATGATCTCTTAAGACTCTTAGCAATTTTTCTACTTCTAAATCATTAAGGGAAGAGGATACAATTACCGGATACGTTTCATCTTTTTCCAAGTAAGCATACTTTAAGTGATCCGGCAATGGTTTCAACTCTACCTTCTTCTTCTCTTGCACTTCCAAAAATGGCTTTTCATCAAGTTTCTCCACCTTTACCTCCTTTGCTTCCTCTTTTGTGAGTGCCCTACAAGCATTTAAACCATGCAATTCATCAATTATTTCATCATTTTCTACACCAAAAGAAGATTTAGCTTTTATAGATTCAAGAGAATAAGAGTGGCTTATGATGATTTCCAAAGGGTCCTTGGAGTGAAGGTGATACATATGCTCTTCAACCATGTCGTCAATAACCTCCACTCTTCCACATTGCTCCCTAGGATACCTCATAGCCTCACTTAAAGAAAATATGACTTCATCCTCATTCACCCTCAAAGTTAGCTCCCCTTTCTCCACATCTATCAATGCTTTCCCGGTGGCAAGAAACGGACGTCCAAGTATCAATGGGACACTATCATCTTCAGCCATATCTAGTACCACAAAATCAACGGGGAACACAAACTTGCCAACTTTGATCAAAACATCTTCCACTATTCTCTTGGGATGTGTCAACGACCGATCGGCTAATTGAAGTGTAACCGACGTCGGTTTGACCTCACCAATACCCAACTTTTTGAAGATTGATAAGGGCATTAAGTTAATGCTTGCCCCTAAATCACATAAAGCTTTGTAGTTCCCTTGCTCTCCCATCTCACAAAGAATAGTGAAACTCCCCGGATCTTTCAATTTAGGGGGAAGTTTCTTTTGCAAGATTGCACTACATTCCTCCGTAAGGTTCACCGTTTCGAACTCTCCCAAGCTTCTTTTCTTTGACAAGATATCCTTCAAAATTTTGGCGTAGTTGGGCATTTGAAGTAAGACCTCCGCAAAAGGCATATTCACATGTATCTTCTTCAACATTTCAACAAACTTGGCAAATTTCTCTTCTAATCCCTTTTTCAAGCATCTTTGTGGAAACGGGATTGCCATGGGCAACTTAGGAATCCCTCATTCATCCCTTTCAAACTTTTCCTCTCTCTCTTTCCGTTTTACTTCTCTACATCTTTCCCATTTCTTTGGAGACTTTACTTTTTCTTCTTCAAGTGTAGGGGTACTTTCACCTTTTTCAACAATATCAACTTCTTTCTCTTTCCCTTCTTCACCCAAACTTTCCATAGGCTCAAGTTCACAATCCACCTCCTCTACTTCCGTTGGCATTGAAGGCCCTTCGTATTTTGTTCCACTACGAAGTTCAATCACCTTACATTGCTCCTTCGGATTAGTAATGGTTGTAGATGGAAACTTCCCTTGGTGATGAACATTACTCCTTTCACTTGCCATTTGACTAATGTGAGTCTCAATTGCTTTGAACCTCCTCTCATTCATATCATTTTGTAGTCTCCTTTCTTCATTTTGTTGTCTCATTTCATGTTTTATTTCATCTATTCCTTCTTTAGTCCCTTTCATGAATTCCAACACTTTAGCCATTTGATCTTCATTTGAAGACTTTCCTTCACCATTTGGCGCTTTCTCTCCCGGATGAATCCCCGGTGACAACGTAAGTGCATTCCCTTGGTTCCCATATGACAAATTCTCATACCTTCGAGGTTGATTGAAGTTTCCTTGAAAGTTACCTTGCCCCCAACCTCCTTGCCTTTGTGGATATCCTTCTCCATGATTCCCAAAATTCCCACCATAATTTCCTTGGAAGTTCCTTCCTTGCATGAAGGCAACTTCCTCAAGCGTCATTTCGGGTGGGCACCAACTATCTTGAACTCCAAAATTAGAGGACATTCCTTGTTGAGGCATAGAATTCGGCATTTGACCACTTTGAGACGATTGTCCCACATTAGGCATAGACATACCTTGTTGAAAATTAGAAAACACTTGTTGATTCATCAAAGGTGATGATGTACCTTGTTGAGGATTTGTAAGCATTTGTTGATTCACCAATGGCTTGGACAAAGAATCCGGAGACACTTGCCAATTTTCACTCATTTTCTTGAGTATCTCCTTGATTGCCTTATCGGTGACATCTTCTTTAGGCACCTCCACCTTTTTCACTTGTTGCAAGCACACCTCTTCCATCTTAGCAATCCTTTCTTTTTCATATAGGCCCACAACTCTATCCATGGCCCATTGTCCCGTATTCAAAGCTATTTCCTCGCATATGGCAATTGCTCTTTCCGGAGTTTTCCCCAAAATCGAACCTCCCGATGAAGCATCAACTAGCATCCTTTCACCCCCACTCAAACCGGCATAGAAAAATCCTACTTGTTGATCTTCGGAAAATCCGTGTTGTGGACACTTCCTTAGCATTTCTTTGAATCGGTCCCAAGCTTCACTAAAAGTTTCAAGAGGCATTTGCTTAAACTGCAATATTTGACCTTTGAGATGCAACATCTTTGATGGTGGGAAATACTTGCTCAAGAACTTTTGTGCCAACTCTCTCCATGTGTTGTAGGATCCCGGTGGTAAAGTATGATACCAAGCCTTAGCTCTATCTCGTAATGAAAACGAGAAAAGCTTCAATTTAATAATATCCTCACTTACCCCATTTATCTTGACCGTGTTTGCTAACTCCGTAAATTGGGCTAAGTGAGCATTTGGATCCTCCATAGTACCACCACCAAATTGGTTTGCTTGCACCATATTGATCAATCCCGTCTTGATCTCAAAATGATTAACATTCACCGGTGGTCCCACAACATAGTTTCCATATTGAGGTTGGAAATGATCTCGGATATTCATCCCCACTCCATTATTTCCATTACCCCGAGGTTGATTTTGCACTACCGGAGGAGCTTGTTGGTTATCCCTTGCTTCTTGTTGTGCCAACAAGTTTTGAATGATAGCTTGCATTTGCTCATTGTGAGCTTCCATTCGTTGGTTTTGAGCTTGCATTTGTTGGTTTTGCAAGTGCACTTGTTGCATATAACCTTGTGGCACATACTCCGGATTATTGTTTCCCCCTCGAGCATTATCACCCCCTTGAAAAAGCCTCATGTTACCTTCTTCATCACCAATATTTGCATTATCCCTTATGTGTTCCATTTCTTCCTCCGTAGGGTTTAGAATTCCTCTTCTTTGTCTTCTTAAGGTAGCTTCCAACTCCAAGTTCAAAGGTTCAATAGATTGAAACCTTGAACGAGTTTGCATGTACCTACAAGAATTCTCAAATTAGCTCTCCAAGTAACCAAGACAAGTAAACAACTATACAAATGAAAGAAATATCCTTATCAAGACTAATCAACTTCAAACTCGTTACAACCACAAGTTTAACATTTCCCCGGCAAGCGGCGCCATGAACTTAGCCGCATTTCTAGTGAAATGTCAAGAGTAAGTGTACTCTATCGCTGTTGTATACGCGTGACCAAGTGCAAAATTTATAGTATTGTCGTCCCAAGGGAAAAGGTAAACTCAAGTTATATCCGGATTTTCCATTGATTTATGTTTTGTAAGGATTATCAAGATAAGGTTTTAATTTAAGAACTATGATTACTCTATCAATTAACTAATGAACTAGACAAGCAACTAATTATAACAAATATCAATCAAATCAAGTAGCAAGATGAGATGGAATGGATGAAGTGTATCTAAGAAGAGAGCAAGGCTAGCAACATCATGGTCAAGGTCTTATGTAGACTTCACACTCACTCAAGCATTGATGACTTTCAAGTTATGATACTAAGGGCAATCACAATTGTACCCCTAACCCCTATGGCCAAGGTGATTAGGTTCTCAACTCTTTTACAAGTTTAAATCTCCTAAGATTGTCTTACTCTCAATTCCCTCATGGGTACTATGATCATAAGTTGGTTCCCCTCACTAGTTCATCACTAATGTTCTATCATGAGGTTCTAAGCACTTGGAGGGAATGGCTTTCCTCCCTTCATACTAATCAAGTCACCTAATACAATCAATGATTCAATTAAACCACCACACATAATATTGGAATGGCCATCCTAACACTATGCATAGAGAATTTAACCACACACATCATGCATCAAATGAGAATAAGCATTCATGATAGAAAGTAATCATAACAATCAATTCATCAAGCTTTAATAGTGCAAAAATCTATATATTTCCTAACCAATCATATTGCTAGCCTCACTTGAGGACTAGCCACAAATATTCATTGCCAATTGGCTACAATCCAATACAAGCTCCATATGAGCAATATAATGAAGAAAGTAGCAAAATAAAAGAGATTGAGCTTCCCCTTGAAGGTAGACTCCTTCTTCTTTGATCATGCCAAATTCTTCAAACAAATCTGATTTTCTCTTCTTAGATGATGGAATGGATGGATGTATGGATGGATTTATGAAGATCAAGGTGAATTGATGGATTTAGATGGTGTAGATGGATTGTGGATCTAGTGTGTGAGGAAATGTGGTGTGGATTGTGTGTAACTGCTCTCAATCTGATCTAATGTCAATCTCCCTTTCAATTTCGCACCAATCATGGTTTTATATCACTTATGGACCTTCTAGAAGCTTCCGGAACATTCTGAAATTTTCACAGGATTTTGCACCTACACGGCCCGTGCTGCAGTACACGGCCCGTGTAGGGCACACCTACTTCGGCGTTTTTGTGCGTGCTTCCGGACACGGCTCGAGCTACAATACACGGCCTTGATCATGGCCGTGCAGCACTTTCTGACGATAATACACGGCTTCTTCTTACAGGGCCGAGCTCCGCACACGGGGCGTGCAGCAGCGCACGGCCCGTGCACCAGCGCACGGCCGAATCTCTGGCCGAGCAGCGTGTTCTGATGACATTACACGGCCAGCTGCTACAGGGCCGTGTTCCGCGCACGGCCCGTGCAGCTGCATGGCCTATTCTTCGTCTCCCTTTCGCTCCCGACTCCGTTTTTGTCCGTTCCATGACCTGTTTTACACATATTTAAGCTCATTTACACAATTCTATCAGTTCGTACCACTTTTCTCAAAATAACAATAACTCCACCAAACTTAACACAAATACGGATAAAAACATCCGAAAATACACACATAAAGACACTAAAACCTAGGTGAAAATGACGACAATCACTTACAAAGCACAAATCAATGGAAAATCCGGATACAAGCCTAAGTTTACTTTCCTTTGGGACGATATACTTATAAATTTTGTTGTTTGGTCACACGTGTACAACAACGATAGAGTCTCTTACTCTAAAAATATTTTACTAGAAATGCGACTAAGAACAACGTGTTCCTTCCATATGCTTTGAATCTGGCATTTATATCTCTTCTACATCACCACTAATTCCACGAAGTTTGTCTATTCCAAGTGAAGCAGAAATCCCATCAATATATTCCTTCAAGTTCAATTAACTGAGTCAGGCTTCTCTCTTTTACCAATGTAGTGTCAATAATAATACTGGGATGATGAACGGGGCAAATCTGCGTGGAAGACTCATGGCCTCAATATGCAGAGCATGAGAAGGGAGCTAGTTGCGGAAGAGGTTAATTACGTGGTCACTAACGGCGTGATATATTTTTTTAACGTAAATGTTGATATGATTAAATTTTAGAAGATAAGGGGCATGATTGATCAATTTAGAATAAAAAAGGGGTATGGTTGAACAAAAAATAGGTGAAGGGCATACTTGATAAGCTAAGTTTGAGGTTATAAATGACCCTTTTCCCCTATTATAAATTGAAAGAGAAAAAAATAGTACCACCATCTTGGAGTGCGTCAACCGAGCCGGTTCGGATCTCCTGTTATATTTTGGTGTTACATCTCCTGTTACAAATCGTTAGATGATTGACACGTAGGATAAACTATTCTATACCCTAACAATCAACCCTAAGGGGAAAGGTTGAGATTTTCCTCTCCGCATACGTGTCATTCATTTAACGCGTGTAACAGGAGATATAACACCAAAATATAACAGGACATCCAAGATCCAACCGAGCTGCATCAACCCAAGCTCATCTCTTCTTCCAAGATATCAATCTTGGAACTCCGTGAAATTCATCACTACCGCCAAAAACCCTTTTGGAACCCACCATTTTCTTAATCACCTTGCGACAAATTTCCATTAATTCCTCGGAATTCCAAGCTCTCCACCATTTCTTGATCCCTCCCTTCCTCTCTGCTCTTTCAAATTTCTAACGCATTTATGTACTAAATGCTACTCATTCTTCATTGACCACAGCTGAGCCTTTTCCTGTGTTTTTGTCTTCTACCGCTAATGCTCTTCCCTTTTCATCATTAAATCGATTCAAAACGGGAAACCCATTATGATAAATCAGTGATTCGAACCGCAATTTAGGTTTATTTGATTCTGTTTGTGTTTGCTTGATTGATGATGAAAGTGAAGAGTGTTTGAAAGGATATCGTTTTTGTGCTGTGCAATGGGTAGGGGTGGCGGTGGCATGAGTTTAGCTGCGTCGGCGCCGGCGGTGGTGCCTGTGGCGGTGAGTGGTGGTGGGGGAGTTGGGTTGGACAGAGAGGATCAATGGAGAAGGTTTGACAATTCAGTTAATGCGGTGTCGTTTGGGTTCGTTGCGACTGCTATACTCATCTCCATGTTTCTTATCATGGCCATTTTTGAGAGGTTTCTCCGGCAAAAGTCTTCGGACTCCGCCGCCGGCGGCAGTTCCGGCGGCGGTGAGGCTAATATGAGAAAACTTGACTATCCTTCTCCCAAGGTACACCTTTTTTATTGAATTTTAATTTCTTGAAATCAGTACAGTGAAATTTGTACTCATATTTTCTGAATTAAATGTGTTTCTCAGTTTCTTTCTCTGTAAATATTGTTTGCTTGACGATTGTGGTTTGCTCTGGAAGGATGAAAATGGCTGTGTCATTATCACAAAACAAGTATTAAGAGAGAGAGAGGAGAGATTTCTGTTCATCTAAGGTTCTGAAATTAGTGAATTTGAGAAATCCAGAGAGGATAATCCACTGCATTTTTCACTTCATTTTTGTATAACAGTTCATCAATGCACACACTTGCACATAGTCATGCCATCATCAATCATCAAACACCTGAATAATCAGCTCTGTAGTGAGGGGTGACAGTTAATTTTTAATTAGGAGTAATTAAATAAGCAAGTTGACCTTCATAATCTTTAATATTATTCCCATTGCTACTGTGAAAAGTTCAAGATGTATAGTTTATTCTTGAGTGATTATATGGTCTGGTGTACAATGGATTTCACCATTACATACGCTATTATGTTTTCAAATCTTCGACTACGGTTAGACAAGAATGTTACTATCAGGGGCCCTTTTTATTCTCCATTATACTAAAAGCCATCTAAATGGCCTTCAATTTGACTCCTCATGTCTGTTTGTCCCTTGATGTGCAAATTAAGTTATATATCTTCCTTTATTTTTTGATATTTTTATGTCAAGCTCTATTAGGGTTATCGTTGCTCGACTTTACAGGTCTTAATCCTATCACCCTACAATGAGATCTCTTAAGGTTAATGGCCACCCTTGATGAAAATCACTCCTGATGACCATCACATATACTTTTTTAATTCTGAAATGATAAATGATGGCTAATGATGGTTTCTTTGTATGCAAGAACGTGTTTATGTTGAACATTTTCCGGTTATTACAGCATCTCATCATTTCTACTGTAATAGTGGCACTTTTAAGCAAAAGTAAGATAATCCGTTATTTGTCTCTCTCATTTGTGCATATGCAGGAAGTTATACCGCGATTTTTTTTTCATTTCGATGGGATAACAAAGCATGTGTCGTATTGTCTTAAGTGTGTATCTTTTTCTCTAATGAGTTCTAAAATAGCATAACCATCTAATGTACTCACACACTACGTAATTATCCACCTTACATTTAAAAGATGCATTAATGTATCATGATAACCTCGTCAATTCTTGTTGGAGAATTTTGATTGATGTATGTCTTGTTTTCTTGCTTTTGAAGTCGAAGCTCGTTCTCACTACTGGTATTATCAATAGCTAATACTATTGCTATTTTCCTCACTTGGTGAATTCAGCACAAAACATTAGTACAGAGATATCTGCTTTTCATGGTTTTTGTTTTGTTGTCATGGGGCCCTTCTTTGTCACTACCATGTGGTTTTGTCCAAAGACTTCTTAGCTTGAACAATCATATTGTTACTTTTCTAATCTTACGTTCTTTCGATTATGAAAATTCATGAACTTGCCTCATTCGTTGGCTTTAATTTTTCTTCTTTAAACCATGAAATGATTTGTTACTCTCATAGCCTTTACGTAGCTAGACTATTGTTCTAGCTTGGAGGTTTGTTGTTTTCATTACTACATGTCTAAAATCTTCACTCTTAACTGTTTGGTCTAGATTTTTTTTTCCATGTTTGAGTAACACATGTGAATCTGCAGATGACCGTTTATCCAAGAGGAGTATGTGTATTAATGCCCGGAGAGACAATCCCTACGTTTCTTGCACATCCGGCTCCAGCACCGTGCCCTCCCGAGCGCGTCTCTCCCACCTACACTTCATTGTAGCAAATGTTTCAGGTATTCGATGATGACGAATTAGTAAACCGGGCGATGAAGAAAATATCATAAGGTGTTATCTTTAGGTTTTAGGACTATGGATAGTTTGTGGAGATTCTTGCTTATTGTACATAGTATTTTTCAAGTTGTAATCATATCCTTGGAATGAAGCACGGCTTCTTTCCTCTACATTGTACGAGTGTCGGAACATGCTCTAATCGACCCGATATTTATCTTAAACATGTCGTGCTATAGTATCGTGTTTCATTTCATTTAACATCTAACATGCATCATGCTGGAAATAATGGTGTTATATGAAATGAGAGTCGATCTAATATTTATCGTGTCCTGTTCGTGTTTGAATGAAAAAAAAAATGAAATACGAATTGAAATAGTATACCATAACTTTTTTACCTACATAAATCAACATGAAGCTAAACTAGTGGTCATATTCTATGTAATTATACCTAGGTGAAGCTCTGATGTTTGGTAATTTCATTCTTAATTAATTTATAAATCTAAGATTTAATTACATTAGTTTTTATGAATCCAATGCTTTTGTCCAACAATTCACACATCTCAATTGAGATACCGAATCTCAATGGACTCCTTTATGATTTATAAAAGCTTACACTTTAGAAAATATATGAAATGAAAATATAAATAATTATTATAGTGTTTCTTTTTTACTTTTGGTCAAATAATCTTTATTGCCTCTTTCTTTTCTCTGAGTATCCTATTTGGATTAGGGGTGGGCGGTATAGCATACCGAAGATTTTTGGTCATACCATATACCGTACCGAAATTTTCGGTATTAAAAAAATCATACCGTTACCTTACCTAAACTTTCGGTATATCTTAGTTTGGTATACCAATATTTCGGTATAAGAAAATAGTATACCTTCTACTTACCAATATTTCGGTATGCCATACCATACCTAAAATATCGGTATATATCATCCTATTACATAGTTTGCTATACCGTTATACATCTAAAATTCAATAAATCTTATAAAAACCATGTACTAGAAAAGTGAAAGATAACTATAAAGTACTAGAAAAGTGAAAGATAACTATAAAACATACTCTAATAAATAACAAATTCAAAAATATACGATAATCTGCAAATGACCAAATTAAATAAGAGTAAGTCTCATGAAAACCGGGTTTACAGGTAAGCCTTATTTTTTAATATTACTCTTTAATATATAAAAAATAACTCTTTGAAGAGTAATAATTTTTACACAATAGAGTAATAATTCGTATCTCTAAAAAGTAATTTTTCATGTACTTAAAGTAATCGATACATCGAGATTTACAAGAATTTGAAGAGTAATTTTTTAATTTAAAAAGTAACAATTCATGTGCTAAAGAGTAATTTTTTATGTACTAAACAGTAACCGAGTTTACATAATTAATATATCTAAACCCGTTTTACAAAGTGTTTGTCATTAAATAAATAGTACCTAAGAGATCTACACAAAAATATATGAAACTTATATTAAAATCAACACTTTTAAATTTCCATATACATAGAATTACTTAATTAAAAAATAAGTACTAATATCATGTAAGTCAATGATCTTTATCAATAATTTATAATTATGAAGAAATATACAGTAGGATTTTAGATTTAATCTTTAATAAAATAGTGTATATATATAATTTAATTAAAAATTATAATACATAAATAATAATTATAATTGTATGTATCATCTAATATGGTAATATCGTATCATATAACTCAAAAAATTGAATATTTTACGGTATTTCGGCATATACCAAAATACCACGGTATTGATTATTTATATACCTTTATCGTACCAAAATTTTCAATACGGTATCATACCTTACCAAAAATTTCGGCATACCTAAAATTTCGGTAAAATCGGTATTTTTCGTTACGATAAGGGCGGTATACCAAAATTTCGGTATTTTTCCCCAGCCCTAATTTGGATTGGTATCTCATCATATAATTGCTTTATGCAAGACCCATTTCATTAAATTGTTAATGTAACTCATAAGTATATATAGAAAGAGTAATTTTAAAAAAAAAAATTTACTATTATTTAAAAATTACAAAGTTGAAATACTGTTAAAAATAGTACTCCATTGAGTAATTCTAATCTTTAAAAGAAATCTTGAAAGGCATACTCTTGAAAGTTTGAAATTCAAAACAACCAAAATTAATTAAGGGTGAATTTAGGTTAGTGATAATTGGGATTTCATTGTTTTTTAGAATATGATTTAATGTTTTAATTGACAAAACTATTTGATTCACTTGTATGTCAACGGTAATTGTTTTTTTGGAAGTATAAAAATAAAATAAATTAGACCAAATTATCACATGCATACATATAATCTCTCTCTCCAATCCCCACAAATCACTCGTTTCTAATTGCTAATAAAAAATTTACAGAGAAATTTATCTCTATTACAACAAAAAAAAAATGGCAGTACGACATCGTTTTCAGATAATAATTATAGTCTGAAAAAATTCTCATAAGAAAATAAAGCACTCTAAAGAAACAACAGGGTTTTCAAGTGTTTCAGCTTCCTCCACCTGTACGACGTCGTTAGCTGATTCCCTCATCGCCGGAATCTTCCCATCACCCGCATTCCGCCGCGCATCCGCCTCCGCACATCTCACCGGAGACTTCGACCTCTTGATTGGATCCTCCCCGGCGTCCCTCTTCCTCACATTCTCTTCCGCCACATTCCGCGGCTGCGAAGCCACTGTTCTCCCGCGAACCGGCCTCAGTGGCGCCACCTGTCCCCTCTTCTCCGGCGCCGGCGGCGCAATTCTTCTCTCCACGACCCTTTCCCCCCTCCCCCGCCCCCCACCCTGCGCCCGCCGTTTCCGCGGCGGCGGTCGCTGGTTCACCACCCCATCCTCGTCGTCGTCTTTCTTCTCCGGCGCCGTCGCGTTCGAGAAGCTCTCACTGTAACTACAAATCTCCGACACCTCAGAAACCTCAGTTACAATGTCTTCCTTATCTTTCCTCGGTACGCCGGAGTTCCCGATGAACACCGGCGCCGGCGGTCCAGGTGCCGGCGGCATTGCCTTGATCCTCTCATCTTTCTTCGGAACAACGGGTGTTTCCAATAGCACTTCCTTCACAGTTTCTTCCTCGATCACCGCCGGCGGAGAGGTCGGCGGCGCTCCGTGGATGGAGGAGGCGTGGTCCGCCTCGGGATGATGATCTCCGGCGCTGAGACAGCATCCCATTTCAGGTAGAGAGAGAAACAAGAGAGAGAGAGTGTGTGAAGGTGGAGTTTTGGAACAAGGATTAGTTGTGTTCCCGCGTGCTGGACTCTATTCTTCATATTACTTTTTTGCTAAGATTGCATGTTCAGTTATATCCCACCTCTCCTCAATCATTAATTATTATTTTAAAAAGAACCCCATTATTTAATTAAAATATGTTTTTATAACAAGTATGAATTCGAGGGTCTTTTTGATGTATATAGATGAACAGCTCTTAAAAGCGTGACAAAATGAAATTAAAAAGGCGTAATGGGGGATTTTTATTGTTATTTTTAATGTTTTTTTGGGTAGTTGGTAGTTGTTACTTGTTGGCATCACGAAGTGGTGACACTTTAGTACCATTAGTGCAACTGTTATGAGAAGTTTAGATTACTTGATTAGATTGAAATGGTATAGCATTAAAAAAAATTATTGTTACTAATATCATAATTTAACTGTGATGTTGGGTTGATTTTGAAAATTAGTTTACTGAAAATCGGAATTATGTTTGAATTGCGGAAATAACTGATCCAAAATTCGACCAATTTTTTTAAGTAAATCTCATTTGATGATCATGAAAGTCATTGATATTGCTCAAATCAATATGGAAAGAATAGAGATTTAAAAATTAAAATTAAATAAAAGTAATAATAATTTAGAACCCAAAATGGTGGTGGAAAGAAATAAGAATAATCGATGGATCCAGATTGAGCATTGAAAAGCAGTTACAACTGTTATACATGATACATGGCCCTATTATACCCTACTTGCTTAATTGGATCCTTGAATTCTTTATTTTTAAAATTATTGGATCCTTGCATTCTTTGTGTATTTTTTTAATAGCAACAAGGTGTTAAACTTGTTATTCATGAAACAATTGTATTAAAACTGTATCTATATTTTAATGAAAAAAATTTTGATGGATATCTACTTTGGAGATGTTATATAAATTATTGAATGAACATAATTGACCCAAAAATTGTTTAATACTCCGTATGTATTAAAAACATCAGATTTATTTTTCATCCCCAACGTCAACAATGCTACAAATAAGAAAAGAACCAGCTAGGAATTCCATTAAACGTTATCAAAATTCATAACAATAATTATTTGTAATTTAGATCATGCATGCCATAGCATGGATGGACAGCTAATTTACACTAAAAAATGGATATACAAACGACGTCGTTAATCCTTGCACATTGCTATAATTTGAACAAGATTAAGTCATAGAAACTCTAAGAACATGAGAACTGAATAAGGGGTGAGGTCTCTCCGCCTTCGAAAGCAACCATCAGATCATCACAAGGGTTCAGGCTCTAGGTAGAAGATGCAGCTCGATCCGATTCTATCATCGACTTGATGTAGAACTCACCAGCCTTGTACGAGGACCTCACCATGGGACCCGATGCCACGTAGCGAAATCCCTGCCACAGCCAATGCACATATAAAACTTTTATTGACACACTTTGAGTTGTTGAATAAGGTAGAGACAAGCATCGCGAATATATTACCACAAATCTAAACAAATAATCCAAGGTTTTATATAGAACATGTGTGGTTGCTGTTAAACTGTGCTATACATTGATAGGTAACACGCAGGAACGGAGTTGAAGTTCCCACATCCAAAGAATAGTCTAAGCAAAACCACAAATTTTCTTTCTAAAGAATGATGTTACATCACATGATCACAAGTTATTCCCCAAGAAAGAATTAGAAGGTGAATTAACATTTCTTGAGGTGAAAGATTAATGAAAGGAGCATTGATGGAAGAACTAAAGAGAGAAATATGTAACTGACAGTTACCATTCATTTACTCGTATGAAACTAAACCATTTCAAAATGAAAAACAAAGTAAGAGAGACAAACCATTTTCATGCCGAGAACTCGATACTCCTCAAAAGCCTCAGGAGTTATATATTCTGATACTGGCATGTGTCGCTTTGATGGTCGCATGTACTGACCAAATGTCATGACATCAACACCAGCTGCCCTCACTTTCTCCATGGTTTTCAGTACTTGTTCAGGAGTTTCTCCACACCCCAACATTATTGAAGTTTTGGTTAGCGTTCCTGGTGGGGCATAGTTTTTTGCCATCACCAAAACGTCCATGGATTGCTTAAAATTAGCACGGTGATCACGAACTACATGTTGAAGCTCCTCCACAGTTTCAATGTTGTGAGCAAAAACATCTAAACCAGATTTGGCCACTTTCTCTACACAGCCAGAGTCTCCTCGGAAATCAGGAACTGCAATGCAGTCAACAATATAGCAGTTCAAACTAAATATATCATATTCACATTTTTTTGTCATACAATGATTCACTAGGGTTACAGATTTTGCAATTCCCCAGTCCATTTATGGGATGGGTTTTAAATTCAATCAAGTCTTACCCAAAGCTTCTATGAGCATAGTTGGCTTCAGTATTTTCAATTTCTGCACTGTCTCTGCAAAATGACCACTTCCCTGATCAGGTAAATCATCCCGATCAACACTAGTAATCACTACATATTCCAAACCCCACGAAGCTATTGCCTCGGCAACATTTGTGGGCTCGTTAGGATCAGGAGGAGGTGGAGTGCGTGATGTCTTTACATTGCAAAATCTGAGATGGAAGGAGATAATCAATCAGAAAAAAAAAAGAAAAAAAAAAGAAAAAAAAAAAGAAAAGAAATAAATACATATAAAGGAACATCATATCAAATTATCTTTGAAACGTTTCATACAGGGGCGCAAACTCAGTCCCTGACATTAAGAAGACTCTAATCCATTGCTTTCCAACTAATATAGTATCTTTAACTACTACCAGACTTCTTTGCACAAAAAAATTTGGTTTAATACCACAAACAACTAAAGCTTATATATCTTGCTTCCATTAAAGATGATATTAGTAAACTTCCATCGATATTAAGTGAGGAGTCAACCACAACCATCAGACTATCTCAAACAGATTCTTGTCTGCCATTGATCCATGAATGAGCAGATTTCTTACCCAAATTGTGAAAACTAGGAAGCCATTACTTATGCATTCATGTTTGCCTTTATACTAAGGGAAACAAAATACTCCATTTTTAATGTATTAAAGTACATAATAATCAAATTAATTCACTCAGTGATAACCATCTAAAGGAAAAACAATAAAGCAAAGAATCATACCACCCAATTGTCAACAAAATAACCCAAAATCACACATTAAATTCCACAAGGCAATAAGCTCTAAACCAATCTTTTGCATTTATAATCAAAACGACAAACGAGTTCAAATTCATTCATCACCTGCAGCCACGAGTACAAGTATCACCCAGAATCATAATCGTGGCAGTAGCAGTTCCGGTTTCACCACCGGACCAACACTCCCCCAAATTAGGGCACTTAGCTTCCTCACAAACAGTATGCAATTTCAATTCCCTCAGTTTTTTCTTAATCTGTGTGTACTTCTCCCCACCGGGAATCGATTCCTTCATCCATTTAGGCTTGGGCAACGGCTTCTTCTTCGTGCCAACCTCCACGGAATAGCTCTGCTCGGATTGTAGCCTAGTGAAATCGCCCAACGTCAGCGATTCATCGGCGAGTCTGCGGCGCAATCCATCGAGGGTCGGGGGATAGTTCTTTAAATCGGATTGCGGCGGAGATGGGGTGGTTGAGGTGGAGAATAACTGAGTGAATCGAGAGAGAGCGACGATGGAGGATTTGGATTTCAGGGATCGAATTGCGATTGAATTCATCTTCTCCCCCTCTCTCTCTCTCCTTTTTTATTTTTTCTTTGAATTTCAGATTATTTATATTTTCTTATGGGTTTGGCGTTAGGACTTTGGGTGGTTGAAAGTTGACTGCGAAATATGGGATAGGCTAATATTTTTTAATATATATTTTTTAAAAATTACCGTTTGTTTTTTATTTTTATTTATTTATTTATTTTATCTTTTATGCAATTTTTTATGACTAATAGTAAAGTCGGTATAAAAAATTGAATTGATATAAAAATAATAAATAAATTATACACTACATCCAAATTGATTCAACTTTGTATTAAAATTTTGGTAAACGAATTGAAGCCCAACTATTTGATAAGTGGAAAGTTATATCTAAAGGCCCAAAATGTCATAAGATTGGCCCATCAAAAATAACTTTAAATAGTTGTGCACTGTTATTAATTAAATTAAATTATAAAACTGGAGTATTGTTTTTCTATTGGCTCACCTACCAAAAATAAAATTGTAGTACTACTTTTATGGTGAGATGAATCACAATGAAAACAAATTATATCTTGTAATGAGACAAATTGAGTTTTTTTTTCTTTTTTTATACAAGTATATCAAGTTTAAGTTGATTTATTTATTTATATAAGAATAGGACTAGAAGTTTACTACTCCATTATTTTAAATAAAGTTAATCACTTTCTTAATATAAAAGGATTAACATCACCAAAAAGCTATCACTCACGTGTCTGATTTCTTATTAAACTCTCTATATATATTGATTAGAAGCAACAATCTCAAGTCTAATTGATTGAAATGTTATGTGTTTGAAAAAAAAAATTAAAAAGCATTCCTTACGTACCATGTAATTTTACTAAAATTATTTTTTAGTACGAATTTTTTTAAGTAATATATTATTACTCTTTTAAATAAAAAAATATTATTCTTAATCAAATTTTAATATATATCTTGTAATTGAGTGATGCTTTCCATTAAAAAAAATAATAGTTAATGAAAATAATTTTTCATAGTAGTTTTAATAAAATCATAAATTAGGTTCACAAGAAACAAAATTATATTTATATATAGTTTTCCATGACATCTACTCGCTTCGTCCCGAAAAGTATTTCACGTATTGGTGTGCGCAGAGTTTAAGAAAATTTTGTAGTACTATTTTTATGTATAAAGTAAGAAAGAGAATATATATTTTAGTTGATTTAATGAAAAATGTGTGTAAAATTGTTGGGAAATGTGAAAAAATAAGTATTATATTGGGATGTGTGTAAAAAATGAATATTATTATAATGTATTTTTTACCAAATTTGATAAAAGTAAAGTGTGAAATATTTTGAGGGACGGATAAAAAAGGAAAGTGTGAAATACATTGGGGACAAAGGGAGTAATATATAGTGCGCAATTTAAGTATGAAAAGTTTTTAAGTATAAGTGCCGGTTTTTTTATGTGAAATAATCTTATGAAATGAGTGATGTGATTCTGATACAAATTATATAAGAGCAAGTTTTTTGTGATTATTTTGCAAATAATAAAAACTATTCATATTTAGAAAAATAAGGACTTAAACAAGAAATGCATATTTTCTTTCATTTAAAATATATCAATAATTGAAATGTGTTATAAATAATTATGAGAAAAGTTAGTGGATAAAACAGCTCGTTGCGTGGACAAGAATAATTGATGGCCACACTCTAAATAAAAAACGAAATAATACATGAATTGAATAATTAAAAGAAACAAACAAGAGTAACTTGCTTCATAAGCAACTTTAAAGTTTGCTTGCGTGGAGTATTCATCCCAACCACAGCCCACTTGGCACGTGTACCACATATTTACATTAAATCACTAATCAAATATTTAATCAAAGTTCCACTTATATTTATTAGGTCATGCTAAATACATTTAGAATGATTATATATCCTTAAAGAAATTTTCACTTTTCTACATATAACACTATCAAAATTCGATATATATCACGTATATATTGCCATTAATTTTGTTAATTATAACATCTTGATGCAAAAAATAATACATAAAATAATTACTATAATAAATAATTATAAAAAATGGGGTCCACTGTATCTCACCTAACACTGTGACACACATGAAGTATTAGGTGATTTTGATTGGCTTACAAATTAAGATGAGGATGGACAAAATTTAGACAATATTATTGTTCTACTCTTCTTAAAATTAAGGTTTTTGAAATTATTGGTTAATTATTCCATGAATATGACCTCACTGCTTAGCTTAATCCGTTTTGCCAATTGGCCCTTCCATGTAACTTGTCTTTTTCTTCTATTTTGGGTTGATGACACAAATGCCCTCCTATAAATTTATGCACAATCCATTTTCTTGAAATGCATGCAATAATTTAATGGGACAAAATTGTTATAAGGTAGACAACGACAATAATCTTTTTCAAATTAAAAATTCACCCTCGATCTTTTATTTATTTTTATTTATTTTTTCTTATTAGCACTTGTAGTTTTTAATTTTTTTTATAGAAAAAGTCTATTGAGAATGAAATTTATGTAAGAAGGGTTGCAAGATATTAATAGCTTAAATAATACAGTATATTTTACTTATATAATAAATATATTTTGATAATGAATCGACCAATTTTATATATATTCGTCTTACAGAGAGATTGCTTTTAATAGTATTATGTTATACCTTAAGTGTAGATCTTTAAAAAAAAAAGAAAAAAAAAAAGCTTACATTTGCCACTCCAATGCTATTGTGACACAATAAACATTACAGCATAAAATTTTGATCAATAAATATATAATCTAGTATTATTACCATTTAAACCTAGGAGATTATTATTAGGCAATTAGCCTAAACGTTAATGAGTGCATGGTGTCATTAATCTAGGTTGTCACGTCATCAAATTAAATAAAATGATAAGTATAGAAATAAATTGAGGGATGGGTATGTAAGATAATTTAGGTTGGCAATGTGTTGTCTAGTTTGAATTTGTGTAGAAGAAGGGGGACCTCATTTTCAATGAACCAATCAAGATAAAGACAATGTTAACATCATTGTAGCCTAAAATATTAGGTCCATTTGGCAACATTCACCATCTAATATATTGAAAGAAATTCATAAATTTTAATTTATCAGTATATATATATATTTATCCAAAGATTAAATATGCTGTGGTGACTTCATTTCAGTACTTTAAGATAGTTTTTCATGTCACATGAATTATTTCTCTTCTACTATTATATAGTTGGTATATGGAGTTGATTCAATTTAATTATAATAAAATTATAATAAAACTTATATACAGAGCATATATAGTACTATATATTACTCAAGAAAACTTGATGTTATAATATGTAGTCAATATGGGTGTAAATAAAATAATTAATAATAGATTATATTTAACCAGTCTAACTGTATAGGGACAAGAATAAACGTATTAAAAATAAAAAAATAAAAAATGTGAACACAGAAATTCTACCCTCACATGCAATGGCCCTACAAGAATCAATTCCATTAGACTTTGTCTCCTTTTAGATTTAGATAGATAGTTTTTCCTTTTACATGTCCAAAATATTCCATCGATAGTTTTATATTAATGGTTACACAAAACCCTTCCTATTTTCTATATTAATTTATTTCACAAAACTCTTCACATTAAAAAAAACTTTATCAAGTTAATTTAATTTTAAATTTATCACTTTTTTTAATACTCATAACATTATTTTATATTTTATTTTTTACATAATAATAATAATAATAATTACCTCCAAATTCAATAAAATTTATCAAAAAAACAATATATATATTTTTAATAAATGTGGATTAGTAAGCATGTAAGGGTAGCATGGTACGGGTTGAGGGAATAATTTCTTATTAAACTCAAATTTGTATTTATTTATGTGTAAATCTGACTCCGTATTTGATCAATGATAATTTGCTTGAAAAAAAAAGTAACTACTTGTATCTTGTATTTTGATAAAATTTATTCAAATTAAGAAATAAAATACGTAAAAATTACTGCAAAAGATATCATATGAGAATGGTGAAAAAGCATGTAGAGAGATTGGACCTACAAATTCTGGCTCTTTAAGCCCTTTAGGCATATATTCGGTTAGTTTGTTGCAATGTGACATTATAATTTACACTTTTTTCCTTAGGTAAACTCTATGGTGAGATGGTTGTGAGACGGGTCGATCCATTATTAAAAATATACTTATTTTATAGGTAAAGTATGCTTATTTGTAGTTAAAATATATCAATAATAAATTATAATAACACTTTAAAATTATACTTTAATTTATTATTTATCATACTTTAGAAAACATATTTTAAAATCATTAAACATACCTTAATAGACATACTTTGACCCGTCTCACAAACTATCTCATAATAAAATTTGTCTTTTCCTTAATCACTTAAATGAATTAATAATATGTTATATGTATATATAATAAAATAAATAAAATCACAGTCCAGAATAGACATTCTGCCGCCAATTAAATTTTATTACTAGAGTAGGTGAAGCTTTTAATGGTTTTTATTACATTGATGATTAGATTAAGCTGACACGTCACTGAAATTTAAAAATAATTTAAATGAAGTTATTTTTTTAATTTAATTTAAATAACTCGTTAGCTAGACCAAAATGAAGTCAACATTCATACTTGTAGAGAGAATTGAGTGTCTAATTTTCTTTGACTAAAGAAGTTACCCTTTCGTCCCGGGTATTTTTACCTATTTGTAAGGGTACGAAAATTAAGAAGAGTTTTTTTAATATATAATGTAAGAAAAAGTGGGGATAAATTGATAATTTTGAGAAAAAAATGAATAAAATTATTGAAAATGATGAATAAAGTGTAAAAAAATTAATAAAGTTGTTGGGATTGATGAATAAAGTGTAAAATGTATGTAAAAAGTATAGTGTATTTTTTCATTAATAAAATGAATAAAAATACATGGGGCACCCCAATATGAAAAATAGGTAAAACTATGTTGAACGGGAGTAATTTTTCTACTCGTATGGATAATCCCAGTACGTATTGTCATTAAAGGAAATAAAATAAAAACTCATCTATTTTCGCGGAAAATGAAGTCGATAATAATCAAATTAAAATTAATAATAGTATTAGACAAAAACTTGTATACAACCTCCAATTGGTACTAACCCCAGTACAACCACATTTCTTCACTTTCAATGTATGTTTTTTTTTAACTGTTGTGTTTTATTATTATTTTTTAATTTTTTTTTATATTTAATTTTAGGGATATAATTTATCCCTAGGATTTGTGATTTAGGGTATATTTTATCCCTAGAATTTAGGGTATAATTTATCCATAGGTTTTAGGGTATAATAGTCATTTAAATAAAATAAATTTAAAAATAAAATAAAAAACAAAATTATTAATAAAAAGGATGAGATCAAGGTTGTACCCATTCAATTGGTACTCTAATCCCTCTCATAATATTAATATTATTTTGAAAGAGAAGTTTAACATCTGCAATTGGCTATCACCTTCGAACAGATATGAGGTTGTTAGAGAAAGAGACAGGAAATTCAGATGTAAATTACCTGTGTCTTTAATTTGGATAAAAGTCAAAATTTAATAAATGTTTTGAAAAGCATTCTTTTTATTAGTCTTAAAAGAAAGAATCAATAGCAACAATTTCCCTTTTCTATCCACATTGGTCAGGATGCTATGAGCTATCCAGCTTTTAGTATTTTTATTCTTATTAGTATTTACATTGGAAAAATAATATAAATTAAACTATCTACTTATGGATATGGTTCAATCAATTAATATTCTAATCACTTCTTTATATTATCTCCTTTAGTTTGTGTTTTGTGAAACTATAATAATAATAATAAAAAAATGTACCAGTTTTTTAAATAATAATAAAATAATAACAATAATGATACTCATAATGCACAATGTCATTGTTTTCGACAGTTTTTTTTTAAATATTTATTATAAATAATGTTCTAAACAATTATCCTATATTTATGTGTTTTCTATTTAAAAAGGTTGTGGGAGTGGTTGCTAGTAGTTTCCGGAAAGTAAAGACTCTTAATTAATATTAATACTCTGGTCAATTATTAATCAGTCAGCGACTCAGCAATGACATTATATCATTTCTTGATATTTATTAGAAAATATAAGTAAATTTCTGAGTATTAACTAAGTAATGTAAGTTCTTGGCATATTAGTTTTATTAATTTATTATTATAATGTGAGACTTTATAAAGTTAGATTGCTAGATAGATTGTGACATGCATACACCAATTTGATTTATAAACTTATTCATAAATTTAATCATTTTTTCACTTACTAAATCACTTCATATATAATGGCATATTTCATTAATAATGTGAAGCTAGCTATCAACTGCATTTTGTCAAAATATTTTGGACTTTTCTTTTTTCTAAATTTTTATAAATAAATTGTGAAACGACTTTACCTTGCACTTAGTGGTTAGCGTCATATTGTATTTCTACAATTTTATTGTTTAACTAGGGTTTAGAATTTAAAAAATTTAAGATGTAATTATCCTTTCAATTAGTAAGGAATAAAAAAAAAAGTAAGGAATCAAAGATTTTACACATGCATGAATTAACTTGGTTCATAGGAGACCCATCTCTTCTTTTATAGTACAAAATTTGAACATAAAACATGTTAATTATTTTTTGATGTGAACATTTAAAGATATTAATCAGTTATTTTCAGTTAATAAATTAAAAAAACACGAGAATAATTTATTTTTACATCTTGACAAATATTTGACGTGAAGGTAGAATAATTTATTATTAATTAAAAATCACAACCATTATTCTAATTAATTCAATGTATAACAAATTCCACTATATATATTTTTGACAAATATATTGTATTTTAAATATTAAAAATATTTATGTATGATTAAAAAACTATATATACTATACTATATTGGATAGTTATATACTCCTTCCATCTATTTTTAAGATGTCCGTTTGTATTATTATTATATATAAAATGAATAGTTATATTAGAGAAAAGTGATGGTCATATTATATATTTTTTACTAAATACAAAAAATGATACATTTGAATCTTTCAATCAGATGCGAAAAATAATAAAGTCACATCTTAGAGGCAGTAACTTATATTGGAAACATGCCAGCCACAAACTAAACAATAAATAAGTGTGCTGTTTGGAGTTGTTCACATTGAAGGTCAATAATGTCATGTTACAATTTATATGAAATAAAAAAATTTAAGAGTAAACTAAAATATTTAAATGTAAGTTTGATTAATGGAATTAAAAATTGCATAAAATTTAGGATCTGAAACTTGTAAATATTTTACAAAAATTAATTAAATAAAAGAAAAGCTGCAAACACAGAAAATCACAGCATATGGGTTTCGCGTAGGCTTTAGGCAGAATAGCTGTACTCCTTTGCGAATTCCCTATTTTACCCTCTTAACCCCTAATTTATAACAGTGGCGGCTATTTTTAACTCATTGTTGTAGTAAAAATCCAATAATCAATAATGCAATCACCCACGCGTCCCACGATTGCGTGGTTTCCAGTTGCTCTTTTAAATAGCCGTTAATATTAACGACAGAGGGCTAATGTAACAGCTCTGTAAGAATTACGAACACGCGCTGAAAAACGCGCGTGGTTTGGAACGTTTCTTCAAGACGAAAGCAGATAGCTATACGCGACTTCCACTCACTCACACTCAGAAAAGCGAAGAGAGAGAGAAATTTCTGAAAATCGAGTGAGAGAGATTTGTGTGTAGAGTTTTCATACGTTTCTCTCTCTTCAACTTTATGGAATTTTAGCTTTTCTTTCCTCATTTCCAGCTAATGTAAAAGGCCTGACCTTTCCCTTCTTCTCTCTCTTGATTTGCTCTTGGAATTCTTGCTTTTTCTTTTGCGTGACGAGCTCATAGAACTCTTGAATTACTGGTATTCCAACTTCATTAATGCCCACATTCAGTAAATCTCAATATTTTTCTTACTTGAATTAATTCGTTGTCTTTGCTTAACCACCATTAAAATGATTGCTTTTCTTGGGAGTCAATTGGTCATGAATGCTATTTCCATTCTTGGGATGCCATCATTTTCCCATGATTCCTGTTAACGTTTGGCATCCCATGGGAACTGTTGAACTTTTCTCTCCTTTTTATATTGATTTTCCTTTAGTGTGTACCCATGGGCATTTACTGTCTAATTCTGTGTACTGTGTGGGTGATTTTAGAATGGCACATTTTTCTGCTGAATTAGTGGTTTAGGAGAGATAAGTCCTGATTCTGCGCTTTTTTTCTGCTGTTCTGCGTTTTGCAGATTGGAGGGTGTTTTATGCATTGGCTATGCAGAGTGGTTATTCTGAGAAAGAGTAGATTGAAGAGGGTGGTGATTTGGACCAATGGGTGGGAGTAGATCTGCTGTGAATTGCTTCAATTTGGAGATCCTGCTGGGGTTTGCTTTGATTTTCGCAATCCGAATTTCACAGGGATACACCAATCCCAGTGATGGTATGTCTAAAAAGAAGTTATTCTTATGTTTGTTTCTCCAATGTTTTATTAGCTTGAAGTTGTCGGTGGGAGGAAGAGGATAAGCTAATCTCTAGTGATGATCTGTCCTTTTTGCTTCTGAACTTTAATGTATGTTTATGTAGCTAATAGCATGCCAGAAGTGTTAAATATTAATGTAATTAAAACAGTCGATAATTTGTGTTAACTGGCATGTAGCTAGCAAGTGCTTGCTGTTAATTTTGAGGTTTCAATGAATAAAATTGTAGAGTATCCTATATGGAAACCTTGTTTTGCTTCTTAGAATGAGTTTTGAAAGCGTTTAATGTTTATGCATAGTATGCAGTAGTTTCTATTTTAGTGCAATCTAATGAGTATTCTCATCAGTTATCTGCATTTGTGTTGGACCAGTTGCTGCTATAAATAGCTTGTACGTTGCATTGGGATCACCCTCTATTCCGGGATGGGTTGCCAGTGGTGGAGACCCTTGCGGCGGTGGTATACCTTGGCAAGGTGTCCTCTGTGATGCCTCATCATCCATAACTTCAATGTATGACTTATCTTAAAACTGAACTATCTTGGATGTTGAATTACGGTTTAATGCTTATATCCATCTCACTTGTAGAACACTGATTGGGGCGAATTTGGGTGGAGAATTGGGTGACAGCCTCAGTGGATTTACAGCAATCAAATCGATGTGAGAATCAGTTTTGTGATTCATTTCACCTTGTTCATTATAATTGAATTGATATATTGTTTTATACTGTTTTCTTTCAAGAATAAGCAGTGTTTTTTTTGACCTTGCAGAACGCTCAGCAACAACATTATTGGAGGCAGCATTCCTTCTGAATTGCCAACTACATTGGTGAACATGTATGTTACAATACTTCGATTTTATTAAAAGATGGGGATTATTATATATAAATGACCTACTTGGCTCTCATGACGTATTCAAGATGTGTGCTATACTAAGATGTGATGCTCTCTCTTTACCTTTTGGCAGTTTTCTTTCAGATAATAAGCTGACCGGAAGTATACCTAGTTCTCTGTCATCTCTGAATCAGTTATCAGCTATGTAAGTATTATAACCACCAACCACTTTGTTTTTTGATTAGATAAAGGCTTTTATTTAATTTCTTCTTATAGATGACTATTTACTTCAGGTCTCTTAACAACAATGGATTAACAGGAGAAATTCCTGATTCTTTCACAAGCCTTACACTTTTGGTTAATTTGTAAGAATTCGAGGCTGACTGGAGTTTTACTGCTATAATCATAGTATCTTGTCGTGCATAACTTATCTAGACACTCATCTTTTCTGCAGAGATTTGTCTAGTAACACCTTGAGTGGACAGTTGCCGCCTTCAATGGGAAACATGTCATCTCTGACTACCCTGTAAGTAAAGCACCTACTTATTTTACTTGGTCTCTTTAATCTGTATAATTTAATATTGTCGTGAAAATCGGGCAGGTAACTAGATTGAACATAATCCACTCTTAAGCTCTCTATGATCACTCACATACATGATAGATCAGTGTGTGTGTGTTAACTGAAGATAAAGATGCACACGAGATTTTAGAGTGGTTCAGCCCCTTGAAGGGGCCTACATCCACTATAGGAGGAGGGTTCTCTTATTGATTCATCTTAAGGGGTTACAAATACAGCAAGCTGTAGAGAAGAGCTTATATACAACTCATATGCTAACTACCAAAGTTACTGGACCAATCCGCTGCAGCAACTTTGAGCTCCCGTTTGATCCATCAAACGGTTACCAAATTGACTGAAACTTATCCCAACTAACCGCTGAGGTGTTAAGCTACAAAGCAGTACAAATAACCTCTGATAACAGATGCGTTTAGCCATCCAAAAACCCTCACGAACTTCCCTGCTCACCTTATGCACCGGGTGTATCATTTGCTGCACCCGTTACACTAAGCACTGCTTGGTCATGCATCAGCTGAGCATTCTGACCACCTTCTCCCAACACTTCAATGTGATGCATTAAGGTTTACATCTCACAAATATGTTATGCTATCCGTATATATGCAACTTACATTCTCATTGACAGTCATGTGCAGAATAATCAGCTGTCTGGAACTCTGGATGTTCTACAAGATCTTCCTCTTAAAGACTTGTACTATTCCTCACCACTTTATATGATAAGATTCATGTTTTCATTGATTTCAGCTAACTCTCTCTCTCTCTCTCACAGAAATGTGCAGAACAATTTATTTTCTGGGCCAATACCTCCAAAGCTATTGAGCATACCCAATTTCCGGTAGGTGCGAAGTACTCAAGTTTTTGATTTATACCAACATCAGTGTTTTTAGTTACTTCCCTTTTTCTAAGTTATTTTCTATTTAAAGCTAGCTCATTTTCTCTAGTTTTTCTTTCTATATGCAGGAGTGATGGGAACCCATTCAACTCTAGTACTGCTCCATTACCTCCCCCATCATCCCCTGGAACGCCATCACCATCTACTTCGCCATTTTTTCCAGGATCAAATCCTGAACAAAAACCACCTCCTCCGTCTGGACGAAAACCGGCAAAACCGGCTGATGGACCATCTACGTCAGAAGAGTCGAACTCTAAAAGTTCTAACAAGTCTTCTCGTACAAAAAGAATTGTATGGATAACAATTGCATCTATATTGTCATTTGTGATATTGTTATTAGCAATCCTGCTTTTTATGCCGAGATGCATCAGAGAAAGAAGGGAAACGAACAGAATCCGAAAGAGGCATGAAATAGCTCCATACACAGGCACCCGAGAACACCCTAGAGATGGTGGTTCCTTGGTCCTACCTAGCCATGATGAAGAGAAAGGTAGTTGAAAGTTTTTATGGTTTTCAAAAATTTTCTAGGATTTACATTTTAGTGATGAATTCACTTTTTAAACAGCTGCCCCTGTGGCTGTTCTGAGGACCAAGGAAGAAAATAGGCCGATGGCAGTCGGTTCGATAGCTAAACCACGCAATGAAGAGGAGGTAAATAAACAAAATATGGGTGGTGGAGTGCCTAGAAGGAATCCTTATGATACAGACATTAGCAGATTTGATATAGATATTATGCCGCCGCCACCTCCTCCACTGCCCCCACCACCTCCACCGCCTCCCCCTCCACCGCCGCCACCTCCTCCTCCATCAGAGAAAGTCATTGTAAATCCAATTGTAGCTCCTGAAGCAACTGCAATGAAACCCTCGACTGATCACATCCCTAAAACTTCTGTGAGAACTTACTCAATAGCATCTCTTCAGCAGTATATCAATAGCTTTTCTCAAGAAAATCTTGTTGGAAGTGGAACACTAGGAAATGTGTACAGGGCTGAGCTACCTAATGGAAGGGTATGATTTTGAACTATATATTTGCATCATATATACTGTCTTTTTCCTTTATCTTCCTTCTTACTTGTTACATATATGCGATTTTGTTCCATATTCTGATAGAACACAGGAATGCTTCCAGAAAATAGGACTTTGATCCTGTAGAAGTTAAATACACATCTCTCTCTATAACTGGAAACTGTTATGATTTTTTCTCAAAAATAATTATTTTATTTATTTTCCTGATTTCAATTCCTCTGTTGTGCTTCTGTAGTTGCTTGCAGTAAAAAAATTGGACAACAGAGTGGCAAATCAACTGAAGGATGACCAGTTTATTGAGCTGGTTAATAATCTTGATAACATTCGACATGCGAATGTGGTTGAGCTCATGGGCTATTGCTCTGAACATGGACAGAGGCTTCTCATTTATGAATACTGTACTAATGGAACACTACAGGATGCTTTGCACTCTGATGATGAATTTAAGAGACAGCTCTCTTGGAATGTTCGCATCCGGATGGCACTTGGAGCTGCTAGAGCTTTAGAGTAAGTGATTTAAATTCAAATTCCTTCACATTCCCAAAATTCTGTTTTGAAATTAATGGAGACAGCTTTACATAGAATTTTTTTTCCTTTTTTTTAAAGGTATCTGCATGAGGTCTGTGAGCCGCCCATCATTCACAGGAATTTCAAGTCTGCTAATGTTCTCCTTGATGATGAACTTTCTGTCCTTGTCTCTGATTGCGGTCTCGCTCCATTGATTTTGTCCGGAGCTGTCAGTCAGGTAAACAGTTCTAATGCCAAAGATTTAAAAAAAAAAATGATTAGGTGATAATTAATTTGATGAAAAAATACTATTCCTAGAGTAGTAAGCTAATTAGTATATCTGTTTATTGTTCAGTTGTCAGGACAGCTTCTCACAACCTATGGCTATGGCGCCCCTGAATTTGAGTCGGGAGTATATACGACCAAGAGTGATGTTTACAGCTTTGGAGTCGTCATGTTGGAACTTCTAACGGGAAGAATGTCATATGATAGGTAATAGATCACAACACACACTTGATTTTGTGGTGTTATAAGTCTTCCAGCTGCTTCTTAATCTTCAAATGTTTTAGGACAAGGACACGAGGAGAGCAATCTCTGGTCAGATGGGCAATCCCTCAACTTCATGACATTGATGCCTTGTCGAACATGGTCGATCCGGATCTGTCTGGAAACTATCCAGTCAAATCATTATCACACTTCGCTGACATTATTTCCCGTTGTGTTCTGGTAAGTTGTGATCCTCACAATCTTGACTCACTATAGTCTATAAAGTCTCATTAGTTCACAAAAATCAAGAACAGATAGCATGCATCTTGACTGACTAGTCATGTTCCATGTAGTCGACCCACAGAGACGATAAATGCATGGGTTGTTGTTACTGTACACATCTGAGTAACTGCCTTGCCTAAAATGCATCTGTTTTTATGCAGACGGAGCCTGAATTCAGGCCACCGATGTCTGAAGTCGTGCAGGATCTCATGCAGCTGTTAAGGAGGGAATCTCCACATAGATCAGAAGAGGACTAACATAGTACAAACGCTTCACTAGCCATTAAATCAAGTCACTAGGAGCAAGAATCGGGGGATCAATCATGGAATGCAGCTCGTGTGCAAGAACACGAGCTGCTCAACCGCGAACTGATGCTCCGTCACACTAACGGGGCATGCTGGAGGAACAGATCTGCAAGAAGCTCCGTTTTGAGATCTGACAGCCCTGGTTCTTGCTCTGTGAGTTCTTCACTGAAATTCGTCGAGGAAAATCACTAACCGATTATTGGATCATTATATTACATTCTTAAACTTGAAATTTGTACAAGGTGTTGCTGTTTTTCATCCATAATTCTTTGTTTTTAAAACCTTGTGGCTTGAGCCTAGTTGCATTGCTATAGGCAGAAATATTGATTGTTTGGTTCATAGTAGTAACATTTTTGTTCTTTCAACTGACAATTTTTTTTAATGGTTGTTTTTACTTGTTTGTTGATGTTTTAACTTTTAGAAGTTTGTTAAAAAAATGAGATTTGAGTTCATCAACACCCTATTGGCCATAGCATTAGCATAAGGAGATTAAGGACAACCGACAACCCAAATTTTGGTAGGCCAGAAAATGACTTCAAAAATACATTGCATGAAACTCAGTTCCGGTCTGAAACCCAACTAAACTTATAATCGTAATTCTAACATGCAAAATTAATAAAAATATTAAAAGAAAAGGCATCAACTATTAGTCTGTATTACATTTAACAAAGTTTCTGGCCACTAGGAATCCAGCCACTCATCTTTACATTTTAAAATATATGAACAAATTCCAATTTAAATTTAACTTTGGTATTTACCATATTATCCACTTCCTTTTAAGTTTAATTTTTCTATACTTGATTGACAATTATCATGTTTCGTGTATAAATTATTAAAAATAAATTAATTTATAAATATATATATATCATCCCAAGATGAAAATTCTCTCTCTCATTTTTTTTAAGACAAATTTTCTATCAACTAGGTTGCACTATGCATCCATTTTCAAAATTTATACATTAACGGATTAAAATATATTCCCTCCGTCTACTTTCAAGGGTATCATTTTTCTATTTTGGGCGTCCGCCCTTAAGGGTCTCATTTCATTTTTTATACATATGAGATCCATACACACTCACTAATATAACTAAAAAATGGGACCCACATCTCCACTAATACAACTACTCACTACATATTAAATAACAATACTCATTAATCTCCGTGCCCAAAATCGAATGACACCCTTGAATCCGGACAGAGTAAGTATAAATTAATAAATAAAAATGATATTTTTCCTTAGCGAATTTTCTAATAAAAAAGAGTGAGACTCTTGTGCCCCCGGGGACACACCGTGCGCCTTTAGAATTTAGTATTATGGGTAGAAGTATATTGTTTTGTTCTAAAGTGTATATAATTTAATTAATAAGGATACACCATTTTATTGTAAAGGGTATACACTTTTCATTAATATTTTTAGGGTTACTACGGTATTGGATACATAAAATAATGCATAATTGCTATAAATTACATGACTCAAAGCACTAATACTCATAATTACACAATTTGTTTGCACAAATTTGTTTTGCACAATTTGATTTGCACAATTTTATTTTTGCACAATTTTGTTTTTGCACATTTTAAGTTCTAACGGAGGTCCGGTAGCCGCCGGCGGTCCGATGGAGACCTGGCGACTGGCTGACGGTTGTCCGACGACCGGCTGCCGGCGGTGGTCCGACAGTGGTGGGTGGGTGAGGGGGTAGGGTGTATGAGATTATAAAGTTATATTTGGTATTTTACTTATATTTTGTATATGAAAGTAATTATTTGAATTCAATATATCTCATAGTAATTTAGGATAAAGTGTGTACCTATGAGTGATTTTCTCTATTTTTCATTTTTCTTTAGAAAATAAAGGATACACATTTTTATACTAAAGGATATATAATATAACACAAAATTCTAAAGACGTACGAAATATGATCCGTACGTCCGGGTATACATAAATTTTTGCCTATAAGAAATTAGTATACATTTATTAAAAAAAAATTATTACTATCATATATGAGTGCACACACCATCGTTCATTCTTGCCACGAAATATAAAAAATAAAATAAAATAAAATACTTTCATTGTCTTTGTCTTCCACGTTGTTAAGTGTTATAACTTACACGTACGCACGATGACAAATTTATTGTTATTATTATAATATACTATGGACTATATTTCTACATTAATTTTTTCTATTGCGGTGTTAAGAAAGGGAGAGTATGAAGTTTAATATCAATACTAGGTAAAAAATTTAATTTCAGTGTAAAATATAGATTATGGAGTGCAAAATAAATAAATAAATAAAAACGTTAAAGTTGACTATCATAAGAAAAATCACTCTCTTCCTCCCCCATACTTATATGCATTGATACTGTAAATACGGAATTAAAAAAAATTATTTTTGATCAATTTTATTGACTTTTAAGGGTATTATGTTATTTTTACGCAATAAATAAATTATAAAGTATTTTATTTGTGTTAGGCGGGAGTGATATTTTTAAAATTATGATAACTTTAGGTTGTTGGTTAATGTGAATTTTTATTTGGATAATAAAAATAAGTCTAGAAGGGACTAAAATGGAAAATGTGAAGATATGTATAAGATGACGGGAATACTTGGATACATTGAAGTTGGAAGGTAGAAAATTCGCATATATTAATATAAAATCCGTACCGAAAAATATAAATTTCCCGGCATAAACCAGTTCGACATTTTTCGAAGAAGAAATTTTTTCCTGATTTAGACCACCATTTTCGCCTACATTCTCTAGATCTGTGTGCATTTGCTAAATTCTGATCTTTTGTTGAAGAGAGGCTGTTGTCATGGCTGGTCGTCGCGATTCCAATCCCTTTGATGACGACGAAGTGAACCCTTTTGCGGTAATTCATTCTCTTTTTTCTATCTTTGTTACGGATTACGTATCCTTCATTGGGATTTTGGGAAATGTGATTTGATTCTGGTAAAATATGATTAGAGAAAATCAATGTTGGTGACGCTTTGCCGCTTCTGATGTGAGATCTATTTTCTGTATTCGAAATTTGATTTTGTTGCACGTGGTAACCGTATTAACCACTCGAATGATCGGACGTTGAGAGCGTAGGTAAGAAATCATGAATTATTGGGGGTTCGCTTCGTATTGCTTTTGTTTAGAAAACAATGCAAAACAAAATATAATCCACGTTTAGGAAATCTTGGTGGTGTAGATTACTTGCTCAGAGAAGACATTTGATTTCGAAGAAAAAGTGTATTTTCGGTGCACAGTTGTGTTTGTTCATTATTTCATTTTATGTTGTTGTCTTTGTTGTTATTAATTATACTTTGAAGGGTTGAAATACTGAGGTGAGAAGGGAATCTTCTTAATTTCTATCTGTTAATTTATTTGGAAACTGCAAGATTATGATAGTTATAATTTTCTGACGTTCAAAGATTTTAATATGTGTCAAATTTTTATTTATCTATTCTTTTTCAGAGAAGTTGATGTGCTAAATAATTTACCTTCTTTCCAATCAGTAGCTTCACGTTTTGTGCGTGTAAACTGATCTGTAGAACCAATGTTAATCAAATGAGTAATAAAAAATGTTAAATGAAGCAGCATAATGTAACTATTTTATGTTAACATACACTTCTGGCTACATATTAATGCATGTTGGACTTTGGATGGAGAAACGTAGATTGTAGATACACTGTATGCCAGCAACATACATAGACAACAGGGCCAGGTGAATGTCTATAGAAGATACTGTCCTTTGTCATTTGTTAGTTAATAGTTTGGTTGGTCAGTGTATGAGTTGTCTGAACTACGCCTTTATGGAAAAACATCCTCTTTTATCCTTTATCTATCCAATATAGATGAGAAATTCCTGCTTTTCCTTATGAGCGTGAGCTAATGGTTTTAGGACCAAGGTCCTGGGAGGGGTCGCACAAATTACAGTGGGGGTGCATTTTTCATGTCAGTAAGCTTTATTCTCTTTTAGAACGCATGTTATCTAGTCTTTCTGAATGAGAACTTGGCATCTACTTGATATTTAGACTTTCTGAAATCTTACACTATTTTGGGTGTTTCTTGCTCTCTGCATTTCTTCTTGATCACTGCTCTCTGATTATGAGTCATAGGGTTTGTGGTCAACCACATTTTGAAAGCATCTATTTTTTCCTTTTAAGAGCAAGATGCAGTTTTTCATTTTCAGTTTTTCATTTTCAGTTTGTAGAAGTATATTAATTGCGACAGTTCCTGTCTGGATAGTAACTAGCATTACCTTGGGAGAATCTGTGTGTGTGGTTTTCTTTCCTCAGAATAAATGTCTTTAATTAGAACCTCTAATTTATATCTATAATTCTCCCATTAACTATATCGTCCAAGTTGTTATCTCCTTCTCTAAATCACGTGTATAAATATGTTAGGCACATAAGATAGGGAGCCCTAACTTACCTAAAACCATGGCTAAAGGTGAAGGGTTGACCCCCACTTATATGCCTTTCCACACTTGCGTGTGGAACCGATGTGGGATATCATAACATAATATGACATAGCATACTCTAAAGAACTGTCATAGTTTTCTTTCTAGTTCTAATGTACAATTTCTTGCTGAGATTTTAGAATCCTGGAAATGTTCCCGCAGCAAATTCAGTTCTTTCGCCACTTCCTCCGGAGCCTGCTGACTACGAACGTGGGGCTACATTTGATATTCCTCTTGATACTGCCAATGTATATTGACAACCTGAATAGTTGTTACTAACCAATATTTTCAGATGATGAAATGATTTATTTTTAAATTTATTTATTTCTATTTTGTAGGATTTGAAGAGGAGAGAGAAGGAACTTCAAGCTAAAGAGGCTGAGCTGAAAAAAAGGGAACAGGTGATCTCTAGTGCTTGTTGCCTTTCAGTTTGGTTCAAGTTAAAAATATACCAACGAAATTTAATTGAAACTTTCTTGTTATAGTGTGATGCAATTTATGTGTAAGTTTCATCAATTTCTTTTGCGCTAATAATGAAATGTTGCTATTGTTTCTTGAAGTCTTTGGTGATTTAGATAATCTTGACTGACATAGTTTTCATTATTTCTTTTTTATCCTGTACTGTATATAGATCATCAGTCCCAGGTCCACTTTTAATATACTTTTCTCTGTCTGTGTAATTGTGATCTATTGTTTTTAGGTGGCTGTAGTCTTAGATTCGCATGTTGCTGAATGTCTAAGATACAGTCTTGATTCTTGTGATTTCAGACATGAGTCCCATTGTTAACCAATTTACTGTGGATGGTGCTGTGTAGGAACTGAAAAGGAGGGAAGATGCAATCAAACAATGTAACTCGCAAAATCTGTTTGTAATTTGTAAAATCTACCTTATTATCCTATTATCCATAAATTAATGCATTATACGTAATTTTTCAGCTGGAATTATCATTGAGGAAAAAAACTGGCCGCCATTCTTCCCAATTATTCATCATGACATTGCGAATGAAATCCCAGTCCATCTGCAGAGGTTGCAATATGTTGCATTTACGACATTGTTGGGTATGACAAGTTCAACCTTCCTTCAATTATGTTTTTAGTGGATCACCTCATAGTCTGTGTGAGGTTTCATAGACTGTTCTTATGATGTGAAATAATTGATCATCACTACAGTGATGAGGAGATATGATTCTCATTATATACAAATGGATCCGTAAATTGTGGGTCTAATAAATGAAAGAAGAAAGAGTACATGCCAAGTCAACTATTTCATCTAATAAGTCAACTATTTCGTCTGATACCCCCCGTCAAGCGCTGCGTGGGATGTAAGCAAACGCAAAGCTTGGTACGCAAGAACTCAAACGCTGGTCGTGGTAAGGCCTTGGTAAAAATATCTGCTAGCTGAAGATGAGACGGAACGAACTGAGTGTGCAACTTGCCGGAGGAAACTAGTTCGCGAATAAAATGACAGTCAATATCGATATGTTTGGCACGTTTATGTGCCACTGGATTCTGAGACAAGAAAATTGCACTTCTGTTGTCGCATAGCAGAGTCGCCGGAGTAATGGGTGACTGGTGAAGCTCCTGCAATAAATTCAACAGCCAAACAATTTCCGAACCGGTGTTAGCCAAAGCCCGATACTCAGACTCACAACTTGAGCGGGCGACGGTAGGCTGCTTCTTGGCGCTCCAGGAGACGAGATTACCTCCAAAAAAAATCGAGTATCCATATGTAGAGCGTCTAGTATCCACACACCTGGCCCAATCCGCATCAGAATACCCAACAATCGTCCTTTGTGGATGATGTGCGAAAGTAAGACCATAATGTATCGTGCCTTTAACATATCGAAGAATGCGCTTAACAGCAGAGAAGTGATCAACAGTGGGAGAATGTAGAAACTGACTAACAGTGTTCACAGCGAATGAGAGATCAGGCCTAGTGATAGTGAGGTACTGTAACGCACCGACCAAAGAGCGATAAAGAGTTGGATCATCAAACAACGAACCAGTACTCCGCAAGGAAGTTCCAACTGCAAGTGGAGTGGAAACAGGCTTGCAATCGAGCATAGCAGCACGCTCTAAAATATCTCGAGCATATTTCGCCTGGCCAACGAAAAACCCACGAGAACTGTAAGAGACCTCAAGCCCTAAAAAATAGGTCAGCTTGCCAAGATTCTTAATAGCAAACTCTTTATGAGTGCGATCAATAAAACGCCGAATGAGACCCGGATCATTTCCTGTAAGAATGATATCATCAACATATAGGAGAAGATATAAAAGGGAGGTCCCTTTGTGAAAACAGAACAATGAAGAGTCAGACTGAGTCTGCCGAAACCCCAGGGTTGCCAGATAAGTACTAAATCGCTGAAACCAAGCCAATGGAGCTTGGCGAAGTCCATACAAAGCCTTCTTAAGGCGACAAACATGAGATGGATTACGCGTATCAACAAATCCCGGTGGTTGAGCCATATAGACTGGCTTGGATAGAACCCCGTTCAGAAAGGCATTTTTAACATCCAATTGATGCAGAGGCCATTGATGATGGACAGCGAGAGCTAGGACGAGACGAACCGTGGCGGCCTTAACAACAGGGCTGAAGGTGTGGTGAAAGTCAGAGCCAGGAATTTGAGTAAACCCTTGAGCGACAAGCCGAGCTTTGTATCGTTCAATCGAGCCATCGGACCTGTATTTGGTCCGAAACACCCATTTGGAACCCACAATGTTTGCTTCTGGGGGAGGAGGAACCAAATCCCAAGTCTGATTCTTCATCAGTGCATCAATTTCCTCATGCATAGCAGCCATCCAATGAGGAGATTTCGAGGCCGACTTGAAACCACGAGGATCAGAAACAGTGGTTAAAGAGCTAAGTAAAGCTGTGTAGGTCAGATCGACAGGATACCGTGGTTTGAAAATCCCAACCTTTGCACGGGTGACCATTGAATGAGTGGGCCTAGCATGAGGGATTGCCGGCTGTGCCGGGTAAGTCGGAGATGCAGGAGGCGGCACCGGAGCAACGGGCGGCACCGGAGGAGCTTCTGGAATGACATGATGGCCAGGGGCATGAAGAGAAGCATCGTCGACCAACTCCGGGTCCGTATGCAGTGGAGACCGAGTGGAAGAAGGAGATTCGACCACGATAGGAGTAACAGGATCCAAGAAGCTCGCAACGGCCAGGTTATGAGCTGACTGAGGAACATTTCCAGAGAAAGGAAATGTCTGCTCATCAAATTGAGCATGTCTAGTAATGTAAATGCGGGCGGAAGACGGATCAAAGCATCGAAAACCCTTATAAGTACTGCTGTATCCCAAAAAAATGCAAGATTTACTCCGTGGTGAAAGCTTATTTGAGGCATAATCACGCAGGAAAGGAAAAACCCGACAACCAAATGGTTTGAAAAGTGCGTAATCCAAAACTTTGTCAAACAACATTTCATACGGAGACTTGTTCTGAAGAACAACCGATGGCAGCCTATTGATGACAAATACTGCAGTTGAAAAAGCATCAAACCATAAAGATGGAGGCGCAGAGGCATGAAATAACATGGAGAGACCAGTTTCAGTGATATGTCTGTGTTTACGTTCTGCCCTGCCATTTTGCTGCGGAGTATAAGGACAGGATAACCGGTGCAAAATACCATTAGTAGCTATAAAATTAGCAACCCGGTTGTTTACAAACTCAGTGCCCCCATCAGATTGAAAAACCTTGATGGGGCGAGAAAATTGTGTGCAGACAAATTTGTGAAATCGAACAAGCACATCAAAGAATTCTGATTTAGCAGATAATGGATAAAGCCATGAGAAACGTGAGTAATCATCAACAAAAACAGCATAATATCTATAACCAGCAGAAGAAACAACAGGAGCAGGCCCCCACAAATCACAATGCACCAAATCAAGAACACAAGAGGCACGTTTCTCATTTAAAGAGAACGGAAGTTTTTTGCTCTTAGCCAATTGACATGAAGAACAAACAGTAGGATCTGGTAAAATGGATGTAACAGACAAATAACCCAGTTTATTTAGCAAGGAAATAGCACTAGGTGAAACATGTCCTAGGCGTAAATGCCATAAACCAAAGCTAGCACGTAAGTTTTTATTATGAATTGCAGCAACTAAGGCCGTTGTTCCATGTTCCAAAATGTAAAGCCCATTCTCACACCTTCCCCGAGCCAGAACCTTCTTTGTCAGTCGATTCTGAATAGCAAAAGACTTGTCAGAGAACATGATATCAACAGCACAATCCGAAGTCAATTTGCTAATAGAGAGTAAGTTTTTAGTGAGGCCCGGCACAACAAAAACATTCATCAAATCAATATCGGGCAAAATACGACGGGAACCAATATGAGAAATGTTTAATGAATTTCCATTACCAACAGTGACGGAGCTGTTACCAGAATATGGTCCAAAAGAATCCAAATGATCATTGTGAGGAGTCATGTGCGCAGATGCCCCGGAATCCACATACCAATCCGAGTTTGTATTTGAAGAAGAAACATTGCATGCGGCATGGAAAGCTTGAGCAAGGTCCGCATTGTTGGACGGAGGAACAACAGGAACAGAACCTGGCCGTCCACCAGCATAGCGTTGGAGTTGAAGAAAACGCGGACACTTGTCAGCATAGTGTTCGCCCCGACACAACTGGCAGCGAGGCGTGTAAGTGCGTCTGCCACCGCGTCCGGAGCCACCTCGACCACGTTGTCCAGAGGCGAAGCCACCACCTCGACCACGCTGCGGGACAGAAGCACGACGATCCTCACTCTGATCGTCGCTGACCGTGAAGGCTGCCGGAGTTGGCAAGACTGTCGGCCGTTCCATTGAGCGCGTCATAAGGTCAAATTGAATTGCTTGATGAAGGAGATCTCGGAACGGCGGCATGGGTTGCAGCGCCATCCTCGTGTCTGCAAAATTGGCAAACGAGGGACCGAGCCCCCGTAGAAACCAATGGCTTTTGTCATTTTCATCCACCGGCCGTTGGATGGCCGACAGCTGATCGCATAGTAGTTTGAAGCGGCGGCCGTAATCTGCCACCGATTGATCATCACGGCGTAAGAAAAGCAGTTCCTCGCGCAGTTGGTTGGCGCGCGAGGTGGAAGCGTGGGCAAAGGCCGACTCCAACGCTTCCCAAGCAGATCGAGCAGTGGTGCAGTCAAGAACTTCCGCCATGGCTTCCGGTTCAAGCGTGGCATACAAGACACCAAGAAGCTTCTGGTCTCGTAAGTGCCAGGCGGAGTAATCAGGATTAGGGGAGATCTCACCCGTGGCAGATGGGACAGACGTGAGGGGAGATGGGGATGAGCCATCGATGAGATCAAACATCTCAAACGTGGCTGCCATGGACAAGAACTGCCGTTTCCACATGAGATAGGTGGTAGTGGAAAGCTTGATTTGGACTAAGTTGATCATGGCAGTCGTCTGTGAGGAGGGAGACGGGGCGGGGGCTGCCATGGATGAAGGAGAAAATAAGCGAGAGAGAGAAGAGGAATGGCAGATGGCTGTGGGAGAAAGAAAGCAGAAGAGAGAAAATTAGGGGTTAGGATACCCAGCTGATACCATATGATGTGAAATAATTGATCATCACTACAGTGATGAGGAGATATGATTCTCATTATATACAAATGGATTCGTAAATTGTGGGTCTAATAAATGAAAGAAGAAAGAGTACATGCCAAGTCAACTATTTCGTCTAATAAGTCAACTATTTCGTCTGATAGTTCTTTGCCTGCGCCTAGCTCGCAGAGGATGCCAGTACCGTATGGGTACATGTAATTGCATGTTTTATATGTTCATTTTATTGACACTTACCCTGTTTCCGATTTTCATAAGATTGACACTTTGTCCCTGAGAATAGTATTAAAGCACAAAAACAAAATTCTATTAATCTGCAAATTCAGGGATTGGGACTAGAAACCATAAACCTTCTATCATAACTAGTTATTAATAATTTTTAAATGAGTAATAAGTACCTGAGCCTGAAGGTTTTAATTGCGAGGAGTTATCAAATATCCTGTGTGTATAAAATATAAGTACTAGTATGGAATAAGAACTTGGTGATATATAGAAATTCATCATTGGATTCAATAAGGATCTAGAACAGCTCAACTAGGCGATTTATTATTATGTACCAAATAGTATCTGTTGCAAATGTGACGGCAAGAAAATAATTTAGATGGTGCAAAGTTTATACATCTTGCTGATTTGTGACTTTATGTTGATTAGGTGATACTGATAGGTCTACGTTAAATTTCTAGTAGTAGATTATATGTACTACTGATAAGTTGTTTTAGTCATGGTTTGATGTGCGGGATGTGATTGCAGGTGTTACAGCGTGTCTTCTGTGGAATGTGATAGCTGTTACTATTGCTTGGATCAAGGGAGAAGGTTGGTGGCGTGTTATAAAATACTGATTTATTGGGGCTCTTTTAAGATGTTAAGGGGCTACAGATTTTACCTGTTGTAGGTCCTACTATTTGGTTTCTTGCTATCATCTACCTCATTTCTGGTGTTCCTGGAGCCTATGTGTTATGGTATCGTCCTCTTTATCGTGCAACTAGGTACTTATACCGCTCCCTTCTTCTTTCGATTCTCTTTCCGGGTGGCAGTTAAGCCCAAATCATTTTATTCTCCCCGAGTTTTTGTATCATGTCATATTAAGAATTTTTTTATGACTTTTTAATTTCTAGGACTGATAGTGCTCTCAAATTTGGATGGTTTTTCTTGACTTACGCTGTAAGTGTATGCTCACTTAATTCTAAATATTCTCGATGTTAACAAGGATTTTCACTATTTTCTTTTTTCTGTGATTTTGGTTGTGTAGCTTCACATTGGCTTCTGCGTTTTTGCGTCTGTTGCTCCTCCAATGATCTTTAAAGGAAAGTCCTTGACGTATGTATTCCTTTTATTTTCTGCACGAATGTATTTTTTTCTAAACTGTAAGTATTTAATGTGCCTTATGGCCTGGGGTCGATGAAACACACAAAAGAAGGGAATATAAGTAACTTTAATGTGGATAAGTATAGAAAAAAGATTTGTGAATGCTCTACTTTGACAATTCAAAGTGAAAAAGAAAAAGATCTAATCCTCATCATTTTTGTTGTACTGCTGACTGACGAATGTCCAATTTGTTTGTTGGCAGTGGAATATTGCCCGCAATTGATCTTTTAACAGAAAATCCTGTGGTTGGGGTAAGACAAGATTTATGGTGCATTCAGGAATTTCATTAGAGTTTTCTTTGACATGTATTAGTAAGATATGATTTATGACACCATTTACTTTTCTCTAGTGTCTATTTTAAGCATACCTTTACTAAACACAATCCACCATCTCTCTTAATCACTTTTAATTCTACAGTTCTGCTTTTAATCTTGTTTACTGGTGTTCTTTGCGCTTTGCATTATTACTAAGGCCCCTGACACATTCTCATCTTCTTTGCAGATTTTTTACTTTGTGGGATTTGCATTCTTCTGCATTGAATCACTGATTAGCATATGGGTGATTCAGGTTCAAATATACTTTTTTCCTTTTTTATTCCATATTTCTTGATTTTTAATTGGCCCTGCCTGGAAACTGAGATGTTCATGAAAAATCAAACAATTTGCAGCAAGTTTACATGTACTTCAGAGGCACTGGAAAAGCTGCAGAGATGAAGAGGGAGGCAGCAAGATCAACTATGATGGCTGCATTGTGACATCCCAACGATGCCTCAACTGTGACTTCGTAGGTTACTTGTTTTGCTCAATAGAAAAAATCAACTTATTTGATTTCACATGATACGTAGGAAATTCTTTGATCTTCTCTAGTGAATATAATCGGCATATAGTTCTTGATTTGCGAACATAAGGGTGTTTCCGAGCATTTTTTTGGTACAGCTTTTTGTTACGATATTTTGATCAAATAATAGTTCTAAATACAATCAAATTTAGTGATATTCAACTTATGCGTTGACACTAAAGATTGAAAATAAAATCTAACAATGCTTCTAGGATTTGCATATTCCTTTCTTATTCAACTACTACACATAAAATGACCAAATGACATAGAAAATCAAGAATCAAGTGCATTTGTTTACATATAAAAATTATTTGGCTGCCACACTTGCATCTTCTCACTTTTATTTTGCAGCTCCTTTTTATTATAATGAACATGACAAATTCTTGCTTGCCCCATACACTCATAGATCTAGGTTGATTATCTAACCATTTACCATATAGAAAATATAACACCAAAATATAGTAGGAGATTAGGTTTGTGCGTCCCAATCCAAATGTTGTACTTTATATATATTTTTGGGGATTACTTAGCTAATCCAGGCTCATACATGAGTCGGGTCAGTATCATCCGTTAGATTAATTCTCTTTAATTGTAGATCGTTAGATGATCAAATCTTTTCTCTCTCTTCTATATGCTACTTGCTTAACAAGTAAAATAATATAATACTATAATAAAGAGTAAAGACAAATGTCATCTCTATTTATTAATTACCAACCAATCATGTGATTTAATTTTTGTGAAAAAATTTAAATATTTATAAGTCTATTTGTACATCTCTATTATTAATAAAAATTATATTAAATTATTCGTCTTTTCAAGATCTTTAATTTGATATCCATATCAACTATACAATAAATATTTGAAATATAATAAAAATATTAATTACTAATTAAAACATTTTTAATTGACTTTTATTACTATAATACTAGTTAAAAATATCCATAAATTTAAATAAATATTTTTATTTATCCATTTTAAAATATAAATTTCGTGAAACCCACCCCATAAACTTAATATTCTAACTAATAAACAAACTAATATCCTACAGCTAATCACTATTCAATCTAGAGTTATGCGGAACATATATTATCATATTCTGATTTTTATTTTATATGTATATTATTCAATTTAATTTTTATTTAGATTGTTATTTTATAACGTGAATTCATATTTAATTTTCTAATTTTTAAAATTATGGAGTAATTAATAATTAATTAATTCAATTTTTTTAATGTACTTAATTATAAGATGTAATAGTAATATTTTTAATAAAAAGTGATATTTAATAAAAGAAAATTAATATTCATTCTATTGAACTATTTCATGTGAAATTCGTATTACGGATAAAAGATAACACAAATATTTGTGTAAAGTGAATTTTCATACATATGTAAACTCTGTTACTCTTTAATACATAAAAGAATTACTATATAGACACATAAATTGTTACTCTTCTAAATTAAAAAATTACTCTTCAAATTCTTGTAATCCTAATTTATCGATTACTCTTTAGTAAATGAGAAATTATTTTTTAGAGACATGAATTATTACTCTTTTGTATAAAAATTGTTGCTTTTCAAAGAATAATTTTTTATATACTCCTCTCTAAAGAGTAATTTTTAAAAATATGGATTACAATATAAACCCGTTTTATATGAGACTTACTCAAAATATAATATTTTTTTTAATTTAAAGTGATGATAACCATTAATAGTAAGAATAAAAAATATTAGAGATAGTGTTGGTCGAGAGCATCTCCTAATTTGTAAGACAAATTATCCATGTACACAATTAAAAAACTTTTAAATTAAATAAAATTAAATAAAAAATTGGAAAGAAAACAACGCCTTATTTTAGTTGTTATCATAATTTAATTAGCTAGATTCGTTATTATTTTTTATTCGGCTTCCATTTAAGTATAAAGAATATCATTATTTAATTTATTATATAATACATGATTATTTATTTAAGATTATAAATTTAAGTGGATTAAATTAGATAATGTATTATATTTATTTGATTTGTTACCTATACTCATCATCTTATAAATTTTATTTAAAAATATACAAATGTCATAACACTTAAAACTATTTAAAAAGTTAAATTAAAAAATAAATAATATAAAAGTATCTTTAGATAAAAGATAAAGTACATCTTTTTATTAATAAAAAAAATAGGATTAACGTAGAAAGAGAATAAAAGTACTACAATATATCTTTTTTTTTAAAGTAAAATATTTACAATTTATGGTGACTTGGGTCATATGTGAGCATAGGTCACCTAAGAATTGCCCTATATTTTTTTTTATTGAATATAATACTTTTCAATGTAAAAACTTATACCTTGATTTTTCGAAAAAAATAAACTAATAATTTTCTTAATCAAACCTTAATACCATCCGTATTTAAACCAATTTTTTCAATAGTGAAATAATATCTATATTAATTAAAATTTATACGATGCCTAAAAAAAACCTTTAAACACACGCAAAAAGACATGATCTTGTAGCGTATCAAAGTACATTATCCATTTCACCAAAAAAATAAGAAGGTTTGGAATACGAGCAAGTATCCCCCCTTCATTCCAAAAATGCTTCTTCCATATGCTGGAAATAGAGATTGGGCAAATGCTCGGTATCTCTGTCAGTATTTTGCAATGATCCATAACCAATTCTCCACTACCACCCATTTCAAGTATTTGAATTCAACTAACACTCAATTCTTCTATACCCAATGGCTTCAAATCATAATATGCTGATTGAGCGTGTGGTGAGGATGATCATCATACACACCTTCGTGGTTCCTACCACAGAAATCACTTCAAGTCCATCCGTGAATCCACTCACAAAGTTGCTTCTTTGGCCCTTCAGTACCTACAACATCAAAGTCATCCAAGAACAGGGCTTCACCTCTGCCGTCATACCTTTCGTTTTTTCACTGGATTGCTAGAACTGGAGCCTTGATCAACATCCGCATACATTTCTCGATATCTCTTCCAACCGGAGGTCACATTATCCAATCTATACTTTGATATCTTTGATTTCAGATTCTTAATACAACTGTAAGCCTTGTTGATGCAGCCATTTGCACCACCATGCTGTCCAAATCGGAGCATGTATTTGTCAAGAACATCTTCAACAACTCTGAGGAACTCCCTCATTTGCGCCATCTGATCTTGGATATGCACCACTTCTCGTCCAAGCCCACCGAGTAGTTGTCCCTCTTCACGTAGCAACAAAGCAACCTGATTCAAAGAAAATACTTATATATTTGTGCTTGTTGATAATAAGACGAGTCGTAAATTTCTTTCGACTCAAATACGAATAGCTTGATAATTTTATTCTTAGTATATATTTTCATAATTCAGGCTCGAGCTTGAGACGAAATTTTAATTTTTATCTAACATAAAACTCTATTCAAAGTTATTTGATATTTGTATCAAACGAGCTTAAAAGAAACTTTAGTTATTTCTTTCAACTAACTATGTTTGCTCTAGAATTTGGATTTTGGACAACGAAAATTATCTCCATTTTCCATGTTGATTGTGCCGTATGCAGTAGACCCAATTTACACCATTTCAGTTCTAAAATCTTGTTATATGATTGTGACGTGGATTTCACACGCTACACTATTATAATTATTTATTTTACATTAAAATATATTTTTTTCAACTACTATATATTAAAATATTATACCGTTCCTTAATCTCTGTATAAATAAATATTAATACAATTATTTATTTTATATTAAAATATTATTATTTTTAACTCATTATATATTAAAATATTATATTCTTTAATTAAAAAAACACGCAATAACATGGGACGTAAATTAAGTGATATAATATTTTATGGGTAGTTGATGATAGTTGAGGTGAGAAAAATAATATTTAAATGTAAAGTGGATAGGTTTATTAGTATGGTGTGAGAGGGCCATGAAGATATATTAAGGGTTAATTGCGTAAAAAAACCCTGAACTTTCAACACATTGCAATTAATCCCAATTTTTATAAAGTTGCAAATAAAACTATGACTTTTATGTTGGTGCAATTCGCACCCATCAGTGCAGACATGGCATATGGCCTCCATGTGAGCATTTGAAACAACATCGTTTCTGCCTCATCATCCCAATTAAAATGCAAATCCTAATTAATTTAACCCCAAACCCAAACCTGCAACTAAACTAATGATCTGATCTTCCCTTCCATTACATTCCATTCCATCAATGGCTGTCTCTTTAATGGATCTCTCCTCCCCATCCTTCATCGGCCAGGCGATGAAGCTCTCCCCCTTCACCCCACAGATCTCTGGCAACAATACCCTCCGGCAGCCTCTAGTAAGGCCCCAACCGTGTCAAGTATCTGGGCCCATTCTCTGGCGAGCCCAATCCACCGGAGAATGTCTAAATCATGGACAACCATTGTGATCAGTTGAATTTAATGATTTTGAGAGAGAAATTAATGGGTGGGAAATGAGTGGATTTGGTGAAGAAAAACAAAAGGAAGGCAACAAAATAGATGAATCGCTTGTGGAGTGGGATTTTGCGGAACCTAAATGGCCAAAAAAAGTGAATAGCAAAAAATGATTGTTAATGGTGATGATTTTGACAGAGATTTAGTAGTAATGAAAAAGGCATGAGTTTGTAATTAGATTTGTATCATTAAAGGTGAGTGAGATTTGGAAACTGATCCAAGGAGAAAACTACAAATATTGATCTTCTGCAATGCTGCTTACTGAGAGGTGTCGATGGGCAGGTGGCTTAGGGTTTAATTAATTAGGATTTGCATTTTTATTTTGGGGAAGAAGGCAGAAACTACGCTGTTTCAAATGCCCACATGGAGGTCCATATGCCACGTCAGCACTCGGGTAGGTGAAGCCTGCCGCGATGGGTGCGAATTGTACCAATATAAAGAGTCATGATTTTATTTGCAACTTTATTAAAATTGGGATTAATATGCAATGGGTTGAAAGTTCAGGGTTTTTTACGCAATTAACCCATATATTAATTATTTTGTGCGGGTCTCATTTACTAAAAAGGAAAATGCATCTCTTGTGTTGGGACGGACGAAAATGGTAAAATGCAAACCTTGTTGTGGGACGGAGGGAGTATATATTTCTCTCAATTTAAATAAATACAAACACATGTGTAAATCAGGTTTACGGTGTAAATTTTATGGTCCTCTTCCAATCCTATACTCCATACTGTATATATATTGTTAAGATGTTTAAATTAAGAGAACCACATGTTTATAAGTAAACAGGCGGTCCAATATAAAATAAGCCAAAAATTGGCTATATAAGTACAAGCAACTAAGTAGTTTCTCTAATGAATAATTAATCATTAGGGGCGGCTATTTGCATCCCCAGATCTATTAAATGAACCCCAAGTTCTAGATATACCCCGCTAAAATTAAAAGTTAAACATATAAATTATTAAGTACACCCCATTTAAGACTATTTTACCCTTTTAATTAATTAAACCCTAATTACTAAAAACTAATTAATCAAAAAATAAGAAGAAAGAAACGCCGGTGAAGAAAAGAAGAGATCGACGTTGCAACACCGTAGAAGAGAAAGGGTTGATGTACTGACTCCACAGAAGAGAAAAAAAGAGAAAAAATTAGAACGACGTGAGGCAAGAGAAATGAAAAAAACGTATGCCTATATATTCTAAACTTGCAAACGTGGGTATTCCTAGAGTGTAGATGCATACACTGTCGCTGGAGATCTCAACATACTCCCCAAACTGCCACCTTCGACTACACTCCGCCTCCGTATAAGGGCCCCACCGCCGCCGAACTCTTGGCGAAGCAAAGAGAGTTTCTCAGCCCTTCCATGTTCCATGTTATACTTTTACAGCAAACCTGCGAGTACTTGTTATTTCAATTTTCTAACAATTTGACTGAATCACTGCCTAATAATAGGTGAACATTGTCCATGGAAAAATGCAGTACTTATTCGACGAACATGTGTTGCTGCAACCGAACACATATGCTTGTTCGGTTGCAGCAATTGACCACCATATGAATAAGAAATCTTAATGTGTTCGGTTGCTACAACTGAATACATATGCTTGTTCGGTTGCAGCAACCGAACACCTTAAGATTTCTTATTCATATGGTGTTCGGTTGCTGCAACTGAACATATATGCTTGTTCGGTTGCAGCAACCAAACACCTTAAGATTTCTTATTTGTATGGACCGAACACTTTAAGATTTCTTATTCATATGCTTGTTCGATTGCTGCCACCGAACACCATATAAATAAGAAATCTTAATTTATATTTATAAAGGGATATTTACTCTTAGCACATATGGATATTTTAGTCCTATAAAATTTATGGGGTACATTTATTAAAATTGGGGGTGCAAATAGCCGCTCCCTTAATCATTTTGCTCTTCTCTTAGCTTCAGAATTACTGGGATATTTATGGTATCAATCGGGTCTGGAATGTTGAGTTTTGATTGAGAACGAGTATTAGGCTTAACACTCGATTGGACATATTTCTTAGTACGTTTGCCTTTGTTCGGTTTGACACCTGGAAGAGCAGGAAACTCCTCAAAAAGGTCCTGAGTTTAGTCCCCATAATTAAAGTAACAACTAGTATGGAATATGAACTTGGTGATATATAGAAGAGTTAATTGCAAAATAAATCACGAACTTTATTCCTATTGTAAATTAATCTTCACTTTTGAGAAATTGTAAAAAAAATCACAACCTTTAAGTATTGTTGCAAAATAATTCCAAAAAATCCATACTTTTAATTAGAAATTCATTATTGGATTCAACATAGATTTAGAACTACTCAACTAGGCGATTTATCATTATGTACCAATTGGTATCGGTTGCATATACGACGGCAATTCGAAGGATTTTCACTTTTTTTTTTTTTTTTCCTGTGATTTTGGTCGTGCAGCTTCACATTGGCTTCTGTGTTTTTGCGTTTGTTGCTCCTCCAATGATTTTTAAAGGGAAACCAAATCTGTGGATGCTCTATTTTGATAATCCAATGTGACAAAAGAACAAGATTTAATCCTCATAATTTTTGTTGTACTGCTGACTGACGAATGTCCAATTTGTTTATCATAATTCAAAATTTTTGAATGTCTAGATATATCAAATATCAACAAAATATTCAGTAATTTTAAATAAATTTTTAATAATTTTTTATTTTACTTTTACCAATAAAGCAATTATTTTTGTCATTAATATTTTCAATTTGAAAAAATAAAAATAAAAAGTATAGCAAAAGTGAAATTGTTTTATGTTGAAACCATTTTATATTTTTGACTTAAGTGTCACTTTTTATTCATTCATGATTTTAAAAACGTCACTTTCCATTAAAAATATTAATACATTTAAGGCGTCGGATATCTACACCACTCTTTTTTATACCATACACCCACTTTCTTGTTATTAACAAAAATATCAACACTAAAATCCCTAAAATACTTTTAATGAACCTCACAACACTCTAACTCTAACTTAATACCTAACACCTAATACACACCCCACATTACATCTCCCACTTTAAAAATATAATACCCTAAACCCCAACCACATACACCTCTCAACTCTTCCTTCCCCATTCACCCCCTTTTTGCAAGAGAGAGTGGAGTGAGAGAAGAGTGAACCCCTCCAATCGATTCCAACACAAAAATTTTACCCAAAACGTATAATGTAAGATGAAGAAGCAATAAAGAAGCTTAAGATACAAAATATTTCCACCGTTTTAAATGATATTTTTAAGAATTTTTTTAAGATGTTGTCGTGAAATTTTCAACCAACCAGGGACGAAAGTTCCCAGATCGATCGACCGTTGTTGGACGATTGATCTATAAACTTTCAATCAACGTTGGGCGATTAATCTATAAACTTTCAACCAACGTTGGACGATTGATCTATAAACTTTCAACCAATATCGAACGATTGATTCATAAACTTTCAACCAACATTGGTCGAATGGAATGAGATTTTTCATCCAACGTTGGTCGAACAGAGGTCATTTCCCATCCAATGCTCGTTCGACCAGTACTGGACGAGATTTTTTAGATCATTCGACCAGCACTGGACGATGAAGGCAAGATCCGTCAGCCAGCTTTGGATGACAATATTTAGATCTTTCGACCAGCTTTGATCGAACCGAGGCATAACCAACGTTGGACCAGTGCCGAACATGCCATCACGATTTCAACAAATTCTCATGTAAATCTCAATGACCCAACAACGAAAACTATCATATTTTAGTATAATTAGTCTAATTGAATCCATTGTTATGTGTTTCTTATCCAAGTTACAATTTTAGCAAGTTCTTCTCCTCTTCTTCTTCTTCTTCAAATTAATGTTAAGAGAGATGGATATATTTAGGTGGGGGTATGTGAGAGGAGGTGGATGAGGAGTAAGTAGGAAGTGGGTGAATGAAGTGAGAATTGGGTAGAGTAGAAAATAAATTGAGTGGTGTATCCATTAAGGGTATTTATGTCATTTTAAAATGAGTGTATCTATAATTGTAATATTTATTTTTATATAGATGGTGCGTGTATTGAAAAATTGGTGTATGGAGTAAAATAAGTGGTGTAGATATCCGGCGCCTACATTTAATTTAAACTATAAATTATTTATGAAACAGTTCACTGCAACATTATTACATTTCAATTTTCATTAATTGAATATCACATCTTAAATTTGATGAGCGGACTGGAGGCTAAACCGGTGAAAACAACGGTTCGAGATTCAACTGGTCGGACTGGTTCAATCGGAAAATTAAATTTCATATATTAAAAAAAATATACAATATATAAATTATTTAATATACTTATAAATAATTTGTGTAACAAAGTCATAGGCCCGTTAAAAAAAAACATGCCCATAGGCCATACATATTTGTTAGGGATTATTTATTTTAAAAGTAGTAAATTAATGACAAAGCTTAATTAGGGCTTTTAGGCAGCGCCTCACCGCTGTTTCTCTCTTATACTTTTTGGCAGAGTGTCGTTTCTCTCTTCATTCGTTTCTATTAGTTTTTCTCCAGTTCTCTCCATCTTCTCTGTTTCCTCACTTAAATAATTGATAAGGACTTTATACTCCATAGTTCATAATAACCTCAAATTCGTTGGCCTCATTAATCAAGAAGATTGCAGCCGAATCGTTAATAAACTCAATTCGTCGGCCTATCAAGAAGATTGCAGCCGAGATCTAAAAGTTCGTGGAGGCAGTGGCTTGTCTTTTTTAGGGATGTAATTTCTTGTAAATGATAATTTAGTGTATGATTAGATTTCAATCCTTTTAATAAAATGAATGCTTGAACATGGATTTTATTTGTTTTAAAACTAAAACCGGCGCTTTTTCGGTTTTTCCGGTTCTGACCGGTTCGAACCGATTATTCCCGGTTCAACTGTAAAAATAGTTTTTAGTTAGTTTTGGACCGGTTCAACCGGTTGTTGAACCGTACAGTTCCAGTTCTGATACCAGTTCAACTCCGATCAGATTTTCTAAACACTGTTTTACGCGTCTTATAAATCATCATTCTAGTATTATGCATTAAACCGTTAGTAGTATATATTGTATAACTTCAAAGATATAAATCATTCTAGTATTATGCATTAAACCGTTAGTAGTAAATATTGTATAACTTCAAAGATATAAATATGTTGTTATTGATTTGCTATGAGTTTTATTAAGATTTTAAATTGTATTTATTTATATATTAAAATTATTTATCAATATATTCTAAATTTACATAATCAAATTTCTTTTTTTTTTTTAAGATTTCCGTGATTTTTTAAATTTTTACATATATCAATAACGATTTTTGATATTTTCATCGATATATACATAAATTAAAAAATATCTACAATTTCGATAATTTAACCTTAACTAGGGTGATTTATCCGAGCCCTCTCATACCTACCATAGAAATCACCTCAAGCCCATCATCAAAACAGTGAACTCACTTACAAAGTTACCTCTCATACCTACCATAGAAATCACCTCAAGCCCATCATCAAAACAGTGAACTCACTTACAAAGTTACTTCTTTTTGGCCGATGAGACGATTTAATGCAAGTGTTCTATTTTTATATTATTTTTTAAAATTTAACTAATTAATGAAAAAATTTTTGTAAAAGTAAAATAAAAAGTCACTAAAAATTACTGAAAATTTATGGATATTTTAACAATAGTTTTTATATATTCTCGATATTTCATCAATATTTTCTCGATATATCTCGACATTCAGGAAAGTTTAAATTGTGATGTTATCGATATTAATAAAGATATTTCTTGATGCTTCCTCGATATCAGAGAAAAAATATCTTTCTCCCCAATATCGATATTAATATTCTCCAAATACGGATATATCGTGAAAATATCGACGATATTTTCATCGATATATCCATAAATTTAAAATGTCTACCACAGAAATCACTTCAATTCCATCATCCATAAAGTGAATCCACTTACAAAGTACCCCTACAACATCAAGGGCTTCTTAGGCCACCACATCTCCCCTCCATCGCATACAGTGATGATGTTGTGTTCCTTCGACTTTAAAGTAATGTATTCTCATACTAGATCGTGGATACGGACTTCAGTTACATCTCCATCAGCTTGTCTCTTTGCAACATGTATCAGGCTTCGGGGAACAAGTTCATTGAAAATAGCCATATGCTACTTTGCCGGTTGTCCTATCTTGTTCCATGACACAAATCCTGCTGTCGTCCAATATCGAATGATTGGATTTTTATAGAGCAAGCCACATTCCGGATGAATGTTCAGGTACAAAAAGTTGTACTACTTGAGATAGTAAGACAAATAATCATAACTCAGAGAGAGCAACCTCATCAATCTCTTTAGACTGCTACCTTCATCTAATTCATGAGTAATGCTCCTATTTTCCTATTTTCCCATTCTTTAAATCTATACTTTCTCATCAATCTCTCTAGACTGCTACCTTCATCTAATTCATGAGTAATGCTCCTATTTTCCCATTCTTTAAATTTATACTTCTCGTGGCTAGGAGTCCACCTATTACAACAATGACTAGTGGCAAATCCCGACATATCTTTAAGATATATATTTTTAGCAATTTCTTTTAAATAATTAGGAGGACATGAGTTTCTAGGAAAAGTCTTTATGTAGAATAATTCTATCGATTCTTCTATTCCCAATGCTTCAATCATAAACATGGTCGGTAGAGATACAAGCAGCATTCGTCATGCTGATTGAGCGCGTGGTGATAATGATGCAACCATGCTTTCCTCTTTTGGGAAGTGCAAATTTGACAACTTCCCAAGTATCTATGTCCCAAATATCGTCAAGAACAATAATGTACTTGTCTTATCCAAGGAACTTAAAAATAAAATTTCGCATGTCATCAATACTCATGCCTTTCGATTTTGCTGGTAGTGATTCCTTGGTTTCACCAACTAGACATCTTTGTAGTCTGAAATAGCAACCCAAACATGTCTCTCGAAATACCCCTCATGTACATTTTTTAATTGATTCAGACTATTTAAATTGTTGTTATTGATTTTTTTTATCATAAATTAATATATGTGTTTTATTGAGAATTTAAATTGTATTCATATATTAAAATTAGTTATAATATATTTCAAAATTATATAATTTTTTTCAAGTTTTCATGATTTTTAAATTTTTATCAATATCGATATTCGATATATTTATCGATATATCCATAAATTTAAGATAACCGATATTATTGACATCGATATTTTATATTTGGAGTTATGTATGATTATCGCCTTTTCTTTTCTCAAGAAAAAGTGGATTACATTAGATAAGTTGTAAACTCTGGTTGGCTGAAGTCTTATGCGGTGAAATAGCTGAGTAGACTGGCTCGAAGAATTAATTGTGTGAAAGTCTTGGTGGAATATTTTCTTTTTAACATCACAAAACTTGAATCAACCTTTAAATTATTGGTTGCCCCATGGAAATCATCATGTAATGTTTATGTGTTTTCCAACTATGTTTGCTCTAGAATTTGGATTTTGGACAATGAAAAAAAAATCATGTATAGAAATAATTAACTTCATTTTCGATTAATTAGCTTTCGAAATATCATATTATGATTCCTTAGAATAAGGAAAAAAAAAGAGAGTAAGCAAATGTAGGGATCTAATGGGGTGTAGCAAGTAGTGACATACTTAGATGCAGGCTCATTCTTGAGAAGAATAAATGAATTGACATACTAAATATAGTATGAGATTCTGGTCATCATTGACATACTAAATAAATCACTGTTTTCAGAACATCATATAAGTTGAGCATTAATATTTTAATTTTCTCGGATAAAGAAGAACACGAATAACGAAGAAGACCGAGAGAAAGAAAACTTAGAGAAAGATAGGTGGGAGGGATCGAGAGATAGGAGAGAGAAAAGGAGAAAGATCGATGATAATAATAAGAGAGCATAAAATTATTTTAATTCTAATTTATCAAATATTAATCCCTAATAACATATTTAAAGGACTCTTGATGTTTAAATAAGGAAACATGAATAAAATAAATAATTAAAAGATCATATAAATAAATTCTGAATATATTCTGAGATTCTATTTGTATCATTGACATACTAAATGAATGACTCTTTTTAGAACATCATCTAAGTTGAGCATTAATATTTTAATTTTCTCCATAAATATAGTATACCGTGATCCAATAAGATTAATTACAGGTCTAAAATCTAGACCAAATCAAATAGGTTATGTGGTAAAGTGAATCCAGATTAAATTCTTCCACATGCATAGGTAATAGCTTTTAAACAGAGAACAGAATGGTGTGTTTAGCTAAAAACATGGGAAAATTAAGCACATGCATGCATTCAACTAAAGTGAAGAAACTGAAAATACATGTGTAATAAAATGGGAAGAAGAATTCAACTTCTCAAAGTAGGTGGCATGGATTATCTCCAAGAAATACCCTTAGACAATCTCCAGTAACCATCCTGCATCACACTGAAGAAACAAAAACTGGAAACATGAGTAAACCTCCATTTATCTCCTTCAACTTGTCTTTGTGTGACAACTTTCTCCTCAAGTTCTTTGGCCATATTGCCGAAATGAAGGAGTCGAAGATTCGTAAAACGCTCGATTCCTTGAGGTAGTTCTGTCAGCAGCTTGCAATCCCGCATATGCCACTCTTCGATTAAGGGCATAAACCCCTTCTCTACTGTCACCCCTTTCAAGCATTCTAGATGTGATGAGTTGAGCATTTTAAGTTTCTGGAATCCCTGAGCTTTGAAACTCAATTTCTCGATGCATGCAGCAGTGATCATGAGGTGTGCCAGGTTGGGCAAATCTTGAAGGCTGTTCAATGGACCCTCACTCAATCTGCACCAAACTAGGCTCAAAGTGGTGAGGCCATGCAAAGAAGTTATCCATTTAGGTACTCTCTCTATGCACCCCTGCAAATCAAGCAGTCTTAGGAATGGCAACCTGATTGTGCAGTCGAGGTCTAGTGTTTCACGTTCTTCTTCTGAATCAATTCTTAATGAACGAAGATTTGTTAACTTGGCAATTGAACTACAAAGCTCCCCTCCATCTTCACTTCTCAACTTTGCTATTCCTAATCTTTGCAGCTGTGCTAGCGTCCCTCTCTCTCTGATCACCAACTTAATGCCATCACTTTCATTTGTTTCTACAAAGCAAAGTTTTGTCAGATGCGGAAAACTTCTTCCAACATAGCAATTCTTGAGATCTAGTCCTAAACATGCGGTCTTTCCCACTGACCATCATCCATTTGATGCAAGATACGAGGATTGAGAACATGAGTTAGCCTCCACTTATTACCTTCTTTTTTTTTTTCATCACTAATTCTCTCCTCAAATTCTTTTTCCATATCTTGAAACTCCAACGTTTCAAGATTGGTCAAATGCTCAATTCCTCGAGGTAACTCCATCAACATTTTACAATCCTTCATAGTCAACTTTTGAAGAATGGGCATGGAGCCCTTCTCCACTATCACCCATTTCAAGTATTTGAGCTCGAGTAGACTCAAAGTTTTGAGCTTCTGAAACCCGTGATCTTTGAAACACAACCCCTCGACATATGCATCGTGGATTTCAAGGTATGTCAGGTTAGGCATTTCTTTGAGGCAGTTGAGAGGGTCCTCCTTCAATCCGCTCCAACGTAGACACAGAATGGTAAGACAGTTCAACGAGGGTACCCATTGAGGTATCCTCTCCAGGAACCCTTCCAGCCTAAGTGATTTTAGAAAGGGCAAACTGAGTGATGATATAAGAGAATGGTCGAGCTCCAACTTGTGTCCTTCAAATGAACTAATCCGTAACCAGCGAAGATTGTTTAGCTTGGGAATGGAAGAACAGAGCTCCTGCCCATCTTCACTTCTCAACTTTGCAATGCTTAGAATCCTTAACAGTGTCAGCTTCCCTATCTCTCTCACCATTCTAACTCCATCAACCTCATCTGCATTCACAGCTAGAAGTGTCTGCAAAGACAGCAAATGAGTACCTATCCCACATGGATACTTAACACCACGCAGTCTTTGAAACGTCGTCAAGTCTCCTTCATGGCGAACATTGACATGTCGAAGTTTACGTAGACTTAGAATTTCTGAAGGCAACTCAGACACATCACCATTGCAAACATCTAATGTCTCTAGATTCTCAAGATATTTTATGGATCTTGGAATGACTTTGACTTTCGTACCTCTTAAACATAGGCACTTGAGATGATGTAGTTTGAACACTTCTTGTGGAATGGTTTCTAGTGAAGCTCCTTCCAAATCTAACATCTTTAAAAGCCGACATCTACTGATTATATCCTTGATTAGGCCACACTCCACCTCATTTGCACTGCACTGCAAAATTAGAGAACGAAGATACTTAAAGTTGTTTGTTTCTATGGGGAATTTGATGAATTTCTGAATGGCAATGTGTCGGATCTTATTTGGCCAATGCACCTCTCCTCCGTTAGATACAGTTACCATGTTGTGTTTCCTCGACTTTGAAATAATGTATTCTCGCACTAGGTCGTGGACACGGATCGAAATTACTTCTCCATCAGGATATCTATGCACAGCTTGAATCAGATTACGGCCAAGTAGTTCATTAAGATACTCATTTGCTACTTCTTCCATTGTCATATCTGGTTTTGACAACACAAATCCTGTATACGTCCACAGACGAATGAGTTTTCGTATATACAGAAATCCACCTTCCGGAGAGATGCTTAGGTACAGAAAGCAGTACTTGAGATGGTAAGGCAAGTCATTGTAACTTAGAGAGAGCAACCTCCACAATCTTTTGAGCTGACTGCTGTCTTCATCTAACCGATGACTGATTCTTTTACTTAACTTTTCCCATCCTTCAACCTCATTATTCTTTGTGGCTAGTAGCCCACCTATTACAACAATAGCTAGTGGCAAACCCTCACATCTCATCAGGATATTTTCAGCCAACTCTTTTAGATAATTATGAGGGCATGGCTCTTTTGCAAATGCTTTTTTATAGAATAACTCCCTTGCTTCTGCTGCTTGTAATGGCTTCAAATTAAAAACATGTTCCGTCTCCCAACATGAAGCATTAGCTATGCTGAGTGATCGCGTTGTGATGATGATGCACCCGTGGGCATTTCCTTTGGGAAGTGCAAATTTTAGATTCTCCCAAGTTAAAATGTCCCAAATATCATCGAGAACAATTATGTACTTGTCATTTTGGAGGAACTCAAAAATGAAATTTCTCATGTCGTCAACACTCATGCCTTCCAATTCTGGAGGGGGTGGTTCCTTGATTTCACCAACTAGTTTCTTTATAAGACTTGCCAACATATCCTTGACATCTTTGTAGTCTGAAACAACAATCCAAACATGTCTTTTGAAGTACTTCTTAACTGATTTATCATCATACACCTTCTTGACTAGGGTGGTTTTTCCCAATCCTCCCATTCCCACCACTGAAATCACTTCAAGGCCATCACCCTTCGACCAGATCCATTGCAAAATTTTATTCTTTGGCCCCTCAATTCCTACAAGCTCAGCATCTTCCAGGTACAGGGCTTCGCCTCTAAGGCCGTGCAATTCGTTGTTAGATGGAATAGTAGAGCTGGAGCCTTGAATAAGATCAGCATACATTTCTCTGTATTTCTTCTGAATAGTGGACACATAATCCAATCTATACTTGATAGCTTGGATTTCAGAAGCAATCTGGTGTCTGGCTTTCATATTCTTTATACAGGCATAAGCTTTCTTGATGCAGCCACTGAATCCATTTGCAGCATGACGTTGTCCAAATCGAAGCATGTACTTGTCAAGAACATCTTCAACATCACAGGAGATTTCTTGGAGTTGTCTAATCCATTCTTTGAGACCAATGTTATTATCTTCTTTTGCATCAGCAACTTCAAGCAACTCCCCCATCTGTGCCATCTCATCTCGGATATACTCCACTTCTCGTCCAAGCCCACCAAGTAATTGTCGCTCCTCTTTGAGCAACATAGTAAGCTGGTGCAGAACAAATGACACTGCACTCTCTGCCATTCTTCTCTACTTGAATTTTTACTAAAACCAAAAAACATAAACTTCGTTGGTCAACCACCATAACTAGTATTAGTATATTACTTTAAGATTACATACAATAATTTAAGAATAATTAACAAGGAATTAAATGATTGTCCATGTAGATTTGACGATCAAGAAAAGGAAAATTAATACACAATAGATAATTCTGCAAACACCATTTATTATTACAATATGATAACATGTACCATAAAAATAATACAGTAATAATTATAAAGGGAAGTGTATAAGAAATTAAGCCAAAAACAACAAGATTAGTAAGGCAATCGAGAATCACTTTGGTATGGATTTTGATCTGAGATTTAATACAATTGCACCAATTCAACTTAAGCTACACTAGGAAATACTTTCTTTAGAAGTTGATTCTGCTGTAAAAAGGTATCAACAAGAGATTTGTGTGATATTTGCTGCCACATAGTTACAATCCGTGATATCAAGCAATCAAATCAAGCTTCTTCTTTTTTTTAATACAATATTCTTTATATAAAAAATATGCCTAAATAACAAATAACATATAAGTAATGAAGAAGTTATTAATACAGGATGTATACCTTAAGGAGTAACTCAATCTTCAAGACACATACATAATTTCGTAGCCAAGTTTTTTCAACCACAATATCGATAAAACAACATGCAATAAATGAATGAAAAGTGTATAAGAATGCGTAAAGCGACAAGATAAGTAAGAGAGTTAAGATTACCTTAATTGATGCAGTTTCTGATTTGTGTGTGATGTATTGATCAAATAGATTACTTTGTCAAGATGATTATTGATAATTCATGATCTGAAATTTGTTGATCAGAAAATGGAAAGTGATATGAAGATTCAAAGCAAGTACCACTTCGATTGATTAAAGATAAAGCATCGCAGAACAGAAGGAAGCAAGTAAAGCGTGTTGACTGAAGCGTCTTGGTACATATAAAAAGCTAAAACTTGCATTCCCCAAATTACACACTTTCAAAAGTTGTAGTACCATTTAATATTATTAGTATATGTTTTAATTTTTAATATAAAAATTTATATTTTATTTTTTTGGGGAAAAAAATAAGTATTTTTTTAATGGGTCAATAAAAACATAATTAAGAATTACTAAGCAATACATTCGCTTCAGGAAATTATTGTTAACCACAAAATTATTTTTATTTTACCAGTAATATACATCCGTACATTAGTGTGCATAACGTACATGCATTGTTAAGAGATAAAAAAATACACAATTTTTTTACAAAAATATGCGATTAAATATTCATATTAATATACATTAATGTGCATCGTTAAGAGATAATAAAAAATACACGATTTTTTTACAAAAATATGCGATTAAATATTCATATTAATATACATTAATGTACATCGTTAAGAGATAATAAAAAATACGCGATTAATATTCATATATTAATTTACATTAGTGTATTCATATTAATGTATATTAGTGTGTATTGTTAAGAGGTAATAAAAAAATGCGATTTAAAAAAAAAACAATTAATATTCATATTAATGTACATCAGTGTATTCATATTAATATACATAAAAAAAATACACAATTAAATAGAAAAAAATTGTTATAATTATACTTAAATCTCTCATCTATTGACTTTCGTCATATTAATTAATGCACATTAGTGTTAAAAAAAAGTAATCGCTCGAGGTTTAACAAAGAATCAGTGGTTATTGCTGTTAGAAAAATAAGCGTATCGTTGTGAATAAGGGTAAAGTAGAAAAAAATAAAAGACATTATGTATTCATCAGTAATTATATTATATCAATGTATTTATTAATAATTAGTCTATAAATACGTGTACCTATTAATATTAATCCCTTTTTTAATTAAACATTATTTCAACTGACTTATTCAACATTAAAATTAGTACATCTTATTTATTAAAATCTATATTTTTTAAAGCAAAATATAATATCCTCGTACACTTTATTGATTCGGGACACAAGAGACCAACTCAATAGAGCATATTAAAGATTAGTTTATGTAGTTGACTAAAACGTGTTGGTATATACTGTATAAAGAATTGAGATTGCTAGTATACAAACTCTTAGGTGATATTGGTTTGAGATTATATGGAGTTTGATTGTATGTTTGTTTTGGATATTTGTTAGGGTAATTTTTAATTTTATGTCAAATTAATGCGTAAAAAAGGTAATTAATGAAAAAAAAAATGATAGGAAAAAAATCAAGAGAGAAAGTGTATTAATTAATTGATAAGAATGAATGTAGATAGGGATATATAGATATGATTTTTATAACTTGGATGAAATCTTTGAAAACCTGAGTTTAAAACTCAAATATATATATTTCATATCACACCACAATACACGATCAAGATCAAAAGAAAAAGAAAAAAAAAAGAATTCAGCAGCTGCTCAAGAAAATAACTACCATGTAACAAAAACGAAGAAGAAGTCAAAGCATGAGAACACAAAGCAAACAAGAATAATGGAGTAAGAAAGAAAAGAATATTTATCGATTATATCCACAACAAAAAGAGAACAAGGGAGTGTTAATGTTACAGGAGCTAACATCCAGAGATTAATCAGAGTATACCACAAAAAAGTAACAAAGAAAGCAAGAAGAAGAGAAGGAAAACAATACACAAAAGGAAACAAAGAAAACAATTCTCAAGGTAGATGGCATGGATTATCTCCTAGAAATACGCTTAGACACTCTCCAGTAACCATCCTGCGTCACACTGAAGAAACAAAAACTGGAAACATGAGTAAACCTCCATTTATCTCCTTTAGCTTGTCTTTGTGTGACAGCTTTCTCCTCAAGCTCGTTGGCCATGTTGCCGAAATGAAGGAGTCGAAGATTCGTCAAACGCTCGATTCCTTGAGGTAGGTCTGTCAGAAGCTTGCAATCCCGCATATGCCACCCTTCCAGTAAGGGCATACACCTCTTCTCCACTGTTTCCTCTGTCAAGCATTTTAGATGTGATAAGTTGAGCATTTTAAGTTTCTGGAATCCTTGAGCTTTGAAACTCAATTCCTCGATCTTGAAGGCTTTTCAGTGGATCCTCACTCAATCTGCTTCAAACCAGGCTCAGAGTGGTGAGGCCATGCAAAGAACTTATCCATTTAGGTACTCTCTCCATGCAACCCTGCAAATCAAGCCGTCTTAGGAATGGCAACCTGATTGAGTAGTCGAGATCTAGTTTTTCACCTTCTTCTGCTGAATCAATTCTTAATGAACGAAGATTGGTTAACTTGGCAATTGAATTACAAAGCTCCCCTCCATCTTCACTTCTCAACTTTGCAATTCCTAATCTTCGCAGGTGTGTTAGCTTCCCTATCTCTCTCACCAACTTAATGCCATCACTTTCATTTGCTTCTACAAAGCAGAGTTTTGTCAGATGTGGAAAATTTCTGCTAATGTCAGATGGAGCCTTGAAACTCTGGGTATTGTCGAACGAGACTTCAAGTGTGCACTTGTACTTGTACAATATGAGATGCCGAAGCTTGTGGAGCTTTAGGATTTCGACAGGAAGTTCAGTCACATTGCAATTCTTGAGATCTAGTGTCTCTAATTCACAAGATTTTTAATCGACTTTGGAATCACTTTCACCATTGTGCTCCTTAAGCTCAAATACGTGAGACAATATAACTTGAAAACGTTAACCGGAGTAGTTTCCAGTGGAGCTCCTCTCAAGTCCAAAACCTTTAAAAGCCTACATCGCCCTACCAACTCATTGATTATGCCAACTTCCATGTCGCCAGAGCACAACAATATAATAGAACGGAGACAATGTTTCTGCATAGAAGCTGAAAGGTTTCTGAATTGCAAGACGCCTGGCTCTGCTAGGCAAATGCATCTCCCCTCCATCAGATATAGCCACAATGTTGTGTTCACTCGACTTGGAAATAATAGTATCACGCAGCAGGTCGTGGATACGAAATGCTCCTGCGCTTCCATCAATATTTCTCTCCGCCACTTGAATTAGGCTTCTGCTGAAAAGATCATTGAGATACTCAACAGCTACTTCTTCCATGGTCTTATCTTTTTCCGGCAGCACAAATCCTTCGGCTATCCATAGTCTAATGATTCTCTCCTTCTCCAACAGGCCATCATCTGGAAAGATGCTCAAGTGCAAATAGCAATACTTGAGATAATAAGGCAAGTCATTGTAACTCAAGGAGATCAATGATTTCCCTAATATCTCCAGGCTGCCACCAAATATTAATTCATGACCAAGGCTTCTTTCAAATATCTCCCATTCTTCAGCACGGTTGCCCTTCGTCGCTAGCAGTCCACCAATTACAGAAATCGCCAATGGCAACCCCTCACATCTCTTTAATACATTTTCAGAAAATTCTCTTATATAATCAGGGCATGGATTTCTAGGAAACGCCTTTTTGTAGAATAATTCCCTTGACGCTATTGTTTGTAATGGCTTCAACTCATACACGTGATCGGTCTCAGAACAAGCAGCATTTGCTATGTTGTGAAAGCGTGTCGTGATGATGATGCAACCATGTGAAACTCTCTTGGGGAGTGCAGGTTTAATAGCATCCCAAGTAGATATATTCCAAATATTATCGAGCACAATTATGTAATTCTTTTCCCTGAGGAATCCATAAATGAACTCTCTCAAGTTATCAACACTCAATTCTTTCCATGTTTTGAGGTGGTGGTTCTTTGATTTCAGCTACCAGTTTCTCAATAAGGTTTTCCAAGAGATGTTTGACATCTTTGTGCTCTGAAGCAACCATCCAAACATGATTGATTGAAATGCTTCTTAACTGATTCTTCATCATAAACCTTTTTAGACAGGGTGGTTTTACCCAATCCCCCCATTCCCACCACCGAGATCACATCAAGCCCATTATCCATCGAATGGATCCACTCAAGAAGCTGTTTCTTAGACTCTTCAATCCCCACAACGTCGTCCTCGTCCAAGAATAAGGCATCCCCTGGACCATCATATCTTTCATTTTTAGGAAGGGCAGAGCTCGACCCTTGATCCAAGCTAGTATTCAAATCTCTATATCTCTGCTGACTTGTGGAAACATTTTGTAATCTATACTTGATAGCTTTGATCTCAGAAGCAATCTGGTGTCGGACTTTCAAATTCTTAATTGAATCATAAGCCTTCTTGACATGGCCTTTGAGTCCATTTGCACTACGACGTGGTCCAAACCAAAGCATGTACTTGTCAAGAACATCTTCAACATCGTAGGCGATATCTCTGAGCTGTCTGATGCATTCTTTGGTGCTACTATCATCTTTCTCAACAGCACCTTTGAGGAACTCGTTCATCTGCCCCATTTCATCTCGGATGTACTTCACCTCTCGTTCGAGTCCTCCAAGTAGTTGCTTCTCCTCACGGAGCAACACAGAAAGCTGGTTCAAAAGAAATGACACTGCGCTGTCTGCCATTCTCACCTGCTCGAATTGTTATTAAACCCACAAAAACGACCTCCCATCATCATAGATAAATGGATCATACATATGTTACATAACTACAGTATTAAAATAACATAAAATCAAGAATTCCTTTTCCTAAGCACTACAGCTAGCACATATCAATAAAATCAGTTCAGAAAGCACATATACATGAAGTCAATTCAGAATTGAAGGTCTTCTTCAGCACATTCTACTACAAATATACACTCTATGTGCAATAACAACAGATGAATCGACAATACAACAATGTATGTGTAATAACAACAGATGAATTGAAAATCTGTGCATAAATCAAACTCAAAAACAGCCAAATCAGCAAGAGATTTAAGATTTACCTGGTGTAGTCACTGCACTAAGTTGAGATTAATTTTGGAAAGTTCGGCAAGAAGGTAAGAGATCTAGACATCTGAGGAGGATCTAACTAGTAAGAATTAAGTAAAAGTCTTTGTGGAATAATTTTCTTTTAACATCACAAGATTGGAATCAGCCTTTAAATTATTGGTGACCCCACACTGAATATCATCGTGCAATGCGTATGTAATTTTCTCAAGTAATATATTTGCTCTAAAATTTGCATTTTAGACGATGAAAATTCATCTTCGCTTTCGATTGATTAGCTTTATTTCCTTTCTTCAACGTTTTTGCTGCCATTCTGAAGAACTCCGTTGATTATGAAATAAGAACATGATACATTCAAATGTTAAGCCCAATTTGCGTTTTGAATATAGTAAGCCCAATTTAATTGGGCCGTACGTAGGAAGCCCAATTTATACCATTCCAATTCTTAAATCTGGTTATATTTCAAATTTTCAAATTTTCTGTAAAAAGAAAATACTACTATAGCTTGAAGACCGCTAGCTTTGATTGATAAATAATAGAAAGACGGAGAATCCTTCCAATAAAATTCACAAACATCATTACATTTGGCAAAATAAGCAATAGAGTGTTCAACAAGATTACTAGCATGTAATTGTCAAAAGACTCTTTTCGGATGCAATAAAAGTGAGCAAAGGGATAATATCTTGGTGAATCTGTAAGAAATGTTGAGGTTATCACCGATAATAGTGACAGGAAGAATAACATATATTTATATTTGATTGTTACAACACGATTCACAATTAGTGGAGATATGTAAGGAAAATATACATACAAAATAAATGAAAGATATGGATTCTCTATAAATAAAAATATCCTCTAATTACTCTTGTTACCCCCGTCAAGTATTGCGTGGGATGCAGACACACGCAAAGCTTGGATTGGAGAAACTCAAAGGCTGGACGGGGAAGACTTTTCGTAAAAATATCCGCAAGCTGCAAATGAGAGGGTACAAACCGTGTTACTAACTTCCCAGAGGATACAAGTTCTCGAATGAAGTGGTAATCAAGATCAATGTGTTTAGCTCATTTGTGAGCAATCGGATTCTGACTGATGAAGATTGTACTATGAGAGATCGGGACGAGTGATTGTTAAGTATTGAAGAGCACCAACAAGAGATCTGTACGTAGTCGGATCAAAAAATGGAACACCATCACGAACAAGAGATGCACCAGCTGCAAGCGGTGTGTAGACAGGTTTAGAATCCAGGAGTTTGGCCCTTTCGAGAATATCGTGAGCATACTTAGCTTGACCAACAAAAATACCGTTTGAAGTATATGACACTTCAAGACCAAGAAAGTAGTTGAGACGCCCAAGATCCTTAATTGCAAACTCTTGATGAGTGAGGGAAATGAAATCTCGTAACAAGGTCGAGTCATTTCCTGTAACCACGATGTCATCCACATATAACAGAAGATAAATCACTGAGGAGCCTCTATGAAAGTGAAATAGAGACGAGTCACACCGACTCTGAAGAAAGCCTAAGCCAGAGAGGTAAGTGCTGAATCGTTGAAACCAAGCTAGAGGAGTTTGACGAAGGCCATACAATGCCTTCTTTAGTCAGCAGACATGTGTAGGAAAACGAGGATCCACAAAACCAGGAGGTTGGGCCATAAAAACAGGTTTGTCAAGAACTCCATTGAGGAAAGCGTTCTTGACGTCAAGTTGATGGAGGGGCTAACTGTACTATACTGAAAGAGCCAAAATGATTCGAACTGTTGTAGCCTTGACAACAGGACTAAACGTATGATAAAAATCTGTACCCAGAACCTGAGTAAAATCCTGAGCAACCAAACGGGCTTTGTGACGTTCAATAGAACCATCAGCACAAAATTTCGTGCAAAAAACCCATTTTGAGCCAACAATGTTAGTGCCAGAAGGACGCGGTACGAGGTCCCATGTCTTATTAGACTGTAGAGCATCAATCTCCTCTTGTATAGCAGACAGCCATATTGGATGCTTGGCAGCAGATTTGAAGCCACGAGGCTCAGAGGTGGCAACAAGGGATGAGAGAAGAACTGTGGATGCTATGTCAACAGGGCAGCGTAGTTTAAAGATAGCCACACGTCCTCTCGTGATCATGGGATGGAGAGGTGGCGCTGCAGCGGCGGGTCGGGCGAGCGGTGTAGCTACAGGCTCAACAACTTGGGGCTCAATCGTGTTTGGAGCAGGCGTGTCCGGCACCAATAATTCAGCAGGATCCTCCGAAGCTTGCATTCGAACTGGAGGGGGTGGTGGCAAAGCATCAACTGGTGTAGAGGGAGGAACCAGAAAATGATCCAATGCATCTGAAAAAGTAGATAAATCCATCTCCGGAGCTGAGGCAGAGGGAGGGTTGTTGGAGAAAGGAAACAAAAACTCATCAAACTGAGCATGACGAGTAGTGTAAATCCAAGATGTGCTAGGATCAAGGCAACAAAACCCCTTATGGATGCTGTTGTAGCCCAGAAAGATACATGGACGGCTGCGAGGTTCCAATTTATGAGTTGCATAATCACGAAGATAAGGAAATACACGGCATCCAAACGGTTTAAAGTGTGCATAATTCGGTGCATAACCAAACAACAATTCAAAAGGAGACTTATCATGCAAGACTGATGAAGGAAGCCGATTAATGATGAAAGTTACTGTAGCAAACGCATCAAACCATAAGGATGCAGGTGCATGAGCATAAAAAAGCATGAACAAACCAGTCTCAGTAATGTGACGATGCTTTGGTTCAGCCCTTCCATTCTGTTGAGGCGTGTATAGACAGGACAAGCGATGAAGAATGCCATGTTTGTGCATAAAATCACGTACCCTAGAATTAACAAATTCAGTCCCCGCATCACTCTGAAACATTTTAATCTGTTTTGAAAATTGTGTACATACGAAAGCATTGAAATGAACCAATGTATCAAAAAATTCAGATTTTCTGCATAAGGGATAAATCCATAAAAATCTTGAGTAATCATCCACGAAGACAACACAGTAGCAAAAACAATTAGATGTAGAAACAGGTGAAGGGCCCCATAAATCACAATGAATCAAATCCAAAACATTTTCAGCACGTTTGTCATTCAACTGAAAAGATAATTTCTTACTCTTTGCCAGTTGACAAGAGGAACAAATCTTAGGATTTGGCAAAAAAGAAGTAACAGATAGATGTCCAAGTTTATTCAATAAAGAGATAACTGAAAAAGGAACATTCCCTAGCCTTAAGTGCCATAAATCAAAACTAGCTTTCAACTTTGTATCCCGCACAACTGCCACCAAAGCGGAAATCCCTTTATCAAGCAAGTATAAACCATTATCACATCTTCCCTGGACCAGAATTTGTTTTGTCACTCGGTTCTGAATCGTAAAAAATTTATCAGAAAATAGAACATTAATAAGAAAGTCGGAGGTCAGTTTACTGATAGACAAAAGATTTTTGGTAATATGCGTAACCACCAGGACATCTAATAATTTAACATAGTAGATAAATCATAGGAACCAATATGCGAAATATGTAAAGAATTTCCATTGCCAACAATGACTTTACCATTACCAGAGTAGGGCTCGTAAGAGTCCAAAGCAACATGCTGATTTGTCATATGAGCGGAGGCACCCGAATCAATATACCAATCAGAAAAAGGGTCAGAGACATTACACGAAGAGGAGAATGCCTGAGCCAAATTTGCAGATGACATAGCGTTACGAGCAGAGATGAATTGAGGGCACTTGTCTGCATAATGCTCCCCTCGACAGATTTGACAGCGAGGAGTGTATGAGCGACGTCCATTGTTGTAACTGGGCGAACCTCCAGAAGAGCGGCCACCGGAATCAATCTGGCCACTGTGCTGACCTCCTGAGAAATTTGGACGGGGTTGAGAGCCATCCGTGTGTCTGCAAAACTCACAAAGTGCAACCCTAAGCCCCTAAAAAAGAAATGGCTCTTATCGGCTTCATCCACAGGACGATCAATTGCATGTAATTGATCATAGAGAGCCTTGAACTTTCTGCCATATTCTTCGACAAAAGAGTCGCCACGATGGAGTGACAACAGCTCCTCGCGGAGTTGATGCTGACGAGAAGCCGACGAGTAAACAGCCTCAAGAGTCGTTCAAGCGGCAAGAGAAGTGGAGGAGTCGATGACTTCAGATGCGGCATCGGGGGATAGAGATGTATACATGACACTGAGCAGTTTCATGTCCTTCAGTTTCCAGACCGTATATGTTGGATTAGGAGATTCAACCCTGGCATCCGACGTCAGAGTGGGAGAGGGAACCACGGTTGATCTGTCCAGAAAACTCATGAGATCGAAACATTCTGCCATATGGATGATTTGACGATGCCATGAGAGATAGTTGGTGGCGTCAAGTTTGATAGGAGTCATATTGATCATCGTGGTAATAGGGAGGGGATCAATATTGACGGCAGCCATGGAGTCAAGAGAGATAGGGAGAAGAAAAAGATCAGAGTAGAGAAAAGGAGGCAGAAATCGATGGAGAGCGAAAGCAATCACAAGATCGAAAAGAAGGTTGATACCATGTAAGAAATGTTGAGGCTATCACCGATAATAGTGATAGGAAGAATAACATATATTTATATTTGATTGTTACAACAGGATCCATAATTAGTGGAGATATGTAAGGAAAATATAAATGATGTACCCCACCATTAGGGTACCTCACCGCCCCTGCCCTGAAAATTGGTGGAGGAGGTAAATCGCAGGATGTGCCTCAAGTGGCTTATAGAGAAGGCTCACTGTTAAACTTGTGCTTGCAAGGGGCCAAATCCATGCCAAAGGCAGGATTCGAACCCCCACCCTGCAGCAGCCAAGTTCAGTTGGAAGGCCTTTCCACCCTCCCCTCTACCACTTGAGCTATGCATACAAAATAAATGAAAGATATGGATTCTCTAATAAATAAAAATATCCTCTAATTACTCCTGTTAGAATCGGAATATAAGACTAAGGGCAATTCACCTTATTTCTAGTAGCAAAAATGACTTGACGCAGCATCTCCAATGATATAAAAGTCTTTAAGGTTGAGGTGGAGGCTAACTTGCAAGCTTCCCTGATGCCAAGAAATTCTGCAGTAATGAGATACGTAATGTCATGGGAAGTCTTTACAAAACATGAAAGAAAGTGTCATGTGTGTCATTTATTTATTTATTTTTCTTTCATATAAATAATGCTTTCTTTTTAGAATCTATAAATAACTTTTGATTAAAATTTACTAATCATAACATTTGATCAACCAAAAAAAAAGTTCCATTTGATTTTGAAGTAATTCAACTAAATCAATTTTCAAATAATCTTTTTTTTTTCAAGTTTTTTTCAGACCAAGCAATGAGGTGTGCCAAATGGGCCCAAAAGCAGATCATTGACACCCAAATTCCACCTCCCACCATTAATTAAGCTTGAAAACTACTGGCCAACATTACCCTTCCATCACTATCAATAACGCAAGCTGTCATCTCCCAACTGAAATTTAATTAATTTTAACACAGAATTAACAATTAATTAATTATGGAAAAGCACAATAAGAATAATGTGAACAAATAAAGTGGCAACACTTGTCCAATTGAAATGTCCAAATCCATGTGGGATGGGAGGTGGGACCCTACCCTGCCCTGGGTGGGGGGCAAAGGGGAACACTTGTCCAGGTTTATAGGGATGGATTGATAAATGGGCCCAAAATAGGCCCAAAGTCGGTATTCACTACCCATATTCCAGTTCACCTAATATTAATTTTGCTACTACACGTTTATATGACAAAAACTAGGATATGAATACATTATGGTTTTAAACTAGGTACATGATGAATTTAATATGTTTAAAAATATATTATACACTATCTATTCAAAATATATTTATATACATGCATATTTAAAGGGTATGTAGAGTATACTTGCATGCATGCAACTCCTAACAACTAACAAACTTCTTTAAAGAGTATGTAGAGTATATTTGCATGCATGCAACTCCTAACCATTAACAAACTTCTTTGATTATGATTTATGGGGACAAAAAAAATAATTATATTTTATAATTTAAAATTGTACTTTAAAGGTTAACTCCAAACTTCAGGGTAAAATATTTAATAAACTATAGGAAAATATCATATGAAATGCAAAATATACTTAGCATAAACATTAGATAGGTGATGAAATAGTATATGAATGAACGAAAATATTTATATATTTTTTCAGTTCCACAAAAATTTTCAACCTTTCCGTTTTCATTTGTTTCACAAAAGTTCAGTTTCTAAAAAAAAATACAATTAAAAAAACAATAAGTAATCCTTTTGCATGCAATTTATTTTTAAAGAAATATATATATATATATATATATATATATATATATATATATATAGAGGTGAGTTTGGTCTCTCTGAATCAAGCTCAATTTTTCATTAACAAATGAGAGTCAAACATAGCTGTTAGCAATGGTCGGTTGGATAAAATTACATCCTTGGATTGGATGTAAACTTAACCCTAAGAAAAATAAATTACAAAATAATAAGAATGGGTATGACACGTGTACGGTCAATAATAACCTATCCGTTTAACAAACGGTGTTAACTCCCAACGGTATTTTCTTATCTCGTTACCAAAACCTGTGGGCCGCATTGGGCCATCAGTGACTGTTTTTTTTTTCCACCTACAATCATACGTATTTTATTCTACAATTCATAAATATATTTTGAACACTGTTGCTTTATTTGAATTTTGAACATTAATTAGCTAGTACTAGGTAATAACATTTAATTAATTATCAAAAGGTAAAAACAGAATTAATGATGAAATAAAAATATTAATATATTATATTAACATAAAAATTTGATGGAAAATATATAGTTGGGTAACCATGTGCTACTGAATTCATAAATAAGCTACCATTTGGATTTAGATCATACTAATACAGCATAATTCATATGTAGAACATATAATTAGTTACTACGTTATATTTTTTTTTCAATTATATTATATTAATATATTATTTCTTGTTTTGGATTATTTTTTTTAGTGTTTAGAAATTTAATTAATTTAAAAATAAATCTAACAATTAAAAAAAGAACTCGATGATATTTTAATCCCATTTGACTATTGAGTCTCGAGATCCAACCAAAGTTGCATCCCAATTAAATATTGCACTCCAAATTATAACTATAGTATATAACTTCATTTTTTAAAAAATAATTACAATAAAATAAAATCACACGTTAATAAAAGTCAACCTACCCTCATCACACCCCACCTCACCCATAACTCCCACTCTGTTCTCTCGCATATAAATACACTTCACATGCTACACAAATTTATTACTTCACAACATCAATAGCAAACTCCAAATTCTCTTAACCAATTAATCTCTCTCTAAACAAACACTTCAAACAATGGTGTGCTTCTGTTTCCTCGTTGATCAAACAAGAAAGGTGAGGCAGAGCAAACCCGCCGCCGGACTATGCTCTCGTTGCGGCGGCGGAGCAAGCGTGGCGGACATGAAGACCGCCACGAGGTTTTGCTACGTCCCGTTTTATTGGAAGACTTGGAGAGCTATTATGTGCACCTTTTGCGGTGCCATTCTGAAGTCGTACCGGTAAATTTTACCGGTACGATGGAATGAGAATGAGATGGGATGAGGATGTGTTCGTTTTAATCACTAACTAATATCGTATTCATGGCTAGTATTAGTGCTATTTTGTATATTTTCTTGATTATGGGGCTTTAGTCCAATTATGTAGGAATATGGAGATAGATGCGTAATTTTTTATGGGGGAAGTTATGTACTAACTTTATTTGTTTTGTTGTATAAAGTTGAAGATTAATTAATGAATTTTCTTTATGCTCTCTTTTTCTCTTGTTAGCAATTACTCTCCCGTCTCAATTTAATGTGAACAGTTACCTAAAGTTTTTATAAGGTATTATTCGTATTTCATTAAAACGGTGGGAGTATTTGTTTACGTAAATTAACAGTGTTATTTTCTACCATATATGCTAGTTTTCATGAGTTTGTTTTATTTATTAATAACTCACCTAAATTATATTGAAACTCCTTTATTAGTATTATTTTTCCCACCAATGGGAAAAATGAAAAACTTGAATTATGATTTGGTGTAATGGTTTCTTTAAATCTTTTCAAAACGAATTAAGTATTTCAATAACTAAACCAATGTCAATGTATAAGAAATTTAAAAAGTCTGATTTATTATTATTAGTTAAAAGAATATATATATATATATATATATATATATATATATATATATATATATATATATATATATATATATATATATATATATATATATATATATATATAAATAAAGATATATAAAAAAAATCAATGGCTCGCCTGGCTAACTGCTATAAGTATGAATTAATGGTGCATTATTCTTATTCAACTACTGAAATAGTAATTAAGGCACATAATTATATGTTAGGCATGAATTTAATACTCTTTGTATATAAAGTGGCTCACAGTATATTATTGACTAAATAATCTGTCATTCTATAATGCTATATTGCTATTTAGCCAGATTCTGTACAATAATATATGGAAAAAAAATTAAATAAATTATTTATTACTCACCAGAAATAGTAATTATACATAGGCTAAAATTGTAATAAAGCCCTCCAGTTGCCCAGCAGAAAATTTCCTTATGTTGAAGGGTGGGTAGTTGAGATGTTTAAATTATAATTTAATGCACGAGATATGAATGCTACAACTCTCAATTCACTTGATGGATATATTGATGTTGATCAGTTCAATCAATTGGGGTAGATAAAATACATTATTAATATAAATAATATTAGATGATAAATTAATGATAACAACAATAATTGAAGAGAATTATATCAAGTTATAAAGGTTTCAGTAAAATTATTTTATCTCTGTTAAAACGGCATAGATAGATGATCAGATATTTGTTTAATTTTTTTTTTGTAAAAGTTATTTAATTAAAAAAAATTTTAAAAATATTTACTGTTTATATATATAAATGGAAATATATTTGTGGCAGTTGTGGCAGTCCTGAAAAATTAAGTAAATGAATTGTACATTGCATGGTAACATACAGCTGTTTTTTGTTGCATTTATTATTTGACTGATCAAGTCAAATATTATTAACTGCGATGGTAATTAATCAATGACAAACTAAAAAAAGAAAATATTTACAAATCTCAACCGCAATTTTTTTTTTTAATTAATGACTATAATAGATTGTTTATAGAGTATATTTATCCAGTACATAATGCATATGTAATGGAATATTCGCTTTCCAAAAAATAATATTCTAGATAAAAATAATAATAATAAATGCGAAAATTATTGCAAGGTACTTCTTTTGAATAAATGCCCATTCATTGCATTGAAAGTTTACCTGGTTGAGATAAATTAAACGGGTATAAATTATTTATGATTTACAATTTTACATAATCAACTTTTAAAATTAATATTTCCATTTATAATTAAATGCAATGAAACTTTTAATATGCAGTAAATTGTTTAACAAACTTTTAATTCCATTCGTTTCTTCTTAAGGAAAAAAAACATACACAATGCTTGAGAGCAATCTATATACTCCCTCATCCCGCGCATATTGCACCGTTTACTTTAGCTTTTGTAAGAGTTTTATGCAATCAAATGGTGCAATTTGATCGGGACGGGGAGGGAGTATGTTTCAAACCCGAAATCAAGGACAAATTAACCACAAAGCAATAATGGTACTACAATTTTAATTTTCAATGGAAATTAATTAATGTGTAAAATAGAAGATAGCACTATATTATTCAATGCATTGATGGTTGTACTTTACCCGACCTAAAACAATATTATTCATATTTTCATACTATCAAGATCAATTTAATGAATTATCAATTATTATTATTATTATTATTTTCTTATTAGGTGAATATTTAAAAAAAAAAGTTAGGTAGTGACACCATTTCAAATAAGATCGTTTTTTTTCTCTTAATTAATTATTATTTTTCAATAAAAATGTTATATTTATTTTATTAGAAATACCATCACTTTTTATTTATAATATAAATTATTTATGAAATTGTTCACAAAATGATTATTACTTTTCATCAATTACGTATAATTTTTTATTAAAAAATCAGTTTTTATTCATTTTATTAATTGAGTCTCATGAGACAGTTTCATATTGCAAAAAATCTCTACATTTATGCGTGATTCATCTTATATGTATGTAGAGATAAAGTTTAGATATAAAACTAATCAAGTCTTTATTTTATGGGATGGGATTTGACATATTTATTCAAGGAGTTAGGAGATAATTATGATAATTTTTTATGTTAGCAATATGTACGTATTTAAAAAAATAAAAATCCGTTACTAGTGGTTATTTATCAATAATTGATTAATTAAGTCAAGTTTTACTCTCTTTCTCCCTAAACTAAAATGTACTTCTATTTGTATGCTTCAAATCATAGATTTGTTACATTAAGTCATGAACTAATAGATTTGTTTAAATGAGATTGCTCCAAGTCCCAATTATCTCTTCTACATTAATTATCCTTGTACACGTGTTAAATAAGTGCTACCTGAAAAATCTTAAACCTTCTCTTTTAAGGTTAATATTTTCCTTTTAAACTATAGATTTTATCTCTCACATACATATCATTCATCTAACAATTTGTAATAAAAAATGTAACACCAAATATAATAGGAGATCCAAACCGATTTGATACTCCCAATCACTATTCACAAATATCATATTGGTCCTCCATTTCCATAGGCTCTTCGTAAATACTTAACAATATTGCAAACATCTTATAAATAATATCCATATATAGCAAAACTCATAATTAATTTTTAATATAGCATCATCCAAATAACATGCAACATATTTGTCAAAGAAACATGATAGGTTTAGTGTAAATTTTCATGTTAGAACCAAACCTAATTAATAAATGTTTATAAGCAATTTCACCTTCCATCTTGTTTCTTACCTAACTATCTACGAAATTGCATATATTCTTTGTGTGTATAATATTAATTGGTCAAAAATTGAAGTAACACATGAGGGAGGGCAACATATTGGAACAAAATTAGCTGTAACGTAGCAAGCTGTATACATTTATTGCATTACCATGTGAAATTAAGACACATACTAATCATCTCTATATCCTTTTCACCTTTCATAAATTCCCAATAATGTTTCCTTTAATTAATAGCTGGAATATAAATATATATTATATATATATATATTAGGTCGCTGTATTTACAACGCAGAATATTGTTAAGACACTGCGCACGCAAGTCTATACGCATATTAAATTCACGTGAAATTGTGATTATATTTAAGGAAGATAAAATTATCGCATAAAAATGAAAATTACAAAAAAAAATAATATTAATTAAATATTTATTTATAAAAAAAATTAAACAAATCAATTTCTAAAGTAAATAAGTAAACAATACTAATTTATTTGAGTATGAATCAAGTAATAATAAAAATGGGAAATTTCTCCATAAAATGACTTTTTTTTCTCCTTTCCCGCATTAGTTTGATTTAAAATTAACTTAATACTATATATATATATATATATATATATATATATATATATATATATATATATACTTACTTATATTCTTTTGATTGGTGTTCTCATTTATTGATTTATGTTATTTTTAACCAAGATGTGCGATGTCACTTATTACACAAGTGTTAATTAAGTATTCATTTTGAAAGATAATTAAGTAGGGTGGAAAATAGGAAAGCATAGTTAATATGCACAACAGTTGACAGCAATATGGTAGCAGCTTTGTTCATAAATTTAGTGTTAGTTGAAGTTGTAATGAGAAATTAATTGTTTTTGTGGCAGAAGTGTTTGACTAGGAATTCATCTAAGTTATGGGCTGCCATTTAGGGTTCTTTCCGTGTTTGTTTTGAACTCACGAGAACAATAAATATACTGCCACTAATTTATTCATTCATATAATAATTTATCACCAAAAAGAGTAACAATGTACTCTGCAGAAAAATAGTAGCAAATTATCATGAAGAAAACATATATCTATCATTCATACTTCTTCGGTCTAACAAAAATTTTCACCTTTTTTTCACACGAATGATGAGAAAAATGATACTTTAAGAATATATATATTATATTTTTTTTAAAATAAATAATAAAATATGTTAGATATGATAAATTTCAAAAATAAATTGTATAGGAGAGGATAATTGTTTTAACATTTTACTTCTTTCTAAAAAAGTAAAACTTTTTTGGGACTACCGAAAAGAGTGAATATTAAAGAGAGTTGATGGAGTAATACTTCCTTAATTCCTTTAATTTTATTGCATAATGCGTTTTGATCTAATCCAAATTTTTAATGTCAACAGGCTTATTCATGCTTTAGCCCAATTGATTGGGCCATAAGAGCCCAAACAAGGACCCAACTATCAAAGTTGCTCAAATTAGCAAATCTATTTACATTGGTAAATGGTAAGACAGTGATGGGCTATGAATTCCCTAATAAGGACCCACCAATCCAGGATTCGCTTACTAGTTGGGCCTACTGGACCAAGCCAAGAATAATCAGATTTGGGCTTGCTCGAAGGTTTTGCTTACATCTTCTACGGAGGTGCTTCTACGGAGGTGTGTTCTAGGCTTCTAGCTGCCAGCAAATTTTATTATTTATCAATAGTAATTAATTTTATACACTTAAAGAAATAAATATAACTGCAATATTACTTTATTTTGGGTATATTTTAACATTTGCCATTATTATATCTAGGAAGACATAATATACAATATTTGAATTGAACTGATGCAGTATTTAATGATAATAAAAATAATAATTAAAAAAAGCTCATGATTCTAATCTTTTTATTTAATTATTAACTTTATATAATACTATCATATTGCAAACTTTTCCTTCACTATATTCCATGTACACTCTAAACCGTACTATTCAAGTTCTGTCATTATAAAATTGGGAGATAGGTGAGTAATTCAAAATTTCAAACATTTACTAATTTTCTTGATTTCCATTTATGAAAAGGAAAAAAAATTGTTATTATTATTAAAAGACAAATTCTCTTGTGAGATGCTACTTATGTGAGACCATGATAAGTGATATTTTCACCTAGAGTTTAGTGTCTTCTTATGTGTGTTTTCGTATTATTTTATCCGTATTTTGTGTATATTTTGGTGGTATTTTGTGTTTGTATGGAAATATGTGAAAATGAACTTAAACGTATGATTTTCAGGTAAAAATGAATTCTAGACGTGAAAAGGAAGACGTAGAAAAAAACGGAGCTCAATTTGGAGTCCAAACGAGAAAGTTATGATTAAAATGATGTGCCATTTTGCATGACTTGTTACACTTTCAAATATTGGACTTTTTGTCAGATCTTTATATGAATAGAAAGACAAGGAAGAGAGGATCACGTGAGCGCAAGAATCACTCGAATTGGATTTCGGATGTGGAAGTTATGCGCAAAATGGTGAGACTAGGCTGCACCTATTCGACCCGAGTACCGAGCTCGCCCTACCGAGCTCGACCGTTCGTGAGACGTGTTAAAGTATGCCTATTATATAGATAAAATATGTTTAATAGTTGTTAAAGTATGTTTTGTAAAGTATAATAAATGATGAAAGTATGATTTTAAGATGTTATAATATGATTCATTATTGACATAAAAACTACAAATAAGTATACTTTAATTAATAAAAGGTATACCATTTTATTCTAAAGGGTATACATTTTTCATTAATATTTTTTTCTTTAGAAAATAAAGGGTACATATTTTTATACTAAAAGGTATACAATATAACACAAAATTCTAAAGGCGCACGAAGTGTTGTCCACGCGCCCAAATACACACAATAATTTTTTTTAAAAAATAAAGGGTACACATCTTTATACTAAAGAATATACAATTTAACACAAAATTTTAAAGTTACACAGAATATAGTCAGTACGATCGAGTGCACTGAAATTTCTACCTACTTTAATAATAAGTCAATCCGTCATACACAAATCGTAGGAGGGTTTCTCTTACTAAAAAGATTGGCAAAATTTGTAATTAATTTGTTACACGTGGAAATTTGGATTCCGTACTTGTACCTCGTAAACCCTAGGGTTTAGGTAATCAATCGTATGCCAAACAAAGCCTCCGCTCTCATTGTTCTTCTCCAGAAACGCATAATATAAATATTTCACCTCTTTCACTCTCAGTCATGATAAATTTGAGCTCAAAGCCGCTTAATTTTCAGGCTGAGTATGGTGGGTTTTTATCAGAGTACTGCCGTTGAAGAAACGACTAAGGAGGAGAAAAGAGATATAGAGACCCAATCTTTATCTGATTTGAAGAAGCCCTCTACAGCAAACGACCCACTCGACCCCTGTATACCGGAAATCGAAGACTTTTCGGTGTCATTTTCTGATTCTTTTCTTGATTTTGACTCCATTAACGGTTGGTTAATGGAAGGGAGTACCGGTGATCCTGTTATGGATGATTTGGTGGGAAATCCGGTTGGTTCTGGCATGGTTGGGCGTGAATTAGGGGATTCTAAGGAGAAATTGGAGGCGTGTGGTGATGCGGTTTGCAAAAGAGATGAAGCTGAAGAAGAATTGGCTGGAAATGATGCAATTAAATTGAATTTGAAGCTAGAAAAGGAGGAAATTGCTGTTGAAGAAAGGAGTGCTGAGATGGCTAGCGAGGAGGTTTCTGAGGAAGTTATTGAGAAGGGGGTTTTGGGTGGAGAAGGGTGTAGTAGTGATTTAGGTGGATTAGGGTGTTTGATTGAAGAACAGCTGGGGAAAGTAAGTTTAGAAGGGGGAGTGAAGAAGATGGATGAAAATGTGGGTGATGAGGAGTCTGAAATCGAGAGTTCTGCGGCTTCTTCATCGGCCTCATCTTCGTCTTCAAGCAGTAGTAGTGATGAGGAGGATGAAGATGAGGACTTGGGAGGAACTAGCCAAGAAAAGAAACGCATAAAAGGGGGTGTCAGACTTGATGAACATGCTGATATGGAAGATGGTGAAATTATGTTGTCTGATACAGATGAGATGGTTGCTTGGGGTGATGATGAAGATGGTATAGGTAGTGGTCCAATCAAATCCAAGAATGAGCTCAAGGTAAGTGATTATGTTGTTCGATAACAATTTGTGGTTGTTTTTGTTTGTAATTTTGACACCTTAAATTTCTGTATGATATATTGTTCAGAATACATTTGTATGTATATTTCCATGGAGCTGACATGTCTTGCAACTCTGCTTCACTTGTGAAATAGTTGAATATTAGAGTAACTGCATAATCTTGCTGGATATTTATTCATTTCCCTTGTGCAATAATGGGCAGCTAGGAATTTCTTAAAAGAAAATAGAGAACATGATATTGTGAGTTAACATGAATTAAGAACATGCCATATAAAGTTGGCTTAAGCTATTGAAAAATGAAAACAAATGTTGAGAAAGCAGTAGTTCTTGGGCCTTTTTCGGGCAAACAGAATTATTTCTCATGGTTTTACCAACTTCCGTGTTTGATTTTGTTGTGCAAATTTTTAGCTTTGGTAATGGAAGCTTATGTGTAATTTACAATTTTGCAGGTCCTCCCTCCGGTTCCTTCTGTAAGTGTGACCTTGGAACCTCATCATCAAACCCTTCCAGTTGGAGTAATTCTATCGGTAATGCCCTTTTCTTTACATATAGATGCCTTCTTTTCTTGGCTCCATATTTATAATTTGAACTGAAGATCGTTAGTATGTTCTTGAGTTTAAACTGTAATGCTCTGTTAAGCAGATCGTTGGTGCTCAAGTAATAGTAGAAGGGGTTGAGAAACACAATCCTCTTAATGAAGGTTCCATTCTTTGGATCACTGATAGCAGATCACCACTAGGGCTAATCGATGAAATATTTGGGCCTGTCAAGAACCCTTACTACATCGTAAGATACAATTCTGAGTCTGAAGTTCCCGCTGGAATCCAGCCAGGCACATTGATCTCATTTGTCGCAGAATACGCAGATCATGTGCTGAACGACAAGAATCTTTACCATAAAGGTTATGATGCGTCCGGGGACAATGATGAAGAGCTGTCCGAAGAATTAGAATTTTCAGATGATGAAAAGGAGGCGGAGTACAAGAGAATGCTTAAAATGAAGAAAAGGGGTACAAATGAATCTAATCCTGGAAACAAGAGGAAGGATAAAAGACAGCCGAAGAATCAAAAGGGCAACTGGAACCGTAATCAAGATCAGAAGCTACCAGCTATCACCGAAGATCAGCAGTTCAACCCACCCGTTGGAACATCATTGAATCAAGACCATCAATCTATGGTTCCTCCATTTCCACAAGGGCCTCAAGTACCTCAGTTTCCTGCTCCTCACGGGATTTGGAATAACAGATTTCCACATCCTCAGCAACAGGGTATAAACCTTCCCACTGGATTGCCAGCAGATGGCGGTATGATGTGGATGCAGCAGAATTTACCTTATCCGTTATTTCAAACGAACCCAGCACTCCAACAGCAAATCGGTATGATTCCTGGGTTGCCTATAAACTTTAATGCAATTGGTGCACAACCAAATTTTAGCGGGGCTCCATCGCTAGCTCCATGGCAAACGGGCCTGGATCTGAATGCATTAAACCAGTTGCAGTTTGGAATGGGAATGGTCTTACCGGGGCAACATGCTGACCTCCCTTCGAATGTTGGCGGCGAACAAGCCATGCAGTCTCAGGGATCCCAAAATTTGAATTTTAATCAAGGCCATGGTGGCAGAGGTGGTGGTGGAAGAAGAAGCCATCACAGAGGCCGTGGGCGGCATGGTTGTGGGAGAGGCAGGCAACCTTGAACGTTACCAGCAAACAATCAAGTGGCTAATGTATACATCAGTAGTTCTTATATAGTTGCTTAGCTACCAATTTTGTTCTCCTTTTTCTTTCAGTTTTCTTATCTTGTTATTGAGTTTCCTGATGTTATTCACTTGGTTTGATCATATGTTAAACATCTATCATCTAATTTCATATCTTTATGTTCACAAACTGTTTTGTTGGCTGGTCTAGTGAATTTATTTCTCTTTTGTGAATGAACCAAACTTCCATCTGACATGATTACCACTAAACCACAATTATTAAGTAAATACACTCAGGTTCAACTTATTATTACAGAACTTCAAGAGCAACACATTCGATTCAAGAAGAATCAGCAGAGATCAGTTTCATGTACCGGTCGACGATCATCTCCGGAGAAAGATCCGTAAAATAGCCCTTCTCGACATCCAGCCCTACTTGTGCTGCCAGCATCTCGACCTGTTCTTGGACTCGATCAGCCCCAACCCGGTTCGGTTCCAACAGAAAACAACATATCTCAGTTGTATCCTCACCATGAACCAAACCTATCGTTTGCACGGTAGGCAGGCCTCCGCCCCGAGCACTCACCATCATGGCAATCCGTTTAGCAACAGACACATCCGTTGATAAAATGGGCACATTGTAGGTGGCAATCCAGGCACGGGCGCCTACCATCACTACCCCTCTAGACCTTGACACCATCTCCGGCCCTAGGTCAGGTTTCTGAGGAAGTATCTCCGGTTGTGACCAGCCAACCCACTGGTTACCCGCGTAGTTGGGCCGATAGAAGCCAAGTTCACGTCTGATCGTGTCAACCGCCTTTCCGGTTGGATGTGCTGCAGCATATAGATACACTGGCACTGCAATGTAAGCAAATCAACACAATGCCAATCCATAGCCTTAAAGGGATCAAATCTAATGAATCAACACAATCATAAGAGAAGTTTAAGGTAATGCACCCTGGAATCGGTTGCCAATCTCAGATGCAAGTGCTCTTGCAAGCCACGCAGCTTCATCGAGTGAAGCCCGAGCCAAGGGGTGGCAAACGACGTCGTCTATAACGCCGAGCCGGGGATGAGCCCCACTGTGGGACTCGAGGTTTATGGCTCCATAAGCAGCTTCAGCCATGGCTACAATGCTTTGTAGCAAAGGTGTGTAAATAGGACAACCTAAGCTATCATGAACAACATAGGATACAAGATTGTATCTAACTCTGTTGTAATTATCATCCTTAAACTTATTAACTATCACAGTTTCTGGATCACGACTCACTGCTTGCTCAATCAAATCAAGGGCTCTCCCATTTCTTGATTCAGAGATGTATAACTTACAGCAAAGTAGCATTGACAGCTTCATAGTTTTCTTCTTGTCCTAATGCAAACAGCAGGAAATAAACCTATTTGGTCAAAAGGATAAACTGATTTTATTCAATTTCAGCAAACACACAAACATATGCAAATTAAAGATAAAACCATACAACTAGGGATCTCTCTCTGGTTTTGTCTGAAATATGGCAAAATAGAGAGCCATCCTTCTTAGAAAACAGAGGATCAGTAGTCAAATGAAGTAGAATCAACCAATTTAACCCAAGAAAACACACACAAACAATCACATAAGGTAGATAGAAAAACATGCACAGATGATGAAATTAGTGATGGGCAACAACAGAGAGAGAAAGAAGAGAGATGGGTTCTTACATTATCATAAGTTTGGTTGAAATCCATTCTGTGTTTTCTGTTCTTCAAGTTCAATATTTTTTTGGAGAAAACTTAGAAAAGATCAAGAGGAAAAATCTTGATGTATGCAAGGTGTCTTTTATGTACGATTCTTGAGTCAGCATTGATGTAGCAGTTATCAGACATATGGCTCCCATCCATCTCTAGCGTGTCACTATCACCAAACAATAACAAAAATACAATATTTTGTTCACATGCTACATATGTTGATTGTGACATTATTTTTTTTAAAAAAATCTTTTTTCCTTTCTTTAGCACGAAAAAAAATATATTGTCAACTACCGAATAGAAGTACAATCCAAGATATTTCAAATTAAATAATTTTCAAAGAAAATACAAATGGCCTTTTCATATTTAGATTTTTTTTTAAATAATTTTGGCGTTGAAAAAAAAAACATTTTGTTTGATGAACGATTATGTTTATTAGATGATAGAACTGTTTATCTTGGAGAGTATTTAGTAAAAAATAAAAATAAAAAATGAAATGAATGATAATATGTTTATTAACCTTATGAATTAATTATCATCAGATTATTCCTAGTTAATACGAATTTTCTTATCAGATGTAAAAAAGTTTTAGTACGAGTTATTTTCCATGTTAGATATAAATTGAATGCATATTTCAAATATTGGACACACATTTATGTCGTGTATTACAAGGGGCTGTTATGATTCCAATGGATTTATGTTTGTTTTTTTAAGTAAAGAATAATGTATAACAACTCATCACCCCACATTATGTAATATATTAATGCAACACGATTACGACCATTTTGTGTGAATGCGATGTACTACATATTGTCTTATTTTCGAAATGGATAAAATTATAAATTATTATTAAACTCTCTACCATAATTCATATATACGTGTTGTCATTATTCGTTTTTGAAGTATGTAATTAGAGTCAATTCGGTGGTACCCATTTAAAAATTAAACACGTCTTTCTTGTTAATTAATTAAAGAAAGATTAATTCAGCCTTATTATGTATATTATGAAACAAATTAGTGCCACTATATCTAAAATCTAAAATACCTCACATTTGGTTATTTTGGTTAAACTCATGTATACTTTTTCGTATTTGGTGGTGTAATTTAATAGTGGAACGAATGAACACAAAGTATAAAATTTAATGTGAATCGAAGAGATGAAAATGGAAAGTGTGAAATGTAGTGTAGTACGAAAAGAGTATACCTTTGCATAATTTTGTCAAAGAAATATTCAAATTGAGTTGTAACAAAATTTAATTTCACATCAATAATAACCTATATTTTTATATAATAACAGTGCAATTGTGCTTATTTAATGTTTATTGCAATCATTAACGACTGCAGTTTTGCTCCTTAATCCTACAGGAAACAGTGGATATGAAATCAAAGTTAACTATCAACAAGTTTGAATCCAAGCTGTATTTGATCAACTATTACTCATTGATGAGAGAGCAAACAAAATAAAATGAAAATTTCATTAACAAAAAATAGAGATTACTTGATCAATAATCATCTTTAGAACAACCATTGGAAGAACAACTATGCATCGTCAAGTAACTCTCAATAATTTTGCTCTGTGAAAGATCTGTATAGCATCCTTCTCCGGCATCAATCCCTTCGTCTCTAGCCAGTCGTTCGACTTCTCGTTGAACGTCATCACCGCCGGCTTTACTCGTGTCTAACAGGTTGCATGCCACCTCAATAATACCATTACCATGAGCAAGTGCCATCAATTGCACTGATGGAAGTCCACCTCCTCTTCCGCTGACCCTCTTTGCAATTCTCTGAACTGCAGCCATGTTGTTGGAGGATACTGGAATATTGTAGTTGTCGACCCACTGGGTGGCACCCACCACAACAACACCTTTCTTCTCAACAGCATGAGGAGGACCTTCGTCTGGATTCAGTTGTAAAGTTGGCGATTTTGGGCCACCTATCCATTGATTTCCAATGGCATTTGGTTTGAAGTACCCTAGCTCCCTTCTGATCGAGGCGAGTATTAGAAGGTGGGCACTGCAGGCAATGTATAAGATCATTTAGAAAGCTGAAATGTGTATAAGAAGCAAATATAGCAGATCATATTTTGTATGAATACATCTCTGAGAAATCCTTATAGTGTGTAATCACCAGTCACATTCTTACATCACAATCATCATCAATGCCAATTTTTTCAGTTCTTCAAACGGTTGAATCTCTAACATCCATCACAGGCAGATCATAGCAACCAGAAATATTTCTCCCCCATTTTGACTTCAATAGTTAGCACTTTTTAATCAATTTTTGGGAAAACTATCTCTTGGCCCAGTTTTCAACTTCGTTTACTTCAAGATTAAAGCCTAATAGCTCAAATAAAATCTAAATCACAGACTTCATAACACTCTTATACCTCCCTTCTCATAATCATAAGAATTTATCAAGTACACAACAATCTAACAGCCATTTCCCAATTACTTAAGTCTCCCTTTCAACTGAACTCAAGAGGGAAAAACTCAAATCTTTTCATGACTAATGGGGTATCCATTAACTCCCAACATCACACTCTTAACATTATGTCACAGTTCAACTATTTCTACATCAAGATGCTCTCTTCCCAAGCTCCAAAATTTCATCATGATGACTAATGATCTTTATTCAGACATATGAAACTAAATTATCTGGAACTATGAAGTGGAACCTCAAAAACAAGATAAAGAGTACTCCCTTTCTCTCTCTCTTTCTGAATAATATGCCATAATTTGTAGACAACTTCATGTATAGAGGCTTAGAGAAGAATTAATAACACATAACTAGTTCTTAAGCAGTCAGCATAACCCAAAATAAACAATTACCATAATTTTCTTGATTAAAAAAAAAAATCTTGAATCCATGTTATCAAGGGAACAAACCTTGAAGCGTTGTTCCAACATCTGCAGCCAAAGATTTAGCAGTCGCAGCAACATGGTCCAGAGAAACACCAGCCAAGGGATGAAAGCAAATGTGGTCCACAACGCCAAGCCTTGGATGAGTTCCAGAGTGCAATTCAAGATCGATGGCCGCAAAAGCAGCTTTCACCATTTCAAAAACTGCATTTCTCAATGGAGATGAATTTGGGGTGGTGCCCATTTCTGAAACCAATGTATATCCAACTCTGTTGTAAGTTGCATCCTCAAATTTGTTGATAATTGGGGCCTCTGGAAACAGCTTTGCTGCTCTTTCAATGGCTTCCAGAGCAACCCTGTTTCTGCTTTCAGAGATGTACACCTTGCAACAACGCAACATTTTCTTAAGCATTTCTTCTTATTATAAGTAGAGAATTTGCCCTTCACAATCTGCAGGATAAATGAAATTGAAGAGATAAAAGTTCTGTGGCCATAGTTTAATTCATCTTAATCCTTTGAGGACCTACAAAAAAATTAAAACAAACACTTCCCTATACCAAGAATCCTTTAAGAATGATGGATAATGATAAAAATTTGAGATAATTCTTCAAATTAACTACGAATTTTAAATGCTTACCCCCTCCAATATATTGCACTTCTCGACCCCAATTCGGTTGAAGGGATTTCTGCCATTCGTCAGAATGCTTCTAAATTTTGTTGATAAATAGGTATACGGTATACCCCTTATTAAATTTAATTAAAATTAATGGCAAAGACTTGTATATAACCTTCGATTGATACAACCTTCGGTATCAATAGTTGCTGTATGTTACTATTTTTTTTAATAGTTGCTGTATGTTACTATTTTTTAGGGATATAATTGTAATTTTATCATTGTGGTTTAGGGTATAATTATCCCATAGGGTTTATGGTTAAGGATATAATTGTAATCTTACCCTTGTGGTTTAGGGTATAATTGTAATTTTACTCTTGTGGTTTAGGGTATAATAATCATTTAAATAAAATAAATTTTAAAATAAAATAAAAAAACATTAATGAAAGACCAGGAATTAATTAAAAAGGGTGGGACGTACCAATTCAACTGGTACAACTGATTGCACCCCAGTCCCTCTCAAAATTACTCCAATACTAATAAATCTGATACAAATTTGAGTTTTAAAGATAATTACTTCATTATTATTTGTTGAATAGAGAGAATCGGATGAATGGATGCATAAATCAAGACAGAAAATGTAATTATTCTCTTCTTATAATGTTTACAGTTTGTTTAGAAATAACACACAAGATAATTTCTTGAAATGAGAGTCGATCCACTCTCGTAGTTAAAAATTTGGCGAATGGTTTCACTTTCACATAATGAAAACCTACCCTTCATTTCTGGATTTATTTTTCTATATATTTGTAGTTTCATCCTCTTATTTCTGGCTCATGAGTTCAAATTATATCTTATAGCAGAGGAAATAACAATAATAGTAATAGTAAAAACTAACACTTTCTACAAAGTTAGATAAGCTGGATGGAAAAATGTTCAGAAAAGCAAATAAAATAGCAAAGAAGTTTAGAAATAAACATGCATTCTGAACAATTGAGTTTAGAAATCGTCATTATTATTATAAGAAAACGTTGAAACAACTCTTCCTCTCTAAGAGGTAACAAAAATCTGGAAATCCATTAGCTGAATAGTCTTAATGATCATTATAAATGAGAGTCGAACTTTCTCCACACAAACATCAAGCTGTAGCACAAATTATTGGATGAAATCTCTCTGATGATGGTTGAATCTCTAGCCCATTGTGCTACTTCGACTTATTTCTGCAGAAGTTAAGAAAATCAATCATGGGTGCAAGACTAATTTGGGGGATCTCCATGTACAATAGTACATCTTAAAGGTAAATAAATACACAAACATTACAATTACCTCTGCTGTGTCTTTCTTGCCTCTCGTAAAGAACTTGTACATTCCACCAATGAATAAACCCCACCCAGTCAAAGAGACAATCACAAACTGAAAGGCCAAAATTATGAGAACATGAATAAGAAGTCTAATTTCTTTTACAGGCCAATAGCAAAAAACACCAGGGGGCATTAGGTTATATGCTACTTTTCACACAATATATTCAACAACTGTATATTTTTTACTCCACATTTTTAAATGCTAGTCTTTGCTACCTTTTTTCTGGACAAATATCCCCACTTCAGATCACTGTTTCTGTGATCAGCTACTGTGATTTGGGATGATAAGGGTACAGTGAAAAAAATTAGTGCCGTGGCAAAGATTCAATAGATGGTAAAATATTGCGCATTAATCCCTATTTCCCAAAGTTTTATGATAATGAGGATGACAATGGATCTGGAAACCGGAGGGGAATGTGCATTATACACAATGAATTTCAATGCTGCAGGTATAAAACTAATTTTACTTCCATAATCAATCCTGGCAAGAACAAAACAAAAGTTCCACAAAATTAGGAGCCAAGACTTCATATTCTTGAAACGGGCACCAGAGACATTCAAAAGCAATTCTTAAAAGCAAAAGGCAACATACACCCTTCAAACTATATTAAAGGCTTTACGTAAAGTATAAACACAGTAAATCATAAACACAGATAATCAACATGAAGCTGTAGCAACATTAAAGTTAGGAAGTAAGAACTATACTTATTTGCCCTCAAATGATTTGCTAATTGAATCTAAATCAATTGTTGCAGCTGAATTTTCTATATTAATGTTTTAATATTAAGATGCCAATAAGGTTTATGAAGAGCTTTGTGATGCTACAAGATAAGACAACATAACTGTTTCGTTATGAAAGTCCCGTATAACAATTGTTTTGGTCCACCAAAAACCATTACGAAAATAGCTATGTCAAATCTCTCTTATCTGGCTCCACATTTATTGAATCGATTCCTGGACATTAGGCCATTGGCAGCCAGCCAACAGCAGGTCAACACCTCATTCTTTCGCACACTATTAAAATGTTTCCACGAAAACTCTATAACCCAATTCATTAACTTGCAAAAAAAAATCTTGCATATTGGTTTTTTATATCGTTCAAAAATTAGGTCTTTATCTCAGTGAAGTCTCCAGATCACTACATTCACTCTTTTTAGCAAATTATAATCACTCGTCAATTAACAAGATAAAAACTATGATCCTGCAATGCAAAATAGGCTAGGGATTTCCGGCAAGAAAGAAAACATAAATCCGAAGAGTACACATATTCATGAACAAATATAAACTTACATGCTCTTCCTTCCACTTTGATGGACTCATAGGGTCTTTCCAGAAATCAATCTTCGGTGGCCCATGGTGATCTGAAAATGAAACCCAATTGATTAATAACCCAAATAAACCACTGAAGAAAATCAATTAAGGGGAAACAAGATAACTGGTATTAATTTGATATCTATCGTAATAATGAATGAATCTCAAGGAAATATTGGGGGTCAAATCAGTACCAGCGGAGCCGGCAAGACCGCGGCGGGAAATCAAGGAAGAAGCTGGAGTCGTCGATGAGATGGAAGGTGAGAGCCGAGTGAGACTCGCGGCTCTTCGAGCGGTCATGGCGGCCAATGAGGTTGCCATTGCTTGTTGGGTGTAGGGAGATCGAAGGTTACACGATTGAGAATGGAGAACGAACCTGGCTGATGATTTGAGCAGGGCAAGAATGTGAGAGGAGTCCTTAACGACGTCGTTCCTCTACAGTCGGCTAACTTTTCGAGCTGGCCTAAACCCTTGAGGCCCATTAAATCAAGCAATTCTATTTCCTTGGTCTTGTAAAATGCTTGGTTTTGATGGGCTTTAAGCTGAAACAGGCCCATGGTACAAACGAGAACTTATTGATTTTTATTTTTATTTTTTCGAATTTATTATGGCTGTATATAAAATCAAATGGACGATTGGACATTTGCCTTCACTTGAGTGGTTACATAAAAGTGTAAAACTAAATTAATCCATGATTTTTTTATTATTTTATTTTGGCTCAAATGATCTGTTGCCAAATTTTGTTTAATCGCCCACCCTTGATCACTAGTATAAGATGTCAATTTTAATGTTGTATTAAATTTTATCTTCAATGATATTTTGAAGTACCTTTTAATTTTGTATGTTCCATCATTGTAAAAACGACATTATTAATCCAATAACATTAAAATATATTTTTAAATTAAAAGATGTTTCCCGTATAATATATGGTATAATTTACACTTTATTTATTTATTTTTATTAATTATAAAGATAGCATTATCTTAAAAAAATAAAAAAATAATTTAAAAATAACAACACTAGTGCACATTCTCATGGAGTACCATCATTAAGTGTTTTTAATCAGGGGTTATTCCGTAGTGTACAGAGTAATTTAGTGCACTTGGTAGTTTATAGGCTAAAAGTAAGGTGTAGTGGGGTAGTTTTTAAATTTTATTTATTTATTTATTTTATTGAGTGGTAAAAATTAAATACAAATTCGATCTACCGGCTAAGATTATTTAGGTGCATCGATGCACCGCAGTTAAACTCTTTAATTAGATTAGATCACAACATTTCAATTAGAAAAATCATCAACTAATAAAATATAAAGTCGAAAATTTTCCATTAAATTACAAATAAATAAAAAAAACCAAAAAAAAGAAGCTACTACATTCACACAAAATTGTTTTAAGAAAATTATGACCTAAACGATTATATAATACATACAAAAATCAGACCATGGTCGACAGCAAAAGATGCGACCAAATAGGGAAAGTGATGGCAACTACAAGAATTATGATGAGCAAAACGGCGTAGTATGTCCATTTCCGTGAGTTCTTCTGATACTCACGTGCGTCCTGCAACTGCTCCGTCCCCCGCCGCACGAACGAGCTGGCGTGCTGCACGTGACTCTCGATGTCGTTCAGCTGCTGCCCCTGCGCCTCCACCAGCGCCGCCATGTCCAGAAATATCTGGTGGAGCTCAATCAGATTCTTCTCGATCTCCTTTACGGCGTCGTGTCGTTCCTGGATCTCCGATATCGCGTCCATAATCTGCCCCCGCCCCTGCTCCTGGATCGCCTTCTGCATAAACGTTTCGCTCTCTCCGCTCGCGATTAGATTTTCGATTAATTCGTCATCGGCCTTTTGTCCGGTGACGGTGAAGTACCTATTAGAGTGACTTGATTAAGTATTAAACGATTTATCTCTCTGTCAGCTTAATCTTTTAGATGGTGTGATCATTTAATATGATATTAAATGATTTATCTCTCTCTCAGCTTAATCTTTTAGATGGGGTAACATGATATCTTGAGACAAAAATTAACACCGTCTGCATGTGATGGGACGTGTTAGAGTGACTTAATTAAGTATTAAACGATTTATCTTTATCAGTTTAAACTTTTAGATGAGGTGGTTATTTAATAATACCGTCGCTCCACCGTCTCTTTGTATTCGGCGTTCATCCTTGCTCGGAGGCCCTGGAAGTCGTCCATCAAGTCCTTCAACTTCTTCCCGAGGCCGCTGACGACGGAGGAGCGCGTTCTGTCGGCGGAGGAGCCGGGGCCGCAGCCGGGGACGCGGCGGTTGGTGGCGTTGGATTTCTCCAGCGCCTCCAATTTCCCTTTAATTAGCTTAACCCGTTTTAAGACCATTGAAACGTCGCCGTCCATTCGGGATCGGAGCTCTTTCATGGTTGTGGCGTTGTGGACGGTTTTGCACTCCTCGTTTGCTTCCTGGAGGCGTTTGTAGAGCTTCTCGACGTCGGACATGTCCTTCTTGACATTCTCGACGTCCTCGAAGAACTTGTCGAGGTTGATGCCCTCGGTCCGGGTGGCGCCGCCGGCTTCGACGTCGTCATCTTGGTATCGTTTGAAAGAGGTGGAGAAAAGGTCGTTCATCTTGGCCGCCCTTGTGGTGGTGGTGGATTGGGGTTGAGATGGGTTGTGGGGGCGGCGGAAGACGGCGGAATTGGGTGTTCAAGGCTTCTCCCAGCAACTTTTCTTTCTCTCTCCGGGTGGTAGTTGCATGGTACGTTGGAGGGAGAGGGAAAGGTGGGAAAAGCCAAGAGTTTCATCAAGAAATAAAGTGGGCCCAATTAATTTAGTTAATTTTGGGGGGACTAATATTAGACACTAATAATGGTGAACCAAAATCACAACCCTGTGGATTATCTATTATCTAGGAGAAATATATGGTTGCTCTTCTTTTTCTTTCTTGATATCGTTGACCAGGTCAACTCTTTTTCTTTAGTTACTATTTTTAATATTCATCTTTTTTGCAATTTTCTTTTTAAAATAAGGTACCTACTCCATTATCTTTGTATATATGGAGATAACCCAAATTAGTATATTCTTGCACAAAATTAGACCGTTTAGTAAGATGTATAGTTTTGATTTATTACTTAATTGTTTATTTCAAATCATGTTTCATTTCATCATGAGTTCATGTAGATTTATATTGAATAACAATATGATCACATTATATTCTTCAAATAATGTACAAGTGAAATGAAATACTTACACACACTGTGTATATGTATGTTTGATCATATTGACAAGAAATCCTTAGAAACCATACAATTTTCTAAATCAAATTTACACCAAAACACACCATTAGTTAGTTATGTTATGCCAAGGTTTGTAGTTGTTGTTGTTGTAGTAACCTTAATTGCATGATGCTACTCTTCAAGCTTCTCTCTTGCACCTATTATTAATTAATAAAACACAAATTATCATCAGAAACTTATTAAGCTAATTTCAAGAAAATAAGAGTAATCCAACACACACATATCTAATAATTTTACATATATCTTTAATTACTTATTCTTTATATGTAAAATATTATGAAAAATTTCTGACCTCCAATGCAGAAATATGTCTGAAAAGCTCCATACATTCTTCAAGCAGCTGCTTCTCTTGTACCACTACTTCTGCTAATGCAGCAAGCACTCCTTCTGTTTCCTCAACCTGAATATTAATACACATAATTAATACAATTAACTCACTCATATACACATACTTGTGTGTGAGACAGAGCTCGAAGTTTCATCCACATTTTACCGTGTATGAGAAATTAGTTAGCGTCAATTTGATTGAAGCTGCAAGATCAGATGCATGTCTGACTGTAATGGATGCCGGCTGAAGTTCTACCTGTATTACATGACAAATTATTTATTTCCAACTCGTATTTGATCTTACTTATTGAGTTTAATTTCCTCCGAAAAGAGACATAATTGTGCATAATTTACTTAACACCTAAGGAAAGCATATCATTTAATATTATCAAATCACTCTAATAACAAACTTTTTTGTTGAAAAAGTCTAAGTTTGTTTATCATTGAGAGAAATGATTTTACCAAAAACATGATTTAAAAAAGAAATTACCTTTGCTCCATCAACAAGAGGTACCCTGCAAATAGCAGAATGCAAGTAATCTGTTGTATTTGTAACTGTAGATGAATGTTCCCTTTCCATATTTCCCCATGTCTCCAGCAACTTTATCTGTGTGTATCATAATATACAAACATAATATCCATTAATTAATATTTAATATCACATAATACTAGCATATACTATATGATAGTATTGATTTGTGTAATACTGTAATAAATATTTATTTATAACCTGAGAGTGAAGTATGTAATTCAATTTCAAGTGGAGATTCTCCTTTTGCAGTTGTAACTTCTTTTGAATGACTGAATGTTGAAGCTTCATCAACTCATTCCATACACTTACGAAATTACTCTACAAAATATAAATAAATTAATAAATACTAGATAAAATAAATAAAATAGAAATATTTATACATTAAAAATCGGCAATATTAACATACCTCAACCTGTTTGATGATATTCCCATTGACTCTGTCAGCTCTAGCTCTGCTGTACCTCCATTGCATCAGTCTGTTATGGAGCAATCTCAGCTGATGAACATTCTCAGAAGAGCCCTGCCCGAGCGGCGACGAACATGATTTCCTCCCCTTAAAATATTCAATCCCCAGATTGAATAAATTTCCAACCCCTTTTCCCTTTGAAGGACTCGAAGGCGGTTTTGAGATGGTTAACTTTCCCCTGTTTTCACTCGCCGCAGCTTTCAGAGAGCCCGAACGGGCCCAGTTCCCCTTAATCGCACTCTTAAGCGTGAAATTCTTAGGGGAATTTTCATTACTACTTGACTTCCCGGAATCAGCACTCCACCGCCGTGATCTGGATGATAAATCGTGCATGAATTTTGACGGCACGTCGATGCCGTGTTTCCTTGAACTCACAGTTGGAGCCATGTACGACGCCGCATAAGATTTTCCGGCAATTGGAGTTTCGAAGCTCGTGCCGTCGGAGTATAGTTCGCTGTATTCCGATTCCAATTCTTCTCCGTCGGAAATCGAGGGTTTCTTCCTCAGTGGATTCTCATTTAATGAAATTCGTCCTGGTAGGATTATATCGATTTTTTCATCCGGTGGATTGGAAGACTTTGATGAATTCCATGGGAATCTGGATTTCCCCGAATATCTCATGGATCCTCCGAAAATTGGATTATGATTTTCTTTGGAGGAGATTGATTTCTTCTTCTCTTTTGCAAACCTGCTGAATTCTGTACAGCTTTTTTGCCGATTGATGAGCAGGGGATTCCGGCTAGGTTTTTCTCTGCTTTTCCGTTCTTCAAATTCTCTGATTCTCTCATTTCCGATGCAGTCGGCGAGAGTATCGGGCTTCGGGTTTGAGGAGACAGATGATGAGGGCCAAAGCCCGCGTAGAAAGCCCGAGCTCTCCAAGCTTTTATGCTTCCTTGAACTGGTGAATGATCTGGATTTTTGATTCAGTGGAGAAAGGATACTGTTCGGAGATTGATTTCCATACTCACCTGATGATGAAGCAGTAGAAGTTGGTAAGAGAAATCTCGAACTTACTTCTTTGGATTTGGGTTTTTTGGACTTCAAGGGATGATCGGTGGCTCCGCCGTGGCTTTGCATCGGAAACACGCAGGGAGAGTGAAAGTGGTGGTGGAATTTGAAATTGAATGAAGGGTGTTTGTTGGTGTATTGGGAGAAATGGATGAGAAGTAAAACAAATGTTACTGGAAAAGTGGCGGCAAAATAGATACCAAAGCCGGCGAGTTTAAGGATTTGTGGACTAGGGCTGGGAAAAAATACCGAAATTTCGGTATACCGCACTTACCATATCGAAAAATACCAAACTTGCTGAAATTTTAGGTATACCGAAATTTTTGGTAAGGTATGATACCGTATTGAATTTTTTTATACGGTAAAGATATGCAAAATTTTAAAACCGCGGTATTTTGGTATATACCGAAATACCGTAAATTATTTTAGTAAGGTATATACTCCCTCTGTCCCGTTTCAATGTTTACGTTTCTGTTTTGCGCGTTTCAATGTTTACGTTTTCCTTGTTATGAATATGGGACCAACCTAAAAAAATTAATATATCATCCAATACTGATACACCTATCTACTTCACATCAAATATTATATTTTTCCACCCACTATCTATTAAAATATAATACTTTTCAATCAACGTGTAAAAAGCAAACGTAAACATTGAAACGGGACGGAGAGAGTATATACTTAAAAGAAATTCTAATATATTAAAACTATTGACCCATCATTGAATTTAGTGAAATTTTGGAGAACATAGTGTAAGCACTATAAGGTTTATTATTTTAAATTTAGAGTATAATTATAATTATTTTAATTTTAATTTTAATCTAAGAGTGTATATTAAATTTTAATTAATTAATTTAGAACTTAATAGTTATAGGTACACCAATCACTCATTAGGATTAAACTCTTACTTTTATTATGTTTTATTAATATTTTTAAAATTAAACGTTTCAATGCTTACGTTTACTTTTTGCACGTTGATTAATGAGTATAATATTTTAATAGACAGTTGGTAGAAAAATATAATATATAATGTAAAGTTTGTAGGTGTATTAGTATTGGATGTGGATCCAATGGTCATATATTAATTGTTTTAGGTGGATCCCATAAAAAGGAAAACGTAAAGATTAAAATGGAACGCCCACAATAGAAATATGTAAAGATTGAGGTGGGACGGAAAAAGTACTTAAATACCGGTAAGAAAAAGGTATGCCAGTTTCTTATACCGAAGTTTCGGTATACCGAACTATGATATACCGAAACTTTCGGTATGGTAAAGGTATGATTTTTTTTAATACCGATATTTTAGGTATGGTATACGGTATAGCTCAAAAACTTTGGTATACCATACCGCCCACCCCTATTTGTGGTTATTGATGTTGAAATTACAAGAAAGTCCTTCTAATTGTGTCAATGATCAATTGGGGTTTCTGTTCTTGTCTTACATTTTAGAGTTTAACTTATATACCCGTGTTCACCCATCTAATCTCAATCGTTTAATTTATTTTTCATTTAATTCTCAGAACTCAATAAAAAAATTTTAAAAATACATTTAACAACTATTTCATTTAATTCTCAGAACTCAATAAAAAAAAATTTAAAAATACATTTAACAAGTACCCATTGCATCCTCAATTTATCTTATAAATCTTCAGGTGCACGGTGCACCAGATTAACCCTATATTTTAATGGAGTATTATTACCTCCTATTACAATTTATTGGATGTATCAAAACCTGCTCGTAATAGAAGATATATAACATTAATAAAACATCACATTGACATACGTACACAAAATTTGAAATAACGTAACGCTCAGAATTTTGAAAAAGATTATAGGCGATTTGTAAGTACTACATATCTCTCATGCTTTAAATATATCAATTGTAAATGGAAATTATATATTGTATTTATTGAAGGTTACTTTAATCTGAAATACACTTGCAAATACAGATATATCATCAAATACTAATATGTAATTATTATTATTATTTTTCCATTTTCACCATAAGATGGAGTAAGAAAAACTTGAATAGCCACCCATATGACCTTAAATGATATTGGTGGTCGTACAAAATACAAACATGATATTGATAATCTATATGTATATAGCAACACGATAATGTATGCTTATATTAAATTCATGTACATATATGGAAAATATCATATTTCATGGATTACATATCATGGATGCGAGTGTCGTGCACGTATGATAAATGTAACCTCTGATCTTTTTATCTAGATATTTAAAAGAAACCAATAAAAAGATAATAATAAATCACCTAATTAAAAGTCTAAAAAAGCAAAGTGATGAACTTAAAAAAAAAAAAAAAAAAAAGAAGAATGATGGTGTATTGTACACTTGTGTACATAATTTTTGCCAAATAGAGTACTCCCTCCGTGTATTTCCGGCTCGGATTCTCTGTGCTATTTGGTACATCATCTCCTGTGCCACATCGTAAATTGACGATACGTAGGAGAGAAAAACTATACCCTAATCCTTAAACCCTAGGAGCAATGGTTGGATTTGTTTCCTCATCTTACGTGTCAATCACATAACGTGTCGTTAGATTGACGACACATAGGAGAGAAAAACTATACCCTAATCCTTAAACCCTAGACGACACGTAGGAGAGAAAAACTATACCCTAATCCTTAAACCCTAGGAGCAATGGTTGGAGTGTCAATCACATAACGTGTGGCACAGAAGATGATGCACCAAAATAGCGCAGAGGATCCAGTGTGGTGTATTTCTTATAGTGGAGTATAAATATTTTTAGAAATATACATATTAAATGAGACAGACTAGAATAAAAAATGTGAAGAAACCAGTAAAAGAATGGGAGTAATGTTTAATTAAAGTGTATACATATGTAGTGTAGATAGTTAGATGGTAGTTTGGTAATTCAAGTTTGGTTTGACTACTTCTAAGTTAAAAAGGATTGCGATGGGGACAATTGGAAGTACGACACAAGAATTAAATTTTCGTATATATATATATATACATATATAATTGTAAATATATGTTTATGTACATGTGGAGAGAAGTGTAGCATGAGATTATGTTGTTTATCTTAGCCGGCATTTTAATGGGGATTTAATCTGGGATTAATGAGTATCTGCCACGAGTAATCATGATTTGAGGGAAGTAGTTAATTTCGAGTGAGCTTATTACTAAATTATCATTATCTTTTGGTTGAATAACTTACACTATTAAAGTGAATATTTTTGGATTTTGAATTAGTGGATGATAATATATTATATTTGAGGGTCATTGGAGACCAAGAAATCCTCCTTTGAACTAGGTTCTTATTTGAACTCTTGCTATCTAATTCATATATGTGAGACAAATTGATAAAATAAAATACGAAATAAAATACTCTATGAACGAAGATTAACGGACTGATTAATTAATAATTATGAGAAAAGAGTATTTAAAGTCCTATCTATGATTTATAAGCCACTTGTAAGTGTAAAAATTGACTCACATCCTTACTTTGTGGATATTCCAGTGAATGGATCAAGTAACTTCTGTAGAAGGTATCAAAGAGTAAAAGGATTGAAATTCTTTGATTAGAATACACATTTACTGTAGCGTAATACTATCAAATTTACAAGTACAAACAGGGCTGCCTTCATATCAATTTAATTAATTTTAACTAAATTACTTTTTTATAATTTAATCTGCAACATGATCTCTTTCTTAAGAAAATATAATCAAATATTCTATATTAGCATCAACAAGAATGAGAGTTTTGACATGATAGAGAGGTTTCTTTTTTCTCTATACAAACAATTCCAAGGTAAATTATATTCAAAATTAACAAAAGAGGAGAGAATCTACAAACCTTTTGCAGCACCTTTTCAGTCATCCATTGATAGAAAGCTAGGTAGCAACTCACTGAATAGAATCCTTTCCTCTGATGATCAAATGCCTGTGGGAGAACGGGCAGTCGTGGCGATTGAATACAATGGTTGAAAGACGATTCGACTTGGAGATGGTATCGTTTGCTTTCATCAAAACTGATTCCATTCGACTAATCTTTGACAACCCATCTCCGGCCATGTATCTGATAACCACCAAAAAAGGCCTGATCAGTACTGCTACTTTCACCCCCACTTTCAGCACTGGTGTACCCAGATTTACGACGATGTTTTTTCCTCCTAGAACTAGCGCTGTCACTAACGCTCCCATTTAAGAGAGGGTCGTCTATTCCTCGAATCAATTTGCGTGTTGGTGAAGTGATGCAGCTGTCATCCTTGATTCTCCTACCCTTGTCGGGCCTCTTTATGTTCTCTGAGATCTTGTGAAGTTTCTGGTTGAACTTGGTGATCCCCTTCTCCACTGGTTCTACTGCTTGAGTCACTGTAGATTTCACATCATTCACAATCTGCATTGCAAATTGTTGAAAGAATAATGTTAACACATTCAGCATACATCAATTATGAAGGAAAGAAGAACTCCACCATGTGTGCAAGGATTTAATTTCATTTAATACCATATAGCTGATGACATTTTAATCTTAATCTGCAGGAATATAACATACGAAAGAGGCATCTTTAATTGAGAATAAATAACAACAATATACAACAACTGATCAAATAAGAATGAACACATCATAAAACTACCATTTTAAACCTACAAGTAACATGTTGAAGATAAAGGAAGTGTTTTATTTGTTTAGTTTCAAGTTCCATTACCACTTACTAGTCTAGCCTTTTATTCACCACTTTATTGGAAAGTATTTATATCTGTGCCACACATTATTGAGTGGAAATAGAAATATTCTCATACGCCTGCAATTGCACGGAAATTGCATTGAGTGGAAGAGCAAATAACTTACGTATTCACCACCACCAATAAAGACATCCTTAACACTCTCTCGAAGGGTCATTCCACTTCTAGCTTCAGGTTGTGGAAGGCGCAACTTTGTTGGACGTTCACTGTCCCTAACCTCATCAGGGTCAATTGGACAATCAACAGACGCATAATCTCCAAGGACTGCAACACTTCCGGAAAAACGATCTCCCATTAACTCATAAGGTTTTGCGGGGAAAACATAAAGGTGAACCACAGAAGCAACGCCCATCTGTCCTGGATAAATACACAACCTTTAAACTTAAACAATAAAGGGTAAATAAAACACAATAACACATGTGCATGAAGCCAGCTACAGTTCCAGTTATAAAAAAAAAAAAAATTATGTAACAGAGATGCTCAAGATCATGCACACACTTAACCTGCTTCTTATACACAAGACAATCTAATAACCGAGGTTGCATGAGATAAGTGCTAAGAAAAAACAAAATACAACTTAAAACAATTACCTCAATGCAAATAATGAAGTCTTGAACGCTAGATTTAAATTGCAGCGACTGAGCTATTGGACTTTTAAATAAACCAATAGCATATAGAATAGCTATAGCAACACCTTGCCACCAAGTTAAGAACACAATTGACTTGAACATCAGAAACTTGTAAAGTGGTTTCATATGAGCTAGTTCAGTTTTTGTGATGGCATAAAAATGAACAAGGCAATACAGAGCCCATGATTGACTGAAATTTAAAACCACAGCCAGGTAAGGGTACCTACAAAAGAAAGCAGGCAGACAATGTTAGAGCTATCAAGCTTCTCTTCTTTCATTGAAGTCAATAATACTTTAAATAATTTCACATAAAGAATTATCAAAGCATAGAAATAGAAGCAAATTGATAAGAGTGTGCTCCTCAATGGGTATACAGAGATAGAGAGTATGCTAATATCTACAGAATAAACCTTACTAACTTTCAATTTAAAAACTCTCACACAACACACATCACAAGTTTAACAAATAACGGCTGAAATATAAAACAAGTTCCAACATTTGGTAAGATAAGAATAATGATAGAATGTAACATACCCACAGTTCCATTTGAAGTCTCCTTCACAATATACATCAAAAGCTTCAAGAATTACTGCAGAAGCAGCAGTAAATAATTTGATGATCATCTGCCATGGAAATATACTGGTTTTGTCACACATTGCATGATTAAAGATAAGAAGAGTTAAAGATAGAACATACAGAAACACATCCAGTCATGAAAACTTACATACTGAACAATTCCAAACTTGATGACCTGATAAACCCATCGACCAAGTACCCAAGGCTTCAAAAAATAATTCATCGGAAAGGGATGTTTTATAATTCCCCTTTCAGAACCATGATCAAGTAGGGGTGCTTTTGCACTTGAGCGTCCTTCCCTCTCCATAAATTCGATTGTCCTCTCTTCTCCACCTAATTCACCATGAGAAATAATAGGATGAGTTTGTTTTCATAAACACGAGTTAGTTCTCTAGTTTGACCAGAAATAAGGAGGAACAGTGATCATGTTGACTAGCATTACGCATGCATGCATTCAGGAAACAGGACTTTGATGGCCTAAACACTGTAAAAGAAAGAGAAAGAATAAAGACGGCAACAGCGGACAAATCATACGATGAGAGCTAAACTTGGTTAATGATTAACAGTTTGCTGCACAATAGTTTTAACTTGTACAAATTGGTAATTCATACCTAAACAAGCAATTAGATACCTCCCAAAACAATACATGGCAAAGGATTCATAGCAATCGCGCAGGATGCCTATATCAACACTGATTCCTGGGTGTACCAATGCTATAAACTGCAGATAAAAACCTTGCATTAGAATTAAAAAAACTTGGATATGATTTTCAAAGGCAGACCAAACAAAGTACTCAAGCAAATTTATAAATGAAAAAATAATAACTATCACTCAGCAATATGCTGAATCTGTTTAGGATTCTAGACCACATGAAAAAGGATTTTGCAGTGTAAAGGTGTATTAAATATTGACTGATATCCTCAATCGAGAAATTGTCATTCCAAGTTTCTAATTTGTGAAGAGTAGTCCTGTGAGAGATAGTTTAACTATAGAGTTTAGAAAAAGCAAATGAATGGTCAATAAAGAAACAATAGACAAAACCGCAGAAGTTAAAATAGAATGGAAAAGAATAAAATGTGAAAAATGTGGAAAATAAGAGAAATCCTTAACAATATCAAAAGACAGAGCTTCATGACAGTAAACAGGGAGTGTTTTCCAATTGGAATGTGCATTATTATTTAGTAATATAATGTAGTTTATCCAGCAACAATCTCCAAGTTCAAAAGCCTTAAATATATACTTGTGGTTGAAGTCCCAATGTCAAATCTAAATTCCAACATAACTTCATGAAGCACATTCCTTAGAAGTACAGTAAAACATTTTCTATAGATCTCTATGCTCCAACGACAATTACTTCAAAACACAAACTTGATACAAAAGGAAATTCCTCCAGACCACTAAATATCCAAAGATGCAACATAAGCTTTAACACAAAACAACACAATCCACAAAACATCTCACGATCAAGCATAACTCTGTCCCCAATCAAGCTTAAGAAAGGGAAAAAAAAACAATACTCACTGATTCAAGGGCATAACATGGTACCATAACTATCACTCCAATCAGAAACTTTTGTTCCTGCCATCATCAACAGCATAATTTTACCCAACCACAAAAAATAAAAGAGCGAAACAGATATTACCAAAAAAATTCCGAAAATTGACCTCGGGATTCTTGTAGGAGGACAAATGCTCGAACAAAAGATAAACGGAGAGGGTGAGACTGAGGACGATGAAAAATCCGGCGATCAAAACAGCCCATATGGGTGTTGTATACTCGCTGCTCAATCGATTCAAAAAATAATAATAACCTGAATTAAAGATTTTGTGCAGCATCAATTCCAATCAGCTAATTCCAATTTGAATAATTTTGATTTGTATTGGTCGATCGAAGCTCATATAGATTCGGTTTCGTATCGCTGTTGGAGAGGAGGAGTTGAATTAGAGAGGGTACAACTGAGTGAGGTGGATGATTGGCGAGAGCAATAGAGGGACAAAATTATGGACATCTTCCAATTTTTTAAATTTAAATGCCTTTTTTGCTCTTTTTTTCTTTTTAATTATTTTAATATTTTTTGTCTTTATACAGGCTACAGCAACGCTATAATCTATGTTTATTTTATTTATTTAATGTAAAATCTTTGAATGTTAACATTAAAATGTACTGCATCTAAATTAATTATTTTTGCATTTAAGAAAATTCTAACTAATATTTTATAAGTGACCAACTTCTTCTTAAAAGAGTGACAATTTCATTCTTATATGAATCAAGATGGCTTTAAAAATTAATTTTAAAAAGGACTTTTAATTCTCAAACATAACTACTTGCAAGATTTTCTTAAAATGTGATCCTCTTAAAGCATGAAAATGAAATATCAATAATTATATACAATGGGAATTTCGTGTTCAACTATCAATGTCTATCCTAATTGTTGTTGTTTTTATCTAGAAGATGAGTTTCACATTATTTTTATTATCTATATCTTTTAATATATAGAGAGAGTTATCAAACATTGTATTATATTTTAATGAAAATGAAAAATTGATGCAAGCAGGAAAAAGAAAAGGAAAAAAATAATAACAATAAAATAATAAAGAATAATTAATATGTAGATAAATGCACACACGTGTTTTACATCTCTTTTATTGAGAGAGTAATGGGCTTGGCCCACTTAAGTGTAATTCTTCTGTGTTCATAGTCCGTAGATCCACAGGCCCAATTGTTTCTAGGATTTCTCTATAAAACCCTAAACCCTGCTGGTCTGTCAACACAATTTCAGTATCAAAACCTAATTGATAAAACCCCCCAATTCATAGTAATACCTTTCATTTATACGTTATCAATTTTGTGATTCGCATCCCAATTTAATGTGCGTCTTAATTCGAGATGCACGTAGCTCTCCCGGGCTCCTCTGAATTTTCACAGCTGAAGAATGAAGCCCCAATGCTCGTGCGAGAACGACGCCGTCCAGTGTTGCAGATTTGTCTCTGTACCTTTTCTTTCATGGCTAATCTGTGTCAAGCAGACTGCAATATATTTTTTTTAATTTTCATTTTTTTAAAGTTTTATTGCCTACCACACCTTTAGCTTTTTTCTGGAAATTTACAATAATGGAAAAAGAGCTAGTCATACAGGCAGAAAATTTATGCGGTTTTCACGTGGGGGTTTACATATTTCTATTGTTTTACCTCTAAAAAAGTTCGCTACATATTCATAAATCTGAAATTTATTGTGATTTCTATTTTTTCAGTTCAATTTTTTTTATATGGCTATGATTAATCATTTATCCGCGCTTCTGAGATTTTATTCGATGAAGCATATCTTAGAATAACGGTTGAATTTCTTGACATGAGCCTTGCAATTATAAATTTAGGTTTTTGTATGTATTTGTTTGCTTGTTCTGTTAATTGTGGCTGTGATGATCTTATTACAGCTTTATGCCAGTTCTGCTTCAGAAAATTCTTGATTGAAAAAGCTGTGAATATCTGAGCCCTAATTTATTTCATTATTATTTATTTTCTGTCTGTTATCAATGATGATATTATCCATATAATTGAGGTGTATCTGATCTCAAGACCTTGTTTTTCAAGGAGAACCCCTTGAGGTTGTTACACCTTTCCCTGAAATTACTGGATGATTCTGAGTCTTAAAAATGTTTATTTTATTACTATATTATTCACTGATTATAAGTGACTACTTATTGCCAATGATGTTGCTGTTGGATAGTAAATGAGCTGTAGTGAAGCCAAGTCCCTGCTTTTGCAGGGGGAACCTCTTGGTGAATCTACATTGCTAATGATCATAATTCAGTTCCTGAGGCAAATGAAAACAAGATTTTTATGTTTGTTCATCTCATGTTTACTTTTCTTGATTTCAACTAAATTAATTTGTTTGTGATTGAGTTTTACTATACTCTAATCCTATGATCATTATGGGGTTTGGGTCTGATAAACTCATAAATCGATGTCTTGTCATCAGCTCAATCTCTAGAAAATTTCAACGAGAAATGAGTTAAACAACATCACAACATTCTAAGCTCAAATTTTATGACTGTTGTTTCTTGGACGTCTGTTCTTTTCTTATGATTGTGATTCAGGGAAACATGATGCTGTTGGACATTGTGGGTCGACAGAAGCATCATTTATGTTGGTCTTGAAGATCAAAGAAGAAATAGATATTGGATTTGGTGGTTTGATAACAGCTGATCAAGGGGCTCCGACTGTTGTTTCTCCATTAAAGGATTTGCAAAAGCATACAAAAACTATATTGGGAGTTTAATTTATCAAGTTTTTATAGAGTAATGAGGTGACTAGTACATTTCTTGTAATGTACTAGTAAGCTTTCTTGTAACAAGCTTACATTAATTTATGTTATTGAAACATTGATGGTTATTGAATGATAAGTTCTCAATTTTTATGTAAATGTATCTCGTATGTATTTTCCATTGCACGAGAATCATTCAGTCATTTTTTTATTTTATTCTTTTTAACTTTTATCACTCTCAAATGATCATTCAACCCCCCATTATGGTCTGTATTGCAATATGTTAGGTTGAAATTTGTGACTTAGTCTTTATTGGTTTTAAGGTTAAGTTAAACTTTTAAAACCTCATTCTCGATGTGCTCAAATCAATCCATGAATAAGCTATCGTATAGAAAGTACATGAAATATATGCTACAAATTATTTGATTATCAGACATACTTAAACTTTTGATATAACATTGTATCTTCCAAATTTTTTGGATTGCCAGCATACAACCACCTGATTATCTGTATAAACAGAAAAAAATCCTTTGACCAAGATCCCTTTTGAGTTTCTTAAATATAGCAACCAAACAGACGAACCCTACTCCTTTTCTATAGAATTGCGGCAGTACACAGATCAACTCAGAAGATCACTTCTCTATCCAAAAAATTCAGCAATTTTGGAGAGAGGGAGGAAGGGAAACAAAACAGAGATGAGATTTTTTTCTTCTTTCAATAACATTATCCATGGCCAGCCCTTCCAAATTTTGTTTCTCAGTTCTTTCAGGTTTAATTCATAACAATGATCCCATTAATACCTCATTACAATCTTGAATTGTATCCGGTTCTCATTGCTGTAGGAATATAAGATGATGCGTTTCGTGTAGAGCTTGCGTTTGATGTCCATGTTGATTTAAGGGTTTTATTTATTTGAGAAGATTTTAATTTGAGATAGCTTTGCAAGACTAAGTATTTGGTTATCCAAAAATTTTATATGTTATCTAGATTGATCATGAGAAGCTGTTTATCTTTAGATATAATCTTGATGCCACGTTGAAATCAGTTGTCTATGGATCTACTTGATTCGAGTTCTGAGTTATAATACGCTGTTTAATAGCATCATCATCATGATCCAATTATGCATTCTGCCATCATTAATCTTTTCACCATGCGAACTACTTCATGTATCCTAAGAAGATTAAAAAAAACAGTAAAAAACTGTGTTTTGGTTTGCTGCTTACAGTAGTGGAGGACTCATTGCGTATGCAAACTCACAAGTGGAAACAAAAAGGCTTGTTTCTGGAGAAGAAAACGAGGGAACACAAAAGAAAAGAGTGGTGGTGCTTGGGACAGGCTGGGGTGGTACTAGTTTCCTCAAAGATTTGGACATCTCAACTTATGATGTTCAGGTAGTTTCACCTAGGAATTACTTTGCATTTACCCCTTTGTTACCAAGTGTCACGTGTGGAACGGTTGAGGCACGAAGCATTGTGGAGCCCGTCCGCAATATCATCAAAAAGGTAAACAAGAGAGTTAGTTTTACCCAACATAATCCATGTCTCACTGCCACATTGTCTATCTTCTAATGACAATTTTTTTTTTTTCACTTGACAGAGGAATGGTGAAATTAAGTTCTGGGAGGCGGAATCCTTAAACATCGACCCAGTGAATAAGAAGGTTTTCTGCAGATCAAACATTGATGAAAGTTTAGCAGGAAATAATGAGTTCTCTTTGGAATATGATTATCTAGTTATAGCCATTGGAGCACAAGTAAACACATTCAATACTCCTGGAGTCTTGGAGAACTGCCATTTCCTCAAGGTTAACCTTAATAAAACAGTGTGTATGAAGTTGAGGATGCGTCTTGTATCAATCTTCACTCTGATACGAAATTGTGTCTTTGTAGGAAGTTGAGGATGCTCAAAGAATCCGTAGGACTGTGATAGATTGTTTTGAGAAAGCTGTTCTTCCTGAGTTAACTGAAGAAGAGCGAAGAACGAACCTTCATTTTGTAATAGTGGGAGGGGGCCCAACCGGCATAGAGTTCGCTGCAGAGCTCCATGATTTTGTACACGAAGATTTAGTCAAAATTTATCCCTCAGTTAAGGATTTTGTGAGAATAACCGTGATTCAATCTGGTGATCATATCTTGAACACGTAAGCCGCCACATGCATGCTCATTGTCTGAATTGTTTTAAAACTTACATCATGAACTGATAATATGTTTTTCATCAATCATAACGCGTTTCATTTTTATCAGGTTTGATGAAAGGATCAGTTCATATGCTGAACACAAATTGCAGAGAGATGGGATAGAAGTTCTTACAGGATGTAGAGTCATGGCAGTTTCGGATAGGATGATTAACATGAAAATGAAAGCCACGGGAGAAGATGTCTCTATTCCTCATGGAATGATTGTGTGGTCAACTGGAATAGGCGCTCGACCGGTTGTGAAGGACTTCATGGAAAAGATTGGACAGGTTCATCTACTTTCATTTATTGCATGATCTTGCTTCAGTTTACTGTCAAATATAAGAGCCATTCGATTTTCATCCTACTGAGGGTTTCATTTTCAGGGTAATAGGCGTGTTCTAGCAACTGATGAATGGCTACGAGTAAAGGGATGCGACGACGTGTATGCCCTTGGCGATTGTGCCACTGTACATCAGAAAAAGATAGTGGTAATTCATATAGTTCACCCCATCCTTAATTATTTCCAGTACTACTAATGTGGATAAACAGATGATCTTGAATGACAAGTATCTAAATCATCAACAACATGTAATGATTTTTCAGGAAGATATCGCAGAAATATTCAAAGCTGCAGATAAAGACAACTCGGGTACCTTAACCGTTGAAGAATTCCAAGATGTGATTGAAGATATTCTTATCCGGTATCCCCAAGTGGTGATGTATTTGAAGAGCAAGCACCTAGCTCAAGTGACTGATCTGCTTAAAGTCTATATAAATAATGGAGAAGAGGTAGATATTGAAAGGTTCAAGTTAGCACTATCAATTGTTGATAAACAGACAAAGAGCCTTCCAGCTACTGCCCAGGTGTGTTTGCACGTCTGTTTACACACATACACACACACACATATATATATATCAAAGTAGATACAATTCCCTGATTTGATGCAATGAAAGCAGGTTGCTGCTCAACAAGGTGCATATCTATCAGGGTGCTTTAACAAAAGGGAAACATGTCTACAACATCCAGAGGGACCTCGTAAATTCAGAAGTGGTGGCCGTCATGAATTTCGTCCTTTCAGGTAGCTGCTCTCCATTTTGCCTTGGATTAGTATATCCCTATTATCATGCTTTTCATGATTAAACGTATATGTTTTTTACTTATTGGTGATTCTTGAACACAAGGTATCAACATCTTGGTCAATTTGCAACGCTTGGTGGGGAACAAGCAGCGGCTGAGCTGCCAGGAGACTGGGTTTCCATGGGCCATAGTACACAATGGCTTTGGTATTCTGTATATGCTAGGTCAGCACATTTTCTGCAAATTCTTGAGCATTCAGAATTTGATCTTACATTATGCATCCAAGTGATTTCACAATTCTTTATGTAGCAAACAAGTTAGCTGGCGCACGAGGTTTTTAGTGGTGGGTGATTGGGCAAGGAGATACATATTCGGGAGAGATTCAAGTCGCATCTGAAATCAACTGCCAAGGAAGAACATACAGAACCCTGCACATGTAAAGATTGTCTAAGGTTTCAGTATTCCTTGATCAGCTCAAGTAAGATTATTATGGTGAAATTTTGCTTCTTCACATAAAAGTTCTGTTTAGTTATTTCATATCTCTGAGGGTCATTTTCTAGACTTGATAGGAAGTGTTATTACCAGCTATTGAGGATGGTGCATGTGATCTGTTTCAAAGTGTTCAACCTTATTAGATCCGTATCTTGTTTTATCAGAGTATGTAAAGATATTTACCATTTCGAAGAAAACCAGATGAAACATCATTCAAAAAGAAAATCACATTACTAGAAACAATGAGTTCTCAGAAACATGGAAAGCACAAGTATGCTTGCCAATTCTCCTGATAACAAAAATACATTTCATAAAGAAAAGACAGCTTAATCCACTTATTATCTATGTACCCCCAACAGGCAAAAAACCAATAGTAACTGTGAATTCAAGAATTCAACCAACTCCCATTCAGCTATCTTCTTCAAATCCTTCATCTGCATAAGACAGAGCTTGGCAAAGAGATGGTTCCACATCCTCATCACAGTTGAAAAACGACTTCCTTCCAATTAATTCAGCCACTTTCTTTGCAGGTCCGGAATCTCGGGGGCTTTCTTTCACTCCGCGAATGATCCGAAGCCTTGGTAGCATATCAGGAACATCTACAATGGATTGAGGAGAGTTTTTTCTCTCTACACTACCATGAACAACAATCTCATTAGGAACCTCCCAACGCTTCTTCACTCTGCTTTCAGTGCCTACATTCTTGTTTTCAGATTCATTAGCCCTCGTTTTTCCAACTGATAAAGAGCGTTTCTTCTCAACCCTCTTGCTGTTATCATTCTCATTCTCTGGCAACGATCTCTTTCTCATTGCTGATGCCTGATTTGAGCTCTGATTATACCTACTAGCAACCACCCTACCAGGCCTTACTGTCTTCTTATTAGCAGGTGGAACTGATCTTTCACCATCCTTGAACAATTTCTTGGGCTGAATTGAATTGATCACCACTTCCTCTTTCTTCAGAGTCTTTCTCGATCCAATCGTAGTCACAGCTTGCCTCGTCGTAATTTGAGCCTTGGAAGCAAGTTTTCTTGATCTGGGACTAACACTACAGCTCTTACCCTTCTCCCTCTCTTCCTCAATATCCTGCAACTTCCAAAAACAAGATTTTCTCCTACTCTGAAGAGGTGTAATAATCTCTTGCTTCCCCAATTGCCTGATCTTCGTCGCCCCGAAAATCTCCGAAGGCCCCATACTCATCCCCCTTCTCCCCCCAGCAATGATTTCAGCAGGCCCTAAACTAATCCCCCTTCTATTAACCTTCAATTTGCCACTCACATCTGAAATCTCCACAACTTTTTTCTTATCCCCTGCAGTTTTTACACTCTGTTTCTGCTCCACCCTTCTCTTCTCCACAACTTTCTCGCCCCTCTCAGCCTTCTCCAGTTTCAAAGCATCTAATCTTGAAGTCAATCTATGGATTTGAGACTCGATCTCTTCAATTTCCTCATCTATCGTCTTCTCATCCCGAATTTCTTCCTTCTTCAACCCCAAAACTTCAATTTTCTCCAAACCCTTCACCGGACCACCCTTAATTTTCGATTTCTCTTCAGATTCACATCTGTTCACCGGTTTAAAGGGAGTGGACGAAGATTTCAGAGAAGAAACTGAACTAATCTGATTCTCCATCGCAATGCCCTGATTTTCTTCAAGGCCATGATTTTCTTTATCCGAAACAGAATCAAACGATGCTTTAGGGTTACCGAAAACCGACTTCAAAGAACCCCAAGATTGTCGGCTCCCCATAAAATCTTCAGAATTCTCACCGTTATCGAAAGCCGCGTTGTTCCATACTTGAAGATCTGCAGAAGAATCCATGGCGTCTGGAAATTGCACCACACTCATTTTTCTCAATTGAGTTTCGAATATTTCAACGAAAGAAAAGAATTATACAGGATCTTGAAAGTTTTTGATATTTTTTTGTTGAGAGTAAAAGATGATCTGAATAAGAGTGGGGGAGGAATCTATATTGGGGGCGATTTTTGTAATGTATGTTTCTGAAATTTTTGACCGTTGGGGGCAAATAAACGTTATGGGTTGAACCCGCGCCATCGTGGCCGTTGGATAGCAAACGGCTATCACGGACGCTCCGATTTGAATTTGGGTCAAACTAGGAGCCTACCTCAATGTTCTTGCCAAATTAAGTGTTACTATTATTATTATTATTTTTTGCCTTATGTAAATTTTTTTTAAAGGAAAAAAAATGATTACCAATAAATTATACTATTCCCATCCCATCGAATTATTCACGCATATTAATTCACATTATTTAGGAAAAAAAAATTATCTTATCAATTTTATTGACTATGTAATATTTTAATTTTGGAGTAGATTTAGATGAAATTGCCTTACGATCCTAATTCGATTTGATTAAAGAAGAGATAATGAGTTTTAAACGTCATGCAGTTTATTCTTATTTAACTCATAAGGAAACGAGTTCTTTATTCAACGATTGATCAATGTCTCTCTGTTCCTGAAGTCCAGGATGCCCAGATTCAGCATCAAACCATATGGATGAATCTGATCCAGTTGGGATCTTCCATAAGGGGTTTGATGTATGCCTGGTCTCCGCACTCTACCGCTTATTCCGGCCGCCAGTCCTTGTGGTCTCCCTATAGAGAAATCACTTTGGTGCGGCATCGGATTCGATAAAAGAAGAGATAATGAGTCTTTAAACGGCGAATCTATCATTCATTATATGTTGTTTATTCTTACTATGAGTTCGGTTAATTTTTTTAAATCAATCTTTAATTTATTCATATATTCTTTAGTATTAATGGGTTGGAAGAAAATAAAAAGACAAAGTTTTTTATTAGACAATATGTGAAACGGTTTGTTAGATGTATTAAAGTATGACTGTTATAAAGGTAAAATATAGTTATTAATTGTTAAAGTATATTTTTCTAATGTATTTGTAATGAATGATGCATTAAAATGATGATTTAAAGATATTATAATATGATGATTTACTAGGTACATATTTTAATCGGATACAAAGAGGTGGAATCGCTCACCCAAGACACTCCTACACCCTGGCTCGACAAAGGTTAATCATGGTGCCTCAACTGATCAATAAGGACTAGACCCACTGCATACAAGGAGTCCCTCATTTTGAGAGGTTAACCAATAAATATATTTTACTTACATAATAAATATACTAAGCAATTGATCAACTCATTTTGTGAGGTTGACCAATAAATATACTTAGAGCATTTTTGAGACCTTGTAAAGGATCTACATCTTATCCATTCCGAGAGGGAGTTTATGTGAAAATCGTGTTGACCCTTAGTCTTGTACCCTTGACACATGAATTTAGTACATTAATCTTAGAATTACCACTCCTTTAAGTGTTGTAAATCTCACTTTTGTTCAACTTGGAAAACCACCCTCCATCCATCTGTTTTACTTGTTTGAGAATTGCTTGATACTTGCCTTATTTATTTTTAATTGCTTGTTTAAACAACCAACCATTGATGATTCGTCTCTATAAAATTACAAGAAACGTGAGATCGCTCAAGCACTAGTACTTTCCTCCCTGTGGTTTGATAAATTCTTGAATGAGTCATCCCAACTAAAAAACGGCTAATCAGGATATGATCTTTCAAATCAATTAGAAACATAATTAAGGTAACTAGATCAAAGTTTATTTGTGATTTTAGATTTTAACTAAAAAAGAAAAGAAAAAAAAATAGATTGATTAATGTTGGAATATGAATACATATATATATCAATTCATAATCATCTTAAACTTTAGACATGCATAAAATCCAAAGTAAAGCCTAGCATTAATAACTTGGCTTCAAGTAATTTCCATTAAAAATAAAAAAAAAATAAAAAAAAAATCGTAGCTTGATTGAGAGTGGGTTCGCAGGCACGCACGATTCAAAGCACGCCACTAAGCATTTGTGATAGATTCAATTTGAACATCTGCAAGCATATAAAGAATCAGCCTTTATTTATATATTCAACTCAAAACATATCGCAACTCTCCTGTGAAATCATTGAAAATCTAATAATTAGTTCAGTGCATTACACATTTTATATTTCTTTATTATTTATTTATCCTGTTACATTTTTTTACCTTAAAAAAATCAATAGCAAATGTTACGGAAAATATCAAAATTCGTCTCATAAGTATGATTGATTCCAATTTTGATCATTTTTAATTTATTTGTAATTCTCAATTTTGGTCCTTATTTGTTCGATTTTAGTACTTTTTTGTCCAATTTAGTCATTTAAAAAAAAATTTGTCCAAAATTAATTCTTTATGTTAAAAAATGTCCAAAATTAGTTAAAAAATGTACAAAATTTGGATTAAAAGTAGACAAAAAATGACCAAATTTTGAAAAAAAAAATTATCAAAATTTAACAAAAAAGAACTAAAACTGGTCAAGAAGAGACCAAAATTAAAAATTACAAAAAAAAAATATATATATATATAATAAATAAATAAATAAAAACTAAAGTTGGAATTCGCAATACCTCATAACCAATTGTGATATTTTCCCGCAAAAGTTATACCTCACATAAATTAAGCCTCACAACACACCACATGTAACTTTTAAAATGGCACCATACGAATTATAAGCGAAGAGTGAAATCTTGTGAGGTGGCTAAGTCAAGTTAATCCTAAAAGAAGTAGTATTTGGTGGGTGATTATATACATACCTCTTAGATCCATGGATTATTGGAAACAAGAGAGTTGTTTTGGAAGCTGAGTTTTGCATGCAGATTTTATATTACGGCTAATCCAAGTTCCGAGACGATTATTTCCAGCGCTGGGATCGAACGTAAAGCCTACCGATCGAGTAAACATTGTCGAATAGAGGTCGCAAGCGCAGGCGAAGTCGTATTTCTCTGCAACGCCGCAGCATGCTTTGGCTTGCATTATCGCAGCTAGTGCTGATGCCGTTGACGTTGGTACCCCCTAACAAAGTAGCAAGCTTTAATCAACGCATTTGTCTGCGTTGTCAACTCCTCTGTTTTTATGCATTGTGCGGCGGCCCTCTGGTAGCCGGAAAACAGAGCCGCCACCAACACCACAAATACTATTGATAATGACTTCATCGTTTCCTATGTGTGTGTGGAGGATCCATATGGATCACCAGTTTATATACACTAGGGGAAATAAAATATACCCCTCCGTCCCGAACTTATGTTCACCGGCACCGTAGATACGGAATTTAAGAAAAGATTTTTTTGACCAACTTTGTTGACTTTTTAAGGGTATTGTGGTATTTTTAGGTAATAAATAAATTATAAAGTATGTTATGTGTGTTAGGTGAGAGTGATATTTTTGAAATTAAGATAACTTTTGAGGTTGTTATTTGATGTGAAGTTTTCTTTTTTGGGTGGTGAACATAAGTGTGTATGGTAGAGGGAGTAGTTAATTGCAAGAAAACTATAATGTTTATTTTTATTAAAATTAATTCTCACTTTTAAGAAATTATAAAAAAATAATAAATAAATAAATAAAAATTTACATTTAAGTATTATTACAAAATGCACATAAGTTCTACAAAAGAATTGCACCTTTAATCCACACAATTTTTTTTTTGTATTGCACCTTTAATCCAAACATTTGAGAAAAATATCACCAAATATTCTATAGCAATACTTAAAGGTGAAGTTTTTTTTTTTTATAATTTCTTAAAAGTGGGAATTGATTTATAATATAAGTAAAGTTTGTGATTTTTTTTATTAATCCAATAAAATAGTAGATATGCTCCGTTGGAATAATATTCTCTTTTCTTCTTTATTTCCACCATGACCCACGATGCAATTTATTTTTTCAAACTGGCGAGCTACTAACTTAAAACAAATTACATGGTATTATGCAACTCACGTTTCATATCGTGAATATTAATTAGGATCGATGCTCCTTTGGCTCCTTTCTGAGTTGATATTCTCATACTTCTATACATTCATTTAATTTTAATTAATAAATTAACTACCAAAATCTTACAATGATCAGAAGGTAAAAATAAGCTTTAAATTACAAAATATATATATATATATATATATATATATATATATATATATATATATATATATATAACATAGTAATATCATACTTTTATATATTTATGGTTTTAATTATTTAATTATGCATGAATTAATTATAGAAATTAGAAATTAATAAAAATAATAATTTTAAAAAATTTCTAAACGACAATGTTATAACATTGGTACTTATGTATAAGAGTTTAATTGATTAGAGCATAATATTTTAGGAGTTAAAAACAAGTTATGAAACAAATTGTGGAATATCATCGTGGACGGCCACTTCATATGTATTCCTTTATTTATTTTTTCATGTAAATTAAAATGTATAATATTTTATTGGGTAAAAAGTAGATATTAAAAGTTATTTTACAAGTTTGCCCTCATCTTTTGAATTAAAGGGTGGCAAATATATGTAATTTTGAGTAACTTTTTAAAGTTTTGTTATTGAATATGGGACTACTAAAAATGGATACTTTGCTGTGAAATAGATTAAAATGATAAAGTGAATATATTTTAAGGGGAAGGAGCGAGTATTTAAATCTCCAAAAATATGTGAGGATCCACAATAAATTAGCTAACGGGATATCTTGAGTTGATTTGAATGATCAAGTAGACTAAGTTGATTTCTTTTTCTTTTCTTTTAAATGAGATTATTTTTAATAAAGTAAAAAGGTGTGAAACTGTCTTATGGTGATATTGTTCTACACTTTTTAATTAGTGTTTACTTTTTGATTAAGATATTATCACATTTTTATTAAAAATATTATCATATTTACTCATGTTAGACATTATTCTTGAAATTGGGCTTAAATCGAGCCATTGATGAAGATATGTGACTAAATTGTAAAGATTAACTTTTTTTGGGGACAAAATTAACTCTTAATTTTTTTTAAAATCGTCTCAAATTATATTGTACTATAAGATATTTTTTTATGGGAGGAATGGGGTAGCATATAATTATATTGTACTATAATTTATTTATTTTTATAAATTTTAAAGGATAATTGCCTAGCTAGTATATTTTATACTGCAATGATCCACAAGTTCTAATGTTGCACTCCAATCTCTCCATAAGAAAAAATCACTATAGTATGGAGTATATTCTTCATGGGTGGATCATCATAACAGAGTAATTTGTTAAATCAATTCTGTAAATATTATTTAACATGAGCTAGCTAGATCAAAGTTTAGTTGTGATTTTAGATCTTAAAAAAAATAAAATAAAATAATAATAATAATAATAATAAATATAATATAGATCAGTTAATGTTGGAATATGAATACATATTAATTCATCATTATCATAAACTTGACGTCACTTTATTATTTTAGACACACATCAAAGCTGAGCACTAGTTTAGGGGCGGAGCTTGACGAATTTTCTAGCGGGGGTTAGATATAAAGGAAAAAGCTCCTGCGCCCTCGGAGACACGGGGATACGGTCCATATCTCCATGTGAACACTATGTATTGCCAGGTAGTTTAAACCTATATATTGCCAGGGAGTTTAAATTGTAAAGGGGCACGAAAATTGCAAAGGGGCATAGTGTCCCTGAGGTACAAGAGCCTTACTCAAATATAAAAGCATGTAATTTATAATCCATCGCAGTAATACTCCTAATAAATAGTATAATATAAAAGTATAACTTGCTAATAAAAAATAATTTGTGAAATTTTCATACAATTCTCTGTATTTATAACTATGAAAAATGTAGATGAAGTTTTTTTATTGATTCAAAATAAATAATTATATTCTTTAATAAAGGTAGAAGCTATCTATTTCTTGATAAACTATCAACGAAATTCATCATCCATTTTTCTCTTAAGTGTTGGTTTGATATACTCACTCCGTCCGCTTCTAAAGTGTCTATTTTACTATATTTGGCGTTCGGTTCAAATGTATCTATTTCCCATATTTAGTAAAAAAATACACAATATAACACACCACTTCCCTCTAATACAACTACCCACTTTACATATAATAATAAGAATACTCTTTAATCCACGTGCAAACGGATACCTTAGAACTGGAGGGGTATATTTTTTTTAATGGTTGTGCATACTCTTTTTGTGGTTGATACTTAATAATACTATGTTAAAAATTTTAACAAAATTAAATATCCCTTAATCCCATTACACATTTCACATATCATAATTTGTTGGTCTCTTCACACTTTTTACACAAAAAAAAATGTTAAGATTTTCAAAAGAATTAATATTTCAATATACTTTATTTAAAAAATGACACTCCCAACTTAATACACATAACTTATTACCATTTATTTATTACTACAAAAGACTACGTTACTCTAAAAAAATCAATAAATTTTATTGAAAAGTAACATTTCTTAAATTTCGGATTTATAATAAGTGTAAAATTCTAAAAATCCAAAGGGAGTATTATATATATTATGATGTTTTAAAATAAAATTAAATAATTAAAAATACTAAATATATGGAGTAGTATATATATAGCGGAGGTTTTCAAAAAATTTACACAAGCATCCGCCTCTGCACTAGTTATTACTTGGCATCAATAGTAATGTCCATTAATGGAAAAGACGAAAAAAAATAAAAAAAATCCTTCTCTCTTGGATGAGTTGGTTCTGCAGGTACGTACGCATGATCCAAAGCACACCACTAAGCATTTAATTTGTCATTGATACAACGTTGATTGGAACATGATCTGCAAATATATAAATAAACAAACAATCAGCCTTATTTATGTATTTAACTCAAAACATGCAACATTTACTCCTAAAATGATTAATAAACTAATACCTTGATCTGTTGCATTAAGCATCCAATTGATTTTATTATTAATTTGTTTAATTTAATTTAGCGAATTTTTATATACTAAAAAGTTTTTTTTTTTAAATTCAAAAAAAAAAAATTCAATACATTTTATTTTAAAAAGTATATTCGATTTATAAAAAAAAAAACTTCATTACTCTAAATAATAAGTAATTCTTAAATACCGTATTTACAATAACCCATTAAATGCTTGTTGGGTTCGGTGTCACTCATCTAATCGGTGTAACATGAGATGTAACACGAAATGTAACAGAACATTCGAGCCGTGTTGGGTTGTTGGTTGTTGGGGACCTCAGATAATCTAGTTAAATGACCACCTCATCTTCAAGCTTAAACTTATAGAGAGATGAGTCGTTTAATATTTAATCAAAGTCACTCTAACATGCGCAGGGATAACTTTGCCTCAAGCACTGCATGTGGAATTTTTTTCATAAATGGGTGGCGGTGAGGTTCGAAGCATGTACCTTTCATTTGGCCATGGCTCTTATACCAAGTTAAATGATCACCTCATCTAAAAGCTTAAGCTGATAGAGAGGTAAATCGTTTAATACCTAATCAAAGTCACTCTAACACGCATTTTGGTGTTATATCTCATGTTACACGCATTAAATAAGTGACACGAATGTGGGGAAGAAAATATCAATCTTTTATCCCTATAATTGATATTTTTCTTTTAGGATATAGATTTTATTATATATTACGTGTCAATCATCCAACGATTTGCAATAGAAAATGTAATATTAAAATGTAACAATGATGCAAAGGGGAGGTTTATTTTATAAATCAAGAAAAGTGATGATATTGATTATAACTTAACTATAAACGAAACCCTGAGTTTGTACGGTAGTATTAAGTAGTAACTATAGAGCCAATTAACCGCGGAAAAGTTAAGATTAAAGCTTGGTGCATGCATGCATACGTATATTATTGGAAACAAGAGAGGTCTTTGGCGGGATCAATGTCGCATGAAGATTTTATATTTCTGCTAATCCAAGCTCCGAGACGATCATTTCCAGTGATAGGATCGAAAGGAAGACCGATGGATCGAGTAAATGACGTCGAATAGAGCTCGCACGCGCAGGCGAAGTCGTATTTTCCGGCGACGGCGCAGCACTCTTTAGCTTGTTTCTGTGCAGCTTCATATGATTCTTTTGAGGTGCCAAGTGCTAAAGACCACCTAGCAAAGTTGCAAGCTTTAATCAGCGAATCCCTCTGCACCGTTGACTCGGCTGTTTCTATGCACTGCGCGGCGGCCCTCTGGTGGCCGCCGGAAAACACCAACATCACACACAATAATATTGCTAACGCCTTCATCACGTACATTCTATGTATTTTTGTATGAAGGATATATCCATCATGAATCACCCAGTGTTATACATACACTATATGGAGTAGTCATTAAAATACTAGATATGCTCCCTTGGAATGAGATTCTATTTTCTTCTTTATCTTCACAATGACTCACGATGCAAATTATTTATTTATTTATTCCAAGAAACCAAAATTGTGAGCAACTAATTAACTTAAAAGCACATGCAGAGAATTGCGGAGGCTGATCTTCAACGATTATAAATTACTCCTATTAGTTGGTGTGAAATGGCAGATTACAAAGGTATTGTGCAACTCACGTCTCACATCTTGAGGTCAACTCTAAGATGGAATATGAGCATGATCTATATGAATTTAGAGACTCCCACCACATTCACACGCAAAAAAAAAAAAAAACTCTTTAATAATTATCAACGAATTGCCAACAAAAATAATTTTCTTTTTTAATTATCAATAGATTAACGAGTGAATCATTATATAAATTGTCAACGAAATTATTAGTAACAGATTACCAAAAAATATTTACGAACAGAATTGTATTTTTGCTGATAAAATTTTTACCAACCATCACTTTAGCAATGAAAAATTATCAACACATTATGTTATTAATTTATTGGTAATCATATTTAACAATTGAATTAAAATTTTTATCAATATAATATTACGCTGGTAAAAAATCGAGTAGTTTTTTTTAAGTATCCCTTGTCAAAGAATTTTATTATTATTATTTTTTTTATGTGGTTTGACTAAATGACAAGAAGATATGAGTGATAAAATGAAAGTGTGAAATTAGGAAAAATGAAATGGTATGAGTATATTAATATTGAATTGATATCCCGGATACATATATAAACTTGATTTTTATGCACCTATCAGTTTTATTATGTGTGTGTTTTTTAATGAATGTATTAATTTTTTTTATTTCAGTTGTTCATTAAAAAGCTAACAGGATATCTTCACTAAAAGTTCGTAGCTAATAAATTATATAAAATTTTATTTGTAACTATATAAATTTTGAATGTGTGAGTGCATCATACGTGTCAATCATCTAACGCGTTTAACAGGAGATCTAGAACATCCAAAATCGATTTATTCAATCATAATCGCATGCATACCATTTTTATTACTTTAGAGATACAATAAATCCGAAACATAAAAATAGCAAACCCAAACAGTACTACTTGGTTTCAAGTAATTACCATTACAACGGATTAATTCGGAAGAAATTTATAAAGACAAGAAAAACGAAATAAAGCCTTAATTGGTTGTTGGTTCACAACAATATTCAAAGCATTTGTCATTGATTTTGACATCAAAACAACAGAAAATAAAATGAAATCACTACCTGTGGACGAATTGGAAGTAACTTTAATTAGAATGCTTATTCATTTCAAGCCTGGATCTTGCATACTACTTTGGTGTAACATCTCTTGTATCAGTCTATTAGATGAGTGACACATGCCAAGGGATTGGATTTCTCCACTCCGCCACATTTCGTTCATTAAAAAAATATTATAGAGATGCCACATCAAAGTATCACAGAACATACACGTTTATGGTTGCTAGGGTTGGAGGCAAGACAAGTCCTTAGGAAGATTAACAGCACTGCATCCACTTCGTATATGATCGCCAACTAAAGTACCCAAACGATCATTGCCAAACAAGTCATATCCTAAAATTCGATCAAGCCTGTCGGCATACAGTTGACAGATGCAGCTGAAGTTGTACTTCTTGGCTGCATCGCAGCACTCTGCAACGTGTCTCTTTTCGACTTCTGCTGGATCTCCTTCCTTGTAAACGAAGTTGCAGGCATTGAGTAACGATTCCGTCTGCCTCGTCAATGGGTCTGTTTTTACGCAACCTCCGGCTTGCGCGGCCGCCCCGGAGAATGTAGCCACCAACATTAACACCACTGATAATGCCACCTTCATCATCTTCTTCTTTTATTTAACGTACGTACGTATCTGTGTGTGTGTTTTTGTGAGGGTGATTATGATCCTTCATGAATGGCCCAATTTATATATTCCATACCACTACATTATTGTTTAATTAAACTTACTTTTGAGTATAATAAGAAATAAATCAATATGGTCATACAAATAAAATAGTGATTACGTTAAAATAACATACCCTAAATCATATTACTAATAAAATAGTCATTTGAATAAATGGACAATGACACCTAATTGATAAAAAATAGTTATTTGAATGAATTGACGAAAAATACTCTGCTACTAGTATGCTCGGTTGGATTAACAAGATTCCCTTTTTCTATTTTCCACGATGAATCACGAGGGATTTTTTTTAAAATTTTATTTAATTAATTTATTTATTTTTAAAACAGCAATGAAGTCGTAAGCAACTTATTTGACCTGCAGAGAATTGCGGAAGTCTTGTCTCCTACGTTACAATTAAAAGAATTACCGGAAAATGGCAAATTGCGAAGCATGCTGATCACGTTTCTTGGTGATCAGAGCAACTCTAATTAAATCACTATATTAATATTAAAATTAATTTCATGGGAGTGGGTATGCTGAATTTTTAAATATTTTTGTACTCCTTCAAAACATGGTGCCAACTGGTGATTTAATGAAGATAGTTGACTCACTCTGTTCTCTTTGTTCCCTCAATATTTTTCCTCAGTTACGCATTCTGCCAATTAATTACTTCGGTTCGGTTCGGGTATTAACGTGGTAGTGGGCCTTACTTTCTCCTTCGCAGAGTCCGCTGGGCCTTGTCCAGGATCAAGGCCTTCTAATTTGTCGAGTATGAGCTTCTGTATTAATGTGGTAGACTGGTAGTGGGCCTCGCTTGCTCCGGAGTCCGCTGGGCCTTATCTAGACTTGAGGCCTTTTAATCGGGTGAAGAGCCCATAACACATACTCCATCCGTCCCATTAAAATTGTTATATTTTTTTGGCACGAAAATTTAGGAGTATAATATTTTAATATAAAATGAAGTGAGAGAAATAATATTTAATGTGTAGTGGGTAAGTGTATTAATGGTGTGTATTAACCCATGTGAATATATTAGTATGTAACAATTTTTATGGGATAACAAAAAAGAAAAATGTTATCTGTGAGTGGGGGAAAGAGTAAATTTTAACTAGCTGGCTGGCTTAGCCTGTTGAACATTCTAGTTGAGAGTCTTGGAACTAGACTCCATTAATCTGTTAAGTAAAATTTTATGATGTTGCTTTTTATATTTCATGAGCGACGTGTCATTCCAGCATGTGTCATCCAAATATCACACCAAATATCACGCCAGAGTGTCACAGTTCATAATAGGCCAAAGTAAACAAGGATTAGTTGGCTCAAGTAATTACCATTACAAAGGAAAGAGAAGAAGAAAAACAAGAAATTTAGGAAACGCTTGGTTGTCTTCTCCATGTACACATGCTTGGCAGTTATAGCATTTGTCATTGATTTTGGAGGCCTGCATGAGAATCAGCAATATTACTCAACATAACACGATTTTGGAACGGGTCTTATGTGGGACTGTCTCGCGTAATATCAAGAAAAGTGATTAACCAATAAGTGGCAGAAAAACCAGAATACCTCTTAGCAATTAATCATAAACTTGACAATAATTTCAAATTGATTTTCCATTTCCCCTCTGGATTTACAAAATATGGAATCCGTGTCCTCCATCTTTTACAATTTCTCCTTTCACCACCATCCATACGAGTCAACTCACTTCGTCTCGAAATTACAGATTTACCCTCGCGGAAAGCTAACATTTACAACACTAGTCTCAGCCCTGACCCCAACAGTTCAAATACATGACTTGCCGGAGATCAGACTCCGCTCGTTCTCCGGAAAAAGGCAACAGCTCCGCCGCCGGAGAAACCCTTGTCCTGCCATTCTTAAACCCGCCTTTGAGCTTCTTCCGATGATCGGATTGGCGGTTCGCCACCGCCACGCTGGCCGCCATCCATAATCTGCTCATGGAACTCATTTTATCAACCCCTAATTTATTTTGCCCCTTTTGGATTCAAATTAACACAGCTGAATATGATGATGGTTAAATATAAGAGGGGTTGGGGCTAAATTGAAGACACGTGTCCAGCGACGAGTATTAGTCATCCCATGCAACCAATCAACGCCCGACGTTTCACCCACTTTTTTTCCTTTTAAAATTGTTTATTAGAAAAAAATTTCAAAATTTATCCTTTTACCTGTCACTTCCGTCACGCCCATTGCCCATGGGTTGTGAGGGAGAGGGACACGTGATGGTAGCCACTAGCTCATGTGTACCCACATGAGACTTCACGTGACAATTAGGGCTCCCGTGGATATAAATAAGTGATATTATTAATTTTATTTCACATAATTATTCAGTGGTACAATTTGTACTTGATAAATTTAAACCTTAATTTAACATAAACCAGTATGTGTGATATATATTAGCCGTATTCTAAATTCAACATTTGTAGAATAGAAAAGGTGCGAGTCATTAATTGTCCACATAAAAGAACCAAATTCCACCATTAGATGAGTTACATGATTTGCATAAATAAGTTTTCTTCTAAATTTTATTTATAGCATAGAATCGATTCCATATCAAATTTGATTTGAAATATCATATAGATAAATATTATATTTCTTTCTAAAAATACACTAACAACTTACCCTAAAAAAAATTAATAATTATATATTATGTATATAAATAATTAAATTGTGAGTACAATTATAATGCATCCAAGTATCTTAACTATTAAATTAAATTTTAATTTAATCTTCACTATAAAATAAAATAAAAACTAATTACTAAGCACCCCTATTAATATATATTGGATACTTAAAAACCCTTTAATTAATTATTTAATAATCATATCATAATTATTGAGAGGTGGAGTATTAAATATGCAATTGTTCTGAAATTTGATTATGATGTAGAATTAGAATGTTTACTTTTGAAATATTAATTAATCAATTATTTATATTAATTAATTACTAAAAAATAAATATATATTTCAACCTCAACAAACTTAAAAATGAATGGATAAAAGATTATACTAAGAGACAAATATTAAATCAGTGTGAACGATGAATTATATATATATATATATATTACCTTAATTAAATAAATAATTTACAAATAAATCCATTAAAAATGTAATATTTACCTTAAATAAATGGATTTCAATTGACATGGAAAAAATGTTATTATATTATTAAAGTGAATAATTTTGGAGCAAAGAATTTACTTTTACTTTAATATCTTTTTTTACTTTAATATTTTTACTGAGATTTAATTTCAGTTTTTGAAATATTGATAGAACTGATGGATACGTTGCATGGAGCTATTGAAGATTTTGCGGAGGAAGAGTATGGATCTCCTGTTAAACGCTGTCGTCTGGCGGCCACTCCTCTTGTTCAGGTTAAAAAAAAAACAAAACAAAAAACTAGTGTCATAGTGTGATAATCACGTTAATCTGGAGTAAAAAAAATGGCATTAGTGTCATAGTGTGTGTGCGCGATGTTTTTTTTTTTTTTTATATTATTATTTAAAAAAAGTAAATTAAATTAATTCAATTTTATTTTCTGCTCTGGGATGTGTAATTTAGATTTTTTGATTTGAGGTTTTTTTGGAAAAAATTGATGAAATATTTTAGCTTTTATGCAAATTATGCTGAGATATGTAATGGGCATTATGATTGGGTGGACCATGAATAATGAATCCCATCGGCTTGATGGATTAATTAGGCCAAATTCTATTCTGTTTAATAAAAAATAGCTAGATTGATGAATGACGATATTGAAATCTTGAATGATCTTGTGTATGTACTTTCTTTAACTTTTCAACTTTCTTTTACCATGGGTTTGTATGAATTCCGACCACTTGATAGTTTTAACCAATTTTTACTTTTTTTTCTCTAAATTAGAATAGATTGTTGAATGGTTACATAGAAGTTACATTAATAGTGCAATTTGGTCATGGATAGAAATCTGGAGGTTAAAAATTCATAGCTTGGGAGGTTGGATCTATGTTTGTAATTTCTTTAAATTTTTTAAGAATCTTTTATCATGGGCTTGTTTCCTTTTATTTTATCATAGTTTTCTTCCTTTTCAGTTATTGAGCTCTGTTGATTTAGCTTTGATTTCCCACCTACACTTGACAATCTCCTTGATGAGCCCAGTCCTTTGGGATTGAGGCTAAGAAAAACTCCGTCGTTGTTGGATTTGATCCGGATGAAGCTTTCACAAGGAAGTAGTGAATCTATTTCAGTGAATCCTACTACTGAAAAGAAAAATGTGAAGGAGTGTGTGGCTTCAAGTGTTAATTACAAGTTGAAGGCTTCAAATTTTCGGGCGACATTATTGAGAATAGGCAGTTGGGAGGTAGTCCTTATAACTTATGCCTTACATAGTCTGCTTCAGTCATTATAATCATAATAATTAGCAATATTCATTTGCATTGGTTGGTTGGTGCTGAATATTGAAGTGATTTTAACTGTGAAAAAAACATAATTTGTTTAATAATGAGTATATCACGACGACCAGAGTCAGAGATTTATGCTTGCCCTGTTACCTGTATGTGTTAAATATCTGCTTATCAACATAAGAAATTCTTGCAGTTTGTGTCTAAATACGAAGGTGATCTGTTGGGAAAGTGTTATTTTGGAAAGCAAAAACTTGCTTGGGAAGTTCTTGAAGGTGGTCTTAAAAGAAAAATCGAGATCCAGTGGTCTGATATTATGGCTGTGAAAGCTAACTGTCCTATTACTGGTCCTTGCACTTTGACCATAGTGGTAATCATTTTTCTTTATTTTTTGTGTTAGTAATAATTTCAACCGCCAGATATTGGTGATTCTTGACAGTTTTTCCCATTGAATTGTGTGGTCCAGTTAGCTCGACGACCTGCATTTTTCCGGGAAACCGATCCACAACCCAGAAAACACACTGTATGGCAGGCAACCAGTGACTTTACTGATGGGCAGGCTAGCTAAAACAAGTAAACTCCCGAATCTTTATCGTGTATTAACCCTGATTCTCCTGTGTTTTCATTGCATGTTTATGTGAATTTTATGTTATAAAGTGAAGAAGACATGGTTCATCATTATTTTAACTTGATGTTGCTGTATAGTAATGTTTTTCATATGAATGTATTGTCAATATAATGGTGTTCTCTTAGTATAAATAATGTCTTTTGTCATTCATGCTGGATTATCTCCTCTGCTTTGCTATCAAACTTTTGTCTGATGAATAAATTCATCTTCTTCACAATAATATATAGTTCAAACCAACTTAAATGGTTTTTACCTGTATTTTGAAATATAGTGGCTATTAACCCAATTGGATGGCAACTGATTTTGTGTGTAGGAAGCATTTTATACAGTGCCCACCTAATGTGCTAAACAAGCATTTTGAACAGCTTATCCAGTGCGACACGCGTCTTAATAATTTGAATCGACTACCTGAAATAGCTGTGGACTCCCCATACTTTGAGTCACAAGCTTCTGCTTCTGAAACTTCAGAAGAGTTCGAAGGTGATGGACAGGTGTCACTTGCCTTCCAGGATGCAGCATCATGTGCTAGTGTGCAGTCGTCTTCCGTTAGTTTTGGAAGTGTATCTAAAGCAGCAGCAGGGTATTCCTGGCCATGTTTTGAATAATGGATTTTGTGGATATATATAAAACTTGGGTATAATATAATCCTCAGGATTATAGATCTAACCATCGTTAACTATGAACTAATACCAGTTGTGTATGTGTTCTTATCACCATTAACTAACTCTCTGAATCTAATGATCAATGCTATTAAATTTATTATTGGTTTTATTGCCAAAGCTTTTGGGGTTCAATCTCTGATTTATCAAATTTTTTAATACTACTAGTGATGGATGCTCAAGCAATGAAAGGGGGCAGATCGAGCGACGAGCATGATTCTGTAGGACGGGAATCATTGAAGGCACCAGGGCTACGCCTTTCTACATCAATGTGTGATCTTGTGGACCACTTAAACAAAATTATTTCTGAGCAAAGGAGGTCCGGAAGTTTATCTTTTGATGAGGCATCTGAAGGTATGCTGGAAAACGTCGTTCAAGATTTGATGAGCGACGCCCAGCACTCAAGTTCAGAAGGTTTGGATGAGAAGTCCCTAATGAACTCCTTGTCCTGCCTACTACAATATCCTTGTATTGCTCAAGATGGTGGAGACAATCACTATGAAGTCACTAGTCGAGGAAATAATGTCTGGTTGAGTGATCCTAAGCGTGACAACATAACACAGGCAGCCTCCCTGCCAAGGAGAGACTCACTAGAAGAGGAAGACGTACTAATCTATCTTCCTCGAATCGCCTCTCATCCGAATTTTCTAGGTATTGCGAAGAACCATGAATATTAATCTGCACAATGGCATGTTCTAGCATATTAACAAGTAGGCTATATACTAGGTGGTTGATGGGAATTAAACCTTTGTTTAGAACTGTTTGATTGATTGGTAACTTCTCCTTTTGGACTCCATTAAAGTCAGGATTCTGAAATTATGTTTTGTGAAGAATCCTGATAGTGATTAGCATCAAGAATAGGATTTAATTGGTTTGTGAATATGATTATGTTATTGGTTGTGTAAATTGACTAGTGTTATTACATTGTTTGCCAATTTGATGTTCGCGTGTAGCCGTTCAGCATTTTCAAATGATAAATGAATGGCAAATACATGTGAACCGGGTCATAGAATAATTTGTTATGTGAACAATTTAAAGTTTATTCTTATGGTTTTAGAAGGGTTTATTTCATCTCTGTTAGGATATAATTGTAATCTTACCATTTTATTTTAGAGTATATTTCATCTTTACGGTTTAAGGTATAATTGTAATTTTATCTTTGTAGTTTAGGATATATTTCACATTTAAAATTTAGGCTTAATGTATAATGATCTTTTAAATATAACAAAATTAAAAAGAAACTAAAAAATATAAAATTAAAAAAAAAAAAATTATAAGAAACTATTAATTAATTAGGAAAGAGTGTAACTGCATGTTTCACATGTTGCTGTTGCTTGTGGCCGTCACAATAAAATGTGGGTCTAGATTTTTTGTGGTGTGACAGTTTTGTGACATTTCTTGTGCCACCCGTCGGATGAAATGACAAGAGAGTAGGGAAATTATATCTAAGTCAACCAGTGAAACCTAGTGTCATTCTATTTGGAAATTCCACATTAAAGAGTCATAGAGCATCCCATGTCAATATGTGTGAGTGTGATATGAAAACAAGGTACACATTCACATTTCAGTCTCATTGGGGGTATTAATAACGAGTTTGATATTATTCAATAGAATTGCAAAAAGAAGAATACTATACTACATATCTGAGCATATACTTTTCCCTGTAATAATGTTACAAATTCTTTCCCTCAGCGCATTTTGAATCTTTGATGTTGATTATTGAGTACAATTAGCTTCTTTAGAACACCACTGTGTTAGTAAAATTGTTTAATTTTATCATATAATTTCATATCAATACAAGGAATTTCTGCTGCTGAGTTCAAATTTGCTAATGAATGATGATATTCTGACATTCTCTTCAACTAAGCTGTTAGTATTTCTATTTGTAAGAGCTGAAGTTCAGCTGTCAATAGTGAGATGCAGTAAAACTTGTATTAAAATAATTACCAACAACAGAATTAACTGAGATGAGATATGTCAACATCGTCTGGGATCCTGAAGGTCTCCGCAGCTCCAAATTTCCTCCATTCTTCCCCGACAGACTCGTCTTTGTCGCTGTCATCATCGTCATGCGCCATCGGAGACGAAGGGTCTAGACAACTTTTGGATTTACACTCATGCGTAGCCAACATCTTAACTTGGCCTAGATGAGAAATTTCAACCATGACAGTATTATCATCAGTGGGAAGAGGTTGTTTCCATGGTTCTCCATCAATCCTCATGTACGTTTCTTCTGCTCCTCCTTTATGGAACTCGAATCGGATACGATGTGCCTGCAAGAAACGACACACGAGATTGTTTACAATGCCAAGATTATTACTACAATCACTGCTAAGTATGAAGACAAACCTGTGCAAGACGCGTCCCATGTCCGTTTGGGGCAAGTAAAACTAGCCCGTGCCATGCATCTTTGAACCCAACAACCTCGAGTAGTCCATCGTCTACGAAGGGTGGAGTCAAGTCTCTCTGTTCAATGCATATTCACCATTGATGAATCTTGAAAAATGAGAAATGAGGAAAGAAAAAAAAAGGCTACTCACGTCGCGTTGTTTCTTGACATTTGGAGTACCCCATGGATTGAATCCTCCTGAAAAGCTTGGTAGATTAAGGCATACTACAGATCTGATGCTGCATTGTTAGAAATAGACATGTTAATACATAAGTTTGCCTCCATTTTATGAGCTAAAATATAAGTACTGTTTGATTGCACAATTGTAGGAAGCAATGGTGTACCTGGAAGGAATTTGGAGGTCTTGCCATTCACCATGTCTTTTCATGACCTTAACTTTGCAAAGTTGTGCAATATTCCTACATTAGGGTCAAGACAAACTGAAAATCATACAGAAAAACATTATAATAATGAAACACGAGATGAAACAACACGTTTAACTCACCTTGAAGAAGGGTGGACGAGAGAGGCACAAAACCATCCTTGTGTGCATCCAAGCTTAGCATATGTACTCTAAGAAGCAACAATGAAAAATCTTTAAACAATTAAATCACAGACTATAAGAAATTTACTTGCAAGAATTTCATAAGACAACAATATGCATATTCTTCCTACTTGAAATCAAGTAGATCTTACAACTTAGATGATAGTACGAGGTTATACCTGATTAGAGAGCTGGTTTTTGAATTTTTCAGGATTAAGTTTGCGTTCTGTGTGGAATGCGTAAGACACTTGTGCATCCATTCCTGATTACAAGAAACACTGCACTAGTAAACGACCGTCTTATCTAAAAGCTTTACTTGTCTCAAAACTAGAGTATCCACTCACCCATGCTAAAATAGTTCCAAAATCCTCCACGAAACGTGTCATAACCTTCCTGAAACATTCACATGTTAAAGAACTAAACTGATGAACAGAGAGTAAAACGAAACACGGGTTGTCTTCTCACCACATTGAGCTCATCTGATGAAGAAACGCGGTGAAATGCATGCAACGAGTGTGGCAACTCCAGAGGAGCGAGTGGCTCACACCCGTCTCCTTGTCGTGCTCTCATCCGCATGAGAATGTGCCAGCTACAAAAACATTAAAAAGCTAAGAAAGATGTAAAAAATCTTTACTATCCAGTTTAGTTGATCAAGAAGTTACCTGTCTATCGGCATTTCTTTTGCTTTTCGAACTTGTTCCAAGAAAGACACCACGGAATCACGGTCAGTACCAGGATTTTTCTTGCCCTGATGTTAAAATTTGAAGATGATGAGGATATAATCTGGTGTGTTAAACAAACAGTACTAAACTAAAGTAGTAATTCTTCTCACCCAACCAAATGCAAATGGGAGATTATTTCCAGTTCCCAAAGGTACAGTAGCAATGGGTGGTGGCTGAGACAACTTTAGATCAGAAACCACCCCAAGAAGCCATCCAGCAGTGCCGTCTCCACCGGCAACCTGTTACATAACACAGTAAGACGTTTTCACCGCAAAAAATGTATATAGATTCCACCTATACTCACAATTATTCTCAAATTCTTTTCAAGTTTAGGAGCGAATTCATCGCCATGTTTCTTGAGCCTGTCAAGATTGAGAAACACCCTTCTTAGGACACTGTCAGGGCCTTCTTCTCCTAAATCAAGCACCTGATGTATCACATGATCAAAGCATGAGTATTAGTATTTCTGAAAAGTGAACACACATTATTATCAGATAGGCAACATACAAACTAGTTTTTCACCTGATGTTTATTTAGGATTGATCGATACGTGATGAGAAGATCAGCCCCTAGCTGACCGCCACTTTTCGAGTTGATGAATACCAAGACAGGGCATTCAGGAACCTCCAGTAAATGCTCCGCTTTACCATTCGTGACGAGGATGTAGCTAGGGATGTAGAAATGCTTCACAAAATCTTCAAATGCAGAATCCGGGCTTGCTAGTCCTGAATCCATGTCATCAACTGCAACACAAATGTAAGAAGCATGCATTGATTTCACTTGTCCAAGATGTAGAGGGAAAAACCAAATATAGGGTACCCTTGAAATATCATGAAAACCAAATATAGGGTACCCCTGGAATATCATGAAAACCAACCAAGGACATCTGTCCTATAATGTTTACAAAATACATTGAATACAAGAAGAATCGCTAGCTATTACATTAATCAAAGGAGCAATGCAAAAGGCAATGGACTATATACATTCATGAAAAACCTACCAAGTCATCAATAACACAAACATGACATTCAGACAACATTGTATAGCCACTCCTAATCTATCTACAACAATTGGATCAAAATGTACATGTAATCCAATGGCCCATCTTAGGATTATGTTGAATTAATCTAACCATATTTGAGAGCAATTAGATTCAACCAAGATTTGGCTCAGATTATAATATAAGCATATTTAACTACAAATATACAACAAAAAACAGACACCCAAAAAAAACAGAGAGAGAGATTCGTACCTGGGATGGAAGAACACAGAGATTGTAATATATCTGTTGACAAAGAGAAATCTGTTTAGAATCAGAATCAGCTTCAACAAATATCCAATTTTATTAGTTAATCCAGATTGTTTTGCAATGACAGACAATTATTATAATTGAAATGCAACAGATTTTGCAAGGAAAGAAAGACAGGTATATTAGGCATTAAAAGAAGAATTCCTCAATTGGAGGAATGGTAGTTATGAACTTAGGATCAATCTGGTGCACCGTATGCTAAAATCCTACGTCTCAGAAAATTGTATTTTGTTATACGCTAAAACTTGTGTGTCCCCTATACGGTTGGATGTTCTGTGTCATTTTGGTGTAACATGTCTAGTAACATTTCATTGGATGAATGACACATAGAAGAGAGAAGAGAAACTATACCCTAAGTCAATCAATTCTAGGGACAAAGATTGGATTTCTCCGTAAACCCTAGGAACAAGAGATTGGATTTCTCCACCGCCACATATCATTCAATAAGGAAATGTTATAGGATGTGTCAGACCAGAGTGTCACAAGGTGTCCCGTGCCTGGACGGGGACACTGTGCCCCCTAAATCCCACATTTTTCGAAAGTTATATCCTTTAGTTTAAATGATATGCCCTTTAATATAAGGACGTGTATCTTTTATTTCCTAGAAAAAATAATAATTTTATACCTTTATTAATTAAAGTATCATTTAAAACAAAATATTATACCCTTACATACCATGTGCATTCTAAGTTAAGCACAATTACATCAACACATCACTCGAGACCAGTATAGTATAGGCCCAAACATTAGAGTTGGAGATCCACAGCAAAAGCCTACTTTGAAACCTTGGAATACTTATTTGATTCCAAGTTATTTAAAAGGCGAAAATCGGGGGACACAAGAGACCAACTCTGAAACCTTGGAATACTTATTTGATTCCAAGTTACTTAAAAGGCCAAAGTCGGGGGACACAAGAGACCAACTCTTTTTATTAAATATCGTACTTTTTACTATAAAAATTTCGCAAGAGACCAACTCTTTTTATTAAATATCGTACTTTTTACTACTCCCTCCGCCCGCTTTTAAGGTGTCATTTTACTATTTTTTATGTCCGATTCAAAGGTATCTATTTCTCATATTTAATAAAAAAATACACAATATAGTACATCACTTCCCTCTAATACAACTACTCACTTTATATATAATAATACTCCTTAATCCATGTACAAAAAGCAAACGGACACCTTAAAACGGATGGAGGGATATAAAATTTTCGTTTGAGAATATATACTCTTTAAAACAAAATATTATACCTTTAAACATGATGTACGGTGACAAACGCATAAGAGATATGTGATGTTTGGATATTCTCCGTATATTTGATTTGATTTTGAATACCATGAATTGATTTTCAAAACTCACATGAAAGTACCCTTATATACACATACAAACATAATAACTCTCAACATTATTACCTTTTATATATTCTTTCTACTATATTTATTTATGTTGTTTTCTTTTTAAGGTTAATTAAACTAAATTGGAAAGTAGTATCTTGGCACAAAGCTGTCTTAATGTACATAATCTAGATTTATAATTTTCTTGATTTAAATTTATGGACAATCTTTTACTAATATGTCTAATCATATATATCAAACAAGTCTTGTATCTAGGAGTCACTTACACGCACACGCCTCTAAAATTATTATTGTTGTCTTTGTTGGAAGCTGACTGAAAATGAAAACTAAATTTTGGCAGTTTTAAGTACTCCATAAAGATAAAATTCTTGAATTTATTCACTATTGCATTTCATGAATAAAAATGAAATGAGAAATTAACAATAAACGACGTCGTTTAAAATTTCAACTTGAATACGAAATTGTCAACTTTGGAAAACTAAAATCTGCAGGATCAAATTCCTGAAATTTTCTATAATTTCTTCAAAAAATCAGTAAAAATAGCTGCGAATGCATCCATTATCTTCTCGTCTCTTGATAATCCAATCTCCAGCCCACCTTCGAAATCCCTAGATTTACACAACGACATCGATGGATCAATATCGGTGGAAGCCGATTCGAACTTCCTCGGCGTTCCCCAGCCGTAATCCACCTCGTACAGATCGAACCGCGGCGACCCCACCACCCCGAAGAGGCGTTTTCCGATCAGCGAACCGAATTGCACCGGCCACGTCTCCGCCCCATCAAGAATCCCCTTTTCGTTATTCACCGTTTTCTGAATTGCAGCTCCGACTGATTCTGCTGCAATCGAGAACCCATCGTCTCCCTTCAACGATCCGTGCGTCGCCTCCGCCTTCACGAATCCCAAGCAGTTACCGAAGTACTCCGCCGGCAGCGGCGGCTGCAGCCGCGCGCGGCAGTCAGCGGCGAAGCAGAGGAACTCAGGCGCGTCGTCTGCAACCGCCTCCGGCTCCGCCTTCGCTAGGCAAACCCAGACCAACGCGCAGGTAACGGTGAAAGATGTGATGTGCTTCGCCGGTCGTTTTTCGAGTACGGAGTTTTTGAGCTTCTGCAAGTCGTCTCTGGTGAGGATGAAAGTCCGGCGGACTTTGTTTAGTGGGTAGGAGACATCCGGCGATTCGATGGCGCGGGATCTCCTCATTAAATTCCAGTAAATGGAATCTAATCCCTCCGGATCTTGAACGGTGGTTCTGTCGAAAGACGGTAGCAGTTTGTTTTCGATCAGATCGGCGTCGCCGCCGGTTTTACTGACAGAGGCCCAAGCCTTTATGAACCGGACGATTGAGCTGGCGTCGCCGATGGCGTGGTGGGTGGTGAATCCCAAGCACAAACCTTGATCTGAAAACAACGTGATTTGCAGAGCTAGAACCGGCATTACGACGTCGTCGGAAGAGGTTTTCGCCGGCGGAAGCTGAGGCACGCAACCGTGTAACTCGTCGGATACTCTGGTATGGTTTCCGGTGAGATAGGTGAAGTCCTTATCGCACTCCGCGATGACGAGTGAAACAGAGTCTCCGGTGACGAGTCGGGAGGTGGGACTGCCGGAGTTGAGAGGGTGGATTATGTTTCCGGCGAGTGGGAGGAAATGATTGAGAGTTAGAGCAAGAGATTGTTTCATTTTGGGAACGATTGATTCCAGAAAACGGGATTTGGAACAGGGGAAGTCGAAGAAGAGTAGACGTTGAACGGGGTGGAAGTAAAGCCATGTTATGTCGAAGTGGAGAAGTGGCAGGGTTAGCTCCGCCGCCGCGCCGGATGACGGCTGGATGTTGCAGCGCTCTAGCACGGCGGTGCCGAACGGGTTTTCCGCCATGTAAATGGTGGTGGAGCGATAGCTGAACTTGAAGGGCCTAGAGTAAATCTTGCTGAATATATATATATAATTTTTTTTAATTTTACTTGGAAATTTCAAATTTGGCGTGGAATTGTTGAATTTCTTTTATATTTAGAGTGATTGGCTAATTGAGTCAATTTATCACTTCACGAAAATTTGAAATGATACATTATACTAGTTAATTAATCCCTCCGTTCCGGAGAAGTTAGTATAATTTTATTGGGGCACGGAGATTAAGGAGTATAATAATTTAATGTAAAGTGGAGTAAAATGAAATGAGAGAAATAATATTTAATGTGTAGTGGGTAGTTGTATTAGAGGTGATATGTGGGGCCATGAGAATAGATTTCATTGTTTTTGTGTGGGTCTCATGTATTAAAAATGAAATGTGTCAACTTTAGTGGGACAAACCAAAAAGGAAAGTGTGTCAACTTCTATGCTACGGAGGGAGTATTTTATTTTAAAATATTATCAACCTAACCATGGAATTAATAAAAAATTGTCTGCTTAAACTTACGATACACTATGATGCGTTGTATATTAGCATCAATATTTCCAATTATTTCACATCTAATCTGATGTTAGTTTAATTAAATTGTAATAATCTTGTGTGAAATCGTATTTATACTTTTTTAAATAACATTTCTCTAAAAATATTACTTCATTTTTTTTATATATTATTATAACTTTTTATTAATAGAATATCATATTTTATTAAATCATTATAATCTCACACGATTCTTTTACCCATTAAATTTAATTCACTTGCTTCCAAAACGGATGCGATCCAAAGCCAATCATAATAGATAAGGTTGTGAAATTTAATTTTACACTTAAACAAATAATTTATGATGAATGAGTTTTTAATGTTAAAACAAATTTAAGTAAATTGGTAATGTTTAAACAAAAAGTATCAATATTAGTTAAGTAAGTTGAAAAGAAAAAATCTTATTCTTTTCAAACACATGTGAGCTAAGAATTAATGGAACTAATCTATAATTCCACATAATTCATAATCTAATCAAAATTCAAATTTCATATATCGGTTATCTCAATTATAATAATTTTGTTTTAAATCCATTTAAATTGGAGTATAAAGTTGCAAATTTCATCATTCAAATTATTGCCTCCTCCCATGTGGTCACATTACATGAAGTATATGATATACCACTATTTAACAAAAAAAAAAAAACATTTCACACGTTCACCTAACTCCTCCCTCATCCTCTACACCAAACCACCCAACCCCCCGCCCACCTACCCTTGTCTCTCCCCCCCCCCCCCCCCCCCTCTCTTCTCACTCTCTTCTTTTTTTTTTTAATTATTATTATGAGTATTTATTATTATTATTATTATTATTATTATCTTTTGAAGTATTTAAGCTCTTTTAAGTTATCAATTCATCTATTCTAAATAGATTTTCGAAAAATTAGTTTCAAAAATCTGATTTTGTTTTGGGTAAAACGACGTCTAATGTATTTATGTTAGTTTTCTAAAAAAAAAAATACTTAGGAAATACCTCAAACTTACAATATCTTAGATCATTTCTTTTAATAATCAATAAAGACAAAATATATAAATAAAGTGATGGACGAATATGCGCATGCTCTGTCAAAGCGTTTTTAGATAGACTTAATAAAAATAAATAAATAGGTTGTGAAAAGAAATTAAATTATGTATTGTAGAAATTCTTTTTTAAGGGGCGTTTGGTTTGAGGGCATGGAGAGTGGAATGAGAATGATAGAAAATATTGGTATGGAAAGTGAAATCCTTTTATTTCTTGATTACTACTTTGATTCCTTGGAAACGAGGATCCACCATTCCTTCACTTTTTGACATTTATGGGAATCATTCCTTTTGGAAGAGAATGGTTGGGATATTTTTATACATACTATATTTTATATTATTGTTTTTTAAATATTATTTAATAATAATAAAAACTGAAGAGTGTATATTAGGTGCACCAGGGTGTAACCTTGCACCCAACCTTTTATTCTATTTTGTATACATGTTATTCTCTTTTGTATACATGTTTTGTAATAATTGTATACTTTTTTCACAATAAGTTTTTCATTAAAAAACTAACATTCATATGTGTATAACTTTTTATTCAATAGTGTATACATGTATTTTAATAATTGTACTCCCTCCGTCCCACGTATTTTTACCCACTTTCCATTTTGGGGTGTCCCACGTATTTTTACCCATTCCATTTTTGGCAAAAATACATAATATTTTATTACCTACTTTTTACAATCCCAACAACTTTAATTACTTTTTTACACTTTATTCATCATTCCCAATAACTTTATTCACTTTTTCTTTATAAATTACTAATTTATCACTACTTTCTCTTACATTATATATTAAAAAAATAAAACGTCTTAATCTCCGTGCCCGTACAAACGGGTAAAAATACCCGGGACGGAGGGAGTATATTTTTTACACTCAATTTTTTATTAAAAAAATTAAGTGTTAAATTGTATACATTTTTACTCATAATTGTATATGTTTTTGCTTATATTTGTATGTGGGTGCACACGAAGCTTCGTGTGCACCCGGGTGCACACTATATTTAGCCAAAACTGAATATTAATTATAAAATAATATTTTTATTTAAAAAAATAATAAAAATATAATAAGATTGATTCCAATCCTACATAAACCAAACAAAATCAAAGACTATGATAGTAATTCTTGTCATCAATCAAACAATATACTCATAAACATCATACTCATTCCCATTCCTTAATACCATTATTTTCATTACCATTCACATTCCCATTCCTTTTTAAATACCAAACAACCCCTAATGGAATTCAATCCGTTGGTAATTATCAATGGATTAACAACAAAAATGACATTTTTGTTTTAACAATGAAATGCCAACGGATTTATTTTCTAATTTAGCAACGGAATTCCATCTGTTGATAATTACAACGGACTACCAAGGGAATTATTTTATAAATTACCCACGAAATTATTAGCAACAGATTACCAACGAAATTATTTACCAATAGAATTTATTTTTCATTGCTAAAAATTTATCAACCACCACTTTACCTATGAAATTTTACCAACGAATTTCATTGCTAATTCGTTAGTAAGCCAATTTAACAATGAAATTAAGACTTTTACCAATGAAATATTCCATTGGTAAAAAATAATTTTTTTTAGTGTATTATTCCACCAAATTGAGTATCTCTTTTTCCCCACCCAAAATCTGCACTGTAATTGACACTAGAGATCCTAGATGGGTTGAGCCGAGGCATTACATGAGAGGGTTAGGGTTAAAAGTGTACTTTCATGTTTGTTTTAAGTTTTTTGATGAGTGGTAATAGCAATACATTATTATGGAGTACTCCCTCCGTCCCAGGCCAAGAGTCTCATTTGTTTTTGAGCACGTGAATTAAAAAGTATTATTATTTAATGTGCAGTGAATAGTTGTATTAGTGGGTGTGGGGGCCCATGTTTTAATTGTATTAGTGGGTGTGGGTGGGTCCATGTATCCAAAAAAGAAAATGAGACTCTTTGAATGGGAAGACCAAAATGATAAAATGACCCTCTTAACCCGAGACGGGAGTATATTTTTCTAATTTCTCAATCAATTGTCATAATGTTATGATCACTTACTCTTTAAACACACTATGAAATTTAAGACAAATCTAATCACGTCAATATTTGCTCACTAATCAATTAATTAGCCTTTCTGGTCAACAATCAATTACTACATCCGTCCCATAGAAGTTGACACAATTTTCTTTTTGGTTTGTCCCACTAAAATTGACACATTTCTTTTTTAATACATGAGACCCACACAAAAACAATTAATCTATTCTCATGGACTCCACATATCACCTCTAATACAATTACCCACTACACATTAAATGTATTTCTCTCACTTCACTTTACTTCACTTTATATTAAATTATTATACTTCTTAATTTTCGTGGCAAAAAAAAATTATATCGACTTATGGAGGGAGTAATTAGTTTTCTGCCCATAGTACCGCACCGTATTAGATTTTTGTTATGATATGGATATTACCATATGGAATGAAGTCAAACATTGATTGTGGAGTAAATCACTAATTAAAATTGACTATATTTAATTTAATATATATAATTAAAGTAATATAATGCATTATTCACTTTAATTGTATAATAATTGTCACGTTAATATGCGTCACAAATCTCTTCACGAGAGACGTTTTCATAAAATAATAATTTTACTATCCACCTAATCATCTCTATTTTTTCCGAGTGGAAGACACAACGAACCTAATTGCATTAAATTAAATTATTCTCCAAAGATTGTTTCAACACCAATAAAATAAATGAAAGTAATGCTTTTCGAGCAAAGATCAATCTTCCAAAATATTACTAGTATTTTTAAATTAATTAAAAATAAAAAGAAAATACAAGACGACAGTATCTATGAGACTATGATCTATGCGAAAAATGTGCAGCAAAACAATCCATGATCAATTTAGGCAAAGATAAACCAATCTCTAATCCCCCTTCATAATCTCTGGATTTACAAATAGCCATGGCGTATCTCTCCCCATCTATCGATAAAGATTCCACCTTTCTCGCTCTTCCCCATCCAAAATCCACACCGTATAGATCCACTTTAGCCGACCCGGAAACTGCCAGGATCCGTTTCTGCACTGCCGACCCGATTTTTGATATCCAATTCTCTGCTCCATCTAGGATGTTCTTGTTCTTGATCACCCTGTTTTCAATCTCCTCTGCTATGGCGGCCGCCGCCGTCTGGAACCCTTCTTCTCCGACGAGCTCCCCGTGCCGGATTTTAGGAAGCCCGTGTGATAAACAGTTACCAAAGTAGTTTTCCGGGACTGGCGGGTTGATTCGGGCCCTGGCGTCTACTGCAAACAGGAAGAATTCGGGCTCATCGTCATCGCCACCTGTCAATGATTTTGCCAAACAACTCCATACGTAAGCTGCCATCACTACGAAGGATGACACGTGGCCTAATCCTGGATTTCTTGATTGAACCATTGACTTGAGTTTCTTGATCTCGGATTGAGTTAGAACATACGTGGCCCGAACCCGATTTGTGGGTAATGGGAAAGAAAGTTTTGCTGCTGGAAATTGATTGACTTGTTTGAGATAAACAGAGTCCAATTCAGGTGGGTATTTTATTATTGATCTATCGAAAACCGGCAAAGATTTGGGTGTGTTCAACAACTCATGATCATCACCTCCATGATTATGGATCAAAGCCCAAGATTTCATAAATCCGACAATCGAACTAGCATCGCCGGCGGCGTGATGGTTGGAAAAACCTATACACACACCACGGCCCGGAAACAGAGTCACTCGTATCGCCAGAGTTTCCAGAACCTTCTCATCGGATTCCTCGTCGATCCTCTGTTCCAACGGCGGGATGAAATCGTAGAACTTATCAGCATCTCGAGCGTGATTTCCGACAAGATCATCAAAATCCTCACCGGACTCGAAGACAGTGAAGGAAACAGAGTCCCCGGCTCGATATCGTATCACGGGCTTTTTTGCTGGGTCTGAGGGCCGAACTAAGTGGCCGACGAGTGGGAAGAAGTTTACGAGAGTGAGGGAGAGTGATTGCTTGAGTTTTGGAAGGAGGGTTTCCAAGAAATAAGGTTTGGTGCAGTTGGGGATGTGGTAGAAGAGAAGGCGGCGGATGGGGTGGAAGGGCAGCCATATGTAGTCGAGGAAGGTGAGTGGGATAGATTGGTCCGCCACCGTTTGGGGCGGCGGTGCAACTCGGCAACTTTCGAGGAGGTTCGTCATAATGTAAAATAGTATTCGAATGGAATGGTGGTCATAAAATTGGATCATTTATGACACCTAAAGTCCACTGTCGTAGGCGGAGATGGGCGCCTACACTGCAGTTGACATTTAATTAAGTGAAAATGACAAAAAATAGTCACTATTGCTTAATTGTAATTTTAAGTGGCCACATATGTTATACAAAATTTTTTCTAGTCACTTTTAAATGAATGGACCAAAATGCCCTTGAGGGACCCACTTTTCACATGTTTGGAGAATTAGATTCCACACTTTTTGACACCTAAAGTTCACTGTCGTAGGCGGAGATGGGCCTACACTGCAGTTGACATTTAGTTAAGTGAAAATGGCAAAAAGTAGTCACTATTGCTTAAGTGTAATTTTAAGTGGCCACATATGTTATACACAATTTTTTCTAGCCACTTTTAAAGGAATGGACCAAAATGCCCTTGAGGGGGCCCACTTTTCACATGTTTGGAGAATGAGATTCCACACTTTTTGACCAAAAGTACCAAACGTACAGTAAAGGAATCGGATTTCTTTTATTTCTGAATAAAGTGTGGAAGTACAGTCTATTGAATGCATTAATCTGTTACATTTATATGCCTCATGAATATATTTTTTATTAAATTAAAAAAAGATGCATTTTCACTAATATTTTATTCGTATAATTTTTTTTTTAATTTTTTTAGGAAGTATTTTTTTCAATTTTTTTTATTTTTTTTTAAAAAAAGTGTGGGCCGAATAGAACAAATAGTGTAGGCTGAATAGAACAAATTGTAGGCCGAATAGAAGACTTTTTTTTTAATTTTTTTTTAATTTTTTTTTGAAAAAAAAGTGTAGGCCGAATAGAACAAATAGTGTAAGCCGAATAGAACAAATTGTAGGCGAATAGAACAAATTGTAGGCCGAATAGAAGAATTTTTTTTTTAATTTTTTTTAATTTTTTTTAATTTTTTTTTGTAGGACGAATAGAACAATTTTTTTTAATTATTTTTTAATTTTTTTTGAAAAAAAGTGTAGGCCGAATAGAACAAATTGTAGGCCGAATAGAAGAATTTTTTTTTAAAAATTTTTAAAATTTTTTTTTGAAAAAAAAAGTGTGGGCCGAATAGAACAAATAGTATAGGCCGAATAGAACAAATTGTAGGCCGAATAGAAGAATTTTTTTTTAATTTTTAAAATTTTTTTTTTAAAAAAAAGTGTAGGCCGAATAGAACAAATAGTGTAGGCCGAATATAATAAATTGTAGACCGAATAGAAGAAATAATATTTTTGAAATTTTTTAATTTTTTCTGGAAAAAAAATATTTCCTATAATTTTAAATGTGGTCCCAACCACCCTATTTAATGTAGTCAACACTGACATAATCATGCCTCCATTATTATTGTCTTTTATCTGACAGTTATAAGGATAATTTGGGGAGTTCTCTAAATAGTGGCTACTAAAAATTACTTTTAAAAGAGGTGGCTATTTAAAATTGTACTTAGTCGGTGGCTACTAAAAATTTGGTCCGTTTAATTAAACCTATCTTCTTTCTTTTCTCGATAACCACATAATTATGGATTTACATTTTCTACAAAAGGAATTGGCTGCATTGCCAGATTTAGCAAAATAAATAAATAAATAAATAATCCAAAATTTGAAAATATCTTTTCATGCTCAAATAAAAAAAATAAAAAAACTTTACATGAATATTAATGAGTCATATATTAATGTCAAACAATGAGTTAAAATTCGAGTAAATAAAATTTTAAATTAATATATTCAAGTAATAAATTTGAGCAACCGCAATTTTGAGTAAATATTTTTTGAGTTAATAATTTTAATAAACACAATTTTTGAATAATGTGAGTAGAGAGTATTTTTTGAGTTAATGTTTTTTAGTCAATGATTATGGTAAATACTCCCTCTGTCCCTTACCATCTCATTTGTTTTTGGCACGTGGATTAAGAAGTATTATTATTTAATATGTAGTGGGTAGTTGTATTAGTGGATATGTGTGTCCCATGTTTTAATTATATTAGTGGGTGTGGGTGGGTCTCATATGTCCAAAAAAGGAAATGAGATCCTTTGAGTAGGACAACCAAAATAATAAAATGAGACTCTTATTTAGGGACGGGGAGCGTATAATTTTGGGTAATGAGTTGTGTCAAACATAATCTTAAATAATGCTAGTTAAATAATTTGAATCAAATAATTTTTGAATTAATGTGTTTCGATTTAAAAATTCGAGTAAAACTCAAAAAATTTCGAAATTATATTAACTCGAGTACATTAGTCGAAAAAACATTAATTCGCTTCTTTATTTGAAAACATTAACTCGAAATTTCGGTTACTCAAATTTTAATTTGAAAAAAAAAATAATTTTCAATTTATCAATACTTAATTCGAACGTATTACACGAATACATTTGTGTAAAGGATTTTTTCGTCCATTCAAATTAAAATTAGGATAAAAAAGTTTCTTCTACGTTATGCGCTGCATTGTTTTTTTTTTTTTTTTTTGTAAGAGTACTTAACTTATACATTAATCACATCATTATTAATAAAAAAAAAAAAGGGTTGTTGATAGTAAAAATTCAGGTAAGTGAAGTAAAATGATCATTATAACCAATCATTAGCTCAAAACAATAAAAGATTCAACAAGTTAAAATAATGTCCATTGGTACATATGTGGGTGGAATAAACATTAATCACGCATCCATGCAAGATCTTTTGTCCAATTATTAAAAAAAATTAATAATAATAAAAAAATCCCCACGTAGAGAAAAATGTCAATAGCTTCACTTAAAAGTTGTACTCCCTCCGTCCCGGGTATTTTTACCCGTTTGTACGGGCACGGAGATTAAGACGTTTTATTTTTTTAATATATAATGTAAGAGAAAGTAGGGATAAATTAGTAATTTAAAAAGAAAAAGTGAATAAAGTTATTGAGAATGATGAATAAAGTGTAAAAAAGTAATTAAAGTTGTTGGGATTGTAAAAAGTAAGTAATAAAATATTATGTATTTTTGCCAAAAATGGAATGGGTAAAAATACGTGGGACACCCCAAAATGGAAAGTGGGTAAAAATACGTGGGACGGAGGGAGTATTTTTTTTAGTTGATGTTTATTTTGGTTTTAGATGGAGCCAATTTTGAACGGCTGGGATGCCCTAGGCCACTTTCGTACATTATCTTCTGTGCCACTCTTCCGATCACCGCCACGTAGGATGGGAAGAGAGAATTCATTAATTCTCACCTTAATGCTATTAAACATCCCACTAAGGAAAATAAAATATATTAGGAAAGGATTTTGTTTTATTATTTTTGTAAAAAAATCGAATTCCTTCGACTTAAATAAAGAAAATTAAAATATGGTAAAACTTTGAGATCATTCATTGCGCATGAAGAAATCTGGAAAAGAAGAAGATAACAAGTTTTCCTTTTGGTGAGTTTCAATGCTTTTATATTTATAAAGTGATTAATATTTTTCATGAATACTTATATTAGTAAATAATAAAGATAACAAACAATTAAAGATTGAAGCTCATCTAATCCCTACACATATAATTTGTTTGTGATTTTTTAGCCCATTCGGGAATTAATAGAAAAATCTAACATGTTTTGATTTCATTAGATACACAGGGATTTTGCATTGCTTTTCTCCTATCTTGATCAGTCTCAGTCAAATGAGATTTCTTGACTGCGTAGGGCGATATCAAATCATCACCTGCAAACGTCAGGTCTATCGAGAAGTTGGTCATCATTAGATCGATGGAAGGGCACAGTTGCGGCCTCAGAGTCGACGACAACTGCATCAGAGAGCTTGCCAGCGTTTTACACAGAAGAATATGAGTTATGGAATTAATCTGATATCTCCATGAATTTCTGTTCATGGATTTTGCTTGTTTTAATGTCTTCTTTAATAAAGTTGAAGGATTTCTAATTAGAAAATAAGAATAATAAAACAAAATTCTTTCTTAATATATTTTATTTTTCTTAATGGGATGTTTAACAGCGTTAAGGTGAGAGTTAATGAATTCTCTCTCCCCATCCTATGTGGCGGCGATCGGGACAGTGTCACAGAAGATGGTGTACAAAAGTGGCACATAGCATTCGAGCCGGCGAGTTTGAAAAAATACTAATTATGATACATGTTTGTTTCAAATTTTTTATATGGTTTATTTTATTATTATATAAAATCTGTGTAAAAAAATAGTATTAACTTATATTTAGAAAATGATATGAGAAATGAGAAATAAAGAGAGAAAAAATATTAATGAAAAGTGGATGCATTCAATAAAAACAGGTTTAATTGTGGGTATATCAGTAGGGTGGTTGTTAAAACATTAAGTACATGAATTTTAAAAATCAAAACCTACATTTGGAAACCAGAAAAAAAAAAATCACCTTAGAATATAGATTTTTGTCTGTATTGTGATGGATCGCAACACATGAGATGGAATCCAAAATGGGTTTGCAGGTGATTGGAAATGGAAGAGATACCTGTAGATTAGCTTCTGATCATATCGATTATTCATCATTTATCTCTTTTCTCATATTGTCAATAATAACTATAAATGAAGTCACATTTTCCTTTTTAAAAAATCATATAGCTAGGCTTAGGGGGTGTTTGGTATAATGAAAGGATTCGGAATGAGTATAATAGTGATATTAGTGAGGAATGATAATGAGTTTGTTATTTATAATTATGTTGTTTGGTTGATAGTAGGGAATAACTATCATAACCATTGATTTTGTTTGGTATGAATAAATTCTTTAGGAATGGATTCATAATTTTTATCATTAAATTTTTATTTTAATATCATATTATTATTTTAAAAATAAAAATATTGTTTAATATTTTAAATTTCTTTTTATAAAAATTTACACTATAAAAAAGAGATAAATTGGAAATAGGCGCGGGAATGAAAGTCATAGAAGTGAATTCGCTCAGGTATGGAGCATTCCTTGATTTTTGGAAATGAAATGTACTGTAGCACTTTCAAACCTCAATACCAAACATGTTTTCTTCATTCCCATTCCATTCCATTCCATTCCATTCCTACCCTCTAAACCCACCAACCAAACACACCCTTAAAATAAGATGCAACACATTCACGAATACAACATGAGAAAATCATTACTTCATGCTTTTCCCGCAAAGATCTTCTTCTCTTCAGGTGCAATATTATTCACCAATTTATTTTTTTATTATTTATAATTAAGCCTCGAGTCCTTGAGAAAAACGAGGAGCAAAATCATCCATGAGAAACTTAGGCAAAGAGAAACTAATCTCCACTCCTCCCTCAAAATCCCTGGATTTACAAACAAACATTGTGTATTTCTGTCCATCAATCGCCATACCTTCCATCTTTCTAGCTCTTCCCCATCCAAAATTTGCACCGTACAGATCCCATCTAGCCGATCCAGAAACCGAAAATAACCGTTTCCCTATCACTGATCTCACTTCTGAGCTCCAATTCTCTGCACCATCCAGGATGTTCTTATTCTTGATCACTCTGTTTTGGATCTCCCCTGCTATGGCGTCTGCCGCCCTGAACACCCCTTCTTCTCCGACCAGCTCCCCGTGTCGGATCATCGGAAGCCCGTGCGCTCCACAATTGCCGAAGTAGTTTCCGGGAACTGGCGGATTGATACGGGCCCTGGCATCAACTGTAAAAATGAAAAACTCGGGATCGTCGTCTTCGCCTTCTCCCAATGATTTTGCCAGAGAACTCCACACGTAGGCTGTAATCGCTACGAAGGACGACACGTGGCGTGCTTCTGGGAGTCCTGCTTGAACCTTTTCCTTCAGTCTGTTGATGTCGGATTCGGTCAGGACGAACGTTGCCCGAATCCGGTTCAATGGGGTTGGGAAAGGGGGAGTTGCTGCGGGTTTTTTACGGATTTGGTTGAGAAAAACAGAGTCCAATTCAGGTGGGTATTTTATCAGGGATCTGTCGAAAACAGGCAAAAGTTTGGGTGTGTTCAAGAATTCATCATCGTTTCCATGTTTATTGATCAAAGCCCATGATTTGATGAACTCGCCAATGGAGCTAGCATCGCAGACGCCATGATGGTGGGCGACACCTATACTCACACCGCTGCCCGGAAACAGAGTCACCTGTACGGCCAGAGTTTCCAGAACATTCTCATCGGATTCCTCGTCGTACCTCTGTTCCAACTGAGGTACGAAGTCGTAAAACGTGTCGGCATCTCGAGCGTGACTTCCGACAAGATAGGAAAAGTCATCGCCTGATTCGGAGAGAGTGAAGGAAGCAGAGTCGCCGGCCCGATAACGAATTTCGGGCCTTTTCTCTGGGTTCAAAGGGTGAATTACGTTGCCCGCGAGTGGGAAGTAATGTTTGAGAGTGATGGAGAGTGATTGTTTGAGTTTAGGGACGATGGTTTCCAAGAAATGAGGTTTGGAACAGTTGGGGATGTCGTAGAAGAGGACCAAGTGCATGGGTGGAAAGGAGAGCCATATGTAGTCGAGGAAGTTGAGCGGCAGAGATTGGTCGGCCACCGTGTGCGGCGGCGGCGAAACTCGAGAGGTTTCCAGAAGGTTCGTCATGAAAGAAAGGGTAGACACTAGACAAGTGTTGAGGTTTGGGGTTCCATTTGGGATACTTGATATAAGCGGACAAGAAGGTGGCCCACAATTAGATAGAGAATGGAGGTTGGGAATCTGGTTGCGAGTACTTGCCATTCTTGATCCCCATTGACTCATTGACCAGCGAGTGGTGTTTCTTCTAACACCTAACCTAATTGCCTATATATGTTTGCTCTTTAGGTTTTAAAAATTATAAATAATAATAATCTTGAATTTTGTAAGACATTATTTAATTTAGGGTCACTTACTACTAGCTAAAAAAAAAATGCATAATTGCTATTAACTACATGACTTAAAGCACTATTACTCATAACTACATAATTATGACTGTAGTACCATAAATACCCCTATATATTTGCACAATTGTTTTGCACAAATTGATTCTGCACAATTGTTTTGCACAATTTCGCCGATCAACGGTGGTCAACGTCGGTCAACAGCCAGTCAACGGTGGTCAACGCCGGTCAACGGCCGGTCCCCTATATATTTGCACAATTGTTTTGCACAATTTGATTTTGCATAATTGTTTTGCACAATTTCGCCGGTCAACGGTCGGTCAACGCCGGGTCAACGGCCAGTCAACGACCGATCCCCTATATATTTGCACAATTGTTTTGCACAATTTCGCCTGTCAATGCCGGTCAACGCCGGTCAATGGCCGGTCAAATCCTGTGGGTGGGTGTGGGGTAGGGTTGTTGGTTTAAAAGTGTATTGAGTATAAGGTTATATTTGGTATTTTACTTTAATATTTTGTATTTGAGAATAATTATTTAAATTCCATGTATCTAATAGTAATTTAGGTTAAAAGTGTGTACCTATTAGTACTTATCCCTTTAATTTAATGTTTAATCAATATTAAGGAGTGTGGGAGGGTATTAATTTATTTATTTATTTTTATCAAGCAAAATCAAAATGCATCCACTTAAATCTCAAAGATTACAATAAAAATAAAATGAGTTCAAAAATTTTAAAAAGCATCCATATAGAGAAAAATGAATCATATAAATCATATCATCTCAACTTGAAACTATAATCCATTTTCATGCTAGTTCCTGGAAAATGTCAACCAAATATGTAAGAATATTATTACTTCACACTCATGAAGATATTCGTTTATTCCTTTTGTGTATCAATATCCATGACCACAATCTTGCTTAACTCCTTCCACTGCTTATTACCACTCAAATTGCAATTGTTAAATATCATGTATTTCTCATTTCGAAAATTACCCAAATCGATTCAACTCACAATGACCGATCAATTCGTTTATCTCTTCTTTTTTGACCCAATATCTCACCATGTTGCAAGGTGTGAATTAGGTACAATATGTGGCACTATATTTTTACCAATCTAATTATAAAGTCTACTCCAAATTCTCTAAGAAAACACACATATAAAAACAAGTGATCAATAATCTCATTTTCCTCAAAACAAAAAGAATTCTAAAAAAAAAACACACATCTAAAAACAAGTGATTAATAATCTCATTTTCCTCAAAACAAAAAGAACTTAGAGCATCTCAATTTTGATTGGTGATACATTTTTTTTCTTAAGGATTGTTTGTATTGGTATTATTTGTCTAAATACTTTCTCATAATTGCTTGAACTTTTTTGTAGCTATTATCTTCCACAAGTTCTTAAAAACTTCTTTTCTATCTGAATTTAAAAAGTTCATGTGCTCATAGCGTTCTTTTATGTATGATTCTGCTGCAGAAAATTCAACATTCTTTAAGATTATCCAAAACCTACAATCTTCATTGATTTTACCTTGTGTAATGAGATTATCATAGTAAAACAATATTATCATTTTAATTAATTTTAAAAACTCTACATAATTATGAGATATTGGCCAATAATTTAAAGGCGCAGAAGATACAAAACATGATAAAGTAATAACAATAAATATATAAAACCACCAAAGACAGTCGAGAACATCATCAATCATCATATATTTATCAAGTCTTGATCCCATCAAAAAAACGATCAGCAAAATCATCCATGATCAACTTAGGCAAAGATAAACTAATCTCTACTCCTCCATTGAAATCCCTGGATCGACAAACCATAATCGCGTATCTCTCTCGATCAATCGACAAAACTTCCATCTTTCGGGCCATTCCCCACCCAAAATCTGCACTGTACAGATCCATCCCAGCGTGTCCGGTAATAAACAGTATCCGTTGCCGTACTGCTGATACTATTTCTGCTGACCGATTCTCACCATCACTTAGAATGTCCTCATTCTTGATCACCCTGTTTTGAATCTCCTCTGCTATGGCGGCTGCCGCCGCGAAGAACCCTTCTTCTCCGACGAGCTCCCCATGCCGGATCTTGGGAAGCCCGCCTGATAAACAATTGCCGAAGTAGTTTTCCGGCACTTGCGGCTTGACACGGGCCCTGCAATCTACTTGAAACAATAAGAATTCGGGCTCATCGTCGTCGCAACCTAACAGCGATTTTGCCAGACAATTCCATACATAAGCTGTCATCACTACGAAGGATGACACGTGGCTTAATTCTGGAAGCCTTTCTTGAACTGAATCCTTCAGTTTCTTAATCTGGGATTGGGTCAGAATGAACGTTGTCCGAACCCGATTGGTGGGTGTTGGGAAGGAGGGAGTTGATGCTGGTTTTGTGGGGTTTCGATTGAAAACAATAGAGTCCAATTCCAAGGGATAATTTATCAGTGATCTGGAAAAAACAGGCAAAGAATTGGGTACCTTAAAGAACTCATCATCATCTCCCCCAAGATTATTGATCAAAGCCCAAGTTTTGATAAATCCGACAATGGAAGAGTACCTTAAAGAACTCTTGTTGGCAACCATATCTTCTCTATTATTTGGTGAAGAGGAGGGTCATGCCATACCAATTTCTATTCTTATTTCTCTGTCACTTTGCTTTCCTCAATTAAGGTACAATTTGTAGCCATCATCAATAAAAAAAACTAAAGGGAGAATAAAACTGTGGATAAGGTGCAATTAACTACGCAATTACTCGGATTAATTGAGTATTAATCCGGGTATACGATACAGCTCGAATTAACTTAGATAATTCATGAAATCTTCTCAAGAACTTCAGCAAGCTCGGCCCAAGGCTTAAAGGAAAAAGGTGTATAGGTGTATAGCTCGAGAAAATGAGCAACTTATACACAAATGCTAAATAAACATACGCTCAACTTTCTTAATTTTTCTGTCTTCATCTGGGATTCCAAACTAGAGATATCATATATGGTTAGAAAGCAACGGAAGAGATGATCATTTTGGCGCAAAAATCACCCAAATCAGAGTTCGAATGTGAAAGTTATGCTCAAAATGGTGGGACTGAGCAAGGTTGTTCGACTAAGAGACCTTCCGTTCAATCTATGGTCCAGCTCAGTCAGCTCAGCCTAGCTGACCTAGCACGGCTAGTTCAGCCCATCTTGCTCAACACAATCGACCTCAACTCAGGTGGTCCGGCTCAACTAGTTTAGCTCCACTTGGTCAACTCAATCAACCTCATCTCAAGTAGCCTAGCCAGATGATTGGTCGTTATAGTCCGGGCGACCAAGCAACAAAATATCGAACCCAAGGGAATTTAGGATTCATGGCCTTTAGGTATAGTATCGTGATTAGTTAGGGACGATCGGAGAGGAGGTTTATAAAAATAAAAGAAAATAAAATGCAGGAAAAATAAATCTAATTACAATATTTTTGGATTTTCAATGCCATGGTAGTTTTCATGATACAATCATATAATAAATCATCCAACATCTTTAATTGTTTTCCATTTTTAAGCAAATCATGGTAAGGGCGATCACTATTTCCACCTATCCCCAAGGGCCATGGTGAATAGGATGTAGATTATTTTCATAACCCCTAAAAAGCTCCTAGGATCGATCCTACTTACAATTCCCTTCAAGGTACTATGCTCGTATGGATGGGGTTCCCTTCACTAGTTTAATCCTCGGGCACAAGTGATCTCACTAGTGTTCATTTATGTTGTTCTAAATATAAGGACTCCCGGCCAGGCTCCCCTTATATTAAACCCACATGTAATAAATGGAAAAAACTCACATATGATAATCATGCAAAGCAACTAAGGGTAAAGCAACGACAAGACATGTCGATACACAATACACAACCTAATCACTGTACACTAATACAAAAGACATAAATCCCATATTATTACAAGACATGTGAATTTCATAAATAAAACCTAATCAAAGCCGGAAATTCAATCAAGACATTTTCATAAATTAATCAATAATCATGCCTTCAATCAACCACCAAAACATAGAAAATAAAGATAATAAATAGGATTATATTACACCTTAATGAAGTTTTTACATCCATGAAGATCATCTTCTCCTTGGTGTCTCCACCTTCTTGGAAAGCAAATAAAATCCTATTCTAGAAAAATATTAAAACTACGGATCCCTCACCCCGAAAGGGGGAGGGATCTCAACTATGGAGATCTTGCTAAAAAGCCCTTTCTCAACTATTGAATCTTGAAAAGATTCAATTTTATTGAATTTAAATGGATGAAGGAATTGGTTCTAAGAGTTGGTCCAAATGAGGGTATTTATAGGTGTAGGGTGAGTGGATTTTGTGATGATTTTCGATGTGGGACAAGAGTGAATTTTATAGAATTTTCGGTTCCAGGAATTTAGTATAAGAATAAATTGGGCGAGAATTAATCACATGTGATGGCTTGGCAAAGTGGTTAGAGGCGCCCTTGTACATGCATGAGGTCTCGGGTTCGAAACCCATCCTCCGCACATTTTCTTTCAAAACTGCATAAAAACACGGTCGTGTTTTTATGCATCTGCCCGTGTTTTCTTGCAATTTTTTAGCTCTCTGGACAATTTTTGCACTTCTGAATAGACAACACTTTTCTGAAAAGTGTTGTCTTTTCTATGTTGTCTTTGCCAAATTTTCTCTTTTTTTTCGTCTTCGTCCCAATTTAATTCCCGTTTCTTCCATCACTCTTTCAAGCTCAAAACACCCATTTTCTGCAAAAATACATAATAATACCTCTCTCAAACTAATTAAGCAATTAATAATATTTTCATTAAAATCATGCTTAATTATTTAATTAAATCCAAATAAATCCACATAAATTCATGCAATTTAGCCCATAATTCTAGGTGAATTTCACACCGATCACCAGACTGGTTCAGCTTAGCTGGCCTAGCTCAAGTAGGTCAACCTTGCTAGCTCAATTCAATCGACCTCAACTCAGGTGGTCCTGCTCAGCTAGTTTAGCTCCACTTGGTCAACTCAATCAACCTCATCTCAAGTAGCCTAGCCAGGCTGGTTCAGCTTAACTGGCCTAGCTCAAGTAGGTCAACCTTGCTAGCTCAATTCAATCGACCTCAGCTCAGGTGGTTCAGCTCGGCTTGACCAGCTAAGGTGGCTCACCTCGGCTGAATCATGCAAACTACACTGAACACCATCGCGCCACGTGTCCAGGTTTAGGTGGCAGCTGGCTGGTTTGACAACACTAGAGGGTGGTGACTCATGAAGGCTAGGGGTCTACAACTATAGACATAATGATTACACCCCTAGGCTTTTTGGCCTATAAATAGCCCCTACATTGTGTACATAGAAGGGGGAGGGGAAAATTTGACAAGTAGTGGACACCATCCCAACTCTCTGACTTGATTTAAGTGCAACTAGCTAGCTACGCTATTCCTCATTCTATCTAATTAACAGCTCAACTAATCATTCCGAATATCCTTTGTGTTTAATCAAGTCTCGATTATCACCTAAGCTAAGGTTAAGAACTTGTTATCAACAAAAACTATGCAGATGTGTTGGGGATTTCATGTCCGGTGGTTTGGATGGAGATTCAAAGTAGATGCCATCAGCATCACAACCTTTTTTGCAGAACACTCTCCATGGGATTTTCATGAGAGTAGCGTATTTATAATGGGTGTGTTGGGTGTTGCAGGGAGGCGTCCATTGTTCAGGAATCATTCTGCTTCTTGGATGCCGCAATCTACCTATATATCTCTTCTTCTTTTCTTCTACGTCATGTGTTGGAAGGGAAAGGGAAGGGAAGGGAGCGGAATAAGATTATTTTAATTAAGAGTTTAGATGGGTTTGTGTTTAATTAAAAAAAAAGTAAAATAGTCTATAAAAATGGGGTATATTTAGTAATTTAAGTATATATATTCTCATTTTAATGGGGTACATTCAGTAATTGGGTACATTTAGTAAATTTGGGAGTGCAAATAGCCGCTCCCTTATTAAAATTATGGAAAAGAGTGTGGCCCACTATTAGCTCGCCAAACCTTACACTCCATATGCTAGTATTTTGAAGTAATTGTAAAAAATGCCCAGCAGGGTTTAAGCATTTTCTTTATTACCCCAAATATAAGGGGAATTTTTTTTTGCCCGAAATGACGGATTTAACCTTCACTCAAAAATAAATTCGTGTTAAATTATATATTCGTGAAAAAATTTCGTGTTAAATAATTAGTTGAATTTTTAAAAAAAAAAAATTAACACGAAATTTTTTAATTTTTTACACGAAAATTTCGTGTCAAATATTTTCATGTCAAATAATTAGTTGAATTTTTTTAAAAAAAAAAAATTACACTAAATTTTTAATTTTTTACATAAAAAATTCTTGTCAAACTTTTCGTGTCAAATAAATTAGTTGAATTTTTTTAAAAAAAAAGTGTTACACAAAAATTTTTAATTTTTTACACGAAAATTTCGTGTTAAACTTTTCGTGTCAAATAAATTAGTTGATTTTTTTTAAAGTTTTACACGAAAGTTTTTAATTTTGTACACGAAAATTTCGTGTCAAAATTTTTCGTGTCAAATAAATTATTTGAATTTTTCTTTAAAAAAATTTTACACGAAATTTTTTAATTTTTTACACGAAATTTTCGTGTCAAATATTTTCGTGTCAAATAAATGAGTTGAATTTTTTTTTAAAACAATTTACACGAAATTTTTAAATTTTTTACACGAAAAATTCGTGTCAAATATTTTCGTGTCAAATAATGAGTTGAATTTTTTTTTTAAAAAAACTTTAACACGAAATTGTTTAATTTTTTACACGAAAATTTCGTGACAAATATTTTCGTGTCAAATAAATAAGTTGAATTTTTTTTAAAAAAATTAACACGAAATTGTTTAATTTTTTACACGAAAATTTCGTGTCAAATAAATGAGTTGAGTTGGTTTTACTCGAAAACTTTACACGAATATATTACTCAAAAATTCGTGTAAAGGTTATTTTGGTCAAATCAGGTATAAAAAGATATAGTGTTAAAATTAGGATAAGAAACAAAATATATAAAAATATTAGGGTAAATTAAAAATTTGCTCTAGTATTTTTTAGATAAGAAGGTAGTTCACAAATTATCCACGTGATGATATTTGGCAAGAGATCCAAGGTGCAATCATTTAGGTTTTTATAATTATTTCTATTAAAAATATTATTTATTCAGTTTTCGAATGTAGTTTAAGAAAATAATTTTTGGTTTAATAATGTAAGAAAAAATAGGATTTTTTGAATAATTTAATTGAATAAAAGGTATGATATAATTAACGTTAACTAAATTGTTTGTGAAAATAAGGCACCAGAAATATTAATTGATCAGTATGCAATATGAGATAGAATGGTAAGATAAGTAGAGAAAAAAAACACAAGGGGGAGATAATGATGTGTGTAAAAATTAATAAAATGTGCAGATACATGTAAAAGTGATTTTTTAAAATCTAGTTGTATATTTTAAAAATCTAAACCTAATTTTTAAATCACAAGAAAACTACGAGCAAAATTTTTTTAAAACTAAATCTAAAGTGACTAACTAGTTACTGAGTTATATCATTGTCTCATTGACACTGGGCATATAATTATCATGATATAGTTATAAATTTGAAATAAAAAAAAATAACTATCTATAACCATTTCAACGTAGAGTTGCAACTATGGCATAAAATAAGATACAACACAATACACGAATTACATGCTTTTGCGGCAAAAACCTGCCACATACTCCACCAAATAAAATTATTTATTTAATATTTATTTTAAGAAAAGAAACATCATACACCTATATAGTGTTGATTCCATCATAAAAACGAGAAGAGAAATCATCCATGATCAACTTAGGTAAAGATAAACAAATCTCCACTCCTCCCTCAAAATCCCTGGATTTACACACCATCATTGCGTATTTCTCTCCATCAATTGACATTCCTTCCATCTTTCGGGCCAATCCCCACCCGAAATCTGCAGTATAGAGATCCATTTTAGCGGATCCGGAAACCTTAAATATCCGTTTCCGTACTGCTGCTCCTATTTCTGGCATCCAATTCTCTGCTCCACCTAGGATGTCCTCCTTCTTGATCACCCTGTTTTCAATCTCCTCCACTATGGCGGCTGCCGCAGTGAAGAATCCTTCTTCTCCGACGAGCTCCCGGTGCTGGATCTTCGGAAGCCCGTATGATAAACAGTTGCCGAAGTAGTTTCTCGGAACTGGAGGGTTCATACGGGCCCTGCAATCCACTGGAAACAGGAAGAATTCGGGCTCATCGTCTTCACCACCTGTCAGAGATTTTGCCAAACAATTCCAGACGTAAGCTGCCATTGCTACGAAGGATGACACGTGACTTAATTCTGGGAGTCTTTCTTGAACCGAATCCTTCAGTTTCTTCATCTCCGATTGGGTTAGAACGAACGTTGTTCGAACCCGATTCGTGGGGGTTGGGAAGGAGGGAGTTGATGTCGGAATTCGTTGGATTTGTTTGAGATAAACAGAGTCCAATTCAGGGGAGTATTTTATGATGGATCTGTCGAAAACTGGCAACGATTTGGGTGTGTTCAAGAATTCATCATCATTTCCATGTTTATTGATCAAAGCCCAAGTTTTAATAAACTCTACAACGGAACTAGCATCACAGGCGGCGTGATGGTTGGAAACACCTATACACACTCCACGGCCCGAAAACAGAGTAACTTGTATCGACAGAGTTTCCATAACTCTCTCATCAGATTCCACGTCGATCCTCTGTTCCATCAGCGGGACAAAATCGTAGAACTTATCAGCATCTCTAGCATGATTCCCGACGAGATAATCAAAATCATCATCGGACTCGGAGACGGTGAAGGAAACAGAGTCCCCGGCCCGATAACGGATCACGGACTCTTTCTCGGGGTTCAAAGGGCGAATTATGTTGGCAGCAAATGGAAAGAAGTGTTTGAGAGTGATGGAGAGGGAGTGTTTGAGGTTTGGAAGGATAGTTTCCAAGAAATAAGGTTTGGTGCAGTTGGGGATGTCGTGGAAGAGAACTAAGAGCATGGGGTGAAAGGGCAGCCATGTATAATCGAGGAAGTTGAGCGGGAGAGTTTGCTCCGCCACGGCGTGTGGTGGCGGTGCAACCCGACAAGTTTCGAGTAGTTTGGTCATGAGAGGCTTGAGCTCGACAAGTGTAGCTATTTCCACTTTGACAAGTTATTATATGGTATTGGGACAAGGATGTGGCCCACCATTAGCAAGGGAATGGGGGTTGAGTTGTTAGTTGTTGAAAGTAATCTACTTGCCGTTCTTGATACCCATTGAGGCATTGACGAGCCAGTCAAAGGGTTGGATATGTTTTTATTTTTCTGTTACATTTTCATAATTGCTAACTATACGCGTGATTATTGTCCAATTCACCTAGATTTTGTCGTATTTTTATGTTCATTTTATGTGTGTTTAGTATGTTTTAGCATCATATTTCGTGTGATATTAATGAATTTGATGAGGGTTACTAACTTGAATAGTTTTAATGTTAAATAGGTGTTTTGGAAGGAGAATATCTAACTCTTCCCCTCAACCACTCATATGACTAGCCCTACTATAAAACTAGCCACTAAACATGGTAATTAATTCAATACAAATCAAGCTTTGCTCCATTTGAGCCAAAATAAGAAGAAAATTAACAATTGGAAAGTATATTTGTTTCCCTTGCATAAGAAAAGCCTTCGTCCTCTTCAATTGATCAACTTCTTCAACAATTGATGCTCCAATCTTCTCAAATGGTGGTAGGATGGATGGAATGAAGGTTTTATGGATTGAAAATGTAGATCAAATGGTGATTTTATGGATCTAGATGGTAGAGATGGAAGATGGATCTACTATGTGAGGAAATGTGGTATTTTAGTGTGAGTAACTGCTCTAACCGTGTTTCGCGCACGGCCTCGCTCATGGCCGTGTAGCATTTTCTGACGACAATGCACAGCTTCTTCTTAAAGGGCCGTGCTCCGCACACGACCCGAGCTTAACACGTAGCTCGACTCGAGCTTTAGAGCTCGACTCGAGTGTGGTCGAGTCCTGTCCAGCCTCTTCGTTTCAGCTCCCGTCTCCGTTTTTGTCCATTTCTTGACCTGATTTATACATATTTAAGCTCATTTACACAATTCTATCAATTCATACCACATTTCACACAATAACAATAACTCCACCAAAAGTCACACAAATACGGATAAAAACATCCGAAAATACACAAATAACGACACTAAAATCTAGGTGAAAATGACTACGATCAAATGCGGAGTTAATTTTTGCCTGGTTCGAACCCTGAACCTTTGTTAATCATAATCTCTGATAACATATTAAACGACTACCTCATCTAAAAGTTTAAGCTGATAAAAAGATAAATCGTTTAATACTTAATCGAGTATGTTAGATATAGAAGATTGATTGCCAAACCTATGCAGTGTCATCAATGCACTTCCATCTCTCTCTAGCTCCAACCGTCAATCCTCTTCCTATCTCTCTGATCAATGACTTTCGAGAAGCTGAGATGCAGAAATGTTGTATTGTACTACTAGCTTGAAATTAGGTACATACACCTCTGTGGATTTATCCAACAACTTCTTCTTAAAGAGTATAAACACTGTAACAGTTCCGTATACGAAAATATCTTTCTACCAAGATTGGTGATATTTGATTGGAGGAATTCTATCTCTGCCTGAAATACATTACGAATTCTTCCAATTCAAGTAGTGAAAATGAATAATTACATTCAACTTAATTCTAGAGTTAGTATTAACTTGATAGTAAGATTTTTAATGTTATTATCAGTGAAATAATAATTTATACATTTCTTAATTAATTAATTTATGATAAGTGGACTTTCTATCATGACTGTCATATAGTATTTATAAATTTATTAAATTTTAATGGATAGTAAATTGACTGCAAAATTACATGCAACCTACTAAAATCACTAAATTTGTGTACTGCATCAATAATATATCTAGAATAATTAGTACTCCGTTCATTACATCATGTGAAAAAAAAAATTCTACATCCGTCATTACAAAAAAAATTATTTTTTACCAACGGAATATATCTAGAATAATTAGTACTCCGTTCATTACATCATGTGAAAAAAAAAATTCTACATCCGTCATTACAAAAAAATTATTTTTTACCAACGGAATATTCCGTTGGTAAAAGCCTTAATTCCATTATTAAATTGACTTACCAACATATTAGCAACGGAATCCGTTGGTAAAATTCCGTTGGTAAAGTGGTGCATGGTTGGTAAATTTTTAGCAGCGAAAAATTAATTTCATTGCTAAATAATTCCGTTAGTAATCCGTTGGTAATTTATATAATGATTCCCTTAGTAATCCGTTGGTAATTAGCAACGAATTGAATTCCATTACTAAAATAGAGAATAATTCCGTTGACATTCTGTTGCTAAAACAAAAATGTCACTTTTGTTGCTAATCCATTGGTAATTAGCAACGGATTGAATTCCGTTGGTAAATTCGATTGCTAAAAAATAGTACTTTTTTTGTAGTGCGTCCATCGCAAACGTATTCGTTTGCTTTTTGCACGTGGATTAAGGAGTATTATTATTTTATATAAAGTGAGTAGTTGTATTAGTGGGGAGTGGTTGAGAGTGGTGGGCCATGTGTGGGTCCTTTAGCTAAAAAAAAATTGATACTTTAAGAATGGACGATCCAAAATGGTAAAATAGATACGTTAGTGATGGGCAGAGGGAGTACTATTTAAATATAAAGAAGGAGTAGTATTTACTAAATTTTAGGAGTGCGGCTCTTGTACCCTCGGGGACACCGTGCCTAATTTCCGTGCCCCTTGCAATTTAAACCCCTAACAATACATAGGGTAAAATAGAGTAGAAAGGGGGAGGAGACACTTTATTCTTGTATTTCTATAAGGGCACGGCGTGTCCCGGGGTGATTATCATGAAAATTTAGTAGATTTTAGAGTCGCATTCGTGTGATTTTTGCGTGTTTTTATATTATTTTTAGTATTTTATTCTTTATTTTTGGTATTTTTACTTTGGAGTAAAATATGTGGAATCATGTTGTTTTTCATGTAGGAATGGGGTGTATTTGAGCAAAAATTAGAAAAGAAAGAAACGGGAGTTAAATCGGGATAAAAATGAGAAAAAAAGGTTACAGTTGAAAAGACAACAGAATTACTAAGTGTAGAGAAATGAGTTAATAGACAACAGCCTTAAGTGTTGTCGTTTCAGCGTTGTCTATTTGAATTGAAGGAAGCAGAATTTTTAAATCTGTAAGAGATCTTTGAGCGCTTCGCGCTCACAGAAGGCCTCCTTTATTTAAAAAATTAAAGAATTACTAAGTTAGAGAAATGAGTTAATAGACAACAGCCTTAAGTGTTGTCGTTTCAGCGTTGTCTATTTGAATTGAAGGAAGCAGAATTTTTAAATCTGTAAGAGATCTTTGAGCGCTTCGCGCTCACAGAAGGCCTCCTTTATTTAAAAAATTAAATTGCGCTGAGGGGGCTTCGAAACCGCAACCTTTGTGTGGCATGCGCGCGCATTGAACCGCTGGGACAAGACCGGCTTTTAGTCATAAACCGTACGGAATTTCTCCACTAAAGCCCAATTTTCTACACTTAAGCCCATGACTCAATTGTGCCCTAATTTCTTTTGACCATCCACACATATAAATACCCTCCTTCTCATCTTTGGCCCCCAATTCCCATTCCATTCCTCATTTTTGGAGGCTACACCCCATTCCACACATACTCTTCTCCATCTATCCATCTTTAATTTCATCCACCATTCCACTTGGTTTCCTCCAAATCCATCCTTCCACCAATCTAAGAAGGAAAAATCAACACGAAGTGAAGATTGGAGCATGTTGAAGGAAGACCAAGCCTACTTTAAAATGGAAGCTTCTCAACTTTTAATTTGTGATTTTCTTCATTATTTGGCACAATTGGAGCAAGTCATGGATTGTATTGATTTCCTAATGAATTATAGTGGCTAGTCCTCATGTGAGGCTAGCCACATGATGGATTGAGACTATTCAAAATATGTAAGATTTTTAATGGTTTAATTGAATTGATTTTGGAATTTATCTCATGATTTATGATTACTTGATTCATGTTATGAATTGTGTGGTTAAATTATCTATTCATAGTGTTAGGATGGTCATTCCAATATTATGTCTAGGGTTTTAATTGAATCATTTTATTTTATTATAATGTATATTAGTGTAGGGAGAGGTAAGTCATACCCTTCTTGTGTTTGGGACATTCATGAGATAACACTTAGTTAATGGATATAAGTAGATTATTAATTGAGTGAGAAGAACCAATCTTATAATCATAGTACCCTTGAGGGAATTGAGAGTAAGAGACAATCTTTTGTGCTTAAAACTTGTAATGAGTTGAGAACCTAATTGCCTTGGCCATAGGGATTAGGGGAACATATGTGATTACTTCTATTCCATTTTCAATGATATTTGCCATTAGAAACTTGCATGTTTAGGTGATATCTAGATCTTGATTGTGGTTAAGCCTTGCATACTTCTTAGATTGCTCACCATCACCCACATCCACCTCATGCGTATATGTTCTATCTTTAATTGCTTTCCTAGTTGTTAATTGCAGTGTAATTAAACCCCTCCTCCTTTTATTGATTAGTCCTTCTAGAGTGAAACATCTTTCGAATACGGATACATCACTTTCTCCCTTGGATTCGATATTATAAATTTTGCACTTGGTCACCACGTCTACACACAACGATAGAGTACGCTTACTCTTATCAATTTGTACCAAAATTGAGACTAAGTTCACGGGGGTACAGAGATTTTGCCAAATTCTAGTTATTTAATTCCTGAAGTAAAACAGGCAGCACTAATCTATTAGGGTCCATTTACTTTAAGGGCGATGGATAGGGTTTATTAACCTTGGGTGAAGGTTGAGGAGAGGTTGAGTAAAATTTAACCCCTTTAGTTAAGATTGCAGTAAGGTGTTTACATTGAAGGTTTATTTTTAGTAATTTACTATAATAACCTTATCTAAATAAAAATTAGAGAGAACCCTGTTTATTCCTCCGCAGGATCACCACTGATCTAAAATCACACCAGTGAAGAGTGAGTAATCCTGCTGCTGCAAAAACTTCATTAATGGTGGTTGTACATCAGATTGTAATAGATTCTTTCAAAACCTTTCCACATCGGAAGATTGCAATAGATTCTTTCAAAACATTTACCGGCCTAGTTTCTACAAAAGTTTGTTTCTACAAAACTTGGATTCACAATACTCAATAAATTAAGCCATAGCCCCACTGTGTTTCAAACCATAAATAATGTCTTCAAAGCTCCAAACTTTACAACAATTCTGGTCAATAAAAGATCCAACTTTTCTTCAAAAATTAAATCTAAACTTTACTGCAAATTTGGCAAATAAAAGATGTAAATTTTCTTCAAAAATTAACTCTAGAATTAAGGAAGGGAGTAAAGGAGAAAATATTTCAAGATGTCGATTGTCGGAGTTGAGAGGCTTTTCTCGATGGCGGCCGCCGAAATTGAACGGCTCGGTGTTCTCGATGGCGGCCGTCGGAGTTGAGCAGCTTGGTTTCCTCGATGGTGGTCGTCGAAGTTGAGCGGCTCGATTTCCTCGACGGTTGCCGTCTGAGTTGAGTGGCACTTCCTTTCTCGATGGCGGCGCTAACTGCAAGAACACGATCCAGAAGAGAGATCTATGAAGAGGATTTGGTGTGAAGAAACCGTAGTTTATTTTCTTCCACCACAGCTTCAAGTGAGAAGAAATTTGTTTGAGATGTATTTTTAAATTTTATAAATGAAGGATATAGAATAATAATTTCTCCCACTTAACCTGAGGGTTGAGAATTGTCCCCTCTTGTTTTGAGGATTGAGGTAGCCTCCACTGAGCCTTGTTTTAGATCGGTTATCCCTTTTACTTAACCTTCAAAGTAAGCAGTCGTTAACTAGGGTTTACAAGAGGATAACCCTCGTTAACCTCCAAAGTAAATGGAACCTTAAAGATTAAGGTCAGCTATATTGTGTTTTTGGTTAAACGAGTTTCTGGCTAATTATAATTTATAACTATGATAAATTTTAATTTTCGTTTTAATTTTTGCATTTTTTTAATTTGATCATTTTATTGTCTAATTTTTTTAGTTTTGGTCATCTTTGTCTATTTTTAATCCAATTGTTCAAATAAAAGGAATAAAATTTATTAAGAAAATAGATAAAAGATTACACTTAAAAAAAAATGGAACAAAAAAGTACAGAATTAAAAAAAAAACAATCAAAAGTGAAATGGAGCAAACATACAATACAAGACATATTTTCTCTTGTCTAAGTGTTGTTTCCATGGAAAAAACTGGCAGTGAAAGCATCCATGATTAACTTAGGTAAAGATAAACAAATCTCCACTCCTCCCTCGAAATCCCTGGATTTACACACCATCATTGCGTATTTGTCTCCATCAATGGACGTACCCTCCAGCTTCGTGGCTACTCCCCACCCAAAATCTGCAGCGTACAGATCCAATTTAGCTGATCCAGAAACAGAGAATAACCTTTTGTTATAGGGGTGTTAAATCTGGTAACCAATTCTCCGCACCACTCAGATGTTCTCATTCTTGATCACCCTGTTTTGAATCTCCTCTGCTATGGTGGCAGCCGCCGTGAAGAACCCGTCTTCTCCGACCAGCTCCCTGTGCGGGATGCCGGGGGGGGGGGGGGGAACCCGAATGTTATACAATTTCCCAAGTAATTTTCCGGGACTGGCGGGTTGAGGCGGGCCCTGGTGTCCACTGCAAACGAGAAAAATTCGGGCTCATCGTCATCGTCATCTGTCAATGATTTCGCCAAACATCTCCATACATAAGCTGCAAGCACTACGAAGGATGACACGTGGCCTAATCCTGGGTTTCTTGTCTCCACCATATCCTTCAGTTTCTTTATGTCGGTTGGGCTTATAACGAACGTTGCCCGAACCCGATTCGTCGGTAATGGGTATGAACTTTCTGCTGGATTCTGATTGATATGGTTGAGATAAATAGAGTCCAATTCAGGTGGGTATTTTATGACGGATCTGTCAGAAAATGGGTAAAGATTTGGTTTTTTTCAAGAATTCAACGTCTTCTCCTCCATGATTGTTGATGAAAGCCCAAGATTTGATGAACTCGACAATGGAAGAAGCATCGCAGACGGCGTGATGGTTGGAGACACCTATACCCACGCCCCTGCCTGGAAACAGAGTCACTTGTATCGATAGAGTTTCCAGAACCTTCTCATCGGATTCCTAGTCGATCCTCTGTTCTAGCGGTGGGATGAAATCGTAGAACCTGTCGGCATTTCGGGCATGATTTCAGACGAGATCATCAAAATCTTCACCGGACTCGGAGACGGTGAAGGAAACAGAGTCCCCCGCCCGATAACGGATCACGACCTGTTTGTCGGGGTTGAGAGGGTGAATTATGTTGGCTGCAAATGGGAAGAAGTGTTTGAGAGTGGTGGAGAGTGATTATTTGAGTTGTGGAAGGAGGGTTTCCAAGAAATAAGGTTTGGTAGAGTTGGGGATGTGGTAGAAGAGAAGTAAGTGCATGGGGTGAAACAGCAGCCACATGATATCGAGGAAGTTGAGTGGCAGATAGACCTGCACCAAAAAACCTGAACTGTCAGTTCGAACCGGGGAACCGTCGGTTTTAACCGGAACCGGAACCGGAACCGCCGGTTCCGAAACCGGCCAAAAAAAACCGGAACGGCTAAGGAAGGTTCGGTTCCGGTTCCTCATATTTGGGAAAAAAACCGGCGGTTCCGGTTCGAACCGCCGATTTTTCAATTTTTTTTTACTTTTTAAGCTTAAAACCAAAAAAAAAATAAATAAATAAAATCGGAACCAGAACTGTCGGTTCCGAAACCGAAACCTTCGTACCCCAGTTCAGTTCCGCTTCCCCCTACCTTGGAACTGGAACCGTCGGTTCGGAACTGGAACCGGCGGTTCCGAACTGGGGTGCATGTCTAGTGGCAGAGATTGTTCCGCCACCTTGTGCGGCGGCGGTGCAACTCAATAGTTTGCGATTAGGTCCGTCATAAGTGATGATGAGACCAGTTTTTAGTTACTACTTCCACTTAAAATGGTGTGGTATATAACTTGGTTTCGGGACAAGAAGGTGGCCCACAATCGGTTGGAAAAGATCTGCGATGCTATGTTACATTTGGTATTACATTTCTTACTACGCTGATTAGTGACATGAAAATCACTACCATTGCTCGTACGATTTAAGTTTTCTTTTAAGATAAATGTTTTACACATTATATACACGTGTCAATCATCCAAAATACGAATAAGAGATGTAACACTAAAATATAACTAAAAAAGAAACTGATTGAAAAGGCAAATAATTGATTGAAAGCGCCAAAAATATCGCTATACAAATGTTTAATCACACATCCTAAGTTGCACGAAGAATTATGAATAGAACACGTGCATTAATGTTCTTTTTAATTATTATATTAATAATTTACTCTCTCCGTCCCACCGTAAGAGTGCATTTTGTCATTTTCGTCTGTCCCAACAAAAGAGGTGCATTTTCCTATTTAGTAAAATAGACCCACACAAAATAATTAATGTATCCCCATGGGATCCATACACCACACTAATACACCTACATACTTTATATTAAAATATTATTTCTTTCTCCTCATCTATACATTAAATATTATATCTCTTAATTTACGTGCCAAAAAATTTTGCCACCCTTGTAGTGGGACTGAGAGAATATTAGTATATAATTGAAAAATGATACTCTCTCATCTAAACTTTTCACATTTCTTTTGTAAATGAGAATGAAAAGGTGAAAAGCTTTTAAAAATAAAAAAGGAGAAAAGCTTGATTGGATTGAGGAGTAACATCGCTAATAAAACATAATAATTAAAGCGTAAAATAATTATACTTTAAATATTTTAAACCTTAAAAATAAATATTAAATATTTAGGGTAATATATGACATAAATTACTAAGGTTCATATAATTAAGTATATGAAACCATTTATATAAGTGTTTGCCATTTGCCATAATGTAAATTTCATTTCACTTAGAGCACACATGCATGATAAATGGAATATTTTTTTTAAGTAAAAAATACAATTTTGATAAGAATTTTATAGTTATGGAACTATTTAAAAGAAATTTAGTTTTTTTAACTATTTTGAATAAAATAAATTTAGGTGGCACGATTTTAATTTAAAACCCGTTCTTATAATTAAGAAGTTGACTAATATAGGATTGGGCCTACTTAATAAGTAGTGAATGTGGCATCCATCTTAAATACATACAGAAGTGTATATTGGATGCACCCGGATGTAAGAGTGCACCCATATGTGTATGATTTTTTATTCTATTTTGTATACATGTTATTCTATTTTGTATACATGTTTTATAATAATTGTATATTTTTTTCACATTAAGTTTTTCATTAAAAAAATAACATCCATATGTGTATAATTTTTTATTCAATAGTGTATACATGTTTATTTAATAATTGTATATTTTTTTATACTCAATTTTTCATTAAAAATAATAATTAAATTGTATACTTTTTTTCTCATAATTTTATATGTTTTTGTTTATATTTGTATATGGATGCACCCTATTTTAGGGTACACACGGGTGCACACTATAATTAGCTACATACAGTTTAAAAAAATAATAAAATGGACAAGTTTTCCTGTTAAATTTTTTAAATTATGAGTTGAATAGAAAATTAAATGTTAGGAATTAATACTAGTTTTAAGCATAAATAACCATGAAATTCAAGGTAAAATATCATATGAACTCAGTTTTGAAATCATAACTATATTCTTTTTTTTTAAAATATTCTTTAAGGATAAAGATTAAAATTAAAATATTAAATGATTAAAATGGGTAAAAAACTATATCACAAAAAGAACTATAATAGTAAAATTAGAATTATATGTTAAAAATTAAATCATTTAAATCATAATTAAATAAACTAGTATATGGACGGAAACAATACACTTCACGGTTTAAAATAAAAAAGAAAAGAAAACTTTATTATCTCTGAGCAACGAAAACACCAACTACCCAAAAATAAAAATTCCTCCATTTTGTAAATACACACATTTCATCATGCTAAGATGAATTTTGATGGAGAGGGTAGGTGTGAATAGTATCAGCCCACACTCCATTTTGGGCCTCATCAAGAATGGGCCTAATGCACTCCCAGATCAAACTAGTGCACTTGAGCCCACTTCCCAGGCCCAATTGCCACACCCTGTCACCTTCCTTAACTCTCTCCTTAGCTTCCATGTAAGAAAGTTCATACCACAAAGATGTAGAAGATTGATTACCAAACCTATGCAGTGTCATCAATGCAGCTTCCATCTCTCTCTCTCCAACCTTCAATCCTCTTCCTATCTCTCTGATCAATGGCTTTCCAGAAGCTGGGAGGCAGAAGTGTTGTACCACTCGCTTGAAATTAGGTACGTACACTTCTGTGGATTTATCCAAGTACTTCTTCTTCATTATGGAGTATAAATACTGTATCAGTTCCGTATACGGGAGTATCTTTCCACCAAGTATGGTGATATTTGATTGGAGGGTTTCTGCCACTGCCTGAAATACATAACAAATTCTTCCAATTGTATTGAAATGAATAATTATAATGGACTTAATTGTAGAGAGTTAGAGTTAACTGGATGGTAAGATTTTTAATGTTATTACCAGTGAAATAATAATTTATATATTTCTTAATTAATTTATGATAAGTGGACTTTGTGTAATGATTTTCATATTTAGTACTTATAGATTTATTAAATATTATTATATTAATGAATAATAAGTTGACTGAAAAATTACACATGGCGTACTATATAAATTTGTGTAGTGCATCAATAATATATTTAAAATAATTAGTAATTCATTACATCATGTGAAAAAATAAATATTTAAATGTAAAGTAGGAGTATTATTTACTTTGTTTTAAATGGGGAAGTTAAATGGTCAGCACTAATTTATTGAGCCAATCTTATTGAATTTTGGGTTACTGGTTTTGAATTAATCGAGTAGTTAAACGGGTCAGGTGAATCTAATCTTAATCTTAAGAAATTTCGGAGTAAATGAGCTAGTAGTAGTATACAATAAAAATTGCAAAAACACTACTCCCTCCGTCCCACGTATTTTTACCCACTTTCCATTTTGGGGTGTCCCACGTATTTTTACTCGTTCCATTTTTGGCAAAAATACATAATATTTTATTACCTACTTTTTACAATCCCAACAACTTTAACTACTTTTTTACACTTTATTCATCATTCCCAACAACTTTATTCACTTTTTCTTTTTAAATTACTAATTTATCCCTACTTTTTCTTACATTATATATTAAAAAAATAAAACGTCTTAATCTCCGTGCCCGTACAAACGGGTAAAAATACCCGGGACGGAGGGAGTATAATTTTTTTTTAAATTAATAATACATGACACACTAAATTCAAATTTAATTCACCATTCTTTAGGATTTAAAACAATTAATGCACGATTTTTTTATTTTTTATAATAAAAAGTCAAACTCTATGAGCTAGCATTATTAACCTGCAAACTAAACAGATTGGACAAAAATTGTTCGATTTTAAACGAGCTGAAAAAACATGTCCCTATTCTATTTTGTAGAACTAATGGGCCTAACGACTCTAGTTTTAACATGGCCCTACAATAATTTGTAGAAAGTCCATTTAAAAAAATAAAAATCTTAATATATAAATATTAAAAATGAAATATTAATTCATAAAAAAATTTCCAATTACACTTTTTCCATTCTCCTCATTTATTAGTTTTATTTTATTATACACACCCAAAAATAAACAAAGTTTGAAAAGAAATAATCTTACAATAAAAATGTCGCTCTCACATCTCATACATATTTTAATTTATCTTTAATTTATTACCAAAAAATCAGATAACTCTTAAAGTAAATAAAATTAATTTAAAATTTTTTTATTAAATTATATATCTATGAGGAAGTGTGAGGAGTTGATAGGCTAGAAGGATCTTGGATGTCCTGTTATATTTTGGTGTTACATTTTCTGTTACACACGTTGGATAAGTGACACGTATGAGGAGGGGAAAATCTCAACCTTTTTCCATAGGGAGAAAATTGTTAAGGTATATAATAGTTTATCCTACGTGTCAATCATCCAACGATTTGTAATAGGAGATGTAACACTAAAATGTAACAGGAGATCTGAACCGGGTTAGAAGGAGTATGATCATTTAATTGAAAAGAAAATTCACATTTTCCATATTTTGTTTCAAATATATATCTTTTAATTAAAACTTTGATTGTATTAATAGTTAGATCTAACTAGTAAACAATTTGGAGGAAGAATTAACTATACGTATTACCTTCAATATGTCTCTTTTCATTACAAAACCAGTGAGCCCATCCGAATCTTCTTCTCTCACAGCTGAGTAATACCCCTTGTCGTCAAATGACCTTTGTGTCCTCACACTGTGAAGCAGCTTATACTTAGCTCTTCCTTTTACTTCCTTTTTATTGGACAGAAGAATGGCAGCAGCTCCCATTCTAAACACGCAGTTCAACACCATCATTGGGTGTTCCTTCCCTGGATACCACCCTGTCGAAAGAATCTCCGTACTAAGAACCACTGCTGTTGAGTTACGATGTGTTTTCATTATGTTTCGAGCCATATCAATGGCTAGAGCACTCGCACTGCACCCCATCCCACTAATGGTAAAGCTCTTCACATCTTCTCTCATGGCGAATCTGTTGACTATGATGGATGAGAGAGAAGGAGAAGGGCAGAAGCCACTGCAGTTTACGATCAAAACGTCGATTTGTGAGGGTGGAATCTGTGTTTTTGTAAGAAGGTCTTCGAGGACTGGGAAAAGGACCATTTTGACCTCGGATATGGCTTCATGGAGGGTGGATCTTGGTGGGATGTGGTGTATTGCTGGGGGTAGGTAAGTCATTTCGCCTATGCCGGAGTTGGAGAGGATTTTGGACATGAAGGCTACACTTTCTTGGTCAAGAAAATCCATCATGTGGGCATGTTCGATGTACGTCGAGAATGGCACCCTGCAACAGTCTGGTGGCTTCAAGCATGAGAAATCCACAAGGTAGAGTGGTGGGTTAGGGTTTGAGATGTAGTGGTGTGCAATGGCTAGAACAAGAAGGATGAGGGGAAGGGCAAAATGGTAAATGAGCTCCCTTTGTTGTAGTATGAATGTGGCTTGTAAGAAAAAGAAGAGGAGAAGGAATGAGGATTTTATGAGTTGTGCAAAATGAGACAACATATGGGCTAATAGCATCCTTTGGGAAAGGAAAATATTTGCCATGGTTGAGATCAAGAGTTTCAAAAATCCATAAATGTAGAGAATGACAAATAGGGCAAAAGTATATGTATGTTTCTTGATATGATATATATATATATGAGTTAAAAAGAAGAGTATGTAGCTCATTTATTTTATCCAATAATTACTTCTCCAACTTGCTTGTTTGGTGAATAAAATAAATGGGGCTTTTTGGGTGATATCTAAATATTTTATTTACACTATGTATCATAGAGGATGGTGCATGATTGTTCAGCAACTTTCAGTTGGGATCGTAAATGAAAAAATGCATTTCTTTATGTAACTTTTGTTTTAAGTATATATATGTATTAAATATTTTATACCTTTGCCTAAATCTAAAATTTGTGTTTCCTAAATTTATGGATAACTCACTCAATGTTTCTTATTCTTGTTATTTTTAATGGATGAATGATTGTTTGATTAAAAAAAAAAAAAGTAAACTATAAAGCATATAATAAATGAAAATTTAGATACATAAAAAATTAACGATCTTTTAAAATGCAAAATAAGACTCCTTAAATGCCATGTTTATGTCCTTTTAAAAGTCTTTGAATATATGTTCTTACAGTCAATCAGAATTCACTGTGTTGTACGCAAGACCGAAATCAATGCCGACAACTTTACTGTCAAATTTCATTCTTATTTGATGCCAATTTCCAATTTTCTATTCATATTCCCAAATTTTGATTTAAAAAAAAAAGGTTTTCTACGCTCACTTACGTACGTGTGTATATCATATAATTATATGAGATATTATATTAAATACAATTACCATTATATATTAAGAATTAACATATTAAGCTTTAAAAGTTAACATTAACATAATAATGCAAATAAAGAATATTTGGACTTTATGATGAGGTTGAATATCTATCCTTACCATTTACAATTCAGTAATAAATACTACAGATGGCATTTTACCAACCTCATATTAAATGCTTGGTTGCTGCATTATGATTCTAAATGTCAACCCCAATTTATTTTGCTCATGCAATGGTGTACCCCACATTTGAAAAAAAAATCAACATTTGAAAGCATAAATCTTTTTACAATAATTTATAGTATTAAATTTTCATATATTTAACAAGTCTTTAAAAGAATTTATGGTCATCATAAAATTATTTTAACAATTTTATAATTTTAGACTTGAATCGATAATTGTATGTCAACCTAGTGACAAAATCTTAATAAACTTGTTCAAGGAGAAAAGATTCATAATTAACTATATAAATAAATAAAACGTCATAACAAAATAAAAATTTTCATTAATTAAAAAAATATTAGAGCAACACAATTGAAAAGTTTACATTTTAAAATAAAACCCTAGTCTATAGTGTAAAAAGATCAAAACCTACAAATATATTTTCTTTTTCATACTGTGGATTCAGATGCGCGCACACAATATAATGAGAAATAGGGTTAATATAATTATTAATGAGCAGTGGGAATAGGGTAAGTATGGATAGTGTCAGCCCAAACTCCTTTGTGGGCCTGATCAGTAATGGGCCTTGTGCACTCCCAGACCAAACTATTGCACTTGGGCCCACTTCCCATACCCAACTGCCACACCCTGTCACCTTTCTTCACTCTCTCCTTAGCTTCAATGTAAGAAAGTTCATACCACAGTGAGGAAGAAGATTGATTGCCAAATCTATGCAGTGTCATCAATGCAGCTTCAATTTCTCTCTCTCCAACCTTCAATCCTCTTCCTATCTCTCTGATCACTGGCTTTCCAGATACTGGGAGGCAGAAATGTTGTACCACCCGCTTGAAATTAGGTACATATACTTCTGTTGATTTATCCCAATATTTCTTCTTCATTATGGAGAATAAATACATCATGATTTCTGTATATGGGAGAATCTTTCTTCCAAGTAGGGTTATGTTCGATCGGAGGGTTTCTCCGGCCACCTGAAACAGATCAAGAAATTATGTGTGATTAGGATAATTAAATCATGATTAATTAAAAGATAGAGAAAATCTCCCATTTATAACATTGAATTCTATTTTTGTCCTTTTAACTTTTTATTTTTTCAATTTTAATTATTTAGTATCATTTTCAAAAAAAAAAGCCAAAGGAATAAAATTGAAAAGTTAAAAGTTCAAGAACCAAAATTAGATTTACCAAAAAAAAAAAAGGGAAAAAAAGAAAAGAATAAACAATATGCTTTCTAAATAAATTCATTGTGCTACTATTTTATTTTGGGCTTTCAATTTTGGTTTTGGGCCAACTTGAAATAATATTTAATTTGGGTTTTTCAATTTAACCCTTTGTGGCTTAGTATAAAATATTTTGGGCCTCCAATACAGATTCATTTTATTTGAAAAATAAATAAAATAAATCAAGAATTAATCGTCTCTGAATTCTTTCATATTTTTGTAATAAGTTAATAGCTTGTGTATAATCATACTTGAATTCTTTCATATTTTTGTAATAAGTTAATAGCTTGTGTATAATCATACTTGATTAATGAGGATATAACTATATGACTACTTTTGAAATGGTCAATATTTGCAGTTTTTTTAATATATCTATGTCCTAGCTTATAGGATAAAGAATGATGTTAAACTAATCTATAACAAACTTAAATTGTCACTCATATCTACGAGTAATTTAAATAATGAAAATGACATATGAACTTTTCTGCTTTCCTATCTTTGTACTTTAATTATTAATTGTCTTATTTAATGAAGTTTATGTACCCGAACAGTGTTTATGTGGAAAATATTTTCTTTCTACTTATAGTGGTTAAAATTTTAAAAAATTAATTTTATTGGAGTTATTCTAAAGAATTTAGAATTAAATTATATTTTTTTTACACAAGGCAAAACATATTTCGCAATAAATTTGTATAATTAGTATTTCTGATGTAGATTTTTTTATACGCATAAAGTTTTAATTACAAAAGAAAACTCCAAAATCTATGAAACTGACAATTTAATGCTCAAGTTATTTAATTTTTATTTTATATACGTAGTAACATAACTTATAATTTAATCACTTTTTTTTATATATACGTATAAAGTTCACTACAAAAAAACTATTTTTTATCAACGAAATATTTCGTTGGTAAAAGTCTTAATTCTATTGTTAAATTGACTTACCAACCGATTAGGAACGGAATTCGTTGGTAAAATTCCGTTGATAAAGTGGTGGTTGATAAATTTTTAACAACGAAAAATCAATTTCATTGCTAAATAAATAAGCCCTATCAAACAGTTTAAAAGTTGGGAAATTGAAAAAAAAATAGAGTGATTAAAATTAAAACCGTCTTATATAAATTTACTATATTCAAAATAATTTTAAGAACTTATTTTTTTTTAAATAATTTCATAATTTCTAAATTCACACAAAATGATCTTTTTGTTTAAAAAAAATACAATTTTTCTAATTTAATTAAATAAAACAGAATGTATATTTTTACAAAGTTATGACATAAAATTAGTAAAATATATTTTTGGGACAAAATCAAAATTCAATAAAAAGGTTTGAGGCTGTTTTTCTAAATAAAAATGACACATTTATGTTTTAAAATATATATTGAGACATTAATTAAGAAATTTGAGATATGATTAATTACCTGCAGTAAATCTCTTTTAATGGTAACACCAGTGAATCCATCAGAATCTTCTTCCCTAATAGAAGAGTAATACCCCTTATCGTCAAATGACCTTTGTGTCCTCACACTGTGTAGCAGTTTATACTTGGCTCTCCGTTTTGCTTCGTTTTTGTTGGACAGCAAAATGGCAGCAGCCCCCATTCGAAACATGCAGTTCAACACCATCATCGGATGTTCTTTCCCTTGATACCAACCTGTCGAAAGAATCTCCGTACTAAGAATCACAGCATTTGAATCCCTCTGTGTTTTCATTATATTTCTCGCCATATCAATGGCTAAAGCACTCCCACTGCACCCCATCCCGCTGATGGTGAAGCTCTTCACTTCCTCTCTCATGGCGAATCTGTTGACTATGATTGATGAGAGAGAAGGAGAAGGGCAGAAGCCACTGCAGTTGACTATCACAACGTCGATTTCTGAGGGTTGAATCTCTGTTTTTGTAAGAAGGTCTTCGAGGACAGGGAAAAGGACCATTTTGACCTCGGATATGGCTTCTTGATGGCCGGATTTGGGAGGGATGTGGTGTAGTGCTGGGGGTAGATATGTCATTTGGCCTTGGCCAGAGTGGGAGAGGACTTTAGCCATGAAGGCTACACTTTCTTGATCAAGAAAATCCATCATGTGGGCATGTTCTATGTAGGTTGAGAATGGCACTCTGAAACAATCTGGTGGCTTCAAGCAAGAGAAATCCACAAGATAGAGTGGTGGATTAGGGTTTGAAATGTAGTGGTGTAAAATGGCTAATACAACAAGGATGAGGGTAGGGGTAAAATGGTAAATGAACCCTCTCCCTTGTAGAATGAATATAGCTTGTAATGATAGAAACAGAACAAGGATTGAGAGTTTGATGAATTCTGCAAAATGAGACATGTGTGCCATTAGCATCTTGTGGGAAATGTCCATATTGATGCTACTTTGTATTGCCATGGTTAAAGAAGAATGTTATATATCCAATATATGCATACTATATATAATACAAACATATTTGCACTATTTATATAAATGGAGGGTAGTGATTGGTCATGAGCAAAATTTTAGTTGGGAAGGGGTGAGGGTGACAGGGGGTATTAACTCCATCGTCATCTTCGAGAAGATTTTCTTGAATAGATTAGTGCAAGGTGAGACCAAACAATTTTCAAGTCAAAGTATGTTCCAAATTAAATGAATTTAATTAAGTCAACACTTGCCATTATCTTATGGGTTATGATGTAGGATAGATAATGTTTTGGACTACCCAATCTTTTGCCATATGATTTGATTTGATTTGATGGGTGATATATTAAAAGATAACTCAATAATTCATTTTTTAAGAACTCAAATTCCCTAATAATTCACATTCTATATTTTATTCATATTCAATGCAATGAAAAATTGGATCTGGACTTTATGTAATATTGTGATATAATATCTTTTTTGTCACTAGGTTAAATGAGTAACTTATAATTAAGGAGATACTATACTCAACATAGAAACAAGTGGATTGAATTTCTCCATCTCACTATATATAAAGAGATGTTATAGAAGATAGTACACCGAAATACCACGGCATTAGCATCCTGTATACTTTATAAATAATTATTATACTCTTTGAGACACTTAACTATAATTTAAAATTAATTTTTACACGTGTTATCTATTGAGAATGCTGTTGTATTACATCTCTATATCCCACATCGGTTGTATATTACATTCACTGTACCTAGGATACTGTATATAACTCTTTCATTAGATCAATATAATATAACTTCTACAATTCTTTATATGGTATCAGAGCGATTTTAGGCTAACGCCTCCTTCCAAAAACCCTAATTCTCTCATGGCCGTTGATCTCAATAGCACCGGTGCATCCACTCCCTCTCTGATTGCCTTCAACACTGCTTCACAGGTTCCTTTGAAGCTCACCTCTTCCAACTATGTTGCCTGGAGTTTCCAACTTCGTACACTTCTTGCCGGTTACGATCTTGTCAAATTCGTTGATGGATCGTTCCCCTGCCCTTCCGCTGCGTCGTCCACGCCGGGTGCTGCTACCGCTCCCGGGGCTGCTCCGGCTTCAAATCCCGTCGCCGATGCAAGTTCAACGTCCACTGCTACCGCTCCCGACGTCGCTTCCTTCCGGTCATATTGGATTCGTCAGGATCAACTGATCCTCAGCTTGATCATAGGATCCATCACGCCGACGCTGATCTCGTTTATAGCGTCAGCCACGACGTCTGCAGAAGCGTGGCAAACCCTTGCCACCATCTACGGCTCGTCTTCCAGGGGGCGCATCTTTGTCCTCAAGAATCGGCTTCATAACCCTATCAAGGGCAGCCGCTCGATCACCGATTTCATGCTTGAAATCAAGGGTGTTGTTGACGAGCTCGCTCTTCTTGGCGTTGCCACCGATCCAGAAGATCTCGTCATCAAGGTTTTGAATGGCCTTGATGACTCCTACCGTGATCTGGGATCCGCCATTCAGGCGCGAGATTCTCCGATCACCTTTGAGGAGCTCCACGACAAGCTCCTGAGTGCTGAGTCGCAGCTTTCCCATGCCGCCGCTCCGTCGCCTGCTCTGCCTGCCACTGCTTTCCAGTCCTCTGCGCAACCGTCATCACAGCCGCGCCATGGTGGTCGATCGGGTGGCCGTGCTGGTCACGGCCGCTCGTCGTCTCAGACCGGCTATCGCCCAGGCCCGTCGCCATCTCCCACCGGCTACTTATCTGGTCGCGGTTATCAGGGCCGGTGCCAGTTCTGTGGTGTGTTCGGCCACTCAGCCCGGTGGTGTCCCGATCTCTCCCAGGTGGCTCGCTCTCTAGCCGGTCCTGCCGGTCATCAGCTGCCACGGCAGCAACCGTTTGCTATGCCCACTGCTCAATCCGTTGTTTCTTCTGCACCACCGAATGCATGGGTTTTAGATTCAGGGGCGTCGCACCACATCACCACGGATCTCTCCAATCTCTCTCTCCACTCTCCTTATGCTGGTTCAGATAGTGTAGTTGTTGGTGATGGTACTTCTTTATCCATCACGCATATAGGCTTTCTCTCTTTCCCTAGCCTGCAGTATCTTTCCTTTTCTAATTTGCTTACTGTTCCGTCAATTTCAAAAAATCTAATTTCTGTTTTCCAGCTTTGTCAACAAAATAATGTTTCTGTTGTGTTTTCCTCTTCTTCCTTTCAGGTGAGGGATCGGAGGACTGGCGCTACCTTGCTGGAGGGTCCAAGAGTTGATGGACTTTACCTTTGGCCCTTTGTTCCTTCCTCAGCTGCTCAGAAACCCTATGCTCTACTCTCTTCTCACGGACAAGTCCACTTGTGGCACTCTCGTTTAGGTCACCCCTCCCCCAAAATCTTACGTCATGTCTTGTCTAGTCATAACTTGCCCTCTTCGAATACCACTGAAATAAATTGTGATGCATGTCGGACAATGAAAAGTCATAAACTTCCTTTTGCTGATTCTACTTTAACTGCTACTGTGCCACTTGAGTTACTGTTCTCTGATGTTTGGTCTTCCCCTGTCACTTCCTCTGATGGTTACAAATATTATGTCATTTTTGTTGATCACTTTAGTAAGTATGTTTGGCTCTATCCACTTAAGCGCAAATCTGATGTACTTCATACTTTCATTGCCTTTAAATCTCTTGTTAAAAATCAACTTCAATCACGTATTCGTACTCTATACACCGACAATAGTGGTGAGTTTATTGCCTTACGCTCATTCCTTACCTCACATGGTATCACTCATCTCACCACTCCACCTCATACTCCTGAGCACAATGGTGTTGCTCCGCCATCGTCATATTATTGAAACTGCTCTCTCTCTTTTGCATCACGCCTCCATGCCTCTCATTTACTGGCCCTATGCTGTCTCCACCGCCACATAACTCATCAATCGTCTTCCCAAAGACAACCTGCAACTTTTATCTTCCTATGGAAAACTATTCCATAAACAGTCGCATATAGGTAAACTCCGTGTCTTTGGCTGTCTCTGCTATCCCTGGCTTCGCCCCTACACTACTCATAAACTTGATACTCGTTCCAAACCCTGTGTCTTCCTAGGCTATTCTCTCACTCAGAGTGCCTATTTCTGCCTTGACCAAGTTTCCAACAAAATCTTCACATCCCGACATGTTCACTTTGTTGAGAATGTTTTCCCGTTCTTCAAAGAGAACGCCTCGGTGCCATCTCAACAGTCTACTTCCATAGTTGATTCGACTATTCCTACACCACCCCTCATATCGCCTTCACCCCCAGCACTCCTACCTCCTGATGATCCTCCACCAAGTCCTATGCTCTTGCCTCTGCAGCCGGATGCTCCGCCTCCACCTTCACCACCTGTTCCGGATCCTCATCCTATGACCACTCGGTCTCGGAACCACATCTTCAAACCTAACCCCAGGTACTGTCTTCACACTTCTCTATATACTGATGTTGAACCTACTACAATTTCTCAAGCCTTCTCTGTTCCTTGCTGGCGTGATGCGATGGCCTCTGAGTTTGATGCCCTGAAGAATAACGGGACGTGGACTCTCGTTCCCTCTTCTTCGGCGCATAATATTGTTGGGTGCAAGTGGGTTTTCCGCATCAAACGAAAGCCGGATGGCTCTATTGACAAGTACAAAGCTCGTCTGGTTGCGAAAGGTTTTCATCAGTGCCCGGGCATTGATTTTCATGAGACATTCAGCCCCGTTGTGAAACCGGCCACCATCCGGATTGTTCTGAGCATTGCTGTCTGCCAAGACTGGCCCTTACTTCAGTTTGATGTGAATAATGCCTTCCTCCATGGTACTCTGTCCACTGAGGTTTACATGCAGCAACCCCCTAGGTTCATCTCTCCTGATCATCCTACTTATGTCTGCAAGCTTGAGAAATCTATCTACGGGTTAAAACATGCACCACGGACATGGTACACAGCTCTTCGGACTTTTCTTGCTTCATATGGATTCACTTGTGCTAAGTCAGATGCTTCCCTATTTGTTTATCACCGTCAGGGGGTGCTTGCGTATTTTCTTGTCTATGTTGATGATCTTATGTTGACTGGCAACAGTATTGGCTTTCTGTCACGCTTTGAAGCGGCTTTGGCATCGCGATTCTCTGTTAAGAGGTTGGGAGACCTGTCGTATTTTTTGGGTGTTGAAGTGCACCGATCGTCAGCGGGCTGTCACCTATCTCAGCACAAATATACTACTGATATTATGTCTAGTCTTAACATGCTCACTTCAAAGCCTGTTTCCAGTCCTCTTGCTGCAGGTTTGAAGCTTTCTTGTAATGACGGGTCAGATGCCTGTGATGCAACCCAATATCGACGTGTTCTTGGGCGACTCCAGTATCTCCTCCTTACACGCCCGGATATTGCCTACGCCGTTAACAAACTGTCTCAGTACATGCAAGCTCCAACTATTACACACTGGGGTGCTGTTAAACGTTTGCTTCGGTATCTCAATGGTACTAGGCAATTCTCCTTACTTCTTCGACGTTCTTCGTCGCTATCTCTCCACTGCTTTGCGGATGCTGATTGGGGTGGTGACTGTGATGACAGGTCTTCTACAGAAGGCTATGTAGTTTTTCTTGGATCCAATCCCATTTCATGGAGGTCTCGCAAGCAGCGCACTGTTTCTAGGTCTTCCACTGAGGCCGAGTACAGATCCATCGCCTCTGCTGTTTCCAAGGTTCAGTGGACGCGTTCTATTCTCACTGAGCTCTGCATTCCGTCTTTGCCTTCTACCCCGGTTGTTTACTGTGACAACATGGGTGCTACTTATCTTTGCTCAAATCCTGTCTTTCACTCCAGAATGAAGCACATTGCCATTGACTACCACTTTGTTCGGGAACTGGTCCAAAGCTCGCAGTTGCATGTTTCTCGGGTTTCCTCTGCTGATCAACTTGCGGATGCTTTAACCAAGCCTCTTGCTCGTCCTCGCCTTAATCTCCTTATGTCCAAGATTGGCGTTGTTCATCCATCGCCATCTTGAGGGGGCGTATTGAGAATGTTGTTATATTACATCTCTATATCCCACATCGGTTGTATATTACATTCACTGTACCTAGGATACTGTATATAACTCTTTCATTAGATCAATATAATATAACTTCTACAATTCTTTATATTATCTACTTACAAAGTAAAACATCATGTAGCTAGAGTTAGAATATGTCATCTCCTATGTGAATGAGAGATTCATTTCGAATCGTTTTTCTCAAGGAAAATGGTGACGTTTTGAAACTCAATCCATCATAAATAAAGATAATGATAAAATATTATCTTGTTACACGATGAGAGCTAAATATAGTGTGCATGTGTATATATTGAACGATACACGTATGCAATGACTTGAACAAATTTATTGATGCTTATTTTTGTGGTGATTATCCTAAAGTATGTATGCATGGGATAATAACATTATTTGCAATAGGCCAAATAAGATTGATCTCTTGTTTTAATCTCTCACATCACAGCATATTTTAATGGTTAAATGAATAAAGGAGAAAAGAGATAAATATACATACTTATTACTTTGAGTTAATTTCTTATAAATCGAGTTTACATGTTTCTTTATGTTAAAATTGGTTTTTGTTTAAAAAAATTAAATCTTAAATTTACTCTCTTAAAACTTAGGGTGCTCTAATATATATATGTATTATTTGATACCTTCTATATATAACTCTGAGTTTAATTTTTATAGATTTAAATAAATTTTTAATATAATTAACATATTTTAATATGTATAACAAACTCGTAAGCAACGTCTCACAAGATACTTTTTCAAGAAAAAAAAATACAACCCATATAATGAAATAAGGAAAATACAATTGGTTGATCAAAATGTCAAATTTTTAACATAACAAGCCTAATTTTAGCTGAACGATTTAATTATATTTTTTTCAATTTTGTGATATTATAATTTAGCATCATTAATTTAACTGATTTTTTGGAGTTAAATTTAATATCTAAAAATCATCATATTAAATTATTTCAATTTTTCCAGCTTATTGAATTATTTTGAGGGGAGAATATTGCATTCATAATTTTTTAAATGAGTTTATAAGTGATTTAAGTTTTTTATATTCATATTATAGAATAATACTGTATACATAATGAAATAGAACATGAGAATGTAATATGGCACTTTCGGCTTTCCCAACCATTACATTAAATGGTTGGTCGTGACTTGTGAGAATGAATGTCAACCCTATTTAATTGGGATAGTGGGAAAAATTAATGTAATAGTTCTAAGTGTGTCAGTAAATTTTGTAATTATGGAGAAAACAACATACTAGTATCGTATACTGCTACATTTACTGATTATTAGAAAAATTAATGATTTTTGTAGTGAACATTAATTTTATAAGGATATTTTTATAATAGTTTCTATAATTGAAGAAACAAATAATAAGTACATATTTAATGGTATCTAAAATATAAATAATATAAATTATGTTAGCTGTTCTATTTAATGGTATCTAAAAATATAAATTATTCGCCTGAAAAAGTAACTATTTTCGTAATCTTTAATTATGTGAGCAGTGAGCTGTTCTTTAATTAGAATTCATGATATGCACTGTAAACTTTTTGAACTACTCTTTAGCTAGACTTGGTACATACCCAAAGTTATATTTACATCATTAAAGAATATTGTGCATTAATATGCAGCGAATTAAAAGGTATACTCCATACTTAAATATATAATTCACTTCAAGATTTATTAGTATCATGTTCTGGATCTATGGAGATATATTAATTGTTTTATATGAATTTTATCTATCAAAAGAAATATATAATTATTTTAATAAAACGCTATAATTAGTAAAATTTAATTCTTGCAGCGGAACAGATAAAATATTTCTTTTTTCTTGAATAATTATATATCAAAAGTGTGTGAGAAACATGTCCTATTTTATCCTTTTTTTTATCTTGCTCCCCTATGAAAAAAGTATTTTGTCATTTTAATTCGTCTCAATACAAGAAATGTAATTCTATTTTTTATTTTTTTTGGTAAATAAAATTCATACAAAACAATTAATACATCTTTATGAGACTCATATACAACACTAATATAACTACCCATCTATATATTAAAATATTATATCTCTCTTCTTATCTACACATTAAATATTACTCCTAATATATGTGAAAAAAGCAAACGCCACAAGAAAGAGTATTATTTACTTTCTTAATCATATTAATATTTACATATAATTTCTCCCAATTTCATTAGATTTTAAAGTCTTGCAATATTATCTAATTAAGGCAAACCGTTCTCACAGAATTCATGAGCCTCTGAAATTATTAATATTTTAATAAATAATATTTTTTTCATTTCGAAAAGTATTTTACATTTTTTTTCATTGAGTTAAAATATATATAATAAAGTAGGAAAAATATTAATATATAGTATTATCTTATATGTAAAGTAGGGAAAAAGTGGAATATTTTAGGTAATTTAATAAAAAAAATATAATAAAATTGTAGAAATACGTGTAAAAATTGAGTACTATTAAAAGGTATTTTTTTACTACTTTTAGAAAAGAAAAATGTAAAATACTTACCGTAGAAAGGATTGTGTAATACTGAAAATAATAATCAGTCAAATAAAATATTTCACCAACATTATTAATTTAAATAAATAATATAATATTTTAAATAATTAAAAAATAAAAAGTAAAATAGGTTGAATATCTTAAATTTGTGAATTGTGAGATCCTCTTTAATTAGCACATTTCACTCAATCTTTTGAACTCCTTGTGCCTATATTACCGTTCAATAACTAATTATTTCTTTCTTATCTTCAATAATTATTTTAATATTAATTTATTAGAAGATCATTAATTGCTAACCAACTATTCTGCCGGCCCATAGTCGACCCCAAACATAAAATAAAGGCCCAACATTTCAGTTAATACTTTTTTATCATAAAACTATTCATTCCAGATCTCATCAATGAGGTGAGGACCGAGGCCCAGGGTGTTAGGAACAGTCATTCTTAAGTTATAATAAATATATTGTTTCATTACTGTTACATTTTTAGACTGGTTAGATAAATCACCAATTGACATTTTATTCCATGTGAAGATTTATTAATTTTTGAATTTGGTGTAGTTCTAAGCTAGCTAGTTGTCCAATTGAGTGAACCTGACAACGAATCACGGTATTTAAAGGTCGAAATAATAAACACTTAAAAAAACTGTTTTTTACTTATTCCGTATTACGTTTGTAAAAATATTAATTTTATTGTTAAATTAATTTATCAATAAAATAATAAAATTTATTGGTAACTTTTTGTTGGTAAAGTGGTAATTGATAATTTTTATTAGCAATTCATTGATAATTACCAATGAATTGAGTTTCGTTGGGAAATTTTGTTGCTAAAAAAAAAAAATTTTTGTGAAACTTTTAATAAGATTAATTATAAATAATTAAAATAACGTGTCCCAAAATCAAATTACTACTCCCTCCGTCCCCTTTAAAGAGGGTCTTTTTTCCATTTTGAGCGTCTCACCTAAACAGTCCTTTTCATTTTTTACACACATGGGACCCACGCACATTCACTAATATAAATTAAATATGGGATCCACACTCCCATTAATACACCTACCCATTACATAATAAATAATAATACTCCTTAATTTACGTGTGTAAGCAATTAAAATTTACGGTCCAATTAAATGGCGATACGTGGATTTTCTTGATTAAATATCAATTATTAATTTATTTTGGAATTTAAATAAATTAATTCCTAAAAATAGATTAATAAATAATTGATAATTAATTTAAGCCCAACAAATTAAATGAGGCTTAAGTTAAAAGAGGTCTGGTCCAAGTCAAATTTTGAGAGTGGAATTTCACGTATTTTTGGTCTCATATTACACCGTTTTTGATAGAATGTGGCCATGATTTTGTATAAAATGACATGGTTTTCATATCTTGCATAATTAAGATGCTACTAAGGTGTTTTGTTGAGTTTTGAAGGGTAAAACATGATCAAAAGTTCAAAGTTGGAATGAGGAGTGAAAGTGAGAAGGAATGCTGAAAAATACAGTCCATGTTGCACAAATTTCTGTATTCTTATAGAAGTCCAAATTGATCATATGATATATGGTTGGAAAGCCACAAAAGAGAGGGTCATTTTGACGTAAAGAACACCCCAATTGGATTCCAAACGAGAAAGTTATGATCAAAGCGCTAACGTCGCACATGCTGTACCGAGCAGCCACTTTGCATGACTTTTTACATATTCAAATGTTGGAGTTTCTGAGAGTTCTTTATATGGATAGAAAGCCAAGGAAAAGAGGAACGCGTGAGTGCAAAAATCATTCAAATTGGAGTCCGTATGAAGAAGTTATGCTCAAAACGGTGAAGTCGCGCAGTGCAGTCTCCGCAGCTCGGGAGGCCGCTCGGCTCGAGCGGGACCAACTTTTTGCGAATTTCCAGCCGAGCTGGGGTCCCTCAGACCCACATGACGGCCCCATTCCAACCATATGCTGCTCGGCTGGTTTGGGGGCCGCTCGGCCATGAGCTCGGCCCGAGCAAGGTGCCGAGCGGCTCAAAATCGGGCCCAGACGAGACCTGTTCGATGCAGCAGCGTATATATACCCTCAAGTCGCGATTCTGAAGCAGTTTTGATCGCGAAAAAGCCCTGCATCAGTCCAAGAAACAATTAGGGAGATCAAGACACAAATTGGAGAGAACCCATCCATAACCCATCATCAATTCACACCTCCAACACCTCCATATCAGATTAACAACCTGATTTCATCATCCATCCACTTCCAAGAGGGTTCCAAGTGCTAATCAAGGGAGAATCGAGCAATTGGAGAGACGGAGAAGGAACGTGTGATTGCTCCTACACTAGGGTTTCACCATTCCTATCTATTCCTTTCTATTACTTTGATTATTATTATGAATTCCTTAGCCATGAGGATTGCTTGTAATCTCATGGGCTAATTTTATATACAGTTCTAGGGTTTGATGGATTGATTTGATTGATTTGGGGATTTAGACCAAAGATTGGGATTTTATGCAGTTGAGCTTTTGATTCTACTTATTTTACTAAGACATGTTAATCTGCTTCGTAACGTCTTCATAATATATTCATGACATCCGCTATAATGCTTGGATTATTGTGTTAGCTTGTGTGCGTTCATGATTGGTATTGTCTATCTGTTAGGGATTAGAGTAGCTCCGCTATAAGCACTTTAATTTCATGAACTGGTAAATCGAATACTTGATTAGTTTAGTGGAATAATGCAATTAGACAATCAAGTAGGAAGTGAATAGAACCTTGTAGTAATTCCAGAAAATATCTTGTTAGTCGGGCTTACCATCCGGAGGTATTGTTGCTTGCTTTGATTAGTATCTAGGAATAAGGCTTGGTAATTGTAAGCAATTAAAATTTACGGTCCAATCACATGGCGACACGTGGATTTTATTGATTAAATATTAATTTATTTTGGAATTTAAATAAGTTAATTCCTAAAGTAAATTAATAAATAATTTGAGCCCAACAAATTAAATGGAGCTCAAATTAAATGAGGTCTGACCCAAGTCAAATAAGCCCTAAATTAAATGAGGCCTGGCCCAAGTCAAATAAGCCCCAAATTAAATGAGGCCTGACCCAAGTCAAATAAGCCCTAAATTAAAAGGAGGTCTGACTGAAGTCAAACAAGCCCATACAGATTAAATCAGGCCCAAATAAAATAGGCCTGATTACAGTCCAAACAAGTGGAGGCCCAAGCCCGCAGGATATGGCCCAAATAACTCTGGACCAATCAGAATGCAGGACATTTATGAGGGGGTCTTCACCTCTCACCTATATAAAGGGATCTCCCCATTCATTCAACACACTGAAGCTTCTGAAGACACAGACACTTTGAAGAGATTGAAACACGAGCAACGCTCCTCAAGATCTTCAAGGCGAAGAACGATATACGACCCGGGATAAAGGTGCTAAGCCCCCCAGATCGAGTGTTTTCCACACACTAAGTTCTTCAGTGTTCTTCGAGCTAAGAACGACGTACGACCCGGGATAAAGGTGCTAAGCCCCCCAGATCGAGTGTTTTCACATCAAACACGTTTAATCCAAACAAAGGCTCGACGCCTCTGGATAAACGTTACAAGTCCCTAATTCGAGTCCGGACAAGCTTCAGACGAAGATCCGACTCAACACACAAAGTCAGTGCAGTCAACAAAGTCAGCGCACACACAAGTCAAGTCAAAGACAAGACAAAGTCAAAGTCAAGTCAAGCCACGTTGGTTCGAGAGAAGAATCAGAGGATTAATAGAGATCGTTTCCTTAATTATCAAGTTCAATCCACATCGGATTATCTTTGTAATTCAATTTGTATTTATTTTATTATAAATACAAAAATTTGTTGTTACAAATTTTGGCACGCCCAGTAGGACCATCTCTACCTCTCATCTCTTCTCCCTACAAAGATACAACATGACTCCTGTCAAGATCACAGTAGGAAGGACTTCTGCCTCCAAACTCTCCGCCTCGTTGAGTGAACAAGTTGCTGTTGTTACAAGGAGTATGTCAATGAAAGCTCAGTCAGAGGCCTCCTCCGGCTCTAATTTTTCGGTTGAAATGGCTTCAAGAAAACAGCTACCCATGAAAGAGGATAGTGATGAAGATTCTGCATGCTCACATCCTCGTTCATCCTCAAGCTCTTCATCAGACTCAATTGCAGCCCCGGTAATGATGGCCGGCACTACAACTATTGAGGAGCAATTAGCAAATATGATGAAAGCTATCGAAGGGCTCACGAAACATATAGAAGCTCAAGACACTAAAATCTCCCAATTGATGGAAAAAAGAGATATTGCGGAGACTAGCCGTGCAAACGGAAAAGGAGTTGTGGACGAGAGTGAGGTGGAAGAGTCCACAAAACGCCAAACTACTGAAAAAGAGCAAACTGAAAGAGGAGTGCAACTTTCAGCTGATGGAATGCTCCAAGTGGAGCAACTCAAAGATATTATACTTGGAACAATAAAAGAAAGGTTTGAAGAGAATGCCAAGCCTACCGTCACTTATGTTAAGCCTTACACAAAAAGAGTGAATAACTTAAGGTTGCCACCTGGTTATCAGCCTCCTAAATTCCAGCAATTTGATGGCAAAGGAAACCCCAGACAACATGTGGCACACTTCATTGAGACGTGCAATGATGCTGGTACTTATGAAGACTATATGGTGAGGCAATTCGTTCGTTCTCTCAAAGGAAATGCCTTTGATTGGTATATCGACTTGCAGCCTGAGTCCATCGACAGTTGGGCACAAATGGAATATGAATTCCTCAATCGCTTCTACAGCACGAGGAGAACCGTTAGCATGACTGAGCTAACTAATACTCGTCAATTGAAGGACGAGCCTGTGATTGATTATATCAATCGATGGAGAAACTTGAGTTTAAATTGCAAAGATCGATTATCTGGAGAGTCTGCTATCGAAATGTGCATCCAAGGGATGGAGTGGAATTTACTCTACATACTCAAAGGGATTCAGCCAAAGACTTTCGAGGAGTTGGCTACGAGAGCTCATGATATGGAATTGAGCATGGCGGCCAGTGGAATCAAACACTCACCAGTGTCGGATTCTTACAAGTCCAGAGACAGACAAGAAGCCAAGAAAGGGGGCAAGCCTTATGCAAGAAACTCCAATAAAGAATCAATGGCCATAAACACTGCTACAGTCAAGATTCGAAAGAATGGAGATGACAAGAAAGATAAAGGAAAACAAGTTACCCAAGAGTGGGGGCAAAGAAGGTTGACCCTGAAGGAGATGCAAGAAAAAGAGTATCCATTTCTGAACTCTGATGTTTCTGGCATATTTGATGATCTGATGAAAGACAAACTCATCGAACTCCCCGAAATGAAACGTCCAGAGGAAGCAAGTCGAACCAATGACCCAAAATATTGCAAGTACCATAGATTGGTGGGTCATCCCATTCATGATTGCTTCATCTTCAAGGAAAAGATCATGCAGTTGGCTAAGGAGGGAAAGATTGTGTTGGAGGATGAAGCGGCCGCAAACTTCACTTCCATAAAAGAAGTTCACAATGAAGGCTCTTGTCATGCAGTGAGTGAGGAGGGTAATGAAGATGAACGAGTTGAGAACAAGGAAAAAGCTTATTCTATGAAGGTGACCTTCACAGATGAAGACATGTTGTTGGGTTCACAGCCTCACAACCGACCTCTATTCGTAACTGGTTATACGCAAGGGCTGCAAGTAAAGCGTATACTTGTTGACGGAGGCTCAGCAGTAAACATCCTGTCTTTAAGAATGTTAAAGAAGTTAGAGATACCGGTGGATGAACTCAATCATAGTCGATTGATGATCCAAGGGTTCAATCATGAAGGGCAAAGGACCCTCGGCACGATTGTTCTTGATTTAATGATTGATGAGATGAGATCAACGGTGCTCTTCCATGTCATAGACGCAAAAACTTCATACAATATGCTTTTGGGGCGCCCATGGCTGCATGAGAATGGTGTGATCCCTTCTACATTACACCAGTGTTTCAAGTATAGTGAAGGCAACAGTGTGAAAAGGGTATTCGGCGATGATAAGCCGTTTACTGAAGCTGAATCTTACTTTGCTGATGCTAAATACTTCTTCAAGAATACAAAGGAAGTGAACCGAGAAGAAGCCCCAGCACAAGATAATGGGGGCAGTAAACAAATAAAAGAGGAAGGTAGCACATCATCTGCCACTCTTAAGAAGAACAAAGGCAAAGAGCTTGAGGCCCTGGAAGAATTGACATTGCCTTTAACAAAAATTGATGAAGGTAAGACTTCTTCTCCTCCGCTCAAAGGATTCGTACGTCCTATTGAAGGAACAAAAACCGAGCATGGTGAGGTATTTGAAGCAGAAATATCTAAGTCATATGGCCCGCAAGCTTTCAAACTCCTCAAGAAGGCTGGGTATGAATCGAAGGAGAAGTCGGTGATGAGCAAGTTGCCTCAAGAGACTGTCATCCCATCTAAACATGGGCTCAATGCCACTCAGAAAACATTGAAAAATAGTGGCCACACTGTCAAGAATGCTAAGCCAGGTTTGGGATATGTCCCTCAAAAGCCGGTCCGCATAGCAATCAGAAGAGCAAACACAAATTATATCACAGAAGGAGAAGTTTCATCCACAGAAGACAATTTTGATGAAAGTGGAAGGAAAATCAAGAGAAATTCTGTCTTCGAAAGGCTCGGAAGTGTTTTCGAAAGGCTTGGACCATGTGAAAGGAACAAGATTGGGAAGAAAAATAATTTCAAGTCTCCCAACTTCCCAAAACTCCGAAGTCGGATCACTTCTCGCATGAAGAGGCGAAATATCTTGACAGTCTCATGTGGAAGGGAGTTGAAGGCTAAGATGCAAACAATTGTCTTTACGAAAGAAGACAATGATGATGATAAAGAAAGTGTAGCTTCCACCAATCATATCACTGCTCTTGAGGATTCTCAAGTGGAGGAAGTGGATGCCGAGGATGCCCCTCCGCAATTTGAGGAGGGTGTGAAAGCCACTGTTGATGAATTGAAAGAAATCAACTTAGGTGACGAAAGTGATCCACGTCCTACTTACATAAGTGCCCTGCTAAGTGATAAGGAAGAAGAACAATGCATTAGCCTTTTACGAGAATTTCGGGATGTCTTTGCATGGTCGCATAAAGAAATGCCAGGTTTGGATCCAAAGATCGCAGTGCATCACTTGTCCATTAAAAGGGGAACTCGACCCATTAAGCAAATGCAGCGTCGATTTCGACCAGAGTTGATTCCATTAATTGAGGATGAAGTTAATAAGCTTCTCGAAGCAGGCAAGATTAGAGAAGTCAAGTATCCTACATGGATTTCTAACATCGTGCCAGTAAGAAAGAAAAATGGGCAAATCAGGGTATGTGTTGATTTTCGGGATGTGAACATGGCGTGTCCGAAAGATGACTTCCCACTACCAATTGCTGAGCTCATGATAGATGCAACAACGGGGCATGAGGTCCTTTCGTTTATGGATGGGTCATCTGGCTACAATCAGATTGGTCTGGCTCCCGTAGATCAAGAGAAAACAGCCTTTCGTACTCCAAAAGGAATATATTGCTACAATGTGATGCCATTTGGCTTGAAGAATGCTGGTGCCACTTATCAACGAGCTATGCAAAAGATATTCGATGACATGTTGCATAAGATCGTCGAATGCTACGTTGATGATATTGTGGTGAAATCAAAGAAAAAGAAAGACCATCTCCATGATTTAAGGCGAGTGTTTGAGCGCTTAAGGGAGCATCAACTCAAGATGAATCCACTCAAGTGCGCATTTGGAGTTACATCTGGAAAATTTCTCGGATTTATTGTTCGCCGTCGAGGAATCGAGATTGAGAAGGCGAAAATTGATGCAATCATGAAGATGCATGTGCCTCGAAATATACATGAGCTTAAGAGTTTGCAAGGAAAGTTGGCATATTTGAGAAGGTTCATATCAAATTTGGCTGGTCGATGTCAGCCGTTTAGTCATCTCATGAAGAAGGGCAGTATATTCGAATGGGATGAAGCTTGCAATAATGCTTTCAATAGCATTAAAGAGTACTTGATGAAGGCACCAGTGTTGTGTGCACCAATACCTGGACGTCCGTTAATTCTCTACCTAGCTGCTCAAGAACGTTCTGTTGGGGCTTTACTCGCACAAGAGAATGATGATGGCAAAGAAACTGCCCTTTACTATTTGAGTAGAACCATGACTCCAAACGAGTTGAAATATTCACCAATTGAGAAGATCTGCTTGGCCCTTATCTTCGTGATTCAGAAGTTGAAACATTACTTCCAAGCTCATACAGTCCGGCTAGTTTCAAAAGCTAACCCACTGAAGTTCGTCATGTCAAAACCAGTACTCTCAGATCGGCTTGCCAGGTGGTATCTCCAACTTCAACAGTTTGAGATTGTATATGTCCCTCAGAAGGCCGTAAAAGGACAAGTGTTGGCAGATTTTCTAGCTGATCATCCCATGCCTGCAGAATGGGAACTGTCTGATGAACTCCCTGATGAAGATGCTTTCGCTGTGGAGATAGCGTCTCCTTGGAAAATGTACTTTGACGGAGCATCTCATAGAGAAGGGGCCGGTGCTGGAGTCGTGTTTGTAACATCCAGTGGTGAAGTTTTGTCATTCTCATTTTCCTTAACAGAAAATTGCTCTAACAATGTGGCTGAGTATCAAGCACTCATACTTGGTTTAGAAATGGCCGTTGACATAAAGCAATTACACCTTAAGGTGTATGGTGATTCGCTACTTGTGATAAACCAATTACTCGGAGTGTATGAAGTGAGGAAGCCCGAATTACTCCCGTACCATAAGTATGCTCAAAAGCTGATGAATTGGCTTGGTGATGTTGATATTGAACATCTGTCCAGAAGAGAGAATAAGCAAGCTGACGCCCTCGCCAAGCTAGCATCAACTATAGCTATGCCAGAGGCGCAAATTCAAATTGCAGTATGTAAAAGTTGGGTTGTACCACCAATCTTCGAGGATGATGATTATGAAGAAGTTGAAAATCATTTGGTGGAAGTCTTCGAAATTGAAGAAGAGGATTGGCGCCAACCACTCGTGGATTATCTGAAGTATGATAAATTGCCAAGTGATCCACGTCAAAGGGTTGATATTCGGCGTCGGGCACCTCGATTTATTTACTTCAAAGGCACGTTGTATAGAAGATCATTTGATGGAGTTTTCTTGAGATGCCTAAGTAAAGAAGAAGCTGTTCAAGCAATGGAGGAAGCTCATTCTGGTATTTGCGGTGCTCATCAGTCTGGGCCGAAGCTGCACTTCAGAATCAAAAGGATGGGCTACTATTGGCCAACAATGGTAAAAGATTGTATGGAGTATGCACAAAAATGTCAAGCCTGCCAGTTCCATGGGAATTTGATCCATCAACCTCCGGAGCCTCTTCACCCGACAGTAGCTTCATGGCCTTTTGATGCATGGGGATTAGACGTGGTGGGGCCTCTCAAAAAATCTTCTGCTGGTCATCTCTACATCCTTGCTGCCACCGATTACTTTTCCAAATGGGCCGAAGCTGTGCCTTTAAGGGAAGTGAAGAAAGAAAATATTGCGGATTTCATTCGAATCAACATCATTTACAGATATGGTGTTCCCCGCTACATCATCACAGATAATGGGAAGCCATTCAGCAACAGCTGGATCGATAAGTTGTGTGAGAAGTTCGACTTCAAACAAAGGAAGTCGTCAATGTATAATGCAGCTGCCAATGGTCTAGCTGAAGCATTCAACAAAACCCTGTGCAGTCTGTTGAAGAAGGTGGTCTCCAAGTCTAAGAGAGATTGGCATGAAAGAATAAATGAAGCTTTATGGGCGTACCGCACCACCTATAGGACTCCTACTCAGGCTACTCCGTATTCTTTGGTTTATGGTGTTGAAGCAGTGGTACCTCTCGAGAAACAAATTCCTTCTTTAAGGATGGCCATACAGGAAGGCTTAACCGAAGAAGAAAATGCAAAGTTGCGCCTTCAAGAGTTAGAAGCTCTAGATGAGAAGAGGTTAGAGGCACAACAAAGACTTGAGTGTTATCAATCTCGCTTATCCAGAACATTCAACAAAAGGGTGAAGATACGTTCTTTTCAAGTTGGCGACTTGGTGCTTGCCGTGAGAAGACCTATTGTGGTTACACATCGTGTTGGAAATAAGTTTCTCCAAAAATGGGATGGCCCTCATGTTGTAAAGGAAGTATACACAAATGGCGCCTACAAGTTGATATCAGAAGATGGCGTAAACATTGGCCCCATAAATGGGAAATTCTTGAAACGCTATTATGCGTAAAACAACTACAAGATACAACGCTCCTTGATATGAGCTAAAACTGTCCACATGATACTCTGATCGTCGCTATTTTCACCTAGATTTTAGTGTCTTTTACGTGTGTTTTTGTATCATTTTATCCGTATTTTATATGTATTTTGATTGTGTTTTGTGTTTTTATGGAAATGTGTGAGAATGAGCTTAAATGTTTGAAAAACAGGTGAAAACGGAGCAAAAATGGAGACGGGAGCTGAAACGGTGAAGAAAATTGAAAATTGACCAAAATACATAAAAACACGCCCGTGTTTTTATGTAGTGCCCGTGTTTTTCTGCCAGTGCCAAAACTTACAGAAAGCTGAAAAATTGCAAGAAAACACGGGCAGATGCAGGAAAACACGCCCGTGTTTTCTTGCACTTGGCCTAAAATCGCGTTTTACACCTTTGTGCGATTTCCAAGTGTGTAGAGGGGGTATAAATACCCCCAATATCACCACTTGAGGCAGATTTTGAGGGTTTTGGGCTGCACACACACCCTCTCCACACATCCATCATCCATTCCTCCATTTTCATCACCAATTCCTCTTGATTTCTCACATCCATCCATCCATTCCACTAATCCACCAATCTAAGAAGGGAAGAACATCAAGGAGTGAAGATTGGAGCATGTTGAAGGAAGAGAAGGCCATCTTAAAAAGGGAAGCCCATCAACCTTTGATTTGTTGTTTTCTTCATTATTTAGCTCAATTGGAGCATGCCATGGATTATATTGATTTTGTAATGATTTATATTGGCTAGTCCTCATGTGAGGCTAGCAATATGATTGGTGAAGGATAATGTAGATTTTGCACACCACATGTTCGATGAATTGACTGTATGAATATTTTCTATCATGAATGCTTATTCTCATTTTATGTATGATTTGTGTGATTAGATTCTCTATTCATAGTGTTAGGATGGTCATTCCAATATTATGTTTAGTGGTTTAATTGAATCATTGATTGCATGAGATGACTATGTTAAGTATGTGGGGAGTTTGGCCATAACCTTCATGTGCTTAGAACCTCATGATAGGACATTATTGATAATTACTTGTGAAAGTGTTTGATATGATGAGGGGAACCAAGCTAATTCTCACTTGACCTTAGAAAGGGAACACTAGGAAAACGTCCCTACCTACTAGAGAAAATTCTTCGTGATAATATCTCTATACCGGTATATTAATATCCGTAAGTACCTATAGGAATAGTGAGGATTGGAAACACTCTTTGAGTGTCCTTAATATCATAACATGAAGATCACCAATGCATGTGTGTGTGTGAGTCTATATATACCTTTTCCATGAATGTTGTTAGCCTTGCATACTTCTTAGATTGTTCACCTACACCCATCATCCATCTCATTTGTACATGTTCTATCTTTAATTGCTTTCTTAGTTAGATTGTAGTGTAATTCAACCTCTTCTTTATTGATTAGTCCTTCTAGAGTGAAACATCTTTCGAATACGGATACATACACTTTCTCCCTTGGGTTCGATATTATAAAATTTGCACTTGGTCACCACGTCTACACACAACGATAGAGTACGCTTACTCTTATCAATTTGTACCAAAATTGAGACTAAGTTCATGGCGCCGTTGCCGGGGAGGTAACGGTTGCTAGTAGTTTAATGAAGGATTGTTTAGAGTGGTCTTAATAAGGACATTTATTTTTATTTTTGTATCTTATATTTGCTTTAGAAAATTTTGTTCTAATTTTTCTTTCTCTTATAGGTGCATACCTTGAGAAGGAAGAAGAAAGAGAACAAACCCAAAAATATGAGCTACATGGATATTCTTCAAGATATGGTGAATAGAAGTGCTCAACCTACTATGAACACACAAGGAAATATTCAAGGATTTCAAATGCCATATTGTGATGCTAATTTGCAACCGGATTATGGAGCACAAGTTCCGAATATGCAATTCCAACAACAAAGTTATGAGAATTTTGGAGCTCCTCATCAAATGTGTCAACAAGTATACCCTCAAGGTGTGGAAGATGTTTTTCAAGGAAATTTTTCTAGACATCAAGAAGGAAATCAACCGCAACTATGGGGAGATTTTCAAGACTCCAACACCTCTTATGCCGCCCAACATGACTACAAAGAGAATCTTAGAGATGAGTTGATCGAAAAGATTATGGAGCGTATGGAGAGGGAGAAGAAGTATAATGAAGCATGGATGGATAAAATGGGAGATTGGTGTGAAATGGTGACAAAGAAAATCGTAGCATATGGTGCTAGATTGGAGTCCATTGAACACCAAGTAACTCAAGTTGTGTCCATTGTGGAAAGACTTCAAGAAGAGAACAACAAGCCTTCTACCTCCGGAAAAGAGGCTAGTTTGGGGGTTGATGAGGTTAAGAAGGAGAAAAGAGAAAGAGTTTCTAAGTGGGTGAAAGCCAAAGAGTTGAAAGAAGAGTTGAAGGGGGAATTCGAAAGATTTGTTGAGTCTCTTGAATTGATGGTTGAGAAAGTCAAGATTCAAAATCGAGAAGAGATTCATGCCATTATGGAAGAAACGAAGCCTCCGGAAACTAAGATCATGGATTCTACTCCCCACAAAAAAAAACCTTCTCATTCTATTGAAATTTCAAATTCTCTTAAGAACTTTCATAATTTTATTGATAAAAATTTATTTGGTGATTGTAGGAAAAAGGTTGCAAGAGGGCATCCACACTTGTCAATGCCCGAATTCTTACCGGGGGATGTGGTTGAAGTTCAAAATTCATATAAATCCCCATGGAACAAGTGGAACAAGTGGAAAGGGCCATTCCTTGTGAAGAACGTCTTTGGAGAACAATTGCTTGAATTATTCAACAAAAAAGGACACGTTCTTGTGGTTAAGCGGGAGAGCACAAGGCACTACTTCAAGAAGAAACCTATGACGGTGCCTAAAGACTATTCTAGACCACCATGAGCTAAAGACTATTGTCCGGCTTGAAGACGTTAAACTTAGCGCTAGATGGGAGGCAACCCATCATTATCTTTATTGCTTTATTTCTTGCTTTAAATAAGGATTGTGGATTTGACTTTGTTTTGCAATTTTGGTTTGTAGGTTGATTGTGCTCGTGAGTAAGATGCGTATTGGAGATACGAAAAGTGCTTGATTTGAAGTGTATAGGTAAGTGACACCACTTTTTGCAAACTTAACTCGAAACTCTTGTTTCAATTTAAGTTTGGGGGGATATAGCGTGGTGTGGCATACTTTATTTTGAAGGCATATACTTTTCGTATTTTTGGGCTAATTTTAAAATTTTTCTCATGAGTATTGGTTTGAATTTTGGTATGTTTGGTTGTGTTGAAGTACATGATAATCCATATTTTTAATGATATTGTTGAGCTAATGTTTTGATGAGTTGTTGAGAATGAATGAAGTGTAGTGGAAGCACGAATTGAGCCCGGAGATCAAATCGAGATTCGTTGTGCATTCAATCCGGAAGCTCGTGCCAACCATTTCTACTACCAAATGCCTATTGAGGGAGTTCACTCTATACTCTACCACTTCTATTTGCTTGACATGTTTTGATGTTGATTTGGATTGATGTGATTAGCATGTTACTTCATATGTGTTATGTTTTTGGGAGGTTTAGTTTTCAATCAAGTTGGGGATGTTGAGAGCTTACTTGATCATGGATGATATAGAATGTGTATTTTATTATTAATGAAGGTGATTCTTGTTTTTGCATGTTATGTATTTTTGGTTGTTTCTTTTTTGTTGAGTCTTTATTTTATGTTTTGTGTGTTTTCTTATTCTTGTCTAGGGTTGTTTGGTGGTTTGTTTTTGGGATGTCGTGAGTCGTTTTCTTGAATATGAGTGATGACATGTTGTGTGATAAGTGATGACAAATTATGATTAAGAATCTCTACACTTTCAAATCGTGACATATTTTACTTAACTTGTTCAATTTTGAGATGAATATGGTGTAATAAGTCCTTAAGGTCCGAGCATAAGCTTGTGAGCATTTGAGCCTCAACCGTGCATACATGGTTATTCTTCATGAGTGGATTGTTTGTGTTTGATAAGCTAGAACTTGCTCAAGGACTATAGGAACGAGCCCGATTAGTGGAGATTAATGACATGATCTAAGGCCATCCTTGTTATTTATAGTCATTGCCACATATTTTCACACCATGAATATCATCCCTAGTCAACCACTTTGAGCCTATAAGCCTATTTCTTGTGAATTTAGCACATTACAAGCCATGATTACTCACTTAAGCCTTACATATATCTACCCTTTGTGTGAGTGATTGATGAGATGGTGGCTAGAAAGGATTGATTGAATAATAGAAGAAGAAAAGGAAATGGTAAACAAGCAAGAAAAAGGATGAAAAGAGCAAAAACAAGAATGCACATGCAACCTTCAAACAAGAGAAGGAGCAAAGCAACAACAAGATGCTCAAGAAAATAAAAGTTCAAAGAAAGGAAGCATGCATCATAAGAAGCTCAATAAAAAGGATAAAGATGATGAATAGTGCTTGAGATTTGTAAAGATATAAAAGGAAGAAAAGAAAAGTGGAGGAATGGAAGAAAGTAGCTACCTCTTCGATTACTTATACTTGATTAGTCACTATTATCTATATTCTTCCTACCCTACCAAAGAGCCTATCATTACATCCGAATATAAAGACCTTTTTGATCATTGATTGAAACTTTTGAGGTTTGTGAATATAGTCCGCGAGCAAGCTTATAGCGAGTTGAGTCAACCGGTTAATGAGTGTCGATTTACCTTACCTTAAAGAGTGTTGAGTGACATTGATATCCATTGTGAGGCTTGGACCAAAAAGGACTATATTACACTTTATTCTCTTGTGATTGAACTTGTTAATTCCTCATGTCATGAGTTTAATGTTGTAGGATGACTTAGCATAAATTGTGATTCTTATTGTTATTGATGTGTTATTACTTATGTTTGTTTAGTCTTTTCCTAGGTGAAAATTTCTCCTCTTGATTTGTCATTTTCGTTGTTCGGGGACGAACAACACTTTAAGTTTGGGGGGTTGATCGTCGCTATTTTCACCTAGATTTTAGTGTCTTTTACGTGTGTTTTTGTATCATTTTATCCGTATTTTATATGTATTTTGATTGTGTTTTGTGTTTTTATGGAAATGTGTGAGAATGAGCTTAAATGTTTGAAAAACAGGTGAAAACGGAGCAAAAATGGAGACGGGAGCTGAAACGGTGAAGAAAATTGAAAATTGACCAAAATACATAAAAACACGCCCGTGTTTTTATGTAGTGCCCGTGTTTTTCTGCCAGTGCCAAAACTTACAGAAAGCTGAAAAATTGCAAGAAAACACGGGCAGATGCAGGAAAACACGCCCGTGTTTTCTTGCACTTGGCCTAAAATCGCGTTTTACACCTTTGTGCGATTTCCAAGTGTGTAGAGGGGGTATAAATACCCCCAATATCACCACTTGAGGCAGATTTTGAGGGTTTTGGGCTGCACACACACCCTCTCCACACATCCATCATCCATTCCTCCATTTTCATCACCAATTCCTCTTGATTTCTCACATCCATCCATCCATTCCACTAATCCACCAATCTAAGAAGGGAAGAACATCAAGGAGTGAAGATTGGAGCATGTTGAAGGAAGAGAAGGCCATCTTAAAAAGGGAAGCCCATCAACCTTTGATTTGTTGTTTTCTTCATTATTTAGCTCAATTGGAGCATGCCATGGATTATATTGATTTTGTAATGATTTATATTGGCTAGTCCTCATGTGAGGCTAGCAATATGATTGGTGAAGGATAATGTAGATTTTGCACACCACATGTTCGATGAATTGACTGTATGAATATTTTCTATCATGAATGCTTATTCTCATTTTATGTATGATTTGTGTGATTAGATTCTCTATTCATAGTGTTAGGATGATCATTCCAATATTATGTTTAGTGGTTTAATTGAATCATTGATTGCATGAGATGACTATGTTAAGTATGTGGGGAGTTTGGCCATAACCTTCATGTGCTTAGAACCTCATGATAGGACATTATTGATAATTACTTGTGAAAGTGTTTGATATGATGAGGGGAACCAAGCTAATTCTCACTTGACCTTAGAAAGGGAACACTAGGAAAACGTCCCTACCTACTAGAGAAAATTCTTCGTGATAATATCTCTATACCGGTATATTAATATCCGTAAGTACCTATAGGAATAGTGAGGATTGGAAACACTCTTTGAGTGTCCTTAATATCATAACATGAAGATCACCAATGCATGTGTGTGTGTGAGTCTATATATACCTTTTCCATGAATGTTGTTAGCCTTGCATACTTCTTAGATTGTTCACCTACACCCATCATCCATCTCATTTGTACATGTTCTATCTTTAATTGCTTTCTTAGTTAGATTGTAGTGTAATTCAACCTCTTCTTTATTGATTAGTCCTTCTAGAGTGAAACATCTTTCGAATACGGATACATACACTTTCTCCCTTGGGTTCGATATTATAAAATTTGCACTTGGTCACCACGTCTACACACAACGATAGAGTACGCTTACTCTTATCAATTTGTACCAAAATTGAGACTAAGTTCATACTCCTTGATATGAGTTTAAACTATCTGACACAAATAACACAAGGCTCCATGACGCACGAGCCTAAACTGCATGTTACTCCTGGTCTGCACGAGTATAAACTGTGTACAACAAACTCCTGGTCCGCACGAGTATAAACTGTGCACGACAAACTCCTGGTCTGCACGAGTATAAACTGTGCACGACACACTCCTGGCCCGCATGAGTATAAACTGTGCACGGCACCCCCAATCAAAAACCATGTCCCTTTGAACTACGTTATGACTTGATTCTCTTTAAAGAGATACGTAGGCAGCTTAACATTTGTTAAGTTCAGTCATGTTTTCGTTTGTTTGTATCAAATTTGTGAAGCAAAAAGCAAATTAAGATATAAAGGCAGCAGGTAAACATCCTAAAAGCAGTAAAGCAAAGCCAAAGATGCAGTGATGAATAAGAAGAAAAAAAGATAAGAGAGAATATGGATTTTATTGATAATATCATTACAGTTCAAAAAAAAACATTGAAATGAAATGGTTTCAATACAAACTAATGAAAAATATTCATACTGGATAACTCATCTCGAGCGGCCTCCAAAGCTTGTGTAACAGTCCTTAATTCATCAGCAATGGAATCTTCTAGGATGGGTGTTTTCTTTAGTACACCAATGTCCCTGGCAGCAGTTTGGGCTCCAAGCTTTGCATTTTGAACGGATTCACGAAGACGTTCAACCTTTCGGGATACTGTTTCCTTCTCCTTCAATAGGGTCTCAATTTCTTCCACAATCTGCTTCAACCTTGTCTCGGATTCTTGCAATTGCTTGATATCTATAGCTTCTTTGCCTTTGTGTTCATCAGCACGCTTCCTTGCATCAGTCAGGCGCTTATTAACTTCTCTCCTGGACAGCCCATCAGCAAGTTTTATCTTCACGGCATCATACGCATCAGCTTTAGTAAATAAGAAGTCAAATGATGCTTCTAAAGCAGATCCGTCAATCTCTGGAGCGCTCTTGAAATTATTCACCATTTTGAGTCCCTCATTCCGCATAGAAGATAAGGAGCTGACAGAAGTCCTCTTCAACTTATCTTGAAAGCTTTTCCACACTTTCATATTAACTAGTTTCCTAGCATCCGTGATCTCGGCATCAAAGTTAAATGTTGTAATTTCTGGAGCTTCCATTGTAGTAATTGGAGGATGAGACTCGGGCACAATAGGAGAAATTTGATTTACATCATCCACTAAGCCTTTAAGGGCTGCAGCGGAAGCTGATCCTTCTTCCTCAAGTTCGTCATAATCAGAGTCAAATACAGCATCCAGATGCTACAAAAAAAGGGATATTAGAAAATAGTTATATGTATGGAAGTATAGAATTCATAATTAAAAAAAGGGGATTGAAAACCTCAGTTTGAGTTATCAGGATGTGCACAGGAGATTTGCCTCTTTTGGTCCTCTTCAAGTTTCGGTCTGTGCTACTCTCATTTGAATAAGAGAGACCACTCTTTCTTTTTTTTGCTACACCTGACGTTCCAACAATCACCTTCTGAGGAGGTGGGGCTTCTAACGATACAGTTGCTTCATCAATCTTGGCATTATCCGAAATGCCAATAATGTCAACTTCTTCTTCTACGGTGTGGCTCGGAATAATTCTGATTAGATCCGCCATATGATCTATAAAATAAGTCCCATGAATTTGAGAGGACCACTCAGCATACTTTGGTGAGCAGAAGTTTCTGAACTCTGTGGGGGCGCATGGAAAAGTAGCTTTAGAGCGAGAATTGCGTAAGATACATCGCCTCCAAAGCTGGAGCCCTTGCTCTAAAGTAGACTCTCGAAGGTCTGTTCTCAGTTTCCCTGGAGTATCTTCTTGATAAAAGCCAAATTGACGGCTGAATCGATGTGGGCTGTAAGGTTCAATAAAAAATCTCCCATTTTGTCGTAGAGTGAGATAACTCATATGAATGGCAATGAAGAAGCCCCAATCACGCCAAGATGCTTGGTCAATATCAATATACTCCCTTGGATTATTTATGCGGCGAACATTACAAAGCAAGGAAGCATTACTTCCATTTTGAAGTCTTTTGCGAGCATTAGTTGGAGTAAAGAACTTTGCCCCATTCTCACCTGAATATGTTACCATTAAAGGGATCTTCAGTTCATGTGGATTTGGATGATGAGTATTGAAATAATGAGCCAACCAGGTATACACAAAATGTACGGGGAATGTTGACTTCATCTCAGAGGGTCTAGGATCATTTGAAATTTTGTTCAAGCCTCTATAGATACTCGTTAGGACTGGGACGACAAGTCCAACTGACCTTCCTGTAGCCATCAAACTCGCTACCTTAAAGGTTCCAGGACGTATTAAATCTACTTCATCGGTAGGGAGTACGAAAGAGCAAAGCCAGCAAGCCAGATAAGCAGCCAGATATGTCTCCTCTTGGTGCACAACATCAATACCGAGCATTTTGAAGGGTCCTGTTTCTGCAGAGGTCCATTTCTTATGATCACCAATAATCCCATTTGGGTTGTGTGTTTTCTTGCGGCGGTTCTTCCTACTCTTCTCTACACGTACAGGAGGTTTCTTGTATGTTATAGGTCGACAAAACCAAAATTTTACCCATCGAGTAAGTGAAACAGAGTCAGTACCATCAAGACTGCGAAGTCTATGGTAGGCGTGCAGCAAGTGCCGACAACTAGATGGAATACGTAAGCCATTGAGGTCACGATCATTGAAGAGTTCAGGTTTATCGGGCACAACCTCTTCATATAAATGACCGGCTAGTGGCAAGCCCGTCCAGTTGTACAAATCCCATAGAGAAATTGATATTTCTCCAAAAGAAGTGAGCAAAGTGTTGGTAACAGGGCACCACGCCTCACAGAAAGCTTTGATGATCTCTTGGTTACAGTCATATGTGAATAAGGATGCAAAAATTGGGTCATAAATCTTTATTCTTGCAAGATCGTCATGATATCTGCTTAGGACAACTTCAGTCCATTCCCAATAGCCAGGAGTATAACGGAATTCTCCAGGAAAATTCACCGAATTGCCCCACGCTGCATGATCATCAATTATTCGGCGCCCTAATGTGGGCAAAGGGTCAAGGTTTTCATTTTCGGTATAGTTAATCGTCTTCAGAATTATAACTTCGGTTTCACCCAAGTTCAGATCTTCAGTCCAAGTCTTTAGATCAGGTTCGCTATTCTCGCAAGGAATTTTGTCTATAGATGCACCCATCAAGGGTCTCTCAATCGGAAGATAAGTTGCTCCATCGGATGGTGAGTTCTTATTGTCAAGAATCACCAATTGACGCTTATTGGAGTCTATGACCATACCAGCGAAGTAAACCATCTTGAAGTTGAATTAACTGCAAGAAAATATATGGGAGAATATATCAGCAAAAGTGGTTCAAATTAATTTATATTTCTTTGATTTAATTAATTAAAAGGCCCAAAATGAATTCATGGGTCAGTTAATTATTAAATTCAAAATTATAAATTAAACATATGATGAGAAAGAGTCAAATATTGAAGGAGCCCAAATCCTTGAAAAAAATTGGAGCCCAAATCCTTGAAAAAAATTGAAGCCCAAATCCTTGAAAAAAATTGAAGCCCAAATCCTTGAAAAAAAAAAAAAAAAAGAATGGAGCCCAAATGAATTTATAATAAGGCCCAAAAGAATCATGTAACCAAAGGAAGCCCAAGTCAAAGCCAAATGGGGGCTAATTGAGAATCAAAATAAAGCCCAATTAAAGAAGTCAAAATTTAAAAGGGTGAGTCAAAATTGAGGGCTTCTCTCTTCCAAAGCGGAAGGCTCTCTGCGATGAACCAGGTCATCTGCCGCTCCAACGCCGCTGCATCTCGCCGCCCCTATCGATGCATAGCTGCTGTCGCCTTCCGCCGGTTCCAGATCACCGCGCCGACTCCGCGCGCGCTGCTGCCCACCGGAAGCAGACGCCGCCCGAGCCCACCGTGAGTCAGCCATTTCACCACTTCGCCGCCGAGGGCCGTCGACCGCCGCGCTGCTGCAAATCGCGACCACGCCACCAATCTTCCCGCCTGCTCCACGCTCCACCAGCAGACCGTTCAACACCGCCTGCTTCGCTCTCAGCCAGAAGCCGCCGCAACACACCGCCGATGGGGACGCGAACGGAAGGCCACGCTAGCTGCCATCCTTGCCTCGTTGAAGCCAGCTGGGCACGTTCTTCAAGCCGCAAAAGTTGCTACTCCCCTCACCGGAGTCTGCTGTGTCCGCCATTATCGTCGTCCCGCTGAAATCACGAACAACGTTCCAGTCGTTGCTGAAGATCATCGACCACTACCACAAGCCGGAACTGCAAACGCTGCTCATATCACCACTTTGCTGCCGAAGAGCGCCGCCCCGGGAGACGCGAAGCACCAGCCATCATCACGAATCCTACTTCGCCACCGGTTCCCCAATCACGAGCGCTGCTGCAAGCCGAATTGTTCCCTAGCTCCGTTGCTCACGGTGTTCCAGTCGCAAACCCGCAAAACCACTAGAGAAGCCCGCTCGATCATCGACCACCATTTCTCACGCCACAGACAGCTGTTGCCGAGGGACAACTGAGGGGTAACCTCTGATTCCGTAAAGGGGCAACCGAGGGATAATTATCGATTCCATTATAAGGGACAATCGAGGGGCAACCGAGGGACCAAACTTTAAGGGATGAGGCAACAACCGCTGCCTATCTCCACCTTCACAGAAATGCTCGTCGTCGGCCACCAAGCAATTGCTAGTTTTGTCGCAAACGCCAAACAGTCTGGAGCCAATCGATCATGTGCCACCAGCGCCGCTAGCGCCCATCAGCCGTCGAGAATCGATTGCCGCGCCGTCGCACGCACTATCGCCATCGGAATCAGGTTCCAACCATCAATACTCATGACCCTCGCCACTAATCATTGTTGGCCGACAATTGCAATACACAACTGGTAATCGAGGGACAATCATTAAGGGACAAACGATAAGGGACAACCGATTAAGGGACGAGGTTGACAAGAACCGTTAAGGGACAAGGGACGAGGTTGACAAAAAGAATCACAAGTATGTAATTGTACAGTGACAAGTGAAAAAAAGAAGGCAGAAGTAAAGAAGGCAGACAAAAAAAAAAGAAATAAATAAATAAAAAAAATAGATACAAAAAAAAAAAAAAAAAAAAAAAAAAAAAAAGGGTACAGTGATAAGAACAGAACAAGGATGCGGAAGCACAATAAATGGGCCATATACGATGCTCTTATTGCTAAATTGCTCACATGATAAAGAAATAAAGAAGCAAATTTAAAAGATTGAGGCTTACACTATCAGTGGGCAATGCTTGATGAAGGAATTTGCAAAGTAAAGGAGAATAACTCTTCGAAGAAAAAAACGGTGAGTGCAGAAAAGAAAAGAAGAGCTGTAAATGTCTTACACTCGATTGGTGAAAAAAAAAATCAAAGACCTTGGGCCTTTTTATATAGTGAAGAGGCTGCAACAAATTATGGAAATTATCTTGGTGAACAAGAAACAAATATGTCCCATATCCTCTTATCTTGGTGGACAAGAAACAAATTTATTCCATATTTTCTTTTTGGATTTGGGCATGAGAAAACAAATTGGGCCACCTAAAATTGGGCCAAGAAAAAAAGTTTATTTGAAAAAATTAATTTTTTTTTTTCAATTGCAAAAGCCCAAATTATAAATGCTGAAAATAAAAAGGACTTTTGCGATTCCTTCACAACAAGACACGGCGTCCGTGAACAAATCGCAAGGGGGCATTTGTAAGCAATTAAAATTTACGGTCCAATCACATGGCGACACGTGGATTTTATTGATTAAATATTAATTTATTTTGGAATTTAAATAAGTTAATTCCTAAAGTAAATTAATAAATAATTTGAGCCCAACAAATTAAATGGAGCTCAAATTAAATGAGGTCTGACCCAAGTCAAATAAGCCCTAAATTAAATGAGGCCTGGCCCAAGTCAAATAAGCCCCAAATTAAATGAGGCCTGGCCCAAGTCAAATAAGCCCTAAATTAAAAGGAGGTCTGACTGAAGTCAAACAAGCCCATACAGATTAAATCAGGCCCAAATAAAATAGGCCTGATTACAGTCCAAACAAGTGGAGGCCCAAGCCCGCAGGATATGGCCCAAATAACTCTGGACCAATCAGAATGCAGGACATTTATGAGGGGGTCTTCACCTCTCACCTATATAAAGGGATCTCCCCATTCATTCAACACACTGAAGCTTCTGAAGACACAGACACTTTGAAGAGATTGAAACACGAGCAACGCTCCTCAAGATTTTCAAGGCGAAGAACGATATACGACCCGGGATAAAGGTGCTAAGCCCCCCAGATCGAGTGTTTTCCACACACTAAGTTCTTCAGTGTTCTTCGAGCTAAGAACGACGTACGACCCGGGATAAAGGTGCTAAGCCCCCCAGATCGAGTGTTTTCACATCAAACACGTTTAATCCAAACAAAGGCTCGACGCCTCTGGATAAACGTTACAAGTCCCTAATTCGAGTCCGGACAAGCTTCAGACGAAGATCCGACTCAACACACAAAGTCAGTGCAGTCAACAAAGTCAGCGCACACACAAGTCAAGTCAAAGACAAGACAAAGTCAAAGTCAAGTCAAGCCACGTTGGTTCGAGAGAAGAATCAGAGGATTAATAGAGATCGTTTCCTTAATTATCAAGTTCAATCCACATCGGATTATCTTTGTAATTCAATTTGTATTTATTTTATTATAAATACAAAAATTTGTTGTTACAGTAATATTTGCGCACCTTAGGATTTAAACCAGATTAGACTGTTAGCTTTGAATCGAATCATATTCAGTGGGATAACAGGGATATGTGGTGTATTTTCAGTGAAACTGCATGAATGAGCAATCGTAAGTTTAATAACCCAAATTAATTGGTCAATACCTGATACCTTAGAACTGTTTATCATCTCTTGATTAGAAACTTGCTTTTATTTTTCATTGCTTTTAATTAATTCAGTTATTTAATATTTTGTTATTTAGATTAATTCACAACAAAATATTGGAAATTGGTTACTCAATTCTGATTAATTAGTAATTAATAGTAAAATAAATAATTAGCTGTCTCAGTGGGATCGATAATTTAACTTGGGTACTTGTTGCTACAATTGACATCCTTATACTTGAGGATTAAATTATAGTGCGAGAAAAAGCCTATCATCAAACAAGCCCAAGTCAAATGAGGTCTGACTTAAGTAAAACAGCCCATACAAATTAATCAGGCTCAAATAAAATAGGTCTGATTATAGCCCAAACAAATGGAAGCCCAAGCCCGCAAGATATAGCCCAAATAGAGTGGACAAATCAGAATGCAAGGCATTAATGAGGGAGTCTTCACCTCTCACCTATATAAAGGTGTCTCCTCCCTTTATTTAACAGACGGAAGCATCTGAAGACACAGACACTCTAAAGAGATTGAAGCACGAGCAACCCTGCTCAAGATCTTCAAGGCGAAGAACAATATACGACCCGGGATTAAGGTGCTAAGCCCCCAGATCGAGTGTTTCTCATAGCAAGCACATTGAGTTCTTCAGTGTTCTTCGAGCCAAGAACAGCATACGACCCGGGATAAAGGTGCTAAGCCCCCCAAATCGAGTGTTTTCACATCAAACACGTTTAATCCAAACAAAGGCTCGACGCCACTGGATAAACGTTACAAAGCCAAATTTGAGCTCGGACAAGCTTCAACTGAAGATCCGACTCAACACACAAAGTTAACGCGGTCAACACAGTCAGCGCAGTCAACACAATCAGCGCGGTCAACACACAAGTCAAAGTTAAGCCAAATTGGTTCGAAAGAAGAATCAGAGGATCGATAGAGATTGTTTCCTAAATTATCAAGTTCAATCCATCTGGATTGTCTTTGTATTTATTTTATTATAAATATAAAATTTATTGTTACAACGTGTCAAAAAGTAAAAGACCCTCCTAATGAGGGACGGAGTGAGTAAGTGAGATATCTAAGACAAAGCAATATATTTATTGAAATAAGAGGTGAAATACATCACTAATACAACACAAGGAGAGGTATAAGTTAAATAAGATCATTTATTTCATTTTTTATTTCACTAATTAAATTTTACCATATGTTTTAATCAGAGCCCAAATTATCACTACATGTTTAAGTGTTTAATAAGTAATCAATAATTAGAGTATAATTTTTTAATAGAAAATTAGATATGGAATAGAATTGAAATATCATTTGTAAATAAAATTTTTTTATCCAATTTAAGTAGAGATTAAATTTCTTATTCCACAATTTACCCTCATTGATCAATTCTGACCCTCTACGACACTCAACACGACTCGAGTTGCCAAGTCATGCTGACTCATGCAACTCGAGTATGCTCCTTTTTAGCTCGTTTCTTGCTCGTCTTCGTTTTTACTTCATTCTTATCCTATTTTAACTTTCAAAACTCCACAAAACCCATTAGAAGCACCATAATCATGTAAAATACATAAACTACGCAATCCAATACGAATATATGGCCTTATCCTACCAAAAACAAGATAATATGAGACCGAAAAGACGTAGAATTTCACTCTCATCACTCATAGCACATGAACATTAATCTAGAAAGTAATAATAACACATTTCATCCACTTAAAAAATGAAATCCAATATGAAACATAAGGTGATCCGTTTAAGTAACATCTCAAGTTGGCCATTCATGAATTCCACCATTATTACATCAACAAACGTTGCAGATACAGAGTCATTTTAAATCCTTAATTCCATGAGAAAAACGAGCAGCAAACTCATCTATGATCAACTTAGGCAAAGATAAACTAATCTCCAATCCTCCTTCACAATCCCTGGATTTGGACAACGCCATTGCACGCCCATCTCCATCAATCGACAGTGTCTCCAGCTTTCTGGCTCTTCCCCACCCGAAATCCGTACCGTACAGATCCACTTTAGCCGACCCGGAAACCGCTACTGTCGGGTTCCGGATCGCCATTCCCACTTCAGGCATCCAATTCTCAGCACTTCCCAAGATATCTTCATTTTTCACCACTCTTCTCTCGATCTCCTCCGAAATGGCCGCCGCCGCCGCCAAGTACCCTTCTTCTCCGGCCAGCTCCCGGTGCCGGATCCTCGCCAGTGCGTGTGACAAACAGTTTCCGAAGTAGTTTCCCGGAACTGGTGGATTGATTCGGGCCCTGGCATCAACTGCAAACAGGAGGTTTTCGGGCCCGTCATCATCGCGCTCTGTTCCTGATTTCACAATGCAATTCCATACATAAGCTGCCGTCACCACAAAGGATGACACGTGGCTTAATCCTGGATATCTTGCCTGAACCATATCCTTCAGCTTCTTGATCTCTGATTGGTTGAGAACAAACGAGGCCCGAACCCGATTCGTGGGTAATGGGAATGAGGGTGGCCCGACAGGAATTCGATTGATTTGGTTGAGCAAAACAGAGTCCAATTCAGGGCGGTACTTTATCAGGGATCTGTCAAAAACTGGCAAAATCTTGGGTGTGTTCAACAATTCATCTTCGCTGCCATGATTATTAATCAAAGCCCAGAATTTCATAAAGCCCGCAATTGCAGTAGCATCACCAACGGAGTGATGGTTGGAGATACCTACACACACACCACGGCCCGGAAACAGAGTCACTCGTATTGCCAGAGGTTCCAGAACCTTCTCATTGGATTCCTCGTCGATCGTCAGTTGCAATTGAGGGATAAAATCATAGAACTTGTCGGAATCTCTAGCGTGATTTCCGACAAGATCATCAAAATCATCCCCAGACTCGAACAGAGCGAAGGGAACAGAGTCCCCAGGCCGGTAAAAAATCACGGGCTTTTTGTCAGGGTTTCCGGGGCGAACAATGCGGCCCGCAAGTGGGAAGAAGTGTTTGAGAGAGATGGAGAGGGATTGTTTGAGCTTTGGAATGAGAGTTTCCAAGAAATAAGGTTTGGAACAGTTTGGGATTTCGTAGAAGAGAAGTTTACGGATGGGTTGTATGAACAACCACTTGATGTCGAGGAAAGTGAGCGGCAGTGATTGCTCCGCCACCGCTCCTGGCGGCGGCGCAACTTCACAGCTTTCGAGCAGAGTTGCCATGGAGTTGTACGATGATTCAGGATTTGCATGCTATTGAATTTAAACTTGTTGTCTACCCACCTTTCTTCAGTATTGACGAGTGAGTAGTGCGTGGAGGATTGAATTCCTCATTTAATGAGCCATACTACCTAACTTTATTTGGGTGAACTCTTTTATTATTATTCTTCTTGACTTTTCATTTCATCATGCATGGCTCAACTAGTTGCAGGGTGAAAAACACTTCAACAATTGGCATACTGAAAGTCTGAGATATGATCGAGTGAGGGTGAGAAAGTTTTCCTACTAAGCCTAGTGGGATTCCATTTTTTAGAGTGGAGTACCACCTGATCTTCTATTACATTTTAGTGTAATATTTTCTATTGGATGAATAATATATATAGGTGAAGAAACAAAATCTCTACCCTAAAATAAAGTATCAACTCTAAGAAAAAATATTGAATTTTTTTACCGTACATATAATGTGTATAATAAGAGATATACCCGCGGGAGTACTAGCCTTTCAATTGTGAGCAAGCAATTGCAATGTCGGATACGACTTCTGGAGAAGGCATAGCCTATGACCCATAACAAATGCATGTAAACTTTTTATCATAGATCGTCATTTGAAACAAGTTTTATTGTAAAGATAAAAGATAGTGACATTTTAATCTAAATTCTCTATTGCATGAAACTTTTTCATTTATGGTTAATTTCACCATTAGTAGCATATATACATGAAAATATTCAGGAGAAAGCATACACCTTGTATATGGTCCCACATTACAAAGAATTTGTGCAAGATAAAGTGGGAGTATATATATTCAAACTTTAATTACCAATATTTTATTTCACGTGTAAATTAGTACGCATTACAAAGGATTTGTGCAAGATAATACGGCACAGAAGGAGTATATATATTCAAACTTTACCAATATTTTATTTCACGTGTAAATTGATACAACATTAAACGGTATAAGTACGATTGAAATACAACATTAAACACAACTCAATATAGAAAGTTCCAACTCTTAATTATTGGAGTACATTGCAATAGTAGAAACTTAAGAAGACTCAATTAATCATTCCACCATGAAAAGCATCCATGATCACCTTAGGTAAAGACAAACCAACCTCCATTCCTCCCTCACAATCCCCGGATTTAGACAACGACATTGCATATTTACCTCCATCAGTCGAATTTATTTCCAGCTTTCTCGCCCTACCCCACCCGAAATCCGCCCCATAGAAATCAAGCCGGGTCGACCCAGTAACCGCAAATAGTGATTTCGGCGCGGATGACTCGATTTCTGCTGTCCAGTTCATAGCACCTTCTAGAATATTCTCATTCTCGATCACCTTCTTCTTGATCACCTCTGATATAGCCTGAGCTGCAAGAATGAACCCTTCTTCTCCCACAAGATCCTGGTGACGGATCTTCGGCAGCCCGTATGATATGCAGTTGCCAAAGTAGTTTGCAGGAACATTAATACGTGGTCGTAGATCGACTCCAAAAAGGAAGAATTCAAGTTCATCGTCATGTAAAACGTTGTCTGAATCTTCTCCAGCAGCTACTGATTTTGCCAGACAACTCCATACGTAAGCTGACAGAACTACAAAAGAAGATACATGACCTAACCCTGGAATTCTTGCCTGAACCATGTTCTTCAGTTTCTTGATCTCGGCTGGTGCAAAAACATACGTTGCTCGAACCCGATTCGTCGGGACGGGGAAACAGGGCGGAGGAAGAGGAATCATTCTGAATCGGTCCCAATAAACAGTGTCCAATTCCGGGGAGTAGTTTATCAGGGATCGATTGAAGAGTGGCAAAGATTGATCACTTTGATTGATCAAGAACTCATCTTTGCCCCCATGTTTATTGTTCAAAGCCCATGATGTCATGAATGATTCAAACGAACTTGCATCGCCGACGCAGTGAAGGCTAGTGAGACCAATGCTGACTCCACGGCCCGGAAAGAGTGTGATCTTCAATGCAAGAACATGGAGCAGTTTGTGGTCGGATTCTTCGACTATTGGTCCCAATTCAGGGATGAAATCATAGAACTTATCAGCATCTCTCGCATGGTTTCCGACAAGATCGTCGAAATCATCACTGGACTCGGAGACAGTCACGGAGACCGAATCCCCAGCTTGATAACGAATCACGGGCCTTTCATCGGGCTTCGAAGAGTGCACTAGAAAGCCCGACAGCGGAAAGAAGTGTTTTAGGGTTATGGAGAGTGATTCTTTAAGATTTGGAATGAGGGTTTGTAAGAAATAAGACTTGGAACAGTTAGGGATGTTGTAGAAGAGGAGTTGATGGATTGGAGGAAAAGGCAACCAAGTAATGTCGAAGAAGATGAGCGGCAGAGATTGGTCGGCCACCGTGCCGGGTGGCGGCGCCACTTGATGACGTTCGAGGATGTTCATGATCGACCTGAGTTGATAAGATATATGTTTAAGGTGGTGGTTTTTGATCCAGCATTTGAAGCTCTTTTTATAGTTACAGTTTTTAGATAATCTCCATTAATTGTTTGATTAGAGATTAATTAAATGATGTGCGTCGTTTTATATGATTGAATGCGCGTATAGAGGAAGCAAGCTTGGATTATAACAGATAATCTCACTAATTTAATTTGATAGCGTCAGTTAAGTGTCATGCAAGAAACATTAACTTGTTTTCATTTTAATTAGTGTACGTAGTATTAATATTGCGAGTTTGATTTGAATTAGAAGTACTTTAGCGGATTGAATTAAGTATTCTACATTAAGTGTTTTATCGGTGTTTCACAATATAATAAAATTATATACCCTACAAATAACTAGTAAATCCTTGAGGCATGTGATGAATTTTGGATATTAATTATGACACAAGGCAAGAATATAATGAATGAAATATAAAAATGCAATAGGTAATTCCATTCGGTATTTTAGTGAGTCGAAAATCAAAATTGTCTCGCAACATTTTACTGTATTAAGTAAAAGTGCTACACTAGTTATAACGGATTGATTATGTGATATCCTCTCATGCTGAAAATGTAAAGACTTGTGAGATTGTAACAGACCATTTACACTCTGATAATTAATTATATTTTTTATTAAAAGTGTTATCACTATATTTAAAAATATTATAATTTTTAATTTATACTAAAATTATTCACGAAATATACTCATACCACTCTTATCATTTTTTTTTCTATTGAATATATATATATATATATATATATATATATATATATATATATATATAATAGTATAAATTAAAGGAGGAGTTTGGATTTATTAGGTAGCGTAGCATGATATGTCATTTTTATAGATTTTTAAATTTTTTTTAATAATAAATTTACTTAGAAAGGAAGATAATATAATTACTTTATTTTAAATAACTAATTAAAATATTTCATTTTTCTTTATTTTATTTAAAAATTTATCTAAAACTTCAAGTGTTTTTAGCTTTTTATTTTTAAATTGAATTTATATAAAAATTATATCAAATTAATTGTCTTTTCATGATTTTTAATTTGACATCCATATTACCAAATAATATATGATTGGAGAAATAGATTCTTAAATTTAATAACAATTTCTATATTGTAAAATATTTTTTAATAAAATATATTAATAAATAAAATATTTTTAGAAGATTAAGAAATTATTTAATATATTTAATCTATTTATCCTTAGAATTTTAAGTTTAATAGGTTTAGTTAATTATAAAATTCTAAATAAGGAATTTCATGAAAAAAATAAATCTTAGTTTAATATTAATTAATTTTCATAATTTTTTATCGTTAATTATTTATTTTATATTTATTTTATTATATTTAATAATTTATCCTTAATTATACAATAATTTATAATTGTTATATACATTTATTAATTTTATTTATTGAACGATAATAGTTAGGGATGGTAATGATATGGGCATTTCAAGTACCCATTCTATCCAAATCTTAACAGGGCAGGTATGGATAATTGTAAACGGATTTGGGACGGATACAGATAATTGTGAAAATCTCATAAGGATTTGGAACAGGTACGGATAATACCTCAATACCCACTGATGTACATATATATATATATATATATATATATATATATATATATATATATATATATATATATATTACACATAAAATTTAATATATTTATTTAAAATAATATAATTTAATTTATATTTAATTCATAATAATATAAATTTTAATTTAAATAATAGAAAAGATATAAATATTTATATAATAAATTAATATTAAATAGGTGTGGGTATCTGCGGGTATTGATAAACGGGTATGAGATGGGTACGGGTACAATAATAAATTTTAAAATGGAATGTGTACAGTTAGTTTTTATTTTAAAATCGCATAAGAGTACGAGTACAAAAAAAAATAAGCGGATAACCTACCCGTTGTCATCCCTAATAATAGTTTTATGTTTAATTATGATTTCTTAAGATTATACTTTTTATGTAATAATTTAAATATGATAATATAAGAACTTAATATATATAAAATTTGCATTGGCAATATAATATTGAAAATTATATATAAATTTATACTATAATGTTATGAAATTTTTAATAGGCATTACAAAAGTTTAACTTGTATATTTTTTTTTGGTTTAAAAATTTTAATATTAAAAAATTAATACTTTTATGAATAAAATTATTTTTATTAATTCATATAATTGTTAATATTATGGAAAAGACTTGTGCAAAACCGTCTCAGGTGAGAGCTTACGTCATAAGTATAAAAAGAAATAACTTCTATAATGGAAAGTGATACTCAATTGACGAAAAGCGACAATATTATTTTATAAAAAATTTATAATATAAATAAAAATTAAGTGATAAAATTTTATAATAAAAGTGATAACAATTCATAGTGAAAGTGTTATCACCATCCCTCAAGGACCATTCAATTTCTCCAACCGAATACATTTTTTGGGTACTCCAACCAAATACACTATATTATTCGGGTACTACAACCGAACACAATATGAAATTGAATATATCTTTCGGGTACTCCAACCAAACACACAATATACTATTCGGGTACTATAACCAAACACAATATAAAATTTTAATTATTAGAATATTTATGTCTTATTAATTTTGAATATTTTAATTTAATTATTTTTTGAGTACGTTTAACAAATTCGAAAATACGAATAGCTGATTCCATAAAAAATTCGAATATCCCGCGTATTACGCGGAATTCGTACTAGTATATATATATATATATATATATATATATATATATATATATATATATATATATATAGTTATAAAGATTAATAGATTATCACTTCTTTCCGATCTAAGAAAAGTTCAATTAAGTTTCACCATTTTTAAAATAACTTTAATTAAATCCAAATTTGAATAAAATTACACGTGACGCTTAAGTGGCAGAGTGCTACATGTTTTCCAAACTTGTGATTTATGTCGAAATTTTAACTAAAGTTAGGCAACTTAAAAAGTTTTAAGTGCTATTTAAAAATTCTACAAAATAAATTGAATAAATAAAAAAAATTGTGGAATTTATCGATATTTAACTCAATTGTTCACAAACGCTCCTATTTTTATGATCTTTTGTTTGCTTTTACAAATGATTTAATCATTTTTAATATGATGGAATCTCAATTAATGTTGCATCATGGCTGGTTAATTAGTTATATGTTGTGTTAATTGGTTGTTAGTAAAACTGTTAAACCTGATCAAGAGAATTGATTATCAGATGATGAGGTTAGAACCGAATTAACTAACCTGTCCCAAAGGAAATTGACTTATGAGTTATCAGTAACTCTTGCGTATTTTTAAAGTTTCCTCAAGTACTCATCTTTTCTGGTACCCCTTATAACTCATCTTAATGCCGTTGAATTTCAAGTGCTATATTTATTTAAATAAAAAATATATACTATTTTTTATTAATTTTTAAAAACTAGTACTTTAACATAGAAGCACGTCTTGGTTCCAAATCCAACAGCTACTGTAGCCTTGAGGATATTGAAAACCTCATCATCCGATAATCAGTTCTGTTGATCAGCTTTCAAAGTTTAGCTAACAAACAATATTTAAATAATCAATTCTATTGATCACGCATATGATCAGGTTTCATCCACAACCTTTCTTTTCTTTTCTTTGATTGCTGCTACAAGTGCATCAGCGGTAAATAAAATATGTTTTTAGCATCAGCTCCTTTGTACACCAAAGTCAGTTAATCTGAAATCCTGATAAAAGGAACACGCAGAATGGAAACAATATGAAAAACAGACTAAAAGACGAGGAAAATCAACCAGGCGATAAGAAACTACTTAATTAATTCATCTAATAGCAATGTCCTCTCAGGGTGCATTGAAGCTAAGTCCAAACCTCCAATAAATCATAATCGGGTCACCAAATTATACTTTAAACTGGTAAACAATTGATTCTGAGTTTAGGGATTCCATGGGAAAGGTCGAGCTGCGCTCATCCGACGCCTCGATTAATTGCCCCAACTCTTGGAAGCTCTCCGGAGTTGCTTCAATCAGCTTCAGCCTAATCACCGCCGTAGAAGAAGGTACTGCGGAAGTCGTTGACGCCATCGAATGTCGGTAATTTACCAATAGTCTTTTTTTATTGTGCCATTGCACCTGGATGCGTCGAAATAATTGGTCTTGGCCTCGGGACTACTGAGATGGTGGAGGCGGGGTGACGGCGCCGCTGCTGATGGCGGAGGATTTGGACCTGGAATTGGGTGCCGGGTAAAACAAAATATAATTGTAATAATCTTTTTTTTTTCAGTACTAACTACTAATGAGATTTAAAAAAAAAAAAAAAGTATTGCTAATTTTAAGAAATATTTTAATTTTAAAATTCCTTAAAAGACATCACTTGAAAGACATTGATGAGCAAGATATGATGTTTATGAGCGACATTTTTAAGAAAATTGAGAATAAATGTCGCCTGAAAGATATTGGTAGGTCAAAACCGATGTGTATAAGAGCTTATTTTAACTTGCAAACAAAATCGGCTGAAAGACATCGGTTAACTAGTTTATTTTTTGTTTTAATTGTAAATAGACATCTCTTGAAAGACATCGACAAGTGAAAATCAATGTCTATTTGAGCTTCTTTTTTACTTGAAATAGACATCGCCATAAATACATCATTTACTCAATTAGTAAAACCGATGCCTAAACACACATTTTTTTAACTTACGAATAGACATCACTTGAAAGACATCGATTATTTAAAATCGATGTCTATCACCTCTTCATTTTTACTTGCTAATAGACATCGTATGAAACACATTGGTTGATGAAAATCGATGTCTATCAATACTTCTTTATTTACTTGCAAATAGACATCGCTTGAGAGACATCAGTTAATGAAAATCGATGTCTATTAAACTTTATTTTTAACTTGTAAATAGACATCGCTTTAAAGACATCAGTTAATTGATAATCGATGTCTATTAACACTTTTTTTTTTTGCAAATATACATCGCTTGAAAGATATCGGTTGTTGAAAATCAATGTGTATCAGCACATTTTCTCGGAAAACCTAGACAAGACATTAGTTTTTCATGAAAAAAGACATCTATGATTAACCGATGTTTATCGTCGTATTTGTTGTAGTGTTAATTATTTCAAATAACTTCAGTAATGATCGATCAAACTTCAAAAGTTCTTTATTCATCTTAATTACTTATGAATGTGCTGAATTAAAAAATAATAATAATAATTGGCCCTTTTCAAATTAAAATAAATAAAAAGTGTAGAGTGATCATATAACAACATCCATTATACTACATTCTCTACTCCACCTTTCTTGCTTCATCTCTTTCAGATTCAATAATAATCCAGGTTTATAATTACTTTAACTACATATATAAAAGTAGTAATTTCGACACACCAAATTAACAATTCATATACTAGTATACAAACTTTTTCTATGACTATATGTTTCATCTTCAAACGACATCGATCATTTGAAAATGTAACACTCTCCACTCATCAAAGTGACAGTATTTTCTCCATTTCACCTGCAAAAAGAGCAGCAAAAACATCCATCTCTATCTTAGGCAAACACAAACCAACCTCAAACCCCCCAAACTCCCTCGATTTACACAAAGACATGGCGTATTTCGCTCCATCAATTGAACACACTTCCATCTTCCTCGCCTTTCCCCATCCGAAATCCGCACTGTAAACATCGAATCGAGTCGAACCTGAAACAGACAGCACCACTTTGTTCACCACTGACGACTCGAAATCTTTCAGCCAATTCTCCGCACCCTCAAGAATCTTATCGTTGTCGATCACATTCCTTTTTATCTCCTCTGATATCGCCTGAGCTCCGACAAGGAACCCTTCTTCCCCGACCAGATCCCGCCGCTGGATCCTGGCCAGGCTGTAAGTTAAGCAGTTGCCGAAGTAGTTTCCAGGAACAGGTGGATGCATACGAGACCTTAGATCGACTGCAAACAAGAACTGTTCGAGCTCTTCTTCATCATGATCATCAACACCTGCAATTGACTTCACAAAACATGTCCAGATGTAGGCTGCAATCACTACAAAAGATGTTACATGAGCTAAACCTGGAATTCTTGCAAGAACCAAGCCCTTCAGTTTCTCGATTTCCGATCGGGTGAAAACGAACGCCGATCGGACTTTATTCATGGGTAACGGGAAAGAAGACGATGGAAATGGAGTTTTCTTGATGTGATTCCAGTACATAGAATCCAGCTCTTCAGGGTAGCTCATCACTGATTTGTCGAAAAGAGGCAAACACTGATCAACATCATCATCACTATGTCTGATCAAGAATTCTTCTTGTCCGAATTTATTGATCGCAGCCCATGATCTTATAAACGCTGAAAACGAACTAGCATCTCCGACGCTATGATGGCTGTTCAGACCAATGCAAACACCACGGCCCGAAAACAGAGTAATTTGCAGGGCAAGAATCTTGATCAGTTTGTGATCGAGTTCTTCGATTACAGGCCCCATTTGAGGGATGAAATCGTAGAACATATCAGCATCTCTTGCATGGTTTCCGACAAGGTTTTCATAACCAACACTGGCCTCGAAAACGCTAACCGAAACTGCATCACCGTCCCGAAAACGAATCACGGGCTTTTCGTCAGGATTGTAAGGGTAAACTATGTTGCCTGCCAGGGGATAGAAGTGTTGGAGAGTTAGGGAGAGTGATTCCTTAAGTTTTGGAACTAGGGTTTCCAAGAAATAAGGTTTGGAACAGTTAGGGATGTCGTAGAAGAGAAGTTGATGAATGGGGAGAAAATGCAGCCAAGTGATGTCGAAAAATATGAGCGGCAGAGATTGGTCCGCCGCCGCGCCAGGCGGCGGCTCGACTCGAAAGGTTTCAAGCAGGATCATAGTCGGAGTAGACATTATGCAATACGGATTTGATGGAATATTTGACGTCTTTTTTATAGCTTAATTTAGATATTAATTCTTGATTGATTGTGTATGTATGAAGTTACTAGAAATAAATGCAGTAGCTAATCCTGCAACTTAATTAGAATTGAAGCAACAGGTTAGCACCATCTAACTATTTAAATGTGTGCGTTTGTCAATTTAATAATTGTGGGAGGCTAAACTATGGAATTTTATATTTTTAAAAAAAAATGGCATTTTTATGATTTGGTAATTATATTTAAATTTAAATTTAAAAAAAATTATAGTGTATGATATATTTTTTAAAAATAAATACTCGCTCCGTTTCATAATAAATGTTAACAATTTTTATTTTCTTTTCCACAATAAATGTTATACTCAAAAAATGGAATTATCTAATCAATTTATAACATCAAAATATATCTTATTTTCAATTTTACCATTTTCCCTTAACATACATTAAAATTTATTTATTACATAAAATGATTATACTACTTTTTAAAAATCAATAAAATTAATTAAAAAATACTAACTATTTTTTTTTAGTTCCATATCTATATAGTAAGTGCGACGTTATTTAGAGACGAGGAAGATCAAAAATTACATTTTCACTATTGTCCAAAATAATACTCCTTCCATCGTCATGGAGCAATTAAAATTAATTGATTATACCTCGTTTATTTATGAAAAGCGATGTTTTAATTATATTTTATTTATTAGTTTTTGGGAATAATAATAGAGTTCTCTTGGAAAACAAACACTCCTAAATGATAAATTAAAGAAAGATAAATTAATTTTATTGAAAATTTATTTGTGTTGATATCTAATTTTTTATGGTATAAAGAATATAATGAGATCAACTTATATTTCCTATAATGAGGTCATAATTTTTTTTTTCATTTGATTGTCTTAAAATATTTATTACAATCAAAAATTAAATATTCCATTAATCTAACGACCTCAAAATATATTTTAATTTTAATCTTTTTTATCTCTATCTAACATATACTCCATAACTAATACTCTATTCGTACTGCATTAAGGTTTACGTTTTCTATTTTGATTTGTTCTAATTTCCAAATTAAGGTTTACATTTCTATTTTATCAAGTAAAACTCATACAGAACAATAATTTATTCCACATAGGGCCCACACATAATACTAATATAACTACCCATTATACATTAAATATTATTGTTGATGTGTGTTCTCAGCTAGTTACTTTTGTGATTAAGAAGGAAGAGATGATTGTTTTAACTGAACTAAGAACGATCACAACAAACACAATAAACTAATAAACGTGTGAGAGAGGGGATCCGACCAAAGACCTTAACCGATTTTATTACTCTCCTCCAGAACAACACTCATAAAATCCTCTCAATTACAAGTGTAATGTCAAGTATGAGAATAAGTAACCTGCTTCTCTCTTGTGAGAGAAGTTATTTATACTACCAGTAAACTCTAATGGTCGTCCAATCCCAGTTGCCATCTGGATGGAGACAAGCAGTCATAAATGAGAGCTGGTCGGTACACCGACGACTTTGGGGTGGTGCAGGGAGCTGTCAGGTGACTTGCAGAGTATAGCAGGTCTCCTTTTGTCCTTTGCTGGTTTCCTATTGGCGGATAAAGAGGAACGTGCCAGTCGTGTGTTGTCTTCTAGTTGGGAGTGTTGTTCAAGACATCTTTTTTTACCGTTATTCTTGTCTTCTAGCCTGCTACTTCTAGCCGTTCTCCCAGTAATGTATGTACTTTACCTTGCAGGCCTGATAATCCCATTTAGCTTCGGAAGGGTGGGTTTCCGAAGCTATGATGTTCCTCTGAGTCACTGAATGTCTCCTTTGGCTTCGGAACCGATGTGTCCCGTTAAGGTATTTCGGCCATCGATTCCCTTGGTAAGTTTCCTGCTCTTCGGCCCTCTCCTGGTTTCATCCTCATGGTTCTTCGGCCCCTGATTATGAGTTCATCTTTTGAGCTTCTTCTCGGCTACCCCGTTGATGTTTCCTGGGCTCTCTTTTGGCCGCAATCATCTCATGAGTTATCATTTCTTCTTGTTCTTGGACCTTTCCGTAACTAGACCTTTTGTTCGTGACGGGTCAGCTTGTTGAGCTTTCGGCCCATTTGGCATGGGGATATAATACCAATAACAATTATATTTCTGATCAACTCACTATCTATTAAAATACATCTCTTAATCTCTAAACAAAAAGCAAACGTCAACGTTAATACGGGATGGAAAGAGTATATTTTTTAATTTATTTACTCACTCCATCCGCTCGAAAGAAGGTATTTCTTCTATTTTGGTTATCCACCCCAAACCCACTAATACAATTAGAAAGTGGGGCTCATACTCCCACTAATACTACTATCCACTACACATTAAATAATACTTTTAATCAACGTGTGTAAAAATAAAAGATCATCCTTCGTGCGGACAAGGGAGTATAATCTAAAAATATTAAATTATCATTACAAAAGCAATAAAAAGTCCATTTGATATTCTCCCTCCGTCTCCTTTAAAGAGTGTATTTTTTTCATTTTGGGCGTTTCACTCAAAAAATCTCCTTTCCTTTTTTATATACATAGGACCCACACACATTAATACAATTAAAATATGAGACACGCACCCCTATTAATACAACTATTCATTACACATTAAAAAATAATATTTCTTAATCCATATTATAAAAAAAATCAAATGAACGATAGGACAGAAGGAGCAAAGAAAAAAAAAATTCTTGAAGAAAGTGCAAGTGCAGAACAATAAACGTGCGATTCTGAGAACCATTGGCTGATAAGTAGAGCGGTAGGTGGGAATTGGGAGTGAGCACATGATTATTCTATTCCAAAGAGGAGGACCCGCTTTCAAGTTTTTTTTTTTAATGAATAATTAATTCAGAGAAGTAGACAATTATCTCCGTGTCGCTTCCGCGCTTGAAAATGGCCAAGGTTTGATCTGTCGTGAATTTGACATTTTTTAACTTTGAAAAAGAAATGCATGCTCAAATATTAATATACCTATAGTTTTATTTAATTATTATAAGACTTTTGTATTCTATATGGTTGATTTAGCCGATCTAAGTTTACGCTCCTTCCGTCCCGTTTTAAAGTTTACATTTGCTTTTTGCTCGTTGCTTAAGAAGTATAATATTTTAATCAATAGTTGGTAGAAAGATATAATATTTAATGTAAAGTGGGTATGTGTATTACTATTGGATGTGTGAACCATAGTGATATATTAATTGTTTTAGGTGGGTCTCATATTCCAAAAAAGGAAACGTAAACATTGAAATAGAATGCCCAAAATAGAAATATGTAAATATTGAAATGAGACCGGGAGAGTATGATTTAAAAAAAAATCAATGTTTGTTTTGAATTTTTAATTAGATTTAATTTTATATTAAATTTATAAGTGAGAGGGGGGTGATGATATTTGAAATAGAAACTTAATTAATAGTATAAAAATATAGAGTAGGTATGAATTAAAAATTAATGAAATTTATAGAGTATAAAACCGTGATTTTTAATTATAAAAATGTGTGAGTAATTTTTAAAACCCAAAATCTATTTTCAAAACGAAATTAATAATACTCCTTTTGACCTATCGTACACCGATGTATATATCTTTAAAAAGAAAAGATATATTGTAAGATGGTAATTATACTGAATGGGTTATTACTTATGAGACAGAACAATTTAACAATATATCTTTAAAAAGAAAAGATATATAGTAAGACAATTTAACAATATATCTTTAAAAAGAAAAGATATATAGTAAGATGGTAATTATACTAGATGGGTTATGACTTATGAGACGGAACGATTTGTTGTTAAAGTATATATTTATATAATAATTACTCCCTCCGTCCCGTTTCAATGTTTACGTTTGCTTTTTGCACGTTTATTAAGAAGTATAATATTTAATAGATAGTGAGTGGAAAAATAAAATATTTTATGTAAAATGGGTAGGTGTATTAGTGTTGGATGATATATTAATTGTTTTAGGTGGGTCCCATATTCCAAAAAGGGAAAAATTAAACATTGAAATGAAACGTGCAAAATAGAAACGTAAACGTTGAAACGGGACGGATGGAGTATATTTTAGCCATAAGTTGACCGTCTCACCATCTATTTCATATATATATATATATATATATATATATATATATATATATATATATGTCACAAGAGAGCTTACACATCGTTGTGGAATATAAATTCAAATTATTGTCTTAATCTAATTCACAAAATATAAATCGTAATCATATGCATTCTGTACTTGTATCCAACAACTTAACAAATTATCAAGAATCATTCACAAACAAATAGTGATTGAGGGCTTTGTTGAATAAGGTTGTAAAAGCATCCATCTTAGGTTTAGAAAGAGCCAACCCTATTTCAGTACCCCCAATCACCTCTCTACTCTCACTAAGAGATATTGCATTTGCAATGTCAATTGACACTTCTTCAAATTTCACGGGTCTTCCCCACCCGAAATCCAACCCATAGAGATCCACCTTTGGTGACCCGGTCACCGTGACATGGAGATCCGATTCGCGAATATCATTCCATTCCGATATCCAATTCTTAGCTCCGATCAACATGTCTCCATTTAATTTCTTGATTGTATCCCCAATAGCTTTTGCAGCATAAACGACACCGTTTTCCCCCATTAATTCTCTTCGGGTTGCTGATGATCTACCAAACCCGACACAATTGCCCACGTAGGTGTTAGGTACGGTGTACGGTAATCGGGTCATTCCACCCGCAATGAACCCGAAATAATGAATATTTTGGCCCCCATTGACTTCGTTTCTCCACGAGTGCACCTTCACCCAACATGCCCATATGAACCCACATACGATGACGTAAGGGGTAAGTAGCCATTGGGTCGACCCAAATAGAATACCCGACCGGGTCAGTATCCACTTCTTTATTTGATCCATTTCTTTCGGACCCAACACAAAAGTAGCTCTAATTGTATCATTATAATTACTAGTTGACCAATAATCATAATTACTCCTTCCATTAAGCTCATTACCTGTGGTCTTCATCTTCCACCACTCTTTCAAGAAAGTTGACCCAAGCCCACTCGAATCGAATATCACCGACCTATCATGGAACGCCACCTGTCGCTCATCTCCCCAAGCTCCACCGTTCCTGTTGAGTGACGCCCACGCGCTCAAGAAATTGTTGAATGTTCTCCAATCAGCAACCACATTGCGTAATGTGAATCCGATGGAAATCCCTGTATCAGGAAACAGAGTAATTTGGATGGATAAAAGAGGTTGTTTTGAACCTTCGGCTGCTGTCGGAACTGGAACCAGGCCGTGAAAATCTCTGCCCAATCTGCGGTGGTTTCCGGCGAGATTCTTGAAGACACCAGCCTCCGCCGCCGCAATGGTCAAGGAGACGGAGTCGTTTTCAGCGTATTCGAGATGGGGTTCGTCGGATATCTCCGACGGCATTACCAACTTTCCGGCGAGAGGGAAGAAGTGTTCCAGAGTAAGAGAGAGAGTGTGCTTGAGATTTGGAAGAATGGTTTCTGTGAAGTGGGTGGTGGTGGTGGGGTGGTCATAGAAGAAGAGGGGTTGGATGGGGGAGAAAAAAAGCCATGGTATGTCGAAAAATGTGAGAGGGAGAGAAACAGGCTGAACGGCGCCCGGCGGCGGAGAGATGGGGCAGCGCTCCACCACCGTGAGATTAGTCGAAGAAGCCATATTTTAGGGCGGTGGAGGTGGTGGTAGCGGTGGAGCAAAGTTTAATTGAGTATAATACTATATTCTAGAAGGGAATAGCTTTAATAAATTTTATATAAAGATAGTATAATACTCCCTTCCTATAGTTAAGTTCACCGTCCTATAGTTAAGTTCACCGACATGGTAGATACGGAGTTTAAAAAAAGTTATTTTTTACTAATTTTATTGGTATTTTTGAAATTAAGATAACTTTTGAGGTTTTTGGTTAATGTGAAGTTTCATTTTTTGAATGGTAAAAATAAGTGTGGGACGGACGAAAATGGAAAGGTGTGAACATAAGTGTAGACGTAGGGAATATATTCCAACCAATTAATAATGTTGAGCTTGGAATCTTTTTTGTTTTTAATTCATGGTTTTTATTATTATTGTTATTATTATTTTTTTAATGTTGTACATTGCTGTTGTTTGAATTATTTGAGAGTTTTAGGTTGCTATGAAGGCGACAATTTTTTTTAATATACATTTTTATAATAATAATTAGTTAATTTTTAAATGAAAAATATTGGTTTTTATTAAGATAAATAAGAGTGTAGAATTTTAAAAAAGAAGTGTAATGAATAATTTATGTAATATGTTAATAGAAATGAAAGTATTGAGTATGAAAAAGAATATTGAAATGTAATATTGGAAAAAAATGCTTTAGCAATTAGACCTTTAGGTGTGAGTTATTCAAGTAATCCAATTTCAACCAAATTATTTATACTTTATAATTTGTGTTTAAAGGTTCTGAAAGTAATTGACTTGCTTTTCTAATTTTTATTTCATTTTCTATTTTATTATCTTAATTCACAAGGGCGGTGTGTGTATTAAAATAAGAGATTATAGTTTGATTCGTCTAATAAAAAATCATAGCTCACATGACACAATTATTGTAAGACGCCCATTATTAACTTTTAAATCGTTATCACTGAGAAGCCCAAACATTATTTTTTACTAGTCCCAAATCAAAGTGGGCAAGATTAAGTTTATATTTTGTACGAGTATTAAGAAATACAATATTTTAAGGTATACTAAGATTAAAAAATAATATTTTAATGTAAAATGCATAATTATATTAATATTATATGTGAATCCATAAAAATATATCAATTATTTTATATAGATCTCGTTTACAAGAAAAATGTAATTGAGTGGGATGCCTTAAATAAAATTGTGCTGCTATTAATGTGGAACGGATCGGAGTATATAAATATTTAAAGATGAGAGTTCGAGTGAAAATAATAATACTCCCTCCGTCCTGGGTATTTTTACCCGTTTGTACGGGCACGGAGATTAAGACGTTTTATTTTTTTAATATATAATGTAAGAGAAAGTAGGGATAAATTAGTAATTTAAAAAGAAAAAGTGAATAAAGTTATTGGGAATGATGAATAAAGTGTAAAAAAGTACTTAAAGTTGTTGGGATTGTAAAAAGTAGGTAATAAAATATTATGTATTTTTGCCAAAAATGGAATGGGTAAAAATACGTGGGACACCCCAAAATGGAAAGTGGGTAAAAATACGTGGGACGGAGGGAGTAATAAGTATGATAAATTGAAAGATTGGACAGTTTACAAAGTGTAGCTAGACAGATGTTCAAAATTTCATAGAGACAACTAAACCCCACAACAACGTATGATGGTACAATGGAGCCAAGTGAGGAAGAATACTGTGGATCTTGTATTTTGATACCTATACTCATATAGTAAGAATCAAATCTATAATACAACAAATTTTATTTAGACATGAAATAAATACACACCCTTTTTTATTGGATGCATACCTTATAATTAAATTATTAAAATATATTAATATATTTTAAAAGTCTATATTACCCTTATGATTATTAAATACACACCCTATATATTTATTTTGTATATATTTTTAAATAAAATTATATTTTATGCACATCTTATCCTATAAAATAAAATCTTTAATATCCCAATAAATAAAATCTTTATTATCCCAATTCTTCGAACAACTTGTTCCTCTTTTATGGTTGAGTTCTTCTTCATCATGTTTTCTCAGATTGTTGGCGCAAGTATTCTCATCTAATGTATTTTTTTCTCTTCTAATGTCAATCATATTGAATAAATTTTGAAATACAGATTTGCAAACAATGTTTAAATTAAACGTTCAGATCTTCATTTGCAGAGCAGTTTCTTCTTTCTTTTCTTTTTTTTTTTCTTTTCTTTTCTTTTTTTATTTTTTTAATTTTTTAATTTGAATCACCAAATCTATATTTTATCAAATTAAAGAAACAAAATTATTTATTTGAATTCCTTGTTTGACTTTGGGCATAAACACGGGGATACCAAATAACTCTGTCCTTTTATAAGCACATTTACTTCCATTGTTTCTCATTCTTTAATCTTATCATTGCACATTTTCCTCCACTACGACAGACCACAAACAAAATCTATAGTTTAAGAGAGAGAAAGTTGATTATTATTAGTGTAAAAAATTAATATTGGATCGAACAATAATTAAATTCAGCCATAGAAAACGACTTAGAACTTGAGAATTAAGGTCGATTGCAGTTTATACTTTATACGAATGAATTTATTATTTTTCAAGTACGTAATACAGAACTTAAAATTTTGAAAAGGGTAAGAAAAGATTTTATTTTGATAAGTACGGATTTAAATTTTTTTAGTGGGTGTGTATAATCTTAATTTTAAAAGGGTAGTTTTGGATTTGTTGGGGATGTGTATAAAATAAAATTAAGAAATAAAAAATATAAAGGGGTGTGTATGTAATAAAAGGTGTGTATTTAATAAAAATGGTGTGTATTTAATAATGCTCTTTTATTTATTATTGGGGAGTGTGTCACGTGTTTTGTGTCCACATATAATACTAACTATTTCAATTAAACTAAAAGAATAAAGGCACAATAAGTACAATATTGCGATTAATAACTTATTTTAATACGGTTTAGGCCATCTCCAATCCATTACCCTTTTACCCAAATTTTTGGGTAAAAGGGTACAATGTCCTCCAATAGCTACCATTTTTACTCAAAAAATTTGGGTAAAAGGAAAACCTTACCCAAATTTGGGCAAATTTGGGTGTTACCCAAATTTGTTACCCAAATATTTTTTTTCTTTTATAATTATTTTTAATGATCAATTTAAATATAATTATATTTATATATATTTTGAACCACTCTTAATAATTATTTTAATTGTTAAATATATATTTATATTTTTTATGTTTTATATAATTAATATATAATAAATTATGTGTCATTAAAATAATTTAAAAAATTACTTCATGCACAATTAAAACTACATATTACATTAAAAAAAATTACATTGAAAATTAAAAAAGATAGACATACAAATACATTAGATTTGAAAATATATTTTAATAATTTAAAATTTGATTGATAAATAATCAATTTAGAATATTATAATTATTTAAATTTAATAAAATAATATTTTTAATAAGATTCTATAGAATATTCCCTTTTTATCAAATTTTGGGTAAAAATCATTGAAGAAGATAGACACTAAATCACCAAAAATTTGGTGATTTGGGTAAGGGGCGCCATTGGGGTTGCCCTTATAGTTTATTTTTATCTCTTCATTATTCATAAAACTTTATAACTTATGTGCTACTTTAATTCAAGGTTTTAATCTTTATTTTTAAGATTTAAAGGATTTTTTATACCCATTCAAGATCTATTTTACTTTTTAAGATTGGAATTTATTCGAATTAGAATATAATATTACTTTATACATAAAAAAAGTTTTATATATATATATATATATAATGTATTTTATAATAAATTAAAAAATTATATGTACAATTAGTTTCATAACATATATGCTATAAACAAGTAGTAATAAAAAGCGATAAGATTTAAATAAAAATGTGTTACTTAATTAATAAAAATTAATAATGATGTAATAAATTATTTCATAAACTATTTATAATAATCAAAATAAAAGGCGACAACATTTAAAAAAAATGATAACTTTCTTATTAAAGAATGATGGTAATTAATTAAAAAAACAAATCTCACCTTTGGTTTCCTGCTAGATTATCCCAAAACAAAGTAATTGGATGTATTTCTATTTGGAATTATAAAGACTTCGTCAAACATTAATTACGAAATAGAAGAAACTATAATTAAAAAATAATAATAGTAGTCGCAGTATTCACAATTAGTTTGGCATGTTAATTGTGAATATATGGTTGATGATGGATGCAGTTGGGATGGGGCCTAATGAACAATAATCATATGTAGCGCGTAACACGTTGCATTTTAATAGGATATATACCATACAAGCTAGTCTAAATAGATGCAACCAAATTTTGATAATTAATTATTATTGGACTTTTGAATGGTATCCGTCTTCTATTCAATTGGCAAACATTTATTTTATATTGAATTATTGTATACTCCTTCCGTGGCTAAATTTGTACGAAAATAAAAAATACATATGAGTATATAATAATTTAATATGTAAAAATAAAAATAATAATTTAATATTTAAGAAATTAAAAAAAAGTATAAATTTTAATGTGTAATTGATAGTTGTATTAATATTATATAAGTAGGTTTCATAAACATATTGTATTAATTGTTGGGTCACATTAAATGCACACCCCATCTTATTGAATACACATTCCATCTTTATATGTTAAAAAAATATAATTTTAAAATGTCTAAATTATCCTTTTATCATTAAATACACACCCCTTATATATAAAAGTAATCTTTTAATACTTTTGGGAGAAATGTAGTACTCCTATATTTTTTTTAGTAAATAAATTACTCATTAGGTATGTTTTGTGTGTTAAAAAATTATTACAATTTTATATTAAAGCTTATTGGGGGAATACTAATTTAGTGTCATTTCTTTTATAGAGATATGAAGACAAATATGAGATAGACTAAAATGGAAATAACAAAGTTGAGATCGGGATAATGTAGCATTTTAAAAAATTTTAAAATAAAATTTACAAAATAAGTAATGTTGAAATTAAGAGTGATATGCTTTGAAAATGATCAAATACAAAGTGTGAAGGGAAGTGGATAACGTACCAATTTTAGTTTTTTTTTTTTAAGGATAACGTACTATTTTTAGTTTTTTTAAGTAAAATTTAAAAATTCGATAAGAGACACTCTTGAGCCAACTTAAACATAATTTGATTTTATTTTTCCTCGCTTTTAGTTATTATTGCATGTGTCGTGTGCATTAATAAAATACAAAATGAAATGTTGAAATTAAAATAAGGATTTACTCATATTTTAAATTAAAGACAAGTAAACATTACTATAGCTAGCCCTATAAATAGAGAATATGGGATCTAAAAAGACCGCTTTAACATACTTCTATATCAATATTTGTTTAAGTAACGCATAAAATAAGTAAAATTTTAAATTTTATTGTTCTAGGCTCTAGAGTACCTTTCTTTTAGGATTTAAATTTCTCTATTTTATATATGTAACCTATCTACATTGCGGCACAAAAGTTAACATTATAATATATGGCATTCGAAAAAATAAACAAATACTAAGCGAATTAATGTATAAATCAATATACTATAAACTTAGGAGAATTCATTCACATTCAATTATGTGATTGAGTTCTTTATTAATGGTAATAAGGAGATCCATCTTAGGCTTGGTGAGAGCCACACCTAGCTCAATCCCACCAATCATCCCTCTTGTTTCAGTAACTGAGATTGAACCCGATTTATCAATCGACACTTCTTCAACTTTTATGGGTTTTCCCCACCCGAAATCCAACTCATATAGACCTAATTTAAGTGATTCGGTTATAATGACATGAAGATCCGATTCTTGCAGTACCTTCCATTCTGAGATCCAATTTTGTGCTCCACACATGATGTCCTCATTCAATACGGTCACTCTATCCCCTATGGCTTTTATTGCATGAACTATACCGTTAACTCCGAGTAATTCGGTTCGGGTACTTGATGCTCTACCAAACCCGACACAATTGCCCACGTAAGTAGTGGGTACGGTGTAGGGTAACCGGTGCACTCCTCCTGCAATGTAACCAAAATAACAAAGATTTTGGCAATCACTTTCATAGGAGAGTAATTTAGTCCAACACACCCATATGAATGCACAACAAATGTTGCATGGGGAAAGTAGCAACTGGGTCGACCCGAATAGCGCCTCGGACCGGTTCAAGATCCATTTTTTTATTCGATCCACTTGGCTTGGACCAAACACGAAAGTAGCTCTCACCATGTCATTGGCTGACCTGTTTTCGTACTTATTGGCGTTTCTTGTGCTCCGCCATTCCGTAAGTAGGGTCGACCCGAGGTCTGTCGGGTCTATAATCACTGACCTATCATGAAACGCCACCTGTCGCTGATGGTCATCATCTTCCGACATAACACCATTTTGGACAGCGAAGCCCAATCCCGCAAGAAATTGTTGAACGTCCGCCAATCCGCCACCACATTTTGCAACGTGAATCCTATGCAGATCCCTGTTTTAGGAAAAACTATGATTTGGATGGCTAAAAGTGGTTGTTTTGATCCTACTGTACCTCCCAATTCTGGAACCAAGTCATGAAAATCTTGACTGGTTTTCGGGTGGTCGCCGACGAGGTTCTGGAAGTCGCCGGCGTCCGCCTCTGCCGCCACCGCAACGGTCAAGGAAATGGAGTCATTCTCAGTGTACTCGAGATGGGGTGCGGCGGATAACGCCGTCGGCATTACCAGGTTTCCGGCGAGGGGGAAGAAGTGTTGGAGAGAGAGAGAGAGATTACGCTTGAGCGTCGGTAGGGTGTTTTCGGTGAAGTCGGCGGCGGAGATGGGTAGGTCGTAGAAGAAGAGGGGTTGGTTGGGGGCGAAAAGAAGCCATGGTATGTCGAAATGTGTGAGGGGGAGAGTGACTGGCGGCGCAGAGAGCGGCGGCGGAGAGATTCGGCAGCGCTCCACCACCGTGAGATATACCATTCTGGTGGCGCACGGCGGAGGTGGTGGATGAAATGTGTTAAGAGTCGCAGTAATTAATAATGGTGAGTACGAGTAACAGAAGACGACTGTCTTGTGAATTAATTGAGGAAGTCGTTAAAAGGTGTGGCCCAGTACCATTTTGTCACATTTGGGTCCACTTTATTGTGCTTCAATCATTAAATTTAGGAAAAAATGGCCCAACTATTTATTAACCATCTGCCCAATTTAATTATTATTTCACAATAAAAACACAGAGGCCCAATTGAGACTTGCACGTTTTAATCCAAACCAGACAAGACGTCAATTAATCTTTAATTTTTTTTATCAATTAATATCATATTAAATTATAAAAAAATAAATTAAAGGCGAAGATTTATACGATACTGTCTCGAGTTTACATGAGACAGATAAAAAATAAAAACATCATTATTACTTCCACTATAAAATGTTCACTGCATCATTATATCATTATAATTTATTATCGATTAAGTATCACGTTTCATTATTAATGTTACTACTTTTTATCCCTTTAATATAAATACTTTTATAATACAATCTCAAACAAGCCTTGGGAGCAACTATTATTCAAAGTTTGTTGAGGATTATTGAACACCTCATACACGGAGTTGAATTCGTAAATTTATTAACTATAAGTGTCAAATAATGACGATTATTTTTTCATAATCAAATCGATGATTTCTATCTAAATGTCGATTAATGGATCGAATTAATTAATTAATTAAATTGTGTATCTCATTTTGCTGCGGAGTTATTAAATTAAAATCTTCAAGCGAGGGGAAGAGGACAAGTGTTCAGCATGACAATATTATGATTTCATTTCAATTAAACAAAGATTAAGATGTGGCGTTAAATCAAATAAAATTAAATTAATTTTACTTATATAGGGTTAAGATAAAGATGTCGCATGACACCCTAACAAGGGAACATATAAGATGAAGTTTGATCTTAATTTAATTTAAATTAGATTTGTTCCTATTAAGTTAATTGTGTTCATATTAAGTTCATGCATTTGTGTCATTTTCAAAGTTAAATTTATTGACTATTGTAAAAGGCGGTGAATATCAAACGTCATTCTTTATAATAATTTTAATTTATGAAAGGATAGAGCCGAAAAATTAAAATTTTTAGTATAATTTTTAAAAAAAAAATCCATATAAATCTTAGTAAGATCTACTAAAGTCATTAAAAAATTATTAATTTCTAATCTGGTAGTAATTATCAAGTGTTATCATTTCAGTACCCGTGAGTTTAATTAATAATTGACATACAATCTTTAAACACGTAAATATCCAACTTGAAAATTTCACTAATGCCCCTGCATGCATTTACTTTTTTTTATTTTTAAACTCAGTTTAATCTCATTTAATTTAAAAAATAAATAATTAGTATAGAAAAACTATTGAAACGTCATGAAGTGGATAATTGCAAAAACTTCTAGAAAAGTGAGGCTAATTAAATGTAGTAATTAAAAACTGAATTAAAGAGGTAATCATGTTACACAAGAAAGCTAAGAGAGGAAGAATCTTGACCTAAGTACAACTCAAATAATCTTTACTTCAAAAAATATTTAAATATTTATGTATATATTAGAGGAAATATTAAATTATTTGACCAAAATCAATATAGTTAGATGAAGGGTTGATGAATCAGTACCAGAAAGCTAACGACTTTGAATTCTAAAGACTCTGTTACTGTGGAATTGAAACATGTATGTAACAACACATATTCCAATATATATGGATATAATCTATTATAAAAAAAATATTAATCACATTCTATACTTAATTTAATTAAGTTAATTTATGATATACTACAATAGAAGCAATAAAAAAATAGAGTCCTTACTTTGCTTGTAACATGTACTGCTAAAAATTTAGTACTGCATTTGAGTTGCTTATGTGCATTTTAATTAATTAATTAATTATTGGGAGAAATATTAATAATGTAGTACTACATTTTACTTTCTTGATTTTATCTTTTATTTTTTTGGAGAAACTTTCTTGATTATTTTTGGTAATAATACAATAGGAATTAATTGCAGCATTCCCTTTTAATTATAGGTTAGTATATAAGATGTAGAGTATTATTTGTTTAATTATTGGATTAACGTAGGTTTTGTAAATAATACTAATAATTTTATTTAAAAAAAGTACGAAAAAAGAGGGCGTTGACTTCTACAACAAAAAGGAGAGAGGTGTTGAACAATACACGTGGACAGAGGGAGCGCCCCAATTGGAGAATAGGGGTACAGCTAGTAGACACGTGTGCCACTCGAATATTCGACAAGGTCAAACAAAGAAATTAAGCGAATTAACGAAAAAGAATTAACAAAAAATAAATGTACATTTTTGATATAGTAAAATCCTAGCATGCATTAAGTTACAATCGTCATACGTAGAGTATTTAATTTTTATTTTCAATTAAGAAATGTCTAAATAGAATTTAATTAAGTATACACATGATTTAATTAATTGATGCCCTAATTGTGAGTAATTTCATGCCCAGTTCTTGTTAATTAATGTATTATTTCAAAATAAACCATCAATCATATAAATAATATTTTAGCCATTATACATTAAAAAAAAAACAAAGATCGATGCAAAATGACTTATAACGAAAGAGTGAAATAGAGTGGAAAATCATAATTGATAAGTCTAAGATTTCCCTTTAGAAATTGATTCTTTATTTCTCTTTATTGAAAATTTTGGTCGTTCGTCTGCGGTTGACAAATATGTATACTTTTCAATAATTATATTATTAATTAATTTTCTTTTATATTATAATTATTTATGAATTAGTTATTATTACTCACTTTGTCTCATAATGAAGCTTATAGTAATTATTGTAGACACAAAAATCTAAAAAGATTGATTTTTAACTTGTTTTATGGGTAGTTTGATATTTTTAGTTTATAAATAAATTATAAAGTAAATTTCTTGAATTGTAAATAGTGATAATTTTAATTTAAAATTACAATGTGTTGTAGGGTCACTACAAAAAAAATATTTTTTAGCAATCGTATTTAGCAACAGAATTCAATTTGTTGATAATTACCAATGGATTAACAACAAAAATGATATTTTTGTTTTAGCAACAGAATGCCAACGGATTTATTCTCTATTTTAGCAACGGAATTCAATCTGTTGGTAATTACCGACGTATTAGCAAGGGAATCATTATATAAATTACCAACGGAATTATTAGCAACGGATTACCAACGGAATTGATTTTTCATTGCTAAAAATTTACCAACCACCACTTTAGCAACGGAATTTTACCAACAGAATTTTACCAACGGATTCCATTGTTAATCCGTTGGTAAGCCAATTTAACAATGGGATTAAGGCTTTTAGCAACAGAATATTCCGTTGTTAAAAAACAGTTTTTTTGTAGTGGGTTATTGGACTGTGTACTATTTTCTTCATTGGAGGGTGTCAACTTATTTATAATATAGAAAAAAAATAATATGTGTGAATTTATTTATGAAACGGATACACAGTATATTTCACCAATTATGCATCACTTCTATAAAATGTTATTACTACGTACTTATTCATTTCACGAAATGTATTAAGGGAGACTGTTTAACACAAGTTTTACATGAACAAGGCTGGAATGAAATTGTCTCATAAATTTATTTATTAAAAAGGAAAAAAAACTATTTAAGCAAAAATTATGAGGAAAATTAAATGAATATTTTATGTAGGTTCAATTGATATGATTATATATATAATTAGTATGGAATTAATATTTTTAATATATATACGTGTGTATAGTGAGAAAAAAAAAGTGAGCATCTACACTCGCAAATGTAATACTAGAAGCATTTCGTTGTTTTTCTACTCAATTTCTAAATTTATACACATTGAAACATGCAAATACATAGTTGAAAAAGGTTACAGTACTAATTATTTGAGGCAACAAAGTTCCAAATTATGAGGTGTCCTACTCCTAAATTAAATTAAAAAAGCTATATATAGGGTTTTAATTTGGTGAAATGAAGCAACCCAAGAAAGTAATTAAGATCATGTATTTATTTCTTTATAATTGGTAGGGGATGTAACAACCACACCAACTAATTAGTAAACTTCTTCCTCGATAAGACTTTTTTCCGAGGTCAAACCCATTTTATATGAGCCACGTACTGTATTATAATTTTTTATTTTTAATTTAAATTTTAGAAACAATTCTTAAAGAAGAAGAGTTGAGAGTACATTGATTTAAGTGTTTTGAATCAATTTCATCGATTTGAGGAATATATAAACATGTTTTACGCATATTTTGTGAATGTGATGGCACATTTATAATAATTTAAAGAAATTTAAAGTCGAAAGAGAAATATAACAAACATTGGGAAAATTTTGTATAATCAATCATGAGATGCATAATAAATTTTCAACTTCCAAATTAAGGTAATGATGCATAAAGAGATCAAATTTGATACTCCAATGTATTCACAAAATCCAGAGACTATCTTTGAATAGAGTATCTTTTAATTTTACCTCCTAAATTAAACCCTAGCTGTCACACCCAAGAAATTACTTACAAAAGGTCAAAGTTTGTGAACAATAATACTATTAATTTTGTACACATGTTCAATTTTCCTCATTAAAGAAACTCCCAAATGAATTTGATCCCCCACCCCCCCCCCCCCCCCCCCCCCCAAATCCCACCCCACACCAAATTTCTAGTCATTGACGTCTTGGATTTCACCCTCAACACACAACACGGGAGAGAGACAAGAGGAGAGAGAGAAAGAGAGAGAGAGAGAGAGGCGGTACCAAATAAATTTGACTTGTATCTATTCATTTCATCACACACTTTACTCTCATCATTTGCATATATAAATAGGGTTTCACTCATCATTTCTAACCAAAACTTTTTCATCACTTTTTTGTTGTCTCAATTCTTGATAAGTAAAAATTTCTTACAGTTGATCAGTATAACCAAATAAGCATCAAGAAAATGGGAAGATCTCCATGTTGTGATCCTAAAGATGGTCTGAAGAAAGGTCCATGGACCTCAGACGAAGACATGAAGCTCACTAATTACATCAACACTCATGGCCCTGGAAATTGGAGAACCCTTCCGAAAAATGCCGGTATGCTCTTTTCTCTTTTGTTTAACGTATCTAACTACTAATGTCATGTTTGAATCATTAGGTTGTCTTTATCATTTCAATTTGCAGTTTTTAGACCTTGTTTGAGACCATTGGTTTAATGTAATGTAAATACTTGTAGGGCTTCAAAGATGTGGGAAGAGTTGTCGTCTTCGTTGGACGAACTACTTGAGGCCCGATATCAAGAGAGGAAGGTTTTCTTTTGAAGAGGAAGAAGCTATCATTCAACTACATAGTGTTCTTGGAAACAAGTGAGATTAATTATCTTCATGATCTCTATTTTATGCAAAAATTGATTAATTAGTGTTTATTAATGGACAACAAGGGCTAAAAAGGTTTTGTTTTCTTGATCTTAGGTGGTCGGCCATCGCGGCTCGTCTCCCCGGAAGAACAGACAATGAAATCAAGAACTTCTGGAACACTCACATCAGAAAGAGGCTACTAAGAAATGGGATTGATCCAGTGACTCATGCACCGCGTCTCGATCTTCTTGACCTCTCGTCTCTACTCAACTCGACTCAACTCGACCTTTCAAACCTCCTCCGAGTCCAGACACTTCTAAATCCAGAAGCACTAAGGCTTGCTTTGAGCATCCTATCATCAAACAATGTAGACCCTAATTTCTTACAACTCAAGCTTCAACAAAACCAGCTCATGGATTCTAATCATCATGATCATGAGCTTCAACATCAAAATCAGGCCCCATTTTTCCAACCTAATCAGTTTGAAAACGTTGTTAGCAATCAAATCACATCAAATGTCACCACTTCTTCACTTTCAAATCAACCCCAATATTCTAATATTCATGGGAATATGTCGAGCAGTCAAATGTTCCAAGATTACGTACAGACTACAACCGATACTACGAGTGATCAAAGTCATCCAACCAATCTAACATCAAGCTTTTTCTATGGAGTTTCAGATCAAATGAGGGGTGACTTGTCCGAGAATTCAAGCTTCGATTCGGTTTTGTCTACGCCGTCTGCATCCACGCTCATCAATGGAAGCACAGAAGATGAGAGAGAAAGCTTTTGCAGTAACCTATTAAGGTTTGAAATTCCAGAGAGTTTAAACTTGGATGGTTTCATGTAAATAGCTAGCGTGGTCTGTCTTAGTTATGTCTTTTACAAACTTTAAGGTTGTGTTTGGATTGGAGAATTCGAGCTGATTTCAAGTTTATTACTCTATCTTGAAATCATGATTATAGATACCATACAAAATTTTCAATCCAAAGGCAACTTTAATTAGGGTATGTATATAGAACAAAATGGGACCTTTTTCTGTATTTTTTTGGGTGATGAAGTCCATTCATGTTCTAATAGCTTGTCTTTTTTCCTTGGTTTAACTTTATGTAATTAATTAAGATGATGTACAATATTAAAGCTTGTGGTTTGTTTATATATATCTTCTTCACTGATATGATCTTTCCCATGAATTATTGTTTTTATTTATTCTTCATTGTAAAAATTTTTAGCATAAGATCATGAGATGATATGAATAATGTTTGTTCATTTTTGTGTTACTCATTAATGTTCAACATCATATGATCATCTCGTCCCATCACTAACATTTTACAAGTTTTCACCTTCTTTTGGTTGTTACAATTGAAAAGTATTTCAATTATATATATTTTTTGTGATCACTAATTATATATATGCACAATTTTACTTTTCATTTTTAGGAATTCAAATATTTATTAAAAATACATAATACATCTTACATACTTTTTACACTTCATTAATTAATTTTAATAATTTATTTACTTTTTACGCTTTATTCATCTTAATCCTTTAATTTACTTTTTCTCCTAACATGTCCCTACTTTTTTTTAACATTATACATTAAAAAATATATTGTTAATCTCCTTGTCCATACAAATGGACATAACTAGGTGTGGACTGAAGGAGTAACATTTTTATAAAAAAAATTATACTTTAAAAAAATATTATATGTTTGTGTGCATGTATAACTAGTATAACATTATACTTTACTCATTTTGAGTAATTTTTCTTTAATTAATCTAGTAAATTATTTTATTAAAGAATTTTAAAAAAATATCTACAAACTAGAGTTACTAAATTATTCTAAAATAATCTTAATTATAATTTATTATAAACTTTTGGGACTAGGCACAACAATAACTAAATAAGAAAATTAATTTTTCAAGAATTTTATTATTATTACTACTCGTATACTTATTTATTTGCTCTCTCTATCTGTCAATGTATCTAATTTCAGTGTTGTTTCGTGATTCAAGCATACTACATGCTAATGCTGTCACATTAATTCTGCACGTCACGTCATTTTCTTCTTTCTTTTTCCTTTTTATCTTTTTTTTCCTTTATTTAAAGTGAAGTTGGAATTTTAAAAGAAAAAAAATTGGCCGGACCATAGAGTAAATGATACCTCAATTCCACACCCCAAAATTAAAAATAAAAATCATAGTATATAAATAAATATTACAACATTTTGTAATTTGAGACATATTGTTTGTATAAAATTATAAACCGATCGTGATATATATAAATAAATGAATATACTTTGTTTTAATTTTCTACACATTAATTAACATAAATAAATACCATTATTATTGATTCATGTAATATTCTACCTCATTTGTCAATATTACTAGTCAAGCCGATCGAAAAAGTGTATTACATATTCCCTTTATGCTAATAATTATTCGAATATAGTGTGTTCTAGACTATGAAATAAATGGGCATAATGTTTGGAATTAATAGACGATATAATTGACTTACTTTTGGTTATTTATTTATTATTTTTTTTATTTTTTTCTCTCTGTCAAATTGATATAAATTGATACGTAAGTATGGCGTGACCCTGTGATACATGTGCAAATTAAATCAAGTCTTTGTTTTGTTACCTCACTACTCACATGGAATTTTATTTTATTTTTTGGTTAATTTTATTAATATAGTATATAGTACTCCTATTATTATGCGTTAAAACATGATTGTATGTCATTAGATATATATAGGCTAATACTTTTATCATTTTGGGGCATAGTAAGTTATCAGTGGCCTTCATTTATACCAAGTTGAAGTCATGTTATTTTCTATTAACTCTGAGCAACGCTTTAATATTTTGAAGAGTACCACTTTACTAGAATAATGGAGTATACCTTTTTTTTAAAATTAAAGTAATGTTATTCTAATATTCTCATTGTCCACTTAAAATGTATCAATTTTATCATTTTAATTCAATTTATTACAATTTACAATATACTAATATCACTTTTCTTTTTGGAAAATGTATGGGGTTCCTCATACCATTACAAAAACCTCAAAAAATATTTAATATTGCACATATATCATTTCTTTAAATTAAAAATAGGAGCAAAATGGTAAGAGCATTTAAAAGTCGTCTACAACCCATTATATATTATACTTCTTAATTCACATTCAAAAAACTGTTTAATACTCCTTCCGTTTCATTAAAACATGAACATTTGCATTTTGTGTGTGAATTAAATGATATAATATTTTAATATAAAGTGAGTAATCATATTAATATAGTGTGTGGGTTCAATGTAGAGAGATATAAATTAAATTGAGTGGGTCTTCTCAAAAAAAATTGAAACAAACTAAAATGACAAAATGTAAAAATATATGTTAAAACATAAACATATGTTAAATTATTACTTATTAAAAAAGAAACTCAATTGTAAGCAATTTAAATTCACGGTCCAATCAAATGGCGACACGTGGATTTTATGGATTAAATATCAATTTTAATTTATTATATTTTATTTTTGGGGATTTAATAAATTAATTCCTAAAATAGATTAATAAATAATTGATAATTAATTTAATACCCAACAAATTAAATAGGGTTTAAATTAAGTAAAGCTTGACCCCTAAGTTAAGTAAAGCATGGAAGGTTCCAGAATCAGGTCAAATTAAGCAATGACCAATCAAGCTGTGATATATTTGGAACGACCCAAGCCCGCAGAACCAGGCCAAATCTGTCATAGACCAATCAGATTGCGAGATATTTATGGGGCATGCTCATTCCTCACCTATATAAGGAGCCCTCCTTCATTCACTCCAACGGGGACACTAAAATACTTGAAAACATAAACGCTCTGAAGAGATCAAGAACACGAGCAGCGCTCCCTTGAGATCTTCAAGCATCTTCAAGTCAAGAACGACAAACGATTGGGGATTAAGGTGCGGAGCCCCCCAAATCAAGCGTTCTTCATATACTGAGTTCTTCGGTGTTCTTCGCGCCAAGAACAACATACGACCCGGGATTAAGGTGCTAAGCCCCCCAGATCGAGTGTTCTTCGGATCAAGTACGTTTAATCCAAATAAAGGCTCGACGCCTCTGGATTAACGTTATAAGATCCAAATCCGAGTTCGGACAAGCTTCAACTGAAGATCCGACTCAACATACACAGTCAACAAGTCAAAGTCAAGTCAAAGTCAAAGCCAAATTGGTTCGAGAGAAGAATCAGAGGATAGATAGAGATTGTTTCCTTAATCATCAAGTTCAATCCATCTGGATTATCATTGTAATTCTTTTGTGTTTATTTTATTATAAATACCAAAATTTGTTATTACAAATTTGGCACGCCCAGTGGGACAGTCTCTACCTCTCATCTCTTCTCTCTACAAGCTCGAAGTACGATATGACTCCTGTCAGGATTACTGTAGGTAGGACTGCTGCTTCTAAGCTCTCAGAGGCATTGACTGAATACGTTGCTGTTGTTACAAGGAGCATGTCAGAAAAAGCTCGTTCGGAAGCCTCATCTGGATCCAACCATTCGGTTGAGGAGGCTTCGAGAAAACAACTACTTATGAAAGATGATAGTGATGAAGATTCTGCATCTTCAAACTCTTCATCTGACTCCGTTGCAGCTCCAGTAATGATGGCAGGCGCCACGACTGTTGAGGAACAATTAGCAAACATGATGAAAGCTATCGAGGGGCTCACGAAACACATAGAGGCTCAAGACACAAAGATCTCCCAATTGATGAAAAGAGACATCGCGGAGACTAGCCGTGCAAACGAAAAAGGAGTCATGGACGATAGTGAAGTGGAAGAGGTCACAAGGCGCCAGGCTATTGAAAATGAGCAAACTCAAGGAACGTTGCCACTTTCAGCTGATGGAATGCTCCAAGTAGATCAACTCAAGGATATTATACTTGGAACAATAAAAGAAAGGTTTGAGGAGAATTCCAAGCCTACTGTTACTTATGTCAAGCCATACACGAAAAGAGTGGACAACTTGAAGTTGCCAGCTGGCTACCAGCCTCCCAAGTTCCAACAGTTTGATGGCAAGGGAAACCCGAGGCAGCATATAGCACACTTTATTGAGACATGCCATGACGCTGGTACTTATGGAGATCATATGATAAGGCAGTTCGTTCGCTCTCTCAAAGGAAATGCATTTGATTGGTATATCGATTTGCAAGCTGAATCCATTGATAGTTGGGCACAAATGGAACATGAGTTCCTTAATCGTTTCTACAGCACGAGGAGAACTGTTAGCATGACTGAGTTAACTAATACTCGTCAGTTGAAGGAAGAACCTGTGATTGATTATATCAATCGATGGAGAAATTTGAGTTTAAATTGCAAGGACCGATTATCCGGAGAGTCTGCTATTGAGATGTGTATCCAAGGGATGGAATGGAATCTCCTTTATATACTCAAAGGAATTCAACCTAAGACTTTCGAAGAGTTGGCTACTAGGGCCCATGACATGGAATTAAGTATGGCTGCTAGTGGAATCAAACATTCACCGATGTCGGACTCCTACAAGTCTAAAGATAAACAAGATTTCAAAAGGGGGGGCAAGTCCTATGCTAAAAGTTCCAACAAAGAGTCAATGGCCACAAATATTATGACGGTCAAGGTTCGAAAAAATGAAAATGATAAGAAAGACAAAGGGAAGCAAGTTGCCCAAGAGTGGGGGCAAAGAAGGGTAACTCTGAAGGAGATGCAAGAAAAAGAGTATCCATTTCTGAACTCAGACCTTTCTGGCATATTTGATGATCTGATGAAAAATAAGCTCCTTGACCTTCCTGAGATGAAACGTCCAGAAGAGGCCGGCCGAACTAATGACCCAAAATACTGCAAGTATCATAGGTTGGTGAGTCATCCAATTCATGATTGTTTCGTTCTTAAGGAAAAGATCATGCAACTGGTTAAGGAAGGAAAAATCGTGTTAGAAGATGAGGCGGGCACAAACTTTACTTCTGTAAAAGAAAGTCATAATGAAGGCTCATGTCATGTCGTAAACGAGGACAATGAAAGCGAACAGCTTGAAACTAAGGGTAAAGCTTACTCCATGAAGGTGACCTTCACGGATGAAGATATGTTGTTGGGTATGCAATCTCATAATCGACCTCTATTTGTGACTAGTTATACTAAAGGGATGCGAGTGAATCGCATACTTATTGATGGAGGTTCGGCAGTGAACATTTTGTCCTTGAGAATGTTGAAGAAGATAGAAATACCAATGGATGAACTCAACCATAGCCGATTGATGATCCAAGGGTTCAACCATGAGGGACAAAGGACTCTCGGCACAATAGTTCTTGATTTGCTAATTGATGAGATGAAATCCACAGTCTTTTTCCATGTTATTGATGCAAAAACTTCCTACAACATGCTTTTGGGGCGTCCATGGCTACATGAGAATGGCGTGATTCCTTCTACATTGCACCAGTGCTTCAAATATAGTGAAGGTGACAACGTGAAAAGAGTATTCGGTGATGACAAGCCATTTACTGAAGCTGAAGCTTACTTTGCCGATGCTAAATATTTCTTCAAGAGTACAAAGGAAGTAAAACGTGAAGAAGCCCCGGTGCAAGATAATGGGGGCAATAAACAAATAAATGATGAGGAAGGTAGTACATCATCTGCCACTCTCAAGGAGAACAAAGGCAAAGGGCTTGAGACCTCGGAAGAGTTAACGTTGCCTTTAACAAAAATTGATGCTAGTAAACTTTCTTCTCCACCACTCAAAGGATTCACACGTCCTATTGAAGGACCAAAGACCGAACACGGTGAAGTGTTTGAAACTGAAATAACCAAGTCGTATAGTCCACAAGCTTATAAACTCCTTATCAAGGCTGGTTATGAACCAAGGGAAAAAGCGATGGTGAGTAAGGTGTGTCAAGAAACTATCAACCCACCAGGCCAGGGGCTCAATGTTACTCAGAAAATGTTGAAAAATAGTGATCACACTATCAAGAAGGCTAAGCCAGGTTTGGGATATGTCCCTCAAAAGCCAGTCCGTATTGCAATTAGAAGAGCAAGTACAAATTATATCACCGAGGGAGAAGCTTTATCCACGGAGGATAGGTTTGATGCAAGTAGTAGGGAAGTCAAGAGAATGTCTGTTTTTGAAAGGCTTGGGAGTGTCTTCGAAAGGCGTGGACCCTGTAAAGGGAAGTGTAGGAGGCAAAATCATGTCAAGTCCCTTAACCTCCGAAAACTCCGGAGTCAAAATCCATCTCGTATCAAGCGGCAAAATATCTTGACTATCTCGAGTGGAAGAGTATTGAAAGCTAAGGTGCGAAGAATCGTCTTTACTAAAGATGATAGTGATGATAAAGAAAGTGTAGCTTCTACCAATCATATTACTGCTGTGGAAGATTCTCAAATGGAGGAAGTAGATGCTGAAGATGCCCCTCCACAATTTGAAGAAGGAGTGAAAGCCACTGTTGATGAGTTGAAAGAAATTAACTTAGGTGATGAAAATGACCCACGTCCTACCTACATAAGTGCTCTGCTAGATGTTGAGGAAGAAACAAAGTATGTCAGCCTTTTGCGAGAATTCAGAGATGTCTTTGCATGGTCACATAAGGAAATGCCAGGCTTAGATCCGAAAATCGCAGTGCACCACTTGTCCATTAAAAAGGGAACTCGACCGGTTAAACAAATGCAGCGTTGATTTCGACCAGAGTTGATTCCTTTGATTGAGGACGAGATTAATAAGCTTCTTGAAACTGGCAAGATCCGAGAAGTTAAATATCCTACATGGATTTCCAATATCGTGCCGGTAAGAAAGAAAAATGGGCAACTCAGAGTATGTGTTGATTTTCGAGATTTGAATATGGCATGTCCGAAAGATGACTTTCCATTACCAATTACTGAACTCATGATTGATGCAACAACGGGGCATGAGGTTCTTTCATTTATGGATGGGTCATCTGGCTATAATCAAATTGGTTTGGCTCCTGAGGATCAAGAGAAGACAGCCTTTCGTACTCCGAAAGGGATATATTGCTATAATGTTATGCCATTTGTCTTAAAGAATGCTGGTGCCACTTATCAGCGAGCCATGCAAAAGATATTTGATGACATGCTTCATAAGATTGTCGAATGCTATGTTGATGATATTGTGGTGAAATCAAAGGAAAAGAAAGATCATTTCCATGATCTAAGGAGAGTGTTTGAACGATTAAGAGAGCATCAACTCAAGATGAATCCGTTCAAGTGTGCATTTGGAGTTTCATCCGGGAAATTTCTTGGGTTTATTGTTCGTCGTCGAGGGATTGAGATTGAGAAAGCAAAGATTGACGCAATCATGAAAATGCATGTGCCTCGGAACATACATGAACTCAAAAGTCTGCAAGGAAAGTTGGCATACTTAAGGAGATTCATATCAAACTTAGCTGGCCGATGCCAACCATTTAGTCATCTCATGAAGAAAGACAGCATATTTGAATGGGATGAAGCTTGCAATAATGCTTTCAACAGCATTAAAGAATACTTGATGAAGGCACCAGTGTTGAGTGCTCCAATACCGGGACGTCCATTAGTCATTTATCTAGCTGCTCAAGAGCGTTCTGTGGGAGCTTTACTTGCACAAGAAAATGATGATGGTAAAGAAAGAGCTCTATATTATCTAAGTAGAACCATGACTCCAAACGAGTTGAAGTATTCACCCATTGAGAAGATCTGCTTATCCCTTATCTTCGTAATTCAAAAATTGAAACATTATTTTCAAGCTCACACAGTTCGGCTAGTTTCGAAAGCCAACCCACTAAAATTTGTCATGTCAAAACCAGTACTCTCTGATCGGCTTGCAAGATGGTATCTCCAACTTCAACAGTTTGAGATCGTGTACGTTCCTCAAAAGGCCGTAAAAGGACAAGTGTTGGCAGATTTTCTAGCTGATCATCCAATGCCTGCTGAATGGGAACTATCTGATGAACTCCCCGATGAAGATGCTTTCACTGTGGACATAGTTTCTCCTTGGAAGATGTATTTCGATTGAGCATCTCATAGAGAGGGAGCTGGTGCGGGAGTCGTGTTTGTAACATCCAGTGGTGAAGTTCTACCTTTCTCATTTTCCTTAACAGAAAATTGCTCTAACAATATGGCTGAGTATCAAGCACTCATACTTGGTTTAGAGATGGCCGTCGATATAAAGCAACTACACCTTAGAGTGTATGGTGATTCGCTATTGGTAATAAATCAACTCCTTGGAGTGTATGAAGTGAAGAAGCCTGAGTTGTTCCCCTATTACAAGTATGCTCGAAAGCTTATGGGTTATCTCGGTGATGTTAATATTCAGCATCTGTCTAGAAGAGAGAATAAGCAAGCTGACGCCCTCGCTAAGTTAGCATCAACTATAGCTATGCCAGAAATACAAATTCAAATACCGGTGTGTAGAAGTTGGGTTGTACCACCAATCTTTGAAGATGATGATTATGAAGAAGTTGAAAATCATGTGGTGGAGGTTTTCGAAATTGAAGAAGAAGATTGGCGCCAACCGCTTGTGGATTATTTGAAATATGATAAGTTGCCTAACGATCCACGACAAAGGGTTGATATTCGGCGTCGGGCACCTCGGTTCATCTACTTCAAGGGTACACTTTATAGAAGATCATTCGATGAAATTTTCTTGAGATGCTTGGGTAAGGAAGAAACTATTCAAGCAATGGAGGAGGCTCACTCCGGAATTTGCGGTGCTCATCAATCCGGACCGAAGCTACATTTCAGAATTAAAAGGATGGGCTACTATTGGCCAACCATGGTGAAGGATTGCATGGATTACGCACAAAGATGTCAAGCTTGTCAGTTCCATGGAAATTTGATTCATCAACCTCCGGAGCCTTTACATCCGACAGTCGCTTCATGGCCTTTTGATGCTTGGGGTTTAGATGTGGTAGGGCCACTTACAAAGTCTTCTGGTGGTCATCTCTACATTCTTGCTGCAATAGATTACTTTTCAAAGTGGGCTGAAGCTGTGCCTCTGAGGGAAGTAAAGAAAGAAAATGTTGCTGATTTCATTCGGATCAATATCATTTATAGATATGGTGTCCCGCGCTACATCATCACTGATAATGGAAAGCAGTTCAGCAATAGTTGGATTGATAAGCTATGTGAGAAGTTTGATTTCAAACAAAAGAAATCTTCAATGTATAACGCAGCTGCTAATGGTCTTGCCGAAGCTTTCAATAAAACTTTATGCAGTTTATTGAAGAAAGTGGTCTCCAAGTCAAAAAGAGATTGGCATGAAAGGATCAATGAAGCTTTATGGGCGTACCGTACCACCTATAGAACACCTACTCAAGCCACTCCGTATTCCTTGGTGTATGGTGTTGAGGCTGTTGTGCCTCTTGAAAAGCAAATTCCTTCTTTGAGGATAGCCATACAAGAAGGCCTCACCGAGGAAGAAAATGCAAAGTTACGTCTTCAAGAGTTAGAAGCGTTAGATGAAAAGAGGTTGGAAGCACAACAAAGACTTGAGTGTTACCAATCTCGCCTTTCTAGAACATACAACAAGAAAGTTAAGGTACGTTCTTTTCAAGTTGGCGATTTGGTGCTTGCTGTGAGAAGACCTATAGTAGTCACCCATCGCGTTGGAAATAAGTTTCTACCCAAGTGGGATGGCCCTCATGTTGTGAAAGAAGCCTACACAAATGGCGCCTACAAATTGATCTCTGAAGATGGCGTGAACATTGGCCCCATAAATGGGAAGTTCTTGAAACGCTACTACGCGTAAAACAAATACAAGTACAACGCTCCTTGACGCACGAGCCTAAACTGCATGTTACTCCTGGTCCGCATGAGTATAAACTGTGTACGACAAACTCCTGGTCCACATGAGTGTAAACTGTGTACGACAAACTCCTGGTCCACATGAGTGTAAACTGTGTACGACAAACTCCTGGTCCGCATGAGTATAAACTGTGCATGACACCCACCAAAGGTAATTATATGTGGTTAAACTATCAATTCACCCCACTCAGATATTTTAAGTGGTTAAAGCATTAAATATCTTACTTTGTCTAAAGTGGTTAAAGAATAGTCACTCCTGGCCCGCATGAGTATAAACTGTGTACGGCACCCCCCATTCAAATCAAATCATGTCCCCTTGAACTACGTAATGACTTGATCCTCTGCGAAGAGGTACGTAGGCAGCTTAGCATTTTACTAAGTTCAGTCATAATCCAAGCAATTCGAGTCGAGTTTGCGAGGCAAGCGATAAATTGAAGTGTGAACGAGTTAAGAAGACAAAAGGTTGACAAAGAGAAGATGTGGTTGAATGCAAAGACAGTGGTGAAATGATGAAGGTGGTAAAGTGATGAGGGTGATCCATGTTGTCCCTTAAAGCTAGCAAAGAAAGAGGTTTAAGCTAATTTAAATTTATGGATTTAATTAATTAAAAGGTCCTAAATAAATTATGGGATCAATTAATTATTAAAAACCAAAATTATAAATTAAGCCCATGGAGAAGCCTAAGATGCTTAAGCGAGCCATTAAAATAATTCATGTGTGTTTAATTAATTTAAGCCCCAAATCATGAAAATTAAAATCAATATAAGCACTCTTGGCCCAAAATATGAAGCAGTAGGCGGCCCAAGTGAATAAGAAGGATCAGATGGCCCAAGTAGAAGCTGAAAAAAAAATAATAATAAATAAATAAAAAAAATAAAGGGCCCAATTAATGTTGGAAGCACTTGAATGCAGTAAGCAAGCTGATTTGAGATTGGGTGAGTTTGAGCAAGTCAAAATTAACTTGATGGGGTCAAAATTGAAGTTATTCTTTTTTTTCCTCTATGAAATTGCGTGGAATGGGTTTCTCCAGCAAAAGGGGATTAAGCTGCTCAACCAATTCCTCTCTCTTCGAAAAACAACAACCAGCCATCAGTACCCGTCAACACCACCGGGGATTCACCTCGCATCGCCACCGGTCACGCACCCGGCCGCCTGAAGCTCGCTGTTGCCCTTCACATAAGAAAATCATAGCCAAACACAGTCGGATTCGCGACCCAAGGAGCGCTGCTCGCTGCCGAGGTACGTTTCCGCGCGCGCTACTTCCAGAGCTCGATCGACGTGCCGCCGCCAGGGTTCACGCCGGATTCTCGCTAGCGAGCAGCCGCCGCGAGCAGTCGTCGAGAGCAGCCATCAGCCGCCGCTCTCACACGCCATTCTGCTTCCCAGTCGCCAAGAGCATTACCGAATCCAGTCTGAATCACACTAAAGCGACGAGACCATCTTCCGGCTGGTCCGATCGAAAGCAGACAACAACCGCCCTCCCGCTCTTCAAATCAAAGCTGCCGGAGGTATGAGCTCGATAAGCAGTCACCATAGGTGGTCTGCCATCAATCGCCCTCCCGCTCTTCAAATCAATGCTGCCAGAGGCATGAGCTCGATAAGCAACTACCATGGGTAGTCCGCTCTCGTTGCATCAACACGTCGGAGGTGTGAGCCCAACAAACAACCACCATGGGTGGTATACCGTTGACTGCTTTCCACCTCGCGGTATGAGCCCGACAAGCAACCACCATGGGTGATCCGCCGTCAACCGCTCTCTACCTCGACATCGTTGGTTCGACTGCCTGAGTATGTTAAAAAGCTTCTCTTTGGTCAGGTTTCTTCATATCGTCGCCAAAACGTCATCGGAGATGTGAGCCCAACAAGCAACCACCATGGGTGGTCTACCGTTGACTGCTTCCCATCTCACGGTGCGAGCCCGACAAGCAACCACCATGGGTGGTCCGCCGTCGACTGCTCTCCACCTCGACGATGTTGGTCCGACTTGAGCCTCCGTCCCAACGTCATCGGAGATGTGAGCCCAACAAGCAACCACCATGGGTGGTCCACTGTTGACTGCTTCCCATCTCACGGTGCGAGCCCGACAAGCAACCACCATGGGTGATCCGCCGTCGATTGCTCTCCACCTCGACGATGTTGGTTTGACTTGAGCCATTGAAAGTCTTCTCTTTGGTCGGATTTCTGTCACCTCTTCGCCAAAGCATCGTCGGAGGTGTGAGCCCAACAAGCAACCACCATGGGTGGTCCGCTGTTGACTGCTTTCCACCTCGCGGTATGAGCCCGACAAGCAACCACCATGGGTGGTCCGCCGTTGACTACTCTCTATCCCAACATCATCGGAGGTGCGAGCCCAACAAGCAACTACCATGGGTAGTCTACCATTGATTGCTCTCCACCTCACGGTGCGAGCCCGACAAGCAACCACCATGGGTGGTCCGCCGTCGACTACTCTTCACCTCGACGAGTTGAGTCTTGTGTGTTGGATAGCTTTGATAAAAAAATTGAGTTCATGAAGTACCATTATATAGCAGTGGATTCATGGATAATTATGGAAATTACTTGTGGACTCATGGATAATTATGAAAATTATTCATGGATAATTATGGAAATTACTAGTGGACTCATGGATAATTATGGAGATTATTGTGAGGTGCGCAAGCTCTTTAAAATTGTAGGAGATTCTTTACTACAAATAACTTTGATAATTTTGGGTAAGGTTCATGAAATCTTGGTGAACAAGAAACAAATCTTTTGCGATTCCTTCACAACAAGACATTCTGTCCGTGAACAAATCGCAAGGGGGCATTTGTAAGCAATTTAAATTCACGGTCCAATCAAATGGCGACACGTGGATTTTATGGATTAAATATCAATTTTAATTTATTATATTTTATTTTTGGGGATTTAATAAATTAATTCCTAAAATAGATTAATAAATAATTGATAATTAATTTAATACCCAACAAATTAAATAGGGTTTAAATTAAGTAAAGCTTGACCCCTAAGTTAAGTAAAGCATGGAAGGTTCCAGAATCAGGTCAAATTAAGCAATGACCAATCAAGCTGTGATATATTTGGAACGACCCAAGCCCGCAGAACCAGGCCAAATCTGTCATAGACCAATCAGATTGCGAGATATTTATGGGGCATGCTCATTCCTCACCTATATAAGGAGCCCTCCTTCATTCACTCCAACGGGGACACTAAAATACTTGAAGACATAAACGCTCTGAAGAGATCAAGAACACGAGCAGCGCTCCCTTGAGATCTTCAAGCATCTTCAAGTCAAGAACGACAAACGATTGGGGATTAAGGTGCGGAGCCCCCCAAATCAAGCGTTCTTCATATACTGAGTTCTTCGGTGTTCTTCGCGCCAAGAACAACATACGACCCGGGATTAAGGTGCTAAGCCCCCCAGATCGAGTGTTCTTCGGATCAAGTACGTTTAATCCAAATAAAGGCTCGACGCCTCTGGATTAACGTTATAAGATCCAAATCCGAGTTCGGACAAGCTTCAACTGAAGATCCGACTCAACATACACAGTCAACAAGTCAAAGTCAAGTCAAAGTCAAAGCCAAATTGGTTCGAGAGAAGAATCAGAGGATAGATAGAGATTGTTTCCTTAATCATCAAGTTCAATCCATCTGGATTATCATTGTAATTCTTTTGTGTTTATTTTATTATAAATACCAAAATTTGTTATTACATCAATATTTTAAATAGTAACATACCACTGCATGTAAGTATCACTCTAGATTATATAATTACTTCGTGTATCATGATTCATGAGAATAGTATCACGCATTTATAACATGAAACGAAAAACATTAAAATTATTTTTAAAAAATAAATAAATAATCTACCACACGATATCCAGTATATAATTTAGAATCATCACATGGTCCATTATTACTCTTATATATAATAAAACTTGAAATCATAATAAATTTTATTTTTCTTTATTTCTAAGCTAGGTTAATTAGTTAGTATTATAATTATAAAGCGAGTATATTTATAACTTCCAGGCTTACAGCTGTAAAAACTTTTGTTGGGTCATGGGTGTCTTCGGTCTAAAATATTGCAATGAAGGGGTTGCCCACTAAAATTTCTAATCTTGGAGCAAAATAAAAATAATTATAACTTGAGGGTGCAAATTGCAAAGTTTTTCTTCATCTTTCAGTTATGTGAAAAATCTCACTCGAACTCACTGTTCCTCCTTCCTCGCCGAAATGGCTAATTTGTTTCGAATTTTTTCACAAAAAAATCAAATTCTATTTTGCAATTACCCTCAAATTCCCCGCTTAATTCACACATTCTCGCAATCTGTAGAAAGAAACAGTAGCGAAAGCACTAGCATCGTCTCCATGATCAATTCTTTAGAGAAAGGTCAGAGCTGGAAAACCCTTTCAGAAAGATTCAATTCAGTTAATTTCACCAAATCTACGGTTGAAAAAGTTCTCTTGCATCTCAAAGACCCAATAAATTCAAGAAAAGCCCTGAATTTTTTCCATTGGTCCGCTAAGGAAATGCGTTTCGAACATGGGCTCTCGAGTTACTGCATGATAATCCACATTTTGGTGAAAGGTAGGCTCATCAAGGATGCTAAAGCAATGTTGGAGTCAATTTTAATCAAAAAATTATCTGATGGTGATTCTCAAACGTTCGCTGTTCTTGATTCTTTGATGGAAAGTTACGAGATTGTCGATTCTATTCCTTTTGTGTTTGCCTTGTTTATACAAACTTGTGCTAAGTTGAGAATGGTTGATGATGTTCTTGATGCTTGTGAATTTGTGTTTGATCATGGGTTTTCATTGAGTGTGATTACCTTCAATTGTGTCTTACATGTGATGCAAAAATCCGACAAGGTACATTCAGTTTGGAGTGTATATGAGTTTATCATTAAGAGGAGAATAAGCCCAAATGAGAGTACAATGAATATCATGGTTAGCACTTTGTGTAAAGAAGGTAAGTTGCAGAGATTTCTTAGTATTGTAGATCAGATGCATGGGAAGAGGTGTTCGCATCCTCGGCTTATTGTGAATACGTGTTTAGTCTATGAGATGATAGAGGGGGATAGGATTGAAGAGGCTTTGGTGCTATTGAAGGAAATGTTGCAGAAAAATATGATCTTGGATACGATTTCGTACTCATTGGTAGTCTTTGCTAAGGTTAAGATGGGGAATTTGGATGCTGCAAATGAGATTTATGAGGAAATGATGAAGAGAGGTTTTCAAGAAAATGCTTTTGTGTGCAGTTTGTTCGTTGGGGCATATTGTGAAGAGGGCAGGATTGATGTAGCATTAGGGTTGTTAGAAGAGATGGAAAGTTTAGGGTTCAAGCCTTCATGCCAGGCCTTTAATCAGCTGATCGAAGGTTGTTCTTCAGATGGACGACCGGAGGATAGCTTGATATTTTGCAAGAAAATGATTGAGATGGGGCTTCTTCCTAGTTCTGTGGCTGTTGATAAGTTGTTTGGGATGCTTTGCGAGAATGGGAAGACAAAGTTGGCTGATGAGATGTTAACCGTTTTGTTAGACAAAGGATTTGCTCCAGATGAAAGTGCATATGCTCATCTTATATCTGGTTATTGTAAAGATGGTGATATGGAGGGGCTGACGAAGCTTATATTTGAGATGGAATACCGGTCGATCTCTCCAAATGTATTGGGTTTGAGTATGGAGATTATTAATCTCTGCAAGTGTGGGAGATTAAAAGAGGCAGAGTCTCACCTGCAGACATTGAAAGTTAACTCTCTTGTTCTTTAGTGGCACTAATTTCTGGACACCTAGCACTTACCTTCTTCCTCATCAAACAACATCCAAGGTAGTTCATTAATCATCCTTTATGGAGATTGCTGCTTGTGTATGGACTTGTTTGGTGAATTCATTAGTAGATGGTGAGAATATTATAAGATGGTGGGGGTTTTCTTCTTGTTTGCGATTTATAATCGGTGTAAAATCCACCCGCTCCAAGAACTACTTGGACAATTATCATATGGCAAACATTCTATATCCTGGTTGGAGATGAAGGATTTAGGCTATGGCAGAGGAGATAAAAAATTGGGTGTGATTAAGAATATCCTGAAGAAACAGGTAGCAGTGTTAATATTACACTTGATATAACATATCGCTTTTCGATTTAGTATCATTTGGCTAACAGATAAAACAGACAATCTTTAGCATTAAAATGTGATTATAAACTGATCTCGTCTTTATGCCATATACATTTTCAAGAAATGCATTGGAAAGAATTGACTACTATGCCTTCTCTCAGACATGAAGTTTCTTCATATCAATAATTTGTATCAGATTGCAAGCTATTTTGATGATGTTCGAAACTCCAGGTTTTCTTCATGGACATCATTCTTCAGATTTAAGCCCACCATGGATTTTCACCAGTTCTGAAATCTGTCTCAGTCCATGGAACGAACACCACCTTCCCATCTTCAATATCCGCATGAGCCAACGCCAACGACTGTATTGATCGACAACGTGCAATGTAAGTAGTGTCATAAACAAGCATTCACACCATATCCACAGTTATAAACTGACATATTACTTCTCTGCATCAGTTTCAGATGCCTAAATCAAGTGTTTTCTGATTAATTTTTCAATGTACATACCAGGGGAGCAGGTCCTCTAACAACTCTTCCTTGATTGTTGTATTGGGATCCATGGCAGGGGCAGATGAACTTGTTCTCAGCGGCGTTCCATGGGACGACACAACCAAGGTGTGTGCAGACAGCATTGATACCGTAGGTTGCTAGAGTTCTGTCATTCTCCACAACGAGGTATGTAGGATCACCCTGAAGTTTTGAGAAAAATCAGACACCAGTACTATAATGAAGTAGATATTTTGATGTTGATCACTTGTTTGAGATTTGCTCTAACTGATAGATTTTTAAATATAAATGCCATATCCCATCAAAATTACCTTCAAACCCTGTGTTAGGGTCCTATCACCAGGTCCATGGCTGGTGAGCCATGCAGCTGCAATAACATCATTACCCAAAGCATCCTTCGCCACAATTCCACCACCAGAGCCACCACCACTGATCACACACACAAATTGCAGAGTCGGATGTCTTATAATCAAGATTAAACCTTTATCCTAACCCTTAAATTCTCTCTAGTGCAGTAAAATCTGATGATCGAAGAGGAAACTTACCCTGGTGGAACGAAGAAGTACGTGTAAGGAAGCAGCATTCCACCTGCAGGAAGAGAAACCGCTCCCAAAAGCAGCAGATTCATGAGCTGTCTCTTTCCCATATCAGGCACTCGATCCGCAGGGATGCTTGTAGCCATGCACGACACCTTCATCCTCTTTTTGGTGACGCATTTCGCAAGTGCGACATGCGGGACCGAGTTCCCCCTGTTCTTAGCAGAGCACAGCTACATAAAACAGATAGAGGGTCAATCATTCAATCACTTGGAATATGTGGAGTTTCTGCAAATGGGTTTTCGTGTGTAATTACCTGAGAAGGAGCGATGGCGGCTGAGAGGGCAGTTGAAGCCGCCATTGGAGGGTGGTGTGGAGTTTCTGTTGATAACGGAGTAGTTGGGATTCTTGAATCTGTGGAGTAGTAAAAGATGATTGGAGAAAGACGTGTGGGTGAGTGGTGGCCATATATATGCCACAGGAGGATAAGGTCATATGACGCACAGCCACACTGCTAGAGACTCTCGTTTTTTCTTTTTATTTTTTATTTTTTTTATAATTATTATTATTATGGTGAGAATATTTCATAACCATTCTTGATAACATTTATTACATTATCATTTATCTTTCACAGTTAAAATGACTATCAATGGGGTTTACTTTCCTCTTATATTTTGCATCTAAAGCCAAACATAAATGATATTTCATAAAATTATTGAAAAAATTAAAAATTCAATTTTTTTTATCTAACTAGAAACGCTCTTTTTTTTTATGTAAATGTTAAAATTTATCCTTAAGAATTGTATAATATATTTAGACAACTGACCTTATGATATAATAAGCAATAAAACTTTTACAACTAAAATTAACTTCAGAATAGAGAGCAACAGTCAAATTATCAAAAGCAATACAGAGAGATGATCAGCTCATGTTCACATCATATGTAAGAATTTACAGCACCTTCTGTACATGCAAAAAATGGGACAGCGCTATGATATTCTACTCCCATCATTTTGAAAGGAATTCATCAGAATCTGCAATTTTGGAACCACTGCACATCCTCCTCAACAAACCAACTCTACTTATGCGCGCAGCATAAGATTCAACATGATTGATCTTTCGTTTCCTTCCCAGAACAGTGGAAGTAACTTCTGCAATGAAATCAATTTCAACAGAGTCGGTTTTATCTATCACCTCTTCCTTCTCAAGCTTCTGCTGCTGTGTCCTCCACCGTGCTTGTTCAGTTCCACAGAGGTGGTTGAAGTAATAACTAGGCTCAACATAACTTGATGAATAGGATACAATGCCTTTCATATTGACAGGACGAACTAGCTCAATGAACGCTTTGATCTCATCGAAGCATGAGTGATCAGAGTATGGTACTACGAAGATGTTTTTGGTAGCACTTGTTGAATCTTCACCTAAATCTGAGGTATGATTCCTGTTGTCTTTCTTCTTCAAGGAAGACTTGGAAGAGTCGAATGTATTTCCCTTTCTTTTCAAATCCCATGGAAGCCCAGATGGCATAACTCCTATTGTTGGGCGGCGTAAGTTCAGCCCTTCAAGCGTTTCCCTGCTGAAACTATAACGAGGAATGGCACGAACTCTAGTAAGAGCGGTCTGCGTTGTGAAGTTATTATTGAATCCAAGTAGATGCATAATTTGCAACCGTTCAGGCCAAACCCAAATCTGTAACCAGTAAAAAGTCACACCATTTCGACAACTCAAGTAACAAAAAACTAATGCAACTGAGTGCAGGATATATATATATATATATACTTTTGTGTCCAGTTGGAGTGATATGTACAGCAGCAGATCTTCTTTACCAATTGAGTCAATTCCAATAACAACATCATGATCTGGATGAGAGATGATAATATCAACAATCTGCAATCAATCATCAAATGCTACAGGTCAATCTTCTGAAAAAAAATGAAGATTATAAGGCCAACATCTTTCTACAAGACCTAGTTCTTTCAAAGTGCACATGCAGCAACATGTAAATAGTCACAACCTATCTGAGCTTCAGATTGAACTTTCCTTACTTGTACCTGCTTAGCAGCAACTTCACGAGAAGGAAACGAGTATCTGGGATTGCAGTATGTATTATCCAGATACAGGTAATCGAGCGTGACGTTCTTGAGAGCATCAAGCAGCACAGCCCTCCCATTTTCCACTCTCTCACCATTTAATTCCCACCGGAAATCCCCAGTGTAAAGCATACAACCAAATTCACCGCGAAACAAGTACATTACAGACCCTATCAGAGAAGGGGACATGAATTACTAACCATATTTAATGGCACATAATATCTCACATTATAGCCACTATTTGAAGCCAGCAATTAAAAAATCTCAACAACCAAAAACGAAAGCAGCAAATCAACTACATGAACATCAAATCCAATGCCAAGTGACATAACAGCCAAAAATAAAAACGTAATTGAGGAATTATCACAAACACCTGACATACAACTCAAAATGCGCCTAAATTAGGAACAGCAAACTCAAATACCAGGGCAATGCTGAGCGTCAATGGCCTTGACGAGGATTTCGGTGGTGGAGCCAGACGAAGGGGAGATCAAGGAAAGCGAGTGCCAGGTGCCGATGTCGAGGATGCGGATAAGGGAAAGGTCGAAGTCGGGGAATTTGCAGGGGAAGAGTTTGGCGGTGAGGCGGGAGCAGAAGAGTGGGCCGCGCCGCCAGGTAGAGTGAAGTCCGGCGGTGTGATCGGCGTGGAGGTGGGTGAGGAAGTAGGCTTGGCTACCGGAATTCCATTTATCGACCGAAACCATTCTGTTATCCATTTTAGCGATTTTCAGATTTCTCGGGACTCGGGTTGAACTGGGGTTTCTAACAATTGGCGGGATTTTTCTACTCTTATATAAAATTAAATCACAAAATGGATTGTTCGGGGACGAAATTGGATGCAGTGTACGCCTGTTAAACGAGCCGAGCGAGCTCGAGTAGTTATCGAGTCGAGCTCAAGCTCGGCTTGATTAGGAAACGAGCTATATACGAGCTCGAGCTCGAGCTTGAACGAGTAATTCTCGAGTCGAGCTTGAGCTCGGCTCGACTCGATAAGCAAAATGAGTCGAGTTTTTCGAGCTTTATCGAACCTATCGAGCTTTATTTAATTAATTTTTATTATATTTAATAATAATTAATGTAATATAATTAAATAATACTTATTATTATTATTTAATTAATTACTATTATTTTTATCGAGCCTAAACGAGCCGAGCCGAGCTCGGCTCGTTAAGGAAATGAGCATAAGGGCGAGCTCGAACTCGAGCTCGAGTAACTCACGAGCCGAGTCGAGCTCTCGAGTGACTCGGTTCGTTTAACAGCTCTAGTGCAGTGCCAATCAGATTTTGTAAATTACTTTTTTATCCAATTTTTAAGGGTATATCTTTTTATACCCGAATTGACGAAAATACCCTTTACTCGAATACATTCGAGTAATGTAATTTTCGAGTAATATGAGTGAATTATTTAATTTTCGAGTAATATGAATAATGTGAGTAAGTGAGTGAGTGAACGGGTAATGCAATTTCGAGTAACATGAGCGAGCAAGTAATGCAATTTTGAATAACATGAGTGAGCGGGTAATGAAATTTCGGGTAACATGAGGAGCGCGTAAAGCAATTTCGAGTAACATGAGGGAGCGGGTAATGTATTCGAGTAAAAGTGTTATTTTCGAGTAATATATTTCGAGTAATTTTTTTTTATGTTTTTTCACTTTTATTGTTTACTCGAATGCTTTTACTCGAATACATTACTCGAATATTCGAGTAAATGGCATTTTGGTCAATTCGGATATAAAAAGAGTTTGTGTTATATTTAAGATAGAATAGAAAATTGGTATTTAAATTAGGGTACAGTGATTTTTTACCCTTGTTCGAGTGTTATTCTTGGATTTTGATATTCTTTAAAATAAAATAAAAAATTAGAGAGAACTTTTTATACCACTTTCGAGTTAATCTCATTTTCGATCATATAATTTTTATTAAATTTAATTTTAGTCCTTGAACTTTTAACTTTTTTAAATTTAATATTTTTTAATTAATTTTAGCCTTTTAACTTTTTCTTTTTTTAATTTTAGTCCTTTTAAAAAAAATTAAAAAATTTTAAATTCAATTTTAATCCTGTAAGTTTAAGCTTTTTTTTTATAAATATGACAAAAATTTATATAAAAGGACTATAATTAATGCAAAAGACTAAAATTGAAAAAAATTAAAAGTTAACGGACCACAATTGGATTTAATCAAAGTTAATGGATTAAAATTGAGATTTTTCTACTCCTTCCAACCACACAATAGGTATTCATTTATCTTTTTTTTTTTTTTTTTGTAAATGGACAACAGTATTATTATGTATAATAAATAGTTGTATTAGTGATGTGTGTTGGACTATGTGGAGGAGATATTTTTTCTTTTGAGTTGATGTCTAAAATGATAGAATAAATACGTACTCCATCCGTCTCATTTCAATATTTACATATTTTTAATTTGGGCATCCAATTTCAATATTTACATTTCTCCTTTTAGTAAATGAGACCCACACAAATTAATTATTTATCTCTCTATTGGCCCACACATCACACTAATACACCTACCCACTTTACATTAAAATATTATTTCTCTCACCTCACTACACATTAAAGTACTACATTCCTTAATCTACATGCAAAAAGCAAACGTAAAGTTTGAAACGGAATGGGGGAGTTGTTGCCCGAATATTATTTAACTGTATAATCAATTATGTTTAAATAGTAGTATGAGTGTTGTTAATATTGTTATCCTCCACCTTAGAAAAAAAAAGTATGAGTGCTATAATGCTTGGACTCACATTTCATAAAACAACAAGATAAACGAATGTATAACGATGAACATGGCATTTATAATGGTTCGACTATAAAAGTTTACTTCCACTATGAGGATATCAGGAGGTTATTTTATTGATAAGATAGATAATTGATAAAAAAAATACACCAAAACAAGAGAAAGAATGAATGCTATGAAAAACAAAAAATGTGTTGAATCCTTTTTTATGCGAGCTGAATTTGGCCTTTTAAATAACTTCTAGAATAATCGTTCTATACATCAATGGAAACCCTGGAATTAATGCCAGCTACAACATTGAGCTGATAATCGAATGAAACTAATTCACTTTACCCTAAAAAACCATCCACAGTAGATCTATTGAGTTAAAATTATTTTTCGTCCCATAACAATATGAAAATTTTGATTCTGTCCCAAAAAATATATCATTTTCAATTTAGTCTCATAACTTTCTATATTGGCCAATTTTGGTCCCAAAATCTCCGGAATTCAGCACGTGCACCTCACGTGACCCCTCAATTTGGGGCTTTCCGGCGATTTGGGACCAAAATTGGCCAATATAGAAAGTTATGGGACTAAATTGAAAATAATATCTTTTTTGGGATAGAATCAAAAATTTCATATTGTTATGGGACGAAAAATGATTTTAATTTAATAGTTGAACCCTAAAAATATATTACCTTTGATTTTTTTTATAAAATATTAGTAGCTTCTATTTATTCCATTACCTTTGATGTTTTATCATTTTTTAATATATAAAATTAAATTATATAGGATATATACCCTATGAGACCATGTCAAGATTTGAAATTGAGGATTAAAACTTAAATTAATATGAGAGATAAATTTTGTACTATGAGAACATACTTTTTATATTATATTATTATTTAGATTATATTATATGAGATGAATACTTTTTAAATACTAAAAATCTAGATAAAGAATAGTTTATATATATATATATATATATATATATATATATATATATATATATATATATATATATATATATGAAAATTTTCATGTAAGGATCCAATTTTTAAGTTAGGTCTCAATTTTAGTTTCCATTTAAGAAATGTCTCATTTCAAGGCTCAATTTTACTTTTTTTCTCAAATTAAGGCCTGTCGTAATTTTATTTTTTTTCGAATTGAATATATTTTATAAATTAATATAAGATATTAATAAAAATAACATATTTAATTTTATGATTTGATTTGAAGATGTATAATAATATTTTTAAATTTTTTTTGTATGACTTGAAATGAAAATATAAATTTCATGGTAAGTCTTAAAATGATAAAAAAATAACAAATATAAAAAATCAGGCCTTAATTTGAGAAAAGAAACTAAATTTATATCTTAATTTGAAACACTTATAAAATTAGGTCTTATTTTGAGACCTAAACTAAAAATCAAGTCGTCATAATATATATATAAATTGTGCTAAGAATTTAAATAAAAAATTAAATGGAGTTAAAATCACTTTTGGTCTCATAACAATATATATTTTTGATTTTGTCCCAAAAAAGATATAATTTTCAATTTAGTCCCATAACTCCCAATATTGGCCGATTTTGGTCCCAAATCGCCGGAAAGCCCCAAATTGAGGGGTCACGTGAGGTGCACGTGCTGAATTCAAGTGATTTTGGGACCAAAATTGGTCAATATAGAAAGTTATGGGACTAAATTGAAAATGATATCTTTCTTGGGACAGAATCAAAAATTTCATATTGTTATGGGACGAAAAATGATTTTAACTCATATCTATTTGACCTGAATTTCTAAAAGGGCATCAAATTAGTCCTTAAATTTTTATTTTTTTTTCATTCAACCCATTTACATTTCTAATTTGGATCACTTACACCCCTCATTTTCTTAAATAAGAACGCCTATGCATTCCTGTTAAATATTAATCAAACGGTGTTAGAGTATTAGGATCAGTCTCTGTTCTCTTTCCCTCTTCGCGCCAACGTGGCGTCTTCTTCCATGTCCAGATGGAGCTGTTCTTGCGGGATTCTGATACCACTGGACTGTCGAAAGTCAGGAAACAGATGAATGAGGGATAAGGTCGGCCTACAATGGGTAATGTATTTCTAATTATTTTTCTCTCGCTTTATGCTAAATTCGAACTTTGTCATCTTCTTTCACGAAGAATAGTATATGTGCACCTCGCACTCAATTTTCACAGATTCTGTATAAAATAAAACTAATATTACTGAATCCAATGATTATTGGATGAAGATTTAGCAAGAAAAGAATGGAAGATGGGAGAAACCATGGTTACATAACTAAGATTCGAGGTGATTAGGTTTTAATGTAGTTTCTAGAACTATGTTGTCAAGTTATTGGATGTATATCTGTCTGGGTATGAGTTTTATTTTGATAATTCGTTCGACTATTTTGTGGAATCTAATCACATGAGTTTTAAGGTTTATTCATGACTGATATCGGATAGTTTTTTCCCTCTCATCCAACTCAATGCATAGCTTTTAGAGGAAAGCTTTCTTTTCCAATTGTAAAAAAAAAAAAAAGGAACATTTGTTAGTTCTTGAATGTGTTATAGAACTTGGCTATGCATATCCTCAAGTGATCTCTAAACACATTTTTGAAACAAACATAAGTGCATGTGTACTAGAGTAAAGACTCTCAGCACTTTGAATTGAATTATCACTATTTGATCCTGTACTAAATTTTAGGACATCTCAATTGGCTTGTTAAGGAGAATATAAAATTATGCAATACAGAAAAGATACTAGCTAGTAACATATTTCAGAAAACATATTAAATGTGGCTGGCATTTTAAATGTAATCCAAGCCTTCCTTTTTATTGGTTGGACTTTGGAGTATGTTTTAAGTTTGTTAAATCGTTACATTTTTGTGTATTGGGAACATATGGAAATAGAGAGGAAGTCAAGAGCATGTATGTTTTACAGGGGACTAAAGCTAGGAATTTGTATTGTATTGCTTCTCTCACATGATATGTTAATTATTTGCTTGCTTGTTGAACTTATTTTAAATTATAAATATATCTCTTCAGAATTGCTAATTCAACAAAGTTGGTTATTGGCATGGAGTAATGAATGGTTATCTCATAGATACAGTGCAACCAATGAGACAGAGCTCTTAGATATCTTATTCTTCTGTTTTGAATTAGATCATCTAATATATAAATAGATCCAGCTCACAAATAATTTTCATTAATGTTCTAGTGGATTGATTTTCTTTAATATGAAAGGTACATGCAGGGGCGGACGCACATTGGGCCCAGGGGGGGCAGTGGGCCCCCCTGAACTTTTCAAAATAATTACTATATATATAATATTAGATGTAATATATCTACATGTGTGATGTGGCCTAGTGGTTTCATTAATGGAAGAGACAATTGGAGGTCAGGTGTTCGACTCTCCCAACCTCCCTCCTTCTCTTATTTTAAATTGATTATTTATTAATATTTTTTTTATATCATATCATTATATTATTATTTATGGGTTTATTTGACCTTCTCTTATTTTAAATTGATTATTTATTAATATTTCTTTTTTATATCATATCATTATATTATTATTTATCAACTTACTGCGTCCGCCACTGGGTACATGCTATAAATACTACGAATATAATCCAAGTTTAATGACAAGAGTTGAATCAGTTTTTATTTGTAACAGGTCTTGTGGCGGCACCCATAGGGTATCCGTATGCTGCTTCGAGGAAAGGATTAATAAAGTCAAGCAGAATGAAAAATGTTCCTTCAACAATAAAGACATGTATCTGTGACAATGAAACTACTATATTGGTTAATAGGCTTGTGGCGTAAACGAAAGTGGTTTATATGTTTGTATTATAAATAATCAAGATACTTATTGGATACTCTCCGGTTGGAATGAATTATCATTATTTTGTGTAATAATTTGTATAAAATCATACTTCTAGAAAGATAGGGTATTATTGTGTTAATTTGAGGTGATTCGCTTGTGGAGCTCAACTCAAAAAGTGTAAGAGACTTCTAGATTCTAATGAATTTTTATTTTGCACAAAGATTTTGTCAATGTGTTATAGGTTATGGGTGGATTTAGTTCGTGGCATGTGATCGAAGAAAGCTGGGCAGAAAGCTCGGACACCAACCTCAAAAGGCGGTCGATACATGTTTTTTTTTAAAGTCAAGAGATAACCTATACTAATTAGAGTAAGAGCAAAGCTTCATTCGGAAGTGTCATGTTGTGTTGTTTGCAATCCTCAACTTTAGAGATCACTTGAGGATATGCACAACCAAGTTCTATAACACATTCAAGAACTAACAAATGTTCCTTTTTTTTTTTACAATCGGAAAAGAAAACTTTCCTCTAAAAGCTATGCATTGAGTTGGATGGGAGGGGAAAAACTATCCGATAACAGTCATGAATAAAACTTAAAACTCATGTGATCAGATTCCACAAAATAGTCGAACAAATTATCAAAATAAAACTCATACCCACACAGATATATATCCAATAACTTGGCAACATAGTGCTAGAAACTACATTAAAACCTAATCAGCTCGAATCTAAGTTATGTAGCCATGGTTTCTCCCATCTTCCATTCCCTTCTTGCTAAATCTTCATCCAATAATAAATGGATTCAGTAATATTAGTTTTATTTTATACAGATTTGTGAAAATTGAGTGCGAGGTGGACATATACTATTCTGTGTGAAAGAAGATGACAAAGTTCGAATTCAGTATAAAGCGAGAGAAAACATAATTGGAAGTACATTGCCTATTGCCGGAGGCTAACCTTATCCCTCATTCGTTTGTTTCCTGAATTTCGACAGTCCGATGGTATCAGAATCCCGCAAGAACAGCTCCATTTGGACATGGAAGAAGACGCGATGTTGGCGCGCTAAATGTGAAGAAGAGGGAGAGAGAACAGAGGCTGATCCCTAATACTTTAACACCGTTTGATTAATATTTAATGGAAGTGCATAAGTGTTCTTATTTAAGAAAATGAGGGTGTAAATGATTCAAATTAGAAATGTGAATGGCTTGAATGATAAAATAAGAAGTTCAAGGGCTAATTTGATCCTTGAGATAAAATTGGAGAGTCTAAGTGCAAATGGGATCACCTATTTCATTATGTGTTTCATCTACTATTGCACTAATTAGATTTTTGACACGTGTCGTAATCAATGATCAAGTTTTCACCCCATGCCCCAAGGGTTTAATGGTCATTAACTAGGGTATAGTTTTTTAATTGGAAATAAGTTATGAAATATGGAGTGGAATACCAGAGTGGAATAGGGGATTCGGGTTGGTCTAAGTGACCCTTTGCCCTTTCTAAAAACTTCAATTTAACTAATTTTGCAACCGATTTTTTTTCCTTATTGTTTTGCACGCGTTTTGACATGCCTTGTGTACAAAGACTTCCAACATACTCAGTAAGTTGTCCACATCATCCTTTACTTGTTGAAGATTTACACTCAAAACTTCAGACACTTTTATTAATGAAAATGATCAAAAATAATAAAATAAAAAAATTATACTCCTTATATCCTACAAATATTGTTACATTTTACAAATTATGACATCCACAAAAATTGTTTCATTTTCATTTGTGGTTCATGAGATCTAAAAAAAATTTAATATAATATATCAGTTCCTCTTATACACTCGCCACATAAAATAATTAATATATTAGTTCACTCTAATTTACCCACCCACATGTAGGCAGTAATAATTTTGTCTCAAACCTTAATATATGGGTGGGAGTAAATTTCAAAACTTGAACGTTTGATAAGTCACAGCCCTGAATGATATCATATAAGAATGAATATGTGATCATTATTAATTGAGGAGATAAACTCACTTTAACATAATTATATACTAATCCAGTAAATTATGGAAGCTCAATCAAAATAATAATTACAAAAAATACTAAGAATAATCTTAAAATAATACTTTTTTTATATGTAAATGTTAATTGTTAGTATAGTTAGTAGTTACACCAAGCACCCTTACAATTCTTTTCTCCAAGCCCTCCTTATAACTCCCCTCCTAATTCGTTTCCAAAGGGAATCGAACCTGGGTCTCTCACTTAAGTGATAATACTAGGGGTGGGTAATATCGGTATACCGAAAATACCGATACCGTACCGAAAATTTCGGTATGGAAAAATTCATACCGATAGCGATACCGAAATTTGGGTATACCGATTTTTCGGTATATCAAAATTTCGATAAATTAAATCGGATGCCGATACCGTACGAAATTTATATCATACCGATTTTTCGATAAATACCAATTAATACCGAAATCTTGACATAGCGTTTCATACCAAAAATTCAACATACCGAAAAATACCGATTTACCGAAACCATACCGAAAATAATATTTAATTTTAATCAAAATAATAAAATTAATATAAAAATATTTCAAAATAATTAAATTTTCTAATCTCAAACATTCTACTTTGACACTTATGTTCCTTTTAATTTATTCATAATTATATATTAAATAACAAATTTTTTATTATTATATTTTTATACTCCTATATTTTAATTTAGAAGTGTATTATATTTTTATTTATTTTTATTAGAGCTTATTTTAAATTTTAAAAAATATATATGAATAAATGTGATACATAATAAAATAAAAATAATTTAAATATATTAATAATATAATATATACTTAAATATAGTAATTAAATTTTTAAAAAATAATTATAAAATTTTCGGTATATCGGTATCGGTATACCGATATCGAAATACCGAAAATAATTTCGGTATACCGATATACCGAAAATTTAATATCCAATATCGATACCGTACCGAAATTATCGGTACGGCAACCATACCGTACCGAAAATTTCGGTATGTTGAAACTTCGACATTTTTCGATATTTTTCGATACGGAGAACGCGGTATACCGAGTTTTCGATATTTTTCCCCACCCCTATATAATACTATATACAAAGAATAATCTAATATACTGTAATATATATTACGCTCAACTCTTTCTCTTAATTAATTCAACTAGTAATTATGAAATGCAATATGTTAATTGGCGTCTTATTCCATATATGATTTACTCTAAAGTCAAAATCTATTTATATAATATATCGAGTGAGACTCTGTGCAATCGGGCGCATGGAGCACATCCCGTGCGCCTTTGCAATTTACATGCTCTTTTACAATTTAAATCTCTAGCAATACATAAGTTTAAATAGGATTGGAGAGGGAGGGTTGTGTTCACATGGCACGGAGTATCGCTCCGTGTCCTCGGGCTTTACCTTTTGCAATAAATCAAAATATGCAGCCATTTATTTTTATTAATCCCTCTCTTCTCCTTCATCTTCGGCCTCGCATTTTCACTCAAAACAAAAATTGTTCCCTTCATTCTCTTCTCTCATCACCACCACCTCCTCATATATTCCACATTGCCTATTCAATCCACCTTAAATAACGCCCGCCTTCTCGTCCGGCCACCGCCGCCCTCCACCACCGATTATGGCTGATCCACAAGAGGCCGCAGCCAACAAGACCACCGCCGCCGGATCAATTTCTGACCAAATCAATCACCGCCACCTCCAACACATCGAGGTCAGAACATCCTCCCCGCGCTTCCCACTCTCACCGTCGCCTTCCCTCTCCTCCACCCGCCGCCGCATCGGGATCGCCGTCGATCTCAGCGACGAGAGCGCTTACGCCGTCAAATGGGCGGTGGATAATTACCTCCGGCCCGGAGATGCCGTCATTCTCCTCCACGTGAATTCCACCTCTGTTTTATTTGGCGCCGATTGGGGATCCTCCCCTACCAACGTCAACCCCGCCGCCGCGAGTATAGGCGAATTGGATAATTTAACGGCGACGAAAGCGGGGCAGCTGGCGCAGCCGTTGGCGGACGCCGCCGTGCCGTACAAAATTCACATCGTGAAGGATCACGACATGCAGGAGAGGCTCTGCTTGGAAATCGAACGGCTAGGGTTGAATGCGGTGATTATTGGGAGTAGAGGAGCTGGTGGTTCGAGGAGGAGCGATAAAGGGAAACTTGGGAGTGTTAGCGATTACTGTGTGCAGCACTGCGTGTGTCCGGTGGTGGTGGTGAGGTATAATCAGGAGGAGAAGGTGGCGGAGGAAGAGGAGGAAGAGCTGCAGGAATTTCATGATGCTGATGATTTTCAGCTCAAGTGAAACAAAATGTATCTATATTTAATTTTTTATAATTATATATACATACATAGATTGCATTTTATATTATTTTGATGCGAGTAACAATTCCTTTTGTTTCTTTTTAAAAAAGAAAAATCCTTATTTTTGGTGCCAAAAGAAATATCTCGTCTTATTGATTAGAAAATAATTTCTTTACTGTATCCTACCTGTAATATAAAAATAATAAGTAAATACTAAACATGATGCCCTTAAAATGATTTAAGAGGGTAATTTTTAGGTAATGTAAATTAGTATGTACTCCCTCCATTCATTGCATGTATAAGACGTAAGTGTATTTCATTAATACATCATCTATAAAAACCCGATCCACATTATAGATTTGAGAAGGGTTAAAAGCACCAATAGTTTTCATTCACCAAACAAAGCAAGATTACAGAACAATCTATGTTTAACCAAACAAAGTTTAAGGAAGAAATCAAGAACACAACCCACGACAAGTAGCTAATAAGAGCAGACACTGAATGTCACGAAACATATTATTCAAACATGAAACTACGATGATCGATGTTTAAACTTCAAATGGCTCCGAGATTTCCCTCACTTCGGCTTCGGGGAAACGAGAAATCACTCCTCAAGGTAACAGCTTTACCGCAAAAATCAGCAAACTGATTAGGCGTCGTCTTCATCCCAGTAGGGGGCAACCGCCCGTGCCTGTTCCTCATTGGCTTTGGAGAGACGAGGGCTTGACTTTTCCGGCCATGACTTGAAGAAGATGCGACCTTCTGAGCAGCAGTGCCATGGCTTGCCTTCCTTATGGTCTTGGCATCCACACGATGGCCACGGTCAGTTTGATGCGAGCCAATGCTTAAACGAGCTGATCGATCAGTAGCATCCTTGATTGCTCCGACTTTAATGGATTGCCTGTTGTAGTATGTGAGGTGGGGAAGAAGGCTTGTCACATACTTCTTGAGCTGTTCATCGCCTACGTTCTTCTGAGCCGGGTTCCCTTCCAAGCTGAGGGCGTGCAGACAGTTGTAGTTAGCAGCAAGTTGGCCGAGGCATTTGGTGGTTGAGATTTTGTTGAAACGCAAATCCAGGACGTTCAATTTTAGGAGGCGGTGAAGGCCTTCGACCTCACTAATCTTGTTTCCAGCTAAGTATAGCTCCTTTATGGAGGAACATGCAGCAAGACCTTCCAAATAAATGGCAAGTTCATGGTAAAATATACAGCAGATTTCAGACATATATGCTTTTCACGCCTAAAGAAGTTCAAACATTTCTTGACATGCACGATTTTTAATATGAATTGGGTTGAAACAGGTTTAGAAGTCATACCATGTCCAATTCTTAAGATGCGGTTATAGCTTAGATCAAGCACCCGAAGCCTTGTAAGATCACGCAGTCCTTCGATGGTGGAGATATTGTTTTTCGAGAGGTTCAAAATATGAAGTCCTCGAGGGAGAGCACCAGCAGCAATCTTCGCTGAGAAGGTGAAAGCAGATTAATAAAAGAATCAGAAAACATTCGTTGCTACCAAGAACAGTATTAAGATTTCAGAGCACAAACAATACGAAGCTTGGGCAGAAGGATAAACGACAGAAACAAACCTATAGCGTTTCCAGACAAATTAAGGGCCTTGAGGCTAACAAAAGCACTGAGAAACGGAATTACAACCAATCCAAGATTACTCAGCTGAGCTGCTGTAGCTGAGGTGTTCAGAGAAGATATGTATCTTTTTGCTGCTTCCATTCCAGGGTTTACTTTGACTTCCAACTTGGAAACAGTAGATTCCTCTATTACAGCACTGCTTTTTGGAAGCTCTTCTTGGTCGTCACATGGAGCAGATTCATATGATTCTTCAAGTGGACCACATTGCTGAAGGTTGATAACCCATTCCTCAATTCGCTTTAACCGGAAATCCTTAGCAGGTACTTCATCCCCATGCTGATAAGAGGTTTCACCTTTCATACCATTCACCATGAGTACCCTATCTGACTCAGGAATCACCCAGTCTTTTGCCGAATCAACATAGTTATAATGCTCATCAGTTTCATCAGCAGGGTTTTCTCCATTATTCTTGTCAATGCTGCGCATAGAATTATCTCTTTCTCGATACTCTATTTGTCTTCCTACTTCATTCATCATGTCTTTCTTCCTAGAATCTAGAGTACTCATATCCTCGGCAGATCTAGATTGTGGTAAAAAGAATTCTGAGCATCGGCTAGGGGAACCCAACCTAGGCAAAGAACTTGATTTCACAAGAACATGTGAAGTAGTAGGTGTGACATCGCCGGAGTTAACCTCGCCAGATGCATAGATACCATCTTTACCAGCAACATCCTTTTCGTTTTGTTCTAGATCCCCAATCGAAAATATTGACATACTCTTTCTGAAATCAGAATCAACTTGAACAGAGTCAGATGGCAACGGTTCTTGAAGACGATCCGAGAGGCTGGGCCCATTATTCTTGATGCTATCGGGAACAACTGTTCGACTGCGGTTTACAGATCCATCATCAGAATATCTCTGCTCCCTCTCTTCCTCAGAGCCATCAGCACCAGAGGTTCTCTCTTCCCAATTTAATCTGCTTCCCAGTGATTGACTCTTTCTTATTTGTGAATTCGTATGAGCTACAATATCACAATCACTGTTGCATTTTCCATCCATTTCGTCGGATCTACAGTCATGCTCAGTAGGAGAGTAATCAGTAACATTGTTCTGTACTTGCCCCTCTTCTTTCAAGCATGTCTTATTTTCAGTATGAAAATACGAAGAATTACTTAAAGTCTGTTTTTGAGATGAATCCTCCAGTGTCTTCTGCATTGCTTCACCAGATTGCTGAACAGTTTTCTGCCCAGGGACAAAAAAAGTAGATGATGATAAGCATTAAAACTTTAAGAAAATAAATCAATAGTGAATGGATACCTCAAAAAGAAACAATTCACCAACCTTATGTTTGTGGGATTGTACGTGAGCTTGGAAGCATGAAAATCTTACCATCTTTCCAAAACTACGATTGAATCACATCGGAACCTACTCTAATTGCAAAACTGAAGATAATTGGTCGTAAAGTACTCTTATTCTTCAGAAAACATTTGAAAATCACAAGCTGTGGCAATACTTTCTTGGACTCAGTAGAAGCAAACCTTAGCCATAATCAAAAGGCAAGCCTTCCGAAATGCGGCACAATCTCCAAACATGGGATGATCTTGATCTCCTTAATACACACACAAAAATCACACTCTCGTTATCACCCCACACCTGATCAGAGGTGCGAGAAACCTTAGATGAAGTTGTATCTGCCAGACTGAAATAAAAACTTTGTCAACTGCAAGAGCACAAACTCGATTGTGCATATAAGAGACAGGTGCCTGAGGTGTAATAAAAGGAGAAAAGAATCATCAGTAAAACAGAAGTTATTTCATCTTTTAGCTGCTAAGAACAAAGAGCCAAAAAGGTTTCACTGAGGTCATCAGAAACATGCAAAAGATTATGACTTCCAAGAACAATTTAAATAAATATTTATACAGTGTCGTGATAAGAACAATTCAGGAACCGTAAGTTTTCGCCTGGCGTTGCTACATGATCTCTAAATCACTCATACAGAACATCATACTTCCTTAATCCCAGATAACAATTATTTGTTGTATAACAATATTCGGGAAAGAAAACAAGCATCAATGTCATACAATAGAATTTCTAACATCAATGAATCAATTTCCAGCACACAGTACAGGTAAGAAACGAAGGTTACTCAATAACTGCACCAGAGCTCCAACAAAACCTACCACTAAATGGCAAATCATACGTCCTCAAGAAAGGATATTACAGATTTAAAAAAGCAATTATATGGCACAAAATTTCAACAATCAACATAACCTAAATAAAAATCTCAATAATTTACACAAATTTTCAAGAAATAAGTTCAAGAATGAACTTTTTCAGATCTCCAGAAATTCAATATAGCACTACGCACAGATCCAAATATCCAAACCCCATTTACAAAAATAAAAATTGAATCAAACCAATCGAACAGGAAACCAGGAAACATCATCATAAACTCTTCAAGAACGAGACATACTTACAATTGAAGAAAGAAAAGGAAATAAAGATATCCCAACAAATATATATGTCTATACATCAAAACAAGTCATGATCTCACCTCTTGTAAGCCAGATTGGCTGGAGAGTGAAGCACCTGGTGAGGAGAAACCGACACAGATTTTAAAAGAAAATAAGAAGAAAAACAAGAACAGGTATCTGAAGTGCTGTTATAATGAGAAAACAAATCGAGTCAATAGGATACGATTTATACTGAAACTAACGGTGGTGATTTCTTGAGATTTGGGAAACAAGAATTAAGAAGAAAACTCCGGATTTGGGAAATAAAATTCGACCGATTGATAGTAGAAAAGTTTAGAATGGGAAACGGACATAAACAGAAAAGCTGGAGAGGGGACTTGTAGCCACGGAAAGAGAGACAGCTAATTTCATGCCCTATTTATTTTTAATAAATAAATATTCTGACCTATTTTTAAGGTAGGGCATTTTATCAAAATCGAATTTACTGAAGTCTTTATTATTTTTTGTAATTGAATAATCAATATATGTAATCTAATAAGTATGTCTAATCAGATTAGGAATATATAGTGAATTTTATAAAGGCAAAAGCTCCTGTGCACCCGGGCGCACGGAACACTTTCCGTGCGCCTTTAGAAATTTGTGCTAAATTGTATATCTTTTAGTATACAGATGTGTACCCTTTATTTTCTAAAGAAAAATCTGGGCGCACGAACAACACTCCGTGCGCCTTTAGAATTTTGTGTTAAATTGTATACCCTTTAGTATAAAAATGTGTACCCTTTATTTTCTAAAGAAAAAAAATATTAATGAAAAGTGTATACCCTTTAGAACAAAATTGTGTACCTTTTAGTAATTAAAGTGTATACCCTTTAGACCAAATTAATGTGCCCTTACCCATAATACAAAATTTCTAAAGGCGCACGGAATGGGTTCCGTGCGCCCGGGTGCACGCAAGCCTCACTCTTTTATAAATATATAATTGAAAATCACATTAAATTATGAGGATATTTATTTGGAAAAAATATTTCCTACTTTTTATAGGAATAAAATGAATATGGAATGTTAAATTTATTGTTATCAATATATTATATTATAGGATAGGACTAGATTAGATAAATCAATTGTTTAGATACATAAGTATAGCAGCATTTTTTTTAAGCAAAAATCTTCTGTGCACCATGACGCACAGACCACACTCTGTGCGCCTTTAGAATTTTATGTTAAATTGTATATCATTTAGTATAAAATGTGTTGTACCCTTTATTTTCTAAAGAAAATTATTGTGTGTATTCGGGCGCATGGACAACACTCCGTGCTCCTTTAGAATTTTGTGTTAAATTGTACTTATACCCTTTAGTATAAAAATGTGTACCCTTTAATTTCTAAAGAAAAAAAATATTAATGAAAAGTGTATACCATTTAGAACAAAATGGTGTACTTTTTATTAATTAAAGTGTATATCCTTTAGACCAAAGCAATGTACCATTATCCATAATACTAAATTTCTGTAATTCAAAAAAATTAATGATCATTTCTATTAAAATTTTGTATGAATAAAATTAAGTTATATAATTATGATTTTATTGGACGAAAAAAGTATGCAGTATTTGATAAACTCAAACATGCATGAATCACATTATATATTTTAAATGCACTTAATTTCAAACTAGATTAGGATGAGTTTAGTTTAATTGTTTAGTTTTAGATTGATTTTATGTCATTTAATGATAAGTGTGATCAATTATTAATCAAATCCATGTTTTATTAGGTGATGTCAACATAGTTTTGGGTCATTCAAAAGTTCAACAAATAAAATTAATCAACTTGCATGTTAGTTCAATACTATGACATGAACCTAGTTGCCTACATTGATTTTGTTGTTTTAAAATACTAGTTAATTTACTGTCGTGTCATCAGCACACTTAGGTTGATTTATTTAATTTTTAATGAATCTACAGTAAAAGTATAAGAAAAAAAAATACTATGATAAAAGAAAAATCAACTTTTAAACTATAAATGCAAAATTATGGAGTAGTAAATTTTAGTGGTTTGACTTATTTAATTTTAAGTAAATTGATGTAAAATAAAATATAATAATAATAATAATAATAATAATAATAATAATAATAAAAAAGTAATAAATTAAAGGTACGCAATACTTTTAGAAAAATTTGAGGGTGCACTGTAGACATGCACACCGGTTCGGAATCGCCGGTTCAGATTTCAAGGTAGGGGGAACCGGAATCGAACCGGGGTACGAAGGTTTCGGTTCCGGAACCACCGGTTCTGATTTCAGTTCGGAACCGCAGGTTCCGGTTTTATTTATTTTTTTGTTTTAAGCGTAAAAAGTAAAAAAAAATTGAAAAACCACCGGTTCGAACCGGAACCGCCGATTTTTTTCCCAAATATGAGGAACCGGAACCGAACCTTCCCCTACCGGTTCCGGTTCTTTTTTTGGCGATTCCGGAACCGACGGTTCCCTGGTTCGAACTGCCGGTTCCGATTTTTTTGGTGCATATCTAGTGCACCGGTGCATTCTAAGTTAAGGGTGTAAATTGGACCATTCTAGTCTAATGCAAAACTGGTCAAGTTTGTTTGAAATTTGATAGAGTTTCAAAATATAGATTTGAGTTTGTTTAATAAACTATTAAGCCAAGCTTGAATAAACTTTAATCAAGTCAAGTTAACACAAGTCATCTCAAGTTTAATACTAATATTTTTTATTTTATCGATTTTTATGTATCGAGTTCGAGCTATAATGTTATCGAACACAAAAGTGTGTTCAATCCTTTATCGAACTATCTCGAATTGAGTAGTTTTGTTTGATTTTCACGGGGATATAATGAAAGCTGTAATTATACTCTATTCGTCCCATACTTATCTGCACCGATACTGTAGATACCGAATTTAAGAAAAGTTATTTTTTGACTAACTTTATTGACTTTTTAGGGGTATTGTGGTATTTTTAGATAATAAATAAATTATAAAGTATGTTATGTGTGTTAGGTGATAGTGATATTTTTGAAATTATGATAACTTTTGAGGTTATTGGTTAATGTGAAGTTTCCTTTTTTAGGTGGTGAAGATAAGTGTGGGACGAACGAAAACGAAAAGTGTGAAGATAAGTGTGGGACAGAGGGAGTACATTTTTTTTTTAAATTTAAATTTAAGTGTCATAATTAATAACTTGAAATCTCACTCTAAACTTTAAACCACAACAATAAAATTAAAATGTTTTGTACTAGTAGAATAGTAGTATTTCCTTTTCAAAATAATGAAAGATTTTATGGGTGTACATATGCTAGATATTTATTATACTCCCTACCTTCTTGTATATCTTTTTATTTTTACATGTCCGATCATGTGTAATACTAACGTAGCACATTCAACTTAAATATAATTTAATCATATACTAACACTTTAATATTAGAACTTCGAAAGTCATATATATATATATATATATATATATATATATATATATATATATATATATATATATATATATATATATATATATATATATATATATATATATATATTTATTTATTTATTTATTTATTGTGGTCTTTATTAGTGACATGATTGGCATCTATTTATATGGTACCAATAGACTCCCTTAGAATCAAGGAAGCGTTCTTTTTGCCAAGATAGAAAAGGAGAGGTCCCCAAGTTTTTATTGCAAATTAATGAAGGCTTCAAATCATTTTCTAATAAATTACAACTGATAAACTTTATGTAATCCGGAATAACATTAAGATATTGAATTATTATTAATATCTTATAACAAAAATTAAGAGAGGGGAATGACTATTTATACCCCAAAATTACCCCAAAATATTTAAATTGACATAATTACCCTTATAAAATTTATATCTGTTCGGTTGTTGCAACCGAACAGTCATCTAACAAACTTTTCGGTTGCAACAATCGAACAAAACAAAGAATTCATTTATTACATGTTCAGTTTCAGCAACTGAACAGAATAAAGAGTTCATTCATGTTATTTGTTCGGTTGCAGCAACCGAACAGAACAAAATTTATAATTTTTTTAATTACCCAACATATAAGATAACAGATAAATACAAAATTTATAATTTTTTTAATTACCCAACAGATAAGATAACAGATAAATTTTATAGATATCATCGATCTTTAAACAAAGATGATGATATCTATAAAACTTTTTTGTTATCTTATTTATTCGGTAATATAGATATGAATTAAAAAAAAAATCACAAATCTTATTTTGTTCGGTTGCTGCAACCGAATACATAAGATAAATGAATTCTTTTATTTTGTTCGGTTGCTGCAACCGAACATATAAGATGGATAATTGTTCGGTTGTTGCAACCGAACAGATATAAATTTTATAAGGATAATTATATTAATTTAAATATTTTTGGGGTACGTTTAGTAATTTCGGGGTGCAAATAGCTGGCCCTTAAGAAAGAAAGTAGAACTAATTAATATTATTTGAGAAAGAAAAAGAAAATATATTGTTGAGTAAATATAACCGCAAAACTCAGAAATACTTACATATCGTATTTAATATCTTTATGATTTTTAGGCACTCAATTAATAATTTTGTATATTTCATATCAGAATTGATAGTTTATTATTCCAATTTTTAGATATTAGATTGAAAAAACTCCTCTAATTAAATTTAGTAAACTAATGATTTATACTTGCAAAACTAAAATTATGGGTTTATGAAGGAAGCCCACTTGGCCCATTTAATGAAGCCCAAATGAAAACCAAAACAAATCGAGGCTGCCAAAGCAACAGCTGCGTTTTTCCGACGAGTGAGAAATCAAGAAAATGGCGATTCGCTCACTGAGAAGAGCGGTGTTCGGAGCTTTGAAGAGATCACAACCATCGCCGTCGTCTTCGTTACCAGAATCCCGTAAACATTTGCTGTTTTCTCTTTCAAATTACTATGCAGAGCCTTCAACTTCTGCTGGTTATTCTCCTTCTGCGCGCCCAAATTTCTATTGCAACCGCATCTGTTGCCGCCGTCTCTCTTCTCTGAGTGAGGAGCCTCTTGGACCCACCGCAATTGATTATAGGTAAGCTTCCATTTATTGATAATTTTGTTATTAGGGGATGAATTTGACGTTGGAGAAGATTTTCGCAGTTGGTTTTTTTTTTTCCAGAAGTTTCAAAGATTTTTTCTAATTTTCTTATGGTGCTATCACATTTGATTACTTTAAATAAAGATAAATCTTTTAATGTTAGAAAGGTAAAAATGGTTGTGATCACTTATTCTTCTTTTCATGTTTCATGCGATTGGCAATGGGGGGAGCTTTTTTTATGGTTCTAAGAAAATCTGTTTATCCTACCTATAGTGAATCAGTTATTAGAAGCTTAGTTCTTATTAGAAATCATGAACAAGTTTTGATGAGTGTTTTGCTTACATATTGATAATTATAAACAGCTGTGTACTGGAGGAAGATGAGTATCAGAAGTTGGCTAATTCCACAATCCATGATCTACTTGAGAAGCTTGAGGTACATGTGTTTGGATGTATTTCAGATTAAATGTTACTGAGATAGTGATCAGTGTTGTAGAATTACAAGGAAATGATCATTGGCATCTTCTGAAAAATGTTGTTGTATTAATCTCAGACACAGCCTAGAATGTTGGTGTCATGTTAATGTTACTGCATTACTTCTATGACGTACTTTTGTTTGGCATTTCTTCGATCTTGAGGTAGACAATCGAAACATGAAGGATGGGGGATTGATTGAGGTCTTGTTAATTGCCCCATTGCTATCACTTCGCTGCTTCTGTTATTTGCTATATGCTTGAATTATAAGACTGTTTTGTGAATATGTATCTCTTGCTTCTATTCTATATGTAACATTTTAACTGTTTATGAGCTCGTTTGTTTGCTCTCGCTTTAGTTGATATCTCTCTAATTGGTGTACTATGTTTTTTGATTTTTTTTTGCATTATAGGAGTATGGTGACTCTGTCGAGATTGATGGTTATGACGTTGACTATGGGGTGAGATAAAATTCACAGTGATCTGTTTGTGTTCATGCCTTCATCTTGTAATGTTTTTATTCTAATTTATTATGTTTCTAACTTTCTACAATACAATATTCTTTTATGACTAAATTGGCCCCACTGGATGTTGAACTCGTTTTACTTTGAAAGACAAAGTTAACCATGATCTTGACTGTATATTTGTGACCACTTTTACAGAATGAGGTGCTAACATTGAAGCTTGGTGATTTGGGAACTTATGTGATAAACAAGCAAACACCAAATAGACAGATTTGGATGTCATCGCCGGTGAGGTATTGATTTCTCAAACTAAATCAAATATTTGTCTTATTTTCTGATTCTATTTTGGACATGGACTGAGAAATTTAAAATCGAAGACCATATCACCATTATCTTCATAGTCCTTCATTGGGAGTCCCTCTTTAGCAATTAATTTGTTGATACTAGAATGTGCAAGGTTTATGTAAGAATTGGCTATAGGTATGGGTGATAAATCTCAAACTATATAAATCCAACTCGATATCCGTCTTCCCACTAATCTCCAATCCAAATCAAAGGTCTGTCCACCTGGATTTTTAAGGTACACAATTAGGATTGATGGGATGAATGAACTGATTTTGAGCAGGAAAAAAGTGTAGTGATGGTCTAGAACAAGTCAACTCAGTGGCCACTCTTTATAAATTCTTAATAAGTGTTATTATAATTCGAATGTGGTGGCCACATTGGATCAGATGATTTAGCTTACACTTTTCATTAAATAAGGGAAGTCAATGTTTTTCGGTGGTAACAAGCGCAATGTTTACCATTCTTTTGAGATTCTGTTCTTGGAATATCTTTGATTAATGTTGAAAATTCAATATTATATTACATTATGAGTGTGTGAAGCAGAATCAAATGTATAGGATAGCACTTTAACAATGTAATTGTATTATTAAAGAAGATCTGCTTTTGCTGATAGACACCCATAATCAAGACAATTTGTTCTCTTCTACCAACTAAAGTCATATAGTTATGTTTCAACCGTAAAGATTAATTGCACTGAGTTTGTTTTCTCGAGTTCTTTTGTTTGATAATTGAAGTCTCAATTTGTCTCTGCAGTGGTCCATCTCGATTCGACTGGGATCAGAATGCTCAAGCTTGGGTTTACAGACGAACGAAACAAAACCTGAGTAAGGTGTTGGAAACTGAGCTGGAAAAACTCTGTGATAAACCCATTACCCTTTCCTAACTTTATTACACAACGAACCTTCTTCTTCCCGAGTACTTCCTCATTGCTAGCATACCCTAGTTTGTATCATAACGATCCATATAAACTTGCTGACCCGGGATGTGGTCCATACGTAAAATGGTAGCGTTGTACGCTACGAGAATCGTTGTGGATATACCACGAATGGTTATACTCGTGTTTCAGTGACACTACATGAATAAAAACTCTTCATGGTTTCGATTTTCCCAGTTTCTTGTGATGGAAATGTTGATAAATGATAGCTGGTCTGTAAATTTTGTTTGGCTGATGTTGAAGTTTCAAATGCGATTTTGCAAATTCTTATGTTTAATCATGGATTTTAAATCTTAAACAATTAAAGATATTATATAAATTTCAACATCAATTCACGTTGATGATGATGCAGAGATGAGTTATTGGGCCATTGTCAATAACACTAAGAATTTGATGGTATTAATGTGATTGCAACCACTACGCGACAAAGACTTTTGTATTAATTATTTATCCAATTTAATAACTATATAATTAATATATAGCACGTGTATTATGATGAGTATTAATTAACAAGTAATAATCAGACTCTCTCCGTCTCATAATTGTTGTCGTAATAACTGTAAACACGGAGTTTAAGAAAAGTTACTTTTTGACCAATTTTATTAACTTTTTAGGGGTATTGTGGTATTTTTAAGTAATAAATAAATTATAAAGTATGTTATGTGTGTTAGGTGTGAGTGATATTTTTGAAATTAAGATAACTTTTGAGATTGTTGGTAGAAGTGAAATTTTCATTTTTGGAGTGTGACAATTATTGTGGAACGGACGAAAATGAAAAGTAAGACCGTTATTATAGGACGGAGAGAGTATTATTTTGATAGAAAATTCGGAAAAGAGTAGTTTTGCTTCACAACAGTAGAACTACACATTCGATATTATTTTATTATTTTTAAAAAAATTAAATTAAAAATATAAGAAAAAGAATTAATTTGTTTGGGATAATATCTTGAAGAGTTGTTGGAGGGTTTAAATTTAACCCACAGAAAACTAACAACCACCAAAAATAGGCTCTCTACCATCAAATCACTCCAACAAATTTCCACCACAAGAAGAGTGGGCCCACTTTGATTCTTTGCTTTCTCTTTGATATATTTTAATATCAATCTTTAATTACACTCAACCAAGATCATTAATTATGGTTAATTACTATTATAACTAGGAAAGAAGTACCAAAATGTGTGTGTAGTAATGAAATGAAATGATAGTATGTGGCATGCCAATAAATCCCTCAACCACATTTTATATTTGTTCAATATATGGATTTATTATTAGTATTTAAGAAAAAAATTTCTTTTTAATTATATTCTAAGTAAAACATATTTTTTGAGATTTTAAATTGTTTTTTTTAACGATGTTATTAAATAAATAAATGAGAAAAAAAAAGTGAACAATTTCTGTTGAACAGTGAGTATTATTTTATTTATATCTTCACTATTTATTAAATTTAATTAATTAAATTCATTAAATTAGAAAAGAATAAAGATCTTATATAAAATGTGATTTTTAAATTTTTTTTATCTACTATATTTTTTAGTATAATCTACGAAGTCATACATGTCAGAAAGCTAAGAAAAAAAATACAAATTATGTTAGTTATGTTGATTCATATAGTTGTTTTATGATTATCTAAAATTTAATTTATCAAACACGTTGCTAGATTAAAAATATGAGTCAAGATATTTAATTTCAGTTCGAGTTTCATTTTAATATTCTTTCGTACACATTTATGATAACTTGATGCCAATAACATTTTCTCATAAATAAAGAAACAAATGTACACACAATTTGGATTGGAAAATTAATATTGAGTCCTTATAAAACCCAAATTTAGCCCATTTTATCTTTAAAATATAAATTATTTTGATATGATCTTTAACTATAATGTCTGATACATATACTTCCTTTGCTCAGCAATTTAATGGTCACAATTAATCCGTACTCAATAAATAAATAAATAAAAAAGAAAGAAAAGAAAAAAAAAAGCAAGAAGCCGACTTTAATAAAAAGGACAGCTCAGAAAAAAGATTAATTAAAAAAAGTCGAATCTTAAACAGTAAATGCACAAGATTAAGCCACTACAAGTGATTGCCGGCCATAACTTGCAGATTTAATTATTCTCAACTTGTGTTAATTAGTCAATCTAACCTAATCACATTTTCCAGATATTTTTCCAAATACTACTAAACAATATTCGAATAATGTAATTAATTTTAATTTAATTTACGATAAATCAGGTACACTAATTTGAGTCCATCACTCGTCACACATACAATGAGTGAATTTTATTCAAAGGCAAAATTCGTGGTGCTCTAGAGCTGCAGTCTTTATTGAATTATTATTTAATTTTCCTAAGGTTTGTGACACTATAAAATTAAAATAAATAAATCCATGATCTGAAATAGTGATCGTAAGCTGCATATTAGCCACATCATTTGGGATAAGATATTATCTTCGTTCATTAATTAATTAATTAAAGAAATTATGTACGTTATTACATTCACGCACACACACTTAAAAAAAATAAAAAACAAATAAATTAATACTCTATATTTTCTTCTTTGCCCTTCTATTAGTATATATTCATATTTATACTTCAAGTGACAATCAATAATGAAGATTAATTTATGATTAAATAATCTTATCACTTTTATGCTAAAATAGCGAGTAATAATCACCAATTCGATTAAAATGTTCATGATGGGCATATAATCATTTTCATAAAATTAACCTAGGACTACTAATGCTTATTTAAATGTTAAACTTCTTAAATTTCAAACTATATGTATGACACAAAGAATTTGTACACACTAAATATATGTATTCAATATCCGTGTATAATTAGATCCAACCTTACTCAGATTAAATTGAAGTTCAATTTGGATATAAATTACTTCAAAATAACTAAATTAAATTTAACTGATAAAAGAAAATTATTCGTTCCAAATGATTGATTTATTATGTAAAATATGAGTATGAATTAATTCTTAAACACTTTTTTTCATTCATTAATAATAATAATAATAATAAATTCACAAATTTATTTATTTATCAGTAGTTTACAAAAAATATATTTTAATACCATAAAAAAAATGTTCAATTTTTATCGACACACTTGACATTATGTCCACTTAAGAGGACGCACCAAAAATATTTATTGCAAACCTATTCGCTGACACTTCAATTTAACAAAGCAGCAAGCAGAGTATGGTCAATTGTATTTAATACAAATTCAAATTTAAATTTAAAATTTAAATAAATAAGATAAGTTGTTGAATTAAAAGATAATTTCTTCCCTATAATTTCCGTCCTAATTTGTATTCTTGTTTTAATTTCCTCCCCTATATTTTCCGTCCTAATTAATTGTATTCTAAGATGTTACAGTGTGAGGATTTAATGTACTGAGTTGATTAGTAATTGTACCTTACAATAATTTATTCTTATATAAATTGTTCGAATTTCTCATAATCGGAATATAAACATTACTTACGTTTTATTAAAAAATTACTACCGGCTGTAAATTTTCGTTTAAACATTATAATATAATCAAGTTGATATTTTGTAAAATGCTAAAGTTCAAGAAAATTAATAAAAATAAAAAATAAAATCATAAAACAAACCACAATAACAATCTGATCCGATTAATACAAATGATCGAATCTTCGTATAAAACCTAGTATTTTTCTAACCCTAATCCCAATAAAAACCAACCCAATTTCATCTTGAATCCCAAATAACATTTGAACAACTAATTTGTCAGTAATTAATCAGTACTTAATTAAATAACGGCTATTATCTAATAAGAAAAAGAAGATCAGATCGACGTTCCTGGAGAGGCGCAGAAATCCGTAACATCTTCATTCTGTTGCGTTTCCTCTCGGTGGAATCTCTTCAGCGAGTCGAGAATCCCCGAGTGACATAACTCAACTCGGAGTGGGTCTGACTCAGTTCTCTGAAGTTTGCTCGGCGGCATCGGTTTTCTTTTGAGAAACTTTCTAGAAGCTTCTGGTGCCGGATCAGAGGGGAGATGGTTACATATATTCCGATAAGATGATGTGCAGCTTTGATCTTCCTGCCATTATCAATTTCACAACCAAATCTCAACGTTTTGACACCTAATGTTTAATAAATAATTAAAAAAATGTTTCGCACCTGATTTACTAGGTTTGGAGGAGAGAGAACATACCTGATTGTCGATCCTGAAACGCTTCCTCGAAACGACGACGTTTTCGCCGCTCACCGACTCTTCAATGCTCGAGCTACTATCGGCAGGAGGCGGCGGTGACCAGGGCACAACCTGATTCTCCTCCACCACCTCCTCCATCTCCTCCTCCGATTCCTCTTCACCGCTATCATCGCGTCTCCCCTGATCAACGCATTGTTCGCAAACGGAGACGGTGGGTCCAAGCCTACCACCGGAAGCGGACCACGGCGTCGGCGATTGGCAGACGTGGCAGAGGAGGTTTCTGGAATGCCGCGCCACCAGGAAGTTGGCGGAGTGGACTTTCGCGTCGCAGTCCCAGCACAAGCTCGCCTGGTCGGAATCGCAGTGCATCCGCGCCTTCTCTTTGCATAACTCACACTTCTTCATCTCTGATCCAACACGATTTCACCCTTACGAAGGATTACAGATTAGATAGAAAGGTAAACACAGATGAACGATTCCTAAAACAGAAACGATAAAGAGAGAGCCTTCTCTGTTTCCGCAAGAAAAAGATGAGAGAGAAACAAATAACCGATAAGAGAGAGAAAAGGAGAGAATGGTGTGGGAAGAAGAGGAAGAGAATATATGAAGCAAGTTGAACTTGCAGTCAACAACCGTAAGCAACCCTTCTTTCCTAGAAAATGACGAGATTACCCTCTCAAGTACTAAGTCATACAATTCACACCTCCACTTGTAGAAATGAATACCCACAAACATATACACACGGAAACAGAAAGAGTATTTTATTGGAATTCGTTTACGGTTAATATTATTCCACTTAAGCTTAGTAGCTTAAACATAAAAATCATACTTATACTTTACCATTTATTTTTAAGATTTTATTTTTAAAAATGTGATGTACATGTAATGGTGCGAATAAAATTATAAAATTTAAAAAGCATGACAAAATCCCTAAAGAGTTGTTATAAATTACCAGACCAATGCTTTTAAGAAAATTGTCAATTGAAGAATTAACTGCAATTTGTTCTAAATATAGCTAAAAGAGTTTTTGAATCAATTGTATTCATTCAATTAAATTAGTGGGTTTGTTAAATTAAGATTTTTTTCTCAAATTAAATCTGTTTAATCTTTTTTATTATTTTACTAGAATAGACATTAGATGGAAGCATATTAAGAAGATTAAAGTTAAGTCTGTTAATAAAGAGCTTGAAATTAAGGAGATTATTTTAGCTGAAGCATATTATAATTTAAAAAAAAAAATCTCAACATATGTGTGTGTAGAAAAGCATGATGGGACAAAACGAAAGTACTAATATCTTGTAATCAGCAAGGGTAAAGTGGGGATTTCAGGAGCCGAAGAGATATTCCTGGTTGAGGGATTTGTTGGGGTGGGGTGATGGCGTTGGTGGGGGTGGGGTGGGGTTGGAGGGGGTTAGATGTGTGGCAGTGAAAGAAGGATGTACGAACCACGGAGTCGTGTCTAACGGTGACGGAGGTCGCCAGTTGTCGAGATAATTGAGGACCGAATTGAGAGGGGTGGACCCACAAGGGTCCTGCCTCCTCCCATTGGTGCACCGCTGAAGATATTTTGATTGGCAGATGATGACGTGTAGTCTATAGATTCTATTTCTCTGACGTGGATATTTTCAGGATCCAATCCACGTGATCCGCACCTGGTAACAATGGGCCGATTATTCCCACTACCCTGGGCTGGGCCTCCATCAAATATATTCCTCTCTTGTTACATTGACACCTGCTAACTGGATCAAGGGTTGTTTTCACCCAAAATATTTTCTTTTTTATTATAGTATATATTAGTTCAAAATGATAGAAACAGTATATAATAATTTTGTGTTGCTCTGCACTACATCAGCGGGTCAGTAAATCATTCCATTTCAGAGGATAAAACCGTCATTTCACAAGATTTAAGGTACTACATGAGGTGACATTAACTAACTACACAATGCAAGATCTACTTTTTAATGAAAGTCTGGCGTTTTGGACCTTAACTGAGAGCTTCAGCTTCTGATCCTCCATGTCTCTGAAAAGTGCAAGTAGGATGGCGCGATATACTTCACACCTTTGATTCGTTCGTTCCAATTCGCTACTCAGTTCGCGTATCTTCTTCTCCTTCTCTTCCTGCAACATCACTAACATTAGAATTCCGAGCAGTGTGTGTAAGTGTATGCACGCACATTTCACTGCAACGAAAAGGTTTTCCTTCATGAGCAGAGGATGCTATATGTATTGTACACGTTTATTGGTAATGGTGAAGTTCTGACTCAATCAAGTAAGACAGTTTCATGATTTCCATAACTTCGTGACACCTTATGTTGTCAGAAATGCATATCACTGGAATTATATAGCTTCACTCACATTTAACACCACTCTTAACAAAAATCAACAATGAACAAGTGAGATAAGTTTCAAATATTTTAAAGTAAGAGAAGTAACAGTGAATGGTAATGGATTATAGGAAAAAGATTGAAAGAATCTAACCCTGGATAAACATGTTGAAGATTGATCCTCCATTGCATGCATCTCCTGATTTCCTCCATTTGCTTCACTCGACCCCTGTGCGTTTCCAGAGTTTTTGCTCTTTGCAGCTGCAACTCGTTTTGAAGCCTCTTGCAGAGCATGTGTTGCCACGTTGTAAACATGTATAGATTTCGCACCTTCTTCCACATACTTTATAGCCTCTTGACGTAAATTATCATGACGAACAATTTCAGATTCCTCATAATTGCTAGGCAATCCATAAGTAGATTCTGTGATGGATTCTCCACCACCTGTCTTAGCATTTCTTGTCCAGCGTTTCAGAACATACTCAGAAGGGAGCATAAGGACATTTTTTGATCTGAATACGGAGAGTACATGCCTGCATATGAGACCTGAATATTCGAACATTTGACAACTACACCTAGCTTTCATCTAAAATGCATTAAACCTGACTGTGTGAGCTTTGAGCTCTTCACCAAATTTGGCTACTCTATATGTTGTTATTGTACCGGACTCATCAAGTATGGTTGCTGGATTTGCAAGAGTCTCAACCAATTCCCCTTGAAATTTCAAGAATATCCTCCAAGTATACAGATTAGCAGCTTGTTTCTCCATAGGGGACGGTGTCTTCAAAACTGGGGTAGTATTAGAAGTGTCAGAATCATCCTTTAATTCCTTTTCATGCCAACTGGAGAGGACCTTCTCATACTGTTTAATCAACAATTGTATCGTAGGCGGGGTACTTGAAAACCCGTCAAAGAACAAACTGAATGCGTCATTGCAGTCCAATGTGGATATTTCCCCAAAAAAGACATCCCTCAGATAAACAGGAACCCACTGATTACGTATGTTATACAAGGATTGAAGCCAATCATTATTCATCAGATAATATCTACCCAGTAGAGTGGCCCAACAGGATTCAAACTCTTCTACCGTGTCTGTTTCATTGACACACTTCTTGAACTCAAAATCGAAAGCAGTATTTGACTGATATATTTGGCCAACTTCTCCTGTGTTTGTCTGAATATGCTCCATCTACAGAAACGATTACGCGCTTCTGGAAGCACTTGGGCCACAGCCATCTGAATTAGTCGATCAGGGTCACTAGTAATCGAAACAGGGCTCTGCCCTGACATTGCTCGAAGCCATGTTTGGAGCAACCAAATGAAAGAGTTGTCTGATTCATTTAAAAGCAATGCACAACCAAAGAGGATAGGTTGAGCATGATGATTTATGCCGGTGAAAGTGACAAAAGGCATCTTAGAACGGTTGGTCCTATAAGACGTATCTACTCTAACAGTGTCCCCAAAATAGCTATAATTTGCTCGGGAAGTGGCATCAACCCAGAAAACATTTCCACATTGCTCATTATCACCCTCAGCTGCATAAAAGAAACCGGGATTTTCGGCTTGCATGCGTTTCAGATAGTCAAGCAGATATTGAACCCCTGGCCCGAGGTTTCTCTGCCTATTGCTGCTATTATTCATTGGTGTGTAAGTAATTTCAAAAATCAACTGCAATAGAGCACCCAATTCCATTAATCAAGTAACCCTAACAAATACAGAAATAATGAAAGAAGGCTAGACATTGGTGCCCTAATCGACACTTGGAAAATTCAGAAACAGTGAGACAATCATGTGAATCAAGAAAGATTCTCAAACTGAAGAAAGGTAAAGATTATAATCCATATCTACAAAATCAATCATTAACGAACCCGAACATCAGCTACTCAACAATAAACTCACAGGAGTAAATAATTGCAGCCAAATCCATGATTAAGACGAATTCAAGGAATCCAGAAGCCGATTTTCCCCTAATTGTAAGGATAAATTCAATTTTGTAGCAGTAGATAATAGAAATTAACATGAATTTTCAATAGAATCCAAAACACGCGAGCATGCCAGATGGAAAAACAATCCAAGAGCTCAGGCGGGGGAAAGCCTTCACTAGATGGCGAATTCAGCTTCAGAATTTATTCAATAGATACGATTCATGGCATAACTAAGCGTAACGATAGTTCAGCTTAACCAAATAAGGTATCAGAGTTGAAAGGGAATGGGAATTTACGGGTTTACATCGGCCCGAACCAAAACTTGAAATTAACCGATTCTTTGTACTTATAACTCCGAATAAAAGTGACCATAACCCACTATATTGTATTCAATCAAGGCATTATTATAGTTTAGATGATATTTGTTTTTATTTTGAACCCATTAATGATCGAGTGAGGCTCTTCTTTCGTGTGAACTCTTGTGTTCACATGGGACACGGTGTGTTCCGGGTCACAGGAATTTTTATCATAATAATCAATACACTCGTGCATTCTCTCCCCCTCAATTAACCAAAATTCAAAATAAATATCAACTTATTATAATGATTATTAGTAGAATCTAAAATATTTAAAGTAGAATTGATATTGTGAATTTATTTTGAAATTAATACATATTTTTGTCTATCTGAAACTTTGCCTAATTTCTTTTGGAAAAGTATGTTCTTGTTCTACTCTGAAAGAGCTATTTTTGTCGTTGGTGAATTAGAAAATTACACTATCGACGACTCAACAATAAAATCACGCCTATTAAGACGACTCAAGAAAATAATACTAATACCAAGTCAATTAATTAATAATTACTATATTAATACATTTCTCATGATCAACTAAATCTCGTGTGACTCCTGTTGCTGTAAGCTGCCTGTAACGACTTTGAGGAGCCATATGCATTCTCTCTCTGTATTCTCCTTCTCTCTCCTCACCATAGCACTCGTATTTCATCAATTCAGATGTGAGGCCAGAGATAGTATCAATGCCAGAAATCCATTGATCGACAATGGTGAAACTCTGTTATCAACTGGAGCCAATTTTGAACTCGGTTTTTTCACTCCACAAGGTAATGCAAAAAACAGCAGATACGTAGGTATCTGGTATCACGACTTCACTCCAAGAACCGTCGTGTGGGTTGCGAATCGAGACGAACCCGTGTCGGGTTCGTGTGGATCCACATTCGGCATTGCAGAGGACGGAAGCGTCAACCTCTGGTGCAGTAATGGCTTCTCTGTTTCCATTACAACTACTGCAACTGCTAACGGAACACTGCAACTGTTGGATTCTGGGAACTTGATTCTTGTTGATGGTAAATCAGGTGAAAGATTGTGGCAGAGTTTTGATGATCCAACTGATACGTTTCTACCTGGTATGAAATTCGACGATGGTGTGAAGCTGACGTCGTGGATCAGCTCAGCTGATCCTGCCGCCGGAAGTTATACTTTCCGACAGGACCAAGGTGAGTTTAGCGTAATGAACAGATCCTCAATTTACTGGAAAAGTGCCCAACCTGGTCGAAATCCAAGTAGTACTGATAAACTACCTTCATTTGTTAGCCAATTATTAATGGATTCTGAAACAGCATTTGATCTGAAGAACCAATCACTTACTAATGGAAATAGACTGAATAGAACTATATCTTATTCAAATTACACTACAAACAACAGCGTTGACTCCAGGCTTGTGATGAGTTCTTCAGGAAAGATACAGTACTTTTATAAATCGCCATATTGGGGCATACTGTGGACAGAACCGGATAATCCATGCAGCGTTTATGACGTATGTGGGAACTCTGGTGTTTGTCATAATACGAAAAACGAGCCGATGTGCAAGTGTCTAAGCGGGTTCAAGCCTGCTTCGTTGGAAGATTGGGAAGCTGGAAAATATTCAGGAGGTTGTGTTAGAGAGTTCCCTTTGTGCAGTGATAAAGAAATGTTCTTCTTGCAGTTGCATTTGATGGAAGTACGAGGTGATGCCAACCCTTATGAGCAGGCTCAAAATGAGACACAATGCAAAGAGGAGTGTTTGAATAATTGTCAATGTCAGGGATACTCATATCTAAATGATGGTGTTCCTGGGAAAATGAATAAGTGTTGGATTTGGACGAATGAGTTCGTGAATCTTCATCAGGACGACAGTGGTGGTAAACTTAACGTTTCCTTACGCATAGCTCTTTCGGGTGAAGGTAATTTTTGTATTTTTTGCAAGTATATATACTTCTCTAACAACACATTTTTAACTAATTACCAACTCGTCTCGTCTTTGCAGCTGTGGTGAATCCGGGGGAGGACTCGAGGGTACCTCAGAAGAAGTCTAAGAAAAGATATGTGATTGTTGTGGTTGTTGTAGTTGCTGGAGTAGTACTCACTGCTTTCTTGAGCTATCTCTTGTGTCGAAAGAGGCGAAGGGATGATCGATCAAGTAAGTAAAGTGAAACATATATCTAGCATACTTGATTCTAGTTCTGTCAAACAATTCAGGTCAAGTTGATGCCATTTCTTGATTTATATATCTAGGAAATGGTAAAGAGAGAACTTTGGATACACTATCCTTTATAAATTTCTCGAGTGAAAGTGGAAGACAAATGAATGATCACTTGATATATGAGAATGATGAGAAGTTGATTGATGTTCCTTTTTACAAATTGGACATCATTTTATCTGCCACAGACAACTTTTCAGATGCAAATAAGCTCGGGCAAGGCGGATTTGGGCCGGTCTATAAGGTCCGTACGTATATCACTTTTCTCCTCTTGTTTTGTGTGATTCTTACTACATATTGGCTGTGAAACTCATGCAGGGAAAGTTTGCGGGAGGAAAAGAATTCGCGGTGAAGAGGTTGTTGAGTTTCTCCGGCCAAGGAATGGAGGAATTTCTTAATGAAGTTGTCTTGATTGCGAAGCTTCAACATCGAAACCTAGTTAGGCTTTTAGGATACTGCATTAAAGAAAAAGAGAAGATGTTGTTGTATGAGTACATGCCTAATAGAAGCCTAGATGCGTTCATATTTGGTTAGCCATGCATTTGATCATAAATACATAAAGCAGTTTCACCTTGATCATTTGCCTTAATTAAAGATGTTCTTCTTTCATGTCATTCTTTGCTAGATCAACATAATTGCTTGCTACTCGATTGGAAGAAAAGGTTCGACATCATCTTGGGGATAGCTCGAGGCCTCCTCTATCTTCACCAAGATTCAAGACTAAGGATCATTCATCGTGATCTCAAAACGAGCAACATTCTGCTAGATGAAGATATGAACCCTAAGATATCCGACTTTGGCTTGGCAAGGATCGTTGAAGGAAAAGGCACTGAGGCAAATACCAAAAAAGTTGTAGGAACCTAGTAAGTGATCTCATGATCATTCAAATCTTTATGTTTGAATACAATGATGACATATCTTGTCAGTGGTGTTTCTTGATCTAGTGGCTATATGTCTCCGGAATATGCATTGGATGGTAAATTCTCGACCAAGACGGATGTATTCAGCTATGGAGTTGTCATGCTTGAGATAATAAGTGGAAAGAAGACTAATGGATTCTATGACCCCAACAATGTCCTAAATCTCTTAGGTTATGTTGAGTGTCCTTATACTTCAACTCTACTGAACAAGATCTCCTGTTACATAATGGTGTAATAAGAAAATGTTATATACCTCCATTTGTAACAGAGGATACTCATGCAATGAATGGACTTCTAAATATCTCTGTGGTCTTTATATATACATGTGTTTGATTGTATTCAGACATGGAGTCTGTGGAGTGAAAATAAGGCCATCGATTTGGTTGATTCGACAATGGAGGAATCATGCGAGAAATCCCAAGTGATGAAGTGCATAAACATAGGACTGCTCTGTGTCCAAGAAGATCCCAACGAACGTCCCTCAATGTCCACTGTGGTTGTAATGCTCGAAGGTGAATCCACTTCTCTTCTGCCCCAAACTCGGCCTCCGTTTGTGGTGAGGCGACACCTCTCCGCCACGTCTTCGTCTTCGTCTTCCTCGACTAAACCAAATACTGTCTCTACAAATGAACTCTGTTTCTATATTACAAGGTCGATGAGTAGTGGTTCTGTTGTCATATCTATTCTTCTGCCATGTCCTATGAGCAAGAACCTTGTATTTTGAAGTTAATCAAGTTTAGTTTTTGTTTACACAATGAACATAATTTATTCTTGGTTTGCACAAAAATATTACTCTTGAATTGTTTTTATACAAACAAATTTAAATCTAAGGTGGTTGATAGTATTCTTTTTTCAATCAAAATCAAAATTTTATATCCACTTTGCATGGTTGCCATCTAATTTTATTTATCCATTTGTTAACTAAAACATTAAAATTCTAAATCTAAACTCTTCAGCTTAAAGCCCAAAGTCATGTATAACATATCAGTAATTAACACTAGCTAGTGGACTTATAAGAAAGATAAACTAACATATTCTATTTAAAATGATAGAAACATTGAGCCACCCTTTCATCGCCCTTGTGCCATTGAAATGGTGAGATCATTCTTAGAGATCATATCTGGTTTTGTCGACGAAGAGGACGACGTCGTGGAGAGACGTCGCCTCACTACAAACGCCGGCTGAGTTGGGGCCGGAAGAGAAGTCGTCTCACTACCAAGCATTACAACAACACTCGACATTGAGGGACGCTCATTGGGATCTTCTTGAACACATAGCAACCCTACATTTATACATTTCATCACTTGTGATTGCTCACATGATTCCACCATCGTCGGATCAACCAAATCCAGGGCCTTTTGTTCACTCCACAGTCTCCATGTCTGAAAAAACACACAAAGAAGAACTCCACATGAAAAAATGAGCTAGCATGCTCTGCTATTAATGGCCTAAGTAACATCTTATGTTACGTCGTGCAACAGGAGATGACAATGTCATCTCCTGTTCACTAGAGTTCTAAGTATGACGAAACTCACATAACCTAGGAGATTTAGGACTTGGTGGGGGTTGTAAAATCCATTGGTCTTCTTTCCACTGACTATCTCAAGCATGACTACTCCAAAGCTGAATACATCTGACTTGGTTGAGAATTAACCATCCAATGCATACTCTGGAGACATATAGCCACTAAATCCAAGAAACATGTCATAATTGTTCATATAATTAATTCAAACATAAAGAATCAAATGATTAGATCACTTACTAGGTTCCCACAACTCTATTAGTACTTGCCTCCATGCCCTTCCCTTCGACGATCCTTGCCAAGCCAAAGTCGGATATCTTAGGATTCATGTCTTCATCTAGCAGTATGTTGCTCGTCTTGAGATCACGATGAATGATCCTTAACCTTGAATCTTGGTGAAGATAGAGAAGCCCTCGAGCTATCCCCAAGATGATGTCAAACCTTTTCTTCCAATCTAGTAGCAAGCATTTATGTTGATCTAGCAAAGAAACAACAATCAAGAAGATCAACATCTTTTAAGATTCAAGAAGGGCTTAATGTGTTTAGTTTATCCAGTGGGCTAACCAAATATGAATGCATCAAGGCTTCTATTAGGCATGTACTCGTACAATAATATCTTCTCGTTTTCCTTGATGCAGTATCCGACTAGCCTAACTAGGTTACGATGTTGAAGCTTGGCAATGATTACAACTTCATTGAGAAACTCCTCGATTCCCTGACCAGACAAACTTGACAGCCTCTTGACCGCGAATTCATGTACTCCCGGAAACCTCCCCTGTATGAGTTTCCCAACCATTATCATTAACAAAGTACATGATCAAACCACATGAAAAACTGATGCATGTCAACCTTGTAGACTGGCCCAAATCCACCTTGCCCTAGCTTGTTTGCATCTGAGAAGTTGTCTGTAGCAGACAAAATGGTGTCCAAATTGTAAAAAGGAACATCAATGAGCTTATCCCTCTCTTGCATCAGCTCATTCACTCGTCTTTCACTTTGGTTCGAGAAGAGAATCGGAGCATCCCGAGTATTACTACTGCCCTCTTGATTCCCTGTACATAAAGTCAAGAAATGGACTTGAATGATCATTTGGCTGAACTGGAGTTAAAAATCAGGTGCTTCTCATTACTCACCAAATCCGTGAGGCCTTCTCCTCATTCTATATAATAGACAGCTCAAGAAAGCAATTAGCACAATTCCACCAACCAAAACAACACCAGCAATCACATATGTCTTTTTAGACCTATTCTGAGGTGCCTTCGGCTGATCTCCCCCCTGTTTCACCATGCCTGCAAAGACAACAAAGACATGTTGTGATAAACAATAACATTCGGTTCCTACAAGAGTTTGATCAAGAAGTAAAATTACCTACATCCTCACGAGGTCTGCGTAGGGAAATGTTAAGCACACCGCCATAGTCGTCGTGATGAAGATTCACAAGTTCATTAGTCCAAACCAAACACTTTCCAGTAGAATTACTACCAGCTCTTGATCTTGCACCACCATTAACAGCTACAAACGAGTACGCCTTACATTTGCATCTGCTTAAACACTCCCCCTTGCATGCTTCCTCATCCTTAGCAAGCTCAAACTCTACAACTTCATCAGGAACTTCAATGAGCGACAGTCTCTTGAAAGAGTCTTTATTATTACATTCCGCGAACTCCCTGTCACAACCTGCTGAGTACTGTCCAGCTTTCCAATCCTCTGAAGAAGCAGGCTTGAACCCTTCCGGACATTGGCATATTGGATCTGTTTTGGCGTTACAAACAGCAGAATTCCCACAAATGCCGTAGATGCTGCATCTGTTTTTGGGCTCCGACCAGCTGGGTACGGTGTCACGAACCGAATGAAAGTACTGGATCTCCCCTGTGTAACTCATCACCAGCCTAGATTCAATTCTTTGATCAGTGAAGTTTTTATAATTCACTGTTGATTTTTTCCTCCCTTTTGTACTTGGTTGAGAAGTTGGATTAATTGAATCTTGTAAGAGTTGGCTTACAGGTAAAAGTAGTTTGCCATCAATAAGGGCAGCTGTACTCCCAACAGCACCACTTTTCCAGTGGATAGATGATCCATTTAGAATAGTGAACCCTGCCTGATCTTGTTGGAAAGTATAGCTTCCTGCACTGGGATCACTCCGGCTCGTCCACGACGTCAATTTCACATCACCATTCAGGGTCATACCAGGTAGAAATGTATCAGTTGGATCTTCAAAACTCTGCCATAATCTTGATTCACCTTCAACAAGTATCAAGTTGCCAGTATCCAGCAGTTGCAGTGTTCTGTTAACAAGTGAAGCACTTTCAAGGCTTGTAGTCCACACAGAGGATCCGTTGCTGCTCCGGAGCTCCACGTTTCCATTCTCTGCAATGCCAAACGTGGATCCATACGACACCGGGTCGTCTCTATTCGCAACCCACACAACGGTTCTTGGACTCGACTCGTAGTACCAGATACCTACATATCTGCTGTATGTTTCATGATTATCAACTGGAGTGAAGAAGCCTAGTTCAAATTTGTTTCCAGCTGATATAAGTGATCCATCAGTACTACTGCTGTAATGATCTGTTAGTGGATTTGAAGAATGAAGGCTGTCTCTACCCTCACATTTGTAAAGATAATTATTATTCACCATGAGAATGAGAATGATGAAGAGAATGGAGAGAGAATGCTTCTCACTCATCATCATCTCCCAATTATTTTGCAAATCACTGCAACTACAAGTTTCTTATCCTTAAAATTCACCGGATCTTCCATGTCATTTTCGCACATCATTTTCTGTGCCACACGTTATATAATTCACACAGGGGAGGAAAATCCAATCATTGCCCTAAGAGTTTAAGCTTTCCTTTTTTGGTATAATTTCACTCACTCTCTTATATGTTATCAATCCAACAGTGTAACATGTACCAAAATAACATAAAGAATAAAAAAACTTGTTGAAAATTTGCTTTCAAGAATTACTTTCTGTCACATGCATGCACAGCTAGTCTTCCACTAGACATGGGTCCAAATTGAGGGTGATAGTCATGTGTCAATTGTACTTATGCACTTATGCATTGTCTTGCATTAAAGTTTCATTAGTAAGTTAAAATTTAACTAACCCAATGATAAAAATTATGTTTGGATTTGAAAAGTAAACCAAGGAACACGCATTAACCAAACAACAATAAAATCCAACTGCTTGGAATCATCTGTATGGATCATATATATATATATATATATATATATATATATATATATATATATATATATATATATATATATATATATATATATCCATACTGTTTGATTTTTTAACAATTAATCTTGTTTGGAGTACCGCTTCAGATTAAATAAATCAGCAGCTAGCCAAATGTTCTTTACATACAAGACAATTAAAGGGATTAGTTGATGAATTATAATTTGTCACTAATTCATCAATAAAACAGTGACACGAGTGTTGAATAATACTAAATTGGCAACCATCCATTTTCTTTACACTTTGAAAAGTCGACGCTAGAAATCAAAGCCAGGGTTCTGATTATTCAAAAATCATCACAGATTACAAAGAATATTTATGATTAATTATTGGCGTCAAATATCATCTAGCCACTGTGATTTTGTGTTAGCCTTATATTACCAATTAAAAATTAAAGACACCAAAATCTCAATTTCGCACACATTTGGTAAATCTTTTTTAACGTCCTCATGAGTCATAATCATAAAAGAATAAAGAATAGAAATGTATGTTAAATAATTAAAAAAAAAACTTTTCTAAATTAATTTGGGCCCAGTTATTTAAGTCTATAAATTTTCAACCAATCATGAGTCATGAGTCATGACTCGTGAGTCAACATCATGTTCGAACAGGTCTTCGATTTTTATTAGTTATTTCTCATGGAATATTATACTCCATTCTTCCGCGTATAATGTATTCATTTTATTATTTTTAGCGTCCGTTTTAAAGGTATTTATTTTCCTTACTTAGAAAAAAAATACATAATATGGCCCACCACTTCCCTCTAATACAACTACCCACTTTACATATAATAATAATAATACTTATTAATCCAAACAAATGGACACCTTAGAATCAGATGGAGGGAGTATAGTAATACTCTATTTTCACCCACCGGTGGATTAAAATTTGATAAAATTTTAGGGATATTATAATTATAATTTTTCTCTTTCACTTCATTTCATAAGAATTAAAAGTTATTATTAATATATAATAGATAATTGTATTAATATTAAATGGTGGATTATATGTGGGACTCTTTGGTAAAATAAGAACATTTAGGCAATGTTCGTTTTCGGATTTTAAATTCAGGTTTGGTTTTCAAAACTCACATCCAAATTTTAAAAACTACCTCTATATATACTTACTACATTCTCTCTTTATCTCACCTCTCTCATTTAACTTTTTAAATAAATTAATATATTAACTTGACATTCATCAAAATCCAAAACAAACCTAAAATGATTATTCGCGATTTTTAAACCCCACATACCCCTAAACTGAATATCACCTTAGGGTGGACAGATTGAGACAGTAAATAAATTGAGAGTAAATAAATATTAAAGTATATTAAGTTTGTTAGATAATGATGTAATTTTTTTTTAAAATAAAGCGTAAAAGTAGGGATATAGTTCTTTGTAGTTCAAATCCCCTTTAAAAAATGTTATTCCATTGGGTATTTTATAACTTGTTTTAATTAAAAAATTATATCATAATTAATAACCATTAAACTTTTGGCCATGTAATGATAAATTGGGCATTGATCATATGTGACAAGTATCTAATTAGATTTAATTAATGGAATACTGGAATAGGAAAAGAAATACCCCCGTCCCACCAAAGAGTCATTTTTTCTATTTTGGGCGTCCCACCTAAAGAGTCTTCTTTCCTTTTTTTACAAATATAAGCTCACACATATCCACAAATTAATACAATTAAAATAGGAGGCATATATTCCTACTAATATAATTACCTACTACACATTAAATAATAGTATTCCTCAATCCACATATAAAAATTTCAGGGAGCATTGGAATGGGATAGGTGCTCTCATTTGAATTCTTTGGACCTTCTATTTTTATAATGGTGAAATTTTTTGTTACGAATAAAATGAAATGAGTCAGAGTAATTAAAGTGTCGGGGAGTAGAGGGTGTAGTGGTTGTGATTTATGGACAAAATGATTTGGGCCTCTAAGCCTTCATACTATTCTACTCGGGCTTCTGAAATTCTCGGCAGTCGGCTCGCATTTTCAAAACTTTGTTTAGCTTTTTGTAGATGCATTATATTTTTATTTTATTAAAAAATAAAATTAAGTCATAAATTTAAAATTATATAAGACAATTACAATTCCAAAAATAAAATTATTAGCTTTTTGTAGATGCATTATATTTTTATTTTATTAAAAAAATAAAATTAAGTCATAAATTTATAATTATATAAAATAATTAAAATTCCAAAAATAAAATTTATATTGATTATAGATAATAGGATTAATTAAATTATCTTTCTTTAAGAACTCAAATGCCAAAATGGTAATCAATTCTCGATTCAGTAGCACTGTCAATTGAGGGAAAAATATCAATTTTGGTCCTCATATACCAAATTCAACTTTATTCCTCAAGTTTGGTAATTTTTCAAAAGTAATCCTCCAATGTTCACTTTTGGTTATTTTTGTCCACTTTTGGTCCTTTAGGATAGGCCAAATAAGGACTAAAAGTGGACAAAAAGGACCAAAAGTGGACAAAAAAGACTAAAAGCGGACACTGGAGGACCACTTTTGAAAATTTACCAAACCTTAGGACTAAAGTTGGGTTTTGCATATTCTAGAGGACCAAAATTGATATTATCCCGTCAATTGAGTAATCTTTAATAATTCCCTTAAAATATCAACAAATTGGAAAAATGAGTTAAAAGAAAAGTAAAATATCTTTTAGAACATTACAACAAATTTGTATCCCTTCAACTTATGTGTAATTCCAAAGGAAATTTATAGAATCTTTGATTAAAAAAAATTTAAGTGTTCTTTTCTTATGGACCTATGAGCAAGAACCTTGTATTTTGAAGTAAGTTAAGTTAAGTTTTTGTTTATGCAATGAACATAATTTATTCTTGGTTTGCACAAAAATACTCTTGAATTGTTTTTATCCAAATGAATTTAAATCTAAGGTGATTGATAGTATTCTTTTTTCAATCAAAACCAAAATTTTCTATCCACTTTGCATGGTTGCCATCTACTTTTATTTATTCATTTGTTTACATGAAACTAAAACATTAAAATTCTAAATCTAAAGTCTTACAGCTTATAGCCCAAAGTCATGTATAACATATCATTAATTAACACTAGCAAGTGGAACTTATAAGAAGGATAAACTTAGTCTATCTAAAATGATACCCTTTCATCGCCCTTGTACCATTGAAATGGTGAGATCATTCTTAGAGATCAAATCTGGTTTTGTTGATGAAGAGGACGACGTCGTGGAGAGACGTCGCCTCACTACAAACGCCGGCTCAGTTGGGGCCGGAAGAGCAGTCGTCTCACTACCAAGCATTACAACAACACTCGACATTGAGGGACGCTCGTTAGGATCTTCTTGAACACATAGCAACCCTACATTTATACATTTCATCACTTGTGATTGATCACATGATTCCACCATCGTTGGATCAACCAAATCCAGGGCCTTTTGTTCACTCCACAGTCTCCATGTCTGAAAAAACACACAAACAAGAACTCCACATGAAAAAATGAGCTAGCATGCTCTGCTAGAAATGGCCTAACATCTTATGTTATGTCGTGCAACAGTTCTAAGTATGACGAAACTCGCATAACCTAGGAGATTTAGGACTTGGTGGGGGTTGTAAAATCCATTGGTCTTCTTTCCGCTGAATACATCTGACTTGGGTGAGAATTTACCATCCAAAGCATACTCTGGAGACATATAGCCACTAAATCCAAGAAACATGTCATCATTGCTCATATAAATTCAAACATAAAGAATCAAATGATTTGATCACTTACTAGGTTCCCACAACTCTTTAGTACTTGCCTCCATGCCCTTTCCTTCGACGATCCTTGCCAAGCCAAAGTCGGATATCTTAGGGTTCATGTCTTCGTCTAGCAGAATTTTGCTTGTCTTGAGATCACGATGAATGATCCTTAACCTTGAATCTTGGTGAAGATAGAGAAGACCTCGAGCTATCCCCAAGATGATGTCAAACCTTTTCTTCCAATCTAGTAGCAAGCATTTATGTTGATCTAGCAAAGAAACAACAATCAAGAAGATCAACATCTTTTAAGCTTCAACAAGGGCTTAATGTGTTTAGATTATCCAGTGAACTAACCAAATATGAATGCATCTAGGCTTCTATTAGGCATGTACTCGTACAACAATATCTTCTCGTTTTCCTTGATGCAGTATCCGACAAGCCTAACTAGGTTACGATGTTGAAGCTTGGCAATGAGGACAACTTCATTGAGAAACTCCTCGATTCCCTGACCGGACAAACTTGACAGCCTCTTCACCGCGAATTCATGTCCTCCCAGAAACCTCCCCTGCATGAGTTTCACAGCGTTTTGTGACCTTATAAAACTAGTACTGGAGAGAAGTTATGTACGTAATAATGACTTTATAAACCTGTCCAAACCCGCCTTGCCCGAGCTTATTCGCATCTGAGAAGTTGTCTGTGGCAGATAAAATGATGTCCAAATTGTAAAAAGGAACATAAATATTAAACTTGTCTTTCTCAAACATCAAGTCATTTGCTTGTCTTCCACTTCTGTTGGACACATTTAGAGCTGATCTCTCTTGATTTCCTAGAAATTAAAATTAAGAAACTGCATCAACTTGACACAAATCATTTGACAGAACTAGTGTATATGTTTCTCACATTGTTACTTACGTGATTGTTCAGCCCTTCTCCTCTTTCGATATAAGAGGCATCTCAAGAAAAAAATAAGTACAAATACAAGAACTAGTAGTACAATGACAGCAACCACATTTTTATTTCTCGGCGGGTGATCTACGTATACCATGGCTGCAAAGACAAGAACAAGTTGGTTTCATTACAAGTAAGATTAGATACAGAATAATCTCAAGTTTACCTGCTGCTACCGGAGAAGGTACACGTAAGGTACACGTAAGGAAACATTAAGGCTACCAACATCGCTGTCCTGATGAAGATTCACGAGCTCATTCCTCCAAATCCATTCTACTCCCGGGAACACCAAGATACGAGTATGCCTTGCATAGACAATTATTCAGACACTCCTCTCTGCATGCTGCCTCATTTTCAGCCTGATCATATGGTCTGACATCACCTCATACTTCGATCAACGACAAATTCAAGAACACATCTTTATTACTGCACGAACTGGACTCTCTACCACAGCATCCTGCATATTGTCCAGCTTCCCAATCTTCCAAAGAAGAAGGCTTGAACCCTTTAGGACACTGGCACATAATCTTCGTCTCGTTTTTCGCATTGCAAACAGCAGAGTTCCCACATATCTCATAAACACTGCATGAATTCTTGGGTTCCGACCACAACAACCCCCTTGTATCAAAATACTGTATCTGTCCTGAAGAACTCATCACCAGCCTTGAGTCATTGCTTGTAGTAGTAATAGGTAAATTAGGATAAGAAATTGTTCTGTTTGATCTTTTTCCTGAACTAATTTTCAGATCCTGTTTCATAGCCCAATAACAATTGGCTAACAAATGAAGGTAGTTTATCAGTAATTGTATTCGTACCAGGTTGTGGACTTCTCCAATAAATCGAGGATCTGTTCAGTATGCTGAACCCACCTTGATCACGCCGGAAAGTGTAACTTCCGGTGACCGGACCAGTTGGGGTGATCCACGATGTCAACTTCATAACATCATCAAATTTCATACCAGGTAGAAACGTGTCGGTTGGATGATCGAAACTCTGCCACAATCTTGCACCTGATTCACCATCAATAAGTACCAAGTTGCCAGAATCCAACAGCTGCAGTGTTCTGTTAACAGCTGCAGCACTTTGAAGATCACTTGTAATGAAGACAGAGGAGCCATTGTTACACCAGAGCTTGATGTTACCATCCTCTGCAATGCCGAACGTGGATCCATTCGACACCGGCTGGTCTCTATTCGCAACCCAAACAACGGTTCTTGGACTCGAGTCGTAGTTGTATCTTTCATGATTATCAACTGGAGGGAAAAATCCTAGTTCAAATCTGTTGCCAGCTGATACAAGTGATCCATTAGTACCACTGCTGTAATAATCTGTTAGTGGATTTGAAAAACTAAGGCTGTCTCTACTCTCACATTTGCAAAGATATTTATTATTCACCATGAAAATGAGAATGATGAAGAGAATGGAGTGAGAATACTTCTCACTCTTCATCATCTCCCAATTATTTGCAAATCACTGCAACTAAAATTGTTTCTTATCCTTAAAAATAGTTGAAGAATTGATTTCAAGAATTGCTTCTCAGCTAGTCTTCCACTAAACATGGGTCCTAATTCAAGGTGATTGTCACATGTCAATTGTTCTTATGCATTGCATTGCATGTAAGTTTCATTAGTAAGTTAAAATCTAACCAACCCTCATAATAAAAAATCACTTTTTTACAGTTTGGATTCAAAAAGTAAACCAAAGAACATGCATTAGCCAAACTTTCTAGTATGAACAACAATAAATTAAATCTTAATCCAACCGCGAGGAATCAGCTGTATGGATCATATCTATAATCTTTTATGTTTAATTTTTTAAGTATTGCTTTAAATTAAATAAATCAGTTTGCTAGATGTTTTTTACATACAAGACAATTAAAGGGACTAGATGATTAATTTAATTTGTCACTACTTAATGATAACACAATGAAGGCAAATACTAGTGTTAGACCGTCTCACGTACGTAAGGGTTTACAAGACGAATAAAAAGTGATTACATTTTTAATAGAAAGTGAGACACATGTTTAAGAAAAATTGATAATATCTTTAATAAGAAGTTATAACTAATTAAAAAAAATGTATAAAATGATCTTATCGGGTGACGGTCTCACGCATGACTGCAACACTGAAACGAATGTTGATTAAGAAATTAGCAACCATCAATTTTCTTTACACTTTGAAAAGCCGACGTTAGAAATCAAGGTTCTGATTATTCAAAAAACCATCACAGACTTATGATTTATTGGCGTCAATAATAATCTAGCCAGAGTTTTTGTGTTAACCTTATATTACCAAATACATACTTATGCATTGTTTAAAGCTTTATATTAATTGTAATTATTACTAAAGAAAAGATTTATTATACAATATGCATCTATGAAGTTAATTTTATTTAATTTGGGCATATTACAAGAAATTCTTATATATAACAAAAACCTTGCAGATTTAAAAATTAAATACACCAAAATCTCAATTTCGCACACGTTTGGTAAATCTTTTTCAAAGTCCTCATGAGTCATGATCATAAAGAAAAGAGGAAATTGTAACTGTGAGTCTGTGATAATAATATGTTAACAAAAAAAAATCTTTACTAACTTAATTTGGGACTAGACATGCACCAAAAAACCAGAACCGGCGGTTCGAACCGGGGAACCGCCGGTTTTAACCGGAACTGAAACTGTCGGTTCCGGAACAACCAAAAAAATAATTGGTAGGGGAAGGTTCGGTTCCGGTTCCTCATCTTTGGAAAAAAACCGGCGATTCCGGTTCGAACTGTCGGTTTTTTAAATTTTTTTATTTTTTTACTTTTTTACGCTAAAACCAAAAAAAAAAAAAATTGGAACCGGAACAGGAACCGTCGTTTCTGGAACCGAAATCTTCCTACCCCGGTTCGGTTCCGGTTCCCCCTACCTTGAAACCCGAACCGACGGTTCCGAACCGGATCCCATGTCTATTTGGCCTACTAATATCAATATGTATGCAGTTATTCTGGTCCATAAATTTCAACCAATCATGACTAGTGAGTCATTACCAAACCCTACGGCGAAAATGACAGTCAACATCATGTTTGAACGTCTTTGATTTTTTATTTTACTTCTTTGTTCTTTATTTCTCTTGGAAAACCTTATTTAATGAGTAAAATGTGGTGTTTTGTGGACAAAATTATTTTGGGCCTCGATTGTGCTTTTACTATTTTTTGGGCTTCTGAAATTCTCGGCAGTCGGCCCACTTGTGTGCCATTTTCGAAACTTTATTTAGCTTTTACCATGTAGAATGTAGATGCATTATATTTATATTTTATTAAAAAAATCATAAATTTATAATTATAATTAAATATATTAAGAATTCCGAAAATAATATTTATATTATTATATAGATAATAAAAATAACTGAATAATCTATCATTTAAGAACTCGATGTTAAAATGATAATAAATTCTCGATTCCAATTGAGTAGTTCACTTAAAATATCAACACATGGGAAAAATGAGTTCAAAGAAAGTAAAAAATTTTATGTGTAATTCCAAAGAAAATTTATATTATCTTTGATTTTTTATTTTTTTGTCTTCTTTTCTTTTGGTGAGTAGTACGTATAAAAGTTGAATAAAGTAGTATTTCATAAAAAAATACTTAATTTGAAAAGGAGTATTGATATTTGAAGGCCATTTATTTTATTAGTCTTTCACTATCTTAATACAAAATATTCACAAATTCAAACACTTGACAAAAAAAAAGGGTATTTGATGTGTAATTATTAATTAATAGCAGACTAGCAGTAATTATGTGCAATTTTACTTTGCAATAAATGCTGCACTCGTAGCATCAGATTCAAACCTATACATACACAAGCGCGCACACATATATATATACCCTAATTTTGTGTTCCACCCTTTTCCTAACTTCTCATATATTCACACGGGATCTAAGATCCCTGCGTTGAGTTTCTTGAGTCCTCAAACTCCAAATCCCATCGTTAATTTGCCGCCATTGATCTCGACCTTCCTCTTCAATATCAGTTCTCTGATTGCCGTAATCGTGAAGACGAAACAAACGCTCATTTTCGGGCTAGAAAAAGGGGAAATTTACAGCCGCCTCTCCTATTGCGGATTCATCTTTGTCCCTGGAGGTTAAATTTTGGACTGAATTGATAACTTATACATACGAATTCAATTGAATAAAAGGCGTACTGATGATCAGCATACTTGTACTTATTTCATCTTTTCCAGTTTATCGATTGGTGCAACTTTCTGCGCAAATCTCCATTCCGAGGGCTAAGATATCAATTTAGGAACTCTGCTTTTCCATTGTTTTGATGATGTTAATTGGAAGACTTCATTCCTGATTATCGCCGAATGTGTTTAATTAGTGCGCAGTGTAGGTGAGGTGATCCTCGCTCATATTAGAAAGCTGTGATCTTTGGCTGCTGGTAGTTAAGAAGTTATTAGATTATCCTGAAATATCTTCTTAAAGATCAGCAAATGGCTAGCACTGATCCCTATAAGCGGTAAAACGATAACTTGAATTAACTTCTGTAGTGTTGTTGATTACCATTTTCTTAATCTATTGTTTAACACATGGATAGATTGGTAAAACTTGCTGCAAGGGCATTCTATGATGATATAACAACAAAAGGAGAAAACCAGTTAAAGCCTGGGAGAAGTGACAACAGGGGCATTGCTGTGGTCATTCTTGATGCTCTCACTAGGTAGTTCTCTTTCCTTCTTTCTATCTTGATCTTCTGGTACAAATTATGAAAATTTCTATGTAGATTTTTCATTGATCGACTGTGCATATTTGCTTGCATTATTTGATGTTATTATATCACTAAACGGAGTTTATAATTTTCACTCTTAAATGTGCATGGTGTGCTATTATTATTGATTGAAAGGAAAAAAAAAAGTGAGTGCGTGAAGTAATGTTTAAATATGATAATGAAATATAAACACATCTCTTGAGCACTATTTTTATATCAAACTAGAAAAGAAGACACTGCTTCGCCCGAACTTTAATTTCTTTCACGACTATATGTTCATGGACACTCTTTAGAAATAAAATAATTTTTATATTAATCCATCCTCCACTGTGATTATATTGTGTAATTATTGCCAAGTTATGTTTTTAAGTCTTCCCCTTCTGAACGTCTACGTGTATCACTTTATATTTGGTTTTGTTCTAGACGTCAGTGGATTAGGGAAGAAGATTTGGCAAGGGACTTGAAAATTCACACGAAGCAACTTCGTCGGACTCTGAGATTCTTTGAAGAAGAAAAACTAGTCACTCGTGACCACCGCAAGGAGGTTCATTCTGCTGTTACAGCATTGTGGCCTTTATCCTTGTCTACATTCTTAACCATTATATTTTAGCCATTGATTTACACCTTTGTGATTGCTAAATATTGCTAAATTGGAGTTAGTACAACTTATTTTTTATGAAACGGTAAAAAGTGGTATGGATATACTGAAGTTAATACATTTGGACATTCTATTGCATGCAGTTTATTTTAACATGGATAGAATGGTACTTAAAATTCAACCTCAGAAACTGAATTGTCCATGTATGATTCATCAGTTAATGCCAAAACCTTCTCTTGTAAATAGGAATATATATATTCCTGTCTTCCAGAATTATCTTAATTGCAATGATATGATTAATCCCTTACTTTCTTAAAATTTATATATATAAGTGTTATTCCCTTTTTAATTGTTAGTCAAATGCTAGTTTATCTGTGTTGAAGAGGACTCCTGATTGTGAATGCAGTGTGAGGTACAATTTGGGCATAAGGAAGGAAGCACATCCTTTGTCTATGTTCATACAATTTGTAATAACAATTACCATTATTTTATAGTGGGATTCCTCGTATTTTGGAGATGACCATTCCCATGATCATCCGGTATTGCTTGTTTTGATCATATATCTCATGAGTTGGAACAGAGACATGTATCATCATATTGAAAAGTTATTTCCTTGAACAGAACTTGCTTGCTAGCAGAATTTTTTTTGCGAAGTTTGGTTGCCTTCTTAGTGTTCTTATATTTCGTTATGTCATGTTTACCTTTACTTTGTCAAAGTACCCCACATCATATCTATTATCTAACAATGTCATTACTAACTGCTATCAGTTACTGAGGAGCAGCCTGATGCAGAACTTTTACTTGACTTACTCAGTGGATAGTATTCGGTTTATGTTAAAACCTGAATGATATTATTATTTTTTTGTCATCTGCAGACCTCCAAAGGTGCGAAAATGCACAATGCTGCTGTGGCTTCCAGAGGTGATGCTCAAAAAAATGGAAGAGAAGGCGATGAAAAAGCTAAAATGCATACTCAGTCCTACTGTTGTCTAGATTATTCACAGGTTAATTACTTCCCCAGATCTCCTAGAAAAAATGTTGTAGAATGATAATATTATATGTGCTGTTTTGTGCAACTGTGCACGTATACTCTTGTTCAACTCAACTAAGAATTGATTGTCAAATTTTAGATTATGACAAGAAGTTCCAGCAGTACTAAAAAAAAATTATGTCAACGCTGTAAAGTATTAATTTTTCTGTTTATTCTTTTCAGAATCCATGAATTTTTATATGTTTGAATTATATTGTTTATAATTGTTGATAGTGTTAATCTTGGATATGGTAGATTCATCTGGATTACCGATTCAATTATAATTTAAAATTAAATCCTCGCAGATATATGATGTGGTGAGGCACAGGATACATCGCATGAAAAAAAAGCTGAAGGATGAACTGGAGAGCAAAAACACAGTTCAGGAGTATATATGTCCAAATTGCAGTAAAAGGTGTTGTATTCTTATATTTATGTAGATTTTCTCTCTTGCCTTGGCTTCTTGAATCCTGAGGAAGTTATCTTTGGCATGAGTTCCAGATACACTGCTCTCGATGCGCTAAGGTTAATCTCCCCATACGACGAGTATTTTCACTGTGAAAGCTGCAATGGTGTCCTTGCGGCTGAGAGTGACACCTTAGCTGCTCAAGATGTGGGAGATAGAGATGATAATGCTAGCAGATGTCGCCATGACAAATTAAAAAATATGCTAACAAAGATGGAGGTTTCTCTTCTTGTTTATCCTCTACAACTGTAAATTTCCATGTATGATTTTTTTGTTTGTTTGTGATACACCTACCTCTCTGTATCAAAAAACTGAATCTAGTGTTTATCTCCTTTTCTGTAAGTGAAAATTTTTACATTTGTGCGACTCCCGACCCCTATGATCCTCCTATATCGTGTTCCTTCTCTACTAAATTTTGTGTCTGATGGAGTGCAGGAACAGCTCAAACCTTTACTTGATCAACTTGGAAGAGTTAAGGATTTGCCTCCACCTGATTACGGAAGTCTTCAAGCATGGGAACTTCAAGCCAATGCTGCCCGAGTTGCAAATGGAGATCTTAGTGGCAATGACCCTTCCAAGTCTATGCATGCTCTTGGTGGAACTCCTATGCCTTATGTTGGGGAGACTAAGGTCAATTCTCTAATCTACGTCAAAATTAATGCTGTCCCCTACTCTGCCAGTGTTAGGGCTTAGGGTTTTGATTAACATAGAACATCGACGAGGCTTAATTATCTCAGGAAAAAAAGGACAGGAAAAAGTGGGTCCTTCTTTTGATATAATGCCTCTATGGTCTTGTTCCTCGAATCACATAATCTTACGTTAGATTTATTTTAACATGGATTTGTGTCCTCAATTGTTGAGACTAAAGTAATTTCGACTTTGGGATTGCAAATTCAGTAGTCTTCAATGTGTTTATATGGCGATGTACATCCTACTGCCTTTTTTATAAGCCAAAATGTGCTAATGTAAAAGGTTAACTAATGTGTTAGAAATTTTCAGGTTGAAGTTTCATTATCTGGCACTGATGATAAGGGAGATGTCAAATCAATCGACACAAAGACACCTCTTAAAGTGTTGCCTCCATGGATGATCAAGCAAGGAATGAATCTTACAAAAGAGCAACTTGGTGAATCGAGTGTGGAGACAAAGATGGGTGATAATTCAAAGTCAATCGCTCCAGAGTTTTCCGATGACAAGAAGTCCATATCTGTGAATGAGAATACAGAGAGTATACAGGTTTTGCTTACATTAATTCCATCTATTTAGTACCTGAGATATTTATGATTTTACTGTTGGTAACAAACAAACGTGTATGTTGCTTAACTCCCTTTTTCTGATCGAGTAATCTGTCATTTCGGTGTTTTGTAGGACGAATATGTTAAAGCTTATTATGCTGCATATATTAAGCAATTTTACGAACAGAAAGAAACAACCAAAAAGGAACCAGAGTCAACTAGTACAGCAAGCCCCAATGATGCCTACACCATACCATCTGACCGTGGAGTTGGCACAAAGTCGAAACGTGATGATGATGATGACGAATGGGAAGAAGGCCCTTCTACAGGTATTAAATACCACCATCTGACAAATCTTTTAATCGTAACTCCTATGTCTTGAGTTTAAGAAGAACCTTCCTCTTATATTTTGATTATCGTTCGATTCTCAGGTACTACATCCGAACACTACAAGGTTCATGACTTGAACGTAGAAGCAGATGCCCTCGAAGAAGAACAAGAAGAGGATGATAATGACTGGGAAGATGGTTAGAAAACCAAGCTCTGCAATACATGAAATTTCTACATCCCGAAGGCTTCGTCTCGTCTGAACTACACTCCATACACAAACAGCGGATCATTGATCAGGGGCAGTGTTTCTTGATTGTCTTTTCTAGCGGTTTTCTTTTGATCTGTTGCTGATTTGCTTTTATAGACGTATATATACGTTAATTCAGTATACGGAAAGCATAGATGAATTCACCATTTATGTATCATCAGGTAACTTTTACAGAGAATGAAATCCCAATTTAGCCATTCTTATATCAATCGAATGCTGTGAGTCTACTACGTTTTTTAAACACGATGTGGATTAAATTTTGAGCCCAACTATGTTGATGCGTGGGCTCCCAATAGCGGCCCATATGAAGGGAGGAACTTCTTCTTACTCATATAATTTCAGATTTATTTATTTGTATATTCAATTACAGAGAGAGAACATTCTACTCTACACAGTTGATATTCTGTCGTCTCTCGTGTATTTTAACATGTACTACAATTTTTCTTTTCTAAAAAAATATACTTAACGGTAAGATACGTAGTTTTAAAAAAAATAATTTTTATAAGTTATTTGGTCCAATTTTATTGACTTTTAGCCTTTAGGTGTATGAGGTGTTCTCTTTTTTAAATGCAGAAAATTGGTATGGGGCGAACATAAACGGAAAATAGAAAATATAAATATAAGTATGGAATGAAAAGAGTGTATATTAATGAATCAATGCATATTATGATGACTCTTAAATTGCACAATCAACATATATTTAAACAAATTTAAGATAATATGATCATTTGAAGGAAAAAAAAAAGTAAAAATAAGAAATTAATACTCCATCCGTCCGCCCGAAAGGTCCACATTTTGTCATTTTGGGCGTCCACACTAAAGATCCACATTTCCCTTTTTAAACATATGGACCCACACACATCACTAATACAATAAATTTATGGGATTTATACACCCTACTAATACAACTACCAACTATACCTTAAATAATAATACTTCTTAATCCACGTGCAAAAAGTAAATGTCCACCTTTATGGCGGACAGATGGAGCAGCAAAGTATATGGAGATATTAAGTGCTGAAATGAAAGGAGTGGAGGGCCCGGGCCCGGGCCGTAGAGGAGAAGAAGAGCGAGTGGTGGAGATAGATAGTTGTTTCCCTGCGTAGAGTGGCACCATTTTCAAACACTCTTTATCTAGATTTTTCTTGCATTCTACGTGGGGTAGGGTGGGATCTCACACTCTTAAAAACCCTATTAATTTCAATGCAATAAATAAATATACTAGTGTTAGAGAGTTTTTTACTGTACAAGTATTACTCATCTAAGTATCTAATTAGAGATATATTACCCAAATGCTCCATAGAACATCCATCGCCCTCAATTTGATCAATCCTAAAAATTACTATTGCTAGGTGACTTCGTTTCCCGATATTTAAGCGTAATTTCCATTCTAAGTCATTTCAAATATTTTTTGCAAATTTATTAATAATAAAAATACACTAAACATTTTATTTATTAATTTCAATAATTTTATATATTTTTACACTTTATTCATCATTCCTAATATATTTATTTATTTTTTACTTTAAATCACTCAACCTTTTTCCTATTTTTCTTACATTATACATCTAAATTTTTTTTTTCTTAATTAAGGTGTTCAAATATGTGTGCATAAATCCTCGGAGGAGGGAATAATAAACATGGTTGAGTTGAACTAGTTAATTAGTCTTAATTTTTTTTTAAACTCAAAAGATAACAAAAAATAATCAAATGATCCTTGTAATCCACTATTGTTTTATAAAAAGCCGATTGGTCCATGATCTTGATATAATTCAGTTACATTTTATTGCGTCAACTACCATTCCTTTCCATTTTTTAAAAATCATAAAATTTTGAACTTAGGATTTGACTATCATATATGGGGTATGTATATTGTTATTTATCTCTACTATATCATATTATATACAATAATATTATATTGTGACTAATAATTCATTAATTAATTAATTAATTAAGCTCTTCGAGTGGAGTTTAATTATTATTATGATCATGGTCGTTTACTACACTATTCCATACTTACCGGGTCAACAGATATATTAATTTGTGTTATAGTTGATTAATTGCTTATATTAATCAGTAATATTACTTAATCATTTAATTAGTTGAAGTCGAGCATCAAAGAACTTACTTTAATTAGATCATTATCAACACACCATATTATATTTTAAAATACATTAAAAATTTATAAATTAATGATAATGGAAGGAGAAGATGGTAGATACTAACGCATTATGACTAATTAATTCTAATCCAAACAAATTTATTATAGTCTTAATTATTAGATTTAATCTCATGGTTTATCACTTTTCCTTTAACTTTAATAAAAGGTTAATTATAGTGTGCACCCTAAGATAGGGTGCACCCATATACAAATATAATAAAAAACATATACAATTATGAGTAATAATGTATACAATTTAATTGTTAGTTTTTTTAATGAAAAATTGAGTGTAAAAAATATACAATTATTAAAAAAATATGTATATACTATTGAATAAAAAATTATACACATATGGATGCTAGTTTTTTTAATGAAAAACTTAGTGTGAAAAAAATATACAATTATTACAAAACACGTATATAAAAAAATAATATATATACAAAATAGAATAAAAAGTCATACACATATGGGTGCACCCAATATACACTCTTAATAAAAAGTAAAAGCTTCTTTCCCTATGTAAGTGTATGTATTGGGTCACTAAGTAGTTTTATTAGGAGAAAGAATATTGAGAAAAAGAAGTGAGAATTAAAATATCATAATTTTAAGTGTAGACTATTTCAATTTTAGTTATTTTTTATTTTTAATTTTAAATTTAAATTATTTTTTTATTTGATTTTGGTTTTTAATTTTTTCAAATTTAGTCATATTTAATTAAATTTTGAATTAAAACTGGACAAAATTTATTAAATTTTAGAAAAAGATGAATTAAATAAAAAAATTAAAATTGAATTAAAAATTATCAAAATTGAGAATCACTAGGAAAAAAGATTAAAGTTGAGTTTGGTTATAATTTCTTGAGGTCTTTAAGTTCGAAACTCTGCGATCAATAATTGTGTCTAGTTCATACAGAGTGCAAAGTTCTGACAGTTCGTACTTGTAAATCGTGGGTTCTCACCTTCCCAAATTAGTCGAAGAATTGGATAGCCGTGCATCAAAAAAAATTTATAATTTCCATAGCAACATATTTTCTCAAAAGAACCTTTGAATGTTAAGTTAGATGTATTAGGTTTTTTTTTAATTTGTTATTATTGTATAAATTAATTAATTAAAGAAATTGAATAAAATTAAGGAATAATGCAAAGAAAATGCTGGAAGAATCCATTTTCCCAAGGAAATAAACCTGGGACCAATCAATCAGCGACAATACGATTCCTCTGCAAATCCCTGGACCACCACAGATAACGACAACCATCCCCAAAAAACCCACCCCCTCCTTCCACCCCACAACACCACCCACCCCACTCCACTCTGTACAGAGGCGGATCCAGAAAATCGGGGTGTGGTGGGCTAAGTTTATTGAAGAAAATAAAAAATAATAATAATAATTAAAAAATAATATATATATACTATAATTTAAGAAGATATATTTATTTTTTAACTTCATTTCGATGAGCTTAAAATATTTTTGGGTTGGGCTAAACTTAAAAACACAAAGAAGAAAGAAGATATATTAATTTTTTTAGCTTCATTTGGGTGAGCTGAAAATATTTTTAGGGTGGGCTAAACTTAAAAACACAAATTATTTATAAATTATTTACATATGATATAATGGGCTTTTCGGGGCAGCCCTATATATATATAGTACCATCGTCTCTATTTGAATCCTTACTCACAGAATATACATCTGAAAAGTTTCTGCACGTATGAAGCTTTTTCCCGAATTCGGATCCTGTTGGGGCGGCGCAATAATCAGTCCAGAGGCGGCTGCCGCCTCAGAAGGGCGGCAGACGGCGGAGCGTGGAGTACACTACAAGCGGGTGAAAGTGAGGCCCGGCGGTTGCGCGGTAAATCACTGGCATCCGAAGCTTAACGCAATATCTGAGAACAGTCCGATGGCGGAGGCGAACATCGGCTGTGGGAATTCACGGCCGGCCGGAGTCGATCGCAACAAAAAATCTGTAAAAGTTAAACCTAAATCTCCGGCGAAGGCTTCGCCGTCGCTGAATTATGCAGATAATTACTGGTAGGTCACGCTATAATTGTTCATATATTTTCATCCTATCTCACGAATTTAATTACGATATTGGAGTTGGAACTTGGAATATTCATTTGATCGTCTGATTTCAGGAGGTCTTACCAGGCCATGGCTCTTCCGGCTTTCTCTCCGACGTCGTTTTCATTCTGAGCAAGGGCAGTTCGGTCACATGATCAATTGAAAAAAAATATAATCTAGCTACTTGTTCGATTTCGAATTAAATTAATTTGATTTTGAAATTTGATCATTCCATCTGATCAACCGTTGAAGTTTTTAGCTCAATTGCATATTTGTAAATTGGAATGAATTTGTATGAATTGAAATATTGAAGAAATAATTTTAGTGAAGTGAGTAATTAATTATTATGGTTATTATTTGTTCGAAGAAAATGTGTGGGCCTTAATTAACAGAGCAGTTTTACATCATAGTATCTCGTTTTCATGTTCATGTGATAATTGAGATTCATTTGAAATCTCAAATTGGTTTTCTTTTCTACTTTTAAGAACGAAAATGATTTAAATGTGATTTATCAGAAAAGAAAAAAAAAAGTTCTTATCAAGTAGGATGTGGGAGGGCCAGAATGTATGAATTTTTTATTATTTCCTCCATCCCGTTAAACTCTTCACTCTTAATTTTTACTTTTATTATTAAATTTTAAGAATGAAACAGTATTTATTTACGGATAAGATGTTTGGTTTCTAAAATATAATTTCAAAATTAGTTAATGTTCCTTACTTTTATTTGCTATACTTCTCCCATAATCACGTTCATCAGTCAAATCTTACGTATTTCGTAACTACTGTAGAATTTAAACTAATTAGATAGATTAATGACAAATAGGTGGATAAGAATTAATATTCATTAATATTATCTTATGAATTATTGCGGTACCCTACGACATCTAAGTTTCTAACTAATGAATCTCTTTAGCATATGCTTAAGTCTTTTCCGTTCATCTATATCTATAAGATTAACAAATCACTTGAAAGAGAAGAACAAAAGCCTCTAATTTCTTATAAACTCTTGTACTCTCACGAAATTATTATTTTTTATCAGATTATTTGCAGTTATTCTGTTATTTAAATTGAATACTTTAATTGTAACTTTTCCGGACCAGCCGGTTCGACCGGTTCAACCGAAAACCGGAGCCGGAACCGGTCCGAAAGCCCCCTAAAAACCGCTTTTAAGGTCAAACCGGGTTGAACTGGTAACCGGCGGTTCCTTTTTTTTTTAAATTTTCAACTTTTTTTTTAATTTTTATTTTTATTTTTATTTTTTAAAATTTTCACTTTGAAACTTGAATCATCGACTAATTTAAGAGCCAACAATTCCAACAATACAAGTGTAAAGAAAGAGAAGTATTGATCTTTATATGTGATCTAATACCCCTTATCTTCAATAAGAAATCAATGTGGGATGAGAAAAAGAAAGGGAATCATTATTCTTTATATAGAGTTTCAATGCTCTCTCTTTCCAATAATTAACCAATGTGGGATATTGATTAAGATGAGAAGAATTTTATTAAACAAAATATTTACTACATGTAATTTAGTACTAACTAATTATTTGTTTAAATTTGAAATAAATAAATTTATTTGCTTTGTATACAAAAAAAATAAATAATTTTTTTAATAAATGTTGATTAAAATTAGAATTAATTATTTTCTTTTTATATTAGAATGAACCATTTTAATTTTATTTTTATTTCAATTTCAATATTCATAATTAATTTTTTTGATCCATTATTTTTAATAAATGTATATTCACATGTAAATTAATATGTTAATATAAAATTATCTATAAATAATAAATTATTAAGTTATATAAAATATTAAATCATATATAAAATAATAAAATATTAAATAATATATAAATAATTAAATATTATTAAAAATAGTGAATTTTTGGTTTTTTCGGTTGAATCCCCGGTTCAACCGGTCCGACCATAAATCGTTGGGCTCTCTGATTTGACCTCCGACTCGATTATGAAAACACTGATATGGAGTATGCTGCATGTCCAATGAATATTGCCACATCCAATCTTTGCCAGGTACACGGAACACCACTGGTGGGCCTGGCCAAGATTTTCGGCCCACAATGTTTCTCATCAACTATTATGAGTATGATATTTTCCCGTCACATTCCGATCTTTAATAGTATTTTTATTTTAGCATTTCATTTTAATTTTTGTATATATTTTTTATATAGGACCCATCTAAATCAATTAATATATCATTTTGAAACTCACATACAAAATACTACTCCCTCCGTCCCAAATTCAAGTTCACGTTTACTGTAGATACGGAGTTTAAGAAAAGTCACTTTTTGACTTACTTTTGAGGGTAGTATGGTATTTTTGGGTAATAAATAAATGATAAAGTATGTTATGTGTGTTAAAAAGGTGATGACAAATTTGAAATTAAAGTATGTTAGAGGAATATTAGTTTGTTGCTTTTCCTTTTATGGAAGTGTGAAGTTGAATTTGGGACGGACCAAAACGGAAAGTGTGAAGTTGAAGTTGGGACGGAGGGAGTAACATCTTACTCAATTTACATTAAATATTATATCTTTCAACTTAATATCTATTAAAATAGTATATTCCTTAATCAACGACCATATATATTTCAATTCACTATTCATTAAAATAATCAACTTGCAAAAATAAACGTAAGCATTGAAATGGGACGGAGGGAATATACATTTTGATGGTTATCTCCTTATTATATTGTGTTAGACTAAGTGTCAATCATCAATAATTTGCGCAATAGGAATGTAACGCCAAAATATAACATGAGATTCGAACCGCAACTATACACTCCCTCCGTCCGCCACAAATGTGGACATTTGAGTATTATTATTTAAGGTGTAGTTGGTAGTTGTATTAGTGGGGTGTATGAGTCCCATAAATTTATTGTATTAGTGATGTGTGTTGGTTCCATGTGTTTAAAAAGGGAAATGTGGACCTTTGATGCGGACGCTCAAAATGTCAAAATGTGAACCTTTCGGGCGGACGGAGGAGAAAAATTTTCATTTTTGCTTGTTGTATTTAGATAGGGGAATTGACAATTTTTGTATTACAGTTAATACTATGAGAAATGGAAACAGTAAATACCGAAGATCATATCAAATGATTAATTGAGATATACTGCATTTCTTTTGTTTAAAGTTTATCCACCCTGACAATTTCGTTATTCAGTAATTCGCCCTCCATTACCAACCCTCCGATGAATCTCATCTAACGGACAGAAAGAATTCTCGCCTATTTCATCATGTCTGGAGTAGCACGACGCCGTTTCGTTCATCCCGTATCAGTATACTACCGTACAGACAAAGCCGTCAGAAAAGCGCACCAGCCGCGCATGTACCCCCCTGACCTCTCCTCTTCTGCCACGTGCTAACATTTAACAGCCTCTTGTGTATATACGTATACATACATACACATTGCACGCTGCAAATTACTCCATTTATCCATTTTCACTCATTACTCATACTGCAACAATGGAGGAGCACTTTCAGTTTCAACCACTCGTCGACGGCGAAGCTTCCTCTACCGCCGTCAATGAGGCTTACTATAGCGGCGTCTGTGCCGGCCTCAGTTTCCGCTCTTTGCTCACCGGCGGTTCCTTCGAATCTGCCTTACAAATTCCTCAAAATCTCCATGGATTTCCGAAAACTGAACCGCTCTATTCCATCGACGACGCCGCCTCCTCCGTGCCGCCACCGTACAACTTTTTCTCCGAATCGGCGTCCGAATCTCTCCACCAACACCAACCACGCCTCTTCTCGTACGAGCAGCTTCAGAAAACCGTCGCCGTGGAGCCTCCGATTCAAAACCCTAGAATCGGAACGGCGTCGTACGGGAAACAGCCGCGGAGGCGTCACAGCAAATTGAGCGACAAGACGAGGTGTTTGGAGAAGCTGCTTCCGTTGAATAGGAAAATGGACATGGCGACGGTGCTCGAGGAGGCGCACAAGTACATCAAGTTTCTCCAGGCGCAGATTAGCGTACTGCAGTCGATGCCACAAGAGAGCAGCGCCGCCTTCGCCAACTATAGCGCTACGGCCGGAATTGGTGCCGGAGATTTGGGGAGGCTAAATAGGCAGCAGCTGTTGCAGGTTTTGATAAACTCTCCGGTGGCTCAATCACAGTTATACTCGAATGGTTGCTGTGTTTACTCTGTAGAACAGTTGGGTTTTCTGAAGAAGAATGCTGAAATGGATGCTCTACATCATCAGGTCATGCTAAGTTCTTCCAACTCTAACTCTAACCCTAATTCCTTCCTTCTTTGAAAATGGTGACCATGGTTGCAGAGTTTTGGAAACTGATCTTCGTCTTTGTTTTTGGGGTAGTGTGCTTGAAAAAAGAGTTAGATATAGTATATGATTATATTACAGTCCATATCATATGAAGTATGTATGAACTGGAAATCTCTAAATGTTAGTATCAATTTTGAATAGTATTTTGCTTCTGGTTAATTTGGAATATTGGAAATCTCTAAATGTAATCAATTTTGAATAGTATATTTTGTTTCTGGTTAATTTGATTCCATGGGTACATATTATGATCACTATGCATCATGCATGTATACAATATTTCATCTTGTATAGCATCATCATTAATATACAAGGTGTCCTAAATGACATCATTAACAAACATATACCATTAATGGGCTATACAAGACTATAATTTGGAAAATTGGAAATCTCTAAATGTTTAAACATATAGTGATGCTAAATGTACTAAATGTTTCAAATGTCTAAACACTATTAATTTGGAAAACTGGAAATCTCTAAACATATACTAAATGTCCTAAATGAGATATAAAGACTAAAGAAATTTTTGTATAGTGATGCTATCTCCAACGTTTAATTCGTCGGAATATAATGGGACAGTTCAAAAAATTTAAATACGTACTATTCTGCATATCAAAGAAAAATAAAAAAAGCATTCCCTCGTGAAATTTAATAAAAACATGTAAATATAATAACTAAACATCATGTCATATATTAATGAATAAATTAAAATACTAGATGAAGCACGTCACAAATGTCATATTTTCAACCACGTAAACTACTTGACATGGAAAGCTAGATGACCAACAGAAAAAAACATGCAACAAAAACAAAAATTGGTAAAAAGAAAAGGAGCAAATCTGAATATTTCTCGAATTTAGGAATTAGGATCTCCATCCCCTCCAAATGTTAAGGTTTGTTTGCCTTTTCAACAACTTCGCAGACGACCAAGACGACCACAAAACGGCACCGTCCATCAGAGTTCAGATATGCAGCACCACAGCCATGTTTTTCATTTGTCAAACTCCCAAATGACACCTCCATCCTCTGTAAAAATGACGAAGAACATATGCATAAATCAAGAAAGGTAATGAGTAGGACTGTAGGAGACCCACCCCATAAATTATTACCTTCCCTTAGAAAATTATTGAAGTTAAGATACTGATTTAGTATAAGGTGAGATGCTACACATATTAGCACAAACAAATGAATACCTTTGACTTTTTTCTTAATCCATATTTCTGTGAGCATTCCAGCGCCAATTCCTCCAGCTATACATCCTCCGTAAATTAGAAGATTAGACAACAGGGACCTACGAGGAAGGAAATAGTAATCCGGAATTTGCCTTATATTTCTCCGGACTCTCTTCTTTGCAACAACTTCATCACTAGAACCACTATTTACAGACTCTTCAAAACCATTCCACCCCGACATCTTTGATGGATCCTTCTCATCCTTGCCCATCTGTCAATTAATCTGACTTTTGTTTCAAATACAAGCACACAATAACAGTAAAGGAAATCATAAAAAAAAAATATATATATATATACATGAAATCAAATATATAACCTAAGGAACATACTAATGAGAAAACACTCAGACATCATTGCTCTGCTCTTCAACTTGAGTGCAATGTAAATGATTATAAAGATAAACGATAATCACATGAGTATTAAACGAGACTTCTTAGTACTGAATGGGGTCCAAGTCCATAAAGTTTCGACTGGTGAATGATTACAATAGAAACGCAATGAACTGATTATTCGCATTTTTCGGTGTTCAGAAAATTCAAGACACGGATGTATTTCACTCCACAGGTATCTATGTACAGAGAGAAAATATTTAAACAAAGTCATTACGGATCATTCAATCTGATATGTCCCAACATTCAAATGTGTTATTGGATTCAACCCATACACCGTTGAGTATACACCAATTCATTACATAGATTCACCTCTTGCACCATTAAGTAATCAACATCAACAGAATATGAGAAATCAGTTCGGGTGATTTAGAATTTCTTGAAGCAATCCGATTATCTGATCACTAAATTTCTTACAACTATTCACAAAGTAATTTCAAAATTTCACGTAATTTACAGAAAAAGCTACAACAGAAATCAGTACTAATATTATTATATAAATATGAAAATATATTAAATAATGCAACAAAAATTGAAAAAAGAGATTCGAATTGGTATATAATTGATTATTAGATCACCGCAGAACCTCATAAAAGATGAACAGATACGCAAATTACAGGAATCGGATTCTCTTTGCCCTATTTTGGAGACACTATTAAAACAATCTAAAAAATTGAAAAAAACCGAAAAAGATAAATCTTACGTACACTTCTATGCCGTAAACGCCGTTTTCGCCGTCGCCGGAATGCCGAGAATGTGAAGGGTTTCGATGCGGTAATCGGAGTAGTCGGGGTTTTAGCGATGAAACGTGGAATGTAAATGGGAAACCCTTCACCCATTACTGGGTAGGTAGCCCAACCCGCATAGGGACTGGGAGCCCATATGGATCTGGCCCATTTAGATCAGGCCCATCTACGCCTCTTCAAGTGTGGTTTTTTTTTTTAATTTTTATTTTTCTTCTCAATTTGAATTTTGACATTTTCTCATGAGCGTTAATATTTTCTCTAAATTGTGTCGATTTATGGATATCATAATGTAGGTAATAAATAAATGTTAATTATTCAAATGATGATCATGAAGTGATTAATTAAAAGCCTTGTAACAGATGTTTAAAATCTTTAATTAATCATGATATCAGATAGTAATAAAAATTAGGTTACATATGAGTCCCAACTCCTAACCAAAGCATTCCTTTCTGAGATGGACTAAATTAAATTAATGCTCAATAAAATACTGATAGGATCTAAAAGTTTGAACAAGGACTTTTGAACTAACGAAATATTCTACTAATTAAGTATATTTTGAACCTCGTTTATGAATTATAAATGAAAATTTTCCAAATCCAATCTGGTGCAAATCAATATACTTCAAATAAAATTATTGAAAATATTGATAATCTTCATGCTTTAGAACCAATTCCTTTACAAAGATGCCTAACTTGCAGTAGCCACACTACTACTTGGTTGGTTTATACCCTACTTTTCTTCACACCCTATGACAAGAATCAAAACAACAAATATAAGAAAATTAAGGTAAAAAAGTTGGCATAAAAGCAAATTAAAGTCACCCCTCCATTGACAAAAGAAGCTTTATCAAGAATAATCCCACTATATATATATTTAATACTCCTATGCTTCTTCACATATATATATATATATATATATATATATATATATATATATATATATATATATATTCATATGATCTAATCTGCATCAGATTTTCTTGATAAATATTATACGAAGAAATGGCAAAAATGGTTGGCATTTTTGCATGTGTCTTGATTGTTGCGTTGGATGTCACTGGTGGGATTCTTGGGATCAAAGCAGAAGCAGCCCAAAACCAGGTGATTTTGCAAGTACAGAAACAAAAATACATCGCCGTTTAGTCTTGTGTTGTATTCTGATCGTTGTCTTTTTGTTCCATTGATCAGGAGAAGCATGTGAGGGTCTGGCTATTTGAATGCAAAGAGCCGAGCCACCACGCCTTTGTTCTTGGTTTATCTGCAGCAATTCTTCTCGGTATAGCTCATGTTATTGCAAACTTGATTGGAGGTTGCAGTATTTTAAGTCGAGATGAGCTGCAGAAAGCTCCACCGAGCAAGAAGTTGTCCATGGTTTGCCTTGTTTTAACATGGTATGAACATTACCTCCCAACCCCACCCCACCACACAAACACACACACCCTCTCTTTCTCTCAGCTAATGTTGTGAAATGTGACATGTTCAGGATCATCCTGGCTGTGGCAATGTCAATGCTGGTGATAGGTACAAAATCGAACCACAAATCAAGAGCATCGTGTGGGTTCACAGATCACCATCTGCTATCTAATGGAGGGATTCTATGCATGGTTCATTCCCTCTTTGCTGTTGCATACTATGTTACATCAACTGCCCTTACCCATTAACAATTCTTCATTCTTAATCCTACCCATTAACAATTCTTCATTCTTAATCCTTTCCTTTTATCTTAAATTCACTGTTAATCAGTCTTGGATCCATTGACCCTCTTTTTGACTGAATTTGTCTCAATTTCTTAAATTATCTTAGTTTCTTAGTTTCATCAATCCTGAGTGATGTTTAAAAAGGTAACCCCGGATGTTTTGTTGTCTCTTATGTTATTGTGAGTTCTATAGATGGATGTAACAATGTGTTTATTGAAATGAAACGCTGCAACTTTGCTTTATCTCATGTACTAGTATACAAGATGATAAACATTGAGTAGTGAGGTAAATAAATCAAAGACAGCACTTCAAGTTCAACATCTCAAAGCAAAACAGAGACGATACTGCAAACAAATTCATCAAGAACGAAAAACCTATTCTAGCTCCATTCTCTAAAGAAGTTCGAAGTTTGGTAGAAAATCCATTCTTAAACAATACAGAGGCAAGGCAACTGATATGCATATAATAAGATCTCATTAGAAGGTGTTCTATAAAACTACTACTGCTCAGTAAGAGCTCATTCAACAAGATTCAAACATTCAGAGACACAATCAAGCAAACTCTGTAATAACTACGCCCGTTGAGGCACAAGCAAGCGCTCGTGCATCTTACACCAAATTTATAAGTAAAAAGCAACTAAAGAACAATAATGCACAGTCCATATAAAGGCGGATGAACACAAAAACAGAGGTTCATAAATTAGTATATAAACAACTGGATTTATAACATAGAATAAACGAACTATTATTGAACTATAAACATAGTAATTAATCAGTAAATATCAAAAGCTCCATTATCCAACAATGTAAGAAGAATCAACTGCAACTAATGGAAGTAAAAATCCAGCAAAAATATAAACTTGCAGTTGCAAATTAACTACTATTGATATGATTCAATCCCAATTTAATCTGTTCTGTCATCAAAGTCAGAATCTTATCATTCAGCTCAGTTTCATCCAACAACAACCGTCTCCACCTCTGATCCAATTCCTTCGCCTTCGCATGCCCAATCGAGACAAATCCCTCCTTCAAAACATCACAAGAAGACTCTGAAATCATCATAGAGGGGTAGCTTCCCCTCATGCGACTAAAAGATAAACTTAAAAATGGGTACTTGGACCAAAAGACAACTTTTTCATCGCCTTTCTCTCTCTTCACAGTAGTTTTCTCAACCTTTTCAACCTTCACAATGTCTTTCTTCACTTTCTCGCTCTTAACAGAAACAGGGCGATTGACAGAATCGCCCCAGATTTTCTTGGAGAGTTCAAACGCCCGACCATCATTTGCCTTGGTAAACACAGGGTCAGAACCGTCCTCACCTTTCTTCAATGCATTCAAGAACCTTTTCTTTAACCTGCCGATCTTGGTTCTCAATTGATCCCTTAAGAAATCACCCTGCAATTTCCCCTTAATGAAATTGTAAAAAGCCTCAGAATTGCAGTCGATCCCGTTTGCGTTCCTGAAATTAATCATCCCGTTAAGCACGGCGATCTCATCCTCGTCGCTCCATAGCCTCGGAATATTAAACCCAGCAGCGGAAGAAGATTTCTTCTCCTCAGAAGAAGCCTTCTTGTCTTCAGTTTTCAATTTCTTGTTGCTTCTTGAAGGAATCTGGCCTTGATTGACGCGTTTGGCAGAGGAAGGCTTGGAAATTGGTTGCAGCTTGAAATCGGAAGGCGTGCCCTCCGAATCGGAATCCGATTCTTTCGCTTTCAATTTAACTTTAAAATAATTTTTTGATCCAGATTTCGAAAGGGTTGGAGGTTCAACATGATGATTTTCTTCCTCCTCCCCAGACGAACCGTCAGTTTCTTCAGAGTCTGATCGCTCCAGACGCTCCTCGTCAGACTCAGACTCTTCTTCTTCTCCATCAGTGCTGTGTTCTTCTTCTTCTCTATCTTTCCCCTCTTTCCATGATTGATTAGGGAGAACTAGGGTTTTGGGAGCCATTGCCGTCTACTCTTTGATTTGGATGTGATTCTGCGTTGATAATGAAGAAGTGTGTAGGGTTGCGAGAGTTTATATAGAAGAATTAAAACGAATTGTGGCGCTCTTTCTCCCTCTCGGGCCTCTCCTTATGGAAACAGGAAAGTGAAGGGTTTTACCGGTTCGTCTGATTCGGGTTTTTCTTATCGAACCGTTCGGCTCGATGGTGCACTGATATTAAAAAACCGATTTGGCATAGAAGATTTCGATGGTGGGCTTATTCATAATATTTTGACCATATTACACATGATTTCGGCCCATTAAAGTAGGCCCAAAAGAAAAAATTTCATTCTTACTATCCTAATTTTCATCAGAACTTTACTAATTATATGAAAAGATGCAATTGTTTTAGATGGAGCATTATATCAAGCAGAAGGTTTACAAATGTATAATACTAAAGAAATGTGATTGTATCTCTTCATTCAGTAAATCTTTTGTAAAATCATTATCAAGACTTACAATTCATGGTGGACACTCAGGTTTCAAACAAAACCAACCTGATCACCCTTAAACAGAATCACACAACACAACTGGAACATCCAACCAAGCTTTCCGTTCTAATACTCTATCCGAGAGTTATCAGTATTTATCAACTCTATTACTATCTAACGGAACGCTATTGGATCAAATGACAAAGACATTGTTAAGAAAAAGATGGCTTTTCCCGGATGAAATGAAAATTGGATTCATGGAACAGGAGAAAGATTTCCCATTCCTTAGCCGGAAAGATATGTGGCTATGAAAGAGGGATTCAGTGGAACAGAATTGACTGGGTGGTAGAGTGGTGGAAATGCTTCTTTCTTCCATAACAATATGTTACTGCTGAAACACGGAAGAATTGAAATCTTAGATTGTTTTATAGATCGTTCTTCAACGCATTTGAAACGATTATTCTGATAAACTTGAAATGAGCCAAAGAGGCCAGAATGATACGTATAAAGGAGCCGCTTGGTTCAAATTCTCGAATATTAATGGTAATGAAAATCGTTAATGAGGGTAATAGTAATGGAAAGAAAATTGATTGAAAGGATGGGGTATACATTAAATCAATGGGATGATTGAGGATTTCATATTCTCATTTCTTTCCTGCCAAACATGAAGAATGGGAATCAATTCTCTTTCATTTCCATTACCCTCTCCTATTACCCCTTACCAAGTTGGAGTTAATCTTCCTCATTCGGGCTGTGACATAGTTCATCTTAGGCCTCTCATTTGGCATATCTGTTCCAGAGCCACTTCTATGGTTGATGTCAAGCATTTTTCATGCCTCTCTTTAATCCTTATATCTTCCTCCCTCACTAGCTCATCATCCACAATCTGCATTACTGAATGTGGGAATGCTTCCGACACCCATCTTCTCATTGTTAACTCTCCTGAAAACATCTCATCTGTTGGCTTTTTTCTTGAAAATACTTCCATCAACAACATACCGTAGCTATACACATACACCATGGTCGACACTAGTCCTTCTGATCCGTACTCTGCATTGGTGGTAAATGAGATAACAAGTATGCATAAACATTTTCGACGTCCCAACTAATTAACTGGACGTACCTGGTGCAATGTACCCAATGGTACCTAGAGTTTTGGTTTGCTGCATTCTCTGTTCTTCAGTCAAGAGCTTGGCAATCCCAAAGTCGCCTACGTGTGCAACCATATCTTCGTCTAGGAGAATGTTGCTTGGCTTTAAATCGCAGTGTACAATTGGGAACGTGTAACCTTCGTGTAGATACTCTACCGCGGATGCTACGTCCAACATTATTCCCAATCTTTGGGAAATGTTTAAGGAGCTGGTGCCAGAGTAGAGCCATATTTCAAGGTTACCATTTGGCATATATGCCATGACCAAGGCCTTAAAATCAAGGTTGGTGCAAGAAGTGATGACCTTAACAAGATTTCTGTGGCGTATGCTGCGTAATATCTGACACTCGGTGTCAAAGCTCCTCAATGCACATTGTACGTCTAAATTGAAAACTTTAACTGCAGCAACCATTTCACAAGAGAAATTTCCCTTGTATACCGATCCAAAGCTTCCTCTCCCAATCAAGTTATCTTCATGAAGGTTGCTCGTGGCACGTAGAATTGCATAATATGAGATCCTTTCGCGCATGACTACATGAGGAAGATTAAATAGAGATGGGGAGAGTTTCCTACCACGATCAAGAGTGAGAACTAAGATGAGAATAATGGCAACTACTACAACTGAAGCTACCGCTGGTAGTACATATTTTAAAAGCCTTGAAGAAGCATGACTGGTTCCTTTGCACGCCCTCACTCCGAATCGAGATGCTCCACATAAATGTTCATTTCATGCAAAAGACTCCTGAGTGAAGTTGAGAAAAGGCCCTCCATTTGGAATTTCACCGCGGAGCTCATTGAATGAAACATTGAAGTCTTTAAGGTTTACAAGTTTCTCCAAAGACTTGGGGATGGGACCAGAGATATGATTATGGGACAAATCCAAGTAGTGCAGATCTTTCAAGTTGGAAAGTGAATCAGTTATAGGGCCATCCAGATTGTTATTTGACAACCTCAAATCGATCAGATTCTGAAGCTGTGACAAAGAACTTGGAATTTCCCCGGAGAGGTTATTTGCAGATAAATCCAATTCTATCAGCTCCATCATTTTGCTAATTTTTCTTTATGTACATAGCCATGAAGGAAATTGTTGGAGAAGTCTATCTTCTGCACATACTCATTAAACCATAATGTGGATGAAATTGAGAAATTGAGTGCATTGCCACCCAAATTGATTTCTCTCAAGAAAGAAAGTTTCCCTACACAACTTGGCAACTGCCCAGATAAAAGATTATCATCCAAATCTATAGAAAAAAGATTTCCCAAATTGCATATGGCATGGGGAATGGACCCCTGCAACTTATTTTCATACAAACTAAACATCTGCAAGTTCCTTAAATTTCCAAGCTCCGAGGGAATGGGTCCTGAAAACTCATTAGATCCTAGGCTTAACACTACCAATTTAGTTAAGTTCCCTATCCCATCGGGGAGTGGGCTTCTGAGTTGGCAAAACTCAGCATAGAATTGTTGAAGAGATGCAGATAGATTGAAGAAGCTAAAGGATTTTGGGAGAACCCCAGTTATGGGATTTAATGATATATCTATATATTCTAGATAGTTGGAAGCTAATAAAGAAGAGAGGAAGTCTTGCTCAGGTATGGACATATTATTCTTGAAATAATTATCCTGAAAACTTAGCCATTGTAGAAGACGCAAGTTGCCAAGAGTAGCTGGTATGTGACCAGTGAATGAGTTACTAGCAATCTCAAGTAGAGTGAGTTTGGAAAGATTTGAGATTGAGGTAGGAATGTTTCCATGAAACTGATTGTTTGAAAAATAGATTCCCTCAATGTTGGAAAGCCCTTCATCTATTGCAAAGGGAAGACTGCCCGACAGATTGTTCATTCCAAATCCAAGTAATTTTAAGCTGGAGAGATTGAATATAGACACTGGTACTTCACCATTTAATTCATTCAAATCCAAAGACAAGTATTTTAAACTGGATAGATGCCCCATTTCCGAAGGAATTGCCCAATGAAAATGGTTCTCTTGAATGCTAAACACCTCAAAATGGGTCAAATTGGCAATTATGGGAGGAATTGTACCTCTAAATTTGTTGCGCCATAGAGATAGCCATTTAAGAGAACGACAGGGGATTAGACCTAGAGGGAAGTCTCCTTCAAATTGATTCTTGTAAAGCCCCAAGTATTGAAGGTTTGCAATGGGGGTACTGCATATGTGATTTGGAAGGCTACCAGACAAGTGATTTTCTCCCACATGAAAATTCTGCAGAAAAGATATATTCAAGATTCTACAGCTTAACTCTCCTGCCACAAATCCAACCCAACTTTGTAAATGTCACATATGAAAATAAAGAATTAACTTCATTTTGAGCAAAAGAAAAAAAGTAGTTTTAAGATCTAGCATAGTGATGATCTCCTACTCAAATCCAGTGAAACTTAAAAAAAGTTTAAATTGATAATAATACCAGTATACATGTCAATTGATTAGCAATTAAATAGAGTGACTCTAGCTATGACAGGTTCCCAAGTGCTAGTGGAATGTTTCCAGTGAGGTTGTTGTAAGACAGATCAAGCGTATTGATTTGGACATAAGCGGATACACTTTCAGGAATATCCCCACTTAAATAGTTATGTGAAAGGGATAAATAAGTGAGTTTACTTAGAAATTTAATGCCTTGAGGAATATGATCACTGAGCTGATTGCGCGACATGTCTAATACACGAAGGCGTCTCAAGTTGCCAATTTCATCAGGAATTGGGCCACTGATGCTGTTGTTGTTGATGCTTAAGAAAGACAGGAATAAGAGGTTACCGATTTGTCTGGCAATGCTTTCCCGTAAACCCATGCTAGAGAGATCCAAGCTTGTTACTCGTGGATGCCTTCGGCTACAAGTGACGCCAATCCAGGCACAGAAAGAGGTTTCCTGTGACCAGTTTTTGGCTATAATGTCAGATTTAAAACTTGCTTTGAGTGCTAAAAGAGAGTGTTCATCAGTTATGGAAACATTGAGAGATGAAGCTGTAAGGTGGCAAAGTGTGAGATAAAATACTCCCAACAACAACAAGGTGGCAGCTTCTTTTCCCATGTTGTGGAGTTTCAGAGTTATTCTACTCTATATGAGCCTCTATATTCACATGAGATTTCTGATCCATAACAAAGAAGTGAGAAGACTTTGAAGTCTTAATTTGTTGGAAGACTAATTATTATAGTACCAAAAACCTTAACTTGTGCTACACAATATTACAGCAGTTTCATCTGTTTAAAACATTTCATTTTTTGCCAATTAAATCATAACACACACAGAAAAAAGTGTATACATATATAGTGCCCATGAATATTCAAAAGTCCAACTCAATTAAAAGAAGAATAAAAAGATCATACTGAAATGACACTACAAAACTCCGTCACTTCTTTGTGGAGTTCCTCAAATGGGGTGACTGAGATTTCCATTAAAGATGAAATGATTTTTTCGTTGAAAATGAGTCCACCACTATCTCTCCTTATTTCATTACATGTTCCAACTGGGTTTATGGTATACGGTGTTAGGTGTTGTAAGCAGTATTATCTGTGTGTATATATTCACAAATGGTTATGTTTTGGTTTTTACTATCATTACTTCTTAATTTTAGCAGGATTAGAATTAAGGAAAAGCAAAAAGCAAAATGTGGTAGCACGATCTAGTGCGGAAGTTGAATAAGGGCAATGACATCTACGGCTAGTGAACTTACCTGGATAAAGCAACTACTCGAGGATATGAACATTCAAACCAAATGAGCTATACAAATATTTTGTGATAACAACGCTGCTCGTCACATAGCCTCAAACCCAGTTTTTCATGAGCGTACGAAACATATAGAGGTAGATTGTCACTTCATTCGAGACAAGGTTCAAACCGGAATGATTCAAACACCTTACATTGGGAGCAAAAATCAACTCGCGGACATATTCACTAAAGCGTTAGACAAATCAAGGTATAAGTATATTCTTGACAAGTTAGGGGTGATCAACCCATTCACCCCTACACTTGAGGGGGAGTGTTGAAATATTTAGTTCTTACTCTCCATCCACCATCATTAATTGTACTGTTAGTTCCTAGGTTACAACAGTTATTTTCTTTGTGAGTACTGACTAGTTTTTACTTTGTCTATAAATAGGTTTGTAGTTTATACTTTGTAACAACAACAATACAAGATAAATGAAATATTCTCTTATTCATTTCAATCTGAATTTCAACACGCCCAAGTAGATTTCTCTAAAGAAAGAAAGTTTCCCTACACAATTTGGCAACTGTCCAGATAAATGATTATCCGACAAATCTATTTTAAAAAGATTTCCCAAATTGCATATGGCATGGGGAATGGATCCCTGCAACTTATTTTCATCCATACTTAAAACCTGCAAGTTTCTTAAATTTCCAAGCCCCGTGGGAAGGGGTCCCGACATGTCATTGGATCCGAGGTCCAAGTTTATCAATTTGGTTAAGTTCCCTATCTCAATAGGGAGTGGGCCTCTGAGTTGGCAAGAGGAAGCATAGAATCGTTGAAGAGATGCAGATAGATTGGAGGAGGCAAAGGATTTTGGGACAAGTCCAGTTATGGGATTGAATGATATATCTAAAATTTCCAGATAGCTGGAAGCTAAGAAAGAAGAGAGGAAGTCTTGCTCAGGTAGGGACATATTATTGGTGAAATAATTGTCCCTCAAATGTAGCCGTCGAAGAAGACGCAAGTTGCCAAGTGTGATGGGCACGTGGCCAGAGAATGACCAAGCGCAAGTAGAGTGAGTTTGGAGAGATTTGAGATTAAGGTGGGAATGTTTCCATGAAATTGATTGTTTGATAAATAGATTTTTTGAATGTTGGGAAGGCCTTCATCTATTGAGAAAGGAAGAGTGCCCGACAAATTGTTGAATCCAAATCCTAGTGACTGTAAGCTGGAGATATTGAATATAGAGTGGTAGTTGGCCATTTCGAATCCAGAGCCAAGTATGTTAAACTGGATAGATGCCCCATTTCCGGAGGAAAAAATTGTTCTCTGCAATGTCGAACCACTCTAAACTGGTGAAATTGGCAATTGTGCCTTAGAAATAGGCCTTTAAGAGAATGACAGGGGATTAGAAGGAAGTCTCCTTAAAATTGATTAAAGGAAAGCCCCAAGTATTCAAGGTTTGGTACTGCATATATCACGCGTTGGAATGCTACCAGACAAGTGAAAATACTGCAGGGAAGATATATTCAAGATTCTCCTACTTAATTCTCCTGCCACAAATCCAACCCAACTCTGTAAAATATAACATCTTTTTGAGCTGAGTTTAAAGCTCCTGCCCAAATCTAGTGAATACCTGTCAATTGATTAGCAATTAAATAGAGTGACACAAGCCAAACATTTTTGGAAGGACACCAGTTATGGGATTGAATGACAGCCTTGCATTTTATATCTTCAATAGAGCCTTGCGTATTGAGTTGGTGCGAGTGTGAACACATTACCTCGCTTACAAATTTAAGCAGATACAGATACTTAAAAGCTGATAGAGATACTTAATGTCTTGTTCATATCTGGCAATATTGAGAGTTTGCTGTTTAAGTGCATTTTCAAGTGCTTTAGAAGAGCATTCAGTGTTCTAAAAAGGCAGCATGGCTTGTCTGAAAAATAGGGTCTAGGATCTAGACGAAGCATTTTAGAACACTGAATGAATTTAGATGATAAATCGAATCATACAATGTACATTGGAAATGATGCTATACATCCTAATTAGAACAATACAGATTTCAGAGAAAAGAAAAGCTTGAATGAACCTCGTATCAACAATGGAGAACAAGCATACACCTCGTTCACATCTAATGAAGAAATCTGTTTAAATTTTTCATCAATTCCTCAGTATTTTACAAAAAGACATCATAGTAACTCTTTGCAAGTGTATGTGTTTTTCGATATGGTTGTGTATCATTCAACTGTAATCCCCTCCAGGATATCGTCTTCACCGAACTATAGAACACAGCTGAGTTAAACGACTGTGACGAACTTCAGAACTGGCTCTCCATATGGGTTGTCTTCAGACAGTTCTTATGCAATGTCCTCTGTGTAAGATAAAATGCAATTCCAAATCTACCAAAAGTTGGCATACCTTGAAATGGGAAGATCAGCTTGAATCATCAGAACTGAACTCATCTTCATCCATTTGTCGTGCCCTCATTGCAGGAAATAGCCGTTGTTGAATGTCATGTGCAGACTCGGAGGGTGATCCCTGAGGCGGAGAAGGCGGTAATGATGATGAAGGTGAAGGCGGTAATGATACTGAAGGATCTTTCTTTGGCGACTTTGACGGCAATTTTATGGAGTTCTTCATATTCAAACAAGTCTTATCCACCATTAATAAGAAATCACGAACAATTACAAAGAGATGTACCGCTTCATCCTTCCCTGTCCTGCCATGGAAGTAATCACCAGTGCTCTTCACCAAATCCATTATCCTCTTCTCTTCTTCAATCAGCCATGTGATATCGGATTCACAACTATTAATAAAGCTAGTAAGAGCATCAAGGAACTCACTTTCTTCCCCCAAGTCTTTCATCCCAGCTTCAAGAAAGTCTTTCGTTCTGGAACGCGCCTGACTAAGTTTGGACACCGATTCACTTAGAATATCAATATCAATTACTGCTGCCTTTTTTACATTCTGGAGCTCATTGCTAAGCGCAGAAACTACTTGAAGTCCAAGGTTTCGGTGGTACTCCTCTGTTTCACGGGAAGAATCCTCAACAAGATCTTCTGACATCATACTGGACATACTCCAGCTCTCTCTTAATTTACGAGCAGCTCTTACTCCTTCACCACGAATTATTTCGTGGACCACAAACTGCAACAATGTGGTCTTTCCATCTGTTCCTTTTACATCTGATAGTTTTAAGAGTGTGTCAAGCTTAAATGCCTGAGCACCACCTCTATAAGTGCCATCATTCATCCGGTTTCCAGTTTTGAGAACAGCTTCCAAGAGTTTCATGAAGAGACGACTGTTTTTGAGTTCCGTACATGCCACCTGAAAGGGATGATACTATATTAATACTCACAAATTTGGAGGTTGGGGACGTGATCCAAGTCATATTTAATATTCATACAAACCTCTAGAGTTTGAAACGAGTCTTTAATTGTAGAAAATTCTTCTTGGAATGTGCTCATGAACAACAACGATTCCATACGTTTAAAAGCATATGGAATGTCCACCACAGCCTTGAGGAACCTTTCGGCTGGGCCGAGTTGAGAAAGTTCTCCACTATACAACCTGAGTTTCAATTCTTCATCTGACGTTGGTGCCATTTTCAAGAGCGTTTGGATGAATTCTGCTGGGAGCTGATTACCTAAACAATATTATTTGTAGACACAACATGAAGAAGCTAGAAGTGCAGAAAATACTTAAGAATAGCCATAGAACAACTAACATGAAAACTGCACCAGTTCCGAAATTAATTAGCTCTATCCACTCGATGATAGCAGTGAGGGGTGAATGGGCAAAAAATGTTAGCTACTAAGCTGATGAATTATTGTTTTTAGTTCTGTTGTATGGTAGTAAATTCTTTTTGTAAGAGTGAGAAGAAAATATTGTTCTGGTTTTAATTTCAAATGTTGAAGCTTCAACAAAAAAATATCCGGAGAATCTTACATAAGGTATAACATGACAATCTAGATTTTCAGAGCATTGAGCCTGGGCAGACATTTCTTCATATGGATCAAAATTAAGGATCTTATTTTCCTCGACATTTATTTACATTTCCTTGTTACACAATGTGCCAGTCATCTTATATGCACGTGATTCAATGCTTGTAAGAGAAATACCATAGGTTAAGAGTACCTTCTTTGAGGGCCTCACAGACTTCCTCTGTCGTCACGTTCAATGCTTTTAGAAGAATAGCCAAGTTTTGAGCTTTTTTCGGATCGATAATCTGAATTAACAATGGAGCAGAATCAGCTGAACCTTTCCTGTTCTCCTGTTTTTTCTTATCAGCAGCTGCATATCCAAACAAAGCTTCCATCATCTCCTCATTAAATCTGCAAATACAGAAAGCAGTTGAGAAACTCACGTGACAACTGACAAATATAGAAATAGAAAACATCAATTATAAGCATAGTCAAGTCGCAGCCCATAAATAAAACTTACTGAAAGGACCCAGCTTTAATCTCATGCCAGACCATTGATTGATCAGGGCTTGCAAGGACCTTATCCCAGAAGAATGGCTTTAACTTGGTTTTGGGAGCTTCAGATTCTTCAGAGCATGCACTTGACTCCCCTGTTGAAGTATGTCGATGGTGGGGTCCAAGAGGAGATGGTCTTGCCGGAAATGGTGCATTAGGAGGAGGAGGACGACGACCACCTCTTGGAGGCGGTGGAGGGGCAGGAGTAGGGAGGTCTGGTGGAGGAGGAGGTGGTGCTACAGGGGGTGGAGGTGGTGCTCCTGCTGCACCAGATGCCACTGCTGGTGCTGCCGCTGGTGCTGCTGCTGCTGCACCAGATGTCGCTGATGCTGCTAGTACTGCAGCACCAGATGCCACCGCTTCACCCACAGCCGCTCTTCCTGGAGGAAGTGGTAATAAAGTTTTTCCAACTGCGTCAGCATGAGCTTCTGTTGACTGAAATCCAGCTTGAGAAGAAATGCAATTAGCATCTGATGAACTACCACCAGTGCCAGTGGTTGAAGCAGCCTTTAAATTTACACCAATTTGAGTACCCATAGTGTGAGACTTTTCTGAAGAACCTGAAATGGTTAAATTATGACAATGATGAATGAATATGCAACAGAACAAAAGGATCTCTATGCTAAAACTCAACCATGATTAGTAGAGTACCAGCAGACATAGTACTGGGACTACAGATTAGAAGAGGCTTCTCATCTCTTAGCCCATCATTTGGCTGAACCTTTTGAAATTTCGTCATACAGATGTATATGACTATAGCAACAAGGCCAAGTCCTGCCAATACACCAGCAACTACAGCACCTACAAGATACTTTATATTTTCGCTGTTTTCTATTAAGGGAACTGGTGAAACTTTGTCGGTTTTTGGTGAAGGAACATTGCCATCTACTAAAGGAGGATAATCGTTGTCTAATGTTTCCTGAGATGGTGCTAAGGCAGGATCAACTAAAGCTCGGCGACTTCCCCTTTCGTGTTCCATTCCCAAGTACCTCCTCGGAATACTAGCCAAACCAGTGAACAGATTTCGACGCTCATAGGAAAAACCCCCTTTCTGATCTTGTAATACATCCAATGGAAATTTTTTCTCTCTTAAGCAGTGCAAGATAGTTTCCTTTTCCTTTGGAGGAAGATCATCTATAGCATTCTGTAGAATTCTTTTAGCTTGAAAAGGTGAACCAGATTCAACACCATTGTCAATGACTGTTCTTGAATGAGATGCAGCTGAATCTAAGCCTTTGACAGCTTCTGTACTATCCTTTAACTCATTTGTGCAGTAATCCCATACTTGCTCATTCTGTTACAAAATATTCCAGAAGAACAATGTTATCCTCACTATGCAAAACTTATTGAAGATCTAATTAAGCTCAGAAAATGCAAATTATTCACATTTTATTGGTGGATCTTGATAGCGTATAAATTAAAAATACAAAGGAGAAGTATAAATTAACGCAATTCTAATCAATATCAATCAAATTCACGTACCGTATGCTTGTTTATATCCTGAACTCCATTATCTAACATGCTTTCTCCAAATTTCTTCCTTCCCTCAGAATTATTTGCTGCGAAAACACATATAAAAGCAATAAAAAAGGCCATGAATCTGGCTTCCATTTTCTCTCAAACAATCATCAACCCATTTCCCATGAGTGTTGCCCTTCTCATATGAATTGAACTCAGACAGCAACACACATAGCTATATCTATAGCTATGCATGCATATATAACAAAAAACCACCTTCGTTCTGAACCCTAGAGAAAATCCCCAAATTCAAGGGCAAAAAGGTAACAGAAATCTCTCAGCTAATTACGCGGAAAAAACTCCAAAATAACACAATTGTTTTCCGTCCAACGTCACAAAATTCCCAACAGTGGTTTCAACGCCCCTCTCTAACCGCGAAATGTGTATGTATGTATGCTTATACCCCTTCTTATTCTCTGCCCTATCAAATGGAACCCTGAAAAAACTTTGAAGAAATAAAAAAATGTTATTCGGAAATGGAGAGGGATTCCAAGAATTTGGGAATGAAAAAGTAAAATAGGGTTCTTTAATGCTTTTGGTGAAGAGGTATTTGGGGGAAAAATGGCGTTTTGGGTTAGAAATTGAATTTCTGTTGGGAGTTCTGTTCGTTGAAATGCTGCATGTTATTCGGAGCAGAGAAAAGGAGGACAGGATAATGACAAAAGAATGAAACGTGCGCAGAACTACAGGCGAGCAAGAGGGAGGGAGTTCAACAAAAATCAAATATTAAAATAATTACAAGTCCTACTGTGAGACAATATATATTTTTATTATATAATAATATAAAAAAAATTAAAATATACAAAATCTATTAATTTTATTTATTAATAAAACCTGTTTACTAACTCAGAAAATATGATCAATTTTAGTCGTTTGGGCTTTGGAGTATTTTTGTTTCCACTGCCTCAGGAGTCAGATGTCACGAGACCACACAATCTCATGGAGCCCAATATAAATTTTTAATAAAAAATTTAGTATTTGGATTAATTGTAATTCTTATAGAAGAAGTTACATAGACAAATAACAAATTAAGTTGTGTTTGTTCCCGTTTGAATTTAAATCAAGTTTTGATCTATTTCTAGAACTTTGATCAAAAATCCTTCTTGACCTAAAATCAAAGCTACTCTCTTGATACACACAAAAACCAAAATCTCTTGATACACAAAAACCAAAATTTGTTGTGCACTCACGTGCCTCTCAAAGAAAACCCTGTGAAATCGTGTTATGCACAAATGTGCCTCCCAAAGAAAACCCTATGAAATTGATTACACAAAAATGAATCTCGGTGGTCATAAGAATGACCTATCTTTCATGTTTTAATATTGATCCTCTTCCTTCCTTTTGAAGGACGGGATATCTTTTCCAAAATAAATGTTTAATCTCCTTGTCCATCTTTCCTTAATTAAATAAATCATATTTTTTCACCTCTAATCTTAAAATTGATCTCGGTAAAATGAAGTGCACCTCTCAAAGAAAACCCTATGAAATTGACTACAAAAAAATGAATCTCGGTGGTCATAAGAATGAACTATCTTTCATGTTTTTATACTGATCTTCTTCCTTTCTTTTGGAGAACTGGAATCTTTTCCAAAATAAATGTTTAATCTCCTTGTCAATCATTCCTTAATTAAATAAATCAATCATGCAGATTTCTTCACCTCTAATCTTGAAATTGATCTCGGTCAAATGATCTTCTTTCTTGTGGCTTCTCATCAATTTAACCTGCAAGGAAAAATAATACATATAGCAAAAATGTACTCATAACAAATATGAAACCTAACATTAATGATAAGCGGGAGTAATGTAGTGAATTTTTTAATGAATAATTTGTAGTATAATAAAAAAATTATAACATTTTTAACGAAAAGTAATACTATCTTTGATTAAAAAAAAGTGATATTTCTTCTGTTTCATCTTTAACTTTACACGTGCTATTTTTTGGTAACAAGTAAAGTATAACGTATATTATATGTGGTATTTTTAGATAATAAATAATTTAAATATATGTAGACGTGTTAGGTAGAGTAATGCTTTTGAAATTAAGATAATTTTGGAAGTTAATGGTTGTTTTGATATTTTCTTTTTCTTTTTTAATAATAAAGATAAGTGTGTGATGGAGGGAGTAATTTTAAAAAAGAAACGTAAAAATAGTCTCATCACATGTGACACGGTCTCACACAAGTGTTGCCCAATCTGATAATATATTTAATAAATATTTAATACTATATAAGAAATTATAATCAACTCGTAATTATTTTATAAACAATTTGTAAAAGATAAAATTTCTTGGTAAAAATGTGAGATGAGTTATGAGACGTGTTAAATTATAATTGTTATATAGATTAAGTATGTTTATAAATAATTAAAATATGTTTTTTTAAATATGATGAATAATGTGTCAAAATATGATTTTATAACATTATGATATAATTCACTATAAATATATTTGAACTATCAATAAATTTATTTTACTTAAAATATACTCCCTCCATCCCACGATTATTGTTACACTTACTATAAAGGGCGTCCCATAATTAATGTTGCATTTCTACTTTTGGATAATGGGACCCACACAAAATTATTAAATATCTCTATTCGGCCCACAACACTCCACTAATACAACTACCCTAACTACCCACTTTACATTAAAATATTATTTCTCTCACCTCACAACACATTAAAATACAATACTCCTTAATCTCCGTGCAAACAGTAAACGTAACAATAATTGCGGGACAGAGGGAGTATAATAATCCTATTTAGTAATGAATCCCTCGTCTCACATATAGCCATTTTAGAGGGTGCCCTAGGCTTTGTAAAAAATACCATAGTACTCATTTTTTAATAAAAGAAATCATTTTAGAAAAAAAAATCTCACTAATAAATATATGTAGTGTAAGATTTGCTGAATTGCTCAGATAACACATAACAATAACCCTTTATATTCATTTATTATTATTTAATGATTTAATAGAGTAATATTTGTATAAAAATTCAATGAGTCTCAAAATTAGGAGAAATTATGTCATTCCCCTGTTTATTCCACTGTCTTTCTATAAAACTGAGGCTAAGGTGAGGTCCCATTGCTCCACTTTCATCTTCATCCATCTCTGCATTTATCCTAAGCATTATCAAACAAAACATATCAAGATATTACATCTAAATTTAATTTAAAGGACAGAAAGAACTGCTTCAAATAAATACTCCAATAAACAGAATTTTTAGTACTCTTCAATTAAAAGATTGTGGTGTATTAAATGATTTGAGATCTTTTTCCATAATTTCGTTTCTCTCTGGAATAGGCACTACAATCAATAAAATACAGGATGAAAATATCATTTATTAATTAAAATTTGAAAATAATAAATACTCCATATTATATTGGAAAATGTAATTTGAATGCAATACATGTCTTAATGTAATTTCATAACTTATTATATGATTCATGGCTTAATGTAATTTCATAACTTAATATTTAATATCATTCATTAAATTTTTTCCTTGTGTTCTTAGTTTACTTTGTTTTTTGACTAATGACTTATTTAATTATTTTACATCTCGATTCATGAAAATTTTATTGTTCACGAACTATTTTATAAATAAAAGTTTATATAATTTTTTAGATTTTAGTATTAATTCTAAAAATTATACTGTAACTATAATTTTGCTCAAGTATATTCATATAATTATACCTTGTTCAAGTTATTTATAGTCCTTAACATAATATACTATTATAAAATGTGAAATGGTTTTAATAAAAAATCTATACAAAACAACTTATTGCCATGAGTCCTCATGTATATATACACTCCACTAATTAAAATACTGACTGAATTGTATAAACTTAATTAAAAGTCAAGTGAATAAAGTCGTCATTAATCTCAAATATATCGAAAGAGAAGAAAAAGTTGTTTGCACGTTTTCGATTTTATTTCACATATTAAATGGAATACGTAAAATAGCACATTTCAAAATACATCTACACCAAATTCCATAGAAATATATACATCTCTTATAACATATTAACTACGTGACCAGCTTATATTAATTTATTAACCATATCCTACCTAATTACGTCTAATAATGAGCTTTACTTCTTCATTATATAATGACTAGTGAACTAATGCCACTTATGTTAAAAAAATTATATTTAATTTTTATTTAGAGAAAACATTATTTTATTAGAGGAAAAATAAATAAAATAAAAAATACCCATTTTGGTTTCCATCAATGGAGTGATCGGTTACTGAAGTCGCATCTTCCATCAGTACTGTTGTTTCCTGCAACTACAAATAATGGAACTGCTAATCTATATTATGTATTAATTATATATCTAATTCCACATTTTTAATCTATTTATTCGCTTATCTTAATTATTAATTTTGAAATTTAATTCTATGTGGCACGATCTTATGGAGAATGCTACTATTATCTATGATCTATTACGGCTAGCTATATGAGTTTATATATAACGAAACTAAACAAATTATTATTTATGATGAAATTATTAAATTAATTTAACACAAATTATAGGGAAAAGTTTGTGATGAAATGTGTATTAATTACCTCAACATGATTAGCTGATTCACGAACATGTTGGTTCCCTAGCAGTTTAGCCTAAAAAGATTAACCAAAAATAGAGTTTATTTTTTTATATAATTCAATGTTTGACTATTTAAATCATTAAATTTTTTAATAAAATTAATCGTCATGTTATTAAATAGAGAATTACTACTCGATATGTATATAATTAATATATAAGGGGTAAATTAGTACTATTTTTTTTTTATGGTTTTATTCAAAAAAAAAAAAAATGGTTACAAATAGATGTAGTCAAGTTAGGTAAATTGGTTATATTTTGAATTTCTATCATAATTAAAATTAAATTAATTAATTAATTTTAAGTGAATAAACACGAACCTTTGACAACTGTATACGTTGAATGGCACTTGAGAGGAACTGCTGATAAACTCCAGCTTCAAGAACAGAATTAATTTTCTCTACATTAGGTTCATAACACCTGTAGATTAAAGAAACAATAAATTGTGAGTATAAATACTAAATAATTCACTTTCTTTAAATAATTAATTTACTGAACTATGGAAATATTTAATATTTGATTAATAAAATAAAAAAATCTCTAATTATTAACCTCATTTTCTCCTGGGACTCTCGTTGCCTTCGATTGAGTTTGTCTAGTTTCTCTTCAAGTTCCTGAAATTAATTAATGATCAATTTTATATACATTTCATTATACAAAAATATAGTATATACATGTTATTTATATTTATAATTAATTAATACTCTTATATTAGTAGAGATTCGATATAGTCTCGTTACCTCAATACTGAAGTTGTTGGCCAACAAAATGATCGAATTGAATATCCATGTCATACCAAAGAAAAAAAAATATGTGTTAATAAAATTTAAAAAATAAATAAATAAAATTTTTAATACACGTCGCATATAGTTAATGAGGGATATTATGTACTAAAAATAGTAACATATAAACAAAACAATAAATTATAACAAAAAAATTCTAATCGAGATAAATTGAAGAAGAGTATATTACATCGCTATTTTTTCCAGCATTTCCCCTTCATACTTTATCTGCTTCAGTTTTTGAGACAAGAACTGCAAATGCAGATATATCATTACATGTAGTTTTTTTTAATCCAAAATAATTATATATATATAAAAAGGCATAAATTGAGAAGGCACCTCTTCATTATTTATAGGCCTGCACGTGTGGGAAAAACAAAAGAGAAATTAAATAACAAGTAGAATGAAATAAGTAAATTGTATAATAATTTACTCCATTTAACTAGCTCTCTCTCCCTCTATTTCTTAGATACATAATAATTGTAATTTTAAAATATTTAAATATATATATATATATATATATATATATATATATATATATATATATATATATATATATATATATATATATATGCCATCACAAAATAAACACTTACCCTCCTCTTAGCTCATCTGGCCTGTCTACAAATCGGAGAAATATATCCTCAACCCTGCCAAAACACAACAAAATTAATTTCAATTTTTGTTCATAATTAAATAATATTTTTAAATAAATAAATCATGGTGCAAATGAGCTGTCAAGAACAACCCCTCAATTCTACTTACTAAAACGGAGGGAAAAAAAAAGCATCTAATTTTAATAATCTTATAATAACAATATTATTTGGATTCTTATATCAATATTGATTCTACATGGTTTCATGCATATATAAAATGAAATTGAAAATAAAAAACAATTAATCAATCTTATTCTACAACTTTAAAAAATCTTCTACGAATTCTTTACCTCTCAATTTAAAAATCTCTAGTTTTAAATTTTTAAAACGATAACTAGATTAAAAGTTCATTATTCACATCACATCATGTAAAAAAAAAAACACATACAACACACGAACCTTCCGTTGCTAGCGAAAGAAGTGAGGCGGCCGGAGGGCGAAAACATGATGAGGGCTACATCCGTATCACATAAAACGGAGAGCTCGTTCGCCTTCTTGATGATGCCCTCCTTGCGCTTCGTGTAAGTAACATGTCGTGACGTAGGGTTTTCAATGCGTCTCATGGCGAGCTTCTTTCGTCCCATGATTGTAGAGGAGATGGAATGGGATTAGAAATGGGGAAGGGAATTGAGTGAGTCTTATAAGGGTAACAAAAAACAGCTTAAGTCAATAAATGTTGAACCAAGCCAGAGATTAAATGCAGCAAGTATGTGATGATCTGTTAATTAGAAAGAGAATCTGGTTTAGGGATTGACTCCAGATTTGGATTGGTACAAGTGTTCATCATCTTCACAATGATAATTCAATACACAATCTCAACTTTTAAAGAGTGGATATGATATGAGATGTTCTTTTTCAACCATCTTTTTTTTCTTCCTTTTTTGGTACGTAACGTGTTTGAAATGGAATATATGTTTTTATTTGGAAAAAATGTTAGTAATTTTGTTTACTAATTACATATTTTATTTTAATGTTGTTTGTGGGTTGTTATTAGTTAAAACATTAATGTGGTGTGTAATGTTTTTACTAATTAGTTGAGTAAAATAGTTTTTGGTAGATTCTGTTGGAACAATACTAATTTTACAAATTGTAAATAATAAACATTAATTTTTTAATTAATTTTTTTAACAGTAAAATAGTTTTTAACAGCATAAATTATCTGAAATATTACACTTCAAATCTCCTTACTACATTTTACATGAATTCCTATTAAAATTAAGGCCATCGTTTTGTTTTAGTGATGCAACTTATTATAAAACAAATAAAAATAAAAAGTTAAAATAAGTATTACTCCTACTATCTTTTCAGGCAGGCATTAGAAAAAAGATGGAAAAGAAAAAAAGGGGAAAAAAATAAAATAAAATAAAATCTCTCACCTGACGACGTCGTATTGGTCCCTTCAACTCCAAATGAAATTCTCTCCATGGTTTCTGAAGATCCATCAATGGAGAAACACGTTCAGAAACTGCTTAACAGGTTATCTTTCGCCGCCACAACCATAGCCACGCTAATCCTTCTTTTCCTCTACCTCCAAACACCCGAAACCTGCTTCGACCCATCCGACCCGGACCCCAAGCCACACACTCGTTTCCCCAAATCCACCTGCGACTTTACCCACCGCGCCTATACTTCCATCGACAAACGCAACCGTCGCATCTGGTCCACGAAGGCCTGGACCACGGCCGTCTCCTCGTACAATTCCCTATTCGAAGCCCTCAAGGCCCGAAATTTCATCGCCAACCAGTCCCACGTCCTAGTCGTTTCGGCCGGGCCGGGCCAGGCCGTTCAGGCTCTGATGGAATTGGGTGTGGAAGAAGTTACTGGGGTAGAGCTAGTCGACTCTCAGCCGTTGGTGAGTCGAGCGGATCCTCATAATTTGCCATTTTTTGACGAAAGTTTTGATCTAGGGTTTGGTGTGTATTTGGATCGGGCTTTGTTTCCGAGGCGGTACGTGGGGCAGATTGAGAGAACTGTGAGGAGTGGTGGTGTTTGTGTAGTGACTGTGGAGGAGTGTGGGATGGACGAAGTGGAGCAGATCGTTAAATTGTTCAAAAAATCGCAATTTGTTGATGCAAAGAATGTGATTTTAGCTGGAGAAAGAAGGACAAGAATTGTTATGAAGGTTGAGAGTAAACTATAAGGCTTAATTTTTTCTACCTCTAAATTCTTTGGTTCATGAAAATTGATTTCTCAATCATCTAGATTGATGTTGCATTGTTACTCATGTAAATTACTGTCGATTACATTTGAGCTGAGGTATTATTTGTATAACTGAAATTTGTAATTCTCATTCCCATTTAATGCTTACAAATTATTAATGTGCATTGCTTCTATATTGCATCATAATATTGGAGATTTCTTCTGGATTCATGGCTGGTTCTACTCTCGTTTCTTGTGGAGGAGAACACAGTAATTGATATGAACGTGATAACCGTAGAATAGTTGCTTGAGAATTCATATGTGAATCCCAAATTGTTTATGTTTTTCCATCATATGACTGGTTTAGGGTGTTCATTAATTTCTGAAAACTGGCTTGAAATGTTAAGCATGTATTAGTTCTTGAACTCTAGAAGCATATTTCATGGTGCCTGGAACTTTATATGTTATTTCATTTTGTTTATGCTCATTCATTGCTTAGTTCATTCAAGACACGGGAAACATTTTGATTGTTTCCAGTATATTGGCTGGATAATAGGCTCTTGATTTCTATATTGTCCATATAAGAGTTCAGTTATCATTATTGCTGCAATTGCAAACCTTGTGGTAGCTGTTTATTGTCGGATTCTGCGTGAATACTTGTGTTGTGCATTCCATTAAGTTCTTTATTTATCATCTTTGAGAAGCTGCTCTTGAAATTTAGCTATGGATCAGTTTCTATCCAGTTATGAAAGGGGATGTTGTTCTCTTATTGGAAATCTAATGTAGATGAGTTTCTATTTGGATGAGATCGTCCGTTTACCTAGGTTTTAGTCTGTCTAAGGTCGCATTTTATGATTTTCCTGTGGACAACTCACTCAGTGCAGAAAATGATTCTTGTTGCTTCAACGACATGGTCCAAGCCATTATACGAATTGCTGGACATCATCGATGAGCTAGGTATGTCTAGTTCCTGAGGCGATTGTGTGCATCAATTTTGTACCGGTGGTGGAATCAGCAAGTATTCCATCATTATGTGAGAACTGAAGTGATCATTCTTTCTTCTCATAGATTGCATCTATTCTATACAAGTCTTATCCTTCAATATGTGCATATTGTTAATGTCATTACTGATTATTGCTGCTGTTCTTGATAGAGATGTATAAAGGTGTATTGGTGGTTGATTGATAAGGTTGGTGGACCCCACAACAGGTTAACTGAGGGATAACAGTTGTCTGTTAATTCTTCAATCACGGCCGTTATCATTGCCGTTGAAGAATTTTGATCCAGCATTCTTGAAGACATGAGTTTATGGGTCCTCCTTTAGATTTCAGACACAAAATCGGACATGTGGGTGGATTAGATAATATAGGTTAGTAGATGTGGGACTCCTATGGTATTTTTGAATTTTCAACTTATTTATCCTATGTTTCTTAAATTTATTGTTGGGTCGAGCTTCCGTTATGGAATGTGGATGAATGATCTTCACGACACCTATTCTTGTAATTTGAGTTAACCACATTTTCTTTTACTTTTAAAAAAACTTTATTGTTGTTAAAACTTGAGTAAAATTTTACACAAAATATCAATCTCTTCTTAACTTTATTGTTATTAAAATTTTACTTAGAATTTTCTACTTACTTATCTTAATTGTTACTAAAATTTTACACAAACTATCCATCTCTTATTTATGCACTGTACTAATTAATGTTAATTGAGCTGGAATTTAATTCAACATGTTCTATTTGTTCAGATTTTGAATAAAAAGTTAGCTTTTGACAGATATTATGACCTATTTAATCTTTCAATTTCATAATTCCATCGAGCCAAGTTCTTATTTTATAATTTGAAATTGAAACTCTTACTTAATTATGGAATATTCAATTTGTATTTTAGCCAAAGTCATCTTAGTCCTAGAAAACTCAACCTAATTCTTAATAAGAAAAGTTAATTAATTATACAAAACATCCAAAGGAAACAGCAAAACTTTCCACCAAGATTCTCCTTCAATGGCCTTCACGTGATACAGTTCTTCCCCAATCACCCCACCCCCCACCCACCCACCAACCCCCCCATCAATCGTCTCCCTCACTCTACAAACCATGCCAATTCCAGAGTATGTTAAAAAACCTAATCTACACAAAAATACAAAAAGACATCCAACTCATAATTACCCTCACAATATGCCTTTTTGCAGCTTCAAAAAGTGAGAATTGCTGCAATTAATTGAGTGAAGGAATCAGAGCTCAGTTGATGCAGAAATGTGTTACGTCGGAAAAGCAACGAAGATCTTCATCTTCATCGTCACTGTTCTCGTTGTTACTGGACTTGTTCTCGGATTTACGCTGCTCAAACACCATGGAATTCATGGAAAATCGCATAAATGTTCCTCCGATTCATGCTCGCAGATGGCTCCGCTTGTTTTCCCTCCTCCAAACCCTAATCCAAGCTCTACCTACACTCCAAATCCTTCTGGAGATTTGAATCCGCCACCGCCGCCGTCGCCTAGCGACGGTTCAAGCTCAACCGTTCCGGATTCTTCGCCGCCGCCTCCGACATTATCCTCTCCTCCGCCGCCGATCGATAATCCCAGTCCTAGTGTTCCTGATTTATCACCGCCGCCGCCTCCCCTGATAGCCTCGTACCCGCCGCCTCCGGTGGTATCTGAGGCTCCGCCGCCTGTGTTTAGTCCTCCTAGTCCAGTTCCGGTGACTCCAGGTCCATCGAATAATTCCTAATTTAGCTTTATATTCATTTATTATTTATTAATTTGAGATTTCAGTTTTCTGTGTAGATCTTCCATGGATTGTTTTGTACAGTATAACTGGAAATTTCTTTGTTCTCAAAATTTTGAAATGATTTATAATGCTTTTTTTTCTACGTCAAATTAGATGTTCATAAGTGGATATACCTTTATATATTTGTTTCAATTTATTTTGACTTTTGAATATTGTAGTAACATTTTTCATTTAAATCTTTTCTATTTAATTCATTAAATATGTCCACCAATCTCTACAAAGAAATTAATTTGTCTGTCGAAATACAGTTGATTAATTTTCGAAAAAATAAAATAAAAAACACGAAGTATAATTATTAAAAATATTATTGGACGTAGAAACGAAGAACCAAGTCAAATATATTAAAATTGTTCAATTATTTTTAGATTTTGGGGTTCTAGAAATCAATATATACTGAATTGATTAATCTTAAAAAGCAAAATCCTACTCCCTCTATCCTAATTCCTAACGGTTACTGGAATTTAAGAAAAATTATTTTTTGTTTTACTTAAAAATTATTTTTTGTTTTATTTTTAGGAATAGTTTGGTATTTTTAGGTAATAAGTAAATTATAAAGTAAATTATGTGAGTTGTAAATGATTGATAATTGTGAAATTAAAGTGTGTTGTGGAGTTATTAATTTGTGTATATTTCTTTATTTGAAAGTGTGAATTTATTTATGGGACGAACAAAAATAGAAAATGTGAATTAAGTTTATATGACGGAGGGAGTATTTGTAAAGGTGTCTATTAGTACTCCCTTCATCTCAAGCAAATAGATAATTTTGTTTTTTTAAATGAATTAAAAAATATTAATATTTAATATAATGTGAGTAGTTATATTAGTGTCACTTTGGTCCTTGTATAATTGCTCACTAATGAGAAACTTTATTTATTTGTAATTTTGTGCTAATACCTAACAATAGAGCTCACAAAATATTTGAACCTTTATTTTCTAAAAATTCAAGTGAGTTATAAGCCGCCAACATATTGATGCCGCTTTTGACAATAAAATAAGGCCATTTCAACGCACTGGGTCACCCAAATCCAATCAATTAGTATTAGATTTTATTATCTAAATGACTTTTATTGGTATTATAGAAATTATAATATTAATTGACTAATAAAATTAGTTTAATTAACTACATCAAAACTCTATACTATGGGCCTAGGCCTAGACTTGCACCAAAAAATCGGAACCGGCGGTTCGAACTGGAAAATCATCGGTTTTAATCGGAATAGGAACCGCCGGTTTCGGAACCGGCCAAAAAAAACTGAAACCGGCTAAGGAAGGTTCGGTTCCGATTCCTCATATTTGGAAAAAAATTGGCGGTTCCGGTTCCGAACCGGCGGTTCCGGTTCGAACCGGCGGTTTTTCAATTTTTTTATTTTTTATTTTTACTTTTTACGCTTAAAACAAAAAAAAAATAAAACCGAAACCGTCGGTTCTGGAACCTAAACCTTCGTACCCAGGTTTGATTCCGGTTCCCCCTACCTTGGAATCGGAACCGTCGGTTCAGAATCGGAACTGCGGTTCCAAAACGGGGTGCATGTCTACCTAAGCCTACCCATCCACAACACTAAATCAAACAAAAAAATAATTACTTCATCTTCCCATATTACTTTTCATAATTTTATTACTGTTAACGTGGGAATATCACATGTGCTCATCATTGATATATTTAATACATCTCCCAAGTTAGCAAATGCAACGTGTATAGTCTCACGAAAGATAGAAAGACAGAATAAATAGTCCTAAATAGTTTCTACAGAAAGACGTGTACATAATTCAATAAATAAATTACATGTTAATGAAATATTTCTAAGTAAATAAATTATATGCTTGATAAGAAATCCAACATTTCTTATTATTTATTTTTATATATAAAAATAGAAGTATCACAATAAATGCACATCATCCATGAAAATGAGATTGAAGTAGCTAGTAAAAATTTAAAATTTATGTGCTTCCGAATAAACATCATCACCATCACTTTGCTAATCATATAAAAATCACATCTTTATTAAACTATATTGTATACACACCAGGACATTATTATTTATTACAATCAAATCAACAACAATTCAATAAATTATTAAAAAATGCAAACTATTATTTAAAGAAAACAACACCTGAATATTGTTTTCTTCCAAATTAAAATATTAATTAAAAAAATAAAAAAGTTAATGGAGGAAAGGATATATCTCATATCTAAAACTACAACTTCCACCAACAACTCTGCCACCTTCTCTCCCTTCACAACACAGAGGAAATTCAGCCACAGCATCATCAACACATTTCTTGCATTCATCCTTGGAAAGATCCCTACTACATTGAACCATCCCATATATCTTCTCATCCTTTGATCCTCCATTGATAACCATCTCCACATCACCTTCTGCATACAGTCTGCTCGACCCCATTGCATCCTCAGATAACTTCCTCAGCAATCCCTCTGTTTTCTTGTTAAACTCCCCAACATTGTAGGTGATGTTTCTCAAGTTCCACATGTAGAATCTGTTCTGATAATCTATTTTGCCAAAGAAATTGTTATCTGAGTATTTCAAGTAGCAGTTATCGTACCAGATAATGGCTTCTTTGCTGTTGGGACAGCGTTTGGTCACTGCGCTGCTCGCCTCCACTACACAGGCGGTGCAGGCCTCGATAGAGGCGTCGCCACGGCAGAGGGAGAGCCCATAAGCCTGGTCTTGGTTGTGGCCTGAAGATGATAGCCCGAATCCAGTTGGGGGAGTCTTGAAGTAGAGGTCACCTAAGAGTTTTTGCAGGTTTTTTTGATAGGGGGAGTTGGTGGTGAAGTTATAGGAGGTGGGGCAGATGGTGAAGAGAGGGTCTATGGATATGGTGATTTGGATGAAGAGTGAGAAGATCAGGAGAGAGAAAGCACAATTTGAACTTGAAGAGACCATTTTTTAGCAATGGAAAGAAGATGATGATGATTAAAGCTTGGTGCAATATTTCAGATGTGTATATAGGTGTATATATAGTGTGTATTATTAATTTTTTAATACTATATTTTGTTAGGAAATTTATATTTCCTATATAATTTAATTGTGGGCAATATATTAATACTCAATTATATTAGCTATTCAAATAATATATTGGGCTTAATTAAGTGATTAAAATAAAGTAAGAGCCCATGGACTACACTTATTTGATATGGGCCAATGAGTAGATACCCAATATTACGTATCAGGTGATTATGGGTGGCCTGATATGGGTAATATATATAGATACCTAGGTTATGGTCCCCGACACTAAGCCGCACACAGTTCTCTCTTTCCCCATCTGAAGAGATTACGAAGGTCCTTACGGAATCCAGAGGCTTTAGTGAAGGAAGACCTTGAACCCGCTGCTGATCTTCTGTCTTATTCCGCATAAGAAGATCAATGGATTCAGGTATTCCTCTATTTAATTATTAATGGATCTTGTTGAATCATGTTAGGGCTTAAGGTGTAAATTGGATTTGATCAAGTATTTAGGAGAGAAAATGCTGACTTTTCTGTGTGAATTTGTACACTTTTCATTATAATATATACCCAAGTTTTAGAAGCATTCAACCTTCTTTCTTAATGTAATGTTATTTCTTGCAAAATACAAGGTCAAAAGACTCAAAACATTATAGTATTGGCAGAAACGTAAAAAAGTGTCTTTAATTAAAACTGAACTTTTAGTACCGAAGGTTTATTTAAAACAGCTTTATACTAAATCAAACACTATAATGTTTTTTAGATTACAGGTGGTAAATAGGGAGTTAATATCTAAGAATATTCAATATACGTTACTAGAAGTGTCAAATGATAAATAAATGTAAATGTTTTTTTTTTAGAAAATTTTAGAGTTGGGTCTTTAACCAATAATTAAATTATAAAATTATATGGAATTGAGATTATTTATTTACTTGTAAGGACTCTTATATATAGGGTAGTCAATTACAGCAAAATCTCCACTAAAATATTCTAGAAAATGTATTTAAATTATTATCTCTTGCGATGAGGATGAAGAGGATGAATGGTCAAGAATAAATATTCGAGGTTGAAAAGGAGCAAAGAAAGCTAAGGATGAAGGGGTCTTTCAGTGATTAATATAGACATTTTCAAATTATCCAAGAACATAGACTGATTTTGTTCTAACATTAAAATTAAAGTTCTTAAAATAGTAATTAATTGGTGTTACGGTTAATTTGGGTGGGGTAATACACTAAAAAAAATATTTTTTAATAACGGAATTTATCAACGAAAGGTAAATTATCAATGGATTAGCAACCAAAATGACATTTTTCTATTAGTAATGGAATACCAACGGATTTATTCTTTATTTTACCAACGGAATTCCGTTGATAATTACTAACGGATTACCAAGAGAATCTTTGTATAAATTACAACGGAATTTTTTGCAACGGAATTGATCTTTCGTTGCTATAAATTTATCAACCACCACCAACGGATTCCATTTGCTAATCCATTGGTAAATCAATTTAATAATGGAATTAAGGTTTTTATCAACGGAATATTCCATTGGTAAAAAACAATTTTTTAGTGATATACTACTACACTTATATATTAGTAAAAAATTATTTATTAATTAATTTTATCGATTTATAGGGGTAATTTAGTATTTTTTTATACTCCCTCCGTCCTATGTAATGAGGGCCAGAGACCTTAAACATAAGGTCTCTGGCCCTCTTAGCCTGAGATGGAGGGAGTATAATAAATCAAGTATTATGGAAGATTGAAAATACACTCAAATTTTACACTTTAATATCTTTAACAACAATAATTAACTTTTAATTCAATTTTGACCAATTGTCATTTTTTGGATTTTGATATCCCCACTATTAAACTTTTAATATCCAATGTGTCCATGTAGGTGTGAGTGTAGTTATGAATGTCGGATCTAATGTAGGTACGAATATCGGTTTCGATGTCGATACAGATTCTATTTCAGTTTTTATATAGATAGAGATGTAGGTTCCGATATAGGTGCGGATGTGGTTCCAATGTAGGTAAGGATCCCGTGTAGGTTTCAATATTGTAGATGCGGATATAGGTACAGATGTCGGTTCCGATATAGGTACAGATCCTGTGTAGTTTTCAATATAAGTTCCGATCGGCGGGGACGTCGGCGGTAAGCAAGACTGCAACGGCGGCCTAGTGGAGGTCCGGCAACGGTCCAGCGTAGGTCCGACAGCTGTTCAACGGTGGTGGTGGGTGGGGTGATTTGCTCCTTAAATTCAATTTTTTCCCCTTTAAGGGTATTTTGGCCATTACGAGTATCATTTGGTTAAAAAAGAAGTAAAATATAAAAAGTGCCGGCATTGATTTTTGACAATTGAATTTTGGATAGTTTTGAATATTAACACTATAAAGTATGTTATGTATGCAAAGGATTGATGATATTTTTTAAATTAATTTTGAGATTTTAGATTAAAATAATTTTTTTTAGGTAAACAATAATGTGGAACGAACTAATAAGGAAATAACGAACAATTTTTACTAACTGAATTGATAGAATTTTGTCACTTTTCTACATAATTGGTTCTAGTATTGAATGCAACTTATGATGAATAAAAAAAAATTAAAAAATCAGTTTGAAATTTATAATAGTATTTAATACTTGTGTATAATCGATTGTATGGATACAACCGTGGATAATAGTGTATTATGTATGAATTCTTAAACAAAGAAATAACATAAAAAGAATTTATAATAGTACTAAATACTTGTGTATAACCGGTTGTACAACCGTGGATACTCTTTAGAATAATAGTGTAATATATATGAATTCTTTCCGACTACAGTGACTATGTATTCTAAAGAGTAGCACTCGGCATTATTGAGAGTTAACACTCTTCCAAAGCAAACATCATACATACACCCGGCTGTACACTAGCATTTTTTTCTTTACTTACCAAAACATGAAGGAAATCCACTAGTCTAAAACCCTTCTTGAAATTGTGTCCTCTTGATGCTGATCAAAGATTACACAATCCCCTGTAGTAGAAATTTTCTAGGTTATACTCCTTAAACAATAAATTATCGACTCATTACCAGAGAAAAACTAACTGTATAATTCTTGTTTAAACATTACTCTATTTGCATTCTTCTTTCTAATAATAATTGTTATATTTGATTTGCTCATTTAGAACTGTCTAAACTTACTCGAAAGTAAAGCAACTTCACAGGCGCCATTCTTAAGTATAGTGCTGCTGGCTTCAGAGTCGAGCAGAACGTTTAGAAATGAGCCACGGGTGGCTCGATAAACGAACCGAGTCGAGCAAAATGTACTTAGATATGGACCGGTTTACACAGAGGATAGGAGAAGAATATTCGCCTGTGAAAGATGGAAAAGAGAATAAAAAAGATAGACATCTTCCTCATCATTACCCAAAATCTTAGTAAATCTTATTAATTTATTAAGAAAAAGAAACTTTATACAACTCCAGGAAAGAATTATTGAAATTGAAAGAATTATTGAAAATATCAAAAGGGTCCTTCAGGAAATGCACCAGATTATGATATCAATGTCGACACTGCATATCATGCACCACTTTCACAGGTCCAGCATGTGCTCGAATTCATTTGATCTGTGAAATGTTTTGAGAAATGTCAATGTAATGGTAACTTTGTGTATATATGTAGAAACTACATTGCATGAAGAAGATAGAATATTTTTTTCAAGTAAAAGATAATCCGAAATAGTGTTTCCTAGTTATGATCAAGCTCTAGCTCAAGTTCGATTCTCATAATCTGTAATACTTAAACACTAGTAAAATGTTTGGTAATCAAACATATCATTTGAACTAAGATTTGTAAAACATATCTATGTACAGCTGTGGAAGAAAATTTATATACTTTTAGGTTATGAAATCCCCTGGTGCATCAGCAGACTCAGACTCAAAATGGTCACCCGACTTGACAAATCTACCTTTAACGCGCTTTCGTGTATCAGCTCTGGCCTTGCGTGATGCATATCTTATTTGTTTACCAAACCTACATTCACCAAAACATATAATCAACGAGCTGCATTTTTTTTTCACTCAGAAAATGACTTCAGATTATCCTTAATCATGGCAAGTGAAAGCAACAGAAGTCTCAAATGTAAATAAAAAACAGAGGAAAGATTGATCAAATTTTGAATGTTTGCATTAAAATGGTGAGTACAGCATCATTAGATTATTGCAGATAAATAATGTGAAACGAAGAGCCGAGGGATGGCTACGTACGTTCTTGTCTTCTTCTTTTCGTTGTACCTGATCTTGGCTTTATCCCTTGCCTGTGGACAGCTTGAGCTTATAAGAGAGTCGAAATTCGAGTCCCAACGTGATTCATTCGTGAGAAGCATGGGTGATATCTCACAATCTTGATACTTGGAGACACCACCTTCTCCATTGAAATTACTCACTGTCAAAGGCATGCTTGAAGGCACTTGTCCACTTGCAAATCCGAGCCCAATGCTCGGGTTCATAAGCATGCTATTAGCTCCGGCCTGCATCAAATTAATCGCTCCTCCGCCCAGCCGAGAAGTTGACAAAGCTGCACACTCATGTTGTGCAGATGGTGATGCACCCTAAACACAAACATTCTTACAGAACTAGTAGTTATTTCAAGATTATGATCATGTTAGTGCAATGAGAGAGTTATAGGTTGAAGAGAGAATATACCTCTATGACTGTTTCAAGGCGATTGGTAGATTTAATCACCGATGGGTTCAGTATTCCTGTACTTCCATATCCCTGCCGGTTTGGCATATTCTCAAACGCTTCATAGCCACTAGCTAAGCTCAAGAATTTCTCCCTTTTATGAATCCTATTATCTTTTTCATCATCGCCACCCTGCAAGTAGGAAAATAAAATCAAGAAACGGCCACAGAGAACTACAATCAAACACTTGGCACGCATAAAAATCATGGATCACCTTTTGGGGATTTGATTGTTGGGGTAAGAAAGGAGTGATATCTTTACTGAATGATGATGTCAATCTCTCGTCTTCGTAATCGGTTTTCAATGCGTAATTTATTGGAGGCGGTATCTCCACCCCACCTGAAGATGACCCACCAGATCCTTCATTCCCATGAACCAATTCCTTAAGCAAATTAGGGTCTTCATGAACAAAATACCATAGTTTTGAAAATTCTTGGACAGAAGGGGATCCACTGTAACATCTCAATTCGACGAGGCGGTGCTCCACCAATAAGCAGCCATGGTTGCAGCACTGGCAGAAACACAGCTTCTCGTCGATACACCAGACAACAGCAGCCTGTGAGGCGCATCTATCGCAGATGAGAGAGCGAATGTGGCGACTCGATACGGCGTTGGCGGAGTGCACGCAGTGGTCGCACTCCAAACACAGCTGCACTCCGTCGGATTTACAGTACACCACCGCCGCCACCACCCTACAAAACTCGCATTCCGGCGAACCCATTTTCTCTCCCTTAATTATTAAAACAACTGTAAAAAACACCAACTGATTAGCTAATACCTCACTCTGGGTGAATCCTCTCAAGTAACTACTGGAATGCATTTCCACACACAATTAATCTTAATCCCACCACTAATCTCAAATTCCATCCAACATTCAAACACACTTTACTTCAATTTACATTGGCTTTCTTTTCAAAGAAAAAACAAAAATTTACAATGGCGTTTGATTTTACTCTATACAGATGTCCATTTATGAAAATATCTAAAATTGATTATCCACCAACATGCATTGGTGGATTGAAGTCTTCGATCCAAGTATCAGGAAGATTTTATAAGTAGTACGGATGAGGAATATGCTGGAAGTTGTTTTGCAACAGATTGCCACATCATCCGGGAGCCGTTTCGTGAGATCATGACTGTTGACGTGGATTAAACGGTATTATTCTTTATCCACACACGCTTTATTATCGCACTACTTTTACAATTCTACCCTTTGCGTTTAAATAATCTTACCCATTCTTTTAAAACAAAAAATACATTATACACCCACCTATCTTGTCTAACGTTTCGACTAGTGAGCACAAGGAAGGAAAAAGACAGTAATAGAATTAAAGATGTTTGATGTCCTCTTCTCTGCTTGCAAGTGTTTATTCCATTTCTTGTAGATGGATTTGTGCAAGAGAGTAGTCCAACTGTTACCAATGAAATTTTCGAAGTTTGTTAAAGCTGATTCATATGGGAAGGAATAGGATCAAGTATATAATGTGGAAGTCATGCTATTTGCCTCGTGAACCATTGAGGTGTTTTTACTTGCATTGTAGTTACTTCAATCAATTAATAGACACTGTCTTTGATATTGTGTTTTTTATTTCTCTAATTTATTAGTTTGATGCTTGTATTTGGATTGTTGATCAAATGCACATTGTAAGTTGTTCTTTTTTCTTTTCATCATAAAAGCATCAGATATGCCACTTTTGATAGTGTGTTTCACAATGATTTTTCAAGAATTGATTATTAATCACTTTTTTTGGTGAAGAAGCATCAACAACTCATATTCTGCTCTTTGAGTAAAACTAACTATACATTAAACAATAATGAAAAGAAGAAATTTTATCATCTCTGTTTTGAGCAAGTCCAGAGGATTATTTTCATCATGGAAATAGCTACTTAATTCTCTCTAACCTACTGAATTCTTACTGGTTTATACAGAGCAACTTCACTCCTGCGGTGCTGTCGAGGATGCGGACATGTCGAACGATTTTCTTCTTACCAAGAGGCAGGTAACCTTGGAGGAATGAGCATGGGCATTGTCAATACTGCACAGCACGAAGTCGGGCCGATAGAGTGCAAGGTTAAGCTGATCTTCTCCCATGACCAGTGCTGTAGCATCAACCAGAACATGCCATGAGTTACGATGTGCTTCGGAGATCCAATGCAAAGAGTAACGGGCCCCATTTACTTCAACCGGGTAGGAGAACAGACCTTTGGGTGTGTGCTTGCATTTCCTTCTGAAATAATGACTTAGTTGTGATCCTTTTATCCTCAAATCTAACCAAGATTCTGGTGCCAAAATGGCTCTAGATTCCTTATAGCTTGCAAATTCTCTTACATAATCCTCCTCTTCTCTAATGATTGTCAGATAGTAGTTCCCCTTGAAAAATGGGTAGCTTTCTCCAACCAACATCATCGCATCCCTATAGTTTTGAGTGAAGAGAACTAGATACTCCTCATCAGGCAATCCACAGTGTTTCAAAACCTTGTTTCGAGCTTGTATTTCGGGAATCGAAATGAAGCTCCCGAGGAAGGAAGACTTCTTGGTGAGGATGCTGAGCAATCTTGATGGCTCAAGCTGTGTGTTCTCTAGATCAGGGAGGCTGCTTCCAAAGGAAGGAGTAACCGAAACTCCTCTTGGTGATCTTCGCTTGTCGTCGGGTTGGGGTTCTGAGAGCTTTTCTTTGATGCAGAGATCATATAGGTCTGTCTTTTCTCCTCCTTCTACAAGGGCGTTCGAGTACTCCGGGTACTTTGCCAGTACGTATTGTTCAACGTACTGCATTTCTGTCGGGGTTATCGGCCCCGACCATCTAAGGTCAAGTCCATGAAGTGTTGAAATGGCTTCAGCAACTATGTGGGCAGGTATTACTCCATGGACTTTCTGTTAGTTTCCAACATAGAACCAAAATCAGATGTAATTTTTGGGATGTTGAATTTACTCTCTCTCTCACCTTAATAACCAGGCTGCTTGGTCTCCCATTATTGGCCTGTGATTTTGCTGAAGAGTTGAAAAGGGATTTCCTCATATCTTCTTCCTTGTTTCCCTGAAAAGCAAACTCCTGCTAAGATCATACCATGTGGAGTATTATATTTCAAATTTCAAGAATCATTATTTTTCTTACCTTCATTTTCTGAGATACTACATGTTTCTCACTCTTTTCCATGCCCATAAGCTGATGGATCTTTTCAAGCAAAACGACTGCGAGACGAAACCAAAGCAAATGCCAAAAACAACTTTCTCAATTCAATCGAATCATCTGCTGCAAATCATTACAAGGTTGTGGTTTCTCAGGAGGTTGCAGAGAAAGTCAATAGACAACACTAAGAATGACAACAAAGATGTTGCTGCTGTGATGGAGAGAGAGAACAGCGTTAATAACGATGTTCTTTGTGTTGAGAACCATTGGGGTTGCATAATTTTGCTGCATATAAACATCGGTTTTATTATTTGTTTTGTGATTTTCATTGAATGAACCTCTTGGTGGATAATTATTATATACAATGAAGAGGACCTTTAATGTAGAATATTTAGCATTTGAAAGGGACATGAATGCTGATTCAAGATTGAAAAAAATGTTTAACATTCACAAAGGGACTTGTTGAGATACGTGACCTTAATACCAACTAATTAGTATTTAAATCTATGATTAGGTGAGAATTCAAATATTAAAAAAAAGAAAAAGGAATATTCCCAGTACTGGAACTTCAAGTGTGAAATTTATTACAGGAATATCTCTGACATCAGATATAAACATGGACCATTTCAACTATACATCACCCTTTCAAATGATAAGAGTTTGCAAATGATATTACCAGCAAACATGGAAAATGGAGTACTGGAAAATACTCTATTGTAATAATGATCAGGTTTGAGAAAGGTCTAATTACATGAATTGAAGTTATCAAACTTCTGAGAAGCATACAACCAGATGATCTAAATTAAGTCACAACCGACGACGAACAAGAGAAGATATTTGTAAACTTCATGCCTGAGAGCTTGTTGTTCCATTTTTCACTAATGAACGTTGTCTAGCTCTCTCCATCTTCCGTTTACGCCATTCCTCGACGGCTACCAACATTATCAGGGTCAAGTTAAATTATATCACTTATAAATTCTTTCATTCACAGTTGTTCAATTAAAATTTGGAATCAAAAATCTAATTCAGAAAGTTGTTTTCTAATACATATTGTGAGAGTACATGTCACATTTCCAAGCATTAAGAGAGAGCTACAGAAGCCAATCACATAACAATACATACAGGATACAGCTGAAGACAAGAGAAGGCATTGAAAAGAGAGAAAGAAAGACACCTTTGATGCTGCTCGTATCTGAATATGACCGGAAGTTATTCAACCTAGATATTAAATCCACAGCAGCAGTCTGCTTAACATCTTTCTGTTGAATTAGTTCTTTTCCAACATTTAAATCCTGTTCGATTTCTCTAACCTAATCAAAGGAAAAACATTTTGGACATCATAACAACACAGAATATACAAACTTCTGATATAATATCAAGGTAGCAAAGTAAATGAGTAAACCAGGAGGGGGGTATGGTGTACTAACTCTTCTGATCAGATCCAGAGGAACCATGGCTCGTCTAATGTCTTCAGATTCCTTTATATGCCTGTACAAAGCTGCACCATAGAGGATACGTGTTGAACTGCAAGTCCATAAACAAATATGCATTCAAGAACAAGATGAAGCTATTACTCAAGAGGCTCTCCATAAAAAAATTCATATAAAGAATTTCCTCTGCCCCGTAAAACATTTCACTTTCACACAATCCTAATCCGCCAGTGGCCCTGTCCCAACATACATTTCACATCCCAAAAAAAGAAATGACACTGAATATTATACCTCATAATACACTATAACATAAAAGTGTCATCCTGACTTAACAATAACATAATTAACACTCTAATAATTTACCCAGCAAGACTGAACTAGCTCGTAAAATCAATAAAACAAGTCAACAAAGTGCATTTTCTTAATTTTTGCACCAGCACAAATAAGAAACATTTTCTGGGATGGAGGTAGTAATAATGTTCAGAACATGGATCATTTTGTTCCATTCAATCCAGAAGGCAGTGACTGGCATCAGAACTTCCTTGTTACAATATACCCATAAGAGAAACCTTAATATCAGAAAGCATCTAGATCCTATCATGGATTAATTTAAAATTTCCACGAAGATCATTCTTTCAACTTCCAAGTACAATGGAAGCATTAATCATCTTCCATTGGCTTTCTCTAAAATGAGAATGACAAACTCAACCACTCAAATCTAGAAGAAATTCTTCTCTTTCCTACATGAAGTCACTCAACTTAAACATTAGATTTGCTGTTATTCATAGGGCGATGATCCAAAAATTCAAACTTTAGTTCATTAATTCTCAATTTGGAGAAATTCAAAACTAGGGATCGCAACGGGGGGATCGCTTGACTGAGTTTTAATTCAATAAAAAACTATGGAGCCCATTTTTAGAACATTTTCATTATGTTTATCTATCTTCATATAAATCAAGAAAGATTTCATCCACTTTTCCATTGCATCGAACAATTAATTCAGAAAATAAAGCTCTAGCAAACCTACCCACAAAATGTCAATGGGTTTATTTAGCCCACTTGATTGCTTTGAGATACCACGAATTAATCATCATTCCAAAACAAAATTGGGAAATTCTCAAATAACGAAACAAATATATCTATAGAAGAAAATAGTGGATCAAAGATAATGAAGAAATAAACCAAAATCTGAAATCAATAAAGTTTAATGATAAAGCACCTTTCTGTGAAGTGGAGAAGAAGAAGAATTGTAGCAGTAGAAGAGCAGTGATTATGTTAAATGAACAGACAAGTATGGTGGCATTCTTGTAAGTTAAGCGTGATTTCACCGCCCTCCACCATTGTAGCTGCTGCTGCACTTTCTCCATTCGGTTCTACCCTAGGGAATTGGGGGAAACTTCTCCATTCGGTTCTACCCTAGGAAATTGGGGGAAACAGTACTGCGCTAATTCTGATTCGAATTTGAATAATTTATTTACTCATAAATTTTAAATTTTATCCTTCAAATCTAAAAATAATTTTTAAAATTTTATTGAGTAGTAATATTGTAATTATGATAATTTAACTTTAAGATGAGCGTTTATTTATTTAATTATTTTTAAAAAAAATTTCTAATATAAATAAATAAAAATAAATATTTAGTAAATAAAAACGTCGCGATGCCCACCTACGCTGAACCCCGGTGTTTGTCTTCTCTCTCCCCATCCCTCCTCGATCTGCTAATCTCTTTTTCACTGTTCATTAATTTTTCTGCTGCGAATGTAAGGGCCCAGAGCTTGTATAATAAAGGGGCCCTAATCGGTTTCACTTAAAACATAAATTTTCTATAAAATCCTTGATGGCTGACAATTCCAAGGAAGATTTTTTACAGTTGATCAAGCGGGTTGGATCATTTCTTACCCTCAACTTATCCAATCTCTTCAGCGACGTGGTTCGTTTTGATTGTCTCTCCTGTTTTCCATTTTGATGTTTGCTTTAATTTTGGGATTTTTTGTTTTCTTGACTTCTGCTAATTGTTGTGCATGTTTTGTTTGGTTTGTGAATTTAGGAAACTTGTGTTATGGATTTTGTATTTGATGTAGGAAGAACTGGTACTTTCTTGTAATTGTTTGTTCCAATCCAGTGTTAACTGAGCATTTGGGTTTCCTTGTTTGAATATTCTGATTTGGGCAATGAATATTGTGTTTCATAGGTATTATCTCTACACTTGAAATAAGTATAGTTGAATTTTATTATGTAGAAGAAAATAGGGTCTAGTAGAAAGGGCGAATTTGGTATAAATTCACAATTGGTAGCTGCACTTGAGTTCAACTTCTGCGTATTAGCCGTCCCCTTTGATGGTTTCACATTTATGTTTCACCAAATTATGTAATTCATGTATCAAATTAAGTGAAATGGCTGCAGGATTCACGATCTGTTGGGGCCATAGCAGGGCTTGCATTCGCAATCGTGTTTACTTGGAGAATATTACGAACTCCTAGTGGGCCTCAAAGAAGACAACCCAAAAGGCAAGCTCCAGCAGCTAGTAGCTCCGGTGTTACTAGTCATGAAAGAATTAACCCTGCACCCTCGGGAATTGTCAATCCTTCAGAAGATTCTAGAACGCAAGATGTTATAGATGAGTTCTTTATGCCCGTCAAGGTAGATTCTTTCCTCAATTTCTAGTTTCTTCCATGATGCACAGTGTTAGAGAAAGACTAAGAGCAGCATTCTGTTATTCAACTGCAGCCAACCCTCGGCCAAATTGTTAGGCAAAGGTTGAGTGAAGGAAGGAAGGTAATCTTTCAACACTTCATGATCTGTTCTTTATCTGAAATGTAATTTCATCGGATACACCCATCACTACCTAATATAATTGTCCTGATTTTTGAAAATACTTGCAAAGGAATTTTTCTTTATGCATTTGACACGTTTCATGCCTACTCATCAAAAAGTGGTCTTCATGGAAAACAATGGAGCTACTTTTGTTCTGTGAGAGATTCAAGCTCATGATTCCTTTTCTTATTTTATTTGAGTATTGCCTGTATCTTAGATATTATTCAAGTACTGCAAAATGTTTCCTTAATAGATCATGAAGAAAACTTGACGTGCTGGCTTCTCATTTTGATGACCTATTCCAGTGCCTGGTACTGTTATGTAGTAAAGTTGAGCGTGTATGAGTTTTTTTTAAAAAAAAAATAAAAACCATTATATCATATGTCAAAGTTCTAGGAAGCCATCTAGAACCACTTTTGAGTTGATACTGTTTAGAAATAAGATGGATGACCTTTTCGGTAGATTCAACTCATCTGATCCCTCAAATGTCATTCCCAGTACAAAATGTGGAAATTTTTCAATGGAATAAATCTCTGTTGCATATTGGGTATGTTAAAGGCAGGCATTGTATGTTACTTATCTATTTGATCTCAACTCTCTCTCTCTCTCTCTCTCTCTCTCTCTCTCTCTCTCTCTCTCTCTCTCTCTCTCACACACACACACACACACACACGTATGCCTGTGTGTACGCATGTCCAAACTTTTCCTTATTTATTTGGAATATGGTTGCCGTAATCATGTTCACGTGTTCCTAGAACAAAACATTTCATGTAGAGATTGTGTCTTATATTATGCAGAATACATCTAGAAATGTTCTCTGATGGTTGGATTCCCTATTTAAGATTTTTACTTTGTAGTTTTGGAAGTGGTTTTGTTTATATGTGTGGTCTTATTGTTGGGATTAATTATTGTAAAAATGTTCTTTGTCTACTACTCTTATGTGCCATATGAGTTATCACTTTTTTGTAATAAATTTGGTATTAAAGGTCCAAATATTAAATTTGTTAATAATGCAAAATGTGAATATTAATTGCAAGTCATCAAATTCTTATTACCATGAGAATCACATTCTATCTTTCTCTGTGATGTACACGTTGCAGGTAACATGTCGGTTACTTGGTGTTATTCTTGAGGAAAGTACCCCAGAGGAACTTCAGGTTGTTACCTCATTTCCTAGGCTTTATTAGGCGAAAACCATTATCAGAAGTCACTGATTCTTGTGGTTAATGATCTTTTTCAGAAGCAAGCAACTGTAAGATCGTCTGTACTAGAGGTGCTACTTGAGATTACAAAGTTTTGTGATCTTTATCTGATGGAAAGGGTGCTGGATGATGAGAGTGAAGTAAAGCAGTGACTATATATTTTATAATTTGCTATTCATATTTTACGTTCTTATATGGTGCTATGTGGTTTCTGAATTCTGAAGACTTTCATAGTTTTGCAAGTCCAAATGTTTGTTCTATTTTTCGATCTTCTATACGGCCCAATTATCTGGATTGATGCTAACTTTTTTTAATTTTCATGATCACTAATAATCCACACATCTTCCGTGCGCTGTTTTTATTTTTCTCTCTCATGTCTTTATGTCTCTATTATTTTATTTTGCAAATATCAACATTAGAAGCATATAAGTTATAATTAGATTTACTAATTAATGAATTTTTTTTCGAGAGAAAGGATAAAATTTAATTTTGCAACTGCCAAAATTTAAGGATGCTTTTATATTTTTTGCTCACTGATCGTTCAATATATTTTGATGCATTATCTTCTTTTGATACCATGATTTATGCTTCTTTCTCCTACCCCAGATTTAGGTTTACTCTTCTACCTGTCATGAAATTGTATTTATGAATCCACAGAGAAAACTTTAACTAGTTTACTTTATGAAGCACTTGATTATAGCATCACCACATGTATAGAATATACAGTCATATTTTTGAAATTTAGTCACACCATGCATTTTCCCCCTTATAAGTCAATCTATTTATTGAATATATTCTTATGTAGTAGCATGAACAAAGCATGTATGACGCGGGAATTTTGGGTGAAGATTTGAAGTCTGCAACATGGAAAAGCTATCCATTAATGAAGACCTTAAACTCAATACATTTGAACAAAATGGTCCAACTATACATCATTAACTCAGCAGGAGGTATCAAACAGTCAGTCAACTTTGATAATTAATCTGATTTGACTGGGAAGGAGTTATGGTGCAAACTTTATATGGTTGGAAAGCTCTTGAAGTCTAGTTTTCTACAAAATTTACGGATTTCAAAAATAGTATTCCTACAGAAAGTTATGGCCATTTGACTACAGTGTGGCAGACTGTGCACCATATGAAAGTTGCTGGACCAACTTCGACTTTGCTGGTTTTTGATGGTTCGTCTCTTCATTATGGACATTGATATCTACATATTCTTAGTCTTTGATTATCTTTCATTAAGTTTACATTTATTAGAGTCTAAGTTCTTATTTTCTATGTGCATTGAGAATGTTTAATCTCATTTATTTCCTTTGACTCACTTGGAGGGTTGTTCCAAGTCTTGCCTATATAATGGCATCATTTGTAAGCTCTTAAGCAACCAATTTGAAAATTAAACTTATCTTGAGCTTTTAAGCTTGTTTAGAAGATGTTATCTTCTTGTATCTTACTCTAAACTCTTTTGGTGGATTCCTAGAGTGGTGAGTGCACCTCTTAGTCTTTCGGTGGATTCCTTAAGACGACGAGTTTATTCCAAACTTGTGGTGGATTCCATAGGTGAGGAATTGTATCCGAGTGTATGCTTGTGTTGCCTCCTACTTCTCTAAAATCCCGGTATCAAAGTGGTTATCAGAGCTTTGGTTAGCAATGTCAACTCATGATATTGAGTTAGAAGATTTAAGGAGACAAGTGCAACAACTCAAGCAACGCCTTGCGCGTAGCGAACATCTTGAACGTGATGTTGAGTGTCATGGTTCAGATGGTGGTTCTGCAAGTTATGATTTGGATTTCAATCCATTTCATGGTGATGGAAGTAACGATTCAAGTGGCAATACATCTCGAAGTGTACGGGTTCGAAGGAGCAGTGTTCATAGGAAATCTTTTGTTTTCAATATTGATGTTCCAGACTTTGAAGGAAGAAATGATCCCGAAGAATTCATTGATTGGCTCAATTCGGTTGAGAGAGTCTTTGAATTCGAAGATATTCAAGAAGAATACAAGGTGAAACTTGTGGCCATCAGATTGAAGAGATACGCATCCTTATGGTGGGAGCATCTTAAGAAGCAACGTGCTCGTGATGGCAAACAGAAGATTAGAACGTGGGACAAAATGAAGAAGGAGCTAAGGAGGAAATTTTTGCCGGATTATTATCTACGAGATGCTTTTCCTCACAACTCCAAACAAAAAGATTCAAGTCATTTCGGTGGACGTTTCTCGTCGAGTGGTGGTGCTTCTAACCGGGGGAGTGCTTCTACTTCCAAAAATGTTCCAACTACAAGAGATATAAAACAAAAGGCTGCTGCAAGTAAGGAAGGGAGTGTTGGTTTTATGAAACCAAATGCTCCAACTATTCAAAAAAATTGTTTCAAATGCAAGGGATTTGGTCATTTTGCTGCAGATTGTCCAAATCGGAGGATCATTACTCTTGTTGAGGAAGAGTATGAGGAGAAGCATAATGAATCAACACCAATTTATGATGAGTATGATGAAGATATTGATTACGAGGATCATGGTGAAGATTTGGAGTTACGGCGTAGCCTCGATGCCACCTATGTGGAGGATGATCTATGGCTTCAAAACAATATCTCTCAAACAAGTTTCACGTCAAATGACGAGATGCAAAGTATTCTTGAACCATCAAAAGTGATGCTCTCTTATTCACAAATTCATGAAAATCCTTTATATGAATCAATGGAGTTTGAATCGATGGCTTTAGAGGAGAATGAAGTGGATGTCATACCATTCCAAGTTGAATTTCTTTTGCAGGAGTTTCATGATGTGGTACGTGAGAAGATTACACTAGGCCTTCCTCCAATGAAGAACATTCGTGGTCCTTCTTTATTGAATCAAACAATTTATCGAATGAATCCGAAGCAACATGATGAGTTGCAAAGGCAGGAGCAAGAGCTCGTAGATAAAGGTTTGCTGATGAAAGATTTTGGAAAGGTGTTCGAAGTGGATTACGGTGCTTCAAATGTGGGAATAGGGGGAGTTCTTAGCCAAGAAGATCATGAAGCTTTGGAATATTTGGATTTACAACAGAAATTGAAACAACAACATGGTACATGTGTTGAGGTTTTGCAAACATTCAACCTTGTGATCAAGCACAAATTTGGTGTGCTAAATCAAGTGGCGGATGCTTTGAGTCGACGACACACTTTGTTGACCAATTTTCTATTGAATGTGATCGGGTTTGTGGTAAGAAAAGATGTTTTCAAGGATAATTCATACTTTGGCAAAATGTGGGAGAAATCTTTAAAAGCTACATTCAAGCTTTTCTTGATTCATCATGGTTATCTCTTCAAAGGTAACTTGCTATGTGTTCTTGATTATTCTTTAAAGCTAACAATTATTGATAAAGCAAATAGTGGAGGTCAGCTTGCTGGATATTTTGGAAGAGATGTCAAGAAGAAGTATGTTGAAAGATGCATGAGTACTTGTCATGAAAAAAATTCAGGTATGTACATTCTTTTGCCATTATTGCTATATCCATGGGAAGATATAAATATGGAGTTTGTTGTTGGGCTGTATTGCACCCAAATGAACAAAGATTCGGTAGTGGTGTTTGTTGATTGGTTCTTAAAGATGGGACATTTCATTCATTGCATCAAAATAATGGATGCAACTCATGATGTTTACTTCAAGGAATTGCATGAGAAGGTTTGCAGAGAGATTGACAACCAAAATATAAGATTCAAGATGAATGCTGATAAGAATCGACATATGAAGGAAATTCAGAAGCAAGTTTATGTGTTGTGGAAGCGAATGATGCAGTGCATATGGGGTAACTTCAAAATAATTCTGGTACTGATCGGCATTGATTCAGATAGTGAGCAGTATATGGATAGAAAGCTCCTACAGTCTAGTTTCAAATGCAACAAACGGAGAGTCGTTTGGAGTTTTCGACAAGGAGTTATGTTCGTTTTTCTGGAAGGTGGCAGATGCACTCGAAAATCTGTCAAGTTCATGGATTTGAAGTCTTTTGAGACTTTCCAACAATCCTTTCTTGGTCAGGTCATCCTAATTACTATATTAATTGTTGCAATAATGTTGTGCAAGGTTTTAGGTGGTCAAATGGTGATTAATGGTGGAGTTGCTAGTGTCTTGGCTACTTTCAATGTTGCTGAATTTTCACCATATGTTGATGATGAAGAAGGTTCAGATTCGAGGACGAATCTTTTCCAACCAGGGGAGAATGACGCGGGAATTTTGGGTGAAGATTTGAAGTCTGCAACATGGAAAAGCTATCCATTAATGAAGACCTTAAACTCAATACATTTGAACAAAATGGTCCAACTATACATCATTAACTCAGCAGGAGGTATCAAACAGTCAGTCAACTTTGATAATTAATCTGATTTGACTGGGAAGGAGTTATGGTGCAAACTTTATATGGTTGGAAAGCTCTTGAAGTCTAGTTTTCTACAAAATTTACGGATTTCAAAAATAGTATTCCTACAGAAAGTTATGGCCGTTTGACTACAGTGTGGCAGACTGTGCACCATATGAAAGTTGCTGGACCAACTTCAACTTTGCTGGTTTTTGATGGTTCGTCTCTTCATTATGGACATTGATATCTACATATTCTTAGTCTTTGATTATCTTTCATTAAGTTTACATTTATTAGAGTCTAAGTTCTTATTTTCTATGTGCATTGAGAATGTTTAATCTCATTTATTTCCTTTGACTCACTTGGAGGGTTGTTCCAAGTCTTGCCTATATAATGGCATCATTTGTAAGCTCTTAAGCAACCAATTTGAAAATTAAACTTATCTTGAGCTTTTAAGCTTGTTTAGAAGATGTTATCTTCTTGTATCTTACTCTAAACTCTTTTGGTGGATTCCTAGAGTGGTGAGTGCACCTCTTAGTCTTTCGGTGGATTCCTTAAGACGACGAGTTTATTCCAAACTTGTGGTGGATTCCATAGGTGAGGAATTGTATCCGAGTGTATGCTTGTGTTGCCTCCTACTTCTCTAAAATCCCGGTATCAATGTATACACCACAAATTCTATTGTATGAGTTAAAAACTCTTCCATTTATGTGAAATTCCATATTTTACACTTAGCATGTCGAATCGAGGTGAATCTAAAAACGTCAGCAGATATCCGTTTAATCATAGCTCTCACAAGACCAAATTCTATAGAAATGGTAAATATATCCTGTTGCCAACTTAAAATTATTGGATAGCAATTTATAATGTTTTTCTTATATGTGATGTCTATATTATTGATGTATGTATGCAATTTGCCTCATTATCGCTCATTGGTAGATGAATTTCTGCAGAGGAAAGTCCTTGTTGCTTTGGAAGATGCTGGGGTTTTTACATCTGGCGGCTTAGTCAAAGATAAGGTAATGCCTAATTATATGTTTGGTTAGAGATAGTTGCTTCTTTCATCTATTTTGCTCTGGGATGCTCATTGGAATTTAGTGGGTAATTCCTCACACAAGTGAAATTAATATAATACTTCATTTATTAGTTTTTTTTAGGAATAGTAATAATTCTTGCCATTGATCTTAATACAAACACTTGTCCTTGCATTTAATAATTTTGTTGAGACCATGTTTTCCTGATTTTTGACTTGGACACAGAAATGATAGTAACAGTGTCCAGGTGAAATTTAACCACTTTTTGTAACCACTTTTTGTTTAGTCAAATTCCTGAAAGAAAAACCATTGGATTTATTTTTTGCAATATAAGGACTATTTTGGAACTTATATATCTTGCTAAAAGAATTTCATAGTAGTTTTTTACAATTTTGGAACTCATTATACACTTCTATTGCCATGATCTAATTAATGACGATCAATATTGGCTGGATTAGACAAGGACAGGAATGGAAAGCTCACCCTCATAAATTCTTGCTGGAACGAGAAGAATGAGAAGAGAAAGTTGTCGGTTGAATTCAGAAATGATTTTCCATTATTTTTACATAGATAGGTGGCATTTTAGTGGAGGGAGAATAATATGCAATGCATGAGTCTATGACCATTTTGGATGAGAGTTTATTAGCCACTTTCTGTATAAAAAACCTGACAAAACTGTCATTTTTCCAAATTATTTAGCTTAATGAACTGCAGGTTCTTTTCTGCGGCACGGAGATTGGACGTACATCCTTCGTCAGACAATTGGAACCGGATTGGCACGTCGACTCCAATCCTGAAATTACTACACAATTAGCTGTACGTACCATATTATGTATTTAATGCCTTGTTTTTTCTATTCAACAAAAGTTTTATTTAAGTTTGGGAAATTTTCAAAAACCTCCTTAAGGTGTGACCAAAAATAAATTAGGTTCTGAAAGTACAACTACCCCCTTGCACTTGAACATTTCTTTAATATATCATCTTCAACTGCTGCTATTTGCTAAAGAAGCAAATTTCATGGTTTTATAGTGTGTGATTAAGCTGAACTTCAGAGGTAATATCTGAACCATGTTTTCGGGTTTTACTGAGTTGTTGATTTAAATTTCATATAACCCGAACTGTTGTCATTTCGTGCTACTTGTAATGGATTAAATACATAGGTGTTTGGAGGGAATTCAGTGATTCACAGCTGAAGATGTCTGTTTATTTGTCGTGTTTATTGTTTTTCAGAGATTCATCAAATATCAGCTTCACATCTCACCAGTAAAACTCGAACGTCCAGCCTCCAATGTTTTCACAACGCCGTCCTTGGAACAATTCTTTGGGTGCGTCTAATCTGCCAAAGGGAACTCAGTTCTTTTGCATTTTTTTTTTCAAAGCGATGATTTGTTGTTCCTTGATCACCTGCAGTTGCTGATTTTCAGACGAGCAACATTTACTTGGGTCAATGAACTGAAAAGTCTTCCAATACAAGTATAGAACTTCAGCTAGATTGATTATTTTACCCTTTAAAGTTTGAAAATCGTGTAAGTTTCATCTCTGTACTTTTAAATGGTGTATTATGTTCAAGAATGAACATGCTCCTTCCTTGCATAGTTGACAGATTGCCCAAATTGCCCTTTTCTTATGGATCTTCATTGCCGTAGTGTTTCCTAGAATCTATTGTTTTATCGACTCTCTCGTTGTTGATCCTGGAAGAGTGTTACTGGGGGATTTCAAGTGTATGTTGTATTGATGTCTTCTTCTCCATTTAACTGCAGCTGAGATAGGGATTTCACTGTGTTTCGATGCTGTTGGGGAAAAACACACATTGTGGGTAGAAACTGGTCGAGTGAAAGAGAATAAATGTATTGGTGTAGGTGTAATGGATTTGGGATACCCTATACCCACTATTTTCCATCTCGTGTTTCACGGGGTGGGGTGGGATGTGTGAAAATGGGACACTCGTCTCTCATTCCACCCTGTGAAAACGAGATGGAACTGGGTGGGGAATAAGGAATTTGAACTCGGTGTAATGTAGACGCAAAGGAGTTCAACGGCGATTTGTTTTTTAAGTGATTATTATATATAAAAAACCAACTCTGTAAGTTTGGCTCGATCAACCCTAAGAATGGCAGGTTAAGGCTACATTTTATGATATCAGCCGTTTAAAGTTGGTACTTTTTTTTTTTCTTCAAACGGTTGAACCCGCGAGTTAAATCATATCCAAATTTTAAAAACCATTTATATATTTACCTATAAGTTTTATAGTTTTAAATACTCATTTTCTATGTCTTTTCTTTTTTCAATGGAGTAATAATGTTACTTTTCTTATTTATTACCTCCTTTTTTTTATATGTATAAAATAATACTTTTTTTTTGTACATTGATCCGAAATAAAGTAAAATTTTATATTATTAAAAACTCAAAACAATTTAATTGGAATTTAAATATTATAAAAACTTAAAATAAACATCATTTTAATTAATTTTCCAATTGGAATACACGGTGTGATGTGCACAGGAGCCTCACTCTAAATCATAAATCCCAAACAACAAAAAATCTTCCATCGAAACAGTGATTCAACTTTGAAAGCACCATACGACATGAATAGATTTAGTCGAGTCAGATTCAAAGTCAACTCCTTCCACCACTGCTATTTCCGTCTCTCTGAAAAGTTCCCACAGCAAATGCTCGCGTGGCCGCCGTTGTGGCCTGTCTCAGTGCGGTCAGACAGGGGCATATCCTTATTGATCATTGAGGGGGCTTTAGCCCCCCAAACCCACGAAAATTCCCTTAGTATATATGCATGGTATTTTTAGTTATTAATCATTATTTTCTTGATAATTTAACCCCTCAAACTTTCTTATAATTATTCTTGCAATTAATTTAAACCTACATATTATAAAGAAACATTTACCAATTTTATCACAAATTCTATAATTTGTCTTTTTTAATCCATGAAAACATCATTTACACTTTTTTTTTTCTTAAAACATTGAAAATTATATGAAAATATGTTAATTTTTTTTTTATAGCAACTTATGCTTTTATATTACACTACATTGTACTCCCATCATCCCACAATTATCATCACTCTCTATATTTGTGTTCGTCTCATAATAGCTTGTACCACCAAAAAATAACATCACACTTTAATATACTCCCTTCATCCTGTTTCAATGTTTACGTTTCCATTTTACGTGTCTCATTTCAATGTTTATGTTTTTCTTTTTGGAATATGGGACCCACCTAAAACAATTAATATATCATCCAACACTAATACCCCTACCCACATTACATTAAATATTAGTATATATTTCCACTCACTATCTATTAAAATATTATACTCTTTAATCAACGTGCAAATAGCAAACGTAAACATTGAAACGGGACGGAGGGAGTACATTTTATTTTTTTAAAAAAACTCTCACCTAATACATCAAACATATTTTACACTTTATTATATAAAAAGGCTACATTACTCCTAAAAAATCAATAAAACTAGTAAAAAAATAATTTTTCTTAAAACTCTGTATCAACAATATCGATGCAAATAAAATCGAGATGAAAGAAATTTTAATGCTACAATATCAACGTGATTTTATTTTTAGCCCCCCTAAAAATTTGGTCTAGCTCCGCCCCTGCGGTCAGAGTTTTCGAAAAGCTTGTTGAAGCTCAATTGCGAGTCAAATGCCAATGGGGGAGTCTAGGTAAATTACTTTATACTCCCTCCAACCCATAGTTAAGTTCACCGATACTGCAGATACGGAGTTTAAGAAAAGTTGTATTTTGACCAACTTTATTGACTTTTTAGGGGTATTGTGGTATTTTTAGGTAATAAATAAATTATAAAGTATGTTATGTGTGTTAGGTAGGAGTGATATTTTTGAAATTAAGATAATTTTTGAGGTTTTTGGTTAATGTGAAGTTTTCTTTTTTATGTGGTGAACATAAGTGTGAACGGACGAAAACGGAAAGTGTGAACATAAGTGGGGGACGGAGGGAGTACAATTGATCATGTTTCGGGCCTAAATTCACTTTTTATCTTTTCGATTTTTGTCCAAAAAAATAAATGATTTAATTTTGTTTCATAATTCATGGATTTATTCAATTTTTTACTATTTTTTGTTGGAAAGCCCTACATTTGTTCAATTTTTTTACCAATTTTGTCGGAAAGCCCCATGTGCGCCACTCAGAGGCTTCAATTTGGGGGGTTTTTGACTGGTCAATCCGACGAGTTAATTTTGACTAAGAGTCAATGAATTCACCACCTAATATCCTATAAATTTTTTTTTTCGTTTCACACCATCTTAAAAATTTAATTAAATCAAAAATTGAAATTAAAAAAGAGAAATCAATATAATAAATAAAAAAATTGTATAATTGATTTTTTTTTAAAAAAAAAAGAAAAGAAGAGGATTAAAAGTGTTAAAACGTGAAATACACGTGCGAGTCAGTTGCTCTTGCATGTTCAGGTGGAGCAGCTTCTAAGCACGACGTACGAGGAACAGTTCCGTCGGAATGTCAATCGACGAGGTTGTAAATGACGGTGTTTTCCAAGAAAATACGAAGGGTTGCAACTAGACATGCATATTTTAACCGGAATCGTCGGTTCGGAACCGAAAATCGGCGGTTCCAACCAGAACCGGAACCGGCAGTTTCGGAACCGGTGAAAACCGAACCGAAACCGGCTATATATCGGTTCGGTTTTGGTTCTTCATTTCGTGAAATCGAAACCGGCGGTTCCAGTTAAAACTGGCGTTCTCGGTTGGAGCCGGCGGTTTTTCAATTTTTTTTATTTTTTTTTACGTTTTTAGGTTGAAAAGCAAAAAAAAAAACCGGAACCGCCGATTCGAACCGGAACCGGCGGTTCCAAACTGGAACCGAAACTGTCCTACCCTCAGTTCGATTTCGATTTCACATTTTTCGGAATCGGAACCGCCGATTTGGAACCGCCATGCATGTCTAGTTGCAACTCCACCATCTTCATTGCTGGAACATTATTACGTGCTACATTTTTAAGCTGCAGATCGAAAAGACAGCCATACTTTTGAAATCAATGTTGTAACGTAAGAGCAAGTCTTAATTCTATGATAAGATATGAACTCAAATGATAAAATTAGAACTATATCTTTAAAATTATTAGGGAAAATAAATTTTTCGTCCGCTAACTTTCATTCATTTTGAAATTAGTTCATTAACTTTTTTAATTTTGAAATTAGTCCGTTAATTTTATAATAATTTTGAAATTAGTCCATTAACTTCATAAAATTCAATATTTTGGTCCTTTGACCTGATATGACAGGTCATTTGAATATTTTCACCACAATTAATCTATATCATATTTTTATTAACCAATTTTATCTCACTTTTCATTTTTCACTTCCGTATACCAAACAAATAATATTAATCTCATTACTAAAGTTGAGCAAATTTGACTAAATATTGATACTTCCTCCGTCCGCTCGAAAGATGCTCTTTTTTCCATTTTGGTCGTCCGTTCCAAAGAGGGTCACTTCCTTTTTTACACACATGAGATCCACACATCCACTAATACACTTAAAATATGGGATCCACACTCCCACTAATACAACTACCCACTACACATTAAATAACAATACTTCTTAATCAACGTGCACAAAAGTAAAATGCCCTCTTTCGGGGGACGGAGAGAGTATTATATAAATTCTTAGTGGAAGCTATTTTTTTTAAAATAGTATATATATATATATATATATATATATATATATATATATATATATATATATATATATATATTACATATTTTTTATTTTTAGAATAACCTGCTAATGACCTGTTGAAACGGACGATTTTGTTGAAATTGGTAAACATGATGGACGATTTTCAAAATTTTCAAATATAATAGACGATTTTCAAAATTCTGCAAATATAATAGACGATTTTCAAAAAGTGAAAAACTTATGAACTAAATTCAAAATTGGACAAAGTTAGCGGACAAAAAAATATATTTTCCCAAATTATTACAAAACTCTTAAGATAAAAATCAAAATTTAAAAAGTGAAATTATATATGAATCATAAACTTTTTATGAATAAACAAAAACAAAATACTAAGTTACAACCTACCGATTGTACGTCCAATTAGGGATGACAATGGGGCGGATTAGAGCGGGCACTTGGCCGCCCCGCCATGCCCCGCCCCCTCACTTTCTGCCCCGCTCTGCTCCGTGCCCCAGTACGGGTCAGACTTTTAATACCCAAATCTGTCCCGGTACGGGACGGGTCCGCCCCACCCCACCCCATTTGTTTTTTTATTATTTTTATTATTTTTTAATCATTTTACTGTTAAATTATAATGCATTCAAATATAAAATTTTAAATTAAAATAATATAAAGCGAATTTAAATTTTAAATTAAATAATTAAACTTTATTTTCATTTTAAATTTTTTTATTACATTATATATTTAATGATATATATAATATTGTAATAAAGTATTTTGTAATATTTATATATAATGACCATATATTATTTTTTTAATTTAAATTAAATAAAAATGTATATATAATATTTAATGTATATCAATTAAATGATATTATATAATAATATTTAAAATAAAAATTTTAATATTTTTAATACGGGGCGGGGCTGGGCGAGACCAGGACCCAGACTCAACCTGCCCGTGCACGGGTCGGGGCAGACCCGCCCCATTCTTTGTGCGGGGCGGGTCAGATCTGCCCCAAACAGGGCGGGCCAGGACGGGTCGAGTGCGGGTCGGACCCAATTGCCATCCGTACGTCCAATTAGCTGTATGCAATACACTGTCTGCAAAATCTGAGCCCTAAAGTGGGTGGAATTGAAATTTAATCAGACGAGTGTTTGCAGAGTAGAGTGATCCTGGAAAGCACCATCCAAGCATGTACAGAATTAACCGAGTCAACTCGGCGAGGCGCCTCTGGGCTCAGTTCACCTCCACTTCCAACACCGCCATCTCCACCCCTTCCAAACAGTACCACGGCAGCCATCGCTTGTCTCACCGCCCTAGCAACAGAGTTCTCCCTTCGGAGCTGTCGAAAATCTTGGTGAAACTCACGTGCGACTCGACCAAAGGGGGCGTCTGTCGAGTTTATTTGATCGGAACTTCTTATTATTCTGCTGTAATTTACCTTTTCAGTTACTTCCCCCTTTTCCCCTAAATTACAATCAGGTCGAAAATTTTAATTTTAATTTATTATTTGAATTGAAATGCTTGAAAAATGGATTATACAATCTTTCAGATGAACATAGTATATTTACTTATCCATTCTTTCATTTGTAGAAATCTCGCCAGGATGTTGAAACTGTGATTAATATCCTGAAACCGCAGGTGATTTAATTTCCTGTATTTTAGGGTACCTCTTTATGCTATTCTTTTCTCATTCTTCGACATTTTCTGCAGGCTGTCTTTTTGGACTTGTGTTCTAACCGTTCTTTTTTTACTGATCCATATCATATTCAGGTTTGTATATACTATATCTGTGCTTTTGTGTGTTTACTGTTTGTGTTAAGAGTGAGGCTCCTGTGCACCCGGGCGAAGCACATTCCGTGCGCCTTTGCAATTTAAACCCCTAGCAATACATAGGTTTAAATAGAATATAAAGGGGGAGGGTTGTGTCCACATGGGGAGAGTATCCCTCCGTGTCCCCGGGGCGCAGGAACTTTTGGCTTTTTTTAAATTCACAAAATGATGGTTACAGCAGACAGAATACTCAAATATCTTGGTTTGTAATGAATTTTACAACAATTGGTGTCATTTATGATTTATCTAATCTGCCTCTTACCAGTCCGGTGCATCAGAGTATCTAATGGCATATAAGGCGGCAAAGAAATATGGGGGCGAGGTTATACTTGGTGATCGACTTTGGAAAGTAAGCTAGCTTGTTTCACTTGGTTTCTGAGATGAGCTATCTGTAGACACACACAATTCTTGAAATGAATGTTCCATAATGTCCTCTCATTGCCCTTACCTCTGATGAAAAATTACTCTAATTTATGGTCGCTTGCTTTGGCAGATATCATTTGACAGATTAATTTACAAGATAATCGCAATGCCAATGTGGCAAATGGCAAAATTGTTTTTCCAAATGTGTTTTCACTCAGGTCTCTTACTAATTCCTAAACGTTTCAGCAAGAAGGTAAAGTTTCTTACCTTATAAGATTGGTGTAGATGCTGCCTGCATTGCATCTGAGGCACTTCGGTTTTATCATAATGCTACTCGATAACTAATAATTATGCAGCACATTCATCACAGCCATATGACCTTTGGTATATGTCCAAGAACAAACCTTATTTTGCTCAAGGATATGACGTTTTGTGTAAAGCGGCCTTGTTGTCAGATGCCATTCCAGTTGTGTGGGATGTCTTTGTGACTGAGCGTGATCAGTTAGTGTTCTTAATTTTGCGTATATTCACAAAACTTGATGATAATTTTTTGGAACTTGACATCTTCATGATATTTGCACGGTTTCATTCTATATATGTTTCATTCAGATACATGTCTGCCAAATTACTAGAAGTTGCACGGAAGCATCATTCAGTGGTGGCGGTGGTCGGGGAGCGCCATCTTCCAGGAATTCAGAAGTACTGGAAACAGCCTATTGAGGTGATTCTATTTTCCTGCTTTAATCCATCTATTTTCTAGTTTGGAGATGATTGTGAATACTTTTGTCCTAAATAAAATTTATTTCAAATGTTAAATACTTGATGTCAAATTGTCAATGCTCTTGTATGTTCAGGTTGAGCAGCTCAATAAAGTTCAAATGTTCAATGAATAAGTCTTGCAGTGATAACAACACCTTTGTTGGTCGAAGTATTCTCTCGTTAGAATAAGATCACAAAGGGGTTCTGCCCTTTTTCAAGTAATAGAGTCAGATGATTCGGTAAGATTTTTCCTTAAATTCGAAATTCTTAGTTATTTTCGCGAATGTACGATGAAGTAGCCTGTTAACCTATTCTTGTAATGAGTCTTGAGTTGTGTATCAAACTAGATCCCATCTTTTAATTTCTGAATTTAAGTTGTCTTTCGTTGGCTTCCAATGATCTTACATTTTGATTAATTATAACATTATTTTCAAACTGTTGTGTCTCAGTCTTTAAATGAATTGAGTTTTTCGATATGACAAAGTCTCTTGTGAGACGCAACTTATGTGAGACCGTTGGTGAGACGTGTTAAAGTATGCCTATTATACTGTAACAATAAATATTGTATTTATAATAAAATAAACACAAGAATTACAATGATAATCCAGATGGATTAAACTTGATGATTAAGGAAACAATCTCTATCAATCCTCTGATTCTTCCCTCGAACCAATTTGGCTTGACTTTGACTTTGACTTTGACTGCGTTGATCGCGTTGACTGTGTGTGTTGAGTCGGATCTTCAGTTGAAGCTTGTCCGAACTCGGATTTGAGACCTTATAACGTTTATCCAGAGGCGTCGAGCCTTTGTTTGGATTAAACGTACTTGATCCGAAGAACACTCGATCTGGGGGGCTTAGCACCTTAATCCCGGGTCGTATGTTGTTCTTGGCGCGAAGAACACCGAAGAACTCAGTATATGAAGAACGCTTGATTTGGGAGGCTCCGCACCTTAATCCCGAATCGTTTGTCGTTCTTGACTTGAAGATGCTTGAAGATCTCAAGGGAGCGCTGCTCGTGTTCTTGATCTCTTCAGAGCGTTTATGTCTTCAAGTATTTGAATGTGTGTCTGTAATGAATGGAGGAGGACTCCTTATATAGGTGAAGGAATGAGCATGCCCCATAAATAACTTGCAATCTGATTGGTCTATGACAGATTTGGCCTGGTTCTGCGGGCTTGGGCCGTTCCAAATATATCACAGCCTGATTGGTCATTGCTTATTTTGACCTGATTCTGGAACCTTCCATGCTTTACTTAACTTAGGGGTCAAGTTTTACTTAATTTAAACCCTACTTAATTTGTTGGGTATTAAATTAATTATCAATTATTTATTAATCTATTTTAGGAATTAATTTATTAAACCCCAAAATAAAATATAATAAATTAAAATTGATATTTAATCAATAAAATCCACGTGTCGCCATTTGATTGGACCGTGAATTTTAATTGCTTACAAATGTCCCCTTGCGATTTGTTCACGGACAGAATGTCTTGTTGTGAAGGAATCGCAAAAGATTTGTTTCTTGTTCACCAAGATTTCATGAACCTTATCCAAAATTATCAAAGTTATTTGTAGTAAAGAATCTCCTACAATTTTGTAGAGCTTGAGCACCTCACAATAATCTCCATAATTATCCATGAGTCCACTAGTAATTTCCATAATTATCCATGAATAATTTCCATAATTATCCATGAGTCCATAATTATCCATGAATCCACTACTATATAATGGTACTTCATGAACTCAATTTTTTTCATCAAAGCTATTCAACAAACAAGATAATCACTTCAATTCTTGATTCTTCCTTCTCTTATTTGAATTTTTCTCTTTCTTTCCAAAGTGTAACATGACGTGTTTCTAAATTTTTTTCTCTTCTTCAGCATTGGTCCAAGAGGCTGTCAAGACAAAATACTCAATCAAAACACATCATCCAAGGAATTCAATTTACAAGTGTAAGCTTTCAATTCCTTAATTTGCTCTTTTTTTGAACTGTTTATTCGTCTTGTTTGCTTGTTGCTCCTGCCTTCGACCAAGAACTTAGTAACATGCTTGTCCTCGCCCCTCTTTCTCATTGGAGAAAATCTATGGCGAGCCTCGTCCTTGCTATTCTTTCTCTTCTGAGAAATCGATAGCGAGCCTTGTCCTCGCCCCTCTTTCTCATTGGAGAAAATCTACGGCGAGCCTCGTCCTTGCTATTCTTTTTCTTCTGAGAAATCGATAGCGAGCCTTGTCCTCGCCCCTCTTTCTCATTGGAGAAAATCTACGGCGAGCCTCGTCCTTGCTATTCTTTCTCTTCTGAGAAATTGATAGCGAGCCTTGTCCTCACCCCTCTTTCTCATTGGAGAAAATCTACGGCGAGCCTCGTCCTTGCTATTCTTTCTCTTCTGAGAAATCGATAGCGAGCCTTGTCCTCACCCCTCTTTCTCTTCTTGTCCTCGCCCCTCTTTCTCTTCCGAGAAATCGACGGTGAGCCTTGTCCTCGCCCCTCTTTCTCTTCTGAGAAATCGATTGTCCTCGCCCCTCTTTCTCTTCCGAGAAATCGACGGTGAGCCTTGTCCTCGCCCCTCTTTCTCTTCCGAGAAATCGACGGTGAGCCTTGTCCTCGCCCCTCTTTCTCTTCCGAGAAATCGCCCCTCTTTCTCTTCCGAGAAATCGATGGCGAGCCGTTCACCAAGGGTTGATGTAGAGGTTGATTCTCGCCGGCAGCCTGCGCGGTCTGACGGTTTCGGCCATAACTCCCTCTTCTGATCTTTGATTTGGGTGATCTATGCGCCAAATTGAACCTCTCTTCAAGGGCTTTCCAACGGTGTATCACACGTCCAGATCAGGCTTTTGTACAATTTTATAGAATTTGTGCAAGTTGGCAGACAGAAACGACTCGCCCCTTTTTCTCGTCTGAGAAAATCTACGGCGAACCTTAATTTTTTTAAACGGTAGTTCGACGTGTGTTTCCCCACCACATTAGTGTTCGAGTGAGCATCATGCTCTAGTAGTTGGTTCCCTTCTGGTCCCGTGTTTCCCATAAGTATTTGTCGACCACCAGCGGCTGCCATTCTGTTACATCAGCGTGCGACAACTGTCGGCGTTTGAGAATTGTAAGGGGACGATGGCTAAGCTCTGCTTCCAATAATGACAGCATGCAATCCTTGATGAGGGATTAGTGACTGAATCACGACTGGAAGCGGCGACGCTCGGGCACTTGTAGTAGTATACTCTTTCCTGCGACGGCTTGAAGTCTGCTTCCAACGGTGGTAGCACGCAATCCTCGACGAGGGATCAGCGGCTGAATCGCAACGGGAAATGGCGATGGTGGTGCTTTGCTTTCCGGCGATGGCTTACTGTGGCGGCTGCTTGCTGCGCGCTTCAATGGTTTTGCAAGGGTGCGAGTTTACCTGCTGTTTATGCTCATGTTTACGGAGAGAGGTAATGAGTGCCAATCGGAAGCGGATTCGACCGTGTGGTATCTTCTGGTGATGGCAGCGCACGATTCTCGATCGGGAGATCGGCGTCTGTCGGGCGCTGCTGGCACGTAATCGCTTGGTGTTACTATGGAAAGAGCAAAACATGGTGTCATTGATATGGGTATCGAGCTTCACTGATAGAGTATTCTGAACTTCCCTCTGGGAAAAGTGGCCAAACGGCCGAGGACAGCAAGAGCAGCAGTGATAGTGCACTGGTGACGCCGCATTTCCGGTGAGAGACATGATATTGCCGATGATGGCTTGGCAATGTTGAGACGTCTACCTGATCTGGGTGAAGAGCGTCGGAACGATGAGAGACATCAGCATCTTCAGTAGCACCATCCAACGTAGTGTTCAACTACCGTCTCCTCATTGCCAACCTTTCGCTTCTCAACTCATGCTTCAACTTAGTGCTTACCTCAAAAACTCAACGTGAATAACCTGAATTATGACTGAACTTAGCAAAGTGCTAAGCTGCCTACGTACCCCTTTTAAGAAGATCAAGTCATAACGTAGTTCAAAGGGACATGCTTTGGTTTTGAATGGGGGTGCCGTACACAGTTTATACTCATGCGGGCCAGGAGTGACTATTCTTTAACCACTTTAGACAAAGTAGGATATTTAATGCTTTAACCACTTAAAATATCTGAGTGGGGTGAATTAATAGTTTAACCACATATAATTACCTTTGGTGGGTGTCATGCACAGTTTATACTCATGCGGACCAGGAGTTCGTCGTACACAGTTTATACTCATGCGGACCAGGAGTAACATGCAGTTTAGGCTCGTGCGTTATGGAGCATTGTACATATATTTGTTTTACGCGTAGTAGCGTTTCAAGAACTTCCCATTTATAGGGCCAATGTTCACGCCATCCTCTGAGATCAACTTGTATGCGCCATTTGTATAGGCTTCCTTCACAACATGAGGGCCATCCCACTTGGGTAGAAACTTATTTCCAACGCGATGGGTGACTACTATAGGTCTTCTTACAGCAAGCACCAAATCACCAACTTGAAAAGAACGTACCCTCACTTTCTTGTTGTATGTTCTAGAAAGGCGAGATTGGTAACACTCAAGTCTTTGTTGTGCTTCCAACCTCTTTTCATCTAACGCTTCTAACTCTTGAAGACGTAACTTTGCATTTTCTTCCTCGGTGAGGCCTTCTTGTATGACCATCCTCAAAGAAGGGATTTGCTTTTCGAGAGGCACAACAGCCTCAACACCATACACCGCACCAGCTCCCTCTCTATGAGATGCTCCATCGAAATACATCTTCCAAGGAGAAACTATGTCCACAGTGAAAGCATCTTCATCGGGGAGTTCATCAGATAATTCCCATTCAGCAGGCATTGGATGATCAGCTAGAAAATCTGCCAACACTTGTCCTTTTATGGCCTTTTGAGGAACGTACACGATCTCAAACTGTTGAAGTTGGAGATACCATCTTGCAAGCCGATCAGAGAGTACTGGTTTTGACATGACAAATTTTAGTGGGTTGGCTTTCGAAACTAACCGAACTGTGTGAGCTTGAAAATAATGTTTCAACTTCTGAATTACGAAGATAAGGGATAAGCAAATCTTCTCAATGGGTGAATACTTCAACTCGTTTGGAGTCATGGTTCTACTTAGATAGTATAGAGCTCTTTCTTTGCCATCATCATTTTCTTGTGCAAGCAAAGCTCCCACAGAACGCTCTTGAGCAGCTAGATAGAGAATTAACGGACGTCCATGTGTTGGAGCACTCAACACTGGTGCCTTCATCAAGTATTCCTTAATGCTATTGAAAGCATTATTGCAAGCTTCATCCCATTCGAATATGCTGCCCTTCTTCATGAGATGACTAAATGGCTGGCATCGGCCAGCTAAGTTTGATATGAATCTCCTTAAGTATGCCAACTTTCCTTGCAGACTTTTGAGTTCATGTATGTTCCGAGGCACATGCATTTTCATGATTGCGTCAATCTTTGCTTCCTCAATCTCAATCCCTCGACGACGAACAATAAACCCAAGAAATTTCCCGGATGAAACTCCAAATGCACACTTGAGCGGATTCATCTTGAGTTGATGCTCTCTTAATCGTTCAAACACTCGCCTTAGATCATGGAAATGATCTTTCTTTTCCTTTGATTTCACCACAATATCATCAACATAGCATTCAACAATCTTATGAAGCATGTCATCAAATATCTTTTGCATGGCTCGCTGATAAGTGGCACCAGCATTCTTTAAGCCAAATGGCATAACATTATAGCAATATATTCCTTTCGGAGTACGAAAGGTTGTCTTCTCTTGATCCTCAGGAGCCAAACCAATTTGATTGTAGCCAGATGATCCATCCATAAATGACAGGACCTCATGCCCCGTTGTTGCATCAATCATGAGTTCAGTAATTGGTAATGGAAAATCATCTTTCGGACATGCCATATTCAAATCTCGAAAATCAACACATACTCTGAGTTGCCCTTATGTTAGACGGTCTCGCGCAAGTCTTTGTCTTTTATTAATATAAATTATAACTTTTAATATTTTTCAATTTCATTAATATGTTTTTAAAATAATATTTTAATAATCCCGCGTAACGTGTTACGCGGGTTTCGTACTAGTAAGTATATATAAGGGTGTTTTTTAAAACTTGAGTGTGGATTTTGAAATCAAGGTTTTATTGAATTAAAACAGATTATTAATTCTAACTTCAACTTTACAATTTCCATTTTAATCATTTCAAATTTAACTTTATATTTCCATAAAATGTAAAAATAACTAACTAATATTTCTTTAATACTATATTTTAATTTTAAATTTGTATGATTTTTCTTAAATTTCATGTATATTAGTGTTACACTCATCAAATATTACATTATTATTATTAAATAAAAATTAGAACAGATTGGATGTACCTGAATGAACGGTTCAGATCTCCTATTATATTTTGGTATTACATCTCCTGTTATAAACCGTTGGGTGAATGACGGAGTCAGAGGGTTCCATCTTTCCTCAACTGCTAACTATACAAATAAGGAAGCTACAGGCAGTGTCGCATTAGGTTAGGGAGCTGGGCGAGAATAGCACAAAATAATAAAAAGACTTGACATCGCTCCTTCCCTGTGGTGGCCTCACTTCTCTCGCAGGCAATAGAGAATAAGGGGGTGGTGTTTGGTAGAGGGGTTTGGAGGTGTGGCAGAAAAAGAGTGTTTGGTGTTGGATATGAATTGGAATCATTCCCAATTTTGTGGGAATCATCCATTCCAGCCAAATATGGGAGAGGAATCACTTTGATTCCATATACATTCATTCTCATACCCATTCTCATTCCAATTAAAAATACCAAACATCCTCTAAGTGAGAGAGATGTTATCCCCTCTCAAGAATGGATTGAATCATATCCCAAGCAGTAAAGACAAAGAGTAATATTTTTATTGTGTATAATATCCCTATGTATTCTAAATAATATCTCTTGATATTTAAGTCTTGTAAGACAGGAGAAATAATAATAATAATAATAATAATAATAATAAATATAAAATCATAAAAATATATTTTTAAATAAATAAGGGTTTCAGTAAATACACACTCCATTTTATTAAATACATACCTCATTATTATATACTTAAAATATATATTTTTAAAAAATCTAAATTACCCTTATTTATTAAATACACACCCCACATATTTAGAATTAAAAAAAATTAATATAATAATATTATATAGTATAATTAATTAATTCACAATCTTCCTCACCGATCAAAAAAACCACTGTAAATTTCTTTTCATTTGTAATTGCGTGGATTGCAAGTGGAGTTGGATCCACACTTAGCACCCATTTTCCGGCCATGTTCTCCACTAAATTTTTTGTATAATTGGTCAATAACATAAGTTGAATCACAAAGGATCGGATCAAATATGAATTCTTTTATTAATCTTCATGTCGAAATCCGATGATTTTAATTTCTTAAAGAAAAAAACCATTAACATATAAGAGCTCAATATCCATCTTATGACACCTCTTTTAAACCACACAGGAGAAATATCATTTACAAATAAAGATCAATTACACACCAATTTAATAAAACCCATGAGGTGTTTAAAGTTTTCTTCTGATTCAAACTACGATGGAAGAGATAAACGAATTCAGCGATATGAGTGTGATTATTTACAGCTTCACAAGAGGCGAAGAAGTCATCATAGATCTTCGGTGGCGCTGGTATCTTCTCAATGAAAACGTCTGACAATGACAAATTACTCGGCAATGGCAAGATTGTAAACATGATGGAGCATACCAACAAAACTTTGCCTACATCTTTGAGCAACTCCTTTGAATCTGGCCCTGTGGGGTTGTAATTGAATGAAATTGAATTTGAAGTGTCGTTAATGGAGTTTTTAGATTTCGATTTATTGGGAGTGATAGAGTCCAGTTAATTCTTATTTTATATTATTTGATAAATTGAAACATGAATATTCATATACTTAAATAATATGAAAAGGGTAGTTTTAGAATTTTAGGGGTGTATATAATAAATTTAAAAAATAAATAATTAAAAGGGTTGTAAATATAAAATGGATAGTTTTAGAATTTCAGAGGTGTGTATATAATAAAACTAAGAAATAAATAATTAAAAGTAATGTGTATTTAATAAGAGGTGTGTATTAAACGGGTGTGTATTTAATAATGAAATCATACATAATAAAGAAATCATACATATTATATTTGACAAATTCTCTTGTGAGACGCTACATATGTGAGACGGTTTGTAAAATTTGTTAAAGTATGTTTATTATATAGATAAAGTATGTTTAATTATTGTTAAAGTGTATTTTTTAAAGTATGATGATAAATGATGAATTAAAGTATGATTTTAAGGTGTTATAATATAATTTATTATTGACATACTTTAAGTACAAATAAGAATACTTTACCTATATAATAAGGATACTTTAATAATGGGTCGACCCGTCTCACAACCGTCTCACAAAAAACCCGTCTCACAAGAGAGTAACTCATTATATTTAGATTTATAGCTATAAAGAATACTCAATTTTAATCTTATAAATAGTATACCTCTCAAATAACTACATACTAGTATAGTACCCGTGCTATGTAAGGGATAATTTTTTTCTTAATGAAATAATTATTAATATAATTTTTAAAATATAAAATTAATTTAAATTAAAACTTCTATATGAGTATATTAAAAATAAAAATACATGTTTATAATGGATTTTTATTTAAATATCATAAAAATAATGTGAATTTTGCTCTATTATAAAACATTGATTTCTAATCTATATTTCTAAAAAATATTATCGAAACATCAATATTAAATTTGAGCTAATGATTAAAAAATAGCAGATTTGATAATCAAAAGATTTATGCATAAAATGAAAGAGAAATATAATGACACTAACAAATAAATTCAGAAAATGACACCACAAAATATAAATAAATAAATGTTGCGTATGGATAAAAATGTGTTATTTCAGTAGGAAATAAAATTACTAAAAATAGAATTACAATATTAAATTAATCTGACCAATAATCTCTCTAAATTTATTACATCAATAAAATTATATTTCAATAATTAAACCTTTAGTTTTCTACATTTTTAAAAATTATTTGAAAATTGTGAATTAATATAAAAAATTATAATGTGTACCGTTTAATACCAATTTATTATGTACTCAAAATTTTTAAATAGAACTTTATTATTTCGAAGGAAAAAAATCTATATAAAATATGAAATAATCATAATATCTAAAATTGTAAAATAGAAAATTAGAGGTGATAATTTATACTATAATATAAATTTAGTATAAAGAACCTGAAATGATCAAAATATAACATAGTATAATTAGAAATTTGTTGAAAAAAATATTTAAAATTGTATTATTCATGAATACGTTTGATACATAATCAAACATAAGTGGTTCCAAAATTTACCAATAAAGCTAATTTTTTAATTATTGGAACAATTATATATAATTATTATTATTATCATTATTATCATTATTATTATTAAATCCAACAAATATTACTTAAATGTGCTTTCAATTAAATTATGCTCATATAATATCTAACAAATTAACATTGTTACAAATATCTTTTCATATCACTTACAATATATAAAAGTATACACATAAAGAATATATAAAAATAAGAATATATATTTAAACTATTATAATAATAATAATCAATAAATCATTACATTGAAAAGATCTTCTTACATATCAGGTTGCATTTATAAGAATGATTGTGTAGTATTGGAAGTTTGGAATCAATTTAATATAATTCCAAATATAAATTTTCTTGTATTAAGAAGAGTTCAAAAGAAATCATAGAGAATAGTACTGCAAAAATTAAATTAAAAAAAATCAAAATGAATAACGTAAAGTAATTAATTTTATAAAGTTATGATAAGTGTTATACAAATTTAAAAATTGCACTGACAAAAAAGACTGTTAAATTATATTTTATACTATAACCCTAAATAGGGGATTCAATATCAAGGTAAACATAATAGATTGAAATATCATTAAAAATACAAATTGTTTATTTCTAATCTTTACGCCCATGATCCACACATTACGAGACATTAATCGGAATTATTTTAATACAAATTCGAAACTGCACAATTTGTATTAAAAAAATTATATATATGCGAGTAATATGATAAAAAATTAAGAATACTCAAGGGTAAATATGAAAAGTGAAACTAAAAAAAAACTGTAAAAAATATTCATTGTGATGTGTGAGTAAGAATTGCATTTCCAAAAGAATAATAAATAAAATATGATTAGATGAAAGCACAATCAAGAACATTTCTAATAACATTATAGGATTTGAAACTATTTAAATTATATAAATATGTATGAAGTACGAAATGCATAATCTTAAATGTACCCAATATTAAATGATATATACATATAAAATCAATATATACACATAAAAACATGAAAAAAGAAACTAATAAAAATAACATATAAAACAATCAAAAAATGTATTACAATAATTGGTGTGATCTTGAATTTATATAGACACATTGCAATAAATATCAATTGATTGACATCATTAATGGAGATCATATATCCTTAAATAAGCATAGAAAATTACGTTCAGATGGAGTAAAATCAGCCATTGATTAATATTTAAATTCAATAATTAATAATTAAAGAAAAATAATAAGGAAACTTTAATTATAGAAAGTAAAGAAAAAGAAAATTCAAATTATTATAAAAATTACATGTCATTGAGGAGGTTGTAGAGAGTGCCGCATCAGCTTAAGCAAACTCTCGAATAGATGTCTTTAGATAAGAAAAAATGACAAAAATAAATTAAATAAAATTATTATATTTGGGAAAAGATAAAATGAACATAACAAAGTAAATATACCGAAAAAATTAAAATAAGTTAGAAGTGATCGAAATGAAAATTAAAAAAAAAACATTAATTAAAATTATCTTGAAGCTTGTATAAAGAATACTATTTTTTTAAAATATAATCTGATTTAAACTGAAATGATTTTAAATAAAGAATACTATTTTTTTTATAAATGTAATCTAATTTAAACTGAAATTATTTTAAAATATCAATGTATGCCAATGACGAAAAAATAGAAGGTGTAACTTTTGATTGATTAAGATTAGCCATTGACTAATCACTAATTTTTTTTAAAGATAAAACAGAAATTAAAATAAAAATTATCTTGAAGCTTATATAAAGAATACTTATTTTTTTAAATGTAATCTAATTTAATTGAAATTGTTTTTAATAAAGAAAAAAAAGTGCTTGTCATAATTTTTTGAGTAAAATAATAAAATGTATATTAAAATTTAATAAATTAAAAAATACATATTATAAATTTTATATACATTATATTTAAATTATAAAGGGAATAAATAACCTAAAAAATAAAAATAATGTAGGTATATATAAATTATATATAATTACTAAAAAAAATTTGATGACACTTCATAATTTCAATCACAATTAAGAAAAATTATAAAATTAAACTCAACATATTAATGGAATGAACTAAAATAAATTACTAAATAAAATCAAAATAATCTAAAAATTACATGTCATCACCAAACAATTCTATCTATGCCACATCATCTTAAAAAAACTTCTTAAATAGATGTCTTTATTTAGAGTCTTAACTTCAGTGCAAAAAAATTATCGTATGCAAGTAAGTTTGTATAAAGAATATATATTTTTTTTTAAAAAAATAATATTATCTAATGTAAATTAAAATTATTTTAAATGTCATTGCATATTAATGAAAAAAAATGAAAAAGGTCTTTGTCTTATTTTTATTTTTATAGTAAAGTAAAGCATGTATTAAAATTTAATAAGTTAAAAAAATACATATGGTAAATAATATATACATTAGATTTAAATTTAAAAGGTAATAAATAACTTAGAAAATTAAAATAATGTAGGTATATATAAATTAGAAATAATTACTGATAGGTACACACTTTGTACCCCTAATTACTACTAGATACATTGATTTAAAATAATTATTATTTAATACAAAATATTAAAGTAAAATACCAAATATACCCCTAAACCCATATACCTTTAAAACACTAACCCCAACCTCCACCCACCACCGGACCACCGCTGCCGCTGCCGGACCGCCGCCGCCGCCGGCGGAGCTCCGGCGGCCGGTCGCCGAAAAATCTGTTCGTCAGGAAAAAAAAAAAAAAAAAAAAGGTCGCCGGAAAGCTGTCGCGCCGCCGCTGCCGGAGCTCCGGCAGCCGGTAGCCGGAAAACTGTTCGTCCAAAAAAAAAAAAAGAAAAAAAAAAAAAAAACTGGTCGCCGGAAAAACTGCCGCCGCCGGAAAAGCTGCCGGACCGCCGCCGCCGGACCACCACATTTTTTTGCTGCACACACTTTTTTTTTCCTGCACACACTTTGCTGCACACAATATTTATGTGCAGCACATTAATATGGGTAATATTAGAATATCACTATATATTTTTGTACCTAGTATAATACTTTTGTATGTTTGTATCTCATAGTAATTTAGGGTTTTTTTGTGTGCCTAGTAGTAATCCTCCCTATAAATTATATATAATTCATAAAAAGAATTTTGATTAGACCTCATAGTCTCAATCACAGTTAATGAAAATTGTAAAATAAAATTAATGCATTAATGAAATTAATTAAAATAAATAAACAAATAAAATTAAAATAATCTAAAATTTATATGTAATCATCAAATAATTTTAATTATGCTACATCAACTAAAAAAATTCTTAATTAGATGTATTTAAATAAATATATATTGAGTTAGAGCCATTTGAAAGGAAATAAAAATTTACGCAAAGTAAAATACGCAGACCCTTAATGTATAACTTTTCAAATAAATAGAAAAAAAAAGGAAATAGAGAAAAAAAAGAATTAAGAATATATATATATATATATATATATATATATTATAAAATATTAGAAATGAACAAATATAAAATAAACAACCTTGGTAAAATAAAATTGTAATATAATATGAAATTATGCATTTTAAATTATAATATTCTATTATAAAAATAAAAATCTAGGAAGTTAAATTATTAAAAAAATTAATTTAAAATTTCCATATCACAAAGGAAGCTATTGAGAGATATAAAAAATAAGAAATAAAAATAAAAATAAATAAATAAATATTTTTATATTTGATAAAAGATAAAATGAACTTAATAAAGTAAACATATGAAAAAATATGAAAAGAGATTAGAAGTGATCAAAATGAAACACGAATGTGTGTATATTTTTCAATTTACTTTATATATATAGAAACTGTTGACTAATTGAGTATTAAATGATATATCATAATTATTTCCAAAAAATTAACTTTTAATTGATTAATATTAACAATTGATTGATTAATCATTAATCATTAATCATTAATAAAAAAATTAAAAACAGAAATTAAAATTATCTTATATAAGGAAGTTTAGATAAAGAATATATAATTTTTTAAAAGTAATATTATTTAATTCAAAATAAAAATATTTTAAATGTCAATGGAGAAAAAACAAAAAGGTGTTTGTCATAATTTTTATTTAATAATGAAACGTATAATAAAATTTAATAATTTTAGAAAAATACTTATCGTAAATAATATATACATTATATTTAAATTAAAAAGATAATAATAACTTATAAAATTAAAACAATGCAGTTATATATAAATTAGGAAAAATTACTATTAGGTACACACTTTGTACTCCTAATTACTATTAGATACATTGATTTAAAATAATTACTATCACATACAAATATATTAAAGTAAAATACCAAATATAACCCTAAACACATACACTTTTAAACCACAAACCCAAACCCTCATCCACCGTCGGACCGACGGCGGCCGGTCGCCAAAAAACTGCCGCCGTCGAAAAAACTGTCGCGCATCAGAGCTCTACCGGACCGCCGGTCGGCTGCCGAAAAAGTTGTCGGACCACCGCCGCCGGAGCTCCGCCGGACCACCACACTTTTTTGCTGCAAACACATTTTTTTACTGTACACACTTTTATTATTGCACACACTTTGCTGCGCACGAACTTTTGCTGCACATAACATTTATGTGCAGCACATTGTAGGGATAATATTGGAATATCACTATATATTTTTGTAGTTAGTAGTAATATTTTTATATGTTTGTATCTCATAGTAATTAATAGTAGTTTTTTTGTACCTAATAGTAATTCTCCCAATAAATTATAGTATATAATTCATAAAAAGAAAATAACACCTTATCATCTCAATCACAATAAGGAAAAACTTAAAACAAAAGTTAAAATTAAATAAAATTAAATAAACTTAAAATTTACACGTCATTACCAAGAAATTCTAGCCATGCCACATCATCATCCAAAGGTCAATTAAATTATTAAGATTAAAATATTTATTTTTTAATTTTCGTGTAAACAACATTCGAGGCGAAAGGAGTACGCCACAATTTTTTCATTATTAAAAAAATACTAAATCACCTTCAAAATCATCCAAAAAAAGTTTTTTTTTTTTCATAATTTGAACATGTATATATAAATTAAAAGATGAAAATGGGATGGAAAGTAGTAAATAAGTAAAAAATTAAAAATGTATATAGTGACACTCACACTCTTCCTTTATTAATTTAAAACATGATATTTGAAATGTGTGAATAATAAAATCAAATAGGAATTGATATGGAGTAAATTAATACTCATCTATCTATTTTACCATTTTTACATTTCACTCTAAATTTATTAATTTTTTTTAGAAATATTCCTTCCGTCCCATCCTAATAGTTATATATTTCCTTTTTGGGCGTCTCATCCTAATGGTTACATTTTCATTTTTAGCATAGGAGACCCACACAAATTAATTCATTCTCTCTCCATGGACCCACACATCACACTAATACATATACTCACTTTACATTAAAATATTATTTCTCTCACTTCAATACACATTAAAATATTATATTCATTAACCCACGTCCAAAAAGCAAATGTAATCTCATAAGGATGGGACGGAAAGAGTATGGGATCCACCCACACACTAATACAATTAAAATATGGACCCACATACCTTACTAATACAACTACTCACTACACATAATATATATACTCCCTCCGTCCCATAAAGAAATTCACAGTTACTGTAGATACGGAGTTTAAGAAAAAAATTATTTTTTGGGGGTAGTTTGGTATTTTTAGGTAATAAATAAATTATAAAGTAAGTTATGTGAGTTGTAAATGGGTGACAATTTTGAAATTAAAATATATTGTGGGGTTATTAATTTGTGTGTATTTTCTTATTTAGGGATGTAAACTTGTTTATGAGATGGATAAAAATAGAAAGTGTGAATTTATTTATAAGACGGAGAAAGTAATACTTTAAATCTACGCGTAAAAAACAAACAAGCGAATGTTATACGGGAGTAAATACTCGTTTAGAAATTGAGTGAGGCTCCTGTGCACTCGGGTGCACGGAGCAGATTCTGTGCGTCTTTACAATTTTCATGCCCTTTTACAATTTAAACCCCTAGCAATACATAAGTTTAACTAGGATTGGAGGGGAGGGCTGTGTTCACATGAGACACGGAGCATCTATCCGTGTCCCCGGACGCACGGGAGCTTTTGCCTTAGAAATTTGGAACTGAATTCGTATTTTGTTACATATGCACCGATTAAATCGTTTCAACTCGGTCGAGCATCTCCTCGCCCTCTTCACCGCCACCCACCCCGCTGCCGCCGCTCCGAAAAGGTTAATCTACCCCAATCTTCCGGTCAGATCTTTTTCTTTCAGTTACTCATCTCGCCCCGTTTGATGGACTCTACGCCTCCCCCGGCGACCCCTGGAATTGACGATTTTGTGCACGTGGGAGACACCGGCGACGACTCTGCGACTCCACCTGGAAATGAGAGTGTAATTAGTGACAGAAAGACTACTTATGAGAGGAAAATTCTGCCTCCGGAGATTTCTAGAAGTTCGGTGACGCTCACGTGCGAATCGACGGCAGATGGCGGTCTCTGTGATGTTTATTTGGTCGGAACCGCCCACGTTTCGTCGGTAATTTACAGTCTCTTTTGATGTTTTTCAATTATTTAATTTATTCTGCATTTTTGGAGAATTTTTATTCTTCCAACAATTTCAAGTTCAAAATTTCAATCTTTCTCCCTTAATTTTCTTACCTTAAAGTAACGAAAATGCGAAAGTCACTGATACCAAACACAATATTTTGACTTAATTAATTAATTAATTTTTCATTTGTAGGAATCTTGCCAAGAAGTTCAAGCCGTGATAGATTTCTTGAAACCGCAGGTACTCTCTTTAGAAATTTAGACCCCATTCTTTAAAAATTAGTTGTTCTTTTACTTCATTTTAGGAGATCTTTCGTGCAATGTTGAGTTCATATGTACTTATTGCAGGTTGTTTTCTTGGAGTTATGCTCTAGTCGTATGGCTATTCTTGCGCCTCAGGATTTCAAGGTTTGCCTGTATATACAAGTGAAGTGATTTTTCTGTTGATGTTAGTGGTAGTAATTAGAGTGGAGCAAAATTGTAGACATAGTGCTGCTTATATATGCCCATACTTCATTGGTTCCATCAAGATGTAAATGCATATGACAGTGGTGAATATGCTTTCACTGAGGTGATTGAACTGCTTGGTTGCATGAACCTATATCAGTATTTTTTAGTTAAATCCGTTGTAGGCTTTCTTCACCTGGATGTCAATTTGATAATAGCATTAGCAGACTTTTGTCATTTGAACTCTAGGCCCTAAATGCTGAATTCAAGATTATACACCACACTCTGATTTTATTATAATATGCTTTCGAGAGTGACTAGATTTTGGGCATCAGTTGTGCTTCGTTCTCTCCAGTTGTTCTTTAGCTTTAACAAAAGCGTGTTAGTTGTGATAAAATGACAGTCAATGTCTGGTACGGCCCTGAGTATCTTTTGAAATAAAATTTGTTCTTTGAATATTGAATAACAATCAGTCAGTTAAGAATTTAGACCAATTCCTTCAATTTTGCACTCTGAATATCAAACTGGTCTCTATTGTTATTGCTATGGTATCTCTCTGACAAACGAGTTGATGCCTGGAATTTCATTTTTTTAAAGCCTAAACCTTGAATGATGATGTATTACTTAGTGGCACCTGCACCTGTTCATACTTGTATAACTCATCTCCTGATGATTTGATATTGTGATCTTGATATGTTCTAGAGTAATAACTGGAAACTGAGCTCATTATAAGCTTTGTTGCAGGTGCCAACTTTTGCAGAAATGGTGGAGATGTGGAAGAAAAAACATAATCTTTTTGGGATACTTTACAGCTGGTTTCTTGCCAAGGCATGCTACTATCTTCCTCATGTGTTGTCTCGCAAGAGAAACTCTTTTTTTCTGCTTCTTCAATATATGCGTCAAATGAATTTTACAAATTGACTGTTTCAGTAGTTGTCTAACTTTTAATTAATAGATTGCTAATCAACTTGAAGTTCTGCCTGGGGCAGAGTTTCGTGTGGCGTATGAGGAAGCCATGAAATATGGTGGCAAGGTTATACTTGGTGATCGACCTGTTCAAGTAAGTTGCTTCTGTTGCTGTTGATACCATTATCAATAAAAAGAAACTATGCTACTTGTGATGTCTTTTGGAATCTTCCTTTTGTTGGTGTTCATGAGCACATTATTGTTTGTACATATTATGCCTTTCATCTTGGATTTCCTTTGTCCTTTTCGAGATACATTTAGCTTCATATTAGTTTCTTTGACTGGTGTAAGCTTTGAAGCATTTCTCATTAATTATTTGGGAGATATTTCTTATACCCACTCCTTTAGTCCTTTGTATGTGAGCTGACCAAATTGATAACTTGCAAATAATTCTACACAATTTTTCAACTTGCTTGCTAATTTGCTCGTTCTTTAACAGATCACATTGAAGAGAACATGGGCCAAGATGCCTCTTTGGCACAAGACAAAATTAGTGTATTCTTTACTGTTTCAAGCAATTTTCTTACCATCTCCCGAAAATCTCAGCAAGACGGTACACTTTCTTACCCTGTAAGCCAAATAGAAATATCTGCGATTAATCTAGATCACACTCATGTGATGATACTCAAGTGGATGAGTCTGGTGGACATTTTTGCAGCTGAAGGAAATGGATGATGTTGACATGCTAACTCTTGTAATTCAAGAGATGAGCAAGCAGTTCCCAACACTCATGGAAACCCTTGTTCATGAGCGCGACCAGTTAATACTCCACCTTTTATCAAACTCAAGTTTGCCATTCTTGACTTTTTATACTGATTGTATGCAACATTATATATCTGCGTATTTAGATACATGTCGGCAACATTGCTAAAAGTTGCACGTGAGCACAACTCAGTGGTGGCAGTTGTGGGAAAGGGCCACTTAGCAGGAATCCATAAGAACTGGAAGCAACCTGTTGAGGTGAGAGTTTTCATGTCATTCCACTTGCTATTACAGTGCTCTTTAATGTTAACTCTCGGGTTCATGCTATTTCTTTACATTATTGCAAATACAAATTAAGAAACTTTCCCTTAATTTAAGTATGCATGTATTCCGAGTTGACACTGTTCATTGAATTCTGTGTGTCCAACTCTATTTTGTCCCCTTCTTCAGGTGAAGCAACTTCTTGGAATGCCATCCGAAAAACATACTATTTCAGTGGGCAAGATACTCAGTACCATCGGAGTAACAGTTGCAGGGGTTGCCATTGTATCCGGCCTTTATCTCTCCATCAAGAAATAATTCGCCTTTGCCGCTGTTCAGCTTAAAAAGTAGAGGATAAAAAAAAGAGAATGATACAGTTGATTGTCTTGAAATTTAGTACTACATTGTTTAGTTCTTTAAATATGCAGGCCTGTTTCTCTGCTTTACAATTATTCTTTACATCTTCATGAAATGCAATAAGAGGGAGTATGTTCTTGAATGGTGCATATGCTGTTGGAAAAGTAAGTTAGAATTCTTTATTCTTTTAAAGAAAAGATAAATGAGTGCAAAATTTGCATGAAAACATGGTTCAACGCAACAAATTGAAATGAGTGCGACCAACAGCTGGAAATCCTCATTTCTTCCACACGAGTCCTCCCATGAAATACCATCACCATTCATCCCCCCTAGGCCTCTCTCTCGGAAAAACAATGAGGATCACAATAGTGATGAAATGCTGTAAATTCTCCATGGATGTAGCCACTCAAGAACCCATACTCCAAATCAAGAGAAGAATACAAACCTGTCTAGGCATCCCCTCCGATTCTCAGACACTCACTGTCTGTGACTGGGAGTTGGTCGACGGCCTCGATTTAGACGACTATCCATTCATCACCGATGGCACCAACGTCCACCTCTCCACCCTCCCACCTTCATCCCACGCCACCATCAACATCACTGTCAAGTTCTCAGCAAGAAAGCTCGAAATCCAGGTCATCACCCTCTCTCTCCCCACTACAAAAAACTCTTCCATAAACGGAATACAATCCGTAGGTAATTACTAACGAATTGCCAACAAAATTATTTTTTTTAGCAACGGAATGCAAGTAAAATTCATAATTATTTACCTACGGATTATTGGAATTGTTATATAAATTGTCAATGAAATTATTAATAACAGATTAACGAAATTGAATTTTGGTTGCTAAAAATCGCTACTTTACTAATGCATTTCATTGTTAATCCGTCTCTAAACTTAACAATGAAATCAACGAAAAAAACCGTTATTTTTTTAGTGCTTCCCACACTCTTCACACCACAGCCATGAAAATAACTCTAGCTGTGCAGGTCGACAAAACGGACTCTGTCCGGAGCTTGAAGGAGAAGATCCACATTGTGGACGGAACTCCGATGAGGAGAATGGCGCTGGTTTTCAATGGGACGGAAATGGAGGATGATCATCGCAGTTTGGATGAGTATGGAATGGAGGAGGGATCGGAGGTGATGGTGGTTCTGAAGACGATGAGCCGGGTGGTGGCGGAGCCGCAGGCGAAGAGGGTGGCGGTGGTGGTGCAGACTTCTTCAAGCCTGATGAACGGAGCAAGGATTCCGGTGGAGATGAAGGACACGTGTCGGGTGGAGGAGGTGAGGCAGTTGCTGGTGGAAGGGAGGAGTTTGCCGGCGGATGAGTATATATTCATACATAAGCAGAGAATCATGCGGCATGATTGTAGCCTTCGTTGGCATGGCGTTCACAATGGTGATTTTTTGTACGTATTTAAGGGGACTGTTAGCCGCAACAATGCCCTTTAATCCACTCCAATTCTCACTTATTTTGCACACCGCAACAATGGTGAATTTTTGTGTCACTTGATAGGATTGATAGTAAGAGGAGAAGAAAATCCGGTAAAAAAATTCAAAGGGCTAGCCCACTTGGCCACCGGGCTCCTCACACTAGTGAGTGACCCGGGTTCGATTCCCATTGGAAACGAATAGGAGGGGAGTTATAAGGAGGCTTGGAGAATAAGGGTGTATGGAGATTTGGTGAACTAACTATACTAACAACTAACTTTGTCCGATAAAAAAAAAATTGTCCTATGAAGTATGATTTATGATTTCACTTTTAGGAATAGTTTCTCTCTTCTCATGGGTTATTCATCAATAATAAAATTGTTATACTAAAATGAACGAGTTCTCTTGCAACAAAGTCCTTTTAAAAAAGATACTCCCTCCCTTTTCTTAAGAATTTTCACCCGTCTCGACAATTGACACAAGTATTAAAAAAAAAGTTAATTTTTAGAAGTATTGTGATTTTTTTTTATTTATAATAGATACTAATGATAATTAATAAGTATATTATATGTATTAGGTATGAATGTATTTTTTTAAAAAAAAATGTATGAAGGAGGATTTTGACTTTTTACTTTTTTATTTAGGAGGATGAAAACTTTTGGGTGATGGCCCAAAATGAAATGGGTGAATGTTAGGGTGAGTGAGTAAAATTTAGAGTACTATCAAATAAAAAATCCAAGTATTTTGGCAAAGGTTATGCATAACCATTTAGGCTTAGATTTACAATAATGTTTTTCTGTCTTGCCTTCGAAGCCCAATATATTGAAATTCTTGAAGGAATCAATTCTAGTCCTAAGTGTGACAAATTGGACCCAGGCCCAATCTACAATTATTAAGAGGAAATCCAATATATCCATTATATCCAGTTATCACCAATAATAACACAATATATGAATGTATTTATTGAAATAACAAATCAATTAAATAATCAATGTCATCGTGGATCTAAGCAGCATGCAAGGGAACCATAATTGTTTTCATCAAAGTCCATATTATCAATAATAAAAAATGGACTTTAGTAAAATAAAATCAGACATTTAAATATTTGGGATTGTAATGAGATTATTAGTGTCAACTTGTTCGTTGTCCATTGTAATAACAAATTTTGTATTTATAATAAAATAAACACAAAAGAATTACAATGATAATCCAGACGGATTGAACTTGAAAATTAAGGAAACAATCTCTATCTATCCTCTGATTCTTCTCTCGAACCAATTTGGCTTTGACTTTGACTTGTTGACTTTGACTTTGACTGCGTTGACCGCGTTGACTGTGTGTTTTGAGTCGGATCTTCAGTTGAAGCTTGTCCGAACTCGGATTTGGATCTTATTACGTTAATCCAGAGGCGTCGAGCCTTTATTTGGATTAAACGTACTTGATCCGAAGAACACTCGATCTGGGGGGCTTAGCACCTTAATCCCGGGTCGTATGTTGTTCTTGGCGCGAAGAACACCGAAGAACTCAGTATATGAAGAACGCTTGATTTGGGGGGCTCCGCACCTTAATCCCGAATCGTTTGCCGTTCTTGACTTGAAGATGCTTGAAGATCTCAAGGGAGCGCTGCTCGTGTTCTTGATCTCTTCAGAGCGTTTATGTCTTCAAGTATTTTAGTGTGTCTGTAGTGAATGAAGGAGGGCTCCTTATATAGGTGAAGGAATGAGCATGCCCCATAAATAATTTGCAATCTGATTGGTCTATGACAGATTTGGCCTGGTTCTGCGGGCTTGGGCCGTTCCAAATATATCACAGTCTGATTGGTCATTGCTTAATTTGACCTGATTCTGGAACCTTCCATGCTTTACTTAACTTATGGGTCAAGCTTTACTTAATTTAAACCCTACTTAATTTGTTGGGTATTAAATTAATTATCAATTATTTATTAATCTATTTTAGGAATTAATTTATTAAATCCCCAAAATAAAATATAATAAATTAAAATTGATATTTAATCAATAAAATTCACGTGTCGCCATTTGATTGGACCGTGAATTTTAATTGCTTACAAATGCCCCCTTGCGATTTGTTCACGGACAGAATGTCTTGTTGTGAAGGAATCGCAAAAGATTTGTTTCTTGTTCACCAAGATTTCATGAACCTTACCCAAAATTATCAAAGTTATTTGTAGTAAAGAATCTCCTACAATTTTGTAGAGCTTGAGCACCTCACAATAATCTCCATAATTATCCATGAGTCCACTAGTAATTTCCATAATTATCCATGAATAATTTCCATAATTATCCATGAGTCCACAAGTAATTTCCATAATTATTCATGAATCCACTACTATATAAGGGTACTTCATGAACTCAATTTTTTTATCAAAGCTATTCAACAAACAAGATAATCACTTCAATTCTTGGTTCTTCCTTCTCTTATTTGAATTTTCCTCTTTCTTTCCAAAGTGTAACATGAAGTGTTTCTAAATTTTTTTCTCTTCTTCAGCATTGGTCCAAGAGGCTGTCAAGACAAAATACTCAATCAAAACACATCATCCAAGGAATTCAATTTACAAGTGTAAGCTTTCAATTCCTTAATTTGCTTTTTTTTTGAACTGTTTATTCGTCTTGTTTGCTTGTTGTTCCTGTCTTCGACCAAGAACTTAATAACATGCTTGTCCTCGCCCCTCTTTCTTTTCCGAGAAATCGACGGTGAGCCTTGTCCTCGCCCCTCTTTCTCTTCTGAGAAATCGACGGTGAGCCTTGTCCTCGCCCCTCTTTCTCTTCTGAGAAATCGACGGTGAGCCTTGTCCTCGCCCCTCTTTCTCTTCTGAGAAATCGACGGTGAGCCTTGTCCTCGCCCCTCGGTTGTTCCTTATGGAATTAAGAACTGCTCCTCGGTTGCCTCTCGATACGATTGTCCCGACATGGTGATTGAACTGTGAGCTCGTGGTTTCGAAAGGGTTCGAGGTCGCTTGTTGTTGGTGCTTATGCTTACGAGAGGGGCGGTGAGTGATGCTCGGCCATCGGTGTTGACAATTCGACCGGGAAGCGGCACGATAGGGTCGATCCGTGGGTACTTAGCGCGGTTGAGGATGTACGCCCGATCTGGGTAAGAACCTCGGAACAACAGTGATGGCTGCTTGGCGATGACAGCCGGTTCGCGTGCCTCGGTACCGTGAGATGAGACGGTGGTGGCTTCGCATGATTATGGCTGGGCAGCACGCGGCTGCTGCGTTTTTGAAGAGGCCGACAGTGCGTCGACGATCAGTCACGACGGGCGACGGCTGCATGCGATGACGCGGTGATACGGGGGACCGGCGGCGGCGTCCTTGCGTGGTTCGTCGCGAAGTTGGCATGGGGCGGCAGCCTTGCGTGGTTCGTGCACGTTGGCGTGGGGCGGCGGCGTCTGCTGGTGGTGTGGACGAGCGGCGCGCGGTAGTTCTCGGCTTCGACTGGTGAGCAGCGGATCTGATGTGGCGGAACGCGCGAGCTGTTGCTCGACGACGGGTTGTGGCAGTGCGTGCTGGGCGAGCATCTGTCGTCTTTCCTTTCGGCGGCAGCGACGCGCACGGACGGCGGCTGCTATTTGGCAACGCGTGCTTGTGCGGCAGCGCGTCGTGGCTGATACGGCAGCAACAGCCGGCGCTGCTGCTCGCTTACGGCGACAGCGACGAGCACACGACGGCGGGTTTCGGCAGTCACCGGTTGCTGCAGGCGTCACCGAGAGTCCCGATCGGTAGAGAAAGGAGAAGCCTTCTTTGACAGATTCACGCCTGGAATGCTAACACCCAATTTTGACTTTCAACATTAATTTTGACCTTCCTTTGTGAATTTGGGCCCTTCCCACATGAACACAACTTTTGACTACTAATAACATGAGCCCATGAGAAACTATTTCTTGATTTGGGCTTCTATATAAATTGGGCCCACATTAAATTCAATAATCATGATATTGGGCTTTCAATTTCCAACTAACTTCAATTCATGCTTTAAACATGAATTAATTTAGTTGGTCACTTTGATATTTTAAATTTCTCTTCATCATGGATTTAACTTACAACTTTGAATTCAACAATTAATTGATCCCATGAATTTATTTCAAATTCTTTTAATTATCAAAATTCTTAAACTATTATTTTCAAGCCATACTCCTGTTCTCTAACATTACTTTTGCTCTTTTTTTCGCAGCCAATCTCAACTTCAGAATGGTTAAATTTAAGAGTCATACAACAGATTCCAAGGAACGTCAATTGCTAATCCTTGATACCCAGCGTCCACTATCAGACATAGTAACCCGTCTTCCCATCGAAAGACCTCTCATGGGCCAACCTATAGAGAAATTAGCTCAAGAAGATAATGTCTTCAATTTAACGACTTGGACCAGAAACATGGAGCTGGACGAAATAGGAGTCGTAACTTTGAGATCGGCTAATCATACCAAGGAGAAGCTACAAACTGGCCCTTTACCAACACTAGGACACCAAATAATCAGAGGTAATGCGGCATGGGGCGACCCAATGAATTTTCTCGGGGAATTTCATTACATCCAAGGGTATTGGGAATGGACCGAGGCTGTCTTAAGTAGATATCGCTCTATTCTTGAGAAAACAATGCTTTATGAACCTATTTTCGCATCTCTATTTACATATGACTGTAATCGAGAGATCATCAAAGCTTTTTGCGAGGCGTGGTGCCCTACCACTAACACCCTACTTACTTCCTTTGGAGAAATGTCGATTTCTCTATGGGATTTGTATAACTGGGTAGGATTGCCGCTAGCTGGTCACCTATATGAAGAAGTTGTGCCTGACAAGCCAGAACTTTTGAATGAGCGTGACGCCACTGGCTTACGTATCCCACCCAGTTGTCAGCACTTACTTCATGCTTATCATAGAATCCGTAGCCGTGATGGTACCGACTTTGTTTCACTTTCTCGATGGGTGAGCTTTTGGTCTCGTAGAACTACGAAGCATAAACAGCCCCCTCCACGTGCAGAAAGTAAGAGGAAAGCACGCCTCAAGAGTACGCATAACCCCAAGGGTATTATCGACGACTGCAAGAAATGGACTTCCATAGAGATGGCCCCTTTTAAAATGCTTCATGTTGATGCCAAAGAACAAGAGGAAACGTATCTAGCTGCCCATTTAGCTTGTTGGCTTTGCTCTTTCGTACTTCCTAACGATGAAGTAGATATGATACGTCCTGGTACCTTCAAGGTAGCAAGTTTGATAGCTGCGGGAAAATCAGTTTGCCTCGCTGTTCCTGTTCTGACAAGCATATACCGAGGTTTGAATGGAATCTCTAATGAACTTAGACCCTCTGAAATGAAGTCAACATTTCCCGTGCACTTCGTTTACACTTGGTTGGCTCATTATTTTCAAACTCATTACCCAAACCCTCATGATTTGAAAGCACCTTCAATGGTGACCTACTCAGGCGAAAATGGAGCAAAATTCTTTAGTTCAATTGGTGCTCGCAAACAAATTCAAAATGGAAACAAAGCTTCCTTGTCTTGTAATGTTCTCCCGAAAACAGACCCCATGTGGTATATTGACCATGACAAGGCACCTTGGCGTGATTGGGCCTACTTCATTGCTATTCGCACTAATTATCTTACCTTGCGACAGAATGGAGGCTTTCTTATTGAACCCTACAGCCCACATCGATTTAGCCGCCAATTCGGCTTTTATCAAGATACTCCGGGGAGAATGAAAACAGACATTCGAGAAACCACCTTGGAGCGAGGGCTTCAGTATTGGAGGCAATGCACCTTACGTAACTCTCAATCTACAGCAACTTTTCCATGTGCACCTTCAGAATTTAAAAATTCCTGCTCATCAGAATACAAACAATGGTTATCTCAGATTCATGGCACTTACTTCTTAGACAACGTGTTGAACCTAGCTGAGGCTATCCCAAACCAGGATGTGGAAGAAGAAGTTGACATCGTTAATAATTCAGATAATGCCAAAGCTGATGAGGAAGCTGTATCACTAGAGGCTCCGCCCCTTCGAAAGGTGATTGTAGGGAGGTCTAATGGAGCCGGAAAGAGAAAGAACGGTCTCTCACATTCAAATGAGAGCACAACCGACCACAACCCGAAGCGGATCAAAAAAACCAAATCTCCGATGCTTACCCCGACAACTAAGGCTAAGGTTTTAATCCCTTCTAATCATAATTCATATACATCCATTCTTGCACATATTTTCTTTCCATCTCTTTTACTCCTTTTTTTTTTTGTAGTACATGCATGATGTATTTGGTTCTGATTATGATGACTCGAACGAAGAAGGATCAACCTCTGTTGCAGCCCCCGAAATCTTAATTGATGATGACCTTTCGGATCACATTTCTCCTATCATGAATGAATCTCCCCCATTAATTTCTGCGGCCCAAGCTCCAGACATTACAAAATTTGTCTTTGATAAAGAGATTATGGACGCTAGGAAACTAGTTAACTTGGCAGTGTGGAAACGCTTTCAAGAAAAACTAAGAAGAACCCCTGTCAACGCATTATCTTCTGTGAGGAATGAAGGGCTTAAGATGGTGGACACCTTCAAAAGCGCTCAAGGAATTGACGGATCCGCTCTAGAACAATCATTCAATTTCCTACTCTCTAAAGCCAATGCGTATGACACCATGAAGATAAAACTTGCTGATGGAATAACCAAGAAAGACATTGAAAAGCGTCTAATTGATGCAAAGAAGCGCGCCCATGAATACAAAGACCAAGAGGCTACAGAGACCAAGCAACTGCAAGAATCTGAAACTAAATTGAAACAGATTGAAACGAAGATCGAGACTCTGCTGAAGGAGAAGGAAACCATGTCACAAACAGCTGAACGTCTCCGCCAATCTATTCAAAGCGCAAAGCTTGGAGCTCAAACTGCTGCAAGGAATATTAGTGTACTGAAGAAAACACCGATCTTAGAAGATTCCATCGCTGACGAATTGAAGAGCGTTACACAAGCTTTGACAGACGCTCGAGAGGAGCTATCCACTATGGATATTTTTCATTAATTTCTTTTGAAACCAACTCACCTTAATACCTCCATTTTGTTTTGATCACTTAATGATATTATCAATAAAGTGCTTTTTATCCCTTATCTCTTATTCTTCTTCTTGTTATCCATCATTAACTCCTTATTTGCATCACTATGTCTGATACTTACTCACTATTTTACATACTTCAACTTATTGCTTTGCTTCACAAACTTGATGTGAACAAACCGAAACATGACTGAACTTAACAAAATGCTAAGCTGCCTACGTACCTCTTTGAAGAGAATCAAGTCATAACGTAGTTCAAAGGGACACGATTTGGTTTTGAATGGGGGGGTGCCGTACACAGTTTAAACTCATGCGGGCCAGGAGTGACTATTCTTTAACCACTTTAGACAAAGTAGGATATTTAATGCTTTAACCACTTAAAATATCTGAGTGGGGTGAATTAATAGTTTAACCACATATAATTACCTTTAGTGGGTGTCATGCACAGTTTATACTCATGCGGACCAGGAGTTCGTCGTACACAGTTTACACTCATGCGGACCAGGAGTAACATGCAGTTTAGGCTCGTGCGTCATGGAGCGTTGTACATGTATTTGTTTTACGCGTAGTAGCGTTTTAAGAACTTCCCATTTATGGGGCCAATGTTCACGCCATCTTCTGAGATCAACTTGTATGCGCCATTTGTGTAGGCTTCCTTCACAACATGAGGGCCATCCCACTTGGGTAGAAACTTATTTCCAACGCGATGGGTGACTACTATAGGTCTTCTCACAGCAAGCACCAAATCACCAACTTGAAAAGAACGTACCCTCACTTTCTTGTTGTATGTTCTAGAAAGGCGAGATTGGTAACACTCAAGTCTTTGTTGTGCTTCCAACCTCTTTTCATCTAACGCTTCTAACTCTTGAAGACGTAACTTTGCATTTTCTTCCTCGGTGAGGCCTTCTTGTATGGCTATCCTCAAAGAAGGAATTTGCTTTTCAAGAGGCACAACAGCCTCAACACCATACACCAAGGAATATGGAGTGGCTTGAGTAGGTGTTCTATAGGTGGTGCGGTATGCCCATAAAGCTTCATTTATTCTTTCATGCCAATCTCTTTTCGACTTGGACACCACCTTCTTTAACAAACTACACAACGTCTTATTAAAAGCTTCGGCAAGACCATTAGCAGCTGCGTTATACATTGAAGATTTCTTTTGTTTGAAATCAAACTTCTCACATAGCTTATCAATCCAACTGTTGCTGAACTGCTTTCCATTATCAGTGATGATGTAGCGCGGAACACCATATCTATAAATGATGTTGATTCGGATGAAATCAGCAACATTTTCTTTCTTCACTTCCCTTAGAGGCACAGCTTCGACCCACTTTGAAAAGTAATCGGTTGCCGCAAGAATGTAGAGATGACCACCAGAAGACTTTGTAAGCGGCCCCACCACATCTAAACCCCAAGCATCGAAAGGCCATGAAGCGACTGTCGGATGTAAAGGCTCCGGAGGTTGATGAATCAAATTTCCATGGAACTGACAAGCTTGACATCTTTGTGCGTAATCCATGCAATCCTTCACCATGGTTGGCCAATAGTAACCCATCCTTTTAATTCTAAAATGTAGCTTCGGTCCGGATTGATGAGCACCGCAAATCCCGGAGTGAGCCTCCTCCATTGCTTGAATAGTTTCTTCCTTACCCAAGCATCTCAAGAAAATTTCATCGAATGATCTTCTATAAAGTGTACCCTTGAAGTAGATGAATCGAGGTGCCCGACGCCGAATATCAACCCTTTGTCGTGGATCGTTAGGCAACTTATCATATTTTAAATAATCCACAAGCGGTTGGCGCCAATCTTCTTCTTCAATTTCGAAAACCTCCACCACATGATTTTCAACTTCTTCATAATCATCATCTTCAAAGATTGGTGGTACAACCCAACTTCTACACACCGGTATTTGAATCTGCATTTCTGGCATAGCTATAGTTGATGCTAACTTAGCGAGGGCGTCAGCTTGCTTATTCTCTCTTCTAGACAGATGCTTAATATCAACATCACCGAGATAACCCATAAGCTTTTGAGCATATTTGTAATAGGGGAACAACTCAGGCTTCTTCACTTCATACACTCCAAGGAGTTGATTTATTACCAATAGCGAATCACCATACACTCTAAGGTGTAGTTGCTTTATGTCGACGGCCATTTCCAAACCAAGTATGAGTGCTTGATACTCAGCCACATTGTTAGAACAATTTTCTGTTAAGGAAAATGAGAAAGGTAGAACTTCACCACTGGGTGTTACAAACACGACTCCCGCACCAGCTCCCTCTCTATGAGATGCTCCATCGAAATACATCTTCCAAGGAGAAACTATGTCCACAGTGAAAGCATCTTCATCGGGGAGTTCATCGGATAGTTCCCATTCAGCAGGCATTGGATGATCAGCTAGAAAATCTGCCAACACTTGTCCTTTTACGGCCTTTTGAGGGACGTACACGATCTCAAACTGTTGAGGTTGGAGATACCATCTTGCAAGCCGATCAGAGAGTACTGGTTTTGACATGACAAATTTTAGTGGGTTGGCTTTCGAAACTAGCCGAACTGTGTGAGCTTGAAAATAATGTTTCAACTTCTGAATCACGAAGATAAGGGATAAACATATCTTCTCAATGGGTGAATACTTCAACTCGTTTGGAGTCATGGTTCTACTTAGATAGTATAGAGCTCTTTCTTTGCCATCATCATTTTCTTGTGCAAGCAAAGCTCCCACAGAACGCTCTTGAGCGGCTAGATAGAGAATTAACGGACGTCCATGTATTGGAGCACTCAACACTGGTGCCTTCATCAAGTATTCTTTAATGCTATTGAAAGCATTATTGCAAGCTTCATCCCATTCGAATATGCTGCCCTTCTTCATGAGATGACTAAATGGCTGGCATCGGCCAGCTAAGTTTGATATGAATCTCCTTAAGTATGCCAACTTTCCTTGCAGACTTTTGAGTTCATGTATGTTCCGAGGCACATGCATTTTCATGATTGCGTCAATCTTTGCTTTCTCAATTTCAATCCCTCGACGGCGAACAATAAACCCAAGAAATTTCCCAGATGAAACTCCAAATGCACACTTGAGCGGATTCATCTTGAGTTGATGCTCTCTTAATCGTTCAAACACTCGCCTTAGATTATGAAAATGATTTTTCTTTTCTTTTGATTTCACCACAATATCATCAACATAGCATTCGACAATCTTATGAAGCATGTCATCAAATATCTTTTGCATGGCTCGCTGATAAGTGGCACCAGCATTCTTTAAGCCAAATGGCATAACATTATAGCAATATATCCCTTTCGGAGTACGAAAGGCTGTCTTCTCTTGATCCTCAGGAGCCAAACCAATTTGATTGTAGCCAGATGACCCATCCATAAATGAAAGGACCTCATGCCCCGTTGTTGCATCAATCATGAGTTCAGTAATTGGTAATGGAAAGTCATCTTTCGGACATGCCATATTCAAATCTCGGAAATCAACACATACTCTGAGTTGCCCATTTTTCTTTCTTACCGGCACGATATTGGAAATCCATGTAGGATATTTGACTTCTCGGATCTTGCCTGTTTCAAGAAGCTTATTAATCTCGTCCTCAATCAAAGGAATCAACTCTGGTCGAAATCGACGCTGCAATTGTTTAACTGGCCGAATTCCCTTTTTAATGGACAAGTGGTGCATTGCGATTTTCGGATCTAAGCCTGGCATTTCCTTATGCGACCATGCAAAGACATCTCTGAATTCTCGCAAAAGGTTGACATACTTTGTTTCTTCCTCAACATCTAGCAGAGCACTTATGTAGGTAGGACGTGGGTCATTTTCATCACCTAAGTTAATTTCTTTCAATTCATCAACAGTGGCTTTCACTCCTTCTTCAAATTGTGGAGGGGCATCTTCAGCATCTACTTCCTCCATTTGAGAATCTTCCACAGCAGTAATATGATTGGTGGAAGCTACACTTTCTCTATCATTATTACTATCATCTTTGGTAAAGACGATTTTTTGCACTTTATCCTTCAACACTCTTCCACTTGAGACAGTCAAGATATTTTGCCGCTTGATACGAGATGGATTTTGACTCCGGAGTTTTCGGAGGTTAAGGGACTTGACATGATTTTGCCTCCTACACTTCCCTTTACAGGGTCCAAGCCTTTCGAAGACACTCCCAAGCCTTTCAAAAACAGATAATCTCTTGACTTCCCTACTACTTGCGTCAAACATATCCTCCGTGGATAAAGCTTCTCCCTCGGTGATATAATTTGTACTTGCTCTTCTAATTGCAATGCGGACTGGCTTTTGAGGGACATATCCCAAACCTGGCTTAGCCTTCTTGATAGTGTGACCACTATTTTTCAACATTATCTGAGTAACATTGAGCCCCTGTCCTGGTGGGTTGATAGTTTTTTGACTCACCTTGCTCGCCATCGCTTTTTCCCTTGGTTCATAACCAGCCTTCATAAGGAGTTTATAAGCTTGTGGACTATACGACTTGGTTATTTCAGCTTCAAACACTTCACCGTGTTCGGTCTTTGGTCCTTCAATAGGACGTGTGAACCCTTTAAGTGGTGGAGAAGAAAGTTTACTAGCATCAATTTTTGTTAAAGGCAATGTCAACTCTTCCGAGGTCTCAAGCCCTTTGCCTTTGTTCTCCTTGAGAGTGGCAGATGATGTACTACCTTCCTCATCATTTATTTGTTTATTGCCCCCATTATCTTGCACTGAGGCTTCTTCACGCTTTACTTCCTTTGTACTCTTGAAGAAATATTTAGCATCGGCAAAGTAAGCTTCAGCTTCAGTAAATGGCTTGTCGTCACCGAATACTCTTTTCACGTTGTTACCTTCACTATATTTGAAGCACTGGTGTAATGTAGAAGGAATCACGCCATTCTCATGTAGCCATGGGCGCCCCAAAAGCATGTTGTAGGAAGTTTTTGCATCAATAACATGGAAAAGGACTGTGGATTTCATCTCATCAATTAGCAAATCAAGAACTATTGTGCCGAGAGTCCTTTGCCCCTCATGGTTGAACCCTTGGATCATCAATCGGCTATGGTTGAGTTCATCCAATGGTATTTCTATCTTCTTCAACATTCTCAAGGATAAAATGTTCACTGCCGAACCTCCATCAATAAGTATGCGATTCACTCGCATCCCTTTAGTATAACCAGTCACAAATAGAGGTCGATTATGAGATTGCATACCCAACAACATATCTTCATCCGTGAAGGTCACCTTCATGGAGTAAGCTTCACCCTTAGTTTCAAGTTGTTCGCTTTCATTGTCCTCATTCACGACATGACATGAGCCTCCATTATGACTTTCTTCTACAGAAGTGAAGTTTGTGCCCGCCTCATCTTCTAACACGATTTTTCCTTCCTTAACCAGTTGCATGATCTTTTCCTTAAGAACGAAACAATCATGAATTGGATGACTCACCAACCTATGATACTTACAGTATTTTGGGTCATTAGTTCGGCCGGCCTCTTCTGGACGTTTCATCTCAGGAAGGTCAAGGAGCTTATTTTTCATCAGATCATCAAATATGCCAGAAAGGTCTGAGCTCAGAAATGGATACTCTTTTTCTTGCATCTCCTTCAGAGTTAACCTTCTTTGCCCCCACTCTTGGGCAACTTGCTTCCCTTTGTCCTTCTTATCATTTTCATTCTTTCGAACCTTGACCGTTATAATATTTGTGGCCATTGACTCTTTGTTGGAACTTTTAACATAGGACTTGCCCCCCCTTTTGAAATCTTGTTTATCTTTAGACTTGTAGGAGTCCGACATTGGTGAATGTTTGATTCCACTAGCAGCCATACTTAATTCCATGTCATGGGCCCTAGTAGCCAACTCTTCGAAAGTCTTAGGTTGAATTCCTTTGAGTATATAAAGGAGATTCCATTCCATCCCTTGGATACACATCTCAATAGCAGACTCTCCGGATAATCGGTCCTTGCAATTTAAGCTCAAATTTCTCCATCGATTGATATAATCAATCACAGGTTCTTCCTTCAACTGACGAGTATTAGTTAACTCAGTCATGCTAACAGTTCTCCTCGTGCTGTAGAAACGATTAAGGAACTCATGTTCCATTTGTGCCCAACTATCAATGGATTCAGCTTGCAAGTCGATATACCAATCAAATGCATTTTCTTTGAGAGAGCGAACGAACTGCCTTATCATATGATCTCCATAAGTACCAGCGTCATGGCAGGTCTCAATAAAGTGTGCTATATGCTGCCTCGGGTTTCCCTTGCCATCAAACTGTTGGAACTTGGGAGGCTGGTAGCCAGCTGGCAACTTCAAGTTATCCACTCTTTTCGTGTATGGCTTGACATAAGTAACAGTAGGCTTGGAATTCTCCTCAAACCTTTCTTTTATTGTTCCAAGTATAATATCCTTGAGTTGATCTACTTGGAGCATTCCATCAGCTGAAAGTGGCAACGTTCCTTGAGTTTGCTCCTTTTCAATAGCCTGGCGCCTTGTGACCTCTTCCACTTCACTATCGTCCATGACTCCTTTTTCGTTTGCACGGCTAGTCTCCGCAATGTCTCTTTTCATCAATTGGGAGATCTTTGTGTCTTGAGCTTCTATGTGTTTCGTGAGCCCCTCGATAGCTTTCATCATATTTGCTAATTGTTCCTCAACAGTCGTGGCGCCTGCCATCATTACTGGAGCTGCAACGGAGTCAGATGAAGAGTTTGAAGATGCAGAATCTTCATCACTATCATCTTTCATAAGTAGTTGTTTTCTCGAAGCCTCCTCAACCGAAGGGTTGGATCCAGATGAGGCTTCCGAATGAGCTTTTTCTGACATGCTCCTTGTAACAACAGCAACATATTCAGTTAATGCCTCTGAGAGCTTAGAAGCAGCAGTCCTACCTACAGTAATCCTGACAGGAGTCATATCGTACTTCGAGCTTGTAGAGAGAAGAGATGAGAGGTAGAGACGGTCCCACTGGGCGTGCCAAATTTGTAATAACAAATTTTGTATTTATAATAAAATAAACACAAAAGAATTACAATGATAATCCAGACGGATTGAACTTGAAAATTAAGGAAACAATCTCTATCTATCCTCTGATTCTTCTCTCGAACCAATTTGGCTTTGACTTTGACTTGTTGACTTTGACTTTGACTGCGTTGACCGCGTTGACTGTGTGTTTTGAGTCGGATCTTCAGTTGAAGCTTGTCCGAACTCGGATTTGGATCTTATTACGTTAATCCAGAGGCGTCGAGCCTTTATTTGGATTAAACGTACTTGATCCGAAGAACACTCGATCTGGGGGGCTTAGCACCTTAATCCCGGGTCGTATGTTGTTCTTGGCGCGAAGAACACCGAAGAACTCAGTATATGAAGAACGCTTGATTTGGGGGGCTCCGCACCTTAATCCCGAATCGTTTGCCGTTCTTGACTTGAAGATGCTTGAAGATCTCAAGGGAGCGCTGCTCGTGTTCTTGATCTCTTCAGAGCGTTTATGTCTTCAAGTATTTTAGTGTGTCTGTAGTGAATGAAGGAGGGCTCCTTATATAGGTGAAGGAATGAGCATGCCCCATAAATAACTTGCAATCTGATTGGTCTATGACAGATTTGGCCTGGTTCTGCGGGCTTGGGCCGTTCCAAATATATCACAGTCTGATTGGTCATTGCTTAATTTGACCTGATTCTGGAACCTTCCATGCTTTACTTAACTTATGGGTCAAGCTTTACTTAATTTAAACCCTACTTAATTTGTTGGGTATTAAATTAATTATCAATTATTTATTAATCTATTTTAGGAATTAATTTATTAAATCCCCAAAATAAAATATAATAAATTAAAATTGATATTTAATCAATAAAATTCACGTGTCGCCATTTGATTGGACCGTGAATTTTAATTGCTTACATCCATATTTAATTGAAAACTCTGTTTTCCATTCATTTTCATATATTAATATATTAAAGAAAGACTCATCTCATCTTCGCAAGTATTAAATCTCAAACACCTAATCTAATGCATTTTCTATTTAAAGCTACCCTTAACTTCAGCTTTAAATAACTAAAATCATATATAAGTATCAAATACATATTATTATATCGTGTGCAATCAATCAATTAAACATGGATGATAAAAGATTTGATAAGTAAACCGATTTCCTCTCTTTAGCAATCAATTTCAATAATCTGGATTATGTAGCCTTAAAAATAAGTAGGATTAAAGCTTTACTTTTGGAGCCTATTTAAATCCGAACGTTTTGTCTGAACCATTTAGGTTGAACTCTATTAGAGTTAGCCGTGAAGTTCTTAAGTTCAATCATATAACCTATTTCACATATTTAATATTTTTTATAATATAATTTAAAATTTTACCTAATATTCCATTTGATATTGGCTTACGGAATGTTGATTAAATGTGTAGGAAAAGTTCTCATTGAATATTTATGCATTGAATATCTATGTTTTAATGTCTCGCAATCTTTGTTGTGGTTTGAACATAGACGTTAATGAGTTAAGATAAGAATTAAACCAAAATGCACAAAGCTAATGCTTGTTCACTCTCTTCTTTTTTTTTTATAGAGGTTTTAGAAGTCATGTTCAATATGAAACCAAGTCTCATCCAATCAAAAGATGGCGAAGGAAGGACGACCCCCATTCACTATGATGCATCATTAGGCTATCTTGAAGAGGTTCGTTTCTTGCTAAAACAATGCTTTCAAAATTCAATTCAAAGAGACAAGAGTGGTTCTTTGCCAATTCATTTGGCATCAATTAATGGTCATGTTGATGTTATTAGTCTTTTGCTTCAAGATTTCCCTGATCCAAGGGAGTTGATCGACAGGGAAGGTCGTAATATCTTACACCTTGCTGCTAAGAACGGAAGATCTAACGTAGTTAGCTTTGTTCTCAATAATCCTAACCTAGAGTACCTAATAAACATGAAAGATAAATACGAAAATACACCTCTTCACCTGGCCACCAGGTCTTGGCATCCAAAGATAGTTCATGCCTTGACATGGGACAAGAGAGTGAACGTAAAAGCTTTCAACGACCAAAGCATGTCTGCGTTGGATGTTGCTGAGCATTACATGTCGTATAATCCTCAATACTCAGAGGTATATATGCACTTTCACTTCGCCATCTTTTTCAATGAACTTGCCACATTTTGACCTGTTTCTTTGTTCTTTCAGCGTCTAACTTGGGCTGCCCTCAAAGCTGCTGGAACGCCTCGATATCAATTTGTTAAGACTGTACCAAGGAAGAAGAGTACTCCAGATAGGTATAAAGAAAGGGTGAACACTCTTTTGCTAGTGGCAACTCTAGTTGGCACTATAACTTTTGCAGCCGGATTCACTATGCCTGGTGGATACAATAGCTCCAAATCCAACATAAATATAGGCATGGCAACGTTGTTGAGGGAGAAGGGATTCCACATATTTATTTTGTGTGACACTATAGCAATGTTCGCTTCCATTGTGGTAGTTGTGGTGCTCATTTGGGCTCAACTAGGCGATCTTGCATTAGTCCTCAATGCTATAACGTTGGCTATTCCTCTACTTGGACTTGCTCTTGGTATGATGTCAATGGCTTTCGCAGCTGGCTTGCTCATCGTTGTCAGCAAGCTTAGGTGGCTCGCTGCTGCTATTTTTATTATGTCTGCCACCTTCGTTGTCCTCTTGTTTTTCCTCTTGTTCCCGTTGTGTACTTCGCTTACTTCAACAAACCGGGTGCTTCGCCCTATTATCCCTTCTGTTTGTTGATATTTGCAAGCGGAGCTTAATGTTATACTTGTTTTATCTCGTATTTCATTTCATATTTGATGTTTCATTACAATAGACGTGTATAATATATTTTGCATGTAGAAAGGTAAAACAAAAGCTTATAACAATATTTATTTCACCCCATATTTAATTTCATATTTCATCCTCTATAATGACGTGGAGTGTAAATTCTTTCCACAAAATTGATGGATGTCAAGTGTTTTATATGTGATTTAATTATGATCATTAGGGTTTAACATTCTAATTCTCCAATTCAAAAATGTGCTCTTTTTTAGAGGAGTGTGAAATAAGGAATTTGAACAGCATGTTGGAGATAGACCTGATTTGACGTGATGGAATTGAACTGAAGTTTACGGAATTGAGCTTTAATAAGTTCTCATCAAATTACATCAAAATTAGGATAAGTTTGATTCTCAACATATAAAATAATAAAATAAAAATAAATTCCAAATAAAAAAACTAAGTTCTTAATTTATTCATATATATTTAATAGTGATAATGCTCCTTCTATTATATACACAATTCCCTTCAAACAATCATGTCGATGGAGAAAGTGTTTTTTTATGTTTGATTACTTTTTGAATATTTAATAGGATGCATTAATAAATGTTTAAACCAATATAAAACGTGGCACATATTAATGAAAACTCTCTGGGCTGTGTAGCCCAATTCAATGAATCAATTCAATCCAATACGTTATCAAATCGGATTCAGGCCCAATTTACAAACTTTATCTATCTATTCCAATTAAATATGGAGAATGCACGTGGGATTACTTCTTGTTCCATGGTTTGAGAATAGAAAGCACAATAATGATGGCAATAAACATGATCAAAGTTATTCCAATTATCATGCATTTTCTTGATCTTTTCTGCAATTCTTTTGCTTTTTGAAGAGCATCTGCACCAGTGTTAACATGATCCACTGCATTTTTTACCTGTAATTCATAAAACATTATAAAATAAATTAACGTAGAAAATTGTTTGAACAATGTGTTATCATTAATGTAATGTCGAATGATATGAAAAAAAAAAATTTGAAAGAAATATTGTGTGACTAATTTTAAATTTTAACACCTAAATAAACAATATATTAATTGTAGACATGCATGTGTTTATTTTGAGTTTCTAATATCATATGAAAGTCGAAAAAAAATTATTACGTAAAATAGCAAGTCTAGTAGTAATAAGATCATACGACTTCAGTAGAATTTTGAAATCCCACAAGTTAATTTGACAAAAAATATTGCGTCTGAATTATAAATCATAAATCCAAGTTGCTAAACCTAAAGCGAACGTAATTAATAAATAATTAATTAAAAACTAATAATGAAACACGACCAACATATTCGGCTTGTGTTATATTTTTAATATTCCTTGTTCGGTTCTAAGAGTCCTCTTCTCTTTTTTTTACATGGATTAAAGAGTATTATTATTTAATGTGTAGTGAGTAGTTGTATTAGTATATGTGTATGAGTCCTATATGTGTAAAAATAAAATGAAATTATTTGGGACGGAAGCCCAAAATGAAAAAAAAATATAATAATAATAATAACTTTTGAAGCGGGTTGGGTGAGTGTAAAAAAAAAAAAAAACATTACCGATAAGAAGTGATGATTGTTTATTGAACTAAGTGAATAATTTGTAGGCATTCATCATTGATATAAAATTGATAACTTAATAAAACGTGAAATAATCTCACCTGATACGGCCTGATCAATTTATTCTTATTGACAACAAATACTCTGTATAATGTTTCACAAAACATCACGTGTATGTATGTATGTATATGGTGAATATTACTATGTATATATATTATCGATATCTCAGATTTATTTGGACCTATGTACCATTTATAATACCCTATTCACATCACTTTCCGACTAGCAAACAACACTCGATCAAAAGACCACACTAGGACTACAACTGTCACAATTCGTTAGGCTCGCTGGGTCTTAAACCCCTAACTAGCTAGGGCCTAGCTAGGCTACTCGTGTCGACACAGTCTTCGTGCTGTGTCGACACAGTTTACGGACAGAAATCTAAGCGCGAGTTCATTATTTCCAAGGTCGAATAACCCCTAGGACTGTAATAGCTATGATTATCAAGAGAATAATTATGGCAATGCACATCCATTTTCTTGTATTCTTCTGAAGTTTCCTTGCATTCTGAAGTGCAGTTGTCCCTGATTGGACATGATCGACTGCATTTGAAACCTGAATGGGATCTCCTCATTAACACTCGGACACAATCCGACTCTATGTAACGTCCCGATTTACTGATACAATAGTTAAGAAGTTGAGAAACACACCTGGCTTTCAATGTTGTCTATGATGTCTCCTTGTGCTTCGACTAGAACAGCCATGTCGAGGTAAATCTGTAACAACAAGTATAAAAGTTGTATGAGACAAGTGCAACCCTCGGATGCATGTGGTCTGATGTCATGAAATACCTGATGCAGGTCAAGGAGTTTTTTCTCGATTTCTCTTACAGCATCATGCCTCTCTTGAATCTCCTCCACCGTGTTCATTACCTAGACACAAGGCAGGATCGTATAAGAAGACAGTAACATACGAACGTGAAGAATGTCTTGTCAAGCTAATTCATCAAACAGAAAGCAATCCAATAAGCAAGATTCAATCAAGCAAACAAAAACTAGACACATCTCATGATATTGGCCGTTTTGTTTTACCAGAGGTGTTCTTTCTTCTGCTACTTATTTCATATTATAAAAACAAAGTTGTTATAACATAGAGACAGAGAGACGGAGTACCTGCCCACGTCCTGCTTCTTGCATAGCATTCTGGAAAATCTGTTCACTGTTTCCAGTTTCGATAAGATGGTTGATAGTCTGTTAATTCATTTCGATAAGAATAAATACATATATTTGAGTTCATGCATTCTTGAATTCCCCAAAATATTACATGAGTACAAGGCTTACCTCTTCATCTGGTCTAGTTCCAGTCACTGATGCATGAAATAAATAAATGAATACAAAATAGTAAAATTGTACCAATTATTACAAATAACAAGTAACTAAAAAAATGAATGGCAACAGATGTGAAACATGACATGGTTTTGTGTGTCTGACCTGTAAGTACCCTTCTCTCTACAACCTCGCGATATTCGTCCTCTATCCTCTGTCTCAAGGTCTGAGCAAAACAAAAACATCGAGTAGTTAGCAACATCCGGAACAGGAGAAGAACTAATTACCAAAGGTTGTGACATTAAGACCTGAGATTCTGTCATTAGATCTTTAAATTTCTTTGTTATGGCACTGCAGTGAAAGAAACATCAATTAAAATCAAGACACGACAAGAGATGCACCTGATTTTTACACTAATATTCTCACTTTGTCATGTTCATCCTTGACCGATCGACCGCAGTTCCTTTTCCACAACCAGGCTTTTCTCGATTAGCTAAGTTCTGAGAAGCACTAAAGGAGATCAGTTTATACTTTTCTGACTTAAACATGCAAAAAATAAGCAAAAAACTAATGGGAGCTATACTTCTTTATTTATTGCTTCAATTTTTAATTTTACACTGCGTGCTATCTTTCCCACTTCATCAACATCTTTCTCCATCCGCTTTCGAATAGCTGGAAACAAGAATGACACATTAGTTAAGTAGGATGGATCACTTCATCTTATCTTCTGTTTTTTTTTTTTTTTTTCTCAAAGAAAAAAATATTGTTTATTGAGACCAACTCAGCAGCAGTTCTACTTAATATCCATGCTTACAGATAAGGGAAATTCTTTTGCAGTAAAAGGCATTATAAAAAGACAAATCACTGCACCCTTCATCGAAGATGCTTTGGTAATCGATTTTGACTCCTCATTGGCTTCCTGATAAGAAAGTAAACTGGTTTAAACAAAAGATCGAAAAATGCAGTTGACATAAATTACTATTGTTATTGAACAAATTATTTTTTCAAGAAAGCACTGATAGTCAAGTGCGCAATACAGCATTTTATAATCCAACATCATAGGCTTCACTAGAATCACATGGAACACGTGTCCTGTTTCTAGTTTCGATTCACAAAAATTCGAAGTTGTATGCTTACCTTGAGCTTCACTATTAAACTCGAGATTTTTTCCACTTGCTTTTCAACCTCTTGCATCTATAAAAGAATAATGATGAAATTTTGGTTTATGATTGTAAATTAGAAAAAAGTATCTAAAGATTGTATTTTTGCCACATATGTTTTGGACATACCTGCTTATTGAAGGACTCCATACCCAAGTCCGAGCTACTCCTACTAAATCGAGTGCCCATCTCAATATCTGGTTCCCTGGAAGGGGTGCCTTTGGCATCACCAACAAAGGAATCCTGACAATAAACTCAATTTCAATCAAAGGACAAAGAGCAAAGACGATATCATGCGTACGAATCTTACCATATAACCTTATAACATTATAAGACTTTGAAACATCTTGAAATTTTAGGAGATGACAGAGCTTTCCTCTGTTGTGATCAAGTGAAAATTAGTAGTTCTGCACACATACATGTTTACTGATACCTAAGGTCCTAAAGCAAAATTATCACATAAAAACTAATATGTACTAATATTCAAACAAAATTTTCTAACACGTATGGTAACATCAATCTCGTTTCAAGTTGAAAAACACAGAGACAGATAGAGAATCATACCATATAAGAACTTCAATCAACAACAACAACACGATCAACCCCAAAACAACCTCTTTACAGAATCTTGTACTATGATAGACAAAGAAGCTGAGATAAAACTAAAATCTCTGAAATTAAAGCATATAAACAACAAACAAATTGAAAACCCAAAACACATGCAAATTAACTCAGTTAAAAACATCACAAAAAGCAATTCTTGATCACGATCAATTCAGTTCAGACAACAAACAAGAACAACCCCACATACCAATCACTCTAATTCAAACCAAAACGGTCAACAACCAGCAGGAAAACAAGAATCTTGCAAAAACATGTTGTGGGGTCAGTAGTAATCGAAAGAATATACTAACCGTAAGAAGATCGTTCATATTGAAAGAGGAAAAAGTCGTTGTCCAAAGGGGAAGGTGAAGAACAAGTGTCCCAAACTATTTGTTCGAATTTATTGAGGATTGAGTTGGGCAGGCGACGACAGGAAGACGAGAAGGACGAGAAGAGGAAAGGGGAATTTCAATTCTTGTTGCAGAATCATCACAATATTGTAGTATTATTTTGAATCCATAAAAGTCGAGGCGTTACGTACAACATAACTACTGTTTTGTCGAGTAAGAACGAATTTGGAATTAGGGATCAAAGTATATGGTCAATCCAATGACGTGTTTGAATTAATTTTCAACCCGAATTATAGAATATATCATGAAAATAATAGAATACAATTGTTTCTTCACATAATGATGGTTATTCTGAATTTTGCTAAATATGTGCAAGATCTTACAGAGAGAATAATATAATATTGAAAACATATATAATCAATGGAGAAATTAGAATTAGACACAATAAATAAAATAAATAAAATTATCAACAAAATATTTGGTTACTACAAATCTTAATTTCAATCGTTAATTTAGATAACCAACAAATTAATAATAAAATTCATTTGATAATTTTTTCTATTGGTACGTAGTTTTTTACTAACAAAAATTTAATTGTTGGTAAATATTTCTATTAGTATTTAGTTATTAGTTATTAGTAATTCCGTAATGAGTTTGTTGGCAACCTATATTAATAAATAACGATCGATATTATTCCATTAGTAAATTTATTAAAAATACGTTGATATTTCATTGATAAACAACAAATGTAAAATTATATTGCTAAAAGTGCTTTTTTATAGGGAGATGGCATGTTTATTTTTTTTTTTTTTTTAATATATCTTTCAAACTTAGAATATATTTTAATATAATAATTGAGTGCATATATTTCTTTTTTAAGAAAAAAATTTTCAAAATGTAATGTGTTTGTTATTATTAAGAAGGTTCAATCTAACTGTTTATTTTCTTTCAACGTTAACATGATTTTAGTGTAAGCTTATTCGGCCAAAGAATTAATGCGTCCAAGTTCAAATTAAATCCTAACCATTGTCTTTAATTATCGATGCATTAGGTAGTACTTATTGTCCTATTGATTTATTGAAGTCAAATCATAATACAATGACAATTTTACTATATCCACAAATCACAAATTCACAATTGTATTGTTGAATCTTGAATGTATCTTAACATAATATTGCACTATTTTATGCAAATTTGAGAAACATCTCAAAACCCAAAACCCAAATCATAATGAACATAAAATATGTACACCATTTCTTAAACTCAAAATGGGGCAATATTTGAATAAATAAGGAGCACATTTAGGGCCCATTGATGAGCCCAAATATTAGGCCCATTAGCAGAACTTAATTGTTAGAAGAACATTTTTGTTTGTTAAATTAAAAAATGAAATTCATAAATAAACATGTAAACTATCAATTAATTAAAGTCACAACCAGTTTAAAGACTGACTAACCAAAACCAAATTAATCTACTAATACTTTTATTAAAAAAATATTTATTGCCGGCCGATGAATAAATAAATAATTGACGATTTCTTATTCCTTTATCCTCTGTTTAAAATATGTTAAGCCAGAGATAGGAGACAAGTTCCAAAGATTTTATTCCCTTCGATATTCCTTTTTTTCGAAAATCTAGTTTGATAGAGTTATTAATTAATTATTTTATTTTAAGCCATTATTATAGGACAAAATAGGTATAAATTTAATTTTAATAATTTTCATCACAACATTTTGGATATTCCTACATACTTCCATGACAAATATTCTTGCACTTTGTCACGGGTGTAGAATATTGAAAGTTTGCACCATTTATTTGTCTGCATTGACATTTAGACTCTATAGTATTTATCCTTAAATTATAATGTATATTTGCTCAAAAAGAAAAAAAATATACATATTATTAATGATTATATGTATTTTAAATAATTGTCGCACTTATTGTAAGTAAGAATTAAAAACGACCGATTAAAGAAAAAAAAAGACAGTTTCAGAACATTTAAAATGCATTTAATTCAATATATTATAAAATTTATATTAATTAATGTAGTTTTAAAATTTCGGTAAGATTGTCCTTGTTAAAGATACGAGTTAACTAACTAAATTGATTTTGGTAAAAATAAGAGACTATGATTGGTTCTCATTCATAGTTAATCATTTCAAAATAATTTAATTGTTCAAGATGACTTTTTTTGTTAGGATGGTTCAATCAAAACATCTTGACGCTTAAACTAATTCGAATCTACGAATAATTAATTACATCAAAATAAATGTATTATTATACGAAAAATGTTGTATAAATTCTTAAAAGAGCATGAATTCAATATTTTTGTATACTTAAATTTTAGTGTGATTCTTTAGATGATCACATGACAGCTATGGTCCTCTCATGAGAGGGTTCATCATTGACATGTAGTCACATAAGTAAGTCTCCAAAATTTATCTAACTTATAACACATATTATATACTTATATACCCAATAAAATTTAATTTGTAGTATGATTTACAAATGGATAAATCTTGCATTCCCCTACATCGTCTAGTTTTGATAGCCTAATTAATATTAAATGTCGTAATTTAGTACTACTCCGTCTATTCTTAATTTAGTTATTTTACTATTTTGGATCATCCACTTTTAATTTATTCATTTTTCTTTTTAGATATATAGAACTCATACCCTCCACTAATACAAATAAAATATGACCCACACATTCTACTAATACAATTACCTATTACACATAAAATAATAATACTCCTTAATCCACTTGCAAAAGACAAATGGATACATTAATATTGGATGGAAGGAGTATAAAATTTTGTACCTTAGTTTTCGAAATTATTTTTTATATTTTTTTAAATTTAACATTAATATTATTCATATTTCAATTAAATTTTTCATTAAAAAATAATAACCTTACGGATTAGAGTGCATTCTTTGAAAATAAAATGTTATGACGTTACAATTATAATTATAATATACAACTATTTATACATCTCCAATATCAATTGAGTATTGTAAATAAATAAATAAAAGGTTATACGTAAGAAACATACGTAATCATTCTGTACGTGAAATCGTCACAGTAAATTACTAATCGTTTGTATCTTTACTTAATATTCAATCGAAACTGTGGCTTTCTGGTATTTGCTAATCAATCAAAGGATGTATTAGTCATTCTCAAACTAAATTTCTTAAATAATAAAAAATTCAAGTGTCGTGTTGATATTCACGACTACTGCACAGGTGGCCGACATCCTCCTTAATTAACAATATAATGTCGTATAATATTAATTAAATACTAAATTAAAGTTAACATTACGTGATCAGAGCAAGTGTCATTTCATAATTACTTTTGATTAGTGGAGGATTGTTAGATAACTAAGCAATCCATGTTCGTTGTTAATCAATAAAATTACTTAGTCCAAAAACATCCGACTCACCATCTAATTTATGTCTTAATCAAGATTAGTAGTCGGTTAAAGGACGCACATGTATAGCTTAATTGCATTATCTGTCGGTAATTAAAGGGGCTAATCTCATGATCCTTCTAGAAGATTAACCTAGTCAGCATCAAATTAGTTAATTATTACCCTTCTTTGAATGCATGAATTTTAATTTTATTTGAGATTGAGAGCTTCTGTCCGAATGCATAATTTTTAATTTTTTGTTTAGTCTACATAATTAATAGCTAAACAAAGTTATACTAGCTATCATTTTAGTAAATTACATTTTAATACGAAGATTGATATGGATTTCATTTGTTTCAACACACACGTATATAATCACGGAGCATTAAAGTTCAATTTTAAAAAAAAAAAACATAATTTATTATTTCCACTCTAATTTCAATCATATAAATTTATAATTTTATTGAAAATACTTGGAATAAATTAATAAATTATAAGGCATAGCATATGTGCATGCATCTTAATAATATGGGATGGTGATTAATAGAGGCGACACCATACTTATCAAGTAATTATTAGCATGAATTAATTCATAGTAAATTAAGCAAACCATGTTGCACTTGAAAGACAGTCAATAATCACATCATTTAGTCGCCATCTTAATCAACATTAATTGAGTGAGAGAGGCATGTCATACTTGATAATAAATCCAACTATATATTACAATGTTATTATGTTAAACTAATTATTATGTTAAACTCTATTGTAGCTTTTCTATAGTTTCTAAATCTGAATTCTCTAAATTTCTACTTGGTATCAAAATTTATTTGATCTTGATTTTTTAAATGATGGGGGATTATCATTGGAATTTGAATTGATGATTCACGAAGATGAAATCCAAATAGAATCAATGAGTTATTGTATCTGGGTATAGGTATTCTAGACTTCTATTAGTGGTGTGGAAGAAGATACATACTCTCCGTCCCGGTCAAAGTATGTCATTTACTTTTTGCACATAAATTAAGGAGTAATATTATTTTATGTAAAGTGAGTAGGTGTATTAGAGAGATTGGATGGGTAGTGGTGGGCCATTGGTGGGCCTTTTTTTACTAAAAAAGGTAAATTTTGCAATTTGGACGGGACGCCCAATATAATAAAATTGTGTTATTTGAGCGGGACGGAGCGAGTATATATTATCTTTCATAAAGTTTGTAATTTTCTAATTTCAACAAGTTTGTTTTCAAATTAATTGGAAATGCGTTTTGCTCTCCAAACTGAGGGTGGAAATAGCTAATCACAAGGAAATTATATTTATTAAATCGTTAGAATATTATAAAATAAATAGATTACAAATTACATTTTGAGAAGTAATAAAAATATTCTCCAGCTTAAATGTAATTATAGTTTTTATATAATTTTTAACTTTGGGTTCTTTATATTTAATTCTACGCATACTCTTAATTTTTTTCACGTACATGATTTATTTAGTAGAATATATATATATATATATATATATATATATATATATATATATATATATATATATATATATATATATATATATATATATATATATATATATATATATAAAACTTATTTTTTAGTAGTGGTTGTGAGTGGAAGTCATTAAAAATATTATGATGGCTATAAAATGATACGATTATCTGACGTTAACTAGCTATGATTATATGCAAATTAAATTTAAAATAAAAATGCATTTTTTAGGTTGTTGAACATGGGAGTACTGTATATATGTATTATATATATATTGGTTTGGTGGTAAATAAAAATAATGAGTCCATCGATCTGATATATATTACTGCAACCATATTATTTTAAATTGATAATTAAACTATGAGTGAGGCTCTTGTACCTCGGGACACCGTGTCCCTTTACAATTTTCGTGCTCCTTTGTAATTTAAACTCCTCTAGAAATACATAAGTTTAAATAAAATATGGAAAATGAATGTTGTGTTCACATGAGGGCACAGACGTGTCCCAGGGGCGCATGAGCTTCTGTTTTAAACTAACTGAAAATGTTGGTTCACGGGCACACAATTAAAGTTCAAATGGACATTTTGTGCAATATTTAGTTTACTGTGAGATTAATCATATCCTATTTTTAATTCCACATCTAATCCAAATTATCCTGTCAGCCATGCCATGAATATTGTTATTGGGAGATTGGCATGAAGATCAAATTAATAATTTTCTTACAACTAGTATAATAAATTAATGATGATAGACAACCTCCATTTATTTTGAAAAGGAGAAAAGGGCAGTTGATGTAGTGATCTTGCTAGTTCTTTTACTTGTGAATTTGGAAAAAAATTAGATTATTCTTTTTTGACATAACAAATAAAATAGAAAATGAATTGCAATCTTCCCTTTTCTGGTATTATTTTAATGAATTAATTAAGTTAGTAGTGATCATAAGTCAATGTAGAAGAATCTAAGGGGTGTCATATGATGTAAGGAATGTTCCAAACAGCCTAAAAAATAGCAAATTCATCTCCCTTTTATCACAACTGCACATGGCATATTTTAGTTATAGCCGCCCGATACACAACAATTTTATTTGCTACTTTTGCAATTTCCTTAGAAATACATAAATGAATAAATAAATAAAATAAAACCGCAAGTCTTAAATAGAATGAGTAATTGTGTCTTATGAATATATACAATATATTTTGAATAAAAATAGTTTTATAATATTTTATGAAAGATAAATAATATTCTCTTCATTTAAAAGAATTCTACACTTTCGACATTTGTATGTCCTATAACACCATTAAAAAAAAATAATAATAATAATCTAAAAATTATTTAAATTTTTACTTATAATCTAAAAAATATTTAAATTTCACATTTGTCATTCTCACGAGTCTCGCCTAATTAACATGTATTTCATTACTTTATATTTTTTTATTACCTAAAAATATTACAAGACCCCTCCAAAGTTGATAAAAATAATTTCTCTTAAATAACGTTATTGAATTATTCCATGTATAATTTATTGCTGAATAAAAATATTTTTAACACAAAAACTAATAATAACATTTCACTAAAAAAAACTATTTTTTCCATTGGTAAAAGCCTTAATTCCATTGTTAAATTGACTTACCAATGGATTAGCAAAGGAATTCATTGGTAAAGTGGTGGTTGGTATATTTTTAGCAACGAAAAATCAATTCTGTTAGTAATCTGTTGCTAATAATTTCATTGATAATTTATATAATGATTCCCTTGGTAATCCGTTGGTAATTACCAACGGATTGAATTCCGTTGCTAAAATAGAGAATAAATCCGTTGTCATTCCGTTACTAAAACAAAATTGTTATTTTTGTTGCTAATCCATTAATAATTACCAACTAATTGAATTCCATTGATAAATTCAATGGCTGCTAAAATATATACTCCAATATATATTTTGTGTTTTTCTTACGGAACCATTCGGTTGGATCTTGATTATTTTATTTTATTTATTTACCATACAAATTGCAATTAGGAGCCTTTCTTGATTATAAATAAAATTGATGGTTTCTAAAGGAGCATGTTAAAAAGTTCACTCTGCATGTGGTCGAGGTCTAATTAATCAAATGAGTTTAGATATGTCAAAATAGGTCTGATAGATTAGGTTTGAAATAAATGTATAATTTTTTATATTAAATTTATTAGAAACTTAATAGAAGATCGGTTAATAAAATTTATATACTGTTATTTATTATTGTATATATATTTATTTATTAATATATATATATATATATATATATATATATATATTTTGAATGTGGTTCCATTGGATAATTTCCTAATTAATTAACATTATATGTGTGCTTAATTTGTCTTGACTTTTTCATTGATTTTGCTTAACCAGTCCCCTTCTCGATATGACCTCCTCATGTTATCATTAAATTGGATTGAAAAATCCTCCACCACATAATTAATTAAATTAAATTTAACATCAAATTAGATTGAAACTATTTCTCCAAACAATTTATTAAAAATTAATAGCTAAAAAAGTTGTTCGTACATTCTTTCATATATTTTTTTCAAAATGAGAAATGTTGTGTGACATGGTCTCATGTCATGAGATTTTTTTTTTAATCTTATTACTTTTTATCTTTTTATTTATTATATGAATGATTCATAAAATAGTTTAATTAAAAGATTATCATTTTTTATAATCATATAATACTTTTAATTTATTAAGGTATTATCACTTCTTATTATTCTCATGAAATTATCTCACACAACTTTTTACCTGCAATATACCTGTTAATTTTTATTTTGGAGGAAAAAATCTATTTTTACTTTGAACGGATTATTATGCAAAGCTTGAAGATGCATTTATCATGTTTCAAATAATATCAACTTTATTCTCAAAAAGCTTACAAGTTACAACTAGTAATAATATAATTCAATGTTAACCCATTGTATCTCAATCCTATTTATTAGTGCATTTACCAGTTAATTATATATCCCATTACATGTACACCATTGAGTAATTCTTCCCGTTATATATACACCCTAATATATAAGGTTGATACTAATATTTAAATTTTAGTGTTAAATTTATGATTTAATTTACCCTTATACTACATACACATGTATATATATAACAATAAGTAAATAATTCTTCTTATCCAAATCATAATTTTACCAATAAGTGCATCCACTAAGAAGTAGTAGTTGAGAGGAAACTTTTCTTTACAACTCCACATATATTAGCATGAGGGAGCAAGGAAATGAAATAAGAAAATGATCTATACAATAATTGATCTACTTAATAATACTGTATTAGTATTTATTATCTTTCTTTCTCACCATAAAGTATGTGAAAATATGTGAAAGATAAATGGAGGAATTTATACGTTAACCAAGGTAGTTCATCAATGTTGACATAGGCACCAAACACAGTCCCCTTTTTCTAAGCTTTTCCATGTTCTTGCTCTCCATATCATCCCACTTTTCTTCTCCTTCTTGTTTCCAAAAACTATTCGAGATCGCCTGTTTTCCCTATAATTTAATTTATTAATTAAAAGGGCTTGAAAAATAATTAATTAAGAAAAACTACAAACTTTACTTGTATTACAAATTAATCCCACCTTTAAAAAATTACAAAAAGAACCCACCTTTAAGTGTTGTTACAAAATACATTTAATGTGTAATATGCTTCTCAGACGTGAGATTAAAAGTTGAGTTCTTTTTTAAAAGAATTGGATACGTTTTTCAACAGCTAGGGTTCTTTTTGCAATTTCAAAAGATATAGATTAATTTACAATAAAAATAAAAGTAAAGTTTTTTTTTTCCAATTAATCATAAAAAATTATATATAATACTTATATACTACTAATTAATTACCAGAAAATTAGCAGAAGCAACATTATGATCTGTGTTCTTGTAGTTGACCTCCATTTGCTTCAAACTGCTAACCTATTCCATGAACCAAACTCCAAACATAATACTAATTCATTAACAAGAGAGAGAAGAGAGAGAGAGAGGGGGGGAGAGAGAGAAAGTGGGAGACCTTAGGGCTATTGACAGGAGAACTAGCAGTATCTTCCAAGTCATCATCATATGAATACTTGCGATGATTATTCCTCTTCAAATTATTAAAATTCAATCTTCTTACAATACCCTGTGATCCATTCCAAGCTGCATCAGAGATCAAAGAAGGGCTGCTAACAAAGCTGCCATTTGAGCAAGAAAAGTCCTCCAGATAAGCAGTCCAACCACTCTCCTCTGCTGGATCTTCTGCGGGAGCTACTGCGCCGTCGATCGCGTCTTTTTCAATCGAACGAGTCTCCATGGATGAGCAGGATGAAGAAGGAGGAGGAGGGTGGTTGGTGCAGGTAATTGTGAGTTTATTTTAGGAAAGTGGAGAGGGTGTTATGAAGAAGGGATTTATATTGTTGTTGGCATTTCAAAGGTGTCAAGTAAGGGTGCCCACAATGTGGAATCTTCATATGGCCCACCAGGAGTTGAGGTAGTTAAGATCAGTTGGGAAGTTTTACTAACATTTTCAATTTTTATATACTTTTTAATTGAGCCAATACTCCATAAATGATTTAATTTTGTAGTGTGGATAACTATTATAATATGTTGCCAAAAGAGTTGAGAATCATGATAACATTCCTAATTAAAAGTGATATTTAATTGATAAAAAGTAATAACATTATGAACTACATATAATTAAAAGTGATATTTAATTGATAAAAAGTAATAATAATGTTATAAACTATATAAACAAATTATAAGTAATATAGATGAAAAGTGATAACATGAAAAAAATATATAAACAAATTATAAGTAATATAGATGAAAAGTGATAATATGAAAAAAAAAAATATTTTAGAGTATTGTTAAATACACACTCCTCCTTATTGAATACACATCATTTATTAAATATACACCCCAATTAAATTAATTATTTTATAATTTTATTTTTTACACACCCCTTAAAACTACAAAATTACCCTTTTAAAAATTAAGAAATATAAGTCTCCTCATCCCCTCTACATATTGCCGATGACGAAAGTGTCATCAAAGTTTTGCCTTGATGCTTTGATCTCTTCGAGAGAGATTGCAGAGATGGGAAGGCACTGCTTCTTATTTCTGAAAAAAATTTCTTATGAAGATGAAACATTTCGAGTTTCTTAAGATTTCCAAATTCCAAGTTGAAATGGAACACTCCCTATCAACCTGTTCTACCCTAATCTAAGAAGTACGAGGTTAGAGCAGCCGGAATCTCACTGGAGAATGAGTTGCTGGTCAAATTCAGGTGGCAGAGCGCTTATTTCCGGCGGGAGCCCGCCATGGAAAGTGTTGAGCTTGAGATTCATGGCAGTGATCATTGTAAGATTAGAAAGGTAAGGTGAGAGAATGCCCACTAAAACCATGGAAGACAAATTCAAGATTCTAACTCGATGAAGATGATTGTAAATCACACCGGCCCATTTGAAGAAATGAATGGAATCATTCCAGGAGTTGGATATTCCAAGTGGATCGTCAGTTGTTTTGGTAAACCACAGGTGATGCTGCTCTTCTGATCAACAGGTGAACGTGGTGCCGCCGTGGGAGTATATTAAATTAAATAATGGGTAATTTAGATATTTTAAAAATATATATTTTAATTATATAATAATAGGGGTGTTTATTTAGCGGCTTCCTATATTTTATTTTCTAATTATTATTTTTTCGTCGGACATTTCCATCAACAAGCATTTCATTTCCTCTTTTTTTTTTTTTCCCCGACATTATCATCACCAATCTCTCTTTCCAAATTACCTTAAACTATCCGAATAAGATGATCCAATCCTTGTCCAAGAGGTTGGCTCAGGCCCACGGGCAACATCTTAATTGTACTACTTCCATTTTTCACATCTTTTCAATTGTTTGGTTTTGACCCAATAAAAGATTAGGATAATTTAGACTATTTGAACTGGGCCAATTGATCCCAAACGATTTCTAACCACCATATATAGGAAAACCCAGATGGTTATGATTGATTGGGCCACTCAACAAGACTTATGGCCCAACAAATGATTTCGATTGCATATTTATGTCATATGATTGTACTACCTAAATTTTTATACTCCAGTAATTAAAAATTTTAGATTAGAAGAACATATATATAGAGTAAAATTCATATGATCGGACTTGCCCAATTAATTCATCCCTGAAATCAAATCAGGATGCAACTTGAAAGTCTACATTCATCTCGTTTTTTCTACATCATACTATCAAAACAACACGAGTTTGCTGGATTCTTGTAACCCTGTAAGAAAATCCAGCCACTGGTTGATCTGTTCTTACCCACATTCAAGCTTCTATCTACCTATGAAAATAAAAAGGAAATAAAAGGATCTAGAAATCAATAATGGGTTCTCCAATTGTGAGATTTCTCTCCAAGTTCCAATCGAGATTAAAGAGGTTGGCTGTGATGAACTTGAAGATCTTGTTCACGTTTATGTTGTATTTTGCACTTGAAAAAAATAACGTTGCATTTAATGCCTTGGCGTAAGCTCTTGCCTGTGTGAAATGTAATTAAACCAGAAAATAAACTTAGAATTTTGTAGTAAATATAAAAAATGAGAGCATTTTAAATTAATTACCTCGCTTGCGATTGTCCATTGCAGATCTATTGGTAGTTGGATGAATTCATCAAATTTAGTCCCTATTATTACTGGAATTGCATTCTGCAAAATCAAGAATTATGTTTCACTTCTCAAATTCAATGGAAATGAAATTGAAATAAATATTTTTCATGCCGTATATTATAACATAGATTATAAATGTATATTGCAATTTGCAAATATTATGTGAATTTTATTTTTTTAACCTGGTTGCACTTTCTGGCTTCTTGGTACCATCTGATCACACTGAAATTGCAAAGAATACATGAATTATGTTTCAAAATAATATTTTTTAAAAAAAATTAAACTCATAATTCATATAATCATATGCATACCTATTTAAGGTGCACCTGCTTGTGAGATCAAACATAAATAGCATAGCCACAGAATCTTTGCTTGCAATTGGAATATGATGGCGCGATGAATTATCACCTGTATGTAAAAATTCATTATATTTCATTTCATCATATCATATCATATATATATATATAATAAAATAAAAATGGGAGATTGTTGAAATATTAATAGAAAATTAAATAAATGAAAAAAAAAAGAAAAAGAAAAATCGTGTTGAATAATTAAAAAAGAAAAATTACCTCTCACTTCCCAAATGCTATAAGAAATCCTTGCCCCTTTAACATACAATGTTTTGTCCACGTGGTTGATTCCTGTAACTGCTAATTCTTCTTCCCCTGCATTTTTCTCCCCCGCATATTTTGTCTTCAATAGAAGAATATATAAAATTAGCAAATAATTCAAATAAATAAATAAACAAATCAATCAATTTTACACAAATTAAATATTATTCCAACAAAATTGAATCTACTGCTCACCAGAAAACTCGATTTCCCAATGTTGGAATCACCAAAGAGACTAATCTTCAAAGGGACTAAATCCGACGAATCCCTACCGTGATCAAGGGAACGGCGCGGCAGCGACACCGCATTGTCACGCGGCGGCGACAACGAGGCGGAGGAGGAGGAGGAGACCGCGACGGCGGAGCTCGGTGGCCAATGCCGGCAAGCGATGGAAGTTTTGCCTCTCCAGCAAGCGACAAATCGGCTCCAGATCGATCGGATGTATCGACGGAGGACAGAGATTCGCCAGAGGATTCGTTTCTTAACACTGAAGTGAAATTTCTTTCGGCAAAGCTGATTTTGCTGCATCATCTTCACTTTTTTGCCTCAGATCGTTCCCCTCTCCCTCTCTCTCCTCCCTCTTTCTCCCCTCCCTCTCTCTCTCTTGCTCGTTATCTTTCTCCTTGGCGGTGGGAGATGAGTTTTTATTTTATTTTATTTATTATTTATTTTATTGATATAAATAAAAGAATGAATTCAGGTAATTTTGATGCACATTATGGTCGGTAACGGTCGGCGTGTCAATAGGTGCATAGGTGTCAACCTATTTTAGGGGTGGTTCCTATATCTTTGTCTTCTTTACATAAATAAATAATGATAATATAATACTCCATAATATTGAGTCTGGTGCCATCTAATCCATTAAAATTTAAAATAATTAATCTCCGATTTTAATTAATAATCAATTTTTTAATTTATTTAATTACTATTATATCCTAAATTACATCATTAAACTTTTAGATGCATCGATGCACCCCATAATTACCCTATAATATTTACTCATTGGCATTAGCGTAATTCGATTTCGAACCACCAGTTGTGATTACAAAAAAATTAGAAATTGGAACCAAATCGGTCCCAAGCCGGTTCACCGATTCACAATTTCTTAGAAAAATAAATAAATAAACTTTTGGTTCGAAGCGAAATGTCATTTCCAATTCCATTAATAATGATTCGATTTATTAAATGATGAGTCAAAATTGAATCGGAATATATTTGATTTTTTCAATTCCATTTTGGTTGATTTTGATTTGAACAGGTTACCAGAATCAAATTGGAATAAATTCTTTTGAGTTTACATTTTGATTGATTTCGATTTAATTTCATTTACATTTTGATTGATTTCGATTTAATTACCGATTCAACAGTTCGATCTTCAAGTTTAAGTTAAAATGTGAATATCTACTTTAAGGGTATATTTTTATTCGTATTAGTTTATATTTTTAATTTAAGAGTCATTTTGGGATGCACATCAATATTTATAAGGTAAAATGGGTTAGTGTGGTTAGTTTTTTTATTAAAAATTTTTAATTATATTATATTATTTAATGGTGAATCAAATTTAAAATTAATCTAACGGTTAAAATCGTTCAGTGCACACCCTAATCCGACTATTAATTTAAAACAAGAATGAGGCTTGCGTGCACCCGGGCGCACGGAACACATTCCGTGCGCCTTTAGAAATTTTGTATTATGGGTAAGGGTACATTAATTTGGTCTAAAGGGTATACACTTTAATTACTAAAAGGTATACAATTTTGTTCTAAAGGGTATACACTTTTTATTAATATTTTTTTTTCTTTAGAAAATAAAGGGTACACATTTTTATACTAAAGGGTATACAATTTAACACAAAATTCTAAAGGCGCACGGAGTGTTGTCCGTGCGCCCAAAATTTTCTTTAGAAAATAAATGGTACACATCTGTATACTAAAAGGTATACAATTTAGCACAAATTTCTAAAGGCGCACGGAAAGTGTTCCGTGCGCCCGGGTGTACAGGAGCTTTTGCCTTAAAACAATAATTTATGTAATGAAATTACTAATTAGATAACCAAAAATAAGATGATTTTACGGTAAATAATTTATTTAAAATATTGTATCAAATTAAAACAAAGTATATAGAGCTTAACATAATTCGATTAAATATGTGGAAGCAAAACAAATTTAGAGAATGTCGGCTGGCAGTTTCGTGATGAATATTCGGCGCAATTGGTGGATCAGGACGAGGAACAGTGAACATGGGCTTATATGACGTGTTTGCATTACATAAAATTAACTCATACACGCATTCACGTTTTTGTTTTATAATCTATAAATCGCGCTTGTCATGCATGCATTTGCGTTTTATGTTTATATTTGAAATTATTATTTCTCGAAAATTAATTAAATTTTATTGAAAGTTATTTAAATTATGGAAATAATTTTGAAGTAATTAGCAAGTATATATATTTAGGTCAGCATGTTTTTCTGAATAGACGAGCTGATATTAAGACAAACAATAATTTCATTCCCAATATTTATTTGGGATATTGGCAAATCTGATCTGAACTTTAAGTGCATTTAGAATAGAAAATCTAATCTAATTTAAGGTCATAAAAAAAATGGCAAAAGCACATGTGTCCCAAACTCTCCCCCTCTATATTATATTGTTAGGGGTTTAAATTGAGTTTGGAGACATGCTGTTCCCGGAAACACAAGAACTAAATTGAGATTGGGAACACGGTGTCCCGGGAACACTAGAGCCTCCCTTTAAAAAAAATAGAATAATAGAAAACAGTTAATTGACATTGAAGTAATGATCAATAGGATTTTCTACTTTTATGATGCTCAAATCTCATGTTTTATTTAGGTCTTGCGTATCATATTATATACTGTTTTGTGTATATATAAATCATATGATAAATAAAATCTAATCATATTTAATAAAAAATGAAAAAAACGATAATTCAGTAACAAAAGACATGCTCAAAATAAGAAATAGCCATACCACGAATCTTTATAATAAAAAAGTAAATACTTGAAGAATATTTAATTTCCTATATATTATTTGTACAAATGGCTATTTTCACTGTAAAAATTTCTCATTCAAGTTGAATGAGAGAGCATATGATCCTGCATATATATAACTAATAAATTATGTTGATAATGTACATGGAGAGTATGATGGCCCTGCATAACAACCTCGTATACATACAAATCAAACTATGAATAACGAGATTAGAACGCAGTACGTACAAATGATGATCCCACCTTCAAGTTTCTCCATTCTTGATCATCTCAGCTGCTCGGCCCGTCCGAAACTTGACTCGGGCGACTCCTCGAAAGATCTCCACTACTCTTTCTTCTGAGCATTTCCTTGATCTCAGCTTCTTTTTTGTCCACAAACTCCATCAAGTCCTTGAAGCTAGGGGTTCGTAGGCTGCGCCTACTAGGACGTGCAGGTTCAGCTGCCTCGATGCTCTGTTGCTCGCCTTCCGTGTTGTATCTGCTGAACTGCCAGCAAACCCTGCTGAAGAAGACGACCAGCGCAAGAAAACAAGCGATTCCACAGATGAGAAAGAGCCCCCAAAAGCTCTTGAGTGAAAGCCGGTTGTCATCAATGGGGTTCGTTTGGACAGTGCATGCATCTTTAGACAACCATTTGTCGTGGATTCTTTGGAGCTCTCCGTTTTCTGACAGCTGAAGAATGGCGGTTGATAAATCTACTGCCAAAGGCGAGTCCCTTTGAAATGCCTGTGCAGATGTGTGAATGATTAGTAGAGTTGGTAAACGAATTGAGTAGTCATCACTGAATTGTTAAGAGATTGAATGCGATGAGTGCTTACGAATCCCCATCCGCTTTTTGTGAACTCTCGTCCCACGGTGCTGAACTGGCACTTCGTGCTGGCTAGAAAGAGCTCGATATAAGGAAGCTCATCTACAATGGCAGCAACTCCACCGTTGTCTGGACCCTTTTGAAGAGCTTGGATGTATTCGTCTTGGGTTTTCAACACGTGGAGTCTAGATTCTGCTACGTTTAACTCGTTCTTAAGATAGTTGTACGCGAAGGAGCCGTCCTGGACACCTATGGGCTCAGAGCTTGCAGCCAAGGAGTCTATTCCTTGAATTCGTGAAGAGAGCTGCTGAACTGTGAGGATTGATGTCAAACTAGCTGTATAGCTTGAATTGATGATCAACACGACGAAAAGCCACAGGATCAGCACCAAACGTCCCAATGTGCTCACAGTGTTCTCTCCTGCATAAAGTCGACAATGATCAAGGTTAACCAAAAGGCTGCTCATGCAATGGGATCAATAACAATGATTGAAGATGTTTAATATGCTGAGAATACTTACTGTGTGCGAAAAACATGGTTGAGAAGCTAAACCTGAAAGATTGAGATACAATTCTTGTAAGAATGGTAGCAAGATCTAATGGACTTATCCTAGCTAGAAGCAATCTGATTTCTAAAATGGAATAAGCATGAGTGGTATATATTGATATAGCTGCGAGTACACTGACCAAAAGACAGTTACAAGTTGTTGCCTTGGTGGCCCTCGGAACTCAGTATTCGTTCGATGCTCAAGGATCCAAACAACGGTTCCTACGAAAAGAAAGAAGCTGCCAGTGACAGCCCACATTTGCCACGTGAATGGCATGAGGAATGACCATGGTTTTGATTTCACCTCCTTCACCGGAGCAACTACAACAAGCCCAGATTCCATAAAAGGCTGAGTGAAGTCCACAATTCTTGTTCTATTCATAGTGATGGTCACATCTCCCACCGCTGCATCGAATTTCTGCAAATAAATAAGAGTATCTTACCAAAAGCTTGAGATCACATGGAAATGTATCGTAGTAACTAGTTTATGCTGATCTTTTTAGTTGATTGATGGGAATGGAAAGAAGATTACTCACATTTTCTGCGACGTCATATACAAGATTACCGAATGACGGGTTTCTTTTACCGTCTCCATACATGATATACTGGTGATGGACGGGGTAAGGCAACAACTCAACAGCCGCTTCGAATACATCAATGCAGTATCCTCTGGCCCCTAAGGGACCCTTGTCTTTGGTTACAACGTCGGGATAACTGATCCTGTTAGGCACAGCTATTCGTAAAGGCTTCCCATTGTTGGGAAAGACCCATCCCCGAGGTTTCACTGTGGTTTCACCGGGCCATAGGACACTATATAGATGCTGATCCTTGCGAGAAAAGTTTGCTTGCTTTGCATATAAAGTTTCAGGAGGAACAATAGAGAGACCCGAGTGATTAGACCAGTAACCGATCCTCCGAGATCCAGTCCCACCAATGTTAAGAATATCAAATGCTGGATGAATCAAGTTCTTGTCTGAATTGTACTGAATTTGCCCAGATATACCTGTGAAGTTTGATGAAGTAAGAATCTGGAGCAACTTTGGGCCTTGGTTGAAAATTCGGAGGGCAGTTAGACGGAGGGCACTTCCCTTGACATCATGCAAGCTTGGATCATCAGAGAAACTGACAGTGCCACCGGCATTAAAGAAAGCATCGAGTGCTCGAGCTACTAACCATACAGAATCATAAGCATATAGAGCATATGAGTTAAATCTTGAGGTCCTCTTGTTCTTTATATTTCCCCATCGAGAACTGAATCCTGTTTTGAGATCAGAGTCCGGAGTGTGATGGCGAAGTGCAATAACACCTTGTAGAAGATCTGCAGTCTGTGGATCAATAGATTCTGTGGAATCTAGAATACAAGGAAGCCAATCTGTAGTAATCCAAACATAGCTCCTGCTCATCATTCCAAGTTTTTTTGCTACCGAAAAGACGTTAAGACCAGTATCAGGATTCACATGTACAACAAAAACCCTTGATTCCATCAGGTTCACCTCGACCAACAAGCTGTCAATGTCGCTCTTTGGACCTCCAGGTGTAAATGCTGCCTTGTAAGAAATCTTGGCTCGTTTCTTCGCAAGTGCATCGCCTAATATGGAGATGCCATTTCTACCATTGTCATCATCAACAAAGATGGCTGTCACTTCTCTCCATTCAAAATAGTCAATCAGATCAGCAATTGCATACATCTGGAAATAATCATTAGGTACAGTGCGGAGGAAGTATGGATACTGCAGAGACGAAAGTGAGGGATCGGTGGCAAATGATAAAAGTGGGACATGAAGCTCATTCACAACATGGGAAATCACGTGAGCTATCCCTGAAGACAACGGACCAAGTGCAGCTACGACGTCATTCCCAACCAGCTGCATAGCTACACGAGTAACGACGCCCTGTCAAAATTTCCTCATTTTTCTTATTTTTTTGACTAACTATATGTCATTAATAAGTAGACCTTAGAGAGTAGAATTTCAGAGATGAGAAATTGCTTACGAGTCCCCTGATTTTCCACTTTAAGCATATGTTTTGAACACCAAAAGTACATAATAAAACACGGTCATCAACAAATTACAAACATGAGGAAAAATTAACTTTGATTAATTACGAGGATATGAACATGAATATCAACTTAAATGACATGCATAGTTGATCATGAACTCTCCCATGAAAGAACCAGTCTATGCTCAATAAGGTGACAAACATAGACAATTTCAGGCATCACAGACAAGTAATCCTACAAACTATCAAATACTAGAATCAGAAGTGATTTTTCAACAAAGAACAAACAAGAACAAATGAGGACGAATTACATATGATATACTTGTATGGGTATTCCTTCTTTGATCGAAAATATTATAGGGAAATACTATATAGAATCACGGAGTTCATCACTTCAAAAGAGCTCTCTACCTAAACTCCTCAGATTAACAGAGAAATAAGAAATTAAACAAGAACTTACCTTCAACTGTGCCCATGAATCCACTGCAATTTGTATCCTGCACAACAAGATTGATCTTTCTGTTCTTCAGAATATTGGTATCAGCATTCACATCATCAACTGCAGCCAGAATTGCTGGAGTTACAGATCTTCCAATGACTGAATCGAAAGTGAACAAAGCCCCAACATTCACCACACTTGAATTTCCAGAACTTGAATTCCTACTCTGAGCTGTGACTCCCATGGCAACACACACACAAGAAATCAAAAACTGTAAACCCCTCGTCATCCACAAACGGGTCTCCATCTTCCAGCAAAGCCCACAAGTTTTAGCAATCAAATCTTCAGAAACAACACAAAAACCATTGTTTCAATTAATCAAACACCTGCTGTGCATCCAGAAGTTGCAGGAACTTAAAAGCCCAAAAAAAATTTGGTTTAATTTGGGCAAGATAAAGATTATACGGCACCATACCATGAATAAGATTGAAGTTTAAAGACAAGCTAAATTATATGGGTGGAGTGGGGTGGGGTAGATAGATTTTTCTCAATGGTAGACTACAAAAGGGGACAATTATTTAAGGAATTTTTAAAGGGATAGAGACAAAAAAATCGCAGCTTGCTATAAGATATTTCATTCCACATGGGGAAAAGGAAATAAGATGATTAACATAAACAAGAATTGAAAAACATGCAGGGACAAGAATCAATCTCTAGCTTGGAAGTACGGAACAGAGGGCTATGTAAGATGCAAACATAAGCATTCACAAATCCAAGAACCATTTGATTAATTAATCACTTTTATTAAGTTGAATATTAAGAAAATGGAAAAAGCATCAATCTTTTTCTTTTCCTGCTGTTTCACGTGGATAAACTATGCGAATGAATGGAAAGAGACAGTAGGTAGTTACATTAGTTAATGCAAACATTAACTGCATCTATTCATCAGTCAGACCTCAAGTTTGAATTCTTCTTTGGTTGTCCCTCAAAGAAATCTATCAAATTAAGATCTGCATTCCTATTTAAATCTTGTAGTGTGTAGAAGTAGAATTCCTCTGAATCATGTAAAACAAAATTAAACATTAAAAATATAATAAAATATGATTAATTTACTGAATTAAAAGCAAGTTGACATATGAATTATTATATTATTATTACAATATAAAAGAATAAAAGTGGGAGTTTGGTTGTGGAAGAGAGTGGAGAGCCAATTAGAAGCGTTAATGGGCCAATGGCAATAATCTTCCAAGGTAGGAAAAGAATGTGATTCTTTTGCCAATATTTAATCTTATTTATAGCTTTATTGACATTGTACTTGGAATCACAGATGATAATTCATTTGTAATTATTCTCAGCATAAACATTACAACAGCTCTATCACGTTAGATTCTTTTTATATGTTCTGGTTTTAATTTGACAACTTATTCCAGTTGTTAGAATAGTTCCTTTTTTTTTTAAACATAATTGTTAGGATATTTATAAAATTAAAGCTGAGTTTTCTGGTTGCACCAAATAAAGACCCAAAATCGAAATAACCAATCAATTTTTATTTTTTTTAATTTTAAAAATTTTAACTGTGAAATATAAATAGTTCACCCAAATAAATTTTCACATACAAATAAAATTAATTGTAGGCGTGTTCATAAGTTGACCATTTTCAGGGGTTGTTTCATGTCAACGCGTCATTTTATTTAATTGGATCGTGAACAATGAATACACTAGTTTATTAATTAGCACTCTATATATTTTGCTTATTTATTTCTTAAATCGAATTCTAATTTATAATATGTTTTATGCTATTAAATTAAATTTAACAATTTTCTTTTTAATTATATATAATTATTATAGCACTTCTTGTTTTTTTTTTTTAATATTGATTAAACAAGGAGGTCGACTGCACAGGAGCCTCACTCTTATCAAAGACCCATAATTCTTTGTCTTAAACTTTGTGGCAAAGAATTAACCACTCTTAATCATTGTCGACAATTTTCAGTAGTGATTAGAATTAATTGTGGAATTAAAGATTCTTATTCTCTTATTATAACAACAAAATTTGTATTTATTAAGTAATAAACATAAAAAAAAATTACAATGATAATTTAAAATGGATTTAACTTAAGTTGACTTTCTTACCTTGGTTTCTTGGTCTCAGATCAGAGAATGTTCTTGATCTTGACTTGGGATCTTGATCTTCAAAATTTTCTGGGTCTTCACGATTTTTAGAGTGATTGGAATGAGGACTGAAGACCCTTATTTATAGGTGAAGGAAACTACTTTCAAGATATTTTTTCCTTAAAAAAATATGTTGGGCTTTTCCTTTTAATTAAGTCTGCTGAACTGTATATGTGCCTATTTAATTTAAATAGATCTGTTGGACTGGATTTGAGCCTATTTAATTTAATTAGGTCTGCTAAATTTGATCTGACTTAATTGACTTGAATCAAACTCAATTGATATATTTGGACTTGTTTAACTTGGGTCAGGCCAACTTGACTTGAATTGACCCCACTTGACTTGGATTTGGTCTCAAATATTTATACTCCATTAATTATCAATTATTTATTCATTTATTTTAAAAAATTAATTTATTTAAATTCCTTAATAAATAAATATTTAATCAATATTTAATATATTTCTTTTGCATATCATTAGGCAATAAAATTTTATTCCATACAATTATTCCCCATTTATAAAACCAATAATTGATGGGGTGCGGCATATTTATAACTTTCTTCATTTGAAAATTGAAACTAATTATTTCATGGTTGGGGCCATACTAAGTTTGCAATACAAAATGAAAAAAAAAAAAAAAATATATATATATATATATATATATATATATTAAACTTTATAATTCAAACAATTATATCCAATGCCTAATTTTAACTTCCATGAATAAAAAATCTGAAAAGTAAAAATAAATTAATAATAGAAATTTTATCAATTCAAGGCTTGAAAAATGAATAAATTATCAATTTAGGGCATAAATTATTTTTTTTATAAATTCAGAGTTTGAAATATGTATAACTATCAATTCGGGGCCTAAATTAAGACCCTAAATTGATAAAATAAGAGATGATATTTGATAAATTCAAGCCCTGAATTGATTTTAACAAAAAAATATTTCAGGTCCTAAATTGATAGAAAAAATAATTTAGGCACTGAATTAATAGTTTACCCATTTTTCAGGCCTTAAATTGATAAGATCGGACAAAGCGGTGTAAACTCAAACCAATAATCAACTAAACCGGCTAGAAAACCAATTTAGTAAGATTTTTTTAAGAGTTGACACAAATCTAAGTTATCAAACTACACAATATATAATATTAAAAAGATAAAAGAAAATAAGAAAGGGGACAAAGAGAATGGAAGGGGAAACACGAAAATAAAGAGCCAACACATGCGACTTGCAAGAAAGAGCCTAAACAGGTGACTATGAGAATAATATATGATTAAGTAGTATATGGTGTAAAATAATAGAGCACGACTACAGTCATGTGAAGAGCCAAGGAATGGCAAGGGGATGGACCGTAACTAAACATGAACTACCGCATGAAGCAAACAGAAGGGCTGATCACGGGCTGAAAGACCTGGCCATAATCGGACAAATGCTTCATGATCAGCAACGGGTTTAAAATGGCAATAGTGCCGTAGGAGTTTAATAAGTAGAATTTAATTATACATTTAAAACATAATCTAGTTACGTGTGATGATCAAATCCTATCTATCAACAAACTTGATCGATCTTCACACCGTTCCTCTACACTTCACAGTTCACACATTTATCCATTTACTTGAGTTGCATGCATGTTATGATGTTCAAAGAATTTCTTGATGGATTCTTCTTTCTCATCAACGAAGTCGAAAAAGTTTTGAATGGCGCGCGAAAGGAAAGCGCTCGATGAGACTGCGAATGCAGACGACGAAGGGTCCGTCTGCCTCCTTCGAAAGCTCATGTACTGTCGAACAGTTCTGATGAGAAAGAGAGAGATGGCTGTGAGTGCAACCACTCCACAGATAGAGTAGAGAGCCAAGAAGCTGATCAGGTGAAGCTGATTAGGCTCGTATCTTCTTGTCTCCTTTCCGGGGCAACCCGATTGACAAATCCATTTCTCATGGATCTTTTGCAGCTCACTATTCTCAGTTAGTTTCAGAATTGCTGCTGATATGTCAACAGCAAGAGGAGAGTTCTTCTGGAAAGCCTGGTGCATCAGAGAGTCGAACAGCATTAGTCGTATCGCCTGATTAGGCGATACATTCGCAGTATAAGCATGCAAATTTGAATCACATGACAAACACTTGAAGAAGAACTTACAAATCCCCATCCCCTCTTTGTGAATGGCTGCCCAATGATTCCATAATCAGTCTGATTCATCAAGAATAGCTCTACGAATGGAGTTTCGTCTACAATGGCAGCCACGCCTCCGTGTGCTGGCCCTCGTCTCAATGCAGTCTCATATTCTTCAGGGGAGCCTAACGAAACAAGCCTAGAAGGGGGTATTTCTAGACTATCCTTCATGTAGTTGTAAACAAAGGATCCCGCTTGATATCCGATTGGCAATCCGCTTGAAATCAAACTTTCGAGTCCTGTGATGCCCATTGAGTGCTGCTGGACCGTAAGGATTGATGACAAGCTAGCTGTGTAGCTTGATGTGATCACTAACAACAAGAATAGCCATACCACCATTACAGCCTTTCCCAGTGTGCTCTCTGTACTTTCATCTGTGATATTGCAATAGAAAGTTCCATATTGTGTCAGCTAGATTCAATCTCTGTCGTAGATTAGAAGACGTACGTAAAGTACTTACTGTTCACCTTGAATAGAGTGGAGAAGCTGAAGCTGCATCATAAGTTAGCTCAGAGTTCATCACTTCGAAATTCTTATTATAAGGCTGTTTCAGAAGGTGTTAATAATGCTTACAAAAACATTGTACGCAGCTGTCTCTTAGGAGGGCCACGAAAATCATCGTTCACACGGTGCTCAAGTATCCAAATAACGACTGCAATGATCACGAACGAAACAGCAGTGGCACACCACAGCTCTAGAGTGAATGGTTTTAGGAAAACCAGCAGACCACTTGATGTTGAATTTCCAATTGGAGCTACAATGACAAGGCCTGTAGCAGCAAATGGCTGAGTGAAATCAACAATTTTTATCCTGTTCGTAACAATAGCTATGTCCCCGACAGCTGCATCGAAAACCTGACAGTGAAGTTATAAACAATGAGCAAGTTTTTCTTGAAATAGAATAAAATTAACCAAACAGAGTAAGTCCTATTAGTCACTTACTTGAGTTGAAACCATTCTAACAAGTTCATCGTAGCTCGGGTTTTTGAGGCCGTCTCCAAAAGGCTCGAATATGAAAGGAACGCCGTAGGGAACCTGCTTCAGCACTGCATTAAACAAATCAATGCAGTAACCTTCTACGCTGAGGTTTTTGTTCTTCTCAGTCACAAATTCATTGAAACTCACTCTCCTTGGAAATCCTATTCTCAAGGGTCTCTCTTTCGTCGCTAGCTGCCATCCACGAGGCGTTTTGGCCACTCGTCCAGGCCATGTTATGCTATCAAGCCTCTGATCTTGGACGGAAGGGCGAACTTTGTTACCTCTGAGAGATTCTGGACTTTGGATAGAGAGACCAGTGTCATTAGACCAATAACCAACTATATGAGTTCCATTTCGGACAACATTTATGATTTCATATTGAATGTCCATAAGGTTGCGATCATCATCAAAATGAATCTGACCTGTCAAGCCAGTGAAATTTGAGCTTGATATGAACTTTACAAGTGCTTCTCCACCACCAAAAACTACAGAGTTTCGAAGATCCAACTTCTCGTTCGAAGAAAACGTGATGCTTCCTTGCTCTTTCAGGAATCTAGCAACCGAATAAGCGACAAGCCACATTGTATCATAAGCATAGAGACCATAAACAGTTAATCTTGAATGTGTTGAGCCCTTCTGCTGCATGTTTCTCCACCGAGACACGAAGGCCTTCTTCATGAGAGTATCACGGATACGAGGACGAAGTGTAACCACCCCTTGAAGGACACTCAAGGAATCTCTGTTACTAGGCAGAGTATCTAATGTAGAAGAGAGCCAGTCTGTTGCAAACCATACATAGTTTTCTTTGATCATACCGAGGTTTTTCACTAATTTGAAAAACTTCAGCTCAATGTCAGGACTAATATGGACAACGTAAACACGAGGACCAAGTGACTTTGACTTGATTAGAGTATCAGAGACCTCACTAAGGTTACAGTGAGGAGATAAAGGAAGTTTGTAAGAAATTTTGGACATTTTCTTGGCTAGCTCATCACCTAGTGCGATAACTCCGTTCCTTCCATAATCGTTATCCTCAAAGATGGCAATAACCTGTTTCCATCCATATAAGTTGATCACATCAGCAATGGCAGCCATCTGGTTGGAGTCGGATGGTGTTGTTCGAAAGAAGTAGGGAAATTGGAGGGAAGATAGTGTTGGATCAGTAGCAGCGAATGATATCAAAGGAATTTGGAGCCCGTTTGCGATGTTTGAGACGATATGTGCTATGGCAGAAGACTGTGGACCAACTATAGCCACCACTTCATTTTCAATCACCTGGAAAACTGATAAAACTGTGCATTAAAACTAGATGCTTATTGATTATGAAATATATGAAACCTCAAACAATGTACTAAGATAGAACATAGAAACAATACACATGTAAGATGTGGTGTGATTTCTGAATCTTCAAATTTTACATCTTCCATAGACAAAGTTGAATCCTACATTACTACAATCACAATAAAAACCATAATTTCTTTCCACACTGCCTAATTTATAGTGCATGAACAAGCAAGCCATGTTAAAAGATAATTGCTTCCCATTTCCTCCTCTTCATTTCTCTAGAAAACAGAAACTACTGTGGGAATATGTATAAATCATGTAAAATTTAAAGAGACAAGAAACAAAAGTACAAAAACCTCAGGAAAACAAGGGCAGAAAACACAACCTTAGCTACAAAATAAACAGTAAAACTATATATACATATAACAATACACACAGAGAGAGAGAGGAGGAACCTTTAATTGACCCCAAAAATTCAGTGCAACTTGAGTCCTCCATAATCACCTCCAATTTAGTTCCATAAAGGATTGTGGGATCTGAGTTTATATCTTCAACTGCCATTTCCATGGCTGTTTTTGCCACTCTACCAATCACAGAATCAAAAGTAAACACAGCACCAACTTTCACCACAGAAGGCTTCTCACAGTTCACATGAGGAGTATCAAGAACCAACATTGCTGCAACAGTAAAAGCCACTGCCATAATTGAAAACTCCATTCTTGGTAGGACCAAAATCGTTACAGGGAAAGCAAACAGAAACCAAGAATTCGCATGGATCTTTCTTAAAATCTCAAAACTTTGCAATCATGAATGATGAAATTAAGAAACATTGAACCAAGAATAAGGGAAGCATTTTACTTAAGAAGTCATTTCAAATAGCAATTCAAGAGTGCATTTTTTAAGCCCTTGGTAAGGGAAACGTGATAGTATTGTGACTGCAGCAATAGTGATGAAAGATAAAACTCATTTTTCTTTAACATGCCCCACAATATAAATCCATCTGAATCTAAGGAAAATATTAAGGGCGAGGAAAGTGAGAAAAGAAAAAAATGCAAATGATTAATTTAAGGAGAACCAATCAGGAAAAAGAAAAAGAAAAAGAAAAAGAAAGTGGTTGATGTGGTGTTCATGGGGGAATATTGCTTTCAGTGGACATGAATCATTCTTTTACTTTGTCTCCATTCATGAGAAAAAGATGAATGAATTTGTAGGGAAGCTTGCTGACTCTTCACGAAGAGTCTTTCCCTAGTTGACTAAATCTTGATTTAATTCATATTCCTAATTTATTGCTGTTATTAAAATTAGAGATTTATTTACCTTTTCCACCCACCATATTCACGGTGATTTAAAATCATTTTCTAGTGTGTCAATCAAAGTTTCAGTCAAAGAAATTGTCTACATTTTTATGGTCGAAATCATATTTTCTTTCAAGGGGGACATGTATACATGATCACATGAACGAAATAGATTTTTCACTTGTTTGAGCGTTTTATAAAAGTTGATAGAGAATGAATTGCAAATTTATTTATATTATAAAAGATTTTTTAAGAAATATCATTAAAGAGAATTCTTCTCTATAGGGGGAAAAAAAAGTAGTTACACAAAAAAATCTTATTAACAATTACTTTTGTCTATGATATATATATTTAATGTAATTTAAATTATTTTGAAAATCTGAATTTTTTTTCATCGATATTATTTATATATTTCTTTGCAATTGAAGGAAAGAATAAACTAAAAATATATGTCTGCTGACCATATTAATAGTTATTTTTTGACTAATAGAAGCGTCTTAGTAAGGTTAAATACGAAAATGGGTCCTGAAGTAGCATTTTTAAATTTTAGTCATTTTTTTATTACATTTCTCACTTTTTGTCCTTCATTGTCCGTTTTTAATTCTTTTGACCTAAATTTAGTTTTTTTCGCCGATAATTTAAGAAACACGCCGAAAAATTATGCGTGAGTTGCACACGCTCAAAGTTGGCCCTGTAATTATGGACTGTTCCAACCTCAGTCATTTTCTTATTGAAATTTTTAATTTTTGTCCTCCATTATCTGATTTTAGTCATTTTTTTCCAAATTTAGTCTTTTTTGCCCAAAATTTTAAAAATTCGTTGGAAATCATACGTGAGTTGCACGCGCTCAAAATTCACATGCTCACGATTAAAGAAACCTTTAATGTTTGCTGCGGAGTTTTGGCTGCCGAGAACCCTCACCAAATTGAAGAAGAAACCCCAAGTTCAAGCCCTAATTGATCAATTAGGGCTTCCGAACGTGCGGCGCCAACACAATGATCGGAGATGAAGGGCACATGACATCTTGGGCAAAGAAGGCGGCGTATTTCGATTGGGATTGATAATTCATGATCCGATTTTTTTGTTTCTCGATGAATCGACGTCGGGATTGGATTCAACCAGCACTTACATGGTGGTAAAGGTTATGCAGAGGATTGCTCAGAGTGGAAGCATCGTGATCATGTCGATTCATCAGCCTAGTTATCAAATTTTGGGATTGTTGGATTGCATGATCTTTCTATCTTGTGGATAGAAGGTTTATAGTGGCCCTCCATCGCTCCATCGAATTTGCCAATGTTCTTCTTAGATTTCAAGCATCCCATTCCGATTAACGATAATCGGATTGATTTCGCACTCGATCTGATCCGTGAACTCGAGGGCTCACCCAGTGGAACCAAAAGTTTCTTTGAATTCAACAAATCCTTGAAAAGCATTGAAGAGATCATCAAGTAATCAAACCAACTCCGATTACGCAACCTTTATCAAGCATTTTCAGAGGAAAGCTTGTTTTCGGCGCCACCGCTAACGGCGTCTCCACCAATCCGTCATTAATTCCAGCGTTTGTGAACCATTCTGGATCGAAACGGCGGTGCTGTCGAAGCGATCCTTCTCCTCTGAGCCAAAATTCCCAAATTTTTGAGCGCGTGCAACTCACCCATGATTTTCAACAAGTAAATTTTCGGAGAAAAATGACTAAATTTGGACAAAAAAGACTAAAATCGAACAATGGAGGACTAAAAGTGAAAATTGCAATAAAAATATGAATGAAATTGGAACAGTCCATACTTACATGACCAGCTTTGAGCGCGTGCAACTCACACATAATTTTCCAAGTTTTTTAAATTTTCGGCGAAAAATAACTAAATTTGAACCAAAAAGACTAAAATTGGACAACGGAGAACCAAAAGTGAGAGATGCAATAAAAAAATAATTGAAGTTGGAAAATGTTAGGACCAATTTTAATATTTACCCTCTTAGTAATAATAGGTAGATTAATTAATAATAATCATTGAAAATTTTGAATATGTAAATAGTCACATTTAAACACAAATCCCATTAATGTTCTTATAATATACTCCCTCCATCCGCTTCTAAGGTGTGCATTTTATTATTTTTGGCGTCCAGTTCAAATGTATCAATTTTTCCTATTTAGTAAAAAAGTACACAATATGGGCCATATGTCCACCACTTTCCTCTAATACAACTACTCACTTTACATATAATAATAATACTACTTAATCCACGTGCAAAAAGCAAACGGAAACGGACAACATACAACAGGACAGAGGGAGTATTAAAACATCAATTGAGTAAAATTTAAAGTACCTAATGATTTGTATCCACTATAAGGGTGTGTTTACATTCAAGGTCAATGGGGTTATCCCCTAATCAACCTGGTTAAATTTTGTTTACTTTAAAGGTTATAAGAAAGGGATAACCCTTCGAGCCAGCAAAGCCCGGTGGTTAAATTTGACATGGCAGGCTGTGGTAGGGTTATGGTGACCCTAAAAAATTGAGGGATTATTTCTGACCCGAAGATTTATTTTAGGAAATTATCATTTTGCCCTCCTTTTATTTAGAAAATATCACAAGAGTCTATCAATTATTCACGGGTCTTCTTCTCTGTCAATCAATCAACAGAAGTTCCCATTTTTAGGGTTCATAATTTGGGAAAATGCACTTCAGGAGATTTGCTGAATTATGAAAGGAGATTTGATTAATTATAAAAATAATGAGAAACTTCCTTCGAATCATCTTCAGATCAAGGGACAAGTTGTGGTCTAAAATGGATAATAAAATGGAATAAGCATATGAGTGATTTATGTTGATATAGCTGCGAGTATACTAACCAAAAGACTGTTACAAGTTGTTGCCTTGGTGACCTCCTTCACTGGAGCAACTACAACAAGCCCAGATTCCATAAAAGGCTGAGTGAAGTCCACAATTCTTGTTCTATTCGTAGTGATGGTCACATCTCCCACCGCTGCATCGAATTTCTGCGAATAAATAAGTAAACAGAGTATCATATCAAAAGCTTGAGATCACATGGACAAGTTCATAGTCACTAGTTTATGCTGATCTTTTTATTTGATTGATGGGAATGGAGAGAAGATTACTCACATTTTCCACGACGTCATGTACAAGATCACCGAATGACGGGTCCCTTTTACCGTCTCCATACATGATATACTGGTGAGGGACAGGGTAAGGCAGCAACTCAACAGCCGCTTCAAATACATCAATGCAGTATCCTCTGGCCCCTAATGGTCCTTTATCTTTGGTTACAACGTCGGGATAACTGATCCTGTAAGGAACAGCTATTCGTAAAGGCTTCCCGTTGTTGGGAAAGACCCATCCCCGAGGCTTCACTGTGGTTTCACCGGGCCATAGGACACTATATAGATGGTGATCCTAGTGAGAAAAGTTTGCTTGCTTTGCATATAAAGTTTCAGGAGGAACAATAGAGAGACCCGAGTGATTAGGCCAGTAACCGATCCTCCGAGATCCAGTCCCACCAATGTTAAGAATATCAAATGCTGGATGAATCAATTCTTGTCTTAATTGTACAGAATTTGCCCAGATATACCAGTGAAGTTTGATGAAGTAAGAATCTGGAGCAACTTTGGGCCTTGGTTGAAAATTTGCAGGGCAGTTAGATGGAGGGCACTTCCCTTGACATCAAAGAAACTGATGGTGCCAACGGCATTAAAGAAAGCATCAAGTGCTCAAGCTACTAATCATACAGAGTCATAAGCATATAGAGCATATGAGTTAAATCTTGAGGTCCTCTTGTTCTTCATCTTTCCCCATCGAGAACTGAATCCTGTTTTGAGATCAGAGTCTGGAGTGTGATGGCGAAGTGAAATAACACCTTGTAGAAGATCTGCAGTCCGTGGATCAATAGATTCTGTGGAGTCTAGAATACAAGGAAGCCAATCTGTAGTAATCCAAACATAGCTCCTGCTCATCATTCCAAGTCTTTTTGCTACCGAAAAGACGGTAAGACCAGTATCAGGATTCACATGTACAAAAAAACTCTTGATTCCATCAGGTTCACCTTGACCAACAAGCTGTCAATGTCGCTCTTTCGACCTCCAGGTGTGAATGCTGCCTTGTAAGAAATCTTGGCTCGTTTCTTCGCAATTGCATCGCCTAATATGGAGATGCCATATCTACCATTGTCATCATCAACAAAGATGGCTGTTACTTCTCTCCAGTCAAAATAGTCTATCAGATCAGCAATTGCATACATCTGGTAATAATCATTAGGTACAGTGCGGAGGAAGTATGGATACTGCAGAGACGAAAGAGAGGGATCGGTGGCAAATGATAAAAGTGGGACATGAAGCTCATTCACAACATGGGCAATCACGTGTGCTATCCCCAAAGACAGTGGACCAAGTGCAGCTACGACGTCATTCCCAACCAGCTGCACAGCTACTCGAGTAATGACGCCCTGTCAAAATTTCCTCATTTCCCTTATTTTTTTGACTAATTATATGTCATTAATAAGTAGACCTTAAAGAGTAGAATTTCAGAGATGAGAAATGGCTTACGGCTCACCCTGATTTTCCACTTTAAGCATATTATTTGAACACCAAAAGTACATAATAATAAAATATGGTCATCAACAAATTACAAACATGAGGAAAAATTAACTTAGATTAATTACGAGGATATGAACATGAATATCAACTTAAATGACATGCATAGTTAATCATGAACTCTCCCATGAAAGAACCAGTCTATGCTCAATAAGGTGACAAGCATAGACAATTTCAGGCATCATAGACAAGTAATCCTACAAACTATCAAATACTAGAATCAGAAGTGATTTTTCAACAAAGAACATAATAAGAACAAATGAGGACGAATTACATATGATATACATGTATGGGTATTCCTTCTTTGCTCGAAAATATTATAGAGAAATACTATATAGAATCACGGAGTTCATCACTTCAAAAGAGCTCTCTACCCAAACTCCTCAGATTAACAGAGAAATCAGAAATTAAACAAGAACTTACCTTCAACTGTGCCTATGAATCCACTGCAACTTGTATCCTGCACAACAAGATTGGTCTTCCTGTTCTTCCGAATGTTGTTATCAGCATTCACATCATCAACTGCAGCAAGAATTGCTGGGGTTACAGATCTTCCAATGACTGAATCGAAAGTGAACAAAGCCCCAACATTCACCACACTTGAATTTCCAGAACTTGAATTCCTACTCTGAGCTGTGACTCCCATGGCAACACACACACAAGACATCAAAAACCGTAAACCCCACTTCATCCACAAACGGGTCTCCATCTTCCAGCAAAACCCACAAGTTTTAGCAATCAAATATTCAGAAACAAAACAAAAACCATTGTTTCAATTAATCAAACACCTGCTGTGCATCCAGAAGTTGCAGGAACTTAAAAGCCCAGAATTTTTTTGGTGTAATTTGGGCATGATAAAGATTGTACGGCACCAGTTAATTAAACAGACCACTCTTAAATATATATATAACATTCATGTTTGAAAATTGAAACTAATTATTTCATGGTTGCTTTGGGACCATACTACAGTTTGCAACACAAAATGAAAAAAACATAAAAAATTTAGAGTTGAAGTAGGGTGTACCCGTGCCCTAGTTAAAATGATCCGTTAGATTAATACACTACTTAATACTAATCACCTTTAGACTAAAATAAAATAATTAAAAATTTAAAAAATAAAAAAGATCATATACTTAAAAATAGTCTAAAGATCATGCACCACAGAATAATCCAAATTGGTGTAAACTCGAACCAATAATTAACTAAACCGGCTGGAAAACCAGTTTAGTTAGATTTTTAAACAGGCGACACAAATCTAATGTATCATCTATAGAGTTTGATAAGTAAGAATTTAATTATACATTTAAAACATAATCTAATTACGTGTGATGATCAAATCCTATATATATACAAAGCATTACAAACAACAAACTTGATTGATCTTCACATCATTTCTCTAAACTTGCACACATTTATCCATTTACTTGAGTTGCATGCATGTTATGCTGTTCAAAGAATTTCTTGATGGATTCTTCTTTCTCATCAACGAAGTCGAAAAAGTTTTGAATGGCGCGCGAAAGGAAAGCGCTCGACTAGACAGCGAATGCAGACGACGAAGGGTCCGTCTGCCTCCTTCTAAAGTTCATGTACTGTCTAACAGCTCTGATGAGGAACAGAGAGATGGCTGTGAGTGCAACCACTCCACAGATAGAGTAGAGAGTCAAGAAGCTGTACAGGTGAAGCTGATTAGGCTCGGATCTTCTTGTCTCCTTTCCGGGGCAACCCGATTGACAAAACCATTTCTCATGGATCTTTTGGAGTTCACTATTCTCAGTTAGTTTCAGGATTGCTGCTGATATGTCAACAGCAAGAGGAGAGTTCTTCTGGAAAGCCTGATACATTAGACGGTCAAACAGCATTAGTCGTATCGCCTGATTAGGCGATATGTTCGCAGTATAAACGTGAAAATTTGAATCATATATATATATACATGACCAACATTTGCTCATTAAGAACTTACAAATCCCCATCCCCTTTTTGTGAATGGCTGTCCCACAATTCCATAGTCACTCTGGTTCATCAAGAACAGCTCTACGTATGGAGTTTCGTCTACAATGGCAGCCACACCTCCGTGTACTGGCCCTCGTCTCAATGCAGTCTCATATTCCTCAGGGGAGCCTAAAGAAACAAGCCTAGAAGGGGGTATGTCTAGACTATCCTTCATGTAGTTGTAAGCAAAGGATCCCACTTGATATCCAATTGGCAATCCGCTTGAAATCAAGCTTTCGAGTCCTGTGATGCCTGTTGAGAGCTGCTGGACCGTCAGGATTGACGACAAGCTAGCTGTGTAGCTTGATGTGATCACTAACAACAAGAATAGCCATACCACCATTACAGCCTTTCCTAGTGTGCTCTCTGTACTTTCATCTGTGATATTGCAATAGAAAATTCCATATTATGTCAGCTAGATTCAATCTCTGTCGTATATTAGGAGTCGTAAAGTACTTACGGTTCGCCTTGAACAGAGTGGAGAAGCTGAACCTGCATCATAAGTTAGATCAGAGTTCATCACTTTGAAATGAAATTATAAGCCTGTTTGATCAGGTGTCAATAATGCTTACAAAAACATTGTACGCAGCTGTCTCTTAGGAGGGCCACGAAAATCATCGTTCACACGGTGCTCGAGTATCCAAATAACGACTGCAATGATCACGAATGAAACAGCCGTGGCACACCACAGCTCTAGAGTGAATGGTTTTAGGAAAACCAGACCACTTGATGTTGAATTTCCAATTGGGGCTACAATGACAAGGCCTGTAGCAGCAAATGGCTGAGTGAAATCGACAATTTTTATCCTGTTCGTAACAATAGCTATGTCCCCAACAGCTGCATCGAAAACCTGAAAGTGAAGTTATAAACAATTAGCAAGTTTTTCTTGAAACAGAATAAAACCAAAGGGAGTAAGTACTATCAGTCACTTACTCGAGTTGAAACCATTCTAACAAGTTCATCGTAGCTCGGGTTTTTGAGGCCATCTCCAAAAGGCTCGAATATGAAATGAATGTCGTATGGTGATTGTCGTCATTTTCACCTAGGTTTTAGTGTCTTTATGTGTGTATTTTCGGATGTTTTTATCCGTATTTGTGTTAAGTTTGGTGGAGTTATTGTTGTTTTGAGGAAAGTGGTACGAACTTATAGAATTGTGTAAATGAGCTTGAATATGTGTAAAACAGGTCATGGAACGGACAAAAACGGAGTCGGGAGCGAAAGGGAGACGAAGAATAGGCCAGGCAGCTGCACGGGCCGTGCGCGGAACACGGCCCTGTAGCAGCTGGCCGTGTAATGTCATCAGAGCACGCTGCTCGCCCAGGGATTTGGCCGTGCGCCGGTGCACGGGCAGTGCGCTGCTGCACGCCCCGTGTGCGGAGCTCGGCCCTGTAAGAAGAAGCCGTGTATTGTCGTCAGAACGTGCTACACGGCCATGATCAAGGCCGTGTATTGCAGCTCGAGCCGTGTCCGGAAGCACGCACAAAACGCCGAAGTAGGTGTGCCCTACACGGGCCGTGTACTGCAGCACGGGCCGTGTAGGTGCAAAATCCTGTGTAAATTTCAGAAAGTTCCGGAAGCTTCTAGAAGGTCCATAAGTGATATAAAACCATGATTTGTGCGAAATTAGAGAGAGATATACAGATTATATCAGATTGAGAGCAGTTACACACAATCCACACCACATTTCCTCACACACTAGATCTACAATCCATCTACACCATCTAAATCCATCAATTCACCTTGATCTTCATAAATCCATCCATACATCCATTCATTCCATCATCTAAGAAGAGAAAATCAGATTTGTTTGAAGAATTTGGCATGATCAAGGAAGAAGGAGTCTACCTTCAAGGGGAAGCTCAATCTCTTTTATTTTGCTACTTTCTTCATTTTATTGCTCATATGAAGCTTGTATTGGATTGTAGCCAATTTGCAATGAATATTTGTGGCTAGTCCTCAAGTGAGGCTAGCAATATGATTGGTTAGGAAATATGTAGATTTTTGCACTATTAAAGCTTGATGAATTGATTGTTATGATTACTTTCTATCATGAATGCTTATTCTCATTTGATGCATGATGTGTGTGGTTAAATTCTCTATGCATAGTGTTAGGATGGCCATTCCAATATTATGTGTGGCGATTTAATTGAATCATTGATTGTATTAGGTGACTTGGTTAGTATGAGGGGAGGAAAGCCATTCTCTCCAAGTGCTTAGAAGCTCATGATAGAACATTAGTGATGAACTAGTGAGGGGAACCAACTTATGATCATAGTACCCATGAGGGAATTGAGAGTAAGACAATCTTAGGAGATTTAAACTTGTAAAAGAGTTGAGAACATAATCACCTTGGCCATAGGGGTTAGGGGTACATTTGTGATTGCCCTTAGTTTCATAACTTGAAAGTCATCAATGCTTGAGTAAGTGTGAAGTTTACATAAGACCTTGACCATGATGTTGCTAGCCTTGCTCTCTTTTTAGATACACTTCATCCATTCCATCTCATCTTGCTACTTGATTTGATTGATATTTGTTATAATTAGTTGCTTGTCTAGTTCATTAGTTAATTGATAGAGTAATCATAGTTCTTAAGTCAAAACCTTATCTTGATAATCCTTACAAAACATAAATCAATGGAAAATCCGGATACAACTTGAGTTTACCTTTTCCCTTGGGACGACAATACTATAAATTTTGCACTTGGTCACGCGTATACAACAGCGATAGAGTACACTTACTCTTGACATTTCACTAGAAATGCGAGCATTAAAGATTTGAAAGGTATTAGTCCATCTATGTGCATGCATAAGATCCATTTGATTGATGATGAAAAGTCTTGTGTGCAAAACCAACGTAGATTAAATCCTATAATGCAAGAAGTGGTAAGGAAAGAGGTGTTAAAATGGCTTGATGCGGGAATAATCTTTCCAATTAGTGATAGTCAATATGTAAGTCCTCTACATGTAGTGGCAAAGAAAGGTGGTATGACAATTGTTAGATCCGATACAAATGAAACAATTGCCACTAGAACTATCACGGGTTGGAGAGTATGTGTTGATTATCGTAAGTTGAATGAGAATACTCGTAAAGATCATTTCCCATTGCCATTCATAGATCAAATGTTGGATCGTCTTGCGGGGCATGAGTATTATTGTTTTCTTGATGGTTATTCCGGGTACAATCAAATATTGATTGCACCGGAAGATCAAGAGAAGACAACGTTCACATGTCCCTATGGTACATTTGCATTTAGAATGATGCCATTTGGTCTATGTAATGCCCCTGCCACTTTTCAGCGTTGTATGATGGCAATCTTTGATGGTTTAATTGAAAATATTATGGAGGTGTTTATGGATGATTTTTCCGTGTATGGATCTTCTTATGATATTTGCTTAACTAATCTCACGATTGTATTGCAGAGGTGTGAAGAGTCGAGTCTTGTGCTAAATTGGGAAAAATGCCACTTTATGGTGACCGATGGGATAGTTTTGGGACATCATATTTCAAAGCATGGGTTAAAAGTGGATAGAGCTAAAGTAATAGCCATAGAACGTCTACCCCCTCCTACTAGTGAGAAGGGGGTGAGATCGTTCTTAGGACATGCGGGCTTTTATAGACGCTTCATTAAGGATTTTTCCAAAATTGCTAAACCCCTTTGTAAATTGCTTGAAAAAGATTGTCCATTTAACTTTGATGATGAGTGTTGTGTGTCATTTCAGGTGCTTAAGGATGCTCTCACTTCATCTCCGATCCTCGTTACCCCGGATTGGAGTTTACCATTTGAACTTCATTGTGATGCTAGCGATCAATCCATTGGAGTGGTGTTGGGGCAAATGAGAGAGAAGAAGTTTAGAGCAATCTATTACGCCTCAAAGACATTGAATTCGTGCCAAATTAACTATACCACAACGGAGAAGGAATTTTTAGCCGTAGTGTATGCTTTTGAGAAGTTTCGACCATACTTGGTTGGAACACAAACGATTGTCTACACGGATCACGCGGCTATAAAATACCTCATGAGTAAGAAAGATGCTAAACCTCGTTTAATTCGTTGGGTGTTGCTTTTGCAGGAATTTGATGTGGTAATCAAGGATAAAAAGGGCGTGGAGAATGTGATTGCGGACCATTTGTCTAGGTTAGAAAATGGAGGTGCAAATGAAGATTTGAAGCCCATTGGGGATGAGTTCCCGGATGAGGACATTTTACTACTAGAGGTCAAGCAAGTGAGTACTCGCATGGTGAATGTGCCGCCTTGGTACGCCGATTACGTCAATTTCTTTGTGTGTGGAATCAAGCCCACGTTGCTTAATGAGTACAAAGAAAAGAGGTTTCATGTGGAAGTTAAGAAGTATTTTTGGGATGAGCCGTATTTGTTTAAAATTTGCAATGATGGAGTAATAAGGAGATGTGTAGCGGAAGAAGAAGTTATGGGGATTCTTGAACTTTGTCACTCATCTTTGTGTGGAGGTCACTTTGCTCATCAAAAGACGGGGGCTAAGGTTTTACAATCGGGCTTCTATTGGCCAACATTGTTTAAGGATGCAAAGAAGTTTGTTGCAAAGTGTGATAGATGCCAAAGGATAGGGGGAATAGGCAAGAGAGATGAAATGCCCATGACCTTAAGGATTGATGTAGAAATTTTTGATGTATGGGGGATTGATTTTATGGGACCATTTCCCTCGTCTAAAGGATATGTATACATCTTGCTAGCTGTGGATTATGTGTCCAAGTGGGTGGAGGCAATTCTCACGAAGACGAATGATGCTTTGATTGTGCAAAGGTTTTTGAAAAAGAATATTTTTGCTAGGTTTGGAGTTCCACGGGCTTTAGTGAGTGATGGAGGATCACACTTTGTAAACAAGTTGATGGAGAGTTTGTTGAAAAGATATGGAGTGAAACATCGAGTGGCTACACCTTACCACCCTCAAGCAAATGGTTTGGCGGAGGTCTCAAACCGCCAAATCAAGTTAGTTTTGGAGAAGACCATCAATGGAGGGAGGAAGGATTGGTCGGACAAGCTTGACGACGCTTTATGGGCTTATCGGACGGCTTTTAAGACCATTCTTGGTGTCTCACCGTATCAATTGGTCTATGGTAAAGCTTGTCATCTCCCCGTGGAGCTTGAACACCGTGCATTATGGGCTATCAAACGTCTTAATATGAACGAGGGGGAAAGTGGTCAAGCAAGGTTGTTGAAGTTAGTTGAGTTGGAGGAGTTTAGAGGAAGAGCATTTGAAAACTCAATTATCCATAAGGAAAATATGAAGAGATGGCATGATGCTAAGGTCAAGGAGAAGACGTTTGCTCTCGGAGATAAAGTGCTTGTATTCAATTCGAGGCTCAAGTTGTTTCCCGGAAAGCTTAAATCAAAATGGATGGGACCCTATGAAGTGCTTGAAGTGTTGAATGGACATACATTGAGGTTAAAGGGTCCAAATAATGAATTTGTGGTAAATGGTCATAGAGTGAAGCATTACCTATCTCCTTCTCAAAAGGAGAGGGTGTATGTGGTTACTCTCTCTTCTTAAACTTCTTTTGAGTATTGGTTTAGTGTAGATTTTTTTTTTTTAGTTTTCTTGTAGATTTGGTATGAAGGTGGTTAAGTTCATGAGAAACGCATAAGAGAAAAGACACGGATGCTAAAGGTGGAATGATGATTGTATGCCTCACCACTCTTTACAAACTTAAATTTTAACACTTGTGTTAATTTAAGTTTGGGGGGAGGTTGCGTGGTGGTCACACTTGATCAATTGGAGCTTAAAGTAGGCATAAGAGGTGGAGAAGTTCATGAAGAGCATTGAGAAAACGAATAAGGTATGTCTCACCACTTTTGCAAACTTAATTCGTAACTTGTTTCGATTTAAGTTTGGGGGGAAAGTGTGTGGTGTGATCTATACTTTGTTCAATTGATTGTGTTATCTTGTGTATATATATCATCTTTGCAAAATGGTCATTTTTGAACAATTTTGAATATGTTTCTCATGAGTTAGGATAGTTTTGGTGTGTTTGGTGGTGTTTTGAGTACATTTCGATCCATTCTTGATTATGAGTGTAGCATGGATAACATTGAGTAGTGTTTAAGCATGAATAGGGTATGTGAAGAGTGAAAAACAGGGCAAGGATGGAGTGAAGCAAGAAAAATGGAGAACAGGGCAAACTGCTACACGGGTCGTGCACCGTACACGGCCCTGTAGCAGTTAGCCGTGTAGCGAGCTCAGAATATGCTACACGGCCAGGATGATGGCCGAGTTACGTAGCTCGAGCCGTGCAGGAGAAACGGTACACGGGCCGTGTTCCGCACACGGCCCTGTAACAGGTGGCCGTGTAATGGGATCAGAACACGCTGCACGGCCTCACTTGAGGCCGTGCTGCGTAACACGAGCCGTGCAGGGCTTGTTCCAGTTTTTTTTAAAAGGGCTGCTCCGTACACATTCCATACGCACCCCTTCACCCAATTCACACGATTCAAGCACACGAAACTCCACCAAGGTTAGTGTTGAAAGAGTGTGAGTAGAGATTGTAAGTGTTCACACCAAATTCACATCTCCACATCCAATTGGTGAAAGGTATGAAATTCTTGAACCCTAACTTGAACATTTTGATATGAATTGATTGAATTGATATATGGGCTTTATTCTTATGATGTTTTCATGCTTGATTGATGATATTCACGCATGTGTGTCATTATGAATTGTTGAATTTTTTTTTTTTTTTTTGAAAAAGTTGAAATAGGGTTCATGAGGAATAATTTGGGAATTGTGTGAGAATTATGAGTGTGAATAATTGTGTTGTGCCAATTGATGAATTACATGAGTATGATGTTTATTTGTAAGAGATTAACTTTAGATATTGAGGATTTGGGCATGAGGATATGCAAATTGTATGTTGAGAGGATGTTTAAATTTTGTGCATACCAAGTGTTCGATGAAATGTCTAAGAGAGGAATTCGTTGGAAATTGATGGTCAAATGTGAATAGCATTTTAAGATGATTGAAGTGAGGATTCATATGTGTGATCATGAGTAGAAATTGGTTATAATTGTTGATAGTTGTGATGAATGGTGATAAGTTGTTAAGTGTGAATATATTTGATAAGTTGTATATTGTTTGTATATTGTAGATGGCTGAGAGGAGAGTTCGCCCTAGGACCGAGGATTTCATTGTGATAACCGACCCTGAGGAGTTATCTAACTTGGATGCCCAGTTGGTAATTGAAGGAATTCATCCACAAGAATTTGGAGGTGAGTTCGAGGATTATTGGGGAAAGTTTGTGCTTCGCTGGCAAGTTCTAGCTCCGAAGATCAAGGCTACTCGTTTCCAAGACACGGAGACGATGAGGGGACTAGGTATAGAGGAAGATCTGAGGAAGTTATTTCGCTTCTCTCAGATGGAAGCTTTCTTCGATAAGAGGCCGCCAACCTACTATCATCTCACTGCGGAATTCATGAGCACTTTACAAGTGAAGAAAGATAGGAATGGGTATCCACTGTGGGTGACTTTTCAGCTAGATAATGTGTTGAGGGAAAAGGTTCCATTGGCATTTTTGAATGAGTGTTTTGGGTGCCCGCCATGCGAATTCCATCGGAGCTTTTATGCCGGAGGAACTTTCAACCAACAGGAATGGTGGTCAAGCCTTGTGAATGATGGAACTGAGAGAGCAGGGTACATCCCTAGTGCTTCAAAGGGGACGGCCATCCGGAATCCTGTAATGAGGTACTTAGAGAAGATCGTCTCCAACACTATATTGGGAAGGTTTGAAGGAGGCTCAGTTGGAGAAAAGCAGCTCTACATCATGTATTGTATGTATAAAGAGTTACCGCTTAATGTTGCAGCACATTTTGTGCAACATGCGGAGAGAGTTGCAAAGAGGCAGCGTTCTCAAGGGTTGATGCTAGGAGGGATGATTACAATGATAGCTCAAGGAATGGGAGTTAACTTCGCAGGGATGGAGAATCGTATGGTTAGTGAAGGGTTGAATTACTCACAGCTGATGAGGATGGAATTTTTGACCATGGTAGGAAATCAATACTGTTTAAGGCAGGAGAAGGGAGCTCCATTTCCGTTGCCAATGCCGGAGCTCACTACAGTTTATACAAGGAGAAGGCTTGCAAATTTGGCTATGGGAAGTGTGAACCATTCCAGAGTTGTCAAGGCATTTTATAGAAGAAACAGGGATGAAATGGAACAGGTTCTGAGGCAGGTTAGAGTTGAAGAAAATGAAGAGCTAGCCAATTTGAGGGCCGAGCAAGTGCCCATGGAGGGTGATGAGCAAGGAGAGCAACCGGAGCAGATTGAGTTTGAGGAGCAAGGACCTGATCCACCACTGTTTGAGGAAGAGGCACCGCCACCAGTCGCACCAGGCTAAGGAGATGAAAGGTGGAACTATATGATGGATGAGGTACGTGACATGAGGCATGTGCAGCAGACATATGGGACTCAGATCAGGGAGATTCGCGAAGTCCAGCAAGAGCATGGAAGATACATTGAAGAGTTGAGAACTGGACAACGAAGGAGGGAGTACTATGAAGAACAATCAAGGGTGCACTCCAACAACATGGAGGAGATGATGACCATGATGTTCAACTTCCACTTTCCTGCGAACCCTCGAGCCTACATTCCATGGAACACCTATCGTCCACCTCCTCCGCCTCCGGAACAATGAGGGAGTATTTTGAGTGCTTGGCACTTTTGTCCATTCATCTAGCTATTATTTAGAATTTTGGAAGTATTATTGCTTAGACATTTGATTTGATTTGTTAGGATTTAATTGGATTGTACTTAAATTGTTGGTTTTTGGGAGGTTTTACTTTGGGATTTTATTTTCAGTTTTTTGCTATTTTCAGTTTTGTTTCGTTGTTTGGATGCGATGGGAGATTGATCTTTATCGTTATGGGTTTGAGTTGATGTGCTTTATTTTCTTTTGATGGATGATTTGATTTATGCATGTTTTATGTTTGTATTATTTGTTGATCCCTTGATTAGTAGGTGATGTTTGTTGTTATTTTAATTCTTGTATAGGTGTGGTTTTGGTGGTATGTTTTGGGAAGGAGTTGAGTAATGTTTTTGAATATGAGCTATGATGCATTGTTTGTGATAGGTGATGGCAAGCAAGTTAATGGTTTCACTTGTTAAAATTGTGACATGGATTACATAATTTGTTCAATTTTGAGAAGTATGAAGGTTAATTGAGTTTCTTTTGGTCCAAGCAAAAGCTTGTGAGAGTTGAGCCTCAACCGTGCCTCCATGGTTAATTATTGAAGAGAGGACCGGTTGAACTTAGACAAACTAGAACTTGCTCTTGGACTATAGGAACGAAGCCCGAATGGTTGAAATTTGTGAAATGATCTTAGGCCATCCTTGTTGAATAAAGTCATAGCCATAAAATTTCCTTACCTAAAACATTATCCCTAGTAAGCCACTTTGAACCTTTAAGCCTATTTCTTGTGATATAAGCACATTACAAGCCTTGAAAACCCATTTAAACCTTATATATATAACCTATGTGTGGGTAATTGAGGATGATGATGGTTTACAAAAGGGAAGATGTGGAAAAATATGCAAATGTATATGGAAAGAAAGGTGAGTCAAGAAAAAGGATGAAAGAGCTCAAGATAAAAGCAAGTGCAACTTCAACAAAAGTGAAAAATGAGCAAAATAGAAAAATATGCTCAAGGAATACAAAAGTCAAAGACAAGAAGTATGCCATTCAAAAAAAAAAAAAAAGAAGCTCAAGAAATCCAAGGAATGATGATGCTTAGTGCTTGTGATAAAAGTAGAAAAGAAAGGAAGCATGAAAGTGAGGACGTTGAAGAAAGGAATCATCTCTTCGATCAACCACACTTGAAAAGTCATTATTATCCAAAGTTTCCTACCTTACCAAAGAGCCTAAACATTACATCCAAAGATAAAGACCTTTTTGATCACTTATTGAAACTAAGGTGGCTTGTGAACATAGTCCATGAGCAAGCCTATGGTGAGTCGATTTTAACCGGTTGATGAGTGTTGATCAAAACCTTACTTCAAAGAGTGTTGAGTGAATTTGATATCCTATGAAAGGCTTGGATTGAAAGGGATTTGATTACTCTTTTGTCATGCTTGAGATTGAACTCGTTAATCTTTCATGTTATAAGTTTGATTATGTAGGGATACTTAACTTGATTTTGAAGTCCTTATTACTTGTGATGCGTTGTGGTTTATGTTCGTTAGATGTTCTCTAGGTGAAAATTTCTCCTCTTGTTTATCATTTTTAGTTGTTCGAGGACGAACAACACTTTAAGTTTGGGGGGTTGATTGTCGTCATTTTCACCTAGGTTTTAGTGTCTTTATGTGTGTATTTTCGGATGTTTTTATCCGTATTTGTGTTAAGTTTGGTGGAGTTATTGTTGTTTTGAGGAAAGTGGTACGAACTTATAGAATTGTGTAAATGAGCTTGAATATGTGTAAAACAGGTCATGGAACGGACAAAAACGGAGTCGGGAGCGAAAGGGAGACGAAGAATAGGCCAGGCAGCTGCACGGGCCGTGCGCGGAACACGGCCCTGTAGCAGCTGGCCGTGTAATGTCATCAGAGCACGCTGCTCGCTCAGGGATTTGGCCGTGCGCCGGTGCACGGGCCGTGCGCTGCTGCACGCCCCGTGTGCGGAGCTCGGCCCTGTAAGAAGAAGCCGTGTATTGTCGTAGAACGTGCTACACGGCCATGATCAAGGCCGTGTATTGCAGCTCGAGCCGTGTCCGGAAGCACGCACAAAACGCCAAAGTAGGTGTGCCCTACACGGGCCGTGTACTGCAGCACGGGCCGTGTAGGTGCAAAATCTTGTGTAAATTTCAGAAAGTTCCGGAAGCTTCTAGAAGGTCCATAAGTGATATAAAACCATGATTTGTGCGAAATTAGAGAGAGAGATACAGATTATATCAGATTGAGAGCAGTTACACACAATCCACACCACATTTCCTCACACACTAGATCTACAATCCATCTACACCATCTAAATCCATCAATTCACCTTGATCTTCATAAATCCATCCATACATCCATTCATTCCATCATCTAAGAAGAGAAAATCAGATTTGTTTGAAGAATTTGGCATGATCAAGGAAGAAGGAGTCTACCTTCAAGGGGAAGCTCAATCTCTTTTATTTTGCTACTTTCTTCATTTTATTGCTCATATGGAGCTTGTATTGGATTGTAGCCAATTTGCAATGAATATTTGTGGCTAGTCCTCAAGTGAGGCTAGCAATATGATTGGTTAGGAAATATGTAGATTTTTGCACTATTAAAGCTTGATGAATTGATTGTTATGATTACTTTCTATCATGAATGCTTATTCTCATTTGATGCATGATGTGTGTGGTTAAATTCTCTATGCATAGTGTTAGGATGGCCATTCCAATATTATGTGTGGCGATTTAATTGAATCATTGATTGTATTAGGTGACTTGGTTAGTATGAGGGGAGGAAAGTCATTCTCTCCAAGTGCTTAGAACCTCATGATAGAACATTAGTGATGAACTAGTGAGGGGAACCAACTTATGATCATAGTACCCATGAGGGAATTGAGAGTAAGACAATCTTAGGAGATTTAAACTTGTAAAAGAGTTGAGAACCTAATCACCTTGGCCATAGGGGTTAGGGGTACATTTGTGATTGTCCTTAGTTTCATAACTTGAAAGTCATCAATGCTTGAGTAAGTGTGAAGTTTACATAAGACCTTGACCATGATGTTGCTAGCCTTGCTCTCTTTTTAGATACACTTCATCCATTCCATCTCATCTTGCTACTTGATTTGATTGATATTTGTTATAATTAGTTGCTTGTCTAGTTCATTAGTTAATTGATAGAGTAATCATAGTTCTTAAGTCAAAACCTTATCTTGATAATCCTTACAAAACATAAATCAATGGAAAATCCGGATACAACTTGAGTTTACCTTTTCCCTTGGGACGACAATACTATAAATTTTGCACTTGGTCACGCGTATACAACAGCGATAGAGTACACTTACTCTTGACATTTCACTAGAAATGCGACTAAGTTCATATGGAACCTGCTTCAGCACTGCATTAAACAAATCAATGCAGTAACCTTCTACACTGTGGTTTCGGTTCTTCTCAGTCACAAATTCATTGAAACTCACTCTCCTTGGAAATCCTATTCTCAAGGGTCTCTCTTTCGTCGCTAGCTGCCATCCACGCGGCGTTTTGGCCACTCGTCCAGGCCATGTTATGCTATCAAGCCTCTGATCTTGGACGGAAGGGCGAACTTTGTTACCTCTGAGAGATTCAGGACTTTGGATAGATAGACCAGTGTCATTAGACCAATAACCAACTATATTAGTTCCATTTTGGACAACATTTATGATTTCATATTGAATGTCCATAAGATTGCGATCATCATCAAAATGAATCTGACCTGTCAAGCCAGTGAAATTTGAGCTTGATATGAACTTTACAAGTGCTTCTCCACCACCAAAAACTACAGGGTTTCGAAGATCCAACTTCTCATTCGAAGAAAAAGTGATGCTTCCTTGCTCTTTCAGGAATCTAGCAACCGAATACGCAATAAGCCACATTGTGTCATAAGCATAGAGACCATAAACAGTTAATCTTGAATGTGTTGAGCCCTTCTGCTGCATGTTTCTCCACCGAGACATGAAGGCCTGCTTCATGAGAGTGTCACTAATACGAGGACGAAGTGTAACCACCCCTTGAAGGACACTCAAGGAATCTATGTTACTAGGCAGAGTATCTAATGTAGAAGAGAGCCAGTCTGTGGCAAACCAGACAGTTTTCTTTGATCATGCCGAGGTTTTTCGCTAATTTGAAAAGCTTCAGCTCAGTGTCAGGACTAATATGGACAACATAAACACGAGGACCAAGTGACTTTGACTTGATTAGAGTATCAGAGACCTCACTAAGGTTACAGTGAGGAGACAAAGGAAGTTTGTAAGAAATTTTGGACATTTTCTTGGCTAGCTCATCACCTAGTGCAGTGACTCCGTTTCTTCCATAATCGTTATCCTCAAAGATGGCAATAACCTGTTTCCATCCATATAAGTTGATCACATCAGCAATGGCAGCCATCTGGTTGGATTCGGATGGTGTTGTTCGAAAGAAGTAGGGAAATTGGAGGGAAGATAGCGTTGGATCAGTAGCGGCGTATGAGATCAAAGGAATTTTGAGCCCGTTGGAGATGTGTGAAACGATATGAGCTATGGCAGAAGACTGTGGACCAACTATAGCCACCACTTCCTTTTCAATCACCTGGAAAACTGATAAAACTGTGCATGAAAACTAGATGCTTATTAGCTATGAAATATATAATACCTCAAATAATGTACTAAGATAGAACATAGAAACAGTAGACATCAAACATGTAAGATGTGGTATGATGTCTGATTGTCATTTGTTTGATGATCTTCAAATTTTACATCTTCCATAGACAGCTGAATCCTACCTTACTAAAATCACAATAAAAACCATAATTTCTTTCCACTGCCTAATTTATAGTGCATGAACAAGCAAGCCATGTAATAAGACAAGGCATAAGATAATTGCTCCCCAATATCTCCTCTTCATTTCTCTTGAAACAGAAAATAATATATGGAATATGCATAAACCATGTAAAATTTAAAGAGATAAGTAACGAAAGTACAAAAACCTCAAGAAAACAAGGGCAGAAAGCACAATCTTAGCTACAAAATAAACAGTAAAACTATATATACATTAAATACATATAAGAATACACACAGAGACACACTGGAAAAAAAGCAGAGAGGAGGAACCTTTAATTGACCCCAAAAATTCACTACAACTTGAGTCCTCCATAATCAACTCTAATTTAGTTCCATTCAGAATTTTGGGGTCTGAGTTTATATCTTCAACAGCTATTTCCATGGCTGTTTTTGCCACTCTTCCAATTACAGAATCAAAAGTAAACACAGCACCAACTTTCACCACAGAAGGCTTCTCACAGTTCGCATGAGGAGTATCAAGAACCAACATTGCTGCAACAGTAAAAGCCACTGCCATAATTGGAAAATCCATTCTTGGTAGGACCAAAATCATTACAGGGAGAGCAAACAGAAACAAAGAATTCACATGGGTCTTTCTTAAAATCTCAAAACTTTGCAATCATGAATGATGAAACTAAGAAACATTGAACCAAGAATAAGGGAATCATTTTACTAAGAAGTCATTTCGAATGGCAATTCAAGGGTGCCATTATTGAAGCCCTTGACGAGGGAAACGTGATAGTAATGTGACTGCAGTATTAGTGATGAAAGTTAAAACTCATTTTTCATTATAAAGCCATCTGAATTTAAGAAAAAAATATTAAGGGTAAGGAAAGTGAGAATGAAAAAAGCAAATCATTAATTTAAGGAGAACCAATCAGGAAAAAGAAAAAGAAAATGATTGATTTAGTGTTCATGGGGAAATATGGCTTTCAGTGGACAAAGAATCATTTTTTTACTTTTTCTCCATTCATGAGAAAAAGATGAATCTGTAGGGAAAGTGTGTTGATCAAAGTTTCAGCCAAAGAAATTGTCTAAAAGAAATCATATTTTCTTTCAAGGGGGGACATGTATACATGATCACATGAACGAAATAGATTTTTACTTGTTTGAGCGTTTTCTAAAAGTTGATAGAAAATGAATTGCAAATTTATTTATATTATTAAAGAATTGTTAAGAAATAGTACTACTCATTAAAAAGAATACTTCTCCAGAAAAAAAAAAACTTAAAAAAAAAGGATTTACATAAAAAATAATAAAAATTTTGATTAACAATTAACTTTGTCTATTTTAAATATATATATATTATGTAATTTATATTATATTGAAAATCTGAATCTTTTTCATCGATATTTATATATTTCTTTGCAAATAATTCTGAAGAAAATAATAAACTAAAACAGTAAAATTATTATGTCTGCTAAGAATATTAATAGTTATCTTTTTACTAACAGAAGCGTCCTAGTAATCATAGGTAGATTAAATAATAATCACTGATAATTTTTTTTTTGAAACACAAAAAAATATTGGTTTATTGATTGAGATCACATGAACAGAATATATTGAGAAGGTCATCCATAAAATTTGGAGGCTCGACCCAACAATAGGGGCTAACGACAGATCGTGACGCCCGATCAATATGATGTGTCAAATCATTGGCAGTACGACGAACATGACGGACAGAGTAAGAATTATTTTGTAAAAGCAATTGTTTGCAACTAGAAATAAAATCTCCAAACACTGAAACCTCTGTTTGAGGTGATGAGACTGCATCGAAAACGACTTTTGAGTCATTCTCAAAAATAACTCGTTGAAATCCTAGTCCCTTAATCCAAGACAAGGCTTCATGAAGACCAATCGCCTCACCCTCATCCACTCGAAAATTCCTCAGAATCAATATCGATCGACATGCAATAAATGCTCCTTCATCATCACGAATGATCATCCCAACACCTATCTCCGCCGTATTAGGAAAAAAAGCAGCATCAACATTCACTTTGTATAACTTGAAGGAGGTTTATGCCATGCTTTACAAGATGCAATAAAATTCATCTTCTCATGTGTTTTCCTAGCTGTTTTCCATTCTCTCAAAATGTTGGCAGTTGAGTACATTGTTCTCGGGGCTGTATTCATATCTCCATTCCACACCAGACAATTTCGTTCACTCCAAATTTGCCATAATGTCATGGCAAATGCTTCCTTCTTCTCGGTTGATAATTCTTGGAGAAGCACAAGCTCACACAAACTTTCAACCCTTACAATTGCATTTGACAACACTTCATAACAATCTCCAAATCTCCAGCAATCTTCAGCAAACCAGCATGTAACAAATATGTGCCACCCGTCTTCCGTATCCACTGAACATACATCACACATCTTGTCTGTCCTGCTAAATTTTTCACATTCTCTTTGTAAATTGGGAGGAGGGAGTAAAACATTAATCATTTGTATCCCCTATTATATTTGTCCATTACATTTAAAAACAAAAATTAAAGAAAATGAAAACAGATGACACATCTTTTTCGATGCTATTTACTCTTATATGCCCCAATAATATTGAAATGTGAACTTTTTCTTCTTTTGTTTTTTTCTTTTCTATAAACAGCTGAATAGCTGATAGTGATACTCATGTGCAACTTAGAATTATTTGGGCTTCGATGGACTTCTTCATGGGCTTTCTTGATTTGTATAATTTATCATGCCAATTGGCCCACTAATATGGGCTTTTCTTATTTGGACCACACGTTGAGCCCATCCTAATCCAAAAGGCCTGCAATAAAAAATATAAATATTAAATAAAATAAATAAAATCATTTGAATCTGTGGAAATGGATGGCAACATCTCGTGCTCTTCACCTCCACAAAACAAATCTTCAGATTATCCATTCAAATCTATTGCTCCAGCTCCTCAGCAAGTACACTATGTCACCTTCATTACACTTAACTCTTTCTGTTTACCAATAATCCTCCATTCAATCAACTGCGTAATTTCAGAATGATTATAAACCTCTCATCTTCCTCTGCTCCTCACCCTCTCCTCGGATTCTTCAATTCCAAGACGCCCATTACGGATTTTCCCTTGAAGACCAGAACCCATTCCTCTAAGCCGTTAATATGTTCAAGATTTTACAGCAATAGTTCGGTTTTCGTCAAGAACAGAGGATTTATACGAGGAAGAAGAACAAAGTTTCGAACTTTGGCGATTGGGGGGCTTGATTTTGGTGGGTTTGAGAGCGCTCAATCGGTTCTTGAAGCAGCCGCAGTTTTGACTGCTATTATCATCGTTCATGAAAGTGGTCATTTTTTGGCAGCTTATCTTCAAGGCATTCATGTGAGCAAATTTGCTGTTGGGTTTGGTCCGATTTTGGCTAAGTTTAATTCAAACAATGTTGAGTATTCAATTAGAGCATTTCCTGTTGGTGGGTTTGTTGGATTCCCTGATAATGATCCCGATAGTGATATTCCAGCAGATGATGAGAATCTGTTGAAAAATAGACCGATTTTTGATAGGGTGCTTGTTATTTCTGCTGGGGTGATTGCTAATATTGTGTTTGCTTATGTTATAGTTCTTGCACAAGTACTGTTTGTTGGATTGCCTGTTCAAGAATCCTTTCCTGGGGTTCTAGTGCCCGAGGTTAGGCCGTATTCGGCCGCCTTGCGGGACGGTTTACTGCCCGGTGATGTTATCTTAGGTGTCAATAATATTGAGCTTTTAAAAGCTAGTCCAAGTTTAGTTTCTGAAGTTGTTGATGTTATTAGGAATAGCCCCAATAGGAAAGTAGTGCTTAAGGTTGAAAGGGGAGGAGAGAATGTGGTGATCAATGTTACTCCTGATAAGAATGGAGATGGTAGTGGTAGAATTGGAGTTCAATTATCACCAAATGTGAAGTTCTCCAAAGCTAGGCCAAAGAATCTCTGGGATGTTTTTCGATTCTCTGGCCGTGAGTTTTTGGGGCTCTCGTCAAATGTTCTTGATGGCTTAAAACAGACATTTTTGAACTTCTCTCAATCTGCTAGTAAGGTTTCTGGCCCTGTTGCCATAATAGCAGTTGGTGCTGAAGTTGCAAAGTCAAATGCTGATGGCCTTTTCCAATTTGCTGCTATTTTGAACCTTAATCTTGCGGTGATAAACATCCTTCCTTTACCCGCATTGGATGGTGGTACCTTGGCATTGATCCTCGTAGAGGCAGCCAGAGGTGGGAGGAAGCTCCCGTTGGAAATCGAGCAAGGGATAATGTCATCCGGCATTATGCTAGTCCTGATTCTTGGGATTTTCCTTCTTGTCCGTGATACATTAAACCTGGACTTCATCAAAGACATGTTATGATCATACTTGGTCTGTTTACATGTTGGATCGTGTTCAAGGCGCTCTTGTGTATGGAGTTGCTCAATAGATCAAAGTGCTACGCCGGCGCTTATAGCCGTTGTTTCATCTGAGGCCATATGTATATTAAGTCAGGTTTGGTCCCTTGATCCCTTCATCTAAATTTCAAGCCAATAAATGCTGTGTCTATTATTGATCGTCATTATTATACTTGTAGCTCAGCAAATTTAATGATATATTTAGATTCTATACTCTTTGAGCCTTTCATAGATTTCAAATTCTAGTGCTTAGAATTATAGAATAGCTCTGTTTCTCTTATTTGGAGTAGTGCTCCTTATATACTATACTAGGCTCTTACATATGAATGGATCTATTGTGTTCCAACCTTGTGTTTATTGATCATGTTATTTCATTTTCCAAATAGGTGAACTTAGTAGTTAAAAGAGTTGAACATGATTCAAGAAAAGAGAAATTTGTATATTTAGTTGACAAACATGTGCCTTCTTTCTCTAGTTTTCTTTGAAAGAGGCATACATTAAGAGTATATAATATTAATGTGGAAGAGGAAATTGTTGATTACAACCCACTTGAGTCTAACTTGGAGTTCAGAAACACAACAGCATTTAACCAACTTTGGAAATAGTTTAACAAACTGATCATCAATGGCCGCCGCCGCCAACTCCAACTCCACCTCCGCCTCCACTTCCACTTCCAACTCCGACACCTTTGCCAGCACCACCACCCACTCCTATTCCCACACCGATGCCAATACCAATTCCAACACCGTGGCCGCCTCCAATACCATGTCCGCTTCCTAGACCTCCACCAGCTCCACCTCCCAAACCTCCACCTGCTCCACCACCAACACCTCCACCGAAACCACCCCCGTGTCCTGACCCACCACCTAAACCTGCGCCACCTCCTCCGCCTCCACCACCACCACCTCCTCCTCCCCCACCAAGGCCTCCACCTCCCACTCCTCCACCAGCACCGAATCCACCTCCATGGCCAGATCCTCCACCAAGACCTCCGCCTCCGCCACCTCCTCCTCCTCCACCTCCACCACCTCCACCGCCAAGGCCTCCACCTCCAACTCCTCCACCAGCACCAAAGCCGCCTCCGTGGCCAGATCCTCCCCCAAGACCTCCACCACCACCTCCTCCTCCTCCACCTCCACCTCCTCCAGCTCCACCTCCAAGACCCCCACCTACACCGCCTCCTGCTCCAAACCCACCCCCTGATCCCGAACCACCACCAATGCCGCCGCCACCTCCACTTCCTCCTCCTCCACCAGCTCCACCACCCCCTCCAAGACCTCCACCTGCACCACCTCCTACCCCACCTCCAGCTCCAAAGCCTCCTCCATGACCTGAACCCCCTCCTAAACCACCTCCTCCACCTCCACCGAATCCGCCCCCTCCTCCAACGCCACCACCAGCACCACCACCAACTCCTCCACCAGCACCAAATCCTCCACCATGACCCGAACCACCTCCTATTCCTCCGCCTCCTCCTAGTCCCCCTCCACCTAAGCCGCCACCACCACCTAAACCACCACCTCCGCCAAGACCCCCTCCAGCTCCTCCACCAAAACCACCTCCTCGACCTCCACCTCCTCCAAAACCTCCCCTGCCTCCTATAGGTCCACGTCCAAAGCAGCCTCGTCTGCTGAACCTACAGTCATTACCTCCCCAACCAGCCTTGTCAAGTTTTTGATCTCCAAGTATCTGAGTGCTCAAATTCAAAACCAAGATCATCAGAAAGGCCAATGCACACAGCCATTTCTGAGAAAAACCCATTTCTCAAAGTTAGTTCTCACTTCACTCTGCACACTGATCATTACCCAAAACTTATCCATTTATAGGGCTGATTCTACTGCCTAATAGTGGGATAGATTTCTCTTAGCCATTAATATCTCCAATTTGCATGGTTATGAAACGCGTTTGAGCAGATGGGGAGGTAGGAGAGAGCAATAAATGATGATAATTGGTGGACTTACAAAAGTCAATCCAGATATGGGTTGAAACTGGTTTATACACCTTAATTCTACCGACACAGACACACAAAACACACACCCTCCCTACCCCTCTTTCTCTAGATCTCTAAAGAACATAGTGATGGAGATGTTGCATTGATTACCTGCTAAAGTTTGCAAGGGCTACTTATCTTATAAATCTAGTCAGATAGAATGGTACTGCTAGCTGTTAGTTGAAATTATGTATCTTAAAACATTATTTGAGCCTTTAACACAAACTTAAAGAATAAATTAATTCTAATTAATTGCCTTTGAGTATTGCTGTGAACTTTGGCTTTTGATATTTAATATAAAAATTTTACTCCATTTAGTTTTTATCAATTTTCTTAAATTTTATATATACTGAATGCTATATTAATTATATCTTTTCTGTGTTGTTGAAATTAAGTTCATAGCTCCCATTTCAATTTGATTTTTATTTTACTTATTATGTGTTATTATGTGTTAATTGATAATAATTACTAATATCATTTTAGAATAGTGCTACAGGAAAAGAACCTAATTTCGGATCAAAGTAATCTCTTCTTGCCTAACTTAATTCCTGTTGATTAATAAATTGTTGATTTCTAAATATATTTATTAGAATTTAGCCACATCTTCAATTAAATTTTGACAGCAATAAAAAATATTTTATTTTTCTTTAGGTTCGCGTGGTGGAAAAGAAAGAGCTACACAATTAATTGCTTTTTTAACTGAAAAATGAATGAGCACATGAAGTATTGTAACAAAGTTATGTTTAATTAAAATTGACTACGATTAATAAATTATTGAAAAAGCTTGCAGTAGATTTTAGGCAGTTTAACTTCGAAAAATATATAATTAATGTAAATGAACTTTAATGAAGTGGTTGGGAGATGGAGGAATGTGTGAACTCAACTCCAAGGTTAGAATTTTCAAATACAAGACTCAGTCTGCCTTGTCATTAAAACTGCAACTGCGTTTTGATACTCTATTGTATTGTTATTATCATCATTTTGAGAAAATTGCAACACTGTATTCTTTTTCAAAATTAGTCATTTATTTTATCTTATCAAATTGAGTTATTTAATTATTATTTTTGTTGGTCCTGTCTGTAACATTGTAATAGCAATTCTGGTCCTTTATTGATTAATTCTCAAACAATTTAATATACAATGATAATTAAGGATAAAAATTACAATAAATACGGATAAAAAACAATCTTTTGAACATAGGTTAAAAAAGAGGTTCACATAACAACGTTGTTTAAGCATGTATATTATTTTTGAGTGATGATTTCTCATCCATCATAGTAATAATCGATAGATAATTATTTTAAGAGTTTATGAACGAGAGTCTAATAGTGTAAGACGGTGACGTTGCATTGGATGACAGCATAATGACGTGCATGATCGTAGTATATCGTCTCGAAAGTAGCGTAACCACGGGCTAGTCGGAATATTCTGGTGCCGCCCACCACCGACACCTCCCTCACCGGCTCAAACTGAGCACTGCTACCTTGTACTTGCAATGTGCTCCCTTTGTACTCATCATTAGTGAACACTATCGATATAAGAACATGTGTATTGGACCCGTCTAGGGCCGATGTCACATACAAACCTTGAGCACGTGCAACTTGGGTCGAGCTCGCCTCAAACTCATTGGTTACTGGATCATCGGTGCAGAACATGGCTCCAAACCTAGCAAAGCTAAGAGGGCCGTCGGAGTAGCCAGATGGTATCTCGATCACCGTGGCGTTGGGCCCGCCGGAATAATCATGGAAATAGAGTGTCATGCTGGTCTCCTTGGGCTGCCCTAGCTCTGCCATTGAATATGAGGACATGGCTAGATATAGAAGGAAATAAATTTTGATTGATTTGGATGCCATAACTTTAGAACTCAAATTGAATTGGGTAGTGTTAGATGTGTTTTATGATAGAGAAGGTTGCTTAAGACCTCATTTATAAGGCTTATGATTGACATAGAGCTGGTTATGATAATATAGATGATGGTGCCTATTAAGATTAAATAATTATAAAACCTTATAAAATATAAACTATAGTTGTCTGTTATATATAGAACTCATCTAAAAGATCTTTTGTTGATAAAGAGCCAGATATGAGCATATAAATCATGCAGCCAGTTAACAGAATTAGACAACTATAAATTAAATATATTCCACAATTATAGCATGATCAATAAATAAATAAATTTGAATATAAAATCAAATTAAAAGTCGCATTTAGAGTATTTTCCTTGAAGCTCCCTAGTGTTTGGTTTTCACACCGATTTTCGGTGCATCTTTTATATCATTTCATGTGTTCCTAATTATAGATATGAGACGGATTTTTTTTAATGGATCGACTCATTATTAAAGTATGCTTATTATATAAGTAAAATATGTTTATTTGTAGTAAAATTATGCCAATAATTAATCACATTATAACACTTTAAAATCATACTTTAATTCATCATTTATCGTTCTTTGAAAAACATACTTTAACAATCATTAAGTATATTTTATCAATATAATAAACATATTTTAACACATACTGTCTCATATATATAATGTCTCAACAGAGAATTTGTCTAATAAAAAATTCAAATGATATGTAGCATTCCAATTTTTTTTTTTTTTTATTTTACTTAGAGAAAGAAGGAGAATTAATTGAGGTGAGAGAAGTAATTAAATTAAAGATTAATAATATTCATAAATTTATATAAATGTGACTTTCAAAACCTCTTTTCACCCATGTCGTTTTAAAACTCACGCACAACTAATTTATCGAGGATAGCGATAACGAGTGTTCAAGTATGGCCCAATGCATAGAGTTTCGGCCCAATTTATCTGGCCCGAACAATTAAAAGCCTGAGATTTCTTCACCAATTTCAATGGAAACGACAAATTCAGCGCTTTTCAATAACTTTCCAGCGATTTTAAAAGTATCATCATCATTCTAAGAGAAATTTATAAATAAATGTGTATAAATATAATATTTTTTTTATTTATTTAAAAGGGTATCACATTGTGAAATTCAAGAAAAACAAATGTGTTAAATTTTTTATTTTTTAGTAGTACAAAGTTTCAAGCCCAAATTTGTCAATTCAAATTTCCTATTCCATCCTATGTTACATCTAATGTTACATGAGACCGCACCCAGATGTAACATGTGCAAATTTGTTGTTCCATCTTGTGTGTGATGTGTCAACATCTACGATGTTTGAAACACCATTAGAATAGGCAATTTCTTTTCCAAAGATTCGGTTAGCGCCTACATGTGAAATCCTCACAAAGGGAAAAGATACAATATCTTTTTAAACAAATTCTTTTTCTTAATTCACCATATATAATACTCACGTACTTTTGTTTTTTTATTTTTATTTTTATTGGAATTTTAAGCTTGTCACTGATATCCTTAATTTATTAGTATTATCAACTTATCTGTCATTCATTCACCTTTCAGTGTTTTTTTGTCTCAAAGACATTATTATATACTTGTAAAAAAAATATAATGCTAATAAGTAATTAATTTGAATTTTGTGCACTTCATATTATGGGACAATCTCTGATAAAATAAGAAATTTTAAATATGAATAATTTTGTGCAATTGTTGAGAGTAGATGTCACGTCTTAAGTCGTTGAGGCTTATAGTAGCATGTACTGATTTTCATGAATTGGTAGAGATGAAATTGATGTAAAGTACCGTTTTTAAGAAAAAAATTAAATATAAGTTGGATGGAGAGTTAAGAGAGTGAACAAAAATAGACAAGGATATTTGCATTTCAATCGATACAATATTGTAGTGACAGCTTCGTGTACAGGGACAAACAAAATAGCCATATTACTAATCACACCAGATTTTCTGTGCCATTTTCGTGCACCATTCCCTGTTCCACGCGTTAAGTGATTGACACGTAAGAGGGAAATTAAATCCAACCATTATCCCTAAGATTTAAGGATTAGGATATAATTTCATCTCTCCTACGTGTCGTCCGATTTGGCACATAAAATATTATACCAAAATGACACAGAGAATTCGAGCATATTACTAATTGTTGTGAAGGCTTTAAACATCAATTTTTACACTTTTTTTTTTCTCTCACATACAAGCACTTTTGTTATGTAAAAAGGAAAACACGACTTAGGAATTGAACTCAAGAGTGTAACTAACTTTATAATTTGGCTGCGAAAACAACATCACCGGCCGCCGCCACCGCCGCCGGATCCACTTCCAACTCCAACACCGCTGCCAGCACCACCTCCCACTCCTATTCCCACCCCAATGCCAATGCCAATCCCTACACCCCCACCACCGCCAATACCATGCCCTCCTCCTAAACCTCCACCAGCTCCACCGCCCAAACCTCCTCCGGCACCACCGCCAAAGCCACCCCCATGTCCTAACCCACCACCTAAACCACCACCACCCCCTCCACCTCCACCACCACCTCCACCTCCTCCACCACCAAGGCCTCCGCCTCCAACTCCTCCACCAACGCCGAATCCACCTCCGTGGCCAGATCCTCCCCCAAGACCTCCACCACCACCACCTCCGCCACCTCCACCTCCACCTGCCCCACCTCCAATGCCGCCACCTAAACCACCTCCTGCACCAAATCCTCCTCCTGATCCTGAACCGCCACCAGTACCCCCACCACCACCGCTACCTCCTCCACCACCAGCTCCACCACCGCCTCCAATGCCTCCACCTACACCACCACCTGCTCCAAACCCACCCCCTGATCCTGAACCGCCTCCAATACCTCCACCACCACCGCTACCTCCACCACCACCAGCTCCACCTCCGCCTCCAATGCCTCCACCTAGACCACCGCCTGCTCCAAACCCGCCCCCTGATCCTGAACCACCACCAATACCTCCGCCGCCACCACTACCTCCTCCACCACCACCGCCTAGACCTCCACCTGCACCACCTCCTATCCCGCCTCCAGCGCCAAACCCTCCTCCATGACCTGAACCCCCTCCTAAACCACCTCCTCCACCACCACCGAATCCGCCACCTCCTCCAACACCTCCCCCTCCACCAACACCACCACCAACTCCTCCACCAGCTCCAAATCCTCCACCATGGCCCGCACCACCACCTAACCCTCCACCTCCACCGCCTCCTAACCCTCCACCTCCACCTCCACCTAGTCCACCTCCAGCTCCTCCACCCAATCCTCCTCCACCTCCTAGACCTCCACCTCCACCAATTCCTCCTCCCGCACCACCACCCAGACCACCTCCTAAACCTCCACCTCCACCAAGACCCCCTCCTCCACCAAGACCACCTCCAGCTCCTCCACCAAAACCACCTCCCCTACCTCCTCCAGGTCCACCCCATCCGCCACGCCCATATCGGCCACCACCGAAGCAGCCTCGTCTACTAAATCTGCAGTCGTCATCTCTCCAATAAGCCTTATCAACTTTTTCATCTCCAAAAACTAGGCTCGAATTCAACACCAAGAGCATCAAAAGGGCCAATGCACACCCCCATTTCTGAGACAACCCCATTGCTCTCACTCACTCACTCTGTCTTTGCATGTTCATCATTGCATGAAACTCATCAATATATAGTGCAGAACCAGTTGGCCAATAATGGATTGGGATATATGAATTTGTAAGCAGCCATTAATGTGTATAGTTTGCATGGTTATGCCGCGTATGAGTTGATGGAGAGCATTCAATTAATGATCCAAATTGGACCCTCAAAAGTCAATTGTGGATATGGATTTAAACTGCTAATTACATGCACCACCGACACACACACTAAAACTCTCCTCAAAAAACCATGCAGTGATGGTAATTTTGCATTGGACGTTTCTTTAACTCACACTAATATCTTGTGAAATACAAGGCTCGTATTCAAGTCATAGAGGTTTGACATTAATTTTTTTTTTTTTTTTTGTGTTATATATTAAGTTTAGAATATATACGTGCATACGTGATTTAGTCAACAAGAAATTAAGCACCTGAAAAGAAAAACTTTAAACGACGGACGAAGACTAGCTAGGGTTTGTCGTTAAGAATTAATTAGTGTGAATCATTATTATTTGGCCAATTATCCATACCCATAATTTTTTTCCCTTTTAATTTCTAGTAAACGTGTATAGTAATCATTAATGAAACAATTTTGAGTCGTTTAAAATTTTAAATTATCGGTATCAATTAATTTTTATTATTTTTTAATTTTAATTAAAGAGTATTAAGATTTTATATAAAATTGAACCATTATATTAAAAGAAAATCACTAATAGGTACACACTTTTAACCTAAATTACTATTAAATACAAAGAAATTAAATAATTACTCTCAAATACAAATTATTAAAATAAAATATCAAATATAACCTTATAATCTCATACACTTTTAAACTACCAACCCTACCCCTCACACACCCACCCGCCGGACCGGCGTTGATCGCCGTTGACAGGCAGCTGGACAGCCGTTCACCAGCGTTTACTGCCGGCCGTACAGCCGTTGACCGGCATTGACCAGCGCCGCCTGCTGCCGGAATTTAAAATGTGCAAAAACAAAATTGTGCAAAACAAATTGTGTAAAACCAAATTGTGCAAATACATAGGGGTATTTATGGTATCACAATCATAATTGTGTAGTTATGAGTAATAGTACTTTGAGTCATGTAGTTTACATCAATTATGCATTGTTTTATGTACCTTATATTAATAATTATTTTTTTTATTAAATATTTTTAGAATGAACACTCATGTTCAAAATAGTAAAATTGAAAATTATCGTGGACGAATAGTAATATTTTTTCAGCTTTAAAAGGCGTTGACGAATTGTACTTGATTTCAAATAAATGCATAATTAATAATTTAATCAAACTTTTAATTAATGATGTAGTTGGGAGATGGAGGAGGATATGAACTTTAATAGCGATATATCAGAAATTTCAAATAGAAGACTCGGTCCTAGCTTGTCAATAATATGCACATGCATTAACCAAATCTTAAATGATGTATGCCCCTCAAGTTAAGATGATACTTGATATTTTAATATTTTAATGTTAAATCTCTTATTTTATTTTACACTTATAAGAAAATTTGGAAATTATTTTTATAGAATATTCAAAAATGTTATTAAATATATATATAAGTGACGCCGTAGTAGAAAAGAACAAATCTATCAATTATTTTAAAGTTTATACTTTCATTTTAGAGTATAGAAATTTTTTGCATTTTCTCTAAAATTATTATACATCTTCTACACTTGTTTAGCATGAGATAAAATAAGATAAGATAAAAGATATGTAGAAGCTATACTAGTGATAAAAGAATTTATAGCAAAAGAATATTTTTTGTTCACAAAAGTTAATATATGAATTAATAAGACTTGTATGTTTGTATATGATTATAAGAAGGTTTGAATATGAAATTTTCCTTAATTTTTTATTTATTAATTTTAAAGAATTTTATAATCCCCCGTCTAAATTTCATTTCATTGAACTTTTTATTTTTTTATAATGAAAGATAAATAAGTTTATATAAATACAATTAGTATATAATCTTCTTAAATTTTAAACAATTTTTTAAGGTTCATTTCATTCGAGAAATATAATTGATCGGTGTAAAATTCACCTAGAATTTTGGGCTTGATTGCATGAATTTAATTGAATTTATTTGGCTTTAATTCAATAATTAAGCATGATTTTAATAAAAATTCTATTTATTGCTTAATTACTTGGAGAAAGTTATTTTTGTTTATTTTTGCAGAAAAATGGTGATTTGAGGCAAAAATATATTCTTGATAAGAAGAGGAAGATGTGGGAGAAAACAGTGCTCAATTCGGAATTAAAACGAGAAAGAACGGAGCAAAATAAAATGGAATAGAGTATTGGGCAAGATGGAGCACAATTGGGCCGCTAGGCTGAAGAGCAATTAGTTTAATGGGCTGATGATGCCATTTATGAAAAAAAGGGGGGAATTAAAGGGGCGGAGGCAGGGTTTGAACTCGTGACCTCCACTCGAATGAAAGAGGCGCTCAACCGCTGGGCCAGCTGCTTGTGTGTTATCCGATTCACTCCTAAAATCGAACCAGCACCTTCCACGCAAGACCGGCTCCTCCTCCAGCGCTGAACCGTTTCGGCTGGGCAACATTAGTGACCGGTTTTTGCCCCGATTTATACTTAGACTTTTTTGCTGGAACCGAATTTCCTCCCAAAATTCACTAAAAATCCTTGACTCCAAAACTTCCACTCACTCTTCCACTATAAATACCCCCATTTGGAAGCTTTCATTTACCATTCCCCCATCCATTAAATTCCAAAAATTGAATCTTTTTTTTAGATTTAATATTTGTGAGGGCTTTTAAGTAAGACCTCCACATAGTAGTGATTCTCCCCCCTTCGGGGGAGGAATCCAAATATTTTTAAATGTTTTTCTAGACTAGATATTTATTTGTTTTCCAAGAAGGTGGGGACACCAAGGAAAGGATGATCCTCGTGGATGTAAAAACTTCATTAAGGTGTAATCTAATCCTACTTATTATCTTTTTATTTTCTATGTTTTGGTGGTTTATTCAATGCATGATTATTTATTAAATTATGAAAATGTCTTGATTGAATTTTTGATTTTTTTAGGTTTTATTTATGAAATTCACATGCCTTGTAGTAATATGGGATTTATGTATTTGATATTAGTGCATTGTGATTAAGTTGTGTATTGTGTATCGGCATGTCTTGTCGTTGCTTTACCCTTAGTTGTTTTGCATGATTATCATATGTGAGTTTTTTCTATTTATTACATGTGGGTTTAATATAAGGGGAGCCTAGCCAAGGAGTCCTTATGTTTAGAACAACGTAAATGAATACTAGTGAGATCACTTGTGCCCGAGGATTAAACTAGTGAAGGGAACCACATCCATACGAACATAGTACCTTGAAGGGAATTGTAAGGGGATCGATCCTAGAAGCTTTTTAGGGGTTGTGAAAACAATCTACATCCTATTCACCATGACTATTGGTGATAGGTGGAAATCGCGATCGCCCTTACCATGATTTGCTTAAAAATGGAAAATAATTAAAGATGTTGGATGATTGATTATATGAGTGCATTATTAAAACTATCATGTCATTGAAAATCCAAAAATATTGTAATTAGATTTATTTTTTCATGCATTTTATTTTCTTTTATTTTTAAACCTCATTTTCGATCGTCTCTAACTAATCACGATACTGTACCTAAAGGCCATGAATCCTAAATTTCCTTGGGTTCGATATTTTGTTGCTTGGTCGCCCGGACTATTAACGACCAATCAATAATCAAACATTCCCTAAATCTATACACAAATTTTAAGGGCAAAATTTTAGTTTTCTCATCTTTACCTCATATATTATATATCACTTATCCAATAAATATTACTTGTACAAGAACACATGCGGCCCTGGGGTGATGCTAGAGGTGCCACCGCAAAGGGCCTCACCCTGAGGGCCCCCAACTTTTTTTAATATATATATATATATATATATATATATATATATATATATATATATATTAATTAATTGAAATGTGAATATAAATATCTAATGTCTTAATTGACATCACTTAATTATTTTTTCACATTCATTTGAGTTCGAGTTTTGTAGGGGAAGCACGGGATGTTCTGTGACAATTTGGCGTAAAATGTCATGTGTCATTTCTATATAGATTGATATGTCTAATGTCTTGCCTCTAAAGTTAATTCGATAAGTCATCACTTTTATATCTCACTCATTTAATGGAGCAACATAGGAAAATTTCATATCAAAGTGTCACGGTCATCCGACCCTTGTTGGGATATATATATTTCTTTATGTTTTTATTGTATTTATTTTCTCTTTTCTAACAATTTTCTTTTTTTCAATTTTTTTCTAATTTTCATCTGTTATAGTTATTGGACATAAATTGTAAATTTTAACATAAATATTTAACTTCTTTTTATTTTATTAGTTAATTACAAAAAAATTATTTCTTTTAGTTTTTTACACAATCTTTCTTCTTCTATCATTCTTCTTTTAATTTTAATTTTTTATTTTTCTATTAAATTTGTTGAGCAAAAAATTATGAATTTTTGTTAAGAAGTGTTTAACTATTTTTTTACGGTTTAATTAATCATATTTAATGTGACGCCTTTTATTATTATACACCTCATTTTATTATTTAAAAAGTATAATTATATTCACATTTAGTTTATATTTATTTTATGTATTTAAAAAATTAAAAGGCCTCAAAAAAATTTTGTACAGCCCTTCGAAATTAAAAGACCGACCCTGTACAAGACATCCAAAACCCCTCGAATATGTGATTTGACATATTTTTAATATATTATTATTATTAAGAAATATGAAGACGTTTGGTATTATCAATCATATTAATTACAATAGCATCGTTTATATAGATATATTTATTATTGATTAATAGTGAGGCTGACATAGTGACACTCCATATATGTGTACGTATAATAATTGCATAAAGAATTCGTCTCAAATCTATATTCTGGTTTTTTTTTTTCTTTTCGTCTAGTTCATATATACATGAAATTAAAATGGGTTAATTGAAAAAAAAAAAAAACTTTAACCTTAACTTCATTTACAATTTAGTCCCAACTTTAGAAATTTAGCAAAAGAAACCACTACCTTTGAATTCGTTGCTAATCACATCCATTAGATAATCAATGTTAACAGACTGCTGATGTGGCTAATTTTTATCACGTCACCTTCCATATCATCTTCGATTAATTGCAAGAAAAATCTCAACTTCTATTTAAATTACGATTTAGTCACAACTTTTTATCGTTTTCTCACTCCTCCCCCCACATCCTGATTTTTGCATTCATAAATTGTCTTTCGATCATGATCGATATTCATGAGCATATAATTAATTTACCTACTATACTTAGATAAATATCATTATCAATGACTTTTATTTTATTTTATTTTATTTTGTTTTATTTTATTTTATTATTTCTACGTAATGTTACGTAATCAATCAATAGATCAATAAATGAAAAAAAAAGGCACAAAATTAACAATTAATTCAATGATTAATTTATCGATTAATGTTGAAGTTGCGAAAATCCAAAGGCAGTACCCAAAATAATCAAGACGAGAGAAACTAGAAGATTAATTAAAATGGAATAATTAACGAAGATAGAATCATAAATTAAAGGAATGATAGTGGTAGATTGTTATAGAAAAATTGTAAATATATATTGGGCCACCATAATTATGAATGACTCGGGAGACGGCTCGAATGTCCTGTTACAATTATCAAATAGGTGACACGTGTATTAAAAGAGTAAAACTAAAACCGTTAATATTGCACTAACGTCTTTTAAAGAGCTTTAAAAGAAAAAGAAAATATACACTTTGAAGATAAGATTCTCTCCACCATTTCTTCCCAAATCTTCCATAATAGGATTATTTCAATGAATCATCCACAATTCTCCATGAAATCCACTCTTGCATCGAAAAAATTCACAACACTGGATTAACCTTTCTCTTCCCCATTTTTTAACCATAATTGCATTTTGAACCATAATTTTATTATCCAGACAATTACACAGACTTTTTAGATAGTAAAGAATACCAAGTCCCCATTCGTTATTGAAAAAGTAATTTTTTATTTTTTAGTTTATTGCTCCTTCATTCTCACATTTTCAAAAAATAAATAAATAAACAGTTTTATAAATGCTACCAAATTATTCGAATAAAAAAGGGGGACATCAAGAGTTTTTCAATATGAATTCTGTTATCTATTGAATTGTTTTCAAAACGAATAAGCCCTCTATTCATAATGAATTGTGGATTGATTTGTTGAGAATGATCCCATTATGGAAGGCTTTGAATAAAATTGTGGAGATAATCTTTATTTCCAAATAAAAATTTTCTTTCCTTGCATAGCTATTTCATAGACGTCTCTAGTGCAACTTTAGCAGACCCTCTCTCTTAGTACACATGTCATCCATCTGATAAGTGTAACAGGAGATGTAACATGGAAATGTAACATGACATCCGAATCGCTCGGGAGATGTCGTGTGGCTGCAAATGAGATCACCTGTTTCACAATGGTGTTTCATCTACTATTTCATAAATTAAATGATTGACACATGACACAATCAATGCCCAAAATTTAATACTTGCCCCAAGTATTTAATGGTCATTTGTAGGGTATAATATTTTTATGTTGTGAAACACCGGAAATGTAACAGGGAATTCAACTTGATGTGGTTGTGGAGTATATTCATTACTTGTTAGTAATATATTTCTAGAAAGTTAGTAGTGGTTTACAGCAAACTAACATTATAAAAGCATCAAACTCCAGCTATAAATAGATGAGCCTCTACAATGTCATGGAAGTAAACGTAAGGAGTGGATGAGTGAAATATAAAGCTTTAGTTCTGAGTAGGAAGTGCATAAGTATTAATTCATCTACTACAAATAGTTAAATGATTAATAATGTAAAATAATTTGGATTTTTTTTTTCTTTTGATTCTTCATTCAATTTTGATCATATAATTATCCAACATTTGTATGTCCTGTAAATTTTGAGCAAGTCTTTTTGAACTATCTCTTGAATTCAATATCAAAGAAGGAAGCTTAATTTGGTTCTCGCAAATAATTTAGAATCGTAAGGTTGATATTCATGAAATTTTTTTATTTTCAATATATTATTATTATTTGTTTTTTTGAAGGGCCACTATTTGCATCAACCACAACTTTATATATGTATCCAGTTTGAGAAAAGCATGACTGGAGATTTCAGATTATAACCTTCATCCATATTGTATTTGGAGATCTCCAATCCAGTTCCTTTTGTTATACTGCCCGGAATATACTATATAGCCATCCATAGCTGGTGCTGCTACTGCTGTTGGTTGAACTCTCCACCACCGTTCATATTAACCTCCCGAAATTACCCCTCCGTGTAAGTTAATTCGAGTTATGATATAGAGAGGAGGGAGGACTCATCTAATATGGGAACTTCACTCCTGTGTCACTGATGAAACATTAAATGGGACAGTAATTGACAAACAAACCGTGCGTCTTTCCTCTTACACTGGAGTAGAATTATGGGTAACAAGCCGTCGAGAAGGGATCATAATGAACATTTAATATGGGAGGGGCGTGTTTATTGAGTATTAATTGATATTAATGTTCTCTAGAAATTTAAGCTTTCAGAGGAAGAACTGCAAACTTAAGCACTTAACCTTTAGATAGAAGTATCAATTCATTTTAATTTAACAATTAGTGGGGACAAAGCTGGAAAATTAAAAGAAGACAACATCTAGTTCTACCAAATTTCCACAAGTCAATGCCATAGACTACAAGCAAAGAATAGTTTACTCATTGAGTTTACTAAATTTTCTTGCAATATTATTAATTTTTTTCAAACTTTACGGTTATGCCAAAGAAATTGTAATGCAAGAGGGCATTGAAAACTTGTAAAGATAGACAAGACTTTCGTTCAAGATACTTAACAAAAAGACAAACACGTCTTAGTTTATATATATTTTTAGCACGCGATATACATCTCATGTTTCTTTCTCTGTCTACATCAATTTCGGAATACATTATTCAGATGAAGAGAGAGGAAAACAGCAAAACTTTTGACTAATTGGAAATGAGGGAGAAGACTCTATTAAAAGAAATTGGATCATTAGTTGACCTAGCTAGAAGTTTGAACTGTTGATGTTGATGTTGTTGTTGCTGCTGCTGCTTATGTTCATATTTGTATTGTTGTGTACATTGCTCGTACACGAACAGTCCATAAATGAGTTGATCATGGCTTCGGCTAAGCGGAAGAGTAACTAGGATCAGTGGGGGTTGATGAGCTCTCACTGAACTGGTTTTGCTGTCCTAATTGTCTCATCGAAGGATGTAAGAACGGTAAGTGATTCGTTTCTTGAGACATTTGAAGGCCTGAAAACTTTGATTGGTTGTACAATGCTTGGCCTATGATTTGAGGCAGAAGGGAGGTGGATGCAGCTGGATTAGGGAAGGAGAAAGGGAAATGGTTTGTGGGTCTTTGAAATTGGGTAGGGTTAGCAGCTGGTTCGGTTAGGTCTAATGTAATGGTGGGAAATGGGGCCGAAGTGGAGATGGTGGCCATTGTAGACGAGCATGGAAGGATGGAACGAGCTAAGAAATTCGCGTTTATTAGGCCATCTGCACTTGGCAATGAATTGGATAGAAGCATCCTTGCAGCTGATGAAGTCATGGTGGACATGGCCATGGCCGTTGGTGGCAACGGATGGTTGTGGTTGCCTTCGTACGTCGTTATTAGTATTGTTTTATCCTCCGCACATCTTTGGACCTGCATAGAGGATACACGAGCCACAATAGAAAAAATAAAACTTTGTTTTGAAATTATTGATTACCTACACTAGGGTAAATTAGGGTTTTTGTGTAGTAAATATTTTAATCTGTCTTAGAGTGAGTGAGAAATTAATACATGTTTTCGAACAGAGCAACCAGCGGCCATGGTGCAACGGTAGTATGCTCGAGGGAAAGGGTTTCCTTTTGCTATCTTCTGACCGTACTTACGCCATTGGCATCCATCGGCAACCTAATACACATACATGATTATGATTTATGATTATGTAATGAATACGAGGTGATATTCAAATGGTGTTAATTACATGTGTTTGTTATACCGTGGTGTCCTCCAAACGCGATCGAACGGAAACACGAGCCTTTCTAATGGTGGCTTCAGTAACTTGATCAACGGTTTTAACAGGAGCTGTGAACCTAGGAACTTTGGTTTCATGATCTCTGGCGTCGGCCTCCGCCGTCCGTCGTGACTCGGATGAGTCCATTTCAAGATCCATGTACTGGTTATCCCTCGATCCATTGCCATGATTTTGATCACCTTCGGTTTTTTGTTCTTGCAGCATTGTCAGAAAATGCATCTGTAGGCCCTTATATTTGATCTTAGCTTCATCAAGCAACTCCTTCAAATGCTGATTCTCTAAGCTCATTCTTTCCAGTTTAGTTTTCAAAAATCCCACCTGCTCATAATTACAATCTCTCTCATCAATTCTCTCTCTCTCTTTCACACACACAACATAACAAGATTCACACACACACACACTCTCACCTCACTTCTTACAGTATCGCTCGAGTATGAAGATGACTGAGCACTGCAGTTGCTTCCAGCTGTAAGAAGAAGCAAATCCGTCTGTTTAATTACATAACAAAAACCCACCTCATTATCTCTAACAATTGGAGTAATTAATATATGAGCTCGATTCACGATTATTCTCCTAATAAAAAAAATAAAAAAAAGATTAATTACGTTGACGTTGATATCTAAGAGTGAATTGGATGGTCCCATGGCACCAGTGGCACGCAGCATGTCATCGGAAACCGAGGGATCGCCGTCGCCGCCGCGGCCGCAGTCGCCTTTCTTGTCAGAAAAGAAATCCATTTCATCAATGGCGTGATCTTGATCGTTGAGATTGGTGGAGACAAGGTTTATAGGGAATTGGATGGTGGTGGGAGGTGGGGTGGATCTGTAGTCCATGGATGAAAGTAGAGGTTTAGGGGGTGGGTGTGAGAGTGTGATCTGGATCAAAGGAGAGTCCACTTGGAATGGCCATTAATAGAGAATATGGCAGATTACTCGGCAGTAAAAAGGGAAGGTAAGACTAAGACTATGGAATGGAAGACCAAATATAAGGTGGTAGAGAGGAGTTTGATCCTTGCGTGTTCAATTGGATCTTGAAAATAGTCGATCTTTCTTTTTTTGTTTTATCATCAAATATAAGACTAAATATTAATTCTTGAAATTACATTATGACAACACTCTGACGAATTAAAAAAAGATGATATATATAATAAAACATCAAATGAAATGAAAATTCTGCCGGATATTTCTGGGGAGAGGAATTGACCAAGGAGGAAGATTTTTTTCTCAATATAGTCTTTTATAGATCGTTTACCAAGTTCATTATATAGTACTCCATATAATTCTGGCGTCAGACTAAAATTATGTTAAATTCTTTTTAATATTAGTTGGAGTATTATTTTTTACTTGAGGTGTTATCATTTTTATATAAATTAGTATCAAATTAATGGATTTTATTGATATAATTAATAAAAGTATTATTGAAAAATAAATTAGTTCGTCTACTTTGACCCATTCTTGTTTAAGAAGTCTGTACATATCAGATTTGCTTTATCTGTTACACAACTCATTGTGTAACCGTGATGACACAGTGAAATTTTGTTTATTATGATGCAGAGTAGTATTTTATTTATCACAAACATTTATATAAATTGGGTTCATGATGATGTAAACTCTATAGCCCCTTTCAATTTTATATATCCTATGTAGTGTTTATTTAAATTAAAAGATATCACAGGGTTTATAAGAATTTATGACCCGATTTACAAGAGACTAACTCTTTATTTAATTATGTGATTTAAGTAATATTTACTTGGTATAATTATAGTTTCAACTTATAATTAATGATATATTTTACGTCTAATGGCTCATGCTTTTTGTTTAGAGTTTACATTTAAAATAGAATATTAATTCTTATGGTATGGACTTATAGTATTTGATTTTTTAACTCATGCATAAAGGAGTTTCCCCCATGTTGGTTGCACACAATATATACTGTATTAATGAAGAGAGCTTGAAGAGAAATTAATTTATTTGAAGTTAAAGTTTCTATTTTCATTGAATTATAGTGTTATAGTTATGTAATGACTAATGAGATTGGAATTTGGAACATACAATTGATAAATACACGCACATCGATTAACGATGGTTTGATAATTATACATTCAATCTAACTTGTTAATTAATGGTACCTAAACTAAGTCTAGCATTTTTATCTATTAGTATATTTAATAAAAGAAAGGGATAAAAACTAGTGATCAGTACTGAATGTTTATATTAGTGATCAATAAAAAATGAGTATATAAATTTATAAGGTTACAGCACTTGTGTGAAACTGTTTTTGTAGGAAGAGTTCCCCTAAAAAAAATTAATAAAAGTGATGTTCAAATTAATGAAAAGTTATAGTGGTGCGGTGTATTATTTCATAAATCATTCGTAAGATAAATTAAAAATCTATCATTTTTAATTAAAAAAATGATAATATAATTAATAAAAAGTAATTATTTAAAATAAAACGTAAAATGGTTGTTGTCAAATTTATCTCACACGTACTCTACTTCGATTAATCTATTTCACATTAAGCTTATTTAAATTAATAATGCATAAAAGTGTAAATAGTTATTAAGTGGAACATAATCAAAGAAAAAAAAAACTAGCTAATTCACATTCCTAATAAGTTACCTTTAATTAACTTAGCAAAGTTATGAGTCCGACTAGGGTCACTACAAAAAAACTGCCCGACAGTGACGGACTTTGTGACGGACTGACGGACTTTGTGACGGACTTTGTGACGGGAAAGCGCCCGTCACCCGAACATGCGTCACAAAGTGTTTGTGACGGTCCCGTCACAATTAGTGACGGATTTTGTGACGGAAATCATTAGTGACGGAATTTGTGACGGTTTCTTTTAACCAATATTTGTGACGGACTTTTGTGACGGATTTCATTTGTGACGGACTTTGTGACGGAATTTTCCGTCACAAACTTAAAATTCTAAAAAAAATTAATTAGGCAAGAATCGAACCTTGTTGCTCATGTGAGTGCTCGGTAGCACTCAACCGGACCGGCTACCGGTAGCCCATTTGTATTTTATTACATTTTTACCCCTTATACCTCCTTTAGAATTAATTGTGTAGATTTGCTCCCAACCGGGTTTGAACCTGGGTTGGTGCCAAGCAAGGTGCTTGTGAGCAAGTGTTGAGCCAATTTGGCTAGATGTGTTTAGTGTTAATCTTTAATAAATATTATATATATTCAATTAATTTGTATTAAAATAACATCAACCAACTTTCAAAATAAATATGGTGGTAATATTGATTAATGTAATACATATTAATATGACTAATCATTATTAAAATATTAATTAATTAATTTTATTATTTATTTAATAAAAATTTTAAATTTTCTTAATTAAATTAAAAAATCCTTATAAATTTTAAATTCTCAATCTATATATAATATCTAAATATATTATTTATTTATAGATGAAAAATAGGTTAATTTGCATTAAAATAATTAACATTCTTATAAATTTTCAATTTAATTCTCTTATAAGAAAATACATCATCATTATATTTTTCTTAATTCAATCACAATATATACTTTGTTTTTATCAATTAAATACACTATCTTTTTTTTTTAAATTCAATCATCAACTTTCCTTTATATATATATATATATATATATATATATATATATATATATATATATATATATATATATATATATATACTAATAATGAATACGCTGTTACAAATAACTTTTTAAAAATATGAGGTGTCGCAACGTGATTAAATTTCGTATGTTTTTTATTTTTTTAATATTATATATATAATCTTTCTAATTTTATTTATTTATTATTATTATTATCATCATGTATATATTAAATCACATAATAAATTAAAATCACCTTTAATCATATCTTTTTGATTGATTAAGGAAATAATCAATAAAATATATCCAATTTATTAATATTTTTATTCATGTACATCTTCAAATTAAATAGCACCTTTAATTATATTTTTTTTATTGGAAATAGATAATTAAGTCAATCATATTTTTAATCATATATTTTTATTATTTGGCAAAGATTTTAAAATTAATATTATTATGTACAACACAATATATTCAATTATTTAAGTTTAAATAAATTCACAATAAATATTTAAAAAAAATATTTTTTTTTAAAAAAGAAGTAACTATGTTCTTATAATTATTTTGATTTTTTTAAAATTGTAATTTGTGACGGAAATAGTCCGTCACAAAGTCCGTCACAAAGTTTGTGACGGACAAAGTCCGTCACAAATGAGCCCCTTTTCCGTCACTAATTAAAAAAAATAAAATAAAATATTTTTGTGACGGAAAAAAGCCGGTCACAAATTTTTCCGTCACAAATGCCGTCACAAATATTGAAAATGACGAAATTTTAAAAGGTCAACTATTAGCCGTCACTATTTTCAAAATGCCGTCATAAAGTCCGTCACAATTGTGACGGCAAATTTTCCGTCACAAAAGTCTGTCACTGTCGAACAACTTTTTTGTAGTGGGTGCACTTGAACGATCTCAATCGTTAGATCAATCTTTAATATAATCTCTACCATTAACTAAATTAAATAATTAAGAAATAAAAATAAAAAACTATCCACTATCTCCACATTTTAGCCTATAAATCATGGGTGCACCGATGCACCGGTACACCAGGTGCATTCCAGAATAACCCAAAATTATTGAAATATTAAAGTTAATTTTGTGGATATATTATAGAATTCTAAATTAATTGAGAACATGTGCGTACTAATCTTCTAGATGAGTGGAGAATTAAAGCATATATAATTTTAATACACATCAACTACTAGAAAATTGTATTGATCATGAAGAGTATTTTTCTCAAATTTGTCTCTCTCCACTCAATCCAACATCTTCCACCCTTCAACGAATAACTACATACAATCCTCCTCCAAAATTTATTAATGTACAAAAGGTTAATGCTAGATATTGGTTCAAATATAGTCCATCAGATTAGTATTAATTTAGTTTATATATTAAATTAGGATTAATTATCCCTCAACTACACCACACCGAGAGTTATTACTGTCAGATACTACGATTCAAATTTATTACTATAAGATACAAAAATTTGAAATAATATACCCAATATAACCCTAATATTAATTAAATATTTAAAATTAGATTTTATTTGTTATTGATGAAATCAGCTTCCTATTTTCATGCCAATTAATTTATCTCGTCCCCCTTTCTCTCTAACTTTTCTATTTAATAAATCATCAATTTTTTCTCACACAAAACCTGCATCTGCAACCCTAAATCATCAATTTTTTCTCACACAAAACCTGCATCTGCAACCCAACCCATTCCCATCGTGATGCGTCTGCAACCTAACCGGTGTCCTGGTATCCTGTCTGCAACACATCGTGCCATCACCAAGGAGGATTGAGATTGAGATTTGCTGCCAATTTGATTGAGATTGAGATCTGCTGCCAATTTGATGTCGCCGCGTAAGTTCCCGACTGTACATCTCTTTGAGCGATCTCTTTCGCATCGCGAAAAGAACTATGCTCACCTAATTTGGTTCATCACACATCGTGCCATGTGATTGATTTATGAAGTTCATTTGGAAATTTTCCTCACAATGAAGAATCATCCAGAATTGTGGGATTGATTTATGAAGTTCATTTGGAATTTTTCCTCACAATGAAGAATCATTCAGAATTGTTGAAGAAAGATGAAGAGAAGCTAGATGAAGAGAAGCTAGATGAAGAGAAGCTGCTACTCTAACTGGACTTAAAAGCCACAAGAATTCCATATACAAGCTTTTGTATAGTTGTTTTGTGCAAATTTATACCTAATATATTGTGCAAACACGTTTAATGAATTATGCAGAAATATACATTAATTGTGCTGTGCTGACTGGATGGTGTTATCCAACTATAATTGTGTCATGTACGTAATTATAATTTTAATAAATAATAATATAATTTATAGTTATTAATCTCATATTACATTTGTTTTTTCTTATAAGAAAGTGAAATATCATGATTGAATCGTGCAATAATGTAATTGTATAATTATATTGGGTTGTGCAATAATATAAGGGTTGGGTATTAAGCAGTTTTTGTATAGATTGTGATATAAAGAAAAAATCTGAAAAATAAAAAATATATAAAAAAATCTGGATAATTAAAAAACTATATTTTGAAATGTACATAGATTGTGCATATTAATATTGGGAAAAATTTGGAAAATAAAAAAGACTATATTTTAAAATGTTGCGTAAAAAGGATAAAAGGGTATATTTGGGATTGTGCCATGTAATTTGGTATCTCATAGTATTTATTTTAGGATGACGCACCTAAAAATAATAATAGTTTATAATTTACACCTATAAGTAAGTATCCCATTAAATTAATCCAGATTGTATATGAGCAGTCAGATTAGAGTTTGAAATATATCAATCTAGTTTCTATGAGCAGGACTTTCATACCGAAATTTTCTCCCTTACTATCAATCATGCATACGTAACAATTTAATTTTCCGACCCAATAATCAACCATGCTATATGAGAACAAATACGAGTAACAAAGATGTAAATCGCAGTTAATAGATAGCGACTTATTGACTTTGCTCACTAAGAAATGATGACTTTTCATTCAAGTTCAAAAAAATACAAAACATTAATTCTTTTATTTTATATTAATTTTATTGCATGTTTTATTGCTCGAATGAGTCAAACTAAGAGTATTAACCAACATACAATAAGTGGAGACGAGATCAGGTAAATTGACTTTACTACATTTAAATATTTTATTTTATACTCCAACCCAGGTGAGTTTAGTACATCTATTTAACGTTATTTTGAAGGTCTGTAGATGTTCCTATTATATTTTGACACTCATATAATCACATCACCAAAATAAAGAAAAAGACATTAATCTGTGGAATAGAAATAATGAAATCAAGTAGCCAAATCTTGATATATACTGATAAGTTAAGCTTCTGATAAGTTAAGCTTCTGAACAAGAAGACGCATACAGATTGATTAAAATGAAAGACTCCAAATATGCCATGACTAGAGAATGCTCTCTTCAGATTTGATGTTATAAATTTTCCAGTTTAAGTGTGCATAAGTTGCATAACACACTGGATTCCGCGAGCAAGATCTATCCGTGCCACAAGACTTTACAAACGTCAAACATTGAAGCGGACAGTGAGAAACCAGAAAGATCAATTTTGAATGTAAGAAACCAGACTAGTTCTTCTGATGGACAGCAATTTGGTGTATATCCATGTCCTTCAACATGACAGATCGCCCACACGAATCACAGGGCGCAGTCCTAGATCCACAAACACTTTCATGTTCGGATAATCCTCTGATCCGATCTCGTGCATCTGCAGCAGACGTCCCAGCTTGAACCATATCCCCACAGAATCTACATGTAATGAGGCGCAAAGGGCAATCTGACGACTGGTGTTGCACCTATCAAGAATACAAGTACATAAGCAAGGTGGGATCATAGTGAAATTGCATGAAAGATATCCTAAAAACATTTCAGAAAATATTCTAGATGCATGGTCAGAGCTGATCACAAATCATGCACACAGGTAAAAAAAATCTACCAAGCAAGGTCATCCATCAACAATATCCTACTCCTTACCTCCCAAGGGAACACATGTGATGAGGAAAATGCAAAAATTCCCTGTAATTAAATGAGGGCGTCATTTGTGGTTAAAACCCACCCCGTAAATTAGGCGACCAGTGCAATAAACCTTAGCAAACAAAAATTGAAAATTTTCCTAATGTGACACGAGGAAGTAAGCTCTATAGCTTCACACATAGTAGACTGGTGTTTTGGAGATCCATCTCCGTTGCCTTAAAAAGTTAACATACTCCATGATTATCAGAGTCGCATACAAACACAAAGCAATATTGAAGCATGCTCTACCAACATAATGATATGGGGTGGGTGAGAATTGAAATTAGTAGTATATTTTAACAGGTCAATCACCAAACCAGTAGAAATGAGTGAATAACATTAACTACATGCAGCAGGTTAAGTAAAACAGAGTTGCGTCAATCTTTATTCTTACCATCTTCTCTTTCTCAAGAAGGATTCCGCAAAGACAATGCAGTGGCTCATGGAACACTTTCATGTGTTTCTGTATCTCCTCCCTTTGAAAAGGTTTATCGCATTTTTCACAATGAACATGCCTTTCCCTCTCCTCAATCCTCAGAACAACTCCACAACCAGCATGCTGGCAGACAATATTATGCCTGCTACAATAAGCTTCATGAAGTGAGATTGTCCTTGATGGGATATAGCGTCTACAGTTCCTGCATTCCACAGTGTCCACCTCAGCAGATGATGAAGAAGATGCAGCATGCTGGCCCTGCCTCTGTGTGGAAACATCTTGAACGAATACTGAAATCATGTATTTTGATGTCCCTTTGAACCCATACACAGCAACACTATAATTACCTGATCCCAAGTTTTGATCCTCAGCACCAAGTACTAATTGCTTTGAACCCAAATCATGGGAAGACCACGAGTGCTGGTGTTGAGTGGGGAACAAAAGGGGATGCCTAGAAAGATACAAGTCCATGTCTCCATCTTGGGTTTGTGACTCTAAATTAACAACAATTTTCGCATCCTTAGAGGAAACCATATTCCAAATGTCATCACTTAAAGTAAACTTATAGTACATGTAGCTTCCTTCATCAACCACTCCAGTCTCTGATTTTCCAAGGACTAGAGGTTTCAACATATACTGGTTTGTGTTGTCTGCTGACTCTGGACCCATGATGTCAACCTCAATATCTGTTTCTAAAACAGATACGCTGGAAGAAGGTTTCAACTCAAGCACACGCAAATGATATGTTAAGGCACCGTGATTGACAGTGAGTATATCACCTTGTGAAAGAGTTGCATGTTGCCGCAAACTTGTCTCAAGGACTGCCTTGTGATTAGGAATATCCGAGAAGCCAAATTCAACAGATTGAAGTTTGGCATAAGTACCTTTTGGAAGCCAAACATAACGGACTCCAACCATTTCAGAACCAGGAGCCTCTGCAGAGAATAAATTACTCCAACAGTGTTGAGGAAGTGCTACAAAACCTTCCTCTGCTGTGAACTCCAGAACACCAGCATGTGTCGTCTTATCAGCAGCCTCAGCACCCATAGGAGCCTCCACAGTTAAAGAGAAATGTAGAGGCCCCTTATCAAAAGATCCTTGTTCAGACAGTTCTGTGAAACAGGAAGGTGGGAGTTTGATCTTATCTCCAATACCCTGATAAGGCACAGGTACTAACATTCGAGAAAATTCCACACCTCTAGCTGCCAATGCAGTTTCTTCTGCTAACTGACTAGCCTGAAAACACACAAATCTCTCAAGTCACTATCAGGAGATTAAAACTCTTGACCCAAGACAATTCTATAACTTCACAACAAAATTAAGTAAAAAGATTTTAACACTTTTCACCAATAGATGCTTCCGGAGAGACGTTATACATGTGCATATTTTTATCTCAAACTCCACTTCAACCACGTTTATCATCAATCAATAAGCCAAAACATGTGGATAAAGTACAATCGACACAAAAAGTATAAGACCTAAAAGATTTTTTTAGAGTAATTGAGCTAAATTGAATAACAAAAAAAAAAAGTACATTATATGAAACAGAGAACAATCAAAACCCAAAAGATCACTCCATTACCATACAAGATATATGATAAGTATTCATATTAATCAATTCGCATATCAACAAACTGATATCGCCACAAATTAGACATAATTAGTCAAAGTTCGAGAAAATCGCACCTTGGCTTCCGCTTCGGCGGCGTCCAGGCGGCGTTGTCTCTGAACCGCTTCTACAGCTTCGCGCTGGCGACGGGCTTCTTCCTTCGCCTTTCTCGTGCTCTCTAACTTCAATTTCGCTCTCTCTTTCCTCTCCCTCTGCTCCTTCTCCAGCTTCTCTCTTGCCCTTCTCAATTCGAAATCCATTATCGAAATAGGAAACAGAAAGATCCCTCTTCTCTCCAACGAAAACCGATCGATCTAAATTACAGAAAACTTTACAATTCACTGATGAATTATAAGGAAAGTCCACATTTCTTGAGAGGAAAGATTTGGCAATCTCCTTGTATTGTGGAGAGAAAGTTCAAGCTGGATTTTATAATTCGAGAAGGATCTGGGCCTTTCAAAGAAGAACGAGTCCAATAAGTACAGCGACAAGGCCCACACGTTAACAATATATAATTGGCAGCCCAACAAAAAATAAATTAGTAAATTAATAAAATAAAATAATTAACAATAGTGAAATATTTATGACATCACATGTATGTAGGGATGGCAATGGGACGGGTATTTCTCGGTACCCGATTTACCCGAACCCTTATGGGTAGGGTACGGGTAGTTGTAAACGGGTTTGGGACGGTACGGGTAGTTGTAAGAAATACCCGTTAGGGTTTGAGATGGGTACGGGTAATGCCTCAAAACCCGCGGGTACCCCGATTATATATATATTTTTATAAAATTTAATATATATTATATAATTTATATATTATAAGATGTTTTATATATTTAATTAATAGTTATAAGTTTTATTTAATCATATCTATTAAATATTTATTTAAAATAATAGAATTTATATTATATTTAATTAATAATAATGTGATTTTTATTATTATAATTATTTAGACAATAAAAAAATATAATATATATAAAATAAATGAATATTAAACGGGTATGGGTACCCGCGGGTATTGCTAAACGGTAATGGGACGGGTACGGGTACCATAATAAATTTTTTAAATAGGACGGATACGGGTACGAGTAGTTATTTTTTAATCGGATACGGGTACGGGTACCTCAAAATAAGCGGGTACCCTACCCGTTGCCATGTATGCGTAGATCGTATATATATCACAGAAAACAATTGTGCTTCAGAAGCTGAAAATCGCACGACTCCAGAAAACTTGCGAGATGACGATCTCGTCGGCTGATGATTTATCTTCCTCACTGGACGGGTAAAATTTACGCACGCATTCTCCATTTCTGTATTTTGAATTGTTTTTCGAACCAAAATCAGTTTCTAGCGTGTTGCCATCCTAGCCATCGGTATCTGAATTTATGCATAAATTTATTAAAAAAAGTTAAGCATTGATTTGGTTTTTTTGGGCTGAAATTGATCCAGCGATTATCCCCTTCTTTGATAATTTACTAAAAAATCGACTGTTCCTGAAATTGCTTTCCGAAGTTCCGCGTAGAATTAGAATACCGTGTAGCTTGTCAAGTTTGAATAATCTGGTTAATTCTCTTTACGGAGATTGCTGAAATGACGTATCTATATTTTTGGTGGATTGCATGTGCTTTCTGAAGAATTTGGTGTGTGATTGTGTAATGACAGGATATAACTCGGAAAATGTCTTTTGTACTAATTTGTAATTTGGATGCTATTGTGTTGAAGGCACGAAGTGAAAATCACAAATCAACTCGATTGGATTTTCTTTTTAAACTAATTAAGGGCAACTTGAAATTCATTTTAGATTAATTTATGTTTTGATTCCTATGAGTTTCAAAATTTGTGTGTGTGTTAGATCGTGCATATAAATTAAAGATTGTCTTGTTTATACTAAAATCTAAGGTCGAAGCATCTTGATGATCGCAGATCAGTGGTGGAGTTATGTGCTATTCTGCTCTGTAATTTACAGATTGATTGTTATTGCAGGCTAACGTATACAAAGAAACTTTCAAGAACTTTTTTTTTTGTACATAGAACTTTTTTTTTTGTACATAGAACTTTTTTTTTTTGGAAGAGCTAACAATTAATATTTATTGTATTGAATCAGAACTTCTCTTTTGCAACTTGCTCCTCTTGAAGCAGTATTATTCGACATTGATGGCACATTGTGTGATTCGGACCCACTTCATTATTATGCTTTCCGTGAGATGCTCCAAGAGGTGGGTATATTCTTGGATTTAATTCCATTTCCATAAAATCTATACATGTGTGCCATCATTTGTTTTATTTTGCTATACTATACAAACCATCAGTAACCATGGCACCATAATCTAAGGCTGTGATACCTTTAACACTTGAATTTAGATCTAAGTGACACTCTTCTTTTTGAACAGATTGGCTTCAATGGTGGTGTTCCAATTACTGAGGAATTTTTTGTCAAGACTATTGCTGGGAAACACAATGAAGATATTGGTGCTGCCCTTTTCCCAGATGATCATGAAAAGGGTATAAAATTCTGTGATGACAAGGAAGCAATGTTCAGAAGGTTAATTCCCCCTTCCCCCACCCATGAGAAATGCAGACTTTTTATATGCTTACTCCGCCTTTCCTTTTTCATGTGGATAATTCAGGATAGTTAAGGAGAAAATAGAATCCGTAAAGGGGTTGTATAAAGTCACAAAATGGATTGAAGATCGGGGATTGAAACGAGCTGCTGTGACCAATGCTCCTAGAGAAAATGCAGAGTTGATGATCTCATTGCTTGGACTTACAGATTTCTTCCATGCTCTTATCCTTGGGAGTGACTGTGAGCGTGCTAAGCCATATCCGGATCCATATTTAAAGGCACTCGAAGTACTCAAGGTGTCCAAGGAGCATACATGTGTGTTTGAGGTTTGAATTCATTCAGTCTCCCATGTAATCTTTGAGTTGGTTGTATGTTGTGGAGTTTTCATAGGATCTGTTTGGCTGTTCAGGACTCTCCTTCAGGGATAAAAGCGGTGTTGCTGCCGGGATGCCTACTGTCGGGTTGACAACTAGGAATCCAGCCGCTTTGCTGATGGAAGCAAAGCCTGCACTTCTCATAAAAAATTACGAAGATCCAAAACTTTGGAGTGTTCTTGATGAACTTGATCGTAAGTTAAAGGTGTAAACAGGTGCTAATTGATAGACTTGCCATTATTTGGAGAGGAACTCGCTCATTGAATAACTATGTATTAGTTGTCAAGAAAGGCCTGTTAGGGTGATTTGACGAACTACAAACTATCTTTTTAAATTAATTTAATCTTCAGAATATGATTATGATTAGGAAATTTACATTTATATTTATTGTTGCCAAGTATACAAATTATTGTGATTTAGTTGAAAACTGAATCACAAATTCACGATTACTTGGATACATGATAATTGATAAATGATCTGAACTGCATCTGAATTATCGATGTCATTTGTTTATTTTTTGTCATTCCAACTTTAAATCATACACTGTATTTCCTAAATTACAGATTTTGTTAGTTGATGAATTTAGTATTCCAATATTTTTGACTATATGCTTGTTTTTAGATTACTGTATAGTGTTGGGGAATTCCCTAACTTTGAAATTCTAGTACTATTAAAAAATCTTGATGATTAGTAAAATATTGTGTTTAACGTGGAATTTAATAGAGGAACATCGTGAATAAATTCATTCTCCATATTACAGCGTAATAGATCAATTCACATATATAAACAATTAAATTAAATTTACTAGTATAATTTGACACATCACGCTTTTTACAGGAGAAATATGGATACGACTAGTAAGTAGAAAAAAATACTTCATATTAAAGACAAAAGATAAATATTTATCTTTTAATTTTGTAAATTTAAATAGATAAATATAAAATATATAAATGAATTATTGTTTTAGTTGTAATTTTGAAATATGATAATTCAACCTTTATATATAATATAATATTTATGACTTCTTCCACCAAAATGTATTAATCAAATTAATTAATTATTGTATATATTTTTCTCTAATACTATATTATTTTAAGGCAAAAACTTGTGTGCACCCGGGCGCACGGCATACTCCGTGAGCCTTTAGAATTTTGTGTTAAATTATACTCCCTCCGTCCCTCCTTAAGAGGGCCAAATGCTTTTTGGCACGTAGATTAAGGAGTATTATTATTTAATGTGTAGTGGGTAGTTGTATTAGTAGGAGTGTGGGTCCCAACATTTAATTGTATTAGAGGGAGTGTGTGGGTCCCATGTGTATAAAAAAGGAAAGGGGACTCTTTGGGTGGGACGACCAAAATGGAAAAATGGTCCTCTTAACCTGGGACGGAGGGAGTATATTTTTTAATATAAATATGTGTACCCTTTATTTTTTGAAGAAAAATAAAAATGTTAATAAAAGGTGTATATCCTTTAGAACAAAATGATCCTTACTAATTAAAGTGTATACCCTTTAAAACAAAATAATATATCCTTACTAAATTCTAAAGGCGTGTGCCCCGGGTGGACGCAAGCCTCACTCTTATTTTAATACCACTGTGTCAAATTTCTGCATTATTTAATTTACCCATAATAATAATAAAAAAATGACTCATCTTTTAAAAATTATTTAATTTTTATTTAATTTAAATTTGATTTGATATTTTAAAAATCGAATCCGGATACATAAATGCTCGCTGCCAATATATAACCGATAATTTTACCCCGATCCATCAAATTCAACTCCTTTTTAATTAACCCCCTTTCCCGACCCCCATCACCAAACCCTAACCGTAATTGTATCTGTTCTCATCAGATATCTCGCTCAACTGCTCTGATTCAGGATAATTTCGTGATCTCCGTTCTCTACCTTTAATTGGGGGCAGAGGAAGGCCAGCAATGGATTCACAGCAGAACAATCTTTACGAAACGGCGTCGCAGCCGGATACTGGTAACGACGCTTACACGTTTCTCGAGTTCAACACTCAGGGAGAGGAGGACTTCGATTACCCTGAATTTCAGGAGTTATCCCAACCTATTCGATCGTCTGCATCCGCATGGCCCACACCCTCCGATTCTATCTCCGCTGCGGAGGTTCCGCCCTCTTCTGAAGCCCCGCACTCCACTTCTAAAACCCGCGGCGGTGGAAGCGCGATCAGTGCCAGCGGCGGGAATAATAACAATAGCAATAACAAGGAGACTGGGGTGGTGGAGGCTTTGGCGGCGGGGATGAGTGGCCTCAACTTTGAAGATACCGGTGCTGACGATGAGGTGTTTGAATATGGGAAGGGAGACTTTACTGAGCACGCTTGTAGGTATTGTGGTGTCACTAATCCAGCGTGTGTTGTGCGTTGCAATGTACCCTCTTGTAGAAAATGGTTTTGTAATTCACGAGGGAACACTTCTGGTTCTCACATTGTCAATCATCTGGTGAGTTGCTTTATGAAGATTCATTGGGATCTTTATCTTGGCATGGCCTTTAATACAACGTTTACTTTTTTTGGTATAATCCTTTTTAGGTGAGATCAAAGCACAAGGAAGTTTGTCTCCACAAAGACAGTCCGTTGGGAGAAACTATTCTTGAGTGCTATAACTGTGGTTGCCGGAATGTTTTCCTTCTCGGGTTCATATCTGCAAAGACAGAAAGTGTGGTTGTCCTGCTGTGTAGGGAACCCTGTCTCAATGTTAATGCTTTAAAAGACATGAATTGGGACTTGAGTCAGTGGTGTCCACTTATTGATGATAGATGTTTCTTGCAATGGTTACTGAAGGTTGTTTGTGCTTACATTTCCTTCTCTTCCATAGATTTCATGTTCCTGCTGCTAACTTCTTTAATTGTTTCCAACCAGGTGCCATCTGAACAAGAACAGTTGAGGGCTCGGCAAATTAGTGCCCAGCAGATTAATAAAATAGAAGAGCTCTGGAAGACGAATCCAGATGCTTCACTGGAAGATCTTGAGAAACCTGGTGTGGATGATGAGCCCCAACCTGTAGTTTTGAAGTATGAAGATGCTTACCAGGTTCTCTTTAGTTAGTTGACTAGAGTCAATTTTGATGTGATTGTTTATGAGAGTATTGGTGTTCAGTTGTCCTAATTAATTTTATTGCTCATTTGTTTCTTCTCCAGTATCAAAATGTTTTTGCACCACTCATCAAGCTTGAGGCAGATTATGATAAGGTACAAACGTCATCTATTGTCTTCAATGATAAAAGCTACCTGACATTCATCTTCGAATGTCCATTTGAATTGCTTGTGAGCTTTAGATGAGAGTTGAAAACTACTTATTTTGTATCTCACATTTTTTAAGACAATAATTGCTGAGTTAGGAAATAGCATAATATCTTAATGGTTATTATCATTTCAGGAAGCAGTTGAAATATTGTTTGCCATCTTTGTAGGTAGGAGTAGTAGTATTTTTCTGAAAAACAGAAATTAGAATAATCTTTGCTAAATTCAAATGATTTTTCTTTGTTTTACGAAATGATTTCCGTATTGAGGTTGTTTCTATTTAAATTTGCTTTGCTTGGGAGTCTGGGACACTGGAGCAGTAAATCAAATTGAAAACTAATATCCATCATTTTTCCTAACTTAGTTGTAGTTCAGAATTTCATATGTTATCACAATTCATGTAAGTAAGAGACAGGAAATGTATTTATGTTCAAGGTTCTATCATAACTGAAATTCTAAACTACGGACATGAGCAGTCTTCTATTAATCTTGAACTGGGAAAGGTTTTACAGTATTGTTTCTGAGCTCAGTTTGAATCATAAGATGTTGTAAGAAAGTTCTAATTGCATTTTTTATTTGGCAGATGATGAAAGAGTCTCAAAGCAAAGACAATATAACGATTCGTTGGGATGTTGGTCTTAATAAGAAGCGACTTGCTTATTTTGTTTTTCCTAAGGTAACCTCTTTTTCTTATTTTTATGTCACTGATTTCACCATTGATTATTTTTATGTAGAATGCATGTTTTTTTGTTGTTGTAGGAAGATAATGAATTACGTCTCGTACCTGGTGATGAACTTCGATTGCGTTATTCAGGTGATGCAGCTCACCCTGCGTGGCAGTCTGTGGGTCATGTGGTATTACATCTATCTCTTAAGTCTGCTATTATTCTGACTAATTTTTTTTTGCTATTTATTGAAAAGAAAACGTGTTGAAAATTGTCGATTTTACACAGATAAAATTGACTGCACAAGAGGAGGTTGCACTAGAGCTTGGGGCTAGTCAGGTACATTTTTTCACAACTAAATTTTTTGTTGTTCATCATCAAGAAGGAATAAAATCTGATTTGCCGCTCTAGCAGGGTGCTCCTGTTGATGTCAACCATGGTTTTAGTGTTGACTTTGTCTGGAAAAGCACGAGTTTTGATCGGATGCAGGGGGCTATGAAAACTTTTGCTGTTGATGAAACCAGTGTCAGTGGGTTAGTGAACTTCTGTGCTGTTGTTGACTCCTGTAGTCTTTGTTGGACTTTTTTTTTTGATCTGAAAAGTTGCTTGTGCACAGGTACATTTATCATCATTTGCTTGGCCATGAAGTTGAAATGCAGATGGTGCGTAATGCCTTGCCTCGCAGATTTGGTGCACCTGGTCTTCCTGAACTTAACGCATCTCAAGTATGTTCCACAGATGATATTATCTTAAATGTGACACCTTATATAATTATATTTAGTTCGTTCAAATATTTATCCTTAATGCATTAAGTTTCAGTTTCAATCAGGGAGTACATGGGATTAATGATGTTAACAGATCACATGTAATTTTTTTCATTTTTTATTTTTTGAAATTGTTAATTAGAAGTTCTTGCTTAAAAGCGTTATTTTTCTGTGATCGTGTCATATATCACATTGAGCTACTACACTAATCTATTGATTGAAGATTAGCAACATAAACTTGCTTGTTTTTTAATCCCCGTGGTTCGAAGTGAAGACAAACAAATTATTTGAATTTTTTCATGTATAATGTGTTAGTGATGTGGATTGTTTGATTTATGCTGGGTTGTTTCCATTTCTCCACCAATTTTGTCCATGTTTTGACTTGACAATAATTGTAGGTGTTTGCTGTCAAGAGTGTCCTACAAAAACCTATTAGTCTCATCCAAGGGCCACCTGGAACTGGTAAAACGGTGACATCTGCTGCAATTGTCTATCATATGGCAAAACAAGGGCAGGGACAGGTTAGCTTCTTCTTGTTTCTTCTTGCTGGATACTTACCCATGGCTACTGTGTCTGCTTACTTATGTTAGTTTTCCATGCAGGTTTTGGTCTGCGCTCCAAGTAATGTGGCTGTCGATCAGCTTGCTGAAAAGATTAGTGCCACTGGGTTAAAGGTCTGTAGATTCTAGTGATTAATTCCTTCTTCATATGATTTTTATTCTTGTCTTACCAATTTTGTAATTTCGTGGTTTATATATTTATTTTTTTTCTTATTAATGATTAGGTCGTCAGGCTTTGTGCGAAATCTAGGGAGGCTGTCAGTTCTCCTGTTGAGCATCTAACCTTGCACTATCAGGTTGGTTAATTGGTGAATCATAAAGAGACTTATTTTTTGGTCATCTATCAACAGAGACTGGAGTTATGTTATATAACATGACTGTAATGTCTGGGTTACTCTTCCCTTTTTACTATTTTCCTTTTTCCAATAAATGTTCAATATCTGGAACTCTGTGCTCCCATATGAACCTTTTCCATTGCAATTCGTCAAAACCCCCCCCCCCCCCCCACCCACCCCCCCCACCACCACAACAACAACAACAAAAAAGGGAAAAACGAATTCTACACAGTTTTATCCAATCCAGTGTTTCTTCCTCTTTCACAGGTTAGACATCTTGACACATCTGAGAAGAGTGAACTCCACAAGTTACAGCAACTGAAAGATGAACAAGGTTTGTTACTATACGTGCTGGCTTCTATATTGAGATGCTTCATGCATCCCATGTTTTGGTTTATATTTTAAAATATGATAAAAAAGTATTCAGATCAGCCTGACAATGTTGCAAAAAATATGATTCTCCGTACAAAATGCTTTAATAAAAGTTCTGCCAAGCGTTGTGGGTGTGTTTACTTAAATTGGTGCTAATACTTTACAGGAGAATTATCCAGCAGTGATGAAAAAAAATATAAAGCACTCAAACGTGCAACTGAAAGGGAGATATCTCAGAGCGCTGATGTTATCTGTTGTACATGCGTTGGGGCTGGAGATCCTCGGCTGGCTAATTTTAGATTCCGCCAGGTAAAACTGACAGTTTAAAATTTTGAGAATCCTATATGCATTTATCTATGAACTTATTTATTATTATTTAATTTTTATTAGAGTTCTTTTTTGTGGGTTGGCATGGGCTTCAATTTATTATCTTGATCTGTGATTTTGCTTTGCTTTGCTTTGATAAATTTCCAAATAATATTTAGGTCCTTATTGATGAATCAACACAAGCCAATGAGCCTGAGTGTCTTATTCCATTGGTTCTTGGAGTGAAACAGGTACTTGTTGGATTTGGATCATCATATATTTGGTATACCACTTTAGTTATGTAACGAAGATTGTTGTAGGTTGTTCTTGTGGGAGACCACTGCCAGCTTGGTCCTGTCATTATGTGCAAGAAAGCTGCTCGAGCTGGTTTAGCCCAATCTCTTTTTGAGCGGCTTGTGGTTCTTGGTGTCAAACCGATTAGATTGCAGGTTTATTTTGCCACTGTTTCTCATTTCTTATTCCATTCTGAGGACTGAGTCATTGAGGAAACATTTTTGTGAGCTCTTTAATGTACTTATCTTTATTTAAGTTGGTAAAAACATTAGCGAGTTTTGTTTCTGTCACACCTCTTCTATTTTTTACTTTTAAATCCTCAAAACCTAGGAAGAGAATATCGTGAAAAACTCTTCCTTAACAAATATGTTTTTTTATTACTTGCAACTACATGCCCGTTTACTGTTTGTGTTTTCATTCTGTGTAGTGTGTATATGAAATTTTCCCTGTTACAAATGAAACATCTGCCAGGAGTGGCTTATGTGTATGGACTTCAGTCATTTATGTATGAGATACTTGCATCAGAAGAAGGCTTGTACATTGTAGTGATATATTCTTCTAGTTGTATTTTCATATTGCTGCTGCATTTTATACTCTAATCTTTGATATGCCTTTCTAGGTTCAATATAGGATGCATCCTGCCCTTTCAGAGTTTCCATCCAACAGTTTTTATGAAGGTACTCTTCAAAATGGAGTGACAGTAAATGAAAGACAATCACCTGGCATTGATTTCCCTTGGCCAATGCCGAACCGTCCCATGTTTTTCTATGTACAGGTACAATTGTTTGTGATATGCATCTGTATCATTTCTTGGACATTGTCATATTCGATGCATAAATTTTAAACAATGGAGTGCTTGTGGTGCTTTTTTTTCCTGTGGAATAATCATGTTGGTACATGATATAAATAATGCTGAAACAATGAGAGATGATATTGCTCCCCACCTTAAATTTCTGATTGATCCTATTTCATGCAACTATCTTTTGTATTATAATAGGAACGAAAAAAATGTCCTTTATTTTTTTGTGTTGGGCAGATATTCATTCTCTATTTTCTCTTTCTGTAAGTTGCTAAAGTATTTGTTGAACATTATTTGATTCATTTAGATGGGACAAGAGGAGATCAGTGCTAGTGGAACGTCATACCTTAACAGAACTGAAGCTGCTAATGTTGAGAAAATTGTAACCACATTTTTGAAAAGTGGAGTTGTTCCTAGTCAGGTCCTCTCAATTTCCTGTTTACTTTGATTTACTGCTTTGCCTTTCTCATATGTTTCCTTTAGGATGATTGTTTTATGTTGGCTTGTACAGATCGGTGTTATAACACCCTATGAAGGCCAGCGAGCCTACATTGTAAATTACATGTCTAGGAATGGTGCTCTGCGGCAGCAACTATACAAGGAAATTGAGGTAATGTGTAATGTTCACTGAATTTTATTTTAAAAACTCCCCTAAGTCTGAAGCTGAATTGACATTTCTGTTTCTCAGGTAGCGAGTGTAGACTCATTCCAGGGCAGGGAAAAAGATTATATAATTTTGTCTTGTGTTAGGAGTAATGAACATCAAGTGAGTTCTCAAGCTTGTTTGTCAGATTCCACTTTGCGCTGTATATTTTCCATATTCTTAACATGGTTTGTTTTGTGGTTTGGTTTCTCACCCATTTAGATGATTAATATAATCTTATGGTTGCTGAATTACTTGTGGATAAATTATTATATAGTTTCTAATTTGCTACTGGGCAGTTGTCTTTATAATTCTATTATCCTTCCTGTGGGTGTTTCCATTGTTCTATTTTTTTGTAGTTTTAGGCCTTGAGAATTACATTAATCCTATATTCTAGATGAGTGTATATTGGGTGCACCATGGTGCAAGGGTGCACCCATATGTGTATACCTTTTTATTCTATTTTGTATACATATTATTCTATTTTGTATACGTGTTTTGTAATAATTGTATACTTTTTTCACATTAATTTTTCATTAAAAAAATTAACATCCATATGTGTATAACATTTTATTGAATATTATATACAATTTTTCATTAAAAAAATTAACAACTAAATTGTATACATTTTTATTCTTAATTGTATATGTTTTTGTTTATATTTGTATGTGGGTGCACCCTATCTTTAGGTGCACCCGGGTGCACACTATAAATTGCCATTCTAGATGAACCAAGCATTTCACCAGGATATATTTATCATATATCTTAATCCAGAAATGGCAAACTATGTACGTGCCTGCAATCATTTTTCTTTGTAAATACGACCTTTCACCAATTCTACCACTACTGATCTTGGGATTCTTATGCTTAAGGTTTTTTATTCCATTTTTCTTATGTGAATTGTCAGCTGGATAGTGGATCAATGACCTCATTAATACGCCTTTCTATCACATGAACTAAGTCTTGTGGTTTTGGTCGCTCTGAAAAATCCTGCATAAGAACTTATTTTTGCAACTTTCGAGAAGTACTTTTATTCTTGCCAGTTCTTTATCAATTTGTGCTGTAATCAACTGAATATTGTGTCTGTAACATTCCTTTAGATTAATCACATTTATGTATGTTCAGGGCATTGGTTTCCTCAATGATCCACGTCGGCTTAATGTTGCTCTGACTCGCGCTCGTTATGGTAACGTTATATTGGGAAATCCTAAAGTTTTAAGCAAGCAGCCCCTGTGGAATGGCTTATTAACACACTACAAGGTATTTTCTTGGTGTTGTTTCCTTTTGTTGCAATCATGCTAAAACAGGTTCTGGCTGAGTATTTCCTTCAGTTCGTGCTCTGGTTATTTTCTTCTTTTTGTGGATAATCTAAAAAATATGGTGCTTGCAATTGTTTCCATGAATTTGTTTGTGAACGTACGTACAACTACGGCAATATTTTGAAAGATTTTATGGGTTTTTTGTTCTCTAGGAACATGAGTGCTTGGTTGAAGGACCTCTGAATAATTTAAAGCAGAGTATGGTTCAGTTTCAGAAGCCTAAAAAGGTAAGCATTATATATATAAATCAGAAACTCAATCTCATTACCTAATGTTTCCCAAATTTCTCTACACGTTTGTGTGCGCGCAATTGTATGTATAGGAAGGATGATCTTTGACATGGGTTATGTGGTTGATGTGATCCAGATATACAATGAGCGTAGACTTTTCTATGGTGGTGGGCCAGGAATTGTTCCAAATGATACTTTTGGATCTGTTGCCTCAAGTCCAAATTCTGATAGGAGGGGACCTCGCTCAAGAGGTGCACTATTCCTTGAATTTTTCATATATATATATATATATATATATATATATATATATATATTAATGGCGTCTAAACCGTCCACAAAAAATGAACTGAACTTGTGACACTTGCAGCTCAAATGTCCCTTTATTGTTTTTTTATAAAAAATTATAATAAAGTGAAAAAGTTTTCCTGTACTGTAGTGTTGAATGATTTTTTCTCTAAGCAGGTCTGTACTGTAGTGTTGACTGATTTTTTCTCTAAGCAGGTCCTTACATGCCTCCTGGGCCACCTAATGGTTCTCATAAACCTGGTCTTCATCCCTCTGGTTATGCAATACCTCGAGTACCCCTTCCTCCTTATCATGGAGGACCTCCATCACAGCCATATGCCATCCCCACTCATAGTGCTGTGCATGGACCTGTTGGAGCAGTGCCCCAAATTCCGCAACCTGGAAGCCGAGGATTTGGTGCTGGCCGTGGGAATTCCAGTGCGCCTATTGGTAGTCATCTACCACACCAGCAAGGTGGTCCCATTGGAAGTCTTCCATCTAACTTTAACTTCCCATCTATGGAGAATCCTAGTAGCCAGCCAAACGTGGCTGGGCCGCTGTCTCAACCCGGTTATGTTTCCAATGTAAGTTCCATTACAAATTTATTCAATCTTTCTCTTTTTTCACTTAAATTGAATTTTGTGGAAGAATAAATATTTTATCCAAAATATTTGTTTTTCAAAATTCAGGTGACAGGTCAAGGACCCAGCCAAACATACAGGGATGGTTTTTCTATGGGTGGCATGTCTCAGGTAATTATTTAGTACTGAAGCGATTGACTCTTTGTTATTATGTTGGATCATTTTCTTTATGCTTATTATTCGTGTATACGGCAGGAGTTCTTGAGCGACGATTTCAAAAGTCAGGGATCACATATCCCTTATAATGTTGCTGACTTCTCCACTCAGGTCAATGGATCTCTTTATTTTATTTTTGTTTTGATGTGTTTCATTCTTGTTGTGGTGACGACGTTGCCTAACAAGTATTGCCAGATTAGTTGATATTTTTTTCACATCAATTCATGCAAATATGCAGGCTTCCCAGAGTGGTTATGCTGTTGACTATGTCACACAAGGGGCCCAAGGCGGATTTCCTGGAGGTTTTATGAACCAGAACACTCAAGCTGGATATGCTCGTTTTGCTCCAGGAAATGAATACATGTCTCAGGTTTGAATAAAAAGCTTGTACTTTTCTTTGGGATCCATGCTTCTGGATCCGGCATATTTCATCTCTGCTTTACTTTTGCCTACAAGGCACAAGCACTTCTACCACTTCTACTTTGTGATAGCCAGATTTATAATTTTTGTGTTTCTCAAACTTTACCAATTTGCCTTTAAATCATGATACCTTTGTGTTTTACTTGACTTTTGATGTTGCCTATGAATCAAACCCTACACGAATTTCTGTTACCAAGAGTTTTCATTTGCTCTGATTTTCGCTGCATCCTTGTATTTGTCCCAGGAGTATATGGCCCATGGTTCGCAAGGTTTATTTACGCAGGCAGCATTCGATGATCAATCTCATGATGATGCTTCTCAGAACCACTTTGGTTTGGCTAATACAAATCCACTTCAGTCGCAGGTTTCACTTTTCTTCTTTTTTTTTTTGGGTGTGCGTGCGTGCTTGTGTGATATTTTGTCTGTAATTTATTCATGGAAGTCCAAGGTGTTGAATTTTAGCTGTAGCTCTCAGTCTCAGATGATTCTTGATGGGATTTGTTGAACTTGTGTTTGATCCAAGATATTCTTTTTCGAGCTTTACATTTACACTTGGATTTGGTTTTGAATCGTCTTGCTTGTTTTGTTTGCAGCTGAATCCCCTATATTCACAGCCATTTGCACACTACAACACTCAACCACTAAATGTACAAAATTCTCAGCAGCAGCAATCATCCCAGCAGGGTCAAGGATCTCAGAAACATAAGCTTCACTTCAACGGCTGAAGGATGTTTGACTAGTTTGATGGGTAGTCTTCATATTCAGATATCTGGTTTGTGCAGTCACGGGTGGCTATATATTTTCATGCCTTATATTATAGAGTTTGACAAAGATGCCAGGTTGATTGAGAAGATGATGGCGAAACACAACTGAATCAAGGTATAAAAGTTTTCTATTATTACAAGATTTCACTCGGTCGCACAACTAGAGCTGAGAAGAAAGATAACTACCCCACCAAGTGACATTGAGTTTATTAGGCGGCATGGCACAACTAAATTGTCAGAAGGTTAGAAAGTGGACTCAGTAAGTGGCATATCCTAGAGCTACTGCTGTATGGTATGGCCGGACGGTTGTTGCCTCATTAGGTTTTACGCCAACATCTGCCTTCTGTGACAAATCGTGGTGTGTATACGTTGGGAACTCCCTGTTTGTTGGCAATATCAACTCAACCATGGCATAAGATCCATCTTTCAGATTGTAAATGGATCAGTGGATGAGATTTTCGAAATTCCAGGTATGAATCATGGCTGAATTGTCGTAATTCGTGGATCGGAAAAATGTGTCAGTGGAGCACGTCTAGGGAGTTCTTTTATTAATTTTTTAGGATGACATTTGAGAAATGGTAGTAGCAAGATAATTGATAAGCGATTTATTTTAATATTTCTGATTATATTCACGAGTGGCTTATGTTGTTCCTTTATGGATACTACTTTGCCTTTTTATTCTAAATTTGCTGTCGATTGAATGTAGCAAGTATATTTGTGTTATGACTTATGATTAAATTAAATTTTATTTACAATTAATTTGATTTCGTTTTCAACTTATCCAAAAAAATTGTTGGATGTTTCGTGACGTTTTACTGATCATGAACTTAATTGCCAGTGCTATGTAATTATAAATTGGTTAACATTGCAATAAATTTGATAATATTATGGTTGACCTGATTATTTCTAAAGAGTTGACATTAGTGACTTTCAAATGAAAATTATTTTGGACACACTTGCGTTTTAAGATAATAATAATGACATTTTATTTGAGTTAACCAAGCTATTGTGCTCATGTAAATCAGAATTAATGTGTTACGTAATAATTTAAGAATATTTTTATTAATGTATCAACGGGAAGATGGTAGGTCGAAGATGCAGCATGTCCTTTGATAGTTGTTTTGTGGGAAAAGGGTCACATAGGACCCCAATCTCTACCTTTTGAATCATCTATACCCTCCGCCTAATTTTTTTTCACCAACACACCTTTTTTTCTTGAGATGGATCAAATATGCACCTCAATTATTATATATCAACAAATCAGTCCTTCAATAAATAAAACATGACTATTTTCACACCTTTTACTATTTCCAGAATTTATTTTATATTTTTATTCCTTTATTTTCCTTTATACCTTACTAGTCTTAAAGACGTGTTACGCACGTTGCATGTCATACATCTATTAAGTTATTCGTTGTCTTCTATAATATCATTCAGGTGATATTTCACTTATCTTCACAAAATACTAATGATATATATTATTCATTCAAAACTATATGGTGTTTTGTAATGGAATTGTATTTATATAATAATAAGTAAACAATAAATTGAGTATGAATATTATATATAGTCCCAAAAATATTACTTTTAATGTATTAGTCATGATATACAAATAAATACTATATTTTTTATTAGTCTTGTTTACGAATTAAAAAAGAATAAAAATACTACTTAATGTCAACTTTTGAAATAACAAAATGTACTCTTTAAAATGACATTATTCGACTACATGAAAATAAATATAAAAATTAAGTTTAGTCTTCTTTCAAAAATAAATAAAATACTACATTTTGAAACAACTTTTTATTTAAATTAATGATAAATTTTTGCTACATATATATTTATCTTAATTTTTAATAATTTAAATAGAATAGGTATAACCTTTTTTATTTATAAGAGTGTCACATTAAAAGAAATAGTTACTTAATATTGAATACTTTTATTTTCTTTTCGTAATAGCTTATGCAATGAAAAAAAAATTAATATGAGAACTTAAACTATACATCTTTCCTCATTACGAGATTTATCTTATCATCAAGCATTCAGCTAAACTACATAATAGTGGAAATACCTAATTTGTTCATAGCAAGTGAAATAAAGGGTGGAAATTATATAGAATCTATTGACAATCACATTTACATATATAATCCATTAATTTTACATTTTTCTTTTTTTATAATCAGTTCGAATGTGTCAATCTACCTCTATTGGTGTTACCCAAACATGCCTTACTTTTAAAACGTTACATACATGCACAATGTGCAAAGTTATGCCTTACCAACTAAAGTTGAATGTGTATGTTAATTGAAGAGAATATTTAGATACAATTTAGATGCTTTTAAAATTCTTGTTCAAACATTTGAAGAGAATATTAAGGGACAATGCAAATACATTTAATAATATTTTTAGTTAATGGAATTATTAATTAATACTAATAACTACACTAAAATATTTTACTCCATTTTATGCTTAGCTTTTACTCTCAAATTCTTATTATAATTCTTAGAACTTTATTATCTTTTATATTTATAATAATAGATCAATTTTAATTATAGAAATATTATTTTTTATGTCTACTTATGATATTCCTTCTTAAATTTTGTAGGAGTTCTTATTTATTCAAACTTAAAGTTGGAAAAATAATCACAACTTTTTCCAAATTCTTCTTTTCATTGCAATCCTTTTTTTTTATAATTTATGTAGTTTTAATATGACAATAGCCTAATTCATATATTATCACGTATAAATGGTAGTAACAAAAATGATGCAATATTATAGAATTATTAAAAAAAAAATCATGACAATTAGGAGAGGGTGAGTCTATTACATGGGGGGAATGCTTGAAAATTATGGTCTCACAAAGAGATTTTACGATTCATGACAAACTTGCCAAGCACTTCAGCAGAAATGATTACTACATCTGAACCTTCTAAAGCCTCCCCTAACTTCTCATCCTCATTATATCCATTCACCTGAACATACAAAAAAAAAAAAATCAAATTAGACATATTATCAAAAGAACTTTCATCATATTCAACGGGCCAGAAGGCGTTGTTGCTCCAGTTTTGAATAGGGCTCATAGTCCTGTCACTCTCGAATGTCGAACTTTCGTTCGAATCCATATTTCTTTGAAACTCTCTTCTAGTTAAGTGTTATGAGTATATAATATTTTTCCATTCATAAATAAATAAACCTAGGGCTCTGATACCATTTTGAAGCGTGTAGATATTGATGAAAATTGAGTAGAGAATAAAATAAATATATAGGTTTGGAAATAAGATATTCAGCCCGTGTTATAAAAGGTGTGTTGTTAAAGCTTGGATTGGAAATATGCATATTTTGAAGATAAAAAGTCAAAATGTCAATTTGTTTGATTTATAAAAGATAAAAGGTGCATTTGATCTTGTTTTAAAAGATGGAGGGCATGGATGGCCAAAATAATAGTTGGGGGGCTTGGATGATCCTAGGGCATTAGTTTAGGGTCTTCCTTGACCCTTTGCCCTTGTTTTATTAAATAAATTTTGAGATAGAGAAGAAGTAATAATACTCCCCCCGTCCACTGTTAATCTATTCATTTTACTATTTTGGTCCTCCACTCTCAATCTATCCATTTTCCTTTTTAGACATATGGGACCCACACTCTCACTAATACAATTAAAATATGTGACACACACCATCTACTAATACAACTACCCACTACACATAAAATAATAATACTCATTAATCGAGGAAATAATATTTTAATAGAAAGTGATACTTAAATTAATAAAAAAGTGATAGTACTAGTTCAACAAATTGTTTCATTAAATAATTCGTAATATAAATAAAAAAATAATATTCTTAGACGAAAGGGATTAGTATTTTAAAAAATATAATGATAATTATTTAAAGAAATATATAAAACGATTTTACATGAAACAGTCTCAAGTAATCGCATTTTTTATGTGTACTAGGATGTGCACGACACCATCAAAACTCATTTCACTGTTTGACAGTGTGGTCTATCCATTTCTGTTGGATATATTTACCATACCAGAATTTCAACTTAAGTACCAATACTATACAACTAAAGTAAATACCAAACAGAAGAGCTCAAACCAATTCGGTTTAAGTCCGTACATTTTCTTCCTGACTTAATTCACTGATCATTTTCTTGACCCAATCAGTCAATTTTCTGAGCCACTTCAGTTTAGTGAAGTGGCCTTGAACAAAGACTCATTTTCTTAAACCAATTCAAACACATTTAAGTCAATTCTTCAAAAGTTCATTCAAGTTTAAAATGGTTTTTAATATTTAAGAAATTAGTTGTCCATGAAGGAGCTAATTAAATCCATTGAATCAGTTTTGTTGTTGTATTTTTTTATTAACCTAAATCCAAAGACAAGTCGTAAGAAAAATCTTTAAAAAAAAATAAAAAAGACCTAGTTGCCTAAGTTAGAGAAGAATAATCAGGCTGAATCAATATTTAGTCTTTGTCTAGATATTCAAGTTAATATAATTATATGCATTGTAGAAAACAAGGCAAGAAACAAACAAATTTGTCATTGCTAGAGTGATGCAACTCTTGGTTGATTTAGTCGCCATGTATTTGTCGCCATGCATCATATTATTAGGATTGTTTCCTGCTAGATTCACACAAGAGAGGGATAATTGATCATTCTGCTGCTGCGTAGACGAAAAGTTTATTATTTGATTATTCATGTGTTTATCCCTTGTTGAATCTTATTGTAAACAATGAAAGCTGCTCTACTCTTAGCAATTTTCTTGGCCCCATATTTGGCCTTCCCGGAGAACTTTCCGTCAACGACGTACTCAAATTCTTTGTTCTTGTCCCAGGTATCTTTGTCCTCCACCTTCAACTTCAACTTGCCACACATCTCTAGCAATTGTGTCACTGGATGCATTGGGAGTGTCTCTGGAGTGATGATTGGATGTAAAAGTTTCTTGGATGCCTGTGCATGCATACACCATACCCACCTCTGAATTACATTAATTAATTTTGATCTCAAATTAATTAAGACAAGTATGTATACCGTCCATGTAGTGTGCATACAGTAGTTGGAGTCATTGAAAATGGCTCCAATCAAAGACTCCAATATGTCTGCCAGCACCTTTGGAGCATCAACTAGTCCTGATGAGTGCTCTGGATATTCATTTAATGCTTCTCTGAATCCTTCAATCTAATTTAAATAAAATTTAGTTTTCCAAATTTTCATATATATTATTATGATTTCATCCAATTATGCTAAGGATGACATATGCTATATATAAACTGCTTATGATTTAATTAGTGTCTTCAGACCTTATCCTAGAATAATTTAGAAAAATAATATATAGATGGATAAGGAGGAGGAATGAGTTAGAAAATAGAATTCTATTATATTAAAAGTATATGGAGGAAATTGCTTATTAGGAAAGTCCAATTATAACACGATAAAAATAATAAATAAATATATAATAAGAGTGGTTGAAAGATCAGGAGTCACTTTTGTTCCAAGTTGGTATATGTTATGGCGTAGAAACTTGTAGATTTCATGTTTCAATGAGGCCTTAGCAAGTTTTTCCGTGTTGACATTGGCGGATCGGAGTAGGGTCAGATCGCCTTGATCCATAGCTGGAAACGAGGAGAAGTGTTCCTTAGCAAACATGAGACTCAAGAAAGCATCCCCAAGAAATTCAGATCGTTTAATGAATTTACGAACTTCTTTATCATAAGTATGATGAGTGAATGCTTGTTCTAACAGAAGTGGATCCTTGAACTCGTATCCAGTTAGTTCATGGATATCTTTCACCAGCTTCCTCCTCTTTTCATCTCTTTTCTCTTCTTCTTCTTTCCTTTCTTCAATCAGTAGTTCTTCTAGTTTCACCATCTCATCTATTTTTCAGAATTACAGAATATTAGCACTAATATATATACCCAAACTACTCTCACTAGGCTATTTATAGAATATACTCTCTCCGTCCCATACTTATCTGCACCGATACTGTAGATACGAAGTTTAAGAAAAATTAATTTTTGACCAACTTTATTGACTTTTTAAGGGTATTGTGGTATTTTTAGGTAATAAATAAATTATAAAGTATGTTTTGTGTGTTAGGTGGGAGTGGTATTTTTGAAATTATGATAACTTTTGATGTTGTTAGTTAATGTGAAATTTCATTTTTTAGGTGGTGAAGATAAGTATGGGACGGACGAAAACGGAAAGTGTGAAGATAAGTATGAGACGGAGGGAGTATTAGATTCAGTGATTGGATTTTTCTTTTTTTCTTTTTTATTTTTTTATTAAAAGGTGTGACATATCGAAAAAAAAAGTGTATTTATATTAAAACAAAGACGAAATTGGGTGCAATGCCCAATCAGATTTTGCAAATTACTTTTTTATCCCAATTTTAAGGATATATATTTTTATGCCTGAATTGACGAAAATATCCTTTACTATTCGAGTAATGTAATTTTCGAGTAATATGAATGAGTAATATAATTTTCGAGTAATGTGAATAATGTGAGTGAGTAATGCAATTTCGAGTAACATGAGCGAGCGGGTAACGCAATTTCGAGTAACACGAGCGAGCGGGTAATGTAATTTCGAGTAACATGAGCGAGCGGGTAACGCAATTTCGAGTAACATGAGTGAGCGGGTAATGTAATTTCGGGTAACATGAGTAGCGGGTAATGCAATTTCGAGTAACATGAGTAAGCGGGTATTGAAATTTCGGGTAACATGAGGAGCGAGTAATGCAATTTCGAGTAACATGAGGGAGCGGATAATGTATTCGAGTAATAGTGTTATATTCGAGTAATATATTTCGAGTAATGTTTTTTTTTGTTTTTTCACTTTTATTATTTTATTCGAATGCTTTTACTCAAATACATTACTCGAATATTCGAGTAAAGGGCATTTTGGTCAATTCGGGTATAAAAGGAATTTGTGTTATATTTAAGATAGAATAAAAAATTGGTATTTAAATGAGGGTACAGTAATTTTTTTTCACAAAGCGTACAAAATTGACTTTAGCAATAGAATATCTTCCACTATGTGATGTGTATCCAAAGATATTGTAACATACGTACATAGATTTTGAATTTCATATGATTTATTTAGGTCTCGTTTGGTAGGTGTAACAACAAATTTTATATTTATTAAATAATAAACACAAAGAAATTACAAAGAAAATTCAAGATGGATTGAACTTAAAAATTTGAGTGAACAGTCTGATTCCTTTCTTGAGTTGACTTCTTTGATTTTATCAACTTTTCGGAGCCGGATCTTTGGATGAAGCTTGTCCGAGCTCGGGTTTGACTTGAAACTTTAAAACATTTATCTGGAGACGTCGAGCCTTTATTCGAATCAAACGTTGACTTGAATATTTATTGCGAAGAATGCCGTTCAATTTGGTAGAACACCGTTGACTTCACGAATATTACTGGATGAACTTGACTTGAAGAAACGTTGAATTTGAGGGGCTCCGCACCTTGATCTCAAATTGAATACAGTTTCCATATTGTTCTTTGAAGAATAACTTGATCTTCGTAGAGATTCCAAGTTTCTTCAGAGTTCTCTGGGTTTTCCAGGATTTCAAGATGAATGGAATGAGGACTGAATGTCCCTATTTATAGGTAGAGAAAATAACCACTTGTGAGATATTTTCTCCTTGAAAAGATTTGTTAGGCTTTTTTCCTTTAATTAAGCCTGCTGGACTGGATACGGGCCTACTTAATTTAATTAGGCCTGTAGGATTTGACTTGAGCCTATTTAATTTAATTAGGTTTGCTGGATTTGACTTGAGTCAGGCCCACTTGATTTATTTTCTGGGCTTGTTGACTTGGGTCAGGCCCACTTGATCTGGACTGAGCCCATTTAACTTGAATTGAACTCATTTAATTTAGATTTGGGCTCAATTAATTATATTAATTATTTATTCATTTATATTATGAATTAATTTATTTAAATTCCTTAATAAATAAATATTTAATTCAAATTTAATATATTTTCTTTTGCATTTTTATTTATTTAGGCAATAAAATTTAATTGCTTACAGTAGGATACATTAAATAAATTATTATATATAAATTTATTGAGTGCTCTTACATAAAAGCCAAAATACTTTATTGTTTGGTATGACAAATTCAATGTGAGATAATTATAAAATTGTGATTTGGTAGCAAAGATAATATCAAGTTATCATTGTATTAAAAAAAGTTATTCGTCAAAATTGTCGATATATCTCCACATAAGGCAAACAGTAAATTAATAGCGGGGGCGGTCATTTAATAAATTTATGTGGCCTATCAAAGTGTCTTTCAGGTAGTATAACATTGTTTATATGGTTAAATAAAATAGGCTACCAAACGGGCCCACATATCAATTTAATACGACGCAATTGAAAAATCCCTTCTATATATAACAATTGAAAATTTTCCTTTACATAATCAAATAAATATATAATATAATCTTTGTTAACATTCCCCAAACTTATATCTAATTTGTATTTTCAACCTTATCATCATTGTTTAGACGATCCATTAATTGTTTCAATGATAATCCACAACTTTTTCAATTTAAGCCATTAATAACATTCACGTGAAACTGTTTCTATATTCAATTTAAAGCATAAAAGAAGAAATTAAATCAGCTATAAGTAGACGAAAGCCTAATTACAACTTCTGATCAAATTACCTGTAATTAGCGGAAAACCTAATTACTATTTCTCTTCTTGTTTGCTTCGTAATTCTTCTTAAAATGTTAAAAAGGAAAGATGCCACTTCTGTGTTGATTTAGTATTTATCATGCAATTATTTAGGATCTTCAACTCTTATCTAATTAGACTTCTTTATTGCTTTCAAAAAAAATAAAAAAAATTAGACTTCTTTATTTCTAATGTGTATCCCATATTATGAATTAGTGATTATCAACTCGAATATTATTATTAACAAATATTTAATGTTTAATATTAAATTTATTTCTTTATTTTGTGTTGAGATGGCAATATAACCACTGACCAGAGTTTATAGATCTGAACTCACGGGTCAATAGTTGACATGATATTGAGTTTGTTAAGATAGTTGAATCTTTTCACATACTCTGAAAACGATAATAATAGGAGAAAGAAAGAAAAAAAAAAGAAAAAAAAAAAGAAAAAAGAAGAAGAAATTTAGTGGGATAATAAAGGAAAAATTAAGGGTTGGCGGTATGGCATACCGAAGATTTTTTATTATATCAAATATCGTACCAAAATTTTCGGTATCTAAAAAATCATATGTTACCTTACCTAAACTTTCAGTATACTGATATTTCGGTATAGGAAAATAGTATACCTTCTACTTACCGATATTTCGCTATATCGTATCATACATAAAATATCGATATATACCGTCCTATTAGATCGTTTGCTATGCCGTAATGCACTTAAAATTCAATAAATCTAGTTAAAAATTGTAAGAGAAAAGTGAAAGATAGCTATAAAACAAATTCTAATGGATAACAAATCCATAATAAGAAAAATATACGACAATCCACAAACGACCAAATTAAATAAGAGTGAGTCTTATGTAAACCGGGTTTACATGTAAACCTTATTTTCTAAAATTACTCTTTAATATATAAAAAATTACTCTTTGAAGATTAATAATTTTTATAAAGAAGAGTAATAATTCATGTCTCTAAAGAGTAATTTTTAATGTACTAAAAAGTAATCAATAAATCAGGATTTACAATAATTTGAAGAGTAATTTTTTAAATTTAGAAGAGTAACAATTTATGTGCTAAAGAGTAATGTTTTATGTACTAAAGAGTTACATAATTAATGTATGTAAATCCGGTTTACACAAATGTTTGTTATTAAACAAGTAGTACCCAAGAGATCTACACAAGAACCATATGGAACTTATATTAAAATTAACACTTTTAAATTTTCATATAGGATAAAACTACGTAATTAAAAAGAAGTATTCCCTCCGTCCACTGTCAATCTATCCATTTTATCATTTTGGGTCATCTACTCTTAATCTATCTATTTCCCTTTTTAGACATATGAGACCCATCCACATATTAATACAATTAAAAATCCCACTACAGATAAAATAATAATACTCCTTAATCTACGTGCAAAAAGCAAACAGATAGATTAATGTCATGAAAGCCAATCAACTTTATCACCTATTTATAATTATGAAATATACCGTAAGATTTTAGATTTAATCTTTTAATTAAATAGTGTATATATATAATTTCATTAAAAATTATAATATATAAATAATAATTATAATTACATATATCATGTAGTATGGTATACCGTATCTTATTACCTAAAAATTGAATATTTTACGATATTTTGATATATACCGAAATACTGCGGTATTGATAATTTAGATACCTTTATCATACTAAAATTTTCAATACGGTATCATACCTTACCAAAAATTTCGACATACCTAAAATTTCGATAAAATTGGTATTTTTCGATATGGTAAGGACGGTATACCGGAATTTCGATATTTTTCCCCAGGGAAAAATACAACGAAAAACACTAACATGTATAGGAGTATTATATTTCTTAAAAAACAACAGATGAAAAATGAAATAGTTTTACCGAAATTTATTCTATTCGAGTCGGTCAAAGTGGGTCTAAAACAGGCATGAACCATTCAACTTGCTGACTATTCTTATTACATTGCATCCTATTCAGAGAGACCATTTTAGTACAATTATAACCAGCTTAACAACCTTTGACTAACAATAAAATGAATGTCATGGTTCATGACTGGTGATCTTACTTTAAGTTCTTCTGAGGAATAACAAACAACAAAAATGAATGCCATGATTCATGGCTGGTGATCTTACTTCAAGTTCTTCTGACTTGTTGCTTGTAGAACTTCTTTGTAGGCATCGTTTGCAGCTCTGTTTAACGCGATCTCCTTCTTCTCATGGCACATGCCTTTTCCTTTAAGTTTATTGTCGACAAAAACTTTGTAAGTTCGTTCTTCCGCCCAAAGATCCACGAGTTTGACCTTGAGCTTGTACTTTTGGCATATCTCGAATAGCTTCTTCACTGGATTTTTTTCGAGCATTTCAGGGGTAATTATGGGTTTCAGCAGATCACTTGCTATCTGCACACAGCTCAAAAACAAGACTGTAAATTATCACTCAGAATGCACACGATTGGACGAAGATAGCAAGAGGAAAAGATCACAGGATAGATAGGAGTATATAAGTTCACACTTCAATTAGCTATATAAGTTCACACTTCAATTAGCTCCCATATACACCTTTCAAATAGTTAATGAAAATGTAAAAAATGCTTAGTAATCGACTCACCTCCCACGTTGTATCAATAGAATAATTGCTGTCAACGAAAACAGCACCAACTGTAGATTCAACAACATCAGCTAGCACTTTTGGAGCATTAATCAAGCCATGAGAATGTAAGGGATGTTTAGGAACAGCATCAATAAAAGCCTGTATCTGCAAAAGCACAAATTGAGAAATCACAATAGTATCATTGATATAGCCATTGAAAATCTGTGACACTCAATTAAAACAAAAACAGAAGTCCTTTCCTTTGAATTGAGATATTGTAATTAGTAAACCTATCTGCCAATGTTATTCTTTCGCTGATAACAACAAAGTTATGGAACCTAGGGGTACCAAAAGATGGATGCAGCAGTCAACAATCTATTATCAGAAACTCTGACTGCAATATTGTTGATCAAAGGGCCGTATAGAAGAAATTATCTCTTCATTTTTTACGTAATCATATTCCTCCAAATTCCAACATATTGCTTTGTAAACTCAAAAAGAAATTATCATTCGTTTGTCTATCACACAATCACCATTTATTCCACAAATTTTCAAATGGCAAAAACTTTAATGGTCACGGATAGTTCTTAGATTTTATTTGCCCCTGTACTTCTTGCACATTAAAGTTCAATAGAAGCGGCTTTTACATGAACTAACTTGTCCACACGTCTACATAAGTAGTATCCAAATTCAAAATGATTTTTTTCCCCAGCATGTATGTATGCAATAAGAGAAAGCTCCTACTTAGGAAACAAGAAAAAAAAGAAAAGAATAACACCATGAGAAAGACCTGCACCACTTGCTTCTGGTAGAATTAAATCTGAAAGCAAACATATGCTATAGATAAATATTTTAGGCCATGCCAAAGAATATTTTGCAAGACAATAGTATATTATTCACTAAGTTCTACAATCCAAACTAATCACTCTACAAAACCAAAACAACATACTTGTTTCCTAAGGATCGGAGTGCCAAGACGAATATATTTATGAAAGTTATGTTGGACAGCTACGCGTGCAAGCTTCTCCGTATCAACATTTGCAGCGCGAAGTGGTGTCAACAACCCAGGAGGAAGATTAGGGTACAGGGCGAACTGTTCTTTTGTGATCAAAAGATTAAGTACCGAATCACCAACATACTCAAGCCGTTCATATGATACACAATCCTTGTGATACGATGGATGTGTAAATGCTTGATTTAACAAGAACCTGTTATTGAAGTTGTAACCCAGTATCCCCTCGACTTCTTCAAGACTTTGTATTGACTTAGAATCATCTTCCACCTGTGATGAGGCTAAACTTAACTTTGCATTTGGTTTGATGCCCTTAAAGTAATTATACAAAATATTTCCTGGCAGAGAAACAAACATGCCATTTAAGGACACACACACATAAATTTTAAATAATTCAGGCAATCACTAAGAAAACTGTGCAGATAATATCAATATTGAGCTAAAAAATCTATTGATTTTTGTAACAAGTGCTTGGTAGCGTATCAACTAGCAAATGCCACAGCATTAAAATTCATCACAAAAAAAGCTCAAATTCAGATTTCAGCACATTATTTCAATCAAGATATACATAGTCTTCTGAAAGCTGAATTATTGAGAGATGGAACTTCGGAGAAGATTAAAACCAAAATACATCTAACACATTACGCTAAAGAAAGAGAGTAAAAAATCTACACATTCATACAAGAAGAAAAACATACCGTATCTACGGAGGCGCCGAGGGGCAGGAAGAATCAAAGATTCCCACAATGAACCCATTTCAGTCTGAATAAGTAAATACTGTTAAAATTGCATCATTTTAATCCAATCGGAGCCCTAATTGAATCCTGCAGTTGCCATTACTACGTCTGTTTTGGCGCCTCACACTGAACGGTGTCGTTTAAGCGGCTTAATATAGACGCTCCATTTTGTGAAACGTTGGCCAATTAATGACCCATTTACTTATTAAAAATTTAAAAAAAATAAACTCAATTAATTCAAGGCAAGTAGCTCTGGCACACGCCGTACTTTTATGAGTTTACTCTGTTAATATTAGGTTAAATTATCAAGAACGAAAATTTATGTTGATAATTCTAGGGTTTTTGTTAAATGATTTCAAGTAAAAAAAAATCTTTAGAGTGTTATAAATTTGTTTATCAAGAAAAATCCTATGTTTATTTTCAATCCTACAGTAAGAAATAAATAAAAAAAAATATTACAAGAAATAAATGATAGATATATATTTAAAAAAAATGCTCCATTCACTAAAAATTTTCAAAAAAAAATTTAAAAATATTAAAATAAAACAATTATAAGGATATAAAAATTAGAAGAAGAAGAAAAATCGAAAAAAAAAAATAATAAAACATTGGGGGAGAAAATTATTAAATAATTTGTATAAGAATTGTCTACCCATGACAACATTAAAAGGAAAAAAGGATTAGATTAAATAAAAATAGATAAGAAAAAGGAGTAATTAAAGAGGCAAAAATTGTACACTTCAAGAGTCGAACCCACGCCTCTGCATGTGAAAGGAGCGTGTCAAACCACGTGGCTACAACAACATACCATACTAGATTATTACATATATGGTAATTAGTTTAAACTTTGAGGGGCCAGTGCACCCCTGGCCCCAACGTGGCGCCGTGTATAATAGCCAAAAAAAAAAAAAACTATATTTACTATTGTAAACTAGATGCATGCATGGAGAGCATATTCAAAAAAAAAAAATTAAGAATCAAAATCAAAGACCAATCACTTTACATCTGTAACAACAAATTTTGTATTTATGATGAAATAAATACAAATTAGGGTACAAAGATAATCCAGACGGATTTAATTTGAAAAATATGTAAACGGGTTACAAACTTAATCAATCATCTGATTCTTCTATCGAACCAATTTGGCTTACTTGACTTTGATTTTGACTTGAGCATGTGTTGACTGTATGTTGACAGCGCTGACTATGTTGACAGCGTGTGTGTTGAGTCAGATCTTCAAATGAAACTTGTCCGAGCTCGGATGTGTAGTCTTGACGTTGATCCGGAGGCGTTGAGCCTTTATTCGGATTGAACGTTGACTGGAGAGAATGCCGGATCGGAGGGCTTGACAGCTTGATCTCTGATCGGAGGCGGTTGGCTGGAAGAATATCGGATCGGAGGGCTTGGCAGCTTGATCTCTAATCGGAGGCGGTTGGCTGGAAGAACGCCGGATCAGAGGACTTGGCAGCTTGATCTCTAATCGGAGGCGGTTGGCTGGAAGAACGCCAGATCGGAGGGCTTGGCAGCTTGATCTCTGATCGGGGGTGGTTGGTTGGAAGAACGCCAGATCGGAGGGCTTGGCAGCTTGATCTCTGATCGCAGGCCGTTGGCTTGAAGAACGCCGGATCGAAGGGTTTGGCAGCTTGATCTCTGATTGCAGGCCGTTGGCTGGAAGAACACCGGATCGGAGAGCTTGGCAGCTTGATCTCTGATTGCAGGCCGTTGGCAAGCCCTCGATCTCTGATTGCAGGCCGTTGGCTGGAAGAACGCCGGATCGGAGAGCTTGGCAACTTGATCTCTGATTGCAGTCCATTCTTGACTTGAAGATGCTTGAAGATCTCAAGTGAGCACTTCTCGTATTCTTGATCTCTTCAGAAGCATCTCTGTCTTCAGATGTTTTGGTGTGTCTGGAATGAATGGAAGAGGGCTCCTTATATAGGTGAAGGGTGAAGACGCCCCATAAATAACTCGCAATCTGATTGGTCCAGGGCTGATTTGACCTGATTCTGCGGGCTTGGTCCTTTCAATTGCTTAGGCCTTAAGTCAGACTTATTTGACTGGATCTGACCTAATTATCAATTATTTACTCATTTATTTTAGGAATAGATTTATTTAAATTCCTTAATAAATAAATAATTAATTGATAATTATTGCATTAATTTGCCACATATTTTCCTTTAATATGCAATAAAATTCAAGTGCCTACAAATGCCCCCTCGCATTTTATTCACGGACGCCTTTGTGTTGAAGTGAACAAATTGTGATAATCTATTCTTGATCAACATGATTGAATTTTATTACTTGTCTTACCAACTTGATATGAATAGCCTGAATTATGACTGAACTTAGCAGAGTGCTAAACTGCCTACGTACCTCTTTGAAGAGGATCAAGTCATAACGTAGTTCAAAGGAACATGATTTGGTTTGGATGGGGGGTGCCGTACACATTTTATACTCATACGAGCCAGGAGTAACATGTAGTTTAGGCTCGTGCGTCATGGAACGTTGAACTTGAGTTTGCTAACAGTTTATACTCGTGTCAATGAGTCTTGAATTTGAACTTGTAGACAGTTTATACTCGTGTCAAGGAGGCTTGTGTGGACATTTTTCACACATGTCGAGGAGCTTTGTGTTTAGAGAGTTTATTCTCTTCCCAAGGAGATTTGATTTGATGTGTAGATAGTTTATACTCATATCAAGGAGCGTAACTTGAGGATTTTGGATAGTTTAAACTCGTATCAAGGAGTATTGTGTGGACATTTTTAGCTCGTGTCGAGGAGCGTAACATGTAGATAGTTTTAGCTCATATCAAGGAGCGTTGTGTGGATAGTTTTAGCTCATATTAAGAAGCGTAATGTGTAGAGAGTTTCGTCTCTTCTCAAGAAGATATAATTTGAGTTAGACAGTTTAAGCTCGTATCAAGGAGCATTGTGTGGATAGTTTTAGCTCATATCAAGGAGCATAATGTATAGATAGTTTAAGCTCATATCAAGCAGCGTAGTGTGTAGATATTTTAAACTCGTATCAAGGAGCATAACTTGAGATTTTTAGATCGTTTAAGCTCGTATCAAGGAGCGTAACGTAGATAATTTTTTTGCTCGTGTCAAGGAGCTTTGACTTGAGAATTTTAGATAGTTTAAACTCATATCAAGGAGCGGAGTATGGATAGTTTTAGCTCATATCAAGGAGCGTAATGCAGGCAGTTTATGCTCGTGTCAAGGAGCTCGTCTTGATTTATCGACAATTCATTGCCCCCAATATTGGGATACATTGTTTTCCCTTGTTTCAATTTCATTTCTATGAATCTTAATAGACACCGCAGTTTTTGTGTGCGGTTCTTCCTCCACGAGCTTATCAGAAGGCATGTCTTCAAACTCGTAGGAGTCTTGAATAGATGATCATTCGATGTTATTTGATGTCAAGCTCAACTCTATGTAATGAGCTCTTGTAGCCAACTCTTCAAAAGTTTTAGGCCGAATTCCTTGGAGTATGTAGTGAAGATTCTACTGCATCCCTTGAATGCACATTTCAATAGCTGAAGTTTCTGACAGCTTTTCTTTGCAGTTGAGGTTTAGGCTCCTCCATCTGTTGATGTAATCGACGACATATTCTTCATCACTTTGACGAGTGTTTGTAAGCTCCATCATGCTAACAGTTCTTCGTGTGCTATAGAAACGATTTAAGAATATTTTTTTCATTTGCCCCCAACTATCTATGGAGTTAGCTTCCAAATCGATGTACCAATCGAAGGCATTTTCTTTTAGAGATCAAACGAATTGTCTAAACACATGATCTCCGTAGGTCCCAACATCATTGCAGGTCTAAACAAAGTGCACCACATGCTGTCTTGGGTTGCCTTTGTCATCAAATTGTTGGAACCTGGGAGGTTGGTAGTTATCTGACATCTTCAAGTTGTCAATTCGCTTTGTATATAGCTTTTTGTAGGCAACAAAAGATTTGAAACTCCCTTCAAACTTGTCTTTCATCGTCTCTATCACGATACTTTTTAGTTGGTTGATAGGAAGTATCTTGTCAGCTGAAACTCGTATATCTTCTTCAACTTGATTCGTTTCAGATGGATGTTGTTTCGCGGAGTCCTCCTCCTCGTGTTCATCCTCAACTTGTTTTTCTTTTGCATGACTTGTCTCTGCATTCTTTATTTTCTTTATAAGTACGGAGATCTTTACGTCTTGAGCTTCCATGTGCTTGTTGAGTCCTTCAATAGCTTTCATCATACTCGCGAGTTGTTCCTCGATAGTTATAGCACTCGTCGTCATCACTGCAGCTGCAGTTGAAGAAGATGGTGAGCTTGGCGTGGAGCGATGAGTTGAGAAGATAAAGTCATCTTCACCATCTTTGTCATCGTGTAATGGCTTATTGAGAGCAATCCCAACCACATGGTTTGTCTCTAAGGAGGCTTCAGACATACTTCTTGAAATGACTTCAACCTTTTTAGTTTGCAACTCTGAAGTTTTTGAGGCAGTAGGCCTTCGTATCGCAATCTTGAGAGGAGTTATCATTTGAATTTTCACAGTTTGCAGCTCTGAAGGCTTTAAGGTAGATGACCTTTTGATCGCGATCCTAAGAGGAGTCATTATTTGTGCTTGTAGAGAGAAAAGATGAGAGGTAGAGACGGTCCCACTGGCCGTGCCAAAATTTATAACAACAAATTTTGTATTTATGATGAAATAAATACAAATTGAATTACAATAATAATCCAAAAGAATTTAATATGAAAGATAATGTAAACGGGTTACAATCTTAATCAATCCTCTGATTCTTCTATCGAACCAATTTTGGCTTACTTAACTTTGACTTTGACTTTGACTTGAGCGTATGTTGACTGTATGTTGACAGCGCTGACTATGTTGACAGCGTGTAAGTTGAGTCAGATCTTCAAATGAAGCTTGTCCGAGCTCGGATGTGTAGTCTTGATGTTGATCCGGAGGCGTTGAGCCTTTATTCGGATTGAACATTGACTGGAGAGAATGCCGGATCGGAGGGTTTGACAGCTTGATCTCTGATCGGAGGCGGTTGGCAGGAAGAACGCTGGATCAGAGGGCTTGGCAGCTTGATCTCTGATCGGAGGCGGTTGACTGAAAGAACGCCGAATCAGAGGACTTGGCAGCTTGATCTCTGATCGGAGGCGATTGGCTGGAAGAACGCCGAATCGGAGGGCTTGGCAGCTTGATCTCTGATCGGGGGCGGTTGGTTGGAAGAACGCCGGATCGGAGGGCTTGGCAGCTTGATCTCTGATCGCAAGTCGTTGGCTTGAAGAACGCCGGATCGGAGGGCTTGGCAGCTTGATCTCTGATTGCAGGCCGTTGGCTGGAAGAATGCCGGATCGGAGGACTTGGCAGCTTGATCTCTGATTGCAGGCCGTTGGCAAGCCCTCGATCTCTGATTGCAGGCCATTGGCTGGAAGAATGCCGGATCGGAGGGCTTGGCAGCTTGATCTCTGATTGCAGTCCGTTCTTGACTTGAAGATGCTTGAAGATCTCAAGGGAGCACTGCTCGTATTCTTGATCTCTTCAGAAGCATCTCTGTCTTCAGATGCTTTGGTGTGTGGAATGAATGGAGGAGGGCTTCTTATATAGGTGAAGGGTGAGGACGCCCCATAAATAACTCGCAATCTGATTGGTCCAGGGCTGATTTGACCTGATTCTGCGGGCTTGGTCCTTTCACTTGCTTAGGCCTTAAGTCAGACATATTTGACTGGATCTGGCCTAATTATCAATTATTTACTCATTTATATTAGGAATATATTTATTTAAATTCCTTAATAAATAATTAATTAATTGATAATTATTGTATTAATTTGCCACATATTTTCCTTTAATATGCAATAAAATTCAAGTGCCTACAACTACATATCAGTTATAAAATGGGTTTAATGTTATTTTTAGTATCGATAGTTAAACTTGACGACATTATTTCACAAAATAAAATACATGGGACGATCACACTCCAATAGTCTAATTATATAGTCATACAGTAGTGGGGGTTGGTGATCTACTACGACAATTAAGATCTTCTTGTGTTCTATATTTATCACAATTATAAAATCGACCAAGTAAATAATAACGGCAGATTATTTAATAGCCGTTAAAAATTAGTTAGTTGGCTTTGTATATCATATTTTTAATCTCATCTTCAACAATAGTTGACATCTTAATTTGCTTCAGTTGTCAAACTGAAAATTAATCAAATATTAACAAGATTATTAAGTATACTTCTCATATGAAGATCCATAGCTCTGAAACTCCATTCCATGGGTAAAAAAGGTACAATCTTGATGTTCTTTAGTGTGTTTTATCACACACTTTGCTGCCACCTTGCTTCATGTCAGAATATGTCTGACTCTGATAAGTCCTCTCTTTTAGCACTCAAATCACACTTGAATTCCGACATGTTAGCCAAGAACTGGTCACAAGAGACCTCTTTCTGTACATGGATTGGTGTCACTTGTAGCCGGAGGCCCCCACGAGTAACAGGATTGGATCTCTCCGGCATGGGCTTAAGGGGAAGCATTGCCAGAGAAATCGGCAACCTCTCTTTCTTGGCTTTCTTAAGCATCCACAACAACAGCATCAGCGGCCAAATCCCTGATGAAATCGGCAACTTGAGACGCCTACGTGTGTTAGACCTGTCGAGCAATCAGCTGAGTGATTTTATTCCTCAGAGCATTGGATTGCTGAGTGAACTGAAGAGTTTAAAATTGTCAAATAATTTCTTAGCAGGGGATATTCCGGGAAGTATGTCAACATGTGTTGAGCTGAGTACACTCGACCTGTCTTATAACAATCTCACCGGAAACATTCCGACAACATTTGTGAATCTGTCGCAGCTGCAGACGCTTGATTTGATTGGAAATCAATTGACATGTATGTCTTAATTGCTTTGTTTTGGTTTATGTTGTGAGAAAATGTATGACATTCACGTACTGTATTTGTGTCAGGAGAACTATCATCAAGAATCTTCAATATATCTTCTCTGTTAAATTTTTATGTGGGACAAAATCACATGTTTGGTGGCATTCCAGAAGATATATGCACCCAATCTGCAAAGATTCAAGACTTGAGGCTTTTCTTGAATCAATTTGAAGGAGACTTCCCTTCTGCTATAACCCATTGTCATTCTCTGAAAATGCTGTCTCTGGCAGGCAATAAATTTACAGGAAATATTCCGACAGTGTTTTGGAACTTATCTGCCATGGAAAAGATTACTTTAGAGCGTAATGAAATCACTGGTACAATTCCTCCCTCCATTGCAAATTTTACTAATTTAGAGGTGTTCAGCATTAGTAGCAACAATTTCCATGGCACAGTTCCTTCAGAAATCGGACAACTATCCAGTTTAACATTATTGAATCTTGGTTGGAATTACTTAGAAGGTCAAGTACCAGCATCCATTTTCAATTTCTCCAGGTTGCAAACACTTGGACTCACAAACAACTCCTTGTCTGGCTCTCTTCCGTTTTCGATAGACAAAGGTATTCCCAACATTGAGCTTATGGCTATGTCCTATAATCAGCTTCATGGAGAGATTCCCAGCTCAATCTCGAATCTCTCCAAACTCACTCTACTTGAGCTCTCTAACAACTTATTCTCTGGACATATACCAATCACTCTAGGCAACTTGGGACGACTGCAATATCTAAGTCTGTCGGAAAATCAGTTCACAAACAACGTGTCCATGCCAGAACAAGACTTCCTCTCGTCTTTGGCAGCTTGTAATTATCTGGAGTTTATACAAGTACAATCTAATCCTATAACAGGAGTCCTCCCAAAATCCTTTGGCTCGGGCAATCTATCTGTATCTCTACAAAAAATCATTTTCGACTCTTGCAAATTCAGAGGCCCACTCCCTGATGAGATAGGGAACTTCAGTAACTTGCTGTGGTTAAATCTTGAAAGAAATGAGTTAACAGGAGCCATTCCAACGACTCTCGGAAATTTAAGAAACTTGCAGAAGTTGGATATGTATGGGAATAAGTTGATGGGATCCATCCCATATGCCATATGCAATCTGGAAAATCTGTATTCTGTTAATATGGCTGAAAATAGTTTGTTTGTACCGTTGCCAAGTTGTTTAGGGAACCTTTCTTCATTGAAGGAAATTAAGTTGGGTGGCAATGCACTTAATTTCACAATTCAATCAGCTTTATTATTGTTTAATGAACGTATGCAGATGATAAACTTTTCTAACAATATCCTTCATGGTTCTTTACCTGGAGATATTGGTGTTTTAAAGAACCTCATAGAGTTGAATCTGTCTGGAAATCAACTCTCTGGAAATATTCCTAGTTCTACTTCACAGTTACAGAATTTGATCACTTTGTTGTTGTCAAATAACAAATTGGATGGCCCCATAATTGATTCTTTATCCAACTTGAAGGATCTGCAGTACTTGGACTTGTCACACAACCATCTCTCTGGTCCCATCCCCACCTCATTGGAGAAACTTGTAAACCTTAAAGTCTTCAATGTTTCGTTCAATGAGCTCGACGGTGAAATTCCAGATGGAGGGCCTTTTCTCAACTTCACACCAGACTCTTTTGCAGGTAATAAAGGTTTCTGTGGAGCATCCCAATTCAAAGTGAAGAAATGCAAAATTCCAAGATCTTCAATCAAGAACAAGCTTTTAAAATATTTATTAGCACCAATGATGCTTTCAGTTATAGTTGCTGCCATTATTTTCATCTTGATTCTGAGATGTGGTGGAAGAAAGCTCTCTGCCTCTTTGATTGATTTACCACGTGCTGTCACGCATGAAAGGATCTCGTATGGAGCAATTCTGCATGCCACTTGCAATCTTGGTGAAGAAAACTTGATTGGGAGAGGTAGCTTTGGCTCTGTATACAAAGGAAAATTTTCTAATGGAATGTTTGCTGCTGTAAAGGTTTTCAATTTAGACGTCCAAGGTGCATCGAGGAGCTTTGAGACGGAATGCCGGATACTGCGCAGCATTCGCCATAGAAACCTCGTTAAAGTCATTTCTTCCTGCTCCAACTTCCATTTCAAAGCTTTGGTGATGGCATATATGCCTAATGGGAATCTTGAAAATTGGCTCTACTCCGGCACTAGTTCCTTAAACATTCACCAAAGACTGGGAATAATGAAGGACGTTGCATCCGCGGTAGAGTATCTACATGAAGGCTATACATTTCCCATTGTCCACTGTGATTTAAAGCCTAACAACATTCTTCTAGACGAAGATATGGTTGCACATGTAGGCGACTTTGGGATTGCCAAGCTCTTGACACAAGAACAGAGGATGGAGCAAACCAGAACTCTAGGCACCATTGGGTACATTGCACCAGGTACATCTAATTAGTTGAGTAGGAATTCTTTTGTATTCATACTTGGTTAACTTTCTCAACCACTGATGCAGAGTATGGATCGGGAGGGCTAGTGTCGACCATGGCGGATGTGTATAGCTATGGCATTCTGTTGATGGAAGTAATCACAAGAAGAAAGCCGACAGATGAGATGTTTTCTGGAGATTTAACGATGAGGAGATGGGTGTCTGAATCAATCCCGAATTCAGTATTACAAATTGTGGATGATGAGCTACTGAATTTTGGAGATGAAAGGAATATAGAGGGACATGAAAGATGGTTGGCTTCGGTTATGGAAGTAGCCCTGGAGTGCACAGCTGATGTGGCAGAGGAGAGGCCTAAGATGAAAGACGTCCTCGTTCGAATGACAAAGATATTAATCCATGACTACATGAGGCAAGCAGAATGAATCAGTATCTTTGATTCTCTCCTCACACTTTCTGCTACTAAGCAAGAACAAACCATATATTCTCTTTCTGGATCCATTATATAAGGTGAAGTTAATTCAATGTCTTCTTGTGTATCTTCTAACTGTTTTATTTTTTTTTCCAACTTCTAATTTGGCTCACCCATCCAATCACCTTTTAACTAATTTTACTTACCATTATTTTTCAAGACTGCTACTTTAACATTATGAAGGGAATATTATTCATGTATATTGAGAGAATCTTCTTTGTGGAAAAAAATGCTCTTATTATGAAGGTGAAGTCAAGTCTCTTGTTGTGTATCTTCTCTTCTATCTTTGGACACTCCCAAAGCCAATTCAACTCTTCCCAGCTGTGTTTGATTTCTCTAACTTTCTCATTTGCTTCACCACCCATCACCTTTTAACTTTTACTTGCGCTCACCATTATTTCTCAAAACTGCCACAATATCTACTTCCCCATAATTCTCTTGGAAAGTATGTTGAGCACTCTGTTAGTGTGAATTTTATATCACACTTATTATGTTTTGCCTTTCTCAATTGTCTCTTCAATCTCATGTTATCTCTGTTGTCGCTAACATTTCATATAACATATAGTAGTTATCAGCAGATAAGTTTCAGGAGGAGTTATCCAGTTTGTTATCAACGGTTTTCTGGATGGCGGCTGAAACGGATGACATGGATGAGAAACGCGGGTTGAAATAAGAACTGAAGAATTGAATTCAAGTTTTTGAATTCGAATTACTCCTGCAGTTTGGAAGAGAAGTTGAAGATTATCCAGAGATGATTAGTTTTTGTATTCTCCATATCCGTTACATGAGAAGTCTATATAATCTCATTGATGGATATCGTATTCATAGAGAATTAGACATAACATTTCCAGAAACTTGTAGAGTTTCATCTTTTAGAGAGATTAGTGTTTACGGAGTATTCATACTCTTTTCTGCCATTTGTTGGTAGTTTTATTCTCTCATTTTTGATCGTATCAATTTGATCGATCTTGTTTTTTAGGCTTCGCTTTCCAAGTGTTGTCTTATAACCTTTTCGTAATTCCTTCAATGGAGATTGTTTTGCCATGCGGCTCTACAGGATTAAACCCCTGTAGAAAGTTTTGAAATTCCTGTGTCAAATTCTCTCTATATGTCTTCCGCTGTTTTATATGTATGTTCTGTTAGTATTCTACGTTTTGTTATCGTGAATGTTTTAACATTTTACTTAACAGTATACTCTGTCTGTCTTTTTCGTAAAAACTTGGGACATCTCATCACTTTCAATTGGTATCAGAGCCAATACTAGACGTCACTTAGTATCGGTCCTTGTTGTCCTTAGTTTTTTTTATGGATTTTTCTGTTAATCCCTCCTATCGTCCTCCTATTCTTGATGGCACAAACTACTCTATTTGGAAAGTCAAAATGCGTGCTCATATTAAGTCTATTGATGAACGATCCTGGAGAAGTATTCTCACTGGGTGGACCCCTCCTAGAATTCAGGATGGTGACAATGAACCGATTCTTAAAAAGGAGATTGACTGGTCGGTTGAGGAAACAAATCTTTCAAATTACAATTCAAAGGCTCTCAATGCAATCTTCACTGCAGTTGATATGGTAATGTTTAAATTGATTTCTAACTGTGTTGTTGCCAAGGATGCCTGGACAATTCTGCAAGAACATTGTGAAGGATCACAAAGCGTTCGTAGAACAAAATTGAGATTTCTCGGTACTCAATTTGAAAATCTACGGATGTCTGAAGATGAGACCATTTCCTCCTATGCTGAAAAACTGTATGACATTGCAAATGAAGCGCAATCACTTGGAGATCCCATCAGCAATGAAAGGTTAGTAAATAAAACTCTTCGGTCTCTTCCGGAGAGGTTCAACATAAAGATCTCTGCCATTGAAGAAGCAAAAGACACGGATACCTTGAGTCTAAGTGAACTCATGAGCATTCTCAAAACTTTTGAGATGAACATGGCTCAGCAAAAAGCTTCCTTCAAAGGTAAGAGTATCGCTTTGAAAAGTGAAACCTCGCATTCATCATCACATGAAACTGTTGAAACGGAAAAAGAATTTGATGATGATGACGAGAATATTGCTTTGCTTGCTAAAAAGTTCAATTCTTATCTTAAGAGGATGAATAATAAGAAAAATGAAATAAGGCCAAAGATAAATATAAATAATGGTGCACAAGTTCCTATCAGGTCTGATCTGCAAAAGTCTAGTAAAAAGGTTGAGAATGAAAAATCTCAGTTTGATCCTGATTACATTGACTCGGTGCAATGCAGAGCCTGTAGTGGCTTTGGGCATTATGCTAATGAATGTCCGACGGCCTTGAGAAAGAAGAAAAAGAGGTTGAACATGAATGTTACATTGTCTGATGATGAAAGTGAGTCTGATGTTTCTGATGTAAATGATGATCAGTTTGCTTTCTGTGTTAATGATGAAAGTTTGTGTGACTATGACTCTGATGTTGATTCTGATGTTAAATCATGTGACATGACATTTTCTGATTATCAGGATTCTTCTTTATGTCGTTGTTTAACTGCATTTTTAGAAGAAAATGAATCAAGTCAGAAGTCAAACAATGATGATGATGATGATAAAACTGTTGTTTTTGAATTAAAAAAATTGTATTTTGATCTTCTTGAGAAATTCAAAATTCAAAATGATGTCGTTCAAAAATTTTCTCTTGAAAATGAAGAACAGAAAATTATCATTACAAGACTTGAAGTAGCTCTTACTAAAAAGGATCTTGAGTTATCAAAACTCAAAGAAAAACTTGAAGTTTCGTTGGTTAGTTTTAAAAAATTCGATAATGCGACATCAACCTTGAATAAAATTCTTTCCGTTGGTCAAAACAATACTGCTGGTTTGGGTTATAAAGATTCTCAAAACAACACTGTTGGTTTGGGTTTTAAAGATTCTCATTTTGGAAAACAAATTTCGTTTGTTGGTAAAAATTCTAATAATCAGAATTTGGTTGTTTCCAAAAATAAGAAAAGAGTCTTCATTTGTCATCATTGTCTCACTCCTGGTCACATTAAACCTTACTGTGCAAAATATTTGAATGATCTGAAAGATGGTAAAATGTTGTCCGAAATGTCATCTCATATTCAGTCACAAAATCCTGTTTCGAATTTCTCTGAAAAGTCAAGTACCATTTGTAATGTGATTTACACTTCATTGAAAATTGTTGTTCCTGGACGTTGGTATTTTGATAGTGGGTGTTCTCGTCACATGACTGGATCTCTTGAGTACTTGAAAAATTATCATTGTTTTGATGGAGGTAATGTTACTTATGGGGGAGGTTCAAAAGGGAAGATTGTTGGAAAAGGCACCTTAAATGTCAGTGGATTCCCAGAATTGACTAATGTTTTACATGTTGAAGGGTTACTTGCTAATCTCATAAGTATTAGTCAATTGTGTGATGACAATCTTTTTGTCAAATTTGATAAGAATTTTTGTCATGTGTATGATGATTCTCGAAAGTGTATCATGACTGGTAAGAGGTCAGTTGATAATTGCTACTTGATTGGAAATGAAAATTCATGTAATAGTGGTAAATTGAATGAATCTATTCTTTGGCATTCCAAATTGGGGCATGTTAATTTTCGTACTTTGCAGAAACTGATCAAGTATGATGCAATTAGAGGCATTCCTGATATCTCTTTTACAGAGAAAATTGTGTGTGGTCCGTGCCAAAAAGGTAAGCAAATTCGTGTGTCACATAAAATGTCATCACATTCAACTACATCTCGTAGTTTTGAGTTGTTGCACATGGATTTGATGGGTCCTATAGAAGTTGAAAGCTTGGGAGGTAAGAAATATTCCTTGGTCTGTGTTGATGATTTTTCCCGCTTCACATGGATTGGTTTTCTACGTGAAAAATCTGATGCTTTTGAAGTTTTTAAGAAACTTGTGAAAAGATTTGAAACTTCTTTCAATATGAAAGTTGCTAGGATACGAACTGACCATGGAAAAGAATTTGAAAACAAATTGTTCACTGTTTTTTGTGATAAGAAAGGGATTTTTCATGAATTTTCTTCTCCTAAAACACCACAACAAAATGGAATTGCTGAAAGGAAAAACAGAACTTTGCAAGAAATGGCTCGTGTGATGTTATCTTCTAAGAATCTGTCAAAGAGATTTTGGGCTGAAGCTTTAAGTACAGCATGCCACGTTGTGAATAGGGTTTATTTAAGGTCTGGCTCTACCATGACTCCTTATGAAATTCTGAATGGTAGAAAGCCTAATCTTAAATACTTTCATGTTTTTGGGTGTGTTTGTTATGTCTTGAATGATAGAGATTACTTAGCCAAGTTTGATTCCAAAAGTGAAAAAGGCATTTTTCTTGGGTATTCTCAAAACAGCAAAGCTTATAGGGTGTTTAATCTTAGGCTGAGAAGTATACAGGAATCTGTTAATGTTACTTTTGATGATCTTTCTAGCATTTCAGGTGAATCTGAGAATTTGGTATCTTCTGATCTTCTTTATGGTCAAAGTTCATCTGATCAAAGGACGTCTTCTGAAAATGTGATCCCAAATGTTACGACATCCGAGATAACATTGAATGATTCTGGAAGTGAGTCGGATGTCGAAGTGTATGGAGATGTTCATATATCAAATCTGAAAGAACCTTCGAGCAGAATCCAAAAGAATCATCCATCTACACTTATCATTGGCGATTCATCTTCTGGGATCAAAACTCGTCAAAAAGATAGAATCAATTACAATAATATGGTTAGATCTGTTTGTATGTCTTCTATTCAGTATTCAGATATTGAAGAATTCATATGCATGTCTTCTGTGATTGATTTTATTCATGTTAGGTGTTATATTTCCTTGAATGAACCTAAAAATGTTGTTGAGGCTCTTAAAGATGATTGTTGGGTAGAAGCTATGCATGAAGAGTTAAACCAATTCACCAGAAATGATGTTTGGGATTTAGTACCTAGGCCGTCTGATAAAAACATAATTGGTACTAAATGGATTTTCATAAATAAATCTGATGAATGTGGTAACATTGTTCGTAACAAGGCTCGATTAGTTGCTCAGGGGTATACTCAGGTTGAGGGAATTGATTTTGATGACACTTTTGCTCCTGTTGCTAGGATTGAGTCTATTCGTTTCTTGTTTGCCATTGCATGCTATCTTAAAATAAATTTGCATCAAATGGATGTGAAGGCGGCATTTCTAAATGGGATTTTGAATTAGGAGGTATATGTTGAACAACCAAAAGAGTTTGAAGATCCATTTAAATTGTCTCATGTTTATAGATTAAAAAAGGCTCTTTATGGATTGAAACAAGCACCTCGTGCTTGGTATGCTCGTCTCACTGAGTTTCTTATTGATTTTGGTTTCTCAAGAGGAAAGGTTGACCGTACGTTGTTTATCAAGGTTGAAAAGAAAGAAATTCTCATGGCACAAATTTATGTAGATGATATAGTGTTTGGTTCTACTTGTTCAAAACTTAATGATATGTTTGTGTCTGCCATGACCTCGACTTTTGAAATGAGTCTTGTAGGTGATCTTAATTTCTTTCTTGGTTTGCAAGTGAAGCAGTCAAAAGATGGGTTTTTCTTTTCCCAGTCGAAATATGCAAAAAACCTTGTTAAACGTTTTTGTCTTGAGTCTTCAAAGAGTTGTCGAACTCCTATGGGTTCAACACAAAAATTGTGTAAGGATGATGTTGGTGAGAAAGTTGATTGCACTCTATACAGATCTATGATAGGGAGTCTATTGTATTTAACTGCAAGTAGACCTGCTATTATGTATAGTGTTGGAGTATGTGCAAGATATCAGTCTGATCCAAGAGTTTCCCACCTTCAAGCTGTAAAGAGAATTATTCGTTATATTTCTGGGACAATTGAGTTTGGGATGTGGTTCTCTAACAGTACTAATGTTGAACTTGTTGGCTATTCTGATTCCGACTGGGCAGGTGATGTTAATGATAGAAAGAGCACAAGTGGAGCTTGTTTTTTTCTTGGAAATAATCTTGTGTCCTGGCATTGCCGTAAGCAAAATTGTGTTTCTTTATCCACAGCCGAGTCAGAATATGTAGCGGTTGGAAGTTGTTGTACTCAATTGTTATGGCTCAAACAAATGCTTAAGGATTACGGGTATGAAAATGAGATTCTAACTATTTTTTGCGATAATTATAGCGCTATAGATATCTCGAAAAATCCTGTACAACACTCCCGCACTAAACACATTGATATAAGGCATCATTTTATACGAGATTTGGTTGAACAAAGTTATGTGAAATTGGAGTATATATCTACAAATAAGCAGTTGGCAGATATTTTTACAAAGGCTTTAGATTTTGAGAGATTTTCGTCTCTTCGAAAATCTCTTGGTCTGTGTGTGATATAATCTGTTGTTTAAAATGTTATCTTATATGGGATAACATTTTTGTGTGTGTGGTTGTTTTTATTTTTTGTTGTTCGTGTTATGTTGATTTGATCTTAGTGAATTCATTTTGAAAACTTTTTCGAATTTCAAAGAAAAATTGTTGTCTGGAATGTTTTATTGGACATGCACCTGCGTAAAAAAGAAAGATGATATGGCTTAATGCCGGGAATAAAAAAAAAGGGGCAGAAAGAAAGAGAAAAAATATTGAAAAATTCATAAATGTTAAATTCATCTCATTGAGACCATTAGACACACGAAGGTGGCTACTACGATGTGTTCTCTTCGGTAAAGTGAGTATGGTTTTTCATAATTCCTATAATATCATCAGTACTAGCAAAGTACTTAATGGTGTATGTGTACCGAATTTCTCATTACTGGACTTAATAATTTTCTTTTGATTTCCGAAAATATTTTTAATATAGTTCACTTTAGATCTCAACATGCGTGTTTTGTGTTCGTTCTGTTGTTTGTTTTTCTCTTTCTCTTTCTCTTTAGCCTTTGGTTCTTGGAAGATGTGACCATCTCACTGCCTTTACATATTGGAAGGTGTTGGATTTTTCATCATATCATCTTCTAGGATTATCTCTTAAAATCTTTAGAAAGTCATTTCATATTCATGTTTTCTGAAAGTTGTGCGCTTGTTGTCAAAGCTTTGACATGACTATTTGAGTGACTTTTTCCTTCCGATCTTTCATTTCTTGACAATTTTTTTTTCAAAACACTCTCATGTTCTTCATATTCATCCTCTCATCTTGATTCTTTCTGTTGACCTCATTACCCATGATTCACTATTAAACCTCTCTACACAAGCAGGGGGAGATGAGAATGAGAATGAGAATGATGGTTTCACATGCGGGTCCTAATGAAATGATGGTTTGATCATGTTAGGGGAAATTGTCTGAGGGGGAGTTTTGATTTCTGTTGGGAATGAGAAAATGATGGAATGAGAGATATTTAGATTATGGTGCTTCGGATTGATGATGATTGGGAAATTCCTATGGCAGGGGGAGTTTGTTGTTTGGTCTTAGGGGGAGTCTTGCTGTCTTGCTTGTTTATTGTATTATTATTGTGTTTCTTATTTTAAGTTGTAGAACTTTTGTGGTTTTGTTCTTGTTATGTTTTCTGTCGTAGTTTCTAGTATTTAATATTATTATGTTTTAGGATTTTATGTTATATTATTGTTCTCTAGTATGTTTTATGTTTTCTCTATAATATTATATGTTATGTTTTTATATTTTTGTTTTTCTATCATTCTCTGGATGTGCTTGTGTAGAAAGGCAAAAAGGGAGAGATTGTTAGTGTGAATTTTATATCACACTTATTATGTTTTGCCTTTCTCAATTATCTCTTCAATCTCATGTTATCTCTGTTGTCGCTAACATTTCATATAACATATAGTAGTTATCAGCAGATAAGTTTCAGGGGGAGTTATCCAGTTTGTTATCAACGATTTTCTGGATGGCGGCTGAAACAGATGACATGGATGAGAAACGCGGGTTGAAATAAGAACTGAAGAATTGAATTCAAGTTTTTGAATTCGAATTACTCCTGCAGTTTGGAAGAGAAGTTGAAGATTATCCAGAGATGATTAGTTTTTGTGTTCTCCATATCCGTTACATGAGAAGTCTATATAATCTCATTGATGGATATCGTATTCATAGAGAATTAGACATAACATTTCCAGAAACTTGTAGAGTTTCATCTTTTAGAGAGATTAGTGTTTACGGAGTATTCATACTCTTTTCTGCCATTCGTTGGTAGTTTTATTCTCTCATTTTTTATCGTATCAATTTGATCGATCTTGTTTTTTAGGCTTCGCTTTCCAAGTGTTGTCTTATAACCTTTTCGTAATTCCTTCAATGGAGATTATTTTGCCATGCGGCTCTACAGGATTAAACCCCTGTAGAAAGTTTTAAAATTCCTGTGTCAAATTCTCTCTATATGTCTTCCGCTGTTTTATATGTATGTTCTGTTAGTATTCTACGTTTTGTTATCGTGAATGTTTTAACATTTTACTTAACAGTATACTCTGTCTGTCTTTTTCGTAAAAACTTGGGACATCTCATCACTTTCACACTCCAAGTATTCGATGAAAATGTCTAAACCATTTCACCGAGAATATCTTACTGGATTTTATTTTACTTGAATACTGAGCATAAAAATAACAAAAAAACACTTGATTACATTGTTCTTCTTCTCCTGTGATTCGAGTTAATTTTTGTTTTTGGTATCCTCAAGACTTGAACCATTAATTGACAGCGAGTGTTTCGGCACTCTCATCATGTGTAGTCATGCATGCACAAGTTAACGTAAGTACTGTACATGACTTAACAGTCAAGGTCTTCTTGTCCGTATATGTCTGTTTTTTCAAAATTTTTCAAATTAAAAGATAATTAGCTTCATTATATATGGTAGCCCCACTCCAGAAAGACTTCGAAGTCTTATTTCCCAGTTGTTTGTAACATATATAAGAATCTCATGAGTGTATTATGAACTTGGAACTGTATTTACACCATGGGAAAAGAAGCTGCCATCTTGATTCTGTTCACAGTATTTCAGCTTGCTTCATCTCTCAATATGTGAGCCGATACAGATAAATCCTCTCTGTTGTCTCTCCAATCAAATTTTAATTCCCGACATTTTGGCCAATAACTGGTCTCAAGAAACCTCTTTTTGTACATGGATTGGTGTCACCTGTAACCAGAGGCATCCACGAGTAACAGGCTTGGATCTCTCCGGCATGGGGTTACAAGAGGAAACATTGCCAGAGAAATCGGCAACCTCTCGTTCCTGGCCTTTTTAAGCATCGACAACAACAACATCAGCAGCAAAATTCCTAGTGAAATCGGCAACCTAAGACGGCTTCGTGTATTGGAGATAGGGCGGAATCAGCTGAGTGGTGTTATTCCTGGGAGCATTGGATTGCCCTAAAAATGGTGATTCTATTTTCATTTTTAGGGCAAAGCTAGATCCTAAGCCATCTTCATCTTCCTGTAAGGTTCATTTATAGTCCACGGGCGGTTAATCCAAGATTTCTTGACAGCAGATAAACCTTTAGCATAATAGTCAAGTACCTGAGAATCACACAATAACCATAACTAATTGATATATGGACAAAATATAAATTAATCACAAAGAAGATCGAGTATGAGTCATACCCCTTTACTTATGGAGCAATCATCACAAGTTGATAGTTCTAAACAAGAAAGTTCCAAATACAGTAATGGGCAAGTTTCTTTAAGGTGTTCGCTTCCATCAGACTCCATGATGGCTGAAAATTGAAACAAGAGTATTGCATAAGTGAAACAACAAAGACGCATAAGAAAGATTTAAATCAATCACAGTAAAATTTAGGAAACTTCTTATTGTAATGGAGTCAAATGAGAACCACTCAACAACATCTATTATTACTTCTTTAGGATGTTCCAATTATTCATGGCAACTTGTCAAAATAAAATGCAAATTGGATGGAACAAGAAATGATTGATTTAAGTTGACATAAATCACAACATTCCAAACTTGATCTCATAACAAAATCTTCCATCAAGCAAGAACCTTTCTCCATTTCATCTTTCATGTTACATAATCCATGAAAATTTTGAAAAGATTTCTAGAGATGCAACAGAAATATAAATAGATAATTGGCTATGGGTTGTCTAGTAGCATGTTAAGTATACATACCGGCTTTATTTTGAGCTGCAAATTTTAGGCATGCAGATTTTAGTTGGGCAGCGTGACAGGCCTCCGCCAAACTCAATAAGTATCCAACTGATTCTTTGGAGACATTCTTCAAAATGCATGATTCACATATCTCCTTAAGACTTTTCAGCTCTAATTCATCCATCAGCAGCTGAAAGCAATTTTGAAGAAAACGATGGCAGATCAAGCGGAGAGGAATCACTGATAGCTTTTAAATCCACGTCGGCAAGTTTTCTGTTGTAAATAAACCATAGCACAGCCTACAGAATGAAATTGAATAATAATTAAAGCATATCATCCAATGTTGGTAATAAAACACACATTAAAACCCTCTCTGATCACAAAGTCATATTCTTTTAAAGTCAAACCAGCATTTCATCACACATTCGAGATATTAATAATTTCTTAAACAAAGCTTCCAATAAAAAAAAACAGAATTAAATTTTCATAAACTAGGAATGTTATAGTGGGTAATTGATAAGCGGTAGCTCGTCAAAGCAAGATATTCAGTATACATTTCAGTTTCAAAGAAACTGATATGCGTTGGAATCGAATTCCTACTGAGTAATCCGCCATTAAAATACAGATTTTAGCAGCAAAACAGAAGGCATAATTAAACTGATGTCTATCAATATAAACCACATTAATTGCCGATAACAAATCTATCCCACTCAAAAAGAAAAAAGAAAACACAGAGTTGAATAGTTAATGAAGAAAATTAGCACTAAGTACCCCACAGTAACTAAGTTTATGTAATATTTTATTTTTGTTGAGAATAATAAGGTTTAATTAAAAGAATTGGGTGATGAGTTAAAAAAATAAAGAGTTGGTCAAAGATGTTGCAATTGTGATTTTGAATTACTAGTGAGTTCTGAACGGTGAAAGATTGTTTTCAAATTGGATATGCAGTTTCTAGATGCTCATTTTTGTAGATTATGCCACTCTTGCAGACTCTATTGGACAGATAAAAATCGGAAACCTCCTTTTCCAACCAACGGACGGAGCAATTGGTGGGGATATTCGTAAAAACTCCGATTTTCAAACAATCAGCTTTCACATACCCATTCTCGGGGGACTCCACAACAGAACGCCTAACAAAATTACGAATTCCAAACTTGGCACCAGATCTGATGGATTCGATTATCCGAAAAAAGTTCCTCCCTCTTTCAAATGAAGAGTGGCCCCTGATCGTGGCCCTTGCTCGACTGATCAACGAGGTAGATTTCAGACACACATTCTACGGTTTCTGTGTGCTCGTTCTGAATATAAATCGATGCACCATCATGATAGAAATGGATGGTCCATGGTTTGGATCCCACCAGAAACCGATCACTCACAATTGATCGGTTAACTCTACAGCGGAGGGAATAGTTTTCCACCTTAAATTCATAACAGACTTTCTCCATTCTTATCACCATCGTCTACCAAAAAATCATGGCAAAAGCTCCTGTGCGCCCGGGACACGGAAAGATGCTCCGTGTCCCCATGTGAACACAACCCTCTCCTCCAATCCTATTTAAATCTATGTATTGCTAGGGGTTTAAATTGTAAAGGAGCATGAAATTGTAAAGGGGCACGGAATATGCTCCGTGCGCCCGGTGCACAGGAGCCTCACTCAAAAATCATAGGCCTCCACTGGAAACAACCACTGCAATTTACTGTTTCTATTCAGTGGGTTGGGTGTCCTAATGTATTTTGTGTTTCTTTTCCAGAATGGAAAACGCTGTAAAATATGATAATTACAAGAAACAATTAGTGCAAGAAATCAATTAGTGCGTAAAATATGGAAATAAGATAATTACAAGAAATTAAAAGATATGCTAAATATATACACTATATATTTGTTAACACTCATGATGTGATTATAGGTGGTAAGCACATATAGGAGTGAGTGGTTAGTGAGATATAAAAACAGAGTACTAGAAGATACAGAGTTTGTGTGGAGTCTTGAGTGTGAGTGTGAAGAGTTTGAGAGTATACTGTAAGTTGAGAGTATACTGCACGTTTGTAATGAGCCCTTAATAAAGTAGTCACTTTCCCAACAACCTATCGATCCTAAATAACTCTACAAAGAAAACTTGATTGGCAGATGTAGCTTCGGCTCTGTATACAAGGGAAAATTTTCTAATGGAATGGTTGCTGCTGTTAAGGTTTTCAACTTAAACGTCCAAGGTGCATCGCATCGAGGAGCTTTGAGACGGAGTGCCAAATACTGAGCAGCATTCGCCATAGAAATCTAGTTAGTCATTTCTTCCTGCTCCAATTTTCATTTCAAAGCTTTGGTGATGGCATATATGCCTAATAGGAATCTTGAAAATTGACAGGGAATAATGAAGGACATTGCATCCGCGGTAGAGTATCTACATGAATGCTATACATTTCCCATTGTCCACTGTGATTTAAAGCCTAACAACATTCTTCTGGACAAAGATATGGTTGCGCATGCATGTAGATGACTTTGGGATTGCCAAGCTCTTGACACAAGAACAGAGAATGCAGCAAACTAGAACTCTTGGAACATTGGGTACATTGCACCAGGTACATTTAATTAGATGAGTAGGAATTCTTTTATATTCATACTTGGTTAACTTTTTCACCACTAATGCAGAGTATGAATCAGAAGGACTAGTGTCGACCATGGCGGATGTGTATATCTACGGGATCTTGTTGATGGAAGTATTTTCAAGAAGAAAGCCGACAGATGATATGTTTACAGAGGAGTTAACAATGAGGAGGTGGGTGTCTAAATCCTTGCCATCTTCAGTAAAGCAGATTGTGGACCAGGAGCTACTAAGCATGGATGATCAAAGGAATAGAGGGAGATTTGAGAGCTGCTTGACACCAATTATGGAAGTAGCTCTGCAATGCTCTGCAGATATGCCTCATGAGAGGCCGAAGATGAAAGAAGTCCTTGCTCGACTGAGAAAGATCCACACCGATTTATTAAGCCGTAGAGCACGCAGAATGAATCAATCAATTCTTTTGAGTACTTGAGTGTGTATGTTGCATTTCAACTGTCTGTTTGAGGTAGTTAATGTTGGCTCAATGGCTTTGTTTAGAATCTGAATGCCTACTATATTGTAAAACGTTTTAATAATAGTAACAATGTCTTTAAACAATCAACCCTTGTAGATTGGGATCATACCACCTCTTGCTTCATTGGGTTCATTTACATAAATGGACCTTGCAATTACAGGCCATTTGTTTGATAAAATGCCCAAACGAAAATATGATTTCATTTTTCCTTAATTTTATTCTTGCTAAAATTAAGAAATAATGATGGTAAAAGACATAAAACTGAAACATAATCATTTGTGAATAGGGTTAATTGCAAAATAAATACCAACCTTTGGTTTCATTGCAATTTTGTCCCAACCTTTGGGATTTTGCAAAAAAAGACACCACCTTTAGTATTTATTGCAAATTGCACCCCGGTCAGTTTTCTCCTGCCCGATTGCTAACTAAGCGCCACCTCATCCTCCAAGAAACGTCGCCGTTTAGATTGAATTCTAGAATCTAAATTACAGATCACTTAAACTTGAACCCTAAACTTATTTCCATTTGCCGTTTCCTCTCCGTCCAAACTCCAATTCCCTCTCCATCCAAATTAGAATACAGTGATGGATGCAATCTCCATTTTCATCCATTGATTGCTCAAACCCATTGAGTTAACGACGCCTTTCGATTTCTGCCGGAGGAGTAAAGGATGGTGGCGGTGTCGGATTAATTCACAACGACGTCGTCCACAGAGCTCGGAACTCCTGATTCAAGCATCGACAAAAAATTGTGTGAATCGAGGAGGATAATTGGAATGGTCGTGGGAGCTTCCGATCGATTTTGGAGGTGCAAATGCAGCTATCGGTTTACTGAGTTGGATTTGGAGGGTCAACTTGGGGGTAGAACAAGAAGGATTAGAGAGAGAAACGGCGATGCTAGAGAGAGGAGAAGAAGTAGAGAGCAGGCATGTGGAAAGGGGGTGGGAAGACGATGAAGGCGACATCATTCTGTCAAACAACTAAAAAATTATATCCTCTCCATGTAATTAATCTCCATCCTAGTATTGAGGGTCTTTGACAGTGATATTCCACGTAATTTTTAAATTAATCCATCTAGAGAAAAATGTCAGAGAAGGGAATTGAGATTTGAGAGGAAAGAGGAAAACTGTTCCTCCAATTTAAGATTTACAATTAAACTAAACGGCGTCGTTTCATCTTATGTTGGAGGGTGGTGTATGCTTAGTCAGCGCTCGGGCAGAATAAAACTGACCGAGGGGTGCGATTTGCAATGAACACTAAAGGTGGTGTCTTTTTTTGCAAAATTCTAAAGGTTGGGACAAAATTGCAATGAAAGCAAAGATTGGTATTTATTTTGCAATTAACCCTTGTGAATATATATGCACACACATATAATATTGCTTACAACACCTAACGACTAACACCATATATCTTTCATAAACTGAGTAGGAACATGTAATGAAATAACGAGAGATAGTGGTGCACATGATAATAATCATATCATCTTTAATAGAAATCTCAATCACCCCATTTAAAAAACTCCACCATGTAGTGAAGGAGTTTTCTAGTGTTTTTATTCTTCTTTTAAATGAGTTGGACTTTGAATATTATTGGGAACTGTATATGTATAGACTTTGTTCTGAATGTAATTATTTATTTGGCAAAAAATGAAATATTAATTATAAACAGATGAAACTACTCTAATATTGTGTAGCTAAAAGTCTTTAGTAATATATACTAGTCTTCCCACTTATTTGTTATGGATCTGAAATCTCGTGTATATATATAGAATAGAATAACTCTGAAACTTGACAACAATATGGGAAAAGAGGCTGCCACCTTGTTATTGTTGGGAGTATTTTCCCTTGCCATCAAATTGTTGGAACTTGGGAGGTTGGTAGCCAGCTAGCAACTTCAAGCTATCCACTCTTTTCGTGAATGGCTTGACGTAAGTGACGGTGGGCTTGGAATTCTCTTCAAACCTTTCTTTTATTGTTCCAAGTATAATATCCTTCAATTGACCGATTTGGAGCATTCCATCAGCTGAAAGTGGCAACGTTCCTTGAGTTTGCTCCTTTTTAATAGTCTGGCGCCTTGTGACCTCTTCCACTTCACTATCGTCCATGACTCCTTTTCCGTTTGCACGGCTAGTCTCCGCGATATCTCTTTTTTCCATCAATTGGGAGATTTTTGTGTCTTGAGCTTCTATGTGTTTTGTGAGCCCTTCGATAGCTTTCATCATGTTTGCTAGTTGTTCCTCAATAGTCGTGGCGCCTGCCATCATTACTGGAGCTGCAACTGAGTTAGATGAAGAGCCTGAAGATGCGGAATCTTCATCACTATCCTCTTTCATATAGGTAGTTATTTTCTCGAAGCCTCCTCAACCGAAGGGTTGGATCCAGATGAGGATTCCAAGCGAGCTTTCCCTGACATGCTCCTCGTAACCATAGCAACATATTCATTTAATGACTCTGAGAGCTTAGAAGCAGCAGTCTTTTCTATAGTGATCTTGACAGGAGTCTGATTAGAGCTATTTTCACCAACATTTTAGTGTCTTTTTATATATATTTTCGTATTATTTTATCCGTATTTTATATGTTATTTGGTTGTGTTTTGTATTTTTATTGAAATATGTTCATTTTTGTATTTTTTATTTTATTTGTATTTTCGGAGTTGAAACGAGGGAGAACGAGCCAAAACAGTGAAGAAATGCAGGAGCCAGCACACGAGCCGTGTAGCCAACACGGCCCTGTAAGAGTTGGCCGTGTGGCGACATCTAGTCACTCAACACGGGCAACTTCAGGTCGTGTCCAGTTGCACGAGTCGAGTCGGGAGCACGAGCCGTGTCGCCAACACGGCCCAGTAAGAAGGTGGCCGTGTGGCGACATCAGAAGAGCCAACACGACCACACCTGTGCCCGTGTTACAACACACGACTCGTGTTGCAGCACACGAGCCGTGTTACGTAACACGGCCCTGTAAGGCGAGGCCATGCGGCAGCATCAGAAGACACAACACGGCCACCCCGTGGCCGTGTTACAGAGCACGACTCGTGTAGGGTATTTTCCTGCAGAAATTTCCAGATCCTTCTAGAAGCCTCCAAAGGGGTATAAATACCCCTTTATTCAACAATTGACAGGAGATCCGAAATCCTATCATCTACACACACTTCACACACCATTTCTTCCATTTCCCACCATCATCTTCATCCACCTTCATCCATTTTGATCCATCTTCATCATCTCCATTAATTCTCCATCAAAACTTCATCCCTTCCATTGGGTGTGAGAGATCTCAAGGAATCAAGAGCTAGAGGTGGAGATCAAGAAGAATAGAAGATTCTCTTCAAGAAATTGATAGGGAAGAATCCATTCATTTTGTATTTCTTTAGATCTTAGACTATGGGTAATTGTAATGAATCATTTAATTGTTTTGTTACTTTTACTATGATAGGCTAATCCCTCTAGTGGGATTAGGAACATGAAGAGCATATTAGATTTATATTATCATGTGGATTAAATTAGTTTTTGATTTAATTGATGTTGATTTCTATTCATGGAGTTTAATTGTCTTGATGTTGTGATGGCATGGTTTGTTATTCATGAATGTTTATTGGTTTAATGGATTGTTGATCAATGGATTATTTGTGGTAATTAAATGCTATCATGATCTTCATGTATGTATTGCTTGGAGTGAGACGGGAACGACCCTCTATAGTATTAGGAAGGCATGAATAGACATTGAGTTTGGGTTTGACCGAAAGGATATTTGAATTCAATGAGGGGAACCAATCCATTCGTTGGCCTTAGTACACAAAAAGGGAGAGTTTAGTCTAACTAGTACCTAGATGGAAGGGGTTAATGTTGGGCTTTGATCTTAAAGTCCAAAATGGATCAACAACCTTTGTAACCCGAAAGGGAGCTTAGGATACAATCGTGATCACCCTTAGTCTACATCAATTGAGTTGAATTCCGTTTGCATGATAATATGAATTGAGTGTGCTTGGATGTTTCTAATCCCATGTTTTTCCATACTTGAACTTAAGCACCCATTTTCTATTCTTGTCATTCTACTTATTTGATATTGTTATTTACTTGTTACTTGTTTTAGTTGTTAATCAATCTCAAAACCCCCGATCATCTTTACAAAAACAACAATGAACATGAGCTCACGTATTTTGCTAGTACGAATATAACTCCTTATTGGATTGATAATTTTTCTTGGGATATAATACTACAACGATCGAGTATTCTTGCTCGTGAGTGCTAAAAATAGGCAAACAAGAAAATGGCGCCGTTGCCAAAGGGGAGTTTGACGGACTAGTCGAGTACTGTGTTATTGTTTTAGTTGTTCTTGATAAGGATTCTTTTTATTTTCTTTTATTTATTATTTGTGTTTGTGGTCTCACTCTTGGCCTTTTCGTAGGTGTTTTATGATCACAAGATCAAAGGGAAATCAATCGATCATTCCTTTGAATTTGGAGATTGAAAGGACCGCAGGACAAAGGAAACGAGAGAGGCGTAAAGCTAGAAAAGAAAAAAATATGGAGAATCAACGGGGAGACAATGTTAATTATGACCCACCCCAAGATCCTTTACAAGATCAAAGGGGGGTACAAGAAGGAGTGCAAGAGAATCAAGCGGAGATAATGAGGAATGTCTTTGCTCAAAATCAAGAGTATATGCAATTGCTTGCCAATCAAGAAGCTCAAAGGATATTTCAACAACAAGAGTTGCCAAGGCCTAGAGCAATTCGGGATTACTTCCAACCGAGAGCCGTACACAATATGGTTCCTCCGGTTCAAGCCAATGATTATGAAATCAAGACCGGATTGATCAACATGGTTAAAGCAAATCAGTTTGGGGGAGGTCCTCTTGAAGACCCGAACACTCATCTATCTACTTTCTTGGAGGTTGCAAATACCGTCAAGATGAAGGGAGTGTCGGAGGATGCTATTCGAATGAGGTTGTTCTCTTTCTCTTTAAGAGACAAGGCTAAAGCATGGTACAATACAATTCCTTTGGGAAGTTGTAATACATGGGAAGATCTTGAGCAAAGGTTCCTAAACAAGTACTTTCCTCCTTCAAAGACGCTCCAATTGAAAAGCCTTATCACTCAATTTAGGCAACTTCCGGATGAAAATTTTTATGAAGCATGGGAACGCTACAAAGAGATGCTCCGAAAGTGTCCTCAACACGATTTTCATGAGAATTAACAAGTGGCTTTCTTTTACCAAGGGTTGAATCAACAAAATCGGATGCATGTAGATGCCTCATCCGGAGGGTCTATATTTGGAGTGGATGCTATGAAAGCTATGGATATTTTTGAAGACATTGCAATGAATGCTTATCAATGGCCTTCCGAGCGAGTAATGGGAGGTTATGCATTTGGAAAGGTAGCTCAAGTGGAGAGTGTGAACAAAGTGAAGAGTGATATGTTCCAAAGTGAAGACATGAAGGAATTTAATGAGAGCATTCAAGCTTTAACAAAGCAATTGAATTTGATTACTCAAGGAGTAAGTCAAGGGGGAAGCACAAGTGCTATTGTGAATGATGATAGCCATGTTATGCAAAGTATAGAGGATGTTGCCTACTTAGATAGGAGAAATTACCAAGGGAATTTCCAAGGTAATTATCCTTCTAATCAAGGTAATTTTCAAAGAGGATATCAAGGACAAGCTCGGGGAAGCAATTTTCAATCAATCAAGTGGAAATTATCAAGCTCCGAGGAAGCATGAGAATCTTTCTTACTCTAATCCTCAAGCCGCCGTGTCATATCCTCCGGGATTCGATCCGAGTGCTAAACCACCAAATGGAGAGGGGAAAGCATCGGTGGAAGAGACATTGCTAACATTCATGAAAAAGATGGAGGCTAGAATGGAGGAAAATGAGAAGAAATCCGACAATAGGATGAGAGCTTTTGAGTATCAAATGGGTCAAATTGCTTCTTCCGTGGGATCTCAATACCAACAAGGAAAGTTTCCATCTACCACGGTAACCAATCCTAAAGAAGATTGCAAAGCTATCACTCTTAGAAGTGGAAAAGAGTATGAGGAACCTCCTATGCCTAAAGAAGATAGTATTGTCATTGAAAGGAAAGTGGAAAGCAAGGTGGAAGAAGGGTTGGTGCAAGAAGAGATTGAAATGGAGGAAGTAAGCAAGAAAAAAGAAATTGTTGAGCAAAAGAAAGATGAAGAGAAGATAGAGAGAATTCCAAAGTGGAAAAAGGCAAAGGAGTTAAGGGAAAAGGAAGTTGAAGTTGAAAGAGATAGTTGGGGAATACCCAAGACTCAAGTACCGGTTCCTTTTCCTCAAAGGTTTTTGAAGAAGGGTTTGGATGAGAGGTTCAAAAAGTTTCTTGAAATCTTCAAGAAGATTCAAATCAATATCCCTTTCGCCGATGCTTTGGATCAAATGCCTCATTATGCTCGTTTCTTGAAGGACATCATGGGAAATAAAAGAAGTCTTGTGGACAATGAAACGGTTAATCTAACCGAAGAGTGTAGTGCCATTCTACAACGGAAACTTCCACAAAAATTGAAGGATCCGGGTAGTTTCATTATACCATGTGAAATTGGAAAGAACAAGAAGAACAAGGCTCTTTGTGACCTCGGTGCAAGCATTAATGTGCCATATTCAAGAAGCTTGGATTAGGTGAAGTAAAGCCAACTTCCATCACACTTCAATTGGCGGATAGATCTATGACACATCCAAAAGGAGTAGTTGAAGATGTGTTGGTGAAAGTTGATAAGTTCGTCTTTTCGGTGGATTTTGTTGTTCTAGATATGGAGGAGGATGAAAATGTGCCATTGATTTTTGGGAGACCGTTTCTTGCTACCGGGAGAGCTCTTATTGATGTCTACAAAGGAGAATTGAAGTTGAGGGTTAATGATGAGGAAGTGGTATTCTCTCTACACAAGACCATGCAATATCCAATGAATGATGAAGAATGTAAAAGTGTGGATGTTGTAAAGGGAAGTGTCGAGGAGAGTTGGCCTTCCATTGTAACCAAGGATCCACTTGAACTTTGCTTGAGCAATTCTCTATCTCTTTCTAATATTTCTACTACTTCTCTTGATTTAAATGAAGAATTGATTAATTGTTTGCTTGATCTAGGCGATTGTAGTGAAGCTCAAGAGGTTGCAGCCGCCATCTCAAGAGGAAATGAAAAGTTCTTAACACTTAGAGATTCACTCGAGCAAGAAGAGAAAAAGGAAAAGAAGGTGGAGTTGAAGTCTCTACCCGATCATCTTACTTATGCCTACCTTGGTGAAAATGAGACTTATCCGGTAATTGTATCATCATCTCTAACTTCTAGTCAACTTGATAAATTGCTTAATGTCCTTAAAGAGCATAAGTCGGCTATTGGTTGGTGTATTGATGATTTGAAGGGAATTAGTCCAACAATTTGCATGCATAAGATAAGACTTGAGGATGAAGGGAAAGCTTGTGTTCAAAACCAAAGAAGACTTAATCCTATCATGCAAGAAGTGGTAAAAAAAGAGGTTCTTAAGTGGTTAGACTCCGATATGATTTTTCCTATTAGTGATAGCCCCTATGTGAGCCCGTTGCATGTAGTATCTAAAAAAGGGGGTATGACTATAGTGAAGACCGATAAAGATGAGACCATAGCCACTAGGACGGTGACGGGATGGCGTGTGTGTGTTGATTATAGGAAGCTTAATGAAAACACACATAAAGATCACTTCCCCTTACCTTTCTTAGATCAAATGTTGGATATGTTGGCCGGGTATGAGTTTTATTGCTTTCTTGATGGGTATTCCGGGTATAACCAAATTCTCATAGCACCCGAAGACCAAGAAAAGACCGATTTCACTTGTCCTTATGGAATATTTGCTTTTCGAAGATTGCCATTTGGACTTTGCAATGCACCGGCCACCTTTCAAAGGTGTATGATGGCAATCTTTGAAGGATTAATTGAGAATATAATGGAAGTTTTCATGGATGACTTTTCGGTGTTTGGTTCTTCTTTTGATAATTGTTTGTCTAACCTTGCTATTGTTTTGAAGCGATGTCAAGACACTAATTTAGTGTTGAATTGGGAGAAGTGTCATTTCATGGTAAATGATGGCATTGTACTTGGACATCACATCTCTTCAAAGGGATTGCAAGTTGACCGAGCCAAAGTTGTTGCTATAGAGAAGCTTCCACCGCCAACAAATGAGAAGGGAGTACGATCGTTCCTTGGTCATGCCGGGTTCTATCGTAGATTAATCAAGGATTTTTCTTCATTTTCTAAACCTCTATCTCATCTCCTTGAAAAAGATGTGCCATTTAAGTTTGATGATAATTGTTTAAATGCTTTTCAGGTGCTAAAAGAAGCTTTGATTTCATCACCCATCTTGATCACCCCCGATTGGAAGGAACCATTTATATTGATGTGTGATGCAAGTGACGTAGCTCTTGGAGTGGTTTTGGGGCAACTAAGAGAGAAAAAATTCCAAGCTATTTACTATGCAAGCAAGACATCTGATGCGGCTCAAAGGAACTACACCACTACCGAAAAAGAGTTCTTGGCGGTAGTATACGCATTTGATAAGTTTCGTCCTTATTTGGTAGGAACGAAAACTATTGTATACACCGACCATGCCGCTATCAAGTATCTCATGGCAAAGAAGGATGCAAAGCCAAGGGTGATAAGATGGGTACTACTTCTTCAAGAATTTGATATTGAAGTGAGAGATAAGAAGGGCACGGAGAATGTGATAGCCGACCATCTTTCAAGGTTAGAGTCGAGGGAGCATTGTGAAGGTACTTATGAGTTAATCAAAGAGGTTTTTCCCGAAGAAGAAATCTTGGAGTGTGATTGCTATCAAATTGAGGCTGTAGTGGAGGAAGAAGGAAGCCCGTGGTATGCGGACTATGTGAATTACTTGGCTAGTGGAAGGAGGCCTTATGAGCTTAATAAGTATCAATCCAAGAAGTTCTTTCATGATGTTAAAAGTTACTTGTGGGATGATCCATTCTTGTACAAGATGTGCAATGATTCTCTTGTGCGAAGATGTGTGCCCGAGGAAGAATGGAATAGTGTGTTGGAGTTTTGCCACTCTTCACCTAGTGGAGGCCATTTTGGAGCTCAAAAGACCGCTGCAAAAGTCTTACAATCGGGGTTGTATTGGCCATTTTTGTTCAAGAGTTGTAAGAAATTTGTAGAGGGTTGTGATCGGTGTCAAAGGATGGGAGGAATCTCCAAGTGGGATGAGATGCCCCTTAAGAGCTTTCAAGAAGTGGAGATATTTGATGTGTGGGGCATCGATTTCATGGGACCGTTTCCTCAATCGAATGGATTCCTATATATCCTATTGGCGGTTGACTATGTCTCGAAATGGGTTGAGGCCATACCTTCAAGAACAAGTGATGCTAGAGTTGTCATAGGGTTTCTAAAGAAGCATATCTTCACAAGATTTGGAGTACCTAGAGTGTTGGTAAGTGATGGGGGTAGTCACTTCATAAATAAGCTCATGGAGAACATTCTCAAGACTTATGGAGTGAAGCATCGAGTGTCTACTCCGTATCACCCTCAAACGAATGGTCAAGCTGAAATTTCTAATCGACAAATCAAACAAGTCTTGGAGAAAACAGTGAGTGTGAGTAGAAAGGATTGGTCAAATAAACTTGATGATGCATTGTGGGCCTTTCGAACCGCATTCAAGACCAATCTTGGTATGTCTCCTTTTCAAATTGTCTATGGTAAGTCTTGCCATCTTCCGGTGGAGTTAGAGCATAAAGCTTATTGGGCCATTAAGAAGTTGAATTTTGACATGAAAGCTTCGAAGAAGGTAAGATTCTTACAATTGAATGAGCTTGAGGAATTTAGAGAAAATGCTTATGAAAACTCAAGGATTTTTAAGGAGAAAACCAAGAGGTGGCATGATGCTCGTTTGAGGAAGAAGAGCTTTGAAAAGGGTGAGAAGGTGTTGGTATTCAATTCTCGACTAAGACTTTTCCCGGGCAAGTTGAAGTCCAAATGGAGAGGACCTTATGTGGTAAAGGAAGTACTTGATGGGGGAGCTCTAAAGGTTATAGATGAGAACGGGGGAGAGTTCTTGGTCAATGGTCATCGTGTGAAGCAATATGTGGATCCATCACAAAGGGAGACCCTCTTTGTGGATACTTTATGTGAAAGATGAGCTAAACATTCGTCTAGCTTGAAGACGTTAAACTTAGCGCTCGATGGGAGGCACCCCATCACTATCTTTATTGCTTTGTTTTTGTTGTTTGTTTGTTTTGACCTTGTAGGTTGATTGTGCTCATGGAGAAAAATGCACATTGAAGAAAAGAGAAATGCTTCATGGATTCAAGTTGATATGTTCCAACATTTGTTGCAAACTTAATTCGTGACTCTTGTCTCGAGTTAAGTTTGGGGGGTGATAGTGCGTGGTGGACATCGCTTGAGTCGTATGGATGCGGTTACTTCTCAACAAGAAGATCATCAATGGAAACTACAAGGGTAAGTCTCACCACTTTTTGCAAACTTAAGTCTCAACTCTTGTTTCGATTTAAGTTTGGGGGGAGAGTGTGTGGTGTGACTCGCCACTTGAGTATGATGTATGATTCTTGTAAAATTTGGGTAAATTTTAAAATTTTTCTCTCATGAGTATTGGTTTGATTTTGGCATGATTGGTGGTGTTGAAGTGCATGATAGTCCATATTTATAATGAAATTATTGAAAGAATGGTGTTTGTTGAGTGCTTGAGCATGAATGAGAGGTATTGGAAGCAAGATGGAGCTTGGAGCTAACGCTTTCCTTACCAAATGCCTATTGAGGGAGTACTCTACACCTTATCATGTTATTACTTGAAATGAATTGATTTTGATTGTTGTGACTAGCATGATTTCATTTGTTATGTTTGTGGGAGGTTTACTTTCGTAAATTAGGATTTCCTTTTCAATAAAGGTTGGGATGAATGTGTGCTTAAGTTTCTTATGGATGATGGTATTTTGTGTTTTTGCATGTTTTGTGTTTTTGTTGTGTCTTGTTTGTTGAGTCCTTATTTGTATGTTATGTGATTTTCATTCTTGTTTTGGGTTGTTTGGTGGTTTGTTTAGGGATGTCGTGAGTCATTTTTGAATGTGAGTGATGATAGATTGTGGTGATAAGTGATGACAAACTATGATTAAGAATCTCTACACTTTCAAATTGTGACATGTTTTACTTAACTTGTTCAATTTTGAGATGAATGTGGTGTAATAAGTTCCTTAGGGTCCGAGCACAAGCGTGTGAGCATTTGAGCCTCAACCATGCATACATGGTATTTCTTCATGAGTGGATCGGTTGTGTTTGATAAGTTAGAACTTGCTCAAGGACTATAGGAACGAGCCCGATTAGTAGAGATTGGTGAAATGATCTAAGGCCATCCTTGTTATTATAGTCATTGCCATATATGTTCCCTACCATGAACATCATCCTTAGTTAACCATTTTGAGCCTATAAGCCTATTTCTTGTGAATTTAGCACATTACAAGCCTTAATGACCTATTCAAAGCTTATATATACCTTTGTGTGGGTGATTGAGGAGATGGTAGCTAGAAAGGATTGATTGATTACCAAAAGAAGAAAAGGACATGGTAAACAAGCAAGAAAAATGATGAAAAGAGCAAAACAAGAATGGACATGCAACTTCAAAGCAAGAGAAAGAGTAAAACAACATCAAAATGCTCAAGTAAACAAAATTCAAAGATAGGAAGCATGCATCAAAAGAAGCTCGATCCAAGGAAAGTTAATGAATAGTGCTTGAGATTGTAAAGATAAGCAAGGAAGAAAAGAAAGTGAAGAAGTTGAGGAAATTGGCCATCTCTTTGATTACTTACACATGATTAGTCACTCTTATCCATATACTTCCTACCCTACCAAAGAGCTTATCATTACATCCTAATTAAAGACCTTTTTGATCATTAATTGAAACTTTGGTGGTTTGTGAATATAGTCCGCGAGCAAGCTTATAGCGAGTCGAGCAAATCGATTAATGAGTGTGATCTACCCTATTTCAAAAGAGTGTTGAGAGACATTAATATCCATTGTGAGGCTTGGATTTAAAAGGAACTATATTACACTTTATTCTCTTTTGATTGATCTTGTTAATTTCTCATGTCATGATTTTAATGTTGTAGGATGACTTAGCATAGGTTGTTGTTATTATTGCTAACGATGTGTTATTGCTTATATTCGTTTAGTCTTTTCTAGGTGAAAATTTCTCCTTTTGATTTGTCATTTTCGTTGCTCGGGGACGAGCAACACCTTAAGTTTGGGGGGTTGATTAGAGCTATTTTCACCAACATTTTAGTGTCTTTTTATATATATTTTCGTATTATTTTATCCGTATTTTATATGTTATTTGGTTGTGTTTTGTATTTTTATTGAAATGTGTGTGAATGAGCTTAAACGAGCCAAAACAGTGAAGAAATGCAGGAGCCAGCACACGAGCCGTGTAGCCAACACGGCCCTGTAAGAGTTGGCCGTGTGGCGACATCTAGTCACTCAACACGGGCAACTTCAGGTCGTGTCCAGTTGCACGAGTCGAGTCGGGAGCACGAGCCGTGTCGCCAATACGGCCCTGTAAGAAGGTGGTCGTGTGGCGACATCAGAAGAGCCAACACGACCACACCTGTGCCCGTGTTACAACACACGACTCGTGTTGCAGCACACGAGCCGTGTTACGTAACACGGCCCTGTAAGGCGAGGCCGTGCGGCAGCATCAGAAGACACAACATGGCCACCCCGTGGCCGTGTTACAGAGCACGACTCGTGTAGGGTATTTTCCTGCAGAAATTTCCAGATCCTTCTAGAAGCCTCCAAAGGGGTATAAATACCCCTTTATTCAACAATTGGCAGGAGATCAGAAATCCTATCATCTACACACACTTCACACACCATTTCTTCCATTTCCCACCATCATCTTCATCCACCTTCATCCATTTTGATCCATCTTCATCATCTCCATTAATTCTCCATCAAAACTTCATCCCTTCCATTGGGTGTGAGATATCTCAAGGAATCAAGAGCAAGAGGTGGAGATCAAGAAGAATAGAAGATTCTCTTCAAGAAATTGATAGGGAAGAATCCATTCATTTTGTATTTCTTTAGATCTTAGACTATGGGTAATTGTAATGAATCATTTAATTGTTTTGTTACTTTTACTATGATAGGCTAATCCCTCTAGTGGGATTAGGAACATGAAGAGCATATTAGATTTATATTATCATGTGGATTAAATTGGTTTTTGATTTAATTGATGTTGATTTCTATTCATGGAGTTTAATTGTCTTGATGTTGTGATGGCATGGTTTGTTATTCATGAATGTTTATTGGTTTAATGGATTGTTGATCAATGGATTATTTGTGGTAATTAAATGCTATCATGATCTTCATGTATGTATTGCTTGGAGTGAGACGGAAACGACCCTCTATAGTATTAGGAAGGCATGAATAGACATTGAGTTTGGGTTTGACCGAAAGGATATTTGAATTCAATGAGGGGAACCAATCCATTCGTTGGCCTTAGTACACAAAAAGGGAGAGTTTAGTCTAACTAGTACCTAGATGGAAGGGGTTAATGTTGGACTTTGATCTTAAGTGCTTTTGGGAGTCCAAAATGGATCAACAACCTTTGTAACCCGAAAGGGAGCTTAGGATACAATCGTGATCACCCTTAGTCTACATCAATTGAGTTGAATTCCGTTTGCATGATAATATGAATTGAGTGTGCTTGGATGTTTCTAATCCCATGTTTTTCCATACTTGAACTTAAGCACCCATTTTCTATTCTTGTCATTCTACTTATTTGATATTGTTATTTACTTGTTACTTGTTTTAGTTGTTAATCAATCTCAAAACCCCCGATCATCTTTACAAAAACAACAATGAACATGAGCTCACGTATTTTGCTAGTACGAATATAACTCCTTATTGGATTGATAATTTTTCTTGGGATATAATACTACAACGATCGAGTATTCTTGCTCGTGAGTGCTAAAAATAGGCAAACAGAGTCATTAGTCATTTTATACTTTCGAACTTGTAGAGAGAAGAGAAGAGAGGTAGAGATTGTCCTACTAGGCGTGCCAAAATTTGTAACAACAAATTTTGTATTTATAATAAAATAAATACAAAAAGGTGAACAAAGATAATTTTAGACGGATTTAATATAAAAGATAATGTAAACGAGTTACAATCTCAATTAATCCTCTGATTCTTCTCTCGAATATATTTAGCTTGACTTTGACTTTGACTTTGACTTGAGTGTGTTGAGTTGGATCTTCAGATGAAGCTTGTCCAAACTCGACTTCGTGGATTTATAACGTTAATCCATAGGCGTCGAGCCTTTATTCGAATTAAATATTGATCCTTGAAGATTTCTGATGAAGAACGTTGTTCAATATATTAGAACGTTGTTAACTTCACGAAGAACGTCAAGAACTTAGCTTAAGAACGCTTAAATCAGGATGGTTTAGCACCTTAATCCCAGATTATATATATATATATATATATATATACCTTTATTCTTCATCCACCTTCTTCTTCAATATGCACATGGATTTTGATAAAATGGGCAGTCGAGATCGGCGTTGCGCATTCCTGGCGACTAGGAATTTTATTCCAGTCGGAGGTCGCGACGAGTCTGACGTTCGCACCGAATATTAATTTTCGGCGAGCTATCTCCCTAGTTGCAGCGGGGTTGTCGGGTGTTGGAAACAAAAGGCGACGCTATACGTCGATCCTTCACGTTTCTGCAGTGACACCCCGCAAAGTGACGGCGTTTTCGGCGGCAGATCTGACCAAACTTGGTTTGGTGGCAGATCTGACTGGGCGGGCTTTAGAGATTTTGATCACGGCTATCGGCGCTGGCGGAGGCTGGAAGAATGCCGGAACGGAGGGCTTGGCAGCTTGATCTCTGATCGGAGGCAGTTGGCTAGAAGAACGTCAGATCGGAGGCGGTTCTTGACTTGAATATGCTTGAAGATCTCAAGGGAGCACTGCTCGTATTCTTGATCTCTTCAGAAGCATCTGTGTCTTCAGATGTTTTAGTGTTTATTTTATTATAAATACAAAATTTGTTGTTACAAATTTTTGGTAACAACAAATTTTGTATTTATAATAAAATAAACACAAAAAGGTGAACAAAGATAATTTCAGATGGATTTAATATAAAAGATAATGTAAACGAGTTACAATATCAATTAATCATCTGATTCTTCTCTCGAATCAATTTGACTTGATTTTGACTTTGACTTTGACTTGCATTGACTTTGACTGGAGTGTGTTGAGTTGGATCTTCAGATGAAGCTTGTCCAAACTCGGCTTTGTGGATTTATAACGTTAATCCGTAGGCGTCGAGCCTTTATTCGAATTAAACGTTGATCCTTGAAGATTTCTGGTGAAGAACGTTGTTCAATATATTAGAACGTTGTTAACTTCACGAAGAACATCAAGAACTTAGCTTAAGAACGCTTAAATCCGGGTGGATTAGCACCTTAATCCCAAATTATAAGTCATTTTTTACTTAAGCAGGCTTAAATCCGGGCGGTTTAGCACCTGAGTCCCAGCCTATAGGCCGTTCTTTGAAGAAATTGACTTATGAACGCTTAAATTCGGGCGGTTTAGCACCTGAGTCCCAGATTATAGGCCGTTCTTGGAAGAACACCAACTTGGGAGGGCTTAATTCCAGGCGACTTAGCGCCTGAGTCCCAGATTATAGGCCGTTCACCGAAGAACTTGACTTAAGAACGCTTGTTCCGGGCGGCTTAAAACCAAGTGGCTTAAAACCCGAATCCCAAATGTATTCCGCTCTTGAGTTGACTCTCATTGAAGGAATCGAAGAACTAATTCAGACAACTCTGAAGTCTTTGACTTTCGTAGAGAATCGCTCTCGGTGTCTTCTGAATGAATGGAGGAGGGCTTCTTATATAGGCGTAGGTAGAGGATGCCCCATAAATAACTCGCAATTTGATTGGTCCAAACTATTTTTGACCTGATTCTGCGGGCTTGGGCCTTGCCATATATAACACATTTTGATAGGTCATTGCTTGATTTGAACCTTCCAGGCTTTATTTGACTTAGGAGTCAAGCTTTACTTAATTTAAACCCCACTTAATTTGTTTGGTATTAAATTAATTATCAATTATTTATTAATCTATTTTAGGAATTAATTTATTAAATTCCCAAAATATAATAAATTAAAATTGATATTTTAATCATGAAAAATTCATGTCGCCATTTAATAATTGTGAATTTTATTTGCTTACACACCTCTTCTGCAATGCTTCAAAAGTTGGGACTTTTCTCAAATGAATTAGAAGGAGACTTCCCCACCTCTTGTCATTCTCTCAAAAAGCTATCTCTGTACAAAAACAAATTTAGAGGAACAATTTCACTCAGTTGGCAATTTGAGCAGTTTGGTGTGGTTGGACATTGGAGACAACAGTTTCCATGGGAGAATTCCTCCCTCCATTGCCAATTTGACCAATTTGGAGATATTGAGCATTTCAGAGAACGGTTTCCGTGGGGGAATTCCTTCAGGAATAGGGCATCTGTCGAGATTAATGGTGTTGAATTTGGGTAGGAATGAATTAAATGGTGAGGTGGCACCATCTTTTTTCAACCTCTCCAGGTTACAGTTTCTTAGACTTGCAATTAACAACTTGTCCGGCAATATCCCATTTTCAATAGACGAAGGCCTTCCCAACTTTGAAGATCTCATTTTATTTGAGAACCAGTTTGATGGAAAGATTCCCAGCTCAATCTCAAATCTCTCCAAATTCACTCTGCTTGAGCTTTCTAGCAACTCCTTCACCGGCCACATACCAGTTCATCTAGGCAACCTGCGTCTGCTGCGCATACTAGGTTTGGAGGAGAATGATTTCACCAATAATGTGTCCCTCCCTCAACAAGACTTCCTCTCTTCTCTCTCTGCTTCCAACTCTCTCCACTCAATCAACATAGCAGCCAATCCTATAACCGGACACCTCCATAAATCCTTTGCCTCCCACAATCTATCTGCATCTCTTCAAAAATTCATTGCCTTTAAATACCAAATCACGAGTCCACTTCCCCATGAGATAGGCAACTTAACCAAATTGATATTGTTAGAACTCGGATCTAATCACTTGTCCGGGCCCATTCCACAGGCGCTCGAAAATTTAAGAAGCTTGCAGGTCTTGAGTATGTTGGGCAATGAGTTGCAGGGACCCATCCCCAATGCCATATGCAATCTTCCAAATTTGTACTACATTCATTCCGGCCAACTACCAACTTGTTTGGGAAATCTTTCTTTCTTGAGAGAGATCATTTTAAGGGATAATGCATTGAATTTCACAATTCCTTCAACTCTATGGATTGATGAGCATGTGGAGACCATAATCCTCTCCAATAATTTTCTTTACGGTTCAGTACCTGGAGAAATTGGCAATATGAAGGAATTGATATGGTTGGATCTGTCTGGAAATCGACTCTTTGGAAAAATCCCTAGTCCAATTACTCAGCTTCAAAGACTAAATGCATTGTGGTTGTCAGATAACAATCTTGATGGCCGAATACTTGATTCCTTTTCCAACGTGAAGGATTTGCACTACTTGGATTTGTCCCACAACCATCTCTCTGGTCCCATCCCCACTTCATTGGAAAAGCTTGTAAACCTTCAAGTCTTCAATGTTTCGCTCAATGACCTCAATGGTGAAATTCCGGATGGAGGGGCTTTTCTCAACTTCACACCAGACTCTTTTGCTGGTAATAAAGGCTTGTGTGGAGCTCCTCGATTCAAAGTCCGGGCATGCAAAACAAGCAAGCCTACACCTTCAACCAAGAGCATGCTTCTAAAATATATACTAATAGCGACAACTTCAATGACAGTTGCTGCCATTGTTATGAGACTTTGCGGTAGAAAGCTCCTTCCTTCATCTCTATCTGACTCGATTCAAGTAATCACGCATGAGAGGATCTCGTATTATGAAATTCTGCGTGCCACGAGCAATCTTAATGAAGAAAATTTGATTGGGAAAGGTAGCTCCGGCTCAGTATACAAGGGATACTTTTCTGATGCAATGGTTGCTGCAGTTAATGTTTTCAGTTTAGACGTCCAAGGTGCATTGAGGAGCTTTGACACTGAGTGCAAGATATTGGGAAGCATACTCCATAGAAATCTTGTCAAGGTCATTACTGCCTGCTCCAAACTTGATTTCAAAGCCTTGGTCATGGAGTATATGCCCAACGGAAACCTTGAAAAGTGGCTCTACTCTGCTTCTAGTTCCTTAAACATTTTCCAAAGATTGGGAATTATGATGGACGTGGCATCTGCATTGGAGTATCTCCATGAAGGTTATACGTTCCCAATTGTGCACTGTGATTTAAAGCCTAGCAACATTCTTCTTGCCAAAGACATGGTTGCACATGTTGGCAACTTTGGGATTGCCAAGCTCTTGACACAAGAACAGAGGATGCAGCTAACCAGAACTCTGGGCGCCATTGGGTACATTGCACCAGGTATATTTAATAGTTGATTAGGAAATATTTATACTCATAATATTTTAACTCACTCACTGCGAATGCAGAGTATGGATCAGAAGGACTGGTGTCGACTATGGTAGATGTGTATAGCTACGGGGTTTTGTTGATGGAAGTATTTTCAAGAAGAAAGCCGACATATGATATGTTTATAGAGGAGTTAACAATGAGGAGGTGGGTGTCTGAATCCTTGCCAACTTCAGTAATGAAGATTGTGGACCAGGAGCTACTAAGCATCGATGATCAAATGAATAGAGCGAAATGTGAAAGCTGCTTGACATCAATTATGGAAGTAGCTCTGCAATGCACTGCAGATATGCCTCATGAGAGGCCAAAGATGAAAGAAGTCCTTGCCCGACTAAGGAAGATCCATTCCAATTTATTAATCCTTAGTGCACGCAGAATGAATCAATAAATTCTTTCGAGTACTTGAGTGTGTATGATGATGTGTTGAAATAATCAACTCTGGTAGATTGGGAAACAAACCACCTCTTTGCTTTGTTGGTTTCATTGTCCTAATAAGATTTACAAGCAAATTTCTTACATATTTCATAGATGTTTGGCTTTTCTTTCAATCTCATGTAATCAAGATCGTCTTCAGTTAGTATTCGTTCAAAATGCATTTTGTTTGTGCAATCAGTTTCAATAGAACAATCCAATATATATTTCGTACAGTAGTTTAAGTCATGAGACATGCAGAATGAATCAGTGTCTCTGATTCTGTACTCACTTACTCTGTTTAAGCAAGAACTGACTATGTTTTATGTATTTGGCAAGATTTTGTAGTTGTTCTTTATCTTTTATTCATGTAACTTGCATATTCTGAGAAGTTGTTTGGTTCAAACTTCAGAATAGAAATGATAATGTGAATCATGATGAGGGTATTATTAATGAGAATGAAATTGATTGAAAAGTTGGAATAATACAATAAGTGATAATGAGAAAAGAAACGTAAATATGCAAACATAAACCTTTGGAGTAATATAATTCATTCATATATAATGACAAATCTTCTTCCTGGGGAAAACGGTCCATTATTTTGAAATTGAAGGTGAAGTCAAGTCAATGTCTTGTTCTGTATTTTTGGGAGGTATCCTCAGTACTCCAAAGTCAGTTAGTCTTCCCAGCTGTGTTTGATTTTTCAAACTTCTCATTTGCTTCACCCATCACCTATAAAATTTACTTCCCCTCATCATTAGCCACAAATACATTTACTTTACCATAATTCTGTTGGAAAATATGCTGAACACTCCTAGTGTTTGATGAAATGCCTAAACCAATTCGGATTCTTTTTCTTGAATATTGAGAATACATTAAACAATAACAAAGAACACCTATATTGTTGTTTTTCTACTCTGATATGAGTTAATGGTTTGGGGAACTTTTGGGCATCTTCAGTACTTGAACCACTAATTGACAACGCTCAACCGTGACTGAACTCTCTCATATGTAGTCGTGCATGCAGAAGTTAGCCTATAAAATAATGTACACCAACAGTCAAGGTTTTCTTGTCCATATCTCAGTTTATCCAATTAAATGCTTCAATTATATGGTGATTATAGGTGGTGGCCCCACTCCAGAAAGACTTCAAAGTTTTATTTCCAAGTTGTTCGTCACATATAAGAATCTCATGAGGGTATCAAGATTCATATTGAATAGCTCTGAAATCTATATACACCATGGGAAAAGAAGCTACCATCTTGATGTTGTTTGCAGTATTTTATCTCACAAAATTTCAGCTTGCTTCATCTCTCAATATATCCAATACTGATAAATCCTCTCTTTTGGCTCTCCAAGAAAAATTTTATTCCGACGTTTTGGCCAAAAACTGGTCTCAAGAGACCTCTTTCTGTACATGGATTGGCATCACCTGTAGCTGGAGGCATCCACGAGTAACAGCTTTGGATCTCTCCGGCATGGGTTTACGAGGAAACATTGGCAGAGAAATCGGCAACCTCTCATTCCTGGCCTTTTTAAGCATCCGCAACAACAGCATCAGTGGCCCAATTCCTGGTGAAATTGGGAACCTGAGACTCCTTCGTGTATTAGACATGGCGCAGAATCAGCTAAGTGATGTTATTCCTGGGAGCATTGGATTGCTGAGGGAACTGAAACATTTAAACCGTGCAAATAATCGGTTAAGTGGAGATATTCCAGAAAGTGTATCCACATGTTTCCAACTCAATATACTTGATCTGTCTCATAACAATCTCACTGGAGACATTCCCCACACATTTGGAAACCTGTCACACCTTCAAGGACTCAATTTAACCGGTAATCAATTAACAGGTATGTATCATTAGTAATTTGTCCTTTATTTTATCAATACTATTCTATTTCGAATTAATAGCCTTGTTTCTCGAAAAGAATTATGTGAAAAATTATATATATATTGTAGAAGTAATATGATTGCAGTTACAAAATTGTGAAAGTGTCTTAGTTAATATTTTGTTTTGAAAAATGTAACCCGGCGCCTGGAGAGGCTAGTTAACATAATATTTTTGGAAAAATGTCATATCTTGACTATTATATAATAGGTCACATGTAGGATCACACATAACTAGTCGGATGCAGGGTCACACATGCATATATTGGTTAAAAAAATATGTGTATGGTCGCATGAAAATTCGAGTATGGAGGTTGCACGAAGAGTCAATACGAGAGGATGCAAAGTAGGGGTAATTATGTCCAATTTTTATTTTTTTATTTGTTGAATGGTATTTTTCTCAAAAAAACATCAAGGTGAATGACATTTGTAAAAATTGAAATATTTTGTCGGATACTTGTTCCTTTATATGTGTGAGAATGAAGATCTAGTGAAATTATAATAGAAACTAGTATAAAAAATTTATGTTATGTGGAATTTGAGTAAAGATTATAGGACATGAAAAGCGTTGGATTTGTGTGAGGACAGGAAAAATAAGTTGGAGAATGTTGAATATATCTTCGATGGTGTCTTTTGTTGTGGGGCGAAACCACTTGTCTGGAACCATTCCAAAGCTAATATGCACAATGCTACAAGAGTTGGGGGTTTTCTCAAATGAATTTGAAGGAGAATTCACCTGGGGTGTCATCTCTTCATGTCATTCTCTCCAAAGGCTATCTCTGTGGGGCAACAAATTTAGAGGTGCCATTCCTCCCTCAATTGCTAATTTGAGCAGTTTGGTGTTGTTCGACATTGCAGCCAACAGTTTCCATGAGAGACTTCTTCCCTCGATTGCCAATTTGACAAATTTGGAGGTATTCGACATTACAGACAACGGTTTCCATGGAGGAATTCCTTCAGAAATAGGGCATCTGTCAAGATTAACGAGCTTGGGTTTGGGTGAGAATGGATTAAGTGGTGAAGTGCCACCATCTGTTTTCAATCTCTCTAGGTTACAGCGACTTGGACTTCAAATGAACAAATACTTGTGGGGCAATCTCCCATTTTCAATAGATAAAGGCCTTCCCAACATTGAACAACTATTTTTACATAGTAACCATTTTGGTGGAACCATTCCCACCTCAATCTCAAATCTCTCCAAACTCACTCTGCTTGAGCTCTCTAAAAACTCCTTCACTGCCCACATACCAATTACTCTTGCCAACTTGCCTCATCTACGCATACTAAATTTGTGGAGAAATGATTTCTCCAACAATCTGTCCATGCCTCAACAGGACTTCCTCTCTTCCTTCTCAGCTTCCAACTCTCTCCAGTTCATCAGCATAGCCTCCAATCCTATAACCGGACACCTCCCTAAATCCTTTGGATCCGACAATCTATCTGCATCTCTTCAACAATTCCTTGCCAATGAATGCAAAATCACGAGTCCACTACCCAATGAGATAGGCAACTTAACCAAATTGTTATTGTTAGACCTCGGATCTAATCACTTGTCCGGACCCTTTCCGCAGGTACTCGGAAATATAAGAAGCTTGCAGGCCTTGGGCATGTATCGCAATAAGTTGAAGGGATCCATCCCGAATGCCATATGCTGTCTTCCAAATTTGTATAACATTAATTTTGCGGATAATCTTTTGTCGGGACAACTACCGAGTTGCTTGGGAAATCTTTCTTCCTTGAGAGAGATCATTTTACCCAATAATGCATTAAGTTTCACACTTCCTTCAACTCTATGGATTGATGAGCATGTGGAGACCATAATCCTCTCCAACAATTTCTTTTACGGTCCACTACCTGGAACAATTGGCAATATGAAGGACTTGATACAGTTGGATCTCTCAGGAAATCAACTCTCTAGAGAAATCCCAATTGCTATAACGCAGCTTCAGAGACTAAATGTATTGTGGTTGTCAAATAACAATCTTGATGGCCCAATACTTGATTCTTTTTCCAACATAAAGGATCTGCAGATTTTGGACTTGTCCCACAACCATCTCTCTGGTCCCATCCCCACAGAATTGGTGCAACTTGTAAATCTTCAAGTCTTCAATGTTTCTTTCAATCAGCTCATCGGTGAAATTCCAGATGAAGGCCCTTTTCTCAATTTCACGCCAGAGTCTTTTGCTGGTAATAAAGGCTTGTGTGGAGCTCCTCGATTCAAAGTCAGGCCATGCAAAAGAACCAAGCCTAAGCCTTCAACCAAGAACATGCTTCTAAAATATATACTAGTAGTGATAAGTTCGGTTGCAGTTGCTGCCATTATTATCATCTTAGTTATGAGACTTCGCCGTACAAAGCTCCTGCCTTCATCTCTATTTGATTCGACTCGAGTAACCACACATAACAGGATCTCGTATTATGCAATTCTGCATGCCACGAGCAACCTTAATGAAGAAAACTTGATTGGGAGAGGTAGCTTTGGATCTATATACAAGGGAAACTTTTCTGATGCAATGGTTGCTGCAGTTAAGGTTTTCAATTTAGACGTCCAAGGTGCATTGAGGAGCTTTGACACAGAGTGCCACATATTGCGCAGCATACGCCATAGAAATCTAGTCAAGGTCATCACTGCCTGCTCCAACCTTGATTTTAAAGCCTTGGTCATGGAATATATGCCCAGCGGGAACCTAGAAAAATGGCTCTACTCTGGCTCTAGTTCCTTAAACATTTTTCAAAGATTGGGAATCATGATGGATGTGGCATCCGCGGTGGAGTATCTCCATGAAGGTTACACGTTCCCTATTGTGCACTGTGATTTAAAGCCTAGCAACATTCTTCTAGACGAAGACATGGTTGCACATGTGGGCGACTTTGGGATTTCAAAGCTCTTGACACAAGAACAGATGATGCAGCAAACCAAAACTCTGGGCACCATTGGGTACATTGCACCAGGTACATTAAATTAAATTAATACTCCCTCCATCCCCGGAGAAGTTGGTATAATTTTTTTTGGGCACGGAGATTAAGGAGTATAATAATTTAATGTAAAGTGAAGTAAAATGAGGTGAGAGAAATAATATTTAATGTGTAGTGGGTAGTTGTATTAGAGGTGATATGTGGGCCCATGAGAATAGATTAATTGTTTTTGTGTGGATCCCATGTATTAAAAAGGAAATGTGTCAACCTTAGTGGGACAAACCAAAAAGGAAAGTGTGTCAACTTCTATGGGACGGAGGGAGTATTAATTATTTATAAGCATTTTAAAAAAAAAATCTCATTCACTCCCAATGCAGAGTATGGATCTCAAGGCATAGTGTCGGCCATGGTGAATGCTTATAGCTACGGGATTTTGTTGATGGAAGTATTTACAAGAAGAAAGCCAACAGATGAGATGTTTTCAGGAGATTTCACGATGAGGAGATGGGTGTCTGAATCATTCCCTAATTCAGTATTGCAGATTGTAGATGAGGAGCTAGTTGACATGGATATCAGTCAAAGGAAAAGAGGTAGACGAGAAAGTAGCTTTAGAATGTACCAGAGATATGGCAGATGAGAGGCCTAAGATGAAAGATGTCCTTGCTAGAATCAAGAAGATCAACTCCAACTTATCAACAGTGCGAATCAATCTGCATCATTTCCTGCTTCTTTTATCTTTTCACATTTTATCAATAATCATCTTCACTAGATGTTCCAATATGTTCAAAAAAAAAAAAACATTTCGTGGGATCCCTTATCAAGTGCTATTTGCTACTCCATTTTTTACATGAAAAAAGAAGTTGTAGATAAATAAGCATATATAATACATGACCTGAAAATCTTGCTACCTCTTAGACATCATATATACAAGCCCTGGTTCCCATAGAAAGTATCGACGTCCCAATTATGAGTCGACGATGAGAGGGTCATCAATGCAACTACGATGGAGCACCTGCTTGGTCAAAGTTGAGGAGTTTCATGAGTTTAGGCTCTAGCTAACAGTGCTACATGCACTCACACCATGGTCCCATTCTTTGATATCAAAAATCAAGATTCGAAAAAAGCTCAAGTGATAGCCATTGCAGAAAAACTGACCTTAAGGCCCCTTGAATCCGCAGCAAGAACCATTTTGCTTCACAATAGCTTCCTCGGCAGAGATCAATTCATAGAGGGCTATATTTGCTACATCTGCATGCTTAGTTCAAAAAAAGAACGCATACACAAATGAAGGCTATATTTGCTACATCTGAATGCGTACAGTTTCTATAGCTGATTGTCCCTTCTCAAATGGTATTCCTCAATCAAGTGCGTGCTTTCACAATTTTGTCTGTACACCAGAGTGTGTGATACTAAAACTAGAATGCCTATAACAATATAGGCAATTTAGTTGTTTGTTATGTTTTATTCATGCAACTTGCATATTATGAGGAGAGCTGTTTGGTTCAAATTTCAGAATAGAAATGATAATGTGAAGCATATTGATGAGAGTAATGTTAATAAGAATGAAATTGATTGAAAAGGTTGATATTGTACCTAGTGATATAAATGGAGAAATGGATTCTAATCATATGCAGTCATGTATACAGAGTCAACGTAAGCTGCATGCAGTATTACTAAGAGCCAAGCTCTTGTTGTCCATTTCTGTCTCAATAATTAGCTTCATTTATATGGTGATTATAGGTGTTAGCCCACTCCAGAAAGATTTCTTTACATATTGGATAACTTTGAAACTCCATACCATGGGTAAAGAAGCTTCTATCTTCATGTTCTTTGCAGTATTACTATTTCAGCTCGCTTCACCTCTGAATATGTCCAATACTGATAAATCCTCTCTTTTGGCTCTCAAAGCAAAAAAAACTGGTCTCAAGAAACCTCCTTCTGTACATGGATTGGCGTCACTTGTAGCCAGAGGCATCCACGAGTAACAGGCTTGGATCTCTCCGGCATGGGTTTACGAGGAAACATTGGCAGAGAAATCGGCAACCTCTCATTCCTGGCCTTTCTAAGCATCCACAACAACAGCATCGTGGCCAAATTCCTGGTGAAATCGGCAACTTGAGACGGCTTCGTGTATTGGATATGGGGCGGAATCAGCTAGGTGATGTTATTCCTGGGAGCATTGGATTGCTGAGAGAACTGAAACATTTAAACCTTGCAAATAATCAGTTAAGCGGAGATATTCCAGAAAGTGTATCCACATGTGGTCAACTTAATACACTTAAGAAGAAAGCCAACAGATGAGATGTTTTCAGGAGATTTGACGATGAGGAGATGGGTGTCTGAAACATTCCCGAATCCAATAATGCAGATTGTGGATGAGGAGCTAGTTGACATGGATATTAGTCAAAGGAACAGAGTCAGACGAGAAAGCTGCTTGACATCAATTATGGAAGTGGCTTTGGAATGCACCATAGATATGGCAGAAGAGAGGCCTAAGATGACAGATGTTGTTGCCAGAATGAAGAAGATCAACTCCCACTTATCAACATCGTGAATCAATCTCTTATCATTTTCAGCGTCTTCTATTTAGATCCATTTTATCATAATCATCTTAACTAGATGATCCAATATATTGTTGTTTGATTATATTTAAGGGTGACTACGTTGTCTTTGTTCAGTTGTTGTCTTGAGTATCCAGGTTAATTGCACCAAAAAAAACCCCACCTTTCATTCAATTGCAAAAAAGTTTGAACCTTTTAAATTTGGCAATTAAAACCTTACACATTTATAGTATTTGGCAATTAAAGCTCATTGGGCAGCAGCAGCTGACCGGATGCCACGTGTCAAATTTTCTTAACTTTCCCCCTTATAATAATCCATTATAAGGTTGCACTAATAAATAACACGAATGTAATCAACAGAATTAATAGACCATAAACGAGATTCAAATATAAAACTTTATTATTATACAACTTGCAGACCTTCTGCGTTCAAGTGCCATAGAAAATTTGGAGTGTATCCTCATTTTGAGAACTCTATCACAACTGCTAAGTAATTGACTAATACTTTAAAGCTGATTATTTCTTTTTAAAAAAATCATATTGGGATCCCTTATCGACTGCTATTTGTTAATTTTTACATGAAAAAAAGAAATTGTAGATAAATATGCATATAATACGACCTGAAAACGAGTAGAAGGCTTGCTACCTCCCAGACATCAGATTTACAAGCCCCTGGTTTCCATAGAAAGTACCGACATCCCAATTATCAGTCGACGATGAGAGAGTCATCAATGCAACTACAATGGAACGCATGCTCGGTCGCAATTGAGGAGTTTCGTGAGTACATGCTCTGGCTAACTGTGCTACCTGCGCTCACACCATGGTCCCATGCCTTGAGATCAAAATCAAGATTCAAAGAATGTTTGAATGATAGCCATTGCAGGAAAACTGACCTTAAGGACAGAGTCGAGAGGGTAGTTATCTCCAAGCCTAGGGTCAACAAGTTTTTTCACAGCTTCAGCTGGGTCGGCCTCACTAAGAACTTCTTCGAACTATGCAGGCCAACCAAGAAAGAGTAGATGATTTCAGAGTATGTGATGAGGTCGAGCACTGACTTACCAATGAGCGGAGACGAACTTACCAAACCAACGAGGCCCCTTGAATCCGCAGCAGAACCATTTTGCTTAACAATTGCTTCCTTGGCAGAGATCAATTCGTAGATAACAACACCAAATGCGTACACATCTACTTTGGGAGAGACATCACCATATTGGGCGTACCTGAAAGCATAATACAATGTGAAGATTAAATCAACCAGAATTAGTACATAAGTGTGCAACACAGTTCGCTTTCACTCTATATCCTGGATATATAATTAAGTCATAACTGTGTAGACAGCTTAGATCATGTAAAGACGAAAAGGAGACTTACTCTGGAGGCATGTAACCAAATGTACCCACAAGTCGGCCCGTGGGCAGTGAACTACTTCCAACTTCAGTAAGTTTTGTCAAACCAAAATCTGCAACCTGCAGATTAAATTACGTGGGAGAATTACGAACCAAGTTTTGAAATCAATAACAAGATCTACAATGTTGTGCAACCTTCGCATGGAAATTCTGGTCTATCAAAATATTTGCTGGTTTGATATCACGATGGATGTAGACAGGAACAGTATGTTCATGGATATATTCAAGACCTCTTGCTGAATCCAGAGCGATTTGTATCCTAGTTAACCAAGACAGTGGTTCCCTGCCTAGAAAAGTTCATCATCATATGTATAAAAAGAACTTTTTTTAAAACACAAAACAATACATGATATCCATTGCCAATTAATTCAGCACACCTGAACCCCGGAGATGTTGACTTAGATTTCCGTTGCTAATGTATTCATATACAAGGAAAAGAGAACCCTCAACACAATATCCTATCAGACGAACCTGTACCATTAATACAAAGAAGATAAACGCAAGTCACTGTCCACAACAAAGCTGCTCAATACAGTGATTCTTCACCCAAATAGAAAGTGAGAAACTTTGAATGGTCTTGTTAATTAAGTAGCTATAAACAGTACTAGTTAAAGATAGAAAGATCTCAGTTTGACAATAGCGCCGGCGCAATCAACTCGCATAAAAAGAAAAAAAGTGATGTTGGTAGTAAAAGTGTAATGCAATACCAGGTTGAGGTGATGAACATGGGTTAAAACCTTGAGCTCAGAAAGAAATTCTTTACTAGCTTGCATATCCATTTTCTTAATTGCTGCTTTCTGCACAGAAATGAAACTATTTACCAGGTAACTAAACCAAAAAAGGTAGTACTCCAGATAGTAAATGGAAATTTTCAAATTTGACCACGCAATTGCATGTATTTTTCTGCTGGGAAAACTTACAAATGGAGAGACCACTTACCTCACCTCGAAGTTCAGCATAGTAGACAGCACCAAATCCACCTTCGCCAATCTTATTTGCCATGCTGAAGTCATTAGTTGCCTGTGCAAGTTCTTCATATGAGAACTCAACAGATTTGTCAACAGTAATGCCTGTAATAACTGGAGATGCTCCATCTCGCGTGCTTCCAGAATCTGGTACTATGACAGAACTGACTCCAGTATCTAATTTGGAAAATGCAGATAAAGAACAAACTTGAGTGTATACATCAAAACTGCACTTATTTTAAGGGCAAACAAAGGCTATATTTGCTACATCTGTATACTTAGTTCAGAAAAAGAACAAATTGGAGTGTAGACACCGAAACTGCACATATTTCAAGTGCGAATGAAGGGCGTATTTGCTACATCTGAATGTTTACTTTCCTTGTGTACAATTTTTATAGCTGATTGACCTTTCTTTTGGGGTAATGAAGAACTAACGATACATTACAAATGGAAATCCTCAATCAAGTGTGTATTTTCACAATTAAGTGTGACACTAAAACTAGAATGCCTATATTAATATATAGATCCAACGGAATATGACCAGTTTGATACAACTGACCTTCAGATACTGTTGAGAGCAATTGAACCTTCCTTGCATTCTTCTTTCTTTGATATAATACATTCAGACACCCTACAAATAACAATACTACAACTATTGCTGCAACAGATATACCAGCTATGGCTCCACCAGATAATCCTAAAAGAAGCAGGCAGTCAGTATAACCATGACGAATTTCCAGAATTATAGTGTGTAGTTTGTAAAAATACATGGAAAACAGGAAATCAAGAAAGATGATATCAAAACCCGTAAGAGTAGAAGGTCAAGCCACCTTTGCTGCAAAAAGTAGGGAGAAAAATGGAGATTAGCATAAAAATAATTTGTTAAAGGTGCAGAAATCAACCAAAGAAAGAATTCTAATTTATAATATGAGAGCTGTACTACCTGTCATTTAGAGGAGGAAAATTCCCAGTTTGATCTGCATAAAATCCATCAAAGTAAATACAAGAAAGTTTAATATGGGAGATATCAAACTGCCAATATCATCAAATACTAATGCAGTTGAAAAATGGAAGACTTTGCATGAAGTATGAAGGTCCACCAAAGTATATTATGATCTTAATAGAATCATAATTTTATTTTTCAGAGTTCACAAACCAGCCCTTTAATTTGCAAATAACGTACGTAATACCAATACTTCTAAAACCAAAATTTTCACGAAATAGTGCAAACATCTCTTTTCGAATCACCATCTAAATTCAATATGGACCCAAATGGAATCATATTCATATTCAGTACATTGGCTGTATGTTCTTAGGAATTTTAGAAGAAAAATAATAATAACTTAATCAAAGAAACAAAACCAGATGGATAGAATAACTCTGACCTCTCCCCGGAACAAACACCAAGCCCCTGCCTGCACTGAAATTAGCCTCCGGATTATACCTCCTCAGCAAATCCGCACTCACATTATTCGCCGAAGCTACCGTCTCCAGAGATTCCCCCACCCTCAGAGGATACGTAATGAACAATCCATAGTCCTTCGACACAGCACTATCCCCACAGCTACAGTTCACCGTCACATTCAACCCCACACCAGTGTCCGGAATATTCATGGCCGGATAGCGATTAAACCTCTGCAACCAGTCCACCGTAGTCAAATTCGAGTAGTAAGTTTGCGCAATTAATTCGTAAGTGACGCCGGAGAAGGTTGTAAAGCTGAAAACGTGGCCGAGAAACTCGCCGTCGATGCAGTCGCAGCTGAAGGGCACGTTCACTCGGTTACCTTCTTGGACGCTATCCTGGTTAGGGATTTGGGGATTGTAACTGAGAATTGTTGGAATTGTGGCTTGTGTCATTCGGGAAACGAATGTAAGGTTTGAATTTTGCCATAAGTAGTAGGAGGCCAACGCGGTGTTGCAGCCGCGGCTGCAGCTGCAATCGGCGGCGGAGAATATTCCGATCAAGAGTATCCCGATCAAGATCTTCATCGAATTCTTTTGGATTCAATTAGAAACATAGTTTCAGTAATTTGGAGCAAAATCAAAATTGTCTTTGATTTTCGCCAGGAATAATCAACTCAACCGTAGTGCAGTTGACTTGAGATGCTGCAGTGAGCTTTCTTCTTTCAATCTTTTCATTTTTTTTATTTTTTTTATTACATTATATTTCATAAATATATACTATAGATTATTGTATTTTTTAAAACAAAAATAAAACTTACCCAACACATCATTTAGTAATGAATTATTAATAGCATCACGGACAGAATCTGGAAATTCCGTTCAACATAAAGCATTTAAAATAAAACAAGAAAACAAAACACAAATGATTTAATTTTGCTTGATGATACATGCCTTAGCTGTATCTATGACTATGATTTTATGTTTGGTAAAGGTCTTATTAATTTGTGTTAGTTAGGTTGCAGGTTAGAAGAAAGCCCAAAGACTAGATATGTTTAAGCGGAGCCCATTAAGGAGACTAGATCTGTTTAAGCTAAGCCCATTAAAGAGAGTAGATCTGTTTAAGCAAAGCCCATCAAGGAGACGTATAAGAAGATCTTATTGATTCTGTTTTGACCGCACTGAAGATTGGCAATGATATACTCCATCCGTTCCGGCAAAGGGTTGATTTTGTTTTTACACGTGAGTATTATTATTTAATGTGTAGTAGGTAGTTGTATTAGTGGGAGTGTAGGCCCCATATTTTAATTGTATTAGTGAGTGTGTGTGAGTCTCATATATATAAAAAAGGAAAGAGGGCTCTTGAGTGAGACATCAAAAATGGCAAAAAGAAACTTTTTGAGTGGAACGGAAGGAGTATAGATTATAGAATATACTCCTTCCGTCCCGCCAAAATGTCACCGTTTACTGTAGCTTTTGTGAGAGCTTTATACAGTCAAACGGTGACGTTTGACTGGGACGGAGGGAGTACATTGGATTATTAAAAAAAAAAAAAAAGATTGAAGTATACTAACTAGGATTTAGATTTTGAGTCGACACTAACAAAATAACAGTTTATGACTTTTGAAAAACCCAAATTCAAAGGGCCAAATGGCGTTCTAACACAACTTTCTCTAGGTTGAAAATTCATCATGTTTTTCATTAATTGATTAGAATACAAACATAAAATTAGTCATAATTTAATTAGATGCATAAATGATGATACAACATACAAGCGTTGGATTTCATTTTCTCTTTTGCATGACACCAGAAATTAATTAATACACGAAAAGACACAAAAAAATCATGTATCCTCTGGAAGTGCATTATTTATTTCCATATTGAGCACATATATCACTTCACACGTGCATATATGTAAGTTTATTACAAATAGATTATTAATTAAGTAATAAATGATGAGATGATGTGTTAATTATTTGGAAACAAGAAGTTTTAAACGTTGAACAAGTTGGTCGAAGTCATCCTGTGTCTTGATCAGACTTAGTCGCACATAAGTGTCATCAACGTAGTAAAAACTTCCTGTAATGCCTGTTATTTTAGCCTCCTCCAACACTTTAAAGCAGTTTGAATCTTCTTTCCTCACACATTTCACCCATGCATAAGCTGCCATTCATGCACATACATACCATTCAGACACACAGCTAAGAAAGATAGAGAAACAGAGAGAGAGAGATGTAGGTAGACTGAACCTGGAGTTGCTTCTTTGACTCGATTGTAGAAGGTGCAGAAGCGAGGAGGGACATGTTGTAGTTTGAATCGATTCGACGAGGCGGTGACGTTGTTAAGTATGTCCCAACGCTGTTTCATTTTCTTGTATGCAAAGTTGAAGAGCTCTCTGCCATCTCCATGGAGAGTTGTCTTCAAAACCTGAAGCATTCTCAGTTGAGTGTCTCTTGAGGTTCCAACTGTCGCCTGATCCATGTATTCCAACATGTTTTCGTAGGTTGTCTTATCCTTCACTACAGCCCACCTGAATTAATACTACTTCAGCATAATTAGTACTAATTTATATCATCATTAGAAATTAAAGAAAATGAAATACTAATTGCTACCCAAATCTGCTTCCAGCATGGCCTGTGAGTTTGGAGATTGTAAAGAGCATCAAATCTTCATCAAGTGGGTTTGGAATTGGTGTGTAATGAGGCCAATAATAAGCATGATCATGGATGGTGTAAACATTGGGTAGGCCTTCAAGACCACTTGATCTCAAATTCCCATCTGGATTGTTTGGTGAAGCTACAATCTCGATTCCTCTTGTCCTATGCTTTTCTTGCGATATGTTTCGCTCAAATCGAAATCGGGCCGTTTCAAAGTAATCCGTCTGAGTCTTGTAGACCTATACTACATAGAGATGGAGTCAGAAATTTGAAGACATAATATGCAAAAAGATTGAGAAAAGAGTATATTACTGATCCCTCCGTCCGCTGGATAGGTTGACATCATTTTGGGCTTCCGTATCAAAGATATACGTTTCCCTTTTTAAACACATGAACCCACACACATCACTAATACAATTAATATATGGGATTCACACACTCATTAATACAACTACCCACTACATATATTAAATAATAATACTTGTTAATCCACATGCAAAAAGCAAATGTCCATCTATTTGGCGGACGGAGGGAGTACGTAGTAGTATATAATTCCAATCCTTAAACTATAGCATGGTTTAGACCAACTTTTTTTAAACAACGTGGTACACAGTACAAGAAAAAAGCACTAATGAGACGGAGGGATAGGAAGGAAGAGATACCGGATAGAAAGGGGGGTCAGCTACCACCCTTGCTGGTGTAGTAACATTCTTGGAAAGTGCAAAAACAGCTGCAGAGAGAAGCTGAGTAGATCCAGCTCCAAAGACTATGTATCTCCCCTTGGTGACAGCATTCTTGACAGTGGCATGGAGTCTTCTGATATGGAGTTCGAGTTGTCTGGAGATGTAACCACCATCTGTAAAGTTGTAGCTCATTCTGTGCCACCCTGATATCACCACTGCACTGCTACCTGCATGCTCCATCCAGAAGGGTTCCAGGTATAATGGATCCCCACTACACCAATATATATTCATCATTAAATGGACATGCATGTAATTATTAGAAATGAGAGAGAGATAGAGACAGATCTAGAGACCTGACAGCATCAGCTGTACAGTTTTTGTCAAATTGGGAGCAATCAGGGCCTCCATAACAGGTGTTGCATTCACAAATAGGCTTAGAGTTGCCTTCATCAATCAATCCATCTAAGTAAGCTCTGCCATGGCCAGAGCAGATTGCTGCTACAGCTTCTGCTTCTTCTGAAGCTCTTCTGCTCCACCCTGCCTGCAATTTATCATGTTTTGCACCACAGATGTTGGAACAACTCAAAATAATCAATGTAATGAAAGCCCACATGATTATGTTATTACTCATCTCTCTAGATCTCTCTTTCTATAATAAACTTTTGTTTCTATTTGTGTGACTCGATATTGCTTAAAGAAGCTCCTTATATAAGTGGTAAGATGTATGCTAAGTTGATCAATCCTCGCATTAATTAATTAGCTACGACTTTTTTTTCTTTTAATCTAATCACGTATATCATGTGATTAGAATTTTCAATTGCAATTTGAATTTATATATATAGTTGGATAAATGATACTTTGAAAATACATAATCACTATATGAACCTCTTTTGAAAATTTTGGAAAAAAACTACATTCTTTCCTTATTTTCGCAGTGCATCGTTACCGAATTTGTGATGACATTTTCTGTAACATTAAACTCGATTGCATTGTCAAATATTTCTTCTTTACCATGTGTTTCCCATCTAAAACATCATTGGAAATTAATACATATGGCACCAGAAATTCGTTCGGACGTCAAAATACTTATTCGGTTATATTTTAGTGTTACGTCTCATTTTATTATGATTCGTTGGATTAATGATACATTAGATATAAACAAAATCTGGTAGTACCCTAAAAAATTATTAGCATCGCGTTTCCAACATACAGCACGTCATCTGATCCGATAATCGTGTACATATCTTTGCATTTGATTATCTTATTTGGTCAATTCTCTTATTTATATATATTCACACACATCGTGTACACAATTCTTGATTAAGCATATTTTTTTCACGAAAAATATTACTCGATTATTATTCATTTCATGAAATCGTGTTATTTGTTAAACAGTTTCATGTAAGATTTGTTTATTAGATAATAATTGTGTATAACATTTTTTTCCTAATTGATGCTACATTTAGAAATATTAAATTAAATTAAACTATTAAATTAGCGACTATGAATTTCTGGAATTTTCGATTAAGACAGTGTTGAGTGTGAGACAAGTTACATAATTAAGTATGAAAATTATAATGATTTATTTATGTTACATTATATCTTTATATATAGCTTAATATATATTTATTGTTATGGTTTATAAGTATATATATGTAATGTAATGTATACTGTCTTTATAATGATTACAATTACACAGTTCACAACACACTTACTCACTCATTATTTAAAAAATCAAATTAGCTAAACAAATTTAATAAAATTAATTTTTTTTAAAATATCTTAATATAACAAGTATTAATAAACTGTGAAAGCTTATTATTTGACCGTGGCGCGTGCAACATAAAAGTCCTCTTGATCAATATATCACCAAAAAAAAATAATCTTTAATCCATTTTATGTGAATAGGGTGAATCTCGATGTCATGGAGTATATATTTCCTAATTTGCATGTTGATAGAAAATTCAATTATTGACACCCAAATCGATAAATATTTAATTAGCTAGCTAGCTAGCTGGTGGTATGGGGATTTAGCCCCACATGTAGCATATTAAATCAGTAATATAAATGCTCCAATAATTTTGAATTAATTAAGGCTTTGAAAATTTATTATGAAATTCACTTGTTTGATTGATTACTAATTTATAGGATCCTCCAGAATCTGGCTGGCAGGCCAGATTTGGTAGATGGGTAGATAACGTGAGAAAGAGAATATTAAAAGACGAATGTATCCTTTAGGTGATATTTGGTTTGGAATTATATGGGATTTAAAAATCATGAATAGTGTGTTTTATGTTTATTTTGAGTTTTAGTATGGTAGGTTTTAACTTTATGTCAAATCAATGTATTAATTTATTTAAAAAGTTAAATTTGGATGTGGGTTTTGAAAAACCAAAACCTGGATTTAAAATCCGAAAACGAACATAACCTTAACAAATACTCCTACGTCACATTTCAGATGGTCCCTTTATTTTGGGTTATCCCACAAAAGTTTACAAGTTTTCATACAATTTATTTATAAAAAAGTAAAAAAAAAGTCAAACACAATCACTCTTCCCCATACATTTTATTTACAAAAAGAACTATCATTACCTAAGACACATAACGTAACATACTTTATTATTTATTTATTATTAAAAAATACTGTAATATCCTTAAAAATTATAATTTTTCTTAATATCCAAGGCGAGACATGTAAAATTTTGTGGGACGGAATACTCCATAGGAGTATCAATAATATGTATCTTATTAATTTATCTGATTTGTATTACCATTTTAAAGATTTTCTATTATAGCTCTTTGTCAATTAATTATTGCATTTATTTCAACCGTTTACTTTTCCTTTTTATTCTAACTAATTTTTTTTCTTCGTTATTGAGTATAATAATACAGATAACTGGTGTTCGTCCAATGAAAATATATCCTTTTTGAGATGTCATTTATATGAAACTTATGCTAAAAATATTCTTTAGCAACGAAATTCAATCAGTTGATAATTAATAATGGATTAGCAATAAAAATGACATTTTTGTTCTAGCAATGGAATACCAACGGATTTATTCTCTATTTTAGCAATGAAATTCAATCCGTTGGTAATTACCAATGGATCACCAAGGGAATCATTATATAAATTACCAACGGAATTCTTAGCAACGGATTACCAACAGAATTATTTACCAACGGAATTGATTTTTCGTTGTTAAAAATTTACAAACCACAACTTTACCAACAAATTCCGTTGTTAATCCGTTGGTAAGTCAATTTAACAATAAAATTAAGACTTTTAGCAACAAAATATTTCATTGTTAAAAAACAGTTTTTTTAGCGTTATCTCTATCTTACTAATTTATCTATGTGTATTACCATTTTAAAGATTTTCTATTATAGCTCTTTGTCAATTAATTAGTGCATTTATTTCAACCGTTTATTTTCCTTTATTCTAACTAATTATTTTTTATTTTCTTCCTTATTGAGTATAATAATAGAGATAATTGGTGTTCGTCCAATGAAAAAAAAAATCCCTTTTTAGATGTCATTTATATGAAACTTATTAAAGTTTGGATAGTTATATAAATAAATTATGTTTATTGATATTTAAAATATATTTTTTTAAATATAATGAATTATGCATTAAAATATTATTTTAAAATATTATAATATTATTCATTATAAACACTAAAAAAAACTATTTTTTTAGTAATGGAATTTATCAACAAAATTTAATTCGTTGATAATTAATAACAGTATAGCAACAAAAATGACATTTTTTCTTTAGCAATAGAATATCAACGGATTTATTCTCTATTTTACCAACAGAATTCAACCCGTTGGTAATTACCAACAGATTACCAACAGAATCATTATCAATGGAATATAATTTTCGTTGCTAAAAATTTGCCAACCACCACTTTACTAACAAAAATTTACCAACGGATTCCGTTGTTAATCCGTTGGTAAGTCAATTTAACAATGGAATTGAGACTTTTACCAACGGAATATCCCATTATAAAAAATAGTTTTTTTAGTTTAAATATGCTTTAATTACCAATAAACATATTTTATTTATATAATAAGTATGTATTTTAATGATGGTTCGATAGTCTCACAAATCATTTTAAATATATTGATCTCACAAGAAAGTGCCCGTAAAATAAGAAAACATAAGTTGTGGTTATAAATAATTAAAAGGAAAATCTTTTTTTAATTAATAATTATTTTTTAATTTGTCTGATAGTTTTTTTCAAATATATAAAAAAAATTAAATCCTAATATTTCAATTTAATAATAATTGAAAAAAAATGAATTATACTCCTATTACAAATTAATTATCACTTTGAAAAATTTAAAAAAAAAACCCACATTTTATTATTATTAAAAAAAACAATGAGTAATTTCATTTTTTATTTATTAAAGAATGATTTCAATAACGTGCGTTTGTACACTGGTGTTTGCTTAACTTAAATACGAATATTATGAAAAAAAAAAATTCCTCGTGCATGCAAATTTAAAAACGCTAGTCTAATTATATATTTTTAATTGACTAAATATCTTTTAATTATCTTCGTAACGTAAAACAAACGGCAACATTTTACATGTTTGGCATAAAATTCTTATGTAGGAATTCATTATCACTAAAAATCAATGTTTGGTAATGGTCTTCTTATGGAGTATGTTTTTTTGGATTGAAGGTTAAAAGAAAGCCCAATGAGTAGAGCTGTTTAAGCTAAGCCCATTAAGAAGTCGATCGACAAGATACTCTTGATCTTGTTTGAATCGGATTGAAGATGAATATAAATATCTTGTATCACGTGATACAAATACCCATTTCATATAAAAATAATAGCATTCTTTAATACACGTGTAAAAAGTAAATGAGAAATTATAAATAGCACAAATAGAGTATATTTTTATTATTTTTAAATTTTTATATAGTTTTCACTTTTTATTAAAGTTTTTAATTGTGTGAGACCGTCTCATAGCAATCATATGAAAATTATTCTATGAGACGGATAAAAAGTTGCAAAAAGTAAATAAGAACTTATAGATAGGATAGATGTAGTATATTTTTATTATATTTTTATTTTTAATAGTTTTCACTTTTTATTAAAGTTTTTATTTGGGATCGTCTCATGAAAATCATTCAATGAAATGGATAAAAAGTGATAACATTTTTAATAAAAATAATACTCAATAATGGAAAGTAATAATGGGTGCATTGAATATTTTATGAACAATTTATAATATAAATGAAAAGTAATAATATTTTTAAAATGACAAGGGATAACTAATGATAAAAGTATAAAATGATCTCACCTAAGACTTTCTTTTTATTAAAAATGTTATCACTTTTTATTAAAAATACTATTTTTTTTATTTATACTATAAATTATTTATAAAATAATTAATCATATCACTATTACTTTTCAATCATTTAAATATCATTTTTTTATTAAAAATATTATCGTTTCTTCAAGACATTTATATATATTGAAAAATTAAGGTGAATGAAAAAGTAACCTTAAAATGGTGTCGAATAGATTAAAGTGTGTCTATGAAGAAATGTGATCAAAAGGTGTAATTTTTGAATAAATTGTATCTTTTCATGAAAAGGCATTAGAATTTGAATTCAAAATAAATCCAATAGTCGAATCAATTCACGTAAAGACGCCTTAAAATCTATAAATTGGCCCTTCATTTTCATAATTCAGCACTCGAATAACTCCGAACTCGAATATCGCTTGAGTACTTAAATACAAGACACATGCGTCGTAGATGTCTAATGAAATTCGAGTTGCCTAAAGAATTTCTAGTATATTCCTAAGTTGTCATACTCCTAAGGTGAGTTCATAATATCGGTTGGTTTGTTATATCTTGTGATTTGTAGTGTTATTAATATCACAAGATGTGAGTCGTTGTATCTTGGAGATGATTGACATCGAACCATAAGCATCAGAGCGGGGCAATTTCGTCTTAAGGAGAACGAGTGTAACTCTTGACTCGACTCAAATTCCATTTATATTATTTTCTATCATATTTTTCTAGTCAACACATTATACCGAAATCCAAATTGTTGGGTATATTTGGGTTTCGATATAATATGTAACTAGAAAATATGACAAAAATAATAAGATCAAAATTTGAGTCGAGTCAAGAGTTACACTCTTTCAATCTTTAGACGAAAATCTGCTCATGGTTTCGGTATAATATTGGTCGATTATAAAGAACATTATAAAAAGTTTTGAGCGTGTACAGACATTAAGGTACGCAATTTTATTATTTTATAATGATTTGGATGCATGTTTTAAATTTAATTTTCAGAATTAATTGAGAATGAATGCACGAGTATAATCAATCACACAAATATATCAATATGCGAAATGTGATTATATTTCTCTTGATGAAGAGTCTTCCCTTGATCAAGGGTTATATCTTTTCATGAAAAGACGTGTATATTGATTAAAGTTGTGATCCTTAGTGAAGGATTTTTTCTCTTCAAGAAGAGTCGAGTCTTTTGGTAAAGAGTGATGTATCTTCGTGAAAAATCGTGTTCTTTGTTGAAGAGTGGTATCTTTTCGTGAGAAGTTGTGTGTCTCATGAAAGGTAGTGTCACTTGATGAAGCTTAATATTCCTTGATGAAGGGATATGTGTATCGGTAAAGAAGTCACTTTTCGTGAAGAGATGTATTTCTTGAAGAAGAGTTATGTCTCTTCTCAAGAGTCCTGTCCCTTGATGAAGGGTTATCTCTCTTTATTAAGAGTTGAATCTCTTGATGGAAAGCAGTGTTCTTTCGTGAAGAGTCACGTTATTTGGTGAAGACGTGAAGAGTCGCGTTCTTTAAAGAAGAGTCGTCGTGCCTCTTCATTAAAAATTGCATCTCTTGTTAAGGAATTATGTCTATTCATGAAAGGTCGTATCTCCACATTAAAAGTCATTGACGTGACATAATTAAAGAATTGTGTCTCTTCGTGAGAAGTAAAAAATAAAATGACTTTTGGGAGAAGTTAGAAAAGAAATGAACAAATGGTTTAAATAATTATCAGTCAATTGATTAATTTTTACAAAAGACCAACTGACTCAAATGTGGGGGAGATCCCCGTAGACATTCAAATGTGGGGAAAACCCCCATAGACATTCAAATGTGAGGTGAGGGCATAGTCCCTAAAGTTAAAATTACGTTGGCCTAAGGCAATTGATCTCAAGAAAATTAAACGGATCCGCGATAAGATTATTTATTGGAGATCAAATGTTGCATATCTGAGAGGAATGAAATAAAATAAAAACACACATTAAAGAAAATTTATAGTGGTAACTCAACCATGATGAGTGGAAATCCCATAAACTTGGTTCAATGAGACAACTAAGTTATATTTGTTTAGGTGCGTACTTGAAATATATTAATTAATTCATTCTTAGAGACAATTCAAGTGCAAATGAACATGTTGACGTGTGGTAAGGGTAAGTATAGGTGATCTCTTTTGATAAGAGATCACCTATGTAAGTGCGAGGAAGGCCACCTCAATGAAGCGCTGCTGCTCGTTTTCTTTGCACGCAAAATTAATCCTCAAGTATTAAGGATATCAGTTGCAGGTTAAGCTAGCGAGCAAGTGAATTATCGAACCCAAAGGACGATGTATTATCAATTTAATTATTTATTAAATTAATTAAGACAAGACAATAAGATTTTAAGGTTGATTATCTAATAACTAATATGCTGAAAATTAAATAACAAATAAAATAAATTGAACACTAGAATAATACGAAAGTGGATCAAGTAGGAGAATAAGTAGCTCTAGGATAATCCAGTTTCACGCATTAATTTCCCTTCTGTGTGCTGATGTCCGACTCTACCTTGTGGAATATGGACGCATCACTAAACCATGCATATCTACTCTATAGACACAAGTAAACATGTGTATAACACGTGTGAATAACCTCGGAGCAAAAGATATAATTCCACCACCTTTTTAAGTACTATCAGTATCAATTATTTTCCTGGTCAATTGACACTCTAACCCGATATGATCTCCCTTTATAGGTACTATAAAATTATCCTCTTTATCCTGCTTAATAACTCAAATTCAATTCAATTAATAAGTATTCATATATGATAGTTATAATGAAACTTCGGAGTCCTCTCACTTAGAATCATAACATGAAATCCTGTTCAGCGGTGAACGCACCCAATCTATAGCCAAGATATATATTCAGACTCTATATACCAATTGAAGATGCACAAAATGATCGTGAATATGGATTAAAAAAGCGCAATCATATATAAAATAAATTCACAAGCAGTGTTGTATAGAGTTTGCACACAAAAGTTCAATTAATTCGTAAAAACCTTCACAACCCTAGTTCTACCAAAAAGGCTCTAGCCCATGATGTTACGAAGAACAGTCATGGGTGTTGGATAAATCTTACCCGGATATCTAAAAAATTACAAGATAAATTAGAAAATAAAATAAACCCTAGATGTGGCATCGTCGCTTTATTCTCCGTCTTGAATCCTCCTCTTGGTTCTTCTCTTGATTCCACAGACGAATCTTCAAAGTGATGGATGGATGGAGGAAATGATGTGGATGATGGTTGGGGGTGATCCCTCCTTGTGGGGTATAGTATTGTTGTGGCCTCTCTCCAATTCAATATGATGAATTCGACGAATAATGATGTGATCTATATCCCCTTTTATACTTGTAAGCTCTCCTTATAAGCCTTGAATAGGCTTTTACTTGAGACATACGCCAAATTTGGTAAAAGAAACCCGAAACTACCAAAAATAGCATCAGCGACATTCTACTCGACCAAACCTCCACTGGTCGAGCAAAGCATCCTGGTCGAGCAAATCTTCTATAACAATTTGGTCATTTTACTCGACCAAACTTTATTCGCTCGACCAAGATGATTCTGGTCGAGCAGACTACCATGGTCGAACAAGCTTGCGCCGTCTCACTATTTCGCGCATAACTTTCACATCCGACCTCCGATTTGAGTAATTTTTATACTCACGTGATCCTCTCTTCCTTGAATTTTTATCTTATAAAGAACTCACAGAAAATCTAACATTTGAAGGTGTAACAAGTCACGCAAAGTGGTACATCCGTTCTGTTTGGCATAGCTTGCGCGATGTCACCACTTTGATCATAACTTTCTCGTTTGGAATCCGATTGGGGTGTTCTTTACGCCGAAATGACCCTTTATTCTATAGCTTTTCAATCATATATGACACTTCTAATTCAGAACTCCACACAAATACAAAAAAATTATAAAAGTTGGACGTGCGTTTTTCAGCATTCTTGCACAAATTGTACATTTTCTCCAACTTTGCACTTTTGATTCTTTTTCCACCTAAAACATAATAAAATACCTCAAGTACACCTTTTTCACACATATATTGAATATAAGATACTTGTACTAATATATAACAAGAATTCCTATAAAAAGGTGTTAAATTGGAAACTTAAACACGCTTATTTTCACTCTCATCAAACGTTTATGAATCCAAGATATGGTCCACGGCCGAAATGGACACAACCATGAGAACCAAAGATATTAGAAGAGTTATTATGTTGGTACTTTTGTCTTGTCATACACAAAAGTAGAGTAGTTCAAGGCATCGCGTCCACTAAACTGCGAGTATGTCTGATAGTATTCAACTAGGAAAGGTTCAAAGCCGGAAGCTACCTATCCCGATGTAATATCTTTTCATTTGAACTCACTTTACCATCAGTCTCCTGTGTCGTAATCTTTTTAGTTGACTTTATCCATTCATGTGGGAATTATTGTAAAATTAAGGTGAATGAAAAAGTAACCTTAAAATAGTGTCTAATAAATTAAAGTGTGTCTATGAAGAAGTGTGATCAAATGATGTAATTTTTGAATAAATTGTGTTTTTTCATGAAAAGGCATTAGAATTTGAATTCAAAATTAAATCAAATGGTCAAATAAATTCACGTAAAGATACCTTGAAATCTATAAATAGGCCCTTCATTTCCATAATTCAGCACTCAAAGAACTCCGAACTCGAATATCACTTGAGTACTTAAATACAAGACACATGCGTCGTAGTTGTCTAATAAAGTTCGAGTTGCCTAAAGAATTTCTAGTATATCACTACACCAAAAAAGCTGATCAACATCGCTGAATAAACATCGATTCTTTATTAAATGTGATGTCTTTTGGTAAAAAACTGATGTCTTTTCTAAAATCGATGTCTATTAGCATAAAAGTACGCTGATATATATTGGTTTTCATTGAAAATGCACTAATAGACATCGATTTTTCATAACCGATGTCTTTTCAGCGATGTTAATTCTTAATTCTTAAAAAGGACGCTGATAGACATCGGTTTGAAGACTCGATGTCTTTTTATCTGATGTAAATACTTGGTTAGACATCGATTATGAGTACCGATATCTTTTGTATGATGTCAATGAACTGATAGACATCAGTTTTATAACCGATGTCTTTAATGTGATGTCTATTATTTTTACTTTGATTTTTCTATCTATTTCACATATAATTTTTTAATTTAATTAATTTAATTTCATTATTTTTAAATATTTTTATAAAAATTGAGTATTATTATAACCATTATTAATATTAATAAATTAATATAATTAAAAAATTTTGATGAAATTAAAACCTTTTCTTTAATTAAAAACTTGATATTATTTTTTTTCTTTGCCTTTCTTTAATTAAATATTTTTTTTCATATGACTAATATTTAGAATAATTTCAAGAAAAAGCATTAGTTACCTCCAATTATTAAAGAATTAAAACTATAGTTAAATCATTTATTTATCTTTTTTCTTTTAAACAAAACAATATCATTAGTGATTATCCAAAATATTACTCCAACTCCATTTCTCACTGGAGTTTTTTTCACGGATACTGCTCGTTGGGGGCTTCTTCTCCACTTGTTCAGCGCCGTTACTCAAACAGGGTGCCCTAGTTCGCCTTTTCGCTGAGGTTTCTTCCTTGTCGGCGTTGACACTCTGTCGGTCGATTCTCACATCCTTTGGCACAATCTGTTCCTTTTACGCAAAAAGTCCTGAATTCCACTGTCTTTTTCGCTGTAATTGCATCAGCGCCGCCTAGGGGTTTGTGAATCCTCTGCGATGACGGTGGCTCTTTTGCCTCGTCTTGAGCGATTTATCACACCTAACTTGGGTTTGCCCTTCTAGGGTCATCAGTAACACTAAATTAGTGCCCTTCATGCTTATCTGCCGGAGACCATGTGTTTTCAATCCTCTACAAAAGCTGTTTGCGATGGAGGATATTGTTGTTGGCCACACCGATCCCTTTCCCGATCTGCCCACCCTGTTGTTGGTCATGTCGACTTTTTGTTTCTAGCGGCTCTTGGCTGCCTCCGACCGTGCTTCAACCATCATCCTCCCTGCTTTGGGATCCCGCTGCCCATGGCAGTTTCCTACCTGCCATCCCCTTTCTTTATTACAGTAGTGGTTCTTCCGCTCAATTCATCACCGTAGTGCGGCCATCACCACCCTTCCTCGACTATTGTGACCGGCTGTCCTCTGGAAGTTTAAGTTCAATGGAAGTGGCTTCTCTGTTCTACCGAAGACAGAGCTTTTACAGATTATTGGGCATTTTTTGCTCATCTTTGGTTGATGATGCTTTTGATTGTGAATTGGAAGTTTGTTATCTCTTGATGCATCTTATGGTTTGATGTTGCTTGCTGCTCATCTGTTTTTTGTTAAAGGCTCCTATGGTTTGATGATTGTTAAGCAGGATTTCACGGGCTATTGACTGCTATGCGGATTTGGTTACTGTTGATTTTATCTGGAAATTTTTGGACGCCTTCTGATTTTTCTATTGCCCTGTTCCTGTTGTGTATGGTATGGCCATATGGCAGTTTAGTGAACAGGGCTTTAGTTCCCTATGGATTTGGTTTCAAAGATATTGGGCTTTGTTTCGTACTTGGTTGATCTAGTTGAGCAAGAGCCCTTTATGCATATCATATAGGCGATGAAGACGACACTTTTCAAGTTTAGATATGTTTTGGTCTTGTGTTTGTATTGATTCTCTTATAGAGGCACCTTAGCCATTCTTATTTCATTACAAACATCTGTTTCATTTGGGGCTCCTGCACAGATGTTATATTTTCTGTCATTTATAATACGAAGTAATTTTCTTTTAATATCAACGCTCTACTGTTGAAAGATATTCTTCCTTTGGAACTGAAAAGCCTTAATACAACTATGTGAGTTGACTTATTTGATATTCTTTTGGTATGGTTTGCTTCAGAGAGTTGTTGGCTTCCGTTGTTGCTCCACTACTCCCAATGGCATAAGTAAGGAAATCCAAACTCCGAAGTTGTTGAAGATAGTTGTTGTTGGCATTATGGAAGTTTGGAACTCCTCAGGCTATTCATTCCTCCTGGAAGGTTATCCCTGTGTTTACTCTCTTTTTTAACTCCCTGTCGTTTGCTTATTTTACAATATTCGTCAAGCTGGATTTTGCAGAGTTAATATCAAGCCTAGACCTATCTGTAAATTTATTTATAGAAATTGGAAGGCTTAATATTTCTGCCAGATATTGCAAGGTAAAACTCTTAAAATATGTCCATATATGTTATGAGACATTACTCTTTTCCTTACATGTCAAGTTCTAATTCTTATAAGCTGTTTTCAATAAGTGAGAATTTGTTGCCTTATGTTTTTTCATGTTGATCTTGCATTCTGTAAGCTGATGAACTTGAGTCAATAATTGGAAGATAATAGCTGGTTTTGTTCAGTTTGCAAGAAATAGAGTATATGAGCAAGATTAGGTCATTGTTGACAATTAGGTCATTAACAAATTTGTTTGCAATTCATGGGGCGAGGAGCTTTGAATTTAATGTACATATGTTCAAAATTTTAATCTAGATAGAGACTCGAATAATACAATAATGTCTAGATTTTATATGCACTGGACTTCTTGGGAGTTTTTAACTATTTAGTCTCATGCCTTTTAATCTTTAAAGCTAGTTTTAGTGATGATCTATATTTGTTTTGAGTTTTGGTACAAATTTTAGTTATACCAGCAGTTGTTAAAAAGCATCAATCCCACCTTTCAAATTTTAAGAATTTGAAGATTTCTGGAGCATCAAACTACAACATGTCAGGGGTAAACTTTATTTTCCCCTCTTATTGTGCTTAAGATTGAGAGTATGATGTTTTGATTGCGATGTTGGTTTACCCTTATTGTTAGTAATTAGGCTTCTGATATGCATGATTGATATCCCATTTCTGTTGGAATGGAGCTCTTTGTATATTATTAAGTATCATTCTTCTTTTGCAGCTCACGGTTGTTGGAGCCTAATTTCAGAATTAAGTTTTTTACTTTCTTTTGAAATGAACTTTGTTTTTTCAGTATATTTTACAGTGATTAAGGAAATGTTTATTTATCTTCACAGTTTGTTTAATGCTGGAAAGTTGTGCTGACATTTATTGCTATAGGTATTATGATGTGAAAAGTGGGGGTGGATATTCTCCAATGTATGGAGATTCGGTGGTGATAAATATGAAGGGATGTGTTAAAGGCAGTGGTAAGGCATTTGTTGATACATTCAATAAGAGGTCATTGGCTCTCGAAAGAGAACTTCTCGCTAAGCAGGTATAATTCCCATTTTTATTTAGAATGATAATTTGATTAACTTTTTTTGGAGTTCAAAATTTAAGTGTTTGGTGTCTACTATGTGTTCAGTTTTTCAAAGTAATTTTTCTAAATCCTTTTATCTCTTGCACTCTTGAAAAAAATCTAAGTGTGTATGTGTTGTTGGTGTTTCATTTATTTATTAGTGAACAATGACGGCAAGTAAATTATCTTACAGGCCAAAAATGTCAAATTGGGAACAATGATGGGTGGATTTGTTCCTTGTCCTCAAGTAAGCTAATTAATTACTTTTTCTATTTGTTTTATAGATTAATTGAATTATCAGTATCTCTCATCTTGTTCTAAAACTAGGGCAGAGTTTCAGACTTTTTTATGATATTAAGTTTACTATTCATATAATACTTTGTTTAATTAGTTTTATGTGATGGTGCCATATCAGTATGAGATTATGTGGATTATAATTAGTGTGGAATTATAATGAGAATATTTTGGAAAATTAGAGACCAAAATTAGTTGATGATTGTAACCAGTCATTTGAGTTGATTAGAACCATTTAGATAGATCTAGTACATATTAGAATTACGAAAAACTTAATCTTAGCACCTTAATACTGGGATTTAGATTGATACTTCTCAACTAATTTAGAAGTTGCTGGATCTTTACTTTGTGATAGTCTCTATTGTAGACTTGAATATGGTAATTTCATGTAATAATGTTGGTTATGAGTTGCTGATGTTTTGTTTCATACAATAAGGACTTAAATTTTTATCACAGAAGCTAAAACTTACTTTGTTGTAAGTTTATACTGCTTTAAAATTGTATTTTTGTCCTTAAATAGCTAACTTGGTTGAATTTCTTTTCAAAAGATTTTTGTAATAATTTAGTCATATCATTAAGTGCTAAATTTTTATTCTATTTTAGGTAATTGCAATGAGACGAGAAGAAGATAAAGATACTATATAATAAAAGGCAAGAAGATAAAGTAATTGTATAAGGCAAGAAAATGCTCCTCAACGAGGATTTAGCCTATAAATTTAGGTTTTATTTATGTAAAATTAAACTTTAGATTTAATTAGCTAGGATAACCTTGTACTTTTAGATTTATAGGATGATTTTGTGTGTGGATATTTGAAAATTTTGTAAATAATTAGTAAGTTTTGAGTTACATTGTATAATTGTATTTAATGTTATTTTAATAATAATATAATTTATGTGTAAAAAAAATATATATGAAAGACGACATGTAAGAATTGATTTCTATTGGTGTGAAACTGATGTTTATACTCGGAAAGACATCCGTGGAAAAATAGTGTCTTTTGGTCTCAACCGATGTCTATTCTTCCACAGACATCGGTTTATAAATGATGTGTTTTATTAGCAACCGATGTCTTTTCTTGGAAAGACATCGGTTTATAAACGATGCCTTTTTGTTGAAACTGATGTCTTTTCATGGAAAGACATCGGTTGATAAACGATGTCGTTTGATTGGAGCCGATGTCTTTCCTTGGAAAGATATCGGTGAATAAACGATGTCTATGTGTGCCAACTGATGTCTTTTCATTGAAAGACATCGGTGAATAACCGATGTCAAAGGGTGTAACCGATGTCTATACAAGGGAAAAGACATCGGCTAAAAACCGATATCTATCAGCGCCCACTTTCAACATCGGGGGCTTCAACATCGGCTGCTTTGTGAAATAGACATCGGTTTTTAACCGATGTCTATCAGCATTTTTGGTGTAGTGTATTCTTAAGTTGTCCTACTCCTAAGGTGAATTCATAATATAGGTTGGTTCGCCGTATCTCGTAATTTGTAGTGCTATTAATATCACAAGATGTGAGTCATTGTATCTTGGAGATGATTGCCATCGAACCGTAAGCACCAGAGTGGGGCAATTTCATATTAAGGAGAAACAGTGTAACTCTTGATTCGACTCAAATTTCTTTTATATTATTTTCTATCATATTTTTCTAGTTAACATATTATACCGAAATCCAAATATACCCAACAATATATATATAAAAAAAATGCATTTTTGGTCTCGTATGAAAGATCACATTTCAATTTTGGTCCCTAACCTTTTTTTAAGTCCCAAAAGTAACGATTTTAGTCTATCCCTTAAATTTTAAAAGGAAAACTTTGTCAAAGTCAAAACTAAATAAAATAAAATAAAAATCAAATAAAATTGAAGAAGGAAAAGTTAACTAAAAAAATCTAAGAAAAAAAGAAGAATACTAATTGGAATCAACAATCACCAGTCTCACCACTGCTGCAGCCAAATGTCAATCAGCCCTACCCCCTCTTGGTTACCCCCAACAAAATCCAACACCACCATCATTGCAGCCTAATTCAACAATACCAGTGGTGAATACCACCACCTCAAATCCACCGGCACCACCATCCCCTTCCATTACGAGGCATTTCAGCCACCCCACCTCCCCCTCACCTGAGCTCTTCTCCCACTACCATTTCACCCCTTCACCTTCTCAATCTCTCCTATGCCAAGAATCCAGACTCCCTCTCCTTTCCCTCGACGTGAATGGTGAAAAATGCCCTCGTTTCACCCCACAATTCGCTCTGTTTCATCCGCAAAATGAAGTAAAAACATGGTGAATCGACTCTTCATTTCCAAAGAGGAAAAAACAAACCACATCAAGAAAAAATGCAGATCGGTGGTGGAGACGAACGACGCGACGACAACAGCAGCGAACAGCGCGGTGCGACGACGTATAGGCGGTTGACGATGATGCTATTGGGGTCGAGGATCTGGTGATGTCGTAGTATGGTCAGGGAATTGGGTTCGTCGGAGGCGGCGGCGACGCTGTCATGGTGGTGGGTTTTTACATCACTAGAAAGGGCGGTTCTTCTCTTTCCTTAATGGAGATCGTGGAGAAGGCTCTGAGACAGAAGAGAAAGGGTCTTAATTCCGGCGTCACCTGCTGCCGTCAACAATATGCATGTACTAAGGAATAACAGTTTCTGTTTATATAGTTTTGAGTTTTTGAAAAATCCAAATTTAAGCTAAATGGTGCCCAAAGAACAAATTCTGTTGAAAATTCATTATGTATTTCCTTAATATTTAATTAGACCAGAAATGCTGATATAAAGTCAAATTATTTTTAATTTTTTAAGAGTGAGGCTCCTGTGCACCCGGGCGCACGGAGCACATTTCGTACACCTTTACAATTTTTATGCCCTTTTACAATTTAAACCCCTAGCAATACATAGATTTAAATAAGATTGGAGGGGAGGGTTATATTCACATGGGACACGGAGCATCTTTCCGTGTCCCCGAGCGCACAAGGGCTTTTGCCATTTTTTAATTCAATAGGAGTATATCATTAATATTAAAAACAAAGTCTTGGCGTATCATCTCATTTCTCACTTTTGGACAAGCGATCAAGATTTCTCCTACATAATTTTATTTGTAACTAATTCCATTGAATGAGCGACATTCACAAGTATACGGAATATAAAGCCTTTGTGCAATAAATAGATTTCATTCCGTCCCCACATCAGAAATTAGTTAAAGATTTGATTTCCTATTTCACTTTTTACATTTTATTGTTAATTTATAACGTAAAATATTATATTATAAATGATTATTAAATCGATAGTCATGTGACTTTATTCAAAGAAGCAATAATGATGTGTCATGCAATTAAAGTGTTAAATACAAGATAAAACATCAATCGAAATAGATTATTTCATTCTAGAAAATAACACACGAAAATACACATAATTATAGTATGTCCTCGAAGTGCATTACTTATTCCCTGCGTAGGACATCGTTTTACAAAATGACTTGTAACATGAATAAAAATGATAATATTTTTATACAAATTTGATATTCAATTATTAAGATGCGAACGTATAAATAGGATGTAATAACATATAAAAAGATTAATAATAATATTTTAACAGAAAATGATAAGTAATTATAAAAACTTACGATGACCTTAACGTGAGACAGTCTCACCGCGGCCATTTATTTCAATATTGAAGGCATTTATTGCATCACACGTACATAACATAACATACATACATGTTATGTTAATTACAGAGAGATTAATAAAGGAGATGATATCAGTTATCCATTATTTTGGAAGCAGAAGTTTCAACTCCAACCAGAAGTTTCAAACGATAAATAAGTTGGTCAAAGTCATTCTGTGCCCTGATGAGAGCTAGACGCACATAACTGTCATCAGCATAGTAATCACTTCCTGCATTGCCTGTAATCTTAGCATCGGCGAACACTTTAAAGCAGTTTGAATCTTCTTTTCTCACACATTTCACCCATGCATAAGCTGCCATTCATATTCATATTCGTATTAATTAGACTTGAGACACACACACAACAGAGAAAGATGTATACTAGGTAGGTAGAGAGTGATCAATTAACCTGGAGTTGCTTCTCTGTATCGATTATAGAAGGTGCAGAAGCCAGAAGGTATTTGTTGCAGTTTGAATCGGTCGGATTTAGCCATGACACTGTTGAAAATTTCCCAACGCTGTTTCATCTTCTTGGTAGCGACTTTGAACATCTCCCTGCCATTTCCCTGGAGCATTGTCTTAAAAATGTTAAGCATTCTCAATTGAGTGTCTCTTGAGGTTCCAAGCGAAGCCCTTCTCATGTATTCCAACATGTTGTCGTAGGTTGTCTTATCCTTCACAATAGCCCACCTGAATTAATATAATACTAGTTCAACATTATTCATCAATATAAATTTAATATTCCAGTAGCTAAAAGAAATGGTTACCCAAATCTGCTTCCTGAATGGCCTGTGAGTTTGGAGATTGTAAAAAGCATCAAATCTTCATCAAATGGGTGTGTAATTGGCGTGTGTTGAGGCCAATAATAAACAAGATCATGTACGGTGTAAACATTAGGTAGGTGACCATGACTACTTGATGTCAAATTCCCATCTGGATTGTTTGGTATAGTCACAAACTGGATTACTCGTGTACTAGTATTTACTTGTGATTGATTTAGCTCGAATCGAAACCTGGCCGTCTCAAAGTAATCCGTCTGAGTCTTGAAGGTCTATATATACATGAATTAGGAGCTAGTCAGAAAATTAAGATATCTATTATAGAGTAGAGTATATTAATGGATACAATATATACCGGATAGAAAGGGATGTCAGCCACTACACTTGCTTGTGTTGTAACATCCTTGGAAAGTGCAAACACAGCTGCAGAGATAAGTTGAGTAGCTCCAGCTCCATACAGTATGTATCTCCCCTCCGTCACAGCATTGTTCACAGTGGCATGGAGTTTTCTGATATGGAGTTCCAGTTGTCGAGAAATGTAACCGCCGTCTGGAAATATGTAGCTCATTCTGTGCCACCCTGATGTCACCACTGCACTGCTGCTTGCCTGATCTACCCAGAAGGGTTCCAGAAACACTGAATCCCCACTGCACCATTAATATTCATTCATCATTAATATTAATATTAATATTAATATTGGACATGCATGTAATTAATTAGTATTATTAGACACACTTGGCCACATCAGCAGAACAGTTTTCGTCAAATTGGGAGCAATCAGAGCCTCCCCAACAGTTGTTGCATTCACAAACAGGATTAGAGTTTTCAATCAATCCATCTACGTAAGCTCTGCCATGGCCAGAGCAAGCGATTGCTGCTACAGTTTCTGCTTTTTCTGCAGCTCTTTTGCTCCACCCTGCCGCCGGCAATTCTTTTGCACCACAGATGTTGGAACAACCCAAAATAATCAACGTAATGCAAACCCACATTATTCTCTTATTATTCATCTCTCTCTCTCTCTCTCTCTCTCAATAAAACATTAAACTTTAACTAAGTTTTTCTATTTCATTTGGATCACTCCATGCCTCCTTATATAAGTATGTTTAGTTGTTAGCAACGAATTTTCTTTTAATCTAATCTTGATTTCCACATACATAACATGTGATCACATGTTATCAGAATTAACTATATCTCCTTTTGTTTTCAACCATTTTTTATGTATGCTTTCATATAATTGGATAAATAATATTCCTCCCGTCCCCGAATATCGTTCACTTTTCCCTCATTTGTTCGTCCCACGTCATTCACCCCTAAAAAATGAAATATCATCATTCTAATATAACACCTCAAAATACACATTAAGTTCAAAAATGTCATCCCTTCTTTCTATACATAACATACTTTATATTTTATTTATTACCTAAAAATACAAAATTACTTGTTAGGCGGATACGGTCGTCATCGTCGTCCGTGTTCGTCATCTACGCCGGAGAAGGTGATCGAGGGATGAACTCCACAGTGCTCAAATTCCCGTTGAACTCACACAAGAATTCAAATCCACGTTCTGCCCGTTAGGGTCACAAATGGGTGATTAAATAGGACCAAAAGTGTAAGGCTATGGGCCAAGACACACATGGCCCAATACTTTGAGAGAAGAAGACCAGCATTTGGGCCAAATGCCCAACGGGCCCAACAAATCTCCACCTTGGCCCAAATCATCTACCCTTGTGTATAACCAAAAAAAAAGAGAATTCATCATTGCACTTTTCCCTGGATACCTACAAAACGAAAAGACACAAAGTCAAATACAAGATCCAAAAATTTGACACAAAGTCAAGGTATCACAAAAGATACACAAATCTAAGCTGGAGCAAAAACCACGGACACACAGTCACAAAATGTTTAAAATATCTCAAGGACAAAATAAACGGAGTACACAAGCTCAAGAGTGGACACAACATCCACGGAAAAGAACTGCATACAACATGCTTCAATCAAGAGAGTCAAAATTTAAAGTCCTCATGCAAGACCTAAATTTTTCAACAGATAAGCATTTAGTACCCATATCAGCAGGATTAAACTCAGATGCAATCTTTTCCAGGTTAACAATACATTTTTCTACAATATCACGAATGAAATGATACCTAACATCTATATGCTTGGTTCTAGGATTTTTACACAACTGAATCGCAGACATACTATCAGAAAACACAGTGGCACATTTGTCAAGAAAATCTATTTCATTCAGAAGGCCTTGCAGCCAAATAGCTTCCTTTAAAGCATCAGTAATAGCCACGTATTCAGATTCAGTTGTAGATAGAGCAGCCACATGCTGTAACTGAGACTTCCAACTTATGCAAGAGCCACAAAAAGTAAACACATAAGAAGTTGTAAACTTCCTATTATCCCTATCATTTGCATAATTGAAATCAACATAGCCAACAAGGCTCACACCATTTGCAGATTTGGAAAAGCGCAAACTTACCTCCATGGAGCCCTTGAGGTATCTCAATAGCCATTTCAAAGCCTCCCAATGAGGCGCACCTGGATTAGCCACATACCTACTCAAGCAACTAACAGAATATGCAATATCTGGTCTAATGCTAACCATAAGATATATAACAGACCCAATGTCATTGGAATAAGGAACCTTTTCCATTTCAGCAATTTCAGAATCAGTCTTTGGAGACTGATCCTTACTTAACACAAAGTGAGCAGCAAGAGGCACATTCACAGTTTTAGCAGACATCATAGAGAATTTACTCAAAATCTTTTCAACATATGAAATCTGATTAAGCAAGAGAACATTGTTCTTCCTATCTCTATCAATGTTCATACCAAGAATCCTTTTAGCATCTCCAAGATCTTTTATATCAAAATTATCACATAGACTCTTTTGAACAAGCTCAACATATTCAAGATCAGGGCTAACAATTGGCATATCATCCACATATATGAGCAGAAAAACAGGAACAGAAGTATCAATCTTGAAGTAAAGACAATTATCATGCAAGCTTCTCTTAAACTTCAACGATGTCATGCATTGATCAAACTTCTTATTCCACTGTCTAGGAGATTGTTTCAAGCCATACAAGGATTTCTTCAAATAACATACATGATCAAGATTTTTGGGGTCCACAAAACCCTCAGGTTGTTTCATGAAAATCTTTTTGTCCAAATCACCATTAAGAAAAGCCGTTTTGACATCCATTTGCTTCAATTCCTAATCAAATTGAGCAACTAATGCAAGCATTATACGAATAGTGGTGAATTTAACAACAGGAGCAAAGATTTCATTATAATCAACCCCTTCCGTTTGAGTAAAACCTTTTGCTACCAATCTAGCTTTAAATCTAACATTTTCAGGCTCATGTTTCACTTTGAAAAGCCACTTGCAATCAACAATAGAGCAATGAGCAGGTTTTGGAACTAGAGTCCAAGTATGATTAACATGCAACGATTTCATTTCATCTTTCATAGCATTTAACCATTTCACAGAGTTGTCAGATTTTAAAGCCTCTTGATAGGTCTTAGGTTCATTATCAACACTTTCAAACGCATTACAAGCATGAGTATCAATATGAAAATCATCATACCTAGCAGGTGGCCTAATATTTCTTCTAGGTCTATCCCTAGGCAACACATAGTCATCATCTTCAGGAATATCATGCTTATTTTCATTATTGATAACAGGTTCATTGGCAACAAGTTCTTGATCAACAACAGTGTCAGGCAAGTTTTCAACATCAGATAACAAAGGAGACAACTCCACCTCACTCGAAGAAGTGGTAGGATCATGTAAAGGCATGACATCAGGCATAGGAGCAGATAAGAAAGGAAATTCAGATTCATTGAAGATCACATCCCTACTAATCACGATTTTGAAACCCGATTCAGAAAAATCCCACAGCCTATAACCTCTAACACCCTCAGGATAACCAAGAAAAACACATTTTCTACTCCTAGGATCCAATTTGTCATGTTTCTGACGCACAAACGCAGCACAACCAAATACACGTAGCATAGAATAATCAATACTTTTACAAAAAAATACATAGTCAGGGCACTTACCCTTTAAAGGCACAGAGAGAGATTTGTTTATTAAAGATGCTGCGGTAATAAGCGCCCCAAAACTTTTTAGAAAGTCCAGAAGACACCAACATGCTCCTCACCCTTTCTAACAAAGTCCTATTCATCCTCTCAGCAACCCCATTCTGTTAGAGAGTGTAAGGAGCAGACATATGTCTCACAATTCCAGATTTGACACATAAATCATCCATGGCATTATTGCAAAATTCCAATCCATTATCAGTTCTAAGATACTTAATCTTTTTACCCATTTGATTTTCAATCAAAGTTTTTCAAATTTTGAACTTTTCAAAAACATCAGATTTGTTTTTAAGCAGAATCACCCACATTTTTCTTGAAAAATCATCAATAATGGACAGAAAAATACACATTGCCACCTTGAGTTGGCTCACTAGAAGGCCCCCACACATCAGCATGCAGGTACTCAAGTATATCACTACACGAAGAAGTCTTAGGGTATGGAGAAACAGGGAATTTCACCTTCGCATGTTTGCCTTGCACACAAGAATCACAGAAAGGAATGCATGTAAGCTTATCATTACCAAAAGAACCAGCTTTATGCAGTATTTCAAGACCTTTTCCACTCATGTGACCTAACCTACCATGCCAAATATTTGTTTTATCTTCTTTAACCACGTTAGCAGACATAACAACAGATTTAGCACAACAAACATACAGGTTATTCATTTTTTCAGCATTAAAGATGGGCACAGAACCCTTTACAATAGACATGCAACCCTTTCCCCACCTACCCTCAAGCCCCTCATCTTTAATTGCAGCACAAGAAATCAAGTTGTTACACAAATCAGGCACATGTCGCACGTTTTTCAAAGTGAACACAGAATCATCTTCAAAACGCAAGCAAATGTCACCAACACCAAGCACATCACATCTTCTTTCATTAGCCATAGACACAGATCCATGAGAAACATTGTTATATGAAGAGAAAAGATGTTTAAAAGGTGTTATATGAAATGTGCAACCGGAATCCACAAGCCATTCACTATCACATAGAGATGAATGCACAGAATTCACACAACTATCAGAAATAGCAAACACATCACCATAATTCACAGATTCAGAGGCAGCATTAGCATGATCATTAGGATTATTCCTCTTAGGATGAGGACACTTGTTTGCAAAATGTCCCCTTTCATGGCAATTAAAGCATTTCTTCTTTTTCTTGTCCCCATTCTGATTATTCTGGGATTTCACATCAGAATTTTTGTCCTTGTTCTTATTTTTGTTCTTGTTCTTGTTACGATTGTTAGGTTTCCCTTTAACATGCATAACCTTCCCAGAATTTTTAACACCCCCATTTTTTTTTAAATCATGCTCTTTGCTTTTTAAGGCATTCACCACAATATCAAGAGTAATGTCATCATGACCATACTTTATAGCAGACTTGACATCATTGTAAGAATCAGATATAGCATTTAAAAGCACAATAGGAGTGTATTCATCAATATGCTTGTCACCAGTTAGCTTAATATCTTGAATCAACTTCGTGAACACATCCAAATTTTCTTCAACATCTTTGTTTAAATTAAGTTTAAAACGAAAGAATTTTTCCAGAAGAAATATTTTACTAGGCAAAGATGTTTCAGTGTACAGTTTATCTAACGTTTCCCACAAAACTTTTGCGGACTCATGCATACCAACTTTCTAAGCACAGGATCAGAAAGATTTAAGCTAATCGCAGATAAAGCAAGCTCATTCATCTCAGCCTTTTTAGCAGGTGTATCATCCTTATCATACGAGTGACTACAGCTTTGAATACCCTTTATTGAATGAGTATGCACTTTATTTTCTGTTTCCAGATACTGAAGTCTAGCTTACCATCAAACGGTGCTTGTCCAAACGAAGACCAAGCCATGGGTATTTAAAGTTGAGTAGAACACACTTTGAACTGAGAAAATACAGAATTACAGGGCAACAATCTGTCACACACCAGGTTGACACTACTCTAATCACACACAAAGCAAGAAACGGAGCAGTATAACAAACAAGGACAGATTTTCAGCAGCGGAAATTGAAAGACTAAGATGACAGTTTCACAAAAGAAACAAACAAGAACAGTAATAAGAGGGCCAGCAGCCTCAGGGCATCACACAAGAGCAAATAAGAGGGCCAGCCGCCTCAGGGCATCAGACAAGAAAAAAAAATAAGAAAGACTCAAGCTATTTCACCAGAGCGGTGTCTCCGACGAGAACACCGTACCACCTCTATGAACCACCAGCCCGTTACTTAACGGGGGCGGATCCCTCGTAGTCTTGTTCACGAAGCAAACACGAACGGGGCAGCCTTCACTCCAAGTTTCAACCTACACACAAAGTGAGAAACATTGGGGATTAGTAAAGGCATAATCTGAAAAAATTTCAGAAAAGAACTATCCAGAAAAATAACAAAACAAATCTGAAATTTTTCTGAACAATATAAAATGAGGAGGAGAGACACTTTCCTTCCATAAAATGGAGAGCCCAATCTGACCGGAACCCTAACGTTGGCGGTCAACTCTGGCGGTCAACAGCGGCGGTGGCCGAAAGTCAGCGGCGGCGGTGGCCGAAAGTCAGCGGCGGCGGCCAACTGGATTCTCCCACCGGCAGCGGCTTCGCGACGCCCAGAGACGGCAGGTCCGGCGGTGCCTAAAAACCCTAGCGACGGTGGCAGCAGACGACGGTCAGCTGCTTTCAGCAATGGCGGCATGCGGCGTGGTTGGAGGCAGGTCGCGGCGTTCTACTGGCGGAACCCTAGTGCGACTGGCGTCGCGTTCCGAGCGGTGGCGGCGCGGTTAGATCCTACCGAGCAGCTTTGGCGGGCAGCGGCTGAGCGCGGACGGCGGGCAGGTGGACTGAGCAGGTCTGGCGACCTTCGAGCGGCGGCTTCGATCTGGCGGGTGGCGACGGAGTGCTGCAGATCGCGACTCTCTGACCACGAGCGGCGGCAGATCCGAGCAGATCCAGCTGCGGACGGCGCGTTTCTTTAGCAGGCAGACGGATCGCGATTCCGGCAGGCTGCTTGGCGACGTGCGGCGGTTTGATCTGGAGCAGCGGCGGCGCGGCGGCGCGATCTGGAAGCTGGCGGCGGAGCCCTAGTGGCGGCGCGGCGGCTGATCTCGATCCTGGTGGAAGAGCCCTAGCGGCGGCGCGGTGGCGGTCAGCTGCTGGAGGTCGCGATTCCAGTGGCTGAGAGCAGATCGCAACGGTGGCCGTTCCGATCGGTCAAATTGTGACCAAATCGCGATTCCGGCGGCGACGATCTCCCACCGGTGGCTGACGGTCAGCAGCTTCGGGAGATGAACGGACGAAACCCGCTCTGATACCACTGTTAGGCGGATACCATCGTCATCGTCGTCCGTGTTCGTCGTCTACGCTGGAGAAGATGGTCGAGGGATGAACTCCACAGTGCTCAAATTCCCGTTGAACTCACACAAGAATTCAAATCCACGTTCTGCCCGTTAGGGTCACAAATGAGTGATTAAATAGGACCAAAAGTGTAAGGTTATGGGCCAAGACACACTTGGCCCAATACTTTGAGGGAAGAAGACCAGTATTTGGGCCAAATGCCCAACGGACCCAACATTACTTTCAAAAAGTCAATAAAATTAATCAAAAATTAACATAATATTCGTGGTGTAGTAAATGTAAACGATTTTGAGTAACGGATTGAGTATGTAAAAGAGAAATATAACTCATATGAAAGTATAGACTCTAAAAACGTTTGTACGGACACCAAAATACAACACGTGAAATTCCATATACTCCAATATGGAGTACTCCCTCCATCCTGTTTCAATGTTTATGTTTATTTTTTGCACGTTGATTAAGGAGTATAATATTTTAATAGATAGTGGGTGAAAAGATATACTTTAATGTAAAGTGGATAGGTGTATTAGTGTTGGATGTAGAGACCATGGTGATATATTAATTGTTTTAGGTGGGTCTCATATTTTTAAAAAAAAAACGTAAACATTGAAATTGAACGTCCAAAATAAAAATATGTAAACATTAAAATGGGATGGGTGAGAGTATATAGATATCTATGCATTTAAATTTTTAATTACGTTTATTTGGTCAATTCACGCAATTTCGATCGGGCTTTTCTTGCTACTCTTTAAAAAATGCAAATGTGATCACTTGTTTTCACTCTATGTTTTATATCATATTATATTCTATGTATGTATTAAAACACTCCCCGAAATCTATGTTTCATATCATATTATATTCTATGTATGTATTAAAACACTCCCCGAAATTTATACCATCCATATATTAGATATTCCTATTTTCTTATTCTAACTACATCGTTATTATAAGATGACAAAATTTGTATGCAATCAATCAATTTTTTATATTAGGTATTACTCTCATTTCATCAATAATGTTACTATTATTTTCTATTTTAAATTATTTTGATTGGACTAATATCATTTTCTTTTAAGTGTAACATAAAACATGTTCATTCATTCGATAATTGTCTTATGTAATAAAATATTTCAGTAATAATTAAAAATAAATAAAAATTGATGCTGCGAATGTTAATAAATTTGGGCATAGATTACTTATTCAAATTTGGTATTTCATCTCCTATTGCACTCTTTAACCAAATAATATATGTTATTATTATTTTCTTGATTAATGTCACATGTCCTAAAGATTCAATGGATTTAATGTATAATTTTTTATGTTAATTTTAAAATAAAAGTTGAATATGGAATTCGAGTCTTTAAATTTCATGTTGAAATAGTAAATTCGAAGTTGCAAAATTTAAATGCTGAATAATTAAATCATAACAAATTTTTCTTTGCATCTGAGTGTACGGTTTCAAATTCGTGCAACCACATTAAGAATTTATACATTGATGAATAAAAATATATATTTTAATAAATAAAAGAATTTTTAACAAATTTTTTATTTTTTATTTATAAAAAATTGAATATAAAAAATTATACATGCATTAAAAAATATAAATATATCATTGGATTAAAATTAACAAAAATATTGGTGCATGCACTCGGTGCACAAGATATTAATTAACTTTTAAATTATGGATTCTAAATTTCTATCATTTTCGATTAAAGATTGATTATTTTATTAGTTATTAATTTTACCATAGTGTACCGAGCAATACTGTAAAAACTAGAATAACACCACGGTTAAAAAGGAAAATTTTAGTATGAGTTTAATTTTTCATAAATAAAAAGATAAAAGACTTTTATTTAATTGTACGTTGTTAAAAAGGAAAATTTTAGTATGAGTTTAATTTTTTTAATTAATTAAAAAAGATAAAAGACTTTTATTTAATTGTACGCGTGTACTTTTTCTTCACGAATAATTAAAAATAATAATATTTATTTTAATAACTTTTAACTAATTATATACTTTTAGATAATAAATAAATAAGGATTAATTGCATAAAAAAATTATGTATTTTACTCCTATTACAAATTAATTCTCATTTTAGAGAAATTGCAAAAGAAATCATGACTAAATTATTACTCCATAAAATTAAAAACAAATCATGATTAAATTGGAAAAACACAAAAAAATCGTGTATTTAATTGATAAAAAGATACTTCATGATTAAATTGAGAGAAGATGGAAATTAGGTCGTGTATTTTTCTGATAAAAAAAAGTTCGTGATTAAATTGAAGAAAGATGAATAGGCTGTGTATTTTAACGTAATTAACCCAAAAAAAAATCACCACCTTTAACTATTGTTGCAAAACGCACCCAAAAAAATCCCTACTTTTAGTCACAAATTGAGTGCAGTATGCAATAATACTTAAAAGTGGTGTTTTTTTTTCAATTTCTTAAAAGTGAGGATTAATTTGCAATAGAAATAAAATTCGTGGTTTTTTTTTGCAATTAAGTAAATAATAATATAAGTTGTATGAACTAAAAATGAATGATACTCCTAAAATTATAATATATTGTATGGTTATGATTTTAAATTATATATATATATATATATATATATATATATATATATATATATATATATATATATATATATATATATATTTATTTATTTATTTATTTATTAAGTGTAATCATAAATATGTGATTAATTAAAAAAAAAAAGTATCTCTCCATTTGTCATATATGTATAAATTTATTTTTTACGTGAATTAAAGAACATTACTCCTATTATTTAATATATAGTGGATAATTGTATTAATGAAATGTGTGTCTCATATATTAATTGTATTAGTGATTTATGTGAGTTCCATGTGTTTAAAATGGAAAATATATATCTTTTGATGTGAATGCCTAAAATAACAAAATGTATATTTTGTTGGAGAACGGAAGAAGTATAAAAATAAATACTTTCAATCATCCCATATTAAATTTCACACCTTTTTTTTTTCGTCCTACCATAAACTTCACTAAAAAAATCACATCAATATTAATAATCTCAAAAGACATCTTAATTTTTAATAACCAATTTTATTTAGATCTTGGATTGAGAATATTTCATTTTTATGCATTACACAAAATGTAACATTTTTAAACTGTGTGTATGCAATAACGATGTAGAATAACGTAAAATGGAGCAATGTGTCAATAAAAAGTACTCATCCATTTTATACTTATATTCCAAAATATTGAGATTAAAGTTAATCATAAACAAAATACAAATCATATAATATGTATATACATTTAAATAATAAACTAGATTTAATTTTATATAAAGATCTTGATCGTGTGCCCAAATTCTATTTTATGGAGTATGCTTTAGAATGTTATACTTAATTATATAAAAATTATAAGTTATTAAATTAAATAATTTATTTGTACAAATTATCATTATATATAGTTAATAATTTATTTTTAAACAATAACTAAACATATAATCACATCAACAATTATAACTAAATTACCTAAAAAAAAACTCGATAAATTTATTACTATATTATATTATTAAATAATGGTCGTAATCGATTTTAATTAATATATTAATTATAACAATTAAATTATGAAAACAATTGGCATTAAAATAACAATAATAATAATGAAAACTCATTTTTATCCAATTTTACCAATGGAATTCAATCATTTGGTAATTATCAAATAATTACCAATAAATTTACATTTATATTTTAACAATAATAAAATGACAACAAAATAATAAACAGAATAATTTCTATTGTTAATATTTACCAATACTAATAGATTACCTATTATTTAAATTGTCCAACTGAATTACTTACAACTGATTGATAAAAAAATCAACCAACCACAACTTTATTAACGAAAAAATATCAATAAATTTTGTTGTTAATCAATTTTTAATCCAATTAACTTATAAAATTAAGATTTTTATTTAAGAAATACTTCATCGGTCCCTTGTTAAGGTGGCAAAATGAGATTAAATAAAATTAAATAAAAATCAATCCTAACAACCAAATTAATCGGTGCAATTTGTGGTGAGATGAACTAAATTAAATAACAATAAAAAAATACGTATAAAAGGAATGGATGGAGTAATTAAAAATAAATTCAATAACAACCATATATCCTAACTTTTACCTTATTAAACCCAAGTGCACTGATGTACCAAGTACAACCAAATTAATCGATGCACTTTGTAGTGGGATGAACTAAAATAGCAAAATAATAATAATAATAAATACTTATCAAGAGAGTGAAGGAAGTTGATGCGCGTTTTCTTTGCACGCAAAATTAATCCCCCAAGTATGAAGGATATTATTGTAGCTTAGATAGGCGACCAAGTTAAATATCGAATCCAAAGGACGGCATATTATCAATTTAATTATTAACAAAATTAATTAAGACAAGGCAATTAAGTTTGAGGATTTAATTATTAAACTACTAAGCAAAAATATTAAATAACAAATAAAATAAAATAATACTAGAAGAATACGAAAGTGGATCAAATAGGAGAATAAGTAGCTCTAGGGTAATCCGGTTTTACTACTTAACTTCCTTCTCATGTGCTGGCCGACTCTGCCTTGTGGACTATGTACGCATCACTAAACTATGTAAATCTACTCTATAGGCACAAGTAAATATGCGTGTAGCACGTGTGAATAACCTCGGAGCAAGAGACATAATTTCACCCCCCTGTCTAGGTACTATCAGTATCAATTATTTCTCATGTCTGGAACCTAACCCGATATGATCTTCCTTTATAGGTACTATAAAATTACCCTCTTTATCCTTCTTACTAACCCGAATTCAATTCAATTAATAAACATTCATATATGACAGTTCTAATGAAGTTTCGGAGTCCCCTCACTTATAATCATAACATGGAATCCTGTTCAGTGGTGAACGCACTCAATCTACAATCAAGATATATATTCAGACTCTATATACCAATTGAAAATGCACAAAATGACCGTGAATATGGATTAAGAGAGTACAATCATATATAAAATAAATCCACAAGTAGTGTTGTACGGAGGACACACAAGAGAGTTTTTAATTAATTCATAAAACCTTCAAAAACCCTAGATCTACCAAAACAGTTCTAGCTCATGACGTTTCAAAGAACATTCATGAGAGTTGGATAGATCTTACCCATATGTCCGAAAAATTAGAAAGTATAAGAAAAGAATTAGAAAAACCCTTGGTATAGAAGTCTCATTCCTTCTCTCTTCTGTCTCTTCAAATCCTCTTGGTTCTGCTCTTGATTCCACAAATAAATCTTCAAAGTGATGGATGGATAGAGGAAAGGATGTGGATGATGGTTGGGGGATGATCCCCCGGTGTAGTATGGATGTGGCTCTCTCTCCAATATCCAATATATCTCTGCTAATCAATAATGATGTGATCTATATCCCCTTTTATATTTGTAAGCTCTCCTTATGGACCTTGGATTGACTTTTTCTTGGAAAATACGTAAAAACACACACTTGGGAGTAAAAATCGGATCTGAACGCGTCCTAGGCATGTGGTTCGACCTAGGACTTGGTCGAACCATGGTCGAATCAAAATCGGCGATAATTCGCATTTCAGGCATGTGGTTCGACCAAAATGGTTGTGGTTCTGCCAAAATGGCTTGGTCGAATCAATGTGTCGTGGTCGAACTGGTCTGAAGCAGCTTGCATAGTCTCACCGTTTCGTGTATAACTTCCACATCCGAGCTCCGATCTGAATGATTCTTACGCTCACGCGATCCTCTCTTCCTTGGCTTTCTATCCATATAAAGAAATCACAAAAAATATAAGATTTGAAGGTGTAACAAGCCATGAAATTTGATACAGCTATTCTATTCGGCACAGCTCGCGTGACGTCACTATTCTGATCATAACACTCTAGTTCGGAATCTGATTGAGGTGTTCTTTACGCCAAAACGATCATCTTTTCAGTGGCTTTCCAACCATATATTACACTACCAATTTTGATCTACACACAAACATAAAAAAATTATACAAGTTGGACGTGCGTTTTTCAGCATTCATACACAAGTTGTACCTTTTCCCCAACTTTGCACTTTTGATCCTTTTTCACCTAAAACACAATAAAACACCTCAAACACACCTTTTTCTCACATATATCAAATATAAGACACTTGTGCTAGTATATAATATCAATTCCCATTAAAAAGGTATTAGATTGGACACTAAAACAAGCTTATTTTCACTCTCATCAATCCCCCAAACTTACCCGTTGCTCGTCCCGAGGCAACAAAATAAAAATAAAAAGAGAGATAATAAGAAAATTAGCGAGAAAATAAAGACTATGATCAATACCCGATTCCAAATACAATTGTCCTCAACTTAGGTCATGCAACTCTCATTACATGTAATAATCAATTCATAGCATACAAGTTAAGACAATCACCACCAATTCAAATGCTCAATTCACATGTTCTCACAGGAAGTATATATCACTCGCACTCAAGTGTAAAAAATGTACACTTACGGGCTAAGGTGTTTATGCTTAGATTCAATTCAAGTGCATGCGTAACCATAAGCTTGCCAAATATCTTAAACTCTCCACCACTAAAAGTATGATTCAACAATAGGATCAAAAATGACTTTTCTTTTGGGTGTAACATTAACTCTTTGGTTAAGGTAGGAAATATATGGATAATGTGACTCAAATAGTGGAGAACTAAAGATGATTGATCACTTCAACTTTCATCCTCTCTTTCTTTTCAATGCAGACGATTTCTATTCCTTCTTCACCTTCAAGCATAATTTTTTTTTTCTCTCTTTTTTTTCTCTCCTTTTTTTTCCTTGAGGTACCAGTTTCGGGCACTACCTCGCTTATCCTCCATAGGGTACTAGATTTAAGCACTACCCTAGGGTGTTTGATTCCATAGAGTACAAGATTTAAGCACTACTTCATACTTCTCCTTAGATGCATTATTAAATTCAATCACTATTTCAACATCAATTTCATTCATTCCCAAACTGTTATTAAACTCCATCAACACTCTTTAAAAAGCCATTAATTCTCCACTAGTAGGGTAATCAAAGCTCAAAAAATTCAGATGCTCAAAGTGGTTATTTCTCATAGGCTGCCAAAGAATGAGGTTTTTAAGCTCAACGGGGATAACTACGGATAAACATCATTCAGTAGGGAATTATTTGGCTAAGTGACTCATAAATTCAAAGATGACCTAAAATTATCTCCCATCATCTAACATACATGTAGTTTAAGGTAAGACAAGAGGCAAGTTCTAGAATACACACACAAGAACGATACTCACTAGAAAAGAAATATCATGTGATTATGTACATGATCAATAAGGCTCAAAATCTCACATGGATTTTTAACAAGTAACAGAGCATTTTTCATGGTAAGTAATATCCCATAAGTACACATAGAACTTCATATCACAATATAACTTAAGTATACTTCCTTCATTAATTTCAAAAGCATATTAATTTTTAGTCACACAAAATTTAAAAATATAAGCTCACATGGATCACAAAACTAAAATCTCAATCCTTCCACTCTCATGAATTAAAAGCACACATAAAAATTAGAATAAGGAAATGAGGACACCTGATTTATCCTTCAACGTATGCACGAGCTCCTCGAGTTGTTCAACTCGATCAGGTCAAAGCCTCAGTGTAGAACTCGTCTTACCACCTAGTTACCTTTTCTATCATCAAAACTCAAACACACTCATCATCACAAGATTCATCGATAATAAAATATGAGAACTATAAAAAAACTCAATTGACTGTCTAATTGACTCCACACACTAGACACATCAACACAACACACTAAACATTAGGTAAGTTGCAAAAAATCGACATACCAACACCGATTAAAATATTAATATGCTGCAAAAAATCGACCTCCTAACAAATAAACAATCAAAGAAAGGAAAAATTATACCCCTTGGTGCTCATAAGACGAGGTAAGTACATCATCCCCCAAACTTAATAAAAACGTAAGTCGAAACTAAGTTTGCAAGAGATGTAATTGCCGAAACGTGAGCACCTTAAATATAATAACTCCTCACTCACACGAAAGAAATAATAAAGTAATAAAACAGAAGGGACAAGCCCCCAACAGGCGCTCATGTTTAATGTCGGAGAGTCACGACGGAATACTGCTTTTAGAACTACTGGATCAGATGGCGGTCTTCTCGCATCCTCACCTTCAAGTACTTTCTTTACCTCTTCTTATCTACACTCAGCACCTCATATTTCTTGGTCACAAGTATATGATCCTTGGAATTTTCTTCCTCTCATGGCTGTCTAGACTCCTCCTTGTCAATCATCCAATCAAATTTAGAGTCATCTGTCCTATTAAAATCAAGATTAAACAAGTTAGAAATCACATCTATGCTCTTGCATGATTGAATCTCCATGGGCATCTTCACTCTTCCTCACTTCTTTTTAACTATAAGCTCAGTATTCTATTCTTGGGATGGCACTGGAGCAGCACGAACAACAAGTGTAGCATTCTGCGCGAAAAATAATACCGAACGAGGTGGTTCGACCATGGTTCGACCATGGATGCTGGTCGAACCAGGTGAGTAGTGGTCAAACTGTGCTTCAGAATGTATGCTCTCCCCCGTACAGGCTGGTTCAATCATGGTTCGACCATGGTTCGACCAACAGGGTTGGTCGAACCATAAAAATCGTGGTCGAATTGAGCTTCAGCTGAAACAGAGTAATGCAGACAGGCTGGTTCAACCTCGGTTCGACCAACATGATTGGTCGAACCTGACATCAGAGAATTTTGGACAGGCTGGTTCGACCGTGGTTCGACCTTCAAGATTGGTCGAACCACCATGGTTTTGGTATAACTGGTTGTTCGGGTGCTCCGGAGGTTGCCCAGGAGCTTGGTTCGACCTCCAGAATGTGATTTGACCTGCTTGCTCGGTCGAACCAAGGTCGAATCGAGCTTCTAGAGCTTCAAATTTTATTTCTGGCATCACTGGTCCCCCATACTGTGTTCCAGACCTTAACGTGATGGCTTTACACTATTTTGGATTCATTATGCTTTGAGATGGGAGCATTTCGTTCTCCAACGTTTATGTCAATTGATTCACGTTCCCGGCCATTTGCCCCATCATCAAAGTAAGGTCCTTCATCTGCTTAGATATATCCTCATGATTTGCATCAATTTTTGCCTTTAGCTTGGCCTTTAGACGATTAACTCTTGTATCATTACTAGCCATGTATCGATTGAAGGTAGCTTCAACACTCTTTACTTCTTGCTGATGATATTAGGCCCCCTTTGTATCAACTCTGTAATTTGCTTCTGCTGGGACTCTAGTAGCTTGTTGATATTAGCTAGACTAGAGACGATCTCATCATTCCTATTTGGCTTCACCGTTTGATGTTCAACCTGCGCTACCTTACCTAGTATATAAGATCCTCTTACTCTTTCCATAGGCCAATCACGTGAATTCATAGAGATGTCTTCAAATAACTTCTATTCTTCAAGTGCTGTTTTAGATAATAGTGCTCCTGCTGATGATGCATCAATAAGAATATGCGACTCACAATCCAATCCATAGTAGAAGATGCTTATGTACTCAGCCTTAGACATTCCATGATGTGGGCACCTCCTAAGCATGCCTTTAAACCTATCCCACGCCTCATAAAATTTCTCACCCTGATTCATAACAAATTGGATGATCTCTTGCTTCATCCTTAAGATCCTTGAGGGTGGCATGTATCTCTCTAAGAACTTCTGCTACAGCTGATCCCATATAGTGCAGTCCGTGGTATCAAGAGTCTCATACCAAGCTTCTGCCTTATCAATTAAAGAGAATTTGAATAAGGCGATCCGCCTAGCATTATCGTTAGCTCCAACTCCCTTTTGAGTGTTTGCATAACCAAAAAATTTTCGGAGGTGCTGATATGGATCTTCAAAATAATCTCCAGAAAAGGGATTCTTCTCTACCATGTTAATAAGAGCGGGATGTATCTCAAAATCATCATCTTCCCCCTTGTTCCTATCAACCCCATGTTACCAATCCCATAGTTCGTGAAAATTTCACGTATAGCAACATTATTCGGATTCTTTCTTGCTCAGGTCATGTTTAGCTCTGTGTGTTACTTCTTCCTTTCTTTCCTCTACTTTTTCTAGTGCACAAGTACCTCAAAAAAATTCAAGGTTAGATAGAAATAAATAATCACAAATAAAAATATTAATCAAACTAGAAATAATAAAATCAATAATAACAGTCGTCCCCAGCAACGGCGCCAAGAACTTGATGTGCGTTTTCTTTGCACGCAAAATTAATCCCCAAGTATGAAAGATGTTATTGTAGCTTAGATAAGCGAGCAAGTTAAATATCGAACCCAAAGGACGGCATATTATCAATTTAATTATTAACTTAATTAATTAAGACAATGCAATTAAGTTTGAGGATTTAATTATTAAACTACTAAGCAAAAATATTAAATAACAAATAAAATAAAATAACACTAGAAGAATACGAAAGTGGAACAAGTAGGAGAATAAGTAGCTCTAGAGTAATTCGGTTTTACTACTTAACTTCCCTCTCATGTGTTGGCCGACTCTGCCTTGTGGACAATGGACGCATCACTAAACCATATAAATCTACTCTATAGACATAAGTAAATATGCGTGTAACACGTGTGAATAAACTCGGAGCAAGAGACATGATTTTACTCCCCTTTCTAGGTACTATCAGTATCAATTATTTTCCACGTCTGGAACCTAACCCGATATGATCTCCCTTTATAGATACTATAAAATTACCCTCTTTATTCTGCTTACTAACCCGAATTCAATTCAATTAATAAACATTTATATATGACAGTTCTAATGAAGTTTCGGAGTCCCCTCACTTAGAATCATAACATGGAATCCTGTTCAGCGGTGAATGTACTCAATCTACAACCAAGATATATATTCAGACTCTATATACCAATTGAAGATGCACAAAACGACCGTGAATATGATTAAGAAAGCACAATCATATATAAAATAAATCTACAAGTAGTGTTGTACGGAGGACACACAAGAGAGTTTTTAATTAATTCATAAAACCTTCAAAAACCCTGGATCTACCAAAACAGTTCTAGCCCATGACGTTTCGAAGAATATTCATGAGAGTTTGATAGATCTTACCCATATGTCCGAAAAATTAGAAAGTAGAATAAAAGAATTAGAAAAACCCTTGGTGTAGAAGTCTCCTTCCTTCTCTCTTCCGTCTCTTCAAATCCTTTTGGTTCTCCTCTTGATTCCACAAATGAATCTTCAATGTGATGGATGGGTGGAGGAAAGGATGTGGATAATGGTTGGGGGGTGATCCCCCGGTGTAGTATGGATGTGGCTCTCTCTCCAATATCCAATACTCCCTCCATCCCCGGAAGTACTTCACATATTGTTGTGCGCGGAGTTTAAGAAAAAATTATTATTTTATATATAAAGTAAGAAAGAAAAGAAGTATTTTAATTAATTTAATGAAAAGAGTGTGTAAAATTATTGGAATGTGTGAAAAAGTGAGTATTATGTTGGGATGTGTGTAAAAAGTAGGTATTGTTATAGTGTATTTTTTACCATTTTTAGTAAAAGTAATGTGTGAAATACTTTGTGGTACGGATGAAAAAGGAAAGTGTGAAATACTTTGGGGACGGAGGGAGTATATCTCTTCTAATCAATAATAATGTGATCTACATCCCATTTTATACTTGTAAGCTCTCCTTATGGACCTTGGATGAGCCTTTTCTTGGAAAATATGTAAAATACGCACTTGGGAGTAAAAATTAGATCCGGACGCGTCCCAGGCATGTGGTTCAACCTAGGATTCGACTTAGGGCTTGGTCGAACTATGGTCGAATCAAAATCGGTGATAATTCGCACTTTAGACATGTGGTTCGACCAAAATGGCTAGGTCAAATCAATGTGTCGTGGTCGAACTGGTCTGAAGCAGCTTGTGCAGTCTCACCGTTTCGCGCATAACTTCCACATCTGAGCTCCGATTTGAGTGATTCTTATGCTCACGTGATCCTCTCTTCCTTGGCTTTCTATCTATATAAAGAACTCACAAAAAATATAATATTTGAAGATGTAACAAGCCATGGAATGTGACACAGCTGTTCTGTTCGGCACAGCTCGCGCGGCGACACTATTCTGATCATAACACTCTCGTTCGAAATCCGATTGAGGTGTTCTTTACACCAAAACGATCATCTTTTCAGTGGCTTTCCAATCATGTATTACACTATTAGTTTTAATATCCACACGAATACTGAAAAATTATACAAGTTGGACGTATATTTTTCAGCATTCATACACAAGTTGCACCTTTTCTCCAACTTTGCACTTTTGATCATTTTTCTACTTAAAACACTTTAAACGCACATTTTTCTCACATATATCAAATATAAGACACTTGTGCTAGTATATAACATCAATTCCCATCAAAAAGGTGCTAGATTAGACACTAAAACACGCTTATTTTCACTCTCATCAGAAGTAATTAAAAATAAAATCAATAAAAACTATATATCCTAACTTTTACCCTATTAAACCCATGCAAGTGCACTGGTTTATCAAGTGCACTCTAAATCCCCATTTCTTATACTCCGAGTATGTTTTAAAGTAAGATAAATTTGATTTATTATTTCAATTTGTAATATTATTGCAACTTAGTTGTTTTTTTTTTATTTATTTATAGCAAAGTGGAATAATAAAATTGAATAAATAGTACTATATATTCCAGGAGATACCGTAAAACAAAATTTATTGATTTGTGCTAAAATTTGTGTGCTCTCGGGACACTGCGCCCAGATACCTTTTAGTATTAAATGGTATACTCTTTAATACAAGGACGTGTACCCTTTATTTTCTAAAAAAAATATTAACGAAAGTGCATACCCTATAAAACAAAATATTATACCTTATTAATTAAAGTGTTATATCTTTTAGAATAAAATGTTATATATTTATACACCTTGTGCACCTGTGATACAAGAGATCAACTCTTGTCGTTGCCCTTTTCTTTATTTTTCTCTCTCTTGCGATTTTGGCGGCTTGTTTCTCCATGAGCCACTATTCTCTTTTTATAATACTAGTATGGATTTGTTTCGTTCCATGTAATCGTTCATCCAAAAATAAAATATCATTCTAAAAAATAAAATATCATTCTAATCTAGTTCATCCAAAAATGAAATATCATTCTAAAAAAATAAAATATCATTCTAATCTAAAACCTCATAGTGTATACATTAAGTTTAAAAATATCATCTTTTTTTTCCACACATAACATATTTCATACTTTATTTATTATAAGCATAATTTCATAAACAATTAATTTATTAATTGACATGGATCTTAGATCTTCATGATTTTCACACCACATAAACACGATTAGAAGACTTACCTTGAGATGCCACTAATGGCGGTCCTCCAACGATATGTTCCTGTCAATTACGCCGGGAACTAGTTTCTCTCTCCTCACCCCTTTCTTTATGGCACAGTATGTAAGACTTAATGTGATAGAGAATTAATAAAATTGTGTCTCTTTAATAGGTGGAGAGAGGACCAGATCGGGATATTAAATCTTTATCAAATCACATTCTATCAATGTGATTGTTATCCATAAATATATATGACCTTATTTATCTCATATATATTATTTATTTAAACCATATCATTATTTAAGATATTTGATCATAATAAATATCTTATATATATTTATTATTAATGGCACTAGGCCATAATTATCTTACATTCTCCCACTTGGCCGAGTGACAAAATTAAACTTTAAACGTAAATGTTTAAATAATTTACATAATATGCGCGACATAAGATAAATTAACTGGTCAACTCATAAAGTCAATATTGAGGATAGACTAACACAAGTCATAGCGGTTCTATATCATTTACTCGACATAGTTCCTTCCATGTACTATGATATTAGCTTTCTACTCAACATAACTCGTAAGGATCAATAATGGTCCACATAAGTATCTCAAATTTGAGATAAAATCTTGTTTTATTAATGTCAACATTCATGTATACTAAAATGACAAAACAAGATATATCAATTAGGAACAAAACATAATGAGCTCTTAATGTCAATTGTTCATCATAAGCTTGTTAGAGCCTTTCAATGATCTCATATTCATGTAACGTTCAATGAATGTTTTAGAGAAGATCATTTGTGTAACGGATCCGAAATCATAAGATTGATTCCATTATACTCAATTGACATCTTTGTTTCTAAAGTTCTTCTTAACGATAAATACTTTCATTCCATATGTTTTAGCAACTTTGGAATATCCATCGTTTTAAAGAAGAACAATGCAGCGGAATAATCATAATAAGTTTTCAGCGACTTGACATTATTGTCAACTTATTTCAAGTCCTGAAATTAAACTCCACATTTAATGTCCTTAAATTGTAGCTTCAAATCATGCCACAAGTTAACTTTAATAGTGAATGTAGTTTTTAGAAACTTCTTCACAATATTGCATGACACAATATCCCTGACTAAGAAACGTAAAAGTCAAAGTGAACTTTTTTGCATCATATAATCATCTTAATCTGAATCTATATTTAATTACATCTAAGTAATTAAATTTTCGATAAGTAAGCACGAGTGCTTTAGTTCATTAGAATACCTTATAATATTTCCTTATGCAACATTCTGGTCATTCATTTATGAATCACTTCAATAATGACCAAGCATTCTAACAGTAAGACTGATATTTAGTATTTATACAATCTTGTATATCTTAAGCTATCAATAATATACATATAAGGAATATTGTAGTACGTTCCAATTCATTATTGGAAATTATATAAGGTTAAACTTATCTCCCTTCCGGATTGGAACGTTCTTTACAAACACTTTTTCATCCATAACCTCTATTGAACTTTATTAACATATACTTACAGAGACATCTTTAATTGTCTCATCATATGTTTTATTCTAAAGTTCTTTGAGAGAAATTTATTGGTTTCACATAATAAACCAAGATCATCAGTTGCAAGCAAGTTTATCATCAAGTATAGAATTAATGTGCTTCCACTAACTTTCAGATATATATGTACACCGTTTATGATATTTTTCTTAAATCCAAAAGATATCTTTATAGGAAAGCATGCTTAAGTTTGTATGTTAATTCTTTAAGTTTACACGCCATGTGATATTTTCCTTTAATGGAAAAAAAAAACTTGAGTTGATCTATTTAACTTGATCTTCCACCAAATCACCTTTAAGAAAAGCAGGCATAGCATTTATTTGGTGCAACTCTAAGTCATAATGAGTTACCAAAGCCATGATAATTCTAATAGAGTCTTGTAAAGAAATAATTTATTATATCTCCTTATAATTATGTCATCTTTTTGAGTAAAATCTTTAGCAACAACTCTAATTTTATATCTTTGGAAATCGCCATCATAAAGATACATCCGTTTCAAATTCTTTTATAACTCTTTGGCAATTCTAACAAGATATTAAATTTCATTATGAGCCATTGATTTCAACTCGCCTTTCATTGAATTTACTCATTTAATAGAATTAGTACTTCCATGACTTATTCCAAAACTGAAATTTTAGCTTTTATTATAATGTCAAATTTAGCTCATTTTATTATACCACATATGCAATCGTTAGAAATAGCGAATATATTGTCCTTCAGATATTCTTAATGCTATTTGATGTGATATATCAAATGAAAGCTCATTGATAATTGATTTAGTAAAATCAGATCCTTTAAGAGAGTAGAATAACTTAATGTTGTACTTGAAAGTTGTTTGACTATTTAACAACTATATAACAACTTTAGAAGAAGTTTAGATGAATGTATTTTCAAATTCTCCACCCAACTTCTTCAATAACCACATTTCATGGTTTCATACTCCCACTGATTTTACAATTCTTAATGAATTTGACATTCTAGTTTTAAAATTCTTGTACTATGGTTAAGACCATAAAATCCATACCCTTTAGACTTCAAGGATAATTTATAAAGAAATCACTTTAGTTTCTTATATCCAAATTCTTTATATGTGGATATAAATCATAATCCCCGCCGGGCAATTTAAAACATTCAACTGCCTAAGATCGAGTTTTTCTACAAGTTCATAAGGTGTTTTGAAAACTGTTTTACTAAAAACTCGATCATCACGTAAGTGGCAGCTTTAAATGTATAAATCCACAAAATATGGGTATAAATTAATCATTCAACATACTTATAACCATATTTAATAAAGTACGATTATGTCATTCTGCTACACCAATTTATTATGGTGTGCAACATTTAGTATAAATGTCAGCTTTTCCTGTAATTAAGTGATTGTGCATGATAATCCATCACACTTTCCATAAAATTAATCATTTCTTCCAATCTTTGTAATTTTCACTTTTCTATCTAATTTTCTTAACATCATTAATAAATGCTTATCGAGCATTTATAGAATGAGAATTTTCTTGCAAAGATAAATATAATCATAATGTGAAAAATTAAAATTAAAAATGATGGAATATTATTATTCCTTTAAGAAGGGTATTATCATAAGATTCACATTTAGCGGTGTAAACTATTATAAGAAATTGTGTAGTTATCGTGACTCTATTCTTTGTGTGTTTTATTTGCTTTTCTTTAATGCAATTCACACAAATATCAAGATCAGTAAAAGCCTATCTCATGAAAGGCTTTATTCTTAATTAATCTTTTTGGAATAATTCTTTTGGAAAGTTTCCCCAAACATTAAAGCCACGTTTAGTTCAAACTTCATTACTTTTAAACGAACATAATGTTTAAATTTTAAATTATTTCTTAAACCTTCTTTCCTTTTGAATCATCATTAAATTACGTTAATTTAATTCACATTCCATTTGTCTTTCATAGTGTTATAGTTTATTAGGAATAGGTCATACTTAGAAGGTAATGAATTTGTAAACTACGTTCATTATGGAAGGCTTTAATCTTGTTGCAATATTTATTATCTTTAATGATGAGTTCATGTATGCCATGAGAACCATCAAACTTTATGGTAGTTAAAGTAGTCATTAGCATCTCATCAAGAGATTTATTAGTAATTTAGGTATATTAGACTTAATTTATTAGTCTCATTCATTTGCATAAACATTATGCCCAGTCTGTTTGATCTAACCCGAGCATTATAGTCAGATTACTCAGCTTTATTGCTATTACAAAGCAAATGAGCAATTTATCTTGAAGTGATAAATAAAATCCAAAACACTTTGGTGAAATTAGATTTATCCACACTATTTAAATTACTTTAATCCATTTTGTAATGGAACAGATGCATCATGCGAATAGAGACTAAATAATATAAGTAATTTTAAGAATAAGAATAATATAATTTATTCCTATAAATACCTTGAGTAATTTAATAATATATTCAGGATCGAAGGCAATAAATGTATATTGAAGTTCTCCTTTGGGTGATACAACAATATACAATCATAATCATAATGATGCTTTCAAATATAACATAATTTGATAATTAAATATTTTCATTAAAACTATTTTGTCATCTTTGGACATACAAAACAGTTTGTCATAATATATTAATTATCAATTTATCTTCATATTCATGAATTATAAAGACTAGCAATCACCTTTGGGTGAATTTAAAGTCTTATAATTGTGAAATTTTTAATAACCCATATAATAATTCTCTTTATTCAAGCATCACTTAAATATGAGAAATTAAAATTTAACTATACGATTTAATTTTATTATTCTTTTAGATCAGACCACTTTGGTGATTAACAGACCAACATTAAATAAATTTAAATCATAAAATCATTCATTATAATCTTATCAAAGATTATCATAATAGATTATACTCAATAGGAAAGTGAGTAATAATCAAATCATTATTAATCTTATCAAAGACTCTTAGATTATATAGGAAAGTGAGTAATAATCAAATCATTATTTCATAAATATTCATATATCACAGTCAATATCATTAATTAAAATCTTAAGACTGTTGTTTGCCTATTTTTATAGCACTCACGAGCAAGAATACTCGATCGTTGTAGTAGTATATCCCAAGAAAAATTATCAATCCAATAAGGAGTTATGTTCGGACTAGCAAAATACGTGAACTCATGTTCATGCTGTTTTTATAAAGATGATCGGGGGTTTTGAGATTGATTAACAACTAAAACAAGTAACAAGTAAATAACAATATCAAATAAGTAGAATGACAAGAATAGAAAATGGGTGCTTAAGTTCAAGTATGGAAAAACATGGGATTAGAAACATCCAAGCACACTCAATTCATATTATCATGCAAACGGAATTCAATTCAATTGATGTAGACTAAGGGTGATCGCGATTATATCCTAAGCTCCCTTTCGGGTTACAAAGGTTGTTGATCCATTTTAGACTCCCAAAAGCACTTAAGATCAAAGCCCAACATTAACCCCTTCCATCTAGGTACTAGTTAGATTAAACTCTCCCTTTTTGTGTACTAAGGCCAACGAATGGATTGGTTCCCCTCATTGAATTCAAATATCCTTTCGGTCAAACCCAAACTCAATGTCTAAGCATGCCTTCCTAATACTATAGAGGGTCGTTTCCGTCTCACTCCAAGCAATACATACATGAACATCATGATAGCATTTAATTACCACAAATAATCCATTGATCAACAATCCATTAAATCAATAAACATTCATGAATAACAAACCATGCCATCACAACATCAAGACAATTAAATTCCATGAATAGAAATCAACATCAATTAAATCAAAAATCAATTTAATCCACATGATAATATAAATCTAATATGCTCTTCATATTCCTAATCCCACTAGAGGGATTAGCCTATCATAGTAAAAGTAACAAAACAATTAAATGATTCATTACAATTACCCATAGTCTAAGATCTAAAGAAATACAAAATGAATGGATTCTTCCCTATCAATTTCTTGAAGAGAATCTTCTATTCTTCTTGATCTCCACCTCTAGCTTTTGATTCCTTGAGATCTCTCACACCCAATGGAAGGGATGAAGTTTTGATGGAGAATTAATGGAGATGATGAAGATGGATCAAAATGGATGAAGGTGGATGAAGATGATGGTGGGAAATGGAAGAAATGGTGTGTGAGGTGTGTGTAGATGATAGGATTTCGGATTCTCTGCCAATTGTTGAATAAAGGGGTATTTATACCCCTTTGGAGGCTTCTAGAAGGATCTGGAAATTTCTGCAGGAAAATACCCAACACGAGTCGTGCTCTGTAACACGGCCACGGGGTGGCCGTGTTGTGTCTTCTGATGCTGCCGCACGGCCTCGCCTTACAGGGCCGTGTTACGCAACACGGCTCGTGTGCTGCAACACGAGTCGTGTGTTGTAACACGGGCACAAGTGTGGTCGTGTTGGCTCTTCTGATGTCGCCACACGACCACCTTCTTACAGGGTCGTGTTGGCGACACGGCTCGTGCTCCCGACTCGACTCGTGCAACTGGACACGACCTGAAGTTGCCCGTGTTGAGTGACTAGATGTCGCCACACGGCCAACTCTTACAGGGCCGTGTTAGCTACACGGCTCGTGTGCTGGCTCCTGCATTTCTTCACTGTTTTGGCTCGTTCTCCCTCGTTTCAACTCCGAATTGAGATCCGCTTTTTCCTACATCTTCCTTATCATGTTTAGCATCCAATAAAAAGTGAAAATCTTACGTTTAAGCTCATTCACACATATTTCAATAAAAATACAAAACACAACCAAATAACATATAAAATACGGATAAAATAATACGAAAATATATATAAAAAGACACTAAAATCTAGGTGAAAATAGCTCTAATCAACTGTCATCATATATATACATAATATATCCATATATATCACATTAATAAAGATATCATGTATAATTTGTATTCATATTATAATAAATTTGGCATCTTAACATTATAAATGCCATGAGCACTCAAACATACATAACATAAGTGAGATATTTTAATTTCAATAAATTAGTATCAATAATAACATAATCTTTAATTATTATCAATAATAATATAAGTCATAAACGTTAGTGATTGATCGATTTCATTAACATTATTAAATCACTTTAATTGGAAAGTTTGAGGAATACATGAGTCACTTTATTATTATAATTATTTTAATAACTGGCATTAAAGTGTGATATTCAAGCCATTTTATGAATAAGGCATGTTGATTTATTGACTGTAATTAGTTGTCATTATTCTTAATCAGTCATTATACTCCCCAAAATTAAAGGGAGTCATGTAATTTTATATTAAAATCTCATGACATAATTAACTTTCATATCTTATGCTGACATAATTAACTTCCATAATCAATCTTTAATTGTTCAGTCCCAAAAACTAAATAGGGCAGTTGACATTTTCTTAATATGGAAATCATATCAATATAATTTTCGCATGAGTCATAAGATTTCAATATATCAATTTAATAATCATGTAAATTTTTAACGTGAATCAACTCATTATAATTACTTTTTCACATCACTTTAATACATGATACATAAAACATAATATTCACACATCATAATATATTGATAATAAAGTGTAAATTAAAATTGAGATAATTTGGTTATAGAATACATCTCACATCCAATCAAGAACGTAATACGTGAATTTACTATATCCAAATTTAATGTTAATTATTCGATGAAAAATCATGAGTTCCAAAACCATGCTCTGATACCACATGTAAGCATAATTTCATAAACAACTAATTTATTAATTGATATGGATCTTAGATCTTCATGATTTTCACACCACATAAACAAGATTAGAAGACTTACCTTGAGACGCCACTAATGGCGGTCCTCCAACGATACGTTCCTGTCAATTACGCCGGGAACTAGTTTCTCTCTCCTCACCCCTTTCTTTATGGCACAGTACGTAAGACTTAATGTAATAGAGAATTAATAAAACTGTGTCTCTTTAATAGGTGGAGAGAGGACCAAATCGGGATATTAAATCTTTATCAAATCACATTCTATCAATGTGATTGTTATCCATAAATATATATGACCTTATTTATCTCATATATATCATTTATTTAAACCATATCATTATTTAAGATATTTGATCATAATAAATATCTTATATATATTTATTATTAATGGCACTATGCCATAATTATCTTACATTTATTACCTAAAAATATTAAATTACTCCAAAAATAATAAAGTTAATAAAAAAAGTAACATTTTTTTTTTAATAATCGTGTTACCATAGATATGAACGATTTTGGGAGCATGTAAAAGAGAAATATAACCCATACGAAATTATAGACTTTAAAAAAATTTAGATTTTTCGTTCATACTATGCCTCACTCTAAGTAACGTGTATAACGAAATTACAGATAAGTTTGTACCGACACCAAAATATAACACGTGAAAATCGATATAATATATGTAGTACTATGTAGATATCTATGCATTTAATTACGTTATTTGGTCAATTCACACCATTTATTATTTCGATCGGACTTGTCTTGCTACCCTTTAAAATATGACACACCCCGAAATCTGTACCATCCATACATTAGATATTCCTATTTTCTTATTCTAACTACATCGTAATAATAAGATAATGACAAAATTTGTATTCAATCAATCAAATTTTTATATTAGGTATTACTCTCAATCTCTCATTTTATCAATAATGTTACTATTATTTTCTGTTTTAAATTAGTATTTCTTCATTAGATATAAGTGTAACATAAAACAAGTTCACTAGATAATTGTCCTATGTAGTAAAACATTCCAATAAATAAAATTATGCTGCGAATGTTATTGAATTTGGGCATAGGTTACCTTATTCAATATTTCACCTTGTTGGAATTGGTTAAATAAAGAAGTGGGTCAAGTCCACATTTGACCAATATTTTTGTAATTTTCGTTTGTAAAAAATAAAAACTAATTGCATATTCAGAAACTAATTTTGAATAGATAAATTTAATATATAAATTTGTTCAAATTCAATTTTGGGTGAATGAGTAAATCAGTGTACTTTGCAGTGGGATGAACTAAAATAGCAAAAAAAAATATACATATCAAAAAAGGGATGGAAGGTGTAATTAAAAATAATAAATAAATTCAATAATAACCATATATTCTAAATTTTACCTTATTAAATCAAAGTGCAGTGGTGTATCAAGTGCACCATAAAATCACTATTAAGTGTGGTGTACCAAGTACACCATAAAATCATTAACTTTTTATATACTTCGAGTGTGTTTTAAAGTAAGATAAATTTAATTTATTAATTCAATTTGTAATATTATTGCAACTTAGGTGTTTATTATTGCAACTTAGGTGTTTATTTATTTATTTTATTTTTTATATAAAGTGGAATAATAAAATTGAATAAATAATACAATATATTCAAGGAGATACTATATATAAAACCAAATTTATTGATTTGTTATTGGGCTAAAACTTGTGTGCCTCGGGAACACGGTGTGTTCAAATACATTTTAGTATTGGGTGCGGCTATTTACACCCCATAATTACTAAACAAACCCCAAAATACTTTTTAAAAAAATATATTTTATTAATATGCCTTAAATACCCTTATTAAAAATGAGTGAGCTCCTGTGCACCCGGGCGCACGGAGCAAATTCCGTGCGCCTTTACAAATTTCATGCCCCTTTACAATTTAAACCCCTAGCAATACATAGGTTTAAATATGATTGGAGGAGAGGCTGTGTTCACACGGGGACACGGAGCATCTTTCCGTGTCCCCGGGCGCACAGGAGCTTTTGCCTTTAAAAATATATATTACTCCTGCTAAATAAATCATAAATTTACTAAATGTATCCTAGATCTTTACGTGAAATTCTCGCTTCTCTCCCCTGCAAACTACATAGATCAGTGAATGTTCAACAATGATTAAATAGAACAAATTCATATGCAGACACCATTTCAATTTAAAGAAAATAAAAAATAAAAAAGTTGAGAGGAAACTAAGAAATTATGTAGGAATTACTAATTAGCGAGGAGTATATGAGAACTCAGGTTTCTTAAGTTTCAATTAGCATAGAATAAAAGAATGTGAAGACGGAGAAAGAGGGTTTAATCTTCAGGTTATGTTTAGTAATAATAAGGTAGGTTTAGTAATATATATGTTCAGTATCTTTGGGGTGCGAATACCCACCCCTTTAGTATTAAATGGTACTATATCCTTTAATATAATGATGTGTATAATGATGTATACCTTTATTTACTAAAAAATAATAAGAAAAATTAACAAAAGTGTATACTCTTTAAAATAAAATATTATATCCTTATTAATTAAAGTATTATATTCTTTAAAAAAATATTATATCCTTATACACACAGTGACACAAGAGATGAACTCTTGTCATTGCCCTTTTCTTTATTTTTCTGGCGCAGTCTTTCTCCATAAGCCACTATTCTCTTTTTATAATAGTATAGATTTATTTGTCTCACGAACCCTTATTTTTTTATTGCGTCAAAGGCGGGTATATCATGCTTATCTTGAGCGGCCCGATTAAATAAAACTATTATTTCATTCCATGGATGAACTGGTTCTACGTACAGAATATGTACTAATTCATACATTCTTGAAATAATTTGTTTCTGCACATTTTGCAGTAAAAATAAAAAATAAAAATTCTGCAATTGCTTATTCTTTCCTCGTTCATCAAAAAAAAAAAAAAAAAAAAAAAAAAATATATATATATATATATATATATATATATATATATATATATATTCTAATCTAACATATCAAAAGTACACATTAAGTTTAAAAATGTCATCCTTTTTTTCCACACAGAATATATTATATACTTTATTTATTACCTAAAAATATCAAATTACCCTTAAAAATTAATAAAATAAAATTAGTTAAAGAGCAATATTTTCTTAATATTCATGTTACAGTAAATGTGAATGATTTTGAATAACATGGTGAGTATGTAAAAAAGATATATAACCCATACGAAATTATAGATTAAAAAACTAAGAAGTTTAGATTTTTCGTTCATACTATGTCTCACTTCAATTAACGTGTATAACGAAATTACAAGTAAGTTTATACCTGACACCAAAATACAACACAGTGAAATTCGATATAATATATGTAGTACTATGTAGATATCTATATATTAATGAAATATTTTATATGAACATTACTACTTTTATTATTAGAATAGGAAAGAGATTTTATTTATTATGTATCTTTTCTCTTTTCTATATAAAAGTGAGAATATTAAGGTTTTATATTCATTTATACATAATATCATTAATAAAATATCTATATTTCTCTCTCCATATTCTTCTCACTTCTCTCATCTACTTTACAACACTATGCATTTAATTTCTACTCTCATCTACTTTACAACACTGCATTTAATTTCTACTCTCATCTACCTAACAACAGTATGCATTTAATTTCTACTTTACAACACTATGCATTTAATTACGTTATTTGGTCAATTCACACAATTTATTATTTCGATCAGACTTTTCTTACTACCCTTAAAAATGACACTCCCGAAATTTATCACTTTGGATGTGATATTACATTTTGGTGTTACATCTTCTGTTACACGTGTTAGATAAGTGACACGTATGCGGAAAGTAAAATCTCAACATTTCCCCTTAGGGCTAATTGTTAGGGTATAGATTAATCTATCCAACATGTCAATCATCCAACGATTTATAATATGAGATGTAACTCCAAAATGTAACAGGATATTCGAACCGAAAATTTATACCATCCATATAATGGATATTCCAATTTTTTGCTACCCTTAAAAATGACACTCCAAAATTTATACCATCCATATATTAGATATTTCTATTTTCTTATTATAACTACATGTTATATGATAATGACAAAGTATGCAATCAATCAAAAAATTTTATTAGGTATTACTCTCTTTCTATCAATAATGTTACTATTATTTTCTATTTTAAATTAGTTTGATTGGACTAATATCATTTTCTTTATTAGGTGTAAGTGTAACACAAAACATGTTCATTAGATAATTGTCTTATGTAATAAAACATTTCAATAATATTTTTTTTTTAAAAAAAATGATGCTGCGAACGTTATTAAATTTAGCCGGCATAGATATTTATTCAAATTTGATATTTTATTCCGTGTTTCACTCTTTAACCAAATAAATATATATTATTATTATTTTCTCGATTAATGTAACATATCCTAATGATTCAACGATATCATTTGTAGGTATAATTTTTTATGTTAATTTTAAAATAAGTGGAATATGGAATTTGAGTCTTTAAATTTGATATTGAAATAGTAAATTTGAAGTTGCAAAATTTAAATGCTGAATAATTAATCATAACAAATTTTCCTTTGCATCTGAGTGTACAGATTCAAATTCGTGCAACCACATTAAAAATTTATACACTGATGAATAAAAATATATCTTAATGAATAAAAACTTATACACTTTAGTGAATTTTGACAAATTTTTATTTATTTTTTTAATAAGAATTTGAATAGAAAAAAATTATACATGTATTAAGAAACCAAATATATTAGTGAATAAAATTAACAAAAATATTGGTGCATGCACCGAGTGCACATTCTATTAAAGATTGATTATTTAATTAGTTATTAATTTTACCAGTGTACCGCGCAATTCCGCCACGCTTTGTGGTTTGTTTCTATTAAAAAAATATATATGTGTTTAATTTGACTCACGAACGAATTATATATGATATATACAAAGAGGACTCACCAAGTAACTAAATTAAATTATACTTAAAAGTTTAAACACGAAACATATTTAAAATTAACATTGTCATGAGGGATAATTAAAATTAACATTGTCACGATCGAGGTTACATTAATCAATTAATAAATGAAAAATAATTGTATGAAACGATTTTACTAACGTAATTCTTGAACTAATTCAAAAGTTACACGTCATGAGGAATAATTAAAATTAACATTGTCACGATCGAGGGTTACATGCATTAATCAATTAATAAATGAAAAATAATTGTATGAAACGATTTTACTAACGTAATTCTTGAACTAATTCAAAAGTTACACTTAAATATTTATGATAAATCCTTAACTTTCTGAGCAAAAAAAAAATAATGAAATTATTATTCATCTTCAAATTTATTATGAGCAAAAAATTTTATGAGATGAATTAAAAGTGATAGAAAATAATACTCTAAAGAGATACTCTCTTGTGAGATGGTTGTGAGACGGTCAACTTATTACTAAAGTATGCTTATTATATAGGTAAAGTATGCTTATTTGTAGTTAAAGTATATCGATAATGAATTATATTATAACACCCTAAAACCATACTTTAATTCATCATTTATCATACTTTAAAAAACATACTTTAACAATAATTAAACATACTTTATGTATATTATAGACATACTTTAACACGTCTCACAAACCGTCTCATATATTTAGCGTCGCACAAGAGAATTTGTCTACTCTAAATAATAAAAAAGTAATAACAGTGATGCTGATTATTTCATGAACATATATTGGAATAAATAATATTTATAAAATTCATAAATATAGAAATAATAAATTTATAAATTTAAATTTCTTACTTCATATATTTCTTTAGTAAATTAATATAAAATTAGTCTTATTTACTTTCATAAATTTAATCGAAGTAATATTTACGCAAAATAAATTAATGATATTTAAGAAATAGAACAATTAGTGATATAAATTGTATTTATTATTATTCATATAAAAAATATTAAACACAATAAATAAAAAAAACCACAATCATAATAAATAAATATTAAAAATATGATAATTTGCAAAAAAAAAATCCTTCAAATATTCAAAACTATCTTAAAAAAAAAAATAAAAAATGAAAAGCATGATAAATTGACAAATAAAACGTGTTTTATAAAAAAGACGACACGTGGAAGAGAAAAACTCCTAATTAGTATATTTAAGATATTAATTTCAGTTATATCAGTTACTCCCTCCGTCCCGAACTTATGTTCACCGGTACTGTAGATACGAAGTTTAAGAAAAGTTACTTTTTGACTAACTTTATTGACTTTTTAGGGGTATTGTGGTATTTTTAGGTAATAAATAAATTATAAAGTATGTTATATATGTGTGTTAAGTGTGGGAGTGATATTTTTGAAATTTAGATAACTTTTAAGGTTGTTAGTTAATGTGAAGTTTCTTTTTTTAGGTGGTGAACATAAGTGTAAGACGAACGTAAAAAGTTTGAATATTAGTTTTGGACGGAGGGAGTATATGCTAACTTGTACTATTTAGCGGCCTTATCAAGATCTTGAATTAGTAATAAAGTTGCTAAAATTAAAATAATAATATAATACTATAGTTAAGGATAACTCTTGGATGAGATCGTCTCACGTGAGACTATATTACACCTTTTAAAATAATTATTACTTTAGCTAAAAAAAGTTAACACTTTTATTATAAAATGTTATCACTTTTCATTTGATACTATAAATTGTTCATGAAATATTATTATCACTTTTCATTAATTTAGTATCAAAAAGGACTTACGTGAAACTGTCACAAGTGATAATATTTATAATAATAAGTGATACTAAATTAATAAGAAGTGATAATATTATTTCATGAAATTTATAGTATAAATGAAAAGTGATAACATTTTATAACGAAAGTGATAATATGCAAAAATGATAACATTTTATTATGATTCTTTTGATGAATGATACATTAGATATAAATAAAATCTTGGCAAAGACTAGAATATAACTGTCCTACAAATTCTAAAATATACACCTCCTTCCTTCACCTTCAGTGTGTGTTTTACTCCTTTTTTTTAATTGTTGTTGTTATTATTATTTTTATTTATTTAATTTTAGGGATATAATTGTAATTTTACCCTTGTGGTTTAGGGTATAACTTATTCCTAGGGTTTAGGGATTAGGGTATAATTGTAATTTTACCTTTGTAGTTTAGGGTATAATTTATTCCTAAGATTTAGGATATAATTGTAATTTTACCCTTGTGGTTTAGGATATAATTTATTTTTAGGGTTTAGAGTATAATAGTCATTTAAATAAAATAAATTTTAAAATAAAATAAAAAATAATATTAATGAAATAGTAAAAAATAATTAAGAAGAGTGAGAACCAAAGATGTACCAATTCAATTGGTACACCTAATTGTACCCTACTCCCTCTCCAAAATCTTTTAACACCCTAAAGAAATTATCAAGAGAAAAAGTTGAGATTTTTTTTTTGGCATGACATTCGTACAACAGGTTCACCAAAATATTACTACATACTATATAGCATCTCGTTTACAAAATACTGCACGTGATCTGATCCGATAATTGTGTGTACATATCTTTGCATTTGATTCTCTTATTAGGTGTGAAATATTACTACACATAGCATCTCGTTTCCAAAATACACAGCACGTGATCTGATCCGATAATTGTGCACATATATATCTTTGCATTTGATTCTCTTATTAGGTGTGATGCTTGTGAGATTATTTATAAAAAATAGGTTAAAAGTAGGATGGTTATATATATAAAGTATGTCATAGTTAATATATATATTTTTAAAATATAATGAATAATTAATAAATTAAAGTATTATTTCAGAATGTTATTATATAGTAATAATTTATTACAAACATAATTTAACTATCAATAAGTATACTTTATTTATATAATAATTATACTTTAATAATATGTCAATCATCTCACAAACTGTTTCAGATATATTTGTTTCATAAGAGAGTGCCTCATGAGAAAAATATAATATGTACATGTAGTTATAATTAAATAATTAAAAGGAAAATTTTTGTTTAATCAATGATTAATTTTTTAAAAATATATGAAAAAAAAAATGAAATCCGAATATTTCATTTAAAAACTTGGGTTAATTCCAAGAAAAATAACGAAATTTATTTTTATTGCAAATTCATCCCATTTGAAGTAATTGTGAAAAAGAACCCACATTTAATATTTTTTCAAAACATGAATGAGTAATTTTTCATATTTTAAAATATAATTTTAATAACATATAATTTCGATTTACACAAATGTTTGCTAAAAAATTATCACAAATAGTCCTATATCTTTTGAAAATTTCAATTTTAGTAAATTTTAATCGAATTTTAGTCTTTTTAATTCAATTTTAGTTCAATTTCCTTAAAATTTTTCAAAAATTTATTGGAGGCCAATCGGTTTCTCAATTTAGTATATTTTCGATGCACTCGTTTCAGCAAGATTATACGTGGGAACACACATCAGGTAAATTTTTAAAAATTTTAAAGAAATTGAATTAAAATTGATAACAAATGACTAAAATTGGATTAAAAAAGATTAAAATTGAAAATTTCAAAAGATATAAGATCATTTGTGGATTTAGTAATACTTAGAGGATCATTTGTGATAATTTCCCAATGTTTGCTTAACTTAAATACGTATAATAATAATATGAAAAAAAATAAAGGGCGGCTATTTGCACCCTCGATATTGCTAAATATTCCCCAAAAAAAATAAATTTAAAATACTCTTAAATGATATGACTTAAATACCCCTTTATATATTATTGAATAAATATACCCCAGAAAATAAATTCAATTGAGATATTCTTATTCAACAACGGGAAATTAAACTTATCAGATTAAATTGATAATATTAATTAAACTTAACAAATATTATGTAAATTAATTAAATTAATCCTAAATAAAAGAGATCTTCATTCACGCTGCAAAAAAGCAATAAATCATTGTTGAAGATTTTACTGCATGAAGGTTTGTTATTGTGAAATTGATAGCATCGATTTTATATTTATTGATAAAAATAGGAAACGAGAATTGGGGTGAATCGTGGATCCATAATTCCTCTAGTATTGTCCATCTCTAAAGATTGGAATTTCCGATAGATGAAGATTCAGTAAAATTTGAAAAAATATCGTTCTGATGTAGAGTTATGTATGAGTTTCCTTCCAATAAAGTTGCGCGCATACTTCGCCGCGGAAATCCATTTGGTTTTAGAGAAGACCGGAACCCTAATCTGAAAACAGTGCGTCAATTTGAATCCGTGTATGGAGTAAGCATGTTTTGGAGTGTGGGTAGAATGGATGATTTATTCATCGGGAGATCAATAATAATTTTGGGGTATGTTTAATAATAAGGATTTAGGGGTATTTTTAGTAATAAGGATATTATAATCTTATTAATTTTAAAATATTAATTAAAAAAATATTTTGAGGTATATTTAGCAATATCAGGAGTGCAAATAGCCTCTCCCAAAAAAATATTATTTAAAAAAAAAATTAGGGTATATTTAGCAATATCGGGATGCAAATAACCGCTCCAAAAAAATATTCCTCGCGCATGCACGTTTAAAAGCGCTAGTTCAATTAAATATTTTAATTGACTAAATATCTTTTAATTATCCGCGTAACGTGAAACAAATAGCAACATGTTACATGTTTGGCATAAAATCCTTATACTATCCTTATCCATAACTCACAAAAACTCAATTCAACAATATAATATTCATTTCTCTCTCTTTCACATATACAACTTATAATCCAACTAATCTCAATTTTTCTATACCCCATCAACAACTCAATTCAACCTACCTTTTTAATAAAATATTTATTTATCTCTCATTTATAAATACATAACAATTATTAATATAAATTATATAATACTATCTTAAGATTTTTTTAATTTTAATGAAAATTATAATAATTGCATAAATTAAAAATATTTTAATTTTGCTTTGTAAATTATTGTATTGAAACACTAGAAATAACATATTAATACAATAACTTAAATTTAAAAAAATAATAGAATTTAAGATTGAGAAAAAAAATATTTTTATTGTGATTAAAAATATATTAATATTAGCGTCTATTAATAGATAAAATAAATTTAGAATTTTGATTATTTAAAAATATAATAATAATAAATTGTATATAATTTAATAAGAATTTAAAGTATACATTTAATAAGGATATTTTTATTTTGATAAAAAATATATTAATATTAGAGTCTATTAATAGATAAAAAATTAGAATTTTGATTATTTTAAAAAAATAAAATAAATAAATTGTATAAATATATTAATATTAGAGTCTATTAATAGATAAAAAATTAGAATTTTGATTATTTAAAAAAAATAAAACTAAATTTGATTATTTAAAAAAATAATAATAATAAATTGTATATAATTTAATAAGAATTTAAAGTATACATTTAATAAGGATATTTTTATTTTGATAAAAAATATATTAATATTAGAGTCTATTAATAGATAAAAATTTAGAATTTTGATTATTTAAAAAAAATAAAATAAATAAATTGTATAAATATATTAATATTAGAGTCTATTAATAGATAAAAAATTAGAATTTTGATTATTTTAAAAAAATAAAAATAAATAAATTGTATATAATATATTAAGAATTTATCGTATATATATAAATTATTAGCTACCAATAAGATTGTGACATTTGTTACACTAGTGTATATGTGAATGGGTTGAAGTATGGGTTGGTGAAACCCCGCGCCTCCAACCGATTGACGCATTTATTTTATTTTATCTTTTTCTTTTTCTCATTTTGTTTTGTCTTATTCGCTCAACCTACACAATCGGTCGCGGATGGGAATGGTCTTATGCAGGTTAAAAGAAAGCCCAATGAGTAGAGCTGTTTAAGCTAAGCCCACTAAGAAGTCGTATGATAAGATCTTCTTGATCAGGAGCAAGGATATGATATCTAGATTGAACTATTTAAAATATGTACATTGAGTAGAAATTCATGTATTTTTTTGTCTGATTTGATACATTTTTGAATGTGTTAATTGCTATTATTTGCACATATCTTAATATTTTAAATTATTATTAACTAAAAGGTGCTTAGGAGGTATTTTGTTGTGTTTTGATAGGAAAAATTATCAAAAAATACAAAATTGGAATGTATGGTAAACTTGTGCTACATGCAAGAAAAACAGAAGATCACTTTTCATAATTTTTCTGTATTTGTGTAGAAGTTTAAACTGGTTGTGTGACACAGGGTTGAAAAGTCACGAAAGATAGGATTACATGGGCGCAAGAATCTTTTCAATTGGAGTTCGTATGAAAAAATTATGATTAAAATGATGAGATCATGCCGTTGTTATGAGATTTTTGATTTTCCCTGAATTTTGGCCCATGATACAAGCACATAATGATTTCTTCTATACCATTGCCACGTCGATTATAAGTGTTGAATTCCAATTATTTGAAAATTGAATAGGAAGTGGTGGGCCCAATTTGAGAATTCAAAATTGACTTTTAAGTATTACAGTACAAGTTAAGCAAATTAAGTGGGCTATGCCATTCTTAGTAGAGAATTTCCTGAATAGTGTGCCATCTTATTTCAATTCCCGTGAATTGATGTGAGAGAGGAAGTGCGTTTAAGTGATAATTGTAATTTGTCTTCGTAGATTCATGGATTAAGTTTTTTTTGGGTAATATTAAGTGTTACACAATTTTGATTATGTGATTTGATTGCTCTAAACTTGAATTTATTATCTTACTGAATGTTTATTTCCTTATTGAAAAAGATAATTTTTAGACTTCATATTCTTGTATTTTGAGTTTTGATTCCTTTATTCATCATGGTATCTCTGATTGATAATTAATAAGGTTCGTTGTTTCAGCATGATAATTGTTGTTTCACGTGGCAATCTTAACGGATTGACCTATAATTTCTAAGACTGTTAGACATTCAATTTGGAATATTAATTACTTGGTAAAACATCATTATTAGGTAATTGGTAAGGAGACAAAAGATGTTAATAATTTAGTATCTAGAAAGTGAAGTTTGTGCTCTATTCTTTAATAAAATTTAGCATGAAGTACCTATAAAGAGAGGGAGAGTTAATTCCTTATCAATCCTAGGATTTGCTACTTATTATAAGTGTTAGATCCTACCCGATCAAGGTGACTTAACTAGGCTTAGTGATAGGCTTAGTGATCCTCTTATAAACGTCTGCAGGTAATTAGTCTGGGTTTAGATTAATCAGTCACATGGTTAAGCTGTTTGCCTTAGCATTTCCAATTCTCTATCCTTGAATTCTTAATACGTTTTTCTTGTGTGATTTACTTAATTCGCATTAGTTTAAATATTTAAATTTGCTTTTTATTAGTTAATTAATTATCTTTTCAAAAACCCCAAATTTATCTTGCATTTAAATTATCATACATAGAATTACTTATTAAATTTATAACTATATCGTTGGTTCGACATTTGACCTGGTCACATGCACTACAATTGATCCCTTACACTTGAGGGTGAAATAAAATAGCGATCACACATATATATAATTATTATATAAACTTAGATTTTTTAAGTTAGACTCCTGTTAATTGAATTTAAACCCTAACAATACATAAAGTATAATAAAATTAGAATGGGGATCACAGAGTTTACACCGTAAACTTGATTCACACAAGTGCTTGCCTATTTTTTATGTGCAACACTTATATATCGTTTTTATATATTTTTTAATTTTTTAATAGTTTTCACTTTTTATCAAAGTTTTTATTTGTGTAAGACTGTTAATTTTATGGGAATCATTTTATGAGATGAATAAAAAGTGATAAAATTTTTAATAAAAAATTATACTAAATTAATGAATAATAATAGTGATGCAGTGAATATTTTATGAACAATTAATACACTAAAAAGTAATAGTGGAGTAAAATATTCTTAAAACTAATGATAAAAGTATAAAATTATTCATTCAAGACTCTCTCTTATCAAATATATCATCACTTTTTATTAAAAAATTACGGGTATTATTTTGTTATTTACATATTACGAATTATTAAATAATTAATTAAACCATTATTACTTTTCAACTATTTAAACATCATTTTTTATTGGGTCACTTACTAAGGGTACACAAAAAAATGCATAATTGCTTTAAACTACATGATTCAAAGCACTATTACTCCTAACTACACAATTATGACCGTAATACCATAAATACTCCTATATGTTTGCACAATTTGTCTGCACAAATTGATTTTGCACAATTTGGTTCTGCATAATTTTATTTTGCACATTTTAAATTCTGGCAGCAGGCAGCGGCAGTCAGCGGCGGTCAACGGCCGGTCAACACCGGTTCGGCTGGTGGTCAACGCCGATCAACGGTTGGTCAACTCCGGTCAACGCCGGTCCGACAGCCGATCAACGGATGGTCAACGCCTGTAAGTGGTAGGGTTGTTGGTTTAAAAGTCTATGGTGTATAAGGTTATATTTGATATTTTACTTTAATATTTTTATGTGAAAGTAATTATTTAAATTACATATATTTAATAGTAATTTAGGTTAGATGTGTGTATCTGTTAGTGATAATCCCTTTTATATTAAAATATTACCCGTAGAAGAAGTTTTTGGTTTTTTATTTTTTTTTATATAGTAGTGCTATATTGAGTTAGTGTCACATGTACTAATGAAATAACAGTTTATGTTTATGAGTTTTTGAAAAATCCAAATTTAAGCCCAATGGTGCTCAAAGAACTACTTCTGTTGAAAATTCATTATGTATTTCCTTAATATTTAATTAGACCAGAAATGCTGATACAAAGTCAAATTATTATTGAGCAAGAAATATGCAACATTAGGAGAGATTGATGCTAGATTTATAAAAACAAAGTATACGTAATATAAATCCTTTGAGCAAGAAATAGGTTTCATTTAGTTTAATATTTTATTGGTATATATTTTATAATATAAAAAATTATAACTTACAAATAATCATTAAACCCTCAAATCCCGTAACATTAGTCAGAGAAGCAAGTATGACACGTGTCATTTAATTAAAGTATGAAATACAAAATAAAACTTTAAATTGAAATAGATGATCTGGAAATTAATGTATGAAAAGACACATAAATAGTGTGTACTCTTGAAGTTCATTATTTATTTCCGACAAAAATTTGTACTCATGGGATTGTGTCACAAAATTACTTCTTTGAGATGGGTAAAAAGTGGGAAAACTAATAAGTACTCAATTTGAAAATGAACTAATAAGATTAGTAATAATATTTTTTTTTTAAAAAAATGATAACTAATTTTACGAAATCGTACAGTACGGTTACAGTGAGATGTTGATTTCAGGCAAGACTGCCTTCTTTATTTCCATATTGAAGGCATATTTTAATTCACACGTACATATATAAATTTATTACAAGAGATGAGATTAATAAAGGAGATGATATCTGTGATCCATTAATTGGAAACCAGAAGTTTCAAACGTTGAATAAGTTGGTCAAAGTCATCCTGGCCCCTGATCAGACTTAGACGCATGTAACTGTCATCAACATAGTAAACACTTCCTGCATTCCCTGTAATCTTAGCATCCTCGAACACTTTAAAGCAGTTTGAATCTTCTTTTCTCAAACATTTCACCCATGCATAAGCTGACATTCATATTAATTACACCAATTAGACACACATACATAGATATCTATCTAGAGACTGTGAAGTACCTGGAGTTGCTTCTTTGACTCTATTATAGAAGGTGCAGAAGCGAGGAGGAACTTGTTGCAGTTTGAATCGGTCGGACGAAGCCATGGTGCTGTTGAGAATGTTCCAACGCTGTTTCATTTCCTTGTAAGCAAAGTTGAAGATCTCCCTGCCATCTTCCTTGAGGATTGTCTTAAAAACGTGAAGCATTCTCAATTGAGTGTCTCTTGAGGTTCCAAGCGACGCCGTATCCATGTATTCCAACATGTTCTCGTAGGTTGTCTTATCCTTCACTATAGCCCACCTGAAATAGTACTTCAACATATATAATTTCTAGTGTATCTATCCACAAAAGAAAGTTAATTAAAGAAAATGGAAGTAATTGTTACCCAAATCTGCTTCCTGCATGGCCTGTGAGTTTGGAGGCTGTAAAAATCATCAAATCTTCATCGAGTGGGTTTGGAATTGGTGTGTAATGAGGCCAATAATAAGCATGATCATGTATGGTGTAAACATTTGGTAGGTCATCAAGACTACTTGATCTCAAATTCCCATCCGGATTGTTTGGTGAAGCTATAATCTCAATTCCTCTTGTAGAAGTATTTTCTTGCGATATATTTCGCTCGAATCGAAATCTGGCTGTCTCAAAGTAGTCCGTCTGAGTCTTGTAGACCTATACTATACAGGGACGGAGTCAGAAAGGGACGTAGGGAGTATTATATATCAAGGGATAACAAACCCTATTTATTTAGATGGATTTATATATACCGGATAGAAAGGGGGGTCAGCCACCACCCTTGCTTGTGCAGTAACATTCTTGGAAAGTGCAAAAACAGCTGCAGAGAGAAGCTGAGTAGATCCAGCTCCATAGATTATGTATCTCCCCTTGGTGACAGCATTCTTGACTGTGCCATGGAGTTTTCTGATATGGAGTTCCAGTTGTCGAGAGACGTAACCACCGTCTGGAAAGTTGTAGCTCATTCTATGCCACCCTGATATCACAACTGCACTGCTGCTTGCATGCTCTACCCAGAAGGGTTCCAGAAACAATGGATCCCCACTACACCAATTTTCATTCATCATTAATGTACGACTTAGTTTCCTTGTATACCATGTGCTCCCCTTTTAATTTAAACTCTAGCAAAACATAGGATATAATAGGATTGAACGGGAACCACAAGTGTTTGCCTTAATGGACATGCATGTTAGAGATGAGAGAGAGAAACCTGATAGAATTGGTAGAACAGTTTGTGATGAATTGGGAGCATTTAGGGCCTCCCCAACAGTTGTTGCATTCACAAACAGGCTTAGAATCTTCAACCAATCCATCTACGTAAGCTCTGCCATGGCCAGAGCAAGAGATTGCTGCCACAGCTTCTGCTTCTTCTGCAGCTTTTCTGCTCCATCCTGCCTGCAATTTGACATGATGATCTTTTGCAGCACAGATGTTGATAATCAATGTAATGCAAACCCACAAAATTATGTTAGTATTCATCTCTCTCTCACAAAATAAAGAAAAAACTTAAACTAAGTTTTTCTATTCTATTGGGATGACTTGATGCCTCCTTATATAAGTTGTAAGATATTGTATGTCAAGTTGATAATTCCTCGCATTAACTAACTACGAATTTTCTTTTAATCTAATCTTGATTTCTAGATACATGCCATGTGATCATAGTATTAGAATTAATTACATTTTGTATTACATCTCCTATTTTAAACCCTTTTTTATGTCTTATTTCATATGGTTAGATAAATGATATATAAAACAGAAATATAACTCATACTAAAGCATAAACTCTAAAAAGAAAGTCTAAATTTTTCTTTCATGTCTCACTCATCTAACATATATTTTGAATGAGAAATTAATAACAAAATTACAAATAAATTTGTACCGACACCAGAATACAACACGCGATATGTAGATATCTTAGTTTGCATTTACTTACGTTATTTGGTCAATTCGCACAATTTATTAATTCGGACTTTTCTTACTTGCTAACCTTAAATTGACACTCTGAAATACTATATACCATCCAAAATATTGAATTAATTTTGTATTCCACATTCTATATTTTATTGATAGTTTATAATATATAAAATTATACTTTAAAATGATCAATAAATCCTTGATCATGTGGGATAATTTAAAAAATCATAATGAAACGTGTTATTCAATTAAAAAATAGCATGCAAAATAAAACATCGAATTAAAATATATAGGTCACTATAAAAAACTATTTTTTATCAATCGAATATTTCGTTGGTACGTAAAAGTTTTAATTTCATTGTTAAATTGGTTTACCAATGGATTAGCAATGGAATCCGTTGATAAATTTCCGTTAGTAAAGTAGTGATAAATTTTTAGTAATGAAAAATCAATTCCATTAATAAATAATCCGTTGTTAAAAATTTGTATATAAGATAATATTATTATGCAGCTATTCCTATTTTCATATTCTTACGATATGGAGTATATAAGATAATGACAAAATTTTTATTGTATGCAATAAACCAATTTTTTTAACGATCATTAAAAGGTATAGTTTTTTATGTTTTAGAATACATAGAATTCGAGTCCTAAATAATTATATATATATATATATATATATATATATATATATATATATATATATATATATATATATATATATATATATATATATATATTATTACTCATCTAAATTAATTTTCGTTACGTACACGATGGGTGTAAGGAATAATTTATTATTTGTTATTATTTAATCAAAGGAATATTATTTATTACGCAGAATGTAATAGTTTCTTATATATATATTCAATTCTGCATGGAATAAATTCGAAAATAGAATACATGCTTGTAGTAAATACTTAATTATTTGATTTTTAAGGTAGCATACATAATACTTAAAAAAAAGTAGCTTACATAATTTGAATATTAATTAGACTTGTAACACTTGTTTTTTAATTAAAGGAAATATTATTTATTATGCAGAACGTAATAGTTTTATATTCAACTTTACATGGAATAAATTCGAATAGGATACACGCTTTTGGTAGATGAGATACTCTTTAATTATTTAATTTTAAGGTAGCTTACATAATTTGAATATTAAACTGAAAAATCTATACACGCCATTAATATGATTGACGTCAATGAGGAAGAAATATATGTTACGAATTTGACGAAAAATAAGTAATTTGATTTTGATTATTAATTCATGGAAGAATTGTCTACTCTACTTGCCAGAGGAATTTAAAAAAATCTAGAATTTTGAATGTAAGAAAATAAATAGGGAAGAGATTATGAAAACTAAATTTTGATAACATATATTAACATATATAACTCATACAAGTGTAAATGAATTAGTATATATATATATATAGCAAATTATTAGTTTTGAGTTGCGAAAATTTTTAACTTTAATCAAATTAATTTGTAAGAGATGGGTGGTAATATGTGAGAAAAGAATTAATTAATATGAGAAAAGAGAAAAAAAAAGTAAAAAGAGAAAGGATAAATATATTAATTAAGAAGATAAAATTACGTACACAAGGCAAATATGTTAAGGATTAAAAGAGTTTGTAGATCTATGCATAAGTGGTTTTGTTAATTTTGGTGTGAGTTTTAAAAATGAAAACCTAATTTTCAAAATTCCAAATAAGCATAGTCTTGATTAATTTAATTCCGGTCATTCGCTTTGAACTTAATTATTGTCACAAGTTAAATGGCATAGTGTTTCATTGAATTAATTAATATCAGTTATATCCACTACACGCTAACGGGTCTGGATCTCCTATGCTATTCTGTTGGATGTTTTTGAAAAGAGGAAGACAACTATACTCTAAATCAATACTTAAACATTGGGGCATTGGATTTCTCAATTCCACCACGTATCATTATCTAAAGATATGTTATAGGAAATGTCACACCAAATTATCAAAGGACATCTCATGTCCACGCTAACTCATACACTACTAATTATTCCCTCCGTCCCATAAATAAATTCACACTTTCTATTTTTGTTCGTCCCATAAATAAATTCACACCCCCAAATAAGAAAATACACACAAATCAATAACACCACAATACACTTTAATTTCAAAATTGTCACCCCTTTACAATTCACATAACTTACTTTATAATTTATTTATTACCTAAAAATAGCAAACTACCCCAAAAAGCAATTTTTTCTTAAACTCCGTATCTACAGTAACTGTGAATTTCTTTATGGGACGGAGGGAGTAACCTTATCAAGATATTGAATTAATTGATGAAGTTGCTAAAATTAAATTATAATACAGTTAATCATGACTTTTGAAAATCCAAATTCAGAGGGTTTAATTTAGTTTGAAATTCAGATGGATGTAGCTACGTGTATAGATTACGAAAACTACCTATTAATATATATACTCCATCACAAATTAATGAGACATAAAAGTCCTCTTGATCGATATATCACTAAAAAATTAATCTTTAATCGATTTTATGTCTTCTATTATACGTGTATAGGGTGATTTTGAAGTCATACAGTATGATTTCCTAATTTTCCGTTATTAGAAAATTCAATTATTGACACCCAAATCAAAGAAGTCAAATGTATTTAAATTATAAATATATGCAAGTCTGTTATCTAGATGTAACTAATTAGCCTAGTTGGGGTCTATAGGGATTTAGTTAGCCCTACAAGAAAGATATATATTTAACTAGTAGATGCATTTTAATTTTAGTAATTAAATGCTCCACTAATTTTAAATTAATAAATAAATTATTCATTCCGCTCTTGGTTGTTAAGTACCCTTTCTTTATTTATTTGTTAAATAAAATAACATATCCCAAAAAAAAATAAAAAATTCATCATTTTAATGCAAAATTTTAATTTAAAAAAACTTATTCATTTTTTTAAATATTATCTATTTTATATTTTATTTATTATCTAAAAATATAAAATTATTTTTAAAAGACAATAAAGTTAGTTAAAAATTAGCATTTTTTTAAATTATGTGAGAGAGTAAAGTGAACTATTTTCATAGATGGAGATAGTATAAAGTATTTAGAGTTGGTGTCATGTGTCCCCGGGACAAACCGTGCTCATATGAGAACACAAGAATTTAATACTACTAGTTTTTCCACTACAAAAAAAGCCTTGAATAGAGACGATTTTAGAAATGGCTTTTAATGGTTTGAGACAATTTTTGAGACGATTTTATGGCCGTCTACAATTTGTGCGTAGCTAAAATAGATACGGTTTTATTTTGAGACGGTATTTGAGACGGTTGTAAATCGGATCGATCGGTTTAATTAAAACGGTATTAGAGAAGGTTTTTTACCGTCTCAAAATTGAGACGGTATTTGAGACAATTGTAAACCGGACCGGTCGATTTAATTTGAGACGGTATTAGTCTATTAGAGAGGGTTTTTTACCGTCTCTAATTGAGACGGTTTTTACCGTCTCTAAAATGCTCTCTAACTACTAGCTTTGCAAAAATGAACAGATTAATGTTTGAACTATGGCTACCATGCCCCCGATTGAGGCTCGAGACCACCAGGCCGACATCATCTTTTTTTTTTTGCCAGATATTTATTTATTTATTTTAATTTATAGGAATACTGTAATTTCAAGCCTTGAATAAGATTCGAAACTGGACTTGTAGGCATTGGGAGCCCTTATGGGCATCATGTATGCCAACTTTGCTAGAAGTTATTCTTATTATATATTCATTACACTATATATGTATACATACACTTATTTCTGCTCATGGTGGACATAGTTTGAACCTCGTTTCATTAATTTTGGCAAAATTTAATGGTTGGAGAGGGCTTTAGAGATGGCTAAAAATCGTATCTAATTAAGACGGAAGAAAACCGTCTCAAATACAGTCTCAATTATAAATCATCAATAGTTTGAGATGGAAAAAAATCATCTCTAATTTGAGACGGCAAAAAGCCGTCTCTAATACCGTCTCAACTTAAAACCGTCTCAAATTGAGACGGTTTGCATCCATCTCAATAATTAAAATGGTCAGAAACCGTCTCAAAATTACACGATCCGGTTCTCTAGCCTGCCAACATATTCCGTCTCTAAATCCGTCTCAAATAGAGACGGAAAATTTTTATTTCTAATTGAGATGGAAAAAAATCATCTCTAATACCGTCACAACTTAAAACCGTCTCTAATACCATCTCAAATTAGAGGTGGCAAGAAACCGTCTCTAATTGAGACGAAAAAAACCGTCTCTAATACCGTCTCAATGTGAAGCCGTTTCTAATACCGTCTCAATATTAAATTTATTATTATTGACCAATAGTCAATGAGAATGCCGTCTATAATTCTAAAAAGCCATCTCAAATAGAGACGGCTAACACACCGTCTCTAATTTCGGTCTCTAAGCAAAGCTTTTTTGTAGTGTTCTTGTGTTCATATGGGGGCACGGTGTATTCCCAGAACACACAAATTTGTACCAAGTATTTATGTATTAATGAAGTATAAATAGTAATTATATAATTTAAATGTATTTTGATGTTATATGATTGATATGATGATTTATTTTTTTTGGTCCAAATTACCAAGGACGAAGTAAAATAAAATATACAAAGATAATCTTATAATAGAAGGAATATAAATTTATTTTATTTATTTACTTCATTAAGAAAGTACATTGTTTCTTCCTCAGAACCTCCCACGTTGTCGATTGATGAAGTCTTTTCTCGACCATTACCATGTGTTTTAAAGATCTTTTTATTATTTGAACTCTATTGTATACTCCCTCCGTTCACCAAATGGGATCACATGTTCCACAATGATGTTTCATGTCCTATTTTACTAATTAAATGATTGCCACATGTCATAATCAATACCCAAAATTCAATACTTGCCCCAAGAGTTTAATGGTCATTTGTAGTGTATAATTTTTTTATATTGTGAAACACCAATGAAACACCGAAAATGTAACAGGAAATTCAACTTGTCTTTCACAGTCAGTCTATCTACTTTACCATTTTGGGCCGTCCACTTTTAATCCATCCATTTCTAGGGTTGGCAACAGGGCGGGTATGGGGCGGGTTTTAATAATATCATCCCCGAACCGTTTGAAAACTTTCATTCTCGAACCCGCCCCATACCCCGTCGGGGAATTAATTTTGCACCCCATCCCCACCCCTATCGGTGTCGGGTATCTCCCAAACCGAACTGAAATAATTTTTTATAAATTTATTATAATTATTATATTATTTTAAAAATAATGAAATTATAATTTAAAAAAAATTTAAAATACATAAAAAATATAAATTAATTAAAAGAGACATATAATGTTTAATTCAAAGTTTACACATATTATTACTTTTATTGATATATATATCGGGGCGGGGTATTTAAATACCATCCCCGCCTCGTTTTTATTTTTATTTTTTTGGTTTTTCCCGAAACACGAACCATACCCGGTCAAAAGTAAAAAAACCGCTCCAATCGGATCGGAGTCGGCTTGGTTGACTTTGATTTCGGATTCCGTTGCCATCTCTATCAATTTCCCCTTTTAGATACATGAGACTCACTCATACACTAATACAAATAAAAATGAGACTCACACTCTCCATTAATTAATACAACTACCCACTACACATAAATAATAATACTCCTTAATTCACGTGTAAAAAGTAAATGAATACATCGATATTGGACGAAGGGAGTATAATACACCCCCGTGATCCATCCTTGAAATTCAATGCCAATTGGAACTCTATTTTGGCTTGTCTTTAATTAACGATCATCTTTCATTTCTACTCCACATCAATTAATAACGAATTAAATCAAAATTTTAAACACTGAATTATTATTATTTATCCTATCAAAATTCAAAATAATAATGAGTTAATATTATTTGTTAAATTTACTTTTTTTTTACTTAAACTTAAATATCTCCAAGTTGGTGCATGATCATTTTAGGTTTCATCAAATAAAAAATTCTTTTTTATCCAGTCAGACCATGAAATAATATAACTATCCTTAATGAAAAATGTGGAGTCCACTTTATCCAAAGTCAAATGTATATCCCCTCCATTCACCATTTGGACTTCCAGCAGCCGGCGGCGGAGAGCGGTGGAGTCTGCGGGCGGTCGGTGACAGTACGTTGATTCCATGAAGGTTTGAAGGTATAAGCATTAGCTATGATCAATTTCCTTTATTTATTTATTTATTTTATGGATATCCTTAATTTCTTCTTAATCTCTCGCGTCGCATATTGACGTATAGAACGGGTTACATTATTCTACTATTTTCCATCTCAATTATTTTAATTTATTAAAAGTGTTGACTTAATTATAACTATTACTTTTAAGTAATTCCATAAAAATGATAAATTAAGTGAAATTGATTTCAATATATTTGTACATCGATTAGATAACACAACAAATCAATGAACACCAGTATATATTCAATCCTTGTTTGAGTTTGGAAATAAGTTAAATTTACGAGTCACTTTGCTTATCTGCGAATAAAACTAATCACATGCAGTTAATATATAAATATATATATATATATATATATATATATATATATATATATATATATATATATATATATATATATCAACTTAAGATAAGCTTAAAAGGTTAGAATTGTGTCATCATAAATTTTAGAGTTAAATTATGGTGCACCTAGTTAATTAATACTCCCTCCGTCTCGAATAAACCTTTACTTTTACTGTTCCACGTTGTTTAAAAAAAATTATATTTTGACTTTTTCAACTCATTTTTTATAGGGTAAAACTGTCCAAACATTAGGGTTTAGGGTTTGGATTAACTTTATCATTAAAGTTAATCCAAACCCTAATTACCGAAAAATAAATAAAAATACCAAAAAAAATTAATTCCAGAAATTATTTTTTAAAAAACTGTAACTTCAAAACATCAGCAGAAATTATAATAAAATCTCACAAAAATTACAGATTTGATACATCATTATAATAAAATTACATAAATTACAGAAATTAAAGAAATTTGTTACACTTCCATTAAATTACAGAAATTGAAGCATTACATAAAAAAAATACAGTTTTCTTCTCAATAGAAGAAGCTAGAGAAATCTTCATTTACCTGTTCATAGACTACTGAAAGGACAAACAATGAAGTGAATTCATGTGAATATGACAACATTTATAGAAAATGACCTTTAAATAAATTGTTAGAATCAATATTCATACAAAGGTGAACCATCAGCCTATTTTTTCATCATTTGGAACTTGTTTTCCTCCTAAAACACCTTAAAAGTGATATATTCCCTCTAAAATTGGCCTTTACTTTATTTTCCCACCAAATATTTCAACAAACCTCCATTTTCCCTCTAATTTTATTTTGAAGTATTTTTCCCTCAGATTTTAATTTCATCATTGAGATTTGTTTCCCACCAAAACTGTCATTTGATCATTTTTTTGTTACCAAATGTGTCACTAACCCTCTAATTTTTTCCTCTAATTTTCTTATGAATTCTTTTTGAATTTTTTGAAAATTCCCTCCCAAGTCATCACAATAAATATGGTGGGACAAAGATCAAACATTAATGCACTTAGTTAACATTAAATGGCACCCTCAAACCCTAACCTCACTCCACACACAAGAAATCTAATTGGGCAATTCCTTTTAAGGCATAGCAGCCATGGAAACATTCACCATGGGAAAGCTAGGGAGGCAGCACTGATATTTGGGGTTACTAAGAGAACAGTATTCAATGTTTGGGTAGCTGCTAAATTGCAGATTGAAGAAGGCAAGCCAGTCCACTTCATTTCTAACAAAAAAAGTGTTGCAAAGCCAAAAAGGGTTAACCTAGATCCTGATCAAATGAAAGAGATTGCTTTTGAAAATAGAGGTATAATTAGAGGTCTTACTGGGCAGTTGAATGTATCCAAATCAACACTGGGAAGGTGGATAAAAAAGGGAGAGATCAAAGCTCATACAAACTCAATCAAGCCTGAGCTAACTCCGGAAAACAAGCTTCAAAGGCTCAACTACTGTTTGCATCAGATTCATCATGACAGTAACGCAGACAAATTGATGTTTGATGAAATGTACAATGTAGTCCATATTGATGAAAAATGGTTCTACATGACAAGGGTGAATGAGAGGTACTACATCATACCAGGAGAGAAAGTGCTACACCACACATGCAAGTCAAAGAAATTCATAACCAAAGTAATGTTCATGTGTTCCGTATCTAGGCCTATACTTGGAAGTGAGGGGTAGGTTTTATTTGATGGAAAAATAGGCATCTTTCCTTTTTCAAGGATTGAGACAGCAAAAAGAAAGTCAAAGAATAGGGCAAGGGGGATATTGGTTACTAAACCATTTGACACCGTCAACAAAGAAGTGATAAGAGACTGCATAATCAATCAGGTAACTCATGTCCATCTTTTTAGGATCATTTACTAGTTTGAAACAATTAGTGTCTTTACATGATTAGTTTCATAACTCAAGTATTGTCTTTATTAGTTTACTTTCATAAGCTTATTTACCCAAATTGACAGATAATTCCAGCCATAAAGGCTAAATGGCCACTAAATATGAGTAAGGATATAATTATCCAACAGAATAATGCAAAACCACACATACTTGATACTGATGTGGACTTTGGAATGACTGCAAGATCTGATGGATTCAACATCAGACTTCTTAACCAGCCTCCAAACTCTCCAGACACCAATATCAATGACCTAGGGTAGTTAGGGCTATACAATCACTACAGTGGGAAACAACAAGCTACAATGTGGATGATTTGATCAAGATTGTGAGAATCTCCTATGACAACCTAACACCAGCTACCCTCAATAATATGTTTCTTAGCCTACAAGCCTGCCTAATTGAAATAATGAAGGTGAAAGGGAGTAACAACTATAAAGTGTCACACCTGGGGAAAGCTAAGATGATAAGGGAGGGAACTTGGCCAATCAATCTTGAGATTGATGCAGAATTGGTAATGGGCTGCATATTGAAGCTGCTAAGGGAGGAGCCCAACTATAAACTGGTTTATGACATTGCAGAGCTTGTGCAATGTTTTGGTGTTTGATCATCTACTGTGGATAATCTTTTTTGTTGTTTATGCTCTGAAACTGACCATTTTTTGTTGTTTACAGCATAAACACAGGACTGAACAATGTCTTTTTGATGTTTATGTGTTGTTTAAGCTGTAAATATTGAACCTATAGTAATAGTATGGTCTTTTTGTTGTTTACAGCATAAACAATAGGACTGTACACTATTCTTTTGTTGTTTATGTGTTGTTTAGTTGTAAACGAACATCATATATGGCCTTTTTGTTCACAATGCTCTCAGAAAGAATTTCATCACCGCGCATGGTCTCCTAAAAGGCTTCTTATACCTATTGGTGACTGCTACGATATTAAAAAAATAATCAAGCGCCTCCAACATAGGTATGAAACCTAATGGTGACACTGAACACCTAATTTTTGGGACGAGAACAAGTTTATTTAAGCTTTTTCTAGCAAGAGAGGTGCTTAACCCTCTGAATAACATCATCATTGGGTCATGGTCGCCTAAATAGGTTTGTATATAACTATTGGTGACTCAATACACTTATCACTATAGCTGGTTCATATTACATGATCATCACAGCATTGAAACCTTAGTCCTCGGAATATATTCGTCATTGAGCTACTTTAAAACCTACATTTAATCCCAAATTTAGTTTGACATCATCAATACAGTACTCATGGACAAGTATTATTAGCCACAAAAAGCCTCACAGGGCCGAGTAAAGAGCAAATCAACCATCAATAGCAACCAAAATGCATCACATAGCCACATAGAGGCCTCACAGGGACAATTAAACACATGTTGCATTCAAGTTTAAACATTTCAGTGCCTCATAGGGTCTAGTACTGTTCAAATATTCCCATCATCAACCAGCAAATGCCTCAAAGGCTCAAGAAAAAAGCAAACAGAGCCTCACAGGGCCAAAATAGATGCCTCACAGGGCCAATTAATCATATGTTTCACACATATAAACAATTCAATGCCTCACAGGGCCAAATAAATTCATGTTTCATCAATTCAGTGCCTTATAGGGCTAAATCAAGTGTATTCAATATCAATCAAGTGCCTCACAGGGCCAAAAAAAGCACATAAAGCACGTACCAAGCCTCACAGGGCATCCCAAGCTACAGAATTTAAAAAATAAAAGAAGATAGGGATGTACCGATAAGCTGGAAGAAACATACAGACCATCTCATAGATGAACTGTTGATATCTAACAGATGCATCATTTTGGGAAAAGTTTTCCCCGACATTTGTAGCCCCGACGTTGAAACTATTAGATCAAAAAACCATCCCATAACCACCATTAAATCAAACAAAATAATTAAAATTTTAAAAAATAAAAATAACTATACCCTAAAAAAACTATCCATTAACTCTAAGTGTACCGGTGTACCCGGTGCACTACAAAATAACCTCAAATGCTATTACATAATGAGATATGATTGCAGAAATAGGATTGGTGCAGGGTGCATTGCACCTTTTCACTCACTCTTCTATTTTTAGTAGGCAAAAATACCTGCGCACCCGGGGACACATCGTACCCCCATGGGAACATAACACTTCCCCTCCATATTCTATTTAAACCTATGTATTGTTAGGGGTTTAAATTGCAAAGGGGCACGAAAATTGCAAAGGGGCACGGTATCCCCGGGGCACAAGAACCTCACTCTTTTTAGTATTTGTCATACTTAGGGTATCACCAGTGGTGTACCCAATCCCAGGTACAAATTTTTGCCACATCACTGTCACGTCACTGCCACATCAAAAGTAAAAAATTCTTTAAATTTGTACCTATATCTCCCCAATCATTCCAAATACAATTAATACTATTTAAGGGCCCCACCATCAAATATAATTTATACACATTATTAATTTATTAATTTTTTTATCTAATTTCATTTTATGAAAAGGTTAATTAATTTTTATTTATATTTAATTAATTTAATTTAAATTATAATCAAACTTTATATTAATTTTTTTATAATAAATTAAAATAATACTTAAGTACTTTTATTTGAATAGCAATTAATTTTCTTTAATACTTTTTTTATTGATTAGACGAAATAATTATAGTTAAAAATAAATAAATGCTTAAATTTTTAAGATTAAACCCCAAATTTCATTAAAAATATTTAATATTACAACAACACATAATACAAAAATAATACATTAAAATTAAAATATTTCATAATGAAAGTAAAACTTTTCTAAATATTGCCGAATAGTTCCATTAGATTCATTTGGGGATTTGAGTAGATTGGAAAATGGGGGGGGGTAATATTTGGATTTATTGGACGAAAGTTTGGGTTTTTAGATGGTGAATTCTCATTCAAATTGGAATTAAACCAATTCGTCCAAGAATTTTTATCCATTGTGAATATTTTATGAAACTTCAAAATCGTGAATGTGGGAGTGGTGTGAAAAAAATACAACTTATTATACACCTGTTTATAGAAGCATTTAAAAAAATAATTAAAAAATTAAATTTCCACACATATTCGTTAAAAACTTTTTAACGGCTATTTTTCTGACAAAAGTTGTAATTCCACACATATCCGTTACAAAAAATATTGCATTTTAAATTTGAATTAAAAGGAAAAAAGGCATAAATTGCTATCCTTAAATTACCATTAATTTTGATGATATAAACAAAAATAATATTACCGTTACTTTTGGATTAAAAAAAGTTAAACAATTGGTAGGGTTCACAAGATCATTACCTTTCACACTCTTCCCACACGGTTTTAATGCACGCACTGCCAAGATACACCACTCTCATTAATGTGACGTACACGCGCCTTTGTGAGATTGGGGTGAAAGGCATTAATTTCATTTACTTTTTGGATATAATATATTGTACCCAACTCTCTATCTCCCAAAGGTAAATTATACCTAGACCCAGGTACAACTAAATTGACACATAGGAATTGTACATAACATTAGTTGATATTTGAATAAAATTTTCTTTTTCCGATTTAGAAATAAAAAATAAAAAACGATAACTTCTCCATGTGCTTTAAATCTTCAACTATTATAGCTTTGCAATGAAAATTGCACCTATATACAACTTAATTCGGTGGGACATCAATTGGGCCTGCAATCAACTTATCAGGCCTCAAAGAGTTTATCTCATCAAAATTGATTACAATTAACACCAATTCTTTCTTTCTTTCTTCTACACGTATCAATCATTAAACGTAGCCTACTCATAATTTAATATAATACGAGTTTTTATTATTTTCAAATTATAAATAACAGATTTTAGATAAAAGTTTTTCTATGTCTTATATTTGCTCTTTATTTTTTGATAGCGTCTATGATTTGCCTTAATTAAAAATTAATTAATTAGGAATAATAATAATAGTGATAGTAACAATAATTTGCTATAACCTATAAAACAAAACTATAATATAATTAATGAATTAATCAATTCTATTTTGTACCGGACACCAGATTTTTAATAAATAAATAAATAATGGAGTAATAATTATAAAAAATAAAAATAAAAAAGTCAAATCATAATCCGCCCCCATATGTATGATATATCGAATCGAATTTTTAGTTAAAAAGAATTGTAATTCACCCTTTCTATTAGTTTTTGGAAGGCGACCCAAATAAATAGAAAATTCAATTTTATCCCACACTTCCCGCCTATATAATAATAATCTCCTGATAAAACAATTTTTAGGATTTTTTTTTTGCTAAAACTTTATCCAAAAACTATTCCAGATAGGATAACTATTTCGTTTTTTATTCAATTTATTTATTACTAATTCATTAGTTGAATATATATACCACGTGTTGTAATTATTTTTTAAATTATTGTTAAATATATAATGATTTAATATATAGTCATTTAATATGATATAATATTTTTACAGAAAACTATGTAATAATAGGAGTTGCTTTCTTATGAACTGGTGAGGGAGTATATTTTTATTTTTACCTTGATGCATATTAGATAATAGTACTTTTCTCATATTTAAAAAACAATACAATTTACAGAAATTTTATGTAAAACCATTTAATTACACGTAGTCATTTATATTCTTCAAATATCAATTATGTCAATGTGAATACCTACCTATATTTGTCCAGGGTAAGGCTTGCTTAAGATTATGATTATTTTACTTTTTTATGATTAAATATTATTTTTTTTAGAGTGTATATTAGGTGCACCCGGGTGCACCATTGCACCCATATTTGTATAACTTTTTATTCTATTTTGTATACATGTTATTCTCTTTTGTATACGTGTTTTGTAATAATTGTATACTTTTTTCACACTAAATTTTTCATTAAAAAAATAAGCATTCATATGTGTATAACTTTTTATTCAATAGTGTATACATGTATTTTAATAATTGTATATTTTTTTACACTCAATTTTTTATTTAAAAAATTAACAATTAAATTGTATACATTTTTACTCATAATTGTATATGTTTTTGCTTATATTTGTACGTGGTGCACACGAAGCTTCGTGTGCACTCGGGTGCACACTATATTTAGCCATTTTTTTATTATACAATCTTAAATAATTTTATGGTATACATAATGAGATCCCTTTGCCATTTTTGTGTATCACTTAAAAAAAAATTAGCAACGAAATTTATAAACGGAATTTAATCAGTTGGTAAATAACAGTGAATTAGCAACCAAAATAATATTTTCCTATTAGCAATGGAATGCCAACGGATTTATTCTCTATTTTACCAAGGGAATTCAATCCGTTGATAATTACGATTAACAAATGAATCATTATATAAATTACCACGGAATTTTTAGCAACGGAATTGATTTTTCGTTGCTAAAAATTTACCAACCACCAGTTTACCAATAGAATATTAAGTTTTAATTCCATTGTTAAATAAAAATTGGGTTTATTTTGCAACAATACTTAAAGATGATGGTTTTTTTTGCAATTTCTCAGAAGTGAGGATTAATTTGCAATAGGAGTAAAGTTCGTGATTTTTTTTGCAATTAACCCAATAATTTTTTGTAGTGTATTATCTTTTATGTCACTGATTATAATTGATATATAAAAGAGGAAGGAAATTCAATTATTGTTCAGGGAACTATTTTTTTAAAGGTACAGTTTTCTTCCAATATATATAATTCATCCAAAAATTTGACAAATGAAATATTATACCAAAGTAATACAATAAATCGGACCAGAGACGTCTATTTAATAATTAATTTTGGGAAAACACATGGGCAAATACATGTGGTTATTATAAGAGACCTCCTTCCCCGTGTAATTTCATATTGAAATATCCTCATCACTCTAACCAAAATTAATTCTATAGACGTTAATTCTATCATGTAAACTCCTTTTCATATTAAAAGCCCTTCATCTCTCTCCATCCTAAATTAATTCTTGACATTAATTGCATCATGAAAACTCCCTTTCATTTCATGATCTTCATAATCACGATCCTACTCTCCACCACCCAAACCACCATCTCCATGGCGGCCGTCGTTGTTTCCGTTGCACCGAAAACCGATCATTCGACAACTGACGATCATCATAAACATGATCAAACGGCAAAAGAAATCGAATCACAGAAACGAAAAGTTCCAACAGGGTCCAACCCTCTCCACAATAAAAGATAGTATTCTGATCATATTATTTCAAGGTTAATTAATCAGCCTACTTCTCGCAATATATATATTATGATTTCATGATCATGTATTTAATTATGTATATAAACATCTTCTTCTTTTCGTTATAATGTATTTGGTCGTACATTGTACATTGTGAAGAATAAACCTTATTCAATCATAGGTAAGTTTGTAGATGTCTTAGATTGAGTATGGACATGATGTATAGAAGAAACAGATGCATCAGTTGGTTTAATCATCAAGTTGACAGCAAGTCTAACAACCGGTGCATAAGGTGAGCAGGGAAGTTTGAGGAGTTTGTTTGGTAGTTAAACGGATGAGTTAGGAGCGGTTGAGCATATGGCTGGAAAGCTTGATACATCAGCTGTTAGTTGGGATCGGTTTCAGTAGGGATGGCAATTTGGGCCCGCCCCGGTCCGCCCCGCCCCGGCTCGCCCAGATTGGGCCGGGTCCGCCCCGCCCCGCACAGAGAATGGGGCGGGTCCGCCCCGCCCCGTGTACGTGCCAGGTCGGATCTGGGTCCTAGCCTCGCCCCGGCCCGCCCCGCCCCGCCCCTAAAATATAAAATTTTTTATTTAAAATATTTATTATATAATATAATTTATTAATTTATATTAAATATTATACATACATTTTTATTTAACTTAAATAAAAAAATCATATATAGGAATTATATATAACTATTACAAAATATTTTATTACAATATTATATATATCATTGAATATATAATGTAATAAAATAATTTTAAAAATGAAAATAAAGTTTAATTATTTAATTTAAAATTTAAATTTACTTCATTTTATTTTAATTTAAAATTTTTTATTTGAATTTATTATAATTTAAAAAAAAAAAAAAAAAAAACGGGGCGGGGCGGGGCGGACCCGCTCCGCATAGGGACGGGCACGGGTCCTCAATAGCCGACCCGTACCGGGGCACGGGGCGGGGCGGGGCGGGAAAAAAGGGGCACGGGGCGGGGCGGGCCACCTAGGTACCCGGCCCGATCCGCCCCATTGCCATGCCTAGGTTTCAGTTAGTTTGGTAACCGTTTGATACACCAACTGCAGGCTCTAAGTCGGTTCAGCAAGTTGATCCCGTAACTTTCTGTTTTCAGCTAAGTTGTGTATATAAAGTTGTATTCACAGTTTTATTCACGTGTAATCACCTCACCTATCAATGTAGCAATAAGATATCTCTCCCGTGGACGTAGGAGTTTCATCTCCAAACCACGTAAATCATGTCTCGTCTCGTTTTTCTTTTCTTCTATTTCGTAATATGTGCTCTTGTGCATATGTAGAGTGTGTAGTCTTTCTTGTGTGAGTTTTCTGCCAATTTCATGACATACATTAATTTATGTAGGAAATCTTTGTGATAATATTGTAGAGGTTGAATTTTGTATGTAAATTGTTACATTGTACGCATATAAGATAAGATACAAAAGTCACGTTTCGAAGTTAAGTTTGAGGATTTAGACTTTGGTTTTTCCTTGCTTAATTAAAGCAAACATATCCTTGTGAGTGTTTGTATATATATGTTTTTTCTCAAATGTGGGTAGATATTGACCTTGCAATAATTCGGTATGTATTTTCCTTAATATTTTGCATGGTGTAACATTTTATATGTCATATTATTACATAAATGAAAATATATATACTCTGAGAAGGAAAGTATAAAATTCAAAATAATGATCAGATTTTATTTTCACCCTTATGTGTCAAATGCAATCATATACAATTAGGACTTAAAATTTCAATACTTAAAATGAAAAATAAAAAAATAAAAAAGGTTACGTAGTAGAAAAATCAAGACATCAATATCAATCTGAGATAATTAAACATATGAATCCATGCATATTAGTTTGACTCAAATACAAAATATTTAAAATTGGTAAGAAATTAATTCACGATCGATATACAATTAAACGTAAAAGAACTTCTAAAGGTAAAGGTTATACATTAAATAATTGATTAATATATTAAGAGTTGATATTTTGTGTACATATATACTTATATTTATATTAGTTTTATTTATATTTTTAATAAATATATTATTTTTTTATATTTAATTTTTCATTAAAAAATAAAATAAAAATTTTTAAAAAATTTGCTAATACATTGTATAAATGCTTATTCATTAATTATTGTATAATAATATGTTCTTATTAATTAATGTATTTTTTTATATATGAATTGGTGAGGAATTTTTCTTGTCTAATTCCAATTATAATTCAAAGAAATTGTTTTTAAATGGACAAATTATGATATAAGTCGAGTCACAACGTGGGCCCCATAGTTTGAATATTATTCCTCACAAGTCACAACCACCAAACGCTCAAAGGATCATTTATTCAACTCTTATCTCAACTTCGTTCATTAGTCTGTTTTAAATAAGGGGAGTGGAAGTAAGGGTCATTGGTGTTTGCTAACTATTAATTGGACTAATAATTAATATTTATGGATTAAAAAAATATGTCTTAAATAAATATATTAGAAGTATCACAATTATTGCCTAAATTTACAAGAATTTAATGTTCCTTTGTTGAGATACGAGTAATATTTTAATTTTAGTAAAATAACATATTATGAAAACTAAAATAAAACATTATTCTAAAATAGGATCCTTATTACTAAATGAGTGAGGCTCTTATGCCTCAGGAACACACCGTGTCTCCATGCATGTGAATACAAGAGTTTTAATACTAAAACTCTTGTGTTCACATGGGGACACGGTGTGTTTCCGGGAGTACAGGAGTTTTTGCCTCACTAAACACTCACACTATTAATCATGTAATGATAATGCCGGTACAAAACAAATATAAATATTCAATGACAAAGTTTTGTGTGAGACCATCTCACGGAATGACTTTCGTGAAACGAACAAGAAGTAATACTCCCTCCGTCTCATAATATTTTTCATGTTTACTATTCCACGTTGTTTAAGAAAAGTTGTACTTTTTGACTAACTTTATTAACTTTGGAGGGTATTGTAGTATTTTTAGGTAATAAAAAAGTATAAAGTAATGATATGTGTGTGAAAAAGGAGTGACAAATTTGAAATTAAAATAGCCTTTGAGGTTGTTAGATAATGTGATGTTTCCTTTTTTGGGGTGTGAAAAGTTTTGTGGAACAAATAAATAAGGAAAGTATAAAATGTATTATAGGACGGATAGAGTATCTTTTATAACTGAAAGTGACATTTTATGAGGAGATGTGATACTGTAAATTATTTCATGAATAATAGTATATATAAAATAAATAAAAGTGATAATATTTAAAAATAATAATAATCAATTACAAAAACATAAAATGGTCTTACATTGCGACGGTTTCATACAAAGGCTGACTCATAGTATTCAAAATCATAATTATACACTTGTTTTTAATGAAACTTTTTTTTAAGTTAGTTTATTGATTTATTTTTATTTAATATTTTTAAGTATTAAAGGAATTAGTAAGTTAATTATATGAGTTTAAAAAAAAAAGTTAATTATATGAATTGTAAAGGGATAATGAGTTTAAAATTAAAATGTATGAGAAGGTTGTTATATTGAATAGAGTGCGAATACAATAAAGAACGATCCAAAAAGAGTGTAAATATAGGAATGAGATGGGAAAGTAATAGAGTTTGTATTCGGTGCAAAAAGAGTGTAAATATAGGAATGAGATGGGAAAGTAATAGAGTTTGTATTCAGTGCTAAGGGTGCACCCTATGTATATAATTTTTTTTATTTTATTTTATATACGTATTATTCTATTTTGTATATATGTTTCTTAATAATTGTATATCTTTTTCACACTCAGTTTTTCATTAAAAAACTAGCATTCATATGTGTATAATCTTTTATTTAATATTAATAGTGTATACATATTTTTTAATACTCAATTTTTTATTAAAAAAAACTAACAAACAAATTGTGTACATTTTTGTTCATAATTGTATATGTTTTTGTTCATAATTGTATACAATCTAAAAGTGGGTGCACCGTATCATTGGGTGCACCCAGGTACACAGTAGTATTAGCCAAAGTAATATATTGAGTGATGCTATATATATTTCATGTATAAACTTAAAATTATACAAATTATTCTAAGAGTGAGGCTCTTGTGTTCCGGGGACATCGTGTCCCCAATCTCAATTTAGCTCTTGTGTTCCTGCGGACACCATGTCCCCAAACTCAACCCCTAGCAATAAATAAAATTAAATAGAATATGGAGGAAGAGAGTTAGGAGCACGATGTCCCGGGAACAGAGGAGCTTTTGCCTTATTCTACTTTATAGAAAACATTTCCTTATCCGTTCCAAAAAAAAATAAAAATAAAAAAGCTTCTGCTCTCTAAAATATTTTTTCTTGATCTTAATGATGTAATTTGACTAATAATTCACAACCACTGCTTAAAGGAACCATACTAATTATCCGCTTTAAATTAATTGAGTGATTACAATATATAATTATATGTCATTTATAGATTTTTATAAATTATTGAATTCTTATATAATTCCAATTAGACAATGATTAAACTGACTAATTGTATGTGTTCGTATCTATATGAGAATATTATTGATGTGATTAAAGAAGATATTAGAGTAAAAAAAGGGAAAAAAGACGTTTAAGTACATAATTAGACTGGTTGATTATATATGTCTGCACTTATTCATTTTCTTTTGTTGGCAAAGAAGTTGTATTGAAATCTTAGTCACGTAAATTATTACATTATTGAATGATCATCTTTTATCACCTACTTGTTGTATAATTAGAGCAAGTATGCTTTGAAATTGCTTCAAGAGTCACGATGAATTATTCTTTTTTATTTATTAGTTATCACATTTCTTAAAGGATAATAATCCCTCCATTTCAATTGGCTTTTTAGCTCTTCTATAAGTATGAAATTTAAGAAATACTATTTCTTTAGTAATTATCTTTTTTTTTTAAGTAATGCATTTTCTTTAATTTAGATAAAATAAATTTATATGTATTGTGTTTATTTATGCATACTATGTTAGTTAATGGGTGTTTATTAGCAATTTATATGCATGTTATGCTAATTAAAAAGGAGTTTTTTTCTATAGTAGGGTGTTTATTTATGTGATATTAGACGTTTTAATTTTACAACACAATTACTAATAAGTCACAGATAAAGCATGTTTGACATTATTAATGACGAAAAAATTCATTTAATTTTGGCATGTTTACCATATATACTCCTTTTTGGGAAAATTTCACCTGATACCATAAGAATTACTTCAATACAATTTTAGTTCGGTAGGAATTCACTAGTCTCATAGCTAGCGGTTTTGGTCCCATAAAAATTTTATAACCATAATTTTTTAAAAAATTTTATCCCAAATTAACTTGTATTATTATAAACTATCAGATATATATTATTTTCTATCTTTCAACACAGACATAGTCCGACAATTCCCATCTGTTTTCTTTCTCAATAAACATTGTATTAGTTTTCTTTGGGGATTATTTTTGCAAATTATGGAATCAAATCTACAAATTGCCATTTTGGTCTTGCTAACGGTTTAGAATATTTCGTTAACTATTAACAGATTTTGATGAAAAATTAATATGGAACTAAATCTGCCAGTTTTGGAATTTTTTGGCATTGAGCAATTCTTACATGACCAAAAATGTAATTTTGCCACTCCTTTTCTCCATATTAAAATTACAAAACGATATGGAGTATAAATTTACCCTTCGGAAGTTATATTAATTTCGTATATCAATTACTTACCTTAAATAGATGAAATTAAAATTATGGAATACTACAAAATAAAAGTAACTGTAATAAATAAATAATAAAATAAAATAAACTGTCAACTCAATGAGCTTAGTTCATGAAGGAACATTTAACCTAATTCTCCAATACAACATATTATTTCCAATCTGCATCCGAAAACAAGCATAAATTCTCATATTTATTACTATCATCGTTACAGAAAACAGACTCTGTTGAGTACTGAACACGCGGCATTGACACATCAGCAGTGATCTAATATGCAGCCAGTTGGCATTGACACGTCAGCAATAACTCCAGTAGTTCGTTTGGTATCACATACATGTACAGGTGTTTATTGCAATTGGTACAACATGTAATATTCATTCAACTTGAAACCTTAGATCCAAGTGTTGTTGAAAGCTCTTTGATCAGAGCATTCTCTTTCACAGGTCCTTCCTTCTCCAAATGCCATTTCTTTGACAAATTTTCAACCCAAAATTGGAAAAGAATTAGCAACAAGCCACCTTATGACCTATAACATCTTCTTGATTAAACATACGATACCCGATTTCTCAAGGGGGCTAATCGCTCTCTGAACGTCTCAAACTTTGGCTAATCCGAATATCATCACAGTGAAAACTTCAGCTCAACTTTAATAGTTATCGGTATTGAGAAACCGAGAAAAGAATGGACGTATATGTAACAAGCATTCATCTTCAAGATGTCCTTGTATTCATCCCGATCAATGAAAAATGTTTGCATGATATGCTTATAACGCAGATAATATTATTCTCAACGAACACGAATCATGTCCAAGAGTTCTCCACTTCAGGTGGCAGGATCAAACCAATATTTTAAATTTGAAATTTTCACACAAAAGTCATGGCTGTATTTTCTGTATACAATCAAAATTACTGAATAACAGGTATTGTGAATGTAATACTTACGAAATTGTATTTCACTTTTCTCTGCTAATCACGTTCTACACGTTCCTTGCAGTATGTTGATCACGTACTTTGAGTGGTATTGTTCTGGATTAGAATCCACTGTAGATTATATATAGGAACTAAAAATTATAATACTTTCCTTATTTAAATTGTTTATTTTATTTTATTTTTTACATTATTACCTTAGTTTTATGTAAGCGCTTTTTTTGCCCTTTTAAATTGTACTGGATTCAAAGACTAAAACGACCCTCCAACACACTTCCTAATTGACTCGAGTATCAAAATAAACATGTATGCCTGCCTTTAACTACATCCACTGTAGGAGGAGAAAGAGCAAACTGACCTAAGAGAGTTGATTTTTTTTGTGCCAGGAAGCGTAACGTCTTGTCCCATATTCATTTCATTAATTCTCTTCATTCCCTCCCTACATTACATGCATTAAGATCACACTGGTAAACATCCAGGATAATGTGAGGAATATAGTTCAACTCATTCTCGTCTTTGTTGATTAACACACGAAGAATGCAGAACTTGCACACACCATTCTCATCTTCATCTGCGATGAGGGTGATAGATTTTGAGACAAAGTCTTTAGGCACTGATGATTTTTCAGGGAACCAATAACACCCGCTAGAAGATATATATATTATAGTACTAGTATCACCAAGATCAATGTTAATGTTGTGTCCTGATGTACTAGTCAAGCAGAGGTCTTTTCCAAGTATCAAAGAGTGAAAACCTAGGTCAAAAAATCCTAAACAATTTTTCCAACGTCGACTAGGAGGGGGAAGCTGAAAATCAAGGATGTAACTAGTTTTTCAACTTGTCAGGTCTACTTGGACGAGCAAGACAGAGTTTATAATTGGTGTAGCACGCACCCTTCGAACACGTACAGTGTGGATTCAAAGACATCATTAAATGCCTTATCACACCTTAGGACTTAACAAGCTGAACCCTCCCCCGGAGTCACCCTCAGATTCAAGATCCAAACAAATGATTTCATATAAACCTTTTCGATATTGATCCAGGACTATGTAACACCTTTTTTGATGATGGTGGCAGTGATCTAATCTACATTTAGGTTTAAATAAAATAAAGTTGTTAGTTTTCACGCAAAGAAAATAAAAGAAACAGACAAGACATTCAAAATAATCCTCCAATTAATTAAAGTACCAGTGGTGGTATTTGCGGAGGGAGAGTAGAGTAGTCTTCGCAATGGCATTGGCATCAGTGAGAGAGATCGCGAGAGATGGTATTGGCATCGTGCCCTAAATGCCATCGCCACAGAATTAGACTTTGAATTGGGAATAGAGATGGTGCCGGTGGGCATAAAAATATTTCTATAATTTTATTACTGGAGTACAATTTATTACTATCATTACAGAAAACACTCTCTTTAGTATACTGACCACGTGGAATTGACACATCAGCAGAAGCACATTGAAATATGCGGCCAGGTGGAATTGACACGTCAGAAATGACTCCAGTACTTCGTTTGGGGTGACACATACATATGTACAGGTGTTTATTGCAATTGGTAAAACATGTAGGATTCATTCAATTTGAAACCTTAGATCCAAGTGTTCTTGAAAGCTCTTTGATCAGAGCATTCTCTTTCACAGATTCTCCCTTCTCCAAATGCCATTTCTTTGACAAATTTTCAACCTAAAATCAACCCAAAATTGGAAAAGAATTAGCACCTATGCCATGACCTATACCATCTTCTTGATGAAACAAACAATACCCTAGTTCTCAAGGGGGCTAATTGCTCTCTGAACGTCTCAAATTTTGGTTGAACGAGGTCCTTCCCTTTGATCCGAATATCATCACTCTACAAATGACACAACAAAAACTTCAGCTCAACTTTAATAGGTATCAGTATTGACAAACCGAGAAAAGAATGGACTTATATGTAACAAGCATTCATCTTCAAGATATTGGATGTGCTAACAAGGGAAATGTAGGCAACAAATGAATAGGAGGGGCAAGCAAAATCTACTAGTCGAGCGAGGTCCAGTAATGAATTCTACTTCCCCTTAGCTTCCATATAACACGACCAACACCTCAATCAATTTTAAATCATTCTGCTTAAATATACTTAAGAAAGACTATTCACTCACAGAGAATAAGCACAAAATTTGTTTTGGGGTAACATTTGTCACATGAAGATAAAATGCTTTAGAAAGGCTATGATCATCTCAGGGTTTTAAGAGATCTACACTTACAGTTTTCACCTCGAGTTTTGAAGCTACAAGCCCAAAGATCAAGGTGGCACCGCCAAAAACAACAGCAGTAGCAACTGCGAATGCCGATCCAACTACCAAGAAGGCAAAACCAAAGACCTGAGTATTCTCAATTATAACTCAACGCAGTAAAAATGTTCAGAAACTTCATTACAACTTATGAATTGCACAATAGGGACAGAGAATAAAAGAAATAGCAGAGCAGAATATCAATCTATCTGAAAAACGAATCAGAACGTACTTTGGGATAGTCCAGCAGCTACAGCTTTCAACTTCTCAGGGTTGATGGGGGGGTGTTTATACTGCCTCAAATCATTTGCAGTTGAGGCTAAGACGGAGTGGTCTGGATTGGGCAGCTGCCACCTGTGTGTCATCAGAGGTTAGCCATCAATGCTGACACAAAAACATCAACGAGAAAAGAGTTCGTATAAGTCACTGTTCGCTGATCAAAAGAACTGCATTATGAAAAACATATTGTATGAACAAAAAACCACTTGAAAAAAAAATCAAATCTTGGAAGTTATGTCTTGTAGAACACTGAGAATCATGTTCGTATTTCAAAAGCAATTGAACACATTATGAAACACCAAATTAGAACAGGGATCACCGTAAACACACACATATATATACATAATAATCTAAAATTTCTTTATATCTTTCATCAAAGAAAAGTTTTAACCACCGAAAACCTTAATCAATTTCAAGCATTCTACTTAAACATTAAGAACATTAAAGAACCCTAATTCTTATCTCTTCCGATCAACAACTACAAAAATAGCAACATACACCACATAATAGAAATAAAAGAGTTTAACAAAACGAAAAATCAAGAGAAAGAACAAACTTTTTGGCTCCCAAAGTGACTTGTGGCAGAGAAACATAACCCCTAAGAGGACTAATAGCATCAGCCGACAAACCCGATCCACCTCGAAAGTTCGGGTCGGGCTTCAAAGCCCATTTCGACGCTTTGGAAAGAGAATTGCCCGAATCCGCGGGAGAAGTAAAGATTTTGGGAGGGAGAGAGTGCCCCAAAATCTCGGGCAGAACATCCGGCGACAGAGTTTGGGTATTTTCTACAATCGGTTTGACAATATTAACCTTTTGTTTTTCGAGGAGTCGGGTTACTGCTTGTCTGGATTCTTGCAAGAAATACGAACCCTCAGCGCTTGCTAATCTTCCTGCAAGGAAACTCATCCTTTGTAAACTTTCCCCTAGAATATGGTGGTGTCTGATACTCTGTTCTATGTTATATGTACGGATAATTTGTTTTTGTTTTTTAACTACTCATTGCCTCAAACTCGTTGAAAAGTCTCAAGTAAATTTCACCTGATTTGATTTTGTAATTTTTTACTTTTTGATTTATTTCGGATATTTTGACGTTGAGCGAGAGGATGTATTTTTACGATAATTCTTTTTTTAATTAAAAAATTACAATTACTTCCTCTCTCCTCTCTCTCGAACATGGTAAATGTGTCATTTGAGAACGATACATTGAGTCATTCCAATAGCTTTTTTTTTTTGCTGATAAATATTCCCTCCGTCCCTATTAAGAGGGTCATTTGCTTTTTGATAGGTAGATTAAGGAGTATTATTATTTAATGTGTAGTGGGTAGTTGTATTAGTATGAGTGTGAGTCCCAACATTTAATTGTATTAGAGGGGGTGTGGGTCTCATATGTGTAAAAAATAAAGGGAACTCTTTGAGTGGGACGACCAAAATGGAAAAATAATCCTCTAGCCTGGGACGGAGGGAGTATACATTATTTATCACAACACATTTTTTATTTGGAATTTTGACAAACATTTGTGAATTGATTTTGCGTAATTAATTATGTAAAACTTACTTGTTTATGTAATACTCCCTCCGTCCCACACTTATATTCACACTTTTCGTTTTCATCCGTCCCACACTTATGTTCACCACTCAAAAAATGAAACTTCACATTAACCAACAATCTCAAAAGTTATCTTAATTTCAAAAATACTACTCTCACCTAACACACATAACATACTTTGTAATTTATTTATTACATAAAAATACCACAATACCCTTAAAAAGTCAATAAAATTGGTTAAAAAATAACTTTTCTTAAACTCCGTATCTACCGTGTCGGTGAACTTAACTATATGACGGAGGAAATATATAAATGAGTTTAATTGTCTATATAATATGTTTACATGGGTTCACACTATTTTTTTTTTTTTTACAAAATTTAATCCAATTTGTGTACATCACAAATTATTTTAGTCCACCAAATATTAAACAATCTTGTTTATCTTCTAATCAAGCGTATCGAATAAAAAAACATTAACACTAATATATACATTTGGTGTAATATATGTCACTTAAAGATATACATTAAGTTTGACAAATGGAATAATAATTCACACATACTTTTTGATAGTAATATTTAACTTTCTTTATTACTTAAGAGTTGAAAAAAATGTATGAAATCCAATTTTTAACATATCTGATGAACGCACATTAAAAGAATAAGAAAAAAAAAGTGGTATCATTATTTTAGTTAGTTTTGGCAGAATGATTGAATTTATAGTCAAGACCAGATCCATACTTCCAAGCCTCAAGCCTTTGGTTCCATTGATATCTCATCTTTGCTGGCAATCTCTTCAACAATGGCCTGCAAACATTTCAACTCAATCTTATAAGGCATTGTACTGTAAATTATACGAATCACACGCACTCGTCTCATAAAAAAAAAAAAACTCATTCTGTAGTCCTGTTTCCTCTGCATCAAATGGCGATCGAACGTAGATACATGAACTTTAACGTTACCTGATCAAAGGATCGACGTAGGAGGATAGGAATGTATAGTATCCTAACATCACAAAGTGTCCTGACCAGTCAAGAAGGACAGGTACCCCAACCTGCATACCAAAATGCCATACCATGTCAAACCCCTCTCTAGCTCTGTGTATGAATGCATGTAAGTATAATGTACGTATGTAGTCATTAAACCTGGCTAAATATTGATGGTAGAATAAGAGGTCGAGACAGCATGATTAGGCCTAATGTCTTAACAAGAGGGCCAAACTGTATTACATCCTGTTATCCAAGTGTGTTACATTATATTAGTTCTTTTTCAACTTGAAGGAAATGAGGAGATGATCAGTAGAGGGTGTGTTGACCTGTAGGAACGGTCTAAGCACTGGATCTCCTAGTCTCTGTTGCATACAGGAGACGAAGAACACGAGTCGTTAAGGAAGAAAGATGAAAGAAGCAGTTAAGTTGTACTAGTTTAGAGTACCTGCATGCTCTCGAAATTGGCGTGTAAAAGCTCGTTGATGAAGGTAGGAGAAACATTGGATTGCTTTTTAGCTGACATGGCTCTTTGAAACAGCCAAGAAGCACTTAAGTTAGGCTGCACAAAGATTCCAATCAACACAAAAGAGCAGCAGAAACCTCGATGAGAGAGAGGGAACTGACCATATATGGGTTTAACAGTGATAAGCTATGGGAATCCAGAAAATCGTTGCTGATAGCTTCATGCACTCCTTAAAACACACAAACTTTTAATCAATATGCGATGGGAATGCTGAGCTTCCAAGATTCTACATTTTAACAGTCTAGAAACTTGTTATACCTGCTGATAATCTTCCTAGGTGTCTAGTCAAGCTCCCAAAACCACCAAAAGAAACGGGGGATTGTATTCCACTAGCGTCGCCAAACTGCAGAGGTTGTACTTTGTTGATTAATGAGCACAATGTATTGAGACTTGGGAAAAAGTGATGGATATAACACCTGTAGAACACGATCAAAAGCTGCTGCCAACGGACTGTAGGCTCAGTCCAAAGTGATGTACACGAGAAAGCAACAAAAAGACAGTTAGCACAAATAGTATAAATCCAGAGGCAATATTGATCTGCATTATTCCAAAGATATTGTTGGGGCGTGTATGTTAAGATGCTGAATTAGTCTAAGGATGGTTGCAGTTTTACCTGTCACGGTACGTAGGGAAAATGCCGTATATCACCCTCAAGACCTCCACATCAGCAAGAGAAACGCCCTGTCAAGTTGGAACAACATGTTACATAACATGGTATTATGCAAAAGAGTCGACTTGTAGAGCTCCCTAGTGTAAAAATAATGAACACAAATGGAGCCAAATTAGCAAATGATAAGAAAATAGAAATGATTATACTGCTTGATATTGTGGCATCAAATCCCAATAGTCTTCCAGCAAATCTTCTAATAGGGGGCACCCTGGCTCAGGGTAAAGATAGGTAAACATGTACGTAGTTCGATCCAGAGGACCTGAGCCAGCAGGAAATGCCTGAAAATGTGGCTACCTCGATTACCCTCAATGACTATTTATCAATCAAACGGAGTTAGTCAGATGTATAGATAGACAATATACCTCCCAAAAATACTGTGCTACTGACTCTCCCACATTCTTCACCGAAGCACTACTATATATCACATCACTAGTAGTGTTCTCTTTAAAACCACGGCAACAAGAACCGACCACAAGGCAAGCACCATCTGGTTTCCTTCCACTTCTAATCTGTCCAAACTTTGAATACATCAGTAGTAGTGCATAATATGATGTGTAGAATGAATGAACACTGTCAGAGTAAACTCAACCTGTTTTACAACTGGCGAAAAATTTCCCATTGCATCAATAATGAGGCGTGACGACAGAATCTTTCCATCTGACAGTTGCAATACCTGTGATGAAATCAAATTTGAAAGCTTATACAAATATAAAATAACAAAAAAGAAACAAATTTTGATCAATAACAATAGAGAAGCTCGGAGACATTATTCATGCTAGAATTGATCATTTTCTTCAACTTCAATTCAAGTTTTAAGTATTCTTACAGCTGCATCCTCATAAACTGATATGTCAGATACGCTGCAAGCCTCAAAGATGACACCACCTAGACGATCAAAACGTGTTCTCACGATTTCTATAAGCTTGGCAGGCCTACAATGAAGAAAGAAAATTGAAAGATACAGCGGAGGTGTCAAATATTCAAGAGGTATCTAGAGAATAGTAGAAGGTTGCACTCAGTATCTCATTTGCTAGATAAACTGAATTAGATAAATGGAAGATACACAACTGCAAAACAGAAATGAAAAAGAACTGAACTCCATACAAACATGGTATTAAACTTACGAAATACCAAGATTGAGGATGTCGTTCACCCAAATATCACCCTTCCCTTCGAATCCACACCTATTCTGTAAAGTTCATATATATGATTGATGTCTGATAAAAGAGCAGCATTTCCAGCTTTGGATGTATGCACAGCCAATCTAATATAAACAATGAAGAAAATTAGAGCAACAAAAGGGACGTACAGGATTGAAGCTGGCAGCAGTAACATTATCTATGTCATCTTCTGTTAGAACACCAACTTCAACAAGCTCCAAAAGCTCTTTCCTTGATATATTCCATTCTTGTTCCCTCTGTCAATTACAAAGATGAAATGTTAAACATTGACAGATGATTCATTATTTGCTGCATCCAAATCCTGCAAGAAGCTATGATACCCCTTTCAGTATACCCTTCTCCACGATCCCAACTCGAAGGCCTCTACAACTCAAAGCAGTAGCAATGAAAATCCCCAAGGTGCCACCACAAACCACAACATCAAATATGTCTCCACATTTTTCAGCCCTCTCCGAACCGCGAAATAAACCGGAAACATTTGAAACCACTTGCTGAGACTCCTGAACAGCTGAAACTCAAGTTTCATCAATTATCATATCTACTCTATTCTATAGTTTTGAGAAATTAAAATCAAAGATGATTCACATTAGTTGACACCTGGTGAAGCAGAGCAAATGGTACTCCACAAGCTATCCAATCTTTTGAGAGCATTATATGAGTATGCACCACCAGCACCACCAACTTCCCCACTCACTGGTATACTCTCCATTATCCTCTACAGTAAGCCCAAATTCAGTGTCATGAAAAGTTATCGAAAAGAAGATAAGAAAGAGAATGGTACTTGGGTTCTTGAAGGAACAGTTGCTTGTGATAGCAGGAAACAATTCTTTCTTCGTGTGAGTGGTGGAAATGATCCATTAAAGAGAGAGAATCCTCCAATTTTCAACTGCATCATCATTCCCATGATTCTTCGATGTTAGGACTTTGGACCTTCACTAATCTTCAGCTTTATCAAGTTTGAAGATGCATCTCCATTGAAAGATAACTAAGGCCCACATGTAGACACGTAAGTACAGTTAAGATGATGCACCTTTTATACTTCTGGAGCCATCTTCGGATCGCCCAACCCGCTCAAAGGTCCGATCTTTTTCTACAGAAGTAGTGTTACTTTTAGCCTTCCTCACCTTATGATGGCCAATCAGTACAAATGTGTTGTGGGGCGGGGGTGTTGTAGTAATATTAGAGACTATTGGACTGATCAGTCTATAGCTTAAAACTTAAGGGGCCTCTCTGAAAATTGTTAAAACCCAGCCCCAAAATTGAAAGATTTCTGTTCTGACCGCTTTTAGTGGATAAACCTTTTCCCCCCTTTGGTTGAAGGGTTAAAGGTTCTTTCTTCTAAATTCAAGTCTTATTGAAGAGCCATCACTCAAGAGTAAGCAATTCTTCTCTGAAATGCGGCCTTTATTTACTTTACCTTCTGTATGTTCGCTGTAATTTGGTTCGTCATTGAATCGAATCGTCCATCAGGGAGGAAAAAAAAAAGTTTTTTTTTTTTAATTTTAAATGGAAAAATGAAGACTGCTATCCAGCAGAAGGTTCTTTAAGGAAAACTGTCTCTTGAAATCTGTAGAATCAAGATGTATTATTTCTGTAATTTTGACTGCTTGTGATCCCATTGGACATAGAGAAGCTATACTGTTGATAAAAATGAACTTCAGTAATGGGTAAAGCTCAGTAATTCACGGTTGAGTGTTATTACATAGTTGTTTTGGTTAATATTGAGCAAATCTCAGAAGAGATTTCTGTAAATAAGTAGATATTGTGATCAATGAAAAAGAAGACTGATTTCCTTAATGTGAAAAGATTTACGTTGGTTGCTTGTATTGCTTCTACTATTATAGTTTATAATCTCTACAATCACGTGTGATACTTTTGTGTTGATGAAGTTTCTCCATTGGATTAGCTATTAGGGTTCTTCAACTTCTGTATAACCAGCGGATATGGCAAGTACTATCATGGCTCCGATGCTAACATCCTCGTCCTCTGTCAAAAAGTGTGCAAGTTTTACTGCAACTCGTACTAATTATCAGCCTATACGAGCAATGAGGATGGAGAAGCCATTGGAGGAGCTCTACAACGTGAAGGTCGAAAGGAAAGTGTCAAAGGAGCGGCTAGCAGAGCTCAACGTCTCTAAATGGTCTATATGGAAGACGGGCAAGTGCAAGCTTCCATGGGACTGGCAAGTCGATCAGCTCGTTTATATCGAGGAGGGTGAAGTGAGGGTAGTGCCGGAGGGGAGTGAGAAATACATGAGTTTTGTAGCAGGCGATCTTGTTCGTTATCCCAAATGGTTCGAGGCTGATCTCTTCTTCAATGATTTTTATCAAGAAAGGTACAGCTTCCGAGCGTATGGCGATGATTAGGTGTTGATGATTTTGATTTGCTTTAGTGTGTTGAATAATGTTTTTGTGGCAAATTTTAATTTATGATGAGCAGATCAATCTCGAAGTTGGATTATTTACCGCCTGGTTTTTCATGTTAATTATGTTAGTATGAAAAAGACTCCATTTAACCACAATAGTACTCAGAATCACAGTTGAGAAGTCATTATATGAAATCGAATGTTAATGCTTCGATGCACGATGAAAAGCCCTTAATGCACTGTCGAATGGATGCATTACATCGAATATCCATCCAAGTAGAGTGGACGTATCGCTCAACTAAAGGACGAACCCTAGCAGCCGTAGTCAAGAAAGAGGACTAGAAAGAACTAAGAAGACATGAAGTTGCACCACAAAACATCATTTAGCATTCACACACTACAAATTACATCAACGAGAATAGCGTCCCGTCTCCGGGGGAGTGCATCGCCTGGATTGTACTTGTTCAGAAGATAAAAATGAGTAGAACTATCTAAGTCTGCACAGAGATGCAATAATAGATGACAAATGGTACCATCAATTAGGAAAATCCCCTATCTTTGGTTTTCGTGCTTTGTGTCTTCTCTGCACTTACAATTCCACAATACAACCAAATAGTGGTGCTAATATGCAAGAAAAGAGGTAACAACCTCATCATACATCGAAGCCCTTCTGCTATCGCTTTCTACGCTTTGGCTCCACCTAACAATTAATCAACCACAGAACATCCAGAGTTAGACAAGGGCTTCCTCGAATTAGTATTGCATTCAAATTACAGATTCCTCATGCTTATTGCTGCTAGCTTCGAATAGAGTAGGAACGAATCAAAAGAAATTTACAGACTTAAATAAGAGCAAATCACAATATTCTTTATTAAGTACAAACAATTCTTCGAAAGTTGTTTACATGCATGGAGGTATCGTGTCATTATTCATTGGCCTCAGGAGGCCATTTACAAGGGCATAATGATGCACAGAAATGAGTTTAGGGAGCATTAAACAGCAAATGGAAGTGCAGAAGGAAAATGACACAATGAAGAATCAAAGTTACCAACTTCTTAAATCTAGAGTTGATATTTTTATATCATTTGTTTGTATTCCCTCATTTGTTAACTTCAAGTTACAGCTGCATAGTGAGACTCATCATTGCTGCACAATCCCATTTAGCACTTTACAGCATACTAAACAACAAGGCCTCAAACACATAATTGAATAACTTCATTAATTTTGCAAAAGCTTGACAGCATCAAATAAGTAAAGTTTTACTTACCTTTGTCTCAGCAGTTGGTGACACAGGAAATGAGTTCAAAGACCTTTTGGTGTCATCATCAGAAGAACAATCGGAACACAAGAACTGATCCAGTTTCTTAGCTTCTTCAATGGTCATGCCCATACAAGAAGGATGAAACCTTTAACCATAAGATGCATTAGAACGCTCATCATATCAAGTGCGAAGAAACTACTTTTCAATAAATAAACTAACAAACAAAAACAATGCAGATAGGCTTACTGCACAATTACAAACTGCAACAGAATTAGAAACTTAGGAGTAACATAATTAACCCCATTAACTTGCATCATTGACTCAATTTTTACTGCATAATTTATCTAACATCAGCCAAATTGATCTTAAGTATCCCAAATGTAGAGAATTACTAATCTGAATGCATTTCTGAAAAACTTGCATACTCGAATTTTCTTAAGAATGGCAAATAAATTTGCTTTTATTCTTTTTAATATAATTTTTTTACTGCAAGATACCCTTCTCCAACTAAACAAGGAGATTGGATTGATTGAAAAGTGAGTGCTTGGGGAATATTTTGGACATAAGTCTCTAATCTGTTAAGCAACAATATAAACTAGAAAAATCAAGACTAGTATGATTTGAGACGGTGAACTGAATGGCATGGTATTTTAATACAAATATTAACCACGTAACTAGAACAGACTGGATGACAAAATAAGCTGTAGGTAGACGATGATAGATGGTGAATTGTAGACTAATAAAGAGAGCAGGCTAAGAATACATTTTTTAAAAAAAAGGCTGAGGAGTACAAGGCATACCAGTCTTTGCACCCTTCACATTGCACCATGAGATCATCAGGATTATAAGGCATCTCACACTTGCAATAGCTTACAAAACACAACAAAAGAAAGTAATCACTGTTAAATAACCAAAAAGATAATTACTACATTTTAAAATATCTATCACTGGAAAATAAAAAACTTAGATGATCAAGACTCACACAGCAACTCGGTCAGGAGTGAAGCTTCCAGTAGCAGCCTTGTACTCAAACCTACAAAAGTAATCTTCTGCTCCCACATTCTCAAGTTTGGTGTAGTTCTTAAAGGAATGCACAATACATTTGCCCTCAATGGTGTGAGCACTTTGTACATCAAAGTGGTCAGATAGGAAGAGCTCCTTGGCACCATGGAACTGCCTGCGACCCCCGATTGACTCCTCAGGGCGGTAATACCACCGGCAACGCACTTTCACATTATTCCTGTGGTCAGCCTCGATTTTCTCAACTCTTGCAACATATGGAGGCTTGTCTGAATCAGATGGCCTCATCAACACACAATCTCCAGCTACAGAAAGACTCACATATCTTAGTCCACCATGTCCTCAAAAGTTGACCTCAACTAACTATAGCAAACACACATCACAGGTGTCAGCATGAGAGCAACGTGCGAGTGTGTGGGCGGGCATGTAGGAGCACATAACACTCACCGACTCCATTAGAGGTTTAAAGCAATCTTAATACAAGCTCAGAAGAAGTGGTGGACATCACATATTGCCCAAAAAAACCAACTTTCCAGAAGAAAGGAAAACAATTTAAGAAAACTCCAGTATTTCGTATTTCACTTAAGACCATATACATCTGGGTGTCTTGTACTAAACACAGACAAATGGCTCATTGAAGTTTAAACGGGATTCTACATAGAAGAAATCAAACACTTTCCAAATACTAATCAACACCAGTCCTCATTTCTTAGTTCATTGAGAAAAATGAAGCATTTTCTGCACAAGAAAGGACATTGAACGAAGAGGACTCGTCGAAAAACACAAGCAAACAATTAGGTTATAAACCACTAGCCTGAGAAATTAAAAACCAAACACGCAAACGCACACACACAGCATCGAGGGCAAAAGGGAAGTACGTCTAACAATTTTGTTGGTCCCTCTGATAGTATAAGAATCGAGGTCTTTCTTCCCTGGCTTCGTCTTCGCCATCTCCACGTGTTCTTTGAGGTTCAATCGAAGAAAGCGGTGCAGATTCCGGTTCGATTTGATGCTCGAATTTAGGAGTGGAAGAAAGAGAAGCAGAAACCCTAATTGCGGGGTTGAAGAGAGAAATTCGGGGCCAAGAGGAATGCTGTCGGAACAATGGGGTTCAAACTGCCCGTTGGGCAGCTTTCCTTAGTTAATAGATACACCGATTTCTACCCGTGCAATATATACGACATTGTCAGAATTATCATTTTAATTAATTTAACTATATCTAATCTCCTAATTACCATTCTGTAATCCTTTCTCATGAGGAGTGATATGCAAACAATTCCTATTTTGTAAGAGGGTTAGATGTAATATGGGTGGATCTATTATTAAATTAGTTTATTATATAGATAAAGTAAGTTATTAAACTTAAAAGTATATTTACATTGTAAGGTTATATTTTAATGTATTATTCATATTTTTCAAAAAATACTATTTTAATAACAAATAAACATAATTTCCCAATGCAACAAAAATACTTTTAAAATTTGTTTCATAATAAAATTTGTTTAAAAAAAATTAATTGCGGTATTTACCTTCTTATTCAATTTAATTATTAGGCCCCCCAAATATATGTAAATGTCTTCATTGCCCCACGTATGAGGGTCGATATTTTAAGGCGCAGCTACACCCGAACACATGCAATAATTTCCCAAGCTAGTTACCGTTGCAAGCCTTTCGCCGATGTCAACGCTCTCTGCACTGTCCAGTCCTTCTCCAGGCACAGATAAAGAAAGGCTCTCTCTCTCTCTCTCTCTCTCTCTCCCTCTCTCTCTCTCACACACACGCACACACACAGCTGACTCCGGGTATCTATCTACTATACACATCAAGATTGAAGAGATGAGCAGTGGAGCTAGTGCTGAGGTTGTTCTTCCATTGTCATCATCCAATTTCTTCTCTCTCAGCACACATGTATCCTACAGGTTCTGTATTCTCTCTCACTGAAATTCCAATGTGATTGCAAATTATGGGGGATTCAACTTGAGTGTTTGTGGGATTTCTTGTTAGTGAATGCCAGAGGGTTTTCTTGATTCAATACCACAAGCTATCTATCCACTCTGCTTATCAATGTGATTGTGCTGTACATTTTCTTGTAAAACATTATGTATCCATTACTTGGTACATATTCGTCTTGGATTCTACTTGCATTGTATTCGGGATTTTAAAATCCTTGATGATCCTCCTATAAGTTGTTACTAAATTATACTACATGATATAAACAAGATGTGTTGATTTTCTGCAGCTGTGGCTCCTGTGGATACGCCCTAAACCTGAACTCCTGCAACCGCAACATATCAGTGATGGATGAAACTTATGGGAAGTCGATGAAACGAGGGATTATTTCCTTCTATTCAATTGATGAGAGCAGGTTTACTCAAATTAACAAACTTCGATGGATGCCATATTTGGCATCCAAGAATTTGTGGAGGCTGTTCAGACGAAGAACCAAATTACTGTGTAGAAACTGCGGGAACTACATTGGCACCGTGTGCAACGCGGATCATGATACTGCTGCTGCTCCATTTCGATCCGTGAAGCAAGGTTGGGATGGGATCTCTGCTCATACAACTTATGAGATCAAAATACGATCGTTGAGGCCGTTGCCCTTTGAGGGATCGATGTTGGTGATATGAGCCAAGGCCTTTTGAGGGGTTTGAGTGATCGACGTTGGTGATATGAGCCAAGGCCTTTTGAGGGGGATCGACGTTGGTGATCTGAGCTTCTACGAGAATCATATTCCTACAGATACAGATACTTCTAAGAAAGCAAGAAACTACAACTCTGTTTTGTTGATGACCATTTGAGATAATCTAATAAGTCAGGCCAAAGCCAGCACGAAAAAACCAGAGACAGGATAGGCAGTTGGATGGAATGATTTTCCAGCTCTAATTGTATTCACAATATTTCCTGATAGAAGTTCTGAACAAATGAAATTAAAGTCAATAGAAAAACATAAGCTAAACAGATTGAGCTGTTTTAAACATGAATAAGAGCTTGATGGAAGTTCATAGTATGGTGAATATGGTCGCTGCAACGTAATGATCAAGACATTGGCCAGTAATATGATATATAGGCTATAATTTCTGGATCACGACTGTATTGGCAATTCCAGCTTCGTCTATCGTCTGGTCCAGATTAGTGAGTTGTTGGGGAGGGAAACCCATGGTTTGCAATTGATAAATTCTTGGTCCATCAGGTCTCGAAGCATCAATGAAACCTCTGATATCTCTGATCGTATGGTGGTTATTGAACCGTGAGACCATGCGCGTACCATCTGCCAGTCTCAGCTGAATAGAGGTAGAAGATTGTGTCTGATCAACAACCAGACCTGCGGATGGCGTGGGAGCAACAGTCAATGGAATTGGATCACTTTTTGGTTCGATGGGTGCGCTGTCACTGGTGCTACCTAGAGTTCTCCCAACACCACGGAATGGAAGACGTGGTTTTGCTGGTTCCTGTTAAATGTGTGAGAGAGTATGAAAACAGAATTGAGGGAAGTAAAGTTAAGAATCATCGATGGTGAAACAATGAAGATTGAAGAAGGAAGTAAATAATAAAACCTTGTACTCTTCCTCCTTCCTAATAAGATTGACATGAACAGCATTCCTCTTATCTGCTGGTGCAAGTTCCCTCGGGCACTCCGACTTCATAACACTCTGCATCAGAGCACAAGGACCATGTTTATCCATTTAGGAAAGCTTACTCTATTAAGAATAAATCAAGAAATTCCCAAATGAATACTCAAGCTATATTTATTCAAGTACTTCCAACTTTAAGGTATCTAAACTGTAAGGTTGAGGGACACCATGTATTAGATGTGAACCTCCTAAAAGTAGCACAACTCAAGCAAAGACGAAATATGATATCTTGATGAGGAACTGGAGACAACTAATACTATATGGTAATTACTAGTGATACTAGTGCACTGAATGGAGATGCTATAAACTCAAGATTACCACTAGTAGTGATGGAGCACTTAATTTTCTCCCTCTCCTCTTACTCTCCGTCTCTCCATCACACACATCACTGCTCCCCCCTTAAAACATTCTGATAATCCACACAAATAATCAAGCAGAAATGTGAATTCCCCCTTAAAACATTCTGATAGTCCACACAAATAATCAAGCAGAAATATGAATCCAGTAACCAAGTTTATCATCAACCTTATTGAGTTGTTTTTACTCAGTCCCCCTCAGAAGTAGGGTATAACAAAGAGTATGACATCAATATCTTTAAACTATATCTCAAGATAAAATGAACAAAATTGAAGGAAGATACCTCCAAGAAAGATGCATTTGCAGGATCATCAAGCCTCCTAAGAGGTCCATCATCTACTGTAAAGCCATTTCTCCAGAAAGTAATATTGTGGTTCACAACTTCAGGTTCAGGGGTAGGTGCAGGGCTAGGGGTAGATGACACCTCACCGGAAAGTAGCCTTCCAGTTCCAGCAAACCTTCTTGAGCTTGAAGAAGGCACGTGATGCTCAGGAGGTGCTTCAACACCCCCTGACTGTCTTGCTTGATTAAATATTGTATCTACATCCTTGGCCTTCGATGGACCTTGAACAAGCATTCCACTGTAAAACAGTTGCACTGAACATCATTAGCTAAATGATTTGCCTCTTGATTTTGATGGCAGAGACTACAGTTTTGAAGGGATGAATAGTTTCATTCACTCGAGTTAATACGATTTCGTAGGCCTAAGTTCTAAATTCATTGATTCGAGTGCTACTACAGTAGTGCTAGGGATTGTAACTTGATCATTAAAGCAGGCTATAAGCGAAAAGCTAAAGATTTCCATCTAAATTATGAAAAAGTACAAAAGTTGACCTCTTTTCTCCGCCGGTGTAGTACTCCTGAGGATCAAAATCAGAATCGCTATCAGAGCCGTCATCTTTAGGTTTCCTATTCAGATCCGCCAGAGTCCTGATTCCGGCACCTCCACCTCCGCGACTTGCACCACCAGAAGCGGAGGCGCCAGTGTTAGGTTTAGACCGGAGATTGTAAGAGCGGGAAACAGCCGGCGGCGAAGGGGATCGAGAGCGAGGAGAAGCCGACAGAGACTCTGACGGAGAATAGGAAGGATTAACCTGCGCCACCGGTGAATCCGGAGTTGCGGCTGCGGCCGGGTGAGCATCATCAAGGAAAGTGGAGACGGCGGCGTCAAGATCGAAGTTGTGAGACTCCAGGAAAAATAGGGCTTCCGATTTAGAGGCGCAAGCGGTGATTTCACAGAAAGTGTTGATAAGGGCAATCTGAGGGTGGCCATCGATGGTTGCTTCTGTGAACTCCGCAGATTGGTTCTCCATTGTTGGAACTTCTCACTTGATTCTTTCGTTGCTTGGGAATCGGGTTTACATATATATGGACTCCACCAGACACCTACTAAGTAGGAATTTTACCTTAATCATGGGAATTATTTTAAAAATATTCTGGATGCTATATAAATAAATAAATAAAACAATATTCTGTTTTATTCAATAATAAATTGATATCTATCCGTTCTAAAAAAAAAGCTCAAATCCAATCCAGCTCTTCAAACTGGATTATCATTTATCATTATCTTTGATTTACTTATCTAAATTTTATGTTAAATTAAATATTTGATAGATTTATTTTCAACAAAAATCTAAATTTTAAAATTTGTATATAAAATAAGAAGATTCAATCCTCTCAATTTTAACATCATAATAATAATGCCGTAGGTACTAGCCCATTAGCTCTAGGCTTTAGTTTGGGCTCAAAATTAATGGGTTATCTATAATTGGGCTTATATAACTTTTGTTCAATTAGCAACGTAAGCTACACATAGTTTTACTTGATTGGGCTTACTCAGCCTCATAATTCCCCAATTGCAGATAAAAGAAATGTCTGATCATCAAATTTCTGTATTTAGAAATATATACAGTTCTGGATAAACATTATTTTTGCTTCAATCTTTCATGATTTTTTTTCACCCATCGTTTGTTCATTATAGCTTCTGAATTTTTACTTTAGTATTTGAGTAAAGATCACATCCTTATGCGTATTAATCATCAATCTCTATTCCTAAGGCCACATTATAATTATAAATATTAATAAATTCAAGTCAATACATAGTTTTGAAAATTGATTATAGATCATGGTGTAAAAACGTCACTTCCTGATATTTTTAAAAAAATATCAAGACACAAATATATACATTGATAACCAAAGATTCAAAGGAATTACAGAGGTGTATAACAATGGAAAACAACACACTCTGCTTCAGTCATACATCTCAATTCTCAAATAAATAATTTAATTATATATTAGGGAGAAAAATTAAAAAATAAAAATTAAACAAGGATACTCTGCTAAAAACCGCATCCATGCCATTTTCAGATAAATTAGAACAGCCCTGCCTTTTTTTTTCCCTATTTCTTCAATCTTCTTCTTCCATATAATACAGTATACTACCATCAGCTAGCCTTTTGAGGTTCAGTGTGTTTGTCTCACTGTGCAGAGTTAGGAAAAATCAATCTTCTGCAAAATAAAAAAAAAAAAGAGAGGAAAAGGGTAAAACACATCAATGGTGGTGTTGGGGATGTTGTATAATTATAAAACGTATGATGAGAGATATGAGATATTAAACACTTTGGGTCCAACACATAAACATTACTCCCACAAAGATGACATCTCAATTATGTTCGTCTTCCAGCAATAGAACAAAATCAAACCAAACAGTTGGAAACTTGGATGATTAATGGCCCATGGCATGGTATTATTGCTGAACAGGAAAAACTAAACATCACATTTTTAGATGACCTGTTTTATGATTATCATGTGAACTTATTCTTTCTGAGGTTTCAATGTTGATAAATTCCAACTACTATCTTGCCTGTTTTAAATGAAGCAAAGTTGAATTTCCAGTTTCCTACATTGGTTGGCATTATGATCCAGATAAAGTACGACCATTTATTGCACGGATTGAAATTCTAAGCCCCTATAAACACTTGAGATAACACAGAATTTAATGAGATTTAAACACTGCAGGTACTAAATTGCCAACTTCTATATATGGTGTAGTGATGAACCAAAAAATGTCATCCTCCTAAATTACATAACATGAATCAGTTCATGAACTGGTTTTGTCAAATTGTAATTTTTCGTTTCCTAGTGTTTTCACAATCATGATCCTTAAAATTGAACCTTAATACTTCTTGCATTCTAACCAACCTATCTTATTTGAAATCATGACCGATAGCTCCAATTCTTATATCAGATCAAGTATACAAGACATCAAAACGAAGCATTTAAATCACTGAATCCTAGCAATATAAATCAAAAGTTTTCACATCTAATATTTATATTCATGAACTATACCTTTCACTGGTGGAAGATGGTTAGATTCTTGATTATTCATTCCCTCCATGCCCTGGTCAATATACTCGTTAGCCTACTGGCAGAGAGTCTCTGTAATGCCTTTTTAGCTCCAGCCACTTCTAATTCAGCCAATCTCTGCAAATGGCCGTGACCACCTGCTGCAAGGAGCTTTTTCCGGCAGCTCTGGCTCCCTCCAGCCAAGATTGCTGCCACCACAGCCACCGGAAATTTCTTGGAAACAACCTCATTATTAGGATCCAACATCTGCATCAGCCTAATCAAACTCTTCTCATCCCTTACAAATTCCTTCTTATTTGATTTCACCAATAATAATGACAACAAAGCTTTCGCTCCAACCTCCTGCATTCCATCGGGTTTCACAGACTCCATTAGCTTCACCAAAGAACCCATAGATCCAACAATGGCCCTCTTATTACCATCACTAATCGCCAAATTTGCTAGTAATGAGGCAGATATATGCTGTAGCATTACATTTCCATGCTTTAAAAGCTCTGCAATTTGTATTATGAAAGATGTTGATCCGGATAACATTCTATAGCCTGTATCTGAGGCAGATAATGAATAAATCGCACGTAGAACGTGCTCTAATGTATCAGAACTTGGGCTTTCGTTAAACAATTGCAACAATCTTTGTAATCCTCTATCCTGTAACAGTAACCCTCGAAAGTACTCACTTGTCGAAGCAAGAATTGATATACAATTAGCTGCTTTTCCCTGTGTTGATGGACTCCCAGAAACAAGCAACTGCATCAGAACCGGGATAGCTCCTTCTTCAGCTAAAGCATTACGAATATCTTCAACGCAAGAAACGTTTCTTATCGCCCCAGCTGCGTGGGATTGAGCTGTGATTGAACCAGATTTGCACAATTCGATTAAAATTGGAACACCATTGTATGCAGAAATCGCCCACGCATTATCCGGATCGTCGGTGATAAACTCCACTGCCATGGCGGCTCTTTCCTTCATCGGCATTGAACCACATTCGATTATTCTCAGTAAAGGACCTAAAGCCCCTTCTTCAAAAACGCGTTTACGCGGGGAATCGCCGGCGGAGACGAGCAACGACACCGCGACAACCGCAAGCTCTCTAATGGAATCGTGAATATTTAGATCGAGAAGCGAAATTAAAGAGCTTACATTCCCTTCCTTCGCGACGACGGCTGCTGACTTATCATCCTCCGATAGAAGCTGGATTAGTGAATCCAAGGCCTTCCGTCTGAACTCCATTCCGCCGATCTGGAGCCTAGTAAAGAGGTCTTTGACGAAAAACGCGACTTCCTCTTTCGAAGAGCTCACCTCGGGGCGAGAGAGAACAATGGCGGTGGACTGATGAAGGACTCCAGAGCGGAGAAGAAGCTCGAGGTCGTTAATCTGGCGGGAAAGCCAACCGGAAGCCATGTCAAGGTCGGACTGCATCAGAAGCTTGCCGCCAGTGAAGGAAGCGCCAGAGCAGTGACGGCAGAGGGTATCAGTGCGGCGGAGAGTGGAGAGCAAAGCAGGGAGGAGAGTGAGGATGAGAGGGTTCTCCGACCAGTGGAGGGAGTCGGAGATTTCAGATAGGAGGGATTTAAGGGAAGAAAGCTTGGCGCGAATGACCTGCCATCTAGAGGCGAAACCGGTTACAGAAAGAGTGGAGGGAAGGATTTGGGTGAGGAGTTGGTTAAGTGTGGCGAGTGTTTCGGCAGGGAATGGCGGCGGAGGTGACGGAGGGTGGGCGGCAGAATGCATTTCAGGCGGCGGTGATTTATTGGTTGCTTTTGTGAAATTTACGAGTGGAAAAAGGAGTTATTGGTGGCAGAGGCGTGAGAGGTTTGGGGTCAGAAGATGCATATGAGAAAAATACAGTCGAGGTGGGGGGTGGGGTGTGTGAAAAGAAGAGAATAGATGTCGAAATGGCGTACAGCGGTAAAAACTAAAAAAGGAATGAAAGATGGGTGGGGTGGGGTGGGGTGGGGTGGCCAAAAATTTATGGGTTAATTGCGTAAAAAACCACGAACTTTCAACGAATTGCCAATTAATCCTGACTTTTATAAAATTGCAAAAAAAACCACGACCTTTCATATTTGTGCAATTCGCACCCATCGGGCAGCTGAAGCTCTGCTGACGTGGCGTTGACCTTGCCACGCCAGCTTTTAGTTGATTGCAAAAAAAACCCCAACCTTTACTTAAATTGCAATTTAATCCCAACCTTTGAAATTTTGGCAAAAAAGACCATAAATTTTTTTTTTTATTTTTAAATTGTATCTTCTAATAAAAAATTATACATTATTTTATTTTTAAATTTAAATTCATAACTAAAGATTATGTATTAAATATTATTTTTATTTTGTATTTTCATATTAAATGTTGTATTAAATATTATTTTTATTTTGTATTTTCATATTAAATGTTATATTAAATATTTATTTTTTTACAAAAACTTTTAAATTTTTTATTTATTAATTTTTTACTACTCCATAAATTTCAAATGTATAAGTCTTTTATTTAATACAAAGTATTTTTATTATTTAAGTATGAGATTGGTTTGTATAAATTAAATCTTAACGAATATTTTTTCTCACTATAAAATTTGAGTTTATAAATTAATTTTAAATCATTTCTTTTAATAAATTATAAAATTCCTTAAACATTTCATAGGTATATTTGTCATTCTTTTATATATAATGTGAAATTACGAAAAGATATTGAGACATGGCGAATACTTTGATTTTATAAATTATAATAATTTTATAATGTATAAAAATATTTTAAAAATTAAAAGAATTTAAATATTTAGAGATTGTATAATTTTTTTACTACTTAATAGATATAATTAATTTTATTCACATAATTTAAGTAATAAACATTTATTCATATAATAATTTTATTATTTTATTTAATAATATTTTAGAGTTTAAATTTAAAAATAAAATAATGTATAATTTTTTATTAGAAGATGCAATTTAAAAATAAAATAAAAATTTATGGTCTTTTTTGCCAAAATTTCAAAGGTTGGGATTAAATTGCAATTTAAGTAAAGGTTGGGGTTTTTTTTGCAATCAACTAAAAGCTGACGTGGCAAGGTCAACACCACGTCAGCAGTCGGGCAGCTTCAGCTGCCCGATGGGTGCGAATTGTACAAATATGAAAGGTCGTGGTTTTTTTTGCAATTTTATAAAAGTCAGGATTAATTTGCAATTCGTTGAAAGTTCATGGTTTTTTATGCAATTAACCCAAAATTTATTAACCCTTGCCCATCTCCACAACACTACTAAATACTATGGCAAAAGCTCCTGTGCGCCCGGGGACACGGAAAGATGCTCCGTGTCCCCGTGTGAACACAGCCTCTCCTCCAATCATATTTAAACCTATGTATTGCTAGGGGTTTAAATTGTAAAGGGGCATGAAAATTATAAAGGCGCACGGAATTTGCTCCGTGCGCCCGGATGCACAGGAGCCTCACTCAAATACTAATACAAACCATACCCACATTTTACATAATTCTAAATTCTTATATAAATTATTATTAAATAAAATAAATGACAAAGTTTCTTCTCAAATTCTAATTTTATAAGAATGATTTTATTAAAGTATATATATAACTAGAATATATTTTTTAGAGTATGATTAAAGAAATATAATTTTAAAGTGTTATGATTAACTACAATACTTTAATTAATAGTAATTATATTTTACATATAGTACATAATAAACCTATTTAATACTCATAATAAATTAATCTATCTCACATATACCAGTTTACAAAAAATAAAATAATTAATCATTATATTTAATTTTCCCTATAAATTAAGTACTCACTTTATAACTATCCACAAATTTAAATTATATTATATTTTATTAATATTATATAAGAGCAATAAATGGCCTGTAATCTCGGTTTGGTAATTGAACCATAGCGGCCCGAACCACCGCCTCTCGATTGGCCTGTAACTTTGATTGGGCTTTGCCCTGAATATGTTCTAATTTATTTTTATTATTTTCTTTTTTTAATAATAATTGTTTTTTTCACCTCTGAGAGTCCCTCATTTAAAAATGAAAATCACTCTAATTTTATAATTTTAAAATACATCTTATTATCTAAAAATATTGTACTATTAAAAAATAATTTAAATTCTGTATGTACATTATCTATGTAATTTAATCCAAGGAGTGACCGAGGGTGTTAATAGAAATGGATATACTATTAAGAGGGTATAGTATTGTTAATTTCTTTAAATTATGTACAATCATTACCAATGATTTATAATTACACAATTATCAAAAATATATATATAGCTGACTATCCATATTCGCTGACTTGTAGCTTACTTAACTTCAGTTATAAGATTGGCTACTTAATTTATGCTCTTTTCATATGTGAACTTTCAACTCCTCCATCTGAGTGGTGCAAACTGCAAACAATCATGTGAAAGAGTGAGTATAATTTTTCTTATTTTATTCATAAGTACACTAAATATCTTGCAACACTAATCTACACAAAAAATGTGAACCGAAGAAATAGAATACTACGATTTTAATTTGAGGATGAAAGATAAGAGGGTAAAAGAACAACAATGAATTAAAGAGTGAAAGAAACACAATACATAAAAATACCTTATTACTCGCTAGAATTCAAGGCATCAGCTACACTTTGACCCTCGAAAAAATTGAATCATGTTGAAGAAGCTAAGGTTAAATCTGATTTGTATCTGAATTAGGTTCTCTAAAAATCGGATTTCAAAATCCCCAAACCTAATGATTTTAGGGTTTTCAAAATCCGATTTTCAAAACCTAAACCAGCATACCCTAAATAGGTAAACACCACAAGTTATGTAGGTGGGAAGAATCTGTTGAGATTGAATGGCAATGTATAGAACTCTTCATTCCTATTATCGCCTCTGAATGTTCTGAATTTCACCCACCATGGCATCCCCCGGTCTTTCTTCGACTTCTCGACCTCCAACGTGTTGTCGAGAAAGACCGCGACGATCAACCCCACCGTGGGAGGGGACATAAAAATGGTGTTCAAGAATGCATTGAACTGCATGCAAATAAAAAAATAGAGAATAAATCTTGCCATTCATAATATTTCATCTCGTATTTTATTGCATAGATACTCACCCATCCAGCATTAGTATGAACTAAGCCACGACGATGAGGGGTCCAATATTCGTCGAAAAACTGAGGGATCGAGATTCCTAGGAAGAGTGAAAGACCAGTGATCAAGAGGTTCCTCATGGAGTTCATGTTGGTGAATTGAAGAAATGATAAACCTACAGAACCTGTATACAAACAATGACATCATCAGCATAAGTGAAGTAAAGATGATGAAATCAGATGAGTTCATGTAAGATAATGTCATACCTACAAGGCCAAATAGAACACAGTATAATGCAGCAAAGATAGGGAACGGTATAGATGCAAAAACAGCTCCAAATTTCCCTGCATTTCGACCCTATACTTAGAATCGAATGCTTAATAAGTAAATGGAGTTCGTCTCCATAAGAAACCTACCTAAGATGGAGAAGAATATCATGAATCCAGCTGATATCTGAACCACTCTACGGCTTCCAACTCGTGTTAGTCCAAGGAGCCCCACGTTTTCACTGAAGTGCAACACTAACTCGAGTTTAACTTGTGTGGAGCAGTATCTAATCTAGTTGATAGTATGAACGAAAGGAGAATACGTACACAGATACCGTGGAACCAGTTCCTGTACCAAACAGACCAGAAAGAAGAACACCTATTCCCTGCCATTACATTATAGCATTCTTTAGTTTAGCCCTCAAGAGTGTCAATTTGGTTTTTCATCTTATGTTTACTAAATCGTGTGGATGTCACACCTGCCAACCAATGCCCCGGCTGAGTACGTATGCAGGAGGAGGGGTTGCAATGGCCAGACGAGATGCTGCTTTGTATGCTCCGGTGGACTGCAACCTCAACCAAAACCGAGATACAAAATGTTGATGATCTAAACTTTCATTTTGTAACACATATTGAAGAACTTTGTTATAATTTAGATAAATTTATACCTCAACCATGGAGACAAGAACAGCTGACATCGTAGCGAAAGCATGGCCAGCTGAAAAAGTAGGCGGCCCCCATTGGAGAGGATAAGGGAACTTGAACCTTGACGGCATGAAATAAATCTTAGATTCATCGAATACCAAAATCTTTACAAAGGGTTATGGAGACTCTACCATGGAGCTGTCGATATGAGGTTAGCCCTGTCTGTTCGACAGCTGATCTGAGTAATATTGGGTTTGCCTCTGTAAGCGCCACTAGCTGTTAGTATGAGGGAATATATCCAAATAATGGCAACACAGATCAGCACAGGAAACCGTTCGAAGATGGGGAAGTCCCTCAGAGGTTTAATGTGCTTCAGATACTGCAAATGTGAAACTGTTACTTGCATGAATGTCATGAAAACTAGAATACATAGGTTTTACAGACGAAGCCTTCAGGTTAACTCACTTGTGACAAGCCGATAACCAAGAGAAGCATCGGCAACCCAATTTCTACGCAGTTCCCTAGCTGCAAGACAGATAAGTGTACTAGTACATGCATGGTTCACATAGAAACTAACTGAGTCAAAACACTTACAGCAGGAAATCCTCGTTGAAATAAGCCCAAACCAACTAATCCGACGATAGGTGCCACTCCAAGTGGACTAAAAAAGCTGCGATGAAACAGATCAAAATAAATCAGTATGTCCTGAACAGAAGTGCTTCCTAGATTGTTTGATAATGGCAATAGAAACTATACCGCGAAAAAAGACCCCATACTTGGCTGTAGCCTAGAATTAACTGTATACTGGCAGCAACAATAAGGGCTCCTTGGATAGCCCTCATAGATTGTATAAATCTCTGCAGATCAACAGTCGCACAAGAAAAGTATAAGCTCTCCCCTGACTCTAATCACTTGAAAATAAAGATATAATCCTTATTATAACAAAAAATACGTACAACATGAGGCTCATCAATCCGTAGCAACGATGAGTCATTTACGATATATGCTATGGGAACAATGTAAGCAAAGGACCCTCCAACAACAGCAGGTAACCTGGTTCCAAACAGTGTCTGAAGAAGGGTGTTAATGCCAGCTACGAATAGCAATGTCTGTATAACCCGTGCTTTGTCCCCCTGTGTGATCAAGGAACATATCACTCAGTGCCAATTCAGATGACAACCCAAACTATGTGGTCAACTTCTTGAAACAAGCTACTTAAGCTGCGAATAAAGAATATGCTTACATCATTTCCTCCCATCATAGGGACAAGCAAAGTCGGGATCATCACACTCGTGCCCAATACTAAAATGTAATTCTGAAAGGCTAACAAAACGGTTTCAGCTGCAGATAAAGAGATAGAAGATCAGGGAAGTAAGATAAAGTTGCAAGAACTGGTTCTTGTTCCGTTTCATGACTAAATGGTTTGTTACATTCTGATCAATGTAGTATCCTGAAGAGAAGAGTACTCTGTAAAAATCAGATTTCATTGTTCTAATGAATAACATTTTCTTTACTAGCTTCCTTACAGAATACTTCAAACATGTATTTTAGTACAAGGGCGCGATCATTTGATCCGGACAGCAATAGGAGTTGACTTGTTCAACTAAAAAGGATACATCGATTGAGATCTTTAATTCCAAGTCATGTTTGATCTAGTATTGCAAAATATCATCACGTGTTGTTAAATGACATTACTTAAATAAAACATGACGGGTTTTAAGAGTAATGGAACATGAGACGAAACACCAATTAGATTAGTTATCTGGAGAAAAAAATGAAGAGCAGGAAAAGCAAGCAAATCTCAAATAATCCAAATTTATCAAGAAATCAATTCTCACCAAACCAAGTACCCTATTAATGATCCCTGCTGTCTTTCACAACTACTATGATTCTACAGTACATTATAAACAGGGGTGGTAGTAAAGATTCTCTTCACGTGACTGCAATCTAAATCGAAGCAGTAAAGATGAATTCCCAGAATTTGAAAGTTCAGATGTCCCAATGTAATAACTTGAGAAAATGACATTTAAAAAAGAAAAAATAAAAAATATATATGTGTACAGATACATACATAATATGTATTCCAACTCATTTTTTCTTCCATCTTCACTAAATGTGCTTCCTATTCATCACTACACAAACAGCTTGAATGAATAAGTTGAGTGTTCATTAAATAGTAGAGTGCAAATTGAAAACATCCTCATTTCAAACATTTAAACTACAATGTCAATTAATTCACCCCCTGAATAAAATCCCAGGGGACCATTACTCTAAGAACCAAAAAGTTAGTGTACAGCTCAAAGTGAGAAAACACAAGAGAGATGCTATAATGGCTAAATAATAACCACATAGCTATTCCACCAAGCAATCATTAATCCCCACAGAGTACAGTTTCAACTTTTATGGTGTCAATAAATGAGGATAAGCCTCAAATCATGATCTTTCTCTTGAACCAACCTACCCCTAACCCCACTCCCACTCCCACATAGGCAGAATATGCAACTTGCAAATGCAAAGGCAAAATCTTTAAACATTCAAATGACAAAAGGGAACAAAACACATATTAACAGTCTAACACACATTTATCACTCCCATGAAAGTGAAGCTCCATATGAATGTGTGTGAAAAGTGAGTAGCAGTGAATAAGAATACATACGCCACGGAGGATTAGAGTCAATGCAGTACTCAAGGTCTTGAAGCTGCTCCATGGGAGGATGTATAATGTCACCCATTACTGCGTGTACGACAGTATGTGAGATAAAGACGGGGGGAGGGGAGAGAGAGAGAGAGAGAGGAAGAAGAAGAAGAAGAAGAAGAAGAAGAAGAAGAAGAAGAAGAAGAAGAAGAAGAATGAAGGGAAGAACTTGGAACAAAGTAAAGCAGGAGGCAACAGCAGATAGAAAAGCTGGAAAAAGTGTAGCCGGAGAAGAATATATAAAAGAGAGAACAAATATGCCACTCACATACAAAAAAGTATAAATGGAATATAAATGTGTAGAGATGTATACGTACATATAAGTGTATGTATATATTTATACGCACCCAGAAAAACACAGTAGAAGCACTTTGAGGTACGTTCCTCATATCAAGCGACGATAGGCTTCCGCTTTTTGAATTTATGCTAAATCCGTTAATACGTTGGGGATGTTTGACACCCTTTTTTTAATTTTTTACCGTTTAGCCACTACAAGTTCATAATTATTTAGATATAAATGTCACATTTAATTTATTTCTTTTAATAGGAAAGTCTAGCTCAGCATCTAGTTATTATAATAATGGTAACTTTAGTAACTATTATTATTACTATAATAATAAATATTATAACTATTTTTACTTTTTTACTTTCATAAATTATTTATGCGCACAATTTCTTTACTCGCTAGTAATTTATTTATGAGCAACACTTCTATAATATTGTCTCACACAAAACTATTTTACTTTTTTTTAAAATTAATTATCACTATTTAATTATTTAAATACTAATTTATTTGGACAATTATCATCATTTATAGTATTACTTTTTGTCCATCTTAAAAAATATTCTCTCCATCCCGTCCTAATAGTTACGCTTTCTTTGTAATTTACAAAGGAAGCGTAACTATAAGGATGGAACGGAGAGTAAGTTTTATGAAATGATGTCATGTGCTATTTACAAAACATCAGAAAAAAGTCAATAGGGTGGGCTGAAGTTTCATTAAGAGTAAGTGTGAATAAAAATTTTAAATGTCGAAATTCTTTTTCATTATTAGGGTTATAATGGTAACCTTGATAAATTTAACTAAAAAGTGTTTATATTACATTTATACATATATTTTGTATGAATACCCTTGTGGTCAATCATATAATCCAGACCATACACTTATTTTAAGAAACTACAACTACTAATTCATTCGAATAAAATTATCTCAACAAAATAATTATGTTTGAATTTTAATTTATGCAAATATCTTTGGTTGTATTAACATTTGACGGTATTGAATTTCTTTTTTTGCCTCAAATTCTAAACTGGTCAATGGTTGACCTTGTTTGAAGCCTAAATTTCTGTGCAATTTCTTGGCAGAGAGAAAATGTAGGAGAAAATTGGATTATGAGTAAAAACATGTACAGAAACTAAAAGAATTCTTGTTGCATCTCTCTCTTCACCCACCCAACCCGCAAGAGAAAGAAAAAAAAAAGACATTCAAAGATCAGATTAACAGAGAGTCACCCTCCAATTTCCACTTTGTTCTTGATTAGACAATACTAAAATATTTGTTGTTTGCATGATACATTATTGGCAAGAATTGTGTATCTGAAACAATATTTGTATTGATCTTCAAGAAGTGGAAATTAAACAGAGGAAATTTGGTACTTATTTTTTAATTTTAAAATTAATAGTTAATAGCAGATGATTTGTTGAGCTTTTTTCCATCATCAATCATCGACAATGCCTAGCAAGCTTCAGAGGGCCATTGGGGCTGTGAAGGATCAAACCAGCATTGGACTTGCAAAGGTTGCCAGCACTGCATCATCATCTCTTGAAGTTGCTGTGCTTAAAGCCACCACACACGACGACGTTCCCATTGATGAAAAATACGTGTACGAGGTCCTCCAACTCGTATGTTCCAACAAGTTTCATGCTGCAGCATGTGCTCGAGCCATTGGGAAACGAATAGGGCGCACACGAAACTGGATCGTTGCTCTCAAGTCGTTGATGCTCGTTCTCCGGATCTTCCAGGATGGTGATCCTTACTTCCCAAGGGAAGTCCTCCATGCAATGAAGAGGGGTGCCAAGATTCTCAATCTCGCCACATTTAGAGACGATTCTAGCTCGAGTAGTCCATGGGATTTCACCTCATTTGTGCGTACTTTCGCCCTTTATCTTGATGAGCGTTTGGAGTGCTTCCTGACAGGGAAGCTGCAGAGGAGGATATACAACCACGGGGTGAGGGATGCTAGGGTTTACCAACGGACCATAAGTAGACGGCCTAGTGAGCCTGTTCTTGATATGAAACCAGCAATGCTGCTCGATAGGATCACATATTGGCAACGACTGCTTGACCGTGCCATTGCAACGCGCCCAACGGGGGCTGCTAGGATGAACAGATTGGTGCAGATATCTCTGTATGCCATTGTTCAAGAAAGTTTTGAGTTGTATAAAGACATCTCTGATGGGCTCACTTTGATTCTTGATAGCTTCTTTCATTTACAGTTTCAGAACTGTGTGAATGCATTCCAAGCTTGTGCTAAAGCTGCAAAGCAATTCAAGGAGCTAAACAATTTCTATTCTTTATGTAAAAACATTGGAATTGGTAGAACTTCAGAGTATCCTAGTGTTCAGACCATATCAGAAGAGCTACTTGAAGCATTGCAAGAATTCTTGAAGGATCAATCTTCATTTTCATCCAATAAGCCCACAAACCGGTTTCAGCTCCCTTCAATGAATCAGCAATCGAAATCCTCAATGAACACGATCGAAAGATCGTGTTCTGAGGCGGGATCACAATGTACCTCATTAGAAGATCTGATCAGAGCCACTGAAACAGGGACTTGCCCTGCAATTTCCATTGATTTAGAAGCATACTCCGAACCACAACGAGATGAATCCTTCTTAGTAAACGACATGGCCTCTACGAGATCGTTGCCGGTGACCAATTCCATGGTAGATCTCATGTCATGGGATGGATCTGAATTAGATGAAAAGGAGCAACAACGAGATCAGAAACAAAAAAGCCTCATTGATTCATCGCCGTCGAGTAATTGGGAGCTTGTGTTAGTTGAAACCTTGTCAACATCATCGCCTTCATCACAATCAATCTCAGACAACACGACGCCGTCGATTCTGGAAGAGAATCACCCCACAACCACCGCTGGCAATTTGTCGAACAGTTGGGAGCTTGTTTTATTTGAGGAATCGCCGCCGCCTCCTCCGCCCCCGCCCCCGCCGCAACAACCATATATCGAGCAGCAATTGCAGAATTTCACGATGCCACCACAAACGTACTACAATCCATTTCTACAGGACACAATGGAAGTATCAAATTTTCAAGCTGTGCCTACATTTCAAGCATTCCCTTCTTTCCCGATGCAGTTTCCGATTCAGAGTTCGTTCGCAGCGCAAAATGAAAACGACCCATTTGCAGGTCCTTCATTTCCAGGTGAATCAATGTTGAGTAGTTCCATGGATCAGCAGGATTTGCTGCAAGAACAGCAGTTGTGGTTACGAAACCAAAACAAGATTATGGCTAAATACACATGAATTTTGCGCGCTTTTTTAGTGAAAAGAGTAATGTAATTGTAATCTATAAATATGTTTGTATTTTTCACTGGTTGTCAACATTTAATTTTGGGAAGAAGGTTTTCTTTTTTTTAGGTGAGGAAAAGGATTCTTTATTAAATTAGGAGTGAGGCTCTTGTGCCCGATGTGCGCCTTTACAATTTTCGTGTTCTTTTGCAATTTAAACCTCTATTAATATATAGATTTAAATAGAATATGGAGGAGGAGAGTTGTGTTCACATGGAGACACGGCGGTGTGCCCGTGTCTCCGGGGCGCAAGAACTTTTCCTTAAATTAAAAGTGATTTCTTCAAATTTTTTTATGTTTTTTAATTAATTTTATGTGAAGATAATGAGATTGTTGATTAGTTGTTTTAAGTGGAGTATCAAATCGCATGAGTATATGATTATTTAAACTGTAATCTTGTAAGCTTAAAAAACATTTTCTTTTTAAATACCGAGTATTAGAAATTCAACGAGTAATAAATTTGGTGGTAAATGCGATGACTCCGACAAATTGTAGGTACTATAGTTTTCGAATACTAAGAAAAGTATTATAGCAATAATTGTAATTGTCTTAATAATTACACAAGTTGGATTTTTCTAATACTATTATGAAAGAGTGAGGCTTGCGTGCACCCGGGCGCACGGAACACATTCCGTGCGCCTTTAAAAATTTTGTATTATGGGTAATGCCACATTAATTTGGTCTAAAGGGTATACACTTTAATTACTAAAAGGTACACAATTTTGTTCTAAAGGGTATACACTTTTCATTAATATTTTTTTTTCTTTAGAAAATAAAGGGTACACATTTTTATACTAAAGGGTATACAATTTAACACAAAATTCTAAAGGCGCACGGAGTGTTGTTCGTGCGCCCAGATTTTTCTTTAGAAAATAAAGGGTACACATCTGTATACTAAAAGGTATACAATTTAGCACAAATTTCTAAAGGCGCACGGAAAGTGTTCCGTGCGCCCGGGTGCACAGGAGCTTTTGCCATTATGAAATTATAGTACTTCATTTTTTATTATTTATAATATAAATATAATTGATAGAGCACCAATGAGAATATTATGCTATATTCCTTCCGGCGGGAAGCCTTCAGAGGCCGTTTTACCGATATACCCTAACCGGTTTCGCCTAACCACAGTAATACGACGTCGGTTTATCTGAGTGACGTCCTTTTCTCTCTGTAATCACTCTCTCTCTCTCACGCAGAACACGCAGTCAACGTGTACCTGGTCTATGGCCAACACCTCTCTATCCAAGTTAAACATTATTCCAAATCCCAATTCGAGTTCTCCTTGCAATAAATCCAGCAATCTTGTTCACATTAATGGTTGTTTCTGCTGATTTTCTTGTACAGACTTCCCAATGTTGGCCGTGCCTCTATCGATGCGCGTGTCTCCTGTTGTTGTTCTCAGCCCTTGATCGCGGCGCCAGATCAATCTTGGCCGTCGGTTGCTTCTTTTACTCCATTCTTGTGTTTTACTTTGCGTCTTCTTGGTTTTTTTTTGTTTAATGAAGTTCGGTGGTGGTAACTGCTGTTTTGATTGTTGTCAACAACTATTTTCATGGAATTCCATTGATCAGCTTCCAGTAAGCTTCTCTTCCTCAGGTTTTGTTTCCTTTTCTTTGTCAAATTATGTTCTTCTTCTCTTTTTCCTTGAATTTTACAGCTTGATGAGGCATTTGTAGTTTGATGGAACAGTGATCGCTAGTTTAAATTTGAGAAACAAGGGAGATTTGGTGATTAATCTTGCGGTCAATGGCGAACGGAGACAATGGCGGCTGCTTTTTTCCCTTAACAAGCTTACAAATTGGGTAATTCTTCAGAATTTACTGGTTTCTTGGGTTATGAACACTTCAACTGGAATCATTTTGTTTCGAGTAGCAGATCCTTTGCTAATTGAGATCAGATGAATGTATGTTATTGGGCGTCTTTTTGTGGAAGATCATGTTTGTTCAAACATCCTCAAGTTATGTTTTTGCATGTTCTTGTTTGTATTATCGTTTGAGGTATTTGGATTTTAAAGTGTGAAAATGTTATCTGTACTTGTTGTCGTGCCAGTTTTGGCAGCTCAACATCTCTGTGTCTGATAGTTAAATCCTATTTTCCCAATATTTTTATCACATCATACTCTTTCACCTAGAACATGATCTATTTTGCCCCCTTGATAATTGTGCGATGATGCATACATTCTGAATCAATGTTTTCATGCACTGAGAGTTCTGATCATAAATTCTGGTGTTTTTTTTTTTCTTTTTTTTTGCAGGGATTTACAGTCATATCTTTCCCATCTCAGCCTATTTATGGCCTCTGACAGTGGGAAATTATATATCTTGGTGGACAACCGGCCATGGTTAAAAGATCTTGTCTCGAAGCCTACACATTTGTGGCAATTTGTGGTCACTAAGGTTTCTACAGTTTCTCTGTACCACACACTTAACAGGATTTGCAACTTTAATATCAGTTGCTAACTCAATTGTTTATAATAATTTTGAAAATTTCAGTCCAGGTTATCCCCCTTTGCCATCACCAAAGGGCGGAAGGACAGAAAGATGATGGAAAACATATCAGAATTACAGACTTCTACCTCATCAAACACAAGTACGCTAGGAAACATAAAAAAGTGGTTCTCGTTGATTGATGCTGTGACATTATCCAGGAAGAGAGCTTTGTTGCCTGTAAAGAAACTTAGGAATTCTTTGATTGCAAACAGCAAGTTGCATAGAACCTTGTATGGGTTCATAGTCTTTGAGGTTTCCTGGGAAAATGTGCGTGGTATTAACTATTTGAATGAGCTTCAGGTAGCTATTCTATGGTTTTTTGCTTACTTTAAATCAGTTCCATGAATTTGAATATTCGTTTCTTTGTATGCCATGTTAAGACTGATACATCACTAGCAATAGAGGCTAAAGTCATGAGAAGGTGGGAATTCGACAGTATAGCTCAAGCAGCCAGATCAATATCTACATGGTTCCCTGGAACACGTAATGAGCGGATCCTTTTAAAGGCGCATTTAGATGCTACATTAGGTATTCATGAATCTACCTCCTTTCATTCTGTCTTTTACATTTTTGATAAGTTGTATCATCTTGCTGCTTCATGTACTCACCATTCAATATTGAGATTTAAAGCCATTAATGTGTTAAGGAAAACTCACTAGGATGTATGTACACTATAGATAGAGAGAGATGAGTTTACGCATAGCCATACATAGTTTAGAGTTGTAATATCTGATTCAAGAACTTATTTAATGTTTCCCTGTGAGACAAGATGATTGACTCCTAAAATCAAGCCGAACTCTGTGGTGCACTTTTACGTCAAATTAGTTACAATATTTGAACTCAAAATTGCACGAGCATGACTGGACATGCCCCTAGGAATGCAGGAGCTTGCAAGTTGCAATTATCAGAAATGAATATGAAATGGAGAAGGCGGCTTAGCTTGTTGCAGCTGATGTAATTCTACGATGTAATATGTCGATTTGCACAATACATTATTATGTCCAATAAATATCTCTATGTATTTTTAATTTTTCTATAATCATAATCTCTAGTGCAAGCAGATGGTGATGCCGGATAGTTGTAACCTGTGCATGGCATAGTCCCTAGGTTACCGTTACACCTGGAAAACTTTGGAGTTTTTAGTAGTAAATGTTGTGTATGCTCTTCTCATTTTGTGTTTTGTGGTCAAATCTGCTCTATGCATTTGCTAGTTTTCCTAAATCTGACAATATTGCAGGGGAGGTTTTCCATGATGCTCCAGAAAGTTTCTCAAGGACTAATGGGGCTGATATTGACGACATGCGTGTTGTAGAAGAATCTCCATGCGCTTTGAGTAGCAATTTCCGTGTGTATCCAGTAGAAACGGGAAATATGACAAATAGACTACTGACACCTCCTCCCTCCGATGGTCCTAACAAAAGAAGGAAAATTATGGCGTCCATTTATTGTGATCTTGGGCTATCTTCTGGAGAAACAGACTCTGAGACGGTTGAGATACTACCTCACACCCCTGATTTAAGTGATTGTGAAGAGACACTCCAGCCTACTATCAACCGGGATGTCTTGATTTTGTTCCGCTTTGATGATCGTGACCTCCCGTTTAAGTTACGGGACATAATTATGTCCGATTTGCGGCTACTTACTCTACTAGAAGCTGGCCTTCCATCTTGGGTTATTTTCCTTCAATCTTACCCATTATTTAGCCATATTTATCGTCCATGGATGTGCCCTTTAGCCAGAGCTTGCTATGTGCTTATATCAATTGTCACTGTCCTCATTGGATTCTATGACTTGTATAAAAATGTACCTCTACTAAAGGCAACAGCATCTAGTTTATTCGGACCCTTCTTTGATTGGATAGAATCTTTGGAAATGATTTCAAGGATCAAATATTTGGGAACTATGTTATTTCTTCATAACTTTCAGAAGGCCATCAAGTGGTTTCTTATGATGACTAGGACTGTTCGTTCCTTTTTTTCATTTGTGATAGACCCTATGGCTGGGCCTGTTGCTGAGTTCTTGGAATTCTTCCTCCCCCTTTGGAGTATGTCCATACGACTAGCAGAGAATCTCTTTTCAGTATCCTGGGTGGTGGTTGAGTCCTGTTTTACAATGATAGGAGACGCCGTAGAGATGTTACTGCTGCCACTATGGTATGTCTTGGCTCTTGTATGGAATGTTGGTGAGTTAACAACCTGGCTTAACCTACACCTTACATTTTTTTCGTGTATGATATTGACTTGCTAATGTTTTAACATTACAATTCTTTTGTGTTTGATTGCAGCAACATCTGTTATATATCCTATATTCTGGTTGCTGTGGGAAATTCTTTATGCCCCAATCCGTCTGGTCCTTGGATTTGGTAGCCTCGTGGCTTACTTGTGTAATTTTATCTATGATTTGGTTGGAGACTTTTTTATATTTGCTAGCAGCCTATTTAGTTTCTCCAGAGATGTTGAATCAACAGTGAGAGCGAGCTCATACGAGGTTTCTCTGTGGCGCTCACTTTGGAATGACCTTTTCTCTCAGGTGGTTTATTGTATATCCCACTCTTTTTACAGCCGCACACACTTTTTTAGCTTATCTTAATGTCCTTTTCTCAGGTTTTCCGTGCTCTCCGGAGTATCCTTAATGGTTTTGTGGCTTTCTTCACTGCCTGCAACAGACACCGCCTCAGGTATTTATTCAAAATATGGCTGAGTTATCTCCTTTTAAAAGTGAATGATCAAATCTTCGTAAAAACTCGAATAGTGGCATTTGCATTTCAACATGTACTGGAGTTGTTGAAACTGTGTGGGATGAATCAAACCTATCAGGGCTTTTGTAGCAAACCAGCATCTTTGTGTTGTTATAGGCTTGTATTTAGCCATGAGTATTTTTTTTTTAAAATCCATTCTCTGTCGTCTGTATCGTATTTAAGCTGCAATTCTAACTACCATGCTCTTGAATGCATTGCATTCCAGCATCTACAATCACATGAAGGAGTTATACCACATGTTATCACGCAGACCAAGGAGGGCAGGATCTAAAAGGAGTATTCAAAATGTAGAGATTTCTGAAGCTCATATATCAGTAAGTATATACTTTTATACCCCTTCTTTCTCTCATGACAAAGATGTAATTCCAACTTTTGAACCTGAACTGGTTGCAGCCAAGACGAGAGAGCCCTATCTCCAGCCCGAATGTACGAAGAAGAATTAGTTGACATCACACAAATTTACACGATTCTGTCTGTATATAAGAGAGGATGCTGCTCGTGGATAAATTGTAGAAAAGCTAAGGCTTGTATAGTTTGTTAGTGAAATGTATAAAGAAAAATAATCTTGCCATTATCTTCTAGTGTTGTATAATAGCTCTCTCTCACTCTCTCACTCTCTTGTATTTGATATCTTTGTTGGATCCTACTTGCCTCAGTCTTCAGCCATGTAAGTATTCATATTTGTTACAAATAAGTTGGGGGGTTTGTTACATGTATCAAATTCCTTTTTATGATAAATTTATTTATTTTATTTTCAGCACTCATTCTCTTCTTAACATAGTAACAGATTTAATCATTCATCTATCGACTCTGTTATAAAAAAATAATAATAAATAAATCTATATATCAAGAGAGAGTGTTTTGATCTGTGCTAGGCTCCCGTTGACTTATGTAATCTATGACTATGAATCACCTGTTGTAATCTATAATGATTGACTTTGTAATCTATGAATCAACTGTTGTAATCTATAATAGTTGACTTTGTAATTTATGAATAGTCGATGAATAGTAAAATATTTTTGGTTTATGGTTGAAGATTCAACGAAGATGAAAAGTGTAAATGAAAAGCATGGGAGAAGGATGAAAAATACAATAGATAGTGGGCTCAAATTTAAATTTAAAATTATAATTCCGAAATTGTAAGATGATAACCTTAAAGTTTCCAATTTTGAAGACATATATATACAAAAGAATGAATGAGTGTCCAATTTTGAAGATTTACATACAAAGAAGTAATGAGTTTCGCAGTTTTGTGGCCCTCACAGAGAGGGGATTGCCTATTCCAAATGGGTGTTTCAACACACCATATGATTGACTTTCAATACTCGAGCTCCCTCATAACAAGCATAGAATAAGAGTAGTCCTATTTAAGAGACTGAATGATGAAATAAACTCAAACTCTGAACATTTTAGTCCATTATTAAAACAAACAAGCTGGTGCAGGTAGCTTAAGAAAGGATTAAGCAGCAAGAACAAGCACTTTGATAGTTCCTCGACTATTTGCTGCTAACATAGTAGGACTTCCACTCTTCCAGCATACTGCACTGATGAAGTAAGATCCTGATTCTTCTTCGTTGTCTTCTATGTCCGGGGATCCAAATTTATGCCACGTTGCCGGTTTGGAGATCGCCTGAGTTCAAACGATATATAAATTTAGGAGTATAAAAACAATAGAAAGTAAGATGCTGCCTTACCTTGTGGTAAACAAACACTTCATTTGTTTCACTGCCGCATCCTAGGAACTCATTGCTGACTGTCAGCCCAACAAAATTCTTCTCGTTCATGTGCCCTTTAAACGTACGAATCTGACAACACCTCTTACCAATTCACAACATGACTCAAAATATAACCATGTGGTTTGTTTTTATACACAAATTCTTACGTGTGAATTTTCTCTAACGTCCCATAGTCGTAGAGTACTATCTGTGGATGCAGAAGCAAGCTCGTTGCAGTTGAGGAATTTTACATACGAAACTGCTTTATTGTGGCCAGTGAACACATAGAGTGGATGGCAGGGATTTCTCAAGTCATAATAATGGATATGATGATCTGCTGAACCAACCTGCAAAACAAAAATTCTTATATTATTCTAAATTTCATCAAATGTTCAAATTCATCCATCTGTCAGAGATTAGAATTACCGCAACAAAATTGCTAGACTCTGGATTATATTTCACACAGCATATATTTGCCTTCATATCAATGTTGAAGACACTACCTTCTTGCTGAGTGCACCAAACTTTGACCTGAAATTTCTACCACTTATTATCAACAACAGCTGCCCTGCATTGATCAAACAATTTCTTACTTTACCTTGCAGTCATCACTACCCGAAATGAGCATTGTTGGTTCTGTTGGTGAAAAATCCACGCTCCATGCTCGTTTTTCGTGTTCCTCATATTCCATAACACTCTAAACAAAGCCAGAGAACATAGCAACCAGTATTAATATGGGGTATATAAGAAAAGACGAATAGTTGATTTTGTGAAGCATGTACCTGCCGCGTATCTACATCCCAAACAGTTACTATACCCTCATAGTCACTGCTAGCAATATGACTTTTAGTGAATTTATTCCAGCTCAAACAGCTAAGTTTAGATCGAGTCACCATCTCCACAACAGGGTAGTGTGCATCTGTAGGTTCATTAATAACCTGTAAACCATAAGCATGAAGTTAGAAAGATTTCTAGATTTACAATCATAGAGCAACAGCTTGTAGATTCAGATAACATAGTTAGGAATGAGTTGGTTAACATCTAATCAGGAAAGGGGCAAGTATTATGTGGTGGATGCATGAATGTATGAATAATTAGCAAAACAAGGCCACACGCATAACAAGGTGTGATGGGAAAGAAGCCTACTGATGAGAAATCAAAAACTTTTATGCGGCGTGAAACTCCAGCCGTGGCAAACAGTTCATCGTCACGATCAAACTCTATACTGCAACAACCATACAATATTTCATGTACTACTGGATAGTATCATCATCATAAACAAGAAAATAAAAAATCCAAAAATATGATCTTGGAGGAAAGCTATTCATTCATCTCAAAAGGAATACATTTTTAGATCAGAATTTCATGACAAACAAGGTGTTTATCTTGTGAGGTACTATGTAAAAGATTAACCTCATATTGGATAAAATAGACTGACCATGAGAAAACTTGGCCTCCTCTTCGTCTCATTCTTGTTAGTCATGCTTTATTTCATTAGGTTGTGATTCTCTCTATTTTCTTAAGTAAACTTCCACATACTGGGTTAAATAAACAAAGCAATACTCTCTGTTGATTGAAAACTTACCTTGAAACAATATTGGCTGTATGAAAGAGGTCCCCATGCCTAAGTTCAGCAATTACTCGCAGTCGACTGGTTCAAAAACAATGTCGGAAAAGATGTGCATGAGAGATGTGATGGACAAGTGAAACAGTGGAATTCATTCTTTAAGCAAACCTGTATCGAGTGAAGGTGCTTAGAACAGACTGGAAATCTGCAAGACCAGAACTAAAACCTTCTCTTGAAACGGCAGATTTGTCTTTCTTTTCTTTATTCTTCATCAATTCACGTCTCTTTTGCAAGTAGAATTCTTGAAGTTCATTAAACTGCAGAATATAAGACATTTCCTTTTTTAAAGTGTAGTGAAGGGTGTGGTAAGACAAACAAATGAGACAACATATGCAGCAGCAAATTGCATTGATAGGATAATGATAAGTTTGAAGTCGTAACCTGTGCATGAACACGCTTTTTGCGCATAACAGCCAAACCAGATGGGGTGTTATGTTGTGAAGTAGGTTCACCTTCCTTACTCTTGGTGGGCAGTGGAGCCTTCCCCTCATCTTTCTTGTATGGGATTGGGAGTGGGAAGTTTGCTCCTCCTCCTTGTGAGTTGAATGCAAGCCCCGAGTCGACTGAACCGCCACGACTTCTCATTGCCACTCCCTCATCCGACACCATCTTCAGTTTCAACGAACACCTCTCTCTTGTATGGTATAGCTGCACCTTACATCTTTCCACACAATTCAAGTCCTCTTTAATATACAGAAGATCGTTTTGCACCTATGTCCAAACATGTCCCATTGTAATAACAGACTACTGTGGCAACACATTTATTTATTCACTTCATAATAAACATTAGTTGTTAAGAAATAACTATGGGGCTGCTTAGGAACGAATTCTCCAATCATTTTCATTAATTTAACTGTCCCTTTAATAAACTTCATTTTCATTATCCTAATCATTTTCATTGCTTCAAAATTTGAACCAAGGGGCTCCTATGCTACGATAGGAGAACAGGGTGCAAGAAGAACTACCAAGAAAAGTCATTATCCCACATACAAAGACAACAGCTTAGTTCAAATTTTGAAATTGGAATGTTAATGGCTGTAAGTCTAACAACCATGGTAATGAATTATAATGATTGAAGAATGAGAAATAATAATGAAAAAATTGAATTGATCGAGGAATTTTAATTTTTATTACTTTGTATCAAGCATTAACATGGGATTTAACATAATCTCATTCCCATTACCCGTTAAATAGAAATAAAACAGGGTTATATATCATGAGACCATTTTCATGTAAAAAAAAACTTTTATGAAAGATATTATCATTTTTAATTAAAAATGTTATCACTCTATTCAAATATATTTTATTTATAATCATTTTTCATTAATTAATTAAATAAAATTATACAGTTTGTTAGCGAATTTTAATTTGAGTGAGGTGTGTGCGCCCCTTTAGAATTTAGTATTATGAATAAGGGTACATTATTTTATTCTAAAGGGTATATACTTTAATTAATAAGGGTACACCATTTTGTTTTAAAGGATATACACTTTTCATTAATATTTTTATTTTTCTTCAAAAAATAAAGGGTACACATCTTTATACAAAAGAGTATACAAACAAAATTCTAAAGGCGCACACATGTTTTTGCCTTTTAATTTATACATTTTGTTAGTGAATTTTTCTTTTTAACACTGCTAATTTTTTATTGAAAAATTAATAATCTAGTTGAACATAAAAAGTATAGCTTGCCTTCTATAAACTCAGTTCACCATGCACCATAATTTTATTGAAATTACTATTTATAATAATGAACTATTACTAAAAAATATTACTTATTTTAATAAAAATATAAAAAATCACAATATATCAGAATTTGAGGAATAATATATTTTATTCAAAAGTGTAATTGTTCTTCAATAATTTTACATGTATTAAAAGTAATTTTAATAAATCAGGGCTTAAGGTAAACTTGATTGGCACAAGTATTTGTTGAAAAATTAATATATTCAATAAAAATACATACTACTTTAGAAAAAATAATAATAATACAAATTTGGTGGACAAAATTTAAGTTCATGCATCTACGTGCACATAATATCAACTCTTGAAATTAAGATATATTTTGAAGTTAATCTATTGTGCACTCTAATAAAATATCAGTTGAAATATAAAAAGTGAATATATTTGACTAAAAAAAACTTTTTTTCAATAAAATCAAGATTATAAGTTTTTTTTTACTAAGTGTATACATTCAATACTAAATGGTATATAATTAAATTTGAGCAAATGAACCTAGATTCATATGTTTGGGTGCACACAATATTTTGTCTATCGATATTATGAGATTGATGTTTCTTTTTTCCTTTTTCTTTAAGTAAAGTTTATCATGAGACGGAGGAAAATAAAGTGTTTCTTATTAAATGTATGATCCTCTTCACTAACCTCATTGAGAGCATTAACTTTTTGTTTCCTTAAGAAATGTAAAAAGTCCAGCAGAATTTGCATGTTTCTCTCAGCTTCTTCTTGTTCCAACTTTCTCTTTTTCTCCGCTACCAAAGACAATATAGAGTCCAACTCTTTTACTGAAACTTCACAACCCTGTCTAAGGACATAATATGTCAAGTCTATGTGAAACATGAAATTGCAAACAACAATTGAGCCTAAGAATATAGACTTTTCTACACTATCACAACACTCCTAACAAGTTGCAAACAACAATTGAGCCTAAGAATATAGACTTTTCTATACCATCACCACACTCCTAACAAGTTAAAGGACATGATATGTCAAGCCTCCGTGAAACATGAAATTGCAAACAACAATTGAGCCTAAGAATATAGACTTTTCTACACCATCACAACACTCCTAACAAGTTATTAAAAATATAATAAAATAATATTAACAAGGAGGAGGATTGACAAGCGAAGGGAAACAAATATCTTGACAAGGATGTTTTAACAAGAATTCTCCCCAAGCGGTTCAAAAAACAAAATTACCTGTTCCAAAGATTGACGGAATTGTTCAACGGCTGAAGCAGATTTTGATAGTTGACGAGTAGATGTCTTCTTCACCAGCTACAAATGCAGTAAAAAAATAAAAAATTGAAGATTAAAAGAATGCTAATGTGTCTAGCAAGTTTTGCTCGGATAGATAGCTTACAGAGTGTTTATGAGAACACTCAAATAACTTATTAAATAGCATATCTATCAATATCATATTATTTCCAAGTTAATTAAATTTAAATAATATAATAAATTAAACAAGGACTCAATCAATCACTATTGGCACTAAAATAAAATTAATAATTAATAATTTGAGCTGCAATTGTAACCTTATCGAGGAGAAAATTAGGGTAGAGCTGAGAAGAAGTGAGAAAGTGAGCGCAACATGGACAATCGCTCTTGTTTTGAAGATGAGTAACAATGCACATATAGCAGAAGCTATGACCGCAGGATGTTAAGAAGGCGTCTTTTATAATCTGCATACATATAGGGCACATCAATTCCTTCTCCTCCGATGCTTCATCTCCATTCCCTTTCGACTTGAGAACCGCCGGCGCGTTGAGTCCCATCGAACTTCCTCTATCCCTCTAGACGGAACTAAATTGTAAATTGATCCAGCTAAATTGAAATCGAATACTTAATCGGCAGATACAGGATAGAGATTTGAGTCAACGACGAGTGGGTGGTGTGGAATGGGGCTAGTGTTTTCAATTTTTATACTCGTATGCGTCCATCGATTATTTAATCATGCGACTCGATTCCCAATTCTATTTTAAAATCTATGGAATACGTTAGATGATCGTGTTTTAATACTTCCCTCACTTTGTTCCCATTTACTCTTTCACAGTACGGGATGAAAAATGAATTATGAATTTTATAAACACGAAAACTAAAAAATTTTATAAAGGTTGGAAATAAACATAAAAAAAAAAACTCTTTTCCATATATTAAAAATGTATAGTTCATACTATTACCCTATTTTTTCAAAATTTGATATTATAATTCATATTATTTTTTCATGGCATTTTTAATACACATTTAATTGAATAATGTTGAATTTATCAGATAATAATAATATATAATAATAATAATAATATAATAATAATAATAATAAATTCCAAAACAATCCATTTTCTTTCTATGAATATGTTTTGAAATGTTGCTTATCAATTTTACAAATTTAATATTTGTGCAATTCAATTTTAAATCAAATTGAAATTAATTTTACAAATTTAATATTTATGTAATTAATTTTTAAATAAAATTTAATATTTATGCAATTCATTTTTAAATCAAATTGAAATTAATTTTACAAATTTAATATTTATGTAATCATTTTTATCAAATTGAAATTTTTATTTTTTATATAGTATGATATTTTATTTTATATTTATTGATATATTATGTTTGGAGTGCCTATATTTATTGCTTAGATACTTTATAACAGTAATATTGATATTTTATATTGGAATTCAAATCTAATCTAAATAATTCATCACGAAGTCGTGAAGGCACACCATCTATTAATTTATTATCACAATAAGATAGGTTTACTTTAAATTATTGTGGAGCATTTGGTTTTTGTATGTTAATGTCGTTTGGTCGACTCTACGGTTATGAATACAAGTAAATTTCAACCGCTTTAAAAATTCATATAGTAAAAATAAAAATAAAAGGTGTCAATTTAAATCTCATATATTTGACACAAATGAAGTTGATCATAGTAAAATAAAAAAATGAGGGGAAAATGTGGCATATGCATTAATGTACGATTGAGTCTCCATTCAGCCTATTTGACAAATTTTAATAGTTAATAAAATAAATTCAAAAATCTAAATGACTTAAACTTATTTAAAACACAGACAGTTTTGTTAAACTTAAAATATTACACCATTTTCATATTTTAATAGTTAATAAAATAAATTCAAAAATCTAAATGACTTAAAACTTATTTATAAGACAGACAGTTTTGTTAAACTTAAAATATTACACCATTTTTTCCTGAAAGGCATTGGAGTCAACATTCCCTATTTTTTATTATACCATTTAAATTTTACTATATAATAATCCAAATTTAAGGTAGTTTATTGGAGTCAACATTCCCTATTTGTTATTATGGATACAAATGAAGAAAGTGTAAAGAGTTATGTGAAGGGAGAGTATTATCCCATTTTTTCATTTTGGATGTCCGTTCTTAAGGGTCTCATTTTATTTTTCACACACATGAGACCCACACACTCCCTCTAATACAATTAAAAGTTGGGGCTCACACACTTACTAATATAACTACCCACTACACATTAAATAATAATACTCTTTAATACACATGTAAAAAGCAAATGAATCTCTTTAGACCAGACGGGGAAGTAAATTAAATTAATTAATTTTTTAAAAAAATTACTTTTATAAAAAAAATACCTCGTGGGTGTTGATGGATGATGCAACTCAAGTTAAACCAAACATAAAACATAGATGAATCATAAAAGATAATGAAAAAACACTCTTACATTGATAGAGTTGAGCTTAGGGGCTATAGAGATTACATGCATTCACAACATCTCATCTCTTTCTTTAAAGTATAGAATTACAAGTGATAAAAAAAAAAAATCAATGGCTTTGTATCATGCCATATTTATACTTTTCTCAAGCTATTCTCTTGGTTGGGGTCATCCCATACTTGATTCATTGCTAAATAATTGAGGTGCATTTGTGTGAGTTAGTTTGATTTGAAAAGTGATTCCCACTATAATTTGTTGTTGCTAGGCCGTCTCTTGGTGATAGGCCAAGTTGTATGTTGATCTTTAAGTTTTCTTTGAACGTCTTTATGTTTGGGCCTTTGTGAGCTTCTTTGATTTTTAGAATTGGGCTTTGTGCATTTGAGCCATGTTTCTAAATCCTATAACAGTGGAATACATAGTACTTACAAAAAAATAATACTCCCTCCGTCCCCCAAAGTATTTCACATTTTCTTTTTTCATTCGTCCCTCAAAGTATTTTACACTTTACTTTTATTAAATTTGGTAAAAATACATTACAATAATACACACTTTTTACACACATCTCAATATAATACTTACTTTTCATATCTTCCAACAATTTTACACACATATTTCATAACTTTACATACATTTTTCATTAAATCAACTAAAATATATATTCTCTTTCTTACTTTATACATAAAAATGCAAAATTTTCTTAAACTCCGCACACACCAATACGTGAAATACTTATGGGACGGAGGGAGTACTCATTATAAAAAAAAATAAAAAAAAAAAACTTACAGAATATGTCAATTTGTTTTCATTAGTAAATTAAATTTGCTACCCTTGTTGTTGTCCTAGGTCGGTTCAGTTGGGTCCCACTTGCTTTAGAAAAAGTGTACAAATTCCAATATATGGGCCCCATCTAATTCCTCCAATTGGACGGTTAATGATCCAATCTAAGATGATCTGGGTATTCAACGGTGCAGATCTTCCTGCTTTCAGCCCACGCTACAACTCGCCCCTTTCAACGGCGACGATTTGTCGCATATCTTAAAAAATAAAAATACTCCATAATAATAATCCCTGTATTTCGCGCCAGATTTATTCCTAGTGATAGTATAATACGGCGTAGTTGCATTAAATATGATGGCAAAAGACTAAACAGCCCCCAAAATAACCTACCAGCTACTAGATTTTTTTCCTTTCAGGTAATTAAAAACATAGTATAGTAGTACTTATTTGGGCCAAGTTTTTTTTTTCTTTCAAAGCTTAGTAGGACAAAGTGTTGTTTTATTGATTTATATTTATATACACTAATAGAAATAATTAAAATAATTATTGGAATTTTTTTTAATTGGATATATTTATATTTAACTGTTATTTTGATTTAAATAATAATCAAATTAACTTGTTATCTTATAGTATAAAAAAAAGCCTGCAAGCCTTACTTTATAGTTTATATTAATTTTTTTAAATCTCATTAATTAATTAAAAACATAAGTAAATAATTATTTTGTTATCTTTTATAGAAACAAAATTAAATTAATTAAAATATTGTAATTAAAATAAATAATTAAAATTAATTAAATACTCTATTGTATTAATTAAAATAATTAAATAATTACATTAAATTTAATTAAACACTATTCTAACTTTTCAAAATTGTATATATTGTTACATGACATGATTTAAAAGTATATATACTTAAAATAAACTAACACATATATCATGACACATAAAAACTTACTTAAATAATACTCCGTCCCAACTTCAACTTCACACTTTCCATTTTGATCCGTCTCAAATTCAACTTCACACTTCCATAAAAGGAAAAAGCAACAAACTAATATCCATCTAACATACTTTAATTTCAAATTTGTCATTACCTTTTTAACATACATAACATACTTTATTATTTATTTATTACCCAAAAATACCATACTACCCTCAAAAGTAAGTCAAAAAGTGACTTTTCTTAAACTCCGTATCTACAGTAAACGTGAACTTGAATTTGGGACGGAGGGAGTATGTCATATAATCAAAACTGATGAAAAGATGACATGTACCAATAAAAACTCTCAATTAGATACTATTAAAATAAGATTAAGATTAAAATTAGATTATGTCATATTTAGTTTATTACGTACATAGTGATTAATTAAAGAAAATATATAAGTTCATAAATATTTATGAACAAAGGAAAAAATATAAACCTGAGAGGTTAAATCCGTCTTTCAGCCTCTGCAGTTCCTTTTGTCATAAATAAATGGAGTACTAAATAATAATTGTAAAATTAATTAAAAATAAATTGGTCAATTTAATTTAATTATATTTTATTACAATCGTACACGAGTGCAAGAAAATCTTTTGTACAGAATTCGCAGTTCAATTTTGGGACTTTTTCGAAGATCCGAAGGCCGAATTGTAGAGAGAGAAATCGAATAATTTTATGGGAATGATGATAGAATCCAAGTGCAGATAAATTTTATTTTTCCTTCTGCTATTAAGAGTTGGCGTGATTTCTGAATTTTCGTCTTTGATCATAATCACACGCATGTGTATTCAGTGGGGTAGTAATAATATCGAAATCTAAAGCGCAATAAAGGATATAATCATCGTATTAAGCACAGTGTAGATATATAAGTTTTCGAAAATCGATGCCGGGAAATCGGAAATTGCAGAGGAATGGTTCGACGTCCGACAGGATTGAAGGTATTGATTTCTCTTTTGCAAGATCAAGATTTCGATTTTTTCTTGATTTATTTATATTTTTTGTTGCACTCTTGCTCAATAAAATGCTTACACTGTTGTTCTATTTTTTGTGGGTATAATTACTTGAAGTTACGATCTTTATATTTAGCTGATGATCGGTGTTTTGTGTTTTAGTAATAACGTTGATTGATCAATGTATTGTTTGCTCCATGTTGTCAGCTTATCAATTTGTGATTTTTAATATTTATTTATTTTTTGGGCAATGAAACTAGCTTTTCAATAGTTAGTACAAGGTTTATTTTTGCGTGTATTTAGTTTTGGGTTCAATGTTTGATCAGCTTTTGATACTGGCAGAAGCAATGAGACGGCTAAAGGTAGAAGGCACCGATGCAAACGGTAGAGTGGGTGATGAGCTGAGCTCCTATCCGGATCGACCGGGTGAACCCGATTGCATTTATTATCTGAGAACAGGGGGGTGTGGTTATGGAAGCAATTGCCGTTTCAACCATCCCTCCAATCCAGGACAAGTAAACACCATTCTAAAAAGTTCCATTTAATTATTTTCGCTGTCTACTTTGTGTGTGTTAGAATGCTTGTGCGAGTGAAACGAAGATGTTTTCGAATTTCTTGATGATGTTGATGATGATGGATAGGTGTATGGTGTTAAAACCACCAGGGAACTTCCCGAAAGAGCTGGACAACCAGACTGCGGGGTAATGTATTAATCTTTCTCAACTACTTTCTGAATGATTATGTTACATAATGTGCTTGTATTGGATATTTTTAATCTAGGCAAATTCTATAGTTGTAATCCACACTAAGCACATTATTATCATGCTTTTAACTCTTCCCTTTCAGCTAAATGTTTGTTTTGGATTGGTTCATTTGCACTTGGCCTATCCAAGATTACTTTTTTCTTTCTTTAAATAAATGACCTATTTGTTCTTAGCTAGGGGCTTTTACTGAATTTTACTCTTAGAAGCAGCAAAATGGCTGTTCTGCTCCTTTCTTATGCTGGATTATTTTAACTAGGAAGTTTATATGCAAATATCCATTATTATGGTAAAATAGCTTGTTACATTATGTGAATATTAAAAATTGCCTTAGAAGGTATTTTGTAATTTATAGTATTAGTTTTCGGGTAAGCTCTCAACTAACAAATTATTATTTTTGAGATGTTTATATTAGTTAAATGGACATTAAATAAAATGTATTGACATTGAAATAAGTTTCTGCATTTTTTTAGCTCTTCAATGATGATGTCTATTTTTGGTTGTATTTGGTAGTTGTTCTTGCATTACAAAATGAGTGATGTGTGAATATTCATTTATGTTCTAACAATTTGTGGAGTTTCTCCCATTGATTTTTGGCCACTTCCAGTCTGACATGTGTATGTTATATGAGTCAATAGCCTGGATTACCTGCCACTGATATGTGATATCTGTTTTCTTGCAGTATTATCTAAAGACAGGCACCTGCAAGTATGGGTCTACCTGCAAATATCATCACCCTAAGGATAGGCAGGATGATGCTGTGATGAATATGTTAGGCCTACCAATGCGTCAGGTGCTTTATATCTTTGTAACCTAGTTCTTCCTTCTAAACGTTAGTCCATATTACACTAGTCGCATGAGTTGATAGATGGCAGTGGACTAATGTAGTATAAATAGGATCACTGCTTATTGTCATTGGTTGTGTGTTACATCAGGATACAAAGCCCTGTCCTTATTATATGCGGACCGGAGCATGTAAATATGGATATGCTTGCAAGTTCCATCACCCTCAATCTGCATTAGCTACCAATTACTTACCTGTACCTGGACCTATCTATGGTTCTGGTGGCTCTGCAGTTCTGCCTACATCTGCTGCATCATCTGCAAGTGAACTTTCAGCTTCATCATTAACGAAAGCTACTTACTTTGCTAGTTCTCTCCAACTCCCACAAAACTACATGCCGTTATTTCTATCACCATCACAAGGATGGAATACTTATATGGTATGCGCTCTCTGTTAAGATAGTTAGGTCAGTCTGCTGTGTTATGCTTTATCGTCCCTGGGTTATCTGACTTTTGGTTATTGTAGATATAGAATTCGAGTTTATGGAAATGTGTGGTTCTCTTATTACATAATTATATGCATCATCGTTTGTTTCTCAGAATATATCTGGAAGCATAAATTTCTCTGTTATATTGTATGGGCATCTATTCTTGGAATTGCTCAATACTTCTTTGGACCGCAGGCTGCGCATCTGCATTTATTTTGTTTATTTGTTGCTATATTTAAAGGGGTATCTTGCATATAATACACGGAAAACCTCAAGAGCACGCTGCTACCATGCTATTCTTTCTTTGAAGCATGCTTTTTGTTGCTAGAAATTGCTTATATTGATCTCTTAATTGTTTGATCAAGTAGCTAATGTTTTGACAGGACATTGATCTTCACAAGACGTTACAATCAAGAATTATTCCTCTTGTAATCTTGTTGTATTAGCTAATTGTGCATGTTCATCTATTTACTTGAGTTCAACTTTCATATCATACATCACTTCTGATAATGTGTCTATTTGTGATTGCTAGGGAAGCGTTAGTCCCTTATCTGCTACCAGTGTCCTCACTGCACCTGCACCTAATGGGCAGCTGTCAACCCCTTATCTTCCTGAAAGACCAGATCAGCCAGAATGTCGATATTTTATGGAGCACGGGACTTGTAAATATGGATTGGAATGCAAGTATCATCATCCGAAAGAGAAGATTTCACATTTTTTGTCAAGTTCTCTTGGTCCACTTGGGCTTCCTTTGAGACCTGTAAGTTGCTGCATATCTACATGTTCACCAGTAGCATACAGTGAAATGTATAGCCATCTATTCAACTGGATTATTTATAGATAAGAAAATAATAGTTTTTGCGGACCATTGCGATTATTTTTTTAGAGTACATTAGATCACTAAGTAGAACTCATGGACCATTGGGCACTATACCCTAAAACACTGCCCTTACTTTGTGCTTAGCCAACTTTAATTTGTTGATGTTACCACGCGGACATGACTATAGCACTCCCAATTTCTAGAAATTTTGTTGTCTTTTAGTTTAGATCTCTAATTGGTTTTAATGGCTTTAATATATGTTCTTGCCCACTGTTCCTATTTTTGTCTGTGATTTTTCGGATAGGTATAATTGCTACATATATCTCAGTTGGAGATTAGAGACAAGGATCTAACTTTTGAGGCAACTTGCAAGAAATAGAAATGTCATGAATATCATGAACAAGGGGTCTACTTAGAGGTTTAACGCTCATTACTTTCAATTGTTTTGGTATAATTAATCCCACCCTTTGTGCTCTTGGCATAATTGGTTTTTTTTAATTCCAATCCTTTGTTCTCTATCCTCTCGAATTTTTAGAATGACTAGTACATGTTCATGGGAGAAATCCATGATGGTATATTCTAGCGAAATATTCGTAGTTGTAGGAAGTATCCACCTTTTGTGGTAGTACGGGCTCTTTGGTAGGTAAGCAATGTAGTTGAAGGGGATATTAATGTGCTAGTATATTCTGTAGTTTTGATCAGATATAAACACTGTTTGATTTTGTATTCGATGACTCTACTTGTGCTCGAATGCAGGGACAACCTCCATGTTCACATTACAGTCTTTATGGACTCTGCAAATATGGTCCAACATGTAAATATGATCACCCCTTGGATGGATATTCTTATGGCTACAGCTTGAGTGTCCCGCCTGCTTTCGCTCCTCCGCCTCCGTACCAGAGATCAGCGTCCCTGGTGCCCATCTCCGAAACGAAACCATCAAAGTTGAGTGACTGGATCAAGAAGGGAGCAGCTGCAAGCAACGAGGATCAGCATTCTAACACGAAAAGCATTGGAGACTCACCCGAACGGTCAGATTCTCTTCCACTTTCGTCCAAAGCCTCGTCTGAGGTTATTACTCACACTGAATCCGAATGATGTTTTGTATAATGCCTAAAACCGGCTGAGATCACGACGACCACCACGATGATCACACTCTTTTTGTGATGGTCTATTTTTGGCTCTCTTTTTGCCCAATTCTGTTTCCTTCAATGGAACGTTACTGTGAAGTTTATGTTAAAATACTTATCAAGACGTTTTTGATGCTTACACGTCTTTATTATCTCTACCTTGTTTTGATGAATGGATTAAATGCTCTTTAGCACATAGCATTGTCGAATTATAAGTAGCCCAAAGTAATACTAACATTTTTTTTCTTTATTTTGCCAATTCTGAAATTAAATTAGGGTCTCACATAGATAAATTTTAATATGATTGTTTATACATCCATTATAAAAAATACATCATCTATTTTATGAATAATTCAATTGAATATTATCGCTTTTCATTAATTAAATATTATATTTTTTTATTGAAAATATTATTTCTTATTTATATTAATTGAGAATTTTACAATTGAAGTTATTCGTCTCTTAAAACCATTTTTCACAATTTTTGCTTCTTAATTTTGTTGTAGAAAATGGATTAGGGCTTGAAATTCTTGATATAAATCAAACGTTCAAATCAATTAGTAGTAGTTTTTGAGGAGTTTATGACAGCCTAATATTTACTATAAAGTATATATCAATAGCTATTCACGAAATTAAGGATAATTCTGTAATGCATCGGTACACCAGTGCATCTAAGGTTTATAGGCTTAGTTTTAGGGTATAGTTTTTATTTTTTAAAAACAATTAATTATTTTATTAGATCTAAAGGTGGTTATTTGTTAGTTTCTTAATCTAAAATCAGGTGCACCCTATTATTACTCCAAAATTAAATTATGACAGAAATATTTTAACGAAAGTTATAATCCACATTATACTGCACAAGAATTAGAATTTATATATCATATCTGGTCTCCTAATTAACCACAAGAATGTCGGGCATGCAAAATGGCCTCAAAACTGAAATTTACAAATAAAAAATAAGAAAGTCTGTCTGTATAATCTCCCAAAGAAACACAATGCATCAAGACATGCCATACATGTTCATCGATGATACCATCATTACAAACATGAAGCCTAAGGGCAATGAAACACGAAATCAAACACCATTTTTTTAAATTTACGGTTGAGTTAAGATTGATTCACTTATTTAGCTCTGTGCCACGGATGCATTATTTGGAGAAGGTTCAGAAATCTTGGCAGCATCTCCTTGATGTTTTGATCTTATCAGTGATTTTTTCAAGAATTTCAATGGCCATCTTCTAGGTTTTATTTGCCCCAACAGTTTCATATGTTCCCTTCTGAACTTTCGGTTGGTGAACCATGCTCCGCTACGCCAACCTAAACAATACCTGCAACCAAGAGAAAGAAAGATCAGCAGAATTCAAACAAGTAAAGCGGTATAGTCATTTGTAGAGGGGTGTTACAAAGTCAAGTCAGCTCATGAGTTACTCGCAATTTAGTTCAGAGAAGAAATGGACTCAACTCAAAAAATTAATTGAGTAGAGCTACTCAAGTAACTCTCAAGCTTGGGCTCAACAATGCCTAGATCAATTAACTAACAAGTTTTATTGAGCTTAGGGTATATACTGTATTACGGTAGAACCCTTGATATATGTGGAGTAATACACATGTTTATGCAGATAAGTGATGCACTAGAGGATTTGTAAAAGTAATTGAGTCGAGCTTGAGCCTCCTATTCGACTCAACCTAGCTTGATAAAAGAATGTTCCAAAATAGTGTACTTTCTTTCATCTACGTGCTAAAAATTTGAAATTTCAATTGCACAGAATGCCAACAAATCACTCAAGAACTACAATATTCAATGGATTATCCTTTCCTTGTTCTTTATGCTCTTCGGAAAACGAAGTTTAGATAGGGAGCTTGTCTTATCCCTTTCAAAAAATTGAATTTTCAGAAGGGACAAAATTATCAAACTGAATAAAAGTAACCCTTAAAAAAAAACACTAACCCTATAATCAAACTGGTTCCAGCAGTTGCAGCACAGGCTGGCAAACTAACAGTCCCTGAGACAAGTTTTCTTAACTCGGGATTTTCTATCTGATAACTATTTTTCATCTGCAGAAAATACAAATAGTAAATCTCATATCAACAGAATAAACAACGAGAAAGTGGGAAGCAGTAAAAACTGAGTCAGAGAAAGTGAGAATCGAAGATGCATTGAACTGATGTATCTATAATTCTAGAGCAGTTGAGAGTCAAACTGGACTCCCTGTCAGAATGGAGAGTTAGCATCAATTTAATGAACTAAATGGAAAACATAATTCATAAGCAAAGACTGCATTCCAACAATAACATAAAAAAAAGTAGAAACACACATGATAATTTAGGATGAAAGGAGTAGGAGAAATACAGAAAAAAAGGTTATCACATGGCAACTTTATGTAAAAATGGTCATGCATGTATTGAAGACATTGAATATTGGTCATGAATATCTCAGCATTAGTAGATTATTACAGGATAGATAACTGTCTTTTTGGGATCTATTATGTGCTATCCCATGATGGCCCTCCCAACCAAGCAAAATAAACAACTACTATGACTATGAATTCAGATGCACAGCTCGTAACTAAGGTGTTAACAGACTGAACCTGAACATTACAGCCTAATAAATAATACTTTCCACCTCCCATCTTTGGACCATATCTCTGTAGCTTTTAAAAAGCAGTGAAAAATTCAAAACAAAATGATTATACATTGTCAGAACTACTAAGACCATCAGCTACATAGAGAAGCAGCAATGCTATAGTATAGAAGAATTCAGCAATTGCTTACAGCTTTCTCAATTGACTCAAGCCTTTGCTCCACTCTTGACTGATGAAGCTGGCGTAAAGTATAACCTGCATCAACACACACATCGCTAATATCCTCAGCAAAAAGACAAGACTCAAGAGGCAGTTATAATTCCATTTTAGTCAAATGTTTGACCACACAAAGAACTATCTCGTACAAATTCTTCACTATCTCATCATATAACTACTACAAACTACAACTAGAATACTTTGAGTCAATTCATTATAACTATTCTCAATTCATCTCCAAGAATTGTTACTCATAAGAAAAAAAAAAACTTCATGAAAACACAAACCACAGGGGGTGGATATACCTGCCCATACTGTAGCAACTGATGCAATAGAAGTAGAGATAGTAAACACCACTTTATGCCTCTCAAAGGTATCCTGCAACACCAAAAACACCAAAGATGGAAACCAAAAGTATAACCCCAGATTTAAGGGTGGGAAAAAAAGAACTTTAATCCATACATTAAAAAACATCGAATATATATGAAAAAAAAAATGTGACCTTTATGGAATAAAAACCATCTTGCGCAGCAGACAACGAATTCTCTGCTTTTTTCCTCAAATGGTGGACTGTCAGATAATTGGCGATGGAGGAGCCAGAGGCCCTCAAACGATTGAAGCGCATCAACCTCGGAGACTTGGCGAAGAGGCAGTCGACAAACTCGAAAACTGAACGCAAATTAAACTTTACGCATAGTTTTTTTGAAGTTTCAATTGAGTCCCTGAATTATTTGAGAATTCGGATTATACAGTTTTTCTTTTATTTTATAAATAAATATAAATAAAATATGAGTACTTAAAAAATAACAAGAAAATACGTATTATTTTATTTATTTATTTATTTTTATTATAATTTGGGACATATAATACTCCATAATAAACAAGTCATTAAAATGATTAAAATGACGTGGAAGGATACTATTGGTCTGATCTACGTAGCACCAAATGCAGCAGGTTTTTGAACTCCGAGAAACGCAACTGGTTTTCTGTTGGTCAGAGAAATCCAAGAAATGGAGAAATCGCCTTTGATTCCACTCATAGTTCTATTATTGGTTGGGAATTTAGGGGTTTATGCATTGTACGGACCATCGTCCCCCGTTGTTCAGCTAAACCCAAACAATTTCAAGTCCAAGGTACACTGATTTGCTCTCTATATTTATCTGTTTCCGAGGGTTTGTATTTTTTGAAGTTTTGTATACCCAAAAAAAAAAAAGTTCTGTGGAAAACCCTTTGAGCTGAGTTATGTGTAGTATTTGAGTGTCCTGATGTGAGTGAGGTTGAGATCCGAACAGTTGATTCTTTTAGTTGAACCTTGTTGTAAATGTGTTCGTCATGAGTACTGATACTCAGGAAGTATTTGAATCTGAAAGTATTCATCTTTTTGTTGTGGTTGATTGATTTAAATTTCGTTGAGATGGCGGAATGATTGTGAAACTGCTGCAGAATAGCTAACGTTTTGATTCAACTGTGTCTGAATCAGTGATTTAATGCTTCTGTGATTGTGCTCTCCATTCTCTGCAGGTCCTTAATTCTAATGGTATAGTTTTAGTTGAGTTCTTTGCACCATGGTGTGGTCATTGTAAAGCATTGACACCTGCTTGGGAGAAAGCAGCTACGGTCTTGAAAGGTGTAGTGACTGTGGCAGCTCTTGATGCTGATGCTCACCAGTCACTTGCTCAGGTGTCTTTTTGGTGAATAGTTTGTCGTACTACTGTATCCTATCTTACATTTATTAATCTCCCATCCTTTTGTCCTGTAGGAATATGGAATCAGAGGTTTTCCTACCATTAAGGTCTTTGCACCAGGAAAAACCCCTGCTGATTATCAAGGAGCTAGGGAGGCCAAGCCCATTGTTGAATTTGCATTGCAACAGGTGAAAATGCCTTCTTACAAGCTTTTTATCTGTTGATGTCTTCTCTTTTATCCTTTCGGTAGATTCTCTTTGGTTGTTCTTTTTGTGTGCAAGGAAGATAGTATTACTCTGAACTCAATATTTGGCATTTTTATATCTTTGCCAAATTAACCACCCAATCTGGCAAGTCAATACTTTCTGGCAACATTTGTTCCCCCAAAAAATAAAAAATCTGGTATGGATTTTTAAAGTTCATCCCAATAATATATTAGTTCTTCGAAAAAAAAAAAATGTAATCAGGTTTTTCCGCAGTAAACATAGAATTTCTAGATTCTTCTGATAAAAGCATTCTTTTATTTATATTGGCACCATTGTTGCGCTCGAATGTGCTTGTGATGTGTTAACAATAAATGGTTTTGAGTTGTATAAAGTTTTGAATCAGGGATGTTACATAATTTCTGCTTTGCTTGTAAATAGTATTGTCAATGATTAATTCAGGCAGGGGTGATTAAATTTCTGTATTTTTTTCCTTAATGAAATCCCAATAGGTCAAAGCACTCCTGAAGGAACGTCTGGATGGTAAATCAGGAGGAGGATCCAATCAGAAGTCAGAGCCTAGTGCATCTGTGGAGCTGAATTCACGAAATTTTGATGAGTTGGTACTCAAAAGTAAGGAACTCTGGATTGTGGAGTTCTTTGCTCCTTGGTAAGTTTGCCTGCTTGATATATTTCGTTTTTTTTTTTTTTACACTATAATCCTTACACCGTTGATGCTCTATGATGTAGCATGTTCTCTTTGTGGGTTTATGCTGCGCGTGTTATTCTTCTTCTATTACCCCCATCAAATTTTCAAAAATCTTTATGACTGCCGCATTGACAGCTGTATTTTAGGAGTATAAGACTATAAGAGTAAAGTTGAAAATATTGATTGTGATGAAGTTGTTAATATTTTAGGACATAAATTGGGGATTCTTTACATCTGGAATGAAAAATGCATGACTTGTAAGGTGACAGAGCAACCATGGCAGGACCATGGATAAGGAGAGAGGAGCGCTGTTCCAACTAAAGAAATGGCTCTTATTATAATTATTATTTTTTGGGGGTGAGGGGTGGGGTTGGGTGGGGAAGGGGGTGTGTGGTGGAAGTTTAGAGGAACTAGGAAGTGAAGGAAATTCTTTCTTTGAGGTTGAAGTATTAAATGGCCAACTAATCAGTTGGATGCAAATTGCTGGGGCAATTAACTATGTCGACAAGAATCTTTTGGGTGACTCCTGCTAATAACTAATGCTAACAAATATTTGATTGTTTCCAAGTATTACTTTCTTTGGTTTACCATTCTGAGATTTTATGGTTTTTCAACATTTAGATTATGACTTGATTGGCTAATGTGAAGGTGTGGGCACTGCAAGAAACTAGCTCCTGAGTGGAAGAAGGCCGCCAATAATCTCAAGGGCCATGTGAAGTTGGGTCACGTTGACTGTGATGCAGAAAAAGTAAGCCACAAAGCTATTAGTAACGTTTATTTGGTTGCTCTTTGTTTCTTCAGTACACAGATTTAAATTCATCACTGGTATATGCTTATTGCTTGAGTATATTTAGTATAACTTGTTCCTGAACTTTAGAAATCAGGTAAGAATAGACGTTTAATCACTGACTACTACTACATGCTTTCTCCTATTTGTGAGATAGCCAATTTTTCACAAAGTTTATGTATGCCCATTGCTTGTATACGTTTAGCATAATGACCATATAATCTGGCTTGATAACCTGCTGTCCATGGCATCAGTGCTAATCGTGAATGAGCCTTGGCTCAATCCTTCTTTTCTTCAGATTATGATTAAGAATGATAGGAAAATTTCACATTTCTAACCAATCTGAGTTGCCAGTCTTTGATGAGCAGGTTTAATGTTCAAGGATTTCCCACTATCTTGGTGTTTGGTGCTGACAAAGACAGCCCGTTTCCATATGAAGGTGCACGAGCAGCATCAGCAATTGAATCATTTGCTTTGGAGCACCTTGAAAAAAATGCTGCACCTCCTGAAGTGACTGAATTGACTAGCCCTGTAAGATTCTGCTGCTCCTTCCCATCTCCCTCCTTTCCCCAACCTTCTCTCTCAGTTTCTACATTTTGATTTGTTCTAGTTGTTGACAATGAAACTAAAATCCTGTGCAATCACATAGGATGTCATGGAAGAGAAGTGTGGTTCAGCTGCCATCTGCTTTGTCGTATTTGTTCCTGATATTTTGGACTCCAAGGCAGAGGGTAGAAACAAGTACATTGAGCTTTTGCTATCAGTTGCAGAGAAGTTCAGAAGGAGCCCTTACAGGCAAGTGAAAAATAAAAAAGGCTCCTTAATCTCATCATCAACCTTTTATTCAATGTCAGTAAGAGTACCTCGAGTCAACAAAACTCGGTTTGACTGTGGTTTTATAAATGTTGCAGTTACCTCTGGGTTGCTGCTGGTAAGCAACCTGATCTTGAAAAGCACGTTGGAGTTGGAGGCTATGGATATCCAGCTTTGGTAGCCCTGAATGTAAAGAAGAAGGCTTATGCCCCTCTTAAGAGCGCTTTCGAGCTAGACCAGATAATGTTAGCACTTAACCTCTTCTGCTCTGTTTCATTCCTGTTTAAATATCACTTGATTTATAAACTTTTACAAAGAAGAGGATCCTAATTACTATCCAATCCCTTTTTCTTTCTCACACACACACGCTGCATGCATTGCAAATGTAAGTATGATCAAATATCTATTGATTTTTCAGAGAGTTTGTGAAAGAAGCTGGACGAGGGGGAAAAGGCACTCTGCCATTAACAAGCAGCCCCGAAATCGTGAAGACTGAACCTTGGGATGGCAAAGATGGAGAGAGACTCGAAGAAGACGAGTTCTCCCTTGAAGAACTCATGGGAGACGAAAGTGCTAAGGATGAGCTGTAGTTGCACATCCTTTTTACCTCCGAGAGAAACAAGAATTGAGCTTAAAACCAGTTTTGATGCAACTAGTTGTACTGCTTTGATTGGTCATTGAAATTGACATTATCACTTGTGGATTCTTGGTTCGATCCATCTTCTGATAATCAATTCTGAAATTTGCTCACATGACTTCCTTGATGAAACCGAAACATAGTTACACAAATGATAGATGTTAATATGTGTTTAATTAAGGTTTTTACATTAAGATGTTGCCCTGTTATATAATTTCTATTATGACAGTTAGGCCCTTGGAACTTTACTCTGATTAATCTGTTTGATGAATATATATATATTAGAGTAAAACATATCCTTTCGTTTTATTTGCACATACCAATAATAGGTGATATGTACACAAATATTTCAATAACTTATAAATGTGAATTAAAAAATAAATATTTATGTATATTGTGTATATGCACATAACAACTAATGTTGGGATCAAGTGCTCTATCTTATAGAATCAAAGGAACTTGTATAGAGTAGTCTTGACAATATGATCTGCAACGAGCTTGTTAGTTTGCTCCGAGGGATGAAACGCGTCCCAAAACACATACTTGTTTGCATCAGTGCACGTAAGTGGATTACGCCCGTCACAAGTATAACCCATCTCAAATGTGCCCGTTGCACAGCATGCTCTTCTAGAAACTTCGAATCCTGTAATAACATCATTCATCACACATATGCACACATATGGCATGAATTTTTTTTTAAGGGATTATAAAATTAACTTACCAAATGAGGATGGATTATTGACTATTTGCAGAAGTTCATAGTAGGGATTGGAGAAGACTAATTTAAGGCCAGGTATGTCGTTGTTCAACTCTGTTACCAGATCATACAGCTTAAGATTGAAACTCATGGCCACTATGTTATAAGTTTCCATGCATTCACCCCCATTTGCTAGGTTTTGTGCCCTTTCTAAGGGCATGCATCCCATTGGAGGTAGCCCTCCAAGGCTGATTTTGCGTGCACCCAGGCGATGAAGCTCAGTCAAAAAATTTCTGGCGATTCCGATGAGAAAATCTTGGTATGCATCCACTGTATACTGTGATCTTCTCTGTGAAGAAAGTGCATAGTAGTTCTCAAGAAAATCATTTGTTCCAATGCTTATAATGTATAATGCCCTGGTGAGGATTTTTATGGTCTTCCAATCATCATGAATATAGGATCTAAGTCTCCTTTGGTACTCTTTGTAGTATTCCAATTCCCTCCACAATGGAATCACGCCCTAATAAATGTAAAAGATTTTCAAAGAGTGATTATATTAATTAAGTTGGCGCATGAAGGGATGCACTTACTTTTTTTTTTGTTTTTTTAAGGAAAAAATAAATATTATTAGGAGTACCAAAAGTACTCTAGAGATGAGAAGTAATAGGTTAAAGGGATGCACTTACTAGTACATCGGAAGTTGCATTATCATATCCAGTTCCTGCTGAAGCAAAAGTCACACCAACGGCAAAATCCGAAATGTTGTACGCAGGATCTAAGTAGGCGGGAACGATAGGCCGGAGGCCCAATGCTTCTGATATGAAGTCGGTGGAGATCCGGCCATTACAAAATCTGCCGGTGGCTTTTCCACCGGCAAAATCACGCCCGTATGGCTCGAAATTGCTTCGAGCAATGGTGGGAATCTGGTTGTTGTTCCCGGCATCGACCGAGGAGTCGCCGAAGACGATGATCGCCGGTACATTGGCACAGCTTGTTAATGGTAGAAGCAGCATGATGCGGAAGAGGTGTAGCCATAAGGCTAATGATTTGTATTTTCCCATCATATGTGTAGGGTTTAGGGTAATGCATGTATTTAATTGTTGATATGTATTTATAGTGATCCTGAGATGCTGAATGGGGTTGTTCATCTACATTTGTGGGAAATTTAATTGGTGGGTAGTTGTGTTTTAATAATTACCAAATCTTTCTTTTTTTAATCTTTTATTTGGACGTTGACGAATATAGTTGTCGTAGTAATTATTAACCAACAAATATATATATAGGGGCTAATTACTAGTAAAACTAATTAATATTGATCTATATTTGACACCTTTTCAATTTAATCCCCACCCAAATAAAAAAAAATTGTATATGAACATTTTTCAGGCAACTTATTACTAATGAGAGAACACAAATAATTCATTATGAAAAAATAAATTTGCAAGATTGATATTCTGCATTTTAAACAGTCATTACTGTAAAATCACAGGAAAAATAATAAATTAAATTCTTTTTGTCATAAATAGCTATTACGTACATGCAACGTACGTATTATGGCACGTAGTTAACATATTCCAATTACAGCAGCACTGCTCTCAAGATATATTATAGAATAATCAATAAATTAACTAATGAGTGGAAATTATTAGACTTTTTTAAGGAAAGCATAGTTTGTAAACATATATAAGTACGTATCGTTTGACCGAATTTGGCAACAATTAATGCTACGCTATTTATAATACAAATAAATGGATCATATATTAAATTTAACTGAACAACTTTGAACCTATATTTTTGGCAATAAATGATATACTTTTGTATGTATAAATATATATTTTTTCAATTTAACCTTGTATGTTTATTAAGAGCTCAATTTATACCCCTAAAATGGATTTGAATGGAGCAATTTGTCAATATATAGGAAATTAAGTTTGTGAATTTAATTTTATATAATCAGTTCGATTTATGCCTAAATCGAACATTTACGGAATACACAAGATAAAATTTATTTTAATTTCATAATAGCTCTGAGATATAATTTTATCTCGAAATATTATTTATTTCTATAACTACTATGTCACAAACACCGATCGAGTTAGATCCAGTTTACTTTTGTTGTTTCATTTTCATGTGCTTTGTAATATTAATACATTCATGAATTGCTTATAATAAATTGAGAAGATGCATTAATATAAAGAAAAATTTATTTACTACAAACTATATGACCAATGACAAATCAGATCACACTACAGAAAAAACAATAGTTTCTGCATGCCCGACATTATTCTAAACCCTAATTAAAAAAAAAAAAAAAAAAAGGGAAAAAAAGCAAGCTTTATTCTAGGTATTTATTGATTTGTAAATGGGAAGGTAGTGTGTTGCATTGAACATCCATGCATAATTAGCCGCCGCGGCATTGCTGACCGGGAGTGCAACCCCTCTTGTATTCGTTTCCGGGGCCCTTTGGGGCTTTCCTATATGGGTCGTTGCCTCTCCCCATGCCAGGGGACCCGATCACTTTTTCTGGATCCACCTCCGGATCCTCCTCCACGTCCGTCGCCGATGATGCCACGAAAGCCGCAACCAAAAGCAGCGCCACCAAGCTCCACGCCAATGTTGCTTTCCCCATCTTTAATTGCTAATACCAATAACTTTGATTTCTCACTTAATTATAATGTAATGTACGTTTCTTGCATATTATTGCCTTGGATCTCCAACTTATATAATGATCAACACCTTCACTTGGGACCATTCATGTTTCTTGCACGCTAAACTTAGTAATCCACAAATGCCAACTTCCACATTCCAAGTTTAGACCACTAAATTTAGTAACTAAAATAGTATGCGTTAAGATCACTATGGATGTGGAATTAATACCATAAAAAGTTAGTTTTTTTGAGTAAAGTATATATATTGAGAAAATTAAATAACAAATTAAGGGAACTTTCTAATAGTATGTGCTATAGCTTATTTAGGTGATTACAATCCAACTTTCCATCTTAATCTGAACCCCTAGCCCAGTGACATTAATTAATTAAAATCATTTGGCTTAGATCCCATAACTTTGTCCCTTCTGCAAAAAGTTTCAATTTTTATATGGCAAAAGCTCCTGTGCGCCCGGGGACACGGAAAGATGCTCCGTGTCCCCATGTGAACACAACCCTCCCCTCCAATCCTATTTAAACCTATGTATTGCTAGGGGTTTAAATCGTAAAGGGGCATGAAAATTGTAAAGGCGCACGGAATGTGCTCCGTGCGCCCGGGTGCACAGGAGCCTCACTCTTTTTATATAAGTTCCGATGTTTAAAGATTACTCGGCTTTGTTCTAAAATTGTCAGAAAGTTGATAAATTAATGGAATATATAAAGGATACTCAGGTCAAATGAGAACTAGTTGCAATTTAGAATGCTACTTTTTTCAAAATTATTGTCAACAAAATTCCATGGCAAAATGAAATTAACCAACAAAATTACTTTTTTTTTTTTAATTTTTTTTTACCATTTTATTAGTAAGGATATACTTTTGTATAAATATATATTTTTATTTCCTTGGCTGTGTAGAGCTAGCCTTCCATTTATACCTACTATCATTGTTAATTATTTGAAGCCTTAAACAAACTATATTTTCGTAAGTCCACTAACTTACAATTTGTGGATAACATTAAGTAATACTAATTTTAGTGCAAAAAACATGAATGGACACACTTGCATCCCAACTGCACTATATAAGTTGAAGAGATGTTCCAATCCATGAATATGCAATAAACATTGTTTAAAGAGAATTGATCAAGAAAGTTATTAAAGATGGGGAAAGCAACATTGGCTTGGAGCTTGGTGGCGCTGCTTCTGGTTGCCGCTTTTGTGGCATCATCAGCAACGGATGCGGAGGAGGAGGACGCGGATACAGAAAAATTGATCGGGTCCCCTGGCATGGGGAGAGGTAACGACCCTTATAGGAAAGCCCCAAAGGGCCCCGGAAACGAATACAAGAGGGGTTGCACTCCCGGTCAGCAATGCCGCGGAGGCTAAATCTTGTGTATCAGAATGTTGCAAATAATTTCTCATTAAGATTATATAGAGAATAAAGGTTTTTTCTTTTAATAATTACTAGGGTTAAAGCAAGGATTATGTTGAGCTTGGATGTCCATCACATTGTCCTGTTTGTTTTGTTTAGTTTAATGGGAGAGAATAATTTATGTCAAGGAGGAGACAACTTCTTTTTCATGTAGTCATTCATCTGATTTTGTATTTCCGGTTATTTAATAATAACATATGTTTTTCTATAATTTTTTTTTTTTTTTTTTTTTTTTTTGCAATGGAAAATATCTAGTTCATCCTTTTGAGGTAAACACTTTGAGCAAGGATGATATCTTTTCCAGGTTAAAATACTTTAAGAAACAAATAAAAGATGGGGTCTAATTATTTAATTTAGTTATAATTCATTCAAAAGGATTATACATTTTAGACAAATTAGATGCCAATATGTAGGTTAATTTTATTTTGGCTAAAATTTGCATATCTTTGATAACGTGACCTCAAATCACACATTTTTTAAAAAATTGTCTCTTTAATATTAAAAATGTTATACTCTTTAATATAAAAACTTATATCCTTTAAAATTATATAACTTTCTGAGATCATCAAATTTAGGGCCATGGTGCAACAGTTTATTTTAAAAGATAAGGGAAAAGAATTGCTTAAAATTTGATTAAAAATTACTCTTCATGTCCCATAATACTTTTCACGTTTACTGTTTCACATTATTTAAGAAAATTGTACTTTTTGACCGACTTTATTGACTTTGGAGGGTATTGTGCTATTTTAGGTAATAAAAAGTATAAAATAATGATATGTGTGTGAAAAATGAGTGACAAATTTAAAATTAAAGTAACTTTTGAGGTTCTAATTAGATAATAAAGTGATGTTTCTTTTTTGGGGTCTGAAAGGTTTTGTGGGACAAACAAATGAGGAAAGTGTGAAAGGTTTTATGGAACAGAGGAAGTATTTAAAATGTATAAAATTTAAATATATATTATCTATATATAAAAACACAGTTTTTATTTATTATTGGAAAAAAAGGTTAAAAATTCTCAAAATCTATTCAACATTTTTTATAGATGTTCGAGAATAAGAGAACCTCTCAAAAAAAAAATATATACTACTTTTAGAATAAAAAGAAATTATTGAAAATATTCTTTTAAGAATTCTACAGATCTAGATATCCTACACACTTATATTTAAATGATTTTTCGACTTTTTAAAATTAGAAAATAGCCATGTCTATACGTGAGTGACTGATTGGATTATTTGTAATAGCCGATGAATGAACAAAAACGTCTAATTAAAGGATTTATTTTTTATTTTTTAAATCACATAGTTGTTCATATTTATTTTGGTGCAGTACTGTATTTTTTTTTTTAACTATCTTGGAAATTTATATATTCTAGTATTACTTATTCATGACCAGCTGTAGGAATCACTGACCTTTTTTTTTTAAAGCAAAAGTTTTATTGATAAAAAATAATGGAGTTACAGGGCATTAATTAAGTATGCTCATTAACTCATACAATCACATGTGATTAATTATCAATTATAGTGGCTCCTTTATCAATTCACTAAAAAAACTCTCAAATTTATAAATGCTTTAATCCACAATCCAGTGCTAATGCCGAGTTTTATTTATTTTTCAAACTTTTCTTATAAATTTATCAATTTGATATTTTAATTAGTCCAAGTTCAGTAACTTGGGAGAGTTTTTATTGCCAGTCTATGAACTACAAATTAAGTTGAATTTATATATATGTTTACAGGTAAAGTAATTAAAAAAAATCTAAAATAAAAATAGGAACAACTTACATAATTTAAAAATATAAATTCTTATTAAATAAGTATGTTTCTAATATTTATTTATCGTTTCACAACAATTAATAGTCATTTGCTAGGGAGAAATTTTTTATTAATGATCATGAATAATATATGATATCCAGGGAAAGTATTTACTTTAATAAGATGATGATCTAATTAAATAAGCAAATTATTTTATAAAATGACCCAATAAAAAATCAGATCAAACATTAATACACTTGTTATTCTCCCATGCACTAAACTAAACTAGAGAGAAGGAGATGGATATCCAAACTCAACATCATCCTTAAATTTAAAAGAAATAAAACAGACCTTTATTCTCTATATATTGTTAATGGCAAATTATTTGCAACATAGACAAGAATAGGCATAATTAGCCGCCGCGGCACTGCTGACCGGCGGCGCAACCCCGACTGTAGTCGTTAGCAGGGCCACCAGGGGCTGTTTGTCTTGGCGTACCATCTCTCCCCATGGCAGGGTACCCGATATATGATTCTGGCTCCACGTCCGTCGCTGATGATGCCACGACCAGAAGCAGCACCACCAAGCTCAACACCAATCTTGTCTTTCCCATCTTTGCTAATAACAATGTACTTTGAGTTAATCTCACTTAATTATTTATGTTTCTTGCATTGGATCTCTTCAACTTATATAATCATCAGTTGGGAGGTCAGTTTGTCCATTCATTTTCTTGCTTACTAAACTTAGTAATTAGAATATGTAGTGTATGTATGGTATGGAAGTCCCACAAACCAAATTTCGTGCACTAAATATAGTTATTAAAATAGTATGTGTTAATACTCTGAATATATATATTTTTTTTTATTAGTTTAGTGACATGAATACAAGTATATACAGAAAATTTAATGAGTGAGGCGAAAATTTAATGAGTGAGGCTTGCATGCGCCTTTAGAATTTAGTATTATGGATAAGGACACATTATTTTGTTTTAAAGGGTTACTTTAATTAATAAAGGTACAACATTTTATTCTAAAAGGTATAAATTTTTTATTTTTCTTCAGAAAATAAAGGGTACACTTCTTTATACTAAAGGGTATGGAGTACAATTTAACATAAAATTCTAAAGGCGCACGGAGTGTGCCCCGTACGCCCGGGTGCACACAAGTTTTTGCCAAATTTAATAACAAATTAAGGAAAATATTATTAATTATGCCAGCTTATTCTAGGTGATTAAATCCAAAATTTCCATCTTAATCCCAACTCTTAGCCCGGTGTTATCATAGATCCCATAACTTTGGCCCTAATGCAAAAATGTTCCAAGTTCAATTTTTAATTAAGGTCCGATGTTTAAAGATTACTCGATCGGTTATTTTCTAAAATTGTCCTATAATTTAATGGAATAAAGTATGCTCACTTGCTCAAGAAGTTCAAATGAGAACAATATATGTAGCCTCTATTTAGAAAATTCCATGGCAAAATGAAATTATATATCCGGCTCGACTAAATTTTTTTTTTAAAAAAAATATTTTAATTTTTTATCAAGAAAAAGTATTATTTAATTGAGAAAAATGTTACATGAGCATAAGGGGGTGGTGCTTCAACCCTTACAACCCAACTTACAACTATTTCAAACATTCTACACCATAGTATATATAACAATAATTTTTTAATTTACCATTTTATTAGGAAGAACAAGAATATACTCTATCTTTAAGTCCTTACAGCCTCCCAATTCTGCTATCTTTGTTAATAATTTGAAGGCAATTAAGTCCTAAAGAAGCGTAAGTCCAGTAACTAATTTTAGCGCGAAAAACATGAACGGATACAGTTGCATCCCAACTGAATATCAGCAGTATATAAGTTGAAAAGATATTCCAATCCAACAACATGCAATAAAAGAGAATTCAAGAAATTAAGTTATAGCCAGCAAAGATGGGGAAAGCAACATTGGCGTGGAGCTTGGTGGCGCTGCTCCTAGTTGCCGCTTTCGTGGCATCATCGGCGGAGGAGGAGGAGGAGGAGGTGGATCCAGAAAAATTCATCGGGTACCCTGCCTTAGGAAAAGGTGGAATCCCTTATAAGAAATACCCAAAGAGCCCCAGAAACGAATACAATAGGGGCTGCACTACCGGTGAGCAATGCCGCGGCGGCGGCTAATTATTGCAAATCACCGGCTTGATGCTGCATATATATATATATAGAGAATAAAGGTAGTTGGTTTTTTATCTTAGGATTTGTAGCAAGGATGATATATGCTGAGTTGGAGTATATACTCACTGTCCTGTTACCTTTGTTTAGTAGGAGAATAATGTCCATTGTCGACTACACCACATTTAATACTCTTTCATGTAGTCATCATGCTCGATCTGATTGTATTTATATATATTTTAGGTTATTTATTAATAACACGTGTTTTTTCTTTTATTATCTGCTTCCTCGTTTTCAGATAAAAATCTTATTGAATTATATCATTCCCGGGTTGAAATAGTTTTCAGCGAAATTAATTAACAATTAAGATGACGTTTAATCAATTAATATTTTCTTTGCCTTTCACCTCTAACCAACTTTAGATTCTGAATTTTAATTCTTCCATGATATAATATAATTCATTGCTCTTTTCCCTTAAAAATCTTATTATTTCTTGCTTTCCAAGTGTGCCAAATCTCAAATGCATATGGTCACCATTTTCCCAATCCTACCATGAAATAGCCCGTGGCAATGAAGGATATTAAATAAAGTATAAGAAGACCCTACAGTACAGATTCTCTACCATCCAAAACATACACAAAATTGCACTAGAAAATAACATGCCTTATAAATTTGGAACGATCTCCACAAAGAATGCAAAATAAATTATTATTAGGGAAAGAAATGCCTTTACTTTGAAGAATATCTCTTTCAACAATTTCCAAGAATAAATAAGGCTAAATTCCGCTCCTCATTGTTATTTCCACCTTCCTCTCTTGCATTCGCTTCCATTAATTCATAAACTTCTTTTCTAATATATTTTCCTCCCACATATGCCTTCCATATATCTCCTACGTATACATACTCTGTAGGATGCAACACGTTCATGGCACTACAAAAAAACTACTCCATTTTTTACCAACGAAATTTTCCGTTTGTAAAAACCTTAATTCCCTTGTTAAATTGGTTTACCAACCGATTAGCAATGGAATCCGTTGATAAATTTCCGTTGGTAATTTTTTAGCAATGGAAATTCAATTCCATTGGTAAATAATTTCGTTGCTAATATATAATTCCGTTGATAATTTAAATAAGAGTGCTATTAAATACACACTCCATTTTATTGAATACACACTATTTATTGAATACAAACCCTCTTTTTTCTTTTTACTTCTTATTTTTATTTTATACACATACACATCCCTAAAATTATAAAACCACCATTTTAAAACTAATTAAGATTATACACACCCCTAAAATCCCCACATTACATACTATCATTTTGGAGACGATGTCTGTTCAATACATATAGCCCAACGCAACCTTCTTGTTCCCGTAGCTTCGCATAACACAATCATTAATACACAGTTCTCAATCTGCAACTTGAAGAAACTATATTTATTTTTCTATATATGTTAAGTTTACTTAATTAACAAACATTATTTTTTTTCTTCAATTTGGACATAGTTTGGAAAATAAATTTTATTACTAGTACTTCAATACTTTAAATATCCATGGAGCCCGAACAACATAAAGACAAACATTTTCGTTACATCTTTCTTCTTCAATATTCCCTTCAACACCATTGTTGTTGCAGTAGAGAGTCCCTTCTAAGGTTGATTGAAGTGGAAATTTGATAAAAGGAAGGCATGGTTATAACTCGGAGTGTGTATAAAAAAATAATGAGAAATTAGGATTTATAAGATAACAGTGTTAATAAAATTTAAGGGTGTGTATTTAATGAATTAGGATAATTTAGATTTTTTAAAAATATATAATTTAATTATATAATTAAAGGATGTTTATTCAATAAAAAGGGTGTGCATTTAAAATGACCCTTTAAATAATGATTCCCTTGCAAATCCATTGGTAATTACCAACGGATTGAATTCCATTGGTAAAATAAAGAATAAATCCGTTGGCATTCCATTGCTAAAATAAAAATATCATTTTTATTGCTAATTTATAGGTAATTACCAATTAATTAAATTTCGTGTCATTTTTATTGCTAATTTATAGGTAATTACCAATGGATTGAATTCCATGGGTAATTTAAATAATGATTCACTTGTTAATCCATTGGTAAATTCCATTGCTAAAAAATAATTTTTTTGTAGCTTGGAGATATTTCAAAAAATAGTGTGTGCTTAATTATTTTGAAATATGTAGACGTTAAAAATAAAATTGTGTTTAACTAAATTTAAATTATACTTTTTTTAATTGGCACATCAAGGGATATTTTAACCTTTACATGAAAAATATAAGCTCTAAATTATATAGACTCGTATTCGCAAATATATTTATTTCTGAATATAATTGTTAAGTTAGGCACAATATTTACTAGGTTTATCACACCACTCTAAGAAATGCTAATCTCTTAGCATATTCGTATTTGTCGTCATCCAACTTCAAGTCGTGGCTTTTATTTCTCTAATTTGTTTGATGTTAGGCATCTTCTCTTCTTTATTTGTGTATATAGCTAGCAACATTACATGCTGTCAATAAATTGTGAATTGAATTGTTGTTTCATTTTCATGTGCTTGGTAATATTAATATATTCATGAAATGCTAATAATCAATTGAGAAGAAACGTTAATATAAAGCAATTTTTATTACTACTAATTAAAGGAGAAATCAGATGACACTGGAGAAAGAAGAGTATTGTCTTGTGCATGTCCGACATTATTCTAAAACCATAATTAAATATAAAAAAAGGGTTTATTGTATTTGTGACTATATATATATATATATATATATATATTAATTGGTGTGTTGCATCATGCATGCATAATTTAGCCGCCGCGGCATTGCTGACCGGGACCTATTGTATCCGTTTCCGGGGCCCTTTGGGTATTTCTTAAAAGGGATTTCACCTTTTCCTAAGGCAGGGGAGCTGATGGCTTTTTCTAGATCCACGTCCGCATCCTCCGCCGATGATGCCACAAAAGCGGCAACCAGAAGCAGCGCCACCACGCCAATGTTGCTTTCCCCATCTTTTTCTAGATCCACGTCCATTCATGTTCCTTGCACTAAAATTAGTGGTTTAATTTTAGTGGACTTCCAAATATATAGGTTGCTCAAATTTTAACCATTCATACGGAAATGGACGACATTACATCCTAGAAACTCATGTGTATTATATTCCACAAACACTTTATGACACGGAATGACTTTCATATAAGTCGACATATAACAAGTGATAGAAAATGATACCAGTTAATTGGTTGATAAAAAATAAGTGTCAACTAAATTATTTCTTCAACAATCCGTAATTGAATAGAGTTAACATCCTGTAAAACAATCTCAAACAAGTGTTAGCTCTACTATTAAATTAATATAGTTAATCTATATATGGTTAAATTAACGGTTATAATTTAGTTTACCACATATATACAATGTTTCTACAGTTTCTTATCTATCAAATCAAATAATTGCGGTAACGTTTATTTCTTATTTAGTGACCATCCAATAATTTTCTTTTTGCAAATCGTATATAATATTTAATAGTGAAACAAATTAAAACAGAGAGTTTAATAATTATTTGATCCCACAATTCATAATTTTTTCTATTCACAAGCTTATCCATAAACATATCCATTCAAATGAATGAAATAAGGACTACCTCACAAATGCTAATGATATATAATCCCCATTTACTTAGCTAGCATTATTCTCACATCAATGGCACAAAAGTATATATGTTTGCTTTGATTAATCCCACCAACTTGTTTTACAACATTTCACAAAACTAGTCCAAATCAAGGTACGTATAATTGATCAGAATTAAGATTGATCTAAGCATGGCCAAAATGTTGGTCGTGAACTTCGTGTTGCTGCTTGTGGTTGCCACGTTTATTTCATCATCGGTGGAAGGCAAGATGTTCAACCCTAGGGTTTCCGATGAAGTACTAAAAACTCCTATGCACCGGTTGCATCCCGCCCGTCCAAATTCAGATGGACGGGTGCAACTCCGAAACCGAAGGTTATTAAACTTCAAAGGTCATCCAAAGGTTTCTTCTCATGGCCTTCAACATCGAATTGGAGGAAGACATTAATTAGTATTTATAGAACAAATTAATTGGTACATTAATTTGTAGTAGTATATATATGATGGATATATGTATATTAATTATCCCAATGATGTATTAGTTGTAGAGTTCTCTTGATAACATGAATTGAATTCCTATATCTCTAGCATGTCATTTAACATTAAACTGTAAATCAATTACGTTTAATACACATTTACTTCGAAATATAAATTGATGATGATGCCAATTAATTCGCAATTAATTATATTATATCTTGTTTCGACTTTTTTAGTATTAATTAGAATATTCCTAATTGTTCTGTAAAATTGAAAACTATATTTGGAATTTCGGAAAAAAGAAAAATATATTTGAAAGGCAATGGAAAAAAAATTACTTAAACCCGATCATGGTTTTACATTTAAATTCAACTAAAAAATTAATGAAGGATCTATATGTATTAATTTACATTATATTTTAAGGCAAAAACTTGTGTGCACCCGGGCGCACGGGCACACTCAATGTGCCTTTAAAATTTTGCGTTAAATTGTATATTAGTATAAAGATGTGTATCTTTTATTTTCTGAAGAAAAATAAAAAATATTAATAAAAAGTGTATACTCTTTAGAGCAAAATGATGTGTCCTTACTAATTAAAGTATATACCCTTTAGAACAAAACAATGTACACTTACCCATAATACTAAATTCTAAAGGCGCATGGTGTACCCATGGGTGCACGCAAGCCTCACTCATATTTTAATTTAAAAGAAAATAATAATGAGAGATATTTTTAGTCCAATAATAAATTATTAATTTTAATTTTGATCTCATACTCAAAAAATGTTAGTATTAATTAAAAACTCAGCCACATGTTTTAATGTTTAATTTATAGTGTCAATATATTTAAAATTTAATATTATAAGTAATATTTCAATTCAAAGTTTATTTATTATTATTTTTCTCAAACTGGAATCTGATTTTTATTTTTATATTTTTTTATCGTTTTAAAACTTATAATAAAAAAATGTATTATACATCTTTAAATTAAATATATATGTTATTTTCATTTAAATTTAAACTAAAAATTATGTATTTACATAAAAAATTTCGTAAAGGAATTCATTGTTAACATTTTCTTTTCAGAAAGAGACTTTTGCGTTTTTTTTTTTTTTTATTTATTTATTTTTATTTTTATTTTAATTTTATGGTCCCTCAGGTTCCAGATTATTCTTTACCCAACGTCAACACGGATGATTTCCGCTGACCGCTTATATTAGCCGAACCTATCCACGCTCATACTAATGTACGCCTCCTCTCGTATCATATAAATTTACACACACTCATATTTTTCTGAGCTATCAGACAATCTAATCTTTTGGCTCATTTAAAACCTGCGGAAAGCTGTCTTGAGAAAGGAAATTTAAGAAAAAACACAGAACAAAGGCAAGTACCTTAATTTTGTTATTGAAACGACTTATTTTTAGTTAATTTATCATATGAATAATGGATTGAGGTGAAAAACGTGATCTTGAATCCTCCGTTGTCTTAAGCTGTGGTGTTGAAATTCAATTTTTGATCGTGTTGACCTTTTATCTGAAGAATTTTGCGTATTTCTAAGATTGAGGTTGTTGCGATTGTTTTCCGATCAATCTAATGATTGACATTTCTTATTGAAGTTGTAAATTGGGAGTTGTGAATCTTGCCTTGTTTTTAGTGATTGATTTTGTTGAGGGTTGTTAAAAACTCTAGTTGCTAAAAACTAGTATGTGCTTACAACTTTCTGAGGAGTTCTGATTTCATGAATTTTTTATATGATTAGCATTTAGATTTTGGTATTGTTTACTGGGGTATATCCTTGTGAATTTTTACTTTTTTAAATGGTTGTGTGGCCGTATTTATGCAGCAGACCATGGAAGAGCAGCAGGATTTGCATAGTTGCTTAGTTGTATGGAGGGGACAGAGGGTAGTTATTGAGGTGAATCCAAGAGCCACTCTGAAGGAGTTGGGGGAAAAGTTGCAAGAACTCACGAATGTTCAGGCTGATACTTTACGGCTACTTGTACCCATGGAGAAAAGTTCTAAATTGATGTATCCTTTTTCTGATGAGCACTCTTCCCTGAGCTTGGAATCGGCATCAATTCTTAAGGTGCGGAAACTTCTCCCCACATGGCTACTTGTATGATGTCTAATGAATGTGTCTTGAAATTAAACTCTAAGAAATCATGAAGAAAACGTTGCTTTGGACTTATTTTCATAATCTCGAAAATTGATAAGGTGGATATGCGTGTAACCAAAATGGGCTGTGTGTAAGTTTTGCTGTATGATACTATAAATTTTGCCAATTAGTATTACAGTTCTTTCAAATTGATTGAGCAAAGCCTGACTACTTTAGATCTGAGAATATAGGGAGGATCTCTTGTATTTTCTTTCAGAGTCAAACTTTTGATTTGAATGAATCTGGTTCCCTACCTTATGTTTTAGGGAAAACCTATTAGAATGATGGGAGTTCCCAAAGACGAGGTTGATGAAGTCCTACAAAATGCAAAGGTAGACCTCAGGATTGCTGGATTCAATGAAGAAGAAATGAGATTGAAGCAGCGAAGTGTGGATAGATCACATACCTCCCTGAAACTGCCCCAAGGAAATTATATCTTTTGTGATTTTCGAACACTTAGTCTTCTTGGAATAGTGGTAATTTTCACATTTCTCAGCTTCATGTCTGCTAAAGAGCTTTGATTGATTTGAAGATCTTTGTGAAATTTATTTTAGAGTAAGCTTTCATAAGTAGGATTCAGAAGACCGTATTTATTAATTTACCTTATCCGATGATTGCAGTTAGATCCTCCTGCATCGAAAGCTCTGGAATTGCTGCATAAACTTGCTTCAGATCCAGGAATTGTTGCAATTATGAATAAGGTACTTTAATATAGTTCTATATATTGTTTATAATCCATATGGATGTGTATTCTTTCTATAGTTTTTTCTTAGTTGTGGTAAACTTTGCGTTGATTGCCCTTATTGTAGCATCACTGGCGTGTGGGAATATTGACTGAAATGGCTCCAGTTGGTTATGTTGGAATATCTCCTAAGTGCATTCTTGGTTTCAACAAGGTAAGGATTGTGGTTCGAAAATGTTCCGTTCTTTTGTTATAAGTTTGTTCTTAATAGCTCTTCTTGAATCTCCTTTACTCCCTTCAGTTATCATGTATTGGTTGACTGTCTTTCTGAACCTCTTTGTATGGATTATGAATAGAATCATGGAGAAGAGATATCACTGAGACTACGAACTGATGACCTCAAGGGTTTCAGGAAATATGAAAGCATTAAGAAGACTCTTTTGCATGAGCTGGTATGCTTTCATCTTTAACTTACATCCCCATCGAAATGCATTAATGTATGGGTTCAATTTTTTGTTCCTCTGTGTTCTAAATCAATTACTTCACGGCTGATTATTGGACAATTTACCTCATCTTTTTAGGCGCACATGGTGTTTTCAGAACATGATTCAGATTTCTATGCTCTGGATAGTCAGGTATTGAATAACGTCCTTTCTTTTTATAACTTCTCCTTCCACTAACTACGACAGTCATCCCGCTATCCTAATTTGTGTGCGCATCTCCATATGTACTTAAAACTTTATCATGAGTTGTGTGCCTTTGCTGTTGTTTTCTAGTCATCCATTTACTCTGGAGATACAGTATGTATGGTTGAATTTGTGTGCCAAAATGGCTACACTGATACCTTTGTTGCTGCAACAGCTTAACAAAGAAGCTTCCACTCTCGACTGGACTAAATCAAGAGGCCATACTTTGGGTGGAGTTATTCATTCACAACATTATGATGAGAACTTTGATGCTAGCAGTAATGTAACTTCATCACGGAAGCTTGGAGGCAATGTTTCTGCTCTTCCTAATGCCCGTGCTGCTTCATTGACTGCTGAGTATGAGCGCATACTCAACACATCCACCTCAAATTCAAGCACATCTGAGGTACATGAAATTCTCTATGATAATTGTCACAAAACTATGGTCGTAGAATAGAGAATCGAATCTCAGATTACAGATGCTGTGCAGGAACTCACTGCTATGCCCGATTCTGATGCCCATGGCAATCAGAATGTGTCTGAACCTGATCCAGAGGACTCTGGGAGTGGCCCTTTTCCTGCTTCGGAGCCTTACAGATATGAAGAATCTAACATAGACATTTCAGGGGTTACACCTATTCAACCAAATTTTAATGGAGATTTTCAGAGTAGAGTCTCTATTCTTGAACCAGAACTTAGTGGCTCTGGAACAGAAACGAATCACCATTCTAATACCCCAGGTGAAACATATTCTCAAGTAGAAGAGATGCAGCTAGAGCCCAATTCTGGTGAGTCCATACCTGGGAAACTAAATATTGAGCCTAAGCCAGATGATCCAGAGTTGCAGGTAATCCAAGACCCTGTCACTGTTTTTGTTGGTCGATTGCAAAGTGCGGTTCAGTCACTGAGATATGAAGTTCCACCCTCCGAGACTGGAAGGGTACTACATACATTAATCAAGATAATAGGGTATGTACCCTTTGATTCCAGTTTGTTATTTTAGTTGTCATTCAACTTCTTTTTTCCACTGTGCAATGAAATACCAACAATTATGTGCAGTAATGCGATTGAACACCCCAATGATATGAAGTTCAAAAAACTCAGAAAGGTAATTACCTGCACTACACTAGATCTTATGTATCAGAAGTTTTATTTTATTTTTACTCTCATGAATTTTTCTGTTGATTTCTGCAGGCTAATCCTATGATACAAAGAAATATTATTGCTTACAAAGGTATGTATAGGTTGTATGAGCATAGTATCTCAACCAATAGTAAAAAGATTATTATTAGTGATGACACTGTTTTTATACAAAACACTGGTTACATCGTTCATTGATCTGGTGTTTGAATAGCAAAACTTTTCCTTGTAGCTGCTGTGGACATACTCACACTGGTTGGATTTCGTGAAGATGTCACAGTTGACGAATCAGGAAAGGCTGAAGTCTTTCTGATGCTAAAGCGTAATGATCCGGGTATGTTGTGGCTTGCCAAATCATCGCTCGAGACATGCATTTCATAGGATGTGATAATCACTTCAAATAGAAACAGAGCCAAATACTTGGTGACGCATATCGTATGAACAAAATTTGTGCGAGAGAATCTCATTGTTCATATATGTTGTACTGCTGAGCAAAAGAAATTTTGCTCTGTTTATAATTGTAATGTTATGTGACATTATTCATTTGTTTTATAAAAAAAAATGGAGTTGGTCAATCTTTAGATCTATGTCTACTCACTGCTATTTCAAATCTAATTGACCGTGAAATCATACATCCAAGAGCCATATGGATCGCTACAAGAAAAATGACTCGGTGGTTCACTTTAAGAATTATTTTAATGATATATATCATATTTAATATCTCTGTGGGTTGATTTATCAACTTTGGGTCCTTCGCCTCTATCTATGCAAATTCATCAAATAAAGTTCTACACAATGCAACCAAGCCTAGCAAACGTTAAGTAACCAGTATGTCCTTAAGTCTCACCAACTCTTGTGCGTTTGTTGAACGCTGTCTCTTCTTGCTGCCCCTTACCTGATCCTGAACTCCCATCCGTATCATGCCAATTCGCCATGTGTCCTTCTCGGACTTCGTATGTGTGTAGTAGCACTTCATATGTTCTTATATCTGCCAACACCAAACACATAAACCAATGTGAGAAAACATGGTAAATGCTTAGTAAATATTTAGTGGTAATATTCACTGCTGTGTTGGAGTCTTGATGAAACCCGCAGATTTCACATGCCTATTTTATTGTGGCCATCTCTTAAAGGCCTAAAATAAGTCCATCCCATGTTTAGCCCATTTATTTCTAACCGGGTGAATGAGAATGGGAGAAAATCAGAGAGAAAATCAGATTTGAAACTTTCCTTCCTACAGATAATCTTTTATGATGATTCTTTCTGCAGTAGAGAGCATCTCCCAATCAAACTTTAAATTAACTTCCTAGTAGAAATATTCATTAGGGTTTTGTACACAGTATATATATTCTAGCATGCTTTATTTTATTTCTTCTCACCTAAAAATCGTTTCACGTTAAGAGAGAGGGTAACAATTTCTCTCCTCTCATTCTTTTACGCTTTTCTTCGTTATAACCCTATAGCCCTAGTTCCTTTTATTTACAACACTTATGTGTTTTGGATTTAACATCAGTAAACTAAGTTTTACAATCGTAGTATCACCATTTCATTAGAAACGTTTAGCCTTTGTAAATATAGGATTCGAAGAAAAATCAGAACAAAACGCTTAGTAAAAGTTTAATCTTCACGCGATTAAGGTGGGGATTTCTCATCTTATATTCGTTAATTGTTTCATATGTGATTATTTATGTTATTATCGTGTTATGAGTTTTATTTGAAGTATGTGAATTGATATATCCAATACGGGTATTAGACCGTAATGGTGCACTATCAATGTCACGGGTAACGTATCACTATGTCGTATCTCTTATGTCATGAATAATGGACCGAAATGTGCTTTATCAATATGTCAGGAAGTTGTAAGTGATTTAAAAATTTTCGTATATAAAATATTGATTTATACGAGTATGAGTTATTTTTTAGCTGTGGTTGCTCACCCCTATTCCCGATGGGGTACGAGTAGGGATGCGATGGCAAGAGGGATACTTAATAAAATCTAAACTATCTTTTGAAACTTTAGTTGGGAAATTGTTAAACTCGTATGCTATATTTTATTTGAGTTATCGTTATTGATAAAAGTATATTTGGTTGTACATTTGTGAGTGATTTAGTGGTTGGATAGGCTAAAATTTGAGAGTATGCACTTGCACAAGCACTTCTCACATGAAATGAAATTGAGTTGTGAGTTTTTAGAGGTGTGGCTTACGCATTTAGTCCAATTTTGGGAAGGGAATTGTTTGAGTTATTAAGATGACACCATTATTTTCTGATATTATATTTAAATTATTTATCCTCCTCCATAAAAAAATTAATAAAATAAAATAGCATTAGTAATAAGTATTGCCATGATGTGTTTTTCTCCAATTATGTCATTTTAATTAATATAAAATTGATATGTAAATTCTTTTAAATAAAATTTGGGGTGTGACAATATGGAGGTATGTGGTTCTGCATACTTGTTCAATTTTTTAAAAAATTTCCGCATATACATGATATGATTTACATAATTGAATAAAATTTTTAATAACGAAAGTAAAGTCAATTGCTACGCATCCACCGAATACGACGCCCGCTACAAGCAAGGTATAAAAGTATTAATTGATTACATGTGAATTTAAATGCAAGTTTATGCTATATGAATTTTGATAGTAAATATTGAGTTTAAGAATTATTATGCAGAACAGTTCTTTCCTTTTAAATATGATAAGTAGAAATTATTGCGTTAGATGAATGGTTTACAGTTGCAACAAATTTACAAAGACTTTCAGCGAAGAACACACGACGACTTACCTACCCACATCGCTTACATGCTGCAAATGTGAAGGGAAGTTAAGAACATTGGTGAAGGGATCACCGACTCTACCCACATCGCTTACATGCTGCAAATGTGGAGGGACGTTAAGAACATTGTTGAAGGGATCACCGACTATTAGGCTGGCTTGAAGCTGATCGATACGTTACCGCGGGTTTGGAAGGATATAGCTAACCCAATCTTTTTGAGTGTTTTGCGACACAGTCGACTCGCCAGTCCCACAAACATATTATATGCGATTTACTTTACGTTTGTTATAGTCCGTTTGGAACCACCCAATAGGTCCTTGACTCCATATGAAGAGGCACTGCCTGCACTCAATGATGGAGATTTCGAGGAAAACACTGGAGAAAATCCCGCTCAATGATACGTTTGTTATAGTCCGTTTGGAACCACCCAATAGGTTCTTGACTCCATATGAAGAGGCACTGCCTGCACTCAATGATGGAGATTTCGAGGAAAACACTGGAGAAAATCCCGCTCAATGATGGAGATTCCGAAGAAAACCCTGAAGAAGATCCAAAGAAGACGATGAATAAATGAATTATATATGCGATAGTTTCAAGATTTTATTTATAGTGTGCATAATTCATTTATTCATTGTCTTCTTCAGGATCTTCTTCAGGGTCTTCCTTGGAATCTCCATCATTGAGTGCAACACTGCATCGCAGTACCTCTTCATATGGAGTCAAGGGCCTATTGGGTGGTTCCAAACGGACTGCCCTATAGAACAAACGTAAAGTAAATCGCATATAACATGTTTGTGGGACCGGTGAGTCAACTGTGTGTCGCAAGCCACTCAAAAAGATTGGGTTAGCTATATCCTTCCAAACCCACGGTAGCGTATCGATCAACTTCAAGCCAACCAAATAGTCGATGATCCCTTCACCAATGTTCTTAACTTCCCTCCACATTTGCAGCATGTAAGCGATGTGAGCATGTAAGCGATGTGGGTAGGTAAGTCGTCGTGTGTTCTTCGCTGATAGTCTTTGTAAGTTTGTTGCAACTGTAAGCCATTCATCTAACGCAACAATTTCTACTTATCATATTTAAAAGGAAAGAACTGTTTCGCATAATAATTCTTAAACTCAACATTTACCATCAAAATTCATATAACATAAACTTGCATTTAAATTCACATGTAATCAACATAAGCCATTAATATTTTCATACCTTGCTTGTAGCGGGCGTCATACTCGGTTGATGCGTAGCAAGAGACTTTACTTTCATTATTAAAATTTTCATACCTTGCTTGAAGCGGGCGTCATACGCGTAGCAAGAGACTTTACTTTCATTATTAAAAATTTTATTCAATTATGTAAATCATATCATTTAAATCATGTATATGCGAAATTTTTTTAAAAAAATTGAACAAGTTTGCAGATCCACATACCTATTGTGATACCATATAGTCACACCCCAAATTTTATTTAAAAGAATTTACATATCAATTTTATTAATTAAAAGTCATTTTGCAACATAATTGGAGAAAAACACATTCCGGCAATACTTATTAATAATGTTATTTTATTTTATTTTTTTTTAAGGAGAATAAATAATTTAAATATAATATCAAAAAATAATGGTGGCATCTTAAGAACTCAAAATGCCAAAAATTGGACTAAATGCGTAAGCCACACCTCTAAAAACTCACAACTCAATTCCATTTTATGTGAGAAGTACTTTAAAGAGCCAGTGCATACTCTCATTTTTTTTTGCCTATCCAACCACCAATTAGAAGCATTATCCACTCGCAGAACATATGCATAACTTGGAAAATTTTTGAAAACAAGGAAAAATAATTAAATGGGTAGTTTACCTGAATGACGTATTGACGTAGGCGACCTGACACCAAATCACCCACAAATGTATAACCAAATATTTTAATAACCTTAACATATGAGATTTCTAACATGCAAATCATATATGCCAAAATAAGCAAAACCCACAATACCAATTTCCACTCTAGACACCCATATAAACATTAACAGAATAGCAACCCTAATTCTAACATAAGCAACTTTCTTTTGGATAAGAGTCAGAATCACATATAGGGATTTGCAAAAATATTCAGACCAAAAATCTTAAGAAAACCCAACGAAAACATGGAAAGTAAAAGCAATAATTCACACTTACAACTGAGATTTAAAAAATTATATATCCTCAAACTTATTATTTATTTATCTTTATTTCAAATAATGCAAATAAAAACAAAATCAAGTCTTAAAATACTTTACCAATAACGATCACTCAAAAACATGAAATATAGCATACGAGTTTAACAATTTCCCAACTAAAGTTTCAAAAGATGCAGTCGCATAAGCTGTAATTTATTTAGATTTTATTAAGTCTCCCTCTTACCATCGCGTCCCCCACTCGTACGCTACCGCCACGCTTAATCTGAAAGGGATTCATACTCATATAAATCAATGTTTCATATACGAAAATTTAAATCACTTACAACACAATTCCTGACATGTTGATAAGACACATTTCGGTCCATTATTCATGACATAAGAGATACAACATCACGATTCGTTACCCGTGACATTGGTAGGGCACCATTACGATCCAATACCCGTATTGGATATATCAATTCACATACTTCAAATAAAACTCATAACATGATAATAATTCACTTATAACATAAACAATCACATATGAAACAATTAACGAATATAAGATGAGAAATACCCACCTTAACTGCATGAAGATTAAACTTTTATGCTAAGCGTCTTGCTCCGATTTTTCTTCGAATCCTATATTTACAACGACTAAACGTTACTAATGAAATACGAGATACTACGATCGTAAAACTTAGTTTACTGATCTTAAATCCAAAACATATACTCCCTCCGTCTCTAAAAAGTTGGCACACTTTCCATTTTGGGCTGTCCCACAAAAGTTTGCACATCCCAAAAAAAGCAAAAAGTAAAAAACAATCACCCTTCCCCATACACTTTAATTACAAAAAAATCATCTCTACCTACCATACTTTATCATTTATATATTACATAAAAATACCATTATACCCCTAAAAGTTATCACTTTCTTAATCTCCGTGCCGAAAAGAGGTGTGCAAACTTTTTAGAGACGGAGGGAGTAAGAGTTGTAAATAGTTTACTGATCTTAAATCCAAAACATATAAGAGTTGTAAATAAAAGGTTGTAAATAGTTTACTGATCTTAAATCCAAAACATATAAGAGTTGTAAATAAAAGGAACTAGCTATAGGGTTTCAACGACATAAAAGAATGAGAGGAGAGAAACTGTAACCCTCTATCTTAATTGCAGCAGCGTGAAACGATTTTTAGGTGAGAAGAAACAAAATAAAGCATGTTAGAATATATATACTTTAGGTTGTACAAAACTCTTAACAGATATTTCTAGTAGGATTTGTCTAACTTCCCGTAATTAGAGAAGTTAATTTAAGGTTTGATTGGGAGATGATCTATCTATGCTGCAAAAAGAATCAGAAAAGATTATTTTTAGAAGGAAAGTTTCAAATCTGATTTTCTCCCATTCTCATTCACGCGGTTATAATTAAATAGGCTAACCATGGGGTTGGACTTGTTTTGGGCCTTTAAGAAATGGGCCACAATAAAATACGAATGTGAAATTTGCGGGTTGTTACACTTGAGAGGGGAAATCTACCAGTGAAATTTGATTTCAGTGTTTCACAAGATCTCTGGACTTGCTCAATACATGGAGAGAAAGAGCACAAAACCCCGTCTTGCTGCAGTATTTTTTGCAGCAGACGGGATAGCTAACCATGGTTGAGGCAAGTCAAGGAAAACTGGTAAATTCATCTGGAAAACCCCTATATGTCTCTTACGCTAACTGTTACCAAGCTACTCAATCCCGTGCGCTCAAAATCCTCCCTGATTAAAACATTCAAACATATTTGTTGCCAAGAAGACTCGCACAAAAATATCTGGCCGATCAATTGTTAACAGCCAATGCAATCCACATTTTTAAAATATGCAAAACCTTCACAGCAGTTACCTCTTAACTAAATGATAAGCAAATTAACATGGTCAAACTTATCATATCTTCGGTTCACTTGCATAACACATCAATAAAACCCAACTCTCATTAAACCTTCTTCACATACTTTTACCTATAACATAATATGCATGAAATTTCAGAGCATTTACATGCAAATCGAACCTAGTTACAAAAAGAAATGAAAAATATTGACGCTTTCTTTCACTTGCGCAACTAATATAAATATCATGCTTAAAATTTTCTCAATAACCAGATAAAGCATCAAATCAACAATCTATTTTACAAACTACTCACCTAGCTGACTGAGCTCTCTCTTCATGGAAATCAAATGTGTACACATGCCCATTTGGAGCAATAGTCTGAGCAAGTGAAGTAGTTAAGGATCCACTTCCAGTCCCAGATTCGAGCACCACACAACTGGGAACAATCTCCAAATGCAGTACAACAAAACTTATATCCGCATAAAATCTGAGTTCGATGGCTTAAAACCAGAGTCCAAAGCTCAGGAGTTGGGGCTAACAGATAAATATATCTCCCTTTACTGCTGAACACCTTTGAGCCAAATGGTTTTCCAATCCAATCAGAATGCTTGAACACACCAAAACGGTTCTCCAAATTGCTGTTTTCAGTAACCTTAACAGGTTTCATAATGTCATGTCTCTCATATACAATAACCAAGTCCCCATCCACAATACGACGATTAAACGATAATTTTTAGGTGGAATCAGGCGGCAACATCTTTACAAGTTTACGAATTATCCGATAAGGCATCTGCAATTTAATCCATGAAATAAAGGAAAATTAGGAGAAAGACATGACCAATTGATTTTTTAATAAAGAAGTAGTAAAATTAAAATAAAATATGAACATTAAAAATAGCACATAAACATAATGTGACCATCTGTTACAATATGAAAGCATGAAATGTATTTTCACTCATATATCCAAGTAAAGTAGAGTAGTTTTTATTTGGGGATATGCAAAAAGATTCAGCCTTGCGAATACATTTTACTCTTTACTTGCTAAATTCCTATTCATTTCTCCAACTCGTCGTCCCATGGAATCTGTTGTATAATTCTCATTTATTTAACATAACAATTTCTCAAGAAGAAGAACAAAATCTTTACCTACAATGTGATTTCCTCCATATGGATGATATTTCATTACTGCGTTAGGTCGAAAAAACAAACAATTTAACTATTTCTTAAAATTCCCAACATAAAATAATAATGGTGGAAGGCTAGTGGTGGAGCTGCTTTGTGCTAATGGTTGCTGCCGCCACCGTGACTTAAGAGAGAGATAGAGAGGAACGTCACAGCTTCGGGATTGGTGGTGGTGGTGGTGGTGGTGGTGGCGGCGACGGAGAATGGGCTGGCTTCGTCTTGACTGCGAGAGTGAGTCTCTACGAATAGTGAGAAACGTTGGTTCAGATCTCTCTTTCACCACCCTAACCACGCTTTTAGTTTTTTTTTTTTTCATAATTTGTTTTATTTTTTTAAGTTTTTTTTTTTTCATAATTTGATCTAGTGCATTAGTTTATGACAAAGACTAGCTTGGCCCGTCTTATTTTTTTAAATTCATAGTATTGGATTTTTAACAACACGCGGATCTGAGCTTGATACGAGCTTCTTCGTGATGGGTGGGGTGGTGTGCAGTAAATTGAATCCATGGGAGATCGTCTTCTTCACCTTGATCTATCATAGCTGAATAAGTCCGATGTAAAAGAGATGGAAAAAGTATTTTCTCTTGTTGGGTGGCAAACCGTTAGAAAAGATTAAGTTATTATTTAATTTAAATATTTAGTCATCTTTTAGGTTACTTTTTATTATTAATTGGATTACTCTTTATAACAATCTAGATTACTCTTTATAATAATTTAGATTACTCTTTGATTTAAAACTCTTATTTTTAAAATGAAGTAATGTATTGTGAATAATTAGATCACTCTTAAATTTATTAAATTATTTTTTGATTTGAAACTCTTAATATAAATTACTCTTTGAAATTAATCAGGCCACCCTCTCGAATTATAAAATTATTAGATTACTTTTTTAAATTGGATTGATCACATTTTATTTGTGAATAATTAAAAAATGACCTCATAATTTTTATTCTCTCCACCTCTGTAATCCTTCAACTCTCTCGCATCTTCTTTGCTTACCCTGTTCTCTCCTATCATTCACCCTTCTCTTCCTCCCCAACCGGTACACTTCTCACCTTTCCCCACCCCAAAGGGTTGGCATCTTCTACGTCCTACACTATCTCCTTAAGCCCTCTCGATCCAAAATCCGATCCAACAACCAAGATCACCACAGGGACTCCAGTTTTTATCCCGAGGCTGATCGAGAAAAAAACAAGTCTACCTCCGTCAATCTGGCTATTCCGTCGTCAATGAAGCCGACTTAGCGCTGCCTCTCGAATCAAGAAATCCGGCGGCCCACATCCTCAAGGGCATGGCGGAGAGTCTAATAGGCCACAAAACCTCTGCCTGAAGTCGTTGTATACTGTCCTTTCGTCGCCAGCCGTGAACATATTGTCGAAAAGAGAAATGGGTGGTTATCAATTTGAGGTTTCGGAGAGAGAAGTGTCAGAAAGAGTGAGAGAGAGGGAAAGAAAAAAAAAGGTGAAGACGGAAGGAAATGAAAAACTAATAGAGGAAAGAGAATTAATATTGGTAGAGAGAAAATGTGAGGTGAGGGGATAGATGAAATAAAAGAGGAAAGATAATTAATATTGGGAGAGAGGAAAAAGGTAGGGTGAGGGGGCAGCACAGCACGTAACTTTTCTATGTTTTGGCAGAACCCATCAAACCGCGATATTTGAGATTGGATCCGATTCTATGAAATTTTTATGGGACTGTAGTCTCTCTTAGTTTATAACTTGTGTCGGATTAAAAATGATGCAGCCAGATTCGTTAGATTTAGTGTGTTCAAAATTTAATATTGTAATTTTAAATTTTTATAATTCTTTTTTGTTTGTATTTAATTCTTTTTTGCGTAAAAATTGTAAACCTTTTCTACTATTGAAATATTGCAAAGTTAGTATTAATTTTAAAAAAAAAAAAATCACGTTGTTATTAATTAGAAAATTGTTGAAATTATTTATAAAAATAATTATAAAGGAATTGCAAACTATATATATATATATATATATATATATATATATATATATATATATGTAATTAGGTATGTATGACTAGGGTTGGGGAAAAATACCGAAATTTCAGTATACCGCCATTACCATATCGAAAAATACCGATTTTACCAAATTTTAGGTACCCGTAAATTTATTTTTATTTAATAGGTATTTATTATTTACATTTTAAATTTAAAAATAGGAGATATGGATATTGTATTTATTAATTAATTATTATTATCGAAATTTAAAAAAAAAATAGTCAGATGACGTTTCCTTTTATCCGTAAAAAATTCAAATCACTTTTCTGCACGATCTCGGAGGCAGTTGCACTGCCTCCCATCATTTCCTCAATACAAGTCGTCCCTTCGGTAGTTTTCTCAAGTTCGTCAGTTCTTTGATTGTTTTTATTAAGTTTTCATCCAAACTTTCTGCAGTTTTCTTCCAAACTCTTTCCTTTCAATTTTACCCATAGTTCTCATTTATCTTCTTTCTCCAATTTTTCCCTCCCACATAAAATTTATTTTATTAGATATTATCCTACGCTTACTGATCGATATGATATGAATTGATTTCTTTCGTAAGTTTTGTGGGGGTAAGAAATCTTCTGTGGTTATTTTCTCAATTGTCAGATTACGCATATTCAATTATATTATATTGAGTTCTTAATATTTGTTTGTTAGGCTTTCTGTGAGTGAAAGCGAATAATCCTTTTTAAACTCTTCGCTTTTATTGGATCGAATGTGGGGTTTACATATTTATATTTAAATCTTATGTGATGAATTTGATGTTCTGCGACGTGTATGACATGAAACGATATGAAAATTTAATATGTTCTGTGATATGCAATAAATGTTACAGTGCAGTAAGCATGGACGATGGTCCTATATGAAGTCCTCCTCACCGTGCACAGACATTAGTTGGCCAACGGCATGACATGTTACATAGTGCATGATATAAGATACATGTTTACCAAATTGATAAGCTACATGACATGTTACATAGTGCATGATATAAGATACTCCCTCCGTCCCGCCTTAATGCTTACGCTTCCTTTGTAAATTACAAAGGAAGCGTAATCATTAAGGCGGGACGGAGGGAGTACATGTTTACCAAATTTATAAGTTATACTATTGTGTGAATATTCAAGTGAATTACATTATATTTAAGTGTGATATATGTTTCTCCAATGAGCGGCCCCTTTCACATGATTTCAGGTTGAATGGAGAGGCGTGGTGGAACTGTTGTGAAGCATTATTAACTAAGTATTTTAAAATGTTTAAATGTTTAAATTATGTATTTGAGTTGAGAATTGATGTCATGAACTTCTGTAGGCATATTGTCGTATCGTATATGTGTAACAGTTTAGGAAATCTTATGTATTTGAACTGGATGTGTTTATCCTCAAACTGCTAAGTTGATGATTATAGGATTATAAATGTTGAAATACTAGTATTTTATAAAAATTAAGTATTAAAAAATATTATTTATTGGTCTTCCATGTTTTTAAGTTTATATTTAGGAAAATAAAATTTCGGGCTGTTACAGCCAAAGTTTTGGGTAAGGTATGATACCGATTGAAAATTTTGGTACGATAAATGTATATAAATGATTAATAACGCGGTATTTCGCTATATACCGAAATACATAAAATATTCAATTTTTGAGTAATATGAGTACAATATTACCATACTACATGATATATCCAATTATAATTATTATTTATATATTATAATTTTTAATTAAATTATATATATGCACTATTTAATTAAAAGATTAAATCTAAAATCCTACGTATATTTCGTCATATAATTATAAATGGGTGATAAAGTTGATTGGTTTTCATGATATCTTGTACTCTACTTTTTTAATTATGTAGTTATGTCATATGTGAAAATTTAAAAGTGTTGATTTTTATATAAGTTTCATATGGTTTTTGTGTAGATCTCTTAGGTACTATTTATTTAATGAAAAAATACTTGTGTATACCGGGTTTAGATATATTAATTATGTAAACTCTGTAACTGTTTAGTACATAAAAAATTACTCTTTAGCACATAAATTGTTACTCTTCTAAATTAAAAATTACTCTTCAAATTCTTGTAAATCCGATTTATCGATTACTTTTTAGTACATGAAAAATTAATTTTTAGAGACATTCTTGTAAAAGTGTTGATTTTTATATAAGTTTCATATGATTTTTGTGTAGATCTCTTAGGTACTATTTATTTAATAAAAAAACACTTGTGTATACCGGGTTTAGATATATTAATTATGTAAACTCTATAACTATTTAGTACATAAAAAATTATACTTTATCACATAAATTGTTACTCTTCTAAATTAAAAAATTACTCTTCAAATTCTTGTAAATCCTGATTTATCGATTGCTTTTTAATACATGAAAAATTACTTTTTAGAGCTATCAATTATTACTCTTCTGTATAAAAATTATTACTCTTCAAAGAGTAATTTTTTATATACTAAAGAGTAACATTAAAAAATAAGGCATACATGTAAACCCGGGTTTCATGAGACTTATTCTTATTTAATTTGGTCGTTTGTGGATTGTCGTATATTTTTCTTATTATGAATTTGTTATCTATTAGAATTCGTTTTATAGCTATCTTTCACTTTTCTAGTACATTTTTTTTATTAGGTTTGTTGAATTTTGGGTGTATAATGACATAGCAAACTATCTAATAGGATGTCATATATACCGATATTTTAGGTATCATGGTATACCGAAATATCGGTAAGGAGAAGGTATACTATTTTCATATACCGAAATATCGGTATACCGAAAGTTTAGGTAAGGTAACGGCATGATTTTTTATATACCGAAAATTTCGGTACGTGACCAAAAATCTTCGGTATACCATACCACCCACCCCTATTATGACATAACCTTTGCAGATTAAATTATGCAGAAAATAATTCAGACAATACAGATAGAAAATATAGGTATTTTTAACCTGTCAAAGAGCAAGGCAGAGTAGCTTGTTAAAGAAAAAACTCAAATTTTATTACCAAGAAACACAACAACTTCAAGCGTATGGGTTTCGGGTAAGGAACGGACGGTAACACAATTTAGTTCATCAGAGCCCTTAGCAGAGCTCATGTCAGCATTGGTCCATGCTTTTGCATCCCTAATTTTTCGTAACAACCCACAGTGGGAGACAAATCTTACCCTCCATCGATCATTCTATACCACAGGAGCATATGAACAGAAGATCAAGAACCATCCATGGAGATATCATTTACAGCAGGGATATTGGCGTTGGTGTTGAAACCAGTGTTGTTTGGGTTGTTTTTCTGAGTCTGTATCGCTCCAAATGTGAATTCTTGAGGCGGGGTGTCGAATGGTGTATGGTTAAATATTGAAGAACTGCTGGTATTATTGAAAACTGGAGCAGGCATTGGTGGGTCATTTGCCTTTGAGAAGCCAAAGCTGAAAGATGGCAAAACAGGCATGGCAATACTACTGCTCTCCGTTGACCCGAACATTATATGCTCGTATTCCTGTAACTGCTGGTAGACATCTGAAATAATGAAAGTAACACTTATCCGTGGAACCACACATATGCAATCATAGGATTGAAAGTCTGATCAGAAAAACTTTTAAACAGAATAATAGAGTAGTTCTTATACATGATCAGATTCGATCGGATCCTGATGTGTTTTAGTGCAATAAAATCTTTGATAGATTATAGAGATTCTCATACAAGCTCTGAAATTATGAAGGTCTTAGTTTTGCATACTTTGATTTAGTTCAATTGAAGGTCTGTGTTCTTTCACCCATTGATAACTTTGAGCAAGTTTCCAGCCCTTGCTTTTCATCAAAAAAGCCATTACTATGGCAGGTGACCTGTAGAAAACAAAATTTTTATGTTACATAAATTAATAATAACCTTATCCTGGAATAGAATATAATCAATAATTTCTTGGAGAGGATTTTGTTTGGATCAAATTCCTCATCAAGCAGATTGATCATGTTGTTTCATTACTACACAAGCAAAACCTGAACTTTAAGAAATAGACCAAAAAAGAAAAATGTTGCCAAAATTTCCAGAAGAATTGACAATTCCAAAGAGAGTGGGAGAGAGAAATGTGCCCTAGACTATTACAGATCATTCACCTGTTTTTGCCTGACATGCAATGCACAAGAACCCGAGCTCTATCTTTTTGGCATTGCTCTGCACAAAATATAAAAGAAATAATAAGAGATGGATAAGAAACAGAATCATCTTAAACGAAAAAAGGACCCTTCAGTGAAGACAAAACTAAAACCTACAAAAAGAGTAATATTTTGCATCTAACTTAAGTAATACCACTTAGAGTATTCTATGATTGATATAATTGGATCTTTGTTGATTCTTTTAATGGCGCTTCTGATACAACAGTCATATAGTAATATTTTCACGTAAGCTTATAAGATTGCATTAAACAGTTGAAGAACTCACCTAGAAACTGGATTGCATCATCGAATGGCAGTTTTTGATCGTATTGGAGACAGTGATAAGTGAAAGAGTTTTTATACAAATTTTGAAGAGCAGGCACAGTCTGCATGGAGAAAAACTTGCGTTAAAAGAATGAAAAGGTCTATTTATAATGAACAAAACACAGAAAAGATCAACCTTATAAGAAGGATAACTGAATTGGCAGAATCAGTAACTTGGTAACATCTCAAGCTAAGCAAATCACAACTGCTAGCTGAACAGTAAGCTAAAAGCAAGTATCTTAATGTAGTCCTTGTAATATGAGACCTTCTACATACTGAATAACTGGAAACATTTGATGAAGTGTTTATATCATTAAAACCATATAAGTATGCTAATACTCAGAAGAAAGAAAGTTGTAAGTTACTCTACAAGATTTTTCATGAAGTATAGATCTTCTTTTATGGGAAGTAGATATCACAGAGTACGTCTGTATCTAAATTAGACCCCCTATGACTTATTGAAACTGCAAGTAGCATGAACGTTCCACAAAACACTGTACAGCTGGAAAATAATAAATAAACTCGCATACTTTGGATTTCAATGTTGAATCCAGTTTGCCTTTCTATGTACTTGTCTGAACCATGCTCATTAACTCTGAACAAGGGAAACCATGGTTGTGTGTTTTTATTTCTTCTTTTAGGTATTATGTAATAATTACAGAGTCACTTGGTAAATCTTATCCATAGAAGCAACTAAACTAACGCAACAACCTTTCATTATATAATAAAAAATCATTACATCCTCACTAACATATGATAAGAATTATTTCAGGCAATATCCAAAAGATTTGAGATCACCACCTATTTCCATCTTGGACCCCTGAGACATCAACTTCCTAGCGCAGTTAAATACTTCATGCCAAAATTATTTAGATACACTCTAAATTATATCATGAATTCAGGGATTTCTTCTATACCAGAAAAATATAGCCTATTTATCATTCAGCACATTATATGACGATGGCAAAAAAAACGTACAACAGAATCCGATCATAAGCTAGGAATCCAGAAATTTAACAAAATAATCAGCTATACCATTATGTTCTGTTCCATATTATGAAATCATCAAGGTTACAACAAGAAGTCATACACATTCAATTGCCAGATGGCAGCTTCAGTACAAGGAAAGAGAAGTTTGAAACTTTAGTACAAAGAAGTAGACAATAAAAGAGTAAACCAAGATTAAGGAACTATGAAGAAAATTTTTAAAAGATTGAAGCTTTATTATAAAGAAGCAAGTAATTGAGAGAGAGAGTGAATTTTACATTGAGGACACGCGAGATGCCCTGAGACTTGAGAAGTTCGGCACGGGCAGCATTATCATAACTACCCAAATAGAGGAATTCCGGCAAGATCTCCGACGGGAAAGCGCTGAGGTGGACGGCGGATTTATCGGAGCCGGCGAGCATCCGGTGGCCGCAGACGCCGCACACCTCCCCTTCCTCGTACTTGTGGTAGTGCCCACAAATCCCGCATGGATTCTCCCTCTCTCTCTTCCTCATGATTGGATTGGTTTCTTGATGGTCAACTTCGCTCACTACCGATCCAATGCTTCTGAATTGGGCACTTGATCCCAAGTTTAGGGTTTGAATCGGACAATTGTGGGGTTTTGTCGAAAATCTTTCGATGTGATTTACAGAATGGGTATGAGACTGTCAGCAATCAATTGAGCAGACTGATTGATTTTCATATGCCGGTTCTCTCTATGTATGTTTATATATATATATACATGTGTGTCATTATGAATAAAATATTATTATATTTTATATTTTACTCCATATCTTTTTAAGATACTAATGTATCTAATGCAAAATTACTTTTCATAATTATTTCTTTAAAATTACATATATACTGAAAAAAAAAGGTACCTTGTATTCTAGTTATCTTCACAATTTTTACTTAATTTGATTATCTTATCATATATATATATATATATATATATATATATATATATATATATATATATATATATATATATATATATATATATATATATATATATATATATATATATATATATATATATATATATATATATATGGTAATTGGGAATACGCTGCTATAAATAAATATTTTAAAGTATGAGGTGTCGGGACATAGTTAATTATCGTATTTTTATTTTAATTTTATATATATAATATTTCTACTTTTATTTATTTATTTATTATTATATATTATTTATGTATATCTATAAATTAAATACCACATTTAATTTTTTTTAATTGGTTAGAAATAGATAATTAAACCAATCAATAAAAATATATCCAACTTATTATTTTTATTATTATTCATGTATATTTTCAAATTAAACATCAACTTTAATCATATTTTTTGATTGATTAAGAATATAATATATTTTTATTTTTTATCTTAATATCACATATAATCTTTATATTTTTTTATTATTATTTTACTAACGTATATCCTTATATTTAGAATTAAAGAGTAAACCTTAAAATTAGATAAATTAATGAATTAATAAAAAAATATCTTCAAAATTTTTTAGTATATCCTCATTATTAAATTACATTATGTATTTAATATGGAATTATCTAATTAATTTTCTTATAAAATATAATGCATCTACATATTATGCGGTAATATGTACTCGTGTTAGTATATTTTAATCTTTCGTTTTATTGTTATTTGATAATAATAATAATAACTCTTGTTACTATATGTATATATTTTAAAATATATTATATATATATATATATATATATATATATATTTTTTATTAAATTACAATATCAGTGAGTCATAAAAACGAAGCTAGAAAAAAACTTTATCTCCACGTAATTAATTTATTCTTATTATTTTATTGTATATCATTAAATTAAATTAAATTATATAATGATAATTCATTAAGAAGGATAAAGTATTCCGTGAGTACACAAGATCGTGTAATAATATATATATATATATATATATATATATATATATAAATAAATTATATTATACATACTATAAAAGGCTGAGATGAATCAATGTATAAAGCAAAATTTGGCAAATCTTGAATAGTTAAAAAAAGAGTCAGCTCTGATTTATAAGATAAAGATCAGTGGAGCAACCCTTGAACACTTGCTGACATTTACTCTGCGGTGTTAAAATAAACAAGTTGTTCTGTAGCTGATTTCGATTCGACTTGAGCTCAATTTAACTCATGATTGTTCAAACTTGAGTTTGAACTAATCTAATACTCATCACATTATCGAGTCAAAGCTCGGCTCAACTTAATAAGACTCAATAATAATATTAATAATTAATAATATTAATAATAAATATTATATAATGATAATTATATTTATATATATTAATATAATAATTATTAAATATAATATTAAATACAAAATATATTAATTAAAATACGACTTGATTAGGCTCAATAAGTTCATTAAAGCTCGAAAGTTCAACTCGTTTTGCTTAATTTGTCAAGTTCGACTAAGTAATTTTCGAATCGAGCTCGCTTGTAGACTCGTTATAAAATCGAGTCGAGCTCAAATATGTGCTACTCGGATTCGCTCGTTTCATTTTACATGCCTACATTTACTTATGAAATCATCAAGAATACCAACAAGAATAGAAGCATATGATGCATATGGTTGAAAATGCAGAAGAGATAAGATATGAGATTGGAGATTTCTCATTATTCCTATTTGCAATCCACACTTGTGTAACTCTAATAGGGACTTGATTGATTATGATGTTGAATTTCTCATTATTCCACGAAATATTTATAATGTATTCAATACTATTTTATATGTATATTATTTTTGTATTCAAAATTAGTAAGTACCAACAATATTTATTGTTCAATAACGATGTAGTATTTAGAAATGCTCTGTTAATGTTTCATTAAGTATTCCGAATATATTCAATATATTTCAAATTCATTCATTTTCACAATATTTCACAAAGTATTCATAATAATTATGTATATTCAGATTCATTCATTAAAATGTTTTTATATTAAAAAAGAGTAAATATTCAAAATATTTAATGTTCATGTATTCAGAAATGAAAATGACATTTGGAATTGTACTGCCACGAATATTTAATACTAGTAAATCATGAAATTATTTATCTTCATAATACTAAAATAATACTATATTATCCTTATAAATCAAATGAATGACTATCTCATAATTAAGGAAAGAAAATATAAAAACAAAAAACACTTAATTAAATAAATTAATGACTATCTTATAATTAAAGAAAGAAAATAAAAAACTAAAGATTTAATTTAACAAATTAATGACTATCTTTTAATTAAGGAAAGAAAATATAAAAACTTTACAAATTAAAACAAAAAAATATTTACACTTAATTATAATGTGGGAAACTTTGATATATATATATATATTTAGTAATAACATAATTTTCATGTTTTCTTATTTAGCTGTGCCAATATAATTTTTCACAAAAGAGTGAAATAGTATAAAATTTTACTATACTTTATTGAAGAGTATAACATTTACACATAATTTATTTTATACTTTAATTTTTTATTTATATTTATTATAAAAAAACTAGCCAATAAAATTAGTAAATAAATTTAAATAATACCAAAATTTTGTAATAGTAAATATGAAAGCCTGGAATGATGGAAGTATTAAGAAAATATTTTTTTAAAAAAAAGAACCATCTATTCTAATTTACATAAAAATTATAATTTTTTCTAAAAAAATATGTTTATAAATTTAATTATAACCCTAAACTAAATTTAATAAAAAAATATTAGTAAAATGTATCAAATCATAATATTAATACATTAAAAAATTATTAAATTAATAATATATATTTTTTTAAATTTGATTTTATAAAATAATTTTATTTCAATAAAAATTAATTACATATTTTATTTCAAAGTATATATAATTTCATAAATTACAATTACATAAAATAAAATTTTGATTAGCTATTTAATTGTTTCAATTTTTAATATTTATTTTTTTATAATAAATTTTGAGAGAAAAATACATCGTTTAGGTTCAAGATGTAAGAAGAGGGATAAAATGAAATTATCACCTAAATTAACTGGCAATGAAATCGAAAAAAGTTACTCCATGTATATTTAGTACTTAGTACTATTTACTCCATTTTAGGGACTAATAAAAACGTGTATTGAGATTTTTGGGGTCAGTTTGTTAAAAATTCTGAATTATTGGGTTTAATTGATAATATTACAAATAAGAAAAGTAATTGAAAGAAAAATAGAAAAGTTAAAATGACGTCCACTAGTCCCAGAAATGAACTAAAATACCCATGTCCTAAATCAACGTCTTTTCTTCCCCAATTCATCGTTCTCCATTCAGACATCATACGACGCCGTTCGATCTTCGGCGCCGCCATTTGCTCACGACTCGGTTCACCCAGCTCTATATTGTTTTTTATGTACCTTTAGCCTTCAGCTCGGCTACAAAAATCACCCTCACTTTCTGCGCATCGTCATTGATTTTTTGTGGGTTAGTTGATTTCAGCATTTCTGTTGGATTTTGATGCTATTTGCAATCAAAATTTATTCCACTTTGAAATCCAAATTTAATTTGATCAAATTTGATGCTCTAACTTGATTTCCCCTAATTTAATTAAAAATATGAGGATTTATATTTTTTTTTAGCTTGATTGGTTATATGATAAGTATTTGAGCATAGTAATTTTCTTGTTGGATGATTGCAACTGCTCATGATTCTGGCTAATTCTATTTTATGGGTTATTTTGATTTACGTTTTCTTTGATGTTGGTCGAGCAGCAAGTTTGGATTTTAGTAAAGAAGTTAACTTTATGTGCTATAACTCGTCTCTTTCTCTATATGTGAGTGTGTGTTTTTGGATTGAATGCTTATTTTGCTTTGAAATATACGGACATCTGCATGCTCAGTAAAGTTAATAACCTTTACTCAGTATCCATTTTCTTTTAGTTGATATTGACTGTAATGATTTACATTGATACCATTTAATTAAGAATGCTGATGGAATTTTGCAGAAAGAAGCAATTTTGTCATTATGATCACCCACAGTCTAGATGCTATTTGTTATTTTGTACTGTTTTGATCGGGGTAAAGATTTATACTGAATTCTTTAACTGAAAAAGGATTTAGCTATGTGACTTTTAGCTTTAACTTGGACTTATCATGATTCATGACCTCTTAGTATGGACCCCCTCCCCCAATTTTTTGTTGCTGATTAAAAAAACTTTGAAATTACTTATTAGTATGTGTGTAAACATATCATACAGGATATCGATTATACTATCTCTATCAAACTACACAGGAAATTTATAGTATTAAAATTAGTAATTTGCTTTGTATATGAACTTTAGCAAGTCTCATGGGAGGAAGCAAGTCGAGAGATGAAAATAACAGTAAAGCCTCAGAAGTCAATCAAGAAGGAAATATATTTTTTTTTACTTTTTTTGGGCTATAACTTGAGTGAAATGCTTTTGGAATAATGTGTACTGCCTCTAGCATTTGGTTTGCCACTAGATGAGAGTGCTAGCTTTTCCGTGGTATCTCACTTCACATACACAAACGAGGCATTATTCACCTTCTACTTATGAGGGATAAGCTTATGAAGAAGAAAACTGCACCACCAAATAGGGGAAAATACCCTTTTTTGCTTATACAAATCCTTTGCTGTTGAGTATCTATCTCAGCTCCTCAGTTTAACTAAGGACAAGATTGTCTACTTTAAATTTTGATCCCTTCTTGAGTTTTAAGGAATCCCTTATCTTCTTCAGTGTGATATTGGTGAAGTCTTTTATTGGACAAGAGGTTGATGCATTGTAATGCTCTTCCCATTCCCCTCTTTCACCTTTTTGGTTGGTAAATTCCTGATTTTTTTTTCTGGTGAGAGAGCAATAAGCTTCTGGCTCCCTAAGCAGCTAATATGAAGTTACTTTTTTCTTTTTGATTGGTCATAATTTCTTGATTGCTTTATAAGATATGAACTTTAAGTGCAATTTACTTAGTGAAAACCGACAAAACAATTAGATTGATATTGCCTTAGATTATAATTCTCTTTTGAAATCTGTGCTCCTGAATTTCCATCCTTGCAAAAAAAAAAAGAGAAGAATTTTGCTGATCAAGAGGCATGTTATTATTTTAAACTTGTGATGTAGCATTATTCCTTTCTTTTGTGAATATATGAGCTGTTTTTTTCTTCTGAATGTTTGTGGCTTCTGATTATATATCTGCTGCCCTTTTTTGGGTGAAAAGAGGGATGCATGCATAATGAACTTAGCAATTTTGGATTCTTTGTTGGTTTGGTATCTCATTTCATCTCTCTTATTTGTAAATTTCTTGTGGAATATACCTTTCAGGTGTGGCCAGGAATAGTTTTTCTGATTTTACAAGTCGGACTTGACTAGATAACTGCCCTTGTTCAACTGGTTTTTTGGTTTAGTCGCTTACATGAACCCTCATATCATGTTATGAAGGAAGTTTTGTTTGGATAAATAAAAAAAATGAACTTGCAAAGCCACCATTCTGGGCAGTTCTCTGGACAGGTAACAAACCAAGCTGGTAACATGTTGCCTGGGCTACCACAGCAAAATGGAAATGTGCCTAACCAGATGCAGAATCCCAGTATCCACCGCGGTGTATCAAATTCGGACCCTGAATATGTGAAAACACGTAGATATATGCAAGAAAAGATGTAAGTTTAGTTTTGGTATTATGTCTATGAATGTGATGCTGAAATTATGATTATTGTTATGGATAACTGATGAATATTCTGTTCCTATATAAAAAATTAGGGGGGAAAAAAAACTAAAGCAATTTTTCATTGGGAGTGTTTGCTTGAGAATTCAATATATGTTTGCTGAAGTTATAGCTTCTCTCTTCTGCAGCTGGGATTTTCTTATGCAGCGTCGTCAACAATCTCATGAGGTGCCCATTAAGAAAATGGTCGATTTAGTGAAACGATTAGAAGAAGCTTTGTTCAAAAGTGCTACCACAACGGTATGCTATTTTTTTTGTCTCCCTCGAAGACTTTTCTTTCATGAATATTATATGTTCTCTTTCATGCATAGTGTTTGTGCAAGAATGTTTTGCAGTGCCTAGGAAGTGCTCATAAGTGCCTCACATATCACAGTATTCATAAAGCTTTTCACATAGTTTAATTTCTTTTTTGTCAGGATGAGTACCTAAATTTAGCAACTCTGGAAAATCGACTGCATATTCTGATCAAACGCCTACCCATGAGTAATCACAATCAGCAGTTCTCTCATGCTAATTCTTCTCATTCTATTGGTGCTATGATTCCGACGCCTGGGTTGCAACAAACTGGAAATTCTAGCATTACTGGGAATCCCTCTGTAGATAGCTCTCTTGTTGTTAACAAAAGCGCCAACATGATTGCATCGAGCAGTGCCAATTCCGGGAACTTCTTGTCAACTGGAAATGGGTCTTCTGTCCACCCTCAAGGTGGTTCTTTTTGTTCATCGGATGGTACTTTTAGTTTTTTGATACATGGTATTAATTTTGGCTTGCCTTTTCTTGTCTTACACATTGTTTTTAGGAGCGTTGGCTAATGGATATCAACAGTCATCTTCTGCTTTCTCTGTAAATTCTGGTGGAAATAACATGGTGACATCCATGGGTGCACAGAGAATGACTAGTCAAATGATCCCTACACCTGGATTTAATAATAGTAACAATAATGAAGTAAATAACAATGCTAATAATCAGTCATTTATGAATACGGAGTCATCCAATAGTACTGGTGCATTTTCAGCTGGTGAATCTTCAATTGTATCACAGCCTCTGCAGCAAAAGCAGCGTGTAGGTGGTCAAAACAGTCGCATCTTGCATAATATTGGAGGGCACATGGGTGGTGGAATTAGATCTACAATGCAGCAGAAGTCATATGGATTATCAAATGGGCCCTTAAGTGGGGGGGTGGGGATGATGGGTAACAATATGCCCATGATGAATGGAACCACGGAGGGATATATATCAGGATCAATGTACGGGAACTCAGCCAAACCCTTGCATCAACAATTTGACCAAAATCAGCGACCAGTTATGCAGGGTACTCTTGTTCTCTCTTCAATACACCCAGATTTCTTCTATGTGTGTGTGCAATGCAATCTATGTGTAGTAATAAAAAAATAATTAGTCTCATTGGAGCTTTTACTTTTTCTTTCCCCCTCTCTCACTTCAAGGTGTTCTATGTGATAGGTGATGGATATGGTATTAGTTCTGCCGAGGCTTCAATATCTGGAAACTTGTATCCTCCTGTATCCTCAGTTGGATCAATGATGAACACTCAGAGCTTGAATGCCATATCCATGCAGTCTATGCCAAAACCAAATTCTCCTATAATGATTAATAGTCAGTCAAATTCACATTCTTCCCCACAGGCAGCAACTATGAAGTCTCAATCAATTGATCAATCAGAGAAGATAAATTTTCAGCCGCAGTATTCAGTTGGAGAAAACTTTGGTCAACTTCATCAACACCAACAATTTCCAGCATCATCTCACCAGTTTCAGCGACAGCAACTTGTCCAGAATCAGGTCCAACAAATGCAAACTCAGAACCAGCTTTTGTTGAAGAATGATAATTTTGGTCAATCTCAGCTATCATCAAACCTAGCTGCTGATGCGAAGTCTGGGCACGGGATAGAGCATGGTGATGAAGGTATGCAATCACAAGTCACTGACCCATTCCAGTTCTCTGATATACAGAGTCAGTTCCAACATAATTCTGTGAATGAGCATTCGAGGGGTACTCAGTTGCTATCTCATTCATCTGGTCCGCAAGATGTCAGTTCTTCAGTAACTCAAACTTCAGATCAGATGCAACAGTTGTTACATCCACAACAATTTGCCAACCAACAAAGTGATGTTGGTGGTCCCCGTGGTGTTATACAACAAGATGTTGGATTACATGGTCAATGGTATCCCAAGTCTCAAGATGTGTCGCCTTTACCAGGTAGACTCACCCAGGATCAGAGCATGCAAGATGAATTTCAGAATCGACTAACCGGGCAAGATGTAGCTCAACTAAACAACTTATCATCGGAAGAATCAGTAATGGGTCAATCAGATACAACTAGATCAGCAGAACCTCCCGGGGGGACTAATGCTGTAGGCAGATCTAATAACCTTAATCGTGAAAGGCAGTACAAGAACCAACAGCGGTGGCTTCTGTTTTTACGACATGCACGACGATGTCCTGCAGCAGAGGGGAAATGCCAAGAACCTAACTGCTCAACTGTTCAAAAGCTACTGAAACATATGGAACATTGCAATGTATTTAAGTGTCCATACCCACGTTGTTGTGCTACTAGGGTTTTACTCAATCATCATAGACGATGTCGTGATGCAAGCTGCCCTGTTTGTATTCCTGTGAAAAATTATGTGCAACAGGCACAATTGAAGGCTTTTGCTCGTTCTGATTTCAATTCGGGATTGCCTAATTCTGTCAACAGTTCTTGTAAATCATATGAGACTGCTGAAATTGCTGGAAGGTTAATGCACAAAACAAACCCAGTGGTGGCTGAAACTCCAGAAGATCTACAACCTTCGATGAAACGCATGAAAATTGAACAAGGTTCCCAATCTCTAGTCTCTGAAAGTGAAACTTCTGTAATATTGGCTTCAACTGTAAATGAATCTCCTGTTCAGGATGTAAAGCATCATGTGCAACCTGATCAACATCATGATAGTCAAATTTCTCCGAAGTCAGAAAATACTCAAGTAAAAGTGGAAGTTCCTGGAAGTGTTGGACAATTAAGTTCTAAAGTCATTGAAATGAAAAAGGAGAAGATGGAAGATTTATACACCCAGAGGCCTGAAGGAGATCAGAGTGCGTCGAAGAATCCTGTTGGATCAGGCATACATGAGGTTCTGAAGGGTGAAAAGGAAATGGGACAATATAAGTTGGAAAATCCGTCTTTACCTTTGGAGAGTGGCTCTAAGTCTGGAAAGCCATCTATTAAGGGGGTATCAATGATAGAGTTGTTTACTCCTGAGCAAGTCCGGAAGCATATTACAGGTCTTAGACAGTGGATAGGCCAGGTCAGTCTGGTGCTCATATTTTCCTTTATTATACCAGGCTAGAAGTTGCCTTCTTTTTCTGATTGAAAATTTTATGCAGACATGCTGCATGTATGCTATTCATGGTAATAGGGACCTGATTATAATTGAAAATTGAAGATCTTTGTCATGGTTTTTATCATTATAATTGACTATGAGTTTGGCAAGGGGATTCAAGAAAGGAGACTATTTTGTTCCTGGAAAAGTAGAAAATTTATGCGTTGTTGCGTAAAACTTTATGACATGTTATGGCTTTTAGTTGACTAAGTGTTTAGATGTAGAAGAGTGCATTCCTTTCTGGCAGTTCCATAGACATTATGTTTTCTTTTAACTATCGCGCTAATTTTAATTTTGTTCGATTATTTCTTGTGAAAAGAAGGTAATGTGAGCGTAAGAAATTTATTTTGAATCAAAACTGTCACCTTAATCTTCTGTTGTTTTACCTTAACTGTTACAGTGAAATATGAGCTGTTCTCATTTATGTATTTGTCCTCCTTTTTCTATAATGATCCTATGGTTTCGTTTTCTGTTATTTTTTATTTTTTTACTGTTTGGTTATGGAGAAGGGGAGTTGAAAAGTACATTGTTATTTTATCTCTCTCACTGTTTTTTGCTTTCTGTTTTTCATGATTCTAGATGTTTCATGATAAATCTTTTCTCATGCATAATTTACCATTATGGTGGAATTGAATTTGCCTTTTGTTGCACAGACCAAAGCAAAAGCAGAAAAAAATCAAGCAATGGAGCGTTCAATGAGTGAGAATTCTTGCCAGTTGTGCGCAGTTGAGAAGCTTACCTTTGAACCACCCCCTATATATTGTACACCTTGTGGTGCTCGCATTAAAAGGAATGCAATGTATTATACCATTGGGGCTGGTGAAACTCGTCACTACTTCTGCATCCCATGTTATAACGAGGCTCGTGGGGACACCATTGTAGTTGATGGAACTACTATTCCAAAAGCAAGAATGGAGAAAAAGAAAAATGATGAGGAAACTGAAGAATGGGTATGTCATATGCACCAAATCTCGCATTTTGGACTTGAGTTTTTACTTAAAGATACTGAATGTCATATTTTATGCAGTGGGTTCAATGTGATAAATGTGAAGCTTGGCAGCATCAAATATGTGCATTATTTAATGGTAGAAGAAATGATGGTGGTCAAGCTGAGTACACTTGTCCTAATTGTTATATGGAAGAAGTTGAAAGAGGAGAGCGCATGCCATTACCACAGAGTGCTGTTCTTGGAGCAAAGGACTTACCTAGAACAATATTGAGTGACCACATGGAACAGCGATTATTTGCCAAGCTGAAGCAAGAAAGGCAGGATAGAGCAAGGGTTCAAGGGAAAAGTTATGATGAGGTGATTTGATTTGGTTGAGTAATCATTTCAGTTTCAATCATCTGGAAGTTTACATGATAAGATGTTTGTTTAAACTGTGTCTCGTTTTCAATACCAAGATTTAGATTAAATCGGCTGGGGGGAGTTATCAGAAAACTTATTTAGATTAAATAGGCAGAGGGATTTAAAAGAATATCTGAATAAATATGATGCTTAGTAATATCTTTGTGTGCTTTACTTGGAAATTAACTACACAAATTACTGAGCTTTTTGTTCCTGTTTTATTTCTTGTCTCTTAAATATTGTGATTGTGCATGACTGCATGTTAAAATCGAACTTTTACATCATACCAACAGTTATTGCTTGGTTTTCTCTTATCGATTTTTGAAACTTGGGGCTATTTTGCAACAATTTTCACATATCAGCATAGATTTTTTTTTTAATTATTTTTTTATTTTTTGAGAACCAGCATAGATTAATTTTAAACAAAAGAGGATCTCCAGAGTCCTAGATTCTTTTGGAGCCATTTCCACTAACATTTTACAAAATATTTTCCAAAATATTTTTCTGAAAGTTTTTCTAGAGTGTGTGAGATGAATTTCATTTTAACCTTGAAACTACTAATTTGATAATTTGGGTGATATGTTGATTTGAGATTTCGCTCTTTTTTAAAAAATACAAATTAAAATTTAATCCCAGGGAAAGATTTATTTCTCTTTTTTTTTTTTGGTTCACACCCAAAATACAACAAATATTTGTTCTAATTGTATTTTGTACTGTACTGGTAATTAGGTCTTAGTTTTTCTCGTTTATTGTGGAAACAACTAAATTTATTTGTTTATTCTATGTGTAATTTTTCTTGCATTATTTCAGTTTATGTGATTATGTTGTCAATATCTCCAGGTCCCAGGAGCAGAATCACTTGTCGTAAGAGTCGTCTCATCAGTGGACAAGAAGTTGGAAGTCAAACCACGATTTCTTGAAATTTTCCAGGAGGAAAGTTATCCTGCCGAGTTCCCATATAAGTCTAAGGTGTGCCCTTATGCTTGTAAATCTGTGGGCGATTTCCTTTGAAGAGTTTTTATACATGGTTTAATTCATTTAGTGTGCATTTAGTGTTGTGTGAAAAAAATGTACAGGAATACGAACAAGAGGAATAATAAAAAGAAACAGAAAAGGAAAAATAGAAAACTGTCAATTTATAATTGTATGAGAGAATTTAAGATCTGCACAAACTAATTAGGTTTCTCTCTGATATCTTCTTTAATGTTTCTTTTTATTTATTTATTATGTGTGGGGATAGTTAATGTAATATTAAGTAACTCGTGATTTTAAGGAGTTCTTAAAATGCTTCCTTATATCAGTTTGATATCTTGCGTGTCACTTAGGAAGTTGAGTTATCTAATATAGGTATTTCTGTCAAGTATTTGAATTTTGGTTCAATCTTTCAGGTGGTATTATTATTTCAAAAAATTGAAGGTGTTGAAGTGTGCCTGTTTGGTATGTATGTTCAAGAATTTGGATCAGAGTGTCAGCAACCAAATCACCGCCGCGTTTATCTTTCATATTTGGACTCAGTCAAGTATTTCAGGCCAGAGGTCAAAGCAGTGACCGGAGAGGCTCTTCGGACATTTGTGTACCATGAGATTCTGGCAAGTTTCTGAATCATTTTTCTTTTCAATCACTCGTGTAGTGAACTTAATTTTGGCTAGCATTGTTTCCATTTGGCACAGGTTATGTTTAATATTTGTCTCCTTTCAGATTGGATACTTGGAATATTGCAAAAAGCGTGGTTTTACGAGTTGCTATATATGGGCTTGCCCCCCATTAAAGGGGGAAGACTACATTTTGTATTGCCACCCAGAAATTCAGAAGACGCCAAAATCTGATAAACTTCGGGAATGGTAAATTTGATAACTTGTGCATCATGTCACCATTGAATTAGGGATTCTGCTATGCATTTGACTGTGATGCTTCATTTGTATTTTTGGTTTCAGGTATTTGTCCATGTTAAGGAAAGCTGCAAAGGAAAATATTGTTGTTGATCTTACTAATTTATATGATCATTTCTTTGTTTTCACTGGTGAATCAAAATCAAAGGTAACCGCAGCTAGGTTACCATATTTTGACGGGGACTATTGGCCTGGTGCTGCAGAGGACATGATCTTTCAACTGCAACAAGAAGATGATGGGAGAAAACATAAGAAGGGAACATTAAAAAAAACCATTACGAAAAGAGCTCTCAAGGCATCTGGTCAAACAGATCTTTCTGGCAATGCATCAAAGGATCTGCTTTTAATGCATAAAGTAATTCAGCTATCAAAATGTCCTTTGTTTTTGTGTTGTTTCTTCATATTTTATAACCTTTCTTTTAGGGTATTGTCATTTGTGTTCTTTGACAACATGACCTATACATAAAGTAACCCTTTTTTCTACGTCCATAGCTGGGGGAGACAATTTCTCCTATGAAGGAAGACTTTATAATGGTTCACTTACAGCATACGTGCACACATTGTTGTATCCTAATGGTTTCTGGAAATCGTTGGGTTTGCAAACTTTGCAAAAACTTTCAGCTCTGTGATAGGTGAGATTTTTCCATGTCTTTCTCTCTTTAACTTAGTTGCATTGTACTTCTAGTTTTGACAATATATGAGCTTGTTATTATAATGCTGGCGCCATTAATTTATTTTCTGTTCTTATTATGTCTACTTAGTTTTCTTTTCTCTGCTGTTGACATTAATAACATTATGAAAATCCTGCTGTTTAATTCATCAAAATCCTTCAATTAAATTTAGGTGCTATGATGCTGAGAGAAAGCGTGAGGACAGAGAGAGACACCCTATCAACCAGAAGGACAAGCATGCACTTTATCCTGTAAGTATAAATACCACAACTTTCCCATCCCTTTTCATTTTCTGTCATGTTCTTCTCTGTAGTTTTCACATTGTTTTTATCATTTTGAGCTAGACATTTATGAGTTTGCAGGTTGAAATCACTGGTGTCCCTGAAGATACCAAAGATAAAGATGAAATTCTTGAGAGTGAATTCTTTGACACTAGACAGGCATTTCTTAGCCTTTGTCAAGGAAACCATTATCAGTATGATACCCTTCGGCGAGCTAAGCATTCCTCTATGATGGTCCTCTATCATCTTCACAATCCTACGGCCCCAGCTTTTGTGACAACATGTAATGTATGTCACCTTGATATAGAAACGGGGCAAGGTTGGCGCTGTGAGACATGCCCGGACTATGATGTATGCAATGCATGTTTTTCAAAGGATGGTGGAATTGATCATCCACATACATTAACAAATCATCCTTCAAATGACCGTGATGCTCAGAACAAAGAAGCTAGGCAAGTACGAGTGACACAGGTAAATATATCTTTTCTTTGTCTACAAGCATCTTATTGTCCAAAGTGTTGAAACAGTTTGTTACCTCTTCCGAGGCCAGAATATGGATTTCTAATCAGCTGTTTAAAGTGATTTCTGATACTCTTCTTAATTATGTGCGATCCGCTAAGCATATTATGACTGTTATAAGAGGTCACATTTTATAAATGTCCAAACTGCTTGAATTTCCATAACAGCACAAGTTGAGATTAATGCTTTGTTTACATCACGATGCATCAAATTGCAATTGTGTGTCCATGCATTACATAACTTTCATGAAGTTATCTACTTCCTGGCTCAGTTTCCGACTAGTAACTTGTGTTGAATGACCTTGCAGTTGAGGAAAATGCTTGAACTCTTGGTGCATGCCTCTCAATGCCGTTCTCCACTCTGTCAATACCCAAATTGTCGCAAGGTGAAGGGACTATTTCGCCATGGTATGCTTTGCAAAACACGTGCTTCTGGAGGTTGCGTCCTGTGTAAGAAAATGTGGTATCTCCTTCAGCTTCATGCTCGAGCATGCAAAGAGTCTGAGTGTCATGTACCTCGATGCAGGTATGTTCTGAACTACTTCATGGGATTTAGCGGGGCCAAGGCAGTCTTTTTCCATTCTCATTGATTATCATGGAAACTGTTTCCACAACATCAAATTAAGTTGTTATCTCACTATATGGGATCACTCAACTATTTGAATCAAATTCCGCCTCGTGTCTGATCAAGATACATGTTTTTTTTTAAGTAAAATGTTTTCTTTCTGAATCTTTGTGGGTAACCATAATTTTAAGCGGCTTTCTTTGTAGTTTGTTTGTGTAACCATCTCAACATTCTCATTTCTTCTCTTCCTTCATGTTTCACATATTTTTTCAATATTCATTGCAGAAATTAAATTTACAATTCCTTTACTGTTGATGCAGAGACTTGAAGGAGCATGTGAGAAGGCTGCAACAGCAGTCTGATTCACGACGAAGGGCTGCAGTTATGGAAATGATGAGGCAACGAGCTGCAGAGGTAGCAGGCAGTTCTTGACATCCAGCAATATAATTGTACCATTGGCGGCCATTTCAGAGTTGGCCAGATAATTTAGTGATGCGATCTTCATTATTTGAAGTCACAAGTACTGTAGAAAGTAAGTCTGCTTTCCACTGTGACGGCTGAGCTCCATAGCAAGACGCATTTGCAGGAGTTCCATCTTCACAGCATACGATTATTTTTTAAAAGCATGGGCCGTTTGCTTCTACCACAACTGACTGTTCAAATCTAGAGACACAAGGGTTCATAAGTATGCGTCTTTGTGCTTGGTCAGATAAGTTATTCTTCGATTTTGTTTCTTGTATTTCATGCAGTCGTCGCTCCGGTGGCCGAGTGTACCATAGATGTGTTGATTGTGATAGATTATATACTTCCATAAGTAACAAGAGAAGCTCTCAGTTTTCCAATAGTGCTTTTCAGTATTTTTTTCATCTTTCATTCATGTTGTTGATGCCATTGTAATTAGCTTGATTTTCAAGTTCTTGGTATCCATAGTACAATGTATTTGCTGATATCATTAATTTTTTTCTTTTCCAAGTATATTGAATGATACTATTTAAATGCACTCCATTTTATGTTGTCTAGCTCCATTATGCACCCTAATTTGCTAATAACCTGATGACACAATTTCCCCCCCTCAATTTGCATTAAACTATAGTACTATATTCTATCCAATTGCCTTAAAAATTCTTCTAAGGAAATAATATAATATATATAGTGCATGCATGAAATTGAAGGTAAGATACAACATATTTGTCCTCTAGATTTACAAATGGTGATGCAAGGATAAGGTTTTTAATTTTTGTTGTATTCTTGTGACAAAATCTTTGTAATGATTCGCCCTCGAGAAAAGAGTAATATTATTTTGAATTGAGTTTGTAAAAATAGATGTTCACGTGAAGTGGGAAAACGTAGATAGATATAAATGGGAAAATAATACTCCATATTGGAGGAATCACGGGTTAAATAGGCACTACACGTTGAACTAGCTCGATTCCCTTTGTCCTCCCAACTTTGAAATTTCACACCACAAACCCCCAACTTGTTATTTTCTTCTTGTGACTACTCGCATCATTGCTCACCTCTCTACTGTTCATTTGAGTAACATCAGGTGACTGTTCATTTGAGTAACATCCTGCGATTTATTTTCTACGCACAAGTAATATATGATACCTAATGGAATAATACAACATTATTTATGTGAATATTTGTGGGAAAAGTTTAAACATACTAATAATATATTTTTTTTGGGTTATATTTTTGAACTTTAATTACACCTCGAGCTTTAGTCATATGAGTTTTTTGCCCTTTAATTTTTCTATTTTTAAATCAAAATTATTATTCAAAACAAGACCCCTTGTTTGTGTTGAACAATATTATTGTAGTTTTAATTTAAAAGGAGAAAGGGAAACACTTGTGGCCAAAGTTATTCATTCCAATTGTAGGCACATACTTTTACTTTCCTACTCACTACCTTTAATTATTATAGGGAAAAAGATGCATTCTCATCCCGTATACTAATCACAAGTTATATGAGCATTAGATTAATAATGTGCTTCAGAACACATTTCATATTCCATTGGTATTCCATAATACAAGAAATTATACCATATAAATATTATTAAATCTTTGGTGCATGTGGTGTTAATATAAAAAGATATAATGACACGTGTCATTCATTTAAAGAATGAAATTTATACATAATGAAACACCAATTTTAAATAGGCAATCCATAAGAATTTCATATTAAAAATGAGTAAAAAGAAAATTAAAAGTTTTGATGTTTATATGAATACTCCCTAATTATAAAGCCCTTAATTCCTCATATGAAATTCACTATTTCAAGTGGTGTTCCATTTGGTGTTGTGGCACATCAGATGAATGTCACATAACATTTTTAAAAATTTAAAAAAGTGTGATGTGGCATCCATCTTGTATTTATTGTGGAACACCACTTGAATCGCGGGGAATCCCAAATCTTAATTCCTTGCATGCTTGGGTATAAGAAGGGTTGATTGGTAAGATATTCTCATTCTCAGAAAGAATGATGGGCAAAACTCCAGCCCTAATTCTTCTTCTCTGTTTGCATGTTTCCCTCACAATAGCATTAGCATGCCCTTATTGTCCACCCCACCCTCCACCATGCCCTCCTACATCTAAGCCACCACACAACCCCAAACCACCCATTCACCACCCTAAACCACCACCTCATCTGCCAAAACCTCCCATTCTACAACCCCCAATCCACCCTAAACCCCCCAAAGCGCATCACCCCAAAAACCCCATCAAACCCCAACCTCCAATTCCAAACCCTCCAACCCACCCCAAACCTCCCATTGTACAACCCCCACACCACCCTAAACCACCAGTGGTGCACCCTCCCACCACACCCCAACCTCCAAACCCTCCAGTCACACCCACACCTCCCACAGTACACCCTCCAATCACACCAACACCCCCCATTGTGAATCCTCCAATCACACCCACACCTCCCAAAGTACACCCTCCAACACCCCCCATTGTGAATCCTCCAATCACACCCACACCTCCCACAGTACACCCTCCAACACCCCCCATTGTGAATCCTCCAATCACACCAGCACCTCCCACCACTCCAACTCCACCCATCATTACACCACCACCTCTGCCACCAACTGTGCCAACACCACCATCTCCATGCCCGCCGCCACCACCACCACCGGAAACATGCCCGACGCTGAAACTAGAGGCATGTGTGGACATATTAGGCGGGCTGGTGCACATCGGAATAGGCAGCAGTGCTAAAGACAAATGCTGCCCTGTTCTGGGAGGTCTGTTAGACCTAGATGCAGCTCTCTGTCTTTGCACCACCATTAAAGCTAAGCTTCTCAACATCAATATAATCATTCCCATTGCTCTGCAAGTGCTCGCCGAATGCGGGAAAACTCCACCCTCTGGCTTCCAATGCCCTGCGTAACCTGCCCTGCTATATACCTCAAGTTCATTATAATTAATATCCATAATTTAAGATTTTCCTAATCTTTACGTTCCGGAAGATGAATATGTTCATCCTCACGATCTTGAGTTGTAATAATTTTCAGTTTCAAAGTCTAAGTGTTGAATGTTTATGAGTGGTTGTTTCTAGATGATCAGTGGAGTTCAAATATGGACCATGAATTGCACATTTAAATGATATTTCTTATTCGACTTCATCCTCTTTCGAAATGGCATATATAACTACCAAACATGTCACAAATTACCACCGACTATTGTTCCACTATATACTTTTAACACTTTTCATTTTCTTCAATTCCAAAATATATCTATATTTCTAAAAATGATATATAATTCACGCAATGTTAATACCTCACGGTGATGCAAAATCGTTAACCATCTTTTACACTTAAACCAATAACTTATATAACTTCTGGATACATTTGTTATGTTACACCTTTTCAATTAGGTTATCTACGTTACATCTATTTTATATATAACTACACTTAATATTTTATTTTTTAAAAAAAATTCGTGCACAAAATTACGCAAGTAGGGGAGTAGTACACATTTGTGTAACATAATGACGTCAATTAAGCAAACAAATAATACAAAAATGAGTATTTTAAAATTTTAATTAACTTTATACTCCTACATTACTAGGAAAAAGAAGAAATTTTGGTGATTCTCGTTTCATTTGCTAGGTTTTTGTGAAGCCATAAATTGAGAAGATTTTTATTGCCCCATTATGCAAGCTACAATTTTGGGCTCAGCCCAACAATTCTTTAAGAGCCCATTTCAAAAATACTCGCTGAGCCCAAATGCAACCCTAGAGAGAGTTGCTTACAGTTGTTTTTAATTTGTCACAAGAAACACCAACTCTCTACCCTCCCTCCACAAATCAAATTTTCAAAATAATTTAAAATATACATAAGTTTCAACTAAGCCATCACCTCACGCTTGCTAGTCAAAGTGTGCTTGTATGATTTATTTATTTTTTAAATCACATTCTATTAGTCATCAAATTATATTTCTGATCTCTAAATTTGATTTTTTTAGAAAAAAATGTATGAAACCATTTTTCACTTGTTAGTTAGTTATCACTTTTTTATAAAGATGTTATTATTTTTTTATTAAAAATATTAGTATACTTTTAATTTATACTACAAACTGTTTACAAAATAGTAGTTTATTAAACAATTATTATTTTTTATCAATTAGATATCACTTTTATTATTTTGTTAGTTTCACATAACTTATCCGGTTAGACCGTTATATACTGTAAGTGTTTGAAAAAAAATTTAAAAAGGATTTCCACTAGATTTAGTAAAGCATTTTTTTGAAGATCTTCCTTCTCTTATAAATATTTGAAAATCTTTCTTAAATATGTTGCTGCGCGTTATTGATCAAAGAAAAGTTCATGGCCAATTTAAAGGAATGATACACAGATCATTTGTAAAACTTATTCAGAGGAAAATAAAAAAAAATCCAAAATAGTTAAAATTTGATTGATAAGTCAAAATTTTATAGAAGTTGTGTTGTAGGTGTGAGATTGAAATATTTGTATGTAATGAAAGAAGTGCGAAGAATAAAGCGGAGTAGATCGTGTATTATTTAGTCTTTTGTTAAATTTAACTCTTAATTATGTATATGTACATGATCGGTGTCATTTTCACCTAAATTTTAGTGTGTTTTATTATGTATTTTTATTCATTTTGTATGTCATTCGGTGGTGTTATATGAAGAAATGGAGATTTGTGCTTTGAAATGATAAATGTGTGATTTTCATGATTAAGTGTCTTAAATTGTGCTATATTTGTAAATATTTAGAGAATTCGTAAATTGGTGTAAATTGTGTGATTTTAGGTAAAAATGGATTCTAGACACGATAAGAAAGATGTGAAAAAAACAGAGTTCAATTTGGAGTTGAAACGGGAGAGAACGACCAAAACAAAGTTGAAAAACACACGTCCAACTTATGTAATTTTTTTGTATTTTTTGGAGATCAAAACTAGCCGTGTCATATATGGTTGGAAAGCCACGGAAGAGAGGATCGCGTAAGCGCAAGAATCACTCGAATTGGAGATCGGAAGTGAAAGTTATGCGCGAAACGGTGAGACTGTGCAACATGCGATGCACTACATGGCCCGTGTACCGAGCACGGCCCTGTAAGGGTTGGGCATGCTCGGACACCAGAAAATGCTACACGGCCACCCATGGCCGTGTGCCACTACACGGCCCGTGTAGGTTCAAAAGGCAGTTTTATGATCTCTAAACGTTCTAGAAGCTTCCATGGGGTATAAATACATGTTTTGACCACAAAATTTGGGAGGAATAATTTTGGATCAGTTTCCACACAACTGAACACCTAAATTACACACATTCATCTCCATCTCTTTCATCCTTCACTTCATCCATCCAATCCACTTGATCTCCTCAAATCTATCCATAAATCCATCCATCCACCATTCTAAGAAGAGGAATTCATTATTGGTTGAAGATTATAGCATGATCAAGGAGGAGAAAGTTCACCATCAAAGGGGAGCCAACTTACCTTTATTTTGTTATTTTCTTCATTATTTGGCTTAATTGGAGCATGCCATGGATTGTATTGATTATATCATGATTTGTAGTGGCTAGTCCTCATGTGAGGCTAACAATATGATTGGTTAGGTATTATGTAGATTTTGCACACCACATGTTTGATGAAATGATTGTTATGAATATTTTCTATCATGAATGCTCATTCTTATTTTATGTATGATTTGTGTGATTAAATTCTCTATTCATAGTGTTAGGATGACCATTCCAATATTATACTTAGTGGTTTAATTGAATCATTGATTGCATGAGATGACTTAGTTAATATGAGGAGAGGTAAGTCATACCCTTTAAGTGCTTAGAATATCATGATAGGACATTAGTGATGAACTAGTGAGGGGAACCCAACTTATGATCATTGTACCTTCATGGGAATTGAGAGTAAGAACAATCCTAAGAGATTTAAACTTGTAAAAGAGTTGAGAACCTAATCACCTTGTCCATAGGGATTAGGGGTACAAACGTGATTGCCCTTAATATCATAACATGAAAACCATCAATGCATGTGTGTGTGTGACTCTATATATACCTTACCATGAGTGTTGCTTGCCTTGCATACTTTTTAGATTGTTCTACCTTCATCCATCTTCCATGTTCATTGTATCCATCTATCTTTAATTGCTTTCTTAGTATCAGTTTTTAGTGTTAATCAAACCCCCCTTCTTTAATTTGTCCTACTAGAGTGAAACACTTTTCAAATACGGCTACCCACTTTCGCCCTTGGATTCGATATTATATAAATTTTGCACTTGGTCGCTTACGTGTTATACACGATAGAGTACACTTGCTCTAAATCAATTTAACCATAATTGAAACCAAGTTCATGGCGCTGTTGCAGGGGCGAAAGCCTTCAGTGTAACGTGTTTGAATTTGTTAGCTCTACTTAGGACATTTTTCTTATTTTCGCATTTTATATTTTGCTTTGAAAAATTTTGTTCTTACTTTTTCTTCTTGATAGGTACATCAACCTTGAAAGAAGGGAAGAAGGAGCAAAATCAAAAATAGTAAGTGAAGGAAAGTTGTAGCAAGCCTTAAAAAGAAGAGTATGAATATGGATGGATGGAACCAATACTTGGGAGGAAATTATGAAAATCTACTTGGCTTGGTTCCACCACAACAATCAAATGGCTACAAGGATGAGACCAACTATGGGTATAGTAGTCAAATGAGTCAAGCAAGCTCTTAAAGCTACAACAATGAGAGCTATGAGGAATGACAAAGTGCTTACAATGTGAATACATTCCAACTTCATCAAGCACACACTTATTCCGTACCAAGTTCTTCAAGCCAAATTCATTTGCCTATATGTACTCCTTTATCCGAAGATACAATGGAGTTGCTTAAAAGATATATTTATGGAAATGATACAAGACAAAGTTTTCAACCAAATCCTTCAAGTTATGAGCCTAAAAGTTCCTACAATCAAGTTCCTACGGTGACTCCTTTATCCGAAAATAGTGCCTTACTTGAAATGTATAGACGATATGCTCAAGGAAGCAATGCAAGGCAAGGCTTTCAACCAAGTCTTTCAAGCTATGAGCTTCAAAATGCCCACTCAATGCATACTTCCAACTTTAATGGGGGACAAGTGTGGAACATGCCCAATTACCAAATGGGGAATGGAACATGTATGCAAAACAGATATGTTCAAGAGAATTTCCAAGAAGAGTGTCCACCATATGATGATGGGAAACCTCCTTGCAAGATCAAATAATGAAAATACTGGAAGAAATGAGTGTGGAAAATGAAAGGACATTGAAGCCCTTAGAACGACAAATGAGTCAAATGACAAGAGAACGGAACACTCTTCATGAAATGGAGAATTGTGATGAAAAGATTAAAGAAAATTTGAAGGTAGAAGAGTGTTTGGGGGATAATGAAGACTCAAGAGATGTTGAGCTTATTGAGGATAATGAAGACAAGGTAAAAGAAAGTTTAGAGGATGAAAGTGAGAGGAGTAAAGAGCTTAAGGTAGAAGAAAGCCTAGAGGTGGAAGAGATTATCTATGATTTCTTGTCCATTGTTGATAAGAAAATTTCAAGTGAAGATGAAGAATCAAGAGAGGAGTATGAATTTAATAGGGAACAAGGTCTAAGAGCACTTGATGATGAGTTCGGGAGTGAAATGAGCATTTCTACACCTTTTAACTCTTCAAGTTATATTGATTTTCAAAATATTATTTATATTGACTTTGTCTTACCTATTGATTCTTCTCAATGCCTTAGGTACAAAAAAGAGCTTGAGGAAATATTGGGGACATACTTGATAAAAAGGAATAAGTGGTGGTCGAGAAATGAAAGGTTAATGGAATGCAAGCTCAAGCGAGTTGAGTTTTTAAAGTCAATCTTGAAGGATGCTACTATGGTCGTTACTTGCCACAAATGCCTAATAGAGGAAGAAGCACAAAGATTAAAATTTGATGGCAAGAACGAACAATATCCTTGGCCATTCCGATGATTTCTCCATAATCCGTCCGACTTGAAGACGTTAAACTTAGCGCTAGATGGGAGGCAACCCATCGTTTATTTTAATGCTTTCATTTAATTGCTTTGATTTAGTTTCTTGTATTTTTGGTATGTAGGTGGATTGTGCTCATGGAGAAAAATACATATGGAGAAGACGAAATATGTTCAATTTGGAATGAAGATGTATGTCTCACCACTCTTTACTTAAATTTAACACTTATTTTAATTTAAGTTTGGGGGGAGAGTGCGTGGTGGCCATACTTGAATGTTGAAATACACATACGTCATCACAAGGTACGTTTATGATGATCAATGGTGGAAACTACAAGGGTAAGTCTCACCACTTTTTTCAAACTTAATTCTCAACTTGTTTCGATTTAAGTTTGGGGGATAGTGCGTGGTGTGTCTTACCACTTGTGTATGCTTAATGTATCATGTTGATCGAGTGATTATCTTATTTGTCTTGTGTAAAATTAGGTCAATTTAAAAAAAATTTCTCATGAGTTTGGTTCGTTTTGGTATGTTTGGTTGTGTTGAAGTGCATGCTAGTTCATTACTTGATAATAATTATTGTACTAATGGTTTTGATGAGTTGTTGAGCATAAATGAAGTGTAATGGAAGCATGAAGTGAGCCCGAAAATCAATATCGAGATTCGTTATGCATGCAATCCGGAAGCTTGTGCCAACCATTTTCATTACCAAATATCTTTTCAAGAAGTTCACTTTACTACTCATCATTTCCTTTTTCTTAGCATATACATGATTTTGAATTGAACTTGATTGAATTGGTATGCCACTTCATTTATTTTGTATCTTGGGAGGTTTACTTGCTTTATTTAGGTAGTTTGCTTGCTTTATTTTTATTTTTGATTGAGGTGGCAAATTCTTGAGCTTAAAGGTTAGTGGATGATGAGGATATGTGCTTGATTTTCTTTTGATGGATGAATTTTCGTGTTGCATGTTATGTGTTTTTGTGTTATTGCTTGCTTGGAGAGTCTTTTCTCATGTGTTGTTTTGTTGATATTTTTATTCTTGTATAGGATTGTTTGGTGGTTTGTTTCGGGATGTTGTGAGTCATTTTCTTGAATATGAGTGATGATATGTAGTTTGTGATTGGTGATAGCGAATTATGTTGAGAATCTCTACTCTTTAAAATTGTGATATGTTCTATTTAACTTGTTCAATTTTGAGATGAATTGAGATGTAATGAGTTCCTAAAGGTCCGAGCAAAAGCTTGTGAGCGTTTGAGCCTCAACCGTGCATCCATGGTTAATTTCTTAATGAGTGGATCGATTGAGCCTTGGTAAACTAGAATTTGCTCATGGACTACGGGAATGAGCCCGATTGGTGGAGGTTAGTGAAATGATCTTAGGCCATCCTTATAATTTCATAGTCATTGCCGTATATTTTCTTACCTTATACATCATCCCTAGTTAACCACTTTGAGCTTTAAAGCCTATTTCTTGTGATATAAGTACATTACAAGCCTTGAATATCCACTTAAACCTTATATATATAACCTTTGTGTGGGTGATTGAGGAGATGATGGTTTATAAGGTTTGATATGAGAATTGTGCAAGAAAAAGAAGGAAATGATAAACAAGCAAGAAAATAATGAAAAGAGCTCAATCAAATACACATGCAACCTTCAAAGTAAAAAAGGAGCAAATCAACAAAAATATGCTCAAGGAATTCAAAAGTCGAAAGAAAGGAAGCATGCAAATTAAAAGAAGCTCAAGAAATCCAAGGAATGATAATGTTTAGTGCTTGTGTGATTAGAAAAGAAAGGAAGATAGAAACGTGAAGAAGTTGAAGAAGCTGATCATCTCTTCGATTACTTACACTCGATGAGTCACTCTTATCCATAATCTCCCTACCCTTACCAAAAAGCCTAACATTACATCCAAAAGTAAAGTAATTTTTGATCATTAGTTGAAGCCTTGGTGGCTTGTGAATGTAGTCCGTGTGCAAGCCTATGGTGCATCGGGTTCAATCGATTGATGAGTGAAAATTACCCTACTTCATAGAGTGTTGAGTGCATTTTAATACCCGTTGTGAGGGTTGGACCGGAAGGAACTTTATTACTCTTAATTTTCTTAGACTTGAACTTGTTAATTTTTTATGTCATAATTTTAATGTTGTAGTGTGACTTGATATGATTTGTAGTACTTGTTACTTATGATGCGTTGTTACTTATGTTCTTTAAGTCTTTCTCTAGGTGAAAATTCTCCCTCTCATTTTTTCATTTTCGTTGCTCGAGGACGAGCAACACTTTAAGTTTGGGGGGTTGATCGGTGTCATTTTCACATAGATTTTAGTGTATTTTATTATGTATTTTTGTGTATTTTTATTCATTTTGTATGTCATTTGGTGGTGTTATATGAAGAAATGGAGATTTGTGCTTTGAAATGGTAAATGTGTGATTTTCATGATTAAGTGCCTTAAATTGTGCTATATTTATAAATATTTAGAGAATTGGTAAATTGGTGTAAATTGTGTGATTTTTAGGTAAAAATGGATTCTAGACAAGATAAGAAAGATGTGAGAAAAACGGAGCTCAATTTGGAGTTGAAACGCGGGAGAACGACCAAAGCAAAGCTGAAAAACACACGTCCAACTTGTGTAATTTTTTTATATTTTTTTGGAGATTGTTGAGAGTGGAATTTCACGCATTTTATGTGTGCACATTACACCATTTTGCTTAGGAAATTGATCGTTTTTGCATGGAATTGTGTATGTTTAAGTATTTACACGATTTTAAGGCTATTAAGGTGTTTTTGTGAGTTTCGAAGGCAGAAAACAGGGTAAAACAGGGCAGGATCGGAAGAGGAGCAAAACAGACCCGGAACGGCCCAGGTCGGGAGCAGCTCGGCGAGCCGCTCGAGCCGAGCTGGGTGCCGAGCGGCGGTAAACAGTGCCGAGTGGGGTCCCACTTGGACCCCAGTGACGTGGCCAGTACGTGGCAGGCCGCTCGGCTGGGTCCAGACCCAGCTCGAGCCGAGCTGGGTGCCGAGCGGCCCAGTTCAGAGCCCAGACGGGGCCTGTTCGATTCAACACTGTATAAATACCTTCCAGACGCGATTCTGAAGCAGATTCGTCGCGAAAACAGCCCTGCATCCATCGTAGAAACAATTAGGGAGATCGAGACGTCAATCGGAGAGAGCCCAGCCATAAACCATCATCAATCCACACTCCTATCACACCCATATCAGATTATAATCTGATTTCATCCTCCATCCAATTCTACAAGGGTTTCAAGTGCTAATTGAGGGAAAATCAAGCGATTGAAGAGACGGAGAAGGAACGTGAGATTGCTCCTACACTAGGGTTTCACAATTCTTATCTATTCCTTTCTATTACTTTGATTATTGTTATGAATTGCTTAGCCATGAGGATTGCTTGTAATCTCATGGGCTAATTTCCTATACAGTTCTAGGGTTTGATGGATTGATTTAATTGATTTGGGGATTTAGACCAAAGATTGGGATTTTATGCAGTTGAGCTTTTGATTTTACTTATTTTACTAAGACATGCTTTTCTGCTTCGTAACGTCTTCATAATACATTCATGACATCCGCTATAATGCTTGGATTATTGTGTTAGCTTGTGTGCGTTCATGATTGGTATTGTCTATCTGTTAGAGATTAGAGTAGCTCCGCTATAAGCACTTTAATTTCATGAACTGGTTAATCAAATACTTGATTTGTTTAGTGGAACAATGCAATTAGACAATCAAGTAGGAAGTGAATAGAACCTTGTAGTAATTCCAGAAAATATCTTGTTAGTCAGGCTTACCATCCGGAGGTATTGTTGCTTGCTTTGATTAGTATCTAGGAATAAGGCTTGGTAATATTTGCGCACCATAGGATTTAAACCAGATTAGACTGTTAGCTTTGAATCGAATCATATTCGGTGGGATAACAGGGATATGTGGTGTATTTTCAGTGAAACTGCATGAATGAACAATCGTAAGTCTAATAACCCAAATTAATTGGTCAATACCTGATACCTTAGAACTGTTCGTCATCTCTTGGTTAGAACTTGCTTTTATTTTTATTGTTTTTTAATAATTCAGTTATTTAATATTTCAGTAATTTAGATAATTAATTCACTACAATACTCTGAATATTGGTTACTCAATTCTGATTAATTAGTAATTAATAGTAAAATAAATAATTAGCTGTCTCAGTGGGATCGATAATTTAACTTGGGTGCTTGCTGCTACAATTGATATCCTTACACTTGAGGATTTAATTATAGTGCGCAATAAAAGCCTATCAAGTTTTTGGCGCCGTTGCCGGGGACAGTTTTAATTATTTATTTTCTTTTATTACTTAGTTAATTAGAATATTTTCTTTGGGATTTAATTGTTTTTCTTTGGATTTTTCTTGAAGTTGCATGCACACTAGGTCAAAGACGAGAGCACAAGATCTTGAATTTGATCCGGAAATTGAAGCTTCTGCGAGAAAAAGAAGAGTAAAATCAAAGAATACCAAAGCACCTCCTAAAGCAATCTTAGAGGAGGAAGAAGTGCAGATTGAGAATCAGGCTATCCTAGAAGAGGCTGAATCGGAGTTTGAATCAGAATCTGAGACAGAACCTGAAACAGCATCAATGGGAGAAAGAGTCGATGAGGATGACATCGTCATCCGAGAAACATTCAAGTCCACCAATCTAGGAGGATCAGGCGTAGTTGGAGCCATTCAAGCTGATGAAACGAACGACATAAGGCCAGCCCTGATTCATATGGTGGAGAAAAACCCCTTTGCCGGAGGCATTTTTGATGAGCCCTATGGCCATCTTAAGCGTTTCAACAGCTACATGGATACAGTGAAAGCTGCTGATGCTACTAATGATAGATGGAAGATGAGGCTTTTTCAGTTTTCATTGGTTGATAAGGCAAGGGAGTGGTATGATAAGTTGAAGGGAGATAGCTGCTCGAATTGGACTGAGTTGCAGCAGTTGTTCGTGGATCGATTTATGCCACCAGGAAAGGTTCTTTTACTGAAACAGGAGATCAATCAATTCAAGCAGCGGAGAGATGAGTCGTTTGGAGAGGCTTGGGAAAGGTTTACTGATGCGTTGAGGAGATGCCCACAGCATGGATTCAAAAAGTCTCAACTCATCAGTGTCTTCTATAATGGCCTTGACAACGAATCTAGAGTGTTGGTTGATGCTTCTGCGGGAGGAACAATTTTTGGCAAAACATCCAATGCCGTAGAGAAATTGTTTGATGATATCTCTTTAAACTCAAGGGATTGGCCATCTGAGAGGATCCGAGGGACTTATATACTTGGTAAAGTTGCAAAGGTTGAAGAGAAATTTTCTGAAGCTGATAAGAATGATAAGGTTGTCGCTCAATTGGAACAGATGAATAAGAACCTGATTACTCTGATATCAGGTAATAATGGGGGAGGCAACCGAGGGTCTGCTAGTGATGATGTAGTGATGAACCTTCAAGAGGTCGAGGATGCTAATTGGGCTATGGGGCAGAGTCTTCAAGGTTCGAGAGCTCCTCAAAATTGGCAAGGAAATAGGTACCCTCAAGGTAATTCGAACCAGAGGAATATCCAAGGGGGAGGTCCTAATAATCAAGGAGGCAATTGGCAGAATCAGAGGCATGAGAACTTCTCTTATTCAAATCCGAATAATGCAGTTCCATATCCTCCTAATTTTGATCCTGGTGCTAAGACTGAAGAAGGGAAGTCCAGTATTGATGATGTGTTGGCCAGGTATATGAAGAAGACTGATGGAGATATTGACAAGATTAATAATTGCATTGTTCTCATGGATTCAAATATGACAAAGCAACATGAAGAAGTGAACAAGCAGTTGAAGAGTTTGTCATATAACATAGGGCAGATCTCCACTACAGTAAATCAGCAGCAAGTGCAGTTTCAGAAGGGGAAGTTTCCTTCAGATACAGAAATAAACCCGAAGGAGACTGCAAATGCGATCACTTTGAGGTCCGGGAAGCAATATAAAGGTACAACACTAATGCAGGATGTAACAGAACTTGTACAGCATGAAGCAGAACAGAAGCAGAACGAAACAGGGGCGGAGCAGAACGGAAAAGACGCCGCTCGGCCATCCGCTCGGGCCGAGCCATCTGCCGAGCGGACTCAATCGCCGCCGAGCGGCCCACCAGCCGGTTCAGAAGGTCCCTTCGGTTCAGTTGGAACCCTGCTCGGCTCAGTTTGTCCATCGCTCGGCTCGAGCGAGCCGACGAGCTGTCCTCCGGGGTTTCCTGCGTGTCCGAATTCTGTACAGAGTCAATCTGATCTGGAAATTTCTGATAAAAAGTGGCAGAGAGCGAAGAAACTGAGAGAAGCGGAACAGGTATTCGAGAAAGACAGTTTGGGACTTCCAATTACAAAGGTACCAATTCCTTTCCCTCAGAGATTCTTGTCGAAGAGCCTTGATGAGAAGTTTCGGAAGTTCGCTGATGTCATGAGAGATGTCCAAGTCACTATTCCTTTCTCAGAAGCATTGGAAGAGATGCCACATTACTCTAGGTTCATCAAGGAACTTATCTCCAGAAAGAGGAAGCTTAACAGTGTGGAGACAGTGAATTTGACAGAGAATTGCAGCTCTATTATTCAAAAAAAGCTTCCAGAAAAATTGAAGGATCCAGGCAGCTTCATCATTCCTTGTGAGATAGGAAAAGGACCGCCTAGAAGAGCACTGTGTGATCTGGGAGCCAGCATAAATTTGATGTCTTTATCGGTGTACAAGAAACTTGGTTTGGGGAAGTTGAAACCCTCATCTGTGGCCTTACAGTTAGCAGATAGATCACTGACATACCCTGAGGGAGTTGTAGAAGATGTGCTTGTAAAGGTATCAGATTTGGTTTTTCCTGTGGACTTTCTAGTACTTGACATGGAGGATGAAAAGGATGGTGCCCCTCTGATCTTGGGGCGTCCATTCCTTGCAACTGGAAGGGCTCTGATTGATGTGTTCAAAGGAGAGTTGAGGCTTGGGGCTGATGATAAGGAGATTGTCTTTTCTTTGAATAAGGAGATGCAGTGGCCCACGGATCAGCAGCAGTGCAAGTCTGTGGATGTAGTGGACACAAAGCATGATGAGAACTTTACTCTTTCTGATGCAGAGTTTGAGAATTTGTCTAATGATGCATGTATTGATTATCTTGAGAGGTTACTTGCATTGGGCGATGCCATGGTGAATCAGAATAAAAAATCCACTATTGAGGAGGAGATGAAGCCTACTGCTAAGGAAGAGGAGCAAAAGAGCCAAAGCATTGAAGTGGTAGAGGAGATCGCAGGAACAAGCGTATCTCTTACTTTTCCTACTACTAACTCTAATTTGATATTTGATAATCTTTTGGTTGCAGGAACGATGGATGATCCATATTTGAAGCCTCCGAACATACCTCCCGATTTTTTTTCTTATATTGGTGTTATAATTTCTAACTTGTTTGATCCTTGTTTTGCTACACAGGGTGAGCCTACAATAGAATGGAAGATTGACAAGAAGGAACCAAGCCAGTCATGGGAGGAAAAGAATTTAAAGAGTCCTGTTTCAGTGGCAAAGAAAGGTAAGGTGGTTGGAGTAGAGAATAAGAGAGGGAAGAAGTACTTGAAAGTAAGGATGCGAAAAGACTGTCCTCCGATCCAGTAGTTAAAAAGAGGTATCCGTCGTGACTCTTCGACGTTAAACATGAGCGCCTGTTGGGGGCTGTCCCTTCCGTTTTATTGCTTTTATATGTCTGTGTTGGTGTAGGAGTTTTATTAGGTGTTGCTTGACTACGGTATATACTTCTTTGCAAACTTAGTTTCTCACTTTGTTTGATCTAAGTTTGGGGGGAGGTTACGTACATACCTTGTTTTGTAGTACCGAAGTATAATTTTTGCATTGTGTTGTTGCTTGGAGGGTCGATTTTTTGCGGATTTTTGATATTTTCAATTTATTTGATGATGTTGAGGGTTCGATTTTTTGCGATTTTCCAGGCTTCGTGTTGTTTTTGTTTGTGTTTATTTGTTTTGTGTTAATCCTAGTGTCGGTGTAGTCGATTTATGGTTCTCTAGGATGATTTTCTGATTTTTCATGGCACTTGATTATATGTGTGATTGTGTTTGAGAAGCAGTTTGATATTGTGCTTGGATATTGAGATACTTGAAATTTGATTATGTGCAAGGATGATTAGCTATGTAGCTTGATTAGGATTGCTCGTTCATTCGTATAGCCATGTGAGATTTTGAGCCTTTTAAAATCATGAGAAATTTCATGATTCAGTTTATTCTGTGAGTGTCGTTCATACACACGTATTCTAGAAACATAAACGGAGAATAAGTTGGAAGTGATGAAATTTGTTGAAAAGAGTGGTTAAATTGTTGCATAAAGGGGTAGTGCCCGAAACTGGTACCCCATGAAAAGGGTAGTGCCTGAAACTGGTACCCTTATTTGAAAAAGAAAAAAAAGAAAAGAAAAGAGGGAAGAAGAAAAACAATTTCAAGTAAGGATGTGGTGTTCAAAAGTGAAGGAGGAATCAAATTGCGAAGCATTGAAGAGCGTTGAAGAAGAAAGAAGAAAGTAAAGCTGTTTGTTGAAAAGCTGTAAGTCTTCTTTGATTCTCTACTAGTGATTGAGTCACCTTATCCATATACTCCCTCCCTTTACCAAAGAGCCAACATTACAACCTAATGCAAGACCTTTGTGATCCTATTGTTGAAATTATTCCTTTAGTCGAGAGTTGAGATGATTGCCAAGCTTATGGTTACGCGTGTGTTTGGATTGATTTTGAGTGTAAACACCTTACCCTAAAGTGTATATCTCGCACTTGAGTGTTGAGCGTAAATACTACCCGTGAGAATGGGTGGATGAGCATTCCGAAAAGGTGAATTAGTTGATTTGAATTGTATGTTTTTAAATGGATGGTTATCTTGTATCCAAAGTATGATATTTAAATTGCTATATTGTCTTGAATGTTTTTCTGCTGTGAAATTTCCTCTCAGTTAATCTATTGGTTTTTGATGTTGTTGCCTCGGGACGAGCAACAGGTAAGTTTGGGGGTTTGTTGAGAGTGGAATTTCACGCATTTTATGTGTGCACATTACACCATTTTGCTTAGGAAATTGATCGTTTTTGCATGGAATTGTGTATGTTTAAGTATTTACACGATTTTAAGGCTATTAAGGTGTTTTTGTGAGTTTCGAAGGCAGAAAACAGGGTAAAACAGGGCAGGATCGGAAGAGGAGCAAAACAGACCCGGAACGGCCCAGCTCGGGAGCAGCTCGGCGAGCCGCTCGAGCCGAGCTGGGTGCCGAGCGGCGGTAAACAGTGCCGAGTGGGGTCCCACTTGGACCCCAGTGACGTGGCCAGTACGTGGCAGGCCGCTCGGCTGGGTCCAGACCCAGCTCGAGCCGAGCTGGGTGCCGAGCGGCCCAGTTCAGAGCCCAGACGGGGCCTGTTCGATTCAACACTGTATAAATACCTTCCAGACGCGATTCTGAAGCAGATTCGTCGCGAAAACAGCCCTGCATCCATCGTAGAAACAATTAGGGAGATCGAGACGTCAATCGGAGAGAGCCCAGCCATAAACCATCATCAATCCACACTCCTATCACACCCATATCAGATTATAATCTGATTTCATCCTCCATCCAATTCTACAAGGGTTTCAAGTGCTAATTGAGGGAAAATCAAGCGATTGAAGAGACGGAGAAGGAACGTGAGATTGCTCCTACACTAGGGTTTCACAATTCTTATCTATTCCTTTCTATTACTTTGATTATTGTTATGAATTGCTTAGCCATGAGGATTGCTTGTAATCTCATGGGCTAATTTCCTATACAGTTCTAGGGTTTGATGGATTGATTTAATTGATTTGGGGATTTAGACCAAAGATTGGGATTTTATGCAGTTGAGCTTTTGATTTTACTTATTTTACTAAGACATGCTTTTCTGCTTCGTAACGTCTTCATAATACATTCATGACATCCGCTATAATGCTTGGATTATTGTGTTAGCTTGTGTGCGTTCATGATTGGTATTGTCTATCTGTTAGAGATTAGAGTAGCTCCGCTATAAGCACTTTAATTTCATGAACTGGTTAATCAAATACTTGATTTGTTTAGTGGAACAATGCAATTAGACAATCAAGTAGGAAGTGAATAGAACCTTGTAGTAATTCCAGAAAATATCTTGTTAGTCAGGCTTACCATCCGGAGGTATTGTTGCTTGCTTTGATTAGTATCTAGGAATAAGGCTTGGTAATATTTGCGCACCATAGGATTTAAACCAGATTAGACTGTTAGCTTTGAATCGAATCATATTCGGTGGGATAACAGGGATATGTGGTGTATTTTCAGTGAAACTGCATGAATGAACAATCGTAAGTCTAATAACCCAAATTAATTGGTCAATACCTGATACCTTAGAACTGTTCGTCATCTCTTGGTTAGAACTTGCTTTTATTTTTATTGTTTTTTAATAATTCAGTTATTTAATATTTCAGTAATTTAGATAATTAATTCACTACAATACTCTGAATATTGGTTACTCAATTCTGATTAATTAGTAATTAATAGTAAAATAAATCAAGTATTTTAGGTCTCACATTACACCGTTTTTGATAGGGCTTCAGATAAGTGCTGAATCTTTGAAACCAAGCCAGAGGGGCCTGACGAAGACCATACAAGGCCTTCTTGAGGCGGCAAACATGAGTTGGTCTACGTGGATCGACAAAGCCGGGTGGCTGAGCCATGTATACAGGTTCTGTCAGAATTCCATTTAGGAATGCATTCTTAACATCCAATTGATGAAGTGACCATCTGTAGTGCACAGCTAGAGCGAGAACGGTGCGAACAGTGGTTGCCTTGACAACAGGGCTGAAGGTTTGATGAAAATCGGAGCCAGGAACCTGAGTGAAACCCTGAGCGACAAGGCGAGCCTTATGACGCTCAACAGAACCATCTGACCGAAATTTAGTTCGAAACACCCATTTGGAGCCAACAATGTTAGTGGCGGGAGGTTGTGGCACCAAATCCCAAGTTTGATTTTGTATAAGCGCATCAAATTCCTCTTGCATAGCAGCCATCCAGTGTGGAAACTTAGATGCTGATTTGAAACCACGAGGCTCAGAAGTGGTGGCAAGAGAGGCGAGTAAGGCTGTTGAAGCAAGATCAACAGGGTATCTTGGTTTGAAGATGCCTGCCTTAGACCGAGTGATCATGCGATGAGTAGGCACAGGAGGCGCCTGAGGTGCAGGTGGTATAGGATGGATGACAGGTGCTGGTTCATCTATTTGGGGAGGAGCATGATATGGTAGTGTATCATTGACAAGTGGTGGCGGTGAGGCAGGCAATGGTGGTTCCTCAACTGGGGCAGGATGAGGAGGCTCCAAAACTACATCTGGTTCTGGATAGAGATGGCGAGCCACAGACTGAGTAGATAACTTGGTATCTGAAGCAGTAGCAACCGGCAGTGACCCTGGTTCTAAGAAGCTGGAGATAGAAAGATCATGAGCAGCAGCTGAGACTTTCCCAGTGAAAGGATAATTCTGTTCATCAAATTGCGCATGGCGAGTAATGAAGATGCGCGCGGAAGAAGGATCGAAACAACGAAACCCCTTGTAAGAACTGCTATAACCCAGAAATATACAAGGTCGACTGCGAGGAGACAACTTGTTTTCTGCGTAGTCACGCAGAAAAGGAAAAACCCTGCAACCAAAAGGTTTGAAGATAGCATAATTTGGAGCGCAATGAAATAATAATTCATAAGGAGATGTGTTGTCCAATATGGTTGACGGAAGCCGATTGATGACATAAACAGCAGTGCTGAAAGCCTCAAACCATAGAGAAGAAGGAGCAGAGGCATGGAACAACATTGAAAGACCTGTTTCAGTGATGTGCCTATGTTTTCGCTCAGCTCGACCATTCTGTTGTGGAGTATATGGACATGAGATTCGGTGGAAGATCCCATGACTTAACAAAAAATCAGACATCCTCTTGTTTGTAAATTCTGTGCCCCCATCAGACTGAAACACTTTTATAGCACGCGAAAATTGCGTACAAACAAAGGTATGGAAACAAACAAAAACCTCAAAAAATTCTGATTTGGTACGCAAGGGATAAATCCATGAAAACCGAGAATAATCATCCACAAACAAAGCATAATAACGATAACCAGCAGAAGAAGTAACAGGTGATGGCCCCCATAAATCACAGTGCACCATATCAAGAACAAAAGAAGCACGTTTATCATTCAAAGGGAATGGTAATTTCTTGATTTTTGCTAATTGGCAAGGTGAGCAAACAGTAGGACTGGGTAATAAAGATGTAACAGATAAATGTCCTTGTTTATTTAACAATGAAATAGTTTTAAAAGACACATGTCCAAGGCGTAAATGCCATAAATCAAAACTAGCTGTTAAGGCAGTAGGATGCAAAGCAGCAATGAGAGCGGAGCTTTTATCACACTTGTCAAGCACATAAAGTCCATTTTCACATTTTCCCTGAGCCAGTACTTCCTTTGTCAACGGATTCTGAATTGTAAAACAATTATTAGTAAATAAGACCTCAACATTTGAATCCGTAGTAAGTTTGCTGATGGAAACCAAGTTTTTAGTAAGATTTGGAACAACCAAGACATCCAATAAGTCAAGATTACGACATATACGACCGGATCCAATGTGAGAAATAGGGATATTTTCACCACTACCAACAACAACGGAACCCTTACCGGAATACGGGGCGAGCGAGTCCAACTGAGCGGGCTGATTCGTCATGTGAGCCGTCGCGCCGGAGTCGACATACCAGTCCGAGTGTGGAGCGGCATCACTGACGTTGCAGGCTGCCGAGAAGGCCTGAGCAAGATGGGCAGCCTGCTGGTTCACGTTGCTGGTAGGTCGAGCAGCCTGCTGCAAGTCCAGAAATAGTCGACATTGATCAGCGTAGTGTTCTCCCCGGCATAGCTGACACCGGGGAGTGAAATTTCGTCGCCCACCCTGCCTCCCTCCACCACCGCGCTGCTGTGACCCAGAACGGCCACCACCACCTCCACGATACCGAGCATTAGAGGAGCCACGACCAACACCAGTGGGATTGATGGAGGCAGTGAAGGCAACGGGCGCAGCTGGAGGGCCCTCCATGGCGCGACTCATGTGCTCGAATTGAACGGCCTGGTGGAGCAATTCGCGGAACGGAGGTACAGGGCTCATGGACAACCTTGTATCTGCAAAATTGGAGAAAACATGACCAAGCCCACGAAGAAACCAGTGGCTCTTTTCTCCTTCATCAATAGATCGTTGTATCGCCGAGAGTTGATCACAAATCGCCTTGAATTTCCGTCCATACTCAGCGACGGGCAGATCATTGCGTCTCAAGGAGAGGAGCTCCTCCTTGAGTTGATTCGCACGAGAGGCCGATGCGTGGGCAAACGCCGACTCCAGGGCGAGCCAGGCTGAGCGGAAAGAGCCACAATCCAACACCTCCGCCATTGCTTCCGGATCGAGTGTTGCGTACAACACACCAAGCAACTTCTGCTCTCGCAGAAACCACGCTGAATAGAGGGGGTTGGGAACGTCGGCACCTGCATCGTTGTGGATCGTTTTTGGGGGAGCAACGACAGTGCCTTCAACGACGTCCAAAAACTCAAAAGTGGCGGCCATGGAAAAGAATTGACGACGCCACATAAGGTAGGTGGAAGAGGATAACTTAATCTGCACCAGATTGATCATCGCGGTGGTTTGGGAGGAAGAAGAGATTTGGGCAGCCGCCATGATCAGAAGAAAGAACGAGGGAGAAGAGGGAGAGAGAAGAGTAGGGTTTCGGTGTATCAAGCTGATACCATGTTAAATGACCACCTCATCTAAAAGCTTAAGCTGTTAGAGAGGATAATCGTTTAATACTTAATCAATCACTCTAACACAAAAACTTGATAGGCTTTTTTCTGCGCACTATAATTTAATCCTCAAGTGTAAGGATATCAATTGTAGCAGCAAGTTCCCAAGTTAAATTATCGATCCCACTGAGACAGCTAATTATTTATTTTACTATGAATTACTAATTAATCAGAATTATGTAACCAAATTTCCAAGTGATTTGAAGTGAATTAATTAACTAAAATACGCAAATAATAAATTGCTGAATTATTAAAAGCAATAAAAATAAAAGCAAGTTCTAACCAAGAGATGACGAACAGTTCTAAGGTATCAGGTATTGACCAATTAATTTGGGTTATTAGACTTACGATTGTTCATTCATGCAGTTTTACTGAAAATACACCACATATCCCTGTTATCCCACCGAATATGATTCGATTCAAAGCTAACAGTCTAATCTGGTTTAAATCCTAAGGTACGCAAATATTACCAAGCCTTATTCCTAGATACTAATCAAAGCAAGCAACAATACCTCCGGATGGTAAGCCTGACTAACAAGATATTTTCTGGAATTACTACAAGGTTCTATTCACTTCCTACTTGAATGTCTAATTGCATTGTTCCACTAAACAAATCAAGTATTTGATTAACCAGTTCATGAAATTAAAGTGCTTATAGCGGAGCTACTCTAATCTCTAACAGATAGACAATACCAATCATGAACGCACACAAGCTAACACAATAATCCAAGCATTATAGCGGATGTCATGAATGTATTATGAAGACGTTACGAAGCAGAAAAGCATGTCTTAGTAAAATAAGTAAAATCAAAAGCTCAACTGCATAAAATCCCAATCTTTGGTCTAAATCCCCAAATCAATTAAATCAATCCATCAAACCCTAGAACTGTATAGGAAATTAGCCCATGAGATTACAAGCAATCCTCATGGCTATGCAATTCATAACAATAATCAAAGTAATAGAAAGGAATAGATAAGAATTGTGAAACCCTAGTGTAGGAGCAATCTCACGTTCCTTCTCCGTCTCTTCAATCGCTTGATTTTCCCTCAATTAGCACTTGAAACCCTTGTAGAATTGGATGGAGGATGAAATCAGATTATAATCTGATATGGGTGTGATAGGAGTGTGGATTGATGATGGTTTATGGCTGGGCTCTCTCCGATTGACGTCACGATCTCCCTAAGTGTTTCTAAGATGGATGCAGGGCTGTTTTCGCGACGAATCTGCTTCAGAATCGCGTCTGGAAGGTATTTATACAGTGTTGAATCGAACAGGCCCCGTCTGGGCTCTGAACTGGGCCGCTCGACACCCAGCTCGGCTCGAGCTGGGTCTGGTCCCAGCCGAGCGGCCTGCCACGTCACTGGCCACGTCACTGGGGTCCAAGTGGGACCCCACTCGGCACTGTTTACCGCCGCTCGGCACCCAGCTCGGCTCGAGCGGCTCGCCGAGCTGCTCCCGAGCTGGGCCGTTCCGGGTCTGTTTTGCTCCTCTTCCGATCCTGCCCTGTTTTACCCTGTTTCCTGCCTTCGAAACTCACAAAAACACCTTAATAGCCTTAAAATCGTGTAAATACTTAAACATACACAATTCCATGCAAAAACGATCAATTTCCTAAGCAAAATGGTGTAATGTGCACACATAAAATGCGTGAAATTCCACTCTCAACAAACCCCCAAACTTACCTGTTGCTCGTCCCGAGGCAACAACATCAAAAACCAATAGATTAACTGAGAGGAAATTTCACAGCAGAAAAACATTCAAGACAATATAGCAATTTAAATATCATACTTTGGATACAAGATAACCATCCATTTAAAAACATACAATTCAAATCAACTAATTCACCTTTTCGGAATGCTCATTCACCCATTCTCACGGGTAGTATTTACGCTCAACACTCAAGTGCGAGATATACACTTTAGGGTATGGTGTTTTCACTCATAATCAATCCAAACACACGCGTAACCATAAGCTTGGCAATCATCTAAACTCTCGACTAAAGGAATAATTTCAACAATAGGATCACAAAGGTCTTGCATTAGGTTGTAATGTTGGCTCTTTGGTAAAGGTAAGAAATATATGGATATCGTGGCTCAATCACTCGTAGAGAATCAAAGAAGACTTACAGCTTTTCAACAAACAGCTTTACTTTCTTCTTTCTTCTTCAACGCTCTTCAATGCTTCTTGCAATTTGATTCCTCCTTCACTTTTGAACACCACATCCTTACTTGAAATTGTTTTTCTTCTTCCCTCTTTTCTTTTCTTTTTTTTTTCTTTTTCAAATAAGGGTACCAGTTTCAGGCACTACCCTTTTCATGGGGTACCAGTTTCGGGCACTACCCCTTTATGCAACAATTTAACCACTCTTTTCAACAATTTTCATCACTTCCAACTTATTCTCCTTTTATGTTTCTTCACAAGACACCAAATTGATTCCTTCAACTCTCTACTAGGTAGGGATTTTTAAAGGCTAGCAAAAGGGATCAATTGGCTAATCACGTAGGCTTCCAACAAATAAGGCTTTTAGGCTCAAAAGGGTTGACTACGGATAATTTCAATTGGTAGGATAATAATTATGGCTAGTGACTAATAAAAAACAAAGATGGCCTAAGATCATTTCCTATTGTTTAATCAAACACGTAGCTTCAAGCAAGATACAAAGCCAAGTTCTAGAATACGTGTGTATGAACGACACTCACAGAATAAACTGAATCATGAAATTTCTCATGATTTTAAAAGGCTCAAAATCTCACATGGCTATACGAATGAACGAGCAATCCTAATCAAGCTACATAGCTAATCATCCTTGCACATAATCAAATTTCAAGTATCTCAATATCCAAGCACAATATCAAACTGCTTCTCAAACACAATCACACATATAATCAAGTGCCATGAAAAATCAGAAAATCATCCTAGAGAACCATAAATCGACTACACCGACACTAGGATTAACACAAAACAAATAAACACAAACAAAAATAACACAAAACCTGGAAAATCGCAAAAAATCGAACCCTCAACATTATTGAATAAATCAAAAATACTAAGAATCCGCAAAAAAAATCGACCCTCCAAGCAACAACACAATGCAAAAATTTTACTTCGGTACTACAAGACAAGGTATGTACGTAACCTCCCCCCAAACTTAGATCAAACAAAGTGAGAAACTAAGTTTGCAAAGAAGTATATACCGCAGTCAAGCAATACCTAATAAAACTCCTACACCAACACAGACATATAAAAGCAATAAAACGGAAGGGACAGCCCCCAACAAGCGCTCATGTTTAACGTCGAAGAGTCACGACGGATACCTCTTTTTAACTACTGGATCGGAGGACAGTCTTTTCGCATCCTTACTTTCAAGTACTTCTTCCCTCTCTTATTCTCTACTCCAACCACCTTACCTTTCTTTGTCACTGAAACAGGACTCTTTAAATTCTTTTCCTCCCATGACTGGCTTGGTTCCTTCTTGTCAATCTTCCATTCTGTTGTATGCTCACCCTGTGTAGCAAAACAAGGATCAAACAAGTTAGAAATTATAACACCAATATAAGAAAAAAAATCGGGAGGTATGTTCGGAGGCTTCAAATATGGATCATCCATCGTTCCTGCAACCAAAAGATTATCAAATATCAAATTAGAGTTAGTAGTAGGAAAAGTAAGAGATACGCTTGTTCCTGCGATCTCCTCTACCACTTCAATGCTTTGGCTCTTTTGCTCCTCTTCCTTAGCAGTAGGCTTCATCTCCTCCTCAATAGTGGATTTTTTATTCTGATTCACCATGGCATCGCCCAATGCAAGTAACCTCTCAAGATAATCAATACATGCATCATTAGACAAATTCTCAAACTCTGCATCAGAAAGAGTAAAGTTCTCATCATGCTTTGTGTCCACTACATCCACAGACTTGCACTGCTGCTGATCCGTGGGCCACTGCATCTCCTTATTCAAAGAAAAGACAATCTCCTTATCATCAGCCCTAAGCCTCAACTCTCCTTTGAACACATCAATCAGAGCCCTTCCAGTTGCAAGGAATGGACGCCCCAAGATCAGAGGGGCACCATCCTTTTCATCCTCCATGTCAAGTACTAGAAAGTCCACAGGAAAAACCAAATCTGATACCTTTACAAGCACATCTTCTACAACTCCCTCAGGGTATGTCAGTGATCTATCTGCTAACTGTAAGGCCACAGATGAGGGTTTCAACTTCCCCAAACCAAGTTTCTTGTACACCGATAAAGACATCAAATTTATGCTGGCTCCCAGATCACACAGTGCTCTTCTAGGCGGTCCTTTTCCTATCTCACAAGGAATGATGAAGCTGCCTGGATCCTTCAATTTTTCCGGAAGCTTTTTTTGAATAATAAAGCTGCAATTCTCTGTCAAATTCACTGTCTCCACACTGTTAAGCTTCCTCTTTCTGGAGATAAGTTCCTTGATGAACCTAGAGTAATGTGGCATCTCTTCCAATGCTTCTGAGAAAGGAATAGTGACTTGGACATCTCTCATGACATCAGCGAACTTCCGAAACTTCTCATCAAGGCTCTTCGACAAGAATCTCTGAGGGAAAGGAATTGGTACCTTTGTAATTGGAAGTCCCAAACTGTCTTTCTTGAATACCTGTTCCGCTTCTCTCAGTTTCTTCGCTCTCTGCCACTTTTTATCAGAAATTTCCAGATCAGATTGACTCTGTACAGAATTCGGACACGCAGGAAACCCCGGAGGACAGCTCGTAAATTACTGAAATATTAAATAACTGAATTATTAAAAAACAATAAAAATAAAAGCAAGTTCTAACCAAGAGATGACGAACAGTTCTAAGGTATCAGGTATTGACCAATTAATTTGGGTTATTAGACTTACGATTGTTCATTCATGCAGTTTCACTGAAAATACACCACATATCCCTGTTATCCCACCGAATATGATTCGATTCAAAGCTAACAGTCTAATCTGGTTTAAATCCTATGGTGCACAAATATTACCAAGCCTTATTCCTAGATACTAATCAAAGCAAGCAACAATACCTCCGGATGGTAAGCCTGACTAACAAGATATTTTCTGGAATTACTACAAGGTTCTATTCACTTCCTACTTGATTGTCTAATTGCATTGTTCCACTAAACAAATCAAGTATTTGATTAACCAGTTCATGAAATTAAAGTGCTTATAGCGGAGCTACTCTAATCTCTAACAGATAGACAATACCAATCATGAACGCACACAAGCTAACACAATAATCCAAGCATTATAGCGGATGTCATGAATGTATTATGAAGACGTTACGAAGCAGAAAAGCATGTCTTAGTAAAATAAGTAAAATCAAAAGCTCAACTGCATAAAATCCCAATCTTTGGTCTAAATCCCCAAATCAATTAAATCAATCCATCAAACCCTAGAACTGTATAGGAAATTAGCCCATGAGATTACAAGCAATCCTCATGGCTAAGCAATTCATAACAATAATCAAAGTAATAGAAAGGAATAGATAAGAATTGTGAAACCCTAGTGTAGGAGCAATCTCACGTTCCTTCTCCGTCTCTTCAATCGCTTGATTTTCCCTCAATTAGCACTTGAAACCCTTGTAGAATTGGATGGAGGATGAAATCAGATTATAATCTGATATGGGTGTGATAGGAGTGTGGATTGATGATGGTTTATGGCTGGGCTCTCTCCGATTGACGTCTCGATCTCCCTAATTGTTTCTAAGATGGATGCAGGGCTGTTTTCGCGACGAATCTGCTTCAGAATCGCGTCTGGAAGGTATTTATACAGTGTTGAATCGAACAGGCCCCGTCTGGGCTCTGAACTGGGCCGCTCGGCACCCAGCTCGGCTCGAGCTGGGTCTGGACCCAGCCGAGCGGCCTGCCACGTACTGACCACGTCACTGGGGTCCAAGTGGGACCCCACTCGGCACTGTTTACCGCCGCTCGGCACCCAGCTCGGCTCGAGCGGCTCGCCGAGCTGCTCCCGAGCTGGGCCGTTCCGGGTCTGTTTTGCTCCTCTTCCGATCCTGCCCTGTTTTACCCTGTTTTCTGCCTTCGAAACTCACAAAAACACCTTAATAGCCTTAAAATCGTGTAAATACTTAAACATACACAATTCCATGCAAAAACGATCAATTTCCTAAGCAAAATGGTGTAATGTGCACACATAAAATGCATGAAATTCCACTCTCAACAAACCCCCAAACTTACCTGTTGCTCGTCCCGAGGCAACAACATCAAAAACCAATAGATTAACTGAGAGGAAATTTCACAGCAGAAAAACATTCAAGACAATATAGCAATTTAAATATCATACTTTGGATACAAGATAACCATCCATTTAAAAACATACAATTCAAATCAACTAAGTCACCTTTTCGGAATGCTCATCCACTCATTCTCACGGGTAGTATTTACGCTCAACACTCAAGTGTGAGATATACACTTTAGGGTAAGGTGTTTACACTCAAAATCAATCCAAACACACGCGTAACCATAAGCTTGGCAATCATCTCAACTCTCGACTAAAGGAATAATTTCAACAATAGGATCACAAAGGTCTTGCATTAGGTTGTAATGTTGGCTCTTTGGTAAAGGGAGGGAGTATATGGATAAGGTGACTCAATCACTAGTAGAGAATCAAAGAAGACTTACAGCTTTTCAACAAACAGCTTTACTTTCTTCTTTCTTCTTCAACGCTCTTCAATGCTTCGCAATTTGATTCCTCCTTCACTTTTGAACACCACATCCTTACTTGAAATTGTTTTTCTTCTTCCCTCTTTTCTTTTTTTTTTTTTTCTTTTTCAAATAAGGGTACCAGTTTCAGGCACTACCCTTTTCATGGGGTACCAGTTTCGGGCACTACCCCTTTATGCAACAATTTAACCACTCTTTTCAACAAATTTCATCACTTCCAACTTATTCTCCGTTTATATTTCTTCACAAGACACCAAATTGACTCCTTCAACTCTCTACTAGGTAGGGATTTTTAAAGGCTAGCAAAAGGGATCAATTGGCTAATCACGTAGGCTTCCAACAAATAAGGCTTTTAGGCTCAAAAGGGTTGACTACGGATAATTTCAATTGGTAGGATAATAATTATGGCTAGTGACTAATAAAAAACAAAGATGGCCTAAGATCATTTCCTATTGTTTAATCAAACACGTAGCTTCAAGCAAGATACAAAGCCAAGTTCTAGAATACGTGTGTATGAACGACACTCACAAGAATAAACTGAATCATGAAATTTCTCATGATTTTAAAAGGCTCAAAATCTCACATGGCTATACGAATGAACGAGCAATCCTAATCAAGCTACATAGCTAATCATCCTTGCACATAATCAAATTTCAAGTATCTCAATATCCAAGCACAATATCAAACTGCTTCTCAAACACAATCACACATATAATCAAGTGCCATGAAAAATCAGAAAATCATCCTAGAGAACCATAAATCGACTACACCGACACTAGGATTAACACAAAACAAATAAACACAAACAAAAACAACACGAAGCCTGGAAAATCGCAAAAAATCGAACCCTCAACATCATCAAATAAATTGAAAATATCAAAAATCCGCAAAAAATCGACCCTCCAAGCAACAACACAATGCAAAAATTATACTTCGGTACTACAAAACAAGGTATGTACGTAACCTCCCCCCAAACTTAGATCAAACAAAGTGAGAAACTAAGTTTGCAAAGAAGTATATACCGTAGTCAAGCAACACCTAATAAAACTCCTACACCAACACAGACATATAAAAGCAATAAAATGGAAGGGACAGCCCCCAACAGGCGCTCATGTTTAACGTCGAAGAGTCACGACGGATACCTCTTTTTAACTACTGGATCGGAGGACAGTCTTTTCGCATCCTTACTTTCAAGTACTTCTTCCCTCTCTTATTCTCTACTCCAACCACCTTACCTTTCTTTGTCACTGAAACAGGACTCTTTAAATTCTTTTCCTCCCATGACTGGCTTGGTTCCTTCTTGTCAATCTTCCATTCTATTGTAGGCTCACCCTGTGTAGCAAAACAAGGATCAAACAAGTTAGAAATTATAACACCAATATAAGAAAAAAAATCGGGAGGTATGTTCGGAGGCTTCAAATATGGATCATCCATCGTTCCTGCAACCAAAAGATTATCAAATATCAAATTAGAGTTAGTAGTAGGAAAAGTAAGAGATACGCTTGTTCCTGCGATCTCCTCTACCACTTCAATGCTTTGGCTCTTTTGCTCCTCTTCCTTAGCAGTAGGCTTCATCTCCTCCTCAATAGTGGATTTTTTATTCTGATTCACCATGGCATCGCCCAATGCAAGTAACCTCTCAAGATAATCAATACATGCATCATTAGACAAATTCTCAAACTCTGCATCAGAAAGAGTAAAGTTCTCATCATGCTTTGTGTCCACTACATCCACAGACTTGCACTGCTGCTGATCCGTGGGCCACTGCATCTCCTTATTCAAAGAAAAGACAATCTCCTTATCATCAGCCCTAAGCCTCAACTCAATTCTGATTAATTAGTAATTAATAGTAAAATAAATAATTAGCTGTCTCAGTGGGATCGATAATTTAACTTGGGTGCTTGCTGCTACAATTGATATCCTTACACTTGAGGATTTAATTATAGTGCGCAATAAAAGCCTATCAGAGATCAAAACTGGGCGTGTCATACATGGTTGGGAAGCCACAAAAGAGAGGATCGCGTAAGCGTAAGAATCACTCGAATTGGAGATCGAATGTGAAAGTTATGCGCGAAACGGTGAGACTGCGCAGCATGCAATGCACTACACGGCCCGTGTACCGAGCACGACCCTGTAAGGGTTGGGCGTGCTCGGACACCAGAAAACGCTACACGGCCACCCCCATGGCCGTGTGTCGCTACACTGCCCGTGTAGGTTCAAAAGGCAGTTTTATGATCTCTAAACGTTCTAGAAGCTTCCATGGGGGTATAAATACATGTTTTGACCACAAAATTTGGGAGGAATAATTTTGGATCAGTTTCCACACAACTGAACACCTAAATCACACACATTCATCTCCATCTCTTTCATCCTTCACTTCATCCATCCAATCCACTTGATCTCCTCAAATCTATCCATAAATCCATCCATCCACCAATCTAAGAAGAGGAATTCATCATTGGTTGAAGATTATAGCATGATCAAGAAGGAGAAAGTTCACCATCAAAGGGGAGCCAACTTACCTTTATTTTGTTATTTTCTTCATTATTTGGCTCAATTGGAGCATGCCATGGATTGTATTGATTATATCATGATTTGTAGTGGCTAGTCCTCATGTGAGGCTATCAATATAATTGGTTAGGTATTATGTAGATTTTGCACACCACATGTTTGATGAAATGATTGTTATGAATATTTTCTATCATGAATGTTTATTCTCATTTTATGTATGATTTGTGTGATTATATTATCTATTCATAGTGTTATGATGACCATTCCAATATTATCTTAGTGGTTTAATTGAATCATTGATTGCATGAGATGACTTAGTTAATATGAGGAGAGGTAAGCCATACCCTTCAAGTGCTTAGAACCTCATGATAGGACATTAGTGATGAACTAGTGAGGGGAACCCAACTTATGATCATTGTACCTTCATGGGAATTGAGAGTAAGAATAATCCTAGGAGATTTAAACTTGTAAAAGAGTTGAGAACCTAATCACCTTGGCCATAGGGATTAGGGATACAAACGTGATTGCCCTTAATATCATAACAAGAAAACCATCAATGCATGTGTGTGTGAGAGTCTATATATTCCTTACCATGAGTGTTGCTTGCCTTGCATACTTTTTAGATTGTTCTACCTTCATCCATCTTCCATGTCCATTGTATCCATCTATCTTTAATTGCTTTCTTAGTGTTAGTTTTTAGTGTTAATCAAACCCCCTTCTTCTTTGATTTGTCCTACTAGAGTAAAACACTTCTCAAACACGGCTACCCACTTTCACCTTTGGGTTCGATATTATATAAATTTTGCACTTGGTCGCTTACGTGCTACACACGATAGAGTACACTTGCTCTAAATCAATTTAACCATAATTGAAACCAAGTTCAGTACACTTTCAAAGAAACATGCACATGAGCTTTATATAGTACTCCCTCAATCCCGTTGGAAATGTATACATTTTTGCTATTTTGGAAGTCTGCATCAAAGATATACATTTTTCTTTTTAAACACATGAGACCATACACATCACTGATATATTTAATATATAGGTCCCACACACCTCACTAATACAACTACATACTACATACTACACATTAAATAATAATACTTCTTAATCCACGTGCAAAAAGTAAATGTATACCTATTGAGCGGATAGAGGGAGTACTATTTAATAAATACTCTTTTTGTCTATTATATTTTCACACTTTTTGGTTTTCAATAGAGGGAGTACTATTTAATAAATACTCTTTTTGTCTATTATATTTTCATACTTTTTGGTTTTCATCTATAGTGCACGGTGCACCAACTTAAAACCTTCAATTATTTATTACTTAAACCCTATAAAACTAACTTACTGGTGCACCTATTCTAATATTCCCTCCATCTCATCCTAATGGTTACGTATTTTTATTTTGAACGTGATGAGTGTTTTTTCAACACACAAAATTAATCCTCAAGTATAAGGATATCAATTGTAGTTTTAATGGACAACCAAGTGATTATCGAACTCGAGGGACGGATTATTATTAATTTGATTATATTCTAACTTATTAAAACTATTATAGCAATATGATTTTGAAGATTGAGTAACTAAGCAACAAATAATTTAAATAACAATTAAAATAAGACAAATTCTCTTGTGAGACGTTATTTAGATGAGACGGTTTGTGAGACGTGTTAGAGTATGTTTATTATTTAGATAAAGTATGTTTATTGATTATTAAAGTATGTTTACTAAAGTACACTAGATTATGCATTAAAATATGATTTTAGTGTGTTATAATTTGATTTATTATTAACATACTTTAACTGTAAATAAGCATACTTTATCTATACAATAAGCATACTTTAGTAACGGGTCGACCCGTCTCACACCCGTCTCACAAATAACCCGTCTTATAAGAGAGTATCTCTTAAAATAATAAGCAATAGAGATAATACGACTGTGATCAAGTGAGAAATTAGATAGTTCTTCGGGTCATCCAGTTTTACTTATTAATTTTCTTTCCATGTGTTGATGTCCGACTCTACCTTGTGGAATATGGACGTATCACTACACCATGCAAGTTCACTCTATAGACACAAGCAAACAAGCGTATGACACGTGTGAATATCCTCAGAGCAAGAGATATAATTCACCCCCTTTCTAGGTACTATCAGTATCAATTATTTCCCGTGCACTTAGTACTCTAACCCGATATGATCTCTCTTTATAGGTACTATGAAGTTATACTCTTTATCCTACTTATTAACCCGAATAGTATTCAATTAACAAGTATTTATATAAGATAGTTCTAATAAGACTTCGGAATCCCTTCACTTAAAATTATAACATGTAATCCTACTCAGCAGTGAACGCACTCAATCAATAATTAAGATATGTATTCAAACTCTATATAACAGTTAATGCACAAAACGACTATGAGTATGAATTTAAAAAGCATAGTCTTATATAAAATAAATCACAAGTAGTGTTGTACGGAGTTTACACATGAAAATTCAATTAACTTATAAAACCTTCATAACCCTAGAACTACCGAAGCGGTTCTAGCCCATGATTGATCTAGGAACAATCATGGTGGTTGGTAGGATCTTACCCATAGTCTTGAAAATTACAAGATAAATTAAGTAGCGAAGTAAACCCTAGATGCGGGCGCCATCGCGACTCTCTCCATCTTGAATCTTCACTTGGTTCTCACTTGGTTCGACAGACGAACCTTTCTCCACAACTCCGTAGGTTGGAGTTAGGGCTTGGATGTGGTGTAGGATGGATGTGGAATCTAACTCCCCTTTTTGATGTGATCTACACCCCTTTTTATACTTGTAGACCCTCCTTATGGATCTTGGATGAGCTTTTTCGTGGAAATTAAGTCAAATCGCATACAGAAATATCATAATTACAAAAAACAGCGACGCGTCACGCCGCTAGACCAAAGTTGGCCAGGTCGAGTGGACCTGGTCCAAGTCGAGCGGATGTCAAGCGAACCTTTTGCTCTCTGTACTCTGTTCAGACCTCCCGCTCGACCAACTCTAACATCGGTCGATCAAAACATTCTGGTCGAGCGGATATCGAGCGGGCTCTCTGTCTTCTGGAACTCTTCTAAGGCCTCCGCTCAACCACTTCTACCCTCGCTCGATCAAAACATCCTGGTCGAGCGGCTCCTCTCCTGATCGAGCGGCATCCCGAAATCTGTGTTTTTCGATTCTGAGCACTTCTGACCTGTTTTCCTATATAATATGCTCAAATAGCCTCAGCAGCACTTGATTCTTGATTTTCTCGTAAACATCACGACTTGCTTTAATAATAGACCAAATCGCACTAAACTTCCACACGAATCGAAGCTCAAAATACGTGAGTTATCACTCTTATCAGAGCGTCCCATTCTAATAGTTACATTTCCTTTTTTAGCATATGAGACCCACATAAATTAATTACTTCTCTCTCCATGGGCCCATACATCACACTAATACACCTACCCACTTTACATTAAATTATTATTTCTCTCACCTCAATACACATTAAAATACTATATCCATTAATCCCCGGCAACGGCACTATTTGATTAGCCATTTTGTAGTAGGGATGACCAATTAAATAATTTGTCGAACCACAGGGAGGTAGGCACTAGTGCTTGAGCGATCTCACATTTCTTGTAATTTTATAGAGACGAATCATCAAAGGATTGGTTGTGAAACACGTAAATAACAATAACCAAAGTAAGCAAGTAATGATTAGCAAACAAGATAGATAAGTGAAAGGTGGTTTTTCAATTAAGAAAAAGTGAGATTAACAACAATTAAGAAGTGGAAATTTTAGGATACATGCATCAAATTCATATGATATGAATCTCAATTAGTTCAACGGATTGGTTCTCACTCAAACAATTTCAACTAGGTACTAAACTTGAAATGAGAGTCCCTTCACACAATTAATCAACCTCTCGATCAAACCAACCACATGTTATATCAAAGGGTTCTAAATTCTAAAGGATTTCTCAATCTCTTTACAATTTATAATGCACATGAAGTGTTTGATGAAATTATTCACTCAATTATCCTAAGCACATAATTGATTTCTCAATCTAATCACATATTTAGAACAACTAAACATACAAATCATCATAAACCTCAAGATCTCAAACATCAATGATAGAAAATCCATTTACCCAATCAACATATGAATTTAAATACACAAATCCAAAAATTATCTAACAACTCTCCTGTTCCTAATCTCACAAGGGAGATTAGCCTACCATATTCATAAGAACATTAACATAGACATTAAAATCCTTACAAAACATGATGAACAATAAGGACTCACTACAAACTATGGATGAAAACTCTCTTGAAGTGCTTCAATGGTGATCTCCTTCCTTCATTTGCAATTCTCCTCTCTTCATTGCTTCTTTTCCTCAATTGGATGAAAGTTTGGATGGTGGGATGAAGGTAGATGATATGGATGAAGAATGGATGAAGATGATGGTGTAAAATGGAGGAAATAATATGTGATGTGTGTGTGCAGCTGTGAATTTCGGATCTAAGATGATCAAATGTTGAATGGAATGGTATTTATACCCTTGGAGATCTTCTAGAAGGAATCTGGAATTTTTCAGAATTTTAACACCTACACGGCTCGAGTTCAATACACGGCCCGAGTCGTGTCTAGGGTTTCTGGTCAACGATGAACTCGAACAGCGCACGGCTCGTGCGCGGTACACGGCCACAGGGGTGGTCGTGTTGTGATTTCTGACGTTCGCGCACGGCCAACTCTTACAGGCCCGCGCACGCTACTCGCCTCGAGTACCAAACACGGCTGGCCGTGTTTGTGCTGCTTTACTTCCTTTTTTCTCCCGACTCCGTTTTCGCTCCGTTTTTCACCTATTTTAACACGTATAAGCTCATTCTCACACATTTCCATGAGAACACATAATACAATCAAATAATACATAAAATACGGATAAAACACTATGAAAACGGACATAAAAAGACACTAAAAATTAGGTGAAAATATCACTCATCAGTTTCATTATTTAATCGACTTTCTAAATGATTGACATATGTCATTATCTTTTCCTAAATTACTACCACATGCCCCAATAATTTAATAATTAAGATATAGTTTTTATACATAATGAAATACTAATAAAACATTAATGTGTAATAGTTAAATCCCAAAACAACTTAATTAAAAGTTTGTATCTACCATATACGTAATGATAAACCGAAAATGAGGGGATTAATTTATTAAGAATTTCTATCTCCACTGAAATAACAAAATAGGCATTGGTGGAGAGACAAATTATAATACTCCATAAAACTAATTTAATATCCTCTCCTAGTAATATTTGACGGGATGGGGACTATAGTTGAAATTGAGACAGCACATAATTAATTGAATTTATGGCTAGGTTGGGTGGGTTTAAAATAGCATTAAGCATATGGAATATTAATGTCAGAATTTGAAGTCATTTTTGGTCAAAATCTAGTTAGCTGCTAACTCCCAAGATGGGTGTCAGACATTTCCACTCTGTAAATCTCTTGAAATATATGAGAAAATAATGAAATAAAAATAAACAAAGCATATGAAAAGAGCAATTCTGAGGATCTCCACATACAATAAAATACAAGCCACCCGCCCTCAACTATCAGCATCGACAGTTGAAACATCAATGAGATCCAAGAACTGAGATAATCTATGTATAAACACATTTTAATGTGTACTCAAATATATTAACAACGGCATAATAATCTCTACTTTAGAAAACGTCCCATGAAGAAGAAATTAAGAGGTCTAAATGGCATCGTATATGTGATGAGATTTTCAGTCTCAACTCAATTTCTTATGTATGTTTCACAAGATTTAAGTAATATATGTATGCATCCAATGTAATGTACTAATACTTTAAATATGGGTTGAATTTACATAATTTAATTTTAGAGTAAAGAAGTACTCCTTCCGTCCCGATCAAACTGCATCATTTAACTGCATAAAGCTCTCACAAAATTTATAGTAAACGATGCAATATGGGCGGGACGGGGGAGTAGTAAAACTTCAGAGATCCAAATAGAGGCTCACCATCACCAATCCATATATAGTCACTAGGAGTTGGTTGCCACCATATAGCATCCTATTATGATTAAATCACTTGACCCCAAATTGACCCTCTTCTTTTGCACACACTTCCACACTCTCTCAGTATGGCCAAAACCTGCCTCTCTCTGTTTCTAGTCTCTGCCATCCTCTCTCTCTTCATCACTAACTCTGAGTCGCAGAATAGGATCCATCCCAGTGACTTTGCATCTCTCCGCCTCATCAAGAACTCACTCGCCGACATTCCCTCCGCCTCACCTGACCGTTTCTTCTCCACCTGGAACTTCTACGCCGCAGCTGATCCCTGCTACTCCTTCGCCGGCGTAACATGTTCCACCTCCTCCCGCGTCACCATTCTCACCTTAGGCACCGGCCTTTCCGACTCCCCTGGCCTCACCGGAACGCTCTCGCCAGCCATTGCTCAACTCTCCGAGCTAACGCAACTCATTCTCTTCGCCGGCATTGTCACCGGACCAATTCCCGCCGCGCTTGCCTCCCTTCACAACCTCAAAGTCATCTCCCTCACCAACAACCGCCTCACCGGCGGAATTCCGCCGCAGATTTTCGCGCTGCCGAATCTCCACACCCTCGACCTCAGCCGCAACCAGCTCTCCGGTGGCATTCCGCCGTCGTTGCCCGCTATGAATCAGCTCAAGGTTTTGGTATTAGCATCCAACAAACTCTCCGGTCAAATTCCCCGCGTCCTACCGTCGCAGCTTCTCCACCTCGACCTCAGCAGCAACCTCTTCTCGGGAAATCTGCCGCCGCAGATGCCGGTTGCGCTACGGTATCTGTCGGTCGCAAACAACCGCATTTGGGGCCCACTGAATGGGCTGAAAGCGCTGGAAGAGCTTGCGTACCTGGACTTAAGCATGAACCAATTTAGTGGGCCCATCCCTTGGGCCCTCTTTCGCCCAACCATCACATCAATGCTCCTCCAACGGAACAATTTCTCTGGCGGGGTCCCACAATTGCCGTCGTGGCTTCCCGTGGTGGGCTCCACCGTGGACATGAGTCACAATCTCCTCGCCGGGGAACTGAGCACGGCGCTCACGGGGGTGGAGACGCTGTTCCTCAACAACAACCGGCTGAGCGGCGCCGTTCCCGAGGAGTACGTGGCGAGCGTGGAGTCGGGCACCATGAAGACGCTCTACCTCCAGCACAATTACTTAACTGGATTCGCCCTGGAGCTGCTGCCCGACGCCGCCGCAGTCTGCGTCTCATACAATTGCATGGCGGTGCCGCCTCTTGGGCTGGCGGCGTGCCCCGCCAGCGCCGGCGACCAGCTTTCCCGACCTGCTTATCAATGTTCCGCCTTCCGTAATAACTCAAGCTCCAATTCCTTGGATTGATTTTACCGGTACTACACATCACTCCATATTAATTACTCCTACTACACACACTCTCTCCCTTTTTTTTAAAAAAAAAAAAAATCTTTTTGTTAATTAAATCGTTAGTGTGATTAAACGATCGATTCTATGTAACACAGGATGTAATAATCGTACATTTCATATAGAAAAAATAAATGTGCGGCATAGATTATTAAATTCATGTGTTACATAGAATTTTTCGAGCTCACCATGCAATCTTATTGCTAGCTATGTGTATAGATTATTTCTTTTTTTTAAGCAGAGGTGTTTAATTTTGATGATATAAGATCGTTATTTTAATTTGATTTTGTTTTTCATTATATTGATGTTTTCACATTTGGTATTAACTAATGGTATTATTAGTATAATGTTTTGTTCCTAAGAGATGATATAAAATGAGAATGCAATATTATTTAATCAAATTATAGAATATGACGCTGTTTTGCAAGAGTGATATTCGATGCGACGTGTAATGCTACACTTAAATAAATAGTCAGTGGAAATAATTTATGGCAATTTATTAAAAATAATAAATTTGTCAATAAATAATTGACAGCACTGATTGGGGGATGAAATTAAAGAGGCACCAATTATGAAATGCAGAACGTATTTTGGATGCATTAATAAACTTTACAGCACAACAAATTTGGTTGCAAGAATAAACTATAGTATTAATTTGATATTAGTAGGGTCAGAAACATAGGATATGCACTTTATTAAACTTATTGTTTAATGATTATGTGCTACATGTGCCATAGCTGGAATACAACATCATATGTACCATATTACTTCTTTTTCTATTGAGATTTTCATATTTCGGTCATTTGTTTCTTACAAAATATGGTAGTAATTTTTGGAGTCTTAAATTAAAAACTCCTAATTTATTTTATGCTAAAGATGTGAAGCTGATTAATGGAGTACTTTTATCGATTAACTTTCATTAAAAGAATGATTTCAAGATTTATTTCCTTACTCAGTAAGTTTCTGAAGCACAATTATTCATTAAAGAAGGAATGAATGACATGATACTATAAATGAAATCACAATAATTACTTCCAAAATAACAATAAAGATTAATTAATTGTGTAATAGTATTATATAGCAGGAGATGAATACAAATTGACATTAAATTTTGGATGTATTTATTAAATTTGAATGGTCTCTCAACAACATAAATGTTAATGGGAAATATCATTTTCATATTTATTTGGAAAAAAATATGAAATTTGAAGTCTGGAGTAAAGGGAGGAGTAATAAAAAGATTGGGGGAATTAGAAATAGAAATCATTAATGGGGTGCACGCAGAGAAGCAAGGGCACATGCTGGTTGGTGTCGGTATAGGTGGGGCCCATGACGTCCTAGCCTATCCCATCCCATGAGTAAATAACACAGTAAAATCACTCCTCCTCTCCTCTTTTACTTCTACATAACTATCTGCTTGCTTTTCCTTCCAACCAACGTTTCCTTCATATCACTCATTTTCTACCACATTTTAATGCTACATTTTTTACTCTAAATTACTCAATGAGTTATGCTAAAAGAGTATGTTTTGATGGTATATAGCTAAGATTGATTTAAGAGACATAAAAGATAGTTGTTGGGGATAAGTGGTAATGAGAATGAAATGGGCAGTAGGGTACAAATATGTCTCATAGATCCAATCTACTCTGCCATACATCTATTATGTTGAGTAATACAACTAAGATCTCATGTAATGTAACCAACACATGATCATGATGGCAATGACAATGATGTTCTTTCTACATCTCATACCACATTAGATGATGAGAATATAAAAATCTAAACCTTTCTTCACCCAGTTCAGATCTGCTGATGTTTGCCAAATGATAGACAATTAAGGAATTCCTATATAACGTACTATAAAGATATAACCATTGCAACACTAACCCAGCAATAATTTCACTTTCTATATTTCAGTCTATTGTGAGGGGGGAATATTAGATATATAGTTTATTCACCTGTCACCAAACTGATCTTGAAACAAGGCACATTGCATGAGAAGCACCCACAGCAACAGAAACAACATTGTGCTTCCCCAATCCATCATCCTCCGATAGAAATTTTACCTCGATGGGTGATGATTGTATCTCCGCAAGCCCAGGTACCCCTAGTTGGCTATCCTCTGCATATCCCCACAGGTAAAGCTTCCCTTTCTCTGAAAAACATAAACAACCTCTTTTATGTTATCTTTCATTTCATATATTTGCCTAATTCAATAAAATATTCAAGCAAGAAGCAATTTGCTCTTTCTCACCAGTTATAGCTGCAGACGATGAACCTCCACAAGCAATATAAGTGACCCTCTCATTAGCTAGTGCCTAGACAGGTTCGGGAACTTTTCGACTGTGAAGTGAAGCATGACCTAGTTGACCATTTCCGCCATGACCCCATGATAAAACTTCTCCTTTATCTGAGATATTACAAACCTAGTGTAAAATATAAGATGGACATGTGAACAGAGAACCAATACAAGTTATAAGATTCTCCAGTGAACATACCTGTCAGAGCAAGACAATGATATCCACCACTAGCTATCTGAACTAACCGAACATCTTTGAGACTCGGGACAGGTTGAGGTTTCCAGCCACCATTTTTGTCACCCCTGCCAAGTTCATAGTTGGAGTTGGCTGCAGGGAAACATCAAGATATTGCTCATAAAACCTTAAGCTATAATAGTTGATACAAAGACAAATATTTCTAGTTAAATGTCACTCCCTCCATCCGCCGGCAAGAGGGAAAACTTGGATTAAGGAGTATTATCATTTAATGTGTAGTGGGTTAGTTGTATTAGTGGGTGTGTGGGCCCCATATTTTAATTGTATTAGTAGGTGTGTGTGGGTCCCATATGTACAAAGGGAAATGAGACTCTTTGGGGCGGACGCCCCAAATGGCAAAATGTGTCCCTTGCCGGCGGACGGAGGGAGTATCATTTTGTCATTTAATATCTTCTCCAAATTAGGAAATCATGATTAAAGTTCACTAGCATTAAGGTCCGAAAATCAGGGATCAATCACGATCTCTCCCAACTCGAACTAGTCAACTGGATGGATGTATGACTTGAAGAAAATTTCATTCCATCCATCCATCACGCTTATTTATTTGTTACAGTGTCAAATCAACACCCAACACCCCCCCCCCCCCACCCCCAACACACACACACACACACACAAACTTTACGTTCCAATGAACAAGCTTCTTAGATGTTGACATCATAACAGCAAATAATGGAAACCTCTGTCCTTACCACCCCAATTCCAAAGCTGGCCACCTTCACTCAATGCCATAGTGAAAAAGCCACCACATGAAACAGCAGCCACTGGCTCAGGCATTGCTTTTACTTGAGATGGTGTGCTGAGACCACCTGCATGATCTGGGCCACGACCAGGACCAAGGCCCAATCTACCATCCCCTTCATCTCGTCCCCAAATGTATAGTTTGCCTTCAGAACAATATCATGGTCAACAAAGTTAAAAGGCACAATTAATTAGTTGAACAAGTACATTAATAATAATACTTCAGTATACCAAAAAGATGCAACTAAATTGCATGCAATAATTAAATCCACATTCAACAGAACCGCCATTAGGTGTGGCATCAGGAGGGTGCCACCAGGTTTGTGTTTCAAGCTGGTTACCCGATACACTTTCAATGCATATAAAAGTGGTCAAACTAATGAGGATAAAATCCACAGCTTGGGCAAAATAAACCTGATTCAGGGGATGCAGTGCTTTCACGTAGATGAAAAAAATAACTACTAAGCAAGCACAGCAACAAACAATACCATAGTGTGGGGCAGATAAAATAAAAAAATAAACTTGAAGGAAAAAATTGAGGCAGTGTCTTAGCCATAATTTATGTATATCAATAATGTGTTCGCTGGAAACCAGACAACTAAGGAAAAAAATTTCTGCTTGAAAAAAAAAAAGAAGATGAATTGGGAAACCCCCATAGAATTTCAATATTACCAGATTTGGTTATAGCAGCTGTGTGTGTACCACTGGTTGCAATATGACATATTTCTTCATCCCAAGACCCTTCAACCAATTTAGGTAACAGCTCTCTATGATAGACAGAATGCCCAAGAGCGCCAAATCCACCATAACCCCTGAAAACTTCATTTCGTAAAAAAACATATCAAGATTTGCAAACAATTTCCCGACGCAAATCAATGGTGCAGCTAGGACATGCAATGTAAATTTCCCTGTAACAAATAACACAAGCCGCAAAGTAATAAAAAGGAAGATAAGAGTCACAGCATTAAACAGTAGTGTTTTTAATAATGCGAGTCAATCATGAAACTATGGATTATTAATTTACAAATAATGCATGAATGATATGCCTCGTAACTAGTTGAATTGGTTAACAAAATCCTTGTGCAAATTTTAATTCGGGCTGTCAGTAACATAGGTCAGCAAGTTTACAAACATAGCATAAAGCAAATCATGTCTAAAAGATGCAGAGGTGCAACTGAAAGGTTTAGTAACCTTTACCGACAAAAAGGATAATTTTAACGAGGCAAGAGGCACGGACACAATAATGCTGTTTACAAGAAGCATTTGAAGTTAAATATAAACAGGACACGAGCAATCAAAACTTCTCCTTCACAAAACATAAAACCCATAATCACAGTTTTGTAACACCGACTAATGAAATAAAGGAAATAATGCTTCCGTTTAAAAATAACCGAAGAGTAATTGCAAGTTTAACATTTTTTGACAAAGTTTAAACTGGGTAAAAATTGTGACTTTAAACATGATAATTCTTCCGGATGTTAATTACTTGAGGCAAAAACCCCAGGAATGATCAACATGGTGACCAGTGTTAAATAAACTTAAGATCGTCTAAACGTGCAACGTGAAAGATTGAGCTGAAAAATGAGCTAACCAAGTGTAAACACGGCCAACAACATCGAGCGCGACGGAATGTAGTCCACCGAGAGCAATACTTTTAACATCCGATTCCAAATTTGGGTTCAGAGTGGGAACAAATATTGGATTTTCATGCCCAAACCCAAGTCGGCCGCCATCGCCTTTCCCCCATATCCATAGTTTTCCATCCACCACCAATCCCGAGTGAAAAAGCCCACACGAAACCCCAACCTCCAAAAGAAGCTTGCTTTCATTTAAATTTTGGGGAAGACGCCCTGGAATTGAGCGTGAGAGGGAGAAATTAGGGGGAACGTTAATGGAGCCCACCGGCGCGGGATACATCCTGATTTCTTCTATTCCGCCACCGAGCTAACCGGAGGCGCCGCGGCCCCATGAGAATAGCTGAAGGGTGATAGATTCATTGGTGGAGGCAGGGGAGGAGGAGTCGGTGGTGTGGTCGTAGATAAGAGGAGACGACTTGTTGGCGCCGGAGGAGAGGTGGCGGAGGAGGATGCAGCGAGTAATGGAAGAAGAAATTGGTGAGAAGATGTGACGGCGGAGGGCCATCGCCATTACCGGTATGCTGGGGTTTTACTCGAGAGGTTTTAGCGACAGGTCGGTGGGGGCTTAAGGTTTTCATTGTTTAGAAAATTAAATAGAAAATGAATATTAGACTTGTCATGAAAATTAGTTATTCTTTTTTTTTTTATTGCTAAAAAACTGTTGGAAAAGATTTTTAATTCTACTATTAAGAATTTGAAAGAAGGCAAATTTTTAAACAACTATACTGATCTATAGTATTTTGTATACATCAACATAACACAAAAATATCACAAACAAAAATCAAAGAAGTTAAGATATCTTTTGAAATTTGAATAGGGATGAGAATATTCACATTAATTAATTATGTAATAAAATTAGCCATTAGCAATAGTATTAAGAATATGTTGGCGTTGAAATGTAATTAAATGCAGGTTTGTCTTATGTAAAAACGGCAATTTTCAACCCAACGGCTACTTTCCTTACCTCCCCCCAACAGATAAATCCCCCTCTCTTCGCGTCAAACTCACCACTCTCTCTCTCTCTCCACATAGCCCAATGCCGCCCATCACCAGAGACGAAGCAAGGCTGCCACTGCTAATGGTGGTGGAGTATTTGGAACCACCCATGTCCACAGACCTCCTCTCCAAGTTCCCCGATAACTCCGCTTTCGATTTCAACTACGCCCAGAGCTCTATCTGGTCCCCTTTACTCCCCCCACCGCCGCCGCCGCTGGATTCCGCCTCCGGCCACCTTGAAATTTCCAGGAAGCTCTCTTACGGCGGAAATGATGAGGTGGGGTTGCTGGAAAACACCAAAATAGTGGCAGCTAGGATCAAGAGGAAGCTCACAGATACAGTGCTTAATAATGTCAGCAGATGCAGTAAGATGAAGCGGAGGAAGAGGAGATCTTTCGGGTTTTCTCAGGTCGGCTCTTCCCGGCGCCTCTCATCGTCTTCCCCGAATCTAAAGGTAGGATCTTGGTGCTTGTTGGACATTTTTGAAACAGGGTGGGATGATGGATTGGATGATGAGTGTGTTTATGTGCAGGTATGGTCTAAGGTGATGCGAGCAGCTGCAAATCATTTCAAGAGGAGGAAGAAGAAGAAGGATCTTAATCTTCATCTTGATTCTTGATCCACCCCAGATCACTAGTTTTAGTTTGATTCATTTCTGCTAATAATTTTTCTTCTTGATTCGTTCTGCTTCATGTTCATCATCTTGATTTGAAATGGAATAGAATGCATAACCTCTGATATGCTCTGATGTTTTTAACTGCTGTTATTTGCTATATATTCAACTCTGAACAAGTAAAAAGCTAAAAATTAAAGAATTTTTATAGTAATACTCTCACATTTTTTCATAACAATGCACACTATCTCGAGAAAGGAATTGATCTATATGTTGTATAGGAGTTTTTTTAGTTGATTGTTTATATTCTCTCTGTCCAAATAACTTCAAAATACATTTAGTTTCAATTTTATTATTTCCAAATAATACACATAATATACTTGTCAATTTAAAATGGGTGAAACTGGAGTAGATGATATAGTGATCCATAAGAAAAGCTTAAACACAATTTTAGCAAATCATACAGAGAGTTAGCCTCAGTTTCAATAAAAGAAGAGATTCCTGGTGATTAATTATTCTAACATGTTGGAAATTGATGTATTTAAGGTAGAATAAATATAATGGATAGCATGGCTGATGTTTTGATGGTGTTGTTGGCAAGAAAGATGAGAATCAAGTTTGGAAGAGAGTAGATTCTACCCAATTAAAAGTGTGTGGTGGAAAGGAATTAATATATACTCATTACTCCCCCTTAGTTTAGCGTTGGGTATCATAATCTTTTTTTATTGGTGTAGCACCGGTTTTAGGGGCATCCTAGTGTTGTTAGAGGATGGATATATTACAAGTAGATGATGAGTTGTAGGAAAGTAATTAAGACAAGACAGAATAGTATATATACATGATGGAGTGAGTATCTCATACAATATTGGATTGAGGATGAGGAATGGTGTCTTCGGATGCTTGTCGGGACATGGCTATTTGTTTCCATTTGGTGAGCAGTGAGAGCCCTGTCATCTGCGTTGCCAACCCACACACCAACCCTATCCACAATCCCTTCTCATACAGTTTCACCTTGAACCCCAGCACTGCTGCGATGGGCATTCCGATGAGGTAGAACGTCCCAAGGTTCACCAACACCACGTACCTCTGCCTCTCGCCACCCCTGATAGGATTCCTTGCACAAAATCGCACGATATGGAAGCCACCAGCAGTGGTGTCATGGAGGAGAATGCACCAATTATCTCCCAGCTGTCTGTGAACAGTCGAGCCCACATTTTATGGCATAAGGACACCACCGCAAATATGACCGTTAGCCTCAGAGTCACCCCCATCGCGTGCCTTGCTCGCTCTGCATTGCCTGCGCCTAGCTCGTTCGACACCCTAGTGCTGCATTCCATACCATTCATTACATTAATGCAATATTTTCCAAGCTGTGATCATCAAATCAAACTAAAAGTAATGTGTTAGTTACCTTGCCGCAGCACTGAGGCCATAAGCAAACATGTAGGCGATGTTTTCTGTATTCACACTGCACATCAATTAATACATGTATATAATCAATCATTAACACCAACATACACATATATATGTATGTATTAACAAGCTGGTTGCTTACCACATTGCAGTAACAGAAGTGGTGAACTCTGAGTTTGGCATCAAACCAGCCAACAGAACAAGAATCTCAAACGCCCAAAACTCCAGACTGCACACCAATTACCAGTATTGTTATGTTATTTTTTAGAGAAGGCAAAGCAAGCTTTAAGTTTTTGAATACAAGCATAAAACTTTCGGTGGAAAAGCCCTCCCACGTTTTCTTGAGTTTCTTGGCGAACATGAAGTATAAACCCAGCATTAAGGCCGAAATCCAGAGCGAAATGGGAGCTGCAATGGGGGCTCCCCTCAACCCAAGTGAAGTGAGATGAACGAGACAGTAGGCGATGCCGACGTGGATGCCTAGAGGGAGGAGGGAGCAGATCACACGCTGCCAAACTACGGATTGTGTCTGAAGAAATCTCAACAAGTTCTGCAGGAATCCGTAGGCAAACAGACCAGGGATCAAGTGCTTCATGTAAAGACCAGCAATCTTTGAAATGTGAGCATCTTGATGTAATAAAGACAGAGCTTTCTCTGCAAACCACCACAGAACGGATACACCAATGGAGAAGATGATGGATATGATGCAGGAGGCTTGGAGGTAGACTCCAAGCATTCTGTAGGACTTGGCACCGTATCCCTGCCCGCATAATGTCTCAAGAGCGCCACTCAATCCCACCTGCATGCATGCACAAACATTTAAACCACCAACATTAACTTCATCATGTAACGGTGAGTTCATGAGGAGAGGAGAGAGAGACAGACCATTAGAGAGAAACCAGTGACGCCGGCGAACATGACGGATATAAGAAGAATGAAAAAGTAGGCAACATTGGTGAGGATCATGGGAAGAGTGAAGATAAACTGGTGTCTTGCCTCTCTCAGATCAATCATCTTGTTCAACCACCCCACCCTCTGCGGCTGCGACACCTCCTGAATCCATCATAGGCTATCAAGTCATTAACTGAACAACAATGTGTGGACAGATCTACATCTTCTAAATCTATAATCCAAAACCAACTCTTTATATATGCTACAACTTTTCAGGAATATTCGACCATGATCATAAAATATCGCTAATTTTAGTAATAACAATCAACATCAGATTAACTAAAATGTAAATTCAATCTAAAATAAATTGGTTTTTCTTTTCAAAATCTTATCCACATTTTTAGTAAGACTGAATGTATATGTATGGAGTATAAACTAATATGACATTGTTTGATGGCAATCATTAAAAGTGATAAATGGATTAGTTAATTCAATTCTTAAATAAACCATATTTTTCTAAGTGCAATGATTAAAATGGGTGTGTATATAACATAATGTAGGAGAGAAATAAGAAAAATGTATACTACGTACAATCTATCCAAACATGCATGAAGGATGGGCTCTAGCCTCTCATAGTAAGTGAATTTTGTCGTGGGCCCAATAGACTACTAGCCCAGATATGCTAAAACTATTTACTTACCCTTTTTTTTTTATGCCACATGTAGGAATTGTTAGGTAAATAGGTCTTCAATAAAGAGAAAAAATAATGAGTTGCGTGTATACATAAATGAAAGGGAAATAAAAAATAATAATGACTTAAATGTAAAATAATGTATTTAAGAAGATTTTTCAATTAATAAAATAATAGTATAATATAATATCAGTATGTTGAGAATCAGAAAATTATGTAGTGTAATTTATAACGTAATCAAAAATAAATATTAATAAAAATTTTAAAATGGTTGGTTTTTTATAAGTACATTAATTTATTATACATAAAAAAATGAATAAGGGTCGTATAGCGTCGATTCAACTAAAAACTATTTAATTAATTACACATAAAGAATTAAACTAAATATACATACCATCACAATATAAAACCTGATACATATGTATTTTCTTCGTCCAATTCTAATAGTAATATTTGCTTTTTGCATAGGGATTAAGAAATTTAGTATTTTACTGTATATTGAGGTGAAATAAATAATACTCCCTCCGTCCCATACTTATGTTCACACTTTCCGTTTTCGTCCGTCCCACACTTATGTTCACCACCCAAAAATGGAAAGTTCACATTAACCAACAACCTCAAAAGTTATCTTAATTTCAAAAATACCACTCATACCTAACACACATAACTTACTTTATAATTTATTTATTACCTAAAAATACCACAATACCCCTAAAAAGTCAATAAAGTTGGTCAAAAAGCAATTTTTCTTAAACTCCGTATCTACAGTAACGGTGAACATAACTATGGGACGGAGGGAGTATTTTATAGTGGATGGTTGTATTAATGTGGTAGATGAGTCCCATTAATATATTTTAATTATTTAATTGTGTGGGTCTCATACACAAAAAAAAAATAAAAAATGTAACCATTAAAATGAAACACCTAATTTAGAAATGGAGTATGAAATTATCAGGATGGGATGGAGGGAATACGTAATTATATGTGTTTATGTGTCCACGATATATATATATATATATATTATTAAAAGAAAATCTATATTTTTATAATTTTATTTTTTAAAATATATTCCTGTGCAGCACACGTGTTAAAATGCTTGTATGTAGTGTAGTATTTGGCATTTGAATACAAAGAATATAGTCCATAGTTTAGTTTGAGTGAAGTGGTAGTTATTTTAGAGGTGGGGAAGTGAAACCCTAGTTAGATAGATTAACCCACTTCCAGTTTAAGTATAAATTAACTGGGGTTGCCATTATAATTACGCACCCATGTTATAGTGCCCACGGTAAAAAAACGATATTAAAAAAACCAGGTACAACATAAAAAAAAAAGAAAAAATGCCCACTTTTGAAAGTAAAAGACTCTTATATCTTTAATTTGACGTGAAGAAGCACGTGACTCAGTCTTTCCATTCTTAGAAATCACTCAGTCTTTCAACACATGTATCACTAGACCTTTCAGTTCTTAAATATCACTAGGTCTTTCCATTATTAAAAATCACTCGGTCTTTTAGTTCTTAGATATCACTCGGTCTTTCCATTCTTAAAAATCACTCGATCATTCAACACATGTAACACTCGGTCTTTTAGTTCTTAGATTAGATACCACTCGTTCTTTCTATCTTAAAAGTCACTCGATCTTTCAAATCACTGGGTTTATCCATTCTTTAAAATCACTCAATTTTTCAAATCACTTGGTCTTTCCATTCTACTCAATCATTTCTTAAGATCGACAAGAACAAAAATCATGTTTTTTTTTTTCTTCTAAAATCCGACTGACATTTTTAGAGGGATATTATGGTATATTGTTATATAAAAAGTAGACAGATTTGATTATTTTAATCAAAGTGGGCATTTCTGAATTTTTAAAATTCAAATTGGACAACCGACGTTGCAGACCCCATTTCTCTTATAATAATACTAACTAACCAGGTCAGAAGTATAGACAGATAGAGAGAGAGAAGGGGAGAGAATTAGAGATGGAAGGAGGATCAGTATCAGATCTGCAAGTGGTGGTGATCCCATGGCCTGTGATGGGCCACGTTCAGATCGTGGAGTTTGCAAACCTCTTCATCCACCACCTAAACAATCTCCATCTCCCTTGTGGTAACTTTTAATTCCTCCTATCTATCAAAATCAAATTATTGTTCCTCCTATTATGAAAGATATACTCCATCTTAACTCTCACTAATTCATCCAACACACTCCATCCTTTTAATTTGCTACATCTTCATCTTCTTGTATTAAAAATGAGATTTGAATATGATATATGATAAAATACAGGTAAAACAGTTTCAGTGACCGTACTCCTGATGAAGCTCCCCGATTACATTGACAGCGTTACCGGAACATTCACCGATCTACTCTCCTCCACCACCACCACCACCGCCATCAACTTCGTCCACCTTCCCACCACCCAACCTGCTCCCGACTGGAACCGCACTACCCGTGGATTCTTCACTCACAGTCTGGTTCTCAGCCAAAAATCCAACGTTGCCCACTTCCTCCGCTCAAACAGGCCCTCCGTCGTCGCCGTCGTGGCTGACATGCTCTGCACCTCCATGATTCACGTGGCGGAGGAGTTCCAAATCCCCGCCTACGTATTCTACACATCTCCGGCGAGTTTCCTCGGAGCAATGCTTCATTTCCAGACTTTAAACGACGAGCACAACCAGGACATACCTGAGTTGGGGGTTACCATCCCCAGCTTCCACAAACCCCTCCCACCCAACGTTCTCTCCCGGGTTCTCCTCGACAAGCTCCAGTGGCACCACAGGTTCCTCCACCACGCTCGCGACTACAGAAAGGCCAAGGGCATTATAGTCAACACCTTTGCAGACCTTGAGCACTACGCACTGGATTCATTTCTATCCAACTCTGCCTACGGCTCTGCCCCCGTTCCTCCCGTCTACCCTGTCGGCCCCATTCTGAATCGAGGTCCGTCTCTTGATTCCGGCGCCACTGAAACTCTCCGATGGTTGGATGCTCAACCTCCAGGGTCGGTGGTGGTGTTGTGTTTCGGTAGCCAAGGGAGTTTGACTGAGGAGCAGATACAGGAGGTAGCGATCGGGCTCGAACGGAGCGGCCACCGGTTCCTCTGGTCCCTCCGCCGCCTGCCGCCGGCAAGCCAGACTGCAAGTTTCGCGAGTGAGTACAGCAGCTATGGAGAAGTCCTTCCGGAGGGGTTCCTGGATCGGACAAGTGGAACCGGGAAGGTGGTTGGGTGGATACCTCAGCTGGAGGTTCTCTCTCACGGAGCAGTGGGTGGGTTTGTGTCCCACTGCGGGTGGAACTCGGTGTTGGAAAGCTTGTGGTGCGGTGTTCCGGTGGCAACGTGGCCGCTGATGGCGGAGCAGCAGATGAATGCTTTCCAGCTGGTGAGGGAGCTGGGATTGGCGGTGGAGATCAGCCTGAGCTACCTGGAGAGGGGCGGAGTGGTGGAGGCGCCGGTGATAGAGAGGGGGATCAGGGAGTTGATGGAGAGTGGGAGTGAGGTGAGAGAGAGAGTGAAGGAGATGAGAGAGAAGAGTAGGATGAGTGTGGGTGAACATGGATCTTCCTACCTCTCTTTACACAAGTTGATTCATGATATAATGAGCGATGTAATCAATTAACATATGTACGCCATTCATATTTTAAAATAAAGCAATAAAACATGAAATAAAAATCAACCAAAAATGAAGAAAATTACTTGAGCTGTTTATTCTACGTACAATGCTACATCTACGAAAAATTAGTTGATTGAAGATAGCAATCCTCCCTCATCAGTCATAGTATTCATCCTCATCAATGATATCTTCATCATCGTAGTAGTACTCATCATCATCATCCTCATACTCATACTCATCGTCGCTCATACTCTCATCGCCATTCGGAATCAAAACCTTCACCTGTGGCCCTCCTAAACTCTCTTGAATTCGATCTCTAATGGCAGTCCCCTGAGAAGAAGATAAACCCAACAGAGGGGTTAATGTGAAGTGTTAGAAAATCAAGCACATGCAAAGCTGAGAATGCAAAACCTCTCACCATCATATGACAACGTTCCTCAAACATTTCAAGAAATCCAGCAACCCACCGATCAGCATTTTCAACCCAAATATTGGGATGCACCCCAGCTGTTTTTGCAACAGTTTGTATCTGAAAACACCAAGTTTAAGTTGAACGCAACACAAATGAATAGTTCTTACACTAGAAGAAACTTAACCTTCTCCCCAACTTTTTCTTGTTGCTCCTTTACTTTCTCTTGCAGCTTCTTCAGTCTCATATTCACTCTTAATCGCTTCTCCTGCCCGACAGAAGAATAAGATTATATCAAAATCAATGGGGGCTAGAGGTACATCAGAATCGGTTGATGGCAAGAGGAGAACAGGAATATAGGAAATCATGCCTTGACATAGCTAACATTAAGCTCCTTTCTTGTATATCCACGATCCAAATTGCGCACCACATATTGATTATAGTCCTTCACAATCCTCATAATGACATCTGATGTTGAAATTCCATCAGTCCTTTTAGTCTCCTTAAATCGTCCCACTGCTTTCACCTACATGTGGAGTAAGATAACCTTTGGTCATTTGGTGTCTCCAGTTCTAAGAAGAAATGATCCACTTACACAGTGACACCTACAGAATCGAAACGAAAAATATGTGATAGAGTGACAGTGCTTACAAATTCATAAACATCTTTTCCAGCTCCGCTTGCATCTGCATACCTGCAAAAGAAGGTTACATCACCCTAGGGGTGTAAATGCCCAGTTACTGGAAGTTCAAACATATATAAAGGCTAAAGCAAACCAAAGGTTTGCAGTACATCAGAACAAGGCTACCCATTAAATGCACCACAAAAACTGTTGATAATTAGAAAGTGCTTAACCAGCAAATATTCACAAGTTTCACATGTATATTCAGGAAGTGCAAATAAAAGTGGGAAGAGGAGAAAATAAGGTCACGACTGTCTGAAAAGTTTCGTGAACAGCCCCTAGCAGCTTGGCACTTAAAATGTAACTTACAAACATATTATATACATGGTGGCCACTGGCAAATTTTGTTAATTCAGAAGGCACCATCATTCTTATATCTATTTCTACCTCATGACATTAATGATATCAAGCTAGCGCTTCTACAACAACAAAGGGATTTAGAAGAGAAACTCTTACGGAAGAGAATCATGAGCTACATAATCGATACGGTGAGCGTCAAGGAACTCCTGATTTATTACCCACGGGGCGTCAGGAATAACCTCATCAACCCACCTGCGCCAAAGAGTAAAGCTACATGAATTACAGGATGTCCCCACGTAGAACAAGTATTCCTTGAATTGATAGATTTTCACAATATGTTGCATCACAAATCTTTATCAATCAATTTTCTTACAGAAGATAGATTCTAGCATATTACGTATACTCACATGTTGAGGATGCATAATTAATATGTAATTCAGCTCATGTAAGAAAGTATAATATGGTGTATAACTACATTAAGTATCAGATGAAGCAGCTAGATGCATACTACGCAAAGCATAAAAGAACAGAAACACACTTGCAGTGCCGAAGAGATTCATAACGCTCAGCTGCAGTCATAACAGTCTTTCCCTTGTACTTATGTGTAGTCTGATCATTGCAGCATCCGACCAACAAGTATGCATTAGGGAACCTACATAAACACATGCCATTACGTGCATTGCATATTTAAACAAGAAAACAAAGCTCCGAAATGATAACCAACTTATCTGAAGAAAAGATAATAGATTTCATACACAGGTAAACTATAGCCAGAAGGCCCCACATGGCCTTAGAAATTAATATAGTAACCACACTTCATATTTTAACTTCAAATTGATTGCAAAAGAGTTGCACATACGAAGATATGAATAAGCTAAAACATGATCCTTCAGAATCACTTATTCAAAATCAATAACAATAAATGGACAATATGACATTAACCACCTGCTAGACGAATATGAGTATCAGAATTTTAAAAGCCAAAAAATTAAGCAAATAAAAACCAATAAAAAATCAACAATTGTGAGTTTCCAGAACCAATAGCAGCTGAATTTGATATAAAATTCCACAAAAAAAATAACCACACATAATCCTTGTATTGCAATAATCAACACCACAAATAAGACCAAGACGGCATAAAACACAAGTGCTAAGCTAAAAATAATAGTGTCTGGATTAATGTAGCTTTAATGCGCAATTAAAACCTAAAATTGAAGGCAGAAAGATGCGAGGTAAATAAGTTACAGCTTCTTGGCTTGTTCGAGGGAGCGAGCATGACCGAAATGGAAGAGATCATAGATCCCATCGGCGTAGATGCGCAAAGGACGATCAGAATCGTTGGTGGTGGCACCGGCGCTTATGGTAGTAGGCGTCTGATCCTCCGTGGCCCTCTCACCCATCTCAACCGTCTCTCCCTCTCTCTTTCTTTTTCCCAAATATATGCATACATTTTTCTTTCAACGGAATATCCCGCCGATATTACCGCCTCATTTTATATGCCTCTCCCGCTAGTTATTCTTGGCAGGATTATTATATACTCCACGTATATAATTACACCAAATAAATAATTATATACATAGGTCTAGAGCAAAATAAATGACCTCCGTTTATTTTTTATTTAAATTTTTTATCATTAATTCATTATAATTGAATATGGAATATTTTATATGTAAATAAGAATGATAATTATGCTTAGACTAACCAATTAACTAAAAACACGTGCTACTTATTTTCGAACCATCGCCCGAACAAACTTTTCAGCCTCGAGATTTCCCATGTCGCAATCATACTACAATCTTTCAAAGAATTAATATTCGATAATTGATAAAATAAATATTTTATAAAAAAAAAATCTAATAATAATAAATTGTCCAATATAGAAAATTCAACTATATCTGTTGAATGGTAGTCAACAGTCAAGCTGGTAAATTATTTTAAATGTCTTAATCACTTGAATAAATAACATTTATCATCTATTAGTTGAACTGACTAAACGTTGCCAATTTTTGCTGGCTAGGATAAAAGAGTGAGTTTAAACATAATCGAGTAATATAAATTAATATAAGAGTTTTTTTAGTTTATCTTCATCAAATTACGAGATAGCTAGCTAGGATTTAAGATACGATAAAATACCTCTAGCGCCAAAATCTAATCAGATTGTCGTGAAAATGAATAAGTACTTCATCATGTGCCCATTTAAAATTAAATATCTGAAGGAGAATGAGAATTTAGAATAACTAAATTAACCCCCAAGATAGAATCAGAGATCTAAATTAATGATATGGGTTATATAAAATAAAATTTAATTTTTGTTTATTGCACGGAAGAGAATTTACAATCTAGAAAAGAAAGGCCAATATCAGCTGCTTCAAAACATGTAGTTGTCGAAATCGCGATTAACATTCGGGGAGGATGACTCCGGTGGCGCGTGGGATGAGCCGCCTTCAACGCCGCGTTGTGCATGCATGTTATTCATCATGAACATGTACGGTTGGTGTTGCTGTTGCATGTGGTTATGATATTGAGCTGGAAATCCACTTGCCGATGCTGTGGTGGGGGTAGGCTGGTGGGTAAAATCGAGTACTCCGGTGGCGCTGGAGAGGTGAGTGGTGGTGGGGTTTCCAGTAAATTGTTGCACCATCGCCCGGAAGTTGGTGGTGTCGGTGTTGAATAAGGTGGTGGGGGTCCGTCGCGAAGCCCTCGACCGCCGTCGAATGGGCCGAGCTACACGGCCTTGATTGTTATTATTTCTAGAAGTGGCAGCGGTGGTGGTCGGGGAGATTTGGTTCCGATTAACATCATCAAATTGAATTTGCATCCAATCACTAGGATTTGACATGATTCTAAGGCATATATCTCTTCTTTCTTAGGTAGAATTTTAAGTGTAGAAAATGTATGATCCATGGAGTTTGAGTATTTATGGAGTCTTAATTACTAGTTTACTAGTCTTGGTCAAAATATTCACCCTTACATTTGAACTATTGGTATATTAAATACTAAAAGCATTCTACCTAAATTCTTCTTGAGTTGAATTAAACTGTATTTTAAAATAATTAATTATTATTTGATCTAAAATATTGCATGATAGACATATAATTTTTATTTTAATTAGAATTTACACACTTGTACAAATTTATTTTTCTTCTAAGGCCCTATTATGATAAGGAACTTTGTAAAAATAAGTTTGGGAGGTATTACAAATTCACTTGGAACTAACAAATAATAAAAAATAAATCATGTTCATACTTTATTAATATTGTCACAACTCGGCCCTTTAAATTAAAAAGTAAAGTATATTTATAAAAACACATAATATAATTATTCCAAATTTTTTTTTCAATAAATGGATACTAATGTTGCTGATGGAGTATTACTCCATTGGATATAAATGGAAACATCGGTTCAAAGTAAAGACTTGTGAGCAAGCGAGAGTATAAATATTTGGCCTTCTAGAACCTGTCTTACTCCATAAATTATCTCTTCTCTATATCTTCTGTGTTTAATTTAATTTTACGTCATTTCAATTTAATTCATTCGTATTCATGGCCTCAGATACAAAACACAGAGATTATAAAGTGACTAATGTTTGTGGATAATTCAAGACTCATCATTTAATCTAATCTGGTTGTGACTTAATCTTTAAAATAGAGTAAAGGGCGAATGCAACAAAAATATACAATAATAATAATGAGGAAATTAGCTAAATCCAATAAGTTGGGTATATCTAATTATAATAACTACACAAAGGAATAGCCTAAAATATAAAAAGAGAAGATAAAATTAGATTCCCTTGAATGTTCACCCTGGCTTCAATCTCCGAGTGGAAACTCACATTTGCCATATTCTGGAACAGTGAGAGAGATATCACCAATATTTATAATGAATAAAATAAGAGAGAGATATCACCAATAATTATAATGAATAAAATAAAATATCGCGATAAGTAAGAAAGACTAATTAATTACAGAATTAATTAAAAGATTGTAAATACGGGTCAAGTAATCCAAGACATGTCAGGGAGGATGTGGCCGTCAATCACGTGCTATACAATTACCTGGCCTGGACTGGGCTGGCTACCACCACTGTCAACTCTGTGGGCCACCCCATTATTGACCTCCGCACATGTTACCCACTCATTTCTTAACCTACGCTAGTTTACCACATTACTTTACTGCATTTATGCTAATGTACCATCATCTTCTCCCATATTTCCTTCCTTCTCATAAAATACGACTATGATTCTCTTCTAGGCAAAAGCTCATACATACCGGGGAACACGGAGGGATATTTCGGTCCCAATATGAATATAATTTTCCTCCTCTAATTCTATTTAAATTGTATTGCTAGAAATTTAAATTACAAAGGGGCATGAAAATTACAAAGGGGCACGAAATGTGCTCTGTGCGCCCTGGTGCACATAGCCTCACTCTTCTCTTCTATTCATTTTTCTGTGTTTGAATTGATTCCAAGTAACCCAGATTATATTGCTAAATATTTTGTGCCATTAAGGAGATAATCACCATCTAATTTAGATTAGACGTATGATAAATTATTCCACAGAATATCTTGGATAAATGAATATTCTTACCAATTAAATTGTACATGGGCACACAAAAATTTCATTATATCATGCTAAATCAATCCATATTATCACTGTTCACATTACCTAAATTGGATTTGGTGTGCTAATTCATAGATTTATTTATTTAGCATAGCATAATTTTTTAACAGTGAGACTCATGGACTTCCGAGACATCGTTCTTCCTTGTAATTTAAACCCTATCAATACCACCGTGTGTCCCGGGGCATGAGCTTTTGCCTACTTTTAAAGGAAAAAAAAAAAAAGAAAAGGAGAGGAATGTTAGGGTACTTACTAGGCTGTTGGGTAACGATGATAGCGGCCCCACCGAAGAAGCAAGTGCCAATGGCACGCCCCTTCTTCTGGTAGTAACTGTTGAAAGCATAGGAAGCATGCGCCTCCACTGTGTTGGGATCAAAACACGTGGACCCTGGCTGAATCGGATGGCAATTAGCGCCCCCCTCACCGCACGCATAGTCTAGACCCTCTTGCAGCTTATCTTTCCCCACCTCCGCCTTAGCTACGCACCACGTCTGCCCACTCGACGTGGCCATCCTCTGTTCTCCGCCGGTCATTGGCGGCGCCCTATCCTGGTAACCCTTCAACCCCTCCGCCGTTAATGGGATATCGTACACCTTCTTCTCATTCGGGTAGAATAGCCCGAAGTTCCGCTCCGACGTCGGACCTACCTTCTTGTTCTCGTTGAACAGAGCGAAGAGGAAAACCGTGAGATCAGCGTTGGGACGGAGCGGGGTACCACCTCCTGAGAGGACTCGCCGGACTAGATTGCCGTTGTAAGCGGCGGCGTTCTCGACGCTCGCCCCGAGCTCATTTGAGTCACCCTTCGATGGCCACCCGGTTTCGCTGACCGTGATAGGCACGTCGTCGTATTTCAAGGCCGCCATTGCTGCGAACACAGCGTCTATTTGAGCGTCGAAGAGTGACAAGTATCGTAACCCGTTGCCGGCGTCGACGACGCCTGGATTCTCCCGGAAAAGTGCGTAATCGAGTGGGATGACGTCAGCGTTTGACTCGTATGCGAAAAACGGGTATACGTTAATCATGAGTGAGGATCCGGTTTTGCGAAGGAACTCTAACATGGGTTTGAAAACGGGTTCGACCAAATCGGGTCGGAACGATCCGGCGGAAGACGGGTAGGAGTTCTGCAGAGCGCTTAGCGCAATGGGCGAAGACACCTTAATTTGGTGATGGAAGTTATACTTGATGAGTGCTTGGTGAATGTTGTACATTGCCGGGATGAAGAAGCGGGTTGTGTTGTGCGTGTCAACAAACACCTCATTGCCGACGGCGATGGCCTCAATAGCGGTGGAGGGGTGGTAGGCGGCGACATTCTTCTGGACCCAGGAGTATGCGAAGGAAGGGCGGCGAGCGGCGGAGTAGAGGTGCTCGTTGGGGAGGTTGACGGTTACTCTGACACCCGATCCAGATAAGGCTTTGAGAACCGCCGGATCGGCATCGTAAACCTTGACACGTTCGATGCCTTGTGATTTAAGAAGCTGCACAACCTTGGTCGCCGATGGGAGGTTGTTGGCAATCCGGCCGTAGTTTACTCCGATGGAGGCGCCATCTGCAATGCAATGAGAATACAGGTTAGAAGCGATTCCAATTCATGTGGTGGAGATTGTAAATCTTACCTGCAAAGGCGAGAAGAGAAAGCAGGAGGAAGAGGATGGAAGAAATGAGGAGAAGGTCCATTGGTAGTGGAGAGTGAGGGAGTGGAGAGTGGTGGTATAATGGAGGGAGGGAGGATCGAGGATGTTAGACAGCACTCCACGTGGTCCCCTTATGGCGGGGCCCATCTCACTCGACCGTTTCGGAATTACAGTATAAGTATTCCCCCTGCCGCTGCCTCTAATCAATGTAGCTGACTTTCTCCTAAAACATAAAACGCCATCCACCTAATTTATTACCCAATCTAACATTAATGTAACATTAAACACTCACTTCATCCATCAAAACAAAAGCCACCGTGGGCATTTGGCACTACACACAAAATCATGTCATCCAACTCTCACAAAAGGAAATTAGGAGATGAAGAAATGGCTTCCATAAGTAGAAGGGACATCACCTCTCAGCCCTTACAACCCAAGGTAAAATTCCCAAAAATGCCTTGGGGGCATGCCCTTCCAATGGTACAGTCTCCATTGATAGCTGGAAACAACTTCTTAACTCACTATTTCTACCTGCTCCAAAATGTTAAATTTTATTCACTCACCTCGTCTTGTTAAAGTTTTTTGCTACTTCCCAGATTAATCAATTATGGCATTCTATTCTACTATTGCAACATTTCTCATTTCATTTTCATTTGCTAATCATAATTTAATTAATAGTATATACTCCCCCACCCCATTAACTATTGCTTTTTTCATATAAATAATAATTTAATACTCCATCCGTCCCGTCCTTATAGTTACGTTTGCTTTTTGCACGTGGATTAATGAGTATAGTATTTTAATGTGTATTGAGGTGAGAGAAATAATATTTTAATGTAAAGTGGGTAGGTGTATTAGTGTGATGTGTGGGGTTATGGAGAGAGAAAAAGTTAATTTGTGTGGGTCACATATGCTAAAAAAGGAAACGTAACCATTGGGGTGGGACGCCCAAAATGGTAATGCGTAACTATTAGGACAGGACGGAGGGAGTATGTTGTGAGGTGAGATAATATAAATAATTAATTATTTTATGTAAACTTTAACTTGGACAAATCAAAAGTAAAATGGAAAATATCCTTGTGAGATAGAGGTAGTAGAAAGGATTTATTTATTTTCTTATCAATATTCACATCTCCCAAAATTTAATACTCATTCCGCCCGATTCTAAAATACCCATTTATTTTTTGCATGTGGATTAAGGAGTATTATTATTATATGTAAAGTGGGTAGTTGTATTAATTTTTTACTAAATGGATACTTACCAAAAATAGTAAAATAAATACTTTAAAAGTCGACAGGGTGAGTATAATTTAATTCTCATAAGATGATTTCTGCATCTATTCATGGCAACTTAAATTCTAAAATATTTATTCTCAAGTTGAAATGTTTTCTTTTGATTATCGGTATTCCCTTTTTTTCTTGTCTTAATTGAAAATAATTAAGGTATACATAAAACAAAATTAGAACTAAAAACGATAAGGCCTTCCACAGTGCAAGGTTTTTTGCCTAGGTAAATTGGGCAGAAACTTTGGGTTGGAGTTTTTAGCAATGAGAATTGTAGAGATTTTTGTTGGAGGTAACGAAACAAAAACCCAGACTTTTTAGAAAAAAGGAAAGAGTGAGAAAGAGAGAGAATGATTACACTCACCAATCACTGTGAGAGTAAATTTTGTAATCATCAATCACCGTGAGAGTAAATTTCACGCGCGAGTGGGTACTGGGTATAAAAAGGTGAGTGGGATCTAGCTGTTGTGGCTGCCACATCATTCATTTAATTTGTTTTGTTTCGATTTTTTTTTAATAAAATCAAATTTGAATAGATATCAATTCACCCCACGGCCTTCATTTAATTTTAATTCTTTCGATAATTTTTTTAAAAATCAAATTTGAATTCATTACCAATTTATAATTTTTTTAATTCTTTCGATAATTTTAATTTGTGTTTTTATGTTTTATTTAATGAAAAAAATAAATTATATATTTTTTCCATTTTTCTTAAATTTATAATATTAAATAATTACAAAATATAATTATTTATAATTTATTTTGAAAATTAGGTAAATGTAGTTGATAAATTAAATGAGAATTAAATAAAATTAAAGTGTGTCCCCAAAAACCTACTTTTTGGGTGGAAGGTTGAGGATGAATTTTGTTTTTGAAGTAAAGATTTTTTACTTTTTTAAGTTGACGCTAACATGGAACAAAAAAAACGTGCTTTTTTTAGGTAGATGATTAATAGGTGATAGAGCTAAAATGCACAATTTTAGCCGTTGGGGGACTTATTCAATTCATTACACACAAATCACAATATTGAGCTTACTTCCCCATTTACACTAGCACCCTAACCCTAGCCCTACCTAAATTTTGTCCTTTGCATCATAGAGTGAGCCAAGGCTGGACATGACTGAATTTTAATTGTAACAATGTTTAAATAATGCAAGTAATGGAGTATTTAAAAATACTCCGTAGTAGTAGTATTTTATACATGGAAAGTGAGTAGTATAAGATAAGCATTCATATACGAATTAAAGTTAAATAGGAAAAAAAATTGAGATGCTGGCTTGTTCGGAAATTATATGATATACTAGTATTTTACCTCCCAGTAATTTTATCTGTATTTAATCAAACCGAATATTTTATTTCATTTAGTTTCTGGAAATAATAAAGAGGAAAGTTGATTAATTGGCAAATATCTAAAAAAAATGAAAGAAAAAGGTACTCTCACTTTTCTCTATTTATCTTTAGCAAATCAAGAAAGGTGGTGAACTGCTACATAAAGAATTAAAAAAAAAAAGAAAAAAAAAAGGAGAATAAAGAGGAATCTCTTACTTATGGACAAGAAACAATGTAAAAATGTTCAACCCCTCGAATAACTTTGCAACCACTTTCCTTGCAGATAAATAACAATAAAATTAAAAATAAAACAAAATAATTAAATTAGAAGAGTGAAAACAAGGAGAAGGTTCCTACTCACAAGCAATTTATATTCCATGTAGCTTTAAGGATTGTTATTTTTCTCCTTATTACTGCCCAATTTGGAACAATAAGCACAATACTAAGATATTTACATAATTTTACATCAAACAAAATTACATTCATAACTAAAGTAAATGAAACTACAGGAAAAAAGGTTTACATAGCCCATATCAGTTTACAACCATCTACAGAGATATGTAAATAGTGTAAATAGTATAACAGAAGATGCTTCCTCGAATTTGATTGGTAGGTCTACCTGACAAATGAATTTGATCATCTCACATGAAAATGAAAAGGCTTCACAAATACCCATTCAATATAAGTTTCTTCACATATTTCCGGGTGGAAAATTCATAAGATTGATGGATAGGCAAAAACTTGACATAGAAATTAGGATTCCCAACTTACATATTAAAAGTAGCTTACAACGAAATAAGAGCGCCATCTGCTCCGAGGAAATTAGCAGCGCTTGGAAGGCTTCAATGAGCTTATTTATCTACGTGCTTGCAACAGCTCTGTTATCACATTCGTTAAGTATGTCTAGCAGAGCCATGCAATTGGGCTGGTGGTCTCACATCATGCTCCTCCTGGATATCGTTCAGAAAAAAAGTAAACGGTTGCATAAAATTAAAACTCCAAGTACTGATCTACTTCTCATATCGTGAGTCAATACGAGCAGCAATCTACTTGTTCTGATGACTTACCTGCATGCCATAAGTGAAAGCTGGGTGTCTAAAATCCAGATGCCCCTGAATAAAAAGAACCAAGGAGATTTAATTATCTCAAATGTCATTTCTGAGATGAAAAATTGAAAGATTATTATACACGGGCAACAATACCAGTTGAGGCATGCTTTGTTGAGCTCCGTAAAAACTATCATGGCTAGAAGCAAGGGAGTTCAGCTGTCCCTAAAATCCAATCACATTATCATAAATATTCCATCAACTTAATTCATGAGTAAATAGGTTACATAGGGAAATCAGTGTTGCTTACCAGCCCCTGCATAGTCTGTTGACTGACAAAGTAAGCATCATGAGGCGGCTCCATCAGATTCAACTGGATCAATAATAAGTGGTGTGTTATAACTCATCAAGCTTTTAGTTAATTGTCATTACACAAATTTTTTTTTTTAAGTCGACCAAAGAAAGTTTTTACTGACGTATCGTCCAAGGTTGCACAAAACCATACCAGTCCATGAACATGTTGGGAACCATAGTATCCATTTAAAGGTATTCCCTCCGAGCTCAGATGTTCCTAAAAGGCATAAATAAAACAATAGATGCTTAGTCAATTCAATTCTTGTAAGTAATGGCAAGATCCCATCACAGGTTATTTTCATGGTTAACATTGTGAAAGCAATAAAAAGACAAACTCACTGTACAAAATTTATGGTTGTAGCAGCATAACTTACCATTTGCTGTAAATTGTCTTGAGTGTCAATAACAACTGCTTCGGGCTCTGGCTGTAACTGAGATTAAAACATTGCTTCAAAAAAGGAGCCAAGATAGATTATACAGAATATAAATAACTTGTATTCAACCTTTCTTTTCTTGTTTGTGCCTCTCTTCTTATTTGTTTTGGTAGCACGGAGGATTTGGTTGTGTTCTTCCCCACATCGAAGTCCAACAGAATTACTGCTAGACTCTATGGCAGTTCTGTTATTTATATTCACACAGTTCTTCAGAGCATCAACTAAAGCACGACAAGCAATGTGATAATTCTCCTCACTCACAGAACCTTCTTCTCCTAATTCAATAGCACGTTTGCATAGATCATTGTACCTTTGCACCCTAGATTGGATTCTTTCAGTACCCTCAACCAATGCTAGCTTGCTTTTTGCATCCTTTGTCCACCTCTTAAGGATATATTGAGATGGGATACTTGAAAGACCACATATTTGGAGAACAATCATTGAATGCCTGCACAGAAAACCTCTGAATTCAAACATTAAACACGAACAAGAAACCTCTGAATTTGCCTCGTTCCATGTAACCATAAAATTTTCATTTTTTTCACAGTCATCAACTCTAAAAGTTGAATTGCCTCCATTTTCAGTTTCCTTCTTCGGATGACATCCTACCACACCCAAAACCTCAACTTGAAACCTTCTAAATATTGCATGAGTATAAATTGTGGACATCTGTTTTTCGCAAGGAGAAGGTGACTTAAGTGCTGGCTGTTTGTGCCAGGTATCAAAGTCCGCCATGTCTTCCTCTTCGTACCTATTCTGAAGTATCGCCCCATATTGTCTCACAAATTCTTTTAGATTGATCTTTTTGTGAATATATTTGTCAAAGAAAGAGGACACACTTTCAGATCTTTGATGTGTGGACATTCCAGCCAAAAATGTGTCCCTCATGAATGTGGGAACCCATTTCTTACGGTCCACATATAGTGAATGAACCCATTCATTTTCTTGTAGTTCAAATCTGCCCACCATCTTCCACCATCTCATATCAAACTCTTCATCTGTTATCGACTTGAAAATACACTTGTTGAATTTTCTCATAAAATTTTCATGTTGTCTTAGTACAAGAGCAAGAGTTTCAGGTACTTTTTCCAAGACATGCCATAGAACAAAGCAATGGCGAGAGTATGGAAGAACTTCTTCAATAGCCGATTTTAATTGTTTATCTTGATCACTAATTATAACTTTTGGAGCTAGCCCACCCATTGCTCTGAGCCACGTTTTCATCAACCAAACAAATGTTGGTTTAGTTTCATCAGCTAAAAGAGAACACCCAAGCAACATAGGCTGAAAATGATGGTTCACCCCGAGAAACAGAGCAATAGGCATCTTCTCATTGCTTTTAGCGTAACTAGTATCAAAGAAAACAACATCATTGAAGCTGGTATAATCTTTCCTACTTTTTGCATCAATCCAGAACAAGTTCCTTATGCGCTGATCTTCATTCAAGTCAACTGCATAAAAGAAAAAAGGATTTTCTTTCTGGATTTGGACAAAATATTCTAGCATAACTTGAGCATCCCCCTCTTCTAATGCCAAGTATCGGCCTCTGTCAAATTGGTGATCAAAGTCATTCTTACTTAGGTAAGTGGCTTGGCTCCCACTAGATTGTCTAGACATCTCAACATACATCTTTCTCGTCCGCTCACTAACAGCATGTAGAATATCTATGTTATTCTTTTCCGCTAACTTTACATTCCTATGAATACGAAAATGATATGCTAACGCAGGCAAAAGTTCATGATTGTGTTCCTTAATGAACTCATGAATATACCAATTCCCATCTCGTTTCCTCTTTACATGCATGCTGGCTTTACAATCTGTCTTTTTCACACTCGGCCTTCTACTAACACCGCTCTCTGATTCTGGTGTGACCCCATATCTTGAACACGCAAATTTGGCATCAATGAACTCTTTAGTTTTCTTTGAACGACGGCTGTTCTTAATCGATGTGGTGAACCCCATGGATTTAGCATACTCCTGATAAAAAGAATAAGCTGCCTCGTGGGAATCGAATTCAATGCCATCGTGCGGTTCAAAGTTATCTCCTTCAAGTCCTACAATTGCTCTTTTAGAACTACTTACTTGTCCATCCCTATTTTCCGCAGTATCAACAATGTCAACCATATTCAAAGCAATCCCCTCATCAACAACTTCCACACTGTCCTCAAAATCCACCATACCATCGAATGTAATCAGCAATAGGTGCTTCTAGGGTCGATAAAACTTCAATATAAAAAACTCAATCTATACCTGAAAATTATACAACCCTTAGAAACAAAAAAAAATAAAAAAATGAAGCACACAACGAAAGCTGAAAGCTGCACATTTTTATATCAATAACTCAAGAATCCTTGAGATTAAGAATGATATCATAAACACAAACGAGAAATTTGGGAAGAAAAAAAAAACTACAAAGAAATGCCTTCTACACTGCTAATGCACGCCATATTTCAAACATTGATCTAATCAGAGAAAACCTAAAAGACTCCACATTCAGATATTCAATTATCCATGAAGCGAAAATAACAATCCAAAGAGAGTAAATGAAATTCAGCGAAAACAAGGACTTGAATTTAATGCACGGAGACTGACCAAAATCACCCAAATCCACGAACATTTAGGTTTGCAGAATTCTCATTCCTTGCAGCGGTTTCGCGAAACAATATCGTTGTAGTCGTCTCTATCAAGGGTTTTTCACTGTGAAATTCGAATTCAGATATAAGAATCGGTGTATCATAGATACAACAGGGGGAATCACAAAACAGTATTTTCCAATAGAACCTCCGTCTAATCTGATTTGTGATTTAACCCCAAAAGTAATTAGTGGAGGAAATCTGAGGTGAAATCTAGGGATGTAAGTGAGGTGAAATATAGGGATGTAAGTGAATCAAACCGTTCACGATCTATTCGAATCTTAATTTGATAAAGTGTTCATTCGAGTTCGTTCGTTAACTTTAACAAATCAAACCAAACTTAAATTTTGAATTCAAATAGTCTATCAAATCAAACTCAAGCCTAAGGATGTTCGGCTCGAAAGCTCGTGAACATTTTCGTTAATGAGCTAATTAATGGCTCGCAAACATGTTCGTAAATTTTATAATTACTATTTTTTAGTATTATATATTATTATTTATTTATTTATATTCAATAATTAAATATTTTATATTAAACCACACAAATGTGATAAAAACTTAAGTTATTATTTAAATATTTTTGTAACATTTATAATTATATTTTGTTAGTTTGTTATTTAATATTATGAATAACATTAGATGTTTATAAACCAAACGTTCTTTTAATATTTATGAACAAAAATATTTAAATGTTCATGAAAAAATGTGCATAAACAAGTTACTTTAGGTGTTTGTGAACACGTTCGTGAGTCTTAACAAATAGTTTGAATTCGAGCTCGAGTTCGATATTTTTTCTTGACGAGTTCGAGCTCGGGCTCGAGTTCGATAATTCTTTAATAAACGATACTCAAACCTAGTAGTGTTCGACTAGGTTCAGTTCGATTACATCCCTATGTGGAATCTGATGATTTTTTAAAAAAAACTTCGATAGAAAATACTGTCTTCTCCGTTCTAATAGTAATAATAACTACATTTGCTTTTAATCTCTAAAAACATATACTCCCCCAGCCCCACAAATATTTGCACTCACTGTACGGATATTAAGAAAAGTGATAACTTTCAGGGGTATTATGATATTTTTTGTAAATAAAGTGTATAAAAAATGATGATTGTGTTTGACTCTTTACATTTTTAGAAAAGTTCGAACTTTTGTGGGACAACTCAAAATGAAAAGTGTGTCACAAAGAAAAAATTAACAAATCAAAATCAAAATTTAAATATAAATAAAATGAAACAAATCAAAATTTTATTATAGTATTAATTATATTTTATATTCCCATCAAATCTTCATCATTCTATGCAAAGCGTATTAAAGGATAAAAATATGTAACATATTTATAATTTGTTGATTCTTAATGTATAATATCGAAAAGTGACCATTAAAATATGTCATTAGAATACCCTAAAATCCATCTTATCTATTCAGTTACAGCAACCGAACAGAACAAAGAATTCATTATATCTTATGTGTTCGATTGCAGCAACCGAACAAAATAAGATTTGTGATTTTTTTAATGCAAACAGATAAGTTTTAAATATCATCAATCTTTGCATTAAAAAAATCACAAATCTTACTTTTAAAGATTGATAATATCGGTAAAACTTATCTGTTTGCATTAAAAAAATTACAAATCTTATTTTGTTCGGTTGCTGCAATCGAACACATTGATATAATGAATTATTTGTTCTGTTCGATTGCTGCAACCGAACAGATAATATAGATGAATTCTTTGTTCTGTTCAGTTTCTGCAACCGAACAGTCTGTTAGATGACTGTTCGGTTGCAACAACTGAGCAAATATAAGTTTAATAAAGATAATTATGTAAATTTAAATATTTTTGGGTACGTTCAGTAATTTTGGGTGCAAAAAATTGGGCCCTTTCATTAATCAATTCAACTACCCCACTACATAATAAGCTCACCTAAAAGATAACAAGATGTATCACATTAATAATAAATACAAATATAAATATAAAATGAAAAAAATCAAAATCATATTATATTAATTATATTTTATATTTCCATCAAATCTCAACAATCTCGTTTATATTCAATTTTATACATAATAATTACATAATAATAATTCTAATAATAATAATAACATCAAAATTATGTGAGATTTATATATAATCCTTCACATAGCTATAAGAACCTTACTGATCTTGTATTATATGCAAATTTACATAATACTAATAACATTAGAATACAAAAATATGAAATACTCAATTTGATAAGAATTAATATACGTAAGAATTTGAGACCATATTAAATAGTCTAATTTCATATTTTATTTCACTGTTCTAAATGCACTTTCAATTATTAAATAATAAAAATAATCATTAACACTTAATGCATTTTATATTAACTAAAGATGATAAAACATTTATAAGGAACTGAGCTGACCAGTAGAATCTCTTGATTAATGTCAGAGTCAGAAACATTGAATTCCTTCAATCAATTGAACTCCTCAACACTCAAACATTTCAACTCATTTTCTTGATAGAATTTTTAAATAAAAAATTCACCCTCCTCCATAAAGATTAAACATTCAAATTTGGTAATGAAATTTTAAGAAAAAAATGTATATTTTAATGTATAAAATAAGTGTTATTTAATAGAGAAATTTGCAAAGAGTGAAAATAATAAATAGAAGGACCTGACTATTAAAGCAAGAAAGCAATCTTTATATCAGAATGTATCTTAATTGCATTTCATTTTCATACCAACTTCATTGTTCGAGTTAATAATATAAACAACCCCCTTCCCACCCCCACCCCCACCCCCACCCCCACCCCCCCCCACCCCAACCCAGTATTCATTCAGACCGCACCCTCAAACTCCCCCGCCGTCGCCTTGTCGGCTTGTGTTTTGTACTTTGTTTTTCTTGCATCTGCCAATTTTCAACGGACAAAGAGTTTGACCTCCGATTTTTTGTTCTTATTTCTTGGACTCTTATGGAAATTGAGTGGAATATTCTGATTATTCGTTAGAAAAAGGGAAAAGGGTATTTTTTTTGGGAATTTTGTTCGTCATATTACTTTCAATTATTTCACTTTAGTTTTTGAGATGAGCCCATTTGAGTTGGGTTGATTTTCAGGGTGTGGAAACGAAAAGAAAAAAAGATGCTTTTCCCCCTTTTTTCACGCAGTAGGTGGTGAAGTGTGTGTTGATTAAGATTGAGGGGAGGGCAGGAGAGGGAGGGAGATTGTGGTTGTGTTGAAGTGTGAGAAAGTGATGGTGAGAAAACATGGCTGGCAGCTGCCCGCACACACCTTTCAGGTTTTTTGTTATAGCTCACTTCCTTCTGTTTCTTTTTGTTCCCTTTAAATCTGAGTCTTTTGCAGGGTAGGTAGCAATATTTTGGTGCTGTGTGGTTAAATTGCTGATGATGGTTATGGTTTATGAAACTGAAATTTGGGGGGTGTGGGGTGCAGCTTGTTAAGGGTTGGGAGGGTTATGGTTTCTGCATTCCAAATTTATCTGTGAACTATAAGCTCTTATTTGATCATCATAAATTTGGCTAAAGGTCCATACTGGTGCAACAACTACATTAATTCTTGCCTGTGAAAAAAAAATTGATTTCTTCAGATTGTTTTATTTTGAGTGTAAAGGGAGAGAGAGAAAATAGAAGAAAGAGAACTCCCATTGAGAGAGAAAGAGAGTTGGAATTGGATAATAATTGATGTCTTTCTTCTTTCGTTTAGTTAATTGTTAACTAGTTTAACTTTTTCCTTACACATTGGTGACAGAATTGAGATAATGGACGTATTCCTGTGGGTCTTGTAAACAAGTAATGAATATGAATCTTAACTGAAATATTAGGAAAAGCTATTGAGTAATAATAGAGATATCGTATTATTTTATTTTCTACCAACCTGTGTTCCTAAAGGCCTGTGGGCTTGAAGGTCATGTTCAGTGAAGTCCCCTCTTCCCTACATTATGAAAATATCTTCCATGATGCAGTATTATGATAATAAATATGAAGTTGAGTTTAAATTTGACAATAAATTAACTGATAACTAATATTCATAACTTCTGTATTTATGTTCCACAGGTTGTTGCTATCACAGTGTTTTGCTTGTTAGTGGTAGCATTTTATGCTTTTTTTGCTCCTTTCCTTGGAGGCCGAATCTGGGAGTATGTTCTCATTGGCGTCTATTCCCCAGTGGTATGTAAATTATCTATAGATATGACTTATTCAAGTGTACCTTCTTGTTGGCAGTACTATTGGTTGAAAACTTGAAATTGTCTTATGAAGCTGGCCCATTAGATAGGCTTCATCATCAAAATTTAATTAAACTTGAAAATACGTAGATGAAACCAATATTTACGAAGTGTATGAGAAATAAACATAGGCATAAAATAAAACAACACATAAGTGAAGAGTAAGAATAGGCCTCTTCTTAGCAAGCCATTTTCTTGAAACTTAATATCATTGTCGTGTCAGTTTTTAAATGTAATTTCCGACATTGGGTAGGTTTTGTATCTATAGTTGCTGGACATTCTCATATTATTTTGATTAATGCTGAGTTTGTGTTGTCATATATGGGGGGTTAATGCGTTCACTTGATTCATCACCAAGGTTCTCGATCTTCTCACATATTTGACATTACAATTTAAATTGATTTTTCTGCTTTATTTAATTGAAGGGTTTCCTCAAATGCAGGCACTGCTAGTTTTCATTCTTTATGTTCGTTCTACTGCTATTAACCCGGCGGACCCGGGTATCATGTCTAAATTTGATCCTGATTTAATTAATGAAGCAACGGGAAAGCATGAATATTCTGCCCATGGTCTGAGCAGAAAATTTGATGAAGTTAGCAATGGAACGCATTCATGTGAATCCTCTGCTTCTCGGAGTTCCTTTGCAGGTGCCAACTCTAGTAAGAAAGGTTCAGTTGAGTCTGTGAAATCCAATGCTGAAGTTATTGCCCCAAGAAGGAATTTCTTCTGCCATCTTTTTGGAGGAATTTTTTGCGCAATCTTTGTTCTTGAAGATTGTCGCAAACAAGATGAAGCAGCTGACAAGGAAGGCACAGGCGAAGATGCACTGTTTTGCACATTGTGCAATGCTGAGGTAAGTAATTAGCCTCTGCCTTTTGTACTAGTTCTTGGACTTGTTTCTCACTCGCACTACCTTACCGTGAATTCTTCACATGAAGACTGTAAAAGAATATTGCTATTATTAATTTGTACCCAGTGGTCATCTTTTTCGCTACCTAGTGAATTTTGGATGAGGAGCTATATACGATCGCCAACACTTCCAATTTCATTATTTACTTTAGACAGCGCGGTTTGAGGAGAACAAATAATCATTCCAGGAAGTGGAATCTGTTGTTCAGATGCCGGAAAGAAAAATGTGAAATGATTCATAAATTTGGGACTGAGGAATTAATTGTGTTGATTTTAAAGCTTCTTACTGTCTTATTTTCTCATTTATGTTGCATAGAACGTCAAATAAATCTGGACTTATGCCTCTTGCATTTTATAGTCAAGTGTTCCTGAGTCTCTGAATTATATTTGTATATTTATGGTCATGCAAAGATTCTCTTGCACAGTTAATACTGCTTCAATAATGTGCTTCTCTGCCCTATTTAATTCCTTATAGGTTCGCAAGTTCAGCAAGCATTGTCGAAGTTGTGACAAGTGTGTTGATGGATTTGATCACCATTGTCGGGTATGTGATGTCATGCATCTTTCATGTATAAATAATTTTTTGCTTATCGAGGAAGCTAACAACATTGATTTCATGCTCTGTAGTGGCTCAATAATTGTGTGGGGCGAAAAAACTATGCGACTTTTATCTCACTTATGGCCGTGAGTTTAGTGTGGGTAAGTTTTGAGGGGAGCTATGGGATTGTGACCCTAATGTACTTTGGATGATTAATTTCTCCTCATCTTTTGGCACAGCTTCTTATTGAAGCTGGAGTGGGCATTGGTGTTCTAGTTCGTTGCTTCGTCAGTCAGCATTATATGGATGCCGCAATAGTTGATAGGTTAGGCAATGGTTTCTCTCGTGCCCCGTTTGCGGCTGTTGTGGTAATGCCATCCTGTTATATCATATTAGCATGCAATCATAAACTAGAGGCATTCTTATTTGATGATCCCATTTCATTCCTCAGGCTATATGTGCAGCAGTGTCTTTGCTGGCTTGTGTGCCATTGGGGGAACTTTTTTTTTTTCACATGATCCTAGTTAGAAAGGTTAGTCATTGGAAATCTTATTTTATCCAGAATGTGGTGGGGGTATCTGAATTGCCCTTCCATTTATCTGTTTTTTGTTTATTTCAGGGGATTACAACATACGAATATGTTGTGGCAATGAGGGCCATGAGTGAAGCACCTGCTGGGGCATCTGTAGATGAGGAACTCCCAAACATTCTGTATTCCCCGACTGGGTCTGCAACGACTGGTTTTAGTGGTGGAAGCTCTTTGGGACTGCAATATAAGGGAGCATGGTGCACCCCTCCTCGCGTTTTTGTAGATTACCAGGTATACATCTGCATTATTCTGTGTAATTATCGCCATTATGAACGCACTCTGCTTTTGTAATTTGGATATCAGGAAGAAGTTGCGCCACAGTTAGGACCCGGAATAGTCCCATCTACTGTTGATCCGGATGCAACTGGTTTGGTTGATAAGGGGAACAAGGGACCAAAAAAAGGTGTTCGGATCAGTGCTTGGAAGCTTGCTAGACTGGATTCAAACGAGGCAATGAAGGCGGCTGCAAAAGCACGGGCATCATCTTCCGTACTGCGCCCCGTTCATTTGGCCGACTATGAAATAAATTCCAGTGAGAATGGCAGTGTTAGAAGCAGTATGAGCACTGAAAACGGAGGAAACAAGGATACGAGGAATGAGTATAGACTTTCCCCTTTGAGAAACTCTTTTGGTCCGAGTCAAGGTAGTCGGGATGAATATGAAACTGGCACCCAGAGTGTGAGCAGTTTCAGCAGCCCGGGTCACGTTCATGAGTCTGTGTTATTAAGTCCTATTCCGAACCCGCTAGCCAGTTCAGTACCTGTTGTGGTCCCAGATCAGGCATTCACCTCTAGAGCTCCTCCCCCGATCAAGAACAATAACTCCTCAGGATTTGATGAAAAAATCATGCAACGGCATAACGTTGTGTTGCTCTCTGCTCCGGCTGCTCAATCAACTTCCTTGATCAGAGACATTAAGCGAACGTCTGTGGTTTGGGATCAAGAAGCTGGAAGATACATCTCCGTTCCAGTATCAGCTTCAGAAGGCCGTAAACGGCCATCTTTACCAGCAAATGCTAATGCGCCAACGAGTAATCAAGATAAGCGGCAACCAGCAGCAGTCCAAGCGGAGAAGCTGATGTACACGGGAGAATCCATCTTCTTCGGTGGGCCACTTCTAAGTGCTCCGATCAGGGCTGGATTGAAAGAGGATAGAGTGCCCAGGTATAAGAGGGATGCCGTCTCAAACCAGCTCCCCATCTTCATTCCTGGTGATTTTGAGCTAAACCCTCCATCTGGATCGGGTCTGAAGTAAGTATGGAGTGCATACTCAAGGTGATCATGGGAGTGGAAGTAGAAGAAACCTCTGAAAGGGAGCTGAGCTGTCTGTATTTGAAGCCCCGGCGGAACCTCCACCTCCATTAGGTGGTGTTCAGTGGGAGGAGGTTCCAGCGGTTTGTTCTCATCATTCTTTCAACTTAGTTATGGTCTTACCACGAAAATACTAACTTACTTTTGTCTCAACTAAAATTTCTCCCAACCCTTTTTGTTATTTACATTTAGTAGTATATGTTTTTTAACTGTGATTCATCCATCTATTTTGGGTGTAATGGTGGAATTTAAATTCTAACTATTGCTATTTTTATTGTTTTCCCCATTACTCAGCTTCTATCAACTATCAAGATTCAAGGATAGATATCTCATCCTAATTTTTAAACTTTATCAAGTGTAATATGAGGATATAACATTAAAATAAAACTACTCCCCAGAGTAACAATGCTTCATTACACAATTATTAATTAAGCGTGACAAATCACAAAACAATGGTGCAACATGTTATTTATTACATTAAATACTCCTCAAGGATGGGATTGCTATGGGTTTTCATAACTAGGAGATTGTAACTGATCACTTATTTTAATAGGAGCATTTTTTTTTCTCAAATATTCTTTCTCTCTGCATCAATTAATCTCTTTTACACGTATCAACATTCACATTTTACAAATTAATTTAATATAAAATTAAATTATGGAGTATATGATTTTCAAAACTACTTACAACAATGTATTTAGAATTTTGATAATGGATAATATTAATTAGTGCTCAATGCATGCATCACTCCTTTAATTAATTAATTTATATATTCTTTCTCAAAAACAAAATCAGATTTGAAAAAAAAATTCAATTTCAAAACAGTACGTGCATGTCACCTCATTATATGTAATCAATTACAAATGCATTAATAATAAACTAGCTAACAATTAGTATATATATGGTGATTATTATTCATCAAAATTTCTAAATTAATCCATCTATTTTAAACACACCATTTGGTTCATTAAAAAAAGAAAAAGATAGGAGCAATAATATTAGAGAATGTAAAGAAGAGTGGGAAATTAAGAAAATAATATAAATCAGAAAATCCAACAACACAATTCAAGAAAAACATACTATATACCAACACACATATATTGGTAAATTAAGAAACGTGATGTAGTGGAATACAAATAGAAAGTTTTAGGGTGGATCCATCCTTGTCAAAAACAAGCATCCAATAAGCAGCAGCAACATAGACCAGCACAACTGCAAAAGACAAATAATGAAAAGGAAAATACTAGTAATAAATTTGGTTGGATAAATTGGAGGGTTTAGAGATGTATTTAAGTAAGATAATTAAAGTAGAAAATTACCAGCCTCTCCAGAATCCATCACCTCTGGACTTGGTGTCGGGCGGAGGAGCTTCATCATAGCCAGCTTTGGTTGGATGAGCAGCCGGAGGCGGCGCTGCCATGTATCCGCCCTGGGGCTCCGCCGGAGGATAAACTCCTGCAAACACCAATCAATGAATTGAATTGACACAAAAGAGGAGTGAATTAATTAACTAATTAATACTACATCATATATATATATATATATATCACCTTGAGGCTGGTTGTAGTTGCTCATGGCTGAGTGTTTTTGTATTATGGGATCAAAGAAGAAGATATATCACACATATATATTATAGCTAAGGGTGGAGTGGGTGGTGAAAGTGGAGTGGGTGGCGGAGATGACTTCACTTCAACCACGCTACCTGAGGAACAATTATTTCATTTCTACTAATTTATGTATTCTAATACATTCATTTATATTTTGTAATAATCTGCATTTTCTCTACTATTTTATTTTATATGGACTATTATTTTTTTAATAAGGAGGGTCATGATATTATGTACACATAGTGCTAGACTGCACATATATAGCTGCATTTTTTTAAAAAAATATGTTCTTGATATCTATTCAAAAAAATTTTAATGTGAATAATTAAATGGTTGAAAGACGATTTTGTGACTGCGTTTATCTTTTTCCTATTTCCTATTATGTCAGCTTATTGACTTACTATTATTTAGAATTAAATGGAGTAGTTGTGTATGAAGAATATTGCAAAATTTCTTATTTTCATTCATTATCAATATTTTTTTTTCTATACTCCAATCTATCACATTTGAGATACTCCACTTTATAAGCTGTTATCCTTAAGGGGTAATTTACTTTTGGGTATGTGATATATAGAGATGTGTATAATGAAATTTATTTGATTAGTGATTAATTATATTATTATTTGGTATTATGGAAAAATGAGATTGTTGATAACTAGGTATTAGTTATTTTAGGTTTGTCATTGAGTATTAACGAATGAGATAATAAGTAAAATGACATATTTACCCCTTATTTATCTTATTTATTTATTTATTTATTATTAATTTATTATTATTATTTTAATTTGGGTTTAAAATGATATATTCTTCCAAACCCTCTTTCTCAGAGATTCAATATGTTCTCCACCGCAAAATTCTCCACAACTCACAAGCTAGAATGGTTCCTCTGAAAATTTCTCCACCTCAATAATTCTCCAGAAATTGGTTCTTCTACAATAACGAGATCCATGGCAGCCGCGACGGCGCTGGAGTTCTTGCTGAGCTTCGTGCCTGCGCCGAAAATGTCAGAGATGGAGATCTCTCTCGGGTGGACGACGGACATAGTCGAAGTGGAGGTTGAGATGATGAAGATGGTGGCCATTGTGATGAATAGAGTTGGGTCGGTGACTTGATGGGGTTGATGAATAGAGTTGGGTCGGCTGGTTTGATGAACAGATTGGGGTTGGTGAGGTCGATGATGAACAAATCAGTGGGGGTATGTGGGAATAGAAAATGAAAATGAAGATGAACTAATTTGAGTTCTGCATACATTGTTCTTCAAAACTTCTCCTCATACGGCGATGAAGATAACCTGTAAAAGTACGCTGAGTATGAGATCTCAATAAAATAATTATCTTAAGATAAACTGTAGATAGATAGATTCGTCATAATAATGGTGTATTGGAAATATATCAAAGTTTCATGTTCTCCACGTAGTCATAACTGTTAAGGCTTAAGCCACTTTTATTAATATATAAAATAGATATATATTTATCCACGTCAAATACTGGTTTTATATATAAAACCAGAGTAAATACATTTAAGGATATATATGGCATAGTCATTGTTTTGTAACTAAATGGCTGCTGACGTACATTCCTGAAAGACACCGAACAGTAATTCTCCATAGAGAGTAGAGAATCCATATCCACATGCACAAATTATGTGATAGCATTTCTTTGTGGCTAGTTGGCAAAAAATGAATGTATGTAAGGAACCAATACAATAACTTATATCAGACGACAAAGCTTTCATAAATCATATTAACCACTTTTCTGATTCTATGGAGTCTTCAGTGCATTCCAGCAAGTACCTTCACACACATGGATGACTTAGGGAGTTCAATCCATTTCTTTTAACAATTTCAAAGTTTTTCCATCTCCAACATGCATAGCAGTTTAAACTTTCAAGAGCTCCAGCAATCAAACCACTAATAACTTACAGTAGTGATGTATAAATTTTGCTGAATTCAACATTCGACATTCCAAAATTGTACAAAATTTTAACCTGGAACATTAAGGATAGAGGGCATCTTTTGTATACCTGCCCGAAGAACTAAAAGCGATGAACTCTGCAATTCAACTGGGCAAAGTAATATCATACCTCTTCTTCATTTCACTTTCTGAAATCTCTTATTCATTTAACTCAGTTTCCAACTGTCCCTAAATGCACTTTGTAGCAAGTCCATAATTAAATGCAAAGAATAAAACCAAAAAGTATAGACTCGTACGTTCAAAGCCTCCACACTTTGCACATTATTTCAACTCATATAAATTATCTCAAATATCTAGTACTAGTTTAATTTTCATTTAAACCACCTGATCACTAATTTCTATGATCAAGAAAACCATATACACACGTAAAACTTCTATAAGACATTAAGTCAAACACCATATAAGATAATAGACGCATTTCATTAATCTTGTAGTATATGCGTATTGTTTCTTCATTAGCCCAAATGTATAAGAAAGCAAGTATGCTACACATAATACATTCTAATTGCCAAGAGCAAGCCAAAACATTGTTCACTCACCTCAATTCCACGATGAAAAGAGACGGAAAACAGAACATAGGAGTGCTCATAAAACACTTAGATCACATTTTCACATCCTCCTGCACCCCCACTCTGATTAATTTTTATAGTAAATGCACTCAAGGTTAAACATCCAAGCAACACGCTGCACAAATGGATGCTATGATAAAAAGGCTTCAAGGCATCTGAACCAGTTAATTGCAATGATTTACAAGCAATTTCAGAAAATCATGCAAACTCCAAAATTTGCTTGGTAATTCAGACGTGAAGCTATATATCTGAGCGAAAAGATGCACATTAGCTCATCTTCAAAATAATAGTCATGCAAACAAGTTTCAGTGTATGTTTATCTACCATTGTTTGCGAAAAATCTCTAAAGACAACATGGACTCAGTTTTAAAATCATTCAATTCAATCTGAATTTCAAAATCTTCAAGAAGCAACATGCTGTAATCCTAGCATGGCTATTGTGTTTACAGAATTAATAACTCTGCTGAGCATTGAAATATTCATTTGCTATGTCTTAAAACAGATAGCACAATATGTGCAATCATGTATGCACAGAAATATGTTTGTTTTTCAATCGGAGTTTTAGAATAATTCTTTAGATGTAATCTTAGTATCTAATCTCCAACACGGCTTGTTGAAAATGTAGAGCCACAAAAAAATAAGTAAGACTTGTGAGAGTACACTCGTCATCCAACTCTATCTTCCATCAATGGAATTCAAAATTTGTCAACTAAAAAAGTGAACATATTTCCATCACATAAATCAGCCACCAACGCTTTGATTATCACTTAAAAGGAAGATTTAAAGTAAGTTTGCAGATGGCAGCAGAGAGTAGGCTATTGCAAAAACCCAAGCATAAATGCCAAACGATGATTTATCCCATTTGTGTTGCTATGCACCAAAAATTCGATTTTGTGTCACCTTCACAGTGATTGCACAAGCTTGTTAGGCTCACAAGATTGATTGGATATATCATAATCTAGATAGAAATAAAAGAGATACCTCAATTACACATTTTAGGCTATGCTTGCTCCTCTACTTGATGAGAGCTCAATGCCCAAATATCACCTTTGAGATTCCTTGCTAGCAATAGCACTCTTAATGACACATCTCAATTCTTGCTAGGCACTATATTAAACAGCTGCTCTTCGTTAGCTTTGATAATTTACATGCACTTAAGTACTGCACAAATAAATGTTGCACCATTCATTGAAGGAATCTCAACAACAAAAATTGTGTCGAACATATATTGTACAGAAAATGCTGCGAATTGCTTTATCATTTTCAGATTTGAGAAGATCAATTATTTCTATTTTCAATAATCTGGAAAATCCAGTTTTCAAGTTACTGATATGTCTTGTAGACGGGCTGATATTCTAAAATCTTGATATTAAGTCTCACGCTTCTATGTTTCAATATATCTAGGAGAGGGGCTCAAACCCCAAACCTGTAATTCTCCAGGCTCAAACCTAGACGTCGAAGCTCGTGCTTCTAAGTCTCAATATCTCCAAGGGAGAGGCTTAAACCTCAATCCCTTCATTCTTAGGCTTAAACCCAGACGTCGAAGCTCATGCTTCTAAGTTTCATTAACCGGATACAAAACTAATTTGAGTTCTGCAATCTTCTCCGTACATTGTTTTTCAAAACTTCTCCTCATACGGCGATGAAGATAACCTGCCAAAGTACGCCGGAGAGCGTAGACCCTCCGACGCTCAAGTCAGTATTGTTGGAGTAAATCAGATTTTTAATGTGAAGTTTGAAAGTCTTTCTTCTACTCATTTATGTTGGTCAAGTTTTTTCATTAATTTTCTAGTTGTCCTTCAACATTCTGCTCCTATAAATAGGAGATGTATTTCATGATTTGATGTAACACAAAAAGGTGAAATCACCTAAATCAATATATCAATTTTCTTGGCAGAATTCACGATCTGCAATCTTAGTTTCAACAAACTGGTATCAGAACCAGAAAATTAAAAAAAAGAGAAGAAGATGTAAACCAACTCGTATCTCTTATTCCTCGGTTCAACGGCGAGAAGTTCGATTATTGGAGCAACCTCATGAAGTTGTGTCTTGAATCTCAAGACTTATGGAGTGTGGTTGATGCAGGCATTGGTGCACCGGAAGATGAGTCAACACTCACCACTGCCGAAAAAGATCTTTTGAAGAGTAAAAGGCAGAAGGATAGAAAAGCTTTATTTCAAATCTATCAAGCATTGGAGATTCCGGTTTATGAAAGGATTTCGAAAGCATCATGTGCGAAGGATGCGTGAAATTTGTTGAAGACCACGTGCTCCGGGCAAGATCAAGTAAAAAAGGTTCGGCTACATACGTTGAGGGGAGAATTCGAAAAGCTTGAGATGAAAGAAAATAAAAAAATTTCAGATTTTTTCAATCGTGTTACATCCATCGTAAATCAAATGTCATCAAATGAAGAAGTCGTTGAGGCTCAAAGGGTCATCGAGAAAATTTTGCGGAGTTTGCCGGTCAAGTTCGATCATGTTGTTGTTGCAATTGAAGAATCAAATGATCTTTCTTCAATGACAGTTGAAGGTTTGCAAGGAAGATTGGAGGCTCATGAGGCTAGAATTCTTCAAAGAAGCTCTCAAACAAATTCTTCTCATGACCAAGCTTTAAAATCAAGCTTCACTTCAAATAGAGGTCGTGGTTCTTATCGTGGACGTGGCAGAGGTCGAAGTGGAAGTGGTGGAAGGCAATCTGGTCATTCTACAGAAAGAAGGAACGATGAATCAAAGAAGGAAGAAAAAGCACCCTTCCAAAACTTTCCAAGAGGAAGAGGTCGGGGGACGTATAAATGTACGAAACCTTACTTTGAATGCAATTTTTGCCACAAGCCTGGTCACAAAGAAAATGATTGTTGGGAGAAGCATCCCGAAAAGAAACCAGTTGCTGGGTTCATGCATGAGAATGAAGGTGCGTGTTCGGAAACTTTGTTGATAGCCTCGGATGGAAACGTTGAAAATATTTGGTACTTAGATAGTGGTGCAAGCAAGCACATGACGGGAAATAAAAATCTATTCTCTACTCTTAAAGTAGCTAACCATGGGCAGATGACTATTGGAGATGCAAAGTCGTATAAAATTGAAGGTGTTGGTGAGATAACCTTCGAAACCAAATCTGGAAAAATGGAGAAGATGGCTGAGGTATTTTATGTACCTGGTTTGCGCAGCAATCTTTTGAGTGTGGGTCACTTGGTAAGAAAAAGTTTTGATATAAAATTCTTTGGAGATAAGTGCATCATAAAGAAGAAAAATCAGCATGTTGCTAACATTGCTTTAGGGTCAAACAATCTGTTCCCTATAAAGCTAAATGTTGTTGATAATTCATGTTATATTGCTACTTGTAATGAAGAAGTCTCGAAGTTGTGGCATGATCGATATGGTCATTTGAATTTTCGAAGCTTGAGAGAGCTGTCCAACAAAAGCATTGTTCAAGGATTGCAAAAAATTGCTGCTAACTATGAAGTGTGCGAAGAATGCCAATTGGGAAAGCATCATCGTGATTCTTTTTCATCAAAATCAAAATGGCAATCAAGATCACCTTTGGAGCTTGTTCATACGGATCTTTGTGGACCTATGCAAGTTCCATCGCTTGGAGAAAACAAGTATTTTTTGCTATTTGTTGATGATTTTACAAGGAAGATTTGGATTTATTGTGTGAAGGAAAAATCAGAAGCACTCTTCCATTTCAAAGAATTCAAGCTGCAAGTGGAAAAATCTTCTGGGTTTCAAATAAAGAATTTGCAAAGTGATCGTGGAGGAGAATACATGTCTTCATCTTTTGAAGTTTTTTTTCGAAATCATGGAATTCGACATGAATTTACAGCACGCTATTCACCACAACAAAACGGTGTTACGGAGCGAAAGAATCGAACAATTATGGAGATGGTTCGATGCATGTTGAAAAAAAAAATCTTCCAATGAATTTTTGGGGTGAGGCGGCGTCTTGTGCTGTTTATTTGATCAACCGATCACCTACGAAGAAGCTGGATGGTGCCATGCCAAATGAGGTTTGGTATGGTAAAAAGCCAAATGTTAGTCATTTGAAAGTTTTTGGATGTCTTGCATATTCTCACATTCCTAATACTTTAAGATCAAAGCTTGATGACAAATCCGAGAAGTGCATCTTTATTGGGTACAGCCAAAGGCCTACAAGCTTTACAATCCAAGAATAAATAAAATTGTGATCAGCAGAGATGTTTGCTTTGATGAAAAAAATTGCTATGATTTTTCAGAATCTGTTGGAGTGCAGGAGTGGAGTACTCTTACCCTTGAAGAACCTTTGCAGCAAGAGTCTGATATAGTTGTTGATGAAAATAAAGAGGTGCAAAATTCTCCAACACAACATTCTCCATCTTCGCCGCCAAGGAGAACGAGATCGTTGCGGGAAATTTATGAAACAATTGAAGAAGTGAGCATAGGTGATCAAGTATACTTTGCTTTCTTTGCAGGAGAAGATCCTGTTACTTATGAAGATGCATCATCCAATGAAAAATGGCTTCATGCCATGAAGGAAGAAATGAACTCAATTGAGAAAAATGGAATATGGGAGCTTACTACGTTGCCTCCACACAAATCCGCCATTGGAGTAAAGTGGGTTTTCAAAACAAAAACAAATTTGGATGGCTCGATAAATAAGCACAAAGCTCGTTTGGTTGCGAAGGGATATAAGCAAAAAGAAGGAGAAGATTTCAATGAAGTGTTTGCTCCCGTTTCAAGACTTGATACGGTTCGATTGGTGATTTCAATTGCTGCTCAAAATGGTTGGAAATTATTCCAAATGGATGTAAAATCGACATTCTTGAATGGTTTTCTTCAAGATGAAATTTATCTTGAGCAGCCTCCCGGGTTCATAAGAAAAGGAGAAGAAGAGAAGGTGTACAAGCTAAAAAAGGCGTTGTACGGGCTGAAGCAATCACCCCGTGCGTGGTATGATCGAATCAATGATCATTTTTTGAGGAATGGCTTTGAAAGGTGTCCATATGAGCACACTCTTTACATCAAAAGGAGTTCTAAAGGAGATATTATGATGGTAAGTTTATATGTTGATGATCTTGTTTTCACTGGAAATAATATGGAGATGCTAGCAAAATTTAAGAAATCCATGTTGGATGAATTTGAGATGACTGATTTGGGAGAGTTGCATCATTTCCTTGGCATAAATATTCAACAATCCAAGAAAGGAATTTTCATTTCTCAAGAAAAATATGCTGCTGAATTGTTAAAGAAATTCAAAATGGAGAATGCAAATCCAGTTGCAACTCCATGTGTTGCAGGTTTGAAATTGAGTAAGAAGGGAGAATGAAAGCTTGTTGATACAACGATGTTTCGAAGCCTTGTTGGAAACTTGATGTATCTCACAGCAACAAGGCCTGATCTTATGTTTGCTGTAAGCTTGTTGAGCAGGTTTATGGAGAAGCCATATTCGAATCATTGGGAAGCTGCAAAAAGAATCTTGAGATATATCAAAGGAACGATGGATTATGGTATATTCTACAAAGCTCATGAACAAATTAAACTTGTTGGATATACTGATAGTGATCTTGGTGGAAGCATTGATGATTCAAGGAGCACGTCTAGTTATGTATTTAATCTTGGAAGTAGAGTAATTTCTTGGTGTTCCAAGAAACAACCAATTGTGGCACTTTCCACCACTGAAGTGGAGTACATCTCAGCTTCATTAGCTGGATGTCAAACCTTATGGCTTAGAGGAATTTTGGAGCAGCTGAACTTTAAGCAAATTGATCCTACGGTTATCTATTGTGATAATAGTTCAGCCATTTCAGTTTCAAAAGACCCAGTTTTGCATGGAAGAACCAAGCATATCCGCTTGCGTTTTCATTTCCTAAGAGAACTTGTTAGTAAAGGAGAAGTTAAGCTCGAATATTGCCGAAGTGATGAACAGGTTGCCGATATTTTTACGAAGCCTCTTGGTGGACCTATGTTCTCAAGGAATGTTACTGCGTTGGGAGTTCAAAGCAAGTCTGATTTAGGGGAGGCATTGTTGGAGTAAATCAGATTTTTAATGTGAAGTTTGAAAGTCTTTCTTCTACTCATTTATGTTGGTCAAGTTTTTTCATTAATTTTCTAGTTGTCCTTCAACATTCTGCTCCTATAAATAGGAGATGTATTTCATGATTTGATGTAACACAAAAAGGTGAAATCACCTAAATCAATATATCAATTTTCTTGGCAGAATTCACGATCTACAATCTTAGTTTCAACAAGTATGAGATCTCTACAAAATAATTATCTTAAGATAAACTGTAGATAGATAGATTCGTCATAATAATAGTGTATTGGAAATATATCAGAGTTTTCTCTCATTCACGTTCTCCACGTAGTCATAACCGTTAAGGCTTAAGCCACTTTTATTAATATATAAAATAGATATATATTTACCCACATCAACCTCATTATTAAATTTTGGTATTATTAATCTCACCTCCTAGGCTGAGCTGAGATGCAGAATACCATAGGAATGGTATTAATAGTTTCAGGCCGAATTTTTTACCGGTATTATGCATACCTTGAGACAAATGAGGTATAATGAGGGAAACTGTATCAATACTGCCTTAATACTGGCAAGCAAACGAGCACTAAATGTTCCTATAATAATTTGTAGAGCGAACAATGATGAGAGTACAATATATATGGAAAATGGTAGTACTTTGTATTGAGTTGTGTATTTTTTTTTTGAGTGTTCATCTTTTTGTTAATTTAATAAGTACTTTTCACTAATTTCTTTTTTAGGATTAATATAATTTTTTTAGGTAGTAAATAAAGTGTAAGATATTATATGTTCGCTAATTAGTGACATTTAAAAAAAATTAAAGTGTACTTAATTCGAGATTATTGAAATATGAAAGTTTTCATTTTTTATTAGTTATTATAGGGTGAATAAAAAAAAAGGAAGTATGATGTATGAAGATAATTTTATGATAAAGGTATTCAAACATTTATAATTAATTTTTCTTTTGTTAAAATCATGGATGAACATATCTAAACGGGTTTGAGTGTTGGGATTTGGGCCCAAAAGAGTGGGGCGAGATCGGACAAAAGCAAGTCCATTTCAAAGACCATATGTAACTAGCAGTGCAAGTGGATCAACAATGTAATTAAACAGTTGGATTATTTGATTTAAATTATACTCCGTCCCATTTCAAACTTTACGTTAGCCTTTTGAACGTGAATTAAGGAATGTAATATTTTAATGTGTAGTGGAGTGAAAGAAATAATATTTTAATGTAAAGTGGGTAGATGTATTAATGTGATGGGTGGGCCCATAGAGAGATAAATAATTAATTTGTGTGGATCCCATTTACCAAAAAAGAAAATGTAAAAATTGAAATGAGACGTCCAAAATGGAAATATGTAAAGATTGAAATGGGACATAGGGTATACATTTTTCTTGGTTAAATTCATATGGAGTATTTATTTAATGAAATTTTTAAAAAATGATAGTGCCATTTTATTTAACGTGTAGGCGCACCCTCAACTCAAATTATGTTTGCATATGAGTTTAATTGGAAAAAAGAAAAAGAAATATTTCTAATGGTATTTTCAAATGAATTTTATTATAAGAGATAAGAGAATAAGATAAATGTTTGCAAGAGTGAAAATATCATTGGTATTTTTATTTTATTTTATTTATAATCAGTGGATAAAGATTGTGGTTTTGGTGTATTGTTTAGAGGGAGCCAAACACGTCCTAAAGTGAGACACCTGCGTGTGTGTGCGGACAGATTCTCTCTCTCTCCAAATGAAAACACAAGGAGACAAAAATAGACGCGACTCTAACCGCTTACTATGTGTATATGTCAGTGCCCGAGTCTTATTTATTTATTATTTTTTTGTCAGCTTCTAAACCCTAAGTACGGATATTTCACTGAATAGGGTTTTCATCGCTCTATCTGTTTCTCTGATTCCACTTGGGGTCTGGATTTATGCCTAATTATGGACGCCACAGATTTCACTCACTTCACCAACCTCGCCAGCAGCTCTCTTTCTGGTTTGAACCTCTCTGCTTCCACCTCAATTTATCCATTTTTTCCTTTTCTCATTTCATCTGATTTTGTTTTTAATTTTAATTTGGTCCTGGTAGAGATAATTGGGCGCGTTCAAGCTTTGTCAATCTTAGCGTGGATTTCATTTATGCTGAATGTTATCTTTGCGGCTTATGATTTGGTTTAATTCTTTATGCAGGTGACGCCATGTTTGATGCATCCCAGTACGCATTTTTTGGGGAAAATGTGATGATTGAAGTGGAATTGGGTGGGTTGGATGAAGAAGACGAAGTATTTAATGGAAATGATGGAAGATTTGGTGGCGAAGAGGAGTTAAATGAGTATCTTCTCTTTGAGAAAGATGAGGTTTGCATATACAAATCTTATTTCATGATCATCTATGGCGTCGAGTGTTCTTTGAAGTTTGGATGTTTTTGTTGTGCTGTTTGTCTTAAAATGCTTCGCTTTACCTAGTATAAATTGTTGCTTGTTACTGCAGAAAGGCTTTTAGCATGTGGAAGAATATCTAAAGAAACCTGTGTTTTGCATTGTCATTATTTGTTTTACATTGTATATATTTTAATTTTTTTTGTCACTCTCCTTGCCCTATATTTCTTTAAGGCCTAGTTTTCTTCACATAGCTATTTGACTTAATGATTTAAATACTTTTTTTTTGTTGAACCAGGGTTCTGGATTAGGATCATTATCCGATATTGATGATATGGCAACTACATTTGCAAAAGTAAGATTCCCTGAAACCACTTCTAGCATATAATTCATTTTATGATTCTGAATTTGCATATTCTATTGATCCAAATCCATTATTCCTATCTTTGTCATATGAATAGACTTTTATTTATATTGCAATTTCAGGAGATCTTTGTAATGATTGCATACTTGATATGCAATTAGGATTGCAGTAAAAATATGATAATAGTTTCATGTGCTGTAAACTGAAACCATACATGTGATTTGTTGGCTTTCTTGCATGTATGTGTTGCTATTTTTCTTAAAGATCCTGTAGGTAAAGAAAAGGTTGCGAATTATCGTTATAATGTAAAACATATATAAAAAAAATATACTTATTTATGCACAAGGTAAAAGAAAAAGAAATAAACTTTTTTTACCGATTTTCCAAGAATAGTACTTGCAATATTTGATAGTAGTCTGATGCAAAGCTATGCATATTGCTGGTTTTTACTGTTGCATAGTACATTTGGCTGGGAAAGTATCTGATTGTATTATTTTCTTCGAGATAAACAACAGGGATACAACTTGAGCAACAGTGAGCTATGACATCTGGCATAAATGGGGATTTTGAATGATAGTAGTGATTCTGGAAAGTCATGTTAAGTTGATCGCAAAAATTTCTTGAAATTAATTTTGAAAGTCTGTCTAATGAAAGTTTTGCTGATCTCTTAGATGAAAGTCCTCAGTCTTGATCACCTTATTACTCGTATCAATTTTACTGTTCTTTTTGTTATTTTGCAGTTGAATAAAGTTGTTTCTGGACCAAGACATCCTGGAGTTATTGGTGATCGATCTGGATCTTTCTCAAGGGAGAGTGAGTTCGAATTATTTCTCTACCTGTCATTGTTTAGTTTATCTTTCCTCATTTGCAATTTTATTGCTGATTATTGTACTCACTTTGGATTTGTATTAACCAGTCACAGTTTTTTTTTTTTTTTTTTTTTTTTTTTTTTTAATGTCTTCCATTAATTTAGTTGAATCCTATTTTATTTGTTTATTTCTATGTATGAAGATGTTTGAAAACAATTTTACTGTGCCCCTAATGTGCTCATGTAGCCTGAGAAATTTGGCAAATGCTCAAGGCACAAATAAGCTTCAGATCATTTTCTCCATGTCCTGGGACAATGGAAGTTCTTTGAATCTAGTCGAAAATATTAAGAAATTGGAGACTCTTTAATTACTTGTAAAATGATGAATTGTGTTTGTTAGTAAAACTTAGGATTTGAGAAATACGAGTTAATGTCAAGCCATGCATTTAGTTAAAAATTTGTTTTCCCCTTTTAGGAAAAAATATGTTTTTTATAACATATCAGGGTGTCATGCAAAGGCTTGTTAATTTCTTGGCTTATGCAATGTAGTATTTTCGCTGTTGGATTCTTAATTGTGTATCATTTAATGCATCATTACCATTTACCAACTTTCATGGATCCTTGAAATGCCCTGTTTGTATTGTACGCTAATCATGTCTTGAAGCAACGACCCAAAAATTATAACACAAATCTGTTTTGATTGCTTGTGTATAACTTCCTCTTTGTAAATCATCTTCCTTGCTTTCCTATTTTACTTTATTTTGCTTTTTACTTTCTGCCCACTGACTAATTAAGGTAATATCAGGTTCATCAGCTACAGAATGGACTCGAGAAACCGATTTTCCAGATTGGCATGACCATCACATGTCTGACTCAGAATGTTATGAAGAAAGTAAGAGATGGTCATCACAGCCCCATCTGTCTTCAGTGTTTTTGCCTGAAAATAAACCATTATACCGAACATCATCATACCCTCAGCAACAGCCACAGCTGCATCACTTTTCCAGTGAGCCCATTATGGCCCCAAAGTCATCTTTCACTTCCTTCCCTCCACCAGGTTCTCAACAAACTTCTCTGAATAATTCACATCATCTTACTCAGTCATCTCTTTCTAGTGGACCTCAGTCCCTGTTCTCGAACAACTCTCAGTTATCTAACTCTTCTCTCCATTGGGCTGGCTTGCCTAGAGGATACCGATATAATTCCAACATATCAAACCTAACTTCAGCCAATCTATCTCGCAACCATCATTTACAAAACCATTGGATTAGTCATGCTGGTCTTCTTCACGGAGATCAATCTATTCTCTTGAACAATATCTTGCAGCAGCATCAGTATCAAAAGCTTATTTCCCCACAACAGCCTATACGGAACCTTTCTTTTCAACCATCTTTAGCCCATTTTTCAGCTGTACAATCTCAAATGTTTAACAGTGTTCCTTCACCTTCACATTTTAGTAAATACGGATTAACTGATAGGAGAGAACCTAAATCAAAATCATCACAGAAAGGCAAACATTCTGTGCGATTCTCCAACCATGGACCTGATGCTAGTGGCCATAGGAGTGACAGTAATTTTCCACAAATCAGATCAAAGTACATGACTGCTGAAGAAATAGAGAGCATTCTTAAGATGCAGCATGCTGCACATGGAAATGACCCATATGTAGATGATTACTATCATCAAGCCAGCCTTGCGAAAAAATCTGCTGAAACAAGGTCCAGATATCGTTTCTGCCCTTCCCACCCCAGGGAACAATCTTCTCGTTCCCGTAACAGTACTGAATCACAACCGCATCTCCATGTTGATGCTCTTGGAAGAGTTTCTTTTTCTTCAGTTCGTAGGCCGCGCCCTCTTCTTGAACTTGACCCTCCTCCCTCTGCTTGTGGAGATGCTGAGCAGAATTTAGTTGAAAAGACTTTGGAGCAGGAACCAATGCTTGCTGCAAGGGTAACAATTGAAGATGGGCTATGTCTTCTTCTGGATGTGGACGACATTGATCGTCTTTTACAGTGTAATCAACATCAAGATGGTGGAGGCCAGTTAAGGCGAAAGCGTCATATCCTGTTAGAGGGATTAGCCGCCTCTCTTCAGCTGGTTGACCCCCTCGGTAAGAGTGGCAACTCTGTTGGGCTGTCCCCCAAGGATGATATTGTGTTTCTAAGGATAGTTTCTGTGTCGAAAGGCCGGAAACTCATTTCAAGGTTTCTTCAGCTTCTTTTACCTGGTAGTGAACTTGGTCGAATAGTATGCATGGCCATCTTTCGCCATTTACGTTTTCTGTTTGGTGGAGTACCATCTGATGCAGAAGCAGCTGACACTGCTAATGATCTTGCGAAAAGGGTGTGTGCTAGTGTGAGTGGTATGGATCTGAATGCGGTGAGCGCTTGTCTCGCTGCTGTTGTTTGTTCTACAGAGCAGCCACCTCTGCGGCCCTTTGGCAGCCCCACTGGAGATGGTGCCTCAGTCGTGTTGAAATCTGTTCTTGATAGAGCAACTCAGTTGATAAGCGATCCTCAAGCTGGCAGCAAGTTGAGCAATGCTAATCCCGCTCTGTGGCAAGCTTCGTTTGATGCCTTCTTCGGACTGCTGACAAAGTACTGCGTGAGTAAGTATGAGAGTATTGTGCAGTCAATGATTGCTCAAAACCCAGAAAAGAAGCAGACGGAGGGTGCAAGAGGGGTGATGCCGGTAGAGCTTCTTCGCGCGAGCATCCCTCACACGAATGAGAGTCAGAAGAAATTGTTGGTGAATTTTGCTCAGCGGTGAATGCTGTTGGAGTAATGGTGTAAAAAATGCATGTGTTTGTGTGTGTGCTTTGGGCGGAATTTTAGTGCCTTGCCTGAAGTTGTGTTGTGAGGTTGGTACAAGGAATAAATCATCAAGTCTGTAGCAAAAACTCCACCTGTATTTCACAATCTCAGCATATCATTTAGATTTAGTACCAACCCTCAATCTACACCTCATCGTAATTGAATTCAATGATTTTGGATGCATCCTTAATTTAAGTATCACATTACGAAAATTTTTCTTCAAACATTCCTACCTGCTTTTAAATATAGAAAGTGTGATGGCACGGGAAAGAAAAAAAATATTATTTTAAAATCTAATAATTTATTTAGGTATTTAAATATTGAAATATACATGCATTTTTATTACATTTACATATTATTCATGTTAAATTTTGGAGAATTTCTTTAAAAATTAGTATAGTTTTGTTGGTAGGAATTCCTTCATAAATTGAGAACTTTCAATTCCTTTTCACTTTTCACCTTAAATACTGCAATTTATAGTTGAACATGAGTAAATACTGGGTTAGGTAAAAATAGCCCAATTAATAACAATTGTTCTTGATTCTTGTTAATAGTCATTGCAAAACAGAGCAACGATTGTCTCAGTTAAAACTTCACCAGAATAATATTATCTGAAGGACTCACAATCATTCGTGGAATGTACACATTACTTCCAATATTTCATTCATAAATTATTCTAGCCTCCAGTACATGATGAAATGAATTGGAGGATCATAATTATTAAAATTTAAGATTATGCATAGAATATTAAATAGCATCAATCATGCTAAATAAATATTAAGAATATCATAATTTTAAATTTTAAGATTATATACCGTGCATTAAAATTTAATTATGGAATACATGTTTAAGTTAAATAAATATTTCTATGAATCAATTTAAAGAGTTGTGTAAGAGAAACTGTAATTAGAGCTCCTATTAATTAGGATGAACCAATTAAATAAAAGAATATAAAAAAAATATATCAATATCTTGTTTATTCCATAAATACTCCCTCGGAGCTCTTAGTTTGCCAAGAACTTGGTCAACTATCTACCTCTCCGTACATACACACACAGACTAAAATGTCAATGCATGGTTCATTGCTTTTCTTATGCCTATATTTCCGCCTCTTAATTTATTTTATATCCTCATTTCATGCATTTCTTTACTTGTTTGTTATCCTCATGAAATTACCTCCACTTTCCTTCCATTACAACTTTCTCACTGCATTGGCTAATTATTAATCACACATCCTTTCATTTCTTTTTTTCCGTTTCTTTGCCCCCATTTCGCATTTTACTCTTCGTTTTTTTTATGGTCTTCTATTCTACTTGAGCTACTATTAGCCATTTATTTTTTTCCTTCAGTTTTCTTCTCTTTTCGGGTAAGTCATTAATTCAAATCTTCATGGAATTCAGTTTTGGAATTAATGCTTTTGTGCCATGCTTTTCCTTGCGTAATTTAATGTTGGTGTTTTAGAAAGGAACTGAAAGTCAAGAATTAGGAATGTTTTGGTATGATTTTGTTCAGAAAGGTGTGGTTTTTATCTGTCTTTTCTTAAATACTCCGCTCTATTAGATTAACTGCTTATCCATTTCCGTGAAATGAAATCTCTTCATTCTTAAAATGACAATCTTTGTGATCATGAAATAACAGGAAAGTTTGTTGGTGAGCAGGTGATTTCTGGGAAACAATAAATAAATATTCAATCTTTTCAGATTTGATTTCTTGATTTTGCTAATGAAATTGCTTAATTTGCATATTCTTGTTTTATGTAATAAGTTTATTTCGTGTATATACATGAACGTGATACTTGTATTTTTGTATCAGTTTCTCTTCCTTGCACACTTTTGTAGCAGTTTTAATCTAGAAAGTTTGTCCTCCTATTGAAGGTAATATCAGATTTTGAATTTTGAGTACTTGTATGATGCATAACACATTGCAACTTGATCAAAGTGGAGGGAGATATGGTCCATATAGTCGAGTCTACTTTGTAAGATTAATTCAAGATCAGCAGACTGGTTTAGAGTAGATGTTTAGAATGTCTAGTGTTTTCGAGGAAATCATTTGAAAACGGTGGCAATAGAGGAGACTTTTTCTACCCGGTGTTTGTTCTTGATGAATGGTTTGGGATGGGTTTGAAGTTGTGATTTTTCTTTTTTCATTAATGAAAATTCTTGATATTGTAGAAATATGCTGTTGAAGGACTATAATCCACATCTAGGGATGGATTACTTAGAGATCAAGAGGCGGAGCAACTTCACTCGGAAAGTTGTGTTGGTTGCTGGTGTCACCGCCCTCTTTATCTTCATGGTTAAGCGCCCATCTAGCATGAGCAGCTCCACCAAGGTATTCGTTTGATCTATTTAAATTAAATCTAGTAAAATATGGCTTCAAGTCTTTCTGCATCTTCAGTTTTCTGAGCACGAGCCTGGAGTAACGCACGTGTTAGTGACGGGAGGTGCAGGCTATATTGGTTCACATGCTGTTCTTCGCCTTCTCAAAGATTCATACCGTGTCACTATAGTGGTATGAATGTTGGTATATGCAAGGGAGGGGGTGAATCTTGTCTTGATTTTCTTTACATATTTTGGGTGTGTATTCTGTGGTTAGGACAACCTTTCCCGTGGGAACATGGGAGCTGTTAGAATCCTCCAAGGACTTTATCCAGAGCCTGGGAGACTTCAGTTCATATATGCTGATCTCGGCGATGCATCTGCTGTATCCTTCCTTTGCTTTCAAATGCTGGACTACTTTACTTCTTGACTGCTGCTCTTCCTTAAATTTCCATATTAGGTAGACAAGATATTTTCCGAGAATGCTTTTGATGCAGTTATGCATTTTGCTGCCGTTGCTTATGTTGGTGAAAGCACGGCTGAACCTCTACGGTAATAGTATCACACTCTCTTTCAGCGCTAAATTCCTTAATTAGTTGTCGTCGTCTCTCCTTGAAATAGCTGTGTGTGTAGGTATTATCACAATATTACATCGAATACTTTGGTAGTAGTGAAGGCAATGGCAGCACATGGTGTTAAGACATTGATTTATTCAAGTACTTGTGCCACGTATGGAGAACCGGAGAAGATGCCAATTACTGAAATCACCCCTCAAGTCAGTGACCAGATCATTCTTCACATTTATTTTTTATCACTTTGGATTATTTGATTAGTGATTTTAATTGTATGAGAGTAGGTTCCTATTAATCCATATGGAAAAGCCAAGAAAATGGCAGAAGATATAATCCTGGACTTCTCAAAGACATCAAACATGGCTGTCATGATCCTAAGGTCTCTCTCTCTCTTTCTTAATGCTGAGTCCTTACAACATACCTAGGTTCTGATAACACATATTTCAATGTGATCAGGTACTTCAATGTGATTGGTTCAGACCCTGAGGGAAGGCTAGGGGAAGCACCACGGCCTGAACTTCGCGAACAGGGAAGAATATCAGGAGCTTGTTTTGATGCAGCCAGAGGAATAATCCCAGGATTAAAGGTACCGTACACACATGTTCTTGTGAACATTAATTAGATGGCTGAGGAATGAGGTAATGTGCAGGTAAGAGGAACTGACTACAAGACTGCAGATGGAACTTGTGTGAGAGACTACATAGATGTTTCTGATCTAATAGATGCACATGTCAAGGCCTTAGCTCATGCCACACCTGGAAGGGTCGGGATCTACAATGTTGGAACAGGAAAAGGTCCATATACAAGATTCATGATGTGAATGGAATGTCCATATGATAGGTTGGTAGTGTTGTTTGATGATTTTTTATTACAGGTAGTTCCGTAAAGGAATTCGTGGAGGCGTGCAAGAAGGCAACGGGCGTGGACATAAAGGTGGATTATCTGAGTCGACGTCCAGGGGATTATGCAGAGGTGTACAGTGATCCATCCAAGATATTCAACGAACTCAACTGGACAGCTAAGTTCACTAATCTGCAAGAAAGTTTGAGCACTGCTTGGATATGGCAGAAGGCTCACAAAAACGGTTATGATAGTTGAATAAATTAGTTATAGTTTTGATAGATCAGCAGTGGGGATACATAGATTGTTTCCTTCTTGTTATATGGAGTAGTAATAATGACATAACATAAAATGTGATTTTATTGTTGAATTGATAGTGAATCTCAGTAATTATCAAAAAGTAATTCAATGGGTTAAACTGAGTGTTTATTTGTAGATATCCGACCCACACATGTCTCTCATTTCTAGGATTATTGCAATAAAATACTCTCTCCGTCCCAGATGTATTTACTATAGCTTTTGTGAGAGCTTTATACAGTCAAACGATGCAGTTTGACCGGGTATATAATTTGTATTGTACCATTTAGGATGCTAATTGCACATAAAATATATACAACCCATATCTAAATTAGCAATGTGAAAAATATTTAAAATATCATTATTTATGTACAATTTATGCGACTATTCTTAGTAAATATTTTATTTTCGTATTTTTCATTTAAACTTTTTATTTGAAATACCTTTTAAATTAGTTTCGTTCTTTTATAATTTTCAAAGTGATTTTTTTTTAAAAAAAAATAAAATTGTTATATAATAACAGGTAAGATTGTGAAATAATAGGAATTGTTTTAACATTTTCATACTAATTAAATGATAGGAGTATATAATGTGTAATTTAAAATTCATGCAGGGTGTAAATAGTCACATCATTTCCACGTTTAAAATTTATTTTTCTCTATTATTCATTCTCCCATAGAACTTCATGGATAAAAGATAGTTTTTTTTTTTTATTAAAAGAAAATCAAAATATGATGCACATATTTAACACAGTACTAATAGAATTAAGAAACTAGAGAAAGAAATATAAATTCATGTCCATTCATATAAATCAAAGTTAAATATTTCAATACTCAAAAATGGGTCATCAGCAGTATATCCATCAATCCACCTAATAAATGTTACAAGTATAGCAAAACTAATAATAAAACCACAATAGTTGGCCTAATCACTATTCGAACCCAAGCTGGCCAGATATGTTCAATCGCAAGGAAAAGGCCGACCATCAAAACTGGGCTCAGAGTACTATCACCTCTAATCAGTATTCGTCATTACCATCTTTTATACCTGAGATTGTATTGCTGGAGGAGCATCGTCCAGCTTGTGGTTTTCTGTTCACAAATGGTTATTACAACTCATCGTGCGCATCCGACTCAGCACCTGACTTGTCATTAGCCACATTGTCCGAATCACTGGTTGTTGGGTCTTTTGAAGAGGTCGTCTCTCCTGAATCTGCTTTCTCACCAGCACTTTCTGTTTCCGCCTTGGCAGGTTTCTCGACTTTAGGCTTTGGTTTGGGGATTCTATTCACACTTGCAACCTGCAGATTTGAACACGGACAAGGAATAAGCATATAAATAATCACTCGAGTAATATGAAAGCACATGAAAAGATTAAGGATAAAATACCTTCTCCTGGAGATCTAAAATCTTCCCGTAAACATCATCTGATGTGAAAGCCGGTTTGCTAAGTGGAGAAGTCCTGTTGGAGGTGACATTAAGAACTTAAGACATTGAGTGAATCTAAAACAGTAGAATAATCCAGAGGAAAAAGAACCAAACTAAAAATGTCAGTCCATACAACTCAATTATTGATATATGCTACCATTCTCATCGTTTTGCACATTTATTCACCAATGTGATGCATTATTGACAACAATTGTTTTGCAAACCCTGTATACTCGACCTATGAACATACAATAACTGGTGCAAAGTGCATACTATTAAGAAAAAATAAATAATTTCAAATTTGTTTTGAACTGGTGTTCTACTCGAGTTTTAAGGAAAAAATGCATAACTTCCATTTTAACATTATTCAAGTATCCTTCTTATGACCTATTCATAAATTACATGATGAGGAAACAGGAATAAGAAAATAAACTGGAATCCAAAACAAAACTTCGTATCATGGAATATAGGAAAAAACTTACTTCTTCTGCTCAGCCTCCTTCTCACTTAACCAACTTTTCAACTTTTCAGTTCCACGTAAGACCTAACCACAGATAAGAAACTGATGTCAGAGCTCCAATTGCTTAAGGTAGTACTTTAATTTTAAGACATGGTATGCCAGCATAACATAAGTATGCATTCTGAGAAGTGTAGTTGAGAACCTCATCTATTCTCTCTCTCTGCAGCCAAGATTTGTCCTTTTCCCATCCTTGCACAATCTGAAGTTTAAGGATGACAGAATTTAAAGATTGATCAGGTAATGCAAGTCCAAACATATATCCAAAAAATAGAGCTTACTTTTTAGCATAATTTGTATGCAGTAGAGTTAGTTAAATCTCAATAAAACTTCAACTGTGGGCTATTGGAATTTTCTAAAAACATAAATAAGTTAAATCACAGAAATGTTAATTTTTCATGAAAAATAAGCAGTTAGGTTGACTAAACCAAAGTTTCGCCTTCTGCAAACCCTGTGAAATTCAAAACGTGAACAATTCAAGGAGTTTAAATTATGTGAACAAAAGCAGAAAGTGAATTTACTTCTTCTTTTACATCCTGTATACAATTACAGTTAAGCTCTGATGAAATAAATTTTACACCTCAAAATATTGATGATTTACCTGCTGCATCTCCGTCAGATATCTCTGTGCATGTTCACATGCCGCTGGTCGAGCAGTGAGTTCAGTATGCCTATACCAAACAACTACTTGTAATTTCACTTTAAACATGAAAAAGATTTACAAATCATACAAATTGATAGAGACAAACCTAAAAAATATTGGGTCGCCAATAGCTGTCAACATGTCCAAGCGTTTTTGAAATTCAGTGGCAGAGGCATCTTCACCATCAGTATATAACCAATCTTCTACCTAAATCAGGGAATTACTTTAGTGAGTATTCAATTGAGATATTTGACTATAAAATGTGGGTAAGCATCTCCAAGGACGCAAAAAGAGAGAGAGAGAGAGAGAGCAAACCTCATTAAGTTTTTCGATGAAAGATTGTCTCTCTTGTTCAGAAGAAACTTTTTCAAACTCTTCGGATGTAAGCTAAGTTATCAGCAGTCAGAAAAGCACGAGTAAGATTATTAAATTAATAAACTACAGAGCACACTCCACGCATTTGAAAATCGAATAACAAAACTAATAACAGTTGAATGATCTGAATATACAGGAGAATGGAAAAGCCATCTTGGCCCCAGCAAACATGCTTAGGTAGCAATGAAAAGGGAAACAGAATGCACACAGAAATAATATCAAGCTCATTTACACGAATAATAAATATAGTTCAAGCATAATAAAAACAGTATAAACCTCTTGCCTTGTCTTTAGTAGAATATATGTACCCTTCAAGGTTATTTTTCAATTCAGCTGTTCTTCTCCTTTCTGCATCCTTCTTGTCCAAAGCTTCTATTTTACGTTTGCACTCAGCAAAAGATTCTTTTGAGAGAGGCATTCCTGGACCAGTTGTCCTCTCAATAACCTAAACGAAACATTACTGGATTCTCAGACATGATATGATATAACTATTGGCTGCAAACATTCATTTATAAATACCTTCAGGGGAACTCGGAATGTTCGCTTTTTCAGTTTCTTTTCAGTACCAAGATCAACATTGCTAGAATCATTTGCACTGGAATCTGACAAGTTACTGTTGACATTATCTGTCTCCAATTTTGGGTTGCTCTCTTCTGAAGCATTCCCGGGATGAGCATCAGTGATGTTGAGAGTATTTGTTGAGTTGTCCACTGTGAGATTCTTTTTTGGGACTTCCACCCATTCAGTTATCTCAATGACAGCTTCAGCTCGATCCAAAGAAAGTATACCACTTCTACTGAGAGAGAAGTGTAAGTTGGCCTTGATTGGGGATGAGAGGTTCCGTGATAAGTACCTAAAAGATAAAGGTATTTAAAATACATTACTATTTAGTAAACAGAGCTCCCTAATGAATGGAATCAGTCATTTAATCTACATAATTCTTACTTTTCACTAGCGTCTGCAAGACCTAAGACATCATAATGTGCAAATGTGAGAGAGACAGAACCCGGTGGTATCATATCTTCACTCTCATAAGCAAGTGAAACTTCAAAATCTTTGTTGTGAACAACAGATCTGAACATCTGCAGTAAGAGAAACAGCTTAAGTTGATACCTGGGCAACAAATACACCGCTTTCTATATCCAAAATTATATACCTTGCTGGGTAGCTTTTTCATTCTGGGCACAATCAACTGTCTGGTGTTTTCATCTTTTGAAAGACCATCACCATTCAACTCAAATATAAAACCATAAGTAGAACCATCGACCATTCCTAGCTTACGGTTCAATTTAATTCCATCACTTAAATTTGCAGCATGTAGAGAGGCACCTAGAACAATAGCCTCATCAGCATCCAGATGTTTGTCCAACTCCTTTCTCCCAAGAAATTCCTGAAGCTTAGCCTATAGAAGAAAACTAGACGTCAAATTTCAACATAAATTTATATGGAAGTGGAAGCTGAGAAGTAACAGATGAAAGCTGTCAATTGCTTGATTTTGCTGTAAGAGAAATACCGTTGGTTGTGGGGGTTATTAGCTATAAGAAAGCATAAAATTGGTGGTAAACTCAAAATAAAAAAATCATCTCTACTGTTCTCAATTTATGGAGTGCCATATAAACAGTGTATCTTATCAGAAAGACAGAAAGGCTGGACACTCAAAATTGACTTAAGCAAAATGTTTTATAATAACTACCTGTAACTTTGGAACTCGAGTGGCACCTCCAATCAACTCCACTGCATATAAATCATCAACATTTAGACCAGAATGCTTGAGAACTTCTTTTATGGGGACGAGGGCTTTCTCCCAAATATCTTCACAAAGTTCTTCAAACTTCTCACGAGTTATTGTGCTCCTAGAGAAAAATAAATCCATATATTACAAGTCATTCAATGAAAACTTTGCACTCAGAAATCAAGATGACACGCCAGGATTTGGATAACCAAAATCCAATTTCTTCAAGAACAACTATATGGAGTGATAAGTTAATAAAGGCCATGATAGTTTACACCTCCCATGCATACAAGAAAGATCAGTATGACAAAACAAATAAGGCAACTGTTCAATCTCCTCATGCATTTTAAATATCTGACAGAATTTTACATAATATATGAACAATAAAGAAAAATTCTCTTTTAATAGAACAAATAAACCAAAAAGATATTTCTTTTGTCTCAGAGGTTGTGTATCTAGAAGGTGGCAAACTAACCTGAAGTCACGATCATCATATAGAGATTCCACAGATATTGGAGCCACCATATTGGCACTCAAGATTTCCTTCGTACGCTTAACTTGCTTTTTCAATTTGGCCATTGCCTTGGGGGAATTTCTGACATCAACACCATTACCAAGTTGCTTGTTGAACTCATCCGCAAAGTACTCGACCAACCTCAATTCCATATTCTGTCCCCCAAGTTGTGCATCCCATTTGACATCCTTCACCTGGAACAATTACCAAATATGAAACCATCCTAAGGTAGAAACTTCTATAAAACAGTGTCTGATATATCATATATGAGAACTACTTCATGTAAACTACAGGATGAAGATGTGCAGAAGTGTTCACATTTGGATAATCATACTCGTTTTTCAGCAACAAATCTTTTCATCAGTGACAAAACATATTTGCACTTCAGTACCAAACGTTAACATAAGTAATCTAAAGTGTTTTAACAAGGGCACCCAAAGATTCGTGCAAGCTATGACATTAAGATTTCAGAAAGAAACGATGGCAACTATTAAAACTTAAAAACCACTTCACTAAGGATCAATGCCAGAGTGAAGATCCTGCTCTAAAATATTATTTAAGCATGTTTAGCTAAATACGCATGGAGTTCGACATATTAACAGATGGATTGAGATCAATTTCAATAAGTAGGGGGAAAAAACCAGACTTTTCATCGACGGTGTTAAAAGCAGAATCACGTTAACTGATAATATAAGAAGCCAAGCACAGTTAAAAACTTCATAAAACTGTATTAAGTAAAAATATATTCACCTCTATGCCTATGTAAAAGCTAAGCAGCTAAACAGGTTCCTTGATAAAATTGAATTTCCCATTTAAAAGAAACATTAAAATTAGCAATTAACCAATCCACATTTATTGAAAAGAATTGGAACGCGTCAATCACCAAAACATTCGTGGTTCGAAAGTGACAATTTACCTGAAATTGATTAACTGACACAGTCTTTCCCAATTCCTTAGCATTATAGGCCGAAAAATATACCAATGCAGCATACGTGCTGCTAGCACCCATGTCATAGAACACCACATTCCTCGATCCATTTGAAAAATCCTTATCAATCCCGTATTGCAAAGCCGCTCCCGAATGTTCATTCACCAAAGCCAACACATTCAGCCCCGCCAAATCCGCCGCATCCAACAGCCCTCGCCTCTCTGCCACCCCTGTGAATGGTGGCACTGTGATCACCACGTCCTTCACGCTCGTCCTCGCATGAGTCTCGGCCTGCCCCACAGCATACTTGAGAACCATTCCTACCATCTCCTCCACCGTAAAATTATTAAATTCCCCAGCCTCGGCTTTGAAAATTGCCACCTCCCGCGTATCGTCGGAGACGATCTCGTTACTCAAATATAGCTTCTGGAGAAAATGTCGCGTAAAATTGTAGGGTTTAGCGAGGAGCGAGGGAAGGTGTGAATACACCTTATTGGGGTAACGAGCAAGGAGGTTGATCGATTCCTCTCCAATTAACCGGGAATCTGCGTGGAAACTAATGAGTGACGGGGTTTTGCGCTTGGACATCTCATTGATGGCGATTGCGATCGGGGGCTGGCCCGGCTTGAGGTTGACAACGGCAACCTTCATCCATTCGGAGCCGAGATCTATGCTTGCGACGGCCGATTCAGATTGAAAAGAGCTCAGAAGAAAGAATGAGAGAAAGAGCAATGCGCGCAATGAATTGGGCATCGCCATAGTAAGTGGGAATTTGAGCTCTGAGCGAAGCATCAATGGAGAATAGTTAATTGTAGGGGGAGAGTACGTGGAAATTGAGGGGTACTGACGAATTGGGGGATGACACGTAGCTTAAGGGACACGTGGAGTGATTTAAGTCGCGGGATGCGTTGTCGTAGATCTTTGCGTTCAAACTTCAAACTTACGGGTCCAGTAAGTTCGAGACCTGCTTGGCTGCTTCCCAGCGACTCTATGAAATATTGCAAAAAATAATTACTCCCCATCCGCCACAAAGATGGACATTTGCTTTTTGCGGGTGTACGAGTCTCATAAATTTATTGTATTAGTAATGTGTGTGGGTCTCATATATTTAAAAAGGGAAATGTGGACCTTTGGTGCAGACGTCCAAAATAACAAAATGTGGATCTGGGCGGACGGAGGGAATAACTAATAGGATCTCTTTAAATACACACTCCATTTTATTGAATACACACCCCTATTAATATTTAATTAAAACATGTATTATTAAAAAGTCTGAATTATCCTTAATTTATTAAATACACACCCCTATATATTTTATACTAATTTAATAAACCCTAAATTAATTAACACCTATTCACATTCCTGTAAATCTTACGTACCTCTTGAGATAAAAAAAAAAATATTGAGATTAAAACAGAAAAGCAAGTTAATGTAATTTAGTTTATTTTTGTAATGAACAAGTTGATCAATTTCACATGAACCCTAATTATCAATGTTTAATTTAATGCATTATTTAATACGTGTACACTATTCGGTTGGGTATCTATGATCAATTAGGAAATCTAAGATCTGTGGTAACTGGAGATAAAGAAATATATAAGAAAAATAGGAAAATGAGTCTCCCTGTGAGGGAAGAGAGAGTGAAGGAGGGTGATGGAGCTATGACAAGACTTCAATTAGACAGACAACATAGTATCTCAAGTTACTGTATGATCTCTCTATTTTACAAATAAAATGAGCAAAAGAAGCGAAGTGATGATTATGATCATACCTTCTTCCTCTGTTTAAAATTCAAAAAGATGGCGTTTTTTAATGAAGAATTCCTGTCCTTTAATTCATTGGCCGAAAAAACAAGGATATAATTATCAAATTACATTGTCATCACAAAGGAAAATATCTGGGGAACTTAATTCAATTACATTTAGCTTTCATTATCCCTCTCCCTCTTTAACTATCTTCTTGATTACTTTCATATCATTAGTGACGCTGGAAACAGTCTTCCATAGTTCCAATCAGTTATCAATGTTTAAGTTAGTAGTACCAGAGGCTAGTTTTGTTTTTCATAATCATCTCCTCCCTGCTTCTTTCTTATATTCTCCTTGCGGGAAGTTCCAAGGTTTAGGTATTTAACATCACTCATAATTAAATTGAGAGATTAAATCTAACAGACTCTTCTTTTGGTATCACAATTTCATTAACGGACATAATTTTTAGTTATGTCTCTTGTTGGTCTGAATTTATGAATTTAAAGTTACAATTTTATTTGACTTCTCAAATTAGAATCTAATTTTATTTTTAAGATTAATTTTAAATTTTATTTTCTCACTTAAAATCATACAAAATAAAAAAATATATATTATACACTTTCACATCAAATCATTATAAAAATATATGTTATTTTATTTACATTTTTTATTATTCTTATATGTATTTAATTAAAAAAAATATTAAGAAAAAAAATTATATTTAAGACTTTCAAATAAACCCTTTTGAACCCAAAATTGACACTTAAAAATTTATCCTTATATAGAAATTTTCCTTCTATACGTAATATTATGAAATATAAGATTAGTAGATTTAGATGTTGTCAATCCATATCTACTTTATATATATATATATAATAAAACACATTTTAAAAGTCAAAATTAAACCAAATTTTTCTCTTCCATTTTAACCTACCTAATTTAGCTTCGTAATATTAAATGTTGGTCCATCATTAGCTATTGTAACATTTATCCCTTAATTATGATTACTAATTTTTAATAGCATCTCATCCATTTATTTTGTTTTTTTATTTTATCTCATCCATTCATTTTATTGGCCTCCCATAATATATATACGTCAATTAATTATTTATACATCTAAGTAATTTTTTTTACATGAATTCATAATATCATTTGGACAATCTTTATCTATATTGTTGTAATATTTTATTTATTATATATATTTTTATTTTATTGTCATTTTATATATCTAAATTATTTTTTTAAAGGTAAATTTCTTTTTTTATTGTAATATTTTTTGTTTTATTTTTAACGTGAATACATAACATTATTTACACAATCTTTATATTTATTGTTGTAATATTTTATTTATTTTTGTATATTATTAATTTCATTATCCAATACGGATACCTTATATTTAATTAATAAAAGTATACTAATTTTTAATAAAATATTAATTTAAAATGAGATGGGTACAAATACGGATAATTAATATTTAAATGGATATGAGTATGAGTATCCCAAAATTTTTACGAATCTAAAAATTATTATGGGACCAAAAGTAGTATATATATATTTTAATCTATATTGTTGTACTTAATATTTTAGGGCAATTCTTGGCTAATCACGGGTCAGCCATGACCCTCTCACATAGGGGTCTTATATTGGGGTGCGCACTGCATACCCCCATGTGAGAAGGTCACCTGATAACCCGTGGTCAGCCAAGTTATTTTATTATCTTTTTATATATCTAAATTATTTTTTTAAAGGTAATAGTTTTTTTTATTTTTAACGTGAATACATAATATTATTTACACAATCTTTATCTTTATTGTTGTAATATTTTATTTATTTTTGTAAATTATTAATTTCATTGTCCAATACGGGTACCTTATATGAGTTGATATTAGGTGCACCTATATGTGTATAACTTTTTATTCTATTTTGTATAAATGTTATTCTATTTTATATACGTGTTTCTTAATAATTGTATTTTTTTCACACTAAGTTTTTCATTAAAAAAACTAGCATCCATATGTGTATAACTTTTTATTCAATAGTGTATACATATTTTTTAATAATTGTATATCTTCTTACACTCAATTTTTCATATAAAAAAAACTAACAATTAAATTATATACATTTTTGTTCATAATTGTATATATTTTTGTTTATATTTTTATACATTTTTGAAAGTGGGTGCACCGTATCTTAGGGTGCACCCGTGTGCACAGTATAATTACCCACTTTATATTTAATTAATAAAAATATTCTAATTTTTAATAAAATATTAATTTAAAATGAGGCGGGTACGAATACGGGTAATTAATATTTAAATGGATATGAGTATGAGTATCCCAAAATTATTAGGAATGTTAATCAAAAAAATTTCAAATTATTTAAATAAATTATAGACCATTTAAATAATTTAATTAATTTTTAAACCTCTGATCTCAAAAAATTAGAATGTGATAATCCTTCCGCCTACTTTAAAGGTGATCATTTTTTTTCACATGAATTAATGGGTTTTTTTATGTGTAGTGAATAATTGTATATATAGTGAGTAGTAAGTCATATACGAGACAATTTCACCAAAAATAGTAAAATAAAGACCTTTGGGATGGACGGAGGAGTATTGTAAAAAAATAAATTAAAAAATAAATAAATTAAACATCAACTATATGTCCGTACAACGCACGGATTATGATGGCTAGTATAACATATAACAATATTAAAACCAAATAAAAATCATGATTAGATTAAACTAAATAGGAAAAAACCATTTGGATTTTTTTTTTGAGTGACCTGAATTTTAATATGCGGTGATGTGGATAATAAAAAAATGTTGGGCTGGGCTAAAAAAGAAGAAACAAAGTCGTGTGATGTTTAATTGTTAGGTGGATTGTTTCATTGAAGCCCAATAAAATAATTAAATAATTATTAAGAAGGAGAAATAAAATGGTATAAGAATTGAGAAATTTAGTTGAAATCCAGAATAGTGTTACATTTTATTTCCATCCTAGTTGAAGTTGAAGTTTAAGATTAGATTTTGGGCATCAAATATTTCAATTGAATAGGAGTTAGACGGCCATTAAATTGGAGTCGCGTGAAAAAAAGTTCAGCCCATTTTGTAGCTTATCCTATTGTTTTAAATTTATTCACTTTTTTTTTCTTTTCACTTTTTTAAAATTAGTCAACTAAATTCAACTATATTGATCATTTGACGTACGGACTGGTATGAATAATTCACATTCTACTTAAAATTATAATACGACTTAACAAATTTTAAAATAAGCATAAAATATAATTATTTAATATTTTCAAACCCCACGTTAACCTTGAATAAATACGACATGAGATTTTATTGTTATGCCCAAATAACTAGTTTTTCCACTACTACCTAGAAATGTAAACCATTTTTGTTGCGTGTGCATGGTGACCAATAACTTTTCAGATGGTGTCATCTAAAGTGAAAAATAAATCAATAGAAAAAATAAAGATTGCTTTTTAAGAATAGAAAAGAATGGTGTAATTTATATATGTGATTAAATATCTTAGCTCTGAAATATGTAAAGCGAGTAGTCTCACTCGAACAAGTGGATGATACAACACATAATGTGTGGTTCTCATTTTTCTTCATGCAATATTAATTATGACTTTACTAATTTAAATAAATTAAGGTGCCAACTACAACTCAAGATTATCATAAACCAAATCAAACTTTTGTTGGATCAAAATTTAATTTGACATGGGAATTGCGATTTGCCAACTTAATATTAATTCTATTCTTTTTGACAGAAATAACTTAATATTCTATTCTTTACTTGTATTAACATTTAATATATGAGTCCTTTCTCCAATCATTAACCCGTTAATGTTCGTGAAATTGAATTATGATTTATTGTAATTAGGGTCGGCCCTAACATTTCGGGGGCCCTAGGCGAACTAAAAAAGTGGACCCTATTTATCTTTATAGTTGCGTGCTCTTTCAATCTCTTACACATGTTATTACTTTTTTTTTTGTCCTTTCTTACTTAAAAAATAAATATCACTAATACCATAACTTTAATTTAATAATTGGCATTCATCTTTAACACATTGTATACGTTATAATTTATTCATTTTATCTAAAAATGTTGAACTATTTTAGAAAGTTTTTTTTTTCTTAAAAAAAAAAGCAATTATTAAAGTCAATTTTTTCCATGAAAAATAAGTGTGAATACTTATATATGACATGAGAACTATTAATTACTTCATCCGTTCCATAGAAGTTGACACACTTTTCTTTTTAGTTTGTCCCAATAAAGTTGACACATTTCTTTTTTAATACATGGACCCACACAAAAAACAATTAATCTATTTTCATGGGCCCCAAATAATAACCTCTAATACAACTACCCACTACACATTAAATATTATTTCTCTCACTTCACTTTACTCCACTTTAGATTAAATTATTATAATCCTTAATCTGTGTGCCCAAAAAAATTATACCAACTTCTATGGGACAGAGGGAGTAATATATAAAAGCCTTAAATTATATTTCCCGGCCGTCTCAATATTTACTCCACACTTTTTCATTTTCGTCAATTCTAAAAATTATGCACATTTTCAAATAACAATTCACACAATATCATACTATTAAAAAATAACCACTTTTATTATATCTTAAATAACTCTACAAAATTTTCTTATTAAATTACCTAAATACCCATAATTTACCTTACATACACTTAAAAATAAAAAAAATAATAAAAATTCTTATTCTTTACCCACAAAATCACTTGCACTAATTATATTAAAAATTTTATAAAAAATACAATTATAAATTTGATAAAAGTATATAAATTAATTAGTAATATATTTTTTTGTGGGCCCTCAAAATTGGGGGCAATGGCCGTCGCCCCTAGCGACATACCTCCGGGCTGGCCTGATTGTAATTATTGTTGTTTGGATTTGGATATACTATATACTATATAATATGATTGACTTAAAAATTTATAACTTATTTTACCTTGTGATTTAATTTATAATTTAATCTAAAAAAATTTTACATTCACCTCTTAACCTATTTTTATTTGCAGTTCTATATATACAAATAAATCATATATTATACTTATTAATTTTACATTCATTCACTTTTCATACATTATTTCATATCAACTAATAATTTTTATTTTTATTTCTCTCTAATTCGTATTTTAGACAAATTAACATTTTCTTGCATTTTATACACTGATTCACCATACAAAAACTCTAAAATAAACTTAAAGTATCATTGCTCGTTATTTTCAAATTATACCCAAACTAATGTACCCTTAATAATATATGTAAATTTAATTTTTATTTTTTTAAAGTAACTTTGTGTAGGCACAAATTAAATATATATAGCACGAGGAAATTATGGTGTAAAGTTGTGTCGGTTTACTTGAAAATAAATTATTAAAAAATAAAACCTTTGGATGATTTGGTAGAAAAATTCCAACCACAAAATTTATTTCCGCGCTAGGGATAATGTCTATTTCATCAAATTTTGTTGAATATATGGATTTAAGATGTCTTCAATGTATTTCAGCACGAGGATAAATAGAATTATGAATTAAATTGTCTTCAATCTAAGATTTCTCAAAAAAATTTGGTGCAAGTGACACCATTTCACGTGAAATATTTTTTTATGTTTTTTTCTTTTTAAATATAGTTAATTTTTATTAAAATTATTACTACTATTTTTCATTAAAATAAATGTTTTGATTGATATGTATCTCAAAGATTTTTTTGTTGGATTTGGTGAATATGTAAGGAGTAAAATAAACGTGGTAAGTGTGTTAAATACTACTCCGTTCCACAAATACATACACATAATTTAAAAAGGATATAGTTAATTTTAATTAGATTTTATATAAAAAATTGATATTTTTATAATATTGTAGCATTATATTATAAGGTTATTGATATTATGTATTATTTTTATTTTTAAGGTGTACGAGTATTTTTAGAACGTACAAAAATAGAAAGTGTGCAAATATTATTAAGAGATACTCTCCCCATCTCCCGAAGTATTTCATATTTTTGTTTTATACAGTTCCACAAAGTATTTCATATTTTACTTTTACTAAAAGTGGTAAAATATCCCAACATAATTCACAATTTCTAACAATTTTACATACTTTTTTCATTAAATTAACTAAAATATTTCTTCTATTTCTTGCTTTATACATAAAAAAATAAATTTTTCTTTAACTCCGCGACGTGAAGTACTTTGGAGTATGGATAGAATACAAATATCTGAAAACGGTGGTGATGAGGTTAAATCATCAAATAATAAATAAAGTAATTAAATAATGATATAAAAGATTAAGAGGATATAAAACTAATTTGATTATTTCGTTATTCTTCAATCTTCAGCGATCTTTCTTTAATCCTCAGCAATCTTTAACAATCTTCGTACGTAACCTGTAAAAGTACACCGGAAAGAATCTCCGGCCGTAGACCCTCCAACGCTTAAGTCAGTTTCTCATCATAAAAAATCTCCATCATCTTTATCTCAAAGATCTTAAAGATAAACTGTGATCAGAATACTTTCCTTTCTCTTGAATATAAATGGTAGTAATATAGCATACCTCGTTGCTGGGATTATAACCCACGTTCTCTAATAACCGTGAATTCATAATATAATATTATTGATAAATTAACAATATATTTATCCACCTCAGATGGTATTGTAGGTATTTTCGATTATACGAGGGGCACAGTGGTCTCCTTCAAAATCTACGTCGTTGGCCTCAAACTCTAAAACGATGGATTGCGACTATATGTGGTGAGGTAGCATATACTTATGAATATATTTATTCAAATATTTCGGCTTTTCACCTTTTTTTAATTATATCTCATCTTTAGTATATAAATAATAACAATAGTGGACACTAACGAAATTTTACCTAAATTCTCCACTTATTTATTTTCTTTAAACAAGTGTTAATTGACAAATTATTTTATTATGAAGCTTGTAATTTGATTATAAACTATTGGAAATATTAAGAGGAATTCGTTTTTTTTTTTTTAACTATTCATCTGCTTAAGAAAAATATACAATTCAATATTACTCCATTTCTCTTTAACTTTTTCTACAAAATGTGTAGGTGAATGTTGGTCGAAGTGATGTGAGTTTTATAGATTAAAAAATTTCTTATTTCATTCGAATTATGATAATGATATAGTTGACACGTAATTGTTGCTTTCATAATGTCTTTAATTCTCCAAAATCCCTCCCCTTATTACAAAGGAAAATTGTTGCACGGTTGTATTCTTATTCCAAATATTTTTTGTAGAAATTTACAAAAGAGAAGCTGATATAACGAAGAGAAGAGATATGTGGGAAATATAAATGGTGACATCGCCCTTTTCTTCCGGTAAGGTTCATCTTATGTATAAACTCTGAATATTTGATTTAAAATTTCAATTAATTTGATAATGAAAAAAATATGGTAGGACTTAGGAGTAGTGTATAAGATATTTTGTATTTGCAGTCGTTTCGGAAAATTGAAGCTTCTAGTTCTAGTCGGTGAAAGCAAATAATTAAGAATAATACTTGGGTGATTCTACATAACTATATTTCAGTAGAGTTGTTAATAAGCCCGTAAATCGTGGACCCGAATCGATTAACCCGAAAAAAATTAGGGCTAGGGCCAAGAAATTTGAGCCCGTTTAACATCCGGGCTTTTTGGCCCGAACCGATTAACCCGTGGGCTAATAGGGTTGGCCCGTGGGCTAACCGGGTCGGCCCGTAGGGTTGAAAATTATTATTATTATGTTTAATTAATTTTAACACCCATAATCTATACATCGACCGCCCAATCCCACCCTACTCCCAACCCATCGTTGGACAAACTCTCACCATCTTTTAATTTTCATCTCTTTCTCATCTTTTTTCTTACTCTAACCCAAAATTTTCTCTAATAAATAAAATAATACTTGAATAATATATTAAGATTAATTTAATTATCACAAATTCTTTTAATTTATATCTTTTAACAATATTTTGCATGTATTAATCTTAATTCTCTCAAATTTTAAATAATGTATTAGTTAATTTTGAATTTTTATATTATTTATAATAAATTATAATTTATAATTTTTTAAATATTTTTTATCGTACAACCTGCGAGCCCGGCCCGTTTAACCCGTAGCCCGTTAGGGTTAGGGTTAGGTTCACCTTTTCATAGCCCGTTTAAACAGACCTGATTTAGCCCGAAGCCCGATTAGCCCGAAACCCGTTAGGGCCAGCCCTAATGGGTTAGGGCTGGCCCGTTTAACATCTCTATATTTCAGTGATCTCTATTGTAATATTAAAAAATCATATTTTAATTAGGGGCGGCTATTTACACCCGTAATTGCTAAACTACCCCGTATACTAAATATATCCCAATGAAAAATTTATAAAACATAAGATTTCTAATATATGTACTCCATTACGACAGTTATGCCCTTTTAATTATCAAATCTAATAGTTCACTATTACTTTCTTATTTCTAAGTTCATTTTGTCTCGTCCACAGAAGAAGGGAGGAAGATGAGATCATTCCATCCAAGTATCGACGTATCCGACTATGAATTAATCAAGATCAAACTGATAAAAAGAAAATTATTTCAACAAATATTTATTGAATATATATAGAGATATTCTTCATCTCTTTTAATTCATGATTGCTGTGTAGGATACATTGACGGTGGGAATAAAAAAAATTGTTGTTCAAGAAAAAAAGAAGAAGAATAAAGTTCAAATTCCCATATAAAATGCCCATTCATTCTATTATTGATTATGTTGAAAGCCTCGAGACACGTCAGATCAATTTTTTTATGCCCAAGGGTGTGTAGTCATGAATAATGATTGGGTAAAGGCTAAAGAGGATTTTTTGTTTTTGGTTTTGAATCTTCACCATCAGTGCCAGGCTTCACCGGCCGCGACAGCTGCAGCAATATTTAATGATGTCGGGGTGCAAATAGACGTCCCTTTAATTAATTATTTAATAAATTTATTTTAACCATTCAATTTAATTTCATAATTTAGTAACCCTAATTTAATAGTGGGTGTATCTCAAATAGAGTGGGGAAAAGATTAGTATGGATTATTTATTTAATTAATTAATTTGAAAAGCGTTATAAGTTCCAAACAAATGGTGGGATTGCTGACAATACATCCTTGGTCTGTATAAATACTAGGAAGTGCTACTCCATTTCTCTCATCTCATCCAGCGCCATATTTCTCCTCCTCCACTTGTGATCTTGCGCATTTCCTTCAACTGGATTTTTATAACTTGTTTGAAAATTCCTGATTAGTATTCAACTTTCCTTCTTTTACCCATATTAATTATCCAATTCCAACCATTTCAACCTCATTACTCTAAAACCATTACCTTTATTTTGCTCCTCTAAGATTGAGATCGATTCTGTTGCAGACGAATTTTACTTGTTAAGTATTTTTTTATCTCCCCATCGTCGCAATCACCTTTAATAACAAGGGTAATTCTGCTGTGCTTTATCAATTTTTTTAAAAAGATTATTTCTTGATATAGGCTTATTGCGGCTGAACTTGGTCTATTTATTGATAGATAGAAACATGATGATGCATGAGTATGTTGCAAGTGTTTGTATTACCACTTTCATCACTGCCTTTTTGCCCAATTTTACAGTATAGGCATTAAAAATTAGTAAAATACTACAGAAAGACCAAAGTAGGATTAAGATGATCTGACAAGGCCTTATGTGGATGTGATAGAATATGATTATGATGCAAACAAATTTATGTAAGAATTGTGTGTTTGTAGCTCTTTGCTATTCAAACTTGGAAAGAAAGTCCATGGAGTCGCCATCTGTCATCGTTGTAGGAGCTGGATTTTCTGGCATTGCAGCAGCACGAGCTCTCCATGATGCTGCTTTTCAGGTATATATATACTGTAGATGTTAGTATAGTAAGGTAAGGGCACTAGCTAGTCTAAAAGCAAGTAAACTTTGCAGGTTATCTTGTTGGAGTCACGTGATAGAATCGGTGGACGAGTGCAAACTGATTATTCATTTGGTTTTCCAGTTGACTTAGGTGCTTCATGGTAACTGTCTCGCTATGAGCTCTGTTTTACAAGAATTGGTTGTTACAATCTTTGTAAATGTTTCAGGTTACATGGTGTTTGCAAGGAAAATCCTCTGGCCCCTGTTATAGGAAGACTTGGATTGCCACTATACCGTACTAGTGGAGAGAACTCTGTTTTGTACGATCATGATTTGGAAAGGTAATTCTGATTCCCCTTCTCCTTCAACCATGCTCATTTTCAAGAATACATCTCTTTTTTTCCTTCACTCTTTTTAGTAAAATAAACCTTAACAAGTTGCTTTGTCTAAATTAGTTTCATCAAGTATTTTCATTTGACTTTGATTGCAGGAAGTTTGAGGGATATGATCATTGTTATTTTTTGCTTAATTAATATATTCCTTTTTTGTTTCTGAGGCCTTCGATTTGTCTGCATTGGAAACTTCATTGCATCCATGTATTTCTGTTTTAGTAGAAAGCTGATATCTGCTATTTTTCAGTTATGCACTTTTTGATATGGATGGGAATCAAGTTCCTCAAGATCTAGTCTCTAAAGTTGGTGAAGCATTTGAGAGAATCTTGAAAGAGGTACGTTAACGTTGCTTCATCTTTCTGCTAGTTCCCTGCTCCTCGTAATATCTTATGTTTCAGAAGATGGAGAAAAAAATTATATTTCTTGCAAATTGATGTTATCGTAAATTTCCTAACTTCATCAGTGCAGACCGAGGTTGTAAGACAGGAAGTAAGTGGGGACATGTCCATAAGGCGTGCCATCTCAATTGTTTTAGAGAGGAGACCAGATTTAAGGTTGTGTTGGTCCAAGATTACATTATATACTAAGATGTCAACTGGAGTAGTATTTTATTAACTCTTTGTTGCAGGTGTGAGGGGTTGGGTCATAAGGTTTTGCAGTGGTACCTATGTAGAATGGAAGGCTGGTTTGCTGCTGATTCTGATACCATATCACTTAAAGGCTGGGACCAGGTTATTCCTCAAATGCTTTAACTGTTGTATTTTTGAGTGAGTATTTGTTTTTCTTCTTATAGAGGCTAGTTCATTCTTGTATATCACCTTTTCCTTAAAAACAGCTCGATGTTCGCCCAGCCTAGAAGAACGTACTCTGAAGTAGCCTAAAACTCACATCTTACTATGTTTTTCCCCTTGACATAGTAGTGCTAAAACCTTTATAGCAAGAATACACGTTAATCAATGCCATCACTAGAGATGGGTACGTTTTGGGATCTTCAATCCTGGTGTGAGATTGACATAGTTTTATCTTAGAATGGAGTGATTTGGTAAGAAGTTGAAGAATTTAATTTAATTTGCATATACTTATACTAATACAGGAAGAGTTGCTCCCTGGTGGGCATGGGCTAATGGTGCGAGGTTATCGTCCCGTTATCAATGCACTCGCTAAAGGTCTTGACATCCGCTTGGGCCACAGGTAAGTTATGAAAAACAGTTACCCTAATGGACTACACTACACCTTCCTAACATACCAATGTTCTACTTCTCTTGTAGAGTGACGAAAATAGATAGACGTTGGGATGGAGTGAGAGTGAGTACGGAAGAGGGGAGAACATTTGTGGCAGATGCTGCCATTGTTGCTGTTCCTCTTGGTGTTCTAAAATCAAATCGCATCAAATTTCAGCCGAGACTACCAGAGTGGAAGGAAGCAGCCATTAATGACCTTGGGATTGGGATGGAGAACAAGATAGCATTGCACTTTGATAACATATTTTGGCCCAACGTAGAGTTCTTGGGAGTTGTTGCGGGGACTAGTTACGAATGCAGTTATTTTCTTAACCTGCACAAGGCCACAGGTCACCCAGTGCTCGTCTACATGCCAGCTGGGCAACTGGCCCGCGACATTGGGAAGATGTCTGATGAGGAGGCAGCTGCTTTTGCCTTGAAACAACTTGAAAGAATCCTTCCAAACGCTTCTGCACCGGTATAGTTTCATTCTGTTTTGCACCTCTCATGGTCCTAGCTTCTGACATGTTGTTCTGGTGCAGATCCAGTACCTAGTTTCACACTGGGGCACGGATGATAACTCGTTGGGATCTTATAGCTACGACAGAGTTGGGAAATCCCACGAGCTGTATGAATGGCTGAGGATCCCCGTTGACAACCTCTTTTTTGGGGAAGCGACGAGCATTGATCATCCAGGATCTGTGCATGGTGCTTACTCGACTGGCCTAATGGCCGCTGAGGGCTGCAAAATGCGCGTCTTGGAGAGGTATGGGAAGTTGGATCTTTTCCAGCCAGTCATGGGCGAGGATGTCCCGGATTCAGCCCCATTATTAATTTCTCGAATGTCAACACACAGTGGTTGCTTTGTGAGGCATTGCGGAAGCTAGGCAGTCGAATGATCAGAGCACCAATTGTTTGTTGTGTATAGTGTAAGAGTGAAGTTACATTAACCTAGTTGTTACCTATGCGTGAATAAGCCATATTTTTCTCAATTTGCTTTTAGTAATACGTTAAAAATTGCATCTGTACTGTAGTTGGCGTGCATGAGAAAGATAGAGATGGTATGTAGAAGTAATACATTAGATAGAAGGTAACATTAGAGTAGTTTGTATGAAGACAAAGATTGATGATATAGGAGAGGAGGGAGATGATATTATTAGAGTAGAGTAAGTTTCCAGGAAATGTAATATGGTTTTAGGGCATGAGTAGTGGAGATGGTATCCCATTGGGGTTGGCATTAAAGGTGGAATGATGATCACAGTGCGAGCGAAGGTGTTGTTTACCCAAGTGCTGGACTTGGAGAGGTGAAAGAATCTTGATGTACCACACACTGTTGACGAATTCCCTGGATTAAAATTTCATTGAGAGAGAGAGATTGGTATAGTATATAGTAGTAGGATGGAAAGAGAGAGAGAGAGAGAGAGAGAGAGAGGGGTCTTACTGCCAAGGATCATCACCAAGGAGAAGAACGTCGTTCTCCCTGTCAACAAATACAAGCTGCCAGCCTGATCTCTCATGCTCATCCAACACCCCTTCCAGCCCGAACATCCCTGCAACCTCACTCCGCAGCTCATCGTAGCTCCTGAATTTCGAAATGTCCACCGACCCTCCCAACGATCCCGATTTCTCTACCTGCACTTCCATCCATTATAATTACTCTTTAATAATTACATAACATACATGGACCAACAAACAACTCACCTTCACAAAGGTTCCAGGGACTGGATTACTTGGATCAACATTTTCTGAACACTGCAAGTAATCTGACTCAACACCAAACTCACCACTCACATATGCATTCCCACTATTTCTATACCCTGATACCCCATTCACCAACATAGCTCTAGTATCTACCCCATATAGTATGTTTTGGGGATCCATCGCACCTTCTAAATCAAATACCTTGGAATTAGGACACACCACTTCTTGTGGATTCACCACTCCAAACTCAGCAAGTTGAGGCTCTAATGCTACTCGCTTTGACGATGGAGACTGCAATGCTCCTTCATGCCTAAATGAACTTACAAGACTCTGATACGAAGTTGCATGGTTCTCACTCAGGCCCAACAAGTTATGCAAAGGTATCACCTGGGGTTGGGATCCATTCACCATCATGTGTTTGTTCATTTGCTCTTGATCATCATTAAAATGTTGATTTAGCTGCAAAATTTGAGCCTGAGATACGGCATTGTTATCTTGAAAGAACAACTTTGGTTGAGAATGGGACTGATGCAGCATTTGATTCCGGATTAGTGAAGCAGACACAGTTGGCTGGATATGGAGAGACTGCTTGGAGAGTTTCGAGGGATCTAATGATCCCGTGTCCTGGAACGAAGCAGCTTCCATTACTTGGTACACATCTGGTTGTAAACCTAGCATGGAAGTGTCCAGTCTTGGTTGCATCAATGGGGATACACTGCCAAATCTCTGGAAGTTAAGCGTCTGAAACCCTTGATCTCCAATGCCCCCATGAAGCCATGTCAAAGGAGAATTAATGCTCATGTCACCGTTTCCAAGACCTCAATGATAATGAGTAGAGCAACACATGCAAAGCAGTAAGCAAAATCTAAATTAATACAAAAGAAAATTTGCATTCATCTTCTTAGAAGATCAAATCCCAGAGGATACATCACCAAATCACACACACAAAAAAAACATATATACACACACACTAATGATGTAATTCAAACCTGGGAAGGACGGCAGAGCAGACGGCCACGGTCGCTTCAGTCTGAGTGAGAATGGAGAATGGAACATGGGAAATGTCATCAGAGGTTCAATCTCCCACAGGGAAACTCTTGGTTGCCTTTCCCCTGCAGTTGATTCATCCCACCCAACCTAAATTTGAAATATAGGATATCATGCTTCAAAATTATAAGTGAACTGAAATCTAGTCAGTGTTCTGAATGCATGAAAGATATGCAACAGACAAGTGCACATGAAAACCATTTCTGAAAATATTTTTACTTCTTTTTCAGTATTTGAAAATACTGGAGGAGCAAGACTTCGAGGTTCCCTTACTTTCAGGTGCTAAGTGGCACAATGAAAATGTTTTTTCAAGCCTTGAGAATCAAACTATGGGCTACAGTAACAAAAACCAGGTTCTGATTCATCAAAATGGGACGAGAGAAAATAAAATATTTTCTTCTTAATATGTATAGTCAACTGTGAATACTAGTGAAATGGTAGTCAACTTCTGCTAGTCTTACTCCCAGATACCAACAATTTCATACCCCAGTGACGCATATTTATAAGTCGACTTATGAACTACAGCAAAAAAATAGTACATCCACATGAGCATTGATGATGAAATAACCTTCACTGAGCGCCAATGAGAGTTCGGCCATCGAACAGGACCTAGATCACCAATACCAGTAATTGTGCCCATGTACCTAAAAATGTGAGCACAAACATGAAAAATGGTGTTATATAGTAATTTCAACTTTGATTTGGAGAATGTAGCAGCATAATAGACGGTAATATAGTCTATCGGTGTAACGACTGTTTCAATAATAAATCAGATGAGTTGACTAAAAAAACTTGAACTCAATGTTATGCATTTATAAAATGTAAACAATGATTTACAACTAAAATTTATTTAGGCCTACCTACGGACACTTGATTCTTCCGTCTCAAAAAGCATCCGAAAACGCATCCCCACAGAAACTCGTGTATGATACACTGCTTTGGCATACTTTCCCAGTGGTATCACAAACTCTGAAGGACTTGCCCTGACATTAGAAAATAAAAAGTAATAAGTTAGGCTTTTCTTCATAAGATCATATATAAAGAAGAGCAGAAGCTTTACCTTGGATTATAAAAGATAGTGAAACGACTATCTGTTGCTGCTGCATGAGCAGCGGCAGCAAGAAGACCAATGTGCATGCTATCACTTGACAGAACTGATGAAGGCATTATGGTTTGTGGACGTTGAGCACGCCGAATTCCCAAGAGCAACTGATTACTCTCATTCCTGATATAGATTATTAATTAAAATCAACCGACACTCCAGAATCAAGCCAGACATGATGACACTGCATAATAAAATGGCCACCTACTTAATTGTGTATCATGAGACAGCAACATGTTAAGAAATTTAGTTTCTAGAAGCTGTTTGTGGATAAATTTCACCCTCAATAAGTTTGTCTATGCCACAGTGATTAACATGCATACAAGTGGGTATATAAAAGTAAATGCTGGAGTATATCTCCAGGTTAAGCATCGAGAAAACCATTTGAAAACTAATTCCTTTAAAGCCTCTATCAAACCAGCCTCACTATTTATCTAAAGCATGGACCCCGTAGAGGGAAAGCATACAAGTACAAGAAAAGCCAAACTTTTACAAAACAAAGAACCAACCAACTTAACCAAGCAGCACAAGCACAATGAGAAATGTTTAGCAAAAAGTTGCATACCAGATGAAAATAACGGAGTCTCCAGCAGAAAGCCTCTTTGCACTCACAAACACACTCCATCCTGTGGTAAGGAGATGTCTCTTTGGCTGACCTGTAAGCAAAAATTCCTTTATTAACCATAAAAAGTAAATTAAATGCTACCTTCAGAAGTGGGTCATGTTATATCACATGATACTCTCTTACCCCACTCACCCAGTATAACCAAAAACCAAAAAAATTGACTAGCAGAGTAATAAACTCATCATGGCAACAATATAAAATGTAGTTTTTCACAATATTGTCTTGAAGCATCAAGATGGCACTAAAAAATAAAATTTTAGAGAAAGAGTTCAGGGAAACAACTTTGAGAACTCACCCCGAAAAATATGCCTGAACTTCCATTCATTGCCATGAAGATCCTTTGCAATTAGTTCTTGACAAGGAGGGGTTTGAGAGTAATCCTGAAGAATCAAAAGACGAAATAGTTTATCACACATTTTTGATGACATGCAAAAATTTTACTGACACAGATAGAGTAAGTACGGGACTTACAAGTGGAGGAAAGACTTTTTCAGCAGCTCGGCGAGGGACAGAAAACCCACCATGTGTACTGGTGTCACTAGCAGTTAATGTTTTACAGAAATAATTTGTCGGCTGCTTGCTCGGAGAGCCAAGTTCTGCAGGCAACAGGCATAAATCTTTTTGCTCTTGCTATCCAAAACCGAAAAGGGAAAAGCTAATTAGCAATAAAGACCACAAAAAATTCACAAGTACATTAGAAAAATAATCACAATAATATAATCTTAAAACATACAAGGCTAAGTGGTTGCAAAGTCATCTGAGCATACACCTCATCAGTTTCAACATCTGCCTGCGATTTTGAGAATCATGCAGTAATTATCATAAAGACAGGCGTTTTAGGATAAGTAACTAAAGAAAATATTACTTACATGCATTGTAACATTGTGAAGCTGGCATATCAGTTGTGGCTGTAAGCCTGGATAGCTAGGGATAGTAGAATCTACTTCCTTGTTAGTTGAGGCAGCAACCTGTGCACAAATTATCAAATCATCTTAGGTGTACACTACGACTTCATAAGATATACACAGACTCCTCACTCGTGAAAGGGAAAGACTTAAAAGATGCAGCAATGTTTTTTTAGATCCCCTCACCAAATTTTCCAAGAGAAAAATATCCAGAAGCTCAGTAAGAGATCAGCATGATTAACTGCATATCTGAGTTACTTTACCAAGTTTTACTATCAGCATTGTTTTAAAATAGTATAAACAAGATTTACCTTAAGCAAGCAGTTACCAGGACTGTATAAGACCGAAATAGGCAAAGAGAGTGGACATGGATACCTATAACGGGAGATTACTAAACTTAGTTCACCTCCCCTATAAAGAGGAAATAATTTTACTGGTAACTCATTAAACAACATTCGCATTACCGGAAACTACGTTTATATATATATATATATATATATATATATATATATATACAAATGAACAGATAAAACTGAAGAGTAAATGCATGCAAGATAACTAATTTATAGAAGAAAGGGCACAATTACCATATAGAAAATGAACACATAATCTTCAAACTCAGACACCACTCTCTCTTCTAAATGGATTAAATATTTGAACCAAAAATCATTGTATCAATTACAAACCTGCTCACTATGGCCTTGAGGAAAGTACACAACTCGGCTTCCAATATGGGGAAGCGAGACCAAGGGGCCAGCACATGCATGCCACAGCTCCGAATTCAAGCATTTCGTCTCACCTAAACCCAAAAATGATTTAATTACTTTGGATACTGCAAAATAAGCCCGCATTCTCATATGCAAAACCAAAATCATAAGTATCAAAGTAGCAAAGAGATAACGTTACCTTCCTCCGGCTGAGCATTTAAACCTGCACCAGTAAATGAAGAAGACGAAGAAGATAATCTCATATTTTAAACAAGTTATAATCTTGCTTAAGAACTTAGAACTATTAACCCTGAAATCAGTGGATTCATGAATCTTGAAAGCTATTTAACCCTCCACCCCCCAACGCCAACCGCCAACCGCCTAATATAGGTATATTTTGTCATCCAAACTCACACATGCCCTTCATATAAATCTTAGTATTTCTTTTTCCTCTTCTTTTCTTGCAAAAAAAAAAGACACTTGAAAATCAAGATAAGAAGCTAGAAATGGAACTTCACAAGGGTTTTGAGGGAAATGAAAAGTTGAAGCAGATCTTGAAGTTTGCACAGCAAGTTTGGAACAACCCTAAAGACAAGAAAGAAAAGAACATGAAGAAGAATGGTCCGAGGAATAAATGAGCTAAAGTGAACAATTAAAAGCTAAAGGAAGAAGAAAATGATGAGTAGCTTTTGTGAACTATTGAGATCTGTGTATGTGGAACTAAAACCAGCTTCAGATCTTTAAAGCATTTATTTTTATATGTATTTCATTTTTATTTTTTATAATTTCAGTTTCAAAGAATTCATACAGAAGTGAAATCTTGTGGCAATCGAGAAGGTACACCGATTATGGCAATCTTGTTAATTTTTGTTGTTTCAATACAGTATCCAACCTTTTGGCACTAGAGATTTCTTGTAATGGTAAAATTGATAGGAATTTTCTTTTTCATTTTTACTCCAAAATCCAAATAGATCAGATTTTATTACACAGTACTCAGTAGTTTGTTTGTTAGTAAACCTGTTTTCCATAAGATTTCTTGAATATTTAAAGATGTCTTATTTTATTACAGTTGTAAGCGGTACGGTACATTCACAAAATTTTCAAAATTTGTACTAAAATTTAGGATTTTCACGTGTTTTATCATTTTGTTAAGTCTTAATTTGTTCATTTGGTTATTCTTCTTCTTCATATATTATTACAAGGGTTAATTGCGCGAAAGAATCTGACCTTTTCGCGAATTAGTTTAAACTTTTTAATATTTACAATTAAATTTTCGACCTTTAATCTTTTTTTCAAATCAAATCACTGGGCAGCAGCAGGCCTGCCCGGTGTTAACGTGTCCATCTTTCTTCCACGTCACCTTCCACGTGTACAAAACGACATCGTTTCGGCCTTCCACCTATCAAAAAGTTAATTGCATGAAAAGTCCCAACCTTTTCGCCGATTGCAAATTAGTCCAAACTTTAGAAAATTTTGCAAATAAGTATATCGACATTTTTCAAAATACATTCACATACATAACATAAATTTCCCTACAATATTATTATTTCAATGAAAACAAAAAAAAAAACTACTAATAGTAAAATGTATCTAACTACATTGGATTGTAATTTTAATACGGTAAAATAAATTGTAAATCATTAAAATAAAAATTATTTAATTATATAGGGACAGATTGACATGGGGTTAGTGGCTCACACCCCATTCCCATACTTATTTAAAATAATACTCCCTCAGTCCCACGTATTTTTACCCACTTTCCATTTTGGGATGTCCCACGTATTTTTACCCATTCCATTTTTGGCAAAAATACATAATATTTTATTACCTACTTTTTACAATCCCAACAACTTTAACTACTTTTTTACACTTTATTCATCATTCCCAACAACTTTATTCACTTTTTCTTTTTAAATTATTAATTTATCCCTACTTTTTCTTACATTATATATTAAAAAAATAAAACGTCTTAATCTCCGTGCCCGTACAAAAGGGTAAAAATACCCGGGACGGAGGGAGTAATAATAATAATACATAAAGATTAAAATTCAACTCTTAACATAATGTTATATCTGACTAATTAATCTCTAGTGGCTAGTTTAGCCAAATTTTTTTTGTTTTAAAATTTTTGGTAGATATATGTATTAAACAAATTGATATCAATTGTTAAGTTATCCAGACACTGTACGTTTTATTCAAAATACTTAAATGAAGTGCTATATTTCTTTTACTTATTATATTATTATACATTTGATGATAAATATGGAGTATTAAATACAAAAATATGCATGCATGTATGAACATCACAGCATGTTTATATATAAGTATTTGAGCAAGAATGTTTGCTAAAAATGCTTTTCTCTATAGAGGTATAAAACGTGGTACAAACAAAGTTCCATTTATGTCACGAAAGGCTGATGAAGACACTGAAAATGAGAAAGGAAGAGAAGATTAGATGAGAAACACAAATTATTTGTACACTCATTCTTGTTGGCGCAGAGTTATATCGTGATTGCATTGTCTGATCAGAGAGTTCCAGGCAAGCAATGCAGCACCTACGGCAGGTTCAACCTGGAGTAGTTTTTTTCCATAAAACGAAACAAACGTCGTTTAGTTGCTGGAAAGAAGCAGAAATGAAAAGCTTGGTGAAGGCTTTTCTTTTCTTTTTACCAGAAATAACTCATTGGATTGCATTTCTTGTTCATACAGAGTAGTAGTGAAACTTGTGCATAACTTCCTTTCACTACTACTTTATTATCAGAGATTTATATGCTTACCTTTGGGCGAATAGGAAGAACACCAGGGAAGTCCTTGGATATGCAGCTTATTAATTCATTACCAATGTCCCATCTCTCGTTCGCTTCAAGAACAACTCCAACCAAAACGAGGGGAAACGGGTCGTTGCCATCTATATTCAAAAGTTCATGCAAACGTTACACAATTTGGATGGTATTTTCACAAGCTGTGCGCTTTTGGGATATCTTATCTAAATTGGAAAACACACCTTCACCACATAGCTCCAATCTCTCAACAACAGCTTTCACGCTTGAAGCTAGCTCATGAACAGCATCCAGTAAGATCTTATTTGCCACAGGGTCACCTGCATCTGCACAAGAAACCACTACCGGAAGAAGAGCTGCTATTCGAGCCCAAGATGGATCTGCATAAGTCCACCTAAAATCAAATTTCAGTCACACTAGCAAGTGTGGGAAAGAACATTCATGGAACATAACATGCAGAACTGAAACAATTTCTTAACTAATTACACAAGAAAGTAGATGAAGTTCTGCCAGTTGTAATGGCGAACATTCTAAATCTGTTATGATTCTTGAGTAGAAGTCTATCTCAAAGTACACAGTGTTAGTGGCTAATTCATGAAGTACAAGACTAACTAAATGATTGGCAGGTAATCTGAGCATTAGAGGCATACCCTATAAGTTCATCAGGTGATGACAGTTTGAGCGTGTCTAGAATATTTTGTGCAAGTGTAGTCTGTGGACCACGACCATCATGAGCCCTTATTACAGCAGTCAATGCTTGTGCAGATATCCCATATCCACTGCAAGTAAATGACAGGTACTAATGTTAAACACATGGAGCATACAAAAACTGTGAATTCTTCATTGTCATAATTATTGCATGCTGAATCAATGCATACTTATACAGGAATCATAGTCTCTGATTGTCCGTGACAATGAATTAAGAAAATAGGTATACATAACAAAAATCCAGTACCAACAAGCATAATTATTAATGCCCATCACTGGGTGCTCTAGGTCCTACCACTTTATTTATCTCTTTCTTAAATGGACAAAACTTGAAATTTGCATCCATAATTTGAGGACTTTTAGCTGCAATTATAGTGATTCCATATTAAAAATATTTTACCAGATATAGATGATGGCAAAGTTCGAATTAATTTGTCACTGAAAATCAGCTATTAATTAAGTTTAGCAATGAGGTCTGAGTTGGATTCGAGACAAGTGGTCAGAATAGGTTTAAGTACTTCCAGAGAAGTGGATGCTGCATATCAAACTGAAAAATGCACAAACATGTACTAACCTTCCCCAGTCACCTAAAACAGGTCCAGCCCCAGCAGCCCGCGCTTCTCTTCCATCTTCAGTAAACCCATAGGCAATGGTACCTGTACCAGCTATGAGGACACATCCATGAAGCTTCCCCATCGTACCACTGGCCAACGCAGCTACAGCATCATTTTGTACAAATAATCTTACACGGCTGGGAAATATTTCTCTATATATACAGAGACAAAAACGGTGAATTGTGTCAGATTAAACTAATACAAACTCAGAGCTCCAAGAGTATTAAAATTTCAAAATCCATCCAACATTTTAAGCCTATGTAAAATAGAGGGTATATAAACAAATCTAAGTAAACAGCGTTAAGCTGCGACTGTGCATTAACTCAAGGTATGACTGCAAAGCCTCCTCTATAGTAAAGGAGAAGATATTGATATAACACAGCTCAGGCTTAATATTAATCTGCTTAATATATCGCTATTTACTGAAAATGTTTTAGTCACTTTGATATCCCATTCAGAATTCCAGCTTCAATACCCATAGAAGGCCTGCAGACAACGGATTGTCCAACAAACTTTACATTGTTTTTCAAGAAACTTAGCATGGATCCTCATTTGTGTTGCTCCCGATACATGTACACATTTGTGCATCAATATCAGAAACCCAAAGGATTTCGCAGTGAATTCAAAATAATGTACGTGATATGATCATTATGACTGGATAAACGATTTGAGAATCAACCTGAGCCAATTAAGTAGACGATGCTGGTCCTTAGGGTGGTTAACACCGGATACTGAAAGACATACTGCTTGAACAGAATGACGAGTCGATCCTGATCTTGCAAGAGCATCTGCCATAACTTGCTCTAAAGTCTCTCTAGCTGCAGATTCTGTTAAAAACAAGACAGCAAACTAGTGAATCATTTAGGGTGCAAGTAATTAGGATAGAAAGATTCACTATATTTATATTCAAGATTCTGCTTATCATACAATGCTACTATATTTAGCTTTATAAATCATTGTCAATCTAAAGAGAACCTCAAAGTTGTTTTCCATGCAAGTGCAACACCACCACAAATCATATTAAACAAATTTCTCGATCAATCTATGACTCAACTGATGAGGAATTTGGGAATTTGGAACGTCCGAAGTCAAAAGGTGTACCACTCACAAAAATCATTATATAAGCACAAGAATGAAACATGGCGTAACAATGAAATAAACATTCCTACTAAATTTGAGCAATAAAGAAAAAGAAATCAAGAATACATATTCACATATATATACCTCCAACGCTGTTGTGATTAGAGCAGCCAGCAACGGCACGAGCAAGAACAGGCAAAGGTTCGGGCAGCGGGTGAGCAAAGGGTATGAAAGGCATACATATGCAGACAGTGGTGGCGGTGTCACCATCTATACCTAGTACCACTTTCCTTCCATTAACACCACAATTCAACAACTCGCTTTCATTCCTACCGCCGTTTCTATTAGCAGCAGCAACTGTGTTCATCTCATACTCAAACTCCCAGATACCTCTATTCCTATTCCTCTTCATTTCACAAAAACAAATTCAGAAAGCAAGATTGCAGCTTTTTTAGAGTGTGATGAAGAGAGCAATCTTCTTCTTCTGGAGGAAAGAATGAGGGATGGCAGTGGAAGAAATGATTGGTGGTGAAAGGTTAAAAATGGTGGGTTTTGGTGATTAAATTACTGGGACGGCAACAAAAGGACAAATGGTTGGAGGTAACTGTTTGATTATATGTGAGATCGACGAGTCTGAAGAAGAATAAAATATTTAATTAGCGGAATGCATATAAAGTATTCGATGAAAAGACCTGTCATTTAAGCAGCTTCAGCTCCTTGTCCTGATGCACTTTGGCCTTCCAACCTTGTTCTTCATCATTCTCCATTTGGTGGATCATCAAATATTTCCTTCTACCATATTATGTCTTCCACTACCCTACCACATAATAACAAACAATTAAGCCTTTTTGTGGAGTAGTATTAAATAATGTAAATTCAATATTTTCTTTTTAGATTTAATTAAAAGTTTAAATTTTATGGTAAATATAGTAATTAAAAAAAAACCGTGTTCGTCTACTATGTTAGAATTTTCAATTAAAAAAAAAACACACACACACTATATGGATTTTTATGGGCACACTCTCAATTAAAAAAAAATCAATATTTATAATGAAACGTAATATGTTAATTTAATTGAATTTCAGTATAATAAATAATTTAAATTTAATAGTATAAAGTTTATATTAATAAAAGTTTAGATACTGCTTGCAGAAAATTGTAAGTATATTTAGTTCTTATTTAAATTTTTGTATTTAATCATGTTTAGCCTAATAGGCTAAACTATTGATGTGTTGATTCATGACTATCTGTAATATTAACATGGTAATTATATGATTTTTGTTTAGGTAACACTGTTATGATTCTTTAGGTTTGATTATTGTTATTAACTGGCCTTATTTCATAATTACTTCTTAAATATGTGATATTTCATAAGTCGGCCCCGACTGGACATGAATACTCACATATTGTTAGAAATATCACATATTTAAGAAGTAATTATGAAATAAGGCCAGTTAATAACAGTAATCAAACCTAAAGAATCATAACAGTGTTACCTAAACAAAAATCATATAATTACCATGTTAATATTACAGATAGTCATGAATCAACACATCAATAGTTTAGCCTATTAGGCTAAACATGATTAAATACAAAAATTTAAATAAGAACTAAATATACTTACAATTTTCTGCAAGCAGTATCTAAACTTTTATTAATATAAACTTTATATTACAAAAGGAAGAGGGTGCTCAACACATGAGCTTACAAAGCTGATCAGAGAGAGAAGGGGAAGTTCTTCTGATCGATGATTAAAACTAAAAACTTCTAACCTATTTATACAAAATGAAAACGTGTCTATCAACAGTGAAAAGCCAAAATTATTGGCGTGCACAGTAAGATTCCTGTGAAAATTCAAACGTGAACAGTGTTCTACTGTTGATGAACAGTGACCTGTCCGACTGCTTTACTGTTTATAAACAGTATTGTGTCTGCTGATTGCATAAGCAATGACGTCATTCTGATTGAGACCTATTTTTCTCCCGATTTTCTTGATGAAGAAGATCCTTCTTTTCCTGGTGCAAATTTCTCTATCAAGGTATCATTTAATGAATCAAATATATCATCTATATTGACTTCATTAAGATCTTCATTTGGATCTTGAGCATCCTGCATTTCTTCAGATGCTACTGAGTCTTCTTTATCTTTTTTAAATTGGGATATTAGACTCTTTTTCATTTCCTTGACATATGCAGCTATCATCTGCTCAGGAGTCAAATTTTCAGATCTCATTTTTGCCTTGTTTATGATATAATCAGGAGGCGAAGATGTTTGAGTATTTTCCAATTGCTCTTCATATGAACAAACTTGTTTCTCTATTAGAGAAAATGTTTCATCTCCATTCATTCTTCCACTGAGGGGATCAATCTCCACCAATTTTTCCCAAAACTTTACATGGTAAGTTCTGTATAAACAGGAGATACCTGTTTTGGTATGACCAAATTCTGGTTTCCATTTTAGTATCCATGGAATTAAAAATTCTATAAAAAAGTAACAAGAAGCTATTCCTTCTATTACAATTTTTGAATTTTGTCTCTCTATCATTTTGGGAGATACATCTACCCATTTTATAAAACAATCTCGGGTATCTCCTGGCAATATTTCTGGTATAGGACCATAGCAATTACACCAATGAATAAACCAGTTTGGTATTTCAAAGTTATAAACTTTAGAACATATTTTTATAAACCATGTATGATGTTTTTTTATCATTTTCATAGTTTAAGAATTTCTTAAAAGCATCACAGTAGTCCCAATAATTATATTTAAAGACTACTTTTGTAGTATCATGTTGCATTGATTTTTCTCTTAGAGGAGAAATTCCCCATTCTTCCATAGATATAATCTTTTTTATTAAAACCTTGCTGAAGCTATAAACTTCCTCATTATTTCCAGAAGTAAAATGTTTAACATCACAACTTCCACTTTTTATTAATATTTGTTCATAATATGCTCGAGACTTATAAGTTCTCATCTCATTTGAACCATTGTCCAAATATCTATTCATAAGAAACCATGGATCCTCACTCCATTTGAGATCCTTATCTTCTAATTTGAAGATTATTTCTTCATGCTCTTTTCTGAAATATTTTTCATTGAAATCAACATTTGCTACTATATTAGCAAAGGTAGTATTACTCCTTTCAGTATCAATATCCTCAAATTCTTGTGACAAATTTTTGTTCACAAGTTTTCTTTTCCCATGCTGAGATATAATCTCAGGGGATTTTCCTTTGTCTTTAGGAGTATTAGGGGTATAACCCCCACTCCTGCCACCTCTTCCCCTCCATGGAGAGGAAGATCCGCTACCCCGTTTCATTCCTGAAATTAAAATATTCACGGGTTAGAAAATCTGGAAGATTATTATCTTCTCCTTTTTTATAAATAATATTAAAATCAAAAGGGGCTAAATGAGCCTGCCGTCTAGCAAACATTTGCTTAGAAACATCATGTTTAAAATCTTTATTAAACATAAATTTAGATGCACTACAATCAGTAACAATAGTAAATTTTTTATTATATAAATCATCTTGAAATTTTGCATAATTCTTTTGAGCATTATTCCATTTTCCCGAATGGAATCTAATCAAATTTATTTATTTATTATCTGGATTTTTCTGGGTAAGAATTCCCCCAAATCCTATATCAGAAGCATCAGTTTCTATAAACTTTTCCCAATTAGGGTTGCTAATCATTAAACATGGTAATGACTTAACATTATTTTTTATTTTCTTAACTGCATTAATATGACTATCAGTCCAAGGTTTAGGATTCTTTTTTAATCTATCATATAAGATAGCTGTATCTTGAACTAGATTATGATAATAAGGAGCAATATAATTCAAACTCCCTAAAAATCTTTGTAACTGAGTTTTATCATTTATAATATCTGGAAATTTCTCAGCAAAATTTATACTTCTATTAATAGGAATTATATTTCCCTTTTCAATAAAATGTCCTAGAAATTTTATTCTAGTTTGAAATAGATCCATTTTTGGTTTAGATATAACTAGACCATTTTGTTTAATCAAAGATTTAAAAATATGTAAATGCTTAAAATGCATTTCAATTGTCTTTGAATAAATCAAAATATCATCAATATAAACAATTATGAATTCACTATAAGGAGTAAATATATCATTCATTATCTTCTGAAATTCAGAAGGAGCATTTTTAAGCCCAAATGGCATTACATTCCATTCATAATGTCCAATTGGAACATTAAATGCTGTTTTATATCTATCAGATTTATTAATTTGAATTTGCCAATATCCTGACTTTAAATCAAATTTTGAAAATATCAGACTATCATAAAGTCTATCTAATAAATCATTTTTATTAGGAATTGGATGTCTAATCCATTTTAAAACTTTATTAAGAGGTTTATAATTTATTACCAATCTTGGAACACCTCTTTCAATCTCAGAATGTTTATTAACATAAAATGCAGTACATGACCACGGTGATTGAGAATAACTTATTAGTCCTTTCTGTAATAAATATTCTATTTCTTTTTTACATAATTCTAAATATTCTGAATTCATTTGACAATGTCTAGCCTTTGTAGGAATATTCATTTCATTAAAATCTTCCTCATATGGAAGTGATATTATATGTTTTTTTCTATCCCAAAAAGCATTGGGATGATCATTACATATTTCTAATGAAAATTCATTTTTCAAAATGCTAATTTTATCCTGTAATTTAGGATTTTTTAATTGTTCATCAATTGTAACAATATTAATCTCTTGTTTTAAAAATCCTATTTGATTTTGCTTAGCCTTAATATTATCATAAAGACTATGTAGTTTTTTAGCAATTGGTTCCACAATAAATTCAAGAAAAATATCTTTACCTTGAAAAGTACCTATAATCCCTTTATTATCAATATTTTTTATGGGATAAATATTATTTAAAAATGGTGTACCAAGTATAATCTGGTTAGAAATATTTTTTGCAAGTATAAAACTTTGCGAAATGCATTTATTATTAATGCATACATATGCTTTAGGAATCTTATATTCTATCTGGAGTTTATCACCACCAGCATGCCATAAAGTATGACTTGTTTTATGAAAATATCTAGTAGGAATTAATCATTCCTGAATAACATTTAAATCTGCTCCACTATCAACAAGAGCAATAAATGATTTTGTATAATGATTATCAATTAACAATGATATTTTTATGTACCATTTTTGAGATATAACTGTCTCAATAGTAGATAGAAAATTATCCTTTTCTATCATAGGTAAATTATTCTGAATATCTGGTTGAATAATATTTTTTCCCTTAATATCATTCTCTAATCTAGATATTCTAGATTCTTGAATAAAATTTTCATTTTTCAAGAATTTTATTTCTTCTTTCAGATTGTTAATCTCTTTATAAATATCTGGTAGAGATATATCTCTTTGACTTTGATGTTTCATTTTTAATTGGTTCATAACCTCTGACATATTATAAGATTTATTCTTATTTAAAATATTATTTATTTTTTCTTCTTCTTTATTAGAAGTAGAGGTCGAATCATTTCCTAATTCATCAATTATTTTAGTCCTTAATAAAGGATCTTTTATTAATCTAAGTAACTCAAATATATTTTGAGAATCCAAAACATTAATACTCATATTAGAGAATTGCGACATTATTTTATAGCACTACAAGAAACTGCTAGATTACCGACGGATTTACCGACGGAATTAAATGGTCGGTAATTACCGACGGTTTACCGACGAATTACCGACGTTTTATTGATTAAATATGATTCATTTTTAAAAAAATCATCAATAGAAATTACCGACGGATCTAGCGACGGATTACTGACGGAATTAGCGACGGATTGTTTTTCCGTCGATATATCCGTCGTTATTTTGGAGGGAATAAGTCCCGGAAGATTACCGACGGAATTAATCCGTCGGTAGATATATAAAATTTTATTTAAAGAAATTTAATTTTAGTTTTTAATTTACCGACGGATTAATTCCGTCGGTAAATATATTAATTTTTTTTTTTAAAAAAAAATATTTTAGTCTTTAATTTACCGACGGATTTTATCCGTCGGTAATTATATATAATTTTATTTTAAAAAAAAACTAATTTTAGTTTTTAATTACCGACGGATTTAATCCGTCGGTAAATTTATTAAATTTTATTTTTCTTAAAAAATATTTTAGACTTTAATTTACCGACGGATTTAATCCGTCGGTAATTATATATAATTTTATTTTTTTTAAAAAAATAATTTTAGTTTTTAATTGCCGACGGAATAAATTCGTCGGTAAATTAAAGACAAATATTTTTTTAAAAAAATAAAATTTAAAATATTTACCGACGGATTAAATCCGTCGGTAATTATATATAATTTTATTTTTTTAAAAAATAATTGTAGTTTTTAATTACCGACGGAATTAATCCGTCGGTAAATATATTAAATTTTATTTTTTTAAAAAATAATATAAGCAATCACGCTTTCAATTGAAATGAAACACGATTTCAACATATCTCTATACTTAGAAACACCCAAATCGAAATCACACCCAATACCCTTTGAACTCCAAAAATCGAACCCTCCATTTGAACTCCCAAAATCGAACCCTAGCACGTCGACAAAATCAATCTACCGCCACCAGTTATCACCGGCCCCCGCACTTCCGGTAGCTGCGCGCTCGCGAGGCGGCGTCATCGGTCGCGTCTCGCGAGTCCTCTGTTCGCCCGCCGATGAATTCAAGCTACCGCCACCAGTTGTCGCCGGCACCTGCAGTTCCGGTCGCTGCCCGCTTCTGCTGGTCCCCCAATCGGAGCCCCCTAGGGCTTGCGCCACATTCGGGCCCTTCATCGCAGTACCCCGCCACCGCCATCGGTTCATTCTAGAGACTGCTCCCAGACTTACAGATAATCCAGCTCCAGCCTACTGCTTATATGGTAAACCCCAATTTTCTTTTGCTTCATGGTCTTGTGCAGGCATTATAGTGGTTTATGGGTTTGATGGTTGTTATTCGAGTTTAAAATATTTAAGGGTATTTATAAATTTTAAATATAATATGAATCACCATCAACATCATTACATCTAGATTCTCTGTATGGTTAATGTAGTCAATTTCCTCAACAACTATTCCAAGATTCAGAGGCACAACAAACTAATGGATAAGTAACATGTCCTTGGATAAATAATGTTGTCCATTATACAAATTTCTATAAAACTTGGATGCACATAGATATCAGGACATCATTAAACTTCTTTTGGACACATGAAATTTTAACTTGCTATATTAATGGCATTGTTATAGGAAGTTCAAACGGTAGAAAACAACCTCATGTAGATGGAATGATTTTGTAAAAGACAATTCAACTGCAAACGAAGTCTGACATAAATGTAATATTAGAGCATTATGATACATGATTTGGTTAGGCTATAAGAGCAAAATTATACTTGACAATTCACTTCTAACTTCTAAGTTTGAAAGACATGCCTTATTTGATTTGCTCATGAACAAATTTGCTATCAGGATTCAACTTAATGAGCAACCACCTGATACATGAATACTTCTAGTTTGAAAGACATGCCTTATTTTAAAAGCATGTGATATGCTGATTACTCTTTTGGTGCGCGACCATCGCCGACGCCTCCCAGCCGTCGCCTCCGCTTGTTTCTCTTCTCTCTGAAAGCTACAATTCTTGCTGATTTTTCTTTTACAGCTTCAGGGATCATTATTTATTTGCCTTGAAATATCTGATTTTATTTTAAGAAGGCTAGAGATGGTACTTTTCTGTTGTTCATGGCAGATTATTGAAAATATAATTGCTATGATTTCCATGCTAAATCCTACAGATAGCAATCTATACAACAAACATGCTATGTTGTTATAAGCTTACTGTTAATTAGATGATGTTCATAGCTCATCTTTAGTTTTCATAGGCTCCTGTGGTTTATTGTTGATTGGGATGTTTTGTTACCTATGTTGAATCTGTCATGGCTATTCTTAGTCAGGTAGATTTTTATTTGCTTTGTCTAGTCAAGGCTATTTTGTCCAGCCGTAGTACATTTTTAGCAGTATGAGATAGTTTGGTTGGATTCTTCTGAAATTGGTTTGTGTTAGTTATTTCGAAATTAGTGGACGTCAATTCTGTTTTGATCTATAACAATGGCGGTGGCCACATTCTTAATTTCACTTGGATTATGATCAAAGAGGGAGTAGGGCTATTCACTCCGGCGTGGCATCCCTCGCTCTCATCCTAAGCCCGTTGCTGATCAGCAGCCCGAGATCAGTCCTTTGTTTCAACCCATGTTTAGCTACGGATCAAGAGATCGCCATTGTATTATCTCATGATTATTTTTGGATGATGTACAACTAAATCATATTTCCTATCTTGTTTATGCTGATTACTGTTTTCAACTATTTAAAATTTGTTTCTCTAACATTAGTTTAAATGTCAATCAGGGAAAATATTGGTCTTCTTGGAAGCACTCGAGTTGGGAGTCGGAGGGTTATCCAAATTTCAGCTGGTTTCATGATCTTCTTCTCAATTTTAGGCAAACATAATCATATTGCATTTACTGGCCTGCCTAAGTTGATTAGAGTTGTAGAGAATTTTGATAAACTTTTTTCTGAATGTGTAGGGAAATTTGGAGCATTGTTTGCATTAATACCTTTCACAATATTTGCAGCAATATATTGCGTTATGTTTGGTCTTGTTGGTAAGCATTCTACTCTTTCTCTCTTTCGTTATAATTGCTCTACATTTGTGTGATTACTTGTGACCAACTGCAGTTAGTAATTGGTGTTGTATGACTTTTTTTTACACTATCAGGAACAAAAATAATCAAATGCTCTCGGGGATTCGATGTGCCAATCGACTGCAAACTGATGTATATGTTGATGCTGATGCTGATGCCGATTTAGGAGAATTTATAATGAAGATCATTTAGTCAAATATTTTGTATCCATGATTTAGTAGAATTATTAGAATTGAATGTTTTGTGGTAAATTTGGATTGTGGAAATTTTATAATTTAAATATTATATTAGATGAATAATTTATATTAAGTAGTGTTTTGAAGGATTATTTAATATGAAATTTTAATTGTTTTATGGGTATTTATATTTAAAATATAATATAGTAATTTAAATTTAAATTACCGACGGAAAATTTCGTCAGCAAATTTAATTTTTTTAAAAAAAATATACATAATTTACCGACGGATTTTTTCGTCGGTAAATTAGCGACGGAAATATCCGTCGGTAAAATCGTCGCTATATTATCCCTTCCGACGAATTTGTATTGGTTGATTACCGACGGATATCGTTTTTTACTGACGAAAAAATCCGTCGGTAATTATCGACGGATTTAAATTTCCGTCGCTAAAAAATTACCGACGCATGTTTTTGCGACAGATTCATTTCCGTCGGTAATCCGTCGGTAACTAAGTTAGCGACGAATTTTTCACTGTTTACCGACGAAAATTTCCGTCGGTAATCAGACAGTTTCTTGTAGTGTAGAATTCTGATTGATTATTATCAATATTATTTAATTCTTTAGGACATATTAATCCATCTCTACAAGGTTCACATTCCTCTGATTCAGAGAATTCTTCATTTTCTAAATTTCTTATAATCTCTTCTTCTGATTCAGAAGTAGTAGAAATTTCTGATACTGACTCCTCAGATTCAGATTTTTCTATTAAAGATTGTATTATGATATTTTTTATATCATCAGGAATTTCTAAATTATAAATTCTTTTTCTTGTCCAACAAAATTCATTGGTATGACCTTTTCTTTTACATATCGTACAATATCTTTTCTGATTTTTATTGAATCTTTTCATGTATGCTTTATTTTGGAATTCATTTTTCCTTTGGAAATTTTCTTCTCTCCTTTTCTTTTTCCTTTCAATCTGTTTAGGAGAATGTCTCATTTGTTTATACTTATAAATCTTTTCTTTTTTATTTTTTACTAGATGAAGGATTATCCAATCCAAATTGTTGACAAAATTCTCCCAATTGTTTTTTCTCCAAGAAACTTTGTCTTTTTAATTATTGATTTAACTTTATTTCATTACATAAAGCTAATCCTTCTTGAATACAAGTGTCTATTAGAGCACCATATGTGAATTTTTCATAAGGAATAGTAATATTATTACCCTTTATTGTTTTTCTTATTCTTTCAGCGAATAAGCTTGGTAGTCCATCAACAAATTTGGATTTCCAATGAGTATTATTACACTCTGGTAATTCCATAACTCTGCTTAGGAAAATATCTTTATACCACCTAAAATCAGAAAGTGTTCTACATCGTAGATTCTGTAATAATGTTCTAATAGTATCACTATTATCACTAAATCTTCCTGTAAAATGTTCAATTACATTCACTGCTAATGTATATACCGCAGTTTCAAGAGTTTTATCTTCTTCTTGCTTTGTAGCATTTAAAATATTATCTCTATCAATATAATTCATTCTTATCATTATTTTAAATTTATATATATATATATATATATATATATATATATATTCCGCATCTTTATTCAAAATAATAATTCGACCAGAATACTAACACGTGAAAATCCGAAAAGGGGCTCAATAGGCCCAACCTGGAGAGATGAGTGTAAAATTTGGACTAAAAAAGAGGTAGGCCCAATAACAAAGTCCAGGAATTAGTCTTTAATGGAGTAATATTTTTCATAAACATAGGAATAGAAATAATAATTTTAAACTGTTTGGAAATTTATTTCTCAATTCTTATTCTCACAATATTACAACCAAGCATTTTTTCCAAAAACCACTAAAAGATGGAAAAAATAATTATTATGTTAATTACTTTTCATTCATTTTGCATAAAGAAAATACTGTACTCCTTAAGAAAACCTCATGAGTCCAACCCACTAATACTATAGTTTATATTTCAATAGTAGAGTAGGTTGCACACTTACTCCCTCCCCCGATAAGCCCTAACTAAACCCTTCACATTTTAGGGTTCATTCTCCATTTCTCTCCGTTAACTCTTATTTTCTGAGGTCGAAGAAAATGGGTAGCCTCCTACTCATTAGGCGATCGTCTTCATCTTCACTCAAGACGCTCGCTCTTACCGCCCTTAGCCGTTTCATTTCCGATAATCCACCTGCGCTTCCCCTCTCTTCTTCGCATACTCACGCCTATGCCACCGGTTCCCTTCACTTTAAATCATATCCCACCAGGGGTTTTCATTCCGGCCTCACTTTGCGGGCTGGCTTTGCAGTGGCCGATTATTCTGATTCCGACGACAAAAGAGTGTCAAATGGGCCTTCAGATGAAGGACTTGAGATTTCAAAGCTTGGGATTTCACAGGATATCGTCTCCGCCTTGGCTAAAAGGGGCATCCAGAAGCTTTTTCCAATTCAGGTACGCTTCCGGAAATATAGAAATTATATGTCCCAAACTCTGCAGATTTTGTATAAAATTGTTTCGACGGCTTATTAAGAATCAAGATTTCGTTAGTCTAGTAATTACTTACTATTCAGGGTAGCTATATTTGCAACGAGGTGAGTTGGTTGTAAGTAGGTTTATCAGTAGAAAAGTGTTGCTGACACGATTTATTAGTTCTCAAGCATGATCTATAGCGTCAGTTGATTCTCTTGTAATTGTAGTTGGAATCCTGAGATGCACGTTTTTTCTTTGTTGATAAGTATTTATATTAGTATAATTTTTATTTTCACTTGTAGAGGGCTGTTTTGGAACCTGCTATGCAAGGGCGCGACATGATAGGGCGAGCAAGAACTGGAACAGGGAAGACCTTAGCTTTTGGGATACCTATTATTGACAAAATCATTAAGTTCAATGAGAAGCATGGGTAAACTATCATTATATCATTATTGAGTATTTTCTAACTTAAATAATTATTTGGAGTTGTGTATATTTATAGCCTAAATTATCTGTCTGTTGTGTTTCAGACGAGGCAGGAACCCTTTGGCCCTTGTTTTGGCTCCAACCAGAGAACTTGCACGTCAAGTGGACAAAGAATTTTCTGATTCTGCCCCAAAGCTAGATACTCTATGCGTTTATGGGGGTGTTCCAATATCTCGCCAAATGAGTACTCTAGACTGCGGTGTTGATGTGGTAGTTGGAACTCCTGGACGTGTCATTGATTTGATTCAGCGTGGTGCCTTGAACTTGTCAGAAGTGCAATTTGTTGTCCTTGATGAAGCTGATCAGATGCTGAATGTGGGATTTGCAGATGATGTCGAGACTATTTTAGGTTATATTACGCAGAAGCACCAGACACTGATGTTTTCAGCTACAATGCCAAAATGGATACTGAAACTTACTCAGAAGTTCTTGAAAAACCCAGTTACTGTTGACCTTGTGAGATTCATATCTTGTGTTTATGGACTTTGAGCTTTGATTTTTCTTTTAATAAGCACTAGAGTTGTGCTGTTGTATGATCCCAGCAGTGACTTTCCACGAAATACTGACTTGAAATATGCACTACAGGTGGGAGAATCTGATCAGAAATTAGCTGATGGAATTTCCTTGTATTCTATTATAGCAGACATTCGTGAGAAACCCGCCATACTTGGTCCTCTGATAACAGTATGAATTCAATATATTATTTTTTATGTGTTTCTTTCTGTACATTTAGTATTTTACGAAATATATTTATTACATGCTCTTCGCTTGTTTGATTGGGCAAATCATCATGACCAATTTCGTTTTCAGGAACATGCAAAAGGAGGTAAATGTATTGTATTTACTCAAACGAAGCGTGACGCTGATCGCCTGGCATACGCTATGCAAAGGAGCTTTAAGTGCGAAGCATTGCATGGTGATATTTCTCAAAATGAGAGGGAGAGAACTCTGTCTTCTTTTCGAAGTGGAGGGACTAATGTTCTAGTGGCCACTGATGTAGCTGCACGAGGACTTGACGTACCAAATGTTGATCTGGTGATTCTTCTTTAATTAATTTATTTATTTTAAATTTTTTTTTTAAAAAAAATTGAGATGCTTATCTTGATGATGTATTCTTTTACCAAACACTAGGTAGTGTTGGATGAAGTGTCATTTCACTGATTTCCTTTTTGTGAAGATCTTAAAGAAATTATAATACACCAACTACCCATTCTGCAGTTCATTTTATACGGGTTCATTAAAGTCATAAATAGAAAAAACAATATGTAAATTTAGCTCTAATTGGCTTCTGATGGGAGGGATTGTTGTTATAGGAGCTGTGAGTGAATTTTGACCAGTCTAGATACATTATGTGGTGAGGCATCTTATATCTATGTGAAATCAAAATTTAGGTCCTTGATTATTTGATGATGCAGGACTGAGTGCTGAATAATGGTTTAATTTTTCTGTTGCTTTTGGTAAACACATGGATCTATCCATATTTCTATTACATTAATTGGGATTTTCCTGGATTTTCATTCTGCTCAGGTGGTACATTATGAACTTCCAACCTCTTCGGAGATGTTTGTTCATCGATCTGGACGAACAGGTCGTGCTGGGAAAAAAGGAAATGCAATTATTATTTATTCAGATCACCAATATAGGGAGGTTAAGGCTATTGAAAATGAAGTAGGATGCCGGTTTATAGAGGTAATTTGTGAATCTGTATTTAGCTCTGGCTTCCATCTTCTTTTTATATGCTTTGATTTCATGATAGCCTTCACCCTGTAGTTTAATCTTAGTATTCTGAAGCAGTGATATATATAAATCAGATAATAAAGTCCAGCTGAATGATCCATAGTTCCATGACAAGTGTTTGGATGTGTGTTAAGTTTGGACTCTATTACTTTTAGTGTTCTATGTGTGAATATATTTAGGTAAATCCTTACATTTTTTTACTGGTTTTAGCTCCCAAAGATATCTGTAGAAGCTGGCTCCTTGGACTTGTATGGTGGCATAGGACAGGGTGGCCGCTCTGGTGGTCGAAGTGGTCGATTTAGTGATTCTGGATTTGGTCGTTTTGGAGATTCTGGGGGTGGTCGTTTTGGTGGATCTTCAGGTGGATATGGGAATTATGGGGGTGGTGGATATGGTGGACAGGGTTTGGGCCGCTCTGGAGGCTTTGGTTCGGGTCGCTCAGGTGGCTTTGGCTCTGGCCGTTCAGGTGGTTTTGGGGACATGGGTGGTTCAGGTCGCTCTAGCAATTCTGGAGGCCTGGGTGGCCCATCTCGGAGCAGTGGGTTTGGTAATTCTGGTGATTTCAGTCGGTCAAGTGGTTTTGGTTCCAGGGGATCTGGAAAAAGTTCTGGTTCAAACCGGTTTGGTGACTTCGATGATTCTTTCTAAAGCATATAAAGGTGAATCTTTTTGTTTCATTATTTATTTAGCTGAATTACGTATTTTGTATAACTGAGTTAATTTAGGTATGTATGTTGATGCTGCATTCATTTGTACGATACGCATGTTCTATCTGTCTTTTGCTTTCCAATATAAGCTTTTTTATTGGAAATTCAAAAATAAGTTTCTGTGCTACATGAGAGCATTTCAAAATGACAATGTAAGCATGTCTTGTTTTGTATTACTAGTGAAATTTCTAGTTTAGCTCCTTACATTTGATTGTTTCAGTATGTAGCAGCATTCTGTGAAGCAGATGCCAAGACAGTGAAAGAAGCTATTGGAGAGCAAAGGTGGTTAAAAATCACATGTAACATGAAGGATCTATGCGCCAGTTACTGCTTGGAAATCGATGCATGTTCTCTAGTAGGTTTTTCCTTATTGGTATCCATCCGCTAATGTTGATAGTAGGTATCTCGAAGTCGGTATGATATGAAGAAACTAGCCATAATTCTTTCCTTTGCTTTTAAATATATATATATTGTGGAGAATGCTGCTGTGCTGTATTTTGTACCCTTCTGGATAGTTGCTTAAATACTGAGATCTCTGCGTCTTCGCTCCTTATATGTATAAATTAGCAATAGGCTTCAACAAACTCCAGCTCTTTCTCTACCCCATCTGTTGCATAAAGAGAAATACAAACATGTCCTGACTGTTACTAATATCTTTATGATATTTTTTGGCATTCCTGAATAAAGCACCAGAAATCTTCCAAGTTGTAATGACTACTTATCAATCTTTTTGGATGAGAATGTGATTTTCTTTACTAAATTGCCCAAGTTATTACTTCTTAGCAATACCCTGCTTCTCAACTCTCTCTTTTATTTTGTGTGTTATTTATTTTCGCTTTTGAAGTAGCTTAGAATTCATCCTCAAAATAAAATATTGTTTACAATTCTCATCATTTTAAAGGCAACTTGATATGAAAAGAAATGCTTATAATTTTAGCAAAAATGAGGGAGATTTTCAACTAATTGGTAGTAAGAAAATGAAGGATCGAGTCACTTTGTTAAATGCAAAAGGAATGGAACACATTCACAAGAGAGAGAGTTATCAAATTGTCATCATTATTACAGCTTTGCTACATTAGAAGCCAGAATTAATCGGATTTTCTGCGCTTGAAGGATGAGGCCTTTGGAATCCTGCTGAGTACACGAGAATCGAGCTTCTGGTAATTGTGCTGGAACTGTTGAAGCACATTCATGACAAAGCCATCAACTTGATCTTCATATTTCTCATACAAGATTGGCAACGTGTGGGCTGCAATAAAACCTGGTTCGAACAGGCAGGTTTTGAGTTGTCAGTTGTGTTGTGTTAAGAGATTGGCGCAGTGTGTTTCGTTGAGGGGTCAACATTGAGGTGCCCCTGATTGAAAGGTCAGGGGTTCAAGCCCCCCGGAGCGCAATGGTGGAACAATTAATATTGAGGGCTACAAGCGGCAGTGTGGGAGGCTGAAACTCAGTGGGAACCTGCGGCTCGGTGGGAACCTGCGGCTGAGCTAGGGGGAGGGTCAGCATGGAGCAATCACCAGCATGGAGCAATCACTTGGGGATCGACTCCTTGTGCGCAGTAGTTAAAGATATTAGGAACCTGTGATCCATTGTGTGGTTACCGCGATTTACTTGGAGGCAGTTCTGAGGGGCCGGGACTGTTTCCTCGAGGACTAGTCGGGCGTAAGCCCGGAACCTCGGTATCAAAAAAAAAAAAAAAAAAAAAAAAAAAAGTAATTAGCTAGCGTGGTTACCTATGTATACAACCGTCAACAAGTTGCACCAGCTTCCTATTATAGCAGCTGCCCACAAGCTACCAACTAACTGAAATTAACATCACAAAGAATCATTGAAATGAAATTCAGACCAATCAATTCATAAGACAGACACGAAGAAATAAATTACCACTGCAAAATGCTTCACATTTCCTTCACAGGCAACATCCTGCAAGTAGCATAAACCGTTGTTCACCTCCGATCCAATCAACTTACCAATGTTAACAAAAACGTCCTCTGGTAGGACAACACGAGGGACCGATGATCCGTCCCTGTCCAGAAACACATGGTAATTACATGCTGTAGCCACAACCATGCAATGCAACTATGTTGTACAAATACCTATTCAATATGCCCGAGGCGTTGGTCCACATAAACTGAAGTAGCAGCCCAACAAGAATCACAAAGCACACAAGTGTGAGAAAATGGTAGTTGAGCCATTCAAACAGCACCCACACCACAGTGGCACCGGTTAAGACGCTAGCTGATATCTTCTTGTCCCTCCACAGCAGCACATCAGCAGCTACAAGTGATCGAATATTACAAACCAAGGAACTTGATAGTCAATACACATGTAGAAAGACTTACATTTGCCTCCCCCCAAAAGATGATGGACAGGCTTTTCACGCCCAAACAATCGGTTGAACTGAGCCGATACAGAGCTTGTCTTCTCCTCCTCAAAGAAGGACATGTTTTTGTGCTTTGACACTCCATCTGATATTGTATCCATGATATCCTTGACGAGCGACTCGGCTGTAATTCCCTCAGGCATTTTTCCTGCCAAGACGAGTGGTCTAGTTTCAGTTGTCGACATCAAATACAAGGTAAATTGAACAGGAGTTATGAAACTAATCCTTTTTCATCATCATCAGGCCCAAACCCTATTAACTATGATTAAGTAGCACAAGACTAAATTCACAAGTAAATCCTTTTTCATATCTCATGGAGTATTTCTAAACCCCAGAAAACTAATTTTTTTTCACATCCGGAACACTAATTACATCCAAGGTAAACTTACCCCCAAAAAAACAAATTAACCGAGAATTTGAGAAATAAACATATCTGAGAGTAAAAAACAAAGAAATTATTTCAGCAGGTGGGACTTCAAGAATCAGTAAAAGAGCTCAAAAAACCTCAGCAATCCAGAATCAACATCAACTAAAGAACAGAAGAGGTGTTGAGAAATGGATAGATTTACCTAAACTTGTTGAGTGGAAATGGAAGCCCAATGTAGATTTAGAGAGAAACCAAGCAGTAAGAGAAAAAGGAGAAAGTAGTTTCCCTTTTAGATTATTATCCAACTCTAACCTCATTTTATATTCCTAGCAAACTGCTTGCCTTTTGAGATCTTTGATATGTGTGAAATTTTTAAAACTAACCACATACTCTTGACCACTTAATTCAAAATTCAAATAATTTTTTATTTTTGTACGTATTTCATAGTATTTGATTATTTTTATCAATAAATCTGGATGGTTTAAGCCCATTGGCTCCTCACATTCCCCATCTTGTTGCATTTAGATTAGTGATTATGATGTCAAAAATTAGAGTACACTATCGATTTTTAAAAAACTAGAATATGGTTCATTCTTCACGTTTCAATTTTTATTATTTTTTTTCCGTGAAGATTAAAGAATATAATATTAGTAGGATGAAAGATATAATAATATTTTAATATAAAGTGGATAATTGCATTAATGTTGTGTATGAATCCTATAAAAATATATTATTAATTATTTTGTATGGGTAATATCTGCCAAAAAAAGAAAATATAAAAATTAAAATGTGAGATTAGAATGAGATTGAGGAAATATCAATTTTTGATAAACGAGAGAACTATTATTAACTTTACACGTCATTCTTCATAGATTTGTTATTTCCTCAATCCTCATAACTTTGCACGCGTATATAGGTTTGTGGATTAAGAAAAATAATTTTTTAGGTGTGTAATGTATAGAAAGATAGAAATATTCTAAGTAATTCAATGAAAAAAAGAAGTTGTTGGATTTAGTAAATAATAAAGTGTAATTGAAGTAGAACCACTTTTTGTATCCCAAAAAAAATATCTCACACCATTTTATAGTGAAAATATATTCTTTGGAAAAAACTTAGTTCGCCTACACATTTTAGTATTAAAAGATTTAAAGTATGGGCACACTGTTTTCCCCGGGTCACAAGAGACCAACTCATATTCTTTAAGGTAGTAGTAGCATAAAACTTTGAAAATTTAAATTATACTCTAACTCATATTTTTCCTTTAATACTAAAATGTATGGGCGCACAATGTGCTCAGGTTACAAGAGAACAACTCATATTCTTTTAAGGTAGTAGCATAAAACTTTGAAAATTTAAATTATACTTAACTCGTATTTTTTTGTTCGCTCTTTAAGTTGAAGAAACACCATCATTTATCAAAAGGTAAAATGTACATTATGAGGATCATCAAAGTTGTTGTGAAAATGTTTTTCCAATGAGTTTCTATTATAATAATAATATCTTTGGGGAAAACAAATAAATTAGAAACTTGGTGGTGTCCATTCCGTACCGTTAAATAACATACACCCAACGTTAATTTGGATATGAAAGGAAATTGATCTCTAGCTAGATAGGAGTATGTGTTTCCAATTCTTACACTAAAAAAATATGATAGATAATATGAAATCAATAGTATATTAATGTCACTGAAAGCAACTTAACAAGATTTTTTTCTTAACAGGACTCCGCCGCTGCATTAATTTAATGAGTCTGCATATAACTTTCTTAAATTATCAATTACTACTATATTCTAAAAATTAATAATACAACTAAACTCCAAACTTAAGATAAAATACATTATACATATGAGATTACATGATCCATAATTGTAAAATTATAATTATATTCATAAATTAGCATTAAAGGATGAAGATTAGGATTATACTCCATGGATATAAAATACATTGATCATAGTGTTTCATGAATAGAAAAGACAAGTTGGATATAATATTTATTCAACCACAATTAAAATGCAATTATTAAAACTTTAATATGAAGACAAATACTAGTTGACTGTTCATCCTAACATATTAAACATCTATGCAGATAGATTATTATTATACTTGAATATTAGATTATCTTTGTATAGTAATATTTTAAAAAATTTACGAAGATGAGTTTTGCGTTGGAGGAAATTTTATTGAAGGAAAAGAGGGAGGAGAAGGTAAATAGAAATGATATGAGATGGAGAAGGCATTCCAACAAAAAAAACTTCCTTATCACATGCGATTATCTTTTTCAATCGTAAAACTCAGACAAATTTATTTATGTGATGATAGCATATGACAGTAGTGTCATAAAGTTTTCCAAGCAAGAGATGATGATGGATTTATTTTTGAAGCAGAAACTAGAAGACCAGTCGATTGTTAACAACAAATTAAAGTATCCTATCAATAAACTTAGTGCACTACTTATTCAAAAATAATGGACAGTGTATCACACACTTCCTCTGCTGCAAAATTCAAGTGGAGCTGCTCTACTTGTCTACAACCTCAATCAAGGTTGTCTCGTAGTCACTAGGGGCCTCAAATCCATGTAAGTTTATGACTGTTGCAGCCACATTAGCTAGCCCACCATTCGGTACATCTTTGCGGAATCTCACACCCGGTGCTAGACCAGGGCCTCCTATTGCAATCGGAACCTTAAACGCACAAAACTAAATCAGAAATCTCTCCTACTCTATTTCTGTTCATATCTTGCAATTATGGTATGTAAACTTATATCCTCATATGTGGCGAAAAGAATGAGACGTTTGTAGATGAAAATGAAATTAAAGAGGTCGTTATGACACTTACCGGCTGGAGGGTGTGAGAAGTAAGGATTTGAATCTTGCCATTTTTATCAAGAAGAGGTTCTCCTTTCTTGTTCCTTTTCACCATGTCCTCTGCATTCCCATGATCAGCAGTGACAACATATATCCCACCCACTTGCTCGATTGCATCAAGCATCATCTACCAAACACCCACAAACAATTAGCAAGTTATAGCTATAGCACAGGCTGGTGGTGAGCTACTCAACAACTATTATTACCTTGACGCCCTCATCCGCAGCCTTACAAGCCACAATTGTTGCTTCAATGTCACCAGTATGTCCCACCATGTCACTATTAGGTAGGTTCACACGTACCTTAATTACAGTGAACAACAAATACCACATCAAGAAATGAATCCCTATCTCTCAAATATAAACATACAAAGTCGCAATATCGCTGGATTACCTGGTCAAATTTGCCGCTGAGTATGGCATCCCTAGCCTTCTCAGCAATCTCTAAGGCCTTCATCTTCGGCTTGACGTTAAAGGTAATACCACTATCACTAGGAACTTCAACATATTCCTCCATTTTCGGGTCAAAGCATCCTGACCGATTCCCATTCCAGAAAAAGGTGACGTGACCAAATTTAACAGTTTCACTGAAAACATGATTATATCAATATTCAATAACGACCTCAAGGACACAAGAAGAAACCAGAGCACAAGACAGAAAGCTTCTAACATAAAAGAAATTAAGACACAGCAGACTAGAAGCTTGAAGTGTTTTAAAAGTTCATACACTAAAGAAAAATAAACTAGGTTTCTAAGTTCTCGTTATTACAGCAATAAAATGCATATATAGCTTCAACTATATTTGTTGGCAGGCAATAACAGGAAAAATGAAATCATTATTGTAGAAATCAAACCACTAAGAATACAAGGAAAAGCTCAATCAGATAGTTGCCTCTGAAAATGTTAGATGCCTCAATTTTTTATGAGTGGAAAATGATACAGAACGTAAGAATATATCGAGTGAATCAAGCTTTAGACTAACTTACCTACACGCGAAAGTACGAACACCGTTATGCACCAAATATTCTCCAGATGTTCTATCGATTTCCGGGGGAGAAACAAGGTACTGACTTGGGAGTTTAAGTTCACCATCATACTGAAGCATTCCAGCATAAAGAATTTTAGGAAATCGAACTCGATCAAATTTATTAAATTTCTCATACTCAAGTGCCTGGGCAAGCATGACCATGCGATCAGCCCGAAAGTTCATAGTTACGACAGCATCACCATCGACGATCGGCCCGACAGCCTTTCCATTTTCGTCTACAATAACAAAGGGAGGTAAGTACTGATCATCTGTACCAGGAATCTCACGTAGTTTTTTAACAGCTTCAACAGCACACTTAAACTTGTGTGGTGCTTCTCCAAGCACTTGAGCATCCCATCCTCGCTTTACAACATCCCAATCATTCTGAAAATAGCCAGAAAGGTATTAGTGCATCAATGATAGTGTCATGAGCCACAGGTCACTTTTATGTGGCTGGGTAAACACTTCCGCGGTAGGTAATTCTTTTGAGTTGGCACAATATTAATAAAATTTTATTTTAAATAAACAATCAATTTGGAAAATAAGATTCATGTCCATATATGTAGTAGGAGAAGAGTAGATACAAAAGTATAAGCAAAGAGGATACAATATACTAAGATAGATAGGAGGCGCTACATTCACGGCCATGAAAAGGAATGAAGAAAAGTGGCACAATAATGAACTTCGAAGGCTGTAAATGTTGACACCCTCCCACTTGCCCAAATTAGATCTTTAACGCTGGGTATTAATCTATAGAATATGCTTATAGAATAGTTCTATTAACCACTAAAAATGTAGTTGATATATATGAAGTCCACCATTAGCTCCACACACAATAAGAAATTAAGAATGCATGTTATGTGCACGGTGTACCACCTTTGATCCCTCAAAAGTCAAACTCTGCACTACCCAATCTCTACCCTTTACCTACCCAGAAGCAGAACATTATCCACATAAGATAACTTAGAAGACTAAAGCTGAAAATTATAGAGTTGAGTATTCCTTCATGAATCAACACAAAAGTCTAGAAGAGTAACAATCTTATAAATAAATAAAAAAGAAGAAGAAACTTACTTCGTATCTATCCATTGTAACATACATGCGACCTCCACCAGATGCAACCTGGGCATCAATGCCTTTCTCACGTAACTTTGCAAGATCATTAGTTAGAGTTTCAACAAAGCCTACACTTGATCCATCCAAGACGTCACGCCCGTCCGTGAGAATATGGACACGAATTCTTTTAGCACCACGCTCACTGGCACCTTTAAGCAATAACTAGTTCAATAACAAGAAGTGCATAGTTAGTTATTCTCCTTAACATCAAATGCATATTTGCAAATCATAATAAGGTCAAGTTACTAAAGGTAAAATTTTGAGGAAATGTAACACATATAACTGAAAAAAAAAATGCCATTGCTGCTTCTGGATTAATCTAATTATGATGAGAATTTGATAGATGAAATACCTGCAACTGATCAAGCCTAGAGTGAACACCTCCATCACTTAATAATCCAATTAGATGTAGTGTTCCAGTTTCAAAAGACTCCTTGATGTATTTAAAACCTTCTCCATCGTAGATCTTCCCAGTCTCAAGGGCAGAATCCACAAGTTTTGCACTGCAGTTAGAAACATATAATAAAAAAGATAAACCAATAACTTTAAAGGCCACAAACCACGGAGAGAGTATTTGGCTTTCACTTTTTCATCCATAAGTCATGATTGTGAACTCAGAGACAAAACAACACTAACAATTATCATTTTAAAAATCTGATGGAGTAGTTTGGTACGCAGCAACAGAGACCAAGACAGACAGAGTGACATAAACTTCTTCAAATAGAAGTTGTTACTATGTTTTACTCATCAATTTCTGAATATTTCAATAGGTATTCCTCTTATCTAGAAGCCAGATCCAAAAGAAACGAAAGAACTATCTGACTTTTATAAAAAGTATCAAAATTATTCATACATATGTAAAAAAAAAATAGTCTTATCCCTTTTATTCCAAGAGCTTACCCTAAAAAGATTTATATTTCTTCCTCTTCAAGAAACTTCTGCGAATTAACATGTAAAAGACGAGCAAAACCAAAATATATATGGAGTATATAAGATTCCTGAACAACAAATCAAGTGCAGAATAACCATGATATAACAGCAACAAAAAAATTAAATAAAAAATCTCACCCTTGAGCAAAAATCCTGCCGGCACCAAGAGCATTGTGGCCAACCTCACTATTTCCCATATCATCATCTGTGGGCAGCCCCACAGCTTTACCATGGGCCTTCACCAATCTCCATTTATCAGGAGCACCCTATAATATCCAATCAACAACGAAAAGTTGCACACCATGTCACTTTTTCCTCAAAAGCAAAACAAATTGAACGTACAAAGATATTAAATATCGCTAAATTAATCTTAAGAGCTACAAATAACCAAATCAAAATAAATAAATAAGTAAAAAAATACGTTTTTAAGTGAATCCATAACGGGAGTCTCGGCGACATGAATGCAATTGTACTTATCGGGAGTGGCTTCACCCCATCCATCCAGAACCACCACCGCGATGGTCTTCCCCTTTGGCAGTTTCGGGTGGTCCTTCAATTTCCATGAGAATTCAGAGGAACCCATCTCGGTTTTCTATGAGGAAAAGAAAAGCAGATCTCGATCAGTAAACAGAAAGTAATACAGATCTAAAAACTTGGGTAATGTAAATTGCATGAACATAAATACATACATGGTGTGATATTTATTAATACGGAGAGAGAGATTAGACGACAAACCTAGCGTTGCTTGACGAACAATTTATTAAAAGAAGAATGTAATGAGGGCGGAAAGCAGAGAAATTTTGTACGAGGAGTGAGATTCGGAGACTATATATACCTGTTCGTTCAACCAGCAGAGGGCGGGTGACGCACGTGTTCACGCTCGTGACATTCTCGCTTTTTTTTTTTTTTTTTAATAATTAGTTTATATATATATATTTTTTTAATTTAGTTAATTTAAGCAAAACTTATTATATAAAAAATATCGTTCCTTAAATAACACACAAAAAATATTATATATTTTATTTATTTATAACTTTTTAGAGAATAATATTTGAAATTACATATTCTAAAAGAATAATACTCCATTTGTTATTAAAGTTAGATATATTTAAGGTAGGGAATATGCCAAAATTTTGGTTGTGTTAGAGAAAGAAGAATATGCTTATGCCATAAAAAAGGGATGTTGGTGAGCGAGAAATGGTTGGTGGGCATTATTTAACAAGGAAACATATGATTTGTAGACAAATTAAAAAGTGGAGTAAATAAATAAAATAAAATAAAATAAGTCCAGGAGGTTTGACTCCTAACAAAGTGTGATTTATGAATATATATAAGCATTTCTTCGTGATTAATTACTTACATTTGCCTTGCTTATCAAACACTCCCTATATGACAGCCCTGATTCATGCATTTTAATTTATAAATTATAATATACTACTAATATATATTTTCAATTATTTACATATTTTTTAGTCCAGTCAAAGATCCATTGGTATTGGATTCATTCAGTCATGAGCATGAGTATGGTCTTAAACACAACCGGACTACCAACTTCGGGCCTGATTTATTAAATACATACTTAATGGGCTGGGCTGATTCTTTCTTTTAGCTTGGGCTTTTCTTGCACGCCCAATACCAAATACGCTCTCTCATACACACATGCCCCTTTTATTAATTTAAAAAGTTAATTACATTGGATAAAGGTAGATCAATTAATTAAATTAAAAAATAATTATAATTAGCGTAACAAATATTACCACGCAATGTCTTTCAGGCTTGTTGATGGGTTGCAGTTTTGAGTTGTGTGATAGGTGGTCAACACCTGAGTCACCACAACATATAAGACAATACTGAAGGTCCCTCAAAGCTACCTGTCAGCCGTTTGGCGAGTCTATCAGCCGCCTACTGAGCCTGCCAGCCTCTTGCCGTCCCCGTCAGCCGCCTGCCGAGTTTGCCAAGCCTACAAAGTCTGATATCACCTCCCATGGATATCACCTACTTATCCAATCATGTCAGGCTTATCTTATTTTAGCACACTTTACAATAAATGTATGCCAAGCCATGAGCCAGGACATTTATTATTAGTGAGCCTAATTTACCTGTATAAATACGGGCTTTCCCAACACCCATGCTCATGTCCTTCATCCCCAATATTCTCCATCATTAGTATCTTCATCTCTTAGCTCCCTCTTCCCACTGTAAAGAAGAGGATTAATTCCTCCTGCTACGTTCGCAAAAAATAACAAAGAGAAATAAACTCTTCACTTTGAAGGAATTCTTGTGTTTTTCTCTTTCTTGCCCTTTTTTTTTTTTTTTTTTTTTTTTTTTTGATACCGAGGTTCCGGGCTTACGCCCGACTAGTCCTCGAGGAAACAGTCCCGGCCCCTCAGAACTGCCTCCAAGTAAATCGCGGTAACCACACAATGGATGACAGGTTCCTAATATCTTTAACTACTGCGCACAAGGAGTCGATCCCCAAGTGATTGCTCCATGCTGGTGATTGCTCCATGCTGACCCTCCCCCTAGCTCAGCCGCAGGTTCCCACCGAGCCGCAGGTTCCCACTGAGTTTCAGCCTCCCACACTGCCGCTTGTAGCCCTCAATATTAATTGTTCCACCATTGCGCTCCGGGGGGCTTGAACCCCTGACCTTTCAATCAGGGCACCTCAATGTTGACCCCTCAACCACTGGGCCAACATATCATTGGTTTTCTTGCCCTTTCTTAATATTATGTTTGATTAATACAATTAAATTATATTACAGTCGCATTAAACACCCATTTTACTCACTAAAAAATCCACCATCAACAAGTTGAGTAGAATGATTCATTCTGAAAGAACAAACCTTTGGATAGTAATTATTGGTTTGGTGAACTTCTAACTATATTTTATCAAATTGAAATATACATGGAGAAATTATATGTATTCCATGAATGATAGACACAGCAATTTTGAATTAAGATGTTCCTGGCATGGCCTACTCAATTATACTATATGTGATTAATATACATAGAGTAATTAATTAATTAAAAAAATACACGTTATATATATACATAAATATGCACTAGTTACCGGTATAATTGAAAAAATGTGATTTAAAATCGAATTGAATTCTCGGTATCATTTTGGTACATCATCTCTTATAAATTATACGACATTGTTAGATGAGTGATATATACGAATAATGGTTGAATTTATTTTCCATTTTACGTGTTAATTATATAACGCGTGTCACAGATAATGTACGCAAATGGTGCAAAACATACAGTGTGATTCAAAACTAAATATATAACCAAATCGCCCATATATAGCAAGACAATTTAATCAATTATTATTAATTTTTTAAGCAAAATAAATACCTTACAAAAGTTGAAATCAACCACGCTTATTCACAAAAAGATTTTAGGAGGGGAGTGGTAGGTATACTCACTGGGATTGTTAATATGTAAAAATTAAAATTTAGTAATGTTTGAATCATTTAATTTTCTATTTCTTGTAAAAAAAATTAGTTGTAATCTGGTAGCATAGAGATCAATCTGAGCTTGATATATTGATTTGTTCCCTCGAAAAAGGAAATAAAAATAAAAATTAGTTGTAATTTAATTTGTTCACAATTTCTTGAACCGACACTAGTCGCTCATAATTTACTAAAAATAAAGCTGTCCACGACAGGCTGTTTTTTCTACCTTTATTATTTTTCCTTTTGCTCCAATAATTACGAGTCGCGATAAAATATAATTATTTATTTGCTACGTATAAGACTTTATTGTTAGGAGTATGTACAAAACAGAATATTGATAAGCGTCCAAAGATTGCTTCTAGTCTTTATAATACATACTCTAAAGCCTAAAGGGTTAATTAAGAATAGTAAAAATATTCTTTTTTATGGAAAAGTAACCGACTTATATATGCTATTGAGTAATTTCATTTGCAGGAAGTACATGGCAAACTAAGTTTCCATTTGAATACAAGATTTTTATTCACACCAAAAGTTAAATGATAAATGAAATTTCTGTTACGGAAAAAACAAAAGATTCTGAGTTTTGATAATTCACAATATGTAAATGTTCTCCACAATTAAAATAGAAAAATGGAAAGAAATAAAAAATAAAAAAATCTCACACCAATACAAGTGCCAAAAGCAAAGCAATAGTGAGTGCACCGGCGAGCGTTGTGGAGGCGGCGTTATTGGAGTTGTCATCCGCCGGAACGTCATCATCATCATCGCCGGCGGGTCCCGGAGCATCTGCTTCTTGTGACTTGGGCTTTGTCTTGTACAACTCTTTGGGCAGCAAAACCTCGTCGATCTGGTAAATTGCCATGGGATCTTTGTCGATCAAAGTTTCGGTGATGGTGGCAGTGTTGATTTTAGTGTCGAGTTTGAGATCCTCGCCGCTTCTCTTGACGGTGAAGTCGAACTTCTTAGCTCCGTCGGTAGCGAGAGTGTTGATGAATGGGTTGGTGGAGGTGGAGGTGGAGGTGAGCATATCCATGGAGTAGTATTGGGGAACGCCGTGATATAAGAGAAAGGAAGTTTTTCCGGCGGAGGAGAGGTTCTTGTAGGATGGCGCGAAGGCTTTGACGGCGTCGTCGGAGGGGCAGAAGACGGTGAGTCCATCCTTGACGCTTTCCTTGAAGACGTCGTCGGCGCCCTGGGCGGTGAGCTGATCGGAGAAGGCCTTGCAGCCTTGCCTGGCGAGGAGGGAGATCAAATTAATGTCGGCGGGGGCGGCGGTGGGAGCTTCGGCGGAGGGGGAGGAGAGAACGGTGGAGATTTGGATGACGGAGATGATGTAGGGCCTCTCCAAGACGGATTTGACGAATGTGGCCATGGGTTGGTCGGAGTCGCTGTCGGTGGGGTTGAAGCCGATCTTGCCGCCCTTCATGTCGGTGATTTTGACGTATCCGGAGGTGCCGGCGGCCTCCCCGGTGGCTTGGTAGAGGGAGGAGGTGGTGGTGGAGCCGTCGGTAATCTTGTGGAGCTTGTCGGAGCCGAAGTAGTCGGCAAAGACGTGGAGGGAGAGGATGTTCTTAATGATGTCGATGGGGAAATGCTTGTCGAGGAGTTCGCTCATGGCGTAGTTGTCGACCACGCAGACGGTGATGGTGCGGCGGCGGTTGATCTCGGCTGCCAGGCTGGTGAGAGTGAGGTAGTGGTTGAAGGTGGAGAACTCCGGGTGGCCGGCAAGGATGTGGGTGATGTTGTGTGTATTGGCGGCGGAGGAAGAGGCCACCAACAGGAACAACATTAATCCTAACTTCATTGTATTTGTGTTGTGGCCACTAATTACTGCCACTCCCACTGGAGTAGAGTGGAATAGGGAAAAGGGCTATTTTCTTTTGGTATGATTATGAATGTCATTTTTCATGCCTAGCTATAACACATCACTTTTTCTCTCTCTTCTCCTCAAATCGAAACCACCAAATTAAATAATTACAAAGAAAAATAATAGTATTCCATTGAAATTCTTAAAATTATACTGCTCCATTTTAGTGGCTCTACATTATCTCTTGTGCCACACCATTAGATGAACGATATTTAGAAGAGAGAAACTACTATACCCTAAACCTTACAACCCAAATCCCCTGTTCCACTTAGGTGTTCCCTCCCTATTCCATAATTTATTTCCTATTAAAACACTATATCATAGTTAATGACCATTAAATACTTGGGTATGGAGTGAAAATTTGGTCATTGATTACGACACGTGTCAAAAATCTAATTAGTGCAATAGTAGATGAAACAAATAATGGAATAGGTGATCCCATTTGTAAACCTTAAATTCTAGGGGCAATGGTTGGATTTATTTTCCTCTCTTACGTGTCAATCACTTAACGTGTGACACAAAAAATGATGCACCAAAATGAAGCATGAAGATTCGGTATGCCGTTTTAGTGAGTTTTTGTCTTTTTAATTATTTCACTCGCTATTACGTATACATCTTAATATATATAATTAGTAAGTAATTTCCTAAAATAATTTTTTGTAAAAACATATGTGTCATAACCAGAATGATTTGTATTTTTCAAAACACATGAGTTGTTCAATTATTGGTTGATTTCTATTTATTGTAATTAAATGCTTTAAAATCTTAATTAAAAATATGTATAAATAGTCGTTAACATATGTGTGAATATTTGGTGCATTCTTTGAATTTTTTTCATATGTATTACTTTTTTATTGGTTGGTATTTATTTTATTCTTTTTATTTTTACTCTGTGTAATTTAATGATTTACTTATCAATATTATATTGCATTTAATTATGGCAAATTTTTTATGTGTTGTTCTTTTCATAGATTAAGCATTAATGATTAAATATATTTTACTGTATTAATTTCTTTATTTTACATTAATTATATAATAAAAATAAATATTAAATTAATTAAGACATTTAAAACATATAATAATAGTAAAATTGATTCTTATTAGTTTTGTCAAATCCAAAATAAAAGAAAATAATCTATACATTTAAAAGATAATAAAGTGCATAAATTAATATTTAATTTAATTGATTTATATTTTATTTAAAAATATCCACGAATACATAGAATATCAATTTATTTACATTAGAAGATTAAAAAAATATCACATAATAATATTTTCTATATAAAAAACATAAAATATTAATTATAAAGTTTAAAAATAAAATATGCGGGTGTATTTAACTATTAGTATACTAATATATTCGTATTTATTAAATAATATATTTTAAATTTAAAATAAAAATTTTGTAATCGGCGTATTACGCCGGTACTATACTAGTAATATATAATCTTCCGGGAGAAAAATAAAATAAAATCATTAACCTAGCTAGTAGTTTTTATTTTTTCTTAAAGAATAATTTCTTACTCTTTAATTCCCTAATAATATATAGTATATTCAATAATGTGTTATATGAAATGCTACATTAAATTTATATTGGAAATTCAATCGTTTATTAGATGATCCTCCAGATTTTGTTAAGAATTGACGCTGATGACATGAGAATCAATACAAAAGTTTATTGCTTCATCATATTATACACTTTTATTTTTCTAATCATATGTACATAAAAATATGGTGTAATTATTAGTGATAAAGTGAAAAATTATGAGCTAGTCATGTGTGTGTGATTTGATTGGTTACAAAATCGTTTTCCTCAAATTAATTTCAATGTTTGATTTGCTAACTAATTTATATTAACATGTGTTAAAAAAAAATGGTTGGTTCAAACACCAGCACTACCTAACTTATACAAGTTGATTGGCACATTTTATAAAAATCAAGAGATTTTCAATTTCACTCATAAATTAATAAATAATGGAGTAAAATACAATTCATGAGTGTTTTTAAGTGCATTGATTGTTGAGAATAAAGTAATTCAAAACTACTGTATATTATTCTATGCTTAATCACCACTTGAAAAAAACACACATACTTCCTCCGTCCCGGTCAAAGTGTGTCATTTGTTTTTTGCACGTAGATTAAAAAATATTATTATTTTATGTAAAGCTGATAGGTGTATTAGAGAGATGTGATGAATAGTGATGGGCAACGACGGAGGCAACATAGGAATAGGGGGGCACTGGCCCCCCGAAAAAATAATAAATACTACTATATATTATATAATAATGTTACTTAAAGTGAGTTTGTCCTAGTGGGTTGTTTCTCCGTTATGCCAACTCTTGACACAGGTTCAATTAGGGTTGTAATCGAATCGAATACTAAGGTATTTGAATGATATTTGATTAAATATTCGAATTTGAATATATTCGAGTATTCGAAATTGAATATTTGAATTCGAATTCGATTCGAAATTATAAATTTATTTTTTTTAAAATAATATTTTTTTAAATTTCTTGTAATATTAATAAATTTAAGAAGAAATACTCACTAAATACATCAATCATTAAATTATTAAAATTATAATTAAATAATTCACACTATATATAAAAATAAAAATAAAAATATGTCTTTTCTCTTTATTTTAAGATAGTAATAAATTAGATAATGTACATATATATATATTTATATTTATAAAATAAAATATTATATTTAATATATAAAAATATATAATAATTTAATATTAATAATATACAATGAATATATATTATATATTATTATTCGAATATATTCACGAATATTCGAATCGAATATCTTATGAATCATATTCGATTCGAATATTATTCGAACTAAAATATTTATTCAACTTCTCATTCGAATTCGAATTTTTCGAATTCGAATGCTGATATTCGAATTCGAATACCTAATCGAATTCGAATTATTTGATTCATTTACAACCCTAGGTTCAACCCCTTCTAGTGGCATTATGCCTTTTTTTTATTATTATTATTATTTTTCATTTTAAATCTATCATATTTATTTATATTTTAATATTTTATTCTCTATCGGTCTAACTGAATTTCCTTAATCTTTTGTTTTTTATTTCTTTATTAATTATTATTTTTAATTTAAATCTTTTTTAATTATTTAAATTTTAATATTTTATTCTCTTTTGATTTAACATCATAAATTTTACGTCTATTTGGTCCCTAACTAATCTTTTACATATATTTGGCCCCCCCTACCTATTTTTCTGGCTCCGTCACTGGTGATGAGCTATTGGTGGATCATTTTTACTAAAAGAGGGAAATAGTGCAATTTGAACGAGACGCCCAATATAATAAAATGATGCTATTTGGACGTGAGGGAAGGAGTAGATTAGAAATTGCAACGGGTGATATAATTTGAAATATATAAAAAGGATGCAGAGCATGTAGTTCATCTTAGGAAAAAATACACTTTTAGCCCCATACAAGAAGTCTCATTTTATTTTTGGTCCTTTTCATCACATTTTTGGTCCCATTGCTCCATTTTTTAAATTCCGTCCAACAAGTTGGAAAGATATTTGTCCGTTAAAAATAATTTCCATTTAATTTAATTCCTTTTTTTTTTAATTTTAATTTTTCTCCAACCCACTTCCAACTCACCTCTCTCTAACTCCAAATCTTCTCAACTGCACCCCAACACCACCACCACTCCTCCACCGCCATCACCTCCACCACCGTCTCCCCTGACTTCACCACCACCTCTGTCTCCTCCACCTCATCCACCACCACCAACGTCTTCTCCGTCTCCTCCACCACCTCTTCGTCTCCTCCGCCTCCGTCGCCCCCTCTACAGTCTCCTCCACCTCCATCTCTACCACCACCCCCATAGTCTTCCGGCCTCCACCACCACCGCCTCCATCTCCAACAAGTCCCCCATCTTCCCTACCACCCCATCTCCTTCACAACCATCTGAACTGCCTCCATCTCCATAATATCTCCCCCACCTCTTTGCCACCTTCACTACCATCAGATTCATAATTTTGTTCTAATTTTTTGAAATCCAAATCTAATCCAAATCTATGATCTATTTTGGCGGCGATAAAGAGCGGTGGGTGATGATTAAATAGGTTCTGGAATTGCTAAGTTCGCCGCTGTCAATAGCCTACGACATTCGTCGGCCACCTCCACAGATCTGCCATTTGTCTTCACCACATCCTCCGTCCACTATCTACTCTTCCTTCGTCGGAACTCGTTGCCAGTCGACCGTCGCAGATCGCTCACCATCGTGCGCTGCCGCCGCCGCTGCATATCTGATCCTTCCGCCAAAATAGCGCCACCCACCACCGCGCGCTGTCGGGGATCATGGAGTGCCACCTTTGCCCTCCGCTGTTTCCCACTTCCAATTTGCCAAGTCCTGCTCCGTCTGTGATAGATGTTGGTCAAAATAATAATACTAATAATAATAATAATAATTTTCTTTTATTTTTTTGATATAACGTTTCCATCCAAAAAATTAACAGCCCGGGACTAAAACTGCATCTTTTGGGACTAAAAAAAAGGTTAGGGATCAAAAATGAAATCAGACTTTTTGTATAGGACCAAAAGTATATTTTTCCGTTCATCTTAATCTATAGATAATGCCTAAGTAAAATATACAAAATGAGAGCAGTAATTAAGATGATGTTAGATCCGTGTAGAAAATAACATGTTTAGCATAAGATGCTGTTGGATATTTTATAATTTAAAATAATATACTTTATTATAATTATTATTAAACTTATTTCATGTTTTAAAACCTCTTAATGGTCTTGTAACCTACTCTAAATTATGACCCCATTATTGATATTAATACTCATAAATGTGCATTAACTTTTTTGTTGCATGAGATGTGTATAAAATTTCTATCACCCTCATATGATTTGAGACACATTCACATATACACTATACAATATATATTTCTACATACTATATGAATATATATTTTCTATATACAAATATATTTTATATTGAGCATTGAGTATTTTGTGGTTCGGGGTTCTCATCGCTGCACACGAGAGGACTATCGGGTTGTCGAATCTTGGGAGAAGAACGTGTAAATCAAGAATATCATACCAGTGCAGTGGGGGCGTTTCTTCTCTAAAGATAGCGCTACGGCGTACTTCGACCCAGGCTACTTCTAATCTTTATTTATTTTTAGTTGAATGTTTATTGTTGAACTTGTTTAATCCAAAATTAATATCCCCACTATGTGTTGATTTATTTGTATTTACTTGAAATTTTCTAACAATTTTAGAGAAGAAAACGTTTTATTAATTTAGAACAAAAATGAATTTTCTAAGGTTTTGTCATATGATGAAATAATATTTTTAAACGTTGTATGTGATTTTTAAAATTAGAAAGAAAAAGAACTTATTAGAGCTTTGTGAGAAATATTCATTGAGTCGGGTTTTTAGTCAAATAAAATTATTATTTTTAGATATGATCAATTTGTTGGCAAATATTTTATATTGGACTCTACATCAAGATTAAATTTAAATGTTTAGTAAAAAATAATAATAATAAATCCTAATTCTGAATCCTTGTTACATCATTTGGTGTTTTTGAATATTTGCGGATGACTTGTACATTTCATTATATTGTTTAGAGTTATGCGATTAAATGTTACAATTAAAATTTTATATATAGTGTTAGTAGAATGATGCTATTACATATTTACTCTTATGCGGAATTATAATTGTTTTGATCTTGATGAAGTTGATCATGATATTTATAAATTATGATTTCATAATAAATAGATAAATAAATAAATAAAATTTCAATCTTCCATAAGTTAATGATATGTTATTAGGCTTAGTGATGATTTATGTGAATACATTTGTTGGTATTTTAAGATTCTTGTTGGACACGAAATAAAGGTGACTAATTTGTTTACTCATATTTTATTATGGCTACATGCTTATTTCATGAGTGATAGTTATTCCTGTGATAAAATCGGATGTTAAATTTAATATTGAGTTTTTGAATGATTAAATTGATTTCATAGATGAAATGTATTGGCCTTGAATACAAGGTAATTTTATGTGGTGTTTTGAGAAATTTATTTCCTTATAATTTTTTGAGAGATTAAAAAGAAAAAAAAATTGGGGTGAAATTAACATATAATAATACAACGCCTAATTAATTTCATTAACTCTTATTGACATGTTTTTAAAATTACAATTATTAAAAGTTGTTTGCTATTTAGATGAATATAGAAATTTCTTTCTTAAATGGAGATTTGCGTAAGAAATTTTATATGGCTCAATTTGAAGATTTTATTGTGACTTATGAGCAAAATAAAAGGTTTGTAATTTGTTGAATTTTTTTTATCGATTGAAAAGTGCATACTACGTAGCATGAAAAACTTGATAGAGAGGCATGACTTATTATTGTTTTGTATCATATGATACATGTGTTTATATAAAAGTTAATGGAGATAATTGTGTTATCTTATGTTATTATACATGTGTTTATATAAAAGTTAGTGGAGATAATTGTGTTATCTTATGTTATTAATGACATTGAAAATTATTGTCATCTCATTTAGAAATGAAAGTTGTTAGTCTTACACATAATTTTTGGGGACTAAATTCATTAAAGATGGTGACTCCATTTTTTGTGACAATCTCACTATATTGAAAATTTGGGTTCAATATTTTAATATTAGTTCACATATGTTGTTGGTGGTTTAGTGAAGTATACTTATATGCACTTGAATGGTTATTTAAATATTTTGAAGGGGTAAATTATGTTTTTAATTAATTCACTGATTTTACTAGTGTCTTATAAGATTTCAGTGATGCAGATCTAAGTCCACTTGTGGGTGGCTATGTGTGGAGGAGCAATACCGTGAAAGTCCACTAAAGAAATTGTTATCTATAGATGCTGCTTTTGTGGAGGACATCTACTACCTAAGCCAATTTCCTCCGTATCTTCGCTTTGGGATAGTCAAGTGGCAAATTGTTTGAGTGAAGGCATCTGACTATTAGACATAAATTAATTAGACACTTAATTTTTCACGGTGTTGTTTCTTTGGATTTTTTCAGGTCTGAAAATAATACAACGCCTACAAAGAGACTGACGCGTCAGCAAGTTTTATATTATATATAATCATCGAGGGGAATGGGATTGGAGCCTATTAATTAAGTCACCACAGTGGAAACCCGTCTTCGGAGGTATGGCGATCCCATGAACGAAGTTCAACGGGTAAAAACGAAACTGTAAAGGGGTGACTTGGAAGAGCACACGTGATGAATATAATATTTTTGCGGAAATATTTCCGAGTCTCATTCCTATGGTGATAAGTGCTCTTCATGTGACGTTTGAGGTTGAGTCTAACTCTTAATGAATCCAAAGGCATATCTTTGCGGGGTGATTGGTCACAAGTTACTCTTGGAGGATTCACCTAAGCGAACATAATAGTGGGGTCGCTACTGTGGGGGAGTGGGCTACTCCCTAAAATGTTCATGATACAAGATTCCGTGCATGACCGTAAAGCACACCACTGATAGAACCACAATGTTTACTCATACCGTGTGTGGGATGGATTGCCATATTTTTCAAAGGACATAGTTCAAGACATTCATGTCACTGTGTACCTAATGTGGTAGTTCGTTCACACTAAGTGGAGGTTCAAACCCGGAAGGTACCTACACCTATTACACGGTATTATATGCTCAATTTACTTTTTTATATATATTATTTATTTTAAATTATGTGGGGGATTGTTGGATATTTTATAATTTAAAATAATATACTTTATTATAATTATTATTAAACTTATTTCATGTTTTAAAACCTCCTAATGGTCTTGTAACCTACTCTAAATTATGACCCCATTATTGATATTAATACTCATAAATGTGCATTAACTTTTTTGTTGCATGAGATGTGTATAAAATTTCTATCACCCTCATATGATTTGAGACACATTCACATATACACTATACAATATATATTTCTACATACTATATGAATATATATTTTCTATATACAAATATATTTTATATTGAGCATTGAGTATTTTGTGGTTCGGGGTTCTCATCGCTGCACACGAGAGGACTATCGGGTTGTCGAATCTTGGGAGAAGAACGTGTAAATCAAGAATATCATACCAGTGCAGTGGGGGCGTTTCTTCTCTAAAGATAGCGCTACGGCGTACTTCGACCCAGGCTACTTCTAATCTTTATTTATTTTTAGTTGAATGTTTATTGTTGAACTTGTTTAATCCTAAATTAATATCCCCACTATGTGTTGATTTATTTGTATTTACTTGAAATTTTCTAACAGATGCCAGATCTGGATTCACATATAAATTAATAATCCCAACGTTGTAAGATATTTAAACAAGAATTAGGAGTATATATATATGGAGTATGTTCTTAGATGATCATACTGGCATACATCATTTTATTCCAACTTTTCTTATTTTATAATATAAATAAATATCTCAAGTTTTGTTTTAGCTGAAAAGATTACTGTCGGCGGAAGCTGAAGGCAACAATTTCAACTTATTCACCACTACCCTTTTTTTTTATTATTAGAAAAAGAGTAATACATTAATGGTGAATTTGGTGAATTAGGGGTACAGCTCAATTTGACGTTTATGGGTGAAACTCATCTTAGTTGTCATTTTAATTAAATATTCTACGTGATTACGTCCTCCTTTTTTTTTTTTTTAACAGAGAAAGAATTTTATTTTTATGTTTCTATTCAATTATTGCTTTCTGGACAGTACCAAGTATTAAGACATTTTACCTTCACCACCATAGGCGTTTTTATTGCTTTTTATCATTGATTTTTTTTATACTGCTTTAGTTGCTACTACAGAAATTGGTTCATAAAATAAAACAAAAAGATAACCCGTGGGTAATTAGTAAGTAGCACGTCTCTATATTCATTCATTCTGGAATAGGGAGTCAACTCCACGTATATATTATTTACACCAATTAATTTATGAGTTGTAGACAAACTAGCGTGTTTTACCCATGCATAAAAGGATTTATAAATAAATTAAAGTATATTGTAAATTTGAGTTTAATTAACTCTAATTTTATTTTTTTTTTGTCAAATTTTTTTAAGAATAAGATGTACTACATTTATTCCCAATATATTTTCTTCGATAAATTGAGTTTAAAAGAAGTAGTGAAATAATAAATCAAAGAGAGCCGTTCTTAAAACTTTTAAGTTTGGTAGAACAATAGTAAAAGACAAAAGCTCCGGGCGCACGGATTTAGACTCGTGCACCCAAACCAAACCCTGCCCGTGGAGCGCCGATGTATATCATGCACCCGAATTTACACCTGACCCGGTATATTTAAAGAGAAAAAAACCAATTCATTTTAGGGTTCACATGAACAATTCCATTCCCGGTCTCGATCTGTCACATTCCCAATCTCTCTCCCCTTTTCCTTCTCGATTGATTCTCCGACTGCTACTGGCCGCCACCTCTCCCATTCTCCTCTCCCAATCCCGCTCTCTCTCCCCTTTTCTTTCTCGATTGATTCTACGGCTGCTACTTGCCGCCAATTAACGGTGGTATTTTCGGTGGAGATCGCAAGTGTGGCGACAGTTCGCCCAAATGGGGTATTAAATGAGTGGAATTGGAATGTCGCTACTAAGCTATTTTTTTGGAAAGCTCAAGGTATCAATCGACTGAGGTTATAGCTGCTGAAAGTTTCGACAATCGTCAAGTACTCTGTGTTATCACTTTTCGCTGACCGATTTCATCTACCTCTGTCCAGGTTAAAAATTCCATCTATCTAGTGTTCAATTTATGTATTGTAGTGTTCGATTTATGATATTGTAGTGTTAACTTTGACCACAATATCTAGATGCAATTCCACTTTGAATTCTGATCTGAAACTGATATGATTTCAGAATGTAAGTATTGAACAATTTGGCACCTGTTTACTGTCACTATGTCATAAATTCTTCAACTTCTATATATAATTGTTGTTAGCCTTTCATGATGCATGAATTATAGATGTTAAAGTTTCTCTTGCTAGTTGATATTAACGTTGTGTTATAATATCATTGAACCAGTGTTAATTCAATATGACTACCCCAGGTATCTAAACTATGTTCTGCATTATGTCAAACTTATTTGCTTGACAAGTACATTTACTTCTGAAGTACGCACACTCTGATAAAATTAGTTTTACATTCTTGGATTTTAAATAAAAAATAGATGTCATTCATCAATGTTTATTGATTCAGTGGACTAATTCTTCTTTAAATGAAGAGATAACAAGAAGCACATCATTAATTAACTAGCTAGCTAATGGTAATGCTACTTCATCATATTAATTGACCAGAGTACATTGTAAGATTTTCAGGGAAAAGTGATCGGAAAATGTATGATCTAAACAAAATTATTAAGGAATAAGGTACATTTTTGGCATGCAAAGGGTACATTATTAAAGAGTAAAGTGTATAATGGTTATGTAACTGTATGGAGTTGTAAAAACTATTTTGTTTACAAAGGGGATTTTATTTGATATTTCAGTAAATTGGTTCTATACATTTGCCTTACTCCTGAATTGAGTGAGCTAATTTTGTTTTTTATTATTAATTTTGCTTGTATATTTATATGCAAAATAAAAACTTAGTTTATTTATTCAATTACTTATTATGACTTTTGTTTTCTATGAAGCCTGAGATTCGACTTGTACTAAGGGAAGATTTGTGCAACAATGCTGTCAAATCAAAATGAGATGAGAGTTCGAGTTACTAAATTTGCATATGAATTATACGAGAAGTAGCCATGACTTTTAAATGAAAAAGTTGAGGAAAAAATGAAGAAGCACTAAAGGCTCTAGAAGAGAAGACAAGGGTTGCCAAGAAGGAATATAAATAATTGGGAAAAGGTTAAACTTGAAAAGAGATATATTTGATGGTGTTTGTTGGTTGCTTCAACTTTTGGGTACATTGTATTGATGAAGATAGTTATAATTAAGTTGGAGCTATAACTGTGTATGCTTTGAACGATTAGTTTTTTCTTTAATATATGATCACTATATAAATAGCAGTTGAATTAGTGTAGTGTGACCGTTTTTGTTTTCTACGTGAAGGATATATACTTTTTTGGTCCTTCATTTACACTTTACTAATTCTTATTTGAATTTAATCAGTGTGATTGTTCACTGCAAATGGTATATTGTTGATGAGTAAATAGTACATTGTAGTCATGTAAAGTGTATGGACTTTACAGAGTTTTGAGTTTATGTTTGTAAGGTATTATGACATGGTGCAAAGAGTATATTGTTGATGAGTAAAGGGTACATTATGCTCATGTAAAGTGTATAGAGTTTACAATGTTTTGAGTTTATGTTTGTAAGGCATTATGGCACGGTGCAAATGGTATACTGTTGATAAGTAAAAAGTATATTTTGGTCATGTATATGATATATTGTGGTCATGTAAATTGTACGAAGTTATAAATGGTTTATTATTTAAAAGTAAAGGGTATATTATTGATGAGTAAAGATACATTGTGGTCATGCAAAGAGTATGAGTTTTGAGTGTTTTGAATTTATGTTGTTAAGGTATTATGTCATGGTAAAAAAGATATATTGTTGATGAGTAAAGGGTACATTGTGGCCTTGTAAAGGGTATGAAGTTTACAATTCGAGTTTATGCTGTTAAGGTATTATGGCACGGTATATTGTTTATGAGTAAATGGTTTATTTTTATTAGTAAAGAGTACATTGTGGTCATGTAAAGAGTATGGAGTTTACAGTATTTATGAGTTTATGTTGTTATGGTATGATGGCATGGTGCAAAGAGTATATTATTGATGAGTAAATGATATTGAGTTTAGAACATCTATTGTTGATAGTTTTTTAAGTTTATGTTGTTAAGATATAATGGCATGATTCAAATGGCATATAATTTTGTACTATATTAAAGGATATAACTTTCAATAATAATGTCAAAGAAATAATTTAAACGATTAGAACTTACTCATTCAAAATATAAGAAATGTAATAATTTATAAGCATCTCTCACAATAATTAACTTGTTATATCACTAAATTAAACAATTAAAACGACTAATAACCAAAAGGAAGAGAAAGAAAAGTTATGAATACAAGGACATTAAACAAGGCCCTTTTAGGCTTCAATAGTTTTTTTTTTGATCGGTAAATGTTAGTTGTTAGTATAGTTAGTAGTTACACCAAGAACTCTTACAACCCCTATCTCCAAGCCCTCCTTATAGCTCCCCTCCTAATTCGTTCCCAAGAGGAATCGAACATGGGTCTCTCACTTAAGTGAGGAGCCCAGTGGCCAGGTAGGCTAGCCCTTTTAGGCTTCACTAGTACTGATAAACCAAGCTGAACAACAGACACTTAATGATTAAAAACTTGAAACCAAAAATATTAATGTGCACACTCTCATTTGCAAACCCTTATTGATTGCCAAGTGAAGTATACAGCTTCCAAGCCACAACAAGTAGGTGGTAATTAAGCACCATTGTAAAGAGACTGAGAAACGGGGTACTCAATAGAAGGTAGGTGCAGATGGCAATATATTCAGCCTTTATATGAGGAATAAAACTTCTTGGATGAAATAAAAATGTAGTTTCTCTGTCTTTATCCTTGTACTTGATTTCAACTAGAACAACTACAAGCTGAAGAATGAACATTGGGAAGCAATACATGAGAATATAACCAGTTGTTTTTGCATTCCAATTGTAACTCAAGACTCCTCACCCTCTGCAAAGAAGCACGAAGAAGACAAACGAGAATCAGAAATAGGCATGCATGGTTTTGTGAATCCCAAGTTCGACACAATAAAGCAATTTCAAAAAATACAACTAACTGCAAATTTATTGAATGAAAAATAAAGATTTTGAACGCAGGTACAACCATTATAACTAAAGGATATATAGCTACTATTGAAGAGTACACATTTATTAGAGTGAGTATTATATTATAGTATTTAAGAGTATTACTAGGATCATAAATCTATGGATATAGGTGCATCAAATTATCTAAGCTGTTAAATTATGATATAATTAACACATATATTTGAATAAAAAAATAAAATTAAAAGCAACCAATTATACTCTAAAATATGATTTAATTTTGCCCTGCTAAAGCTAAAAAGCAACAAAGTAGTTCACATAGTTTACTTACCATAAGACCATATTCCAAAATGATCAATCTCATTTCTAATGGCCAGCTCTGGAGCAGTTGGATGCAAACAATATTATGCAAGTTGGATTGAATCCTCATATCTTGCTTATCCAACACTATCATGAAATTTGTCCAGTATTCTCCATGCATGCTTATAAATAAAAGTCGAACTCTATTTCTTCTTTAAACGCAGGTACAGTCATTACAACTAAAGGGCATATCAGCTATTATTGAAGGGTATATTGTTGTTATATAAAAAGTATATTGTTGTCATGTTAGTTGTATGGATTTGAAAATGGGACACTTGTCACACTCCCTGCCCCATGTAACATGAGATGGAGCAGGGAGTGTAACAGAGAAACTGAGTTGTGAGTAAAGTTTATATTCTTGATGAGCAGATGGTACATTGTTTTCATGCAAAGAGTACGGAGTTTAAAGTATTTCAAGTTTATTAGAAAAGGTATTATGGCATGGCGCAAAGGGTATATTTCAGATGAGTAAATGGTACATTATTGATGAGCTAGATTAATATAATTATTGTTAGTATAAAGATAAATTCTTGATTTCAAAAAGCTAGTCCATTAAAATAGAAAATCATGCATCTGTTTCATTCCTATGCAGTATTATTTCTCTGAACCAATTTGTACCTCACATAATAACACAGCCAAGAATAGGTAAAATCTTAGATTTCACAAGGGAACCACATTAAAGTGAAAACCTAAAACCGACACTTGTATGTGTAATTCATTAAAGTTTAAGCCAATTCAAAATAGATAGCTGTCTGATTTCAATAAGCATTTTACGGATTTAAATGGAAACTAAGATGATCATTAATTGAAAGTGGAATGCAATCAGAGATCTGATTCACAAATCTGGATAAATAGAGATAGATACCTTGGTGGATTAAAACAAACAAAAAGGAGTCATTCCACATAAAAACAAACAGAAGTAATAGAATAAACAGCACACAGAAAAAAAGCAAGCATTAGGTATTGAATGGCGCCATTGATTTAAGTAAACAAAGCAAAATTCAAATATAATGGAAGATCAATCGAACTCAAATACATACGTGTATAAGCTATAAAAATTTTTACTCACCTCCGCACTCCGTCTTTCACACTCCAGATTAGCACTGAAATTGTGATGAAGAGTTGCCCAAATTAGCACTGAAATTATGATGAAGAATCGCCCAGATTAGCGTTGAAATTGTGATGAAGAATCGCCTAAATTGTCGCCCTCTAGTGACAGCGAAATCACACTATAGAAGGTGAAAATGTGTTTTGATATATATTTTTTAATTTATATATGATTCGTTTTCTTATGGGTCGATTCGGACGCACATAATTAGATCCGTGTGTCCGGACACATAAGAGCTTCACTTATATTAAAATTCAAATTATTATGTGATATTAGATAAATTATAAAATAAATTTCAATATTATCTTCGTATCTAAAAATAAAGAATTGATATTCTTGTATATATATATATATATATATATATATATATATATGTATATATATATAAATAAGCACATGGGGTCAACTAAAGTTTCCTCTAAAAAATTTAGTCAAAATCTCTTATCAATATATCACCAATTTCTCATCAATTTCATGATTCTTTCTTCTCAAATTTTCCTCCATTTATGTTGTTTCTTAATTTTTTTTTATTTTTATATGGTAATAATCATTTCCTCATTTATTACATAAAAATTACTTTTGGCTTTTATTATTTCACATTGATATATTTTCAACAAAAAAAATGAATGTGAAATTAAAGATCATAAATATATTTATTCATTAAAAATACATAAAATATAAAAATACTATTATTTTAACTATCAACGTTTTCTGGAAGGACTATCAATTTGTTTAGACATATTCACGACTCATTGTATTTTTCTGTAATTGTTAAAATTTTATTATTGACTTTAAATTGATAGTTATAGTTATTTACGAATTAAATTGAGGCAAGACTTTAAATTTTATCATTGTCTTACTAAAAATCTCGAGCTCACAGTGTTAAAGATTCATGACCATGGATAGTTATAATTTCAAGAATAAACTTGTCATTCCTTTTAGACATATTTTTAATAATTACATTTGTTTTTCGCACGGGGTTAAGAAATATAGTAGTATTTTAGTATGTATGTATTGAGGTGAGAGAAATAATATTTTAGAATATAATGGATAGTTGTATTAGTGTTGTAGTTGGGTCCCATAATTATTTTGTGTGGTCCATATAACAAAGGAAAATGTAAACAACACCAATAAGAAGTAAAATACAAATAAGAGTTATGGCATTCAATTCCATATTGCAAGAAATTCAAGAATTTCTGGGGGCACTAGCACAAGCAAAAATGGTTGAAAAGTCTACTGTTTGAAAGAGAGTAAAACAACCCGAAATCCCAGGAGCTAATCCAAAATCACCTACTCGATTGACAAGCATAGCTTTGATAGCTGTTTTATCTTAACCACTAGGATAGAACGTTCAAATTGAAAATATGTAAATATTAAGATGAGATGGAGGAAGTACTTCCTCTATTATATGTGCATTAATACTAAGGTTAATTTAGGTTAATTTTAGAGACATCAACTAATCAATCATGTATTTATATGTGCGTGTCATCTATGTATATAAGTACGTTGACTATTAAAATAAATATATTAATAGAATTCAATTTTTTAAAACTTATTCTCGTGCAACGCACAGATTAAAATGCTCGTTAATAAAACAAGCGAATTAAAGAGAGTTGGAAATGTGTAAGTGTAGAGGAAAGAGTTGCAAATAATTATTTCATAATTAATAATAGATTAGTTGTCACGCCCCGACCCCAGACAGAACGCGACAACCGCCACGTTAATCATAAATTTCGCGGAATGGGTGCACTCCACTCCACAAAGTTTATAAAAAACGTAAGGCTTGCTATCAAGTACCTGTAGAATTGAATAACTGATAACAATGGGTACAGCCCGAGGACATCATCTCATAAAGTATCAACAAGGATTTACAAAGGTACAAAATACAACGATGTAACTTAGTTTGAAAAAAATATACATGAACGATATAACATCGCGAGGGTACAAAAAGAACATCAAGGGGGTCACCAAATATAAACTATACAATCTCGCCAATGAATTCGTCAATTTACATAAAAGAGAAAGTACCCAAAACACTGATTGGATGACGAGCAAACGATAGGCAAACCTCCAACCAAAACGATATCAATAGCCTGAAAAGGAAAGAATGATGGGGGTGAGCAAAACCACTAGCTCAGTGAGGTGATAAGCCGGTCACCCCGACCCTTATACGAAGCATGTATTCTCACTCGCGGTTCATAACATAAAATCCAACATTTCGTCCCACAATAACTATTTCTCACTCAGTATACATATTAATGAAAATAAAAACATTAGTGCACATTTACGAATAACACAATTAGTTAAAACAACATGTTATCACATAAAAGACGCGTGGGTAGCAATATCCTCCTCGAATTGAGCTCTCCGTCGAGAGACAGTCCAAGCCCGTCACCGATACTCTAGATAAAATGCACATTATATTCTTTCTCAACATGCCAAGTGCTAAAGTTCACAATTCAATATCGACGTGAATACTTGAAATGATCAAACATATAAACATATATGACTTGCATGTCCCACACCGGTGACGTTGACTGAGCCTATAATAGACTGATCCATCTAACGATCACCCTCCAGAGTATCAGTATTGATCAAATGGACAGGTGCCCCATTAGATCTAACTCACCCGGGTTTGCCAAGCAACGGGCAACTTGGTTATCACTCTAACTCACCCGAACCGCGACAATTCGGGCTACTTAATCAATGTCGCTCCAACTCACCCGAACCGTGACCAATTCGGGCTACTTAACCTTGGTACCAGGCATACATATGCATATGCATCATAAGATGAATAACGACTCAAGTTAGAGTCTTAATTGGCACACAAGAATAACCAGAAATCAATTCTCAAATAATTCACAATAAATGCTATCAGATATCGAGCCGGCAAGGCTCTTCAACATAAGTTAAAATCAATAATACTCATAAAATGGCTAACAGGACTCTAACCAGAGCAATCGAACCAATCAAGCTCTTTACCACATAACACAATACCAAATAATTTTCTTATCAATTAACTAAAATTAAAATAAATACACATTTATCGAGGGTCCACACTTCCCACAAGAGAAGACGTTTCCGAATTATCAACTCACAAGGAAGTGATTAACTCTCTCCGGAATCTGAAGTCGGTTTCTTGCCCTTCATCGATGGTTCTTTACCTAGAAAGGAGATGAGCAATTAAAGACAAATCAAATATAACTAACTATTAGCGGTAACATCACCTTTCATTGCTAAAAACAAATCCTAATCGAGTTCGAACGAGTCGATATTAAATAAAAATGGCATGTAACTCCTTAACATCAGTTTCCAATCCCACATAACCCGTTTCAATACATTAACTAAACGAAACGATAGAAAATAAATTTGAATTCGACATAAAAATTCTGAAATTTTCCAGCTAGCGGCAGTTTACGAGAAAAATCATAACTAATTATAGAATAATCGGATTAAGGCGTTTCAAGTGGCTACGGAAAGCTAACGAGTTCAGATACATACAGAAATTAAGTTTGCAAACTTTCGAGGGCAATAGCTATGTCAAAATCAGTTCGAACTGTCTACGAATTACCCACATACCAAAAAGAAAAACCCCACAAAATTACAAAATAATGGAAGAAGGAAGCTTAATTCACACATCACTTACCTCAAAACAACTTAGAAACCACCTAGGATGAGGGTTGTCAGGGAGAATTTGATCAACAATGGTTTCTCCTCTTCACTCTCTTCTTTCCCCTCTTTTGTTTTTCTTCTCCCGTTCTTCTTTCTTTTCTTTTCTTTTTTTTTTTATAACTTTAGCCTTAATAATTATATATCAGGCTATTTAAGTGGGCTGAAACTTTGGGCCACAAAATAAATAAATAAATAAGTTTAGGCTTTCTAAAAAAAAATTAGTTGGGCTAAGATAGGGCTGGCCTTTGGGCCATAAAAATAAATAAATAGGTTTTGAACTTTCTAAAAAAAAATCTAGTTGGGCTAAGATATTACAATGGGGACTGATTTGCTGGAGTTTTGGGCCCAAAATAATTGGGTGCATATACCATGCAAGGCCCAATAAGAAAAACATTCCACATTAACTTGGCTTATTCTCTTCTTTGTGAGGTTGGAAATAAGAAGTAAGATCCAGCTGTTATTCTTTTCATTTTCTATTAAAAATTGGAGTTGCTCACTTTTCATCAACTTATAAATTTGGAAATGAAAATGGAAATGAAATGATAATGGTTATCATTGAAGGATCAATCTTATTTAAATAAATAAATTGTATAATGATAATAAGTATCATGTAAGAGTTAACAGAATTAATTGAGAACAATTTACTAATAGAGATTCAATATTTATGCTCAAAGCATCTTTAACATAATAATCATTTTAATTCCCCAACAAAAGTACAAAACACCCCCTTAATAGAAATGAATAAATAGATGCATATAAAACATTTTAATTTAATGCTTCATTTGATAATTTTGTTAATTTCAGTTAAACAGAGATAAACTAAATTTTATTTCAATCTAAACTCGATTTAATCAATAAAGTAAGTAAAATACTCAAGCTTTGGCATTTCAGTTTTTTGCTTGTGAGTTGTGACAATATTTTTTTCGTTAAAATTTATGATATGAGAATGTTGCGAGAAAATAATATTAATTAATATATATAGGCACTTAAAAGCAAAATTTAAAATGTGTAGGTAGTGACATCATTTTAGAAGAAACTCCAAGCATGTATGTGAATGTATGTTAATGGTGATGAGGGATGCAGATGATCTGATCTGATCTGGTCTGCATTCGTATAAATTAATTACCCCTTAAAGAAGGGGTATTATTATAAATACGAAAACCTTCTATATCTATCCTTCCCACAAACCCAAAAATTCACAAATTCACATTTATAAATCACTACTCTTCTCCCAATCTCTGCGTTCCACCGATTTCACTTCTGTTGTTCATCCACCCTTATCACTGCTGCTTTCTTTGATTCTCTGTGAGTCTCTGAATTCGGATTTTGCTTGCTTGGATTTTATCACTAATTTCAATCTATCTTTGCTGATCTCACAAATCGAGCATCCTTTAATTAAGAAATCACCCTTTATGTTTACGCCTCTTATAAACCCTTGCTGCTTCCATTGGATTTTAACTATTTCATAGATGTGTTTATGTGTTACTTCTAGTCTCTGTAAGTTTATGGTGGTTACCACTCATCTTATCAGTGGTATGAGAATCAAGCAGCTGGATTTGGTTTGATGTGGGTGAGTTGATACTTGCGATTTTTGTGTATGATTAAATTTGTGTTAACATCTAGAGTAATGCTTGGTTGCTTAGAAATGGATTACATTAGGAAGCACATCATAAACTTCTGAGGTACAGTATATAAACGTATATTAGTCCTAAAACTTCTGTGTGATGCATAATCGATTTTGTGTTGATTGTACAAGTCAATGCTATAGTTCTGGAACCGAATCCATAAAAAGATCTAGTTTTGGCATTTGTATTTTTTGTGTTCGCTTTAACAAAATTTTCTACATTGTTTTTATTCTTTTATACCTGCCTTAATAATCGAAGCTAGCATCACTATATTGTATTAGCGGATTGCTGCTCTATCTCTGATCAGTTGTTGAAGCAATGTGTCTAAAGTCTGCAAGTACACGCTTCGCTTTCTGTATATTTGATCTTTCGTGCTCCTTCAAGTATTGTTACTAAATTTTGCTCACAAACATATAATTATTGTTTTGATGCTTCTTACAGAATACTATTTGAAGTTTATCAAATATTTGTCTTGAAAAGATTTCAGCTTTTTCATTGTTCTCCGTGGTATCCATATATGGGCTGAAGTGTACTTTTGATGGGAGGTGTAGAGGATGAAGAACCACCCTCAAAACGTGTGAAAGTTTCCTCTGTACAATCAGGAGGTCTTTCCTCCAACGGAAAATTTGTTAGAGAACAAGGTAGTTGCTCATTGAGTGACTCAATGGCTCGCTTATTAGCATCACAGGATGATGATGAGATTGTTGGTTCGAAAGGTGTCATTAAGAGAGTTGAATTTGTTCGTATTATAGCTGAGGCGTTATATTCTCTTGGTTACTCAAAGACAGGAGCATGTTTGGAGGAAGAATCAGGAATACCTTTGCACTCCAGTTTAGTAGATTTGTTTGTGCAGCAAATTCTCGATGGTCATTGGGATGAAAGTGTCATAACATTACATAAAATTGACTTAATGGATGAAACTATTCTTAACTTGGCATCTTTTGTGATACTGGAGCAAAAGTTTTTTGATCTTTTGGATGGAGAGAAAGTGATGGATGCTTTAAAGACACTAAGGACTGAGATTTCACCACTATGCGTAAATGATGACAGGGTTCGAGAGCTCTCTTATTTCATTGTGTCTCCATCCCAGATTTCACTGGATAAAACATCTGGTCAAGAATCAAGAGTCAGTTGTCGTAAGAAATTGCTGGAAGAACTTCAGAAGTTACTTCCTCCAGCGGTGATAATTCCAGAAAACAGATTGGTGCATCTTGTTGAACAGGCCCTTGATTTGCAGAGGGATGGCTGTAGATTCCACAACTCCGCAGTCGGGGAAATGTCTCTGCTCACTGATCATCACTGTGGAAGGGATCAGGTGCCTTCTCAAACGTTGCAGGTAATATTTCTTTTTATTAGATTACTTATCCAGATGAAAGCAAAAACTGATAAAGAACAAGAAGAAAGATATAACTACATTAACTGTTTATTTGCTCAAGTGTTCGCCAGTTTGTGCTGGTCCTGCTGGATTACCATTAGGTTTTTGGTATTGGCTTTCTGAATTGGACAAGCCTCAAGAGACTGGGTTGTTTTTTTGTGGACAGCTTCTGTAATACCTGTAATGTGTTGTGCTTTTATAACGAATTGTTATTGACCAGCATGGGAACTCCTCTCTTTGAGCTATACAGTGAGTTGGCTTTTGCTCAACCATTGAGGTCTACGCATTTTTCTTGTATTAATTTCCTTTCACTGACTCTTTGTACAAGAGCATCATATTCGGTAGCTTGCTTCTTGTAGTGGATTTGTCTTGGTCTTACACGTTACTAGAATTGACTTTGCTTTATCCTTGAGTTGTGATACATTCAAATGTGGAGTTGTGTGTAGTTTTGGTTTCAGATTCTTTATTATATATAGTTTAACCTTTTAAAAAAGATGTCTATATTTAATGATAATATTAGTATGTCCTAGAGCCTGTTTTTATGTCGAAATATTTTGTTACCATCTCAGTTGTATTTGATTTTTTTTTTTCATTCTTTCAACTCTCAGATATTAGAAGAACACAACGACGAAGTATGGTTCTTGAAATTTGCTCACAACGGAAAATATTTAGCCTCATCATCCAGTGATTGTCTTGTAATCATATGGGAGGTATAATTTCAGTTTCTTTTTTATTTTGTTAAAAATGGTTTATGTTGTTATAATATATGGATTGTACTTGGGCTTTTAGTTTAATGCAAAGACTAAGCACCTTTTTCATGCATTTTTATACTTACTGGTCTTCTGTAACAACTACAAATAACTTAACTTGAATTTTCTTTTTGTGAGTGGTATGTTATGGCACAAATACATTGTGGGGTAAAATGCGTGTTTGTTTTACTGAAAACACCTTGTAACCTTATCTTACGATTAATTTAGTACAGGGTCTTAATAAGGTAATGTTTGTTGAAATATGCAAGGATACTTGACATTACACCCCTTTTAGATTAAATACAACTCCGTATATTTTGATGGTTGTGTTTCTTTTATTGGTTAAGGTTGATGGTGTAGTATCTGTGAGACATAGATTATCTGGTCATCAGAAACCTGTATCCTATGTTTCATGGAGCCCTGATGATCATCAACTTCTTACATGTGGAGTAGAAGAGACGGTTAGAAGATGGGATGTCGCTTCTGGTGAATGCCTCCATATATATGAGAAAAGTAATCTTGGTTTCGTCTCGTGTGGATGGGCTGCAGATGGGAATAGTATATTTACTGGTATTACTGATAAAAGCATTAGCATGTGGGATTTGGAAGGGAAAGAATTAGAATGTTGGAAAGGGCATAAAACTATTAGAATTGCAGACTTGGGTATCATCAGTGATGGAAAAGAGCTTATCACGGTATGTAAAGAGAATGCAATTCTGCTATTTGATTGGGAAACGAAGTCTGAGAAATTCATTGAAGAGAATCAAATTATAACATCATTTGCACTATCTGATGATGGGAAGTATTTGCTGGTCAGCCTTTGGAATGAAGAACTTCATCTATGGAGCATAGATGGCTGTTGCAAACTGGTTGCAAAATACAAAGGTCACAAACGTTCTCGTCTTCTTGTGCGATCTTGTTTTGGTGGACTAGAACAAGCATTTATTGCCAGTGGAAGTGAGGACTCCCAGGTGATTTATTTCTTCAGCTCTTTTTCTTGACATTTCTATCTGGCTCTCCTCTCGTGTTTTTGGTTTTCCTCTCCTGACTTTCTATTCTAGTGATTGATAATGTTTAGCTCTAGTTTAGCAGAATGCTCTAAATTGGAAACTAGGGCAAAGCAGTTTGCAGCCTAAGTTACTTTTTACTCGCAATTATATGGAATCTGACTAGTGATTATATGCTCTTTTATCTATCTTTCCTTGTTAAAAAAAAAAAAAATGTGGTGTGTAGGCCTCTGCAAGTTAAACAGAGACTTGTTTAAATGCCAAGTAGAGGGAATGCTGTATTCAGATGTATGTAATGCACTTATGTAATGAGATGGTGTTTGTTTTGGTTTATGGTGGATGTGGCTGTATGAATGAACTATGAATTTCAAGCTTATGGTGTTGAAAGAAAGACTAAAGGTGTATGGTATTTCTAGGTTTACATATGGCATAGAGTGTCAGGGGAACTGATATTCAGTTTGGGTGGTCATTCTGGTGCTGTGAACTGTGTTTGCTGGAATCCGGCAAATCCCCATATGCTCGCATCAGCTAGCGATGATCGTACAATACGCATTTGGGGATTGAATCGGGTAAACTTGAATCAGAATGGGAATGCTGTGTATTGTTGCAATGGGAAAAGTTGAAGGTTGATATTTTGTCTTGTGTTGTGTTGTGTAAATTCTTGTACCTTTAAAATGTTGAGCTAGCATTCCATTCTTGGAAACTGTAATAACATTGTATGTCTGTCTTTTTGTATTGATATTGAACTTCTACTTGTATCATTCATTCATATTATGGAGGATTGGTGGAAGTAGTTAGTCATAATTTAAGAAGGGTGTATGCTAGTTTTGTGGTTTGGCAAGCGAGTGGCATGGACAGAAAGAAAAGCAAGGTGGGTGTGAGAAATTACCCTTGCCCTTCATACTCCACAAAAGCCTTGTATGCAAGATATAGGTAGAATGAGGATGAGATGTGTGAGTGCTGTCTCGCTTTGGTATAAAATTAGCTTCATCTTCTACTTATGGATTCAACTACACTAAATTCTATCATACCTTAAAATTAAGCAGGGATGAAGAAAAAATTGAAGTTGACAAGTAGTGATGGATGCAGCTATATATAATTAAGATCCCCCTATATATCTACATATACATTAACATACCAGGCCACCCCACCACCGTAATATAAAAAATAAATTAAATGAGAGATGAAGTGTAGCACAGAAGAGATGATGAAATTAAAGTAGCTAATACATAGTTAGGTCCAAATTGAGAGAGGACGTGGATTGTGAATTCGAGTATGGAGTGAGATGGTAAATTAAAGATTCAGCTGCAATGCCACTGCCACTCTCACTGCCTGTTTCACCAACTATTTCCACTTCTCTGCATTAATGCAACACAAAAAAGATCTCATGAAAACATTTCAGACAATGTAATACTTATATTGAGTTTTTCCAAAACATTACATGTGATATAATTTCAATTTTAACAACTACTGTTGAATCCTCCATCCCTTCATTCCAAATCTATAAATTTAATTAACTGTGCAATTTCTTCGTAAATCTATTGAATCACCTAGTCTCGACTAAAATTCAATGATATACACTTTTAAAAATAATTAATGTATATGTAAGTGATTGGAATTAACTTACTGCAGAGAGAGCAAATCGCTAAATTGGGACTGGCTTCGCATGCATATAAACTCATCATCTCTTGAACTCATTATGCATTTCTTCACACGAGATCTATACATCTATTCATCACAATCAACCAAGGAAATCATTAATTAAACAAAAATTTATAAATGTATATATTGCTTTCAAAGTTTTTGATAATTACTCCACTTAATTTTTGTCACAGTCCATATAGCTAGCTATGCAGCCAAAATATATATGGATCCCCTACTTAATTAGTACTTGGGTTTATATTAATAAAATGGATCGGAGTAATATTTAATTAAATAGGATCCAAATGGCAAGGAGTTGATGTAGTCTACGTGGTGCAGGTTACGGGTAAATATCAAAATTAGTCCTGTAAGTATGTCGTTTTCCAACTTTAGTCATTTTTCTTTTGCAATTCTCAATTTTGGTCCTTTTTTGTCCACTTTTAGTCCTTTTGGTCATGTTTTCAAAATTTGTTCCTTTTTTTGTCCACTTTTGGTCCTAAATGTATACACTTTCGGACTATTTTTGGACTTTTTTTTAACATAAATGACTAAATTTGGACTAAAAGTGGACAAAAAATGACCAAAATTGAGAATTGCAAAAGAAAAAGGACTAAAATTAAAAAACGTCATACTTAAAGGACCAATTTTGATATTTACTCTGCAGGTTACAGATGGGAGCTAGCTGGTTGGATTAATTACTTATAAATTAGAATTAAAGTACTCCATCTCTTAGTATATATGCACTATTGAATTAAGACTACTAAAATGGTAATATTAGCTTGCTAGATCAATATCAAAATACTATACAGTGTTACTTTTATGACCACGATATCTAGGGTGAACAAATTAAGCTAACCTAGTTAAAATGTATAATTACTTTGAATTAATTAGTAAATTTGAATAGTTAAAATATAATAATGTTTTTTTACTAACGCAGTCGCTTGGTTTAAAATGTAGCAACTATATACATGATTTGTTTGAGATTAAAAGTGTGATTAATGAAGTGAAGATAGATGGAATAAATAAGGTTATGCATGGCTAAGAATAACTAATGAGTAGCTAATAGTAGATGTGAATTAATAAGGTAGGGTAGTTAATTTATGAAAAACGCAAATTAAGGTGGTTGCAGATGATATTAGGAAAACACAGCAGATTAATTAATAGAAAAAATAAAAAACGAGGTAGAATAAATTATAAGAATATTACTCCTTTAATAAGAGTATTTGTTAATTGTACATGTATAATTGGTGCAGGGATGTAGGTATAAAGTAGTAAGGTAAGGTTACCTGGAGATGGCTTTTGATATGAGAAATCTTGAGTCCTCTGACACCCATGATTTGCAATATTCTCTTTGGAGTTGCTTCTACGTACAATTAAATGATGAGGTAATAAATTAATAAAAACCCTAGCCTAGGTAGGTATATATATAGTGTAATTGATGATGGATGATCTTACTGTATTTGCCTCCAAGGTTTGTGACAGCTACAACGAAGCGATGATGGAGCTGAGGAGTCCACCTTAACCGAGGATCTGACGATTTCCTGTATTTCCTTACAACCCCATTACCTGATCTACCACCACCACCTCCACCACATATTTTCCCCATTAATCTTAATCTTCTTTCCTCCTCTTTTCTTTTCTTTTCTTTTATTTCCTCCTACCACTAATATGTATCAATTCCTTCATTCAATCAAATTGCGGCTAACAATGGTCGGAGCATATGGACTTTTCTGAACCTACTTAATTAGCTATAACATTTGTAGACTTTTAGGGAACATATACTATAATATCATTAATTAAAGCCGCCACTATATATATTTTTCTACTAATCATTTATGTCTGCCTTCTTTAAACTTTGCTCTTAATTACTATTACTATTACTATTACTATTACTCACTCACTATATCTTATTTACCACATATATATTTTACCTTAATAATACTCCCTGCACATATGTATAATTATCAATTTATTAATGAGGAGATCATTGTACGTACGTAAGTGACACAGTTTTTTTTTTTAATTTCTTTTTTATAATAATTATTAGTATTTCTTAGATGAAATAGTAGCTAGATACACCATTAATTGCGAAATCTGAAATTTTGTTATCTATTCATAAATAAATATATATACATTGTGTAATGAAAGTATTAAAAACAAAAGAGGAAAGTGATATGATGAAAGCGCACACTTGTGGAGTTGGTTAATATATTTAAAAAAGAAAACTTCATTTCATTAATCCACAGACATTGTCAACTACGTCTGCCGTAATATAGCATATATGAAGAGAAACAATTTAGGAGTTGGAAAACATTTCAAGTAGAATTAACATGCACCTTCAATTTTATTCTAACAATTAATACTACTATAATTTTATTTGGGTTAAAGACTTTATTTTTTTGACCTAATTTTAAAATCAACTCTTTTAATGTTGGATTTGACTAAAATACTACTCTAATTCAAGAATTCATGATGTAAAGTATAGATATGTTGTACTCCCGCCCGCCATGGCAAACACATCCATTTATTTTTTACGTGTAGATTAAGGAGTACTATTATTATTATTATATGTGCAGTGAGTAGTCTTATTAGAGGAAACTTGTGGACTATATTTGGAATTCTTTTATTAAAAAGCAAAAATGTGTATCTTTAAATTGATTGTAGTAAAAAAAAAAATGATAAAATGAATAATTTTAATGTGATTGTTAATGAAAAAGAAAAAGTGTGTGTTGTTTGTTTTTCCATGGTGATTTGATGTCAATGAAAGACGGTGGCTAATTTGGGAGCAGGTAATGTATCCATCTGTCTTTCTCCTAATTGCCAAAGCTATTACTTTCTTCAAATTCTATTCAACTTGGAGAATATGGAGTCACTTTTTTCAAATTAAGAATACTTCAAATTCTTTCTTTGCATCAATTATTGCTGCCCCTTTTCATTCCACACATTGCAATATTACCATGTCACATGCTAATTTGAACTAATAATCTTCTGACTATAGAATATCGGAACATATTATTGTTGGATTGTATACTAAAAGTCTAGCTTTAGTATGAACAATGTCATAACAATATTTGATATGAGAATCATTGATCAAATGATTGCGTCTTATAATTTATTTTATATGCATGATGCAATAGTCCATTTACTTTATACTGTAGATAATATGTTGTGCGACAACACGCAGAAGATCATATTATCGGTTTCCTTATAAAGTATAAACAGATGCTCACAACTGAGATAGACGGGGACTCTCTATCGGTATGGTTGTAGTGTGGTTTGGTATTAGCTTGTCTTGGCTATAGAATCACATTAGTGCACTTGTGTGTATTGAGCAGGACCGCCTGAGATCGTTCTTCTTATACTGACTATATAGTAGAACTTGATCTCTGTTATTATGGAAGTTCGTGCTCTTAATCCCTATACAATAACCTCGACACGTAGGGCAGTATGTATTTCTTTGATTCATCAATGGGTGAGATTTATAAGTATTAAATCAACAAACTCGGTGAGTTGGGAAGTAGTGCTGTATCTATGGTGTGCTGTTGATTGTAGAAGGAATCCATGTCCGTTATAGGTTGATGATGTCCCCTTGAGGAGCTCATAAGGTTTATCATGTAAATCTTGCAAGTGGATTAAATTCCAGCATGATAAAAAGGTTGAGTGGTACTACTCTCGGATGAGATATTAATTAATTTGAGTTGTCAGTAACTTAATAATTAATGGGCATTGTATATCTTAAACAAGGGGAGACTGTCGGGCTTATAATAAGAAGGAGCCCAGAACATAATTTTGGGATTGGACGGGTAGTGCAGTAATAATATTTTAGTGGACTATATTATTATTATTGGATTTAATTAAAAGCTTTGGGCTAAGCTTGGTTAATTAAATTCAATTGAGGCCCAGCCCAATTTCTCCTCCTGGTCCCTGCTGTAGCCCAAGTATATAAGTCATCTCAGTTCCTGTTAAACCTAAGTCTGTGCCTCTTTTGACACACGGGAGAGAACAGAGAGCAGATTGAGAGAACTCTGGGGATTGTTGACCACCCAACACCAGAGTTAACTTTGGGACATACGGTAGAAGATCAGAGGTGTTCTTCACTGCTGTTCATCCTCTACATCGACCCAGAAGTACGGTAAACACATTTAAATTGCTTCCGCTGTTTTGTTTGCCTGTTATTCCTAACGATCACGTTTGAACCACAAGATCCAATTGCCAACAATTGGTATCAGAGCATTGGTTTCATGGTGAATCGTGAGTCGTTAGGTAATGTTTGATCATACGTGTGTTAATTGTCGTTTAATAGCATGTTTGAAAGGGATTATTTGATTATGTGAAATAATCTGGATTTAATCACATCATAGAAAGCATGTTATTAGGGTTTGTATATTTTTGAATTATCCATGAAAGCCCTATTTGTATTATTACTGGACAACAAACATGGTTGATGGCTACTTGGAAAGAAAGAAAGAGCATTTGTCGCGCCTGTTCCGAGAGCGAAGGAGCGAGCAGATCATATCAAGGAGATGGCACTCCACATCGTGAGTTCGTTGGTGGCTGACGATAGACTTCACAGTAATGATGGGCGGGGCTCGAAAAGGAAGTACTTGGCCTATCGCGATTAGCGACAGAGGCGCTGGAAATAGCGGGCCTTGTCAAGACTGAATAAACCATGGCGTGCAGACTGATGAAAAAGGAGCGACTGACGCGTTGCTGAACAAACACGACGACGCTGTCAATCGAAATCAGAACCATGGAGACGTCGAACTTGCAGAGGTGGTTCCCGGCAAGTGAACTGGAGTTCTGGACAAGTGACGGTGGTTTTGCAGGCGGTCTGGTTCGAGCGATTCAGGAGGAGATTCGAGTGAGTCCTCCATGGATTCTACAGCGAGTCTTCCCTCCTTTCGATTGAGTCAGAAGCAGTTTCCATCTAGTCATGAGGCACTTTACGATCTGCTCAGTCAGTATGGTGCGACTGTTGATCGGTGGTAGCGTGGCATCGACTAGAAGAGCCTCACGATGGTGATCGATTGCGGGTTCTTGACGGCATCGGAAGCCTGGCATTGGTAGTCGCTGCAACTGATGCTTCCGGCTGACTCAGGCAGCTTCTTGGCGGTACTGTTGGATCGCCGTGTGTCGCTGGAGGCATGATTCCGGAAGGCAGGGGACACGACTCTAGTTGGCAGTTGGAATGGCCGTCGGGAGCAGCGAGCACCACCGGTGAACGTTTGTCGCTGCGATCACTTTAATGGCTGGATTCGTAAGATCATCACGCAGTGTTCTTGATCTGATGTGTGGCGGCACAGGGAATTCTTGACACGGCTGGGAGATCTTGCACGGCTGTCGGCGCGGCTCGATTCCGGTGGCTGTCGGCTGGTCCGCCGGTTGTAGCACCGCCAAGATGCGCCGCTGCTTACTGTGTGAGGAAGAAGCGACTGCGGCTGGGATAATAGGGCAGCAATGATGATTGGGCCTTATTTGGTTTTGGGCCCATTTTTTGTTTAATTTGGTTTTGGGCCTGGGTTGTTTTTTTTTAATTAATTCAGCTGTTTTTAGGGCCCAATTTTAATTAAATGGAAATGGGCTGCTGGGCCAATCCTGGTTTTAATTAATTGTGAGTAATGGGCCAAGCATAATTAATTATTTATTAATGGACTTAATTTGTGCTAGTGGGCTTGGTGGATTTAATTTGGTTTTGGGCTAAGATTATGGGCCATAGATAATGAGCATGATTAATTAATTTAGTCTGCTGCTCATTTTGTGCTTATTTATTGCTCAAGGGCCCAAAATTAATTGATCCACTTTTTATTCAATTAATTATGTTATATAACTGATTAATTGATTTAATTATCAATTATTGTTGTATATGTGACATGCATGTTCTATGTGATTTATTTATTTAAATTGCTGATAATAGAAGCATGTCTTAGTTGTATATTTTATTCTGGAATATTATATGCATGTAAATACCCTCGATAATTAAATAACTAAGTGGGAGAGGAGATTGGTAATAAATTCCCGCGGCCTCCATTATTGGTTTGTTAGCGATGTGAATAGACTTGCGCGTCGGCATTAGAGCCTTCCTCCCCATCGGATGAGTTTATTCATGGATTGCTGGAACAGACTTCATTAAATAATTACGTTTGTAATGTGATGCATATGAACTTGCGCGTTGGCTATAGTGCCTTCCTCCCTATCGGATGAGTTTATATGCGGTTCACTGGTACAAACTTGTAATTGATGACTGTAGGAAGTTATCCGAGCGCGTGTGTACTTCTCCATCTGTAAGGCACACAAGCTTGGGCCGCGGACTTGGGGTCAAATAATGGTGTACACTTAGATGTAAATAATAAGTATCCTCCCCATCGGAGTCACTGCTTTTATTTGCATGGCTAAAGAGGAACCGACTATTAATTATTTTGTCATAAAGTGAGGTTGATAAATGAAATTAATGGGTTACACCTTCTCTTGTAAATGTTCGGGTTTGTAAACGTCCACACTATCGTGGCTTGCAGATTCACGGTGCTTGAGATGTCGGTGAATTTTATTTTATATTGTTTTGAGGGAATCGATATAAAAGAATAAAATTCGAAGATTTGATCGGTAAATTTATTTGTGATTCTCTGAATTTTGAATGGTTTTATTTCACTAATTGTTAACTAAAAGACATTACATTTACTTGTCCAAATTAAATGATTAGAAAGAATCTTGGTTTTGAAAATTACTGCTTAAGAAAATACATGTGTATTCTCACAAAGGACGTCTCATGATGCCTATTAAAGTCTCTAGTGAAGAGATGAGAGCTTCATAGAAATATGATGATCTCATGTAACTCTTCGGATACTTGAGTAAATTAAAAAGGCAGAAGATCATGGTTGAATTGATGAATGAATTGGAAGAGCTTGGAATAGAAATTGAAAGGGAAACCTAAATCAATTTATTCTTCACAATTTGCCTGGATGTTTTGAGCAAGTTCTACCTGAAATACGAAAGGTTGTATATGGTGGGAAACTTCTAACAAAACATGTGGCAAAAAAAAGCCAATTTTCATCATGATGTGAACAAGTTTAATATCTCATTTACTAATGGTTTAAACATGATTAGTGATGGCATCTACTGATACGAAGTATGTAGATACTGGAATCACTAAATGTTTATCACTTAGTAAGGATAAGATTTTTAACAACATGGGTAAAACTACAAAGGTAGTGGCTATTGCAGTGGGAGTTGTTTATTTATCTCATGATAAGAATAAACAATTGATTATGAGAAATTGTCTTTACGTACGTTTCATAGAAAGAATTTAATTTCGGTTTCTATGCTATGCATTAACGGATGGATACTTCATTTCATTTAAATGACATGGTCATAGTAATGAGGAATGAGACTATAATCCGTTAAAGTACGTTGGTGGATAAAAAGTATACTCTTGAATCATGTACATCCAACAGATGCAATAAATAGTAATTAAATAATGCATCTTCTAATATTAGTAAGAGAAATGAACCTTCGAAAATGAACTAAACATACATTTGGCGTCTATGACTAATTCATTTTACTTGAGTAGGATTCAAAAGTTGATAGCCGATAGACCGTAAGGTTTATCTGAAGTGGAAACTATCGAACTTGCGAGTCTTGCTTGGAAGTAAAAATGATTAACGGCCTTTTCAAGGCTGTGGGGTATAGAGCCAAAGATATATATGTTGGAATTAGTTCATTCTGATTCAAGCGAACCTAATATTATCCAGACGAGAGGTGATTATGAATATTCGAAAATTATTCTAGAAACCAATATATTTATATGATGCACTGCATGTCTAAGTTCTTTGATTAATTCAAGAATTGTAAGGCTGGTACAGTGAAGCGTCATGGAAAATATATTAAGTCATTACGATTCAATCATGATGGCGAATACCTCTTGGGATAGTTAGGAGCTATTGATCAGAAGTTGAGATTAAATCTCAAGTTGACTACACCGGGTATGCCCCAGCTGAATGGTGTGGTGGGTAGAAGGTATTAGGCTCTTATGGTTATGATTAGATAGATGATAAATTATTTGGAATAATTAAATTCATTTTATGGATATGCCCTAGATACAGTAATTCGTGAAACGTTTGTCTGTATATGGGATATCCTAGAAAAATGGAGGGTGATTTATTTAGTCCAAAAGATCGAAGGGTAATTGTTAACACAATAACTAGATTTTTGGAAAAGGACTATGTAATAAATCACAAGCCCATGTATAAATTGTTCTAAAGGAAGTGAGAGGAAAACACAAAGTGTAAGTACCAAGTGTATAAGAGGATATACCACAAGGTAAACTGCAACACGTGTCACGTCTGATACACAATTACATGTAGTGTCTTGTCGTAGTGGGAGGGTTGTATGACAACCCATAAATATATGCTTTGGGAGAGTCGTGAGACTTGATCCCTAGTGAACATGGTATTGTCCCACGGATACGACGTAGCACTACAAGATGAAAATGCGGAATCTTAGTAAGTTGCAATGAATGTTGAAATAGAATCTACGAATTCTATATTAAGTCTGGGAACTTGTATGACCACTAAATGGTGTAAAAGCCATTGCAAGTGGTCAAAGGAAATAAAAGAGGATCATGCGGAAAGGTGAAAACCTTGGAAGCAAAGCTTGTTGCGAAAATGTATACTCAGAAAGAAATGGTTCGATTATGAGGAAACATGTTCGCTGGTAGCTATGCTTATGTTGATCTGGATTCTTTTATGAGGAACAACAAATAGATGTCAAAGACAGCTTTCCTGATTAGAAGTCTTGAGGAAAACATCTATGTGGAGCGACCAGAGTGATTCATTGCAAAGTACTAATAGCATTTTGATAGTAAGCTTAAAAGTGTCCAGCGATGGACTAAAGCAAGCTTTAAGATTGTGAAGCATCTGTTTTGATTAGGTAATCCAGTGGCATGTATTTAAATCAATGAGCGGATGATTCTTGTGTGTTGTAAAGAGTGATGAAAACGTGGTGGTGTTTCTTGTACTATACGTAGATAGTATCTTGCTCATTGGAGACAATGAAAGAGTATTATCGGGCGTATGGGTACAGTTAATAATGCGGTAAAGATGAAGGACTTAAGAAAGGCAAAATATATCCTTTTGATCACGGTAATACGGATCACAAGAAAGGATATTATGCTTATCTCAAGTTTCATAAAATGATACAGTCCATACTCGTTTAGCATGTAAATTTATCTAAGTGAATGTGTTTTTGAGACACAAGAAGAAGATAAAGAGGATGAAAGCGGTTCCTTATGCTTCGGCGAATAAGGAAGTTTAATCTAAGGAATGCTATGAACGATGTTGGATATCTGTTTTGCTAAATGAATGAACAGTGGGTATCAACGTAACCCGGAACAAGAATGATGAACTGTGGTAAGACATATATAAAGTGCCTGAGAAGGACTGAAAATTATATATGGACTTACTGGACAGATTCACTGCTTCTTGCGGATTACGTAGATTCGGATTTTTTAGTCAGATTGGAAGGCAGTAAATTCACCTCAAAGGTTATGTGTTTAATCTTAGGAAGTAGAGTCATAATGTGGAGGAGTGTTATATAGAAATATATTTCAGACTCCGAACTCCATCATGGAAAGATGATTAATTGGAGCCTATGAGGCAGCCAAAGTATCTATATGACTCTAGAGACTTCATGATGGACTTTGAAGTGGTTCTAAGTTTGTCCAAGGTAATCACAATTTACATTGATGATATTGGTGCAGTTGCAAACTTGAAATATCACAAGTCCATAAGGCAATTAAACACATAGAGCGCGAGTACCACCTGTTACGAGAAATCGTATGATGAGGGGAAGGTTGTTGTCGCCTAGATTGCATCGGATGATGACCTAGTAAACCATTTACAAGGACCTTAAGGCGAGAGCTTATAATGGTCATAAGTGGGAGTAGGAATCAGATGTATGGCAGAAGACATGACAGCATAGTCTTTTAGTATAAGTGGGAGATTGTTGGATTGTATATTAAAAGTCTAGCTTTAGTATGAACAATGTCATAACAATATTTGATATGAGAATCATTGATCAAATGATTGCGTCTTATAATTTATTTTATATGCATGATGCAATAGTCCATTTACTTTATACTGTAGATAATATGTTGTGCGACAACACGCAGAAGATCATATTATCGGTTTCCTTATAAAGTATAAACAGATGCTCACAACTGAGATAGACGGGGACTCTCTATCGGTATGGTTGTAGTGTGGTTTGGTATTAGCTTGTCTTGGCTATAGAATCACATTAGTGCACTTGTGTGTATTGAGCAGGACCGCCTGAGATCGTTCTTCTTATACTGACTATATAGTAGAACTTGATCTCTGTTATTATGGAAGTTCGTGCTCTTAATCCCTATACAATAACCTCGACACGTAGGGCAGTATGTATTTCTTTGATTCATCAATGGGTGAGATTTATAAGTATTAAATCAACAAACTCGGTGAGTTGGGAAGTAGTGCTGTATCTATGGTGTGCTGTTGATTGTAGAAGGAATCCATGTCCGTTATAGGTTGATGATGTCCCCTTGAGGAGCTCATAAGGTTTATCATGTAAATCTTGCAAGTGGATTAAATTCCGGCATGATAAAAAGGTTGAGTGGTACTACTCTCGGATGAGATATTAATTAATTTGAGTTGTCAGTAACTTAATAATTAATGGGCATTGTATATCTTAAACATGGGGAGACTGTCGGGCTTATAATAAGAAGGAGCCCAGAACATAATTTTGGGATTGGACGGGTAGTGCAGTAATAATATTTTAGTGGACTATATTATTATTATTGGATTTAATTAAAAGCTTTGGGCTAAGCTTGGTTAATTAAATTCAATTGAGGCCCAGCCCAATTTCTCCTCCTGGTCCCTGCTGTAGCCCAAGTATATAAGTCATCTCAGTTCCTGTTAAACCTAAGTCTGTGCCTCTTTTGACACACGGGAGAGAACAGAGAGCAGATTGAGAGAACTCTGGGGATTGTTGACCACCCAACACCAGAGTTAACTTTGGGACATACGGTAGAAGATCAGAGGTGTTCTTCACTGCTGTTCATCCTCTACATCGACCCAGAAGTACGGTAAACACATTTAAATTGCTTCCGCTGTTTTGTTTGCCTGTTATTCCTAACGATCACGTTTGAACCACAAGATCCAATTGCCAACAATTATTAATTTAGAAAATGACGTGGTCATAAATAAAAAAAGTGTTGGTATCTTGTATTTATTTATGGATGCACAAGTTACATGAGAATATAATATTTTATGTTAAATGATTTATAATTTAATTAATAAGAATATAATTAAAAAGGATATAACATTTAATAGTAAATAATACTATAACTTTCAAAAACGAAAAATTTGGGGCATAGTAAATAAGAAGAAACATGCCGAAAAGAAAAAAAAATAAAATTAAGAATATTGTTATGATGTTATGAAAATACAGTATAATATTGTGGAATTAAGTTTGGAGAGATAAAATATAGTATATTTAACGTGGTCGTTTTCAGTCCACAATTTGGTATGGATATATAATTTCCGTATCCATATGATGCACGGAACCAATTACACCTACTTTCTTACCCCAACTCTCTTTCAAATCATCTCATTCTTATCTTAAATCAATAATTAACATTCACTCTACAATTTATATGATCTTTAAGTGCTTGTTGGAATAAATCATGACAATTAATAATTTAAACACAAAGGGAGTGTTTGGTTTAAAAACTTACTAAAAATCAGTGTAAGCCCTCTTAAACAGCAGGTATATATAAATGGAGTACTATATTTGTATAAATATTATTAAATGTGAAGAAGCTGATTGGTACGTAGTTGTGAATAAAATATAGATGTTTGGCGTATTAGGGTTGAAGCCTCATGTTTTATTTAGACCTAAAAAGGCAACATTTGACACTTTGCATTAATTAGCACATCCATATATCACTGGGTAGCGTGCGTTTTCATTGGCCAATGCATTTTTCTAAATTTCTTTCAAAATATACTTTGGCATGAAATTCATTTGCAACGTGTATGAACTAGCTAGTAAATGTTTAGCACACCCATCATTGTTAGTGATCATTTTTTTGGATGAATGAATGAATTAATTAATTAATTATCTTGAATGAATATTAATAATACTCATTAATTTCTTGCTGAGGCTGAGCATGAGCTAGGCGTAAACAATAGCAAGAGGCCTGGATATATATATATATATATATATATAGTTTACTGCAAACGTACGTACATAAAGATAAAGTGGAAAAAACATACACCATTGATGTGATTTAAAGTTGCATCTAAAAATTCATCGAATTTATTCCTTTCACATACAAAACTACCGTTACTCCAACCATATCATTCACATTTAACTATTACTCTCTCCATCCCCCTATTATATATATACTTTCTCCGTCCCGTTTCAAATTTTACGTTTACTTTTTGCACCTAGATTAAGAAATCAGTATTTTAATATATAGTAAAGTGAGAGAAATAATATTTTAATATAAAATGGGTAGGTATATTAGTGTGAAGTGTGGGGTTATGGAAAGAGAAAAAATTAATTTGTGTGGTTCCCATCTACCAAAAAGGAAAATGTAAAGATTGAAATGAGACGCCCAAATTGAAAATATGTAAAAATTGAAATGGGACGGGGGGAGTATATACTAATTTACTTTTATATGTAAATTAAGAATTACGACTATTATTTTATATAAAGTTATTTATTGTATTAGTAGTATATGTGAGGTCGAAAGATTCTTTTTCCAAAACTAAAAAATAAATATTTTTAACGTTGCTGCCAATATAATAAAATAAATACCTTATCACGGATGGAGTAGTATTTTACATTTTTAGAAAAAAATATTCTTTATTAATTTTATTAATGTCTTAGGATAACTCCATGCATGTTGGAATAACAAATAAAGTTTTAATTATATTATTTGTATTAAAAATGAATGAAAATTTGAAACTATTCTGTATTTTTGATCTAGGATCAAGTTTTATTACATTTTTAGGGTGTGAATCTTTATGGAAAAAAATGAGGAAAATATAAATAATTCAATGATATAGAAGGAATATATATAAAAAGAAAATTAAGGATATATGTAAAGAAGGAAAATATAAACGCCAATAAAATATTAATTAATGGCAAAAAGTTAATACTATTAAATTCTTGTGTTTTCATAGGGGCACGGTGTGTCCCCGGGACACACAAGTTTTTGGCTATTATGAATACAACTTTAGTTTTTTTTTATTTTTTTTATTTTTATTTTTTAACATTAAGAAAGTGGAGTACATTGTTTGGGTAGTAATTAGGTCCTTTTTTAGAATAAATGAATTGTAAACAAGTTATGAGTTTAAGGTGGGATAATAATTTAAAAATAAAATATATGGAGAAGTTACTAGTTAGTTGTTTAAAGTATTTCATTTTATAGAAATATGCAAAATTTAAGGGTAGAAAAATTATGCAAAGAAATAACCAATATCCCAAGAAATTGTGATATTTATTTAAACACTTATTTTAGACAATATTGTTATTTGAGAGACGTCGGTGTTTATGTGACTTGTTAAATAATAGGCAAAAACTTGTGTGCGCCCGGTATACGGAAGCACATTCTGTATGCTTTAAAATTTTGTGTTAAATTGTATACTCTTTAATTGAATTCGGAGGTGTTATTAATTACTCCATAAATTTGCTAATTTCTTCATTTGAATTTTTTTCCCACTCCCTTCGAATTTCAAATCACAGCCGAGCTATTTATGCACAATCTATATCCAAATAAATTTCGATTGGAATTCCATAAATTCGACGATCTCGCATCCAATTTAAAACGCACCGAATTATTGGTGAATCCTGAATAATATGGCATCGTTTTCCGCTAAGAGGAGAGGTAAAGGAGTGGGAGTAATGGGGTATCTGCGGATGGTTGTTGCTGCAACGATGGGCTGTTTTTTTGGCTGTTTTCGAATGAAAGAGTCTCGCTATCATCCCGTAACCAATCCAGTAAGATTTTTTTTTTTTTTAAATTTATAGTTAATGTTGGATGAAATTAATATCTTTCGTAATTGTATTTTATTCATTCGAAAGTGATTTTGATTTGGGTATGTTTCGATTGCAGAAGAGGCATATGGCGTCTCAGAATAAAAATGTGCTTTCATCGTTATTTTCTTCTGACGGTATTCCTTTTTTTTTTTTTTTCCTTTAATACGTATTGCGTATCTTGGGTCTTTCATTCTTGGTGAATGGTGGAGATCATTGATTCTCAAATATGCTGGTTCTTTGTGAAATTCATTATTCATCTAGTATTCTTCTTTTATGAATTGTGTATTTTAGAATCAGACAAAGATTCAGATCTGGAGAAAGATGAAGATGGGAATCCACTGCCTGATGATGTGAGGGAGTATAAGGACGAGGTCAGCTTAATTTAGATTTTCGAAATATGTTACTTCTTGTTTGAGAATTATCTTTGACTTGGGCTTCCAAAGAGGTTATTCTTCGTTGCTTCTGAAACTTGAAATGCCCTGGCACTTGAATCTTGAATGCCGTTGTTTAATTAAAAATACTCTCTTCATTGTCTCTAAAATTGTCATTTCTGGTTTGAGTTCGTTTCCGTGTGTTCCAGTTATATCTTGTGGAGTTATAAATCTTTAATCTGCAGGCCAGATTCCTGAAAGCATGTGGAACTTTACTTGAAACTCCCATTGAAATTCGAAAACTATTAGGTAAATGTGCGGATATATCTAATCAGAAAGAAGAGAAGTCTAAGTTTAATTCATGGATTCCCAGCACATCCATTGAGCAGTTAAATTTAGAGAGGCAATCTGAAGAATCTTCAACTCCTTTCAAAGTCTCTGGTGAAGGATTTTCGATAGGCACTCCCAGCAGGTATATCTTATGCATATGGCTTAGAACCATTGATCAACTCTTATTCCTTAGAAGTAATGAAGGAGTTGAATTTACATGATTCAGTTTTTGACTGCTTAGAGCTTCTATGTAAATGAATTGTTCTATTACTAGTCAAAATACTATAGATATCTATGCTTGTTTGCTCTTTTACATCTCCCAAAATCAAATGCACATCCTTCGTGGTTATGTCAACTACTAATACCTATATTAGGCACTGTTAGAATCATTACAACTTACTGGCTTCTCAATTAATGCCTGCTGGACATCGAATCAGGGAAAACTCTATCAACTTGACTCAGAAAAGTGACACCCAGAATAATGAAACTGAATGGTCTGGAGCCTTTGCTACGACTGTGAAGCGTACAAGCAAGTCTGTTCATTTTGAATGTCAGTCGTCATCTGAAAATTCTAGTCAATACTCAAAAAATAATGAATCTTCTAGCAAGTCTATTGAATCAAAAGCATCACCACATCCAACTCCACTGAAACTAAATGATGAGATGCAAACCCCCGGGACTGTATACCCTGCGTGTGTGAACTATATCGGTGGTGGGAAAACTACACAGATCCGATCTCAGTATGTGTACTCTGTGTTGAACCCAACTGAGCATATCATATCCCAGTGGAAAGAGTTGAAGGAAGAAATGAAGGATGAATCTTCTGAGGATGCAGCTTTGATTTCAACCCCATTATCAGGCACGTTGGCAGATGACATTGCAGTTGGAAAGGAAGTGGCCAGCCTGTCTTACTGGCTCAAATCCGATTCAGCTGATAGAGATGATAATCAAGGTCTGTCTTGTGGTAAAAAGTTAAACTGTGGGAGAACTCCAGGGGATAGGCCGATTGTTGGGATGGTTGCAGCCCACTGGAGGAATGATGAAGGAGGCTCTCATATTTCTCCTAAATGGTGGGATGGAAATGGCATTCCAAATTCAACTACCAAGTACAAAGAGGTATGCTACATTTTTTCCGTCCTTTGGTAATTTCCCCTTTGTTTTATTGTATGATTCACAAATAGAATTCTACATGTGGCTGCAGGATCAAAAGGTGAGTTGGCATGCTACACCGTTTGAGGAGAGATTGGAAAAGGCACTCTCAGAAGATAACGTGATATCTCAGAGGTATGTATGTTCCTCGAGTCATACTCATATGGCTGATTGGTGTATACTCCAAGTAACATGTTTGATTTACAGGAGGCGTGTGAGTGGTTCATCGCCGTTTGAGCTGAGTGATATTGAAGAAGTAGATACAGCGTCATCCCATTCCCATCATAATTCCATTGTTTCTTTCTGATCGATGGCATTATTAATGAGCAAATTTTATATACTGAACAACAAGGTTGGTGGTGTTACACATGATCTTATTGTACATGTAAACAAACTGTGTCAACGTTTTTTATCTCTGCCTATACCACCCTCTTCCTTCTTCTATCTTTTTTACTAGTTATTGCTGGGGTTTCATTTTCTTTTTCTTTTTTACTTTTATACAGGCTAACATTCCTACGTTTAATCAACTGCATTTTAAATGCAGGGGATCGTTTCTATCAAAACAATAAACATTATAATTAGTTTTTTCAATTAGCATTAAAATGGCATATTGAGAAAGTTTAGCAGTTTTTCAATTGATATAAGAAAAACAAATGTTGGTCAAGCCATGCATGCTTCATGGTAATAAGTAGAGAGAATTAAGGTTAAATGCAGAAATCTCTCAACTATGTAATGGAGTTTTTTAAAAATATAGTATTTTGTAAATTATGCAATATAGTACTGGGTTATCCATAAAGAATGACCCAGAAATGAGTAAGAAGGCATATATATCTGAATAACTGAAGTTAGGTATAGTAATTTTATTTATTTTTTTATTTTTCCAAAAATAATCTTTCTACTTTATTAAAATAAAAATGAGAAATTAAATTATGGAGTAGTAGAAGAATGTATGTTATTGTTAATGTGTGTTCTGGAACCCTCGCAGTTGATGGGATGAGGGTAATATTAGGCTACGCCTCTCTCTGTATCTATTATTACTCCTACAATTCAATCCAATCCTATTCCTACATTCATTTTTGATTAACGTCTGTCTCGCTCACACAACATTTCCATTTTAAATTCTTTGTAAAATGATGAAATAAAATAAAATGTTGGGTCGATCATCACTCTCTGTACAAAGGACTAGGAGTGGAAATTTGAATCTTGCCCAAAATGCATTAGCCATGATTGCGAATCTCTGTTTCAGCGTATTTGTAATTGGGCTCCTCATTTTCACCATCGTCGCCGTCACCTACAAGACCCGAGACCCCTTTTTCTATCCTACCAATTTCCTATCATACGAATCCGATGATGTTGTTGATCATGATCAGTCAGCATTCATTAACCTTCCTGATGTGGGAATCGAGGACGAGCCGCATTTGGCGTCTGAGAACAGCGATTGCGGGGTAATTAATTGTCACGATCCTGATGTGTACCATTTGTTAATGAGGGCTGCCATTGACAGGTTTAAGGATGTTCATTTTTACCGTTTTGGGAAGCCGGTGAGAGGTGAGAACGACAGCTCTTGTCACATGGCTTGGCGGTATAGGGTGAAGGGAGGGAATGAGGCTGTGTACAAGAAGGATTATCGGAGTTTCTGTATTGTGAGATCTGAGAATTGCACGCTGAGTGTAGTTGGAATTGGAGATTACCACTCTGGTGACAATGCTAGGATGAGAAGGGGGAAATCGGGGAAGGCGTCGGAGAAGGAGTTAGTGGAGACTGGTGAAGGATCTCTTCCCTCCTCGATTCCGTTTAGCAGTGGAAGGTACTTGATCTACTCTGGTGGTGGGGATAGGTGCAAGAGTATGAACCAATACCTATGGAGTTTTACGTGTATGTTGGGTGAAGCGCAGTTCTTGAACAGAACTCTGGTAGTGGATCTGAGCATGTGTTTGTCCAAGCTTTACTCTTCATCTGGAGTTGATGAAGAAGGTAAAGATTTCCGGTTTTATTTCGACTTTGATCACTTGAAGGACTCTGCATCCGTGGTTGATCAACTTCAGTTTTGGTCTGGTTGGAATAAATGGCAACAGCAACAGCAACAGCAACACAAAGATGGATTGACTCTCCATCTGGTGGAGGATTTCAAAGTCACGCCCATGAAGTTAGCTGACATCAAGGCTACTGTGATCATGAGAAAATTTGGGTCTGTTGAGCCGGATAATTACTGGTGTCGGGTTTGTGAGGGTGAGGTGGAGAGTGTCATCCAGCGGCCATGGGGTATGATTCGGAAATCAAGACCATTGCTGGGTATTGCTTCTGCTATTACAGCAAGGATGCAGTATGATTTCGATGCTGTTCGCGTGGAGAGAGGGGAGAAAGCTAGGAACAAGAAGCTGTGGCCTAATCTTGATAGAGACACATCACCCCAATCTCTGATGGCAGCCTTGAAAAACAAGATCGAAGAGGGAAGGAACGTTTACATTGCGACGGATGAGCAGGAAACTCGGTATTTTGATTCCTTCAAGGCCAAGTACTCGACTCATTTTCTTGATGAATATAAAGATCTGTGGGATGGTAAAGGTGATTGGTATCATGAAACCACGAAGCTCAATAATGGAAATGCGGTAGAATTTGATGGTTATATGAAGATATCAGTTGATGCTCAAGTGTTTGTCAAGGGACAGAAACAGATTGAGACATTTTATGATCTTACTAAAGATTGCAAGTATGGTGTTGGTACATGCTAATCCTTTCAGCAATGGCTAGCTCTTTTTTCTTTTTTTCGATTAGATTAGATTATTATGTGTTGTCTGGATTTTGTTTGATGTACTCACTTTTATTTGTGGTGCCGTAGAAAGAATGAGATTTGAAATGTGGTAAAAGATAATGCATAGAGGTGAGAAAAGAATTGGAAGGCAGTCCTTAATGAGCGAGAAAATGAGAGAAATTCTAATAATAGTAAAAAGTGAAGAGAAGCATAGAGTGGAGAAACTCGCGGGGCAGAAAATATAAGGTGCTGGTAATCCTAATCCCTTTTTGCACAATCATTATTGTTTTTTAATTAATCTCATCTGATAAATAATGCCAATGGCAATGGCAGAAGAATCAAAGATGGGCGAAAAGGCAGGCAATGGCATCCCTGATGTGCGCACCAAGCCTACTTCACCCAGACCTGCTTCTCCAACCCTCAGAAAGTCTGCAAGTCTCAAAAGAAACAACTGCTTGTGCTCCCCCACCATGCACGCCGGCTCCTTTCGATGCAGACAACACCGTGGCTTGACCCGCAGTGGCATGTCCGTCGGCTCTAAGCTCTCCGAGCTAGCTGGAGAATCCCATGTCGCCTTAGTTGCTGCGCATAGACATAGCTCCACCTCCTCCACCTATCTACCCGCATGATATGATATCCCTATTAATAAGATTGCATAGACTAGACAATCCTTGTAAAAAACATACTCCAAAAACCACAGTAGGGTAGGGTAATGTAAATGAGGGTCTTTTACTCATGTTTCATTTCATCCTTGGTCAACCTCTAATTTCAACACAAAAGTTGCAAAATGGTCAACAGATTAAATGACAATAGCAGCAGATCCAAGAATCAATGCAAAATTACTCTACTTTAATTTACAGCCCCTTTTCTAAGATGTTGCCAATGCAAAAGAATCACAATTCATAACCCTGCTTTCATTTACAGCTTAGCTTGACAAATTGTAACAAGAATCAGATTTCTCCATCACTCCTACTGTGTCTGTGTGAGCATGGATGACTTATGCTAACTATGTCATCCACAACAACAAAAACCCCACAATAAACAAACTAAAGAATAGATAGAATACAACACGCTCATTCTTCCAACTACTGTCGTTGGATAATAATCTTCGCCATCTCGCCTGGACATGGCCACCCGGTTAGAGATTGATATGTTCAGGAATCCAGGAGAATAAATGGAAATGAAAATGGAAATGGAAATGGAATGGAAATATAAATAAACGGGCGCCGCACTTGGGAAATAATAGTATACTTAAGCTGGAAATATATCCTCTTTTCTTCAAGATGAAACAACATACAACTTGCAGGATCCTTTCGTCCAGCTTTATTTGTCTACGTCAATTCACTCCCTGCAATATAATTTTCAAACATTTTGTCACTGCAGCTGAAAAACACTTCCATTTTGTTTTATCTTTAGTAATGCTCATTTCCTTAATTGAACAACTGATGGAGATTTTTACTCAGCAGCTCCGACACTCGCTCAGTGGATCATAGTCATAAGCTTCACCAGCCTTCACAAAACGTCCCTTCACACGCCTCCTTACATCTGCTCTTGCCTTGCGAGTTGCATACCTTACTTTTTTCTCGTATCTGTCAAATAATCAAATCTTGATAAGTAAGACCATATGTTTCTCCTAATTTTTCACCTTCCCCACTATCTTCAAATGCATCCATCTCAATATGTCTATCGCTGTTTATAACACTTCCCTTTCAATTTTTAGTGGTTTTCTATTACCGTTCAGAGCATTAAGTAAAGGATGAAAGATTCAACAAGTTATAAACTAATTTTGATATTTCACTCTACTTACTCTTCAACAAATAAAGCATCGAAAATTGAATTTTTGAAAACTTAAATGTGCCTCCTTAAAAAAATAACTCAAAATTTGAAATCTTACTTTCGTGCCTTCTTCTTTTCCTTATATCGCATAACAGCATCACTCCTACCAGAAGGCGGAATGGAACTTTCAGGAGCTAGAAGGCCCCATGGTGGTTCGCCCATGTTTGTCATTGATGACACACCACAATCCTGATCACCAGCACTACTTTCTCCGGTAAGGCCAGAAAACGAGAGGCCTGAGTGTGCTTGCCTCATAAAACATAAGTTGGGCTCTGTCTTACAGCTGACAACTGAATCTGCAGAAGCTGCATTGCTACATGCTGGCTGTGTTTTTATTGATCCAATTGTCGGTCCCTGGAAAGTATCAAGAACAAATGCTTTATTAGTCTGCACTGAGGAAGCAAGTCATAGAATGAGAATGCATTGACATAGATGGCTTTATTTAAGAAAGGAAGAAAGGGTATTAAGCAATAACTTAGGTCTGAAAAGGGTATTAAGCAATAACTTAGGTTTGATTTTGTAAACAAGGCGAAATATAAATAGACCAAATCTTTATCGCGACAGATTTTAAGGGAATTTCACTTTTCTTTTTCTGGAAATGCCAAAGCAAACAACATAGAATTGACTATGGCTTATTGAGTTCGATAATACAACACTGTCCATTCTCACAGAAGAGTTCCACATACCTTATCAAAGTCTGTAAGTAGAATTGTACGAGTTCATTGAGAAATATTGAAGTGAAGGAATAAAGTGAAGGTTCCATAAATAAAGAGGTTTTTACATCAAAAAGCACTACGAAGATAAGGATCTGAGTTAAAGAACCATTCACTCATTCAAAAATGGACGTGAACACACACAATACTAGCAGAGAATGCAATTGGGGGCATGTACTCTAAAGTTTCTAAGGTAGGTAATATGTGATAAATGCAATCAGAAAGTACCTCAGCAGGGTAAGCACCCTGACAGTCAGAGGTGGACATTTCATTTGGCCCAAATAATCCATCTATACCCTCGTTATCAAGAGCTACACCAAAAAGTTCTTCATAGTTCTCAATACTTAAGTCAATCTCATCCACATAAAAATCATCATAAAAACCACCATCATCTTCACATTCTGCAGGCCCCTTTTCTCCAGGTACATAAACCTGCAAGTGAGAGGACAAGAATTGTCAGCATCAAATGAAATCGAGTAGCAAAAAAAGGAGGGGGCAATGATTTAAAAGTGCAACAGCAGCACAAAACTCTACACAATTGCAAAGAAACATAAAACATAAAAGAAATATGTTATGGTATCCACATTTGATATATCTTCTCGAAACCAAATATCTCCCCATCTAGTTTCCCATTAATCTAATGGAATATGTAATCTAGCTTAAATTCAATAAGGTTTGAAGTCTGGGATATTAAAAATTTTCATTTTTTTTTACTACTTTACAAGGCTAGAATCTTATGCTACTTGATTTCTCTTTGGGATCCTTATAAACATAGGAGCCATCTTCGACATAGCCAATCAACTGACTCCTTTACTTACTTTCTTGAGGCTTCAGACAACAGAATTGTTAACATATATATGTACAATCTTTCTTTTTCAGTTACATCAACTCCACAGATAATAACACATTTTGTAACCTTAGGTGTAAAATGGGTAACAAGATGAAAACCTAAATTGCATTTGAGTGTCACTCAATTGCATTTGGGTAAGACCTATGAGATATGACAGCCTTCTCCTTCATTTCATCGTCACCATGTTCTCCACAAACTGCAACTTACATGATGAATGATTCATTTATTATATTTCATTAGATTCAAGTTTTCTTCATGGAAACATATTTATATGTCGTTAGACCTCTAACCTAAAAGTAATGGTAATTAGAATAAGTATACTTGCATATATAGTATGCCAAAAGTAGACAAAAAGTGCATGCGAAAAAAGCTGATAAGTTAGTAAGACTAGTATCTAAAGAGCAAACATATCTAAGTATAGATCATGAATAACTTCTCCTACTATTACATTAACAAATCATTGAAGTTGAAGTAACAAGATTCACACGAATATTCAACAACATCCTCTGTTTCAGTACAGCGGCAAAGAACAAAGTCAAATGAGACGATATAATTCTAGATCACTTGTCCTAAATCCAAGTAATGCCATTCACAATTAGGAAATTGGAGCAAAATAAATTGTGGAAACAGAAGCGACCTTGGGCATAGCAGAACTTGAAGATCCAGCCAGCACATCCTCATTATTTAGCTTGGTATCAAGTGGTGTTGATGAGTCCATCCAAACTGATGCTTTGTCCAAATCCACATTAAGAAGATCACTAGCTTCACCCATAAATGCCGCCTTATCTCTGACAATCATTTCTTGAGTATCTTGATCTTCCTTTGGTTTGTTACGAGAAATGCTCATTGAACCCATCCCCTGCTCGCAAGTGGAATCTCTAACGGAAGGAGAATCCAAGAGAAAGGACCAGATTTCAGAAAGTTCCGCAGCTGAAGGGCATCCAGAGTAACAATTAACAGCTTGTTTCTTGTGAGAGGGAGTTGTGTTGGAGCCAGAATGCCCCATCCAATCACAATTCTGGCAAAGGCAGATTCTTTCATCGACACATCTAACTAAAGCCGCTTGAGAATTGCATCTTTCACACAGAAGAGTCCTGGAGTGTCGTTTTGAAAGAGCATTTGCAGAATGGACATTACGGTCACAGGATAAACATAAACTAGCTGCATCGGATTGACAGTATATGATCGGTTTTTGCTCCCCACAGAAATCACAAAGATAACCCATCCTGCCACTGCGAGTAATCAAAATCTCCCTTCACTCTCCCACTTCACAAACTTCGCCGCAACAATTTATTCAACCTGTACAAAGCAGAAACAATTTATTCAACCTTTTTTTTCTGCAATTAACAATCCGCAGTAAGGCACCCAAACAAAATGGAGTATTAAATTAGAAAGATGTTGAGTACAATATCAGCTCAGAAGGACAATCACCACCCAAAGAATTCACCCCAAATCCATTAGATTTTTGCAACCAAAAACTCTTTTGCGCATAAAATAAATTAATAGTTAAATTTATTTTACAAAGCCCAGTTTGGAAAACTTATTCTACGACACACGCGGAAGATTATAACATAATTAAAAGAAAAATAGGAAGAACCTGACACGTATATCACTTAGAAACACATCATTCGAAAACTTTAAGAGGTTATCCACTCAGATTGCAAATTCACCTCAAGATTACAAAATGCAAAATATTAGCAAACTAATTTATTTTCAACTCAATATGACATCCACTTAGCTAAAACTATTAAATTGTTTTTTTTTTGTTTAAATAGATCTTTATAGTGTAATTAATACTTGTATTTGAAGCTTAATTTTATATATAAAAGAAAATACAATTCTCAGAGTCTGAACATGAGTTGTAGATTAAAGAAGTCAAGCATTAAGTGTAAAATATAAAAAACCGAAATTGAGGAGATAAGTGTGTGTAGTGAATTAAAATAGTACCGATAAAGCAAGCTGAATTATAGAAAGGTTTATCTAGTTGCTCAAAAACACAAAAGAATAAGAACAAGTGATTGTAAAACAAAAACAGAAACAAAAGAAGCAAGTCCATTTTCGAAGAAGTGAATTTAGCAGTGAAAAGGAAATACCAATAGGACGAAAGAAGAAAGGATTAAAGTTGAGCAGGTTTGATGAAACCCTAAAACCCTAAGAAACAGAGGAGAGGGAGATCAAACCTTGAGTGTGTAGCAGAGAAGATGAGTTTTCTCGGGTTGAATTTATGGGTTCTGACAAACTTCATAAAATAATAATGAAAAGCGATAAAAGTGCAGGAGAGAGAAACACGTAGATGGGGTTGGGTTGGGGAGAGTGGGTCCCTGTCGCTTTCACCTATAATTGCCCTTTTTAATTTATTTTATCTAATTAATTCTGGATTTAAGTTTTAAGATCAAACATACTTACAACATATAGTACTAATATTGTTAAATAATGTAAGTGGTGCACATGTGTAATTTTACAAATTTAAAAAAGCACTTAAACTAGTAAAATTGATAAATGTTATTTCACCGAAAACGGTTATATCGAATACTTATGTACGATGCGAATACAAAGTCTAGCTACCATATCCAACCTACTTAAGTAAAATGCTTAAGGTGAATAATAAAATACATCATGAATTCATATACAAAGATGTTATCTGAAGCTTGACTCTATCTGCAATGTAGTTTGGGGATAGCATCCTTGTGCCATGCTGACAGGCATTCCTTTCCATCTATATGTGGTAGATCGTGGTAGCAAAAGTGATGAAAATGAGTCTTCTTGCCTTTTTGTTGTTCCTCGTATCCTGGAGTATCTTCCTGAAGGCATCTGTGACTGATGCTAGCCTTCGTCTTCTCCATCCAATCCATCTTCTGACTTTATCCCAAATATACGTGGTGTAAGGGCAGTGGAAGAAGAGGTGCAATGTGGTCTCCTGATCGAAGCAAAAACCACATCGCTTGTCTTCTCCCGTGCACCACACCCTATCTTTTGTAGCTACCCTATCTCTATGCACCAGCCAAAGTCTGAAACTGTATTTCCTCACAATCCATTTGTGCCAAATCTGTTTATAGACAAAGCTCGAGTCTGCCGTATATCTACCCCTCAGATGATCATACATGCGACTGGCTTTGAATAATCCACTGTCACAACACTTCTCCATAATACCAATTATTCCTTCACTCCCTTTCGATTCATTCTCAATGGTATTCCTAATGGCAATGAGCACTCTCCATAAGTAAGTGGAATTATCACCGGGAGAGGTCACTGTCCATGAGGAAGATGAAAGGTAGACAGAATGAATCCATTTCACCCAAAGGGATGAAGCTTCCCTGTGTACATCCCACAGTGCTGACGCTAAGAGAGCCTTATTACATGTGGTGATGTCCTTCAACCCTAGCCCCTCTGCATTCTTAGGTTGAAGGATGTCGTTCCAACTCACCGGGCACCTTCGATCCCCACAAGAACCTGCGAATAATAGCCTCCACCTTCCTGACCACTACAACTATAATTTTAACAATGCCACACCAAAAGGAGAGAATTCCATATATCCCAGAAGTGATCAATTCCAAACGACCCGTGAATGACAAAAGTTTAGAAGACCAAGTATGTATCATGTTGTTAATGTTATTCAGAAGGGGTGTAAAATCCTCCACTCCTATTCTCTTGCTACAGATAGGGATGCCCAAGTATTTGAAAGGAATGGTCCTCCACTCTTATTCTCTTGCTACAGATAGGGATGCCCAAGTATTTGAAAGGAATGGTACCTATGCTGAAAGGAAGAATCTGAGCAATACGATGCCGGGCTCGAGTCGAGACTCCCGAGGTAATGAGATTAGATTTCAGAGGATTCGCATTCAACCCAGAAACTTCAAAAAATCCTTTCAAAATCCTGTCAATACACCTAGCAGTAGCCACATCTCCATAACCCATAATCGAGAGATCATCCGCAAAGATCAAGTGTGAAACATCTACACGTTTATAAATTCTAGAATGGAATCTGTATTCATGTAGATCTACTGATCTACTCATCAATCTACTAAGATACTCCATGCAAATAACAAAGAGGAGCGAGGAGATCAGATCACGTTGTCGAAGATCCCTCTTGCCCTTGAAGAAACCCTCCGGTTTGCCATTGATGAGTAGGGAGTAAGAAGGGGTAGTAACAACTGCTCAATCCAAGTACGAAAAATAGAGAAAAAACCTAGGCCCATAAGCAATTCAAAGAGATACTTCCAGCTAACAGAGTCATAAGCTTTGGAAATGTCAACTTTGACTGCCATCCTATGGGAGATATTCACTGCTCTCCGTCCATAGCCTCTAAAGATCTCCTCTGCAAGCATCACACAGTCTCTCATTTTCCTTCCCTTAATAAATCCAAACTGGGATAGATTTATTAAGAAAGGAAGACAGTGCCTGAGACGAGATGCCAAGATTTTAGAGATGATTTTGTAAACAGTGTTGCAACACGAAATGGGTCTAAAATCTTGGACTCTTGGCTCATGACTCTTTTTAGGGATCAAAGAGACAAAAGTAGCATTGAACTGTTTGAGCAACTTCCCTTTTCGAAAGAATTCCTTCACTGCTGCCACCACATCATCACCAACTACATTCCATGCACTCTGAAAGAAAGCAAAGGTGTAGCCATCAGGTCCCGGAGATTTGTTTTTGTTGATTGACCACAATGCTTCCTTTATCTCTGCCTCATCTACCGGTGCTTCCAAATAACTAGCATCTACAGGAGATAGTTTATGTCCTCTATCCAACACTTCCTGCTCCACTGACTGAGTGGGTGAGCCCTCCTCACCAAGAATTGATTGATTATAAGATAGAAAAGTATCAATCAGTTCCTGGTACGAAGAGGTGGGTTCACTATCAGTGTGAAAAGAATGAATATTATTCCTCTCTCCATTACTTCGAATGAGAGAATAGAAGTACTTAGTGGCGCAACCCTGGTTCTTTATGTGCTTGTGTTTGAGAATCTGCATAAGAAAGTTAGTCTCACAATCCTCCAAGTGCTTCTGTTTCCTTAGTTCCTCATTGATCTCCTGCTGTAGTTCATGATTATTCAAGCTTGACATAAAAACGGTCTGGAAATGATGTAGATGTTCTTTTCCTCTAGCCACTCTTTCCGAAATGTGATGATAGTTTTGTTTATGCAACTCCTTCAGTGGTTTTTTTAAAACTTTCAATTTCTGGCAAAGGATGTACTGCTTTGTACCCGCTACATGTACCTGCTAATAAGAAGAAACAAGAGCAATAAAGTTCTCATGGTTAGTCCAAAAATTACAGAATCTGAAGGGTCTTATATAGTGAGGGCTCAGATTGTGAAAGGATGTGATGGAGGGGCAATGATCGGACTGATTGCCCTGTGGAAGAAAATTAGTTTGAAGATCCCAACCCATACTCCTCCAAATCTTGCACGTCATCACTCTATCAATTTTTGAACACGATGCTCCGTTCGACCAAGTATAAAAACACCCTGTCGAGTAAGTATCATCCACTCCCAAAATAGAACAAGTTTCATGCATTTCTCTGGTTCCCGTATTTTGTGTTGCACTATTTCGTTCACCCTCAAATCTTACACAATTGAAGTCTCCTCCCAGTCTCCATGGCAATGGGTTCCGAGTGAAAAAAGGAGATTAGATGCTGCCACAAATCTCTCATAGCAACATAGCGGTTGTGGGCATAGATGGTGAATATAACACTTTTTTTTTAATAGGACACAATGCATCCCATGAGAAAACCAAACACTTCGTTCCCGAATGAATCGAATTTCAATCATACAATTTAGTGAGAGGTCAGCGGATAGGTTAACTAACTCATATGATTTGTATATCATTCACATTTAATTTCATTTTTCCACATCATATTGAACTACGAGAGTATTTCTTTTATACAACGTTATTTTTTGTCATATTGTATCTTTATGTAATGTTAGTTTTCAATTTTGAAAGTCATATTGCAATTTTTAAAATTAAAACCTAAATGTTTAGAAATGTCCGTATATTAATGGAATTGAATTTATATAATTGGTTATGTGAATTGTGAACTCTAGTACCTTATGGTATAAAGTTTAATAAAAAATATAATTATATTTTAGTGTTACATCAGTTATTATGAATGAATATATGAATGATAGTATTTATATTATCTAAAAAGTTATAATAATATTTTTAATTGAATAATAATAATATCATTACTAAAAAATACCCTACCTAGTATATTTAAGAAAACTAAAAACAAATGTTGTCGAAATTAACATAAGTTTATGATTTTCTCTTGGCTTAGACACAAAAAAAATGTAACAACACCAATTCCGTAATTTTCTTCAACGGTTAAGTTCGAAAATAAAATGAGTGAGGCTCCTGTGCATCCTGCGCCTTTGCAATTTTTGTGTTCCTTTGCAATTTAAACCCCTGACAATACATAAGTTTAAGATAAAGACTTGTATACATCCTCCAATTGGTACAACCCCTGTACAACCTCCTTTCTTCACCTTCAGTGTGTATTTTTCTCATTCTTTTTTTTTTCTAAAAAACTGTTGCTTTTATTTTTTAGGGGTATAATTATAATTTTACCCTTGTGGTTTAGGATATAATTTATCTCTAGGGTTTAGAGTTTAGGGTAGAGTTAGGGTATAATTTATCCATAGGGTTTAGGATATAATTTTAATTTTACCCTTGTGGTTTACGGTATAATTTATTCCCTAGGGTTTAGGGTATAATTGTAATTTTACCCTTGAATTAGGGTATAATTTATCTCTAGGGTTTAGGGTATAATTATAATTTTACCCTTGTGGTTTATGGTATAATTTATCCCTAGGATTTAGGGTATAATAGTCATTTAAATAAAATAAATTTAAAAATAAAATAAAAAACAACATTAATGAAGGAGCAATAATTAATTAAGAAGGGTGGGGACTAAGGTTGTACCAATTCAACTGGTATAACCGGTTGTACCCTAGTCCCTCTCTAAGTTTAAATAGAATATAGAGTGGGAGGGTTGTGTTTTGTGTTCACACGGGTATATGAAGTGAATCAGATTTGGGCTAGGGTTTAGGGTATAATTGTAATTTTACCCTTGGTTTAGGGTATAATTTATCTCTAGGGTTTAGAGTATAATTGTAATTTTACCCTTGTGGTTTAGGGTATAATTTATCCCTATGGTTTAGGGTATAATAGTCATTTAAATAAAATAAATTTAAAAAAAAACAACAATAATGAAGGAGTATGAATTAATTAAGAAGGGTGGAGATCAAAGTTGTACTAATTCAACTAGTACAACCAATTGTACCATAAATAGAATAGAATATAGAGGGGAAGAGCTGTTTTTTGTGTTCACACGGTACATGGAGTGAAATCAGATTTGGGCATAAGCATTAGATCCCAATCGGTGGCGTTCCCAATTCTCCGGCCGTCCTCGCCGACACCTAATATAAGTCTGCGTGTATAAACAGCAACAGAGTTCACCAATCATCGATATCGATATGCACAAAACAGCTCAAACGTGGTTCACGGGTGGCCCAAGCAGCGATCTCGACAAGACGCCGTCGTCACTGCTTGCCGACTGGAACGCATACGCCGCCTCTTCCGAGGCTGCCGCCAGAGATCCCTCCTCCTTCGATCTTGAAGCCGCTGTGCGTACCGCAAACGACAAAGTCTCATCCACATTCGGCGTGTAAGCTTCTCTCAGTTGTTGCTTGACTAATTTACTGTTGGCGTTCTTCTTTCATTGTCGGTTCATCAAATTGCATGTCTTATACCACAAGAAGCCAAATTGGTGTTTTAAGTCCAAGTGACTGCATTCCCAGGAATGTATATGGTTTTACTTTTATCTTTTGCAAGTCATATTGAGGTTATTCAATGTTTTCCCCAAGCTCGGATAGCTATTTTTAACCGTAACTGCTGTTGAACTGGAGGAACACATTATAGCTATCGACACTTTGAGCTTTCAAGATTTCATATTCGTAAGCTTTACGGATTTCTGCTTGAATCTCTTAATCGAGCTTGTAACATTACTAACTCGTTGAAGCAATAATCTGCGAGACTCGTCTTGGTTTGCGTTGTCTTCAAGCAAGAAAATGTTTCATATCATTGATGTCAACAAGAGGCAAACAATCATGTCTACAGTGCATTGATTAGTTCTAACAATTCTCTTGGTTGAGATGAAACATATGAGTATTCAGAGCCACTTTTATATGTTCAACCGGTGATTGTTTGCTTATCCTGAATAGGGTTTCAAAAGGTGTGAGGGAGTTACCTGCTAGCTTCAACTCTGCTACAAGCAGTGTACCTACTGGAAAGTCTCTCGTGTATTTTGGGTTCTTCCTCGCTGCTGGTTTCTTCTTTATCTTCATTGCTTTCACTATATTCCTTCCTGTAATGGTGCTCAAACCTCAAAAATTCGCAATTTGCTTCACTCTTGGATGTGCCTTCATTGTTGGTTCGTTTTTTGCTTTAAAAGGTCCAAAAGGTCAGCTTAGCCACATGTTATCAAAGGAGGTATATACAACGTTCTTTAAGGGCTTCTCCATCTCTTGTTTTTTTGTTTGTTTCCACTTGTTCACTAATTTGCTTTTTGTCTACTTCCTTCAGAGATTGCCTTTTACAGTGGGATTTTTCGGCAGTATGGCTGGCACAATTTATGTATCTATGGTGCTTCACAGCTATGTTCTTTCTGTTCTTTTCTCGGTGTTACAGGTATGAAACCTCTCATAAAGTGCACTCCCTCTATTACTAGTGCAAAAAAAAAAGATAGTAATAAAAATTAAGTGCATCAGTACTCATTTGATACAGTTTCTTTCTTATACAATTCTTACTTGCAAGATTCTCTGTTTTGATCATGCGATTCGTGATGGTTTCTTAGGTCCTTGCTCTCATGTATTATGCCATCTCCTATTTCCCTGGAGGATCAGCTGGACTTAGATTTATATCCTCTGGTCTCACTGCTTCTCTGCTCAGATGCTTTGGAAGATGACTTTACATTTTTTGCTCATCTCTATTGTAAGGTTTATATGCACTCTTGCTCCAGTATATCCTAAAAGCGTTACTTATGGCTTCCTTTGTATTTAATGTGTCTAGCTTTTGAGAAGGATGTTAATAGGAGATTGCTCATCTCTAGGTTCATATATAACTGCCAGGAACATCTTTAGCTGACGAACCTGACTTGTTCTTCACCTTTTAGTCGCCTGCTGAAGCTTTTCACAATCTTAATTCAGTGCAATTCTACTGGAATAGTAGAAGCAACTAGCAAATCTAGGCCACTCGTATTGTGCTAGAATGTGCATTTATGTTGAAATGTTTATCCCATCCAATGGCAACTGATATCTGCTGTGCCTCAAAGTATCTTGAATTTCTAATGATATGCTTAAGAAGATGTGACATATGCATACAACACATGGTAAAGCTAAGCTAACTGTGAATAGCGTAGAAACAGCATGGCCCTTCAATTCGTTTTGTGTTTGTGAAATATATGTCATACCATATTGTATTGGCCCTGACCATGGTCTTCTGAAGCTCCATCTCTATCTCTTTGATTTTCTTTCCCAAAGAAACGGCTTCTGGGAATTCCAAATTTTGAGGTGCCTTTGACTTGCTTGGCTAAGAGGCCCGTTTCGATTGCTTCCATGTACAACACCTTCACTAAACTCCTGAAGCGTCGTCTGAATGTAGGCAATCGTGACATGGAACCAACAATTCCTTGCAGCCTGTCAAATAATTCAGGGATAGAAAGAAATATGGAGATGAATGTTGAAGCATAATATGTAGGAAATCATTGTCAACATTGGAACTAGGTCAAAACCAGAATCTCCTACACATACCTTCTAATTACAGCTTGCAATTGAGCTCTTCTCACTCTGTCACTGGATGCGAACTCAGTGTCATCCCAATCTTCTGGTCTATCGTTGTTGCTGGAAACAACCAGTATTTTCAGACAGGTTTCCTCATTTTCTTGTAGTTGTAACGCCTTTATTTGATCCTTGATGGTGAAGAGTGGTCCAATAAACCACTCAAACACCTTATCCCTTGGTAAGTTGAAGCTAGTTAATTCCATTTGGTCAGCTGCAAAATAAAAGTTGACATAAAAAGCTTTTTTTTTGTGATTTTAAGATCCAAAGAAGCATGGTGAGTGAAAACGTACACAAAAGCAGAGCAGAGGAGTCGGAGCGTGCTGATGTGAGGAGACAGTGTAAGATGGAGTAGGCAGGTAGCTTGATGCCCAACTTTTTGCAGTTTCCATAGAGCATGCAATCCTGAAAATCTTTGATGTCTATGAATCCTTGTTGGAGTAACATTTTTCCGTTGACCTCGCAAGATTTGAAGAGCCAATCCCACACCTAGAAAAGAATTGGGGTATGATAGTTGGTTAAGAGTATGCATATATAGTGAGTGGTGCGCACCTGCACAGGCGTATAACTATGAATGGCTTGTTTGAGCGTTTTGGATCCTTGGGAAACCAACTTTGAATTGCAGGAGCCTGAGCCTGAGCCTTGTCCTCTCTCAAGAGGAGGAGGAGACCTCCTTTTGTCCAATGGCTGCCGGCGATACTGAGGCCTGGGAAAGCAGGAGCCCTGGGTTAAATAGAGAGTGTCATTGGCGTATTCATCAAACAAGGAGATCACTGCCACAATGTATGCAAATCCCATCCTGAGGGAGTGTTCCTGATGGACGATGACTCCAGCATAGAGAGCAAGGACAAAGCTGGAGAGGAAAGCCGCCAAAAGGGATGCCGCCACGGCTAAAGGCCACAGAAGAATTGCCAGAGCAGCAAAGGGGACGCACACCGTCTCCAGAAACGGGCCTTCTCTCCCGATCATATCTTCCGACAGCCTCCTCCACCCCCTGAATAACATGTAGGGGCTTTTCCAAAGAGCCACTGCTGTGATCAAAGGAACGTCCACAACTACACCAACTATCGAAACCAACAAACACCCCGGTACCATTGATAACCTCAAGGAAGGAACCAACTGTTAGTGATAACACAACACTAATCCAATTCACTCACTCACTCACTCACTTTATGTCCACAGCATTCTCCTCATCATCTCCACTGCTCACTTCATCCATATACGACAAGTAAGAGTGGAAACAAAAATCTGTAAAATCCCTTACTAGGGTGCAGCTACTCTCAACACTTGAGTAGCAACCATCCTGACAATCACAAAGGAAATGATTATTACTATTAAGACACTAACTAACATGAGTATATAGCAGGAGTGGAGTGGAGTGGAGTGGAGTGGAGTGGAGAGTGACCAGAAAACAGTGGTAGCATTTATGGTTGGTGACATTAAGGGCCTCAAATGTGGCGATCAAGGGAGCAAAAAAGCCGTAGGCTACCCCACCCAGGATGCTTCCCAAAATTGCCAAGAAAGGCCAGAGGATCAAAGGGAGAGGCAAAGCAAATAACACAAGAATCTTCAAAACCCAACCAAGTCTTTTGCTTCTGTCACAACAATCATTTGAGATAGAATTAGTATATGTATATGCAAAGATGAAGAAGAAGACTTAGTTTACTTTGCTATAGAGTAGTATGTCCATAGAAAATGTAGAGGCCAGAGGCCAATGACAACTGCAGAGTTTCCAAGGGTTATGAGGGCCGCCGCAATTGGACATATGAGAAACCCTGAGGAGAACACAACACAACACAAAGTGAAGCGAATGAGAATTATAATTTGCAGACAGGATAAACAAATGCAAAGCTTAGTACCTTTGACAAGGCCGAGTATGAGTAGCAGGAAAAAGAAGGGCAGGAAGGAGATAAAACTCCAACAAGTGGCCACAAACCCCACTGGTACCTCCATCACCGACCAACAACATTAGAATTAGGTGTCCCTTGAAAAACAAACAAAGAAAAAAAGAAACCAACCGCTTGGTGGAGGTGCCACGTATAACGTACATCACACATGAAGCTGACACCTACCCTTCCCTTCTTTGGTCTCATTTCATCTCTACTTTTTCCTTCTCACCCATTTCACTTATTTCTTGGTTATTCTACGTATCAGATCACTACCTGAATTTCCACTTCCATAAATTATATCAAACTCTTTTCTTATTTTTAATCACTCTAAATTAATATTTCATTCATTTGGAGTCCAACGATATTAATAATAAAAAGTCATATTTTATCAAAATGAATTATAACCGTCACACATTAACTATAGGGTAACATATTTTTTTGTGAAAAGTAATAATGGAAGTAAAAAAAATGTGAAATAGTATCGTCCCGAAATGGTCATGGTTTAGTGCCAACCAGTTTCTGAAATCCTACATATCATTAATTTTAATCAACCTTGTATTAACCTTACACAATCTTATTATATATAAGTTGTACTCCATAAATCAATCATATTTGGAATAAAATTCAAAGTTTCAAGAACAGCGGAGTAATTACTCTAAATCTTGAATGGCATCTATCTATTTCCATTTTATTATTTTTGACGTCCGCTTCAAATGTATCAATTTCCCCTATTTAGTAAAAAAGTACACAATATAGCCCATCACTTCCATCTAATACAACTACCCACTTTACATATAATAATAATACTTCTGAATCCACGTGCAAAACGCAAATGAATACTTTAGAATCGGACGGAGGGAGCAATTAATTTGTCTATAAAATCTTGCAAATAATTTTGCGATCATCATTAATATTTCTTTATAAAACCAAAATCGCGGATAGTGATGCTCCATGTCTTCATCAAACGTCAATTTAATTCGTGAGTGAATACAATGCTTAGATCACATCCATAGTAATAGGTTTTCTCCATACGATACATTCAAAATCTAAAAAAAATTACTACTACTTTTTTGAGAAATGGTTACTTTTTTAAAATAAAAAAATATTATACATTTCAATAAAAATATAAGAAATCACCACATATAGAATTTTGGAGTAATATTTTTATCATAAGTGTAATAATTCATTATTTTAAAAAAGTATTTTTTTATAAATTGTAAAAAATAATTTTGATAAATTAGGGCTTATTTAAGTGTTTGCTAATACAAGCAAAGATTTATAGCGTGATCAACTAATTACAAAAGTGTAAAATGATTTCACATAAGATAGTTTCACAGAAGACTTGTCCTATAATATACTCCTCCGTCCAATAATGATATATCTATTTGTTTTTACTAGATGAAGAAGTATTATTATTTTATATAAAATGAGGAGTTGTATAGTAGTGATGTGCAAACAATTATCCTTTTTAGAAAATGGTAAGTCTTTCGTGAGATCATTTTACATTTTTTAAATTAATTATCACTTTTGTTATAAAATATTATCACTATTTATTTATATACTATAAATTGTTCATCAAATAGTATTATCACTTTTCACTATAAAAATTACTCATTCTGTCCCTCCGAAAGGTTCATATTTAACTATATTGGGGTCTCATTCAAATGTCTCCATTTTTCACTTTTAGTAAAAATGCCCCACATGTGGCCACCACTCACTACTGATACAACTACCCACTACACATAAAATAATCATATTCCATCTGTCTCATCCTAATGGTTACATTTTTCTTTTTAGCATATGGGACCCACACAAATTAATTATTTCTCTCTTCATGGACCCACACATCACACTAATACACCTACCCACTTTACATTAAAATATTATTTTTCTCACCTCAATACAAATTAAAATACTATACTCATTAATCCACGTGCAAAAAGCAAACGTAACCATAAAGACGGGACAGAGGGAGTACTCTTTAATCTAAGTACAAAAAGCAAATGATCATCTTCGATGGGATGGAGGGAATATATTTTTTATCCGTCTCATTTAAATACTTACGAGATACGGTCTTACATCGTCTAGAAAAAATAGAGTGAACATAGAATGATGGTAGATATATACTATGGAATTAATTGTAGGGTCCTAAATTAAAGGGCAACCACAGGTAGGATATTTGATTAGTGAAGAAAGAAATTAGGTATGCCTGAGAGCGACATGATCAAGGTGTTCGAGGATATGCCTGAGAGGTTGTACCGTGAGATGATGGGTGGGTGGGAGGTGGCGAGTCCTCGGATCGTGGAGGCCATATACGCGGAGTGTGTACCGGTTCTGATATCCCAGGATTACGTGCTGCCCTTCAGCGATGTTCTTGATTGGGACAAGTTCTCCGTCCGAGTGTCGCCCCAGGAGCTGCCACAACTCCAGCGGATCCTCTTGGGCTACCAGGCCTTGCGTCGCAGACTCAGACAACGCCCACATTTTGTACTCAACGATCCACCACAGAGATACGACGTCTTTAATATGATGATTCACTCTGTGGTTGAGAAGATTGAATCTCAAAATCAACGCATCATCATGATCATCTTCATTCATGCATCATTTTCATTATGTTTAATGGACTTACCATTCATCTTCTAATTAACAAAATATATATATACATACATACCAAAATCTACAAACCATCCATCAAGAAATTAGACACACATCATTATCAATGTCTTTCATAAGAACGACAACAGCAATGGGTGTTAATGTTTGAACTCGATCAATGGTAAACTACGTACCCCCTAGCTAGAATTATAAGAATACCCCTAAACTAAACTAAACTTATAATCCTTCAACTCAAGTCTCATTTGAAGGCCAATGGCCAATTATAATGAAATTTCACCAGCAAGGAAATTGTTTTACTTGCACGCACACACTTGCATATATGGCGTCCAAAAATGTATGTAGTATGCGGACAAGTGGAAATATTGAGTTGTGTGCATCATCGTAGATCCGATAGATGTTACATTCTAATGCCCCTTGTGTGTTTTAAATCTTAGTTGGTTGCCGTTTCCATTCTTGTGCTTTGAGTTGAGTTGCGTTGCTGATCAATGGAAGAAGTTACATTTCCACTTCTTTTTTGTTAGTGCGTGCATGTCATTGTTTTTTTTGGGTAAAAGTTGATGTACATCATTGTCTTGAACTATTGGATTTTATTTTCTGATGACATTTGTTATTCTTTGGACATTGGATCACTAAGCTTTCATTTTTGTTTACTCTTCTGCTATACAAATTTAGCAAAGAGTCATGGTTTTCTCTTTTTTTGGATTTGTTTTTGTCAAATACTTTGATTATACATACAAAACATTAGTAGCTAGCGTACTGGCTGATCTACAAAATGAATTATTAATTCTTGATTCACACATTTCTTTTCTTGTTTCTTGGTTCAACTCTATATATATCCACTATGTGTGTGTAATTAATTTGTTTTGTGACTATATTTGTGTGTGTCCAACTGCTTAATTTGTTTTGCGGCTAGGTGACAGACTGGAGTCTTGATGTTATAGCAGATGCGCGCGAGCTGAGAAAATTGCCGTAAGTCATAAGCATCAAACCCCTAGGTCTACGGCCATCATATATATATACACCAGTCGCCCACCACCTTCTACCAATCATCCACCATCCACCAATATTTAGAAAATTGAAGATGGATGTTGAAAATGGTAAAAGGTTTTGCTTCTGCTTTGGGAATGTAGTAATGAAGAGTGGAAGCAGGTACTCAAACATGCAGTTGTGAAATTGGATCATGTTATATTTTCACAGTTGACCTACTAGAAGAATACAATACAATACAATCTTCATGTTCTTACTTGATCTACGGACTTAGATGACCAAATAAATGATACTATTCAATACTAATTTCCATCGTATATATATATTTGTGGGAATTACTTGTATAACCCATGTCATCTATGACCCAAATATCTACCGTAACAACCAGTTATCTTTTCTTTATTACTTATTTTTTAAATTATCACGTCATATCTACGTCTCCTAAATTGTTGCTTTGACCAAACACTGTTAGTAATGTAATCCTTATTTTAAATCCTCACTTTTAAATTGAATAAATAAATAAATAAATAAAATGACATTTTTATATTATATTAATTTAATAATATTCGTTAATTTAAATGTTATAGATTACTTTAGAGAAAAATATTATTTTTTATCAGTATATATATATATATATATATTATCTTCACTCTTCACCATATTTTAATTCTTGATTCATGTATTCTTTCTCTTTTTTTCCTTTTCTTTTAGTAATTTTATTTAATTTTGCAATTTTAAGTTGAATTTTTTCTCTCGAAAATCTCAATTTTTGTCCTTTATTTCTAAAAAAAAAAAAAAAGAAATCAGATGCTAAACTTAAGTTTTGCAATAAAATAACTAAAATTATTAAAGGTTATAATTGAAATATTGAAATGTCCCTATCATATTCAAACATATTGCATGTAAAAAAAAAAATAATTATATTGTGCACCCATATACAAATATACACAAAAACATACTACAATTAAGAGAAAAAATGTATACAATTTAATTATTAGTTTTTTTAATGAAAAATTGAGTGTAAAAAAATATATAATTATTAAAAAATATGTGTACACTATTGAATAAAAAGTTATACACATATGAATGTTAGTTTTTTATTAAAAAAATTTAGTGTGAAAAATATAACTATACGCGTATATAAAATAGAATAACCTTTATACAAAATAGAATACAAAGTCATACACATATGGGCGCACCCTTGCACCCGGATGCACCTAATATACACTAAAAAAAAACTAAAACTTATATGGTCCGAAACACTGTACATTCAGATACTCTTTAGTACTCCTTAAATATTGTAATCGATAAAATTTCACTTTTAGTCCCAAGAGAATTGTTGAACTGCAAAAATAATCACATACCTATAGACTTGTCCTAAAAGAAAACTTTTGGTCCTACCGTTAATTCTACAATTGAAATCGTTAAATGATAAACAAGTAAAAAATATTATTTTGGGGAAAATTATACCTTTCCCATTGTAAAATTAACACAGCAATCCTCAATTACTTTACATTCCATAATTTTCCATAAATAAATTAAATTCACATAGATTTGTCAATCCATTCAATAATTCATCAATTAGATCTATTTTTATTACATCAATAATCATCCATTTGAAATTCGTGATTCCTTTAAAAGAATCATTAATCAATCAACTTCTCATCTAAAAAATTGTGGCATTTTAATCCCAATCGAAGTACCTTTATTTGTTGAATCTTTAGAATGGCATTTCATGATTTTGAGCCACACAGTTGATGGATCGAAACAATTTTATATTTTGATATCATAGAAATGAATAAAGAGTTATCGAATTCAATATCCATTAATTACCTTCTTATTCATTGGTTGTATAAGCTTAATAGAGAGTTCAACCTATTATGACAACTACCTCAAGCTCACCCCGTAGAGTTCAACCTTCTCAATGCCCACGTCGCCGCCACACCACACCGCGTCTCCTTCATCGGCTCCGGCCCCCTCTTGCTCACCTTTATAATAATAATAATAATAATAATAATAATAATAATGATAATAATAATATTTTACTTTTATTTTTATATATTTTACAATATAATATTGAAATTTTTCATGGAATAATAATAATAATATATTTTACTTTTATTTTTATATATTTTACAACACAATATTGAAGTTTTGGATTAAATTGTGAATTGTTATGTTGAATTAATGAACATGCAAGAACTTTGATATTAATGAAGTAATAACTATAAATATTTCTATTTAAATTGATTTTTTAACTTTGAAAATAGTTAGAGTCTTTGTATATTTTTATGAATGATTCTATGATTGAAAATATGTTAAATTTAATTTTTCTTGTTGACCATTCAATTATAAAAACAATAAATTTAATATTTTGGTGATAAATAAAATATTAAAATATATTACATGTATTATGTTAAATTTAAATTTTTTTGTTTAACTAATTCGTCTGATTGAATTCGAATCGTTATCTCCATCGTTCAATTATAAAAACAATGAATTTAATATTTTTGATGATAAATAAAATACTAAAATATATTATATGTGGTAGGTAATAATAATTAAAAATTAAAATATATTGTAAAGTAATTATATTAGACGAAATTTTATTTTAAGCAAAAACTTCACACAAGACTTGTCTTTTATTTATTTAATACTAGTTCAAAATCCCACGTAATAGAGGGATATTAAATTAAAAAAATAAAAAATCATACTGAACTAATTAAAATATAAATAAATTAATAAAAATTAAAAAATATACCTTATAAATTTGAGAATCGAAAAAAATAAAAAAAAATTAATATGATTATATATGTATAAACTAAAAAAAATAATAATAAAATAAATTACATTTAAAAAATAAAAAATCATATGAAACTTATTAAAATGTAAATTTGACTATTAAACGCAAAATAAGGGGAGGGAGGAGTGAGATTATAGCAAGATCAATACACGAATTCAGTTAAAAGAAATATCATTTAAAATGTAAATTATAAATAAACAAATCACATACCGTCAATTCTTTGGAATTTGAAGAAACTGTAATATAATAATTTAGGTGTGTGGAGGAAAATCTTATTATATAGGTGGTGGAAAATAAATATATGTATCCATCTATATAAATTATTATTAATAAAAAAAAATTAAAAAGCCTTATCGAATCAAATATTAAAATTAAATGTATATGGATTCTATAAGATTTTTTTAAAAAGATAAATATCAAATATTTTAAATATTTATCTCTGAGTTGTAAATTTAAAGATATTATATTTCAAAATAATTAAATTTAATAAATAATAATTAATTCAAATAAATCACAGTTTGACATGTCAACATAGACGCTCCTAGAAGTGATACCTAAGAAAAAAAACTCTCAATTAGTATATTAAAGATAACAATAAAATAATGATAGGATAGGTGAAGAAAAGATAATATGGAGGAAAAAAATAAAATAAAAATATTAAATTTTTAAAAAATGTTTTTTTTATATGGGTTGGTTTAATTTCTTTAATTATTAAATCTAATTTTAAATTGAAAAATACGTATCACAGGAGTACATCAATTCATATAAATTTTTAAAAATAATTAATTTATTTAAATAAAATATTAGATAAATAATTTAATAATTTATTTTAGATTATTTTTGTCCTATATTAATATTACAGTCCACGGATTTGATAAAACAAAAGGATAGCCGTGACTTGCTACCTGTGAAGATAATTTAATTTTTTAATAATATCTTCTATATCTAATAGATATTTTTAATCCAACGGTTATTATGTCTTTGGTCATGTATTACCAAGGTTAGTATGGGGTTGTGTGCCCTGCCTTTTCCTCCTACCACATTAATTTATTACCATACCTCACATTTATTACATTTCTCCTTTACCTGTAATTATTTATTCCACCAATTCACCATTATATTCCATAATTCCGGATCATGACTTTTGCAATCACTCCTCCAACATCAGAATTTTTAATTCACACGTACTAGCTTTGTTCTGCTTTTCTGGTGGAACCGGCTGATCATCATGTCATGCCATGCCTTTTATACAGTTTAATACTATTTTTTTTTTAGAATATAATGTTGATTTTGAAAGTATAATTATAGTTTAACTTTTGTGTGGGTGCAAGTTTGCACCGAATATCAACTCAAATAGAAAATGAATGTGTGCAAGGTTATAGGATTTGTAAGTATATACAAGATTGATTTTGGGTGAGCTTTGAGTATCAAAACCTAATTTTCAAAATTGAAACCAAATATTATGAAGTATTAATTTAATTAATTCTTAGTGTATTCTTTTACCCTAACGTTTATGTTTTATTTTACTTTTGTTTAATTAATTCTTATGATTGTGGTCCAGGTTGTATTTTACATCAGTGGTCATGTTATTTGATCCCTATATTTTAGCCAGTATTCGATGTAGACAAAATTAAAATTTATATTTTGTTTATTAATTTTGAGATGTAATTTGCGCTCATTTTCAAAAATAATCAATTTGACCGGTTTAAAATTATCAGAAAAATTCTCTGTATAATCTGTGTTCAAATTATCATTTTTGGACCAAAATATCCCCACACATTTTTTTAATAATTTAATTATTCAGTGTCGTTATAATATTATAGTCCCGACACAAAATACCAACATCATGTTCTACACCATCGTCGTATCACCGGATGTCGAATTTAATGTTGATGATGTGTTGGTATGGTATGTCGGGGTTCCGACACTTTGACTGACACCAAATCCAACATCGACGATAGTATCGGAAATGATGTTAATATCCTATGTCGGATTTTCAACACTATTACTGACAGTAAATAATAAAACAATAAATAAAAAGGAGTGGGGCATTTTTGTCCAAAAATTATCATTTGGTATAAATGATATTCCCTCCACAAGTGTTTTTTTTACATTTTGAGCATCCGAAGGTTCTAATTTCCTTTTTATATATAGACATATACCCACTAATATAATAATTTTAACTTTAAATTTTGGATATTATAGTCCTTCTCTCATGTAATTTTAATTTCATATTCATATGCATTTTATTCATACCTATTTTACCCCATATTATATTCAATATTCATATGCATTTTCTTCATACCTATTTTACCCCGTTAATATGGAATCAGTGTGTATTTATACCCGACAGTATGATTGGTCTACACTCCAGGACCGAGTATTTCAACTTTCCTCGTTTTGCATGATCGAGCTGCATCCCTCTTCAGCTAGAGCTAACCCATAATCTCCAAACCCTAAACGAGGTGATGATAATACTTGGTTTTTTGGTGATTTTAGTCTCTTATATGTATGATTATGTTAGGATGCTCTTTTCTTGGATCCTGTGTTCGTGTGTATCTGTGTATGTATGATCCCGTTTGTTCCTTTAGCCAATTGATTAGATATTGTGTTTTGTTTGATATTTTTCAAATTTGTGCGATATTACTTTCTAATGATTAAGGTTTTTTTTGCAGCCGTTCGATGCCTTAAATATAATTTTGTACTAATTGACTATTTTCTCTTGAAAACTGGGGAATATAGATTTCCAGATGCTTGGAGCACAATCGCTGTTTTCAGAATTTTCAAGCTGTGCTCCTTTTATTTATCTTTCTTTTTTTTTTTTTTTACTTTACTGTAAGGCTGTGTTAAGGAATTTGGGGCTTCTCTTCAGATACTTTGTAATTTTAGATCTCTGAAAGTTTCAGTGGTTTATAAATTGTATATATAATGTGCAGACCATATTTGAAGTTGTTTTGTATTTCCAATGCTTATATAATTCTGTCTTTTGACGTTTATTACACCTCAACTATGTGGCGGCCAGCGGGTTCTTATGATTTGACATTGTGCTGTATTGTTTTATAACACCTCTTTCTTTCTATACAGGGTTGTTGGTTATCAGAAATTGATCATATGAAGTGAGAACGCAGGGAAGTATATATGTCACAAACAATGACGAATATTGGAAATAATAATTTCTTATCGCTTCTTAAAGATAATGGAGTTATTTGTGCAGTCATAGTTGCCGTAATTATACCCATAGTCCTTTCTGTGGTACTTGGGGGTAGAAGAAGGTTGAAGCAGAGAGGAGTTCCAGTTCAGGTCGGTGGTGAGACTGGTTTGGCCATGCGCAATGCCAGATCACTCAATTTAATTGAGGTTCCTTGGCAAGGAGCCACTACTATGGCAGCATTGTTTGAGCAGTCTTGCAAGAAACATTCTCAACAAAAGTTTCTTGGGACAAGAAAGTTAATTGGTAAGGACTTTGTTACAGCTAGTGATGGCAGAAAATTCGAGAAGCTTCACTTGGGCGAATACCAGTGGGAAACATTTGGGCAGATATTTGATCGTTCGTGCAACTTTGCTTCTGGTCTTCTCAAATTAGGCCACTATGTGGAAACACGTGCTGCCATTTTTTCTGACACTCGAGCAGAGTGGTTCATCGCCTTTCAGGTAATGGTAGAGCTTCTGTGGTGATTTTATGAATAATTTTATCAAGTGATTCAATGTGAATGATATTTCTTATTCCATTGATTTTAGGGATGCTTCCGTCAGAATATCACTGTTGTCACCATTTATGCTTCCTTGGGAGAGGAAGCCCTTATTCACTCGTTAAACGAGGTAGCACTGTTTCCTTCTCTTAATGGGGGAACACCGAAACTCTAGCTTTCTTGCAGATTAATTTGTTTTTTACAGCCTTCTTAAAGGATCTTCACTCTTTCTTCTAGTATATACATATTCTGTTTTCTGATGAAGTATGTATGACTTTGTGATCAATTTCTGCTGAATTGACTCTAATCTTCGGCAGAACATACTCACGTTCACAAGTTTTTGACAGACTCAAGTGTCAACCGTGATTTGTGACTCCAAGCAATTGAAAAAGTTGGCTGCAATATGCTCAAGCCTGACAACTGTCAGCCACATAATTTATTTTGATGATGAAGACTCTCCCAGTGATATCAATGTCATTGATGACAGCAGTAACTGGAAAGTTTCCTCATTTGTGGAGGTGGAAAAACTTGGACGAAATAATCCTGCTCCTCCTAATTTGCCCATTAAGAAAGATATTGCTGTTATCATGTACACAAGTGGCAGTACGGGCCTCCCAAAGGTTTTGATTTATATTGTCCATCTATTCTTGGGAATGCATTGAAATTTTATCTATTGCTTGGTGCATGAACATATTGATTTTCATCTTTGGTGGAGAGCAAGACTCATGCTGGCAAATCTTGTCACCTGTAGGCTCAGCTGTTGTTTGTTTTGTGTTCTGATTCAGTGTTATTTAAGAGCAGATAAAGAGAAATTAGCTGGTAAAATTCTGTTCTCTGGTTGAGTAAAAAGGATTCCCTGGAAACATTTTAGCAACTTCCGTGTTAGAATGAGACAGCTTTGATATGTTGAATATGGAAATACAAAGAATTACAAATTACAGAATCATTATGATAAGCTTTTGGACCACCATTACTATAATGCAGGTTTAGTTTTGATTGGCTTTTTCTGTTGATGATTTCACTTTTAATAATGTACTCGTGATTGTATATAGTTTTCTGTCAAGCGATTTTAATTTTATGCATTAATCATCTTCAGGAAATTCTGACATACGGGTTTACAATTAAATATGTAGGGTGTTATGATGACTCATGGAAACATTGTGGCAACTGCAGCAGCTGTGATGACACTAATTCCGGCGATTGGAAGCAAGGATCTTTATTTGGCATACTTGCCTCTAGCTCATGTTTTTGAATTAGCTGCTGAGGTAACATGTTCATTGGATTCATTTTCACGCATGAATGTTCCAGCAAGCTCTAATATGGTACTTAACAGACAGTGATGTTAACTGCGGGTGTCGCAATTGGCTATGGCTCAGCACTGACATTGACAGACACATCCAACAAAATTAAAAAGGGAACCAAGGGAGATGCTTCTGCATTAAAACCTACTTTGATGGCAGCAGTTCCAGCTATACTTGACCGTGTTAGAGAGGGTGTTTTGAAAAAGGTTTTCTGGGAATCTAGTTTCTTATACAACTAAAAATTATCAGTATGTGAAGCTTTTAAAAGGTTAAGCAGTTGCTTATACTCTTATCTTCTCTCTTTTTATATTTTAGGTTGATGAGAAGGGAGGTGTTGTGAATAAACTTTTCAACTTTGCTTACAGCCGCCGCCTGGCGGCTATTGAAGGAAGCTTGTTTGGGGCATGGGGATTGGAAACTACATTCTGGGATATAATTGTTTTTAAAAAGATTAGGTCTATCCTTGGTGGGGAAATCAGGTTCATGCTTTGTGGTGGAGCTCCTTTATCTGGAGATACACAAAGATTTATCAACATTTGTATGGGGTAATTTTTCTGCTAAATTAACATTACAAAAAAAACGAAACATAATATTCTTGGCCCTGTGCTCGTGACTAATTTTTCTCTGTAGTCTCAGCTTATATGATGTTACTTCTCTTCTGCTGCTGGCTTTGGTAAAGTATTTTTTGACATGCTATGTATAATATATTGTTCTCCCACACTACGGTCTCTTCAATCTATGCAGTGCTCCCATTGGTCAAGGGTATGGCCTGACAGAAACATGTGCTGGAGCTGCTTTTTCAGAGGCAGACGATACTTCTGTTGGGCGTGTTGGTCCTCCTCTTCCTTGTTGCTATATAAAGGTATAATTCTCTTACACATTTAATCTTCTGTAGTAAATAATGCTACAACTTCTTTCTTCGAACTAGCAATGTGAGTTATGTCATTGCCCACCTAAATTTCTTCAAATTTGTGATTAAAATCTAAACCTTGTGGTGTGTTATTTGGGCTTCTGAAACAATCCTTGAGTGATTCTTTTTGGAAGGCAACTTATTTTCAACTAGGAACTCATGCTTCACTCCCCTTAAATATGTAGTAGATCAGTGTGCTTTATCAATAAACTAAGCGGTGCTGCTTCCTCCCTTCCAATGGTTGGTAAAATATTTTTCTCTGTTGCCCTTGTTTGGAAAGATTTTAAATACTGGCTGACTCCATCTGTCTGAGATCTAAAATCTGTATATGCCTCCATTATATTTAATACAATGTATATTGCAGGGGCATAAGCAACTTAGTGTTCATTGAAATATTTGGAATCTCCAAGTAATTTGACCTTTTCCTTTCCCCTGATTTGAGTCTGGAGTCAATTCATGCAGCTTGTTTCTTGGGAAGAAGGTGGCTACAAGACATCTGATAAACCTATGCCTCGAGGAGAGGTTGTTGTTGGTGGGGCAAGTGTGACTGCTGGTTATTTTAATAACGATGCTAAAACTGGAGAAGTGTACAAGGTGTGAACTTGTTGTAGCCCCTCCACATTGCTGCTGCGTTATTGTTATAATTCAGTTTTCTGGTGATATAGGTTGATGAAAAAGGCATGCGTTGGTTCTATACTGGTGATATTGGAAGGTTTCATCCTGATGGATGCATTGAGATTATTGACAGGAAGAAGGATATTGTGAAGCTTCAGCATGGGGAATACATCTCTCTTGGAAAGGTGCTGAGTGTAACTTGGGGGATTTGTCCAACTTGCTGAAGGTTAATTGAATAAAAACATATCATATCTGTCTTTCTTATTGTTGCAGGTTGAGGCTGCATTAGCATCGAGCAATTTTGTAGATAACATCATGATCTATGCGGATCCCTTCCACAACTTCTGTGTTGCCCTGGTCGTGCCTTCACGTCATGCCCTTGAAGGATGGGCTAACGAATCTGGAATCAAGTACAAGGATTTCTCAGAGCTGTGTGAGAATCCAGAAGCTAAAAAAGCAGTCCAACAATCACTAGTCAAGGTTTTCTTTATGTTTCCATGTGTAAAGTTTAAATAGGGATAATTTAGTGGTTTCTTCATCCTTGTTGAATATTACAGGCAGCAAAAGAAGCAAAATTGGACAAGTTTGAAACGCCAGCAAAAATCGAGCTGTTGGCAGAGCCATGGACTCCAGAATCAGGGCTGGTTACTGCCGCTCTGAAATTGAAGAGGGAGCAATTGAAGGCCAATTTTAAAGATGAGCTTGAAAAGCTGTACAAGTGAAAGATTCAATTTTATTCTCTTGGAATAATACACCCACCATAACCTGATTTTTTTTATTTTTTATTTACTGAATCTTGATATCTACAAGACCCAGGAATTTGAGGTTTTATTCAATAATGATAACGATCACCTTTTTTTGGTTAATTGTTTTGGCAAATTATTGTATGGAATCGTTACATGTATGGAATTATTATTATTATTTGTCTTTATCTGTGGTTTATGTCTATTTTGTTCTTTGTTCTTAGATTTAATATTTAATTTTAGGATTTTATATCAATATTAAGGTTATAATTATTAGTGGGAATCACAGAGTTCCACCAAAAACTAGTTATATTGCTATTTGCTCAATGTTTTTATTGTGAATCTTATCTTTCATTTATTTTATGTCATCACGAGGAATTCCATATCATGTCTACAGGATTACAGTCTATTTCACCACCTGTAGCAAGAATTGGAGATTTAGTGTACATGTTATAAGCTTTTTTCTACAGAAAAAAACAAAATCAGCAAAAATTTGTGCTAGATCATGAATGGATGTCATGAGACGGATAAGAATTGTTAAAATTTTAAAAATCTTGATTGATTAAAAATAGTAACCGCTTATAATTGAATTATAATATGAATTGCTCGTAGAATAAAAGAAAAATAATATCTGAAAGTAGGCTTTTAGTAATGTCCAATGCCTCATTCCCCTTCGAAGTAGACTCGATGATAAATCGAGTATCTTTTGTACACAAGGTCCTGAGTGTATACAAAGTCACGGAAAGTCGATTTCACTTTAGACTTGTTCAACAAAATGATAAGCCTACGACTTGCAACGTTTGGTTAATTAACTTACCAGTGAGTTAAAGGTGGACAACGATATAAATTATATAAGAGAGTATTAATTGATTCGAGGTAAACGGATAAATGTTGTATTCTTATTCTTATAAAATAGGATCGATTTTTAAAATTGCAAACAAATATAGCCTAAATGGAATAATGCAGCATTCTTATGAGAGTACCATTAGGTACAACCGGTTGTCCCTAATTATTTATTTATTTATTTATTTATTTTAATTAATGACTATCTATCTATACATATATAAAAGCAACCCTAAACTTCTACTTTTGTTTTCAATTTTTTTTCAATTTTACTCTATTTAGAAATAATTCAATTTTAATCTTGATCGTCCAATTAATTTTTTGATTTCAATAATAAAATATAATCTAATAATACTAATAATAATTGATTTTATTATTTAAATTTTATTTTTTTATTTAACAATATAAATTTGGTAAATATAAGAGATATTTTTGGCATATTTAACTATTTTTTAATCAATATATATTTAATTTAAATTAATATATCAATCAGTATTCAAATATTATAATTTAATTTAATATACATAGGACATATGATTTTTCTTTGAATTCAATCAATCATAAAATTTAATTATACTAATAATAAATTTTTTTTATTATTTAAATTTTACTTTTTTATTGATTTAATTTAACAATATAAATTTGATTATTTTTTAATCAATATATGCTTAATTTCTACTTTTGTTTTCATTTTTTTTTCATTTTACTCTATTTAGAAATAATTCAATTTTAATCTTGACCGTCCAATTGATGTTTTTGATTTCAATAATAAAATCTAATCTAATTATACTAATAATAATTGATTTTGTTATTTAAATTTTATTTTTTTATTTAACAATATAAATTTGGTAAATATAAGAGATATTTTTTGCATATTTAACTAATTATTAATCAGCATATACTTAATTTAAATTAATATATCAATCAATATTCATATATTATAATTTAATTTAATATACATAGGACATATGATTTTTCTTTGATTTCAATCAATCATAAAATTTAATTATACTAATAATGAATTTCTTTTATTATTTAAATTTTACTTTTTTATTGATTTAATTTAACAATATAAATTTGATTAATTTTTAATCAATATATGCTTAATTTCTATTTTTTTTATTTTTTTTTAATTTTACTCTATTTAGAAATAATTCAATTTTAATCTTGACCGTCCAATTAATTTTTTGATTTCAATAATAAAATATAATCTAATTATACTAATAATAATTGATTTTGTTATTTAAATTTTATTTTTTTATTTAACAATATAAATTTGGTAAATATAAGAGATATTTTTGGCATATTTAACTAATTATTAATCAATATATACTTAATTTAAATTAATATATCAATCAATATTCATATATTATAATTTAATTTAATATACATAGGACATATGATTTTCTTTTGATTTCAATCAATCATAAAATTTAATTATACTAATAATGAATTTTTTTATTATTTAAATTTTACTTTTTTATTGATTTAATTTAACAATATAAATTTGATTAATTTTTAATCAATATATGCTTAATTTCTACTTTTGTTTTCATTTTTTTTTTTCAATTTTACTCTATTTAGAAATAATTCAATTTTAATCTTGATCGTCCAACTAAATTTTTAATTTCAATAATAAAATCTAATCTTATTATACTAATAATAATTGATTTTGTTATTAATTTTTTTTATTTAACAATATAAATTTTGTAAATATAAGAGATATTTTTTGGCATATTTAACTAATTTTTAATCAATATATACTTAATTTAAATTAATATATCAATCAATGTTCATATATTATAATTTAATTTAATATACATAGGACATATGATTTTTTTTTTTCAATCAATCATAAAATTTAATTATACTAATAATGGATTTTTTTATTATTTAAATTTTGCTTTTTTATTGATTTAATTTAACAATATAAATTTGATTAATTTTTAATCAATATATGCTTAATTTCAATTAATATAGTATCAATTTTATTTTTATTAGAATCGTCTCTATAAATATTTACTTTCAATCATGTTGTTCATTCATCAAAATCATTATATATAAATCTTTTCAATCTAATCAAATTCTTACTTTCTCCCTTTTTTTTCTCTCTCTCTAATACTTTTTCTTTTTCTTCTCTTTTTACAGATTCTACTTTCGTATTATTTATAATCAACTAGAGTATAATTTATTTTGTCTTTTATATTTTTATTTGATTTTATTTGCAAGTTCAATAATTCTGCTAAAGGTATCATTATACTTTTTAATTTTTTGTTATCTTTTTTTTTCTCTTCGATTTTAGTATTTTTTTAATAATTCTATAAACCCTATTTTTATAATTTAATTTATTTTATCTTCTTTTATACGTACTTTTATTTGATATTATTTTTAGGTTCAATCATTTTCATATTTGATCTTATTCTTTTTGTTTTTTTCTCTAATACTTCTTTTTTTTCTTACAGATTCTACTTTCATATTATTTATAATTTACTCTAATTTGTTTTGTCTTTTATACTTTTATTTGATCTTATATACAGATTTAATCATTCTCCTAAAGGTATCATTATACTTTTAATTTTTGGTTATTTTTTTCCTTTCGATTTTTGTGTTTTTTATTTAATAATAATTCTATAAACCCCTCTATTTTCATAATTTAATTTAATTTATCTTCTTTTATACTTTGATATTATTTTTAAGTTCAATCATTCTCATATTTGATTTTATTTTTAGGTCCAATCATTCTCTTTTTGTTTTTTTCCTCTAATGCTTCTTCTTTTTCTTCTCTTTTATAGATTCTACCTTCATATTATTTATAGAGTGTATATTAGGTGCACCCGGGTGCACCCTTGCACCCATATTTGTATAACTTTTTATTCTATTTTGTATACATGTTATTCTCTTTTGTATACGTGTTTTGTAATAATTGTATACTTTTTTCACACTAAGTTTTTCATTAAAAAAATAAGCATTCATATGTGTATAACTTTTTATTCAATAGTGTATACATGTATTTTAATAATTGTATATTTTTTTACACTCAATTTTTTATTAAAAAAATTAATAATTAAATTGTATATATTTTTACTCATAATTGTATATGTTTTTGCTTATATTTGTACGTGGGTGCACACGAAGCTTCGTGTGCACCCGAGTGCACACTATATTTAGCCTTATTTATAATCTATTCTAATTTATTTTGTCTTTTATACTTTTATTTGATCTTATATGCAGGTTCAATCATTCTTCTTAAAGGTATCATTATACTTTTTAATTTTTTGTTATCTTAATTTTTTTCTCTTCGATTTTTGTGTATCTTCTTTTATACTTTTATTTAATTTCATTTTTAAATTAAATCATTCTCATATTTGATCTTATTCGTAAATCCAATCAGGTATCATTCTTTTTTTTCTATCTTTTTTTCTCTTCAATTTTGCGTTTCCTTTATAATAATTATATGAACTATATTTTTATATTTTAATATTCTATTTTTTGTTATTCTTTTTAATCTTCTTTTTGTTTTTTTTCCTCTAATACTTCTTCTTTTTCTTCTCTTTTACATATTCTACTTTCATATTATTTATAATTTAGTATGATATATATATTTGGCATATTTGACTAATTTTTAATAAGTTTAGTGTGTGTGTGTATATATTGTATATATATAACAAACTTAATTTTTATTTTTATCTTCAATTTTAATCTTGACCGTCTATTACTTTTGATCTCAATCATAGATTATATTTATGCTAATAATAAATTATTTGTTTATTTTTTAATCAACAATATAAATTTGAAAAATATGAAAAATATTATTGGCATATATTCTACTAATTGTCAATCAATATACTAATTTTCATAATATCAAATCTTTCAACACTATCTTTGGTAATTTTTCATCTTTTTTTGATTGCTTTCAATCCTGATCTATTATTATTTCAAATCATTCTATATAAATCTTTTAATTACCTAATCAAATTTTTACTTTTTTTTCTTCCTCTTTTTCTTCTCTATTTCACTTTCATACTATTTCTAATCTACTTTAATTTATTTTATCTTTTATATTTTACTTTGATTTGATCTAATGTGCAGGTTTAATTATTTTGAGGTATCATTCTTTTTTTGTTATCTTTATTTTTATCTTTTATACTTTTATTTGATCTTATTTTTATGTTCAATTATTCTCATATTTGATATTATATATATTTTTCTTTGATTTGATTTAATGTGCATGTTCAATCATTTTGAGGTATCGTTCTTCTTCTTCTTTTTCTTATCTTTATTTTATCTTTTATACTTTTATTTTTATCTTATTTTTATGTTCAATTATTCTCATATTTGATCTTATGTGCAAGTTCAATCATTCTCGTATCATTCTTCTTTTATAATTTTTGTTATCTTATTTTAGTTTCTCTACGATTTTTTATTTTTTTTAATTCTATAAATCTTATTTATATACTTTAATTTATTTGATATTACATACTTTTATTTGATCTTATTTTCAGGTTCAATCATTCCATTGAGGTATCATTCTTCTTTTATTATGGGCGTGGGTGAAATGGGATGGCGGGGGGTTTTGGGGGTGGGTAAGGGGCAGGACTGGGTGGTAATACTTTTATTATTTAAATATTAAAATCTAAAATTTTATTAAAAAAATTCTTTTTGGGGATGGGTAGGGGTAGGTTGAGTGGTAGAGTTTCCTCCACAAAAAAATATTTTTAATAAAAATTTAGATTTTAATATTTAATATAATAAAATTTTATTATTTTTACTTATCATATATAAAATTCTATTTTAAAAATAATTTTTGAATTTTGAATTTGAAAAACTTTCAAAAATACATAAGTTATTCAAAGAGTGGAATTCAAATGAATTAATTTAAAATTTAAGGAATTTAAAATCCACTAATTTTCAAATCCATTGGATTTAAAATAACTCAATTTCAAACACAACCTAAAAGTATACTCCCTCCGTCCCCTTGAAATGTAGTCATTTGCTTTTTGCACGTGGATTAAGTAGTATAATAATTTAATGTATTTTGAGGTGAGAGAAATAATATTTTAAAGTGTAGTGGGTAGTTGTATTAGTTTGAGTGTGGGGTCATGTGTGGTCACATCAATCTAAAAAAGAAAATTGATACTTTGTAATGGGACCGAACAAAATGACAAAATGGATACGTATCAAGGGGACGGAGGGAGTATAATTGTATTATACTTTAATTCTTTCCGTGCAACTCATGAATGGGTAATATCTAGTTATATCTTAAAAATGAAGTAAATTCTATGAGTAAATCACAAAATCTATGAATGAAAATATTACATGAACTATGAGAATAAAATTACAATTATAATATAAAAATTAATTAAATTAAATATAAATTTTAATAAGTAAAATAAAATATAAATTATTAGGATAAAATAAATCATAAATCACTGAAGTGAAAGAATGCGTCTTGCTCGCAAGTAACGAGTGTACAAAAATGTAATGAGTAAAATTGTTCTTTAAATTTTTAAGTATGATCATAGATGTTCAAATTTTTATGGGACACTCTTTGATCAGATTTGAAGAAATTAAAGATTACTGAGTACTAATGTTTTAAGATAAGTATCTATGTAGAGATGCTAGTTTAGTTTAAATTTGTGATTTTACAGAATAATTTATCTTTATGGAAAGAATGGAATTGAAAAGAAGAAGAATTGAGATTGGGCAACCCTAAAAATGGTTGATGTAATTTACTAATGTACCCTCTGAGAGGCCAGATGTCCAGCTTGTGTTGGGCTTCGGCCCAGTTCATGGATGACCCAATGATCTCTCAACCCAAATTTATATTTCCGCTTCCGGATTGCAGACTCTCGCACTCGATTTCTCCCATCTTCAGCTTCTGACGCCGAGATTCTTGCTCAAATCAAGGTGAAACTTTCAGAATTTTCAAGTATGTAATATTTCAGTGAAAAGTGGCGCTATAGATTTCAAGGATATTTCGATGTTTTGTTAACTTCACGCGATATTTAAATTCCATAGGGTTTGTATAATTATGCAATCGCTTGTTTGATAATGGGGGTTTACAATGGGATGATGTGCCATCTTCATTGGTGCAAAACATGGCTCTTTTGGATGTGATAATCAGAATTCATAGACGAGTATATGTGTGAATTTCTCTTCTTTTGTTCACAAGGCCTCGAGATTCATCCATTATTTTTACTTGCTTCTGTTGCATTCACAATCGTGTAAGATTTTTCCTTGGCCCGTATGATTTTCGAGGTTACTGGCGATGGTTATGTTTATGCACAATAAGTGGATGAAACTGGTTTAGAAGACATGTTGGATCCTGCACTGCCCCTTGGAACTAAAATTCAATCTTATATTTTGTTGTTTACCTATTGATGATATCTCTTGTCGGTTACTACCATTCCAATGACTCTAGAATGGCTTAACACAGGTAGCTTTTTACTTGCGATCCTAAATAAAATTGCTTTGCTTGCCTCCTTAACAATAGAAAGGAAGAAAATGTAATTTATTAAAAAAATTGTTTGATTCATCCCCCTCTTTTGATATTCTTACCATTAGGACCATCTTTCATTGCATTGTTTTGTTGGATTGGTTTAACTCAGTTAATCCTGTCATAGAGTGCAATTTCTTCTTCTTTTTATCAATAATATTAGAGTCCTCTCGACCCTATCAATCCTGCTCTTTCAGAGTGCATTTGATACGCCAACTTTTGAATATGTTGTCGTATCTTATTTGATGTGCACTGGTACATCTTAGGATGAAGGTCCGTTCATCGGTCAAGAAAATGTGCGAGTTTTGTCGGACCATCAAGCGGCGTGGACGTGTGTACGTTTTGTGCTCTGCTAATCCCAAGCACAAGCAACGACAAGGTGTATCAACATTTGCATATGAAGGCCCGGCGCCTCCTGTGTATGTACCTGAGATTTTGCGCTCCTAATGATTTTTATAGGTTATATCAAAATTTTCATGAATTCGGAATGCAGGTCCTCAGTGGTAGGATCAAATGAAGAGGCAACATCAGTTGCTGATGTTTCCCAAAGCCATCTCCCTCGTCTCATACACAGCAAGAATGAGGCATTTTCAGTGACACCGTGGTGGAGAGTGGGCCTTGTTTCTCGTCTATTCAGTCAGGAAGGCAAGAAATGGTAGTGGAATAGGTTTTGAACTTTAATTTGTAATCCCCATTTACCATTAAAAACCGTTGGGCTCAAGAGTATTCTGTAGTTATGTAACTAGACCAAATGGGGATTTTGGTTTAGTTGTCTGGTGAGAAGAATTATCATAATATTTTTTAGGTTGTTTCTCATGTTTTGGTGCGTGACAAGATCAAAGAAATTTAGTTTGTGTTAAAGCAAGCAGGAAATTTTGTAATAAATGAATTAAGGGAGGTGGGTGGAGTAAAGGACAAAAAGCCCATTGCCAATTCTCTCAGTTTTGCTGTTGATTTATTTATAAAAAATTGGCAAAAACTTATTGCTTCGCTGGTGCTTGCCAATTGCCATGTTGTAATTTCCCTTGATTCAAAACAAAAGCAGAGCACCACTTTGGGTAGAGTATTTGTCATTTTATAATTCTATTGTCATGTACGCGTATGAACCACAGAATGCATAAGGAATTGATGTTGTAAGATAGAAATGTCATAGAGTGTTCTAATGAATTTAGGTAAGAATGGGACTTTCCTAAAGTTGGTTCCTTTATGGGCATTCTTCTCATTCCTAGCTTTGTTAGGATGAGAAATTTGTGTAAATGTGGACCTCTTTCCTGTCAACCACAAAATCTGGCAATGCAATGCAAAGTAAGAGGTTTCTTCAAATCATCTTCTCAAATTTGTCGAGGTTTTTCACCTTTTGCATGGATCTCAGAAAAAGAACTAACAAGACACCTGCAGTGTTATGGTCAAAATTAATACTCTTACTTATTAATCTGTGAAAAACGAATACTTAACATAAGCCACAACACTCTCACCTGCTCCCACAAACAAACCTTTGACGACAAGCTGTCTCCCTTGAAGGCACAGCGCAATGCCCAGATTCGCAAGGATGCTACCCAAACCTGTATATATTGTCGCCATCTGCAGTATGGTTGCTTTTCGAGCTGCTCTCTCGGACTGAAAAATTCGTCATCGATTCATCAACTCAAAAGGTCAGTCAATTCATAAATCAATTGTGATGAAGAAATCACCTCAAGGACACGAACTCGGAGCTTAAAATCTCCAGATTCTAGTTGTGTTATAGTGCCTTCTATATGTTGAATACGATAAGGCATGGAGATAGTGCATGATCTTGCCTGAACAATGTTTACAACAGTACCAGATTATGAGATGATACTTATTGTTCAAGGCACTAAGATAATTTGATGGAAAGGATATTTGGAAAGTAGACAGATAAAATGAAAGCACATCATCAGCTTGTTTTGTTATTTCTTGAAATACTTGTGCCCCTGTCGGATGTTGTCTTGCTAAAAGCTCCTGTAATTGAATTGCTCCGTTACATCAAATATGTATCACACGGTTTCAGATAGACAAGAAGAGCTACACAAGTAATATAAAACCTGTGCATATGGTGCAGCAATCTTAGCAAATGAAAAATCAGGATCCAGAGTATAGCCAATGCCTGCAAGAAGGCATTCTTGGTGTAAGAAATAAGGTCTCAATAAATAGTAAGAGAGAGAGAGAGGGAGGACCTTCGATTGTTGAAAATGCCCTGACCAGAAATGTGAAAGTGGAAGGAAATCGAAAAGGTTGATCTGATAATATTGCAAATAAATCCTAAAAAATAAAACCCTTCCAAATGAAATTGTTCCAAAAGACAGACACAATAAAAGCTGAGACATTAAATCTGAAAACATGACTTACTTGAAATATTTAGGATATAACAACTAAAAATTAATACTGAAATACTGATTTAGTGCAGGGATTGATTCCTTCATACCTCACCGATTGCAGACAAAGTTTGCTGCTGAGTGAGTCTTTGGCTTAACAAGTTATCCAAGAAAAATTGCACTGATCTCCTCACCTGAATCAGACATGGGATGACAGTATTAAATTTCTCTGTAGTAATGGAAAAAAAAGAAAGAGTTGTTTGGTAAAGAAGCATACTGATGACATGTCTCGTGTGGGCTGAAGTGCTCCAAGATCCACTAAACTTTTTATAACCTGCATTGGCATTAGCTATAAAAATTTGCATGGGTTTCTACAAGAATTACTATTTTGATAAAAATGAGTAAAATAAGGTGAAAGGAAGTCATATTTACTTGGATGAAACAGTACTACTTAGTATAGCAAAAAGAACACATTTGAATTAAGGAGGTCAACCTTGTTTGCATCTTTTTCATAAACTGCGTAGAAAAGCTCTGATAGTCTCTCCTGATTAAAGCTCTTAATCTCTCCCATCATACCAAAGTCATAGTATATGAGTGCTTCATCCCGATCAATCGAAAGATTTCCAGGGTGAGGGTCAGCATGAAAGAAACCAGTCTTTAATATCTAAAGAATAGTGAAAAGAATTGACAATCAATGTGAGGACGAAGATGGATTAGTGAGCCTGGGTTACAGGAAGCTAGCTAACTTGTATTAAGTAGGCCTCAATGGCACGGGATGAGATTCTCGATCGATTAAAGCCCCATGCATCTATTGTATCCAACTGGTTTATCTTAATGCCTGATTAATTCCATCACAACATATGCATATGGGATAAAGTCTTTTCACCTTACAAGTACGGTCAAAAGAAAGGATGTAGGGATGATACCTGGAACGTATTCCAGTGTTAACACCTTTAATGATGTATAATCCCAGAAGACCATCTAGACAGAAAAAGTATATCATGAAGATATGCAAGAACTTGACAATTCAAACGTTACAGTGTAGCAATATATTTAGTTGAGAGTAAATAATAACAAAAAAAAGAACAGAGTACAAGCCTGGAAGAACTACATGTCCTTCAGGAGGAAACATACAGGTACTCGAACCCACTTTATATTTCTAAAATCCCGACGGAATCTATTAGCATTCTTCGCTTCATTTACGTAATCGATCTCTTCATATAAAATCCTACAGTTTTCAAAAACATGATTAATATCATTCACAAAGACAAACCATGATGTTCCTACAATATACCTGGAACATTCTTCATATATTCCAATCCAATCCCTTGTCGGGCAGCCTAACGTTTTGCTTCTTTGAAAGAGTTGACAGAGTATCTTTAGATTTCCTGAAGTAGGAGAAAGATTATGAAGCAATAAAAACGATACAATATTTGAGGCATTGAGCAGTAGGATCACTTACTAATATCAATGTCAAATAGTTTCTTCAATCCTGGTCTTTGAACTTTCACAACTACTGTCTCTCCATTATGCAAGATAGCCCTGTGAACCTATCGGATGTTTATACAAGATCAGCATAACTGGGTAAGACATCATAGATCTTTCAACTATAAATGATGTGCTTATATATTTTGTAGGTCAGTACCAAAACAGATTCATTTGACAAAATACAGGATGTGCATAGATCCAAATTAGAAGATCTATGTTAATGATAAGTTTTCTTTGAGACAAAAAAAAAATAGAAAAAAACCTGGCCAAGACTTGTGGCTGCAATTGGTAGGTCCTCAAACTCCTCAAACAATACATTAATTGGAGCACCCAATTCTGTTTCAATCAGATTTTTCGCTTTGGTTGACGTAAAAGCAGGCACTCTATCCTGATCAAACAATTCAGAAAGAATGAAGAAAACATATGTGCATAAAAGATAAAAGCAATTTGATAAGAAGGTAGCTAGCTACCTGCAGTTTAGCAAGCTCTTCCACATATTCTTTGGGAAACAGATCGGAATAATTGGCCAAGTTTGATCAAGGTGGGACCAAGTTGCAACACACGCTCCCGTAACCATGAGGCTGTTTTCCTTCTTCTCTCTCCCTGAAAAATAAAAGGAACATTATACTACAGTAGCGGTGGTGGGATGATTAGGATAGGCATATACTACATTAACATATACTACCTGCTTCTCCTTAGACCAGCCTCCAATGTAGGTCCATTTTGCATCATCAAACAAAACACGCAGACGAAGTGAAATAATACAGGACCACACATCAATAGTTCTTTGAACAGAGTTATACTTGTCATTTTCCCAACTAAAACCCTCATCCGGAGGCAAGACTTTTAGGCCTCGGATGAGGGTAGTTTTGAAACATTAACAAGCTGAAGCTGGCTCCTAGTTCCAGTTCCAGTAACTACATCTGCATGAGTGCCGTTAATAGATCCCCGTTTCCTGATTTCACTAGCCGGTTCCATTTTAATATTTCTACCTATTAATTTCATTTGAACATCAAATCTATCAACGTTCCTAGTTCTAACAGGAACATACGCAACATTCAAATAATTGTAGTTTGTCAATGAAGCGAAAAATCCAAGATTATCTCCATGAATGCGGCAGTTGAAGAAAGCCGCCATCAATTAACCTGCAAAATGTACATGAAATCCGAAACAAGTTTCTTTTCTTTTCTACTCCAATAATAAAATTCATGATTGATCTAACAAGATCCAAGTAAATTGATAAAAGACAAGATTTGCATTCAAACATGTAGTCCAACTCTAGTCAACGAGAAAACTGACCTTGAAAGATTGTAGAGAGAAGGAGCAAGCTTGAAATTAAGGGGAAGGGGAAGTGCTATTTACAGTTGGTTAGGCTTCTTGTTTGTAATGCACTTTGACGCAACTTTAATTAATTAATATCACATCACAAACATTTAATTTAATTTAATTTAATTTTCTGGTAACACTAACACACATGGAGTATTACCGAATACACTCTCCTCTCCTATCCTCTACTCTCCTCTTGATTTACCACTTACATGTTGCTTTACCTTTGCCTTTTTTTTCTTTTTTTCTTGTGTGTTACTTCATCCCTTGACTTGAAATATGATTATAAAAAGCTTAATTCATGAATGTATTCTTAGAACTACTTATTTTAAGATATTCCATTCTAATTATTCACCTGTGGAACCAATGCATTGCTGCATTACAATAATATGGAGTACTTTTTTTTTTTTGTCTTCTTATTATCGAATTGGTGATTAAGTTGGTGCAATGCAGTAATGCAGTAAGAATAATTAACAAAGAATTTACGGTTTTTACAAAATTAATCACTCATTGGGCCTGAGGTCTTAAAAAGAAGGCCGCGGCTAACTATACCCCTGTTTTAACGAATACGCCCGTTATTGAATACACCACTTCAAATTATATGTACACCCACCACACTTTTACTATTTTACCCCTTTACATATAAAATAAAAATTACTTAATGCACCTACAAAATTACACACATACACCCATCACTCTAACTTAGCGTCGAACACAACAAAAAGAAGCAGAAAAATAAAACACGATGAGGCTACATTTTCAGTTCAAAAGAAGGAAGAAGAGAGAATGAAAGAAGGAAGGAAACAAGAGAAGAAGGAAAGAAGAAAGGAAGAAGAGAAAAAAGGAAAGAAGAAAGAGAGAAGAAGGAAGTATCTTTTTCAATTCAAACATAGTTAATACATTCACTTCCAAAATAACCTTGTTCCAAAAATATTTTCTCCCCTTGACCACCAAAAAAAAAAAAAAAACCTAGTTCCAAAATTATGTTTAAATCATTCCCAAACACAAATGTAGCATAATGGAGGACAAACTCAACTCAAAGATCATAATGGTATGTGTTTGTTAGCATTTTAACCGTTTAAAATGTCATTTCACGTTTTTTTTGCTATAATCGTGAAATTGTTCGACAAACCAGGATCGAACGGAAAGCCTGATGTTCGACCAATAATGGACGATTTTTAATAAAATGTTCGATCACTGTTGGTTGAAATTTAGTTAAATGTTCGACCACTGCTGGTTGACAGAACTTAAGTATGTTCGACCACTGTTGGTTGACAGAGCTTAAGAACGTTCAACCAGTGATGGTCGAAATTCATAAAATTTTTCGTCCACCATTGGTTGAACTTTAGCATTTGTAGGCCTCAAATTGTATCTTATGTTTTTTTCTAGGATTCAGTTATTCCGTCTCCATGATGTAGTGTTATCACCAAATGTGATCAAATGAGTAGAGATGTTTATATGGATGAAGACTTCTCGGACCAAAGTACATATCATCCACAAAAAATGTGAAAGCGGATGGGCATTGTGGATTTCGGGCCGTAGTAGACTTGTGCCACAGGTAAGTGATGGACCATCCACATTGTGTTAATCGTGGATATCAGACACCCGTCATTAAGAAAAACCTAAAATTGCATGAACAATGTCACGATGCTAGTAAACCTAAAATTAGAATAACAAATGACCTAAAAACCAAGAAACACACCTGGACAAAATGATCCATGTTTATCAATCCTACAGAAATTAGCTTTGGTATTGGGGGGATGTCACTCCTCAATGGTAGATATGTGACGCACGTAGCATTGCTGATCAGCACGAAGGCCACATTATATAAACAAGTCCATGATACCAATTCTTTTTGTGTTCGAAACCATTCATGCGTTTCAAACAAGTCCGAAAAGTCTTCATTCATATAAACATCTCTACTCATTTGGTCACATTCGGTGATAGCACTACATCGTGGAGACGGATCAACTGAATCCTAGAAAAAAAACATATGACACAATTTGAAGCCTATAAATGCTATTGTTCAACCAATGGTGGACGAAAAATTTAATGAATTTTGACTATCACTGGTTGAACGTTCTTAAGCTCTGTCAACCAATAGTGGTCGAACATTTAATTGAATTTCAACCAACAGTGATCGAACATTTTATTAAAAATCGTCCATTATTGGTCGAACGTCAAGCTTTCCGTTCGACCTTGGTTTGTCGAATAATTTCGCGATTACAGCAAAAAAAAATATGAAATGACATTTTAAACGGTTAAAATGCTTACAAACACATACCATTATGATCTTTGAGTTGAGTTTGTCCTCCATTATGCTACATTTGTGTTTGGGAAAGATTTAAACATAATTTTGAAACTAGGGTTGGTTTTTTTTTTTTTCTTTTTTTGTGGTCAAGGGGAGAAAATATTTTTGGCAGTGATGAATGTATTAACTATGTTTGAATTGAAAAAGGTTCTTCCATCTTCCCTCTTCCTTCTTTTCTCTTCTTCCTTTCTTCTTTCCTTCTTCTCTTGTTTCCTTCCTTCTTCCTTCTTCCTTCTCTCTTCTTCCTTCTCTTGAATTGAAAAATGTTGTGTTCTACGTTAGGTTAGAGTGATGGGTGTATGTGTAATTTTTTGGGTGTATTGAGTAATTTTTATTTTATATGTAAAGGGGTATAATTGTAAAAGTACAATGGATGTATATATAATTTGAAGTGGTGTATTCAATAATAGGCGTATTCGTTAAACCGGGGTATGGTTAGCCGCGGCCTAAAAAGAATTTCTTAATGGGCAAAAAGACCTGATTGAATACTTGTCGTAACCCACAACCCAAAACCAAACTGGGAGTATATCAAAACTCAAATGCAGAATCTAAGGCCCAATATAATTCTTTAAAGGCCAACACGTGTATTTGTAATGCAATACAACAACTAATTGCTGTGTTGCTTAACTTAATTATTATATATTCCTCAAAACAATTGCTAATGGCAGATGATAAGTGGCGATTATAAATGTAAAAACTGTAATTATAGGTTTGTTACATTATTTCATTATTATGTCACGTTTATTAAAGAGGGTGCGTTGTTGTATATTATCAAAAGTTAGTGTAGGGTTTGATAGTCGTTAACGAAGAGAATGGCAACCAGTTTCACTATTAATTTTTATTTTTATTTTTAATTATAACCGTATTCTTTAACATTAAATCTTTAACAACTAAATATGAATCACAATGACAAAATCCATATTAACCATAAGTGAGATGAAATTTTCTAAGAATTAATACTTCCTTTATTTTTTAAAAATGTATTCATTTTGATTAGTTACATTACATTTACTTTTTTTAGATGAGATCCACACCAAATAATTAGTCTCTTTTTATGTGGATCATACACAACACTAATATAACTACCAACTACTCCACATATTAAAAAATTACATCTCTCAGCCCACTATACATTAAAACATTATAAACGCTTTAATTTACGTGTAAAAAGCAAACGAATATTTATCAATGAATAGAGAAGGGAGTATTATATCGGATAAACATTTAAATTATATGGATAATTGGACATGAACAATGTAAAATACATCATGAACTACAATAATTGAATTTTCATAAATATTAATACTAAACTCAAAAATAATATTAAATCCTAGTGTTAAAGTATGACATGAACTAAAAAAATAAAATACATCACAAACCAATAAGATGAATCATAACACTACAAAAAAGCATTGAATAGAGACGGTTTTAGAGACGGCTTTTGAGACGGTTTTATGGCCGTCTATAATTTGTGCGTAGCTAGAATAGAGATGGTATTAGAGACGGTTTTATTTTGAGACGGTATTTGAAACGGTTATAAACCAGACCGATCAGTTTAATTTGAGACGGTATTAGAGACGATTTTTTACCGTCTCAATTTTGAGAAGGTATTTGAGACGGTTATAAACCGGACCGATCGATTTAATTTGAGACGGAATTAGAGATGACATTTTACTGTCTTAATTAGAGATGGCTAAAAACCGTCTCTAAAACCCTCTTTAACTACTAGCTTTGCAAAAATGAACGGATCAAGGTTTGAACCATGGCTACCATACCTCCGATTGAGGCTTGAGACCACCAGGCCAGCATCATCTTTTTTTTTGCCAGATATTTTTTATTTATTTTAATTTATAGGAATATTGTAGTTTAATGCCTTGAAGAGGATTCGAACCCAGACTCATAGGCATGAGAGCCCTTATGAGTATCATATATGCCAACTTTGCTAGAAGTTATTCTCATTATATATTCATTACACTATATATGTATATATATACTTATTTCTGCTCATGGTGAACATGGTTTGAACCTCGATTCATTAACTTTGACAAAATTAATGGTTAGAGAGGGCTTTAGAGATGATGCGCGTTTTCTTTGCACGCAAAGTTAATCCCCAAGTATTAAGAATATCAATTGCAGCTTAGCAAGCGACCAAGTGAATATCGAACCCAAGGGACGGCGTATTATCAATTTAATTATTTACTAAATTAATTAAGACAAGATGGCAAATAAGTTTGAGGTTTGAATTATTAATCTACTAACAAAAATATAAACTAATAATTAAAATAAAATATCACTCGAAGAATACGAAAGTGGATCAAGAGAGAGAATAGGTAGCTCTAGGATAATCCGGTTTCACTCATTAATCTCCCTTTCGTGTGTTGATGTCCGACTCTGCCTTGTGGAATATGGACGCATCACTAAACCATGCATATCTACTCTATAGACACAAGTAAACATGCGTGTAAAACGTGTGAATAACCTCGGAGCAAGAGATATAACTTCATGTTTGACTATTTTTGTAGCACTCACGAGCAAGAATACTCGATCGTTGTAGTAGTACAACCCAAGAAATATTATCAATCCACAAAAGAGTTATGTTCGGACTAGCAAAATACGTGAGCTCATGTTCATGTCGTTTTTGTAAAGATGATAGAGGTTTTTGAGATGATTAACAACTAAAGCAAGTAGCAAGTAAATAAGAGAGCAAATAGGAGAAATGACAAGTAAAGATGAATAACAAGTAAAGAAAATGGGTGCTAAAGTTCAAGTATGGAAAAACATGGGATTAGAAATATCCAAGCACACTCGATTCATATTATCATGCAAAAGGAATTCAACTCAATTGATGTAGACTAAGGGTGATCACGATTGTATCCTAAGCTCCCTTTCGGGTTACAAAGGTTGTTGATCCATTTTAGACTCCCAAAAGCACTTAAGATCATAGCCCAACATTAACCCCTTCCATCTAGGTACTAGTTATATTAAACTCTCTCTTTTTGTGTACTAAGGCCAACGAATGGATTGGGTCCCCTCATTGAATTCAAATATCCTTTCGGTCAAACCCAAACTCAATGTCTAATCATGCCTTCCTAATACTATAGAGGGTCGTTTCCGTATCACTCCAAGCAATACATACATGAACATTATGATAGCATTTAATCACCATAAATCAATTCATTGATCAACAATCCATTAAACCAATAATCAATTATGAATAACAAACCATGCCATCACAACATCAAGACAATTAAACTCCATGAATAGAAATCAACATCAATTAAATCAAAAACCAATTTAATCCACATGATAATACAAATCTAATATGCTCTTCATGTTCCTAATCCCACTAGAGGGATTAGCCTAACATGATAAAGGTAACAAAACACATAAATGATTCATTACAAATACCCATAGTCTTAGATCCAAAAGAAAATCAAAAGAGATGTGAATCTTCCCTAGCAATTTCTTGTAGAGAATCTTCAATACTCATGGATCTCCAACTCTAGCTCTTGATTTCTTGAGATCTCTCACACCCAATGGAAGGGATGAAGTTTTGATGGAGAATTAATAGAGATGATGAAGATGGATCAAGATGGATGAAGGTGGATGGAGATTATGGTGTGAAATTGAAGGAAAGGTGTGTGATGTGTGTGTAGAGGGTGGGGAATCAGATCTTATCTGTAAAATATTGAAATGGTGTCTATTTATACCCCATGTGGGCCTTCTAGAAGATTTCAATAATTTTCTGCGTTTTTGCACATACACGGCTTGAGCTCCGCCGCACGCCCCGTGTTCTAACACAGCGCACGAGTCGTGTTCCGCACTCGGCCACAGGGGTGGCCGTGTTGTGTAATCGGGCGTCCTAACACGGCTTTCTGGATAGGCCCGTGCGCGGTGCCTGGGCCGTGTGTCTGTACTGGGCACGAGTCGTGTGCTGCACTCGGCCACAGGCGTGGCCGAGTTGGTATTTCGGGTGTTAGCGCACGTCCATTCTGACAGGGCCGTGCGCTGTACACGGCCCGTGCGCGTGCTGCCTTGTTTTCTCTTTCACCGTTTTGGCTCGTTCTCCCTCGTTTCAACTCCGAATGAAGATCCGTTTTTTCCTATGTCTTCCTTATTATATCTAGCATCCAATAAAAAGTGAAAATCATAGGTTTATGCTCATTCACACACATTTCCAATAAAAATAAAAAACACCATCAAATAGTACGCAAATACGGATACAACTATACGAAAAGACATACAAAAAGATACTAAAATCTAGGTGAAAATAGCTCTAATCACTTCACCCCCCTTTCTAGGTACTATCAGTATCAATTATTTTCCTGGCCAATTGGTACTCTAACCCGATATGATCTCCCTTTATAGGTACTATAAAATTATCCTCTTTATCCTATTTAATAACCCGAATTCAATTCAATTAATATGTATTCATATATGATAGTTCTAATGAAGTTTCGGAGTCCCCTCACTTAGAATCATAACATGGAATCCTGCTCAGCAGTGAACGCACTCAATCAATAACTAAGATATGTATTCAGACTTTACATAACAGTTAATGATGCACAAAACGACCGTGAGTATGAATTAAAAAGGCACAATCATATATAAAATAAATCCACAAGTATTGTTGTACGGAGTTTACACATGAAAGTTCAATTAATTTGTAAAAACCTTCACAATCTTAGTTCTACCAAAAAGACTCTAGCCCATGATGTTACAAACAACAATCATGGGTGTTGGATAGATCTTACCCATATGTCCGAAAAATTAGAAAGTAGAAGAAAAGAATTAGAAAAACCCTTGGTGTAGAGGCCTCCTTCCTTCTCTCTTCCGTCTCTTCAATTCCTCTTGGTTCTCCTCTTGATTCCACGGATGAATCTTCAAAGTGATGGATGGATGAAGGAAAGGATGTGGATGATGGTTGGGGTGATCCCCCCTTGTGGGGTGTAGTATGGTTGTGGCCTCTCTTCCTCTAATCTATTGTATTGTGTTCTAATGTGTCTTCTTGGTGTGATCTACATCCCCTTTTATACTTGTAAGCTCTCCTTATGGACCTTGGATGAGCTTTTTCTTGAAAAACACGCAGAAACACGCACTTGGGGTGTAAAAATCGGATCCAGACGTGTCCCAGGCATGGAGTTCGACCTAGGATTCGACCTAGGGGCATGGTCGAATCCTAGTCGAATCGAAATCGGTGATAATTCGCACTTCAGGCATTCGATTCGACCAAAATGGCTTGAGTTCGACCAAGGGGTCAGGTCGAACTGGACTGTCGTGGTCGAATCCCACTTGCGCTGTCTCACAGTTTCGCGTATAACTTCCACATTCGAGCTCCAATTTGAGTGATTCTTACGCTCACGCAATCCTCATTTCCTTGGCTTTCTCTGAATATAAAGAACTCACATGAACTCCAACATTTAAATGTATAACAAGTCACGCAAAGTGGTACAGCCGTTCTGTTAGGCACCGCTTGCGCGACGTCACCACGTTGATCATAACTTTCTCTTTTGGAATCCGATTGGGGTGTTCTTTACGCCAAAACGACCATCTCTTCTATGGCTTTCCAACCATGTATCATACTTCCAATTCCAATCTCCACAAGAACATAAAATAATTACACAAGTTGGAAGTGCGTTTCAGAGCATCCTCGCATAAATTGCACATTTTCTCCAACTTGACACTTTTGATCTCTTTTTCCACTTAAAACACAATAAAACACCTCAAGTGCAACCTTTTATCACATATATTGAATATAAGGCACTTGTGCTAATATATAACAACAATACTCATCAAAAAAGTGTTCACTTGGACACTAAAACACGCTAATTTTCACTCTCATCAAGAGACAGCTAAAAACTATCTCTAATCGAGACGGAAGAAAACTGTATAAAAAACAGTCTCAATTATAATCCATCAATAGTTTGAGACGAAAAAAACCGCCTCTAATTTGAGATGGCAAAAAGCCGTCTCTAATACCGTCTCAACTTAAAACCGCCTCTAATACCATCTCAAATTGAGACGGTTTGCATCCGTCTCAATAATTGAAACGGTCCGTCTCAAAATTACACGAACCGGTTCTTTAGTCTACCGACACATTCCGTCTCTAAAACCATCTCAAATAGATACGGAAAAACTCCATTTCTAATTGAGATGGAAGAAAACCGTCTCTAATACCGTCACAATTTAAAATCGTCTCTAATACCATCTCAAATTAGAGACGACAAGAAACCGTTTCTAATTGAGACGGAAAAAAATGTCTCTAATACCGTCTCAAAGTGAAGCCGTTTCTAATACCGTCTCAATATTAAATTTATTGTTATTGACCAATAGTCAACGAGAATGCCATCTCAAATTCTAAAAAGCCATTTCAAATGGAGACGGCTAACACACCGTCTCTAATTTTGGTCTCTAATCAAAGCTTTTTTTGTAATGTAATGGTGCATGCAACATTTCCGATGGAGGTGTTTGCCGTTGAAGAGTTGTAATATAACCAAAAAAGAAAAAAGCCCCACTACCTAAGACTTTGGTCTTGGGTTCGACACATGGCAAGGGAATTTATTCCCCAATGCCTTCCACCAATGATGTGTTGACCTAGTTGTCTGGGTCAACATTGAGGTAGTCCCCCGGAGCACAATGGTGGAACAATTAATATTGAGGGCTAGAAGCGGCAGTGTGGGAGGCTGAAACTCGATGGAGGATCGACTCCTTGTGCGCAGTAGTTAAAGATATTACTTGAGGATCCATTGTGTGGCTACCGCGTTTACCTGGAGACAGTTCTGAGGGACCGGGATTGTTTCCTCGAGGACTAGTCGGGCGTAAGCCCGGAACCTCGATCATAAATAAAAAAAAAAATCTATATTTATTAATCCGAAACAAACGGTAGGATAATAAAAAATTAAAGTTTTTGAATTAAAGAATTAATCAAGATTCCTACCACCCCTGTAAGGCTGTAGCATTTAGGGTTGTCAATTTTACCCGTCGGGTCGGGTTACCCGCGGGTACCCGGGTGATCGGGTAAGGATAGGGTAGGCAAAATCGGGTAGAGGATCGGGTAATACCCGCACCCGAAAAAAAATCAGCGGGTGAGGGTAGGGTACGGGTTCACATGTTATACCCGCGTACCCGACCCGATACCCGACCCGTTTACCCGTTTAGATATTTATATATATATATATATATATATATATATATATATATATATATATATATTTATATATATATATATATATAATTACTAATTTAATATTAATATTAATATAATTACTTTAAACATTATTACATTGTCTATTCATCATGATTTTGATATACTTATTTGGTGGAAGACTCAAGGGATTAAGTATCCTACATTGCCTATTTCTCATGTTATTATATTTACTATGTTAATTTCTTGTTGTTGTACTTGGATGGAATATTATTTTCTATTATGGACTTTATTTTTATTTTATGTTTAATTTGATGTTTTGTGTTGATCACTTGATTGTAAGAGGAAAAAACTTATATCATGGGAAGTTGCGGGTCGGTTCGGGTCGGGTTGGCCCGCTTTAGTTACTGCGGGTATCCGTATTTTACCCGTGTTATATATCCGTCTATTATTTTATTGCGGGTATCCGTATACCCGCGGGTAATCCGTTTATCCGATGGACAAACCCGTATCCTACCCGCTGCTAACATTGAGGGTAATAGGGTAGGGTACGGATAGGGTAATTAGGTAGCGGGTAGTAGGTGGATTTGTTAAACCCGTACCCTACCCTACCCGTTTACATCCCTAGTAGCATTATGTATTATTTAAATTAAGTAGCTAGATAGTAGTTGAAATCCACAGGTATAGCACCCAAGCGGACAAAAAGTACCAGTCTTAATTAATAATCTCAACGTTACACATTTTAAAATCTTTATTTGTCACTTAATATAAATAAGTTTCAATATACTTTATTATTTAAAAAATAATATATTCATTTAACATACATTTATCATATATTTTTTTATTAAAAATACTATATTACTATGTAGAAATAAAGTTAATTTTAAATAAATAAATAAAAAACAACCCAAAACCTTATCACCGAGTTAATTAATAATAACTGTATTTGAGTAGCTGACATTGACCATTAATAATAATATAAGAGTGTGTGCTTCCCAGGCCAACTCCAGTTAAACCTAAGCTAATTTCAAATAATTAAATAAACACTATCCGTGATGAATTTTTGTCCAATGTAAAATGTAAAATTGCAACAGTGTCTTACGTGCGTCATGTTGTGTTGTGACTTGTGTGTTACAGCCTCCACCGATAAAAGACAAATATAAATACGTGATTGGAGGAAAAAGGTATTTAAAAAAAAAAAAAATAGAAAACGAATTATAAAGGATACGTTGGAGGATGATAGAAAAACTATAGTTTAATAAGATGGTCTCTCAAAAATTTTAAAGATTTTGTGGAGATTCTCTTTAACATTCAATAAGGGCATTGCATTGTTGGTGGGTTTAAACCCAAAAAAATTTATCTATTAAATTTTTACAAGCTAACTCACTAAACTCTACCCATGCTTTGCATGTATTTTTTAGTTTAAACTAACCATTTTTTGGACCATCACAATTAATACAATTCACTCTCTTTTTTTTAAGTGTGTAATACACTTTCCAATTAAATAAAGGAGGTGTTGGACACACTCCACAAAAAAAATTAATATTATTTTTTATCATCTCTCTTTAAACTAAGTTCATACCTTCGAACTGGAAAGTACATTTGAATTTAAACTGAGGAATTGCATTAGTTAATTTAAAAATTTTTATAGTTTAAACTTATTTTCACCCAACCAATATGGGTGCTCTAAATATCACTAAAATAATTGTTTTTTATGGACTAATAAAGTTGTCTTAACGAAGTTAAATCAGTTTATCTAACGGATTAATAATGTAATAATGTTAGTAATTTTTCTTTAATAGAGTAGTTGTTGCTAAATTTTTAGCAATGAAAATTCAATCACTTTGTTATTAAAAATTACTCTCTTCGTCCCATTCGAAAAATCCTTTTTTTTTATTTTAAGTATCCCACCCAAAATGTCCTTTTTTTTACACACATGAGACCACACACCCACTAATATAATTAAAATATGTGACACACATTACTCACTACACATTAAATATAATATTCTTTAATACACGTGAAAAAAATAAAAATACCCTTTATATAAGAAAGAGGAAGTATGTTGATAATTATAATATTCCCTTATTAAATAACAATATTTTTTTTTCATTGATAAAAACATAATAAATTAGTTGACATCTCCGTGTTAAAACAAAAGTGTAATTGATAATACCTAGTTAAAAAAAGAGTTTTTTTTTTTTCATTACTTCCTTTTGTGATAAAACAAAAGTGTAATTGATAATACCTAGTTAAAAAAAGAGTTTTTTTTTTTTTCATTACTTCCTTTTGTGAATGACGTTGTCACCTATCAGTGTAATGAATGCAATTTACTGTTTTCAAAATTTGACAATACCTTGTTAAAAAAAAGATTTTTTTTTTCGCATAATAATAGGTGTGTTGATTGAGAGAAGTTTGCGTACTGCATTTTCCACGCCAGTTGATAGGTGATATTCCAATTTGGTGAATTGGGAATTTGGGATTTAAAAAAAAAGAAGGTTATAGTGGGCAGGCTGAGGCCGGGCCAGGCCATTCTTATTTATGTACTCCCTCCGTCCCAAATTCAAGTTCACATTTATTGTAGATACGGAGTTTAAAAAAAGTCACTTTTTGACTTACTTTTGAGGGTAGTATGGTATTTTTGAGTAATAAATAAATAATAAATTATGTTATGTGTGTTAAAAAGGTGATGGCAAATTTGAAATTAAAGTATGTTAGAGGGATATTAGTTTGTTGCTTTTTCCTTTTATGAAAGTGTGAAGTTGAATTTGGGACGGACCAAAACGAAAAATGTGAAGTTGAAGTTGGGACGGAGGGAGTAGTATTTATTGGAAGACAAGATAATGGAGTATAGACAGACAGTAGTATAATCCTTCCTTTCTCTTTCTCTTCTCCTCTTGTGCACTGGCATCGGAAATGGTTTCCGGCAAATGGGTTAAGGTTAATTGCAATTCAGAATTCAATTGTGTGTTGGTAGGCTAGGGTTTAGGGTTTATATATAAAGTAACTATGATTGGAATGATTGCAGTTGGAGCAGAATGGAAGAGGACCTGGAGCTAGAAGCTCACACGCAATTGCAGTGGTAGGGCACAAGGTTTACGCGTTCGGCGGGGAGTTCACCCCTCGAGTCCCCGTCGACAACCACCTCTACGTCTTCGATCTAAACCACCAAACATGGTCCCTCGCCGATTCCAAAGGGGAGGTTCCTCCGCCGCGCGTCGGCGTCACCATGGCATCCATTGGCCACACCATCTACGTGTTCGGAGGCAGGGATGGCGCGCACAGGGAGCTGGACGAGCTGTTCTGCTTCGACACCAGGACCAGCACGTGGACCCGCCTCCCCTCCGGGCCCCCTCATCGGAGCTACCACTCCATGGCGGCCGATGAGAGGCGAGTGTACGTGTTCGGAGGGTGTGGGAATGGTGGGAGGCTGAACGACCTCTGGGGTTACGATGTTGTGGAGCAGCGGTGGACCCAGTTCCCGTCGCCCGGGGAGAAGTGCAAGCCCAGGGGCGGGGCTGGACTGGCTGCAGTCCTTGGGAAGATTTGGGTGGTGTATGGGTTCTCCGGCGAGGAGCTTGATGATGTGCACTGCTTTGAGTTGGAGGGGAACAGTAACAGGTGGGTTCAAGTGGAGACCAGTGGGGAGAGGCCCACGCCCAGAAGCGTCTTCTGCACATATCCCCTGGGGAACTGCATTGTTATCTACGGTGGGGAGATTGATCCCAGTGATTTGGGTCACCTGGGTGCTGGTCAATTTAGCCACCAGTTTTTTACACTCGACACTCACACACTCGCCTGGACGGAGGAACAACACCCTGGCCCTGGCCCCGGCCCCCGCGGTTGGTGTGCTTTTGGAGCTGGACAAGGCAGGTTGCTGGTGTATGGTGGTAATTCGCCTACCAATCAACGACTTGATGACATCTTCGTCTTCACCCCTAGTGAGTAGATAGTTTCTATTTCGGTGTGAATAAAACTGGAGTTCTAGTGTAAGCTGATGTGTTGTGTGTCTATTTGGGTTGCAAGCACTCTAAATTCCACTAGGTCCTAATTGTGTTAATTGCATAAACGAACAAATGCAAGTTGTTTGTTAATCATCGTTTCCTTTCAAACTTTAATGAACAGAGCAGAGGAGAGCATTGATAAAGATTAGGGATCAAATAATTCAGTTTTTGGGGTGAATAAAGAAAGAAAGAGAGAGAAAGATGAAGTTGCATAACCCTAAACACCCCAGGATAAAAAATTAGAGTAATCTCACTTGATAGATCCCATGTAAATGTCAATCTCAATCAAATTATCCTCCATCATCTCATACATAAACACGGATTCTTGGGACAATTTACAGCACTTGAAACCTCTCTCTTTCTCTTTCTCTTTCTCCTTCTCCGGAGACACGAATTGCCCCGTGGGAATGGCTATTTCAATCAGGCTCTCCTCATCTGATATCCAATCCTCCTCCCAGCAATCCACCCTCTCTCTCATAATATTAATATTGTAAGCCCACTCTATATCAGAAAAATGGTCTTCACTTGAAGTGGTTGACATTGACAATTGATCCATGCTCTCACTCTCCGAGTACAAATCTAAGACCTCCATTGACGTTGTCGTTGATGGATCTGCACGCCTGCTCACTGCTTCTTCTTTGCACAATTTCATTACATACATAGTTGACATCAACATCACCAGTGCTGAGATTGGAATGATGGAAGCCCCATGGCCATGGCCCGAAGAAAAAAATACTGCAAATGCAATAGCCAGCAAGGTTTTTGAGCCCTGGAAAAAAAATGCCATCTTTTTTTTGGGAGATAGCAATATGAAAAAGGAAATTAAAGAAAAGCAGGGTGCAATTTGGAGGTGGTAAGGAGTTTGGAGTGGGAGGATGATAATTAAAAGGTCATGAATAAATATGAAGATTCATAGCATAGCAGAAGAGAAAGATACAGTATGTATGTATGTGTGGAAGGGAAGGTAAAGGAAGGAAGAAAATGGTTTATTCGCAGTTGCAATTTCCTAAGCTCTTTCCACTGTTTGGTTTAATTAAAATTAGTAATTAGTGGTCCTTCCCTGCAACTGATTCTCTTAAAAACATCAAAAAGCCATGGAAATTAGAGATGCCATGTGCCCATCCCTCAGCTCATCACTCTAATCCACGTGCCCTTCCTTCTTCTCCAAATCCCATCAACTATTAACATAATCAACCCACCCACAACCCGCAATATACTATACTAAATATTTCCCTTCACTACTCATATATCCATGGCTTTTGATATTAATATAAATAAGAGAAAAACAAACTTGAATTCAAATTTGTCATTTACCAACCATATAAGATAAGATTAGAACTTTGTATCCTTTAAAAAGTAAAGATTAAAAGGGAGTGGAGTGTTTGATGGAACATGAAATAAAAAGGTAGGATTAGGAATACACTTGACTAGAGCTTCCTCATCGTACTGGAACCTTGATCCAGCCATTGGCAAAAGCAATAGCTAAAATAACGAACGGCGTAGACATTCCAAAAATGATAATATAAGGAAGTGGCGTTTTCATCGGATTCTCCCCTTCTCTTTCCCCTGCTGTTTGCCAGTACCTACAATTTCTTTTCAAATTAACCAACAATTTCATTTTCATTTGAACAAGAAACAAAGTAAAAAACGTAATACTCCTACTGTTCTGGTTCTTCCTCTTTGGTGATGAACTTCTTCTTTCCCCCTTTCTTCTCCTCCGTTTCTCCTCCTCCTCCTCATTAAAATACCACTCCGTCAGATTAACATTTATGGTTAATTCTAATAAAATAAATGAAATTAAGTGTCAGTCAAACCTAAATTTGCAGAAATTTGGAATTGTCGAGTGGGTGTGTAGGGATAGTGAGGTTGAAAAGAATGAGATGATATTGGGAATGGGAGTTTAATACTTGTACAGGTAGAGGTGGAGGTGAGGTTGAGCCCAGAAAATAAGACTGCCATAACGTCACTACTTGTGTTCAATCATCACCAATACACCATCATATAATTAACTAACTTTTCTAACCCGTTTTTTTTTTTTTTTTTAAATGTAATGTTAATGTATGGACGCAATTCAATCTTGTACACCTTATCTCAATTCCAACAGAAGTGAACTACTCCATGGTCGGGGAGGGCGGGCCCAATATCACTCCCTCTGCCCGATATATTTAAGGCAAAGGGTCAATTAAGACCCTAATCTTTTTTTATAGGATCAAATTGGTCCCTAACTTAAGTTTTTGTTCATTTAAACCCTTCACCTATTTGAATGGGATCAAACTGTCCCTTTTTTAAAAAAAATTAAATATCAAAATGGTTATATTTTACTTTCTCCTAATTAATTTTGGATTAAACCCAAACTAAACCCTTTAACAAATTTAGCCCAATTAAGCGGACATAATCCATTCCCTGATTCCCAGAATCATCAACGGCACCACCACATTCCCCCCTCCGCCCTCCCCGACTCCCCCTGCCCACCAAATAAAAATATTGACAGTCCACCCGGCGGCGGGCGGCGACAACATCGTGCCGGAATGGAGAGTATCACGGAGCGAACGTGCAGCATGACCCCAGGTCCCCTGGCTGGCGTGCCGCCGCCATTGCAAACCCCTCTCCCCTGCTCCACGCGCACATGGAGACGCTCTCCAGACGTCATCGTTTCTGGAGAAGACTTCAAGAAAAGTGGGATCGGAGCGCATTGGGAGTATCCCAGATGACGATGATCGGAAGCTTGGGCTTGTTCTTAGAGCCGTCGAGGCCGCCACTAGGGCGGCGATTGGTGATAGGGTTTAATTAGATGGAGATCTGGAGAAGCGGTGGTAGTGATTTACTTTTTTCGGATATAATATCGAAAGGGTTTAATCCAAATTTAACAAAAACTAATTAGGGGAGAGAAAGAAAATAGTTATTTGATATTTATTTATTTTTTTGGAAAAGGGGCAGATTGATCTTATTAAAATAGATGGAGGGCTTGGGTGAACAAAATATTAGGTAAGGGGCTAACTTGATCCCATTAAATAAGATTAAGGTCCAATGTAATCCTTTGCCCATATATTTAACTAGGTTTGTTTTGTGTTTAGGTTTGGTTTGAAAATTGATGTATAGTACTTCTCCGGTGATTTTTACTATATTACAAATATTAAGAAAGAATTAATTTTAACTAGTTTTATTGCCTTTTAAGGTAATTCAGTATTAAATAAAGTATAAAATAAGAATGATGATTTTTAAAATTAATGTGTACTCCAAAAATTGCGCAAAAAAAATTAAATCTCATATTAAAAAATTAAATTCTACATTTTTCATAAATTGCACAACAAACCTGAGAAACCTAATTAAAAAATTAAATACCACATTTTCCATAAATTGCACAACCAACGTGGGCAACAACGAAATGCAAATTCTAGTTAAGATTCGTGCATATTTTGCTTATGAGGTAGGATATTTTTGGATTTTTAGCATATTTTGCTTATGAGGTAGGATATTTTTGGATTTTTAGTTAATTTGTTTGCACGAAATGCAGATTTCTCATATAAATTGAATTATTGCATGAAGTCAATTGAAATTTCTGAAAATCCAATTTCTGCACAAAGTTAATTAAAATTTGCATAAACAAATACGTACAACATTAATACAAATCAAAATTTCATATTATTAATCAAATTCGAATCCATTTCCATAAAGAATGTGTTGAGGCTCTCAAAGAACCAATTCCCAAAATCAATTGAAAACTTTAATTTAGACGCATAAACAAATATGAAGAACCTAATTTCCAAAATAACCAATTCCCAGAAGAGTGAGGCATTCGGGAGCACGGAGCACATTTCGTGCGCCTTTTTAATTTTCATGTCCCTTTACAATTTAAACTCCTAACAATACATAGGTTTAAATAGAATAAGAAGTGAAAGGTTGTGTTCAATGGGGACACGGGATATTCCTCGGTGTCCCGGAGCGCACAGGAGCTTTTGCCTTCCCAAAATTATTTGAAAAGAACCCTAATTCAAAGGCATATGAGGCTCAGAGGAGATAAAGCTCGGGTTGAATCTGGTTTCGGAATTACTACATGGGTCGGGAACAGGCGTCGGGAGCAGATAGCTGTAGCAGGCGGCGCGAGCAGATAGCGGGAGCAATGGCGTGACCAAATAACAGGAATGGCGGCGCAAAAGGCATCGAGAGCAGCACGTCTGTCTGTGTGAGTAGATCTGACGAGAAGAGCAGTGGCGCTCGGCTGGACGGCAACCCATAGCGGAGGAATTTCCGATTGTAGCAACTTCATCAGCGGATAACGACATCGACGGCGGATCGGCATCGTAGCGCGATTCCTATCAAGGTGGTTCCGGTGATTTTGGGCGACTCAAACGAGATCTTTGGAAATGTCATCACGGTGGCGAGCTAGTGGCGTGACGGTGGTAGGCGTTTTCTAGCCAGAGGCAGCAGCCATTTGTTGAAGAGAGAGCTGATTTCCAAGTTTTAGGAGAGAGAAGCCATTCCAATAGTTTAAACGAAAGAGGAGCTGTGAAATTAGGAGAGAGGGGATATTTGTATTATTAAGGGTAATTTAGTCTATTTAATGTTAATTTGTGTGGTGGAAACTGGAGAGTAAATTTTTTTTTCGTTTGTATTTAAAAGTATTTTAAGGTATAAAGTGTGTACCTTATAATAATAATTTTATTTATTTATCACCTAAAAATATTAGAAGTGAAGATTAAATTGGGAATGAGGGAGTAGTATATGTTTGTTTGGAGTTTTTAAGTACATTATGTTTTAATTTTATGTCAAATTAATGTACAAAAGACGTGTAAGATTTATAATTATTTTACACAGCCCATAAAGATACATATAGGTGTGATTAATGAAATCTATTTTTTCAAAACTCAAACCAAAGCAAAATTAAAATTTCAAAACTAGAACTAAATATAAACGTAAATCAACCATATAAAAGTATTCATGCAAAAGAAAAATAAAAATTTTATTAATAAATGTATATTTATTAATAAATAATTGTATTAGTTATAATTGAGCATCTGATCGGTATTTTCTTTATGAAGAGCAAGTATACTCTATTGTCTAGTAATGCCGATAATCAAATAATAAAATATCGAATCCAAAGGACAAAGATATGGCTATCTGTGTTCAAGAAGTGCTCGCTCTAAAGGACAAAAAAAATAAGATGGTTTGAATTATGCTACCAATTATCAACTATTGAAATCAAGTAAAGAAGTTAATAAACAAAGAGTAATGTAACAAGATATATGAAATTGATGTAGGTAGAACAATAAAAGAAGCATGCAAGGCTAACAATATCATGATAATGTTTTCTAGGTCATACACTCAAGTAATGATGAAGGTCCTTAATTGATCACTATAAGCTCTCACTATTAGTACTACATGCTCTATCTTTCAAGCAACATATAGAGGTAGACACTTAGCACCTAAAATACCCAAAATAGCCCCTATGAGAGTCTAACTATATACCATTCCCTTAGAAGATATTAGAGTCCATAGAAATGTCTTATCACAATATATAAATCTCATGTCCTATTATGAGGTTATAAACATGCATTGAATATATTTCAATCTCAATTCATATTAATATAGTCATCTCATGACATCAATGATTCAATCATATAATCACAACATACAATCAAGGTCTTACATCTATTTCACATGCAATGATCATATAACCTAAAATTCATATCCAATCATATTATTAGCTTCACAAGAGGTCTAGCCTATTGTCAAAAATCATTACAATTCAATGATTGCTCCATGTGAGTCATGAATAGAAGAAAATTAACAAAATAATGTTGAATGATTTCCCTTGAAGGTAGGCTTATTTTTCTTTGATCATGCCAACTTTTTCACCAGTTGTAGAAGATCTTCTTCTCAAATTGGAGTGAGATGATGGAAATGTGAAGAATGTGTGGAATTCAAGTGGAATTGATGGATGAAAGTAGTGGAAATGAAGTATGGATCAAAGAATTAGATGGAGAGGATGTGTGTGTGTTCTAAGGTGTGAATTAGATGTAACTGCTCCCAAAATGAATTCCTCCCCTAAAATCAGCATTAAACATGTATTTATAGACCTAGAATCTTCTAGAAATCTTGCTGGATTAATTTCTAAAAATTAGTCGCACTCGACATGAGTAGCTGCTGATTTCTTGGCATTCACGGCACCCAACGGGACTCGACTCGAGCTCTGAACTCGAGGAACAGAGGAGGCCGAGCTCATGTTGCATATGTGTATAGTCGGCCTTTTGCACCAACTCGACATCGAGCTGTGCAACAGGACTCGACTCGAGTCCTGAGCTCGATGTGAGTTCTCGCCCCGACTTCATATTTTCTTCCGTTTTAGCTCCCAACTTCGTTTTGCTCCGTTTTTCACTTGTTTTAAGTATATTTAAACTTATTTTCACACATTCAACATTTCCAAGTATAAATCTCAATATGAACGTAAAACACCACAAAATGTTATCAAATACTATCTCAACCGGATAAAATTATACAAAAATGCACGTAAAAAACACTAATAGTTACATATTTTCAATTTGAACGTTCCCTTCTCAGTATTTAGATTTTCCCTTATGATAAATGTGACCCATACAACTAATGAGTACTCCCTCCGTCCCAAAAAAACCCTTCACAGAGTATATCTTTTCCACATAACACTAAAATAACTGCATAACTTCGTGATAGAATGGAGTAAACAATAATCCAGTTCTCTCGATTCAAAATATTCACAAATACTCGCCAAATTCTTATAAAAAAATGTTCGGAAGAGATGTATTTGCAACTGAAAGGACGGTTCGATTCCTGTCCAAAATCGAATTATAACTATTTAGTTTTGCCGCTTTGGTTGGGTCTGTCGGATCCGACACAACCACACTGCACTCTCAGTACGAATGCTACCATAGCCAATTGGAACCCATAGGCCATAACACCTAATTTGTTGAAAGCTTGAGATTGCTAGGCCATAACACCTAATTTGTTGAAAGCTTGAGATTGCTGGTCAAATTAATTCGTATGGGCCGTTCACGCGCAGCCTCCCACGCCCCCGCGGATGATCCCGGACAAAGGTTTGAAGACTAAGTTCTACATATTCACACTTTCTCAATTTCAAAATTTGTATCTAGATTTTATTTCTTTTGTTTAGTTAGAGCTACACTCATATTTATTTGGATTTATTCACTTTTGAATTGATTTCAAATGTTTGGTCTTTGAGTTGCTTAGGGCTGTAACATACAGGATTTTGGGTTTTTGGTCTGGAATATATTGTGAGCTTGTTAAAACAAATTTGCTTTGATGAACTAAGTGGATGAGAAATTAATAAGCTATTGTTAGATGATTTAGATAGGGCTTGGTAAAATCTAAGACTGAAAAAAGTCTCTTCTGTATCATTATTACTACACATCCCCTCCCCCTGAATGCTTAGTTATATTGTCATATACATATATATTCAAATTTGTTTTTTCAGTCGGTCCAAGAGAAAACGTTCATCTCAGAGTGTGGAGAATACGGATATTGCAACTCCTGGTATGGATATGACTTGCGAACAAATTTTATAAGTCTCTTTAAAAGGCTTTAGTCCTGTACTTAGACCTTATTAATTTTTCATGAAGAAGTCCCAGGAATAAGTGACCGTAAAAAGGCTTTGTACCATTGTAACTACTGCAACAAAGACATTTCAGGAAAGATTCGGATCAAATGCGTAGTATGTTCTGATTTTGACCTCTGTATTGAATGCTTTTCTGTTGGAGCTGAGGTCCATCCTCACAAAAGCAATCATCCTTATAGAGTTATGGTAAGTTGAATTCAATCATGTTCTTGTATTTGTTATGGAGCTATCCCTGTAGTCCTCAATGACGTTTCATTTTAATAAAATACTTATCATTTATTTTTGTATTGTGCATATAAATACGTCCACGGTTTGTTGTTTGATCGTTTTCTTGCATTCAACAGTACTGTGAGCTATTATGACTATATCTATTGAGTCAAAAACTAACCTTCAGGAGTTGGAACTAAAATCTTGATTTTTTGGCCCATATTTATTTATTATAATTATTTTTTTTCTGGGGCCATTTGGTTGAAAGTGGTAGCTAGGTTTTATATGCTAAATGAATTTTAAGGTAAGTTCATGATCCTGACAACCTCAAAATCTGTTTTCATCCATAATGTCTAAGAACATGTGTCACATCTATTCCTAATCATATATATTCGTACTTTGCTTTATAAATCTGCACCCTTTCAATAAAAAATTGTACACCTCCATGATTGCCCACCCCTCATTGCGAAGTGAAGAATAACTAAATCTGATGGAGCCTATATATGCCTGTGATGTCTATCAACATGATTATTCATTGTATCATTCTCAGAGTGAAGTGGAAGTTCAAATATTATACTTTTGGGATCAGATTAAGTTCATTTATCTTGGTTATGCCTTATGGGGTTAATCCCTGTTTTCACTACTGCCTTCTATAATATGTATTCAAACAGGACAATCTAGCATTTCCCCTTATATGCCCCGACTGGAATGCAGATGAAGAGATGTTACTCCTGGAGGTACTTTTGCATTTTTATTTATTTGAAAAACCTTGGAATTCGCATCTGACATTGAACTTTAATGTCTTTTTTGATGTATTTAATGTTAAATAATTCTTTCAGCACTTATCGCTTACCAGCATATTATTATTATTTTTCTTAATTTATTTTGCCTGTTTTGCAGGGAATTGAAATGTATGGACTAGCAAATTGGAATGAAGTGGCAGAACATGTCGGTACTAAAATTAGATCACAATGTATTGAGCACTATGACATGGTATATATGAATTCCCCATGCTTCCCTTTACCGGTATGACATATCGTTTCCCACTCTCATCTCTTCTTTTTTTAGTCATTTAGTTGGAAGCATAAATTTAAGTACCCTTTCCTGTTGGTTTTCATAGGATATGTCTCACGTGATGGGCAAGAATAGGGAGGAACTCCTTGCCATGGCCAAAGAACACAGTCAAATTAAGAAAGGTATTAGTCATGATATTCTTTGTTATATTCATATTTGGTAACTCTATTCCGTCTTTTTTGCTAACTAGACTATATATCTATTATTCTCTGCATTTTCTTTTATGAATTGGCGTTCGAACTGCTTGTCGCTAATGGAAGTGTACCACTTTATTGCTTGTTATCTTGTAATATTTGTACCCTTATTTGGTGTCTGCTATTGAATTAATCATCCGTCTCTTCTTGATTGAAAATTGGTTAACTCTGCTATCTGGTTTTTTGCATGCTAACACTTATTTCCTGCTGCCTTTGTTTTCTAAAACCTCACTTTAGGATCCGCTACTGGAGAAGTTGATGGGAAGGAAGAGTCCCCTTTTTCTTCAAGAATTAAGTATACTTGAACAATGCCTTTTGTGTAAATATGTTGACGTCTTTGATCTTTATTCTGATTCCATTTGATTATGTTTGGTCAGGATTGAAGATAAGAAAAAAGAAGGTCAAGCAGGGCGTTCCTCCTCAAGCATCTCTTCTGGTACAGTATCTGGCGCTTATGGAATTGGCTCGCTGTCATTGAAATAGGAAGTCCACATTAAATATGTCAAATGTAATTTATATGATTTTTTGACAATGGATATCATAAATTGCATTTTTTATTCTCCCTTTCAGAGGTAGACACTGGTGTGGGTTCTAGCTTTGGTAAGATGTCGATGGGAGCCAGTACGAGGACATCTGACAATGCCCCTAGCAATGATGGTCTTGATGCCAGTAAAGAAGGTGTGCGTTCTTATGAGTAGCTTCTTGAAAGCAACCATTTGGCTCTCTCTTTACTCTTGCAAACATTGAGTTGATATGTTGTTAATATGTAGAGAACTGCCAACGCAATCCATTTACCAAAAAAATGAGAAGATATTTGATGAGAAGTTGATATCTTTGTGCAATGATGATTTTATGTACTCATTAGCTTTACATAATTCAAAGGGTCTTATGATTGAAAAAGGTATGAATTTGCAGTAGATTGTGTCATTAGCAATTTGACAACTGAAGTTTTGCAGAAAAAAAGAAAATTTTGTTCCTAGGTCCAAAAATCATTTAAATTTTACGTCAAGAGTTTCAGTACTAAAATCATTTAAACCAAAACTCTGGGCTAATTCTAATGAAATATACAATATTGGAATAAAAATATGTTCTGTGTGCAATGCTTCAGCTTCTATATCCTTTATGATAACTGGCGCTATTCTCTTATGTGAGAAATTGTCATCGTGATTATGAAATACGTTGGGATAGGGAATACTTTTTTGAAGAGCCGATATTATATTTCAATTTCATATCACCTTGAGGATCACTGTGCTGATATGATTGTATAACGTGATCTTTTATTTAAATTATTTTTTAGGCTTTTAGATAATTTATTGTTTATGCCAACAATAAAATGCTTAAACAGTATCTACTCTTTCAGAGTTTCAGTCAGACCGGAGCATTGGAGAGAAAAAACCTAGGATATCCAGCGATGAGAGTGTTTCAATGAAAGAATTGAGTGGATACAATTCAAAGAGACACGAGTTTGAAATTGAGTATGACAATGATGCTGAGCAGTTATTGGCTGACATGGAATTCAAGGAGACAGATACTGAGGCTGAGCGTGAGACGAAGATAAGAATTTTGCGTATATACTCAAAACGGTAAACTCTATCTCTTTGTTCTACTACCTTCTTCTCAATTTGATTTTGGTTCACTACACTTTTATATTTTAGTCAGTGGCAACAAAGTTTGTGAATTGTTGTGAGGGAAAGGGACAGTCCACTTTTTGCTTTGGTTGGCTTTTCTGAACATCTTGTTGATTTTATTGATGTTTTAAAGTTCTTTCAGTCATTGTTTTTTGATACAGCTTGGAGGTATGACATATATAAGGTCTCTGGTCATTGCAATGTCCTGCTGGCTATTTCTAATCAAGAACATGGAAACAAAAGACTTAAACTTTTGTATTTGGGTGTGCTTCTGATCATAGGTGTTTCTGGCTGGATGGTGCTTATATACTTTGTTTCGCGATGTGCGTTTTTCATTTCATACGGCATATTCTGATTTTATGATAGAAGTTAGAGATTCATTAATTATTTAAAGAACTTCTACATGTAGTTACCTTCTTGAGCAAAACAATCTGTATCCTGTCTAGCTGTGGACTATATTTCTCACTAACCATTAATGACAAAAAATGAAAAAATGAAATTAATTCATAACATTTACCCATAATTCAATTTCACCACTTTTAGGAAAGAAAAGGTCTGATATCTGCTTGATGATACTTTAACTGGTTAAGTTCCTTTGTCATTTTCACTTCTTTGTCATCATATAAATTAATTAATGTTTCAGGCTTGATGAAAGAAAAAGGAGGAAGGATTTCATTTTGGAAAAAAACATATTATATCCCAATTCCTTTGAAAAGGACCTTACCTTAGAAGAGAAAGTATTGTGCCACCAGTACAGGGTATTCATGCGATTTCAGTCTAAGGAGGAACATGATCAGTTGCTGAGGAGCGTTGTGGAGGAGCAGAGAATTTTGAAGAGAATACAAAACCTTCAGGTATCACATACCCTAGTACAATTGCTAACTATATCTTGATTGTCGCAGATTTGTATTAAACAAGTTTTATCATGAAAGATATTACTCATATCCCATAGCTGTGGTTACAAGATCATTGCTGTTGAAAAACTTTGGAGAGTCAACAGTGATGTAAAATCTCTCGACTGATTTCTTGGAACTAACTGTTAGCTCAAAATTCAAATAGAGGAAAACCAGATGAGTTTTATTGCTTTCCGCCCAATCTCAACTGGTCCAGTTTGGTCATCTTTGTTGGTTTGACTGGGTCATGCTGATTGTTGTTAGTAGTACTACAATATCTGTATAATTTTTATTTTAAAAAAACTAATGATCATAAATTCCTGACTATTTGTAATCTTAATAGTGGGCTTATGAGAAGCTTATTTAAAGATGGTTGTACTTCTGTTCTGATATGAATTTTATTATTATTGTTACAAAATACAGTCTGAGGCGTGTCTACTAACTAAAACTGTTACCAGATTTGTGCTCAGTAGATTTCTTCGCCCCATAGCTACTTTTATCTAAAGCTACAGGGTTAAGACTCAAACTGCTATTCAAAGCTGAAAATTCCAGAAATTAGTTTCTAATTTTTCAGCCCAGCAAAAATACTCTTTCACACGAAGTTATGGAGACCAGAAAGAAAACCTGGCTTTCACTCATTGATGTAGTTAAACCAACAGCACAGGCATGTGTACGGCTGTACAGAGTGTTATGTTTATGTTTTACCCTGTTTCAAGCTTTTTGCCCTTGTGGTTTAATGTTTTACTTTTAGGCTATGTCGTCTTTTTTCTCATTGCACTTAATAGGTCAACCTGGTTGCATGAAACTAAAATTCGTGTAGCCGTGTGCGCAAGATACTCGCTTAAAACTATCTCTTCTCATGCCTGTACCTGGGGTATATGTTATATAGTAGGATAGCCGTCTCAAGAATATGGTTCTTGCTGCTGGGTTATACTTTGTAACCCCATTGCTCTCCTAAAAGATAAAAGAGAGAATTTTTTGGTAAAGACTGAAACTACTGGTTGTGCAGGAAGCTCGAGCTGCTGGTTGCCGCACGTCTGCCGAGGCTGAGAGATATATCGAACAGAAAATGAAGAGGGAAATGGAGGAAAATGCTAGTCGAGTGAGGGAGATATCCCAGGCTGGTCCGAGTGGCAAATATTTGCAAAGAATGAATAATCAAAAGGGAGAAGTAGATAGTAGCCCCAGGGGAGGTAACAAGAGCCCTTCAGTGCTGGATCCCTGTGGAAGGGATTCTTCATCAAACAATAAAGGGCTGGCTGGGTCTGACATCTCTGATAAGTGGGATGTCACTGGTTTTTTAGGAGCTGATATACTTTCAGAAGCTGTAAGATAAATTCTCGTAGCTCATCTCTATAAGATTTCTGTCACTTGAGTTATCTTGACTGAATCCATGAACAATAAAATACAGGAGAAACAGCTATGTGGAGAGATAAGAATTCTACCTGCACATTACCTGAACATGCTGCAGACAATGTCAATGGGAGTCTTAAGTGGAAACTTAACAAAGAGATCGGATGCACATAGCCTGTTCAACGTTGATCCTGGCAAGGTGGATAGAGTATACGACATGTTGATAAGAAAGGGAATCGCTCAAACATAATCTTTTGCTTCACCCTGGAGAGATGTGTGTGGTTTATCTCCATCCCAATTTAGGTAGCAATCTACAGGAGGAGCTTGTCTGAGCTTCTTTTTTTATATGACTAGGCTAGTCTTTTTGGACAGTTGCCTGTAGAATTGTAAAGTTAGGCCACATTTCATATGTAATTCTATGATCTGGATTATCCTCTGATCTTTTCTTAAATAATTATTGGATGGATTTGAAGTTTTTCATAAGAATAGCAAAGGGTTTTAGAAGGGCTAAGTTAATCAATCCCACGTGTTTGAATATTGGATTGAATCAAATGGAATGTACAGGATGCATCAATCCTCTTCCCACTCTATTTGATTAATCTCATGTGAAATATTGTCACGCTAAGTGTTGCTTAGAAGGGAGAGGGAGGAGTGTTGGGAACTTGGGATTTCAAAAGTTGGCTGGGATGGGCCCCACTGACTCTAGGTTTTAAGAGAAAGAGAAGGATATTATGAATTGGTCCTTTTATATACCACCTCACTTTTTTTTCTAGTCACGCGGCTCACGCCCCCATAAGCCCACACAAAATGGAGTATTATGAATGTGGCTCCAACTCCATTCGGTTCAATATACTCCTACTAGACTAGATGAAACCAAATAGATGGTGTTAATCTAGTTGGAATTTTTATTAAATCTGAATATTTGAAAATCTAAATTGTGAGATGAATCCACCAAATTGGTATTCTACTATTCTGCTTGATTTCCACTGAAAATTTTTATATGACTTGATGATTCTACTTTAGGATGACCCAAATCAACATAATTTGAAATAATAACATATAGTCAATCAAAATGTTGGACATTTTACTAGAGAACCCAAAGAATCTAAAAACGGTATGATAATACATTATCTTCATAGTAATAAGCAAGGTTTAAAATTTTCGGAAATATCCACGATATTTCCACAATATACTTTTTCTGATGTCGAGGATATATTGGGAAATATCGATAACAATATCGATATCGGTTTGCCACAGTTCAAATTTTTTCAGATGTCGAGATATATCGAGGAAATATCTCTAAAATATTGAGGATATATCGAAAAATTATCCATATTTTAATTAAAAATTTAATGATTTTTTATATTACTTTTACCAACTAAATACAATTTTTTTCATTAATTTGATCAATTAAAAAAAAATAGAGCAACATTTGCATAAAATTATTAAGACTGTTTTATTTTACTTAATTAATTATCACCTATTATCACTCTTCATTCAAATTATCACTACTAAGTAAATGAGGAGTTTTCTTTCATGCACACAGTGTGATAGTATACTCTGATTAAAAATACATTTACTTTGATACATTCAATCGAATCGGGATGGAGAGAGTATTTTATTGGTACATAACAATATTATTGACGCATTCAAAACTATGTTCAGAATTTCTGTAATTCGATGAGTTGATACCAATATTTTTTATATCAAGATGCCATCAAATATTTTTACATTTGAACATCATAAATTATCATTTTGGTATTAGTTATTAAGTATTGTATGACTTTAGACTATTTAAATATGTTGTAATTGATTTGCTTATCATATGTATGAGTTTTATTAAGATTTTAAATTGTATTTATATATTAAAATTAGTTAAAATATATTGCCAAGTTGAATAATTAATTTTCTCTCTTTTTTTTTTAAATTTTTGTGATTTTTTTAATTTTTACCGATATCGATATCGATATTTGATATATCCATCGATATATTCGTAAATTTGAGATACCGATATTTCTATCGATATCGATATTTAGTAAGTAGAAAATTTGAATTTAGCTTTCGCAATTTCTTTTTAATTATTATTACAAGTGATGATATTCGAGTAGGAGTAGCCATCCTTTTCCAGTTTCCTTCTCAACTTGCCATTTATCATTATTACATTGTTATTAGTATATCCTAATTAATATAGGAAATGAGCCACAACTTACATGGCCCACTTCTCCAGGTCACATGCTCACTATAACCTAACAAGATATTAATGACAAATGACTTAGCTACCCTTTTTACCCTTTTTATTACTCCATACAATTAATTTTATTATTACATCTTAGCTAAGCTGCTAAAGTTAATTGCTAATATTCTAAATTAACATTTATTTATTTTTTAATATAGTTCCGGTTGGGGGTGCGCAGAGCGCACAGGGGCGCACCATTGGTTTTTCCATATTAAATACTAATAAGTAATGACTGTTACTTTCAGTCACATAACAAAATTATTATATATATTTTTTTTACATAAACATATTTATTTTAATTTAATTCATTATATATATATATATATATATATATATATATATATATATATATTTTAACTGCTGCGTATGAATAGTTGAAGTTGTACCCCATTTTAAATAAACTCTCAACAGTATTTTTTTTAAAAAAAATTTAAATTTTTATTTTTTGGTGCTCGGAGTTCGGCGTAATATTCCGCCGTCAGCTGCCGGTAAATTCTGCTGAGACAATTTCTGTTTCCCTCCTCTTTTAAACTTACCTATGAGTTAGCAGTTAGCTTTCCTTATTTTATTTCTTGTTAATTGTTTCTAATTATTTATGGCAATTTTTGCATTTTGTACGGTGGACTCAGAATTTCAGATTTAACCCTAGATTTGCGGTGGATCTGAGGTTAATTTAGGCGGATCAGTACGTCTGTGACTGGATTGTTTCTGAATCTTGGTAAGATTTAATTTTCATGGTTACTTTTCAGATTGTTCGCGTAACTGAAAATGGGTGTAAATATGTTCTTAAATGACTTTCTGTAAACTATAAGACTTGTTTATGGAGTGGATCTTTGTTAAGAAACGCATAATGTTAAAAAATTGGTCATCTGTTTCTGTTCATGTACTTTGAATTTTGCTTCAAGTTCTCTTTACTGGTAGGCTTTCAGTGTAAGCAACTTGAAGTTGTTTTACTTGGGTAGAAAATCTTGAAAGTGTAAGTGTACTCAATTTGAAGCATGTGCGTGTTAATTAATTAAGTGGTTGATGAATTCTGATTATTTGTTGGAGTATGTGTTTGGAGGGTAAGATTTAACTTATGTTGATCTGTTTTGATTATGCATGTTTTGCATCGAAAATAATTGGATTTAAGCTTCAGGGAAAACTGATTTTGTGTTAATTATTGCGTGATAATGTTTTATCTATAGATATTTACAATCGGTTTTCATGTATGCAGCACATAATCATAATAATTGCTATTTTTGGAAGGCATGTGGATTGCTGTCCAGCATAAGCTGTTTGAAGTTTTTCATTGAACTTTGGGTGTTATTCTTTTGATTTAAATCTTTGAGATGGAATCCAACATAGAGGAAGCACTCAGAGCTAAAGCATCTGCAGAAAAACAGTTCATTGAGAGAAACTACGCTGGGGCAAAGAATTATGCTTTAAAAGCTCAAATGCTGTGTCCTGAAATGGAGGGTATATCGCAAATGGTGGCCACATTTGGAGTCTACATTGCCTCTGAGGCAAAAATCAATGGAGAACTTGATTTCTATTCAATTCTTGGACTGGATCCATCTGTGGACAAGTCCAAACTAAAGAAACAGTATAAAAAGATGGCAGTACTGCTTCATCCTGATAAGAATAGAACTGTTGGTGCTGATGGGGCATTTAGACTTGTCTCTGATGCATGGTCACTCTTATCTGAGAGTGTTAAGAGAAGCTCATATGATCAAAGGAGAAATTTGTATGCTGGGTATGCAGCTGGAACTGGTGGTTTTGACAATTGTTCCAAGTTTTCAGGTTCATATTCAAGGTTGGATACATTTTGGACTGTGTGTACTTCTTGTCATGTTCAGTATGAATATCTGAGGAAATATGTGAACAAGAGACTTTCCTGCAAGAACTGTCGCGGTGTCTTCATTGCTGTTGAAACTGGGTTAGCCCCAATGAGTGGTTCTTTCCCATATAGCAGTTACACGTATGGGCCTGAAAATGGGTATGGAAGTCATGGTTGTGGGGTCACGTATGTACCAAAATCTACTGGATATCATGCAGCAAATGGGACTACAGGACATCATACTGGGTACAAGTCAGAGCATGTGTCCACTATATCATTTCAGGGTAACTCGTCTGTGAATTCTGTTGGTGTTTTAGATCCTAATGGACTGTCTACGTCATCCTTTGTCTTTTATCAAGCCAACGGAGAATCAAACAAAATCAAAGCAAATGGAGAATATAACAGGGTAAATGCTTCAGGTCATATGGCATCTAATGGATATACCGGTCAGAAGGATGCATCAAAACCTAAGCGTGGGAGACCTTCCAAGAGAAAAATGGATTCAGGAAGCTTGTATATCAATGGACATGAAGAAATTTCCCCAAAAATTTCTGCCGAGGCGAAAACAGCCAGTGTAAATGGAACATCGAAGCCTTCATCTAGGCTTTACTCTCTTCCTGAGACTTCATATAGACGCTGCTCAACTGCTCCTATTATTGATGCTAGACAGTTGTTGATTGAGAAGGCAAGATCAGAAATCCAAAGAAAATTAGAGGAGATGAGGGTGGCTTCAGAAGCTGCTGCAGCAGAGGCTGAGAAGAGAAGTGCTCTTGCTGAAGATGACAAGTCGAGTGAGAAAGCTAAAGTATCAGGTGCAACTGGTGCTGGTTTTCAACCTGAGCTCAAGAGATGTGCTTCAATGGCAATAACTGTTCCTGACTCTGATTTTCATGATTTTGACAAGGATAGATCAGAAGAGTGCTTTAAGGCAAAGCAGATATGGGCCCTGTACGACGAAGAAGATGGCATGCCTCGCTTATACTGTCTAATTCGTGAAGTCATCTCAGTGAGTCCTTTTAAGATTTATATAGGCTACTTGAGCTCGAAATCTGACTCTGAATTTGGGTCGGTAAATTGGTTGGATTCTGGATTCACAAAATCTTGTGGAAGTTTTCGAGTGTTCCATTCTGAAACGGTTGAGCAGGTCAACATCTTCTCGCACCTTCTGAGCAAGGAGAAGGCAGGTAGGGGAGGGTGTGTGAGAATCTACCCCAGATGTGGAGATATATGGGCTGTATATCGGAACTGGTCACCGGATTGGAATAGAACCACCCCGGATGAAGTGAGGCACCAGTACGAAATGGTTGAGGTTCTTGCTGACTATTCGGAAGAGAATGGTGTTTGGGTAAGTCCTCTAGTTAAGCTGGATGGATACAAGACTGTGTATCAGAGAAATGCAAACAGTAACGCAGTTAGATGGGTTCCAAGGAGAGAGATGTTGCGATTTTCACACCAGGTTCCATCATGTTGTCTTAAACTTGAAGGTGCGAATTTGCCAGAGGGATGCTGGGATCTTGACCCAGCGGCAATTCCAGAAGAGCTTCTTCAGGAGAATGCGAGTACTGGTTTTACGAGGAAGGCCTTCGAGCCTCAATATAGTGCTGAAGAAAAGCTCGATGACGAAGGGAGTCCTCCGGGAGGATGCGCGGTAGATGAAGCTGCTCAGACTAAAACAATTGCAAAGGTCTTAGAAGAGTTAAGTTAACGGTGTCGTATCCTATCCTATCCTAGATGTGAAATACAGGATTACAAGGCTTCCGTCCTTTTATTGAGAGATTCTAAGGATGTACAGATTTAAACACAGTGGATCCTATCCTAGTCTCTTGAATTATACTATTACTAATCCTTTTCTCCTAAACCCTTTTTAGGGAGCTTTATGTATTCCAAAAAAAATTGTGTCCGGGATTTACTGGATTTGGCTTTTGGTCCTCTTCCATAGAATTGCGATGTGATGAGGTTGGTTTCCAGACTTGCTTCAATTTAACAACCAATGCGGTATACATACAGCCAGGGTGATTTCTTGCTATTATTATCTCATCATCATGTAATAATAAATCATTGATTCAAAGCATTTCGTCCATTCGATTTCAGTTATCATCCACGCAACATTAAATTTATGTAGTAAGAAGACATGAAGTTGAATTTTGTAATCTTAAAGAGTCCCTTGATGTGGAATGTAATATGAGAGATTTTTTTCCCCTTGCTGCGCCATAATGGAAGATCTCAAGCATAATTTCCGCTCAGATCCTTCTCTTGCTTCCAAATTAAAATCAACCTGCCAACATCCAACTTAAATCATCAACAATTAGCATTAATTTGATTCAAAGTTCTTGAGGACATGAGAATGAAGAGATCCAGCAATACCTGCCTTCCCAGAGCATCCTCTAATTTAGATTAATTTTGGGGCCATAAAAAGCACCGCCACCATATCTATCCCATAATTCCAACCGTCTATCACTCAAACCCTCCTTCACTGCATCTGCTGCTTTGTCCCAATATCACTGTCTCCCACAGATTTCTCTGGCATCAATATTTCCTCCGTAAGATCACACACACCCTATTTCATCCTCTCCAGTCTACAATATGAGGGCATCATCCTGTAAAACCAACACAGTAAAGTGTGGCTTCCAGATGATTCCATTTCATATAGTTGGTTATATAAGGAATCGACTTGTTTCCTTTATTAAACATCAATAATTGCTGTAGTTCATGAATCAGAGTAGGTTGAACCTATGGAATGAAAGAATTCAATGTCATGTCCTTGTATCCAATCAAATCTACCATAAATGGGCGTGCATAATAATTAATAAATCTCTTTCCACTTGGAGAGAAGGTTATCTTAAAAGAGAACTATTATAACAATAGTGTGGTTTGCATATCTTCCAAACTTAAATGAGCAACCCTGATAGGAAATCCCCATATAAAGGTAGCTGATTTTTGAAAATTGTAAACCAATATATGGTATAAGGACAATACTTAGGTCAAAGATAATAAAGCTCATCCTCAATCTCCATCTTCTTGAACATGTTTCCTTTGTAAAAATTCAGATGACGACTAATATTCCCAAGTTCTGCTTTTGGAACATGTGGAGTATAGAGCAGTCAAAGCCACACTGCAGGAGAGTCTTTTCTAGGATTTTCAATAATGTGCCTTACAATAGCAGCCTTGGGAAGTCAGGAAACCAACCCACCAGCCTCAGCCTGCAGGTATTTGTCTAACACCAATTGAAGCCTCAATCATCTCTGACAAAAGTTGTAGAATCTCATCATTATAGAGCCAAGCATACCAATTAAACAAGTTCAGTAGACAAATTGGATCAAATGCTTATAATGAGAATAATAATAGAAGGCATCTCTGCTCAGGAAACAAATACTAGCACAGAAAGTTGAAAATAAGACATTTGATGATTAGCAGTTTAATTTGTTCATGCTGAAGAACAATCCAGCATTTTAAAGCTATGGTTGGACAGTGGTATGGCTGATGGACAAATGGAAGAAATGGCCAAGGTGATAGATAGCAGGGGTTTTCCAGCTACGGATGACAATTTCATCTAGGAATTCAAAAAATAGCTTGAGCGTGCACAATAAATATATTTGATGTAGAAGATCATTTTCTTGTGAAAAAAGTACAAATGCTAATTAGCCCATCCCTAGTGCTCCACAATCCACCCAGATTGCTGGTCACTTAAAATTTGATTCAACAGCACTTAAAGGTGGAGACACATAAGCTAGGGAGCCCTAACTTCACCCAAAATCATGGGGGAAGGTGAAGGGTTGACCCCCACAACTGCACACTCCGAGTGGCAACCCACACACGAAGGCCCACAACTCTAGGTGGCAACCCCTCGGGCCCACATCTGGGGTGGCAACCCCTCGGGGCCACGGATATCCCCTTCTCGTGGCCCAACCGGATCCGGCAGGTCGGACCAAATTAGTAGGTACATAAGCTAGGGAGCCCTAACTCAGGTCGGACCAAATTATTAGGTACATAAGCTAGAGAGCCCTAACTTCACCCAAAGCTGAAGGTGAAGGGTTGACCCCACTTATATGTCCTTCCACTGGGACATCATACCCATTACAATGATAAGAAAGAAAAATAAAAACAAAAACAATCAAACGGAAAACTCCTTTTGCCCAAAAGCCTCCAAATCCTTAATTCAATAATAATAATGTGATAATAATCCACAAACCCTAATTCACTCCTTAAATATACCTACTCACTAATACAAAAAAGGAAAGAAACCAAAACCCTAAGGACCTAAACAAAAACATAATTAAAATAAATAAGCTCAACCCACGAACAATGAGTCCTAAACATAAATATAATTAAAATAAATAAGGTTAGCCCATAAATAGTGGACCTAAGCCTAGACATGCACCCAGTTCCAGTTCGAAATCGCCGGTTTCGGTTTTAAATTTTTTTTTTGGTTTTAAGCGTAAAAAGTAAAAAAATAAATAAATAAAATTTTGAAAAACCGGCGGTTCGAACCGGAATCGCCGGTTCGGAACCGGAACCGCCGGTTTTTTTCCCAAATATGAGGAACCAGAACCGAGCCTTTCCCTACCGGTTTCGGTTTTTTTTTGGCGGTTCCGGTTCCAGTTCCGGTTAAAACCGGCGGTTCCCCGATTCGAACCGCCGGTTCCCGTTTTTTGGTGCATGTCTACCTAAGCCCGCCCCGTGGACAGTGAATCCTAATTTTATCAAGCCCATAGATCAATTAAGAATTATAAGCATGGTACCTGCATATAGGACAGATCAAGATCTTGATCGACACGAGTGTGATCCTGCCTTTTAGCCTCCTTTTTGAAATGAAGATAAGATTTTTAGTTGTTGCCTTTTAGCCTCCTTTTTGATTTACTTGCGTTTCTTCTCCAGTAAGCCCCAGCAACAGACTCAAGCTAATCTTGATGCCCAGCACAAAGACCCCACCATTCATTGTAGATAGCTATAATATTCAGATAGGTTTTTTAATTTAGTCAAATATAATTTAGGTGTCACAAGGTGAACGATTCCAATCATTTAATTTTGGGGAATAATCATTAATGCCCAATACACAATATTAATAATAAAAAATGCCCCCTCCATATTAAACAACAAAAATGCCCACTTTTCATAATAAAAGACCCTTTAACCCTCATGTATATTAAAAGGAGAAATGTTGGCTTTTTAAAAAAAATATATATATACTAACTTCATAGATTATACACAATTTTATATAAAATTGGTTATTTAATAAATCATCCTAAATAAAATAAATACTAAATTAATAAAAATAATTATTTATTAATAAGATAAATTTAATTTTATTAACTACAACCCTTTTGACACTTATTTACTTATTTTCATTAAAAAAAACATCACGTTTAATAATCTCAAATTTTATTTTAATTTAAAAATTATTACTCCTATAATTTGTACTTTATTTATTATATAAAAATATCATAATACTCATAAAAAGTCAATAAATTTATCAAAAAAATAACTTCATTAAATTACATATTTACTTACATATTTACAATACCAGCAAAGATAATTACGAGACTAATGGTATATTTAATGAGTAATTAATAAATTATTTGAGTATTTGATAAATTTATATTATTTACAGTGCGATGAAAACAAACAAAAAATATTATTAAAAAAAGTAATTATTTTAGAAAAATATAATATCATACTCAGAATTATTTAATAATAAAATTAATTAATAAGAATAACTATTATTAATAATAAAAGTTTGTAACCGAGGAATTATGTATTCGAAAAAAAACGCGGAATTATGTAAAAGTCATCCCAATTTATTTTTGTCTTTTAGGGGGTATCTTGGTAAAATTATTATGAAAGTGGGTAGTTTTGATAAAGATTTGTTAGGGTGGACATTTTTTATTATTGTAACTTCACATTGGGCAACAGCCCATAAATCCTCTTTAATTTTTCTCGAACAAAGGTTAAAAGTAAGTATTCAATGTTCATACTCGTAGCATAATAGCATAAACAGGAGCTTCTTGGAGATTATTTTATCAAGTCTTCCAACTCAATGTCAGCCAATTGATGGTTTGGTAGGTGTAATCCCAAATAGGTAAAACAAAGATAGATACCTCACCTATATGATAGACGATGATAGGCTCCTCGTTAATGGCCTCAATCTCCATTTCGTAGGGTTCACTGATGACCAGTTTCAGCTTATCTCTGCTAACTTCTTTCATTAAAGACAAGTTTTTACCAATAATAATGCCTTCCTACAGATTCTTCAAGAAATAAATTACCGTGTAGAAAAGCCGTTTCGTCCTACAATCCGTTGAACTGCGTTAGAAAAATGAAAAAGTTAAGCTCGCCATTTCCTAGATTATTTTCTTAATCTTTGTCTGTCAGAGGCTCCATATCCAAGCCACAACAAAACCCATTATAAATCAGCCATTCGGACGAGGAATCAAAAGGCAATGAGGCTGTGAAGGATTGAGATGCAAATTTATGATAGATAAAAGAAATCATTTTGATGGAGGCGTTTTGTGAGTGCACAAGGTCGTAATTCAAAAGAAAAACAGAGTTGAGTGCGAATCCGAGAGCGATTGGGCAGTGGGAAGGGGTGGGGAAGATGATGATTGAAAATAGATAATGGTGGGATTTGGGAGAAAGGGCTTAGATGTTGTGGTGGAGGTTTTTTCATTTTCTGGACGAAAATAAGATTTGAGAGTGTTTAGTGAAACCACATCAACATTAGTGATGATGGAATGGGATGTCACCAAAAAGGAAAATTTCTTTTCAGTTAACATGATAATTACAATCCCTAAAAATAACAGCTCACAGTAGTGTAATATCCTCCAATCTCCAACAGTACCCTGTGATGGCCCAAAAACAGGCAGATGCTACCTAACATGAAAGAATTTACATTACTGTGCGATGCGTGTGTATTGTGTTATGTGATCAAACCAGAGCAACATCAGACATTTGACTGCTAATGCTCATTCCTCTGCTTTTTGAGTTGCAATGCGCGATATCTTTTCTCTTATTGGTTTTCTACCTCCAGTCCTGTCAGTAGACAATTCGAGAAGGGGGGGGGGGGGGGGGTCGGACCAGCAAATTACGAGGCTTCCATGGCCCAGTGGCAGCAGAACTGGCAAGTCCCTTACTAGTACTCCAATGTCACACCTGCAGCAACCAAACGCTACTTAACTGCTTTCTCCTCCAAATCATCATTCTCAAAGAAGCGTGCCACAGCCGAATAAAGCTGTCACTCTCCAAACGGTTTGGTTATACACTCACCCATCCCACACTTCATGCATTCTTCATTAGTGGCTTGAATGACATCCGCTGTCATAGCTAGTATAGGAGTGTGCCAAACTGGAAAAGTTCCACCAACACTCATTTTCTTATTATATTCTTTTTCAAGGTTTCGAATTTTTCCCGTAGCTTCAAACCTACAAGACAACAACAACAAAAAACCCTTCATTACTTAAATCAAAACAAACCAATAAGGATAAGTTAGTTGATAAAGCTTACCCATCCATTTCTGGCATTTGGAGGTCCATAAAACAAGCATCAAATTTGTGAGGAGGATTAAGCAACTCAACAGCAAACTTGCCCCCTTCCACACAAGTAATGACTGCACCATACTTCTTTAGAGCACCCTCTGCTACTCTCCTATTGACAGCATTATCATCCACCACCAATATTTGTTTGCCTTTGAGTAGACTTTGTAGTGTAGATGATTTACCACTCGAGTCTAGCCTCTTTCCAGTAGCTTCCAGGAAGGTGGATAATAACGCGCTTAACCTCAGAGGCTTAGTTATTAAGTCATCCACAAACTCATCTAACTTCAGCTTATTGCAATCAGTGGACCTGATGCTGGTTGTTAATAAGAATATCTTGAAAGGGAACCCCACTTCCACCCTGAAACTATTGTGTCTCATCATCTTTATCAGGTTATGGAATCAAAAGCAAGTGTCATCCCAATCTTCTTGGTCGATCAGAACCATAGCAAATTGTTTAGACGCAGCCACACTGTTAATACACAAAATTACAGGCAGAGGCCAAATCAGCCTTGGGTTATAGGTATATTAACTTGGATATCCTTCATTATTAACAGATTTTCAGGGAGTATGTCTGCAATTAGTAGTTAGCGTAACATCTACACTTTCAAGAAGAGAGAAGCATACATTCTACTGCCCAGAGACAAGTTAATCAATTGGCAATGAAATAGATGCAGGAATAAATGTAAGGTTTGGGAACAAGTGAAAGGCTTTATCTGCCAATTAATTTCAGTTGCTATCTAATTATGAGGTAGTTATAGGCACAGATCGATAATTTAGTGTGAAGGTGTGACGTTCAATGGAATAAGTATGAGACGTATATTTCAAGTTGGGCATTAGCAGATATAAAAACCTGATACCATTTTATTTCCAGATTGAAAGAGAAATAATAAATACCTGAACTTTGAGTTGCATAAAAAATGAGAGCAAGCAGACTCCATGGTGGAAGTTACGTCCACAAATATTCCAAATCTCTGAAGATGGTATTTTGTGACATGTGCACGGATACTTCTGTCATCAATTACCAATGCTCTCAGCCCCTGAAATCCTGATATAGCTGGATCACAAGGCTGCCATATCTTTACCGGGGAACTTGTTTCCACTTTTGTGAAGGATACCGTAAATGTAAAAGTACTGCCAATGTTAAGTACACTCGCGAACCCAATCTCCACCCATAAGGTCTACCAGACGCTGATACTCAATCCTATCCCAGTTCCACCATATTTACGCGATGTGGAGCTGTCAGCTTGCATAAAAGGAGTAAAAATCTTGCCTTGTGCTTCGGGAGGCATACCTGCACCTGTATCTTCAACAGTTACCAATAATTTGACTTTTCCAGATTCCTCTGCATTTCCACCAAGATTTTTGAAATTTTCCCAAATTCTCCATCTGTCAACTATACGAAACCCACTTAATGTATTAAAAGAAGCATTTAAATCATCACCAGTAACATTCAAGCTTTGTCTTAGAACTTCATCTTTCACATCGAGTGGAGAGTTCACTTCATCCGCTAAATGCACAGAGACAAATATATGCCCCTTGTCACGTGTGAACTGCAGAATAAACAGATGATAATAATTACAAAAAAACACAGGAAATAGTAAGAAAATAACAAGCCATCAGGAGAAGAGAAAGGGTTTTAGATTATCAGCGCCTTCATCACTGAGATATCAAGAGATATATGATCTATCACAACCACACCTACGTACTAGTCAACAAGCAGCTAATTTCTGAAGATACCACAATTGTCAGGTTTTCATGTAATTAGGCGTGCTTCAAATAAATTGTATTATACAGTTTAAATGAACCAAGACGGGACATCTCAAGTTCTACAGCTTTCTATAAAGACCACTTCAAGAAAAATAAATATGCCTGTTAAAATTATAGGCGAACCTTCATTGAATTTCCAACAAGATTAGTGACAATCTGACCAAAGCGTTCTTGGTCTCCAATGAGCACTTCTGGCACTTTATCTGATACATATACAGCAGCTGGTTCCACCATAATAACAGTGGTACAGAAAATAAATTATATTAGGTATCAACCAAAGAGTTGAAAATTACTAAACGCGTACACACACACCCCCATATATATAGAGAGATCACAAACATAGTTTCTACCTCAATCCCTTTTTCATGAGATTTTCCAGAAAATATTGATAGGTACTTATAAGAGCAGCACGCAGATCAAAAGGCACAGCCTCTAATTCAAGCCTGCCAGATTCAATCTTGGCCATATCTAAAACCTTGTTGATTAAAGATATCAAGTCTTTTCCACTATCATGAGCAGTTTGAGCATAATTCATTTGGCAGGCATCCAGATTTGTATCCATAAGCATCTGGAGAATACCTGAATTAAGTTTTCTTTTAGTATCAGTAGTACTTGAATATAAGAAAATGGACAATACCACCACTCCCAGTGGCAAGAATATTAAGCTTGAATCTAAATAATTACCCAAAACGCCATTCATTGGAGTCCTGATTTCATGAGAAACTGTGGCTAGAAACTGCAAAAGAAATAGAAATTGGACAGGACAAAAGGAAGGAACGTAAGTCAACAAATAAAGCACTAAGAAGCAGAAGACTTCTGGAAATGATCCAAGATAAATGATTCGAATGAATAAATATAGATGGACACTCATGCAATCTGAAATTTACCTGAGACTTCGCTACTATCAGCTGCCTCAGCACGATGTTTGAGTTCCATCATCTCCCGAAAATCATGTTCCACTTTAGCAATTTGGACTAAGGCAGCACGAAATATATGACCTAGAAGCAAAGTGATGACAAGTACTCCAACAGAAGCTGCTATAGCTTGACAGGGAGGAGGATGTTTCTGTTTAAACCTACAACACAGGAAGGGAAGATAGTTTAAGAAGTATGTGTTTCTTCTTACTTGGCCTTTGTAAAAGGAAAACGATTGAACCTGCAGTGCATCTCATGCTTTCTAGTTGGATCCCCGAAATCAAGGTGGCTATTATGCATCACTCCTGTGCCAACCACATCAGAGCCATACATTTTTATCGGTGCCGCTTGGTTGGTTGTATCATAAACATTCACAATAATATTTTGCTTGTTAGCAAGTTGATGAAGAAGCTTCTCAACTAGTGATGGGAAATCATAAGCAGCAACTAGATACCTGTGGCAAAGAAACCAAACCAACAAAGAGAAGTAAACAATTAGTTTGCGGAGATTATGTCAGTGAAGAAAGTCATACACTAAATTTGCAAAAACTAAAAGAATTATTTACCCCACGGTAGCATTGATGCGTTCTGCTGGTGTGGCATTGAGAGGTAGATTAGAGTTGTATACGGCAAAAGTAAGTACAACACCCAGGTGATTGGATTTTAATAGTTTAAAAGGTGATGTCAGGACACCCTTTCCAGATGCGCTAGCACGTAAGATGTTGTCACGGTCTTCCTATATCACAAAACTATAAGAATAGCAATAAAAATAAAAGACAGAGAGAAGATTGAGAAATATCACAAATCACATCTTCAGTGAACAAACAGTTAAAGTCATTTTAATTCTTAAGATAAAAAACTTATGGTCATTTGACCTCCATAGATATATTAGAACACCAAATATAGTTGTTAAATTAGGGGGCTGCTTTAAACATAATCCAATCTTGAAATTTTTTTTTCCTATACAATGAAATTGGCAGCTGCAGTAGGCCCTTGAGACCCTTCTACATTAAGGTCCGCAGTTATCAAAAAAATAATTCCAATTCCTCAAAACTCTCTCACTGATTACATCAGAAAGTTCAAGTATGCATGAAAATACAAAGATATGAGTGAAAGAGAATGGTCGAGCATATCTCAATTAAGATATGCATGTTAATCACTTTTCGAAGAAAACTGAGGATCATATAGAACTGCATTTCTAATTAGTAAGTCAGCACAGTAGGTTCAATATAAAACATTTGGACAATCAATTCACCACCAATTATTCAACTATAACTTAAACATTGTGGACTTCAGAGTCTCATGGTACACACATTAAGAAGCGAATAGAGTATCTTATAACGAAATAAATCATCAATGTTTTTCATGATATAACTGCCTAGTTTCGTCCGTGTCTGATCAGACAGTCATTTTTCCATGAAGTTTTATGCTAACTGCAAATCTTTTCCACTTCTTTTTCTCTTTATTTGTTCTAATACTTTTATTAAATTAAAAGGGATTGACAGAAATCATTGGATATTTTAGTTAATTGCAGACAAAGAGAGCAAATTTCAGTAGCAAACCTTCCCAGACATCATATCAATTGAGACAATGTGAGATACAGTTTTCTGAGAGAAAATAACAGGTGCGTATTCATATTGTGCAGGCGAGGTGGTGAAGCTTTCTGGGTTACAGTCTTGAGCTATAGTTTGATCTTCAATATCCATTTTCTTTATTGTCCATCCATACAACCGCTCAATATGCTCCCTTTCAGAATGACGAACTCTTAAAGCATAAGCAACTCCACTTGTAAGTGGTCTTTCGAAAGCAGTTCTCTCAGTATAATCTTCAAAGGTTTTCTATATGTCCAAAAGTCATAATGAAAATTGAATTGTGACAGCATAACCAAACATATAAATGTGAAAGCAGATGTCACCCTGTAATAAGATAAATGTTATGAGGCACTCTAGGCATTTATACCTGATCTATTGCAGAAGGCTGTATTCCATGGTGAAATGTAGAAACAAGAATAGCCAATGCATGAACATGGTTCATACTGACATTAAACTGGTCTTGAAGCATCCGAGCAAGTTCATCACACATACTTGCCAGAGTTTCTTTCCTCATAAGCATTATATCTTCATTCAAGTACCAAAATAACCAAATTGATGTAATAACTCCGCCCATGACAAATAGAACCAAGAGCTTTTTTCTCCATTTTCCAGTGCTTTGGGAAGAACATCTGGCCGGCTTTTGCAGCTGAGGTAGCTGCAACAGTGGCTCTTTCTGTCCCATCTCATGCTTTTGACTCCTAAGTCTTTCATATAACGTGAAGAGATTGTAGCTTACAGTCATTCCAATAAGGATCCACAACCAGATATCTGCTAATCTCATGTAAATGCAGACACATTGATCTGTGGTGTGAGTATGAAGCTCTCTTGTTTCATTCATTTGCAATTCATTCTGCAAGGAGCCCAGGTCAGAAGATAAGGATTTATATTTAGAGGTAAAATAGACATTAACTTCTCAAGATACTTTTGTTCACCGTTGTAGCAATGGATGTTTGCAAATAATTCATTTCTAGCTAGGAAGCCAAAAATAATCCCTCATTTCATTAAAAGTTAAAGAACCTTCTTTGATCAGACAAGAAATTTAAGATGAGCTTAAACGGTGAAAGAGGTTTTCATTTTCACATATTCCCTTAATTTTTGTTGAGAGTTAGAAGGCTTCTAGAACACATTAAGTAAATCTGTTCTACATTAGGAAGGCAGCTACTAGATCATTGTGGGACATCTTAAAAAGTAGGAGCACATTTATCAAAGAAGGCAAGTTATGAGATTTGTAGTACAGGCTATACAGCTAATTACTTGAAACAAAAAAGATTAGAATTTACATTCAGTTCAATAGATTCCCTGGAGCCATGCAAGAGCATTTTTGTCATACATATAATGTAGGAAGAAATAAAATATCTGATTTTAAGATTCAGATGTATTGCTAAAGAGTGCCATCAGAATAACAGGTTCTTATGATTTGACATTTGGTTTGTAAATTCTTGATGAATTGTTGAAAAGACAGTAATTTCCAGAGAAAATCTGAGCTGATAAACAATTGCATTCCCTGTACCTTCCAGATAATAACTGAACTAAAATTTAGTGAGAAGAGAATTAGTTGTTCATTAACTTCAGTCACATCCCTTTGAGCTACTCGGAGCTCACATAAGTTCTCTGGCATTGAATAATTGTATAAACAAATCTCACCTTCTTGCAACTTGGATGTGCGGATGAAAATGTAGGATTCAAAATACACAATGGTGACATATCTTCAGATGATGATAATCCAAGATAATTTTTATTGGAGCCCTCTACAAATGGACGATATGCACTGAATTCTATATTTTCAGTCACCAATTTACACCGCCTTCGGAAAATATTGTTCTCAGAATCTAGAAATTTTAATGCGCAGGAAATGGTTCTAGGAGGCATTCCACATCCTGATCGTCTGTAGCAAGCGCAAGACAAAGTCTGAAAATATGACAAATAAATAGCTGAACGGAGAAAAAGGAGCATGCAGAAGCAGCGGTAAAGAGCAGTTTGCGTCATAGGATGACTAAGTGATTAGGCAAAGGCACAGGAAGAAACATTATTTTAAATGGAAGAAAAAAATTATCAAAAAAAGTACAACAAGAAGAAAAACAGAGATACAATGTAAAAGACAACATAGAATTTCTACGTGATGCATACTATAAAGCACTGGTAAGCTAATCCAGTACCAAATGATTAATAAAACAAAATATACTTCTTGCACAAAAAACAAAATATATATTTCTTAATCAACCTCCAGAGTTATTTACTTTTTAAATTTATTAATCTTCTTTTTCCTATTCCAATTCCATCATGAGTTTTTGATAGGGTTGGAAAGAAGTCCAAAATTAGGTATTAGACATGGTCACACTTCTTTGATGATAAGGAACACAACAATGTTAACTTGGGGAGAGGATTATTAAAATAGTTCAAGATACAAGTGCAAGATCGCATTTTACAATTTTAGTCAATATCAGGGATAGCCATGTAAAAGAAAATGAAAGTTCTCCATGAAATTCCATGGCATAAAAATACAGGCAGAAATCTTTCGGTGATTAAACAATCCAAAGCAACTTACCTTTTCCACACCCGCATTGCAATTTTTCATGGAATCTCGAGAGTTATCTTCAGATAGAAGAAACATTTGCACTTCGGAGCCCAATTTTCCAGCGCTACCCAAGACCCAAATGAACAAACAAAAAACCAGAAAGCAGAAGAGTTCCAATCACTTGCTCTTTTATGAATTGGCTCTTTAACCTCCTTGCGTTTGTTGGAGGAACAGACGTTGCCAGTCGAGCAAGAATGCTTGTGATCTGAAGACATCTTCAGCAAGAAACACTTACATATTTCGAAAAGTGGCTTTAAAAAACCTTAAGAGTGACCCTCAGTGATCAATGATCATCCCAAATCAAGCAGAAATTCAAGAAAGACCCACCATGAGAAGAAAAAGAAAGCAGTTGGAGTGTATATAATTGATTAAATGAGTGAAAAGTCAGGGTGTGAAGAAGGGACTTGGGGTGTTAATATGCTCGTATGGTAGTGACAAGGCAAGAAAGTCACGAGAGTGGGGCAGTGACCAATATGAAATAGATATCTTTAAGAACCCTTACAATGAAATCATTTCAGAAAATGAAGAGAAATGCTTTAAAGGAATCATAAGAGGGAATCAAAATCTGAAAGTACGCAGTGAACATTAGATTCTGCAGTTTCTCACAGCAACGTGTGATGAAGCGAGTACAGTTTCTGAGCTAAAACAACCGCAAGTTAAAAGCACAATCACGCACAACTTAGAAACTAGCTGCGACAGGAAAGCTAGTAAAATTCAGGCCACTTTGTTGAGAAATATGGAAAGATGAGAAGCAAAACCCTGTATCGTGAATAGTTGCTGTGGGGAGAGACAAAAAAGAAGAAGAAATCCGACATCATCAAGTCCAGCTGGTTTTACCCCAAATCCAAATGGAATCAATTGCTAAAACCAACTGGAATCAATTACCGTGGTGGGATGAAAGTAGAAGTTGGCTAGTAATAATATACTTCACATCATTATCTCATCATCTGTGTGGGACTGGGGTAGGGTCAGGGGAAACGACATGTGCAACGAGAAGTTAACTTATGGAGTACTACTACATAAAAAGGCAAGGTTTAGACTCCTCTATTTTACTTTCATTTTGGATAAATAGCTTTTGGAAGATTCGGTGTTTAAAGATGAGCATTTTGTTTTCTTTTTTACTTTCTGCCGCTCAGCTCCAGTCTCAGACCCTGTGATTGATTAGACGTGTGTATTTGGAGGAAAGCAGAGATCAGAGAGATAGATGGCTAAAGGGTACTAGTGTAGCCTTTTGTATGTCCACCGATCGAACAGTATGTGTACGTCCTCAAGATCCAATAGTTTCTCGCCTCCTCCAGCTTCTTGCTCTGTGAATCCATCAAACTCTGCTTCATCTCCTGCAGAATATCCGGAGATGTAATAATGGATCAAGATTGATGTGTAACAAGTTGATTAATGTCATGATTTTCTATTTTAGGTTCCCCGCAGAGCAGAATAGCTGGAATGCGCTTCAGTTATGGAGATTCTTTTGCATAAAATACAGCCATTAATATTAATTAATATTCCCTCTCCCCACGTATTTCTATTCACTTTTTATTTTTACTCATTCCATGGTAAAAATACACTACACATCTTATTTACTTTTTACGCTTTATTTATCAATTCCAACAACTTTATTTATTTTCTTACACTTTATTCATCATTCTAATAACTTTATTTACTTTTTCTCTCAATATTACAAATTTATCCATACTTTTACTTACATTAATATTAAATAAACAACACTTCTTAATTTACGTACACGTATAAGTAACGAATAAAAATACCCGACGAAGGGAGTAATAATAAGTGAAGATGCAGGAGTGGGCACACATTTAAACGAAGCATACGCATCATTGACATGACTGGTTCCACCATTATTACTTCAAGATACTAGTATCTATCAAGCAAAATCAAAATACACAGGTTTTTCAAGACTATTCTTCCATAAAATTATTAGTCAAACATAAAAAATGTCTCCAAAATTTTCTGCAGATTCATCTCTGATTTGCCTCATAAATTAGTTCCACCAATCTACTACTAAGGCATCCAATCCCATATGGCCTATACAAAATCATTTTTGACCATCTGCTTCAGCAGGATCAACAACCTCAGCTTCAACCGTCTCCAGGATAGACGTTGCCGTGTTTACTTGTTGCTGACAGCCATTAGATGAACCCCACTTGCCTAAAAGTGCTGCATTCATCATTTCATATATCTTGCCACCAAGCTGCGCAGGACTCTCAGGCTGGACCAGTTAAACAGCATTATTAGTTGCTCATACAAGAAAAAGCTAGGCACATGAGAAATCCTAAATTTCAACTGTTCTGACTTCAATTCTCTAACTCGAGAAGAAAGACAGGAGAAGACTTAATTTAAAAAAATAATAATAAAAGACGTACAGTGAAACCACTGGAGATCAAGGCCGTGTCATACAAAAGATCAATGGCCCTCAGTGCTTCTTCATCATTTGGACTACTCTTGCAAGCAGCCTGCAATATTTCACCCAAAAATAACTGAATAGATAAATAACTATTAAATTATTTGGATTCGGAGATACAATACCCTCCAGAATGAGAATTCTGATATACAATAAGCATACGTACATTTAAACTTTTGATGATAGGATGTTTAGGGTTAACTTCAAATACTCTCCTGCTTCTCATAAACTCGAGGCTAGATGGATCGCCAACTGTTTGTGCCTTCATCAGCCTACATGTAAACAGAAAACATGAATAACCTTCAAGATGATGATGATGATGATGATGATAATAATAATAAATAAATAAATTAAAAAAAAAAAAACTCATTAGCTGCATGATATATGGCAGTTAAAGTTAGCCATCTCACAGCAAGAACAAAATTTTAAATACCTTTCCATGTTTGCAGACCAACCAAATTTCCCGGAAGCAAGAACACAAGGTGATGTACTGAGACGATTTGAGACTTGAACACTTGCAACTCTATCGCCCAGGCGCTTCTTAATCCAGTCACATATCGGGCCAAACTCTTGCTTTATTTCTTTATCCTTCTCCTCATCCTTGTCACCTACAACATATCAATTCATAGGACATAAGGAATCCCAACCCAACCCATCTATCACAAACAATCATTAACAAATCAGAATCAATGGGAACAATAACAAAAAAACCAGTGTAAAATTATATAGCTTCATCAGGTCATACTGTAAGACAGAACACACACAAAAGAGGCAACAGGAAGTAATCAAAATCATGAAGTTCAAGTCACACGTGAGACAAAAAAATAGCCTAGAATTCTTCTAATATAAAACTGCTAAAAATACATAATTAAAAATTTCTAGCAGATAATTAGATGAAAAACCAGAAAATGGAGTAAATTGTCTGCAGAAACAAATCAGAAGGTTTCATAAACTAACCCAGATCTAAATCTTCTTTGCTGATGTCAACAAAATTCTTATCCTTGTACGTTTTCAAATTTTGGATGGCAACCTCATCTATTGGATCCACTAAGAAAAGAACCTGCAACAGAATAGCAAGTGATGGTAAAAACCAAGCAGGAGAAACTATATGGCTGGCAGACAAATCAAGCAAGCAAATACATCATACTTCAATATCCTTTTCAACAAGTTTCTCCAAGAACGGAGTACTTCTTGCACTAGCTACACTGTCTGCGGCGATGTAGTAAATATCTTTCTGCTCGGGTTTTATGTTATCTACATACTCATCCAAGCTGATTAAATCCTCCTCGCTTTGAGAGGAGAAAAATCGTAATAATGGAGCAATGCGCTTGTGGTTCTCACGGTCTTCAATGCAGCCTAACTTTAAGTGTTTGCCAAAATTCTCCCAGAACCTCGTATAGTCCTGTACAGAGACTGTGTGAGTAAAGAAGATAGAAGTGGCAGAAGATTTAAAAATTAATAAAGTCAAGTGACATTTTAAGCTTTATACCATCAAAAATATAATGACACAGTAAGGATGTACAATAACAATTGAAGAATAAAAGACCTAAAGAAAAAAATTACATCTCTATCCTCACTCAAACTTATGCCCAAAATCATGTCAAAGGCCTTGCGCACCAGGCGTTTCTTCATAATGCGAACCTACAATGGGAAAACAGAAATAAGTTGTGAATCAGTATGTGTCACATCCGCTGCTCCACAAAAGACAATACATTATACTCTGCACTTACAATACGACTTTCTTGAAGGATTTCACGTGAGACATTCAATGGAAGATCATTCGAGTCCACAACACCTTTAATGAAGCTCAAGTACCGTGGGAACTACCATAGACAAAAGAGAAGGAATAAATACAGGAATTTTTAAAATTCATTAAACAATCTTTTCAAGGATGATCTTTATTCTCTCACCAATTCACCGTCAAAATCATCAGAAATGAATATCCGCTTGACAAAGAGCCTTATATTCTTTGTCTTGGGGTTGACTATGTCATCCTTTCCAGTGGCTCCCATAGATGGCACATATAGGATAGATCTAAACTCCACTTCACCCTGAAAACAACCAAATAAATTGGTTCAGATAAGAACTAAACAGCAAAGAAAGAGAATAATAGCAAATAACATAAATAAGTCATGCAGGTTGTAAATCAACATAAAAAAGCAGCTATTGAAACAGCAAAAATCAGTGTTACCTCAGTAGTAAAGTGCGAAGAGGCAAGGGGGTCCAGGTACTCATTAAATGTTTTTTTGTAAAAGTCATTGTATTCCTCCTTAGTGACTTCTTTGGGATTGCGAAGCTGCACCGAATATAAGTATTCAATTGTCAGCTTAAAAAAAGAATAATCAAAAGACGCATTGCAAGAACTAACCCATATTGGCTGTGTCTCATTGGTAAGCTCCCAATCCCAGTATCGTTCAACAACTGTCTCTGTCTTCTTCCTTTTCTGTTATATAACAACCAATAGAAAATTTGAACCGAGTGAACTGGAAGGGCACGAATGTACATTAGATACAAGGTTAATAAGATAATAATTTTTAAATTTACACCTCAGTTTTCCCAAGTTGCTCATCCTTATTAATTTCAGAAGGATCTTCATCAACCTCAACCTGCATAATGCATTTAGTTGTGAAATGATTATCAAGAAGAGCAACAGTAAACACAAAGTAAGAAGCATGTACATCTCCGTGACAGATAGAAGCACCGAACTTTAATAAAATGAATGGGTGGAGTGGGTATATAAGCTACCAGTCTGACTATTTCAGACCCAGGATAAGCAGAGATATTGATCGTCTCTAACATTTTCCATTACAGAGCCATTACGATATCCCACATCAATTCCACACGAAAGAGAGGAAAGGCATATAAGTGGGGGTCAACCCTTTACCTTCGACCATGATTTTGGGTGAACTTAGGGTTAATTAGCTTATATGCCTAACAATTTGGTACGGGCCAACCCGATGGTGGGGCCAGGGGTTGCCACCCCCTATGTCGACCCAAGGGGGTTGGGTTGCCACCCAGAGTTGTGGTCCTTGGTGTGTGGATTGTTTACTGGCTTATCCTCTATCATTTTCTTTGAAGAAAATCCACAAAGCAAAAGTTGGAAATCTTATGTTGAACCAAAAACTAAAAATTGTAAAGTACAATTTACAAGCCTACCTCCTTAGTATATCCCTTCTCTTGCCATGAGTAAATTGGGAAAGAAACAAATTGAGAATAATTCTTCACTAGCTTCTGAATTCTTTCTGGATGTGCAAACCCTTTGTCATCATGCTGATACATTAATAAAAACAAATTGAGGACAGACTCTGAAATGAAAGTCAAGAAACAGAGTTGCACTAGAGGTATGAGAACCTACCTTAAGATATAGAGTGAGGCGGGTTCCCCTTGGAATGAACTTAGCTGGATCAGTCTCTTCACGGATTGTATAGGAACTAGAGTTTGCTTCGCCTTCCCATACATATTGTTTATCAGATTTAGGGCTCTTCGTTGAGACCTCAACCTTTCATCGAAAAGGATGATAAGGCCACATATGACACATCAGCATATGATAACAATAAAAACTAAAAAAGGTTGTTAATTAAGTAGTAAACTTATTAGCTTCTCGGAGGGATAGAGAGAGAATACCTTCTCAGAAACAAGGAAGGCTGAATAGAATCCCACACCGAACTGACCAATCAAATTGCTGTCAGCACCAGCATCCTTGCTATCCTGTCAACAAGACAGCATGGAGAGATCAATAATTTAGAATGTCACAACATACAGAACATAAAATGTCAGTACCATCAGATAGGCACACCTTCAATGCTTTTAAGAACTTAGCAGTTCCACTCTGTGCAATAGTACCAAGACAATCAACAAGCTCCTGCCGTGTCATGCCAATCCCAGTATCTCTATAGAAAAAAGATTTTGGTTGAGGAAAAAAGGCAGGATAGAAAAGCAATTGTTTCTAGTTCATATATGTCTTACGTGATCGTAATTATCCCATTATCTCTGTCAGTCTGGACTCGAATATCAAGATCGACAGCATTCTGCAAAAGCTGAGGCTCAGTAACACTAAGGAAACGCAGCTTGTCCAAGGCATCACTAGCATTGCTGTGGACCAAATCAAACAAAGCTCCTCAGAAGATACAAAAAGTGAGAAAAAGGACATGAAGGAGGTAGCGATAACATTCTTAAACACATTTCCTCAGAAACCAGGGATTACTGAATTACAAGAAAGTCAGGAAAAATATCATTATGTGAAAAATGCAACTTTCAAAATTGTAATTCTCAAGCCATTATTTGAATATCATCAGCAGCAGAATAAGATCATAAATGGAAGTAGAAGAAAAACGGCAGGGAATGCAGGAAAACAAAGGTCCATAGAAGATAAACATTTTTAAATATTAATCGCCTGGAGAGCAAGATCATAAATGAAAGTAGGAGAAAATTAAATTGGAAGAGAACCAGCAAGGCATCCAGGTAACATGCAACACAGGGCATCTAAAGTAGATTGATTGTGATTAATTTTTCATCTTTCAAGTGGATAGTTATGAATTATTTTGTAAGATCAGTAGTGGTTAAATTATTTTGTAAGATAAATAGAACAGAAAATACCAATGTAAAGTTTAAAAAGTGTGATGATTAATTGATGTATATCAGTGAAAATGAAAGCATGATTGGATATGAAAAAGTTTGTTTGACGCGTCACACCCTTAAGGACTTCTTTCACTCACTTTTTTTTCAAGTAACCTAATACCTGTTCTTGATCACCTCAGAGTGAAAAGTCATCAAAATAAAATTTAAAACACTAAACTGTAATCTAATTTGGCATCCAACTTCTTTGGTGCTAATCATGTATGAGGAATCTTCTGAAAATCCTTTTGTTTATTAATGATATTACCTTGCAGACTATAAATTATGGGTCAAAAACAGGGAGTATTTAGTGCTTCGTATATGACACGCTAAATGCTTCAAGAATTCTGGCGCTCTGAAGCAAGGGATAGTGCGACTATTTCACAGTACCCAAAAATAACCTAACCAATTGCTGGACAGATATACATCAGATAGGCAAGTCACAAACTGAATGAGCATAAAGCATTAAACCTACACAAAGAATTCTCAACATTTGTAACTCCCACGCGATATAAACCTTATTTCAGTGCAATGTCATAGCAGTAGCACCTTCTTTCATATAACTGAATTTCTAAGACCTTTTTGATATCATGTATGCTATCGTGATCTGCTACAACGTTTTTAATGTGCTAAAACCTTAATAGTGCATCAACAATAGTCATGAGTTAGGACTAGTTCACACCAAATAGAAAACAAAATCCATGAGATAAAGATAAAAATGACTCATATAAAGGTCATAAAGCATGCCTTATAAGCTCACGAAGGAATACTTCTTTGTTGCTGTATAAACTATTCACAATAAGGTCCATGAGACGGCTAACCTGCCACAAATAACACAGAAAAGAATACTTTAGGAAACATGAGTGAATATCTCAATCAAAATAAAGTGTGTTTGATTCAAATCACCTCTGCTTGGTACTCAAATTTTTCAGATGGTGAGAATGATGCATCAGATGCAGCAGCAGTTGATTCATAACGACAGCCTGGAATAAATTCATTTTTTAGATTAAATGGTATCGTCGCGCGTGCACCTTTGCTGCTACCGGCTAGTACAGAACACCATCTCTTAGTTTCATCACTCTCTCCAGGCTAATTAGCATAAAAGATGGAATAGGGCTAATTAGCATAAAAGATGGAATAGGTTACTTGAAATAAACAAAAGCTACAAATATTGAACTTATTTGCAACTGTCAACCAAATTTTTTGACGATAATTAATGTTCCATACAGAATTCTTTAGAAGAGATAGTAGTAATACCATAACAAAAGAAAAGGAAATTTCTGCAAATGATTTGAATTCCGGTAGACAATCCAGATCAGATGATTCAATGGAACCAAAAATTGGAACACAATCGTGATTCTTGGACAGGTAATATAAACTAAAAGTTTAAGCTAGCGGAGAAGTTTATCATTTAGCTTAATCAATATACTCTAAAGCGTACCCTGGCGCGCAGGCCGATTAATTTGTACCAAAATCTAGCAAATGAAATTTATTAATAAATTGGTATCACTTAAGTTCCAAGTTGGAGGTCAATCCTCCCTGTTTTGAGGAGGAGTTAGGACTTCTGGCTTGGATACGTAACATTGGTATCAGAGCTTCGGATCGCTGCGAGAAAAGGGCTACCTCGTGAAGAGTCCGGAAAGGGCTACCCTAAGCCGCTGGTCCGGCTTTCCAGGGAGGGGCTATTGTTATGATGTGGGGCTATTGTTATGATGTCGGTTCGTCAACCTCCAAATACAGTTCCCCACCCATATAAGGACCCACGTCAATACAGTTCCTCACCCATATAAGGAACCGATGTGGACAAGCCCCACATCATAACAGTTCCCAAATTTACAAACAAAAATTCAACCCTCCAAACCAATATAATCATGTCACATACAAAATATATTTAATATCATCCACTAAAATTGACCAAGATGCCAGTGAATGGGAAATAAAAAATAAAAATAAAAATAAAAAATAAAAATTCGGACAGTCATATATAGTGTTATGTTTAAGTACCAGAAGATGATCGACAGAAAAGAACGAAGAAAGTGGTCGGTAGCGCGTGTCAACAGTGCTGATGACCGAAGAGTAAGAACGCCTTGACAAGCGGTACATTTTTGAACGTAGACAGTTAATCAGAGTGAGAGCTGAGCGTTTTCAGTCTTTTGCTTAGCACTCTGCAACTTTGCAAGTGTAGGGTTTTAAGAAGAAAATTAGGGTTTAGGAAGGTTCTGGGTCTTTGCTCACATTCATTATATCTTAGCGTGGGGTGTTGGTCTTGTATTTGGGCCTTTCTCTAGTCAATTGGGCTTATGCTAAATTGTGGAGCCTCCAATTCCAATTGGGATTAATGTTATAGGCCCGTGCTCTTTGGATAACATTATATTATAATATTCTCCCTCCTCCCATTTCAATCTTTACCTATTTTCAATTTGGGCATCCCATTTCAATCTTTACATTTCTCTTTTAAGTAAATGTGACCCACACAAATTAATTATTTCTATTTCTATGGCCCACACATCACATTAATACACCTACCCACCCACTTTACATTAAAATATTATTTCTCTCACCTCACTACACATTAAAATAGTACTCCCTCCGTCCCAACTTCAACTTCACACTTTCCGTTTTGGTCCGTCCCAAATTTAACTTCACACTTCCATAAAAGGAAAAAGCAACAAACTAACATCCCTCTAATATACTTTAATTTCAAATTTGCCATCACCTTTTTAACACACATAACATACTTTATTATTTATTTATTACCTAAAAATACCATACTACCCTCAAAAGTAAGTCAAAAAGTGACTTTTCTTAAACTCCGTATCTACAGTAAATGTGAACTTGAATTTGGGACGGAGGGAGTACTACATTCCTTTTCTCTCTCCATGGCCCACACATCACACTAATACACTTACACACTGTACATTAAAATATTATTATTTTTCTCACCTCACTACACATTAAAATACTATATTTTTTAATGTATGTGTAAAAAGCAAACGTAAATTTGAAACGGGATCCACGCAAAAGTTAGATTCGAAATGGAGTACTCTTTTTAGGATGAGTCTTGGATATACGCCATTCTACCTGTATTAGGAGTACACTCATTTTTTAAAAGAACTAAAATATACTCCCTCCATCTCTTATTAAGAAGGTCTTTTGTTTTTTTGGCACATGAATTAAAGAGTATTATTATTTAATGTGTTGGCTAGTTGTATTAGTGGGAGTGTGGACCCCATATTTTAGTTGTATTAATGGGTGTGTGTGGATCTCATGTGTAAAAAATGAAAGAGAACTTTTTGGGTAGAATGCCCAAAATGGAAAAAAGACTCTCTTTAAAGGGGGATAGATGGAGTAGTAATAAAATTTTAATTTGTATTCCTAAAATATCCGTTGTATAAAATCGAATTGACATTAATTAGTATATTTGTAATATTATAATTAGTTATAATACTATGAAAATATAATATATGTGGTTAATAATTATATATACAAATGTAAAAAATTATAGGTCAATAAATATTAGGTACAAAACGTATTTAAATATTACTATTTCATACATTCGCTATACAAAATTATGCACAGATACAAAATTTAATTTTGTTTTACCCATAATACACACATACTTACTGAACATTAGTGTGCATCATGTGAAGAAAATTAAAAAAAAGACGATCAAGTATTTATATGTATATACATCACTGTGCACTCATTTGAGATAAATAATTTTCGGGGAGAGAAACAATGAATAAACTATTTATATGATTATACATCATTGTGCATTCAGGTGAGATAAATAATTATCGTAGATAGAGTTATTGATTAAAATCTTAGTTTGTAGACAAGTATACACAATGTACTTAATCATTCTGAATTTTGATTAATTGATCGAAAACTTGTCACAAAAAGAAGAATGACCTCACAATTAGAAGAACAAACTCGAAAATGTACATTGGCGTGCGTTTACATTAGTAAGACGTTGTTTTCCTAAATTATCTCTCCTATAATCTCGAGTGATGAGTATAATAATAGTGTACATCGGTGTACATTTACATTGGCTGCATTTAGAGGGAGAAATAGAAGAAAGTGATTGCAGCGAGAATTAGTAAAACGATTTTTTCCTAAATTCTCTTCTAAAATCTCGAGTGATGAGTATAATAATAGTGTACATCGGTTTACATTGACAAAAGAAAGGTTTGTTTCTCAAATCTCTCCTTGGTTATTGCTGTTAGAGAAATACGGGTTTGCTGTTTTTATTTGATGTAGTGCACATTAGTGTTCAACGAAACTATTATTAAGTATAAACATTAAATATTAAACGTTGTGAACAAGGGTAATGTTGGAAGAAAAAAAATCGTTATATATCCCACAATAATTATATTAAATTAATGTATTTATTAATAATTAGGTTGTAAATACACGTACGTATAATTAATAAACCCTTATATACATTTAAAAAAACGTTGGTTATTATGGTTTTTTTATCTGAAAATCGAACACCAAAATTTTTAAAATTAAAAATTGAAACTGAATTTTTTTATCTGAATATTTTTAATATATACCTCGTTGCAAGGTACGTGTATTTTAGTTTTTTTTAACTCTTATGGCTTATGATCTTTTCATTTATATGTGCTTTATATTCCTTTTCATTCTTGGGTTTAATGTTAGTCGTAGATGTTTAATTATGCCGTACATAAAGATAAAACTCATATATAATACATCTTCACACCTTTTTTTGGATCAAATATTCAGTCCCTGAAAATTGGTCGTTCATATACATTAATTAAGTTTAAGATAAGGTAGAATTAATGTTGGGTCGGTCCTTTAATTCCTGTAACATTTGCTCCAATTACAAATAGATTGAGACCACAAAAAAAAAAAATTTGTTGCCCGTACTTCATTTTAGCACCTCATTTAACTCCTATTAACAAGGAGTTAATGTTCCTCTTGTATGTATGTGTGTGACGTACGTACAATATCACCTTTAATTTCAATATTCCTTGCTGGATCTCTCTTTTTGAATTGCTCTTGAAATAATAAACGTTTTGCATTAATATTTCTTAGTTCAATAGCGTTGGCCTGGATCCAAGCCTAAAAATATATATATATTTTTATTAATTCCAGCAATTAAGGGCCGGGATTGGTAATTCATGATAGTATTATTGTGTGAGGTAATTGGGAGATTAGTTTGGATTATACATATATATTAATTGAAGGCGGGGATATATCAGAAAATGATGCATGAAGGTGGGCATTGGATTGGGGGCAAGAGGGGAGAGTTGATGAGGCCAATGAGCATTCGTGCGAGAAGGGCAAACATGAAAGTGAAATTCCAGGATCTGTACGGTTTCCCGGTGGAAGGAAATGTGGACGATGTGAATGTTCTGAATGAGGTTCGAGAGAAGATGAGGCAACAGGGAAGGGTGTGGTGGGGTGTGGAGGCCAACAAAGGGGCGAATTGGTATTTTGAGACTCACTTCTCCAGGTCCACCCTCAAAACTTCACTCAGATTTTCTGCGTTGGTCAATGCTGTTACCCTCAAGAAGCTCATCAGAAAGGGAATCCCTCTTAAGTTGAGGCCTAAAGTTTGGTTCTCCTTATCGGGAGCCTCCAAGAAGAAAGCCACTGCTCCAGAGAGTTATTATAAGGATATGATTGATGCGGTTGAGGATAAGGATAATTGTGCAACAAGGCAGATTGATCATGTATGTATGTGTGTGTGTATATTTCTTTATTTGAATCAAATAATATTAATGAATTGCTGGTGTAACGTTCCCGGGTCACCCATGGTTAGACAGTGAGGAGGGGCATGCAGCTCTAAGACGTGTTCTTGTTGGCTATTCTTTTAGAGATTCTGATGTTGGTTATTGCCAGGTGAGACATGTTGAATTAATAATTCTCTCTTTAGCCTAGCCTACATATAGATACAAACGTGGGCACGGGTGCAGTGCAGGGTCTAAATTATGTGGCAGCAATGTTGTTGCTGGTGATGAAAACTGAAGAAGATGCGTTCTGGATGCTGGCGGTGCTCTTAGAAGACGTATTATTTGCAAATTGCTACACCGACAACCTCTCTGGATGTCATGTTGATCAACGAGTATTTCAAGACCTCCTCGCCACCAAGTGTCCCAGGATCGCCGCTCATTTGGAAGCTTTGGACTTTGACGTTTCTCTTGTTTGCACCGAATGGTTTATATGTCTCTTCTCCAAAACCTTGCCTTCCGAGGTTTGTTCAAATTACGTACTACTGCCCTATACTATTTATATTACCACATCCAGGCCAGCCAACATCAGTTGATATATCATCAAATGTGTTTCAGACCACCCTACGTGTGTGGGACATTCTTTTCTACCAAGGGGCTAATGTTTTATTTAATGTAGCATTAGCAATTTTTAAGGTAACTATCTTAATTAATTTCTAGCTATATATCCTCTTCAATATTTGTGGAAATTTTTAAGTGCTCTTCTCTGCTCTGCTCTGCTCATGTACAGATGAACGAGGAAGAGTTGCTGATGACACGACAAATCGGTGACGTGATTAATGTAATACAGAAATGTACTCATCACCTGTTTGAGCCTGATGAACTGCTGATGGTATGAGTAACAATATATATATATATATATATATCCATCTTATAGCTACTTTTATTTTAATTTATTGACGTAATTAATTTTTTCAGGTTGCATTTGAGCAGATAGGGTGTATGACAAGCACCACAATATCAAAGCAAAGGAAAAAGCAGGAGCCGGTGGTGATGGCAGAGCTTGACCAGAGATTGAGAAGACTAAATTCGGTTCATGCTCATCAAAAATGACCCACCCACTAGTAGTACGTATATCAACATATATTTTATTAATTCCCTCTGCCATTGTGTATTACTTGTAAATACTGCCTTCTGTCTTGCCTATTCACAAAATTCTACATTTATAACACAAACTTTAAAAATTATATTCATTTTATTTCGTTATTTTCTGTGCGTTTGCTTAAGCACCTGGCTGACTTCATGACAAAGGTAACACTGCTTCTGTAGCTCCTTTGTTAGCCAATGAAAACAATTTCACCTTAGTTTCTAAGGTTATGGCGCATGTTAATAGGAGCCAGCAAAAATAGTTAGGGGGGCAGTTAGGGGGGGCCAAATATACATAAAAGTTTAGTTAGAAAGGCCAAATATACGTAAAATTTTATGATGTGAAACGAAGAGAATAAAATATTAAAACACACAAGTAATAAAATAGATTTAAAATAAATAATAATAATAATTATAATAAGGGTTAATTGCAAAAAAAACCAAGAACTTTACTCCTATTGCAAATTAATCCTCACTTTTGAGAAATTGCAAAAAAAATCACCACCTTTAAGTTTTGTTGCAAAAAAACCGTTAGAGAAATTGCAAAAAAATCATCACCTTTAAGTATTGTTGCAAAAAAATCGTTAGACAGGTTCAATCCTGACAAGGGAGTGAGATAGAGTGACAATAAACCACTAGGTCAACTCTACTTTAACTTGAAATCTATACATAATATATACTCCCTCCGTCCCAAGAAAGTTTGCACACCACTTTCCGGTACGGAGATTAAGAAAGTGGTAACTTTTAGAGGTATTATGATATTTTTTGGTAATAAATAAATGATAAAGTATGTTAGGTGTGTTAGGTAAATGTGATTTTTTTGTAAATAAAGTGTATGGAGAGGGATAATTGTGTTTGACTTTTTGCTTTTTTAGGAATGTGCAAACTTTTGTGGGACAACCAAAAATGGAAAGTGTATCATCTGAAATGGGACAGAGGGAGTATTATTTATTATTTTTTCAGGGGGGGCAATGCCCCGGTCCTATACTGCCTCCATCATTATATATATATATATATATCATTAATATTATTAATTTACAAACAAATACTTGTTAAAAATAAAATCTTTGAATTGTGTATCATGTGTCGACGCCACGTTGCTCTATAAAGTAATTTGTGTATGTAGCATCCCCACATTCGTTCTTTAAAATTTTGTGTATGTGGCGCTCTCACGTTAATTCTGCAATTAATATTTTATTTTAAGTAATTTAATATTTTAAATGTAATTTTATTTAATTCCTCTTATTAGTAATCTTAATAATGCAATTAATATTTTATTTTAAGTAATATAAAATTTGTGTATGTGGCATCGCCATGTTCTTGAAAAATTTTGTGTATGTGACACTCTCACGTTAATCCTGCAATTAATATTTTATTTTAAGTAATTTAATATTTTAAATATAATTTTATTTAATTCCTCCTATTAGTAATCTTAATAATACAATTAATATTTTATTTTAAGTAATATAATATTTAAAATAATTAATATTTTATAATCATACAATTTATATTTTATTTTAATTAATTTTTTCATGAAAATTTAATTTAATCTAATAAGAGTGTTTAAGTTATTTTAATGAAATTTTATTATTTTAATATTAATAATTTTTTTTATATATTTAAAAATATTTTTTTTATTATGTATGTGGCATCATCACATTCGTTCTTGAAATTTTTCGTAGTATCACCACGTTTATTCCTACAAAAAATTTGTATATGTGATTCTTTTATGTTAATCTTGCTACTAATATTTTATTTAAAGTAATTCGACATTTTAACTAATGTTTTATTTAGTCTTTCCTATTAATAACTTATAATTAATATTTAGATAATAAATAATAATAATGAGTTTTAATATGTTTTTACATTTAAATGTTATTATTGGGTTATATAATAAAAAAAGTAATTAAATAATTAATTTATAAAGTAAGAGACTAAATACGAGAGTAAATGATACATTTTTAATTGTAAAGTAAAACTATATATATATATATATATATATATATATATATATATATATATATATATATATATATATATATATATATATATATATATATATATATATATTTAACTACCTCCAATTCGATAATAATTTTTATATTCCTAAAAATGTGGAGTAATTATTTACTATAACACATTGCATAAATTTTATAAAAAAAGCAAGCAGTAATTTTACAGTAACGTAAAAGTATTACATATTAAAATACATGACATTTTTCTCATTTTTTAATTTAATCACGAACTATCTTTTTCATCAAAAAAATACATGAACTTTTTCTCTTTTTTCGATTTAATCACGGACTTTCTTTTTCATCAATTAAATACACAATTTTTTTATATTTTCTCAATTTAATCACAAAAATTTTCTTTAATAATTTAGATATATGAAAAAACTATAAAATAAAAAATATATAAAATAAATAAAATATTACAACAATATAGATAAAGATTGTCCAAATGATATTATGAATTCACGTAAAAAAATAAAATTACTTAGATATATAAGTAATCAATTGACACACACACACACACACACACACACACACACACACACACACATATATATATATATATATATATATATATATATATATATATATATATATATATATATATATATATATATATATATATTATGGTAGGCTAAGAAAATGAATGGATGAGATAAAATAAAAAGACAAAATAAATGGATGAGATGTTGTTAAAGATTGGTAATCACAATCAAGGGTTTTTCATCAATTTAATACACAACTTTTTTATATTTTCTCAATTTAATCACAAAATTTTTCTTTAATAATTCAGATATATAAAAAGAGTATTATATATATATATATATATATATATATATATATATAATAAATAAAATATTACAATAATATAAATAAAGATTGTCCAAATGATATTATGAATTCACGTAAAAAAATAAAATTATTTAGATATATAAATAATTAATTGACATATATATATGGTAGGCTAAGAAAATGAATGGATGAGATAAAATAAAAAACAAAATAAATGAATGAGATGTTTTTAAAGATTGGTAATCACAATCAAGGGATGAGATGTTACAATAACTAATAAAAGGCCAAGATTTAATACTACCAAGCTAAATTAGGAAGAAAATGAATGGATGAGATAAAACAAAAAAAACAAAATAAATGGATGAGATGTTGTTAAAGATTGGTAATCACAATCAAGGGATGAGATGTTACAATAACTAATAAAGGGTCAAAATTTAATATTACCAAGCTAAATTAGGTAGGTTAAAATGGAAGAGAAAATTTGGTCTACTTTTAAAGTGTGTTTTATTATATATAAAGAAAAATGTAAATCTTAAATTTGAACTCCAATTTTAGAGATGTATTATTTGAAGGTTTTTTATTTTTTACTCAACTTAACGTTGTCGTAATTTTTTTTTTATTATTGAACTCAATATATTTTATACAACTATACGAAATACCAATTATAATAGTATATATTCGATGTTATGATTTAATTTAAAGGTGTATAATAATTTTAATTTTTTTTATAATTTAAAATAAGAAAATAAATTTTATTACAAAGTTTTAAAATGAGAAAAAAAAATGGAACCTTGAGGGAAAAAATAAATTAAACTTTAATTTTATTAGATGATTTAAACTAAAAATTAAGTTTTTTTATGAAATTTTTCCTAAATGGGATAATTATTGACGGAGTATCATGGAATTAATTCTACGTGGAATTTTGTGGTTTCGTTTTTTATTGTTAATTACAATTATACCCTTAAAATTAATACTAAGTTTTAAGGGTGAATATTAAACTTTATGAACAAAATAAGTCATAAATTATACTCTCTCCGTCTCATAGAAGTTGACACACTTTCCTTTTTGGTTTGTCCCACTAAAGTTGACACATTTCCTTTTTAATACATGAGACCCACATAAAAACAATTAATCTATTCTCATGGACCTCACATATCACCTCTAATACAACTACCCGCTCCACATTAAATATTATTTCTCTAACTTCACTTTACTTCACTTTACATTAAATTATTATACTCCTTAATCTCCGTGCCCAAAAAAATATACCAACTTCTCCGGGACGGAGGGAGTAGACAATTAAGAAAAAAAAAGTTCCATACAATCATTTGTCTCAATTATTATTGAGTTAGTCTCTTATGAATTAGATGGTATATTAAACTCTTTTTTATGAACTGAAAAGGCAATATTCATATCCTTAAATATTAGGAAAATTTTCAATTTTAATCCCATAAAAATTAACAAATATCAAAATGGTCCATTTTCTAGCGATTTCAATCTCATACGAATTTTTAGCCATTTTCGGTCAATGACTAATGGAAGGAGTGATGTGGAAATTAGTGTATTACTATTATTTTGAAAATTATAGAGGATATTTGAAAATTAAAATCTCAAATCTCATTTTCCCCCAAAATCATTGGGTTTGCTGAATCACCACTATCTTCTAACTTTTGCCTCAAAAATCACCACCATCTTCCAACTCTTGCCGTCATTCCCAGTTAAAGAAAACCCAAATCCTATAATCACCAAAAATAATCCACACAACAAAACCTCTGTGTAGCAATGTCATGGAAATCACTCTACCTGTCGGCGCTCGCCTGCACCTGCAAGTGTTTCAATTCACTCTACCTAACCGATCAGTGTCTCTGGTTTTCCTTGTGCCACCACAGATAAAGGTTCCAAAACCCTAATCAACAAATTGGGCAGCGGGAATATCTCCTATAGAAGCCTCTACCGCATCCTCGAAGCATACGACAGCCTCATCGGATTCTTGCGCCTCTGTGGGGACGTCGCCACATCTTCGCTGCTTCTCTTTGTCTTCGGAAAGTGCCCTTTTTACATCCCTGGCTCCAGGATTTCTCCGTCGACTGATCGGCGAATGGGGGTTAAGCTGTGACAAAAAAGCAGTTCTTATGAATGAGCATTGCGTTGAATGTGGAGCCGATTAATTATTTGGATCTGAGAGGAAGGTTGTGTTGGTAGAAGAGGATTTGATGGGAGATTCAGGTGTTGTGGAGAGTGAACTAATTCAGGTGACCATTAACATTAGTTGGGGAATGCCATGTTGTTGTGGAGGAAAATTCGGGGTTTTTTAGTTTCAGGAGGGATTCAAACTCTGAGGATTTGAAGGAGAGATGGATGAAAGGGTTTTCAAACTCTGGTTGTTGTCGCTCTGAAAAAATAATACTCCCTCCGTCCCGGGTATTTTTACCCGTTTGTACGGGCACGGAGATTAAGACGTTTTATTTTTTTAATATATAATGTAATAGAAAGTAGGGATAAATTAGTAATTTAAAAAGAAAAAGTGAATAAAGTTATTGGGAATGATGAATAAAGTGTAAAAAAGTAATTAAATTTGTTGGGATTGTAAAAAGTAGATAATAAAATATTATGTATTTTTGCCAAAAGTGGAATGGGTAAAAATACGTGGGACACCTCAAAATGGAAAGTGGGTAAAAATACGTGGGACGGATGGAGTAATTCTTTCTAATTTTTTTTTAACTTGACGATTTCTATCCAAAATTAACGCTTTGGGACTAAAAGTGCAACTTTTAAAACCATTTTATAAGTATGGGACTATTTTTATTATTCAACAATTCTCATGGGACTAATAGTGAATTTTTCTCTTAAATATTATAGGGAAATACCACAATTTGCCCTATATGGGGAAGTCAACAACCTTTTCTAATACATCTAAATTGCCCTAAAAATACATGCATTGCCATGAATACCCTCAAGGATGGTCCACCTTTTGTATTGGGAATGAGTTGACAAGTACAGTTGCAGGCAAAATAGATGTGTCAGGAAATATGTTGATTATTTAGGTTTGACACATTAATTAAAGAAGAAATAAATAAATAAGTCTACTAAAATATAACCCCTAATTCGGCGGACAAGCTGAATGAAATTTTTAAATTCCTTAAATTGTTATATTATAATAGGCTTTTTATTAATAAACACATGCAGTAGTATTTAGGTGATTAAACACATGCAACTACCTACCACTCCACTGAAACACACTTCATTTAATGGGGTGAAAAGGCTCTGTTTTCACAATCAGTTCATTTATGTAAATTCTTGTCACATTAAACTCTCAACTATCCCCACCAACCAAATAACTTCACCACCAACAAACATTTGGGCAAAGTGGATTCAAACTTTATTCATCTGTATCCACAAATTATTGGAGCATAAAAAGGTCATCGGCTCCCGCATTTACCCACCGGTTTTGTCGACGGATCCATAGTTAGAGCCAAAGGTAAGATACGAACGCTGTTTGCATTGTATTTTATTTATTACTTTCTTTGAATGTTTTAGGGTTTTTAGGGCTTTAGGGTTTCAAAAACGCATGTCCGCTGAGTAAAACGGTTATATATATCCATGTCCGCCAAAGAAAATGGTGAAGTATGCATGTAATATGCATGAATACCATTACGTACACCCATCGTAGACTTTTTCGCTAATATGCATGGTTAATTGTGCATGTCCACCCATTATTTGAGACTTATCGTCCATATCCGCCTATTATTTGACAGTATTTCAGCTTGTCCGCCGAAAATAGTAGCCCAATTTAAGGAGTCCGCCAAAAGTAGGTGTCCAGTAGATCCTGTCCGCCGAATATTGAGCCTGTCCGCCGATGTTTTCCCCATATTTGCGCATGTCCGCCGAATCTGTACCATATATGAGCTTGTCCGCCGATGTTTTCACCCTATATGAGCATGTCCGCCGATTTTCTCACCCTAAATTATCATGTCCGCCGTTTTTTCACACTATATGAGCATGTCCGCCGATTTTCTCACCCTAAATTATCATGTCCGCCGTTTTTTTACCCTATATGAGCATGTCCGCCGATTTTCTCAGCCTAATTTATCATGTCCGTCGATTTTTTCACCCGTAATGGTCTTGTCCGCCGATTTTTCCTTGCTAAGTGAACATGTCCGCCGATATTTTCATCCTAATTGACCATGTCCGCCGATTATTTGGTGGTTTTTGAACAACTCCGCCGATTTGTAATGCATTATTGAGCATGTTTGGCTATTTTTTAAGCATATTATATGATGTTTTTCGATTATAATAGACCTGTTCGTCGATTTAGGAACTTAATTGAGCTTGTCCACGTACGTACGACTTAATGTTTAACTTTCATGTGTGCTTGATAATTTAATGCTTAATTTGTGTGTACCTACTAAGTTGGCGTATTATTTTTTATGAATTCTGTGTAAATATAACAATTAATTGTCGTTTTGTTGAAAGATTTAGGCATTGGATTTGAAATGAGAAATTTTTGTATATGGTGGGGCGGCTAGTGGCAAGGTTTAGAGTATGTACGTGGCCAACAGACGAGCTTAGTTTTAGATTCAGATCAGCTGACGTTGGATTTTATTCTTGGGCATGTGCACAGTTTAGTTTGCATCGATTTGAATCATTTCAAATATGTTATTCACACACTTGTGGACATCGGTGGTTGTATAACAAAACATAAGGTGAAGGATGATATGGATATAAGGGGGTTGTATCAGCAGGTTGATGAGCCGATGCTGTTTGTCACAGTTAAGGCCATACCACAACAATCAGTTGATAATCGGTCACAAATTCCATCTGTCGATATTCATTGTCCCGAACATTTGGCCGGACCGAGCACGAGTATAGGTGTGGGCGTGGGCGTGTCCAGTCGTACGACAAATATTGATTTAAACATTGAGTATGCTAGCGAACAGCAGGACGAAGAAGAGGTGGAGAATGGAGATGAGATGTGCTCATCTGCTGGGTTTGAGGGTTCAGAGGGTGATGGGTTTGATGGTTTTGCTGGTTCTCAAGACTATAGGTCCGATGGATCGCAAGGCCATGGGAATGATTCATTTGAGGGTCCACATCGTCAGGATTTTGAGGGTGCTGATGCTTCGCAAGATGAGGAACGCGATGCTGATCAACCCAATGCTGCAGATGAGGATCCTGAAACAGCTATGTTCGAAAGGTTCTGTTCCTACATCAGAGCCAAAGGAGGAATGAGCTTCCTGGAACCCGTTACCACACACATGCAGATGCCCACACCGGTACGTCCTAGTCAAGACAGAGATAGGTCTTGCAGCCGTCCATGGAGCATTCCAGGTATGTGTTGAATATAGTACCCGGTAATTTACTGCACCTTATTATATTCTAATACCAATTGAATAATAACTAATCCTTCGTTGCAGGTTTCTTGGAACAGTGTAATGTGTACAATGAAGTTGAAGACAACAACAACATTGATACATCAGTGGAGATTCATGAAAAAAGTGTCTTCGATAATAAAGGTGATTGCCAGTATGCGTTGGGTATGTACAACTTGCGGAATCAAGTGGAGACACGTGTCAAGAAATCTGACACGTACAGGCTCAACGTCGCGTGCAAGTACCGAGCGGAGCAGCGTTGTATGTTTGAGATGCATTCTAGTGGCCTAGGTGGAGTATGGAGGGTAATCAAGTTCGGACCTCCACATGTATGTCGTTTGAACCCAGACACTAATGCGCCAAGGCAAGTTGGTTCGAAAACTGTTGGAAGATACTACGCAGCTCGACAGTTCAATAAAACTACGTCATTGTGTCCTGCTGGAATGGCAGATGAGATACGTAAAGAATTTGGTTTCGACATCTCCTATAATTTGGCCCTCAAGTCAAAACATATTGCTGTAGGACACACTTACGGAGACCATAGTTCATCCTTCAGTTCCCTACCTTCGTACTTGCATCACCTAAAGTTGGAAAATCCAGGCACGCATACAGCACTTGCAACTGCAGATGACAACTCTTTCAAGTAAGTCAATACACAACCCTTCTATATAATGAGGTATATCTGTGTACTAAGTAGTTCGATGTAGGTATGTCTACAATGCACTTGGTGCTTCGATACGGGGTTTTTCTCGAGCCGGCCATCCCGTGATTGTGATTGATGGTACACACATAAAAGCCAAGTACCGTGGGATCGTGTTTGTTGCAGTCACACAGGATGGTAACCACAATGTTTTCCCCCTGGCCGTTGGTGTAGGTGACACTGAAAATAATGAGTCATGGTGCTGGTTTCTTCAAAGATTGAAAGAATCGTATGGAGCTCCTAATGGCCTAGTAATAGTCTCAGACGCGCATAAAAGTATATCACACGCTATACATACTGTGTACCCTGAGGCACACCATGGTTTATGTTCGTATCATCTAAAGAAACGGCTCAAAGGTTTCGGTAAGGATGTGTTGTTTCAGTTCAATATGGCATTGGAGGCATACACAAATAATGAATTTAAGAGGTATGGTCACTTTTTAGCATTAGTATGTAATTTTTATTTGTTTTATGACATTACCGTGCTGCACAGATGGGAAGGGAAGCTGCACAACCATAATAATTCTCGATTGATGGCTTTGCTGGAGGTGTGGGGTTACAGTAAATGGTCAAGGTTTCACTGTCCGGTCAGTCGTTACGAGTTCATGTCATCGAACGCCACTGAGACATTTAACAAGGCCATCCTTTGGGCCAGGACACTACCCATCTGTAGTTTGTTAGAGGTTGTACGTGCTCTCATTCAAAAATGGTTTTATGAGAGAAGAACGAGTGCACAGAACAGTCGGGATATTCTTTGCACACGAGTACATAGCGAGTTGGCTGCATTGAACGCTGAGGCGTGGAAACTTAAAGTTGATAATATTACAGCGACAAAATTCCAGGTCACTTCCACCACAAAAAACTTCATAATTGATTTAAGTGAGTGTACTTGTTCGTGTGGAAAATTCCAGTACCATCAATACCCATGCATTCACGCATTGAAGGCGATAGAGTAAGTTCACATGCGTATAATATAATCTTCCATATTTAATACTTCCATTAGTAAAAGAATTATCTATTATCAATGTGCATGTAACAGCCATTGCAAACTTGCGACTAGTGCATTTGTTGCACCGTGGTATCATCAAACGGCTATCATTTCATTATGGCAAGATGTTGTGATGCCTGTGCCCGATCCATCTGATTGGTCAATACCTGAGCATGTGGGTAGTGTCCATGTGAATGAGCCACCAGCACATCGCCAAGCAGGCAGACCTCGTACCACCCGTCTGCGTAGTGCAGCAGAGACTTCGAGGGGAACTCGGGTGCGTCAGCGTTGCAGCAGATGTGGAGAGCCGGGACACAATAAAGTGAAATGTCGAGCCAATATTTAAGTACGATGTAATATGATTTGAAAATTAATATTATTTTTTCTACCTTTCGTTCTCAAAATGGTTTAGTACAGCACCTCATATAATACATCATGAAAAAGAAAGAACAAACTAACTAACGAAAAGAAAGGTCTGTATTCGCACCCTTTCTCCCGTAAAGGTTGTACGAAAAAATATCTCGAGCCCATTTTCTCCGGTACTCCATCAGGTGTGGATCATTTCCCCATGAATCGTCCCCAGTGAGTAGATACTGTATTTCTCTGATGCATGCCTGACCACAACACCAACTGTCATCCTGAACGTAGCACATGGATGGTTGTGGTCTTGCCCACTTCAGAGTGGCTCTGAACTTCTGCTCAGTACTATCATAGATGGCACCACTTCGGTGGAACATCAAAGGCAGTAATCGTCGCAGGTGAATAGTGCTCTCCTTTCTACTATCTTCAACGGCCTTGTTTTCAACCCACGTATGAAACAAAGAGTCGAAGACGGCGATCTTCATCGACCTAATATAGACACACACAGCGAAATGGTGCGAATGCGAACACTCTACGAAGACCAACTGTAGATTGAATTCCGAATAATGTCAGTGATGATGTAGTTCTTCACACAAAAATAAATAATGATGGCATACTCACCCGTTCAACCTTATCCCACTCTTTACGGCCACATGTCCATTGCGGAGGCCTCCAGAATGACAGCTCTCCTTTCCACCATCTATCCAATATTTCAAGCTTGTCTTGAGGTAAGTCGGCCAACTCTGAGGGGTTATCGCCATGTGTCGTAACATGCTCAGCCCAAATTGCTTTTAAAGTCGCCTGATAAAGAAAGAATTACAAAATATAAGGTAAATTATAACGACAAATTATACGCCTTATTCCATGTAAAAACTTACCGAAAACTGACATGGTAGAATAGCATACGATTGCATTCGATGATCTGGGTGAACTCCAACGTAGTCAGGGGCTTGTGTTAGTATAGCCAAACACGCATCAATATGCTGGGAAAAAAATATTTCAACAATGAGACATATGGGATTAATGTCTACATATAGTTAAGCTGTATTTACAAACCTCATCATCCAGCCAGACTTTGGGGGTCATCATTCTCACTAAGAAATCATTCCTCACCTGGAACCCTATGCCGACATCGATCCTGCACATGTATGTTAAAAACATTACATAATAAACAACGAAATCAAAAAAGAAGAACACATTTAACAGCCATTTCTTACGTTACAGGGGATAGCATGAACTTTTCCCACGCTCTGTTGACCTTGACGTCATCCACAGTTGTGTATGGGGATTGGATTGCAGTCGCTTTCCTCTTAGGGCGTTGCGGACGACGTTGGAAGTGCTTTTCAGCTGACACCATACTGATCCCAGTGTCACCGGGAGTAGAATAACTAGGCCCTACAAAAGTTGAGACCCCGGGAGTAGAATAACTAGCCTGTCTGTATGGTCCGGATGCCTCAGGGAATCTTATTGACTCACCTGGTACCAATTCAACATCTCCGGCAAATAGACCCCCTGGTGTTGCATAACTACTAGATGGGGGTGTAGTCTGTGCACTTCGTTGTTCTTCAAAGGTATCTGGAACACTTGGTACTTCGTATGTAGATGGCTCAGGTGGTGGACTCTTAAATCCATCCTTAAACATTTTATATATGCTACCAAGAATTGACCTCTCGTGGCTACGGTGCACACGGGTCTGTGCTCCAATCAACCATCCAGCAACCCTTTTAAATTCACCACGGCTATCCTCCTGCCTCCTGCGGATATCAGCGACCTCTGCATCCAGTTTCTCAAATCTCTTCTCTAGTCTGTCGTCTCGATCCAGCAACTGAGTGAGAAGGGCTTCATGTTCGAAAATTTTTTGATCATGATCATCCATTCTCCTTATTATTCTATCGTACTGTTCTTGCGACATACCCCCACTGTCTTCTCTCTGCTGATGAGGCACAGAGTGATCCCACTGTGGACTTGACCTGGATTGAGGATGGACATCGTCGTGGGTAGATGGAGGGCTACCAGGTGATCCGTGAAACCCTAGCCCTCCATGGCTATAGACAGATCCTCCATACCCACTGTACTGACCCTGCTGTGACCCTTCACTTCCACCGTACGGATGTGGTTGAGGTGGGACCTGAAATCCACCGAAGTTAAACTGATTTGGTCCCTGATATCCACCAAAAGAAGTAGAGTACGTTGGTGGCTGAAATCCAGCTGAAGGGAAGTATGGTCTTCCAAACACAGGAGGATATGATCTCTCCGGAATGGCCATTACCGGATGTGGTACTACAGCATTATGGGGGCCAGACTGAGATGGCCGCGGGGGCGAATCCTCAGAGGGTATGTAAGATCTGTCATCATGATCACTCATTACCTCGTCATCATCATCATCGTCGTAGTCCCGTCCGACGGCATGAAAATCACGTAGTAAGTCTCCGGTGCTGCTGTTTTTTATTATCCCCGGAATGATGTATCAGCAACCGGAATGGCACCTTGACCACGCATGTCATCTTCGGAATCTGAACTAGAGCGCTGCACCTGTTTCTGACCCTTAGCCTTCCCTTTTGGCTTTGGATCCCCAAATACCCTAAAGGTCACTTGAAAACCAGAACTCCAATCAGAATGTATTCCCCTGAAGTATGATTGGCGGGACTCCTCAGGGAGGATGGCAGGTAAATCAACCACTCTTGGGTCCTGAAAGTAAAACAATAAAACATAAATACATATACTTAGGTGACAAAAAAATGCCTCCAAATGCATCCAACTTAGATAAACAAAATCTTAAACGCGTACACATAAAAGTGACAAACCTGTCTAAAAAACTGAGTGTCGTCAATTTTTTTAACAACAGTATATGTCCAGCGAAGACACAGAGGTCTGACATCCGGATCGGCCTGACCATCGGTCAACATTGCTGCAAAACCTGCGATGCGCTCACAGGCCCAAGCCTGTGACCAAACATCAATGTAAGTTCATGTCAACATATATCTTTTTAAATGCATTTAGTTTAAGAATAAAATTGGTGCAATAAAATCAGTATCACTTACTGCTAGGGCAAATGAGCATCCATAAAAGTTGATCCGCTGCTGTTTGCCTAACTCTTGCACCGTAGTTTTTACAGAGTCCATATGGTGCAGTAGGGTTAGGTATGTGTACTTACCCCATGGGAAAGAGTTCCACAGGTCATCATTCTCAGCTAAGTACCATACCCAGGGCTCTATGTATGCTTTTGACGTATCCCGGCCTAGCAAAAAGTAGTACAGCAGTAGAATGTTGGCCGCTTTCACCGCATTGTGGCCCTTATACTTATTTTCACTGAATCTTTGCATAAGTTCATCAACCAGGACCCTCTTCGTACAAAACGTAGCAAACAAACTGTGTGCAGGTGGCAGATATGAATCATTCGGGTCAATATCTCCACGGTCATCAAACCCTAGTCCCATGACACGCATAAACTCCATGGGTGTGAAGCTAATAATTGTATCAGACACCCTGAAGTACCGGGAGTACATATCTGAACCCGGGATTACAACCTCCTGAGCCATCAGCTGAAATAAAGCTTTAGGAGACCCGTAATCTGAATCCAAATCTCAGAAATGCCCGAAACAAGATCTTCAGAACCTCCACACTGTTTGATCGCCACTCTTTGTAAGCACCTCGCGTATGCAATTAAGAGCTTTGGAAGGCCTACAATAACCTTTAATCCCTACTTTTCGAGTTTGAAGTCCACTGCGTTTCCAGAGCCACTACAGTGCATGCCATCTCGATTAGATATAAGACGTGACTACATTTTATACATAAAAACATCGGCGGACAAGCACAGTAAAGGCACAAAAATTGGCGGACAAGCTATTTGTACTACAAATATTGACGGATGACGACACTTTACATACAATTATCGGCGGACAAGTTCAAATACACTAGAAATATCGGCGGACAGGCACATTAAAGGCACAAATTTGGCGGACAAGCTATTTTATGAAGAAATAATGGCAAAATAATGCTGACTAATGGTCAGAAACTCGGCGGACAGGCTCAAATAACTCGTAAAATTGGCGGACAAGCACAAACAGGGGCAAAACATTGGCGGACAAGCTATGTTGTACTACAAATATTCGGCGGACAAGTTCAAAAAATCGGCGGACAAGCACATCAAAGGCACAAAAACGGCGGACAAGATATTTTATGCAGAAATAATGGTAAAATAATGCTAACTAATGGTCAGAAACTCGGCGGACAGGCTCAAACATGGCCAAAAAATTAGCGGACAGGCTATTTGTACTACAAATCTTGACGGACGAGGTCACTTTATGTACTATTATAGGCGGACATGTTCAAATACACTAGAGAAATCGGCGGACAAGTACATTAAAAGCACAAAAACGGCGGACATGCTCAAAATAATGCTAACTACTGGTCAGAAACTCGGCGGACAGGCTTAAAAAACTCATAATTTCGGCGGACAAGCTCAAACAGTGACAAACAATTGGCGGACATGCTTTATTGTACTATAATTTTCGGCGGACAAGTTAAACTACGCTATAAAAAGCGGCGGACAAGCACAGTAAAGGCACATCAACAGCGGACAAGCTATTTTAAGCACAAATAATGGCAAAATAATGCTCAGAAACTCGGCGGACATGCTAAAAAACTCATAAAATCGGCGGACAAGCTCAAACTGGCCCAAAAAATTGGCGGCCAATTTTTAAAAAAAATTAGAACAAATATGCCGACAAATTCAATTACACTACAAATTACAATGAAATTTCCAATTATACTCAACGGCAAATTCATACGGTGCAGACTCTACTTCCTAGGGGGACAAGAACAGTTACCATTAAATCGCAAAAACCCTAAAACTCTAAAATCCTAAAGACGGAATACCTGGTTATCCATATTTGCTACTGCTAATTTTCGACGTGGAGATGACGATGGATTGAACGACACGCCGGAGGCCCGGACGGAGAGCTGTGTTCGACAGAAAAATCGAGTTTGAGAGAGAGAGAAAGGGAGAGTATACAGGGAGTTTGAGAATGGTGCCGATGAAAAGAGAGAGAGAGTGAGAGATACATGGAGTAAATAACAAAAAAAATTTGAGATAAGGGGGTCAAAGATTCTCTCCCCAAATTCAATGCCATTAAAAGCGGTACTTTTAACCGCTGGGCAGTAATCACGAGATTTAAAAAAAAGGGAAAGATATGACATGTGTCAGGGGGGTAAATTAGGAATACACACCAAAAACAGGGCAAATTAGATGTTTTAAAAAGTATAGGGCAAAAAAGATGTTGCATTTGTCATATAGGGCAGAAAAAGTGCTATCCCAATATTATAAACCCTAAAAATAAACATGACTAATTATTCATGCACTCGTGTACACCTTACATTTTGATTTACCGAAATTTCTCTTCGAGAAATTATTCTTTACAGTAATAAAGTATTATTTTTTAATTAATTTGAATAAAAAATATTACTCAAGTTAGATTATGATATTTTGTGATGTTTTATATTCCTGTTCAGATGATTAATATTTTATACTTATTTAGAATAATAGTAATTTATCACTTTGAAGAACAAACTTTCATGTATTAAAGAATAATTTTGAATGTACTATTAATTGGATTCACATGAGACAAGCATATTAAACATTAAACAGTTAAACCCTAAAATATAATAGGTCATCAATCACTATGATATAAAATGGAATACTTTGCCATTAATAATATAACTTTCTTTTTTACATTAACAAACGTATGCTTAATTAAAATTAATATAGTTTATTACCGAAAAAAGTTTGGATACATAAAGTTATATTTGTATACCCAGGCTGTACGGAATGAATCAACTATTGTTAGTATTATTCTTTTGCATGAGTACTGGACTAGTGTACTAAAAATTATATATTATAAAAATATTATTTTAATATAACCATTTAAAATTTTTAAAAAAATATATATAAAAAATATAAAATATCTTAAAATGGAAGTGGGAAGAGTCGAGGTAGAAGGAGTTGAGATGAAATGCGAAAGGGGCAAAAGGAAAAAAAATACATTGTAATAATGGAATTAGGAATATGGAAAGAAAGTGCACAAAATGGAAGATGGGAGTAGTGAAAGAGCGCTACTGATAATAAAAGGTGCGGAGGTGAAAATCGGTTAAAGGCAGGAGAAAGAAATGTAAAAGTTGAGCAGATGAGAACCAATGGTGGGTGTAAAAGATTAAGAGATGACGATAATAAGAAGTATGAGAGAGAAATGAATGAAATTATTATTTACATATATATATATATATATGTATGGGTGCAAGGATATCTATACAAGAACCATATGGAACTGACATTAAAATCAACACTTTTAAATTTTCATATAGATAGAACTACATAATTAAAAAAGAAGTACAAGATATCATGAAAGTCAATCAACTTTATCAGTCATTTATAATTATAAAATTTACAGTAGGATTTTAGATTTAATCTTTTAATTAAATAGTATATATAATTTAATTAAAAATTATAATATATAAATAATAATTATAATTGCATATGTCATGTAATATGGTATAACGTATCATATTACCCAAAAATTGAATATTTTTACGGTATTTCGGTATATACCGAAATACCACGGTATTGATAATTTATATACCTTTATCGTATCAAAATTTTCAATACGGTATCATACCTTACCAAAAATTTCGGTATACCTAAAATTTTGGTAAAATCAGTATTTTTCGATATGGTAAGGGAAGTATACCGAAATTTTGATATTTTTCCCCAACTCTAAAATTTAGTTTAATTTGCAGGTTTTTAAAGAGTGATAACCTTTCGGGCCAACCAAGGCCCGATGAAAAATCTGACATGGAAGGTTGTGCAGAGGTTACATTGACCCTCCAAAATTGGAAGGATTATTTCTAACCCGAGGGTTTAATGGATGAAATTATAGTTTTATTTTTTGATAGGCGTATTTTGCGCACTCCAATCAAATCCTCAACTATAAGGATGTCAATTGTAGCGACAAGTACCCAAGTTAAATTATCGATACCACTGAGACAATTAATTATTTATTTACTATGAATTACTAACTAATCAGAATTTTGTAACCAATTTTTTGAAGTTTTGAATTTAATTAACTAAAGTACTGGAATATTAAATAACTAAATTATTAAAAGCAATAAAAATAAACAAGTTCTAATCAAAAGATAAACAACAGTTCTAAGGTATCAGATATAGACCAATTAATTTGGATTCCTAGACTTTCAATTGTTCATTCATACAGTGTCAATGAAAATGCACCACGTAACCCTGTTCCCACCAGATATGATCTGATTTTAAGCTAACAGTATATTCTGATTTATTTCCTAAGATGCGTGAATATTACCAAATCTCATTCCTAGATACTAGTCAAAGCAAACAACAATACCTCCGGATAGTAAGTTCGACTAACAAGATATTCTCTGGAATTACTACAAGGTTTTATCCATTTCCTACTTGAATGTCTAATTGCATTGTTCTACTAAATAATTTAAGTATTTGATTTACCAGTTCATGGAATTAAAGTATTTATAGCGGAACTACTCCAATCCCTAACAAATAGATAATACCAATCATGAACGAACACAAGCTAACATAATAAATCAAGCATTATAGCAGATGTCATGAAATTATTATGAAGACGTTACGAAGCAGAAAAGCAAGTCTGAATAAATTAAGTAAAATCAAAATATCAACTGCACAAAATCCCAATTTTGGTCTAGGTTTCCAAATCAATTCAATATAACCATCAAATCCTAGAACTGTATAAGAAATTAGCCCATGAGGTTACAATCACCACTCATGGCTATGCAATTCATATCACAAATCAAGACAAAAGAAAGAAAAAGATAAGAAACACGAAACCCTAGCGTAAGCGTAGTTGGGCGTTCCTTCTATGTCTCTCCGATCGTTCGATCTCCCTCGATTAGCACTTGAAACCCCCTTGAAGATGAATGGATGATGAAAGTCAGATTTGAATCTGATGTGTGTGGAATTGTGGAGTGAATTTACGATAGAATGGATGGGTTCCTCTCAATTGTGTGTTGATTCCTCCTTTTATAACTTGGACTGATTTTAGAAGTTTTTCGCTTCGATTCTGAGCCAAACACGATCTGAAGGGTGTAAATAAAGTACTGTATCGAACAGACCGTGTTTGGGCAAAAAATTAGGCCGCTCTGGCCGAGCGGCATCCGAGCTGATACAGGATGACTTATCACGTCACCTGGATTCCATCTGGACCCACTCGGCTGAAATAGGGTGGCGAGCGGGCCCAGCTCGGCCCGAGCTGCCTGCCGAGCTGGCCCATTTCGACTCTGTTCCATGCTGCTTCCGATCCTGCTCTATTTTTCCCTATTTTCTGCCTTCAAAACTCACAAAACACCTTAGTAGCCTCAAAATAGTGTAAATAATAAAAGGTACACAATTCTATGGAAAAATAATAACTTTCCTAAGCAAAATAGTGTAATGTGCACACATAAAATGTGTGAAATTCTACTCTCAACACCCTTACATTATTTAGATTTTGAATGGGTTATAAGAGTCAATTTTAGGGTTCATAATTTGGGAAAATGCGATTCAGGAGATTTGGGGTGGTTAATGGGAAACTTTCTCCAAGTAAAATCCGAATTATATGATGCTGCAGCGGCCGACGGGCCCTTTTCCAGGGTTCGGGTTCTCATGGTTGAGTTCATCGACCACGTTGAATTTTTAGACCCCAAACTTAATTCTATCTTGATGCAGACATAGACAAAAATGCGGGAGAATTCATTGGATTTAACGGAGACGACTGAGCAGAGTTTTAGGAGAAAGTTACCTGCTGCAATCGACCACCGAAGCTATACCGACGACACACGTGTCGGTGCCGGCAAATATTTGGATAGAGTTGGGCGAGAGGATGAACGCCGTGGCGTTGGGGAGAAAGAGATCCGGCGGCGAAGACGGAGTTGCGTGAGAGGAGGAACAGTTGGAGAAGGAGCGATTGTTTGAAGATTTGTTTGAGATTTAATGGCAGATTTGGCGTTGAATTTCAACGTGGGTTTCTATGGTGAATCTGCTCCAAAAATATCTGCCTAATTTATTTAATTTAATACTTTATATATTTAAAAAAGGATGTTATGGTAAATTACTTTAATTTAAGGCTAATTATACTGTGCATTCGGGTGCACCCTAAAATAGGGTACATCCACTTTAAAAAATGTATACAAATATAAATAAAAACATATACAATTATGAACAAAAATGTATATAATTTAATTGTTAGTTTTTTTAATGAAAAGTTGAGTGTAAAAAAAATACAATTATTAAAAAACATGTATACATTATTGAATAAAAAGTTATACACATATGGATGCTAGTTTTTTTAATAAAAAATTTAGTGTGAAAATATATACAATTATTAAGAAACACGTATACAAAAAAGAATAACATGTATATAAAATAGAATAAAAAGTTATACACATATGGATGCACCATTGCACCCTGGTACACATAATATCAACTCTTAATTTAAACCTACAAAGTAAACAAGAATAGGTCATCTTTATATATATGGATAATTAATCTTACCACGATGAGTAATAATATTAATGAACTTCATGATCCCCAATTAAATCAAGATAGAAAATAATCGAAAATCTCTAAATCTAAATTCTAAACTGGCTAGCTTAATAAGACGAACTTAATATTGACAAGGTGGATATAAAAATATTAATTTTAATTCAACCCTCACCAAACCTTCAACTAAGGTTTATTAACCTTAACCCTAACCCTAAAAAGAAACGAACTCTTTTAAATTAGCATCGGCTGATACGTCACACTCATTCATAATCCTTAGATCACCTAAGAATTAAATTTTGGTAGTAAAGAAATGTTATTAGATTTGGCGTTGTGGGTTCGAAGAACGTTGTTTTCGGTGGTTGAAGCAACATCGTTATCTTGGTAGGGGAGAGTACAGTGGTGGCGGGAGGAGCAGACGCGGAAGACTATTTGACGTGTAGAAAAGATCGGGTTGGCGTGGAGAGCGGCGGTAGGCGGAGTAAATGAGCAGTGATTTTGGTGGTTCTGCTCTTATACATGTGATAGGAAATACAGGATATTGAAAAGATGGGTGATGTGTTGGTGGTAAAGGAGAAGGTGAGTCGGGGGATTTTGCAGCGAAAATTTGTTGGAAATTTAGCTATTGTGGTGGTGGAAGCGGCGGTGTTGTCGTGGTCGAAGAATGGAGCGGTGATCCACTCACAGGGGGGAGAGATGCTGGGGTATGTTCAATAATAATATATCAATATGCGTATTTAGTTTTGTAGGGATATTTAAGTAATCTTAAAATAATAAAAAACTAAATTAAATATTTTAGGGGTGTATTTATATTTAGTAATACCGGGTTGTAAATAGTCGTCCCTTTTCTAATATTCCCAAATTAAAAATATTAACCGTCTCAAAATTTGATCTACGACAATTTGATACATGAATTCATTTTTAGTAATGATAATAAAAATTTTTTTAAAAAAATCCAGTAGGTGAGTAAAAGTCTAAAACAATGAAGCTTTGATTAGAGTACAAGTTTGAGGGAGTGAAAATAAAAGTTTGGAGGTTGGTTGACCATTGATACAGACAGCCCACCTCACATCAAACTCCGTTTTTTTCTTAAAATTTGGTTATCGACTTGTTTTTGTCACTTTTTTTTTTCCATGTTATTAAATCATGCTAGAGTTGTTAAAAAGCTTAAAGACTATGTAACGGCTTGATTAACGAAAAAAGGAGAGAGAGAAAAGAAAAAATAGAGGTTCAAGAAAGAAAGAAGACAGGATGGGAAGGGATGCGTTTGACTCGAATCGATTAAACCATGCGTTAATTACCTCAACCCTCATCACTTACATATCAATTATCCCCCACCACCAACCCTCAACTTATGTAAAACAAACTCTAGTCACTCTTTAATTTTCGTCACTTTCTTATTTTTTCTCTCACTCTAATTCACCGTTTTCTTAGTAAATAAAATATAATACTTAATTAAAATTAATTTATATTACAAATTCTATTAAATTATATATTTTAACAATATTTTTTATGTATTAACTTTAATTCTCTCAAATTCTAAATAATGTATGAATTAATTTGGGCTAATTGCATTAAAATACATCGCCTTTTCCTCTAAGAGATAGATAGGGTGCCCTATAATTTTTATCAAATTTTCTTTATACCCCCATTTTTTTAGTAATAGTCTCGAAACATGCTAAATTAAAAAATAAAAAAATAAAAAATAAAATTGAGACGATTTTAAACTTGATTAAAATAAATAAATCAATTTTTTATTTTCTCAATTTAATCACAAACTTTTCCATTTTTATCAGTTAAATACATTTAATTTTTATTTTATAATTTAATTTGAATTCTTATATTAATAAAATTTCTGACTAATTTAATTTATATTTATCAATACATATTAAATATTATAATACATAAATTATTTATAATATTAAAATATTTGTAAAATATTTCATATACAACATTTATTTATAATAAATTTGATAAAGTATACTGTAAATAAACAATCGTAATACGTTACAAGTACTTACAACATGTTTTGGTGAGTACTTATGAATAAATTGGCTGTATATAAACTTTTTGAAAGTTTAATATAAAAAACAATTAGCTATACCCATATATGGCATATATTTATATACAACAATTTGTAATTAGATAATATTTATAAATAAATTTCTTATAATTTTTTAAATATTAATTATATAATTTATGCATTTACTATATTTTAAATATGTATGTATTGATTTTTATTAATTAAGTTAGTCATATATTTTATTAATATAAGAGTTCGGATTAAATTATTTAAAAAAGAAAAGAAAACATGTATTTAATTAAAAAAAATTGTGATTAAATTGAGAAAATACAAAAAAAATCATGTATTTAATTAAAAAAAAAGTTCGTGATTAAATCGAAAAAAGAAACAAAAGTCATATATTTTTTTTACATAAAAAAAATTTATGATTAAATTGAAAAAAGATAAAAAGGTGGTGCATTTTAATGCCATTATAACCCAATTAATTTAACGGGTTTGACATGTATTATTTATAGTAAATTTAAATTTATAAATATTTTATGTAGTACAATCCGCAAGCTGACTCAAACTTAACCCATTTAACTTGAAATTTATTATAATTACGGTTATATTCACCTTTTAATATCTTATTATTTAAATAAACTCGATTAACTCAAAACTTGTTAGGACTGACTTGTTTAATATACCTACCGCAATTGAGTGATATTCTAAACTAAAATAGCAAAATAATAATTTCATAATTTTATACATACAAAGTTAAATTATTAATTTTAAGTAAACTAACCATAAAATAATAATAATAAAAAAAAATCAAAAAATAATTTCAAGGTGCAATAAGATTGGTTCATATTCCTATTTATTACTTTATTTTATTACTTAAAAATACTAAATTATTCTCAAAAGTCAATAAAATTAATTAAAATGTACTCCCTCCGTATCCTTTCAAATGACGCAATTTCCATTTTGAGTTGTCCCACAAAAGTTTGCACCTTCCTAAAATGGCAAAAAGTCAAGTACAATCACCTTTCCCCTCATATACTTTATTTACAAAAAAGTCACATCTACCTAACACACTGACATACTTTAACATTTACTATTATTACAAAAAATAACCATAATACCACCAAAAGTTAGTACTCCCTCCGTCCCGCCTAGAGCTGTTAAACGAAACGAGTCGCTCGGTAACTCGACTCTGCTCAACTCGTTAAGGCTCGAGCTCGGCTCGACTCGTGATTACTTGAACTAGAGTTCGAGCTCGTCTAAATACTCGTTACGTTATTGAGCAGAGCTCGACTCGATAAGGTTCGATAATAATATAAATATAAATATTATATATATTAATATAATAATTATTAAATATGTTAATTAAAATCCGGCTCGATTAGGCTCGAAAGCTTGTTAAGGCTCTAAAGTTCAACTCGTTTTACTTAATGAGTATTGGAGTGCAACCTGATTAAGTATTAAAACGATTCAACTCTCTATCAGCTTAAGCTTTTAGATGAGGTGGTCGTTTAACAATGAATTGAGTCAAGCTCGAATTCAGTGGAATAATTTTTGAGTTGAGTTCGAGCTCGTTTATAGGCTCGTTATCAAATCGCTCAGCTCGTTTACAGGTCTAGTCTCGCTGAAAAGTCCTCATTTTACTATATTGGGTCTCTCATTTTTCGTTTTAGTAAAAAGGGCCCACCACTACCCATCACATCTCTCTAATACAACTACCCAATACACATAAAATAATAATACTCTTTAATCCACTTGTATAAAGTAAACGACCACCTTTGCCCAGGACGAAAGGAGTATTACTTTTCTTATATCCATATAAGGTGAGGAGTGCAAATATAAATGCGATGGAGGTAGTAATTTTTTCCTTAATATCAGTGATAATAAAGATGAATATTTTTCGAGTAATGGAGAGAGTATAATATTCCTTCCGTTCCGCCCAAAGAGATGCATTTACTGTAACTTTTGTGAGAGCTTTATGTAGTCAAACGATGCAGTTTGACCGGGACAGAGGGAGTACTTTAAGTTGGTCTCTTATAAATTGGGTTCACGGTGTAAATCATGTGATTCTTCTTTAATTTTAATCCCTAGCAATACATATAGTATATATGATTGGAAGTGGGAGATTACAAGATTTAGAGTAAGAAAAAATTAAGCTATATAAATCGAATTTATAAGAGTGTTTTAACAATAAAATTCAGAAAGCTGAGTGAGTAGTCTCCACTGCACACCTTAAATTAAAAAAAAAAAAAAAATTAATCTATAAAAACTTTTGCAAACATCTTCTAAATATTTGCCTCAGCTAGCTAGCTGGTTTCATAATCATCACGCTTACTTTCGTTCTCTAAATTATGAGGGTGGATAAGTACTTGTTTTGACTCGAACTCTCCGCTGTGCTTAGGCGTCCCTCCGGTGCATTGCATTTCCTTTTTCTCTCTACTGGAACAGGTGAGAGCTTCTCCTTCTGCATTGCATTGCTCACATTTTTTTATTTTTTTTAAAAAAAAATATTATGGTGGAACCCCTTAATTGTCTGTTTAAATTTCTCCAGATCTGGTCCCTTTAGTTATGAAATTATAAAGTTGCTTCTATTTCTTCAGCGGCGCATTCAATGTATATGATAGATCTAACCCCTGAGCAGACGAATTTCCAGTTACAAGTTTTTTCTGTAATTATATTGATGAAGATCTGGTACTTAGCTCCATGATTTCGGAGCTTCAGCAGCTTTCTGTTCATTGGCTAGATCCACAAATTAATTTATTTAGCCTTGCATTTTCTGATTCGGGTGCGTGCAATACTGAAAAGAGAGGTGTATGTATGTATGTCTGTGCTGCAGAAAGAATTCAAGCATAACCAAAAGGAGATGACAAAAGGGGAAACGATGGGATCCATAAAAATAAATTTTATGGTTTGTGGTATTCTTTTCCTACTCTGTTTTGCATCGACGAATGCCCAGAAGAGCGGGGCGACCCCCCCTCCGACACCAGCGCCCGCTCCAGCGCCAGCGCTGGAGCATGTGAACCTGAGCCAGTTGCTATCGGTGGCTGGGCCATTCCACACTTTCCTCAACTATCTTGAGTCAACAAAAGTAATCGATTATTTCCAAAACCAAGCCGACACTGAAGAAGGAATCACCATCTTTGTCCCCAAAGACGGGGCATTTTCCTTGTTAAAGAAGCCGTCTCTTTCCAATCTCACCCAGGATGAGCTCAAGTCGCTCATCCTTTTCCACGCCTTGCCCCATTACTACAGTCTCTCAGATTTCAGGAATCTCAGCGATCGAAATCCCATCCCCTCCTCTGCCGGCGGTGCTTATACTCTGAATTTCACCGACAATTCTGGAACCATTCTGATCAACTCTGGATGGACTAGAACCAAAGTTATCAGTGCCGTTCACGCAACAGATCCGGTGGCGATTTATGAGACTGATAAAGTTCTGTTGCCAGAAGCCATTTTCGGCACCGACATTCCTCCGATGCCAGCGCCTGCGCCGGCGCCGGCACATTTGCCGATGGCTGATGTTCCCGCAGCTGATAAAGGGAGTTCGAGCGATTCCTCCTCGTCCCCGACTTCTCCACATTCATCTTCTGAGAGGAAAATGATTTGGAATTTGGGGCATGTGGCAACAGCGATTGTGGGTGGGGTTCTGATAATGTGGTGATGGTGAGATGGAGTTCTATTCGTGTGTGTTCTTGATATACGTTTAATTTAGTGATTTGTACCAGAACTTGCACTGCACATTCACTTCATTTTTAATTTCCTTTGATTTTTTCTCGATTAATGTTGTCATTAGTTATTCTTTCTCCACACATTAATTTGTTTGATTGTTTCAGGGGCCTATATGCTCTGCTCATAGGCTTATGTTGAAGAATGTATGCTTTCAACGAATACTTTAATAAAGCTTCTGAGTATCTGAAGGCGTTATCGGTGCTTTTTTTTCTGTGGAGTTGCAGTGTAGATGTTATCTGGTGGTTAGAGACAATTAGAGAGTAAAAATAGTCGAAATCAACAAAGCAATAATTTTTTACTCACCAATTTTCTTAAGGGAAAAGGGTCCATTAAACCCCTAAACTTAGTTTGATAGATCAAATAGGACCTTAATATATTTTTTAATACATCCAAGACCTTTTTATCTTTTGAATGGATCAAACACATTTATTAAATATACAAAGTAACATTATGTTAAATAAAAAATAATAAAATTCTTAACAAGTGGGGCCCATTAGTTCATATTACTTCCAAGTGGTTGGAAATTTATTATCTCCATCATCTCTAACTCTAATTCCATTCAGGAGATACAGTTCCATTTATTACATTAGGAACTATGACAGGAATCGAAATAGGAACATGCATTCCAGAAACACCATTTTTTTGCATTTTCATATTAATTAATTTTCTTCTACTCTCTTCAAGTTCAGCCATCGCCTGAGGCCTCCCATACTCATTAACTGCAACATCATCGCCATTGCCGCCGCATCTCACTTCCTTCAAACTCCCGCTCCATCACATGCCGCCTTTCCACCTCCGACGACGGAGGCGGAGGCGTTCAACGTTGAAGAAAGAGTAGTTGAGTTGAAACCTGTAGTGATAAATGGTTTGCTAGTTGACTAGGAAGAAGAAGAGTCTGGCGGGTCAAAAGATGAGTTGACTTGCTACATATATGCTCTTATTGAGTGTCAATTTTTTTTTCATAGAAAGACCAAACTCATGGCACCCATCTTTATTTGAGTTGAGGCTGAAGTCGGAAGCTGATGCATATATGAATTGAAGGAATTAGAGTGAGAGGTGATGGAGATGACAAATTTCCAACCACTTGGCAGTAATATGAATTAATGGGCCCACTTGTTACATAATTTATTTTTTTTATTTAACAAAATGTTATTATGTACTCCTATAATTTATAAAAGAGCAAGGGTGAGTTTGATCCATTGCAAATCAAACTAAGTTTAGGGGTCTAATAGACCCTTTTCCCCTTTCTTAACTATATATTTACCCATACTATGAAAAAACACAAATACTTTTAACCCATAATCTAATCTACACATATATCATCGATATAAATACCTATACTATAACCACGCAAAATCATCATCAACGAGACAAAAACTCCAATCCCATAGGGTCTATTAACCCAGCGTAAGGCCCAACGCATGATCCCATCCCCGGGGGATCCCAACAGGTTGATCGGTGATCCACCGATCACCCTACCGATCAATTCACCGATCACCACATCGACAAAGGGTATGATGCACCCCTTGAGCCACCCTACCGAGATAAAAAATCCTATTCCTCTAGGTCTATTAACCTGGCGTAATGCCCCAATGCCGGATCCCACCTCCGAAAGATCCCAACGGTTTGATCGGTGATCCGTCGATCGCCCTATCGATCAATTCACCTATTGCTCCACCGACTAAGGGTACGATGCACCCTTAGAGCCACCTTCCCGAATCCACTCCCATCCCTCCGGGTCTATTAACTTGGTGTAAGGCCCCGACGTGGGATCCCACTCCTGGGAGATCCCAATGGGTTGATCGGTGACCTACCGATCGCCCTACCGATCAATTCATCGATCGTCCCACCGACTAAGGGTACGATACACCCCTAGAGCTATCCTACCAAGACAAAAACTCCAATTCCTCTGAATCTATTAACCCGGCATAAGGCCCTAATGCAGGATCCCACCACCGGGGGATCCCAATGGGTTTATCGGTGACCCATCGATCGCCCTACTGATCAATTCACCTATTGCCCAAAAGACTAAGGTTACGATACACCCTTAGAGCCACCTTCCCGAATAATCTCCCATCCCTCTAGGTCTATTAACCTAGTGTAAGGCCCCAACGCGGGATCCCACCCCCGGGGGATCCCAATGGGTTGATTGGTGACAAACCGATCGCCCCACCGATCAATTCACTGATCAAACCGTTGGGTTTCCCCAAGGGTGGGATCCCATGTTGGGGTCTTACGCTGGGTTAATAGACTTGGATGGATCGGATTTTATTCGGGAAGCTGGCTCTAAGTGTGCATCGTACCCTTAGTCGGTGGCGCAATCAGTGATTTTATCGGTAGGGCGATCGGTGGGTCACCGATCAACCCGTTGGGATCCCTAGGGGTAGGATCCCGGGTTGGGGCCTTACGCCAGGTTAATAGACCTAGAGGAATGGGAGATGATTCAAGAAGGTGGCTCTGAGGGTGCATCGTACCCTTAGTCGGTGGGGCAATTGGTGAATTGATCGGTAGGGCAATCGGTGGGTCATCGATCAACTCGTTGGTATCCCCTGAAGGTCGGATCCAATGTTGGGGCCTTACACCAGGTTAATAGACCCAGAGGGATGAGATTTTTTATCTTTGTAGGGTGGCTCTAAGGGGTGCATCGTACCCTTAGTCGGTGTGGCGATTAGTGAATTGATCGGTAGGCGGCGATCGGTGGGTCACCGATCAACCTGTTGGGATTCCCCTGGGGAGAGATCCAACGTAGGGGCCTTATGCAGGGTTAATAGACTCGGAGGGATGGGAGTTGATTTGAGAAGGTGGCACTAAGGGTGCATCGTACCCTTAGTCGGTGGGGCAATCGGTGAATTTATCAGTACAGCGATCGGTGGATCATCGATCAACCCGTTGGGATCCCCCGGGGGGGATCCCATGTTGGGGCCTTATGCCGAGTTAATAGACCTGTAGGGATTGGAGTTTTTGTCTCAGTAGGGTGGCTCTATGGGTGCATCGTACCCTTAGTCGGTGGTGCAATCGGTGAATTGATCAGTAGGGCAATCGGTGGGTCACCGATCAACCCATTGGGATCCCCCGGGGGTGTGATCCCACGTTGGGGCCTTACGCTGGGTTAATAGACCCAGAGGGATGGGAGTTTTTGAATTGGTAGGGTGACTCTATGGGTGCATTGTACCCTTAGTCGGTGGGAAGATTGGTGAATTGATAGGTTGGGCGATCGGTGGGTCACCGATCAACCCGTTGTGATCCCCCTAGGGTGAGATTCTACATTAGGGCCTTATGTCGGGTTAATAGACCCAGAGGGATGCGAGTTGATTCGGGAAGGTGGCTCCCTTAGTCGGAGGGGCAATCAGTGAATTAATAGCGAGGGTGATCAGTGGGTCACCGATCAATCCGTTGGAGCCTTACGCTGGGTTAATAAACCCAGAAGAATGGAAGTTTTTGTCTCGATAGGGTGGCTCTATGCACCATCGTACCCTTAGTCGGTGGAAAGAACGGTGAATTGATCAGTAGGATGATCGATGTGCCACCAATCAACCCGTTGGGATCCCAAAGAGTGGGATCCCACATTTGGGCCTTACGCCGGGTCAATAAACCTGGTGGGATGGGAGTTTTTGTCTAAGTAGGGTGGCTCTAGGGGTGCATTGTACCCTTAGTCGGTGGGGCGATCGGTGAATTGATCGATAGGGTGATCGGTGGGTCACCGATCAACCCGTTTAGATCCCTCGGGGGTAGGATCCCACGTTGGGGCCATACGCTGAGTTAATAGACCCGGAGGGATGAGAGTTGATTCGGAAAGGTGGCTCTAAGGGTGCATTGCACCCTTAGTCTGTGGGGCAATCGGTGAATTATTCGGTAGGGCGATCGGTGGGTCACCAATCAATCCGTTGGGATCCCTCGGGGGTGGGATCCCGTGTTGATCCCTATGCTAGGTTAATAGACCTAGAGGGATGGAAGTTTTTGTCTTGGTAGGGTGGCTCTAGGGATACATCATACCCTTAGTCGGTGGGGCAATCAGTGAATTAATCGGTAGGGCGATCGGTGGGTCACCGATCAACCCGTTAGGATCCCCAGGGGTGGGATCCCGTGTAGGGGCCTTACACTGGGTTAATAGACCCAGATTGATAGGATTTTATTAAGGAGGGTGGTGATAGGGGTTTTCTCAACACACAAATTAATCCTCAAGTATAAGGATATCAATTGTAGTCACGAAGATGACCAAGTTACAATATCGAACCCACGGGATGGTTAAATATCAATTTCGTTATATTCTAGTATACTTTAGACTATGTTTGGTAATTGTAATGGTTTAAGGAATAATAACTTCTAATCGAAATAGCAAAAAGAAATAATAAGAGTAGAGAAAAGTGAGTTGTGATCAAGAAGAATAGTAGGTAGTTCGTCGGGTCATCCAGTTTCACTAGCAATTCATATTTTCATGTGATGGTGTCCGACTCTGCCCTGTGGTTTGTGGACGCATCACTAGACCATGCAAGTTTACTCTATAGACTCAAGTAAATATGCGCTTGACACGTGTGAATAATCTTGGAGCAAGAGATATACTTCACCCCCCTTTCTAGGTACTATCATAATCAATTATCTTCTACGTCTAGAATCTAACCCGACTTGATCTCTCTTTTTAGGTACTATAAAGTTATACTCTTCATCCTATTCATCAACCCGAATTTAATTCAATCAATGAATATTCATATAAGACGGTTCTAATAAGACTTCGGAATCCCTTCACTTAGAATTATAATAATAAACCCTGCTCAGTAGTGAACGCACTCAACCAATAACCATGTTATGTATTCAGACTCTACACAACGATCATTGATGCACAAAACGACTATGAGTATGGATTAAATATGCAATCTTATATAAAACAAACCACAGGTAGTGTTGTACGGAGTTTTACACACGAAATATGAATTACATCATGAAACTTTCATAACCCTAGAACTACCAATGCGGTTCTAGCCCATGATTGATCTAGGAACAATCATGGTTAGATTGATCATTCTTACTTGAACCTTCAGCGAACCTCTGTCACAGCCCTCCGGATGGATCACCACCTCTACTCTTATCTCTCTTGATTGATGATCTAAAGCTCTCTTTATTCTCTGTATGAACCTCCTTTTATACTTGTAATCACGTCTCTAGGGCTTGGAATGGGCTTTCTAAGTGATCTCACGCGTTTCGGCCTCGAAAATCCGGATAAGGTAAGTTCTCGCACGTAGGTTCAACCTCGTCAAACAGGTCGAACAACTGGCCACAGGTCGAACCCCAAGTCGAACCCCGCTACTGGAAGAATTCTGCACTGGTTCGACCTCTTGAACAGGTCGAATAACTTAGGACTTGGTCGAACCCCAGGTCGAACCTCATCACTGAACAATTCCCGCTCCCGATTCGACCAACTGGCAAGTCGAACTCAAACATCGTGGTCGAATCCTCTTTTCTGCGAACTGGTTCGACCATGGTTCGACCTGATGGACAGGTCGAACCACTTGAGTCGTGGTCGAATCCTCTTCTGTAAGCTCAGCAATGCTGGTTCGACCTGCTGGAGAGGTCGAACCCTCCTCCAACCAGGTCGAACCCTCCTATTTCTTGGGCGGTTCGCATGACTTCGACTCCGTCTCTTCGATTCTTGGCACTTTCACTCCGTTTTTGCTAAGAAACCACTCAAATAGTTCCACTAACACCTGATACATGCTAATTCACAATATATATAGGTTTTACATCTATTTCCACATCAAAACTCTCCAAAACTAGCACAAAACATAGTACCAAACTTGTGAATTTACACACTCATCAAACCCATGTTGTTCGTCCCGAGGCAACCAATTTAAACCACAGGAGTTGTGTATAATTCAACAAGATCAAGTACAACACATATTACACATGCCACTTCATTGAATCAAACAAGAATTACTTGCATCATATATTTCACTCATGTAAAATCAATCCAATCACACACCATTCGGAGTACTAAGTAATCTCGCTGACAAGATAAGTCTTTACTCTCTTTCGCTCACGTGCGTGAGGCACTATAGGCTAGTATAAACACTCATATCAATTCATATTCACGCGTAACCATAAGCTTGGCAAAGGTCTCAAAAAGCAACTCACATCAAATTAATACTAGGATCACAAAGAACTTGTTTCTACGTTGTAATGTTGGCTCTTTGGAAAGGGTAGGAAAATTTGGACATAGTGACTTAAGACACTAGTAGAGAGTTACCTTGGAGATTCTTGATTTCTCATTCGGCTTCATATTCTCCTCCAATTCTTCTCTTGCACTTGCAATTTTCGATTTTCCTTCTCTTCCTTGCATCAACATCATTCTTCTTTTGATCGCTCGGGTACCAATTGTAGGCACTACCCTTCTCGAACATCATTCGGCTGCTTTTTAAAACTTCAACCCCATGTATAAACAATTTGGGGTACCAATTTCAGGCACTACCCCTAACAAGATTTAACCATGTACTTTTCTTACTAAACCGCATTCCATCTTCCTTTTCTTCTTGCACACTTATTCACCTTACTCTCTCTATCAATGAATAGGGTATTTTCAAAGCTCAAATAAGGTAATTAAGGCTCTTTTATTTGGCTTGCCAAAGAAAAAGCTTTTAAAAGGCTCAAACAGGGCTACCAAAGGTTTATAAAATCATTAGGAAACAAGTCACAATATCAACATTCACCATGAAATTCAATCATACTCAACATCAATCCTCTTATTCACATCGAATTTCATACCTAAACCTTCAATCCTAGAGTAATTGAGTTGGAAAAAATATACCTTTTGACTTGCCCATGGTGAACAACCGATCAAGAACACACAACAACCAAAAATTGCGATTTCAGCCCTAACTCGCGATGAAACACGCCCAAATCCGCGACTAAATCGAAAATTCAAGGTGTAGTGTTGAGTAATAGGTGTGCAATCAAGTGTAATCGAAGAATTTATGTAATGGTGTAGAGGTTCGAAGAGGGTTTGAGGTTTGGTGTTTCGAAAAAATAATCGAACCCTCCGAAAAATCAAACTTAAGTTGCGTACCTGGCTTGGTTCGACCTCAGGTTCGACCTCCTGAACAGGTCGAACAATGGATGACTAGGTCGAACCTACCTTCTGGACAAATGCTCTTCTCGGTTTGACTTGCTGATCAGGTCGAACAATCCTTGAATTGGTCGAACCCATTTTCTGGAAAACAGAGTGCCTTGAACTGACTGGTTCGACCTCAGGTTCGACCTCCTGGACAAGTCGAACAAATATGGCTTAGGTCGAACCACCTCACTGGACAACTTTCGACTCCGAATCAACTTTCTCTGCTTTTGTTCGACCTCCGGCACTGGTCGAACCACTCCTGGTGTTGGTCGAACCATCCTTCTGACCTTCAAAACTGAGTATTCTTCATTCACTACACACTTCAAGCTTCAACACAACTCATTAGATACAATCTAGAGCACAACTTCGGAAATTATTCCACAAAACATCATTCATGAGTAACTCCGTAAAAGAAAACACAATAAAAAACCACTGAACATTAGGCAAGTTGTAAAAAATCGTCACATCAAAATCGATTAAAATTTCAATATGGCCGCAAAAACCAACTCCCCTAACAAAAAATACAAAGAAAAGATTATACTGTCGATGCTTATCGAGGTAAGTACATCACACCCCCCAAACTTAGTAAAAACGTAAGTCGAAACTAAGTTTGAAAAGAGATGTAATTGCCGATTAGTAAGCACCTTAAATATAAAAATTTCTTACCCACACAAAAGAAATAAAGCAATAAAACGAAAGAGTAAGCTCTCAACAAGCGCTCATATTTAACGTCGGAGAGTCACGATGGTACCAAATCAGATCAAGGTATCATCAAAAATGACACACGCATCATCCGGCGACTTATAATGTTTCAACCGATGCCCATTCGCCGCGATAACGTCTCCATTTTTGTCAATAAGCTCAAAACTCCCCCCTCCTAAGGCTCGATGAATCATGAAAGGTCCCGTCCACTTAGACTTCAACTTGCCTGCAAAAAGCTTCAATCGAGAGTTAAAAAGTAGTACCTCATCTCCTTGCTTGAACTCCTTGTATGAGATCTTAGAATCATGCCACCTCTTCATTCTTTCCTTATAAATCTCTGAATTCTTGTAAGCACGACTCCTAAATTCATCCAATTGATTCATGTGAGTTATCCTCAACTCCTTCACATCCTTGAGGGTCAAGTTCAAGCATCGCAAAGCCCAAAACGCTTTGTGTTGAATCTCTACGGGTAAGTGGCACGGCTTCCCATAGACAATTTGATACGGTGACATATCTAACACCGTCTTGTAAGCGGTCCGAAACCCTCATAACACATCATCGAGCTTCATAGCCCAATCCTTTCTATTAGTTCCTACCACTTTTTCCAGAATCTGTTTGACTTGACGGTTGGAGACCTCTGCTTGCCCATTCGCTTGCGGATGATAGGGTGTAGTAACCCTATGCTTAACACCATAATCCTTAAGCACCTTCTCAAGAAATTTATTGACGAAGTGGGAACCTCCATCACTAACTAATGCTCTAGGAACTCCATAACGGGCAAAAATATGCTTTTTCAAGAAAGATAAAGCAATTTTCGAGTCATTTACACGAGTAGGAATCGCTTCCACCCACTTTGAAACATAATCCACGGCAAGAAGAATGTAGAGAAACCCATTCGACGGGGAAAAATGCCCCATAAAATCGATCCCCCATACATCAAATATCTCCACAAATATGCTAGGCTGCAGTGGCATCTCATCTCTCCTACCTATATTTCCCATGCGCTGACATCTATCGCAAGACGCCACATAGCTCTCACAATCTCTAAACAATGTAGGCCAATAGAGAGCGGATTGAAGTACCTTAGCTGCAGTCTTTTGCGCTCCGAAATGCCCCCCATTTGGTTGTGCATGGCAAAACTCAAGCACACTCTCCATTTCCATCTCGGGTACACATCTTCGGACAATAGAATCTGTACATATCTTGTAAACAAACGGATCATACCATATAAATGTCTCAACTTCCCTCCTAAATTTTGCAAGTTGATATCGGTTGAGATCCCTTGGAATTTCTCCAATGACAATGTAATTAACATAATCCGCGTACCATGGATCCATACCTTGCGCTGCGACCACACACGCTCGCTCAGTCCCTTCAACAGCCACAACCATGATCTTCTCATCAGGGAACATCTCTTCAATATACTCAAAAGAATTATCACAATGCTCCCTAGTCTCCAACCTTGACAAGTGATCTGCCAACACATTTTTTGTTCCTTTCTTATCCCGAATCTCCATGTCAAACTCCTGAAGTAGTAGAATCCACCTTATAATTCTAGGCTTCGTCTCCTTCTTCTCCATCAAATATCGAATCGCTGAATGATCCGTATACACAATTGTCTTCATGCCAACTAAATACTGACGAAACTTATCGAATGCATACACAACAGCCAAAAACTCCTTTTCAGTCACCGTGTAATTCTTCTGTGCCGCATCGAAAGTCTTACTCGCGTAGTAAATGGCGCAGAACTTCTTCTCCCTTAGCTGCCCGAGCACCACACCCAGTGCTACATCACTTGCATCACACATAAGTACAAACGGTTGAGTCCAGTCCGGTGTGATCAAGATAGGGGCAGTAATTAGCGCCTCCTTCAAAACTTGAAAAGCTGTAAGACACTCATCATTAAACATAAAAGGAATATCCTTTTCAAGTAAATGAGATAAGGGCTTAGAGTATTTTGAGAAGTCTTTTATGAATCTCCTGTAAAAACTGGCGTGTCCAAGGAAGGACCGCACTCCTCTTTCATTGGTCGGTGGTGGAAGCTTCTCAATTGCAACCACTTTAGTACGATCTACTTGCAATCCCTTAGCGGAAACATGATGCCCAAGAACAATCCCATCCTTCACCATGAAGTGGCACTTCTCCCAATTCAAGACAAGATTTGTTTCTTGACACCTCTTCAAAACAATAGCAAGGTTAGACAAACAAATATCAAAAGAAGAACCAAAAACTGAAAAATCGTCCATGAACACTTCCATGATCTTTTCTATCAAACCATCAAAAATCGCCATCATGCATCTTTGAAAAGTAGCAGGCGCATTACACAATCCAAATGGCATCTTCCTAAAAGCAAAGGTCCCGTAGGGGCAAGTAAAAGTGGTCTTTTCTTGATCCTCGGGAGCAATTATGATTTGGTTGTACCCCGAGTATCCATCCAAGAAACAATAAAACTCATACCCTGCAAGACGATCTAACATTTGATCCATAAAAGGAAGAGGAAAATGGTCCTTACACGTGTTCTTATTTAATTTCCTGTAATCCACACATGTACGCCATCCCGTAGGAATCCTCGTGGCTATAGCTTCTCCATCCTCAGCTTTCAATACAGTCATGCCCCTTTTTTTAGCAACGACATGCAATGGACTCACATGGGGACTATCACTAATAGGATATATAATTCCAGCATCCAACCACGTAAGGATTTGCTTTCTTATCACCTCTTGAATTGTGGGATTCACCCTACGCTGATTTTGAACACTCGCCTTAGCTTCATCCAACAACCTAATCCGATGCATACAATACGAAGGACTAATACCTTTCAAATCATCAAGTGACCACCCTATTGCAGACTTGTACTTCCTTAAGACATCTAATAACTCCTCAAGTTGATCATCATTAAGGGAAGAAGATACAATTACCGGATATTTTGCATTATCACCAAGAAAAGCGTACTTCAAGTGTTCCGGCAATGGTTTCAACTCCTCTTTCCTTTCTTCCACTGGAGTGCTTTCGTTATCCAAAGGCAAGTACCTCATGGTCCATTTGACTTCTTCCACCTTAATTCTTTCTAATTCAAACCTGACATCACCCAAAGTAAGTAAGTTTTCAAGAAATTCAATACATACCTCGTTAGAAAGTCCGTCAAGCTCCGTAGTTGGATAAGTAAGAGACTCCATCAAACATGTCTCAAGAGGATCCTTTGACAAGATCAGAGACATATCCTCCTTCACAATCTCCTCCACCACGTCAATACTATAACACTGGGACTCCATTGGCATCTTCATTGCTTTGTCCAAGTTGAAAAGTACTTCTTCTTTGTCCATTCGCAGCTTAAGTTCTCTCTTCCGAACATCTATCATAGCTCCAGCCGTAGCAAGGAATGGCCTTCCCAAGATTAAAGGAACATTATCCTTGTCATCATCCATTTCTAGTACAAGGAAATCCATAGGAAAGACTAGCTTCTCCACCTTTACAAGAACATCTTCAACAATACCTTTCGGAAACGCCATTGATCTATCTGCCAATTGGAGAGCCACAGTTGTCGGGGTCAACTCCCCCAAACCAAGCTTCTGAAAGATGGACAACGGCATCAAATTGATGCTTGCCCCTAGATCGCACAAAGCTCGCCGTGCTGGCCCCTTCCCGATCTCACATAGAATAGTAAAGCTCCCCGGATCTTTCATCTTTGGTGGCAACTTCTTTTGAATAATTGAGCTACAATTCTCAGATAAGTTTACCGTTTCAACTCCGGTTAAGCTTCGCTTCTTCATCAATATGTCTTTAAGGAATCGAGAATAATATGGCATCTCCATGATTGCCTCTGAAAAAGGGATGTTCAAGCTTATCTTGTTCATTATCTCTGAAAACTTCAACGGTGGAGGTATCTTTGTTTTGGGAATCCCCCATTCATCACGATCAACCTTCTCCGCTTTCTCCTTTTCGGCTCTTAATCGCTTAGCTCTTTCCCATTTTTTCTCAGCTATTATATCTGTACTTTGCTCATTCCGTACCACTGGAGTTGCATCGACATCAAAAGGAATATCAGGTGCATTAATCAAAACATCTTGGTGAGGTTCGACTAGGGTTCGACCAGTTTGAGAGGTCGAACCAGGTTTGTATTGGTCAAACCTCTCTCCTGGAAGACTGATCTCATTCTGCTCTTGAGGTTCGACTAGGGTTCGACTAGCATTGGAGGTCGAACAATTTCCCCCGAGGTTGAACCGCTTCACTGTATAGTTTCTATCCTCCGGTTTAACCTGGGTTCGACCTGATAGGTTGGTCGAACAATTACGATCGTGGTCGAACCGTTCCTGTGACAAAACAGAGTGCTCTTGCTGATGAGGTTCGACCTGTTGGGTTGGTCGAACAATTACGATCGTGATCGAACCATTCCTGAGATAAAACAGAGTGCTCTTGCTGATGAGGTTTGACCATGGTTCGACCTGTTGGGTTGGTCGAACAATTACGATCGTGGTTGCACCGTTCCTGAGACAAAATAGAGTGCTCTTGCTGATGAGGTTCGACCATGGTTCGACCTGTATGCCAGGTCGAACCCTCTGAGTGTTGGTCGAACCGAGGCTTAGAAAATTTCAACTTTGATTCCGGCCTCATCGGTCCCTCGTACTGCGTTCCCAATCTCAGTGTGATGGCATTACACGACTTCGGATTCTTTATACTCTGAGACAGAAACTTCCCTTTGCCTACAGATTGAGTCAATGTGTTCACATTCTCTGCAATTGTACCCATCAACAACGTGAGATCTTTCACTTGAGTGGACAAATCTCTGTGGTGATCATCAATCTTTTTCTCAAGTTTGGCCTCAAGGCGGTTCACTCTTTCATCATTCTTTACCATGTACCTGTTCACAGTATCCTCAAAACCAGGCTTCCCTTCTTCCACCTTTTCTCCCGAATCAACACCCATCGGAAGTTGCACTGCATTGTTCGTATTGCTCCATGAAAATTTGGGCCTCCTTGGTTGCTGTTGATAACTACCAGAGGAACCACGATTGTTAAAGTTTCCTCGATAGTTCCCTTGGTAATTCCAGTTTTCTTGATTTGGGTACCTCGTTCCTTGAATACTTTGACCCATGGCATAATTTGCTTCCTGCAATTCTTCTTGGATGGTTCCATTATTCATCATCTCTTGCTGTATGATTGGCACACGTTGAGATATCTCGCTGATCTGCTTCTGTTGAGACTCAAGTAGCTTGTTGATATTGGACAAGCTCGAAACGATCTCATCCTCTCTCTTTGTTTTCACCATTGCTTGTTCAACCTGAGCTACCTTTCTAAGGACATACATACCTCTAACTCTATCAGTAGGCCAATCCCTCGAATTCATCGATATGTCTTCAAATAATTTCTCGGCCTCAACGGATGACTTTGTAAGTAATGCTCCATTAGAAGAAGCATCAAGTAACACTCTTGATTCACAGTCCAATCCATTATAGAATATACTGATATATTGAGCTTTAGATAACCCATGTTGAGGGCACTTCCTGAGCATGTCCTTGAATCTATCCCACGCTTCATGAAATTTCTCACCTCCACTGATAGAAAATTGGTTAATATCTTGCTTCATCTTAAACACCTTCGAAGATGGCATATACCTTTCTAAGAACCTTAACTTCAATTGCTCCCACGTGGTGCACTCAGCTGCGTTAATAGTATCGTACCAATCCCTCGCCTTTTCAGTAAGCGAGAATTTGAACAAAAGGATCTTCCTAGCATCTTCATGTTCTCCTACGTCTTTTTGAGTACTTGCATAACCCAAGAACTTGTTCAGATGCTGCTGCGGATCCTCGAAAGACCCTCCTGAAAAGGAGTTTCTTTCAATCATGCTAATAAGAGCGGGATGAAGATCGAAAGCTGTGTTAGTTCCCCTTGCTCCTAAAAGCTCATAATTTCCAACCCCATTATTTCTGAAAACCTCTCGGATGGCTAGATTATCCGGATTCGCTGCCATGTTGACTGTTTCTACTTCCAAATTAACTTCAGTTGTAGCCTCAATCGTCTGCGAAATCTGCTCGTCAACCTTGACTCCAAAATTCAGAGCTTCAGTTGGGTCAATTGTCTTTGCCTTGCTCTTATTCTTCTTCGTCTTTCTTGATGATACTCCAATCTCAGGATTATATGGTTCAAGATTACCTTTCTTTGATCTTGTGAGCATACACCTAAAACGAATAAGAAAGAAAACAACAAAACAAGGTAAATAGTCCTAATAAACTAGAAATAATACAAAAAAAATATTTTACGCCGTCCCCGGCAACGGCGCCAAGAACTTGATAGGGGTTTTCTCAATTCACAAATTAATCCTCAAGTATAAGGATATCAATTGTAGTCGCGAAGATGACCAAGTTACAATATCGAACCCATGGGACGGTTAAATATCAATTTCGTTATATTCTAGTATACTTTAGACTATGTTTGGTAATTGTAATGGTTTAAGGAATAATAACTTCTAATCGAAATAGCAAAAAGAAATAATAAGAGTAGAGAAAAGTGAGTTGTGATAAAGAAGAATAGTAGGTAGTTCGTCGGGTCATCCAGTTTCACTAGCAATTCATATTTTCATGTGATGGTGTCCGACTCTGCCCTGTGGTTTGTGGACGCATCACTAGACCATGCAAGTTTACTCTATAGACTCAAGTAAATATGCGCTTGACACGTGTGAATAATCTTGGAGCAAGAGATATACTTCACCCCCCTTTCTAGGTACTATCATAATCAATTATCTTCTACGTCTAGAATCTAACCCGACTTGATCTCTCTTTTTAGGTACTATAAAGTTATACTCTTCATCCTATTCATCAACCCGAATTTAATTCAATCAATGAATATTCATATAAGACGGTTCTAATAAGACTTCGGAATCCCTTCACTTAGAATTATAATAATAAACCCTGCTCAGTAGTGAACGCACTCAACCAATAACCATGTTATGTATTCAGACTCTACACAACGATCATTGATGCACAAAACGACTATGAGTATGGATTAAATATGCAATCTTATATAAAACAAACCACAGGTAGTGTTGTACGGAGTTTTACACACGAAATATGAATTACATCATGAAACTTTCATAACCCTAGAACTACCAAGGCGGTTCTAGCCCATGATTGATCTAGGAACAATCATGGTTAGATTGATCATTCTTACTTGAACCTTCAGCGAACCTCTGTCACAGCCCTCCGGATGGATCACCACCTCTACTCTTGTCTCTCTTGATTGATGATCTAAAGCTCTCTTTATTCTCTGTATGAACCTCCTTTTATACTTATAATCACGTCTCTAGGGCTTGGAATGGGCTTTCTAAGTGATCTCACGTGTTTCGGCCTCGAAAATCCGGATAAGGTAAGTTCTCGCACGTAGGTTCGACCTCGTCAAACAGGTCGAACAACTGGCCACAGGTCGAACCCCAAGTCGAACCCCGCTACTGGAAGAATTCTGCACTGGTTCGTCCTCTTGAACAGGTCGAACAACTTAGGACTTGGTCGAACCCCAGGTCGAACCTCATCACTGAACAATTCCCGCTCCCGATTCGACCAACTGGCAAGTCAAACTCAAACATCGTGGTCGAATCCTCTTTTCTGCGAACTGGTTTGACCATGGTTCGACCTGATGGACAGGTCGAACCACTTGAGTCGTGGTCGAATCCTCTTCTGTAAGCTCAGCAATGCTGGTTCGACCTGCTGGAGAGGTCGAACCCTCCTCCAACCAGGTCGAACCCTCCTATTTCTTGGGCGGTTCGCATGGCTTCGACTCCGTCTCTTCAATTCTTGGTACTTTCACTCCGTTTTTGCTAAGAAACTACTCAAATAGCTCCACTAACACCTGATTCATGCTAATTCACAATATATATAGGTTTTTCACCTATTTCTACATCAAAACTCTCCAAAACTAGCACAAAATATAGTGCCAAACTTGTGAATTTACACACTCATTAGGTGGCTCTAAGGGTACATCGTACCCTTAGTCGGTGGGGCAATAGGTGAATTGATCGGTAAGGCAATCGGTGGGTCACCGATCAACCCATTGGAATCCCCTAGGGAATGGATTCCGCATTGGGGAATTTGCAGAGTTAATAGACCCAGTGGTATAGGAGTTTTTTTCTCGATAGTGTGGCTCTAGGAGTGCATCGTACCCTTAGTCGGTGGGGCGATCGGTGAATTGATCGGCAGGGCGATCGGTAGGTCACCAATCAACTAGTTGGGATCCCCCAAGGGTGTGGGATCCCATGTTAGGGCCTTATGCCGGGTCAATAGTCCCGGAGGTATAGGAGTTTTTGTCTCGGTAGGGTGGCTCATGGGGTGCATCGTACCCTATGTCGGTGGGGCGATCGGTGAATTGATCGGTAGGGCGATCGGTTGGTCACCGATCAACCTGTTAGGATCCCCAGGGGTGGGATCCCACATTGGGGCCTTATGACGGGTTAATAAACCTAGAGGGATGGGAGTTTTTATCTCGGTAGGGTGGCTCTAGGGGTGCATCGTACCCTTAGTGGGTGGGGCGATCGGTGAATTGATCGATAGTGTTATCGGTGGGTCACCGATACATCCATTGGGATCCTCCGGGGGTGGGATCCTGTGTTGGGGCCTAACACCAGGTTAATAGACCCGGAGGGATGGGAGTTGATTCGGGAAGGTGGCTCTAAGGGTGCATCGTACCCTTGTCTTTGGGGCAATAGGTGAATTGATCGGTAGAGCGATCGGTAGGTCACCAATCAACCCGTTGGGATCCCCCGGTGGTGGGATCCCACATTAGGGCCTTACACTGAGTTAATAGACTCGGTGGGATTAGAGTTTTTGTCTCGATAGGATGGCTCTAGAGGTGCATCGTACCCTTAATCGGTGGGACAATAGGTGAATTGATCGGTAGGGCGATCGGTGGGTCACCGATCAACCCATTGGGATCCCCCAGGATTGGGATCCCACGTTGGGGCCTTACACTAGGTTAATAGACCCGGAGGGATGGGAGTTGATTCGGGAAGGTGGCTCTAAGGGTGCATCGTACCCTTAGTTGGTGGGGCAATAGGTGAATTGATCAGTAGGGCGATCGGTGGGTCACCGATCAACCCGTTGGGATCCCCCGGGGGTGGGATCCCGCGTTGGGGCCTTACGCTGGGTTAATAGACCCAGAGAATGGGAGTTTTTGTCTCGGTAGGGTGGGTCTATGGGTGCATTGTACCCTTAGTCGGTGGGAAGATCGGTGAATTGATCGGTAGGCCGATCGGTAGGTCACCGATCAACCCGTTGGGATCCCACAGGGTGGGATTCCATGTTGGGGCCTTACGCAGGAATATTAAACCTGGAGGGATGGTAGTTTTTGTCTTGGTAGGGTGGCTCTACGGGAGCATCGTACCCTTAATCGGTGGGACAATCGGTGAATTGATCGGTATGGTGATCGGTGGTTCACCGATCAACCCGTTTGGATCCCCCAGTGGAGGGATCCCACGTTAGGACCTTACACAGGGTTAATAGACTCAGAAAGATTGAAGTTTTTATCTCAGTAGGATGGCTCTAGGGGTGCATCATACCCTTAGTCGGTGGGGCGATCGGTGAATTGATTGGTAGGGGGATCGGTGGGTCACCGATCAACCCGCTAGGATCCCCCAGGAGTGGGATCCCATGTTGGGGCCTTACGCCGGGTCAATAGACCCAGAGGGATGGGAGTTGATTTGGGAAGGTGGCTTTAAGGGTGCATCGTACCCTCAGTCGGTGGGGTAGTAGGTGAATTGATCGGTAGGGCGATCGGTGGGTCACCGATCAACCCGTTGGGATCCTCCAGGGGTTGGATCCCATGTTGGGGCCTTACGCCGGGTTAATAGACCCACAGGAATGGAAGTTTTTGTCTCGGTAGGGTAGCTCTATGGGTGCATCGTACCCTTAGTCGGTGGGAAGATCGGTGAATTGATTGATAGGGCGATCGGTAGGTCACCGATCAACCCGTTGGGATCCCACAAGGTGGGATCCCATGTTGGGGCCTTATGTAGGGTTATTAAACCCGGAGGAATGGTAGTTTTTATCTCGGTAGGGTGGCTCTACGGGTGCATCGTACCCTTTGTCGGTGGGGTAATCTGTGAATTGATCGGTAGGGCGATCGGTGGGTCACCAAACAACCCGTTTGGATCCCCCAATGGTGGGATCCCGCATTGGGGACTTACGCCGGGTTAATAGACTCTGAGGGTGACTTGTAGGTTGTTTCTCAACACATAATTTAATCCCCAAGTGTGAAGGATATCAATTGTAGTTTCGAAGGTGACCAAGTTATTATCGAACCCAAGGGACGGATAAATACCAATTCAATTATGCTCTAGTAAACTAAGACTATTTGGTAATATAATGGTTTTAAATTAAGTAGTAACTATTAATCGAAATAACAAAAATAAGAGATAGAAGGTTCTGATCAAGTAAGATGATAGGTAGTACATCAGGTCATCCAGTTTCACTTATTAATTCATACTTTCGTGTGTCGATGTCCGACTCTTTCTTGTGGAATATGGACGCATCACTAGACCATGCAAATCGACTCTATAGACACAAGTAGATATGCGTTTGACACGTGTGAATATTCTCGGAGCAAGAGATATAATTCACCCCCCTTTCTAGGTACTATCATAATCAATTATTTCCTGTGCACTTAGTACTCTAACCCGATTTGATCTCCCTTTATATGTACTATAAAGTTATACTCTTTATCCTACTTATTAACCTGAATATGATTCAATTAACAAGTATTCATATAAGATAGTTCTAATAAGACTTCGGAATCCCTTCACTTAGAATTATAACATAAAACCCTGCTCAACAGTGAACGCACTCAACCAATAACTATGTTATGTATTAAGACTCTACACAATGATTATTGATGCACAAAATGACTTTGAGTATGGATTAAAAATGCACAATCTTATATAAAATAAACCACAAGTAGTGTTGTACGGAGTGTATACATGAAAGATAAATTAACTCATGAAACCTTCATAACCCTAGAACTACCGAAGCGGCTCTAGCCCATGATTGATCTAAGAACAGTCATGGTTAGATGGACTAATCTTACTTGAACCTCCAGCAAAACTCTGTCACAGCCCTCCGGATGGTGGAAGATCGTCTCCCCACAACTCTATGTCTCCTTGTATGATTCTCGATCAAAAGCTCTCTTTATTGGACTGCATAAGCCTCCTTTTATACTTGTAATCACGTCTCTAGGGCTTGGAATGGGCTTTTCAAGTGATCTCACGTGTTTAGGCCTCAAAAATCTGGATAAGGTAAGTTTCCGTGTCTTGGTTCGACCTTAGCAAACAGGTCGAACCACAGGCCACAGGTTGAACCACAGGTCGAACCACGCTACTAGACGAATTCAACACCTGGTTCGACCAACTGGATAGGTCGAACCATATCCCCTTTGGTCGAACCACAGGTCGAACCGCACCACTGGACAATTTCAGCTCCTTTTTCCACCAACTGGCAGGTCGAACCCCAACGTCATGGTCGAACCCTTCTTCTCATGAACCGGTTCGACCATGGTTCGACCTATTGAACAGGTCGAACCCCAATATCGTGGTCGAACCCTTCTTCTCGCGAACTGGTTCGACCATGGTTCGACCTGTTGAACAGGTCGAACCCCTTGGTCCCGGTCGAACAATCCTCCTGTTCATTCCACGTCCCTGGTTCGACATGTTAGAGAGGTTGAATTGATCGGTAGGGCGATCGGTAGGTCACCGATCAACCCTTTGGGATCCCACCCTGTGGGATCCCACATTGGGACCTTACGCCAGGTTAATAAAACCTGAAGGGATGGTAGTTTTTATCTTGGTAGGGTGGCTCTACGGGTGCATCGTAGCGTTAGTCGGTGGGGCAATTGGTAAATTGATCGGTAGGGCGATAGGTGGATCACCGATCAACTCGTTTAGATCCCATGGTGGTGGGATCCCGTATTGGGGCCTTACACAGGGTTAATAGACTCGGAGGGATTGGAGTTTTTATCTCGGTAGGATGGCTCTAGGGGTGCATCGTACCCTTAATCGGTGGGGCAATCGGTGAATTGATTGGTAGGGGGATCGGTGGGTCACCGATCAACCTGTTGGGATCCCCCAAGAGTGGGATCCCACGTTGTGACCTTACACCGAGTCAATAGACCCAAAGGGATGGGAGTTGATTTGGGAAGGTGGCTTTAAGGGTGCATCATACCCTTAGTCAGTGGGGCAATAGGTGAATTGATCGATAGGGCGATCGGTGGGTCACCGATCAATCCGTTTGGATCCTCCAGTGGTGGGATCCTGCATTGGGGTCTTACGTCGGGTTAATAGACCTAGAGGAATGGGAGTTTTTATCTCGGTAGGGCGATCGGTAGGTCATCGAACAACTCGTTGGGATACCACAAGGTGGGATCCTACATTGGGGCCTTACGCCGGGTAAGTAAACTCGGAGGGATAGATGTTTTTCTCTCGGTAGGGTGGCTCTACGAGTGCATCGTACCCTTAGTCTGTGGGGCAATTGGTGAATTAATCGGTAGGGCGATCGATGGGTCACCGTTCAATCCGTTGGGATCCCTCGGTGGTGAGATCCCGTGTTGGGGCATTACGCCGGGTTAATAGCGTTAGAGGGATTAGATTTTTTGTCTCGGTAGGGTTGCTCTAGGGGTGCGTCGTACCCTTAGTTGGTTGGGCGATCGTTGAATTGATAGGTAGGGGGATCGGTGGGTCACATCAACCCGTTGGGGTCCCCCAAGAGTGGGATCCCGCGTTGGGGCCTTACGCCGGGTCAATAGACCTGGAGGGATGGGAGTTGATTAGGGAAGGTGGCTTTAAGGGTGCATCGTACCCTTAGTCGGTGGGGCAATAAGTGAATTGATCGGTAGGGCTATTGGTGGGTCACCAATCAACTCGTTGGGATCCCCAGGGGTGGGATCCGTCATTGGGGCCTTACGCCGAGTTAATAGACCCAGAGAAATGGGAGTTTTTATGTCTGTAGGGTGGCTCTAGGGGTGCATCGTACCCTTAGTTGATGGGGCGGTCAGTAATTCATCTGTAGGGCGATCGGTGGGTCACCGATCAACCCTTTGGGATCCCTCGGGGGTGGGATCCCATGTTGGGGACTTACACCGGGTTAATAGACCCAGAGGGATATGAATTTTTAATTTGGTAGGATGGCTCTAAGGGTGCATCGTACCATTAGTCGGTGGGGCTATCGATGAATAGATCGGTAGGGTGATCGGTGGGTCACCGATCAACTCGTTGGGATCCCCCTGGGGTGAGATCCCACGTTGGGGCCTTATGCTGGGTTAAAAGACCCGGAGGGATAGGAGTTGGTTTGGGATGGTGGCTCTAATGGTGCATCGTACCCTTAGTTAGTAGGACAATCGGTGAATTTATCGGTAGGGCGATCGGTGGATCACCAATCAACCCGTTGTGATCCCCCAGGGGTGGGATCCCATGTTGGGACCTTACGCCGAGTTAATAGACTTGGAGGGATAAGAGTTTTTGTCTCGGTAGGGTGGCTCTATGGGTGCATCGTACCCTTAGTCGTGAATTGATCGGTAGGGCGATCGGTGGGTCACCGATCAACCCGTTGTGTTCCCCCGGTGGTGGAATTCCGTATTGGGGCCTTATGCTGGGTTAATAGACTCAGAGGATGGAGTTTTTGTCTCGGTAGGATGGCTCTACGGGTGCGTCTTACCCTTAGTCTGTGGGGCGATCGGTGAATTGATCGGTAGGGCGATCGGTGGGTCAACGATCAACCCGTTGGGATCCCCAAGGAGTGGGATCCTACATTGGGGCCTTACACCGGGTTAATAGACTCGAAGGGATAGGAGTTTTTGTCTCGGTAGGGTGGCTCTATGGTGCACCGTATTCTTAGTCGGTGGGGCGATCGGTGAATTGATCGGTAGGGGGATCGGTGGGTCACCGATCAACCCGTTGGGAACCCCCAGGAATAGGGTCCCGCGTTGGGGCCTTATGCCGGGTCAATAGACCCAGAGGGATGGGAGTTGATTCGGGAAGGTGGCTTTAAGAGTGCATCGTACCCTTAGTCGGTGGGAAGATTAGTGAATTGAACGGTAGAGCGATCGGTAGGTCACCGATCAACCCCGGATACCACAGGGTAGGATCCCACGTTGGGGCCTTATGCCCAGAAAATAAACCCAGACGGATGGTTGTTTTTCTCTCGGTAGGGTGGCTCTACGGGTGCATCGTACCCTTTGTCGATGGGGTAATCGGTGAATTGATCGGTAGGGAGATCGGTGGGTCACCGTTCAACCCATTTGGATCCCCTGGTGGTGAGATCCCATGTTGGGGCATTACGCCGGGTTAATAGCCTCAGTGGAATTGGAGTTTTTGTCTCGGTAGGGTTGCTCTGGGGTGCGTCGTACCCTTAGTCTGTTGGGCGATCGGTGAATTGATCGGTAGGGGAATTGGTGGGTCACATCAACCCGTTGGGATCTCCCAAGAGTGGGATCCCACGTTGGAGTCTTATGCCATGTCAATAGACCCGGAGGGAAGGGAGTTAATTCGGTAAAGTGGCTTTAAGGGTGCATCGTACCCTTAGTCGGTGGGGCAATAGGTGAATTGATCGGTAGGGCGATCGGTGGGTCACCGATCAACTTGTTGGGATCTCCCAGGGGTGGGATCTGGCATTGGGGCCTTACGCTGGGTTAATAGACCTAGAGGAATGGGAGTTTTTTGTCGGTAGGGTGGCTCTAGGGGTGCATCATACCCTTAGTCAATGGGGCTATCGGTGAATTGATGTGTAGGGCTATCGGTGGGTCACTGATAAACCCGTTGGGATCCCTCAAGGGTGGGATCCTGTGTTGGGGCCTTACCCTGGGTTAATAGACCTAGAGGGATAGGAGTTTTTGTCTTGGTGGGGTGGCTCTAAGGCTGCATCGTACCATTAGTCGGTGAGGCGATCAGTGAACAGATCGGTAGGGCGATCGGTGGGTTACCGATCAACCCGTTGGGATTCCCCTAGGGTGAGATCCCGCATTGGGGCCTTACGCCAGGTTAATAGACCTGGAGGGATGGGAGTTGATTCAGGATGGTGTCTCTAAGGGTGCATCGTACCCTTAGTCGGTGGGGCAATCGGTGAATTAATCGGTAGGACAATCGGTGGATCACCGATCAACCTGTTGGGATCCCTCGGGGGTGGGATCCCGGGATGGGGCCTTACCCCAGGTTAATAGACCTGGAGAGATGGGAGTTTATGTCTCGGTAAGGTGGCTTTATGGGTGCATCGTACCCTTAGTCGGTGGGAAGATCGGTGAATTGATCAGTAAGGCGACCGGTAGGTCATCGATCAACCCGTTGGGATCCCAGAGGGTGGGATCCATGATGAGAGTGAAAATTAGCGTGTTTTAGTGTCTAATTGAACACCTATTTGATTGATATTATTGTAATATATTAGCATAAATGCCTTATATTTGATATATGTGAGAAAAAGATGCACTTGAGGTGTTTTATTGTGTTTTAGGTGGAAAAAGGATAAAAAATACAAGATTGGAGAAAAGGTGCAATTTGTGCAAGGATGCTAAAAAACGCATGTCCAATTTTTGTAATTTTTATGTGTTGTTATGGAGATCAAAACTGTTGGTGTGAACATACCAATCGAGTTCCAAATGAGGGAGTTATGAGCAAAATGGTGACGTCGCGCGAGCTATGCCGAATAGAATTACTGTTCTACATTCCGTGGCTTGTTGTTCATTCAAATCTTGGAGTTTTTCTGAGTTCTTTATATGATAGAAAGGCAAGGAAGAGAAGATCACGTGAGCGCAAAAATTACTAAATTCAGAACTCTGATGTGGAAGTTATACGCGAAACGGTGAGACTGTGCAAATCAATTCGACCTGGATTCGACCTTGGGGCCTTCAATTCGACCTAATGTACAACCTACGTGAAAAACATGAGCACATGAGCACATGGGGGAGTAAAACACCATCCACATGGAGCACATGAAGTACAAAACACACCAACAAATGCTAAAGGTATAGAGGACAAAGATGGACAACACAAATGGATGCCAAAAGCAAAGAAGACAAGGAAGGAAGGAAGAAGTGAACTGCAAGGACAACACCAAAAGAAGAGGAGCACATGGACAACAAAGAACAAAGAGAAATGGATGCATGTGGAGCAACATGGGCAGCAAATAAAGAGTAATGGATGCATGTGATATGTGTTCCCTTCAACCACTATAAAAGGGGCAGCAACACCACACTTCAAACCATCCCAATCCAATCCCAAATCATACACCACAATACAACACAACACACACAAGAAAGAAGAGGAGGAGAGCTGCAAGGGCAGCTTGCTGGCAATGGCAGCAGGCAACAAGCAGCAATTTGTGAGTCTGTAGGCTGCACTTGCAGCAGCAAAAGCAACGTTTGGGGCTGCAAATCAGCAAGAAAGAAGAGGAGGAAGAGCTGCAAGTGGAAACTCAAGTCCGATCAATCCATTCTTGATGTGTTGGAGGACATGAAGCTTCAAGTAAGATCATTCCAACTCACCATGGTTGATCTTAGATCAATCATGGAGTAGATCCTCTTATGGTAGTTCTAGGATTTTGAAGGTTTCATGAATTAATTTATATTTCGTGTGTAAAACTCTGTACAACACTACTTGTGATTTAGTTTATATAAGATTGCACGTTTTTAATCCATACTCACAGTAGTTTTGTGCATCGTTAATCGTTGTGCAGAGTCTGAATACATAACATGGTTATCGATTGAGTGCGTTCACTGCTGAGCAGGGTTTGTTGTTATAATTCTAAGTGAAGGGATTCCGAAGTTTTATTAGAACTATCTAATATAAATATTTATTAATTGAATCATAGTTTATTCGGGTTAACAAGTAGGACAAAAAGTATAATTTCATAGTACCTATAAAGGGAGATCATATCGGGTTAAAGTACCAATCCTAGGGAGAAATAATTGATACTGATAGTACCTAGAAAGGGGGGTGGAATTGTATCTCTATCTCCGAGGATATTCACACGATGCATACGTATATCTACTTGTCTCTATAGAGTAGAAATGCATGGTTTAGTGATGTGTTCATAAATCACAAGGCAGAGTCGGGTAATATCACACGAAAGACGAATTAATGAATTAAACTGGATTATCTTAAAATTACTTACCTTCTTAATTGCTTACAACTTCACTATCGTTGCTGCCATTGATCGTTTATTATTATTTATTATTTAAAACATTTCTTATTCAATTATAAATCACCACCATCATATAATTCTCAACATAGTCTTGATTAACTAGAATATAATCAAATTGATATTTATCCGTCCTTTGGGTTCAATATTCACTTGGTCACCTTTTGATACTACAATAGATATCCTTAACCTTGGGGATTAATATTGTGCGCTGAAAAAGCGACGATCAAGTTCTTGGCGCCGTTGCCGGGGATGACATAAATTATCTTTTGATTATTTCTAGTTTACCAAGACTATCATCCACAAAGGAGGATTAACCTCCAACCATAATCCACTTTCTTTCCTCTATTCAACCTATGGAATCACATTTTCATGGTATGTGGAACTTCACCCTGTCTGATGAAGAATTTGAGAATTTATCTAATGATGCATGTATTGACCACATCAATGCTAGAAGGAATGTTGATCATACAGATTTATCCAAGCAGTTGGAGGACCTTAAATTGATTGTGAGGCAGATGAACGAGAACGTGAATCAACTTATACAAAAATGGGAAGATAATGCCATCACACAGTACGAGGGAAGGTTGAATGAGACCACTGGTGATTTGGAAGAGCCATTGCATTGATTCGACCAACATCTAGGTAATTCGACCTGGCCCTCAGGTCAAATACAGCTCAAAGATTATTTCGACCACTATGTGCCTATTTCGACCAGATCTTTAGGTCGAATTGAGGTCGAATCGAATATACAGGATGAGAATGAACTACTACTTGCCCAATTCGACCACTACGTACCCGTTCTGACCAGAACAACTGGTCGAATTGAGGACGAATTGACCGATTCATCACCTGTTTCTTCACCGAGCACTCCTAAAGATGTGAACATTACTCTAGTACCATTACATGAGCAAAATACTAAGCTTACAATGGAGAGAGAGTGGGAAGGAGCAAAGAAGTTAGGAGCATAGAAGCTTAGACTGCAGATGGATATTGACGATATGGTTTTCTCTGATGATCATGCAAAGAAGATACCCATGGAAACTCAATCGTGCAAAAATATATATGTGGTTTCTAACTTATTTAATCTTGATTTTTCTGAGACAGATGATTCTAAATTAAATGGAAGATTAACAAGGAGGTGTCCACACAGACATGGGAGGAAGGAAGTTCCAACGATCATATTTTTGTGACCAAGAAAGGTGAGGTGTTAAGAGTAGACATGAAGAGGAAAAGAAAGTATTTGAAGGTGAGGATGCGAGAAGACCGTCCTCCGATCAAGTAGCCTACAAAGGTTACATCCGTGGTGACTTTCCGACGTTAAACATAAGCGCCTGTTGGGGGCTTATCCCTCCCATTTTATTACTTTATTTCTTTCGTGTGAGTAAGAAATTTTTATATTTGAAGTGCTTACTTATCGACTATTACATCTCTTTGCAAACTTAGTTTCAACTATATAGTTTCTACTAAGTTTGGGGGGTGTGATGTACTTACCTCGATAAGCACTGATAATATAATCTTTTCTTTGTGACGTTTGTTAGGGGAGTTACGAATTTTTGTAACTTGTCTAATGTTTAGTGGTGTTTTGTTTCTTGTTTTGAGTTGATTGCGGAGTTACTCATGAATGTTAAGTTTTAGAATTGATTCTTTCGTCTAGTTCTCCTATTGATGAATCCTTTGATGTTGAGGAGTGCTTGAGCTTTGATGATAGAAAAAAGTAAAAGAGTGGTAAGACGAGTTCTACGCTGCGGAGCTTGTGTATACGTTGAAGAAAAATCAGGTGCCCTCGTTTCTTTTTTCTAATTTTCATATGTGCTTTTAATTCATGGAGTAAAGGGTTGAGTTATGGTGGTGATCCATGTGAGCTTATATTATTTAAATTGTCTTGGAAATTCATATACTCTTGAAGTTGATGAAGGAATTGTACTTAAGTTATATTGCGATATGAAGTTCTATGTGTACTTGTGGGATATTACTTACCATGAAAGGTGCTCTGTTACTTGTTAAAAACACATGTGAGATTTTGAGCCTTATTGATCATGTTACATAATCACATGATATTTCTTTTCTGGAGAGTTCCATTCTTGTGCGTGTATTCTAGAACTTGCCTTGAGTCTCCTTGAATATTCAAGATTAGTCTAGTGAATTATGAAAATGAAATTAGGCAATCTTCGATATTTAACCCATATTTTCCCATATACTTTACCTGAAATCATTAAATACCTAGTCAGCCCGTTTGATCCTTTTTAAATCCATTCTTTTGATAGCCAATAAAGCTTAATTGAAGAGAGTGGTGATTTGAGGGATGATAAGGATAATGAAAGAAAAATCTTAAAGAAGAAAATTCATGAAGTAGTGCTTAAATCTAGTACTTCATGTAATCAAACACCCTAGGGTAGTGCTTAAATCTAGTACCCTATGGAGGATATAAAAGATAGTGCCCGAAACTGGTACCTTAAAAAAATAAGAAAAAGGTGAAGAGAAGGAAAATGATAGAGTTGAAGAATTAGAAAAAGTTGTAAAAATATGTTGTGCTTGATTGAAGTGATGAGGAAGAATGAAAGATCGAGAGAGACTGCAGCTTTATTGATCCAAGTTTTGAGTCACTTATCCATATATTTCTCACCTATTCCAAAGAGCATATCTTACAACCTAACAAAAGACCTTTTTGATTCATGATTTACTAGCTACTAGTAAAAGGAGAGTTGAGACAATAGGCAAGCTTATGGTTACGCATGCACTTGAATTGAATCTGAGTATAAACACCTTAACCTATAAGTGTACATCTTTACACTTGAATGCGAGTGATATATAATCACAGTGAGAACATGTTAATAGAGCATTTGAATTGGTGGTGATTGTCTTAACTTGTATTCTATGAATTGATTATTGCATGTAATAAGAGTTGCATGTCCTAAGTTGATGACAATTGTATTTTGAATGGGGTATTGGTCATAATCCTTGTTTTCCCGCTAATTTTCTTACTCTCTCGATCTATATTTTTATTTTGTAGCCTCGGGAAGAGCAACGAGTAAGTTTGGGGGGTTGATAAGAGTGAAAATTAGCGTATTTTAGTGTCCAATTGAACACCTATTTGATTGATATTGTTGTAATATATTAGCACAAATGCCTTATATTTGATATATGTGAGAAAAAGGTGCACTTGAGGTGTTTTATTGTGTTTTAGGTGGAAAAAGGATAAAAAATGCAAGATTGGAGAAAAGGTGCAATTTGTGCAAGGATGCTGAAAAACGCACGTCCAAATTTTGTAATTTTTCTGTGTTGTTATGGAGATCAAAACTATTGATGTGATATATGTTTGGAAAGCCACTGAAGAGAGAGTCGTTTTAGCGTAAAGAACATACCAATCGAGGAAGTTATGAGTAAAATGGTGACGTCGCACGAGCTATGCCGAACAGAATTGCTGTTCAACATTCCGTGGCTTGTTGTTCATTCAAATCTTTGAGTTTTTCTGAGTTCTTTATATGGATAGGAAGGCAAGGAAGAGAGGATCGCGTGAGCATAAAAATTACTAAATTCGGAATTCGGATGTAAAAGTTATACGTGAAACGGTGAGACTGTGCAAATCAATTCGACCTGGATTCGTCCTTGGGGCCTTCAATTCGACCTAATGTACAACCTACGTGAAAAACATGAGCACATGAGCACATGGGGGAGTAAAGCACCATCCACATGGAGCACATGAAGCACAAAACACACCAATAAATGCCAAAGGTATAGAGGACAAAGATGGACAACACAAATGGATGCCAAAAACAAAGAAGACAAGGAAGGAAGGAAGAAGTGAGCTGCAAGGACAGCACCAAAAGAAGAGGAGCACATGGACAACAAAGAACAAAGAGAAATGGATGCATGTGGAGCAACATGGGCAGCAAATAAAGAGTAATGGATGCATGTGATATGTGTTCCCTTCAACCACTATAAAAGGGGCAGCAACACCACACTTCAAACCATCCCAATCCAATCCCAAACCACAATACAACACAACACACACAAGAAAGAAGAGGAGGAGGGCTGCAAGGGCAACTTGCTGCCAATGGAAGCAAGCAGCAATGTTTGAGCCTGTAGGCTGCACTTGCAGCAGCAGCAGCGACGTGTGGGGCTGCAAATCAGCAAGAAAGAAGAGGAGGAAGAGCTGCACGTGGAGACTCAAGTCCGATCAATCCATTTTTGATGTGTTGGAGGACATGGAGCTTCAAGTAAGATCATTCCAACTCACCATTGTTGATCTTAGATCAAACATGGAGTAGATCCTCTTATGGTAGTTCTAGGATTTTGAAGGTTTCATGAATTAATTTTTATTTCGTGTGTAAAACTCCGTACAACACTATTTGTGATTTAGTTTATATAAGATTGCACGTTTTTAATCCATACTCACAGTCGTTTTGTGCATCGTTAATCGTTGTGTAGAGTCTGAATACATAACATGGTTATCGATTGAGTGCATTCACTGCTGAGCAGAATTTGTTGTTATAATTCTAAGTGAAGGGATTCCAAAGTTTTATTAGAACTATCTTATATAAATACTTGTTAATTGAATCATAGCGTATTCGGGTTAACAAGTAGGACAAAGAGTATAATTTCATAGTACCTATAAAGGGAGATCATATCGGGTTAAAGTACCAATCCTAGGGGGAAATAATTGATATTGATAGTACCTAGAAAGGGGGGTGGAATTATATCTCTTGCTCAGAGGATATTCACATGATGCATTCGCATGTTTACTTGTGTCTATAGAGTAGAGATGCATGGTTTAGTGATGCGTTCATAAATCACAAGGCAGAGTTGGGTATTATCACACAAAAGATGAGTTAATAAGTGAAACCGGATAATCTTTAGAACAACCTACTTTCTTATTTGATCACAACCTCACTATCGTTGCTGTTATTTCTTTATTTTATAATTATTTGTTACTCAAATCATCAATTCACAACCATCTTATTTCCTACATAGTCTTAATATACTAGAACATAATCAAATTGATATTTATCCGTCCTTTGGGTTCGATATTCACTTGGTCACCTTTTGATACTACAATAGATATCCTTAACCTTGGGGATTAATATTGTGCGCTGAAAAAGTGACGATCAATCCCATGTTGGGACCTTACGCCGGGTTAATAAACCCGTAGGGATGGTAGTTTTTGTCTCAGTAGGGTGGCTCTACGGGTGCATCGTGCCCTTAGTTGATGGGAGAATCGGTGAATTGATCGGTAGGGGGATCAGTGGGTCACCGATCAACCCGTTTGGATACCCCAGGAGTGAGATCCCGTGTTGGGCCCTTACGCAGGGTCAATAGACCCGGAGGATGGGAGTTGATTCGGGAAGATGGCTTTAAGGGTGCATCGTTGATCGCTATTTTCTTTTTACCCTCAAGTATAAGAGATCGGTTGTAGTACGAGTGATCAAGTAAAATATCGTTCCCATAGGATAACTATAAATTTAACAATTAATTCTATGTGATAATTCGATTGTAAGACAAATATGGGGTTGGTTTTTGAAAGAATGATAATTTAAATAAAGTTCGATAATAAATTAATTATCAAATAAAATAATTATCACGAGAGAAAATGATTTAAGAGTTCAAGGATTGAGAATTGGTAATGCTAGGGTAAACAACTTGATTATGTGACCAATTTATCTAGACCCGAATTAATTACTTGCAAAAGTTTATAAGAGGATCACTAAGCCTAGTTAAATCACCTTGATCGGGTAAGATCTAACACTTATAAAGAATTGGAAATCCTTGGATCAATAAGAAATTAACTACCTCTCCCTCTATAGGTACTTCATGCTAAATTCCAATTAAGGCTAGAGCACTAGACTTCCCTTTCTAGGTATATGATCGTTAACTCTTCTTCTCCTTACCAATTACTTAATAATGATGTTTTATCAAGTAATTAATATTCCAAATTGATTGTCTAACACGCTTAGGCTTTAATGGTCAATACACCTAAGAATGTCTCAGGAAACAACAATTATAATGCAGAAATAGAGAAACCTATTAACTATCAATCAGTGATACCGTCATGAATAATCAAAGGAATCAAAACTCAAACTCATAATAATATGAAATTTCAAATTTAATCTTCAATAGGGAAATAAACCATTTGCAAGATAATCAATTCAAGTCTAGAGCAGTTTAAATCACATAATCAAGATTGTTTTAACACCCTAACATTACCAAAAAAGAACTTAGCCCATGGATTTACTAGAACAAATCATGAATATGTAATTAATCCTAACCATAGTGCTAAATAACAAAAGATAAATGACTAAAAAGAAAGAACCCGGGTGAAGGACTCCGTTTCTTCAATCACGATCTCCATTGGGAACTCCGTCTCCGATCCAAGTAGCAACTCCAATCGTTTCTCCGGTGGAAGGATGAAAGAATATGGTGAGAAGTGAGGTAGTGTGCAGCTGATGGTGTTGCTGCTGCTACAACTTGCAGCAGCTACAAGTTTGGCTCTACACACTCTACTCACTTGTGTTGTGTGTTGTGATTGTTGTGTGAGTGAATTGGATGTGTTGGATGCTTCAATTGTGTTCTTGCAGCCCCTATTTATAGTTGTGGAAGGGGAACAACATCACATGCCTCCATGGCTACCCATGTTACTCCATGCTTCCACTTCTCCTTGTGTGTGCAATTATTCAAGCTCCACATGCATCCATTTCCCATTTATTCTTGCTGTCCATCATCTTTGCAGCTCATTTCCAACTCTTCTTCTTGACTTTTTGCCTTAGGAATCCAATTGTGTGTTAGATGCTTCATGTGATCCATGTGAATGGTGTATTATCTTGACTTTAGCCCATGTGTGCACTACACCCACTTGCATCATGGTTTCCAGGTTGGTTTGCACGTGAACAAGTCGAAGCAACCTCCTCCAAGTCGAATGAACATCGAATATGCAGTTTGGAGGCCAAATACACGTGATTCGACCACGATTCGACCTTGATCTTGGTCGAATCGAGTTCTCCAGGTCGAATGAAGCTACTGGACATTTTCTAGACCCCGATTCGACCTCAATTCGACCACGACATCAGATCGAATTGCATTCCCCCAGGTCGAATTGGCTTGCGCAGTCTCACCGTTTCGCGTATAACTTCCACATACGAGCTCCGAATTTAATAATTCTTGTGCTCACGCGATCCTATCTTCCTTGTATTTCTATCCATATAAAGAACTTACAAAAATTCTAAGATTTGAATATGCAACAAGCCAAGGAAAATAGAACAGAAATTCTGTTCGGCATAGCTAGCGCGTCGTCACCATTTTGCTCATAACTTCTTCGTTTGGAACTCGATTGAGGTGTTCTTTGTGCCAAAACGACCCTCTCTTCAGTGGCTTTCCAACCATGTAGCACACTATCAGTTTGGATCTCCAAATTTAACACAGAATAGTTATGAATTTGGACATGCATTTTTCATCATCATTGCATAAATTGCACCTTTGCTCAAATCTTGCACTTTTGATCCTATTTCCTATCAAAACACAATAAAATACCTTAGTATCACCTTTTAATCAATAATAGTCCAAAGTAATAATATATGTGCAAATAATAGCAATTATACACTCAAAAAGGTATCAAATTGGACTCGAAAATACATGAATTTCCACTCTCATCAATCGTACCCTTAGTCGGTGGGGCAATAGGTGAATTGATCGATAGGGCGATCGGTGGGTCACCGATCAACTCGTTGGAATTCCCCAGGGGTGGGATCCAGCATTGGAGCCTTATGCCGGGTTAATAGACCCAGAGGAATGAGAGATTTTGTATCGGTAGGGTGGCTCTAGGGGTGCATCATACCCCTAGTCGATGGGGCGATCGGTGGGTCACCGATAACCCCGTTGGGATCCCATGGGGATGGGATCCCGTATTGGGGCCTTACGCCAGGTTAATAGACCTAGATTGATAGGAGTTTTTTTTCCAGTAGGGTGGCTCTAGGGGTGGTTCGTACCCTTAGTCGGTGGGGTGATCGGTAGACGATCGGTGGGTCACCGATCAACCCGTTGGGATCCCCCAGGGGTGGTATCCCATGTTAGGGCCTTACATTGGGTTAGTAGACCCGGATGGATGGGATTTTATTCGGGAAGGTGCCTCTAAGGGTGCACCGTACCCTTAGTCGGTGGAGCAATCGGTGAATTGATTGGTAGGGCGATCAGTGGGTTACCGATCAACCTGTTGGGATCCCCCTGGGGTGAGATCCCATGTTGGGGCCTTATGTCGGGTTAATAGACCTGGAGGTATAGGAGTTGATTCGGGAAGGTGGCTCTAAGGGTGCATCGTATCCTTAGTCGGTGGGGCAATTGGTGAATTATTCGGTAGGGCAATCGGTGGATCACCGATCAACCCGTTGGGATCCCCTGGGGGTGGGATCCCGCGATGGAGCCTTACGCCAGGTTAATAGACCTGGAGGGATGGGAGTTTATGTCTCGGTAAGGTGGCTTTTTGGATGCATCGTACCCTTAGTCAGTGGGAAGATCGGTGAATTGATCAGTAGGGCGATCAGTACGTCACCGATCAACCCGTTGGGATCCCAGAGGGTGGGATCCCATGTTGGGACCTTACACCGGGTTAATAAATCCATAGGGATGGTAGTTTTTGTCTCAATAGGGTGGCTCTACGGGTGCATCGTATCCTTAGTTGATGGGGCAATCGGTGAATTGATCGGCAGGGGGATCGGTGGGTCACCGATCAACCCGTTGGGATACCCCAGGAGTGAGATCCCACGTTGGGGCCTTACACAGGGTCAATAGACCTGGGGGATGGGAGTTGATTCGGGAAGGTAGCTTTAAGGGTGCATCGTACCCTTAGTCGGTGGGGCAATAGGTGAATTGATCGATAGGGCGATCGGTGGGTCACCGATCAACCAGTTGGGATCCCACGTTGGGGCCTTACGCCGGGTTAATAGACCCGGAGGGATGGGAGCTTTTATTTCGGTAGGGTGGCTCTATGGTGTATCGTACCCTTAGTCAGTGGGAAGATCGGTGAATTGATCGGTATGGTGATCGGTGGGTAACTGATCAACCCGTTGGGATCCCGCAGGGTGGGATCCCACGTTGGGGCCTTATGCTGGATTAATAAACCCAGTGGGATGGTAGTTTTTGTCTCGATAGGGTGGCTCTACGGGTGCATCGTACCCTTAGTCGGTGGGGCAATCGGTGAATTGAACGGTAGTGCGATTGATGGGTCACCGATCAACCCATTGGGTTCCTCGGTGGTGGGATCCCGCATAGAGGCCTTATGCAGGGTTAATAGACTCAGAGGGATTGGAGTTTTTGTCTTGGTAGGATGGCTCTAAGGGTGCATCGTACCCTTAGTCAGTGGGATGATCATTGAATTGATCGGTAGGGGGATCGGTGGGTCACCGATCAACTTGTTGGAATCCCCCAGGAGTGGGATCTTGCGTCGGTGCCTTACGCCAGGTCAATAGACCCGAAAGGATGGGAGTTGACTTGGGAAGGTTGCTTTAAGGGTGCATCGTACCCTTAGTTGGTTGGGATTCCCCAGGGGTGGGATCCGACGTTGGGGCCTTACACTGGGTTAATAGACCCAGAGGAATGGAATTTTTTGTCTCGGTAGGGTGGCTCTAGGGGTGCATCGTACCCATAGTCAATGGGGCGGTCGGTGAATTGATAGGTAGGGCGATCGGTGGGTCACCGATCAACCTGTTAGGTTCCCCTGGGGTGGGATCCAACATTTGGGCCTTACGCCGGGTTAATAGACCCAGAGTGATAGGAGTTTTTGTCTCGGTAGGGTAGCTCTAGGGGTGTTTCGTACCCTTAGTATATGGGGCGATCGGTGAATTGATAGGTAGGGCGATCGGTGGGTCACCGATCAGCCCGTTGGAATCCCCCAGGTGTGGGATCCCATGTTGGGGCCTTATATCGGGTTAATGGACCTGGATGGAAGGGATTTTATTCGGGAAGGTGACTCTAAAGGAGCATCGTACCCTTAGTCGGTGGGGCAATCGGTGAATTGATCGGTAGGGCGATTGGTGGGTCACCGATCAACCTGTTGGGATCTCCCGGAGGTGGGATCCCGCATTAGGGCCTTATGCCGGGTTAATAGACCCAGAGGGATGGGATATTTTGTCTTGGTAGAGTGGCTCTAAGGGTGCATCATTCCATTAGCCGGTGGGGCGATCGGTGAATAGATCGGTAGGGTGATCGGTGGGTCACCGATCAACCCATTGGGATCCCGCTTGGGTAAGATCCCGAGTTGGGGCCTTATGCCAGGTTAATAGACCCAGAGGGATGGGAGTTGATTCGGGAAGGTGGCTTTAAGGGTGCATCGTACCCTTAGTCGGTGGGGCAATCGGTGAATTGATCGGTAGGGCGATCGGTGGATCACCGATCAACCCATTGGGATCCCCCGGGGATGGGATCCCATATTGGGGCCTTACGCTGAGTTAATAGACTTGGAGGGATGGGAGTTTTTATCTCGGTAGGGTGGCTCTATAGGTGCATCGTACCCTTAGTCGGTGGGAAGATCGGTGAATTGATTGGTAGGGCGATCAGTGGGTCACTAATCAACCCTTTGGGATCCCCCGGTGGTGGGATCCCATGTTGGGGCCTTACGCTAGGTTAATAGACTTAGGGGGATGGAGTTTTTATCTCGGTAGGATGGCTCTACTAGTGCGTTGTACCCTTAGTCGGTGGGGCAATTGGTGAATTGATTGGTAGGGCGATCTGTGGGTCACCGATCAACCCGTTGGGATCTCCAAGGAATGGGATCCCACATTGGGACCTTACGCCGGGTTAATAGACTCAGAGGGATTGGAGTTTTTATCTCGGTAGGATGGCTCTAGGGGTGCATCGTATCCTTAGTCGATGGGGCGATCGGTGAATTGATTAATAGGGGGATCGGTGGGTCACCGATCAACCCGTTGGGATACCCTATGAGTGGAATCCCGCGTTGGGGACTTATGCCGGGTCAATAGCCCCGGAAGGATGGGAGTTTATTTGGGAAGGTGGCTTTAAGGGTGCATCGTACCCTTAGTCGATTGGGCAATAGGTGAATTGATCGGTAGGGCGATCGGTGGGTCACCAAAAAACCCATTGGGATCCCGCGTTGGGGCCTTACGCCGGGTTAATAGACTCGGAGGAATGGGATTTTTTATCTCGGTAGGGTGGCTCTAGGGGTGCATCGTACCTTTAGTCGGTGGGGCGATCGGTGAATTGATTGGTTAGGTGATCAATGGGACACCGATCAACCCTTTGGGATCCCCTAAGGGTGGTACCCCGTGTTGGGGCTTTACGCCGATTTAATAGACCCGGACGGATGGGATTTTATTTGGGTTGGTGGCTCTAAGGGTGCATCGTACCCTTAGTCGGTGGTACAATCAGTGAATTGATTCGTAGGGCGATCGATTGGTCACCGATCAACCCGTTGGGATCCCCTATGGGTGGGTTCCCGCGTTGGGGCCTTACGCCGGGTTATTAGACCCGGAGGGATGGTAGTTGATTCGGGAAGATGGCTCTGAGGGTGCATCGTACCCTTAGTCGGTGGAACAATCGGTGAATTGATCGGTAGGGCGATCGGTGGGTCACCGATCAACCCGTTGGGATCTCCCGGAGGTGGGATCCCACGTTGGGGCCTTACGCTAGGTTAATAGACCTGGAAGGATGGGATTTTTTGTCTTGGTAGAGTGGCTCTAAGGGTGCATCGTATCGTATTAGTCGGTGGGGCGATCGGTGAATTGATCAGTAGGACGATCGGTGGGTCACCGATCAACCAGTTGGGATACCCATAGGGTGAGATCCCATGTTGGGGCCTTATGCCTTGTCAATAGACCCGGAGGGATGGGAGTTGATTTGGGAAGGTGGCTCTAAGGGTGCATCGTACCCTTAGTCGGTTGGAGAATCGGTGAATTGATCTGTAGGGCGATCGATGGGTCACCAATCATCCCGTTGGAATTCCCCGGGGGTGGAATTCCCCGGTTGGGCGATCGGTGGGTCACCGATCAAACCGTTAGGATCCCTCGAAGTGGGATCCCACATGGGGCCTTACGCTGGGTTAATAGACATATTGGAATGGGAGTTTTTGTCTCGGTAGGGTGGCTCTATGGATGCATCGTACCCTTAGTCGGTAGGGCGATCGTTGAATTGAACGGTAGGGCGATCGGTGGATCACCGATAAACCCGTTGGGATCCCTCGGGGGTGGGATCCCGTATTGAGGCCTTGCGCCGGGTTAATAGACCCGGAGGGATGAGATTTTTTGTCTCGGTAGGGTGGCTCTAAGGGTGCATCGTACCCTTAGTCGGTTGGGCGATCGGTGAATTGATCGGTGGGTCACCGATTGATTAGTGTGAAAATCTGTGAGTTTTAGAGTCCGATTTAGCACCATTATGTGGGGATTATATCCATATTTGAGCATCTTGTGGTAGAATTGTTTAACTTTATGTTTCAGATGCACGTGAGGTGTTATTTCGTGTTTTCAGATGGAAAATGAGGTGAAAAGGGCAAAAACAGAAGTCGGGAACGAAGTCGGAACGATGTCAGGAGAAGAGGCGCCGACACGACTCGTGCAGGCCTGCAGCAGGAGGTCGTGCCACCGAAGTTGCCGAGAGTTGTCGAGCACGAGCACCGGGGCTGCCGAGCACGAGCGCCGGGGTTGCCGAGACGCGCGCATCGTGCGCTGAGAGACCGCCGAGAGACTGCGCGAGCCAAGCGCCCGCACAACGCGTGCGGGATTCTGCACGACTTGTGCAGTTGTCAGTGAAGCCCAGTTTCGTCGTTTCATCATTTTTTCAGCCTGTTCGTGTTTTTAACGTGAAAAAGCCCACTTTTGAGTCAGATTTCGTGACAGATCAGTTCTGAACTATAAAAGGAGTTTTTGGGGTGTTCCAAACACAACTCTCCACAACTCTTCATACCCTTTCATAATACACCATTTCATCCACCCATCCCGAGGAGTTCATCGGTATTGCTAACTTGAGAAGGAGAAAAAGAAGGTTCGGAATCACGGAGGAAAGAACAAAGGATCACACCATTACTAGGGTTTTTCTTATTCTTCCTTTCTTTATTTTGAATAATAGGCCTATGGGATTGCTTTCATACCTAACCATGTGTGTTGCCTGTAACACCATGGGCTAGTACTTCTTGGATAGTGCTAGATTTTGAATGTTGAATTGGTTTGAATTGATGATCTAGATTTAAGGTTGGATACCTGCAGTATACTTATTCCCTTATTAATATTTTGAATTGAGATTGATATTTTTATCTTATATGATCTGTCCTTATTCATATGTATGTCAATACCTTTTGCATGCTTATGCTTATTGCTTGTGTTATGGAGGTAAAGATATTTATTTACCTGTTATGAGTAAAAGGGGACTTAACCATATAACCTTTATTCATTAGAATAATTAATAGTGGACACTTAATATATCTATCTTAAATTGTTAGGTGGAAATTGGGGTTTAATTCTTAAGTACCTAGGAAGGGAGTAGGAATTATTCTTCTGCATCTGGGGGTTTGAACCAGATTTATGTGTTAAGTTTACTTGACCAAAGGGGTTTAACATAATTAAGTGATTGCTTTCATAAGAACTGCAGGGATTCTAATTGATTGTCTAGTGATTTGATTTGACCAACTTAACTGGATTTCCTAGTGCTGTCTGTCTTCTCTCTTGAATACTTTCCATATTTATTTTTATTTCTATTTAGTTATTTTTAGTAATTATTTTTTGCACTATTAAATTAGGAAAATTCTATTTATAAACACCCAGATTTGTCTTAAATTAGAATAGTCATAATTAGATTAATTAATATATCTATAATTATCCCTTGGGTACGATATTATTTTTCTTTGGTCACACGTGGAACTACAATCGATTCCCTACACTTGGGGACACATGCAAAATAGTGAACAAGCAAATGGCGCCGGCTGCCGGGGATAATTTTTAGATTTATTTATTTAATTTATTTTGTGATTTATTTTATTTTAGGACGTTAAATTTTTAATTGCTTTTTTTTTATTTTTATTTATTTTTATTTAGATCCAAACTATTCTAATCAGCTGCGTGAGCACAGGTAAAATTTAGCTAAGATGGCTGACGAATAGGTTTCAACTCCCATGAGGGACCAGTATAAGCTTAAGCACACCACGAATGTTTGATTGAATGGACCCGCAATCACTGCGAAAAGTTTTGAGCTACCGTTTGGGCTGATCTGAATGGTACAAGCACAACAGTTCAGTGGTAATCCTTTGGAAAGTCCTAGTGAGCATCTGCAATTATTTGATGAATATGCAAGGACGCAGAAGCATAGGAATGTCCCAGAGGATGCTATCAGAATGAGGCTTTTCCCATTCTCACTAACGGGGAAAGCCAAAGAGTGGTACAATAATCTTCCTGCAGGATGTTGTACTACATGGGAGCAGTTGGCAGATAAGTTCTTGAACAAGTACTTCCCTCATTCCAAGAGCTTTAAGGTGAAGCAAAAGATCACACTATTTAAACAAGGAGCCTTGGAGAGTTTCTATGAGGCGGTTGAAAGGTTCAAGGACCTGTTGCGTTGTTGTCCACAACATGGATTTACAAAAGACACTTACTTAGGTTTCTTCTATCAAGGCCTGAGGAGTGAATCGAGAGTGTTGGTGGACGCAAAAGCTGGTGGATCGGTCTTCAAGAAGTCAGCGGATGAAGCAGAAGAGATCTTTGAGGAGATGGCATCTAACACGTATGATTGGCCTATGGAGAGATCAGATGGAGTCGCTTTTGATAAAGTAGCTAAAGTGGAAGTTCAGGTCAAAAATAGTGAGCTATCAGAATTAAAGAATCAACTAAGTGAGCTGCATAAGAAGATGGATAGTCTCGGACTAGGAGGCAAAAGAGAGGAAGCTAGAATGGATCAGGATGATGATCATATGGAGGAAGTGAATTATACTATGGGTCAGAATTTTCAAGGGGATTACAGAAATAGACAGAATTTTAGGCCTAGTAATCAGCAATGGGGGAGGAATGACCAAGGAAATTCCAACATCAGCAATCAAAGAAGGAATGATAATCTATCTTATTCTAACCCGAGTAATGCACTGGGACCACCTCCAGGAATAGATCTAGCATATAAGCCTGTTGAAGGAAAAGCACCTTTGGATGATGAGTTGAAATTGTTGATAAAGTAGCAAGGAGATTAGATAAAGCAGCACGAAGAACAGTTGAACCTGATGGTCAAGCTGATGATGTCTACTAATGAGCAATCTGAAAGTAGGCAGAAAGAGACGGATAGAAAGCAGAAGGAAACTAAAATTGCTCTTGGAAAGTTACATGCTGCAGTAGGGCGATTGGAGCAACAAGGTAAGTTTCCATCCCAAATGGTGACGAACCCAAAGGAGCAAGTTATGACTATCACCCTGAGGAGTGGAACGCAGTACGAAGGCTAGAAAATGCCATCAGAACAGGCTGGAGTCGAAAAGGAGGTTGAAAAATTGGACAAACACAAAAATGTCGGTGTTGGAGAGCCGCACAACTCGTGCCACAACTGGCACGACTCGTGCAGTCCTGAGTTGGGCGTGCTAGACGAGTCGTGCCTTCCAGCAGGAGCAAAACAAGGCAGCATGACTCATGCCGAAATATGGCACGACACATGCCAAGGCAAAAGTGATACAGATGATGGCCGACGCTTATTGTGGCACGAGTCTGACCATGCCGTCACGACTCGTGCGCCTGACCGGCACGACTCGTGCCCCTCTCCGGCAAAAAAATCAGAAATTTATCTCGATCCTCGTGATGTCGAACATGTCCAGAATGATCCCCAGGTCCCTGAATCAGTAGAAAAGTCGAAAGAACCTGAAGTTCAGTTGAAAAAGTGGCAAAAAGCTAAGGCAGAAAGAGCATAAAAAGAAAAAGGAGAGGAATTTGAAAGGGATATTTGGGGATTCCAAAGACAAAGAATCCAATTCCGTTTCCACAGCAATTCTTTAAGAAAGGATTGGATGAAAAATTTAAGAAGTTTTTGGAGATGTTCAAGAAGATCCATATCAATATTCCTTTTGCAGAAGCTTTAGAAGAGATGCCAAATTATGCAAGGTTCTTGAAAGACATCATGTCTAAGAAAAGGAGTTTGACTGGGGGAGAGTCAGTGAATAAGATCGAGAGCTGCAGTTCTGTGATACAAAAGAAACTTCCTACGAAGTTGAAAGATCCGAGGAGCTTTACCATACCATGTGAAATTGGAAAAGGACAAGCAAAGAGAGCTTGATGTGATTTAGGGGCTAGCATTAATCTGATGCCTTATTCCGTATTCATCAAGCTTGGTTTGGGGGAGCTGAAGCCGACATCTGTAGCATTGCAGCTTGCTGATAGATCCCTGACCTACCCAAGGGGGGTAGTTGAAGATATTTTAGTGAAAGTTAGAAAGTTCATATTTCCAGTGGACTTCATTGTGCTAGACATGGAAGAAGACAATGATGATAGAGTTACTTTAATTTTGGGAAGGCCATTCCTTGCGACTGCAGGAGCAAACATTGATGTGAAGAAGGGGGAACTTAAGTTGCAAGTTAATGATGAAGAAGTCGTCTTTTCACTTGAGAGAGTTATGAAGTGGCCTACTGATATGCAAGAATGTAGAAGCATCAAAGAAGTAGAGGGAGCTGCGGAGGAGAGATTGCCTTTGATCCTGTCTAAGGATCCTGTTGAAAAGAGCCGAAGCAAACTTCTTGCTTTTCTTTCTACTGATTTTGATGACAGGTATGATGAGCTTTCTAATGGATACATTGAATATTTACATAAATCTGATTGCAGGGATTTAGCAAGAAAGCTTAAGCCAACTGCTGCGCGCCTCAAGGTTGCAAGTGCAAGAGAACCACCACCTATGAAGGGGGCGAAGGATGTAGTAGTTAAGGTTGAGAAGAAGGATGTAGACAAAGGAAGAGGAGATGATGCCTATTTGAAGCCTACTAATATACCACCGGATACCGACAAATTTGAGAGTCCTTTCTCTCTTTCTTTATTTTGTGATCAATTTCATCCTGAGTTTGATCTTGATGGTGATAGGAATGATTCTGAAATTGAGTGGAAGATTGACAGAAATGAAACTAGAAAGCTTGAGAAAGGAGATTCTACTAATCCTATGGTGCCTAAGAAAGGTAAGGAGGTAAGTGTGGATGATAAGAGGGGGAGAAAGTATTGGAAGGTGAAGATAAAAGAAGATCATCCTCTTAATCAGTAGTTCACATATTCTGCATTCCGTCGTGACTCTCCGACGTTAAACATGAGCGCCTTCTGGGGGCTTACCCTCCTGTTTTATTACTTTAATGTTTTTGTTTTGTGTAGTAAATTTTATTAGGTGCTTCTTCGTCTATGGTATTCACTTTTTTGCAAACTTAATTTCTCACTTAGTTTGAACTAAGTTTGGGGGGGTGGACGTGCATCCCAATGTCTTGAAGCACCGAGGTAAGTTTTCTTTCACTTGTGTGTGATGCTTAGAGGTTGATTTTTTTTAGAATTTTCGGAATTTAGTTCGAGTGTTCGAATTTTTTTTTTGCAATTATCCAAGTGTTTTGTTTTGTCATGTTTAGTTTTCCTAGATTTGATGTGATTTAATTTTGGATGAATTTTTGAGTTTTCCTGATAATATTACTGATGAATTAAGTGTATTTGAGCTTGAATTGGATGAAAATTCGAAAAAGTAGGTGAAAAAGTCAAAAATAAGTGCCCAGCCGTATGTTGAAGGGTGGCACGACTCGTGCAATGCATGGCACGGGTCGTGCCGTGTGAAGAATGGCTACAAGGAGCCAGCGCATCGCCCAGCGTGTACGACGAGAGTGGCGAATAGAGGCGGCACGAATCGTGCCGGGTACAGAAAAGCTGACGGAGGCTGTCGACAGGTAAGTGGCACGACCCGTGCCATATGCCGGCACGAGTCGTGCCGGCATCGTGTGAGCGCCCAGGTAAGTCTTCAAATTTGGATTTTGAGTCAGTTTACACTTTTGATTTGTATTGGGGGGATGGTATGTGGAGTTTATTGTCTAGTAGTAGAGGTACTAAAGTTTGTTCATAATATGCTCTTTAAATTGATGAAGGAAGATTACCTTAAATTATATTGTGGTATGAAATTCTATGTGTACTTGTGAGATATTGCTTATCATGAAGAGTGCTCTGTTACTTGAAAACCCATGTGAGATTTTGAGCCTTTAGATCATGTACATAAACACATGATATTTCTTTCTGGTGAGTATCATTCTGTGTGTGTATTCTAGAACTTGCCTATTGTCTTGCTTGAGACTACATGTGTGTTAGATGATGGGAGATGATTTAAGGACATCTTTGATTTTTATGAGTCACTTTGCCAAATAATTTCCTACCAAATAATTATATATCCATATTTAGCCCTTTTGAGCCTAAAAGCCTTATTTCTTTGGCAACCTACAAAGATAGCCACTTTGATATCTTATTTGAGCCTTAAATTCCTATTTTTAGTGGAGAATTAAATGCTTTCAAAGTATGTGAGTTGATTTTCATGGAGTTTGGAAGGAATAAAATATTTGGAGCTGTACAAGTGATTATGAGCTGAAAAATAAATTGCTTAGGGGTAGTGCCTGAAACTGGTACCCCGAGATGTTAGAGGTAGTGCCCGAAACTAGTACCTCGAGGAAAAAAAAGAGAAGAATATATATGTACATGTTGTGCATGGAAGAGAAATTTGAAGTGCTGAGGAGGGTGATGTGCTTGAATTGAAGTGAGTAAGAAGAATGAAAGATCATGATAGATGGCCACTTGATTGATCCGAGTTTTGAGTCACTTTTTCATATGTTTCCTACCCTTACCAAAGAGCCAACATTACATCCTACTAAAAGTCCTTTTTGATCCCATTATCGAACCATACTTTAAGTGGTGGAGAGTTTGAGACGTTTGGCAAGCTTATGGTTATGCATGTACTTGAATTGAATATGAGTGTAAACACCATACCCATAAGTGTACATCTTTTACACTTGAGTGAGAGTGATGGAGCACTTGAATTGGGGGTGATTGTCTTAACTTGTAGGCTATGAATGGATTATTGCATGTAATTAGAGTTTCATGACTGGAGTTAATGACAATTGTGTTGAAAGGCCTAGTTGTCATATTCCTTGTTTTCCATTAGATTTACACACTAATTTTCTTCTTCTTTATTCTTTTTCGTTGTTCGGGGACGAACAACATCTTAAGTTTGGGGGTTTGATTAGTGTGAAAATCTGTGTGTTTTAGAGTCCGATTTAGCACCATTATATAGGGATTATATCCGTATTTGAGCATCTTGTGGTAGAATTATTTAACTTTATGTTTCAGATGCACGTGAGGTGTTATTTCGTGTTTTCAGGTGAAAAATGAGGTGAAAAGAGCAAAAACGGAAGTCGGGAACGAAGTCAGAATGACGTCGGGAAAAGAGGCACCGGCACGACTCATCCCGGCAAGCAGCAGGAGGTTGTGCCGCCTGTCATGCAAGGTCGTGCCGCCAAAGCTGCCGAGAGCTGCCGAGTACGAGTGCCGGGGCTGCCGAGCACGAGCGCCGGGGTTGCCGAGATGCGCGCATCGTGCGTCAAGAGACCATCAAGAGACTGCACGAGCCCAGCACCTGCAAGACTCGTGCGGGATTCTGCATGACTCGTGCAGTTGTCAGCGAGGCCCAGTTTTGTCATTTCGTCATTTTTTTGGCCGGTTCGTGTTTTTAACGTGAAAAAGTCCACTTTTGAGTCAGGTTTCGTGACAGATCAGTTCTGAACTATAAAAGGAGTTTTTGGGGGTGTTCCAAACACAACTCTCCACAACTCTTCATACCCTTTCATAATACACCATCCCATCCACCCATCCCGGGGAGTTCATCGCTATTGCTTACTTGAGAAGGAGAACAAGAAGGTTCAGAATCACGGAGGAAAGAACAAAGGATCACACCATTACTAGGGTTTTTCTTATTCTTCCTTTCTTTATTTTGAATAATAGACCTATGGGATTGCTTTCATACCTAACCATGTGTGTTACCTGTAACACCATGGGCTAGTACTTCTTGGATAGTGCTAGGTTTTGAAGGTTGAATTGGTTTGAATTGATGATCTAGATTTAAGGTTGGATACCTGCAGTATACTTATTACCTTATTAATGTTTTGAATTGAGATTGATATTTTTGTCTTATATGATCTGTCCTTATTCATATGTATGTCAATACCTTTTGCATGCTTATGCTTATTGCTTGTGTTATGGAGGTAAAGATATTTGTCAACCTGTTACGTGTAAAAGGGGACTTAACCATATAACCTTTATTCATTAGAATAATTAATAGTGGACACTTAATATATCTATCTTAGATTGTTAGGTGGAAATTGGGGTTTAATTCTTAAGTACCTAGGAAGGGAGTAGGAATTATTCTTCTGCATCTGAGGGTTTGAACCAGATTTATATGTTAAGTTTACTTGACAAAGGGGTTTAACATAATTAAGTGATTGCTTTCATAAGAACTGCAGAGATTCTAATTGATTGTCTGGTGATTTGATTTGACCAACTTAACTGGATTTTCTAGTGCTGTATGTCTTCTCTCTTGAATACTTTCCATATTTATTTTTATTGCTAATTAGTTATTTTTAGTAAATATTTTCTGCACTATTAAATTAGGAAAATTCTATTTATAAACACCCAGATTTGTCTTAAATTAGAATAGTCATAATTAGATTAAATAATATATCTATAATTATCCCTTGGGTATATTATTTTTACTTGGTCACACGTGGAACTACAATCGATTCCCTACACTTGGGGACACATGCAAAATAGTGAACAAGCAACGATAAACCCGTTGGGATACCCCAGAGACGGGACTTTATTCTGGAAGGTGGCTTTAAGGGTGCATCGTACCCTTAGTCGGTAGTGCAATATGTGAATTGATCGGTAGGGCGATCGGTGGGTCACCGATCAACCCGTTGGGATCCCCTAGGGGTAGGATCCTGCGTTGGGACCTTACGCCGGGTTAATAGACCCGAAGGGATGGGAGTTGATTCGGGAAGGTAGCTCTAAGGGTGCATCGTACCCTTAGTCGGTGGGATAATTGGTGAATTAATTGGTAGGGCGATCGGTGGGTCACCGATAAACGCGTTGGGATCCCCAGGAGGTGGGATCCCACGCTGGGGCCTTATGTCGGGTTAATAGACCCAGAGGGATGGGATTATTTGTCTTGGTAGGATGGCTCTAAGGGTACATCGTATCCTTAGTCGGTGGGGCAATTGATGAATTGATAGGTAGGACGATCGGTGGGTCACCGATCAACCCGTTCGGATCTCCCGAGGGTGGGATCACGCGTTGGGGCCCTACGCCGAGTTAATAGACCTGGAGGGATGGGAGTTTTTGTCTCGGTAGGGTGGCTCTATGTGTGCATCGTACCCTTAATCGGTGAGAAGATCAGTAAATTGATCGATAGGACGATCGGTCGATCAACCCTTTAGAATCCCACAGAGTGGAATTCTATGTTGGGGCCTTACGCCGGGTTAATAAACTCGGAGGGATGGGATTTTTTATCTCGGTAGGGTAGCTCTAAGGGTGCATCGTACCCTTAGTCGGTGGGGCGATCGATGAATTGACCGATTAATCGAATAAGGGTATGATGCACCCTTAGAGCCACCTTCCTGAATAAGGGTACGATGCACCCTTAGAGCCACCTTTCCGAATCAATTTACAGATTGCACCATCAACTAAGGATAGGATGTACCCTTAGAGCCACCTTCCCGAATAAAATCCCATCCCTCCGGGTCTATTAACCCGGCATAAGGCCCCAACATGGGGTGCTACCCTGGGGGATCCCAAAGGTTTGATCGGTGACCCATCGATCACCTAACCGATCAATTCACCGATCGCCCACCGACTAAGGGTACGATGTACCCTTAGAGCCACCCCACCGAGATAAAAAATACCATCCTCCTGGGTCTATTTACCCGGCCTAAGGCCCCAACGCGGGATCCCACCCCAAGGCCCCATCCGGGTCACCGATCAATCCGTTGGATCCCCCAAGGATGCGATCCCATGTTGGGGCTTTAGGCCAGGTTAATAGATCCGGATGGATGGGATTTTATTCTGGAAGGTGGCTCTAAGGGTGCATCGTATCCTTAGTCAGTGGTGCAATCGATGACTTGATCGGTAGGGCGATCGGTGGGTCACCGATCAACCTGCTGGGATCCCCTAGGGGTGGGATTCCGCGTTGGGGCCTTAAGCTAGATTATTAGACCCGGAGGGATGAGAGTTGATTCGTGAAGGTGGCTCTAGGGGTGCATTGATCATCGCTTTTTCAGTGCACAATATTAATCCCCAAGGTTAAGGATATCTATTATAGTATCAAAAGGTGACCAAGTTAATATCGAACCCAAAGGACGGATAAATATCAATTTGATTATATTCTAGTTAACCAAGACTATGTTGAGAATTATATGATGGTGGTGATTTATAATTGAATAAGAAATGTTTTAAATAATAAATAATAATAAACGATCAATGGCAGCAACGATAGTGAAGTTGTAAGCAATTAAGAAGGTAAGTAGTTCTAAGATAATCCAGTTTAATTCATTAATTCGTCTTTTGTGTGATATTACCCGACTCTGCCTTGTGAGTTATGAACGCATCACTAAACCATGCATTTCTACTCTATAGAAACAAGTAGATATACGTATGCATCGTGTGAATATCCTCGGAGCAAGAGATACAATTCCACCCCCTTTCTAAGTACTATCAGCATCAATTATTTCCCCCTAGAATTGGTACTTTAACCCGATATGATCTCCCTTTATAGGTACTATGAAATTATACTCTTTGTCCTACTTGTTAACCCGAATAAGCTATGATTCAATTAACAAATATTTATATAAGATAGTTCTAATAAAACTTCGGAATCCCTTCACTTAGAATTATAACAACAAACCCTGCTCAGCAGTGAATGCACTCAATCGATAACCATGTTATGTATTCAGACTCTACACAACGATTAACGATGCACAAAAAGACTGTGAGTATGGATTAAAACGAGCAATCTTATATAAACTAAATCACAAGTAGTGTTGTACGGAGTTTTTACACACGAAAAAAAAATTAAATCATTAAACCTTCATAACCCTAGAACTACCTAAGAGGCTCTACTCCATGATTGATTGAAGATCAACCATGGTGAAATGAAATGATCTTACTTGAGCAAACATGAATTTCCAGCAAGATCAAGTTGAGTTGATCACACTTTAATCTCCTTGTTGAGCTCTTCTTCCTCTCCTTCTTCCTTGCTTTCAACCTCACACGTTGCTGCCCTTGGAGCTTGCTCTTGCAGCCCATCTTCTCTCCATATGATGTGTGGAATGAGATGTGTGTGGTGTCCCGCGGTCCAAGAAGTTCTTGGCGCCGTTACCAGGGATGGCATAAACTATCTTATTAATTATATCTAGTTATATTACGACTATTTGAATTCAAGCTTTGCAATTAAACTCTTCCTCTTTGTAGGTACATGCTTACTAGATCAAAGGTTGGAAAGTTAGCAACTTCCAATCCGGAGGCAGGAGCATCAACTAAAAAGAAGAAGAGTAAGATTCAAAGCAAGGAAGAAGAATCAGCTTTAACTCTGAATTTTGGAGTTGACGTTGACGAACCGAACCCGGAAACAACCAAAACTATTGTTGATCTAAAAGCAGTAGTAGAGGGAGTCAAGATGGCCAACGAAAGGGCTAATCTGGACAATCTAGCCATCCGTGAAGTCTTCAAGAACAACGGGGCTGGAAACTTTGGGCTTTTAGGAGCAAGGGGGGCAAATACAAACTTCGATCTTCACCCCACTCTTATTAGCATAATCGAAATGAATTCTTTTGCAGGAGGAACATTTGAGGATCCACAGCAACATCTTAACAAATTCTTAGGGTATGCAAGTACTCAAAGAGACGCTGGAGATCATGAAGATCTTAGGAAAATCCTCTTATTCAAATTCTCGCTATCTGAAAAGGCGAGAGATTGGTACGACACAATAAATGCAGCTGATTGCACTACTTGGGAGCAATTGAAATTGAAATTCTTGGAATGATACATGACACCTTCAAAGGTGTTCAAAATGAAACAAGATATCAATCAATTTGCTATGAGTAGTGGAGAAAAATTTCACGAAGCTTGGGACCGATTCAAGGACATGCTTCGTAGGTGTCCTCAACATGGGCTATCTAAAGCCCAATATATCAGTATTTTCTACAACGGATTGGATTGTGATTCTCGTGTTTTATTAGATGCTTCTTCTAATGGAGCATTACTCACTAAATCATCCGTTGAGGCCGAGAAGATTTTTGAAGATATCTCGATGAACTCCAGAGATTGGCCAACTGATAGAGTACGAGGCAACTACGTCCTTGGAAAAGCAGCTTAGGTGGAGCAGACAATGATAAGGGCAAATAGAGATGATGAAATTGTCTCTAGCTTGCACAACATCAACAAGCTGCTGGAGTCCCAACAAAAACAAATCAGTGATTTATCTCATCGCATACCAACCATGCAGTCAGAAGCTAACAATGATGGAACAATCCAAGAAGAGAAAGAAGAAGCAAATTATGCAATGGGGCAAAGCATCCAATGTACGAGGTTTCAAAACCAAGGCAACCGGAATTATCAAGGAAACTACAACAATCGTGATCCCCCTGTTAATTATCAACAACCAAGAAGGTCAGAGTTTTCATGGAGTAATCCAAATAATGCCATGCAAATACCTATGGGTGTTGATCCGGGAGCCAAGGTAGAAGAAGGAAAACCAGGCTTGGAGGACATGGTGAACAGGTACATGTCCATGAATGATGCAAGAGTGGCCAAGCTCGAAAAGAAGATTGATACAAGCCACAAAGAACTTTCCAAGCAAATGAAAGACCTCACAATGATGATGGGAGAAATGGCAGGAAATATCAACAAGCTATCTCAATCAATTGAGAAAGGGAAATTTCCTTCTCAAAGTATTGAGAATCCAAAACTCTGCAACGCCATCACATTAAGGTCAGGGACACAGTATGAAGCAACAATGAGGTCGGGATCACAAGTTTCGACGTCAGAAGATCCATGCAACATTGATTCTACAAACCTGACAGATAGAATCCAGCAAGGAAAATCAAATGGAGCTGCTGGAAGTACTATAGAAGCTGATTCGACCAAACATACAAGCCAAATCAAGGTCGAAAAAAGCACGCAAGGTGAAAAGAAAATTCCAGCAGGTCAGTTCGACCAGGTGGACCTCGATTCAACTAAACCCTCAGGTCGAATCGAGGTCGAATCTGGCTTACAGGGGAAGAACAGAATTCAAGGTGCACGATTTGACCACTATATGTCTGATTCAACCAGATCACATGGTCAAATCAATATCGAATCAGCTCAAAATGAGCAACTTTCAGCACAAATCAAATCTCAAGAAAAGAAGTGGGAAAGAGCTAAAAGACTAAGAGCAGAAAAGTATAAAGCTGAGAAGGTGGAGCGTGATGAATGGGGGATTCCAAGAACAAAAATACCACCTCCTTTTCCTTACAAGCTAGTCAAGAAGGGTCTGGAAGAAAAGTTCAAGAAATTTTCAGATATCATAAACAAGATAAGCTTGAACATTTCCTTCTCAGAAGCAATATTGGAGATGCCCTACTATGCCCGATTCCTTAAAGATATTCTGATGAAGAAAAGAAGTTTGAATGGGGGTCGAGATGGTGAATCTGTCAGAAAAATGCAGCTCAATCATCCAAAAGAAGCTGCCACAAAAGATGAAAGACCCATGAAGCTTCACCATCTTGTGTGAAATCGGAAAGGGGCCCGCAAGACAAGCCTTGTGCGATCTCGGGGCAAGCATCAACTTGATGCCATTGTCGATCTTTCAAAGGCTTGGTTTTGGGGAGTTATCTCCAACAACTGTTGCTCTACAATTGGCGGACATGTCAATCACATTCCCGAGAGGTATCATTGAAGATGTCCTCGTCAAAGTAGAGAAGCTTGTCTTTCCCGTGGATTTTCTTGTGCTGGAAATGGAGGATGACAAGGATAATATCCCTTTTATCCTTGGGAGACCGTTCCTTGCTACTGCTGAAGCGTTGATTGATGTTCAGAAAGGAGAGCTTAAGTTGCGAATGGATAATGAAGAAGTCTTGTTTAACCTTGACAAAGCAATGAAGAATCCCATGGAGTCACAATGTTATAGCATTGATGTGGTGGAGGAGATCGTGAAAGAAGAAATATCTTTGATCCTATCTAAGGATCCTCTTGAGACCTGTCTGATGGAGTCTCTTACTTATCCCACCACAGAGCTTGACGATCTCTCCAAAGAGGTATGCATTGAATATCTTAACAACTTAATTGCTTTGGATAATGACATACATGCAATGGAGAAAGAAGAGGTAAAGTGGATCAGAAGGTATTTACCATTGGATAGAGAAAGCACCTCAAAAGAAGGAAAGAAAGAAGAACTGAAACCATTGCCGGAACATTTGAAGTATGCATATCTGGATGACAACGAAGAATACCCGGTAATTGTATCTTCTTCTCTCGATGATAATCAACTAGAAGAATTGTTAGATGTGCTTAGGAAGCACAATTCTGCACTAGGATGGTCTCTAGATGATTTGAGAGGTATTAATCCTTCGTATTGCATGCACAAAATAAGGTTAATTGATGAGACTAAAAATAGTGTCCAAAGCCAGCGGAGGGTGAATCCCGCGATCCAAGAAGTAATCAGAAAACAAATCTTAGCATGGCTAGATGGAGGAATCATTTATCCGATTAGTGATAGCCCCCATGTAAGTCCATTACATGTTGTAGCTAAAAAGGGGGGAATGACTATTAAAACAGAAAATGGTGAAGCTATAGCTACTAGGATTCCTACGGGATGGAGAGTGTGTGTTGATTATAGGAAACTAAATGAAAAAACATGCAAAGACCATTTTTCCCTTCCCTTCATGGATCAAATGCTCGATCGTCTCGCAGGGTATGATTTTTATTGTTTCTTGGACGGGTACTCGGGATATAATCAGATCATGATTGCTTCCAAGGATCAAGAAAAGACAACTTTTACCTGCCCATATGGGACATTTTCTTTCAGAAAAATGCCATCTGGATTGTGTAATGCACCTGCTACTTTTCAGCGCTGCATGATGGCAATTTTTGATGGGTTAATAGAAAGAATCATGGAGGTGTTTATGGATGACTTTTCTGTATTTGGTTCCTCTTTTGATATTTGTCTATCTAACCTTGTTACTGTTTTGAAAAGATGCCAAGAAACTAATCTTGTATTGAATTGGGAAAAATGCCATTTCATGGTAAAAGATGGGATTGTTCTTGGGCATCATGTCTCTACAAAAGGATTACAGGTCGACAGAGCAAAAGTGGTGGCAATTGAGAAGCTTCCACCACCAACTAATGAACGAGGAGTGCGGTCCTTTCTTGGACATGCCGATTTTTATAGAAGATTCATAAAAGACTTCTCCAAATACTCCAAGCCCTTGTCTCAATTACTTGAAAAGAATGTTCCTTTTATTTTTGATGATAAATGTTTAACAACTTTTCAGATATTAAAGGAGGCGCTTATCTCTACACCCATCTTGATCACACCAGACTGGACTCAGCCATTTGTACTCATGTGTGATGCAAGTGATGTAGCACTTGGAGTGGTGCTGGGGTAGCTGAAAGAAAAGAAGTTTTGTGCCATCTATTATGCCAGTAAAACTTTTGATGGAACACAGAAGAATTACATGGTAACTGAAAAGGAGTTTCTTGCCGTTGTGTATGCATTCAATAAGTTTTGTCAATACCTGGTGGGCATGAAAACTATTGTGTACACGGATCACTCTGCGATTCGTTACCTGATGGAGAAAAAGGAAATGAAACCAAGAATCATCAGATGGATTCTTCTTCTTCAAGAATTTGATATGGAGGTCTGAGATAAAAAGGGTTCTGAAAATGTTTTGGCGGATCACCTATCAAGGTTGGAGATAAGGGAACATTGTGATAATTCGTTTGAATATATTGACGAAATGTTCCCAGATGAGAAGATTATGGCAGTGCTTGTTGAAGGAGCTGAACAAGCATGTGTGGTGGCCGCACAAGGAATGGACCCATGGTATGCCGACTATGTCAATTATATTGCCGTGGGAGAAATTCCAAGAGATCTCAACAGATATCAACTGGCCAAGTTCAAAAGAGATGTTGAGACCTTCATATGGTATGATCCATTCGTGTAAAAAATTTGCACGGATTCTATCATCCGAAGATGCGTACCCAAAATGGAGATAGAGAGCGTTCTAGAGTTTTGCCATACACAACCAAATGGGGGGCACTTCGGAGCGCAGAAGACGGCAGCCAAAGTACTTCAATCTGCTCTCTACTGGCCCACATTGTTTAAAGACTCAGAAACTTATGTTGCAACATGCGACAAGTGTCAACGAATGGGCAATATAAGTAGGAGGGACGAGATGCCACTTCAACCAAACATTGTCGTAGAGATCTTCGATGTATGGGGAATCGATTTTATGGGGCCTTTTTCCCTATCAAATGGATTTCTATACATCCTCTTAGCTGTGGATTATGTTTCTAAGTGGGTGGAAGCCATTCCCACTTGCTTAAACGATTCAAAAATAGTTACATCTTTCATGAAGAAACATATCTTTGCCCGCTTTGGAGTTCCTAGAGCACTAGTAAGTGATGGAGGTTCTCATTTTGTCAACAAACTTCTGGAAAATGTGCTCAAGGATTATGGTGTTAAGTATAGGGTTACGACACCCTATCATCCTCAAGCAAATGGGCAAGCTGAGGTCTCCAACCGACAAATTAAGCAAAAATACTAGAGAAAGTGGTCGGAACCAGTAGGAAGGATTGGGCTGTAAAGCTCGATGATATTTTGTGGGGGTTCCGAACTACTTACAAAATGGTGTTAGAAATGTCACCGTATCAAATTGTCTATGGGAAGCCATGCCACTTACCCGTAGAAATCCAGCATAAAGCTTTCTGGGCAATAAGGAGTTTGAACTTATCTTTAAAGGAGCAAAAGGAGTTGAGGATAACTCATATTAATCAATTGGATGAGTTTAGAAATCGAGCCTACAAGAACTCAGAGATCTACAAGGAAAGAATGAAGAAATGGCATGATTCGAAGATCTCTTACAAAGAATTCAAGAAAGGAGATGAGGTATTGCTTTTTAACTCTCGTTTGAAGCTTTTTGCAGGTAAATTGAAATCGAAATGGACGGGACCATTCATTATACATAGATCCTGTGGAGGGGGGAGTTTTGAGCTATTGGACAAAGATGGGGACATTATCTCGGCAAATGGTCATCGATTGAAGCACTACAAATTGCTGGAGGATGTTTGCATTATCTTTGAGGATACCTTACATTAAATTAGTACCATCGCGACTCTCCGATGTTAAACATGAGTGCCTGTTAGGAGCTTTCCTTCCCATTTTATTGCTTTATTTCATTTGTGTGAGTAAGAAAATTTTATTTTTTGAAGTGCTGCTTATCGGCAATCACATCTCTTTGCAAACTTAGTTCAACTATATAGTTTCTACTAAGTTTGGGGGGTGTGATGTACTTACCTCAATAAGCACCAATTATAAAAACTTTTCTTTGTAATGTTTGTGATTTGCCATAGTTTAGTGGGCATGACCAATTAAAGAAATTATCGAACCACAGGGAGGAACGTACTAGAGTTTAAGCGATCTCAAGTTTATCGTGATTTTATAAGGACGATGGAAGAGAGGATATGAAGCAAATAAACGCAATTACACTAATGAAAGAAATAGAGATAAAATGAATGCAAAGATAAAAGGGTTCCAAATGATGCAAGGATGAGATTAACAACAATCATGGCATAGATAATTAAGTAATCATGCAATTAATTCTAATCTCTCATGGACAAGGTATAGAAGCGATCACTAATTTCACCTAAACTCTCTCTCGAGATGGATAGGATGTAGGCCCTCAACAAGGCTCCCAAATGCACATAGGATCGAGACAATAGCAAACACCTCCCACTAGGTACTAATTACTCTATGAGTTCCCTAATTAGGTACTAAATCATAAGCAATATTCCCTTTTAAGGTACTATGAATTCACTAATTGTTTGGGTCTCCTCACCTAATCAACCAATCTCTCGATTAAGCTAATCAAATGTTCTATCAAAGGGTTCTAAATCTAGAAGGATATCTCTATCTCATTCTAAATTAATGCACATGAAGTGTATGATGAAATGATTCAATGAACTATCCTAAACACATAATTGATTTATCAATCTAATCACATGCCCATGACAATTAATCACACAAATCATCATATACATCAAGCAATCAACAATCAATGATAGAAATAACACAAAGCCCATTCAAGATTAAAATCAATTTACATAAAAACTAAATTATCCAACACCAATCATGGAGCTAATCTCACAAACGAGATAAGCCTCTCATATCCATAAGAAAATTAACATAGACATTAAGATCCTTAAAAAACATGATCAATCTATAAAGAAATGCACAAAAATTAGAATTAGATTCCCCCTTTGAAGTGCTTCAATGGAGATCTCCTTCTTCTTCTTGTGATCTCACTCTCCCTTGCTTCCTTGATCACTTGGATGGTGGATTTGATGGAGGGGATCAAGTGTAGATGGGTGGATGAAGAATGGATGAAGATAAAGGTGAAAAATGGAGGAAATGGTGTGTGAGGTGTGTGTAGAAGGGTGGAATTTCGGATCATCTTTCTCTCAATTGTTGAATAAAGGGGTATTTATACCCCTTGGGAAGCTCCTAGAAGATTCTGAAAATTTTCTGCGTTTTTGCACCAACACGGCTCGAGCTCCGCCGCACGCTCCGTGTTCTAACACAGCGTACGAGTCGTGTTCCACACTCGGCCACAGGGGTGGCCGTGTTGTGTTTTCTGACGTTGTCGCACGGCTTTCTGGACAGGCCCATGCGCGGTGCACGGGCCATGTGTCTGTACTGGGCATGGGTCGTGTTTTGCACTCGGCCACAGGCGTGGCCGAGTTGGTGTTTCGAGTGTCAGCGCACGACTACTTCTTACAGGGCCGTGCGCTGTACACGGCCCGTGTTCTTGCTGCCCTGCTTTCTCTTTCACTGTTTTGGCTCGTTCTCCTTCGTTTCAACTTCGAATTTAGATCCGCTTTTTCCTACGCCTTCCTTATCATATCTAGAATCCAATAAAAAGTGAAAATCATAGGTTTAAGCTCATTCACACACATTTCAATAAAACACAAAACACAACCAAATAGTACATAAAATACGGATAAAATAATACGAAAACACATATAAAAAGACACTAAAATCTAAGTGAAAATATCACTTATCAGTTTGTTAGGGGAGTTAATTTTTTTTGTGACATATTTAAAAACTCTAACCGGTCTTATGTGTCAATTTTTTTTGTAACTTGCCTAATGTATAGTGGTGTTTTGTTTCGTGTTTTGGTTGATTGCGGAGTTTTTCATAGAAGAGAGATTTTAGAAGTAATCCTTGATGTAGTTGGGCTCTATTTTGGTGTCTAATGTTTGAATGATAAGCTTGAAGTGTGAAGGAATGATGAACACTTGTACTTGGAGCAAAAAGGAGGCCAATTCGACCTGAGAAGAAGCTCGAACTCAAGCCAACAGGTCGAATCAAGCATGCAGAATGTTCCAAAAATCAATTTGACCAAGTCAGTTTTGATTCGACCTGGCCTCAGGTCGAATCAAGGTCGAATCGGGGGTGCAAATTTATCCAGAGAGCTGATTCGACCTCCCCTGCTTTGATTCGACCAAGTGCCTTAGTCGAATGTAGGTCGAATCAATGACCAAAATCTTACAGAATGGTGATTCGACCAAAGTCATGTTGATTCGACCTGAACAATAAGTCGAATCAAGGTCGAATCGGGAGTGAAAAGCTGTCCAGTACGTTGATTCGACCACGACGAGGTTGATTCGACCACTTCAACTAGTCGAATCAATGTTGAATCAGGCCAGGTATGTATGTTTTTAAACTCAGTTCAACGCATTCGACCATCATTCACACACCATTTCAACCCGAATCCACCCCTGTTAAAAAAAATTTTCACATCCAATTCTTCAATTTCCCTCGTTTGTACACCGATTTCGCCGCAACACACTTTTAATTCCATCAAACTCTCGCAATTTTGAGCAAAAATCAGTCGCGGCTAGGGCCTGTTCTCGCGAATTCAAAGAATTAAGTAGTAGCTATCAGTATCAATTATTTCCCCCTAGGATTGGTACTTTAACCCAATATGATCTCCCTTTATAGGTACTATGAAATTATACTCTTTGTCCTACTTGTTAACCCGAATAAGCTATGATTCAATTAACAAATATTTATATAAGATAGTTCTAATAAAACTTCGGAATCCCTTCACTTAGAATTATAACAACAAACCCTGCTCAGCAGTGAACGCACTCAATCGATAACCATGTTATGTATTCAGACTCTACACAACGATTAACGATGCACAAAACGACTGTGAATATGGATTAAAAATGAGCAATCTTATATAAACTAAATCACAAGTAGTGTTGTATGGAGTTTTTACACACGAAAGATAAATTAAATCATTAAACCTTCATAACCCTAGAACTACCTAAGAGGCTCTACTCCATGCTTGATTGAAGATCAACCATGGTGAAATAAAATGATCTTACTTGAGCAAACATGAATTTCCAGCAAGATCAAGTTGAGTTGATCACACTTTAATCTCCTTGTTGAGCTCTTCTTCCTCTCCTTCTTCCTTGCATTCAACCTCACACGTTGCTGCCCTTGGAGCTTGCTCTTGCAGCCCCTCTTCTCTCTATATGATGTGTGGAATGAGATGTGTGTGGTGTATTGTGTTGTGTTGGATGTTTTTTTTGCTGCTGCCAAGGCCCTCCTTTTATACTAGTTGCAAAAGCACATCTCCCTCTTCTTTAATGGCTGCCCATGCTTCCACTTCTCATTTCTTATTGCTGTCCATGCTTCACATGCATCAACTTATTGCTGTCCATGTTGTTCCTCTTGCTGTTGTCTCCTCTTTTGCTCTTTGTTTATGCATTTCTTGCTAACTCTTCTCTTTGTCTTCTTGGCTTTTAGGTATCTATTGCATGTTGTGTGCTTCTTTTGCTCCATGTGAGTTGTACCCTACCTTCCATTCCCTCATGTGTGCACCACTTTCACACTTGATCATGCATTCCAGGTAGATATACACTTGAGTACAGGTCGAATTGGCTCCCCCATGTCGAATAGATGGTCAAATCCTCATTTCTGCATGCCCAGATGCTCCATTCGACCTTGATTCGACATGATGCCAGGTCGAATTGAGGTCGAATGGGCAATTTGAGGAGTCTTTGACTTGAAGTGTAGGTCGAATCACAGCCAACGTGGTCGAATCACCCTACTGGACATTTTTGCATCTGGATTCGACCTCAATTCGACCAAGGCTCTTGGTCGAATCAATGCCATCGTGGTCGAATCACCTTTCTGGAAAATCTGCCATTCTCGATTCGACATCGATTCGACCAGGGCCCTTGGTCGAGTCGATGCTGTCGTGATCGAATTAACTTCCTGGACAACTCTGCATGCCTGATTCGACCTCGATTCGACCTGAGGCCAGGTCGAATCAAGTGTGGTGAAGTCGAATCAGCTTTCTCCTGCCTTCTTCCACCAATTCGATCACAAGGCATGGTCGAATTGTGCTCCTCTTAGTCGAATCATGTTCTTTCCTTGTCCAAATGGATAGCTTCAACTTCCTTTCTTCAATTTTTGACATTTCCTCTCCAATTTCCTATGATAAATCACTCAAAACAACTTTTACAACACTTGATTCATGTTTATCATGATATATATCAATTTATCATGGATTATGACCTTTAAAAACTTATTAATGGCACAAATTCAAGCTCAAGACTTGTGAATTTACACACTCATCATGCATCGTACCCTTAGTTGGTGGGGCGATCGGTGAATTAATCGGTAAGGCATTCAGTTGGTCACCGATCAATCCGTTGGGATCCCCCTGGGGTGAGATCCAGCGTTGGGGCTTATGCCAAGATAATAGACCTGGAGGGATGGGAGTTGATTCGGGAAGGTGGCTCTAAGGGTGCATCGTACCCTTAGTCGGTGGGGCAATTGGTGAATTAATCGGTAGGGCGATCGGTGGATCACCAATCAACTCCTTGGGATCCCCCAGGGGTGGGATCCCGTGTTGGGGCCTTATTGCCGGGTTAATAGACCTGGAGGGATGGGAGTTTTTATCTCGGTAGGGTGGCTCAATGGGTGCATCGTACCCTTAGTCGGTGGGAATATCGGTGAATTGATCGGTAGGGCAATCGGTGGGTCACTGATCAACCCGTTGGGATCCCATGTTAGGGCCTTACACCAGTTTAATAAACCCTGAGGGATGGGAGTTTTTGACTCTGTAGGGTGGCTCTAGGGGTGCATCGTACCCTTAGTCGGTGGGGCGATCGGTAAATTTATCAGTAGGGTGATCAGTGGGTCACTGAACACTCCGTTTAGATCCCCGGGGTTGGGATCCCATGTTGGGGCTTTACACTGGGTTAATAGACCCAGAGGGATGATAGTTGATTTGGGAAGGTGTCTCTAAGGGTGTATCGTACCCTTAGTTAGTGGGGCGATCAGTGAATTGATCGGTAGGGTGATCGGTGGGTCAGTGATCAACCTGATGGGATCCCCTGTGAGTGGGATCCGGCATTGGGTCCTTATACCGGGTTCATAGACCCAGAGGGATAGGAGTTTTTGTCTCGGTACGGGGGCTCTAGGGGTGCATCGTATCCTTAGTCGGTGGGACGATCGGTGAATTGATCAGTTGGGCGATCGGTGGGTCACCGATCAACCCGTTGGGATCCCCCAGGGGTGAGATCCCATGTTGGGGCCTTATGTCGGGGTAATAGACCCGGATTCATATGATTTTATTCAGTAAGGTGGCTCTAAGGGTGCATCGTACCCTTAATCGGTGGGGCAATCGGTGAATTGATCGGTAGGGCCATCGATGGGTCACCGATCAACCCGTTGGGATCCTCTTGGGGTGGGATCCCGCATTGGGGTCTTACGCTGGGTTAATAAACCCAGAGGGATGGGAGTTTTTGTCTCGGTAGTGTGGCTCTAGGGATGCATCGTACCCTTAGTGGGTGGCGAGATCGGTGAATTGATTGGTAGGCCGATCGATGGGTCACCGATCAACCCATTACGATCCCCCAGGAGTGGGATCCTGCGTTGGGGATTTATGCCAGGTTAATAGACCCGGAGAGATGGGAGTTGATTCGGGAAGGTGGCTCTTAGGGTGCATCGTACCCTTAGTCGGTGGGTCAATCGGTGAATTTATCGGTAGGGCGATCGGTAGGTCACCGATCAACCCATTAGGATCTCCCAGTGGTGGGATCCCACATTGGGGCCTTATGCCAGGTTAATAGACTCAGAGGGATTGGAGTTTTTGTCTCGGTAGGATGGCTCTAGGGGTGCATCGTACCCTTAGTCAGTGGGGCGGTCGGTGAATTGATCGATAGGGCGATCGGTGGGTCACTGATCAACCTGTTCGGATCCCCCAGGAGTGGGATCTCACATTGGGGCCTTACGCTGGGTTAATAGACCCGAAGGGATGGGAGTTGAATCGAGAAGGTGGCTCTAAGGGTGCATCGTACCCTTAGTCGATGGGGCGATTGGTGAATTGATCGGTAGGGCGATCGATGGGTCACCGATCAACCCGTTTGGATCCCCCGGGGGTGGGATCCCATGTTGGGGCCTTACGCCAGGTAAATAGACCAGGATGGATAGGTGTTATTGTCTCTATAGGGTGGCTCTAGGGTTGCATCGTACCCTTAATCGGTGGGGCGATTGGTGGGTCAGTGATCAACCCGTTGGGATCCCCCGGGAGTGGGATCCGGCATTGGGGCCTTACGCTGGGTTCATAGACCCAGAGGGATAGGAGTTTTTATCTCGGTACAGTGGCTCTAGGGGTCATCGTACCCTTAGTCGGTGGGGTGATCGGTGAATTGTTCAGTTGGGCGATCGGTAGGTCACCGATCAACCTGTTGGGATCCTCTAGGGGTGGGATCCCATGTTGGAGACTTACGCCATGTTAATAGACTGGATTGATAGGATTTTATTTGGGAAGGTGGCTCTAATGGTGCATTGTACCCTTAGTCGGTGGGCAATCGGTGAATTGACCAGTAAGGTAATCGGTGGATCACCGATCAACCTTTGGGATCCCCTGGGTGTGGGATCCTGGGTTGGGGCCTTACACCAGGTTAATAAACCTAGAGGGATTGGAGTTTTTGTCTCGATATGGTGGCTCTTGGGGTTCATCAAACTCTTAGTCGGTGGGGAGATCAGTGAATTGTTCGGTAGGGCGATCGGTGGGTCACCCATCAATCCATTGATCCCCAGGGGTGGGATCCCATGTTGGGCCCTTACGCCGGGTTAATAAACTGTTCTTCCCTCGTTTCATCCGCACCCAGGTATGTTTACTTTACATTGTTTTGTATCTTGTGCTTGGAGGGTCGAATTTTTTAGAATTTTTGAATTTTATTCGAAAGTTTGAATTTTTTTTGCGACTATCCATGTATCTTGTGTGTTTTTATTTGTTTTTGTGTGTCTTTTGGTACTCTGTCTCTAGATATTTTTATCTCTCCTATAATGATTGTGTTTGAGCTTTTATGATGCCATTGAAAAGATGTTGATTATAATTGACAAGGGAAACATGCTTTAACTATTAAGTGCTTGAAGTTCTTGATGTGCTTGTTATGATGTATGCATAGCCTTGAAAAGTGCTCGTTCATTCTATGAAAAAGCCAAGTGAGATTTGAGCCTTTGAATCATGTTACATGATGCATTATATTTCATTCTTGAGCGTATCATTCTTGTGTGTGTATTCTAAAACTTGCCCTGAGTCTCCTTGAATATTCAAGAATAGTCTAGCGAATTATGAAAATGATATTAGGCCATCTTTGATTTTTAACCCATTTTTTCCATACACTTTACCTGAATTCATTAAATCCTTAGTCAACTTATTGAGCCTTGAAAAATCTATTCTTTGAATAGCCCATTGAGCTTAATCAGTATTTGATTTTTCCTTGTATTACTTGGATCAATTGAGTAATTGTTAGAGTGGTTAGAAAAATAATGTGAATATGTTGAAGTTGAAAAGGATGATGAAAGAGAAGAAAAAGGGTATAAAAATCATAATCAGTTGTACACATACCCTTGATGCTGAAAGAATAGAAGAAAATGAATAATGTGGTTGAAGAAAGAATTGAATAATTTGGTATTGAAAAGAAATGTATTTAATGAAAGTGATGAGGAAGAATGAAAGATCAAGATGGACTGCAGCTTGATTAATCCAAGTTTTGAGTCACTTATCCATATATTTCCTACCATTACCAAAAAACCTATGTTAAAACCTAATAAAAGACCTTTTTGATTCATAATTTGTTAGCTACAAGTAAAAGGAGAGTTGAGACAATGGGCAAGCCTATGGTTATGCATACACTTGAATTGAATTTGAGAGCACTTGTATATAACCCACTGATGTACATTTTATACATCATGAGTGTAAGAGTTACATTATATACATCATGTGAGCATAGGTAGATCGAGCACTTGAATTGGTGAAGTAATTATCTTAACTTGCATATTTTGAATGAATTGATGCTTTTGAATTTGAAGTTATGTGAACCAAGTTAAGAATGATTACATCTTTTGAAAGCATAGTTGATATTTTTGATCCTTACATTTGAACATGACTTTCCATCTCATTATTCTCTTGGTACGTAGTTTCGTTGTTCGAGGACGAACAACACCTTAAGTTTGGGGGGTTTGATGAGTGTGAAAATTCATGTATTTTTGAGTCCAATATAATACCTTTTCGAGTGCATAATTGCTAATATTTGCACATATATTAATACATTGTACTATTATTCATTAAAAGGTGCTACTAAGGTATTTTATTGTATTTTGATAGAAAAAAGGTGTTAAAAGTACAACATTGGAGAAAAGATGCAATTCATGCAAGGATGATGAAAAACTGCATGTCCAACTTCATAACTATGATATGTTAATTGTGGAGATCAAAACTGATGGTGTGCTACATGGTTGGAAAGCCACTGAAGAGAGGGTCGTTTTGGCACAAAGAACACCCCAATCGAGTTCCAAACGAGGAAGTTATAAGCAAAACGATGACGACGCGCGCGAGGTGCCGAGCAGGAATGGTGGCCACTTTCCGTAGCTTATTGCACATTCAACTCTTGGTGTTTATGAAAGTTCTTTATATGGTTTGAAATCCCAGGGAGAGAGGATCGCGTGAGCACAAGAATTACTCAATTTGGAACTCGGATGTGGAAGTTATTCACGAAACGATGAGGAGGTGCAAGTAATTCGACCTCAACACCTTGATTCGAGCAACCATGGAAGTCGAACCAAGCATATGCATCCATCAGTACGTCGATTCGACCTGAGCTTCATAGATTTGACCAAGACCTGATGTCGAATCAAGGTCGATTTGACCTGCGATTCGACATGTTCACGTGCAAACCAACCTGGAAACCATGATGCAAGTGGGTGTAGTACACACATGGGCTAAAGTCAAGATAATACACCATTCACATGGATCACATGAAGTATCCAACACACAATTGGATTCCTAAAGCAAAAAGTCAAGAAGAAGAGTTGGAAATGAGCTGCAAAGATGATGGACAACAAGAATAAGTGAAAAATGGATGCATGTGGAGCTGCAATAATTGAACAAACAATGTGAAATGGAAGCATAGAGTAACATGGGCAGCCATGGAGGCATGTGATGTTGTTCCCCTTCCACAACTATAAATAGGGGCTGCATCAACATCCTACATTCAATCCCACAACCATCCCAACATCCAACACACACAATTCATTCACACAACATTCACAACATATAAATAAGTGAGTAGAGGGAGTGGAGTTGAACTTGCAGCCTGCTGCAAGTGGTAGCAGCAGCAACAATCAGCTGCACACTTCCTTAACTCCTCACCATTTCTTTAATCCTTCCACCGGAGAGACGATCGGAGTTGCTACTTGGATTGGAGACGGAGATTCCAATGGAGATCATGATTGAAGAGACGGAGTCCTCAAAACGGGTTCTATCTTTTTAGTTGCTTATCTCTTGTTATTTAGCACTATGGTTAGGATTAAGTACATATTCATGATTTGTTCTAGTAATTCCATGGGCTAAGATCTTTGTTGGTGATGTTAGGGTGATAAAACAATCTTGATTATGTGATTTAACTTCTCTAAACTTGAATTGATTATCTTGCAAATGGTTTATTTCCCTATTGAAGATTATATTTTGAAATTTCATATTATTATGAGTTTGAGTTTTGATTCTTTTAATTATTCATGACGGTATCACTGATTGATAGTTAATAGGTTTCTCTATTTCTGCATGATAATTGTTGTTTCCTGAGACATTCTTAGGTGTATTGACCATTAAAGCATAAGAATGTTGGACAATCAATTTGGAATATTAATTACTTGGTAAAACATCATTATTAAGTAATTGGTAAGGAGAAAAAGAGTTAACGATCATGTACCTAGAAAGGGAAGTCTAGTGCTCTAGCCTTAATTGGAATTTAGCACGAAGTACCTATAGAGGGAGAGGTAGTTAATTTCTCATTGATCCAAGGATTTCCAACTCTTTATAAGTGTTAGATCTTACCTGATCAAGGTGATTTAACTAGGTTTAGTGATCCTCTTATAAACGTTTGCAAGTAATTAATTTGGGTCTAGATAAATTGGTCACATAAGCAAGTTGTTTACCCTAGCATTACCAATTCTCAATCCTTGAACTCTTAAATCATTTCTCTCATGTGTTGTTATTTAAAACTATTTTATTATTCAAATCATTTTATTCGTTAATCATTCTTTCAAAAACCCCAAATTTGTCTTGAAATCAAATTATCACATAGAATTAACTTCTTAAATTTATAGCTATCCTGTGGGAACGATATTTTACTTGGTCACTCGTACTACAACCGATCCCTTATACTTGAGGGTGAAAAATAAATAGCGATCAAGTCAATGGCGCCGTTACCGGGGATAGTTTATAAATTTAAATTTAATTCTACAGTAATTTATTTTATTGAAGGACGTTAAACTTTATTTGAGATCCAAATAATTTTGATCTTTTGAGTGAGAGTAGGTGTATGATCACTAGATCGAGTGGACGAGCAATAGAGCCATTAAATTTAGAGATTGGTGCACATGCTAGAAAGAACAGAAGGAAGAGGAAGCAGCCAGCTACACCAATTCCTAGCTCAGATTCAGAGAATTCGTCAGAAGAAGAGAAAGTTGAAGAACTTTCACAAAAATTTGACGGAGTTAACCTGGCTGAGGAGATCGAGACTAAGAAGATGGCTGGCGATCAGGCCTCGACATCGATGCGGGACCAATACAAACTGAAGCATACCACTAATGCTGGGTTAAATGGACCTGCAATCATGGCAGAGAACTTTGAGCTACCTTTCAGACTAATTCGAATGGTAGAAAGACAACAATTTAGTGGAAATCCTCTGGAGAATCCTAGTGAGCATCTGCAAATTTTCGATGAGTATGCAAGGACGTAGAAGCATAGGAACGTTCCAGAGGATGCTATCAGAATGCGGCTTTTCCCATTCTCACTTACGGGGAAAGCCAAGGAGTGGTATAACAATCTCCCTCAAGGTTGTTGTACTACTTGGGAGGAACTGGCAGATAGGTTCCTGAACAAATACTTCCCTCCATCCAAGAGTTTCTTGATAAAGAAGAAGATCACTCAATTCAAACAAGGAGCCTTGGAAAGTTTCTACGAGGCGTGGGAAAGATTCAAAGAACTGTTGCGGAGCTGCCCAAAACACAGCTTTTCTAAAGATACTTACTTAGGCTTTTTCTATCAAGGCCTAAGAAGAGATTCGAGAGTGCTGGTGGCCGCAACAGCAGGAGGATCTATATTTAAGCAGTCCGCCGAGGTAGCTGAAGAAATATTCAAGGAGATGGCATCAAACACGTATGACTGGCCGACAGATAGAGCAGACGGAGATGCCTCTTTTGACAAAGTGGCGAAAATAGAGGTACAAGCCGGAAGGAATGAAGTGTCAGCCATCCATTATCGCCTCGATGAATTATATAAAAAATTGGACCGCCTCACCAAAGGAAGCAAAGAGGAAGTAATGATGGCTGGAGATGAAGATCAATTCGAGGATGTCAACTATGCTATGGGACAAAGTTTTCAAGGAAACAGATAAAATTTCAGACCAAACAACCAGTTTGGGGAAAGGAATGACCAAGGGATCAACCATCAGTATCAGCATGGTTGGAACCAAGGGAATTCAAATTTTAACAATCAAAGAAGAAGTGAAAATTTGTCTTATTCAAATCCTAATAGCGCAGTTGCACCACCTCTGGGATTTGAACCAGCTCAGAAACCTGTTAAAGGAAAACCATCCATGGAAGATAAGCTTGATTTGATGCTCAAGCTGATGGTCAAAAATCAAGAAACATCTGAAATGAGACATAAAGAAGCTGAAGTAAGATATAAGGAAATAGAAAGAAAACAAAAAGAAACAGATCTTGCTATCAGTCAGTTAAATGCTGCAGTGGGCAAGTTGCAACAGCAAGGTAAATTTCCTGCTCAGACTGAGCGAAATCCAAAAGAACATCAGTGCTATGCTATTACTTTAAGAAATGGTAGACAGTATGAGGGGCCAGGATGCCGGATAACGAGCAGCTGCTGAATGCCCCGCCAGGTGCAACTCTTGGTACCGAGCACACGCACGCGACATGAGGGACATATACCCATCCACAACTGAGTGACTCTGACTCTATCCAGAATGATTCTGTTCCTCAGTATCGGAATACTATGGATACTGAGCAACATGTGGTCATTGAGAAGAAATGGGAAAGAGCTAAGAGAGAAAGGAATAAAAAGGATGAAATTGAGAGAAATAGCTTGGGGATTCCAAAGATGAAATATCCTATTCCCTTTCCCTCTCAGCAGTTGAAGAATGGACTTGCTGAGAAATTTCAGAAGTTCGTGAACATCTTCAAGCAGATCCAAATCAACATACCCTTTGCTGAAGCACTTGAGCAGATGCCTCACTATATGAAGTTTCTTAAGGAAATCATGTCCAAGAAGCGGAGTTTAGTGGATAAGGAGACAGTGAATTTGACTGAAGAGTGCAGTGCCATCATTCAAAAGAAGTTGCCACCTAAAGTGAAGGATTCATGTAAGTTCACCATCCCAATTCAAATAGGAAAAAATGCTACTTGCAGAGATTTGTGTGACTTGGGGGCTAGCATAAATCTTATGCCCCTAAGTATGTTCAAAAGTCTTGGTTTTGGGGAGATGAAACCCACTTCGGTTACATTACAGCTAGCCGATAGGTCGATTACTCACCCTAGAGGAGTTGTTGAGGATGTACTTGTAAAAGTAGATAAGTTCTTCTTCCCTGTTGATTTCCTGGTGCTTGATATGGAAGAAGACAGTAATGTGCCTCTGATTCTGGGTAGACCATTCTTAGCCACTGCTAAAGCTTTGATTGATGTTGAAGATGGGAAGTTGAAGCTTAGAGTGGGGGACGAGGAGATCTTATTCTCACTTGATGCTTTGGAGCATCCTTCTGAAGAGGCCAACTGCAAGTCAATTGATGTTATTGAGGAGAGTATTCTGCCTGAGAATCAATTGAAAAACTGCATAAGCAACATTCCTTCTTTATCTACTCCTGCTAAATCTAATTTTTCATATGATATTTTATCTAATGAACTAACAGATTGTTTGAGTGCTATGAATGCTTGCAGGAAAAATAAAAGAGAAATGTCATGCCCCCCAAACTTAAGGTGTTGTTTATCCTCGAACAACGAAACTACATACCAGGAGAATAATGAGATGGAAAGTCATGTTCAAATGTAAGGATCAAAAATATCAACTATGCTTTCAAAAGATGTAATCATTCTTAACTTGGTTCACATAACTTCAAATTCAAAAGCATCAATTCATTCAAAATATGCAAGTTAAGATAATTACTTCACCAATTCAAGTGCTCGATCTACCTATGCTCACATGATGTATATAATGTAACTCTTACACTCATGATGTATAAAATGTATATCGGTGGGTTATATACAAGTGCTCTCAAATTCAATTCAAGTGTATGCGTAACCATAGGCTTGCCCATTGTCTCAACTCTCCTTTTACTTGTAGCTAGCAAATTATGAATCAAAAAGGTCTTTTATTATGTTTTAACATAGGTTTTTTAGTAATGGTAGGAAATATATGGATAAGTGACTCAAAACTTGGATTAATCAAGCTGCAGTCCATCTTGATCTTTCATTCTTCCTCATCACTTTCATTAAATACATTTCTTTTCAATACCAAATTATTCAATTCTTTCTTCAACCACATTATTCATTTTCTTCTATTCTTTCAGCATCAAGGGTATGTGTACAACTGATTATGATTTTTATACCCTTTTTCTTCTTGTTCATCATCCTTTTCAACTTCAACATATTCACATTATTTTTCTAACCACTCTAACAATTACTCAATTGATCCAAGTAATACAAGGAAAAATTAAATACTGATTAAGCTCAATGGGCTATTCAAAGAATGGATTTTTCAAGGCTCAATAAGTTGACTAAGGATTTAATGAATTCAGGTAAAGTGTATGGAAAAAATGGGTTAAAAATCAAAGATGGCCTAATATCATTTTCATAATTCGCTAGACTATTCTTGAATATTCAAGGAGACTCAGGGCAAGTTCTAGAATACACGCACAAGAATGATACGCTCAAGAATGAAATATAATGCATCATGTAACATGATTCAAAGGATCAAATCTCACTTGCCTTTTTCATAGAATGAACGAGCACTTTTCAAGGCTATGCATACATCATAACAAGCACATCAAGAACTTCAAGCACTTAATAGTTAAAGCATGTTTCCCTTGTCAATTATAATCAACATATTTTCAATGGCATCATAAAAGCTCAAACACAATCATTATAGGAGAGATAAAAATATCTAGAGACAGAGTACCAAAAGACACACAAAAACAAATAAAAACACACAAGATACCTGGATAGTCGCAAAAAAATTTCAAACTTTCAAATAAAATTCAAAAATTCAAAAAAATTCGACCCCTCCAAGCACAAGATACAAAACAATGCAAAGTAAACATACCTGGGTGCAGATGAAACGAGGGAAGAACATCACACACCCCAAACTTAGATGGAAACGTGAGTTGAATCTAAGTTTAAAAGGATGTTTTTACCTTAAGTGTAAGCACGCACCTTTAGTAAAATTCACCTAGCACAAGACACAACAAAAAAAACAAAGAAAAGCAATAAAATGGTGGGTTGCCTCCCACTTAGCGCTCTCCTTTTAATGTCGTTGAGCTCGACGGAATTCAAACTCAGAGATGTTCGGACTCATGCATCAACACTTCTTCTTTATCTTTCATTTTCATCTTGAAGTGTTGTTTCGCCCTCTTCCGATCTATCCAAACCATCTCTCCCTTCTTAATCTCAAGGATCAACTCATATGGATCTCTATCTTTATATGCCTCCTTCCTATTATCATCAAGATCAGACAAATAAGAGTCACACATATTCGTAGGGACTGGTGGAATTTGTTTCCATGTTCGTCCTTCAATCCATGGCATTTCTCTTTTATTTTTCCTGCAAGCATTCATAGCACTCAAAAAATTTGTTAGTTCATTAGATAAAATATCATATGAAAAATCAGATTTAGCAGGAGTAGATAAAGAAGGAATGTTGCTTATGCAGTTTTTCAATTGATTCTCAGGCCGAATACTCTCCTCAATAACATCAATTGACTTGCAGTTGGCCTCTTCAGAAGGATGCTCCAAAGCGTCAAGTGAGAATAAGATCTCCTCGTCCCCCACTCTAAGCTTCAACTTCCCATCTTCAACATCAATCAAAGCTTTAGCAGTGGCTAAGAATGGTCTACCCAGAATCAGAGGCACATTACTGTCTTCTTCCATATCAAGCACCAGGAAATCAACAGGGAAGAAGAACTTATCTACTTTTACAAGTACATCCTCAACAACTCCTCTAGGGTGAGTAATCGACCTATCGGCTAGCTGTAATGTAACCGAAGTGGGTTTCATCTCCCCAAAACCAAGACTTTTGAACATACTTAGGGGCATAAGATTTATGCTAGCCCCCAAGTCACACAAATCTCTGCAAGTAGCATTTTTTCCTATTTGAATTGGGATGGTGAACTTACCTGAATCCTTCACTTTAGGTGGCAACTTCTTTTGAATGATGGCACTGCACTCTTCAGTCAAATTCACTGTCTCCTTATCCACTAAACTCCGCTTCTTGGACATGATTTCCTTAAGAAACTTCATATAGTGAGGCATCTGCTCAAGTGCTTCAGCAAAGGGTATGTTGATTTGGATCTGCTTGAAGATGTTCACGAACTTCTGAAATTTCTCAGCAAGTCCCTTCTTCAACTGCTGAGAGGGAAAGGGAATAGGATATTTCATCTTTGGAATCCCCAAGCTATTTCTCTCAATTTCATCCTTTTTATTCCTTTCTCTCTTAGCTCTTTCCCATTTCTTCTCAATGACCACATGTTGCTCAGTATCCACAGTATTCCGATACTGAGGAACAGAATCATTCTGGATAGAGTCAGAGTCACTCAGTTGTGGATGGGTATATGTCCCTCATGTCGCGTGCGTGTGCTCGGTACCAAGAGTTGCACCTGGCGGGGCATTCAGCAGCTGCTCGTTATCCGGCATCCTTGGCCCCTCATACTGTCTACCATTTCTTAAAGTAATAGCATAGCACTGATGTTCTTTTGGATTTCGCTCAGTCTGAGTAGGAAATTTACCTTGCTGTTGCAACTTGCCCACTGCAGCATTTAACTGACTGATAGCAAGATCTGTTTCTTTTTGTTTTCTTTCTATTTCCTTATATCTTACTTCAGCTTCTTTATGTCTCATTTCAGATGTTTCTTGATTTTCGACCATCAGCTTGAGCATCAAATCAAGCTTATCTTCCATGGATGGTTTTCCTTCAACAGGTTTCTGAGCTGGTTCAAATCCCAGAGGTGGTGCAACTGCGCTATTAGGATTTGAATAAGACAAATTTTCACTTCTTCTTTGATTGTTAAAATTTGAATTCCCTTGGTTCCAACCATGCTGATACTGATGGTTGATCCCTTGGTCATTCCTTTCCCCAAACTGGTTGTTTGGTCTGAAATTTTATCTGTTTCCTTGAAAACTTTGTCCCATAGCATAGTTGACATCCTCGAATTGATCTTCATCTCCAGCCATCATTACTTCCTCTTTGCTTCCTTTGGTGAGGCGGTCCAATTTTTTATATAATTCATCGAGGCGATCATGGATGGCTGACACTTCATTCCTTCCGGCTTGTACCTCTATTTTCACCACTTTGTCAAAAGAGGCATCTCCGTCTGCTCTATCTGCCGGCCAGTCATACGTGTTTGATGCCATCTCCTTGAATATTTCTTCAGCTACCTCGGCGGACTGCTTAAATATAGATCCTCCTGCTGTTGCGGCCACCAGCACTCTCGAATCTCTTCTTAGGCCTTGATAGAAAAAGCCTAAGTAAGTATCTTTAGAAAAGCTGTGTTTTGGGCAGCTCCGCAACAGTTCTTTGAATCTTTCCCACGCCTCGTAGAAACTTTCCAAGGCTCCTTGTTTGAATTGAGTGATCTTCTTCTTTATCAAGAAACTCTTGGATGGAGGGAAGTATTTGTTCAGGAACCTATCTGCCAGTTCCTCCCAAGTAGTACAACAACCTTGAGGGAGATTGTTATACCACTCCTTGGCTTTCCCCGTAAGTGAGAATGGGAAAAGCCGCATTCTGATAGCATCCTCTGGAACGTTCCTATGCTTCTACGTCCTTGCATACTCATCGAAAATTTGCAGATGCTCACTAGGATTCTCCAGAGGATTTTCACTAAACTGTTGTCTTTCTACCATTCGAATTAGTCCGAAAGGTAGCTCAAAGTTCTCTGCCGTGATTGCAGGTCTATTTAACCCAGCATTAGTGGTATGATTCAGTTTCTATTGGTCCCGCATCGATGTCGAGGCCTGATCGCCAGCCATCTTCTTAGTCTCAATCTCCTCAGCTAGGTTAACTCCGTCAAATTTTTGTGAAAGTTCTTCAAATTTCTATTCTTCTGACGAATTCTCTAAATTTGAGCTAGGAATTGGTGTAGCTGGCTGCTTCCTCTTCCTTCTGTTCTTTCTAGCATGTGCACCAATCTCTAAATTTAATGGCTCGATTGCTCGTCCACTCGATCTAGTGATCATACACCTAATCTCACTCAAAAGATCAGAATTATTTGGATCTCAAATAAAGTTTAACGTCCTTCAATAAAATAAATCACTGTAGAATTAAATTTAAATATATAAACTATCCCCGGCAACGGCGCCATTGACTTGATCGCTATTTATTTTTCACCCTCAAGTATAAGGGATCTGTTGTAGTACGAGTGATCAAGTAAAATATCGTTCCCACAGGATAGCTATAAATTTAAGAAGTTAATTCTATGTGATAATTTGATTTCAAGACAAATTCGCAGTTTTTGAAAGAATGATTAACGAATAAAATGATTTGAATAATAAAATAGTTTTAAATAACAACACATGAGAGAAATGATTTAAGAGTTCAGGGATTGAGAATTGGTAATGCTAGGGTAAACAACTTGCTTATGTGACCAATTTATCTAGACCCAAATTAATTACTTGCAAACGTTTATAAGAGGATCACTAAACCTAGTTAAATTACCTTGATCAGGTAAGATCTAACACTTATAAAGAGTTGGAAATCCTTGGATCAATGAGAAATTAACTACCTCTCCCTCTATAGGTACTTCGTGCTAAATTCCAATTAAGGCTAGAGCACTAGACTTCCCTTTCTAGGTACATGATCGTTAACTCTTTTTCTCCTTACCAATTACTTAATAATGATGTTTTACCAAGTAATTAATATTCCAAATTGATTGTCCAACATGCTTAGGCTTTAATGGTCAATACACCAAAGAATGTCTCAGGAAACAACAATTATCATGCAGAAATAGAGAAACCTATTAACTATCAATCAGTGATATCGTCATGTATTATTAAAGGAATCAAAACTCAAACTCATAATAATATGAAATTTCAAAATATAATCTTCAATATGGAAATAAACCATTTGCAAGATAATCAATTCAAGTTTAGAGAAGTTAAATCACATAATCAAGATTGTTTTATCACCCTAACATCACCAACAAAGATCTTAGCCCATGGAATTACTAGAACAAATCATGAATATGTACTTAATCCTAACCATAGTGCTAAATAACAAGAGATAAGCAACTAAAAAGATAGAACCCATTTTGAGGACTCCGTCTCTTCAATCACGATCTCCATTGGAATCTCCGTCTCCGATCCAAGTAGCAACTCCGATCGTCTCTCCGGTGGAAGGATGAAAGAAATGGTGAGGAGTTGAGGAAGTGTGCAGCTGATTGTTGCTGCTGCTACCACTTGCAGCAGGCTGCAAGTTCAACTCCACTCCCTCTACTCACTTATTTATGTGTTGTGAATGTTGTGTGAATGAATTGTATGTGTTGGATGTTGGGATTGTTGTGGGATTGAATGTAGGATGTTGATGCAGCCCCTATTTATAGTTGTAGAAGGGGAACAACATCACATGCCTCCATGGCTGCCCATGTTACTCCATGCTTCCATTTCACATTGTTTGTTCAATTATTGCAGCTCCACATGCATCCATTTCCCATTTATTCTTGCTGTCCATCATCTTTGCAGCTCATTTCCAATGCTTCTTCTTGACTTTTTGCTTTAGGAATCCAATTGTGTGTTGGATACTTCATGTGATCCATGTGAATGGTGTATTATCTTGACTTTAGCCCATGTGTGTACTACACCCACTTGCATCATGGTTTCCAGGTTGGTTTGCACATGAACATGTCGAATCATCCTCCCCAAGTTGAATTGGCGTCGAATCTGCATTCTGGTGGCAAAATACTCGTTATTCGACCTTGATTCGACCTCCTTAGAGGTCGAATCACAGGTCGAATCGGCGATTCGACCATGGTTCGACTAGAGGGTTAGGTCGAATCGATTTGGTCGTGGTCGAATCACCACAATGGACAACTTTCTCCCCCGATTCGACCTTGATTCGACATCAGGTCTTGGTCGAATCGTTGAAGCCCAGGTCGAATCGACGTACTGATGGATGCATATGCTTGGTTCGATTTCCATGGTTGCTCGAATCAAGGTGTTGAGGTCGAATTACTTGCACCTCCTCATCGTTTCGTGAATAACTTCCACATCCGAGTTCCAAATTGAGTAATTCTTGCGCTCACGCGATCCTCTCTCCCTTGGATTTCAAACTATATAAAGAACTTTCATAAACACCAAGAGTTGAATGTGCAATAAGCTACGGAAAGTGGCCACCATTCCTGCTCGGCACCTCGCGCGCGTCGTCATCGTTTTGCTTATAACTTCCTCGTTTGGAACTCGATTGGGGTGTTCTTTGTGCCAAAATGACCCTCTCTTCAGTGGCTTTCTAACCATGTAGCAAACCATCAGTTTTGATCTCCACAATTAACATAGCATAGTTATGAAGTTGGACATGCGTTTTTTCATCATCCTTGCATGAATTGCATATTTTCTCCAACGTTGCACTTTTAACCCCTTTTTTCTATCAAAATACAATAAAATACCTTAGTAGCACCTTTTAATCAATAATAGTTCAAAGTATTAATATATGTGCAAATATTAGCAATTATACACTCGAAAAGGTATTATATTGGACTCAAAAATACATGAATTTCCACTCTCATCATAAACCCAAAGGGATGGGAGTTTTTATCTCAGTAGTGTGGCTCTAGGGATGCATCGTACCCTTAATGGGTAGGGCGATCGGTGAATTGATCGATAGGCCGATCGGTGGGCCATCGATCAACCCATTACGATCCCCCGGGGGTGGGATCCCATGTTGGGGCTTTATGCTAGGTTAATAGACCCAGAGGGATGGGAGTTGATTCGGGAAGTGGCTCTAAGGGTGCATCGTATACTTAGTCGGTGGGTCAATCGGTGAATGATCGGTAAGGCGATCGGTGGGTCACCGATCAACCCATTGGGATCTCCCGGTGGTGGGATCCCGCATTGCGGCCTTACGTTAGGTTAATAGACTCGGAGGGATTGGAGTTTTTATCTCAGTAGGATGGCTCTAGGGGTGCATCATACCCTTAGTCGATGGGGCGATTGGTGAATTAATTAGTAGGGCGAACAGTGGGTCACTGATCAACCCATTAGGATCCCCCAGGGGTGGGATCCCATGTTGGGGCCTTACGCCGGGTAAATAAATTAGGAGGGATAGGTGTTTTTGTCTCTGTAGGGTGGCTGTATGGGTGCATCGTACCCTTAATCGGTGGGGCAATCGGTGGGTCACCGATCAACCCGTTGGGATCCCCCAAGGGTAGGATTCCATGTTGGGGCTTTATGCCAGGTTAATAGACCCAGATGGATGGGATTTTATTCGAGAAGGTGGCTCTAAGGGTGCATCGTATCCTTAGTCGGTGGTGTAATCAGTGAATTGATCGGTAGGGCGATCGGTGGATCACCGATCAACCTGTTGGGATCCTCCGGGGGTGGGATCCCATGTTAGGGCCTTACACCGGGTTAATAGACCCGGAGGAATGTGAGTTTTGTCTTGGTAGGGTGGCTCTAGGGGTGCATCGTACCCTTAGTCGATGGGGCGATTGGTGAATTGATCGGTATGGCGATCGGTGGGTCACCGATCAACCCGTTGGGATCCCCCGGGGGTGGGATCCTGTGTTGGGGCCTTACGCCGGGTAAATAGACCTGGAGGGATAGGTGTTTTTGTCTCTGTAGGGTGGCTCTAGGGGTGCATCGTACCCTTAATCGGTGGGGTGATCGGTGAATTGATCGGTGGGTCAGTGATCAACCCGTTAGGATACTCCGGGAGTGGGATCTGGCGTTGGGACCTTATGCCAAGTTCATAGACCTGGAGGGATTGGAGTTTATATCTTGGTACAGTGGCTCTAGGGGTGCATCGTACCTTTAGTCGGTGGGGCGATCGGTGAATTGATCGGTTGGGTGATCGATGAGTCACCGATCAACCCGTTGGGATCCCCCAGGGGTGGTATCCCATGTTGGGGACTTACGCCAGGTTAATAGACTCGGATTGATAGGATTTTATTCGGGAAGGTGGCTCTAAGGGTGCGGGTGCATTGTACCCTTAGTCGGTGGGGCAATTGGTGAATTGATCGGCAGGGCAATCGGTGGGTAACCGATCAACCTGTTGGGATCCCCCGGGTGTGGGATCCTGGGTTGGGGCCTTACACTAGGTTAATAAACCCATAGGAATGGGGGGTTTTTGACTCTGTAGGGTGGCACTAGAGTGTATCGTACCCTTAGTCGGTGGGGCGATCAGTAAATTGATCGGTAGGGCGATCGCTGGGTCACTGAACACTCCGTTTAGATCCCCTGGGATGGGATCCCATGTTGGGGCTTTATACTGGGGTAATAGACCCAGAGGGATGATAGTTGATTAGGGAAGGTGGCTCTAAGGGTGCATCGTACCCTTAGTCGGTGGGGCGATTGGTGAATTGATCGGTAGGGCAATCGATGGGTCAGTGATCAACCCGTTGGGATCCCCCTAGAGTGGGATCCGGCATTGGGACCTTTTGTCGGATTCATAGACTCGGAGGGATAGGAGTTTTTATCTTGGTACGGTGGCTCTAGTGGTGCATCGTACCCTTAGTCGGTGGGGTGATCGGTGAATTGATCGGTAGGGCAATCGGTGGATCAGCGATCAACCCATTGGGATCCCCCAGGGGTGGCTCTAAGGGTGCATCGTACCCTTAATCGGTGGGGCAATCGGTGAATTGATTGGTACAGTGATCTGTGGGTCACCGATCAACCCATTGGGATCCCTTTGGGGTGGGATCCCGAGTTGTGGCCTTACGCTAGGTTAATAGACCCAGAGGGATAGAAGTTAATTTGGGAAGGTGGCACTAAGGGTGCATCGTACCCTTAGTAGGTTGGGCAATCAGTAAATTGATCGGTAGGGCGATCGGTGGGTCACCGATCAACCCGTTGGGATCCCCGGGTGTGGGATCCAGGGTTGGGGCCTTACACCGGGTTAATAGACCTAGAGAGATGGGAGTTTTTGTCTCGATAGGGTGGCTCTTGGGGTTCATTGTACTCTTAGTCGGTGGGGCGATCAGTGAATTGATCGGTAGGGCGATCGGTGGGTCACCCATCAATCCGTTGGGATCCCAGGGGTGGGATTTCGCGTTAGGGCCTTACGCCGGGTTAATAAACCTAGAGGGATGGGAGTTTTTATCTCGGTAGTGTGGCTCTAGGGATGCATCGTACCCTTAGTGGGTGGGGCGATCAGTGAATTGATCGGTAGGTCGATCGATGGGCCACCGATCAACCCATTACAATCCCCCGGGGGTGGGATCCTGCGTTGGGACTTTACACCAAGTTAATAGACCCAGAGGGATGGGAGTTGATTCGAGAAGGTGGCTCTAAGAGTGCATCGTACCCTTAGTCGGTGGGTCAATTGGTGAATTGATCGGTAGGGGGATCGGTGGGTCACCGATCAACTCATTGGGATCTCCTGGTGGTGGGATCCCGCATTGGGGCCTTAAGCCGGGTTAATAGACTCAAAGGGATTGGAGTTTTTGTCTCGGTAGGATGGCTCTATGATCGTCGCTTTTTTAGCGCACAATATTAATCCCCAAGGTTAAGGATATCTATTGTAGTATCAAAAGGTGACCAAGTGAATATCGAACCCAAAGGACGGATAAATATCAAATTGATTATATTCTAGTTAATGAAGACTATGTTGTGAATTATATTATGGAGGTTTTTGTATATTTGAGAAATAATTATTTAAAATAATAAATAATAATAAATAATCAATGGCAGCAACGATAGTGAAGTTGTAAGCAATTAAGAAGGTAAGTAGTTCTAAGATAATCCAGTTTAATTCATTAATTTGTCTTTCGTGTGATATTACCCGACTCTGTGATGAGTGTGTAAATTCACAAGTTTGGCACCAAGTTTTGTGCTAGTTTTGGAGAGTTTTGATATGAAAATAGGTGGAAAACCTATATATATTGTGAATTAGCATGAATCAGGTGTTGGTGGAGCTATTTGAGTGGTTTTCATAGCAAAAACGGAGTAGAAGTGCCAAGAATCGAAGAGACGAAGTCGAGACCATGCGAACCGCCAAGAAAAGAGGTGGGTTCGACCTGTTAGAGGAGGGTTCGACCTCTCCAGCAGGTCGAACAAGTGTTGGAGAAGTGCAGGAAGTAGGTTCGACCACGACTTGAGGGGTTCGACCTGTTCATCAGGTCGAACCATGGTCGAACCAATTCGTGAGAAGCTGGGTTCGACCACGACGTTGGGAGTTCGACCTGACGGTTGGCCGAACCAAGAGCAGAAATTGTCCAGTGATGAAGTTCGACCTGGGGTTCGACCAAGTCCTGAGAGGTTCGACTTGTTCAAGAGGTCGAACTAGTGCAGAATTCTTCCAGTAGCGGGGTTCGACTTAGGGTTCGACCTGTGGCTAGTGGTTCGACCTATTTGACGAGATCGAACCTACGTGCGGAAACTTACCTTATCCGGATTTTTTGAGGCCAAAACGCGTGGGATCACTTGAAAAGCCCATTCCAAGCCCTAGAGACGTGATTACAAGTATAAAAGAAGACTCATGCAGTCCAAGAAGGGGGGCTTTTGATCGAGAATCATAAGGAGATAAGAAGATGTGGATTGGAGGAGACGATCTTCCACCATCCGGAGGGCTGAGACAGAGGATCGGCTGGAGATTCAAGTAAGATCGGTCTATCTAACCATGATTGTTCCTAGATCAATCATGGGCTAGAGCCACTTCGGTAGTTCTAGGGTTATGAAGGTTTCATGAGTTAAATTTGTATTTCATGTGTATACTCCGTACAACACTACTTGTGGTTTAGTTTATATAAGATTGCACGTTTTTAATCCATACTCATAGTTGCTTAGTGCATCAATAACCGTTGTGTAAAGTCTGAATGCATAACATGGTTATTGGTTGAGTGCGTTCACTAATGAGCAGGGTTCATTGTTATAATTCTAAGTGAAGGGATTCCTAAGTCTTATTAGAACCGTCTTATATGAATGTTTGTTAATTGAATTGAATTCGGGTTAACAAGTAGGATAAAGAGTATAACTTTATAGTACCTACAAAGGGAGATCAAATCGGGTTAGAGTACTAAGTGCACGGGAAATAATTGATTATGATAGTACCTAGAAAGGGGGGTAAAGTATACATCTTGCTCCGAGGATATTCACACGTGTCAAACGCTTATCTACTTGTGTCTATAGAGTAGATTTGCATGGGTTAGTGATGCGTCCATAAACCACAAGGCAGAGTCGGACATCGACACACAAAATTATGAATTAATGAATAAAACCGGATGACCTGACGAACTACCTATCATCTTACTTGACCACAACCTTCTATCTTTTCTTTTGTTATTTCGATTAATAGTTCCTACTCAATTTCAACATTATTATATTTCCAAATATTCTTAGTTTACTAGAGTATAATTGAATTGATATTTATCCGTCCCTTGGGTACGATAATAACTTGGTCACCTTCGAAATTACAATTGATATCCTTCACACTTGGGGATTAAATTGTGTGTTGAGAACGTACGAACAAGTCACTCTGCCTTGTGATTTATAAACACATCACTAAACCATGCATTTCTACTCTATAGACACAAGTAGATATACGTATGCATCGTGTGAATATCCTCGGAGCAAGAGATATAATTACACCCCCCTTTCTAGGTACTATCAGTATCAATTATTTTCCCCTAGGTTTGGTACTTTAACTCGATATGATCTCCCTTTATAGGTACTAAAGAATTATACTCTTTGTCCTACTTGTTAACCTGAATAAGCTATGATTCAATTAACAAATATCTATATAAGATAGTTCTAATAAAACTTCGGAATCCCTTCACTTAGAATTATAATAATAAACCCTGCTCAGTAGTGAACGCACTCAATCGATAACCATGTTATGTATTCAGACTCTATACAACGATTAACGATGCACAAAACGACTGTGAGTATGGATTAAAAACGAGCAATCTTATATAAACTAAATCACAAGTAGTGTTGTACGGCGTTTTTACACACGAAAGATAAATTAAATTATTAAACCTTCATAATCCTAGAACTACCTAAGAGGCTCTACTCCATGATTGATTGAAGATCAACCATGGTGAAGTGAAATGATCTTACTTGAGCAAACATGAATTTCCAGCAAGATCAAGTTGAGTTGATCACACTTGAATCTCCTTGTTGAGCTCTTCTTCCTCTCCTCCTTTACTTTCTATCCATATAAAGAACTCAGAAAAACTCCAAGATTTGAATGTGCAACAAGCCACGGAATGTAGAACAGCAATTCTGTTCGGCTTTCCTCGCGCGTCGTCACCATTTTGCTCATAACTTCTTCGTTTGGAACTCGATTGGGGTGTTATTTGTGCCAAAATGACCCTCTCTTCAGTGGCTTTCCAACCATGTGGCACACCATCAGTTTTGATCTCCACATTTAACACATCATAATTATGAAATTGGACGTGCGTTTTCAGCATCCTTGTACAATTTGCACTTTTTCTCCAATCTTGCATTTCTTTATCCTTTTTCCACCTAAAATACAATAAAACACCTCAAGTGCACCTTTTTCTCATATATATCAAATATAAGGCATTTTTGATAATATATTATAACAATATCAATCAAATAGGTGTTCAATTGGACACTAAAACACGCTAATTTTTACTCTCATCAACCCCCAAACTTATCCGTTGCTCGTCCCGAGGCAACAAAATAAAGATCGAGAGAGTAAGAAAATTAGCGGGGAAACAAGGATTATGACCAACACCCTATTCAAAATACAATTGTCATCAACTTAGGACATTCAACTCTTATTACATGCAATAATCAATTCATAGAGTACAAGTTAAGACAATCACCACCAATTCAAATGCTCTATTAACATGTTCTTACTGGGATTATATATCACTCGCATTCAAGTGTAAAGATGTACACTTATAGGTTAAGGTGTTTACACTCAAATTTAATTCAAGTGTATGCGTAACCATAAGCTTGCCTATTGTCTCAACTCTTCTTTTACTTGTAGCTAGTAAATCATGGATCAAAAAGGCCTTATATTAGGTTGTAAGATATGCTCTTTGGAATATGTGGGAAATATATGGATAAATGACTCAAAACATGGATCAATAAAGCTGCAGTCTCTCTCGATCTTTCATTCTTCCTTATCACTTCAATCAAGCACAACATATTTTTACAACTTTTTCTAATTCTTCAACTCCATCATTTTCCTTCTCTTCACCTTTTTCTTATTTTTTTTCTCTTTCAAGGTACCAGTTTCGGGCACTACCTTTTATATCCTCCATAGGGTACTAGATTTAAGCACTACCCTAGGGTGTTTGATTCCATGAAGTACTAGATTTAAGCACTACTTCATGAATTTTCTTCTTTAAGATTTTTCTTTCATCATCCTTATCATCCCTCAAATCACCACTCTCTTCAATTAAGCTTTATTGTCTTATCAAAAGAATGGATTTAAAAAGGCTCAAACGGGCTGACTAGGAATTTAATGATTTCAGGTAAAGTATATGGGAAAATATGGGTTAAATATCGAAGATGGCCTAATATCATTTCCATAATTCACTAGACTAATCTTGAATATTCAAGGAGACTCAAGGCAAGTTATAGAATACACGCACAAGAATGATACTCTCCAGAAAAGAAATATCATGTGATTATGTAACATGATCAACAAGGCTCAAAATCTCACATGTGTTTTTAACAAGTAACAGAGCACCTTTCATGGTAAGTAATATTCCACAAGTACACATAGAACTTCATATCGCAATATAACTTAAGTACAATTCCTTCATCAACTTCAAGAGCATATGAATTTCCAAGACAATATAAGCTCACATGGATCACCACCATAACTCAACCCTTCACTCCATAAATTAAAGCACATATGAAAATTAGAAAAAAGGAAACGAGGGTACCTGATTTTTCTTCAACATATACACGAGCTCCGCAGCGTAGAACTCGTCTTGCCACTCTATTACTTTTTTCTATCATCAAAGCTCAAGCACTCCTCAACATCGAAGGATTCATCAATAGGAGAACTAGATGAAAGAATTAATCCTAAAACTTAACTTTCATGAGTAACTCCGCAATCAACTCAAAACAAGAAACAAAACACAAACGAAAAACCACTAAACATTAGGCAAGTTACAAAAATTCGTAACTCTCCTAACAAACGTCACAAAGAAAACATTATATTATCGGTGCTTATCAAGGTAAGTACATCACACCTCCCCCCAAACTTAGTATAAACTAAGTTTGCAAATAGATGTGATTGCCAATAATTAAGCACTTCAAATATAATAATTTCTTACTCACACGAATAAAATAAAGCAATAAAATGGGAGGGAAAGCCCCCAACAGGCGCTTATGTTTAACGTCGGAAAGTCACGACGGATATAACCTTTTTGGACTAATCCATCAGAAGATGGTCTTCTCGCATTCTTACCTTCCAATACTTCTTTTCCTCTTCCTATCTACTCTTAACACCTCACCTTTCTTGATCACAAAAATATGATCGTTGGAACTTCCTTCCTCCCATGTCTGTGTGGATACTTCCTTGTTAATCTTCCATTTAAATTCAGAATCATCTGTCTCAGAAAAATCAAGATTAAACAAGTTAGAAACCACATATATATCTTTGCATGATTGAGTTTCCACGGGTATCTTCTTTGTATGATCATCGTCATTCAATATTAATCCCCAAGGTTAAGGATATCTATTGTAGTATCAAAAGGTGACCAAGTGAATATCGAACCCAAGGGACAGATAAATATCAAATTTATTTTATTCTAGTTAATCAAGACTATGTTGTGAATTATATTATGGAGGTTTTTGTATATTTGAGAAATAATTATTTAAAATAATAAATAATAATAAATAATCAATGGCAGCAACGATAGTGAAGTTGTAAGCAATTAAGAAGGTAAGTAGTTCTAAGATAATCCAGTTTAATTCAATAATTCATCTTTCGTGTGATATTACCCGACTCTGCCTTGTGATTTATGAACGCATCACTAAACCATGCATTTCTACTCTATAGACACAAGTAGATATACGTATGCATCGTGTGAATATCCTCGGAGCAAGAGATATAATTCCACCCCCCTTTCAAGGTACTATCAGTATCAATTATTTCCCCCTAGGTTTGGTACTTTAACCCGATATGATCTCCCTTTATAGGTACTATAGAATTATACTCTTTGTCCTACTTGTTAACCCGAATACGCTATGATTCAATTAACAAATATCTATATAAGATAGTTCTAATAAAACTTAGGAATCCCTTCACTTAGAATTATAACAACAAACCCTGCTCAGCAGTGAACGCACTCAATCGATAACCATGTTGTGTATTCAGACTCTACACAACGATTAACGATGCACAAAACGACTGTGAGTATGGATTAAAAACGAGCAATCTTATATAAACTAAATCACAAGTAGTGTTGTACGGCGTTTTTACACACGAAAGATAAATTAAATCATTAAACCTTCATAATCCTAGAACTACCTAAGAGGCTCTACTCCATGATTGATTGAAGATCAACCATGGTGAAGTGAAATGATCTTACTTGAGCAAACATGAATTTCCAGCAAGATCAAGTTGAGTTGATCACACTTGAATCTCCTTGTTGAGCTCTTCTTCCTCTCCTCCTTTGCTTTCTATCCATATAAAGAACTCAGAAAAACTCCAAGATTTGAATGTGCAACAAGCCACGGAATGTAGAACAGCAATTTTGTTCGGCTTTCCTCGCGCGTCGTCACCATTTTGCTCATAACTTCTTCGTTTGGAACTCGATTGGGGTGTTATTTGTGCCAAAATGACCCTCACTTCAGTGGCTTTCCAACCATGTGGCACACCATTAGTTTTGATCTCCACATTTAACACAGCATAATTATGAAGTTGACGTACGTTTTCAGCATCCTTGTACAATTTGCACTTTTTCTCCAATCTTGCATTTCTTTATCCTTTTTCCACCTAAAATATAATAAAACACCTCAAGTGCACCTTTTTCTTACATGTATCAAATATAAGGCATTTGTGCTAATATATTATAACAATATCAATCAAATAGGTGTTCAATTGGATACTAAAACACGCTGATTTTCACTCTCATCACCTACCGAGATAAAAACTTCCATCCCTCCGGGTCTTTTCATCCCGCATAAAGCCCCAACGCGGGATCCCATCCCTTGGAGATCCCAACGGGTTGATCGGTGACCCACCGATCGCCCTACAGATCAATTCACCGATTGCCCCACCGACGATTGCCCCACATATCAATTTTATATTTCAATGCTTCAAGGGAGGGGGAGGGTTTTCTTTTCTCTCTCTAATTTTTTTTCTCCCCATCCCTCCCGTTGCTTTATTCTTCCCTAGCCTATCGCTGCCCAATCATCCAAAGGCAGAATTCTACGGTTACCGCCTCTGAAGCATTCCAGCCGCTGCCTCGTTATTTTTCTGGCCAAATCCTAAGCAAGTCGCGGTTGTTATCAAGGGATTCATCCCTTGTTAGATTTGCGCCGACACGGCGTGCCTCTGCTGATGTCACCCACAGTCAGTTTTCACTGGCTATCCTTTAATCGGAGTCCCCCATTGGGTTTCCAAGGAATCTCCGTCGGCCCCTTTTCAATTTCCGTTGTGAAGGCGGTTGTAAATTCACCGCCAAGAGATCTTCACTGTCCCTAATTTCATAAATCTCCCGCGGCCAATTCCTCACCAGGAGCCCACATTTCGGCTGCAACTATCCACTGGGTAGCCGTTTAACCAGCGCCGTCTAGGGTTCCAAACGGTTCTCCCTTCAGGTTTACTCCTTTCCCCCGACGATTGAGTATTTTCAACGGGATCTGCCATTACCTTTACTCACCGCCGCCACTGTGTTCTGTGCTATGTCTACCCGCTGATCCAGACGGCGAACATAACTTGCATCGACGCTTGTGCCGACTACTAACCGGTCTCGCCGCCGGTGTCTCCAGAACAATCAAGAGTATCCCCTGGTGCAGATTAACAAAATATTTCCTTGCTGTTTGTTTTCTCCGACGTCTCCTATGACCGTCAATTTCTACCGCGGCTACCTGCTCTATTCTATCACTTCAAAATCCGATGGCATTAAGCTACTCATAATTTTGGGGTTGCTATTCCACGTCGCTGATTTCAGTAGTTGGAATTCATCATGGGTATTCTTTGGCTCAACTCTGAATTTTTATTGTTATTCATTTTTATGACTGCATCTTTATTGAATCGATGGGCTGAGATTGATCTGGTACAGTTTCTTATGTAAGAGTCCTTCCTGGCTTACTCTGATTCTCGGCTGATCTTTGTTCTCTATCGTGCATCCTAGCCGTCGGAGTCTTCCCTTCTTCAATTTCAGATTGTAGGAGTATTGCAGTGGCTCTTATCGATTACTTGGTATATTTTGAAGTGAAAGAGCCTTTGTTAATTGTTTAAATTTCCAGTTTGGCTCTCCAGTTTGAGCATTGATCGTGTTATTTCTTGATTGGAGTTTGCTTATTTCTGGTTTACTTGCTGGTTGATGCATTGGGATAGTATAGTTTTACTCTGTTGGATAGTGCATCTTCTTGTTTTCCAAGGATGTCCTCTGCATCTTCTTGGCTTCAATACCGACTCAACATCTGATTTTACATAATTTCATCTGAATATGTTGATTGTACATAATTGTGGAGGCTGTATTATATCCCCTGCTCAATTATGATATCCCCTGCTCAATTATGAACATGCCCTGGAGCTTGCTTTAGGCTCATCTTCTTAGACCAGCTGCAGTACGTTTTGAACAAGACTTAGATAGTTTAGGCTGGTTTCTTTTTACAAGGTTTTGTTTGGCCTTTATTTTTCTTAAGGCCACCTGTTTGGTCCTTTTATTTAGCCACCACCTGTTTAGCTCGTTGTACTTCTCATTTTCCTTTCTGTTCCCTTTTCTTTTTAATTTACCTATTAATAAAATGCGACTTATTAGCCTAAGGGTACAATGCACCCTTAGAGCCACCTTCCATAATCAACTCCCATCCCTACGGGTCTATTAACCCAGCATAAGGCCCAACGTGGGATACCACGCCTGGGGATCCCAACGGGTTGATCAGTGATCCACTGATCGCCCTACCGATCAATTCACCGAACGCCCCACCGACTAAGGGTACGATGCACCCCTAGAGCCACCCTACTGTGACAAAAACAACCATCCCTCTAGGTCTATTAACTCGGCGTAAGGCCCCAATGCAGGATCCCACCACCGGAGATCCCAATGGGTTGATCAGTGGCCCATCGATTGCCCAACCGATCAATTCACCGATCACTCCATCGACTAAGGGTACGATGCACCCCTAGAGCCACCCTACCCAGACAAAAACTTTCATCCCTCCGTGTTTATTAACCTGGCGTAAGGTCCCAACGTGGGATCCCATCCCTAGGGATCCCAATGGGTTGATCGGTGACCCACCGATTGCCCTACCGATCAATTCACCGATCGCCCCACCGACTAAGGGTACGATGCACCCCTAGAGCCACCCTACCGAGACAAAAACTTCCATCCCTCTGGGTATTTTCATCCGGTGTAAGACCCCAATGTGGGATCCCACCCCCAAGGGACCCCAACGGGTTTATCAGTGACCCACCGATCGCCCTACTGATCAATTCACCGATTGCTCCACCGACTAAGGGTACGATGCACTCTTAGAGCCACCTTCCCGAATCAACTCCTATCCATCTGGGTCTATTAACCCGATGTAAGGCCCTTACGTGGGATCCCACCCTCGGGGGATCCCAATGGATTAATTGGTGACCCATCGATCGTCCTTGCGATCAATTCACCGATCGCCCCACCGACTAAGGGTACGATGCCCCCCTAGAGCCACCCTACCGAGATAAAAACTCCAATCCCTCTGGGTCTGTTAACCCAGCATAAGGCCCTAACTTTTGATCCCACCCCTGGGGATCCCAACGGGTTGATCAGTGACCCACCGATCGCCCTACCGATCAATTCACCGATCGCCCCACCGACTAAGAGTTTGATGCACCCCTAGAGCCACCCTACCAAGACAAAAACTACCATCCCACTGGGTCTTTTCATCCGGTGTAAGGCCCCAATGCGGGATCCCATCCCTAATGGATCCCAACATGTTGATCAGTGACCCAGCGATTGCCCTACCGATTAATTCACCGATTGCCCCGCTGACTTAGGGTACGATGCACCCTTAGAGCCACCTTTCCGAATCAACTCCCATCCCTCCAGGTCTATTAACCCGACGTAAGGCCTTGACGTGGGATCCCACCCTCGGGGGATCCCAATGGGTTAATCGGTGACCCATCGATCGTCCTAGCGATCAATTCACCGATCGTCCCACCGACTAAGGGTATGATGCCCCCCTAGAGCCACCCTACCAAGATAAAAACTCCAATCCCTCCAGGCCTATTAACCTAGCATAAGGCCCCAACTTTTGATCCCACCCCAGGGGATCCCAACGGGTTGATCTGTGACCCACCGATCGCCCTACCGATCAATTCACCGATCGCCCCACCGACTAAAGGTTTGATGCACCCCTAGAGCCAGCCTACTGAGACAAAAACTTCCATTCCTCCGGGTATTTTCATCTGGTATAAGGCCCCAATGCGGGATCCCAATAGGTTGATCAGTGTCCCACTGATCGCCCTACCGATCAATTCATCGATTGCCCCACCGACTTAGGGTACGATGCACCCTTAGAGCGACCTTCCCGAATCAACTCCCATCCCTCTGGGTCTATTAACCCGATGTAAGGCCCTTACATGGGATCCCACCCTCGGGAGATCCCAATGGGTTAATCGGTGACCCATCGATCGTCCTACCCATCAATTCACTGATCGCCCCACCGACTAAGGGTACGATGCCCCCTAGAGCCACCTTACCGAGATAAAAAATCTAATCCCTCCGGGTCTATTAAGCCAGCATAAGGCCCCAACTTTTGATCCCACCCCCGGGGGATCCCAACGGTTTGATCGGTGACCCACCGATCGCTCTACCAATCAATTCACTGATCGCCCCACCGACTAAGAGTTTGATGCACCCTTAGAGCCAACCTACCGAGACAAAAACTTCCATCCCTCCGGGTTTTTTCATCCGGCATAAAGCCCCAATGCGGGATTGATGAGAGTGAAAATTAGCGTGTTTGAATGTCCAATTTAATACCTTTTTGATAAGAATTGTTAATATATATTAGCACAAATGTCTTATATTTCATATATATGAGATAAAGGTGCACTTGAGGTGTTTTATTGTGTTTTAGGTTGAAAAAGGACCAAAAAGTGCAAGGTTGGAGAAAAGGTGCAATTTGTGCAAGGATGATGAAAATCACACGTCCAAATTTCATAATTTTTGTGTGTTGTTGTAGAAATCCAAACTGCTAGTGCTATATACGGTTGAAAAGCTACTGAAGAGAGGGTCGTTTTGGCGCAAAGAACACCCCAATCGAGTTCCAAACGAAGAAGTTATGAGCAAAATGGTGACGACGCGCGAGGAAAGCCGAACAGAACTGATGGCTACCTTCTGTAGCTTATTTCACATTCAACTCTTGGTTTCCATGAAAGATCTTTATATGGATAGAAAGCCAAGGAAGAGAGGATCGCGTGAGCGAAAAAATTATTAAATTCGGAACTCGGATGTGGAAGTTATACGCAAAACGGTGAGACCGCGCAAATCTGTTCGACCTGGACGACCTCCATTGATGTCGAATTGAGCTGTTGGACAGCTTAAACGTCTGATTTCGTTCAGTTTCGACTTCCATTGCTCAATTTCAGACATTTCCACTTCAATCTCCCTTCAATACAGCTGGAAACAACCCTCAACATGCATTAATTTCTTGGAGAAACATCAAATCCATCCAATTTCATAAAATATGGAGATGAAAGTGATGTGAGAGCAACTCCACCTACAAGATCACTTGTCTTATGCAAGTTTGATGCTTTTATGACTCATCACCACCTTCCATATCATTTGTTAAATGCATAATGGCTGCCTTCTCCATGATTCCTCCACCAACAAAGCATCTTTGAAACTACTATAAAAGGGGGCAGCTCTACCATTCACAAGAACATCCCAACACCATTCAAAACACAACACACAACACACCACCAACAAGAGAGCTGCAAGTGCAGCAAGCTTGCTGCCCTTTGCAAGGGTAGCAAGCTTGCAACGTGGGAGCTGCTGTAAAGGCAGCAAGCAGCTGCACAATGCCAAGGAGAGGAGGAGAATTCAAGTGCGATCAAGAGAGCAATCCAACGGGAGAGAAGGAGAAGAACGCAAGCCACGTGACACTAGGGTTTCGTATTCTTTTCTTTCATCTTTTGTTGTTGATTTTTGTTATGAATTGCTTAGCCATGAGTGTTGTGCTTATGAGCTAAATACTTTTATGGTTCTAAGGTTTGAAGGATAATGTAGTTGATTTGGAAACCTAGATTAATATTTGAATTGATGCTAATTTTATTCTTGTTTATTTGATCATATAAGACCTTGTTAATATGTGTGTAACGTCTTCATAATATGCTATTGACATTGCCCATGATGCTTGGTATATTGTGTTAGCTTGAGTGCACGCATTATTAATATTGTCTATTTGCTAAGGATTATAGTAGTTTGCCCGTGAACACGATAATCCTAAAGGCCGGTAAACAAGATGCTTGATTATCCTAGTGGAACAATGCAATTAGGAAATCAAGTAGGAAGTGAATAAGTTTGAATATTAATTTCAGAGAATATATGTTAGTCGAGTTGGCCATTCAGAGGTTTGTTAAATTCGCCTTATTAGTATCTAGAAAGGAGGTTCAAAAATATTCACGCATCATCTTGTGATGTATTTCCATAAAATAACATGAATGAACAATAGGACGTCTAGGAGACCAAATAAATTGCACTACACCTGATACCTTAGAACTGTTACTCTCTCTTGATTAAATCTCGAATACTTCTTACTTTCGTTTATATCATTATTTGTTATTTAATTCTTTTTAGTTATTAATCATTTAAATCTTGGATATTGGTCACAACAATTCTAATTGAATAGTGATTTAAAGTAAAATAGATAATTGACCGTCCCGTGGGTTCGATATTTTAACTTGGGTACTTTCCACTACAATTGACATCCCTACACTTGGGGATTTTAGTTGGGGTGCGCAGAAAACGCCTATCAAGTCAATGGCGCCGTTGCCGGGGACGGCTTAATTATTTATTTTTCTTTTATTGCTAATTTAATTAGGATATTTTTTTTAAACATATTCTGATTATTAATTATCTTTGAGGTGCTTGAGATGGACGAAATATTGAAACGCTACGAAAATCAGAATGCTATGGTTCCTTCTCCATATTATATGGATGAGAGGGATTATGGTTATGATTTTCTAGTGAATCAAAGTCCTTCTCAGTACTACAATCAAGTCAGATATGAAGATGAATGGTCTTGTACTTACAATGCAAATTTATATCAACCTTATCAAGATAACACTTATTCTGGATCGACCAAAGTTTTCCAAGGATTACAGGATGCATTTGATACTTCCATCAAGATGCATGAAGAAAACATGGGAAGGTTAGAAGCTCTAGAAAAAAAGATGAAAGTTGCATCATAGGATAGGGAAGTTTAATCGCAGGGGTTTTATGAAAGAATGAGAGAGATAAACAATCTTCTTACGAACATCTCTTCAAATGCTCAACTTCAACGAGAAGAAAGAATGGATGAAGAAGAGTTGGAGGAAGATATTGTTGATCCATTTTACCCTGAAATGCAGTTTGAAGATCCTATGCCGTTAGTTGAGGATGTTGAAGAAGAAAAGAAAGAAGAAGAGCAAAGTGAAGAAACAACCGAAGAGGACTTAAAGAATGAAATGAGCATTTCTAAACCTTTAAACTCTTTAAGTTGCATTGACACTAATGATATTATTTCTGTTGATTTTGTCTCACCTTATGATTCCTCATATATTCTTAGGTATAGAAAGGAGTTAGAAGAGAAGTTGGAAATTTTCGTCGGAAGAAGGAATAAGTGGTGGAGAAGAATGAAGAGGTTGATGAAATTTTATTTTAACATGGTTGGCAAGGTCAAGATAAATTTTAAGAATGCCAATGAGGCCATCCCTTGCCATAAGTATTGGATTGATGAAGAAGCACAACGATTAGAATACGATGGCAAGGATGAAAGATATCCATGGCCATTCCGATGAGCTGGAGGTATTCCGTCGTGACTCTCCGACGTTAAACATGAGCGCTTGGTGGGAGACAACCCACCATTTTATTGTTTTATTGAGTTTGTGTCAATGTAGTAATTTTATTAGGTGTTGCTCGACTATGGTATACACTTCTTTACAAACTTATGCTCTTACTTCTTTTGATCTAAGTTTGGGGGGGTACGTGTATACCTACGTCTTGCTACATCAAAGTAAAGTTGCTTCATTGTGTTGTGTGTCGTTTATTTATTTTTGTGTGTTTTTCCTAGTTTAGTGTGGTTATTTTTGGGTTCTTGAGTATGATTGTTGGATCTTTCTAAAGCACTTGATTGAATTTAATTGATAAAATGATGGATTGTGTTTATGGTGGTGATCCATGTGGGCTTATATTGTTTAAATTGTCTTTGAAATTTATATACTCTTGAAATTGATGAAGGAAATGTACTTTAGTTATATTGTGATGTGAAGTTCTATGTGTATTTGTGGGATATTACTTGCCATGGATAGTGCTCTGTTACGTGTTGAAATCCCATGTGAGATTTTGAGCCTTATTCATGTTATATAAACACATGATATTTCTTTCTGGTGAGTATCGTTCTTGTGTGTGTATTCCAGAACTTGCCTCTTGTCTCACTTGAAACTAAATGTTATGATAGATAATGGGAGATGATTTTAGGCCATCCTTGAATTATGAGTCACTTAACCAAATAATTCCCTACCATATGATTGTTCATCCGTAGTTAGCCCTGTTGAGCTTAAAAACCTCATTCTTTGGCAACCTACGAGAAATAACCACTTTGAGCATCTGATATTTTTTGATCCTTGATTATCCTTCTAGAAGAAAATTAATGGCTTTTCAAAGTGTGTTGATGGAGTTTGATAACAGTTTGGGAAAGGGATGAATTTGTGTTTACATAGTGATTTAGCTTGAAAATGCATATAAGGAGAATAATGGAGTAGTGCTTAAATCAAGTACTCCATTTAATCAAACACCCTAGGGTAGTGCTTAAATCTAGTACCCTATGGAGAATGCGCGAGGTAGTGCCCGAAATTGGTACCTCGAAAGAAGAAAGAAAAATAGTTGTGCTTGAAGGTGGAGAAGGAATGAAAATCGTCTGCATTAAGAAGAAAAAGAGGATGAAAGTTGAAGTGATCAATCAACCTTAGTTCTCCCCTATTTGAGTCACATTGTCCATATATTTCCTTCCTTAACCAAAGAGCCAACATTACATCCAAAAGAAAAGTCATTTTTGATCCCATTATCGAATCATACTTTTGGTAAAAAGTTTGAGACTATTGGCAAGCTTATGGTTACGCATGCACTTGAATTGAATTTGAGCGTAAACACCTAACTCATAAGTGTACATTTTTACACTTAAGTACGAGTGATATATACTTCCCGTGTGAACATGTTAATAGAGCATTTGAATTGGTGGTAATTTTCTTAACTTGTATGCTATGAATGGATTATCCCATGTAATAAGAGTTGCATGTCCTAAGTTGAAGACAATGGTATTTTGAATGAGGTATTGGTCATGGTCCTTATTTCCCAACTAATTTTCTTACTCTCTCGATCTTTATTTTTTTTATTTTGTTGACTCGAGATGAGCAACAGGTAAGTTTGGGGGATTGATGAGAGTGAAAATTAGCGTGTTTGAATGTCCAATTTAATACCTTTTTGATAAGAATTGTTAATATATATTAGCACAAATGTCTTATATTTCATACATATGAGATAAAGGTGCACTTGAGGTGTTTTTATTGTGTTTTAGGTTGAAAAAGGACCAAAAAGTGCAAGGTTGGAGAAAAGGTGCAATTTGTGCAAGGATGATGAAAATCACACGTCCAAATTTTATAATTTTTCTGTATTGTTATAGAGATCCAAACTGCTAGTGCGATACACGGTTGAAAAGCTACTGAAGAGAGGGTCGTTTTGGCGCAAAGAACACCCCAATCGAGTTCCAAACGAAGAAGTTATGAGCAAAATGGTGACGACGCGCGAGGAAAGCCGAACAGAACTGATGGCTACATTCCGTAGCTTATTTCACATTCAAATCTTGGTTTCCATGAAAGATCTTTATATGGATAGAAAGCCAAGGAAGAGAGGATCGCGTGAGCGAAAAAATTATTAAATTCGGAACTCGGATGTGGAAGTTATACGCAAAACGGTGAGACCGCGCAAATCTGTTCGACCTGGACGACCTCCATTGATGTCGAATTGAGCTGTTGGACAGCTTAAACGTCTGATTTCGTTCGGTTTCGACTTCCATTGCTCAATTTCAGACATTTCCACTTCAATATCCCTTCAATACAGCTGGAAACAACCCTCAACATGCATTAATTTCTTGGAGAAACATCAAATCCATCCAATTTCATAAAATATGGAGATGAAAGTGATGTGAGAGCAACTCCACCTACAATATCACTTGTCTTATGCAAGTTTGATGCTTTTATGACTCATCACCACCTTCCACATCATTTGTTAAATGCATGATGGCTGCCTTCTCCATGATTCCTCCACCAACAAAGCATCTTTGAAACTACTATAAAAGGGGGCAGCTCTACCATTCACAAGAACATCCCAACACCATTCAAAACACAACACACAACACACCACCAACAAGAGAGCTGCAAGTGCAGAAAGCTTGCTGCCCTTTGCAAGGGTAGCAAGCTTGCATCGTGGGAGCTGATGTAAAGGCAGCAAGCAGCTGCACAACGCCAAGGAGAGGTGGAGAATTCAAGTGCGATCAAGAGAGCAATCCAACGGGAGAGAAGGAGAAGAACGCAAGCCACGTGACACTAGGGTTTCGTATTCTTTTCTTTCATCTTTTCTTGTTGATTTTTGTTATGAATTGCTTAGCCATGAGTGTTGTGCTCATGAGCTAAATACTATTATAGTTCTAAGGTTTGAAGGATAATGTAGTTGATTTGGAAACCTAGATTAATATTTGAATTGATGCTAATTTTATTCTTGTTTATTTGATCATATAAAACCTTGTTAATATGTGTGTAACGTCTTCATAATATGCTATTGACATTGCCCGTGATGCTTGGTATATTGTGTTAGCTTGAGTGCACGCATTATTAATATTGTCTATTTTCTAAGGATTATAGTAGTTTGCCCGTGAACACGATAATCCTAAAGGGCGGTAAACAAGATGCTTGATTATCCTAGTGGAACAATGCAATTAGGAAATCAAGTAGGAAGTGAATAAGTTTGAATATTAATTTCAGAGAATATATGTTAGTCGAGTTGGCCATTAAGAGGTTTGTTAAATTCGCCTTATTAGTATCTAGAAAGGAGGTTCAAAAATATTCACGCATCATCTTGTGATGTATTTCCATAAAATAGCATGAATGAACAATAGGACGTCTAGGAGACCAAATAAATTGCACTACACCTGATACCTTAGAACTGTTACTCTCTCTTGATTAAATCTCGAATACTTCTTGCTTTTGTTTATATCATTATTTGTTATTTAATTCTTTTTAGTTATTAATCATTTAAATCTTGGATATTGGTCACAACAATTCTAATTGAATAGTGATTTAAAGTAAAATAGATAATTGACCGTCCCGTGGGTTCGATATTTTAACTTGGGTACTTGCCACTACAATTGACATCCCTACACTTGGGGATTTTAGTTGGGATGCGCAGAAAACACCTATCAAGTCAATGGGCAAGCTTGCTGCATGGAGCTGATGTAGAGGCAGCGAGCAGCTGCACAACGCCAAGGAGAGGAGGAGAATTCAAGTGCGATTAAGAGAGCAATCCAACGGGAGATAAGGAGAAGAACGCAAGCCACGTGACACTAGGGTTTCGTATTCTTTTCTTTCATCTTTTCTTGTTGATTTTTGTTATGATTTGCTTAGCCATGAGTGTTGTGCTCATGAGCTAGATCTTTTACAAGTTTTAAGGTTTGAAGGTTAATGTAGTTGATTTGGAAAACTAGATTAATATTGTTAAATTCATGCTAATTTTATTCTTGTTTATGTGATCATATAAGACCTTGTTAATAGGTGTGTAACGTCTTCAAAATATGCCATTGACATTGCCCGTGATGCTTGGTATATTGTGTTAGCTTGAGTGCATGCATTATTAAATCTGTCTATTTGCTAAGGATTATAGTAGTTTGCCCGTGAACACCATAATCCTAAAGGCCGGTAAACAAGATGCTTGATTATCCTAGTGGAACAATGCAATTAGGAAATCAAGTAGGAAGTGAATAAGTTTGAATATTAATTTCAGAGAATATATGTTAGTCGAGTTGGCCATTCAGAGGTTTGTTAAATTCGCCTTATTAGTATCTAGAAAGGAGGTTCAAAACTATTCACGCGTCATCTTGTGATGTATTTCCATAAAATAGCATGAATGAACAATAGGACGTCTAGGAGACCAAATCAATTGCACTATACCTGATACCTTAGAACTGTTATTTCTCTCTTGATTCAATCTTGAATACTTCTTCCCTGCTTTTATTTATTTCATTATTTTGTCATTTAAAATTCTTTAGTTATTATTTAATTCAAAAATCTTGGAAAATTGGCTACAACAATTCTAGTTAAATAGTGATTTAAAGTAAAATAGATAATTGACCGTCCCGTGGGTTCGATATTTTAACTTGGGTACTTGCCACTACAATTGACATCTCTACACTTGGGGATTTTAGTTGGGGTGCGCAGAAAACGCCTATCAAGTCAGGGATCCTACCCCTGGGGGATCCCAGCGGGTTGATCAGTGACCCACCGATCGCCCTATAGATCAATTCAATGATTGCCCCACCGACGATTGCCCCATAGATCAATTTTATATTTCAATGCTTCAAGGGAGGGGGAGGGTTTTCTTTTCTCTCTCTAAATTTTTTTCTCCCCCTTCCTCCCGTTGCTTTATTCTGCCCTATTCTATCGCTGCCCAATCATCCAAAGGCAGAATTCTGCGGTTACCGCCTCTGAAGCATTCCAGCCGCTGCCTCGTTATTTTTCTAGCCAAATCCTAAGCAAGTCGCAGCTGTTATCAAGGGATTCATCCCTTGTCAGATTTGCACCGACACGGCGTGCCTCTGCTGATGTCACCCACAGTCAGTTTTCACTGGCTATCCTTTAATCGGAGTCCCCCTTTGGGTTTCCAAGGGATCTCCATCGGCCCCTTTTCAGTTTCCGCTGTGAAGGCGGTCGTAATTCACCGCCAAGAGATCTTCACTGTCCCTAATTTCATAAATCTCCTGCGGCCAATTCCTCACCAGGAGCCCACGTTTCAGCTGCAACTATCCGCTGGGTATCCATTTAACCAGCGCCGTCTAGGGTTCCAATCGGTTCTCCCTTCAGGTTTACTCCTTCCCCCCGACGATTGAGTATTTTCAACGGGATCTGCCATTACCTTTACTCACCGCCGCCACTGCGTTCTGTGCTGTGTCTACCTGCCGATCCAGACGGTGAACATAACTTGCATCGATGCCTGTGCCGACTACTAGACGGTCTCGCCACCGGTGTCTCCAGAACAATCAAGAGTATCCCTTGGTGCAGATTAACAAAATATTTCCTCGCTGTTTGTTTTCTCCGACGTCTCCTATGACCGTCAATTTCTACCACCGCTACCAGCGGCTACCTGCTCTGTTCTATCACTTCAAAATCCGACGGCATTAGCTACTCGTAATTTTGGGGTTGCTATTCCACGTCGCTGATTTTAGTAGTTGGAATTCGTCATGGGTATTCTTTGGCTCAACTCTGATTTTTTATTGTTATTCATTTTTATGACTACATCTTTATTGAATCGATGGGCTCAGATTGATCTGGTACAATTTCTTATGTAAAAGTCCTTCCTGGCTTACTCTGATTCTCGGCAGATCTTTGTTCTCCATCGTGCATCATAGCCGTCAGAGTCTCCCCTTCTTCAATTTCAGATTGTAGGAGTATTGTAGTGGCTCTTATGGATTACTTGGTATATTTTGAAGTGAAAGAGCCTTTGTTAATTGTTTAAATTTCCGATTTGGCTTTCCAGTTTGAGCATTGATCGAGTTATTTCTTGATTGGAGTTTGCTTATTCTGGTTTACTTGCTGGTTGATGCATTGGGATAATATAGTTTTACTCTGTTGGATGGTGCATCTTCTTGTTTTTCAAGGATGTCCTCTGCATCTTCTTGGCTTCAATACCGACTCAGCATCTGATTTTACATAATTTCATCTGAATATGTTGATTGTACATAATTGTGGAGGCTGTATTATATCCCCTGCTCAATTATGATATCCCCTGCTCAATTATGATCATGCCCTGGAGCTTGCTTTAGGCTCATCTTCTTAGACCAGCTGCAGTACGTTTTGAGCAAGACTTAGATAGTTTAGGCTGGTTTCTTTTTACAAGGTTTTGTTTGGCCTTTATTTTTCTTAAGGCCAGCTGTTTGGTCCTTTTATTTAGCCACCACATGTTTAGCTTGTTCTACTTCTCATTTTCCTTTCAGTTCCCTTTTCTTTTTCATTTACCTATTAATAAAATGCGACTTATTAGCCTAAGGGTACAATGCACCCTTAGAGCCACCTTCCAGAATCAACTCCCATCCCTACGGGTCTATTAACCCGGCGTAAGGCCCCAACACGGGATACCATGCCTGGGGATCCCAATAGGTTGATCGGTGGCCCACCGATCGTCCAACCAATCAATTCACTGATCACCCCACCGACTAAGGGTACGATGCACCCCTAGAGCCACCATACCCAGACAAAAACTTTCATCCCTCTGTGTTTATTAACCCGGCGTAAGGTCCCAACGTGGGATCCCATCCCTGGGGATCCCAACGGGTTGATCGGTGACCCACCGATCGCCCTACCGATTAATTCACCATCGCCCCACAGACTAAGGGAACGATGCACCCCTAGAGCTACCCTACTGAGACAAAAACTTCCATCCCCCCGGGTATTTTCATCTGGCGTAAGACCCAACACGGGATCCCACCCCCAGGGGATCCCAACGGGTTGATCAGTGACCCACCGATCGCCCTACCGATCATATCACCGATTGCTCCACCGACTAAGGGTACGATGCACCCTTAGAGCCACCTTCCCGAATCAACTCCCATCCATCTGGGTCTATTAACCCAACGTAAGGCCCTTACATGGGATCCCACCCTCAGGGGATCCCAATGGGTTAATCGGTTACCATCGATCGTCCTAGCGATCAATTCACCGATCGTCCCGCCGACTAAGGGTACGAGGCCCCCTAGAGCCACCCTACCGAGATAAAAACTCCAATCCCTCCGGCTCTAATAACCCATCATAAGGCCCCAAATTTTGATCCCACCCCCGGGGGATCCCAACGGGTTGATCGGTGACCCACCGATCGCCCTACCAATAAATTCACCGATCGTCCCACCGACTAAGGGTTTGATGCACCCCTAGAGCCACCCTACCAATACAAAAACTTCCATCCCACTGGGTCTTTTCATCTGGCGTAAGGCCCAAACATGGGATTCCACCCCTAGTGGATCCCAACAGGTTGATTAGTGACCCACCGATCGCCCTACCGATCAATTCACCGATTGCCTCACCGACTTAGGGTACGATGCACCCTTAGAGCCACCTCCCCGAATCAACTCCCATCCCTCCGGGTCTATTAACCCGATGTAAGGCCTTTACGTAGGATCCCACCCTCGGGGGATCCCAACGGGTTTATCGGTGACCTATCGATCATCTTACCGATCAATTCACCGATCGTCCCACCGACTAAGGGTACGATGCCCCCTAGAGCCACCCTACCGAGATAGAAACTCCAATCCCTGCGGGTCAATTAAGCCAGAATAAGGCCCCAACTTTTGATCCCATCCCCGGAGGATCCCAACGGGTTGATCGGTGACCCACCTATCGCCCTACCAATCAATTCACTGATCGCCCCAACGACTAAGGGTTTGATGCACCCCAGAGCCACCCTACCAAGACAAAAACTTCCATCCCTCCGGGTATTTTCATCCGAAATAAAGCCCAAACATGGGATTCCACCCCTGGGGGATCCCAATGGGTTTATCGGTGACCCACCGATCGCCCTACAGATCAATTCACCGATTGCCACACCGACTTAGGGTACAATGCAACCTTAGAGCCACCTTACCGAATCAACTCCCATCCCTTCGGGTCTATTAAACTGACATAAGGCCTTTACATGGGATCCCACCCTCGGGGGATCCTAACGGGTTAATCGGTGACCCATCGATCGTCTTACCGATCGCCCCATCGACTAAGGGTACGATGCCCCCTAGAGTCACCTACCGAGATAAAAACTCCAATACCTCAGGGTCTATTAAGCCAGCATAAGGCCCCAACTTTTGATCCCATCCCCGGGGGATCCCAATGGGTTGATCGGTGACCCACCGATCACCCTGCCAATCAATTCACTGATCGCCCCACCGACTAAGGGTTTGATGCGCCCCTAGAGCCACCCTATCGAGACAAAAACTTCCATCCCTCCGGGTCTTTTCATCTAGCGTAAGGCCCCAAGGCGGGATCTCATCCCCAGGGGATCCCAACAGGTTTATCAATGACCCACTGATCACTCTACCGATCAATTCACCGATTGCCCCACCGACTAAGGGTACGATGCACTTTTAGAGCCACCTTCCCGAATCAACTCCCATCCCTCTGGGTCTATTAACCCGACTTAAGGCCTTTATGTGGGATCCCACCCTCGGGGGATCCCAACGGGTTAATTGGTGACCCATCGGTCATCCTACCGATCAATTCACCGATCGCCCCACCGACTAAGGGTACGATGCCCCCTAGAGCCACCCTACTGAGATAAAAACTCCAATCCCTCCAGGTCTATTAACCCAGTGTAAGGCCCCAACTTTTGATCCTACCCCCGGGGGATCCCAATGGGTTGATCGGTGACCCACCGATCGCCCTACCGATCAATTCACCAATCGTCCCACCGACTAAGGGTACGATGCACCCTTAGAGCCACTTTCCTGAATCAATTCTCATCTCTCTGGGTCTATTAACCTGACGTAAGACACTTATGTGGGATCCCACCCTTGGGGGATCCCAACAGATTAATCGGTGACCCATCGATCGCTCTACCGATCAATTCACCGATCGCCCCACCGACTAAGGGTACGTGCACCCCTAGAGCCATTCTACCGAGATAAAAACTCCCATCCCTCCAGGTCTACTAACCCAGTGCAAGGCCCAAACGTATGATCCCACCCCTGGGAGATCCCAACGGGTTGATCGGTGACCCACCGATCGCCCTACCGATCAATTCACCATTCGTCCCACCGACTAAGGGTACGATACACCCCTAGAGCCGCCCTACCGAGACAAAAACTTCTACCTCTCTGGGTCTATTAACCTGGCATAAGGCTCCAATACGGGATCCCACCCTTGGGGATCCCAACGGGTTGATCGGTGACCCACCGATCGCCCTACCGATCAATTCACCAATTGCACCACCGACTAATGGTACGATGCACCCTTAGAGCCACCTTCCCGAATTAACTTCCATCCCTCCAGGTCTATTATCCCGGCGTAAGGCCGAATGCGAGATCCCATCCCTGGGGATCACAACGGGTTTATCGGTGACCCACCGATCGCCATATCGATTAATTCACCGATTGCCTCACTGACTAAGGGTACGATGCACCCTTAGAGCAACCTTCCCGAATTAACTCCCATCCCTCAGAGTTTATTAACCTGGTGTAAGGCCCCAACGCGGGATCCCACCCCTGGAGGATCCCAACGGGTTGATCGGTTACCCACCAATCGCCCTACCGATCAATTCACATATTGCCCCACCGACTAAGGATACGATGCATCCCTAGAACCACCCTACCGAGATAAAAACTCCCATCCCTCTGGGTCTATTAACCCGGTGTAAGGCCCCAATGTGGGATCCTATCCCCAGGGATCCCAACGGGTTGATCGGTAACCAACAGATCGCCCTACAGATCAATTCACCGATTGCCCCACCGACTAAGGAAACGATGCACCTTAGAGCCACCTTCCTGAATCAATTCCCAGCCCTCTGGGTCTATTAACCCAACGTAAGGCCCCAATATGGGATCCCATCCCTAGGGGATCCCAACGGGTTGATCGATGACCCACCGATCGCCCTACCGATCAATTCAATGATTGCACCACCGACTAAGGGTACGATGCTCCCTTAGGGCCACCTTTTCGAATAAAATCCCATCCCTCCGGGTATATTACCCCGGAAAATGGCCCCAACGCAGGGTCCCACACCTAGGGGATCCCAATGGGTTGATCGGTGACCCCCGATCGCCTAACCGATCAATTCACCGATCGCCCCTCCGACTAAGGGTACAATGCACCCCTAGAGCCACCCTACTAAGACAAAAACTCCCATCCCTCTAGGTCTATTAACTCGGCGTAAGGCTCCAACATGGGATCCCTCCCTCGAGGGATCCCAACGGGTTTATCGGTGACCCACCGATTGCCCTACCGATCAATTCACCTATCGCCCCACCGACTAAGGGTATGATGCACCACTAGAGCCACTCTACCGAGACAAAAACTCCCATTCCTCAGGGTCTATTAACCCGGCGTAAGGCCCCAACGCGGGATCCCACTCCCAGGGAATCCCAACGGGTTGATCGGTGACCTACCGATCGCCCTACCGATCAATTCACCGATTACCCCACCGACTAAGGGTACGATGCACCCTTAGAGCCACTGATGAGAGTAGAAATTCATGTATTTTTGGGTTCAATTTGATACCTCTTTTGGTGTTTTAATTGCTATTAATTACACAAATATTTATACTTTGAATTATTATTGACTAAATGGTACTTGAGAGGTATTTTGTTGTATTTTGATAGGAAAAAGGATAAAAATGCAAAGTTGGGGCGAAAGGTGAATTTATGCAAAAGTAGAGGATAACTTTCTATAATTTTTTCTGAGTCCGTGTGGAGGCTTAAACAGGTTGTGCTATATATGGTTGAGAATTCACGGAAGAGAGGAACGCATGGGCGCAACAATCACCTCAATTGGAGGTCGGATGAAGAAGTTATGACAAAAACCGTGACGTCGCGCAACTGCCATCGGGATTTTCGAAACCCTCGAAATTTTGATTCATTAGTTCACATGTGGGACCATCACCTTGCTTACGTGCTCAAAGGAATTTCAAAGCATGTTTGGTAGTGGGCCCATGTATAAAAGGCCATGGAAAACTAAAGTGTTAGTGGGCCAAAGTTCAAATTGAAATCACATAACCGTATGGAGGCTTATATCTCATCCCACAATATTAAGTGCCCTGTCACAGCCCATTAAGGGAGAGCCCTTTTTACTGTTTATCTCCATTCACGCATACAGGGACGATTGACGACCTACAACCACTCACGCTCTGCCCAAATTCCACTTTCGTCGTTCACTTCACCTACCTTCATTCATCCACTCACCAGAGATGGAGATTCCGACACTACTACAAAACTGCGAATAGATATCGGTTATTAACCGATATCTATTAGGATTTTCAACCGTTATAAATGGAGGCGATATTATAGGTATATTAAATAGATATCGATTATTTAACTGATATCTATTTATGTTATAGATATCAATTTTTAACCGATATCTATAAAGAAAATATCGATATTAATAAGTCTGATATTAAATGTATTGATGAATAGATATCGGGAAAAAATCGATATCTTTGTATAGTATAGATATCGATTAATAACCGATATCTATTTCGAAATTCACCGTTGTAAATAGAGATATATTAAATATAAGGTTAAATAGATATCAATTATTAACTGATATCTTTTTATGGTATAGATATCGGTCCATAACCGATATTTATTTTGAATTTTACCAATATAAATATAAGGTAGAATAGATATCGCTATTCATCGATATCTTTCTTTAAAAATGCTTCATCATAGATATCGATAAACTGCTTTATTTATTTATACAATATAATATTCTAATTTAAATAGAATTTCAAATAATGCATCCATTTCGACAATATTTCATTCATCAACTAATAATATCCATATATTAGAAGTATCTAAAATCAATGTCAAACATTCCAATATTCAAAGTACTTGATTAATAATGAAAGAAAAAAAAACACATAAATGTTGCATTCCCAAGCAATTGGTCCTCAACAGATTTTTAACTACAGCCAGTTTCTTCAGAGAGTAAAGTAGATTGAGACATGTTGCACATGATAGACAAACAGTCCTTCATTAATCCTTTGTAAATAATTTTTCTTGATCCCTGTAAAAATCTCCTAAATAAGTCATATATTATAGCATTGATAAGAGAATTGCAAAACCAATGAAAATGTAAAAATAATAGTATAAAAATATAATGTGAACATATTAATGAAGCATACCAGAAGCAAATTTAACAGAGACTCCCTCAAAAGTGTCCAATTTTTATTTTCTGCAACAGCATGAGCTTTAGACTAGACCAAAGATTCTATAAATTCACACAAGAGAACAATGATATTTTACCTTGATAAGCACAAGTATGAGGCAAAAGATCTCCTTCAAGAACAGAGATGAGATATTGAAGCAGCAACATGTTTTTCAAAAATTGCAACAAGGGCAAAATGTTAAACACCTACATGTGATGATAATATTTAGTCAAATGGTAATAAAATTCATTCACACGCATTGGTATTACTTCACTGAGACATGAGGATTGTGAAGAATTAACAATCAATAAAGAAAAGGAAAAAACAGAAAAAATAATCTGCACAAGCACATAAAGCTTTCTTAAAATTCCTGCCATTCAATTGGCATCACTCTACTCGTTTATTGTAATGTCAGGACCATAAACAAATTTAAATATTAAAAGATATCAAGTTAAAGAAAAGATTAACAAAAGCCATGTTGTGAACTTCTCAAGATAGAAGAAATTTCTAATAAGAATGCATATATACTGGTTATCCCTTATTGAACCTGGACATGTTGAGGAACGAACTGAAGAGCAGATTATTATCAACAACAGAAAAAAGGGGTTGTAATAGTTTCCATTCAAATAAAAAATTGCATGAACTCAGTGGTTTGTTCATGAGACACTTAAAATAAGGTTGCCAGCACTTCTAAGAAATTGAATTTATAAAAATGCTTCTTAGAGACCCATTAGAACAGTGAAAATTTTGCAAGAGAAACCAACTTGATTCTCAGCAACTCAATCATACCAATAATTTGTAATCGTGCAATATCAAGTTGAATTATCAAAAACCTCAGTGATATTAATATTATGGCCAAAAAAAATTAGTTGCACCGACATTATTTACCAGTATTTTTGCTACTCCAGACTTCGTTGCATTGTCAAAATTAACTATATCTTGTACAAGAGCATGGAATCCCTGAAATTGATGAGTACTGTCAGTTAATTGAAGAAACAACAAAAATGATAATAAGTTACAATGCTACAGTCAGCAGGCAACAATAAATCAAACTGAAGATGAAGTTCTACACTATTCTAATCACAAGACAAGAAATAAGAAGAACAACAAAGAACCAATTAACAGACCAAGGAATCCACTGAACTTCTTGAACGATTATTCTCATTCTGAGCATCCAACCCAAAATAGAATGGTATCCAAGCGTGGTATGCAGTAGCAGAAGTCAACCATCACAGAGGCCGATGAGGGAGAGGGTTTATGCTATGATTGGAAAGAGGTTTTTACCTAAGTTGATCAAGAAAGGTGGTTTGAAATTATTTGATCCACTATCTTATCCGACATATTCTTTTATCTTTGAAGTACTTCTTCTAATCGTGGACTAATAAAGAGCAAACGATCTGATCGTGATGTTAGAAACAGGGTATATTTTCTTCCAAAAAACAGGGTATACGGGAGTTCAGAAATTTTTTGCTCTTTATCAGTCCATGATCAGATCTGCTTTGCCTATTAAATTCCCCTAATCGTATAATTTTCGATCTATCATTGTGCTTAAAGCTGACAAACTGGTCTATACCTGAATAGGAGCCAACAAAGTCTCTGGCCTAGAACTGTAATGGAAGCTGCAACAAGTTCAATAAATTTTGGAGAAGCTGTTAAAGTGTACGAGGTTCATAAAATGGCATCTAATAAAATGAACTATTCTCTCAAACAGTTACTTGAGACAAAGTTTAAAGAGATTGTTTCAATAACAGTGCAAAGATAATATCAAATTTCAAACAGTGCAAATCATCTATAATTTCAATTTTAAGACATTGAACGAACAGAATGATAATAAAAAAGGGAGAAACAATAAGCTGCTAAGCCAAGCCTCATACTCAATAACAAAACTGAATCATAAAATAGAATTTCATAGAATCACCAGTCGCTGAACCAAACTTTCTTGCTGTATTCAAGTCATCTTGAGTCTCAAATATAATGTTTACATAGAAGTGAATAAGTTACAGAGGCTATGTGACATTCTTTTAACCTTATAATGAAGAAAGAAGCTTACCATGAGTTCCTTCAGTTCCAAAGAGACGAGAAAAGAAGGCCATTCTTGCTCACAACCACCAGCTCCTCCTTAAAATCTTCATGTGATAGAGGAGTAAATAATGGAATAAAAGCTTCACTGAGGAGTAAATAATGGAATAAAAGCTTACTACCTTGATCTTGGCATGTCTCTAGACAGCATGTAACTATATCAACTTATGACAGCAATAAGACTACACAAAGGTTAACTTAAATCTGAAAAAATGCAATAAGCAACTCAGTAAAAAGAAGACATGAAACTGTGAATGAAATCAAACATCATAAAGAAAACAGAATACTACACAAGTCATAAAGTTCTTGATACCAATAGAGGGAGAGGGAGTTAATGTCTTATTGATCCTAGGACTTTCAGCTCATTATAATTGTTTGATCCTACCCGATCAAGGTAATTTAACTAGGCTTAGTGATTCTCTTATAAACGTCTGCAGGTAATTAATTTGGGTCTAGATAAATTAGTCACATAGTTAAGCTGTTTGCCCGAGCATTACCGATTTCTCCATTCATGAACTCTTAAAGTATTTTCTCTTGCGTAATTTATTTTAATTTATAATTTGTTTAATTTTAGTTATTCTTAGTGAATTAATCATTCCTTCAAAACCCCCCGAATTTGTCTTGCAAATTAATTGTCACAAATAGAATAAATTATTAAGTTTATAACTATCTCGTGGGAACGATATTCACTTGGTCACACGCACTACAATCGATCCCTTACACCTGAGGGTGAAAGAAAATAGCGATCAGCCACCTTCCCGAATCTACTCCCATCCCTCTGGGTCTATTAACCCAGCGTAAGGCCCCAACGCGGGATCTCACCCCAGGGGGATCCCAATGGGTTGATCGGTGACCCACCGATCGCCTTACTGATCAATTTACCGATCGCGCCACCCTACAATGACAAAAATCCCATCCCTCCAGGTCTATTAACCCGCCGTAAGGCCCCAACGTGGGATCCCACCCCTGGAGGATCCCAACGGGTTGATCGGTGACCCACCGATCATCCTACCGATCAATTCACCGATTGTCCCACCGACTAAGGGTATGATGCACACTTAAAGCCACCTTCCTGAATCAACTCCCATCCCTACGGGTCTATTAACCCAGCGTAAGTCCCTTACGTGGGATTCCACCCTCGGGGGATCCCAACGGGTTAATCGGTGACCCATCGATCGCCCTACCGATCAATTCATCTATCGTCCCACCGACTAAGGGTACGATGCACCCCTACAGCCACCCTATCGAGATAAAAACTCCCATCCCTCCGGGTCTATTAGCCCAGCGTAAGGCCCTAACGTATGATACTACCCCTAGGAGATCCCAACGGGTTGATCGGTGACCCACCTATCGCCCTACCAATCAATTAACCTATTGCCCCACCGACTAAGGGTATGATGCACCCTTAGAGCCACCTTCCCGAATCAACTCTCATCTCTCTAGGTCTATTAGCCCAGCATAAGGCTCCAACGTGGGATCCCACCCCCGAGGGATCCCAATGGATTGATAGGTCACCTACCGATAGCTCTACCGATCAATTCACCGATCGCCCCACCGACTAAGGGTACGATACACCCGTAGAGCCACCCTACCGAGATAAAAACTCCCATTCTTCCGGGTCTATTAACCCTTCATAAGGCCCCAACGTGGGATTCAACCCCTGTGGGATCCCAACGGGTTTATCGGTGACCCACCGAAAGTCCTATAAATAAATTCACCGATCGCCCCACTGACTAAATGCATGATGCACCACTAGAGCCATCCTACCAAGACAAAAACTCCAATCCCTTCGGGTCTATTAACCCAGCGTAAGGCCCCAACATGGGATCCCACACCCGGGGGATCTCAACGGGTTGATCGGTGACCCACCGATCGCCCTACCAATCAATTCACCGATTGCCCCACCGACTAAGTATACGATCGTCCTCCCAATCAACTCCCATCGCTCCGAGTCTATTAACCTGGAAAAGGCCCCAACGTGGGATCTGAATCCCGGGGGATACCAACGGGTTGATCGGTGACCCACCGATCGCCCTACCGATTATTTCACAGATCGCCCCACCGACTAAGGGATGCACCCCTAGAGCCACCCTACCAAGACAAAAACTCCCATCCCTCTGGGTCTATTAATCTGGTGTAAGTCCCTAATGTGGGATCCCACCCCCGGGGGATCCCAACGGGTTGATCGGTGACCCACCGATCACTGTACCGATCAATTCACCAATTGCCCCACCGACTAAGGGTATGATGCACCCTTAGAGCCACCTCCCGAATCAAATCCCATCCCTTCGGGTCTATTAACCCGGCGTAAAGTCCAATGCAGGATCCCAATCCCAGGGGATCCCAACGAGTTGATCGAAGACCCACCGATCGCCCTACCGATCAATTCACTAATTACCCCACCGACTAAGGGTACGATGCACCCTTAGAGCCATCTTCCCCAATCAACTCCTAACCCTCCGGGTCTATTAACCTTGCTTAAGGCCACAACGCATGATCTCACCCTAGTGGGATCCCAACGGGTTGATCGGTGACCCACCGATCGCCCTACTGATCAATTCGCCGATCGCCCCACCGACTAAGGGTACGATGCACCCATAAGGCCACCGTACCAAGTCAAAAAATCCCATTCCTTCGGGTCTATTAATCCGGCGTAATGCCCCAACGCGGGATCCCACCCCTGGGGGATCCCAATGGGTTTATCGGTGACCGATCGCCTAACCGATCAATTCACCGATAACCCTACCGACTAAGGGTACGATGCACCCCTAGTGACGCCCTACCGAGACAAAAACCTCCCATCCCTCTGGGTCTATTAACTCGGCATAAGGCTCCAACACGGGATCCCACTCTCGAGGGATACCAACGGATAGATCGATGACCCACCGATCGCCATACCGATCAATACACCGATCGCCCCACCGACTAAGGGTACGATGCACCCCTAGAGCCACCCTTCCAAAATAAAAACTCTCATTCCTTTAGGTCTATTAACCCGGCATAAGGCCTCAACACGGGATGCCACCACCGGGGGATCCCATCGGGTTGATCGGTGACCCACCGATCACCCTACTGATAGATTCAACGATTGCCCCATTGACTAAGGGTACGATGCTCCCTTAGAGCCACCTTCCGAAATCAACTCCCATTCCTCCGGGTCTATTAACCCTCAGTAAGGCCCCAATGCGGGATCCCACCCCTGAAGGATCTCAACGGGTTGATCAGTGACCCACCAATCACCCAATCGATTAATTCACATGTTGCCCCACCGACTAAGGGTACGATGCACCCTTAGAGCCATCTTCCCGAATAACCTCATATCCCTGCGGGTCTTTTAACCCGGCGTAAGGCCCAAATGCGGGATCCCACTCCTGGGGGATCCCAACGAGTTGATCGGTGACCCACCGATTGCCCTACCGATCAATTCACTGATCACCCCACCGACTAAGGGTACAATGCACCCCTAAAGCTACCCTACCGAGACAAAAACTCCTATTCCTTCAGGTCTATTAACCCGGCTTAAGGCCCCAATGTGGGATCCCACCCCCGGGAGATCCCAATGGGTTGATCGATGACCCACTGATCGCCCTACAGATCACCATCGACTAAGGGTACGATGCACAACTAGAGCCATCCTACTGAGACAAAAAACTCCCATTCCTCAGGTCTATTAACCCGGCGTAAATCCCCATCACCGGATCCCACCCCGGGGGATCCCAACGGCTTTATCAGTGACCCACCGATCGCCCTATCGATCAATTCACCTATTACCCCACCGACTAAGGGTATGATGCACCATAGAGCCACTTTCCCGAATCAACTCCCATCCTCCGGGTCTATTAACCCGACGTAAGACCCCAACGTAGGATCCCACTCCTGTGGGATCCCAACGGGTTGATCGGTGACCCACTGATCGCTCTACCGATCAATTCACCGATAGCCACACTGACTAAGGGTACGATGAACCACTAGAGCCACCCTACCAAGATAAAAACTCTAATCCATCCGGGTCTATTAACCCGGCATTAGGCCCCAATGTGGGACTCCACCACCGGAGGATCCCAACGGGTTGATCGGTGACCCACCGATCGCCCTACGGATCAATTCAGCAATTGTCTCACCGACTAAGGATACGATGCACCCTTAGAGCCACCTTCCCGAATCAACTCCAATCCCTCCAGGTCTATTAACCCGGAATAAGGCCCCAATGCGGGATCCTTCCCCTGGGAATCCCAACGGGTTGATTGGTACCCACCAATCACCCTACCGACTAATTCACCGATCGCCCCACCGACTAACTTCACGATGCACCCCAAGAGCCACCCTACCGAGATAAAAACTCCCATTCCTTCGGGTCTATTAACCCGGCGTAAGGCCCCAACACGAGATCCCACCCCTGGGGATCCAAACGGGTTGATCGGTGACCTACTGGTCATCCTACCGATCAACTCACTGATCGTCCCACCGACTAAGGGTACAATGCACCCCAAGAGCCACCTACAGAGACAAAAACCCACATCCCTCAGGGTCTATTAACCCGGTGTAAGGCCCCAATGTGGTATCCCACACCCAAGGGATCCCAACGGGTTGATCGGTGACCCACCGATCACCCTACCGATCAATTCATCGATTGTCCCACCGATTAAGGGTACAATGCTCCCTTAGAGCCACCTTCCCGAATCAACTTCTATCCCTCTGTGTCTATTAACCCGGTGTATGGCCAACGGGTTGATCGGTAACCCACCGATCGCCCTACCGATCAATTCACCGATTGCCCCACAAACTAAGGGTACGATGCACCCCTAGAGCCACCTTATCGGGACAAAAACTCCTATCCCTCCGGGACTATTAACCCGGCATAAGGCACCAACACGGGATCCCACTCCTGGGGATCCGAACGGGTTAATCGGTGACCCACCAATCGTCCTACTGATCAATTCACCTATTGCCCCACCGACTAAGGATATGATGCATCCTTAGAGCCACCTTCCCAAATCAACTCCCATTCCTCCGGGTCAATTAACCCGACGTAAGGCCCCAACCCAGGATCCTATTCTTGGGGGATCCCAACGTGTTAATCGGTGACCCACCGATCGTCCTGGCGGATCGCCACACCGACAAAAGGTACGATGCACCACTAGAGCCATCCTATCATGACAAAAACTCCAATCCCTCCAGGTCTATTAACTCAGCGTAAGGCCCTAATGCGGGATCCCACCACCGGGGATCCCAACGGTTTGATCGGTGACCCACCGATCACCCTACGGATCAATTAACCGATTGCCCCACCGACTAAGGGTACGATGCAATCTTAGAGCCACCTTCCTTAATCAACTACCATCCCTCCGGGTCTATTAAGCTAACGAATGGCCCCAATGTGGGATCCCACCCCTGCGGATCCCAACGGGTTGATCAGTGACAAACCAGTCGCCCTACAGATCAATTCACCGATTGCCCCACCGACTAAGGGTACAATGCACCCTTAGAGCCACCTTTCCGAATCAACTCCCATCCCTCCGGGTCTATTAACCCAACGTAAGACCCCAATGCGGGATCCCATCCCTGGGAATCCCAATGGGTTGATTGGTGACCCACCAATAGCCCTACCGATCAATTCACCGATCGGCCCACCGACTAAATGTACGATGCACACTAAGAACCACCCTACCGAGATAAAAACTCCCATCCCTCCAGGTCTATTAACCTAGTGTATGGCCCCAACGTGGGATCCCACCCCTTGGGATCCCAACGGGTTGATCGGTGACCCACTGGTCGCCCTACCAATAAATTCACCCATCGCCCAACCGACTAAGAGTACGATGCACCCCAAGAGACACCTACCGAGATGAAAACCCACATCCCTCTGGGTCTATTACCCCGATGTAAGGCCCCAATGTGGGATCTCACACCTGGGAAATCCCAACGGGTTGATCGGTGACCCATCGATCGCCCTACCGATCAATTCACCGATTGCCCCACCGACTAAGGGTACAATGCACCCTTAGAGCCACCTTCCCGAATCAAGTTCTATCCCTCTGGGTCTATTAACCTGGTGTATAGCCCCAATGCGGGATCCCACCCCTAGGGGATCCCAATGGGTTGATCGGTGACCCACCGATCGCCCAACCGATCAATTCACCAATTGCCTCACCGACTAAGGGTACCATGCAACCTTAGAGCCTTCTTCCCGAATAACCTCCAATCCCGGTGGGTCTTTTAACCCAACGTAAGGCCCCAATGTGGGATCCCACTACTGGGGATCCCAACGGGTTGATCGATAACCCACCGATTGCCCTACCGATCAATTCACTAATTACCCCACCGACTAAGGGTACGATGCACCCTTAGAGCCATCTTCCCCAATCAACTCCTAACCCTCCGGGTCTATTAACCTTGCTTAAGGCCACAACGCATGATCTCACCCTAGTGGGATCCCAACGGGTTGATCGGTGACCCACCGATCGCCCTACTGATCAATTCGCCGATCGCCCCACCGACTAAGGGTACGATGCACCCATAAGGCCACCGTACCAAGTCAAAAAATCCCATTCCTTCGGGTCTATTAATCCGGCGTAATGCCCCAACGCGGGATCCCACCCCTGGGGGATCCCAATGGGTTTATCGGTGACCGATCGCCTAACCGATCAATTCACCGATAACCCTACCGACTAAGGGTACGATGCACCCCTAGTGACGCCCTACCGAGACAAAAACCTCCCATCCCTCTGGGTCTATTAACTCGGCATAAGGCTCCAACGCGGGATCCCACTCTCGAGGGATACCAACGGATAGATCGATGACCCACCGATTGCCATACCGATTAATACACCGATCGCCCCACCGACTAAGGGTACGATGCACCCCTAGAGCCACCCTTCCAAAATAAAAACTCTCATTCCTTTAGGTCTATTAACCCGGCATAAGGCCTCAACACGGGATGCCACCACCGGGGGATCCCATCGGGTTGATCGGTGACCCACCGATCACCCTACTGATAGATTCAACGATTGCCCCATTGACTAAGGGTACGATGCTCCCTTAGAGCCACCTTCCGAAATCAACTCCCATTCCTCCGGGTCTATTAACCCTCAGTAAGGCCCCAATGCGGGATCCCACCCCTGAAGGATCTCAACGGGTTGATCAGTGACCCACCAATCACCCAATCGATTAATTCACATGTTGCCCCACCGACTAAGGGTACGATGCACCCTTAGAGCCATCTTCCCGAATAACCTCATATCCCTGTGGGTCTTTTAACCTGGCGTAAGGCCCAAATGCGGGATCCCACTCCTGGGGGATCCTAATGAGTTGATCGGTGACCCACAGATTGCCCTACCGATCAATTCACTGATCACCCCACCGACTAAGGGTACAATGCACCCCTAAAGCTACCCTATCGAGACAAAAACTCCTATTCCTTCGGTTCTATTAACCCAGTTTAAGGCCCCAATGTGGGATCCCACCCCCGGGAGATCCCAATGGGTTGATCGATGACCCACTGATCGCCCTACAGATCACCATCGACTAAGGGTACGATGCACAACTAGAGCCATCCTACTGAGACAAAAAACTCCCATTCCTCAGGTCTATTAACCCGGCTTAAATCCCCATCACCGGATCCCACCCCGGGGGATCCCAACGGCTTTATCAGTGACCCACCGATCGCCCTACCGATCAATTCACCTATTACCCCACCGACTAAGGGTATGATGCACCCATAGAGCCACTTTCCCGAATCAACTCCCATCCCTCCGGGTCTATTAACCCGACGTAAGACCCCAACGTAGGATCCCACTCCTGTGGGATCCCAACGGGTTGATCGGTGACCCACTGATCGTTCTACCGATCAATTCACCGATAGCCACACTGACTAAGGGTACGATGAACCACTAGAGCCACCCTACCAAGATAAAAACTCTAATCCATCCGGGTCTATTAACCCGGCATTAGGCCCCAATGTGGGATTCCACCACCGGAGGATCCCAACGGGTTGATCGGTGACCCACCGATCGCCCTACGGATCAATTCAGCAATTGTCTCACCGACTAAGGATACGATGCACCCTTAGAGCCACCTTCCCGAATCAACTCCAATCCCTCCAGGTCTATTAACCCGGAATAAGGCCCCAATGCGGGATCCCACCCCTGGGAATCCCAACGGGTTGATCGGTACCCACCAATCACCCTACCGACTAATTCACCGATCGCCCCACCGACTAACTTCACGATGCACCCCAAGAGCCACCCTACCGAGATAAAACTCCCATTCCTTCGGGTCTATTAACCCGGCGTAAGGCCCTAACACGAGATCCCACCCCTGGGGATCCAAACGGGTTGATCGGTGACCTACTGGTCATCCTACCGATCAACTCACTGATCGTCCCACCGACTAAGGGTACAATGCACCCCAAGAGCCACCTACAGAGACAAAAACCCACATCCCTCAGGGTCTATTAACCCGGTGTAAGGCCCCAATGTGGTATCCCACACCCGAGGGATCCCAACGGGTTGATCGGTGACCCACCGATCATCCTACCGATCAATTCATCGATTGTCCCACCGATTAAGGGTACAATGCTCCCTTAGAGCCACCTTCCCAAATCAACTTCTATCCCTCTATGTCTATTAACCCGGTGTATGGCCAACGGGTTGATCGGTAACCCACCGATCGCCCTACGATCAATTCACCGATTGCCCCACAAACTAAGGGTACGATGCACCCCTAGAGCCACCTTATCGGGACAAAAACTCCTATCCCTCCGGGACTATTAACCTGGCATAAGGCACCAACACGGGATCCCACTCCTGGGGATCCGAACGGGTTGATCGGTGACCCACCAATCGTCCTACTGATCAATTCACCTATTGCCCCACCGACTAAGGATATGATGCATCCTTAGAGCAACCTTCCCAAATCAACTCCCATTCCTCCGGGTCAATTAACCCGACCTAAGGCCCCAACCCAGGATCCTATTCTTGGGGGATCCCAACGGGTTAATCGGTGACCCACCGATCGTCCTGGCGGATCGCCACACCGACAAAAGGTACGATGCACCACTAGAGCCATCCTATCGTGTCAAAAACTCCAATCCCTCCAGGTCTATTAACTCAGCGTAAGGCCCTAATGCGGGATCCCACCACCGGGGATCCCAACGGTTTGATCGGTGACCCACCGATCACTCTACGGATCAATTAACCGATTGCCCCACCGACTAAGGGTACGATGCAATCTTAGAGCCACCTTCCTTAATCAACTACCATCCCTCCGGGTCTATTAAGCTAACGAATGGCCCCAATGTGGGATCCCACCCCTGCGGATCCCAACAGGTTGATCAGTGACAAACCAGTCGCCCTACAGATCAATTCACCGATTGCCCCACCGACTAAGGGTACAATGCACCCTTAGAGCCACCTTTCCGAATCAACTCCCATCCCTCTGGGTCTATTAACCCAACGTAAGATCCCAATGCGGGATCCCATCCCTGGGAATCCCAATGGGTTGATTGGTGACCCACCAATAGCCCTACCGATCAATTCACCGATCGGCCCACCGACTAAATGTACGATGCACACTAAGAACCACCCTACCGAGATAAAAACTCCCATCCCTCCAGGTCTATTAACCCAGCGTATGGCCCCAACGTGGGATCCCACCCTTTGGGATCCCAACGGGTTGATCGGTGACCCACTGGTCGCCCTACCAATAAATTCACCCATCGCCCAACCGACTAAGAGTACGATGCACCCCAAGAGACACCTACCGAGATGAAAACCCACATCCCTCTGGGTCTATTACCCCGATGTAAGGCCCTAATGCGGGATCTCACACCTGGGAAATCCCAACGGGTTGATCGGTGACCCACCGATCGCCCTATCGATCAATTCACCGATTGCCCCACCGACTAAGGGTACAATGCACCCTTAGAGCCACCTTCCCGAATCAACTTCTATCCCTCTGGGTCTATTAACCTGGTGTATAGCCCCAATGCGGGATCCCACCCCTAGGGGATCCCAATGGGTTGATCGGTGACCCACCGATCGCCCAACCGATCAATTCACCAATTGCCTCACCGACTAAGGGTACGATGCAACCTTAGAGCCTTCTTCCCGAATAACCTCCAATCCCGGTGGGTCTTTTAACCCGACGTAAGGCCCCAATGTGGGATCCCACTACTGGGGATCCCAACGGGTTGATCGATAACCCACCGATCGCCCTACCGATCAATTCACCGATCGTCCCACCGACTAAGGGTATGATGCACCCCTAGAGCCTCCCTATCGAGACAAAAACTCCTATCCCTCCGGGTTTATTAACCCGGCGTAAGGCCCCAACATGGGATCCCACTCCTGGGGATCCCAACGGGTTGATCGTTGACCCACCGATCGCCCTACCTATCAATTCACCTATTGCCCCACTGACTAAGGATATGATGCACCCTTAGAGCCACCTTTCCGAATCAACTCCCATCTCTCCGGGTCTATTAACCCAGCGTAAGGCTCAAACGTGAGATCCCACCCCTGGGGATCCCAACGGGTTGATCAGTGACCCACCGGTCGCCCTACCGATAAATTCACCCATCACCCAACCGACTAAGGGTACGATGCACCCCAAGAGCCACCTACCAAGATAAAAACCCACATCTCTCTGGGTCTATTACCCCAATGTAAGTCCCTAATACGGGATCCCACACCTGGGGAATCCCAACGGGTTGATCGGTGACCCACTGATCACCCTACCGATCAATTCACCGATTGCCCCACTGACTAAATGTACAATGCACCATTAGAGCCACCTTCCCGAATCAACTTCTATCCCTCTGGGTCTATTAACTCGGTGTATTGACCAAATGTAGTATCCCACCCCTAGTGGGTCCCAATGGGTTGATCGGTGACCCACCGATCGCCCTACCGATCAGTTCACCGGTTGCCCCACCGACTAAGGGTACGATGCACCCCTTAGAGCCACCTTCCTGAATCAACTCCCATCCATCCGGGTCTATTAACCTGGTGTAAGGCCCCAACACGGGATCCCACCCCTAGGGATCCCAATGTGTTGATCGGTGACCCACCGATCAATTCACCGATTGTCCCACTGACTAAGAGTACGATGCACCCTTAGAGTAACCTTCCTGAATAACCTCCCATCCCTCCGGGTCTTTTAACCTAGCGTAAGTCCCCAATGCGGGATTCCACTCCTGGGGATCCCAATGGGTTAAGCCCACTGATCAATTCACCGATCGCCCCACCGACTAAGGGTACGATGCACCCCTAGAACTACCCTACCGAGATAAAAACTCCTATCCCTCCAGGTCTATTTACCCGGCATAAGGCCCCAATGCAGGATCCCACCCCTGGGGGATCCCAACGGGTTGATCGGTGACCCATCGATCGCCCTAATAATCAATTCACCGATCGCCCCATCGACTAAGTGTACGATGCATCCCTAGAGCCACCCTACCAAGACAAAAACTCCCATTCCTCTGGGTCTATTAACCCGGCGTAAGGCCTCAATGCCAGATCTGACCCCAGAGGATCCCAACGGGTTGATCGGTGACCCACCGATCGCCCTACCGTTCAAGTCACCAATTGCCCCACCGATTAAGGATATGATGCACCGTTAGAGCCACATTGCTGAATCAACTCCCATCCCTTCGGGTCAATTAACCCGACGAAAGGCCCCAACATGGGATCCCCTTCCTAGGGGATCCCAACAGGTTGATCGGTGTCCCATCCATCGCCCTACCGGATAGCCACACCGACTAAGGGTACGATACACCCCTAGAGCTATCCTACCGAGACAAAAACTCAAATCTCTCCGGGTCTATTAACCCGACGTAAGGCCCTAACGTAGGATTCCACCACCGGGGGATCCCAACAGGTTGATCGGTGACCCACCGATCGCCCTACAGATCAATTCAGCGATTGCCCCACCGACTAAAGGTACGATGCACCCTTAGAGCCACCTTCCCAAATCAACTCTCATCCCTCTGGGTCTATTAACCCAGCGTAAGGCCCCAATGTAGAATCCCACCCCTGGGGATCACAACGGGTTGATCGGTGACCCACCAATCGCCTTACTAATTAATTCACCGATTGCCCCACCGACTAAGTGTACGATGCACCCCAAGATCCATCCAAGTAAGACAAAGAGTCCCATCCCTCCTGGTCTTTTAACCCAGCGTAAGGCCCCAATGCGTGATCCTACCCCCGGGGGATCCCAACGGGTTGTTTGGTGACCCACCGATAGCCCTAAAGTTTAATTCACCGATCGCCCCATCGACTACGGGTACGATGCACCCCTAGAGCCACCCTGGCGTAAGGCCCCAATGCAGGATCCTACCCCCAATGCAGGATCCTACCCATCGATTGCCCTACCGATCAATTCACAGATTGCACCATCGACTAAGGGTACGATGCGCCCATAGAGCCACCTTCTCGAATAAAATCCTGTCCATCTGGGTCTATTAAACCGGCATAAGGCCCCAACATAGGATCCCACCCTTGGGGGATCCCAACAGGTTCATCGGTGACCCACCGAACGCCCTACCGATCAATTCACCGATCGCACCACCGACTAAGGGTACGATGCACCCCTAGAGCCACCCTACCGAGATAAAAACTCCCATCTCTCCGGGTCTATTAACCCAGCATAAGCCCCCAACATGGGAACCCACCCTCGGGGGATCCCAACGGGGTTGATCGGTGACCCACCGATCGCCCTACCAATCAATTCACCGATCGCCCCATCGACTAAGGGTATGATGCACCCCTAGAGCCATCCTACCGAGACAAAAACTCCTATTCCTCCAGGTTTATTAACCCGGCGTAAGGCCCCAACATCGGATCACACCCCCGGGGGATCCAACGGGTTGATCGGTGACCCGCCGATCACCCTACCTATCAATTCACTTATTGCCCCACCGATTAATGGTACGATGCACCATTAGAGCCACTTTCCCGAATCAACTCCTATCCATCTCGGTCTATTAACCCGGTGTAAGGCCCCATGTGGGATCCCACTCCTGGGGGATCCCAATGGGTTAATCGGTGATTGATCGATCGCCCTACCGATCAATTCACCGATCGCCCCACCGATTAAGGGTACGATGTACCCCTAGAGCCATCCTACCGAGACAAAAACTCCAATCCCTTTGAGTCTATTAACTTGGCGTAAGGCCCCAACGCGGGATCCCATCGGGTTGATTGGTGACCCACCGATCGTCCTACCAATCAATTCACTGATTTCCCCACCGACTAAGGGTACGATTCACCCTTAGAGCCACCTTCCCGAATCAACTCCCATCCCTCTGGGTCTATTAACCTGGCGTAAGGCCCCAACGTGGGATTCCACCCCTGGGGGATCCCAATTAGTTTATCGGTGACCCACCGATCGCCCTAACGATCAATTCACCGATCGCCCCACCCACTAAGGGTACGATGCACCCCTAGAGCTACCCTACTGAGATAGAAACTCCCATCCCTCTGGGATTATTAACCCGGTGTAAGGCCCCAATGTGGGATCCCACCCCTGGGTATCCTAACGGGTTGATCGGTGACCAATCGATCGCCCTACCGATCAATTCATCGATTGCCCTACCGACAAAGGGTACGATGCAGGACCCCAAGAGCCACCATATCGATACAAAAAATCCCATCCCTCTGGGTCTATTAACCCGACATTAGGCTTCAATGTGGGATCCCACACCTGGGGGATCCCAACGGGTTGGTCGGTTACCCACCGATCGCCCTACCGATCAATTCACCGATTGCCCCAACGACTAAGGTACGATGCACCCTTAGGGCTACCTTCCAGAATAAAATCCCATCCATTCGGGTTTATTATCTGGCATAAGACCCCAACATGGGATCCCACTCCCGGGGGATCCCACGGGTTGATCAGTGACCCACCGATAGCCCTACCGATCAAATCACCAATTGCCCCACCGACTAAGGGTACTATGCACACCTAGAGCCACCCTACCGAGAAAAAACTCCTATCCCTCTGGGTCTATTAACCCGGTGTAAGGCCCTAACGTGAAATCCCACCCATAGGGAATCCCAACAGGTTGATCGGTGACACATCGATTTCCCTCATATCAATTCACCAATTGCCCTATCGACTAAGGGTATGATGTACCCTTAGAGCCACCCTCCCGAATAAAATTCTATCAATCCGGGTCTATAACCCGGCGTAAGGGCCCAACACGGGATCCCACCCCTGGGGGATCCCAACAGGTTGATTGGTGACCCACCGATTGCCCTATCGATCAATTCACCGACTAAGGATACTATGCATCCCTAGAGCCACACTATCGAGACAAAAACTCCCATTCCTCTTCATCTATTAACCCGGCGTAAGGCCCCAATGTGGGATCCCACTTCGAGGGATCCCAACGGTTTGATCGGTGACCCACCTATCGCCCTACTGATCAATTCACGATTCCCCACAGACAAAGGGTACGATACACCCCTAGAGCCACCCTACTGAGAAAAAACTCCCATCGCTCCGGGTCTATTAACCCAGCGTAAGGCCCCAACGCAGAATCCCACCCCCAGGGGATCCCAACGGGATGATCGGTGACCCACCGATCGCCCTACCGATTAATTCACCGATCGCCCCACCGACTAAGGGTACGATGCACCCCTAGAGCCACCCTACCGAGATAAAAAATCCTATCCCTCCAGGTCTATTAACCTGGCATAAGGCCCCAACTTGGGAACCCACTCCCGGGGGATCCCAACGGGTTGATCGGTGACCCACCGATCGCCCTACCAATCAATTCACCGATTGGCCCATCGACTAAGGGTACGATGCACCCCTAGAGCCACCCTACCGAGATAAAAACACCTATTCCTCCAGGTCTATTAACATGGTGTAAGGCCCCAATGCCGGATCCCACCCCTGGGGGTCCCAACGGGTTGATCGGTGACCCGCCGATTGCCCTAACGATCAAATCACCAATCGCCCCACCGACTAAGGGTACGATGCACACCAAGAGCCACCTTCTTGAGAAAAAAATCCTATTCCTCTAGGTCTATTAACCCGGCATAAGGCCCCAACATGGGAACCCACCCCTAGGGGATCCCAACGGGTTGATCGGTGACCCACCGATTGCCCTCATATCAATTCACCGATTGCCCCATCGACTAAGGGTACGATGTACCCTTAGAGCCACCCTCCCAAATAAAATCCTATCAGTCCAGGTCTATTAACCCGGCGTAAGGGCCAAACACAGGATCCCACCCCTGGGGGATCCCAACAGGTTGATCGGTGACCCACCGATTGTCCTACCGATCAATTCACCGATCGCCCCACCGACTAAGGGTACTATACACCCCTAGAGCCACCCTACCGAGATAAAACTCCCATTCCTCTTTGTCTATTAACCCGACGTAAGGCCCCAATGCGGGATCCCACTTCGAGGGATCCCAACGGTTTGATCGGTGACCCACCGATCGCCCTACTGATCAATTCACCGATCCCCCTACCGACAAAGGGTACGATACACCCTTAGAGCCACCCTACTGAGAAAAAAACTCCCATCGCTTCGGGTCTATTAACCCGGCTTAAGGCCCCAATGCGGAATCCCACAGCCGGGGGATCCCAACGGGATGATCGGTGACCCACCGATCGCCCTACCGATCAATTCACCGATCGCCACACCGACTAAGGGTACGATGCACCACTAGAGCCACCCTACCGAGACAAAAAATGCTATCCCTCTGGGTCTATTAACCCGGCATAAGGCCCCAACATGGGAACCCACCCCCGGGGGATCCTAACAGGTTGATCGGTGACCCACCGATCGCCCTACCAATCAATTCACCGATCGCCCATCGACTAAGGGTACGATGCACCCCTAGAGCTACCCTACCGAGACAAGAAACACCTATTCCTCTAGGTCTATTAACTCGGCATAAGGCCCCAACGCCAGATCCCACCCCTGGGGGGTCCCAAGGGTTGATCGGTGACCCGCCGATTGCCCTACCGATCAGTTCACTTATTGCCCCACCGATTAAGGGTACGATGCACCATTATAGCCACTTTCCCGAATCAACTCCATCCCTCCTGGTCTATTAACCTGGTGTAAGGCCCCATGCAGGATCCCACTCCTGAGGGATCCTAATGGGTTGATCGGTGACCCACCGATCGCCCTACCGATCAATTCACCAATCGCCCCACCGATTAAGGGTACGATGCACCCCTAGAGCCATCCTACCGAGACAAAAACTCCAATCCCTTCGAATCTATTAACTTAGCGTAAGGCTCCAATGCGGGATCCCACCACCAGAGGATCCCAACGGGTTGATCGGTGACCCACTGATCCCCCTACCAATCAATTCACTGATTGCCCCACAGACTAAGGGTACGATGCACCCTTATAGCCACCTTCCCGAATAAACTCCCATCCCTCCGAGTCTATTAACCTGGCATAAGGCCCCAATGTGGGATCCTACCCCCGGGGGATCCCAATGGGTTGATCGATGACCCACCGATCGCCCTATCGATCAATTCATTGATCGCCCTACCGACAAAGGGTACGATGCAGCACCCCAAGAGCCACCCTACCGAGACAAAAACTCCCATCTCTACATGTCTATTAACCTGAAATTAGGCCCCAAAGTGGGATCCCACACCCCGGAGATCCCAACGGGTTGATCGGTGACCCACCGATCGCCCTACCGATCAATTCACCGATTACCCCACCGACTAAGGTATGATACACCCTTAGGGCTACCTTCCTGAATAAAATCCTATCCATTCAGGTTTATTACCTGGTGTAAGGCCCCAACATGGTATCCCGCCCCCGGGGGATCCCAACGGGTTGATCGGTGACCCACCGATCGCCCTACCAATCAAATCACCAATCGCCCCACCGGCTAAGGGTACGATGCACCCCTAGAGCCACCCTACTGAGAAAAAAACTCCTATCTCTCTGGGTCTATTAACCTGGCGTAAGGCCCTAACGCGGAATCCCATCCCTAGGGGATCCCAACGGGTTGATCGGTGACCCACCGATTGCCCTCAAATCAATTCACCGATTGCCCTATCGACTAAGGGTACGATGTACCCTTAAAGCCACCCTCCTGAATAAAATCCTATCAATCCGGGTCTATTAACCCGGTGTAAGGGCTCAACATGGGATCCCACCCTTGGGGGATCCCAACAGGTTGATCGGTGACCCACCGATTGACCTACCGATCAATTCACCGATCACCCCACCAACTAAGGGTACTATGCACCCCTAGAGCCACCCTACCGAGATAAAAACTCCCATTCCTTTTTGTCTATCAACCCGGCGTAAGGCCCCAATACGGGATCCCACTTCGAGGGATCCCAACGATTTGATCGGTGACCCACCGATCGCCCTACTGATCAATTCACCGATCCCCCCACCGACATAGGGTACGATACACGCCTAGAGTTACCCTACTGAGAAAAAAACTCCCATCGCTCTGGGTCTATTAACCCGGCATAAGGCCCCAACGCAGAATCCCACCCGAGGGATCCCTACGGGATGATCGGTGACCCACCGATCGCCCTACCGATCAATTCACCGATTGCCCCACCGACTAAGGGTACGATGCACCCTTAGAGCCACCTTCCCGAATCAACTCCTATCCCTTCGGGTCTATTAACATGGTGTAAGGCCCCAACGCGGGATCTCACCCTATGGGGATCCCAACGGGTTGATCGGTGACCCACAGATCGCCCTACTGATCTATTCACCGATCGTCCCACCGACTAAGGGTACGATGCACCCTTAGAGTCACCTTCCCAAATAAAATCCCTTCCCTCCGGGTCTATTAACCTGGCGTAAGGCCCCAACACGGGGTCCCACACCTAGGGGATCCCAAAGGGTTGATCGGAGATTTGATCGCCCCACTGGCTAAGGGTACGATACACCCCTAGAGCCACCCTAGTGATTATCCATAACTTTTAGTCTAGTTGACCAATTCAAGAATTTAAAGAACCACATGGAAGTCGGCGCTAGAGCTTAAGCGAGATAACGTTTATCGTAATTTTATAGAGACAAATCATCAATGGGTAGATGTTTAAACGAGTAAATAATAATAACCAAAGCAAGTAGGCAAGCAATGATTAGCAAACAAGATAGATGGATGAAAAGTGGTTTTCCAAATTAAGTAAAAGTGAGATTACCAACAATTAAGAAGTGAAAATCCTAGGATAAATGCATCAAATTCACATGAATCATGGATTGAAGACTAAGGGCCAACACTAAGATCACCTAAACTCTCTCTCAAGATGGATAGGATATGGTTCTAAACATAGCTCAATGAGTTGGTTCTCACTCAAACAATTCCAACTAGGTACTAAGCTTGAAATGAGAGTCCCTTCACATGATTAATCAACCTCTCGATCAAACCAATCATATGTTCTATCAAAGGGTTCTAAACTCTAAAGGATTTCTCAATCTCTTTACAATTTATAATGCACATGAAGTGTTTGATTAAATGATTCACTCAATTATCCTAAGCACATAATTGATTTCTCAATCTAATCACATATTTAGAACAACTAAACACACAAATCATCAATACAAATCAAGCAATTAATAATCAATGATAGAAAACCATAGATCAAACCAACATATGAATTTAAATACACAAATCCCAAAATTATCTAACAACTCTCATGTTGCTAATCTCACAAGGGAGATTAGCCTACCATATTCATAAAGAAATTAACATAGACAATTAAATCCTTACAAATCATGATAAAACTATGAGGTTTAATACAAAGATTGAATGGAAACTCCCTTGATCTATCTTCAATGGTGATCTCCTTCCCTTCTTTTCACTTTCCTCTCTTCCTTGATCCTTTTCCTTCATTTGGATGTAGAAATTGATGGTGGGATGATGGTAGATCCAAAGGATGAAGAATGGATAAAGATGATGGTGTGAAATGGAAGAAATGGTGTGTGAGGTGTGTGTGGAAGTGTGGATTTCGGATCTCTCTCAAAATATTGAAGTATTGAGTATTTATACCTCTTGGGAAGCTTCTAGAAGGATTCTAATTTTTTTATAGAATTTCACACAATACGAGTCGTGCTCTGCAACACGGCCATAAGGTGGCCATGTTGGGTGAATTGATGCTTCCGCACGGCCTCTCCTTACAAGGCCGTGTTACGCAACACGGTTTGTGTGCTGCAACACGGCTCATGTGCTGTAACACGGGCACAGGGTGGTCATGTTAGATGAATTGATGATGGCACACGACCACTTCTTACAGGGCCGTGTTGTGTACACGGCCCGTGTTGGTGCATGCCCCTATTTTCTTCACTGTTTTAGCTCGTTCTCCCTCGTTTTAACTCCGAATTGAGATCCGCTTTTTCCTATGTCTTCCTTATCATATCTAGCATCCAATAAAAACACACAACACAACCAAATAATACACAAATACGGATAAAAATATACAAAAACTTACATAAAAAGACACTAAATCTAGGTGAAAATATCACTCATCACACCCCAAACTTAAAGTGTTGTGCGTCCCCGAACAACAAAAATGATAAACTAAGGGGAGAGAGATTTTCACATAGGAAAAGACTAAATGAATATAAGTAATAACACATCAATAGCAATAAGAACCACAACTTATGCTAAGTCATCCTATAACATTAAACTCATAACATGCAAAAAATATTAACAAGTTCAATCACAAGAGAATAATAGTGTAATATAGTCCCTTTTTAGTCCAAGCCTCACATAGGTTATAAATGTCACTCAACTCTCTTCAAAGTGGTAAAATAACACTAATCAATCGATTAGCTCGGCTCGCTATAAGATTGCTCGTAGACTACATTAACAAACCACCAAAGTTTCCATTAGTGATAAAAAATGTCTTTAATGAAGGATGTAATGATAGACTCTTTGGTATGGTAGGAAGAGTATGGATAATAGCGACTAATCAAGTGTAAGTAATCGAAGAGATGGTCAATTTCTCCAACTTCTCCACTTTTCTTTCTTCCTTTCTTATCTTTACTTGATCATAGGCACTATTCATCAAGTTTCCTTGAATTGGTCTTCTTTCAATGCATGCTTCCTTCTTTGAATTTTTATTTTCTTGAGCATCTTGTTGTTGCTTTGCTCATTTTTCTAGTTTTGAGGTTGCATGTTCACTCTTGGTTTTGCTCTTTTCATCCTTGTTTCTTACTTGTTTACCATTTCCTTTCTTCATTTTGCTTTCTCATCAAACCTTTCTCCTCAATCACTCACACAAAAGGGTAAATATATAAGGCTCATGTGGGTAATCAAGGCTTGTAATGTGCTAAATTCACAATAAAATGGCTTTAAGGCTCAAAATGGTTAACTAGGAATGATGTTCATGGTAGGGAAATATATGGCAATGACTATGAATAACAAGGAAGGCCTAAGATCATTTCACTAATCTCCACTAATCGGGCTCGTTCCTATAGTCCTTGAGCAAGTTTTAGTTTATCAAAACTCAATCGATCCATTCATGAAGAAAAATACCATGTATGCATGGTTGAGGCTCAAACACTCACAAGCTTATGCATTGGACCTTAAGGACTTATTACACCACATCCATTTTAAAATTGAACAAGTTAAATAAAACATGTCACAATTTGAAAATGTAGAGATTCTTAATCATAACTTGTCATCACTTATCACCACAACATATCATCACTCATATTCAAAAATGACTCACTACCTCCCTAAACAAACCACCAAACAATCCCTAAACAAGAAAAAGAAAACACACAAAACATAAAATAAAGACATAACAAACAAGAAATAACCAAAAACACATAACATGCAAGAATAAAAATCACCATCATTAACAATAAAGCACACATTCTATATCATCCATGACAATTAAGCTCACAATCATCCCAACCTTAATTGAAAAGGAAATCCTAAATTACGAAAGTAAACCTCCCACAACACAACAAATGAAGTAACATGCTAATCACATCAATCCAAATCAAAATCAATTAGAAGTGATAGGGTGTAGAGTCAACTCCCTCAATAGGCATTTGGTAGTGGAATTTGTTTGCTCCAAGCACCATTCATGCTTCTAATACCCTTCATTCATGCTCAAAAACTCATGAAACACCATTAGTTCAACAATTTTATTAAAAATATGGATTCACATTCACTTCGACACAACCAATCATACCAAAATCCAACCAAACTCATGAAATTTTTTTTAAAATTGACCAATTTTACAAGAAGACCTAAGACCTATCATCATCATATTAGGCACACTCAAATGGTGAGTCACACCACGCACTCTCCCCCCAAACTTAAATCGAACTAAGAGGTGAGAATTAAGTTTGCAAAAAAATATGGGACTTACCCTTGTAGTTTCATTAATGATCTTCTTGTAGAGAAGCATACGCATCCATACGACTCAAGCTATGTTCACCACGCACTAGCCCCCCAAACTTAACTCAAGACAAGAGTCAAGAATTAAGTTTGCACAAGTGGTGACATACTTACTCAAATCCATGAAGCACTTCTCTTTTCTTCAATAAATCTTCTTCTCACGAGCACAATCCACCTACGAGACCAAAATAAACAAAACAAGCATCAAAATATATAAAGAATGGGTTGCCTCCCATTTAGAGCTAAGTTTAACGTCTTCAAGCCGGACGGAATTTTCACGCTCATTGGACCAAATGTTGGTCCACCACACTTTCTCCTCGCATCCTCACTTTGAACACTTGCTTTGCCTTCTTCTTGTCAACAAGCTCCACTTCACCATTCTTGCTCACGAGCATCAAATCATCATCAAGGAGTGATTCTAGTGAACTTCCTCTTTCTCCTTTGTCAAGCTCCCAATCAAGCTCCGATGCTTTCATCCTATTACCATTATAAGAAGATAAGTTAGAATTTGACATTTTCATATAATCATGAAGAAATGAATTTAAATTGTCAAATAGAATAGAGTCATGATCCATAAGATCATCCGGAGGCTTCAAATGAGACTTGGCTCCTTTTTCCTTATTGCACAAGAATATGACTCTTTTTCCTTTTGAATTTAAGGATAACTATTCTCTTCCAACATCAATCTTTGCTCTTCCAGTAGCTAAAAATGGTCTTCCCAAAATGAGTGGCACTCGAGGGTCTGCCTTCACTTCTAACACCATGAAGTCGACCGGGAAAGTTAGTCCCTTCACTTTCACCTCAACATCTTCAACAATCCCTAATGGCTTCACAACTTTTCCATTTACTACTTCAAGACGGATAGTAGTAGGCTTTAGCTCTCCAATTTCAAGGTCTTTGAACGTGGCATGAGACATCACGTTGACGCTTGCACCCAAGTCACACAATGCATCAAGAGTGCTCTTTCCCTTAAAATCACAAGGAATGATGAACTTCCCCGGATCACCAACCTTTGTAGGCCCCCCTTTTTGCATTGACTCACTTGTTTCGGATGACTCTTCTTTCTTTTTCTCCTCATACTTCTTCTTAAGATTCTTCACATATTCCTCAAACTCTTTTTTCTTCTCCTCCTTTACAAACATTTGTGGATAGGAAATAGGGAATGGAGTGATCGAAATACCCCAATAATCACGTTTGTACTCCTCTTCTTTGGCCTTCTCCTCCATTGTCTTTTCCTCTTGCACCCTTTTCCACTTAGGAATCCATTTAGACCCCTTCTCTTCTTTCTTACTTCTTCCACTTCTTCACCAACCTTGCATTCCACCAACCCTTCTTCAACCTTTCGTTCCTCTTCCGTTTCAACAAACAAACATTGAGCTTTTGGATTTACCTCAGTTGTGGCTGAAAACTTTCCTTTTTGTTGAGAACTCAAAGAACTTGCAATTTGTCCCACATTATACTCCAAAGCTTTAAACCTCTTATCATTTGCTTCTTCTGCCTTTTTCGATGCTTCATCTCTAGCTTTGTTTGATGCGATCAATTGTTCAAGTAGCTCATCAATCGATGCTCTTCCCTCATTGTTTGGTGCTTTGGCTCTCAGTTGATACCCTGGAGGATAAGCAACCGCATTGCTCGGATTAGAGTAGGAGAAGTTCTCTTGCCTTTGTTGTTGTTGTGGATATGAGCTTCCACTACTTTGACCATTAAAACCTCCTTGCCTTGGTGGATAGTTCCCTTGACTTTGGTTGAAACTACCTTGGTAATTATTTTGGTAATTCCCTTGGTAGTTTCTTCCTTGCATGTATGACACATCTTCCACACGTGGCATAGAGTTGGCCCATTATTCTCCATTTACAACATTCCGAGGTAGCAGACCTTGATCGACTTGTATTCCTTCAACCATATTCGCTCCTTGATTATTCACACATTGGTTCAAGCTCATTTGCTTCAAACTTCCAATGCTAACATTTCAATGCTTGACATTTGTGGCTCAACATTTACACTTTTGACATTAAATTGTTGCCCTTGATCAAAATTCTCAAAACCATAGCATCCACTTACGTGCTCCGATGGCCATTGGTAGACATTTGTAGCAATCTCATCAAAAATCCTTATAGCCCTTTCAAGAGTCACTCCAAGTACGGATCCACCTGCCGAAGCATCCACAAGCACTCTTTGACCATTCACCAAACCTTGGTAGAAAATCCCCACTTGTTGATTTTTCGGAAAACCATGTTGTGGACACTTGCGAAGCATATCCTTAAACCTTTCCCACGCTTCATAGAAACTCTCTTGAGGCATTTGTTTGAATGGAGTGATCAAGCTCTTCATTTGAAGCGTCTTAGAAGGTGGAAAATACTTCTTCAAAAACATTTGCGCGAGTTCATCCCAAGTGTTGCACGTACCGGGAGTAATGGTAGATAACTATTTTCGAGCTCTATCCCTAAAAAAAACGAAAACAACCTCATTTTGATACATTCTTCACTCACCCCATTCATCTTCACGGTGTTGGCAATCTCCATAAATTGAGCTAGATGAGCATTAGGATCTTCACTCGGGGTTCCACTAAACTGTTGCTCTCTCACCATAGAAATCAAGCCCACTTTAATTTCAAAGTTGTTGGCGTTGATTGGTGGAGCCATCATGTGTGGCATGGCCCTTGGCATGAAGAAATCCCGAATCACCCTTTGATCATTTTGCATTCCATGTTGCACCGGAGGTGGTGGTGGAGGAGCATAAGCTTGTTGAAAACCTTGTTGCTTTAGAACTTGTTGCACCACTTGTTGAAGAAAAGCTTGATTGTTTGTAGCTCCAAAATTTTGATAGGCTTGTTGAGGAAAATTTGCATTGAATTGAGGTGCGTTGTCTTGCACGTTCACATCTCGTCCTCCTTCCCCCATCATGCTCTATCTCCACAAATTTATCTTCTTGAAAATTCTCCATTAACTCACTATTTCTGGTATTGTTCTCCTTTCTTCTCCTTCTCAAGGTGTTTTCAAGCTCTAGATCAATTGGTTCAACTTGATTCCCTTTCGACCTTGTTTGCATACACCTTCAAAATAAGAGAAATTAGAACAAGATTTTCAAAGGCAAATACAAGTAAACAAATAAAATAAAAAAAAATGTCTCCATTAAGATTACTCAAAATGATCCTTCTTCAAGCTACTAGCAACCGTTGCCTCCCCGGCAACGGTGCCATTTGATTAGCCATAACTTGTAGTCGGATTGACCAATTCAAGAATTTATCGAACCACAGGGAGGACGGCGCTAGAACTTAAGCGAGATCATGTTTATCGTAATTTTATAGAGACAAATCATCAATGGGTAGATGTTTAAACAAGTAAATAACAATAACCAAAGAAAGTAGGCAAGCAATGATTTGCAAACAAGATAGATGGATGAAAAGTGGTTTTCCAAATTAAGTAAAAGTGAGATTAACAACAATTAAGAAGTGGAAATCCTAGGATAAATGCATCGAATTCACATGAATCAGGGATTGAAGACTAAGGGCCAATACTAAGATCACCTAAACTCCCTCTCAAGATGGATAGGATATGGTTCTAAACATAGCTCAATTAGTTGGTTCTCACTCAAACAACTCCAACTAGGTACTAAGCTTGAAATGAGAGTCCCTTCACACGATTAATCAACCTCTCGATCAAACCAATCATATGTTCTATCAAAGGGTTCTAAACTCTAAAGGATTTCTCAATCTCTTTACAATTTATAATGCACATGAAGTGTTTGATGAAATGATTCACTCAATTATCCTAAGCACATAATTGATTTCTCAATCTAATCACATATTTAGAACAACTAAACACACAAATCATCAATACAAATCAATCAATTAATAATCAATGATAGAAAACCATAGATCCAATCAACATATGAATTCAAATACACAAATCCCAAAATTATCCAACAACTCTCATGTTGCTAATCTCACAAGGGAGATTAGCCTACCATATTCATAAAGAAATTAACATAGACAATTAAATCCTTACAAATCATGATAAAAAAGGTGCATCGTACCCTTAGTCGGTGGGGCAATATGTGAATTGATCGGTAGGGCAATCGGTGGGTCACCGATCAACCCATTCGGATCCCCCTGGGGTAGGATCCGGCATTGGGGCCTTATTCCGGATTAATAGACCTAGAGGAATGTGAGTTTTTATCTTTGTATGGTGGCTCTAGGGGTGCATCGTACCCTTAGTCGGTGGGGCGATCGGTGAATTGATCGGTTGGGCGATCGGTGGGTCACCGATTAACCCGTTGGGATCCCCCAGGGGTGGGATCGTGTGTTGGGGCCTTACGCCGGGTTGATCGACCCGGGTTGATTGGATTTTATTCGCGAAGGTGGCTCTAAGGGTGCATCGTACCCTTAGTAGGTGGGGCAATGGGTGAATTGATCGGTAGGGCGATCGGCATGTCACCGATCAACCCGTTGGGATCCCCAAGGTGTGGGATCCTATGTTGGGGCCTTACGCCAGGTTAATAGACCCGAAGGGATAGAAGTTAATTCGGGAAGGTAGGTCTAAGGGTGCATCGTACCCTTAGTCGGTGGTGCAATCGGTGAATTGATCGGTAGGGCGATCGATGGGTCACCCTTCAAGCCATTGGGATCCCCAAAGATCGGATCCCATGTTGGGGCCTTATGCCGTGTTAATAAACACAGAGGGATGGGAGTTTTTGTCTTGGTAGGGCGGCTCTAGGGGTGCATCGTACCCTTAGTGGGTGGGGCGATCGGTGAATTGACCGGTAGGGTGATCGGTGGGTCACCGATCAACCCATCGGGATCCCTCGAGGGTAGGATCCCGTGTTGGGGCTTTACGCCAGGTTAATAGTCCCAGAGAGATGGGAGTTGATCGGGAAGGTTGCTCTAAGGGTTCACTGTACCCTTAGTCAGTGGGGCAATCGGTGAATTGATCAGTTGGGCGATTGGTGGGTCACTGATCTACCCGTTGGGATCCCCCAGGAGTGGGATCCCACGTTGGGGCCTTACGCCAGGTCAATACACCCGGTGGGATGGGAGTTGATTCGGGAAGGTGGCTTTAAAGGTGCATCGTACCCTTAGTCGGTGGGGCAATATGTGAATTGATCGGTAGGGCGATCGGTGGGTTACCGATCAATCCATTCGGATCCCCCTGAGGTAGGATCCAGTATTGGGGCCTTATGCCGGATTAATAGACCTAGAGGAATGTGAGTTTTTGTCTTTGTATGGTGGCTCTAGGGGTGCATCGTACCCTTAGTCGATGGGGTGATCGGTGAATTAATCGGTAGGGAGATCGGTGGGTCACCGATCAACCCGTTGGGATCCCCCAGGGGTGGGATCCAATGTTGGGACCTTACACCGGGTTAATAGATCTGGATGGATGGGATTTTATTTGGGAAGGTGGCTCTGAGGGTGCATCATACCTTTAGTCGGTTTGGCAATCAGTGAATTGATCGTTAGGGCGATCCGTGGGTCACCGATCAACTTGTTGGGATCCCCTTGGGGTGGGATCTCACGTTGGGGGCTTATGCTGGGTTAATAGACCCGGAGGAATAGGAGTTTATTCTAGAAGGTGGCTCTAAGGGTGCATCTTACCCTTAGTCGGTGAGGCGATTGGTGAATTGATTGGTAGAGCGATCGGTGGGTCACCGATCGACCCGTTAGGATCCTCCGGGTGTGGGATCCCATATTGGGGCCTTACACAAGGATAATAGACCCGGAGGGATGGGAGTTTTTATCTAGGTAGGGTGGCTCTCTGGGTGCATCGTATCCTTAGTCGATGGGGCTATCGGTGAATTGATCGTTAGGGCGATCGGTGCATCTTCGATCAACCTGTTGGGATCCCCATGGATGGGATCCCGTGTTGGGGCCTTACGCCGTGTTAATAAACCCAGAGGAATGGGAATTTTTATCTCAGTAGTGTGGATCTAAGGGTACATCGTACCCTTAGTTGGTGGGACGATCGGTGAATTGATCGGTAGGGCGATCGGTGGGTCAACGATCAACCCGTTTAGATCCCCCGGGGGTGGGATCCCACGTTGGGGCCTTATACTGGATTAATAGATCTGGAGGGATGGGAGTTGATTCAGGAAGGTGGCTCTATGGGTGCATCGTACCCTTAGTCGGTGGGACGATCGGTGAATTAATCGGTAGAGCAATCGGTGGGTCACTGATTAACTCGTTGGGATCCCTCGGGAGTGGGATCCCACGTTTGGCCTTACACCGGGTTCATAGACCCAGAGGGATATGAGTTTTTGTCTCGGTACGGTGGCTCTAGGGTGCATCGTACCTTTAATCGGTGGGGCGATCGGTGAATTCATCGGTTAGGCGATCGGTGGATCACCGATCAACCCGTTGGGATCCCCCAGGGGTGGGATCCCATGTTGGGGCCTTACGCCGGGTTAATAGACCCAGAGGGATGGGATTTTTTTGTCTTGGTACGGTGGCTCTAATTGTGCATCGTACCCTTAGTAGGTAGGGCGATCGATAAATTGATCAATAGGGTAATCGGGGGGTCACTGATCAACCCGTTGGGATCCCCTAGGCGAGATCCCATGTTGGGTACTTACGCCGGGTTAATAGACCCGGAGGGATGGGAGTTGATTTGGGAAGGTGGCTCTAAGGGTCCATCGTACCCTTAGTCGGTGGGGCAATCGGTGAATTGCTCGGTAGGGCGATCGGTGGATCACTGATCAACCCGTTGGGATCCCCCGAAGGTAGAGTGGCTTTATGGGTGCATCGTACCCATAGTCAGTGGGAAGATCGGTAAATTGATCGGTAGGGCGATCGGTGGGTCACCGATCAACCCATTCCTGTGGGCTCCCATGTTGGGTCCTTACGCCGGGTTAATAAACCCAGAGGGATGGGATTTTTTGTCTCGGTAGGGTGGCTCTAGGGCTGCATCGTACCCTTAGTGGGTGGGGCGATCGGTGAATTGATCGGTAGGGCGATCAGTGGGACATCGATCAACCCGTTTAAATCCCCCGGGAGTGGGATACCTTGTTGCGGCCTTATACTGGGTTAATAGACCCGGAGGGATGGGAATATATTCGGGAAGGTGGCTCTAAGGGAGCATTGTACACTTAGTCGGTGTGGCAATCGGTGAATTGATCGGTAGGGCGATCGGTGGGTCACCGATCTACCTGTTGGGATCCTTCTGGGGTGGGATCCCGCATTGGGCCCAACGCCGGGTTAATAGACCCTGAGGGATGGGAGTGTTTTTCTCGGTTGGGTGGCTCTAGGGGTGCATCGTACCCTTTGTCAGTGGGGCGATCGGTGAATTGATCAGTAGGGCGATTGGTGGGTCATCGATCTACCTGTTTAGATTCCCTGGGGGTGGGATCCCACGTTGGGGCCTTACGCTGGGTTAATAGACCAAGAGGATGGGATTTTATTCGGGAAGGTGGCTGTAAGGGTGCATCGTACCCTAATTCGGTGGTGCAATCGGTGAATTGATCGGTAGGGCGATCGGTGGGTCACCGATTAACCCATTGGGATCCTCTAGGGGTGGGATCCCACGTTGGGGCCTTACGCCGGGTTAATACACTCGGAGGGATGGGATTTGATTCGGGTACCCTTAGTCGGTGGGGCAATCGGTGAATTGATCGGTAGGGCATTAGGTGGGTCATCGATCAACCCGTTGGAATCCCCCGGGGGTGGGATCCAGCTTTGGGGCCTTACGCTGGGTTAATAGACCTGGAGGGATGGGATTTTTTGCCTTGGTAGGGTGGCTCTAAAGGTGCATCGTACCCTTAGTCGGTGGGGTAATCGGTGAATTGATCGGTAGGGCGATCGGTGGGTCACAGATCAAACTGTTGGGAGCCCCCTGCGGTGTGATCTCACGTTGGGACCTTATGCTGGGTTAATAGACCCGGAGGGATAGGAGTTGATTCGGGAAGGTGGCTCTAAGGGTACATCGTACCCTTAGTCGGGGTGGGGCAATCAGTGAATTGATCGGTAGGGCGTTCGATGGGTCACCTATCAACCCTTTGGGATCCCCCGGTGGTGGGATCCCGCATTGGGGCCTTACACCAGGTTAATAGACCAGGAGAGATGGGATTTTTTATCTCGGTAGGATGGCTCTAGGGGTGTATCGTACCTTTAGTCGGTGGGGCGATCGGTAGGGCGATCGGTGGGTCACCAATCAACCCATTGGGATCCTCCATGAGTGGGATCCCACATTGGGTCCTGACGCCAAGTTAAAAGACCCGGATGGATGGGAGGTTATCCGAGAAGGTGGCTCTAAGGGTGCATCGTACCCTTAGTCGATGGGGCAATAGGTGAATTGATCGGTAGGGCGATTGGAGGGTCACCGATCAACCTGTTTGGATCCTCCAGGGGTAGAATCCCACGTTGGGAAATTACATTGGGTTAATAGACCCAGAGGGATGGGAGTTGATTTGGGAATGTGGCTCTAAGGGTGAAATCGTACCCTTAGACGGTGGGGCAATCGGAGAATCGATCGGTAGGGCGATCGGTGGGTCACCGATCAACCTGTTGGGATCCTCCGAGGGTGGGATCTCAAATTTGGGCCATATGCCGGGTTAATAGACCCAGGGAATGGGAGTTTTTATCTCGGTAGGATGGCTCTAGGGGTGCATCATACCTTAATCGGTGGGTTGATCGGTGAATTGATCAGTAGGGCGATCGGTGGGTCACCGATTTACCAGTTGGAGCCTTACACCAGGTTAATTGACCCAGAGGGATGTGAGTTTTTGTCTCGGTAGGGTGGCTCTAGGGCTGCATCGTACCCTTAGTCGGTGGGGCGATCGGTGAATTGATCGGTAAGGCGATCGGTGGGTCACAGATCAACCCGTTAGGATCCCCCGTCGGGTGGGATTCGGCATTGGGGCATTACATTGGGTTAATAGACCCAGAGGTATAGGAGTTTTTTCTCGGTAGTGTGGCTCTAGCGGTGCATCGCACCCTTAGTCGGTGAGGCATTGATCAGTGAATTGATCGGTAGGGCGATCGGTGGATCACCGATCAACCCGTTGGGATCCCCCAGGGGTGGGATCCAATGTAGACCCGGATGGATAGGATTTTATTCGGGAAATTGGCTCTAAGGGTGCATCATACCTTTAGTCAGTAGGGCAATTGTTGAATTGATCGGTAGTGATCGATGGGTCACCGATAAACCCGTAGTGATCCCCCGGGTGTGGGATCCCACATGGGCCCTTATGTGGGGTTAATAGACCCGGAGGGATGGGAGATTTTGTCTCGGTAGGGTGGCTCTTGGGGTGAATCGTACCCCATGTCGGTGGGACGATCGGTGAATTGATCGGTAGGGCGATCGATTGGTCACCGATAAACCCGTTGGGATCCCAAAGGGTGGGATCCCGCATGCCGAGTTAATAAACCCAGAGAGATGGGAGTTTTTATCTCAGTAGGGTGGCTCTAGGGGTGCATCGTACCCTTAGTGGGTGGGGCGATCGGTGAATTGATCGGTAGGGCGATCGGTGGGTCACCGATCAACCCATTGGGATCCCGCGGGGGTGGGATCCCACGTTGGAGCCTTACGCTAGATTAATTGACCTGGAGGGATGGGAGTTGATTTGGGAAGGTGGCTCTAAGGGTGCATCGTACCCTTAGTCTTTGGGGCAATAGGTGAATTGATCGGTAGGGCGATCGGTGGGTGCATCGTACCTTTAGTTGATCCCACGTTGTGGCCTTACACCAGGTTAATAGACTCGGAGGGATTTGAGTTTTTGTCTTGGTAGGACGGCTCTATGGGTGCATCGTACGCTTTATTGATGGGGCGATTGGAGAATAGATCAGTAGGGCGATCGGTGGGTCACCGATCAACCCGTTGGGATCCTCCGGGGGTGGGATCCCGTGTTCGTGCCTTATGCTGGGTTAATAGACTCAAAGGGATAGGAGTTTTTGTCTCGGTAGGGTGGCTTTATGGGTGCATCGTACCCTTAGTCGATGGGGCGATCGGAGAATTGATCGGTAGGGCGATCAGTGGGTCACCGATCAACCCGTTGGGATCCCCCAAGGGTGGGATCCCATGTTGGGGTCTTATGTCGGGTTAATAGACCCAGATGGATGGGATTTTATTCAAGAAGGTGGCTCTAAGTGTGCATCATTCCCTAGTCGGTGGTGTAATCAGTGAATTGATTGGTAGGGCGATCGATGAATTGATCGGTAGGGCGATTGACGGTCACCGATCAACCCATTGGGATCTCCCGGGGGTGGGATCCAGCGTTGGGGCCTTACGCCGGGTTAATAGACCCAGAGGAATAGGAGTTTTTATCTTGGTAGGGTGGCTCTAGGGGTGCTTCGTACCCTTTATCGATGGGGCAATCAGTGAATTGATCGGTAGGATGATCGGTAGATCACTGATCAACCCGTTAAGATCCCCCAGGGGTGGGATCCTGCATTGGGACCTTACGCCGGGTTAATAGACCTGGAGGGATAGGAGTTTTTATCTCGGTAGGGTGGCTTTAGGGGAGCATCGTACCTTAGTCGGTGGGGCGATCGGAGAATTGATCGATAGGGCAATCGGTGGGTCACCGATCAACCAAGTGGGATCCCCCAAGGGTGGGATCCCATGTTGGGGTCTTACACCAGGTAAATAGACCAAGATGGATGGGATTTTATTTGGGAAGGTGGCTCTAAGTGTGCATCGTACCCTTAGTCGGTGGTGCAATCATTGAATTGATCGGTAGGGCGATCGGTGGGTCATCGATCAACCCGTTGGGATCCCCGAGGGGTGGGATACCACGTTGGGCCCTTACGTCGGGTTAATAGACCTGAAGGGGTGGGAGATGATTCAAGAAGGTGGCTCTGAGGGTGTATTGTGCCCTTTGTCGGTGGGGCAATCGATGACTTAATCGGTAGGACAATCGGTGAATTGATCGGTAGGGCAATCAGTGGGTCACCGATTAACCCATTGGGATCCCCCGATGGTGGGATCCCATGTTGGGGCCTTATGCCGGGTTAATAAACCCGGAGGGATGGAATTTTTTATCTTGGTAGGGTGGCTCTAAGGGTGCATCGTACCGTTAGTCGGTGGGGCGATTGGTGAATTGATCATTAGGGCGATCGGTGGGTCACCGATCAACCCGTTGGGATCCCCATTGGGTGAGATCCCGCGTTGGGGCCTTACGCCTGGTTAATAGACCCGGAGGGATTGGAGTTGATTCGGGAAAGTTTCTTTAAGGGTGCTTCGTACCCTTAGCCGGTGGGATAATCGGTGAATTGATCGGTAGGGCGATCGGTGGGTCACCGATCAACCCATTGGGATCCCCCAAGGGTGGGATCCCATATTGGGGCCTTATGCCAGGTTAATAGACCCGGAGAGATGGGAGTTTTTGTCTCAGTAGAGTGGCTCTAGGGGTACATCGTATCCTTTGTCGGTGGGAAGATCGGTGAATTGATCGATAGGGCAATCGGTGGGTCACCGATCGACCCATTTAGATCCTTTGGGGGTGGGATCCAACGTTGGGGCCTTACGCAGGGTTAATAGACCCAGAGGGATGGGAGTTGATTCGGGAAGTTGGCTCTAATGGTGCACTGTACCCTTAGTCGGTGGGGCAATCAGTGAATTGATCGGTTGGGCGATCGGTGGGTCACTGATCAACCCGTTGGGATCCCTCGGGGGTGAGATCCCGTATTGGGCCCTATGCCGGGTTAATAGACCCAAAGGCATGGGAGTTTTTATCTCGGTAGGCCGGCTCTAGGGGTGCAACGTACCCTTAGTCGATGGGGCGATCGGTGAATTGATCGGTAGGGCGATCGGTGGGTCACCGATCAAACTGTTGGGATCCCCCGAAGTGGGATCCCGCATTGGGGCCTTACTCTGGGTTAATAGACATAGAGGAATGGGAGTTTTTGTCTCGGTAGGGTGGCTCTAGGGGTGTGATTGTCGTTATTTTCACCTAGATTTTAGTGCCTTTTTGTGTGTATTTTTCGTATTGTCTTATCCGTATTTTCGTGTATTTTGGTGGTGTTATGTGTTTTTATGGGAATATGTGAGAATGATCTTAAACATATGTAAAACAGGTGAACATGGAGTAAAAATAAAGACGGGAGATCAAACAAGAAAGAAGAAACAAAAGTGCAAAAACACGGCTGGCCGTGCTGGCAACACGACCCGTGTTGCAGCACACGGCCCGTGTACCAGACACGGGCCTGTCCAGAATGGTCATGCGGCGCAGAACGACTCGTGTGCCATTTATCCTGACACGACACGACTCGTACGATGCAGCACGACTCGTGTCGGCACCAGAACAAAATATTTTTCTAATTCTTCTAGAAGATCTCCATGGGGTATAAATACCCCTCCATTCAGATTTTATAAGGGAGATCCGATTTTCTACTATTCCCACACACCTCACACACCTTTCCTTTGATTTTACACCATATTCTTCATCCCATTCATCCATTTCTAGATCTACATCATTTCTCCATAATTTCTACCATCCAAATCAAGTGAAGAAGCAAGGAAGATTGGGTGATCACCAAAGGAAGAAGGGAGATTCAATTGGATCCATTTCCAAGGGAGTTTTCATTCCAATTTTGTGTTTATCCTTTAGTTTACCATGATTTGTAAGAATTCTAATGTCTATGTTATGGATCTTATGAAGATTGTAGGCTAATCTCCCTTATGAGATTAGCAACATGAAGGTTGTTGGTTAATTTGTGGATCTATGTAATTAAATTCATATGTTGATGGGGATATTTGATTTTCTATCATTGGTGCTTACATATCTTGAGATTTATGATGTTTTGTGTGTTTGATTGTTCTAATTATATGATTAGATTGAGAAATCAATTATGTGCTTAGGATAGTCAAGTGAATCATTTCATCAAACACCTCATGTGCATTATAAATTGTAAAGTGATTGAGAAGTCCTTTAATATTTAGAACCCTTTGATAGGACATGTGATTAGTTAGATTGAGAAGTCAATTAATTATATGAAGGGATTCTTTAATTGAACTTAGTACCTAGTTGGAATTGTTTAATTGAGAACCAACCTTTGAGCTATTTTGAGATTGTGCAAATGATCTACATCCTATTCATTTCGAGAGGAAGTTTAGGTGGTATATGTGTTGGCCCTTAGTCTTAACCCTTGATATATATGAGTTTAATGCATGAGTCCATGAGTTAACAGTTCATTAGTGTTGTTAATCTCACTTCTACTCAATTTGGAAAACCACTCATTCATCATTTTATCGTGTCATTTGATATTTGCTTGTCTACTTTCATTGGTCTTCATTTAAATACTTGTTTAATCAACCATCCATCTATGATTCGTTTCTATAAAATCGTGATAAATGTGATCTCGCTTAAGTGCTAGCATCGACCTCCATGTGGTTTGATAAATTCTTGAATTGGTCAACCCGACTATAAGTTATGGCTAATCAAATGGCGCCATTGCCGGGGAGGTAACGGTTGCTAGTAGCTTAAAGAAGGAACGTTTAGAGCGATCTTACTAGAGACATTTTTTTTCTTGTATTTATTATTTGTATTTTGCTTTGAAAATCTTGTTCTAACTTCTTTTATCTTGAAGGTGTATGCAAACAAGATCAAAAGGGGAACACGTTGAACCTATTGACTTAAAAATTGAACACACTTTTCGAAGAAGAAGAAAGGAGAACAATACCAAAAAGTGTGGTCAAATGGAAAACAATCATGATGAATGTGGCAATGTTAGGAATGATGGAGGCAGAATGCAAAATTTGCAAGATCAAGCCAATGCCAATCTTCCTCAACAAGCTTATCAACAATTTGGGGAGTTTAATAATCAAGCTTTAATTCAACAAATGGTGCAACAAGCTATGATTCAACAAGGGTTTCAACAAGCTTATGCTCCTCCACAACAAGCATATGTACCTCCACCTCTGGTGCAACATGGAGTTCACAATGATCAAAGAGTAATCCGGGATTTCTTCATGCCAAGGGTAATTCCACAAATGATGGGACCACCAATTTATGCCAACAACTTTGAATTTAAAATGGGCTTGATTTCATTGGTGAGAGAGCAACAATTTAGTGGAGCTCCGAATGAAGATCCTAATGCTCATCTAGCTCAATTCGTTGAGATTGCTAACACCGTGAAGATGAATGGGGTGAGCGAGGATTGCATCAAAATGAGGTTATTTCCGTTTTCTTTGAGGGATAGAGCAAGAACATGGCTCTCCACTCTTACTCCCGGAATGTGCAACACATGGGACGAACTTGCACAAATATTCTTGAACAAGTATTTCCCACCTTCCAAGACACTTCAAATGAAAAGCTTGATTACTCAATTCAAGCAATTGCCTCAAGAAAGTTTTTATGAAGCGTGGGAAAGGTTCAAGGAAATGCTACGCAAGTGTCCACAACATGGTTTCCCAGAGAATCAACAAGTTGGATTTTTCTATCAAGGACTTGTGAATGGGCAAAGAGTGCTTGTTGATGCTTCGGCAGGTGGATCCGTACTTAAAGTAACTCCGGAAAGGGCTATTCAAATTTTTGATGAAATTGCTACAAATGTCTACCAATGGCCATCGGAGAGGGTTAGTGGATGCTATGGGTTTGAGAGCTATGATAAAGGGCAACAGTTTAGTGTGAAGAGTGTGAATGTTGAGCCACAAACGCCAAGCATGGAAATGATAGTCGCGGAGGTAATGAAGCAAATGAGTTTGAACAAAGGAGTGACTAATCAAGAAGTTAATATGGTTGAAGGCCAAATGGATCAAAAGGTGCTTCCTCAAAATGGTGTTAGTGGGGAACAATGGGCTATGACAATGCCACGTGTGGAGGATGTGCAATATATGCAAGGAAGAAACTACCAAGGTAATTATCAAAACAATTACCAAGGTAGTTTCAACCAAAATCAAGGAAGTTATCCACAAAGGTAAGGAGGATTCAATGGTCAAAGTAGTGGAAGCTCATACCCACAACAACAACAAAGGCAAGGAGGTTTCACTAGCCAAGGAAGTGGAAGCTCTTACCCACAACAACAAAGGAGGCAAGATAATTTCTCTTATGCAAACCCAAGTAATGCGATTGCTTATCCTCCGGGGTATCATCCGGGAGCTAAAGCGCAAAATAATGAAGGAAAGGTGACTACCGAAGAACTTCTTGAAAAGTTAATTGCTTCCAACAAAACTCAAGAGGAAAATAATGAAAGAAGATTCAAAGCTATTGAGGAAAATAGTGATAGAAGACTCAAGAAAGTGATAGTCCTCATGTAAGTCCTTTGCATATTGTGGCTAAGAAAGGAGGGTTAACCATTGTTAAAACGGAATTTGATGAAGAACTTGCAACAAGGGTGAAAACGGGGTGGAGAGTTTGTTGTGATTATAGAAAACTTAATGAAAACACTCATAAGGATCATTTCCCTTTGCCTTTTATTGATCAAATGCTTGATAGGTTGGCGGGATACAAGTATTATTGTTTTCTAGATGGTTACTCGGGGTACAACCAAATCATGATAGCCCCCGAGGATCAAGAGAAAATAACTTTTACTTGTCCGTATGGAACATTCGCTTTCTATAAATTGTCTTTTGGGTTATGCAATGCACCCGCCACCTTTCAACGTTGTATGATGGCTATTTTTAGAGGATTGATTGAAAATGTGATGGAAGTTTTTATGGATGATTTTTCTGTGTTTGGATCTACATTTGATAAATGCTTGGCTAATCTCTCTATGGTTTTGCAGCGATGTCAAGATACGAACCTAGTCTTGAATTGGGAAAAATGCCATTTTATGGTTCAAGAGGGTATCGTACTTGGTCATCATATCTCAGAAAAATGTTTGAGAGTTGATAGAGCGAAGGTTGTAGCCATTGAACATCTTCCCCCTCCTAAAAATGAAAAAGGGGTTAGATCGTTTCTTGGTCACGCCGGATTCTATCGACGTTTTATAAAGGATTTTTCTAACATAGCCAAACCTTTGTGTAAATTGCTTGAAAAAGATGTTCCATTTGAATTTAATGATGAATGTCTTGATGCTTTTAGGGTGCTTAAGGAGGCCTTAATTTCTTTACCAATACTTGTCTCTCCCGATTGGAGCAAGACTTTTGAGCTCCATTGTGATGCAAGCGACAATGCTTTGGGAGTAGTGCTAGGACAAGTGAGAGAGAAGAAGTTTTGGGCTATCTACTATGCATCCAAGACATTCAATGCAAATCAAAAGAATTACACTACAATGGAAAAAGAGTTTTTATCTGTGGTTTATGCTTTTGAAAAATTCCGTCCATACCTAGTTGGCACGAAAACCATTGTTTATACGGATCATGCCGCCATTAGATATTTGATGAGTAAAAAAGATGCTAAACCAAGACTAATTCGTTGGGTTCTTTTGTTGCAGGAGTTCGATGTGGAGATACGTGACAAGAAGGGAGTCGAAAATATCATAGCCGACCACTTGTCACGCTTAGAAAATGTTGATGAAGAAGGAACCATGGAGTTCATTAAGGATGCATTCCCGGATGAAGAGATTCTTCTAGTTGATTTTCAAAGAATGTACACTTTGTGTGAGACTGGAAGGCCATGGTATGCGGATTTTGTGAATTATCTAGCTTGTGGCCTAAAGCCGGATGAACTTAGCCGCATTTCTAGTGAAATGTCAAGAGTAAGTGTACTCTATCGCTGTTGTATACGCGTGACCAAGTGCAAAATTTATAGTATTGTCGTCCCAAGGGAAAAGGTAAACTCAAGTTGTATCCGGATTTTCCATTGATTTATGTTTTGTAAGGATTATCAAGATAAGGTTTTGATTTAAGAACTATGATTACTCTATCAATTAACTAATGAACTAGACAAGCAACTAATTATAACAAATATCAATCAAATCAAGTAGCAAGATGAGATGGAATGGATGAAGTGTATCTAAGAAGAGAGCAAGGCTAGTAACATCATGGTCAAGGTCTTATGTAGACTTCACACTCACTCAAGCATTGATGACTTTCAAGTTATGATACTAAGGGCAATCACAATTGTACCCCTAACCCCTATGGCCAAGGTGATTAGGTTCTCAACTCTTTTACAAGTTTAAATCTCCTAAGATTGTCTTACTCTCAATTCTTCAATGTGTCTTCCATGCTCTTGCTGGACTTCGCGAATCTCCCTGATCTGAGTCCCATATGTCTGCTGCACATGCCTCATGTCGCGTACCTCATCCATCATATAGTTCCACCTTTCATCTCCTTGGCCTGGTGCGACTGGTGGCGGTGCCTCTTCCTCAAACAGTGGTGGATCAGGGCCTTGCTCCTCAAACTCAATCTGCTCCGGTTGCTCTCCTTGCTCATCACCCTCCACGGGCACTTGCTCGGCCCTCAAATTGGCTAGCTCTTCATTTTCTTCAACTCTAACCTACCTCATAACCTGTTCCATTTCATCTCTGTTTCTTCTATAAAATGCCTTAACAACTCTGGAATGGTTCACACTTCCCATAGCCAAATTTGCAAGCCTTCTCCTTGTATAAACTGTAGTGAGCTCCGGCATTGGCAACGGAAATGGAGCTCCCTTCTCCTGCCTTAAACAGTATTGATTTCCTACCATGGTCAAAAATTCCATCCTCATCAGCTGTGAGTAATTCAACCCTTCACTAACCATACGATTCTCCATCCCTGCGAAGTTAACTCCCATTCCTTGAGCTATCATTGTAATCATCCCTCCTAGCATCAACCCTTGAGAACTCTGCCTCTTTGCAACTCTCTCTGCATGTTGCACAAAGTGTGCTGCAACATTAAGCGGTAGCTCTTTATACATACAATACATGATGTAGAGCTGCTTTTCTCCAACTGAGCCTCCTTCAAACCTTCCCAATATAGTGTTGGAGACGATCTTCTCCAAATACCTCATTACCGGATTCCGGATGGCTATTCCCTTTGAGGCACTAGGGACGTACCCTGCTCTCTCAGTTCCATCGTTCACAAGGCTTGACCACCATTCATGTTGGTTGAAAGTTCCTCCGGCATAAAAGCTCCGATGGAATTCGCATGGCGGGCACCCAAAACACTCATTCAAAAATGCCAATGGAACCTTTTCCCTCAACACATTGTCTAGCTGAAAAGTCACCCACAATGGATACCCATTCCTATCTTTCTTCACTTGTAAAGTGCTCATGAATTCCGCAGTGAGATGATAGTAGGTTGGCGGCCTCTTATCGAAGAAAGCTTCCATCTGAGAGAAGCGAAATAACTTCCTCAGATCTTCCTCTATACCTAGTTCCCTCATCGTCTCCGTATCTTGGAAACGAGTAGCCTTTACCTTCGGAGCTAGCACTTGTCAGCGAAGCACAAACTTTCCCCAATAATCCTCGAACTCAACCCCAAATTCCTGCGGATGAATTCCTTCAATTACCAAGTGGGCATCCAAGTTAGATAACTCCTCAGGGTCGGTTATCACAATGAAATCCTCGGTCCTAGGGCGAACTCTCCTCTCGGCCATCTACAATGTACAAACAATATACAACTTATCAAACATATTCACACTTAACAACTTATCACCATTCATCACAACTATCAACAATTATAACCAATTTCTACTCATGATCACACATATGAATCCTCACTTCAATCATCTTAAAATGCTATTCACATTTGACCATCAATTTTCAACGAATTCCTCTCTTAGACATTTCATCGAACACTTGGCATGCACAAAATTTAAACATCCTCTCAACATACAATTTGCATAGCCTCATGCCCAAATCTTACATTTCTAAAGCTAATCTCTCACAAATAAACATCATACTCACGTAATTCATCAATAAGCACAACACAATTATTCAAATTCAACATTCTCACACAAATCCCCAAATTTTTCATGAACCCTAATTCACTTTATTCAAAAATTCTATTCAAAACATGTATGAACATCATCAATTAAGCATAAAATTCACATTAGTACAAAGCCCATATATCAATTTACTAAATTCATATCAAAATTCAAAATTTTTGGTTCAAGAAGTCATACCTTTCAACAATTGGATGTGGAGAAGTGATTTGGTGTGCAAACTTGACAAACTTTACTCACAATCCTTCAAAAACTAACCTGGTGGAAGATTTGTGTACTTGGAGGGGTGAATTGGATGTGTACGGATGAAAGGGAGTGTGTAGAATGCTTACGGAAAAGCCCTTTTAAAAACCTGGTCGAAGCCCTGCACGGCCCGTGTTACGCAGCACGGCCTCAAGTGAGGCCGTGCAGCGTGTTCTGATCCCATTACACGGCCACCTGTTACAGGGCCGTGTGCAGAACACGGCCCGTGTACCGTTTCTCCTGCACGGCTCGAGCTGCGTAACTCGCCCATCATCCTGGCCGTGTAGCATGTTCTGATCCCGCTACACGGCCAACTGCTACAGGGCTGTGCACGGCGCACGGCCCATGTAGCTGTTTGCCCTGTTCTTCATTTTTCTTGCTTCACTCCATCCTTGCCCTGTTTTTCACTCTTCACATACCCTATTCATGCTCAAACACTACTCAATGTCATCCATGCTACACTCATAATCAAGAATGGATCGAAATGTACTCAAAACACCACCAAACACACCAAAACTATACTAACTCATGAGAAACATATTCAAAATTTTTCAAAAATGACCATTTTGCAAAGATGATATATATACACAAGATAACACAATCAATTGAACAAAGTATAGATCACACCATGCACTCTCCCCCCAAACTTAAATCGAAACAAGTTACGAATTAAGTTTGCAAAAGTGGTGAGACATACCTTATTCGTTTTCTCAATGCTCTTCATGAACTTCTCCACCTCTTATGCCTACTTTAAGCTCCAATTGATCAAGTGTGACCACCACGCAACCTCCCCCCAAACTTAAATTAACACAAGTGTTAAAATTTAAGTTTGTAAAGAGTGGTGAGGCATACAATCATCATTCCACCTTTAGCATCCGTGTCCTTTCTCTTATGAATTTCTCATGAACTTAACCACCTTCATACCAAATCTACAAAAAAACTAAAAAAAAAAATCTACACTAAACCAATACTCAGAAGAAGTTTAAGAAGAGAGAGTAACCACATACACCCTCTCCTTTTGAGAAGGAGATAGGTAATGCTTCACTCTATGACCATTTACCACAAATTCATTATTTGGACCCTTTAACCTCAATGTATGTCCATTCAACACTTCAAGCACTTCATAGGGTCCCATCCATTTTGATTTAAGCTTTCCGGGAAACAACTTGAGCCTCGAATTGAATACAAGCACTTTATCCCCGAGAGCAAACGTCTTCTCCTTGACCTTAGCATCATGCCATCTCTTCATATTTTCCTTATGGATAATTGAGTTTTCAAATGCTCTTCCTCTAAACTCCTCCAACTCAACTAACTTCAACAACCTTGCTTGACCACTTTCCCCCTCGTCCATATTAAGGCGTTTGATAGCCCATAATGCACGGTATTCAAGCTCCACGAGGAGATGACAAGCTTTACCATAGACCAATTGATACGGTGAGACACCAAGAATGGTCTTAAAAGCCGTCCGATAAGCCCATAAAGCGTCGTCAAGCTTGTCCGACCAATCCTTCCTCCCTCCATTGATGGTCTTCTCCAAAACTAACTTGATTTGGCGGTTTGAGACCTCCGCCAAACCATTTGCTTGAGGGTGGTAAGGTGTAGCCACTCGATGTTTCACTCCATATCTTTTCAACAAACTCTCCATCAACTTGTTTACAAAGTGTGATCCTCCATCGCTCACTAAAGCCCGTGGAACTCCAAACCTAGCAAAAATGTTCTTTTTCAAAAACCTTTGCACAATCAAAGCATCATTTGTCTTCGTGGGGATTGCCTCCACCCACTTGGACACATAATCCACAGCTAGCAAGATGTACACATATCCTTTAGACGAGGGAAATGGTCCCATAAAATCATCCCCCATACATCAAAAATTTCTACATCAATCCTTAAGGTCATGGGCATTTCATCTCTCTTGCCTATTCCCCCTATCCTTTGGCATCTATCACACTTTGCAACAAACTTCTTTGCATCCTTAAACAATGTTGGCCAATAGAAGCCCGATTGTAAAACCTTAGCCCCCGTCTTTTGATGAGCAAAGTGACCTCCACACAAAGACGAGTGACAAAGTTCAAGAATCCCCATAACTTCTTCTTCAGCTACACATCTTCTTATTACTCCATCATTGCAAATTTTAAACAAATACGGCTCATCCCAAAAATACTTCTTAACTTCAACATGAAACCTCTTTTCTTTGTACTCATTAAGCAACGTGGGCTTGATTCCACACACAAAGAAATTGACGTAATCGGCGTACCAAGGCGGCACATTCACCATGCGAGTACTCACTTGCTTGACCTCTAGTAGTAAAATGTCCTCATCCGGGAACTCATCCCCAATGGGCTTTAAATCTTCATTTGCACCTCCATTTTCTAACCTAGATAAATGGTCCGCAATCACATTCTCCACTCCCTTTTTATCCTTGATGACCACATCAAATTCCTGCAAAAGAAACACCCAACGAATTAAACGAGGTTTAGCATCTTTCTTACTCATGAGGTATTTTATAGCCGCGTGATCCGTGTAGACAATCGTTTGTGTTCCAACCAAGTATGGTCGAAACTTCTCAAAAGCATACACTACGGCTAAAAATTCCTTCTCCGTTATGGTGTAGTTAATTTGGCACGAATTCAATGTCATTGAGGTGTAATAGATTGCTCTAAACTTCTTCTCTCTCATTTTCCCCAACACCACTCCAATGGATTGATCGCTAGCATCACAATGAAGTTCAAATTGTAAACTCCAATCCGGGGTAACGAGGATCGAAGATGAAGTGAGAGCATCCTTAAGCACCTGAAATGACACACAACACTCATCATCAAAGTTAAATGGACAATCTTTTTCAAGCAATTTACAAAGGGGTTTAGCAATTTTGGAAAAATCCTTAATGAAGCGTCTATAAAAGCCCGCATGTCCTAAGAACGATCTCACCCCCTTCTCACTAGTAGGAGGGGGAAGACGTTCTATGGCTATTACTTTAGCTCTATCCACTTTTAACCCATGCTTTGAAATATGATGTCCCAAGACTATCCCATCGGTCACCATAAAGTGGCATTTTTCCCAATTTAGCACAAGACTCGACTCTTCACACCTCTGCAACACAATCGTGAGATTAGTTAAGCAAATATCATAAGAAGATCCATACACGGAAAAATCGTCCATAAACACCTCCATAATATTTTCAATTAAACCATCAAAGATTGCCATCATACAACGCTGAAAAGTGGCAGGGGCATTACATAGACCAAATGGCATCATTCTAAATGCAAATGTACCATAGGGACATGTGAACGTTGTCTTCTCTTGATCTTCCGGTGCAATCAATATTTGATTGTACCCGGAATAACCATCAAGAAAACAATAGTACTCATGCCCCGCAAGACGATCCAACATTTGATCTATGAATGGCAATGGGAAATGATCTTTACGAGTATTCTCATTCAACTTACGATAATCAACACATACTCTCCAACCCGTGATAGTTCTAGTGGTAATTGTTTCATTTGTATCGGATCTAACAATTGTCATACCACCTTTCTTTGCCACTACATGTAGAGGACTTACATATTGACTATCACTAATTGGAAAGATTATTCCCGCATCAAGCCATTTTAACACCTCTTTCCTTACCACTTCTTGCATTATAGAATTTAATCTACGTTGGTTTTGCACACAAGACTTTTCATCATCAATCAAATGGATCTTATGCATGCACATAGATGGACTAATACCTTTCAAATCTTTAATGCTCCAACCAATAGATGACTTATGATCTCTTAAGACTCTTAGCAATTTTTCTACTTCTAAATCATTAAGGGAAGATGATACAATTACCGGATACGTTTCATCTTTTTACAAGTAAGCATACTTTAAGTGATCCGGCAATGGTTTCAACTCTACCTTCTTCTTCTCTTGCACTTCCAAAAATGGCTTTTCATCAAGTTTCTCCACCTTTACCTCCTTTGCTTCCTCTTTTGTGAGTGCCCTACAAGCATTTAAACCATGCAATTCATCAATTATTTCATCATTTTCTACACCAAAAGAAGATTTAGCTTTTATAGATTCAAGAGAATAAGAGTGGCTTATGATGATTTCCAAAGGGTCCTTGGAGTGAAGGTGATGCATATGCTCTTCAACCATGTCGTCAATAACCTCCACTCTTCCACATTCCTCCCTAGGATACCTCATAGCCTCACTTAAAGAAAATATGACTTCATCCTCATTCACCCTCAAAGTTAGCTCCCCTTTCTCCACATCTATCAATGCTTTCCCAGTGGCAAGAAACGGACGTCCAAGTATCAATGGGACACTATCATCTTCAGCCATATCTAGTACCACAAAATCAACGGGGAACACAAACTTGCCAACTTTGATCAAAACATCTTCCACTATTCCCTTGGGATGTGTCAACGATCGATCGGCTAATTGAAGTGTAACCGACGTCGGTTTGACCTCACCAATACCCAACTTTTTGAAGATTGATAAGGGCATTAAGTTAATGCTTGCCCCTAGATCACATAAAGCTTTGTAGTTCCCTTGCTCTCCCATCTCACAAAGAATAGTGAAACTCCCCGGATCTTTCAATTTAGGGGGAAGTTTCTTTTGCAAGATTGCACTACATTCCTCCGTAAGGTTCACCGTTTCGAACTCTCCCAAGCTTCTTTTCTTTGACAAGATATCCTTCAAAAATTTGGCGTAGTTGGGCATTTGAAGTAAGACCTCCGCAAAAGGCATATTCACATGTATCTTCTTCAACATTTCAACAAACTTGGCAAATTTCTCTTCTAATCCCTTTTTCAAGCATCTTTGTGGAAACGGGATTGCCATGGGCAACTTAGGAATCCCCCATTCATCCCTTTCAAACTTTTCCTCTCTCTCTTTCCGTTTTGCTTCTCTACATCTTTCCCATTTCTTTGGAGACTTTACTTTTTCTTCTTCAAGTGTAGGGGTACTTTCACCTTTTTCAACAATATCAACTTCTTTCTCTTTCCCTTCTTCACCCAAACTTTCCATAGGCTCAAGTTCACAATCCACCTCCTCTACTTCCGTTGGCATTGAAGGCCCTTCGTATTTTGTTCCACTACGAAGTTCAATCACCTTACATTGCTCCTTCGGATTAGTAATGGTTGTAGATGGAAACTTCCCTTGGTGATGAACATTACCCCTTTCACTTGCCATTTGACTAATGTGAGTCTCAATTGCTTTGAACCTCCTCTCATTCATATCATTTTGTAGTCTCATTTCTTCATTTTGTTGTCTCATTTCATGTTTCATTTCATCTATTCCTTCTTTAGTCCCTTTCATGAATTCCAACACTTTAGCCATTTGATCTTCATTTGAAGACTTTCCTTCACCATTTGGCGCTTTCTCTCCCGGATGAATCCCCGGTGACAACGTAAGTGCATTCCCTTAGTTCCCATATGACAAATTCTTATACCTTCGAGGTTGATTGAAGTTTCCTTGAAAGTTACCTTGCCCCCAACCTCCTTGCCCTTGTGGATATCCTCCTCCATGATTCCCAAAATTCCCACCATAATTTCCTTGGAAGTTCCTTCCTTGCATGAAGGCAACTTCCTCAAGCGTCATTTCGGGTGGGCACCAACTATCTTGAACTCCAAAATTAGAGGACATTCCTTGTTGAGGCATAGAATTCGGCATTTGACCACTTTGAGACGATTGTCCCACATTAGGCATAGACATACCTTGTTGAAAATTAGGAAACACTTGTTGATTCATCAAAGGTGATGATGTACTTGTTGAGGATTTGTAAGCATTTGTTGATTCACCAATGGCTTGGACAAAGAATCCGGAGACACTTGCCAATTTTCACTCATTTTCTTGAGTATCTCCTTGATTGCCTTATCGGTGACATTTCTTTAGGCACCTCCACCTTTTTCACTTGTTGCAAGCACACCTCTTCCATCTTAGCAATCCTTTCTTTTTCATATAGGCCCACAACTCTATCCATGGCCCATTGTCCCGTATTCAAAGCTATTTCCTCGCATATGACAATTGCTCTTTCCGGAGTTTTCCCCAAAATCGAACCTCCCAATGAAGCATCAACTAGCATCCTTTCACCCCCACTCAAACCGGCATAGAAAAATCCTACTTGTTGATCTTCGGGAAATCCGTGTTGTGGACACTTCCTTAGCATTTCTTTGAATCGGTCCCAAGCTTCACTAAAAGTTTCAAGAGGCATTTGCTTAAACTGCAATATTTGACCTTTGAGATGCAACATCTTTGATGGTGGGAAATACTTGCTCAAGAACTTTTGTGCCAACTCTCTCCATGTGTTGTAGGATCCCGGTGGTAAAGTATGATACCAAGCCTTAGCTCTATCTCGTAATAAAAACGAGAAAAGCTTCAATTTAATAATATCCTCACTTACCCCATTTATCTTGACCGTGTTTGCTAACTCCGTAAATTGGGCTAAGTGAGCATTTGGATCCTCCATAGTACCACCACCAAATTGGTTTGCTTGCACCATATTGATCAATCCCGTCTTGATCTCAAAATGATTAACATTCACCGGTGGTCCCACAACATAGTTTCCATATTGAGGTTGGAAATGATCTCGGATATTCATCCCCACTCCATTATTTCCATTACCCCGAGGTTGATTTTGCACTACCGGAGGAGCTTGTTGGTTATCCCTTGCTTCTTGTTGTGCCAACAAGTTTTGAATGATAGCTTGCATTTGCTCATTGTGAGCTTCCATTCGTTGGTTTTGAGCTTGCATTTGTTGGTTTTGCAAGTGCACTTGTTGCATATAACCTTGTGGCACATACTCCGGATTATTGTTTCCCCCTCGAGCATTATCACCCCCTTGAAAAAGCCTCATGTTACCTTCTTCATCACCAATATTTGCATTATCCCTTATGTGTTCCATTTCTTCCTCCGTAGGGTTTAGAATTCCTCTTCTTTGTCTTCTTAAGGTAGCTTCCAACTCCAAGTTCAAAGGTTCAATAGATTGAAACCTTGAACGAGTTTGCATGTACCTACAAGAATTCTCAAATTAGCTCTCCAAGTAACCAAGACAAGTAAACAACTATACAAATGAAAGAAATATCCTTATCAAGACTAATCAACTTCAAACTCGTTACAACCACAAGTTTAACATTTCCCCGGCAGCGGCGCCATGTACTTAGCCGCATTTCTAGTGAAATGTCAAGAGTAAGTGTACTCTATCGCTGTTGTATACGCGTGACCAAGTGCAAAATTTATAGTATTGTCGTCCCAAGGGAAAAGGTAAACTCAAGTTGTATCCGGATTTTCCATTGATTTATGTTTTGTAAGGATTATCAAGATAAGGTTTTGATTTAAGAACTATGATTACTCTATCAATTAACTAATGACCTAGACAAGCAACTAATTATAACAAATATCAATCAAATCAAGTAGCAAGATGAGATGGAATGGATGAAGTGTATCTAAGAAGAGAGCAAGGCTAGCAACATCATGGTCAAGGTCTTATGTAGACTTCACACTCACTCAAGCATTGATGACTTTCAAGTTATGATACTAAGGGCAATCACAATTGTACCCCTAACCCCTATGGCCAAGGTGATTAGGTTCTCAACTCTTTTACAAGTTTAAATCTCCTAAGATTGTCTTACTCTCAATTCCCTCATGGGTACTATGATCATAAGTTGGTTCCCCTCACTAGTTCATCACTAATGTTCTATCATGAGGTTCTAAGCACTTGGAGGGAATGGCTTTCCTCCCCTCATACTAACCAAGTCACCTAATACAATCAATGATTCAATTAAACCACCACACATAATATTGGAATGGCCATCCTAACACTATATATGCATAGAGAATTTAACCACACACATCATGCATCAAATGAGAATAAACATTCATGATAGAAAGTAATCATAACAATCAATTCATCAAGCTTTAATAGTGCAAAAATCTACATATTACCTAACCAATCATATTGCTAGCCTCACTTGAGGACTAGCCACAAATATTCATTGCCAATTGGCTACAATCCAATACAAGCTCCATATGAGCAATATAATGAAGAAAGTAGCAAAATAAAAGAGATTGAGCTTCCCCTTGAAGGTAGACTCCTTCTTCCTTGATCATGCCAAATTCTTCAAACAAATCTGATTTTCTCTTCTTAGATGATGGAATGGATGGATGTATGGATGGATTTATGAAGATCAAGGTGAATTGATGGATTTAGATGGTGTAGATGGATTGTGGATCTAGTATGTGAGGAAATGTGGTGTGGATTGTGTGTAACTGCTCTCAATCTGATCTAATGTGAATCTCTCTTTCAATTTCGCACCAATCATGGTTTTATATCACTTATGGACCTTCTAGAAGCTTCCAGAACATTCTGAAATTTTCACAGGATTTTGCACCTACACGGCCCGTGCTGCAGTACACGGCCCGTGTAGGGCACACCTACTTCGGTATTTTTGTGCGTGCTTCCGGACACGGCTCGAGCTGCAATACACGGCCTTGATCATGGCCGTGCAGCACTTTCTGACAAAAATATACGGCTTCTTCTTACAGGGCCGAGCTCCGCACACGGGGCGTGCAGCAGCGCACGGCCCGTGCACCAGCGCACGGCCGAATCTGTGGCCGAGCAGCGTGTTCTGATGACATTACACGGCCAGCTGCTACAGGGCCGTGTTCCGCGCACGGCCCGTGCAGCTGCATGGCCTATTCTTAATCTCCCTTTCGCTCCCGACTCCATTTTTGTCCGTTCCATGACCTGTTTTACACATATTTAAGCTCATTTACACAATTCTATCAATTCGTACCACTTTCCTCAAAATAACAATAACTCCACCAAACTTAACACAAATACGGATAAAAACATCCGAAAATACACACATAAAGACACTAAAACCTAGGTGAAAATGACGACAATCACCGGACCATCTCACCGAATCTCAAAGGAAGAAGTTCTATCATGATGTCAAGGAATATCTATGGGATGATCCTATTTTGTTTAAGAATTGTCCGGATGGAATCATAAGGAGGTGTATCCCGGAGGAGGAGAAGTTAAGTGTAATGGAAATGTGCCATAATTCACCTTATGGAGGGCATTTCGGATTTCAAAAGACGGGGGCTAAGATACTTCAATCGGGATTATTTTGGCCAACTTTGTTCAAAGATTGTAAGGAGTACATCAAGGGATGTGATAGGTGCCAAAGGATTGGAAGTATAGGGCAACGTGATGAGATGCATATGAGAAACATCTTTGAAGTTGAAGTGTTTGATGTATGGGGGATGGATTTCATGGGGCCATTTCTGCCTTCCAATGGTTACCTTTACATATTGCTTGCGGTGGATTATGTATCTAAATGGGTCGAAGCCATTCCGACGAAGACAAATGATGCTTTAGTGGTCAAGGGTTTCTTAAAGAAGAACATCTTTGCTAGATTTGGGGTGCCAAGGGCTATAATTAGTGATGGGGGATCACACTTCATCAATAAGCTTATTGAGAAGCTTTTGAGTGGATATGGAGTAAAGCACAAAGTTTTAACACCTTACCATCCTCAAACAAATGGCTTGGCGGAAGTGTCAAATAGACAAGTGAAGCTTGTTCTTCAAAAGACGGTCAATGAGAATCGAAAAGATTGGTCTTCTAAGTTAGATGATGCTTTATGGGCTTATCGAACGGCTTATAAGACCGCTCTTGGATTTTCTCCTTATAAACTTGTTTATGGGAAAGCTTGCCATTTACCCGTGGAGTTGGAACACAAAGCATTATGGGCCCTTCGAAAGTTGAATTTTGATGAAAAGGAATCCGGGAAGAAAAGGTGCCTCCAATTGATTGAATTAGAAGAGTTTAGGGATGAAGCGTACTCAAGCTCAAGAATTTTGAAGGAAAAGCTCAAAAGATGGCATGATGAAAGGATCAAAACGAAGGAGTTTATTCCGGGGGATAAAGTTCTATTGTTTAATTCAAGGCTTAAATTATTCCCCGAAAAACTTCGTTCGAAATGGACCGGACCGTACTTGGTGATCGAAGTAAGAGATGATGGCTCAATTAAACTTGAAGGAGCGGATGGAAATGCCTTTGTAGTTAATGGTCATAGGGTGAAATATTACCATTCTCCCTCTCAAAGGGAGTTGGTATATGTTGACACTTTCACCTCTTGAAGGCTCGTATCCTTTTAGTAGTTTAGGTTTGTAAATATTTCTTTTTCTTGTTTTGCTTTATTTTGATCTTGTAGGTGGATTGTGCTTATGAGGAGAAGATTTATTGAAGATTCAATGAGTGCGTCATTGGTGTGAACGGTATATCATACCACTTTTTGCAAACTTACTTTGAAACTCTTGTTTCAATTTAAGTTTGGGGGGATATGATGTGGTATGATATGTTATATTCTATGTTGACATGCATTCTTGTGTTTTTGAGCCAAATTTGAAATTTTCTCATGAGTTCGGTTTAGTTTTGGTTTGTTTTGGTGGTGTTGAAGTTGTTAATCCTTTTGTTTTTGATATTAAGGATGAACTAATGATGTTTATGAGTTGTGAGCATGAATAGGGAGTATTGGAAGAATTGAAACAGGGAAAGATAAGATTTGAAGTTGAAATTGGAAAATTCAGGGGAGCTGTACACGACTCGTGTCACCGACATGGCCCTGTAACAGGTGGCTGTGCGGCGACATCAGTTTGCCCAACACGGGCAGATTTTGGTCGTGTGTCGTCACACGAGTCATGTCCGAGACTCGAGCTGTGTTGCCAACACGGGCCTATCCAGGATGGCTGTGCGGGAGCATCAGATCACGCAACACGGGCACCTTATGGCCGTGTTGCATGACACGACTCGTGTCGTGTCTGAGGCAGTGTTTTCAAATCAGATTTCTGGACACGACCACTCACTCCACTCATGTCCCAACTTCGTCTCCGTCCTGAGATTTCCGTCCAAACTCCACCAATTGTCACCCAAACATCAAAGAGTGGTAAGATTGTGAGATTAAAAGGTGAATTTCAAAGTTTAAACAACAATCCCCTTCACTTTATTCAAGAAAATTCAAGGTATGTACTCTTGTGCCCTAATTTTCATTTCGAGGTATAAATTTCGAAATTCATGTATGGGTTTTGAATGATAGTATGCATGAAGCATGTCTAGGATTGTGAAACATGAATTTGCACATTTAATTGTTGGGTTGATTGAATTTTGGGAAGAATTAGGGTTCATGAAGGAAGAATTTGGGGATAATTGTTTTAGGATGACTAATTTGAGGCATGTGATGTTCAAATTGATTAATAATACTTCTATGATGATTGTATTGATGTGAATTAGTTTAGGTGTTGAGGATTTGAGCATGAAGGCATAGTTAAGACTTGTTGAATTGAAGTGTGAAATATGTGCATGCCAAGTGTTTGATGAAATGCTTAAATGAAATTTCAAATTGGAATTCAAAGCTTTTGCATGAAGCATTATTGAATTGAATTGTGCCCATTGAAGAAGTGAAATGTTATGAAAAAATGAAGGATTAGGATGTTGAAATTGATTGATTGAATGAAATTTTTGAATAACTTTGTGATAAGTTGGTTGGATCAAAATGTTAGTCTTTGAAACACATTGTTTGATGTGCTTGAATATGTGCTAGAATTAACACTTAGTTGAATAACTAGTGATAATTCTAATTAATATGAGACATTTTGCTTTGAGTTGAATTGAAACTAATTTGAATTATGTTGGAAATTGTAGATGGCTGAAAGAAGAGTGAGGAAACGCAATGAGGATTTCATTTTTATTGAGTCAGAAATGGAACTATCCAACCTTGATGCCAAACTGCTAATGAAGGACCAACACCCTGAGAATTTCGGAGTAGAGTTCATGGAATGGGAGAAGTATGCATTGAGATGGGAGTACATAATCCCCAAGATTAGGGCAACTCGATTCCAGGATCAAGCAACCATGGAGGGTCTTGGGATAGAGAATGATCTAAGGACTATATTCTGTCGAGTGGAAATGGAAGAGTTTTTCGATAAGAGACCTCCCACTTATATCCACCTTACAGCCGAGTTTATGAGCACCTTGGAGGTTCATAGAGATAGAACAAGTTTCCTATTGCAATCACATTTCAGTTGAACAATGAGATGTGGGAGAAGATTCCTGTGAATGAGCTAAATAGGTTCTTTGGGTGCCCAATCATGAGAGGTCATCAGAACTTCTTACCACAAGGGGGTTTCAATCAACAGACTTGGTGGAGAAAATTGGTTGAGGATGGGACTGAGCCTCCAGAGTACATTCCAAGTTCTTCAAAAGGGACAGCTATAAGGAACCCAATCATGAGATACCTTGAGAAGATAGTATCCAATACTATTCTGGGTCGGTTTGAGAGTGGATCTGTTGGTGAGAAGCAATTGTACATCATGTACAGTATGTTCAAGGAGTTCAAAGTGAACATTGCAGCTCACTTCATTCAGCATGTTGAGAGAGTGGCGAAGAGAGAGAACACTCGAGGGATTATGATTGGAGGAATGGTGACAATGATTGCTCAAGGGTTAGGCATCGACCTTAGAGGGATGCAACACTCGATGGTTAGTGAAGGGCTCACTTATAATCAACTCATAAGGATGGAGTTCCTATCATTCATAGGAAACATGTATTGCTTGAAGCAAGATAAGGGAGCTCCATTTCCTCTACCTGCTCCTGAGCTCACCACATTGCGAGGACAAAGAAAGCAGCAGAATCTAGCAATGGCGAGTCCCAACCACTCAGCAGTTGTGAGAGCCTTCTACAGAGAGAATAGAGATGGAGTGGAAGCAGTACTCCAGCAGATGAGAGTAGATGAGAATCCTGAGCTAAGGAATTTGAGAGCTGAGCCAGTGGACATGGATGTAGGAGAGGAATAGCAACCTCATCAGGTGGAATTTGAAGAGCATGCACTAGAGCCTCCGGCATTTAAACAAGAAGAAGAAGAACTCCAAGAGGAAGGAGATGGACCAAGAGAAGGGAATGCAAGATGGAATTTTCTGGAAGACGAACTCAGGAAGATCAGGCAAACGTAGCAGGCACTTGGAGATGAGATGAGAGAGTTCCGAGAAGAGCAGCAGAGACAGGGTGCGATGATAAGGGAGATCCATGAGGGACAGCGTCGTAGGGAGTACTATGAAGAGAATACGCGATCACACTCGAACAACATGGAGGAGATGATCACGAGGATGTTAATTTCCAGTTCCCTACCACCCCTCGTGTTTATAACCCTTGGGGATCATGGAAAAATCAACCCCCTCCTCCTCCGGATAACTAAGGGAGTACTTTTAGTGCTTGCCACCTCATTAGTTTATCTATTTTAGTGGGATTGATTCGTGTTGGATTTGAGACTTCTTATTGTTTTGTTTTGGGATGTTTAATTTCGTACTTTTCATTCAATTAAGGATTGAGATGATTTTTGATGTGTATTGATCATGGATGGGGTGATTTTTGTTTGTGTCTTTTCTTTTAGTTTTGTCTTTGTGTTGTCTTTGGTTTATTTGTGTTTGTGTGTAGTTGTTTTTATTTTTCGTGTTTAGGTTTGATTTGGTGGTTTGTTTGGGAGGTTGTGAGTCATTTTGAATATGAGTGATGATGCATTATGGTGATAAGTGAGGTCGAATCATGATTAAGGAACTCTACACTTTCGAATTGTGATATGTTTTATTTAACTAATTCAATTAAAAGATGAATATGTTGTAATAAGTCCTTTTAAGTCGAGCATAAACTTGTGAGAATTTGACCCTCGACCATGTATACATGGTATATCTTTTCATGAGTGGATCGGTTGAGTTTTGATAAACTAAATACTTGCTCAAAGACTTTAGGAATGAACCTGATTAGTGGAGATTGATGAAATGATCTAAGGCCATCCTTGTCATGAATAGCCATTGCCAAATATTTCCTTACCTTTAAAATCATCCCTAGTCAACCACTTTGAGCCTATAAGCCTATTTATTGTGAAGATAACACATTACAAGCTTTAATTACCCACATGAGCCTAAGATATATACCTTTTGTGTGAGTAATAAAGAAGATGGTGGCTAGAAAGGTGTGATGAAATAACAAAAGAGAAAGAGAAAATGGTAAATAAGTAAGAAAAAGGATGAAAAGAGCACAAGAAAGAATGGACATGCAACCTCAAAACAAGAAAATGAGCAAAGCAACAATAATATGCTCAAGTACTTAAGAATCAAAGAAAAGAGGCATGAATCTATAAGAAGCTCAAGAAATCCAAGGAAGTGATGATTAGTGCTTGTGATCAATAAAGAAAACAAAGGAAGAAATAGAATGTGAAGGGATGGAAGAAAGTAGCTACCTCTTCGATTACTTACACTCGTTTAGTCACTTTTACCTATATTCTTCCTACCCTACCAAAGAGCCCATCATTACATCTTAATTAAAGACCTTTTTGATCATTGATTAAAATTTTGGTGGTTTGTGAATAGAGTCTATGAGCAAGTGTATGGTGATTCGAACCAATTGATTGAGGAGTGTTGATTTACCTTATTTAAAGAGTGTCGAGTGGCATTGATAAACTTATGTGAGGCTTAGACTAAAAGGGACTATATTGCTCCTTATTCTCTTTTGATTGAACTTGTTAATTTCTCATATCATAAATCTAATGTTGTAGGTTAGCTTAGCATAATTTGAAATTCTTGTTGCTAATGATGTGTTATTACTTGTGTTCGTTTAGTCGTTTTACTAAGTGAAAACTTCTCCCTCGGTTTATCATTTTCATTGTTCGGGGACGAACAATACTTTAAGTTTGGGGGTGTGATTGTCATTATTTTCACCTAAATTTTAGTGCCTTTTTGTGTGTATTTTTCGTATTGTCTTATCCGTATTTTCGTGTATTTTGGTGGTGTTATGTATTTTTATGGGAATGTGTGAGAATAATCTTAAACATATGTAAAACAGGTGAACATGGAGTAAAAATGGAGACGGGAGATCAAACAAGGAAGAAGAAACAAAAGTGCAACAACACGGCTGGCCGTGCGGCAACACGACCCGTGTTGTAGCACACGGCCCGTGTACCAGACACGGGCCTATCCAGAATGGCCGTGCGGCACAGAACAACTCGTGTGCCATTTACCCTAACACGACACGACTCGTGCGATGCAGCACGACTCGTGTCGGCACCAGAATAAAATATTTTTCTAATTCTTCTAGAAGATCTCCATGGGGTATAAATACCCCTCCATTCAGATTTTATAAGAGAGATCCGATTTTCTACTGTTCCCACACACCTCACACACCTTTCCTTTGATTTTACACCATATTCTTCATCCCATTCATCCATTTCTAGATCTACATCATTTCTCCATAATTTCTACCATCCAAATCAAGTGAAGAAGCAAGGATGATTGGGTGATCACCAAAGGAAGAAGAGAGATTCAATTGGATCCATTTCCAAGGGAGTTTTCATTCCAATTTTGTGTTTATCCTTTAGTTTACCATGATTTGTAAGAATTCTAATGTCTATGTTATGGATCTTATGAAGATTGTAGGCTAATCTCCCTTGTGAGATTAGCAACATGAAGGTTGTTGGTTAATTTGTGGATCTATGTAATTAAATTCATATGTTGATGGGGATATTTGATTTTCTATCATTGGTGCTTACATATCTTGAGATCTATGATGTTTTGTGTGTTTGATTGTTCTAATTATATGATTAGATTGAGAAATCAATTATGTGCTTAGGATAGTCAAGTGAATCATTTCATCAAACACCTCATGTGCATTATAAATTGTAAAGTGATTGAGAAGTCCTTTAATATTTAGAACCCTTTGATAGGACATGTGATTAGTTAGATTGAGAAGTCAATTAATTATATGAAGGGATTCTTTAATTGAACTTAGTACTTAGTTGGAATTGTTTAATTGAGAACCAACCTTTGAGCTATTTTGAGATTGTGCAAATGATCTACATCCTATTCATTTCGAGAGAAAGTTTAGGTGGTATATGTGTTTGCCCTTAGTCTTAACCCTTGATACATATGAGTTTAATGCATGAGTCCATGAGTTACCACTTCATTAGTGTTGTTAATCTCACTTCTACTCAATTTGGAAAACCACTCATTCATCATTTTATCGTGTCATTTGATATTTGCTTGTCTACTTTCATTGGTCTTCATTTAAATACTTGTTTAATCAACCATCCATCTATGATTCATTTTTATAAAATAGTGATAAACGTGATCTCGCTTAAGTGCTAGCATCGACCTCCCTGTGGTTCGAAAAATTCTTGAATTGGTCAACCCGACTACAAGTTATGGCTAATCAGGGTGCCTTTGATCGTCGCATTTTCAACGCACACAATTAATCCCAAAGGTTAAGGATATCAATTGTAGTCGCGAAAGGTGACCAAGTGAATATCGAATCCATAGACGGATAAATATCAATTTGATTATGTTCTAGTAAATCAAGACTATGTAAGGAAATATGATTGTATAATTGATTAACAAGTATATATGAAATACCTAGAAAATAAATAATAACTAAATAACAGCAACGATAGTGAGGTTGTAATCAAGTAAGAAAGTAGGTAATCTAAAGATCATCCAGTTCCATTCATTAATTAATCTTTCCTGTGACGGTGTCCGACTCTGCCTTGTGATTTATGAATGCATCACTAAACCATGCAAATTCACTCTATAGACACAAGTAAATATGCGAGTGCATCATGTGAATATCCTCGGAGCAGGAGATACAATTCCACCCCCCTTTCTAGGTACTATCAGTATCAATTATTTCCCCCTAGGATTGGTACTTTAACCCGATATGATCTCCCTTTATAGGTACTATGAAATTAAACTCTTTGTTCTACTTATTAACCCGAATATGATTCAATTAATAAGTATTTGTATAAGATAGTTCTAATAAGACTTCTGAATCCCTTCACTTTGAATTATAACATGAAACCCTGCTCAGCAGTGAACACACTCAATCGATAACCATGTTATGTATTCAGACTCTACACAATGATTATCGATGCACAAAACGACTGTAAGTATGGATTAAAAAGGCACAATCTTATACAAACTAAATCAAAAGTAGTGTTGTATGGAGTTTACACACGAAAGACAAATTAAATCACGAAACTTTCATAATCCTAGAACTACCTAAGAGGCTTTACTCCATGCTTGATCTAAGATCAATCATGGTGTATTGAAATAATCTTACTTGAAGCTCCATAAATCTCCAGCAAATCAAGGTTGGATTGATCTTACTTTAGTCTCTACGTTCAACTCCTCCTCCTCTTCTTTCTTGCTTGATTACTCCCAGATTCAATTCAAGTGCATACGTAACTATAAGCTTGCCTATTGTCTCAACTCTTCTTTTACTTGTGGCTAGTAAATCATGGATCAAAAAGGTCTTTTATTAGGTTGTAATGTAGGCTCTTTGGAATAGGTGGGATATATATGGATAAGTGATTCAAAACTCTGATCAATCAAGCTGCAGTCTCTCTCGATCTTTCATTCTTCCTCATCACTTCAATCAAGCACCACATTCTCTTCTCCCATCTTTCTCCCTCAAGCACAACATATTTTTACAACTTTTTCTAATTCTTCAACTCCATCATTTTCCTTCTCTTCACCTTTTTCTTCTCTTTTCTCTTTCAAGGTACCAGTTTCGGGCACTACCTTTCATATCCTCCATAGGGTACTAGATTTAAGTACTACCCTAGGGTGTTTGATTACATGAAGTACTAGATTTAAGCACTACTCCATGAATTTTCTTCTTTAAGATTTTTGTTTCATCATCCTTATCATCTCTCAAATCACCACTCTCTTCAATTAAGCTTTATTGGCTATCAAAAGAATGGATTTAAAATTTGCTCAAATGGGCTGACTAAGGATTTAATAATTTCAAGTAAAGTATATGGGAAAATATGGGTTAAATATCGAAGATGGCCTAATATCATTTCCATAATTCTTGAATATTCAAGGAGACTCAAGGCAAGTTCTAGAATACACGCACAAGAATGATACTCTCCAGAAAAGAAATATCATGTGATTATGTAACATGATCAACAAGGCTCAAAATCTCACCTGTGTTTTTAGAGCATTTTTCATGGTAAGCAATATCCCACAAGTACACATAAAACTTTATATCACAATATAACTAAAGTATATTTCCTTCATCAATTTCAAAAGCATATGAATTTCAAAGACAATTTTAACAATATAAACTCACATTGATAACCACAATAAACACAACTTTTCACTCCATGAATTACAAGCACATATAAAAATTAGAAAAAGGAAACGAGGACACCTGATTCTTGTATATGTACGCATGAGTTCCTCGAGTCAAAGCCTCAATGTAGAACTTGTCTTGCCTCCTAGTTACCCTTTTTCTATCGTCAAAGCTCAAGCACTCCTCAACATCAAGGATCCATCAATAGGAGAAGTTAACATTCATGAGTAACTCCGCAATCAACTTAAAACAAGAAACAAAACCCCACTAAACATTAGGCAAGTTACAAAAATTCGTAACTCCCTAACAAACATAACAAAGAAAAGATTATATTATCGGTGCTTATTAAGGTAAGTACATCACACCCCCCCAAACTTAGTAGAAACTATATAGTTGAAACTAAGTTTGTAAAGAGATGTAATTATCGATAAGTAAGCACTTCAAATATAAAAATTTCTTACTCACATGAAAGAAATAAAGCAATAAAATGGGATGGATAAGCCCCCAACAGACGCTTATGTTTAACGTTGAAAAGTCACGACGGATGTAACCTTTGTAGGCTACTTGATCGGAGGACGGTCTTCTCGCATCCTCACCTTCAAATAATTTCTTTTCCTCTTCCTGTCTATTCTTAACACCTCGCCTTTCTTGGTCACAAAAATATGATCGTTGGAACTTCCTTTCTCCCATGGATGACTGGACACCTCCTTGTTAATCTTCCATTTAAATTCGGAGTCATCTATCTTAAAAAATCAAGATTAAACAAGTTAGAGATCACATATATGCTTTTGTACGATTGAGTCTCCATAGGCATCTTCATTGCATGATCAAGAGAAAAAACCATATCGTCATTATCCATCTGCAGTCTAAGCTTCTCTGCTCCTAACTTCTTTGCTCCTTCCCACTTCTTTTCCATTGTAAGCTCAGTATTTTGCTCTTTTAATAGTATTGGAGTAACATCAACATCTTGTGGAGCATTCAGTGTAGAAACAGGTGATAACCGGGTCAATTCAACCTCGATTCGACCACTTGCTCTGGTCAAAATGGGTACGTAGTGGTCGAATTAGGAAAGTAGTAGTTCATTCTCATCCTGTACGTTCGATTCGACCTTAATTCGACCAAGGGTCCTAGTTGAAATAGGCATATAGTGGTCGAATTGATCTTCTAGAACACGATTCTCCCTTTTTATCTCTGATTCGACCTGGGTTCGACCAAATTGTATGGTCGAATCTAAGTCTCCCAAGTTGAATCAACTCTCTACAAGATTTCTGCCCTTCGATTCAACCTAAATTCGACCTAAAGGTTTGGTCGAATAGATATGGTGTTGGTCAAATCGGGCGTCTGATGAAACAGAGTGCTCCGGAGGGCAGGATTCGACCTCAATTCGACCAGAGGGTCTGGTCAAATCGAAGTGTTTCTAGTCGAATTGAGGTTGTGCTGCTTCCAGATCACATCCAGGTGTCTCATTCGGCCTCCCCTCGTATTGTGTGATGGCATTATCTTCCCATTTTTGTATCAATTCATTCACGTTCACGGTCATCTGCCTCACAATCAAATTAAGGTCCTTCAACTACTAGGATAAATCTGTATGATCAACATTCATTCTAGCTTCGATGTGGTTAAGATAATCAATACATGCATCATTATATAAACTCTCAAATTCTACATCAGACAGGGTGAAGTTCCACATACCATGACAATGTGATTCCATAGGTTGGATAGAGAAAAGAAAGTGGATTATGGTTGGAGGTTGATCCTCCTTTGTGGATGATAGTCTTAATAAAACTAGAAATAATCAAAAGATAGTTTATGCCATTCCCGACAACGGCGCCAGGTTAAGGATATCAATTATAGTTGCGAAAGGTGACCAAGTGAATATCGAATCCAAGGACAGATAAATATCAATTTGATTATGTTCTAGTAAATCAAGACCATGTAAGGAAATATGATTGTATAATTGATTAACAAGTATATGTGAAATAGCTAGAAAATAAATAATAACTAAATAACAGCAATGATAGTGAGGTTGTAATCAAGTAAGAAAGTAGGTAGTTCTAAAGATCATCCAGTTCCATTCATTAATTCATCTTTCGTGTGACGGTGTCCGACTCTGCATTGTCAAGGTTGAATATGACCTCTTCTTTATCTATCCTCAACCTGAGCTCTCCCTTTTTAACATCAATCATGGCTCCCGCAGTGGCAAGGAAAGGTCTCCCTAGGATAAGAGGGATATTATCCTTGTCGTCTTCCATTTCGAGCACAAGAAAATATACGGGAAAGACAAGTTTCTCTACTTTGACAAGGACATCTTCAATGATACCTCTTGGAAATGTGATTGATCTGTCCGCCAATTATAGAGCGACCATTGTTGGAGATAACTCCCCCAAACCAAGCCTTTAGAAGATCGACAATGGCATCAAGTTGATGCTTGCCCCGAGATCGCACAAGGCTTGTCCTACTGGCCCTTTTCCGATTTCACACAGGATGTTGAAGCTTCCCAGGTCCTTCATCTTTTGTGGCAGCTTCCTTTGGATAATTGAGCTGCAATTTTCAAATAAGTTTACCGTCTCAACTCCGTTCAAGCTTCTCTTTTTCAACAGTATATCTTTCAGGAATCGGGCATAGCACGACATTTCCAATATAGCATCTGAGAAAGGAATGCTCAAGCTTATTTTATTCATGATGTCTGAAAACTTCTTGAACTTTTCTTCTAGTCCTTTCTTCACCAGCTTGTAAGGAAAAGGCGGAGGTACCTTTGTTTTGGGAATGCCCTATTCATCAAGCTTGATCTTCTCCGCTTTATCCTTTTCGGCTTTCAATCTTTTGGCTCTTTCCCACTTCTTTTCTTGAGATTCGTTTGGTGCAAAAAATGGCTCATTTTGAGCTGATTCGACATGGATTCGACCACGTGATTTGGTCGAATCAGGCACATAATGGTCGAATCGTGCACCTGGAATCCTGTTCTCTCCCTATAAGCTTGATTCGACCCCGATTCGACCTGAGAATCTGGTCGAATCGAGGTTCGCCTGGTCAAACTGATCTATTGGAATTTTCTTTTCACTCTTCGTGCTCGATTCGACTTGGATTCGACCAAAGGGTCTGGTCGAATCAAGTGCCTCCTGGTCGAATCGATTCTCTATAGTACTTCCAGCAGCTCCATTCGATTTCTCTTGCTGGATTCGATCTGTGAGGTTGGTAGAATCAAGGTTGGATGGATCTTTTGATGTTGAAACTTGTGATCCCGACCTCATTGCTGCTTCGTATTGTGTCCGCGACCATAATGTGATGGCGTTGCAAGATTTTGGGTTCTCAATAGTTTGAGAAGGAAACTTCCCTTTCTCAATTATTTGAGTGATTTTGTTGACATTTCCTGCCATTTCTCCCATCAACATTCTGAGGTCTTTTATTTGCTTGGATAATTCTTCGTGGCTTGTATCAATCTTCTTTTCTAGCTTGGCCACTCTTGCATCGTTCATGGACATGTACCTGCTCACTATGTCCTCCAAGCCTGGCTTTCCTTCTTCAATTTTAGCACCCGGATCAATGCCTATAGGAGCTTGCATCGTGTTGTTGGGATTACTCCATGAAAATTCCGGCATCCTTTGTTGTTGATAATTTATTTGGGAACTAAAATTGTTATAGTTTCCTTGATAATTCCTGTTGCCTTGATTTTGGAACCTCATTCCTTGGATGTTTTGGCCCATAGCGTAGTGTGCTTCTTCCCTCTCCTATTGGATTATTCCATCGTTTGATATTTCGTGATGCATGATTGGTACACGCTGATACAGATTAGTTATTTGCTTCTGTTGGGATTCGAGCAGCTTGTTGATATTTTGCAAGCTGGAGACGATCTCATCATCTCTATTTGCCTTCACCATTGTGTTCTCCACCTGAGCTGCTTTTCCAAGGATGTAGTTACCTCGTACTCGATCAGTTGGCCAATCTCTCGAGTTCATCGAGATATCTTCAAAGAGTTTCTCAGCCTCCACGGATGACTTAGTGAGTAATGCTCTATTAGAAGAATCATATAATAAAACACGGGAATCACAGTCCAATCCGTTGTAAAAAATGCTGATGTATTGGGCTTTGGATAGCCCATGTTGAGGACACCTACAAAGCATGTCCTTGAATCGGTCCCAAGCTTCATGAAATTTTTCTTCACTACTCATAGCAAATTGATTAATATCTTGTTTCATTTTGAACACCTATGAAGGTGGCATGTATCTTTCTAAGAATTTTAATTTCAATTGCTCCCAAGTAGTGCAATCAGCTGCATTTATGGTGTCGTACCAATCTCTCGCCTTCTCCGATAGCGAGAATTTGAATAAGAGGATCTTTCTAGCATCTTCATGATCACCGGCGTTTCTTTGAGTACTTGCATACCCCAAGAATTTGTTAATATGCTGTTGTGGATCCTCGAAAGATCCTCCTGCAAAGGAGTTTCTTTCTATCATGCTAATAAGAGCAGGGTGAAGATCAAAGCTTGCATTAGCCCCCTTGCTCCTAGAAGCCCAAAGTTTCCAGCCCCGTTGTTCTTGAAGACTTCACGGATGGCTAGATTGTCCGGATTAGCCCCTTCGTTGGCCATTTTGACTTCCTCTACTGCTGCTTTTGGATCAACAACAGTTTTAGTTGCTTCCGGGTTCGGTTCATCAACTTCAACTCCAAAATTCAGAGTTGCAGCTGATTCTTCTTCCTTGCTTTGAATCTCACTCTTCTTCTTTTTGGTTGATGCTCCGGCCTCCGGATTGGAAGTTGTCAACTTTCCAACATTTGATCTAGTAAGCATGTACCTTCAAAGATGAAGAGTTTAAATGAAAAGCTTGAATAAAAATAGTCGTAATACAACTACATATAATTAATAAGATAGTTTATGTCATCCCCGGTAGCGGTGCCAAGAACTTGATCGTCGCGTTTTCAATGCACACAATTAATCCCCAAGGTTAAGGATATCAATTGTAGTCGCGAAAGGTGACCAAGTGAATATCGAATCCAAGGACGGATAAATATCAATTTGATTATGTTCTAGTAAATCAAGACTATGTAAGGAAATATGGTTGTATAATTGATTAACAAGTATATATGAAATAGATAGAAAATAAATAATAACTAAATAACAGCAACGATAGTGAGGTTGTAATCAAGTAAGAAAGTAGGTAGTTCTAAAGATCATCCAGTTCCATTCATTAATTCATCTTTCGTGTGACGGTGTTCGACTCTGCCTTGTGATTTATGAACGCATCACTAAACCATGCAAATTCACTCTATAAACACAAGTAAATATGCGAGTGCATCATGTGAATATCCTCGGAGCAAGAGATATAATTTCACCCCCCTTTCTAGGTACTATCAGTATCAATTATTTCTCCCTAGGATTGGTACTTTAACCCGATATGATCTCCCTTTATGGGTACTATGAAATTATACTCTTTGTTCTACTTATTAACCCGAATATGATTCAATTAATAAGTATTTGTATAAGATAGTTCTAATAAGACTTTGGAATCCCTTCACTTAGAATTATAACATGAAACCCTGCTCAGCAGTGAACGCACTCAATCGATAACAATGTTATGTATTCAGACTCTACACAACGATTATTGATGCACAAAACGACTGTAAGTATGGATTAAAAAGGCACAATCTTATACAAACTAAATCACAAGTAGTGTTGTACGGAGTTTACACACGAAAGACAAATTAAATCACGAAACTTTCATAATCCTAGAACTACCTAAGAGGCTTAACTCCATGATTGATCTAAGATCAATCATGGTGTATTGAAATAATCATGAATCTCCACCAAATCAAGGTTGGATTGATCTTACTTGAGTCTCCACGTTCAGCTCCTCCTCCTCTTCTTTCTTGTTTGATTTCTCCTTCACTCATTGCTGCTAACAGCAGCTGCACATGCAGCCTACAGCCTCATACGTTGCTGCTTGCTGCCATTGGCAGCAAGCTGCCCTTGCAGCCCTCCTTCCTCATGTTTTTGTGTGTGTTGTGGTGTATTGTGGTGTTGGTTGTTTTTTTATGTGTTTAGCTGCCTCCTTTTTATAGTTGCTACAAAGTGCATCTTCACATGTAGCCACTCCTCCTTGTTTGCTGCCCATGTTGCTCCACATCATCCACTTCTCTTTGTTGGCTGCTCTTTTAGCTCCACATGCATCCTCTTCTCTTTTATTCTTGCTATCCATCATCTTTTGCAGCTCCATTTTCCATTGTCTCTTTCTTTTGTGTTGTCCTTCTTTGTCTTCTATCTATTTGTGTGTTGTAGGCTTCATGTGTTCCATGTTATGGTACTTTGCTTCCTCTTTTGCCCCATGTGTGCACTACTTTTCCACTTGCATCATGTTTTCCAGGTAGATTTGCACTAGAACAGGTCAAACTAAGCTTCCCCATGTCGAATTGCAGGTCGAACTGCCCTTTTCACGCCAAAAATATGGGATTCGACCTTGATTCGACCAGAGCTGTTGGCCGAATCAAGGCTGTCGTGGTCGAATCGAGCCACTGGACACCTTTCTGCACCAATTTGACCTCGATTCGACCAGAGCTCTTGGTCGAATCGAAGCTGTCTAGGTTGAATCGGCTCACTGGACATCTTTGCATGTTGATTCGACCTGGATTCGACTTCAACTCTTGGTCGAATCGAAGCTCCTCAGGTTGAATCGATGCTCTGGAAGTTTTGTGTGCCTAGTTCGACATGCATGGTTGGTCGAATCCATGTGTTGAGGTCGAAGTGATGTTCCTTCAGGTCTAATGGACTTACACCTCCTCATCGTTTCGCGTATAACTTCTACCTCCGAGTTCTGAATTAAGTAATTTTTGTGCGCATGCGATCCTCTCTTCAGTGTCTTTCCAACCATGTATCACACCAACAGTTTTGATCTTCACAAAAACACAGAAATATTACAAGATTTAGACGTACGTTTTTAAGCATTCTTGCACAAATTGTACCTTTTCTCCAATCTTGAACTTTTTTATCCTTTTTCCACCTAAAACACAATAAAACACCTCAAGTGCACCTTATTCTCATAAATAATTAATATAAGACATTTGTGCTAATATGTAATAACAATACTCATCAAATAGGTGTTTAATTAGACAATAAAACACGCTAATTTTTACTCTCATCAGCCTTGTATCCTTATTCGGTGGGGCGATCAGTGATTTGATCGGTTAGGTGATCGATGGATCACCGATCAAACCTTTGGGATCCCACAAGGGTGGGACCCCGGGTTGGGGCCTTACACCGGGTTAATAGACCCAAAAGGATGGGATTTTATTCTGGAAGGTTGCTCTAAGGGTGCATCGTACCCTTAGTCGGTGGTGCAATCGGTGAATTGATTGGTAGGGCGATTGGTGGGTCACCGATCAACCCGTTGGGATCCCCTAGGGATGGGATCCCTCATTGGGGCATTACGCCGGGTTAATAGACCCAGAGGGATGTTAGTTGATTCGGGAAGGTAGCTCTGAGGGTACATCGTACCCTTAGTCTGTGGAACAATCGATGAATTGATCGATATGGCGATCGGTGTGTCACCGAACAACCCGTTGGGATCTCCCAGAGGTGGGATCCCGTGTTAGGGCCTTACACCGTGTTAATATACTTGGAGGGATGGGATTCTTTATCTTGGTAGGGTGGCTCTAAGGGTGCATCGTACCCTTAGTCAGTGGGGCGATCAGTGAATTGATCAGTAGGGCGATCGGTGGGTCACCGATCAACCCGTTGGGATCCCCATAGGGTGAGATCCCACGTTAGAACCTTACACCAGGTTAATAGACCCGGAGGGAAAGGATTTGATTCGGGAAGGTGGCTCTAAGGGTGCTTCGTACCCTTAGTCGGTGGGATAATCGGTGAATTGATCGGTAGGGCGATCGGTAGGTCACCGATCAACCCGTTGGGATCCCCCAGGGGTGGGATTCCGCATTGTGGCCTTATGCTGGGTTAATTAACCCAGAGAGATGGGGGGTTTTGTCTCAGTAGGGTGGCTCTAGTGGTGCATCGTACCCTTAGTCGGTGGGGGGATTGGTGAATTGATCGGTAGGGCGATCGGTGGGTCAACGATCAATCCGTTTAGATCCTTTGGGGGTGGAATCCCATGTTGGGGCCTTACACAGGGTTAATAGACCCAGAGGGATGGGAGTTGATTCAGGAAGGTGGCTCTAATGGTGCATTGTACCCTTAGTCGGTGGGGCAATCGGTGAATTGATCGGTAGGGAGATCGGTGGGTCACTGATCAACCCGTTGGGATCCCTCGGGGGTGAGATCCCGCGTTGGGCCCTATGCCGGATTAATAGACCTGGAGGCATGGGAGTTTTTGTCTCGGTAGGGCGGCTCTAGGGGTGCATCGTACCCTTAGTCAATGGGGTGATCGGTGAATTGATCGGTAGGGCGATCGGTGGATCACCGATCAAACTCTTGGGATCCCCCGAAGTGGGATCCCACATTGGGGCCTTATGCTAGGTTAATAGACACAGAGGAATGGGAGTTTTTGTCTTGGTAGGGTGAATCTTGGGGTTCATCGTACCCTTATTCGGTGGGATGATCGTTGAATTGATCGGTAGGGCGATCGGTGGGTCACCGATAAACCCGTTGGGATCCCTCGGTGGTGGGATCCCACATTGGGACCTTATGCCGAGTTAATAGACCCAGTGGGATGGGATTTTTTATCTCGGTAGGGTGGCTCTAGGGGTGCATCGTACCCTTAGTCGGTGGGGTGAATGGTGAATTGATCGGTGGGTCACCGGTCAACCCGTTGGGATACCCCAGGGGTGGGACCCACCGATCGCCCTACCTATCAATTTGCCGATTGCACTACTAACTATGGGTACGACGCACCCTTAGAGCCACCTTCCCAAATAATATACCATCCCTCAGGGTCTATCAACCCGGCGTAAGTCCCCAACACGGGGTCCCACCCCTGGGGATCCTAACGGGTTGATCGGTGATCCAGCGATCGCTTAATGCTTGTTCACCTTTTTGCGTGTCCCCAAGTGTAGGGAATCAGTTGCAGATAAGCGTGTGACCAAGTCTATTATCGAACCCAAGGGATAATTCTAGACTTGTTATCTAATCTAATTATGACTATTATAAATTAAGACAAATCTGGAGTATTTTTAGTATTACCTAAATTAACTATGCAGAAAATAATTACTAATAATAATATAATAACAATTAAAATAAATAAGGAAAGTATTCAAGAGAGAAGACTGACAGCACTAGGAAATCTAGTGAAGTTGGTCAATTCAAATCACTAGACCATTAATTAGAATTCCTGCATTTCTTGTGAAGGCATCACTAAACTATGTTAAATCCCTTTTTTAAAGTAAACTTAACACGTAAATATGGTTTAAACCCTCAGATGCAGAAGAATGATTCCTACTCCCTTTCTAGGTACTTCATGTAAAATTCCATTAAAGGCTAGTACACTAGACTTCCCTTTATAGGTACTTAAGAATTAAACCTCGACTCCCACCTAACAATCTAAGAAACAAAATCTTATAGAATGGTAATTAATAAATATATTAAGTGTCCAATATTAATTATTCTAATGAATAAAGGTTATATGGTTAGATCCCCTTTACCCATAACAGATAGACAAATATAATTCATTCTATGACACAAGCAATAATCATGAACATGCATAGGACAATGACATACCCATGAATAAGGACAGATCATATAAGACAAAAATATCAATATCAATTCAAAGCATTAATAAAGGAATAAGTATACTGCAGGTATCCAACTCAAAATCTAGATCATCAATTCAACACAACTTAACCTTCAAACCTAGTGCTATCTAAGAAGTACTAGCCCATGGTGTTACATGCAACACACATGGTTAGGCATGAAAGCATGTTCAAAATTAAGAAAGAAAGAAGAAATAAAACCCTAGATATGGTGTGATCCTTCGTTCTTCCTTCCGTGATTCTGAATCTCCTTGTTCTCCTTCTCAAGTAACAATACTGACGAACTCCTCGGAATGGGTAGATGGGATGATGAATTGCGAAAGGGTGTGAAAAGTCATGGAGAGTTAGGGTTTTGAACATCCCAAGGGGTCCTTTTATAGTTGAAGGCTGCTAAAAATTGGATTCCACCTCAAAATGGGGCATTTTCATGTCAAAAACGACGAACGGGACAAAAAAAGACGAAACGGGCCAAGGTTGGCATGAGTCGTGCCGGCATTGCACGGGTCGTGCCGCCTCCCGTGCGGGTCGTACAGCCCTTCGGCAGCCTGCGTGTCCTCACGGTTTTACTCATAACTTCTTCATCCGATCTCTGATTGAGGTGATTTTTGTGCTCACGCGATCCTCTTTTCCTTAGATTTTCAACCATATAAAGAAATTCTGGAAACTCTTCTATTTGTAAATGAAACGACTCGTGCAAAGTGGCACTGGTCGTGCTGGTCGGCACAGCTTGCGCGCCTTCACCGTTTTTGCTCTTTTCACCTCATTTTCCACCTAAAAACACAAAATAACACCTCACGTGCATCTGAAACATAAAGTTATACAATTCTACCACAAGACGCTCAAATACGGATATAAATTCCACATAATGGTGCTAAATCAGAATCTACAACATGCAGATTTTCACACTAATCACTTAACCGATCAATTCACCGATTGTCCCACCGACTAAGGGTATGATGCGCCCTTAGAGCCACCCTACCGAGACAAAAAATCCCATCTCTTTGGATTTATTAACTCGACGTAAGGCCCCAACATGGAATCCCACCCTGTGGGATCCTAAAGGGTTGATCGGTGACCCACCGATCGCCTTACGATCAATTCACCGATCTTCCCACTGACTAAGGGTACGATGCACCCATAGAGCCATCCTACCGAGACAAAAACTCCCATCCCTCTAGGTCTATTAACCCGGCGTAAGGCCCAAACGCCGGATCCCTCCCCCGGGGGAACCCAACGGGTTGATCAGTGACCCACCGATCGCCCTACCGATAAATTCACCTATTATCCCACTGACTTAGGGTACGATGCATCCTTAAAGCCACCTTCCCGAATCAACTCCCATCCTTCTGGTTTATTGACCTGGCGAAAGTCCCCAACGCGGGATCCCACTCCTAGGGGATCCCAACGGGTTGATCGGTGACCCACTGATAGGCTTTTTCTTCGTACTATAATTTAATCCTCAAGTATAAGGATGTCAATTATAGCAGCAAGTTCCCAAGTTAAATTATCGATCCCACTGAGACAGCTAATTATTCATTTATTCCATAAATCACTAATTAATCAGAAGTAAGTAACCAAATTTCCAAGTTTGTGATGATTATTAATCTAAATAACGAAACATTAAATAACTGAATTAATTAAAAGCAGTAAAAATAAAAGCAAGTTTCTAATCAAGAGATGACGAACAGTTCTAAGGTATCAGGTATTGACCAATTAATTTGGGTTATTAGACTTACGATTGTTCATTCATGCAGTTTCACTGAAAATACACCACATATCCATGTTACCCCACCGAATATGATTCGATTCAAAGCTAACAGTATAATTTGGTTTACATCCTAAGGTGCGCAAATATTACCAAGCCTTATTCCTAGATACTAATCAAAGCAAGCAACAATACCTCCGGATGGTAAGCCTGACTAACAAGATATTTTCTGGAATTACTACAAGGTTCTATTCACTTCCTACTTGATTGCCTAATTTCATTGTTCAACTAAACTAATCAAGTATTTGATTAAACAGTTCATGAAATTAAAGTGCTTATGGCGGAGCTACTCTAATCCCTAACAGATAGACAATACCAGTCATGAACGCACACAAGCTAACACAATAATCCAAGCATTATAGCGGATGTCATGAATATATTATGAAGATGTTACGAAGCAGAAAAGCATGTCTTAATAAAATAAGTAAAATCAAAAGCTCAACTGCATAAAATCCCAATCTTTGGTCTAAATCCCCAAATTAATTAAATCAATCCATCAAACCCTAGAACTGTATATAAGATTAGCCCATTAGGTCACAAGCAACACTCATGGCTAAGCAATTCATACCAAAAATCAAAGTAAAAAGAGGGAAAAGATAGGAATTATGAAACTCCAGTGTAGACGTAGTCTTTCGTTCCTTTTCCGTCTCTCCAATTGCTCGATTCTCCCTCAATTAGCACTTGGAACCCTCTTGGAAGTGGATGGATGGTGAAATCAGGTTGTAAATCTGATATGAAGGTGTTGGAGGTGTGAATTGATGATGGATTATGGATGGGTTCTCTCCAATTTGTGTCTCGATCTCCCTAATTATTTCTAGGACTAATGCATGACTTTTTTCGGGTCGAAACTACTTCACAATCGCAATTTGAGGTATATATACATTGCTGCATCGAACAGGCCCCGACTGGGCTCTGAACTGTGCCTCTAGGCACCCAGCTCGGGTCGAGCTGGGCCTGGACCCAGCCGAGCGGCCATCTCCTGGACTGGCCAAGTCACTGGGGTCCAGGTAGGACCCCACTCGGCACCTTTTGACCTCGCTCGGCTACCCGCTCGGCTCGAGCGGCTCATTGAGCTGCTCTCGAGTTGGGCCGTTCCGGGTCTATTTTTCTCCTCTTTCGATCCTGCCCTATTTTACCCTATTTCCTGCCTTCAAAACTCACAAAAACACCTTAATAACCTCAAAATCGTGTAAATACTTAACATACTCAATTCCATGCAAAAACGATAAATTTTCTAAGCAAAACAGTGTAATGTGCACACATAAAATGCGTGAAATTCCACTCTCAACACCCGCCGATCCCCCTTCCGATCAATTCACCGATCGCCCCACCGACTAAGTGTACGATGCACCCCTAGAGCCATCCTACCGAGATAAAAACTCCAATCTCTCCAAGTCTATTAACTTGGCGTAAGGCCCCAATGCGGGATCCCACCACTGGGTGATCCCAATGGGTTGATCGGTGACCCACCGATCGCCCTACCGATCAATTCACCAATCGTCTCACCGACTAAGGGTACAATGCACCCCTAGAGCCATCCTACTGAGATAAAAAATCCCATCCCTCCGAGTCTATTAACCCGGCGTAAAGCCCCAATGCAGGATTACACCCCTGAGGGATCCCAACGGGTTTATCAGTGACCCACCGATCGCCCTACCGATCAATTCACCGATCGCATCACTGACTAAGGATACAATGCATCCCTAGAGCCACCCTACCGAGACAAAAACTCTCATTCCTCTGGGTCTATTAACCTGGCGTAAGGCCCCAACGTGGGATCCCACTTTGGGGGATTCCAACGGGTTGATCAGTGACCCACCGATCACCCTACCAATCAATTCACCAATTGCCCCACCGACTAAGGGTATGATGCACCCTTAGAGCCACCTTCGTGAATAACCTCCCATCCCTCTAGGTCTATTAACCCAGCGTAAGGCCTCAACGTGGGATCCAACTCTTGGGGAATCCCAACGGGATGATCGGTGACCCACCAATCCCCCTACTGATCAATTCACCGATTGCCCCACAGACTAAGGGAACGATGCACCCCTAGAGGTATCTTACCGAGATAAAACCCCAATCCCTCCGAGTCTCTTAACTTGGCATAAGGCCCCAACGTGGGATCCCACCACCGGGGGATCCCAATAGGTTGATCAGTGACCCACCGATCACCCTACCGATCAATTCACCGATTATCCCACCGATTAATGCACCCTTAGAGCCACCTTCCTATATCAACTCCCATCCCTTCGGGTCTATTAACCTGGCGTAAGGCCCCAACATGGGATCCCACCCCTAAGGGATTCCAATGGGTTGATCAGTGACCCACCGATTGCCCTACCGATCAAATCACCGATTGCACCACCGACTAAGGATACGACGCACCCTTAGAGCCACCTTCCCGAAAAAAATCCCATCCCCCTGGGTCTATTAACTTGGCATAAGGCCCCAATGCGGGGTCCCACCCCTGGAGATCCCAACGGGTTGATCAGTGACCCACCGATTGCTTAACTGATCAATTCACCGATCACCCCACTGACTAAGGGTACGATGCATCCTTAGAGCCACCCTACCGAGATAAAAAATCCCATCCCTCTGGGTTTATTAACCCAGCGTAAGGCCCCAACGTGGAATCCCACCTTGTGGGATCCCAAAGGGTTGATCGGTGACCCACCGATCTCCCTACGATCAATTCACCGATCTTCCCACTGACTAAGGGTACGATGCACCCATAGAGCCACCCTACCGAGACAAAAACTCCCATCCCTCTAGGTCTATTAACCCGGCATAAGGCCCCAACTCTGGATCCCACCCCCGGGGGAAACCCAACGGGTTGATCAGTGACCCACCGATCGCCCTACCGATTAATTCACCTATTGCCCCACTGACTTAGGGTATGATGCACCCTTAAAGCCACCTTCCCGAATCAACTCCCATCCTTTTAGGTCTATTGACCTGGCGTAAGGCCCCAACGCGGGATCCCACTCCTAGGGGATCCCAACGAGTTGATCGGTGACCCACTGATAGGCTTTTTCTTCGCACTATAATTTAATCCTCAAGTATAAGGATGTCAATTGTAGCAGCAAGTTCCCAAGTTAAATTATCGATCCCACTGAGACAGCTAATTATTCATTTATTCCATAAATCACTACTTAATTAGAAGTAAATAACCAAATTTCCAAGTTTGTGATGATTATTAATCTAAATAACGAAACATTAAATAACTGAATTAATTAAAAGCAGTAAAAATAAAAGCAAGTTTCCAATCAAGAGATGACGAACAATTCTAAGGTATCAGGTATTGACCAATTAATTTGGGTTATTAGACTTACGATTGTTCATTCATGTTGTTTCATTGAAAATACACCACATATCCCTGTTACCCCATCGAATATGATTCGATTCAAAGCTAACAGTATAATCTGGTTTAAATCCTAAGGTGCGCAAATATTACCAAGCCTTATTCCTAGATACTAATCAAAGCAAGCAACAATACCTCCGGATGGTAAGCCTGACTAACAAGATATTTTCTGGAATTACTACAAGGTTCTATTCACTTCCTACTTGATTGTCTAATTTCATTATTCCACTAAACTAATCATGTATTTGATTAACCAGTTCATGAAATTAAAGTGCTTATAGCGGAGCTACTCTAATCCCTAACAGATAGACAATACCAATCATGAACGCACACAAGCTAACACAATAATCCAAGCATTATAGCGGATGTCTTGAATATATTATGAAGACGTTACGAAGCAGAAAAGCATGTCTTAATAAAATAAGTAAAATCAAAAGTTCAACTTCATAAAATCCCAATCTTTAGTCTAAATCCCCAAATCAATTAAATCAATCCATCAAACCCTAGAACTGTATATAAAATTAGCCCATTAGGTCACAAGCAACACTCATGGCTAAGCAATTCATACCAAAAATCAAAGTAAAAAAAAGGAAAAGATAGGAATTATGAAACCCCAGTGTAGACGTAGTCTTTCGTTCCTTCTCCGTCTCTCCAATTGCTCGATTCTCCCTCAATTAGCACTTGGAACCCTCTTGGAAGTGGATGGATGGTGAAATCAGGTTGTAAATCTGATATGGAGGTGTTAGAGGTGTGAATTGATGATGGATTATGGATGGGTTCTCTCCAATTTGTGACTCGATCTCCCTCCAATCAATTCACCGATTGCACAACCGGCTAACGGTACAATGCACCCTTAGAGCCACAAGGCCCTAACATGGGGTCCCACCCCTGGGGATCCAAATGGGATGATCGGTGACCCACCGATCACCTAACCGATCAATTCACCGATCGTCCCACCGAATAAGGGTACGATGCACCCCTTGAGCCACCCTACCGATATAAAAAATCTGATCCCTCCGGGTCTATTAACCCGGCGTAAGGTCCCAACATGGGAACCCACCCCCAAGGGATCCCAACGAGTTTATCGATGACCCACCGATCATTTCACCGATCGCCCCATCGACTAATGGTACGATACACCCCTAGAGCCATCCTAACGAGACAAAAACTCCCATTCCTCTGGGTATATTAACCCAGTGTAAGGTCCCCACCCCTGGGGGATCCCAACGGGTTGATAGGTGATCCACCGATCGCCCTACAGATCAATTCACCTATTGCCCCACCGACTAAAGGTACGATGCACCCTTAAAGCCACCTTCCCGAATCAACTCCCATCCCTCTGGGTCTATTAACTTGACGTAAGGCCCCAACATGGGATCTTACCCCAGTGGGATCCCAATGGGTTGATCGGTGACCCACCGATCGCCCTACAGATCTATTCACCGATTGCCCCACCGACTAATGGTACGATGCACCCTTAGATCCATCCTACCAAGATAAAAAATCCCATCCCTCCAGGTCTATTAACCTAGTGTATCCTAAAAGATTGATCGGTGACCCACTGATCACCATACCGATCAATTCACCGATTGCCCCACCGACTAAGGGTACAATGCTCCCTTAGAGCTACCTTCCCTAATAAAATCCCATCCATCCGGGTCTACTAACCCAATATAAGACCCCAACATGGGATCCCACACCTGGGGGATCCCAACGGGTTAATCGGTGACCCACCGATCGCCCTACCGATCAATTCACCGAATGCCCCACTGATGAGTGTGTAAATTCACAAGTTTGGCGCTATGTTTTGTGCTAGTTTTGGAGAGTTTTGATGTGGAAATAGGTGGAAAACCTATATATATTGTGAAATAGCATGAATCAGATGTTAGTGGAGCTATTTGAGTGTTTTCTTAGTAAAAACGGAGTGAAAGAGCCAAGAATCGAAGAGACGGAGTCGAAGCCACGCGAACCGCCCAAGAAGTAGGTGGGTTCGACCTGGCTGGAGGAGGGTTCGACCTCTCCAGCAGGTCGAACCAACATTGCTGGACAATACAGAGAAGGGTTCGACCATGACTCAGTTGGTTCGACCTGGCCATCAGGTCGAACCACGGTCGAACCAGTTTGCAAGAAGGAGGATTCGACCACGATGTTGGGGTTCGACTTGCCCGTTGGTCGAATCGGGAGCAAGAGTTGTCCAGTGCTGAGGTTCGACCTGGGGTTCGACCAAAACCTAAGTGGTTCGACCTGTCCAGAAGGTCGAACCTGTGCAGAATTCTTCCAGTAGCGGGGTTCGACCTGGGGTTCGACCTGTGGCTCGGGGTTCGACCTGCTTGACGTGGTCGAACCTGTGTGCGAGAACTTACCTTATCCGGATTTTCGAGGCCGAAACGCGTGAGATCACTTAGAAAGCCCATTCCAAGCCCTAGAGACGTGATTACAAGTATAAAAGGAGGCTCATACAGAGAATAAAGAGAGCTTTTGATCGTCAATCGTAGGAGAGACAAGAGTAGAGGTGGTGATCCATTCGGAGGGCTGTGACAGAGGTTCACTGAAGGTTCAAGTAAGAATGATTAATCTAACCATGATTGTTCCTAGATCAATCATGGGCTAGAACCACCTTGGTAGTTCTAGGGTTATGAAAGTTTCATGATGTAATTCGTGTTTCGTGTGTAAAACTCCGTACAACACTACCTGTGGTTTGTTTTATATAAGATTGCATATTTAATCCATACTCATAGTCGTTTTGTGCATCAATGATCGTTGTGTAGAGTCTGAATACATAACATGGTTATTGATTGAGTGCGTTCACTACTGAGCAGGGTTTATTGTTATAATTCTAAGTGAAGGGATTCTGAAGTATTATTAGAACTGTCTTATATGAATATTCATGAATTGAATTGAATTCGGGTTGATGAATAGGATGAAGAGTATAACTTTATAGTACCTAAAAAGGGAGATCAAATCGGGTTAGATTCTAGACGTAGAAGATAATGGATTATGGTAGTACCTAGAAAGGGGGATGAAGCATATCTCTTGCTCCGATGTTATTCACACGTGTCAAGCGCATATTTACTTGTGTCTATAGAGTAAACTTGCATGGTCTAGTGATGCGTCCACAAACCACAGGGCAGAGTCGGACACCATCATACGAAAATACGAATTGCTAGTGAAACTGGATGACCCAATGAACTACCTATCATTCTTATTGATCACAACTCACTTCTCTCTACTTTTGCTATTTCTTTTGTTAATTCGATTAGAAGTTACTATCCATTAAACCTTTACAATTACCAACATAGTCTAAAATATACTAGAAGATCACAAAATTGATATTTAGTCGTCCCGTGGGTTCGATATTGTAACTTGGTCATCTTCGCGACTACAATTGATATCCTTATACTTGAGGATTAATTTGTGTGTTGAGAAAACCCCTATCAAGTTCTTGGCGCCGTTGCCGGGGACGGCGTAAACTATCTTTTTTGTATTATTTCTAGTTTATTAGGACTATTTACCTTGTTTTGTTGTTTTCTTTCTTATTCGTTTTAGGTGTATGCTCACAAGATCAAAGAAAGGTAATCTTGAACCGTATAATCCTGAGATTGGAGCATCATCAAGAAAGAAGAAAAAGAAGAAGAGCAAGGCAAAGGCAATAGACTCAACTGAAGCTCTGAATTTTGGAGTTGAGGTTGACGAGCAGATTTCGCAAGCGATTGAGGCTACAACTGAAGTTAATTTGGAAGTAGTAACAGTCAACATGGCAGCGAATCCGGATAATCTAGCCATCCGTGAGGTTTTCAGAAATAATGGGGCTGGAAATTATGAGCTTTTAGGAGCAAGGGGAACTAACACAGCGTTCGATCTTCATCCCGCTCTTATTAGCATGATAGAAAGGAACTCCTTTTCAGGAGGGTCTTTCGAGGATCTGCAGCAGCATCTGAACAAGTTCTTGGGCTATGCAAGTACTCAAAAAAACGTAGGAGAACATGAAGATGCTAGGAAGATCCTTTTGTTCAAATTATCGCTTACTGAAAAGGCGAGGGATTGGTACGATACTATTAATGCAGCTGAGTGCACCACGTGGGAGCAATTGAAGTTAAGATTCTTGGAGAGGTATATGCCACCTTCGAAGGTGTTTAAGATGAAGCAAGATATTAACCAATTTGCTATCAGTGGGGGAGAGAAATTTCATGAAGCGTGGGATAGATTCAAGGACATGCTCAGGAAGTGTCCTCAACATAGGTTATCTAAAGCCCAATATATCAGTATATTTTATAACGGATTGGACTGTGAATCAAGAGTGCTACTTGATGCTTCTTCTAATGGAGCATTGCTTACAAAGTCATCCGTTGAGGCCGAGAGATTGTTTGAAGACATATCAATAAATTCGAGGGATTGGCCCACTGATAGAGTTAGAGGTACGTATGTTCTTGGAAAGGTAGCTCAGGTTGAACAAGCAATGGTGAAGACTAAGAGAGAGGATGAGATCGTTTCGAGCTTGTCTAATATCAACAAGCTACTTGAGTCTCAACAGAAGCAGATCAGCGAGATATCCCAACGAGTGCCAATCTTGCAGCAAGAGATGATGAATAATGGAACCATCCAAGACGAATTGGAGGAAGCAAATTATGCCATGGGTCAAAGTATCCAAGGAACGAGATACCCAAATCAAGGAAACCGGAACTACCAAGGGAACTACCAAGGGAACTATCGAGGGAACTTGAATAATCGTGGTCCATCTGGTAGTTATCAACAGCAACCAAGGAGGCCTGAATTTTCATGGAGCAATACGAACAATGCAGTGCAACTTCCGATGGGTGTTGATCCGGGAGAAAAGGTGGAAGAAGGAAAGCCTGGGTTCGAGGATACTGTGAACCGGTACATGGTAAAGAATGATGAAAGAGTGAATCGCCTTGAGGCAAAGCTTGAGAAAAAGATTGATGATCACCACAGAGATTTGTCCACTCAAGTGAAAGATCTCACATTGTTGATGGGTACAATTGCAGAGAATGTGAACACATTGACTCAAACTGTAGGAAAAGGTAAGTTTCCGTCTCAGAGTATAGAGAATCCAAAGTCGTGTAACGCCATCACACTGAGGTCAGGAACGCAGTACGAGGGACCGATGAGGCCGGAATCGAAGTTGGAATTTTCTAAGCCGCGGTTTGACTAACACGCAGAGGGTTCGACCAACTCTTCAGGTCGAACCCAGGTCGAACCTCATCGGCCAGAACACTCTGTTTTGATGCAGGAGCGGTTCGACCAACACGCGGAGGGTTCGACCAACTTTACAGGTCGAACCCTGGTCGAACCTCATCGGCCAGAGCACTCTGTTTCGACGCAGGAACGGTTCGACCACGATCACGAAGGTTCGACCAACTCTTCAGGTCGAACCCAGGTCGAACCGAAGGATGGAAATTATACAGTGAAGCGGTTCGACCAAAGGGTCAGTGGTTCGACCTCTAATGTTGGTCGAACCCAAGTCGAACCTCCGGAGCAGAATGAGATCAGTCTTCCAGGAGAGAGGTTCGACCAATACAGTCCTGGTTCGACCTTTCAGCCTGGTCGAACCCCAGTCGAACCTCGCCGAGATGTGTTGTTTGATGCACCTGTTGTTCCTTTTGATGTTGATGCAACTCCAGTGGTACGGAATGAGCAAAGTACAGACATAATAGCTGAGAAAAAATGGGAAAGAGCTAAGCGATTAAGAGCCGAAAAGGAGAAAGCGGAAAAGGTTGATCGTGATGAATGGGGGATTCCCAAAACAAAGATACCTCCACCGTTTCCCTACAAGCTAGTGAAGAAGGGGTTGGAAGAAAAGTTCAAGAAGTTTTCAGAGATAATGAACAAGATAAGCTTGAACATCCCTTTTTCAGAGGCAATCATGGAGATGCCATATTATGCTCGGTTCCTTAAAGACATATTGATGAAGAAGCGAAGCTTAACCGGAGTTGAAACGGTAAACTTATCTGAGAATTGTAGCTCAATTATTCAAAAGAAGTTGCCACCAAAGATGAAAGATCCGGGGAGCTTTACTATTCTTTGTGAGATCGGGAAGGGGCCAGCACGGCAAGCTTTATGTGATCTTGGGGCAAGCATCAATTTGATGCCGTTGTCCATCTTTCAGAAGCTTGGTTTGGGGGAGATGACCCCGACAACTGTTGCTCTCCAATTGGCAGATAGATCAATGACGTTTCCGAAAGGAATAGTTAAAGATGTTCTAGTAAAGGTGGAGAAGCTAGTTTTTCCTGTGGATTTTCTTGTATTAGAAATGGATGATGACAAGGATAATGTTCCTTTAATCTTGGGGAGGCCATTCCTTGCTACGGCTGGAGCTATGATAGATGTTCGGAAAGGAGAACTGAAGTTGAGAATGGACAAAGAAGAAGTACTTTTCAACTTGGACAAAGCGATGAAAATGCCAATGGAGTCCCAATGTTATAGTATTGACGTGGTGGAGGAGATTGTGAATGAGGATATGTCTTTGATCTTGTCAAAGGATCCTCTTGAGACATGTTTGATGGAATCTCTTACTTATCCCACTACGGAGCTTGACGGACTTTCTAACGAGGTATGTATTGAATTTCTTGAAAACTTACTTGCTTTGGGTGATGACAGGTTTGCATTGGAGAGAAATAAAGTGGAAGAAGTCAAATGGACCAGGAAGTACTTGCCTTTGGATAATGAAAACACTCCAGTGGAGAAAAGAAAAGAGGAGTTGAAACCATTGCCGGATCACTTGAAGTATGCTTTTCTTGGTGATGATGCACAATATCCGGTAATTGTATCTTCTTCTCTTAATGATGATCAACTTGAGGAGTTATTAGATGTTTTGAGGAAGTATCAGTCTGCAATAGGGTGGTCACTTGATGATTTGAAAGGTATTAGTCCTTCGTATTGTATGCATCGGATTAGGTTGTTGGATGAAGCCAAAGCTAGTGTTCAGAATCAGCGTAGGGTGAATCCCGCAATTCAAGAGGTGATAAGGAAGCAAATTCTTACGTGGTTGGATGCTGGAATTATATTTCCTATTAGTGATAGTCCCCATGTGAGTCCATTGCATGTAGTTGCTAAGAAGGGGGGTATGACTGTAGTGAAAGCTGAGGATGGAGAAGCGATAGCCACGAGAATTCCTACGGGATGGCGTACATGTGTGGATTACAGGAAATTGAATGAGAACACGTGTAAGGACCACTTCCCTCTTCCATTTATGGATCAAATGTTGGATCGTCTTGCAGGGTATGAGTTCTATTGTTTCTTGGATGGATACTCGGGGTATAATCAAATCATGATTGCTCCCGAGGATCAAGAAAAGACCACTTTTACTTGCCCCTACGGGACCTTTGCTTTTAGGAAAATGCCGTTTGGATTGTGTAATGCGCCTGCTACTTTTCAGAGATGCATGATGGCGATTTTTGATGGTTTGATAGAGAAGATCATGGAAGTATTCATGGACGATTTTTCAGTTTTTGGTTCTTCTTTTGATATGTGTTTGTCTAACCTTGCTGTTGTTTTGAAAAGGTGTCAAGAAACTAATCTTGTCTTGAATTGGGAGAAGTGCCATTTCATGGTGAAAGATGGGATTGTTCTTGGGCATTATGTTTCCGCCAAGGGATTACAGGTAGACCGTGCTAAGGTGGTGGCAATTGAGAAGCTTCCACCACCGACCAATGAAAGAGGAGTGCGATCCTTCCTTGGACACGCCGGTTTTTACAGGAGATTCATTAAAGACTTCTCAAAATACTCTAAGCCCTTATCTCATTTACTTGAAAAGGATATTCCTTTTGTGTTTAATGATGAGTGTTTAACAGCTTTTCAAGTTTTGAAGGAGGCGCTTATTACTGCCCCTATCTTGATCACACCGGACTGGACGCAACCGTTTGTACTTATGTGTGATGCAAGTGAAGTAGCATTGGGTGTGGTGCTTGGGCAGCTAAGGGAGAAGAAGTTCTGCGCCATTTACTACGCGAGTAAGACTTTCGATGTGGCACAGAAGAATTACACGGTAACTGAAAAGGAGTTTTTGGCTGTTGTGTATGCATTCGATAAGTTTCGTCAGTATTTGGTTGGCATGAAGACGATTGTGTATACGGATCACTCAGCGATTCGTTATTTGATGGAGAAGAAGGAGACAAAGCCTAGGATTATAAGATGGATTCTACTACTGCAGGAGTTTGACTTGGAGATTCGGGATAAGAAAGGAACAGAAAATGTGTTGGCCGATCACTTGTCAAGGTTGGAGACTAGGGAGCATTGTGATAATTCTTTCGAGTATATTGAAGAGATGTTCCCTGATGAGAAGATCATGGATGTGGCTGTTGAAGGGGCCGAGCGAGCATGTGTGGTTGCAGCGCAAGGTATGGATCCATGGTACGCGGATTATGTTAATTACATTGTCATTGGTGAAATTCCAAGGGATCTCAACCGATATCAACTTGCGAAATTTCGTAGGGATGTTGAGACATTTATATGGTATGATCCGTTTGTTTATAAGATTTGTACAGATTCTATTGTCCGAAGATATGTACCCGAGATGGAAATGGAAAGTGTGCTGGAGTTCTGCCATGCACAACCGAATGGGGGGCATTTCGGAGCGCAAAAGACTGCAGCTAAGGTACTTCAATCCGCTCTTTATTGGCCTACTTTGTTTAGAGATAGTGAGAGCTATGTGGCGTCTTGCGATAGATGCCAGCGCATGGGTAATATAGGTAGAAGAGATGAGATGCCATTGCAGCCTAGCATAGTCGTGGAGATATTTGATGTATGGGGGATCGATTTTATGGGACCTTTTCCCCCGTCGAATGGGTTTCTCTACATTCTTCTTGCGGTGGATTATGTTTCGAAGTGGGTGGAAGCAATTCCTACTCGTGTTAATGATTCGAAAGTTGTTTTATCTTTCCTAAAGAAACATATTTTTGCCCGTTTTGGAGTTCCGAGAGCATTAGTTAGTGATGGAGGTTCCCACTTCGTCAATAAATTTCTGGAGAAAGTGGTAGGAACTAATCGAAAAGATTGGGCTATGAAGCTTGATGATGTGTTATGGGGGTTCCGGACCGCTTACAAGACGGTATTAGATATGTCACCGTATCAAATTGTCTATGGGAAGTCGTGCCACTTACCCGTAGAAATCCAACACAAAGCGTTTTGGGCTTTGCGTCGCTTGAACTTGACCCTTAGGGATGTAAAGGAGTTGAGGCTAACTCACATGAATCAATTGGATGAGTTTAGGAGTCGTGCTTTCAAGAATTCAGAGATTTATAAGGAAAGAATGAAGAGGTGGCATGATTCTAAAATTTCGTACAAGGAGTTCAAGCAAGGAGATGAGGTACTACTTTTTAACTCTCGTTTAAAGCTCTTTGCAGGCAAGTTGAAGTCTAAGTGGACGGGACCGTTCATGATTCATCGAGCCTTAGGAGGGGGGAGTTATGAGCTTATTGACAAAGATGGTGACGTTATCGCGGCGAATGGGCATCGATTGAAGCATTATAGGTCGCCGGATGATGCGTGTGTCATTTTTGATGATACCTTGTTCTGATTTGGTACCGTCGTGACTCTACGACGTTAAACATGAGCGCCTGTTGGGGGCTTGCCCTTCCGTTTTATTGCTTTATTTTTTTCGTGTGAGTAAGAAATTTTTGTATTTAAGATGCTTACCAATAGGCAATTACATCTCTTTTCAAACTTAGTTTCGACTTACGTTTTTACTAAGTTTGGGGGGGGTGTGATGTTATTACCTCATTGAAGCATTAAGAGTATAATCTTTTCTTTGTATTGTTTGTTAGGGGAATTGGTTTTTGCGGCCATGTTGAAATTTTAATCGATTTTGATGTGACGATTTTTTACAATTTGCCTAATGTTCAGTGGTTTTTGGTTGTGTTTTTCTTATACGGAGATACTCATGAATGATATTATGTGGAACAATTTCTGAAGTTGTGCTCTAGATTATACCTAATGAGGTTGTGTTGAAGTTTGAAGTATGTAGTGAATGAAGAACACTCAGTTTTGGAAATCAGGAGGTAGGTTCGACCAAGTCTAGCAGTGGTTCGACCAGAGCCAGAGGTCGAACAAAAGCAGAGGAAGTCGAACCGGCGTTGAAAGTTGTCCAGAGAGGAGGTTCGACCAAAGCCATAGTGGTTCAACCTGACCATGACGTCGAACCTATGGTCGAACCTGACATTGAAAGTTGTCCAGAGAGGAGGTTCGACCAAAGCTATAGTGGTTCGACCTGATCATGGGGTCGAACCTAAGGTCGAACCCGTCAGTCGGAAGCACTCTGTTTTCCAGAAGAGAGGTTCGACCAATTCATGAAAGGTTCGACCTGTTTAGCAAGTCGAACCCCTGGTCGAACCAAGAAGATTGTTTGTCCAGAAGAGAGGTTCAACCTCGCCATCCATGGTTCGACCAGTACAAGTGGTCGAACCCGAGGTCGAACCAAGCCAGGTACGCGTTTTAAGTTCGAATTTTCAGAGGGGTTCGATCACTTTTTCGAAACATCAAACCTCGAACCCTCTTCGAACCTCTACACCCTTGCACAAATTCTTCAATTACACTTGATTTCGCACCGATTACACAACATTACACCTTGAATTATCGATTTGGTCGCGGATTTGGGCGGATTTCGTCACAAGTTAGGGCTGAAATCGTGTTTCTGGGTGTTTTGTGTTTTCGATCGGATTTTCACCATGGGCAAGTCACAAGGTACGTTTTTTCCAACTTAATTACTCTAGGATTGAAGGTTTAGGTAAGCAATTTGATGTGTAATAGAGAATTGATGTTGAGTATGGTTGAATTTCATGGTGAATGTTGATATTTTGATTGGTTTCATATGAATTCTTGTTTCTTGGATTGTGGTTGATTGATTATTGATAGAACTTGGATTTTTATGTGAATTAATCAAGGATATAGAATATATCATAGAATGAGCATGTTGATTTGGTTGAAATTGATAGAATTAAAGTAGTTTATGGAGGAAAGCATGTTGAATTTTTGATTGAATTACTTGAATTGCTTAATGCATGCTTGTTGGTTCTGTTTTGATGATTAAAGAAGGTATAATTGAAGATGTTTTGAAAATGTTGAATAAGCAAGTGGTGTTGAGATGATAGTTTGTATGAATATGCATTGATGCTTGAAGTCTTGAGTAGAGTATGTGATGTGCTAGTACAATACTTGCTTTCTTGTCTTGTTGGTTGGATTGAAGTATTTGTTTTCAGGAAAGGGACAAGTATCAAGCAAAGGGAAAGGAAAAGCAGAGGAGGAGAGATCAAAGAAGAGGCATGACAGGCCTTCAAACTTGGACAAAGTGACAAGAAAACTGAGGCTACAAGACCGTTTGCCTGATAACTTCAAGATTAGGATGCAAGGTTGGGATGAGATTAAAGAGAAGTGGGAAGAAGTTTCAGACAAGATAGCTCGCACTCGATACCAAGATGATGAAGCGATGAGGATAATGAGAATAGGGGATGATATATTTTGGATGTTTGATCAAGTAGGGATCCGAAGATTCATGGAGCTGAAGAGGCCGACGTACTTCCATGTTACAGCGGAAGTGGTTTGTTCGTTTGAGATGGAGAAGGACCCGCTTGGATACCCCTATCGGTGTACGTTTCAGCTTGGTGGAGTGAGTAGGAGATGGACGTCTGAGGATTTCAACGAGCTGTTTGAGACACCTTTGGAGATCCCTCGTTTAGAAAGTGCTGCATTCGGTGTAAAGCGATTTTGGAGGGAGATCACGGGGGAGATTCGTGATTACAAGACTAGACAGGCTCGTGCTTCCGCAATAAAGAACCCTGTCTTGAGGTACATGGACCGCATCCTGAGCAACACGTTGTTCGCCCGCTCGGAGGGCAGTGTTGTGTCTAGAGGAGAGTTATATGCCTTGTGGTGTATGTTGCACGGAGTGAAGTTCAACGTTGGAGCCTATTTTATTGCGCAGCTGAATCGATTCAAGACCATTGGTTTTCAAAAGGTGAATATTGGAGGGTTATTGACGATTTTGGCTGAGCATTACAACTTGGACCTCACCGGCATTACACCAGTAGAAGGAGAACCCGATTTGATTATGAGCACGTGCGCGAAGGGAGGGTTTGCCCATTTTAGAAATGGAGATTGGTTTTTCACGAGAGGTGTCAAGCCTTTTGAATTTATATTCCCCTTCGACGTGAGCAACTTGACGACTATTCGGGAAGCAAGGAATAGACTAATGAATTCTCTAGGACACACCGCTTTATCTGTGGCAGCGAAGTCGGGGGGTGATTGGAGAGCGGTAGCACAGATGTGTGCTGAGGGAAGGATGGCTGAGTTACAGCAGATTGTTGATCGAGGAGAGTTCCGTCCACCTCAGCCACAGCAGTCTGAAGAGGAGGATCAGGTAGAGGAGCAGCCGGAGATGGAGATTCCGGAAGGAGAGCAGCATGATGCGCCTCAGCATGCTCCAGAACCGCAGCAGCGGCGAGCAGTTCCAGGTACTCGGGAGCAGCTTCGCTTAATTCATGAGCAACTGATCGCGGTGGTAGCTACACAACAAGAGACGAACAGGCAACTCGCGCTCGCTAACGCCAACTACGCCACGCTGAACGAAAGGTATTCTGCCTTGGATGAGCGTGTTGGTAGAGTGAGTAGTCGAGTTGATATGATGGACAAACACATTACCAGTTTGTGCCGAGCTGTGGAAAATAGAATGGATGAGGATGACGATGATGATGAGGATGATGATGCTCCTAAGGAGTAGTTTCAGGTTTTCTTTTGGTTTCTCCGATTCATCTTATCTCTCATTCTTCTTTTTATTTTTACAGATTGGGGTGTGATTCATGTGTGAGTGGAATGTACTTGATATAGTTGATCTTGTATCGTTGCTCTGTATGGGTGTTGATTATGTGCATTCATATGTTTACGTGTTTATTTTCATTTGGAAAGAGCATGAATAATTTGTTAAGTATATGGAATTCATGAGGAATTGATTTTGATTATGTGCTATGAGGAGTATTAGGAATTGATTACCTATGTGAGGATTTGAGCCTTCATCATGATTAATCATGATAGTTTATTCTTGAGAGAATCATTCGTATGAACGTATTCTAGAACTTGGCTTGGAGTCTTGTGTGAAACTTACAATTGATGAAATATTAGGATATGATCTTAGGCCATTTTTGATTAATTGAGTCACTTAGCCAAATTTCACCTTTCCTAATGATCTTATAAATCTTTGGTAGCCCTGTTTGAGCCTTTTAAAAGCTTTTTCTTTGGCAAGCCAGATATACGAGCTTTAATTACCTTATTTGAGCTTTGAAAATACCCTATCCATTGGTAGAGAGAATAAGGTGAATGAGTGTGGAACAAAGGGAAGATGGAATGAGGTTCGGTAAGAAATATGCATGATTAAATCTTGTTAGGGATAGTGCCTAAAATTGGTACCCCGAATTGCTTATACATGGGGCTTGAAGTTTCTAAGAAACAGCCGAACGATGTTCGAGAAGGGTAGTGCCTATAACTGGTACCCGAGCAATTAAAAGAAGAATGATGTTGATGCAAGGAAGAGAAGGAAAATTGATAATTGCAAGTGCAAGAGAAGAATTGGAGGAGAATATGAAGCCGAATGGGAAATCAAGAACCTCCAAGGTAACTCTCTACTAGTATATTAAGTTACTATGATCAAATTTTCCTACCCTTTCCAAAGAGCCAACATTACAACCTAGAAACAAGTCCTTTGTGATCCTAGTGTTAATCTAATGTAAGTTGATTTCTGAGACCTTTGACAAGCTTATGGTTACGCGTGAATATGAATTGATATGAGTGTTTATACTAGCCTATAGTGCCTCACGCACGAGTGAATGAGAGTAAAGACTTATCTTGTCAGTGAGATTACTTAGTGCTCCGAATGGTGTGTGATTAGATTGATTTTATATGAGTGACATATTTGATGCAAGTAATTCTTGTTTGATTCAATGAAGTGGCATGTGTAATATGTGTTGTACTTGATCTTGTTGAATTATACACGACTCCTGTGGTTTAAATTGGTTGCCTCGGGACGAGCAACATGTAAGTTTGGGGGTTTGATGAGTGTGTAAATTCACAAGTTTGGCGCTATGTTTTGTGCTAGTTTTGGAGAGTTTTGATGTGGAAATAGGTGGAAAACCTATATATATTGTGAAATAGCATGAATCAGATGTTAGTGGAGCTATTTGAGTGTTTTCTTAGTAAAAACGGAGTGAAAGAGCCAAGAATCGAAGAGACGGAGTCGAAGCCACGCGAACCGCCCAAGAAGTAGGTGGGTTCGACCTGGCTGGAGGAGGGTTCGACCTCTCCAGCAGGTCGAACCAACGTTGCTGGACAATACAGAGAAGGGTTCGACCATGACTCAGTTGGTTCGACCTGGCCATCAGGTCGAACCATGGTCGAACCAGTTTGCAAGAAGGAGGATTCGACCACGATGTTGGGGTTCGACTTGCCCGTTGGTCGAATCGGGAGCAAGAGTTGTCCAGTGCTGAGGTTCGACCTGGGGTTCGACCAAAACCTAAGTGGTTCGACCTGTCCAGAAGGTCGAACCTGTGCAGAATTCTTCCAGTAGCGGGGTTCGACCTGGGGTTCGACCTGTGGCTCGGGGTTCGACCTGCTTGACGTGGTCGAACCTGTGTACGAGAACTTACCTTATCCGGATTTTCGAGGCCGAAACGCGTGAGATCACTTAGAAAGCCCATTCCAAGCCCTAGAGACGTGATTACAAGTATAAAAGGAGGCTCATACAGAGAATAAAGAGAGCTTTTGATCGTCAATCGTAGGAGAGACAAGAGTAGAGGTGGTGATCCATTCGGAGGGCTGTGACAGAGGTTCACTGAAGGTTCAAGTAAGAATGATTAATCTAACCATGATTGTTCCTAGATCAATCATGGGCTAGAACCACCTTGGTAGTTCTAGGGTTATGAAAGTTTCATGATGTAATTCGTGTTTCGTGTGTAAAACTCCGTACAACACTACATGTGGTTTGTTTTATATAAGATTGCATATTTAATCCATACTCATAGTCGTTTTGTGCATCAATGATCGTTGTGTAGAGTCTGAATACATAACATGGTTATTGATTGAGTGCGTTCACTACTGAGCAGGGTTTATTGTTATAATTCTAAGTGAAGGGATTCCGAAGTATTATTAGAACTGTCTTATATGAATATTCATGAATTGAATTGAATTCGGGTTGATGAATAGGATGAAGAGTATAACTTTATAGTACCTAAAAAGGGAGATCAAATCGGGTTAGATTCTAGACGTAGAAGATAATGGATTATGGTAGTACCTAGAAAGGGGGATGAAGCATATCTCTTGCTCCGATGTTATTCACACGTGTCAAGCGCATATTTACTTGTGTCTATAGAGTAAACTTGCATGGTCTAGTGATGCGTCCACAAACCACAGGGCAGAGTCGGACACCATCATACGAAAATACGAATTGCTAGTGAAACTGGATGACCCAATGAACTACCTATCATTCTTATTGATCACAACTCACTTCTCTCTACTTTTGCTATTTCTTTTGTTAATTCGATTAGAAGTTACTATCCATTAAACCTTTACAATTACCAACATAGTCTAAAATATACTAGAAGATCACAAAATTGATATTTAGTCGTCCCGTGGGTTCGATATTGTAACTTGGTCATCTTCGCGACTACAATTGATATCCTTATACTTGAGGATTAATTTGTGTGTTGAGAAAACCCCTATCACCCACCGACTAAGGGTACGAAACACCCCTAGAGCCACCCTACCGAGATAAAAACTCCTATCCCTCTGGGTCTATTAACCTGGTGTAAGACCCCAACATGGGATCCCACCCCCGGGGGATCCCAACGGGTTGATCGGTGACCCACCGATCATCATACCCATCAATTCACTAACTGTCCCATCGACTATGGGTATGATGCACCCCTAGAGCCACCCTACCGAGACAAAAACTCCAATTTCTCTAGGTCTATTAACCTGGTGTAAGGCCCCAATGCCAGATCCCACCCCTGGGGGATCCCACCGGATTGATCGGTGACCCACTGATCGCCCTACCGATCAATTCTCCTATTGCCCCATCGACTAAGGGTACGATGCACCCTTAAAGCCATCTTCCCGAGTCAACTCCCATACTTTCAGGTCTATTGACCCGGCGTATTGCCCCAACCGACTAAGGGAACGATGTACCCCTAGAGCCATCCTATCGAGATAAAAACTCCAATCCCTCCGAGTCTATTAACCCAGCGTCAGGCCCCAACATGTGATCCTACCACCGAGGATCCCAATGGGTTGATCGGTGACCCACCGATTGCCTTACCGATCAATTAACTGATTGCCCTACCGACTAAAAGTACGATGCACCCGTAGAGCCACCCTACAGAGATAAAAACTACCATCCTTCCGGGTTTATTAATCTGGCGCAAGGCCCCAATGTGGGATCCCACTCTGTGGGATCCCAACGGATTGATCGGTTACCTACCGATTGCCCTACCGATCAATTCACCGATCTTCCCACCGACTAAGGGTACGATACACCCATAGAGCCACTCTACCGAGATAAAAACTCCCATCTCTCTGGGTCTATTAACCCGGCGTAAGGCCCCAATGCGGGATCCCACCCCTGGGGAATCACAACGGATTGATCGGTGACCCACCGATTGCCCTACCGATTAATTCACCGATCGCCCCAACGACTAAGGGTTCGATGCACCCCTAGAGCCATCCTACCAAGACAAAAACTCCATCCCTCAGAGTCTATTAACCTGGCATAGGGTCCAATGCGGGATCCCACCCCCGGAGGATCCCAACGGGTTGACCGGTGATCCACCGATCGCCTTACAGATCAATTCATCAATTTTTCTACCGACTAAGGGTACGATGCACCCTTAGAGCCACCTTCCCGAATAAACTCCCATCCCTCCGGGTCTATTAACTTGGCATAAGGCCCCAACGTAGGATCTCACCCCAGGGGGATCCCAACGGGTTGATCGGTGACCCACCGATAGCCCTACCGATAAATTCACCGATCGCCCCACCTACTAAGGGTACGATGCACCCTTAGAGCCAACCTACCAAGATAAAAAATCCCATCCCTATGGGTCTATTAACCTGGCATAAGGCCCCAAGCGGGATCCCAACAGGATGATCGGTGACCCACCGATTACCCTACCGATCAATTCACCGATTACCCCATCGACTAAGGGTACGATGCACCCTTAGAGCCACATTCCCGAATAAAATCCCATCCATCTGGGTCTACTAACCCAGAGTAAGGCCCCAACATGGGATCCCACCCCTTGGGGATCCCAATGGGTTGAGCGGTGACCCACCGATTGCCCTATCGATCAATTCACCGATCGCCCCACTGACTAAGGGTACGAAGCACCCCTAGAACCACCCTACCGGGAAAAAAATTCCTATCCCTCTGGGTCTATTAACCTGGCATAAGGCCCCAACGCTGGATCCCACCCCCGAAGGATCCCAACGAGTTGATCGGTGACCCACCGATCACCCTATCGATCAATTCACCTATTGCCCCATCGACTAAGGGTACGATGCACCCTTAAAGCCACCTTCCCGAATCAACTCCCATCCCTCCAGGTCTATTGACCCGGCGTAAGGCCCCAACGCATGATCCCACTCCTGGGAGATCCCAATGGGTTGATCGGTGACCCACCGATCCCCCTACCGATCAATTGACCGATTGCCCAACAGACTAAGGGCAAGATGCACCCGTAGAGCCACACTACCAAGATAAAAACTACCATCCCTACGGGTTTATTAACCCGGCGTAAGATCCCAACATAGGATCCCACCCTGTGGGATCCCAAGGGGTTGATCGGTGACCTATCGATTGCCCTACCGATCAATTCATCGATCTTCCCACCGACTAAGGGTACGATGCACCCATAAAGCTACCCTACCGAGACATAAAATCCCATCCCTCCAAGTCTATTAACCTGGTGTAAGGTCCCAACGTGGGATCCCATCCCCGGGGGATACCAACGGGTTGATCGGTGATCCACCGATCGCCCTACAGATCAATTCACCATTTGCCCCACCGACTAAGGATACGATGCACCCTTAGAGCCACCTTCCCGAATTAACTCTCATCCCTCTGGGTCTATTAACCCGGCTTAAGGCCCTAACGTAGAATTCTACTCCTTGGGGATCCCAATTGGTTGATCGGTGACCCACCGATCGTCCTACCGATTAATTCACCGATCGCCCCACCGACTAAGGGTACGATGCACCCGTAGAGCCATCCTACCAAGACAAAAACTCCATCCCTCTGAGTCTATTAATCCAGCGTAAGGCCCCAACGTGGGATCCCACCACCGGGGGATCCCAATGAGTTGATCGGTGACCCATCGATCGCCATACTGATCAATTCACCGATATTCCCACCGACTAAGGGTACGATGCACCCATAGAGCCACCCTTTCGAGACAAAGTCTCATTCCTCTGAGTCAATTAACCCAGGGTAAAGCCCCAATACAGGAACCCACTCCTTGGGGATCCCAACGGGTTGATCGGTGACCCACCGATCGCCCTACCGATCAAATCACTGATCGCCCCACCGACTAAGGGTACGACGCACCCGTAGAGCCATCCTACTGAGATAAAAATTCCATCCCTCTAAGTCTATTAACTCGGCATAAGGCCCCAACACTAGATCCCACCACCGGGAGATCCCAATGGGTTGATCGGTGACCCACCGATCGCCCTACCGATCAATTTACCGATCTTCCCACCGATTAAGGGTATAATGCACCCATAGAGCCACCTAACCGAGACAAAAACTCCCATTCCTCTGAGTCTATTAACCCGGCGTAAGGCCCCAATGTGGGATCCCACCCTGGGAGATCCTAACGGGTTGATCGGTGATCCACCGATCGCCCTACTGATCAATTCACCGATTGCCCTACCGACCAAGGGTACGATGCACCCTTAGAGCCGCCTTCACGAATCAACTCCCATCCCTTCAGGTCTATTACCTGGCATAAGACCCCAACGTGGGATCTCACCCCAGGGGGATCCCAACGGGTTGATCGGTGACCCACCGATCGCCCTACCTATCTATTCACCGATCGCCCCACCGACTAATGGTACGATACACCCTTAGAGCCACCCTACCAAGATAAAAATCCCATCCCTCCAGGTCTATTAACCCGGCATAAGGCCCCAACGTGGGATCCTAACTCCGGGGATTCCAACAGGTTGATCGGTGATCCACCGATCGCCATACCGATCAATTCATCGATTGCCCCACCGACTAAGGGAATGATGCTCCGTTAGAGCCACCTTCCCGAATAAAATCCCATCCATCCAAGTCTACTAACCCAGTGTAAGGACCCAACCTGGGATCCCACAACTGGAGGATCCCAACGGGTTGATCGGTGACCCACCGATCGCCCTACCGATTAATTCACCGATCGCCCCACCGACTAAGGGTACGAAACACCCCAAGAGCCATCCTATCGAGACAAAAACTCCTATCCCTCTGGGTCTATTAACCCGGTGTAAGGCCCCAACGCTGGATCCCACCCCCGGGGGATCCCAACTGGTTGATCGGTGACCCACCGATCGCCTTACCGATCAATTCACCTATCGCCCCATCGATTAAGGGTACGATGCACCCTTAGAGCCACCTTTCCAAGTCAACTCCCATCCCTCTGGGTCTATTAACCTGGCGTAAGGCCCCAACTTCGGATCCCACTCCTGGGGATCCCAACGGGTTGATCGGTGACCCACCGATCCCCCTACCAATCAATTCATCAGTTGTCCCACCGACTAAGGGTATGATGCACCCATAGAGCCACCCTACCGAGACAAGAACAACCATCCCTACGGACCTACCGATCGCCCTACCGATCAATTCACCGATCTTTCCACCGACTAAGGGTACGATGCACCCATAGAGCCACCCTTCCGAGATAAAAACTCCCATCCCTCTAGGACTATTAACCCGGCACAAGGCCTAACGTGAGATCCCACCCTCGGGGGAACCCAAAAGGTTGATCGGTGATCCACCGATCGCCCTATTGATCAATTCACCAATTGCCCCATCGATTAAGGATATGATGCATCCTTAGAGCCACCTTCCCAAATCAACTACCATCCCTCTAGGCCTTCTAACCCGGCGTAAGGCCCCAACATAGAATCCCACTCCTTGGGGATCCCAACGGCTTGATCGGTGACCCACCGATCGCCCTATTGATCAATTCACCGATCGCCCACCGACTAAGGGTACGACGCACCCGTAGAGCCATCCTACCAAGACAAAAACTCCATCCCTCTGAGTCTATTAACCCGGCGTAAGGCTCCAATGCGAGATCCCACCACCGGGGGATCCCAACGGGTTGATCGGTGACCCACTGATCGCCCTACCGATCAATTCACCGATCTTCCCACAGACTAAGGGTAGATGCACCCATAGAGCCACCCTACCGAGATAAAAACTCCCATCCCTTCGGGTCTATTAACCTGGTGTAAGGCCCCAACATTGGATCCCCCAGGAGGGGGATCCCAACGGGTTGATCGGTGACCCACCGATCTCCCTACCGATCAATTCACCGATCGCCCCACTGACTAAGGGTAAGACGCACCCGTAGAGCCATCCTACCAAGAAAAAAATTCAATCCCTTTGAGTCTATTAACCCGGCGTAAGGACCCAACATGGGATCCCACCACTTAGGGATCCCAACTGGTTGATCGATGACCCACCGATCGCCCTACCGATCAATTCATCGATCTTCCCACCGACTAAGGGTATGATGCACCCATAGAGCTACCCTACCGAGAAAAAAACTCCCATCCCTTCAAGTCTATTAACACGGTGTAAGGCCCCAACGCGGGATCCGACCCCTGAGGGATCCCAACGGGTTGATCGGTGATCCATCGATCGCCCTACCATTCGATTCACCGATTGCCCCACCGACTAAGGGTACGATGCACCTTAGAGCCACCATCCCGAATCAACTCCCATCCCTGCAGGTCTATTAACTCGGCATAAGGCCCCAACGCAGCATCTCACCCCAGGGGGATCCCAACAGGTTGATCGGTGACCCACCGATCGCCCTACTGATTTATTCACCGATCGCCCCACCGACTAATGGTGCGATGCACCCTTAGAGCCACCCTACCAAGATAAAAAATCCCATCCCTCCGGGTCTACTAACCCGGCGTAAGGCTCCAACATGGGATCCCACCTCCGGGGGATCCTAACGGGTTGATCGGTGACCCATGGATTGCCCTACCGAACAATTCACCGATCGCCCCACCGACTAAGGGTACGAAACACCCCTAGAGCCACCCTACCGAGACAAAAACTCCTATTCCTCTAGGTCTATTAACCTAGTGAAAGGCCCCAATGTAGGATCCCACTCCCGGGGGATCCCAACGTGTTGATCGGTGACCCACCGATTACCCTACCGATCAATTCACCAATCGCCCCATCGACTATGGGTACGATGCACACCTATAGCCACCCTACCGAGATAAAAACTCCCATTCCTCTGGGTCTATTAACCCGGTGTAAGGCCCTAATGCCAGATCCCATCCCCGGGGGATCCTAACGGGTTGATCGGTGACCCACCGATCGCCCTACTGATCAATTCACCTATTGCCCCACCGACTAAGGGTACGATTCACCCTTAAAGCTACCTTCCAGAGTCAACACCCATCCCTCCGGGTCTATTGACCCGGCCTAAGGCCCCAACGCGGGATCCCACTCCTGGGGGATCCCATCTGGTTGATCGGTGACCCACTTAGTCAGTGGGGCAATCGGTGAATTGATCAATAGGGCAATCAGTGGATCACCGATAAACCCGTTTGGATCCCCCGGTGGTGGGATTCTGCATTGGGACCTTACACCGGGTTAATAGACTCGAAGGGAATGGAGTTTTTATCTTGATAGGATGGCTCTAGGGGTGCATCGTACCTTTAGTCGGTGGGGCGATCGGTGAATTGATCGGTAGGGGGATCGGTGGGTCACTGATCAACCCGATGGGATCCCCCTGGGGTGGGATCCCGCGTTGGGGCCTTACGCCGGATTAATAGACCCAGAGGGATAGGAGTTTTTTTCTCGGTAGGGTGGGTGGCTGATTGGCATTTTCTCAACACACAATTTAATCCCCAAGTATGAAGGATATCAATCGTAGTTTCGAAGGTGAATAAGTTATGTATCGATTCCAATGAACGGTTAAATATCACTTTAATTATCTTCTAGTTAATTATGACTATGGTGGGAATTGTAATTATTGATGTAGAAATTAAGTATCAACTATTAATTGAAATAGCAAATAAAATAACAAGAACAAGAGATAAGTGTTGTGATCAAGTAAGATAATCGGTAGTTCGTCAGGTCATCCAGTTTCACTTATTAATTCATACTTTTGTGTGACGGTGTCCGACTCTGCCTTGTGGTTTATGGACGCATCGCTAGGCCATGCAAATCGACTCTATAGACACAAGTAAATATGTGTTTGACACGTGTGAATATCCTCGGAGCAAGATGTATACTTTACCCCCTTTCTAGGTACTATCAGAATTAATTATTTCCCTTGCACTTAGTACTCTAACCCGATTTGATCTCCCTTTATAGGTACTATAAAGTTATACTCGTTATCCTACTTGTTAACCCGAATAAGATTCAATTAATAAATATTTATATAAAATAGTTCTAATAAGACTTCGGAATCCCTTCAATTAGAATTATAACATAAAACCCTACTCAACAGTGAACGCACTCAACCAATAACCATGTTATGCATTCAGAGACTACACAACGATTATTGATGCACAAAACAACTTTGATTATGGATTAAAAACGCACAATCTTATATAAAATAAACCTCAAGTAGTGTTGTACGGAGTTTACACACGAAAGATAAATTAACTCATGACACCTTCATAACCCTAGAACTACCAAAGCAGCTCTAGCCCATGATTGATCTAGGAACAATCATGGTTAGTTGGACCGATCTTACTTGAATCTCCAGTGGAACCTCTGTCACAGCCCCTCTAGATGAGAGAAGATCGTCTTCTTGTCTCTTGTATGATTATCTCGATCAAGCTCTCTTTTCTGTACTGTATGAGCCTCCTTTATACTTGTAATCAAGTCTTTAGGGCTTGAAATGGGCTTTTCAAGTGATCACACACGTTTAGGCTTCTAAAATCCAGATATGGTAAGTGTCCGCACATCGATTCGACCTCAGCAGTAGGTCGAACCACTAAGCCAGCTCGAACCACAGGTCAAATCCAGCTACTGGAAGTCTTTGGCGTCCGGTTCGACCACTGGATAGGTCGAACCACAGGTGACGTGGTCGAACCAGCTTCCCTGCGAATCGATTCGACCACGGTTCGACCTGTTGCTCTGGTCGAACCTCCCATTGTGGTCGAATCAGCCTTCTGTACAAGTTGTGTCATCGGTTCGACCTGTTGGACAGGTCGAACTAGACTCCTTCAGGTCGAACCGAGCCTCTTCTTCACCTATACAAATGGCTTCGACTTTGTCTCTTCAATTCTTGACACTTTCACTCCAATTTCGCTAGTAAAACCACTCAAATAGCTCCAACAACACCTGATTCATGCTCTTTAACAATATATATAGGTTTTCCACCTATTTCAACCTTCAAACTCTTCAAAATAGCATAAATTCCGGTGATAAACTCATGAATTTACACACTCATCAAACCCCCAAACTTGCACGTTGCTCGTCCCGAGGTAACCAAATCAAACCATAGAGTCGTGCATAATTCACCGAGATTAACTAAGATTAAGTACAACACATATTACACATGCAATCTCATTAATTAAAACAAGTATAGCTTGCATCATACATATCATTCATGCAAAACATCACTTAATCATATAACCATTCGGAGTACTAAGTTATCTAGCTCACAAAATAAGTGTTTACTCTCTCACTCAAGTGCGTGAGGCACTTCATAGGCTAGTATAAACGCTCATATTCAATCCATACTCACGCGTAACCATAAGCTTGGCAAGGGTCTCAAAAATCAACTTATAACCGACTCTTGACTAAGATCACAAAGGACTTGTTTTTGGGTTGTAATGTTGTCTCTTTGGAAAGGTATGAAAATTTAGGTACAGTGACTTAAGACACTAGTAGAGAGTTACCTTGGAGGTTTTTGATTTCTTCTTCTTGCTGCAAATTCTCCTCCAACTTCTCCTCTTCTTTTCTTGAAATCCGTGAATTTTCCTTCTTTACCTTGCTTCAACATCATCTTCTTTTGATAACTTGGGTACCGGTTACAGGCACTACCCTTCTTCTCATATATAAGCAATCAGCTACTTTTTAAGCTTCAAGCCCCATGTATAAGCAATTCGGGGTATCAGTTTTGGGCACTACCCCTACACAAAATTTAACCATATACTTCTCATTCTTCTTTCATTCAACCACATTATATCTTCCTTCTTCTTCTTAAAACACTTAATCTCCTCAACTCTTTACTAATGAATAGGATAAACAAGGCTCAAGTAAAGTCTAGCTTTACTAATGTTGGATTGTATACTAAAAGTCTAGCTTTAGTATGAACAATGTCATAACAATATTTGAAATATCATTGATCAAATGATTGCATCTTATAATTTATTTTATATGCATGATGCAATAGTCCATTTACTTTATACTGTAGATAATATGTTGTGCGACAACACGCAGAAGATCATATTATCTGTTTCCTTATAAAGTATGAACAGATGCTCACAACTGAGATAGACGGGGACTCTCTATCGGTATGGTTGTAGTGTGGTTTGGTATTAGCTTGTCTTGGCTATAGAATCACATTAGTGCACTTGTGTGTATTGAGCAGGACCACTTGAGATCGTTCGACTTATACTGACTTATAGGAGAACTTGATCTCTGTTATTATGGAAGTTCGTGCTCTTAATCCCTATACAATAACCTCGACACGTAGGGCAGTATGTATTTCTTTGATTCATCAATGGGTGAGATTTATAAGTATTAAATCAACAAACTCGGTGAGTTGGGAAGTAGTGCTATATCTATGGTGTGCTGTTGATTGTAGAAGGAATCCATGTCCGTCATAGGTTGATGATGTCCCCTTGAGGAGCTCATAAGGTTTATCATGTAAATCTTGTAAGTGGATTAATTTCCGGCATGATAATAAGGTTGAGTGGTACTACTCTCGGATGAGATATTAATTAATTTGAGTTGTCAGTAACTTAATTAATTAATGGGCATTGTATATCTTAAACATGGGGAGACTATCGGGCTTATAATAAGAAGGAGCCCAGAACATAATTTTGGGATTGGACGGGTAGTGCAATAATAATATTTTAGTGGACTATATTATTATTATTGGATTTAATTAAAGCTTTGGGTTAAGCTTGGTTAATTAAGTTCAATTGAGGCCCAGCCCAATTTCTCCTCCTGGTCCCTGCTGTAGTCCAATATATATAGTCATCTCAGCTTCTGGAAACCTAAGTAATTGCGCCTCTTTCAACGTGAGTTAGGGAAAGAAGCAGATTGAGAGAATCCTGCAGATTGTTGCCCACACAACAGCAGGATTCGACTTGGGTCATACAGCAGAAGATCGAGAGATGGTTCTCTGCAACGATCAACCTCTACACCAACCCAGAAGTACGGTAAACGGTTTAATTATGCTTCCGTTGATTTGTTTGCCTGTTAATCCTAACGGATCACGTTGAACCGCACGATCCAATTGCCATCAATTGGTATCAGAGCGTTGGTTTCGTGGTGAGACGTGAAACGTTTGATTGGGTTGATGCCATAAGTGTGTTTATAATTGATTCATTGGAAGGCTTGAAATTAAGGATTGTATATGTGTGAATTACCCTATATTCCATGGTGCTTTGTCGATTATATGGGTGTGTGCGATTATTGTAAAAGTATGCCTGTACACACACTATAAAAAAAAAATGATACAATCGGCTGTTGTACATGACTCATACACACTCAAACTGCTCATGACTCTGATGGCTGCTGGACAAGTTGGTGAAAGGATTTAGTTATTTTCCCCTATACATACTGGTATCCTCTTTGTCTCAAATCTTCATTGAGTACGGCATCGTCCCTCGACAATAATTGGAAGCGGGGATCGGCGACGCTGTTCGTCGGAGGAAAGAATTCCAGTCTTCAAACCTGGCCGATGCGATGAGGCGAGTCCTTCCGTGGCCGAGGCAGGCTGGAGGGCGGCGAGAAGACTCCAGGCGATGATCTGGAACCGATGGACGGCGGTGACACATGGATCGATTTTCGGGCGAGTCTGATGTGGCGTCCATGCGAGAACAGACTTCGATCGAGTCTCTTCCAGGTCCTGGTCGGGTCGCTGAAACTAGAACTTCCGGCATGAAGTTTCCAGGCTGTGGTTTTTGATGGAAAGGCGACTGGTGGTTGTGAGCGCCATCGGACATGAGCGGCGATGCTCCCGGGCGAGTTCAAGCCAGCAATTGACGCTACGGACTAGAGATCTGGGCGGATTCCTAGCGAATCGACTGGAAGATCCAGTGCGACTCACTCAGGAGTCGTTCGATCGAGGCACGGCAACATCTCGATCGCTGTGCTCGTTTCTGGCTGCGGCGTTCTGAGCACGTCTGCTGCAATTTGTAGGTGACTCGTTTCTTGTCGATGGCGTAGATGTGAGCTGCTGAGTGGTCGTCGACGACAGCTGCTTGTGGGTGGCTGAAGGCTACACGGCAGCTCGCGAGTCGCATCATCGTGTGTCTTGGCGAGGAAGGAGCAGGCGGCTGATATTTTGGCAAGAAAATAGGGCAGGGTTCTTGGGGCCTTGTTGCCTAGTTTGGGCCAAGATATCTTTGGGCTGCTGGGCCTATTCCATTCTGTGTATGGGCCCAAATTTGATAAGGGATTTGTTTTGGGCCTTGTTTTTCCATATGGGTTGCCTCAGTTGGGCCTTTATTTTAATTAAATGGTTTTGGGCTGTGGTTATGGGCCCAATTTTAATTAGATGGTATTGGGCTGCTGTGCAATCCTGGTTTTAATTAATTGTGGGTAATGGGCCAAGCATGATTAATTAATTTTATTAATGGACTTTTTGTGCTAGTGGGCTTGGTGGATTTAATTTAATTTTGGGCTGAGTATATGGGTCATGGATAATGGGCTTGATTAATTAATTAATCTGCTGCTCATTTTGTGCTTATTTGATGCTCTAGGGCCCATTTAATTGATCCAACATATTATACAATTAATTATGATATATAACTGATTTAATTGTTTTTACTTGATAATTAATTGTTATATATGAAAGGCATGTTCTATGTGATTTATTTATTTAAATTGCAGTTAATAGAAGCATGTCTAAGTTGTATATTTTATTCTGGAATATTATATGCATGTTAAAAACCCTCGGTAATTAAATAACTAAGTGGGAGAGGGGATTGGTAATAAATTCCCGTGGCCTCCATTATTGGTTTGTAAGTGATGTGAGTAAACTTGCGCGTTGGCAATAGAGCCTTCCTCCCTAACGGATGAGTTTATTCACGGATCACTGGTAAAAACTTCTTTAAATAAATATTATTTGTAATGTGATGCATATGGACTTGCGCGTTGGCTATAGTGCCTTCCTCCCTAACGGATGAGCTTATATGCGGTTCACTAGTACAAACTTATATAATTGATGGTTGTAGAAAGTTATTTGAGCGCGTGTGTACTTCTCCAACAGTAAGGCACACAAGCTTGGGCAGCGGACTTGGGATCAAATAATGGTGTACACTTAGATGTGAATAATTAGTATCCTCCCCAACGGAGTCACTGCTATTATTTACATGGCTAAAGAGGAACCGACTATTAATTATTTTGTCATAAAGTTAGGTTGACAAATGAAATTAATGGGTAAAACCTTCTCTTGTAAATGTTCGGGTTTGTAAACGTCCACCCTAACGTGGCTTGCAGACTCACGGTGCTTGAGATGTCGGTGAATTTTATTTTATATTGTTTTGAGGGAATCAATATAAAAGGATAAAATTCGAAGATTTGATCGGAATTTTTATTTGTGATTCTCTGAATTTCGAATGGTTTTATTTCACTAATTATTAACTAAAAGACATTATATTTACTCGTCCATATTAAATGATTAGAAAAGAATCTTGGTTTTGAAAATTACTGCTTAAGAAAATACATGTGTATTCTCACAAAGGACGTCTCATGATGCCTATTAAAGTCTCTAGTGAAGAGATGAGAGGTTCATAGAAATATGATGATCTCATGTAACTCTTCGGATACTTGAGTAAATTAAAAGGCAGAAGATCATGGTTGAATTGATAAATGAATTGGAAAAGCTTGGAATAGAAATTGAAAGGGAAACCTAAATCAATTTATTCTTCACAATTTGCCTGGATGTTTTGAGCAAGTTCCACCTGAATTACAAGAGGATGTATATGGTGGGAAACTTCTAACAAAACATGTGGCAAAAGAAAGCCATTTTTCATCATGATGTGAACAAGTTTAAAATCTTATTTACTAATGGTTTAAACATGATTAGTGATGGCATCTACTGACACGAAGTATGTAGATACTGCAATTACTAAATGTTTATCACTGAGTAAGGATAAGATTGTTAATAACATGGGTAAAACTACAAAGATAGTGGCTATTGCAGTGGGAGTTGTTTATTTATCTCATGATAAGAATAAACGATTGATTATGAGAAATTATCTTTACGTACGTTTCATAGAAAGAATTTAATTTCGGTTTCTATGCATTAACGGATGGATACTTCATTTCATTTAAATGACATGGTCATAGTAATGAGGAATGAGGCTACAATCCGATAAAGTATGTTGGCGGATAAAAAGTATACTCTTGAATCATGTACATCCCACAGATGCAATAAATAGTAATTAAATAATGCATCTTCTAATATTAGTAAGAGAAAGGAACCTTCGGAAATGAACTAAACATACATTTGGCGTCTATGACTAATTCATTTTACTTGAGTAGGATTCAAAAGTTGATAGCCGATAGACCGTAAGGTTTATCTGAAGTGGAAACTATCGGACTTGCGAATCTTGCTTGGAAGTAAAATTGATTAACTGCCTTTTCAAGGCTGTGGGGTATAGAGCCAAAGATATATATGTTGGAATTAGTTCATTCTGATTCAAGCGAACCTAATATTATCCAGGCGAGAGGTGGTTATGAATATTCGAAAATTATTCTGGAAACCAATATATTTATATGATGCACTGCATGTCTAAGTTCTTTGATTAATTCAAGAATTGTAAGGCTGGTACAGTGAAGCGTCATGGAAAATATATTAAGTCATTACGATTCAATCATGATGGCGAATACCTCTTGGGATAGTTAGGAGTTATTGTTCAGAAGTTGAGATTAAATCTCAAGTTGACTACACCGGGTATTCCCCAGCTGAATGGTATGGTGGGAAGAAGGTATTAGGCTCTTATAATTATGATTAGATAGATGATGAATTATTTGAAATAATTAAATTCATTTTATAGATATGCCCTAGATGCAGTAATTCGTGAAACGTTTGTCTGTATATGGGATATCCTAGAAAAATGGAGGGTGATTTATTTAGTCAAAAAGATCGAAGGATAATTGTTAACTCAATAACTAGATTTTTGGAAAAGGACTATGTAATAAATCACAAACCCATGTATAAGTTGTTCTAAAGGAAGTGAGAGGAAAACACTAAGTATAAGTACCAAGTGTACAAGAGGATATACCACAAGGTAAACTGCAACGCGTGTCACGTCTGATACATAATTACATGTAGTGCCTGGTCGTAGTGGGAGGGTTGTTTGATAACCCGTAAGATATATATTTTGGGAGAGTCGTGAGACTTGGTCCCTAGTAAACATGGTATTGTCCCACGAATACGACATAGCACTACAAGATTAAAATGCGGAATCTTAGTAAGTTGCAATGTATGTTGAAATAGAATCTACGGATTCTAAATTAAGTCTGGAGCTTAAAGGATCACTAAAATGGTGTAAAAGCCATTGCAAGTGGTCAAAGGAAATAAAAGAGGATCATATGGAAAGGTAAAAACCTTGGAAGCAAAGCTTGTTGCGAAAAGATGTACTCAGAAAGAAATGGTTCGATTATGAGGGAACATATTCGCTGGTAGCTATGCTTAAATTGATCCGGATTCTTTTATTTATTGCTGCTCATATTGAATTATGAGGGACAGCAAATAGATGTCAAGACAGCTTTCCTGATTGGAAGTCTTGAGGAAAACATCTATGTGAAGTAACCAGAGTGATTCATTGCAAAGTACTAATAGCATTTTGATAGTAAGCTTAAAAGTGTCTAGCGATGCACTAAAGCAAGCTTTGAGATCGTGAAGCATCTGTTTTGATTAGGTAATCCAGTGGCACGGATTTAAATCAATCAGTGGATGTATCTTGTGTATTGAAAAGAGTGACGAAAACGTGGTGGTGTTTTTTGTACTATATGTAGATAGTATCTTGCTCATTGGAGACAATGAAAGAGTATTATCGGGCGTATGTGTACGGTTAATAAAGCGGTAAAGATGAAGGACTTAAGAAAGGCAAAATACATCCTTTTGATCACGGTAATACGGATCACAAGAAAGGATGTTATGCTTATCTCAAGTTTCATAAAATGATACAGTCCATACTCATTTAGCATGTAAATTTATCTAAGTGAATGTGTCTTTGAGACACAAGAAGAAGATAAGGTAGATGAAAGCGGTTCCTTATGCTTCGGCGAATAAGGAAGCTTAATCTAAAGAATGCTATGAACGAAGTTGGATATCTGTGTTGCTGAACGCATGAACAGAATGTATCAACGTAACCCGGAACAAGAATGATGAACTGTAGTAAGACATATATAAAGTGCCTGAGAAGGACTGGAAATTATATGTGGATTTACTAAACAGATTCACTGCTTCTTGTGGATTACGTAGATTCAGATTTTTTTTAGTCAGATTGGACGGCAGTAAATTCTCCTCAAAGGTTATGTGTTTAATCTTAGGAAGTAGAGTCATAATGTGGAGGAGTGTTATATAGAAATATATTTCAGACTCCGGACTCCATCATGGAAAGATGATGAATTGGAGCCTATGAGGCAGCCAAAGTATCTATATGACTCTAGAGACTTCATGATGGACTTTGAAGTGTTTCTAAGTTTGCCCAAGGTAATCACAATTTACATTGATGATATTGGTGCAGTTGAAAACTTGAAGAAATCATAAGTCCATAAGGCAATTAAACACATGGAGCGCGAGTACCACCTGTTACGAGAAATCGTATGATGAGGGGAAGGTTGTTGTCGCCTAGATTACATCGGATGATGACCTAGTAAACCATTTACAAGGACCTTAAGGCGAGAACTTTTAATGGTCGTATAAGTGGGAGTAGGAATCAGATGTATGGCAGAAGACATGACAGCATAGTCTTTTAGTATAAGTGGGAGATTGTTGGATTGTATACTAAAAGTCTAGCTTTAGTATGAACAATGTCATAACAATATTTGAAATGAGAATCATTGATCAAATGATTGCATCTTATAATTTATTTTATATGCATGATGCAATAGTCCATTTACTTTATACTGTAGATAATATGTTGTGCGACAACACGCAGAAGATCATATTATCGGTTTCCTTATAAAGTATGAACAGATGCTCACAACTGAGATAGACGGGGACTCTCTATCGGTATGGTTGTAGTGTGGTTTGGTATTAGCTTGTCTTGGCTATAGAATCACATTAGTGCACTTGTGTGTATTGAGCAGGACCGCTTGAGATCGTTCGACTTATACTGACTTATAGGAGAACTTGATCTCTGTTATTATGGAAGTTCGTGCTCTTAATCCCTATACAATAACCTCGACACGTTGGGCAGTATGTATTTCTTTGATTCATCAATGGGTGAGATTTATAAGTATTAAATCAACAAACTCGGTGAGTTGGGAAGTAGTGCTGTATCTATGGTGTGCTGTTGATTGTAGAAGGAATCCATGTCCGTCATAGGTTGATGATGTCCCCTTGAGGAGCTCATAAGGTTTATCATGTAAATCTTGCAAGTGGATTAATTTCCGGCATGATAATAAGGTTGAGTGGTACTACTCTCGGATGAGATATTAATTAATTTGAGTTGTCAGTAACTTAATTAATTAATGGGCATTGTATATCTTAAACATGGGGAGACTATCGGGCTTATAATAAGAAGGAGCCCAGAACATAATTTTGGGATTGGACGGGTAGTGCAATAATAATATTTTAGTGGACTATATTATTATTATTGGATTTAATTAAAAGCTTTGGGCTAAGCTTGGTTAATTAAGTTCAATTGAGGCCCAGCCCAATTTCTCCTCCTGGTCCCTGCTGTAGCCCAATATATATAGTCATCTCAGCTTCTGGAAACCTAAGTAATTGCGCCTCTTTCAACGTGAGTTAGGGAAAGAAGCAGATTGAGAGAATCCTGCAGATTGTTGCCCACACAACAGCAGGATTCGACTTGGGTCATACAGCAGAAGATCGAGAGGTGGTTCTCTGCAACGATCAACCTCTACACGAACCCAGAAGTACGGTAAACGGTTTAATTATGCTTCCGTTGATTTGTTTGCCTGTTAATCCTAACGGATCACGTTGAACCGCACGATCCAATTGCCAACACTTCTCATATATAAGCAATCAGCTACTTTTTAAGCTTCAAGCCCCATGTATAAGCAATTCGGGGTATCAGTTTTGGGCACTACCCCTACACAAAATTTAACCATATACTTCTCATTCTTCTTTCATTCAACCACATTATATCTTCCTTCTTCTTCTTAAAACACTTAATCTCCTCAACTCTTTACTAATGAATAGGATAAACAAGGCTCAAGTAAAGGTTCATAAGGCTATTTAGTTTGGCTACCAAAGAAAAAGCTTTTATCAGCTCAACGGGGCGACCAAAGGTTTATATGATCATTGGGAAGATAAAATTTGGCTAAGTAACTTAGTTACATAATAATGGCCTAAGATCATGTCCTATCAATTCATCAATCATAAGTTTCACACAAGACTCCAAGATTCTCTCAAGAATAAACTATCATGATCATCATGATTTAAAAGGCTCAAATCCTCACATAGGTAAATATAATCCTTGTACTCCTCATAGCACACAATCAAGATCAATTCTACAAGAACTGAACATACTTATCAACTATACATGCTCTTGTTAATGAAAATAAACATATGAACATATGAATGCACAAATCCCAAGCTCATATCAATCATACAAGTATCTGTCAATCCAATCAAGATCACATATACATTCCACTTACGCAAGAATCACAACCCAACCTGTAAAGATAAAAAGAAGAATGGGGATGAGATGAATTGGAGAGAACCAAAAGAAAAACTGAAGATCTACTCCTCCAGAGCATCATCTTCCTGGTATCTCGTCCGAGCTATCTTGTCCGAGACTTCTTCACACTTCTCTTTGATCTCATCCCATTCTTTCATCAGAAGTTCAAAGTTTTCAGGTAGACATTCCTGTAACCTAAGCTTCTTGGTCACATTGTCCACTTTCGAGGGTCTACCTTGCCTCTTCTTCCATCTCACTTCTGCTTCCTTTCCCTTTTCCTTACTCGTTCCTTGTCCTGTCCCTAAAAACAATACTTCAATAACAACCAACAAGACAAGAAAACAATTAATTGTCTAGCATATCATATACTTTACTCAAGACTTCAAGCTTCAATGCAAAATCAACCAACAAATAATACTCATTCAAACTATCATCTCGATCCAACACCACTTGCTTATTCATCATGCTCAAGCCATACCAATCACACCTTCTTTAACCATTCATCACCAACTAACAAGTATGCATCAACTTATTCAAGCAATTCAACATGTTTACCCCATGAACTACTTCAATTTCAACAATTTCAAACCAAGTCTACATACTCATCAATCACACTCCCTAAATCTTCAAACAATTCACATGAAACTCAAGAATATATCAGCAATTAAGCAATCTCAACTCAATAAACAAGAATTCATACGAATCCATTCAAAAATATCAACAATCACCATGAAATTCAACCAAAAACAACTTCAATCAAATTACCCACAACAATTTGTATACATTAAACCTCAATCCTAGAGCAATTGAATTGAGAAAACATACCTTTAGTCTTTCCCATGGTGAAAAATCAATCAAGTACACAAAACAACACTAATCGTGACTGCAGCCCTGATTCGCGATGAATTTCTCCCAAATCCACAACCAAGTCAAGAATTAAGGGTGTAGTGTGGTGTAATCGGTGCAAAATCAAGTGTAATTAAAGAATTGGTGCAAGGGTGTATCGATTTGAAGATGGTTCGGGCGAGGGTGGAGTGAAAAGTGATTGAACCAACTCAAAAATCGAACTTAAAACATACTTACCTGGCTTGGTTCGACCTTGGTTTGACCTGTTAGATAGGTCGAACCGTAGATGATGAGGTCGAACCAACCTTCTGGACAAGTGCTCCTTCTGGTTCGACTTGGGTTCGACTTGTGAAACAGGTCGAACTAAATACGTCGTGGTCGAATCAATCTTCTAGACTTTTGCTTGCTCTGGTTCGACCTTGGTTTGACCTATTGAACAGGTCGAACCAACTAGCTTGAGGTCGAACCATCTCTCTGGACAACTTTTGCACCTCGATTCGACTTCTTCTGTTGAGTTCGACCTCCTGACTTGGTCGAACCAACCCCCTGAAGCTTCAAAATTGAGTGTTCTTCAATCCCTACACACTTTGAACTTCAAAACGAATCATTAGGTACCAAATAGAGCACAACTTCATCAAAAATTGTTCCTAAAAACTTATCAATCATGAGTAACTCCGCAATCACTCAAAAAACAAAACAAAACACCACTGAACATTAAGCAAGTTGCAAAAAAATTGACACATCAAAACCGGTTAAAATTTTAAATGTCACGCAAAAAATCAACTCCCCTAACAAACGATACAAAGAAAAGATTATACGTCCAGTGCTTATTGAGGTAAGTACATCACAGCCCCCCAAACTTAGTAGAAACCATAAGTGAAACTAAGTTTGCAAAGAGATGTAATTGCCGATAAGTAAGCACCATCAATATAAAAATTTCTTACTCACACTAAAGAAAAAAAACAATAAAAATGGGAGGGAAAGCTCCAACAGGTGCTCTTATTTAACATCGGAGAGTCACGATGGTACCAAATCAGATCAAGGTATCTTCAAAGATGACACAAGCATCATCCGGCGACCTATAATGCTTCAAGCAATGCCCATTCGCCGCGATAATGTCTCCATCTTTGTCAATAAGCTCAAATCTCCCCCTCCACAGGCTCTATGAATCATGAACGGTCCCATCCACTTCGACTTCAATTTTCCTGCGAAAACCTTCAAACGAGAGTTAAAAAGTAATACCTCATCTCCTTGCTTGAACTCCTTGCATGAGATCTTAGAATCATGTCACCTCTGAAAAGTAGCAGGCGCATTACAAAATCCAAATGGCATCTTTCTAAAACCAAAAGTCCCATAAGGGCAAGTAAAAGTAGCCTTTTCTTGATCCTCGAGAGCAATCATGATTTGGTTGTACCCCGAGTACCCATCCAAGAAATAATAAAATTCATACCCTGCAAGACGATCTAACATTTAATCCATGAAAGGAAGAGGAAAATGGTCCTTACACGTGTTCTCATTCAACTTCCTGTAATCTACACATGTACGCCATCCCGTAGCAATCCTCGTGGCTATCGCTTCTCCATCCTCAGCTTTCACTACTGTCATGCCCCCTTTTTAGCAACTACATGCAATGGACTCACATGGGGACTATCACTAATAGGATATATAATTCCAGCATCTAACCGCGTAAGGATTTATTTCCTAATCACCTCTTGAATCGCGGGGTTAATCCTCCGCTGATTCTGAACACTTGCCTTGGCCTCATCCCACAATTTTATTATATGCATGCAATACGAAGGACTTATACCTTTTAAATCATCTAGAGACCATCCAATCGTAGACTTGTACTTCCTAAGAACATTTAATAACTCCTCAAGTTGATCATCATTAAGGGAAGAAGATACAATTACCGGATATTTTTCATTGTCGCCATAGAAGGCATACTTTAAGTGTTCCGGCAAAGGTTTCAACTCCTCTTTCTTCTCTTCCATTGGAGTGCTCTCTTTATCCAAAGGCAAGTACTTTCTAGTCCACTTCACTTCTTCAACCTTCGTTCTTTCCAATTCATACCTGTCATCACCCAAAGCAAGTAAGTTTTCAAGAAATTCAATACATACCTCATTGGAGAGACCGTCGAGCTCCGTAGTGGGATAAGAAAGAGACTCCATCAAACATGTCTCAAGAGGATCCTTAGATAGGATTAAAGACATATCTTCTTTCACAATCTCCTCCACCACATCAATGCTATGACACTGAGACTCCATGGGCATCTTCATTGCTTTGTCAAGATTGAATAGAACTTCCTCGTTATCCATCCGCAACCTAAGCTCCCCTTTTTTAACATCAATCATAGCTCCAGCAGTAGCAAGGAAAGGTCTCCCCAAGATTAGAGGAATATTATCCTTGTCATCTTCCATCTCTAGCACAAGAAAGTCCACAGGAAAGACTAGCTTCTCCACTTTGACGAGTACATCTTCAATGATTGATGAGCCGTCGTCGTGCTCTCAAATATTTTTTTATTTCCGACTTACTAAAATACTTAGTATAATGGTAAGCAAGGTTGTTTCCCAAGAGAGTAAAATGAATTTTAATTAAATTAAAGTGTTGTAAGTAATAAAATAAATGAGGGGGGTTTTGATGAAGTGACAATAACAAAAGTAATGAATTAATTCAAAATTTAAATGACAAAAATAGATAGAAGCTTATATAAAAATTAACAAACGGTAAAAGCCTAGTTTAGGATATTGATCCCCTCCCGTTTAATAATTTAATTAATTACCAGAATTAAACATCTAGTCTAATGTACAAACTCAAATTCCTAGGTTGACGGTATGACCAATCAACCCGAATGTTCTTATGTTCATCAACTAGGGTACGACCACTAAATTGAATTATCTACGAGTGACCCTATGGATTCTAACTCATAGATGCATGAAAACTCTAAACATAGAATTACTAGGCTATAAAAATCGTCTAGGAATCATACAACCTAGATTCTATTACACCTAGAGGGAACAACCTCTATTTGTTACTTAATCCAATTCCCATAACAATTACGGATTGTAGTTCATAGAATAACATTCGGTTGTAAAATAATCAAATAGGTGATCAAGCTAAATTAATTATCAAGCAACCATTAAGAACATCAAAGCATGTAATAGAATAAACTTGCACAAAAGATTCAATATAAAACCCTTAATAATTCATAAAACTATCAACGGGAGGTTCACAAAATCTTAAACTAGATAAAAGAAACTAGCCACACATGTTCATAACGAAAATAAAATTAAAATAGAAAAACTGTAGATTCTTGGCAATGATCTTCACTCCATTTGCAGCTCCTTCATGCTTGATTCATGCCCTTTTCTGCTGCTGTTGCTGCAAGTGTAGCAAGCTGCACTTGCAGCACACTCCTCCTCTCTTTCTTGTGTGTGTTGTGTGTCTTGTGGTGTGGATTGAATGCCCATTGGAATGCCTTGCAGCCCCTATTTATAGTTGTGGAAGGGGAACAACATCACATGCCTCCATGGCTGCCCATGTTACTCCATGCTTCCACTTCTCCTTGTTTGTGCAATTATTGAAGCTTCACATGCATCCATTTCTCCTTTATTCTTGCTGTCCATCATCTTTTCAGCTCATTTCCAACTTTCCTTCCTTGTCTTCTTTGCTTTTGGCATCCATTTGTGTTGTCCATCTTTGTCCTTTATACCTTTGCCATTTATGGGTGTGTTTTGTGCTTCATGTGCTCTATGTGGATGGTGTTTTACTCCCCCATATGCTCATGTGCTCATGTTTTCCACGTATTTTGTACATTAGGTCGAATTGAAGGCCCCAAGGTCGAATTGCAAGTCGAAGTGATGTTCTTTAGGTCGAAGCTACTTGCACCTCTTCATTGTTTTGTGTATAACTTCCACATCCGAGTTCCAAATTCAATAATTCTTGTGCTCACGTGATCCTCTCTCCCTTGGCTTTCAATTCATATAAAGATCTTTCATAAACACCAAGAGTTGAATGTGCAATATGCTACGGAAAGTAGCCATCAGTTCTGCTCGATTTTCCTCGCGCGTCGTCACCATTTTGCACATAACTTCTTCGTTTGGAACTCGATTGGGGTGTTCTTTGCGCCAAAACGATCCTCTCTTCAGTGGCTTTCCAACCATGTAGTACATAATCAGTTTTGATCTCCATATTTAACACAGCATATTTATGAAGTTGGACATGCATTTTTCATCATCGTTGCACAATTTACACCTTTTCTCCAATCTTGCAATTTCTTTATCCTTTTTCCACCTGGTTCGACTTCCAAAATGTGTTTCGAAACAACGAATCTCTCCCACAAAAATAGCCTGTTTTCACAACAATTTAAATAATCAAAGCTCTTGTTTTCTAAAGACAAGATAAGTCATATAAGCACCTAATTAGCTCATAATCGAATCAAATAAACATGAATTTCAACCAAATAATTGTGCTAAAATATGACTTATCAAATATCCCCACACCTAAACTTTGCTTGTCCTCAATCAAACTAAAATCAAAGATGTCAGAGAAGAGAAAATTAAGTTATATCTAACAAGGTAAATGAAAGTCATACACCTTAAGAGATAAGTAACCAATGACCATTTGGAGCTAAATGACTCTTTGCTCAAAGTTCGCAATTTTTAATGGCATCAAATTTTTCAAAATTCATGGCCTCACAAAGGTTCACTCATTAACTCAAATGTTTGATGTAGGTAGCAAGATCACTCAAAAATTGAAAAGAATAGTCATTACCATATGCTTGCTCCCAAATCAAATCTCCACCCATTTCTAGATGGATTATATGCAATAATCAAAGGGTCTTTGAATGGGTTGTAACGGGGCTTTAGGACAAGGTAAGGTAAAAAGAAAGTTAAGAATGGCTAAAGACACCACTTTACAACATGTGATCTTCTATAATCAAAACTTCATAATTCCCACATTTTCCTTTTCTTGATAGATTTCTTCTTTGCACTTGATAAATATCCCCACACCTACTCCTTTTCAAGACTTTGAAATTTTAAGTGTTACATTTTGTAAAAGTCACTGTTCTTAAGATATTCATCAATTCAGAATAGTTTCAACAACTCATTTCTCCATATTCAAATCTCCTTCATCCTTGATCCAACAACAAGATATTTCAACAAGATTCACATATTGCAAAGTAATGAAGGGTTCAAACGGAAGAGTTAAAAAAAGAAATGGGAATTCATGGTTCATATATGTGCTTATAATTCAAAGAAAAGGTTTAGGCTCAACGAGGCTTCCCTAAAGTTTTTCTTAATCAGGTAGGACAATATAAGCCAAGAGGGTTAAACCTAAGTGCCCTTCTCATTTTATCACACACAACCAATCATAAGATCTTGAAATGAATTCAAAAGAGCAAGTTCTAGAATGATTAATTCAAATTCAATGCACTCAAGAAAGAAATTTCAATTGAGCTTATAGTTGATAGCTCATTAAGGCTCAAAAGCTCACCAAGAATTGGGTAAAATTGCCATGTAATTCGAAAAAAATTTGAGCCACTATAATCATAAAAATTATGCAAAGATTATCAAGTTTCAAAAGCTCCTCAACATCACTGTTACCCCCTCAATCATGCATCTCCCTCATCACCTCAAAAGATTTTTTAACTCTCAATTTCCAACTCCACATCAACATAAAAATTAAGAGGACAACAAGAGTAAGACATGGGAATACAACACATCACTTCTCTACCCCAATTATCATATAAAATCCCTCTAATTATCCCCACACCTAAACGTTTGCTTGTCCCCAAGCAAAACACAGTATAAGAAAGACTAAACATGTAATTGGGTAGAGTACACCTGATTCAGTTTTGGAAAGAGCTTTAACCACGATCAACCCAAGCTACAAGTATCACGGCTGCAAGACAAAACAAAAAATAAAGAAAGAACAATCAAACAATTTATTGAAAATAAAACGATAAAATTGGGTTGCCTCCCAATCAGCGCCTTTTTTTATTGTCGTTGGCTCGACTTTCACTTCCCTTTCATGTAATAGGAGTAAAATGCTCAAACCAATATAATGATCTTATTGGTTCGTGAGAAGTGTTCTCTCCCTTCAACATTATATGGTTCTTGGTCAGCCTTTTTGTATAACGCTCCATGGACAATTGTTTGATCGCTTCAAGAAAAGGATCTTTAATCTCATCAATGTGAAACACTTCAAATGTCTCCTTTTCTTGAGGATCAACATCCTTTGGCAACCTGTGTGAAGATGAAAATGAATCAGAATTAATAGATATTGATTCGGGTAGCTTTACCTCGTTTTCATTTTCCATAGAACTGACACTGAAGGTTTCAGTGTTAGTTTCCTTCACCGAATCTGCAGAATATTCATCCTCTTCATCTTCTTCAATTTCAATTTCTATCTTCAAATTTTCATCATAGGTGGATTCCTCAATACATTCCTTATGATTACTACTTTGTTGTGGAATCATACATTCAACCTCGTTATGTAATTGGCTACATTGGAGCTCAAAATTCCAAAGACTCAATTTTTGTTGAAATATCAAATTATTAATTTCCATCTGTTTTATCATGGATTCCAATGAATCCTTTGAATTTTGTTCATTACCGTAATACCCATCATCCTCATAATAGTTTTCATTATTATTGAAGGAATGTGGTCTTTGCTCATAATAGCCATGACTTTGATGTTCATAAGGTTGATTGTATAGGTAGTCATCATTCCAGGAAGCACGAGGGCTATGCCACCTTTGATTGTAAGTATGGTTGGCATAAGGATCACTCAAAAGCCACTGCAAATTTCTCTGCATCACATCTAATCTTTCAATCAAAATTGGGCAATTATGAGTGGTATGGAGAGTGGTTGCACACATTTGACATGGTTGAACATTATGACCATAATAACCATGATATTGATCCATTAGAAATACCTTGAAAGGAGGATAAAGTGATTAAACTAGAAACACAGAAAGGTTAAAAACATAAAAATTTAACAAAATTCAATTTTTCTCCCCAGCAGCGGCGCCATTTGATGAACCATCGTCGAGTTCTCAAAATATTTTTTTATTTCCGACTTATTAAAATACTTAGTATAATGGTAAGTAGGGTCGTTTTCCAAGAGAGTAAAATAAATTTTAATTAAATTAAAGTGTTGTAAGTAATAAAATAAATGAGGGGGGTTTTGATGAAGTGACAATAACAAAAGTAATGAATTAATTCAAAATTTAAATGACAAAAATAGATAGAAGCTTATATAAAAATTAACAAACGGTAAAAGCCTAGTTTAGGATATTGATCCCCTCCCGTTTAATAATTTAATTAATTACCAGAATTAAACATCTAGTCTAATGTACAAACTCAAATCCCTAGGTTGACGGTACGACCAATCAACCCAAATGTTCTTATGTTCATCAATTAGGGTACGACCACTAAATTGAACTATCTACGAGTGACCCTATGGATTCTAACTCATAGATGCATGAAAACTCTAAGCATAGAATTACTAGGCTATGAAAACCGTCTAGGAATCATACAGCCTAGATTCTATTACACCTAGAGGGAACAACCTCTATTTGTTACTTAATCCAATTCCCACAACAATTACGGATTGTAGTTCATAGAATAACATTCGGTTGTAAAATAATCAAATAGGTGATCAAGCTAAATTAATTATCAAACAACCATTAAGAACATCAAAGCATGTAATAGAATAAACTTGCACAAAAGATTCAATATAAAACCCTTAATAATTCATAAAACTATCAACGGGAGGTTCACAATATCCTAAACTAGATAAAAGAAACTAGCCACACATGTTCATAACGAAAATAAAATTAAAATTGAAAAACCGTAGATTCTTGGCGATGATCTTTACTCCATTTGCAGCTCCTTCATGCTTGATTCGTGCCCTTTTCTGCTGTTGTTGCTGCAAGTGCAGCAAGCTGCACTTGCAGCACACTCCTCCTCTCTTTCTTGTGTGTGTTGTGTGTCTTGTGGTGTGGATTGAATGCCCATTGGAATGCCTTGGAGCCCCTATTTATAGTTGTGGAAGGGGAACAACATCACATGCCTCCATGGCTGCCCATGTTACTCCATGCTTCCACTTCTCCTTGTTTGTGCAATTATTGAAGCTTCACATGCATCCATTTCTTCTTTATTCTTGTTGTCCATCATCTTTTCAGCTCATTTCCAACTTTCCTTCCTTGTCTTCTTTGCTTTTGGCATCCATTTGTGTTGTCCATCTTTGTCCTTTATACCTTTGCCATTTATGGGTGTATTTTGTGCTTCATGTGCTCCATGTGGATGGTGTTTCACTCCCCCATATGCTCATGTGCTCATGTTTTCCACGTATTTTGTACATTAGGTCGAATTGAAGGCCCCAAGGTCGAATTGCAAGTCGAAGTGATGTTCTTTAGGTCGAAGCTACTTGCACCTCTTCATTGTTTCGTGTATAACTTCCACATCCGAGTTTCAAATTCAATAATTCTAGTGCTCACGCGATCCTCTCTCCCTTGGCTTTCAATTTATATAAAGATCTTTCATAAACACCAAGAGTTGTATGTGGAATATGCTACGGAAAGTAGACATCAGTTCTGTTCGGTTTTCCTCGCGCGTCGTCACCATTTTGCTCATAACTTCTTCGTTTGGAACTCGATTGGGGTGTTCTTTGCGCCAAAATGATCCTTTCTTCAGTGTTTTCCCAACCATGTAGCACGTCATCAGTTTTGATCTCCATATTTAACACAGCATATTTATGAAGTTGGACATGCATTTTTCATCATCCTTGCACAATTTGCACCTTTTCTCCAATCTTGCAATTTCTTTATCCTTTTTCCTCCTGGTTCGACTTCCAAAATGTGTTTCGAAACAACGAATCTCTCCCACAAAAATAGCCTGTTTTTACTACAATTTAAATGATCAAAGCTCTTGTTTTCTAAAGACAAGATAAGTCATATAAGCACCTAATTAGCTCATAATCGAATCAAATAAACATGAATTTCAACCAAATAATTGTGCTAAAATATGACTTATCAATGATACCTTTCGGAAACGTCATCGACCTGTCCGCCAATTGTAGAGCAACCATTGTAGGAGATAAATCCCCCAAACCAAGCCTCTGAAAGATAGACATTGGCATCAAATTGATGCTTGCCCCTAGATCGCAAAAATCTCATCATACCGGCCCTTTTCTGATCTCACATAAGATAGTGAAGCTTCCCCGATCTTTCATCTTTTGTGGAAACTTTTTTTGGATAATTAAGCTGCAATTTTCAGACAAATTCACCGTTTCAACTCCATTCAAACTCCTCTTCTTCAAGAAAATATCCTTAAGGAATCGGGCATAGTATGGCATCTCCAATATTACTTCCGAGAAAGGAATGCTCAAGCTTATTTTGTTTATGATCTCTGAAAACTTCTTGAACTTCTCTTCCAATCCCTTCTTCACAAGCTTGTAAGGAAACGGCGGAGGTATCTTTGTTTTGGGAATTCCCCATTCATCACGTTCAACCTTCTCCGCTTTCTCCTTTTCGGCTCTCAATCGCTTGGCTCTCTCCCACTTCTTCTCTGCTATTATCTCTGTATTTTGCTCATTCTGAACCACTGGAGTAGCGTCCACATCATAGAGAGTATTTGGTGCAAAAATAGGTATGTTTCGACAGGGTTCGACCTTGGTTCGACTTGCTTGATAGGTCGAATCAGGTACATAATGGTCGAATCGATCTTCAAGAACCCGGCTCTCTCTTTGAATCTGTGATTCGACCTGGGTTCAACCTGCTGGCCAGGTCGAACCATCCTCCCCCAGGTCGAATCGCCTTACTGTATGATTTTTAGCCTCCAGTTCGACCTGGGTTCGACCTGCTGGCTTGGTCGAACCGACTATATCGTGGTCGAATCATTGATGCGATGGAACAGGGTGCTTCGTGAAGTGCGGTTCAACCTCGTTTCGACCTGATGACCAGGTCGAATCAATGTTGCTTTGGTCGAACTGACATTCTGTCAAAATAGGATGCTCTGGACGGTCTGGTTTGACCAGGGTTCGACCTGTGGGACAGGTCAAATCTGCTGGAATTTGGTCGAACCAGTGTTGCTTTACTTCCTGATCATGTCCAGAGCTCCAATTCGACCTACCCTGTGTGGTTCGACCTGTTGTGTAGGTTGAATCCTGATCGAATCGAGGCCTAGACATGTCCAAATTTGATTCCGGCCTCATCGGTCCCTCGTACTGTATTCCCGACCTCAGTGTGATGGCATTAAACGACTTTGGATTCACAATACTCTGAGATGGAAACTTCCCTTTATCCACAGATTGAGTCAATGTATTCACATTCTCAGTTATTGTTCCCATCAACAACTTAAGATCTCTAACTTGAGTAGACAAATCCTTGTGATGATCATCAATCTTCTTCTCAAGTTTGGCCTCAAGGCGGTTCACTCTTTCATCATTCTTTGCCATGTACCTGTTCACCGTATCCTCAAAACCCGGCTTCCCTTCTTCCATCTTCGCACCCGGATCAACCCCTATAGGAGCTTGAATTACATTATTCGGATTGCTCCATGAAAATTCAGGCCTCCTTAGTTGTTGTTGATAACCACCAGGGGGACCACGATTGTTGTAATTCCCTTGATAGTACCGGTTTCCTTGATTTGGGTACCTAGTTCCTTGAATACCTTGACCCATGGCGTAATTTGCCTCTTCCAACTCCTCTTGGATTGTTCCATCATTCAATAGTTCCTGCTGCACGATTGGTACGCGTTGGGATATATCGCTGATCTGCTTCTGTTGGGACTCAAGTAGCATGTTGATATTAGACAAGCTAGAGACGATCTCATCTTCTCTACTTGTTTTCACCATTGTATGTTCAACCTTAGCTACTTTCCCAAGGACGTAAGTACCTCTAACTCTATCAGTTAGCCAATCTCTCGAATTCATCGAAATATCTTCAAACAACTTCTCGGCCTCTACGGATGACTTAGTAAGCAATGCTCCATTAGTAGAAGCATCCAATAACACACGTAAATCACAGTCCAATCCATTGTAGAATATACTGATATATTGAGCTTTAGATAGCCCATGTTGAGGACACTTTCGAAGCATGTCCTTGAATCTATCCCATGCTTCATGAAACTTCTCTCTACTACCGATAGCAAATTGGTTCATCTCTTGCTTTATCTTAAACACCTTCGACGGTGGCATGTATCTCTCCAAGAACCTTAACTTCAACTACTCCCAAGTGGTGCACTCAGCTGCGTTTATAGTATCATACCAATCTCTCGTCTTTTCAGTAAGCGAGAACTTAAACAAGAGGATCTTCCGCGCATCTTCATGTTCCCCTGTGTCTTTTTGAGTACTTGCATAGCCCAAGAACTTGTTTAGATGCTGCTGCAGATCCTCGAAAGTTCCTCCTGCAAAGGAATCTATCTATCATGATAATAAGAGCGGGATGAAGATCGAAATCCGCATTAGCCCCTCTCGCTCCTAGAAGACCAATATTTCTAGCCCAATTATTCTTGAAAACACACGGATGGCCAAATTATCCGGATTCGCTGCCATGTCGATTGTCTCTACTTCCAAATTAACTTCAGTTGCAGCTTCAATCATTTGCGAAATTTGCTCGTTAACTTCAACTACAAGGTTTAGAGCTTCAGTTGGATCTAAGGTCTTAGTCTTACTCTTCTTCTTCTTCTTTTTCGACGATACTCCAATCTCAGGATTATAGGGTTCAAGTTCACCTTTCTTTGATCTCGTAAGCATGCACCTGAAAAGAAATAGAGTCAAAATAGTAAAACAAGATAAATAGCCCTAATAAACTAGAAATAACAAAAAGATATTTTAAGCCGTCCCCAGCAACGGTGCCAGAAACTTGATGGACGTTTTCTCAACACACAATTTAATCCCCAAGTATGAAGGATATCAATCGTAGTTTCGAAGGTGACCAAGTTATATATTGAATCCAAGGGATGGTTAAATATCACTTTAATTATCTTCTAGTTAATTATGATTATGGAGGGAATTGTAATTGTTGATGTAGAAATTAAGTATCAGCTATTAATTGAAATAGCAAATAAAATAACAAGAACAAGAGATAAGTGTTGTGATCAAGTAAGACAATAGGTAGTTCGTCAGGTCATCCAGTTTCACTTATTAATTCATGCTTTCGTATGACGGTGTCCGACTATGCCTTGTGGTTTATGGACGCATCGCTAGGCCATGTAAATCGACTCTATAGACACAAGTAAATATGCGTTTGACACGTGTGAATATCCTCGGAGCAAGATGTATACTTTACCCCCTTTCTAGGTACTATCAGAATCAATTATTTCCCGTGCACTTAGTACTCTAACCCAATTTGATCTCCCTTTATAGGTACTATAAAGTTATACTCGTTATCCTACTTATTAACCTGAATAAGATTCAATTAACAAATATTTATATAAGATAGTTCTAATAAGACTTCAGAATCCCTTCACTTAGAATTATAACATAAAACCCTCCTCAACAGTGAACGCACTCAACCAATAACCATGTTATTCATTCAGACTCTACACAACGATTATTGATGCACAAAACAACTTTGAGTATGGATTAAAAATGCGCAATCTTGTATAAAATAAACCACAAGTAGTGTTGTACGGAGTTTACACACGAAAGATAAATTAACTCATGAAACCTTCATAACCCTAGAACTACCAAAGCAGCTCTAGCCCATGATTGATCTAGGAACAATCATGGTTAGTTGGACCGATCTTACTTGAATCTCCAGCGGAACCTCTGTCACAGCCCCTCCGTATGAGAGAACATAGTCTTCTTGTCTCTTGTATGATTATCTCGATCAAGCTCTCTTTTCTATACTGCATGAGCCTCCTTTTATACTTGTAATCATGTCTTTAGGGCTTGGAATGGGCTTTTCAAGTGATCACACGCGTTTAGGCCTTGAAAATCCAGATATAGTAAGTGACCGCACATCGGTTCGACCTTAGCAGCAGCTCGAACCACAGGTCGAACCCAGCTATTGGAAGTCTTCGACGTATGGTTCGACACTGGACAGGTTAACCACAGGTGACGTGGTCGAACCAGCTTCCCTGCGAATTGATTCGACCACGATTCGACCTGTTGCTCAGGTCGAACCCTCCCATCATGGTCGAATCAGTGTGTCATCGATTCGACCTTTTGGACAGGTCGAACTGGCCTCCTTCAGGTCGAATCGAGCCTCTTCTTTGCCTATACGAATGGCTTCGACTTCGTCTCTTCAATTCTTGAAACTTTCACTCCAATTTCGCTAGTAAAATAACTCAAATAGCTCCAACAACACCTGATTCATGCTCTTTCTCAATATATATAGGTTTTCCACCTATTTCAACCTTCAAACTCTCCAAAATAGTATAAATTCTGGTGCTAAACTCGTGAATTTACACACTCATCAGTGGCTCTAGTGGTGTTTCGTACCCTTAGTCGGTGGGCAATCGGTGAATTGATCGGTAGGGCGATCGGTGGGTCACCGATCAACCCATTAGGATCCCTAGGTGTGGGATCCCATGTTGGGACCATACACCGTGTTAGTAGACCAGGATGGATGGGATTTTATTCGGGAAGGTGGCTCTAAGGGAGCATCGTACCCTTAGTCGGTGGGGCAATTGGTGAATTGATTGGTAGGGCGATCGGTGGGTCACCGATCAACCAGTTGGGATCTCCCGGAGGTGGGATCCCACGTTGGGGCCTTACGCTGGGTTAATAAACCAAAAGGGATGGAATTTTTATCTTGGTAGGGTGGCTCTAAGGGTGCATCGTACCATTAGTCGGTGGAGCGATCGGTGAATAGATCGGTAGGGTGATCGGTGGGTCACCGATCAACCCGTTGGGTTCCCCCCTGGGGTGAGATCCCGCGTTGGGGCCTTTCACCAGGTTAATAGACCCAGAGGGATGGGAGTTGATTCGGGATGGTAGCTCTAAGGGTGAATCGTACCCTTAATCGGTGGAGCAATCGGTGAATTGAACGGTAGGGCGATCGGTAGATCACCGATCAACCGATTGGGATCCCCCGGGGGTGGGATCTCATGTTGGGGCCTTACGCCGGGTTAATAGACTCGGAGGGATTGGAGTTTTTATATCGGTAGGATAGCTCTATGGGTGCATCGTACCCTTAGTCGGTCGGAAGATCAGTGAATTGATCGGTAGGGCGATCGGTGGGTCACCGATCAACCTATTGGGATCCCCGGTGGTGGGATCCCATGTTGGGGCCTTATGTCGGGTTAATTGACTCATATGGATGGAGTTTTTATCCCGGTAGGATGGCTCTATGGGTGCGTCTTACCCTTTGACGGTGGGGCGATCGGTGGGTCACCGTTCAACCCGTTGGGATCCCCAAGGAGTGGGATCCAACATTGGAGCCTTACGTCGGGTTAATAGACCCAATGGGATGGGAGTTTTTGTCTCGGTAGGGTGGCTCTATGGGTGCATAGTACCCTTAGTCGATGGGAAGATAGGTGAATTGATCGGTAGGGCGATCGGTGGGTCACCGATAACCCCGTTGGGATCCTGTGGTGGTGGGATCACACGTTGGGGCCTTACGCCGGGTTAATAGACTCATAGGGATGGAGTTTTTGTCTCGGTAGGATGGCTCTACTGGTGCATCGTACACTTAATCGGTGGGGCGATCGGAGAATTGATCGGTAGGACGATTGGTGGGCCACCGATCAACCCATTGGGATCCCCAAGGAGTGGGATTCTGGGTTGGGGCATTACACCGGGTTAATAGACCCGGAGGGATGGGAGTTGATTCGGGAAAGTGGCTTTAAAGGTGCATCGTATCCTTAGTCGGTGGGGCAATCGGTGAATTAATCGGTAGGGCGATCGGTGGATCAACAATCAACCCGTTGGGATCCCCGAGGGTAGGATCCCACGTTGGGGCCTTGCAGCGGGTTAATAGACCTAGAGGGATGGGAGTTTATGTCTCGGTAGGGTGGCTCTATGGGTGTATCGTACCCTTAGTCGGTGGGAAGATCGGCGAATTGATCGGTAGGGCGATCTATAGGTCACCGATCAACCCGTTGGTATCCTACAGGAAGGGATCCCATGTTGGGACCTTACGTTGGGTTAATAAACCCATAGGGATGGTAGTTTTTATCTCTGTAGGGTGGCTCTACGGGTGCATCGTACCCTTAGTCGGTGGGAAAATCGGTGAATTGATCGATAGGGGGATCGGTGGGTCACCGATCAACCCGTTGGGATCCCCCAGGGGTGGGATCCCGTGTTGGGGCCTTACGCCAGGTTAATAGACCCAAAGGGATGGGATTTGATTCGGGAAGGTGGCTCTAATGGTGCATCGTATCTTTAGTCGATGGGGCAATCGGTGAATTGATCGATAGGGCGATCGGTGGATTACCGATCAACCCTTTGGGATCTCCCGGGGGTGGGATCCCGCATTGGGGCCTTATGCTGGGTTAATAAACCAGGAGGGATGAGAGTTTTTATCTCGGTAGGGTGGCTCTATGGGTGAATCGTACCCTTAGTCGGTGGAAAGATCGGTGAATTGATCGGTAAGGCGATCGGTAGATCACCGATCAACCCGTTGGGATCCCACAGGGTCGAATCCCATGTTGGGACCTTATGTCGGGTTAATAAACCCATAGGGATGGTAGTTTTTATCTTGATAGGGTGGCTTTACGGGTACATCGTACCCTTAGTCGGTGGGCCAATCGGTGAATTGATCGGTAGGGGGATCGGTGGGTCACCGATCAACCCGTTGGGATCCCCTTGGGTTGAGATCCTGTGTTGGGGCCTTTCGCTGGGTTAATAGACCCAGAGGGATGGGAATTGATTCGGGAAGGTGGCTCTAAGGGTGCATCGTACCCTTAGTCGGTGGAGCAATCGGTGAATTGATCGGTAGGGCAATCGGTGGATCACCGATCATCCCGTTGGGATTCCCCGAGGGTGGGATCCCACCTTGTGGCCTTATGCCGTTGAGAAGATCGGTAGGGTGGCTCTAGGGGTGCATCATACCCTTAGTCGGTGGGAAGATCGGTGAAATGATCGGTTAGGCGATCGGTGGGACACCGATCAACCCGTTGGGATCCCCTGGTGGTGGATCCCATGTTTGGACCTTACTTCAGGTTAATAGACTTAGAGGAATGGAGTTTTTGTCTCCGTAGAATGGCTCTATGATAGCGTCGTACCCTTAGTAGGTGGGGTGATCGGTGAATTGATAAGTGGGGCAATCTGTGGGTCACCGATCAATCCGTTGGGATCCCCAAGGAGTGGGATCTCATGTTGGGGCCTTATGCCAGGTAAATACACCTGGAGGGATGGGAGTTTTTTTCTCGATAGGGTTGCTCTATGGTGCATCGTACTCTTAGTCAGTGGAAAGGTCGGTGAATTGATCGGTAGGGCAATCGGTGGGTCACCGATAAACCCGTTGGGATCCCCCAGTGGTGGGATCCTGCATTGGGGCCTTATGCCGGGTTAATAGACTCAGAGGGATGGAGTTTTTATCTCAGTAGGATGGCTCTACTGGTGCGTCGTACCCTTAGTCGGTGGGGCGATCGGTGAATTGATCGGTAGGGGGATCGGTGGGTTACCGATCAACCCGTTGGGATCCCCTAGGTGTGGCATCCCATGTTGGGGCATTACGCTAGGTCAATAGACCCAGAAGGATGGGAGTTGATTCAGTAAGGTGGCTTTAAGGGTGCATCATACCCTTAGTCGGTTGGGCAATTGGTGAATTGATCGGTAGGGTCACCGATCAACCCGATAGGATCCCTTGGGGTTGGGATCCAGCATTGGGGCCTTACGCCGAGTTAATAGACCCAGAGGAATGAGAGTTATTATCTCGGTAGTGTGGCTCTAGGGGTGCATCGTACCCTTAGTCGGTGGGGCGATCGTTGAATTGATCGGTAGGGCGATCGGTGGGTCACCGATAAACCTGTTGGGATCCCTCGGGGGTGGGATCCCATGTTGGGGCCTTACGTCGGGTTAATAGACCCAGAGGGATGAGATTTTTTGTCTCGGTAGGGTGGCTCTAATGGTACATCGTACCCTTAGTCGGTGGGGTGATCGGTGAATTGATCGGTTAGGAGATCGATGGGTCACCGATCAACCCATTGGGATCCCCTAGGGGTGGGATCCCGCGTTGGGGTCTTATGCTGGAATAATAGACCCGGAAGGATGGTAGTTGATTCGGGAAGGTGGCTCTGAGGGTGCATCGTACCCTTAGTCGGTAGAACAATCGGTGAATTGATTGGTAGGGCGATCAGTGGATCACCGATCAACTCGTTAGGATCTCCTAGAGGTGGGATCCCACGTTGGGGCCTTACGCTGGATTAATAGACCAAAAGGGATGGGATTTTTTATCTTGGTAGGATGGCTCTAAGGGTGCATCATACTCTTAGTCGGCAGGGCGATCGATAAATTGATCAGTAGGGCGATCGATGGGTCACCGATCAACCCGTTGGGATCCCATAGGGTAAGATCTCATGTTGGGGCCTTACGCCGGGTTAATAGACCCATAGGTATGGGAGTTGATTCGGGAAGGTGGTTCTAAGGGTGCATCGTACCCTTACTCTGTGGGATAATCGGTGAATTGATCGGTAGGGCAATCGGTGGGTCACCGATCAACCCATTGGGATCCCCTAGGGGTTGGATCCCACGTTGGGGCCTTACACTGGGTTAATAGACCCGGAGGGATAGGAGTTTTTATCTTAGTAGAGTGGCTCTAGGGGTGCATCGTATCCTTAGTCGGTGGAGGGATCGGTGAATTGATCGGTAGGGCAATCGGTGGGTCACCAATCAACCCGTTTAGATCCTTTGGGGGTAGGATCCCATGTTGGGGCCATACACAGGTTTAATAGACCCAGAGGGATGGGAGTTGATTCGGGAAGGTGGCTCTAATGGTGCATTGTACCTTTATTCGGTGGGGCAATCGGTGAATTGATCGAGAGGGCGATCGGTGGGTCACTGATAACCCCTTGGGATCCCTCGAGAATGGGATCCCACATTGGTCCCTGTGCTAGGTTAATAGACTCGGAGGGATGGGATTTTTTATCTCAGTAGGGCAGTTCTAGGGATGCATCGTACCCTTAGTCGATGGTGCGATCGGTGAATTGATCGGTAGGGCGATCGATGGGTCACCGATCAAGCTGTTGGGATCCCCCGAAGTGGAATCCCACATTGGGGCCTTACCCTGGGTTAATAGATATAGAGGAATGGGAGTTTTTGTCTCGGTAGGTTGGATCTAGGGGTGCATCGTACCCTTAGTCAGTGGGGCGATTGTTGAATTGATCGGTAGGGCAATCGGTGGATCACCAATAAACCCGTTGGGATCTCTCAGAGGTAGGATCCCGCATTGGGGCCTTACACCGGGTTAATAGACCCGGAAGGATGGGATTTTTTGTCTCGGTAGTGTGGCTCTAGGGGTGCATCGTACCCTTAGTCGGTGGGGCGATCGGTGAATTGATCGGTGGGTCACTGATCAACCCGTTGGGATACCCCAGGGGTGGGACCCGTGTTGAGGCCTTAGCCGGATTAATAAACCCAGAGGGATGGGATTTTATTTGGGAAGGTGGCTCTATGGGTGCATCGTACCCTTAGTCGATGGTGCAATCAGTGAATTGATCGGTAAGGCGATCGGTGGTTCACCGATCAACCCGTTAGGATCCCCTAGGTGTAGAATCCCACATTGGGGCCTTACGCCGGGTTAATAGACCCGAAGGGATGGGAGTTGATTTGGAAAGATGGCTCTAAGGGTGCATCGTACCCTTAGTCGGTGGGACAATTGGTGAATTGATCGGTAGGGCGATCAGTGGGTCACCGATAAACCCGTTGGGATCCCCAGGAGGTGTGATCCCACGTTGGTTCCTTATGCCGGTTAATAGACCAGGAGGGATGGGATTTTTTTTCTTGGTAGGGTGGCTCTAAGGGTGCATCGTACCCTCAGTCGGTGGGATGATCGGGAATTGATCGGTAGAGCGACCGGTGGGTCACCGATCAACCCGTTGGGATCCCTCTGAGGTGAGATCCCGTGGGGCAATATGCCGGGTTAATAGACCTGGAGGGATAGGAGTTGATTTGGAAAGGTGGCTCTAAGGGTACATCGTACCCTTAATCGGTGGGGCAATTGGTGAATTAATAGGTAGGGCGATCGGTGGGTCACCGATCAACCCGTTGGGATCCCCCGGGGGTGGGATCACGCATTGGGGCCTTACACCGGGTTAATAGTGTTGGCAATTGGATCGTTTGGTTCAACGTGATCGTTAGGAATATCAGGCAAACAATCAGCGGAAGCAGTTAAAATATATTTACCGTACTTCTGGGTTGATGTAGAGGATGAATCGCTGCAGAGAACTACCTCTGATCTTTTACTGTATGTCCCAAGTGTGATCCTGCTGTTGTGTGGGCAACAGTCTGCAGGATCTCTCAATCTGCTTCTTTCCCTTCTCACATCAAAAGAGGCGCATGAATACTTAGGGTTCCAAGAAGCTGAGTTCACTTATATACTGGGCTACAGCAGGGATCAGGAGGAGAATTGGAGTTGGGCCTCCATTGGATTAAATATCCAAGCTTAGCCTAAAACTTATATTTAACCCAATAATAATAATAAAGTCCACAAAATTATTATTACTGCACTACCCACTCCAACCCAAAATTACATTTTGGGATCCTTCTTATTATGAGCCCGATGGTCTCCCCATGTTTAAGATATACAATGTCCATTAATTAATTAAGTTACTGGCAACTCAAATTAATTAATATCTCATCCGAGAGTAGTACCACTCAACCTTATTATCATGCCGGAAATTAATCCACTTGCAAGATTTACATGATAAACCTTATGAGCTCCTCAAGGGGACATCATCAACCTAAGACGGACATGGATTCCTTCTACAATCAACAGCACACCATAGATACAGCACTACTTCCCAACTCACTGAGTTTGTTGATTTAATACTTATAAATCTCACCCATTGATGAATCAAAGAAATACATACTGCCCTACGTCTCGAGGTTATTGTATAGAGATTAAGAGCACGAACTTCCATAATAACAGAGATCAAGTTCTTCTATAAGTCAGTATAAGTCGAACGATCTCAGGCGATCCTACTCAATACACAAAGAGTGCACTAATGTGATTCTATAGCTAAGACAAGCTAATACCGTACCACACTACAACCATACCGATAGAGAGTCCCCATCTATCTCGGTTGTGAGCATCTGTTTATACTTTATAAGAAAACCAATAATATGATCTTCCGCGTGTTGTCGCACAACATATTATCTACAGTATAAAGTAAATGGACTATTGCACCATGCATAAATTATAAGATGCAATCATTTGATCATTTGATTCTCATTTCAAATTAATTGTTATAACATTGTTCATACTAAAGCTAGACTTTTAGTATACAATTCAACAATCTCCCACTTATACTAAAAGACTATGTTGTCATGTCTTCTGCCATACATCTGATTCCTACTCCCACTACACGACCATTAAAAGCTCTTGCCTTAAGGTCCTTGTAAATGAATATACTAGGTTATCATCCGATACAATCTAGGCGACAACAACCTTTCCCTCATCATATGATTTCTCGTAACAGGTGGTAATCGCGCTCCATGTGTTTAATTGCCTTATGGACTCGTGATTCTTTCAAGTTTGCAACTGCACCAATATCATCAATGTAAATTGTGATAACCTTGGGCAAACTTAGAAATACTTCAAAGTCCATCATGAAGTCTCTAGAGTCATATAGATACTTTGGCAGCCTCATAGGCTCTAATTTATCATCTTTCCATGATGGAGTCCGGAGTCTGAAATATATTTCTATATAACACTCCTCCACATTATGACTCTACTTGCTAATATTAAACACATAACCTTTGAGGTGAATTTACTGCCGTCCAATCTGACTAAAAAATCTGAATCTTCGTAATCCACAAGAAGCAGTGAATCTGTCCAGTAAGTCCACATATAATTTCCAGTCCTTCTCAGGCACTTTATATATGTCTTACCAGAGTTCATCATTCTTGTTCCGAATTACGCTGATACCCACTATTCATGCGTTCAGCAAAACAGATATACAACCTCGTTCATAGCATTTCTTAAATTAAGCTTCCTTATTCGCCGAAGCATAAGGAACCGCTTTCATCTCCTTTATCTTCTTTTTGTGTCTCAAAGACACATTCACATAGATAAATACACATGCTAAACGAATATGGACTGTATCATTTTATGAAACTTGAGATAAGCATAACATCCTTTCTTGTGATCCGTATTACTGTGATCAAAAGGATATTTTTGCTTTTCTTAAGTTCTTCATAGCATACCACTTTATCAACCATACTCATACGCCCGATAATGCTCTTTCATTGTCTCCAATGAGCAAGATACTATCTATGTATAGTACAAGAAACACCACCACGTTTCCGTCACTCTTTACAACAGACAAGACTCATCCGCTCATTGATTTAAATCCATGCCACTGGATTACCTAATCAAAATAGATGCTTTACGATCTCAAAACTTGCTTTAGTCCATTGCTGGACACTTTTAAGCTTACTACCAAAATGCTATTAGCACTTTGCAATGAATCACCCTGGTTGCTTCACATAGATATTTTCCTCAAGACTTCCATCAGGAAAGCTATCTTGACATCTATTTGTTGTTCCTCATAGTTCAATATGAGCAGCAATAAATAAAAGAATTTGGATCAACTTAAACATAGCTACCAGCGAACATGTTTCCTTATAATCAAACCATTTCTTTATGAGTACACCATTTCGCAACAAGCTTTGCTTCCAAGGTTTTCACCTTTCCGTATGATCCTCTTTTATTTCCTATGACCACTTGCAATGGCTTTTTCATCATTTAGTGGTCCTTTAAGCTCTAGACTTAATTTACAATCCGTAGATTCTATTTCAACATTCATTGCAACTTACTAAGATTTTGCATTTTAATCTTGTAGCGCTACGTCGTATCCGTGGAACAATACCATGTTTACTAGGGATCAAGTCTCACGACTCTCCAAAAACATATTTTATGCGTTGTCAAACAACCCTCCCACTACGACAAGGCACTACATGTAATTGTGTAACAGACGTGACACGCGTTGCAGTTTACCTTGTGGTATATCCTCTTGTACACTTGGTACTTTAACTTTGTGTTTTCCTCTCACTTCCTTTAGAACAACTCATACATGGGTTTGTGATTTATTACATAGTCCTTTTTCAAAAAATCCGATGTTTGTGTTGACAATCACCCTTCAATCTTTTGAACTAAATAAATCACCCTTCATTTTTCTAGGATGTCCCACAAACAGACAAAATGTTTTACGAATTACTATATCTAGGGCATATCCATAAAATGAATTTAATTATTCCAAATAATTCATCATCTATCTAATCATAACCATAAGGGACTTACACCTTCTATCCACCACACCTTTCAGCTGGGGCTCGCCTGGTGTAGACTACTTGAGATTTAATCTCAACTTCTGATTCATAGCTCCTAACTATCCTAAGAGGTATTTACCATCACGATTGAATCGTAATGATTTGATATATTTTTCATGACGCTTCACTGTACCAGTCTTGCAATTCTTGAATTAATCAAAGAACTTAGACATGCAGTGCATCAAATAAATATATCGGTATCTAGAATAATTTTTGAATATTCATAACCACCTCTAGCCTGAATAATATTAGGTCCGCTTGAATCAGAATGAACTAATTCCAACATATATATCTTTGGCTCTACACCCCACAGCCTTGAAAAGGCAGTTAATCATTTTTACTTCCAAGCAAGACTCGCAAGTCTGATAGTTTCTACTTCAGATAAACCTTACGATCTATCGGCTATCAACTTTTGAATCCTACTTAAGTAAAATGAACTAGTCTTTAGACGCCAAATGTATGTTTAGTTCATCTTCGAAGGTTCCTTTTTCTTACTAATATTAGAAGATGCATTATTAATTACTATTTATTGCATCTGTGGGATGAACATGATTTAAGAGTATACATATTATCCACCAACGTACTATAACAGATTATAACCTCATTCCTCATCACTATGACCATGTCATTTAAATGAAATGAAGTATCCATCCATTAATGCATAGAAATTGAAATCAAATTCTTTCTATGAAAACGTACGTAAAGACAATTTCTCATAATCAATTGTTTATTCTTATCATGAGATAAATAAACAACTCCCACTACAATAGCCACTACCTTTGTAGTTTTACCCATGTCATAACAATCTTATCCTTACTTAATGATAAACATTTAGTGATTCCTGTATCTACTTACTTCGTGTCAGTAGATGCCATCACTAATCATGTTTAAACAACTAGTGAATAAGATATTAAACTTGTTCACATTATGATGAAAATGACTTTTCTTTGCCACATGTTTTTTCAGAAGTTTCCCACCATATACATCCTCTTGTAATTCAGGTGGAACTTACTCAAAACATCTTGGCAATTATGGAGAATTAAATTGACTTAGGTTTCCCCTTCAACTTCTATTCCATAATCTTCTAATTCATTCATCGAATTCTATCTTGATCTATCACCTTTTAAATTACTCGAGTATCCGAAGAGTTACATGAGACCATCATATTTCTATGAACCTCTCATCTCTTCACTAGAGACATTAACAGGCATCATGAGGCGTCCTATGTGAGAACACATTTTTATTTTCTTAAGCAGTAATTTTCAAAACCAAGATTCTTTTCTAATCATCTAATTTGGACGAGTAAATATAATGTCTTTTAGTTAACAATTAGTGAAATAAAACCATTCGAAATTCAGAGAATCAAAAATAAATATTCCGATCAAATCTTTAAATTTTATCCTTTTATATTGATTCCCTCAAAACAATATAAAAATAAAATTCACCGACATCTCAAGCACCGTGAGTCTGCAAGCCACGTTAGTGTGGACGTTTACAAACCCGAACATTTACAAGAGAAGGTTTTACCCATTAATTTCATTTGTCAACCTAACTTTATGACAAAATAATTAATAGTCGGTTCCTTTTTAGCCATGCAAATAATAGCAGTGACTCCGTTGGGGAGGATACTAATTATTTACATCTAAGTGTACACCATTATTTGATCCCAAGTCCACTGCGCGAGCTTGTGTGCCTTACAGTTGGAGAAGTACACACGCACTCGGATAGCTTCCTACAATCATCAATTATAAGTTTGTACTAGTGAACCGCACACAAACTCTCCCGTTAGGGAGGAAGGCCAATGCCAACACGCAAGTTTGTGTGCCACATTACAAACAATAATTATTAATGAAGTCTGTACCAGTGATCCATGAATAAACTCATCCGTTGAGGAGGAAGGCCTATTGCCAACATGCAAGTTTACTCACATCACTTACAAACCAATAATGGAGGCCGCGGGAATTAATTATACCGATCCCCTCTCCCACTTAATTATTTAACACCGAGGGTTTTTAACATGCATATAATATTTCAGAATAAAATATACATCTTAGCATGCTTCTATTAACAGCAATTTAAATAAATAAATCACATAGAACATGCCTTATAAATATACAACAATAATTGACAATTAAATCAATTAATCAGTTATATAACAAAATTAATTGCATAAAATGTTGGATCAAATAAATGGCCCAGCGGAGCCAAGCATCAATAGCATAAAAATGAGCAGCCCATTAATAAATTAATAAAGCCCATTTAGCCTGCCATTATAATGCATGAAAAATCCAGCCCATTTATAAAACCAGGCCCAACATGATACCCACAATTAAAGAAATGAGCCTACCAAGCCCACTGGCACAAGCCCATTAATATAAAACAGGCCCAGCTGAGAACCCCAAACATCAAGCCCATTGCCACCTCAATAAAATTGGGCCCAACTGGCCCAAAGGCAACATCAAGGCAGCCCAAAACCATAATGCTGCCCTAGAAATTAATTCAGCCGCAACAATCACACAGACCTTATGCAGGCACGACTTGGTGACCGCTGCTCTCGACGTTCATGCCGTCAGCTCACCGGAGTCATGCTAGTCTGCCCGCCGTCCGCACACATCAATTCAAGCCTGCATCATGCCGTCAGCCTTAACACGCTCGCCCTGCAACCAGCCTATCCGGACGACCAACCCTTGCCGGTCTCGTCAGCCGCCCATTGCCAAGTCATTTTTTGTTGCTGGAAACACCTACCGAGATGAATGCCGGCATCAATCAGGTGGTCGCCGGTCATTTCCAGCCACGCCTGCAACGAGCTGCTACCATGCCCAGCAACGCAGTGCCTCCATCAACGAAACTGCCACTACGATGCAACGCGATCAGCGTCGCCACGTCGCTGCCTGCTTCACGATCAACCTTGCTGCAGCCACTCATGTTCTCTAACGGGCCAACCTGAGTCTGAACCCCGGTCTGCAACGCTAATTGCTACCACAATCAAGCAATCACATTGTCGAAAATTTTTGGCCGCCTTCACCCACTAGAGCCTACCATCGCTCTAGCAAGCCGCGGTGGTTACAGACCTGCCCGGAATCCATCAGACGCCATCTGCTGCAGCCTCATCCAACCGCAGCGGTCGCCTGAATCCTTGCTATCCGCAACTCGCTGCCTGTACGAGCCGATCTCCATCAAGAAATTAACTACAGTCTGCAGCGCTGACAATCAATGCCGTAGCATCGCCTTCTCCCATCAGTCTGCCTGACTCACACTTTGTCGCTTTCTTTCACCCATCAAGCCGTGTGTGTGTGAGAGTCGCGTACAGTAGGCAAATCTTTCACCAGTGGTTTATCCATGTGTGTACAGAGCATTCAATACAATAAACACACACCCATATTATCGACAAAACACACATATGATTTAAGGATTATTCAAACATATGCCAAACCCTAATCACATGCTTTATATCAATGATTATAATCATAGGATCTTCACAAATAATACAAAATTATTCAAATCCTAATTCACAAGCTATCTATACGACAAGTAATTCACGTATAGCACGTAAATTTTACCTAACGTCTCACGTTTCACCATGAAACCAACGCTCTGATACCAATTGTTGGCAATTGGATCATTTGGTTCAACGTGATCGTTAGGAATATCAGGCAAACAATCAGTGAAAGCAGTTAAAATATGTTTACCGTACTTCTGGGTTTATGTAGAGGATGAATCGCTGCAGAGAACTACCTCTGATCTTCTACTGTATGTCCCAAGTGTGATCCTGCTGTTGTGTGGGAAATAGTCTGCAGGATCTTTCAATCTGCTTCTTTCCCTTCTCACGTTAAAAGAGGCGCAAGAATACTTAGGGTTCCAAGAAGCTGAGTTCACTTATATACTGGCTACAGTAGGGATCAGGAGGAGAATTAGAGTTGGGCCTCCATTGGATTAAATATCCAAACTTAGCCCAAAGCTTATGTTTAACCCAATAATAATAATAAAGTCCACTAAATTATTATTACTGCACTACCCACTCCAACCCAAAATTATGTTTTGGGCTCCTTCTTATTATGAGCCCGATGGTCTCCCCATGTTTAAGATATACAATGTCCATTAATTAATTAAGTTACTGACAACTCAAATTAATTAATATCTCATCCAAGAGTAGTACCACTCAACCTTATTATCATGCCGGAAATTAATCCACTTGCAAGATTTACATGATAAACCTTATGAGCTCGTCAAGGGGACATCATCAACCTAAGACGAACATGGATTCCTTCTACAATCAACAGCACACCATAGATACAGCACTACTTCCCAACTCACCGAGTTTGTTGATTTAATACTTATAAATCTCACCCATTGATGAATCAAAGAAATACATACTGCCCTACGTGTCGAGGTTATTGTATAGGGATTAAGAGCACGAACTTCCATAATAACAGAGATCAAGTTCTTCTATAAGTCAGTATAAGTCGAATGATCTCAGGAGATCCTACTCAATACACACGAGTGCACTAATGTGATTCTATAGCCAAGACAAGCTAATACCGAACCACACTACAACCATACCGATAGAGAGTCCCCGTCTATCTCGGTTGTGAGTATCTGTTTATACTTTATAAGAAAACTGATAATATGATCTTCCGCGTGTTGTCGCACAATATATTATCTACAGTATAAAGTAAAGGGACTATTGCACCATGCATAAATTATAAGATGCAATCATTTGATCATATGATTCTTATTTCAAATTAATTGTTATAATATTGTTCATACTAAAGCTAGACTTTTAGTATACAATCCAACAAATAGACTTGGAGGGACGGGATTTTTTATCTCAGTGGGGTGGCTCTATGGGTGCATCGTACCCTTAGTCGGTGGAAAGATCGGTGAATTGATCGGTAGGACGATCGGTGGGTCACCAATCAACCCTTTGGGATTCCACAGAGTGGGATTCTACGTTTGGACCTTACGCCAGGTTAATAAACTCGGAGGGATTGGATTTTTTTTCTCGGTAGGGTAGCTCTAACGGTGCATCGTACCATTAGTCGGTGGGGCGATCGGTGAATTGATCGGTTAAGCGATCGGTGGGTCACCGATCAACACGTTAGGATCCCCTAGGAGTGGGACCCTGCGTTGGGGCCTTACGCCGGATTAATAGACCTGGAGGGATGGGATTTTATTTGGGAAGGTGGCTCTAAGGGTGCGTCGTACCCTTAGTCGGTGGTGCAATAGGTGAATTGATCGGTAGGGCGATCGGTGGGTCACCGACTAAGGGTACGATGCACCCTTAGAGCCACCTTCCCGAATCAACTTCTATCCCTCTGGGTCTATTAACCCAGCGTAAGGCCCCAATACGGGATCCCACCCCTGAGGGATCCCAATGGGTTTATCAGTGACCCACCGATAGCCTTACCGATCAATTCACCGATCACCCCACCGACTAAGGATACGATGCATCCCTAAAGCCACCCTACCGAGATAAAAGCTCCCATTTCTCTGGGTTTATTAACCCGGCGTAAGGCCCTAACTCGGGATCCCACTCCTGGGGGATCCCAACGGGATGATCGGTGACCCACAGGTCCCCCTACCGATCAATTCACTGATCACTCCAACAATTAAGGGTACGATGCACCCCTAGAGTAAGGCCCCAATATGGGATCCTACCCTGTGGTATCCCAACGGGTTGATCGGTGACCTACCGATTGCCCTACAGATCAATTCAACGATCTTTCCACCGACTAAGGGTATGATGCACCCATAGAGCCACCCTACCAAGATAAAAAATCCCATTCTTCTAGGTCTATTAACTTGGCGTAAGGCCCCAATGCCGGATCCCACCCCCGGGAAATCCCAACGGGTTGATCGGTGACCCACCGACTAAGGGTATGATGCACCCTTAAAGCCACCTTCCCGAATCAACTCCCATCCCTCTAGGTTTATTGACCCGACTTAAGGCCCTTACATGGGATCCTACTCCTAAGGGATCCAAACGGGTTGATCGGTGACCCATCGATCCCCCTACCGATCAATTCACGGATAGCCCCACCGACTAAGGGTACGATACACCCATAGAGCCACCCTACCAAGATAAAAACTCCCATCCCTTCAAGTCTATTAACCCAACGTAAAGCCCCAATGTAGGATCCCACTCCTTGGGGATCCCAACGTGTTGATCGGTGATCCATCGATCACCCTACCAATCAATTCACTGATTGCTCCACCGACTAAGGATACGGTGCACCCTTAGAGACATCTTCCCAAATCAACTCCCATCCCTCCGGGTCTATTAACCAGGCATAAGGCCCCAATGCAGAATCCCACTCCTTGGGGATCCCAACGGGTTGATCGGTGACCCACTGATCACCCTACCGATCAATTCACTGATCGCCCCACCGACTAAGGGTACGACGTACCCGTAGAGCCATTCTACCGAGACAAAAACTCCATCCCTCTGAGTCTATTAACCTGGCATAAGGTGCCAATGTTGGATCCCACCACGGGGGGATCCCATTGGGTTGATCGGTGACCCACCGATCGCCCTACCGATTAATTCACCGATCTTCCCACCAACTAAGGGTACGATGACCCATAGAGTCACCCTACTGAGAAAAAAAATCCCATCCCTTAGGGTCTATTAACCTGGCATATGGCCCCAATGCGGGATCTCACTCCTTGGGGATCCCAACGGGTTGATCGGTGACCTACCGATCGCCCTACCGATCAATTCACCGATCGCCACACCGACTAAGGGTAAGACGCACCTGTAGAGCCATTCTACCAAGAAAAAACTCGATCCCTCTGAGTCTATTAACTCGGCGTAAGGCCCCAACATGGGATCCCATCACCTGGAGATGCCAACGGGTTGATCGGTGACCCACCGATCTCCCTACCGATCAATTCACCGATCTTCCCATAGACTAAGGGTACGATGCACCCATAGAGCCACCCTACTGAGACAAAAACTCCCATCCCTCTGAGTCTATTAACCCAACGTAAGGACCCAACATGGGATCCCACTCCCGAGGGATCCCAACGGGTTGATCGGTGATCCACTGATTGCCCTACCGATCAATTCACCTATTGCCCCACCGACTAAGGGTACGATGCACCCTTAGAGCCACCATCCCGAATCAACTCCTATCCCTCTGGGCCTATTAACCCAGCGTATGGTCCCAACGTGGGATCTCACCCTAGGGGGATCCAAACGGGTTGATCGGTGACCCACCGATCGCCCTATCGATCTATTCACCGATCGCCCCACCGACTAATGGTACGATGCACCCTTAGAGCCACCCTACAAAGAAAAAAACTCCTATTCCTTTGGGTCTATTAACCCAGTGTAAGGCCCTAACACGGGATCCCACCCCTGAGAGATCCCAAAGAGTTATCGGTGACCCACCGATTGCCCTAAAGATCAATTCACCGACTGCCCCATCAACTAAGGGAACGATGCACCCCTAGAGCCACCCTACAAACATAAAAACTCCCATTCCTCTGGGTCTTTTAACCCGGCATAAGGCCCCAATGCTGGATCCCACCCCTGGGGGATCCCAACGAGTTGATCGGTGACCCACCGATAGCCCTACCGATCAATTCACCTATTGCCCCACCGACTAAGTGTTGGATTGTATACTAAAAGTCTAGCTTTAGTATGAACAATATCATAACAATATTTGAAATGAGAATCATTGATCAAATGATTGCATCTTATAATTTATTTTATATGCATGATGCAATAGTCCATTTACTTTATACTGTAGATAATATGTTGTGCGACAACTCGCAGAAGGTCATATTATCGGTTTCCTTATAAAGTATAAACAGATGCTCACAACTGAGATAAACGGGGACTCTCTATCAGTATGGTTGTAGTGTGGTTTGGTATTAGCTTGTCTTGGCTATAGAATCACATTAGTGCACTTGTGTGTATTGAGCAGGACCGCCTGAGATCGTTCGACTTATACTGACTTATAGAAGAACTTGATCTCTGTTATTATGGGAGTTCATGCTCTTAATCCCTATACAATAACCTCGACACGTAGGGCAGTATGTATTTCTTTGATTCATCAATGGGTGAGATTTATAAGTATTAAATCAACCAACTCGGTAAGTTGGGAAGTAGTGTTGTATCTATGGTGTGCTGTTGATTGTAGAAGGAATCCATGTCCGTCATAGGTTGATGATGTCCCCTTGAGGAGCTCATAAGGTTTATCATGTAAATGGTGCAAGTGGATTAATTTCCGGCATGATAATAAGGTTGAGTGGTACTACTCTCGGATGAGATATTAATTAATTTGAGTTGTCAGTAACTTAATTAATTAATGGACATTGTATATCTTAAACATGGGGAGACTATCTGGCTCATAATAAGAAGGAGCCCAGAATATAATTTTGGGATTGGACGGGTAGTGCAGTAATAATATTTTAGTGGACTATATTATTATTATTGGATTTAATTAAAAGCTTTGGGCTAAGCTTGGTTAATTAAATTCAATTGAGGACCAGCCTAATTTCTCCTCCTGGTCCCTGCTGTAGCCCAACTATATAAGTCATCTCAGCTCCTGTTAACCCTAAGTCAGTGCCTCATTTGACAGTTAGAAAAGAACAGGAGCAGATTGAGAGAATCCTGTGGATTGTTGCCCACACAACAGCAGGATTCGACTTGGGACATACAGCAGAAGATTGAGAGGTGGTTCTCTACTGTTCATCCACTACATCAACCCAGAAGTACGGTAAACACGTTTAAATGGCTTCCGCTATTTTTGTTTATCTGAAATCCTAACGATCACGTTGAACCGCACGATCCAATTGCCAACAAATTGGTATCAGAGCGTTGGTTTCGTGGTGATACGTGAATCGTAAGGTTGGGTTTTAAGTGATTATGTGATTATTGGATATAATCTAGTTGTAATTGCTTATCGTGGTTAATTGAAAGCATGTATTAAATTGGTTATATGATTACATGGATTAATCTATAAATAATCAGAAGGGTTTTAGATTTTTTTTTAATTATCCATGAAATCCTATGGTTTTGTTGGATGTTATGTTCCTGTATGCTTTCTGTTTGGACATGTTGTTTCGCACACACTCTCGGTGATCACGACATGAGTGGGTTTCCAAAGTACGACAACATTGGTGGCGTTATTGGTGTTGACCGCCTGGTGAGAGGTCGGCTGCCCGGCGGCGTGTCGAAGACTGTCGGTCGACAGGGCTGAAGGTGATCCCCGTGTGTGGTGTCGGTGTCTGGATGGTGCTGGAAGCGGCGCGACTGGACAGACCAGAACAGAAGGTCCCGGGTGAGTTCACGCCGATCCCGGTCGGATCGGAGATGATCGGTGACACTCGAGACTGGTGGATGGCGCTGATGATCCCAATCGACGAAGAGCTCTGGCTGGGCGATTCGAGGTAGATCCAGACGGATCAGGGCAGATCAATGAAGATCCGGCGGCACTGCTGGTGGTTGTTGGCACGAAAAATCGTGCGACTGACGGAGTGGTGGCAGGCGGCGCTCGGCGTCATGGCTACTGGATCTCTATTGCACGGCTGGCGACGGCAAGGTCAGCGATGGCAGGTGACTGGGCGGCGCGTTGGACTCCGTCGTGTCTCGCCGAAGTGATGCGTTTTGTCGATCTGGAAAGTCTGCATGCGCGACTGTTGGTCGGCGATAGCGCGGCAATCACTAACGGCTGTCGGTGCGGCTCCGATTGGCTGTCGATGGTGGCTGGCTGGCGCGGCATTGCTGGAAGGTCTGGCGTCTGGTGAGGATGGTTGCAGGCGCGTGTCGAGGGTCAGTCTCGATGGAGTCTTGACGGCGCGTCTCCGGCGGAGCTGTCGGGTCTTGACGGCGCCAGACGAACTCCGGCCCCGAGAGCAGCTTCTGGCGGATGCGCCGGTGTGCACTGGGTGTTGAAGCTGGTCGTTGCTGGCGTTAATCTAGGGCAGCAAGCAAATGGGCTGGGCCATTTTTTTAATTGTTGGCAAATGGATTTTGGGCATGTGTTCAGTTGGACCCAATTTAATTGAGTTGGCAATGGGCTTGTTGTGTTGGGTGTCTCAGCTGGGCCCAATTTTAATTAAAATGGATATGGGCTGTTGGACCTTAACTGCTGGACTAATTTATTTTAATTAATTGTGGGTAATGGGCCAAGCATGATAAATTAATTAATTATATTAATGGGCTAATTTTGTGCTGGTGGGCTTGGTGGATTTAATTTGATTTTGGGCTAAGATTATGGGCCATGGATAATGGGCTTGATTAATTATTTAATCTGCTGCTCATTTTGTGCTTATTTGTTGCTCTTGAGGCCCAAATTAATTGATCCACTATTTATACAATTAATTATGTTATATAACTGATTAATTGATTTAATTGTCAATTATTGTTGTATATGTGAAAGGCATGTTCTATGTGATTTATTCATTTAAATTGCTGTTAATAGAAACATGCTAGAATGTATATTTTATCTGAATATTATATGCATGTTAAAAACCCTCGGTAATTAAATAACTAAGTGGGAGAGGGGATTGGTTATTAATTCCCGAGGCCTCCATTATTGGTTTGTTAGCAATGTGAATAGACTTGCGCGTCGGCATTAGAACCTTCCTCCCCATCAGATGAGTTTATTCATGGATTGCTGGACCAGACTTCATTATATAATTACGTTTGTAATGTGATGCATATGAACTTGCGCGTTGGCTTAGATCTTCCTCCCTATCGGATGAGTTTATATGCGATTCACTGGTACAAACTTGTAATTGATGACTGTAGGAAGTTATCCTAGCGCGTGTGCACTTCTCTATCTGTAAGGCACATAAGCTTGGGCCGCGGACTTGGGGTCAAATAATGGTGTACACTTAGATGTAAATAATAAGTATCCTCCCCATCGGAGTCACTGCTTTTATTTGCATGGCTAAAGAGGAACCGACTATTAATTATTTTGTCATAAAGTTAGGTTGACAAATGAAATTAATGGGTAAAACCTTCTCTTGTAAATGTTCGGGTTTGTAAACATCCACACTATCGTGGCTTGCAGACTCACGGTGCTTGAGATGTCGGTGAATTTTATTTTATATTATTTTGAGGGAATCAATATAAAAGAATAAAATTCGAAGATTTGATCGGAATATTTATTTGTGATTCTCTGAATTTCGAATGGTTTTATTTCACTAATTATTAACTAAAAGAAATTATATTTACTCGTCCAATATTAACTGATTAGAAAAGAATCTTAGTTTTGAACTTTACTGCTTAAGAAAATACATGTGTGTTCTCACAAAGGACGTCTCATGATGCCTATTAAAGTCTCTAGTGAAGAGATAAGAGGTTCATAGAAATATGATGGTCTCATGTAACTCTTCGGATACTTGAGTAAATTAAAAGGCAGAAGATCATGGTTCAATTGATGAATGAATTGGAAAAGCTTGGAATAGAAATTGAAAGGAAAACCTAAATCAATTTATTCTTCACAATTTGCCTGGATGTTTTGAGCAAGTTCTACCTGAAATACGAGAGATTGTATATGGTGGGAAACTTCTAACAAAACATGTGGCAAAAGAAAGCCATTTTTCATCATGATGTGAACAAGTTTAATATCTTATTTACTAATGGTTTAAACATGATTAGTGATGGGATCTACTGACTCGAAGTATGTAGATACTGAATCACTAAATGTTTATCACTGAGTAAGAATAAGATTTTTAATAACATGGGTAAAACTACAAAGGTAGTGGCTATTGCAGTGGAAGTTGTTTATTTATCTCATGATAAGAATAAACGATTGATTATGAGAAATTATCTTTTCGTACGTTTCATAGAAAGAATTTAATTTTGGTTTCTATGCATTAACGGATGGACACTTCATTTCATTTAAATGACATGGTCATAGTAATGAGGAATGAGGTTATAACCCGTTAAAGTACGTTGGTGGATAAAAAGTATACTCTTGAATCATGTACATCCCACAGATGCAATAAATAGTAATTAAATAATACATCTTCTAATATGAGTAAGAGAAAGGAACCTTCGGAGATGAACTAAACATACATTTGGCGTCTAAGACTAATTCATTTTACTTGAGTAGGATTCAAAAGTTGATAGCCGATAGACCGTAAGATTTATCTGAAGTGGAAACTATCGGACTTGCGAGTCTTGCTTGGAAGAAAAAAATGATTAACTGCCTTTTCAAGGCTGTGGGGTGTAGAGCCAAAGATATATATGTTGGAATTAGTTCATTCTAGTTCAAGCGAACCTAATATTATCCAGACGAGAGGTGGTTATGAATATTCGAAGATTATTCTGGAAATCAATATATTTATATGATGCACTGCATGTCTAAGTTCTTTGATTAATTCAAGAATTACAAGACTGGTACAGTGAAGCGTCATGAAAAATATATTAAGTCATTACGATTTAATCGTGATGGCGAATACCTCTTGGGATAGTTAGGAGCTATTAATCAGAAGTTGAGATTAAATCTCAAGTTAACTACACCGGGCATGCTGATGAGTGTGTAAATTCACAAGTTTGGCGCTATGTTTTGTGCTAGTTTTGGAGAGTTTTGATGTGGAAATAGGTGGAAAACCTATATATATTATGAAATAGCATGAATCAGGTGTTAGTGGAGCTATTTAAGTGTTTTCTTAGCAAAAATGGAGTGAAAGAGCCAAGAATCGAAGAGACGGAGTCGAAGCCACGCGAACCGCCCAAGAAGTAGGTGGGTTCGACCTGGCTGGAGGAGGGTTCGACCTCTCCAGCAGGTCGAACCAACGTTGCTGAACATACAGAGATGGGTTCGACCACGACTCAGTTGGTTCGACCTGGCCATCAGGTCGAACCATAGTCGAACCAGTTTGCAAGAAGGAGGATTCGACCACGACATTGGGGTTCGACTTGCCAGTTGGTCGAATCGGGAGAAAGAGTTGTCCAGTGCTGAGGTTCGACCTGGGGTTCGACCTATCCAGAAGGTCGAACCTATGCAGAATTCTTCCAGTAGTGGGGTTCGACCTGGGGTTCGACCTGTGGCTCGGGGTTTGACCTGTTTGACGTGGTCGAACCTATGTGCGAGAACTTACCTTATCCGGATTTTCGAGGACGAAACGCATGAGATCACTTAGAAAGCATATTCCAAGCCCTAGAGACGTGATTACAAGTATAAAAGGAGGCTCATACAGAGAATAAAGAGAGGTTTTGATCGTCAATCGTAGGAGAGAAAAGAGGAGAGGTGGTGATCCATCCGGAGGGCTGTGACAGAGGTTCGCTGAAGGTTCAAGTAAGAATGATTAATCTAACCATGATTGTTCCTAGATCAATCATGGGCTAGAACCACCTTGGTAGTTCTAGGGTTATGAAAGTTTCATGATGTAATTCGTGTTTCGTGTGTAAAACTCCGTACAACACTACCTGTGGTTTGTTTTATATAAGATTGCATATTTAATCCATACTCATAGTCGTTTTGTGCATCAATGATCATTGTGTAGAGTCTGAATACATGACATGGTTATTGATTGAGTGCGTTCACTACTGAGCAGGGTTTATCGTTATAATTCTAAGTGAAGGGATTTCGAAGTATTATTAGAACTGTCTTATATAAATATTCATGAATTGAATTGAATTCGGGTTGATGAATAGGATGAAGAGTATAACTTTATAGTACCTAAAAAGGGAGATCAAATCGGGTTAGATTCTAGACGTAGAAGATAATTGATTATGATAGTACCTAGAAAGGGGGGTGAAGCATATCTCTTGCTCCGATGTTATTCACACGTGTCAAGCGCATATTTACTTATGTCTATAGAGTAAACTTGCATGGTCTAGTGATGCGTCCACAAACCACAGGGCAGAGTCGGACACCATCACACGAAAATACGAATTACTAGTGAAACTGGATGACCCAACAAACTACCTATCATTCTTATTGATCACAACTCACTTCTCTCTACTCTTGCTATTCCTTTTGTTATTTCGATTAGAAGTTACTATCCATTAAACCTTTACAATTACCAACATAGTCTAAAATATACTAGAAGATCACAAAATTGATATTTATCCGTCCCGTGGGTTCGATATTGTAACTTGGTCATCTTCGCGACTACAATTGATATCTTTATACTTGAGGATTAATTTGTGTGTTGAGAAAACCCCTATCAAGTTCTTGGCGCCGTTGCCGGGGACGGCGTAAAATATCTTTTTTTGTGTTATTTCTAGTTTATTAGGACTATTTACCTTATTTGGTTGTTTTCTTTCTTATTCGTTTTAGGTGTATGCTCACAAGATCAAAGAAAGGTAATCTTGAACCGTATAATCCTGAGATTGAAGCATCATCAAGAAAGAAGAAGAAGAAGAAGAGCAAGGCAAAAATAATAGACCCAACTGAAGCTCTGAATTTTGGAGTTGAGGTTGACGAGCAGATTTCGCAAGCGATTGAGGCTACAACTGAAGTTAATTTGGAAGTAGTAACAGTCAACATGGCAGCGAATCCGGATAATCTAGCCATCCGTGAGGTTTTCAGAAATAATGGGGCTGGAAATTATGAGCTTTTAGGAGCAAGGGGAACTAACACAGCGTTCGATCTTCATCCCGCTCTTATTAGCATGATAAAAAGGAACTCCTTTTCAGGAGGGTCTTTCGAGAACATGAAGATGCTAGGAAGATCCTTTTGTTCAAATTCTCGCTTACTGAAAAGGCGAGGGATTGGTACGATACTATTAATGCAGCTGAGTGCACCACGTGGGAGCAATTGAAGTTAAGATTCTTGGAGAGGTATATGCCACCTTCGAAGGTGTTTAAGATGAAGCAAGATATTAACCAATTTGCTATCAGTGGAGGTGAGAAATTTCATGAAGCGTGGGATAGATTCAAGGACATGCTGAGGAAGTGTCCTCAACATGGGTTATCTAAAGCCCAATATATCAGTATATTTTATAACGGATTGGACTGTGAATCAAGAGTGCTACTTGATGCTTCTTCTAATGGAGCATTGCTTACAAAGTCATCCATTGAGGTCGAGAGATTGTTTGAAGACATATCAATGAATTCGAGGGATTGGCCCACTGATAGAGTTAGAGGTACGTATGTTCTTGGAAAGGTAGCTCAGGTTGAACAAGCAATGGTGAAAACTAAGAGAGAGGATGAGATCGTTTTGAGCTTGTCCAATATCAACAAGCTACTTGAGTCTCAACAGAAGCAGATCAGCGAGATATCCCAACGAGTGCCAATCATACAGCAAGAGATGATGAATAATGGAACAATCCAAGACGAATTGGAGGAAGCAAATTATGCCATGGGTCAAAGTATTCAAGGAACGAGGTACCCAAATCAAGGAAACCGGAACTACCAAGGGAACTATCGAGGGAACTTTAATAATCGTGGTCCAACTGGTAGTTATCAACAGCAACCAAGGAGGCCTGAATTTTCATGGAGCAATACGAACAATGCAGTGTAACTTCCGATGGGTGTTGATCCGGGAGAAAAGGTGGAAGAAGGGAAGCCTGGGTTCGAGGATACTGTGAACCGGTACATGGTAAAGAATGATGAAAGAGTGAACCGCCTTGAGGAAAAGCTTGAGAAAAAGATTGATGATCACCACAGAGATTTGTCCACTCAAGTGAAAGATCTCACATTGTTGATGGGTACAATTGCAGAGAATGTGAACACATTGACTCAAACTGTAGGAAAAGGTAAGTTTCCGTCTCAGAGTATAGAGAATCCGAAGTCGTGTAATGCCATCACACTGAGGTCAGGAATGCAGTACGAGGGACCGATGAGGCCGGAATCAAAGTTGGAATTTTCTAAGCCTCGGTTCGACCAACACGTAGAGGGTTCGACCAACTTTTCAGGTCGAACCCAGGTCAAACCTCATCGGCCAGAGCACTCTGTTTCGACACAGGAGCGGTTCACCAACACGCGGAGGGTTTGACCAACTTTTCAGGTCGAACCCAAGTCGAACCTCATCGGTCAGAGCACTCTGTTTCGACACAGGAGCGGTTCGACCAACACGTGGAGGGTTCGACCAACTTTTCAGGTCGAACCCAGGTCGAACCTCATCGGTCAGAGCACTCTGTTTTGACGCAGGAACGGTTCGACCATGATCACCAGGGTTCGACCAACTCTTCAGGTCGAACCCAGGTCGAACCGAAGGATGGAGATTATACAGTGAAGCGGTTCGACCAAAGGGGCAGTGGTTCGACCTCCAATGTTGGTCGAACCCAAGTCGAACCTCCGGATCAGAATGAGATCAGTCTTCCAGGAGAGAGGTTCTACCAATACAGTCCTGGTTCGACCTCTCAGCCTGGTCGAACCCCAGTCGAACCTCGCCGAGATGTTTTGTTTGATGCACCTGTTGTTTCTTTTGATGTTGATGCAACTCCAGTGGTACGGAATGAGCAAAGTACAGACATATTAGCTGAGAAAAAATAGGAAAGAGCTAAGCGATTAAGAGCCGAAAAGGAGAAAGCCGAGAAGGTTGATCGTGATGAATGGGGGATTCCCAAAACAAAGATACCTCCACCGTTTCCCTACAAGCTAGTAAAGAAGGGGTTGGAAGAAAAGTTCAAGAATTTTTCAGAGATAATGAACAAGATAAGCTTGAACATCCCTTTTTCAGAGGCAATCATGGAGATGCCTTATTATTCTCGATTCCTTAAAGACATATTGATGAAGAAGCGAAGCTTAACCGGAGTTGAAATGGTAAACTTATCTGAGAATTGTAGCTCAATTATTCAAAAGAAGTTGCCACCAAAGATGAAAGATCCGGGGAGCTTTACTATTCTATGTGAGATCGGGAAGGGGACAGCACGGCGAGCTTTATGCGATCTTGGGGCAAGCATCAATTTGATGCCGTTGTCCATCTTTCAGAAGCTTGGTTTGGGGGAGCTGACCCCGACAACTGTTACTCTCCAATTGGCAGATAGATCAATGACGTTTCCGAAAGGTATAGTTGAAGATGTTCTAGTAAAGGTGGAGAAGCTAGTTTTTCCTGTGGATTTCCTTGTATTAGAAATGGATGATAACAAGGATAATGTTCCTTTAATCTTGGGGAGGCCATTCCTTGCTACAGCTGGAGCTATGATAGATGTTCGGAAGGGAGAACTGAAGTTGAGAATGGACAAAGAAGAAGTACTTTTCAACTTGGACAAAGCAATGAAAATGCCAATGGAGTCCCAATGTTATAGTATTGACGTGGTGGAGGAGATTGTGAAGGAGGATATGTCTCTGATCTTGTCAAAGGATCCTCTTGAGACATGTTTGATGGAGTCTCTTACTTATCCCACTACGGAGCTTGACGGACTTTCTAACGAGGTATGTATTGAATTTCTTGAAAACTTACTTGCTTTGGGTGATGACAGGTGTGCTTTGGAAAGAAATAAAGTGGAAGAAGTCAAATGGACCAGGAAGTACTTGCCTTTGGATAATGAAAACACTCCAGTGGAGAAAAGAAAAGAGGAGTTGTAACCATTGCCGGACCACTTGAAGTATGCTTTTCTTGGTGATAATGCACAATATCCGGTAATTATATCTTCTTCCCTTAATGATGATCAACTTGAGGAGTTATTAGATGTCTTAATGAAGTACAAGTCTGCAATAGGGTGGTCACTTGATGATTTGAAAGGTATTAGTCCTTCGTATTGTATGCATCGGATTAGGTTGTTGGATGAAGCCAAAGCTAGTGTTCAGAATCAGCGTAGGGTGAATCCCGCAATTCAAGAGGTGATAAGGAAGCAAATTCTAACGTGGTTGGATGCTGGAATTATATATCCTATTAGTGATAGTCCCCATGTGAGTCCATTGCATGTAGTTGCTAAGAAGGAGGGCATGACTGTAGTGAAAGTTGAGGATGGAGAAGCTATAGCCATGAGAATTCCTATGGGATGGCGTACATGTGTGGATTACAGGAAATTGAATGAGAACACGTGTAAGGACCATTTCCCTCTTCCATTTATGGATCAAATGTTGGATCGTCTTGCAGGGTATGAGTTTTATTGTTTCTTGCATGGATACTCGGGGTATAATCAAATCATGATTGCTCCCGAGGATCAAGAAAAGACCACTTTTACTTGCTCCTACGGGACTTTTGCTTTTAGGAAGATGCCATTTGGATTGTGTAATGCGCCTGCTACTTTTCAGAGATGCATGATGGCGATTTTTGATGGTTTGATAGAGAAGATCATGGAAGTATTCATGGACGATTTTTCAGTCTTTGGTTCTTCTTTTGATATGTGTTTGTCTAACCTTGCTGTTGTTTTAAAAAGGTGTCAAGAAACTAATCTTGTCTTGAATTGGGAGAAGTGCCATTTCATGGTGAAGGATGAGATTGTTCTTGGGCATCATGTTTCCGCCAAGGGATTACAGGTAGACCGTGCTAAAGTGGTGGCAATTGAGAAGCTTCCACCACCGACTAATGAAAGAGGAGTGCGGTCCTTCCTTGGACACGCCGGTTTTTACAGGAGATTCATTAAAGACTTCTCAAAATACTCTAAGCCCTTATCTCATTTACTTGAAAAGGATATTCATTTTGTGTTTAATGATGAGTGTTTAACAGCTTTTCAAGTTTTGAAGGAGGCGCTTATTACTGCCCCTATCTTGATCACACCGGACTGGACGCAACCGTTTGTACTTATGTGTGATGCAAGTGATGTAGCATTGGGTGTGGTGCTTGAGCAGTTTAAGGAGAAAAAGTTCTGCGCCATTTACTACGCGAGTAAGACTTTCAATGCGGCACAGAAGAATTACACGGTAACTGAAAAGGAGTTTTTGGCTGTTGTGTATGCATTCGATAAGTTTCGTCAGTATTTGGTTGGCATGAAGACGATTGTGTATACGGATCACTCAGCTATTCGTTATTTGATGGAGAAGAATGAGACAAAGCCTAGGATCATAAGATGGATTCTACTACTGCAGGAGTTTGACTTGGAGATTTGGGATAAGAAAGGAACAGAAAATGTGTTGGCCGATCACTTGTCAAGGTTGGAGACTAGGGAGCATTGTGATAATTCTTTCGAGTATATTGAAGAGATGTTCCCTGATGAGAAGATCATGGCTGTGGCTGTTGAAGGTGCTGAGCGAGCATGTGTGGTTGCAGCGCAAGGTATGGATCCATGGTACGCGAATTATGTTAATTACATTGTCATTGGTGAAATTCCAAGGGATCTCAACCGATATCAACTTGCAAAATTTCGTAGGGAAGTTGAGACATTTATATGGTATGATCCGTTTGTTTATAAGATTTGTACAGATTCTATTGTCCGAAGATGTGTACCCGAGATGGAAATGGAAAGTGTGCTGGAGTTCTGCCATGCACAACCGAATGGGGGGCATTTCGGAGCACAAAAGACTGCAGCTAAGGTACTTCAATTCGCTCTTTATTGGCCTACTTTGTTTAGAGATAGTGAGAGCTATGTGGCGTCTTGCGATAGATGTCAGCGCATGGGTAATATAGGTAGGAGAGATGAGATGCCATTGCAGCCTAGCATAGTCGTGGAGATATTTGATGTATGGGGGATCGATTTTATGGGGCCTTTTCCCCCGTCGAATGGGTTTCTCTACATTCTTCTTGCGGTGGATTATGTTTCGAAGTGGGTAGAAGCAATTCCTACTCGTGTTAATGATTCGAAAGTTGTTTTATCTTTCCTAAAGAAACATATTTTTGCCCGTTATGGAGTTCCGAGAGCATTAGTTAGTGATGGAGGTTCCCACTTCGTCAATAAATTTCTGGAGAAGGTGCTTAAGGATTATGGTGTTAGGCATAGGGTTACTACACCCTATCATCCGTAAGCAAATGGGCAGGCGGAGGTCTCCAACCGTCAAGTAAAGCAGATTCTAGAGAAAGTGGTAGGAACTAATAGAAAAGATTGGGCTATGAAGCTTGATGATGTGTTATGGGGGTTCCGGACCGCTTACAAGACTGTGTTAGATATGTCACCGTATCAAATTGTCTATGGGAAGCCGTGCCACTTACCCGTAGAAATTCAACACAAAGCATTTTGGGCTTTGCGTCGCTTGAACTTGACCCTTAGGGATGTAAAGGAGTTGAGGCTAACTCACATGAATCAATTAGATGAGTTTAGGAGTCGTGCTTTCAAGAATTCAGAGATTTATAAGGAAAGAATGAAGAGGTGGCATGATTCTAAAATTTCGTACAAGGAGTTCAAGCAAGGAAATGAGGTACTACTTTTTAACTCTCGTTTGAGGCTTTTTGCAGGCAAGTTGAAGTCTAAGTGGACGGGACCGTTCATGATTCATCGAGCCTTAGGAGGGGGGAGTTATGAGCTTATTGACAAAGATGGAGACGTTATCATGGCGAATGGGCATCGATTGAAGCATTATAGGTCGCCGGATGATGCGTGTGTCATTTTTGATGATACCTTGTACTGATTTGGTACCGTCGTGACTCTACGACGTTAAACATGAGCGCTTGTTGAGAGCTTACTCTTCCGTTTTATTACTTTATTTCTTTTGTGTGAGTAAGAAATTTTTATATTTAAGATGCTTACTAATCGGAAAATACATCTCTTTTCAAACTTAGCTTCGACTTACGTTTTTCCTAAGTTTGGGGGGGTGTGATGTTATTACCTCATTGAAGCATTAAGAGTATAATCTTTTCTTTGTATTGTTTGTTAGGGGAGTTGGTTTTTGCGGCCATGTTGAAATTTTAATCGATTTTGATGTGACGATTTTTTACAATTTGCCTAATGTTCAGTGTTTTTGGTTGTGTTTTCTTTTACGGAGATACTCATGAATGATATTATGTGGAACAATTTCTGAAGTTATGCTCTAGATTGTACCTAATGAAGTTGTGTTGAAGCTTGAAGTATGTAGTGAATGAAGAACACTCAGTTTTGGAAATCAGGAGGTAGGTTCGACCAAGTCTAGGAGTGGTTCGACCACAACCAGAGGTCGAACAAAAGCAGAGGAAGTCGAACCGGCGTTGAAAGTTGTCCAGAGAGGAGGTTCGACCAAATCCATAGTGGTTCGACCTGATCAGGAGGTCGAACCTATGGTCGAACCTGTCAGTCGGAAGCACTCTGTTTTCCAGAAGAGGGGTTCGACCAATTCAAGAAAGGTTCGACCTGTTTAGCAAGTCGAACCCCTGGTCGAACCAAGAAGATCGTTTGTCCAGAAGAGAGGTTCGACCTCGCCATCCATGGTTCGACCAGTCCAGGTGGTCGAACCCTAGGTCGAACCAAGCCAGGTACGCGATTTAAGTTTGAATTTTCAGAGGGGTTCGATCACTTTTTCAAAACATCAAACCTCGAACCCTCTTCAAACCTCTACACCCTTGCACAAATTCTTCAGTTACACTTGATTTCACACCGATTACACAATATTACACCTTGAATTATCGATTCGGTCGCGGATTTGGGCGGATTTCGTCGCGAGTTAGGGCTGAAATCGCGTTTTTGGTTGTTTTGTGTTTTCGATCGGTTATTCACCATGGGCAAGTCACAAGGTACGTTTTTCCAACTCAATTACTCTAGAATTGAAGGTTTAGGTAAGAAATTTGATGTGAAATAGAGAATTGATGTTGAGTATGGTTGAATTTCATGGCGAATGTTGATATTTTGATTGGTTTCATATGAATTCTTGTTTCTTGGTTTGTGGTTGATTGATTATTGATAGAACATGGATTTTTATGTGGATTAATCAAGGATATAGAACATACCATAGAATGAGCATGTTGATTTGGTTTGAAATTGATAAAATTGAAGTAGTTCATTGAGGAAAGCATGTTGAATTTTTGATTGAATTGCTTGAATTGCTTAATGCATGCTTGTTGGTTATGTTTTGATGATTAAAGAAGGTGTAATTGAAGATGTTTTGAGAATGTTGAACAAGCAAGTGGTGTTGAGATGATAGTTTGTATGAATATGCATTGATGCTTGAAGTCTTGAGTAGAGTATGTGATGTGCTAGTACAATACTTGCTTTCTTGTCTTGTTGGTTGGATTGAAGTATTTGTTTTCAGGAAAGGGACAAGTATCAAGTAAAGGAAAAGGAAAAGCAGAGGAGGAGAGATCAAAGAAGAGGCATGACAGGCCTTCAAACTTGGACAAAGTGACAAGAAAACTGAGGCTACAAGACCGTTTACCTGATAACTTCTAGATTAGGATGCAAGGTTGGGATGAGATTAAAGAGAAGTGGGAAGAAGTTTCAGATAAGATAGCTCGCACTCGATACCAAGATGATGAAGCGATGAGGATAATGAGAATAGGGGATGATATATTTTGGATGTTTGATCAAGTAGGGATCCGAAGATTCATGGAGTTGAAGAGGCCGACGTACTTCCATGTTACAGCGGAAGTGGTTTGTTCGTTTGAGATGGAGAAGGACCCGCTTGGATACCCCTATCGGTGTACGTTTCAGCTTGGTGGAGTGAGTAGGAGATGGACGTCTGAGGATTTCAACGAGCTGTTTGAGACACCTTTGGAGATCCCTCGTTTAGAAAATGCTGCATTCAGTGTAAAGCGATTTTGGAGGGAGATCACTGGGGAGATTCGTGATTACAAGACCAGACAGGCTCGTGCTTCCGCAATAAAGAACCCTGTCTTGAGGTACATGGACCGCATCCTGAGCAACACGTTGTTTGCCCGCTCGGAGGGGAGTGTTGTGTCTAGAGGAGAGTTATATGCCTTGTGGTGTATGTTGAATGGAGTGAAGTTCAACGTTGGAGCTTATTTTATTGCACAGCTGAATCGATTCAAGACCATTGGTTTTCAAAAGGTGAATATTGGAGGGTTATTGACGATTTTGGCTGAGCATTACAACTTGGACCTCACTGGCATTACACCAGTAGAAGGAGAACCCGATTTGATTATGAGCACGTGCGCGAAGGGAGGGTTTGCCCATTTTAGAAATGGAGATTGGTTTTTCACGAGAGGTCTCAAGCCTTTCGAATTTATGTTCCCCTTCGACGTGAGCAACTTGACAACTATTCGGGAAGCAAGAAATAAGCTAATGAATTCTCTTGGACACACCGCTTTATCCGTGGCAGCGAAGTCGGGTGGTGATTGGAGAGCAGTAGCACAGATGTGTGCTGAGGGAAGGATGGCTGAGTTACAGCAGATTGTTGATCGAGGAGAGTTCCGTCCCCCTCAGCCGCAGCAGTCTGAAGAGGAGGATCAGGTAGAGGAGCAGCCGGAGAGGGAGATTCTGGAAGGAGAGCAGCATGATGTGCCTCAGCATGCTCCAGGACCGCAGCAGCGACGAGCAGTTCCAGGTACTCGGGAGCAGCTTCGCTTGATTCATGAGCAGCTGATCACGGTGGTAGCTGCACAGCAAGAGACGAACAGGCAACTCGCGCTCACTAATGCCAACTACGCCACGCTGAACGAAAGGTACTCTGCCTTAGATGAGCGTGTTGGTAGAGTGAGTAGGCGAGTGGATATGATGGACAAGCACATTACCAGTCTGTGCCGAGCTGTGGAAAATAGAATGGATGAGAATGACGATAATGATGAGGATGATGATGCTCCTAGGGAGTAGTTTCAGGTTTTCTTTTGGCTTCTCCGATTCATCTTATCTCCCATTCTTCTTTTATTTTTACAGATTGGGCTGTGATTCATGTGTGAGTGGCATGTACTTGATATAGTTGATCTTGTATCGTTGCTCTGTATATGGGTTATTGATTATGTGCATTCATATGTTTACGTGTTTATTTTCATTTGGAAAGAGCATGAATAATTTGTTAAGTATATGAAATTCATGAGGAATTGATTTTGATTATGTGCTATGAGGAGTATTAGGAATTGATTACCTATGTGAGGATTTGAGCCTTTATCATGATTAATCATGATAGTTTATTCTTGAGAGAATCATTCGTATGAACATATTCTAGAACTTGGCTTGGAGTCTTGTGTGAAACTTACAATTGATGAAATATTAGGATATGATCTTAGGCCATTTTTGATTAATTGAGTCACTTAGCCAAATTTCACCTTTCCTAATGATCTTATAAATCTTTGGTAGCCCTGTTTGAGCCTTTTAAAAGCTTTTTCTTTGGCAAGCCAAATATACGAGCCTTAATTACCTTATTTGAGCTTTGAAAATACCATATCCATTGGTAGAGAGAATAAGGTGAATAAGTGTGGAAGAAACAAAGGGAAGATGGAATGAGGTTCAGTAAGAAAAGTGCATGGTTAAATCTTGTTAGGGATAGTGCCTGAAATTGGTACCCCAAATTGCTTATACATGGGGCTTGAAGTTTCTAAGAAACAGCCGAACGATGTTCGAGAAGGGTAGTGCCTATAACTGGTACCCGAACAATTAAAAGAAGAATGATATTGATGCAAGGAAGAGAAGGAAAATTGTTAATTGCAAGTGCAAGAGAAGAATTGGAGGAGAATATGAAGCCGAATGAGAAATCAAGAACCTCCAAGGTAACTCTCTACTAGTGTATTAAGTTACTATGACCAAATTTTCCTACCCTTTCCAAAGAGCCAACATTACAACCTAGAAACAAGTCCTTTGTGATCCTAGTATTAATCTAATGTAAGTTGATTTCTGAGACCTTTGCCAAGCTTATGGTTACGCGTGAATATGAATTGATATGAGTGTTTATACTAGCCTATAGTGCCTCACGCACGAGCGAAAGAGAGTAAAGACTTATCTTGTCAGTGAGATTACTTAGTGCTCCGAATGGTGTGTGATTGGATTGATTTTACATGAGTGACATATTTGATGCAAGTAATTCTTATTTGATTCAATGAAGTGGCATATGTAATATGTGTTGTACTTGATCTTGTTGAATTATACACGACTCCAGTGGTTTAAATTGGTTGCCTCGGGACGAGCAACATGTAAGTTTGGGGTTTGATGAGTGTGTAAATTCACAAGTTTGGCGCTATGTTTTATGCTAGTTTTGGAGAGTTTTGATGTGGAAATAGGTGGAAAACCTATATATATTGTGAAATAGCATGAATCAGGTGTTAGTGGAGCTATTTAAGTATTTTCTTAGCAAAAACGGAGTGAAAGAGCCAAGAATCGAAGAGACGGAGTCGAAGCCACGCGAACCGCCCAAGAAGTAGGTGGGTTCGACCTGGCTGGAGGAGGGTTTGACCTCTCCAGCAGGTCGAACCAACGTTGCTGAACATACAGAGATGGGTTCGACCACGACTCAGTTGGTTCGACTTGGCCATCAGGTCGAACCATAGTCGAACCAGTTTGCAAGAAGGAGGATTCGACCACGACATTGGGGTTCGACTTGCCAGTTGGTCGAATCGGGAGCAAGAGTTGTCCAGTGCTGAGGTTCGACCTGGGGTTTGACCAAGGCCTAAGTGGTTCGACCTGTCCAGAAGGTCGAACCTGTGCAGAATTCTTCCAGTAGTGGGGTTCGACCTGGGGTTCGACCTGTGGCTCGGGGTTCGACCTGTTTGACGTGGTCGAACCTGTGTGCGAGAACTTACCTTATCCGGATTTTCGAGGCCAAAACGCGTGAGATCACTTAGAAAGCCCATTCCAAGCCCTATAGACGTGATTACAAGTATAAAAGGAGGCTCATACAGAGAATAAAGAGAGCTTTTGATCGTCAATCGTAGGAGAGACAAGAGGAGAGGTGGTGATCCATCCGGAGGGCTGTGATAGAGGTTCGCTGAAGGTTCAAGTAAGAATGATTAATCTAACCATGATTGTTCCTAGATCAATCATGGGCTAGAACCACCTTGGTAGTTCTAGGGTTATGAAAGTTTCATGATGTAATTCGTGTTTCGTGTATAAAACTCCGTACAACACTACCTGTGGTTTGTTTTATATAAGATTGCATATTTAATCCATACTCATAGTCGTTTTGTGCATCAATGATCGTTGTGTAGAGTCTGAATACATAACATGGTTATTGATTGAGTGCGTTCACTACTGAGCAGGGTTTATCGTTATAATTCTAAGTGAAGGGATTCCGAAGTATTATTAGAACTGTCTTATATGAATATTCATGAATTGAATTGAATTCGGGTTGATGAATAGGATGAAGAGTATAACTTTATAGTACCTAAAAAGGGAGATCAAATCGGGTTAGATTCTAGACGTAGAAGATAATTGATTATGATAGTACCTAGAAAGGGGGGTGAAGCATATCTCTTGCTCCGATGTTATTCACACGTGTCAAGCGCATATTTACTTGTGTCTATAGAGTAAACTTGCATGGTCTAGTGATGCGTTCACAAACCACAGGGCAGAGTCGGACACCATCACATGAAAATACGAATTGTTAGTGAAACTGGATGACCCAACGAACTACCTATCATTCTTATTGATCACAACTCACTTCTCTCTACTCTTGCTATTCCTTTTGTTATTTCGATTAGAAGTTACTATCCATTAAACCTTTACAATTACCAACATAGTCTAAAATATACTAGAAGATCACAAAATTGATATTTATCCATCCCGTGGGTTCGATATTGTAACTTGGTCATCTTCGCGACTACAATTGATATCCTTATACTTGAGGATTAATTTGTGTGTTGAGAAAACCCCTATCACATGCCCCAGCTGAATGGTGTGGTGGATAGAAGGAATAAGGCTCTTATGATTATGATTAGATAGATGATGAATTATTTGGAATAATTAAAATTCATTTTATGGATATGTCCTAGATACAGTAATTCGTGAAACATTTGTCTGTATATGGGATATCCTAGAAAAATGAAGGTTGATTTATTTAGTCCAAAAGATCGAAGGGTGACTGTTAACACAAACACCAGATTTTTGAAAAAGGACTATGCAATAAATCACAAGCCCATGTATAAGTTGTTATAAAGGAAGTGAGAGGAAAACACGAAATAAAAGTACCAAGTGTACAAGAGGATATACCACAAGGTAAACTGCAACGCGTGTCACGTCTGATACACAATTACATGTAGTGCCTTGTCGTAGTGGGAGGGTTGTTTGACAACCCATAAATATATGTTTTGGGAGAGTCGTGAGACTTGATCCCTAGTAAACATGGTATTGTCCCACGGATACGACGTAGCACTACAAGATGAAAATGCAGAATCTTAGCAAGATGCAATGAATGATGAAATAGAATCCATGGATTCTAAATTAAGTCTGGAGCTTGAACGATCACTAAAATGGTGTAAAAGCCATTGCAAGTGGTCATAGGGAAATAAAAGAGGATCATACGGAAAGGTGAAAATCTTGGAAGCAAAGCTTGTTGCGAAAAGATGTACTCAGAAAGAAATGGTTCGATTATGAGGGAACATATTCGTTGGTAGCTATGCTTAAATTGATCCGGATTCTTTTATTTATTGCTGCTCATATTGAATTATGAGGGACAGCAAATAGATGTCAAGACAGCTTTCCTGATTGGAAGTCTTGAGGAAAACATCTATGTGAAGCAACCAGAGTGATTCATTGCAAAGTACTAATAGCATTTTGATAGTAAGCTTAAAAGTGTTCAGCGATGGACTAAAGCAAGCTTTGAGATCGTGAAGCATCTGTTTTGATTAGGTAATCCAGTGGCACGGATTTAAATCAATCAGCGGATGTATCTTGTGTATTGTAAAGAGTGACGGAAATATGGTGGTGTTTTTTGTACTATACGTAGATAGTATCTTGCTCATTGGAGACAATGAAAGAGTATTATCGGGCGTATGGGTACTGTTAATAAAGCGGTAGAGATGAAGGACTTAAGAAAGGCAAAATATATCCTTTTGATCACGGTAATACGGATCACAGAAAGGACATTATGCTTATCTCAAGTTTCATAAATGATACAGTCCATACTCGTTTAGCATGTAAATTTATCTAAGTGAATGTGTTTTTGAGACACAAGAAGAAGATAAAGAGGATGAAAGCGGTTCCTTATGCTTTGGCGAATAAGGAAGCTTAATCTAAGGAATTTTATGAACGATGTTGGATATCTGTTTTGCTGAATGCATGAACAGTGGGTATCAACATAACCCAAAACAAGAATGATGAACTGTGGTAAGACATTTATAAAGTGCCTGAGAAGGACTGGAAATTATATGTGGACTTACTGGACAGATTCACTGCTACTTGTGGATTACGTAGATTCAGATTTTTTAGTCAGATTGGACGGCAGTAAATTCACCTCAAAGGTTATGTGTTTAATCTTAGGAAGTAGAGTCATAATGTGGAGGAGTGTTATATAGAAATATATTTCAGATTCCGGAATCCATCATGGAAAGATGATGAATTGGAGTCTATGAGGCAGCCAAAGTATCTATATGACTCTAGAGACTTCATGATGGACTTTGAAGTGTTTCTAAGTTTGCCCAAGGTAATCACAACTTACATTGATGATATTGGTGCAGTTGCAAACTTGAAGAAATCACAAGTCCATAAGGTAATTAAAGACATGGAGCGCGAGTACCACCTGTTACGAGAAATCATATGATGAGGGGAAGGTTGTTGTCGCCTAGATTGCATCGGATGATGACCTAGTAAACCATTTACAAGGACCTTAAGGCGAGAGCTTTTAATGGTCGTGTAGTGGGAAGGAATCAGATGTATGGAAGAAGACATGACAGCATAGTCTTTTAGTATAAGTGGGAGATTGTTGGATTGTATACTAAAAGTCTAGCTTTAGTATGAACAATATCATAACAATATTTGAAATGAGAATCATTGATCAAATGATTGCATCTTATAATTTATTTTATATGCATGATGCAATAGTCCATTTACTTTATACTGTAGATAATATGTTGTGTGACAACACGCATAAGATCATATTATCGGTTTCCTTATAAAGTATAAATAGATGCTCACAACTGAGATAGACGGGGACTCTTTATCGGTATAGTTGTAGTGTGGTTTGGTATTAGCTTGTCTTGGCTATAGAATCACATTAGTGCACTTGTGTGTATTGAGCAGGACCGCCTGAGATCGTTCGACTTATACTGACTTATAGAAGAACTTGATCTCTGTTATTATGGGAGTTCGTGCTCTTAATCCCTATACAATAACCTCGACACGTAGGGCAGTATGTATTTCTTTGATTCATCAATGGGTGAGATTTATAAGTATTAAATCAACAAACTCGGTGAGTTGGGAAGTAGTGCTGTATCTATGGTGTGCTGTTGATTGTAGAAGGAATCCATGTCCGTCATAGGTTGATGATGTCCCCTTGAGGAGCTCATAAGGTTTATCATGTAAATCTTGCAAGTGGATTAATTTCCGGCATGATAATAAGGTTGAGTGGTACTACTCTCGGATGAGATATTAATTAATTTGAGTTGTCAGTAACTTAATTAATTAATGGACATTGTATATCTTAAACATGGGGAGACTATCGGGCTCATAATAAGAAGGAGCCCAGAACTTAATTTTGGGATTGGATGGGTAGTGCAGTAATAATATTTTAGTGGACAATATTATTATTATTGGATTTAATTAAAAGCTTTGGGCTAAGCTTGGTTAATTAAATTTAATTGAGGCCCAGCCCAATTTCTCCTCCTGGTCCCTACTGTAGCCCAACTATATAAGTCATCTCAGCTCCTGTTAACCCTAAGTCAGTGCCTCATTTGACAGTTAGAAAAGAACAGGAGCAGATTGAGAGAATCCTGCGGATTGTTGCCCACACAACAGCAGGATTCGACTTGGGACATACAGTAGAAGATTGAGAGGTGGTTCTCTGCTGTTCATCCTCTACATCAATCCAGAAGTACGGTAAACACGTTTAAATGGCTTCCGCTGTTTTTGTTTATCTGAAATCCTAACGATCACGTTGAACCGCACGATCCAATTGCCAACACTAAGGGTACGATACACCCTTAAAGCCACCTTCTCTAATCAACTCCCATCCCTCCGGGTCTATTGACCCAGTGTAAGGCCCTAATGCGGGATCCCAATGGGTTGAAGTGACCCACCGATCCCCTACCGATCAATTCACCGATCGCCCAACCAAATAAGGGTACGACGCACCCCTAGAGCAACCCTACCGAGACAAAAACTCCAATCCCTCTGAGGCTATTAACCCAGCATAATGCCCCAATGTGGGATCTCACCATCGGGGGATCCCAACGGGTTGAACGATGACCCACCGATCGCCCTACCGATCAATTCACCGATTGCCCCACCGACTAAGAGTAAAATGTACCCGTAGAGCCACCCTACTGAGAGAAAAACAACCATCCCTCTGGGTTTACTTTCCCGGCGTAAGGCCCCAACATGGGATCCCACCTTGTGGGATCCCAACGTGTTGATCGGTGACCTACCGATCGCCCTACCGATCAATTCACCGATCTTTCCACTGACTAAGGGTACGATGTACCTATAGAGCCATCCTACCGAGACAAAAACTCCCATTCCTCTAGGTCTATTAACCCAGCGTAAGGTCCCAATGTCGGATCCCACCCCGGGGGATCCCAACGAGTTAATCGGTGACCCACTGATCGCTCTACCGATCAATTCACCTATTGCCCCACTGACTAAGGGTACGATGCACCTTTAAAGTCACTTTCCCGAATCAACTCCTATCCCTCTGGGTCTATTGACCCGACGTAAGGCCCAACGCGGGATCCCACATTTGGGGGATCCCAACGGGTTGATCGGTACCCACCGATCCCTCTACCAATCAATTCACCAATCGCCCCACCGACTAAGGGTACGATTGATGAGTGATATTTTCACCTAGATTTTAGTGTCTTTTTATGTGTATTTTCGTATTATTTTATCTGTATTTCTGTGTATTTTATCTTTTTAAGCTTAAACGTATGAATTTTAGGTAAAAATGGATTCTAGACGCGATAAGGAAGATTTGGGAAAAAACGAAGCTTAATTCGGAGTTGAAACGAGGGAGAATGAGTCAAATTAAGAAAAATGCTGAAAAACGCACGCCCAACTTGTGTAATTTTTCTGTACTCTTGTGGAGCTCAAAACTAGAAGTGTGTTATATGGTTAGAAATCCACATAAAATTGGATCGTTTTGGTATAAGAAACACTTCAATTGGAGCCCAAACGAGAGAGTTATGATTAAAATGGGAACGTCGCGCAAGCTGTTCCTACTCAGCATGATTGTGCTATTTTGTATGATTTGTTATACCCACAAATGTTAGAAGTTTTGTCAGATCTTCATATGGATATAAAACCAACGAAGAGAGGATTGCGTGAGCGCAAGAATCAGCCAAATTGGATTTCGAATGTGAAAGTTATATGCGAAACGGTGAGACTGCACTGCACCAACCTGAACTTGACCCGAATTCGACCCGAGCTCGGCCCAAAGTCATTTTTATGATTAGAATGTGTTTTAGAAGGTTCCAAGGGGTAAAATCACCCATTTTGGAGTGTAAAGATCAGTGGGGATCAGATCTACACCTAATTCACATCATTTTTCACACACTTTTCCTCTCCATTCAATCTACCCTTCATCCCATTCACCTATCCTTGATTCCATCCATCAACACTTGATCCCCTCCATTAAATTCACCATCCAAGTGATCAAGGAAGCAAGGGAGAGTGAAGATCACAAGAGGAAGAAGGAGATCTCCATTGAAGACCTTCAAAGGGGGAATCTAATTCTAAGTCTTGTGAAATTCTTTATAGATTTGTCATGGAATTTGTGGATCCAATTGTCCATGATTGTTTTCTCTAAAACTATGATAGGCTAATCTCCTTTGTGAGATTAGCTCCATGATTGGTGTAGGATAATTTAGTTTTTATGCAATTTGATTTTAATCTTGAATGGGTTTTGTGTTATTTCTATCATTGATTGTTTATTGCTTGATTTATATGATGACATGTGTGATTAATTGTCATGGGCATGTGATTAGATTGAGAAATCAATTATGTGTTTAGGATATATCATTGAATCATTTCATCATACACTTCATGTGCATTAATTTAGAATGAGATAGAGATATCCTTCTAGATTTAGAACCCTTTGATAGAACATTTAATTGGCTTAATCGAGAGGTTGGTTGATTAGGTGAGAAGACCCAAACCATTAGTGAATTCATAGTACCTTAAAAGGGAATATTGCCTATGATTTAGTACCTCATTAGGGAACTCGTAGGGGAATTAGTACCCAGTAGGAGGTATTCACTTTGGTCTCGATCCTATGTGCTTTTGGGAGCCTTGTTGATGGCTTACATCCTATCCATCTCGAGAGAGAGTTTAGGTGGAATTAGTGATCGCTTCTATGCCATGTCCATGAGATATTAGAATTAATTGCATGATAACTTTATTATCTATGCCATATTTGTTGCTAATCTCATCCATGCATCATTTGGAACCCATTTATCTTTGCATTCATTTTATCTTTTATTTCTTGTATTGCATTTATTTGCATGCTTATCTATCCTCCTTTTCGATCGTCCTTATAAAATCACGATAAATTTGAAATTGCTTAAACTCTAGTACCTTCCTCCCTGTGGTTCGATAAATTCTTTAATTGGTCATCCAGACTATATTACGACCAATAAACGATGCACCCCTAGAGCCATCCTACTGAGACGAAAACTCTAATCCCTCCGAGTCTATTAACCCTGTGTAAGGCCCCAACACGGGACCCCATCACTCAGGGATCCAAACGGGTTGATCGGTGACCCACCGATTGCCCTACCGATCAATTCACCGATTGCCCCACCGACTAAGGGTAAGATGCACCCGTAGAGCCACCCTACCGAGATAAAAACTACCATCCCTTCAGGTTTATTAACCCGGCGTAAGGCCCCAACGTGGGATCCCACAGGGTGGGATCCCAAAGGGTTGATCGGTGACCTACCGATCGCCCTATCGATCAATTCACCATTCTTCCCATCGACTAAGGGTACAATGCACCCATAGAGCCACCCTACCGAAACAAAAACTCCCATTTCTCTCAGTCTATTAACTCGGTGTAAGGCCCCAATGCCGGATCCCACTCCCAGGGGATCCCAACGGGTTGATCGGTGACCTACCGATCGCCCTACCGATCAATTCTCCTATTGCCCCACCGACTAACGGTACGATGCACCCTTAAAGACACCTTCCCAAATCAACTCCATCCCTCTGGGTCTATTGACCCAGCTTAAGATCCCAATGCGGGATTCCACTCCTGGGGGATCCCAACGGGTTGATCGGGGACCCACCGATTCCCCTACCAATTAATTCACCGATTGCCCCACCGACTAAGGGTAGATGCACCCATAGAGCCCTCCTACCGAGACAAAAACTCCAATCCCTCTGAGTCTATTACCCAGTCTAAGGCCCCAACATGGGATCCCACCACTGGGGGATCCAAACGGGTAGTTCGGTGACCCACCGATCGCCCTATCAGTCAATTCACTGATTGCCCCACCGACTAAGGGTATGATGCACCCGTAGATCCACCCTACCGAGACAAAAACTGCCATCCCATCGGGTTTATTAACCCAGCGTAAGGCCCCAATGTGGGATCCCACCTTGTGGGATCCCAACGGGTTGATTGGTGACCTACCGATCATCCCTACAGATCAATTCACTGATCTTCCCACCGACTAAGGGTACGATGCACCCATAGAGCCACCCTACCGAGATAAAAACTCTCATTCCTCTGGGTCTATTAACTCGGGGTAAGGCCTCAACGCCGGATCCCACCCTGGGGGATCCCAACGGGTTGATCGGTGAAATTTACCTATTGCCCCACCGACTAAGGGTACGATGCACCCTTAAAGCCACATTCCTGAATCAACTCCCATCCCTCCGGGTCTATTGACCCGGTGTAAGGCCCCAACGTGGGATACCACTCCTGAGGGATCCCAACATGTTGATCAGTGACCCACCGATATCCCTACCGATCAATTCACTGATCGCCCCACCGACTAAGAGTATGATGCACCCCTAGAGCCATCCTACCGAGATAAAACTCCTATCCCTCTGAGTCTATTAACCCAGCGTAAGGCCTTAATGCCGGATCCCACCACCAGGGGATTCCAACGGGTTGATCGGTGAAGCACCGATCGCCCTACCGATCAATTCTCTGATTGCCCCACCAACAAAGGATACGATGCACACGTAGAGCCACTCTACCGAGATAAAAACTATCATCCCTCCAGGGTTATTAACTTAGCTTAAGGCCCCAACGTGGGATCCCACCCTTTGGGATCCCAACGGGTTGATCGGTGACCTATCGATCGTCCTACCGATCAATTCACCGATCTTCCCACCGACTAAGGGTACACCCATAGAGCCACACTACCGAGATAAAAATCCCATCCCTCCGGGTCTATTAACCCTGTGTAAGGCCCCAACATGGGATCCCATCCCCTGGGGATCCCAACGGGTTGATCGGCGATCCACCGATCGCCCTACCGATTAATTAACCAATTTTCCCACCGACTAAGGGTATGATGCACCCTTAGAGCCACCTTCCTGAATCAACTCCCATCCCTCTGGGTCTATTATCCCAGTGTAAGGCCCCAACGTGAGATCCCACTCCTGGGGATCCCAACGGGTTGATCGATAACCCACCGATCGCCCTACTGATCAATTCACCGATTGCCCCACCGACTAAAGGTACGATGCACCCCTAGAGCCATCCTACCGAGACAAAAACTCTATCCCTCTGAGTCTATTCACCCATCATAAGGCCCCAATGTGGGATCCCACCACTGGGGGATCCCAACGGGTTGATCGGTGACCCAGCGATTGCCCTACCGATCAATTCACCGATTTAATAATACCGGTATCTAACCAAGCTAGGATTTACTTCGTAATCACCTCCTGAATTGCGGGATTCACCCTCCGCTGATTTTGGATACTACTCTTGGCCTCATCTAACAACCTTATCTTATGCATTCAATATGAAGGATTAATGCCCTTCAAATCATCAAGAGACCACCAAATCGCAGACTTGTACTTTCTAAGAACATCTAACAACTCCTCTAGTTGATCATCATCAAGGTAAGAAGATACTATTACCGGATATTTCTCATTGTCACCAAGAAAGGCATACTTTAAGTGTTCCGGTAACGGTTTCAGCTCCTCTTTCTTCTCTTCCATCGGAGTGCTCTCTCAATCGAAAGGCAAGTACTTCCTAGTCCACTTCACTTCCTCAACCTTAGTATTCTCCAATGCGTACCTGTCATCACCCAAAGCAAGTAAGTTTTCAAGATATTCAATACATACCTCATTGGAGAGATCATCAAGCTCCGTAGTGGGATAAGTAGGAGACTCTATCAAACATGTCTCAAGCGGATCCTTAGATAGGATCAAAGACATATCTTCCTTCACAATCTCCTCCACCACGTCAATGCTATGACACTGAGACTCCATGGGCATCTTCATTGCTTTGTCAAGGTTGAATAACACCTCTTCCTTATCCATCTGCAACTTTAACTTCCCCTTTCGAACATCAATCATTACCCCAGCAGTAGCAAGGAAAGGTCTCCCCAAGAAAAAGGGACATTATCCTTGTCATCATCAATCTAAAGTACAAGAAAATCCATAGGAAATACTAGTTTCTCCACTTTGACAAGAACATCTTCAATGATACCTTTTGGAAATGTCATCGACCTGTCCTCCAATTGTAGAGCAACTGTTGTAGGAGATAACTCCCCCAAACCAAGCGTCTGAAAGATAGACAATGGCATCAAGTTGATGCCTGCCCCAAGATCGCACAAGGCTCGTCGTGCCGGCCCTTTTCCAATCTTACACAAGATAATGAAGCTTCCCGGATCCTTCATCTTTTGTGGAAGCTTTCTTTGGATAATCGAGCTGTAATTTTCAGACAGGTTCACCGTCTCAATTCTGTTTAAGCTTCTCTTCTTCAATAATATCTTTAAGGAATCGGGCATAGTATGGCATCTCAATTATTGCCTCAGAGAAAGGAATACTCAAGCTTATCTTATTTATGATATCTGAAATCCTCTTGAACTTCTCTTCCAATCCCTTCTTGACCAGCTTATAAGGAAACGGCGGAGATATCTTCATTTTGGGAATGCCCCACTCATCACGATCAACCTTTTCCGTTTTATCCTTCTAAGCTCTCAATCTCTTGGCTCTTTCCCACTTCTTCTCCGCTATGATCTCAGTATTCTACTCATTTGGAACCAATGGAGTAATGTCCACATCACGAGGAATGTTCGGTGATGAAACAGGTATAGTACGAGGTTGTTCGGCCTGGAGGTCTGGTCGAATCAGGCACATAGTGGTCGAATCGATCAGCTGGAACACTATTCTCACTCTGTATCATCGATTCAACCTGGATTCAACCTGAAGGTCTGGTCGAATCGATGTCCCCTTAGTCAAATTGGCTCACTGTATAATTTCTGCCGTCCGCTTCGACCTGGATTCGACCTGATGGCCAGGTCGAATCAACATTATGTTGGTCGAATCGGGCTTCTGACGAAACAGAGTGCTCTGGACGGTTGGATTCAACCTCGATTCGACCTGATGGCCAGGTCAAATCGACATGACATTGGTCGAATCGAGCTTCTGTTAAAACTGAGTATTCCGGAAGGGTGGATTTAACCTGTTCGCCAAGTTAAATCGATTAAGGGTTGGTCGAATCGAGGCTCCCTTGCTTCCAAATCACATCCAGTAGGCCAATTTGTCCTCCCCTGATGGATTCGACCTGTAGTGTAGGTCGAATCAGGGTCGAATTGAGCTCTTGACATCTCTACTTTCGATTCCGGCCTCATTGGTCCCTCATACTATGTTCCCGACCTCAATGTAATGGCGTTACAGGACTTTAGATTCTCAATACTTTGAGACGGGAGCTTCCCTTTCTCAATATTTTGAGAGAGCTTGTTAATACTTCCTGCCATCTCCCCCATCAACAATGTAAGGTCCTTCACTTTCTTTGATAAATCCTCATGGTTTGCATCAATCTTTTTTTCTAACTTGGCCTCATGACGATCCACTCTAGCATCATTACTAGCCATGTACCCGTTCACTGTATTCTCGAAACCAGGCTTCCCTTCTTCCACTTTTGCACCTGGATCAACACCCATTGGAGGTTGAACTGCATTGTTCGGATTGCTCCATGAAAACTCCGGCCTCCTAGGCTGTTGATAATTACCCGGGGGACCACGGTTGTTGTAGTTCCCTTGGTAATTCCGGTTGCCCTGATTTTGATACCTTGTCCCTTGAATACTTTGGCCCATGGAATAGTTTACTTCTTCTATATCCTCTTGGATCGGCCCCTCATTAATTACTTCCTGCTGCATGATCGGTACGCGCTGAGTATATCGCTAATTTGCTTTCGTTGGGACTCAAGTAGCTTGTTGATAGACGACAAGCTAGAGACGATCTCATCCTCTCTACTTGTTTTCACCATAGCATGTTCCACCTTAGCTACCTTTCCAAGGACGTAAGTACCTCTAACTCCATCAGTTGGCCAATCTCTCGAATTGATCGAAATATCTTCAAACAACTTATCGGCTTCTATGGATGACTTAGTAAGAAATGCTCCATTAGAAGAAGCATCCAATAACACACGTGAATCACAGTCCAATCCATTGTAGAATATGCTGATATATTGAGCTTTAGATAGCCCATGTCGAGGACACTTACAAAGCATGTCCTTGAATATGTCCCACGCTTCATGAAACTTCTCTCCACTACCAATATCAAATTGGTTAATGTCTTGTTTCATCTTAAACACCTTCAACGGTGGCATGTATCTCTCCAAGAACTTCAACTTTAATTGCTCCCAGGTAGTACATTCAGCTGCATTGATAATATCGTACCAATCTCTTGCCTTTTCAGATAACGAGAATTTAAAAAAGAGGATCTTCCTAGCATCTTCATGTTCTCCTAAGTCTTTTTGAGTACTTGCATAGCCCAAGAACTTGTTTAGATACTGCTGCGGATCCTCGAAAGTCCCTCTGGCGAAGGAGTTCCTTTCTATTATGCTAATAAGAGCGGGATGAAGATTGAAATCCGCGTTAGCCCCTCTGGCTCCTAGAAGCCCAAAATTTCCAGCCCCATTATTTTTGAAAACCTCACGGATGGTTAGATTATACGGATTCGCTGCCATGTCGACTGTCTCTACTTCCAAATTAACTTCGGTTGCAGCTTCAATCATTTATGAAATTTTCCCGTCAACTTCAACTCCAAGGTTAAGAGCTTCAGTTGGATCTATGGTCTTGGTCTTAATCTTCTTCTTCTTCTTCTTTTTCGATGATGCTCCAACCTCAGGATTATAAGGTTCAAGTTCACCTTTCTTTGATCTTGTGAGCATACACCTGAAAAGAAATAGAGTAAAAATAGTAAAACAAAGAAAAATAGTCCTAATAAACTAGAAAAAATATAAAGATATTTTAAGCCGTCCCCGGCAACGGCGCCAGACACTTGATATTCAATTTCTCAACACATAATTTAATCCTCAAGTATGAAGGATATCAATCGTAGTTTCGAAGGTGACCCACCGATCGGCCTACCGATCAATTCACCGATCGCCCCACCCACTAAGGGTACGATGCATCCCTAGAGCCACACTACCGAGACAAAAACTCCCATCTCTCTGGGTTTATTAATCTGGCGTAAGGCCCCATTATGGGATCCCACCCCTGGGAATCCCAACGGGTTGATGGGTGACCCACCGATCGCCCTACCGAACAATTCACTTATCGCCCCACCGACTAAGGGTACGATGCACTCCAAGAGCCACCCTATTTAGACAAAAACTCCTATCCCTCTGGATCTATTAACCTGGTGTAAGGCCCTAACCCGGGATTCCACACCTGGGGGATCCCAATGGGTTAATCGGTGACCCACCGATCACCCTACCGATCAATTCAACGATTGCCCCACCGAATAAGGGTACGATGCACCCTTAGAGCCACCTTCCCGAATCAACTTCTATCCCTCCGGGTCTATTAACCCAGTGTAAGAACCCAACATGGGATCCCACCCCAAGGGGATCCCGACGGGTTGATCGGTGACCCACCGATCGCCCTACTGATCAATTCACCGATTGCCCCACGGATTAAGGGTACGATGCACCCTTAGGGCCACCTTCCCGAATAAAATCCTATCAATCCAGGTCTATTATCCTAGCGTAAGGCCCCAACACGGGATCCCACCCCTGGGGGATCCCAATGGGTTGATTGGTGACCCACCGATCGCCCTACTAATCAATTCACCGATCGCCCCACCGACTAAGGGTACGATGCACCCCTAAAGCCACCGTACCGAGATAAAAACTCCTATCCCTCTGGGTCTATGAACCCGGCATAAAGCCCCAATGCCGGATCCCAATCCCAGGGGATCCCACAGGTTGATCACTGACCCACCGATCGCCCCACCGACTAAGGGTACGATGCAACCTTAGAGCCACCTTCCTGAATCAACTATCAGTCCTCCGAGTCTATTAACCTAGCGTAAAGCCCCAACATGGGATCCCACCCTCGGGGATCTAAACGGAGTGTTCGGTGACCCACCGATCACCCTACCGATAAATTTACCGATTGTCCCACCGACTAAGGGTACGATGCACCCCTAGAGCCACCCTACAGAGTCAAAAACTCCCATCTCTCTGGGTTAATTAACCCGGCAACGTGGGATCCCACCCTGTAGGATCCCAATGAGTTGATCGGTGACCCACCGATTGCCCTACTAATCAATTCACTGATCTTCCCACTGACTAAGGGTACAATGCACCCATAGAGCCACCCTACCAAGAAAAAATCTCCCATCCCAACAGGTCTATTAACTCGGTGTAAGGCCCTAACTCAGGATTCCACCCCCGGGGGATCCCAACGGGTTGATCGGTGATCCACCGATTGCCCTACCGATCAATTCACTGATTGCCCCAATGACTAAGGGTACAATGCGCCCTTAGAGCCACCTTCCTGAATCAACTCCCATCCCTCCGGTTCTATTAACCCGGCGTAAGCTCCAATGCTGGATCTAACCCCAGAGGGATCCCAACGAATTGATCGGTGACCAACGGATCGCCCTACCGATCAATTCACCGACCGCCCCACCGACTAAGGGTACGATGCACCCTTAGAGCCACCTTCCCGAATCCACTCTCATCCCTCTAGGTCTATTAACCTGGTGTAAGGCCCCAACGTGGGATCCCACCCCTAGGAGTTCCCAACGGGTTGATCAGTGACCCACCGATCGCTCTACCGATCAATTCACCAATTGCACCATCGACTAAGGGTACGATGCACCCTTAGAGCCATCTTTCTGAATAAAATCCCATCCATCCAGGTCTATTAACCCAGCGTAAATACCCAACATGGGATCCCATCCTTGGAGGATCCCAACGGGTTGATCGGTGACCCACCGATCGCCCTACCGATCAATTCACCGATCGCCCCACCGACTAAGGGTACTATGCAGCCCTAGAGCCACCCTACAGAGACAAAAACATCTATCCCTCCTAGTCTATTAACCCGATGTAAGGCCCCAACATGGGATCCCAACCACGGGGGATCCCAACGGATTGATCGGTGACCCACCGATCGCCCTACCGATCAATTCACCGATCGCCCATCGACTAAGGGTACGATGCACCCCTAGAACCAACCTACCGAGACAAAAACTCACATTCCTCTGGGTCTATTAACCCGGCATAAGACCCTAATGCTGGATCATACCCTCAAGAGATCCCAACGGGTTGATCGGTGACCCGCCGATCGCCCTACCGATCAATTCACCTATTGCCCCACCGATTAAGGGTACGATGCACCCTTAGAGCCACCTTCTCAAATCAACTCCCATCCCTCCGGGTCTATTAACCCAGCGTAAAGCCCCAACATGAGATCTCACTCTGGGGGGATCCCAACGGGTTGATCGGTGACCCACCGATCGCTCTACCGATCAATTCACCAATTGCCCAACCGACTATGGGTACGATGCACCTCTGGAGCAATCCTACCAAGATAAAAACTCCAATCCCTTCGAGTCTATTAATCCGACGTAAGGCCCCAATATGGGATCCCACCACCGGGAGATCCCAATGGGTTGATCGTGACCCACCGATCGCCCTACCGATCAATTCACCAATTAACCCACCGACTAAGGGTACGATGCACCCTTAGAGCCACCTTCCCAAATCAACTCCCATCCCTCTGGGTCTATTAACCTGGTGTAAAGCCCCAACACGGGATCCCACCCCCGGGAGATCGTAATGGGTTGATCGGTGACCCACCGATCGCCCTAAATATCAATTCACCGATCGCCCCACTAAGGGTACGATGCATCCCTGGAGCCAGACTACCGAGACAAAAAATCCCATCCCTCTTAGTTTATTAACCCAACATAAGGCCCCAACACAGGATCCCATCCCTGGGGATCCCAACGGGTTGATGGGTGACCCACCAATCGCCCTACCGAATATTTCATTGATCGCCCCACCGACTAAGGGTACGATGCACCCCAAGAGCTGCCCTATCGAGACAAAAACTCCAATCCCTCTGGGTTTATTAACCCGGTAGAAGGCCCCAACCCGGGTTCCCAATGGGTTAATCGGTGACCCACCGATCGCCCTACAGATCAATTCACCGATTGCCCTACCGACTAAGGGTACGATGCACCCTTAGAGCCCCCTTCCCTAATCAACTTCTATCCCTTCGGGTCTATTAAACCGGTGTAAGGCCCCAATGTGGGATCCCACCTCATGGGAATCCCAACGGGTTGATCGGTGACCCACCGATCGCCCTACCGATAAATTCACCAAGTGCCCCACCGATTAATGGTACGATGCACCCTTAGAGCCACCTTCCTAAATAAAATCCTATCAATCCGGGTCTATTACCCAGGCGTAAGGCCCCAACAAGGGATCCTACCCCTGGGGGATCCCAATGGGTTGATCGGTGACCTACCGATTGCCCAACCGATCAATTCACCGATCACCCCACTGACTAAGGGTACGATGCACCCCTAGAGCCATCGTACGAAGACAAAAACTCCTATCCCTCTGGGTTTATAAACCCAGCGTATGGCCCCAACGCCGGATCCCACTCCTGGGGGATCCCAACAGGTTGATCACTGACCCATCGATCGCCATACAGATCAATTCACCGATCACCACATTGATTAAGGGTACGATGCACCCTTAGAGCCACCTTCCCGAATCAAATATCATCCCTCCAGGTCTATTAACCCAGCGTAAAGCCCTAATATGGGATTCCATCCCCGGGGGATCTAAACGGAGTTTTCGATGACCCACCGATCGCCCTACCGATAAATTTACCAATCGCCCCACCGACTAAGGGTACGATGCACCCCTAGAGCCACCCTACAGAGTCAAAAACTCCCATCCCTCGAGGTTTATTAACCCAGCGTAAGGCCCCTATGTGAGATCCCACCCTGTGGGATCCCAACGGACTGATTGGTGACCCACCGATTACCCTACCGATCAATTCACCGATCTTCCCACCGACTAAGGGTACGATGCACCCATAGAGCCACCCTACCGAGATAAAAACTCCCATCCCTCTGGGTCTATTAACTTGGCATAAGGCCCCAATACGGGATCCCACCCCCGGGGGATCCCAACGAGTTGATCGGTGATCCACCGATTGCCCTACCGATCAATTCACCGATTGCCCCACCGACTAAGGGTACGATGCACCCTTAGAGCCACCTTCCCGAATAAACTCCCATCCCTCCACATCTATTAACCTGGCAAAAGCCCCAATATTGGATCTTACCCCAGGGAGATCCCAACGGATTGATCTGTGACTAACCGATCGCCCTACCGATCAATTTACCGATCGCCCCATCGACTAAGGGTACGATGCACCCTTAGAGCCACCTTCTTGAATCAATTCTCATCCCTCCGGGTCTATTAACCTAGCTTAAGGCCCCAATGCAGGATCCCACCCCTAGGGATCCTAACAAGTTGATCGGTGACCCACCGATCGCCCTACCGATCAATTCATCGATTGCACCACTGACTAAGAATATGATGTACCCTTAGAGCCACCTTCCCGAATAAAATCCCATCCATCCGGGTCTATTAACACGGCGTGAAGCCCCAACATGGGATTCCATCCTTGAGGGATCCCTACGGATTGATCGGTGACCCACCGATCGCCCTACCGATCAATTCACTGATCGCCCCACCGATTAAGGGTACGATGCACCCCTAGAGCCACCCTACAGAGACAAAAACACCTATCCCTCCTGGTCTATTAACCCAGCGTAAGGAACCAACATGGGATCCCACCCCTGGGGGATCCCAACGAGTTGATCGGTGACCCACCGATCGCCCTACCGATCAATTCACCGATAGCCCCATCGACTAAGGGTACGATGCACCCATACAGCCACCCTATCGAGACAAAACTCACATTCCTCTAGGTCTATTAACCTGGCGTAAGGCCCCAATGCTGGATCCCACCCCCAGGGGATCCCAACGGGTTGATTGGTGACCCGCCGATCGCCCTACTGATCAATTCACCTATTGCCCCACCGACAAAGGGTACGATGCACCCTTAGAGCCACTTTCTCGAATCAACTCCCTTCCCTCAGGGTCTATTAACCCGGTGTAAGGCCCCAACATGAGATCCCACTTTGGGGGGACCCCAACGGGTTGATCAGTGACCCACCGATCGCCCTACCGATCAATTCACCGATCGCGCAACCTACTAAGGGTACGATGCACCCCTAGAGCCATCCTACCGAGACAAAAACTCCAATCCCTCTGAGTCTATTAACCCAGCGTAAGGTCCTAACGTGTTATCCAACCACCGGGGGATCCCAATGGGTTGATCGGTGACCCACCGATTGCCTTACTGATCAATTCTCCGATTGACCCACCTACTAAGGGTACGATGCACCCTTAGAGCCACCTTCCCGAATCAACTCCCATCCCTCCAGGTCTATTAACCTGGCGTAAAGCCCTCACGCGGGATCCCACCCCCGAGGATCCTAATGGGTTCATCGGTGACCCACCGATCGCCCTACCGATCAAATCACCGATTGCCCCACCGACTAAGGGTACGATGCACCCTTAGAGCCACCTTCCCGAATCAAATTCTATCCCTCCGGGTCTATTAACCCGGCATAAGGCCCCAACGTGGGATTCCACCTCAAGGGGATCCCAATGGGTTGATCGGTGACCCACCGATCGCCCTACCGATCAATTCACCGATTGCCCCACCGATTAAGGGTACGATGCACCCCTTGAGCCACCTTCCCGAATAAAATCCTATCAATCTGGGTCTATTAACTCGGCATAAGGCCCCAACATGGGATCCCATCCCTGGGGGATCCTAATGGGTTGATCGGTGACCCACCGATCGCCTTACCGATCAATTCACCAATCACCCCACCGACTAAGGGAACGATGCACCCCTAGAGCCACCGTACCGAGACAAAAACTCATATCCCATTGAGTCTATGAATCCGGCGTAAGGCCCCAATGTGGGATCCCAATTCTGGGGGATCCAAGCGTGTTGATCGCTGACCCACCGATCGCCCTACCGATCAATTTACCGATCGCCCCAATTTTACTATTAGATTTTGAACCTCTTTGAAATCTTCTTTTGTTTTTACAGATTTCACATTTCTGCAATTTATGTTGGCTTACTTTCTATGACCCAAATAGTTATAAATGATGTTACTCCAATAGTTCCCTAGTGCATAGGATAATAGATATTTTGTCTCTAGTTATATTTTTAGATTTCCTAATTTGCCGGTCATAATTTGAGTTCTCTTGGTAGAAGCCTTGGGATTCAAAATTGTCATAATGTTGTTTATTTTCAATTGGATATATTATCTGAAATTTCATGTTGATGGCCATAATTAACTGGACCTGATCTGTGAGCCAAGGAAGTGTTTGGATTATTTCAACAGATTCTTAGTTGTACATAACAATTATCAATAACCTTCTATTGGAAAAATATTCAAAAAATATAAACCGACTTTCATTTAAATGTGTATATTTGTTATGCTTCAGAATGGGTTTGTTAATTATGATAGTCGAAGTAGAACTAATTGCAATGTATCCTTTTTTTCAAAGCTAAAACTTTTAGAAAATTGTAACTTGTAGCTGTATAATTATCCATTTTATATGTCAAAGAGCCCTCATATTCTGGAATTAAGCCACACTAATATCAGGTTTGTACAAACCCGGCCTTGTAAAAAATATGGCCCTTCTTCTAAAGTCACAACAATAGAAGGTTCTGAGGATATCATGAAAATATTCTGTGACATCTATGAACTATGACATACCAACAGCTAAATTTCTTTATATTTTTGCTGATTTTACTTATATGGATTCCTTTTTTTTTTTTTTGCTTAATTTTCTTATAAAATCATATTTAATTTTATTGTAAGAGCATTTCAGATCCATTAGCTGCAAAATAATATATTGAAGTTCAAGGTTCACCATTAGTTGCTAAAGCAGATGGTTTAACAGGGGGGATGGGAGTCTTTATTACTTTGACTGTAGAGCAATGTGAAGCAGAGAAGCAGCAATAATAGCTGCCATCCTAGTGTGTCCTAATCATGAATTCTTAAGAGATAAAGAGAGAACAGATATCCAGAAGGCGGTTAATCATTATGTCAACCAACATTTTATATACAACCTTCTTTATTCCCTATTTAAAATATTCAAATCATTCCGCCTTCCACTCTACTACTACACATTTCCCCTCCTAAACCCACACCAACCACACCAATCTTTAATATTTCTCTAGCATATTTAATTTAAGATCTCAACTTATACCCATGGTGAGTCTAGTTTGTATTTCTTGTTTTCAGTTTCATGGCTTCTAAAATGTTGTAACAAAATTATGACCTGAAAATCAATAAGGTGAAGACGTAGAGACAGGGTATAACTCCAAAATCAAAGGCAATATAGGATTCAGATCAGCTACTCTTTCATCTATGGTGAATTTTATTAAATTTTAAAATGCTTATCGAGCCATTGGTGTAATTATGTGCTTCCCACGAATATATCTTACGTAAATAAATTGTGCCATCTATTTTCAGTTTCTAAAGTCCTGGTATTTGAGAAAGTCTAAATTTTTTTCTTTTAGCAGTACATAAGTGCTTGAAAGTTTTATTCATGCTGCCTAGCATAACTCGCACGATTCTCTAGTTTCTGTAAGTACTTTACCCTATGTCATTTTTGTTTTTAGTTATTCAACATTATTTAATTATCATTAGTGTAACTTTTTTATTACGTATGATGGCCAATAATTACATAAAGCGCTAAGGTATCTGAGTGTTATTGCACAATCTATTCGATAACATTAATTGATACATTTAGGTAGTTGATGGCATGTATCATGTATAAGTTAAGGGTATTTTGTATTAGTATTGAAGCTGAAGCTGTCAAGTACTTTGCTTAATGTACTATCTTATGGAAAATTGCTGGAGACATAAATTCTTTTATGAGTTTATTTAAAAGCACATGCATTTTTCTGCCTCCTATTATTACTTGGTGCCTTAATGCCTTGAATATCTAACCATAGATTGCTTTATTTTGTTATTTTAAGTAATATTAGCTACCAATATAGCAGAAACGTCAGTTACTATTCCTGATATTAGAAATGAATTGATAGTTATTTACTGTCTGATTTGCTCAAGCAATCTGATCTTCTTTGCTGCTAGTAAAATGACAGTTTATCTAAATTTTTTCTTGAAGCAGCTGATTTTTATCTCACTCAACACACTATTTTCGTTTAGGTAGAACTTATTAACTGCGCTGCTTTAACACTTTCTCCCCTGTTCATGTGTGACTGTTATCTAACAGACTATTCATGACATTATCAATCAGTAGTTGGTACACCTAAGAAATTGTGGTCTTGTTATGTTATCAGTGGTCATCATTTGTTTTGAAGTATAACTTATGCATGCATATATGGTTATAGTCTGAAATGTTATTTGCAACTGGGGAATTTCAAGGGAATCATTTTTGTACCTTAGGTACAACATATGTTAGAATTGTTTTGAAACTTGTGCTTTCAAGAGTAATTATTGTTATTGAATCAGTGAATAAGTCTTGTACTTAAGGTACATCTTATATATAAAATTACTTCTTAGAAATCGGGTCTTACTAATGACATATTAAAGTTTGTCTTGGTTTTTAATTGTTTTAATTATATGATAATTGTTATTGATTGTTCATTAACTTTAAAACACAGAATGAGAATGCCACAAAATGAAACATCTTTCTCTTATCCTTGTTAAAAAATATTATGCTAGACACCAGATTATCCATGAGTTCTTCAGAAATGCAATGGTTGCATTTGGTTCTTCAAGAGGGGATTATATAGAACTAGATGCATGAGATTCAAATGCTGCTCCTAAAGCTTATAAGGTATGCCTTAATAAACATAATCCTGATTTGTCATGTCTTTAAGTGTTGTGGTTCCCGTTTATCTTGTCCTATTTCATTAACATTGATGTTGGCTGAGTATGTGGTGATGGCTGTGTTAGATGACCCTACAATACTCCATTATCTTTTAAGAATAAGAAATGAAATTCATGTTTGCCCACTTTGTTGAAATCTATTGAATTGTTGGGATAGTGGTTCCTTAAAAAATATCTTTAAAGTATACATGTTAATGATTCACAAAGTTTGTTGTTTTACACTTATTTATATCTTTCAAAGGAAGCTTAACCTTATTGATACATATTTCTAGCCTCAATCATTGTTTTAGTACTTAAGTAAACTTTTAGTTATATCTTTGGGAAATAATATTGGTCTTTGATCAAGTAATTAGACAATGAGTATAATTTATTATGATAAATAAAGAAGTTTTGCTTGCTAGTACAGTTTATGTTTGGTTTTTGTTTCTTTGTTAATTATTTTATTTTTCTGTTGTACTAGTCTAGCCTACTCAATTTGTGCGCTCGGTTGTTAGTCATTAGTAGTTTTTTCCATTTTAGAGCATTATCTGGTTTGTTATCCTTGTTTACAGCTGGTTCTATGTAATTTGATTTTGGAGGATCTTTTGATATCATTTTAAGAGTGGGCATCGTTCTTCTATTGCTAGTTTCCTGTTTTGTGTTGCGTGTCTGTCACTTGGTTGTTCCTTATTCATTGGGTACTTGTCGCAATTTGTTAGCATTTGCTCAAGGATGTTTCTGCCCACCAATGTTCTATCCTAGTAGATCTGTTCGGTTGCTACCTAACCTATAATTGCTAGAGCAAGCAGAATTTTGTTTAAGCATACCAAGGTGAGGTCTCAGGAAGCAGCTAGATCAAAATTCTACTTGGTTTTGCTTCTTTTTGTCAACACTTCATAGGTTGTTACCCTGAATACTATTTGTTGTGTGCTGGTTTGCTTCAAAATGCATTCAACATAATTTTTTCAAAATTTATAATTAAACAGGGCCTTACGCTGGGTTAATAGACCCGGAGGGATGAGAGTTGATTCGGGAAGGTGGCTCTAAGGGTGCATTGTATCCTTAGTCGGTGGGACAATCGGTGAATTGATCGGTAGGGCGATCGGTAGGTCACCGATCAACCCATTGGGATCCCTCGGGGTGGGATCCCGCATTGGGGCCTTATGCCGGGTTAATAGACCCAGAGGAATGGGAGTTTTTGTCTCTGTAGGGTGGCTCTAGGGGTGCATCGTACCCTTAGTCGGTGGGGCAATCGGTAAATTGAGTGGTAGGGTGATCGGTGGGCCAGCGATCAACCCGTTGGGATCCCCAAGGGATAGGATCCCATGTTGGGGCCTTACGCTAGGTTAATAGAACCAGATGGATGGGATTTTGTTTGGGAAGGTGGCTCTAAAGGAGCATCTACCCTTAGTCGGTGGTGCAATCGGTGAATTGATCGGTAAGGCGATCGGTGGGTCACCGATCAACCCGTTGGGATTCCCTAGGGGTGGGATCCCATGTTGGGGCCTTACGCTAGGTTAATAGACCCTGAGGGATGAGAGTTAATTCTGGATGGTGGCTCTAAGAGTGCATTGTACCCTTAGTCGGTGGGGCAATCGGTGAATTGATCGGTAGGGCGATCGGTGGGTCACCAATCAACCCGTTGGGATCTCCCGAAGGTGAGATCCCACGTTGGGGCCTTACACTGGGTTAATAGACTTGAAGGGATGGGATTTTTTGTCTTGGTAGGGTAGCTATAAGGGTGCATCGTACCCTTAGTCGGTGGGGTGATCGGTGAATTGATCAGTAGGGCGATCGGTGGGTCACCGATCAACCCGTTGGGATCCCCTTGGGGGTGGGATCCAGTGTTGGAGCCCTACGCCAGGTTAATAGACCCGGAGGGATGGGAGTTTTTATCTCAGTAGGGTTGCTCTATGGGTGCATCGTACCCTTAGTCGGTGGGAAGATCGGAGAATTGATTGGTATGGCGATCGGTGGGTCATCGATCAACCCATTTAGATCCCCCGGGGGTGGGATCCCACGTTGGGACCTTATGGTGGGTTAATAGACCCGGAGGGATGGGAGTTAATTCGGGAAGGTGGCTCTATGGGTGCATCGTACCCTTAGTCGGTGGGGCGATCGGTGAATTAATCGGTAGGGCGATCGGTGGGTCACCGATCAACCCGTTGGAATTCCCCGAGAGTGGGATCCCACGTTGGGGCCTTACGTTGGGTTCATAGACCCAGAGGGATGTGAGTTTTTGTCTCGGTACGGTGGCTCTAGGGGTGCATCGTACCCTTAGTCGGTGGGGTGATCGGTGAATTGATCAGTTTGGCGATCGGTGGGTCACCGATCAACCCGTTGGGATCCCCCAGGGGTGGGATCCCGTGTTGGGGGCTTATTCCGGGTTGATCGACCTAGATTGATTGAATTTTATTCGGGAAGATAGCTCTAAGGGTGCATCGTACCCTTAGTCGGTAGGGCAATGGGTGAATTGATCGGTAGGTCGATTGGCAGGTCACCGATCAACCCGTTGGGATCCCCTAGGTGTGGGATCCTGCGTTGGGGCCTTACGCCGGGTTAATAGACCAAGAGGGATAGAAGTTGATTCAGGAAGGTGGCTCTAAGGATGCATCGTACCCTTAGTCGATGGTACAATCGGTGAATTGATCGATAGGGCGATCGGTGGGTCACCCATTAACCCGTTGGGATCCCCAAGGATCGGATCCCACTTTGGGGCCTTATGCCGGGTTAATAAACATAGAGGGATGGGAGTTTTTGTCTCGGTAGGGCGGCTCTAGGGGTGCATCTTACCCTTAGTGGGTGGGGCGATCGGTGAATTGATCGGTAGGGCGATCGGTGGGTCACCGATCAACCCATTGGGATTGCCCGGGGGTGGGATCCCACGTTGGGGCTTCACGCCAGGTTAATAGACCCAGAGGGATGGGAGTTGATTCGGGAAGGTTGCTCTAAGGGTGCATTATACCCTTAGTCAGTGGGGCAATCGGTGAATTGATCAGTTGGACAATCGGTGGGTCACAGATCAACCCGTAGGGATCCCCCAGGGGTGGGATCCTATGTTGGGGCCTTATGCCAAGTTGATCAACCCGGATTGATAGGATTTTATTCGGGAAAGTGGCTCTAAGTGTGCATCGTACCCTTAGTCGGTGGGGCAATGGGTGAATTGATCGGTATGGCGATCGATGGGTCACCGATCAACTCGTTAGGATCCCCTAGAGGTGGGATCCGGTGTTAGGGCCTTATGCTGGGTTAATAAACCCGGAGGAATAGAAGTTGTTTTGGGAAGTTGGCTCTAAGGGTGCATCGTACCCTTAGTCGGTGGTGCAATCGGTGAATTATTCGGTAGGGCGATCGGTGGGTCACCCATCAACCCGTTGGGATCTCCAGGGATGGGATCCTATGTTGGGGCCTTATGCCGGGTTAATAAACCCAGAGGGATGGGAGTTTTTGTCTAGGTAGGGTGACTCTAGGGGTGCATCGTACCCTTAGTGGGTGGGGCGATCGATGAATTGATCGATAGGGCGATCGGTGGGTCACCAATCAACCCATTGCGATCCCCTGGGGGTGGGATCCCGCGTTGGGGCTTTACGCCAGGTTAATAGACCCAGAGGGATGGGAGTTGATTCGGGAAGTTGGCTCTAAGGGTGTATTGTACCCTTAGTCGGTGGGACAATCGGTGAATTGATCGGTAGGGCGATCGGTGGGTCACCGATCAACCCGTTGGGATCCCCCGGTGGTGGGATCCTATGTTGGGACTTTATGCCGGGTTAATAAACCCAGATGGATGGGAGTTTTTATCGCGGTAGGGTGGCTATAAGGGTACATCGTACCCTTAGTCAATGGGGCGATCGGTGAATTGATCGGTAGGACGATCGGTGGGTGATGAGTGATATTTTTACCTAAATTTTAGTATCTTTTTATATGTATTTTCATGTTATTTTATCCGTATTTTATGTATATTTTTGTTGTGTTTAGTGTTTCTATTGAAATGTGTGTGAATGAGCGAAGGCCGTGTGCCGGCGCCAGAAACACCTACTCGGCCACCCTTGTGGCCGAGTCCAGAACACGCACCGAGTGCAGAAACTCGAGCCGTGTACCAAACACGGCTCTGTCCAGAATGGTCGTGTGCGAGCATCAGAATACACAACACGGCCACCCCTGTGGCCGTGTGCTGCGCACGAGCTGTGCGCTGTCTGAAGCTCGCCGTTGACCAGAATCCCAGACACGACTCGGGCCGTGTTGCAGCACATGAGGCGTGTTGGTGTAAATAGTGCTGAAATTTCCAGATTTCTTCTAGAAGCTTCCCAAGGGGTATAAATACCCATTTATTCAACGTTTGAGACCGAGATCCGAAATCCACACTTCCACACACACCTCACACACCATTTCTTCCATTTCACACCATCATCTTCATCCATTCTTCATCTATTGAATCTATCATCATCCTACCATAAAATTCTTCATCCAAGTGAGCAAAAGAAGCAAGGAAGAGAGGAAGATTGCAAGGGAATGAAGGAAATCACCATTGAAGTAACATCTAGGGAGTTTCCATCCAACTTTTGTATTGAATCCTATATGTTCATCATGTTTTGTAAAAAGTTTAATGTCTATGTTAATTTTCTTATGGATATGAGAGGCTAATATCCCTTGTGAGATTAGCAACATGATAGTTGTTGGATAATTTTGGGGATTATGTAATTAAATTCATATGTTGATTGGATCTATGATTTTCTATCATTGATTATTAATTGCTTGATTTGTATTGATGATTTGTGTGTTTAGTTGTTCTAGATATGTTATTAGATTGAGAAATTAATTATATGCTTAGGATAATTGAGTGAATCATTTCATCAAACACCTCATGTGCATTATAAATTGTGAAGAGATTGAAAAGTCCTTCATAGTTTAGAACCCTTTGGTTGGACATGTAATTGGTTTGATCGAGAGATTGACTAATTGTGTGAAGGGACTCTCATTTAAGCTTAGTACCTAGTTGGAATTGTTTAAGTGAGAACCAATCCATTGAGCTATTTGATATTCATATCCTATCTATCTCGAGAGGGAGTTTAGGTGATCTTAGTGTTGGCCCTTAGTCTTCAATCCATGGTACATATGAATTTGATACATAATTCCTAGAATTTCCACTTCTTAATTATTGTTAATCTCACTTTTGTTAAATTTGGAAAACACTTTCATCATTTTATCTTGTTGATTGATCATTGCTTGTCTACTTGCATTGATTGTCATTCAATTACTTGTTTAATCAACCAATCATATTGATGATTCGTCTCTATAAAATTGCGATAAATGTGATCTCGCTTAAGCTCTAGCGCCGACCTCCCTGTGGTTCGATAAATTCTTGAATTGGTCAACCCGACTACAAGTTATGGCTAATCAAATAGCGCCATTGCCGGGGAGGCAACGGTTGCTAGTAGCTTGAAGAAGGATCGTTTTGAGTAATCTTAATAGAGACATTTTTTATTTTGTTTGTTTACTTGTATTTGCTTTGAAAATCTTGTTCTAATTTCTCTTATTTTGAAGGTGTATGCAAACAAGGTCGAAAGGGAATTAAGTTGAACCAATTGATCTAGAGCTTGAAAACACCTTGAGAAGGAGAAGAAAGGAGAACAAATCCAAAAATAGTGAGTTAATGGAGAATTTTCAAGAAGATAATCGTGTGGAGATAGAGCATGATGGGGAAGGAGGACAACATGTAAACGTGCAAGACAACGCACCTCAATTCAATGCAAATATTCCTCAACAAGCCTATAAAAATCATGGAGCTTTCAACAACCAAGTTTTGCTTCAACAAATGGTGCAACAAGTTCTAAGGCAACAAGGCTTTCAACAAGTTTATGCTCCTCCACAACAAGCTTATGTGCTACCACCACCACCTCCGGTGCAACATGGAATTTATAATGATCAAAGGGTGGTTCGGGATTTTTTCATGCCAAGGGCCGTGCCACATATGATGGGCCCGCCAATCAACGCCAACAACTTTGAGATCAAGGCAAGCCTAATCAATATGGTGAGAGACCAACAATTTGGTGGAACTCCAAATGAGGATCCGAATGCACACTTAGCTCAATTCATTGAGATTACAAACACCGTGAAGATGAATGGGGTGACTGAGGATTATATAAGAATGAGGTTGTTTCTATTTTCATTGAACGATAGAGCTCGATCATGGCTATCTACCATTACTCCCGGTACGTGCAACACTTGGGATGAACTTGCACAAATATTTTTGAACAAGTAATTTCTACCTTCTAAGACGCTTCAAATGAAAGGCTTGATAACCCAATTCAAGCAAATGCCTAATGAGAGTTTTTACGAAGCGTGTGAGAGGTTTGAGGAGATGCTCCGTAAGTGTCCACAACATGGATTCTCGGAGAATCAACAAGTTGGATTTTTCTATCAAGGACTTGTGAATGGGCAAAGAGTGCTTGTTGATGCTTCGGCGGGTGGATCAGTACTTGGTGTAACTCCGAAAAGGGCCATAAGAATTTTTGAGGAGATTGCTACAAATGTGTACCAATGGCCATCGGAGAGGGTAAGTGGATGCTATGGGTTTGAGAGTTTCGATCAGGGGCAACAGTTTAGTGTGAAGAGTTTGAATGTTGAGTTAAGTGTTCCACAAATGTCAAGCATTGAAATCTTAGCATCGGAAGTTTTGAAGCAAATAAACTTGAATCAAAGTGGGAATAATCAAGGAGCGAATATGGTTGAAGGAGTACAAGTCGATCAAGGGGTGCTACCTCCAAATATTGTGAATGGTGAACAATGGACCAACTCTATGCCACGTGTAGAGGATGTGTCATACATGCAAGGAAGAAATTACCAAGGGAATTACCAAAATAATTTCCAAAGTAATTTCAACCAAAGTCAAGGGAACTATCCACCAAGGCAAGGAGGTTTCAATGGTCAAAGTAGTGGAAGCTCATACCCACAACAACAACAAAGGCAAGGTAACTTTTCCTACTCTAATCCGAGCAATGCGGTTGCTTATCCTCCAGGATATCAACCGGGGGCCAAGGCACCAAACAATGAGGGAAGAGCATCGATTGATGAGCTACTTGAATAGTTGATTGTATCTAACAAAGCTCGAGATCATGAAGCGATGAAAAAGATGGAAGAAGCAAATGAAAGGAGGCTAAAAGCTTTGGAGTACAATGTTGGACAAATTGCAAGTTCCATGAGCACTCAACAAAAAAAAAAGTTACCGGCCACACCCGAGGTTAATCCAAAGGTTCAATGTTTGTTTGTTAATATGGAAGAGGAACGAAAGGGTGAAGAAAGGTTGGTGGAAAACAAGGTTGTTGAAGAAATGAAAGAAGAGCAAAAACCTAAATGGATACCTAAGTGGAAAAGGGTGCAAGAGGAAAAGAAAGTGGAGGAGAAGGTGAAAGAAGAGGAGTACAAACGTGATTATTGGGGTATTCCGATCACTCCATTCCCTATTCCCTATCCACAAATGTTTGTAAAGCAGGAGAAGAAAAAGGAGTTTGAGGAGCATGTCAAATCTCTCAAGAACAAGTATGAAAAGAAAAAGAAAGAAGAGCTACCCGAAGCAAGTGAGTTGATGCATAAGGAGAGGCCTACAAAGATTGGTGATCCGGGGAAGTCTTCATTCCTTGTGATTTTGAAGGGAAAGGCACTCTCGATGCCTTGTGTGACTTGGGGGCAAGCGTCAACGTGATGTCTCATGCACGTTCAAAGACCTTGAAATTGGAGAGCTAAAGCCTACTACTATCCATCTTGAAGTAGTAAATGGAGAAGTCGTGAAGCCATTAGGGATTGTTGAATACGTTGATGTGAAAGTAAAAGGGCTAGCTTTCCCAGTTGATTTCATGGTGCTAGAAGTGAAGGCGGATCCTCGAGTGCCAATCATTTTGGGAAGGTCATTTCTAGCTACGGGAAGAGCTAAAATTGATGTTGGAAGAGAAGAGATTTCTTTGAGCTCAAATGGAAAAAGAGTCACATTCTTATGTAATAAGGAAAAAGGAGCCAAGTCTCATTTGAAGCCTCCAGATTATTTCAATGATCATGATTCTCTTCTCTTTGACAACTTAAATTCATTTCTTCATGATTATATGAAAATATCAAATTCTAACTTGTCTTCTTGTGATGTTGATAGGAAGAAAGCATCGGGGCTCGATTGGAAACTTGACAAAGGAGAAAGAGGAATTCCACTAGAATCACTTCTTGATGACGATTTGATGCTTGTAAGCAAGAATGGTAAGGTTGAGCTAGTGGACAAGAAGAGGGTTAAGCTAATGTTCAAAGTGAGGATGCGAGGAGAAAGTGGGATGGACCATCCTTTGGTCCAATGATCGTGAAATTTCATCCTGCTTGAAGACGTTAAACTTAGCGCTAAATGGGAGGCAACCCATTCTTTTTATATTTTGATGCTTGTTTGTTTATTTTAGTCTCGTAGGTGGATTGTGCTTGTGAGAAAGTTTATATTGATGAAAAGAGAAGTGCTTCATAGATTTGAGTAGGAATGTCACCACTTATTGCAAACTTAATTCTCGACTCATGTCTTGAGTCAAGTTTGGGGGAAAGTGCGTGGTGGACATAGCTCAAGTCAGTGGATGCGATTGCTTCTCCACAAGAAGACCATCAATGGAAACTACAAGCGTAAGTCCCACCACTTTTTGCAAATTAAGTCTCAACTTGTCTCGATGTAAGTTTGGGGAAAGAGTGTATGGTGTGACTTACCACTTGAGTGTGCTTGATATGATGATATATTGATGATGAAATATCTTCTTGTAAAATTGGTTCAAATTTTAAAATTTTCTCATAAGTTTTGGTATGTGTTATGCGTAATTCGCGCACTTTAATTAAAATCCCCAAGTGGAGGGATGTCAATTGCAGTGGCAAGTACCCAAGTTAAAAATAAATGTCGTTCCCACTGAGACAGTATATTATTTATATGATTAATATTACTATTTAACTAGAATTGTTGTTTCCACATTTCAAGAGTTTGTTTGAATTATTATCTAAGAATTTAAACTACAATTAACAAATAAATAATAGCAATAAGAAGTATTTAAGATTTATCAAGAGAAAAATAACAGCTCTAAGGTTTCAGGTGTAATGCAATTGATTTGGTTACCTAGACGTCCTATTTTTCATTCATGTTATTATAATGGAAATACATCATAAAATGACGCGTGAATAGTTTTGAACATTTTTTCTAGATACTAATAAAGAAAACTTAACAGACCTCCGGATGGCCAGTTCGACTAACATATGTTCTCTAAAAATACTATTCAAACATATTCACTTCCTACTTGAATTCTTAATTGCATTGTTCCACTAAGAAAATCAAGTATCCAATTTATTAGCTCTTAGAATTATCGTGTTCACGGGCAAACTACTCTAATTCATAGCAAATGGACATTATTAACATCGCATGCACTCAAGCTAACATAATATACTAAGCATCACGGGCAACATCAATAGCATATTATGAAGACGTTACACACATATTAATAAAGTCTTATTGAATTGAATAAACTAGAATTTTCATAGCATGAATGTAAAATATTTATCTAAGTTTCCAAACCAACTACATTAACCTTACACCTTAGAACTGAAAATGTATTTAGCTCATGATATTGAACACAACATTCATGGCTAAGCAATGCATAACAATAACCACAAGAAAAGATTAAAGAAAAGAATACAAGAACCTAGTGTCACGTGTTCTTCGTTTCTCCTCTTATTTTTGATTGTTTTGCTCCCTCGATCGCACGAAAACTTCATTGCAGCTGGCTGTTCTTCCTTGCAGCAGGCTGTTCTTCCTTGCAGCTGCTGCACACACTGCACCTCACCCTTCTCTCTCTATTTGTGACTTGTGTTGTGTGTAGAATGGTGTTGTGTTGTGAATGTGTTTTTTTTGGATCAATTGCAGCCCCTATTTATAGTTGTGGAAGGGGAACAACATCACATGGCTGCCCATGTTACTCCATACTCCCATTTCTTCTTGTTTGAAGCTCCATTGTTGCTGTCCATCATGTGTGTGTGTCCTTTGCAGCTCACTTACCATCCATTTCCAGCTCTTCTCTTGTCTTTTTGCCATAGGAATCCAATTGTGTGTTGGATGCTTCATGTTCTCCATGTGGATGGTGTATTATCTTCACTTTAGCCCATGTGTGCACTACTTTACAACTTGCGTCGTGTTTTACAGGTAGATATGCACATGAACAAGTCGAATTGAACCTCCCCAAGTCAAATGGCAGTGGAACAGCACGTTTTCAAGCCAAAAACAAGCAATTCGACCTTCATTCGACCTAGAGCTCAGGTCGAATGGAGGTGGTCGTGGTCGAATGAGGCTACTGGAAGCCATTTTGTGCCCATTCGACCTGAGCTCTAGGTCGAATGGAAGCTGTCCAGGTCGAATGGATTTGCACCCCTTCATTGTTTCGTGTATAACTTCTTCATCCGAGTTCCGAATTCAATAATTCTTGCGCTCACACGATCCTCTCTCCCTGGGATTTCAATCAATATAAAGAACTTTCATAAAAACCAAGAATTGAGTGTGCAACAAGCTATGGAAAGTGGCCAGCAATCCTGTTCGGCACCTCTCGCGCGTCGTCACCATTTTGCTCATAACTTCTTCGTTTGGAACTCGATTGGGGTGTTCTTTACACCAAAACGACCCTCTCTTCAGTGGCTTTCCAACCATGTAGCACACCATCAGTTTTGATCTCCAAATTTTACACAGCATAATTATGAAGTTGGACGTACGTTTTCTTCATCCTTATAATAAGTTGCACCTTTTCTCCAACCTAGCACTTTTGATCATTTTCTCTACCAAAACACAACAAAATACCTTAGTAGCACCATAATCATACAAAATATATAAACCATGTAATCTCACATGAATATATGGCCTTTTCCTAGTAAAACAAGGTATTTATGAGACCGAAAAGTAGTAAATTTCTACTCTCATCAATCCCCCAAACTACCATGTTGTTCGTCCCTGAACAACGAATCCAAGACAAGAGAGAAATGGGAGTTGAAATTATACAGCAAACAAGGGATCATATAAGTCCAAACCAAGATAATATACTCAATGCCAAAATTTTATCAATCGAAACATGTGTTTCAAACTAGTCACTTCCCATTTTAGAATGCTCATCATCCACTCTCACGGATAGTGTTTACACTCATTGATCAAGTGTGAACTATACACTCTCATGGTTGAAATATATGCACTCATATCAATTCACATGCATGCGTTACCATAAGTTTGACAATTATCTAAACTCTCCACTAACTTGAAAGATTTAATGATGGGATCACAAAGGACTTGTTAAGGGTTGTAACTTTGGATCTTTGTATAAGGGTAGGTAGTTATGGTATGAGTGACTTAATCACTAGTAGAGAATCAACAGTAGAGATACTTTTTCAACACATATATCTGATAAATTAATATCATTCCTTCTTTTTCTCTTTTTAGTTCTTTTTTTACTATTTCAATCCTCCCTTTATTTTTCAAGCATCAACGTCTTTCTTCCCTTCAAATGGGGTACCAGTTTCAGGCACTACCCCTTTTTGCAAGTTTTAACCATCCTTCATTTTCACTCATGATCAACCAATATTTATCTTTCCAATTTCCTTAGCACAACAAACCAGTTTATCTCCTTTATTTCTCTACTAGGATAGGTATTTAAAAGGCTTTTAAAGGATTAAATTGGCTATCTTCATAGGTTTCCAATGAAAAAGGCTTAAAGGCTCAAATGGGAAAACTATGGATAAAAATTTCAAGGTAGGATAAATATTTGGCTAGTAACTCAATAAAGAACAAAATGGCCTAAGGTCATTTCCCATCATCTAATCAATCATCTAGTCTTAAGTAGATTAAGAGTCAAGTTCTAGAATACATGCATGTAAACGATGCTCTCAAGAAAGAAATTAATCATGCATTATTTCATGATCTATTAAAGCTCAAATCTCACATGGGTATAATAGAATAATGAGCACTCCTACATGGGACTATGAACAAATTTTAATACATGCAACAATCTCAAGTATTTCAACATCCAAGTACACATCTCTGACTGGATTTTCACTTTTATCTCCACATTGTCAATTCAATCAACATCCAACAATCATGTTCAAGAATGAAGAACCACAGATTCTAGGATTAACACTTAATAAACTCAAACAAACGACACGCACCTGGACAATCATAAAAAAATCGACCCTTCAATATAATTAAATTAATCAAAAATACTGAAAAATCACAAAAAATTTAATCATCCAAGTACACAACATAATGAAGCAACTTTACTTTGGTGTAGCAAGACGCAGGTATACACGTATCCCCCCCCAAACTTATATCAAACGAAGTTAGAGCATAAGTTTGTAAAGGAGTGTATACCATAGTCGAGCAACACTTTAATAAAATTACTACATTAACACAGACTCAATAAAGCAATTAAAATGGGAGGGTCAGCCCCCAACAGGCGCTCATATTTAACGTCGGAGAGTCACGACGGGTACCTTTACTTTAAGTACTCAAGGGAGAGCACTTGCTTATCAAGTAGCGACTTGTAGTGTTTCAACCTCTGTCCATTCGCTACCATGATCTCACCTTTTTCATTCTTCAATTCAAAACTCCCTCCTCCGCAGGCTCTATGTATGACATATGGTCCAATCCATTTGGACTTTAGCTTACCTGCAAACAGTTTGAGACGAGAATTGAAAAGAAGTACCTGATCACCAACGTTGAATTCTTTGAAATGGATCATGCCATCTTTTCATCCTTGCCTTGAAGATCCTCGAATTCTTATAGGCTCTTTCTCTGAATTCATCTAACTCATTGATCTGAGTAAGACGAAAATCCTTTACATCCTCCATGCTCAAGTTCAATTGCCTAATTGCCCAAAGAGCTTTATGTTCAATCTCCACCGGAAGATGGCAAGATTTTTCATAAACTATTTGGTATGGCGACATTCCTAGGACTGTTTTAAAAGCAGTCCTAAATCCCCACAAAGCATCCTCAAGCTTTGTGGACCAATCTTTTCTTGTGCTTCCCACTATTTTCTCCAAAACCTGCTTGATTTGACGGTTTGACACCTCAGCCTGCCCATTTGCTTGTGGATGATAGGGTGTAGTAACCCTATGCTTCACTCCATACTCCCGAAGCACCTTTTCCAACATCTTATTCACAAAATGGCTGCCTCCATCACTAATGAGTGCTTTTGGTACTCCATACCTGTTGAAAATATTCTTCTTTATGAACTCTTGTACCACTCTAGCCTCATTTGTCCTGGTTGGAATTGCTTCCACCCATTTTGACACGTAGTCTACTGCAAGCAGGATGTAAAGGAATCCATTAGATGGGGGAAATGGCTCCATAAAATCGATCCCCCACACATCAAAAATCTCCACTACGATGCTAGGTTGCAAAGGCATCTCATCTCTTTTCGAAATATTTCCCATTCGCTGGCATCTATAACATGTATCAACATACTCTTGACAGCTTTTGAACAAGGTTGGCCAATACAAGCCAGATTGAAGCACCTTTTGAGCAGTCTTCTGGGCACCAAAGTGACTCCCATTTCGCTGAGAGTGACAGAAATCTAACACACTTTCCCATTCTACCTCAGGAACACATCTCCGAATAATGGAATCAGTGTAGATTTTGTAGACCCATGGCTCCTCCCATAATATGGTTTGTACATCATGTAGAAATTTGACCATCTGGTGTCTACTCAACTGATATGGTTTTACCCCCGTAGTGATGTAGTTTACATAATCAGCGTACCAGGGGGTATCCATTTCCTTTGTCTCTGGGTAAGTTTTCAAAACAGTGAATACCTATTTGATGTCCACCATCAATATCTTCTCATCAGGAAAGTATTCATTGATTACCTCATCAGTGTTGTCACAATGCTCTTTAGTCTCCAGGCGTGATAGGTGGTCGGCTAAGACATTCTCGCTACCTTTTTTATCCTGAATTTCCATGTCGAACTCCTGTAGCAATAAGATCCATCTGATTATGCTCGGTTTTGCATCTTTCTTATCCATTAAGTATCAGATAGCCGAGTGATCAGTGTACACAACAGTCTTCATGCCAACTAAGTAAGGTCGAAACTTATCAAAAGCATACACCACCGCTAAGAATTCCTTCTCGGTGACTGTGTAATTCTTTTGAGCAGAATCGAACGTCTTACTTGCATAATATATTGCATGAAACTTTCTATCTCTTATCTGTCCCAGCACAACTCCTAAAGCCGTATCACTAGCATCGCATTCCAACACAAATGGTTGTGTCCAATCTGGAGTAATGAGAATTAGTGCAGTTATCACTGCTTCCTTAAGAACCTGAAAAGCATGCAAGCAAGTTTCATCAAAATCAAATGTAACATCTTTTTCAAGTAACCTAGACAGCGGCTTTGAGTATTTAGAGAAATCTTTAATGAATCTCCTATAAAATCCCGCGTGCCCCAAGAAAGGTCGAACTCCTTTTTCATTAGTAGGTGGTGGAAGCTTCTCAATTGCAACCACCTTGGCAAGATCGACTTGTAAACCTGCCACAGAAACATGATGTCCCAAGACTATCCCATCTCGAACCATAAAATGGCATTTCTCCCAATTCAAGACGAGATTAGTCTCTTCACATCTTTCCAAAACTAAACACAGATTAGATAAACAAGAATAAAATGATGAACCAAATACGGAGAAGTCATCCATGAACACTTCCATGACTCTTTCTATAAGACCTTCAAAAATTGCCATCACACCTTTGAAAAGTCGCGGTGCATTACATAAACCAAATGGCAACTTCCTAAAGGCAAAAGTTCCGTAGGGACAGGTAAATGTTGTCTTTTCTTGATCTCCAGGCGCAATCATTATCTGATTGTACCCAGAATATCCATCCAAGAAACAGTAAAAATCATAACCTGCTAACCTATCCAACATCTGATCCATAAAGGGTAAAGGAAAATGGTCCTTACGCGTGTTCTCATTTAACTTCCTATAATCAACACATACACGCCACCCAGTTGGTACTATAATAGCAATCACTTCCCCCTTATCAGATAAAATCACAGTCATTCCCCCCTTCTTAGCTACCACATGTAGAGGGCTCACATAAGTGCTATCGCTAATAGGGTAGATAATGCCCGCATCTAACCATAAAAGGACTTGTTTCCTAACAACCTCTTGCAAAGCAGGGTTCAACCTCTGCTGATGCTGCACAGAACATTTATTTTCATCATCTAACCTAATCTTATGCATGCAAAAAGAAGGATTAATCCCTTTTAAATCTTCAATTGTCCACCCTATGGCAGACTTATGCCTTCTCAACACATCAATCAATTTATCTAGTTCACATTTAGATAAGGTAGATGATACGATTATCGAAAAAGTTTCATTCTCTCCCAAATAAGCGTACATCAGATGATCGGGAAGTGGCTTGAGCTCTATTTTCTTATCCTCTTTTAAACTTTCTCCTTCAACTCGAAGAGGCAGGTATTCCCTTGTCCACATTGCTTCTTCCTTTGGTGAGTCCTCTTGTCTGTACCTGTTCTCATCAAACTTAAGTAAGGCTTTAAGGAAATCAATAGCAAGTTCATTAGACATACTATCAAGATCAGTAGTAGGTAAAGTTAGAGATTCGCTAATACAAGTTTCCACTGGATCCTTTGACATGATCAATGGCCAGTCCTCCTCCAAAATCTCCTTTACTACTTCAATCAAATTGCACTGCTGATTCTCTGTGGGCCACTGCATCGCCTTGTTCAATGAGAAGACAATTTCCTTATCATTTACCCTTAACCTCAACTCACCCTTGAATACATCAATCAGTGCTTTTCCAGTAGCAAGAAAAGGACGCCCCAAGATTAGAGGTGCACCTTTTTCATCATCTTCCATATCTAGAACCAAGAAGTCAACAGGGAAAACAAGGTTAGAAACTTTTACCAGCATGTCTTCAATCACCCTCTTGGGGTATGTTAATGATCTGTCTGCTAACTGCAACGCTACTGATGTAGGTCTTAGCTCCCCCAAACCAAGCTTTTTGAAAACTGACAGGGGCATCAATTTGATACTGGCTCCAAGATCACACAACGCTCTCCTTGTCGGCCCTTTTCCTATCTCGCAAGGAATGATGAAGCTTCCAGGATCCTTCAGCTTCTCAGGTAACTTTCTTTGTATTATGGAACTACAACTCTCGGTTAGGTTAACCGTCTCCACACTATTCAGTTTTCTTTTTCTTGAGATGAGTTCCTTAATAAACCTTGCGTAATATGGCATTTGCTCTAAAGCTTCTGAAAAGGGAATAGTCACTTGGACATCCCTCATAACTTTAGCAAATTTCTTGAATTTTTCATCCAGGCTTTTCGACAGTTGTCTTTGAGGGAATGGAAGTGGTACCTTTGTTTTTGGAAGTTCCAAACTGTCTTTCTCGAACTCCTCTTCTGTTTCTCTCAATTTCTTTGCTCGCTGCCATTTTTTATCAGCAATGGCTTGATTAGCTTGATTCGGACGTGTAGGGAACCCCGGAGGTGAGCTTAAATTGGGCTGTGATTGAACTGCATTTTGAGGTTCCGTCTGATTCGTCTTAACACTGCTTGGCTCAGCTTTGTCATCCTTCAATTCTGGATTAGTTTGAATAGTTTCTGAACTTGTGGATGGACGACTTTGCTCCTCCTTAGTTTTGTCTTTCATCAGTTCTGGACCATCGTATTGTTTTCCGGACCTAAGAGTGATTGCATTAGCACTCTCTTTTGGGTTGATCTCTGTATCTGAAGGAAATTTTTCCTTTATAATTTGCTGCTGCAGTTGATTTACCGTTGTGGAAATCTGACCCATAGAGTATGTGAGACTCTGCAATTGCTTAATCATTTCTTCATTTTGTTTTGCCATGTTGGAATCCATCAGTACTATGCAGTTATTGATTTTGTTGATGGCTGCATCATTTTTGTGCATGTATTTTGCCAACACATCATCAATACTTGGCTTCCCTTTTTCAGTTTTGGCTCCATGATCAAAATTTGGAGGGAAAGGTACTGCATTATTCGGATTTGAATAAGCAAAGTTCTCATTCTTCTGCTGATTCTTCCATCCTCCTTGATTGCTGGGACCTGCTTGATTGCTGGGACCTCCCCCTTGGTTATTTCTTTGATTGAAATTTCCTTGGGGGTATCTGTTTCCTTGCCAATTTTGAGGTGCTCTTGAACCTTGGAGACTCTGCTCCATAGCCCAATTTGCATCCTCAACCCTTTGAATGTTCATCACCACATCATTACTTGCTGGTCCTTGGTTGTCTTCTCCATTCTTCCCTGATATCAGAGTAACCAGGTGTTTGTTTATTTGCTCTAATTGAGAGGCAACTTTATCATCTCTGTTAGCTTCGGAGAACTTCTCTTCTATTCTTGCAACTTTGCCAAGTATGTAAGTTCCACGTACTCTTTCAGATGGCCAATCTCTAGAGTTCATAGAGATATCATCAAACAGCTTCTCGATGACATTTGACGTTTTGCCAAAAATCGTTCCTCCAGCAGATGCATCAACTAGTACTCTGGATTCATTATCGAGGCCATTGTAGAAAACACTGATTAGCTGAGACTTTTTGAAACCATGTTTTGGACATCGTCTCAGCGCATCAGTGAATCTTTCCCAGGCTTCCCCAAACGATTCATCTCTTCTTTGCTTGAACTGATTTATTTCTTGCTTTAGTGCAAGAATTTTTCCTGGTGGCATAAAATGATCCACGAACAGCTGCTGCAGCTCGGTCCAGTTTGAGCAACTGTCTCCTGACAGCTTGTCGTACCACTCCCTTGCCTTGTCAGCTAAGGAAAACTGGAAAAGCCTCATTTTCTATATGTCATTAGTATTGTCAGTGGCTTTAACAGTATCCATATAGCTGTTGAAACATTTCAGATGTCCGTATGGTTCATCGAAAATGCCTCCGGCGAAAGGATTCTTCTCCACCATGTTGATCAGGGCTGGTCTTATATCATTTGCTTCATCAGCCTGAATAGCCCCGACCACGCTTGATCCTCCGAGATTGGTGGACTTAAACGTCTCCCTGATGATAATGTCATCCTCATGTGTTCTATCTCCCATGGTTCTTTCTGGGATAACTGGATTTGTTATCTGCTCTTCTTTTTCTTCCACGACCGCTCTAGGCTCTGGTATGTCCGTTGTCTTCTTTTGAACTGGTGCCTTGACAGCCTTAGGAGGTGCGTTAAGATTCTTTGCTGCTCCTCTCCTTTTTCTAACAGACGTTTCAATCTCCGGATCAAATTCAAGATTTTGAGTTCCCTTTTTTGATCTGGTGTTCATGCAACTTCGAGAAAAATTCAAGGAATATGCAATTAAATCTTAAAGCAAATATTCTAATTAAATAAGTAATAAAGACAAATAAATAATTTACTGTCCCCGGCAGATGGCGCCAAAAAGTTGTTATGCGTAATTCGCGCACTTTAATTAAAATCCCAAGTGGAGGGATGTCAATTGCAGTGGCAAGTACCCAAGTTAAAAATAAATGTCATTCCCACTGAGACAGTATATTATTTATATGATTAATATTACTATTTAACTAGAATTGTTGTTTCCACATTTCAAGAGTTTGTTTGAATTATTATCTAAGAATTTAAATTACAATTAACAAATAAATAATAGCAATAAGAAGTATTTAAGATTTATCAAGAGAAAAATAACAGCTCTAAGGTTTCAGGTGTAATGCAATTGATTTGGTTACCTAGACGTCCTATCTTTCATTCATGTTATTATAATGGAAATACATCATAAAATGACGCGTGAATAGTTTTGAACATTTTTTCTAGATACTAATAAAGGAAACTTAACAGACCTCCAGATGGCCAGTTCGACTAACATATATTCTCTGAAAATACTATTCAAACATATTCACTTCCTACTTGAATTCTTAATTGCATTGTTCCACTAAGAAAATCAAGTATCCAATTTATTAGCTCTTAGAATTATCGTGTTCACGGGCAAACTACTCTAATTCATAGCAAATGGACATTATTAACATCGCATGCACTCAAGCTAACATAATATACTAAGTATCACGGGCAACATCAATAGCATATTATGAAGACTTTACACACATATTAACAAAGTCTTATTGAATTGAATAAACTAGAATTTTCAAAGCATGAATGTAAAATATTTATCTAAGTTTCCAAACCAACTACATTAACCTTACACCTTAGAACTGAAAATGTATTTAGCTCATGATATTGAACACAACATTCATGGCTAAGCAATGCATAACAATAAGCACAAGAAAAGATTAAAGAAAAGAATACAAGAACCTAGTGTCACGTGTTCTTCGTTTCTCCTCTTATTTCTGATCATTTTGCTCCCTCGATCGCACGAAAACTTCCTTGCAGCTGGCTGTTCTTCCTTGCAGCTGTTGCACACACTGCACCTCACCCTTCTCTCTCTATTTGTGACTTGTGTTGTGTGTAGAATGGTGTTGTGTTGTGAATGTGTTTTTTTTGGATCAATTGCAGCCCCTATTTATAGTTGTGGAAGGGGAACAACATCACATGGCTGCCCATGTTACTCCATACTCCCACTTCATCTTGTTTGAAGCTCCATTGTTGTTGTCCATCATGTGTGTGTGTCCTTTGCAGCTCACTTACCATCCATTTCCAGCTCTTCTCTTGTCTTTTTGCCATAGGAATCCAATTGTGTGTTGGATGCTTCATGTGCTCCATGTGGATGGTGTATTATCTTCACTTTAGCCCATGTGTGCACTACTTTACAACTTGCATCGTGTTTTACAGGTAGATATGCACATGAACAAGTCGAATTGAACCTCCCCAAGTCGAATGGCAGTCGAACAACACGTTTTCAAGCCAAAAACAAGCAATTCGACCTTCATTCGACCAGCACCTCTGGTCGAATGGAGGTGGTCGTGGTCGAATGAGGCTACTGGAAGCCATTTTGTGCCCATTCGACCTCCATTCGACCTGAGCTCTAGGTCGAATGGAAGCTGTCCAGGTCGAATGGATTTGCACCCCTTCATTGTTTCGTGTATTACTTCTTCATCCGAGTTCCGAATTCAATAATTCTTGCGCTCACATGATCCTCTCTCCCTGGGCTTTCAATCAATATAAAGAACTTTTATAAATACCAAGAATTGAGTGTGCAATAAGCTATGGAAAGTGGCCAGCAATCCTGTTCGGCACCTCTCGCGCGTCGTCACCATTTTGCTCATACCTGCTTCGTTTGGAACTCGATTGGGGTGTTCTTTATGCCAAAACGACCCTCTCTTCAGTGAATTTTCAACTATATAGTACACCATCAGTTTTGATCTCCACATTTAACACAGCATAATTATGAAGTTGGACATACGTTTTCTTCATCCTTGCAATAAGTTGCACCTTTTCTCCAACCTAGCACTTTTGATCATTTTCTCTACCAAAACACAACAAAATACCTTAGTAGCACCATAATCATACAAAATATATAAACCATGCAAGCTCACATGAATATATGGCCTTTTCCTAATAAAACAAGGTATTTATGAGACCAAAAAGTAGTAAATTTCTACTCTCATCAGTATGTTTTGGTATGATTGGTGGTATTGAAGTGCTTGATAGTCTATATTTGTTAAATGAAATTGTTGAGCTAACGGTGTTTGTTGAGTTTTTGAGCATGAATGAAGAGGTATTGGAAGCATGAATGGAGCTTGGAGCTAATGCTTTCTTTACCAAATGCCTATTGAGGGAGTACTCTACACCTTATCACTTCTAGTTGCTTGATATATTTCGATGTGGATTGATGTGATTAGCATGCTACTTTATGTGTTATGTTTTTGGGAGGTTTGCTTTCCAATAAAAGGTTGGGATGATTGTGAGCTTAATTATCATGGATGATATAGAATATGTGCTTTATTGTTTAATGATGGTAATTTTTAACTTTGCTTGTTATGTGTTTTTGTTTTGTTTCTTGTATTTTATGATTTGGTGATTTGTTTTAGGGATGTCGTGAGTCATTTTTTTTAATGTGAGTGATGATATGTTGTTGTGATAAGGGATGACAAGTTATGATTAAGAATCTCTACACTTTTGAATTGTGACATGTTTTACTTAACTTGTTCAATTTTGAGATGAATGTGGTATGTAATAAATTCCTTAAGGTCTAAAGCACAAGCTTGTGAGAATTTGAGCCTCAACCGTGCATACATGGTTTTTCTTCATGAGTGGATTAGTTTTGTTTGATAAGCTAGAACTTGCTCAAGGACTATAGGAACGAGCCCAATTTATGGAGATTAGTGAAATGATCTAAGGCCATCTTTGTCATTTATAGTCATTGCCAAATATTTGCCTACCATGAACATCATCCCTAGTCAACCACTTTGAGCTTATAAGCCTTTTTATTGTGAATTTAGCACATTACAAGCCTTGATTAACCACTTAAGCCTTATATATATACCCTTTGTGTGGGTGATTAAGGAGATGGTAGCTAGTAAGGTTTGATGGGATAACAAAAGAAGAAAAGGAAATGGTAAATAAGAAAGGATGAAAAGAGCACAAACAAGAATGAACATGCAACTTCATAACAAGAAAATGAGCAAAGAAACAACAAAACGCTCAAGTATTTAAAAGTCAAAAGAAGGAAGCATGCGTTAAAAGAAGCTCAATCCAAGGAAAGTTTATGATTAGGGCTTGTGATTCCCATAGATAAGAAAGGAAGAAAGAAAAGTGGAGAAGTTGAGAAAGTTGATCATCTCTTTGATTACTTACACTTGATTAGTCACTCTTACGTATATTCTTCCTATCCTACCAAAGAGCCTATCATTACATCCTAAGTAAAGACCTTTTTGATCATTAATTTAAACTTTGGTGGTTTGTGAATGTAGTCCATGAGCAAGCTTATAGCGAGTCGAGCCAATCGATTGATGAGTATTGATTTACCCTACTTCAAAGAGTGGTGAGGACATTTATAACCATGTGAGGCTTGGACTAAAAAGGGACAATATCACATTTTTATTCTCTTTAGATTGAACTTGTTAATTTTTCATGTTATGAGTTTAATGTTGTAAGATTCCTTAACATAGTTTGTAGTTCTTATTGCTTCCAATGTGTTATTGCTTATGTTCGTTTAGTCTTTTCCTAGGTGAAAAATCACTCCCCTTGGTTTATCATTTTCGTTGTTCGGGGACGTACAACACTTTGAGTTTGGGGGTGTGATAGGTGATATTTTTACCTAGATTTTTGTGTCTTTTTATATGTGTTTTCGTGTTATTTTATTTGTATTTTATGTGTATTTTGGTTGTGTTAAGTGTTTCTATTGAAATGTGTATGAATGAGCGAAGGCCGTGTGCAGGCGCCAGAAACACCAACTCGGCCACCCTTGTGGCCGAGTCCAGAACACGCGCCGAGTGCAGAAACATGGGCCGTGTACCAAACACGACCCTACCCAAAATGGTCGTGTGCAAGCATCAGAATACACAACACGGTCACCCCTGTGGCCGTGTGCTGCGCACGAGCCGTGCGCTGTCCGAAGCTCGCCGTTGACCAGAATCCCAGACACGACTCGGGCCGTGTTGCAGCACACGAGGCGTGTTGGTGTAAAAAGTGCTGAAATTTCTAGATTTCTTCTAGAAGCTTCCCAAGGGGTATAAATACCCATTTATTCAACATTTGAGACCGAGATCCGAAATCCACACTTCCACACACACATCACACACCATTTCTTCCATTTCACACCATCATCTTCATCCATTCTTTATCTATTAGATCTATCATCATCCTACCATAAAATTCTTCATCCAAGTGAGCAAAAGAAGCAAGGAAGAGAGGAAGATTGCAAGGGAAGGAAGGAAATCACCATTGAAGTGACATCTAGGGAGTTTCCATCCAACTTTTGTATTGAATCCTATATGTTTATCATATTTTGTAAGAAGTTTAATGTCTATGTTAATTTTCTTATGGATATGAGAGGCTAATCTCCCTTGTGAGATTAGCAACATGATAGTTGTTGGATAATTTAGGGGATTTATGTAATTAAATTCATATGTTGATTTGATCTATGATTTTCTATCATTGATTATTAATTGATTGATTTGTATTGATGATTTGTGTGTTTAGTTATTATAGATAAGTGATTAGATTGAGAAATTAATTATATGCTTAGGATAATTGAGTGAATCATTTCATCAAACACCTCATGTGCATTATAAATTGTGAAGAGATTGAGAAGTCCTTCATAGTTTAGAACCCTTTGGTAGGACATGTAATTGGTTTGATCGAGAGATTGATTAATTGTGTGAAGGGACTCTCATTTAAGCTTAGTACCTAGTTGGAATAGTTTAAGTGAGAACCAATCCATTGAGCTATTTGATATTCATATCCTATCCATCTCAAGAGGAGTTTAGGTGATCTTAGTGTTGGCCCTTAGTCTTCAATCCATGATACATATGAATTTGATACATAATTCCTAGAATTTCCACTTCTTAATTGTTGTTAATCTCACTTTTGTTAAATTTAGAAAACACTTTCATCATTTTATCTTGTTGATTGATCATTGCTTGTCTACTTGCATTGATTGTCATTCAATTACTTGTTTAATCAACCAATCTTATTGATGATTCGTCTCTATAAAATTGCAATAAACGTGATCTCGCTTAAGCTCTAGCGCCGACCTCTCTGTGGTTCGATAAATTCTTAAATTGGTCAACCCGACTACAAGTTATGGCTAATCAGTGGATCACCGATCAACCCGTTGGGATCCCCCGGGGGTGGGATCCCATGTTGGGGCATTATGTCGGGTTAATAGACCCGGAGGGATGGGAGTTGATTCTGGAAGGTTTCTCTAAGGGTGCATCGTACCCTTAGTCGGTAGGGCGATCGGTGAATTGATCGGTGGGGCGATCGGTGGGTCACCGATCAACCCGTTGGGATCCCCTGGTGGTGGGATCCCACATTGGGGCCTTATGCCAGGTTAATAGACCCAGGGGGATTGGAGTTTTTATCTCGGTGGGATGGCTCTAGGGTGCATCGTACCCTTAGTCGGTGGGGCGATCAGTGAATTGATCATTTGGGCGATCGGTGGGTCACCGATCAACCCGTTGGGATCCTCCAGGAGTAAGATCCCGTGTTGGGGCCTTACGCTATTGACCCAGTGGGATGGGAGTTGATTTGGGAAGGTGGCTTTAAGGTTGCATCGTACCCTTAGTCGGTGGGGCAATATGTAAATTGATCGATAGGGTGATCGGTGGGTCACCGATCAATCCATTGGGATCCTCCTAGGGTGGGATCCGGCATTAGGGCCTTACGCCGGGTTAATAGACCTAGAGGAATGTGAGTTTTTATCTTGGTATGGTGGCTCTAGGGGTGCATCGTACCCTTAGTCGATGGGGTGATCGATGAATTGATCGGTAGGGCGATCAGTAGGTCACCGATCAACCCGTTGGGATCCCCCGGGGGTGGGATCCCATATTGGGGCCTTACACCAGGTTAATAGACCCGGATGGATGGGATTTTATTTGGGAAGTGGCTCTAAGGGTGCATCATACCCTTAGTCGGTTGGGCAATCGGTGAATTGATTGTTAGGGCGATCCGTGGGTCACCGATCAACCCGTTGGGATCCCCTTGGGGTGGGATCCCCTGTTGGGGGCTTGCGCTGGGTTAATAGACTCGGAGGGATAGGAGTTTATTCTGGAAGGTGGCTCTAAGGGTGCATCGTACCCTTAGTCGGTGGGGCGATTGGTGAATTTATCGGTAGAGCGATCGGTGGGTCACCGATCAACCTGTTAGGATCCCCCGGGTGTGGGATCCCACGTTGGGGACTTACGTAAGGATAATAGACCCAGAGGGATGGGAGTTTTTGTCTAGGTAGGGTGGCTCTCTAGGTGCATCCTACCCTTAGTCGGGGGACTATCGGTGAATTGATCGTTAGGGCGATCGGTGCATCTTCGATCAACCCGTTGGGATCCCCATGGGTGGGATCCCACGTTGGGGCCTTACGCCGGGTTAATAAACCTAGAGGAATTGGAGTTTTGTCTCAGTAGGGTGGATCTAAGGGTACATCATACCCTTAGTCGGTGGGGCGATCGGTGAATTGATCGGTAGGGCGATCGGTGGGTCACTGATCATCCTGTTGGGATCCACCAAGGGTGGGATCCCACGTTAAATTCTTACGTCAGGTTAATAGACCCAAGCGATGAGAGTTGATTTGGGAAGGTGGCTCTAAGGGTGCGTCGTACCTTTAGTCGGTGGGACAATCGGTGAATTGATCGATAGGGCATTCGATGGGTCACCGATCAACCTGTTGGGATCTACCGGTGGTGGGATCCCATGTTGGGGCCCTACACCGGGTTAATAGACCTGGAGGGATGGGATTTTTTTGCCTCGGTAGAATGGCTCTAGGGATGTATCGTACTCTTAGCCGGTGGGAAGATCGGTTAATTGATCGGTAAGGCGATCGGTGGGTCCCCGATCAACCCGTTGGGATCCCCCAGGAGTGGAATCCCACATTGGGGCCTTACGCTAGATTAAAAGACCCAGAGGGATGGGAGGTTATTCGGGAAGGTGGCTCTAAGGGTGCATCGAACCCTTAGTCGATGGGGCAATAGATGAATTGATTGGTAGGGAATTTTGTGGCTCACCGATCAACCCATTGGGATCCTCCAGGGGTGGGATCTTGCGTTGGAGCCTTACGCCGAGTTAATAGACCCGGATGGATGGGAGTTGATTTGGGAAGGTGGCTCTAAGGGTGCATCGTACCCTTAGTCGTAGGAGCAATCGGGGAATTGATCGGTAGGGCGATCGGTAGGTCACCGATCAACCTGTTGGGATCAACCGGGGGTAGGATCCCATGTTGGGGCCTTACACCGGGTTAATAGACCTAGAGTAATGGGAGTTTTTGTCTCGTTAGGGTGGCACTTGTGGTGCATCGTACCTTAATCAGTGGGGCGATTGGTAGGGCGATCGGTGGGTCACCGATCTACCCCTTGGGATCCCTCGGGGGTGGGATCCCATGTCGGAGCCTTACGCCTAGTTAATAGACCCAGAGGGATGAGATTTTTTGTCTAGGTAGGGCGGCTCTATGCTTCATACCTTTAGTCGGTGGTGCAATCGGTGAATTAATCGATAGGGCGATCGGTAGGTCACGATCACCCGTTGGGATCCTATAGGGGTGGGATCCCGCTTTGGGGCCTTACGCTGGGTTAATAGACCTGGAGGGATGGGAGTTGATTTGGGAGGTGTCTCTAAGGGTGCATCGTACCCTTAGTAGGTGTGGCAATCGGTGAATTAATCGGTAAGGTGATCGTTGGATCACCGATCAACCCGTTGGGATCCCCCGGGGTTAGGATCCAGCATTGGGGCCTTATGCCAGGTTAATAGACTCGGAGTGATTGGATTTTTTGTCTTGGTACTGTGGCTCTAATTGTGCATCATACCCTTAGTCGGTAGGGCGATCGATAAATTGATCGGTAGGGCAATTGGTGGGTCACCAATCAACCTGTTGGGATCCCCCTGGGTGAGATCCTACATTGGGGCCTTACACCAGGTTAATAGACCCGAAGGGATTGGGGTTGATTCGGGAAGGTGGTTCTAAGGGTGCATCATACCCTTAGTCGATGGGGCAATCGGTGAATTGATCGGTAGGGCGATCGGTGGGTCACCAATCAATCCATTCCTGTGGAATCCCACGTTTGGTCCTTACACTGGGTTAATGAACTCGGAGGGATGTGAGTTTTTATCTCAGTAAGGTGGCTCTAGGTGTGCATCGTACCCTTTGTCGGTGGGGCGATTGCTGAATTAATCGGTAGGGCGATCGGTGGGTCATCGATCAACCCGTTTAGATCCCCCGGGGGAGGGATCCCACGTTGGGGCCTTAAGTTGGGTCAATAGACCTGGAGGGATGGGAGTTGATTCGGGAATGTGGCTCTAAGGGTGCATTGTACCCTAAGTCGGTGGGGCAATCGGTGAATTGATCTTTAAGGCGATCGGTGGGTGACCGATCAACCCCTTGGGATCCCTCTGTGGTGGGATCCCGTATTGGGCCCTATGCCGGGTTAATATACCCGGAGGGATGGGAGTTTTTGACTCAGTAGGTAGGCTCTAGGGGTGCATCGTACCATTAGTAGGTGGGGCGATCGGTGAATTGATCGGTAGGGCGATCGGTGGGTCATCGATCAACCCGTTGGGATCCCTAGGGGTGGGATCCCATGTTGTGGCCTTATGGCGGGTTAATAGACCCGAATGGATTGGATTTTATTCGAGAAGGTGGCTCTAAAGGTGCATTGTACCCTTAGTCGGTGGTGCAATCGGTGAATTGATCGGTAGGGCTATCGGTGGGTCACCGATCAACCCGTTGGGATCCCCTAGGGGTGGGATCCTGTGTTCAATAGACCCAGAGGGATGGGAGTTGATTCGGGAAGGTGGCTTTAAGGGTACATCGTACCCCTAGTCGGTGGGGCAATAGGTGAATTGATCGGTAGGGCGATCGGTGGGTCACCGATCAACCCGTTGGGATCCCACAGGGGTGGGATCCAGTGTTGGGGACTTACACTGGGTTAATAGACCTAGAGGAATGTGAGTTTTTATCTCGGTAGGGTGGCTCTATGGGTGCATCGTACCCTTAGTCGGTGGGAAGATCGGTGAATTGATCGGTAAGGCGACCGGTAGGTCACCGATCAACCCGTTGGATCCCACAGGGTGGGATCCCACATTAGGGCCTTATGCTAAGTTAATAAACCCAAAGGGATGGTAGTTTTTGTCTTGGTAGGGTGGCTCTGCGGGATCATCATACCCTTAGTCGGTGGGGCAATCGGTGAATTGATCGGTAGGGCGATCGGTGGGTCACCGATCAACCCGTTGGGATCCCCCGGGGTGGGATCCGGCGTTGGGGCCTTACAATGGGTTAATAGACCCAGGGAATGGGAGTTTTAGTCTCGGTAGGATGGCTATATGGGTGCATCGTATCCTTAGTCGGTGGAAAGATCGGTGAATTGATCGGTAGGGCGATCAGTAGGTAACCGATCATGTGGGATCCCACATTAGGGCCTTACACCAGGTAAATAAACCCGGAGGGATGGTTGTTTTTCTCTCGGTAAGGTTGCTCTATGGGTGTATCGTACCCTTCATCGGTGGGGCAATCGGTGAATTAATCGGTAGGGTGATCAATGGGTCACAGTTCAACACGTTGGGATCCCCCGGTGGTGGGATCCCACATTGGAGCCTTACGTCGGGTTAATAGCCTCGGAGGGATTGGAGTTTTTATCTCGGTAGGGTTGCTCTAGGGGTGCATCGTACCTTAGTCGGTTGGGTGATCGGTGAATTGATCGGTAGAGGGATCGATAGGTCACATCAACCTGTTGGGATCCCCCAAGAGTGGGATCCCGTGTTGGGGCCTTACGCCAGGTCAATAGACCCGGAGGGACGGGAGTTGATTTGAAAAGGTGGCTTTAAGGGTGCATCGTACCCTTAGTCGGTGGAGCAATAGGTGAATTGATCGATAGGGCAATCGGTGGGTTCACCGATCAACTCGTTAGGATCCCGCATTGGGGCCTAATGCTGGGTTAATAGACCTAGAGGGATGGGAGTTTTTATCTCGGTATGGTGGCTCTATAGGTGCATCGTACCCTTAATCGGTGGAAAGATCGGTGAATTGATCGGTAGGGCGACCGGTAGGATACCGATCAACCCGTTGTGATGGTGGTTTTTATCTCAGTAGGGTGGCTCTACGGGTGCATCGTACCCTTAATCGGTGTAGCAATCGGTGAATTGATCGGTAGGGGGATCGATGGGTTACCGATCAACCCGTTAGGATCCACCAGAAGTGGGATCCGGCGTTGGGGCCTTACGCAAGGTTCATAGACCCGAAGGGATGGGAGTTGACTCAGGAAGGTGGCTCTAAGGGTGCATCGTACCCTTAATTGGTGGGGCAATAGGTGAATTGATCGATAGGGCGATCGGTGGGTCACTGATCAACCCGTTAGGATCCCCCGGGGGTGGGATCCGGCATTGGGGCCTTAAACCGGTTTAATAGACCCAGAGGAATGTGAGTTTTTGTCTCGGTAGGATGGCTCTAGGGGTGCATCTTATCCATAGTTGATGGGGCGGTCGGTGAATTTATCGGTAGGGCGACCGGTGGGTCACCGATCAACCCGTTGGGATCCCCCGGGGGTGGAATCCCAGATTGGGGCATTACGCTGGGTTAATAGGCCCAAAAGGATAGGAGTTTTTGTCTCGGTAGGGTGGCTCTAGGGGTGTTTCGTATCCTTAGTCGGTGGGCGATCGGTGAATTGATCGGTAGGGCGATCGGTGGGTCACCGATAAACCCGTTGAGATCCCCCAGGTGTGGGATCCAATGTTGGGTCCTTACACTAGGTTAATAGACCCAGATGGATGAAATTTTATTTGGGAAGGTGGCTCTAAGGGAGCATCGTACCCTTAGTCAGTGGGGCAATTGGTGAATCGATCGGTAGGGCGATCGGTGGGTCACCGATCAACCTATTAGGATCCCCCGGAGGTGGAATCCCATGTTGGGGACTTACGCTTGGTTAATAGACCCAGAGGGATGGGATTTTTTATCTTGGTAGGGTGGCTCTAAGGGTGTATCATACCATTAGTCAGTGGGGCGATCGGTGAATAGATCGGTAGGGCGATTGGTGGGTCACCGATCAATCCATTGGGATTCCCCTAGGGTGAGATCCCGCGTTGAGGCCTTACGCCAGATTAATAGACCCAGAGGGATGGGATTTGATTTGGGATGGTGTCTCTAAGGGTGTATCGTACCTTAGTCGGTGGGGCAATCGGTGAATTGATCGGTAGGGCGATCTATGGATCACCGATCAACCTGTTGGGATCCCTCGAGGTGGGATCCTGCATTGGTGCCTTACGCTGGGCTAATAGACTTGGAAGGATGATAGTTTTTGTCTCGGTAGGATGGCACTATAGGTGCGTCGTACCCTTATTCGGCGGGGCGATCGGTGAATTGATTGGTAGGGCGATCGGTGGGTCACCTATCAACCCATTGGGATCCCCAAGAAGTTGGATCCCGCATTGGGGCCTTACACCGGGTTAATTGACCCGGAGGGATGGAACTTTTTGTCTCAGTATGGTGGCTTTATGGGTGCATCGTACCCTTAGTCGGTGGGAAGATCTGTGAATTGATCGGTAGGGCGATCGTTGTGTCACTGATTAACCCGTTTGGATCCCCTGGTGGTGGGATAACGTATTGGGTCCTTACGCCGGGTTAATAGACTCAAAGGGATGAAGTTTTTATCTCGGTAGGATGGCTCTACGGGTGCGTCGTACCCTTAGTCGGTGGGGCGATCGATGAATTGATCGGTAGGGAGATCGGTGGATCACTGATCAACCCGTTGGGATCCCCTAGGAGTGGGATCCCGCGTTGGGGCCTTATGCTGGGTCAATAGACCCGAAGGGATGGGAGTTGACTCGGGAAGGTGGCTTTAATGGAGCATCGTACCCTTAGTCAGTGGGGCAATAGGTGAATTGATCGGTAGGGCGATCAGTGGATCACCGATCAACCCGTTGGGATCCCCCAGGGGTGGGATCCAGCATTGGGGCCTTACACCAGGTTAATAGACCTAGAGTAATGAGATTTTTTATCTCGGTAGGGTGGCTTTAGGGGAGCATCGTACCCATAGTTGATGGGGCGGTCGGTGAATTAATGGGTAGGGCGATCGGTGGGTCACCGATCAACCCGTTTGGATTCCCTGGGGGTGGGATCCCGTGTTGGAGCCTTACGCCGGGTTAATAGACCCAGAGGGATAGGTGTTTTTGACTCGGTGGGATGGCTCTAGGGGTGTTTCGCACCCTTAGTCGGTGGGCCGATCAGTGAATTGATCGGTAGGGCAATCGGTGGGTCACCGATCAACCCTTTGGGATTCCCCAGGTGTGGAATCCCATGTTCGGGCCTTATATCAGGTTAGTAGACCCAGATGGATGGGATTTTATTGGGAAGGTGGCTCTAAGGTAGCATCGTACCCTTAGTCGGTGGGGCAATCGGTGAATTGATCAGTAGGGCGATCGATGAGTCACCAATTAACCTGTTGGGATCCTCCGGAGGTGGTATCCTACGTTGGGCCTTATGCCAGGTTAATAGACCCAGAGGGATAGGATTTTTTATCTTGGTAGGGTGGCTCTAAGGGTGCATCGTACCATTAGACGGTGGGGCGATCAGTGAATAGATCGGTAGGGTGATCTGTGGGTCACCGATCAACCCGTTGGTATCCCGCTGGGATAAGATCCCGAGTTGGGGCCTTATGCCGGGTTAATAGACTCAGAGGGATGGGAGTAGATTCGAGAAGGTGGCTCTAAGGGTTCATCGTACCCTTAGTCGGTGGGGCAATCGGTGAATTGATCGGTAGGGTAATCGGTGGATCACCGATTAACCCGTTGGGATCCCTGGGGGTGGGATCCCGCATTGGGGCCTTACGCCGAGTTAATAGACCTAGAGGGATGGGAGTTTATGTCTCGATAGGGTGTCTCTATGGGTTCATCGTACCCTTAGTCAGTGGGAAGATCGGTTAATTGATCTGTAGGGCGATCGGTAGGTCACCGATCAATCTGTTGGGATCCCACTGGGTAGGATCCCTTGTTGGGACCTTACACTGCTGGGTTAATAAACCCATAGGGATGGTCGTTTTTGTCTCGGTAGGGTGGCTCTACGGGTGCATCGTACCCTTAGTCGGTGGGGCAATCGGCGAATTGATCGGTAGGGGGATCGGTGGGTCACCGATCAACCCGTTGGGATCCCCCAGGAGTGGGATCCTGCATTGGGGCCTTATGCCTAGTCAATAGACCCGGAGGGATGGGAGTTGATTCAGGAAGGTGGCTCTAAGGGTGCATCGTACCCTTAGTCGGTGGGACAATAGGTGAATTGATCGGTAGTTCGATCGGTGGGTTACCAATCAACCCATTGGGATCCCTCGAGGGTGGTATCCCACATTGGGGCCTTATACCAGGTTAATAGACCGAGAGGGATAGGAGTTTTTTTTCTGGTATGGTGGCTCTAGGGGTGCTTCGTACACTTAGTCGGTGGGGCGATCGGTGAATTGATCAGTAGGGCGATCGGTGGGTCACCGATCTACCCTTTGGGATCCCCTAGGGGTGGGATCCCATGTTGGGCCCTTACGATGGGTTAGTAGACCCGGATGGATGGGATTTTATTCAGGAAGGTGGCTCTGAGGTGCATCGTACCCTTAGTCAGTGGGGCAATCGGTGAATTGATTGGTAGGGCGATCGGTGGGTCACTGATCATCCCGTTGGGATCCCCTAGAGGTGGGATCCTGCTTGGGGCCTTACGCCGGGTTAATAGACCCAGTGGGATGGGATCTTTTGTCTTGTTAGGTTGGCTCTAAGGGTGCATCGTACCCTTAGTCAGTGGGGCGATCGGTGAATTGATCGGTAGGGCGATCGGTGGGTCACCGATCAATCCGTTAGGATCCCCTTGGGTGAGATCCCATGTTGGGGACTTATACTGGGTTAATAGGCCCGGGGGGATGGGAGTTGATTCGGGAAGGTGGCTTTATGGGTGCATTGTACCCTTAGTAGTTGGGGCAATCGTTGAATTGATCTGTAGGGCGATCGGTGGATCACCGATCAACCCGTTGGGATCCCTTTGGGGTGGGATCCCACTTTGGGCCCTACACCGGGTAGGATGGCTCTAGGGGTGAATCGAACCCTAAGTCGGTGGGTCGATCAGTAAATTGATTGGTAGGGCGATCGGTGGCTCTCCGATCAACCCGTTTGGATTTCCCGGGGATGGGATACCACGTTGGGGCCTTACGTCGGGTTAATAGACTCGGAGAAATGGTAGTTTTTGTCGCGGTAGGGTGGCTCTATGGGTGCATCGTACCTTTAATCGGTGGAAAGATCGGTGAATTGATCGGTAGGGCGATCGGTAGGTAACCGATCAACCTGTTGGGATCCCACAGGGTGGGATCCCATGTTGGGGCCTTATGCCAGGTTAATAAACCCGGAGGGATGGTAGTTTTTGGGATCTCCCAGAGGTGGGATCCTGTTTGGGGCCTTACGCCGGGTAAATAGACCTGGAGGGATGGAATTTTTTGTCTTGGCAGGTTGGCTCTAAGGGTGCATGGTACCCTTAGTCGGTGGGGCAATCGGTGAATTGATCGGTAGGGCGATCGGTGGATCCCCGTGAGTGAGATCCCATGTTGGGGCCTTATGCCGGGTTAATAGACCCGGAGGGATGGGAGTTGATTCGGGAAGGTGGCTCTAAGGGTGCATTGTACCCTTAGTCGGTGGGGTAATCGGTGAATTGACATGTAGGGCGATCGGTGGATCACCGATCAACCCGTTGGGATCCCCTGGGGGTGGGATCCCATTTTGGGCCCTACGCTAGGTTAATAGACTTGGAGGGATGGAGTTTTTGTCTCGGTAGGATGGCTCTAGAGGTGCTTCGAACCCTTAGTCGGTGGGTCGATCGGTGAATTGATCGATAGGGCGGTCGGTGGGTCATCGATCAACCCGTTGGGATCCCCGGGGGTGGGATCCCGTATTGGGGCCTTACGCTAGGTTAATAGACCCGGTGGGATGGTAGTTTTTATCTCGGTAGGGTGGCTCTATGGGTGCATCATACCCTTAGTTGGTGGGAAGATCGGTGAATTGATCGGTAGGGCGATCGGTAGGTAACCGATTAACCCGTTGGGATCCCACGTTGGGGCCTTATGCTAGGTTAGTAAACCCTAAGGGATGGTAGTTTTTGTCTCAGTAGGGTGGCTCTACGGGTGCATCGTACCCTTAGTCGGTGGGATAATCGGTGAACTAATCAGTAGGGCGATCGGTGGGTCACCGATGAACCCGTTGGGATCCCCGGTGGTGGGATCCCGTGTTGGGGCCTTACGCCGAGTTAATAGACTCAGAGGGATTGGAGTTTTTATCTTGGTAGGATGGCTCTAGGGGTGCATTGTACCCTTAGTCGGTGGGACGATCGGTGAATTTATCGGTATGGGGATCGGTGGGTCACTGATCAACCCGTTGGGATCCCCCAGGAGTGGGATCCCGCGTTGGGGCCTTATGCCGGGTCAATAGACCCAAAGGGATGGGAGTTGACTTGGGAAGGTGGCTTTAATGGTGCATCATACCTTAGTCGGTGGGACAATAGGTGAATTGATCGGTAGGGTGATCAGTGGATCACCGATCAACCAGTTGGGATCCCCCAGGGGTGGGATCCAGCATTGGGGCATTACACCGGGTTAATAGACCTAGAGTAATGAGATTTTTTGTCTCGGTAGGGTGGCTCTAGGGGAGCATCGTACCCATAGTCGATGGGGCGGTCGGTGAATTGATGGGTAGGGCGATCGGTGGGTCACCGATCAACCCGTTGGGATCCCCCGAGGATGGGATCCCGCATTGGGGCATTACGCCAGGATAATAGACCTAGAGGGATAGGTGTTTTTGACTCGGTGGGGTGTCTCTAGGGGTGTTTCGCACCCTTAGTCGGTGGGGAATCGGTGAATTGATCGGTAGGACTATCGGTGGGTCACCGATCAATCCGTTGGGATCCCCCAGGTGTGGGATCCCATGTTCGGGCCTTATATCGGGTTAGCAGACCTAGATGGATGGGATTTTATTGGGAAGGTGGCTCTAAGGGAGCATCATACCCTTAGTCGGTGGGGCAATCGGTGAATTTATCGGTAGGTCGATCGGTGGGTCACCGATCAACCTGTTGGGATCCCCCGGAGGTGGTATCCCGTGTTGGGCCTTATGCCAGGTTAATAGACCCGGATTGATGGGATTTTTTATCTTGGTTGGGTGGCTCTAAGTGTGCATCGTACCATTAGACGGTGGGGCAATCGGTGAATAGATCGGTAGGGCGATCGGTGGGTCACCGATCAACCCGTTGGGATCCCGCTGGGATAAGATCCCGCATTGGGGCCTTATGCCAGGTTAATAGACCCGGAGGATGGGAGTTGATCGGGAAGGTGGCTCTAAGGGTTCATCGTACCCTTAGTCGGTGGGAAAATCGGTGAATTGATCGGTTGGGCAAATGGCGGATCACCGATCAACCCATTGGGATCCCCCAAGGGTGGGATCTTGTGTTGGGGACGTACGCCGGGTTAATAGACTCAGAGGGATGGGAGTTTTTATCTCGGTAGGGTGACTCTATGGGTGTATCGTACCCTTAGTCGGTGGGAAGATCGGTTAATTGAATCGGTAGGGCGATCGGTGGGTCACCGATCAACCCGTTGGGATCCTTCGGTGGTGAGATCATGTGTTGGGGCCTTACGCCAGGTTAATAGACTCAGGGGGATGTAGTTTTTGTCTTGGTAGGATGGCTCTACGGTGGGGTGATCGGTGAATTGATCGGTAGGGAAATATGTGGGTCATCGATCAATCCGTTGGGATCCCCAAGGAATGGGATCCCATGTTGGGGCCTTATGTTGGGTTAATAAACCTAGAGAGATGGGAGTTTTTGTCTTGGTAGGATGGCTCTATGGTGCATCGTACCCTTAGTTAGTGGAAAGATCGGTGAATTGATCGGTAGGGCGATCGGTGGGTCACCGATAAACACGTTGGGATCCCTCAGGAGTGGGATCCCACATTGGGGCCTTATGCTAGGTTAATAGATCCGAAGGAATGGGATTTTTTGTCTCGGTAGGGTGGCTCTAGGAGTGCATCATACCCTTAGTCGGTGGGGCGATCTGTGAATTGATCGGTACGGCGATCGGTGGGTCACCGATAAACCCTTTGGGATCACTCAGTAGTGGGATCCCGCGTTGGGGCCTTACGACGGGTTAATAGACTCGGAGGGATTTGAGTTTTTATCTCGGTAGGATGTCTCTAGGGGTGCATCGTACCCTTAGTCGGTGGGGCGATCGGTGAATTTATCGGTAGGGGGATCGGTGGGTCACTGATCAACCCGTTGGGATCCCCTAGGAGTGGAATCCCACATTGGGGCCTTACGCTGGGTCAATAGACCCTCAAGGATGGGAGTTGATTCGGGAAGGTGGCTTTAAGGGTGCATCGTACTCTTAGTCGGTGGGGCAATAGGTGAATTGATCGGTAGGGCGATCGGTGGTCACCGATCAACCCGTTGGGATCCCCCGGGATTGGGATCCGGTGTTGGGACCTTACGCTGGGTTAATAGACCCAGATTAATGGGAGTTATTATCTCGGTAGGGTGGATCTGGTGGTGCATCATACCCTAAGTCGATGGGGCGATCAATGAATTGATTGGTTGGGTGATCGGTGGGTCACCGATAAACCAATTGGGATCCCTCGGGGATGGGATCCCACATTTGGGCTTTATGCCGGGATAATAGACCTAGAGGGATGGGATTTTTTATCTTGGTAGGGTGGCTCTAGGGGTGCATCGTACCCTTAGTAGGTGGGGCAATCGGTGATTTGATCAGTAGGACGATCGGTGGGTCACCGATCAACCCATTGGGATCCCCATAGGGTGAGATCCCACATTGGGGCCTTACACCAGGTTAATAGACCTCGAGGGATGGGATTTGATTTGGGAAGGTGGCTCTGAGGGTGCATCGTGCCCTTAGTCGGTGGAACAATCGGTGAATTGATCTATATGGCAATCGGTGAGTCACCGATCAATTCGTAGGGATCTCCCAAAGGTGGGATCCCGTGTTCGGGCCTTACGCTGGGTTAATAGACTCGGAGGGATGGGATTTTTTTTTCTTGGTAGGGTGGCTCTAAGGGTGCATCGTACCCTTAGTCGGTGGGGCGATCAGTGAATTGATCAGTTGGGCGATCGGTGGGTCACCGATTAACCCGTTGGGATCCCTATAGGGTGAGATGCCGCGTTTGGGCCTTACGCCGGTTTAATAGACCTGGAGGGACGGGAGTTGATTTGGGAAGGTAGCTCTAAGGGAGCTTCGTACCCTTAGTCGGTGGGACAATCCATGAATTGATCGGTAAGGGGATCGGTGGATCACCGATCAACCCGTTGGGATCTTCCAGGGGTGGGATGCCGCATTAGGGCCTTACGCCGGGTTAATAGACCCAGAGGGATTGGAGATTTTATCTCAGTAGAGTTGCTCTAGGGGTGTATCGTACCCTTATTCGGTGGGGAGATCGGTGAATTGATCGGTAGGGCGATCGGTAGGTCATCGATCAACCTATTTAGATCCTTTGGAGGTTGGCTCTAATGGTGCATTGTGCCTTTTTTCGGTGGGACAATCGGTGAATTGATTGGTAGGGCGATCGGTGGGTCACCGATCAACCCGTTGGGATCCCTCGGGGATGAGATCCCGCGTTGGGCCCTATGTCGGGTTAATAGTCCCAGAGGCAGAGGAGTATTTGTCTCGGTAGGGCAGCTCTAGGGGTGCATCGTACCCTTAGTCGATGGGACGATCGGTGAATTGATCGTAGGGCGATCGGTGGTTCACCGATTAAACCGTTGGGATCCCCCGAAGTGGGATCCCGCATTGGGGCCTTACGCTTGGTTAATAGACACAGAGGAATGAGATTTTTTGTCTCGGTAGGGTGGCTCTAGTGGCGCATCCTACCCTTAGTTGGTGGGGAGATCGGTGATTTGATGGGTTAGGTGATCGATGGATCACCGATCAATCTTTTGGGATCCCACAAGGGTGGGACCCCGCGTTGGGCCTTACACCGGGTTTATAGACCCGGAGGGATGGGATTTTATTCGGGAAGGTGGCTCTAAGGGTGCATCGAACCCTTAGTCGGTGGTGCAATTGGTTAATTGATTGGTAGGTCGATCGGTGGGTACCGATCAACCCGTTGGGATCCCCTAGGGGTGGGATCCCGCATTGAGGTATTACACCGGGTTATCAGACCCAGAGGGATGGTAGTTGATTCGGGAAGGTGTCTATGAGGGTGCATCGTACCCTTAGTCGGTGGAACAATCGGTGAATTGATCGATATGGCGATCGGTGTGTCACCAATCAACCCGTTGGGATCTCCCAGAGGTGGGATCCCATGTTGGGGCCTTATGCTGGGTTAATAGACTCGGAGGTATGGGATTTTTTATCTTGTTAGGGTGGCTCTAAGGGTGCATCGTACCTTTAGTCGGTGGGGCGATCGGTGAATTGATCAGTTGGGCAATCGGAGGGTCACCGATCAACTTGTTGGGATCCCCATAAGGTGAGATCCTGTGTTGGGGCCTTATGCTGGGTTAATAGACCCGGAGGGATGGGAGTTTATTCGGGAAGGTGGCTATAAGTGTGCTTCGTACCCTTAGTCGGTGGGACAATCGGTGAATTGATCGGTGGATCACCATCAACCCGTTGGGATCCCCCAGGGATGGGATCCCGCGTTGGGGCCTTACTCCAGGTTAATATACCCAGAGGGATGGGAGTTTTTGTATCAGTAGAGTGGCTCTAGGGGTGCATCGTACCCTTAGGCAGTGGGGAGATCGGTGAATTGATCGGTAGGGCGATCGGTGGGTCACCGATCAACCCGTTTAGATCCTTTGGGGGTGGGATCCCATGTTGGGGCCTTACACAGGGTTAACAGACCCAAAGGGATGGGAGTTTATTCGGGAAGGTGGCTATAATGGTGCATTGTACCCTTAGTCGATGGGGCAATTGGTGAATTGATTGGTAGGGCGATCGGTGGGTCACCGATCAACCTGTTGGGATTCCTCAGGGGTGAGATCCCGTGTTGGGCCCTAAGCTGGGTTAATAGACCCTGAAGCATGGGAGTTTTTATCTCGGTAGGGCAATTTTAGGGGTACATCGCACCCTTATTCGATGGGGAGATTGGTGAATTAATCGGTAGGGCTATCGGTGGGTCACCGATCAAACCGTTGGGATCCCCTAAAATTGGATCCCGCATTGGCGCCTTACGCTGGGTTAATAGACACAGAGGAATGGGAGTTTTTGTCTCGGTAGGGTGGCTCTAGGGGTGCATCGTACCTTTAGTCGGTGGGGCGATCATTGAATCAATCGGTAGGGCAATCGGTGGGTCACCGATAAACCCATTGGGATCCCTCGGGGGTGGGATCCCATATTGGGGCCTTACGCTAGGTAAATAGACCTGAAGGGATGGGATTTTTTATCTCGGTAGGGTTGCTTTAGGGGTGCATCGTACCCTTAGTCGGTAGAGCGATTGGTGAATTGATCGGCGGGTCATCGATCAACCCGTTGGGATACACCAGGGGTGGACCCTGCGTTGGGGCCTTACACCGGGTTAATAGACCCGGAGGGATGGGATTTTATTCAGAAAGGTGGCTCTAAGGGTGCATCGTACCCTTAGTCGGTGGTGCACTCGGTGAATTGATCAGTAGGGCGATCGGTGGGTTACCGATCAACCCGTTGGGATCCCCTAGGAGTGGGATCCCGCGTTGGGGCCTTTTGCAGGGTTAATAGACTAGGAGGGATGGGAGTTGATATGGGAAGGTGGCTCTAAGGGTGCATCGTACCCTTAGTCGGTGGGACAATTGGTGAATTGATCGGTACGGCGATCGGTGGGTCACCGATAAAGCCGTTTAGATCCCCAAGAGGTGGGATCCCATATTGTGTTCTTATGCCGGGTTAATAGACCCAGAGGAATGGGATTTTTTGTCTTGGTATGGTGGCTCTCAGGGTGCATCGTACCCTTAGTCGGTGGGGCGATCAGTGAATTGATCAGTAGGGCGATCGGTGGGTCACCGATCAACCCGTTGGGAACCCCATAGGGTGAGATCCCACATTGGGTTACGCTGGGTTAATAGACCCAGAGGGATGGGAGTTGATTCAGAAAGGATGCTCTAAGGGTGCTTCGTACCCTTAGGCGGTGGGATAATCGGTGAATTGATCGGTAGGGCGATTGGTGGGTCACCGATCAACCCGTTGGGATCCCCCAGGGGTGGGATCCCACGTTGGGGCCTTATGCTGGGTTAATAGACCCAGAGGGATGGGAGTTTTTGTCTCAGTAGGGTGGCTCTAGGGGTGCATCGTACCCTTAGTCTGTGGGGGATCTGTGAATTGATCGGTAGGGCGATCGGTGGGTCACCGATCAACCCGTTTAGATCCTTTGGGAGTGGGATCCCATGCTGGGGCCTTACACAGGGTTAATAGACCCAAAGGGATGGGAGTTGATTTGGGAAGGTGGCTTTAATGGTGCATTGTACCCTTTGTCGGTGGGGCAATCGGTGAATTGATCGGTAGGGCGATCGGTGGATCACCGATCAACCCATTGGCATCCCTCGTGGGTGAGATCCCGCATTGGGCCATTTGCCGGGTTAATAGACACGGAGGCATGGGAGTTTTTGTCTCGGTATGGCGGCTTTAGGGGTACATCGTACCCTTAGTCAATGGGTGATCGGTGAATTGATCGGTAGGGCGATAGGTGGGTCACCGATCAAACCGTTGGGATCCCCCGAAGTGGGATCTAGTATTGGGGCCTTACGCTAGGTTAATAGACACAGAGGAATGAGAGTTTTTATCTCGGTAGGGTGGCTCTTTGGGTGCATCGTACCCTTAGTCGGTGGGCCGATCATTGAGTTGATCGGTATGGCTATCGGTGGGTCACCGATAAATCCATTGGGATCCCTCGGGGGTGGGATCCCGCATTGGGATCTTACACCAGGTTAATAGATCCAGAGAGATGGGATTTTTTATCTCGGTAGGGTGGCTCTAGGGTGCATTGTACCCTTAGTCGGTGGGGCGATCGGTGAATGATCAGTGGGTCACCCATCAACCCGTTGGGATACCCCAGGGGTAAGACCCACCGATCGCCCTACCGATCAATTCACCGATTGCACCACCAACTAAGGGTACGACGCACCCTTAGAGCCACCTTCCCGAATAATATCCTATCCCTCCGGGTCTATTTACCCGGCGTTAGGCCCCAACATGGGGTCCCACCCCTGGGGACCCCAACGAGTTGATCGGTGACCCACCGATTGCTTAACCGATCAATTCACCGATCGTCGCACCGACAAAGGGTACGATGCACCCTTAGAGCAACCCTACCGAGACAAAAAATCACATCCCTCTGGGTTTATTAACCCAACATAAGGCCCCAATGTAGAATCCTACCCTGTGGGATCCCAAAGGGTTGATCGATGACCCACCGATCGCCCTACTGATCAATTCACCGATCTTCCCACCGATTAAGGGTACGATGCACCCATAGAGCCACCCTACCGAGACAAAAACTCCCATCCCTCTAGGTCTATTAACCCGGCGTAAGGCCCCAACGCCAGATCCCACCCCCGGGGGAACCCAACGGGTTGATCAGTGACCCATCGATCGCCCTACCGATCAATTCACCTATTGCCCCACTGACTTAGGGTATGATGCATCCTTAAAGCTACCTTCCCGAATCAACTCCCATCCTTGCGGGTCTATTGACCCAGCGTAAAGCCCCAACACGGGATCCCACTCCTATGGGATCCCAACGGGTTGATCATGGACCCACTGATAGGCTTTTTCTGCGCACTATAGTTTAATCCTCAAATATGAGGATGTCAATTGTAGCAGCATGTTCCCAAGTTAAATTATCGATCCCACTGAGAAAGCTAATTATTCATTTATTCTATAAATCACTAATTAATCAGAAGTAAGTAACCAAATTTCCAAGTTTGTGATGATTATTAATCTAAATAACGAAACATTAAATAACTGAATTAATTAAAAGCAGTAAAAATAAAAGCAAGTTTCTAATCAAGAGATGACGAATAGTTCTAAGGTATCAGATATTGACCAATTAATTTGGGTTATTAGACTTACGATTGTTCATTCACGCAGTTTCACTGAAAATACACCACATATCTCTGTTACCCCACCGAATATGATTCGATTCAAAGCTAACAGTATAATATGGTTTAAATCCTAAGGTGCGCAAATATTACCAAGCCTTATTCCTAGATACTAATCAAAGCAAGCAACAATACCTCCGGATGGTAAGCCTGACTAACAAGATATTTTCTGGAATTACTACAAGGTTCTATTCACTTCCAACTTGATTGTCTAATTGCATTGTTTCACTAAACTAATTAAGTATTTGATTAACCAGTTCATGAAATTAAAGTGCTTATAGCGGAGCTACTCTAATCCCTAACAGATAGACAATACCAATCATGAACGCACACAAGCTAACACAATAATCCAAGCATTATAGAGGATGTCATGAATATATTATGAAGACGTTAGAAGCAGAAAAGCATGTCTTAATAAAATAAGTAAAATCAAAAGCTCAACTGCATAAAATCTCAATCTTTGTTCTAAATCCCCAAATCAATTAAATCAATCCATCAAACCCTAGAACTGTATATAAAATTAGCCAATGAGGTCACAAGCAACACTCATGGGTAAACAATTCATACCAAAAATCAAAGTAAAAGGAAGAAAAAGATAGGAATTATGAAACTCTAGTGTAGACGTAGTCTTTCGTTCCTTCTCCATCTCTCCAATTGCTCGATTCTCCCTCAATTAGCACTTGGAACGCTCTTGGAAGTGGATGGATGGTGAAATCAGGATGTAAATCTGATATGGGGGTGTGGGAGGTGAGAATTGATAATGGATTATGGATGGGTTCTCTCCAATTTGTGTCTCGATCTCCCTAATTGTTTCTAGAACTGATGCAGGGCTTTTTTCGTGTTGAAACTACTTCAAAATCGCGATTTGAGGGTATATATACGTTGCTGCATCGAACAGGCCCTGACGGGGCTCTGAACAGGGCCGCTAGGCACCTAGCTCGGCTCGAGCTGGGCCTGAACCCAGCCGAGCGGCCTTCTCCTGGACTAGCCACGTCACTGGGGTCCAGGTAGGACCCCACTCGACGCCTTTTGACCCCGCTCGACTACCCGCCCGGCTCGAGCGGCTCGCCGAGCTGCTCTCGACCTGGGCCGTTCTGGGTTTGTTTTGCTCCTCTTTTGATCCTACCCTGTTTTACCCTATTTCTTGCCTTCAAAACTCACAAAAACACTTTAATAGCCTCAAAATCCTGTAAATACTTAAACATACACAATTCCATGCAAAAATGATAATTTTTTAAGCAAAATAGTGTAATGTGCACACATAAAATGCATGAAATTCCACTCTCAACACCCACCGATCCCCCTTTCGATCAATTCACCGATCGCCCCACCGACTAAATATACGATGCACCCCTAGAGCCATCCTACCAAGATAAAAACTCCAATCCCTCAAAGTCTATTAACCCAACGTAAGGCCCCAATACGGGATCCCACCACCGGGTGATCCCAACGGGTTGATCGGTGACCCACCGATCGCCCTACTGATCAATTCACCGATCGCCCCACCGACTAAGGGTACGACGCACCCGTAGAGCCATCCTACCGAGATAAAAACTCCATCTCTCTAAGTCTATTAACACAGAATAAGGCCCCAACATGGGATCCCACCACCGGGGGATCCCAACGGGTTGATCGGTGACCCACAGATTGCCATACTGATCAATTCACCGATATTCCCATTGACTAAGGGTACGATGCACCCATAGAGCCACCCTTCCGAGACTAAAAATCCTATCCCTCTGGGTCAATTAACCCAACATAAAGCCCCAATGCGGGATCCCACTCCTTGGGAATCCCAACGGGTTGATCGGTGACCCACCCATCGCCCTACCGATCAATTCACCGATCGCCCCACCGACTAAGGGTACGACGCACCCGTAGAGCCATCCTACCGAGAAAAAAACTCCATCCCTCTAAGTCTATTAACCCGAAAGGCCCCAACACGGGATCCCACCATCGGGGGATCCTAATGGGTTGATCGGTGACCACCGATCGCCCTACCGATCAATTCACCGATCTTTCCACCGACTAAAGGTACGATGCACCTATAGAGCCACCCAACTGAGAAAAAAACTCCCATCTCTCCGAGTCTATTAACCTGGCGTAAGGTCCCAATGTGGGATCCCACCCTCGGGGAACCCCAACGGGTTGATCGGTGATCCACCGATCGCCCTACCGATCAATTCACCGATTGCCCTACCGACTAAGGGTACGATGCACCCTTAGAGCCACCTTCCCAAATCAACTCCCATCCCTCCGGATCTATTAACTGGCATAAGGCCCAAACGTGGGATCTCACCCCAGGGGGATCCCAACGGGTTAATCGGTGACCCACCGATCGCCCTACCGATATATTCACCGATCGTCCCACCGATTAATGGTACGATGTATCCTTAGAGCCACCATACCAAGACAAAAAATCCCATTCCTCCGGGTCTATTAACCCAGCATAAGGCCCCAACGCGGGATCCCACCTCTGGGAGATCCCAACAGGTTGATCGGTGACCCTCCGATCGCCCTACCAATCAATTCACCAATTGCCCCACCGACTAAGGGTACGATGCTCCCTTAGAGCCTCCTTCCTGAATAAAATTCCATCCATTTGGGTCTACTAACCCGGTGTAAGGACCCAACATGGGATCCCACACCTGGAGGATCCCAACGGGTAGATCGGTGACCCACCGATCGCCCTACCGATTAATTAACCGATCTCCCCACCGACTAAGGATACGAAACACCTCAAGAGCCACCCTATCGGGACAAAAACTCCTATCCATCTGGGTCTATTAATCCAGCGCATGGCCCCAATGCGGGATCCCACCCCCGGGGGATCCCAATGGGTTGATCGGTGACCCACCGATCACCCTACCGATCAATTCACCGACCGCCCCATCGACTATGGGTACGATGCACCCTTAGAGCTATCCTATCGAGACAAAAACTCCCATTCCTCTGGATCTATTAACTCGGTATAAGGCCCCAACGCCGGATCCCACCCCCGGGGGATCCCAACGGGTTGATCGTGACCCACCGATTGCCCTATCGATCAATTCACCTATTGCCCCACCGACTAATGGTACGATGCACCCTTAGAGCCACCTTCCCGAGTCAACTCCCATCCCTCCGGGTCTATTAACCCAGAATAAGGCCCCAACGCCGGATCCCACTCCTGTGGGATCCCAACGGGTTGATCGGTGACCCACCGATCCCCCTACCGATCAATTCACCGATTGTCCCACTGACTAAGGGTACGATGCACCCGTAGAGCCACCCTACCGAGACAAAAACTCCCATCCCTCAGAGTCTATTAACCCGACGTAAGGCCCCAACGCGGGAATCGACCTATGGGGGATCCCAACGGGTTGATCGGTGATCCATCGATCGGCCTACTGATAAGTGATATTTTTACCTAGATTTTAGTATCTTTTTATATGTGTTTTCGTGTTATTTTATCCGTATTTTATGTGTATTTTGGTTGTGTTTAGTGTTTCTATTGAAATGTGTGTGAATGAGCTTAAAACAGTGAAAGAGGAAACAGGGTAGCAAGAACACGGTTGGCCGTGTGTAGGAACACGAGGCGTGTCGCGTACACGACCCGAGTTCCAAACACGGGCCTGTAAGCGAAGGCCATGTGCAGACGCCAGAAACACAAACTCGGCCAACCCTGTAGCCAAGTCCAGAACACGCGCCGAGTGCAGAAACACGGGTCGTGTACCAAACCCGACCCTGTCCAGAATGGCCATGTGCGAGCATCAAAATACACAACACGGTCACCCTTTTGGCCGTGTGCTGCGCACGAGCCATGCGCTGTCCGAAGCTCGTCGTTGACCAGAATCCCAGTCACGACTCGGGCCGTGCTGCAGCACACGAGCCGTGTTGGTGTAAAAAGTGCTGAAATTTCCAGATTTCTTCTAGAAGCTTCCCAAGGAGTATAAATACCCATTTATTCAACATTTGAGACCTACATCCGAAATCCACACTTCCACACACACCATTTATTCCATTTCACACCATCATCTTCATAAATTCTTCATCTATTGGATCTATCATCATCATACCATAAAATTCTTCATCCAAGTGAGCAAAAGAAGCAAGGAAGAGAGGAAGATTGTAAGGGAAGGAATGAAATCACCATTGAAGTGACATTTAGGGAGTTTCCATCCAACTTTTGTATTGAATCCTATATGTTCATCATGTTTTGTAAGAAGTTTAATGTCTATGTTAATTTTCTTATGGATATGAGAGGCTAATCTCCCTTGTGAGATTAGCAACATGATAGTTGTTGGATAATTTTGGGGATTTGTGTAATTAAATTCATATGTTGATTGGATCTATGATTTTCTATCATTGATTATTAATTGCTTGATTTGTATTGATGATTTGTGTGTTTAGTTGTTCTAGATATGTGATTAGATTGAGAAATCAATTATATACTTAGGATAATTGAGTGAATCATTTCATCAAATACCTCATGTGCATTATAAATTGTGAAGAGATTGAGAAGTCCTTCATAGTTTAGAACCCTTTGGTAGGACATATAATTGGTTTGATTGAGAGATTGATTAATTGTGTGAAGGGACTCTCATTTAAGCTTAGTACCTAGTTGGAATTGTTTAAGTGAGAACCAATCCATTGAGCTATTTGATATTCATATCATATCAATCTCAAGAGGGAGTTTAGGTGATCTTAGTGTTGGCCCTTAGTCTTCAATCCATGATAGATATGAATTTGATACATAATTTCTAGAATTTCCACTTCATAATTGTTTTTAATCTCACTTTTGTTAAATTTGGAAAACACTTTCAACATTTTATCTTGTTGATTGATCATTGCTTGTCTACTTGCATTGATTGTCATTCAATTACTTGTTTAATCAACCAATCATATTGATGATTCATCTCTATAAAATTGCGATAAACGTGATCTCGCTTAAGCTCTAGTGCCGACCTCCTTGTGGTTAGACAAATTATTTTAATTGGTCATCCTTACTACAAGAAATGGCTAATCACCTACCGATCAATTCACCGATTGCCCTACCGACTAAGGTACGATGCACCCTTAGGGCCACCATCCCGAATCAACTCCCATCACTACGGGTCTATTAACCCGGCATAAGGCCCCAACACGGGATCTCACCCTAGGGGGATCCCAACGGATTGATCGGGGACCCACCGATCACCCTACCGATCTATTCACCGATCGCCCCACCGACTAATGGTACGATGCACCCTCAGAGCCACCCTGCCAAGACAAAAAACTCCATCCCTCCGAGTCTATTAACCCTGCATAAGGCTTCAATGTGGGATCCCACCTCCGGGGATTCCAACGGATTGATCGGTGACCCACCGATCGCCCTACCGATCAGTTCACCGATCGCCCCACCGACTAAGGGTACGAAACACCCCTAGAGCCACCCTACTAAGATAAAACTGCTATCCCTCTAGGTCTATTAACATGACGTAAGGCCCCAATGAGGGATCACACTCCTGGGGGATCCCAACGGGTTGATCGGTGACCCACCGATCGCCCTACCGATCAATTCACCGACCGCCCCATCGACTATGGGTACGATGAACCCCTAGAGATACCCTACCGAGACAAAAACTCTTATTCCCCTGGGTCTATTAACCTAGTGTAAGGCCCCAATGCCGGATCCCACCTCCAGGGGATCTCAACGGGTTGATCGGTGATCCACCAATCGCCCTACCGATCAATTCACCTATTTTCCCACCGACTAAGGGTACGATGCACCCTTAGAGCCACCTTCCAGAGTCAACACCCATCCCTCCGGGTCTATTGACCCTGTGTAAGGCCCCAACGCTATATCCCACTCCTGGAGGATCCCAACGGGTTGATCGGTGACCCACCGATCCCCCTACCGCTCAATTCACCGATTGCCCCACCGACTAAGGGTACGATGCACCCGTAGAGCCACCCAACAAAGACAAAACTACCATCCCTATGGGTTTATTAACTCGGCGTAAGGTCCAAACATGGGATCCCACCCTGTGGGATCCCAATGGGTTGATCGGTGACCTACCGATCGCCCTACCAATCAATTCACCGATCTTCCCACCGACTAAGGGTACGATGCACCCATAGAGCCACCCTACCGAGACATAAACTCCCATCTCTCTAGGTCTATTAACCCAGCGCAAGGCCCCAACGTGGGATCCCACCCCCGGGGGATCCCAACGGGTAGATCGGTGATCCACCGATTGCCCTACCGATCAATTCACCGATTGCCCCACCGACTAAGAATATGATGCACCCTTAGAGCCACCTTCCCGAATCAACTCCCATCCCTCTGGGTCTATTAACCCAGTGTAAGGCCCCAACGCAGAATCCCACTCCTCGGGGATCCCAATGGGTTGATCGATGACCCACCGATCGTCCTACCGATCAATTCACCAATCGCCCCACCGACTAAGGGTAAGACGCACCAGTAGAGTCATCCTACCGAGACAAAAACTCCATCCCTTTGATTCTATTAACGCGGCATAAGGCCTCAATACGGGATCCCACCACCGGGGGATCCCAACGGGTTGATCGGTGACCCACTGATTGCCCTACCGATCAATTCACCGATCTTCCCACGGACTAAGGGTACGATGCACCCATAGAGCCATCCTACCGAGACAAAAACTCCCATCCCTTTGGGTCTATTAACTCAGTGTAAGGCCCCAACGTGGGATCCCACTCCTTGGTGATCCCAACGGATTGATCGGTGACCCACCGATCGCCCTACTGATCAATTCATCGATCGCCCCACCAACAAAGGGTAAGATGCACCGGTAGAGCCATCCTACCGAGATAAAAACTCCATTCCTCCAAGTCTATTAACCCGGCGTAAGGCCCCAACATGGGATCCCACCACTGGGGATCCCAACGGGTTGATCGGTGACCCACCGATCGCCCTACCGATCAATTCACTGATCTTCCCACCGACTAAGGGTACGATGCACCCATAGAGCTATCCTACCGAGACAAAACTCTCATCCCTCCAGTCTATTAACCTGGCGTAAGGCCCCAACGTGGGATCCCACCCCCGAGGGATCCTAACGGGTTGATCGGTGATCCACCGATCGCCCTACCGATCAATTCACCTATTACCCCACCGTTGGGGCCTTACGCCGGGTTAATAGTCCCAGAGGGATGGGATTTTTTATCTCAGTAGGGTGGCTCAAGGGTGCATTGTACCCTTAGTCGGTGGGACGATTGGTGAATTGATCAGTAGGGCGATCGGTGGGTCACCGATCAACCCGTTGGGATCACCCGGTGGTAGGATCCTGCACTGGGGCCTTATGTTGGGTTAATAGACTTGGAGGGATTAGAGTTTTTGTCTCGGTAGGATGGCTCTAGGGGTGCATCGTACACTTATTCGGTGGGGCGATCGGTGAATTGATCGGAAGGGGGATCGATGGGTGTTGAGAGTTGAATTTCACGCGTTTTATGTGTGCACATTACACTGTTTTGCTTAGAAAATTTATTGTTTTTGCATGGAATTGTGTATGTTTAAGTATTTACACAATTTTGAAGCTATTAAGGTGTTTTTGTGAGTTTTGAAGGCAGGAAATAGGGTAAAACAGGGCAGGATCGAAAGAGGAGCAAAACAGACCTGAAACGGCCCAGCTCGAGAGCAGATCGGCGAGCCGCTCGAGCCGAGCGGGGTCAAAAGGCGCCGAGTGGGGTCCTATCTGGACCCCAGTGACGTGGCCAGTCCAGGAGAATGCTGCTCGGCTGGGTCCAGGCCTAGCTCGAGCCGAGCTGGGTGCCTAGCGGCCCAGTTTAGAGTTCAGTCGGGGCCTGTTCGATGCAGCAACGTATATATACCCTCAAATCGCGATTCTGAAGTAGTTTCGACGCGAAAAAAGCCCTGCATCAGTCCTAGAAACAATTAGGGAGATCGAGACACAAATTGGAGAGAACCCATCCATAATCCATCATCAATTCACACCTCCAACACCTCCATATCAGATTTACAACCTGATTTCACCATCCATCCACTTCCAAGAGGGTTCCAAGTGCTAATTGAGGGAGAATCAAACAATTGGAGAGATGGAGAAGGAACGAAAGACTACGTGTACACTAGGGTTTCATAATTCCTATCTTTTCCTTCCTTTTACTTTGATTTTTGGTATGAATTGCTTAGCCATGAGTGTTGCTTGTGACCTCATGGGCTAATTTTATATACAGTTCTAGGGTTTGATGGATTGATTTAATTGATTTGGGTATTTAGACCAAAGATTGGGATTTTATGCAGTTGAGCTTTTGATTTTACTTATTTTATTAAGACATGCATTTCTGCTTCGTAACGTCTTCATAATATATTCATGACATCTGCTATAATGCTTGGATTATTGTGTTAGCTTGTGTGCGTTCATGATTGGTATTGTCTATCTGTTAGGGATTAGAGTAGCTCCGCTATAAGCACTTTAATTTCATGAACTGGTTAATCAAATACTTGATTAGTTTAGTTGAACAATGCAATTAGACAATCAAGTAGGAAGTGAATAGAACCTTGTAGTAATTCAGAAAATATCTTGTTAGTCAGGCTTACCATCCAGAGGTATTGTTGCTTGCTTTGATTTTTATCTAGGAATAAGGTTTGGTAATATTTGCGCACCTTAGGATTTAAACCAGATTATACTATTAGCTTTGAATCGAATCATATTCGGCGGGGTAACAGGGATATGTGGTGTATTTTTAGTGAAACTGCATGAATGAACAATCATAAGTCTAATAACCCAAATTAATTGGTCAATACCTGATACCTTAGAACTGTTCGTCATCTCTTGATTAGAAACTTGCTTTTATTTTTACTGCTTTTAATTAATTCAGTTATATAATGTTACATTATTTAGATTAATAATCATCACAAACTTGGAAATTTGGTTACTTACTTCTGATTAATTAGAGATTTATAGAATAAATGAATAATTAGCTGTCTCAGTGGGATCGATAATTTAACTTGGGAACTTGTTACTACAATTGACATCCTTATACATGAGGATTAAATTATAGTGCGCAGAAAAAGCCTATCAGTGGGTCACTGATCAACCCGTAGGGATCCCCTAGGAGTAGGATCCCGCGTTGGGGCCTTACGCTGGGTCCATAGACCCGGAAGGATGGGAGTTAATTTGGGAAGGTGGCTTTAAGGATACATAGTACCCTAATTCAGTGGGGCAATAGGTGAATTGATCGGTAGGGCGATCGGTGGATCACTGATAAACCCGTTGGGTTCCCCCGGGGATGGGATCTGGCATTGGGGCCTTACGCCGGGTTAATAGACCTGGAGGGATGGGAGTTTTTGTCTCGGTAGGGTGGCTCTATGGGTACATCGTACCCTTAGTCGGTGGGAAGATCGGTGAATTGATCGGTAGGGCGATCGGTGGGTCACCGATCAACCCTTTGGGATAGCACAGAGTGGGATTCCACATTGGGGCCTTACGCCGGGTTAAAAAACCCGGAGGGATGGGATTTTTTTATCTCGGTAGGGTGGCTCTAAGGGTGCATCATACCCTTAGTCGGTGGGGCGATCGGTGAATTAATCGGTTAAGCAATCGATGGTTCACCGATCAACCCGTTGGGATTTCTCAGAAGTGGGACCCCGCGTTGGGACCTTACGCTGGGTTAATAGACCCGGAGGGATGAGATATTATTTAGGAAGGTGGCTCTAAGGGTGCGTCGTACCCTTAGTTGGTGGTGCAATTAGTGAATTGATCGGTAGGGCGATCGGCAGGTCCCATACCTGGGGTATCCCAACAGGTTGATCGGTAACCCACCGATCAATTCACCGATCGTCCCACCGACTAAGGGTACGATATACCCCTAGAGCCACCCTACCGAGATAAAAATCCCATCCCTCTGGGTCTATTAACCCGGCGTAAGGCCCCAATACGGGATCCCACCCCCAAGGGATCCCAACGGGTTTATCGGTAACCCACCGATCGCCCTACCGATCAATTCAACGATCGCCCCACTGACTAAGGGTACGATGCACCCCAAGAGCCTTCCTACCGAGACAAAAACTCCCATTCCTCTGTGCCTATTAACCTAGCATAAGGCCCCAATGCGGGATCCCACTTCTGGGGATCCCAAAGGTTTGATCGGTGACCCACCGATAGCCCTACCGATCAATTCACCGATCACCCCATTGACTAAGGGTACGATGCACCCCTAGAGCTGCCCTACTGAGACAAAAACTCCCATGCCTCTGGGTCTATTAACCTGGCATAGGACCCAACGCGGGATCTCACCCCCGAGGGATCCCAATGGGTTGGTCGGTGACCCACCGATCGCCCTACCGATCAATTCACTGATTGCCCCACCGACTAAGGGTACAATGCACCATTAGAGCCACCTTCCCGAATCAACTCCCATCCCTCAGGGTCTATTTACCCTGTGTAAGGCCCCAACGTGGGATCCCACCCCCAAAGGATCTAAACGGGTTAATCGGTGACCCACAGATCGCCCTACCGATCAATTCACCGATCCCCCCACTGACTAAGGCTACGATGCACCCCTAGAGCCACCCTACTGAGACAAAAAATCCTATCCCTCTGGGTCCATTAACCCGGCATAAGGCCCCAACGCGGGATCCCACTACTGGGGGATCCCAACGGGTTGATCGGTGACCCGCCAATCGCCCTACTGATCAATTCACCGATTGTCCCACCGACTATGGGCACTTAACACCCTTATAGCCACCTTCCCAAATCAACTCCCATCCCTCCGGGTCTATTAACCCGGCGTAAGACCCCAATGCGGGATCTCACCTTATGGGGTTCCCAACGGGTTGATCGGTGACCCACCGATCGCCCTACTGATCAATTCACTGATTGCCCCACCGACTAAGGGTACGATGCACCCTTACAGCTACCCTACCAAGACAAAAAATCCCATCCCTTCGTGTCTATTAACTCGGGATAAGGCCCCAACATGGGATCCCAATGGCTTTATCGGTGACCCACCGATCAATTCACCAATTGTCCCACCGACTAAGGGTACGATGCACCATTAGAGCCATCTTCCCGAATTAACTCCCATCCCTCTTGGTCTATTAACCCGGCATAAGGCCCCAACGTGGGATCCCACCCCCAGGGGATCTCAACGGGTTGATTGGTGACCCACCGATCGCCATACCGATCAATTCACCGAGTGTACCACCGACTAAGGGTACGATGCACCCTTAGAGCAACCTTCCCAAATAAAATCTCATCCCTCCGGGTCTATTAACCCGGTGTAAAGCCCCAACATGGGGTCCTACCCCTGGGGTATCCAAACAGGTTGATCGATGACCCACCGATCAATTCACCGATCGCCCCACCTACTAAGGGTACGATGCACCCCTAGAGCCACCCTACCGAGACATAAACTCCCATTCCCCTATGTCTATTAACCCAGGGTAAGGCCCCAATATGGGATCCCACTTTGGAGGATCCCAACGGTTTGATCGGTAACCCACCGATCGCTCTACCGATCAATTCACCGATCGCCCCATCGACTAAGGGTACGATGCACCCCTAGAACCGCCCTACCGAGACTAAAAATCCCATGCCTCTGGGTCTATTAACCCGGCATAGGGCCTAATGTGGGATATCACCCCCGAGGAATCCCAACGGGTTGATCGGTGACCCACCGATCGCCCTACCATTCAATTCACCGATTGCCCCACCGACTAAGGGTACAATGCACCATTAGAGCCACCTTCCTGAATCAACTCCCATCCCTCTGGGTCTATTAACCCTGCGTAAGGCCCAACATGGGATCCCACCCCCAAAGGATCTAAACGGGTTGATCGGTGATCCACCGATCCCCTACCGATCAATTCACCGATCTCCCCACCGACTAAGGGTACGATGCACCCCTAGAGCCACTCTACTGAGACAAAATCTCCCATCCCTCCGGGTCTATTAACCCGGCGTAAGGTGATGGTTGTCTTCTGCGCACTTCAACTAAAATCCCCAAGTGTAGGGATGTCAATTGTAGTGGCAAGTACCCAAGTTAAAATATCGAACCCACGGGACAGTCAATTATCTATTTTCTTTAAACTACTATTCAACTAGAATTATGGTAACCAATTTTCAAGTTTTTGAAAGAATAAATTAATAACTAAAGAATTGAAATCACAATTAACGAAATAAACGAAAGCGAGGAGTATTGAAGATTGAATCAAGAGAGAAATAACAGCTCTAAGGTTTCAGGTGTAGTGCAATTGATTTGATCCCCTAGACAGCCTACTGTTCATTCATGTTATTTTAATGGAAATACATCACAAGATGATGCGTGAACAGTTTTGAGCCTCCTTCCTAGATACTAATAAGGCGAACTTAACAGACCTCCGGATGGCCAGTTCGACTAACATATATTCTCTGAAAGTACTAATCAAACTTATTCACTTCCTACTTGATTTCCTAATTGCATTGTTCCACTAGGATAATCAAGCATCTTATTTACTAGTTCTTAGGATTATCATGTTCACGGGAAAACTACTATAATCCCTAACAAATAGACAATATCAATTATGTATGCACTCAAGCTAACACAATATACCAAGCATCACGGGCAATGTCAATAGCATATTATGAAAACGTTACACACATATTAACAAAGTCTTATGGAATCGAATAAACAAGAATCTTAATAGCATGAATTCAACAATATTTGTCTAAGTTTCAAAATCAACTACATTACCCCTTACACCTTAGAATTGTAATTTATTTAGCTCATGAAGTTGAGCACAACATTCATGGCTAAGCAATGCATAACAGTAAACACAAGGAAAGATTAAAGAAAGGAATACAAAACCCTAGTGTCACGTGGCTTGCGTTCTTCCTCCGTCTTTCCGATTGGATTGCTCTCTCGTGATCGCTCTTGAATTCTCCTTGCAGCAGCTCCTCACGTTGCAAGCTTGCTACCCTTTGCAAAGGGCAGCAAGCTTGCTGCACTTGTAGCAGCTCTAAATGTTTGTGCCCTCTTGTAGGTGTGTTGGTGGTGTGTTGTGTGTGGAATGTGTTTTGAATGTGTTGTGTGGTGTCTAAGGCATCCCTTATATACTTGCAGCCATGATGAAGCTCCACATGCAGCCATCTCTTTCATTCTTGCTGTCCATGTTGCTCCACATGTGTCCACTTCTCTTTGTTCTTTGTTGTCCATGTGCTCCTCTTCTTTTGGTGTTGTATTTGCAGCTCATTGTGCTGTCTTTGCAGCTCATTGTGCTGTCTTTCTTTGTCTTCTTTCCATTTGTGTGTTTGTTGGTGTGTTATGTGCTTCATGTGCTCCATGTGGATTGTGTTTCACTCCACCATGTGCTCATGTACTCATGTTTTCCACATAAATTGTACATTAGGTCGAATTGAAAGCCCACAAATCGAATTGGATGTCGAATCCTCACGTTTGCAAGTTCCAGTGGCATGATTCGACCTTGCTCTTGGTCGAATCGATTTCTCCAGGTCGAATGAAGCTACTGGACGTTTTCTGGACCTCAATTCGACATCAATTCGACCACGACATCAGGTCGAATTTAGTTCCCGCATGTCGAATTGAATGCCCGCATGTCGAATTGTCTTGCGCAGTCTCACCGTTTTGCTTATAACGTCCACATCCAAGCTCCGAATTTAATAATTCTTCCGCTCACGCGATCCTCACTTCCTTGGCTTTCTATCCATATAAAGAACTCAGAAAAAATCCAAGATTTGTATGTGCAACAAGCCATGAAAACAGAAAAGCAATTCTGTTTGGCATAGTTCGCGCGACGTCACCATTTTGCTCATAACTTCCTCGTTTGGAACTCGATTGGTATGTTCTTTAAGCCAAAACGACCCTCTCTTCAGTGGCTTTCCAACCATGTATTACACCAACAGTTTGGATCTCTACAACAACACAAAAGAATTATGAAATTTGGACGTGTGTTTTTCATCATCCTTGCACAAATTGCACCTTTTCTCCAACCTTGCACTTTTTGGTCCTTTTTCCACCTAAAACACAATAAAACACCTCAAGTGCACCTTATTCTCATAAATAATAAATATAAGATATTTATGCTAATATATGACAACAATTTCGATCAAGAAGGTGTTAAATTGGATAGTAAAACACGCTTATTTTAACTCTCATCATAAGGCCCCAACGCGGGATCCCATCCCTGGGGGATCCCAACGGGTTGATCGGTGATCCACCGATCGCCCTACCGATCAATTCACCGATTGTCCCATTGACTAAGGGTACGAAGCACCCTTAGAGCCACCTTCCCAAATCAACTCCCATCCCTCCAGGTTTATTAACCCGGCGTAAGGCCCCAACGCAGGATCTCACCCTAGGGGGATCCCAACGGGTTGATCGGTGACCCACCGATCGCCCTACTGATCAATTCACCGATCGCCCCACTGACTAAGGGTATGATGCACCCTTAGAGCCACCCTACCAAGATAAAAAATCCAAACCCTCTGAGTCTATTAACCTGGCGTAAGGTCCCAACATGGGATCCTACCTCCGGGAGATCCCAACGGGTTGATCGGTGACACACCGATCGCCATATCGATCAATTCACCGATTGTTCCACCGACTAAGGGTACGATGCACCATCAGAGCCAACTTCCCGAATCAACTACCATCTCTCCGGGTCTATTAACCTGGCGTAAAGCCCCAATGCTGGATCCCACTCCTAGGGGATCCCAACGGGTTGATCGGTGACCACCGATCACCCTACCAATCAATTCACCGATTGCACCACCGACTAAGGGTACGATGCACCCTTAGAGCCACCTTCTTGATTAAAATCCCATCCCTCCGGGTCTATTAACCCGGCATAAGGCCCCAACGCGGGGACCCACCCTTGTGGGATCCCATAGGGTTGATCGGTGATCCATCGATCACCTAACTGATCAAATCACCGATCGCCCCACCGACTAAGGGTACGATGCACCCCTAGCCACCCTATTGAGACAAAAACTCCCATTCCAATGTGTCTATTAACCCAATGTAAGGCCCCAATGCGGGATCCCACTTTGGGGGATCCCAACGATTTGATCGGTGACTCACCGATCGCCCTACCGATCAATTCACCGATCGCCCCATCGACTAATGGTACGATGCACCCCTAGAGCCACCCTACCACGACAAAAACTCCCATGCCTTTGGGTCTATTAACCCGGCATAGGGCCCAACGCGGGATCTCACCCCCGAGGGATCCCAACGGGTTGATCGGTGACCCACCGAATGCCCTACCAATCAATTCACCGATTGCCCCATCGACTAAGGGTATAATGCACCATTAGAGCCAACTTCCCAAATCAAATCCCATCCCTCTGGGTCTATTAACTTTGCGTAAGGCCCCAACGTGGTATCCCACCCCCAAAGGATCTAAACGGGTTGATTGGTGACCCACCGATTGCCCTACCGATCAATTCACTGATCTCCCCACCGACTAAGGGTACGATGCACCCCTAGAGCCACTCTACTGAGACAAAAACTCCCATCCCTCCAGGTCTATCAACCTAGCGTAAGGACACAACGCGGGATCCCACTCCTGGGGGATCCCAACGGGTTGATCGGTGACCCACCGATCGCCCTACTGATCAATTCACCGATTGTCCCACCGACTATGGGTACGAAACACTCTTAAAGCCACCTTCCCGAATCAACTCCCATCCCTCCGGGTCTATTAACCAGGCGTAAGGCCCCAACACGGGATCTTACCCTATGGGGATCCCAACGGGTTGATCGGTGACCCACCGATCGCCCTACTAATCAATTCACCGATAGCTCCACCGACTAAGGGTACGATGCACCCTTAGAGCCACCCTACAAAGATAAAAAATCTCATCCTCCGGGTCTATTAACCCGGTGTAAGGCCCTAACATGGGATCCCACCTCTGGGAGATCCCAACGGGTTGATCGGTGACATACCGATCGTCATATCGATCAATTCACCGATTGTTCCACCGATTAAGGGTACGATGCACCCTCAGAGCCAACTTCCTGAATCAACTACCATCCCTCCGAGTCTATTAACCAGGCGTAATGCCCCAATGCGGGACCCCACCCTTAGGGGATCCCAATGGGTTGATCGGTGACCTTCGATCGCCCTACCAATCAATTCACCAATTGCACCACCGACTAAGGGTACGATGCACCCTTAGAGCCACCTTCCCGAATAAAATCCCATCCCTCTGGGTCTAGTAACCAGCCATAAGGCCCCAACGCGGGGTCCTACCCTTGTGGGATCCCAAAGGGTTGATCAGTGATCCATCGATCACCTAACCGATCAAATCACCGATCATCCCACCGACTAAGGGTACGATGCACCCCTAGAGCCACCCTACCGAAACAAAATTCCCGTCCCTCCAGGTATATTAACCCGGCATAAGGCCCCAATGCGGGATCCCATCCCCGAGGGATCGCAATGGGTTTATTGGTGACCCACCGATCGCCCTACCGATCAATTCGATGATCGACCCACCGATTAAGGGTACGATGCACCCCTAGAGCCATCCTACCGAGACAAAAAATCAAATTCCTCCGATTCTATTAACCCAGCGTAAGGCCCCAATGTGGGATCAACCACTGGCTGATCCCAAAGGATTGATCGGTGACCCACCGATCGCCCTACCGATCAATTCACAGATTGCCCCACCGACTAAGGGTACGATGCACCCCTGGAGCCATCCTACCGAGACAAAACATCCCATCCCTCTGGGTTTATTAACCTGGAAAAAGGCCCCAATGCGGGATCCCACCCCCAAGGGATCCCAACGGGTTTATTGGTGACCCACCGATCGCCCTACTAATTAATTCACCGATCTTCCCACTGACTAAGGGTACGATGCACCATAGAGCCACCCTACCGAGACAAAAACTCCCATCCCTCCAGGTTTATTAACCTGACGTAAGGCCCCAACGTGGGATCGCATTCCTTGGGGATCCCAACGGGTTGATTGGTGACCCACAGATCGCCCTACCGATCAATTCACCGATCGCCCCACCGACTAAGGGTACGACGCACCCGTAGAGCCATCCTACCGAGATAAAAACTCCATCCCCCTGAGTCTATTAACCTGGCATAAGGCCCCAACATGCGATCCCACCACCGGGGGATCCCAACGGGTTGATTGGTGACCCACCGATCGCCCTACCGATCAATTCACCGATCTTCCCACCGACTAAGGGTACGATGCACCCATAGAGCCACCCTACCGAGATAAAAACTCCTATCCCTCTGAGTCTATTAACCCGGCATACATCCCCAACACGGGATCCCATCCCCGGGGGATCCCAACGGGTTGATCGGTGATCCACCGATCGCCCTACCAATCAATTCACCGATTACCCTACCGACTAAGGGTACGATGAACCCTTAGAGCCATCTTCACGTATCAACTCCCATCCCTCCGGGTCTATTAACCCGGTGTAAGGCCCCAACGCGGGATCATACCCAGCGGGATCCCAACTGGTTGATTGGTGACCCAGCGATTGCCCATATCGATCTATTCACCGATCGCCCCACCGTCTAATGATACGATGCACCCTTAGAGTGCGTTTACTTTGAGGGTTTAGGGGGGTTATCCCCCCTTCAACCCTAGTTAATTCTTGCTTACTTTGAGGGTTATCAATTAGGGATAACACTCGGGCTTTTTACGCCCCAGTGTACACAAATGTTGAGAGAATGCTAACTCAACCTTCAAAACGGGGGGGGATAAATCTCAACCCCGTGTTAACAGGTGAATTTATTATTTTGCCCCTCGATTACATATAAGCAATGAAAACACCAGAAGAGAAAGGAGACTAGGGTTCTGAAACATCGGTGGAATAGAGGGGCTTCTTTCGCTCAGGGAAACGGGAAACCCGATCCCTGACTTCTCCTACTCCTGGATTCGGGCTTCCGCCCCGCTCTTGCTCTTTGGAAAGCACCACGGCTGCTCGTCTTTTCTGGACTCTATATTCTATCATCTGAGATCGAAGTCATCCGATACTTCACCATTCGCGAAGGCCCTGTGTAATTTATATTCTTCCTTTGGAATAAAATTTCACAGATCTCACATGTGTCGATTGATTCACATAAATTTCTTATACCTGTTAGATTGGTGTAGCCAGTACTACTTTTGCCATCCCTCATCTTGGACACGCCGCATCTGCACCATACTATAAGTACATTTTGCTGTTAAATCCTTCCATTTTCAATTTGTTGTATTTCCTTACTTGATTTACATGATTTACATGGGTTAACAGAAGTTTGTATCCGTGTTCTTCATGTGGTAAATTTTGGTTTTTATTTTTTATTTTTGGAATTGAAAGTTTGTGGATTTGCCGCATACCATGAGAGATATTCAATACTATGTGTCAGAAGTAAATGTTTAACCATTTGCTTCAAGTCCATGTTCTTCATGTGGTAAATTTTAGTTTTTATTTCTTGTCAGGGTTTCTTCATTACTTGTGGATGTTTGATTACTTCTGAGAGTGTCCATTCCACTACTGCTGCTGAACTGTCCATTCCAGCTAATAACATGTCCTGTTCTTATTGGGTTTTTATAAGATGACTTTGGAGATTATTTGGCACCGAGAAGGCTATTTGGCACCGTATAGGGGAGTCCGCTATCATTTGGATGAATGGGGCGTGGGCGTTCGGGCACCCAGAAATAAGGAAGAGTATTTTAACATGAAGCATGCAAAGGCTAGAAATGTTATCGAGCGATGCTTCGCAGTACTTAAGAAGCGTTGGGCCATACTACGTAGTCCATCATTCTACCCAAGTTAGACTGTTTTAGCCTAGTAATGACATAAATCATACGGTATCCTCTGTTTGATTTATTCATTATTCTCATCTCTTGATAATGATTGTTGTTTGTTAAGATGTGTTCTTTACACGAAGATATATAACTACCATTTTCTTCCACTATATGATAGTCTTCCGTTTTCTTTTATCTATATTATTGGGTATGTACGGTTTTTTGATTATTCCATACTTATCAAATCTCAGCTCTGTGTCTATATGTTTGAATGATGTGTATAAGTATTATAATTGCTGTCGACTTCAATTTCTTTTTTTTGGGTATTATTAAGCATGTACGGGTTCGTGATTATAATTTCTTTTTTGTTCTTATGACCACAGCGAGTCAGTAAATGGTGGTGATAAACCAATCACATATCCAGTAAAATCAGTTTCCATAAGCAGCCTAATTTCCAATTGTTTTGAACTCAACTAGTTATCTAATGTAAAGAAAATTGTGTAATAGCATAAGATTATGCTTGTCTTTATTTATTTTTTTAAATCATTCTCTGTCAATGTTAAGAATTATTTTTTGTTTTGCTGATGTGCTGCTTGGAGTGATTTTTAGTTGTAAAGTGGAAATCTTGCTGGTAGCTATTAGGAGTGATGAGCATCTATTTTGGATGTCAACACAACACATGTAAACAGCGTTGAAGTTGCCTTGTTGATCAGTTTTTGCCATATTCATTTTTCTGCTCATGTACAGTTAGCAAATAGTGTATCTTGTAATGGTTGTAGTTGTTCTTTCCTTTTCCTTTCTTGAGTTCTTTTCATTAATTTCATCATTCTATATGTTAAACATGAGGCTGGACAACAATATAGTGAGTGAAAATAATTACTATATGTAAGAATTCTATAAGTTTAGCGGTCTGAATAAATAATTATATTGATGTTTTATAGAATATAATTTACCTATTGGGCATTAAAAAGAAGAAAATAAATGTCCATTTCATTCATTTGTCGATGAAACACGAAAATTTACCTCCACAGTTTGCAAATGCATAAAAGAACAGAAAGTAACATAATAGTTTAAGGGAACTCCTAACTCTATCAACAATTAATTCAGATCCTCATTAATGAAGAATAAGCTAAAATGATGTTACAAATATGAGTGAATTGCTTACTTAATATCAAGAGTTTATACAACATCAAAAAAAATTGAAATGGATAGAGAACCCCTGCTGGGAGCTTATATACAAATATGAGCTTGTTGGGAGCTTCCTCAAGGTTGTTTCCCTGACGACCACCAATAGATAGAGAACCCATGCACCAACAGAAGCAACGGTTGCTGCATTTAGATAAATGGATTTAGCCAATGCATTCACATCTGTAGTATTAGAAGTTGCTCATTCCCACGCCAATTCCAGAATTACATAAGAGTAAAATATAACATCATCTCCCAGCAAGCTATAACTGCGTCCATTGCATGAAAATGTACATGCTGCCGCAATTGCTCTTTGAATGAACTTTGCAACAGGATATAATGGATCTGCATAATAGAGAAAAACAGAAAACAAGTTGGAAATACATTCAAATTAAAAAAAATAAAATCAAATGACAATTGCTCCACAACAAGATTAGTGCTTAACTATAGAGTGCTTAGATGTAGGTTTAGGCATTCAATGATTTTCACAACTCAATTCTCAAGTTTTACATTAGGTCTCTAGTTTGGTTAGAGTGTAACACATTTTGACAAATTAATGAAAGAATCTGCTGCCCTATTGACCAACTTTTAATTGGGTATTATAGCCCACTTGTCAGATTGGTCTTAACTTCTGTTCAAATTAGTTTCAGTGCTCATGTATGGAAAAGGGCATATATAACCGAAGCTACACAATATTTCACACCATTAAAATGAGTTAGTTTCGACTATACCATGTAATTTGAACTGCAAAAATTAGAGATTTAAATCTTTCATACCAATAAACACATACCAAGTCATTACAATTTCTCTTTATTTATTGTTGGGAGAGTTCTGTAAACAATGCATCTCTTTAACATGCAATTTAACCACAAACTCAAAAGTCAGCAATTCACTGAAAAAATGACATTTATATAGGATAGTATTCTTGCAACAACATCACATAAAGATTCTAGATGCAAGAAAGAAGGAAACACTTTGTATGATCATCCATGGGCCATGAGCGATTGTTTTGTCCTTACTTTTGAAATGATGGAAAATTATCCAATTAATGAAACTGAAATTTACATATCCATATGGAAATAAAAAAGGAGTTTAGACGTATTAATATCAACATGACTGCTGAGGAAATAAAGAACATTGATAAAACATTCCATTGTGTAAAGATTCAGCCAATCAATAATAAAAAGTGAATCCTCCATGATATAATCGAACCAGTCACTATACACGCCTCTATTCAAGATGAGCAACTAAATTTATACAAGCCCATGGATGAGTCGCTCTTCTCAACACAGCTTGTGTATCAACTTATAAAAACATTTGTAGAAAATATCCACAAAAAGGAATCAACTGAAGAGCTTACCTAATAATGGGCACATTAATCAGGACATCAAGTGCAAACAAATAAGATTATTGCTCATAACATAAGAAAGCAAGAGAACAGAAGAACGCAAAAGGCATGACAGAGTAGTTCTTCAACTCTACCTTTAGAAAATATAGAATTTGAGCACAAAGATGAATGTAAGAAAATATTGACCGAGCTGCGACTCAAAATTTGGGAAGGCCAACATCGCAGGCTAAGCGAATCTCAGTCGGGATTTGGGAAGAGAAAACGTAGATGCGATGTCCCAAGCTTATGTTTAAAACTGAAAAACCCTATTGTGAATTGAAACGAGAAACGTGAGAAAGAGAAGATATTAAGCTTAGAATACAAGATTGAGAATGATACCTGAAGCCGGACGAAGTGCTATTCCAGCGAAAATACCGGCTGAATCGCAGAAAGCTTCAACCCGGATCTCTTGCAAAAATACGTTTCTTCGATCGGTGGAGTAATTAAAAAATATCTCCAATATATTATAAATATATTTACATAAGGGTACTATAGTAATATCCTTAAACTTAAACTTTCAATGTAAACAACAAACTCCAACATTAACTAATGTGATTAATACTGACTCAACCTCCTTCTAACCCTAACCAAAGGTTAATAAACCTTAACCTTTACCTTAGAAGTAAACGGACTTTTATAGCCACCCTACCAAGATAAAAAATCTCATTCCTCCGAGTTTATTAACCCGGAGTAAGGCCCAACGGGATCCCACCTCCGGGGGATCCCAACAGATTGATCGGTGACCCACCGATCGCCCTACCGATCAATTCACCGATTGCCCCACCGACTAAGGGTACGATGCTCCCTTAGAGCCACCTTCCCAAATAAAATCCCATCCATCCGGGTCTGCTAACCCAATATTAGGCCCCAACATGGGATCCTACACCTGGGGGATCCAAATGGGTTGATCGGTGACCCGCCAATCGCCCTACCGATCAATTCACCGATCGCCCCACCGACTAGGGGTGCAAACACCCCTAGAGCCACCCTACCGAGATAAAAACTCCTATCCCTCTGGGTCTATTAACCTGGCGTAAGGCCCCAACGCGGGATATGATGAGAGTCGAAATTAACGTATTTGAGTGTCCAATTTAACACCTTTTTGATATGAATTATTGTAATATATTAGCACAAGTGTCTTATATTCGATATATGTGAGAATCATGTGCAATTGAGGTATTTTATTGTGTTTTAGGTCGAAAAAGGACCAAAAGTATAAAGTTGGAGAAAAGGTGCAATTTGTGCAAGAATGCTTAAAATACACGTTCAACTTTCATAATTATTCTGTATTGTTGTGGAGCTCAAAAATGTTGGTGTGATATATGGTTGGAAAGCCACTGAAGAGAGGGTCGTTTTGGCATAAAGAAAACCTCAATCAGATTCCTAATGAGGAAGTTATGATCGGAATGGTGACGTCGCGCGAGCTGTGCCGAAAAGAATTGCATTGCTAATTTCCGTGGCTTGTTTCACAATCAAATCTTAGAGTTTTCAGGATTTCTTTATATGGATAGAAAGCCAAGGAAAAGAGGATCGCGTGAGTACAAGAATCACTCAAATCAAAGCTTGGATGTGGAAGTTATACATGAAACGGTGAGACTGCGCAAGCTGATTCCGACCAGTTCGACCTGTTTGTGAGGTCGAACCAAGGTCGAACCGGATGAAAAAAGAGCTGGTTCGACCACGACATGCTGGTTTGACCTGTTGGGATGGTCGAACCAAGCACCTGGGGCTTCCAGAAGGGTGATTCGACCTCGGTTCGACCTGGAGGGGTGGTTCGACCTGTTTATGAGGTCGAACCATGCTTCAGGAACTTACCAAATCCGTATTTTCGAGGCCTAAACGCGTGGGATAATTAAGGAAGCCCATTCCAAGCCTAGGAGACGTGATTATAAGTATAAAAGGAGGTCTATGAAGCCACAAAAGAAGGGAGAACACAACAACAAGAGAGAAGAAGAGAGGCCACAACATACAACACCCCACAAGGGGAGATCACCCCCCAACCATCATCCACATCTCTTCCTCCATCCATCCATCACTTTGAAGATTCGATTGTGGAATCAAGAGGAGAATCAAGAGGAGAATTCAAGAACGAGAAGGACACGATGACGCCACATTTAGGGGTTATTCATTTCCTAATTTATCTTATATTTTCTGGACATCCGGGTAAGATCTATCCATCATCCAAGATTGTTCTTCGCAACATCATGGGCTAGAGTCTTTCTGGTAAAACTAGGTTTGTGAAGGTTTTATCTAGTGAATTGAGCTTCCATGTGTAAACTCCGTACAACACTACTTGTAGGTTTATTTTATATAAGATTGTGCTTTTTTAATCCATACTCATAGTCGTTTTGTGCATCAATAATCGTTGTGTAGAGTCTAAATACATAACATGGTTATTGGTTGAGTGCGTTCACTGTTGAGCAGGGTTTTATGTTATAATTCTAAGTGAAGGTATTCCAAAGTCTTATTAGAACTATCTTATATGAATACTTGTTAACTGAATTGAATTCGGGTTAATAAATAGGATAAAGAGGATAATTTTATAGTACCTATAAAGGAAGATCATATCGGGTTAGAGTACCAATCCTAGGAGGAAATAATTGACACTGATAGTACCTAGAAAGGGGGGTGAAATTATATCTCTTGTTCCGATGTTATTCACACGTGTTACACGCATGTTTACTTGTGTCCATAGAGTAGATATGCATGGTTTAGTGATGCGTCCATATTCCACAAGGCAGAGTCGGACACCAACACATGGAAGGGAAATTAATGAGTGAAACTGGATTACCCTAGAGCTACCTATTCTCCTACTTGATCCACTTTCGTATTCTTCGAGTAATAGTTTATTTTATTTGTTATTTTAATTAATTGTTTAGTATTTTAATAATTAAAACCTCAAACTTAATTGCCCTTTCGTCTTAATTAATTTAGTGAATAATTAAATTGGTAATACGCCGTCCCTTGGGTTCGATATTCACTTGGTCACCTTTCTAACCTACAATTGATATCCTTCATACTTGGGGATTAATTGTGTGTTGAGCATTTTCTCACCCCCGGGGGATCCCAACGGGTTGATCGGTGACCCACCGATCGCCCTACCCATCAATTCACCGACCGCCCCATCGACTATGGGACGATGCACCATAGAGCTACCCTACCTAGACAAAAACTCCCATTTTTCTAGGTCTATTAACTCGGTGTAAGGCCCCAATGCCGGATCCCACCTCTGGGGATCCCAACGGGTTGATCGGTGATCCACTGATCGCCCTACCGATCAATTCACCTATTGCCCCACCGACTAAGGCTACGATGCACCATTAAAGTCACCTTCCAGAGTCAACTCCCATCCCTTCGGCTCTATTGACCCGGCGTAAGGTCCCAACGCAGGATCCCACTCCTGGGGGATCCCAACGGGTTGATCGGTGACCCACCGATCCCCCTACCGATCAATTCACCAATCGCCCCACCGACTAAGGGTACGATGCACCCCTAGAGCCATCATACCAAGAAAAAAAATCCAATCCCTCTGAGTCTATTAACCCGGCGTAAGGCCCCAATGCGGGATCCCAACACCGGGGATCCAAACGGGTTGATCGGTGACCCACCGATCGCCCTACCGATCAATTCACCGATTGCCCCACCGACTAAGGGTACGATGCACCCATAGAGCCACCCTACTGAGACAAAAACTACCATCCCTCTGAGTTTATTAACTCTACGTAAGGCCCCAATGTGGGATCCCACCCTGTGGAATCCCAACGGGTTGATCGGTTACCTACCGATCGCCCTACCGATCAATTCACCGATCTTTCCATCGACTAAGGGTACGATGCACCCATAGAGCCACCCTATCGAGATAAAAACTACCATCCCTCTGGTTCTATTGACCGGGTGTAAGGCCCCAACGTGGGATCCCACCCCTGGGGGATCCCAACGGGTTGATCGGTGACCCACCGATCGCCCCACCGATCAATTCACCGATCGTCCTACCGAGTAAGGGTTCGATGCACCCCTAGAGCCATCCTACCGAGACAAAAACTCCATCCCTCCAAGTTTATTAACTCAGAGTAGGGCCTAAAGTGTGATCCCACCCCCAGGGCATCCCAACGGGTTGATCGGTGATCCATCGATCGCCCTACAGATCAATTCACCGATTGCCCCACCGATTAAGGGTATAATGCACCCTTAAAGCCACCTTCCCGAATCAACTCCCATCCCTCCAGGTCTATTAACCCAGCATATGGCCCCAACGTAGGATCTCACCCCAGGGGATCCCAACGGGTTGATCGGTGACCCACCGATCACCCTACCGATCAATTCACCGATCATCCCATCGACTAAGGGTACGATACACCCTTAGAGCCAACCTACCAAGATAAAAAATCCCATACCTCCGGGTCTATTAACCCGGCGTATGGCCCCAAGCGGGATCCGATCTCCGGGGGATCCCAACGGGTTGATCGGTGACCCACCGATCGTCCTACCTATCAATTCACCGATGGCCCCACCGACTAAGGGTACGATGCACCATTAGTGCCACCTTCCCGAATAAAATCCCATCCATCCGGGTCTACTAACCCGGCATAAGGCCCCAACATGGGATCCCACCCCTGGGGGATCCCAACGGGTTGATTGGTGACCCACTGATCGCCCTACTGATCAATTCATTGATCGCCCCACCGACTAAGGGTACGAAGTACCCCAGAGCCACCCTATCGGGAAAAACTCATATACCTCTGGGTCTATTAACCCGGCGTAAGGCCCCAATGTGGGATCCCACCCTCGGGTGTTCCCAAAGGGTTGATCGGTGACCCACCGATCGCCCTACCGATCAATTCACCGACCGCCCCATCTACTAAGGATACGATGCACCCCTAGAGCCACCCTACTGACACAAAAACTCTCATTCCTCTGGGTCTATTAACCCGGCGTAAGGCCCCAATGCTAGATCCCACCCCCGGGAGATCCCAACATGTTGATCGGTGACCCACCGATCGCCCTATCGATCAATTCACCTATTGCCCCACCGATTAAGGGTACGATGCACCCTTAAAGCCACCTTCCTAAATCAACTCCCATCCCTCCGGGTCTATTGACTCAGCGTAAGGCCCCAACGCAGGATCTCACTCCTGGGGAATCCCAATGAGTTGATCGGTGACCCACCGATCCCCCTACCGATCAATTCACCGATTGCCCCACCGACTAAGGGTACGATGCACCCGTAGAGCCACCCTACCGAGACAAAAACTACCATCCCTATGGGTTTATTAACCCAGTGTAAGGTCCCAACATGGGATCCCACCCAGTGGGATCCCAACGGGTTGATTGGTGACCTACCGATCTCCCTACTGATCAATTCACCGATCTTCCCACCTACTAAGGGTACGATGCACCCATAGAGCCACCCTACTGAGACATAAACTCCCATCCCACTAGGTCTATTAACCCCGCGTAAGGCCCCAATGCGGAATCCCACCCCCAGGATCCGAACGGGTTGATCGGCGATCCACCGATTGCCCTACCGATCAGTTCACCGATTGCCCCACCGACTAAGATTACGATGACCCTTAGAGCCACCTTGGTGTAAGGCCCCAATGCAGAATCCCACTCCTTGGGGATCCCAATAGGTTGATCGGTGACCCACCAATCGTCCTACTGATCAATTCACTGATTGCCCCACAGACTAAGGGTACGATGCACCCGTAGAGCCATCCTACCAAGATAAAAATTCAATCCTTCTGAGTCTATTAACTCGGCATAAGGCCCCAACCTGGGATCCCACCACCGAGGAATCCCAACAAGTTGATCGGTGACCCACCGATCGCCCTACCGATCAATTCACGACTTGGGTTCGACCTGCTGACCAGGTCAAACCAGATTGGCTCAGGTCGAACCTCCCTACGGTAAGTTTCAGGTCACCAGTTCGACCTTGGTTCGACTTGTGGACCAAGTCAAACCAAGAACGTCATGGTCGAATCAATCTTCTGCAGCACTAGTTTGACCTGTAGAATCAGGTCGAACCATTTTTCACTTGATTGAACCACCTCTCTGGAACATTTATCACCACGGTTTGACTTCTTCAGCTGGTTCGACCTCCTGGAATAGATCGAACCATCTATGGAAGCTCAAAAACTGAGTGTTCTTCAATCCCTAGACACTTCAAGCTTCAAGACAAATTCATTAAGGAACAACTAGAGCACAACTTCATCAAAAATAGCTTCTTAAACATAACATTCATGAGTATCTCCGTATAAAATATAACCAAACACCACTGAATATTAGGCAAGTTGTAAAAAATCGACATACCAAAATCGGTTAAAATTTAAAATACGCTGCAAAAACCAACTCCCCTAACAAACGCTACAAAGAAAAGATTATATATCCGATGCTTATTGAGGTAAGTACATCATACCCCCCAAACTTAGTAGAAACTATAGTCGAAACTAAGTTTGAAAAGAGATGTAATTGCCGATATGTAAGCACTTCAAATAAAAAAATTTCTTACTCACACAAAAAAAAATAAAACAATAAAACGGAATATGATCATTGAAATTTTCTTCCTCCCATGGCTGTCTAGACTTCTCCTTGTCAACCTTCCACTTAAAATCAGAATCACCTGTCTTAAAAAAATCAAGATTAAACAAGTTAAAAACCACATCATTGCTCTTGCACGATTGAGTCTCCATGGGCATCTTCATTGCATGATCAACCTCTTTATCCACATCTTCATTATCCATCCGTAGTCTAAGCCTCTCATCTCTCAACCTCTTTGCTCTTTCCCATTTCTTCTCTATTTTAAGCTCAGTATTCTGCTTATGTAATGGTACTGGAGTAACATCAACATCATGTGGAGCAATCGGCGCAGAAATAAGTGCATTCTGGACTGGTTCGACCTGGGTTTGACCAGGGGTACTGGTCGAACCAGGCACATAGTGGTCGAACTGAGCTCCTGGAAGTCCATTCTCACATTGCATGTTAGATTCGACCTGGATTCGACCAGATGGCCTGGTCAAATCGGCTCCCCCAGGTGGAATCGGCTTTCTGGAAGATTTCTACCCTCCGGTTCGACCTTAGTTCGACTAGATGGCTTGGTCAAACTAATTATGTCGTGGTCGAATCGTTGCTGCGATGAAATAGGGTACTTCGGAGAGTGTGGTTCGACCTCGGTTCGACCTGATGACCAGGTCGAACCAATGTCCCCCAGGTCGAATCAGCTCACTGTATGATCTTTGGCCTCCGATTTGACCTGGGTTTGACCAGATGGCTTGGTCGAACCAGTTATGTCCTGGTCGAATTGAACTTCAGACAAAACAGGGAGTCGCGAACAGGCTGGTTCGACCTGGGTTCGACCTGTGGGCCAGGTCGAACCGACTGGATGTTGGTCGAATCGCTCAGCTGGGACCTCTGGATGTTGCTCAGGTGCCTGGTTCGACCTCCTCTATTCGGTTCGACCTGATGAGTTGGTAGAACCGGGGTCAAATCGGACTCCTTTCGCTTCAAACTTCAATTCCGGCTTCATTGGTCCCTCGTACTACGTTCCAGACCTTAACGTGATGGCTTTATTCTCTAATTTTTATGTCAATTGATTCACGTTCGCGGTCATCTGCCCCATAATTAAAGTAAGCTCCTTCATCTGCTTAGATAAATCTGCATGATCAACATTCATGGTATCCTCAAGACGATCAATCCTTGCATCATTCTCAGCCATGTATCGATGGAAGGTATCTTCAACACTCTTCACTTCTTGCTGCCGCATACTAGGCCCCTGATAGGCGTTTTCTGCGCACCCTAATTAAAATACCCAAGTGTAGGGATGTTAATTGTAGTGGCAAGTACCCAAGTTAAAATATCGAATCTACGGGACGGTCAATTATCTATTTTACTTTAAATTACCATTCAACTAGAATGAATGTAACCAATATCCAAGATTTAAATGATTAATAACTAAAAAGAATTAAATAACAAATAATGAAATAAACGAAAGTAAGAATTATTCGAGATTTAATCAAGAGAGAGTAACAGTTCTAAGGTATCAAGTGTAGTGCAATTGATTTGGTCTCCTAGACGTCCTATTGTTCATTCATGCTATTTTATGGAAATACATCACAAGATGATGCGTGAATAGTTTTGAACCTCCTTTCTAGATACTAATAAGGCGAATTTAACAAACCTCTGAATGGCCAACTCGACTAACATATATTCTCTGAAATTAATATTCAAACTTATTCACTTCCTACTTGATTTCCTAATTGCATTGTTCCACTAGGATAATCAAGCATCTTGTTTACCGGCCTTTAGGATTATCGTGTTCACGGGCAAACTACTATAATCCTTAGCAAATAGACAATATTAATAATGCATGCACTCAAGCTAACACAATATACCAAGCATCACGGGCAATGTCAATAGCATATTATGAAGACGTTACACACTTATTAACAAAGTCTTATAGATTCAAATAAACAAGAATATTAATAGCATGAATCAACAATATTAATCTGGGTTTCCAAATCAACTACATTAACCTTCAAACCTTAAAACTTGTAAAAGATCTAGCTCATGAGCACTACACTCATGGCTAAGCAATTCATAACAAAAATCAACAAGAAAAGATGAAAGAAAATAATACGAAACCCTAGTGTCACGTGGCTTGCGTTCTTCTCCTTATCTCCCGTTGGATTGCTCTCTCTTTATCGCACTAGAATTCTCCTTGCTAGCTTGCTACCCTTTGAAAAAGGGCAGCAAGCTTGCTGCAATTGCAGCAGCTCTAAACGTTTTTGTGCCCTCATATGGTGTGTTGTGTAATGTTGTGTCTTGTTTGAAGCTACCCCTATTTATACTAGTTGGAAGGGACACAACATCACATGCATCCATTCCTCTTTAATTTGCTGCCCATGTTGCTCCATTCCTCCACTTCTTCTTGCTTGATGCTGTCCATGCTTCCACTTCTGTTTGCTTGTTGCTTTTGCAGCTCATCATGCAACTCTTTCCAAGCTTTCTTCCTTGTCCTCTTTGCTTTGAAGAATCTATGGCTTGTTGAGTGCTTCATGTGTCCCATGTGGACTGCATTCTCTTTACGTTTGCCCATGTGTGCACTACTTTCCCACTTGATCATGCATGGCTGGTCGAATCCATGTGTTGAGGTTGAAGTGATGTTTCTTCAGGTCGAATGGACTTGCACCTCCTCATCGTTTCGTGTATAACTTTCACATCCGAGTTCCGAATTGAGTAATTCTTGCGCTCACGCGATCCTATCTTCCTTGGATTTCTATCCATATAAATAACTCAGAAAAACTCCAAGATTTGAATGTTCAACAAGCCACGGAATCTAGAACAGCAATTCTGTTTGGCATAGTTCGCGCGAGGTCACCATTTTTCTTATAACTTCCTCGTTTGGAACTCGATTGGTATGTTCTTTACGCCAAAACGACCCTCTATTCAGTGGCATTCCAACCATGTATTACACCAACAGTTTGGATCTCCACAACAATACAGAAAAATTATGAAAGTTGGACGTGTGTTTTTCATCATCCTTGCACAAATTGCACCTTTTCTCCAACCTTGCACTTTTTGGTCCTCTTTCCACCTAAAACACAATAAAACACCTCAAGTGCACCTTATTCTCATAAATAATGAATATAAGATATTTATGCTAATATATGACAACAATTCCGATCAAGAAGGTGTTAAATTGGATAGTAAAACACGCTTATTTTCACTCTCATCAATCCCCCAAACTTATCTGTTGCTCGTCCCGAGTCAATAAAATAAAAATAAAGAGCGAGAGAGTAAGAAAATTAGCGTGTAAACAAGGATTATAACCAATATTCATTCAAAATACAATTGTCCTCAACTTAGGACATGCAACTCTCATTACATGTAATAATCAATTCATAGCATATAAGTTAAGACAATCACCACCAATTCAAATGCTCTATTAACATGTTCTCACTGGAAGTATATATCACTTGTACTCAAGTGTAAAAGATGTACACTTATGGGTTAGGTGTTTATGCTCAGATTCAATTCAAGTGCATGCGTAACCATAAGCTTGCCAAAAGTCTCGAACTTTTTACCAATAAAAGTATGGTTCGATAATGGGATCAAAAATGACTTTTCTTTTGGATGTAATGTTGGCTCTTTGGTTAAGGAAGGAAATATATGGACAATGTGACTCAAATAGGGGAGAACTAAGGCTGATTGATCACTTCAACTTTCATCCTCTTTTTCTTTTCAATGCAGACGATTTTCATTCCTTCTCCACCTTCAAGCACAACTATTTTCTTTCTTCTTTCGAGGTACCAATTTTGGGCACTACCTCGCGCATCCTCCATAGGGTACTAGATTTAAGCACTACCCTAGGGTGTTTGATTCCATGAAGTACTAGAATTAAGCACTACTCCATGATTTTCCTTATATGCATTTTCAAGCTAAATCACTATGTAAACACAAATTCATTCCTTCCGAATCTATTATCAAACTCCATTAACACACTTTGAAAAGCCATTAATTCTCTTCTAGAAGGACAATCAAGGCTCAAAAAAAAATTCAGAAGCTCAAAGTGTTTATTTCTCGTAGGCTGCCAAAGAATGAGATTTTAAGCTCAATAGGGCTAACTACGGATGAACAATCATATGGTAGGGAATTATTTGGCTAAGTGACTCATAATTCAAGGATGGCCTAAAATCATCTCCCATTATCTATCACAACATGTAGTTTCAAGTAAGACAAGTGGCAAGTTCTGAAATACACACACAAGAACGATACTCACCAGAAAGAAATATCATGTGTTTATATAACATGAATAAGGCTCAAAATCTCACATGTGTTTTCAACACGTAACAGAGCACTTTCCATGGTAAGCAATATCCCACAAGTACATAGAACTTCATATCACAATATAACTTAAGTACATTTTCTTCATTAATTTCAAGAGCATATGAATTTCAAAGACAATTTAAACAATATAAGCTCACATGGATCACAACCATAGACACAATCCATCACTTTATCAATTAAATTCAATCAAGTGCTTTAGAAAGATCCAACAATCATACTCAAGAACCCAAAAATAACCACACTAAACTAGGAAAAACACACAACAAAAATAAATAAACGACACACACCTGGACAATCACAAAAAAAATCGACCTCTCAATATAATCAAATGAATCAAAAATATCAAAAAATCTCAAAAAAAATTAATCATCCAAACACACAACACAATGAATCAACTTTACTTTGGTGTAGCAAGACACAGGTATACACGTATCTCCCCCCCAAACTTAGATCAAACGAAGTGAGAGCATAAGTTTGTAAAGAAGTGTATACCATAGTCAAGCAACACCTAATAAAATTTCTAAATTGACACTGACTCAATAAAGCAATTAAAACAGGAGGGTTGGCCCCCAACAGGCGCTCATGTTTAACGTTGGAGAGTCACGACGGAATACCTCAAGCTCATCGGAATGGCCATGGATATCTTTCATCCTTGCCATCGTACTTTAATCGTTTTGCTTCCTCATCACTCGTGTACTTGTGGCAAGAGATACTCTTGTTGGCTTTCTTAAAATTCATCTTTAAATTGCCAACTAAAATTTTATTCCAACTCATCAACTTCTCAAAATTACTCCACCGCTCATCCTTTTCAACGAAAATTCTCAGCTCTTCCAACTCCTTCTTCTCAAAATTTTCGCTCACGAGATGTGCAAAGGGAAGAAAACGTTGCTTCAGTTTGGATTCCTCTACTAGAGCTGCTTCACCTGTTAACTCTCTGCATTCATTTAATAAATGCAAGCATTCAAGGAATTCATGAGAAAGTTCATTAGAAAAATTATCAGTAACAGAAGTAGGAAGAGTAAGAAAATCGCTTAAGCGTAATTCAAGTGGATCCTTAGAATAATTATTATGATGAGGTTGGAATGTGCATCTATCATATCTGACTTCCATATTAAGTACCTTAAAGAAAATTTAGAGTCAGAATATGCTTAAAAATATTCTAATTAAATTAGCAATAAAAGAAAAATAAATAATTAAGCCGTCCCCGGCAACGGCGCCATAAACTTGATAGGCATTTTCTGCGAACCCTAATTAAAATCTCCAAGTGTAGGGATGTCAATTGTAGTGGCAAGTACCCAAGTTAAAATATCGAATCCACGGGATGGTCAATTATCTATTTTACTTTAAATTACCATTCAACTAGAATAAATGTAACCAATATTCAAGATTTAAATGATTAATAACTAAAAAGAATTAAATAACAAATAATGAAATAAACGAAAGTAAGAAGTATTCGAGATTTAATCAAGAGAGAGTAACAGTTCTAAGGTATCAGGTGTAGTGCAATTGATTTGGTCTCCTAGACGTCCTATTGTTCATTCATGCTATTTTATGGAAATACATCACAAGATGACGCGTGAATAGTTTTGAACCTCCTTTCTAGATACTAATAAGGCGAATTTAACAAACCTCTGAATGGCCAACTCGACTAACATATATTCTCTGAAATTAATATTCAAACTTATTCACTTCCTACTTGATTTCCTAATTGCATTGTTCCACTAGGATAATCAAGCATCTTGTTTATCGGCCTTTAGGATTATCGTGTTCACGGGCAAACTACTATAATCCTTAGCAAATAGACAATATTAATAATGCATGCACTCAAGCTAACACAATATACCAAGCATCACGGGCAATGTCAATAGCATATTATGAAGACGTTACACACTTATTAACAAAGTCTTATAGAATCAAATAAACAAGAATATTAATAGCATGAATCAACAATATTAATCTAGGTTTCCAAATCAACTACATTAACCTTCAAACCTTAAAACTTGTAAATGATCTAGCTCATGAGCTCAACACTCATGGCTACGCAATTCATAACAAAAATCAACAAGAAAAGATGAAAGAAAAGAATACGAATCCCTAGTGTCACGTGGCTTGCGTTCTTCTCCTTATCTCCCGTTGGATTGCTCTCTTTGAAGGGATTCCGAAGTCTTATTAGATCTATCTTATATGAATATTTATTAATTGAATCATATCCGGGTTAATAAGTAGGATAAAGCATATAACTTCATAGTACCTATAAAGGGAGATCAAATCGGGTTAGAGTAGTAAGTACACGGGAAATAATTGATTATGATAGTACCTAGAAAGGGGGGTGAATTATATCTCTTGCTCCGAGGAAATTCACACGTGTCAAACGCATATTTACTTGTGTCTATAGATTAGATTTGCATGGCTTAGTGATGCGTCCATAAACCACAAGGCAGAGTCAGACATCGACACACGAAAGTATGAATTAATAAGTAAAACTGGATGACCTGACGAACTACCTACTATTTTACTTGATCACAACTCACTTATCTCTTTTCTTGTTATTTTTACTTGTCATTAGCTACTTAAATTCAAAACCATTATATTTTCAAAATAGTCATAATTCACTAGAACATAATTGAATTAATATTTACCCGTCCCGTTGATTCGATATATAACTTGGTCACCTTCGAAACTACAATTGATATCCTTCATACTTAGGGATTAAAATTGTGTGTTGAGAAAACACCCATCAAGTTTCTGGCGCCGTTGCCGGGGACGGCTTAAAATACCTTTTTATTATTTCTAGTTTATTAGGGCTATTTTTCTTATTTTACTGCTTTCTCTTTTGTTCTTTTCAGGTGTATGCTCACGAGATCAAAGAAAGGTGAATTAGAACCATACAATCCTGAGATCGGAGCGTCGTCGAAAAAGAAGTAGAAGAAAAAGAGTAAGGCAAAGACTATTGACCCAACTGAAGCTCTGAATTTTGGAGTTGAAGTTGACGAGCAGATTTCGCAAACGATTGAAGCTACAACCGAACTAAATTTGGAAGTAGAGGCAGTCAACATGGCAGCGAACGCGGATAATCTAGCCATCCGTGAGGTTTTCAAGAATAATGGGGCTGGACACTTTGGGCTTCTAGGAGCGAGAGGGGCTAATGCGGATTTCGATCTTCACCCCGCTCTTATTAGCATGATAGAAAGGAACTCCTTTTTCAGAAGGGTCTTTCGAGGATCCGCAGCAGCATCTAAACAAGTTCTTGGGCTATGCAAGTACTCAAAAAGATGCAGGAGAACATGAAGATGCTAGGAAGATCCTCTTGTTTAAATTCTCGTTATCTAAAAAGGCGAGAGATTGGTACGACACTATAAACGCAACTGAATGCACCACTTGGGAGCAGTTGAAGTTAAGGTTCTTGGAGAGGTACATGCCACCTTCAAAGGTGTTCAAGATGAAACAATAGATTAACCAATTTGCTATCGGTGGAGGAGAGAAGTTTCATGAAGCTTGGGACAGATTTAAGGACATGCTTCGGAAGTGTCCTCAACATGGGTTATCTAAAGCTCAATATATCACTATATTCTATAATGGATTGGACTATGAATCACGAGTGTTATTGGATGCTTCTTCTAATGGAGTGTTGCTTACTAAAGTCATCCGTAGAGGCCGAGAAGTTATTTGAAGATATTTCGATGAATTCGAGGGATTGACCAACTGATAGAGTTAGAGGTACTTATGTCCTTGGGAAGGTAGCTCAGGTTGAACATGCAATGGTGAAAATAAGTAGAGAGGATGAGATCGTCTCTAGCTTGTCCAATATCAACAAGCTACTGGAGTCCCAACAGAAGCAAATCAGCGATATATCTCAGCGCGTACCAATCATCCAGCAGGAAGTAATGAATGATGGAACAATCCAAGAGGAGTTGGAAGAGGCGAATTACGCCATGGGTCAAAGTATTCAAGGGACTAGGTATCCTGATCAAGGAAACCAGAACTACCAAGGGAACTATCGAGGAAACTTCAATAATCGTGGTCCCCCTGGTGGCTATCAACAACAACTAAGGAGACCAGAATTTGCATGGAGCAATCCAAATAATGCGCTTCAAGTTCCTAAGGGTGTTGATCCGGGTGCTAAGGTGGAAGAAGGGAAACTGGGTTTTAAGGATACTGTGAACAGGTACATGGCGAAGAATAATGAAAGAGTGAACTGCCTTGAGGCTAAAATTGAGAAGAAAATTGATGATCATCATAAGGATTTGTCCACTCAAGTTAGAGACCTTACATTGTTGATGGGAATAATTGCAGAGAATGTTAACAAATTGACTCAATCTATGGAGAAAGGGAAACTTCCGTCTCAGAGTATTGAGAATCCTTTGTCGTGCAATGCCATCACACTGAGGTCGGGAATGCAGTACGAGGGGCCAATGAGGTCGAAATTGAAGGCGAACATGTATAGGGCAAGGTTCGACCATGGTTCGACCAACATTGAAGGTCAAACCACACAGGGGAGGTCGAACCCGTACACTGGACATGATCCGGAGATGAAACAGCAAGGGTTCGACCAACATACTTATGGTTCGACCTGTCAATTAGATCGAACCATGGTCGAACCATACCATCCTGAGCACTCTATTTTTCCAGAACATCGGTTCGATCAAATCAATGATGGTTCGACCTATCCAACAGGTCAAACCCAGGTCAAACCGTACATCTTTGAGTACCCTATTTTGTCGCAGTAACAGTTCGACCACGACGGACTTGGTTCGACCTATCCAACAGGTCAAACCTTGGTCGAACCGGAGGGTGGAAGGAGTACAGCAGGTCAGTTCGTCCGGGGAGGCAGTGGTTTGACCTATGAAACAGGTTGAACCTAGGTCGAACCTGAATTTCAGAGCAGCAGTAGCTTTTTAGACACATGGTTCGACCATTATGTGTCTGGTTCGACCTGTTCCTCAGGTCAAACCCTAGTCGATCCTGTCCAGAATATGCCCATTGGTACTCCTAACACTCTCGTTGATGTTGATGCTACTCCAATAGTTCAGAATGAGCAAAATACAGAGATTATAGGTGAGAAGAAGTGGGAGAGAGCCAAGCGATTGAGAGCCAAAAAAGAGAAAGCGGAGAAGGTTGATCGTGATGAATGGGGGATTCCCAAAACAAAGATACCTCCGTCGTTTCCTTACAAGCTTGTGAAGAAGGGATTGGAAGAGAAGTTCAAGAAGTTTTCAAAGATAATGAACAAGATAAGCTTGAGCATTCCTTTCTCGGAAGCAATAATGGAGATGCCTTACTATGCTCGGTTCCTTAAGGACATATTGTTGAAGAAACAAAGTTTAACAGGAGTTGAAACGGTGAATTTATCTGAGAATTGCAGCTCAATCATTCAGAGAAAGCTGCCACAAAAGATGAAGGTCCGGGGAGCTTTACTATTCTATGTGAGATCGGAAAGGGTCCGGCACGGCGAGCTTTGTGTGATCTTGGGGCAAGCATCAATTTGATGCCATTATCTATCTTTCAGAGGCATGGTTTGGGGGAGTTAACCCCTACAACAGTGGCTCTCTAGTTGGCGGACGGGTCGATGACATTTCCAAAAGGTATCATTGAAGACGTACTCGTCAAAGTGGAGAAGCTAGTCTTTCCTGTGAATTTTCTTGTACTTGATATGGAAGATGACAAGGATAATATCCCTCTTATCTTTGGGAGACCTTTCCTTGCTACTGCTGGAGCTATGATTGATGCTCAAAAAGGGGAGCTCAGATTGCGGATGGATAAAGAGGAAGTTCTATTCAACCTTGACAAAGCAATGAAGATGCCTATGGGGTCTCAGTGTCATAGTATTGACGTGGTGGAGGAGATTGTAAAGGAGGATGTGTCTCTGATCCTGTCAAAGGATCCTCCTGAGACATGCTTGATAGAGTCTCCTACTTATTCCACTACGGAGCTTGATGGTATTTCTAATGAGGAATGTATTGCATATCTTGAAAACATACTTGATTTGGGTGATGCTAGGTATGAATTGGGGAAAGCTAAGGCTGAAGAAGTGACTAGGAAGTACTTGCCATTGGAGAAAGAGAGCACTCCGATGAAAAGAAAGAAAGAGGAGCTGAAACCGTTACCTGAACATTTGAAGGATACTTATCTTGGTGATAATGAAAAAGATCCGACAGGTGATTTGGAATTCAAGTAGAAGATTGACCCGGAGGAGTCTACACGGCCATGGGATGAAGGTAATTCTAATGATCATATTTTTGTGACCAAGGAAGGTGCCGTGCTCAAAATAGACCAAGGAAGAGAAGATGATGCCTACTTGAAGCCTCCTAACTTACCACCGGATATCCAAAAATTTGAAAGTCCTTTTTCTCGTTCTGTATTTTATGGTCAATTTTATTCTAACCTTGATCTTGATGGTGATAGGAGTGATTTTGATATTGAGTGGAAGATTGACAGGAATGAGAAGAGAAAGCTTGAGAAAGGAGATTTGATTGATCGTATGGTGCCTAAGAAAGGTAAGGTGGTAAGTGTGGATGATAAGAGGGGGAGAAAGTATTGGAAGGTAAGGATGTGACAAGACCGTCCTCTGATCAAGTAGTCTTCGAAGTGGTACCATCATAACTCTCCGACGTTAAACATGAGCGCCTGTTGGGGGCTTTCTCTCCCGTTTTATTACTTTATTTCTTTTGTGTGAGTAAGAAATTTTTATATTGAAAGTGCTTACCATATCGGCAATTACATCTCTTTTCAAACTTAGTTTCACTTGTAGTTTCTACTAAGTTTGGGGGGGTGTGATGTACTTACCTCAATAAGTACCGGATATATAATCTTTTCTTTGTAGCGTTTGTTAGGGGAGTTGGTTTTTGCGGCATATTTTAAATTTTAACCGGTTTTGGTATGTCAATTTTTTACAACTTGCCTAATGTTCAGTGGTGTTTGGTTATATTTTATATGGAGTTACTCATGAATGCTATTTTTTAAGAAACAATTTTAAATGAAGTTGTGCTCTACTTGGTACCTAATGATTCATTTTGAAGTTTGAAGTGTTTAGGGATTGAAGAACACTCAGTTTTGAAGCTTTACGGGGTCGATTCGACCAAGCCAGAAGGTCGAACTCAGGAGAGGAAGTCGAACCGAGGTGTTAAAATTGTCCAGTGAAGTGGTTCGACCTCGAGCAAGATGGTTCGACCTGAATGTCAGGTCGAACCAAAGTCGAACTAGGGCTAGCAAAATTTCTGAAGATCAGTTCGACCACGACGTTCTTGGTTTGACCTATTCCACAAATCGAACCAAGGTCGAACCGGTGATCTGAAACTTACAGAAGGGTGGTTCGACCTGAGCCGATCTGGTTCGACCTGGTCAGCAGGTCGAACCCAAGTCAAATCAAAGGAGAAATTGTCCTGAATGTTAATTCGACCACAATGAAGTTGATTAGACCTCTTCGACAGGTCGAATCCAAGCTGAATTGAGCCGGGGAAGTGTGTTCTTAATCCCGTCCTTCTATGATGCATGAGTTGGGCTGATGAGGAGCTTGTATGAATTGATTTGGTATATGGGCTTGTGATTAATGTGCATTCATATGTTCATTTGTGCTTCTAGTTATGAAAGCTTGTATGATTGTTGAGCATGTTGATTTATGAGGAATTGATTTTGATTATATGCTATGAGGAGTACTAGGATTCTATTACCTATGTGAGGATTTGAGCCTTTTTACCATGCTTGATCATGATAATTTATTCTTGAGAGGATTCATCCATAGGAACGTATTCTAGAACTTAGCTTGGAGTCTTGTATGAGACTTACAATTGATGTATTGTTAGGATATGATCTTAGGCTATTATTGTGTAATTAAGTCACTTAGCCAAACTTTATCTTCCCAATGATCATATAAACCTTTGGTGGCCCCGTTGAGCCGATTAAAAACCTTTTATTTGGTAGCCGAAGTAAATAGCCTTATGAACCTTTACTAAGAGGATCTCTATGTGGTTGAATGAAGGAAGAAGAAAAGTACATGGTTAAATCTTGTTTAGGGGTAGTGCCTGAAACTGGTACCCCGAATAGCTTATAACATGGAGAGCAGCCAATTGTTGTTGAAAGGGTAGTGCCTAAAACCGGTACCCGAATTGTCTAAAGAAGATGATGTTGATGCCATGAGAAGAAGGAAAATTTAGAAATTTTACAAGTTCAAGAGACGAAAGTGGAGGAGATATGATGAAGCTAATGAATTTCCAAGGTAACTCTCTACTAGTGTCATAAGTTACTTTACCCAAATTTTCCTACCTTTTCCAAAGAGCCAACATTACAACCCGAAAAATAAGTCCTTTGTGATCCTAGTCAAGAGTTGATTATAAGTTGATTTTTGAGATCCTTGCCAAGCTTATGGTTACGCGTGAATAAGGATTGATATGAGTGTTTATACTAGCCTATAGTGCCTCACGCACGTGAGTGAAAGAGAGTAAATACTTATCTCGTGAGCTAGATTACTTAGTACTCCGAATGGTGTGTGATTGGATTGGTTTTGCATGAGTGACATATATGATGCAATTAATACTTGTTTGATTTAATGAAGTGGCATGTGTAATATGTGTTGTACTTGATCTTGTTGAATTATACACGACTCCTATGGTTTGATTTGGTTGGCTCGGGGTGAGCAACATGTAAGTTTGGGGGTTTGATGAGTGCGTAAATTCACAAGTTTAGCATCATGTTTTGTGCTAGTTTTGGAGAGTTTTGAAGGTGAAATAGGTGGAAAACCTATATATATTGTGAATTAGCATGAATCAGGTGTTAGTGGAGCTCTTTGAGTGGTTTTTCTAGCGAAATTAGAGTGGAAGTGCCAAGAATTGAAGAGACAGAGTCGAAGCCATGCGAACTGCCCAAGATATGGTAGGGTTCGACCTGATTGGAGGAGGGTTCGACCTCTCCAACAGGTCGAACCAATGACGTGGAGCGAACAAGAGGAGAGTTCGACCAGGACCAAGGGGTTCGACCTGTTCTACAGGTCAAACCTAGGTTGAACCAATGATGTTGAAGTTCGGTTCGACCACGACGTTGGGGTTCGACCTGCCAGTTGGTCAAATGAGGAGCAAAAATTATCCAGTGGTGCGGTTTGACCTGTGGGGATATGGTTCGACCTGTTCAACATGTCGAACCATGGTCAAACCAGTTCGCGAGAAGAGGGATTCGACCACGATGTATTTGGTTTGACCTGTTCAACAAGTTGAACCATGGTCGAATCAGTGTCGAATTTGTCCAGTAGCATGGTTCGACCTGGGAAGTGTGGTTCGACCTGTTTGCTGAGGTCGAACCAAGATGCGAAAACTTACCTTATCCGGATTTTCGAGGCCTAAACGCGTGAGATCACTTGAAAAGCTCATTCCAAGCCCTAAAGACGTGATCACAAGTATAAAAGGAGGCTCATGCAGTCCAGAAAGAGAGCTTTGATCGAGATAATCATACAAAAGATAAGAGGAGTGATCGTCCACCATCCGGAGGGGCTGTGACAGAGTCCGCTGGAGGTTCAAGTAAGATCGGTCCATCTAACCATGATTGTTCTTAGATCAATCATGGGCTAGAGCCGCTTCGGTAGTTCTAGGATTATGAAAGTTTCATGAGTTAATTTGTATTTCATGTGTATACTCCGTACAACACTACTTGTGGTTTAGTTTATATAAGATTGTGCGTTTTTAATCCATACTCAAAGTTGTTTGTGCATCAATAATCGTTGTGTAGAGTCTGAATACATAACATGGTTATTGGTTGAGTGCGTTCACTATTTAGCAGGGTTTATTGTTATAATTCTAAGTGAAGGGATTCCGAAGTCTTATTAGAACTATCTTATATGAATATTTATTAATTGAATCATATTCAGGTTAATAAGTAGGATAAAGAGTATAACTTCATAGTACCTATAAAGGGAGATCAAATCGGGTTAGAGTACTAAGTACACGGGAAATAATTGATTATGATAGTACCTAGAAAGGGGGGTGAATTATATTTCTTGCTCCGAGGAAATTCAAACGTGTCAAACACATATTTACTTGTATCTATGGAGTAGATTTGCATGGCTTAGTGATGCGTCCATAAACCACAAGGCAGAGTCGGACATCGACACATGAAAGTATGAATTAATAAGTGAAACTGGATGACCTGACGAACTACCTACTATTTTACTTGATCACAACTCACTTATCTCTTTTCTTGTTACTTAATTTCAAAACCATTATATTTCCAAAATAGTCATAATTCACTAGAACATAATTGAATTGATATTTAGTCGTCCCGTGGATTTGATATATAACTTGGTCATCTTCGAAACTACAATTGATATCCTTCATACTTGGGGATTAAAATTATATATTGAAAAAACACCCATCAAGTTTCTGTTATCTGTGGTTCACTGATAAACCCGTTGGAATCCCTCAGGAGTGGGATCCCGCGTTGGGGCCTTATGCCAGGTTTATAGACCCGGATGGATGGGATTTTTTATCTCAGTAGGGTGAATCTAGGGGTGCATCATACCCTTAGTCGGTGGGGCGATCGGTGAATTGATCGGTTAGGTGATCGGTGGGTCACCGTTCAACCCGTTAGAATCCCCAAGGGGTGGGACCCTGCATTGGGGCCATACACCGGGTTAATAGACCTGGAGGGATGGGATTTTATTTAGGAAGGTGGCTCTAAGGGTGCATCGTACCTTTAGTTGGTGGTGCAATCGGTGAATTGATCGGTAGGGCGATCGTTGGATCAACGATAAACCAGTTGGGATCCATTAGGGGTGGGATCCCGTGTTGGGGCCTTACACCAGGTTAATAGACTCGGAGGGATGGGAGTTGATATGGGATGGTTGCTCTAAGGGTGCATCGTACCCTTAGTCGGTGGGACAATTGGTGAAATGATCGGTAGGGCAATCCGTGGGTCACCGATCAACCCATTGGGATCCCTCGGAGGTGTGATCTCGAGTTGGGCCCTTATGCTAGGTTAATAGACCCAGAGGGATGGGATTTTTTGTCTTGGTAGGGTGGCTCTAAGGGTGCATCGTAACCTTAGTCGGTGGGGCGATCGGTGAATAGATCGGTGGGCGATCGGTGGGTCACCGATCAACCTGTTGGGATCCCCCTAGGGTGAGATCCCGCATTGGGGCCTTATGCCGGATTAATAGACCCGGAGGGATGGTAGTTAATTTAGGAAGGTGGGTCTAAGGGTGCATAGTACCCTTAGTCGGTAGGGCAATCGGTGAATTGATAGGTAGGGCGATCAGTGGGGAAATAGGTGAATTGATAGGTAGGGTGGGAGTTTTTGTCTCGGTAGGGTGGTTCTATGGGTGCATCGTACCCTTAGTCGGTGGGAAGATCGGTGAATTAATCGGTAGGCCACCGATCAACCAATTGGGATTCCAACCTTTGGATCCCACGTTTGGGCCTTAAGTCGGGTCAATAAACCCGGAGGAATGGGAGTTTTTATCTCAGTAGGGTGGCTCTAGGAGTGCATCGTACCCTTAGTCGGTGGGGCGATCGGTGAACTGATCGGTAGGGCGATCGGTGGGTCACCTATTAACCCGTCTAGATCCCCCGGGAGTGGGATCCCGCGTTAGGGCCTTACGCCGAGTTAATAGACCCATATGGATAGGATTTTTTGTCTTGTTAGGGTAGCTCTAGGGGTCCATCGTACCCTTAATCGGTGGGGTGATCGTTGAATTGATCGGTAGGGCGATCGGTGGGTCACCGATCAAGCCGTTGGGATCCCCAGGGGTGGGATCCCATGTAGGGGCCTTACACCGGGTTAATAGACCCAGATTAATAGGATTTTATTCAGGAGGGTGGTTCTAAGGGTACATCATATCCTTAGTCGGTGGGGCAATCGGTGAATTGATCGGTAAGGCGATCGGTGGGTCACCGATCAACCCATTGGAATCCCCTAGGGGTGGGATTCCGCATTGGGGCATTACACTAGGTTAATAGACCTTGAGGTATAGGAGTTTTTTTCTCGGTAGTGTGGCTCTAGGGGTGCATCTTACCCTTAGTCGGTGGGCGATCGGTGAATTGATCGGTAGGGCAAGCGGTGGGTCACCGATCAACTCGTTGGGATCCCCCAGGAGTATGGGATCCCGCGTTGTGGTCTTATGCCAGGTTAATAGACCCAGAGGGATGGGAGTTTTTGTCTCGGCAGGGTGGCTCTTGGGGTGCATCGTACCCTATGTCGATGGGGCGATCGGTGAATTGTTTGGTAAGGAGATCAACCCGTTGGGATCCCCAGGGGTGGGATCTAGCATTGGGACCTTACGAAGGGTTAATAAACCCAGAGAGATGGGAGTTTTTATCTCGATATGGTGGCTCTTGGGTGCATCGTACCCTTTGTGGGTGGGGCGATCGGTTTGTCACCGATCAACCCATTGGGATCCCCCGAGGGTGGGATCCCGCATTGGGGCCTTACGCTAGGTTAATAGAACTGGAGGGATGGGAGTTGATTCGGGAAGGTGGCTCTAAGGGTGCATCGTAACCTTAGTCTTTTGGGCAATAGGTGAATTGATCGGTAGGGCGATCGATGGGTCACCGATAAACCCGTTGAGATCCCCCGGTGGTGGGATCCTGCATTAGAGCCTTACGCCGGGTTAATAGACTTGAGGGATTGGAGTTTTTGTCTCGGTAGGATAGCTCTAGGGGTGCATCGTGGGCGATCGATGAATTGATCGGTAGGGCGATCGGTAGGTCACCGATCAACCCATTGGGATTCCCCAGGAGTGGAATCCCACGTCGGGGCCTTACACCAAGTTAATAGAGCCAGAGGGATGGGAGTGGATTCGGGAAGGTGGCTCTAAGGGTGCATCGTACCCTTAGTCGGTGGGGTAATAGGTAAATTGAGCGATAGGGTGATTGATGGATCACCGATCAAACCATTGGGATCTTTCGGAGGTGGGATCCAGCATTGGTTCATTACGCTAGGTTAATAGACCTGGAGGAATAGGAGTTTTTATCTCAGTAGGGTGGCTCAAGGGGTGCATCATACCCTTTGTCGATGTGGTGATCGGTGAATTGATCGGTAGGGTAATCGGTGGATCACCGATCAACCTGTTGGGATCCCCCGGGGATGGGATCCTGCGTTGGGCCTTACGCCGGGTTAATAGACCCGGTGGGATTGGAGTTTTTGTCTTAGTAGGATTGCTTTAGTGGTGCATCGTACCCTTAATCGGTGGGGCGATAGGAGAATTAATCGGTAGGGCGATCGGTGGGTCACCAATCAACCCGTTGGGTTCCCCCAAGGGTGGGATCCCATGTTGGGGTCTTACGCTGGGTTAATAGACATGGATGGATTGGATTTTATTCGGGAAGCTGGCTCTAAGTGTGCATCGTACCCTTAGTCGGTGGCGCAATCAGTGATTTTATCGGTAGGGCGATCGGTGGGTCACCGATCAACCCGTTGGGATCCCCTAGGGGTGGGATCCTGAGTTGGGGCCTTACGCCGAGTTAATAGACCCAGAGGAATGGGAGATGATTCAAGAAGGTGGCTCTGAGGGTACATCGTACCCTTAGTCGGTGGGGCAATTGGTGAATTGATCGGTAGGGCAATCGGTGGGTCACCGATCAACTCGTTGGTATCCCCCGAAGGTGGGATCCAATGTTAGGGCCTTACACCAGGTTAATAGACCCGGAGGGATGAGATTTTTTATCTTTGTAGGGTGGCTCTAAGGGGTGCATCGTACCCTTAGTCGATGGGGCGATTAGTGAATTGATCGGTAGGCGACGATCGGTGGGCCACCGATCAACCTGTTGGGATCCCCCTAGGGAGAGATCCAACGTATGGGCCTTACACAGGGTTAATAGACTCGGAGGGATGGGAGTTGATTCGAGAAGGTGGCACTAAGGGTGCATCGTACCCTTAGTCGTTAGGGCAATCGGTGAATTTATCGGTACAGTGATCGGTGGATCATCGATCAACCCGTTGGGATCCCCCGGGGGGGATCCCGCATTGGGGCCTTATTCCGGGTTAATAGACCCGTAGGGATTGGAGTTTTTGTCTCAGTAGGGTGGCTCTATGGGTGCATCGTACCCTTAGTCGGTGGTGTAATCGGTGAATTGATCGGTAGGCCAATCGGTGGGTCACTGATCAACCCATTGGGATCCCCGAGGGTGTGATCCCACGTTGGGGCATTACGCTGGGTTAATAGACCCAGAGGGATGGGAGTTTTTGAATCGGTAGGGTGACTCTATGTGTGCATTGTACCCTTAGTCGGTGGGAAGATCGGTGAATTGATAGGTTGGGCGATCGGTGGGTCACCGATCAACCTGTTGTGATCCCCCTAGGGTAAGATTCTACATTGGAGCCTTATACCGGGTTAATAGACCCAGAGGGATGCGATTTGATTCGGGAAGGTGGCTCCCTTAGTCGGAGGGGCAATCGGTGAATTAATAGCTAGGGCGATCAGTGGGTCACCGATCAATCCATTAGAGCCTTACGCCGGGTTAATAAACCCAGAGGAATGAAAGTTTTTGTCTCGATAGGGTGGCTCCATGCACCATCGTACCCTTAGTCGGTGGGAAGAACGGTGAATTGATCAGTAGGACGATCGATGTGCCACCAATCAACCCGTTGGGATCCCAAAGAGTGGGATCCCACATTTGGGCCTTACGATGGGTCAATAAACCCAGGTTGGATGGGAGTTTTTGTCTAAGTAGGGAGGCTATAGGGGTGCATTGTACCCTTAGTCGGTGGGGCGATCGGTGAATTGATCGATAAGGTAATCGGTGGGTCACCGATCAACCCGTTTAGATCCCTCGGGGGTAGGATCCCACGTTGGGGCCATACGCTGGGTTAATAGACTCTAAGGGATGGGAGTTGATTCAGGAAGGTGGCTCTAAGGGTGCATTGTACCCTTAGTCTGTGGGGCAATCGGTGAATTGTTCGATAGGGCGATCGGTGGGTCACCAATCAACCCGTTGGGATCTCTCGGGGGTTGGATCCCGCGTTGATCCTTATGCCGGGTTAATAGACCCAGAGAGATGGGAGTTTTTGTCTCGGTAGGGTGGCTTTAGGCGTATATCGTACCCTTAGTCGGTGGGGCAATCGGTGAATTGATTGGTAGGGCGATCGGTGGGTCACCGATCAACCCGTTAGGATCCCCAGGGGTGGGATCCTGTGTAAGGGCCTTACACTGGGTTAATAGACCCAGATTGATAGGATTTTATTCAGGAGGGTGGCTCTAAGGGTACATCATATCCTTATTCGGTGGGGCAATGGGTGAATTGATCGGTAGGGCGACCGGTGGTCACCGATCAACCCATTGGAATCCCCTAGGGATGGGATTCTGCGTTGGGGCAATTTCAGGGTTAATAGACCCGGTGGTATAGGAGTTTTTTTCTCGATAGTGTGGCTCTAGGGGTGCATCGTACCCTTATTCGGAGGGGCAATCGGTGAATTGATCGGTAGGGCGATCGGTAGGTCACCGATCAACTCGTTGGGATCCCCAAGGGTGTGGGATCCCATGTTAGGGCCTTATGCCGGGTCAATAGACCCGGAGGGATAGAAGTTTTTGTCTCGGTAGGGTGGCTCATGGGGTGCATCGTACCCTATGTCGGTGGGGCGATCGATGAATTGATCGGTAGGGCGATCGGTTGGTCACCGATCAACCCATTGGGATTCCCAGGGGTGGGATCCCACATTGGGGCCTTACGACGGGTTAATAAACCTAGAGGGATGGGAGTTTTTATCTCGGTAGGGTGGCTCTAGGGGTGCATCATACCCTTAGTGGGTGGGGCGATCGGTGAATTGATCGATAGGGCGATCGGTGGGTTACCGATCAACCCATTGGGATCCCCCATGGGTGGGATCCCGTGTTGGGGCTAACACCAGGTTAATAGACCCGAAGGGATGGGATTTGATTCGGGAAGGTGGCTCTAAGGGTGCATCGTACCCTTGTCTTTCGGGCAATAGGTGAATTGATCGGTAGAGCGATCGATAGGTCACCAATCAACCCGTTGGGATCCCCCGGTGGTGGGATCCCATGTTGGGGCCTTACGCTGAGTTTATAGACTCAATGGGATTGGAGTTTTTGTCTCGGTAGGATGGCTCTAGGGGTGCATCGTACCCTTAATCGGTGGGGCAATAGGTGAATTGATCGGTAGGGCGATCGGTGGGTCACCGATCAACCCATTGGGATCCCTCAGGATTAGGATCCCACGTTGGGGCCTTACACTAGGTTAATAGACCTGGAGGGATGAGAGTTGATTCGGGAAGGTGGCTCTAAGGGTGCATCGTACCCTTAGTCGGTGGGGCAATAGGTGAATTGATCGGTAGGGCGATCGGTGGGTCACCGATCAACCCGTTGGGATCCCCCGGGGGTGGGATCCCGCGTTGGGGCCTTATGCTGGGTTAATAGACCCAGAGAATGGGAGTTTTTGTCTCGGTAGGGTGGGTCTATGGGTGCATCGTACCCTTAGTCGGTGAGAAGATCGGTGAATTGATCGGTAGGGCGATCGGTAGGTCACCGATTAACCCATTGGGATCCCACAGGGTGGGATTCCACGTTGGGGCCTTACGCAGGGTTATTAAACCCAGAGGGATGGTAGTTTTTGTCTCAGTAGGGTGGCTCTACGGGAGCATCGTACCCTTAATCGGTGGGGCAATCGGTGAATTGATCGGTATGGCGATTGGTGGGTCACCGATCAACCCGTTTGGATCCCCCGGTGGAGGGATCCCACGTTGGGACCTTACACAGGGCTAATAGACTCAAAGAGATTGGATTTTTTATCTCGGTAGGATGGCTCTAGGGGTGCATCATACCCTTAGTCATTGGGGCGATCGGTGAATTGATTGGTAGGGGGATCGGTGGGTCACCGATCAACCCGTTGGGATCCACCAGGAGTGGGATCCCATGTTGGGGGCCTTACACCGGGTCAATAGACCCAGAGAGATGGGAGTTGATTTGGGAAGGTGGCTTTAAGGGTGCATCGTACCCTCAGTCGGTGGGGTAGTAGGTGAATTGATCGGTAGGGAAATCGGTGGGTCACCGATCAACCCATTGGGATCCTCCGGAGGTTGGATCCCATGTTGGGGCCTTATGCCGGGTTAATAGACCCAGAGGAATGGGAGTTTTTGTCTTGGTAGGGTGGCTCTATGGGTGCATCGTACCCTTAGTCGGTGAGAAGATCGGTGAATTGATCGATAGGGCGATCGGTAGGTCACCGATCAACCCGTTGGGATCCCACTAGCTGGGATCCCATGTTGGGGCCTTACGCAGGGTTATTAAACCCGGAGGAATGGTAGTTTTTATCTCGGTAGGGTGGCTCTACGGGTGCATCGTACCCTTTGTCGGTGGGGCAATCTGTTAATTGATCGGTAGGGCAATCGGTGGGTCACCGATCAACCCGTTTGGATCCCTCGATGGTGGGATCTCGCATTGGGGACTTACGCCGGGTTAATAGACTCTGAGGGTGACTTGTCAGTTGTTTCTCAACACACATTTAATCCCCAAGTGTGAAGGATATCAATTGTAGTTTCGAAGGTGACCAAGTTATTATTGAACCCAAGGGACGGATAAATACCAATTCAATTATGCTCTAGTAAACTAAGACTATTTGGTAATATAATGGTTTTAAATTAAGTAGTAACTATTAATCGAAATAACAAGAACAAGAGATAGAAGGTTCTGATCAAGTAAGATGATAGGTAGTACATCAGGTCATCCAGTTAGACACAAGTAGATATGCGTTTGACACGTGTGAATATCCTCGGAACAAGAGATATAATTCACCCCCCTTTCTTGGTATTATCATAATCAATTATTTCCCGTGCACTTTGTACTCTAACCCGATTTGATCTCCCTTTATAGGTACTATAAAGTTATACTCTTTATCCTACTTATTAACCTGAATATGATTTAATTAACAAGTATTCATATAAGATAGTTCTAATAAGACTTCGGAATCCCTTCACTTAGAATTATAACATAAAACCCTACTCAACAGTGAACGCACTCAACCAATAACTATGTTATGTATTCAGACTCTACACAATGATTATTGATGCACAAAACGACTTTGAGTATGGATTAAAAATGCACAATCTTATATAAAATAAACCACAATTAGTGTTGTACGGAGTGTATACACGATAGATAAATTAACTCATGAAACCTTCATAATCCTAGAACTACCGAAGCGGCTCTAGCCCATGATTGATCTAAGAACAGTCATGGTTAGATGGACCGATTTTACTTGAACCTCCAGCAGAACTCTGTCATAGCCCTCTGGATGGTGGAAGATCGTCTCCTCACAACTCTATGTCTCCTTGTATGATTCTCGATCAAAAGTTCTCTTTATTGGACTGCATAAGCCTCCTTTTATACTTGTAATCACGTCTCTAGGGCTTGGAATGGGCTTTTCAAGTGATCTCACGTGTTTAGGCCTCGAAAATCTGGATAAGATAAGTTTCCGTGTCTTGGTTCGACCTTAGCAAACAGGTCGAACCACAGGCCACAGGTTGAACCACAGGTCGAACCACGCTACTGGACGAATTCAACACTTGGTTCGACCAACTGGACAGGTCGAACCACATCCCCTTTGGTCGAACCACAGGTCGAACCACACCACTGGACAATTTCAGCTCCTTGTTCCACCAACTGGCAGGTCGAACCCCAACGTCATGGTCGAACCCTTCTTCTCATAAATCGGTTCGACCATGGTTCGACCAATTGAACAGGTCGAACCCCAACGTCGTGGTCGAATCCTTCTTCTCGTGAACTGGTTCGACCATGGTTCGACCTGTTGAATAGGTCGAACCACTTGGGCCCGGTCGAACAATCCTCCTGTTCGTTCCATGTCGCTGGTTCGACATGTTAGAGAGGTTGAACCCTCTTCAAATCAAGTCGAACCCCATCATTTATTAGGCAGTTCGCATGGCTTCGACTCTGTCTCTTCAATTCTTGGCACTTCCATTCTGATTTTGCTATTAAAACCACTCAAAGAGCTACATTAACACCTGATTCATGCTCTTTCACAATATATATAGGTTTTCCACCTATTTCAACCTTCAAACTCTCCAAAACTAGCATAAATACCGGTGCTAAACTTGTGAATTTACACATTCATCAGAGGGATTGGAGTTTTTGTCTCGGTAGGATAGCTCTAGGGGTGCATCGTACCCTTAGTCGGTGGGGCGATCGGGGAATTGATTGGTAGGGAGATCGGTGGGTCATCGGTCAATCCTTTGGGATCCCCCAAGAGTGGGATCCCGTATTGGGGCCTTACGCCAGGTCAATAGACCCAGAGGGATGGGAGTTGATTCGGGAAGGTGGCTTTAAGGGTGCATCGTACCCTTAGTCGGTGGGGCAATAGGTGAATTGATCGGTAGGGCGATCGGTGGGTCATCGATCAACCCATTGGGATCCCCCGGGGGTGGGATCCGGCGTTGGGGCCTTATGCCGGGTTAATGAACCTAGAGAAATGGGAGTCTTTGTCTCGGTAGGGTGGCTCTATGGGTGCATCGTACCCTCAGTCGATGGAAAGATCGGTGAATTGATCGGTAGGGCGATCGGTAGGTCACCGATCAACCCTTTGGGATCCCACCCTGTGGGATCCCATGTTGGGGCCTTACGCCGGGTTAATAAAACCTGAAGGGATGGTAGTTTTTATCTTGGTAGGGTGGCTCTACGGGTGCATCATAGCCTTAGTCGGTGGGGCAATCGGTAAATTGATCGGTAGGGCGATAGGTGGATCACCGATCAACTCGTTTGGATCCCATGGTGGTGGGATCCCATATTGGGGCCTTACACAGGGTTAATAGACTCGGAGGGATTGGAGTTTTTGTCTCGGTAGGATGGCTCTAGGGGTGCATCGTACCCTTAATCGGTGGGGCAATCAGTGAATTGATTGGTAGGGGGATCGGTGGGTCACCGATCAACCCGTTGGGATCCCCCAGGAGTGGGATCCCACGTTGGGGCCTTACGCCGGGTCAATAGACCCAAAGGGATGGGAGTTGATTTGGGAAGGTGGCTTTAAGGATGCATCATACCCTTAGTCGATGGGGCAGTAGGTGAATTGATCGATAGGACGATCGATGGTTCACCGATCACCCCGTTTGGATCCTCCAGTGGTGGGATCCCACATTGGGGTCTTACGCCGGGTTAATAGACTTAGAGGAATAGGAGTTTTTATCTTGGTAGGGTGATCGGTAGGTCATCGATCAACTCGTTGGGATACCACAAGGTGGGATCCCACATTCGCCGGGTAAGTAAACTCGGAGGGATAGATGTTTTTCTCTCGGTAGGGTGGCTCTACGGGTGCATCGTACCCTTAGTCTGTGGGGCAATTGGTGAATTAATCAGTAGGGCGATCGGTGGGTCAACGTTCAATCCGTTGGGATCCCCCGGTGGTGAGATCCCGTGCTGGGGCATTACGCCGGGTTAATAGCCTTAGAGGGATTAGAGTTTTTGTCTCGGTAGGGTTGCTCTAGGGGAGCGTCGTACCCTTAGTTGGTTGGGCGATCGGTGAATTGATCGGTAGGGGGATCGGTGGGTCACATCAACCCGTTGGGATCCCCCAAGAGTGGGAACCCACGTTGGGGCCTTACGCCAGGTCAATAGACCCGGAGGGATGGGAGTTGATTAGGGAAGGTGGCTTTAAGGGTGCATCGTGTTGGATTGTATACTAAAAGTCTAACTTTTTGTATGAACAATGTTATAACAATTAATTTGAAATGAGAATCAAATGATCAAATGATTGCATCTTATAATTTATTTATATGTTCGATGCAATAGTCCACTTACTTTATACTGTAGATAATATGTTGTGCGACAACACGCGGAAGATCATATTATCGGTTTCCTTATAAAGTATAAACAGATGCTCACAACCGAGATAGACGGGGACTCTCTATCGGGATGGTTGTAGTGTGGTTTTATATTAGCTTGTCTTGGCTATAGAATCACATTAGTGCACTTGTGTGTATTGAGCAGGACCGCTTGAGATCGTTCGACTTATACTGACTTATGGGAGAACTTGATCTCAGTTATTATGGAAGTTCGTGCTCTTAATCCCTATACAATAACCTCGACACGTAGGGCAGTATGTATTTCTTTGATTCATCAATGGGTGAGATTTACATGTTATTAAATCAACAAACTCGATGAGTTGGGAAGTAGTGCTGTCTCTATGGTGTGCTGTTGATTGTAGAAGTAATCTGTGTCCGTCATAGGTTGATGATGTCCCCTTGAGGAGCTCATAAGGATTATCATGTAAACCCTGCAGGTGAAATTTATTACGGCATGATAATGAGGTTGAGTGGTACTACTCTTGGATGAGATATTAATTAATTGAGTTGTCAGTAACTTAAATTAATTAATGGACATTGTATATCTTAAACATGGGGAGACTAACGGGCTTATAATAAGAAGGAGCCCAAAACGTAATTTTGGGATTGGTATGGTAGTGCAGTAATAATATTTTAGTGGAATATATTATTATTATTGGACTTAAGTATAAGCTTTGGGCTAAGCTTGGATACTTAAGCCCAATGGAGGTCCAACCCAATTTCTCCTCCTGGTCCCTGTTGTAGCCCATATATATAAGTCACCTCAGCTTATCTGGAACCCTAATCTTATCTAATCTAATTGATTATTCACGTGTGATGAGGGTTGAGAGCAGATTGAGGAGGTCTCGTAGATCGTCGCCCACACGATGTCGAGATCGGACTTAGGACATACAGCAGAAGATCAGAAGGTAGTTTGCTGCTGCTGTCCGCGACCTTGCGAAATTTGTATAAATTTTTACAGTACTCAGAATTTCATGATAAATATACTGACGGAAAGCCATCGAAGAGTGGATCGTCTGAACACAAAGATCACTCAATTCCGATATCAGACGAGGAAGTTATGGCCATTCTCGTGGGATTGCGCAGGCTGCCTGCGAGAATTAATCTTCATCAATATACCCTGGTGAACGGTAATCGTTTCTATGATTTATTGCTTCCGCTGTGTTAGAAAAGCATGGTATGCTAACGGTTCACGTTAACCAAATGATCGAATACTAACAATTGGTATCAGAGCTTCGGCTTCGTGGTGAAGCGTGACACGTTAGGCTAGGGTTTATGTGATTAATTTTTAAAATTAGGATCGCATGTTTAGGGTTTTGGTTTTACTGCGCAAACCATGAATATCCCTATGTGAAATATACTCTATATCATATCTGTTCATTGATGGTTGTGTGTGAGAGGATTCGACGAAAACTGTTCGTCAATTTCACATGGAAGAAAGAAATTGAGAGAAAATCCAGCGCAGTGATATTGCAGAGGCAATAATCAGAGTTTCAACCGTCGGATTAGGCTGAATTTTGGTCAGCACGTTTGTATTTCGTGGATGTACATTCTGAACGGTGAAGATCGTATTTGGTGCTTTTCATTGTTGGGAATATGCCGAAAACAGAAGCTGTTTTTTGGGCGATTCTGTTCTGCGCAGTCGAGGAAAAAGAGCTGTTTCTCACAATCTAACCGTTGGATCGACCTGTAATTTGGACAGCATGTTCAAAACTCACAGGCGTAGATTCTGGACGGTGGAGATTGGATTCCCAGGTTCCTAAAGTTGCGAACCCTGAACGACAGTTGGTGTAGTTTGATGTTGTGCGTTGGGCTGAACTTGGTTCCGTGCAAGTAGGCCCTTGGACGAGCGGATTTGCATCATGTTCGATCGATGCTGCACCAGGTTCGAGCAGATTTTTATCAGGTTCGATTGGTCTGCATCAGGTTCGATCGATGCTACACCAGGTTCGAGCGGATTTGCATCAGGTTCGATTGGTCTGCATCAGGTTCGATCGATGCTGCACCAGGTTCGAGCAGATTTGCATCAGGTTCGATTGGTCTGAATCAGGTTCGATCGATGCTGCACCAGGTTCGAATGGATTTGCATCATGTTCGATTGGTCTGCATCAAGTTCGATCGATGCTGCACCAGGTTCGAATGGATTTGCATCAGGTTCGATTGGTCTGCATCAGGTTCGATCGATGCTGCACCAGGTTCGAGCAGATTTGCATCAGGTTCGATTGGTCTGCATCAGGTTCGATCAATGCTGCACCAGGTTCGAGCGGATTCACATCAGGTTCGATTGGTCTGCATCAGGTTTGATCGACTCTGCACCAGGTTCGAGCGGGTTTGCATCAAGTTCGACTGGTCTGCATCAGGTTCCGCGTGAGTCTTCACAATATGATCGGGCAGGATGCCAGAGTGGTGGAGCAGGCTGCTGGGAGGTCGATCCCCATCGCAGTTGTCCGCATTCGTGATTGGTGGCGAACAATCGAATTCGCTGTTATATAACTGTTATAATTGATTTATTAATTGATTATTGTTATATATGTATGCATGATTCTCTATGATTTATTGCCTTAAATAGAAGCATGCTAGATTGCGTATTATATTTGGTATATTATATGCATGTATGTTGGAGTGTTGATAAAGTCAACTTATTTTTGGCAATTTATTTCCTTATATATAACTGCTATAATTGTTTTATTGGTCAATTATTGTTATATATTTGGAAGTATGAGCATGCTAGGTTGCGTATATTATTCTGAATATTATATGCATGTAAAAACCCTTGATTTTAAATAACTAAGTGGGAGAGGGGATTGGTAATTAATTCCCGCGGCCTCCATTATTGGTTTGTTAGCAATGTGAATAAACTTGCGCGTCGGCATTAGAGCCTTCCTCCCCATCGGATGAGTTTATTCATGGATTGCTGGGACAGACTTCTTTAAATAATTATGTTTGTAATGTGATGCATATGAACTTGCGCGTTGGCATAGACCTTCCTCCCTATCGGATGAGTTCTTGTGCGGATCACTGTACAGACTTATAATTGATGACTGTAGAAAGTTATCCGAGCGCGTGTGTACTTCTCCATCTGTAAGGCACATAAGCTTGGGCCGCGGACTTGGGGTCAAATAATGGTGTACACTTAGGTGTAAATAATAAGTATCCTCCCCATCGGAGTCACTGCTTTTATTTACATGGCTAAAGAGGAACCGACTATTAATTATTTTGTCATAAAGTTAGGTTGACAAATGAAATTAATGGGTAAAACCTTCTCTTGTAAATGTTCGGGTTTGTAAACGTCCACACTATCGTGGCTTGCAGACTCATGGTGCTTGAGATGTCGGTGAATTTTATTTTTATATTGTTTTGAGGGAATCAATATAAAAGGATAAAATTTAAAGATTTGATCGGTATATTTATTTGTGATTCTCTGATTTTCAAATGGTTTTATCTCACTTATTATTAACTAAAAGAAATTATATTTACTTGTCCAAATTAGATGATTAGAAAAGAATCTTGGTTTTGAATTTTACTGCTTAAGAAAATACATGTGTGTTCTCACAAAGGACGTCTCATGATGCCTATTAAAGTCTCTAATGAAGAGATGAGAGGTTCATAGAAATATGATGGTCTCATGTAACTCTTCGGATACTTGAGTAATTTAAAAGGTGGTAGGTCATGATTGAATTTGATGAATGAATTGGAAATACATGGAATAGAAGTTGAAGGGAAACCTAAGTCAATTTTATTCTTCATAATTGCCTAGATGTTTTGAGTAAGTTTCTCATGAATTACAAGAGGTTGTATATGGTGGGAAACATCTGACAAACAAATGTGGTAAAGGAAATTCAATTTCATAAAAAGAGTGAACAAGGATAGAATCTTACTTACTAGTTGTTTAAACATGATTAGTGATGGCATCTACTGACACGAAGTGTGTAGATACTGGAATCACTGAATGTTCATTACTAAGTGAGGATAAGATTGTTATGACATGGGTAAAACTACAAGACTAGTGGCTATTGCAGTGGGAGTTGTTTATTTATCTTACGATATGAATAAATGTTTGATTTTGTAAAATTGTCTTTACTTACGTTTTCATAGAAAGAATTTGATTTCGGTTTCTATGCATTAATAGATGGATACTCCATTTCATTTAAATGACATGGTCATTATAATGAAGGATAGAGTTATAATCTGTTATGGTACGTTGATGGACAATTTGTATACTCTTAAATCATGTATATTCCACAGATGCAACAAATAGTAATTAATAATGCATCTTCTGATCTTAGTAAGAGAAAGTAACCTTCGGAGATGAGCTAAACATGCATTTGGCGTCTAAGACTAGATCATTTTACTTGAGTAGGACTCAAAAGTTGATAGCAGATGGACCGTAAGGTTTATCTGAAGTGGAAACTATCGGACTTGCGAGTCTTACTTGGAAATGAAAATGATTAATTACCTTTTCAAGGTAAAGGGTGTAGAGCCAAAGATATATATGTTGGAATTGGTTCATTCTGATTCAAGCGGGCCTAATATTATCTAGGCGAGAGGTGGTTATGAATAATCGAAGATTATTCTAGATACCGATATATTTATTTGATGCACTGCATGTCTAAATTCTTTGATTTATTCAAGAATTACAAGGTTGGTACAGTAAAGCATCATGGAAAATATATCAAGTAATGACGATTTAATCGTCATTACGAGTACCTCTTAGGATAATTAGGAACTATTAATCAGAGGTTGAGATTAAATCTCAAGTGGTCTACACCGGGCATGCCCCAGCTGAATGGTGTGGTGGATAGAAGGAATAAGACTCTTATGGTAATGATTAGATAGATGATGAATTATTTAGAATTACTTAATTCATTTTATGGATAAGCCCTAGAAACAGTAATTCATTTGAATGATTGTCTGTTTGTGGGATATGCTATAAAAATGAAGGTGATTTATTTAGTCTAAAAGATCGAAGGGTGATTGTTAACATAAACACTAGATTTTTGGAAAGGGACTATGTAATAAATCACAAACCCATGTATGAGTTGTTCTAAAGGTAGTGAGAAGAAAACACAAAGTATAAGTACCAAGTGTACAAAAGGATATACCACAAGGTAAACTGCAATGCGTGTCACGTCTGATACACAATTACATGTAGTGCCTTGTCGCAGTGGGAGGATTATTCGACAACCCGTGAGATACATGTTTTGGGAAAGTCGTAAGACTTGATCCCTAGTAAACATGGTATTATCCCAGGGATACGACGTTGCACTACAAAATTAAAATGCGGAATCTTAGTAAGTGCAATGAATATTAAAATAGAATCGATGGATTTTAAATTAGGTCTGGATGCTTGTTGAACCGCTAAATGGCGTAAAAGCCATTGGAAGCGGGCATGCAAGAATAAAAGAGGATCATAGAATGAGGTGAAAACCTTGGAAGCAAGCTTGTTGCGAAAAGGTATACTCAGAAAGAAAGGGTTCGATTATGAGAAAACCTGTTCGCCGGTAGCTATGCCTAAGTTGATCCGGACTCTTTTATTTGTTGCTACTCATATGAAATATGAGGGATAGCAAATAGATGTCGAGACAACTTTCCTGATTGGAAGTCTTAAGGGAAACATCTATGTGAAGCAACCAGAGTGATTCATTGCAAAGAGTTAAGAGCATTGTGATAGTAAGCTTAAAAGTGTCCATTCATGGACTAAAACAAGCTTCAATATCATGAAACATCCGTTTTGATGAGGTAATCCAGTGACATGGATCTAATCAATGATCGGATGGGTCTTGTGTATTGAAAAGAGTGATGGAAACGTGGTGGTATTTCTTGTACTATACGTAGATAGTATCTTGCTCATTGGAGATAATATGGGTATGGTTGATAAAGCGGTATGAGATGAAGGACTTAAGAAGAGCAAAAATATCCTTTTGATCACGGTAATACGGATCATAAGAAAGGATGTTATGCTTATCTCAAGTTTCATATAATGATACGATCCTTACTCATTTAGCATGTGAATTTATCTAAGTGAATGTGTCTTGTGACACAAAAGTAGATAAAGAAGATGAAAGCGGTTCCTTATGCTTCGGCAAATGAGGAAGCTTAATCTAAGGAATGCTATACACGAGATTAGATATCTGTTTTGCCGATGGCATGAACAGTGGGTATCAACGTAACCCGGAACAAGAATGATGAACTGTGGTAAGACATATACTTATGTACCTGAAAAGGACTAGAAACTATATGTGGGCTTACCGAACAGATTCACTGATTCTTATGGGTTACATAGATTCAGATTTTTCAAATCAGATAGGGACGACAGTATTTCTACCTCAAAGGTTATGCGTTTAATTTTAGGAAGTTGAGTCATAATATGGAGGAGTGTTATATAGAAATATATTTCAGACTCCGGATTCCATCATGGAAAGATGATAAACTGGACCCATGAGGCAGCCAAAGTATCTGTATGACTCTAGAAACTTCATGATGGACTTTGGTGTGATTCTAAGTTTGCCCAAGGTTATCACAATTTATATTGATGATATTGGTGCAGTTGCAAACTTGAAGGAATCACAAGTCCATAAGGAAATTAAACACATGGAGCGCGAGTACCATCTGTTACGAGAAATCGTATGATGAGAAGAAGGTTGTAGTCACCTAGATTGCATCGGATGATAACCTAGTAAATCCATTTACAAGAACCTTAAGGCGAGAGCTTTTGATGGTCGTGTAGTGGGAGTGGAAATCAGATGTATGGCAGAAGACATGACAGCATAGTCTTTTAGTATAAGTGGGAGATTGTTGGATTGTATACTAAAAGTCTAACTTTTTGTATGAACAATGTTATAACAATTAATTTGAAATGAGAATCAAATGATCAAATGATTGCATCTTATAATTTATTTATATGTTCGATGCAATAGTCCACTTACTTTATACTGTAGATAATATGTTGTGCGACAACACGCGGAAGATCATATTATCGGTTTCCTTATAAAGTATAAACAGATGCTCACAACCGAGATAGACGGGGACTCTCTATCGGGATGGTTGTAGTGTGGTTTGGTATTAGCTTGTCTTGGCTATAGAATCACATTAGTGCACTTGTGTGTATTGAGCAGGACCGCTTGAGATCGTTCGACTTATACTGACTTATGGGAGAACTTGATCTCAGTTATTATGGAAGTTCGTGCTCTTAATCCCTATACAATAACCTCGACACGTAGGGCAGTATGTATTTCTTTGATTCATCAATGGGTGAGATTTACATGTTATTAAATCAACAAACTCGATGAGTTGGGAAGTAGTGCTGTCTCTATGGTGTGCTGTTGATTGTAGAAGGAATCTGTGTCCGTCATAGGTTGATGATGTCCCCTTGAGGAGCTCATAAAGATTATCATGTAAACCCTGCAGGTGAAATTTATTACGGCATGATAATGAGGTTGAGTGGTACTACTCTTGCATGAGATATTAATTAATTGAGTTGTCAGTAATTAAATTAATTAATGGACATTGTATATCTTAAACATGGGGAGACTAACGGTCTCATAATAAGAAGGAGCCCAAAACGTAATTTTGGGATTGGTATGGTAGTGCAGTAATAATATTTTAGTGGAATATATTATTATTATTGGACTTAAGTATAAGCTTTGGGCTAAGCTTGGATACTTAAGCCCAATGGAGGCCCAACCCAATTTCTCCTCCTGGTCCCTGTTGTAGCCCATATATATAAGTCACCTCAGCTTATCTGGAACCCTAATCTTATCTAATCTAATTGATTATTCACGTGTGATGAGGGTTGAGAGCAGATTGAGGAGGTCTCGTAGATCGTCGCCCACACGACGTCGAGATCGGACTTGGGACATACAGCAAAAGATCAGAAGGTAGTTTGCTGCTGCTATCCGCGACCTTGCAAAATTTGTATAAATTCGTACAGTATTCAGAATTTGATGATCAATATACTGACAGAAAGCCGTCGAAGAGAGAATTGTCTGAACGCAAAGATCACTCAATTCCGATATCAGACGATGAAGTTATGGCCATTCTTGTGGGATTGCGCAGGCTGCCTGCGAGAATTAATCTTCATCAACATACCCTGGTGAACGGTAATCGTTTCTATGATTTATTGCTTCCGCTGTGTTAGAAACGCATGGTATGCTAACGGTTCACGTTAACCAAACGATCGAATACCAACACATCGTACCCTTAGTCGGTAGGGCAATAGGTGAATTGATCGGTAGGGCTATTGGTAGGTCACCGATCAACTCGTTGGAATCCCTAGAGGTGGGATCCGGCAGTGGGGCCTTACGCCGAGTTAATAGACCCAGAGGAATGAGAGTTTTTATGTCTGTAGGATGGCTCTAGGGGTGCATCGTACCCTTAGTTGATGGGGCGGTCGGTGAATTCATCTGTAAGGCGATCGGTGGGTCACCGATCAACCCTTTGGGATCCCTCGGGGGTGGGATCCCATGTTGGGGACTTACACCGGGTTAATAGACCTAGAGGGATAGGAATTTTTATCTTGGTAGGGTGGCTCTAAGGGTGCATCGTACCATTAGTCGGTGGGGCTATCGATGAATAGATCGGTAGGGCGATCGGTGGGTCACCGATCAACTCGTTGTGATCCCCCTGGAGTGAGATCCCACGTTGGGGCCTTATGCTGGGTTAATAGACCTGGAGGGATAGGAATTGGTTTGGGATGGTGGCTCTAAGGGTGCATCGTACCCTTAGTTAGTGGGGCAATCGGTGAATTTATCGGTAACAAGTAACAGAGCACCTTTCATGATAAGTAATATCCCACAAGTACACATAGAACTTCATATCGCAATATAACTTAAGTACAATTCCTTCATCAACTTCAAGAGCGTATGAATTTCCAAGACATATGAAAACAATTTAAGCTCACATGGATCACCACCATAACTCAACCCTTCACTCCATAAATTAAAGCACATATGAAAATTAGAAAAAGAAAACGAGGGCACCTGATTTTTCTTCAACGTATACACTAGCTCCGCAGCGTAGAACTCGTCTTGCCACTCTTTTACCTTTTTCTATCATCAAAGCTTAAGCACTCCTCAACATCGAAGGATTCATCAATAGGAGAACTAGATGAAAGAATTAATCCTAAAACTTAAACTTTCATGAGTAACTCCGCAATCAACTCAAAACAAGAAACACAACATAAACGAAAAACCACTAAACATTAGGCAAGTTACAAAAATTTGTAACTCTCCTAACAAACGTCACAAAGAAAAGATTATATTATCGGTGCTTATCAAGGTAAGTACATCACACCTCCCCCCAAACTTAGTATAAACTAAGTTTGCAAATAGATGTGATTGCCGATAATTAAGCACTTCAAATATAATAATTTCTTACTCACACGAATAAAATAAAGCAATAAAATGGGAGGAAAAACCCCCAACAGGCGCTTATGTTTAACGTTGGAAAGTCACGACGGATATAACCTTTTTGGACTAATCCATCAGAGGATGGTCTTCTCACATTCTTACCTTCCAATACTTCTTTCCTCTCTTATTTTCTGCATCAACCACTTCACCCTTATTTGTCATCGGAACAAAGCACTTTGAATTTCTTTCCTCCCATGAATGGCTTGATTCCTTCTTGTCAATCCTCCACTCAATTGTAGGCTCAATTTACGCAGCAAAGCAAGGATCAAACAAGTAAGAATTTTCAATGCCAATATAAAAATGAAACTCTGGAGGTATGTTCGGAGTTTTAAGATATGAATCATCCATCTTTCCTGCAACCGAAGGATTATCAAATATCACATTAGAGTTAGAAGCAGGAAAAGTAAGAGATACACTTGGTCCTGCAATTTCTTTAATTATCTTGCTCGCATACTTTTCTTCTGTGGCAACAGGCTTCATCTCATCCTTAACAGTGGACTTCTGATTCAACATGTCAGCAGTGGTCTTCCTTATCTGTTCATCTCTGGCATCACCTAATGCAAGTAACTTCTCAAGATAGTCAATACCTGCATCATTAGATAAGCTCTCAAACTCTATATCAGATAAGGCGAAGTTTTCCTCCACAACATCAATACTATGACATTGTGATTCCATAGGCTTCTTTACTGCTTTGTCAAAGTTGAATAGGACCTCTTTTTTATCCATCCTCAACCTGAGCTCTCCTTTTTGTACATCAATCATGGCTCCCGCAGTAGCAAAGAAAGGTCTTCCCAGGATAAGAAGGATATTATCCTTGTCGTCTTCCATTTCGAGCACAAGAAAATCTACGGGAAAGACAAGTTTCTCTATTTTGACAAGGACATCTTCAATGATACCTCTTGGAAATGTGATTGACCTGTCTGCCAATTGTAGAGCAACCGTTGTTGGAGATAACTCCCCCAAACCAAGCTTTTGGAAGATAGACAATGGCATCAAGTTGATGCTTGCCCCGAGATGGCACAAAGCTTGCCTTACTGGCCCTTTTCCGATTTCACACGGGATGGTGAAGCTTCCAGGGTCCTTCATCTTTTGTGGCAGCTTCTTTTAGATAATTGAGCTGCAATTCTCTGACAAATTCACCGTCTCAATCCCGTTCAAGCTTCTTTTTTTTTAACAGAATATCTTTAAGGAATCGGGCATAGTAGGACATCTCCAATATTGCTTCTGAGAAGGGGATGTTCAAGCTTATCTTGTTCATGATATCTGAAAATTTCTTGAACTTTTCTTCCAGACCTTTCTTGACTAGCTTGTAAGAAAAAGGAGGTGGTATCTTTTTTTTGGAATTCTCCATTCATCACGCTCCACCTTCTCCGCTTTATTCTTTTCTGCTATTAATCTGTTAGCTCTTTTCCATTTCTTTTCTTGAGATTTGATTGGTACAGAAAGTTGCTCATTTTGAGCTGATTCGACATGGATTTGATCATGTAATCTGGTTGAATCAGGCACATAGTGGTTGAATCGTGCATCTTGAATTCTGTTCTTCCCCTGTAAGCTGGATTCGACCTCGATTTGACCTGAGGGTTTGGTTGAATTGAGGTCTGCCTGGTCGAACTGACCTGCTGGAGTTTTCTTTTCACCTTGCATGCTTGATTCGACCTTGGTTTGGCTTGTGTATTTGGTCAAATCGGCTTTCATAGTTCTTCCAGCAGCTCTGTTCGATTTTCCTTGCTGGATTTGATCTGTCAGGTGGGTAGAATCAAGTTTGGATGGATCTTTTGACGTCAAAACTTGTGATCCCGACCTTATTGTTGCTTCGTATTGTGTCCCTGACCTTAATGTGATGGCGTTGCAAGATTTTGGATTCTCAATACTTTGAGAAGGAAACTTCCCTTTCTCAATTGTTTGAGATAACTTGTTGATATGTCCTGCCATTTCTCCCATCATCATTGTGAAGTCTTTCATTTGCTTGGATAGTTCTTCGTGGCTTGTATCAATCTTCTTTTCGAGCTTGGCCACTCTTGCATCGTTCATGGACATGTACCTTTTCATCATGTCCTCCAAGCTTGGTTTTCCTTCTTCTATCTTGGCTACTGGATCAACACCCATAGGTACTTGCATGGCATTATTTGGGTTACTCCATGAAAACTCTGGCCTTCTTTGTTGTTGATAATTCATCGGGGAAAAATTGTTGTAGTTTTCTTGGTAATTCCAGTTGCCTTGATTTTGAAACCTCATTCCTTGTATGCTTTGGCCCATAGCGTAGTGTGCTTCTTCCCTCTCCCCTTGGATTATTCCATCGTTTGATACTTCGTGTTGTATGATTGGTACACGGTGATATAGATCAGTGATTTGTTTTTGTTGGGACTCCAGCAGCTTGTTGATGTTGTGCAAGCTAGAGACGATTTCATCATCTCTACTTGCCTTCATCATTGTGTGCTCCACCTGAGCTGCTTTTCCAAGGATGTAGTTGCCTCGTACTCGATCAGTTGGCCAATCTCTCGAGTTCATCAAGATATCTTCAAAGAGCTTCTCGGCCTCAACGGATGATTTAGTAAGTAATGCTCCATTAGAAGAAGCATCTAATAGAACACGAGAATCACAGTCCAATCCGTTGTAGAAAATGCTGATGTATTGGGCTTTAGATAGCCCATGTTGAGGACACCTACGAAGCATATCCTTGAATCGGTCCCAAGCTTCATGAAATTTTTCTCCACTACTCATAGCAAATGGATTGATATCTTGTTTCATTTTGAACACCTTTGAAGGTGGCATGTATCTTTCCAAGAATTTCAATTTCAATTGCTCCCAAGTAGTGCAATCAGCTGCATTTATGGTGTCGTACCAATCTCTCGCCTTCTCAGATAGCGAGAATTTGAACAAGAGGATCTTCCTAGCATCTTCATAATCTCCAGCGTCTCTTTGAGTACTTGCATACCCTAAGAACTTGTTAATATGCTGTTGTGGACCCTCGAAAGATCCTCCTGCAAAGGAGTTTCTTTCTATCATGCTAATAAGAGCGGGGTGAAGATCGAAGTGTGTATTTGTCCCCCTTGCTCCTAAAAGCCCAAAGTTTCCAGTCCCGTTGTTCTTGAAGACTTCACGGATGGCTAGATTGTCAGGATTAGCCCCTTCGTTGGCCATTTTGACTTCCTCTACTGCTGCTTTTAGATCAACAACAGTTTTGGTTGCTTCCGGGTTCGGTTCGTCAACTTCAACTCCAAAATTCAGAGTTGCAGCTGATTCTTCTTCCTTGCTTTGAATCTTACTCTTCTTCTTTTTGGTTGATGCTCCGGTCTCTGGATTGGAAGTTGTTAACTTTCCAACCTTTGATCTAGTAAGCATGTACTTACAAAGATGAAGAGTTAAATGCAAAGCTAGAATCAAAATAGTCCTAATATAACTAGATATAATTAATAAGATAGTTTATGCCGTCCCCGGCAACGGCGCCAAAACTTGATCGTCGCTTTTTAGCGCACAATATTAATCCCCAAGGTTAAGGATATCTATTGTAGTATCAAAAGGTGACAAAGTGAATATCGAACCCAAAGAACGGATAAATATCAAATTGATTATATCTTAGTTAATCAAGACTATGGTGTGAAATAATATTATGGTGGTGATTTTATAATTGAAAAATAATTATTTTAAATAATAAATAATAAATAATAAATGATCAATGGCAGCAACGATAGTGAAGTTGTAAGCAATTAAGAAGGTAAGTAGTTCTAAGATAATCCAGTTTAATTCATTAATTCTTCTTTCGTGTGATATTACCCGACTCTGCCTTGTGATTTATGAACGCATCACTAAACCATGCATTTCTACTCTATAGACACAAGTAGATATACGTATGCATTGTGTGAATATCCTCGGAGCAAGAGATATAATTCCACCTCCCTTTTTAGGTACTATCAGTATCAATTATTTTCCCCTAGGTTTGGTACTTTAACCCGATATGATCTCCCTTTATAGGTAGTATAGAATTATACTCTTTGTCCTACTTGTTAACCCGAATACACTATGATTAAATTAATAAATATTTATATAAGATAGTTCTAATAAAACTTCGGAATCCGTTCACTTAGAATTATAACAATAAACCCTGCTCAGCAGTGTACGCACTCAATCGATAACCATGTTATGTATTCAGACTCTACACAACGATTAACGATGCACAAAACGACTGTGAGTATGGATTAAAAAGGTGCAATCTTATATAAACTAAATCACAAGTAGTGTTGTACGGCGTTTTTACACACGAAAGATGAATTAAATCCTTAAACCTTCATAATCCTAGAACTACCTAAGAGGCTCTACTCCATGATTGATTTAAGATCAACCATGGTGAAGTGAAATGATCTTACTTGAGCAAACATGAATTTCCAGCAAGTTGAGTTGATCACACTTGAATCCCCTTGTTGAGCTCTTCTTCCTCTCCTTCTTGCTTGCTTCCAACTTCCTACGTTACTGCTGCTGCTGCAAGCTCTTACAGCCTCTCTTGTGTGTGTGAAATGGGAGAGATTATGTGATGGAATGGAGTGTATGTAGTGTTGTGTTGCTGCCCTTTATATAGTAATCTCATGGATGCCTTGTTGGTGGCTTGAATGTTGAAGAAGGCATCTTCCATGCATAAACAAATGAATTGGCAGGTGGTGGTGAGTCATTGAAAGCATCTTCCATGCATAAAACAAGTGATCTTGTAGGTAGAGTTGTTTTCACATCACTTTCATCTTCATTTTTAATGAAAGTAGATGGTTGTTTGATGCTTCTCCAAGAATCACAAGGGATCAAATGCTGTTGAGTGTTGTTTCTTGGCTGTATGGAAGGTAGATTGTAGGTGAATGTCGGCAACTAATCAATGGTGGTTGAAGTTTGGAAGAAGACAGCCTGTTCTGTAAGTCAGAAGTGCCATTCGACAAAGATGGAGCCCATTCGACCTGAGATCAAGTCGAATTGCAAGTCGAACAGCACGTTTCAAGCCAAAAACAAGCAATTCGACCATCATTCGACTAGCACCTCTGGTTGAATGAGGTGGTCGTGGTCGAATGAGGCTACTGGAAGCCATTTTCTGCCCATTCGACCTCCATTCGACCAAAGCTCTTGGTCAAATGGATGCTGTCCAGGTCGAATTTTCATGCGCAGTCTCACCGTTTTCCTTATAACTTCCACATCCGAGTTCAGAATTTAATAATTCTTGCGCTCACGCGATTCTCTCTTCCTTGGATTTCTATCTATATAAAGAACTCAGAAAAACTCCAAGATGTGAATCTGCAACAAGCCACGGAATGTAGAACAGTAATTCTGTTCGGCTTTCCTCGCGCGTTGATGCGCGTTTTCTTTGCACGCAAAATTAATCCCCAAGTATTAAGGATATCAATTGCAGCTTAAGCAAGCGACCAAGTGAATATCGAACCCAAAGGACGGCGTATTATTAATTTAATTATTATCTAAATTAATTAAGACGATTATGGCAATAACGTTGAGGTTTAGAATTATTAAACTAATAAACAAGTAATTAAAATAACAAATAAAATAAATATCACTTGAAGAATATGAAAGTGGATCAAGTAGGAGAATAGGTAGCTCTAGGATAATCCAATTTTACTCATTAACTTCCCTTACATGTGTCAATGTCCGACTCTGCCTTGTGGAATATGGACGCATCACTAAGCCATGCATATTTACTCTATAGACACAAGCAAACATGCGTATAACACGTGTGAATAACATCGGAGCAAGAGATATAATTCCACCCCCCTTTCTAGGTACTATCAGTATCAATTATTTCCCCCTAGGATTGGTACTATAACCCGATATGATCTCCCTTTATAGGTACTATGAAGTTATCCTCTTTATCCTACTTAATAATCCGAATTCAATTCAATTAATAAATATTCATATATGATAGTTCTAATGAAGCTTCGGAGTCCCCTCACTTAGAATCATAACATGGAATCCTGTTCAGCGGTGAACGCACTCAATCTACAACCAAGATATATATTCAGACTCTATATACCAATTGAAGATGCACAAAACGACCGTGAATATGGATTAAGAAAACACAATCATATATAAAATAATCCACAAGTAGTGTTGTACGGAGTTTACACATGGAAGTTCAATTAATTCGTAAAACCTTCACAACTCCTATATCTACCAAAAAGGCTCTAGCCCATGATGTTTCGAAGAACAATCATGGGTGTTGGATAGATCTTACCCGGATGTCCGGAATATACAAGATAAATTAGGAAACGAATAAACCCTTGGTATGGCGTCTTCATGCCCTTCTCCATCTTGAATCCTCCTCTTGGTTCTCCTCTTGATTCCACAAATGAATCTTCAAAGTGATGGATGGATGGAGGAAAGAAAGTGGATGATGGATGGGGGGTAATCCCCCCTTGTGGGGTGTTGTATGGTTGTGGCCTCTCTTCGGTGATTGGTGACGTTTTTCTTGACTGCATGAGCCTCCTTTTATACTTGTAATCACGTCTCTAGGGCTTGGAATGGGCTTTTCAAGTGATCCCACGCGTTTTGGCCTCGAAAATACGTAAGTTCCCGCACGTAGGTTCGACCTCGTCAAACAGGTCGAACCACTTGCCACAGGTCGAACCACAGGTCGAACCCTGCTACTGGATTTGCGCAGTCTCTCCGTTTCGCATATAACTTTCACATCCGACCTCCGAATTGAGTGATTTTTGTGCTCACGCGATCCTCTCTTCCTTGGCTTTCTCTGAATATAAAGATGTCACCAAAACTCGAAGAATTGAATCTGTAACAAGCCATGGAAAGTAGCACATCAGTTCTGTTCGGCACAGCTCGCGCGGCGTCACCACTTTGCTCATAACTTCCTCGTTCGGACTCCGAATGGGATGTTCTTTACGCCAAAACGACCCTATCTTCAGTGGCTTTCCAACCATATATCACACCAATAGTTTCGAGCTCCACATCAATACAGAATAATTACACAAGTTCTACATGCGTTTATCAGCATTCTTGCACAAATTGCACCTTTTCTCAAACTTGGCTCTTTTGATCCTTTTTCCACCTAAAACACAATAAAACACCTCAAGTGCACATAATTCTCACATATATCTAATATAAGACATTTGTGCTCATATAAGACTACAATATCAATAAAAAAGGTGTTAAATTGGATATTAAAACACGCTTATTTTCACTCTCATCAATCCCCCAAACTTACTCGTTGCTCGTCCCGAGGCAACAAAATAAAAATAAAGAGAGAGAGTAAGAAAATTAGCGGGGAAACAAGGACTATGACCAATACCCCATTCAAAATACAATTGTCCTCAACTTTGGTCATGCAACTCTTATTACATGTAATAATCAATTCGTAGCATACAAGTTAAGACAATCACCACCAATTCAAATGCTCCATTGACATGTTCTCACAGGAAGTATATCACTCGCACTCAAGTGTAAAATATGTACACTTATGGGTTAAGGTGTTTACACTCAGATTCAATTCAAGTGCATGCGTAATCATAAGCTTGCCAAACGTCTCAAACTTTCTACCACTAAAATTATGATTCGACAATGGGATCAAAAAGGACTTTTCTTTTGGATGTAATGTTGGTTCTTTGGTTAAGGTAGGAAATATATGGATAATGTGACTCGAATAGTGGAGAACTAAAGCTGATTGATCACTTCAACTTTCATCCTCTCTTCCTTTTCAATGCAGACGATTTTCATTCCTTCTTCACCTTCAAGCACAATTATTTTTCTTTTCTCAAGCTCATCCATTTTTTCCTTCTCTTTTTCTGCTCTTTCTCTTGAGGTACCAGTTTCGGGCACTACCTCACGCATCCTCCATAGGGTACTAGATTTAAGCACTACCCTAGGGTATTTGATTCAATGGAGTACTAGATTTAAGCACTACTCCATGCTTCTTCTTAAATGCATTATCAAAATCCATCACTAATTCAATACCAATTTCATTCCTTCCCAAGCTGTTCATTATCAAGCTCTATCAACACACTTTGAAAAGCCATTAATTCTCCACTAATAAGATAATCAAGGCTCAAAAAATTAAGATGCTCAAAGTGGTTATTTCACGTAGGCTGCCAAAGAATGAGGTTTTTAGGCTCAACGGGGCTAACTACGGATAAACAATCATATAGTATAGGGAATTATTTGGCTAAGTGACTTATAAATTCAAAGATGGCCTAAAATCATCTCCCATTATCTATCACACATGTAGTTTCAAGTAAGACAAGAGGCAAGTTCTAGAATACACACACAAGAACGATACTCACCAGAAAGAAATATCATGTGATTATGTAACATGATCAACGAGGCTCAAAATCTCACATGGGTTTTTAACAAGTAACAGAGCACTTTTCATGGTAAGCAATATCCCACAAGTACACATAGAACTTCATACCACAATATAACTCAAGTACACTTCCTTCATCAATTTCAAGAACATATGAATTTCAAAGATAATTTTAACAATATAAGCTCACAAGGATCACCACCATAAACTCAATCCTTCCACTCCATGAATTAAAAGCACATATAAAAATTAGAAAAAGGAAACGAGGGCACCTGATTTTTCTTCAACGTACGCACGAGCTCCTTGAGTCAAAGCCCCAATGTAGAACTCGTCTTGCCACTCTTTTACCTTTTTTCTATCATCAAAGCTCAAACATACTCATCATCACATGATTCATCAATAATAAAATAGGAGTACTATAAGAAAGAATTAATTGACTATGTAATCGACTCCACACACTAGAAACACCACTGAACACTAGGCAAATTGCAAAAAATCAACATATCAAAACCGATTAAAGTTTCAATATACCATAAAAAATCAACTCCCCTAGCAAACATTACAAAGAAAAGATTATATTCTTGGTGCTTCAATGAGGTAAGTACATCACACCCCCCCCCCCCCCCAAACTTAGTAAAAACGTAAGTTGAAACTAAGTTTGAAAAGAGATGTAATTTCTGAATAATAAGCACGCCAAATATAAAAATTTCTTACTCACACAAAATAAATAAAGCAATAAAATGGAAGGGCAAGCCCCAACAGGCGCTCATGTTTAACGTCGAAGAGTCACGACGGATCACCACTTTGAACTACTGGATCACAGGACAGTCTTGTCGCATCCTCACCTTCAAGTACTTTCTTTCCCTCTTCTTGTCTACACTCAACACCTCACCTTTCTTGGTCACAAAAATATGATCATTGAAATTTCCTTCCTCCCATGGCTGTCTAGACTCCTCCTTGTCAACCTTCCACTTAAATTCAGAATCACCTGTCATAGAAAAATCAAGATTAAACAAGTTAGAAACCATATCAATGCTATTGCACGATTGAGTCTCCATGGGCATCTTCATTGCATGATCAAGAGAGAAAACCACATCTTCATTATCCATTCGCAGTCTAAGCTTTCCTTCCTTAACATCGATCATAGCTCTAGCTGTGGCAAAGAACGGTCGTCCCAAAATAAGGGGAATGTCACCCTTATCATCTTCCATCTCAAGTACAAGAAAATCCACGGGAAAAACTAACTTATCCACTCTCACTAAAACATCTTCAATTAAACCCTTCGGACAAGTCATGGATCTATCCGCCAATTGAAGAGCAATATTCGTGGGATTAAGATCCCCCAAACCAAGCCTTTTAAATATGGACAAAGGCATCAAGTTAACGCTTGCCCCCAAATCACACAAGGCTTTATGTGCCGACCCTTTTCCAATGTCACAAAGAATGGTGAAGCGTCCCGGAACCTTTAACTTTGCAGGTAGCTTCCTTTGAAGGATCGAGCTACAATTCTCTGATAGGTTCACCGCCTCCACTCCGTTCAAGCTTCTCTTCTTTGATATAATATTCTTGAGGAATCGGGCATAGTATGGCATCTCCATGATTGCTTCAGAGAAAGGAATGTTCAAGCTTACTTTGCTCATGACATCGTGAAACCTCTTGAACTTTTCTTCTAATCCTTTCTCGGCCAATCTCGAAAGAAACGGAGGAGGTATCTTGGTCTTTGGTCTTCCCCATTCATCACGTTCAACCTCCTTCGCTTTTTCCTTCTCGGCTCTCAATCTCTTTGCTTCTTCCCACTTCTTCTCCATTGTAAGCTCAGTATTCTGCTCATGTAAAGGTACTGGAGTAACATCAACATCATGCGGAACATTTGGCGCAGAAACGGGCAACTTCTGGCTGGGTTCGACCAGGGTTCGACCTGTGGAACAGGTCGAACCAGGCACGTACTGGTCGAACCTACCTTCTGGACAACGGTTCTTTTTTTGAATTTGAGGTTCGACCTGGGTTCGACCAATGTTAGAGGTCGAACCACTGCCCCCTAGGTCGAACTGCCTCACTGTATAGTTTATATCCTCTGGTTTGACCTGGGTTCGACCTGCTGGGTTGGTCAAACCATTACGGTCGTGGTCGAACCGTTGCTGCGATAAAACAGAGCACTCTGGATGAAGAGGTTCGACTATGGTTCGACCTGCAGAACAAGTCAAACCCTCTGGGTTTTGGTCGAACCGGTGTTCTGGAAAAACAGAGTGCTCCGCATGGTGAGGTTCGATCATGGTTCGACCTGAATGCCAGGTCGAACCTTCTGGATATTGGTCGAACCGAGGATTAGCTATGTCCAAATTTGATCTCGGCCTCGTCGTTCCCTCGTACTGCGTTCTAGATCTTAACATGATGGCTTTATCTTCTAATTTTTGTGCCAATTGATTCACGTTCGCGGTCATCTGCCCCATAATCAAGGTAAGCTCCTTCATCTGCTTAAATAAATCTGCATGATCAACATTCATGGTATCCTCAAGATGATCAATCCTTGCATCATTCTCAGTTATGTATCGATGGAAGGTATCTTCAACACTCTTCACTTCATGCTGCCTTATACTAGGCCCCCTTAGTGTCAACTCTGTAATCTGCGTCTGCTGGGACTCTAGTAGCTTGTTGATGTTAGCTAAACTAGAGACGATCTCATCATCCCTATTCGGCTTCACCACTTGATGTTCAACTTGCGCCACCTTACCAAGTACATATGATCCTCTATCTCTCACTACAGGCTAGTCACGTGTATTCATAGAGATGTCTTCAAACAACTTTTCCACTTCAAGTGCTGTCTTAGATAACAGCGCTCCTCCTGATGATGCATCAATAAATACACGCGACTCACAATCCAATCCGTAGTATAAGATGCTTATGTATTCAGCCTTCGGCATTCTATGCTGTGGACACCTCCTGAGCATGTCTTTAAACCTATCCCATGCCTCATAAAATTTCTCACCTTGATTCATAACAAATCGGGTGATCTCTTGCTTCATTCTTAAGATCCTTGAGGGTGGCATGTATCTCTCCAAGAACTTCTGCTGCAGTTGGTCCCATGTATTGCAATCTGTTGGATCAAGAGTCTCATACCAAGCTTCCGCCTTATCAATCAATGAGAACTTGAATAGGGCAATCCGTCTAGCATGATCATTAGCTCTAGCTCCCTTTTGAGTGTTTGCATAACCAAGAAATCTTCGGAGATGTTGATATGGATCTTCAAAACTACCTCCAGAAAAGGGATTCTTTTCTACCATGTTAATAAGAGCGGGATGTATCTCAAAATCATCATCTTCCCCCCTTGCTCCTATCAACCCCATGTTGATATTCGCAAAGTTCGTGAAAATTTCACGAATGGAAATATTATCCGGATTCTGCCTTGCTCCGGCCATGTTTAGCTCAATGTGTTATTCGTTCCTTTCCTTCCTCTCCTTTTTCAAGCGCACAAGTAACTCAAAAAAATTCACGATTAGATAGAAATAAATAATCACAAATAAAAGAAAAAAAATCTTAATCAACTAGAAATAATAAAATCAATAATAACAGCCGTCCCCGGCAACGGCGCCAAGAACTTGATGCGCGTTTTCTTTGCACGCAAAATTAATCCCCAAGTATTAAGGATATCAATTGCAGCTTAAGCAAGCGACCAAGTGAATATCGAACCCAAAGGATGGCGTATTATCAATTTAATTATTATCTAAATTAATTAAGACGATTATGGCAATAACGTTGAGGTTTAGAATTATTAAACTAATAAACAAGTAATTAAAATAACAAATAAAATAAATATCACTTGAAGAATACGAAAGTGGATCAAGTAGGAGAATAGGTAGCTCTAGGATAATCCAATTTTACTCATTAACTTCCCTTCCATGTGTCAATGTCCGACTCTGCCTTGTGGAATATGGACGCATCACTAAGCCATGCATATTTACTCTATAGACACAAGCAAACATGCGTATAACACGTGTGAATAACATCGGAGCAAGAGATATAATTCCACCCCCCTTTCTAGGTACTATCAGTATCAATTATTTCCCCCTAGGATTGGTACTATAACCCGATATGATCTCCCTTTATAGGTACTATGAAGTTATCCTCTTTATCCTACTTAATAATCCGAATTCAATTCAATTAATAAATATTCATATATGATAGTTCTAATGAAGCTTCGGAGTCCCCTCACTTAGAATCATAACATGGAATCCTGTTCAGCGGTGAACGCACTCAATCTACAATCAAGATATATATTCAGACTCTATATACCAATTGAAGATGCACAAAACGACCGTGAATATGGATTAAGAAAGCACAATCATATATAAAATAATCCACAAGTAGTGTTGTACGGAGTTTACACATGGAAGTTCAATTAATTCGTAAAACCTTCACAACTCCTATATCTACCAAAAAGGCTCTAGCCCATGATGTTTCGAAGAACAATCATGGGTGTTGGATAGATCTTACCCGGATGTCCGGAAAATACAAGATAAATTAGGAAACGAATAAACCCTTGGTATGGCGTCTTCATGCCCTTCTCCATCTTGAATCCTCCTCTTGATTCCACAAATGAATCTTCAAAGTGATGGATGGATGGAGGAAAGAAAGTGGATGATGGATGGGGGGTGATCCCCCCTTGTGGGGTGTTGTATGGTTGTGGCCTCTCTTCGGTGATTGGTGACGTTTTTCTTGATTGTATGAGCCTCCTTTTATACTTGTAATCACGTCTCTAGGGCTTGGAATGGGCTTTTCAAGTGATCCCACGCGTTTTGGCCTCGAAAATACGTAAGTTCCCGCACGTAGGTTCGACCTCGTCAAACAGGTCGAACCACTTGCCACAGGTCGAACCCTGCTACTGGATTTGCGCAGTTTCTCCGTTTCGCGTATAACATTCACATCCGACCTCCGAATTGAGTGATTTTTGCGCTCACGCGATCCTCTCTTCCTTGGCTTTCTCAGAATATAAAGATGTCACCAAAACTCTAAGAATTGAATCTGTAACAAGCCATGGAAAGTAGCACATCAGTTCTGTTCGGTACAGCTCGCGCGGCGTCACCACTTTGCTCATAACTTCCTCGTTCGGACTCCGAATGGGATGTTCTTTACGCCAAAATGACCCTATCTTCAGTGGCTTTCCAACCATATATCACACTAACAGTTTCGAGCTCCACATCAATACAGAATAATTACACAAGTTCGACATGCGTTTATCAGCATTCTTGCACAAATTGCACCTTTTCTCAAACTTGGCTCTTTTGATCCTTTTTCCACCTAAAACACAATAAAACACCTCAAGTTCACATAATTCTCACATATATCGAATATAAGACATTTGTGCTCATATAAGACTACAATATCAATCAAAAAGGTGTTAAATTGGATATTAAAACGCGCTTATTTTCACTCTCATCACGCGTCGTCACCATTGTGCTCATAACTTCTTCGTTTGGAACTCGATTGGGGTGTTATTTGTGCCAAAATGACACTCTCTTCAGTGGCTTTCCAACCATGAGGCACACCATCAGTTTTGATCTCCACATTTAACACAACATAATTATGAAGTTGGACGTACGTTTTCAGCATCCTTGCACAATTTGCACCTTTTCTCCAATCTTGCATTTCTTTATCCTTTTTCCACCTAAAATACAATAAAACACCTCAAGTGCACATTTTTCTCACATATATCAAATATAAGGCATTTGTGTTAATATATTATAACAATATCAATCAAATAGGTGTTCAATTGGACACTAAAACACGCTAATTTTCACTCTCATTAGTTGCCAAAGAAATATGATTTTTAGGCTCAACGGGGCTAACTACGGATATATAATTATTTGGTAGGAATTATTTGGCTAAGTGACTCATAAATTCAAGGATGGCCTTAGATCATTTCCCATCATCTAACACACATGTACTTTCAAGTAAGACAAGAGGCAAGTTCTAGAATACACACACAAGAATGATACTCACCAGAAAAGAAATATCATGTGATTATGTACATGATCAACGAGGCTCAAAATCTCACATGAGTTTTAACAAGTAACAGAGCACTCTTTATGGTAAGTAATATCTCACAAGTACACATAGAACTTCATATCACAATATAACTCAAGTACACTTCCTTCATCAATTTCAAGAGCATATGAATTTCAAAGACAATTTTAACAATATAAGCTCATGTGGATCACAAAACCAAAAACAAAATCCTTCCACTCCATGAATTAAAAGCAAATATAAAATTTGAATAAGGAAACGAGGGCACCTGATATATCCTTCAACGTACGCACGAGCTCCTCAAGTCAAAGCCTCAATGTAAAACTCGTCTTGCCACCTAGTTATCCTTTTCTATCATCAAAGCTCAAGCACACTCATCATCACAAGATTCATCAATAATAAAATAGGAGAACTATAATAGAGAATTAATTGACTATCTAATCGACTCCATAAACACTAGGCAAATTGCAAAAAATCGACACATCAAAACCGATTAAAGTTTCAACACACCGCAAAAAATCAACTTCCCTAGCAAACATTACAAAGAAAAGATTATACTCTTGGTGCTTCAATGAGGTAATAACATCACACTCCCTCCCAAACTTAGTAGAAACGTAAGTCGAAACTAAGTTTGAAAAGAGATGTAATTGCCGATTAGTATGCACCTTAAATATAAAAATTTCTTATTCACACGAAAAAAATAAAGCAATAAAATGGAAGGGCAAGCCCCCAACAGGCGCTCATGTTTAACGTCGAAGAGTCACGACGGATTACCTTTGTAGGCTACTTAATCGGAGGACGGTCTTGTCGCATCCTCACCTTCAAGTACTTCATTTCCCTCTTCTTGTCTACACTCAACATCTCACCTTTCTTGGTCACAAAAATATGATCATTGAAATTTCCTTCCTCCCATGGCTGTCTAGACGCCTCCTTGTCAATCTTCCACTTAAATTCAGAATCATGTCTTAGAAAAATCAAGATTAAACAAGTTAGAAACCACGTCAATGCTCTTGCACGATTGAGTCTCCATGGGCATCTTCATGGCATGATCAAGAGAGAAAACCACATCTTCATTATCCTTCTGCAGTCTAAGCTTCTTGGCTCCCAACTTCTTTGCTCTTTCCCACTTCTTCTCCATTGTAAGCTCAGTATTCTGCTCATGCAATGGTACTGGAGTAACATCAACAACATGCGGAGCATTCGGCGCAGAAACAGGTGCATTCTGGACTGGTTTGACCTGGGTTCAACTAGGGGTACTGGTCGAACCAGGTACATAGTGGTCGAACCGAGCTCCTGGAAGTCCATTCTCACTTTGCAATTTGGGTTCGACCTGGGTTCGACCAGGGGTACTGATCGAACCAACTCCCCCAGGTTGAATCGGCTCTCTGGATGAAATATGACTTCCAGTTCAATCTTGGTTCGACCTGTGGGACAGGTCAAATCGTATCTAACGTGGTCGAATCGATGCTATGACAAAATAGGGTGCTTCAGACATTAAGGTTTGACGTGGGTTCGACCTTCAGGACAGGTCGAACCACCCTTGCTTTGGTCGAACCGGTAATCTGGAAAAATAGAGTGCTCTGCATGGTATGGTTCGACCATGGTTCGACCTATAGGCCAGGTTAAACCAGAGGCTGGTTGGTTGAATCGCTGCCTGGATATGTCCATTTTTTATTTCGGCCTCATCGGTCCTTCGTACTGTGTTTCAGACCTCAATGTGATGGCATTATTCTCCAATGTTTGTGTCAATTGATTCACATTCGCGGTCATCTGCCCCATCATCAAGGTAAGGTCCTTCAACTGCTTAGACAAATATGCACGATCAACATTCGTGGTATCCACAAGATGATCAATCCTTTCATCATTCTCAGCCATGTATCGATGGAAGGTATCTTCAACACTCTTCACTTCTTGCTGCTGCCTACTAGGCCCCCTTAGTGTCAACTTTGTGATTTGCTTTTGCTGGGACTCTAGTAGCTTGTTGATGTTAGCTAGACTAGAGACAAAATCATCATCCCTATTCGACTTCACTACTTGATGTTCAACCTGTGCTACCTTGCCAAGTACATATGATCCTCTATCTCTCTCCGTAGGCCAGCCACGTAAATTCATAGAGATGTCTTAAAACAACTTTTCTGCTTCAAGTGCTGTCTTAGATAACAGCGCTCCTCCTGATGATGCATCAATAAAAACACGCGACTCACAATCCAATCCATAGTAGAAGATGCTTATGTACTCAGCCTTAGACATTTCATGTTGTGGTCACCTCCTGAGCATGTCTTTAAACCTATCCCACGCCTCATAAAATTTCTCACCCTGATTCATAACAAATCGGGTGATCTCTTGCTTCATTCTTAAGATCCTTGAGGGTGGCATGTATCTATCTAAGAACTTCTGCTGCAATTGGTCCCATGTAGTGCAGTCAGCTGCATCAAGAGTGTCATACCAAGCTTCTGCCTTATCAATCAAAGAGAACTTGAATAAGGCGATCCGCCTAGAATTATCATTAGCTCCAGCTCCTTTTTGAGTATTTGCATAACCAAGAAATCTTCAAAGATGTCGATATGGATCTTCAAAACAACCTCCAGAAAAGGGATTCGTTTCCACCATGCTAATAAGAGCGGGATGTATCTCAAAATCATCATCTTCCCCCCTTGCTCCAATCAACCCCATGTTACCAATTCCATAATTTGTGAAACTTTCACGTATGGCAATATTATCCGGATCCTGCCTTGCTCTGGCCATGTTTAGCTCAGTGTGTTATTCGTTGCTTTCCTTCCTCTCCTTTTTCAAGCGCACAAGTAATTCAGAAAAATTCAAGGTTAGATAGAAAATAAATAATCACAAATAAAAGAAGAAAAAAATCTTAATCAACTAGAAATAATAAAATCAATAATAACAGCCGTCCCCGGCAATGGCGCCAAGAACTTGATGAGCATTTTCTCAACACACAATTAATCCCCAAGTATGAAGGATATCAATTGTAGTTTCAAAAGGTGACCAAGTGAATATCGAACCCAAGGGACGACGTACTATCAATTTAATTATTATCTAAATTAATTAAGATAAGTGACAATAAAAGTTGATGGATTTAATTAACAACTACTAAACAATTAATTAAAATATTAAATAATAAAAAATATCACTCGAAGAATACGAAAGTGGATCAAGTAGGAGAATAGGTAGCTCTAGGATAATCCAGTTTTACTCATTAATTTCCCTTCCATGTGTCAATGTCCGACTCTGCCTTGTGGAATATGGACGCATCACTAAACTATGCATATCTACTCTATAGACACAAGTAACATACGTGTAACACGTGTGAATAACCTCGGAGCAAGAGATATAATTTCACCCCCCTTTCTAGGTACTATCAGTATCAATTATTTCCCCATAGGATTGGTACTCTGACCCGATATAATCTCCCTTTATAGGTACTATGAAGTTATATTCTTTATCCTACATATTAACCCGAATTCAATTCAATTAACAAGTATTCATATAACATAGTTCTAATAAGACTTCGAAATCCCTTCACTTAGAATTATAACATAAAACCCTGCTCAACAGTGAACGCACTCAACCAATAATCATGTTATGTATTCAGACTCTACACAACGATTATTGATACACAAAACGACTATGAGTATGGATTAGAAAGGCACAATCTTATATAAAATAAACCATAAGTAGTGTTGTACGGAGTATACACATAGAACATCAATTAATTCATAAAACCATCAAAACTCCTAGATCTACCAAAAAGGCTCTAGCCCATGGTGTTGTAGGAAACACACATGGGGGTTGGATAGATCTTAACTGGATGTCCGGAAAATACAAGATAAATTAGGAAACGAATAAACCCTAGATATGGCGTCTTCATGTCCTTCTCCATCTTGAATCCTCCTCTTGGTTCTTCTCTTGATTCCACAAACGAATCTTCAAAGTGATGGATGGATGGAGGAGAGGAAGTGGATGATGGATGGGGGTTGATCCCTCCTTGTGGGGTGTTGTATGTTGTGGCCTCTCTTATTCTCTCTTGTTGTTGTGTTCTCCCTTCTTATGTGGCTTTATAGACCTCCTTTTATACTTGTAATCACGTCTGCTAGGGCTGGAATGGGCTTTTCAAGTGATCACACGCGTTTAGGCCTAAAAAATACGGATATGGTAAGTTCCCGAAGCTCGATTCGGCTCCCAAACAGGTCGAACCAAACATGGGAGGTCGAACCAAGGTCGAACCACCCTTCAGGACGTCCCTGGTGCATGGTCGACCAGCCAACAGGTCGAACCATGCATGTCGTGGTCGAACCAGCTATTTTTCCATCCAGTTCGACCTCGGTTCGACCTAAAGCAGGTCGAATCGATTTGCGCAGGCTCACCGTTTCGCGTATAACTTTCACATCCAACCTTCGAATTGAGTGATTTTTGCGCTCACGCGATCCTCTCTTCTTGGGCTTACTATCCAAATAAAGAACTTATAATTTCTCCAAGAATTGAATCTGTAACAAGTCATGGAATGTAGCACATCTGTTCTGTTTGGCACAGCTCGCGCTGCGTCACCACTTTGCTCATAACTTCCTCGTCCAACCTCCAATTTGGATGTTCTTTACGCCAAAACGACCCGCTCTTCAGTTGCTTTCCAAACATGTATCACACTACCAGTTTTGAGCTCCACACAAGCACAGAATAATTATGAAAGTTGGACGTGCGTTTTCAGCATTCTTTCACAAATTGCACCTTTTTCCTAACTTTGCACTTTTGGTCCTTTTTCCACCTAAAACACAACAAAACATCTCAAGTGCACCTTTTTCTCACATATAATGAATATAAGACCATTGTGCTAATATATAACAAGAATTTCCATAAAAAAGGTGTTAGATTTGACACTTAAACACACTTATTTTCACTCTCATCAGGATCCTACCCATGGGGGATCCCAACGGGTTGATCGCTGACCCACCGATCGCCCTACCGATCAATTCACCGATCGCCCCACCGATTAAGGGTACGATGCACCCCTAGAGCCACCCTACAGAGATAAAAACACCTATCCCTCCAAATTTATTTACCCGGCGTAAGGCCCCAACATGGGATCCCACCCCCGGGGGGTCCTACCGGGTTGATCGGTGATCCACCGATCGCCCTACCGATCAATTCACCGATCGCCCCATCGACTAAGGGTACGATGCACCCCTAGAGTGATGAGAGTGAAAATTATCGTGTTTTAGTATCCAATTGAACACCTATTTGATTGATATTGTTATAATATATTAGCACAAATGACTTATATTTGATATATGTGAGAAAAAGGTGCACTTGAGGTGTTTTATTGTATTTTAGGTGGAAAAAGGATAAAGAAATGCAAGATTGGAGAAAAAGTACAAATTGTACAAGGATGCTGAAAACGCATGTCCAACTTCATAATTATGCTGTGTTAAATGTGGAGATCAAAACTGATGGTGTGCCACATGGTTGGAAAGCCATTGAAGAGAGGGTCATTTTGGCACAAATAACACCCCAATCGAGTTCCAAACGAAGAAGTTATGAGCAAAATGGTGACGACGCGCGAGGAAAGCCGAACAGAATTGCTGTTCTACATTCCGTGGCTTGTTGCACATTCAAATCTTGGAGTTTTTCTGAGTTCTTTATATGGATAGAAAGCAAAGGAGGAGAGAAGAAGAGCTCAACAAGGAGATTCAAGTGTGATCAACTCAACTTGATCTTGCTGGAAATTCATGTTTTCTCAAGTAAGATCATTTCACTTCACCATGGTTGATCTTCAATCAATCATGGAGTAGAGCCTCTTAGGTAGTTCTAGGATTATAAAGGTTTAATTATTTAATTTATCTTTCGTGTGTAAAAACTCCGTACAACACTACTTGTGATTTAGTTTATATAAGATTGCTCGTTTTTAATCCATACTCACAGTCATTTTGTGCATCGTTAATCATTGTGTAGAGTCTGAATACATAACATGGTTATCGATTGAGTGCGTTCACTGCTGAGCAGGGTTTGTTGTTATAATTCTAAGTGAAGGGATTCCGAAGTTTTATTAGAACTATCTTATATAGATATTTGTTAATTGAATCATAGCATATTCGGGTTAACAAGTAGGACAAAGAGTATAATTCTATAGTACCTATAAAGGAAGATCATATCGGGTTAAAGTACCAAACCTAGGGGGAAATAATTGATACTGATAGTACCTAGAAAGGGGAGTGGAATTATATCTCTTGCTCCGAGGATATTCACACGATGCATACGTATATCTACTTGTGTCTATAGAGTAGAAATGCATGGTTTAGTGATGCTTTCATAAATCACAAGGCAGAGTCGGGTAATATCACACGAAAGATGAATTAATGAATTAAACTGGATTATCTTAGAACTACTTACCTTCTTAATTGCTTACAACTTCACTATCGTTGCTGCCATTGATTATTTATTATTATTTATTATTTTAAATAATTATTTCTCAAATATACAAAAACCTCCATAATATAATTCACAACATAGTCTTGATTAACTAGAATACAATCAATTTGATATTTATCCGTCCTTTGGGTTCGATATTCACTTGGTCACCTTTTGATACTACAATAGATATCCTTAACCTTGGGGATTAATATTGTGCGCTGAAAAAGCGACGATCAAGTTCTTGGTGCCTTTTTCATTTTGAATTTTTTGTGTACAGTAGTCCACATCAACCATGCTTTTAGTACCGCTTTTCACTGCTTCCGAAGCAGAAAGAAGATTTGGATTGAGATTTGGTTTATGGAGCGGTGCATTATCCATCAGATAAACAGAACGTTCAGAATCGGCATCTGGAGAAGAATCTTCATGAACATTAGCAGAATCAGAAGCGATCCTTTCTGATTTCTTTCCATGCAGTAGCCGATTTCCTTCACTCTGAACATTATTCGGATCTACAACTTCCATATCTCTCTTAATATCCTCGGTATTTTCAGTCACATCCTCAACTTCATTAACCATAACATCGACATCAACCGGTGAGGGGATGTCCAAAATCGAGATCTGGGTGTTGAAGGAACACTCCATACACGAGGGAGATAAAGGATTTGCTCTAGAAATAATCCTGTTACTGACCCTAGACTTTTTTGCTCTCTTCTCTGCGTTCTTCTTCCTACTGGAAGAGGAGGATGCTGTTGCCGCCGTGGCAGCTCGTCGGGTTCTCATAGCAGCACACCGATAAAAATACAGGAGCACAACTGGATGATGACTACATTGAGGTAGCCAGATCACTGGCCATCATCCAATTTGCAAGAGAAACAAATGACAAGAATCTAGAGAGAGGTCAGAGCACGCAAGTTAGAGAGAAAGGGTTGGGTTTTTGGTTTAGGGTTTTTGGTTTTTGGGGTTTAGGGTTTAGGGTTTTGGGGTTTAGGGTTTAAGATTTAGGGTTTGGGGTTTAGGGTTTAGGGTTTAGGTTTAAGGTTTAGGATTTAGGGTTTAGAAGCGTCGATATGCACCAGGACTCGAGCAAAAGATACGAGTTCTTTTGTTGTTGTGTACTTATCCATCATAATCGATTTGCCAATAGTTGAAGCAATAAGACTTAATCGCTCCGGGCACCAGAATTTAAGAGGGAGCGATGGAAATTTGATCCAAACCGGAACAATCGAGAGCCCTGCTACATCAAACTGGAAGTTCTCCGGCATTCTTCTCAACATGAGATACAACAATTTTCTATCATATGGTCCATTAAGGAGGACCTTTTGGATGTCTTCCTCACTGGACAATTTGAAGACGATCCATCCGCTATCATGGCTGAAAACCTGAACATTAACTCCCCATTATTTGATGATATCTTTAACAGCTTGGAAACCTGGTTATCTGCCAGCAAAACATCCAATTAAAGTGAAGCTCCATTCATTATCTTCATCTTCAGGGATTACGGCCATACCAGGTTCTTGCGGGGGAATGAATTTGAGGGAGTGTTTAGGATGGGGGTGGCGATTATGGGTAGAAGAATTTAAGGGTGCAGAGTCACGTGTGGGAAGGTTGGATGAGGGAAGGGGAGGGTCGATATGCGGCGGTTGAGGGGAATGAGTTGAGTTAGCTGGCGGGGGGTTTGGATTGAGACAAGGAGAGGGGGTGCTGTGGAGAGTACGTGGAGCTATGCAGCAGGAGTAAGGGACGGGAGGAGGAAGCTCCAGGCGACAGTGTTGGCGGTTGAGGAGGGGGGCCGATGGGTCGGATGGAGGAGTTGGGATGAGGATGAGAGCGAGGGTAAGGATTGAACAGGGTTAAGGCCACCGATCGGAGATCCGGTGAGCCTGTGCTAGAAGAAGACTCATTCCGATGCATGGGAGGGGAGAGAGAGTGGGGCTGTGATGGGGAGGAGAGAGAAGGCGTTGTTCCCAACAGTTTTTCCTTGAAAGAGAAAGAGTGGGTGGGACTTTTTGGGGGTACAATGTGGCAGGTGGATGAGGAGGGAATAACAGTTGACTAAAGGGCTGATGGGGGGTACGTGTCAAGCATGCCTTTTTCATTATGAATTTCTTGTGTACAGTAGTCCACATCAAACATGCTTTTAGTACCGCTTTTCACTGCTTCCAAAGAGAAAGCAGATTTGGATTGAGATTTGGTTTATGGAGCGGTGCATTATCCATCAGATAAACAGAACCTTCAGAATCGCCATCTGGAGAAGAATCTTCATGAAGATTAGCAGAATCAGAAGCGATCCTTTCTTATTTCTTTCCATGCAGTAGCCGATTTCTTGCACTCTGAACATTATTCGGATCTACAACTTCCATATCTCCCTTAATATCCTCAGTATTTTCAGTCACATCCTCAACATCATTAACCATAACATCAACATCAACCGGAGAGGGGATGTCCAGAATCAGGATCTGGGTGTTGAAGGAATACTCCATACACGAGGGAGATAAAGGATTTGCTCTAGACACAATCCTATTACTGACCTTGGACTTTTTTGCTCTCTTCTCTGCGTTCTTCTTCCTACTGGAAGAAGAGGATGCTGTTTCCGCCGGGGCAGTTCGTCGGGTTCTCATAGCAGCACACCGATGAAAATACAGGAGCATAACTAGATGATGACTACACCAAGGTAGCCAGATCACTGGCAATCATCCAGTTTTCAATAGAAACAAACGACAAGAATCTAGAGAGAGGTCAAAGCACGCAAGTTAGAGAGAGAAATGGTTGGGTTTTTGGTTTAGGGTTTTTGGTTTTTGGGGTTTAGGGTTTAGGGTTTAGGTGAAATTGGTAAATATTATTTCACAGAAAATGGTTACATCGAGTACTTACGTACGATCTGAATACAAAGTGTAGCCACACTATCCAACCTACTTAAGCTAAATGCTTAAGGTGAATAATAAAAAACATCATGAATTCATATACAAAGATGCTATCTGAAGCTTGATTCTATCTGCAATGTAGTTCGGAGACAGCATCCTTGTTTAGGGTTTAAGGTTTAAGGTTTAGGGTTTAGGGTTTAGGGAGGGTTTAGGGGTTTTAGGGTTTTGGGTTTTAGGGTTTAGGGTTTAGGTTTTAGGGTTTAGGGTTTAAGGTTTAGGGTTTTAGGGTTTTAGGGTTTAGGGTTTAAGGTTTAGGGTTTAGGGTTTAGAAGCATCGATGTGCACCAGGACACGAGCAAAAGATACGAGTTCTTTTATTGTTGTGTACTTGTGCATCATAATCGGTTCGCCAATAGTTGAAGCAATAAGACTTAATCGCTCCGGGGACCAGAATTTAAGAGGGAGCGATGGAAATATGATCCAAACTGGAACAATCGAGAGCCCTGCTTCATCAAACTGAAAGTTCTCCGGCATTCTTCTCAACATGAGATACACCAATTTTCCATTATATAGTCAATTAAGGAAGACCTTTAGGATGTCTTCCTCACTGGATAATTTGAAGACGATCCATCCACTATCATGGCTGAAAACCTGAAAATGAACTCCCCATTGTTTGATGATATCTTTAACAGCTTGGAAACCTGGGTATCTGCCAGAAAAACATCCAATTAAAGTGAAGCTCCATTAATCATCTTCATCTTCAGGGATTATGATGATATCTGGTTCTTGCGGGGGAATGAATTTGAGGGAGTGTTTAGGATGGGGGCGGCAATTATGGGTAGAAGAATTCAAGGGTGCAGAGTCAGGCGTGGGAAGGTTGGATGGAAGGGGAGGGTCGATATGCGGCGGTTGAGGGGAATGAGTTGAGTTGGCTGGCGGGGGGTTAGGATTGAGACAAGGAGAGGGGGGACTGTGGAGAGTGCATGGAGCTATACAACAGGAGTAAGGAACAGGAGGAGGAAGCTCCGGGCGACAGTGTTGGTGGTTGAGGAGGGGGGCAATGGGTCGGATGGAGGAGTTTGGATGAGGATGAGAGTGAGGGTTAGGATTGAACGGGGTTAAGGCCACCAGTCGGAGATCTGGTGAGCTCGTGCGAGAAGAAGACTCATTCCGATGCATGGGAGGGGAGAGAGAGTGGGGATGTGATGGGGAGGAGAGAGAAAGAGAAAGAGTGGGTGGGACTTTTTGGGGGTACAACGTGGCAGGTGGATAAGGAAGGAATAATAGTTGACTGAAGGGCTGATGGGGGGTACGTGTCAAGCATACCTTTTTCATTTTGATTTTCTTGTATAAAGTAGTCCACATCAACCATGCTTTTAGTACCGCTTTTCACTGCTTCCAAAGCAAAAAGCAGATTTGGATTGAGATTTTGTTTATGGAGTGGTGCATTATCCATTAGATAAATAGAACCTCTAGAATCGCCATCTGGAGAAGAATCTTCATGAAGATTAGCAGAATCAGAAGCGATCCTCTCTGATTTCTTTCCATGCAGTAGCTGATTTCCCTCACTTTGAACATTATTCGGATCTACACTTTCCATATCTCCCTTAATATCCTCGATATATTTAGTCAAATCCTCAACATCATTAACCATAACATCGACATCTATCGGTGAGGGAATGTCCAGAATTGAGATCTAGGTGTTCAAGGAACACTTCATACACGAGGAGGATAAAGGATTTGCTCTAGAAACAATCCTGTTACTGACCTTTGACTTTTTTGCTCTCTTCTCTGCGTTCTTCTTCCTACTAGAAGAGGAAGACGTTGTTGCCGCCGCGGCAGCTCACCGGGTTCTCATAGCAGCATACCGACGAAAATACAGGAGCACAACTGGATGATGACTATACTGAGGTAGCCAGATCACTGGCCATCATCCAATTTGCAAGAGAAACAAACGACAAGAATCTGGAGAGAAAGGGTTAGTCTTTTGGTTTAATGTTTTTGGTTTTTGGGGTTTAGGGTTTAGTGAAATTGGTAAATGTTATTTCACTGAATACGGTTACATCAAGTACTTACGTACGATGTGAATACAAGATCAAACTAACCTATCCAACCTACTTAAGCATAATGCTTAAGGTGAATAAAGAAAATACATCAAGGATTCATATACAAAGATGTTATCTGAATTTTGATTCTATCTGCAACGTGAGTCGTGGACAGCATCCTGGTGCCAAAATGAAGAGCGTTCATTTCCATCCAAATGTAGTAGATCATGGTAGCAAAGGTGATGAAAAGAAGTCTTCTTGCCTTTTTGTTGCTCCTGGTATCTTGGATAATCTTTCTGAAGGCGTCTGTGACTAATGATAGCCTTCACCTTCTCCATCCAATCCATCCTCTCACCTCATCCCAAATGCGAGTGGTGTAAGGGCAATTAAAGAAGAGATGCGATGTAGTCTCCTGATCGAAGCAAATACCATATCGTTTAGGGTTTAGGGTTTAGGGTTTTAGGGTTTTAGAGTTTAGGGTTTATGGTTTTGGATTTGGGGTTTAGGGTTTTGGATTTGGGGTTTAACGTTTAGGGTTTAGGGTTTAGGGTTTAGTGAAATTGGTAAATATTATTTCACTAAAAACGGTTACATCGGTACTTACGCATGATGCGAATGCAAAGACTAGTCACCTTATCTGACATACTTAAGCAAAATGCTTAAAGTGAATAAAATATGTCATGAATTCATATACAAGGATGCTATCTGAAGCTTGATTCTGTCTTTAATGTAGTTCGGGGACAGCATCCTTGTGCCATGCTGAAAGGCATTCCTTTCCATCCATATGTGACAGATCGTGGTAGCAAAAGTGATGAAAAGGAGTCTTCTTGCCTTTTTATTGGTCCTCGTATCCTGAAGTATCTTCCTGAAGGCATCTGTGACTGATACTAGCCTTCGTCTTCTCCATCCAATCCATCTTCTGACTTGTTCTCAAATATATATGGTGTAAGGACAGTGGAAGAAGAGGTGCGCTGTGGTCTCCTGATCGAAGTAAAAACCACATCGTTTGTCTTCTCCCGTGCACCACACCCTATTCTTTGTAGAAACTCTGTCTCTATACACCAGCCAAAGTCTGAAACTATGTTTCCTCACAATCCATTTGTGCCAAATCTGCTTACAGACAAAGCTCGAGTCCGCTGTGTATCTACTCCTCAGATGATCATACATGCGACTGGCTTTGAATACTCCACTGTCGCAACACCTCTCCATAATATCAATCACTCCTTCACCCTCTTCCGATTCATTCTCTATGGTGTTCCTAATGGCAATGAGAACTCTCCATAAGTATGTAGAATTATTACCGGGAGAGGTCATTGTCCATGAGGAAGATGAGAGGTAGACAGAATGAATCCACTTTACCCATAGAGATGAGGCTACCCTGTGCACATCCCACAAAGCTGAGGCTAGAAGAGCCTTATTCCATGTGGTAATGTCCTTCAACCCTAGCCCTCTTGCATTCTTAGGTTGAAGGATGTCGTTCCAACTCACCGGGCTCACCTTCGTTCCCCACAAGAACCTACGAATAATGGTCTCCACCTTCTTTACCACTACAGCTGGAATTTTTACAATGCCACACCAAAAGAAAAGAATACTATATATCCCAGAAGTGATCAATTCCCAACGACCCGTGAATGACAAAAGCTTAGAAGGCCAAGTATGTATCATGTTGTTAATGTCATTCAGAAGGGGTGTAAAATCCTCAACACCAATTCTCCTACTACAAATAGGGACGCCCAAGTATTTGAAAGGAATGGTACCTGTGTTGAAAGGAAGAATCTGAGCAATACGACGATGGGCACGAGTCGAGACTCCCGAGGTAATGAGATTAGATTTCTGAGGATTCGCATGTAACCCAGAGACTTCAGAGAAGCCTTTCAAGATCATGTCAATACACCTAGCAGTTGCCACATCTCCATAACCCACAATCAAGAGATCATCCGCAAAGATCAAGTGTGAAACATCTACATGTTTACAGATTCTAGAATGGAATCTGTATTCATGTAGATCTACTACTCTACTCATCAATCTACTAAGATACTCCATCCAAATGACAAAGAGGAGCGAGGAAATCGGATCACCTTGTCGAAGACTCCTCTTGCCTTTGAAGAAACCCTCCGGTTTGCCAATGATGAGTAGGGAGTATGAAGGTGTAGTAACACACTGCTCAATCTAAGTACAGAAGATAGAGGGAAAATCCAGTCTCGTAAGCAATTCAAAGAGATACTTCCAGCTAACAGAGTCATAAGCTTTGGAAATGTCCATTTTGACTGCCATCCTAGGGGAGATATTCCCTTCTCTCCATCCTTAACCCCTAAAGATCTTCTCCGCAAGCATTACACAGTCTCTCAATTTCCTTCCCTTAACAAATCCAAACTGGAATTGATTTATTAAGGAAGGATGCTAAGATTTTAGAGATGATTTTGTACACAGTGTTACAACACGAGATGGGTCTAAAATCTTAAACTCTCGGCTCAAGGTTCTTTTTAGGAATTAGAGAGATAAAGGTAGCATTCAACTGTTTGAGCAACTTCCCTTTCTGAAAGAATTCCTTCACCGCTGCTATCACATCTCCGCCAACCACATTCCATGCACTTTGAAAGAAGGCTAAGGTGAAGCCATCAAGGCTCGGAGATTTATTTTTGTTGATCGACCACTAAGCTTCCTTAATCTCTGCCTCAAGTACCGGTGCTATCAGAGTACTAGTGTCAGCTGAAGATAGTTTCAGACCTCTATCCAACACTTTCTGTTCCACTGACTGAGTGGTCAAACTCTCCTCACCAAGAATTGATTGATAATAAGAGAGAAAAGTATCAATCAATTCTTGGTACGAGGAGGTGGGTCCACTTTCACCGTAAACCCCTAAACCCTAAACCCTAAAACCCTAAATCAATTCCCATCCCTCCGGGTCTATTAACCTGGCGTAAGGCCCCAATGTGGGACCCCACTCTTGGGGATCCCAACAGGTTGATCGGTAACCCACCGATCGCTCAACCGATAATTCACCGATTGCCCCACCGACTAAGGGTACGATGCACCCTTAGAGCCACCTTCCAGAATCAACTCTCATCCCTCCAGGTCTATTAACCTGGCTTAAGGCCCAATACGGGATCCCACCCTGGGGGATCCCAATGGGTTGATCGGTGACCCACCAATCGCCCTACCAATCAATTCACCGATCGCCCCACCCACTAAGGGTACGAAGCACCCCTAGAGCCACCATACTGAGATAAAAAATACCATCCCTCTTGGTTTATTAACCTAGCATAAGGCCCCAATACGGGATCCCACACCTGGGGATCCCAACGGGTAGATCGGTGACCAACTGATCGCCCTACCGATCAATTCACCGATCGCCCCACCGACTAAGCGTATGATGCACCCTAAGAGCCACCCTACCAAGAATAAAACTCCCATCCCTCCAGGTCTATTAACCCGGTGTAAGGCCCCAACACCGGATCCCACACCTGGGGGATCCCAAAGGATTGATCAATGACCCACCGATCGCCTTATCGATCAATTTACCGATTGCCCCACCAACTAAAGGTACGATGACCCTTAGAGCCACCTTCCCGAATCAACTTCTATCCCTGTGGATCTATTAATCTGGCGTAAGGCCCCAACATGGGATCCCACCCCTAGGGGATCCCAACGGGTTAATCGGTGACCCACCGATCGCCCTAACGATCAATTCACCGATAGCTCCACTGACTAAGGGTACGATGTACCCTTAGAGCCACCTTCCCGAATAAAATCATATCAATCCGGGTCTATTAACCTGCCATAAGGCCCCAACATGGGATCCCACCCCTGGTGGGTCCCAATGGGTAGATCGGTGACCCACCGATCGCCCTAACGATCAATTCACCGATTGCCCCACTAACTAAGGGTACGATGTACCCTTAGAGCCACCTCCTGAGTAAAATCCTATAAATTCGGGTCTATTAACCCGGCGTAAGGCCCCAACACAGGATCCCACCCCTGGTGGATCCCAACGGGTTGATCGCTGACCCACCGATCGCCCTACTGATCAATTCACCGATCGCCCCACTGACTAAGGGTACGATGCACCGCACCCCTATAGCCACCCTACCAAGATAAAAACTCCTATCCCTCCAAGTCTATTAACCCTGGTGTAAGGTCTTAACGCGGGATCCCACTCCCGAGGGATTCCAATGGGTTGATCGGTGACCTACCGATTGCCCAACCGATTAATTTACCGATCGCCCCACCGACTAAGGGTACGATGCACCCCTAGATCCACCATACCAAGATAAAAACTCCTATCCCTCTGGGTCTATTAACCCAGCATAGGGCCCAACGTGGGATTCCACCCCCAAAGGATGCCAACGGATTTATCGGTGACCCACCAATCGCCCTACCAATCAATTCACCGATTGCCCCATCGACTAAGGGTACAATGCACCCTTAGAGCCACCTTCCCGAATCAACTCCCATCCCTCCGGGTCTATTAACCTAGCATAAGGCCCTAACATGGGATCCCACTCCCAGGGGATCTAAATGGGTTGATCGGAGACCCACCGATCGCCCTATCGATTGATTCACCGATCGCCGCGCCGACTAAGGGTACGATGCACCCATAGAGCCATCCTTATTAGATAAAAACACCTATCCCTCCATGTCTATTAACCCGGCATAAGGCCCCAACGTGGGATCCCACCCCGAGGGATCACAAAGGGTTGATCAGTGCCCACCTATCGTCCTACCGATCAATTCATCGATTTTCCCACCGACTAAGGGTACGATGCACCCTTAGAGCCACCTTCCCGAATCAACTCCCATCCCTCCGGGTCTATTAACTTGGCGTAAGGCCCCAATGCGGAATCTCACTATATGGGATCCCAACGGGTTGATTGGTGACCCGCCGATCGACTTACCAATCAATTCACCGATCGCCCCACCGACTAAGGGTACGATGCACCCTTAAAGCCACCCTACCAAGACAAAAAATCCAATCCCTCCGGGTCTATTAACCCGGCATAAGGCCCCAACGTGGGATCCCACCTTCTGGAGATACCAATGGGTTGATCGGTGACCCAGCGATCGCCCCACCGATCAATTCACCGATTGTACCACCGAGTAAGGGTACGATGCACCCTTAGAGCCACCTTCCCAAATCAACTCCCATCCCTCTGGGTCTATTAACCTAGCGTAAGGCCCTAACGTGGGATCCCACCCCTAGGGGATCCCAACGGGTTGATCAATGACCCACCAATCGCCCTACCTATCAATTCATCGATTGCACCACCGACTAAGGGTACGATGCACCCTTAGAGCCACTTTCCCGAATAAAATCCCGTCTCTCTGGGTCTATTAACCCAGTATAAGTCCCCAACACCGGATCCCACCCCTAGGGGATCCCAACGGGTTTATCGATGACCCACCGATCGCCCTACCGATCAATTTACCAATTACACCACCGACTAAGGGTACGATGCACCCTTAGAGCCACCTTCCCGAATAAAATTTCATCCATCCGGGTCTATTAACCTAGCATAAATCCCCAACATTAAATCCCACCCCTAGGGAAATCCAACAGTTTGATCGGTGACCCAGTGATTGCCCTACCGATCAATTCGCTGATTGTCCCACCGACTAAGGGTACGATGCACCCTTAGAGCCACTTTCTCATATAAAATCCCATCCATCCAGGTCTATTAACCCAAAAAAAGGCCCCAACATGGGATCCCACCCCTGGGGATCCCAACGGGTTGATCGATGACCCATCGATTGCCCTACCGATCAATTCACCGATTGCCCCACAGACTAAGGGTACGCCACCCTACTGAGACAAAAACTCCTATCCCTCCGGGTCTATTAATCTGGCATAAGGCCCAAACATGGGATTCCACTCCTGGGGTATCCCACCAGGTTGATCGGTGACCCACCGATCGCCCTAGCGTTCAATTCACCAATCGCCTCACCGACTAAGGGTACGAAACACCCCTAAAGCCACCCTACCGAGACAAAAACTCCCATCTCTCCAGGTCTATTAACCCGTCATAGGGCCTAATGTGGGATCCCACCCCCGAGGGATCCCAATGGATTGATCGGTGACCCACCCATTGACCTACCGATCAATTCACCGATTGCCCACCGACTAAGGGTATAATGCACCCTTAGAGCCACCTTCTTGAATCAACTCCCATCCCTCCAGGTCTATTTACCCGGCATAAGGTCCCAGCAGGGGATCTCACCATAGGGGGATCCCAACGGTTGATTGGTGACCCACCGATCGCCCTACTGATCAATTCACCGAACGCCCCACCGACTAAAGCTACGATGCACCCTTAGAGCCACCCTACAAAGATAAAAAATTCATTCCTTCTGAGTATATTAACTCAGCGTAAGGACCCAATGTGGGATCCCACCTCCGGGGGATCCTAACGGGTTGATCGGTGACCCACTGATTGCCCTACCGATCAATTCACCGATTGTCCTACCGACTAAGGTTACGATGCAAACTTAGAGCCACCCCCCGAATCAACTCCCATCCCTCTGGGTCTATTAACCCGGGATAAGGCCCCAACGCAGAATCCCACCCCTAGGGAATCCCAACGGGTTGATCGGTGACCTACCAATCGCCTTACCGATCAATTCACCAATTGCACCACCGACTAAGGGTACGAAGCACCCTTAGAGCCACCTACCTGAATAAAATCCCATCCATCCAGGTTTCTTAATCCGGCGTAAGGCCCCAACATGGGATCCCACCCTTGGAGGATCCCAACGGGTTGATCGGTGACCCATCGATCGCCCTACCGATCAATTCACCGATTGTCCCACCGACTAAGGGTACGATGCACCCTTAGAACCACCTTCCCAAATAAAATCCCATTCATACGGGTCTATTAACCTGGAGTAAGGCCCCAACATAGGATCCCACCCCTGGAGGATCCTAACGGGTTGATCGGTGACCCATCTAACTCACCGAACGCCCCACTGGCTAAGGGTACGATGCACCCCTAGGGCCACCCTACAAAGACAAAAACTCTTATCCCTCCAGGTCTATTAACCCGGTATAAGGATCCAACATGGGATCCCACTCCTGGGGGATCCCAACGGGTTGATCAGCGACCCACCGATCGCCTTACCGATCAATTCATCGATTGCCCCACCGACTAAGGGTATAATGCATCCTTTGAGTCACGTTCCTAAATCGACACCCATCCCTCTGGGTCTATTAACCCAGCATAAGGCCCCAACGTGGGATCCCACCCCCAAGGGATCTAAATGGGTTGATCGGTGACCCACCGATCGTCCTACCAATCAATTCACCGATCGCCCCACCGACTAAGGGTATGATGCACCCCTAGAGCCACCCTACCGAGACAAAATATCCGATCCCTCTGGGTTTATTAACCCGGCATAAAGCCCCAACATGGGATCCCACAGGAATGGGTTGATCGGTGACCCACCGATCGCCCTACCGATCAATTCACCGATCGCCCCACCGACTAAGGGTACGATGCACCCCCGAAGGATTCCAACGGGTTGATTGGTGACCCTCCAATCACCCTACCGATCAATTCACTGATAGCCCTACCGACTAAGGGTACAATGCACCCTTAGAGCCACCTTCCCGAATCAACTCCCATTCCTCTGGGTCTATTATCCCAATGTAAGGCCCCAACATGGGATCCCACCCCGGGCTAAACGGGTTGATCGGTGACCTACTAATCGCCCTACCAATCAATCCACCGATCGCCCTACCGATCGATTCACCGATCGCCCTACCGATCGATTCACCGATCGCCCCACCGACTAAGGGTACGATGCACCCCTAGAGCCACCCTACCGAGACAAAATCTCCCATCCCGCTTGGTTTATTAACCTGGCATAAGGCCCCAAAATGGGATCTCACAGGAATGGGTTGATCGGTGACCAACTGATCGCCCTACCGATCAATTCACCAATCTTCCCACCGGCTAAGGGTACGATGCACCCATAGAGCCACCCTACCGAGGAAAAAACTCCCATCCCTCCCGGGGGATACCAACGGGGTTGATCGGTGAAATCTCATCCTCTGGATCTATTAACCCAGCGTAAGGCCCCAACATGGGATCCCACTCTCGGAGGATACCAACAGGTTGATCGATGACCCACGTTGGGGCATAAAAATGGGATCTCACAGGAATGGGTTGATCGGTGACCAACCGATCGCCCTACCTATCAATTCACCAATCTTCCCACCGGCTAAGGGTACGATGCACCCATAGAGCCACCCTACCGAGGAAAAAACTCCCATCCCTCCCGGGGGATACCAACAGGTTGATCGATGAAATCTCATCCTCCGGGTCTATTAACCCAGCGTAAGGCCCCAACATGGGATCCCACTCCCGGAGGATACCAACGGGTTGATCGGTGACCTACGGATCGCTCTACCGATTAATTCACGGATCGTCCAACCGACTAAGGGTACGATGCACCCCTAGAGCCACCCTACCGAGACAAAAACTCCCATCCCTCCAGGTCTATTAACCCGGCATGTGGCCCAACGCGGTATCCCACCCCTGAAGTATCCCAATGGGTTGATCGGTGACCCACCAATCGTCCTACCGATCAATTCACTGACAGCCCCACCGACTAAGGGTACAATGCACCTTAGAGCCACCTTCCTGAATCAACTCCAATCCCTCTGGGTCTATTAACCCAAAGTAAGGCCCCAACATGGGATCCCACCCCCGGGGGATCTAAATGGGTTAATCGGTGACCCACCGATCGCCCTACCGATCTTCCTACCAACTAAGGGTACGATGCACCCATAGAGCCACCCTACCGAGACAAAAACACCCATCCCTCCAGGTCTATTAACCCAGCGTAAGGTCCCAACATTGGATCCTATCACCGAGGGATCCCAACGGGTTGATCGGTGACCCATTTATTGCCCTACCGATTGTTTCACCGATTGCCCCATCGACTAAGGGTACGATACACCCTTAGAGCTACCTTCCCGAATCAACTCCCATTCCTCTGGGTTTATTAACTCGGCATAAGGCCCCAATGCGGGATCTCACCATAGGGGGATCCCAATGGGTTGATCGGTGACCCATTGATCGCCCTACCGATCAATTCATCGATCGCCCCACTGACTAATGGTACGATGCACCCCTAAAGCTACCCTACCGAGACAAAAACTCCCATCCCTCCAGGTCTATTAACCCGGCATATGGCCCAACGCGGTATCCCACCCCTGAAGTATCCCAATGGGTTGATCGGTGACCCACTAATCGTCCTACCGATCAATTCACTGACAGCCCCACCGACTAAGGGTACAATGCACCCTTAGAGCCACCTTCCTGAATCAACTCCAATCCCTCTGGGTCTATTAACCCAAAGTAAGGCCCCAACATGGGATCCCACCCCCGGGGGATCTAAATGGGTTAATCGGTGACCCACCGATCGCCCTACCGATCTTCCTACCAACTAAGGGTACGATGCACCCATAGAGCCACCCTACCGAGACAAAAACACCCATCCCTCCAGGTCTATTAACCCAGCGTAAGGTCCCAACATGGGATCCTATCCCCGAGGGATCCCAACGGGTTGATCGGTGACCCATTTATCGCCCTACCGATTGATTCACCGATTGCCCCATCGACTAAGGGTACGATACACCCTTAGAGCTACCTTCCCGAATCAACTCCCATTCCTCTGGGTTTATTAACTCGGCATAAGACTCCAATGCGGGATCTCACCATAGGGGGATCCCAATGGGTTGATCGGTGACCCATTGATCGCCCTACCGATCAATTCACCGATCGCCCCACTGACTAATGGTACGATGCACCCCTAAAGCTACCCTACCGAGATAAAAACTCACATCCCTCCGGGTCTATTAACCCGGGATATGACCCAACGCGAGATCCCACCGACTAAGAGTACAATACACCCTTAGAGCCACCTTCCAAAATCAACTCCCATCCCTCCGGGTCTATTAACCCAGTGTAAGGCCCCAACGTGGGATCCCATCCCAGGGGATCTAAACGGGTTGATCAGTGACCCACCGATCGCCCTACCTATCAATTCACCGATCTTTCCACCGACTAAGGGTACGATGTACCCATAGAACCACCCCACTGAGACAAAAACTCCCATCCCTCTGGGTCTATTAACCCGGCGTAAGATCCCAACATGGGATCCCACCCCCAGGTATCCCAAAGGGTTGATCGGTGACCCATTGATCGCCCTATCGTTCAATTCACCGATTGTCCCATCGACTATGGGTACGATGCATCTTTATAGCCACCTTCCCGAATCAACTCCCATTCCTCTGGGTTTATTAACCCAGCATAAGGCCCCAACATGGGATCTCACGATAGGGGGATACCAACGGATTGATCGGTGACCCACAGATCACCCCACCGACTAAGGGTACGATGCACCCATAGAGCCACCCTACCAAGATAAAAAAACCTATCCCTCCAGGTCTATTAACCCGGTGTAAGGCCCCAACGTGGGATCCCATCTTTGGGAGATCACAATGGGTTGATCAGTGACCCACCGATTGCCCAACCGATCAATTCACCAATTGATCCACCGATTAAGGGTACGATGCACCTTTAGAGCCACCTTCCCGAATAAAATCCTGTTCATCCGGGTCTATTAACCCAGCGTAAGGCACCAACACGGGATCCCACCCCTGGGGGATCCCAACGGGTTGATCGGTGACCCACCGATCGCCCTACCGATCAATTCACCAATCGCCCCACAGATTAAGGGTACGCTGCACCCCTAGAGCCACTCTACCGAGATAAAAACTCCTATCCCTCCAGGTCTATTAACCCGACGTAAGGCCCCAATGCGAAATCCCACCTCTGGGGGATCCCAACGGGTTGATCGGTGACCCACCGATCGCCCTACCGATCAATTCACAGATTATCCCACCGACTAAGGGTACGATGCACCTTTAGTGCCACCTTCCCAAATCAACTCTCATCCCTCCGGGTCTATTAACCCAGCATCGTAAGGTGGGATCCCACCCCTAGGGGATCCCAACGAGTTAATCGGTGACCCACCGATCGCCTTAACGATCAATTTATCGATTACACCACCGACTAAGGGTACGATGCACCCTTAGAGCCACCTTCCCAAATAAAATCCCATCCAGCCAGGTCTATTGACCCAGTGTAAGGCCCTAACATGGGATACCACCCCTGGGGGATCCCAACAGGTTGATCGGTGACCCACCAATCGCCCAACCATTCAATTCACCGATTGCCCCACCGACTAAGGGTACGGTGCACCTTTAGAGCCACCTTCCTAAATAAAATCCCATCCATCCGAGTCTATTAACCCATCGTAAGGCACCAACAAGGGATCCCACCCCTGGGGATCCCAACAGGTTGATCGGTGACCCACCGATCGCCCTTCCGATTAATTAACCGATCGCCCCACTGACTAAGGGTACGATGCACCTTTAGAGCCACTCTACCGAAATAAAAACTCCTATCCCTCTGGGTCTATCAACTCGGCGTAAGGCCCCAATGTGGGATCCTACTCCCGGAGGATTCCAACGGGTTGATCAGTGACCCACCGATCAATTCACCGATCGTCCCACCGACTAAGATTACAATGAACCCCTAAAGCCACCCTACCAAGACAAAAACTCCAATCCCTCTGGGTCTATTAACCCAACGTAGGGCCCAATATGGGATATCACCCCTGAGAGATCCAGACGGGTTGATCGGTGACCACCGATTGCCCTACCGATCAATTCACCGATTGCCCTACCGACTAAGGGTACAATGCATCCTTAGAGCCACTTTCCCGAATCAATTCCTATCCCTCCGGGTCTATTAACCTAGCGTAAGATCCCAAAATGGGATCCCACCCCAGGGGGATCTAAACGGTTGATCGGTAACCCACTGACCGCCCTACCAATCAATTCACCGATTGCCCTACCGATCAATTCACCAATCGCCCCACCGACTAAGGTTACGATGCACCCCTAGAGCCACCCAACCATGAAACAAAAATTGCCATACCTCTGGGTCTATTAACCCGGTATAGGGCCTAACGTGGGATCCCATCCCCGAAGAATTCTAATGGGTTGATCGGTGACCCACCAATCGCCCTACCATTCAATTCACTGATTGCCCCACCGACTAAGGATACAATTCACCCTTAGAGCCACCTTCCCGAATCAACTCCCATCCCTTCGGGTCTATTAACCCAGCGTAAGGCTCCAATATGGGATCCCACCTGTGGGGGATCTAAACGGGTTGATCGATGACCCACCGATCGCCCTACCGACTAAGGGTACGGTGCACTCTTAGAGCCACCCTATCGTGACAAAATCTCCCATCCCTCCAGGTTTATTAACCCGGTATAAGGCCCCAATATGAGATTCCACTCCTGGGGGATCCCAATGGGTTGATCGGTGACCTACCAATTGCCCTACCGATCAATTCACCGATCGCCCAACCGACTAAGGGTATGATGCACCCCTAGAGCCATCCTACAGAGACAAAAACTCCAATCCCTCCAAGTCTATTAACCCGGCGTAAGGCCCCAATGTGGGATCACACCATCGGGGGATCCCAACGGGTTGATCTGTGTCCCACCGATCTCCCTACCGATCAATTCACCGATTACCCCACCGACTAAGGGTACGATGCACCCTTAGACCCATCTTCCCAAATCAACTCCCATCCCTCCGGGTCTATTAACCTGGCATAAAGCCCCAACGCGGGATCCCACACCTGGGGGATCTTAATGGGTTGATCGGTGACCCACCGATCACCCTACCGATCGATTCACCGATTGCCCCACCCACTAAGGGTACGATGCATCCCTAGAGCCACTCTACTGAGATAAAAACTTCCATCCCTCTGGGTTTATTAACCTGGCGTAAGGCCCCAGTGAGGGATCCCACCCCTGGGGATTCCAACGGGTTGATGGGTGACCCACCGATCGCCCTACCGAACAATTCACTGTTCGCCCTGCCGAATAAGGGTACAATGCACTGCAAAAGCCATTCTATCGAGTCAAAACTCCCATCCCTCTGCGTCTATTACCTGGTGTAAGGCCCCAACCTAGGATCCCACACTCAGGGGATCCCAACGTGTTGATCGGTGACCCACCGATCGCCCTACCGATCAATTCACTAATTGCCCCACTGACTAAGGGTAAGATGCACCCTTAGAGCCACCTTCCCAAATCAACTTCTATCCCTCTGGGTGTATTAACCCAGCGTAAGGCCCCAACATAGGATCCCACCCCTAGGGGATCCCAACGAGTTGATCGGTGACCCATCGATCGCCCTACCGATCAATTCACCGATTAAGGGTACGACGCCCTTAGAGACACCTTTCTGAATAAAATCCTACAAATCTGGGATCCCCAACATGGGATCCCACACCTGGAGGATCCCAACGGGTTGATCGATGACCCACCGATCGCCCTACCGATCGCCCCACCGACTAAGGGTACGATGCACCCCTAGAGCACCCTACCGAGACAAAAACTCCTATCCCTCTGGGTCTATGAACCCAGCATAAGGCCCCAACGCCAGATCCCACTCCTGGGAGATCCCAACGGGTTGATCACTGACCCACCGATCGCCATACCGATCAATTCACCAATCGCCCCACCGACAAAGGGTACGATGCACCCTTAGAGCCACCTTCCTGAATCAACTCTCATCCCTCTAAGTCTATTAACCAAGTGTGAAGCTCCAGCAGGGAATCTAAATCGAGTGTTCGGTGACTGATGCGCGTTTTCTTTGCACGCAAAATTAATCCCCAAGTATTAAGGATATCAATTGCAGCTTAAGCAAGCGACCAAGTGAATATCGAACCCAAAGGACGGCGTATTATCAATTTAATTATTATCTAAATTAATTAAGACAAGTGATAATAAAGTTTGAGGTATGGAATTATTAATCTACTAAGCAAGTAATTAAAATAACAAATAATATAAAATATCACTCGAAGAATACGAAAGTGGATCAAGTAAGAGAATAGGTAGCTCTAGGATAATCCAGTTTTATTCATTAACTTCCCTTCCATGTGTCGATGTCCGACTCTGCCTTGTGGAATATGGACGCATCACTAAACCATGCATATCTACTCTATAGACACAAGTAAACATGCGTGTAACACGTGTGAATAACCTCGGAGCAAGAGATATAATTTCACCCCCCTTTTTAGGTACTATCAGTATCAATTATTTCCCCCCAGGGGGTACTCTAACCCGACATGATCTCCCTTCATAGGTACTATAAAATTATCTTCTTTATCCTACTTATTAACCCGAATTCAATTCAATTAATAAGTATTCATATATGATAGTTCTAATGAAGCTTCGGAGTCCCCTCACTTAGAATCATAACATGGAATCCTGTTCAGCGGTGAACGCACTCAATCTACAACCAAGATATATATTCAGACTCTATATACCAATTGAAGATGCACAAAACGACCGTGAATAGGATTAAGAAAGCACAATCATATATAAAATAAATCCACAAGTAGTGTTGTACGGAGTTTACACATAGAAGATCAATTAATTCATAAAACCATCAAAACTCCTAGATCTACCAAAAAGGCTCTAGCCCATGGTGTTGTAGGAAACACACATGGGGGTTGGATAGATCTTACCCGGATGTCCGGAAAATACAAGATAAATTAGGAAACGAATAAACCCTAGATGTGGCGTCATCGCGTCCTTCTCGCTCTTGAATCCTCCTCTTGGTTCTCCTCTAGATTCCACAAACGAATCTTCAAAGTGATGGATGGATGGAGGAAAGGAAGTGGATGATGGATGGGGGGTGATCCCCCCTTGTGGGGTGTTGTATGGTTGTGGCCTCTTCTCGGTGATTGGTGACGTTTTTCTTGACTGCATGAGCCTCCTTTTATACTTGTAATCACGTCTCTAGGGCTTGGAATGGGCTTTTCAAATGATCCCACGCGTTTTGGCCTCGAAAATACGTAAGTTCCTGCACGTAGGTTCGACGTCATCAAACAGGTCGAACCTCTCCCTCTTTGGTCGAACCACAGGTCGAACCCTGCTACTGGATTTGCGCAGTCTCTCCGTTTCGCGTATAACTTTCACATCCGACCTCCGAATTGAGTGATTTTTGCGCTCACGCGATCCTCTCTTCCTTGGCTTTCTCTGAATATAAAGATGTCACCAAAACTCCAAGAATTGAATCTGTAACAAGCCATGGAAAGTAGCACATCAGTTCTGTTCGGCACAGCTCGCGCGGCGTCACCACTTTGCTCATAACTTCCTCGTTCGGACTCCGAATGGGATGTTCTTTACGCCAAAACGATCCTCTCTTCAGTGGCTTTCCAACCATGTATCACACTTTCCATTCAGATCTCCATATCAATACAGAATAATTACACAAGTTGGACGTGCGTTTATCAGCATTCTTGCACAAATTGCACCTTTTCTCAAACTTGGCTCTTTTCATCCTTTTTCCACCTAAAACACAACAAAACACCTCAAGTGCACCTTTTTCACATATATCGAATATAAGACATTTGTGCTCATATAAGACTACAATATCAATCAAAAAGGTGTTAAATTGGATACTAAAACACGCTTATTTTCACTCTCATCAAACCCCCAAACTTGCCCGTTGCTCGTCCCGAGGCAACAAAATAAAAATAAAGTGTGAGAGAGTAAGAAAATTAGCGGGGAAACAAGGACTATGACCAATACCCATTCAAAATACAATCGTCATCAACTTAGGTCATGCAACTCTCATTACATGTAATAATCAATTCAAAGCATACAAGTTAAGACAATCACCACCAATTCAAATGCTCCATTGACATGTTCTCACGGAAAGTATATATCACTCGCACTTAAGTGTAAAAGATGTACACTTATGGGATAAGGTGTTTACGCTCAAATTCAATTCAAGTGCATGCGTAACCATAAGCTTGCCTATTGTCTCAACTCTCCTTTTACTTGTAGCTAGTAAATCATGGATCAAAAAGGTCTTTCATTAGGTTGTAATGTAGACTCTTTGGAATAGGTGGGAAATATATGGATAAGTGACTCAAAACTCGGATCAATCAAGCTGCAGTCTCTTTCGATCTTTCATTCTTCCTCATCACTTCAATCAAGCACAACATTCTCTTCAAACTCTCCCATCTTTCTCCTTCAAGCACAACATATTTTCTTTTTCAACTTTTCCTAGCTCTTCAACTCCATCATTCTCCTTTTCTTCACCTTTTTTTTTCTCTTTTCTTTCTCTTTCGAGGTACCAGTTTCGGGCACTACCTCTCACATCCTCCATAGGGTACTAGATTTAAGCACTACCCTAGGGTATTTGTTTGCATGAAGTACTAGATTTAAGCACTACTCCATGAATTTCTTTTTCATCCTTAAGACTCTTTTTTCATTATCCTTATCATCCCTCAAATCACCACTCTCTTCAATTAAGCTTTATTGGCTATCAAAGAATGGATTTAATAAGGCTCAAATGGGCTGACTAGGGATTTAATGAATTCAGGTAAAGTATATGGGAAAATATGGGTTAAATATCAAAGATGGCCTAATATCATTTCCATAATCCGCTAGACTAATCTTAAATATTCAAGGAGACTCAAGGCAAGTTCTAGAATACACGCACAAGAACGATACTCACCAGAAAGAAATATCATGTGATTATGTAACATGATCAACAAGGCTCAAAATCTCACATGGGTATTTAACAAGTAATAGAGCACTTTTCATGGTAAGCAATATCCCACAAGTACACATAGAACTTCATATCACAATATAACTCAAGTACACTTCCTTCATCAATTTCAAGAGCATATGAATTTCAAATATAAGCTCACATGGATCACCACCGTAAACTCAATCCTTCCACTCCATGAATTTAAAAGCACATATAAAAATTAGAATAAGGGAATGAGGGCACCTGATTTTTCTTCAATGAATGCTCGAGCTCCTCAGCGTAGAACTCATCTTGCCACCTAGTTACCTTTTTCTATCATCAAACAAACTCATCATCACAAGATTCATCAATAATAAAATAGGAGAACTATCAGATATAATAAATTGACTATCTAATCGACTCCACACACTAGAAACTCCACTGAACACTAGGCAAATTGCAAAAAATTGACACATCAAAACCGATTAAAGTTTCAACATACCGCAAAAAATCAACTCCCCTAGCAAACATTACAAAGAAAATATTATATTCTTGGTGCTTCAATGAGGTAATAACATCACACCCCCCCAAACTTAGTAAAAACGTAAGTCAAAACTAAGTTTGAAAAGAGATGTAATTGCCGATTAGTAAGCACCTTAAATATAAAAATTTCTTACTCACACGAAAGAAATAAAGTAATAAAACGGAAAGGCAAGCCCCAAACAGGCGCTCATGTTTAACGTCGGCGAGTCACGACGGATTACCATTTTGTAGACTACTGGATCGGAGGACCGTCTTGTCGCATCCTCACCTTCAAATACTTTCTTTCCCTCTTCTTATCTACACTCAACACCTCACCTTTCTTGGTCATAAAAATATGATCATTGAAATTTCCTTCCTCCCATAGCTGTCTAGACACCCCCTTGTCAATCTTCCACTTAAATTCAGAATCACCTGTCTTAGAAAAATCAAGATTAAACAAGTTAGAAACCATATCAATGCTCTTGCACGATTGAGTCTCCATGGGCATCTTCATTGCATGATCAAGAGAGAAAACCACATCTTCATTATCCATTCGCAGTCTAAGCTTTCCTTCCTTAACATCTATCATAGCTCCAGCTGTGGCAAGGAACGGTCGTCCCAAAATAAGGGGAATATCACCCTTATCATCTTCCATGTCAAGTACAAGAAAATCCACGGGAAAAACTAACTTATCCACTCTCACTAAAACATCTTCAATTAAACCATTCGGACAAGTCATGGATCTATCCGCCAATTGAAGAGCAATATTCGTGGGAGTTAACTCCCCCAAACCAAGCCTTTTAAATATGGACAAAGGCATCAAGTTAACGCTTGCCCCCAAATTATACAAGGCTTTATGTGCCGACCCTTTTCCAATGTCACAAAGAATGGTGAAGCTTCCCGAATCCTTTAACTTTGCAGGCAGCTTCCTTTGAAGGATCGAGCTACAATTCTCTGATAGGTTCACCGTCTCTACTTCGTTCAAGCTTCTCTTCTTTGATATAATATTCCTGAGGAATCGGGCATAGTATGGCATCTCCATGATTGCTTCAGAGAAAGGAATGTTCAAGCTTACTTTGCTCATGACATTGTGAAACCTCTTGAACTTTTCTTCCAATCCCTTCTCGGCAAATCTCAAAGGAAACGGAGGAGGTATCTTGGTCTTTGGTCTTCCCCATTCATCATGTTCAACCTCCTTCGCTTTATCCTTCTCGGCTCTCAATCTCTTTGCTTCTTCCCACTTCTTCTCCATTGTAAGCTCAGTATTCTGCTCATGTAAAGGTACTGGAGTAACATCAACATCATGCGGAACATTTGGCGCAGAAATGGGCAACTTCTGGATGGGTTCGACCAGGGTTCGACCTGTGGAACAGGTCGAACCAAGCACGTACTGGTCGAACCTACCTTCTGGACAACGGCTCTTTTTTTGAATTTGAGGTTCGACCTGGGTTCGACCTGGGTTCGACCAGTGTTAGAGGTCGAACCACTGCCCCCTAGGTCGAATTGCCTCACTGTATAGTTTATATCCTCCAGTTCGACCTGGGTTCGACTTGCTGGGTTGGTCGAACCATTACGGTCGTGGTCGAACCGTTGTTGTGACAAAACAGAGCACTCCGGATGAAGAGGTTCAACCATGGTTCGACCTGCAGAACAGGTCGAACCCTCTGGGTCTTGGTCAAACCGGTGTTCTGGAAAAACAGAGTGCTTCGCATGGTGAGGTTCGACCATGGTTCGATCTGAATGCCAGGTCGAACCCTCTGGGTGTTGGTCGAACCGATGCTTAGTCATGTCCAAATTTAATTTCGGCCTCGTCGTTCCTACATACTGTGTTCCAGACCTTAACGTGATGGCTTTATCTTTCAATTTTTGTGTCAATTGATTCATGTTCGCGATCATCTGCCCCATAATCAAAGTAAGCTCCTTCATCTGCTTAGATAAATTTGCATGATCAACATTCATGGTATCCTCAAGATGATCAATCCTTGCATCGTTCTCAGCCACGTATTGATGGAAGGTATCTTCAACACTCTTCACTTCGTGCTGCTTCATATTAGGCCCCCTTAATGTCAACTTTGTAATCTGCGTCTGCTGGAACTCTAGTAACTTGTTGATGTTACCTAGACTAGAAATGATCTCATCATCCCTATTCGGCCTCACCACTTGATGTTCAACCTGCGCTATCTCGCCAAGTACATATGATCCTCTATCTCTCTCCGTAGGCCAGTCACGTGAATTCATAGAGATGTCTTCAAATAACTTTTCCGCTTCAAGTGCTGTCTTAGATAACAACGCTCCTCCTGATGATGCATCAATAAAAATACGCGACTCACAATCCAATCCATAGTAGAAGATGCTTATGTATTCAGCCTTCGGCATTCCATGCTGTGGACACCTCCTGAGCATGTCTTTAAATCTGTCCCATGCCTCATAAAATTTCTCACCCTGATTCATAACAAATCGAGTGATCTCTTGCTTCATCCTTAAGATCCTTGAGGATGGCATGTATCTCTCCAAGAACTTCTGCTGCAGTTGGTCCCATGTAGTGCAATCTGTGGCATCAAGAGTCTCAAACCAAGTTTCCGCCTTATCAATCAATGAGAACTTGAATAGGGCGATCCGTCTAGCATGATCATTAGCTCCAGCTCCCTTTTGAGTGTTTGCATAACCAAGAAATCTTCGGAGATGTTGATATGGATCTTCAAAACAACCTCCAGAAAAGGGATTCTTCTCTACCATGTTAATAAGAGCGGGATTTATCTCAAAATCATCATCTTCCCCCCTTGCTCCTATCAACCCCATGTTACCAATTCCATAGTTCGTGAAAATTTCACGTATGGCAATATTATCCGGATTCTGCCTTGCTCCGGCCATGTTTAGCTCAGTGTGTTATTCTTTCTTTTCCTTCCTTTCCTTTTCCTAGTGCACAAGTACCTCAGAAAAATTCAAGGTTAGATAGAAAATAAATAATCACAAATAAAAGAAAAAAAATATCTTAATCAAACTAGAAATAATAAAATCAATAATAACAGCCGTCCCCGGCAACGGCGCCAAGAACTTGATGCGCGTTTTCTTTGCAAGCAAAATTAATCCCCAAGTATTAAGGATATCAATTGCAGCTTAAGCAAGCGACCAAGTGAATATCGAACCCAAAGGACGGCGTATTATCAATTTAATTATTATCTAAATTAATTAAGACAAGTGATAATAAAGTTTGAGGTATGGAATTATTAATCTACTAAGCAAGTAATTAAAATAACAAATAATATAAAATATCACTCGAAGAATACGAAAGTGGATCAAGTAAGAGAATAGGTAGCTCTAGGATAATCCAGTTTTATTCATTAACTTCCCTTCCATGTGTCGATGTCCGACTCTGCCTTGTGGAATATGGACGCATCACTAAACCATGCATATCTACTCTATAGACACAAGTAAACATGCGTGTAACACGTGTGAATAACCTCGGAGCAAGAGATATAATTTTCACCCCCCTTTCTAGGTACTATCAGTATCAATTATTTCCCCCTAGGTTTGGTACTCTAACCCGATATGATCTCCCTTTATAGGTACTATGAAATTATCCTCTTTATCCTACTTATTAACCCGAATTCAATTCAATTAATAAGTATTCATATATGATAGTTCTAATGAAGCTTCGGAGTCCCCTCACTTAGAATCATAACATGGAATCCTGTTCAGCGGTGAACGCACTCAATCTACAACCAAGATATATATTCAGACTCTATATACCAATTGAAGATGCACAAAACGACCGTGAATATGGATTAAGAAAGCACAATCATATATAAAATAAATCCACAAGTAGTGTTGTATGGAGTTTACACATAGAAGATCAATTAATTCATAAAACCATCAAAACTCCTAGATCTACGAAAAAGGCTCTAGCCCATGGTGTTGTAGGAAACACACATGGGGGTTGGATAGATCTTACCCGGATGTCCGGAAAATACTAGATAAATTAGGAAACGAATAAACCCTAGATGTGGCATCATCGCGTCCTTCTCGCTCTTGAATCCTCCTCTTGGTTTTCCTCTTGATTCCACAAACGAATCTTCAAAGTGATGGATGGATGGAGGAAAGGAAGTGGATGATGGATGGGGGGTGATCCCCCCTTGTGGGGTGTTGTATGGTTGTGGCCTCTCCTCGGTGATTGGTGACGTTTTTCTTGACTGCATGAGCCTCCTTTTATACTTGTAATCACGTCTCTAGGGCTTGGAATGGGCTTTTCAAGTGATCCCACGCGTTTTGGCCTCGAAAATACGTAAGTTCCTGCACGTAGGTTCGACCTCGTCAAACAGGTTGAACCTCTCCCTCTTTGGTCGAACCACAGGTCGAACCCTGCTACTGGATTTGCGCAGTCTCTCCGTTTCGCGTATAACTTTCACATCCGACCTCCGAATTGAGTGATTTTTGCGCTCACGCGATCCTCTCTTCCTTGGCTTTCTCTGAATATAAAGATGTCACCAAAACTCCAAGAATTGAATCTGTAACAAGCCATGGAAAGTAGCACATCAGTTCTGTTCGGCACAGCTCGCGCGGCGTCACCACTTTGCTCATAACTTCCTCGTTCGGACTCCAAATGGGATGTTCTTTACGCCAAAACGACCCTCTCTTCAGTGGCTTTCCAACCATGTATCACACTTCCCATTCAGATCTCCACATCAATACAGAATAATTACACAATTTGGACGTGCGTTTATCAGCATTCTTGCACAAATTGCACCTTTTCTCAAACTTGGCTCTTTTCATCCTTTTTCCACCTAAAACACAACAAAACACCTCAAGTGCACCTTTTTCACATATATCGAATATAAGACATTTGTGCTCATATAAGACTACAATATCAATCAAAAAGGTGTTAAATTGGATACTAAAACACGCTTATTTTCACTCTCATCAGTGACCCACCGATCGCCCTACAAATCAATTTATCAATCGCCCCACCGACTAAGGGTACGATGCACCCCTAGAGCCACCCTACCGAGATAAAAACTCCCATACCTCTGGTTTATTAACCTAGCATAAGGCCCCAACATGGGATCCCACCCCTGTGGGATCCTAACGGGTTGATCGGTGACCTACTGATTGCTCTACCGATCAATTCAACCATATTCCCACCGATTAAGGGTACGATGCACCCATAGAACCACCCTACCGAGACAAAAACTCCCATCTCTCTGGGTCTATTAACCCGGTTTAAGGCCCCAATACGGGATCCTGCCCCCGGGGTATCCCAACGGGTTGATCGGTGATCCACCGATCGCCCTACCGATCAATTCACAGATTGCCCCATAGATTAAGGGTACGATGCACCCTTAGAGCCACCTTCCCGAATCAACTCCCATCCCTCCGAGTCTATTAACCCGGTGTAAGCCCTAACGCTGGATCTCAACCCAGGGGGATCCCAACAGGTTGATCGATGATCCACCGATCGTCCTACCGATCAATTCACCGATCGTCCCACCGACTAAGGGTACGATATACCCTTAGAGCCACCGTACCGAGACAAAAACTCCTATCCTTTTGGTCTATGAACCTGGTGTAAGGTCCTAATATGGGATCCCACTCCCGGGGTATCCCAATGGATTGATTACTGACCCACTGATCGCCCTACCGATCAATTCACCGATCGCCCCACCGACTAAGGGTACGATGCACCCTTAGAGCCACCTTCCTAAATCAACTCTCATCCCTCCGGGTATATTAACCCAGCGTAAAGCCCCAACATAGGATCCCTCCCCTGAAGGATCTAAATGGGTTGATCGGTGACCCACTGATCGCCCTACCGATCAATTCACCGATCGCCCCACCGACTAAGGGTACGATACACCCCTAATGCCACCCTACCGAGACAAAAACTCCCATCCTTCTGGATTTATTAACCCGGTGCAAGACCCCAACATGGGATCCCACCCTGTGGGATCCCAACCGGTTGATCGGTGACCCACCGATTGCCCTATTTATCAATTCAACGATCTTCCCACCGACTAATGGTACGATGCACCCATAGAGCCACCCTACCGAGACAAAAACTTCCATCCATCTGGGTCTATTTCTTGGCATTCGATCATTTCGTTAATGTGACCCATTATGGTTTCATGCGTTTCTATCACAGCGGAAGTAATAAAATATTGAAACGATTACCGTTCACCAGGGTATGTTGAAGAAGATGGATTCTCGCTGGCAGCCTGCGCAGCGTTATGAGAATGGCCATAAATTCTTTATCTAAACAATGATTGGACTGATCTACGCACTTCGATGATCCTATCTTCGACGGCTTTCTGTCAGTATATTGAACATTGAATTCGGAGAACTGTGCAATTTTATGTGAAATTCGCAATGTGGCGGACAGCAGCAGCAAACTACGTTTCGATCTTCTACCGTATATCCCAAGTCGATCTCGACGTCATGTGGGCGATGATCTACGAGATCTCCTCAATTTGCTCTCAACCCTTATCACACGTGAATAATGAATTAGATTAGGGTTCCAGATAAGCTGAGGTGACTTATATACATGGGCTACAGCAGGGACCAGGAGGAGAAATTGGGTTGGGTCTCCATTGGGCTTAAGTATCCAAGCTTAGCCAAAGCTTATACTTAAGTGCAATAATAATAATAATATATTTCACTAAAATATTATTACTGCACTGCCTTTCCAAACCCAAAGTTACGTTTTGGGCTCCTTCTTATTATGAGCCCATTAGTCTCCCCATGTTTAAGATATGCAATGTCCATTAATTAATTAAGTTACTGACAACCCAATTAATTAATATATCATCCAAGAGTAGTACCACTCAACCTCATTATCATGCCGGAATAAATTCACCTGCAGGGTTTACATGATAATCCTTACGAGCTCCTCAAAGGGACATCATCAACCTATGACGGACACAGATTCCTTCTACAATCAACAGCACACCATAGAGATAACACTACTTCCCAACTCACCGAGTTTGTTGATTTAATACATGTAAATCTCACCCATTGATGAATCAAAGAAATACATACTGCCCTATGTGTCGAGGTTATTGTATAGGGATTAAGAGCATGAACTTCCATAATAACAGATATCAAGTTCTTCTCTATAGACAATACAAGTCAAACTATCTCAAGCGGTCCTGCTCAATACACACAAAGTGCACTAATGTGATTCTATAGCCAAAATAAGCTAATGCCAAACCACACTACAACCATCACGATAGAGAGTCCCCGTCTATCTCGGTTGTGAGCATCTGTTTATACTTTATAAGAAAATCGATAATATGATCTTCCACGTGTTGTCACACAACATATTATCTACAGTATAAAGTAAGTGGACTATTGCATCTTGCATATAAATAAATTATAAGACGCAATCATTTGATCATATGTTCTCATTTCAAAATAAATAGTTTAAACATTGTTCATACAAAAAGCTAGACTTTTAGTATACAATCCAACAATCTCCCACTTATACTAAAAGACTATGCTGTCATGTCTTCTGCCATACATCTGATTCCTACTCCCACTGCTTGACCATCAAAAGCTCTCGCCTAAAGGTCATTGTAAATGGATTTACTAGGCTATCATCCGATTCAATCTAGGTGACAACAGCCTTCCCCTCATCATATGATTTCTCGTAATAGGTGGTACTCGCGCTCCATGTGTTTAATTGCCTTATGGACTCATGATTCATTCAAGTTTGCAACTGCACCATTATCATCAAAATAAATTGTGATAACATTGGGCAAACTTAGAAACACTTTAAAGTCCATCATGAAGTCTCTAGAGTCATATAGATACTTTGGCTGCCTCATAGGCTCCAATTTATCGTCTTTCCATGATGGAATCCGGTGTTCGAAATATATTTCTATATAACACTCCTCCATATTATGACTCAACATCCTAAAATTAAACACATAACCTTTGAGGTGGATTTACTGGCGCCCCTCACTGATTTGAAAAATCTGAATCTATGTAACCCACAAGAAGCAGTGAATCTGTTCGGTAAGTCCACATATAATTTCTGGTGCCTTTTCAGCTACTTTAAAATTATGTATTACCACAGTTCAACGTTCTTATTTTGGGTTACCTTGATACCCCCTGTCCATGCGTTTAGCAAAATAGATATCCACACTCGTGCATAGCATTCCTTAGATTAAGCTTCCTTATTCGCCGAATCATAAGGAACCACTTTTATCACCTTTATCTTCTTTTTGTGTCTCATGACACATTTCCTTAGATAAATCCATATGACTGGTACGATGCACCACCGATCAATTCACCGATTGCACCACCGACTAAGGGTACGATGCACCCTTAGATCCATCTTCCCTAATAAAATCACATCCTTCCGGGTCTATTAACCTGATGTAAAGCCCCAACATGGAATCCAACCCTTGGGGGATCCCAACGGGTTGGATCGCCCTACCGATCAATTCACCGATCTTCCCATCGACTAGGAGTACGATGCACCCCTAGAGCCACCCTACAGAGACAAAAGCACCTATCCCTTCGGGTCTACTCTAACCTTCTCAGGCCCAATATTATTCATTCTATTGTCCCTCAGCCCACTTCTAATATTCCCAATCCCAATCTCCCTCCTAAGCCCACTGCTGATAAGCCCTCTGACGATGAGCCCATTATTGCTAATCCTCACTTACTCTCTTCGCAGCCCAGCCCCAACCCCGATCCCAGCACTGAGCCCAACAAACCAAATTATCCCAACCCTCTTTCTTCAAACTGTTTTGCTGCCCTGGCCCAATTGGAACCTCTGTCCTCTCCAGAGGACTTAAGCCCTCAATTTCGTTCGCCCCAAACCCAATCGGTGGATACCTCTCAGTCTACACCTCTATCCATCCCTCCTCAGAGGCACAATAACAAACAGATTTGGAGACCAGTGTTCTCGGGTGAGTCTTCAGACTCCACTGGCCGGAATTTTAAGCACAAGAAAACTAAAGAAGTGGAAGGTCTAAGCACTGTGGAACAGGATCATGATGATAAATTACAGGAATATGGTGATTGGATTAGCAAGAAAATTGCAGAAGAAGGCATCACTTCCTCTGCATACTCTCCATGACATTACTGATTTGGAATGTGCGTGGAATGGGATGCACCCCAACCCACAACGCACTCAAAAAGTTGGTGCGAGAACATGATGTGGCGATTGTGGGCTTATTAGAAACTAAAATTTCCACTTCTTCTGTTGATGTTGTTATTAATAAAGTGTTTCCGGATTGGAATCATATTCACAATCTTGATATTTGTCGTGGGGAAGGATTGTTGTTGTTTGGAATCCTATGCGTCTTCATTTGGAAAATTTTATATTGAGTGATCAATCCATCTCGATGAATGTTCAATGCCTTAAAACTACTAAGGAGTTCTTTATTTCTGTCATCTATGCTTACAACGCTATGTTGCTAGGAGAAGTTTGTGGCAGCATCTCTTTTCCCTCTTTCATTCGAACCCACTCCCATGGATCCTAGGAGGTGTTTTCAACTGTGTAAGATTTGAGGGTGAAAGAAACAGAGCTACACAGAATGTGGGGTCTAGAGAAATGCATGAAATTTGTTCTATAATGGGAGTGGAGGATACTTATTCGACTGGGTGCTTCTTTATATGGTCGAATGGAACTTCATGCTAAAAAATTGATAGAGTGATGACATGCAAGATTTGGAGGAGTATGGGTTGGAATCTTCAAATATTTTTCTCCCACAGGGCACTCAATCTGATCATTGCCCTTCCATCACTTCCTTTCAAAATCTCAGCCCTCACTATATTAGACCCTTCAGATTTTGCAATTTCTGGACTAACTATGATAATTTTATTGCTCTCGTTTCTTCTTATTGGCACGTACATATAGCAGGTACAAAGCAGTTCATCCTTTGCAAGAAGCTGAAAACTCTTAAAATACCATTGAAGGAGTTGCACAAACAGAACTACCATCAGATTTATGAGAGAGTGGCTAGGGGAAAGGAATATCTGCACCATCTCCAGTCTCTATTTATGTCCAGCCTGAATAATCATGACCTACATCAGGACATCAGCGAAAAACTTAAGAAACAAAAGCACTTGGAGGATTGTGAGACTAACTATCTTTTTCAGGTTCTCGAAAAACAAGCACATTAAGAACCAGGATCGCGCCACAAAGTACTTCTATTCTCTCATTCGAAGCAATGAAGAGATGTTTAGTGTGAAAATTTGCATGTTTTAGGGTCCGATTTAGCACCGTTTTGTAGAATTTATGTTAGTATTTTAGTACTAAATGGTTAATTTTTATATATTTACGATATTGGTGCATTTGAGGTGTTATTTCATATTTTTAGGTGGAAAATGGATTAAAAGTGCAAAGTTGGAAAAAGAAAGAAATCGTGAGAGAATGTTGAAAAATGCATGTCCTCTTTGCACAATTTTTCTGTATTGATGTAGATATCCAAATTGATCATGTGATATATGGTTGGAAATCTACTGAAGAGAAGGTCATTTTGGCTAAAGCTGTGCCGAACCTGCACATCTCGTGCCAATTTTGCATGACTCGTTCCCTTCAAATGTTGGACTTTTCATGAGTTCTTTATATGGATAGAAATCAAAGGAAGAGGGGATCGCATGAGCATAAAAATCACATTAATTGAAGCTCGGATGGAGAAGTTATGCTCAAAACCGTGAGGTCGCGCTGCTCCCAGCGAGAATTCTGAAAATTCATGAAAATTTCCCTCTATTTCCTATTTTCTTAGTGGCCAAGTTATTTCCTAATTTAATATCCCACCATATCTTCCATAATTAGATTTTTCCTGATTTTTCAAGATCCCACATCATTTTACTCCTTATTTTATTCTATTCTCACACCTATATATACCCTATTCTCATCACCACATAAAGTGTGAAAAAAACCATAACTCTCTACCACACCTTTTGGGCTACACCATCTTAAACCATCATCTTCCGCCATCCATCTCTACCCTTCACCCGCCTTTCACCCATCACCCTAAATCACGGTGTGCTTGCTTACTTGAGAAGGAGAATAAGAAGGTTCAGAATCACGGAGGAGAGAACAGAGAATCACGCCACATCTAGAGTTTTTTTAATTCTTTCTTACTTTTGGATAATATATGTTAATATCTACCCATGAGTGTTGCCTGTAACATCATGGGCTAGTACTTCTTGGATAGTGCTAGATTCTGAAGGTTAAATTGAATTGAATTGATGACCAAGGCCAGGTTAGGGATACCTACAATAAACTTATTCCTTTATTAGTGTTTTAATTTGAGACTTATATTTTTATCTTATATGATATGTCCTTATTCATGAGTATGTCATTGTCCAATGCATGTTTATGATTATTGCTTGTGTCATAGAAGGAATAATATTTGTCAACCTGTTATGGATGAAGGGGAATCAAACATATAACCTTTATTCATTAGAATAACTAATATTGGACGCCTAATATATTTATTAATTACCATTCTAAATGATTTGGTTTCTTAGATTGCTAGGTGGGAGTTGAGGATTAATTCTTAAGTACCTATAAAGGGAAGTCTAGTGTACTAGCCTTTAATGGAATTTTACATGAAGTACCTAGAAAGGGAGTAAGAATTATTCTTCTGCATCCGAGGGTTTAAACTAGGCTTGCGTGTTAAGTTTACTCTAAAAAAGGAATTAACATAATTAAGTTATCGCCTTCATAAGAACTGCAGGGATTCTAACCGATTGTCCAGTGATTTAATTTGACCAATTTAACTGGATTGCCTAGTGCTGTCTATTTTCTATCTTGAATAAATTCCATATTTAAATTCTTGCTATTTAGCATTTTTTTGTAATTATTTGCTGCAAAGTTAATTTAGGAAATTCACCATAAAAACCAGATTTGTCTTAAAATAGAATAGTCATAATTAGTTTAAATAGTGGATCTATAATTATCCCTTGGGTATGATATTATTTTTACTTGGTCACACGTGAGCTACAACAGATTCCTTACACTTGAGGACACTTACAAAAAGGTGATTAAGGAAATGGCACCGTTGTCGGAGATAATTCCCTATGCTTTGCTATTTAATTCTTTTGTGATTTATTTTAGTTTAGGACGTTAAATTTTTTTTACTGCTTTATTTTTATTTTTATTTTATTATTTGGACATATTCTGACTCTATATTATTTCTGAGGTACAAGAGATGGAATTCTTTGAAAATCAGAATGCTATGGTTCCTCCTCCATGTTACATGGATGAGAGGTACTATGGTTATGATTTTCCAATGAATCAAGTTACTTCTCAATACAATCAAGTCAGATATGAAGATGAATGGTCTTGTGCTTACAATGGAAATTCATATCAACCTCATCAAGAGAACACTTATTCTTCTTCGATCAAAATTTCCCATGGATGATTAGAGCTATTTTCACCTAGATTTTAGTGTCTTTTTATATATGTTTTCGTATTATTTTATCCGTATTTTATATGTTATTTGGTTGTATTTTGTATTTTTATTGAAATGTGTGTGAATGAGCTTAAACTTAAGATTTTTACTTTTTATTGGATGCTAAACATGATAAGGAAGATGTAGGAAAAAGCGGATCTCAATTTGGAGTTGAAACGAGGGAGAACGAGCCAAAACAGTGAAGAAATGCAGGAGCCAGCACACGAGCCGTGTAGCCAACACGGCCCTGTAAGAGTTGGCCGTGTGGCGACATCTAGTCATTCAACACGGGAAACTTCAGGTCGTGTCCAGTTACACGAGTCGAGTCGGGAGCACGAGCCGTGTCGCCAACACGGTCCTGTAAGAAGTGGCCGTATGCCGACATCAGAAGAGCCAACACGACCACACCTGTGCCCGTGTTACAACACACGACTCGTGTTGGCACCACGAGCTGTGTCATCAACACGGCCCTGTAAGGCGAGGCCGTGCGGCAGCATCAGAAGACACAACAAGGCCACCTCGTGGCCGTGTTGCGTAACACGACTCGTGTTGTGTATTTTCCTGCAGAAATTTCCAGATCCTTCTAGAAGCCTCCAAAGGGGTATAAATACCCCTTTATTCAACAATTGGCAGGAGATCCGAAAATCCCATCCTCTACACACACATCACACACCATTTCTTCCATTTTCCACCATCATCTTCATCCACCTTCATCCATTTTGATCCATCTTCATCATCTCCATTAATTCTCCATCAAAACTTCATCCCTTCCATTGGGTGTGAGAGATCTCAAGGAATCAAGAGCTAGAGGTGGAGATCAAGAAGAATAGAAGATTCTCTACAAGAAATTGATAGGGAAGAATCCATTCATTTTGTATTTCTTTAGATCTAAGACTATGGGTATTTGTAATGAATCATTTATTTGTTTTGTTACCCTTATCATGTTAGGCTAATCCCTCTAGTGGGATTAGGAATATGAAGAGCATATTAGATTTATATTATCATGTGGATTAAATTGGTTTTTGATTTAATTGATGTTGATTTCTATTCATGGAGTTTAATTGTCTTGATATTGTGATGGCATGGTTTGTTATTCATGAATGTTTATTGGTTTAATGGATTGTTGATCAATGGATTATTTGTGGTAATTAAATGCTATCATGATGTTCATGTATGTATTGCTTGGAGTGAGACGGAAACGACCCTCTATAGTATTAGGAAGGCATGAATAGACATTGAGTTTGGGTTTGACCAAAAGGATATTTGAATTCAATGAGGGGAACCAATCCATTCGTTGGCCTTAGTACACAAAAAGGGAGAGTTTAATCTAACTAGTACCTAGATGGAAGGGGTTAATATTGGGCTTTGATCTTAAGTGCTTTTGGGAGTCTAAAATGGATCAACAACCTTTGTAACCCGAAAGGGAGCTTAGGATACAATCGTGATCACCCTTAGTCTACATCAATTGAGTTGAATTCCTTTTGCATGATAATATGAATCGAGTGTGCTTGGATATTTCTAATCCCATGTTTTTCCATACTTGAACTTTAGCACCCATTTTCTTTACTTGTCATTTATCTTATTTGCTATCTTATTTACTTGCTACTTGTTTTAGTTGTTAATCAATCTTAAAACCCCCGATCATCTTTACAAAAATAACAATGAACATGAGCTCACGTATTTTGCTAGTGCGAACATAACTCCTTTATTGATTGATAATTTTTCTTGGGATATACTACTACAACGATCGAGTATTCTTGCTCGTGGTGCTAAAAAAATAGCCAAACAAGAAAATGGCGCCGTTGCCAAAGGGGAGTTTGACGGACTAGTCAAGTACTGTGTTATTGTTTTAGTTGTTCTTGATAAGGATTTTTTTTATTTTTTTTATTTATTATTTGTGTTTGTGGTCTCACTCTTTGACTTTTCGTAGGTGTTTTATGATCACAAGATCAAAGGGAAATCAATCGATCATTCCTTTGAATTTGGAGATTGAAAGAACCGCACGACAAAGGAAGCGAGAGAGGCGTAAAGCTAGAAAAGGAACAAAAATGGAGAATCAACGTGGAGAGAATGCTAATTTTAACCCACCCCAAGATCCTTTACAAGATCAAAGGGGGGTACAAGAGGGAGTGCAAGAGAATCAAGCGGAGATAATGAGGAATGTCTTTGCTCAAAATCAAGAGTATATGCAATTGCTTGCCAATCAAGAAGCTCAAAGGATATTTCAACAACAAGAGTTGCCAAGGCCTAGAGCAATTCGGGATTACTTCCAACCGAGAGCCATGCACAATATGGTTCCTCCGGTTCAAGCTAATGATTATGAAATCAAGACCGGATTGATCAACATGGTTAAAGCAAATCAGTTTGGGGGAGGTCCTCTTGAAGACCCGAACACTCATCTATCTACTTTCTTGGAGGTTGCAAATACCGTCAAGATGAAGGGAGTGTCGGAGGATGCTATTCGAATGAGGTTGTTCTCTTTTTCTTTAAGAGACAAGGCTAAAGCATGGTACAATACAATTCCTTTGGGAAGTTGTAATACATGGGAAGATCTTGAGCAAAGGTTCCTAAACAAGTACTTTCCTCCTTCAAAGACGCTCCAATTGAAAAGCCTTATCACTCAATTTAGGCAACTTCCGGATGAAAATTTTTATGAAGCATGGGAACGCTACAAAGAGATGCTCCGAAAGTGTCCTCAACACGATTTTCATGAGAATCAACAAGTGGCTTTCTTTTACCAAGGGTTGAATCAACAAAATCTGATGCATGTAGATGCCTCATCTGGAGGGTCTATATTTGGAGTGGATGCTATGAAAGCCATGGATATTTTTGAAGATATTGCAATGAATGCTTATCAATGGCCTTCTGAGCGAGTAATGGGAGGTTATGCCTTTGGAAAAGTAGCTCAAGTGGAGAGTGTGAACAAAGTGAAGAGTGATAGGTTCCAAAGTGAGGGAATGAAAGAATTCAATGAGAGCATTCAAGCTTTAACAAAGCAATTGAATTTGATCACTCAAGGAGTAACGCAAGGGGGAAGCACAAGTGCTATTGTGAATGATGAGAGCCATGTTATGCAAAGTATAGAGGATGTTTCCTATTTAGATAGGAGAAATTACCAAGGAAATTTTCAACGTCAAGGGAATTTCCAAGGTAATTATCCTTCTATTCAAGTTAATTTTCAAGGAGGGTATCAAGGGCAAGCTCGGGGAAGCAATTTCAATCAATCAAGTGGAAATTATCAAGCTTCGAGGAAGCATGAAAATCTTTCTTACTCTAATCCTCAAGCCGCCGTGTCATATCCTCCGGGATTCGATCCGAGTGCTAAACCACCAAATGGAGAGGGGAAAGCATCGGTGGAAGAGACATTGCTAACATTCATGAAAAAGATGGAGGCTAGAATGGAGGAAAATGAGAAGAAATCCGACAATAGGATGAGAGCTTTTGAGTATCAAATGGGTCAAATTGCTTCTTCCGTGGGATCTCAACACCAACAAGGAAAGTTTCCATCTACCACGGTAACTAATCCTAAAGAAGATTGCAAAACTATCACTCTTAGAAGTGGAAAAGAGTATGAGGAACCTCCTATGCCTAAAGAAGATAGTATTGTCATTGAAAGGAAAGTGGAAAGCAAGGTGGAAGAAGGGTTAGTGCAAGAAGAGATTGAAATGGAGGAAGTAAGCAAGAAAAAAGAAATTGTTGAGCAAAAGAAAGATGAAGAGAAGATAGAGATAATTCCAAAGTGGAAGAAGGCAAAGGAGTTAAGGGAAAAGGAAGTTGAAGTTGAACGAGATAGTTGGGGAATACCCAAGACTCAAGTACCGGTTCCTTTTCCTCAAAGGTTCTTGAAGAAGGGTTTGGATGAGAGGTTCAAAAAGTTTCTTGAAATCTTCAAGAAGATTCAAATCAATATCCCTTTCGCCGATGCTTTGGATCAAATGCCTCATTATGCTCGTTTCTTGAAAGACATCATGGGAAAGTAAAGAAGTCTTGTGGACAATGAAACGGTTAATCTAACCGAAGAGTGTAGTGCCATTCTACAACGGAAACTTCCACAAAAATTGAAGGATCCGGGTAGTTTCATTATACCATGTGAAATTGGAAAGAACAAGAAGAACAAGGCTCTTTGTGACCTCGGTGCAAGTATTAATCTAATGCCTCTCTCCATATTCAAGAAGCTTGGATTAGGTTAAATAAAACCAACTTCCATCACACTTCAATTGGCGGATCGATCTATGACACATCCAAAAGGAGTAGTTGAAGATGTGTTGGTGAAAGTTGATATGTTCGTCTTTCCTGTGGATTTTGTTGTTCTAGATATGGAGGAGGATGAAAATGTGCCATTGATTTTTGGGAGACCGTTTCTTGCTACCGGGAGAGCTCTTATTGATGTCTATAAAGGAGAATTAAAGTTGAGAGTTAATGATGAGGAAGTGGTATTCTCTCTACACAAGGCCATGCAATATCCAATGAATGATGAAGAATGTAAAAGTGTGAATGTTGTAAAGGGAAGTGTCGAGGGGAGTTGGCCTTCCATTGTAACCAAAGATCCACTAGAACTTTGCTTGAGCAATTCTCTATCTCTTTCTAATATTTCTACTACTTCTCTTGATTTAAATGAAGAATTGATTAATTGTTTGCTTGATCTAGGTGATTGTAGTGAAGCTCAAGAGGTTGCAGCTGCCATCTCAAAAGGAAATGAAAAGTTCTTACCACTTAGAGATCCACTCGAGCAAGAAGAGAAAAAGGAAAAGAAGGTGGAGTTGAAGCCTCTACCCGATCATCATACTTATGCCTACCTTGGTGAAAGTGAGACATATCTGGTAATTGTATCATCATCTCTAACCTCTAGTCAACTTGATAAATTGATTAATGTCCTTAAAGAGCATAAGTCGGCTATTGGTTGGTGTATTGATGATTTGAAGGGGATTAGTCCAACAATTTGCATGCATAAGATAAGACTTGAGGATGAAGGGAAAGCTTGTGTTCAAAACCAAAGAAGACTTAATCCTATCATGCAAGAAGTGGTAAAAAAAGAGGTTCTTAAGTGGTTAGATTCGGATATGATCTTTCCTATTAGTGATAGCCCCTATGTGAGCCCGTTGCATGTAGTATCTAAAAAAGGGGGTATGACTATAGTGAAGACCGACAAAAATGAGACCATAGCCACTAGGACGGTGACGGGATGGCGTGTGTGTGTTGATTATAGGAAGCTTAATGAAAACACACGTAAAGATCACTTCCCCTTACCTTTCTTGGATCAAATGTTGGATAGGTTGGCCGGGTATGAGTTCTATTGCTTTCTTGATGGGTATTCCGGGTATAACGAAATTCTCATAGCACCCGAAGACCAAGAAAAGACCGCTTTCACTTGTCCTTATGGAATATTTGCTTTTCGAAGATTGCCATTCGGACTTTGCAATGCACCGGCCACCTTTCAAAGGTGTATGATGGCAATCTTTGAAGGATTAATTGAGAATATAATGGAAGTGTTCATGGATGACTTTTCGGTGTTTGGTTCTTCTTTTGATAGTTGTTTGTCTAACCTTGCTATTGTTTTGAAGCGATGTCAAGACACTAATTTAGTGTTGAATTGGGAGAAGTGCCACTTCATGGTAAATGATGGCATTGTACTTGGACATCACATCTCTTCAAAGGGATTGCAAGTTGACCGAGCCAAAGTAGTTGCTATAGAGAAGCTTCCACCGCCAACAAATGAGAAGGGAGTACGATCGTTCCTTGGTCATGCCGGGTTCTATCGTAGATTCATCAAGGATTTTTCTTCATTTTCTAAACCTCTATCTCATCTCCTTGAAAAAGATGTGCCATTCAAGTTTGATGATAATTGTTTAAATGCTTTTCAGGTGCTAAAGGAAGCTTTGATTTCATCACCCATCTTGATCACCCCCGATTGGAAGGAGCCATTTATATTGATGTGTGATGCAAGTGATGTGGCTCTTGGAGTGGTTTTGGGGCAACTAAGAGAGAAAAAATTCCGAGCTATTTACTATGCAAGCAAGACATTTGATGCGGCTCAAAGGAACTACACTACTACCGAAAAAGAGTTTTTGGCGGTAGTATACGCATTTGATAAGTTTCGTCCTTATTTGGTAGGAACGAAAACTATTGTATACACCGACCATGCCGCTATCAAGTATCTCATGGCAAAGAAGGATGCAAAGCCAAGGGTGATAAGATGGGTACTACTTCTTCAAGAATTTGATATTGAAGTGAGAGATAAGAAGGGCACGGAAAATGTGATAGCCGACCATCTTTCAAGGTTAGAGTCGAGGGAGCATTGTGAAAGTACTTATGAGTTAATCAAGGAGGTTTTCCCCGATGAAGAAATCTTGGAGTGTGATTGCTATCAAATTGAGGCTTTAGTGGAGCAAGAAGGAAGCCCGTGGTATGCGGACTATGTGAATTACTTGGCTAGTGGAAAGAGGCCTTATGAGCTTAATAAGTATCAATCCAAGAAGTTCTTTCATGATGTTAAAAGTTACTTGTGGGATGATCCATTCTTGTACAAGATGTGTAATGATTCTCTTGTGCGAAGATGTGTGCCCGAGGAAGAATGGAATAGTGTGTTGGAGTTTTGCCACTCTTCAGCTAGTGGAGGCCATTTTGGAGCTCAAAAGACCGCTGCAAAAATCTTACAATCGGGGTTGTATTGGCCATTTTTGTTCAAGAGTTGTAAGAAATTTGTAGAAGGTTGTGATCGGTGTCAAAGGATGGGAGGAATCTCCAAGTGGGATGAGATGCCCCTTAAGAGCTTTCAAGAATTGGAGATATTTGATGTGTGGGGCATCGATTTCATGGGACCATTTCCTCAATCTAATGGATTCCTATACATCCTATTGGCGGTCGACTATGTCTCGAAATGGGTTGAGGCCATACCTTCAAGAACAAGTGATGCTAGAGTGGTCATGGGGTTTCTAAAGAAGCATATCTTCACAAGATCTGAAGTACCTAGAGTGTTGGTAAGTGATGGGGGTAGTCACTTCATAAATAAGCTCATGGAGAACATTCTCAAGACTTATGGAGTGAAGCATCGAGTGTCTACTCCGTATCACCCTCAAACGAATGGTCAAGCTAAAATTTCTAATCGACAAATCAAACAAGTCTTGGAGAAAACAGTGAGTGTGAGTAGAAAGGATTGGTCAAATAAACTTGATGATGCATTGTGGGCCTTTCGAACCGCATTCAAGACCACTCTTGGTATGTCTCCTTTTCAAATTGTCTATGGCAAGTCTTGCCATCTTCCTGTGGAGTTAGAGCATAAAGCTTATTGGGCCATTAAGAAGTTGAATTTTGACATGACAGCTTCGAAGAAGGTAAGATTCTTACAATTGAATGAGCTTGAGGAATTTAGAGAAAATGCTTATGAAAACTCAAGGATTTTTAAGGAGAAAACCAAGAGGTGGCATGATGCTCGTTTGAGGAAGAAGAGCTTTGAAAAGGGTGAGAAGGTGTTGGTATTCAATTCTCGACTAAGACTTTTCCCGGGCCAGTTGAAGTCCAAATGGAGAGGACCTTATATGGTAAAGGAAGTACTTGATGGGGGAGCTCTAAAGGTTATGGATGATAACGGGGGAGAGTTCTTGGTCAATGGTCATCGTGTGAAGCACTATGTGGATCCATCACAAAGGGAGACCCTCTTTGTGGATGCTTTATTTGAAAGATGAGCTCAAAATTCGTCTAGCTTGAAGACGTTAAACTTAGCGCTCGATGGGAGGCACCCCATCACTATCTTTATTGCTTTGTTTTTGTTGCTTGTTTGTTTTGGACTTGTAGGTTGATTGTACTCATGGAGAAAAATGCTAATTGAAGAAAAGAGAAATGCTTCATGGATTCAAGTTGACATATTCCACAACTTGTTGCAAACTTAATTCGTGACTCTTGTCTCGAGTTAAGTTTGGGGGGTGCTAGTGCGTGGTGGACATAGCTTGAGTCATGTGGAGGCGGTTACTTCTCAACAAGAAGATCATCAAAGGAAACTACAAGGGTAAGTCTCACCACTTTTTGCAAACTTAAGTCTCAACTCTTGTTTCGATTTAAGTTTGGGGGGAGAGTGTGTGGTGTGACTCACCACTTGAGTATCACTCTTGTAAAATTTTTAAAATTTTTCTCATGAGTATTGGTTGATTTTGGCATGATTGGTGGTGTTGAAGTGCATGATAGTCCATATTTATAATGAAATTGTTGAAATAATGGTGTTTGTTGAGTGTTTGAGCATGAATGAGAGGTATTGGAAGCATGATGGAGCTTGGAGCTAACGCTTTCCTTACCAAATGCCTATCGAGGGAGTACTCTACACCTTATCATTTTATTACTTGAAATGATTTGATTTTGATTTGGATTGTTGTGACTAGCATGCTACTTCATTTGTTATGTTTATGGGAGGTTTACTTTCGTAACTTAGGATTTCCTTTTCAATAAAGGTTGGGATGAATGTGTGCTTAATTTTCTTATGGATGATGGTATTTTGTGTTTTTGCATGTTTTGTGTTTTTGTTGTGTCTTGTTTGTTGAGTCCTTATTTTTATGTTTGGTGTGTATTTTCATTCTTGTCTTGGGATGTTTGGTGGTTTGTTTAGGGATGTCGTGAGTCATTTTTGAATGTGAGTGATGATAGGTTGTGGTGATAAGTGATGACAAATTATGATTAAGAATCTCTACACTTTCAAATTGTGACATGTTTTACTTAACTTGTTCAATTTTGAGATGAATGTGGTGTAATAAGTTCCTTAAGGTCCGAGCACAAGCTTGTGAGCATTTGAGCCTCAACCATGCACACATGGTATTTCTTCATGAGTGGATCGGTTGTGTTTGATAAGTTAGAACTTGCTCAAGGACTATAGGAACGAGCCCAATTAGTGGAGATTGGTGAAATGATCTAAGGTCATCCTTGTTATTATAGTCATTGCCATATATGTTCCCTACCATGAACATCATCCTTAGTTAACCACTTTGAGCCTATAAGCCTATTTCTTGTGAATTTAGCACATTTCAAGCCTTAATTACCCATTCAAGCTTATATATACCTTTATGTGGGTGATTGAGGAGATGGTAGCTAGAAAGGATTGATTGATTAGCAAAAGAAGAAAAGGGAATGGTAAACAAGCAAAGAAAAGGATGAAAAGAGCAAAAGTAAAAAGGCACATGCAACCTCAAAGTTAGAAAAGGAGCAAAGCAACATCAAAATGCTCAAGTAAACAAAATTCAAAGATAGGAAGCATGCATCAAAAGAAGCTCAATCCAAGGAAAGTTAATGAATAGTGCTTTAGATTGTAAAGATAAGAAAGGAAGAAAGAAAAGTGGAGAAGTTGAGGAAATTGGCCATCTCTTTGATTACTTACACTTGTTGAGTCACTCTTATCCATATACTTCCTACCCTACCAAAGAGCCTATCATTACATCCTAATTAAAGACCTTTTTGATCATTAATTGAAACTTTGGTGGTTTGTGAATATAGTCCGCGAGCAAGCTTATAGCGAGTCGAGCCAATCGATTAATGAGTGTGATTTACCCTATTTCAAAAGAGTGTTGAGAGACATCAATATCCATTGTGAGGCTTGGACTTAAAAGGAACTATATTACACTTTATTCTCTTTTGATTGAACTTGTTAATTTCTCATGTCATGATTTTAATGTTGTAGGATGACTTAGCATAGTTTGTTGTTATTATTGCTAACGATGTGTTATTGCTTATATTCGTTTAGTCTTATCTAGGTGAAAATTTCTCCTTTTGATTTGTCATTTTCGTTGCTCGGGGACGAGCAACACCTTAAGTTTGGGGGGTTGATTAGAGCTATTTTCACCTAGATTTTTTTTATATGTTTTCGTATTATTTTATCCGTATTTTATATGTTATTTGGTTGTGTTTTGTATTTTTATTGAAATGTGTGTGAATGAGCTTAAACTTAAGATTTTTATTGGATGCTAAACATGATAAGGAAGATGTAGGAAAAAGCGGATCTCAATTTGGAGTTGAAACGAGGGAGAACGAGCCAAAACAGTGAAGAAATGCAGGAGCCAGCACACGAGCCGTGTAGCCAACACGGCCCTGTAAGAGTTGGCCGTGTGGCGACATCTAGTCATTCAACACGGGAAACTTCAGGTCGTGTCCAGTTGCACGAGTCGAGTCGGGAGCACGAGCCGTGTCGCCAACACGGCCCTGTAAGAAGTGGTCGTGTGCCGACATCAGAAGAGCCAACACGACCACACCTGTGCCCGTGTTACAACACACGACTCGTGTTGGCAGCACGAGCCATGTCATCAACACGGCCCTGTAAGGCGAGGCCGTGCGGCAGCATCAGAAGACACAACACGGCCACCTCGTGGCCGTGTTGCGTAACACGAATCGTGTTGTGTATTTTCCTGCAGAAATTTTCAGATTCTTCTAGAAGCCTCCAAAGGGGTATAAATACCCCTTTATTCAACAATTGGCAGGAGATCCGAAAATCCCATCCTCTACACACACATCACACATCATTTCTTCCATTTTCCACCATCATCTTCATCCACCTTCATCCATTTTGATCCATCTTCATCATCTCCATTAATTCTCCATCAAAACTTCATCCCTTCCATTGGGTGTGAGAGATCTCAAGGAATCAAGAGCTAGAGGTGGAGATCAAGAAGAATAGAAGATTCTCTACAAGAAATTGATAGGGAAGAATCCATTCATTTTGTATTTCTTTAGATCTAAGACTATGGGTATTTGTAATGAATCATTTATTTGTTTTGTTACCCTTATCATGTTAGGCTAATCCCTCTAGTGGGATTAGGAATATGAAGAGCATATTAGATTTATATTATCATGTGGATTAAATTGGTTTTTGATTTAATTGATGTTGATTTCTATTCATGGAGTTTAATTGTCTTGATATTGTTATGGCATGGTTTGTTATTCATGAATGTTTATTGGTTTAATGGATTGTTGATCAATGGATTATTTGTGGTAATTAAATGCTATCATGATGTTCATGTATGTATTGCGTGGAGTGAGACGGAAACGACCCTCTATAGTATTAGGAAGGCATGAATAGACATTGAGTTTGGGTTTGACCGAAAGGATATTTGAATTCAATGAGGGGAACCAATCCATTCGTTGGCCTTAGTACACAAAAAGGGAGAGTTTAATCTAACTAGTACCTAGATGGAAGGGGTTAATATTGGGCTTTGATCTTAAGTGCTTTTGGGAGTCTAAAATGGATCAACAACATTTGTAACCCGAAAGGGAGCTTAGGATACAATCGTGATCACCTTTAGTCTACATCAATTGAGTTGAATTCCTTTTGCATGATAATATGAATCGAGTGTGCTTGGATGTTTCTAATCCCATGTTTTTCCATACTTGAACTTTAGCACCCATTTTCTTTACTTGTCATTTATCTTATTTGCTATCTTATTTACTTGCTACTTGTTTTAGTTGTTAATCAATCTTAAAACCCCTGATCATCTTTACAAAAACAACAATGAACATGAGCTCACGTATTTTGCTAGTCCGAACATAACTCCTTTATGGATTGATAATTTTTCTTGGGATATACTACTACAACGATCGAGTATTCTTGCTCGTGAGTGCTAAAAAAATAGGCAAACAATGGATCCGAGAATTTATTTGAAGAGTTGAAGAAGCAACAAGAAGAGATGAAGAAGCAGCTAGAAGAGAGACAAAAGAGTTTGGATTTTCTTATGCTCCTTTTACGTCAACAAGAGGAAAGAGTAGAGGTTGAAGAAGGGTTTGAGGAAGAAACTGTTGTTCTATTGTGCAGTGGAATGCAGTCTGAAGGTCCTAAGTTGTCGTTTAAAGAGTGTAAAAGCAATGACGTAATAGATGAAACCGTTGTGGAGAGCTTACCCATAATCCTGTCTAAGGATCCATTAGAAACAAGCCTAAGTGAATATCTTACTCTTCCCACTACTATTACTGAAGATTTTTCTAATGAACTTTCTGTTGAATTCCTTGAATGCTTACATGAATCAAATAATTGCAGGGACTTAAAAGGAGAAGAAGCAAGAGTTGAGGAACTAAAGTTGAAGGAGCGATTCCTTTCACTCGAGGAGGAAGTTACCAAGCACCTAAAGAAGAAAAAGGTAGAGGAAGAAGATAAAGAAGAAGAGCAATGTCAAGAAACTACTGAAGATGACTTGAAGAATGAAATGAGCATTTCTAAACCTTTAAATTCTTTAAGTTGCATTGAATTAGATGATATTGTTTTTATTGATTTTGTTTTACCTAATGATTCTTCTCATGTTCTTATGGACAAGGTGTTAGAAGAGAAATTAGGAATGTTTGTTAGAAGAAAGAATAAGTGGTGGAGTAGAATTGAAAGGTTGATGAGATATGATCAAAACATGGTTGGCAAAGTTAAGATAAATTTTAAGAATGCCAACGAGGCCATCCCTTGCCACAAGTACATGATTGATGAAGATTAGAGTACGATGGCAAGGATGAAAGATATCCATGGCCATTCCGATGAGCCTATTGATTTACGTCGAGCTCTAAGACGTTAAACATGAGCATTCTGTCATGACTCTCCGACGTTAAATATGAGCGCCTATTGGGGCTTACCATCCTCTTTTATTACTTTAATGTTTTTGTTTGGTGTAGAAAATTTTATTAGGTGCTTCTTTATCTATGGTATTCACTTTTTACAAACTTAGTTTCTCACATAGTTTGAACTAAGTTTCGGGGGGGTGGACGTGCTTCCCAATGTCTTGAAGCATGACTTGTTCGTATGTTCTCAACACACAATTTAATCCCCAAGTGTGAAGGATATCAATTGTAGTTTCGAAGGTGACCAAGTTATTATCGTACCCAAGGGACGGATAAATATCAATTCAATTATACTCTAGTAAACTAGGAATATTTGGAAATATAATAATGTTGAAATTGAGTAGGAACTATTAATCGAAATAACAAAAGAAAAGATAGAAGGTTGTGGTCAAGTAAGATGATAGTTCGTCAGGTCATCCGATTTCATTCATTAATTCATACTTTTGTGTGTCGATGTCCGACTCTGCCTTGTGGTTTCACTAACTCATGCAAATCTACTCTATAGACACAAGTAGATAAGCGTTTGACACGTGTGAATATCCTCGGAGCAAGATGTATACTTTACCCCCCTTTCTAGGTACTATCATAATTAATTATTTCCCGTGCACTTAGTACTCTAACCCGATTTGATCTCCCTTTGTAGGTACTATAAAGTTATACTCTTTATCCTACTTGTTAACCCGAATTCAATTCAATTAACAAACATTCATATAAGACGGTTCTAATAAGACTTATGAATCCCTTCACTTAGAATTATAACAATGAACCATGCTCATTAGTGAACGCACTCAACCAATAACCATGTTATGCATTCAGACTTTACACAACAATTATTGATGCACAAAACAACTATGAGTATGGATTAAAAACGTGCAATCTTATATAAACTAAACCACAAGTAGTGTTGTACGGAGTATACACACGAAATACAAATTTAACTCATGAAACCTTCATAACCCTAGAACTACCGAAGTGGCTCTAGCCCATGATTGATCTAGGAACAATCATGGTTAGATAGACCGATCTTACTTGAATCTCCAGCCGATCCTCTGTCTCAGCCCTCCGGGTGGTAGAAGATTGTCTCCTCCAACCCACGTCTTCTTATCTCCTTATGATTCTCGATCAAAAGCTCTTTTTCTTGGACTGCATGAGCCTTTTTTTTATAGTTGTAATAACGTCTCTAGGGCTTGGAATGGGCTTTTCAAGTGATCCCATACGTTTTGGCCTCGAAAAATCTGGATAAGGTAAGTTTCCGCACGTAGGTTCGACCTTGTCAAACAGGTCAAACCACTAGCCACAGGTCGAACCCTAAGTCGAACCCCGCTACTGGAAGAATTCTGCACTGGTTCGACCTCTTGAACAAGTCGAACCTCTCAGGACTTGGTCGAACCCCAGGTCGAACCTCATCACTGGTCAATTTCTGCTCTTGGTTCGGCCAACCATCAGGTCAAACTCCCAACATCGTGGTCGAACCCAGCTTCTCACGAACTGGTTCGACCATGGTTTGACCTGATGAATAGGTCGAACCCCTCAAGTCGTGGTCGAACCTACTTCCTGCACTTCTCCAACACTTGTTCAACCTGCTGGAGAGGTCGAACCCTCCTCCAACAGGTCGAACCCACCTCTTTTCTTGGTAGTTCGCATGGTCTCGACTTCGTCTCTTCGATTCTTGGCACTTCCACTCTGTTTTTGCTATGAAAACCACTCAAATAGCTCCACCAACACTTGATTCATGCTAATTCACAATATATATAGGTTTTCCACCTATTTCCATATCAAAACTCTCCAAAACTAGCACAAAACTTGGTGCCAAACTTGTGAATTTACACACTCATCAAACCCCCAAACTTACATGTTGCTCGTCCCGAGGCAACCAAATCAAACCACAGGAGTCGTGTATAATTCACCAAGATAAAGTACAACACATATCACACATGCAACTTCATTAAATCAAACAAGTATTAATTGCTTCATATATATCACTCATGCCAAACCAATCCAATCACACACCATTCGGAGTACTAAGTAATCTAGCTCACAAGATAAGTATTTATTCGCTTTCACTTAAGTGCGTGAGGCACTATATAGGTTAATATAAACACTCATATCAATCCATATTTACGTGTAACCATAAGCTTGGCAAAAGTCTCAAAAATCAACTTATAATCAACTCTTCACTAGGATCACAAAGGACTTGTTTTTGGGTTATAATGTTGGCTCTTTGGAAAAAGGTAGGAAAATTTAGGTAAAGTGACTTAAGACACTAGTAGAGAGTTACCTTGGAGGTTCTTGATTTCTACTTCTTGCTGCAATATCTCCTCCAACTTCTCCTCTTCTTTTCATAGATTTTCCTTCTTTTTCGTGCATCAACATCATCTCTTTAGACAATTTGGGTACCAGTTTTAGGCACTACCCTTCTTCTTTTGTATAGGCCATCAGCTGCTAAGCTTCATGCACTAAGTATAAAATCTATCGGGGTACTGATAGGGGTTTTCTCAACATACAAATTAATCCTCAAGTATAAGGATATCAATTGTAGTCGCGAAGATGACCAAGTTACAATATCGAACCCACGGGACGACTAAATATCAATTTTGTGATCTTCTAGTATATTTTAGACTATGTTGGTAATTGTAAAGGTTTAATGGATAGTAACTTCTAATCGAATTAACAAAAGAAATAGCAAAAGTAGAGAGAAGTGAGTTGTGATCAATAAGAATGATAGGTAGTTCATTGGGTCATCCAGTTTCACTAGCAATTCGTATTTTCGTATGATGATGTCCGACTCTGCCCTGTGGTTTGTGGACGCATCACTAGACCATGCAAGTTTACTCTATAGACACAAGTAAATATGCGCTTGACACGTGTGAATAACATCGGAGCAAGAGATATGCTTCATCCCCCTTTCTAGGTACTACCATAATCCATTATCTTCTACGTCTAGAATCTAACCCGATTTGATCTCCCTTTTTAGGTACTATAAAGTTATACTCTTCATCCTATTCATCAACCCGAATTCAATTCAATTCATGAATATTCATATAAGACAGTTCTAATAATACTTCGGAATCCCTTCACTTAGAATTATAACAATAAACCCTGCTCAGTAGTGAACGCACTCAATCAATAACCATGTTATGTATTCAGACTCTACACAACGATCATTGATGCACAAAACGACTATGAGTATGGATTAAATATGCAATCTTATATAAAACAAACCACAGGTAGTGTTGTACGGAGTTTTACACACGAAACACGAATTACATCATGAAACTTTCATAACCCTAGAACTACCACGGTGGTTCTAGCCCATGATTGATCTAGGAACAATCATGGTTAGATTAATCATTCTTACTTGAACCTTCAGTGAACCTCTGTCACAGCCCTCCGAATGGATCACCACCTCTACTCTTGTCTCTCCTACGATTGACGATCAAAAGCTCTCTTTATTCTCTGTATGAGCCTCCTTTTATACTTGTAATCACGTCTCTAGGGCTTGGAATGGGCTTTCTAAGTGATCTCACGCGTTTCGGCCTCGAAAATCCGGATAAGGTAAGTTCTCGCACACAGGTTCGACCACGTCAAGCAGGTCGAACCCCGAGCCACAGGTCGAACCCCAGGTCGAACCCCGCTACTGGAAGAATTCTGCACAGGTTCGACCTTCTGGACAGGTTGAACCACTTAGGTTTTGGTCGAACCCCAGGTCGAACCTCAGCACTGGACAACTCTTGCCCCCGATTCGACCAACGGGCAAGTCGAACCCCAACATCGTGGTCGAATCCTCCTTCTTGCAAACTGCTTCGACCATGGTTCGACCTGATGGCCAGGTCGAACCAACTGAGTCATGGTCGAACCCTTCTCTGTATTGTCCAGCAACATTGGTTCGACCTGCTGGAGAGGTCGAACCCTCCACCAGCCAGGTCGAACCCACCTACTTCTTGGGCGGTTCGCGTGGCTTCGACTCCGTCTCTTCGATTCTTGGCTCTTTCACTCCGTTTTTACTAAGAAAACACTCAAATAGCTCCACTAACATCTGATTCATGCTATTTCACAATATATATAGGTTTTCCACCTATGTCCACATCAAAACTCTCCAAAACTAGCACAAAACATAGCGCCAAACTTGTGAATTTACACACTCATCAAACCCCCAAACTTACATATTGCTCGTCCCGAGGCAACCAATTTAAACCACAGGAGTCGTGTATAATTCAACAAGATCAAGTACAACACATATTACACATGCCACTTCATTGAATCAAACAAGAATTACTTGCATCAAATATGTCACTCATGTAAAATCAATCTAATCACACACCATTCGGAGCGCTAAGTAATCTCACTGACAAGATAAGTCTTTACTCTCATTCACTCGTGCGTGAGGCACTATAGGCTAGTATAAACACTCATATCAATTCATATTCACGCGTAACCATAAGCTTGGCAAAGGTCTCAGAAATCAACTTACATTAGATTAACACTAGGATCACAAAGGACTTGTTTCTAGGTTGTAATGTTGGCTCTTTGGAAAGGGTAGGAAAATTTGATCATAGTAACTTAATACACTAGTAGAGAGTTACCTTGGAGGTTCTTGATTTCCCATTCGGCTTCATATTCTCCTCCAATTCTTCTCTTGCACTTGCAATTATCAATTTTCCTTCTCTTCCTTGCATCAACATCATTCTTCTTTTAATTGCTCGGGTACCAGTTATAGGCACTACCCTTCTCGAACATCGTTCGGCTGTTTCTTAGAAACTTCAAGTCCCATGTATAAGCAATTCGGGGTACCAATTTTAGGCACTATCCCTAACAAGATTTAACCATGCATATTTCTTACCGAACCTCATTCCATCTTCCCTTTGTTCCACACTCATTCACCTTATTCTCTCTACCAATGGATAGGGTATTTTCAAAGCTCAAATAAGGTAATTAAAGCTCGTATATCTCGCTTGCCAAAGAAAAAGCTTTTAAAAGGCTCAAACAGGGCTACCAAAGATTTATAAGATCATTAGGAAAGGTGAAATTTGGCTAAGTGACTCAATTAATCAAAAATGGCCTAAGATCATATCCTAATATTTCATCAATTGTAAGTTTCACACAAGACTCCAAGCCAAGTTCTAGAATACGTTCATACGAATGATTCTCTCAAGAATAAACTATCATGATTAATCATGATGAAGGCTCAAATCCTCACATAGGTAATCAATTCCTAATACTCCTCATAGCACATAATCAAAATCAATTCCTCATGAATTCCATATACTTAACAAATTATTCATGCTCTTTCCAAATGAAAATAAACACGTAAACATATGAATGCACATAATCAACACCCATACAGAGCAACGATACAAGATCAACTATATCAAGTACATTCCACTCACACATGAATCACACCCCAATCTGTAAAAATAAAAAGAAGAATGGGAGATAAGATGAATCGGAGAAACCAAAAGAAAACCTGAAACTACTCCTTAGGAGCATCATCATCCTCATCATCATCGTCATCCTCATCCATTCTATTTTCCACAGCTCGGCACAAACTGGTAATGTGTTTGTCCATCATATCAACTCGACTACTCACTCTACCAACACGCTCATCCAAGGCAGAATACCTTTCGTTCAGCGTGGCGTAGTTGGCGTTAGCGAGCGCGAGTTGCCTGTTCGTCTCTTGTTGTGTAGCTACCACCGCGATCAGCTGCTCATGAATTAAGCGAAGCTGCTCCCGAGTACCTGGAACTGCTCGCCGCTGCTGCGGTTCTGGAGCATGCTGAGGCGCATCATGCTGCTCTCCTTCCGGAATCTCCATCTCCGGCTGCTCCTCTACCTGATCCTCCTCTTCAGACTGCTGTGGCTGAGGTGGACGGAACTCTCCTCGATCAACAATCTGCTGTAACTCAGCCATCCTTCCCTCAGCACACATCTGTGCTACCGCTCTCCAATCACCCCCCGACTTCGCTGCCACAGATAAAGCGGTGTGTCCTAGAGAATTCATTAGTCTATTCCTTGCTTCCCGAATAGTTGTCAAGTTGCTCACGTCGAAGGGGAATATAAATTCGAAAGGCTTGACACCTCTCGTGAAAAACCAATCTCCATTTCTAAAATGGGCAAACCCTCCCTTCGCGCACGTGCTCATAATCAAATCGGGTTCTCCTTCTACTGGTGTAATGCCGGTGAGGTCCAAGTTGTAATGCTCAGCCAAAATCGTCAATAACCCTCCAATATTCACCTTTTGAAAACCAATGGTCTTGAATCGATTCAGCTGCGCAATAAAATAGGCTCCAACGTTGAACTTCACTCCGTGCAACATACACCACAAGGCATATAACTCTCCTCTAGACACAACACTGCCCTCCGAGCGGGCGAACAACGTGTTGCTCAGGATGCGGTCCATGTACCTCAAGACAGGGTTCTTTATTGCGGAAGCACGAGCCTGTCTAGTCTTGTAATCACGAATCTCCCCCGTGATCTCCCTCCAAAATCGCTTTACACCGAATGCAGCACTTTCTAAACGAGGGATCTCCAAAGGTGTCTCAAACAGCTCGTTGAAATCCTCAGACGTCCATCTCCTACTCACTCCACCAAGCTGAAACGTACACCGATAGGGGTATCCAAGCGGGTCCTTCTCCATCTCAAACGAACAAACCACTTCCGCTGTAACATGGAAGTACGTCGGCCTCTTCAGCTCCATGAATCTTCGGATCCCTACTTGATCAAACATCCAAAATATATCATCCCCTATTATCATTATCCTCATCACTTCATCATCTTGGTATCGAGTGCGAGCTATCTTGTCTGAAACTTCTTCCCACTTCTCTTTAATCTCATCCCAACCTTGCATCCTAATCTTGAAGTTATCAGGCAAACGGTCTTGTAACCTCAGTTTTCTTGTCACTTTGTCCAAGTTTGAAGGCCTGTCATGCCTCTTCTTTGATCTCTCCTCCTCTGCTTTTCCTTTCCCTTTGCTTGATACTTGTCCCTTTCCTGAAAACAAATACTTCAATCCAACCAACAAGACAAGAAAGCAAGTATTGTACTAGCACATCACATACTCTACTCAAGACTTCAAGCATCAATGCATATTCATACAAACTATCATCTCAACACCACTTGCTTATTCAACATTTTCAAAACATCTTCAATTATACCTTCTTTAATCATCAAAACAGAACCAACAAGCATGCATTAAGCAATTCAAGTAATTCAATCAAAAATTCAACATGCTTTCCTCCATAAACTACTTTAATTCTATCAATTTCAACCAAATCAACATGCTCATTCTATGATATATTCTATATCCTTGATTAATTCACATAAAAATCCAAGTTCTATCAATAATCAATCAACCACAATCCAAGAAACAAGAATTCATATGAAACCAATCAAAATATCAACATTCACCATAAAATTCAACCATACTCAACATCAATTCTCTATTACACATCAAATTGCTTACCTAAACCTTCAATCCTAGAGTAATTAAGTTGGAAAAAACATACCTTGTGACTTGCCCATGGTGAAAATCCGATCGAAAACACAAAACACCCAGAAACGCGATTTCAGCCCTAACTTGCGACGAAATCCGCCCAAATCCGCGACCAAATCGATAATTCAAGGTGTAATGTTGTGTAATCGGTGCGAAATCAAGTGTAATTGAAGAATTTGTGCAAGGGTGTAGAGGTTCGAAGAGGGTTCGAGGTTTGATGTTTCGAAAAAGTGATCGAACCCCTCTGAAAATTCGAACTTAAAACGCGTACCTGGCTTGGTTCGACCTCGGGTTCGACCACCTGTACTGGTCGAACCATGGATGGCGAGGTCGAACATCTCTTCTGGACAAACAATCTTCTTGGTTCGACCAGGGGTTCGACTTGCTAAACAGGTCGAACCTTTCATGAATTGGTCGAACCTCTCTTCTGGAAAACAGAGTGCTTCCGACTGACGGGTTCGACCTTAGGTTCGACCCCATGATCAGGTCGAACCACTATAGCTTTGGTCGAACCTCCTCTCTGGACAACTTTCAATGTCAGGTTCGACCATAGGTTCGACGTCATGGTCAGGTCGAACCACTATGGCTTTGGTCGAACCTCCTCTCTGGACAACTTTCAACGCCGGTTCGACTTCCTCTGCTTTTGTTCGACCTCTGGCTCTGGTCGAACCACTGCTAGACTTGGTTGAACCTACCTCCTGATTTCCAAAACTGAGTGTTCTTCATTCACTACATACTTCAAACTTCAACACAACCTCATTAGGTATAATCTAGAGCACAACTTCAGAAATTGTTCCACATAATATCATTCATGAGTATCTCCGTATAAGAAAAACACAACCAAAAACTACTGAACATTAGGCAAATTGTAAAAAATCGTCACATCAAAATCGATTAAAATTTCAACATGGCCGCAAAAACCAATTCCCCTAACAAACAATACAAAGAAAAGATTATACTCTTAATGCTTCAATGAGGTAATAACATCACACCCCCCCCAAACTTAGTAAAAACGTAAGTCGAAACTAAGTTTGAAAAGAGATGTAATTGCCTATTGGTAAGCATCTTAAATACAAAAATTTCTTACTCACACGAAAAAAATAAAGCAATAAAACGGAAGGGCAAGCCCCCAACAGGCGCTCATGTTTAACGTCGTAGAGTCACGACGGTACCAAATCAGAACAAGGTATCATCAAAAATGACACACGCATCATCCGGCGACCTATAATGCTTCAATCGATGCCCATTCGCCGCGATAACGTCACCATCTTTGTCAATAAGCTCATAACTCCCCCCTCCTAAGGCTCGATGAATCATGAACGGTCCCGTCCACTTAGACTTCAACTTGCCTGCAAAGAGCTTTAAACGAGAGTTAAAAAGTAGTACCTCATCTCCTTGCTTGAACTCCTTGTACGAAATTTTAGAATCATGCCACCTCTTCATTCTTTCCTTATAAATCTCTGAATTCTTGAAAGCACGACTCCTAAACTCATCCAATTGATTCATGTGAGTTAGCCTCAACTCCTTCACATCCCTAAGGGTCAAGTTCAAGCGACGCAAAGCCCAAAACGCTTTGTGTTGGATTTCTACGGGTAAGTGGCACGGCTTCCCATAGACAATTTGATACGGTGACATATCTAATACCATCTTGTAAGCGGTCCGGAACCCCCATAACACATCATCAAGCTTCATAGCCCAATCTTTTCGATTAGTTCCTACCACTTTCTCCAGAATTTGCTTTACTTGATGGTTGGAGACCTCCGCCTGCCCATTGGCTTGCGGATGATAGGGTGTAGTAACCCTATGCCTAACACCATAATCCTTAAGCACCTTCTCCAGAAATTTATTGACGAAGTGGGAACCTCCATCACTAACTAATGCTCTCGGAACTCCATAACGGGCAAAAATATGTTTCTTTAGGAAAGATAACACAACTTTCGAATCATTAACACGAGTAGGAATTGCTTCCACCCACTTCGAAACATAATCCACCACAAGAAGAATGTAGAGAAACCCATTCGACGGGGGAAAAGGTCCCATAAAATCAATCCCCCATACATCAAATATCTCCACGACTATGCTAGGCTGCAATGGCATCTCATCTCTCCTACCTATATTACCCATGCGCTGGCATCTATCGCAAGACGCCACATAGCTCTCACTATCTCTAAACAAAGTAGGCCAATAAAGAGCGGATTGAAGTACCTTAGCTGCAGTCTTTTGCGCTCCGAAATGCCCTCCATTCGGTTGTGCATGGCAGAACTCCAGCACACTTTCCATTTCCATCTCGGGTACACATCTTCGGACAATAGAATCTGTACAAATCTTATAAATAAACGGATCATACCATATAAATGTCTCAACATCCCTACGAAATTTCGCAAGTTGATATCGGTTGAGATCCCTTGGAATTTCACCAATGACAATGTAATTAACATAATCCGCGTACCATGGATCCATACCTTGCGCTGCAACCACACATGCTCGCTCGGCCCCTTCAACAGCCACAGCCATGATCTTCTCATCAGGGAACATCTCTTCAATATACTCGAAAGAATTATCACAATGCTCCCTAGTCTCCAACCTTGACAAGTGATCGGCCAACACATTTTCTGTCCCTTTCTTATCCCGAATCTCCAAGTCAAACTCCTGCAGTAGTAGAATCCATCTTATAATCCTAGGCTTTGTCTCCTTCTTCTCCATCAAATAACGAATCGCTGAGTGATCCGTATACACAATCGTCTTCATGCCAACCAAATACTGACGAAACTTATCGAATGCATACACAACAGCCAAAAACTCCTTTTCAGTTACCGTGTAATTCTTCTGTGCCACATCGAAAGTCTTACTCGCGTAGTAAATGGCGCAGAACTTCTTCTCCCTTAGCTGCCCAAGCACCACACCCAATGCTACATCACTTGCATCACACATAAGTACAAACGGTTGCGTCCAGTCCGGTGTGATCAAGATAGGGGCAGTAATAAGCGCCTCCTTCAAAACTTGAAAAGCTGTTAAACACTCATCATTAAACACAAAAGGAATATCCTTTTCAAGTAAATGAGATAAGGGCTTAGAGTATTTTGAGAAGTCTTTAATGAATCTCCTGTAAAAACCGGCGTGTCCAAGGAAGGATCGCACTCCTCTTTCATTGGTCGGTGGTGGAAGCTTCTCAATTGCCACCACCTTAGCACAGTCTACCTGTAATCCCTTGGCGGAAACATAATGCCCAAGAACAATCCCATCTTTCACCATGAAATGGCACTTCTCCCAATTCAAGACAAGATTAGTTTCTTGACACCTTTTCAAAACAACAGCAAGGTTAGACAAACACATATCAAAAGAAGAACCAAAAACTGAAAAATCGTCCATGAATACTTCCATGATCTTCTCTATCAAACCATCAAAAATCGCCATCATGCATCTCTGAAAAGTAGCAGGCGCATTACACAATCCAAACGGCATTTTCCTAAAAGCAAAGGTCCCGTAGGGGCAAGTAAAAGTGGTCTTTTCTTGATCCTCGGGAGTAATCATGATTTGATTATACCCCGAGTATCCATCCAAGAAACAATAGAACTCATACCCTGCAAGACGATCCAACATTTGATCCATAAATGGAAGAGGGAAGTGGTCCTTACACGTGTTCTCATTCAATTTCCTGTAATCCACACATGTACGCCATCCCGTAGGAATTCTCGTGGCTATCGCTTCTCCATCCTCAGCTTTCACTACAGTCATACCCCCCTTCTTAGCAACTACATGCAATGGACTCACATGGGGACTATCACTAATAGGAAATATAATTCCAGCATCCAACCACGTAAGAATTTGCTTCCTTATCACCTCTTGAATTGCGGGATTCACCCTACGCTGATTCTGAACACTAGCTTTGGCTTCATCCAACAACCTAATCCGATGCATACAATACGAAGGACTAATACCTTTCAAATCATCAATTGACCACCCTATTGCAGACTGATACTTCCTCAAAACATCTAATAACTCCTCAAGTTGATCATCATTAAGAGAAGAAGATACAATTACCGGATATTGTGCATCATCACCAAGAAAAGCATACTTCAAGTGATCCGGCAATGGTTTCAACTCCTCTTTTCTTTTCTCCACTGGAGTGTTTTCATTATCCAAAGGCAAGTACTTCCTGGTCCATTTGACTTCTTCCACTTTATTTCTCTCCAATGCAAACCTGTCATCACCCAAAGCAAGTAAGTTTTCAAGAAATTCAATACATACCTCGTTAGAAAGTCCGTCAAGCTCCGTAGTGGGATAAGTAAGAGATTCCATCAAACATGTCTCAAGAGGATCCTTTGACAAGATCAAAGACATATCCTCCTTCACAATCTCCTCCACCACGTCAATACTATAACATTGGGACTCCATTGGCATTTTCATCGCTTTGTCCAAGTTGAAAAGTACTTCTTCTTTGTCCATTCTCAACTTCAGTTCTCCTTTCCGAACATCTATCATAGCTCCAGCCGTAGCAAGGAATGGCCTCCCCAAGATTAAAGGAACATTATCCTTGTCATCATCCATTTCTAATACAAGAAAATCCACAGGAAAAACTAGCTTCTCCACCTTAACTAGAACATCTTCAACTATTCCTTTCGGAAACGTCATTGATCTATCTGCCAATTGGAGAGCAACAGTTGTCGGGGTCATCTCCCCCAAACCAAGCTTCTGAAAGATGGACAACGGCATCAAATTGATGCTTGCCCCAAGATCACATAAAGCTTGCCGTGCTGGCCCCTTCCCGATCTCACAAAGAATAGTAAAGCTCCCCGGATCTTTCATCTTTGGTGGCAACTTCTTTTGAATAATTGAGCTACAATTCTCAGATAAGTTTACCGTTTCAACTCCGGTTAAGCTTCGCTTCTTCATCAATATGTCTTTAAGGAACCGAGCATAATATGGCATCTCCATGATTGCCTCTGAAAAAGGGATGTTCAAGCTTATCTTGTTCATTATCTCTGAAAACTTCTTGAACTTTTCTTCCAACCCCTTCTTCACTAGCTTGTAGGGAAACGGTGGAGGTATCTTTGTTTTGGGAATCCCCCATTCATCACGATCAACCTTTTCCGCTTTCTCCTTTTCGGCTCTTAATCGCTTAGCTCTTTCCCATTTTTTCTCAGCTATTATGTCTGTACTTTGCTCATTCCGTACCATTGGAGTTGCATCAACATCAAAAGGAACAACAGGTGCATCAAACAACACATCTCGGTGAGGTTCGACTGGGGTTCGACCAGGCTGAAAGGTCGAACCAGGACTGTATTGGTCGAACCTCTCTCCTGGAAGACTGATCTCATTCTGCTCCGGAGGTTCGACTTGGGTTCGACCAACATTAGAGGTCGAACCACTGACCCTTTGGTCGAACCGCTTCACTGTATAATTTCCATCCTTCGGTTCGACCTGGGTTCGACCTGAAGAGTTGGTCGAACCTTCGTGATCGTGGTCGAACCGTTCCTGCGTCGAAACAGAGTGCTCTGGCCGATGAGGTTCGACCAGGGTTCGACCTGTAAAGTTGGTCGAACCCTCCGCGTGTTGGTCGAACCGCTCCTGCATCAAAACAGAGTGTTCTGGCCGATGAGGTTCGACCTGGGTTCGACCTGAAGAGTTGGTCGAACCCTCTGCGTGTTGGTCAAACCGCGGCTTAGAAAATTCCAACTTCGATTCCGGCCTCATCGGTCCCTCGTACTGCGTTCCTGACCTCAGTGTGATGGCATTACACGACTTTGGATTCTCTATACTCTGAGACGGAAACTTACCTTTTCCTACAGTTTGAGTCAATGTGTTCACATTCTCTGCAATTGTACCCATCAACAATGTGAGATCTTTCACTTGAGTGGACAAATCTCTGTGGTGATCATCAATCTTTTTCTCAAGCTTTGCCTCAAGGCGATTCACTCTTTCATCATTCTTTACCATGTACCGGTTCACAGTATCCTCGAACCCAGGCTTTCCTTCTTCCACCTTTTCTCCCGGATCAACACCCATCGGAAGTTGCACTGCATTGTTCGTATTGCTCCATGAAAATTCAGGCCTCCTTGGTTGCTGTTGATAACTACCAGATGGACCACGATTATTCAAGTTCCCTCGATAGTTCCCTTGGTAGTTCCCTTGGTAGTTCCGGTTTCCTTGATTTGGGTACCTCGTTCCTTGGATACTTTGACCCATGGCATAATTTGCTTCCTCCAATTCGTCTTGGATGGTTCCATTATTCATCATCTCTTGCTGCAAGATTGGCACTCGTTGGGATATCTCGCTGATCTGCTTCTGTTGAGACTCAAGTAGCTTGTTGATATTAGACAAGCTCGAAACGATCTCATCCTCTCTCTTAGTCTTCACCATTGCTTGTTCAACCTGAGCTACCTTTCCAAGAACATACGTACCTCTAACTCTATCAGTGGGCCAATCCCTCGAATTCATTGATATGTCTTCAAACAATCTCTCGGCCTCAACGGATGACTTTGTAAGCAATGCTCCATTAGAAGAAGCATCAAGTAGCACTCTTGATTCACAGTCCAATCCGTTATAAAATATACTGATATATTGGGCTTTAGATAACCCATGTTGAGGACACTTCCTGAGCATGTCCTTGAATCTATCCCACGCTTCATGAAATTTCTCTCCCCCACTGATAGCAAATTGGTTAATATCTTGCTTCATCTTAAACACCTTCGAAGGTGGCATATACCTCTCCAAGAATCTTAACTTCAATTGCTCCCACGTGGTGCACTCAGCTGCATTAATAGTATCGTACCAATCCCTCGCCTTTTCAGTAAGCGAGAATTTGAACAAAAGGATCTTCCTAGCATCTTCATGTTCTCCTACGTTTTTTTGAGTACTTGCATAGCCCAAGAACTTGTTCAGATGCTGCTGCGGATCCTCGAAAGACCCTCCTGAAAAGGAATTCCTTTCTATCATGCTAATAAGAGCGGGATGAAGATCGAACGCTGTGTTAGTTCCCCTTGCTCCTAAAAGCTCATAATTTCCAGCCCCATTATTTCTGAAAACCTCACGGATGGCTAGATTATCCGGATTCGCTGCCATGTTGACTGTTACTACTTCCAAATTAACTTCAGTTATAGCCTCAATCGCTTGCGAAATCTGCTCGTCAACCTCAACTCCAAAATTCAGAGCTTCAGTTGAGTCTATTGCCTTTGCCTTGCTCTTCTTCTTTTTCTTCTTTCTTGATGATGCTCCAATCTCAGGATTATACGGTTCAAGATTACCTTTCTTTGATCTTGTGAGCATACACCTAAAACGAATAAGAAAGAAAACAACAAAACAAGGTAAATAGTCCTAATAAACTAGAAATAATACAAAAAAAAGATAGTTTATGCCGTCCCCGGCAACGGCGCCAAGAACTTGATAGGGGTTTTCTCAACACACAAATTAATCCTCAAGTATAAGGATATCAATTGTAGTCGCGAAGATGACCAAGTTACAATATCGAACCCACGGGACGACTAAATATCAATTTTGTGATCTTCTAGTATATTTTAGACTATGTTGGTAATTGTAAAGGTTTAATGGATAGTAACTTCTAATCGAATTAACAAAAGAAATAGCAAAAGTAGAGAGAAGTGAGTTGTGATCAATAAGAATGATAGGTAGTTCATTGGGTCATCCAGTTTCACTAGCAATTCGTATTTTCGTATGATGGTGTCCGACTCTGCCCTGTGGTTTGTGGACGCATCACTAGACCATGCAAGTTTACTCTATAGACACAAGTAAATATGCGCTTGACACGTGTGAATAACATCGGAGCAAGAGATATGCTTCATCCCCCTTTCTAGGTACTACCATAATCCATTATCTTCTACGTCTAGAATCTAACCCGATTTGATCTCCCTTTTTAGGTACTATAAAGTTATACTCTTCATCCTATTCATCAACCCGAATTCAATTCAATTCATGAATATTCATATAAGACAGTTCTAATAATACTTCGGAATCCCTTCACTTAGAATTATAACAATAAACCCTGCTCAGTAGTGAACGCACTCAATCAATAACCATGTTATGTATTCAGACTCTAAACAACGATCATTGATGCACAAAACAACTATGAGTATGGATTAAATATGCAATCTTATATAAAACAAACCACAGGTAGTGTTGTACGGAGTTTTACACACGAAACACGAATTACATCATGAAACTTTCATAACCCTAGAACTACCAAGGTGGTTCTAGCCCATGATTGATCTAGGAACAATCATGGTTAGATTAATCATTCTTACTTGAACCTTCAGTGAACCTCTGTCACAGCCCTCCGAATGGATCACCACCTCTACTCTTGTCTCTCCTACGATTGACGATCAAAAGCTCTCTTTATTCTCTGTATGAGCCTCCTTTTATACTTGTAATCACGTCTCTAGGGCTTGGAATGGGCTTTCTAAGTGATCTCACGCGTTTCGGCCTCGAAAATCCGGATAAGGTAAGTTCTCGCACACAGGTTCGACCACGTCAAGCAGGTCGAACCCCGAGCCACAGGTCGAACCCCAGGTCGAACCCCGCTACTGGAAGAATTCTGCACAGGTTCGACCTTCTGGACAGGTCGAACCACTTAGGTTTTGGTCGAACCCCAGGTCGAACCTCAGCACTGGACAACTCTTGCTCCCGATTCGACCAACGGGCAAGTCGAACCCCAACATCGTGGTCGAATCCTCCTTCTTGCAAACTGGTTCGACCATGGTTCGACCTGATGGCCAGGTCGAACCAACTGAGTCATGGTCGAACCCTTCTCTGTATTGTCCAGCAACGTTGGTTCGACCTGCTGGAGAGGTCGAACCCTCCACCAGCCAGGTCGAACCCACCTACTTCTTGGGCGGTTCGCGTGGCTTCGACTCCGTCTCTTCGATTCTTGGCTCTTTCACTCCGTTTTTACTAAGAAAACACTCAAATAGCTCCACTAACATCTGATTCATGCTATTTCACAATATATATAGGTTTTCCACCTATGTCCACATCAAAACTCTCCAAAACTAGCACAAAACATAGCGCCAAACTTGTGAATTTACACACTCATCAGGTACCAATTTCAGGCACTACCCCTAAACAAGATTTAACCATATTCTTTTCATCCAACCATATTCTATCTTCCTCTTTCTTCTTACAACACTTACTCACCTCAACTCTCTACCAATGAATGGGTTAATCAAGCTCAAATAAAGGTTTATAAGGTTATTTACTTTGGCTACCAAAGAAAAAGCTTTAACGGCTCAACAAGACATCCAAGGGTTAATAAGATCATTTGGAAGGATAAAATTTGGCTAAGTAGCTTAATCACAAAATAATGGCCTAAGATCATGTCCTAGTAATTTATCAATCATAAGTCTCACACAAGACTCCAAGCCAAGTTCTAGAATACGTTCATATGAATGATCCTCTCAAGAATAAAATAATCATGATCAAACATGATTAGAAAGCTCAAATCCTCACATAGGTAATCCTAGTACTCCTCATAGCACATAATTAAGATCAATTCCACACAAACTCGACATACTTATCAAATTATACATGCCTTTCATCAATAGAAATTAACACATGAACATATGAATGCACAAAATCAACAAGCTTATACCCAATCAATCATACAAGCATCTATCAATCGATATCACTTATACATTCCACTCACGTATGAATCACACCCAAAAAGAAAAATAATGGAATCAAGATGAATCGGCGGAAACCAAAGAAAACCTGAACCAAACTACTCCTCCGGAGCATCATCATCCTCATCATCATCATCCTCATCATCAAGCCTCCGCTCCACAATCCGGTGTAGATCACCGATGTGTCTATCCAAATAATCCACTCGATCACCCAACCTACCAACTTTTTCATTCAAAGCAGTATACCTCTCATTCAGCGTAGCATAGTTGGCGTTAACGAGTGTGAGATGTCGATTTGTCTCCTGCTGGCTAGCAACGATCGCGACCAGCTGCTCATTAATAAGGCAAAGCTGCTCCCGTGTATCATTCGGGACAGCCCGCTGCTGACGCGGTGCTGGCTCATGCTGAGGTACATCGTGCTGCATTGGCATCTCTTCATCCTGCTGCTCCTCCGGCTTGGTTCGACCTCAGGTTCGACCTCTTGAACAGGTCAAACCGAGGTCGAACCTACCTTCTGGACAAATGCTCTTCTTGGTTCGACCTGGGTTTGACTTGCTGGACAGGTCGAACCACCCTTGTGTTGGTCGAACCAATCTTCTGGAAAATAGAGTGCTCTGAACGAATTGGTTCGACCTCGGGTTCGACCTTCCAAGCAGATCGAACCATATCGACTCAGGTCGAACCACCCTACTGCATGATTTAAGACCTCGGGTTCGACCTTGGTTCGACCTGTTAGACAGGTCGAACCTAGAATGATCTGGTCGAACCACCTCACTGGATATTTTTCTGCGTCGGTTCGACTTCCTCTACTCGGTTCGACCTCCAGGCTTTGGTCGAACCTACCCTAGCTTTGGTCGAACCACCCTTCTAAGCTTCCAAACTGAGTGTTCTTCAATCCCTACACACTTCAAACTTCAATACGAATCATTAGGTACTAACTAGAGCACAACCTCATCAAAAATTGTTCCACAAAATATTATTCATGAGTAACTCCGTAAAAGAAAATATAACCAAAACCACTAAACATTAGGCAAGTTGTAAAAAATCATCACATCAAAATCGATTAAAATTTTAAATATGGCGCAAAAACCAACTCCCCTAACAAACATCACAAAGAAAAGATTATACTATCGGTGCTTAACAAGGTAAGTACATCACAACCCCCCCAAACTTAGTAGAAAATATATAATTGAAACTAAGTTTGAAAAGAGATGTAATTGCCGATAAGTAAGCACTTCAAATATAAAAATTTCTTACTCACACAAAAGAAATAAAGCATTAAAACGGGAGGGAAAGCCCCCAACAGGCACTCATGTTTAACGTCGGAGAGTCACGACGATACCACTTTGAAGACTACTTGATCATAGGACGGTCTCGTCGCATCCTCACCTTCCAATACTTTCTCCTCCTCTTACTATCCTCACATACCACCTTACCTTTCCTTGGCACCATACGATCAGTCGAATCTCCTTTCTCCAACTTTCTCTTCTCATTCCTGTCAATCTTCCATTCAATTGTGGAATCACTCCCATCACCATCAAGATCAAGGTTAGGACAAAATTGATTACTAAATAAATAATGAGAGAAAAGATTTTCAAAATTGTGAGTAGCCGGTGGTAAGTTAGGAGACTTCAAGTAGGCATCCTCTTTCTTTACTTCCATCGGAGTGCTCACTCTCTCCAATGGCAAGTACGTTTTGGTCCCTTTCACTTCTTCATCCTTCGATTTTTCCAATGCATACCTGGCCTCACCCGAAGCAAGTAAGTTCTCAAGATATTCAATGCATTCATCATTGGATAGACCATCAAGCTCTATAGTGGAAGAAGTAGGAGACTCCATCAAACATGTCTCAAGAGGATCCTTTGACAGGATTAGAGACATATCCTCTTTCACAATCTCCTCCACTACGTCAATACTATAACACTGCGACTCCATGGGCATCTTCATTGCTTTGTCCAAGTTGAAAAGAACTTCTTCTTTGTCCATTCGAAGTCTAAGCTCTCCTTTCTGAACATCAATCATTGCTCCGGCAGTAGCAAGGAAAGGTCTCCCCAAGATTAAAGGGATATTATTCTTGTCTTCTTCCATTTCTAGCACAAGGAAATCCACAGGAAAGACTAGCTTCTCCACTTTGACGAGAATGTCTTTAATTATACCTTTTGGAAACGTCATCGACCTGTCCGCCAATTGGAGAACCACTGTTGTAGGGGTAAGCTCCCCCAAACCAAGCCTCTGAAAGATGGACAAAGGCATCAAATTGATGCTTGCCCCTAGATCGCACAAAGCTCGCCGTGCCGGCCCCTTTCCGATCTCACATAAGATAGTGAAGCTTCCCGGATCCTTCATCTTCTGTGGCAGCTTCTTTTGAATGATTGAGCTGTAATTTTCAGATAAATTCACCGTTTCAATTCCGGTTAAGCTCCGCTTCTTCAACGATATATCTTTAAGAAATCGGGCATAGTACGGCATCTCGATGATTGCCTCTGAGAAAGAAATGCTCAAGCTTATCTTGTTTATTATCTCTGAAAACTTCTTGAACTTCTCTTCCAATCCCTTCTTCACAAACTTGTAAGGAAACGGCGGAGGTATCTTTGTTTTGGGAATCCCCCATTCATCACGATCAACCTTCTCCGCTTTTTCCTTTTCGGCTCTCAATTGCTTGGATCTCTCCCATTTTTTCTCAGCTATGATCTCTGTACTTTGCTCATTTCGAACCACTGGAGTAGCATCAACATCATCGAGAGTGTTCGGAGTAGCAACAGGCAAATTCTGATGGAGTTCAACCAGGGTTCGACCTGTGGAACAGGTCGAACCAGGTACGTACTGGTCGAACCTTGCTTTTGGACAACGACTCTCTTTTTGAATTTGAGGTTCGACCTGGGTTCGACCTATGGAATAGGTCGAACCACGGGCACCTAGGTCGAACCTACCTACTATACTCCTTCCGCCATCCGGTTCAACCAGGGTTCGACCTGTTTGAGAGGTCGAACCATGAACGTCGTGGTCGAACTGTTACTGCGACAAAATAGAGTGCTCCTGGCTGTGCGGTTTGACCTGGGTTCGACTTGTAGGATAGGTCAAACCATGATTGATTTGGTCGAATCGGTGTTCTGGAAAAGTAGAGTGCTCCGAGTTGTCGGGTTTGACCAAGGTTCGACCTGTATGCCAGGTCGAACCATCTGCAGTTTGGTCGAACCGATGCTGCAATCTCTCCTGATCGTGTCCAGTGTGTTGGTTCGACCTCCCCTGTATGGTTCGGCCTACAATGTTTGTCGAACCATGGTCGAACCTGGCCCTAGACATGTTCAAATTTGATTCCGGCCTCATGGGTCCCTCGTACTGCGTTCTCGACCTTAATGTGATGGCGTTGCAGGACCTTGGATTCTCAATACTTTGAGACGGGAACTTTCCCTTCTCAAGAGTTTGAGTAAGCTTGTTAACATTTCCTGCCATCTCCCCCATCAATAACGTAAGGTCCTTCACCTGCTTCGATATAACCTCATGGTTTGCATCGATTTTCTTCTCAAGTTTTACCTCCAGGCGGTTAACTCTTTCATCATTCTTGGCAATATACCTGTTCACAGTATCCTCAAGACCCGGTTTCCCTTCTTCCACCTTAGCACCCGAATCAACACCCATCGGAGGTTGAATCGCATTATTCGGATTGTTCCATGAGAACTCTGGCCTCCTCGGCTATTGATAACCACCCGGGGGACCACGATTATTAAAGTTTCCTCGATAGTTCCCTTGGTAAACCGTTTTCCTTGATCTTAATACCTAGCCCCTTGAATACTTTGACCCATGGCATAATGTGCCTCTTCCAACTCCTCTTGGATTGGTCCCTCTTTCATTAGTTCCTGCTGCATGATTGGTACGCGTTGAGATAATTCGCTGATTTGCTTCTGTTGGGATTCAAGTAGCTTGTTGATATTGGACAAGCCAGAGACGATCTCATCCTCTCTACTTGCTTTCACCATTGCTTGTTCAACCTGAGCTACCTTCCCAAGGACATACATACCTCTAACTCTATTAGTTGGCCAATCCCTCGAATTCATCGAAATATCTACAAACAACTTCTCGGCCTCTACGGATGACTTTGTAAGCAATGCTCCATTAGAAGAAGCATCCAATAACACTCGTGAATCACAGTCCAATCCGTTATAGAATATACTGATATATTGAGCTTTAGATAGCCCATGTTGAGGACACTTCCTAAGCATGTCCTTGAATCTATCCCATGCTTCATGAAATTTTTCTCCTCCACCGATAGCAAATTGGTTAATGTCTTGCTTCATCTTAAACACCTTTGAAGGTGGCAGGTACCTCTCCAAGAACCTTAACTTCAGTTGCTCCCAAGTGGTGCACTCAGCAGCGTTGATAGTGTCGTACCAATCTCTCGCCTTTTCAGTAAGCGAGAATTTGAACAAGAGGATCTTCCTAGCATCTTCATGTTCTCCTGCATCTTTTTGAGTACTTGCATAGCCCAGGAACTTGTTCAGATGCTGCTGCGGATCCTCGAAAGAGCCTCCTAAAAAGGAGTTCCTTTCTATCATGCTAATAAGAGCGGGATGAAGGTCGAAAGCTGCATTAGTTCCCCTCGCTCCTAGAAGCCCAAAATTTCCAGCCCCATTGTTTCTGAAAACCTCTCGGATTGCTAGATTATCTGGATTCGCTGCCATGTTGACTGTCTCTATCCCCAAATTAACTTCAGTTGTAGCTTCAATCGTCTGCGAAATCTACTCGTCAACTTCAACTCCGAAATTTAGAGCTTCAGCTGGATCAATAGTCTTTGCCTTGCTCTTTTTCTTCTTCTTCTTTCTTGACGATGCTCCGATCTCAGGATTATAGGGTTCAAGTTTACCTTTCTTTGATCTCGTGAGCATGCACCTAAAAAGAACTAGAATTAAAACAGCAAAACAAGTTAAATATCCCTAACAAACTAGAAATAACAAAAAGATATTTTAAGCCGTCCCCGGCAACGGTGCCATTGACTTGTTCGTATGTTCTCAACACACAATTTAATCCCCAAGTGTGAAGGATATCAATTGTAGTTTCGAAGGTGACCAAGTTATTATCATACCCAAGGGACGGATAAATATCAATTCAATTATACTCTAGTAAACTAAGAATATTTGGAAATATAATAATGTTGAAATTGAGTAGGAACTATTAATCGAAATAACAAAAGAAAAGATAGAAGGTTGTGGTCAAGTAAGATGATAGGTAGTTCGTCAGGTCATTCGGTTTCATTCATTAATTCATACTTTTGTGTGTCGATGTCCGACTCTGCCTTGTGGTTTATGGACGCATCACTAACCCATGCAAATCTACTCTATAGACACAAGTAGATAAGCGTTTGACAAATGTGAATATCCTCGGAGCAAGATGTATACTTTACCCCCCTTTCTAGGTACTATCATAATCAATTATTTCCCGTGCACTTAGTACTCTAACCCGATTTGATCTCCCTTTATAGGTACTATAAAGTTATACTCTTTATCCTACTTGTTAACCCGAATTCAATTCAATTAACAAACATTCATATAAGACGGTTCTAATAATACTTAGGAATCCCTTCTCTTAGAATTATAACAATGAACCCTGCTCATTAGTGAACGCACTCAACCAATAACCATGTTATGCATTCAGACTTTACACAACAATTATTGATGCACAAAACAACTATGAGTATGGATTAAAAACATGCAATCTTATATAAACTAAACCACAAGTACTGTTGTACGGAGTATACACACGAAATACAAATTTAACTCATGAAACCTTCATAACCCTAGAACTACCGAAGTGGCTCTAGCCCATGATTGATCTAGGAACAATCATGGTTAGATAGACCGATCTTACTTGAATCTCCAGCCGATCCTCTGTCTCAGCCCTTCGGATGGTGGAAGATCGTCTCCTCAAATCCACGTCTTCTTATCTCCTTATGATTCTCGATCAAAAGCTCTTTTTCTTGGACTACATGAGCCTTCTTTTATAGTTGTAATCACGTCTCTAGGGATTGGAATGGGCTTTTCAAGTGATCCCACGTGTTTTGGCCTCGAAAAATCCGAATAAGGTAAGTTTCCGCACGTAGGTTCGACCTCGTCAAACAGGTCGAACCACTAGCCACAGGTCGAACCCTAAGTCAAACCCCGCTACTGGAAGAATTCTGCACTGGTTCGACCTCTTGAACAAGTCGAACCTCTCAGGACTTGGTCGAACCCCAGGTCGAACCTCATCACTGGACAATTTCTGCTCTTGGTTCGTCCAACCGTCAGGTCGAACTCCCAACGTCGTGGTCGAACCCAGATTCTCATGAACTGGTTCGACCATGGTTCGACCTGATGAACAGGTCGAACCCCTCAAGTCGTGGTCGAACCTACTTCCTACACTTCTCCAACACTTGTTCGACCTGCTGGAGAGGTCGAACCCTCCTCCAACAGGTTGAACCCACCTCTTTTCTTGGCGGTTCGCATGGTCTCGACTTCGTCTCTTCGATTCTTGGCACTTCCACTCCGTTTTTGCTATGAAACCACTCAAATAGCTCCACCAACACCTGATTCATGCTAATTCACAATATATATAGGTTTTCCACCTATTTCCACATCAAAACTCTCCAAAACTAGCACAAAACTTGGTGCCAAACTTGTGAATTTACACACTCATCAAAGCACCGAGGTAAGTTTTCTTTCACTTGTGTATGATGCTTGGAGGTTGATTTTTTTAGAATTTTTAGAATTTTTTATTTCAAATTTTTGAATTTTTATGCAACGTTCCAAGTGTCTTGTGTATGTTTTGTGTGTTTTCTAGGTTTGGAGTGAATTAATTTTTAGTTGAATCTTTGAGTTTCTCCTATGATGTTACTGATGAGTTTTGTTGTGTGATGACATGTATTTGAGCTTAATGATTATGAAGGATATCGGAGTAGAAGAGAAGTGAGTTCTATCTGAGGCCTACGCCTGGCCGAGTTATCGTGGGGGAGATTGAAATCAGGTGCTTTCGTTTCTTTATTATAATTTTTATGTGATATTGTGTTGATTCTTGAGTAGTTGAGATATTAAATTTTGAGTTTCTGATTATGTGCTTATCATGAGTTTATTTGTTAGATTTCTACCAGAAATTCATATGCTTTTAAAATTGATGAAGGAATTGTACTTAAGTTATATTGTAATATGAAGTTCTATGTGTACTTGTGAGATATTGCTTACCATGAAGATTGCTCTATTACTTGTTAAAACCCATGTGAGATTTTGGGCCTATTATTCATGTACATAATCACATGATATTTCTTTCTGGTGAGTATCATTCTTGTGTGTGCATTCTGGAACTGGCCTCTTGTCTTACTTGAGACTACATGTTATGTTAGATAATGGGAGATGATTTTAGGCCATCTTTGATTATTATGAGTCACTTTTCCAAATAATTTCCTACCAAATAATTATATATCCGTAGTTAGCCCCTTTTGAGCCTAATAGCCTTATTTCTTTGGCAACCTACGAAGATAGCCACTTTGATATCCTATATGAGCCTTCAATTCTTATATTTAGTGGAGAATTAAATATTGTCGAAGTGTGTGAATTGATTTTCATGGAGTTTGGAAGGAATAAAATATTTGGAGCTGTACAAGTGATTCTGAGCTGAAAAATATTAGTTGAAAAATAAAGTGCTTAGGGGTAGTGCCCGAAACTGGTACCTCAAGAAAAAGGAAAAAAAGAAAAAAAGAAAGGAAAAGAATGTTGAAGCTTGAAGGATATGAGAGAAAAGAAAATTAGAAAAGCATGAAGCTGGATAGTCTTGAAGTGTAAAAATCTGCAGTACAAAAGATCTCTGGTTTTTAATTCTCTACTAATTGAGTCATTTTATCCATATGTTTCCTACCCTTACCAAAGAGCCAACATTACATCCTATTAAAAGTCCTTTCTGATCTCATTGTCGAATCATACTTTAAGTGGAGGAGAGTTTGAGACGTTTGGCAAGCTTATGGTTACGCATGCACTTGAATTGAATTTGAGCATAAACACCATACCCCATAAGTATACATATTTTATACTTGAGTGCAAGTGATATACTTCTCGTAAGAATAAGTTGATGGAGCATTTTAATTGGTAGTAATTGTCAACTTGTATGCTATGAATGAATTACTGCATGTAATGAAAGTTGCATGACCAGAATTAATGACAATTGTCTTTTGAATGGCCTAGTACTCATATCCTATCTTTTCCATTTGATTTACACATTATCTTTCTTCTTTGTTCTCTGTCGTTGTTTGGGGACGAACAACATTTTAAGTTTGGGGGTTTATTTAGTGTGAAAATCTGCATGTTTTAGGATACGATTTAGCACCGTTTTGTGGAATTTATGCTAGTATTTTAGCACTAAATGGTTAATTTTCATATATTTAAGATATTGGTGCTTTTGAGTTGTTATTTCGTGTTTTTAGGTGAAAAACGGATTAAAAGTGCAAAGTTGGAAAAAAGAGAGAAATCGTGAGAGAACGTTGAAAAACGCATGTCCTTTTTTCACTATTTTTATGTATTGATGTAGATATCCAAATTGAGCATGTGATATGTGGTTCGAAATATATTGAAGAGAAGGTCATTTTGGCTCAAGAAACACGTCAATTGGAGGTCAGATGAGGGAGATATGATCAAAACGGTGAAGGCGCGCAAGCTGTGCCGAACCTGCACGACTCTTGATAATTTTGCATGACTCGTGCCCTTCAAATATTTGAATTTTTATGAGTTCTTTATATGGATAGAAAGAAAAGGAAGAGAGGATCGTGTGAGCACAAAAATCACTTTAATTGGAGCTCGGATGAAGAAGTTATGCTCAAAACAGTGAGGTCGCGCAGCTGCCAGCGAGAATTCCGAAAATTCACGAAAATTACCCTCTATTTCCTATTTTCTTAGTGGCCAAGTTATTTCCTAATTTAATATCCCACCATATCTTCCATAATTAGATTTTTCCTGATTTTTCAAGATCCCACATTATTTTACTCCTTATTTTATTATATTCTCACACCTATATATACCATATTCTCATCACCACATAAAGTGTGAAAAAAATCATAATTCTCTACCAAACCCTTTGGGCTACACTGTCTTAAACCATCATCTTCCGACATCCATCTCTACCCTTCACCCGCCTTTCACCCATCACCCTCAATCACGGTGTGCTTACTTACTTGAGAAGGAGATAAGAAGGTTCAGAATCACGGAGGAGAGAACAGAGAATCACGCCACATCTAGGGTTTTTCTTATTCTTTTATTAGTTTTTTCATTTGAGATTTATATTTTGTCTTATATGATCTGTCCTTATTCATGAGTATGTAATTGTCCTATGCATGTTTATGATTATTGCTTGTGTTATAGAAGGAATAATATTTGTCAACCTGTTATGGAAGAAGGGGAATCAAACATATAACATTTATTCATTAGAATAACTAATATTGGATGCCTAATATATTTATTAATTACCATTCTAAAGGATTTGGTTTATTAGATTGCTAGGTGGGAGTTGAGGATTAATTCTTAAGTACCTATAAAGGGAAGTCTAGTGTACTAGCCTTTAATGGAATTTTATATGAAGTACCTATAGGGAGTAGGAATTATTCTTCTGCATCCGAGGGTTTAAACCAGGCTTACGTGTTAAGTTTACTCTAAAAAAGGAATTTAATATAATTAAGTGATCGCCTTCATAAGAACTGCAGGGATTCTAACCGATTGTCCAGTGATTTAATTTAACCAATTTAACTGGATTGCCTAGTGCTGTCAATTTTCTCTCTTGAATACATTCCATATTTAAATTCTTATTATTTAGTATTTTTAGTAATTAGTTGCTGCAAAGTTAATTTAGGAAATTCACCATAAAAACCAGATTTGTCTTAAAATAGAATAGTCATAATTAGTTTAAATAGTAGATCTATAATTATCCCTGGGTACGATATTATTTTTACTTGGTCACACGTGAGCTACAACAGATTCCTTACACTTGTAGGACATTACCACATGGAATAAGGCTCTTCTAGCCTCAGCTTTGTGGGATGTGCACAGGGAAGCCTCATCTCTATGGGTAAAGTGGATTCATTCTGTCCACCTCTCATCTTCCTCACGGACAATGACCTCTCCCGGTAATAATTCTACATACTTATAGAGAGTTCTCATTGCTATTAGGAACACCATAGAGAATGAATCGGAAGGGGGTGAAGGAGTGATTGATATTATGGAGAGGTGTTGTGACAGCGGAGTATTCAAAGCCAGTCGCATGTATGATCATCTGAGGAGTAGATACACAGCGGACTCGAGCTTTGTCTATAAGCAGATTTGGCACAAATTGATTGTGAGAAAACATAGTTTCAGTCTTTGGCTGGTGCATAGAGACAAAGTTGCTACAAAGGATAGGGTGTGGTGCAGGGGAGAAGACAAACGATGTAGTTTTTGCTTCGATCAGGAGACCAAAGAGCACCTCTTCTTCCACTGCCCTTACACCACATATATTTGGGAACAAGTCAGAAGATGGATTGGATGGAGAAGACGAGGGCTAGTATCAGTCACAGATGCCTTCAGGAAGATACTCCAAGATACGAGGACCAACAAAAAGGCAAGAATACTCCTTTTCATCACTTTTACTACCACAATCTATCACATATGGATGGAAAGTAATGCCTTTCAGCATGGCACAATGATGCGGTCCCTGAACTACATTGCAGACAGAATCAAGCTTCAGATAGCATCCTTGTATATGAATTCATGATGTATTTTATTCACTTTAAGCATTTTGCTTAAGTAGGTTGGATAGGGTGACTAGTCTTTATATTCGCATCGTGCGTAAGTACTCGATGTAACTGTTTTCAGTTAAATAACATTTACCAATTCACTAAACCCTAAACCCTAAACCCTAAAACCCTAAAACCCTAAACCCTAAAACCCTAAATCAATTCCCATCCCTCCTGGTCTATTAACCTGGCGTAAGGCCCCAACGCGGGACCCCACTCTTGGGGATCCCAACGGGTTGATCGGTGACCAACCGATCGCCCTACCGATCAATTCACCAATTGCCCCACCGACTAAGCTTACGATGCACCTTTAGAGCCACCTTCCCGAATCAACTCCCATCCCTCTAGGTCTATTAACCTGGCGTAAGTCCCCAATGCGGGATCCCACCTCGGGGGATCCCAATGGGTTGATCGGTGACCCACCGATTGCCCTACCGATTAATTCACCGATCGTCCCACCCACTAAGGGTACGATGCACCCCTAGAGCCACCCTACTGAGACAAAAACTCCTATCCCTCCAAGTCTATTAACCTGACATAAGGTCTCAACGTGGGATCCCACTCCCAAGGGATCCAAACGGGTTGATCGGTGACCCACCGATCGCCCCACCGATCAATTCATCGATCGCCCCACCGACTAAAGGTACGATGCACCCCTAGAGCCACCCTACCGAGATAAAAACTCCCATCCCTCTGGGTCTATTACCCGGCATAGGGCCCAATACGGGATCCCACCCCCAAAGGATCCCAACGGGTTGATCGGTGACCCACCAATCGCCCTACTGATCAATTCCCCAACTGCCGCACTGACTAAGGGTACAATGCACCCTTAGAGCCACCTTCCCAAATCAACTCTCATCCCTCCGGGTCTATTAACCCAGCGTAAGGCCCCAACATGGGATCCCACCCCCAAAGGATCTAAATGGGTTGATCGGTGACCCACCGATCGCCCTACCGATCAATTCATCGATCGCCCCACCGACTAAGGGTACGATGCACCCCTAGATCCACCCTACCTAGACAAAATCTCCCATCCCTCTAGTTTATTAACCTGGTGTAAGACCCCAATATGGGATCCCAGAGGAATGGGTTGATCGGTGACCCACTGATTGCCCTACCGATCAATTCACCAATCTTCCGACCTACTAAGGGTACGATGCACCCATAGAACCACCCTACCGAGGAAAAAACTCCCATCCTTCCGGGTCTATTAACCTGGCGTAAGGCCCCAACGCGGGATCCCACACCCGGGGGATCCCAACGGGTTGATCGGTAACCCACTAATCGCCCTACCGATCAATTCAACGATCGCCCCACCGACTAAGGGTATGATACACTCTTAGAGCCACCCTACCAAGAAAAAAAACCCATCCCTACGGGTCTATTAACCCGGCGTAAGGCCCCAATGCGGGATCCCACCTCTGGGGGATCCCAACGGGTTGATAGGTGACCACCGATCGCCCTACCGATCAATTCACTGATTGTCCCACCGACTAAGAGCACGATGCACCCTTAGAGCCACCTTCCTGAATAAACTCTAATCCCTCCGGGTCTATTAACTTGTAATAAGGCCCCAACACGGGATCCCACCCCTAGGGGATCCAAACGGGTTTATCGGTGACCCACCGATCGCCCTAACAATTAATTTACCGATTGCACCACCGAATAAGGGTACGATGCACCCTTAGAGCCACCTTCCCAAATAAAATCCCATCCAGCTGGGTCTATTGACCCGGCGTAAGGCCCCAACATGGGATTCCACCCCTGGGGGATCCCAACGGGTTGATCGTTGATCCACCGATCGCCCTACCGATCAATTCATCGATTGCCCCAAAGACTAAAGGTATGATGCATCCTTAGAGCCACCTTCCTGAATCAACTCCCATTCCTCTGAGTTTATTAACTCGGCATAAGGCCCAACGCGGGATCTCACCATAAGGGGATCCCAACGGGTTGATCGGTGACCCACTGATCGCCCTACCAATCAATTCACCGATTGCCCCACCGACTAGGGTACGATGCACCCCTAAAGCTACCCTACCGAGATAAAACTCCCATTACTTTGGGTCTATTAACTCGGCATATGGCCCAATGCGAGATCCCACCCCCATGGGATCCCAATGGGTTGATCGGTGACCCACCCATCGCCCTACCGATCAATTCACCGATTGCCCCACCGACTAAGAGTACAATGCACCCTTTGAGCCACCTTCCCGAATTAACTCCCATCCCTCCGAGTCTATTAACCCAGCGTAAGGCCCCAACATGGGATACCACTCCCAAAGGATCTAAACGGGTTGATCGGTGACCTACCGATCGCCCTACCGATCAATTCATCGATCGTCCCACCGACTAAGGGTACGATGCACCCCTAGATCCACCTTACCTAGACAAAATCTCCCATCCCTCTGGTTTATTAACCCGGCGTAAGGCCCCAATGTGGGATCCCACAGGAATGGGTTGATCGATGACCCACTGATTGCCCTACCGATCAATTCACCAATCTTCCCATCTACTAAGGGTACGATGTACCAAGAGAACCATCCTACCGAGGAAAAAACTCCCATCCCTCTTGGTCTATTAACCCGGCGTAAGGCCCCAACGCGGGATCCCACACCCAGGGGATCCCAGCTGGTTGATCGGTAACCCACTAATCGCCCTACCGATCAATTCAATGATCGCCCCACTGGCGTAAGGCCCCAACGCTGGATCCCACCTCTGGAGGATCCCAACGGGTTGATAGGTGACCCACCGATCGCCCTAACGATCAATTTACCGATTGCACCACCGACTAAGGGTACGATGCACCCTTAGAACCACCTTCCCAAATAAAATCCCATCCAGCTGGGTCTATTGACCCGACGTAAGGCCCCAACATGGGATCTCACCCCTGGGGGATCCCAACGGGTTGATCGTTGAGCCACTGATCGCCCTACTGATCAATTCATCGATTGTCCCACCGACTAAAGGTACGATGCACCTTTATAGCCACCTTCCCGAATAAAATCCCATCCATCCAAGTCTATTAACCCAACGTAAGGTACCAACACGGGATCCCACCCCTGGGGATCCCAACGGGTTAATCGGTGACCCACCGATCCACCTACCGATCAATTCACCGATCGCACCACCGACTAAGGTTACGATGCACCCCTAGAGCCACTCTAACGAGACAAAAAAACTCCTATCCCTCTGGGTCTATTAACCTGGTGTAAGGCCCCAATGAGGGATCCTACTCCCGGGGGATCCCAACAGGTTGATCAGTGACCCACCGATTGCCCTACCGAACAATTCACTGATCGCCCCAATGACTAAGGGTACGATACACCCCTAAAGCCACCCTACCGAGACAAAAACTCTAATCCCTCCAGGTTAGCGTGGGGCCCAACATGGGATCCCACCCCCGAGGGATCAAGACGGGTTGATCGGTGATCCACCGATCCCCCAATCGATCTATTCACCGATTGCCCCACCGACTAAGGGTACAATGCACCCTTAGAGCCACTTTCCCAAATCAACTCTCATCCCTCCGGGTCTATTAACCCAGCGTAAGGTCCCAACGTGGGATCCCACCCCGAGGGATCTAAACGGGTTGATTGGTGACCCACCGATCGCCCTACCGATCAATCCACCGATCGCCCTACCGATTAATTTACTAATCGCCCCACCGACTAAGGGTACGATGAACCCCTAGAGCCACCCTACTGAGACAAAATCTCCCATCCCTCAGGGTTTATTAAACCGATGTAAGGCCCCAACTTGGGATCCCACATGAATGGGTTGATAGGTGACCCACCGATCGCCCTACGGATCAATTAACCAATCTTCCCACTGACTAAGGGTACGATGCACCCATAGAGCCACCCTACCGAGGAAAAAACTCCCATCCCTCTGGGTCTTTTAACCCGGCGTAAGGCCCCAATGCGGGATCCTAATCCCGGGGGTTCCCAACGGGTTGATCGGTGACCAACTGATCACCCTACCGATCAATTCACCGATCGTCCAACCAACTAAGGGTACGATGAAACCCTAGAGATGGATTGATCGGTGACCCACCGATCGCCCTACCGATCAATTCTCCGATCTTCCCACCGACTAAGGGTACGATGTACCCATAAAACCACCCTACCGAGACAAAAACTCCCATCCCTCTGGGTCTATTAACCCGGTATAAGGCCCCAATGTGGGATCCCACCCCTGGGGATCCCAACGGGTTGATCGGTGACCCATTGATCGCCCTACCGATCAATTCACCCATTATCCCATCGACTATAGGTACGATGCATCCTTAGAGCAACATTCCCGAATCAACTCACATTCCTCCGAGTTTATTAACCCAGCGTAAGGCCCCAATATAGGATCTCACCAAAGGGGGATCCCAATGGGTTGATCGGTGACCCACCAATCGCCCCACAGACTAAGGGTACGATGTACCCCTAGAGACACTCTACCGAGATAAAAACTCCTATCCCTCTGGGTCTATTAACCCGGTGTAAGGCCACAACGTGAAATCCCACCTCTAGGGGATCCCAACGGGTTAATCGGTGACCCATCGATCGCCCTACCAATCAATTCACCGATTGTCCCACCGACTAAGGGTACGATGCACCTTTAGAGCTACCTTCCCGAATCAACTCCCATCTTTCTAGGTCTATTAACCCAGTGTAAGGCCCTAACATGGGATCCCACCCCTAAGGGATCCCAACGGGTTGATCGGTGACCCACCGATCATCCTACCATTCAATTCACCGATTACCCCACTGACAAAGGGTACGATGCACCTTTAGAGCCACCTTTCCGAATAAAATCCCATCCATCCGAGTCTATTAACCTGGCGTAAGGCCCCAACATCGGATCCCACCCCTAGGGGATCCCAACGGGTTGATCGGTGACCCATCGATCATCCTACCGTTCAATTCACCGATTACCCCACCGACTAAGGGTACGATGCACCCCTAGAGCCACTCTACCGAAATAAAAAATCCTATCCCTCTGAGTCTATTAACTCGGCGTAAGGCCCCAACGTGGGATCTTACTCCCGGGGGATCCCAATGGGTTGATCAGTGACCCACCGATCGCCCTATCGATCAATTCACCGATCGCCCCATCGACTAAGGTTACGATGCACCCCTAAAGCCACCTTGCTGAGATAAAAACTCCAATCCCTCTGGGTCTATTAACTCGACGTAGGGCCCAACGTGGGATACCACCCCTGAGAGATCCAGACGGGTTGATCGGTGACCCACCGATTGCCCTACCGATCAATTCACCGATTGCCCCACGGACTAAGGGTACAATGTACCCTTAGAGCCACCATCCCGAATCAACTCCCATCCCTTCGGGTCTATTAACCCACCGTATACTCCCAACATGGGATCCCATCCCCGAGGGATCTAAACGGGTTGATCGGTAACCCACCGACCACCCTAGCGATCAATCCATCGATCGTCCTACCGATCAATTCACCGATTGCCCCACCGACTAAGGTTACGATGCACCCCTAGAGTCACCCTACCGAGGAACAAAAACTTCCATCCCTCCGAGTCTATTAACCTGGCATAGGGCCTAATGCGGGATCCCACCCCCGAAGGATCCTAATGGGTTGACCGGTGACCCACCAATTGCCCTACCGATCAATTCACTGATTGCCCCGGCGACTAAGGGTACAATGCACCCTCAGAGCCACCTTCCCAAATCAAATCCCATCCCTTCGGGTCTATTAACCCAGCGTAAGGCCCCAAGTTGGGATCCCACCCCTGGGGGATCTAAACGGGTTAATAGGTGACCCACCGATCGCCCTACCGATTAATTCACCGATCTTCCCACCGACTAAGGTTACGATGCACCCATAGACCCACCCTACCGAGATAAAAACTCCCATCCCTCCAGGTCTATTAACCTGGCATAAGGCCCCAACACGGGATCCTACCCCCAGGGGATCCCAACGGGTTGATCGATGACCTATTGATCGCCCTACCGATTAATTCACCGATTGTCCCATCGACTAAGGGTACGATGCACCCTTAGAGACACCCTACCATGACATAAAACCCATCCCTCCAGGTTTATTAACCCGGTGTAGGGCCCTGACGCGGGATCTCACCTCTGGGGATCCCAATGGGTTGATCGGTGACCCACCGATCGCCCTACCAATCAATTCACCGATTATCTCACCGACTAAGGATACGATGCACCCTTAGAGCCACCTTCCTGAATCAACTCCCATCCCTCCATGTCTATTAACCCGGCGTAATGCCCCAACGCGGGATCCCACCCCTAGGGGATCCCAACGGGTTTATCGGTGACCCACCGATTGCCCTACCGATAAATTTACTGATTGCACCACCGACTAAGGGTACGATGCACCCTTAGAGACACCTTCCCAAATAAAATCCTATCCAGCCGAGTCTATTGACCTGGTGTAAGGCCCCAACATGGGATACCACCCCTGGGGGATCCCAACGGGTTGATCGGTGGTCGAACCCATCTTTGTATGTTCAGCAACGTTGGTTCGACCTACTGGGGAGGTCGAACCCTCCTCCATCCAGGTCGAACCCACCTACTTCTTGGACGGTTCGCGTGGCTTCGACTCCGTCTCTTTGATTCTTGGCTCTTTCACTCCGTTTTTGCTAAGAAAACACTTAAATAGCTCCACTAACACCTGATTCATGCTATTTCACAATATATATAGGTTTTCCACCTATTTCCACATCAAAACTCTCCAAAACTAGCACAAAACATAGCGCCAAACTTGTGAATTTACACACTCATCAAACCCCCAAACTTACATGTTGCTCGTCCCGAGGCAACCAATTTAAACCACAGGAGTCGTGTATAATTCAACAAGATCAAGTACAACACATATTACACATGCCACTTCATTGAATCAAACAAGAATTACTTGCATCAAATATGTCACTCATGTAAAATCAATCCAATCACACACCATTCAGAGCACTAAGTAATCTCACTGACAAGATAAGTCTTTACTCTCTTTCGCTCGTGCGTGAGGCACTATAGGCTAGTATAAACGCTCATATCAATTCATATTCACGCGTAACCATAAGCTTGGCAAAGGTCTCAGAAATCAACTTACATTAGATTAATACTAGGATCACAAAGGACTTGTTTCTAGGTTGTAATGTTGGCTCTTTGGAAAGGGTAGGAAAATTTGGTCATAGTAACTTAATACACTAGTAGAGAGTTACCTTAGAGGTTCTTGATTTCTCATTCGGCTTCATATTCTCCTCTAATTCTTCTCTTGCACTTGCAATTAACAATTTTCCTTCTCTTCCTTGCATCAACATCATTCTTCTTTTAATTGCTCGGGTACCAGTTATAGGCACTACCCTTCTCGAACATCGTTCGGCTGTTTCTTAGAAACTTCAAGCCCCATGTATAAGCAATTCGGGGTACCAATTTCAGGCACTATCCCTAACAAGATTTAACCATGCACTTTTCTTACTGAACCTCATTCCATCTTCCCTTTGTTTCTTCCACACTTATTCACCTTATTCTCTCTACCAATGGATAGGGTATTTTCAAAGCTTAAATAAGGTAATTAAGGCTCGTATATTTGGCTTGCCAAAGAAAAAGCTTTTTAAAGGCTCAAACAGGGCTACCAAAGATTTATAAGATCATTAGGAAAGGTGAAATTTGGCTAAGTGACTCAATTAATCAAAAATGGCCTAAGATCATATCCTAATATTTCATCAATTGTAAGTTTCACATAAGACTCCAAGCCAAGTTCTAGAATACGTTCATACGAATGATTCTCTCAAGAATAAACTATCATGATTAATCATGATAAAGGCTCAAATCCTCACATAGCACATAATCAAAATCAATTCCTCATAAATTCCATATACTTAACAAATTATTCATGCTCTTTCCAAATGAAAATAAACACGTAAACATATGAATGCACATAATCAATAACCCATATACAGAGCAACGATACAAGATCAACTATATCAAGTACATGCCACTCACACATGAATCACACCCCAATCTGTAAAAATAAAAGAAGAATGGGAGATAAGATGAATCGGAGAAGCCAAAAGAAAACCTGAAACTACTCCCTAGGAGCATCATCATCCTCATCATCATCGTCATCCTCATCCATTCTATTTTCCACAGCTCGGCACAGACTGGTAATGTGCTTGTCCATCATATCCACTTGACTACTCACTCTACCAACACGCTCATCCAAGGCAGAGTACCTTTCGTTCAGCGTGGCGTAGTTGGCGTTAGCGAGCGCGAGTTGCCTGTTCGTCTCTTGCTGTGCAGCTACCACCGTGATCAGCTGCTCATGAATCAAGCGAAGCTGCTCCCGAGTACCTGGAACTGCTCGTTGCTGCTACGGTCCTGGAGCATGCTGAGGCACATCATGCTGCTCTCCTTCTGGAATCTCCCTCTCCGGCTGCTCCTCTACATGATCCTCCTCTTCAGACTGCTGCGGCTGAGGGGGACGGAACTCTCCTCGATCAACAATCTGCTGTAACTCAGCCATCCTTCCCTCAGCACACATCTGTGCTACTGCTCTCCAATCACCACCCGACTTCGCTGCCATGGATAAAGCGGTGTGTCCAAGAGAATTCATTAGCTTATTCCTTGCTTCCCGAATAGTTGTCAAGTTGCTCACGTCGAAGGGGAACATAAATTCAAAAGGCTTGAGACCTCTCGTGAAAAACCAATCTCCATTTCTAAAATGGGCAAACCCTCCCTTCGCGCACGTGCTCATAATCAAATTGGGTTCTCCTTCTACTGGTGTAATGCCAGTGAGGTCCAAGTTGTAATGCTCAGCCAAAATCGTCAATAACCCTCCAATATTCACCTTTTGAAAACCAATGGTCTTGAATCGATTCAGCTGTGCAATAAAATAAGCTCCAACGTTGAACTTCACTCCATTCAACATACACCACAAGGCATATAACTCTCCTCTAGACACAACACTCCCCTCCGAGCGGGCAAACAACGCGTTGCTCAGGATGCGGTCCATGTACTTCAAGACAGGGTTCTTTATTGCGGAAGCACGAGCCTGTCTGGTCTTGTAATCACGAATCTCCCCAGTGATCTCCCTCCAAAATCGCTTTACACTGAATGCAGCATTTTCTAAACGAGGGATCTCCAAAGGTGTCTCAAATAGCTCGTTGAAATCCTCAGACATCCATCTCCTACTCACTCCACCAAGCTAAAACGTACACCGATAGGGGTATCCAAGTGGGTCCTTCTCCATCTCAAACGAACAAACCACTTCCACTGTAACATGGAAGTACGTCGGCCTCTTCAACTCCATGAATCTTCGGATCCCTACTTGATTAAACATCCAAAATATATCATCCCCTATTCTCATTATCCTCATCGCTTCATCATCTTGGTATCGAGTGCGAGCTATCTTATCTGAAACTTCTTCCCACTTCTCTTTAATCTCATCCCAACCTTGCATCCTAATCTTGAAGTTATCAGGTAAACGGTCTTGTAGCCTCAGTTTTCTTATCACTTTGTCCAAGTTTGAAGGCCTGTCATGCCTCTTCTTTGATCTCTCCTCCTCTGCTTTTCCTTTTCCTTTACTTGATACTTGTCCCTTTCCTGAAAACAAATACTTCAATCCAACCAACAAGACAAGAAAGCAAGTATTGTACTAGCACATCACATACTCTACTCAAGACTTCAAGCATCAATGCATATTCATACAAACTATTATCTCAACACCACTTGCTTGTTCAACATTGTCAAAACATCTTCAATTACACCTTCTTTAATCATCAAAACATAACCAACAAGCATGCATTAAGCAATTCAAGCAATTCAATCAAAAATTCAACATGCTTTCCTCAATGAACTACTTCAATTTTATCAATTTCAAACCAAATCAACATGCTCATTCTATGGTATGTTCTATATCCTTGATTAATCCACATAAAAATCCAAGTTCTATTAAGAATCAATCAACCACAAACCAAGAAACAAGAATTCATATGAAACCAATCAAAATATCAACATTCGCCATGAAATTCAACCATACTCAACATCAATTCTCTATTTCACATCAAATTTCTTACCTAAACCTTCAATTCTAGAGTAATTGAGTTGGAAAAACGTACCTTGTGACTTGCCCATGGTGAATAACCGATCGAAAACACAAAACAACCAAAAATGCGATTTCAGCCCTAACTCGCGACGAAATCCGCCCAAATCCGCGACCGAATCGATAATTCAAGGTGTAATATTGTGTAATCGGTGTGAAATCAAGTGTAATTGAAGAATTTGTGCAAGGGTGTAGAGGTTCGAAGAGGGTTCGAGGTTTGATGTTTTGAAAAAGTGATCGAACCCCTCTGAAAATTCGAACTTAAATCGCGTACCTGGCTTGGTTCGACCTAGGGTTCGACCACCTGGACTGGTCGAACCATGGATGGCGAAGTCGAACCTCTCTTCTGGACAAACGATCTTCTTGGTTCGACTAGGGGTTCGACTTGCTAAACAGGTCGAACCTTTCTTGAATTGGTCGAACCCCTCTTCTGGAAAACAGAGTGCTTCCGACTGACAGGTTCGACCATAGGTTCGACCTCCTGATCAGGTCGAACCACTATGGATTTGGTCGAACCTCCTCTCTGGACAACTTTCAACGCCGGTTCGACTTTCTCTATTTTGTTCGACCTCTGGCTGTGGTCGAACCACTCCTAGACTTGGTCTAACCTACCTTCTGATTTCCAAAACTGAGTGTTCTTCATTCACTACATACTTCAAGCTTCAACACAACTTCATTAGGTACAATCTAGAGCACAACTTCAGAAATTGTTCCATATAATATCATTCATGAGTATCTCCGTAAAAGAAAACACAACCAAAAACACTGAACATTAGGCAAATTGTAAAAAATCGTCACATCAAAATCGATTAAAATTTCAACATGGCCGCAAAAACCAACTCCCCTAACAAACAATACAAAGAAAAGATTATACTCTTAATGCTTCAATGAGGTAATAACATCACATCCCCCCCCAAACTTAGGAAAAACGTAAGTCGAAGCTAAGTTTGAAAAGAGATGTATTTGCCGATTAGTAAGCATCTTAAATATAAAAATTTCTTACTCACACAAAAGAAATAAAGCAATAAAACAGAAGAGTAAGCTCTCAACAAGCGCTCATGTTTAACGTCATAGAGTCACGACGGTACCAAATTAGAACAAGGTATCATCAAAAATGACACACGCATCATCCGGCGACCTATAATGCTTCAATCGATGCCCATTCGCCATGATAACATCTCCATCTTTGTCAATAAGCTCATAACTCCCCCCTCCTAAGGCTCGATGAATCATGAACGGTCCCGTCCACTTAGACTTCAACTTGCCTACAAAAAGCCTCAAACGAGAGTTAAAAAGTAGTACCTCATCTCCTTGCTTGAACTCCTTGTACGAAATTTTAGAATCATGCCACCTCTTCATTCTTTCCTTATAAATCTCTGAATTCTTGAAAGCACGACTCCTAAACTCATCCAATTGATTCATGTGAGTTAGCCTCAACTCCTTTACATCCCTAAGGGTCAAGTTCAAGCGACGCAAAGCCCAAAACGCTTTGTGTTGAATTTCTACGGGTAAGTGGCACGGCTTCCCATAGATAATTTGATAAGGTGACATATCTAACACAGTCTTGTAAGCGGTCCGGAACCCCCATAACACATCATCAAGCTTCATAGCCCAATCTTTTCTATTAGTTCCTACCACTTTCTCCAGAATCTGCTTTACTTGACGGTTGGAGACCTCCGCCTGCCCATTTGCTTGCGGATGATAGGGTGTAGTAACCCTATGCCTAACACTATAATCCTTAAGCACCTTCTCTAGAAATTTATTGACGAAGTGGGAACCTCCATCACTAACTAATGCTCTCGGAACTCCATAACGGGCAAAAATATGTTTCTTTAGGAAAGATAAAACAACTTTCGAATCATTAACACGAGTAGTTCTACCCACTTCGAAACATAATCCACCGCAAGAAGAATGTAGAGAAACCCATTCGACGGGGGAAAAGGCCCCATAAAATCGATCCCCCATACATCAAATATCTCCACGACTATGCTAGGCTGCAATGGCATCTCATCTCTCCTACCTATATTACCCATGCGCTGACATCTATCGCAAGATGCCACATAGCTCTCACTATCTCTAAACAAAGTAGGCCAATAAAGAGCGGATTGAAGTACCTTAGCTGCAGTCTTTTGCGCTCCGAAATGCCCCCCATTCGGTTGTGCATGGCAGAACTCCAGCACACTTTCCATTTCCATCTCGGGTACACATCTTCGGACAATAGAATCTGTACAAATCTTATAAACAAACGGATCATACCATATAAATGTCTCAACTTCCCTACGAAATTTCGCAAGTTGATATCGGTTGAGATCCCTTGGAATTTCACCAATGACAATGTAATTAACATAATCCGCGTACCATGGATCCATACCTTACGCTGCAACCACACATGCTCGCTCGGCACCTTCAACAGCCACAGCCATGATCTTCTCATCAGGGAACATCTCTTCAATATACTCGAAAGAATTATCAAAATGCTCCCTAGTCTCCAACCTTGACAAGTGATCGGCCAACACATTTTCTGTTCCTTTCTTATCCCGAATCTCCAAGTCAAACTCCTGCAGTAGTAGAATCCATCTTATGATCCTAGGCTTCGTCTCCTTCTTCTCCATCAAATAACGAATCGCTGAGTGATCCGTATACACAATCGTCTTCATGCCAACCAAATACTGACGAAACTTATCGAATGCATACACAACAGCCAAAAACTCCTTTTCAGTTACCGTGTAATTCTTCTGTGCCGCATCGAAAGTCTTACTCGCGTAGTAAATGGCGCAGAACTTCTTCTCCTTAAACTGCCCAAGCACCACACCCAATGCTACATCACTTGCATCACACATAAGTACAAACGGTTGCGTCCAGTCCGGTTTGATCAAGATAGGGGCAGTAATAAGCGCCTCCTTCAAAACTTGAAAAGCTGTTAAACACTCATCATTAAACACAAAAGGAATATCCTTTTCAAGTAAATGAGATAAGGGCTTAGAGTATTTTGAGAAGTCTTTAATGAATCTCCTGTAAAAACCGGCGTGTCCAAGGAAGGACCGCACTCCTCTTTCATTGGTCGGTGGTGGAAGCTTCTCAATTGCCACCACTTTAGCACGGTCTACCTGTAATCCCTTGGCGGAAACATGATGCCCAAGAACAATCACATCCTTCACCATGAAATGGCACTTCTCCCAAGTCAAGACAAGATTAGTTTCTTGACACCTTTTTAAAACAACAGCAAGGTTAGACAAACACATATCAAAAGAAGAACCAAAGACTGAAAAATCGTCCATGAATACTTCCATGATCTTCTCTATCAAACCATCAAAAATCGCCATCATGCATCTCTGAAAAGTAGCAGGCGCATTACACAATCCAAACGGCATCTTCCTAAAAGCAAAGGTCCCGTAGGGGCAAGTAAAAGTGGTCTTTTCTTGATCCTCGGGAGCAATCATGATTTGATTATACCCCGAGTACCCATCCAAGAAATAATAAAACTCATACCCTGCAAGACGATCCAACATTTGATCCATAAATGGAAGAGGGAAATGGTCCTTACACGTGTTCTCATTCAATTTCCTGTAATCCACACATGTACGCCATCCCGTAGGAATTCTCGTGGCTATAGCTTCTCCATCCTCAGCTTTCACTACAGTCATGCCCCCCTTCTTAGCAACTACATGCAATGGACTCACATGGGGACTATCACTAATAGGATATATAATTCCAGCATCCAACCACGTTAGAATTTACTTCCTTATCACCTCTTGAATTGCGGGATTCACCCTACGCTGATTCTGAACACTAACTTTGGCTTCATCCAACAACCTAATCCGATGCATACAATACGAAGGACTAATACCTTTTAAATCATCAAGTGACCACCCTATTGCAGACTTGTACTTCATTAAGACATCTAATAACTCCTCAAGTTGATCATCATTAAGATAAGAAAATATAATTACCGGATATTGTGCATTATCACCAAGAAAAGCATACTTCAAGTGGTCCGGAAATGGTTTCAACTCCTCTTTTCTTTTCTCCACTGGAGTGTTTTCGTTATCCAAAGGCAAGTACTTCCTGGTCCATTTGACTTCTTCCACTTTATTTCTTTCCAAAGCACACCTGTCATCACCCAAAGCAAGTAAGTTTTCAAGAAATTCAATACATACCTCGTTAGAAAGTCCGTCAAGCTCCGTAGTGGGATAAGTAAGAGACTCCATCAAACATGTCTCAAGAGGATCCTTTGACAAGATCAGAGACATATCCACCTTCACAATCTCCTCCACCACGTCAATACTATAACATTGGGACTCTATTGACATTTTCATTGCTTTGTCCAAGTTGAAAAGTACTTCTTCTTTGTCCATTCTCAACTTCAGTTCTCCCTTCCGAACATCTATCATAGCTCCAGCTGTAGCAAGGAATGGCCTCCCTAAGATTAAAGGAACATTATCCTTGTCATCATCCATTTCTAATACAAGGAAATCCACAGGAAAAACTAGCTTCTCCACCTTTACTAGAACATCTTCAACTATACCTTTTGGAAACGTCATTGATCTATCTGCCAATTGGAGAGCAACAGTTGTCGGGGTCAGCTCCCCCAAACCAAGCTTCTGAAAGATGGACAACGGCATCAAATTGATGCTTGCCCCAAGATCGCATAAAGCTCGCCGTGCTGGCCCTTTCCCGATCTCACATAGAATAGTAAAGCTCCCCGGATCTTTCATCTTTGGTGGCAACTTCTTTTGAATAATTGAGCTACAATTCTCAGATAAGTTTACCATTTCAACTGCGGTTAAACTTCGCTTCTTCATCAATATATCTTTAAGGAATCGAGAATAATATGGCATCTCCATGATTGCCTCTGAAAAAGGGATGTTCAAGCTTATCTTGTTCATTATCTCTGAAAACTTCTTGAACTTTTCTTCCAACCCCTTCTTCACTAGCTTGTAGGGAAACGGTGGAGGTATCTTTGTTTTGGGAATCCCCCATTCATCACGATCAACCTTCTCCGCTTTCTCCTTTTCGGCTCTTAATCGCTTAGCTCTTTCCCATTTTTTCTCAGCTAATATGTCTGTGCTTTGCTCATTCCGTACCACTGGAGTTGCATCAACATCAAAAGGAACAACAGGTGCATCAAACAAAACATCTCGGCGAGGTTCGACTGGGGTTCGACCAGGCTGAGATGTCGAACCAGGACTGTATTGGTCGAACCTCTCTCCTGGAAGATTGATCTCATTCTGTTTCGGAGGTTCGACTTGGGTTCGACCAACATTGGAGGTTGAACCACTGCCCCTTTGGTCGAACCGCTTCACTGTATAATCTCCATCCTTTGGTTCGACCTGGGTTCGACCTGAAGAGTTGGTCGAACCCTGGTGATCGTGGTCGAACCGTTCCTGCGTCAAAATAGAGTGCTCTGACCGATGAGGTTCGACCTGGGTTCGACCTGAAAAGTTGGTCGAACCCTCCACGTGTTGGTCGAACCGCTCCTGTGTCGAAACAGAGTGCTCTGGCTGATGAGGTTCGACCTGGATTCGACCTGAAAAGTTGGTCGAACCCTCTACGTGTTGGTCGAACCGAGGCTTAGAAAATTCTAACTTTGATTCCGGCCTCATCGGTCCCTCGTACTGCGTTCCTGACCTCAGTGTGATGGCATTACACGACTTCGGATTCTCTATACTCTGAGACGGAAACTTACCTTTTCCTACAGTTTGAGTCAATGTGTTCACATTCTCTGCAATTGTACCCATCAACAATGTGAGATCTTTCACTTGAGTGGACAAATTTCTGTGGTGATCATCAATCTTTTTCTCAAGCTTTTCCTCAAGGCGGTTCACTCTTTCATCATTCTTTACCATGTACCGGTTCACAGTATCCTCGAACCTAGCTTCCCTTCTTCCACCTTTTCTCCCGGATCAACACCCATCGAAAGTTGCACTGCATTGTTCGTATTGCTCCATGAAAATTCAGGCCTCCTTGGTTGCTGTTGATAACTACCAGTTGGACCACGATTATTAAAGTTCCCTCGATAGTTCCCTTGGTAGTTCCGGTTTCCTTGATTTGGGTACCTCGTTCCTTGAATACTTTGACCCATGGTATAATTTGCTTCCTCCAATTCGTCTTGGATTGTTCCATTATTCATCATCTCTTGCTGCATGATTGGCACTCGTTGGGATATCTCACTGATCTGCTTCTGTTGAGACTCAAGTAGCTTGTTGATATTGGACAAGCTCGAAACGATCTCATCCTCTCTCTTAGTTTTCACCATTGCTTGTTCAACCTGAGCTACATTTCCAAGAACATACGTACCTCTAACTCTATCAGTGGGCCAATCCCTCGAATTCATTGATATGTCTTCAAACAATCTCTCGGTCTCAATGGATGACTTTGTAAGCAATGCTCCATTAGAAGAAGCATCAAGTAGCACTCTTGATTCACAGTCCAATCCGTTATAAAATATACTGATATATTGGGCTTTAGATAACCCATATTGAGGACACTTCCTGAGCATGTCCTTGAATCTATCCCACGCTTCATGAAATTTCTCACCTCCACTGATAGCAAATTTGTTAATATCTTGCTTCATCTTAAACACCTTCGAAGGTGGCATATACCTCTCCAAGAATCTTAACTTCAATTGCTCCCACGTGGTGCACTCAGCTGCATTAATAGTATCGAACCAATCCCTCGCCTTTTCAGTAAGCGAGAATTTGAACAAAAGGATCTTCCTAGCATCTTCATGTTCTCCTACGTCTTTTTGAGTACTTGCATAGCCCAAGAACTTGTTCAGATGCTGCTGCGAATCCTCGAAATACCCTCCTAAAAAGGAGTTCCTTTCTATCATGCTAATAAGAGCGGGATGAAGATCGAACGCTGTGTTAGTTCCCCTTGCTCCTAAAAGCTCATAATTTCCAGCCCCATTATTTCTGAAAACCTTACGGATGGCTAGATTATCCGGATTTGCTGCCATGTTGACTGTTACTACTTCCAAATTAACTTCAGTTGTAGCCTCAATCGCTTGCGAAATCTGCTCGTCAACCTCAACTCCAAAATTCAAAGCTTCAGTTGGGTCTATTGTTTTTGCCTTGCTCTTCTTCTTCTTCTTCTTTCTTGATGATGCTCCAATCTCAGGATTATACGGTTCAAGATTACCTTTCTTTGATCTTGTGAGCATACACCTAAAACGAATAAGAAAGAAAACAACCAAACAAGGTAAATTGTCCTAATAAACTAGAAATAACACAAAAAAAAGATATTTTACGCCGTCCCCGGCAATGGCGCCAAGAACTTGATAGGGGTTTTCTCAACACACAAATTAATCCTCAAGTATAAGGATATCAATTGTAGTCGCGAAGATGACCAAGTTACAATATCGAACCCACGGGACGGATAAATATCAATTTTATGATCTTCTAGTATATTTTAGACTATGTTGGTAATTGTAAAGGTTTAATGGATAGTAACTTCGAATCGAAATAACAAAAGATATAGCAAGAGTAGAGAGAAGTGAGTTGTGATCAATAAGAATGATAGGTAGTTCGTTGGGTCATCCAGTTTCACTAGCAATTCGTATTTTCGTGTGATGGTGTCTGACTCTGCCCTGTGGTTTGTGGACGCATCACTAGACCATGCAAGTTTACTCTATAGACACAAGTAAATATGCGCTTGACACGTGTGAATAACATCGGAGCAAGAGATATGCTTCACCGCCCTTTCTAGGTACTATCATAATCAATTATCTTCTACGTCTAGAATTTAACCAATTTGATCTCCCTTTTTAGGTACTATAAAGTTATACTCTTCATCCTATTCATCAACCCGAATTCAATTCAATTCATGAATATTCATATAAGACAGTTCTAATAATACTTCGGAATCCCTTCACTTAGAATTATAACGATAAACCCTGCTCAGTAGTGAACGCACTCAATCAATAACCATGTCATGTATTCAGACTCTACACAACGATCATTGATGCATAAAACGACTATGAGTATGGATTAAATATGCAATCTTATATAAAACAAACCACAGGTAGTGTTGTATGGAGTTTTACACACGAAACACGAATTACATCATGAAACTTTCATAACCCTAGAACTACCAAGGTGGTTCTAGTCCATGATTGATCTAGGAACAATCATGGTTAGACTAATCATTCTTACTTGAACCTTCAGCGAACCTCTGTCACAGCCCTCGGATGGATCACCACCTCTCCTCTTGTCTCTCCTATGATTGACGATCAAAAGCTCTCTTTATTCTCTGTATGAGCCTCCTTTTATACTTGTAATCACGTCTCTAGGGCTTGGAATTGGCTTTCTAAGTGATCTCACGTGTTTCGGCCTCGAAAATCCGGATAAGGTAAGTTCTCGCACACAGGTTCGACCACGTCAAACAGGTCAAACCCCGAGCCACAGGTCGAACCCCAGGTCGAACCCCACTACTGGAAGAATTCTGCACAGGTTCGACCTTCTGGACAGGTCGAACCACTTAGGCCTTGGTCGAACCCCAGGTCGAACCTCAGCACTGGACAACTCTTGCTCCCGATTCGACCAACTGGCAAGTCGAACCCCAATATTGTGGTCGAATCCTCCTTCTTGCAAACTGGTTCGACCTGATGGCCAGGTCGAACCAACTGAGTCGTGGTTGAACCCATCTCTGTATATTCAGCAACGTTGGTTCGACCTGCTGGAGAGGTCGAACCCTCCTCCAGCCAGGTCGAACCCACCTACTTCTTGGGCGGTTCGCGTGGCTTCGACTCCGTCTCTTCGATTCTTGGCTCTTTCACTCCGTTTTTGCTAAGAAAACACTTAAATAGCTCCACTAACACCTGATTCATGCTATTTCACAATATATATAGGTTTTTCACCTATTTTCACATCAAAACTCTCCAAAACTAGCACAAAACATAGCGCCAAACTTGTGAATTTACACACTCATCAATCGGTGACCCACCGATCGCCCTACTGATCAATTCACCGATTTTCCCACCGACTAAGGGTACGATGCACCTTTAGAGCCACCTTCCCAAATAAAATCCCATCTAGCAGGGTCTATAGACCAGGCGTAAGGCACCCACATGGGATCCCACCCCTGGGGATCCCAACGGGTTGATCGGTGACCCACCGATCACCTTACCGATCAATTCACCAATCGCCCCACATACTAAGGGTACGATGCACCCCTAGAGCCACTCTACCAAGACAAAAACTCCTATACCTCTGGGTCTATTAACCCGATGTAAGGCTCCAATGCGGGATCCTACTCTTGGGGGATCCCAACGGGTTGATCAGTGATCCACCGATCGCCCTACTTATCAATTCACTAATCGCCCCACCGACTAAAGGTTCGATACACCCCTAAAGCCACCCTACCAAGACTAAAACTCCAATTCCTCAAGGTCTATTAACTCGGCATAGGGCCCACCGATTGCCCTACCGATCAATTCACCGATTGCCCCACCGATTAAGGGTACAATGCACTCTTTGAGCCACCTTCCCGAATCAACTCCCATCCCTCCAGGTCTATTAACCCAGCGTAAGACCCCAACATGGGATCCCACCCCCGGGGGATCTAACCGGGTTGATCGGTGACCCACCGATCGCCCTACCAATCAATTCACCCATCGCCCCACCGACTAAGGGTATGATGCACCTCTAGAGCCACCCTATCATGATAAAATCTCCCATTCCTTCAGTTTTATTAACCCGGTGTAAGTCCCCAACGTGGGACCCCACAAGAATGGGTTGATCGGTGAACACCGATAGCCATACTGATCAATTGACCAATCTTCCCACTGACTAAGGATACGATGCACCCATAGAGCCACCCTACCGAGGCAAAAACTCCCATCCCTCCGAGTCTATTAACCCGACATAAGGCCCCAAAGCAAGATCCCACTCCTGGGGATCCCAACGGGTTTATCGGTGACCCACTGATTGCCCTACCGATCAATTCACCGATCGCCCAACCGACTAAGGGTACGATGCACCCCTAGAGCCATCCTACTGAGACAAAAACTCCAATCCCTCCGAGTCTATTAACCCGGCGTAAGGCCCCAATGTGGGATCCAACCATCGGGGGATCCCAATGGGTTGATCTGTGTCCCACCGATCTCCATACCGATCAATTCACCGATTGCCCCACAGACTAAGGGTACGATGGACCCTTAGAGCCACCTTCCCAAATCAACTCCCATCCCACCGGGTCTATTAACCTGGCGTAAAGCCCCGACATGGGATCCCACCCCCGGGGGATCTTAATGGGTTGATCGGTGACCCACCGATCGCCCTACGGATCGATTCACCGATCGCCCCACCCACTAAGGGTACGATACATCCCTAGAGCCACACTACCGAGATAAAAACTCCCATTCCTCTGGGTTTATTAACACGGTGTAAGGCCCCAATGCGGGATTCCACCCCTGGAGATTCCAACGAGTTGATGGGTGACCCACCGATCGCCCTACCGAATAATTCACTGTTTAGCCCGCCGACTAAGGGTACGATGCACCGCAAGAGCCACCCTATCAAGTCAAAAACTCCCATCCCTCTACGTCTATTAACCTGGTGTAAGGCCACAACCCAGGATCCCACACCCAAGAGATCCCAATGGGTTGATCGGTGACCCACCGATCGCCCTACCGGTCAATTCAGAGATTGTCCCAATGACTAAGTGTACGATGCACACTTAGAGCCACCTTCCCGAATCAACTTCTATCCCTCTAGGTCTATTAACCCAGCGTAAGGCCCCAACACGAGATCCCACTCCTAAGGTTCCCAACGAGTTGATCGGTGACCCACCGATCGCCCAACCGATCAATTCACCGATTGCCCACCGATTAAGGGTACGATGCCCTTAGAGCCACCTTTTCGAATAAAATCTTATCAATCTGGGTCTATTAACCTGGTGTAAGGCCCCAACACAGGATCCCACCCCTGGGGGATCTCAATGGGTTGATTGGTGACCCACCGATAGCCCTACCGATCAATTCACCTATCGCCCCACCGACTAAATGTACGATGCATCCCTAGAGCCACCCTACCGAGACAAAAACTCCTATCCCTCCGGGTCTATGAACCTAGCGTAAGGCCCCAATGCTAGATCCCACTCCCGGGGGATCCAAACAGGTTGATCACTGACCCACCGATCACCCTCCCGATCAATTCACCGATCGCCCCACCGACTAAGGGTACGATGCACACTTAGAGCCACCTTCCCGAATCAACTTCTATTCCTTTGGGTCTATTAACCCAGCGTAAGGCCCCAACACGGGATCCCACTCCTAGGGTTCCCAACGAGTTAATCGGTGACCCACCGATCGCCCAACCGATCAATTCACCGATTGCCCACCGATTAAGGGTACGATGCCCTTAGAGCCACCTTTTCGAATAAAATCTGATCAATCTGGGTCTATTAACCTGGTGTAAGGCCCCAACACAGGATCCCACCCCTAGGGGATCTCAACGGGTTGATCGGTGACCCACCGATAGCCCTACCGATCAATTCACCTATCGCCCCACCGACTAAAGGTACGATGCATCCCTAGAGCCACCCTACTGAGACAAAAACTCCTATCCCTCCAGGTCTATGAACCTAGCGTAAGGCCCCAATGCTGGATCCCACTCCCGAGGGATCCAAACAGGTTGATCACTGACCCACCGATCGCCCTCCCGATAAATTCGCCGATCGCCCCACCGACTAAGGGTACGATGCACCCCTAGAGCCACCTTCCCGAATCAACTCTCGTCCCACCGAGTCTATTAACCCATCATAAATCTCTAGCATAGGATCCCACACCTGGGGGATCTAAACGGAGTGTTCGTTGATCCACCGATCGCCCTACCGATCAATTATTGATTGCCCCACCGACTAAGGGTACGATGCACCCCTAGGGCCACCCTACTGAGATTAAAACTCCCATCCTCTGGGTTTATTAACCTGGCATAAGGCCCCAATGTGGGATCCCACCCCTGTGGGATCCCAACGGGTTGATCAGTGACTTACCGATTGCCCTACTGATCAATTCAACAATATTCCCAACGACTATGGGTACGATGCACCCATAGAACCACCCTACCGAGACAAAAACTCCCATCCCTAAGGGTCTATTAACCCGTCTTAAGGCCCCAACATGGGATCCCACCCCCGGGGTATCCCAACGGATTGATCGGTGATCCACCGATCACCCTACCAATCAATTCACCGATTGCCCCACCGATTAAGGGTACTATGCACCCTTTGAGCCACCTTCCTGAATCAACTCCCATCCCTCCAGGTCTATTAACCCAGCGTAAGCTCCAATGCTGGATCTCAACCCAGGGGGATTCCAACGGGTTGATCGGAGACCCACCGATCGCCCCACCGACTAAGGGTACGATGCACCCTTAGAGCCACCTTCCGAATCAACTCTCATCCCTCCGGGTCTGTTAACCCAGTGTAAGGCCCCAACAGAAGATCCCACCCCGAGGGGATCCCAACGGGTTGATCGGTGACCCACCGATCACCCTACCGATCAATTCACCGATTGCACCACCGACTAAGGGTACGATGCATCTTTAGAGCCACCTTTTCGAATAAAATCCCATCCATCCGAGTCTATTAACCCGGTGTAAATCCCCAACATGGGATCCCATCCTTGGAGGATCCCAATGTGTTGATCGATGATCAACCGATCATCCTACCGATCAATTCACCGATCGCCCCACCGATTATGGGTACGATGCTCCCCTAGAGCAACCCTACAGAGATAAAAATACCTGTCCCTTAGGGTCTATTAAGCTAGTGTATGGCCCCAACACAGGATCTCACCCCCAGGGATCCAAACGGGTTGATCGGTGACCCACCGATCGCCCTATCGATCAATACACCGATCGCCCCATCGACTAAGGGTACGATGCACCCCTAGAGCCACCATACTGAGACAAAAACTCACATTCCTCTGGGTATATTAACCCGGCTTAAGGCCCCAAGGCAGGATCCCACCCGCGGGGAATCCCAACAGGTTGATCGATGACCCGCCGATCGCCCTACCGATCAATTCACCAATTGCCCCACCGACTAAGGGTATGATGCACCCTTAGAGCCACCTTCTCGAATCAAGTCCCATCCCTCCGGGTCTATTAACCCAGCATAAGGCCCCAACACGAGATCTCACTCCTGGGGGATCCCAACGGGTTGATTGGTGACCCCCCGATCGCCCTACTGATCAATTCACCGATCGCCCAACCGACTAAGGGTACGATGCACCCCTAGAGTCATCCTACCGAGAAAAAAACTCCAATCCCTCCGAGTCTATTAACCCAGCGTAAGACCCTAATATGGGATCCCACCACCGGGGATTCCCAACGGGTTGATTGGTGACCCACTGATCGCCCTACTGATCAATTCACCGATTGACCCACCGACTAAGGGTACGATGCACACTTAGAGCCACCTTCCCGAATCAACTCCCATCCCTCCGGGTCTATTAACCTGGTGCAAAGCCCCAACACAAGATCCCACCCTTGGGGGATCCAAATGGGTTGATCGGTGACCTATCGATCACCCTACTGATCAATTCACCGATCGCCCTACCCACTAAGGGTACGATGCACCCCTAGTGCTACACTATCGAGACAAAAAATCCCATCCCCTTGGGTTTATTAACCCGACGTAAGGCCCCAATGTGGGATCCCACCCCTGGGGATCCCAACGGGTTGATGGGTAACCCACTGATCGACCTACTGAATAAGTCACTGATCGCCCCATCGACTAAGGGTACGATGCACCCCAAGAGCTACCCTATCGACACAAAAACTCCCACCCCTCCTGGTCTATTAACCCGGTGTAAGGTCCCAATGCGGGATCCCACACCAAGGGAATCCCAACGGATTATTCGGTGATCCACCGATCACCCTACCGATCAATTCACCGATTGCCCCACCGACTAAGGTACGATGCACCCTTAGAGCCACTTTCCCAAATCAACTTCTATCCCTCCGGGTCTATTAATCTAGCGTTAGGCCCTAACATGGGATCCCACCCCTAGGGGATCCCAACGGGTTGATCGGTGACCCACCGATCACCCTATCAATCAATTCACCGATTGCCCCACTGACTAACAGTACGATGCACCCCTAGAGCCACCGTACCGAGACAAAAAATCCTATCCCTTCGGTCTATGAACCTGGCCTAAGGTCCTAATGCGGGATCCCACTCCCGGGGGATCCCAACGGATTGATCACTGACCCACTGATCGCCCTACCGATAAATTCACCGATCGCCCAACCGACTGAGGGTATGATGCACCCTTAGAGCCACCTTCCTAAATCAACTATCATCCCTCCAGGTCTATTAACCCAGCGTAAAGCCCCAACATTGGATCCGTCCCCCAGGGGATCTAAACAGGTTGATCGGTGACCCACCGACTAAGGGTACGATACACCCCTAGAGCCATCCTACCGAGACAAAACTTCCCATCCCTCTAGATTTATTAACCCGGTGTAAGGCCCCAACATGGGATCCCACCCTGTGGGATCCCAACGGGTTGATCAATTCACCAATCTTTCCACCGACTAATGGTACGATGCACCCATAGGGCCACCCTACCAAGATAAAAACTCCCATCCCTCTGGGTCTATTTGTTGGCATTCGATCGTTTCATTAACGTGACTCATTAGGGTTTCTTGCATTTCTATCACAGCAGAAGTAATAAAACATAGAAATGATTACCGTTCACCAGGGTATGTTGAAGGAGATGGATTCTCGCTGGCAGCCTGCGCAGCGTCACGAGAATGGTCATAACTTCTTTATCTGAACACCGATTGGAGTGATCTATGTGGTCTGACGATCCTATCTTCGATGGATTTCCGTCAGTATATTAAACTTTGAATTTGGAGAACTGTGTAATTTTATATGAATTTCGCAAAATGGCAGACAGCAGCAGCAAACTACCTTTCGATCTTCTGTCGTATGTCCCAAGTCGATCTTGACGTCGTGTGGGCGACGATCTACGAGATCTCCTCAATTTGCTCTCAACCCTCATTACACGTGAATTATGAATTAAATTAGGGTTCCTGATAAGCTGAAGTGACTTATATACATGGGCTACAGCAGGGACCAGGAGGAGAAATTGGGCTGGGTCTCCATTGGGCTTAAGTATCCAAGCTTAACCCATAACTTATACTTAAGTCCAATAATAAAAATATATTCCACTAAAATATTATTACTGCACTGTCTTTCCAATCCCAAAATTACATTTTGGGCTCCTTCTTATTATGAGCCCATTAGTCTCCCCATGTTTAAGATATGCAATGTCCATTAATTAATTAATTAAGTTACTGACAGTCTAATTAATTAATATCTCATCCAAGAGTAGTACCACTCAACCTCATTATCATGCCGGAATAAATCCACCTATAAGGTTTATATGATAATCCTTATGAGCTCCTCAAGGGGACATCATCAACCTATGACGGACACGGATTCCTTCTACAATCAACAGCACACCATAGAGACAGCACTACTTCCCAACTCACCGAGTTTGTTGATTTAATACATGTAAATCTCACCCATTGATGAATCAAAGAAATACATACTGCCCTACATGTCGAGGTTATTGTATAGGGATTAAGAGCACGAACTTCCATAATAACAAAGATCATTTTCTATATAGACAGTACAAGTCAAACGATCTCAAGCGGTCCTGCTCAATACACACAAAGTGCACTAATGTGATTCTATAGCCAAGATAAGCTAATGCCAAACCACACTACAACCATCACGATAGATAGTCCCCGGCTATCTCGGTTGTGAGCATCTGTTTATACTTTATAAGAAAACCGATAATATAATCTTTCGTGTGTTGTCGCACAACATATTATCTACAGTATAAAGTAAGTGGACTATTGCATCTTGCATATAAATAAATTATAAGACGCAGTCATTTGATCATATGATTCTCATTTCAAAATAAATTGTTTAAACATTGTTCATACAAAAAGCTAAACTTTTACTATACAATCCAACAATCTCCCACTTATACTAAAAGACTATGATGTCATGTCTTCTGCCATACATCTGATTCCTACTCCCACTGCATGACCATCAAAGCTCTCGCCTTAAGGTCATTGTAAATGGATTTACTATGCTATCATCCAATTCAATCTAGGCAACAACAACCTTCCCCTCATCATACGATTTCTCGTAATAGGTGGTGCTCGCGCTCCATGTGTTTAATTGTCTTATGGACTCGTGATTCCTTCAAGTTTGCAACTGCACCATTATCATCAAAATAAATTGTGATAACCTTGGGCAAACTTAGAAATACTTTAAAGTCCATCATGAAGTCTCTAGAGTCATATAGATACTTTGGCTGCCTCATAGGCTCCAATTTATCGTCTTTCCATGATGGAGTCCGGAGTTCGAAATATATTTCTATATAACACTCCTCCATATTATGACTCAACATCCTAAAATTAAACACATAACCTTTGAAGTGGATTTACTGGCATCCCTAACTGATTTGAAAAATCTGAATCTATGTAACCCACAATAAGCAGTGAATCTGTTCGGTAAGTCCACATATAATTTCTGGTGCCTTTTCAGCTACTTTAAAATTATGTGTTACCACAGTTCAACATTCTTATTTTGGGTTACCTTGATACCCCCTGTCTATGCGTTTAGCAAAACAGATATCCACACTCGTGCATAGCATTCCTTAGATTAAGCTTCCTTATTCGCCGAAGCATAAGGAACCGCTTTCATCACCTTTATCTTCTTTTTGTGTCTCAAGACACATTTCCTTAGATAAATTCACATGCTAAACGAGTAAGGATCGTATCATTTCATGAAGCTTGAGACAAGCATAACATCCTTTCTTGTGATTCGTATTACCGTGATCAAAAGGATATTTTTGCTCTTCTTAAGTCCTTCATGTCATACTGCTTTATTAACCATACCCCATACACCTGACAACACTCTTTCATTGTCTCCAATGAGCAAGATACTATCTATGTATAGTACAAGTAATACCACCATATTTTTGTCACTCTTTACAACACACTAGACACATCCATGCATTGAATAAATTCATATGACTAGATTTCCTCATCAAAACAGATGTTTCATGATCTTGAAGTTTGCTTTAGTCCATCGTTGGACACTTTTATGCTTACTATCACAATGCTCTTAGCCCTTTGCAATGATTCACTCTGGTTGCTTCACATAGATGTTTTTCTCAAGACTTCCTTTCAGGAAAGTTGTCTTGACATCTATTTGCTATCCTCATATTTCATATGAATAGCAACAAATAAAATAATTCGGATCAACATAGGCATAGCTACCGATGAACAGGTTTTCTCATAATCGAACTCTTTCTTTTTGAGTATACCTTTTCGCAACAAGCTTGCTTCCAAGGTTTTTACCTTATTCTATGATCCTCTTTTATTCTTGTATGCCCGCTTCTAATGGCTTTTACACCATTTAACGGTTTTACAAGCTCCCAGATTTAATTTAGAACCCAACGATCTATCGGCTATCCACTTTTGAATCCTACTCAAGCAAATGATCCAATCATAGATGCCAAATATATGTTTAGTTCATTTCCGAAAGTTCCTTTCTCTTACTAACATTAGAAGATGCATTATTAATTACTATGCATTGCACCGTGGGATACACATGATTTAAGAGTTTATAAATTGTCCACCAATGTACCATAACAGATTATAGCTCCATCCTTCATCACTATGACCATGTCATTTAAATGAAATGGAGTATCCATCCGTATATGCATAGAAATCGAAATGAAATTCTTTCTATGAAAATGTACGTAAAGACAATTCCTCATAATCAAGCAGCTACTCATATCATTAGATAAATAAACAACTCCCACTGCAATAGCCACTACTCTTGTAGTTTTACCCATGTCTATAATAATCTTATCCTCACTTAGTAATAAACATTTAGTGATTCTGGTATCTACACAATGTATCAGTAGGTGTCATCACTAATCATGCTTCAACGACTAGCAAGTAATATTCTAACCTTGTTCACTCCTTTGATGAAATTGGATTTCCTTCACCACATGTTTTGTCAGAAGTTTCCACCATATACAACCTCTTGTAATTCAGGTAAAACTTACTCAAAACATCTAGGTAATTATGAAGAATTGACTTAGGTTTCCCCTTCAACTTCCACTCCAAGTATCTCCAATTCATTCATTAAATTCAATCATGATCTACCGCCTTTTAACTTACTCAAGTATTTGAAGAGTTACATGAGACCATCATATTTCTATGAATCTCTTATTTCTTCACTAGAGACTTTAATAGGCATCATGACACGCCTTTTGTGAGAACACACATGTATTTCTTAAGCAGTAAAATTTGAATCCAAGATTCTTTTCTAATCATCTAATTTTGGACAAGTAAATATAATTTTTTTTAGTTAACAATAAGCAGATAAAACCATTCGAAATTCAGAGAATCACAAATAAATACACTAATCAAAATTTTGAATTTATCCATTTATATTGATTCCCTCAAAATAATATAAAATATAAATTCACCGACATCTCAAGCAACGTGAGTCTGCAAGCCACGTTAGTGTGGACGTTTACAAATTCAAACATTTACAAGAGAAGGTTTTACCCATTAATTTCATTTGTCAACCTAACTTTATGACAAAATAATTAATTGTCGGTTCCTCTTTAGCCATGTAAATAATAGCAGTGACTCCGTTGGGGAGGATACTAATTATTTACATCTAAGTGTACACCATTATTTGATCCCAAGTCCATTGCGTGAGCTTATGTGCCTTACAGTTAGAGAAGTACACACGCGCTCGGGTAACTTCCTACAATCATCTATTATATGTTTGTACCAGTGAACCACACATTAACTCATCCGTTAGGGAGGAAGGTCTGTGCTAACATGCAAGTTCATGTGCCACATAACAAACAATAATTATTTAGTGACGTCTGTACCAGTGATCCGTGAATAAACTAATCCGTTAGGGAGGAAGACTCTATTGCCAACGCGCAAGTTTACTCACATCACTTACAAACCAATAATGGAGACCACGAGAATTAATTACCAATCCCCTCTCCTACTTAGTTGTTTAACACCGAGGGTTTTTATATGCATATAATATTTCAAATAAAATACACAACCTAGCATGCTCATACTTCTAAATATATAACAATAATTGACCAATAAAATAATTATAGTAGTTATATATAAGGAAATAAATTGCCAAAAATAAGTTGACTTGATCAACACTCCAGCATAAATGCATATATTATACAAAATGTAATGCGCAATCTAGCATGCTTCTATTTAAGGCAATAAATCATAGAAAATCATGCATTCATATATAACAATAATTAGATAATTAAATCAAATTATGACCGTTATATAACATGGCGAATTCGATTATTCGCCACCAACCACATGCTTGCCATCGGGTGCATCTGCTTTCCCCGTGTGACCAGCCAAGCTTCCATGTGCGCCACTTTGTATGCCCGTCTCATGCTCGGAAGCCCATCTACTCGCCACGGAGTCCCCATCGCCGGCAGCACGCCAATCAGCACCTTCGAGCGCCCAGCCTTGCAGTCCGTCGACATGCTCAACCCATGCTCCTAAATAGCTCGCCCACATGCCCAGCATCGTATGAACATACACGGCGGTCAGCAGCCTCCAGCCTTACCCGTGTGCTCCATCGTGCAGGCATCCGTGTGGCCATCCGTGAGGAGCTTCCGTGCATTACCCAACATCCCGTCAAGTGTGTCAGGGAGCTCTCCAAGCACCCAGCCATGCCATTCACTTGATGCTGTACACGCACCATGTGCCTTGATGAGCTCAACTCGCTCGGACTGTCGCTCGTCCAAGGGCCTACTTGCACGGAACCAAGTTCAGCCCAACGCGCAACACCAAAGTACACCAACTGTCGTTCAGGGTTCGCACCTGCAGGATCTTCCGCGTGTTGTCACACAACATATTATCTACAGTATAAAGTAAGTGGACTATTGCATCTTGCATATAAATAAATTATAAGAAGCAATCATTTGATCATATGATTCTCATTTCAAAATAAATTGTTTAAACATTGTTCATACAAAAAGCTAGACTTTTAGTATACAATCCAACACCATTAACCAGGCATAAGGCCCCAATGCGGGATTCCACCCTGGGGGATCCCAGTGGGTTGATCGGTGATCCACTGATCACCCTACCGATCAATTCACTGATTGTCCCACCGACTAACGGTATGATGCACCCTTAGAGATACCTTCCCGAATCAACTCCCATCTCTCTGAGTCTATTAACCTGGCGTAAGGCCCCAACGCAGGATCCCACCCCTAGGGGATCCCAACGGGTTGACCGGTGACCCACCAATCGCCCTACCGATCAATTCACCGATTGCACCACCGATTAAGGGTACGATTCACCCTTAGAGCCATCTTCCCGAATAAAATCCCATCCTTCCGGGTCTATTAACCCGGTGTAAAGCCCCAACATTGGATCCCACCCTTGGGGGATCCCAACGGGTTGGATCGCCCTACCGATCAATTCACTGATCTTCCCACCGACTAAGGGTACGATACACCCCTAGAGCCACCCTACATAGACAAAAACACCTATCCCTCCGGGTCTACTCTAACCTTCTCAGGCCCCATATTATTCATTCTACTGTCCTTCAGCCCACTTCTAATATTCCTAATCCCAATCCCCCTCCTAAGCCCACTGCTGATAAGCCCTCTGACGATGAGCCCATTATTGCTAATCCTCACTTACTCTCTTCGCAGCCCAACCCCAACCCCGATCCCAACACTGAGCCCAACAAACTAAATTATCCCAACCCTCTTTCTTCAAACTGTTTTGCTGCCCTGGCCCAATTGGAACCTATGTCCTCTCCAGAGGACTTAAGCCCTCAATTTCGTTTGCCCCAAACCCAAACGGTGGATACCTCTCAGTCTACACCTCTATCCATCCCTCCTCAGAGGCACAATAACAAACAAATTTGGAGACCAGTGTTCTCGGGTGAGTCTTCGGACTCCACTGTCTGGAATTTTAAGCACAAGAAAACTAAAGAAGTGGAAGGTCTAAGCACTATGGAACATGATCATGATGATAAATTACAGGAATATGGTGATTAGATTAGCAAGAAAATTGCAGAAGAAGGCATCACTTCCTCTGCATACTCTCCATGACATTACTGATTTGGAATGTACGTGGGATGGGATGCACCCCAACCCACAACGCACTCAAAAAGTTGGTGCGAGAACATGATGTGGCGATTGTGGGCTTATTAGAAACCAAACTTTCCACTTCTTCTATTGATGTTGTTATTAATAAAGTGTTTCCGGATTGGAATTATATTCACAATCTTGATATTTGTCATGGGGAAAAGATTGTTGTTGTTTGGAATCCTATGCGTCTTCATTTGGAAAATTTTATCTAGAGTGATCAATCCATCTCGATGAATGTTCAATGCCTTACAACTACTAAGGAGTTCTTTATTTCTGTCATCTATGCTCACAATAGCTATGTTGCTAGGAGAAATTTGTGGCAGCTTCTCTTCTCCCTCTTTCATTCGAATCCACTCCCATGGATCCTAGGAGGTGTGATCGCTAATTTCTTTCGCTATACCCTCAAGTGTAAGGGATCGGTTGTAGTACGAGTGACCAAGTAGTTATATCGTCTCCACAGGGATAGCTATAAATTCAAGAAGTAATTCCACGTGATCATTTCATTGCAAGACAAATCGGGGGTTTTTGAAGGGATGATCAACAAAAATAAAGAATAAACAAATAATTATATGATATGAACCACGCAAGAGAATACGATTGAAGAATTCAAGGATGGAGAATTGATAATGCTGTGACTGATTTATCTAGACCCGAATTAATTACCTGCAAACGTTTATAAGAGGATCGCTAAGCCTAGTTAGATCACCTTGATCGGGTAGGATCTAACACTTATAATGACCTGGAAATCCTTAGATCAATAAGAAATTAACTACCTCTCCCTCTATAGGTACTTCATACTAAATTCTATTTAAGGCTAGAGCACTAGACTTCTCTTTCTAGGTACATGATTGTGAACTCTTTTCTCCTTACCAACTACTCAATAATGATGTTTTACCAAGTAATCAGTATTCCAAATTGATTGTCTAACACGCTTAGGCTTTAATGGTCAATACACCTAAGAATATCTCAGAAAACACGTCTAGGCTTTAATGGTCAATACACCTAAGACTTGCCTCATGAAACAACAATCATTATGCAGAAATAAAGACGCCTATTATCTTCAATGATAATTTTAAAGGGATCAAAACTCCAACTCATAATAATACGAAGTTTCAAAATAAAACCTTCAATATGGAAATAAACCATTTGCAAGATAATAAATCAAAGTCTAGATCAATCAAGTCACATAATCACAAATATATTCATGCCCTAACATTATCAACAAAGAAACTTAGCATCATGATGAGGAGAAATTATAAAGACGTAATTAATCCTACCATTTTGCTAAAATAACAAAAAAATGAATAACTAAAAAGAAAGAACCCGTTTGGAGGACTCCGTCTCTTCAATCACGATCTTCGTTTGGATCTTTGTCTCCGATCCAAGTATCAACTCCGATCGTCTCTCCGGTGGATGGATGGTGATGATGGATGAAGGTTGAAGGTGGTGTTCCTCCCTTCTCTCCCCCATTGGGGAAGAGAAGGGAGTGAAGTGTGGGCTGAAAATGTGTTGTTGTAGTGGTGTTGGATGATGGGATGTTTGAATTGTCTTGATGCAGCCCCTATTTATAGTTGTGGAAGGGGAACAACATCACATGCATCCATGGCTGCCCATGTTACTCCATGCTTCCACTTCACTTTGTTCTTGCTGCCCATGTTGCTCCACCTCACTTTGCTTGTTGCTTTTGCAGCTCATTCAAGCTTTCTTCCTTGTCTTCTTTGTTTTGAAGAATCTATGGCATCTTAGGTGCTTCATGTGTCCCATGTGGAGTGTATCATCTTCACTTTTGCCCATGTGTGCACTACTTTGCAACTTGCATCATGTTTTGAGGTCGAAGTGATGTTTCTTCAGGTCGAATGGACTTGCACCTCCTCATCGTTTCGTGTATAACTTCCATTTCCGAGTTCCGAATTGAATAATTCTTGCACTCACGCGATTCTCTCTTTCTTAGCTTTCAATACATATAAAGAGCTTTCAAAAACACCAAGATCTGAATGTGCTAAAAGCTACGGAAAGTATCCATCAGTTCTGTTCGGCTTTCCTCGCGCGTCGTCATCATTTTGCTTATAACTTTCTCGTTTGGAACTCGATTGGTATGTTCTTTACGCCAAAACGACCCTCTCTTAAGTGGATTTCCAAACATATAGCACACTCACAGTTTTTATCTCCATATTAACACAGAAAAATTATGAAATTTGGACGTGCGTTTTTCATCATCTTTGCATAAATTGCACCTTTTCTCCAACCTTGCACTTTTGATCATTTTTTCTATCAAAACACAACAAAATATCTTAGTAGCACCTTTTAGTTGATAATAATCCAAAGTGATAATATTTGTGCAAATAATAGCAATTATACACTCAAATAGGTATCAAATTGGACCCATAAATACATGAATTTCCACTCACATCAAACCCCCTAAACTTAAGGTGTTGTTCGTCCTCGAATAACGTAACGACAAACCAAGAGAATAATGAGATGGAAAGTCATGTTCAAAGGTAAGGATCAAAATATCAACTATGCCTTCAAAAGATGTAATCATTCTTAAATTGGTTCACATAACTTCAAATTCAAAAGTATCTATTCATTCAAAACATGCAAGTTAAGATCATTACTTCACCAATTCAAGTGCTCGATCCACCTATGCTCACAGGATGTATATAATGTAACTCTCACACTCATGATGTATAAAATGTACATCGGTGGGTTATATACAAGTACTCTCAAATTCAATTCAAGTGTATGCGTAACCATAAGCTTGCCAATTGTCTCAACTCTCCTTTTACTTATAGCTAGCAAATTATGAATCAAAAAGGACTTTTTATTTGGTTGTAACGTAGGCTCTTTGGAAAAGGTAGGAAATATATGGATAAGTAACTCAAAACTTGGATCAATCAAGCTGCAGTCTATCATGATTTTTCATCACTTTCATTACAGTACAATTCCTTCTCAATTCCAAATTATTCATTTCTTTCCTTCAAACACAAGAATGAGAGAGTATTTTTCTTCTTTTCTTTTAGCATCAAGGATATTTAATTTGTGCACTACCCCACTAATAATGTTTTCTTCTCTCCTTTTCTTTTCAACTCCTTCTTTTCCTTTCTTCTCATTTTTTCATCTTCCTTTTCAACTCCAACATATTCACATTCTTCTTCTAACCACTTCAACAATTACTTAATTAATCCAAGTAAAACAAGAAAAATCAAATACTAATTAAGCTCAAAAGGGTTATTCGAAGAATGGATATTTCAAGGCTCAAATGGTTGACTAAGGATTTAATGAATTCAGGTAAAGTGTATGAAAAAGATAGGTTAAAATCAAAGATGGCCTAATATCATTTTCATAATCCACTAGACTATTCTTGAATATTCAAGGAGACTCAAGGCAAGTTCTAGAATACACACACAAGAATGATACACTCAAGAATAAAAATATCATGCATCAATGTATCATGATTTAAAGGCTCAAATCTCACTTGGCTTTTTTATAGAATGAACGAGCACTTTTCAAGGTTACGCATACATCATAACAAGCATATCAAGAACTTCAAGCATTTAATAGAAGTATGTTCCCCTTGTCAATCATAATCGACATCTTATCAAAGGCATCATAAAAGCTCATAGATCCTCATGAAATTCAAGTTATGGAATTTAAAGCTCATGTTCCTCACTCATAAAACTTCAAAACTCACAGAAAATTTTATAGTAGGGAACGAAGTAACCTGATTTCCATTTCCTTCACATTTTGCAAGTTCCTCAAGTTTTTCAACTTGGTCAAGCATAGGCCTCTGATAGAACACACTTTCGCCACTCCAATACACTTTTTAATCAAATAAAGCTCAAAGAAACTCATCATCACAGGAGAGATAAAAATATCAAAAGATGAAAATTAATGACATGGCATCAACAAAACAAACAAGATAATTGGATAGTCGTAAAAAAATTTGAACTTCCGAATAGAATTCAAAAATTCTAAAAAAAATCAACCTACAAGCACACAGACACTAAACAAAGCAAAGTAAACATACCTAGGTGCGAATGGAACGAGGGAAGAACATCACACCCCCCAAACATAGATGAAAACGTGAGTTGAATCTAAGTTTAAAAGGATGTTATTACCTTAAGTGTAAGAATGCACCTTGAGTATAATTCACTTAGCACAAAACACACATATAAAAATAAAATAAAGCAAGTAAAGTTTAACGTCCTACAATAAAATAAATCACTATAGAATTAATTTTAAATCTATAAGCTATCCCCGGCAACGGTGCCATTGACTTGATCACTAATTTCTTTCGCTTTACCCTCAAGTGTAAGGGATCGGTTGTAGTACGAGTGACCAAGTAGTTATATCGTCTCCACAGGGATAGCTATAAATTCAAGAAGTAATTCCACGTGATCATTTCATTGCAAGACAAATCGGGGGTTTTTAAAGGGATGATCAACAAAAATAAAGAATAAATGAATAATTATATGATATGAACCACGCAAGAGAATACGATTGAAGAATTCAAGGATGGAGAATTTATAATGCTATGACTAATTTATCTAGACCCGAATTAATTACCTGCAAACGTTTATAAGAGGATCGCTAAGCCTAGTTAGATTACCTTGATCGGGTAGGATCTAATACTTATAATGAGCTGTAAATCCTTGGATCGATAAGAAATTAACTACCTCTCCCTCTATAGGTACTGTTGGCAATTGGATCGTGCGGTTCAACGTGATCTGATAAGTAAATCAGGCAACTAAATAGAGCGAAAGCATAAAACAATTTACCTAACGTCTGGGTTGGTGTAGAGGATGATGATCTGAGAAGAACACCTCTGATCTTCTACAGTATTACCCAAAGTCAACTCTCTGGTGTTGTGTGGTCAACAATCCCCAGAGAGCTCTCAATCTATTCCTGATCTTTTCTACGTAAGAGGCGCAGACTTAGGTTATTAGGAACTGAGATAACTTATATAGAAGGGCTACTGCAGGGACCAGGAGGAGAAATTAGGCTGGGCCTCAATTGGATTTAATTAACCAAGCTTAGCCCAAAGCTTTTAATTAAATCCAATAATAATAATATAGTCTACTAAAATATTATTACTGCACTACCCGTCCAATCCCAAAATTATGTTCTGGGCTCCTTCTTATTATGAGCCCAAAAATCTCCCCATGTTTAAGATATACAACGTCCATTAATTAATTAATATCTCATCCGAGAGTAGTACCACTCAACCTTATTATCATGCCGGAAATTAATCCACTTGCAAGATTTACATGATAAACTTTATGAGCTCCTCTAGGGGACATCATCAACCTATGATGGACATGGATTCCTTCTACAATCAACATCACACCATAGAGACAACATTATTTCCCAACTCACCGAGTTTGTTGATTTAATCCATTTAAATCTCACCCGTTGATGAATCAAAGAAATATATACTACCTTACGTGACGAGGTTATTGTATAGGGATTAAGAGCACGAACATCCATAATAACAGAGATCAAGTTCTTCTATATAGACAGTACAAGTCGAACGATCTCAGGCAGTCCTACTCAATACACAAAGCAGTGTACTAATGTGGTTCTATAGTCAAGACAAACTAATACCAAACCACACTACAACCATACCGATAGATAGTCCCCTGTCTATCTCTGTTGTGAGCATCTGTTTATACTTTATAAAGAAATTGATAATATGATCTTCTGCGTGTTGTCGCACAATATATTATCTACAATATAAAGTAAATGGACTTTTGCACAAACATATAAATAAACAATTTATAATATACAAAAACATTTGATCATATGATTCTCATTTCAAATAAAATCGTTAAAACATTGTTCAATACAAAAGCAAGGCTTTTAGTATATAAATCTAACAATCTCCCACTTATACTAAAAGACTACGCTGCCATATCTGCTGACACACATCTAATCCCCATTCCTTCTACATGCCCACCGAACGCTTTCGCTGGAAGGCTCTTAGTAAAAGGATCAGCTAGGTTATCCTCAGATGCAATCTTAGCGACAACGACTTTCTCTCTTTTAACGATGTCTCGTATCAGGTGGTACTTGCGCTCAATGTGTTTACTCGCCTTATGGGCTCGTGGTTCCTTTGAGTTTGCTACTGCACCACTGTTATCACAATAAATTGTGATCGCTTTGGGCAAACCAGGAATCACATCCAAGTCCATTAAGAAGTTCCTGAGCCATACTGCTTCTTTAGCTGCCTCAGAGGCTGCTACATATTCAGCTTCCATGGTAGAGTCCGCGATGCATTTCTGCTTCACACTCCTCCATATAATGGCTCCTCCTCCAAGAGTGTACACATAACCCGAGGTGAATTTACTAGCATCCCTATCTGACTGGAAATTCGAATCAGTATAACCCAAAGGTAACAAAGTATTCGCTCGGTAAACCAGCACATAATCCCTAGTCCTTCGCAGGTACTTCAAAATATGCTTTACCACAGTCCAATGTCCTTGTCCTGGATTACTTTCATACCTACTGACCATGCCCACGGCATAACAGATATCCAGTCTCGTACATAGCATAGCATACATGAGGCTTCCTACTGCCGAAGCATAAGGGACCAGCTTCATTGCCTCTATTTCCTGTTGTGTTTCGGACACATGTCCTTAGATAGAGGTATTCCATGTCTGAAAGGTAGAAAACCCTTCTTGGAATCTTGCATGCTAAAACGAGTCAGGATTGTATCAATATACGAAGCTTGGGATAAGCATAACATTCTTTTCTTGTGATCCCTTATTAATTTGATCCCAAGAATGTGTCCCGCTTCTCCTAAGTCCTTCATCTCAAACTGCTTGGACAGCCATACCTTTACGCCCAACAGTACCTTTACATTATTTCCAATGAGCAGAATATCATCCACGTAAAGTACAAGAAATACCACAATATTTCCGTCACACTTCTTGTGCACACATGATTCATTCGGACATTGAATAAATCCATATGACTGGATTACTTCATCAAAACGGATGTTCCATGATCTTGAAGCTTGTTTCAATCCATAAATGGACCTCTTAAGCTTGCACACAAGATGCTCTTCGCCCTTTGTAATGAATCCTTCTGGTTGCTTCATATAGATGTTTTCTCAAGACTTCCATTAAGAAAAGCTGTCTTGACAACCATTTGCCATACCTCATAATCCATATGAGCAGCAATAGACAAAAAAATCCGGATTGACTTAAGCATGGCCACAGGCTAGAAGGTTTCCTCATAATCGATTCCTTCTTTCTGAGTATATTCTTAGCCACAAGCCTTGCTTTAAAGGTTTCCACCTTACCGTCAGATCCTCTTTTTCTCTTATAGATCCACTTGCATCCAATAGCTTTTACACCATTGGGTGGTTCTACAAGCTCCCAGACTTGATTAGAATACATGGATTCTATCTCAGATTTCATTGCGTTTTGCCATAATTGAGCATCTTTATCCTGTAGTGCCTCGTTGTAATTCCATGGGTCAATTTCATGTTCACCTGGGACCAAGTCGGATGACTCTCCCAATCCCATGAATCTATCCGGTTGTCTGGCAACCCTCCCACTACGACGAGGCTCTGCAGGCAATTGTGTATCATGTGTGACACGTGGTGCAGTGTCCTGTGGTATATCCTCTTGCACAGTTGGTATTATGTTTGGTGTTTCCTCTCTTACTTCATCTAGAACAATTTTACTCATGGGTTTGTGGTTCATTACATAATCCTCTTCCAAAAATCTAGCATTCGTGCTAACGATCACCTTTTGGTCCTTTGGATTATAAAACAAACCACCCTTCGTTCCTTTAAGATATCCTATAAACAGAAAAACTTCTGTACGTGACTCTAACTTATCAGTATCCATCTTCAAAACATGTGCCGGAGCACCCCAAATCCAAAAGTGTTTCAGACTAAGTTTTGGCTTAGTCCACAATTCAATGGGTGTGGAAGTTACTGATTTAGAAGGTACTAAGTTTAGAATGTAAGCCGTCATTTCTAAGGCATATCCCCAAAACGAATTAGGTAGTTTCGAATAACTCATCATTGATCTTACTATTTCCATAAGAGTCCTATTCCTTCTTTCGCTACACCATTCTGCTGGGGTGTGCTCAGTGCAGACAATTGGGATTCAATCCCATTCTCCGATAAATAACTTCTAAACTCTCCAAAGAGGTATTCACCACCACGATCAGATTGTAGTGTTTTGATATATTTTCCAAGTTGCTTTTCCACATCAGCCTTGTATTCTTTGAATTTATCAAAGCACTCAGACTTGCGGCGCATCAAATAAATATATTTGTACCTTGAATAATCGTCAATAAAGGTAACGAAATATTCATAACCACCTCTTGCCTGGACAGACATAGGACCACATAAATCAGAATGAACCAATTCCAACAAATCTTTAGCTCTATACCCCTTTGCCTTAAAAGGCCTTTTAGTCAATTTTCCTTCCAAGCAGGATTCTCAAGTTGGATAATTTTCCACTACTAATGAACTCAGAGGTCCATCAGCTATCAACCTTTGAATCCTACTTAAGTTAATGTGACCCAGTCTTAGATGCCAAAGATATGTTTAGTTCATTTTAGAAGGTTCCTTTCTCTTATTAGTAGATGTATCATTCGTTTCAATTTATTGCATTGTGGGAGAAATTGGATTAAGAGTATACAAATTATCTATCAATGCACCATCACAGATAATAATTCTATCTTTCCTTATAATAACCTTGTCATTAAAAGAAACAGAATATCCATCCATAAACAATTTAGAAACTGAAATTAAATTCTTTCTAAAATGCGGTACATAAAGACAATTCCTCAAAACAAGAGTTTTATTCTTATAGAAAAATAAATAAACGTCTCCCACTGCGACAGCTGCTACTCTTGTAGCATTCCCCATGAGTATGGTAATCTCTCCATCACTGAGCTATCAGGTTTGGTGGAACCCCTGCAAAGAATTACAGACATGGTCAGTGGCTCCAGTATCTACACACCAAGTGTCAGCAGATACAGCCGCTAAACACGATTCAACAACTAGTATATAAGACTTACCATTCCTGTTCCCCTTCAGAAGAGGGCAGTCTGCCTTGTAGTGTCCCGGCTGCTTGCATTTGAAGCACTTGCCTTTAGGCTTCTTGACCGCACCAGTCTTTGCTTTCACTTGGTTCACCGGTACTGAATTTCCTTGCTTCTTTTTCTTTCTACCGCCTTTCGGCCTAGGATGAGCAGCATATTCAGCAACATGAACCTGAGGAGGTCTACAAAACAGTTCTTCCACCGCCACAAGTTCTGTCAGAAGTTCCGCCAATGTGTATAAATGTTTGTTCATACCATAGTTCAGGCGAAACTGTTCAAAACTCCTAGGCAAGCTTTGGAGTATGATATCGACCTGGGTTTCCCCATCGATTTCAGCTCCAAGAACTTCCAACTCATTGAGCTGGCCCATCATCCTAAGGACATGTTCCCTTACAGGAGTGCCCTCAGCCATTTTGGTATTCATTAAGACCGACATGCCCTTCGACCTAGCAGGACGACTCTGATGTCCGAAGAGTTCCCTAAGATTATGCATCATATCATAGGCGGTCTCCATAGCTTGATGCTGAGTTTGAAGTACATTTGACATAGAAGCCAAAATGTAGCACTTAGCCATCCTATCAGCTTTGGTCCACTTAATATAAGCATTTCTTTGCTCTTCGGTAGAGTCATCATTAGGTTCCGGAGGACATTCCTCAGAGAGAACAAAGATATAATCTTCAACAGTTAATACAATGTCCATGTTTCGCTTCCAGTCGACATAATTAGTGCCAGTAAGTTTATGCTCTTTAAGTATAACAGAAAGTGAGTTTAATGCCATTTGAAATTCCTGAGAATCATAAAAAATAAACAGATCAAACACTTCGAATTTATCAATTTATATTGAATCCCTCAAAAACAATATAAAATAAAATTCACCAACATCTCAAGCACCGTGAATTTGCATGCCACGTTAGTGTGGACGTATACAAATCCAAACATTTACAAGAGAAGGTTTTACCCATTAATTTCATTTATCAACTTAACTTTATGATAAAATAATTAATAGTCGGTTCCTTTTTAGCCATGCAAATAACATCAGTGACTCCGTTGGGGAGGATACTGATTATTTACACCTAAGTGTGCACCATTATTTGATCCCAAGTCCATTGCGCAAGCTTATGTGCCTTACAGTTAGAGAAGTACACACGCGCTTGGGTAACTTCCTACGATCATCATAAAGAAGTTTGTACTAGTGATCCGTGAATAAACCCATCCGTTGTGGAGGAAGGCCTATTGCCAATATGCAGGTTTACTCATATCACTTATAAACCAATAATGGATGCCATGGGAATTTATTTATCAATCCCCTCTCCCACTTAGTTATTTAACACAGAGGGTTTTTAACATGCATATAATATTTCATAATAAAATATACATCCTAGCATGCTTCTAATTAAAATAAATAAATCACATAGAGCATGCTTCTCACATATATAACAATTAATCGTCAAGTAAAATAATTAAAGCAGTTATATATCTATAATTACTTGCATAATAATGTTGGATTAAATTAATGGGCCCAGCTGACCCAAACATCATTGGCATAAAATGAGCAGCCCATTAATTAATTAATAAAGCCCATTTACCCTGCCAATTTCAGCATGATATTTCTAGCCCAATTAAACAACATGGCCCAACATCAAACCCACAATAAATTAATCCAGCAATTAAAATTTGGGCCCAACAGCCCAAAATCAAATAAATAAAATTGAGCCCAACAACCCAACAGCCTTCACGTATCAGCGCATCAAGACTCGCCTGCTTCAAAACCAATCCCTTTTCTGCGCCGTCAACGAAACATCACGCACGGTTGTCTTGCCAGCAATGTCATTAGCCTGCCTTCCGCGCTCGTAACCACAGACTGGTGCAAGCCCGATGCCAACATGATGCTGCTGCATGTTTCCTTTGTCCTTCCTTGGCACGACCATCCACCACCAGACGCTTCCCCATCGTTCCAGCAACAACTGTAGACTTGTCGAATCTGCCTGGATTTCTGAAGTCGCTTGTCGCCCAATGCCACGAACGAAGCCTTGGATTGACGATCCCCAGAATTACCATCAGACTCGACCAGTCGATACACATATGCACTGGAGGTGTCTGAGACCCGATCGGCCATGAGGAAAGACTCGCTCGGAAACTAAAGCCTGCAACGCCAACTATCGTCACCCAGCCTTCACCTGTTGGCCCCCAAACTGACTGAAGGTATGACGCTGAACATCCGCCTCATCGCTGGGCATCAGTCTGCGAACGAGCACCCCGCTGGATATCAGCCGCTCAGACTCGCCGGAACCTCCATCCGACGCCACCTGCTGCAGCCACGCTCATCAGTCCGTAGTCCCTGCCGTTGCACCAACAAGCGGCGGTGGTAACAGTCCAGCCTGGAATCCATCAGACGCCACCTGCTCCATTCTCGTCCAGCCATAGCGGTCGCCTGAATCCTTGATGTCCGCTACCCGTCGCCCGCCACTCGATTTCCATCAGGCGATCAACACCAGTCTCCGCCATCAACGATCAGTCCAGCAACCATCACCAAACAATCGTGACTTGCTTTCTTCTACACCCCATCACAAATAGTGCATCCGTGTGTGTATGTGTGATGCCTTATCGCATAAAGGGTGTCTCGCAGTGTGTGTCGTGTCCAGACTTTCAATTAGTAACAATCACACATACTGGATAGGGTTTCAAGGACAAAATAATACTAAACCCTATCCTATTATGCGATTAAAACCAGATAATCCATATAATCACATAATCACAAACCTTACGGTTCACGTTTCACCACGAAACCAACGCTCTAATACCAATTGTTGGCAATTGGATCGTGCGGTTCAACGTGATTCGATAAGTAAATTAGGCAAATAAATAGAGCGGAACCATAAAACAATTTACCTGATGTCTGGGTTGGTGTAGAGGATGATGATCTGAGAAGAACACCTCTGATCTTCTGCAGTATTACCCAAAGTCAACTCTCTGGTGTTGTGTGGTCAACAATCCCCAGAGAGTTCTCAATCTGTTCCTGATCTTTTCTACGTAAGAGGCGCAGACTTAGGTTATTAGGAACTGAGATAACTTATATAGAAGGGCTACTGCAGGGACCAGGAGGAGAAATTGGGCAAGGCCTCAATTGGATTTAATTAACCAAGCTTAGCCCAAAGCTTTTAATTAAATCTAATAATAATAATATAGTCCACTAAAATATTATTACTGCACTAACCGTCCAATCCCAAAATTATGTTCTGGGCTCCTTCTTATTATGAGCCCGAAAATCTCCCCATGTTTAAGATATACAACGTCCATTAATTAATTAAGTTACTGACAACTCAAATTAATTAATATCTCATCCGAGAGTAGTACCACTGAACCTTAATATCATGCCAGAAATTAATCCACTTGCAAGATTTACATGATAAACTTTATGAGCTCCTCTAGGGGACATCATCAACCTATGACGGACATAGATTGCTTCTACAATCAACAGGACACCATAGAGACAACATTATTTCCCAACTCACCGAGTTTGTTGATTTAATCCATTTAAATCTCACCCATTGATGAATCAAAGAAATATATACTGCCTTACGTGTTGAGGTTATTGTATAGGGATTAAGAGCGCGAACATCCATAATAACAGAGATCAAGTTCTTCTATATAGACAGTACAAGTCGAACGATCTCAGGCGGTCCTGCTCAATACACAAAGCAGTGTACTAATGTGGTTCTATAGTCAAGACAAACTAATACCAAACCACACTACAACCATACAGATAGATAGTCCCCGTCTATCTCGGTTGTGAGCATCTGTTTATACTTTATAAGAAAATCGATAATATGATCTTCTGCGTGTTGTCGCACAACATATTATCTACAATATAAAGTAAATGGACTTTTGCACAAACATATAAATAAACAATTTATAATATGCAAAAATATTTGATCATATGATTCTCATTTCAAATAAAATCGTTAAAACATTGTTCAACACAAAAGCAAGGCTTTTAGTATACAAATCTAACAGGTACTTCATGCTAAATTCCATTTAAGGCTAGAGCACTAGACTTCTTTTTCTAGGTACATGATTGTTAACTCTTTTCTCCTTACCAACTACTCAATAATGATGTTTTATCAAGTAATCAGTATTCCCAATTGATTGTCTAACACGCTTAGGCTTTAATGGTCAATACACCTAAGAATGTCTCAGAAAATACGTCTAGGCTTTAATGGTCAATACACCTAAGACTTGCCTCATGAAACAACAATCATTATGCAGAATTAAAGACGTCTATTATCTTCAATAATAATTTTAAAGGGATCAAAACTCCAACTCATAATAATACGAAGTTTCAAAATAAAATCTTCAATATGGAAATAAACCATTTGCAAGATAATAAATCAAAATCTAGATTAATCAAGTCACAAAATCACAAATGTATTCATGCCCTAACATTATCAACAAAGAAACTTAGCATCATGATGAGGAGAAATTATAAAGACGTAATTAATCCTACCATTTTGCTAAAATAACAAAAGACGAATAACTAAAAAGAAAGAACCCGTTTGGAGGACTCCGTCTCTTCAATTACTATCTCCGTTGGGATCTACATATTCAATCTAAGTAGCAACTCCGATCGTCTCTCCAGTGCATAGATGGTGAGGATGGATGAAATGTGAAGGTGGTGTTCCTCCCTTCTCTCCCCCATTGGGGAAGAGAAGGGAGTGCAGCTGATGTTGCTGTTGTGTGTGAGTGTTTTGGATGTTGTAGGATGATGTGAATTGTTGTGGGTTGTTTGAATTGTGTTGATGCAGGCCCTATTTATAGTTGTGGAAGGGGAACAACATCACATGCATCCATTCCTCTTTAATTGCAGCCCATGTTGCTCCATGCTTCCACTTCACTTTGTTCTTGCTGCCCATGATGCTCCACCTCACTTTGCTTGTTGCTTTTGCAGCTCATTCAAGCTTTCTTCCTTGTCTTCTTTATTTTGAAGAATCTATGGCATGTTAGGTGCTTCATGTGTCCCATGTGGAGTGTATCATCTTCACTTTTGCCCATGTGTGCACTACTTTGCAACTTGCATCATGTTTTGAGGTCGAAGTGATGTTTCTTCAGGTCGAATGGACTTGCACCTCCTCATCGTTTCGTGTATAACTTCCACTTCCGAGTTCCGAATTGAATAATTCTTGCGCTCACGCGATCCTCTCTTTCTTGGATTTCAATACATATAAAGAGCTTTCAAAAAACCTAGATTTGAATGTGCAATAAGCTACGGAATGTAGCCATCAGTTCTGTTCGGCTTTCCTTGCGCGTCGTCACCATTTTGTTTATAACTTTCTCGTTTGGAACTCGATTGATATGTTCTTTACGCCAAAACGACCCTCTCTTCAGTGGCTTTCCAATCATATAGCATACTCTCAGTTTTTATCTTCACATTAACACAGAAAAATTATGAAAGTTGGACGTGCATTTTTCATCATCTTTGCATAAATTGCACCTTTTCTCCAACCTTGCACTTTTGATCATTTTTTCTATCAAAACACAACAAAATACCTTAGTAGCACCTTTTAGTTGATAATAATCCAAAGTGATAATATTTGTACAAATAATAGCAATTATACGCTCAAATAGGTATCAAATTGGTCCTGTAAATACATGAATTTCCACTCACATCAAGGTGATTTCAACTGTGTAAGATTTGAGGGTGAAAGAAACAGTGCTACACAGAATGCGGGGTCTAGAGAAATGCATGAAATTTGTTCTATAATGGGAGTGGAGGATACTGCCACTCTCTCAGAATTGTGATGGTAGTTCTGTTTGTGCAACTCCTTCAGTAGTATTTTAAGAGTTTTCAGCTTCTGGCAAAGGATGAACTGCTGTGTACCTGCTATATGTACCTGCCAATAAGAAGAAACGAGAGCAATAAAATTATCATGGTTAGTCCAGAAATTGAAAAATCTGATGGGTCTAATATAGTGAGGGCTAAGATTTTGAAAGGAAGTGATGGAAGGGCAATGATCAGATTGAGTGCCTTGTGGGAGAAGAGAAGTTTGAAGATTCCAACCCATACTCCTCCAAATCTTGCATGTCATCGCTCTATCAATTTTTTAACATGAAGTTCCATTCGACCAAGTAAAGAAGCACCCTGTCTAGGGGAAAAGAATATCTGCACCATCTCCAGTCTCTATTTATGTCCAGCCTGAATAATCATGACCTACATCAGGAGATCAACGAAGAACTTAAGAAACAAAAGCACTTGGAGGATTGTGAGACTAACTATCTTTTGCAGGTTCTCGAAAAACAAGCACATTAAGAACCAGGATCGCGCCACAAAGTACTTCTATTCTCTCATTAATGGAGCGATGTTTAGTGTGAAAATTTGCATGTTTTAGGGTCCGATTTAGCACCGTTTTGTGGAATTTATGTTAGTATTTTAGCACTAAATGGTTAATTTTCATATATTTACGATATTGGTGCATTTGAGGTGTTATTTCATATTTTTAGGTGGAAAACGGATTAAAAGTGCAAAGTCGGAAAAAGAGAGAAATCATGAGAGAATGTTGAAAAACGCTTGTCCTATTTGCATAATTTTTCTGTATTGATGTAGAGATCCAAATTGACCATGTGATATATGGTTGGAAATCTACTGAAGAGAAGGTCATTTTGGCTCAAGAAACATGTCAATTGGAGGTCAGATGAGGGAGATATGATCAAAACGGTGAAGGCGCGCAAGCTGTGCCGAACCTGCACGTCTCGTGCCAATTTTGCATGGCTCGTTCCCTTCAAATGTTTAACTTTTTATGAGTTCTTTACAAGGATAGAAATACAAGGAAGAGAGGATCGCGTAAGTGCAAAAATCACTTTAATTGGAGCTCGGATGAAGAAGTTATGCTCAAAACCGTGAGTCGCGCAGCTGCCGGCGAGAATTCCAAAAATTCATAAAAATTACCCTCTATTTCCTATTTTTTTAGTGGCCAAGTTATTTTCTAATTTAATATCCCACCATATCTTCCATAATCAGATTTTTCCTGATTTTTTAAGATCCCACATCGTTTTACTCCTTATTTTATTCTATTCTCACACCTATATATACCCTATTCTCATCACCACATAAAGTGTGAAAAAAACCATAACTCTCTACCACACCCTTTGGGCTACACCATCTTAAACCATCATCTTCCACCATCCATCTCTACCCTTCACCCGCCTTTCGCCCATCACCCTCAATCACGGTGTGCTTGCTTACTTGAGAAGGAGAACAAGAAGGTTCAGAATCACGGAGGAGAGAACAGAGAATCACGCCACATCTAGGGTTTTTTTTATTCTTTCTTTCTTACTTTTAAATAATATATGTTCATATCTACCCATGAGTGTTGCCTGAAACATCATGGGCTAGTACTTCTTGGATAGTGCTAGGTTCTGAAGGTTGAATAGAATTGAATTGATGACCTAGGACAGGTTATGGATACCTGCAGTAAACTTATTCCTTTATTAGTATTTTAATTTGAGACTTATATTTTTGTCCTATATGATCTGTCCTTATTCATGAGTATGTCGTTGTCCTATGCATGTTTATGATTATTGCTTGTGTCATGGAAGGAATAATATTTGTCAACCTGTTATGGATGAAGGGGAATCAAACATATAACATTTATTCATTAGAATAACTAATATTGGATGCCTAATATATTTATTAATTACCATTCTAAATGATTTGGTTTCTTAGATTGCTAGGTGGGAGTTGAGGATTAATTCTTAAGTACCTATAAAGGGAAGTCTAGTATACTAACCTTTAATGAAATTTTACATGAAGTACCTAGAAAGGGAGTAGGAATTATTCTTCTGCATCTGAGGGTTTAAACCAGGCTTACGTGTTAAGTTTACTCTAAAAAAGGAATTTAACATAATTAAGTGATCGCCTTCATAAGAATTGCAGGGATTCTAACCGATTGTCCAGTGATTTAATTTGACCAATTTAACTGGATTGCCTAGTGCTCTCTATTTTCTCTCTTGAATACATTCCATATTTAAATTCTTGCTATTTAGTATTTTTAGTATTTATTTGCTGCAAAGTTAATTTAGGAAATTCACCATAAAAACCAGATTTGTCTTAAAATAAAATACTCATAATTAGTTTAAATAGTAGATCTATAATTATCCCTTGGATACGATATTATTTTTACTTGGTCACACGTGAGCTACAATAGATTCCTTACACTTGAGGACACTTACAAAAAGGTGATTAACCAAATGGCGCCGTTGCCGGGGATTATTCCCTAGGCTTTGCTATTTAATTCTTTTGTGATTTATTTTAGTTTAGGACGTTAAATTTTTTTTACTGCTTTATTTTTATTTTTATTTTATTATTTGGACATATTCTGACTCTAAATTATTTCTGAGGTACAATAGATGGAATTCTTTGGAAATCAGAATGCTATGGTTCCTCCTCCATGTTACATGGATGAGAGGTACTATGGTTATGATTTTCCAATGAATCAAGTTCCTTCTCAATACAATCAAGTCTAATATGAAGATGAATGGTTTTGTGCTTACAATGGAAATTCATATCAACCTCATCAAGAGAACACTTATTCTACTTCGATCAAAATTTCCCATGGATCCGAGAATTTTTTTGAAGAGTTGAAGAAGCAACAAGAAGAGATGAAGAAGCAGCTAGAAGAGAGACAAAAGAGTTTGGATTTGCTTATGCTCCTTCTACGTCAACAAGAGGAAAGAGTAGAGGTTGAAGAAGGGTTTGAGGAAGAAACTGTTGTTCCATTGTGCAGTGGAATGCAGTCTGAAAGTCCTAAGTTGTCATTTGAAGAGTGCAAAAGCAATGTCGTAATAGAGGAAACCGTTGAGGAGAGCTTACCCATAATCCTGTCTAAGGATCCATTAGAAACAAGCCTAAGCGAATATCTTACTCTTCCCACTACTATTACTGAAGATTTTTCTAATGAGCTTTCTGTTGAATTACTTGAATGCTTACATGAATCAAATAATTGCAGGGACTTAAAAGGAGAAGAAGCAAGAGTTGAGGAACTAAAGTTGAAGGAGCGATTCCTTTCACTCGAGGAGGAAGTTACGAAGCACCTAAAGAAGAAAAAGGTAGAGGAAGAAGATAAAGAAGAATAGCTGTAACAACAAATTTTTGTATTTATAATAAAATAAACATAAAAGAATTACAATAATAATCCAGACGGATTGAACTTGAAAATTTAGGAACAATCTCTATCTATCCTCTGATTCTTCTCTCGAACCAATTTGGACTTAGCACCTTAATCCCGGGTCGTATGCTGTTCTTGGCGCGAAGAACACCGAAGAACTCAGTATATGAAGAATGCTTGATTTAGGGGGCTCCGCACCTTAATCCCGAATCGTTTGTCGTTCTTGACTTGAAGATGCTTGAAGATCTCAAGGGAGCACTGCTCGTATTCTTGATCTCTTCAGAGCGTTTATGTCTTCAAGTATTTGAGTGTGTGTGGAGTGAATGAAGGAGGACTCCTTATATAGGTGAAGGATGAGCATGTCCCATAAATAACTTGCAATCTGATTGGTCCAAGATAGATTTGGCCTGGTACTGCGGGCTTGGGCCGTTCCAAATATATCACGGCTTGATTGGTCATTGCTTAATTTGACCTGATTCTGGAACCTTCCATGCTTTACTTAACTTAGGGGTCAAGCTTTACTTAATTTAAACCCTACTTAATTTGTTGAGTATTAAATTAATTATCAATTATTTATTAATCTATTTTAGGAATTAATTTATTAAATCCCAAAATAAAATATAATAAATTAAAATTGATATTTAATCAATAAAATCCACGTGTCGCCATTTGATTGGACCGTGAATTTTAATTGCTTACAAATGCCCCCTTGCGATTTGTTCACGGGCAGAATGTCTTGTTGTGAAGGAATCGCAAAAGATTTGTTTCTTATTCACCAAGATTTCATGAACCTTACCCAAAATTATCAAAGTTATTTGTAGTAAAGAATCTCTTACAATTTTGTAGAGCTTGCGCACCTCACAATAATCTCCATAATTATCCATGAGTCCACAAGTAATTTTCATAATTATCCACAAATAATTTCCATAATTATCCATGAGTCCACAAGTAATTTCCATAATTATCCATGAATCCACTACTATATAATGGTACTTCATGAATTCAATTTTTTTCATCAAAGCTATCCAATAAACAAGACTTTCAGCTTTGCTTCAAGAGGTTGCCAAGACAAAGCACATCAACAAAACACATCATCCAAGGAATTCAATTCACAAGTGTAAGCTTTCAATTCTTTAATTTGCTCATCTACTTTCGAACTGTTTATTTTTTTTTATTTTTTTTTTGTTTCTTGCTTGTTGCTCTTACTTCCGACCAAGAATTTAGTAACCTGCCTGTCCTCGCCCCTCTTTCTTGTCTGAGAAAATCATGGGTGAGCCTCCTTCTTGCTATTCTTTCTCTTCTGAGAAATCGACAGCGAGCCTTGTCTTCGCCCCTCTTTCTCGTCTGAGAAAATCTACGGCGAGCCGTTCACCAAGGCTTGATGTAGAGGTTGATTCTCGCCGGCAGACTGTGCGGCCTGACGGTTTTGGCCATAACTCCCTCGTCTGATCTCTGATTTTGGTGATCTATACGCCAAATCGAACCTCTCTTCAAGGGCTTTCCAACAATGTATCATACGTCTAGATCAGGCTTTTATAAAATTTTATAAAATTTGTGCAAGTTGGCAGACAGAAACAACCTTCCGGTCTTCTGTTGTAGGAACCTCTCCCCTCTTTCTCGTCTGAGAAAATCTACTGCGAGCCTCGTCCTTGCTATTCTTTTTCTTCTGAGAAATCGATAGTGAGCCTTGTCCTTGCCCCTCTTTCTCGTCTGAGAAAATCTACGGCGAGCCTCGTCCTTGCTATTCTTTCTCTTCTGAGAAATCGACAGCGAGCCTTGTCCTCGCCCCTCTTTCTCGTCTGAGAAAATCTACGACGAGCCTCATCCTTGCTATTCTTTCTCTTCTAAGAAATCGACAGTGAGCCTTGTCCTCGCCCCTCTTTCTCGTCTGAGAAAATCTACGGCGAGCCTCGTCCTTGCTATTCTTTCTCTTCTGAGAAATCGATAGCGAGCCTTGTCCTCGCCCCTCTTTCTCGTCTGAGAAAATCTACGGCGAGCCTCATCCTTGCTATTCTTTCTCTTCTGAGAAATTGACAGCGAGCCTTGTCCTCGTCCCTCTTTCTCGTCTGAGAAAATCTACGGCGAGCCGTTCACCAAGGGTTGATGTAGAGGTTGATTCTCGCCGGCAGCCTGCGCGGCCTGACGGTTTTGGCCATAACTCCCTCGTCTGATCTTTGATTTGGGTGATCTATGCGCCAAATCGAACCTCTCTTCAAGGGCTTTCCAACGGTGTATCACAAGTCCAGATCAGACTTCTGTACAATGTTATAGAATTTGTGCAAGTTGGCGGACAGAAACGACCTTCCGGTCTTCTGTTGTATTCCTAAGCCACGTCTTGACGTTGGTGTGGGTAACGATCTACAAGACGATCTCAGTCTACAACTCTACTATTTCTCACGGTGTTTATGCGTGTGTTACTGTACTTGTCTATCTTTCTTTTCTGAGAAATATATGGCGAGCCTTAATTTTTTTTCAAACGGCAGTTCGACGTGTGTTTCGCCACCACATTAGTGTTCGAGTGAGCATCATGCTCCAGTAGTTGGTTCCCTTCTGGTCCCGTGTTTCTCATAAGTATTTGTTGACCACCAGCAGCTGCCATTCTGTTACATCAGCGTGCGACAACTGTCGGCGTTTGAGAATTGTAAGGGGACGATGGCTAAGCTCTGCTTCCAATAATGGCAGCATGCAATCCTCGATGAGGGATTAGTGACTGAATCATGACTGGAAGCGGTGACGCTCGGGCACTTGTAGTAGTATACTCTTTCCTACGACGGCTTGAAGTCTGCTTCCAACGGTGGTAGCACGCAATCCTCGACGAGGGATCAGCGGCTGAATCGCGATGGGAAATGGCGATGGTGGTGCTTTGCTTTCCGGCGATGGCTTACTGTTGCGGCTGCTTGCTGCGTGCTTCAATGGTTTTGCAAGGGTGCGAGTTTACCTGCTGTTTATACTCATGTTTACGGAGAGGGGTAATGGGTGCCAATCGGAAGCAAATTCGACCGTGTGGTATCTTCTGGTGACGGTAGCACACGATTCTCGATCAGGAGATCGGCGTCTGTCGGGCGCTGCTGGCACGTGATCGCTTGGTGTTACTATGGAAAGAGCAAAACGTGGTGTCATTGATATGGGTATCGAGCTTCACTGATAGAGTATTCTGAACTTTCCTCTGGGAAAAGTGGCCAAACGGCCGAGGACAGCAAGAGCAGCAGCGATAGTGCACTGGTGACGCCGCATTTCCAGTGAGAGACATGCTATTGCCGATGATGGCTTGGCAATGTTGAGGACGTCTACCTGATCTGGGTGAAGAGCGTCGGAACGACGAGAGATAGCAGCATCTTCAGTGGCACCATCCAACGTAGTGTTCAACTACCGTCTTCTTATTGCCAACCTTTCGCTTCTCAACTCATGCTTCAACTTAGTGCTTGCCTCAAAAACTCAACGTGAATAACCTGAATTATGACTAAACTTAGCAAAGTGCTAAGCTGCCTACGTACCCCTTTTAAGAAGATCAAGTCATAACGTAGTTCAAAGGGACATGATTTGGTTTTGAATGGGGGGGTGCCGTACACAGTTTAAACTCATGCGGGCCAGGAGTGACTATTCTTTAACCACTTTAGACAAAGTAGGATATTTAATGCTTTAACCACTTAAAATATCTGAGTGGGGTGAATTAATAGTTTAACCACATATAATTACCTTTGGTGGGTGTCATGCACAGTTTATACTCATGCGGACCAGGAGTTCGTCGTACACAGTTTATACTCATGCGGACCAGGAGTTCGTCGTACACAGTTTATACTCATGCGGACTAAGAGTTCGTCGTACACAGTTTATACTCATGCGGACCAGGAGTAACATGCAGTTTAGGCTCGTGCGTCAAGGAGCATTGTACATGTATTTATTTTACGCGTAGTAGCGTTTCAAGAACTTCCCATTTATGGGACCAATGTTCACGCCATCCTCTGAGATCAACTTGTATGCGCCATTTGCGTAGGCTTCCTTCACAACATGAGGGCCATCCCACTTAGGTAGAAACTTATTTCCAACGCGATGGGTGACTACTATAGGTCTTCTCACAGCAAGCACCAAATCACCAACTTGAAAAGAACGTACCCTCACTTTCTTGTTGTATGTTCTAGAAAGGCGAGATTGGTAACACTCAAGTCTTTGTTGTGCTTCCAACCTTCTTTCATCTAACGCTTCTAACTCTTGAAGACGTAACTTTGCATTTTCCTCCTCGGTGAGGCCTTCTTGTATGGCTATCCTCAAAGGAATTTGCTTTTCAAGAGGCACAACAGCCTCAACACCATACACCAAGGAATACGAGTGGCTTGAGTAGGTGTTCTATAGGTGGTGCGGTACGCCCATAAAGCTTCATTGATTCTTTCATGCCAATCTCTTTTTGACTTTTAGACCACTTTCTTCAATAAACTGCATAAACTTTTATTGAATGCTTCAGCAAGACCATTGGCAGCTGCATTGTACATTGATGACTTTCTTTGCTTGAAATCAAACTTCTCACACAACTTATCAATCCAACTGTTGCTGAACTGCTTTCCATTATCAGTGATGATGTAGCGCGGGACACCATATCTATAAATGATATTGATCCGAAGGAAATCAGCAACATTTTCTTTCTTTACTTCCCTCAGAGGCACAGCTTCAGCCCACTTTGAAAAGTAATCTGTTGCAGCAAGAATGTAGAGATGACCACCAGAAAACTTTGTAAGTGGCCCTACCACATCTAAACCACAAGCATCAAAAGGCCATGAAGCGACTGTCGGATGCAAAGGCTCCGGAGGTTGATGAATCAGATTTCCATGGAACTGGCAAGCTTGACATCTTTTGCAAAATCCATGCAATCCTTCACCATTGTGGGCCAATAGTAGCCCATCCTCTTAATTCTGAAATGTAGCTTCGGTCTGGATTGATGGGCACCACAAATTCCGGAGTGAGCCTCCTCCATCGCTTGAATAGTTTCTTCCTTACCCAAGCATCTCAAGAAAACTCCATCAAATGATCTTCTATATAGCGTGCCTTTGAAATAAATGAATCGAGGTGCTCGACGTCGAATATCAACCCTTTGTCGTGGATCGTTAGGCAACTTATCATATTTCAAATAATCCACAAGTGGTTGGCGCCAATCCTCTTCTTCAATTTTGAAAACTTCCACCACATGATTTTCAACTTCTTCACAATCATCATCTTCAAAGTGTGGTGGTACAACCCAACTTCTACACACCGGTATTTGAATTTGTATTTCTGGCATAGCTATAGTTGATGCTAACTTAGCGAGGGCGTCAGCTTGCTTATTCTCTCTTCTAGACAGATGCTTAATATCAACATCACCGAGATAACCCATAAGCTTTTGAGCATACTTGTAATAGGGGAACAACTCAGGCTTCTTCACTTCATACACTCCAAGGAGTTGATTTATCACCAATAGCGAATCACCATACACTCTAAGGCGTAGCTGTTTTATATCGACAGCCATTTCCAAATCAAGTATGAGTGCTTGATACTCAGCCACATTATTAGAGCAATTTTCCGTTAAGGAAAATGAGAAAGGTAGAACTTCACCACTGGATGTTACAAACACGACTCCCGCACCAGCTCCCTCTCTATGAGATGCTCCATCGAAATACATCTTCCAAGGAGAAACTATGTCCACAGTGAAAGCATCTTCATCGGGGAGTTCATCAGATAGTTTCCATTCAGCAGGCATTGGATGATCAGCTAGAAAATCTGCCAACACTTGTCCTTTTACGGCCTTTTGAGGGACGTACACGATCTCAAACTATTGAAGTTGGAGATACCATCTTGCAAGCCGGTCAGAGAGTACTGGTTTTGACATGACAAATTTTAGTGTGTTGGCTTTCGAAACTAGCCGAACTGTGTGAGCTTGAAAATAATGTTTCAACTTCTGAATTACGAAGATAAGGGATAAGCAGATCTTCTCAATGGGTGAATACTTCAACTCGTTTGGAGTCATGGTTCTACTTAGATAATATAGAGCTCTTTCTTTACCATCATCATTTTCTTGTGCAAGTAAAGCTCCCACAGAACGCTCTTGAGCAGCTAGATAAAGGACTAATGGACGTCCCGATATTGGAGCACTCAGTACTGGTGCCTTCATCAAGTATTCTTTAATGCTTTTGAAAGCATTATTGCAAGCTTCATCCCATTCAAATATGTTGTCTTTCTTCATGAGATGACTAAATGGTTGGCATCGGCCAGCTAATTTTGATATGAATCTCCTTAAGTATGCCAACTTTCCTTGCAGACTTTTGAGTTCATGTATGTTCCGAGGCACATGCATTTTCATGATTGCGTCAATCTTTGCTTTTTCAATCTCAATCCCTCGACGGCGAACAATAAACCCAAGAAATTTTCCGGATGAAACTCCAAATGCACACTTGAGCGGATTCATCTTGAGTTGATGCTCTCTTAATCATTCAAACACTCGCCTTAGATCATGGAAATGATCTTTCTTTTCCTTTGATTTCACCACAATATCATCAACATAGCATTCGACAATCTTATGAAGCATGTCATCAAATATCTTTTGCATGGCTCGCTGATAAGTGGCACCAGTATTTTTTAAGCCAAATGGCATAACATTATAGCAATATATTCCTTTCGGAGTACGAAAGGCTGTCTTCTCTTGATCCTCAGGAGCCAAACCAATTTGACTGTAGCCAGATGATCCATCAATAAAGTAAAAGACCTCATGCCCCGTTGTTGCATCAATCATGAGTTCAGTAATTGGTAATGGAAAGTCATCTTTCGGACATGCCATATTCAAATCTCGGAAATCAACACATACTCTGAGTTGCCCATTTTTCTTTCTTACCGGCATGATATTGAAAATCCACGTAGGATATTTGACTTCTCGGATCTTACCTGTTTCAAGAAGCTTATTAACCTCGTCCTCAATCAAATGAATCAACTCTGGTCGAAATCGACGCTGCATTTGTTTAACCGGCCGAGTTTCCTTTTTAATGGACAAGTGGTGCACTGCAATTTTTGGATCTAAGCCTGGCATTTCCTTATGCGACCATGCAAAGACATCTCTGAATTCTCGTAAAAGGCTGACATACTTTGTTTCTTCCTCAACATTTAGCAGAGCACTTATGTAGGTAGGATGTGGGTCACTTTCATCACCTAAGTTAATTTCTTTCAACTCGTCAACAGTGGCTTTTACTCCTTCTTCTAATTGTGGAGGGGCATCTTCAGCATCTACTTCCTCCATTTGAGAATCTTCCACAGCAGTAATATGATTGGTGGAAGCTACACTTTCTCTATCATTATTACTATCATCTTTAGTAAAGATGATTCTTCGCACCTTAGCTTTCAATACTCTTCCACTTGAGATAGTCAAGATATTTTGCCGCTTGATACGAGAAGGATTTTGACTCCGGAGTTTTCGGAGGTTAAGGGACTTGATATGATTTTGCCTCCTGCACTTCCCTTTACAGGGTCCAAGCCTTTCGAAGACACTTCCAAGCCTTGCAAAAATAGATATTCTCTTGACTTCCCTACTACTTGCATCAAACATATCCTCCGTGGATAAAGCTTCTCCCTCGGTGATATAATTTGCACTTGCTCTTCTAATTGCAATGCGGACTGGCTTTTGAGGGACATATCCCAAACCTGGCTTAGCCTTCCTGATAGTGTGACCACCATTTTTCAACATTTCCTGAGTAACATTGAGCCCATGTACTGGTGGGTTGATAGTTTCTTGACACACCTTGCTCGCCATCGCTTTTTCCCTTTGATCATAACCAGCCTTCATAAGGAGTTTATAAGCTTGTGGACTATACGACTTGGTTATTTCGGCTTCAAAAACTTCACCGTGTTCGGTCTTTGGTCCTTCAATAGGACGTGTGAATCCTTTGAGTGGTGGAGAAGAAGGCCTATTTACATTAATTTTTGTTAGAGGCAATGTCAACTCTTCCGAGGTCTCAAGCCCTTTGCCTATGTTCTCTTTGAGAGTGGCAGATGATTTACTACCTTCCTCATCCTTTATTTGTTTATTGCCCCCATTATCTTGCACTGGGGCTTCTTCACGCTTTACTTCCTTTGTACTCTTGAAAAAATATTTAGCATCGGCAAAGTAAGCTTCAGCTTCAGTAAATGGCTTGTCATCACCGAATACTCTTTTCACGTTGTCACCTTCACTATATTTGAAGCACTGGTGTAATGTAGAAGGAATCACGCCATTCTCATGTAGCCATGGACGCCCCAAAAGCATGTTGTAGGAAGTTTTTGCATCAATAACATGGAAAAGGACTGTGGATTTCATCTCATCAATTAGCAAATCAAGAACTATTGTGCCGAGAGTCCTTTGCCCCTCATGGTTGAACCCTTGGATCATCAATCGGCTATGGTTGAGTTCATCCATTGGTATTTCTATCTTCTTCAAAAATCTCAAGGACAAAATGTTCATCGCCGAACCTCCATCAACAAGTATGCGATTCACTCGCATCCCTTTAGTGTAACCAGTCACAAATAGAGGTCGATTATGAGATTGCTAACCCAACAACATATCTTCATCCGTGAAGGTCACCTTCATGGAGTAAGCTTTACCCTTAGTTTCAAGTTGTTCACTTTCATTGTCCTCGTTCACGACATGACATGAGCCTTCATTATGACTTTCTTTTACAGAAGTGAAGTTTGTGCCTGCCTCATCCTCTAACACGATTTTCTCTTCCTTAGCTAGTTGCATGATCTTTTCCTTAAGAATGAAAAAATCATGAATTGGATGACTCACCAACCTATGATACTTGCAGTATTTTGGGTCATTAGTTCGACCGGCTTCGTCTGGACGCTTCATCTCAGGAAGATCAAGGAGTTTGTTCTTCATCAGATCATCAAATATGCCAGAGAGGTCTGAGTTCAGAAATGGATACTCCTTTTCTTGCATCTCTTTCAGAGTTAACCTTCTTTGCCCCAACTCTTGGGCAACTTGCCTCCCTTTGTCTTTCTTATCATTTTCGTTCTTTCGAACCTTGACCGTCATAATATTTGTGTCCATTGACTCTTTGTTGGAATTTTTAGCATAGGACTTGCCCCCCTTTTTGAAATCTTGTTTATCTTTAGACTTGTAGGAGTCCGACATCGGTGTATGTTTGATTCCACTAGCAGCCATACTTAATTCCATGTCATGGGCCCTAGTAGCCAACTCTTCGAAAGTCTTAGGTTGAATTCCTTTGAGTATATAAAGGAGATTCCATTCCATCCCTTGGATACACATCTCAATAGCAGACTCTCCGGATAATCGGTCCTTGCAATTTAAACTCAAATTTCTCCATCGATTGATATAATCAATCACAGGTTCTTCCTTCAACTGACGAGTATTAGTTAACTCAGTCATGCTAACAGTTCTCCTTGTGATGCAGAAACGATTAAGGAACTCATGTTCCATTTGTGCCCAACTATCAATGGATTCAACTTGCAAGTCGATATACCAATCAAATGCATTTCCTTTGAGAGAGCGAACGAACTGCCTTATCATATGGTCTCCATAAGTACCAGCGTCATGGCAAGTCTCAATAAAGTGTGCTATATGCTGCCTCGGGTTTCCCTTGCCATCAAATTGTTGGAACTTGGGAGGCTGGTAGCCAGCTGGCAACTTCAAGTTGTCCACTCTTTTCGTGTATGGCTTGACATAAGTAACAGTAGGCTTGGAATTCTCCTCAAACCTTTCTTTTATTGTTCCAAGTATAATATCCTTGAGTTGATCCACTTGGAGCATTCCATCAGTTGAAAGTGGCAACGTTCCTTGAGTTTGCTCCTTTTCAATAGTTTGGCGCCTTGTGACCTCTTCCACTTCACTATCATCCATGACTCCTTTTCCGTTTGTACGGCTAGTCTCCGCGACGTCTCTTTTTTCCATCAATTGGGAGATTTTTGAATCTTGAGCTTCTATGTGTTTTGTGAGCCCTTCGATAGCTTTCATCATACTTGCTAACTGCTCCTCAATAGTTGAGGCGCCTGCCATCATTACTGGAGCTGCAACGGAGTCAGATGAAGAGTTTGAAGATGCAGAATCTTCATCACTATCATCTTTCATAGGTAGTTGTTTTCTCGAAGCCTCCTCAACCGAAGGATTGGATCCAGATGAGGCTTCCGAACGAGCTTTTTCTGAAATGCTCCTTGTAACAACAGCAACATATTTAGTCAATGCCTCTGAGAGCTTAGAAGCAGCAATCCTACCTACAGTAATCCTGACATGAGTCATATTGTATTTTCGAGCTTGTAGAGAGAAGAGATGAGAGGTTGAGACTGTCCTACTGGGCGTGCCAAAATTTGTAACAACAAATTTTTGTATTTATAATAAAATAAACACAAAATAATTACAATAATAATCCAGATGGATTGAACTTGAAAATTTAGGAACAATCTCTATCTATCCTCTGATTCTTCTCTCGAACCAATTTGGACTTTGACTTTGACTTTGACTTAACTTGTGTGTTGACCGCGTTGACTGTGTGTGTTGAGTCGGATCTTCAGTTGAAGCTTGTCCGAACTCGGATTTGGAATCTTATAACGTTAATCCAGAGGCATCGAGCCTTTATTTAGATTAAACGTACTTGATCCGAAGAACACTCGATCTGGGGGGCTTAGCACCTTAATCCCGGGTCGTATGCTGTTCTTGGCGTGAAGAACACCGAAGAACTCAGTATATGAAGAACGCTTGATTTAGGGGGCTCCGCACCTTAATCCCGAATCGTTTGTCGTTCTTGACTTGAAGATGCTTGAAGATCTCAAGGGAGCACTGCTCGTATTCTTGATCTCTTCAGAGCGTTTATGTCTTCAAGTATTTGAGTGTGTGTGGAGTGAATGAAGGAGGACTCCTTATATAGGTGAAGGATGAGCATGTCCCATAAATAACTTGCAATCTGATTGGTCCAAGATAGATTTGGCCTGGTACTGCGGGCTTGGGCCATTCCAAATATATCACGGCTTGATTGGTCATTGCTTAATTTGACCTGATTCTGGAACCTTCCATGCTTTACTTAACTTAGGGGTCAAGCTTTTCTTAATTTAAACCCTACTTAATTTGTTGGGTATTAAATTAATTATCAATTATTTATTAATCTATTTTAGGAATTAATTTATTAAATCCCAAAATAAGATATAATAAATTAAAATTGATATTTAATCAATAAAATCCATGTGTCGCCATTTGATTGGACCATGAATTTTAATTGCTTACAATAGCAATGTCAAGAAACTACTGAAGATGACTTGAAGAATGAAATGAGCATTTCTAAACCTTTAAATTCTTGCATTGAATTTGATGATACTGTTTTTATTGATTTTGTTTTACCTAATGATTCTTCTCATGTTCTTATGCACAAGGTATTAGAAGAGAAGTTACGAATGTTTGTTAGAAGAAAGAATAAGTGGTGGAGTAGAATTGAAAGGTTGATGAGATATGATCAAAACATGGTTGGCAAAGTAAAGATAAATTTTAAGAATGCCAACGAGGCCATCCTTTGCCACAAGTACATGATTGATGAAGAAGCACAAAGATTAGAGTACGATGGCAAGGATGAAAGATATTCATGGCCATTCCGATGAGCCTATTGATTTACGTCGAGCTCTAAGACGTTAAACATGAGCATTCTGTCGTGACTCTCCGACGTTAAATATGAGTGCCTATTAGGGCTTACCCTCCTGTTTTATTACTTTAATGTTTTTGTTTGGTGTAGGAAATTTTATTAGGTGCTTCTTTATCTATGGTATTCACTTTTTACAAACTTAGTTTCTCACATAGTTTGAACTAAGTTTGGGGGGTGGACGTGAATCCCAATGTCTTGAAGCACCAAGGTAAGTTTTCTTTCACTTGTGTGTGATGCTTGGAGGTTGATTTTTTTTAGAATTTTTTGAAAATTTTATTTCGAATTTTTGAATTTTTATGCAACGTTCCAAGTGTCTTGTGTATGTTTTGAGTGTTTTCTAGGTTTGGAGTGAATTAATTTTGGTTGAATCTTTGAGTTTCTCCTATGATGTTACTGATGAGTTCTGTTGTGTGATGAGATGTATTTGAGCTTAATGATTATGAAGGATATCAGAGTAGAAGAGAAGTGAGTTTTATCTGAGGCCTACGCCTGACCGAGTTATCGTGGGGGAGATTGAAATCAGTTGCTTTCATTTCTTTATTATAATTTTTATGTGATATTGTGTTGATTATTGAGTAGTTGAGATATTAAATTTTGAGGTTTGGATTGTGTGCTTATCATGAGTTTATTTGTTAGATTTCTACCAGAAATTCATATGCTTTTAAAATTGATGAAGGAATTGTACTTAAGTTATATTGTAATATGAAGTTCTATGTGTACTTGTGAGATATTGCTTACCATGAAGAGTGCTCTATTACTTGTTAAAACCCTTGTGAGATTTTGGGTCTATTAGTCATGTACATAATCGCATGATATTTCTTTCTGGTGAGTATCATTCTTGTGTGTGCATTCTGGAACTTGCCTCTTGTCTTACTTGAGACTACACGTTATGTTAGATAATGGGAGATGATTTTAGGCCATCTTTGATTATTATGAGTCACTTTGTCAAATAATTTCCTACCAAATAATTATATCTCCGTAGTTAGCCCCTTTTGAGCCTAATAGCCTTATTTCTTTGGCAACCTACGAAGATAGCCACTTTGATATCCTATATGAGCCTTCAATTCTTATATTTAGTGCAGAATTAAATGTTGTCGAAGTGTGTGAATTGATTTCCATAGAGTTTGGAAGGAATAAAATATTTGAAGCTATACAAGTGATTCTGAGCTGAAAAATATTAGTTGAAAAATAAAGTGTTTAGGGATAGTGCCCGAAACTAGTACCCCGGAATGTTAGAGGTAGTGCCCGAAACTGGTACCTCAAGAAAAAGGAAAAAAAGGAAAAAAGAAAGAAAAAGAATGTTGAAGCTTGAAGGAAAGGAGAGAAAAGAAAATTAGAAGATCATGAAGCTGGATAGTCTTGAAGTGTAAAACTCTGCAGTACAAAAGATCTCTGGTTTTTAATTCTCTACTAATTGAGTCACTTTATCCATATGTTTCCTACCCTTACCAAAGAGCCAACATTACATCCTATTAAAAGTCCTTTCTGATCCCATTGTCGAATCATACTTTAAATGGTGGAGAGTTAGAGACGTTTGGCAAGCTTATGGTTACACATGCACTTGAATTGAATTTGAGCGTAAACACCATACCACATAAGTGTACATATTTTACACTTGAGTGCGAGTGATATACTTCCCATGAGAATAAGTTGATGGAGCATTTTAATTGGTAGTAATTGTCAACTTGTATGTTATGAATGAATTATTGCATGTAATGAAAGTTGCATGACCAGAATTAATGACAATTGTCTTTTGAATGGCCTAGTACTCACATCCTATCTTTTCCATTTGATTTACACACTATCTTTCTTCTTTGTTCTCTGTCGTTGTTCGGGGACGGACAACATCTTAAGTTTGGGGGTTTGTTTAGTGTGAAAATCTGCATGTTTTAGGGTCCGATTTAGCACCGTTTTGTGAATGTATGTTAGTATTTTAGTACTAAATGGTTAATTTTCATATATTTAAGATATTGGTGCATTTAAGTTGTTATTTCGTGTTTTCAGGTGGAAAACGGATTAAAAGTACTAAGTTGGAAAAAAGAGAGAAATCGTGAGAGAACGTTGAAAAACGCATGTCCTCTTTGCACAATTTTTATGTATTGATTTAGAGATCCAAATTGAGCATGTCATATTTGGTTGGAAATCTATTGAAGAGAAGGTCATTTTGGCTCAAGAAACACGTCAATTGGAGGTTAGATGAGGGAGATATGATCAAAACAGTGAAGGCGCGCAAGCTGTGTCGAACCTGCACGAATCGTGCCAATTTTGCATGACTCGTGCCCTTCAAATGTTGGACATTTTATGATTTCTTTATATGGATAGAAAGCCAAGAAAGAGAGGATTGCGTGAGCACAAAAATCACTTTAATTGGAGCTCGGATGAAGAAGTTATGCTCAAAACCGTGAGGTCGCGCAGCTGCATGCGAGAATTCCGAAAATTCACGAAAATCACCCTCTATTTCCTATTTTCTTAGTGGCCAAGTTATTTCCTAATTTAATATCCCACCATATCTTCCATAATTAGATTTTTCTTGATTTTTCAAGATCCCACATCGTTTTACTCCTTATTTTATTCTATTCTCACACCTATATATACCCTATTCTCATCACCACATAAAGTGTGAAAAAAACCATAACTCTCTACCACACCCTTTGGGCTACACCATCTTAAACCCTCATCTTCCACCATCCATCTCTACCCTTCATCCGCCTTTCACCCATCACCCTCAGTCACGGTGTGCTTGCTTACTTGAAAAGGAGAACAAGAAGGTCCAGAATCACGGAAGAGAGAACAGAGAATCACGCCACATCTAGGGTTTTTTTAATTTTTTCTTTCTTACTTTTGGATAATATATGTTCATATCTACCCATGAGTGTTGCCTGCAACATCATGGGCTAGTACTTCTTGGATAGTGCTAGGTTCTGAAGGTTGAATTGAATTGAATTGATGACCTAGGCCAGGTTAGGGATACCTGCAGTAAACTTATTCCTTTATTAGTATTTTAATTTGAGACTTATATTTTTGTCTTATATGATCTGTCCTTATTCATGAGTATGTCGTTGTCCTATGCATGTTCATGATTATTGCTTGTGTCATAGAAGGAATAATATTTGTCAACCTGTTATGGATGAAGGGGAATCAAACATATAACATTTATTCATTAGAATAACTAATATTGGATGCCTAATATATTTATTAATTACCATTCTAAATGATTTGGTCTTTTAGATTGCTAGGTGGGAGTTGAGGATTAATTCTTAAGTACCTATAGAAGGAAGTCTAGTGTACTAGCCTTTAAAGGAATTTTATATGAAGTACCTAGAAAGGGAGTAGGAATTATCGGCGCTTTTTCAGCGCACAATATTAATCCCCAAGGTTAAGGATATCTATTGTAGTATCAAAAGGTGACCAAGTGAATATCGAACACAAAGGACGGATAAATATCAAATTGATTATATTCTAGTTAATTAAGACTATGTTGTGAATTATATATGATGGTGGTTGTGTAAATGAATAAGAATAAATAATAAATAAATAATAAAGTATCAATGGCAACAACGATAGTGAAGTTGTAAACAATTAAGCAGGTAAGTAGTTCTAAGATAATCCAGTTTAATTCATTATTTCGTCTTTCGTGTGATATTACCCGACTCTGCCTTGTGATTTATGAACGCATCACTGAACCATGCATTTCTACTCTATAGACACAAGTAGATATACGTATGCATCGTGTGAATATCCTTGGAGCAAGAGATATAATTCCACCCCCCCTTTCTAGGTACTATCATTATTAATTATTTCCCCTAGGATTGGTACTTTAACCCGATATGATCTCCTTTTATAGGTATTATGAAATTATACTCTTTGTCCAACTTGTTAACCCGAATACGCTATGATTCAATTAACAAGTATTTTATATAAGATAGTTCTAATAAAACTTTGGAATCCCTTCACTTAGAATTATAACAACAAACCCTGCTCAGCAGTGAACGCACTCAATCGATAACTATGTTATGTATTCAGACTCTACACAACAATTAACGATGCACAAAACGACTGTGAGTATGGATTAAAAACGAGCAATCTTATATAAACTAAATCACAAGTAGTGTTGTACGGAGTTTTTACACACGAAAGATAAATTAAATCATTAAACTTTCATAATCCTAGAACTACCTAAGAGACTCTACTCCATGATTGATTGAAGATCAACCTTGGTGAATTGAAATGATCTTACTTGAGCAAACATGAATTTCCAGCAAGATCAAGTTGAGTTGATCACACTTGGATCTCATTGTTGAGCCCTTCTTCCTCTCCTTCTTGCTTGCTTTCGACCTCACACATTGCTGCCCTTGGAGCTTGCTCTTGCAGCCCCTCTTCTCTCTTGTGTGTGTTGTGGTGTGTTGTGATGTATTGTGTTGGATGTCATGTTGCTGCTGCCAAGGCCCTCCTTTTATACTAGTTGCAAAAGCACATCTCCCTCTTCTTTAATGGCTGCCCATGCTTCCACTTCTCATTTCTTATTGCTGTCCATGCTTCACATGCATCAACTTATTGATGTCCATGTTGTTCCTCTTGCTGTTGTTGTTGGCGCTTGGATCATTTGGTTAATGTGGCCCGTTAGGGATTCATACGTTTGTATCACAGCGGAAGCAATAAATCATAGAAACGATTACCGTTCACCAGGGTATGTTGATGAAGATTGATTCTCGCAGGAAGACTGTGCAGTCCCACGAGAATGGCTATAACTTCCTCGTCTGATTTCAGAATTGAATGATCTTTATTCTCAGACGATTCTCTCTTCAACAGCTTTCCGTCAGTATATTGATCATCAAATTCTGAGCACTATACAATTTTATATAAATTTCGCAAGGTGGCGGACAGCAACAGCAAACTACCTTCTAATCTTCTGCCGTATGTCCCAAGTCCGATCTCGACGTCGTGTGGGCGACGATCTACGAGACCTCCTCTATCTGCTCTCAACCCTCATCACACATGAATAATAAATTAGATTAGGGTTCCAGATAAGTTGAGGTGACTTATATACATGGGCTACAGCAGGGACCAGGAGGAGAAATTGGGTTGGGCCTCCATTGGGCTTAAGTATCCAAGCTTAGCCCAAAGCTTATACTTAAGTCCAATAATAATAATATATTCCACTAAAATATTATTACTGTACTGCCTTTCCAATCCCAAAATTATGTTCAAGAGTAGTACCACTCAACCTCATTATCATGCCGGAATAAATTCCACCTGCAGGATTTACATGATAATCCTTATGAGCTCCTCAAGGGGACATCATCAACCTATGACGGACACGGATTCCTTCTACAATCAACAACACACCATAGAGATAGCACTACTTCCCAACTCATCGAGTTTGTTGATTTAATAACATGTAAATCTCACCCATTGATGAATCAAAGAAATATATACTGCCCTACGTGTCGAGGTTATTGTATAGGGATTAAGAGCACGAACTTCCATAATAACTGAGATCAAGTTCTCCTATAAGTCAGTATAAGTCGAACGATCTCAAACGATCCTGCTCAATACACACAAGTGCACTAATGTGATTCTATAGCCAAGACAAGCTAATACCAAACCACACTACAACCATCCTGAACGAGAGTCCCCGTCTATCTCGGTTGTGAGCATCTGTTTATACTTTATAAGGAAACCGATAATATGATCTTCCGCTTGTTGTCGTACAACATATTATCTACAGTATAAAGTAAGTGGACTATTGCATCGAACATATAAATAAATTATAAGATGCAATATTTGATCATATGATTCTCATTTCAAATTAATTATTATAACATTGTTCATACAAAAAGCTAGACTTTTAGTATACAATCCAACAGTTGTTTCCTCTTTTGCTCTTGGTTTATGCATTTCTTGCTAACTCTTCTCTTTGTCTTCTTGGCTTTTAGGTATCTATTTCATGTTGTGTGCTTCTTTTGCTCCATGTGAGTTGTACCCTACCTTCCATTCCCTCATGTGTGCACCACTTTCACACTTGATCATGCATTCCAGGTAGATATACACTTGAGTACAGGTCGAATTAGCTTTCCCATGTCGAATAGATGGTCGAATCCTCATTTCTGCATGCCCAGATGCTCCATTCGACCTTGATTCGACATGATGCCAGGTCAAATTGAGGTCGAATGGGCGATTCGAGGAGGCTTCGACTTGAAGTGTAGGTCGAATCAATGCCATCGTGGTCGAATCAACTTTCTGGAAAATCTGCCATCCTCGATTTGACATCAATTCGACCAGGGCCCTGGTCGAATCGACTTCCTGGACAACTCTGCATGCCTGATTCGACCTCGATTCGATCTGAGGCCAGGTCGAATCAAGTGTGGTGAAGTCGAATCAGCTTTCTCCTGCCTTCTTCCACCAATTCGATCACAAGGCATGGTCGAATTGTGCTCCTCTTGGTCGAATCATGTTCTTTCCTTGTCCAAATGGATAGCTTCAACTTCCTTTCTTTCATTTTCGACATTTCCTCTCCAATTTCTTATGATAAATCACTCAAAACAACTTTTACAACACTTGATTCATGTTTATCATGATATATATCAATTTATCATGGATTATGACCTTTAAACACTTATTAATGTCACAAATTCATGCTCAAGACTTGTGAATTTACACATTCATCAAACCCTCAAACTTACATGTTGCTCGTCCCGAGGCAACGCATTCAAAACTAAGAGTCGTGTAAAATTCACAAAGATTAGCAAGTTTATCATAAATTTCATATGCAATTTCATCAATTAAGAACAAGTATTTCTTGCATTATAAATAGCATTCATGTAAATCATCACTCAATTATATCACCAATGGGAGTACTAAGTTATCTAGCTTACAAGATAAATGTTTACTCTTTCTCTCAAGTGCTTTGTGGCACATAAAAGGTGAAGATATACACTCATATTCAATTCATACTCACACGTAACTATAAGCTTGGCAAGGGTCTCAATTATCAATTTACAATTAACTTATTACTAAGATAACAAAGGATTTGTCTTTGGGTTGTAATGTTGGCTCTTTGAAAAGGGTAGAAAATTTTGGATAAGTGACTTTATCACTAGTAGAGAGTTACCTTGGAGTTTGCTTTTCGCCATATGTCTTTGTTTGTTTCTCCAACTTCTTCTCATAAACTTCATGATTGGAATTCTCCTTTTTTTCAAAGCATCAACATCATTTTTCTTTTATTCACAAGGGTACCAATTTCGAGCACTACCCTTCTAGGGGTATCAGTTTAAGGCACTACCCCTAACAAAATTTAACCCAAAAAGTCTCAACCAACTTCTATCTTATCATTCTTTCCAAGCTCTTATGTGCCTTAACTCTCTACTAACGAATAGGGTATTCGACAAGGCTCAAGTTAAAGGTTAAATAAGGCTTATTAAGGGTTGCCAAAGAAAAAGTTTTTAAGGCTCAAAAACAGGGCTACCAAGGGTATGCATAATCAATGGGAAAGATAAAATTTGGTTAAGTTACTCAAAAAATGGCCTAAGATAATATCCTAGTAATTTATCAATTGCAAATTTCAAATAAGACTCCAAGCCAAGTTCTAGAATATGTTCATACGAATTATTCTCTCAAGAATAAACTATCATGACTAAGCATGATTAGAAGGCTCAAATTCTCACGTGGGTAAATAGATTCCTAAGTACTCCTTTTAGCATAAAATCAAGATCAATTTCACAAGAACTCTACTTTTTTTTTATCAAATTATACCGGCTCTTATTAATGAAATTAACACATGAATATATGATTGCACAAAAATCATTGAAAACCAAATACTCATTCATGAATGCAAATATCCTTACTCATGCACCATTTTTACCCTCACAATTCATGTCCAATATGAGCATATATAGCAAGGCAATTCATGCAATGTTGCAAGAGAAACATCTATCCTGTCAAGACCAACGAAGTGAGATAAGTTAGATAACAATAAAACATTTATAGCTCTTCTTCTCTAAAGCATCGACATCCTCATCATCTTGACTCGTATCATCCAGCCTTTGTTCCAAGTTCAAGTGTTCATCATTCTTACACACTTCAAGTTTATCATTCAAACATTAGATACCAACATAGAGCCCAACTATATCAAGGATTACTTCTAAAATCTCTCTTCCATGGAAAACTCCGCAATCAACCAAAACACGAAACAAAACACCACTAAACATTAGGCAAGTTACAAAAAAAATCTACACATAAAACCGGTTAAAATTTTAAATATGTCTCAAAAACTAACTTCCCTAACAAACGTTACAAAGAAAAGATTATATTATCGGTGCTTATTGAGGTAAGTACATCACACCCCCCCAAACTTAGTAGAAACTATATAGTTGAAACTAAGTTTGCAAAGAGATGTGATTGTCGATAAGTAAGCACTTCAAATATAAAAATTTCTTACTCACACGAAAGAAATAAAGTAATAAAACAGAAGGGATAAGCCCCCAACAGGCGCTCATGTTTAATGTCGGAGAGTCACGACGGATATAACCTTTTTGGACTAATCCATCAGAGGACGGTCTTCTCGCATTCTTACCTTCCAGTACTTCTTTCCTCTCTTATTTTCTGTATCGACCACTTCACCCTTCTTTGTCACCGAAACAAAACTCCTTGAATTTCTTTCCTCCCATGAATGGATCGATTCCCTCTTATCAATCCTCCACTCGATTGTAGGCTCAATTTGCGCAGCAAAGCAAGGATCAAACAAGTAAGAATTTTCAATGCCAATATAAGAATGAAAATCTGGAGGTATGTTGGGAGTCTTCAGGTAGGAATCATCCATCTTTCCTGCAACCAAAGGATTATCAAATATCAAATTAGAGTTAGAAGTAGGAAAAGTAGGAGATACGTTTGGTCCTGCGATTTCTTCAATTATCTTGCTCTCATGCTTCTCTTCCGTGGCAGCAGGCTTCATCTCCTCCTTAACAGTGGTCTTCCTTACCCGTTCATCCCTGGCATCACCTAATGCAAGTAACTTCTCAAGATAGTCAATACATGCATCATTGGATAAGCTCTCAAACTCTGTGTCAGATAAGGTGAAGTTTTCCTCCACAACATCAATACTATGGCATTGTGACTCTATAGGCTTCTTCACTACTTTGTCAAGGTTGAATAGGACCTCTTCTTTATCCATCCTCAATCTGAGCTCTCCCTTTTTAACATCGATCATGGCTTCAGCAGTAGCAAGGAAAGGTCTTCCCAGGATAAGAGGGGTATTATCCTTGTCGTCTTCCATTTCGAGCACAAGAAAATCTATGGGAAAGACAAGTTTCTCTACTTTGACAAGGACATCTTCGATGATACCTCTTGGAAATGTGATTGACCTGTCCGCCAATCGTAGAGTAACCGTTGTTGGAGATAACTCCCCCAAACCAAGCCTTTGGAAGATTGACAATGGCATCAAGCTGATGCTTACCCCGAGATCGCACAAGGCTTGTCTTGCTGGCCCTTTTCCGATTTCACACATGATGTTGAAGCTTCCTGGGTCCTTCATTTTTTGTGGTAGCTTCCTTTGGATAATTGAGCTGCAATTTTCAGATAAGTTTACCGTCTCAACTCCGTTCAAGCTTCTCCTTTTCAACAGTATATCTTTTAGGAATCGGGCATAGTATGACATCTCCAATATAGCCTCTGAGAAAGGAATGCTCAAGCTTATCTTGTTCATAATATTTGAAAATTTCTTGAACTTCTCTTCTAATCCTTTCTTCACCAGCTTGTAAGGAAAAGGCGGAGGTACCTTTGTTTTGGGAATCCCCTACTCATCACGCTCTACCTTCTCCGCTTTATCCTTTTCTGCTCTTAATCTTTTGGCTCTTTCCCACTTCTTTTCTTTTGGTGCAGAAAATGGCTCATTTTGAGCTGATTCAACATGGATTCGACCATGTGATCTGGTCGAATTAGGCACATAGTGGTCAAGTCGTGCGTCTGGAATCCTATTCTCCCCTTGTACGCTTGATTCGACCTCAATTCGACTTGTGGGTCTGGTCGAATCGAGGTCCGCCTGGTCGAACTGACCTACTGGAATTTTCTTTTCATTCTTCTTACTTGATTCGACCTTGGTTCGGCTTGTGTATTTGGTCGAATCGGCTTCCATGGTACTTCCAGCAGCTCCATTCGATTTCCCTTGCTGGATTCGATCTGTGAGGTTGGTAGAATCAAGGTTGGTTGGATCATTTAACGTTGAAACTTGTGATCCCAACCTCAATGCTCCTTCGTATTGTGTCCCGGACCTTAATGTGATGGCGTTGCAGGATTTTAGGTTCTCAATACTTCGAGAAGGAAACTTCCTTTTCTCAATTGTTTGAGTGATTTTGTTGACATTTCCTGCCATTTCTCCCATTATCATTCTGAGGTCTTTCATTTGCTTGGATAACTCTTTGTGGCTTGTATCAATCTTCTTTTCGAGCTTGGCCACTCTTGCATCGTTCATGGACATGTACCTGTTCACTATGTCCTCCAAGCCTGGCTTTCCTTCTTCAATTTTAGCACCTGGATCAACACCTATGGGAACTTGCATCGCGTTGTTGGGATTACTCCATGAAAATTCCGGCCTCCTTTGTTGTTGATAATTCATCGGGGAACTAAAATTGTTGTAGTTTCCCTGATAATTTCGATTGCCTTGATTTTGGAACCTCATTCCATGGGTGCTTTGGCCCATAGCGTAGTGTGCTTCTTCCCTCTCCTCTTGGATTATTCCATCATTTGATGCTTCGTGATGCATGATTGGTACACGCTGATATAGATCAGTTATTTGTTTCTGTTGGGACTCGAGCAGCTTGTTGATATTTTGTAAGTTGGAGACGATCTCATCATCTCTACTTGCCTTAACCATTGTGTGCTCCACCTGAGCTGCTTTTCCAAGGATGTAGTTACCTCGTACTCGATCGGTTGGCCAATCTCTCGAGTTCATCGAGATATCTTCAAAGAATCTCTTGGCCTCCACGGATGACTTAGTGAGTAATGCTCCATTAGAAGAAGCATCTAATAGAACACGAGAATCACAGTCCAATCCGTTGTAAAAAATGCTGATGTTTTGGGCTTTGGATAGCCCATGTTGAGGACACCTTCGAAGCATATCCTTGAATCGGTCCCAAGCTTCATGAAATTTTTCTCCACTACTCATAGCAAATTGATTAATATCTTGTTTCAATTTAACACCTTGGAAGGTGGCATGTATCTTTCCAAGAATTTTAATTTCAATTGCTCCCAAGTAGTGCAATCAGCTGCATTTATGGTGTCGTACCAATCTCTCGCTTTCTCTGATAGCGAGAATTTGAATAAGAGGATCTTCCTAGCATCTTTATGATCACCGGCATCTCTTTGAGTACTTGCATACCCCAAGAATTTGTTAATATGCTGTTGTGGATCCTCGAAAGATCCTCCTGCAAAGGAGTTTCTTTCTATCATGCTAATAAGAGCTGGGTGAAGATCGAAGCTTGCATTAGCCCCCCTTGCTCCTAGAAGCCCAAAGTTTCCAGCCCCGTTGTTCTTGAAGACTTCACGGATGGCTAGATTGCCTGGATTAGCTCCTTCGTTGGCCATTTTGACTTCCTCTACTGCTACTTTTGGATCAACAACAGTTTTGGTTACTTTCGGGTTTGGTTCGTCAACTTCAACTCCAAAATTCCGAGTTGCAGTTGATTCTTCTTCCTTGCTTTGAATTTTACTCTTCTTCTTTTTGGTTGATGCTCCGGTCTCCGGATTGGAAGTTGTCAACTTTCCAACCTTCGATCTAGTAAGCATGTACTTGCAAAGATGAAAAGTTAAAATGCAAAGCTCGGATCAAAATAGTCATAATGCAACTAGATATAATTAATAAGATATTTTATGCCATCCCCGGCAACGGCGCCAAGAACTTGATCGTCGCTTTTTCAGTTCACAATATTAATCCCCAAGGCTAAGGATATCTATTGTAGTATCAAAAGGTGACTAAGTGAATATCGAACCCAAAGGACGGATAAATATCAAATTGATTATATTCTAGTTAATTAAGACTATGTTGTGAATTATATATGATGGTGGTTGTGTAAATGAATAAGAATAAATAATAAATAAATAATAAAATATCAATGGCAACAACGATAGTGAAGTTGTAAACAATTAAGAAGGTAAGTAGTTCTAAGATAATCCAGTTTAATTCATTAATTCGTCTTTTGTGTGATATTACCCGACTCTACCTTGTGATTTATGAACGCATCACTGAACCATGCATTTCTACTCTATAGACACAAGTAGATATACGTATGCATCGTGTGAATATCCTTAGAGCAAGAGATATAATTCCACCCCCTTTCTAGGTACTATCATTATCAATTATTTCCCCCTAGGATTGGTACTTTAACCCGATATGATCTCCCTTTATAGGTACTATGAAATTATACTCTTTGTCCTACTTGTTAACCCGAATACGCTATGATTCAATTAACAAGTATTTATATAAGATAGTTCTAATAAAACTTCGGAATCCCTTCATTTAGAATTATAACAATAAACCCTGCTCAGCAGTGAACGCACTCAATCGATAACCATGTTATGTATTCAAACTCTACACAATAATTAACGATGCACAAAACGACTGTGAGTATGGATTAAAAACGAGCAATCTTATATAAACTAAATCACAAGTAGTGTTGTACGGAGTTTTTACACACAAAAGATAAATTAAATCATTAAACTTTCATAATCCTAGAACTACCTAAGAGGCTCTACTCCATGATTGATTGAAGATCAACCATGGTGAATTGAAATGATCTTACTTGAGCAAACATGAATTTCCAGCAAGATCAAGTTGAGTTGATCACACTTGGATCTCGTTGTTGAGCCCTTCTTCCTCTCCTTCTTGCTTGCTTTCAACCTCACACGTTGCTGCCCTTGGAGCTTGCTCTTGCAGCCCCTCTTCTCTCTTGTGTGTGTTGTGGTGTGTTGTGATGTATTGCGTTGGATGTCATGTTGCTGCTGCCAAGGCCCTCCTTTTATACTAGTTGCAAAAGCACATCTCCCTCTTCTTTAATGGCTGCCCATGCTTCCACTTCTCATTTCTTATTGCTGTCCATGCTTCACATGCATCAACTTATTGCTGTCCATGTTGTTCCTCTTGCTGTTGTCTCCTCTTTTGCTCTTTGTTTATGCATTTCTTGCTAACTCTTCTCTTTGTCTTCTTGGATTTTAGGTATCTATTGCATGTTGTGTGCTTCTTTTGCTCCATGTGAGTTGTACCCTACCTTCCATTCCCTCATGTGTGCACCACTATCACACTTGATCATGCATTCCAGGTAGATATACACTTGAGTACAGGTCGAATTAGCTTCCCCATGTCGAATAGATGGTCGAATCCTCATTTCTGCATGCCCAGATGCTCCATTCGACCTTGATTCGACATGATGCCAGGTCGAATTGAGGTCGAATGAGCGATTCGTGGAGGCTTCGACTTGAAGTGTAGGTCGAATCAATGCCATCGTGGTCGAATCACCTTTCTGGAAAATCTGCCATCCTCGATTCGACATCGATTCGACCAGGGCCCTTAGTCAAATCGATGCTGTCGTGGTTGAATCGACTTCCTAGACAACTCTGCATGCCTGATTCGACCTCGATTCGATCTGAGGCCAGGTCGAATCAAGTGTGGTGAAGTCGAATCAACTTTCTCCTGCCTTCTTCCACCAATTCGATCACAAGGCATGGTCGAATTGTGCTCCTCTTGGTCGAATCATGTTCTTTCCTTGTCCAAATGGATAGCTTCAACTTCCTTTCTTCCATTTTCGACATTTCCTCTCCAATTTCCTATGATAAATCACCCAAAACAACTTTTACAACACTTGATTCATGTTTATCATGATATATATCAATTTATCATGGATTATGACCTTTAAACACTTATTAATGGCATAAATTCAAGCTCAAGACTTGTGAATTTACACAGTCATCAGCCAAGTTATTTCCTAATTTAATATCCCACCATATCTTCCATAATTAGATTTTTCCTGATTTTCAAGATCCCACATCGTTTTACTCCTTATTTTATTCTATTCTCACACCTATATATACCCTATTCTCATCACCACATAAAGTGTGAAAAAAACCATAACTCTCTACCACACCCTTTGGGCTACTCCATCTTAAACCATCATCTTCCACCATCCATCTCTACCCTTCACCCGACTTTCACCCATCACCCTCAATCACGGTGTGCTTGCTTACTTGAGAAGGAGAACAAGAAGGTCCAGAATCACGGAGGAGAGAACAGAGAATCACGCCACATCTAGGGTTTTTTTAATTCTTTCTTTCTTTCTTTTGGATAATATATGTTCATATCTACCCATGAGTGTTGCCTGCAACATCATGGGCTAGTACTTCTTGGATAGTGCTAGGTTCTGAAGGTTGAATTGAATTGAATTGATGACCTAGGCCAGGTTAGAGATACCTGCAGTAAACTTATTCCTTTATTAGTATTTTAATTTGAGACTTATATTTTTGTCTTATATGATCTGTCTTTATTCATGAGTATGTCATTGTCCTATGCATGTTTATGATTATTGCTTGTGTCATAGAAGGAATAATATTTTTCAACCTGTTATGGATGAAGGGGAATCAAACACATAACAATTATTCATTAGAATAACTAATATTGGATGCCTAATATATTTATTAATTACCATTCTAAAAGATTTGGTTTCTTAGATTGCTAGGTGAGAGTTGAGGTTTAATTCTTAAGTACTTTTAAAGGGAAGTCTAGTATACTAGCCTTTAATGGAATTTTACATGAAGTACCTAGAAAGGGAGTAGGAATTATTCTTCTGCATCCGAGGGTTTAAACCAAGCTTACGTGTTAAGTTTACTCTAAAAAAGGAATTAAGTGATTTAATTAAGTGATCGCCTTCATAAGAACTGCGGGATTCTAACCGATTGTCCAGTGATTTAGTTTGACCAATTTAACTGGATTGCCTAGTGTTGTCTATTTTCTCTCTTGAATACATTCCATATTTAAATTCTTGCTATTTAGTATTTTTCGCAATTATTTGTTGCAAAGTTAATTTAGGAAATTCACCATAAAAACTAGATTTGTCTTAAAATAAAATAGTCATAATTAGTTTAAATAGTAGATTTATAATTATCCCTTAGGTACGATATTATTTTTACTTGGTCACACGTGAGCTACAACAGATTCCTTACACTTGAGGACACTTACAAAAAGGTGATTAAGCAAATGGCGCTATTGCCGGGGATAATTCACTAGGCTTTGCTATTTAATTCTTTTGTGATTTATTTTAGTTTAGGACGTTAAATTTTTTTTACTGCTTTATTTTTATTTTATTATTTGGACATATTCTGACTCTAAATTATTTCTGAGGTACAAGAGATGGAATTCTTTGGAAATCAGAATGCCATGGTTCCTCCTCCATGTTACATGGATGAGAGGTACTATGGTTATGATTTTCCAATGAATCAAGTTCCTTCTCAATACAATCAAGTCAGATATGAAGATGAATGGTTTTGTGCTTACAATGGAAATTCATATCAACCTCATCAAGAGAACACTTATTCTACTTCGATAAAAATTTCCCATGGATCCGAGAATTTGTTTGAAGAGTTGAAGAAGCAACAAGAAGAGATGAAGAAGCAGCTAGAAGAGAGACAAAAGAGTTTGGATTTGCTTATGCTCCTTCTACGTCAACAAGAGGAAAGAGTAGAGGTTGAAGAAGGGTTTGAGGAAGAAACTGTTGTTCCATTGTGCAGTGGAATGCAGTCTGAAGGTCCTAAATTGTCGTTTGAAGAGTGCAAAAGCAATGTCGTAATAGAGGAAACCGTTGAGGAGAGCTTACCCATAATCCTGTCTAAGGATCCACTAGAAACAAGCCTAAGCGAATATCTTACTCTTCCCACTACTAATACTGAAGATTTTTCTAATGAGCTTTCTGTTGAATTCCTTGAATGCTTACATGAATCAAATAATTGCAGGGACTTAAAAGGAGAAGAAGCAAGAGTTGAGGAACTAAAGTTGAAGGAGCGATTCCTTTCACTCGAGGAGGAAGTTACGAAGCAACTAAAGAAGAAAAAGGTAGAGGAAGAAGATAAAGAAGAAGAGCAATGTCAAGAAACTACTGAAGATGACTTGAAGAATGAAATGAGCATTTCTAAACCTTTAAATTCTTGTATTGAATTTGATGATACTGTTTTTATTGATTTTGTTTTACCTAATGATTCTTCTCACATTCTTGAGGACACTTACAAAAAGGTGATTAAGTAAATGGCGCCGTTGCCGGGGATAATTCCCTAGGCTTTGCTATTTAATTATTTTGTGATTTATTTTAGTTTAGGACGTTAAATTTTTTTTACTGCTTTATTTTTATTTTATTATTTGGACATATTCTGACTCTAAATTATTTATGAGGTACAAGAGATGGAATTCTTTGGAAATCAGAATGCTATGGTTCCTCCTCCATGTTACATGGATGAGAGGTACTATGGTTATGATTTTCCAATGAATCAAGTTCTTTCTCAATACAATCAAGTCTAATATGAAGATGAATGGTTTTGTGCTTACAATGGAAATTCATATCAACCTCATCAAGAGAACACTTATTCTACTTCGATCAAAATTTTCCATGGATCGAGAATTTGTTTGAAGAGTTGAAGAAGCAACAAGAAGAGATGAAGAAGCAGCTAGAAGAGAGACAAAAGAGTTTGGATTTGCTTATGCTCCTTCTACGTCAACAAGAGGAAAGAGTAGAGGTTGAAGAAGGGTTTGAGGAAGAAATTGTTGTTCCATTGTGCAGTGGAATGCAGTCTGAAGGTCCTAAGTTGTCGTTTGAAGAGTGCAAAAGCAATGTCGTAACAGAGGAAACCGTTGAGGAGAGCTTACCCATAATCTTGTCTAAGGATCCATTAGAAACAAGCCTAAGCGAATATCTTACTCTTCCCACTCTATTACTGAAGATTTTTCTAATGACCTTTCTGTTGAATTCCTTGAATGCTTACATGAATCAAATAATTGTAGGGACTTAAAAGGAGAAGAAGCAAGAGTTGAGGAACTAAAGTTGAAGGAGCGATTCCTTTCACTTGAGGAGGAAGTTACGAAGCACCTAAAGAAGAAAAAGGTAGAGGAAGAAGATATAGAAGAAGAGCAATGTCAAAAAACTACTGAAGATGACTTGAAGAATGAAATGAGCATTTCCAAACCTTTAAATTCTTGCATTGAATTTGATGATACTGTTTTTATTGATTTTGTTTTACCTAATGATTCTTCTCATGTTCTTATGCACAAGGTGTTAGAAGAGAAGTTAGGAATGTTTGTTAGAAGAAAGAATAAGTGGTGGAGTAGAATTGAAAGGTTGATGAGATATGATCAAAACATGGTTGGCAAAGTAAAGATAAATTTTAAGAATGCCAACAAGGCCATCCCTTGCCACAAGTACATGATTGATGAAGAAGCACAAAGACTAGAGTACGATGGCAAGGATGAAAGATATCCATGGCCATTCTGATGAGCCTATTGATTTAACGTTAAACATGAGCATTCTGTCGTGACTCTCCGATGTTAAATATGAGCGCCTATTGGGGCTTATCCTCCTATTTTATTACTTTAATGTTTTTGTTTGGTGTAGGAAATTTTATTAGGTGCTTCTTTATCTATGGTATTCACTTTTTACAAACTTAGTTTCTCACATAGTTTGAACTAAGTTTGGGGGTGGACGTGCATTCCAATGTCTTGAAGCACCGAGGTAAGTTTTCTTTCACTTGTGTGTGATGCTTGGAGATTGATTTTTTTTAGAATTTTTTGAAAATTTTATTTCGAATTTTCTAATTTTTATGCAACGTTCCAAGTGTCTTGTGTATGTTTTGTGTGTTTTCTAGGTTTGGAGTGAATTAATTTTGGTTGAATCTTTGAGTTTCTCCTATGATGTTACTGATGAGTTCTGTTATGTGATGAGATGTATTTGAGCTTAATGATTATGAAGGATATCGGAGTAGAAGAGAAGTGAGTTCTATCTGAGGCCTACGCCTGACCGAGTTATCGTGGGGGAGATTGAGATCAGTTGCTTTCATTTCTTTATTATATTTTTTATGTGATATTGTGTTGATTATTGAGTAGTTGAGATATTAAATTTTGAGTTTTGGATTGTGTGCTTATCATGAGTTTATTTGTTAGATTTCTACCAGAAATTCATATGCTTTTAAAATTGATGAAGGAATTGTACTTAAGTTATATTGTAATATGAAGTTCTATGTGTACTTGTGAGATAATGCTTACCATGAAGAGTGCTCTATTACTTGTTAAAACCCATGTGAGATTTTGGGCCTATTAGTCATGTACATAATCACATGATATTTCTTTCTGGTGAGTATCATTCTTGTGTGTGCATTCTGGAACTTGCCTCTTGTCTTACTTGAGACTACATGTTATGTTAGATAATGGGAGATGATTTTAGGCCATCTTTGATTATTATGAGTCACTTTGCCAAATAATTTCCTACCAAATAATTATATCTCCGTAGTTAGCCCCTTTTGAGCTTAATAGCCTTATTTCTTTGGCAACCTACGAAGATAGCCACTTTGATATCCTATATGAGCCTTCAATTCTTATATTTAGTGGAGAATTAAATGTTGTCGAAGTGTGTGAATTGATTTCTATGGAGTTTGGAAGGAATAAAATATTTGGAGCTATACAAGTGATTCTGAGCTGAAAAATATTAGTTGAAAAATAAAGTGCTTAGGAATAGTGCCCGAAACTGGTACCCCGGAATGTTAGAGGTAGTGCCCGAAATTGGTACCTAATAAAAAAGGAAAAAAGGAAAAAAGAAAGGAAAAGAATGTTGAAGCTTGAAGGAAAGGAGAGAAAAGAAAATTAGAAGAGCATGAAGCTGGATAGTCTTGAAGTGTAAAACTCTGCAGTACAAAAGATCTCTGGTTTTTAATTCTCTAATAATTGAGTCACTTTATCCATATGTTTCCTACCCTTACCAAAGAGCCAACATTACATCCTATTAAAAGTCCTTTTTGATCCCATTGTCGAATCATACTTTAAGTGGTGGAGAGTTTGAGATGTTTGGCAAGCTTATGGTTACGCATGCACTTGAATTGAATTTGAGCGTAAACACCATACCCCATAAGTGTACATATTTTACACTTGAGTGCGAGTGATATACTTCCCATGAGAATAAGTTGATGGAGCATTTTAATTGGTAGTAATTGTCAACTTGTATGCTATGAATGAATTATTGCATGTAATGAAAGTTACATGACCAGAATTAATGACAATTGTCTTTTGAATGGCCTAGTACTCATATCCTATCTTTTCCATTTAATTTACACACTATCTTTCTTCTTTGTTCTCTGTCGTTATTCGAGGACGGACAACATCTTAAGTTTGGGGGTTTGTTTAGTGTGAAAATCTGCATGTTTTAGGGTCCGATTTAGCACCGTTTTGTGGAATGTATGTTAGTATTTTAGTACTAAATGGTTAATTTTCATATATTTAAGATATTTGTACATTTTAGTTGTTATTTTGTGTTTTTAGGTGGAAAACGGATTAAAAGTGCAAAGTTGGAAAAAAGAGAGAAATTGTGAGAGAACGTTGAAAAACACATGTCCTCTTTGCACAATTTTTATGTATTGATTTAGAGATCCAAATTGAGGATATGATAAATGGTTGGAAATCTATTGAAGATAAGGTCATTTTGGCTTAAGAAACACGTCAATTGGAGGTTAGATGAGGAAGATATGACCAAAACGGTGAAGGCGCGCAAGCTGTGCCGAACCTGCACGACTCGTGCCAATTTTGCATGACTCGTGCCCTTAAAATATTGGACTTTTTATGATTTCTATATATGGATAGAAAGCCAAGGAAGAGAGGATTACGTGAGCACAAAAATCACTTTAATTGGAGCTCGGATGAAGAAGTTATGCTCAAAACCGTGAGGTCGCGCAGCTGCATGCGAGAATTCCGAAAATTCACGAAAATTACCCTCTATTTCCTATTTTCTTAGTGGCAAAGTTATTTCCTAATTTAATATCCCACCATATCTTCCATAATTAGATTTTTCCCGATTTTTCAAGATCCCACATCGTTTTACTCCTTATTTTATTCTATTCTCACACCTATATATACCCTATTCTCATCACCACATAAAGTGTGAAAAAAATCGTAACTCTCTACCACACCCTTTGGGCTACACTATCTTAAACCATCATCTTCCGCCATCCATCTCTACCCTTCACCCTCCTTTCACCCATCACCCTCAATCATGGTGTGCTTACTTACTTGAGAAGGAGAACAAGAAGGTTCAGAATCACGGAGGAGAGAACAGAGAATAACGCCACATCTAGGGTTTTTCTTATTCTTTCTTTCTTACTTTTGGATAATATATGTTCATATCTTCCCATAAGTGTTGCCTGTAACATCATGGGCTAGTACTTCTTGGATAGTGCTAGGTTCTGAAGGTTGAATTGAATTGAATTGATGACCTAGGCCAGGTTAGGGATACCTACAGTAAACTTATTCCTTTATTAGTGTTTTAATTTGACACTTATATTTTGTCTTATATGATCTGTCCTTATTAATGAGTATGTCATTGTCCTTTGCATGTTTATGATTATTGCTTGTGTTATAGAAGGAATAATATTTGTCAACCTGTTATGGATGAAGGGGAATCAAACATATAACCTTTATTCATTAGAATAACTAATATTAGACGCCTAATATATTTATTAATTACCATTCTAAATGATTTGGTTTCTTAGATTGCTAGGTGGGAGTTGAGGATTAATTCTTAAGTACCTATAAAGGGAAGTCTAGTGTACTAGCCTTTAATGTAATTTTACATGAAGTACCTAGAAAGGGAGTAGAAATTATTCTTCTGCATCCGAGGGTTTAAACCAGGCTTACGTGTTAAGTTTACTCTAAAAAAGGAATTAAACATAATTAAGTGATCGCCTTCAATAGAACTGCAGGGATTCTAACCGATTGTCCAGTGATTTAATTTGATCAATTTAACTGGATTGCCTAGTGCTGTCTATTTTCTCTCTCGAATACATTCCATATTTAAATTCTTGCTATTTAGTATTTTTAGTAATTATTTGCTGCAAAAAAACCAGATTTGTCTAAAAATAGAATAGTCATAATTAGTTTAAATAGTAGATCTATAATTATCCCTTGGGTACGATATTATTTTTACTTGGTCACACGTGAGCTACAAAAGATTCCTTACACTTGAAGGACATTACCACATGGAATAAGGCTCTTCTAGCCTCAGCTTTGTGGGATGTGCACAGGGAAGCCTCATCTCTATGGGTAAAGTGGATTCATTCTGTCTACCTCTCATCTTCCTCACGGATAATGACCTCTCCCGATAATAATTCTACATACTTATGGAGAGTTTTCATTGCTATTAGGAACACCATAGAGAATGAATCGTAAGGGGTGAAGGAGTGATTGATATTATGGAGAGGTGTTGTGACAGCGGAGTTTTCAAAGCTAGTCACATGTATGATCATCTGAGGAGTAGATATACAGCGGATTCGAGCTTTGTCTATAAGCAGATTTGGCACAAATGGATTATGAAGAAACACAGTTTCAGTCTTTGGCTTGTACAAAGAATAGGGTGTGGTGCACGGGAGAAGAGAAACGACGTGGTTTTTGCTTCGATCAGGAGACCACAACGCACCTCTTCTTCCACTGCCCTTACACCATATATATTTGGGAACAAGTCAGAAGATGGATTGGATGGAGAAGACGAAGGCTAGTATCAGTCACAGATGCCTTCAGGAAGATACTCCAGGATACGAGGACCAACAAAAAGGCAAGAAGACTCCTTTTCATCACTTTTACTACCACAATCTATCACATATGGATGGAAAGTAATGCCTTTCAGCATGGCGCAAAGACGCTGTCCCTGAACTACATTGAAGACAGAATCAAGCTTCAGATAGCATCCTTGTATATGAATTCATGATGTATTTTATTCACTTTAAGCATTTTGCTTAAGTAGGTTGGATAGGGTGACTAGTCTTTGTATTCGCATCGTGCGTAAGTACTCGATGTAACTATTTTCAGTGAAATAACATTTACCAATTTCACTAACCCTAAACCCTAAAATCCTAAAACCCTAAACCCTAAAACCCTAAATCAATTCCCATCCCTCCGGGTCTATTAACCTGGTGTAAGGCCCCAACGTGGGACCCCACTCTTTGGGATCCCAACGGGTTGATCGGTGACCAACCGATCACCCTACCGATCAATTCAACGATAGCCCCCACCGACTAAGGGTACGATGCACCCTTAGAGCCACCTTCTCAAATCAACTCCCATCCCTCCAGGTCTATTAACCTGGCGTAAGTCCCCAATGCGGGATCCCACTCCTAGGGGATCCCAACGGGTTGATCAGTGACCCACCAATCGCCCTACTTATTAATTCACCAATTATACCATCGACTAAGGGTACGATGCACCCTTAGAGCCACCTTCACGAATAAAATCCCATTACTCCAGGTCTATTAACCCGGTGTAAGATCCCATTACTTCACGAATAAAATCCCATTACTTCATGAATAAAATCCCATCCCTAGGGGATCCCAACGGGTTTATCGGTGACCCACCGATCGCCCTACCGATGAATTTACTGATTGCAACACTGACTAAGGGTACGATGCACCCTTAGAGCCGCCTTCCTGAATAAAATCCCATCCATCCGGGTCTATTAACCTGATGTAAGGCCCCAACATGGAATCTCATCCCAGGGGCATACCAACAGGTTGATCGGTGACCCACCGATCGCCCTACCGATCAATTCACTGATTGTCCCACCGACTAAGGGTACGATGCACCTTAGAGCCACCTTCCCAAATAAAATCCCATCCATCCAGGTCTATTAACTCGGCGTAAGGCCCCTACATGGGATCCCACCCCTGGGGGATCCCAATGGGTTGATTGGTGACCCACCGATCGCCCTACCGATCAATTCACTGATTGCCCCACTGACTAAGAGTACGCCACTCCCCTAGAGTCACCGTACAAAGATAAAAACTCCTATCCTTCTGGGTCTATGAACCCGGCGTAGGGCTCCAATGTGGGATCCCACTCCCGGGAGATCCCAACGGGTTGATCGGTGACCCACCAATTGCCCTACCGATCGCGCCCACAGACTAATGGTACGATGCACCCTAAGAGCCACCTTTCTGAATCAACTCTCATCCCTCCGGGTCTATTAACACAGCATAAAGCGCCAACATGGGATCCCAAACCCGGGGATCTAAATGGGTTGATCGGTGATCCATTGATCGTCCTACCGATCAATTCACCGATTGCCCCACCGACTAAGGGTACGATGCACCTCTTGAGCCACCCTACCGAGATAAAAACTCGTATCCCTCCAGGTTTATTAACCTGGCTTAAGGCCCCAATGTGGGATCCCAAACTGTGGGATCCCAACGAGTTGATCGATGACCCACTGATTGACCTACCGATCAATTAACCGATCTTCCCACTGACTAAGGGTACGATGCACCCATAGAGCCACCCTACCGAGACAAAAACTCCCATCCCTCCGGGTCTATTAACCCGACATAGGGCCTAATGCGGGATCCCACCCCCGAAGGATCCCAACGGGTTGATCGGTGACCCACCAATCGCCCTACTGATCAATTCACTGATTGCCCCACCGACTAAGGGTACAATGCACCCTTAGAGCCACCTTCCCGAATCAACACCCATCCCTCCAGGTCTATTAACCTAGCGTAAAGCCCAAACATGGGATCCCACTCCCGGGGGATCTAAATGGATTGATCGGTGACCAACCGATCGCCCTTCCTATCAATTCACCGATTGCCCCTCCGACTAAGGGTACGATGCACCCATAGAGCCATCCTACCGAGATAAAAACACCCATCCCTCCGGGTCTATTAACTCAACATAAGGCCCCAATGCGGGATCCCACCCCGAGGGATCCCAAAGGGTTGATTGATGACCCATCGATCGCCCTACCGATCAATTCACCGATTGCCCCACCGAATAAGGGTACGATGCACCCTTAGAGCCACCTTCCCAAATCAACTCCTATCCGTCTGGGTCTATTAACCCGGCGTAAGGCCCCAACGTGGGATCTCACCATAGGAGAATTCCAACAGGTTGATCGGTGACCCACCGATCGCCCTACCAATCAATTCACCGATTGCCCCCTGACTAAGGGTACGATGCACCCTTAGAGCCACCCTACAAAGATAAAAAATCTCATCCCTCCGGGTCTATTAACCCGGCATAAGGTCCCAATGCAGGATCCTACCTCCGGCGTATCCTAAAAGGTTGATCGGTGACCCATCGATCGCCCTACCAATCAATTCATCGATTGCCCCACCGACTAAGGGTACTATGCACCCTTAGAGCCACCTTCCCAAATCAACTTCCATTCCTCCGGGTCTATTAACCCGGCATAAGGCCCAAATGCAGGATCCCACCCCTAGGGGATCCCAACGGGTTGATCAGTGACCCACCAATCGCCCTACCTATCAATTCACCGATTACACCACCGACTAAGGGTACGATGCACCCTTAGAGCCACCTTCCCAAATAAAATCCCATCCCTCCGGGTCTATTAACCCGATGTAAGGCCCCAACACTGGATCCCACCCCTAGGGGATCCCAATGGGTTTATCGGTGACCCACTGATCGCCCTACCGATGAATTTACTGATTGCACCACTGACTAAGGGTACAATGCACCCTTAGAGCCACCTTCACAAATAAAATCCAATCCATCCGGGTCTATTAACCTAGCGTAAGGCCCCAACATGAAATCCCATCCCAGAGGCATACCAACAGGTTGATCGGTGACCGACCGATCACCCTACCGATCAATTCACCGATTGTCCTACCGACTAAGAGTATGATGCACCCTTAGAGCCATCTTCCCAAATAAAATCCCATCCATTCGGGTCTATTAACCCGGCGTAAGGCCCCTACATGGGATCCCACCCCTGGGGGATACCAACGGGTTGATCGGTGACCCACCGATCGCCCTACCGATCAATTCACCGATCGTCCCACCGACTAAGGGTACGCTACTCACCTAGAGCCACCGTACCAAGAATAAAACTCCTATCCCTCCGGGTGTATGAACCTAGCGTGGGCCCCAATGCAGGACCCTACTCCCGAGGAATCCCAACGGGTTGATCGGTGACCCACCGATCGCCCTACCGATCGCCCCACCGACTAAGGGTACGATGCACCCTTAGAGCCACCTTCTTGAATCAACTCTCATCCCTCCGGGTCTATTAACACAGCATAATGCGCCAACATAGGATCCCACCACCGGGGGATCTAAACGGGTTGATAGGTGACCCACCGATTGCCCTACCGATCAATTCACCGATCGTCCCACCCACTAAGGGTACGATGCACCTCCAGAGCCACCCTACCGAGACAAAATCTCCCATCCATCTAGGTTTATTAACCCGGCGTAAGGGCCCAATGCGGGATCCCACCTCCAGGGGATCCCAATGGGTTGATCGGTGATCCACCGATCGTCCTACCGATCAATTCATCGATTGCCCCACCGACTAAGGGTACGATGCAACCTTAGAGCCACTTTCCCTAATCAACTCTCATCCCTCTGGGTCTATTAACCTAGCGCAAGGCCCCAACGCTGGATCTAATCCCAGGGGGATCCAAACGGGTAGATCGGTGACCCACCGATCGCCCTACCGATCAATTCACCGATCGCCCCACCGACTAAGAGTACGATGCACCCCTAGGACCAACTTCTCAAATCAACTCTCATTCTTCCGGGTCTATTAACCAAGCGAAAGGCCCCAACGTGGGATTCCACCCCTAGGGAATCCCAACGGGTTGATCGGTGACCCACCGATCGCCCTACCAATCAATTCACCGATTGCACCACCGACTAAAAGTACGATGCACCATTAGAGACACCTTCCTGAACAAAATCCCATCCATCCAGGTCTATTAACCTGGAGTAAAGCCCCAACATGGGATCCCACCCATGTGATATCCCAACGGGTTGGATCGCCCTACCGATCAATTCATCGATCGCCCCACTGATTAAGGGTACGATGCACCCCTAGAGCCACCCTATAGAGACAAAACACCTATCCCTCCGGGTCTGTTAACGCAGCGTAAGGCCCCAACATGGGATCCCAAAGGGTTGATTGGTGACCCACCGATCGCCCTACCGATCAATTCACTGATCGCCCAATCGACTAAGGGTATGATACACCCCTAGAGCCACCCTATCGAGATAAAAACTCCCATTCCTCTGAGTCTATTAACCCAACATAATGCCCCAATGCAGGATCCCACCACCGGGGATCCCAACGGGTTGATCGATGACCCACCGATCGCCCTACCGATCAATTCACCGATTGCTCCACCGACTAAGGGTACGATGCACCCTTAGAGCCACCTTCCCGAATCAACTCCCATCCCTCTGGCTCTATTAACCTATCCTAATGGGTCGATCGGTGACCCACTGATCGCCCTACCGATCAATTCACCGATCGCCCCACCCACCAAGGGTACGATGCACCCCTAGAGCCACCCTACCGAGACAAAAACTCCCATCCCTCTTGGTTTATTAACTCAGTGTAAGGCCCCAATGCAGGATCCTACCCCTGGTGATCCTAATGGGTTGATGGGTGACCCACCGATCGCCCTACCGAATAATTCACTAATCGCCCCACCGACTAACGGTACGATGCACCCCAAGAGCCACCCTATCGAGATAAAAAATCCCATCCCTCTGGGTTTATTAACCCGGTGCAAGGCCCCAACATGGGATCCCATACTCAGGGAATCCCAACGGGTTGATCGGTGACCTACCGATCGCCCTACCGATCAATTCACCGATTGCCCAACCGACTAAGGGTACGATGTACCCTTAGAGCCACCTTCCCGAATCAACTTCTATCCCTTTGGGTCTATTAACCCGGCGTAAGGCCCCAACGCGGGATCCCAACGGGTTGATCGGTGATCCACTGATCGCCCTACCGATCAATTCACCGATTGTCCCACCGACTAAGGGTACGATGCACCCTTATAGCCACCACTACAAGAAATTTGACAAATGGCGATGATAAAATTTGTCATTAAAATTGATTTTTTCATCATATTAAATTTTTAATAACGAAATTTGAGCGTCACAAAGATCATCACAGTATATGCGTCGTATTAGATATATGCGACGATATTTAAATTCATCACAGAATGGTATTCTTTTATGACAAAAATACATTCTGTCACCTTATGTTTTAATCTAAAGTGATGAATAAACCGTCACAATTTTCATCTCATTTTCCTCATGAAATGTATTATTTCGTTACTAAAAGTTGTATTTAACATGACGATTATATTTTATTGTAACTAAAAAGTTGAATTATTGCGACGATTTTCTCTATAGTATCAATCTCATATATTATTTATGACGCTTTTACCGTCACATTTAAACCATCTTTATTGTCATCAATAACATATTTCGTCTTGAAAAGTTTAAACAAAATGACAAAGTGAAAGCTTATATAATGACGACATAATTTGTCACTAAAGAGAAAGATATTAAGACAAAATATTTATTGTCGTTAGAATATGTGGAAATAGTGACAACAACTTTATTATCATCTTTAACATATTTCGTCATGAAAAGTTTAAACAACAATAACAAAATGAAAGCCTTATATAATGACGACATAATTTATCACTAAAGAGTAGTAAGATATTAAGACAAAATATTTATTGTCGTTAAAATGTATGAAAATAGTGACAACTTATCTTCGTTGTAAATATATAAATTGTTAGTGACGATATAAAATCTTGTCATTCAAAAAAAATATAATAACGATAATTTTTTATCATTGATAATAATATATAATGAAAAATTATATTGTCATATCATAGATTAATCATATGATGACAAAATATTTTATCACATTCATATGCTAATCAGACTAATATTTTGGTGATGAATGAGTTCTCATTATATATATATATATATATATATATATATATATATATATATATATATATATATATATATATATATATAATACTAATTCATTTATTTTTCAATATTAAATTACGTTTATTCACTAATTTCAAATACATTTTGGAGTTTAATTGTACAAAGTATACATCAAAGTATAAAAATACAAGATTTATAAAGGTCACCCCCTAATGAGAACCATGCAATGTCTAGTCTAGAAACAAGAAACTAAAATTAGTTGAATGAGAAATTTAAAAACCTATGCTCCGCAGTATATCAAATAATAGTGGAAACCAGCAACAAGTTGCATATGAGAAACTACGCAGTCTGTAGTGTAATTTCAGAGTATGCTGTCGACCACAACATCGTTAGTCGACACAAGGATGCATCATTACTTGCCCTCCAAACACAGTAAAGTTGTGAACACTATAAAAAAAGGTAGGAGTCTGAAACTGGCTCAATAAGTCCAACCTTCCAGCTAGTCAATAGCAAAACATAAAACTTCAAAATTCCAGCATAAGAAATGGATGTCCTAGTACAAAAGCGTAAAGCACAAAATGAAATCCAAAGATGAAAAGAACTAAACCTTACAAAACCAAAAAAAATATCCAATCTACCCAACTTCTAGTAAAGCACATACAAGAAAACAACAAGCAACCAGCACAAGAGCAATAGAGTACCCAAGCACAACAGAACAAATAATTAAATTCTAGCAAGGAATCCATATATAACAGACAAAGGGGTTACTTTTTCAATCATGCACTTTTGGTATCTTATTAATTAAGTAAACCCCACAAATTTCTAATCACGAATTTACATCATATTTAATTTCTTGGAATGGAAGACCACAACAGAATTCTTCAATGGGGTTGTTCTAGCATACCAGAAATTGTTTTAGTCATAGAATTCTTAGCTCAAAGATCTTATAAATCTTTTTGACTAACTGCAAACATATAACAATTAGTTTCTTATTATCCCAACAACATACATCTCTATGTTAGTTAAATTTTTACCCTATTCCTTGTATTTCTATATATTAAGTATTAAAAAAAACTTGATAACTTGGACTTTGATTACTTGTACACATTATAACTTACCCAATTGCTTACGAAGTTAAATATTACCTTAGTTGTTAACAGACAAAGGGGTTACTTTTTCAATCATGCACTTTTGGTATCTTATTAATTAAGTAAACCCCACAAATTTCTAATCACGAATTTACATCATATTTAATTTCTTGGAATGGAAGACCACAACAGAATTCTTCAATGGGGTTGTTCTAGCATACCAGAAATTATTTTAGTCATAGAATTCTTAGCTCAAAGATCTTATAAATCTTTTTGACTAACTGCAAACATATAACAATTAGTTTCTTATTATCCCAACAACATACATCTCTATGTTAGTTAAATTTTTACCCTATTCCTTGTATTTCTATATATTAAGTATTAAAAAAAACTTGATAACTTGGACTTTGATTACTTGTACACATTATAACTTACCCAATTGCTTACGAAGTTAAATATTACCTTAGTTGTTACGAAGAGTACCTTTCCAGCAATATTTGCAGTAGTTTTGTTGTTCGCCATCTCTTGCCTGTTGGAATTCTATTGGTAGACGGTTCTCCCTTGTACTTGAGCCAGTTAAGATAGTGATGCTTTGGCAAAAACCTGATTTAGTTCTACCTGATACTCAAAATAAATTAAGAAAAATAAGTTTAATTTGAAATTCAGAAAAACATCTAATCAACAATATAAAATCAAGAAATATTTTATACTTACAAATTCAATAAAAATGTGCTTCCAATTGGCCACAAATTACATTTAGTGTTAAAAACTATCCTAAATGGGTTCCCAGTTTAATCAGCTCCTCTTTATTCCATGGTAGATTCCTCAAATGGATAACCTTAGATGGAGGTTGGGTGAACCAAAACTGCTTGAGATTATTGCAGATCATCATAGCACAGGATGACCAAATTAATTAGCACAATAACTATTAAAAAAATACATATTACTACATCTAGGAAAATTAAGGTCAAGCAAAATCAACTCAACAGGATAAAAAAAATAAAGTACAAAACCTCTTGCTTGTTTCTTTGCAAGACTGCAGGATCATTTTTATGAATAATCTCATACGAGACGAGAATGACATCCTTTAGAGGGCAAGGAGGTTCTACAACCTTACCAGATAGACACATATATACATACATACATACATACATACTTTGAAAAGAATATATTCGACTACATCAGAATCCACATCTTTACCTTTGCAACAAAAAATCAGCAAAAAATAGTTGAGTTTAAAAAAACAAATAATAAACATATTATCAGCAGAACCCCTGTTTTTACCAATTACTCAAGAGTCATTTTCCCCATCGGCTGTGGTGGATTTTCTTCATTTATTAATCCTGTTTATTCCTTAGTTCCAGTTAAAAAAATGCTACTGTAATATTATAAAGTAAATAAAAAAATACTACTAGCACAAGTGCCCTTGCAAAAATGATGAACAAATAGAAATACTAAATCAATTGACACAATTCTACTACAATCCTTCTTATGACCACCCAAAAAACAGAGAGAACAATTACATGCAAGTCAAATTATGAAGAAAGACACTATGTGATCGCATATATCTTTCAAACATGAGTAATGTTATTCTGGACAACAAAGCACCCCTATAAATCTATGGTGTCGATTCCATTTAACTATTTAAGTAGAAAGACTTGACTTCAACTCAACTCTTATTAACATCAATTGAGACTAAAGAATTTATTAAAATAAAAATTTGGTTAATTTATTCTAGTGATAAATGTCTGATTATAAGAGCACAATCATTGGCACATCATAACCAGTGTCATGGTCTGCAAGACAATGGAATGTACAAACAGTTCCTGATTAAAAGACACTATTGTGAATAATTTTTTGTAATTACAGATAAATATTTTAAAATAATATGATCTGCAGAGAAACAACAACAAACTTATACGGAGGACAATATGCAATAAACAGTCCACAATAAACTAATATGTTTACTAAAACGATTTAACTGAACATTATTACCCAAAACATAGAAAAAGAACATAATTTTAGAATGTCAGACTTCAGCTCTGAAGATTCAAACAACAAGATGATATTCTAAAAAGCATGCTACTATGTAAAAGTCATTTAACATTACATGATATCTACTACAGAAAATAATCGTTTGAGAATTAAATAAACTTACCCTCCTATCATTTCTTGCATGAGTTTGTCGAAGGAAGAAACGGTGACACCGTGACAAAAAATAATTGTGGTAGCAATCTACACATGAGGCCTGCATCAAGAAAGATGTACCCACTACTCAATGACTAACACAGATAACGTAGATCTATACAAATACACTCTTTGATGCAAAAATATAATCCCTACAGAATCGATGAGACTAGTACACAAATATATCATACTGATGCCTATTCTCTTTTGACAAATATTAAGTAAAGTTATATTTCAAGAGTTCTCAACAAGGAATTAGGGTTAGGCAATAGACTAATTCAATTGCGACATGGGTAACAGTAAAACGAAACTGAAATTCTATTACTTGAGATGATGTTGAAGCTTGTTGCTGCGGTGCTGTGGGAATTGAAGAGGCTTTTTGAGAATCAAAGATGCTGCTGATCCAATGTGAAGGGTTCCGCTCTTAAGGCAATTTCATTAGACTGTGCATCAATTTTGTAGTTCTACCAGTGAACAACCTCTTCCGACTATGCCGTTGCTCGACCGAAGAAGGAAGGAAGGGTCATTCTCGCTACCTGCTGTATTTTGCCAGAAACGGGAATCGATAGTCGGAGGCAGGAGATGAATGATTCGCGTGGGAGGATCAGAACAAGAGAGAGCACCGTCAACTTGTAAATGAAATATTCCAAGTGTTAGTATTTATATTCTATATATATATTCGTATACTCCTAATGTTTATTCTCTATTGTTTTTAACTAGAATAAAGTAAAACATTATTATATATAAAATATTTTTTTGATTGTGTGGCACTTTGATTTATCAAAATTACTCTTTTATGGAGTAGTACATTACAATTATTTTTCAAATAGATGAATCATTACATTTTATACCTAAAATATTACTTCTTAAATTTTGGAGTCTTAGCTCGATGCCCGTCGAATCCATTAAATTTTAAGAAAATCAATCCTCAATCTTAAATCCTAATCATTAACTAAAAATTTAAATTAAATAATTATCAATATACCTTTAAGAGTGTATATTAGGTGCACTCGGGTGCAAGGGTGCACCCATATGTGTATACCTTTTTATTCTATTTTGTATACATGTTATTCTCTTTTTTATAAGTGTTTTATAATAATTGTATACATTTTTCCCACTAAGTTTTTCATTAAAAAAACTAACATTCATATGTGTAACTTTTTATTCAATAGTGTATACATGTATTTTAATAATTGTATATTTTTTTACACTCAATTTTTCATTAAAAAATTAAAAATGAAATTGTATACATTTTTACTCATAATTGTATATGTTTTTGTTTATATTTTTATGTGGGTGCACACGAAGCTTCGTGTGCACCCTGGTGTACACTATATTAAGCCTACCTTTAAATCCTAATCATTAACTAAAAATTTAAATTAAATAATTATCAATATACCTTATAATACAACTATTAATCCAGAGGTGCACAAGATGCATCCAGTAAAAAATTATTATATTTCATCTCGCTAGGAGTATTTTTTTTCATGTAAAATAAAAAATTTATAAATTATGATACATGGTGAACCGGTTTCATGACACAAGACTCTCTCATATTTTTATGGCAAAGATTTGTGTGAGACCATCTCACGTAAGTTATTAAATGAGACGGATAAAAATTAATAATTTTTTGTAATGAAAATTTATACTCAATTAATAATAAAAAGTGATAATGTTATTTTGTAAACGTTTATAGTATAAATGAAAAGTACATCATTTAGCGAACGTAAAAATTAATTTAAAAAAAGCATAAAATTATCTCACGTGAAACTATGTTACGCAAGATTTGCACTACTTTTATAGTTCAAGTATGTTTTCTTAAAGTATAATAAATAATGAATTAAAATATATTTTTAAAGTGTTATAGTATGATTCACTTTAAACATACTTTAACTAATACTCCCTCCATCCCACAATAATGATAAAATTTTTTTGCACGTAAATTAAGAGATATAATATTTAATGGGTAGTTGGGGTAGTTGAGGTAAGAAAAATAATATTTTAATATATACTCGTATTAGTATTTAGTATGGTGTGTAGGTCCCATGGAGATATATTAATTATTTTGTGTGAATCTTTTTACTAAAAAGGAAAATGCACCTCTTATATAAGGATGGATAAAAATTGTAAAATGCATCCCTTATTATGGGACAGAGGGAGTAATAAACATAAACTTATATAACAACTATAATTTATTAATGAGTCAAATAAACTAATCTTACAAGATTTTTTTTTTTTTGATAAAAGATAAATTTTCTTATGAGAAAGTATTTATGTAGATGATTTGTGAAACGTATTGAAAAATCATTATTATTCAATTAAAATATTTTTTTAATAGTTAAAGTATATTTTTGTAATTTATAATGAATGATGCATTAAGACATAATTAAAAATATTATAATATAATTTATTAACTATACAAAATATTAAAAAATGACTTGTAATCATGCATATAATTATATATTAATACATAATAAAAGGAAATTAAAAAAAAAGAAAAAAAAATTAAATTCTTTCACAAATATTATCTTGTGTAACATTTTTAAACTCAATTAATTGGGGGATTTTCTTACAAATTTTTCAATAATTCATACTCCACTTGTGTTTGATAAAATTAATGCAATGGAAGGAAAATTTGACAAGTGTTTCTATCTTTTACAATTTTTTTAATAATAATGAAAATAAAGTAGAATAAATATAAATAAATAATTGGGCAAAAGGGAAGAGCCAATGTTAACCGCGATAAAGAAAAGAAAGGCGCCAATTCTAACATTTTTCCGCCAATTATACTCATCAAAATGTGAAATCGAAGCGGTAGACGAAAAAGTCAATTTCTTCTCTAGTTCTTCCCAATCCCCCTAACACCTCTCTCTCTGCTCTCAATTTAGACTCCGGAGGTGCGGCTCTTTACAACGAGGTGACTATTGGTAGACTGGTAATGGCGTAGCGTAGATAGAAGCGGCAGATGATTGGTTGATAGCGGTTTTAAAGATGGACGACGCCTCCCTCCCTCTCGACCTATTCCTCTTCTTGTCTAATGGCATCAGTATAAGCTTTGTAGGATTGAAGGTGCCACTAGCACTGTTGAGATTGACGACGTGGGTTGGTATGTAGAATGTAGTTTTCTCTTTTTCATACTCCCTCTGTCCCGGGTATTTTTACCTGTTTGTACGGGCACGGAGATTAAGACGTTTAATTTTTTAATATATAATATAAGAGAAAGTAAGGATAAATTAGTAATTGAAAATGAAATAGTGAATAAAGTTATTGGGAATGATGAATAAAGTGTAAAAAGGTAATTAAAGTTGTTGGGATTGTAAAAAGTAGAGAATAAAATATTATGTATTTTTGCCAAAAATAGAATGGGTAAAAATACGTGGGACACCCTAAAATAGAAAGTGGGTAAAAATACGTGGGACGGAGGGAGTAACAATTTTAAGCAATATTACTAAGTCTTTTGCCCGGTATAATCCGAAAATTATTACGATGTAGTAGATCATCTAATACATTTAATGAATCACTTATAATTTTACTATTAGATTTTGAACCTCTTTGAAATCTTCTTTTGTTTTTACAGATTTCACATTTCTGCAATTTCTGTTGGCTTACATTCTATGACCCAAATAGTTATAAATGATGCTACTCCAATAGTTCCCTAGTGCATAGGATAATAGATATTTTATCTCTAGTTATATTTTTAGATTCCCTAATTTGCCGGTCATAATTTGAGTTCTCTTGGTAGAAGCCTATGGATTCAAAATTGTCATAATGTTGTTTATTTTCAATTGGATATATTATCTGAAATTTCATGTTGATGGCCATAATTAACTGTATAAATATCTATTTTATATGTCAAAAAGCCCTCATATTCTGGAATTAAGCCACACTAATATCAGGTTTGTACAAACCCGGCTTGTAAAAATATGGGCCTTCATCTAAAGTCACAACATTAGAAGGTTCTGAGGATATCATGAAAATATTCTGTGACATCTATGAACTATGACATACCAACAGCTAAATTTCTTTATATTTTGCTGATTTTACCTATATGGATTCCTTTTTTTTTTGCTTAATTTTCTTATAAAATCATATTTAATTTTATTGTAAGAGCATTTCAGATCCATTAGCTGCAAAATAATATATTGAAGTTCAAGGTGCACCATTAGTTGCTAAGGCAGATGGTTTAACAGGGGGATGGGAGTCTTTATTACTTTGACTGTAGAGCAATGTGAAGCAGAGAAGCAGCAATAATAGCTGTCATCCTAGTGTGTCCTAATCATGAATTCTTAAGAGATAAAGAGAGAACAGATATCCAGAAGGCGGTTAATCATTATGTCAACGAACATTTTATATACAACCTTCTTTATTCCCTATTTAAAATATTCAAATCATTCCTCCTTCCACTCTACTACTACACATTTCCCCTCCTAAACCCACACCAACCACACCAATCTTCACTATTTCTCTAGCATATTTGATTTAAGATCTCAACTTATACCCATGGTGAGTCTAGTTTGTGTTTCTTGTTTTCAGTTTCATGGCTTCTAAAATGTTGTAACAAATTATTACCTGGAAATCAATAAGGTGAAGACGTAGAGACAGGGTATAACTTCAAAATCAAAGGCAATATAGGATTCAGATCTGCTACCTCTTTCATCTATGGTGAATTTTATTAAATTTTGAAATGCTTATCGAGCCATTGGTGTAATGATGTGCTTCCCACGAATATATCTTATGTAAATGAATTGTGCCAACTATTTTCAGTTTTTAAAGTCCTGGTATTTGAGAAAGTCCAAATTTTTTTCTTTTAGTAGCACATAAGTGCTTGAAAGTTTTATTCATGCTGCCTAGCATAACTCGCACGATTCTCTAGTTTCTGTAAGTACTTTACCCTATGTCCTTTTTGTTTTTAGTTATTCAACATTATTTAATTATCATTATTGTAACTTTTTTATTACATATGATGGCCAATAATTACACAAAGCACTAAGGTATCTGAGTGTTATTGCACAATCTATTCGATAACATTAATTCATACATTTAGGTAGTTGATGGCATGTAGCATGTATAAGTTAAGGGTATTTTGTATTAGTATTGAAGCTGAAGTTGTCAAGTACTTTGCTTAACGTACTATCTTCTGGAAAATTGCTGGAGACATAAATTCTTTTATGAGTTTATTTAAAAGCACATGCATTTTTCTGCCTCCTATTATTACTTGGTGCCTTAATGCCTTGAATATCTAACCATAGATTGCTTTCTTTTGTTATTTTAAGTAATATTAGCTAACAATATAGCAGAAATGTCAGTTACTATTCCTGATATTAGAAATGAATTGATGGTTATTTACTGTCTGATTTGCTCAAGCAATCTTATCTTCTTTGCTGCTAGTAAAATGACAGTTTATCTAAATTTTTTCTTTAAGCAGCTGATTTTTATCTCACTCAACACACTATTTTCGTTTAGGTAGAACTTATCAACTGCGCTGCTTTAACACTTTCTCCCCTGTTCATGTGTGACTGTTATCTAACAGACTATTCATGACATTATCAATCAGTAGTTGGTATACCTAAGAAATTGTGGTCTTGTTATGTTATCAGTGGTCATCATTTGTTTTGAAGTATAACTTATGCATGCATATATGGTTATAGTCTGAAATGTTATTTGCAACTGGGGAATTTCAAGGGAATCATTTTTGTACCTTAGGTACAACATATGTTAGAATTATTTTGAAACTTGTGCTTTCAAGAGTAATTGTTGTTATTGAATCAGTGAATAATTCTTGTGCTTAAGGTACATCTTATATATAAAATTACTTCTTAGAAACCGGGTCTTACTAATGACATTAAAATTTGTCTTGGTTTTTTATTGTTTTTATTATATGATAATTGTTAATGATTGTTCATTAACTTTAAAACACAGAATGAGAATGTCACAAAATGAAACATCTTTCTCTTATCCTTGTTAAAAAATATCATGCTAGACACCAAATTATCCATGAGTTCTTCAGAAAGTGCAATGGTTGCATTTGGTTCTTCAAGAGGGGATTATATAGAACTAGATGCATGAGATTCAAATGCTGCTCCTAAAGCTTATAAGGTATGCCTTAATAAACATAATCCTGATTTGTCATGTCTTTAAGTGTTGTGGTTCCTGTTTATCTTGTCTTGTTTCATTAACATTGATGTTGGCTGAGTATGTGGTGATGGCTGTGTTAGATGACCCTACAATACTCCATTATCTTTTAAGAATAAGAAATGAAATTCATGTTTGCCCCCTTTGTTGAAATCTATTGAATTGTTGGGATGGTGGTTCCTTAAAAAATATCTTTAAAGTATACATGTTAATGATTCACAAAGTTTGTTATTTTACACTTATTTATATCTTTCAAAGGAAGCTTAACCTTATTGATACATATTTCTAGTCTCAATCATTGTTTTAGTACTTAAGTAAACTTTTAGTTATATCTTTGGGAAATCATATTGGTCTTTGATCAAGTAATTAGATAATGAGTATAATTTATTATGATAAATAAAGAAGTTTCGCTTGCTAGTACAGTTTCTGTTTGGTTTTTGTTTCTTTGTAATTATTTGATTTTTCTGTTGTGCTAGTCTAGCCTACTCAATTTGTGCACTCGGTTGTTAGTCATTAGTGTTTTTTTTCCATTTTAGAGCATTATCTTGTTTGTTATCCTTGTTTATAGCTGGTTCTATGTAATTTGATTTTGGAGGATCTTCTGATATCATTTTCAGAGTGGGCATCGTTCTTCTATTGCTAGTTTCTTGTTTTGTGTTGTGTGTCTGTCACTTGGTTCTTCTTTATTCATTGGGTACTTGTTGCTATTTGTTAGCATTTGCTCAAGGACGTTTCTGCCCACCAATGTTCTATCCTAGTAGATCTGTTCGGTTGCTACCTAACCTATAATTGCTAGAGCAAGAAGAATTTTGTTTAAGCATACCAAGGTGAGGTCTCAAGAAGCAGCTAGATCAAAATTCTACTTGGTTTTGCTTCTTTTTATCAACACTTCATAGGTTGTTACCCTGAATACTATTTGCTGTGTGCTGGTTTACTTCAAAATGCATTCAACATAATTTTTTCAAAATTTGTAATTAAACAGGGCCTTATGCTGGGTTAATAGACCCGGAGGGATGGGAGTTGATTTGGGAAGGTGGCTCTAAGGGTGCATTGTATCCTTAGTCGGTGGGGTAATAGGTGAATTGATCGGTAGGGCGATCAGTAGGTCACCGATCAACCCATTGGGATCTCTCGGGGTGGGATCCTGTGTTGGGTCCTACGCTGGGTTAATAGGCCCGGAGAAATAGGAGTTTTTGTCTCAGTAGAGTGGCTCTAGGGGTGCATCATACTCTTAGTCAATAGGACGATCTGTGAATTGATCGGTAGGGCAATCGGTGGGTCACCGATCAACCCGTTGGGATCCCCAAAAGTGTAATCCCACGTTGGGGCCTTACGCCAGGTTAATAGACCTTGAGGGATAGGAGTTTTTATCTCTGTAGGGTGGCTCTAGGGGTGCATCGTACCCTTAGTCGGTGGGGCGATCGGTGAATTGATCGGTAGGGCGATCGGTGGGTCAGCGATCAACCCGTTGGGATCCCCAAGGGGTGGGATCCCTTGTTGGGGCCTTACGCTGGGTTAATAGACCAGGATGGATGGGGTTTTATTTGGGAATGTGGCTCTAAGGGTAGGGCGATCGGTGGATTGATAGACCCAGAAGGATGGGAGTAGATTCGGGAAAGTGGCTATATGGGTGCATCGTACCCTTAATCGGTGGGGCGATCGGTGAATTAATTGGTAGGACGATCGGTAGGTCACCGATCAACCCGTTGGGATCCCCTGGGAGTGGGATCCCACATTGGGGCCTTACGCCGGGTTCATAGACCCAGAGAGATATGAGTTTTTGTCTAGGTAGGGTGGCTCTGGGGTGCATCGTACCTTTAGTGGGTGGGGCGATCGGTGAATTGATCGGTAGGGCGATAGATGGGTCACCGATCAACCCATTCGGATCTCCAGGGGTGGGATCCCATGTTGGGGCTTTACGCCAGGTTTATGGACCCAGAGGGATGGGAGTTGATTCGGGAAGCTGGCTCTAAGGGTGCACTGTACCCTTAGTCGGTAGGGCAATCGGTGAGTTGATTGGTAGGGCGATCGGTGGGTCACCGATCAACCCGTTAGGATCCCCCAATGGTGGGATCCCGCATTGGTGCCTTACGCTGGGTTAATTGACCCAGAGGGATTGGAGTTTTTATCTCGGTGGGATGGCTCTAGGTGCATCGTACCCTTAGTCGGTGGGGCGATCGGTGAATTGATCAGTTGGACGATCGGTGGGTCACCGATCAACCCGTTTGGATCCCCCAGGAGTGGGATCCCACGTTGTGGCCTTATGCCAGGGCAATAGACCTGGTGGGATGGGAGTTGATTCGGGAAGGTGGCTTTAAAGGTGCATCATACCCTTAGTCGGTGGGGTAATATATGAATTGATCGGTAGGGCGATCGGTGGGTCACCGATCAACCCATTAGGATCCTCCTGGGTGGGATCCGGTGTTGGGGCCTTACGCCGGGTTAATAGACCTAGATGAATGGGAGTTTTTATCTTTGTATGGTGGCTCTAGGGGTGCATCGTACCCTTAGTCGATGGGGTGATCGGTGAATTGATCGGTAAGGCAATCGGTGGGTCACCGATCAACCCGTTGGGATCCCCCGGGGTGGGATCCCATGTTGGGGCCTTACACCGGGTTAATAGACCCAGATGGATAGGATTTTATTTGGGAAGGTGGCTCTAAGGGTTCATCATACCCTTAGTCGGTTGGGCAATCAGTGAATTAATCGTTAGGGCGATCTGTGGGTCACCGATCAACTCATTGGGATCCCCTTCATGTGGGATCCCACGTTGGGGGTTTATGCCGGGTTAATAGACTTGGAGGGATATGAGTTTATTCTGGAAGGTGGGGCGATTGGTGAATTGATCCGTAGAGCGATCGGTGGGTCACTGATCAACCCGTTAGGATCCCCCAGGTGTGGGATCACACATTGAGGCCTTACGCAAGGATAATAGACCTAGAGGGTCGGGAGTTTTTGTCTAGGTAGGGTGGCTCTCTGGGTGCATCGTACCCTTAGTCGGTGGGGCTATCGGTGAATTAATTATTAGGGCGATCGGTACGTCTCCGATCAATTCGTTGGGATCCCTATGGGTAGGATCCCACATTGGGGCCTTACGCCGGGTTAATAAACCCTGAGGAATGGGAGTTTTTATCTCAGTAGGGTGGATCTAAGGGTACATCGTACCTTAGTCAGTGGGGCGATCGGTGAATTGATCGGTGGGTCACCGATCATCCCGTTGGGATCCACCAGGGATGGGATCGCACGTTGAATTCTTGCGTCGAGTTAATAGACCTGAGCGATGGGAGTTGATTCAAGAAGGTGACTCTAAGGGTGCATCATACCTTTAGTCGGGGGGGCAATAGGTGAATTGATCGGTAGGGAGTTTGGTAGGACACCGATCAACCCGTTGGCATCCTCCAGGGGTGGGATCCTGCATTGGGACCTTATGCCAGGTTAATAGACCCGGAGGGATAGGAGTTGATTCGGGAAGGTGGCTCTATGGGTGCATCGTACCCTTAGTAGGAGGAATAATCAGGGAATTGATCGGTAGGGCTATCGGTGGGTCACCGATCAACTTGTTTGGATCCCCTGGGGTGGGATCCCGCATTGAGGCCTTACGTCGGGTTAATTTACCCAAAGGAATGGGAGTTTTTATCTCGGTAGGGTGGCTCTTGGGGTTCATCGTACCTTAATCGGTGGGGCGATGGGTGAAATGATCGGTAGGGCGATCGGTGGGTCACCGATCTACCCGTTGGGATCCCTCAGGTGTGGGATCCCACGTCGAAGCCTTACGCCGGGTTAATAGTCCCAGAGGGATGGGAGTTTTTGTCTAGGTAGGGTGGCTCTATGCATCGTACCTTTAGTTAGTGGTGCAATCAGTGAATGATCGATAGGGCGATCGATGGGTCACGATCAACCCATTGGGATCCCATAGGGGTGGGTTCCCGCGTTGGGGCCTTACGCCGGGTTAATAGACCCAGAGGAATGGGAGTTGATTTGGGAAGGTGGCTCTAAGGGTGCATCATACCCTTAGTCGGTAGGGCGATCGGTGAATTAATCGGTAGGGCGATCGGTGTGTCATCGATCAACCCGTTTAGATCCCCCGGGGTTGGGATGCCACGTTGGGCCCTTAAGCTGGGTCAATAGACCTGGAGGGATGGGAGTTGATTCGGGAAGGTGGCTCTAAAGGTGCATTATACCCTTAGTCGATGGGGCAATCGGTGAATTGATCGAAAAGGCGATCGGTGGATGATCGATCAACCCCTTGGGATCCTTCGAGGGTGGGATCCCGTGTTGGGCCCTATGCCGAGTTAATATACCCAGAGGGATGGGAGTTTTTGACTCGGTAGGTTGGCTCTAGGGGTGCATCGTACCCTTAGTAGGTAGGGCGATCATTACAAACCAAAAACAAGTCCTTTGTGATCTTAGTCAACATTACAAAGTCCTTTGTGATCTTAGTCAACATTTTCCAAAGAGCCAACATTACAATCCAAAAACAAGTCCTTTGTGATCTTAGTCAAGAGTTGGTTATAAGTTGATTTTTGAGACCCTTGCCAAGCTTATGGTTACGCGTGAGTATGGATTGAATATGAGCGTTTATACTAGCCTATGAAGTGCCTCACGCACTTGAGTGAGAGAGTAAACACTTATCTTGTGAGCTAGATAACTTAGTACTTCGAATGGTTATATGATTAAGTGATGTTTTGCATGAATGATATGTATGATGTAAGCCATACTTGTTTTAATTAATGAGATTGCATGTGTAATATGTGTTGTACTTAATCTTAGTTAATCTCGGTGAATTATGCACGACTCTATAGTTTGATTTGGTTACCTCGGGACGAACAACGTGCAAGTTTGGGGGTTTGATGAGTGTGTAAATTCACGAGTTTAGCACCGGAATTTAGGTTACAGGAATGTCTACCTGAAAACTTTAAACTTCTGATGAAAGAATGGGATGAGATCAAAGAGAAGTGGGAAGAAGTCTCGGACAAGATAGCTCAGACGAGATACCAGGATGATGATGCTTCGGAGGAGTAGATCTTAAGGTTTTCTTTTGGTTCTCTCCCATTCATCTCATCCCCATTCTTCTTTTTATCTTTACGGTTGGATTGTGATTCTTGCGTGAGTGGAATGTATATGTGATCTTGATTGGATTGATAGATACTTGTATGATTGATATGAGCTTGGGATTTGTGCATTCATGTGTTCATATGTTTAATTTCATTAACAAGAGCATGTATAGTTGATAAGTATGTTGAGTTCTTGTAGAATTGATCTTGATTGTGTGCTATGAGGAGTACTAGGATTATATTTACCTATGTGAGGATTTGTGCCTTTTAAATCATGATGATCATGATAGTTTATTCTTGAGAGAATCATCCATATGAACGTATTCTAGAACTTGGCTTGAAGTCTTGTGTGAAACTTATGATTGATGAATTGATAGGACATGATCTTAGGCCATTATTATGTAACTAAGTTACTTAGCTAAATTTTATCTTCCCAATGATCATATAAACATTTTGTTGCCCCGTTGAGCCGATAAAAGCTTTTTCTTTGGTAGCCAAACTAAATAGCCTTATGAACCTTTACTTGAGCCTTGCTTATCCTATTCATTGATAGAGAGTTGAGGAGATTAAGTGTTTTAAGAAGAAGAATGAAGATATAATGTGGTTGAATGAAAGAAGAATGAGAAGTATATGGTTAAATTTTGTTTAAGGGTAGTGCCCAAAACTGGTACCCCGAATTGCTTATACATGGGGCTTGAAGCTTAAAAAGTAGCTGATTGCTTATATATGAGAAGAAGGGTAGTGCCTGCAACCGGTACCCAAGTTATCAAAAGAAGATGATGTTGAAGCAAGGTAAAGAAGGAAAATTCACGGATTTCAAGAAAAGAAGAGGAGAAGTTGGAGGAGAATTTGCAGCAAGAAGAAGAAATCAAGAACCTCTAAGGTAACTCTCTACTAGTGTCTTAAGTCACTGTACCTAAATTTTCCTACCTTTTCCAAAGAGCCAACATTACAACCCAAAAACAAGTCCTTTGTGATCTTAGTCAAGAGTCGGTTATAAGTTGATTTTTGAGACCCTTTCCAAGCTTATGGTTACGCGTGAGTATGGATTGAATATGAGCGTTTATACTAGCCTATGAAGTGCCTCACGCACTTGAGTGAGAGAGTAAACACTTATCTTGTGAGCTAGATAACTTAGTACTCCGAATGGTTATATGATTAAGTGATGTTTTGCATGAATGATATGTATGATGCAAGCTATACTTGTTTTAATTAATGAGATTGCATGTGTAATATGTGTTGTACTTAATCTTAGTTAATCTCGGTGAATTATGCATGACTCTATGGTTTGATTTGGTAACCTCGGGACGAACAACGTGCAAGTTTGGAGGTTTGATGAGTGTGTAAATTCACGAGTTTAGCACCAGAATTTATGCTATTTTGGAGAGTTTGAAGGTTGAAATAGGTGGAAAACCTATATATATTGTGAAAGAGCATGAATCAGGTGTTTGACTTGCACCATATGTCGCAACACACAATTTAATAATCTCCAAGTTTGAAAGATATCAATTGTAGTTTCGTAGGTGACCAAGTTATTATCGAACCCAAGGGACGGATAAATATCAATTTAATTATTATCTAGTAAACTAAGACTATCTTGGAAAATATGGTATTGAAATTAAGTATGAACTATTAATCTAAATAATAAGAGAAAAGATAGTAGGTTGTGATCAAGTAAGATGATAGGTAGTTCGTCAGGTCATCCAGTTTCACTTATTATTTCATACTTTCGTGTGTCAATGTCCGACTCTGCCTTGTGGAATGTGGACGCATCACTAAGCCATGCATATCTACTCTATAGACACAAGTAACTTGCTTGTATCACGTGTGAATATCCTTGGAGCAAGACATATACTTTACCCCCCTTTCTAGGTACTATCATAATCAATTATTTCCCGTGCACTTAGTACTCTAACCCGATTTGATCTCCCTTTTTAGGTACTATAAAGCTATACCCTTTATCCTACTTATTAACCCGAATTTAAATCAATTAACAAGTATTCATATAAGATAGTTCTAATAAGACTTCGGAATCCCTTCACTTAGAATTATAACAACAAACCCTGCTCCTTAGTGAACGCACTCAACCAATAAACATGTTATGCATTCAGACTCTACACAACGATTATTTATGCACAAAACGACTATGAGTATGGATTAAAATAGCACATTATTATATAAAACAATCCACAAGTAGAGTTGTACGGAGTATACACACGAAATATGAATCAACTCATGAAACCTTCATAATCCTAGAACTACCGAAGCGGCTCTAGCCCATGATTGATCTAAGAACAATCATGGTTAGATAGGCCAATCTTACTTGAACCTCCAGCGGAACCTCTGTCACAGCCCTCCGGATGGTGGAAGATCGTCTCCTTTCCAACTCTATGTCTCCTTCTATGTTTCTCGATCAAAAGCTCTTCTTTGGACAGCATGAGCCTTCTTTTATACTTGTAATCACGTCTTTAGGGCTTGGAATGGGCTTTTGAAGTGATCTCACGCGTTTAGGCCTCGAAAATCTGGATAAGGTTAGTTTTCGCGTGACGGTTCTACTTCAGCAAACAGGTCAAACCACAGGCTGCAGGTCGAACCACATGTCGAACCATGCTACTGAATAATTTCTACACTTGGTTCGACCTCTTCTACAGGTCGAACCACTCCTCCTTTGGTCGAACCATAGGTCGAACCGCACCACTGGACAATCTCTGCTCCTGATTCGACCGACTGGAAGGTCGAATCCACACGTCGTGGTCGAATCCTCTTTTTTGCGAACTGATTCGACCTCAGTTTGACCCGATGGACAGGTCAAACCCCTCAAGTCGTGGTCGAATCCTCTTTCTTAGGCTCCGCGATGCTGGTTCGACTTGCTGGAGAGGTCGAACCCTCCTCCAAACAGGTCGAACCCACCTGTTTCTTGGGCGGTTTGCATGGCTTCGACTCCGTTTCTTCGATTCTTGGCACTTCCACTTCAATTTTGCTATCAAAACCACTCAAATAGCTCTACTAACACCTGATTCATGCTTATTCACAATATATATAGGTTTTCCACCTATTTCTCCTTCGAAACTCTCCAAAACTAGCACAAAACATGATGCTAAACTTGTGAATTTACACACTCATCAGTGTTGTTGGAGTTATTTGATTGGTTTTACTAGCAAAATTGGAGTGAAAGTGTCAAGAATTGAAGAGATGAAGTCGAAGCCATTCGTATAGGCGAAGAAGAGGCTCAGTTTGACCTGAAGGAGGCTAGTTTGACCTGTCCAATAGGTCGAACCGATGACACAACTTGTACAGAAGGCTGATTCGACCACGATGGGAGGGTTCGACCTGAGCAACAGGTCGAACCGTGGTCGAATCTATTCGCAGGGAAGCTGGTTCGACCACGTTGCCTGTGGTTTGACCTATCCAGTGGCCGAACCAGACGCCGAAGACTTCCAGTAGCTGGGTTCGACCTGTGGTTCGAGCTGTGCTTAGTGGTTTGACTTGCTGCTGAGGTCGAACTGATGTGCAGACACTTATCATATCTGGATTTTCGAGTCCTAAACGCATGTGATCACTTGAAAAGCCCATTCCAAGCCCTAAAGACATGATTACAAGTATAAAGGAGGCTCATGCAGTACAGAAAAGAGAGCTTGATCGAGATAATCATACAAGAGACAAGAAGATGATCTTCTCTCATCCAGAGGGGCTGTGACAGAGGTTCCGCTGGAGATTCAAGTAAGATCGGTCCAACTAACCATGATTGTTCCTAGATCAATCATGGGCTAGAGCCGCTTTGGTAGTTTTAGGGTTATGATGGTTTCATGAGTTAATTTATCTTTCATGTGTAAACTCCGTACAACACTACTTGTAGTTTATTTTATATAAGATTGCGCGTTTTTAATCCATACTCAAAATCGATTTGTGCATCAATAATCATTGTGTAGAGTCTGAATGCATAACATGGTTATTGGTTGAGTGCGTTCACTGTTGAGCAGGGTTTTATGTTATAATTTTAAGTGAAGGGATTCCGAAGTCTTATTAGAACTATCTTATATAAATATTTGTTAATTGAATCTTATTCGGGTTAATAAGTAGGATAACGAGTATAACTTTATAGTACCTATAAAGGAAGATCAAATCGGGTTAGAGTACTAAGTGCACAGGAAATAATTGATTCTGATAGTCCCTAGAAAGGGGGGTAAAGTATACATCTTGCTCCGAGGATATTCCCACGTGTCAAAAGCATATTTACTTGTGTCTATAGAGTTGATTTACATGGCCTAGCGATGCATTCATAAACCACAAGGCAGAGTCGGACACCTTCACACGAAAGTATGAATTAATAAGTGAAACTGGATGACCTGACGAACTACCTATTATCTTACTTGATCACGACACTTATCTCTTGTTCTTGTTATTTTAATTACTATTTCAATTAATAGTTGATACTTAATTTCTACATCAACAATTACAATTCCCACCATAGTCATAATTAACTAGAAGATAATTAAAGTGATATTTGACCATCTCTTGGATTCGATATATAACTTGGTCACCTTCGAAACTACAATTGATATCCTTCATACTTGGGTATTAAATTGTGTATTGAGAAAACACCCACCGATCGCCCTACCAATCAATTCACCGACCACCCCATCGACTATGGGTACGATGCACCTCTAGAGCCACCCTACCGAGACAAAAACTCTCATTCCTCTGGGTCAATTAACCCAGTGTAAGGCCCCAACGCCTGATCCCACCCCCGAAGGATTCCAACGGGTTGATCGGTGACCCACCGATCGCCCTACCGATCAATTCACCTATTATCCCACCGACTAAGGGTACGATGCACCCTTAAAGCCATCTTCCCGAGTCAACACCCATCCCTTCGGGTCTATTGACCCGGCATATGGCCCCAACGCGGGATCCCACTCCTAGGGGATCCCAACGGGTTGATCGGGGACCCACCGATCCCCCTACCGATCAATTCACCTATCGCTCCACCGACTAAGGATACGATGCACCCCTAGAGCCATCCTACCGAGATAAAAAATCCACTCCCTTCGAGTCTATTAACCCAGTGTAAGGCCCCAATGTGGGATCCCACCAACGGGGGATCCCAACGGGTATATCGGTGACCCACTGATCGCCCTACTGATCAATTCACCTATTGTCCCACCAACTAAGTGGGTCACTGATCAACCCGATGGGATCCCCCAGGAGTGGGATCCCACGTTGGGGCCTTACACCGGGTCAATAGACCCTTAGGGATGGGTGTTGACTCTGGAAGGTGGCTTTAAGGGTGCATCGTACCCTTAGTTGGTGGGGTTATAGGTGAATTGGTCGGTAGGGCGATCGGTGGGTCACCGATCAACCCGTTGTTATCCCTCGGGAGTGGGATCCAGCATTGGGGCCTTACATTGGGTTAATAGACATAGAGGAATGGGAGTTTTTGTCTCGGTAGGATGGTTATAGGGGTGCATCGTACCCATAGCCGATGGGGCGGTCGGTGAATTGATCGGTAGGGCGATCGGTGGGTAATCGATCAACCCGTTGGAATTCCCCAGGAGTGGGATCCCGCATTAGGGCCTTACGTCAGGTTAATAGACCCAGAGGGATTGGAGTTTTTGTCTCGGTAGGGTGGCTCTAGGGATGTTTCGTACCCTTTGTCGGTGGGGCAATCGGTGAATTGATCGGTAGGGCGATCGGTGGGTCACCGATCAACCCGTTGGGATCCCCCAGAGGTGGGATTCCATGTTGGAGCCTTACGCCAGGTTAATAGACCTGGAGGGATGGGAATTTTTATCTTGGTTGGGTGGCTCTAAGGGTGCATCGTACCATTAATCGGTGGGGCGATCGGTGAATAGATCGGTAGGGCGATCAGTAGGTCACCGATCAAAACGTTGGGATTCCCCCTGGGGTGAGATCCCATGTTGGATCCTTACACCGGGTTAATAGACCCGAAGGGATGGGAGTTGATTCGTGATGGTGGCTCTAAGGGTGCATCGTACCCTTAGTTGGTGGGACAATCGGTGAATTGATCGGTAGGGCGATCGATGGATCACTGATCAACCCATTGGGATCCCCCAGGGGTCGGATCCCGCATTGGGGCCTTTCGCTGGGTTAATAGACTTAGAGGGATGGGAGTTTTTATCTCTGTAGGGTGGCTCTATGGGTGCAACGTGCCCTTAGTCGGTGAGAAGATCGGTGAATTGATCGGTAGGACGATCGGTGGGTCACCGATCAACCCGTTTGGATCCCTCGGTGGTGGGATCCCATGTTGGGTCCTTATGCCAGGTTAATACACTTAGAGGAATGGAATTTTTTTCATGGTAGGATGGCTCTACGGGTGCGTCTTACCCTTAGTCGGTGGGGCGATCGGTGAATTGATCGGTAGGGCGATCGGTGGGTCACCGATCAACCCGTTGGGATCCCCAAGGAGTGGGATCCCATGTTGGGGCCTTACGCCGGGTTAATAGACTCAGAGGGATAGAGTTTTTGTCTAGTAGGATAGCTCTACGGGTGCATCGTACCCTTAGTCAGTGGGCGATCGGTGAATTGATCGGTAGGGCGATCGGTGGGTCACCGATCAACCCGTGGGGATCCCCAAGGAGTGGGATTCTGCGTTGGGGCCTTATTCCAGGTTAATAGGCCTGGAAGGATGGGAGTTCATTCGGGAAGATGGCTCTAAGGGTGCATCATATCCTTAGTCGATGGGGTAATTGGTGAATTGATCGATAGGGCGATCGGTGGATCACCGATCAACTCTTTGGGATCCCTCGTTGGGGCCTTATGTCGGGTTAATAGACCTGGGGGGATGAGAGTTTTTGTCTCGGTAGGGTGGCTCTATGGGTGCATCGTACCCTTAGTCTATGGGAAGATCGGTGAATTGATCGGTAGGGCGATCGGTAGGTCACCGATCAACCAGTTGGGATCCCACAGGGTAGGATCCCACGTTGGGACCTTACGTTGGGTTAATAAACCCATAGGGATAGTTGTTTTTGTCTCGGTAGGGTGGCTCTATAGGTGCATCGTACCCTTAGTCGGTGGGACAATCGGTGAGTTGATCAGTAGGGGATCGGTTGTTCACCGATCAACCCGTTGGGATTCCCTAGGAGTGGGATTTGGTGTTGGGGCCTTACGCCGGGTTAATAGACTCAGAGGGATGGGAGTTGACTCAAGAAGGTGGCTCTAAGAGTGCATCGTACCCTTAGTCGGTGGGGCAATAGGTGAATTGATCTGTAAGGTGATCGATGGGTCACCGATCAACCCGTTGGGATCCCCCGGGGGTGGGATCCAGCATTGGGGCCTTACACCGGGTTAATAGATCCAGAGGAATGGGAGTTTTTTATCTCGATAGGGTGGCTCTAGGGGTGCATCGTACCCATAGTCGATGGGGCGATCGGTGAATTGATCGGTAGGGCGATCGGTGGGTTACCGATCAACCCGTTGGGATCCCCCGGGGGTGGGATCCCATGTTGGGGCCTTACGCCAGGATAATAGACCCAGAGGAATAGGATTTTTTTGTCTTGGTAGGGTGGCTATTGGGGTGTTTCGTACCCTTAGTCGGTGGGGCGATTGGTGAATTAATCGGTAGGGCGATCGGTGGGTCACCGATCAACCCGTTGGGATCCTCCAGGTGTGGGATCCAATGTTAGGTCCTTACTCCGGTTAGTAGACCCGTATGGATGGGATTTTATTAGGGAAGGTGGTTCTAAGGGAGCATCGTACCCTTAGTCGGTGGGGCAATCAGTGAATTAATCGGTAGGACGATCGGTGGCTCACCAATCAACCTGTTGGGATCCCCTGGAGGTGGGATCCCACGTTGGGGCCTTATGCCGGATTAATAGACACAGAGGGATAGGATTTTTTGTATTGGTAGGGTGGCTCTAAGGGTGCATCGTACCATTAGTCGGTGGGACAATCGGTGAATAGATCGGTAGGTAGATCGGTGGGTCACCGATCAACCCGTTGGGATCCCTCTGGGGTGAGATCCCCACGTTGGGGCCTTACGCTGGGTTTATAGACCCGGAGGGATGGGAGTTAATTCGGGAAGGTGGCTCTAAGGGTGCATCGTACCCTTAGTCGGTAGGGCAATCGGTGAATTGATCGGTAGGGCGATCGGTGGATCACCGATCAACCAGTTTGGATCCCCCAGGGGTGGGATCCCACATTGGGGCCTTACACTGGATTAATAGACTCGGAGGGATGGGAGTTTTTGTCTCGGTTGGGTGGCTCTATGGGTGCATCGTTCCCTTAGTAGGTGGAAAGATCGGTGAATTAATCGGTAGGGCGATCGGTATGTCACCGATAAACCCGTTGGGATCCCCCGGTGGTGAGATCCCATGTTGGGGCCTTATGCTAGGTTAATAGACTTAGAAGGATGGAGTTTTGTCTCGATAGGATGGCTCTACGGGTGCATCGTACCCTTAGTCGGTGGGGCGATCGATGAATTGATCGGTAGGGCGATCGGTGGGTCACCGATCAACCCATTGGGATCTCCAAGGAGTGGGATCCCGCATTGGGGTTTTACGCTAGGTTAATTGACCCAGAGGGATGGGAGTTTTTGTCTCCGAAAGGTGGCTCTATGGGTGCATCGTACCCTTAGTCGATGGGAATATTGGTGAATTGATCAGTATGGCTATCGGTGGGTCACTGATCAACCTGTTGGGATCCCCCGTTGGTGGGATCCCACGTTGGGGCCTTACGCTGGGTTAATAGATTCAGAGGGATGGAGTTTTTGTCTCGGTAGGATGGCTGATCGCTATTTTCTTTTTGCTTTACCTTCAAGTATAAGAGATCGGTTGTAGCACGAGTGACCAAGTAGTTATATCGTCTCCACAGGGATAGCTATAAATTCAAGAAGTAATTCTATGTGATAATTCGATTGCAAGACAAATCGGGGGTTTTGAAAAAATGATGGTTTATTAAACAAAAATTTAAACAAACAAATTAATAAAATAAATCGCACAAGAGAAAATAAATCAAGAGTTCAAGGAAGGAGAATTGATAATGTTGTGACTAATTTATCTAGACCCAAATTAATTACTTGCAAACGTTTATAAAAGAATCGCTAAACCTAGTTAAATCACCTTGATCAGGTAAGATCTAACACTTATAAAGAGTTGGAAATCCTTGGATCGATAAGAAATTGACTACCTCTCCCTCTATAGGTACTTCATGCTAAATTCCAATTAAGGCTAGAGCACTAGACTTCCCTTTCTAGGAACATGATCGTTAACTCTTTTCTCCTTACCAACTACTCAATAATGATGTTTTACCAAGTAATCAGTATTCCAAATTGATTGTCTAACACGCTTAGGCTTTAATGGTCAATACACCTAAGAATGTCTCAGAAAACACGTTTAGGCTTTAATGGTCAATACACCTAAGACTTGCCTCATGAAACAATAATCATTATGCAGAAATAAAGACGTCTATTATCTTCAATGATAATTTTAAAAGGATCAAAACTCCAACTCATAATAATACGAAGTATCAAAATAAAATCATCAATATGGAAATAAACCATTTGCAAGATAATAAATCAAAATCTAGATTAATCAAGTCACAAAATCACAAATGTATTCATGCCCTAACATTATCAACAAAGAAACTTAGCATCATGATGAGGAGAAATTATAAAGACGTAATTAATCCTACTATTTTGCTAAAATAACAAAAGACGAATAACTAAAAAGAAAGAACCCGTTTGGAGGACTCCGTCTCTTCAATTACTATCTCCGTTGGGATCTACATCTCCGATCCAAGTAGCAACTCCGATCATCTCTCCGGTGCATGGATGGTGAGGATGGATGAAGTGTGAAGGTGGTGTTCCTCCCTTCTCTCCCCCATTGGGGAAGAGAAGGGAGTGCAGCTGATGTTGCTGTTGTGTGTGAGTGTTTTGGATGTTGTAGGATGATGTGAATTGTTGTGGGATGTTTAAATTGTGTTGATGCAGCCCCTATTTATAGTTGTGGAAGGGGAACAACATCACATGCATCCATTCCTCTTTAATTGCAGCCCATGTTGCTCCATGCTTCCACTTCACTTTGTTCTTGCTGCCCATGTTGCTCCACCTCACTTTGCTTGTTGCTTTTGCAGCTCATTCAAGCTTTCTTCCTTGTCTTCTTTGTTTTGAAGAATCTATGGCATGTTAGGTGCTTCATGTGTCCCATGTGCAGTGTATTTTCTTCACTTTTTCCCATGTGTGCACTACTTTGCAACTTGCATCATGTTTTGAGGTCGAAGTGATGTTTTTTCAGGTCGAATGGACTTGCACCTCCTCATCGTTTCGTGTATAACTTCCACTTTCGAGTTCCGAATTGAATATTTCTTGCGCTCACGTGATCCTATCTTCCTTGGCTTTCAATAAATATAAAGATCTTTCATAAACACCAAGAGTTGAATGTGCAATAAGCTACAGAAAGTAGCCATCAGTTCTGTTTGGCTTTCCTCGCGCGTCTTCACCATTTTGCTCATAACTTCTTCGTTTGGAACTCGATTGGGGTGTTCTTTGCGCACCATCAGTTTTGATCTCCACATTTAACACAGCATAATTATGAAATTGGACATGCATTTTTCATCATCATTGCATAAATTGCACCTTTGCTCAAAACTTGCACTTTTTGATTCTATTTCCTATCAAAACACAATAAAATACCTTAGTAGCACCTTTTAATCAATATTAGTCAAAAGTTATAATATATGTGCAAATAATAACAATTATACACTCAAAAAGGTATCAAATTGGACCCGAAAATACATGAATTTCCACTCTCATCAAACCCCCCAAACTTAAGGTGTTATTCGTCCTCGAACAACGAAACGATAAACCAAGAGAATAATGAGATGGAAAGTCATGTTCGAAGGTAAGGATCAAAAATATCAACTATGCCTTTAAAAGATGTAATCAATCTTGACTTGGTTCACATAACTTCAATTTCAAAAGCATCTATTCATTCAAAACTTGCAAGTTAAGATCATTACTTCACCAATTCAAGTGCTCAATTCATCTATGCTCACAAGATATATATAGTAACTCTTACGCTCATGGTGTATAAAGTGTACACCGCAAAGGTTATATATATGTGCTCTCAAATTCAATTCAAGTGTATGCGTAACCATAAGCTTGTCAATTGTCTCAACTCTCCTTTTACTTATAGCTAGCAAATCATGAATCAAAAATATCTTTTATTTGGTTGTAGTGTAGGCTTTTTGGAAAAGGTAGGAAATATATGGATAAGTGACTTAAAACTTGGATCAATCAAGCTGCAGTCTATCATGATTTTTCATTTTTCATCGCTTTCATTACAGTACAATTCTTTCTCAATTCTAAATTTTTCATTTCTTTACTTCAACCACAAGAATGAGAGAGTATTTTTCTTCTTTTCTTTCAGCATCAAGGATATTTAATTTGTGCACTACCCCACTAATAATGTTTTCTTCTCTCCTTTTCTTTTCAACTCCTTCTTTTCCTTTCTTCTCATTTTTTTCATCTTCCTTTTCAACTCCAACATATTCACATTCTTCTTCTAACCACTTCAACAATTACTTAATTAATCCAAGTAAAACAAGGAAAATCAAATACTGATTTAGTTCAAAAGGGTTATTCGAAGAATGGACATTTCAAGGCTCAAATGGTTGACTAAGGATTTAATGAATTCAGGTAAAGTGTATGAAAAAGATAGGTTAAAATCAAAGATGGCCTAATATCATTTTCATAATCCACTAGACTATTCTTGAATATTCAAGGAGATTCAAGGCAAGTTCTAGAATACATGCACAAGAACGATACGCTCAAGAATGAAATATCATGCATCATGTAACATGATTTAAAGGCTCAAATCTCACTTGGCTTTTTCATAGAATGAACGAGCATTTTTCAAGGCTACGCATACATCATAACAAGCATATCAAGAACTTCAAGCATTTAATGAAAGTATGTTCCCCTTGTTAATCATAATCTACATCTTATCAAAGGTATCATAAAAGCTCATAGATCCTCATGAAATTCAAGTTATGGAATTTAAAGCTCATGTTCCTCACTCATAAGACTTCAAAACTCATATAAAAATTTAGAGTAGGGAACGAAGTAACCTGATTTCAATCTCCTTCACATCTTGCAAGTTCCTCGAGTTATCGAACTCGGTCAGGCGTAGGCCTCAGATAGAACTTACTTTGCCACTCCAATACACTTTTTAATCAAATAAAGCTCAAAGAAAACTCATCATCACAGGAGAGATAAAAATATTGAAAGACAAAAATTAATGACAGGGCATCACAAAAACAAACAAGATAATTGGATAGTCGTAAAAAAATTCGAACTTTCAAATAGAATTCAAAAATTATAAAAAAATTGACCTCCAAGCACACAGACACTAAAGAAAGCAAAGTAAACACCCACTAAGTGGATCACCGATCAACCCGATGGGATCCCCCAGGAGTGGGATCCCGCGTTGGGGCCTTACGCCGGGTCAATAAACCCGGAGGGATGGGTGTTGACTCTGGAAGGTGGCTTTAAGGGTGCATCATACCCTTAGTCGGTGGGATTATAGGTGAATTGGTCGGTAAGGTGATCGGTGGGTCACCGATCAACCCGTTGGGATCCCTCGGGGGTGGGATCTGGCATTAGGGCCTCACACCGGGTTAATAGACACAGAGGAATGGGAGTTTTTGTCTCGGTAGGATGGCTATAGGGGTGCATCGTATCCATAGTCGATGGGGCGATCGGTGAATTGATCGGTAAGGAGATCGATGGGTCACCGATCAACCCGTTGGGATCCCTCGGGAGTGGGATCCCACATTAGGGCCTTACGCCAGGTTAATAGACCCAGAGGGATTGGAGTTTTTGTCTTGGTAGGGTGGCTCTAGGGGTGTTTCGTACCCTTAATCGGTGGGGCAATCGGTGAATTGATCGGTAGGGCGATCGGTGGGTCACCGATTAACCCGTTGGGATCCCCCAGAGGTGGGATCCCGCGTTGGAGCCTTACGCCGGGTTAATAGACCTGGAGGGATGGGAATTTTTATCTTGGTAGGGAGGCTCTAGGGGGGATCGTACCATTAGTCGGTGGGGCGATCGGTGAATAGATCGGTAGGGCGATCAGTGGGTCACCGATCAACCCGTTGGGATCCCCCTGGGGTGAGATCCTATGTTGGAGCCTTACGCTGGGTTAATAGACCCGTAGCGATGGGAGTTGATTCGGGATGGTGGCTCTAAGGGTGCATCGTACCCTTAGTTGGTGGGGCAATCATGAATTGATCGGTAGGGCGATCGATGGATCACCGATCAACCCATTGGGATCCCCCAGGGGTCGAATCCCACGTTGGGGCCTTACGCCGGGTTAATAGACTTAGAGGGATGGGAGTTTTTATCTCAGTAGGGTGGCTCTATGGGTGCATCGTGCCCTTAGTCGGTGGGAAGATCAGTGAATTGATCGGTAGGGCGATCGGTGGGTCACCAATCAACCCGTTGGGATCCCTCGGTGGTGGGATCCCATGTTGGGTCCTTATGTTGGGTTAATACACTCAGAGGGATGGAATTTTTATCTTGGTAGGATGGCTGAATGGGTGCGTCTTACCCTTAGTCGGTGGGGCGATCGGTGAATTGATCGGTAGGGCGATCACTGGGTCACCGATCAACCCGTTGGGATCCTAAGGAGTGGGATCCCAAGTTGGAGCCTTACGCGGGTTAATAGAATCAGAAGGATGGAGTTTTTGTCTAGTAGGATAGCTCTACGGGTGCGTCGTACCCTTAGTCGGTGAGCGATTATTGAATTGATCGGTAGGGCGATCGATGGGTCACCGATCAACCTGTGGGGATCCCCAAGGAGTGGGATTCTGCGTTGGGGCCTTATGCCAGGTTAATAGACCTGGAGGGATGGGAGTTGATTCGGGAAGATGGCTCTAAGGGTGCATCATATCCTTAGTCGATGGGGCAATTGGTGAATTGATCGATAGGGCGATCGGTGGATCACCGATCAACCCTTTGGGATCCCACGTTGGGGCCTTATGCTGGGTTAATAGACCTGGGGGGATGGGAGTTTTTGTCTCGGTAAGGTGGCTCTATGGGTGCATCGTACCCTTAGTCTGTGGGAAGATCGGTAAATTGATTGGTAGGGCGATCGGTAGGTTACCGATCTACCAGTTGGGATCCCACAGGGTGGGATCCCACATTGGGACCTTATGTTGGGTTAATAAACCCATAGGGATGGTTGTTTTTGTGTCGGTAGGGTGGCTCTATGGGGGATCGGTTGGTCACCGATCAACCCGTTGGGATCCCCCAGGAGTGGGATCTGGCGTTGGGGCCTTATGCCAGGTTAATAGACTCAGAGGGATGGGAGTTGACTCGGGAAGGTGGCTCTAAGGGTGCATCGTACCCTTAGTCGGTAGGGAAATAGGTGAATTGATCGGTAGGGTAATCGGTGGGTCACCGATCAACCCGTTGGGATCCCTCGGGGGTGGGATCCAGCATTGGGGCCTTACACCGGGTTAATAGATCCAGAGGAATGTGATTTTTTTTCTCGGTAGGGTTGCTCTAGGGGTGCATTGTACCCATATTCGATGGGGCAGTCGGTGAATTGATCGGTAGGGCGATCGGTGGATCACCAATTAACCCGTTGGGATCCCCTGGGAGTGGGATCCCACGTTGGGGCCTTATGCCAGGATAATAGACCCAGAGGAATAGAATTTTTTGTCTTGGTAGGGTGGCTATTGGGGTGTTTCGTACCCTTAGTCGGTGGGGCGATCGGTGAATTAATCGGTAGGGCGATCGGAGGGTCACCGATCAACCCGTTGGGATCCTCCAGGTGTGGGATCCAATGTTGGGTCCTTACTCTAGTTAGTAGAACCGTATGGATGGAATTTTATTCGGGAAGGTGGCTCTAAGGGAGCATCGTACCCTTAGTCGGTGGGGCAATCAGTGAATTAATCGGTAGGGCGATCGGTGGATTACCGATCAACCTGTTGGGATCCCCTGGAGGTGGGATCCCATGTTGGGGCCTTATGCCGGATTAATAGACATGGAGGGATGGGATTTTTTATCTTGGTAGGGTGGCTCTAAGGGTGCATCGTACCATTAGTCGGTGGGGCGATCGGTGAATAGATCAGTAGGGCGATCGGTGGGTCACCGATCAACCCGTTGGGATCCGTTTGGGGTGAGATCCCATGTTGGGGCCTTACGCCGGGTTAATAGACCCAGAGGGATGGGAGTTAATTCGGGAAGGTGGCTCTAAGGGTGCATCGTACCCTTAGTCGATAGGGCAATCGGTGAATTGATCGGTAGGGCGATCAGTGGATCACCGATCAACCAGTTGGGATCCCCCGGGGTGGGATCCCGCATTGGGGCCTTACACTGGGTTAATAGACTCGGAGAGATGGAAGTTTTTGTCTCGGTTGGGTGGCTCTTGGGGTGCATCGTACCCTTAGTAGGTGGAAAGATCGGTGAATTGATTAGTAGGGCGATCGGTATGTCACCGATCAACCCGTTGGGATCCCCCCGGTGGTGGGATCCCGTGTTGGGGCCTTATTCCGGGTTAATAAACTTAGAGGGATGGAGTTTTTGTCTCGATAGGATGGCTCTATGGGTGCATCGTACCCTTAGTCGGTGGGGCGATCGGTGAATTGATCGGTAGGGCGATCGGTGGGTCAAAGATCAACCCGTTGGGATCCCCAAGGAGTGGGATCCCGCGTTGGGGCTTTATGTTGGGTTAATTGACCTAGAGGGATGGGAGTTTTTGTCTCGGAAAGGTGGCTCTATGTGTGCATCGTACCCTTAGTCGGTGGGAATATTGGTGAATTGATCAGTATAGCAATCGATGGGTCACCGATCAACCTGTTGGGATCCCCCGATGGTGGGATCCCACGTTGGGGCCTTACGCTGGGTTAATAGACTCAGAGGGATGGAGTTTTTGTCTTGGAAGAATGTCTGATCGCTATTTTCTTTTTGCTTTACCTTCAAGTATAAGGGATCGGTTGTAGCACGAGTGACCAAGTAGTTATATCGTCTCCACAGGGATAGCTATAAATTCAAGAAGTAATTCTATGTGATAATTCGATTGCAAGACAAATCGGGGGTTTTGAAAAAATGATGGTTTATTAAACGGAAATTTAAACAAACAAATGAATAAAATAAATCGCACAAGAGAAAATAAATCAAGAGTTCAAGGAAGGAGAATTGATAATGCTATGACTAATTTATCGAGACCCAAATTAATTACTTGCAAACGTTTATAAGAGGATCGCTAAACCAAGTTAAATCACCTTGATTAGGTAAGATCTAACACTCATAAAGAGTTGGAAATCCTTGGATCGATAAGAAATTAACTACCTCTCCCTCTATAGGTACTTCATGCTAAATTCCAATTAAGGCTAGAGCACTAGACTTCCCTTTCTAGGTACATGATCGTTAACTCTTTTCTCCTTACCAACTACTCAATAATGATGTTTTACCAAGTAATCAGTATTCCAAATTGATTGTCTAACACGCTTAGGCTTTAATGGTCAATACACCTAAGAATGTCTCAGAAAACACGTCTAGGCTTTAATGGTCAATAAACCTAAGACTTGCCTCATGAAACAACAATCATTATGCAGAATTAAAGACGTCTATTATCTTCAATAATAATTTTAAAGGGATCAAAACTCCAACTCATAATAATACGAAGTTTCAAAATAAAATCTTCAATATTGAAATAAACCATTTGCAAGATAATAAATCAAAATCTAGATTAATCAAGTCACAAAATCACAAATGTATTCATGCCCTAACATTATCAACAAAGAAACTTAGCATCATGATGAGGAGAAATTATAAAGACGTAATTAATCCTACCATTTTGCTAAAATAACAAAAGACGAATAACTAAAAAAAAAGAACCCGTTTGGAGGACTCCGTCTCTTCAATTACTATCTCCGTTGGGATCTACATCTCCGATCCAAGTAGCAACTCCGATCATCTCTCCGGTGCATGGATGGTGAGGATGGATGAAGTGTGAAGGTGGTGTTCCTCCCTTCTCTCCCCCATTGGGGAAGAGAAGGGAGTGCAGCTAATGTTGCTGTTGTGTGTGAGTGTTTTGGATGTTGTAGGATGATGTGAATTGTTGTGGGATGTTTGAATTGTATTGATGCAGCCCCTATTTATAGTTGTGGAAGGGGAACAACATCACATGCATCCATTCCTCTTTAATTGCAGCCCATGTTGCTCCATGCTTCCACTTCACTTTGTTCTTGCTGCCCATGATGCTCCACCTCACTTTGCTTGTTGCTTTTGCAGCTCATTCAAGCTTTCTTCCTTGTCTTCTTTGTTTTGAAAAATCTATGGCATGTTAGGTGCTTCATGTGTCCCATGTGGAGTGTATTTTCTTCACTTTTCCCCATGTGTGCACTATACAACTTGCATCATGTTTTGAGGTCGAAGTGATGTTTTTTCAGGTCGAATGGACTTGCACCTCCTCATCGTTTCGTGTATAACTTCCACTTTCGAGATTCGAATTGAATAATTCTTACGCTCACACGATCCTCTCTTCCTTGGCTTTTAATCCATATAAATATATTTCATAAACACCAAGAGTTGAATGTGCAATAAGATACGGAAAGTAGCCATCAGTTCTGTTCGGCTTTCCTCGCGCGCCGTCACCATTTTGCTCATAACTTCTTCGTTCGGAACTCGATTGGGGTGTTCTTTGCGTCAAAACGACCCTCTCTTCAGTAGCTTTCCAACTATATAGCACATCAGCAGTTTTGATCTCCACATTTAACACAACATAATTATGAAGTTGGATATGCATTTTTCATCATCATTGCATAAATTGCACCTTTGCTCAGAACTTGCACTTTTTGATCCTATTTCCTATCAAAACACAATAAAATACCTTAGTAGCACCTTTTAATCAATATTAGTCCAAAGTAATAATATATGTGCAAATAACCTACGAAGATAGCCACTTTGATATCCTATTTGATCCTTAAATTCCTATATTTAGTGGAGAATTAAATGCTGTCAAAGTGTGTGAAGTTGATTTTGATGGAGTTTGGGAGGAATAAAATATTTTGAGCTATACAAGTGATTATGAGCTTAAAAATAAGTTGATGAGGGGTAGTGCCCAAAACTTGTACCCCGATATATTAGAGGTAGTGCCCAAAACTGGTACCTCGAGGATAAAGAAGGAAAGAAAAGAAAAAAATATGTTGAGCTTGAAGGAAAGGAAAGAAAAAGAAAATTAGAAGAGCATGAAGCTGGATAGCCTTGAAGTGTAAGAATCTGCAGTACAAAAGATCTCCGATTTTAATTCTCTACTAATTGAGTCACTTTATCCATATGTTTCCTATCCTTACCAAAGAGCCATCATTACATCCTAATGAAAGTCCTTTTTGATCCCATTGTTGAATAATACTTTTAGTGATGGAGAGTTTGAGACGTTTGGCAAGCTTATGGTTACGCATGCACTTGAATTGAATTTGAGTGTAAACACCTTAACCCATAAGTGTACGTCTTTTACACTTGAGTGCGAGTGATATATATACTTCCCGTGAGAACATGTTAATGGAGCATTTGAATTGGTGGTGATTGTCTTAACTTGTATACTATGAATTAATTATTGCATGTAATGAGAGTTGCATGACCTAATTTGAGGACAATTGTATTTTGAATGGGTATTGGTCATAGTCCTTGTTTCCCCGCTAATTTTCTTACTCTTTCTTTCTCTTTATTTTTATTTTGTTGCCTCGGGACGAGCAACGGGTAAGTTTGGGGGATTGATGAGAGTCGAAATTAGCGTGTTTTATTGTCCAATTGAACACCTTTTTTATATGAATTGTTGTAATATATTAGCACAAGTGTCTTATATGCATTATATATGAGATAAAGGTGCACTTGAGGTGTTTTATTGTCTTTTAGGTGGAAAAAGGGACCAAAAGTGTAAAGTTGGAGAAAATGTGCAATTTGTGCAAGAATGCTGAAAATACACGTCCAACTTTCATAATTATTCTGTATTGTTATGGAGCTCGAAACTATTGGTGTGATATATGGTTAGAAATCCACTGAAGAGAGGGTCGTTTTGATATAAAGAACATCCCATTCGGAGTCCGAACGAGGAAGTTATGAGCAAAGTGGTGACATCGCGCGAGCTGTGCCGAATAGAACTGATGTGCTACATTCCATGGCTTGTTACAGATTCAATTCTTAGAGTTTTGGTGATATATTTACATTCAGAGAAAGCCAAGGAAAAGAGGATCATGTGAGCATAAAAATCACTCAAATTGGAGGTCGAACGAGGAAGTTATGCTCAGAATCGTGAAGTCGCGCAGCTATTGGCGAGAATTTCCGAGAATTTCCGAAAACTACCTTATTTATCCGGATCTCTTTTACCAAATTTAATGCATGTCTCTTACCAAATTTGACATATGCCTAAATTTGGGTCCTTTCCAAGACCTACAAGGAGAGCTCACAAGTATAAAAAGGGGTGTAGATCACATCATTATTCATAAAAAAAAAATCATATTAGAGAGGAGAAGAGAGGCCACAACATACAACACCACACAAGGGGGGATCACCCCCCAACCATCATCCTCTTCCTTTCCTCCATCCATCCATCACTTTGAAGATTCGTTTGTGGAATCAAGGGAAGAACCAAGAGGAGAATTCAAGAGCGAGAAGGACGCGATGATGCCACATCAAGGGTTTATTCGTTTCCTAATTTATCTTGTATTTTCCGGACATCCGGGTAAGATCTATCCAACCCCCATGTGTGTTTCCTACAACATCATGGGCTAGAGCCTTTTTGGTAGAACTAGGGTTGTGAAGGTTTTATCTAGTTAATTGAACTTCTATGTGTATACTCCGTGCAACACTACTTGTGGATTTATTTTATATAAGATTGTGCATTTTTAATCCATACTCATAGTCGTTTTGTGCATCAATAATCGTTGTGTAGAGTCTGAATACATAACATGGTTATTGGTTGAGTGCGTTCACTGTTGAGCAGGGTTTTATGTTATAATTCTAAGTGAAGGGATTCCGAAGTCTTATTAGAACTATCTTATATGAATACTTGCTAATTGAATTGAATTCGGGTTAATAAGTAGGATAAAGAGTATAATTTCATAGTACCTATAAAGGGAGATCATATCGGGTTAGAGTACCAATCCTAGGGGGAAATAATTGATACTGATAGTACCTAGAAAGGGGGGTGAATTATATCTCTTGCTCCGAGGTTATTCACACGTGTTATACGCATGTTTACTTATGTCTATAGAGTAGATATGCATGGTTTAGTGATGTGTCCATATTCCTCAAGGCAGGTCGGACATTGACACATGTAAAGAAAATTAATGAGTAAAACTGGATTATCCTAGAGCTACCTATTCTCCTATTTGATCCACTTTCGTATTCTTCGAGAGATACTTTATTTTATTTGTTATTTTAATTACTTGTTTAGTAGATTAATAATTCAACCTCAAACTATATTTTCAAAATCATCTTAATTAATTTAGATAATAATTAAATAGATAATACGCCGTCCCTTGGGTTCGATATTCACTTGGTCCCCTTTCGAAACTACAATTGATATCCTTCATACTTGGGGATAAATTGTGTGTTGAGAAAATGCGCATCAGTCCATAAACCACAAGGCAGAGTCGGATATTGACACACGAAAGTATGAATTAATAAGTGAAACTGGATGACCTGACGAACTACCTATTATCTTATTTGATCACAACTCAGTAATCTCTTATTCTTGTTATTTTATTTGCTATTACAATTAGTAGTTATTACTTAGTTGAAACACCAAAACATACAATTTCCCACATAGTCGTAATTAGCTAGAACATAACTAGAGTGATATTTAACCATCCCGTGGATTCGATATTTAACTTGGTCACTTTCGAAACTACGATTGATATCCTTCATACTTAGGGATTAAAATTGTGTGTTGAGAAAACGCCCAACAGGATGCATCAATAAAAACACGCGACTCACAATCTAATCCATAGTAGAAAATACTTATGTAGTCAGCCTTTGACATTCCATGCTGTGGGCACCGCCTGAGCATGTCTTTAAACCTATTCCACGCCTCATAAAATTTCTCACCCTGATTCATAACAAATCGGGTGATCACTTGCTTCATTCTTAAGATCCTTGAGGGTGGCATGTATCTTTCCAAGAACTTCTGCTGCAGTTGGTCCCATGTAGTACAATCATTGGCATCAAGAGTCTCATACCAAGCCTCCGCCTTATCAATCAAAGAAAATTTGAATAAGGCGATCCGCCTAGCATTGTCATTAGCTCCAACTCCCTTTTGAGTGTTTGCATAACCAATAAATCTTTTGAGGTGCTGATATGGATCTTCAAAGCAACCTCCAGAAAAGGGATTCTTTTCCACCATGTTAATAAGAGCGGGATGTATCTCAAAATCATCATCTTCCCCCTTGCTCCTATCAACCCCATGTTGCTAATCCCATAGTTCGTGAAAATTTCACGTATGGCAACATTATTTGGATTCTGCCTTGCTCCGGTCATGTTTAGCACAGTGTGTTATTCGTTCATTTCCTTCCTCTCCTTTTTCTAGTGCATAAGTACCTTAGAAAAATTCTAGGTTAGATAGAAAAAAAATAATCACAAATAAAAATCTTAATCAAATTAGAAATAATAAACTAATAATAACAGCAGTCCCAGGCAACGGCGCCAAAAACTTGATGCGTGTTTTCTTTGCACGCAAAATTAATCGCCAAGTATTAAGGATATTAATTGCAGCTTAGCAAGCGACCAAGTGAATATCGAACTCAAGGGACGGCGTATTATCAATTTAATTATTATATAAATTAATAAAGACGAATTGTGGCAATAAAGTTGGGATAGAATTATTAACTACTTAAACAATTAAATTAAATAACAAATAAAATAAAAGATCACTCGAAGAATACGAAAGTGGATGAAGTAGGAGAATAGGTAGCTCTAGGATAATCCAGTTTTACTCATTAATTTTCCTTCCATGTGTTGGTGTCCGACTCTGCCTTGTGGAATATGGATGCATCACTAAGCCATGGAAATATACTCTATAGACACAAGTAAATATGCGTGTAACACGTGTAAATAACCTCGGAGCAAGAGACGTAATTTCACCACCCTTTTTAGGTACTATCAGTATCAATTATTTTCCACGTCTAGAATCTAACCCGATATGATCTCCCTTTATAGGTACTATAAAATTATCCTCTTTATCCTGCTTACTAACGCGAATTAAATTTAATTAATAAACATTCATATATGATAGTTCTAAAGAAGTTTCGGAGTCCCCACACTTAGAATCATAACATAGAATTCTGCTCAGTAGTGAACGCACTCAATCAATAACCAAGATATGTATTCAGACTCTACATAACAGTTAATGATGCTCAAAACGACTGTGAGTATGAATTAAGAAAGCATGATCATATATAAAATAAATCCACAAGTAGTGTTGTACGGAGTGTACAGATGGAAGTTCAATTAACTAGATAAAACCTTCACAACCCTAGTTCTACCAAAAAGGCTCTAGCCCATGAAGTTAAGAAGAACAATCATGGGGGTTGGATAGATCTTACCCGGATGTCTAAAAAATACAAGATAAATTAGGAAACAAATAAAACCCTAGATGTGGGCATCGTCGTGTCCTTCACCGTCTTGAATTCTCCTCTTGGTTCTCCTCTTGATTCCACAATCAAATCTTCAAAGTGATGGATGGATGAAAGAAAGGAAGTGGATGATGGTTGGGGGGTGATCCCCCCTTGTGGGGTGTAGTATTGTTGTGGCCTCTCTTCCTCTCTCTTGTCTTGTGTTGTGTTCTTGTTATGGCTGCATAGACCTCCTTTTATACTTGTAATCACATCTCCTAGGGCTGTAACTAGCTTTCTTAATTATCTCACGCGTTTAGGCCTCGAAAATACGGATATGGTAAGTTCCCGAAGCTCGATTCGACCTCACAAACAAGTCAAATCACCCCTCTAGGTCGAACTGGAGGTCGAATCACCCTTCTGGAAGCCCCATGAGCTCAGTTCGACCAGCATAATAGTCGAACCAGCATGTGGTAGTCGAACTGGCTCTTTTTCCATCCAGTTCGACCTCGGTTCGACCTCATGATCAGGTCGAACTGAGATGTCTCAGGTCGAATCTACTTGCGCAGTCTCACCGTTTAGCGTATAACTTTCACATCCGAGCTCCAATTCGAGTGATTCTTACACTCATGCGATCCTCTCTTCCTTGGATTCTATCCATATAGGGAACTCACAAAAACTCCAAGAATTGAATCTGTAACAAGCCATGGAAAGTAGCACATCTGTTTTGTTCGGCACAGCTCACGCGACATCACCTCTTTGCTCATAACTTCCTCGTTCGCACTCCAAATGGGGTGTTCTTTATGCCAAAACGACCCTCTCTTCAGTGACTTTCCAACCATGTATCACAATCCAGTTTTGATCTCCACACAAACACAAAAAAATTATGAAAGTTGGACGTGCGTTTCAGCATTCTTGCACAAATTGCACCTTTTCTCCAACTTTACACTTTTGATCCCTTATTCCACCTAAAACACAATAAAACACTTCAAGTGCACCTTTATCTCACGTATATTACATATAAGACACTTGTGCTAATATATAACAATAATTCCAATCAAGAAGGTGTTAAATTGGACAATAAAACACGCTTATTTTCACATTCATCAACACTTCAAGCTTAACAAACGACATTAGGTACCAAAATAGAGCACAACTTCTTCAAAAATCAATCCTAAAACTCATAAATCATGAGTAACTCCGCAATCACTCAAAATACGAAACAAAACACCACTGAACATTAGGCAAGTTGCAAAAATCGACACATCAAAACTGGTAAAAATTTTAACTATGTCGCAAAAAATCAACTCCCCTAACAAACGTTACAAATAAAAGATTATACTATCGGTGCTCATTGAGATAAGTACATCAACCCCCCCAAACTTAGTAGAACTATAGGTAAAACTAAGTTTGCAAAGAGATGTAATTGCCGATAAAGAAGCACTTCAATATAAAAATTTCTTACTCACACGAAAGAAATAAAGCAACAAAACGGGAGGGAAAGCCCCAACAGGCGCTCATGTTTAATGTCGGAGAGTCACGATGGTACCAATCTAAGACAAGGTATCTTCAAAGATGACACAAGCATCATTCGGTGACCTATAATACTTCAATCGATGCACATTCGCCGCGATAATGTCTCCATCCTTATTAATAAGCTCAAAACACCCCCCTCCACAGGCTCTATGAATCATGAACGTCTGTCTCGTCCATTTCAACTTCAATTTCCCTGCGAAAAACTTTAAACGAGAGTTAAAAAGTAATACCTCATCTCCTTGCTTGAACTCTTTGTATGAGATCTTAGAATCATGCCACTTCTTCATCCTTTCCTTGTAAATCTTTGAATTCTTATAAGCACGACTCCTAAACTCATCAAGTTGATTAATGTGAGTCATCCTCAACTCCCTCACATCCTTAAGAGACAAGTTCAAGCTCCTTAGAGACCAAAACGCTTTGTGTTGGATCTCCACAGGCAAGTGACGCGGCTTTCCATAGACAATCTGATACGGTGACATATACAACACCGTCTTATAAGCGGTTCGGAACCCCCATAACACATCATCGAGCTCCATAGCCCAATCTTTCCTACTAGTTCCTACCACCTTCTCCAAGATTTGCTTCACTTGACGGTTAGAGACCTCCGCTTGCCCATTCGCTTGAGGATGATAGGGCGTAGTAACCCTATACTTTACACCATAATCCTTGAGCACATTTTTCAGAAATTTATTGACAAAGTGAGACCCTCCATCACTCACTAATGCTCTAGTAACTCCAAAGCGGGCAAAGATATACTTCTTCAAGAAAGATATGACAGTCCTTGAATCATTCAAGCGAGTGGGAATGGCTTCCACCCACATAGAAACATAATCCACAGCAAAAAGGATGTAGAGAAACCCATTCGACGGGGGAAAAGGTCCCATAAAATCGATCCCCCACACATCAAAGATCTCCACAACAATGCTCGACTGAAGCGGCATCTCATCTCTCCTACTTATATTCCCCATGTGCTGACATCTATCGCAAGACGCCACATAGGTCACACAATCTTTGAACAAAGTAGGCCAATAGAGAGTGGATTGAAGTACCTTAGCTACTGTCTTTTGAGCTCCGAAGTGCCCCCCATTCGGTTGTGCATGGCAGAACTCGAGAATACTCTCCATCTCCATCTTGGGCACACACCTACGGATGATAGAATCCGTGCATGTTTTATACACAAAAGAATCATACCATATAAAGGTCTCAACATCTCTTTTGAATTTAGCAAGTTGATAACGGTTGAGATCCCTCGGAATTTCACCCACAGTAATGTAATTAACATAATCCGCATACCATGGGTCAACCCATTATGCAGCAACCACACACGCTCGTTCAGCCCCTTCAATGAACACAACCATAATCTTCTCATCCGGGAACATCTCCTCGATATAATCGAAAGAATCATCACAATGCTCCCTCGACTCTAACCTCGATAAGTGATTAGCCAACACATTCTCCATACCTTTCTTATCTCGGATCTCCAAATCAAACTCCTGAAGTAGAAGAATCCACCTTATGATTCTAGGTTTTCTCTCCTTCTTCTTCATCAAGTACCGAATCGCAGAATGATCCGTGTACAATATAGTCTTCATGCCAACCAAATACTGACGAAACTTGTTGAAAGCATACACCACTGCCAAGAACTCCTTTTTAGTCACCATGTAGTTCTTTTGTGATGCATCAAACGTCTTACTCGCGTAGTAAATGGCGCAGAACTTCTTCTCCCTTAGCTGCCCAAGCACCACTCCAAGTACAAACGGTTATGATCCGTGTACATAAGTACAAACGGTTATGATCCGTGTACAATATAGTCTTCATGCCAACCAAATACTGACGAAACTTGTTGAAAGCATACACCATTAAGTACAAACGGTTATGATCCGTGTACAATATAGTCTTCATGCCAACCAAATACTGACGAAACTTGTTGAAAGCATACACCACTGCCAAGAACTCCTTTTTAGTCACCATGTAGTTCTTTTGTGCTGCATCAAACGTCTTACTCGCGTAGTAAATGGCGCAGAACTTCTTCTCCCTTAGCTGCCCAAGCACCACTCCAAGTGCTACATCACTTGCATCACACATAAGTACAAACGGTTGAGTCCAATCTGGTGTGATTAAGATAGGTGCAGTAATAAGTGCCTCTTTCAAAACCTGAAAAGCTGTCAAACATTCATCATCGAACACAAAAGGAACATCCTTTTCGAGCAAATGAGACAAGGGCTTGGAGTATTTTGAGAAGTCTTTGATAAATCTTCTATAAAAACCGGCGTGTCCAAGGAAGGACCGCACTCCTCTTTCATTGGTCGGTGGTGGAAGCTTCTTAATTGCCACCACTTTCGCTCTATCCACCTGCAATCCCTTGGCAGAAACAGGATGCCCAAGAACAATCCCATCTCTCACCATGAAGTGACACTTCTCCCAATTCAAGACAAGATTAGTTTCTTGACACCTCTGCAACACAGTAGCAAGGTTAGATAAAACAAATATCAAAGGAGGAACCAAATACAGAAAAATCATCCATGAACACCTCCATGATCTTCTCTATCAACCCATTAAAAATCGTCATCATGCATCGCTGAAAAGTAGCAGGCGCATTACACAATCCAAATGGCATCTTTCTAAAAGCAAAAGTCCCATACGGGCAAGTAAAAGTCATCTTTTCTTGATCCTCGGGAGCAATCATGATTTGATTATAACCCGAGTACCCATCCAAAAAATAATAGAACTCATACCATGAGAGACGATCAAGCATTTGATCCATGAAAGGAAGGGAAAAGTAGTCTTTGCATGTATTTTCATTCAGTTTCCTGTAATCTGTACACACGCCATCTCGTTGGAATCCTAGTAGCTATTGCCTCACCATCTTCAGTTTTCTTAATAGTCATGCCTCCCTTCTTAGCAACAACATGCAATGGACTCACATGGGGACTATCACTAATAGGATAAATAATACCGGCATCTAACCAAGCTAGGATTTGCTTCCTAATCACCTCCTGAATCGCGGGATTCACCCTCCGCTGATTTTGGATACTACTTTTGGCCTTATCTAACAACCTTATCTTATGCATGCAATATGAAGGATTAATGCCTTCAAATCATCAAGAGACCACCCAATCGCAGACTTGTACTTTCTAAGAACATCTAACAACTCCTCTAGTTGATCATCATCAAGGGAAGAAGATACTATTACCGGATATTTCTCATTGTCACCAAGAAAGGCATACTTCAAGTGTTCTGGTAATGGTTTCAGCTCATCTTTCTTCTCTTCCATCGGAATGCTCTCTCGATCGAAAGGCAAGTACTTCCTAGTCCACTTCACTTCCTCAACCTTAGTATTCTCCAATGCGTACCTGTCATCACCCAAAGCAAGTAAATTTTCAAGATATTCAATACATACCTCATTGGAGAGATCATCAAGCTCCGAGTGGGATAAGTAAGAGACTCCATCAAACATGTCTCAAGCGGATCCTTAGATAGGATCAAAGACATATCTTCCTTCACAATCTCCTCCACCACGTCAGTGCTATGACACTGAGACTCCATGGGCATCTTCATTGCTTTGTCAAGGTTGAATAACACCTCTTCCTTGTCCATCTGCAACCTTAACTCCCCCTTTCGAGCATCAATCATGGCCCCAGCAGTAGCAAGGAAAGGTCTCCCCAAGATAAGAGGGACATTATCCTTATCATCATCCATCTAAAGTACAAGAAAATCCACAGGAGAGACTAGTTTCTCCACTTTGACAAGAACATCTTCAATGATACCTTTCGGAAACGTCATCGACCTGTCCACCAATTGTAGAGCAACTGTTGTAGGAGATAACTCCCCCAAACCAAGCCTCTGAAAGATAGACAATGGCATCAAGTTGATGCTTGCCCCAAGATCGCACAAGGCTCGTCGTGCCGGCCCTTTTCCAATCTTGCACAAGATAATGAAGCTTCCCGGATCCTTCATCTTTTGTGGCAGCTTTCTTTGGATAATTGAGCTACAATTTTCAAACAAGTTCACCGTCTCAATTCTTTTGAAGCTTCTCTTCTTCGACAATATATCTTTAAGGAATCGGGCATAGTATGACATCTCAATTATTGCCTCAGAGAAAGGAATACTCAAGCTTATCTTATTTATGATATCTGAAAACCTCTTAAACTTCTCTTCCAATCCCTTCTTGACCATCTTATAAGGAAATGGCGACGGTATTTTCATTTTGGGAATGCCCCACTCATCACGATCAACCTTTTCCACTTTATCCTTCTCGGCTCTCAATCTCTTGGCTCTTTCCCACTTCTTCTCTGCTATGATCTCAGTATTCTGCTCATTTGGAACCAATGGAGTAATGTCCACATCACGAGGAATGTTCGGTGATGAAACAGGTACAGCACGAGGTAGTTCGACCTGGAGGTCTGGTCGAATCAGGCACATAGTGGTCGAATCGATTAGCTGGAACACTATTCTCACTCTGTATCACCGATTCGACCTGGATTCGACCTGAAGGTCTAGTCGAATAGATGTCCCCTTGGTCAAATCGGCTCACTGCATAATTTTTGCCCTCTGATTCGACCTGGATTCACCCTGATGGACAGGTTGAATCAACATTGTGTTGGTCGAATCGGGTTTTTGACGAAACAGAGTGCTCTGGATGGTTGGATTCGACCTCAATTCGACCTGATGGCCAGGTCGAATCGATATGACATTGGTTGAATTGAGCTTCTGCTAAAACAGAGTGTTCCAGAAGGGTGGATTCGACCTGCTGGCCAGGTCGAATCGATTAAGGGTTGGTCGAATTGAGACTCCTTTGCTTCTAAATCACGTCCAGTAGGCCAATTTGACCTTCCCTGATGGATTCGACCTGTAGTGTAGGTCGAATCAGGGTCGAATTGAGCTCTTGACATCTCTACTTTCGATTCTGGCCTCATCGGTCCCTCGTACTGTGTTCCCAACCTCAATATAATGGCGTTGCAGGACTTTGGATTTCCAATACTTTGAGACGGGAGCTTCCCTTTCTCAATAGTTTGAGAGAGCTTGTTAATACTTCCTGCCATCTCCCCCATCAACAATGTAAGGTCCTTCACTTTCTTTGACAAATCCTCATGGTTTGCATCAATCTTTTTTTCTAACTTGGCCTCAATACGATCCACTCTAGCATCATTCCTAGCCATGTACCTGTTCACCGTATCCTCGAAACCAGGCTTCCCTTCTTCCACTTTCGCACCCGGATCAACACCCATCGGAGGTTGAACTGCATTGTTCGGACTGCTCCATGAAAACTCCAGCCTCTTAGGCTGTTGATAGTTACCCAGGGGACCACGGTTGTTGTAGTTCCCTTGGAAATTCCGGTTGCCCTGATTTTGATACCTTGTCCCTTGAATACTTTGGCCCATGGCATAGTTTGCTTCTTCCATATCCTCTTGGATCGGCCCCTCATTAATTGATCGGTACGCGCTGAGATATATCGCTGATTTGCTTTTGTTGGGACTCAAGTAGCTTGTTGATAGATGACAAGCTAGAGACGATCTCATCCTCTCTACTTGTTTTCACCATAGCATGTTCCACCTTAGCTACCTTTCCAAGGACGTAAGTACCTTTAACTCTATCAGTTGGCCAATCTCTCGAATTCATCGAAATATCTTCAAACAACTTCTCGGCCTCTACGGATGACTTAGTAAGCAATGCTCCATTGGAAGAAGCATCTAATAACACACGTGAATCACAGTCCAATCCATTGTAGAATATGCTGATATATTGAGCTTTAGATAGCCCATGTTGAGGACACTTACGAAGCATGTCCTTGAATATGTCCCACGCTTCATGAAACTTCTCTCCACTACCAATATCAAATTGGTTAATGTCTTGCTTCATCTTAAACACCTTCGACGGTGGCATGTATCTCTCCAAGAACTTCAACTTTAATTGCTCCCAGGTAGTACATTCAGCTGCATTGATAGTATCGTACCAATCTCTTGCCTTTTCAGATAATGAGAATTTAAAAAAGAGGATCTTTCTAGCATCTTCATGTTCTCCTGCGTCTTTTTGAGTACTTTCATAGCCCAAGAACTTGTTTAGATGCTGCTACGGATCCTCGAAAGTCCCTTTGGTGAAGGAGTTTCTTTCTATCATGCTAATAAGAGCGGGATGAAGATCGAAATCCGCGTTAGCCCCTCTCGCTCCTAGAAGCCCAAAATTTCCAGCCCCATTATTTTTGAAAACCTCACGGATGGTTAAATTATCCGGATTCGCTGCCATGTCGACTGTCTCTACTTCCAGTTTAACTTCGGTTGTAGCTTCAATCGTTTGCAAAATTTGCCCGTCAACTTCAACTCCAAGGTTAAGAGCTTCAATTGGATCTATGGTCTTGGTCTTACTCTTCTTCTTCTTCTTCTTCTTTTTCGATGATGCTCCAACCTCAGGATTATAGGGTTCAAGTTCACCTTTCTTTGATCTCGTGAGCATACACCTGAAAAGAAATAGAGTTAAAACAGTAAAATAAAGAAAAATAGTCCTAATAAACTAGAAATAACATAATGATATTTTAAGCCGTCCCCGGCAACGGCACCAAAAACTTGATAGGCGTTTTCTCAAAACATAATTTAATCATCAAGTATGAAGGATATCAATCGTAGTTTTGAAGGTGACCCACCGATCGCCCTACCAATCAATTCACCGATTGACCCACCGACTAAGGGTACGATGCACCCTTAGAGCCACCTTCCCGAATCAACTCCCATCCCTCCAGATCTATTAACCTTGCGTAAATCCCCAACGTGGGATCCCACCCCCGAGGGATCATAATGGGTTGATTGGTGACCCACCGATTGCCCTACCGATCAATTCACCGATCGCCCCACCCACTAAGGGTACGATGCATCCCTAGAGCCACACTACAGAGACAAAAACTCCCATCCCCCTGGGTTTATTAACCCGGTGTAAGGCCCCAACACGGGATCCCACCCCTGGGGATCCTAACGGGTTGATGGGTGACCCACCGATCACCCTACCGGAGAATTCACTGATCGCCCCACCGACTAAGGGTACGATGCACCCTTAGAGCCACCTTCCCGAATCAACTTCTATCCCTCCGGGTCTTTTAACCCAGTGTAAGGCCTCAACACGGGACACCCCAAGGGGATTCCAACGGGTTGATCGGTGACCCACCGATCGCCCTACCGATTAATTCACTGATTGCCCCATCGATTAAGGGTACGATGCACCCTTAGAGCCACCTTCCCGAATAAAATCCTATCAATCCGGGTCTATTAACCTAGCGTAAGGCCCCAACATGGGATCCCATCCCTAGGAGATTCCAACGGGTTGATCGGTGACCCACCGATCAATTCACCGATCGTCCCACCGACTAAGGGTACGATGCACCCCTAGAGCCACCGTACCGAGATAAAAACTCCTATCCCTCCCGATCTATGAACCCGGCATAAGGCCCCAATATCGGATCCCACTCCCGCGGGATCCCAATGGGTTGATCACTGACCCACCGATCGCCCTACCGATCAATTCACTGATTGCTCCACCGACTAAGGGAACGATGCACCATAGAGCCACCTTCCCAAATCAACTATCATCTCTCTGGGTCTATTAACCCAGCATAAAGCCCCAACATGGGATCCCATCCTGGGGGAACTAAATGGAGAGTTCGGTGACCCACCGATAAATTTACTGATCTTCCCACCGACTAAGGGTACAATGCACCCCTAGACCCACTCTACAGAGTCATAAACTCCCATTCCTATGGGTTTATTAACCCGGTGTAAAGGCCCCATCATGGGATCACACTCTGTGGGATCCCAACGGGTTGATCGGTGACTCACCAATTGCCATACCGATCAATTCACCGATCTTCCCACTGACTAAAGGTACGATGCACCCATAGAGCCACCCTACCGAGACAAAAACTCCCATCCCTCTGGGTCTATTAACTCGACAAAAGTCCCCAACATGGGATTCCACCCCCGGGGAATCCCAACTGGTTGATCGGTGATCCACCGATCGCCCTACCGATCAATTCACAGATTACCCCACCGACTAAGGGTACAATGCACCATTAGAGCCACCTTATCAAATCAACTCCCATCCCCCCGGGTCTATTCACTCGACATAAGCCCTAAAGCTGGATCTCACCCCAGGGAAATCCCAACAGATTGATCGGTGACCAACCGATCGCCCTACCGATCAATTCACAGATCACCCCACCGACTAAGGGTACGATGCACCCTTAGAGCCACCTTCTTGGATCAACTCTCATCTCTCCGGGTTGATTAACCGGGCGTAAGGCCCCAATACGGGATTCCATCCCTAGGAAATCCCAACGGATTGATCGGTGATACATCGATCACCCTACCGAACAATTCATCGATTGCACCACCGACTAAGGGTACGATGCACCCATAGGGTCACCTTCCCGAATAAAACCCCATCAATCCGGGTCTATTAACTCGGCGTAAAGCGCCACATGGGATCCCACCCTTGGGGGATCCCAACGGATTGATCAGTGACCCACCGATCACCGTACCGATTAATTCAACGATCGTCCCACCGATTAAGGGTACGATGCACCCCTAGAGCCACCCTACAGAGACAAAAACACCTATCCCTCCTGGTCTATTTACCCGGCGTAAGGCCCCAACATAGGATCCCACCCCCAGGGGATCCTAACGGGTTGATCGGTGACCCACCGATAGCCCTACCGATCAATTCACCGATCGCCCGATCGACTAAGGGTACGATGTACCCCTAGAGCCATCCTACTGAGATAAAATCTCCAATCCCACCGAGTCTATTAACCTGGCGTAAGATCCCAATGTGGGATCCCACCACCAGGAGATCCCAATGGGTTGATTGGTGACCCACCGATCGCCCTACCGATCAATTCACCGATTGCCCCACCGACTAAGGGTACGATGCACCCTTAGAGCCACCTTCCCGAATCAACTTCCATCCTTCTGGGTCTATTAACCTGGCATAAAGCCCCAACACGGGATCCCACCCCCAGCGGATCGTAATGGGTTGATCGGTAGCCCACCGATCGGACTGCCGAACAATTCACCGATCGCCCCACCCACTAAGGGTACGATGCATCCCTAGAGTCACACTACTGAGACAAAAACTCCCATCCCTCTTGGTTTATTAACCCGGCGTAAGGCCCTAATGTGGGATCCCACCCCTGGGGATCCCAACGGGTTGATGGGTGACCAACCGTTAGCCCTACCGAACAATTCACTGATCGCCCCACCGACTAAGAGTATGATGCACCCCAAGAGCCACCCTATCGAGACAAAAACTCCAATCCCTATGGGTTTATTAACCCGGTGTAAGTCCCCAACCCAGGATCCCACACCCGGGGGATCCCAACGGGTTGATCGGTGACCCACCGATCGCCCTACCGTTCAATTCACCGATTGTCCCACCGACTAAGGGTACGATGCACCCTTAGAGCCACCTTCCCGAATAAAATCCTATCAATCTGAGTCTATTAACCTGGTGTAAGTCCCCAACATGGGATCCCACCCCTGGGGGATCCCAAAGGGTTGATCGATGACCCACCGATCGCCCAACCGATTAATTCACCGATCTCCCTACCGACTAAGGGTACGATGCACCCCTATAGCTACCATACCGAGATAAAAACTTTTATCCCTTTGGGTCTATGAACCTGGCGTAAGGCCCCAACACCGGATCCCACTCCTGGAGAATCCCAACGGGTTGATCACTGACCCACCGATCACCCTACCGATCAATTCACCAATCGCCCTACCGATTAAGGGTACGATGCATCCCTAGAGCCACCATACAGAGACAAAAACACCTATTCCTCCTGGTCTATTTACCTAGCGTAAGGCCCCAATATGGGATTCCACCACCGGGGGATCCCAATGGGTTGATCGGTGACCCACCGATTGCCCTACCGATAAATTCACCAATCGCCCCATCGACTAAGGGTACGATGCACCCCTAGAGCCACCCTACCAAGACAAAAACTCACATTCCTCTGGGTCTATTAACCTCGTGTAAGGCCCCAACACCGGATCACACCCCGGAGGATCCCAATGGGTTGATCGGTGACCCACCGATCATCCTACCGATCAATTCATCGATTGCACCACCGACTAAGGATATAATGCACCCTTAGAGCCACCTTACCGAATAAAATCCCATCCATCCGGGTCTATTAACCTAGTGTAAAGCCCCAACATGGGATTCCATACTTGGGGGATCCCAAGGGGTTGATCGGTGACCCACCGATAGCCCTACCAATCAATTTACCGATCGCCTGATCGACTAAGGGTACGATGCACCCCTAGAGCCATCCTACTGAGACAAAATCTCCAATCGCACTGAGTCTATTAACCCGGCGTAAGATCCCAATGTGTGATCCCACCATCGGGAGATCCCAATGGGTTGATTGGTGATCCACCGATCGCCCTAGCGATCAATTCACCGATTGCCCCACCGACTAAGGGTACGATGCACCCTTAGAGCCACCTTCCCGAATCAACTCCCATCCTTCTGGGTCTATTAACCTGGCGTAAAGCCCCAACATGGGATCCTACCCCCAGCGGATCGTAATGGGTTGATCGGTAGCCCACCGATCGGACTACCGAACAATTCACCGATCGCCCCACCCACTAAGGGTATGATGCATCCCTAGAGTCACACTACTGAGACAAAAAACTGTCATCCCTCTTAGTTTATTAACCCGGCGTAAGGCCCCAATGTGGGATCCCACCCCTGGGGATCCCAACGGGTTGATGGGTGACCAACCGATAGCCCTACCGAACAATTCACTGATCGCCCCACCGATTAAGTATACGATGCACCCCAAGAGCCACCCTATCGAGACAAAAACTCCAATCCCTATGGGTTTATTAACCCGGTGTAAGTCCCCAACCCAGGATCCCACACCCGGAGGATCCCAACAGGTTGATCGGTGACCCACCGATCACCCTACCATTGAATTCACCGATTGTCCCACCGACTAAGGGTACGATACACCCTTAGAGCCACCTTCCCAAATAAAATCCTATCAATCCGGGTCTATTAACTTGGTGTAAGTCCCCAACATGGGATCCCACCCCTGGGGGATCCAAAAGGGTTGATCGATGACCCACCGATTGCCCAACCGATCAATTCACCGATCGCCCCACCGACTAAGGGAACGATGCACCCCTATAGCTACCATACCGAGATAAAAACTTTTATCCCTTTGGGTCTATGAACCTGGCGTATGGCCCCAATGCCAGATCCTACTCCCGGGGAATCCCAACGGGTTGATCACTGACCCACCGATCACACTACCGATCAATTCACCAATCGCCCCACCGATTAAGGGTACGATGCATCCCTAGAGCCACCCTACAGAGATAAAAACACCTATCCCTCCTGGTCTATTTACCCGGCGTAAGGCCCTAATATGGGATCCCACCACCGGGGGATCCCAGTGGGTTGATCGGTGACCCACCGATCGCCCTACCGATCAATTCACCAGTTGCCCCATCGACTAAGGGTACGATGCACCCCTAGAGCCACCCTACCAAGACAAAAACTCACATTCTTCTGGGTCTATTAACCTCGTGTAAGGCCCCAACGCCGGATCACACCCCCAGAGGATCCCAACGGGTTGATCGGTGACCCACCGATCACCCTACCGATCAATTCATCGATTGCACCACCGACTAAGGATATAATGCACCCTTAGAGCCACCTTACCGAATAAAATCCCATCCATCCGGATCTATTAACCCAGTGTAAAGCCCCAACATGAGATCCCAACGGGTTGATCGGTGACCCACCGATCGCCCAACCGATCAATTCACCAATCACCCCATTGACTAAGGGTATGATGCACCCCTAGAGCCACCCTATCGAGACAAAATCTCACATTCCACCGGGTGTATTAACTTGGCGTAAGGCCCCAACACTGGATCCTACCCCCGAGGGATCCCAATGGGTTGATCTATAATCCACCAATCGCCATACTGATCAATTCACCTATTGCCCCACTGACAAAGGGTACGATGCACCCTTAGAGCCACCTTCTCGAATCTACTCACATCCCTCCGGGTCTATTAACCTGGCGTAAGGACCCAACGTGAGATCCCACTCTTGGGGGATCCCAACAGGTTGATCGGTGACCCACCGATCGCCCTATCGATTAATTCACCGATCGCCCAACCTACTAAGGGTACGATGCACTCCTAGAGCCATCCTACTGAGACAAAAACTCCAATCCCTCTGAGTTTATTAACCCAGCGTAAGGCCCTAACGCAGGATCCCAACACTGGGGGATCCCAATAGGTTGATCGGTGACCTACCGATCGCCCTACTGATCAATTCACCGATCGCTCCACCCTCTAAGACTACGATGCATCCCTAGAGCCACACTACCGAGATAAAAACTCCCATCCCTCTGGGTTTATTAACTCGGCATAAGGCCCCTAAGCAGGATCCCACCCCTGGGGATCCCAACGAGTTGATGGGTGACCCATCGATCGCCCTACAGAATAATTCACTGATCGCCCCACCGACTAAGGGTACGATGACCCCAAGAGCCACCCTATCGAGACAAAAACTCCCATCCCTCCTGGTCTATTACCCGGTGTAAGGCCCTAATGCGGGATCCCACACTCGGGGGATCCCAACGGGTTGATCGGTGACCCACCTATCGCCCTACCGATCAATTCACCAATTGCCCCACCTATTAAGGGTACGATGCACCCTTAGAGCCACCTTCCCAAATAAAATCCTATCAATCCGGTTATATTAACCTGGCATAAGGTCCCAACATGGGATCCCACCCCTGGGGATCCTAACGAGTTGATCGGTGACCCACTCATCTCCTTACTGATAATTCACCAATCACTCCACCGATTAAGGGAACGATGCACCCCTAGAGCCACCGTACCGAGATAAAAACTCTTATCCCTTCGGGTCTATGAACCCGGTGTAAGGCACCAGTGTGGGATCCCACTTACGGTGGATCCAAGCGTGTTGATCACTAACCCACCGATCGCCCTATCGATCAATTCACCGATCGCCCTACCGACTAAGGGTACGATGTACCCTTAGAGCCACCTTCCCGAATCAACTCTCATCCCTCCGGGTCTATTAACCCAGCATAAAGCCCTAACATGGGATCCCACCCCCGGGGGATCTAAACGGGATGATCGGTGATCCACCGATCGCCCTACCGATCAATTCACTGATCGCCCCACCGACTAAGGACGATGCACCCCTAGAGCCACCCTACCGAGACAAAAACTCCCAACTCTCTGGGTTTATTAACTCGGCGTAAGGTGATGCGTTTTTTCTTTGCATGCAAAATTAATCCCCAAGTAATAATGATATCAATTATAGCTTAGCAAGCGACCAAGTGAATATCGAACCCAAGGGATGGCGTCTTATCAATTTAATTATTAACTAAATTAACTAAGACAAGACAATAAGATTTTGAGGTTGATTATCTAATAACTAATATGCTGAAAATTAAATAACAAATAAAATAAAATATCACTCGAAGAATACGAAAGTGGATTAAGTAGGAGAATGGGTAGCTCAAGGATAATTCAGTTTCACTCATTAATCTCCCTTTCGTGTGTTGATGTCCAACTCTACCTTGTGGAATAATGATGCATCACTAAGCCATGTATATCTACTCTATAGACAGAAGTAAACATGTGTATAACACGTGTGAATAACCTCGGAGCAAGAGATATAATTCCACCCTCCTTTTTAGGTACTATCAGTATCAATTATTTTCCTAGCCAATTGATACTCTAACCCGATATGATCTCCCTTTATAGGTATTATGAAATTATCCTCTTTATCCTACTTATTAACACGAATTCTCAATTCAATTAATAAGTATTTATATATGATAGTTCTAATGAAGCTTCGGAGTCCCCTCACTTAGAATCATAACATAGAATCCTGCTCTGCAGTGAACGCACTCAATCAATAACAAGATATGTATTCAGACTCTACATAACAATTAATGATGCACAAAACAACCATGAGTATGGATTAAAAACACACAATCTTATATAAAATAAACCACAAGTAGTGTTGTACGGAGTTTACACATGAAAGTTCAATTAATTGTTAAAAACATTCACAACCCTAGTTCTACCAAAAAGGCTCTAGCCCATGGTGTTGTAGGAAACACACATGGGGGTTGGATAGATCTTACCCGTAGTCTGGAAAATACAAGATAAATTTGGAAGCAAACAAAACCCTAGATGTGGCGTCGTCGCGTCCTTCTCCATCTTGAATTCTCCTCTAGTTCTCCTTTTGATTCCACAGACGAATCTTCAAAGTGATGGATGGATGGAGGAAAGGATGTAGATGATGGTTGGGGGTGATCCCCCCTAGAGGGGTGTAGTATTGTTGTGGCCTCTCTCCTGTCCAATATGATTTTTCAATGAATAACAATGTGATCTACACCCCTTTTTATACTTATGAGCTCTCCTTGTAGGTCTTGGAAAGGTCCCAAATTTAGGCATATGTCAAATTTGATAAGAGACATGCGTTAAATTTGGTAAAAGAGATCGGAATTAAATAAGGAAAGAAATATAAGGAGATAAATAAGGTAATTTTCGGAAAATCTCGAAAATTCTCGCAAATAGCTACGCGACTTCACGATTCTGAGCATAACTTCCTCGTCCAACCTCCAATTTGAGTGGTTTTTACGCTCACGTGATCCTCTTTTTCTTGGCTTTCTCTGAATGTAAGGATCTCACCAAAACTCTAACATTTGAAGGTGTAACAAGTTATGTAAAGTGGAACAGTCGTTCTGAGTAGAAACAGCTTGATCGGTGACCCAACGATTGCCCTACCGATCAATTCACCGATCGCCCTATCGATTAAGGGTACGATCCACCCCTAAAGCCACCCTACCAAGAAAAAAGTTCCCATTCCTCAAGTCTATTAACCCAACATAAGGCCCCAATGCTGGATCCCACCCCTTGGGAATCCCAACGGGTTGATCTGTGGCCTCCGATCGCTACTGATCAATTCACCGATCACCCAATCGACTAAGGGTACGATGTACCCCTAGAGCCATCCTACCGAGATAAAAACTCAAATCCCTCGAAGTCTATTAACCCAGCATAAGGCCCCAACATGGGATTCTACCACCGGGGGATCCCAACAGGTTGATTGGTGACCCACCGATCGCCCTACCGATCAATTCACCGGTTGCCCCACCGACTAAGGGTACGATGCACCCTTAGATCCACCTTCTGGAATCAACTCCCACCCCTCCAGGTCTATTAACCTGGCATAAATCCCCAACACGGGATCCCACCCCCGGGGGATCCTAATGGGTTTATCGGTGATCCACCGATCGCCCTACCGATCAATTCACCGATCGCCCCACCCGCTTAGGGTACGATGCACCCCTAGAGCCACTCTACCGAGACAAAAACACCCATCTCTCTGGGTTTATTAACCCGGTATAAGGCCCCAACACAGGATCCCACCCTGGGGAATCCCAACGGGTTGATGGGTGACCCACCAATCGCCCTACCGAACAATTCACTGATTGCCCCACCGACAAAGGGTACGATGCACCCCAAGAGCCATCCTATCGAGATAAAAACTCCCATCCCTCCGGGTCTATTAACTCGGTGTAAAGGCCCAACGTGGGATCCCACACCTGGTGGATTCCAACAGGTTGATCGGTGACCCACCAATCGTCCTACCGATCAATTCACCAATTGCCCCACCGACTAAGGGTAAGATGCAAACTTAGAGCCACCTTCCCGAATCTACTTCTATCCCTCCGGGTCTATTAACCCAGTGTAAGACCCAACACAGGACCCCACCCCTAGGAGAGTCCAACAGGTTGATCGGTGACCCACAGATCGTCCTACTGATCAATTCACCAATTGTCCCACCGTCTAAGGATACGATGCACCCTTAGAGCCTCCTTCCCAAATAAAATCCTATCAATCCGAGCCTATTAACCCGTCTAAAGGCCCCAACACAGGATCCCACCCCTGGGGGATCCTAACAGGTTGATCGGTGACCCATCGATCGCCCTACCGGTCAATTCACGATCGTCCCACCGACTAATGGTACGATACTCCCCTAGAGCCATCGTACCGAGACAAAACTATTATCCCTCTGGGTCTATGAACCCGATGTAGGGCCCCAACGCAGGATCCCACTACCGGGGGATCCCAACGGGTTTATCGGTGACCCACCGATCGCTCTTAGAGCCACTTTCTTGAATCAACTCTCATCCCTCCGGGTCTATTAACCTAGCATAAAGTGCCAAAATTGGATCCCACCCCCCGGGGGATCTAAACGGGTTGATCGGTGACCCACCGATTGCCCTACCGATCAATTCACTGATCGCCCCACCGACTAAGGGTACGATGCACCCCTATAGCCACCCTACCGAGACAAAAACTCCCATTCTTCCAGGTTTATTAACTCGGCGCAAGGCCCCAATATGGGATCCCACAGGGTTGATCGGTGACCCACCGATTGCCCTACCGATCAATTAACCGATCTTCCCACAGACTAAGGGTACGATGCACCCATAGAGCCACCCTACCGAGACCAAAACTCCCATCCCTCCAGGTCTATTAACCCGGCGTAAGGCCCCAATGCAGGATCCCACCCCCGGGGGATCCCAACGGGTTGATTTGTGATCCACCGAATGCCCTACCGATCAATTCACCGATTGCCCCACCGACTAAGGGTACGATGCACCCTTAGAGCCACCTTCCCTAATCAACTCCCATCCCTCCGGGTCTATTAACCCGGCGTAAGGCCCCAACGCTGGATCTAACCCCAGGGGAATCCCAACGGGTAGATCGATGACCCACCGATCGCCCTATCGATCAATTCACCGATCGCCCCACCGACTAAGGGTATGATGCACCCTTAGAACCACCTTCTCGAATGAACTTCCATCCTACCGGGTCTATTAACCTAGCGTAAGGCCCTAACGCGGGATCCCAATGGGTTGATCGGTCAAGTAGGAGAATAGGTAGCTCTAGGGTAATCCAGTTTCACTCATTAATTTCCCTTCCATGTGTTGGTGTCTGACTCTGCCTTGTGGAATATGGACAGATCACTAAACAATGCATATCTACTCTATAGACACAAGTTAACATGCCTGTAACACGTGTGAATAACCTCGGAGCAAGAGATATAATTTCACCCCCATTTCTAGGTACTATCAGTATCAATTATTTCCCTTTAGGATTGGTACTCTAACCCGATATGATCTCCCTTTATAGGTACTATAAAATTATCCTCTGTATCCTACTTATTAACCTGAATTCAATTCAATTAACAAGTATTCATATAAGATAGTTCTAATAAGACTTTGGAATCCCTTCACTTAGAATTATAACATAAAACCCTGCTCAACAGTGAACGCACTCAACTACATAACGATTATTGATGCACAAAACAACTATGAGTATGGATTAAAAAAGCACAATCTTATATAAAATAAACCCACAAGTAGTGTTGTACGGAGTTTACACATGGAAGTTCAATTAACTAGATAAAAGCTTCACAACCCTAGTTTAACCAAAAAGGCTCTAGTCCATGATGTTGTGAAGAAATTAGAAAATGAATAACCCCTAGATGTGGCATCATCGTGTCCTTCTCGCTCTTGAATTCTCCTCTTGATTCTCCTCTTGATTCCACAATCGAATCTTCAAAGTGATGGATGGATGGAGGAAGAGATGTGGATGATGGTTGGGGTGTGATCCCCCCTTGTGGGTTGTTGTATGTTGTGGCCTCTCTTCTTCTCTCTTGTTGTTGTGTTCTCCCCTTCTTTTGTGGCTTTATAGACCTCCTTTTATACTTGTAATCACGTCTCCTAGGCTAGGAATGGGCTTCCTTAATTATTCCACTCGTTTAGGCCTCGAAAATATGGATTTGGTAAGTTCCCGAAGCATGGTTCGACCTCACAAATAGGTCAAACCACCCCTCCAGGTCGAACCGAGGTCGAATCACCCTTCTGGAAGCCCCAGGTGCTTGGTTCGACCAGCCCAACAGGTCGAACCAGCATGTCGTGGTCGAACCAGCTCTTTTTTCATCCGGTTCGACCTTGGTTCGACCTCACAAATAGGTCGAACCGACCTTCCCAGGTCGAACCGGTCGGAATCAGCTTGCGCAGTCTCACCGTTTCGAGTATAACTTCCACATCCAAACTCTGAATTGAGTGATGTTTACGCTCACGTGATCCTCTCTTCCTAGTATTTCTATCCATATAAAGAACTCACAAAAACTCCAATAATTGAATCTGTAACAAGCCATGGAATGTAACACATCTGTTCTGTTCGGAACAGCTCACGCGATGTCACCACTTTGCTCATAACTTCCACGTTCGGACTTCAATGATGGTGTTCTTTATGCCAAAACGACCCTCTCTTTAGTGGCTTTCCAACCATGTATCACACTACTAGTTTTGAACTCCACATAAATACAGAATAATTATTAAAGTTGGACATATGTTTTCAGCATTCTTGCACAAATTGCACATTTTCTCTAACTTTGCACTTTTGGCCCTTTTTCCACCTAAAACGCAACAAAACACCTCAAGTGCACCTTTTTCTCACATATAATGAATATAAGACCATTGTGCTAATATATAACAAGAATTTCCATCAAAAAGGTGTTAGATTGGACACTTAAACACGCTTATTTTTACTCTCATCAGGATCCCACCCCTTGGGGATCCCAACGGGTTGATCGGTGACCCATCGATCGCCCTACCGATCAATTAACCGATTGCACCACCGACTAAGGGTACGATGCACCGTTAGAGCCACCTTTTTGAATAAAATCCCATCCATCCAGGTCTATTAACCTGACGTAAAGCCCCAACATGGGATCCCACCCTTGGGGGATCCCAACGGGTTGGATCGCCCTAACGATCAATTCATCGATCGCCCCATGGAGACACCCCTAGAGCCACCCTATAGAGACAAAAACACCTATCCCTCCGGGTCTGTTAACCCGGCGTAAGGCTCCAACATGGGATTCCACCCCCTAGGGATCCCAAAGGGTTGATCAGTGACCCACCGATCACCCTACCGATCAATTCACTGATCGCCACATCGACTAAGGGTATGATGCACCCCTAGAGCCACCTTATCGAGACAAAAACTCCCATTCCTCCAAGTCTATTAACCCAGCGTAAGGCCCCAACACTGGATCCCACCCCCAGGGGATCAAAAACGGGTTGATCGGTGACCCACCGATTGCCCTACCGATCAATTCACTGATCGCCCAACCGACTAAGGGTACGATGCACCCCTAGAGCCATCCTACTGAGACAAAAACTCCAATCCCTCCGAGGCTATTAACCCGGCGTAAGGCCCCAATACGGGATCCCACCACCGGGGGATCCCAACGGGTTGATTGGTGACCCACCGATCGCCCTACCGATTAATTCACCGATTGCTCCACCGACTAAGGGTACGATGCACCCTTAGAACCACCTTCCCGAATCAACTCCCATCCCTCCGGGTCTATTAACCTAGTGTAAAGCCCCAACATGGGATCCCACCCTCGGGGGATCCTAATGGGTTGATCGGTGACCCATCGATCGCCCTACCGATCAATTCACCGATTGCCCCACCCACTAAGGGTACGATGCACCCCTAGAGCCACCCTACCGAGACAAAAACTCCTATCCCTCTTGGTTTATTAACTTGGCGTAAGGCCCCAATGCGGGATCCCACCCCTGGCGATCCTAACGGGTTGATGGGTGACCCACCGATCGCCCTACCGAACAATTCATTGATCGCCCCACCAACTAACGGTACGATGCACCCCAAGAGCCACCCTATCGAGACAAAAAATCCCATCCCTCTGGGTCTATTAACCCGGTGTAAGGCCCCAACACGGGATCCCATACTCGGGGGATCCCAACAGGTTGATCGGTGACCCACTGATCGCCCTACTGATCAATTCACCGATTGCCCCACCGACTAAGGGTACGATGCACCCTTATACCACCACTACAAGAAATTTGACAAATGGCGACGACAAAATTTGTCATTAAAATTGATTTTTTCGTCATATTAAATTTTTAATAACAAAATTTGAGCGTCACAAAGATCGTCACAGTATGTGCGTCGTATTAGGTATATGCGACGATATTTAAATTCATCACGGAATGTTATTCTTTTATGACAAAAATACATTCTGTCACCTTATGTTTTAATCTAAAGTGATGAATAAACCGTCATAATTTTCATCTCATTTTCCTCATGAAATGTATTATTTCATTACTAAAAGTTGTATTTAACATGACGATTACGTTTTATTGTAACTAAAAATTCGAATTATTGCGATGATTTTCTCTATAGTATCAATCTCATATATTATTTATGACGCTTTTACCGTCACATTTAAACCATCTTTATTGTCATTTCTAACATATTTCATCGTGAAAAGTTTAAACAAAATGACAAAGTGAAAGCTTTATATAATGACGACATAATTTGTCACTATACAGAAAGATATTAAGACAAAATATTTATTGTCATTAGAATATGTGAAAATAGTGACAACAACTTTATTATCATCTTTAACATATTTCGTCGTGAAAAGTTTAAACAATAATAACAAAATGAAAGCCTTATATAACGACGACATAATTTATCACTAAAAAGTAGTAAGATATTAAGATAAAATATTTATTGTCGTTAAAATATATGAAAATAGTGACAACTTATCTTCGTTGTAAACATATATATTATTAGTGACGATATAAAATCTTGTCATTCAAAAAAAATATAATAACGATAAATTTTTGTCACTGATAGTAATATATAATGAAAAATTATATCGTCATATCATAGATTAATCATATGATGACGAAATATTTTCTCACATTCATATGCTAATCAGACTAATATTTTGGTGACGAATGAGTTCTCATTATTTATTTATATATATATATATATGTATATATATATATAATACCAATTCATTTATTTTCAATATTAAATTACATTTATTCACTAATTTCAAATACATTTTGGAGTTTAATTGTACAAAGTATACATCAAAGTATAAAAATACAAGATTTATAAAAGTCACCCCCCTAATGAGAACCATGCAATGTCTAGTCTAGATACAAGCAACTAAAATTAGTTGAATGAGAAATTTAAAAACCTACGCTCCGTAGTATATCAAACAATAGTGGAAACCAGCAACAAGTTGTATATGAGAATCTACGCAGTTTGTAGTATAATTTCAGAGTCAGCTGTCGACCACAACATCGTTAGTCGACACAAGGATGCATCATTACTTGCCCTCCAAACACAGTAAAGTTGTGAACACTATAAAAAAAAGTAGGAGTCTGAAACTGGCTCAATAAGTCCAACCTTCCAGCTAGTCCACAGCAAAACATAAAACTTGAAAATTCCGGCATAAGAAATGGATGTCCTAGTACAAAAGTGTAAAGCACAAAATGAAATCCAAAGCTGAAAAGAACTAAACCTTACAAAATCAAAAAAATATCCAATCTACCCAACTTCTAGTAAAGCACACACAAGAAAACAACAAACAACCAGCACAAGAGCAATAGAGTACCCAAGCACAACAGAACAAACAATTAAATTCTAGCAAGGAATCCATATATAACAGACAAAGGGGTTACTTTTTCAATCATTCACTTTTGGTATCTTATTAATTAAGTAAACCCCATGATGAGCCGTCGTTGTACTCTCAAAATATTTTTTATTTCCAACTTACTAAAATACTTAGTATAATGGTAAGTAGGGTCATTTCCTAAGAGAGTAAAATGAATTTTAATTAAATTAAAGTGTTGTAAACAATAAAATAAATAAGGGGGGGGGGTTGTTGAAGTGACAAATATGAAAATAACAAGAGTAATGAATTAATTTAAAATTTAAATGACAAAAATAGATAGAAGCTTAGATATTAACAAAAGGTAAAAGCTTAGTTTAGGATATTGATCCCCTCCCATTTAATAATTTAATTAATTACCGGAATTAAACATATAGTCTAATGTACAAACTCAAATCCCTAGGTTGACGGCACGACCAATCAACCCGAATGTTCTTATGTTCATCAACTAGGGTACGACCACTAAATTGAACTATCTACGAGTGACCCTATGGATTCTAACTCATAGATGCATGAAAACTCTAAACATAGAATTACTAGGCTATGAAAACCGGCTAGGAATCATACAACCTAGATCCTATTACACCTAGAGGGAACAACCTCTATTTGTTACTTAATCCAATTCCCACAACAATTACGGATTGTAGTTCATAGAATAACATTCGGTTGTAAAATAATCAAATAGTTGATCAAGCTAAATTAATTATCAAACAACCTTTAAGAACATCAAAGCATGTAATAGAATAAACTTGCACAAAAGATTCAATATAAAACCCTTAATAATTCATAAAACTATCAACGGGAGGTTCACAAAATCCTAAACTAGAGAAAAGAAACTAGCCACACATGTTCGAAATGAAAATAAAATTTAAATATCAAAACCGTAGATTATTGGTGACGATCTTGATCTTGCTGCTGCTGCTCGTTCTCCTCTTCTTGCTTTATTTGATGATGCTGCTGCTGCTGCAAGCTTCAATTGCAGCTCACTCCCCCTCTTCTTTCTTGATTGTGTTGTGTGTTTTGTGTTGTAGAGATATCTTGTGAATGGTAGAGCTGCCCCCCTTTTATAGTAGTTTCAAAGATGCTTTGTTGGTGGAGGAATCATGGAGAAAGCATCCATCATTCATTTAACAAATGATATGGAAGGTGGTGATGAGTCATGAAGGCATCATTCTTGCATAAAACAAATGTTCTTGTAGGTGGAGATGCTTTCACATCACTTTCATCTCCATTTTTAATGAAAGTAGATGGATGTTGAAGTTTCTCCAAGAATCAAAGAATCAAATGTTTGTTGAGGGTTGTTTTTAGCTGTATGGTAGGTAGTTTGAAGTGGAATTATCGGTAGTTGAGAAATGGTGGTTGAAAACATACGTTTTGGCAAGGCAGTGGCATCATTCGACCTGCTGGAAGGCCATTCGACCAGGCTTGATGGTCGAATAGAGGTCGAATGCCGTGATCAGAATAGGCCTTCGAGCACACTTTGATCAAAATGAGCTCATTCGACCTGCTGGAAGTCTATTCGACGAGGCCTGCTGGTCGAATGGAGGTCGAATGCAGTGTCGGTAATTGTCCAGCAGTGCCATTCGACCACGACGTGCATAATTCGACCTTCAAGCTTGGTCGAATGAAGGTCGAATGGGCTTGCTCTTTCTTCAGCAGCTTCATTCGACCACGACATCCCCACTTCGACCTGAGCTCAAAGTCGAAGTGAGGTCGAATTGGCGTGCTGTTCTCCCAGAAGCTTGGTTCGACTTCGACAAGCTTGATTCGACCTCTTTTGGTCGAATCGAAGTCGAACCAGGTTGAATTGCTTGGTTTTGATGTCTTTTTGTCCTCCAAAGTTTGTTCTAGCCATATCAATGCATTTGGGACTTAGAGTACACCAATTCGACTTCCAAAATGTGTTCCGAAACAACGAATCTTTCCCACAAAAACAGCCTGTTTTACACCAAATTTAAATAATCAAAGCTCTTACTTTCTAAAGACAAGATAAGTCATATAAGCACCCAATTAGCTCATAATCGAATCAAATAGACATGAATTTCAACCAAATAAATGTGCTAAAATATGACTGATCACCCCACAAATTTCTAATCACGAAGTTACATCATATTTAATTTCTTGGAATGGAAGACCACAACAGAATTCTTCAATGGGGTTGTTCTAGCATACCAGAAATTGTTTTAGTCATAGAATTCTTAGCTCAAAGATCTTATAAATCTTTTTGACTAACTGCAAACATACAACAATTAGTTTCTTATTATCCCAACAACTTACATCTCTATGTTGGTTAAATTTGTACCCTATTCCTTGTATTTCTATAAATTAAGCATTAAAAAAACTTGATAACTTGGACTTTGATTACTTGTACACATTATAACTTACCCAATTGCTTACGAAGTTAAATATTACCTTAGCTGTTACGAAGAGTACCTTTCCAGTAATATTTGCAGTAGTTTTGTTGTTCGCCATCTCTTGCCTGTTGGAATTCTATTGGTAGACGGTTCTCCCTTGTACTTGAGCCAGTTAAGATAGTGATGCTTTGGCAAAAACCTAATTTAGTTCTACCTGATACTCAAAAAAAAAATTAAGGAAAATAAGTTTAATTTGAAATTCAGAAAAACATCTAATCAACAATATAAAATCAAGAAACATTTTATACTTACAAATTCAATAAAAATGTGCTTCCAATTGGCCACAAATTACATTTAGTGTTAAAAACTATCCTAAATGGGTTCCCAGTTTAATCAGCTACTCTTCATTCCCATGGTAGATTCCTCAAATGGATAACCTTAGATGGAGGTTGGGTGAACCAAAACTGCTTGAGATTATTGCAGATCATCATAGCATAGGATGACCAAATTAATTAGCACAATAACTATTAAAAAAATACATATTACTACTTCCAGGAAAATTAAAGTCAAGCAAAATCAACTCAACAGGACAAAAAAATAAAGTATAAAACCTCTTGCTTATTTCTTTGCAAGGCTGCAGGATCATTTTTATGAATAATCTCATACGAGACGAGAATGACATCCTTTAGAGGGCAAGGAGGTTCTACAACCTTACCAGATAGACACATACATACATACATACATACTTTGCAAAGAATATATTCGACTACATCAGAATCCACATCTTTACCTTGGCAACAAAAAATCAGCAAAAAATAGTTGAGTTTAAAAAAACAAATAATAAACATATTATCAGCAGAACCCCTATTTTTACCAATTACTCAAAAACAAGCCTTGGTCGAATAGCCTCCATCGTGGTTGAATAGCACAACTGGACACTGCCGACACCTCATTCGACACTCATTCGATCTGCCTTCGACATGAAGTCAGGTCGAATGACATCAAGCATGCTCGAATGATGCCCGAATGACCATTTTTCCACGCCATTCGACCTGCCATTTGACTTGAAGTCAGGTCGAATAAGCTTCAGTTTGGTCGAATGATGCCTCTGACTTATAGAACAGACTGGTTTCTTCAATTATTCAACCACCATTGGTTAGTTACCGACGTTCACCTACAATCTACCTTCCATATAGCAAAGAAACAACACTCAACAATATTTGATTCCTTGTGATTCTTGGAGAAGCATCAAACAACCATCTTCTTTCATTAAAAATGAAGATGAAAGTGATGTGAAAACAACTCTACCTACAAGATCACTTGTTTTATGCATGGAAGATGCTTTCAATGACTCACCACCACCTGCCAATGCATTTGTTTATGAATGGAAGATGCCTTCTTCATCATTTAAGCCACCAACAAGGCATCCATGGGAGCACTATATAAAGGGCAGCAACATACATCCGAAAATACACCATATATACACTCCATTCCATATAATAATCTCTCCCATTTCACACACACAAGAGAGGCTGTAAGAGCTTGCAGCAGCAGCAGCAACGTAGGGAGTTGGAAGAAAGCAAGAAGGAGAGGAAGAAGAGCTCAACAAGGAGATCCAAGTGTGATCAACTCAACTTGATCTTGTTGGAAATTCATGTTTGCTCAAGTAAGATCATTTCACTTCACCATGGTTGATCTTCAATCAATCATGGAGTAGAGCCTCTTAGGTAGTTCTAGGATTATGAAGGTTTAAGGATTTAATTTATCTTTCGTGTGTAAAAATGCCGTACAACACTACTTGTGATTTAGTTTATATAAGATTGCTCGTTTTTAATCCATACTCACAGTCGTTTTGTGCATCGTTAATCGTTGTGTAGAGTCTGAATACATAACATGATTATCGATTGAGTACGTTCACTGCTGAGCAGGATTTTTTGTTATAATTCTAAGTGAAGGGATTCCGAAGTTTTATTAGAACTATCTTATATAAATATTTGTTAATTGAATCATAGCGTATTCGAGTTAACAAGTAGGACAAAGAGTATAATTCTATAGTACCTATAAAGGGAGATCATATCGGGTTAAAGTACCAAACCTAGGGGGAAATAATTGATACTGATAGTACCTAGAAAGGGGGGTGGAATTATATCTCTTGCTCTGAGGATATTCACACGATGCATACGTATATCTACTTGTGTCTATAGAGTAGAAATGCATGGTTTAGTGATGCGTTCATAAATCACAAGGCAGAGTCGGGTAATATCACATGAAAGACGAGTTAATGAATTAAACTAGATTATCTTAGAACTACTTACCTTCTTAATTGCTTACAACTTCACTATCATTGCTGCTATTTATCATTTATTATTATTTATTTAAAAACAATTATTTTTATTCAATTACAAAAACCTCCATCATATAATTCACAACATAGTCTTGATTAACTAGAATATAATCAATTTGATATTTATCCGTCCTTTGGGTTCGATATTCACTTGGTCACCTTTTGATACTACAATAGATACCCTTAACCTTGGGGATTAATATTGTGCGCTGAAAAAGCGACGATCACCCACCCACTCAAGGTACGATGCACCCCTAGAGCCACCCAACCGAGACAAAAACAACCATCTCTCTGGGTTTATTAACTCGGCGTAAGTCCCCAACGCGGGATCCCACCCCTGAGATCCCAACAGGTTGATCGGTGACCCACCGATCGCCCTACTAATCAATTCACCCATTGCCCCCCATCTAAGGATACCATGCACCCTTATAGCCGCCTTCCAGAATAAAATCCTATCAATCCGGGTCTGTCAACCCGGCGTAAGGCCCCAACATGAGATCCTATCCCTGGGATCCCAAAGGGTTGATCGGTGACCCACCGATCGCCCTACCGATGAATTCACCAATCGCCCCACTGACTAAGGGTATGATGCACCCCTAGAGCCACCGTATCGAGACAAAGACTCGTATCCCTCTGGGGTCTATGAACCCGACATAAGGCCCCAACATGGGATCCAACCCTCTGGATCCCACTCCCGGGGGATCCCAATGGGTTGATCGGTGACCCACCGATCGCCCTACCGATCAATTCACCAATAGCCCGCCGATTAAGGGTACGATGAACCCATAGAGCCACCTTCCCGAATCAACTCTTGTCCCTCTGGGTCTATTAACCCAGCGTAAGGACCCAACATGGGATCCAACCCTCGAGGATCTAAACGGGTTGGTCGGCGACCCACCGATCAGCCTACCGATCAATTCACCGATCGCCCCACCGATTAAGGGTATGATGCACCCCTAGTGCCACCCTAACGAGAAAGAACTCCCATCCCTCCGGGTTTATTAACCTAGTGTAAGGCCCCACGAGGGATCCTACCCCGTGGGATCCCAATGGGTTGATCAGTGACCCACCAATTGCCCTAACGATCAATTCACCGATCTTTCCACCGACTAAGGGTACGATGCACCTATAGAGCCACCCTACCGAGATAAAAACTGCCATCCCTCTGGGTCTATTAACCTGGCGCAAGGCCCCAATGCGGGATCCCATCCCCAGGGGGATCCTAACGGGTTGATCAGTGACCCACCGATCGCCCTACTGATCAATTCACCGATCACCCCACCGACTAAGGGTACGATGCACCCTTAGAACCACCCTACCAAGATAAAAAATCTCATCCCTTCGAGTTTATTAACCCGGCATAAGGTCCCAACACGGGATCACACCTCTGGGAGATCCAAACGGGTTGATTGGTGACCCACCGATCGCCCTATCGATCAATTCACCGATTGCCCCACCGACTAAGGGTACGATGCACCCCTAGAGCCACCCTACAGAGACAAAAACTCCTATCCCTCCAGATCTATTAACCCGGTGTAAGGCCCCAACATGGGATTCCACCTTTGAGGATCCCAACGGGTTGATCGGTGACCCACCGATCGCCCTAACGATCAGTTCACAGATCGCCCCATCAACTAAGGGTACGATGCACCCCTAGAGCCACCCTACTGAGACAAAAAATCCCATCCCTCTAGGTCTATTAACCTGGTGCAAGGCCCCAACGTGGGATCCCACCCCAGGGGATTCCCAAAGGGTTGATTGGTGACCCACCGATCGCCTTACCGATTAATTCACCGATCGCCCCACTGACTAAGGGTCTATGAACCCTTAGAGCCACCTTACCAAGATAAAAAATTCCATCCTTCCTAGTATATTAACCCGGTGTAAGGCTCCAACATGGGATCCCACCTCTGGGAGATCCAAACGGGTTGATCGGTGACCCACTGATCCCCCTACCGATCAATTCATTGATTGCCCCACCGACTAAGGGTACGATACACCCTTAGAACTACCATCCCGAATCAACTCTCATCCCCCCAGGTCTATTAACTCGGCGTAAGGCCCCAACGCAGGATCCCACCCCTAGGGAATCCCAACGGGTTGATCGGTGACCCACCGATCGCCCTACCGATCAATTCACCGATTGCACCACCTACTAAGGGTACGATTGCACCACCATCCTTTGGGTCTATTAACCCGGTGTAAGACCCCAACATGGGATCCCATCTCTGGGGGATCCAAAAAGGTTTATCGGTGACCCACCGTTCGCCCCACTGATCAATTCACTGATTGCCCCACCGACTATCCCCCTGGGATGGGATCAGGCGTTGGGACCTTACACCCAGTTAATAGACCCAGAGGAATGGGGCTTTTTATCTTGGTATGGTGGCTTTAGGGGTGCATAGTACCCTTAGTCGATGAGGCGATCGGTTAATTGATCGGTAGGGCGATCAGTTGGTCATCTATCAACCCATTGGGATCCCCTAGGGGTGGGATCCCATGTTGGGACCTTATGCATGGTTAATAGACCCGGATGGATGGAATTTTATTTGGGAAGGTGGCTCTAAGGGTGCATCGTACCCTTAGTCAGTTGGGCAATCGATGAATTAATCGGTAGGGTGATCGATGGATCACCGATCAACCCGTTGGGATCCCTCGGGGGTGGGATCCCGCGTTGGGCCCTATGCCGAGTTAATAGACCCAGTGCATCATAACCTTACTCGGTGGGTAGATTGGTGAATTGATCAGTTAAGCGATCGGTGGGTCACCGATCAACCCGTTGGGATCCCCAGGGGTGGGACCCTCGTTGGGGCCTTATGCCGGGTTAATAGACCTGGCGAGATAGGATTTTATTTGGGAAGGTGGCTCTAATGGTGCACCGTACCCTTAGCCGGTGGTGCAATCGGTGAATAGATCGGTAAGGCGATCGGTGAGTCACCAATCAACCCATTGGGATCCCTTAGGGGTGGGATGCATTAACCTTAGGGTAAGATTCACCCATAGAGCCACCTTCCTGAATCAACTCCCATCCCTCCAGGTCTATTAACCTGGTGTAAGGCCCTAACGTGAGATTTCACCCTTTGGGGATCCCAACGAGTTGATCGGTGACCCACCGATCGCTCTACTGATCAATTCACCGATCGACCCACCAACTAAGGAACGATGCTCCCTTAGACCCACCCTGCCAAGATAAAAAATCCCATCCCTCCGGGTCTATTAACCCGGCGTAAGGCCCTAACGTGGGATCCCACCTCCGGAGGATCCTAACGGGTTGATTGGTGACCCACCGATCGCCCTACCGATCAATTCACCGATTGTTCCACTAACTAAGGGCACGATGAACACTCAGAGCCACCTTCTCGAATCAACTCCTATCCCTCCGGGTCTATTAACCCCGCATAAGGCCCCAACGCGGGATCCCACCCTTAGGGAGATCCCAACGGGTTGATCGGTGATCCACCGAATGCCCTACCAATCAATTCACCAGTTGCACCACCGACTAAGTTTATTAACCTAGCGTAAGACCCCAACGCAGGGTCACACCCCTGGGGGATCCTAAAGGGATGATCAGTGACCCACCGATCACCTAACTGTTCAATTCACCGATCGTCCCACCGAAAAAGGGTACAATGCACCCCTAGAGCCACCCTACCGAGATAAAAAATCTGATCCCTCCGTGTCTATTAACCTGGCGTAAGGCCCCAACGCGGGATTCCACCCCCGAGGGATCCCAACGAGTTTATCGGTGACCCACCGATCGCCCTACCGATCATTTCACCGATCGCCCCACCAACTAAGTGTACGATGCACCCCTAGAGCCACCCTACCGAGACAAAAACTCTCATTCCTCTTGGTATATTAACTCGGCGTAAGGCCCAAAACTGGATCCCACCCCCGGTGGATCCCAACGGGTTGATCGGTAACCCACCGATTGCCTTACAGATCAATTCACCTATTGCCCCACCGACTAAAGGTACGATGCAACTTTAAAGCCATGATGAGAGTGGAAATTCATGTATTTTGAGTCCAATATAATACCTTTTCGAGTGTATAATTGTTAATATTTGCACATATATTCATACTTTGAACTATTATTGATTAAAAGGTGCTACTAAGGTATTTTATTGTGTTTTGATAGATAAAAGGGGTTAAAAGTGCAAGTTTGGAGAAAAGATGCAATTCGTGCAAGAATGATGAAAACGCATGTCCAACTTCACAATTATGCTGTGTTAATTGTGGAAATAAAAACTGAAGTTGTACTACATGGTTGGAAAGCCACTGAAGAGAGGGTCGTTTTGGCACAAAGAACACCCCAAACGAGTTCCAAACGAAGAAGTTATAAGCAAAACGATGACGACGCGCGCGAGGTTCCGAGCAGGATTGCTGGCCACTTTCCATAGCTTATTGCACACTCAATTCTTGGTGTCTATGAATGATCTTTATATGGATTAAAAGCCAAGGGAGAGATGATCACGTGAGCGCAAGAATTATTGAATTTGGAACTTGGATGAAGAAGTTATACACGAAAAAATGAAAGGGTGCAAGTCCATTCGACCTTCATAAGCTGCAATTCGACCTCAAGCAAAGCCATTCTACCATCCATGCAAGTCGAACCATGTACATGCAATTTCGAGAACACGATTCGACCTGAGCTTCATCGATTCGACCAAGATCTCAAGTCGAATCAAGGTCGAATGGTGGAAGGAAGCTGTCCAGAATGATCATTCGACTTGAGGAGTGCTAATTCGACCATGGCTGGAGGTCGAATTCTGGTCGAAGCAACATGAAAAACTCACACAGTCTGCTCATTCGACCACGATGAGCACCAATTCGACCAAGACTGGAAGTCGAATGAAGGTCGAATGGGCCTGCAAACACTTCCAGTAGCCTCATTCGACCTGAGGACCTGCCATTCGACCAAGAGCTGTGATCGAATGGTGGTCGAATGGGCAGAAACAAATGTCCAGAAGCCTTCATTCTACCACGACATTGTCCATTCGACCTCTTCTTCAGGTCGAATGGAGGTCGAATGACCTGTTCTTGCCTCCAAAACTGCAGATTTGACATTCATTCGACTTGGAGGAGTTTGCTTCGACTTGTTCACGCGCAAACCAGCCTGGAAACAATGATGCAAGTGGAAGTAGTTCACACATGGGCTAAAGTGAAGATAATACACCATTTACATGGATCACATGAAGTATCAAACACACAATTGGATTCCTAAAGCAAAAAGTCAAGAAGAATAAGCTGCAAAGATGATGGACATCAAGAATAAGTGGGAAATGGATGCATGTGGAGTTGAAATAATTGAACAAACAATGTGAAATGGAAGCATGGAGTAACATGGGCAGCCATCAAGTGGAATGGAGGCATGTGATGTTGTGTCCCCTTCCGCAACTATAAATAGGGGTTGCAAGACATCCCTCATTCATCAATTTACACCACAAACATCACAAACACACACACACAGCAGCAACATCAGCTGCACTCCCTTCTCTTCCCCAATGGGGGAGAGAAGGGAGGAACACTACCTTCACACTCCATCCATCATCATCACCCATCCACCGGAGAGATGATCGGAGTTGCTACTTGGATCGGAGACAAAGATCCCAATGTAGATAGTGATTGAAGAGACGGAGTCCTTCACATGGGTTCTTTCTTTTTAGTTATTCATCTTTCGTTATTTTAGTAAAATGGTAGGATTAATTACGTCTTTATAATTGTTCCTCGTCATGATGCTAAGTTTCTTTGTTGATAATGTTAGGGCATGAATACATTTGTGATTTTGTAACTTGATTAATTTAGGTTTTGATTTATTATCTTGCAAATAGTTTATTTCCATATTGAAGATTTTATTTGAAACTTCGTATTATTATGAGTTGAAATTTTGATCCCTTTAAAATTATCATTGAAGATAATAGGCGTCTTTATTTCTGCACAATGATTGTTGTTTCATGAGACAAAGTCATAGGTGTATTGACCATTAAAGCCTAGACGAGTTTTCTAAGACATTCTTAGGTGTATTGACCATTAAAACCTAAGCGTGTTAGACAATCAATTTGGAATACTGATTACTTGGTAAAATATCATTATTGAGTAGTTGGTAAGGAGAAAGAGTTAACGATCATGTACCTAGAAAGGAAAGTCTAGTGCTCTAGCCTTAATTGGAATTTAGCATAAAGTACCTATAGAGGGAGAGGTAGTTAATTTCTTATCGATCCAAGGATTTCCAGCTCATTATAAGTGTTAGATCTTACCTGATCAAGGAGATTTAACTAGGCTTAGCGATCCTCTTATAAACGTTTGCAAGTAATTCATTCGAGTCTATATAAATCAGTCACAGCATTATCAATTCTCATTCCTTGAACTCTTGATTTGTTCTCTCTTGTGCGATTCATTCCATCTCATTATCATTTTATTTCATATTTAAGTTATTTTAAGTTAATTAATCAATTCTTTCCTAAAACCCCCGATTTGTCTTGCAATCGAATTATAACATAGAATTACTTCTTAAATTTATAGCTATCCCTGTGGAGATGATATAACTACTTGGTCACTCGTGCTACAATCGATCCCTTACACTTGAGGGTAAAGCGAAAGAAAACAGCGATCAAGCCACCTTCCCAAATCAACTCCTATCCCTCCGGGTCTATTAACCCGGCGTAAGGCCCCAAAGTCGGATCTTACCCCAGCGAGATCCCAACGGGTTGATCGGTGACCCACCTATTGCCCTACCGATCTATTCACCGATCGCCCCACCGACTAATGGTACGATGCACCCTTAGAGCCACCCTACCAAGACAAAAATTCCATCCCTCCAAGTCTATTAACCCGGGATAGGGCCCCAACACGGGATCCCGACGGGTTGATCGGTGACCCACCGATCGCCCTACCGATCAATTCACCAATCGCCCCACCAACTAAGTGTACGAAACACCCCTAGAGCCACCCTACCGAGATAAAAACTCCTATTCCTCTGGGTCTATTAACTTGGCATATGGCCCCAACGTGGGATCCCACTCCCGGGGGATCCCAACGGGTTGATTGGTGACCCACCGATCGTCATACCCATCAATTCACGGACTGCCCCATCGACTATGGGAACGATGCACCCCTAGAGCCACCCTACCGAGATAAAAATTCCAATTCATCTGGGTCTATTAACCCAGTGTAAGTCCCCAATGTTGGAACCCACCCCTTGGAGATCCCAATGGGTTGATCGGTGATCCACTAATCGCCCTACCGATTAATTCACCTATTGCCCCACCGACTAAGGCTACGATGCACCCTTAAAGCCACCTTCCAGTGTCAACTCCCATCCCTTTAGGTCTATTGATGATGACTCACCTGGGGGATCCCAACGGGTTGATCGGTGTCCCACCGATCCCCCTACCGATCAATTCAACGATTGCCCCACCGACTAAGGGTACGATGCACCCGTAGAGCCACCTACTGAGAGAAAAACTACCATCCCTCTAGGTTTATGAACCCAGCATAAGGCCCCAATGTGGGATCCCACCCTGTGAGATCCCAATGGGTTGATCGGTTACCTAACCGATCAATTCACCGATCTTCCCACAGACTAAGGGTACGATGCACCCATAGAGCCACTCTACCGAGATAAAAACTCCTATTCCTCTGAGTCTATTAACCCCGCATAAGGCCCCAATACGGGATCCCACCCCCGGGGGATCCCAACGGGTTGATCGGTGACCCACCGATTACCCTACCGATTAATTCACCTATCGCTCCACCGACTAAGAGTTCGATGCACCCCTAGAGCCATCCTACCGAGACAAAAACTCCATCGCTCAGAGTCTATTAACCCAGCGTAGGGCCCAATGCGGGATCCCATCCCCTGGGATCCCAACGGGATGATCGGTGATCCAGCAATCGCCCTACAAATCAATTCATCGATTGCCCCACCGAATAAGGGTATGATGCACCCTTAGAGCCACATTCCCAAATCAACTCCCATCCCTCCGGGTCTGTTAACTTGGCATAAGGCCCCAATGCGGGATCACACCCTAGAGGGATACCAACGGGTTGATCGGTGACCCACTGATAGCCCTACCGATCAATTCACCGATCGCCCCACATACTAAGGGTACGATGTACCCTTAGAGCCAACCTACCAAGACAAAAAATCCCATCCCTCCAGGTCTATTAACCCGGCGAAAGGCCCCAAGTGGGATCCCACCTCCGGGGAATCCCAATGGGTTGATCGGTGACCCATAGATCGCCTTACCGATCAATTCACCGATTGCCCCACCGACTAAGGGTACGATGTACCCTTAAAGCCACGTAAAGCCCCAACATGGGATCCCACCCCTGGGGAATACCAATGGGTTGATCTGTGACCCACCGATTGCCCTACTGATGAATTCACCGATCGCCCCACCGGCTAAGGGTACGAAGCACCCATAGAACCACCCTACCGGGACAAAAACTCCTATCCCTCTGGGTCTATTAACCAGACGTATGGCCCCAATGCTGGATCCCACCCTCAGGGGATCCCAACGAGTTGATCGGTGACCCACTGATCACCCTATCGATCAATTCACCTATTGCCCCACCGACTAATGGTACGATGCACCCTTAAAGCCATTGATGAGTGATATTTTCACCTAGATTTTAGTGCCTTTTTATGTGTATTTTCGTATTTATTTATCCATATTTATGTGTTATTTCATTGTGTTTTGTGTTTTCATGGAAATGTGTGTGAAATGTGTTTTATTTGATGCTAAATATGATAAGGAAGATGTAGGAAAAAGCGGATCTCAATTTGGAGTTGAAACGAGGGAGAACGAGCCAAAACAGTGAAGGAATCAGGACAGCAGCAACACGACTGGCTGTGTCGGGGGCACGAGCCGTGTCGCAGTACAAGACTCGTGTAGCTAACACGGGCCTGTCCAGAATGGCCGTGCGCATACATCAATTCATCCAACACGACAACCACTTGGCCATGTTGCGGAGCTCGACTCGTGTTGCAGCACACGACCCATGTAGCCAACACGGGCCTGTAAGGAGGGGACGTGCAGAGTCATTAATTCACACAACACGGACACCTTATGGCCGTGTTGCGCCACACCACTCGTGTCGTGTCTGGGATCAGGAAAAATCAGAATCCTTCTAGAAGGCCCACAAGGGTATAAATACCCCTCCATTCAGATTTTGATGGAAGATCTAAAATTCCACCCTTCCACACACACATCACACACAATTCTCTCCATTTTACACCATCATCTTCATTCATTCACCATCCTTTGGATCTACCATCATCCAACCATCAAAATCATCATCAAATTGAAGAAAAGAAGCAAGGAAGAGAGGAAGATACCAAGAGAAGGAAGGAAATCACCATTGAAGTGACATCAAGGGAGTTTTCAATCATTTCTTGTATTAAACCTAATAGTTTCATCATGTTTTGTAAGGATCTTAATGTCTATGTTCATTTCCTTCTTAATATGGTAGGCTAATCTCCCTTGTGAGATTAGCAACATGAGAGTTGTTGGATAATTTTGGGGATTTGTGTATTCAAATTTATATGTTGATTGGATCTATGATTTTCTACCATTGATTATTAATTGGTTGAATTGTATTGATGATTTGTGTGTTTAGTTGTTCTAGATATGTGATTAGATTGAGAAATCAATTATATGCTTAGGATAATTAAGTGAATCATTTCATCAAACACTTCATGTGCAATATAGATTGTGAAGAGATTGAGAAGTCCTTCATAGTTTAGAACCCTTTGGTAGGACATGTGATTGGTTTGATCGAGAGATTGATTAATTGTGTGAAGGGACTCTCATTTAAGCTTAGTACCTAGTTGGAATTGTTTAAGTGAGAACCAATCCATTGAGCTATTTGATATTCATATCATATCCATCTCGAGAGGGAGTTTAGGTGATTTTAGTGTTGACCCTTAGTCTTCAATCCATGATACATATGAATTTGATACATAATTCCTAGAATTACCACTTCTTGATTGTTGTTAATCTCACTTTTAATCAATTTGGTAAATCACTTTTCATCCATCCATCTTGTTCGTTTGATCATTGCTTGTTCACTTGCATTGATTGATTTAATTTCTTGTTTGATCAACCTCCCTTTGATGATTAGTCTCTATAAAATTATAAGAAACGTGAGATCGCTTAAGCACTAGTGCCTACCTCCCTTGGGTTCGATAATTTTTTGAATTGATCATTACCCACTATATTATGGCTAATCAAATGGCGCCGTTCCCGGGGAGGCAACGGTTGCTAGTAGCTTGACGAAGGATCGTTTTGAGTAATCTTAATAGACATTTTTTTTTATTATTTTATTTGTTTACTTGTATTTGCTTTGTGAAACTTTGTTCTAACTTCTCTCATTTTTGAAGGTATATGCAAACAAGATCCAAGGGGAAACAAGTAGAACCTATTGATTTGGAGATTGAGCATACTTTGAGGAGAAGGAGAAGGGAGAACAAAACCAAAAATAGTAATTCAATGGAGAACTTTCAAGAGGATAATCGCGTGGAGATAGAGCATGATGGGGAAGGAGGACACAATATGAACGTGCATGACAACACACCTCAATTCAATGCAAATCTTCCTCAACAAGCCTATCAAAATCATGGAGCTATGAACAACCAAGCTTTTCTTCAACAAATGGTGCAACAAGTTCTAAGGCAACAAGGCTTTCAACAAGCTTATGCTCCTCCACAACAAGCTTATGTGCCACCACCTCCACCTCCGGTGCAACATGGAATGTAAAATGATCAAATGGTGATCCGGGATTTCTTTATGCCGAGGACAATGCCACAAATGATGGGACCACCAATTCATGCCAACAACTTTGAATTTAAAATGGGCTTGATTTCATTGGTGAAAGAGCAACAATTTAGTGGAACCCCGAATGAAGATCCTAATGCTCATCTAGCCCAATTTGTGGAGATTGCCAACACCGTGAAGATGAATGGGGTGAGTGAAGATTGTATCAAGATGAGGTTGTTTCCGTTTTCTTTGAGGGATAGAGCTCGAACATGGCTCTCCACTATTACACCGGATACGTGTAACACTTGGGACGAGCTAGCACAAATATTTTTGAACAAATATTTTCCACCTTCAAAGACGCTTCAAATGAAGAGCTTGATCACTCAATTCAAGCAAATACCTCAAGAGAGCTTTTATGAAGCGTGGGAAAGGTTCAAGGAAATGCTACGCAAGTGTCTACAACATGGTTTCCCGGAGAATCAACAAGTTGGATTTTTCTATCAAGGACTTGTGAATGGGCAAAGAGTGCTTGTTGATGCTTCGGCGGGTGGATCCGTACTTGGAGTGACTCCGAAAAGGGCCATAAAATTTTTGGAAGAGATTGCTACAAATGTGTACCAATGGTCATCGGAGAGGGTAAGTGGATGCTATGGATTTGAAAGTTTTGATCAAGGGCAACACTCGAGTGTGAAGAGTGTGAATGTTGAAGCACAAGTGCCAAGCATGGAAAAGATAGTGGCGGAGGTCATGAAGCAAATAAGCTTGAATCAAATTGTGAACAATCAAGGAGCGAATATGGTTGAGGGGCTACAAAGTGAGCAAGGTGTGCTTCCTCCGAATGTAGTGAATGGAGAACAATGGGCCAACTCTATGCCATGTGTGGAAGATGTGTCGTACATGCAAGGAAGAAATTACCAAGGGAATTTCCAAAACAATTACCAAGGTAATTTCAACCAAAGTCAAGGAAACTATTCACCAAGGCAAGGGGGCTTTAATGGTCAAAGTAGTGGAAGCTCATACCCACAACAACAACAAAGGCAAGGTAACTTTCCTATTCTAATCCGAGCAATGCGGTTGCGTATCCTTCGGGATATCAACCGGGAGCTAAGGCACCGAACAATGAGGGAAGAGCATCAACTGATGAGCTACTTGAACAATTGATTGCATCAAACAAAGCTAGAGAAGTGTCAGAAAAAGCTAGAGATGAAGCTAATGAAAGAAGATTCAAAGCTATTGAGGAAAAAAATGAAAGAAGACTCAAAGCTATTGAGGAAAATAGTGATAGAAGATGCAAAGCTTTGGAGTACAATGTTGGACAAATGGCAAGTTCATTGAGTGCTCAACAAAAAGGAAAGTTCCCGACCACAACCGAAGTTAATCCAAAGGCTCAATGTTTGTTGGTTGATATGAAAGAGGAACGAAAGGTTGAAGAAGGGTTGGTGGAAAGCAAGGTTGTTGAAGAAATGAAAGAAGAGCAAAAGCCTAAATGGATACCTAAGTGGAAAAGGGTGCAAGAGGAAAAGAAAGTTGAGGAGAAGATCAAAGAAGAGGATTACAAACGTGACTATTGGGGTATTCCGATCACTCCATTCCCTATTCCATATCCACAAATGTTTGTAAAAGAGGAGAAGAAAAAGGAATTTGCGGAGTATGTCATGTCGCTCAAGAAGAAGTATGAAGAGAAAAAGAAAGAGGAGCAACCCAAAACGAGTGAGCCGATGCAAAAAAGGGGGCCTACAAAGGTTGGTGATCCGGGGAAGTTCATAATCCCTTGTGATTTTGAAGGAAAAAGCACCCTCGATGCATTGTGTGACTTGGGGGCAATTGTCAACGTGATGTCTCATGTCACGTTTAAAGACCTTGAAATTGGAGAGCTAAAACCAACAACAATCCGTCTTGAAGTGGTAAATGGCGAGGTTGTGAAGCCACTTGGGATTGTTGAAGACGTTGAGGTAAAAGTTTAGGGGTTAGCATTTCCGGTTGATTTCATGGTTTTGGAAGTGAAAGCGGACCCTAAAGTTCCACTTATTTTGGGAAGACCATTTCTAGCCACCGGAAGAGCAAAGATTGATGTTGGTAGAGAGGAGTTATCCTTGAGCTCAAAAGAAAAAAGTGTCACATTCTTGTGCAAGAAAGATAAAGGGATCAAGCCTCATCATACAAGGCCTCCGGATGATTTCGATGATCATTATTCTCTTCTCTTTGATAATTTAAATTCATTTCTTCATGATTATATGAAATTGTCAAATACTAACTTGTCTTCTTGTGATGTTGATAGAAAGAAAGCTCCGAACCTCGATTGGAAACTTGACAAAGGAGAAAGAGGAAGTCCACTAGAATCACTTCTTGATGACGATTTGATGCTAGTGAGCAAGAATGGAGAGGTTGAGCTAGTGGACAAGAAGAGGGTTAAGCTAATGTTTAAAGTGAGGATGCGAGGAGAAAGTGGGATGGACCATCCTTTGGTCCAATGATCGTAAAATTTTGTCCGGCTTGAAGACATTAAACTTAGCGCTAAATGGGAGGCAACCCATTCTTTTGTTATTTTGATGCTTTTTGTTATTTATTTTGGTCTTGTAGGTGGATTGTGCTCATGAGAAAAAGCATGTTGAAGAAAGGAGAAGAGCTTCATGGATTTGAGTAAAAATGTCACCATTTGTTGCAAACTTAATTCTCGACTCTTGTATCGAGTCAAGTTTGGGGGAAAAGTGCATGGTGAACATAGCTTGAGTCGTGTGGATGCGTTTACTTCTTCACAAGAAGATCATCAATGGAAACTACAAGGGTAAGTCCCACCACTTTTTGCAAACTTAATTCTCACCTCTTAGTTCGATTTAAGTTTGGAGGGAGAGTGCGTGGTGTGACTCACCACTTAAGTGTGTTTGATATGATGATATATTGATGATGAAAGGTCTTCTTGTAAAATTCACCCAAATTTTAAAATTTTCTCATGAGTTTGGTTGGATTTTGGTATGATTGGTTGTGTTGAAGTGCATGTGAATCCATATTTTTAAGGCAATTGTTGAGCTAATGGTGTTGTATGAGTTTTGAGTATGAATGAAGGGTATTGGAAGCACGAATGGAGCTTGGAGCAAACGCTTTCCTTACCAAATGCCTATTGAGGGAGTACTCTACACCTTATCACTTCTAATTGATTTTGATTTGGATTGAATGGATTAGCATGCTACTTCATGTGTTATGTTTTTGGGATGTTTATTTTCATTATTTAGGATTTTCTTTTCAATCAAGGTTGGGATGATTGTGAGCTTACATTGTTTTGGATGATTTGAATGTGTGCTTCATTGTTTAATGATGGTGATTTTTATTTTTGCATGTTATGTGATTTTGTTTTGTTCTTTGTTTGTTGAGTCTTTATTTTGTGTTTTGTGTGTATTTTTATATTTGTCTTGGTATGTTTGATGGTTTTTTTAGGGAGGTTGTGAGTCATTTTTGAATATGAGTGATGATATGTTGTAGTGATAAGTGATGACAAGTTATGATTAAGAATCTCTACACTTTTGAATTGTGACATGTTCTACTTAACTTGTTCAATTTTGAGATGGATGTGGTGTAATAAGTTTCTTAAGGTCCAATGCATAAGCTTGTGAGAATTTGAGCCTCAACCGTGCATACATGGTTTTTCTTCATTAGTGGATCGATTGAGTTTTGATAAGCTAGAACTTGCTTAAGGACTATAGGAACGAACCCGATTTGTGGAGATTAGTGAAATGATCTTAGGTCATCCTTGTTATTCATAATCATTGCCATATATTTTCCTACCATGTACATCATCCCTAGTTAACCATTTTGAGCCTTTAAGCCTATTTCTTGTGAATTGAGCACATTACAAGCCTTGATATCCCACTTAAGCCTTATATATATCCTTTGTGTGGGTGATTGAGGAGATGGTAACTAGAAAGGTTTGATTGAAGAACAAAAGAAAGAAAGGAAATGGTAACAAGTAAGAAAAAGGATGAAAAGAGCAAAGACAAGAGTGAACATGCAACTTCATAACAAGAAAATGAGCAAAGTAACAACAAAATGCTCAAGTATTTAAAAATCAAAAGAAGGAAGCATGCATTGAAAGAAACTCAATCCAAGGAAAGTTGATGATTAGTGCTAGTGATTACCAAAGTTGAGAAAGGAAGAAAGAAAAGTGGAGAAGTTGAGGAAGTTGATCATCTCTTCGATTACTTACACTTAATTAGTCACTCTTACCTATATTCTTCCTACCCTACCAAAGAGCCTATCATTACATCCCAATTAAAGACCTTTTTGATCACTAATTGAAACTTTGGAGGTTTGTGAATGTAGTCCACAAGCAAGCTTATAGCGAGTCGAGCCAATCGATTGATGAGTGTTGTTTTACCCTATTTTAAAGAGTGTTGAGTGATATTTATATCCTATGTGAGGCTTGGACTAAAAAAAGGGGACTATATTACACTATCATTCTCTTTAGATTGAACTTGTTAATTCTTCATGTCATGAATCTAATGTTGTAGGATGACTTAACATAAATTGTGATTCTTATTATTATTAGTGTGTTATTACTTATGTTCGTTTAGTCTTTTCCTAGGTGAATATCACTCTCCTTGGTTTATCATTTTGTTGTGCGGGGACGCACAACACTTTAAGTTTGGGGGTGTGATGAGTGATATTTTCACCTAGATTTTAGTGCCTTTTTATGTGTGTTTTCGTATTTGTTTATCCGTATTTATGTGTTATTTGGTTGTGTTTTGTGTTTTCATGGAAATGTGTGTGAAATGTGTTTTATTTGATGCTAAACATGATAAGGAAGATGTAAGAAAAAGCGGATCTCAATTTGGAGTTGAAACGAGGGAAAACGAGCCAAAACAGTGAAGGAATCAGGGCAGCAGCAACACGACTGGCCGTGTCGGGGGCACGAGCCGTGTCGCAGTACACGACTCGTGTAGCTAACATGGGCCTGTCCAGAATGGCCGTGCGCATACATCAATTCATCCAACATGACAACCACATGGCCGTGTTGCGGAGCTCGACTCGTGTTGCAGCATACGACCCGTGTAGCCAACACGGGCCTGTAAGGAGAGGCCGTGCGGAGTCATCAATTCACACAACATGGGTACCTTATGGCCGTATTGCGCCACACGACTCGTGTCGTGTCTGGGATCAGAAAAAATCAGAATCCTTCTAGAAGGCCCACAAGGGTATAAATACCCCTCCATTCAGATTTTGATGGAAGATCCGAAATTCCACCCTTCCACACACACATCACACACAATTCTCTCCATTTTACACCATCATCTTCATTCATTCACCATCCTTTGGATCTACCATCATCCAACCATCAAAATCATCATCAAATTGAAGAAACGAAGCAAGGAAGATAGGAAGATACCAAGGGAAGGAAGGAAATCACCATTGAAGTGACATCAAGGGAGTTTTCATTCATTTCTTGTATTAAACCTAATAGTTTCATCATGTTTTGTAAGGATCTTAATGTCTATGTTCATTTCCTTCTTAATATGGTAGGCTAATCTCCCTTGTGAGATTAGCAACATGAGAGTTATTGGATAATTTTGGAGATTTGTGTATTCAAATTTATATGTTGATTGGATCTATGATTTTCTACCATTGATTATTAATTACTTGAATTGTATTGATGATTTGTGTGTTTAGTTGTTCTAGATATGTGATTAGATTGAGAAATCAATTATATGCTTAGGATAATTAAGTGAATCATTTCATCAAACACTTCATGTGCATTATAGATTGTGAAGAGATTGAGAAGTCCTTCATAGTTTAGAACCCTTTGGTAGGACATGTGATTGGTTTGATCGAGAGATTGATTAATTGTGTGAAGGGACTCTTATTTAAGCTTAGTACCTAGTTGGAATTGTTTAAGTGAGAACCAATCCATTGAGCTATTTGATATTCATATCCTATCCATCTCGAGAGGGAGTTTAGGTGATTTTAGTATTGGCCCTTAATCTTCAATCCATGATACATATGAATTTGATACATAATTCCTAGAATTACCACTTCTTGATTGTTGTTAATCTCACTTTTAATCAATTTGGTAAATCACTTTTCATCCATCCATCTTGTTCGTTTGATCATTGCTTGTTCACTTACATTGATTGAGTTAATTTCTTGTTTGATCAACCTCCCTTTGATGATTAGTCTCTATAAAATTATAAGAAACGTGAGATCGCTTAAGCACTAGTGCCTACCTCCCTTGGGTTTGATAATTTTTTGAATTGGTCATTACCCACTATATTATGGCTAATCAGCCATCTTACCGAATCAACTCCCATCCCTCCGGGTCTGTTGACCCAGCGTAAGGCCCCAACGTGAGATCCCATTGCGGGGGATCCCAACGGGTTGATCGGTGACCTACCGATCCCCCTACAGATCAATTGACCGGCCCCACCAACTAAGGGTAAGATGCACCCGTAGAGCCACCCTACCTAGACAAAAACTACCATTCCTATGGGTTTATTATCCCGGCGTAAGGTCCCAACATGGGAACCCACCCTGTGGGATCCCAATGGGTTGATCGGTGACCTACCAATCGCCCTACTGATTAATTCACCGATCTTCCCACACCCATAGAGCCGCCCTACCGAGACATAAACTCCCATCCCTCAAGGTCAATTAACCCGGCATAAGGCCCCAACGCGGGATCCCATCCCCGGGGTATCCAATGGGTTGATCGGTGATCCACCTTCCCGAATCAACTCCCATCCCTCCGGGTCTATTAACCTGATGTAAGGCCCCAACGTAGAATCCCACTCCTTGGGGATCCCATTGAGTTGATCGGTGACCTACCGATCGTCCTACCGATCAATTCACCGATCGCCCCACCGACTAAGGGTATGACACACCCATAGAGCCATCCTACCGAGATAAAAACTCCATCCTTTTGAGTCTATTAACCCAGCGTAAGGCCCCAATGTGGGATCCTACCATCGGGGGATCCCAACAGGTTGATCGGTGACCCACTGATTTCCATACTGATAAATTCACCAATATTCCCACCGACTAAGGGTACGATGCACCCATAGAGCCACCCTTCCGAGACAAAAACTCCCATTCCACTGGATTAATTAACCCAGCGTAAAGCCCTAACGTGGGATCCCACTGGATCCCACTCCTTGGGGATCCCAACGGGTTGATCGGTGACCCACTGATCGCCCTACCGATCAATTCACCGATCGCCCCACTGACTAAGGGTACAGCGTACCCATAGAGCCATCCTACCGAGATAAAAACACCATTCCTCTAAGTCTATTAACCCGGCGTAAGGTAGCAACATGGTATCCTACCACCGGGGGATCCCAACGAGTTGATCAGTGACCCACCGATCGCCCTACCGATCAATTCACCAATTTTCCCACCGAATAAGGGTACGATGCACCCATAGAGCCACCCAACTGAGATAAAAAATCCCATCCCTCAAAGTCTATTAACCCGGCGTAAGGCCTCAATGTGGGATCCCACCCCTGGGAGATCCCAACAGGTTGATTGGTGACCCACCAATCGCCCTACCGATATATTCACCGATCGCCCCACAGACTAATGGTACGATGCACCCTTAGAGCGACCCCACTAAGATAAAAATCCTATCCCTCTAGGTCTATAAACCCGATGTAAGGCCCCAACGTGGGATCCCACCTCCGGGGAATCCCAACAGGTTGATCAGTGACCCACCGATCGCCCTACTGATCAATTCACCGATTGTCCCACTGACTAAATGTACGATGCTCCCATCCATCCGGGTTTACTAACCCGGTGTAAGGACCCAACATTGGATCCCACACCTGGAGGATCCCAACGGGTTGATCGGTGACCCACCGATCGCCCTACCGATTAATTCACCGATCGCCCCACCGACTAAGGGTACAATGCACCCCTAGAGCCACCCTACTGTGATAAAAACTCCCATTCCTCTGGGTCTATTAACTGGGTATAAGGCCCCAATGCCGGATCCCACCCCCTGGGGATCCCAACGGGTTGATCGGTGACCTACTGATCGTCCCAACCGATCAATTCAACTATTGCCCCACCGACTAAGGGTACAATGCACCCTTAGATCCACCTTCCCGAGTCAACTCCCATTCCTCCGGGTCTATTGACCCGGCGTAAGGCCCCAATGCCGGATCCCACTCCTGGGGATTTCAACGGGTTGACCAGTGACCCATCAATCCCCTTACCGATCAATTCACCGATTGCCCCACCGAATAAGGGTACGATGCACCCATAGAGCCACCCTACCAAGATAAAAACAACCATCCCTATGGGTTTATTAACCCGACGTAAGGTCCCAACATGGGATCCCACCCTGTGGGATCCCAACTGGTTGATCGATGACCTACCGATCGCCCTACCGATCAATTCACCGATCTTCCCACTGACTAAGGGTACGATACACCCATAGAGCCACCCTACCGACACAAAAAATTCCATTCCTCCAGGTTAATTAACCCGGCGTAAAGCCTAAATGCGGGATCCCAATCCTTGGGGATCCCAATGGGTTGATCGGTGACCCACCGATCGCCCTACCAATTAATTCACCGATCGCCCCACCGACTAAGGGTACGACGCACCCGTAGAGCCATCCTACCTAGACAAAAACACCATTTCTCTAAGTCTATTAACCAGGCGTAAGGCCCTAACATGGGATCCCACCACGGGGGAATCCCAACGGTTGATCAGTGACCCACCGATCGCCCTACCGATCAATTCACCGATTTTCCCACCGACTAAGGGTACGAGTACCCATAGAGACACCCAACTGAGACAAAAACTCCCATCCCTCCGAGTCTATTAACCCGGTGTAAGGCCCCAATACGGGATCCCATCCCCGGGGATCCCAACGGGTTGTTCGGTGATCCACCGATCGCCCTACCGATTAATTCTCCGATTGCCATACCGACTAAGGGTACGATGCACCCTTAGAGCCACCTTCCCGAATTAACTCCCATCCCTCTGGGTCTATTAGCCCAGCGTAAGGCCCCAATGTGGGATCTCACCCTAGGGGGATCCCAACGGGTTGATCGGTGACTCACCGATCGCCCTGTCGATCTATTCACCAATCGCCCCACCGACTAATGGTACGATGCACACTTAGAGCCACCCTACCAAGATAAAAAATCCCGTCCCTCTGGGTCTATTAACCCATTGTAAGGCCCCAACATGGGATCCCACCTCTGGGGGATCCCAACAGGTTGATCGGTGACCCACCGATCGCTCTACCGATCAATTCACCGATTGCCCCACCGACTAAGGGTACGATGCTCCCTTAGAGCCACCTTCCCGAATAAAATCCCATCCATCCAGGTCTACTAAATCGGTGTAAGGACCCAACATTGGATCCCACACCTGGAGGATCCCAACGGGTTGATCAGTGACCCACCGATCGTCCTACCGATTAATTCACCGATCGCCACACCGACTAAAGGTACGATGCACCACTAGAGCCACCCTACTAAGAAAAAAATTCCCACTCCTTTCGGTCTGTTAATCCGATGTAAGGCCCCAACGCCGGATCCCACCCCCGGGGGATTTCAACGGGTTGATCAGTGACCCATCGATCACCCAACCGATCAATTCATCAATTGCCCCACCGACTAAGGGTACGATGCACGCTTAGAGCCACCTTCCCGAGTCAACTCCCATTCCTCCGGGCCTATTAACCTGGAGTAAGGCCCCAGCGCTAGAACCCTCTCCTGGGAGATCCCAACGGGTTGACCAGTGGCCCACCGATCCCCCTATCGATCAATTCACCGATTGCCCCACTGACTAAGGGTACGATGCACCCGTAGAGCCACCCTACAGAGACAAAAACAACCATCCCTATGGGTTTATTAACCCGATGTAAGGTCCCAATGTAGGTTCCCACCCTGTGGGATCCCAACAGGTTGATCGGTGACCTACCGATCGCCCTACCGATCAATTCACCGATCTTCTCACCGACTAAGGGTTGGATGCACCCATAGAGCCACCCTACCAAGACAAAAACTCCAATTCCTCCGGGTTAATTAACCCAGTGTAAAGCCCTAACGTGGGATCCCACTCCTTGGGGATCCCAACGGGTTGATCGGTGATTCACCGATCGCCCTACCGATCAATTCACCGATCGCCCCACCGACTAAGGGTACGACGCACCCGTAGAGCCATCCTACCTAGACAAAAACACCATTCCTCTAAGTCTATTAACCAGGCGTACGGCCCTAACATGGGATCCCACCACGGGGGAATCCCAACGGTTGATCAGTGACCCACCGATCGCCCTTCCGATCAATTCACCGATTTTCCCACCGACTAAGGGTACGATGTACCCATAGAGACACCCAACTGAGACAAAAACTCCCATCCCTCCGAGTCTATTAACCTGGC